>CM060906.1:954036698-964036698 GCA_030737815.1 Allium fistulosum
TTTCTGAGATATCGCATTTTCCGTGAAGTATGTTGCTTGAATTTTGATTTCTGGCGATCCCTCAAAGGGAGTTATGCTGATTCCTCCAACTTCCTCCAATTGGAATGAGATCCCTTGGGGGTGTTCCACATGTTGTAATAAGCTTGTATTCCAAGTTTCATGTTTATATCATGTGTAGATTTTGAGTTATTGACCGATCATCGCTGCAAAATTGAGTTGTGGAATTGATACGATATGATCCATAGTGTAGAATACAGATCATACCCTATCCATCTTCGGTGATTAGTGAGCTTACATGCTTCTACTTCATATTATCATCTATGCTTGAATTTTGGACCCCACAATCATTGCTCTGGGTTACTAGCCTTAATGATAGTCGAGTCTAACTTATCCAGTCAATTTGGATATGGCCGGATTAAAATGCTGGATAACAGTCACTTTTTCCAACATACCCCTTAAACTATAATTCCTTTTATTTACATTTGAATAACTTTTATAACTACTTATAAATATGTCTTTAAATCAATTTGAATCTATCTATTGTATGTTTTATTAAAATATTTTAAATTTAGCAATTACTTATTTGTTAGTTATTTATTAATAGAAAATGAATTTTCTTTTCATCCATTTCAATTATATATATAAAGTATATACATAATAAATATTTTTATATTCACTGAAAATATTTGGTTCGAGTTTAACATATTTTCTGAATATAACCTATTAATTAATTCAATTTATTAAAAAATTCTTTATCAATTAATATTTAACCGAATAAATTATATTTTTAAAAATAAATATTTATCCAAAAATGAATTCGAATATTGTATTTTAATTAAATTTATTTATTTTGATAACGTAGAAAGAAGAGATGTTACAATGATTATAGCAGTTCAGGCCCAAATAACTTCGGAGCAAAAATATTAAAAATCTCTACGAGATGATTAAGGATGTCCTAGTTTATGCATTTCAAGGTGTTTTCTCGAGTGGGCATTTTAATAATGAAATGGACCATACATTCATCACATTAGTTTCCTTAAAAGGATATCCCTGGTCTATATCACATTTTAGACCCATCCTCTATTGAAGTGTCATCTATAAAATCTTTGTAACATAATTTGTGGCAGAATCAAGGGACATAAGAATGAGTTGATTTAATACAATCAAAATGCTTACGTTTTAGAAAGATTTATTAAGAAATTAACTATAAGCTTATCAAATGGTTAGAACCTTTAACAGAAAAGAATCTAACAACTTATGCTTAAAAGTTGACTTGCAAAAAGCATGACAAAGTAGAGCATTTATTTGTTACATGATGTCACTAACGGGGTACCCACACAAAATTATATCCTTAATTTACAAATGTATTTCCTCACTGACCTTTGGAATCATGATTAATGGTTCATCTAGTGGATACATTAAAAGCAATATGGGTTTAATGCATGGTGGCCCATTAGCAATAGGGTTTTATCAATTATGTTTGATTTCGAGCTCATAAAAGGTAAATCTACGCCAAATCTAAAAAGACAATCTATTCGTTAATCATCTACTGTATGTAGATGATTTCTTGGTATTTGGAAAAGTGTTAGCATGAAAAAGCAAAATCCACTGAAAATATAATTCAAAATCTAAAATTTTATGTAGGACTTATCATAAATGAACAAAACCAAAATAGTTTCTTAGCAAAGGAGTCATTATGAAATAAGACATTTCAAGTGGGCTAGGGTTAAAAGTAAAAATCTTACCATTATGTTGCCTTGTTATACCATAGTTCTTCATTAAGAAAAGTTGCTTATAATATTTTTATTGACAAAATTAAGCATAAATTGAGTGTGTGAAGTAGTAGGCTTCTCACACTCAATTGCAACCTTCTAGCTGCAAATATGTCATGCACAAAAATGCTATCAATCATATTGAAAGCATTTGTGAAGATTTTCTATGTCAAGGAAACTAAAATAAAGTTAAATGGAACGGGTATGTAAACTAAAACATAAAGTGGGTATGGGTCTAAGAAGATTACATGACATGGTCAATGCTATATCTCTTAAATTGTTGTGGAAATATTTGCAATAAGACAATCTTTGGGTTAATTGGGTGATAATTAAATATTATTCTAAAAAAACTTGGATCATACATGATATTGTCAATGCCTCTTTTACATGGAAATTACTACTCGAAACTGGAATCATATGTCGAGGCATTATCGCAAAAAATTGTAAATGGAAAAAACCCTGACATTTGGTTTGATTGCTGGACTAGTGATATACCATTAATTAACATTCTTGGTTGGAAAGCTATGAGCAACATAGAAGGAGTGTGCAAGGATGTGTCTATACTCATCTCGGACATAAGATGGTGCCTTAACACATCCAACTTCCCATTCAACATATGCAAACAGATCGTAGAGATTAATATTCACCACAACTTGGACAAAAACTTTTGGTGATGGAAACCAAAACACAGTGGACACTTTTGTTTAAAATCTACTAGAATAGCATTTTTGTGGGCTTTTCACCCATATTACAGTGAATTCGAAAAGGTGCTACGAGAAGCAAAAACCATTGGATAATCTGTAGCTGAAGTATCTCTACCTGGCCATAAGTGTAGAGCAAGAAGGTCAAAAATAGCACGAGAATAATCAAAGGGAAAGTAATAAACTTCTATAAAGATAGAAGCTCAGTTCAATTCCCTACCTGATAGACATTATTTCCTTATTTTTCACATGTCAAATAAGAAATCTAGTTTAGTAGTTGATACCGATACAAAATTCTTGTTTGGTAATGTCACTGTCGAACCAAAGATGTCGAACGTGATATATATGGTAGTGCGAAACCAAAAATGCCGAGCAAGATAAACATGGAAACTCCGGAAAGAATCATGTAAACATGGAAAAACTTTAGACAGAATCTTGTGAATATGAAAATTGCCTATTTTGTTGGCCTTACCTCCCTATATCTAAACCCGTATGAATACCTAATCTTAAAACAGTAATGACAAACAATTCAGGGAACAACAACTACCGAACCGACCTTACCGAACATGATTTTCGAAATCTTCATTTTGCTTTGTTTTGAGCACTAGATTATTGTATGTTGTATTTCAATCATTATACAACTGATCTATAAGAAAAATAATGAAAATGGATAGTGGATATAGGCAAAATTAATGTCGAACCACTATAAACTCTTGTATACTTTACTTTATAGCACTTCTTTTCTATCTATTGTGTCTATAATTGGCTCTCTAACAAACAATTAAATAAGAATATAGCAGTTGTGCCATACACTACATATAAATAGTTATACAACAAATGACTTGGAGGTGTTTGCCCATCTTTTGCGCAACATTTTTAGTGCTTACATCGAGAGACTATTTCTCCACATGCCTTTGAAAACAAAAACGTGAGCTAGAGCTACCATTAGGAACACGAACATGTGAAACACTAGCATGCCTAATCACACATTTTCCATTCAGGGCAGTCTATAATCCAGTACTCCAGCACCAATACATGAAGTTACACGAGGTGAGCTAGACAGAGTTATGGTGGAGCTTAAGGAACGTTTCGCTACCGAATAGCAAGCTATCATGGATCAAATTATGACATGCATGGGGCAGGTGCAAACTACTGGTTACAACACCAAAGCTTGAAAACAATCCCAGTCTAGTGGATCTATGAGATGAAGGACCCAAATATGAAACGTCGAGGAGTTGAAATGTGTAAGAGTTCAACGTGAAGCTGCACCCGTTGATTGATTTGGTACCAAGCCGAACTGCGAAGGCGTCGAACCAAGGCTAGTTGCAACTAACCCTTTTCATCTCGACTGACTTTCTCCTTCCCTTGTTGAAGTAGCATTAATGGAGGATAGACTTATCATCGGGAGTGGTCTAGGAACCAAGGCTGAGACCGAGGCGGTAGGTTGAGTCATCATAGAGAAAGAAACAGGGACCTTTCACTTCGAAGGGAAAGGTCGATCCATCAATGATAATTACTAAGTCGAAAGATAAAATGGCATGAATCATTAAGGAATGTGTTTGATGTGAACAAATGGAACGAGGTATATGAGCTAGAGTTGATAACCCTTTCTTCTTGTAAATAGAAACTGCTTGAAATCCTAGAGCTTTCCAAGTGCCCACTATAGATCCATACAAAATATTAATTAACCCCATCGTACATCTTCAATGATACACTCAACATATACTGATGAATGGTAAAACATAAAAAGTCTTATACAAATCCTTCCCTCTATTCCTAGCAAAATTAGCCATTATGTGGTTTTGTCGCCAACCTCCACGCTCAATTCATTCTTGGGCAATATGGAAGGTGAAGTTTATCAACCAATTCTAAGTGCATGTGGTGCAACCAAAAGATCCATGCTCACTGTCAGATATGAAACAAAGTGAAGATGAACCATTGCGGCAACACTTGACTCGTTTTTGATGGCATTATGCGGTGGAGTGCATCCAAGAACGAAGTTTGCTGGGAGACTGACTAAGAAAAAACCGAATACCTTGCAGGATTTCTTCTATAAGGCGACTAAATATATGAGGGAAGAAGATTTTGCATCTGAAGGATAACCTAGTGCAGCTGCAAGGGTTACAGAGACATCCAATAGTGTGAATGCTATGGCAAAGGGAAGTGGAAATTTTTTGCTGAAAATAAAGACAAAAACCTAGGTGGCATAAGTGGAAAGAAGGCAAAATGGAAAAAGGTTTAGGCCTGGACCAAGGTTCGATGCTTATACGGACTTGAATGATACCGTGGAAAAAGTTTACTTGTTGAAGTAAGAAAAATTAAAGTATAATAGACATCGGCGAAGAAAGGAAACCGAAGCGGATATAAATTCAAGGAAGTACCGTCAGTTCAATGAGTCTTATGCGCTTGACCCCATTAAATGTTGCCGCTTGTGCAATATTGTTGAAGATTATAGCAGAAAGAAAAGGTTGGAGTGATATGTCAGAAAACCTAATGCCTCTCATATTCCTACAACAACCATCGAAACAACCAACACATGAATATGGAGGAAAAGGAACCGATGCTAACCATGCATAGGATAGAAGGTTGTTTATAAATACCATAACAGGAGGTCCTGACGCGTTATACAAGAATTGGTAGAATGGAAAGACATGCTATGTTTTTAAAGAACGGTGAAAGATCCGTATATGCCATAGGATAGGAGCGTGAAACTAAAACCCCTCGTTGGGAGAATACTGAGATATCATTTAGTGATAGGAACCTACAAAGGAAACAATATCGATATATGAATCCCATGGTGATTTCAGCCATGCTCAGTCCATTGGAGGTAAAGTGGAGGTGCATCGAGTATTGGAAGATAGTGGGAGCTCGGTCAATATCCTATTTAAGGATGCTTTTGAGAAGTTGAGATTATCTATGAAGAACATCTCTTCATACAAAAAACACCGACATGGGTTTAACGATAAAGGAAAAATGCCCCTAGAAAAGCTGGAGTTATTTATAGAGCTTAGGACCCATCCTAGATCAGCCACATGAAAGCAGAATTTCATTTTGATGGATGGTCTCTGAATGGATAATTGTAACGACCCAGTATTTTGAACCATTTGCATCCACACATGTCAAACTTGAATTTCCCAAATCAAAAGATTGTTAATTTATATTTGGCAAAACTTAGCATATACAGTAAATAAATCAATCATAGAATCATAGACACAAAGTAATAACATAAGCAGCGGAAAAGATAAATAGTAGTTCATGAAGCTACTATATATAAAATAGAGTTTGAAATAAAATACAACAGAATATCTCAAATACAATGTAGTCTCGAATACCAATAGATGACAAGTCTGAACAAAACAACTGGATAGCTGAAAGCTGAATAGATATAGATGGATCTCCAAGTGAAGCTCCAACTCCAAAGGTGAGTCTCAAATGCTGTGACACTCAGTCTAACCCGAGCATAAAGCAAAAAAAAAACACTCGAGTCGGGATTTAACATTCTCATATAGTAAATTCAACTTAAGTGAAATGTTAACTGAAATTCAAGTAACTTAAAGGATAATTGGGATTTCCATCCTCTAAGGATCCGTGGAACTATCGACCATGTAGTAATATGCGCTATTATAATATGTCTATAGTAAAGTAAACTATTAAAATAACATTAAGGCGTTACCCATATCCCCTTTAACACATTTTATATAATGGCGTAGTCTATACAGATACTGTAAACTCCACTCACAAGTGGGCTATCAGGGAGCACTCCAAAGGTACGACACAAAACAAACTCGTAGAAGGCGCGATAGGGCATGTGACAAGGCACGCGAGGCAATGCTAGGGTAGATATACCGTTTGCGGATCCGGACTGGTGGTAACGCATAGCAGCTACTACCACCCACCTCGTAACACACTCCCAAATCAAAGGTGCACTCAATCAAATCACAAAGTAATAGAATGGTATCGAAGAAATGTGTCTGATCGGAAGAATGACCTCACTTGGCCCGGCATGGCTCCTGTTTTAGCCACATCAAGCTGACTCATGGGAGTCAGGGCTACGTAAATACCTCATACAGAATTGTCACCAAACCATCCTACTTCGTTCTGGAATCTCCACCACGTACATAGTTGTTAAAGTGGTTTTCGGTATTGGCAGAGAGTATGACAATATCCGATCTCGGTCTCTTTAACAACCAAACGCTTATTTCACACCGTGGTCATTTTATTTCAAATAGTTCATACTTCATATCAAAATATCATATTCATTTCAAAACCATATCAATTAAATATCATTATTCACTTTAAAATAATATTCATTTTCGGAATCGTAACACTTTAAAATTTATAGCACTTTCGAAATCATAACACTTTTGAAATCATAACGCTTTTGAAATCATAACGCTTTTGAAATCATAACGCTTTTGAAATCATAACGCTTTTGAAATCATAATGCTTTTAAATTTTAAAGGGTTAAGGTTCAATTCAAATTCAAAATAAACAATTTCAATCTTTATCAGTTTCAAATCTAGTTTTGAACTATCTCTTCAATTCCAATAAAATTCAAAGTTTAAATATTCAAACATTTCAATATAAGTTTCATTTATATTTCAACATTTAACTTTACTATTATTTAGTTTTGAAATATTCACTTAATCAAATTAGTAACAATTAAATAAAATCTCAATTTATAAATTTAAACCAATATTAAATATTCAGTCTCAATTTTATTTAAAGTTGATAATATTTATTTAATCACTTTTCATCAAATCAAGTTATAAATCATACCTTTCAAATATCAAAATTTATAAGTTCAAACAAATTCTTATTTAAATTCAATTATTAACCAATTTAAATTTCAAGTCAATTTTCCTTTATTTTCCAACCTCTATTTATTTAAAGTTATTACAAAAATCTATCTAAAATATTAATATAAAATTTTAAATAAATATTTAAACATATTATATATATACTAATTAAATTTTATTTTATTTAAATAATTTATATTAAATTAAATCTTATTAATAAATCTATTTTAAATCTTGTTTTATGTATATTTAAAAATAATAAATTTTTATAAGTAACAATTTTAAAAGTTATATTTTCAAACAAACTTGTAAATTTAAAATTTCCAAACATATAATTTAAAAATCTAATTTTACAAAATAAACTATCTTTTTATTTTATTTAAAAATCAATATTTAATAAAATCCATATATTTCCTTCCAAAACTATAAAAATCATTTTTCAAAATAAACCAACGGTGTCCGTATATAATTTTCTATCATATGGTCAAGTGATACGGATATTTATCATTTCAATCCGCAATTTAATATTTTACGGGTATATATCATTTCAACCCGCAATCCCAATATTTCAAAATCAATGAAAAATCGCTTGGGTTTATCATTTCAACCCATAACGATTTTCCCTTAATCTATAATATCGTTCGGGTATGTATCATTTCAACCCATAGGGATTTCTAAATTAACAGGGAGCTTGTAGAGTGAGAACAAATATGATAAAATATAACATATCAAAAACATACATATATCATCAATAACAAATTAACTACAATATATACAACAGGATATGGTGTCATATCATAGGTGAACAATAGCAGATAATGGCATATCATATTTAACAATTAAATAATAACAATTCAAATCTAACAGCATATTTCAATTGTCATTTCAAGTGAAATCAAATTTACTAATATAAGGACGTTAATTATGAGTGATTGCTCACCTTTTGAGGCTAGAGGATTTTGACTATCACGTAGATAAGTGACAAATCAAGGCAACAACTGCTGCGATAAATTCTGGACAGCGGTGAAATCAAAAGCAAGGCACGATGGAACTGGATTTGATGAAGATCAATTATGTAAGTGAACTTGTATATATAAACACTATATATATGTTAAAATCTTGTTTTAATTCAAACACATATATTTAAAAATTAAAATGTATATATATATATTATAATTAAAAGTCAATATTAAATTTGAAATGCCCAAAAAAATCTATATGTATATACTTTAAAATCAACAACATATATACGCATATACATTAAACATCAATATTGTTATGAACATATTTTAAACGTTTTAAACCAGATCAAAATATATATGTACCCATATATATAAAAGCTATATATCATACTGTAAATACACACACACACATATATATATATATTTGAAAAATATTTATATGTAAACGAGAAAAATAGATGAGCCCAAGTAAGCTCTTATCAACTATGATCAAACTAGTAGATGTATATATTAGGCTTAGAAAGGTTTATAACTCGTATATATACTAATGTATTTAACTAATATAAAAGCTTACGTACGTATTATTTTAAGATCAATATATTTTTTCCAATATAAACATAAGACCCTTTAAATTCAATATTATTATCAACATATGTATAAACACTATGCAAATTAATTTTGAAATATAAACATATATACTAACGTAAATGCATACTAACAAATATATATATAAGTACATTGCAGGTGGGAGGAAAAGAAGCTTTCAGATTTAAACAAATATATGATGTCACCTGCTAGTTTATATCAATCAATATAGGTACATATAGCCGACCTATATATCTACAATATAGATAAGTTTATATTTAACATAAAACAACATACAAAAGGCCTATATATATACGTATAAAACTTATATATGCTAGATATATATATGCGACACTTTATACTCAAATTGTACTATACTTTAAAAAAAACGTAAAGAAAGAGAATTGAGTAGGCAAGAATAAAAACATGCAGCTTGCAAACTTTTATATACTTACTATATTACTATATTTCCTCCTTTTATATGTATAATGAAGAGAAAGAGGAGGCTGGAAAGAAAGGCTTCACGGCAGAGGAGTGAGGCCGACTGGTTGATGTGCTGTGCGTTCAAGGCGGATGTAACGACCCACTATTTTGGACCATTCACATCGACAATAATCCACACATGTCGGACTTGAATAATACAAAATAACAGATTGTAATAAAATTTGGAGCAAATAAAATCATTCACAGAATCACAAACACAGGAATATCAGAATAACTCGCAGCGGAAAATAAAATAAATAGTGGTTCATGAAGCCACTAAAATATAGAGTCTCAAAAACAGATACAAAATACATAGTCTGAAAACCAATAAAGTTCTGAAACAAGTACAATAGAAATCCCAATACATAAGTCGCTAATACAAAAGCTGAAATAGAACAACTGAAACTAAAATAGATGAATAACTAGATAAGCAGAAACTCCAGCGATTCCTAGCTTCAGAAAAGTGAAACCAAAGCTGTGAATACTCAGGCTGACCCGAGCGTAAATAAAACACAAACACTCGAGTCAGGACATACATACTTATACAATGTAAACCAACTGAAGTAAACTGTAATAAAGGTACAAGTAACTTAAAGAATGCTTGGGATCGCCCATTCTTTAAGGATCCGTTAAACTATCTACTATGTGGTAATATTCGCTATTATAATAATGTCTAATATAAAATAAACATACTTTTTAATAGCGTCAAGGGGTTACCCATATAGCCCTTAACACATAATAGTACAAGTAGTCTATCTAGTATTATCATTCTCCCAAAATAGGGGCTACCCTCGATACTCCACAGGCTACGGGAGAAATCACAACTCGTAGTAAAGCTCGCTATGGTAGGTGACACGGCACAACTAGGCAATGCCAGGGTAGATATACCAATTACGCATTTGTACTGGTGGTGACGCATAGCAGCCACTACCGCCCACCTCGAACAACACTCCCAAATCAAGGGTGTGCACCAAATCAATCACAAGTAATAGAATGGTATCGAAGAAGTGTGTCCGATCAGAGGTGCTACCTCATTGGTCCGTCAATCGCTCATGTTTTAGCCACCTTATGCCAACTCACGGGAGTTGGGTCCACGTATATACCTTAGGATCGTCGCCACCATCCTACTTCATTCTGGAAACTCCACCGCGTACACAGTTGTCAAAGTGGTTTTCGGTATCGACAGAGAGTATGTCCATATCCAATCCCGGTCTCTTTAACAACCAATCGTTATTAACCCGTGGTCATAAATTTAAACAGTTTATATTTCAAATTAAAACACTTCATTTAAACCATTTAAAACGAAGTCATTATCTCTTTAAATCAAATATTCAATTCCCAAAATTTTAGCCTTTTCTGAGTTCATTTATTCACTTAAAAACATTAAAACATTAAAATTCCAGCTTTCACGGCATTTAAAAAGTGCTGCAGTAAGTTATATTTGGAAACAATTCAATTCAACAAAAACAACATTTATAAACTGCTGTAATAGTCAGTTTTAAACGAAAAATAGTTCAATTCAAAAATGACAGCATTTATAAAACTGCTGTAATAGTTCAGGGTTCAAATCAAAGGTTTTAATTCAATTCAGCAAAGACAGCGTTTTAAAAACTGCGGTATAAGTTCAATTATATTCAAAAATCCCATTTCAGCCAACTGTAGCACTTACCAAGTGCTACAACAGCCCATTTATTTATTTCAGTTTCAAGTTTAATTCCTGCCACTACATCACTTACCAAGTGCTGTAATAGCCTTAGTTCATTTTAGTCTTTTAGTTCATTTATGCAACCACTACACTTACAAAGTGCTGCAGATTCTACTTAGTTCAGAATTAGTCATTTCCAGAAATGATAGAATTTCTGAAGTGCTATTGATTGAATTCCTAGGTTTTAAATACAATTCCAGCCACAAATAAACTTCAATTTAAATCATTTAAACTTATAAAAATCATATTTTTCCACATCAAAAATGTTCAATTAAATACCTTTAACTTATGATTTTTATAAAGAAAAATTTTACAAATAAAAATCAAATTTCCAAATTTCACTTATTTTATTCAAGTGTGTCAATTTCCCTTTTTCATTTTTAACAAATTGCTTTAACACTTAAATTTAAATCTCCATTTTCACCATTTAAAATTAAATTTTCATTTTTAATTTAATTAACTTAAATTTCCATTTAAAAATCAAATCAAAATTTCCCAATTAAGTTATACTTTAAAATCACACTTTTCTATCCATTTATTTTACATTTAACACATAGAAAAATCATTTCCACTTTAATAAATTATTTTAAAATTAAATTTAAATCAATTCATCATATTTTACATTTTTAAAATACTTCAAAATTTCCAAAAAAATATATAAAATAACCACGGGTCTGTATAATATTTTCTAGCCTAAGTCAAGTGATACGGATAATATATCATTTCAATCCGTAATTTACAAAGAAATTCCGGTTTTTATCATTTCAAACCCGCAATCCAAGTAAATAAAATTAAATAAAAGTCGCTCAGGCTTATCATTTCAGCCCATAACGATCTTTCCCTATTCTAAAGTCCGTTCGGGTATGCATCATTTCAACCCATAGTGATTCTATTCTACAGGGAACTTGTAGTGTGATATAACAGAATAGAATAAACAGTAATATAAAACAAAATATAACAGATGATGTGACAAGTTAATTACAGTGTTTAACATCATATAATTTACATCACACGTAGGTATAACAAATATAATTTTTTCTACACTTTCAATAGCTATCAATTCACAGTTGTATAAGTACGAATGTCAGGTGTGATTAGTCACCTTTATAAAGCTGGAGTTTGCAAACGAAACACACAAATGAAAAATCCGAAAAGCACGAAAGCACGACTAGATTTGGATGTAGAAGAGAGCCAAGCTATTGATCTTGTAACGACCAAATAAAAACAAGACACAATATCAATATAAATCCAATACAAATTAAAACAACGTTGAAATAAAACAAATAATGAAATGAATGCTTTTGCCATGCTTTCTACAATCATATGCTCGGCCTAGGGGTTAGTGTGACTCGGGTTTGACATGCTTTTGGTTTGGATAAGGACACATGAAGGCATGACTACAAGTAATAGAAGTGGTAGAGGGGTCACACCATAAGAATACAAAGAGGCAAGCAAAATAGTGGAAGTTTTGTGCACCATATTGGCTCGGCCAATGGATGTTTGGGCTCGGCCCTGTCAAGTTCATTTCCAGTCAGTTGTTGGAGTGGTGGGTAGGGGTCATAACAAGGTGGTGGTGGCGGCTATTGGTGGTGGTCTTGGTGGTGGATGAAGGTGATGAAGTTGTGGTGGCTCGGCTATGTATGTTTAGGAGTTTGAACATTCTTTTGTGGAGTTTTTGAACAATTGGAAGGCACGTCCTTGACTGGTCAGAGGGGTAGGTGCTGCTAGGTGGTGGAGGGTGAAGAGGAGGAGGTGGTGGTGGTCATGGCCGTGGAAAACAAGGTGGTGGCCGAGCAAAAGTAGAGGAAAAATCAAGGCAAAAATGAGAAAAACAATAGAAAAAAAGAAGAAAAGAATAGAAAAGAGAAGCCATTACCAAAGTCTTTTGCTCAGATCTGAAGTGGCCGAGTTTTTTTATGAAATAAGAAGTGTTTCATGTGAAAAAAAAAGTAAAGTCACGGCCAGGAATTAAAGTGGTGAACGGCCAAAAGAAATGAAGGGTCTAGCTAACCAAAAGTCATATGTTATAAAGCTTTTTTTTGTCTCTTCCAATTTCCATTCTTTTTAATTAAAATAAAAGCCAATAAAATCAGTAAATAAAAATAAAAAAAAACTGAAATAACGGGAAAAGGAAAAATAATTATTTGCTTTCAGGAAAAACAGGAAGAAAAATAAAGAAAATGCATAATATATTGAAACAAGCCTTTTAAAATTTCAAACCAATACACTTAACTTTGGAAAAATTATAACTTCACTTCTAAAAATTTACTATACTTCTAAAATGTTTGAAAAATAAAATATTGAAATAAAAATTTATTTAAAAACGATTTAAAAATATTTACAAAATATTAGGGTTGTTACACTCACCCCCACTCAAATCTTTTCGTCCTCGAAAAGAACGAAACAAGGAAAATGAAGAAAAAGCAAGATAGAAAAACAAATGGTACTTGGATGAACAATTCCGGATTCGAAGCACGAATGCTCTCCTCCGTCTCCTAGGTACAGTCTCGATCATCAGTACTCCACTGTACTTTGACCAGAGTAACAGATTTCCTTCTTAGTTGCTTCGTACCTTTGTCGACAATATGAAGTGGCTTCATCTCTAGGCTTAATATCCAAACTATCAAGAGCAGAAGGCTGAACAATAAGAGATGGATCATGCAGATAGCGACGAAGATGAGAAACGTGGAATACATTATGCACTCCAGAGAACTTCTCGGGCAAATCCAGACGATAAGCCAAAGAACCAATTCTTTCCGTAATGCGGAAAGGACCAACAAATCTAGGAGAAAGCTTCCATCTACGACCAAATCGAATAACATTCCTTAAGGAGAAACCTTAAGGAAAACCAAATCACCAACATCAAACTCCAAACTCCGCCTACGCCTATTAGCATACTTCTTCTGCCTATCCTGAGCAATCCTCATCTTCCTCATAATCTCCTCAACTCTCTCAGAAGCCTCTAAAATCATATCAGGACCAAGAACCAAACGATTACCGGATTCAATCCAGCAAGAAGGAGATCTACAAGGTCGTCCGTAAAGAGTAGCAAACGGAGACGTCTTGATACTGGCCTGAATTCAAAGATAGAAATGAGATAGATAAAAGGTTAGGGTAAGATTAAAACAGAAGATAGAAATTATACCTGATAACTATTGTTATAGGTGAATTCGACAAGATGGAGATGATCTTCTCAAGATCCTCCATAATCAAGCACACAAGCACGAAGAAGATATTCGAGAATCTGATTCACCATTTCCGTTTGACCATCGGTCTGTGGATGGTAAGCAGTGCTTAGATTCAGACGAGTACCCAAAGAATTCTAAAAGGCTTTCCAAAACTGACTAGTAAAGATAGGATCACGATCACAAACGATACTGAGAGGAACACCATGGAGATGAACAATCTCCCTCATGTAAATCTCAGACAAGCTAGAAGCCAAACGGGTAGACTTGACTGGAATGAAATGAGCTGATTTGGTCAATCTATCCACAATAACCCAGATACTTTCATTACCCCTCCTAGTCCTTGGTAATTCATCAATGAAATCCATAGAAACTTGTTCCCACTTCCAATTGGAAATCTCAAGAGGCTGCAACAAACCAACAGTCTTCTGATGATCTGCCTTGACTTGCTGACAAGTCGCACACCTACCAACAAAAATGGAGATATCTCGCTTCATACCCTTCCACCAATACAACTTCTTCATATCCTGATACATCTTGGTCACACCCGGATGAATAGAAAGTCTGGACTGATGAATCTCCCGAAGTAACTCCTGTCTCAATCCACCAACATTCGGGACACAAATCCTATTATTAATCCTCAAAAATACCCTTTATCATCTATCTGAGCTCCACTGCCATCAAGATTACTACTACCAACCCTGCTCTGAACATTCTCTTTCATCAATCTAGGCATCTCATCCTCATCCTGCTTAGCCATGATACGATCCACAAGAGAAGAAGAAACAACCAGTTGACACAACAAAGCCTTTTTCCGACTCAAAGCATCTGCCACCACATTAGCTTTCCCAAGGGTATAGTTGATGTCGAGGTCATAAGAAGCAAGGAACTCTAACCACCTAACTTGTCTCTGATTCAAATCCTTCTCAGTGAAAATATATCTCAAAGACCGATGATCTGTGAAAAGCTCAAACTTAGTACCCAAAAGATGATGTCTCTAAAGCTTCAAATAAAAAACAACAGCAAGCAACTCTAAGTCATGGGCAGCATAATTGGCTTCATGGGTCTTCAACTGACGACTAGCATAAGCAATCACCTTACCATCCTGCATCAGAACAACCAAACCTTCACGGCAAGCATCAGTGTATACCGTTAATCCCTCATTTCCATTTGGAACGGTAAGAACTGTGCAGAAGTAAGCTTGTGCTTTAACTCACTGAATGCAGCCTTACACTCATCACTCCAAATAAACTTAGCATTCTTTCGAGTCAAAGCGGTGAGAGGTGCAGCAATCCGAACAAAATTCTCAATGAATCTCCGGTAATAACCGGCAAGGCCCAGAAAACTACGGATATCAGTAGGAGTCTTAGGATTTTCCCAATCTTGTACAGAATAGGGATAAATAAGGACAACATGAAAGATAGAATAAATTGAATGAAACGAGGAAAGTGAAGGAAAGAAAGACTTACATTGATTGCAGTGATCTTGACTGGATTAACAGAAACTCCATTACCAAAAACAATGTCACGATCCAAATTTCAGCGTTCAAAAATCGACACCCGTACTTCACTTGTACTCGTATGCCGCAGATTCAATCGTTGAAATTCGACTCATGTCGGAGCTTATAACACATTAAGTATAACAACACAGTGGAAGAAAGAAATGAATGATATCATATACATCACAAATGATACAATATCCAGAATATGATATACAACAATGATATCTATATGATACAAGAATATCAGAGACAAATAATAATGTTTCAGCGGAAACAACAGAAGTGATAACTCCAAACGATCTTTAAAAGAGAATAAGTCCAACAACTCCAACATCAAGCTCGAACCACCATCACGTTGCACCAAGATAAACAAGTGTTGTCCATGAACCCCAAAAACTGAACTAGCTCCAACTAATCTACTAAACCTGACTATCTGAAAACCCTAACTCTAGACTGCTCGTATGGAAAATTATGGGCACCCAGAGTTTAGGAAGGGAACAATAAACTCCGGGTCAGTCATGGGACTGGTATGAGTAAACAAAAACAGTTGTTTGAAATACAAACAGTTCATAAGAGAAATCCGATATGCTTTTTGGAAAATGAAACTACCATAAGGCCTCCCGGCACACACACAATGCAATCGCACACATGGGGGAGATTTCTCCTTATGATAGTCAGATATGCTTAATACGAGAAAACTCTTTGTTATTATTACTAGTGCATAGTGTGAAAACATTTTGAAAATATAATATTAATCTTAGCCAGCATAGGTACCATGATACTATGCCTACTATAGCTGCCATGTTAAATAGCAGGTTCTATAACTAAAACCGTACTGGGTTCGTATTGGGAATTGGATTTCCAACAAATGGTCAGGCTAAGGAACTTCCTATTGCCACATGGGTACGCCTATGGAGTGACGTCCCGAGAACTAACTAGCTCTCTGCCAACACAAGGCCGGGTTACCTCTGTAACTAGGTAACTAATACACGAATATGCCATCCCCGTGTCGTTTGTGACCTTTATCCGAGGCGCCTCAACAAAGCAACAACCACACAAAAATAAGATTGCAGCAACCACATAGGTTAAATATCAGGGCTCCATACCTGATACCACCTTTTTCCCGAAGGAAATGACATACCCTAAAGGGCGCGACCCTCATAACCTTGCCGCATCTTTCCTATTTCGACAATTTCCGGGGTGTGAGGTCCTGATGCAGTCTCGTCCACAAAGCTATGCTTCTTCAGAAAGCCATGCTTTGATCAACAAATGATCAGCAACACACAGCAGCACTCAGCATGCCACATTACCAATTTGGGAGTATATCGTTGATAACCTTCAACTACATAACCTCTAAGCTCGTATGTCTCAGAGAAGGGTGCTAAGCTAAGAGAATAAATCTCCACCACCAAACAGAAATGTATTTGAAAGAAATCTGCTTTATATCTCAAAGTGTAATGTCAGACATACAACCATATATATCTGTTCCAGGTTCGAACAGAACCGAAGGCACTTCCAAAGAAGCCCTTTTAATCCGGGTATTCACAATCCCAATCGGACTTCCCATCACATATAGAGGTCTCTATACCGGAGCCACTCAGTGCAGAGACAATCGATAGGTTATCCTATCGTTCTCGCAAACACCCAGTCTTCAACACCGGTCTTCAAATGCTATCCATTTACGTCGTATCATTATTCGGAATGGGTTATACGACACAAAGTCCTCTCCCGGCTAAACCAAATAGTGAGCGCAATATTTTAAAACATATGGATATTGGGATTTCAGTTAAGTCACAACTTATTACCCAAAACTTTTCTTCAATTGGTTTAAACAAATTAACATTTTCAATCTTTTAAACAAAAACATTCATTTCACAAAGTTCACCAATCTTTCACAAAGATTCATTCATAGATTTCAAACCAATTTCTGTTTCAAATCTTTTATAGAAAGGATACACTTTTAAGACCTCTTTTCAATTTGAAAACAAAGTATACCAATCTTTAACAAAGATTTATACATATTCTTTCCAACATAATTTCCCTTTCAAATTGGATTAACTCGTCAAATATTTAAATCAAGATTTAATTCATAGCTTTCAAAAAGATTCATTCATAACTTGGAAAACCATTTTTCATTTCAAATCTTTTATATATAAAAGTTACACCATTTAAAATCCTCTTCAATTTCAAAACAAGGTTCAACCATTTTAAATTTCAAAACTTTATGAAGTTATCCAAAATAACTTTATCCTCCAAACTCCTTTTCCTAAGCTTTTCACATTTAACCCGATTCCATGTCCAAACCATTTGAATTCAAATTTAATTTTTTTAAAACCATTTCAAAAATCTGTGACTTAATCGATTTCCTCGTGAAGTCCATATTTGTGTGTGTATGGTGTAGTCCAGGGGTTTAACATAATAGTTCAACATCATTCAATCATCACAGATTCAAATACAGCAATATATTTGATAAGCGGTATAAACTATAACTCTTATCCTTATTCACAGATCCACAGATAAAATAAATTACATTCATCACAGCTTGAATTAAAACAATTCATATCACACAGCATCACATAGTAGGGATATCGAACAATTCACAGCATTCAATAGAATACAGTCCTCCATAAGTAATGATTTATTAATCATCATTCTCTAATTAATATAAAATAAATTAAATTAATTACTTTCATCATTCTAAATCTTGCTTACTTAACCATTAATTAATTACAAATTAATTAATCATCCTCTAAGTACTAATTAATCACCCTTGATTAATTAAACTCTAAATACATTAAGTAATTATCCTTAATTAATTACACAAATTAATTATTCTTAACCAATTACAGTAATTAACCTTTAATTACTTCATTAATTAATTAAATAAAATTAATTACATTAATCCTTAATTAATTACATTAATTAATTACTTCATAATCACTTATCATTGATTAATTAATCTTAATTAATCAACCCTTAATTACATCATTAATTATATTAATTAATGATCTCTAATTACTTCTTTAATTAATTACTCTATTTACATTAATTACATTAAGTAATTAATCTTTAATTAAACCCCATTTGTTAATCACTCTTGATTAATCTTATCTAGTAATTAACTACTCTTAATTACTCATTAAATAAATTAATTACACCTTAATTAATTATCTTTAATTAATCCCTTACACAAAGTAATTGAATCCAAATTACTTCCATTATTAAATTTCAAAATCTGGAATTTAGAGTTAGATTTAAACTCAGGTTTCAAATTTAATTTCTTGTTTAAATCCTTTCTTTCCATTTCAAGTTCTTTTTAAATCCACTTACATGCTTAAACAACTTTAAGTTTTTAAAAAATTTGAATTTAAAAACTTATTTCCAAACTAAGTTTCAAAATTGCACTTGAATTTATATTTTAACTTTGATTTAAAACTTAGTTAAAACTTTGTTTTATAATTTAAGATTTAGTTTTAAAATTTCAAAACAGAACAGCCTTTAAAACCCTGTACAAAACATTTACCCGAGCCCTTCCACATTTGCTTCGAGACCAACACCTAAACGCTTCGAGTCGAGTACTTGAATTACTCAAGACAAATTCGAGAACAATCCCAGCTCCAATCCTTCGCCGTGCATGGTGCACGTACACGACGCTGACGAACTCCTTCGGTCAATGCCACTACATCGAATAAGTCGACCAACAGCTACAGTCCAATCCTCGACCACCAGAACGTCGCAACCTTCTCGAATTCAAAATCGAGACAAAAAAGTCGAAACCTGGAACAACAAGACCCACCACAACCAAACCTGTCATCACCTCATTCTCGAAACCTCGACCATCAGAACTCCTGAAACTCCGGTCACCACTTCGTCAACCTCCCCCTACCATCACCCAAAGTTTCGTAGCACTCGATCCCTCATAGAGGACGAACGAATCAAAACTTTCGCACTCGACAAAACTAGGTTTAGAAACTTAAAACGCTCGCCGCCGACGCCTCGATGAAATGGAATGCGTGCGACCATTTTTTCTGACCTCGCCATGCCTTCATCCTCCTTCGGTCGAAAACTCGCCTTCCCCAATTCAACATATCACCAGAAATTGATCAAAGTACCATTTTCGATCATCTTTGAACTGCTCTTTAAACACAACACTAAAAATTATGATTTTTGCTTTAAAAATTATATTTAAGTATATAGATTCAACTCACACGCCTGAATTCGTGATTTAAGCAACTTGAATTTTTGATTTATTTGAAGTTTGTTCAGATATTTTGATTTCTAGAGTTATTAACAAGTTGTTTTAACTCAGATTAATTTTTAAAACTTAATTCAAAATCAAACAAACAACCTTTGTTTATATTTTAAGTTCTAATAGTTATTAAATCAAAGGATATGATTTTAGTTTGCAAATCTGGGATAGGGAAAAACAAGAACAGGGAAGAACAGATTCACAACAATGCATACATATATACATACAGATAATTCACTTACATATAAACATACAGAACCTACTTATTCCCAGAGAATTAACATGCCATCAGATTCAAGGATACCTAAGTTTTGAAAAGATGTTACTCACAGTGTTTCTGGAGAAAGAACAGAGTTTATGATGATACGGGCTTTGAAAATACAAGCTGAAGTTCTTCACTTGATCCTCTGGTTTGAATTGAGTTTAGATTGAAGTTTGTTTCGATTTGAGATGATAATTACTTTAGATTACTCTCACCTTTGATGGACGAACTGATGAATAGATTGATACATATAAAAAGAAGTTTACAGGATATATGTATAAATTTGAGTTTACAAGTGATAATAGGTTTTGTACAATATAGGCAGAGATTTTTTTCTCTTTGTTTGGCTAAGCTGATTTTTTTTCTAACTCTTGGTGGCTGAGATGATATATCGTGGCTATCATTAATTGCCATGTACAAATCTACATACTTATCCTTACTCGTATATAGATGTTTATAAATTTTTTGTGTTTCATTCTTGAATATACTTCTTTCTTCTTTTGCAAGCTAATACATATATATTTTTGTTTTCTTTTACAAGTGTACATGCTTATACTTCATTTGTTTCTATGAACATATTTCTTTCTTTTGTCTTATGCTTTGTAATATTACTTTATAAATAAATTTCTATTTTAATATGTTGTTAGATTTCAGCTGATGTGTTTACTTTGTATTTTATAATTTATCTTATATATATATATATCTATTTATAAATTCAAATTATTTTTAAACCATTTACTTAAAATTTAAAATTCAAATCCAATATATATATATATATATATATATATTCAAATCTACTTATATATGCACATATACATACATATTCACATATATATACAAGATTTAAATTCAAATGATTCAACACATATTTTATTTGAATTTAGAGAAACTTAAATCGATTTACCAATTAATTTCACAATTTTTATTCAAAAATTAAATTAATTATCAATTTAAACTTAGTTAAAATCCGGGATCGTTACAAACAATATGCCCAAGGAATCGGACTTTATCCTTCCAGAAATGGCATTTAGAAAATTTAGCTTTTAACTGATGATTTCTAAGAGTTTCAAGTACAGATTTCAAATATGACTCATGCTCTTCCTCAGACTTAGAGAAAATGATAATATCGTCAATAAAGACTAGAACAAATTTATTAAGCACATCACGAAAAACACAATTCATCAAATCAACAAAGAAAGCAAGAGCATTAGTCAAACCGAAAGGCATGACTAACCATTCAAAGAATCCATTCTAAGTACGGAAAGCAGTCTTGGGAATACTTTCCTCAGCAACTCTGAGCTGGTGAAAACCTGTGGCGAGATCAAGCCGAGAGAAAACAGTAGCACCATAAAGCTGATCAAACATATCATTGATGCGAGGCATTGGAAATCTGTTTTTCATAGTGAGCTTGTTCAGCTCCCTATAATCAACACACATCCGGAGAGAACCATCAGACTTGGTGACGAAAACCACCGCTGCTCCCCATTCAGAATAGCTAGGTCCGATTAGACCCTTGGAAGACAAGTCCTCAATTTGCTTCCCTAACTCAACCTTCTCGCGCGGTGCCATTCTTCTAGGGGAAGAACTACAGGTCGAGCTCCAGGGATAAGATCAATGCAGAAATCAATTTCCCGCTTAGGAGGTAGAGCAATAACTTCACCAAATACATCGGGATAGAGTTTGACTACACGAGTCGACTGAAGATCGATAGGAGAAGTATCCAGAGAAAAGATAAAGCTACTAGCATAATCATGAGGCATACGACACTGAATAACCAAAGAATTTCCCCAATCATCCTTAAGAGAAACAATTCGGGATTTACAAGAGATACAGGCATCATGCCTATCAAGCCAATCAGCTCCAAGCAACAAATCAAAAGCATCGAAACCAAGAACATAGAAATCACCAGAAAATTTATGGCCAGAATAGAAGAGTCTCACTTGCTTACAAATCCTATTAAGATTTTCGGGACCACCAATAGGATTTTTTTAACACACAAAGATTCAACAGCATACTCAGGAGAAAGGAGATGCTCAAACTTATCACACAAATCAACAAAAATAAAACTATGCGAAGCTCCAGTATCAAATAAAACACGAACAAGATGATGAAATAAAGTAAAGGTGCCCTGAAGAGTACCTTGATCATCGCTAGGAGAAGGAGTAGGTGCAGTAGGTGAAGAGGCACATGTAACAGCAAATACGCCAGATGGCTTGCCCTTCTGATACAATGGACAGTCATTCTTAAAATGACCAGGCTGAAGACAAACATGACAAAGATTGTTCCTGGTAACCTGAGATGGAGGAACAGCAGCACTAACAGAAGTAGGGCAACTATTAGCATAGTGTCCCTTCTGATCACATTTGAAGCAGGTAATGGTAGATAAGTCAATAGGGTGCCTCTGAGAAGGAGAAGATTATGAAGATCCCAAACCCGGATGCTTGAGCCAATTCTTCTTCTATTGGTGGAAATTGGGCTTTCTCTTCTTAGAATTTGTAGAGGAAGACTGAGATCCAGGAGCACCAGAAACAGCAGGACCCTTGGAAGTAGGGTTCTCATAACGAATAGCCATATCCATAAGCTTAGTAAAAGTGCCATGAACATGCGAAATAAGACGATCGTAGAACTCTGGGAAAGCTCCAGCTATGAACTTCTCATTTTTCTTAAGCTGAGTGTCTATAAGACCAGGACCAAACTTGGAAAGTTCGTTGAACTTCCGCCCATACTCAGAAAAAGACACGGTACCCTGCTTAAGATCCATGAATTCACGATAAAGCTGAGATTTCCCGATGTGACGACCGCCCATGACCCCTGCACCAAATCTAGAGATAGAGCATTGTAAAGTGTGCCAGGCAGCCATGGACGATTGTCAAGGTAAATTAAAAACAACAGAATCTATCGTATTACTCACAGCGCATGGACAAAATACAATAGAACATATGTATAGTGAAGCTTTACATAATAAAATGCCAACATATAAAACTCCATAATAGTTGAATACAAGCATCCAAATAGTTAATACATCAAGCCTCACTACATAACACTCAGAGATTATACAAACAGCGGAACATCCAGTACATATAATATGAAGATAATATGCAACCCTCCAGCTCGTCTTCGATATCAGCATCGTGAGAAGAGAACAGCACCTGTCACCTGCAACCTAGTCTGCCCGTCCCAAAATGGACGAACAGCCCAAGGCAATAAGAATTAAAAACATAAAGCCTTGAGTCATACAACAGTCTTAGTGAGCGGTAAATTAACTAACAACATACCAAAAGAGCATAAAGGAAAAAGGAATAGGAATACAACCCTCCCACTCCAACCTCTTTCTACAGTGATAGCCCCCAGACACACACTAAGTAGAAGCAAACATAGCAGAGCATACAATGTAAAGTAAAGCAATTATCACTCGAGTTAAGGGCGATGATTTCCAAGTACCAACCCCCAAGGCCTAAACCAAGATCAGATAAGCACCCAGAAAATACCGCTCTTGAGACCGAATGACGATACAACCAAACATCCATGACTCTGGCTATCACTGTTATCATTGCTTCGATATCACCGTTGATTGAATGACCGGCACATTCTTTCAGCCGTCCGTCAAGGGCTAATGGAAACCCCGGTTCTAGACATAACTCCCGCACATCATCGTGACCCGTGCCTAGGACTATCGAATCTGCCCAGAGTACTTGACTACCCAATCAGTAGCCTTCAGGGACTATCGAATCTGCCCAACGTACTCTTGCTTTGAGCATGCTAGAACCTTCAACAACGATGAGATCTCAACCTACTAGTCATCCTCCTCGACGACTATTTCCATGCTAGCCCAAGCGCCTCTCGAGCATCCATTATCCTCAACCCGCTTGGAATGATCCCGTCTGCATTAGACCAAGACTATCTCATGTAATACTTCGCTTCATCACATCCTCGCAAAGTCTCATCTCAACATCATCATCAAATCTATGCATAAGAGCTTCATCATCCGCTACAAATGCCACAAGCAGCTTTTCCCATTCAAGAGCCCTTCCCTTAGCTTTTGAATCATCCTCGATCTAAATCACATCATCAATCATCTAATTCATAGCAATCAACCAAATCAAACATTAATCCAAGCAATCAAGCATTCAAATATGATCTAAGTAGACAATTATCACAATAATGGCAATTTCGTAATTAAAGAGTTGAAAGTCTAATAAGCATGAAAACCTGAACAATATCTCTATAATCTTGATGAATGAACTTGCATAGGTTAACATGTAGTAAAATGGATGTAACATTATCATGAACAATGGATCTATATGGATCTACACTTAGGATGAAGAAAATGTATGGAAATCACTATTTTAACACAAAATCGAGCCAACAATCCGATATACTTCTTTGGATCCATGTGAGAGATAATCACCACTCACCAAATCACCTAAACAACCCCAAATCAAAACGCTTCAGATCTGGACAGCGAAGGATCTAGCTTGATCTATCGCGAATCCGCTTCAAACGAAGAAATCTCACTTCAAAGGATGAAGATCTTCAATCTAAGCTCTTGAATCTTCAATTTGATCTTCAACTTGGACGGATGGAATCACTAGATTAGAGTGGAGAAAAGGAGTGAAGAAGTGTAGAAGTCGAGCTCTCAAAATGGCAGCACTTCGTCGCTTCGAAATCCGGATCCCAAAAATGAAGCCAACCCCCTTCTATTTATAGGCGAAAATCCCTTAAGTCGTAACTCGGAATTAGGTCGTCTCCGACCTTCGACCTAAAACTCCCACCGACCTAAGCCTTAGCCAACAACTCCGACCTAACAGACCAAGCCTACGACCTAACAGATGTGCGCTCCTTCGTCCTACGACCTAACACTTCTGCGCATCCAAGCACCCAGCGACCTACCACAGACCGCTTCTTCGCGACCTAACAACTATAGAAGTCCACGACTAACTTAGGTACGACTTAATACAATGCGACCTAACACTTAATATCTCCTTACACGGCCACGACTCAACTAGGCTACGACCTAACTTCGCTAACCACTAGGTCGCTAACCTGCTATCTACTATAAGTCGTCAACCCTTAGGTCGCTTGACCGACCTATCTCACCATTCGACCTAAAATCCTTAGGTCGCTAACTCATCCAACCGACCTAACCCTAACTCGGTCAGTTTTCTTAAGTTGTCTAACCGACCTAACTTCTATACGATCTAACTCCTAAGGTCGTCTACTACCATAAGTCGGTCAGACCCTATAGGTCGTTCCAAACTGTAATACGACCTAAACCACAACCAGTTCACTTCCTTAGGTCGTAAAACCTCCTTAAGTCGGTCACAACCTTAGGTCGCTCCAACACCCTACGACCTAAGCTATACGACTTAACCCTGTTAACTCGTCCACGACTTAGGACTTAAACTCAGGATGTCATAACAACAATGCAACCCAAATGTCAACTGATTTTACAACGTTTCGATTCGTAAAAATACGGGTCGTTACATTCTCTCCCCCTTAGGAATTTCGCCCCCGAAATTCCAAACAAACAAAGCAATCAAAGCTATTCTGTACGCCTACCATCCATAGCAATCAACAAACCATGCATCCAATTCTAGCTTAGCATGCAGAATTCTAAAACTAGAACAAGTTACAATTTCGTTAGATGACACGACACCTTAGGGCCATACCTTGAAGAGTTCAGGATGAGCTGCCTTCATCCTCTCTTCCACCTCCCTCGTACAGTCGTTATCATCATCACTCCATTGTATCTTGAGCAACTTAACTACCTTCCTCCTAAGCTGTTTCGTGTCAGTTCCCACAACACGAAGCATCTTACGAGGTCTTCTATCGATTGGACCAACTTTGAAATCTCCACAGCTATCAACAGAAACCACTGTATTCGAGTCGTGCACATACTTCCGTAGATATGATACATGAAAAACATTGTGCACACTCGACATCTTCTCAGGTAACTCCAGTCTATAGGCGAGCTTTCCAATTCGCTCGATGATCGGGAATGGTCCAACAAATCTCGGAGTCAATTTTCCTTTCTTCCCGAATCGAATAACATTCTTCAGTGGAGAAATCTTCACAAAAATCATATCACTTACGTCGAATTCCAAATCCTTTCGACGCTTATCGGCATAACTCTTCTGACGGTCTTGGGCTGCCTTCATTCGTTGCCGAATGATCTCTATGCAATCCGAAGTCTGTCGAATCATCTCTGGCCCAAGTATCAACTTTTCTCCAGTTTCTAACCAACATGTCGGTGAGTTACACGCTCTTCCATACAATGCTTCATATGGTGCCATACCAATGCTTGACTGGTAACTGTTGTTGTATGAAAATTCCACCAAATGAACGTGATCTTCCCATGATCCTCCGAAATCCAAAACACAAGCTCTAAGAAGATCTTACAAAACTCGGTTGACTCTCTCGGTCTGACCATCTGTTTGAGGGTGATAAGCTGTACTCAAACACAACCCGGTTCCCAAAACTTCCTGGAAGCTCTTCCAAAATCCACTAGTGAACAATGGGTCTCGATCGCTCACTATACTCTTCGGAATACCATGGAATCGAACTATCCACTTAACATACAACTCAGCCAACTTTGATGCAGTCCTAGTCGATCGAACAGGAATGAATCTTGCACTCTTGGTCAGACGATCTACAATGACCCAGATCCCTTCATTTCCCATTCTTGTTCTAGGTAGTGCATCAATAAAATCCATCGACACTTGCTCCCACTTCCATGTAGGAACTTCTAATGGCTGAAGCAATCCACTTGACTTCTTCTGTTCGGCTTTTACCAACTGGCAGTTCATACACTTGGAAATAAAATTTCCAACATCCTTCTTCATGCCTTCCTAGTAGTAGGTTCTCTTCAAATCTCGATACATCTTATTTCCACCCGGATGAATTGTCAACTTCGAGTGATGACTTTCCTTCAGAACTTCACTCCTCAATTCATCTATATCGGGAACAACTAGTCGTCCTTGCTTCCGAAGCCAACCCTCTCGATCGACCTCGAATCCTTTATCCTTTTCTGGATCCAATCCAGATTCCAAATCACGGATAATCTTGACAAGCTTATCGTCTCGCTTTTGGCTCTCGCCAATCCTTTCCACTAGAGAAGGTCTTATTGATAAGTTTGCCAACATCTCAGGTTCCAATTCACATCTAGGCTTGAAGTCAAATCCAGCTAAATACTCGAGATTCTTCCATTCTGAAAACATAGCTCCCAATCCCGCATGTCTTCTACTTAACGCATCTGCCACTGCGTTACCTTTTCCCGGAGTATAAGCTATACCAAAATCATATGATGCCAAAAACTCTAGCCAACGTTGCTGCCGAAGATTCAAATCCTTTTAGGAGAAAAGATACTTCAACGACTTATGATCTGTAAACAACTCGAATCGAACTCCCAATAGATAATGTCTCCACATCTTCAGAGCAAAAACAATCGCCGCTAACTCCTAATCATGAGTCGGGTAATTCCTTTCATGTGGCTTCAGTTGTCGACTGGCATACGCAACAACTTTATCCTTCTGCATCAGCACTGCTCCAAGTCCAGTACCACATGCGTCGGTGTAAACCACCATCTCATCATTCCCACCAGGAATAGTCAAAACAGGAGCACTCGTCAATCGCTCTTTCAGGATTCCGAAAGCTTTCTCACACTTAGCTTCCCATCTGAACACTTGGTTCTTCTTCGTCAATCCTGTTAACGGTGCAGCTATCTTGGAGAAATCTTTAATAAACCGTCGATAATATCCTGCCAATCCAAGAAAAGTTCTCACATCAGATGCATTCTTAGGTCTAACCCAATCTTGGATTGCTGCCACCTTCGCGGGATCAACCGCTATTCCATTTCCAGAAATCACATGGCCTAAGAACCTCACTTCACTCTTCCAGAAGTGACACTTCGAAAACTTAGCATTCGGCTGATGTTTCCGTAAGATTTCCAAAACAATACGCAAGTGTGTCTTGTGCTCTTCTTCAGTTTTGGAATAAATCAGAATATCATCCACGAACACAAGTACAAACTTGTTCAACTGATCTCTGAACACTCTATTCATAAGATCCACAAAATATGCTGGCGCGTTAGTCAATCCAAACGGCATTACCAGCCACTCAAAGAAACCGGATGGTGTCCTAAAAGCTGTCTTCGGCGCACTATCCTTAGCCACTCTCAACTGGTGAAATCCCGTTGCCAAATCCATCTGAGAAAACACCTTGGCTTCGTGAAGCTGATCAAACAAGTCATCTATTCTCGGCAATGGATACTTGTTCTTCTTAGTCACCTTATTCAGCTCATGATAATCGACGCACAATCTCAACGACCCATCTGCCTTGGTTGCAAACACAACTGGTGCACCCCACTCGGACACACTACGCCGAATGAATCCTTTCTGCAAAAGATCATCAACTTGCACACTCAATTCTTGTTGTTCCCTAGGCGCCATCCGCCTAAGAGGCATCACAACAGGTCTGGCTCCTTCAATTAGATCTATACGAAACTCGATCTCTCTATGCGGCGGCAACCCTTTGACTTCGTCAAAGACATCCCCGAATCCATTAGCGATTGGCACCGATGACAGTCCATCCCGTGGAACAACCAGCGAATACATGAAGCTCATGAAGACGCCTTCTTCATGCTTACATCGTATCACAATCTTTCGCCCTTCCACATTCTCGACTGTCACTTCCAGCCTCTCACAATCAACCTTTGCCGCATACCTCCTAAGCCAGTCCATCCCCAAAATAATTCCGAACCCCGCAAAGTTCAGAACAAAACAATCACAAACAAAGGAGCAACCATGACTCGACACAATCAGACCACGGCATAACATACACAAACAAGACGAACCCCCAACTGGATTAGTCACAACCAATGGCCTATCAATAATATCCGGTTCCAAACCTAACCGGCCTACAAGTTCACTACAAACAAACGAATGCGACGCCCCAGTATCAAACAGAACTCTAACTGGAACACCACATAGGAAAAGAGTACCTTGAACAACCACACTCTTTCCTTTCTCTTCAGCGGTAGGAGCTTTTGAAGACGACGGAACAGCTCCCAAAGCATAAGCTTGCACAATCTGCTTGTCCTTCCGCGGTTCTGGACAATTCTTCCTGAAATGCCCTGGCTTGTCACAGTTGTGACACTTCATCGGTGCCTTCGGATTCTTACAATCCTTCGATAAATGGCCCTTCTGCTGACAATTGTAGCAAGTCACCTCGCCTTTCGGCTTCTTCTGGCCATCCTTACCCTTCTGTTGCTGCTGGTTCCTCTTCTTGTTTCCACCCTGCTGGGGTTTAGACTCTTCCCTGGTCACAGCAACAACCGATCCTTCCTTAGGAAACAGATTCTCATGCCTGAGAGCTTTCTCCACAAGCTTCTCAAATGAATCGTCCAAATGATCCACTAACTGCCTCCCAAGATAACTATCCAAGCCTGTCACAAACTTCTCATTTTTCTGATAAGAAGATTCAATATACGACCGAGCATACTTGGACAAAGCTTCGAACTCAGAAACATACTCAAGGACAGATCTTCCACCTTGCTTGAGCTCCACAAACTTCTTGAACAGAACAGACTTCTGAGCTGTAGAAATGAACTTAGCTTCGAATCTAACTTGGAATTGCTCCCAAGTAATCTCTTCCTCCGGAGTATTGATGGTAATAGAGTTCCACCAATCAGAAGCCCTCCCTTGAAGCTGTCTTGATGCTAACTTCCTCTTAGTTGCATCCTCAATTCCCAAATAACCAAAAATCCTTCTACAAGCATCTATCCACCTCTGGACCTCAATAGTTGATTCTGTTCCCAAGAAAACCTTCCCTCCAAGAGCAGTATAGTCCTTGCACAACTTAGCAAAATCCACTGGTTTCGGAGTTTGGACTTGAACTCCAACATCTACTGCTGCCCCCGGAACTGGTATTCTTCTCATGATCGAAGTCATCATAGCTTCGAACATAGCTGCATAATCAGCAGTCCCCTTAGAAGCACGGCCTTCCCTAGCAGCTGGTCTCCCTCTTCGACTCATTCTCAATATCTATAAAAAGGAATGATCAGAACATCTAGAGAAACAACTGCATAAAGGACTCAAACTCTACTAAACTACTATATTATATATAGTATTCATCCATCAAAATACAATTACGTCTCTCATACGTAGTTACGTCAGCGAGCGTTGGGTAAAATCGATTAACCAATGCTCTGATACCAAATGTGACGACCGCCCATGACCCCTGCACCGAATCTAGAGATAGAGCGCTGTAAAGTGTGCCAGGCAGCCATGGACGATTGTCAAGGTAAATTAAAAACAACAGAATCTATCGTAGTACTCACATCACATGGACAAAATACAATAGAACATATGTATAGTGAAGCTTTACAGAATAAAATGCCAACATATAAAACTCCATAATAGTTGAATACAAGCATCCAAATAGTCAATACATCAAGCCTCACTACATAACACACAAAGATTATACAAACAGCGGAACATCCAGTACATATAATATGAAGATAATATGCAACCCTCCAGCTTGTCTTCGATATCAGCATCGTGAGAAGAGAACAGCACCTGTCACCTGCTACCTAGTCTGCCCGTCCCAAAATAGACGAACAGCCCAAGGCAATAAGAATTAAAAACATAAAGCCTTGAGTCAGACAACAGTCTTAGTGAGCGGTAAATTAACTAACAACATACCAAAAGAGCATAAAGGAAAAAGGAATAGGAATACAACCCTCCCACTCCAACCTCTTTCTACAGTGATAGCCCCCAGACACACACTAAGTAGAAGCAAACATAGCAGAGCATACAATGTAAAGTAAAGCAATTATCACTCGAGTCAAGGGCGATGTTTTCCAAGTACCAACCCCCAAGGCCTAAACCAAGATCAGATAAGCACCCAGAAAATACCGCTCTTGAGACCGAATGACGATACAACCAAACATCCATGACTCTGGCTATCACTGTTATCATTGCTTCGATATCACCATTAATTGAATGACCGGCACATTCTTTCAGTCGTCCGTCAAGGGCTAATGGAAACCCCGGTTCTAGACATAACTCCCGCACGTCATCGTGACCCATGCCTAGGACTATCGAATCTGCCCAGAGTACTTGACTCCCCAATCAGTAGCCTTCAGGGACTATCGAATCTGCCCAACGTACTCTTGCTTTGAGCATGCTAGAACCTTCAACAACGATGAGATCTCAGCCTACTAGTCATCCTCCTCGACGACTATTTCCATGCTAGCCCAAGCGCCTCTCGAGCATCCATTATCCTCAACCCGCTTGGAATGATCCCGTCTGGATTAGACCAAGACTATCTCATGTCATACTTCGCTTCATCACATCCTCGCAAAGTCTCATCTCAACATCATCATCAAATCTATGCATAAGAGCTTCATCATCCGCTACAAATGCCACAAGCAGCTTTTCCCATTCAAGAGCCCTTCCCTTAGCTTTTGAATCATCCTCGATCTAAATCACATCATCAATCATCTAATTCATAGCAATCAACCAAATCAAACATTAATCCAAGCAATCAAGCATTCAAATATGATCTAAGTAGACAATTATCACAATAATGGCAATTTCGTAATTAAAGAGTTGAAAGTCTAATAAGCATGAAAACCTGAACAATATCTCTATAATCTTGATGAATGAACTTGCATAGGTTAACATGTAGTAAAATGGATGTAACATTATCATGAACAATGGATCTATATGGATCTACACTTAGGATGAAGAAAATGTATGGAAATCACTATTTTAACACCAAATCGAGCCAACAATCCGATATACTTCTTTGGATCCGTGTGAGAGATAATCACCACTCACCAAATCACCTAAACAACCCCAAATCAAAACGCTTCAGATCTGGACAGCGAAGGATCTTGCTTGATCTATCGCGAATCCGCTTCAAACGAAGAAATCTCATTTCAAAGGATGAAGATCTTCAATCTAAGCTCTTGAATCTTCAATTTGATCTTCAACTTGGATGGATGGAATCACTAGATTAGAGTGGAGAAAAGGAGTGAAGAAGTGTAGAAGTTGAGCTCTCAAAATGGCAGCACTTCGTCGCTTCGAAATCCGGATCCCAAAAATGAAGCCAACCCCCTTCTATTTATAGGCGAAAATCCCTTAAGTCGTAACTCGGAATTAGGTCGTCTCCGACCTTCGACCTAAAACTCCCACCGACCTAAGCCTTAGCCAACAACTTCGACCTAACAGACCAAGCCTACGACCTAACAGATGTGCGCTCCTTCGTCCTACGACCTAACACTTCTGCGCATCCAAGCACCCAGCGACCTACCACAGACCGCTTCTTCGCGACCTAACAACTATAGAAGTCCACGACCTAACTTAGGTACGACTTAAGACAATGCGACCTAACACTTAATATCTCCTTACACGGCCACGACTCAACTAGGCTACGACCTAACTTCGCTAACCACTAGGTCGCTAACCTGCTATCTACTATAAGTCGTCAACCCTTAGGTCGCTTGACCGACCTATCTCACCATTCGACCTAAAATCCTTAGGTCGCTAACTCATCCAACCGACCTAACCCTAACTCGGTCAGTTTTCTTAAGTTGTCTAACCGACCTAACTTCTATACGATCTAACTCCTAAGGTCGTCTACTACCATAAGTCGGTCAGACCCTATAGGTCGTTCCAAACTATAATACGACCTAAACCACAACCAGTTCACTTCCTTAGGTCGTAAAACCTCCTTAAGTCGGTCACAACCTTAGGTCGCAAAAGCTCCTTAAGTCGGTCACAACCTTAGGTCGCTCCAACACCCTACGACCTAAGCTATACGACTTAACCCTCTTAACTCGTCCACGACTTAGGACTTAAACTCAGGATGTCATAACAACAATGCAACCCAAATGTCAACTGATTTTACAACGTTTCGATCCGTAAAAATACGGGTCGTTACACCCGGCTTCGGGCATCCATTTTGCCACAAAAGCCTCCCCGGAAAGAAGATACAGAAACAAAACTTAAGATAGATTCAAAAGAAAGGAAAATGGAAAAATTCAAGATAACACAAAGGATACCTGAACTGCTCCCACGAAATATCACCCTCGTTGGTGTGAGCTGTAACATACTCCCACCAATCTAAGGCTGACTCTTGCAGCTGCCATGCTGCTAACTGACGCTTTTGGGCATCAGTAATCTCAAGACCAGTAAAGATCCTCTCTAAACTCCGTAACCATTGCGGGGCTTCGATAATACTCTCTGAACCAGTGAACTTAGTACCACCGAGCTGAGCGAATTCCTTATAGAGAACAGTAAACCTAACAGGTGCAGCAGGTTGAGGAGCTGGGGCAGTACCACGACCCCTACCTCTAGCATTTCCACGATTCATCCTGAAAAATCAAGAATGAATTTTAGGACAAAGGTACAGAGAAGACAAAGATAAGCTAAGATAAGACAAGATAAAATCACTTGGATGAATATCCTAATAACAGAAATTTCTAACAAGGTAGATACGAAATGAAGGAAGTTTAGAAAAATTGCTTTCAAAACAAGAAATTTTTATATCAAAATAATCTTTTAAAAATCATTTGAAAAGTCATTTAAAAATCCTTTTAAAATCATTCTATACTTTGAAAATACGTTCACTCACAAAGAAAAGATTCTGAGGTTGATTTCACTCATTCTAGGGTATTTCTACCCTATCTCTAATGAGTTTTTGCTCCATAGGCTAAGGTTTGCCTAAAAACCAAAGCTCTGATACCAAATGTAACGACCCACTATTTTGGACCATTCAAATCGACAATAATCCACATATGTCGGACTTGAATAATACAAAATAACATATTGTAATAAAATTTGGAGCAAATAAAATCATTCACAGAATCACAGACACAGAAATACCAGAATAACTCGCAGCGCAAAATAAAATAAATAGTGGTTCATGAAGCCACTAAAATATAGAGTCTCAAAAGCAGATATAAAATACATAGTCTGAAAACTAATACAGTTCTAAAACAAGTACAATAGAAATCCCAATACATAAGTCTCTAATACAAAAGCTGAAATAGAACAACTGAAACTGAAATAGATGAATAACTAGATAAGCAGAAACTCCAGCGATTCCTAGCTCCAGAAAAGTGAAACCCAAAGCTGTGAATACTCAGGCTAACCCGAGCGTAAATAAAACACAAACACTCAAGTTAGGACATACATACTTATACAATGTAAACCAACTCAAGTGAATTGTAATAAAGGTACAAGTAACTTAAAGAATGCTTGGGATCGCCTATTCTTTAAGGATCCGTTAAACTATCTACTATGTAGTAATATTCGCTATTATAATAATGTCTAATATAAAATAAACATACTTTTAAATAGCGTCAAGGGGTTACCCATATAGCCCTTAACACGTAATAGTCCCAGTAGTCTATACAGTATTAGCATACTCCCAAAATGGGGGCTACCCTCGATACTCCACAGGCTACGGGAGAAATCACAACTCGTAGTAAAGCTCGATATGGTAGGTGACACGGCACAACTAGGCAATGCCAGTGTACATATACCAATTACGCATCCGGACTGGTGGTGACGCATAGCAGCCACTACCGCCCACCTCGAACAACACTCCCAAATCAAGGGTTCACACCAAATAAATCACAAGTAATAGAATGGTATCGAAGAAGTGTGTCCGATCAGAGGTGCTACCTCATTGGTCCGTCAATCGCTCCTGTTTTAGCCGCCTTATGTCAACTCATGGGAGTTCGGTCCACGTATATACCTTAGGATCGTCGCCACCATCCTACTTCATTTTGGAAACTCTACCGCGTACATAGTTGTCAAAGTGGTTTTCGGTATCGATAGAGAGTATTTCCATATCCGATCCCAGTCTCTTTAACAACCAATCATTATTATAACCCGTGGTCATAAATTTAAACAGTTTATATTTCAAATTAAAATACTTCATTTAAACCATTTAAAACAAAGTCATTATCCCTTTAAATCAAATATTCAATTCCCAAAATTTTAGCCTTTTCTAAGTTCATTTATTCACTTAAAAACATTAAAACATTAAAATTCCAGCTTTCACAGCATTTAAAAAGTGCTACATTAAGTTATATTTGGAAACAATTCAATTCAGCAAAAACAGCATTTATAAACTGCTGTAATAGTTCAGTTTTAAATGAAAATTAGTTCAATTCAGAAAAGACAGCATTTACAAAACTGCTGTAATAGTTCAGGGTTCAAATTAAAGGTTTTAATTCAATTCAGCAAAGACAGCGTTTTAAAAACTGCGGTATAAGTTCAATTATATTCAAAATCCCATTTCAGCCAATTGTGGCACTTACCAAGTGCTACAACTGCCCATTTATTTATTTCAGTTTCAAGTTTAATTCCTGCCACTACAACACTTACCGAGTGTTGTCATAGCCTTAGTTCATTTTAGTCTTTTAGTTCATTTATGCAACCACAGCACTTACAAAGTGCTGCAGATTCTACATAGTTCAGAATTAGTCATTTCCATAAATGATAGCATTTCTGAAGTGCTATTGATTGAATTCCCAGTTTTTAAATACAATTCCAGCCACAAATAAACTTCAATTTAAATCATTTAAACTTATAAAAATCATATTTTTCCACATTAAAAATGATCATTTAAATACCTTTAACTTAAGATTTTTATAAAGAAAAATTTTACAAATAAAAATCAAATTTCCAAAGTTCACTTATTTAATTCAAGTGTGTCAATTTCCCTTTTTCATTCTTAACAAATTACTTTAACACTTAAATTTAAATCTCCATTTTCACCATTTAAAACTAAATTTTCATTTTTAATTTAATTAACTTAAATTTCCATTTAAAAATCAAATCAAAATTTTCCCAATTAAGTTATACTTTAAAATAACACTTTTCTATCCATTTATTTTACATTTAACACATAGAAAAATCATTTCCACTTTAATAAGTCATTTTAAAATTAAATTTAAATCAATTCATCATATTTTACATTTTTAAAATACTTAAAAATTTCCAGAAAAATATATAAAATAACCACGGGTCTGTATAATATTTTCTAGCCTAAGTCAAGTGATACGGATAATATATCATTTCAATCCGTAGTTTACAAAGAAAATCCGGGTTTTATCATTTCAAACCCGCAATCCCAAGTAAATAAAATTAAATAAAAGTCGCTCAGGCTTATCATTTCAGCCCATAACGATCTTTCCCAATTCTAAAGTCCGTTCGGGTATGTATCATTTCAACCCATAGTGATTCTATTCTACAGGGAACTTGTAGTGTTGTTTAACAGAATAGAATAAAAACAGTAATATAAAACAAAATATAACAGATGATGTGACAAGTTAATTACAGTGTTTAACATCATATAATTTACATCACAATCAGGTATAACAAATATAATTATTTCTTCACTTTCACTTGCTATCAATTCACAGTTGTATAAGTACGGATGTCAGGTGTGATTACTCACCTTTATAAAGCTGGAGTTCGCAAACGAAACACACAAATGAAAAATCCAGAAAGCATGAAAGCACGACTAGATTTGGATGTAGAAGGGAGCCAAGCTATTGATCTTGTAACAACCAAATAAAAACAAGACACAATATCAATATAAATCCAATACAAATTAAAACAACATTGAAATAAAACAAATAATGAAAATAATGCTTTTGCCATGCTTTCTACAATCATATGCTCGGCCTAGGGGTTAGTGTGGCTCGGGTTTGACATGCTTTTTGCTCGGGTAAGAACACATGAAGGCACGGCTACAAGTAATAGAAGTGGTAGAGGGGTTACATCATAAGAATACAAAGAGGCAAGCAAAATATGGAAGATTTGTGCACCATATTGGCTCGGCCAATGGATGTTTGGGCTCGGCCCTGTCAAGTTTAGGTCTGGTCTGCTGTTGGAGTGGTGGGTAGGGGTCATAACAAGGTGGTGGTGGCGGCTATTGGTGGTGGCCGTGGTGGTGGATGAAGGTGATGAAGTTGTGGTGGCTCGGCTATGTGTGTTTAGGAGTTTGAACATTGTTTTATCGGGTTTTTGAACAATTGGAAGGCACGGCCTTGACTAGTCCGAGGTTTAGGTGCTACTAGGTGTTGGATGTTGAAGAGGAGGAGGTGGTGGTGGCCATGGCCGTGGCAAACAAGGTGGTGGCCGAGCAAAAGTAGAGGAAAAATCAAGGCAAAAATGGGAAAAACAATAGAAAAAAAGAATAGAAAAGAGAAGCCATTACCAAAGTCTTTTGCTCAGATCTGAAGTGGCCGAGTTTTTTTATGAAATAAGAAGTGTTTCACGTGAAAAAAAATAAAGTCACGGCCAGGAATTAAAGTGGTGAACGGCCAAAAGAAATGAAGGGTCTAGCTAACCAAAAGTCATATGTTATAAAGCTTTTTTTGTCTCTTCCAATTTCCATTCTTTTTAATTAAAATAAAAGCCAATAAAATTAGTAAATAAAAATAAAACAAAACTGAAATAAAGGGAATAGGAAAAATAATTATTTGCTTTCAGGAAAAATAGGAAGAAAAATAAGGAAAATGCATAATATATTGAAACTAGCCTTTTAAAATTTCAAACCAATACACTTAAATTTGGAAAAATTATAACTACACTTCTAAAAATTTACTATACTTCTAAAATGTTTGAAAAATAAAATACTGAAATAAAAATTTATTTAAAAATGATTTAAAATTATTTACAAAATATTAGGGTTGTTACAGCGGAGAGGTGGTTGTGGCTATAGGTGGGAGGATCAGGCGTGAGGACAGGGAGGCGGTTGATGCCGCTGACATGGCTGATGCTGCTTGCCTTGATAAGTGGGATGCTCAATTGAACACATAAACTTTCTCTTTGTTTTATATATACACACTACCAAAATGAAGGGGATAGGTGCGGTTACTGGTGATGGCTGCACTGCGTGGGTAGATGGGTTTTGGTGCACTGTAGTGCAGTTATAGGTGAAGCAGAAGGGACGAGCGGAGGTTTGCTTGGTCATGGAAGGTGGCGGTGAAAGGTTGCGAGAGTGGGAAGAGGAAGAATGACAATAGCATGAGCCGGTTACAGGATATAAAACATATGAATGCTTTCATATTTAATTTATACTTTTCAGAACAAAATGAAAAGGCTAAAACGAACCAAAATAACCGGTTGGAATGCTAATAGCCAAAGAATAACAAAAGTCAGAAGTTAGGTTTTCTGGGGATAATAACGACTGATGACTATTCGTTTAATATAAGGAAGGAATGAATAGATGCAGGAAACAAAAGGCTTAAAAACGGACACCGATACAGCTAGCCGTTTCGCAGATTTCGCCACGTACCGGACACCGAAACACAAATGAATATGCAGTGGAGATCAACACGATGAGACGAACAGAATGGTACACAGATATCAGCGATACGACCATCATATCAAAAGTCGCGATTTCATTGTTAAACTACGGCAACTTCGTCGAAAATAAGATAAATGGGGCTAGAGAAGTCCAAATTTGACGAAACGAATTATGACGTCTCACTCAGAAAATGATTTACAATTTTATTATATAAAATTATTTAGATTTCGGAAACATTTAATTTTCAATCAAATTTAACTGATTTAAATTAAAGTTGAAAATTACACAACAGAATTAACTTCCATATTTTCTGATGTAAATCTGATATTTGCTACGTTAAAATAGACGTATTCCAAAAATAAAATTTTCACTGTTAAATTTTATAATTAAATTTCAAGCAAAATTTCAGTCGTTATAAAACCATTAAAATTTACGGATCGTTACACTCTTCCCCACTCAAAACTTTTCGTCCTCGAAAAGGAACGAGGTAGGAGAATAGAAACAACCAGAAAGAAAAGATAGATTGAAATAAAAAATACAATAATTAACTCGAAACCATATAGATTTCATTTATTTTCAAATTGGTTTATGTTCAACTAATTGATTTCAATTCAATGGTTTTCATTCAATTGATTGGCTTCCAAATTATTAACATTTTCTACATAATCCTCCTTCCAAATAAATTTATTTTATTTAACTCAATTATTAAATCTATTTACCTTCAGTTAAGTTGATTTCACTTACAATCCAATTTCAACTATATTTTAAGTTCCTATTTATTTACTTAAATAGTACTTTCTATTGTTATTCAATTTATCTCAATTAACATTTCTTATAACATAGATTAAGTGTATAACATTCATTATAACAACTAAATTTCATTTATAAATTCCCTTAACAAAATTTTGGACGTCTAATTTCTTCCTTTATATCATATATTATTCAATTACATATTTTCATTAACATTTTAACTTTTTCTGGGTAAGTTATATTAATGTTTCTAAGTGTAATTAAACACTATACAAATTTACATTTTATTTACAACATTTATATTAAGCAGAACTTAGTTTAAACATTTTAATTTAAATAATTTATCACTTAAGGTTTCTCTTGTATAACCTTTAATCACAAATTCACATTCATTTTAACCTTTGAATATTTTAGGTAAGCTATATATATTTTAGAATGCAAATGAGTATTATACACATAAATTTTATCCTATTTCAACTGTTCCAAGTTATTTAAATTCTATTTCTCATTTTAAACACTTCAATTATTCAAAATTTTACTTTATTTCAACCATTGAAACTATCACCTAACATAAATTTAAAAATTAAATTTTCGGTTCCACTTTAAACAACTTTGAAGTAAATATATATTTTACACATCAAATCATATCAAAATTTAAATCAAATCCATTTTACAAAACAAAATTGTAGCAAAGCTACTAAGTGGTCTCTCCACTTTGAGACTCGAAAATGAATGTCGATGATGCTGCAGTCATCACCAAAATTATTTTCCAGCGACAAAAGAGGACAGTACTGACTTACTTCCTTTAAAAAAAAATTGGAAACTATTTCCATTTGAAAATACTTTCAAATAATAAAATTTCCCAAAACTTTGAAGACCAAATTTAGAAGAACACTGGAAATTCAATTCTCAGATCCTTAATTTAAATTCATTTTCAATTTCAAATCAATTAAACCAAGTTTATAAAATTTCAACTTCTTATAACCTACAAAATAGTTAATGGTTTTAGGAATGCTGACAAACAGTAAATGAAAATCTAACAATCAATTTATTTAACTATCCAATTTCAGAATACTTATATAAAATATAATCATACATAAAATTATTTCATTTACAAATTTGAAAACAATATTGTGTCAGTTTGCTCTGTTTAAGTGTTTAGGAATTCCTATCGATAGCGTTGATCAGACGAATCGATCGAAACCCCAAATCAACCTTAACAACTCAAACAACACAATATAAAACATTTTTATATTAATAACAAATACACTCCCTCACAGGATGATTCAAGGATGCATTTCAAAACAAGGATAGAGATTCAAATTCAGAAGAACCTGATCAAAGAGAATTCTAACTAAGATAAATAGGCTCGAAAGTGAGATAAGATAGATAGATTACAAAAGAGAAAAGATGGGTAGATTTCATATAAATCGCAGGCGACCTTAACCGGGTCAACCGAGACTTAGGGAAGGAGAGAATATCATCAACCAGAACCAGGACACAAGTCAAACTCCAAGGATACGATCGATGCGGAATTCAATTTCCTGCTTAAATGGGAGAGATGTGAATTCACCAAAACATTAGGATATTCCCTGATTATCAAGGTGTAGTCAAGGTCACTAGGCTGAGTATCCAACGAAAGGTATAACTGCCTGCATAACCGAAGGCATCCGACCTTCGATCACACAAGTTTTCCCGTGCCGTCTACTAGAGAACGGTTCATGCTTTGCAAGGAATAACAGCATCGTAAACCAAGGTATAGAAATCTCCGGTGAATCGTCACTTGTTATAAAGAAGTTTCACCCTTTTCAAGTCATTCTAAGATTGACGGGACCGCCGATGGAATTTGACACACACATCAGCATGAAGTTGCCAATTGAGGTGACAAGATGTGCTCGAATCCATTTCAGAGATCAACAGAAATAGAGCTATGGGTAATTCAAGCTCGAACGAAGGTGATTCTGTAATTTAAATTTACTCTATATGCTAAGTTTTGCCTAAACCAGAGCTCTGATACCAACTATAACGACCCAGTATTTTGAACCATTCGCATCCACACATGTCAGACTAGAATTGCCCAAAACAACAGATTGTTAATTTATATTTGGCAAAACTTAGCATATACAGTAAATAAATTAATCACAAAATCACAGACACAGAGTAATACAAACATAAGCAGCAGAAAAGATAAATAGTAGTTCATGAAGCTACTATATATACAACAGAGTTTGAAATAAAATACAACAGAATATCTCAAATAAAATGTAGTCTTGAATATAAACAGATGACAAGTCTGAACAAAACAACTGGATAGCTGAAAGCTAAATAGATATAGATGGATCTCCAAGTGAAGCTCCAACTAAAAAGGCAAGTCTCAAATGCTGTGACACTCAGTCTGACCCGAGCATAAAGCAAAACACAAAACACTTGAGTCAGGATTTAACATTCTTATATAGTAAATTCAACTCAAGTGAAATGTCAACTGAAATACAAGTAACTTAAAGGATAGTTGGGATTTCCATCCTCTAAGGATCCGTGGAACTATCTACTATGTAGTAATATACGCTATTATAATATGTCTATAGTAAAGTAAACTATTAAAATAGCGTTAAGGCGTTACTCATATCCCCCTTAACACATTTTATATAATGTCGTAGTCTATACATATACTATAAACTCCACTCGCAAGTGGGCTATCTGGGAGCACTCTATAGGTACGACACAAAACAAACTCGTAGAAGGCGCAATAGGGCAAGTGACAAGGAATGCGAGGCAATGCCAGGGTAGATATACCGTTTGTGGATATGGACTGGTGGTAACGCATAGCAGCTACTACCACCCACCTCATGACACACTCCCAAATCAAAGGTGCACCCAATCAAATCACAAAGTAATAGAACGGTATCGAAGAAATGTGTCCGATCGGAGGAATGACCTCACTTGGCCCGGCATGGCTCCTGTTTTAGCCACATCAAGCTAAATCATGGGAGTCAGGTCTACGTAAATACCTCATACAGAATCGTTACCAAACCATCCTACTTCGTTCTGGAATCTCCACCATGTACACAGTTGTTAAAGTGGTTTTCGGTATTGGCAGAGAGTATGACAATATCTGATCCTGGTCTCTTTAACAACCAAACGCTTATTTCACACCGTGGTCATTTCATTTCAAATAGTTCATACTTCATATCAAAATATCATATTCATTTCAAAACCATATCAATTAAATATCATTATTCACTTTAAAATAATATTCATTTCCAAAATCGTAACACTATAAAATTTATAGTACTTTCGAAATCATAACGCTTATGAAATAATAACGCTTTTGAAATAGTAACACTTTTGAAATCATAACACTTCTGAAATCATAACACTTCTGAAATCATAACACTTTTAAATTTTAAAGGGTTAAGGTTCAATTCAAATTCTAAATAAACTATTTCAATCTTTATCAATTTCAAATCCAGTTTTGAACTATCACTTCAATTCCAATAAGATTCAAAGTTTAAATATTCAAACATTTCAATATAAGTTTCATTTATATTTCAACATTTAACTTTACTATTATTTAGTTTTGAAAAATTCACTTAATCAATTTAGTAACAATTGAATAAAATCTCAATTTATAAATTTAAATCAATATTAAATATTCAGTCTCAATTTTATTTAAAGTTCAGAATATTCATTTGATCACTTTTCATCAAATCAAGTTATAAATCATACCTTTCAAATCTCAAAATTTATAAGTTCAAACAAATTCTTATTTAAATTCAATTATTAACCAATTTAAATTTCAAGTCAATTTTACTTTATTTTCCAACCTCTATTTATTTAAAGTTATTACAAAAATCTATTTAAAATATTAGTGTAAAATTTTAAATAAATATTTAAACATATTATATATATACTAATTAAATTTTATTTTATTTAAATAATTTATATTAAATTAAATCTTATTAATAAATCTATTTTAAATCTTGTTTTATGTATATTTAAAAATAATAAATTTTTATAAGTAACAATTTTAAAAGTTATATTTTCAAACTAACTTGTAAATTTAAAATTTCCAAACATATAATTTAAAAATCTAATTTTACAAAATAAAATATCTTTTTATTTTATTTAAAAATCAATATTTAATAAAATCCATATATTTCCTTCCAAAACTATAAAAATCATTTTTTAAAATAGAACAACGGTGTCCGTATATAATTTTCTATCCTATGGTCTAGTGATACGGATATTTATCATTTCAATCCGCAATTTAATATTTTACGGGTATATATCATTTCAACCCGCAATCCCAAAATTTCAAAATCAATGAAAAATTGCTTGGGTTTATCATTTCAACCCATAACGATTTTCCCTTAATCTATAATATCGTTCGGATATGTATCATTTTAACCCATAGGGATTTCTAAATTAACAGGGAACTTGTAGAGTGAGAACAGATATGATAAAATATAACATATCAAAAACAGACATATGTCATCGATAACAAATTAACTATAATATATACAACAGTATATGGTGTCATATCACAGATGAACAATGGCAGATAATGGCATATCATATTTAACAATTAAATAATAACAATTCAAATCTAACAGCATATTTCAATTGTCATTTCAAGTGAAATCAAATTTACTAAATATAAGAACGTTAATCGTGAGTGATTGCTCAACTTTTAAGGCTAGAGGATTTTGACTATTACACAGATAAGTGACAAATCAAGGCAACAACTGCTGCGATAAATTCTAGACGGCGGTGAAATCAAAACAAGGCATGATGGAACTGGATTTGATAAAGATCAATTATATAAGTGAACTTGTATATATACACACTATATATATGTTAAAATCTTGTTTTAATTCAAACACATATATTTAAAAATCAAAATGTATATATATATATATATTATAATTAGAAGTCAATATTAAATTTGAAATGCCCAAAAAAAATCTATATGTATATACTTCAAAATCAACAACATATATACGTATATACTTTAAACATCAATATTGTTATAAACATATTTTAAACGTTTTAAACCAGATCAAAATATATATGTACCCATATATATAAAAGCTATATATCATACTGTAAATACACACACACACACAAATATATATATATATATATTGAACAATATGTATATGTAAACGAGAAAAATAGATGAGCCCAAGTAAGCTCTTATCAACTATGATCAAACTAGTAGATGTATATATTAGGCATAGAAAGGTTTATATCTCATATATATACTAATGTATATAACTAATATAAAAGCTTTCGCATGTATTATTTTAAGATCAATATATTTTTTCCAATATAAACTTAAGACCCTTTAAATTCAATATTATTATCAACATATGTATAAACACTATACAAATTAATTTTGAAATATAAACATATATACTAACGTAAATTCATACTAACAAATATATATATATATATAAGTACATTACAGGTGGAAGGAAAAGAAGCTTTCAGATTTAAACAAATATATGCTATCACCTGTTAGTTTATATCAATCAATATAGGCACATATAGCCGACCTATATATCTACAATATATATAAGTTTATATTTAACATAAAACAATATACAAAAGGCCTATATATATACGTATAAAACTTTTATATGCCAGATATATATATGCGACACTTTATACTTAAATTATACTATACTTTCAAAAAAAACATAAAAAAAGAGAAATGAGCAGCAAGAATAAAAACATGCAGCTTGCAAACTTTTATATACTTACTATATTACTATATTTCCTCCTTTTATATGTATAAAGAAGAGAAAGAGGAGGCTAGAAAGAAAGGCTTTACGGTATAGGAGTGAGTTCGGTTGGTTGATGTGCTGTGTGTTCAAGGCGGAGAGGTGGTTGTGGCTATTGGTGGGTGGATCAGGTGTGAGTATAGGGATGCGGGTGATGCCGCTGACATAGTTGATGCTGCTTGCCTTGGTGAGTGGAATGCTCAAGTGAACACATAATCTTTCTCTTTGTTTTATATATACACACGGCCAGAAATGAAGGGAATAGGTGCGGTTACTGGTGATAGCTACGCTGCGTGGGTTGATGGGTTTTGGTGCACTGTAGTGCAACTATGGGTGAAGAGGAAGGGACGAGCGGAGGTTTGCTTGGTCATGGAAGGTGGCGGTGAAAGGTTGTGAGAGTGGGAAGAGGAAGAATGACAATAGCATGAGCCGGTTACAGGAAATAATACATATGAATGCTTTCATATTTATATTATACTTTTCAGAACAAAATGAAAGGGCTAAAACGAACCAAAATAATATATGGAACCGGTTGGAATGCTAATAGCCAAAGAATAACAAAAGTCAGAAGTTAGGTTTTCTAGGGATAATAACGGCTGATGGCTATTCATTTAATATAAGGAAGGAATGAATAGACGCAGAAAACAAAAGGCTCAAAAACGGACACCGATACGGCTAGCCGTTTCGCAGGTTTCGCCGCGTACCGGACGCCGAAACACAGAAATGAATATGCAGCGGAGATCAGCATGACGAGACGAACAAAATGGGAAACAGATATCAGTGATACGACCATCATATCAAAAGTCGAGATTTCGTTGTTAAACTGCGGCAAATTCGTCGAAAATAAGATAAATGGGGCTAGAGAAGTCCAAATTTAATGAAAAAAATTATGACGTCTCACTCAAAAAAAGATTTACAATTTTATTATATAAAAATATTTAGATTTCGAAAACATTTTTTTTTCAATCAAATTTAACTAATTTAAATTAAAGTTGAAAATTACACAACAGAATAAACTTCCATATTTTCTGATGAAATTCTGACATTTGCTACGTTAAAATAGACGTATTCCAAATATCAAATTTTCATTGTTAAATTTTATAATTAAATTTCAAGCAAAATTTCAGTTAATTACATTATAAAACCATTAAAATTTACGGGTCGTTACAATAATACTGTCATAGAGCAACCGACTTTGTTAGACTTCCACATGGCCAAGGCTCAGTGGTGCTTAAAAATGAAATTCACTATGGCTCACGTTGTTGGGATAGTCGAAGGAGGTCAAAATGCAGCTACAGAGTTCTATGTGTTAGAGTTATGTGAAAATAGGCATATGGAGAAAGGAAAGCATGCATAGATTATTCTCTCTGTAAAAAAGCCCAGTCATATTGCAATTAAAGGAAGGGTCTGCACTTGGGTTTAGCACTGATCCATCAATGAACCAGACTTAAGATGTGGAAAAGAGGGGACAACTACAGAGCTTGTAGAGGTGATGGAATTAGTAGAGTTAACAAACACGATCCAACTAAACTAAAGAAGATCAAATCCCAATTAGAGCGGGACCTAAACGTGCAACGGGTGGGTTTCTTATGAAATAACAAAGATGTATTTGCATGGTCTCACGCCAACATGTATGGGATCTCTCCATCATTGCATGTCATGCACTAATCATTGATCCAAGGAAACTGCGGTAAAACAAAAGAAGTAGAGCATGGCCCTCGAGTGGTCGACTATCTTAAATGAGGAGGTCGAGATTTTATTGGAAAACAGATTCATCGGGAAATCCCACTACCCAGAGAGGATGACTAACTCGGTGTTGGTCAAGAAGCCAAATAGCAAATGGTGGACATGCATCGACCTCCCAAACATTAATGATGCTTGCCTAAAGGACTATTTCCCGATTACGAGAATTGACCAACTGGGATAGGACAATAGGGCATGAACTAATATCTTATATGGATGCTTACTCTAGATACAATCAAACTACGAGTATTTCTCTAGCAAGGATCCTACTGCCTTTTTTTTTACCAATTTTGGCTTATACGTTTACAAGGTCATGCCTTTTAGATTGAAGAGCACTGGGGCGACTTATCTATATTTGGTTAACAAGGTGTTGACTGACCAGATCGAAAGAACCATTGTAGTATACATGGATGACATGTCAGTGAAGTTCAAGAAGCCGAAAGATCGCATCAATCACCTTGATGAAATGTTTCAAGCACTTCGGGAATTTGGGATGAGGCCGAACCCTTTGAAGCATTGTTTTAGGGTTTCTTCGAAGGATGTTTCTTGGCTTCATCATACATGCTAGTGGAATAGAAGCCAACACGGAGCAAGTCCAAGCATTAAAAGTCATCAAGATCCTAGAAACACGAAGGGAAATGCAAAGCTTAAATGGTAAGGCAACAACATTAAGTAGATTTATATCTAAGGTAACGGATTAGTATATTCCATTTTTTGATGCGCTAATGAAGGAGAAGAGAAAATTTGCTTGGACAGTTGAATATTTAGCCGCATTTCTTAACCTTATGAAGCAACTGCAAAAACCGCCTGCCCTCTCCATACTAAAAGAAGACCTTTCCACACCAATAGAAGGGAAAGATCTATACCTAGCAATTTTGCTCATGCCTTAAGCATGGCATTGTTACACGAAGAAGATAGGGTGCAGCGTTCGGTGTACTATGTGAGCAAGCGCTTTACCGGACTGGAGTCCAGTTACTTAAAATTGGATAATCTAACCTGTTTCTTACTTGTAGCATCCAAGAAGCTAAGGTGTTACATTCAATCCCATCCTATTCGGATGTTGACCGATTAATCACTGAAACAAGACTTACATCGCCCAGATACATCAAGAAGAGTACTAAATTGGAGCATTGTATTGAATATAGACTTTATTGCGTAATTCACTATTTGAGGAATGAAGTAGAATCCTGGGAGGAAGAAGAGCTTATGTGGTGCACGTTCATAGATGGTCATGCAGTTAAATCACTTAGTGGTATTATAGCAGAAGAGGTGCAAAAATCTATATCGAGGATAACTAAGATATATCGAAAAATATTGTAGGCGTAAAAATATGTATTGGCAATAAAATCAAATCTCCGAAGTTTATTTATTCTCATTCCCCCATAATTTATGTAGAGAAAAGAAACATTGTTCACTCTTATTAACAAAACCAAAGAATATAATGATCCATAAGTTTGGTCTTGGTGAATAGAATAGAGTTCTAATTTTTGTTGAGCGCTAGGAGTTGAATTTAGACCTATACCCTAAATTTATTGATTTTGTTTATAAGATAACTGGCCAAGTTATTATATTAAATTACTAAAGCAATTGCCAAAAATCCTAGATTTAGCGAAGACAGTGGAAAATAGAGGGACTTTAAGTGGATCTACTATTTAATAATGCTAAATTGAAATAGCGCAGTGGTCGACCACTAAGCGGTTTAGCAGAGCATTAGAAAAGCTTTAGGGGGCTTTAACTACATAGGAGGATGGAGCATCAAATGACTATGATTTTAGAGCTAGAGTATTTTTGGTCACAGACGAAGGGTGGAAACATAAAGACTAGGATTCCAAGAAATAAATAACGAAACAGAATGCGAAGCGCTAATAGCGGGACTGAAAAATGCAAAGGTGCTGGAAATCAGATTGTTGGGTATTCAGAATGGATGACAACTAGTAGTCAACTATTTGTTTAGGGAATTCCAAGCTAAAAGAGAGTGACTGGCTTCTTATCCGAGGAAGGAGAAATCTTTACTTAATGCGTTGTAGCACTACTTAGTGAAAGACATTCCATGGAAGGAGAATCGGGATGGGGATAATTTAGGGAAATTTGCGAGCTCTGGAAATCCTTTTTTGGCTCTCTCTTCAGCCCTATGTCTCTTATCCCTAGGGGGCTAACGGTCCCGGCACACCAGAGTAGGCCTGAACCCTTGGAACCACTTCTCTCCTCAAATTGGTTTCGGGTATTGTCTCTACCAGTGCTGAGTTTTGAGAAGATAAATATTATTAAAACTGTTGATGGGGAAGAGACTTCAATGACACATATAATTGAGTATTTGGCTAGTGGATTCCTGGTAGATAACTGAAACAAAGCTAGAAAGGTGTTACATATGGTGCATCACTTTACAATACAAGATGGTGTATTGTACCGAAGAGGATTCTTTAATCCACTGCTAAGATGTGGTGTTGGAAGAGAAGCTCGCAAAGTGTCGAATAATGTGCATCACAGAAGTTGATGAGACCACACTGGGCATCAAACCTTGGCAAAATATTTGTTGAGAAACAAATTTGGTCAATGTTTAACCATGATGTGGTGGAATATGAAAAATAATGCGATAAGATTCAAAATTTTGCAAAAATCCCAAAGCTTCCTCCAGCAAAACTAATTCACATGATCTGTGAGACGACCCACCTCCTCGATACTTAGAAATTGACACTAATACATCCTTGGTATTCACGTGCCATAAATCTAAGTACCGGAGAGGTAGATTATTATGGGGTGAAGAAAAAACTAAAGATAGAAGGCAAGACAATAATAGAATCTCACATTGTATTCAACTCATAATCATACATGTCATAACTTCAAATTGCTCCATCGGAGTTAATACAAATCCAGCTGGGATAGTTATAACTGCCTATCCTTACATATGCCGGTAACTACATAGTACATAACACAGTGGAATAAAAAGGTGGCTTCTACGAAAGATCCAAAAATGCTCCAAGCTCCATGCTCCATTCCAAAATGCTCCAACCTTTCCTGACTACTTGGCTGCCCGGGAAAATAGGGCACCCAGAGTTTAAAGGGAAAAACAAACTCCGGGTCAGTCATGGGACTGGTGTGAGAACTCAAAGTACGATGCATTGAAAACAAAAAGGTATCTCATAAGACCACGCCACACATAAACATGGAACAGGTTTTTACCTTATGATAATCAAAATCCTTTATTACGTTAAATTTAGTGATATTATTTTTAATAACATTCTTTGAAAACATTTGCAAATAAACTTATTAATCTTAGCCGAAATTGTTACCATTATTAAATTCTGTATACTAGGCTCTACAAACAAATCCGAAGGCACTTATTGGAGAATGGATTTAATACAAATGACAAGGTAAGGGACTACCTTCCGATAGTACACCTGTAGAGGGATGCACCTAGGGTCTAGATACTGAACACCTAAACCAACACAGGATCGGCCTACCCTTTCCTGGATAGTACCGAATATGTCATTACCCCGGCCGTTACCGATCTTTAACAGGATCCCGAGTCATACATTCACCACATACTCAGACATGTGTAGAGTAATCTAGAAGGGTGATGACATCACCTAATGGGAGCGACCCACTTAGCCTTGTTGCTTCTACCCTGTTTCTGTCATTTACGGATGATGAGGCCTGAGGTAATGATTACCTTTACACATAGCACATCTCTTTCCACTTTGAATGCCACATTGTCATTCCACACTCACATGACTGATTTCTACAAACGTATAACTTCCTGAGCTCGTGCATCTCAGGAAAGGGTGTTAAGCTAAGAGAAGGTGTCTTCTCCGCCACCGACTGATATACATTATATAGAGATCACTCAATGTGATTTAGAATACAATGTCAGACATTCTTCCATACAAGTTCATTCTGGGATTAAACGAAACCGAAGGCATTTTTCTACTACATCATATTAGGATAAAAGCAAATAGTCCTTGCATTGAATATTTCATAACGAATAAACCACCACTACTATATGTATATTAGGAGTTTATCCCCAAATTATCAATAACTAGTTCTTCACTATGAAAATCCTCATATCAATGTTTTTAACATATTTTACTTCGAAACGTAAATTGGTTCGAAGTGGTTTTCGGATAGGAATCACCTAAATCCGACCCCGGTTTGTTCGAAATTCAATCATCGATAAAACTGATGTAATTAGATGATTGTTGTTCGATTCATTCATTTCTCTTTATCAAAAATATCATCAAAAGATATATATCTTTAAAATCTTCTTCTTTAAATACATAATCATTTAAACCTCTCTTTTAAATATTTCTCCAATTATTTTTAAAGAGTATTTTTTGAGAAAATAGGATTATAGAAATCACTCTACTTTTATTCACTATCAACTTCTGTATTCAACAAGTGCTATGGGCAGAATAACAGTGAGATCACCTTTTAAATTCCACGAATAGGACGAGTTCCCTCTTCGGATTTTAATAATGAGTATAAGAAGATTATTTCTATAAAATCCAAGTTAAGCATCCGGGCTTTCCCTTTGATCTATTCCACCCCTCGTCTAAAAGATAAAGCGAAGGCCAGGTAAGTTTAGGGTACTGGTTGCTCCGTTCCTAACCTTAGTTACATATCTTGTTTTACCATTTAGCTCTCACAGGTGGGACAAATGTACTAGTCGTTTCTGCATACTCGTTTTCCCTTTTAAATATTTGAAGTAATTTTTAAATTGTTAAAATCTCTTTTAAAATACTTTATTTTTTACTTAAAATGTTTACGAAGGATTTGGGAAAGGATTTTTAAGTTTCAACCTTTATTTCAAAAGTTATAGAAAAGCGTTGCGAAAAAGTTTTGCAAATAGTGTTTTAAAAGCTATATTCTTCAAAACGACTTTTATATCATTTAAAAATATATTTTCAAATTAAATCACTTTTAAAATATTTTTAAAATTTATTTCATATTTTAAAAACATTTAAAATATCAATTTAAACTTTAGTCACGTTACTACAAAAGCGCGATTTTTCTAGAAAATTTTTTTGGACATATTTTAAAATCTACTTAATGAAATCTTGATTTACTTTCTTTGTTTGAAAGATATGGATATAATTATGGAAAATTCTTATCTCGAAGATTTTCGAGCTAAATTCCATTTTGTATACTTATTTAAACTTTTCGGCACGAAATCGCGAACTACCGTTGCGCGATGCACTTAGTTTTGACATGTTTCATGTTTTTCGTCCAAACTTTGTTAAAACAAGTTTATATGTTTATAAAATATTTATAATACATTTTTAATCATTTTAAAAGGCATTAAATGATTCCATATCACTTTTCAATTTATTTTGAAAAGTGTTTCCTGTGTGAATCAATGTAGTGTATATTGTGACTTGTTTCAATATTTACATGGAGTAAACAACATATGGAAATCAATATCATAACCAAACATCTAAACAAACATATCACAAAATCACAACCAAATATATACATATAAATAGGAGTTCTCACTTTGTTAGGTTTTGGCGAACGGAAAATCGGCTATAGCTTCACTACTCGTTGTTTTTGGCTCACGAATCTTTGCACACTTGGACTCGAATTGTTCGACTTGGCTTGGGGGAGGTGGATGGTGCTTACGGGCAAGGTGGAGGGGGAGGGAGTGCTCGGCTATGGGTGGTGGAGAGGTGGGCCGTGGGTAGAGGGGAGGAGGAGGTGTTTGAAGTGGTTGAAGTGGAGTTTGAGTGGATATTTCTTTAGTAATTATTTTTGGAATATTATAGCATTATTTTATTAAGGAGAGAAGCCATTAGAGAAGCGGAGAAAAGCTTGAAAAAGGAAGAAGAAGTTGTGAAAAAAGTGAAGAAAGTGGATGGTTATTTATAGCAAAAGTTTTGGATTAAAATAATATTTTGTAAAAAGACCAAAATACCATTTTCTTATACTTTAAGCAAACTAATTTTTTTCAACACTTAACATCACATTTCAATCATTACTTTATGTAATTTTCACTTAAGTATTAATCAAAGAAAGTAATAATTATATTTGCTTGATTTGATGTTAACTTTTTGACTTTTTAACTCTTTTTTTGTCTTTTTATGCTTACTTTTTCTTAATTATATTCTAGAATTTTCTAAGTATGTTTAGTAAAATTAAACTTGATTAGTGACTTAAATAATACTTATAATATTTGAATATATGTTTCTATATAAGAAAATAAAGGTGCAACAACGTTGCGACAAATTTAAATCGACAAAACATTGATTTTCGACAGAATGTTTTTCGGTCACATTTTGACGTTTTAGTTAAACTATTTATTTATGTAAACCAAATTTAAAAATAAATTTGTATACTTCTATTTAATAATACAAACACTCATAAATTAATTAAAATAATTTATTTAACCATTGAAACTTATTTTTTTGAAATCCGGATTTTGTCACTTTTACCAATATAAGCAATTGTTCATATTTTTGTGTATATTTCTATTTCCAAATCCTATCTAATATTATTTGAATCATAAAACCTTATATATTTTATATTTAAAATCACTTTAAATATTATATTTTGGAGTGATCAAATTCTGGGTCGTTACAGTCTACCCATGGCCCTTTGTTTTCTAAGGAATCGATTTTATTGGTGAACTTCCCATAGCTAGGGTTGGAGCGAAGTATGAGGTAGTGGCGGGGGATTAATTTACAAAGTGGTTCGAAGCCGAACCACTCACTATGGTTTCATCCACCAAGGTCATCATCTTTTCGGTTAGAGATGTTTTATGTAGGTGTAGAGTCCCACTTTAGATTATCTTGGATAATAGATTGTAGTTTGATAGTGAGGAGTTTTCCAACTTCTATTAGAAAAAAAGAATCAACAAAAACTTTTCCATAATGGCCCATCCATAGTCCAATGGCAGGTGTAAGTAGCCAACAAAGTTCTTAAGACCCTCGTAAAGAAGTGTTTGGAAAAGGATAAAGGAGCTTAGGTGGATGAGGTTCCACTGGCACTATGGGTTTAGGGAACTTCTTATATGACTACAATGGGGCATACGTTCTGGCTTATGGATCATGGGTCAAGCTTCCCATTAAAACTACATTGTCATCTCATATGAAGATTCACTATGACTTAGAGGAGAATAAAGAGTTGCCAAATATGTCTATGGACCAAATTGACAAAATGCGGGATAAAGATTCCTTGAAGGCCATGACATATAAGAAGATAGTAGCAAAATAATACAACTTCAAAGTTAAGCACCGTCCGCTTAAGGAAGGAGACCTAGTCCTAAAGCGAACTTTCCCTTGATTGGGGGCACTTGACCTAATTTTGGAAAGAGCATATATGTAACAACCCACTTTTCCATACAGTTCAAGTTGGCAATAAATCACACATGTCGAACCCAAATTGAACGGAAAGGCATATAGTTATGGGAAAAGAAGAAGAAAGAAGAATATAAGAGAAAAGAAACTAAAAACAACACAGAATCTCACAATCGCAGCGAAACAATATTATATAATATAGTATCAATGATCTTTACGAAAGAGAAACTGTTATATACATACATCCATCAGAGTATAATGACAAATCACAATCATCAGCCTGGACAGTTATAACAACCTGTCTGCACAATTGTTTATGATTTCAACAACAAGCAGCGGAAATTAAACATATATGGGAATACGACTTGAAGACCTCCAACTCGTCTCCTGAGCTCCAGTGCATCCAAAGCTATCTGTAAAGATACTCGATCTGACCCGAGCACTATGATCAAATAACACCTGAGTTAGTCTGGAAAACCAACATGAGAAAACACACCGAATTGGATTTAAAAGTTATAAAAACCGTTGAAATCAAACGTATTTCGTAAGACCATGCCGCACATAAACACGGACGGGTTTTTACCTTACTATAACCAAAACATTTCATATGAAATTCTCTGATATTGTAATAGTGTCCAAGATACAAATACTTATTTATCATAGTCGAAATTGTTACATTAATTAAATTCCAGCATAATAAGTATACAACTAAAACCGAAGGCTCATATTGGATAATGTATTCCAACTATGAAAGGGTAAGGGTCTACCGCCAAATCCATACACCCTAGATAGAATGTACAGGAGGCTACAACACATGGCGCCTCTGCTACTCAGGATCGGCACTACCCCTTTCTTGAGTAGCACCGAATATGATCACCCCTTGGGTGCGATCAACAAACATAAAATGGGATCCTGAAGCATACATGAATATGGCTCTGGATTTGGGATGATCATACCCTACTTGGGTGCGACCCACTTAGCTCTGTTGCATGTCCTTGCTTTATTCAATTCCCGGGTGTGAGGCTCAAAGCTATATTCTACATTTATATAGCACCTCCCACTTGGAATTCTAACACCGCCCTCCAGGCAATAATGCAATACTAGCATTCATCCATACAAGTTCGTTCTAGGACTGAACGAAACGCTTGAGAGTTCCATCTTCAATTCCATCATCTTCAAGATGTCTTTACTTTGAAACGCTTGAGTTGGATCAAAGTGGTTTATTGGTTAACATATCCGATCCCGGTCTCTTTGGAACAACATACGACAGTTTTTGGTAAACTCAACACCGGTTCTTTAGGAAATAAATAGTCAAAGATAAGAAGGAGATCATCTCCTAACCGTTATTAGACGGATTTCTTTATCATTTGCCCTAGAAGAACGAAACGAGATTTACACGTACAGTACAGCATCATCGGAGATGACGGTGCCATATTAGTCTCACGTTTCTCCTAGATATTTCCAAAGTTACATTTGGGTCCATATTTGATAGTCGGTTATTTAACTATCAGCAAACACACATCCAAATCAAGGATTTATTCCAAAGGAAGAACCAACATTGGTTAAGCACATAAGCAACCACTAGCCTCCTTAATTAATCTTTTAATTAATTAAGTTATCTTGTAAATACTTGTATCAAAATTCTTTTACAAAGGTATATTCACAAACCCTTATATTTTCAATACTTAGAAAATATCCATATATTATCTCAACGATATAAGTATATTTACCAAACATTGAGGAAGATTTCCTTTTTACCCAATTCTAAAATCATATACAAACCCCCTTATAAATTTCTTAAACCATTTATATAAATTATTTCTCAAGTCATTTATAAACCCTTTATGAAACCATGCAATTATTTATAAACTCTTTTTATAAATCAATAAACCCATTTCTAAATTTCGTTTATAAATATCCATCTATTTCTAAACCTCTTTACCCTATAAATAATCTTCCTTTAAATCTTCAAACCATTTTATAAGCTCCTCTTATAAAAATCCAAGTCTGTTTACAAAACTCGATTTATGAATCTCAAAAACATCATAAATAAATCCTAATCACTTTCTTTAAAGCACTATTATATAATAGAAATTATTAATAGTAAACAACATAAATAAATAATAATAATTAACTTTTAACATCTTAAAAACAATAAGTAATAATCCAAAACATGATAAATAAAATAATCGTTAATCTTTACCATTAACATAAATAATAATAATCAATTACCAAAATATTATTAATAAACATTATAATTAATTTCAAACCATATTAATAATTTAAATAATTAACCTTTCAAAATATTTAAATATGAACAAACAACTTTAAACAATATTAATATAAGTAACCAACCTTTACAACATAATATATTTAGTTGATAAAAATCCATACTTAAATCTTTAAACCAATCATTAATATATTTATAAAACTATATTTAAGAATCTCTTTCTATTTTATAAAACTTCCTTTCATAAAACCCATTTATTTATGAACTCCATTTATAACTCTATTTCCTTTTTGAATCTCACTTATTCATAAATCTCATTTAAAAACATCAATCACCATCCATTATTAACACTAATTCCATATGGATAAATTCCTTTTATAAGTCTCTTTCTATTTATAAAATATCATTTAACATTTCATATTTACCCTCACCTTCAATTTCCAAAATAGACTCAACTATTTCTGAAATATCATTCCATATCTTATAATAAATCCACCATTTGATTTATTTCTCCAATTTATTAAACGATAATAATGTCCTTTAATTTATAAACACTGTTTATAAATCCATACTTTTATTAACAAAATACGATTTTTCAAATATTCACTTTATTTGCAAAATATCACTTTTATAAATTATCGCACTTATAACACTCACATTGGAAAATAATCTTTAATATATGTACATACACATATGTACATATATATATATATATCAAATATTTCTATTTTCCTTTAAAAAAATATCCCTTTATTATAAAAGACGGACTTATTTTATGATTTTAAAAATCTTTATATTACAGTTCCAAAATCTCTATTTAAATATTTTATAAAACTATTAAATTATAATATCCAAAAATCATACCTTTGATTTTAAGAAAAATTATTTCTTCAAATAATTCAGTATTTATTTAAAAAATATATAATTTCCAAAATCTCTTTCAAATCCCCTTTTTATTCAATCACTATTTTATGGTAATTTAAAATACTAAAATATAACCACTAGTGCTATTAAAGTACTAAATAAGCAAAATCGTGTCCATGTCATCAATTATAGCATCCAACATATCATATATCCAGTTATATGAAAATAAAATCAATAGTGTGAGGAATCCTGTTGGATCCCTCCAACTTGTCCTCCTGCGTTACTTTACAATATATAATCATACCGCTTCGAGGCGGGATTCGTATACAATGGTCATCCGCTCTTACACGGGAACGTAATAGGGTCTCATCCACTCCAGCGGTGGGAATATGTCCAAACCAACAGTATAATTTAGTAAATTATCCAAACAGTCAATAATAGTCAATAATAAAATATTCAAACATCCAATTAATAATTTTTATTGACTAAAATATATTTCTGGTTTACCAAAAAAGTGAGATTAACTCACTTTACTTTTAGTTTCATCAAAACGTTCCAATTTGAATTAAAATTGAAAAGATGTCCAATTTTAATCCAAATTCCAACTAGCTCTAAATCTATCCAATCTAACTCCATAGCATAGTATTCACTGCAACGAGCGCTGCGCAACTTGTCGCGTTCAATTTGGACTTCATATGAAAAAGTTATTATTAATGAACGTTGATATCATTTAAATTATAATTAACATAAAATTTTAATATTTTTTTAAACAAATCACCCTTCCCTCTCAAATTTAGTTCCAGCCGCGAACAAGAACCCAACACCACCGAAGATTCCTCGATCGTCGCGCCCCCATCACTTCATCGGAGGCCAATCCAACGTCACCGTCGCCTTCCCCATCTCGAGCCGCACCTCTGCCCATGCTCGCGCCAAGCTTGGTCGACCAAAATGCCACCCATGCCAAGCCCTAGGCCGTATGAATGCGACCAAATTTTGCTTTCATTCGTTGACAATTCAATGATCCAACCGTTCATTACGTAGAGCTCGTCAAGCTCTACGACTTTGCTTTAATGCCGCAGCCTTACGTTGAATGGATGATGAGAATTTGAGGGAGGAAGGCAGGATATTTTCGACCATTAAAATAGAAACGGCGACTAATTTAAGAACTAGGGTTTTGATTGCAAAAGATTATTTTCAAGCTTTTATTGAAAATTTTGTGGCAATATTCACACGTTAAATTTTCGAACTCCAAACGAGGTGTGCCACCTGGCATTCTATATGTTATAACCCTATTTCAAGCTCAATGGAACTAGTCTTGAGGCCTAATTCGATCATACATAGAAGATAGCATTTCAAACCCAATTTATTATATAAATTTCCTGAAATAAATTTCAACGCGTAACGATCTTGCACGCCCAAACGATACGTCCAATCATCACAAAATTCGACGGCGTATAATAATACACTATTATGGATCCAATAAAACTGGTTTCATCGAAATCCGAGACAGTTCCCCAGAAGGCTATTTTCCTATGTTAATTAAAACGAATTATTAAAAAACCAAATAAATCATTTTAAATCTAAATCAAAAGTTTACTATCTTCATTTCTATCAAAATAGAATTTAAATCAACTTTCAAATCATTAATTCATTTCAAATTCAAGATTCAATTATTTTAAATATTTCTAAGTATTAAATTCAATAATTTAATTATCAAATAAATCGCTATATTTGAAATTCGTGTTATTTAACTTATAAAATTAACTTTTTAATATTTAAAAGCAATTGAATATTCTAAATTCAAATGACTAAAATTCCAGGTCATTACAATGTGTTATCAATAGGAACTTAGGCAATGGAGCATACTTCCTCAACATGGTAGATGGTGTAGTATTTAGGAAAGAATGGAATGCCTATAACCTTTGTCGTTATTTTTCATAGTTTCTATGGTTTTTATTCGAATGTTACTATCACGTAATAAACATAACTTTGCTATGATTATTATTAAAAGTGCATTTTTTGAAATCTATTTGTGTTAGCTTTCCCATTTTGCACATGGATTATTATGACTGCTTGGATAATGATCTAGGATGTTATGAATTGCCTTGTTATCATCGAACCCTATTGATAGGGTGTGAAACCAAGATAAGTGGTCAGTTTTACCTTATCGCTACGAAGACCACCTGCAAAATTCCTAATTACTAGGACTATGTGGACAGGATCCCTATACGCTTGGGGGCAAACGATTCTGTTTCATCACAAGGATCTTCCATAAAAGTTGACCAACAACAATGAAGCAACTTACCTATGGTCAATATATGATCGCCAACTTGGTAGTTCACTATTGATGATCGTCCCACAAAACATAGCAGGCAATAGTAAACTGACTTACTTATGGTAGTATATGATTGCCGACTAGATAGTTCACTATTGAAGATTGGCCTACAAACATTGGCCGACTATAGTGAAGTGACTTACCCACGGTCAGTATATGATCGCCGACTAGATAGGTCACTATTGACGATTGACCCATGACCCATCAAGTGGTAGCAGTGAACCAAATTACTCGCGGCCATGATATGATCGCCGACCGGGTAGTTCACTACTGAAGATCGGCCCACAAACCTTAGTGACGGCAGTGAACCGATTTACCCATGGTCAGGGTACAACCATTGACAAGGTAGTTCACTGTTGATGATTGGCTTTTGTATTAACTTAGTTCAAAAACCAGGACGCTAAAAATGGAAATATTCGCTTGGATCGAAAAAGTCGATCAACCCACTCACTTGACACCAAATGATCCATTCCAAATGCATGGGGTAACAGTGGGAAAATAGAAAAAAGAATCAATAATGCATTGAAAGGTGACATTACAAAAACTACTTATCTGACTGCACTTGTTAGTGATTGATCCTAAACAAGTGCATCGGACAATAAGAGAAGAGTTGTTGGCATACAACCACTTAAGAATAGCATTGTACATGCCGAACGCGTTACAATAATGGAACTTAATGAGGCATAATGGTTTCATGTGAAATTCTTATCGGTCGTTTATATGTTTGCATATGTATTCATGCAATATAAATTATGTATGCATGTATATGTATATTTACATTTATATGTATATGTAAACATATACATATATGTATGCGTATGCATATACGTATATGCATAGGTATATGTATATGTATATGTGTATGTATGTGTGTATGTGTACGTGTTTGTGTATATGTATATATATATATATATGTGTGTATGAATCTATGTATGTGTATATATATACATATGATGTGGAGTAAAAGAAACATCAATTGTCGAACATTTCAAACTAAATACCAAACCAAAAGGTCATGGTCATCAAAGTGTTAGGCTTATGCCCTTACAAAAATCAGAGTCATAAAAATTGGACTTTTTCCCTTACAATGTTAGCATGATCATGTCACAACAAAATAAGCAATTAATTAGACTGACCTCACTTGAATGGAGGCGGGCGATCCTTGTCATAAACTTGAAGTTAGGATGGTCCTATGCTTTTCTTATCCACTTTGGCATTAGTTCGCATAGCGGTTTCAATTTCTTCCCGCGTTTTCTTCTGATCTTAAGCTCTTCCGCTACCTTAATTCAAACTCTAGCCATGTCGGTTGGAAAATTAGCCATTATACTAGCCCATAGCGCCTTCCCCTATCAAAGTCCTCTGGCCCTTCTTGGTAGTCCAGTATCTCAATATCTGCATTACTATCCAGAGAAAAATTTATTTCTACATGCTCCTCTTCTCTAACAGGCGCAGAGGGACCCAAGGGCATGGGCACTACCTTGGTAGAGGACGAGGTCAATACAACTCCACAAGGGTCGACCATAGATATCCTATCTAAGTGAAAACAAGGAGGAGGGTCGGAAATTGGCCTAACCCGATGGGGTTGTATCAGTTGAGTTGTGGCCAGAGGACCATATAGGGTAATACCGCCTCTTTGGGTGTTGATTGAGCATTGTCCAGGGGATTACTTCCAGGACCATTGTCTAAAGTGGAAATATGAAATAAAGTTAGTAGGACATTATTATTGTAAGCATAAAGAACTATTATGAAGTTAGACCTGGCGGCATGGTTGTAGAGCTAGGATCTCCTTTCTTTCACTCACTCACTTTTTTTCTCCTCATTCTTCTCCATAGCGACTAAACTAAGGTAGCCCTTGCGAATGGCCTCTCGTTCATCATTCGATAATCTAGCGTCAATTGCATCTAACCTAAAAGTTGTCCCACCTTCTTACTCAGTTTCCTCCTTTACCTCTCTCACCAACCTCTTATGGATGGATGTTATGACCCCCAGGTAGTCACCCATCCACTTTAAATACCCCTTATGTACATACGAAAGTAAACTTTGTCTACAAGGTCATCTAACCTATACCACTACCTCTCTAGCCTATTGACCTCCACTTGGAGAGAATCCACCATTTCTTCCAAAGCAACCTTTTCACTTTGAAGTGCGTTCTTCTGCACTGGTACAAAGACAGGCTACATCTTAAGAAAAGCTTTCCCAACTTTCCACTTGCCTGAGATGTGGCAGATTTCATCCTTATCTTTTTCCTCGTTCACGATTTTGGCCCAGATATTTTCTCCCATACTTATGTACTTGGTTGTGGTAATTTTAGTGGTGTCAAATACCTGGACAAATTTTTCATTATACTTGCACCTTACTTCTTTGAACCCTATTTTATGTTCCTTTTTCAATTTTTCCATCCCCTCGAGAGGATCTTTCTTGATTTTCTCTACCTTTTCAACATGTTTTTTCATCAAAGCATCAATAACCTGCCTGTGATCTTTGCCCTTTTAGTGGATTTCCTTCTCGTGGTAAAAAATCTTCATGTTTTTAGCCACATTCTTCTGACCAATCTCCTCTCAAGCATATACTCCTTAGCATTAAATTCGGACAAGGCCTTTATGTCGGTAAAATTTTCCCATGGCTAATTATTACTTCTTCAAACGGAGTAGGAGGTACACTTGCTAGTAACCTAGGTAAGTGGTTCCAAAACTGATAATCATGTTTGAACACATCATAATTTAGATGACTAGGGTCAGTGATTATTGCATTTTTATCCCTCTTAGTATCAAGAATCTTGAGGACCACCCCTGGGGTAAAAGTCATTGGGATAGTTTTGGCAGTCTCCCTCTTGTCTGTTCTCTCCATAGGTGTTTGGATATGTCAGAGCCAAAAAAAACAAAGGGAGATACCCTAGAGGACTTTGTAGAAGGATGAGGCATCCTGGACCATGACTTTCTAGGAGAATGAGGCCTCTTTTGGGAGGCCGTATGGTCCCTATCAGCTTGATATCTAGACTAGCGTTATACAAACTTCTACCCGATCTAGAATTCTGTAGTAGGCCGCCCTACATTTTGACCATGCCCAAAGGCTTAAATTGCTACCACTATCTTCTTATGGTGCTCCTTCCAGCCCATATGTTTAAATTTAACTTCCGTCTTGCTCCTTTTGGAAATATAGATAGTTCAGATTTTAGTGTCATATTCCCATAAACAATGCTTGCTAGTACAGTAGATGGGAGAGAGTGTGTGCATGCGTGTGCACGTGTTTGAAGTACACCTAATAATTGGACAAACTCTTAGGTACCTCTAAAATTTCTAATTTGTGTTGGATCCGTCCCAATGACACCTGAATAAAATATCATAGTCTACTAATAGCGTAAAGACCTTAGGCAAAGAAAAATTTAGCTACAAATTCATGCTACTTACGTCTTGAATGTCGCCAATGGAAACAAGGAGAGTCATCTTTAATAAATAGGTATTCACATGTAAACATGTTGTAATTGGAATAAAAATCCTTAGTGGGCTTAAATTTCTTCCTAACAAGATAGAAGAAGGGGGTGCCCTCCATTTTGCTTTTAGCTGCATGTAGGAACTTGAGTTACCTATGAATCGGAGGCTGTAATAACTCGAAATTTAAGCTATAATAATTAATTAACGAATAAATGAAATGATAAAATAACTTTGTGAAATTATCAAAATTGAGCCACGGGAGATGCACCATTGTGTCTGTGGTAATTTTTTGGTCAATTTCCATATATAGAACGTCAGATTCCGAGCTTATATGAGTAAGATACGAAATTAACAAGATAAACAAATATATATATATAGGGAGGTCCACCTAGAGGTCGACCATCCCAAGGCCTAAGTCGACCTGGCACTATGGGCGGTCGACCCGCCTATGTTTGTGAGGTGAAGGAATTTTTCCTTCGTGTCGTGCGATTTTAACACGTCAATTTCATTCTTTTGTTGAATTTGGTCCCTTTGTGCTTCCATTCGATGTCTCATATTCAGCCTATGACGTGGTTGCATCCTATTCTATCCCCAAATATAACAGTTTGAGATCCACTTCTACTCCTATAAATAAGACCCTGGGCCTAACACTTTTTCTCACTCTAAGATTTTCTCCAATTGGGTTCACCTTTTCAGGAAGGACCCTAAATGGAATAATTTTCCAAGGAGAAAATCGTTTTAAATTAAAATATTTAACAACGCCAAGTGGATCCGGGAAGACCTAAAGGGAAGAGCTTAAGACCACATGTGAGTGATTGTAATTATTTAGATTTTTTTAAAGAAATTTAAAATAATAGATTTTGCAATAGTTGTAGTTTTTCTACGATTTTGGAAATACCTTTTGATCTGTTATTTTCAGTTTTAGATTTATTTTCAGTCTATTTCTTTTTAGCTATTCTTTTCAGTTATTCATAGTTAATTTCTACTAATTATACTTTTCCATTTAATTATAGTTATTTACAGTATTTTTTATTATTTACTGTCATTTATGCTTTATTTACATCTTCTCCTACGCTTTGGATTTTCTTTAATTTCTCCTTTTTCTTCGCAAATGGATTAGAATAGATTGAACGCGAATTTGGATTAAATTAAAAGAATACTGAAATAACGGAAGGTAAGATGTAAATTGTAAAGACTGTAATAAAAATGGAATTGGACTAAAATTGTGATGTAAATATTAGAATTGAACTAAATTAAAGAAATTGGCCTAGTTATAACTTAGAATTAAAACTAAAAGGAGTAAAAGATGAAAGATGCTTATTTTCACACTTAGACCTTGGGTTATGTAATAAGCATGATTATAACGTAGGTTATAACAAGAAAACAAAGCAGAATGAGATTTATTTTAAGTCTTAGGATAAATTAATAAGCACAGATAGTCAGAATAATGATAAAGGCTTATTTAAATAATTTATCTAAGTTAATAAGCAAAGAATTAAAGTAGGACATGTACCAAATAGCATTCCCTATTAAACCAAATGGCGGTCTCACATTAGCCTAAAGTGAGATGAGGGCACGCTTATGCTAATAATGGTAGTAATTGGTAAATAAATAGAGGTTCAAATCATGGGGATTTGGACAAGGGGCGCAATTAGATGTTGTTTGGATGACGGGCCAGTACCAACAACATTTCCCCTATTTTCTATGGACACGGTGGTCTCACAATAGCCTGAAGTGGGATGAGGGGCACACTTATGCTGGAACTTGAGCTAATAAGAAGACCCAATAGGTGGAACAAAAGGTAACATGAGCATGGTGGCGGTTACGTGTGCAACTTCCATTCCGATGCTCAGTAATCGTTATGAGTTCCAACTGCTTAGTATGTGTGCCATTCGTAGGCACCATTGTCTTCTGTGTTGGGAACTATATATCATCTAGTCTACAATAGGTAATATGTGTATCTTTCGTAGAAACCATTTCCTTCTGTGTAGGAAGTTATATAGTGTCTAGTCCACGGTAGGTACTATAAAGTAGCAGGCCGTTCAATGGGTAGAATTATGATTTCAGCCTAATCAAAAGAGCTATCAAGACAAGTGCAAACAATGAAAGTTAACCTATCATATTAATTTAGCAATAGTTAATTAGTACTTATTTCCAGCTTTATCTTTCCTTCTATTTACTTTGTTTCTTTTTTAATACTAGAACTGTTGTAAAGCCTATTACCTTTACTTTGCTTAAAAATACTAGTGATTACTATCATTCACCAGACTTTTAGTCTGACCCACTCCTCTATTTTCCCATTTCCCCCCTAGGCAATTCGGGACAGGGACGGTAGACAGCAGATTCATGGAGACTTCTTTGGCAGAGATTCTATCATGTATTTCTTTTATTTATTTCCAGTTTTTAGTTTCCTTTATTGTAACTGGCACTTTTTTGGGAAAGTTGTACTCTGATTTATTTGAGACTATGGTTTTTGATTTCACGAGACTTGTATGGGTATATTGAAATATGATGTATTTGGTATTTGGTGACTTATTATTATCATCTTATATATGGAGTTTGATTTTTAGCAAAATACTATAATCGTTTCCGCTGTGTTATTATTATTATTATATAGTTTTTGTCTTGTGAATTTTAGTCTCCGCTAGTTTTAGTTATACTTACAACGCACCACACCTTTTAGTGTACCCTTTTGGGTATACTAAGGGGTGTGGGGTGTTTCACTAGGTATCAAAGCCTAAGTTTATAGAATTCCTAAAAATTTATTTTAAAAGTAAAGTATTTTTCCAAAATAACTTGTTTTAAAAGTATTTTTCATAAAAGAACGCTTAGAAGTGATTTTTAAGTATAAAAGAGTTTTTATAAAAATTCCCTCAAAAGTCCAGTTCAATCTTCCTTCAACTCTTTTCTAAACTCTCTTTTCTTTGCGTAGAATGGCAGATGCCCCTAATCTTCCCGAGGGCATTCCAGTCCCAGGCTGGTTTCGTAGGTATCTACAAGCCACGACTCCAGAGGTGCAAGGGCAAGTGCCCAATCCAGCACCAGCAGGTGGGAATCCCATCAACCCACTTGCAGCATGTCATTTCTCTAAGCTTTGTAAGGACTTTGTGAATTTGGGTGGAAAGACTTTTCTGGTACGGATACTTTTTTGGAGGATCGGGTTTGGCTACGTTACACGGAGAGGATATTCGGACTATTGGGATTGGATGATCAATAGCGGGTTCAACTAGCATCTTGGCAGCTGAAAGAGGAGGCTTTGTATTGGTGGGAAGTTATAGAGTTGGAAGGAAGGGAAGTCACTTGGAATAGATTTCGGGAGTGATTTGATAGGAAGTTTTTATCTCAAGCAGAAGAGAATGTTCAGTTGGAGCGATTCATTAATTTAAAGCAAGGGAGTTTGGCTGTGAAGGAGTACATCAATCAATTTAATGAGTTTTCGCGGTTTGGGATGGAGTTGGTTAATACACCGCACAAGAAGGCTTTGAAGTTTGCGAAGGGAATGAATCAACCCCTTCAGGGATTATTGTTGACTCACGTGCCGATAGGAGCTACGTATGAGTCTTTGGTGGAAATGGCGCTTATGTCTGATGTAGTCAAGGAAGGAGAGTCTAAAGAGGTTGTTAAGACAGAAGGTCCAAAGAAGAAATGGTGGAAGAACAATAAAGAGAAGAAGAAAAGTGAAGGCCCTCAGAAGCAGATTAAGAAAGGTTTGAAGTGCAATAGCTGTGGGAATATAGGACATATCTCCAAGGATTGCAAAAGTGAGAGGATGAAAGGAAAGTGCTATACTTGTAGGCAACCTGGTCACTTTAGATGGAGTTGTCCCCAGTGAGCAGGGCAGGGGGCGAGTGCACCAGTCGCACATATTCAAGCTTTAGATGCAGCACCTTCAGGATGCATTCCGGATGGAGGTAGGAAAGTCACCGTTGAAGGGTTGATTTCTATTTTTGATATTCCTGTTCGGACTCTTTTCGATTCTGGAGCTTCACACTCTTTTATCTCTAGCTCTCTTATGGATTGTTTGCACTTAGACATCTCTTTAGTAGTAGACCCCATCGTTGTTTCAAACCCCATAGGCGGATCGACACACTTGTTTATGGTTTGTAGGGGTTTGAAATTTTTTATCCTAGGCGTAGAATTTGAATACTACGCCTATGTTTTAAGATTTTCGGGGTATGGGATGATTTTGTGAATGGATTTGCTATCCACATATGGAGCTATATTAGATTGCGAGAGGACAGTCGTTAGACTAGAAACATGTAGCGGTAGGACTCTCGAGGTTTCTTGCGACCCACAGGGGTCAGTTATGTTGAGCTTCCTTTATTCCCTCGATTCATCATCATCGGAGTTAGATTCGGTTCATGTCGTCAGAGATTTTCCAGATGTCTTTGAGGAGGTTAGGGGACTACCCCCTAAGAGAGAGATTGACTTCAGGATTTACTTGACGAATAATGCTAAGCCAGTGGCATTACCCATTAGGCACATGGCACTTAGGGAGAGGAAGGAATTGAGAAAGCAAATCCGTGAGCTTTTGGAGTGGGGAGCGTCAATCGTCTTTGCTACCAAGGCAGATGGTTCTCTTTGACTTTGCTTGGACTATAGGGAATTAAATAAGCTCACAAAGACGAACCGTTATCCACTCCCTAGGATAGATGACCTTTTTGATCAGTTAGTTGGATCTTCGGTATTCTCTCAGCTTGATTTAGCCACGGGATTCCATCAGTTTAGGGTCGTTGACGACAGCATTGGTAAGACCGTGTTTAGGACTCCAGATGGATTTTATGAGTGGTTGGTTATGCCTTTTGAGCTAACCAATGCCCCAACCTACTTCGTAGATTTGATGAGCCGCGTCTTTAGTGAAGTCCTAAATAAGTTTATGGTTGTATTCGTGGACGACATTTTGGTGTTTTCCAAGAGTATGGAGGAGCATGCTATTCATCTAGAAGAGGTTCTTCGTATGCTTCATAGTCATCATTTGAGAGCTAAATTTTCGAAATGCCACATTTAGAGAGAGGAGGTACGTTCCTTGGTGCACGTAGTTTCGAAAGAAGGTTTGGCTGTTGACCCCGCTAAGGTAACGGTGGTGCAAGATTGGAAAGCTCCTAAGAACGTCACCGAAGTTAGAAGCTTCCTATGATTGGCTGGCTATTATATGAATTTCATTAGAGATTTTGCCAAGATCTCAGCACCATTCATGCGCCTTACTAAGAAGAATAAAGCATTCGTGTGGGACGTGGATTGTGAGGATTCCATCATGAAACTTAAAAGAGCCCTTACTAGTGCACCAGTGTTATTTCTACCCGATGGAGCCAAACCTTTTACAGTATATACTGATGCATGTGCGATGGGTCTAGGAGCGGTGTTGATGCAAGAAGGGAGGGTGGTATGTTATGGAAGTAGGCAGTTAAGGACGCATGAGAAGAACTACCCTACCCACGATTTAGAGTTGGCTGCTATAGTTTTTGCACTCAAGTCTTGGAGGCATTATTTTCTTGGAGAGAGGTTCGAGCTTTTCACAGACCATAAGTCATTAAAGTACCTATTCTCATAGAAGGATTTGAACTTGAGACAGCAGCGATGGATGGAGTTTTTGGTGTCATATGACTTTGAGATAGCTTATACCCCTGGCAAGGGTAATGTGGTTGTAGATGCGTTGAGTAGGAGGAAAGAAACCCTTAATCCTTTGTTCGTAGAGTGGAAGAGCCTAGAGGTTATTTCTACTTTTGATTTTAAGCCCACTACGGACATTACCCCTGGTTTGCTAGCTACACTTGAGGTGAGGCCTACCCTTGTAGATCAGATTGGCTCGAGGCAGTAAGAGGATTCAGAACTTATGGATGTGATGGATATGATTAGTAGAGGAGTGATCTCTAGACATCTCCAACGTTATTCCATTGATAACAAAGGGTGGCTTAGGAGAGATGGAAGGCTTTGTGTTCCCCGCGCTGGTGACTTGTTGAAAGCGGTTTTAGAGGAAGCACACCATTCTCATATGACTATTCATCCGGGTGGTGACAAGATGTATAGGGACATAAAGATGATGTTTTATTAGAATGGCATGAAGAAGGATGTGGCAGAGTTTATAGCTAAGTGTCTTATATGCCAAAGGGTTAAGGAGGAACAGCAGAAGCCCGGAGGATTACTTCAGCCCTTGGATGTACCTTAATGGAAGTAGGACAGCATTTCGATGGACTTCATAGATGGTTTACCCCGTTCTAGGAAGGGGAATACTAGCATTTGGGTGATTGTAGATCGCTTGACTAAAAGCGCCCATTTCATTCCGGTTAAGAGTAAGCGTACGACATCTTATTTGGCATCCTTATATGTTCGTGAAATAGTCCAACTTCATGGAGTTCCCTCTAGCATAGTGAGCGACAGAGACCCTATTTTTACTAGCGAGTTTTAGAGAAGCTTGCAAGTGGCTTTAGGGACGCAGCTTAGATTGAGTACGGCTTATCACCCTCAGACTAATGGCCAAATGGAGAGGGTTAATAGAGTGGTTGAGGACTTGTTGTGGATGTGCTTTTCGGATTTTGGAGGAGCTTGGGAGTATCATCTTCCATTGGTGGAGTTCGCGTACAATAACAGTTACCAAGCAAGCATAGGAATGGCATTTCAATGATGTTTGGAGTATGCATATAGAGCTATCAGTTATCATTAGGAATTCATTTGGATACATAGCACGGGTATGATTGCATAAAAGGAGGTCAACTGAATCAGTGGACCGCCTAATCTTTTGCATTAGTTAGGGACATTAACACTACACTAATTGCATAAGTAACATAAATCGCATTATAAAAAATTAGGACAATGGATGAATGGTTGATGATTGAGTAGTTGGGTGCAGATATTGGATGAAAACATTTAGTTCATTCTTTTATCCTTAGAGAATTCGAGGACAAAATCCCTTAAGGAGGGGAGAACATAACAACCCGAAATTTAAGGTATAATAATTAATTAACGAATAAATAAAATGATAAAATAACTTTGTGAAATTATCATAATTGAGCCACAGGAGTTACACCATTGTGTCCGCGGTAATTTTCTGGTCAATTTCCATATATAGAACGTCCGAATCCGAGCTTATATGAGCAAGATACGGAATTAACAAGATAAACAAATATATATATATATATATGGAGGTCGACCTAAAGGTCGACCATCTCAAGGCCTAAGTCGACCTGGCACTATGGGCGGTCGACCTGGCACTATGGGCAGTCGACCTATAGGTCGACCCGCCTACGTTTGTGAGGCAAAGGAATTTTTCCTTCGTGCTGTGCGATTTTAACACATCAATTTCATTCTTTTGTTCAATCTGGTCCCTTCGTGCTTCCTTCTTATGGCTCCTATTCAGCCTATGACGTGGTTGCTTCCTATTCTAACCCCAAATCTAACGGTCTGAGATCCACTTCTACCCTTATAAATAAGACCCTAGGCCTAACACTTTTTCTCACTCTAAGATTTTCTCCAATTGGGTTCGCCTTTTCAGGAAGGACCCTAAATGGAATAATTTTCCAAGGAGAAAATCATTTTAAATTAAAATATTTAACAACCCCAATTGGATCCAGGAAAACCTAAAGGGAAGAGCTTAGGACCACATGTGAGTGATTGTAATTATTTAGATTTTTTTAAGCAATTTAAAATAATAGATTTCCCAATAGTTGTAGTTTTTCTACGATTTTGGAAATACCTTTTGATCAGTTATTTTCAGTCTATTTCTTTTTAGCTATTCTTTTCAGTTATTCGTAGTTAATTTCTTTTAATTATAGCATTTACATTTAATTATAGTTATTTACAGTATTTTGAATTATTTACTGTCATTTATGCTATATTTACATCTTCTCCTACGCTTTGGATTTTCTTCTATTTTCAGTTTTCATCTATTTCTCCTTTTTCTTCGCGAATGGATTTGAATAGATTAAACACGAATTTGGATTAAATTAAAAGAATACCGAAATAATGAAAGGTAAGATGTAAATCGTAATGACTGTAATAAAAATGGAATTGGACTAAAATTGTGATGTAAATATTAGGATTGGACTAATTTAAAGAAAATGGCTTAGTTATAACTTAGAAGTATAACTAAAAAGAGTAAAAGATGAAAGAATCTTATTTTCACACTTAGACCTTGGGTTTAGTAATAAGCATGATTATAATGTAGGTTATAATAAGAGAACCGAGCAGAATGTGGCTTATTTTAAGACTTAGGATAAATTAATAAGCACAAATAGTCAGAATAATAATAAAGGCTTATTTAAATGATTTATCTAAGTTAATAAGAAAAGAATTAAAGTAGGACCTTTACCAAATAGCATTCCCTATTAGACAAAATGGTGGTCTCACATTAGCCTGAAGTGAGATGAGGGCACGCTTATGCTAATAATGGTAGTAATTGGTTAATAAATAGAGGTTCAAATCACGGGGTGTTTGCACAAAAAATGGGCAAACACCTCCAAGTCGTATGATTTAGTTGATTTTATGTTGTTTTTAGTGATCTGGGAGATTTATGCAAATATGTAAAAAGCAGGGACTAAACTGTAAAAGACACACAGATTTATAGTGGTTCGGCCAGAATGTGCCTACGTCCACTTTATATATTATTTCTCCTTTCTTGTTCAGATTACAAGTACAAAGCTTTTATACAAGTATATGAAAGTTGTTTGAAAGTTCTATCCGTGCTTGAGCTCTCAAACTTGTCTGCCATTGTTGTACCCCTACCCCTCTGTTTATAGAGTGAGCCTGGGAGTAGGGGTCCTAGATGTATATAGCTGCTGGTGGGCCTAGGCTGATGCGATCTGGCCTAGGCAACGTTGGCTCGGCAACGCCTTGGTTCGGTAGTGCTTCGGTCCGGTGGTAGATGGTTGGCTTGGTTCGGTAGTTGGTCCGGTGGTAGATGGTTGGTTCGGTGGGACCTTGGTTCGGTGGTAGATGGTTGGTTCGGTGGGACCTTGGTTCGGTGGGAGATGGTTGGTTCGGTGGGACCTTGGTCCGGTGGTAGATGGTTGGTTCGGTGGGACCTCGGTCCGGTGGTAGATGGGAGATGGTCCGGTTCGGCAGGTAGTGAAGGCAATGCTCTCCTTACTCTGGTTCGGTGAAAACACGTCCAACATTTGCCCCCCAAAGTGGGGCATATGTCGCGCTTTGTTTATTCGGACACCCTTGTTTGGCCCGAAAACCAAATTGGTTGGTCCGGCCATCTTACTTTTTTTTATAAGTAGGGGCTCCATGCATCCATCATTCCTTACCGACTAAAAGAGCTGAACCAAATTCTTAAATACCGAATCAATTATTGTGCCGAATTAGACTTGTTTGCCGGATCAGGTGAGGCCTTCTTTCACCGAATGACTATTCACTTTGAATTACCGAATGAGCTTGAGGATTCCAAGTACCGAATTAACTCAAAGACCTGACTTACCGAATGAACTCAGGGTACATTAAGTACCGAATGAACTCGAAGTCTCTGGACTACCGAATGAGCTTCGAAGTCTTAGGATGACATGAATTCGAAGCCTTTGGACAACCGAATGAATTCGAAGTCTTTGGTCAACCGAATGAATTCGAAGTCTTTGGACAACCAAATGACGCTTCATGCTTGAATTACCGGTTGAGTTCGAATGCCGGATGGCCTTTGAGCTTTTTATGTCTTGAACCATGGATGAGGCTTCAGACTGTTAGGTATTTGTTTGTTCATATTTCTACACTCCTTGTTCTAATAATATGTTTTCTCCTGTTGCAGATAATGTCTCATAAAGTCGAAACTCGTTCTGATAAGAAGAAGTCTAAGGACCAAGGAGAGTCCTCCATAGTGCCCCCAGTTCAGGCAGCACCAGAATGACATGGACCAACCCCGAGATCGCTAGTAGACGGGTATGGTCCTCAAGAGCTCCTGAACTTACCGCCTGATTGTTTTCCCAGCTCCCTCAAAGATGAGCATCTTGATGTTATCTCTCGCTCTTTTGGGATTGACAGAGCACACATGTTGTTGCCGGGGGAAGGAGTGATGCCATATAATCCCCCCGAAGGATATTTCGCTTATAGTAGGTACAATTGTATGTGTGGGGCCATTCCCCCGATTAATGCTTGGATAGTCAGCTTCATCACCTACTTGAAGGTGGCTCCATTCCAGCTTCAGCCTAACTCCTACGCCATCCTGGTGAGCCTGTTTGTTATCTTCCAGAGGAGATACGGGCGTCCTCCTTCCAACTGGGAAATCCGGTATCTGTACAACATGAGAGGCTACAAGAAGGGGTCTCCGTATATTAGCTTGGAGTCGGCCGTGTCCTTCAAGCCAGTCCTGGATTTATATTCGAAGTTCAACATGTTCAAAAAGGAATGGTTTTTCATCAAGGATGGCTCTGTTTCCATCCGTCGCTTCACCTTTGGGTGTAAGTTGAAGCTTATTTATGGTTTCCGTTCTGACTGCAATGCTTCTTCTTATGTGCTTTTATTTCTTGCTAGCGACAGGTGGCTTTGCGGTCGTGGAGAACGATCGCTTGGTTCAGATGGCTGTGGAAATAGAAGCCATTACGGGAAGGGATAGGTCGACTTCTTACTTGATCAGGAATGCTACACTTCTGGGGCACAACCTTATTCTACCACATTAGTCCGTGGTCAAGTAGAGAGACACGGCGGAGGAGAGGGCTGCCAACGCTAAAGGAGGGGCTACGGCGAAGAGTAGCAAAAGGAGACCCTTCTCGACACATCCAGTTGCCGAGGGTAAGAAACTCAAGAAGTCCGATGGACCCTCCCCCAGCACGTGTCCAGATGTTCCAGAGGAGGAAAATGTGGAGGAGGAAAGAGACGAGGATGAAGGAGGTGAGGCAGAGAGCGGAAGTGGTAGAGAAGTTGACGGTGATCGTCACAGCGATGATGGTGGCGAAGGACAAAGCAGTGATGGCACCAGGGCTTTACCTCCTGGGCAAGCAGGCGTGATTCAAGAGTGGACAGATGACGCTCTCCGCCAAGCCTTTGAAGGGTTGGATGAAGGACCGGCTTTGGCGGAGATGCCCAAGAAAGCTGGTAAGGCCGGGACTGGTGCCGATTTATCTTCCGGGAGTGCTTCTGCTGAGGCAACTTCTGCGATCCAAGGTGAATTTTTGACTCCTGCAGACTTTTTTACTCTTCTTAACTTGACACATTTCTTGAATTACGGTTCAACGCATGCTTGTGACACTTGGTTTTCATTCCAGGAGCGGGCAAAGCAGCCAAGACCTCAGATGTTCGGCACCGCCTTGATCAATATAAGTCCCTCAAAGCTTCTACTAAACCGAAGCCTCCGACCAACCGCTCCGGGGATGTAGTCGGCTATCGTCCTCTTTTTAGGGTCATTGAAGAGGGCATTCAGAAGAAGAAGAGGAGCCTCTCCTTGTTCGAACCTTTACCTGGTCCTCAGCCCCCACTCCAGCCTCTTCACGATATCACGGAGGGGGATACTGAGTTCATACCTTCTCTACATCCGTCTGAAAATCCTACCGTTACCCCGATATATCATCCTGGCTTGGCTCCTAATCCGTTTGCGGGTCATCCAGATCTGGACCCGGCCTCTTAGGATATCTCCTTCGACGAGGTTACTGGTGAACACCTTCTCCCTCGCAATCCTATGGTATGAGTGCTTGACGAGGCTAAGTCCCTGGACCTTGATTTGCTTACCACTCGGGTCGTAACTCTGGGGGACGAAGCTAAGGCGAACATCGACCGAGTCGCCGAGGAAACCAAGAAGCTGATGGGACATCATGCCCGATTGGTCAAGGCTGGGGAGGAAATCGGGAGCGCCAATATTCGACTGCGGTTAATGGTTTCTGACCAGGCTAAACAACTTGTTGATCAAGCCATCCAGATTTCTCAACATGAGGCTGCATCTAGGCAATTAAAGAAGACTATGGAAGAGGTCAGCAGGGCAGAGTTGTGGAAAATGGAAGCCGCCTATAAGGAACGGATTGACATGGCTATAGCAACAGTGGATGAGGTTCGGAAAGCGAATCTCGAGCGGGTAGAGGAGTTATCCGGGAGGCTTGAAGCTGCAAAGATGGCTTAAACCAAGCTAAAGGATGAGATGGAGGAGATGAGGAAATCCCTTCAGGCTGACCGCTCGCGATATCGATTGGCTGCCATTGCAAAGCTATTGGCTTCTGAGGTCCGAATGAGGGAGTTCGAGGAGAACGAGGGGATGATGGATGAGATGCTCCAGGATATGTACTTCCGTACTTGGAAACAGGGTAACTTATCCTGGATGGATGATTATCCCCGGGTTATGGCCAGGATTTATCTCAGGGCTCTGGAGGAGGCCAAGGCTGATGCGGATAAGGAGGGTGGCAAGGTCTTCGGAATGGATGTGGTTACGGCCCAATTCACCAAGGAGGAGAAGGTGGCGGTGAAGGAGGGCATGCGGCTGCTTGCTGCTGAGGAGGTAGGTGTGCAAGTAGAAGATGATGATCAAGATGATCAAGGAGCAGATGCTGGTAAGTCCTCCCCTTTAGTCTTTCCGTTAACTTGGTTGCTTATCACTAATGAATTCTCTCCTTGATCGGACAGGCGGTCAACAGGATAAGGGTAAAGCCCCGATGCAGCCAGCTCCTTGACTTGACCTGGATATTTTTTTGCTTACTAAACATTGTTTTATATGTTAGTCTCAAAATAGTAACGTAACTTTTTAGGTTGTAATTATGTCACTTGTAATAAACAACATTATTTTTGGCGTGTAATTTTTTAACTTAAGCCGATTCTGTCGTATTTGAATGCTTTTGTTATTTTGACATGTTGTATAAGAAATATAGTTATGCATATGCCTACGATTCAATTGTGTTTGACGCCAAGTTCTTGCTTAAAGTACAATTTCATGTCTTGCAATGTTAGTGTGATGTGTGAATAAATTATAGCCACGTATTTATACACGAAAGATGAAAATACCGCCCTTCATATTTTACTTGTAGATGGCAGCTTTGAATGTCTTGTGTGACTGAGTATGGAATGCGGCCTAGTGTCCCGTTGTGAGTTCCCACTCCCATTAGAGAATGTCTCATATTCTGTGTCCTGTACTTTAGGGATCGTTATAGAGGATAGGAGAAATTTTTTTTGAATAAAATTGAAATATGAGAAATAGTAAAACTTCCAATCACGGAAGGCCTTCGATGTGCTTAAGTTCGTGGCAAACGGGCTTTGTAGTCACTTTCCCTAGCTGTGGGTCTTGGAGACATTTGTCACCCATCTTACGCCTCCGCGGGGAGTTAATCTTTTTTACCACAGCCGTACTTAAGACACATCGGAGCCGAGATCGCGCACAGTAACTATCCGGGCCATTATGGCCCGTAATCGTGGGTATTATTCGATTTACTGTGGCCGGCTAGCGTGGGTATCGATCGTCAACCGTGAACTACCCCTAGCTGGCCACACCTTATGTTGGGGCTTAAAGTAGGTTCACAGTTGCCGTCGAGCCGAACGTCGTAATGAGCTGCCTTGGCTATAGTCGGCCTTCTCGGTGGCTTATAATCGGCTCATTACAGTTGGCTTTGACGGCCGTCGCGAGCAATGAGTTAACCCGCAGCAGAGGGATGCCGGAGCAAAAGTGTCTCATTGGCGAGGGCATAGATTCGTATAGTACCTGTTAGGTCTTGTCCAGGAGAAGTCGCGCTGTGGAGCGCCTTGAATGAAAATGCTATTTGCACAGGATTTTGTTCAACAGAAAAGGATAAAGTTAACAAGCAGCCAAGATATAAAGGAACAAGTTAAAAAGAGACAAGTTTTTTAAAGTGGTTCGGCATGAAAATGCCTACGTCCACTGATTCTCTTTGTTAATTCACTTCATATGGGCAGTACAAGTTAAGAAAAGTATCGACGAAGGTGTTGGATGTTCCATGCCCTCTGGAACACCTCCCCGTCCACTGTTGACAAAATATAAGCACCATTGTGGAGATCTTTATGAATTACATATGGTCCGTCCCAGATTGGATCTAGTGCTCCGGGGCGCGGGAAGATTCGCTTGAGGACAAGATCTCCCTCTTGTAAGCTATGATGCTTGACTTTGGAGTTGTATTGCGCTGCCACTTTTTGCTTGTGATCTGATGTTTTGAGTGCTACATCGTTTCTTCTCTCTTCAATTAGATCCAAAGACATGTGGAGGAGTTCTTCGTTTTCTTCTGGGTTATAGTGGATCCTACGGTGGGAAGGCACTATAGTTTAAACTGGGAGCATAGCCTCCGATCCGTATGCCAAAGTGAAAGGAGTAAGCCCCGTTGATGTTCTGAAAGATGTGCGATAGGCCCACAGTGTCGTAGGAAGTTCATCCACCCAAGCGCCTTTTGACTTTTCGAGTTTCTTTTTTATTAGAGTTTTGAGAATTTTGTTGACGGCTTCGACTTGTCCGTTTGCCTGGGGATAAGCTACGGATGAGAAGCTTTTGTGAATTCCGTGCCCTTGGCACCAGTTGGCGAACTCCTCGCTGTCAAACTGAAGTCCATTGTCCGATATGATTTTGAATCGGACTCTGTACCTGCATAGAACATTTTTGATCAAGAAGTTAATAACTTTTGCTGAAGATACTTTATTTAGGGGTTCTGCTTCCACCCATTTGGTGAAATAGTCGACTGCCACTATAGCATATTTGGCCCCACCTCGGCCCATTGGCAGTTCGCCAATCAAGTCAATTCCCCATACTGCAAAGGGCCAAGGGCTGGTCATTTGAGTAATCTCAGTTGTTGGTAGCCGCGGAATCTTAGCAAATTTCTGACATCTGTCACATTTTCTGACGAAATCTAAGGCGTCCTTGCTTAAGGTGGGCCAGAAATATCCATATCGGAGTATCTTTTTTTCCAAAGTCTGCCCTCCAGTGTGATCTCCGCAGCTTCCTTGATGGATGTTGGATAAGATTTCCTTGGCCTCCCTTCCAGCGACACACCTTAATAAGGGGTTAGAGAAGCCGCGCCGAAAGAGGGTGCCCTCTTGTATTGTGTAGCAGGAAGCTTTCCTCAAGATTTTCTTAACTTCGTTACGCCCGTTGGGCAGTGTTTCACTTTGTAAGTAGTCTCGGATGGGAGTCATCAAAGTTGCTTCTTCGGTTGCATCTATCAGATTCACTTGCTCAAAACTTGGGGTCAGTTGCTTTGAGATGGCTACTGCTTCGGAAATAGCGTCGTCTCTCATGCTAGCTTGCTTTGCCAATTCGTCGGCCTCTTGGTTCTCTTCCCGAGGGATGTGTTTGATTAAATAGTGATCCAATCGATTGAGAAGCAACTTGGTCTTCTTTAAATATGCCATGAGTCGTTCTTCTCGAGCCTGGAATTCTCCTAGTATTAGATTTACAATAAGTTGGGAATCGATATGAAGACACAAAGAATTGGCTCCGATTTCTAAGGCAAGTTCTAATCCAGCTATCACTACTTCGTACTCTGCATCGTTGTTGGTGGCAGCGAATTCCAACCTTATAGCATAGTGTAGCTTATTCCCCCTGGGAGTGATTATTACCAGGCCTGCCCCCGAGCCTTGTTCGTTTGAAGCACCATCCACAAAGAGATTCCACTTGATGTCTTCTGCTATTTCCGATTGCTCCTTACCTTCATTGGTAGTGAATTCGACAATGAAATCGGCCATGGCTTGTCCCTTGATGGCGGTGCGAGGATGGTAGGTGATATCGTATTGACTTAGTTCAATGCACCATTTAAGTAGTCGCCCAGAAGTGTCGGGACGATGGAGTACTTGCCTTAGTGGTTGATCGGTCAGAACTCTGATGGAGTGAGACTGGAAATAGTGACGCAGTTTCCGTGATGTGATTAGTAAACAGTACACTAGTTTCTCAAGTTTAGGATATCTGGCTTCCGCCCCTGCAAACCTCTTGCTTACAAAGTATACTGGCCGCTACGTGCGTTTGTCTTCTCTCAGCAATGCAGTGCTTAGAGCATGAGATGACACAGCAAGGTATAGGTATAGCTCTTCGCCTTTGTTCGGAGTTGAGAGTGCTGGTGGTCTCTAGAGGTGTTCGATTAAGTTAAGGAAAGTTGTTAAGCATTCGTCAGTCCGTTCGAATTTTCCTTTCTCTTTCTTTAGAGCTTCGAAGAAGGGGATGCATTTGTCGGTCGCTTTAGAGATGAATCTGCTCAAGGCGGCCACCTTCCCATTTAGGCTTTGCATCTCCTTTCGGGTAGAAGGTATCCTGATATCTTTCAGAGCTTGGATTTGTTCAGGGTTTGCTTCAATTCCTCTGGCATGGACGATGAATCCTAGAAACTTTCCTGATGATACTCCGAAGGAGCACTTTAGAGGATTCAGCTTCATTCCATATTGGCGAAGTACTTGAAACATTTCATCCAGGTGGCTTACGTGATCGTCGGCTCCCCTTGACTTTACCAGCATGTCATCCACATAAACTTCCATAGTTTGTCCTATTAGCCCTGCAAACATCTTGTTGACGAGGCGTTGATAGGTGGCCCCTGCGTTTTTAAGTCCGAAAGGCATTACCTTGTAGCAGTACAATCCCTGGTCAGTGATGAAACTAGTGTGGTCTTGATCGGGAGCATGCATAGGGATTTGGTTATATCCTGAGTATGCATCCATAAAAGATAAGAGTTCATGCCCGGCTGTGCTGTCTACAAGCTGATCGATTCGAGGAAGTGGGAAGCAATCCTTTGGGCAGGCGTCATTTAAGTTGGAGAAGTCAATGCATGTTCGCCACTTCCCATTAGCCTTCTTTACCAGCACCGGGTTGGCGATCCACTCTGGGTAGATGGCTTCTCGTATGAAGTCATTGGCAAGTAGGTTCTTTACTTCTTCATCGAGGGCTGCTGATCGTTCTGCCCCCATACTTCTCTTTTTCTGTTTTACTGGCGCCTTGGTAGGATCAATGTTTAGTACGTGGCATGCTATGTCAGGGGAGATTCCAGTCATGTCAGCGTGTGACCATGCAAATACATCCAAGTTGTGGCGGAGAAAATCAATGAGTTGTTCCTTCAGCTCTGCTTTTAGTTGGGACCCGACTTTCAATAGTCTACTCGAGTCATGTATGTCTACAGATACAAATTCCATAGCCTCTGCAGGCTCGGCGGTGGCCTTCTCCTCTTTGTCCCTGGGGTCTAATTCATTGAAAGGGTCGCTGGTATATCGAAGAGGAGGGGCTTTCTTTAGTTGCTATGCTTCCAAACTTTTTGTGCAGAGGGCAATCTCTACGCTCTTCCCTTTATCCTTCCTGTGGTTGTTGTGAAGTTCGATTACATAGCAATCTCGAGCAATGTCCTGGTCTCCCTCTACTTCCCCTACTCCATTGTCCGTTGGAAATTTCATCTTCAGGCACCATGGGGCCAGGACAATTTGGAAGTCAGACAAGGCTGGCCTTCCTAAGAAGGCGTTGTAGGCCGAGTGGTTTTCTATCAGCACAAATGTCTGTTTCCGCACAACGGAGCGGAGATGACTTCCAATTTCAACAAAGAGGTCCAGTCGTCCGAGGGGCATCTTCGCATTTCCTATGAAACCGTGTAGTGGTTTATTGCAGGGAAGAACATCCTTTAATGACAGCTTCATTTTGTCAAAGGCATGCTTGGATAGGATATTCACTGAGCTTCCAGTGTCCACTAGAAATTCGGAAGACCTCGGCTGGGCCGAGCCGGGAAGAGATAACCATGGGTTCCGTGTGAGGGTTCTGCCTTCCCTCCAGGTCACGCCTACTGAATGTGATGTCATCATTCTCTATCCGCTTCGGGTGGCGTTCTTCTATAATGGAATTGACGCATTCTTCATTGTTTCTAAGTACCTTTCCATACCTTTCCATCTCTGCCCAGCTTCCATCGGCGATGTGTGGCCCTCCCGAGATGGTATGGACCACTATCTTCTCTTGACTGGAGCCGCTGGTATTGCGATTTCCTCTGCCTATTTCTGGGGAGGGTAGCCTTGGGTTCTCATTGGCAGGAACTAGAGTCCTGTCCTGGCCTTTTACATAGCGTTCTAGTCTTCTTCTTCTGATGTTTTCTTCAATCAAGTCCCGGAGATGATGGCATTCGTTGGTATCATGCCCATGGGATTCGTGGAAGCGGTAGAATTTTCCAGACTTAATTGCGTTATCTGATTCCTTCTTGTGCGGGGGGCGTTTGTATCTAACTTCGTCTTGAGTGGCCAGGAAGATGTTTTCGATCGTTTCATTCAACGAGGTGTAAGCGTCAAATCTCGGTCCTGGCCGATATAGGCGCTTTTCTCCCTTCTTGCCCCCAACGTTGTCTCTAGAATCATTTCTTCGAACGTCCTTTGCTATAGCAGGCGTGTTGCCGTGAGCTGCCTTATTTTGTTTCCCTGTCTGCCTCTCAGTGGCAGCATCTTCATGTCTCATATATTTCCCAGCTTCATGGAAGAAATCGGGTAAAGTAGCTGGTTTTTCTTTGGTCAATCTTCTAGTAAATTTAGTATCCGGATGCACACCACTACAGAGGGCCATTAAGATAAGCTTCTCATCGGCATCTTGGACTGCGGCCGCTGCGGCATTGAATCGGGTTAGATATTGCTGCACTTTCTCTCCATGTTTCTGTTTGATACTGGATAAGGAATAAGCATCCTTGGGCTGTTCCACATGAATGCGGAACTGGCTGATGAACTTTTCTTTCAGCATCTCCCATGAGCTGATGGATCCTTGGGGTAGATGGCAGAACCAGGAGGTAGCTAGATCTGCTAGGAATAACGGAAAGCATTTGCACAGCACTCCTTCTTTTGCTCCACTCATGAGCATATGCTGTGTGTATCTCTGTAAGTGTACAACGGGGTCAGAGGTTCCTTTGTAAGGTTCCATTGTTGGCATTTTCCATTCTCGGGGGGTGATGGCAATTTCGATATTGCGGGCGAAAGGGCTGGTTACCCTAGAGCCTATTCCTCGGTCTCTTTGATCCCGTTGGACGCACTCTCTGAACAAGCGTGCCATCCTTTCATCAGAATTTGGAGCAGATAGAAATGAGTTCGGTTCTGCTCTATGGGATTGATTCCGTCCAGATGACCTGTAGGGATGGTATCGTCTATCATTCCTAATATTTTCCAGTGGCTGTCTTTGGTCTTCTGGGAGCATGCTAGGGTCAGCTAAAGTTGGCCCTTGCCTTGATCTTCCCCTGCTGGGTTCTGATCTAAGCACTTCCTCGGGTCCAACTTCGGGCTGGACTCTAGCTCGGCCCCGTTCATTGGTGTTTCCGTGGTTAGGCAGTACGACAGGCTCAGCTACAGTTGACCTCCGCCCGGTACCTCCCCCGTTGGGTTCGGTTCCAAGCGTTTCCTCAGGTCTAACTTCGAGCTGAGCTCGATCTCGGCTCCTACCATGGCCGCTTCTGTCGTTAGCTCCTTCGAAGAAGGAAGATCTTTGTTGTCTCTGAGATCCTCCAGACTGGGACTCACCCCATGATTCAGTGTTGCGGTTGGACTCTTCAGCATCCCTTAAGCGTGACATGAGTTGGTCCACCAAGGCTTCCTGCGGGGATGTGAAGCGGTTAGTCACTTCAGCCATAACCCTGTCTAGATCTGCCCTAGTAATTTCTGTCGGCTGTTCTGTGGCAGGGGTTGTCGGATTTGCCTGACCTTCATTTGGTACTGCTACTGGAATGGGACGATTTACTTGATCTGTGACCACTGGATCTGGAACATTGCTAGTTGCGATGTTCTTTCCTTTGTTAACGTCTTTTTTCTTCCTCGGAGGCATGTTTTCCAAGCAATGAACGACGCTGTTAGGAAGAAGGTTAAGTGGGAGAAGCTGAAGCTTCGAGCTTCTCGCTCTCAATGAAAGCACCAAAAATGTTTGCACAAAAAATGGGCAAACACCTCCAAGTCGTATGATTTAGTTGATTTTATGTTGTTTATAGTGATCTGGGTGATTTATGCAAATATGTAAAAAGCAGGGACTAAACTGTAAAAGACACACAGATTTATAGTGGTTTGGCCAGAATGTGCCTACGTCCACTTTATATATTATTTCTCCTTTCTTGTTCAGATTACAAGTACAAAGCTTTTATACAAGTATATGAAAGTTGTTTGAAAGTTCTATCCGTGCTTGAGCTCTCAAACTTGTCTGCCATTGTTGTACCCCTACCCCTCTGTTTATAGAGTGAGCCTGGGAGTAGGGGTCCTAGATGTATATAGCTGCTGGTGGGCCTAGGCTGATGCGATCTGGCCTAGGCAACGTTGGCTCGGCAACGCCTTGGTTCAGTAGTGCTTCGGTCCGGTGGTAGATGGTTGGCTTGGTTCGGTAGTTGGTCCGGTGGTAGATGGTTGGTTCGGTGGGACCTTGGTTCGGTGGTAGATGGTTGGTTCGGTGGGACCTTGGTTCGGTGGGAGATGGTTGGTTCGGTGGGACCTTGGTCCGGTGGTAGATGGTTGGTTCGGTGGGACCTTGGTCCGGTGGTAGATGGGAGATGGTCCGGTTCGGCAGGTAGTGAAGGCAATGCTCTCCTTACTCTGGTTCGGTGAAAACACGTCCAACACAGGGATTTGGACAAGGGGCGCAACTAGTTATTGTTTGGATGACGGGCCAGTACCAACAGCGTTTCCCCTATTTTCTATTGACACGGTGGTCTCACATTAACCTGAAGTGGGATGAGGGGAACGCTTATTCTGGAGCTTGAGGTAATAAGAAGACCCATTAGGTGGAACAAAAGGTAACATGAGCATAGGGGCGGTTACGCGTGCGACTTCCATTCAGGTGCTCAGTAATTGTTATGATTTCCAAGCGCTTAGTATGTGTGCTTTTCGTAGGCACTATTGCCTTCTGTGTAGGGAACTATATATCGTCTAGTCCACAGTAGGTACTATGTGTATCTTTTGTAGAAACCATTTCCATCTTTGTAGGGAGTTATACAGTGTCTATTTCACAGCAGGTACGATAGAGTAGCAGGCCGATCAAAGGCTAGAATTAGGATTTCAGCCTAATCAAAACAGCTATCAAGATAAGTGCAAACAATCAAAGTTAACCTATCATATTAATTTAGCAATAGTTAATTCGTACTTATTTCCAGCTTTATCTTTCCTTCTATTTTCTTTGTTTCCTTTTTAATACTGAACTATTGTAAAGCCTATTACCTTTACTTTGCTTAAAAATACTATTGATTATTATCATTCACCGGAATTTTAGTCTGACCCACTCCTCTATTTTCCCTTCCCCCCTCCTAGGAAATCAGGGACAAGGATGGTAGACTGCACATTTGTGGAGACAACTTTGGCAGAGATTCTATCATGTATTCCTTTCCTTTATTTCCAGTTTTTAGTTTCCTTTGTTGTAACTAACACTTTTTGGGGATAGTTGTACTCTGATTTATTTGAGACTATGGTTTTTGATTTCATGAGACTTGTATGGGTATTTTACATATGATGTATTTGTCATTTGGCGACTTATTCTAATCATCTTATATTATGGAGTTTGATTTTTAGCAAAATATTATAATTGTTTTCGCTGTGTTATTATTATTATTATTATTAGTTAGTTTTTGTCTTGTGAATCTTAGTCTCTACTAGTTTTAGTTATACGTACAACGCACCTCACCTTTTAGCGTATCTTTTTGGGTATACTAAGGGGGTGTGGGGTGTTTTAGAGGTGTTTGGAACTCCCTCATAAACATTATGTAAAGGCCGATAGGAACACATAGCCATTCAGATGAAGCTAGAACGGGGCGATCTTTAAATATACTAGAACTCTAGCTATCAATGATGAAGAGATAGTTGGCCCCACCAGGCAATCACATTAGGTATAAGCCATATAGCCATCTAGAGGGCATGAACCCATTGATATGAAGTTGGTAAAAACATGTCATCCCTAGGTAGTCTGTGAGTGGCAGCGATAATATCTAGCTTCCTAGGGGTCAATGTGGTAACAACAGACTCTACAGGGTTCTCTAACAGCTTTAAAGGCCCGCTTCTAGGAACCATAGAGTGCGTTGAGCTAGGTTGGATAACTGTAGCACCCAAAGATGAACAGCCCATAACGATAGACGAAGAAGGAGCTTAAGCTCCAGTAACACTCGATGATCGAGTATGACATATTGTTGACCTGACCTATCTAATATATCAACCTATCTCATTTACCACCATTTTTCTATATGTGTGTATGTGCCCAAAAAGATGCAATTAAAAGCACTAAGCACATACGCAAGGAAGTTCATAAAGGAAGAAGTTAATAATATATATTTTGGCTAAGTGATTGTTAAACCAAGCTTAAAGTATAGTGTTAAGGAAACTTCCTAGAAGTGGGTTTCTTTACCGAGTAGATGATCTGATGATGAAGAATTTAAAACTGAGCCGAGTTGAAAACCCAGATACCAAACTAGCCCAACTTCCAAAACCAAACTATTATACTACGTCGAAATTTTAGTGTACCACAATCCTTTCACTTCAGCTGTCCCCAACCAAACATGTCAATCCCTACACAAGGAAAGTGTTCACAAAAGAATGCTCTATTTAAAATGCTTAGATGTGAATAATGTTTAGCAACATTAGAAAAACTAATCAGCAACCAATTATAAGTCCTCTTTCTCTTATTGGTTCGGCAACCTATACCTCAAACCATAGCCAAATCATACAACCATACAATAACCTATTATATTAATAATAAATAAATATTGATTTTAAATGACTAATTGATCAATTAAATATTGGAGGGGCAAAACAGTCATTTTTCTAATTATTGAATCTGACAACTAGACTTACACCATTATCACCGAATCGTTTTTTTGATCAACACTATAAATAAGTTTGTTTAATTTAGAGGTAGTATGAAGGATAGAGACCAATGAATAACTAAGTGAAAATTTTGGCATGTACGTCGACATACATTTAATGCGTTGACAAAATTTAGGAGTATCTCGACATACAATGGCCAATTCAGTTTTTTATTTTATTTTAAATAAACAAGGTTTATTTTAAACCTTAGAGGGAAATGTTTTCTTAACCAAAGTCAACATTATATAAGCCCCATTTTTGGCCGAAAACGCAGGGTCCTTTTGGTTTATTTTATATTTTTTTGATTTTTCAACATTATTTACAAAATATGAGAAGAGTGGAGGAAAAACGAAGGAGGTGGAAGGAAGATGGAGAGGACGACGGAAATGACGGAAGATTGAATTATTTCCCATGCTCCCGTTATTTCCCAAAACATGAAATAAAAAATAAAAAGTTGTTTTCTATTTCTATGTTAACTTCGTTTTCTTAATTGGTCATTTTTCTCAATATACATACATCGTGTCCATTTATGTATGAATGAAAACCCAGAACTAAAAATGATAAACCAACTACAGTCTTAATTATTCTCCTCTATTTTCATCGCCATTCTTCTTCATCTTTCATTTTCATAACATTAAACTGGCATAACACTCTTAATTTTCAACAATTTTGATGATCTACCACTCAAATGATCATGGAGATGAGCGCTATGGTCTAGTCAAAAAATTAAGGCAGATTATGGAGGTTTCTATGGACTAAAGGAGTAGTACAATGAAAGCCAGAAGTGGTTTGGAGCATTTGAAGTAATTTTTAGTGAGTGAACCTTCTCTATAATTTTATAATGCAATTAGAATGATTAATATTATCAGGGGTCTGGTTAGAAGATAATAATGATTTTATAATGAGTTTTATAAACAAATTGAGTGATTAATGGAGTCATTAAAGTTAAAGGTATACTAACTTATAGTAAATAGAGTTGTATAGAACTATATGAATATATATATATATATGCACGAAAATGATGATATAGAGACTCATTTATAAAGTATAAAATAGAATTAAAAATTAATGAAAATAAAGGCAAAATGAAACAATTAGAGATGGAAATGAAGAAAATAGGAAGAGAATGGTGAATACGGGACCCAATCAGGCCGAGCGCGATAGGAGACATTTGCGGAATCGGGATTTCGTGCGATGCTTTAAGTTATATTGAAGAAGCAATGCAATACGATAATTACATGGTGAAACATATAAGTATCGTTTAATATAAGTGTATCTAATGTGTGAAATTGGATGCTTGGTTTATTATCGATGATCAGATGTCGTGTTGACATCGTACGATCGACTAATGAATATTGGGTATGTTTAATGTGCTATTGATTTGTTAAGTGATTATGTACGAGGCACTCATAGTGTAAGGGATAGTTTCCTTATGGAAATAGTTGTTCCCTTAATATTCGAAAAAGAAATAGTTATTCTGGAGAAATGGTTGTTCCCCCCATATCAATATTAGTGATTAGGGAATAGATGTCCTGGGGAAACGGTTGTTCCCTCGGTAATAACATATTTTTTGTTTTGGAAATTTGTGTTCCCTTAGTAATGTGAATTTGGTAGACTCTATTGATTGAGTATATGTTTGTGTATAACATGTGATGAGACGTGGTATGGCCTAAATGGAGTAGTCAACCTAGATATAGTGCCGCTATTACTCCTTAGGTTCAAATAGGCAGGTTAAGGTATGTGTATGAGTTTAGAGACACTAATGATGTTTTACTTGTCTTTTTTTTGTATATATGAGATAGATTTATTACACTCACTCAGACGTATGTTTGACCCACTCCTATTTTCCTTTTTATCTATATCACTTGGTTGATGGACTCACTTATATGGAGGACACAGTGACGAAGCTTTTATATTATACATATTGTAAATATAAATCCATGACTAGTATATTTGTGTGTTGTGAATTGTGATTTGTTGTACATATCTAACTATGAATTTGGATCTATGTTGAATATAAATATGTTTTATATTATATGTTGTTTCCATCCACTGTGTGTTCGGAAAGTTTATAGTTAGATTCAGTTATGTGTTTCTTATCATCATAACTTAACAATTTGTCATTTATCGGTTTTCAAGGCTTGAACATTGGTTCGATCATTATATTCGAGGGTGGAAAATGGTAGGTTGTTACATATCGTATCAAAGCAAAAATTATCCTTAACTTAATGACTATGACTTATCAAGGGAGCATATGTGTGTTTTTATAAATGTGAATATATATAATATGATATATGAGTTGGGTATAGGTGTAAACCTTGTTTACTATTCCAACCAATTTACTATCTATTGAGGAGTTGCTAATGAATCCCATTTAAGGATAGCCGAGAATGAGTACCCTAATAGAAATTGGAACATAAAACAATGCTAGTAGGGTTGAAACCAGAATTTAAAATGGCACTAGAGTGGATGCTAAGGATATTCTTAGCATGAACATTGCAATTTGATTTCATCGATATATGTAAGTGACAGACCAATCCAGTGTTAACCTGCAACTGCAACCCAATGAGTGGTTCAGGTCCAAACACCACTTAATATGAATTTCCTAAAGTTGTATAGGGACTTCTCTAGTTTTGTTAATAGATTATTTGTTGGAACATAACCTTATGTAGCAATGTAGGCTTGGCTAGGCACGTGTGAGAATTTTTTTATTTTTTTGTTCTAGATGATATTATGGGAAGATAACTGGCTTCCTAGCACCTCCAGCGAGAGGCGAGGAATTGGTGGGAAGTTATTACTACTGAAAAAAATGAAGAGAATAATACATGGTTAGGTTTTAAGAGAAAGCTCGAAATTAAATATTTCTTTAAAGTAGAGAAAGATTATTATTGGATAGATTCATTCACTTGAAATAGGGTGACATGTCTGTTGGTTAGTACATGAACCATTTTAATGAGTTAGTCGAGTTCGAGTTCGAATTTGTCCACACCTCGGAAAAAAAGGAGATAAAGTTTGCAAAGGGATTAAACTCACAATTTAAGAAATTAATAATGAAGCATACACCATTTGGAGCTTTATTTGAAGGATTGATTAAGGCAACATGTTTAAATTCAATTATGGGGGATATTGCTAAGGAATAGCCTAAGAAGGAAGTAAACCAACAACAAGGAAAATGTAAAACTGAGGATTATCATGGAAAGGAAGAAAAGAAAAGTTGTAACCGATATGGAAAGAAAGGACATGTAGTGAAGAACTGTATCGTTAACTTTACACAAACTATGTATTATAACTATAAACAATTGGGCCACACGAAAAGAGAATGCCCGAGTTTGCTAGAGGAAAATCAGATAGTCAAAGCCTATGCACTGGAAGCAGTACCACGTGCTAGTGTGCCATTTTCTTCTCAGGATAAAGAGAAGCAGATTGTGATGGAAGGTGAGTTATTAGTTTTTAATTATGAAGTGTTACAATTGATGGTTATGCTTTAAATCTCACACGATGCGTAATTATTTTTATGATATGATTTGAAATAGAATATATGTAGTATAGAGTCCTTTAGTGACACATATGTATTGAAATTTTTAGGGTAGGGTTGAATTTTGGAATATATTGGATGAATTGGGAAAATATTGGATTGTTAAAGTGGTATGATTTGAACGGGGAGTAAAGGACTGGGCATGATTTTGTTGTACATCATGATCCCTATAGCAACATAATGACAAGTTAATATCTATCTTTGACAAAGGAGTTCCATATATCTATGTTGGAGATTTTTATCTCCTTCCCCAAATAAATTAGGATTGGTAGGCTCGTGATTTGCCACTTTGGCATATGATTATATAATGATGATTAGTAAGAAAGTTTCTGAATTGGTAAAGGAGAGAGGTTATATTATGGTTAAGTAAAGGAGATTTAAATCATTTTGGTTGAAAAATCATTGAGATAAGACATTTAGATAACAACAAATTTTTAGATTAAGATCTATATGAAGGAGGTTGGACCGAAAAGGTATTTTCCTAGTGTTGGAAGATATATTTTAAGTAGAATTTCACTTAGAAAAAATTGATAGTAAAAATTGTGATATTGGAATTTCAATTAATTAGAGCTCATTAACTAATCAGTTGAAAATATTTTAAGATATGGATGAAGATTTTTATGTGCAGTGTCTAGAGTTTATTTTGTGATAGGGTCCTAGTGACCTAATGATGTTTCTTTGTGATCTGACACGATGGTCGATCCATTATGTAGAAACTAAAAAGTTGACATTTGAATTCTTTTGTTCTATACCATTGCGATAATGATTGGATATGGGAGTGAATGACATTTAAATGCTTTCTTTGTTTGATATCACTATAAAGGTGATGATTTGAGTTGATATGTAGATGTATGTTGTTGATCTGTATTGCAGGTAATGTTATACTATATTTTTTGTAGACGATTTGAAATGCTTTAAAGATGGGTGTCATTGACTTGATGTTTCAGGTGACGTTACACCATATATGTTTATATGGCTTGGATGGATGTTATTCTCCAAGCATGTGGTTATCGTCTTGCGATATATGTTATATGGCTTGGATGGATATTGTTCTCCTTGCAAGTGATTGTTGTATTATAATGTATGTTTTGGGGCAATAGTTATAGTTTGTCGACATTTGAGCAAGAGTTGCAACTACAAGTATATGGTTTGATTGGATGTGACGTGAGTTCGATAACATGTTCACTACACAAGGACATCACCCATTTTTTCGATGTTAGGTATGTTTTGGTGTATCGTGTTACTATGACTATTAAGTATTACATTTATTAGAATATGATCTGTGTTTGCAAAAGACATTCAAAATTAGATTGGTGGCCAGAATTATACGAGAAATTATTCTTCCTGATCTAGATAAAGGGGTTTGAGCCATTTGAATAAACCCGATTTGAGAAATTGAAGAAAGGTATTATAGTTTACACATTTTATGGAAAATGGAATTTTGAAGGTTCGGATATAACTTTGAATGAGGAGTGGATTGATTCCTTTCAATCATCCCTCTAAACGCAAAGAGATTACCTATTCAAAGAAACCTTTTTGGAGCGACGACTTAAAAATGCATGGTTTCATTGCATATGAGCTGCAAGTGAATGATTTATTATATAGTTGATCTTTTAAATACTATCACTATTTTAGGTTAGAATTTCACTTACATTTTGGATATTGATTACCATGGTTGAATTGGTTGAATAGAAGAGTATTTTTCATGTTTGGATGTTTGATGTTTGTATAATATAGAAATTAGAACGAAATGTTTATATAATTTAGGAAGTGATACTTCGAATATCAAACTTGGTGGACGTTTAGACAAGTGATATTATAGAAGTAATATTATCATTTAAGTTAAATCGAAAATTGTGAAATAAAATATATTAAGTTCACCAAGTTAAAACATCTATCGTTTTAATGTTCTTGGCCAAAAAAGGGAATAATCTAGTGATTCAAGTTGTTTGGGTAAGACAATGTCCACTCTAGAGTGCCTTACCTTAGAAATCCAAAAAGTAAAATCGAGGTAAGTACTACTGCAATGATTTGGTGTTGTATATGGGCATTTAGGACCGGTATGATAAACTACAATTTAGTTTAGGGCACGATTGTGCTAAGGCTACTGGTTGTTATGAATATGGGATCTTTATTCGAGCTAGTAGCGTGGATTGTAGAGATTGAAGATGTGCATGTAGAGATTGAAAAATGATTTGGTCGGGAGTATTTGGAAAGTAAAGGAATTGATTCGATCTTTTTATTTTGACTCCTTTCCAAAATGTTTTCATTTATTTGATTGTTAGTTTAGTTTGTATCTGGATTTGGTTGGATGATTGCTATGGATTTACTACTGTTTTGCTTAAGTTACTTAAATTGGCTGGATAGGTTACTTATATGGTTATTTTATTCATGTTAAGGATTATATTGTAATCTTGATGTGTTTTATGTGCTTTGATTATTGTAATTTATTGATATATGTATTCATTGTATGTTATACTGAAGTGATTGTTTGTTATATACATACATAATTTACATGTTCACTCTAGGATGCTTGCATACATGCCTTGTATGTCATATCATCTTATTCATTTAGTAAGGCTTGACTTATAATTATTTGTATCTGTATAATGTTACATGCCATTTGCAATCATGTAGCAATGCTATATTATTGGTTATATTTCGTGAAGTAGACAATAACCCAGATATGTATTTATACATCCTGATAGGACACACATGCACTTATTGATGAATTTGATTTTAGATTTTGTATACTATGTATGGATGTTTGTATGCGTAGAGGATTATTTTGGATGGATGACTATTTGAACCTATAATTAGTTTCTTTGATGTGTGAATGATTGCTTACTTAAATAGATGATAGCTTGATTGGATGCTAGAGTATGGTACGAGTAGCATACAAGCAATAAGGAGTGGGAATGTGTGCGAATTACATTCTTTGTCCTTTTGGAATTTCGAGGTTAAAATTCATTTAGGAGGGATGTGATGCCCCAGTATTTTAATAATATATAAATTTGGATTTAAATAACTAACTGAACAATTAAGTTGGATTTGATGATTGGACTGGAACCATTATGGTCGACTCATTTTTCTAATCAAATTGATATATAAGTTGTTCAATTTGGAGTTCATACAAAAGAGAAACGGACAAATTAATAACTGAGTGATAAATCTGGCTTGTACGTCGACATACATTTAGGGATATGTCAACATACATCCAAGGATTGCACCTATATAGACATACATTTAGGAGCATGTCGACAAACAATGACCAATTCAGTTTTTTTAAATTTTAAATTAAAGAGGGGATTAGTTATTCTAAAGGGGCATTTCACCAGAAGGACAAACTTTGAAGTCCAATTAGTTTCTAGGACACACATTCAAGCAAATTACTTTCAAGGCCAAAGTCAGCAGAATAATTACTTTCAAGGACAAAGTCAGCAGTCCAATTACTTTCAAAGACATAATTTCATAGGTTTTTAGGCCCTAGAAACTGATTATTTTATGTTTTGTCCTTGAAAGTAATTATTTCAGTTGTGTGTCCTAGAAACTAATTCCAGTTGCTAAAGAGGCCTTTGTGGCTAATTTCCACTATTCTAAACCTTAGAGAGAACAACTTTTCGTATCCGAATTTAGCACCATGTAAACACCATTTTAGGCCAGAAAACATAATTATCTCCTCTTGTTTCATCACTATTCTTCCTCTTCCATTTCATGAAAAGTTTTATATCTCTATCAATTTTCAATGGATTTTAACGCTCTACCCCTCGAAACTATCATGGAGATGAGTAATACGATCTGATGAAAGAATTGAGGCAAATAACAGAGGTTTCTATAAATTGAAGGAACGGAACAGCGAAAGGCAGAAGAGATTTAGAGCATTTTAAGAGATTTGTAGTGGGTTGAACCTTCTTTATGATTATATAATGCAATTAGAATGCTTTAGTATTGTTAGGATTCTGATTAAAAGTTAATTATGATTTTTAATGAGATTACGGGGTGAACTATTTGATTAAAAGAGTCATTGAAGTCAATAGTAGATTAACTTATAGTGAATAGAATTATATAAAACTATATGAATTATATATATATATATCCATGTGTGTGTGTGGAAATAACGATATCGAGATTCATTTATAATGTATTATAATAGTATAAACAAAGTATATGAAGTTCAATTTGAAATAAAGGTGAAATGAAACAATCAAAGAGCGAAAACAAAGAAAACAAGAAGGGAATGGCGACCACAGGACCTAACCCTATCGAGGGCGATTGGAATCAGGACTTTATGCATTGCTTTGGGCTATTTTGAAGCAGGCAACGTGATACGATAATTATGTGATGGAACATATATGTATCGTTTAATATAAGTGTGTTCGATGTGTGTGAAATTGGATGTTTAGTTTGTTATCGATGATTGGATGCCGTGTTTACTTGCTATGATTGGATATTGGATATTGGGCACGTTTAGTGTGCTATCGATTTGTCAATGATTATGTACAAGGCATACATTGTGTAAGGAATAGTTGTCCTCAGGAAGTAGTTTTTCCCTCTATTTTCGTAAAGGAAATTGGTTTTTCAGGAAAATGGTTGTACTCTTAGTATTGGTTTAGTGATTCAGGGAATAAATGTCCAGTGGAAATGGCTGTTCCCTCAGTAATAACTTATTTGTTGTCTTAGAAATTGGTGTTCCCTTAGTAATGTGAATTTGGTAGACTATATCAATTATATGTTTGTGTGTAGCATGTGATGAGACGTGGTATGACCTAAATCGAGAAGTCAGCTTAGTTATATTGGTGATATTACTCCTTGGGTGTAGGTGATAGAGTTAGGGGTAAGCCCTAGGGAAAAATATGTAATTTGTTACATATATCTAACTCTTTGGCCAATCTTGTTTGAAATAAAGGTATTTTCTTTCTGTTATATACTTGATATAATGTGTTTATATTAATTAATAAATTTAATTAAAAGTATATTTAGTATAAAATACTGAAATGGTATGTTTTGTGATAGTAGTTACAAAGTGTTGTTGTGAGTAATTTATCACAATGAAACAAATATATCATTTTAAATATTCGTAGTTAAGATGTATCGAAACTGGATATCGATACATCTGTTGAGACTAGAGTATGTAATGCTCTCTAAAAGTTGGGTAGTGTATTACTCATGACTGCTGGGGGCATCAAAGGGTTACGTACTAATAGTTATTGAATAACTATGGTGTAACATCCCCCTACTTGGAGGCCCAAAACTAACGGCTACAGATGCTGCAGTCATCCATAGTTATTAATCCTCGGCGATCAAATATGGCGGTGTTAGATTCATTGATACACGGAAACACATGAATATAGAAAAAAATTAAACTTCAAACCAAATCATATTTCATTTCAAAATATTTCCAATTCATTACATAATCCCAAATTCGCAAATCACGTTCGGAGAAAATATGTTTATTACAACATACGCCTAGACCGACATATGAAGTTGCCCCCGGGATGATCAGAGTATATACATGAAATATAACAAATTACCATTACAACAACATAACGGAATCAAAAGAAAAGAGACTCTAAATAGCTATTACGCCTCCTGCACGTCTCCGGAAGCTTATTCGTCTTAAGAGGTACCTGAAAACCTCAACTCTAAAACTACTCAAAATCAATTGAGTACCCGAGAGTTTAAGTGGGAAACATAAACTTCGAGTCAGACATAAATCCTAGTATGAATAATAAGCTACCATCTCAAATCATTTAGATATCTAGTAAGACCACGCCGCTTAGCGGAACGGGTTTCCCCTAACTAGTATCTCAAAACCTTTATAAAACTATATATTGTGCTCCTGCATCCACAATGGTTAAAACAATTCAAAACAATATAATATGATGATATGCAAAACAAATGAATCAATTCTGGATTACCCATCCCCATTCATTTTAGACTATCTGTCTCAATTATAGTTTCTAGGATTACTATTAACCTATTAGTTTTCATGGGCTGTATAATAACCGGTTAACATTTAAGGACTCCCTGTCCAATTACATAGTTTTCATAGGATCGCTATGAACCTATTGGTAACTCCAATATTACTCTTATCCTAGTTTTCATGAATTGACTAGGAACCTATTGATAACCCCAATATCCTTTCTTCTTGCCCTAGTTTTCATGGGTTGACTAGGAACCTATTGAAATTTGTCAATATTTCATCTGGATATAGTTTTCATGGGTTAACTACAAACCTACTGGCCTTGCCAGTATCCAATCATTGTTTTCATCGGCTTACTATGAACCAGTCTATCTGATATCTTCCTTTACACATAATTTTCATGGGCTAACTATGAACCTGTCTATCTGACATCTTCCTTTACACATAGTTTTCATGGGCTAACTATGAATCTATTGGCCCCTCCCAATATCATACAGTTTTCATGGGATTACTCAAAACCTATTGTCCCTTGTCAATATATTTCTTTTATATTTTAACATCCTATATTATGGTCTTCCTGACCTCCTGGATGCAATTCTACTCATTTAGGAGTTTATTCAATTTATATTCACTATTGGGTTAACTTAACTGGTTCTCCTACGCTTTATCCCCAAAATACAGTTATTGGTCCATTATAGAGTGAATATATTCATATTTGAAGAAGCAACATAATCAACATAGCAGTTTCTCGCTTGTGGGTTTAAATTTATCAAAGATAGCTTCTTCTTAAAACTATTATAAAAACTCTTTAATATTGCCATAGGTTTTTCCTTTAAAAATAGAGTTTGGGTTATAAAACCTTTCGATACCTTCGAAACCTAGCTTTCGAATTCATAGGATAAACTCCTTCGAAAGCTCTTAAAAACATTAGGCTCCTGCTTAATAATACTTTAAAAGCTACCTTTCAAAACCATTCGAATACGTTAAAGTATCAGCTTTTAATATTAGAAGCTTAGCTTCAAAACCAGTTGAAAGTGCACCTTTCGACATTATTGGAAGTAACCCTTCCGAAATCATTGAAAGTACCCCTTTCAAAAGCATTGGGTTTTACTTAAAACATTATTTGGGTCAAAGTGAATATAGGCGAAAGCATTTGTTTCGAAACCATCCTTTATCATTTATAAAACATTGGGGAAACATGATAGTGATGGCACCATCTCTTTCGGAAGCATAAAACATCTAGGTAAAACATTGGAAGGTTGAAGTCGAAACACCTTTCGAAACCATCACCTTCGAAACCCCTAACCCCTTTCAAAAGCATTAGGAAGTGGCTTGAACTTCATAAAATAAAACATCTTTCGACGGCATTGATATCTTTAATACCATCGGAAGGTTATAAAACAGAAGCAGGGTATCGACTAGGTCGGAACCCCTTCTTTTAAAACCTTCTTTCATAAATAAAGGAAAGCAATCTTAAGTTAATGGAAACCCTTTCGAAACCTTTCTAAAACCTCTTTTGAAACCTTATGCTTCGACTTTGTCGAAGGCTTAAAACAAAACAAAGGTAGGTGCTTTTCTTTTAAAAACAAGCCAAGGTTTCGACCCCTTCGGAAGCCATGCTTTCGACACCTTACCTTTCGCATATCTCCAATCCACTGTGTACCATAATAGTGATACCTTGTGTATTAGTTTCAGCATAGTTGGTTTTGACAAGGATGAAGTCGGAAGCTACTGTGTCGAAAAGCGCTTTCCTAAGTAGGCGGAACCGCTTTTCTGAGCAAACTAGGTTTAATTCTTGTTTAAGTAAACTTTACTCTAACTAACCTGCCATGTGTCAACACCAGATTGGTTGCCTTAACCTTTTCAAATTCTTTTTCAAAAATAACTGCCACTAATCCAGATCTATACCATGGTTAAGTTAATCAAATAAGCCCTTCCAATTTTTACAAAGAAGTCCCACTTCTAAAACAATTTATTTTGCATAGCAGATCACTTTTGAAAAATCCCCAAAATTTTCATAAATTCACTTTAATCATGTTATCTAACATATCAAAATTCCAGACCCAAATTCTCATATATTTTCCAAAATAAATTATAAACCCAAATAATCATATTACCCTTTGAAAATTCATAGTAATCTTTCCATAGCTTGGAAAATTCTCAAAATTGAAACCCAACTCCAAAATCATGTTTCTCATAATATAATATTTTCCCATGGCATTTAATCAACATTAAATCTCGGCTTTGACCTAAAACCATGCAAAACTCTTTTAAACAATCCTGTTTAAATCAAATAAATCTTAAATCAAGCATATCATCATCCAATATATCATAAAAACGAATTTATCCATTAAATCCAAAAATATATGATTTCAATCAAAATAGAGATGGAATTATTATTCACCTTGCTCTAGATAAGGAGATTGGATGGAGATTGATTTCCCTAAGCTTGAATCTCTAGCTTTTAATTTGAATTTTCTCTTCCTCTTAATGGTTGGCCATTCTTTTCACTCTTAATTTTCATTTTAAAATGACGTGAATGAGAAGAATGAGGTAGGGATGAAATATATATAAGGGTGGAAGCTATGGGTGGCAATTCCTAATATACCCTTATGTGGTTTATAACCAAAAACCCTTCTTAGCCCATTAATTAGTTTATTAGGCTCGGCCCCTTAATCAATTCATTCAAGTCTCAATCCCCTTATCATCTACATTTACATTATTCTATTTAATTTATCTAATTAAATCTCCTGAATAATATTATCAAAAATTAAGGGTGTTACAGGCTCCCCACCTTAAAGAATTTCGCCCTCGAAATTCAGTAAGGGCTAAATACTAAACATAGCAATCATCAGTATCGACTCCTAACAACCATACTAATCTACTTGACTAGGAAATATCTATATAATCTAATATTGACACACTCTCAAAGCAGATCAGGATAAGTATCTCGAATCATGTCCTTTGTCTCCCAGGTATAGTCTTTCTCGTTGTCGCTCTACTGAACTTTCACCAACTTGACTGTCTTGTTCCTCAATCTTTTCTCATCTCTTGCTACAACCTGAACTGGTTGTTTAACAAAAGTCTATCCAGGCTCTACTACCAAGTCCTCCAACTTTGTCTGAGGAATAGTAGCCTTTGGATCATGCACATATTTGTGAAGATGAGACACATGAAAACATAATGGACACCTGCCATACTGCTCGGCAACTCAACTCTATATGCGAGCTTTCTAATCCTCTCTATAATCTGGAACGGACCAACATATCTTGAGGCCAACTTTCCCAATTTTCCAAATTGTACCACAACCCTCATCGGTGATACCTTAATGAAAACCCCATCTCCCACTAAGAACTCTAGTTCTTTACGCCTCCTATCTGCGTAACTCTTCTGTCTGGATTGAGCTTCCTTCATCCATTCTCGGATTAACTCAATCTTCTCTGACGCCTTCCTTACCAAATCTGGACCTAAGACCAATCTGTTTCCAGTCTCCAACCAACATGCAGGGGATTTGCATGGCCTTCCATACAAAGCTTCAAAAGGTGTCATTCCTATACTAGTCTGATAACTATTGTTATAGGAAAACTCAACCAAATGCAGGTGATCCTCCCAAGATCCACCAAAATCTAAGGCACAAGCTCTCAACATATCTTCAAGCACCTTATTGACTCTCTATGTCTGCCCATCCGTATGTGGGTGATATATGGTACTCATCTTGAGCTTAGTGCCTAACACATCCTATAGACTCTTGCAGAATTCACTAGTGAATAAAGCATCTCTGTCGCTGACTAAGCTACTAGGAACTCCATGAAGTCTAACTATGCTCTTCATGAACAAGTTCGCCAAAAATGGTGCCGTCCTGGTCGACTTTACTGGAATGAAATGGGCACTCTTGGTCAACTTGTCCACAATAACCCATATGCTCTCATTTCCTCTTCTTGACCTTGGCAACCCATCAATAAAATCCATGGATATCGAATCCCATTTCCATACTGGAATATCTAAATGCTGAAGTAACCCACTCGGCTTTTAATGTTCGACTTTCACTTGTTGACAATTTACATACTTCCTAACCCACAAGCCAACATTCCTCTTCATGCCTTCCCAATAGAAGCTTCTCTTCATATATTGATACATCTTGGTCCCTCCAGGATGAATCGTAAACTTGGATCGATGACATTCCTCAAGAATTTCTCAAGTTCTCAACATCTGGAACACATAATCGTCCTTTCTTTCTCAAACATCGTCTCTGGTCAAGACAAAAATCTTTCAAATCATCGACCTCGGTTCCAACCTCAAGCCTTCTGATCCTCTCAGCAAATAATGGATCCTCTCTCTGCTTAGAAGCAATTCCCTCGATCAATACTGGTCGAACTTCTAAACAGGACGACATGGCAGTACTCTGACTAGAAATAGCAGTTGATCTTAACTACACACCACAACTGGCCAAAGCTTCTAGATCTTTCCACTCCGCCAACATAGCCAACACCACATTTTGATGTCTTCTCCTAAGAGCATCTGCTACTTTATTACCTTTCCCTGGGGTATACTCTATACCAAAATCATAAGCAGCCAAAAATTCTAACCACCTCTGCTGTCGCATATTCAACTCCTTCTGAGAGAATAAATATCTTAAGACTTATGATCAGTATACAACTCAAATATATTTCCCCCAAGAGATAATGCCTCCAAATCTTCAAGGCAAAAATCACAATGGCCAACTCTAAATCATGAGTAGGATATCTTACTTCGTGCGGTCTAAGCCGCCTAGATGCGTAAGCAATGACTTTGCCCTTCTGTATCAACTCTGCTCCCAATCCAGTCCCAAATGCATCAGTGTATACTACCAACCCTTGGTTACCATCTGAAACTGCTAACACTGGAGCAATGGTCAACAAATGCTTGAACTTAAGGAATTCTTCCTCACATTTGTCGGACCAAACAAACTTCACTTCCTTCTTGGTAAGCTTAGTCAAAGGCGCTGCTATCCACGAGAAATCCTAGATGAAACTCTGGTAATAGCCATCAAGTCCAATAAAACTTCGAATCTCGATCATTGTCTTTGGTCTCTTCCAATTGTTCACAACTTCGATCTTACCTGGATCAACTGACAATACCTTCTCTGAAACCACATGACCAAGAAACTTAACCTCTTTCTTCCAAAAATGACACTTGAAAAACTTGCCTTTAGCTAATTCTGCCTTAGCATCTCAAGCACAACTATAAGATGATCTTCATGCTCTCCCTCATCCTTAGAGTTCACCAAAATGTCATCTATAAACACCAACACGAATCTATCCAAATACTCTCGGAAGACTCAGTTCATCATATCCACAAAGAAAGCAGTTGCATTCGTCAATCCGAATGGCACTAACCACTCATACGAACCATATCTAGTCCGAATGCAGTCAAAGGAATGCTATCATCTGCCACACTCAACTGATGGAACCTCATCACCAAATCCAACTGGGAAAACACTTTGGCTCTACTCAACTGATCAAACAGATCATCATTTCTCAGCAAAGGATACTTATTCTTTATCGTCCTTTCGTTCAGCTTACGATAATACACATTCTCAACAACCCATCTGGTTTCTTCACGAATACAGCGGTCGCCCCCCAAGGCGAACTTCTTGGTCTAAAAAATTCCTTCCTTCTAGATCCACTAGCTGCACCTTCAGTTCCTTCATCTCTGTTGGTGTCATCTTGCTAGGTGGTCTATTTACAGGTTCAGCTCCTAGCACAAGATCTATCCGAAACTCAACAGCTCATTTCGATGGTAGTACTGTGACTGGCTCAAACACATCTGAAAACTCTCTTGCAATTCGAACTTGACCTAACTCTTCACCCATTTCCAGGGCACTTAACAAAGCACAACCACTCCGGTCAGAATTCTCTACTGAGAATATAATTCAGTTATGATTATCCAGGTGTCTCAAAGATATCTCCCCATCCTGGCAGAATATCCTGGCCTCATGCCTTCTCAACCAATCCATACCCAAAATGATTCCGAAATCTACGAAATCATAAACATACAAACTGCATGAAAACTTATGACCTAATAAATCAAGTTCTAACTGGTCACATCTCATGCCCAGAGTTGCATACCGTCCTATTGGATTCACAACCCTTAAGGAAGTAACAAGGTATGTGGGTTCTAAGCATAACCTATCAACCAAACACTGGGATAAAAATGAATGTGATGCACCGGTATCAAAAATTATCCTAACTGGTATACTTTAAATCAAAAATGTACCTTCCATCATAGTTTTTCCTTATCAGCTGCAGTAGGCATAGTTGATGATCCAACAGAAAAAAATTTCCCTTTGTCCGCTCTGGCTGGCTCTGGACAATGGTTCTTGTAATGCCTAACTAGATCACAATTAAAGCATTTCACATTCTTTTTATCTGCAGCCTTTTTCCCCTGGCCTGACTGGCACTCATTTGCATAATGACTCTACTTATCACATTTATAACAAACCAAATTAGGCTTTGCCTTCTTGGCAGCATCCCCTTTCTGGGCTCCCTTCTTCTTAAAGAATTTTCTCTTCTTTCCCTGAGGACCCTCGTATTCAACGGGCTTCTCTATAGCTGAAATAACAAGCATCTCTTCATGGCAAATGGCCATCTCCACTACCATGTTATTATGTTCTTGGATATGGGTCATGGTCATTCTAGCAAACTCAGGTCTTAGTCCTCGAATGAACCTTTCATTCTTCTAACATCAGTGTCAATCAAAGCATATCCATATCGAGATAGCTCATCAAACTTAGCAGCATACTCGACCACTGACATCTCTCCTTGAACCAGATCCATGAACGTCCTCATCAATGCAGACTTAGCAACCTCAAACAAAAACCTTTGCTCAAACCTTCTCTTGAAATCAGCCCATGTCAGCTCTTCCTCCGGAACTTCGACGATCACACTATTCCACCAGTGAAGCGCTGCCCCTTGCAACTGTCTAGAGGCTAGCCTTCCCTTTTGCCCATCATCCAAGCCTAAATCTATACAGATCCTTTCACAGCTCAATATCCAATTCTCAACTTCAACAGCATCCTCCGTTCCAACAAATGGCTTTCCACCCAAACTGGTGTAGTCAAAGATTAGCTTAGCATAGTTATTCCTAATTGGAGCCACAAGATTAGGTCCTCCAACATTACCAGCGACTCCAGCTTGCAAATGATTGGCTAACAACTGATACACCATCCCCTCGCGGATTTCCAGCACCTACATTGGCTTCAGCATTTAGATTAGCATTAGCATGTGGACCTTGATTCCTCCTAGTATTAGGTCGAGTATTTCCATTGGTTGTGGTGCTTCCTCCACCTAGATTTCCTCTTCCGTTTCCTGCTTCCATATCCTCTTTCTCGTAAATCTGCATACGAACCTTAGTACGATACAGAAGAACGGTCTAAGAGAAAGGGGAACACGTACTTATATATATGCATATCTATATATCAAATACAAGTACGTTACTATAACGTTAACCCAAACTTCGATCATAATTTTAAATTCATTGGATTATGTTTGAAAATCTTTTAGGTTTAACTTTCTTTTAAATTTTCACAAACCTATGCTCTGATACCAACTTGTAACAACCCCCGACTTGGAGGAACAAAACTAACGGCTACGGATGCTGCAGTCATCCATGGTTATTAATCCTTGGAGACCAAATACGGCGTGTTAGATACATTGATATGCAGAAACACATGAATACGGAAAAAAATTAAACTTCAAACCAAATCACATTTCATTCCAAAATATTTTCAATTCACTACATAATCCCAAATTCGCAAATCACGTTCAGAGAAAATATATTTATAACAACATACGCTCAAAGCGACATATGAAGATGCCTCATAGGATGATCAGAGTATATACAGGTGATACAACAAGTTACCATTACAAACAACACAGCGGAATCAAAAGAAAAGAGTCTCTAAAGCGCTATCACGCTTCCTGCACGTCTCTGGAAGCTTATTCGTCTTACGAGGTACCTGAAAACCACAACTCTCAAACTAATCAAAATCAATTGAGTACCCGAAATTTTAGGGGGAAAACATAAACTTCGAGTCAGACATAAAGCTTGATATGAATAATAATCTACCATCTTAAATCATTTAGATATCTGGTGAGACCACGCCACTTAGCGGAACGGGTTTCCCTTCACTAGTATCTCATAACCTTTATAAAACCATATGCTGTGCTCCTGCATCCACAATGGTTAAAACAATTCAAAACAGTATAATATGATGATATGCAAAACAAATGAATCAATTTTGGATTACCAATCCCCATTCATTTTAGACTATTTGTCTCAATTATAGTTTCTAGGATTACTATTAACCTATTAGTTTTCATGGGATGACTAATAACAGGTTAACATTTAAGGACTCCTTGTCCAATTACATAGTTTTCATGGGATCACTATGAACCTATTGGTAACTCCAATATTACTCTTATCCTAGTTTTCATGGGATCACTATGAACCTATTGGTAACTCTAATACTACTCGTATCCTAGTTTTCATGGGTTGACTAGGAACCTATTGGTAACCCCAATATCCTTTCTTCTTGCCTTATTTTTCATGGGTTGACTAGGAACCTATTGACATTTGTCAATATTTTATCCGGATATAGTTTTCATAGGCTTACTACAAACCTACTGGCTCTGCCAGTATCCAATCATAGTTTTCATCGGCTTACTATGAACCTGTCTGTCTGACATCTTCCTTTACACATAGTTTCATGTGCTAACTATGAACCTGTCTATCTGACATCTTCCTTTACACATAGTTTTCATGAGCTAACTATGAACCTATTGGCCCCTGCCAATATAATACAGTTTTCATGGGCTTACTGAAAACCTATTAGCCCCAGCCAATATCTTTCTTTTATATTTTAGCATACTATATTCTGGTCTTCCTGACCTCCTGGATGCAATTCTACACATTCAGGAGTTTATTCAATTTATATTCACTATTGGGTTTAACCTAACTAGTTCTCCTACTCTTTATCTCCAAAATGCAGTGATGGGTCCATTATAAAGTGAATATATTCATATTTGAAGAAGCAACATAATCAACATAGTAGTACCACTCCTGTGGGTTTAAATTTATCAAAGATAGCTTCTTCTTAAAACCATTATAAAAACTTCTTTAATATTGCCATAGGTTTTTCTCTTAAAAATAGAGTTTTGGTTATAAAACCTTTTGATACCTTCGAAACCATGCTTTCGACTTCATAGGATAACCTCCTTCGAAAGCTCTTAAAAACATTAGGCTCCTGCCTTATAATACTTTAAAAGCTACCTTTAGAATACATTAAAGTATTATCTTTTCATATTAGAAGCTTGGCTTCGAAACCAGTTGAAAGTACCCCTTTCGACACTATTGGAAGTAATCCTTCTGAAATGATTGAAAGTACCCCTTTTGAAAGCATTGGCTTTATACTTAAAACATTATTTGGGTCAAAGTGAATATAGTTGAAATCATATGTTTTGAAACCATCCTTTATCATTTATAAAACATTGGGGAAACATGATGGCGATGGCACCATCTCTTTCGAAAGCATAAAACATCTGGGAAAACCCCTTTCGAAACCATCAACTTTGAAACCCCTAACCCCTTTCGAAAGCATTATGAAGTTGCTTGAACTTCATAAAACAAAACACCTTTCGACGGAACTGATATCTTCAATACCATTGGAAAGTTACAAAACGGGAGCAAGGTATCGACTAGGTCGGAACCCCTTCTTTTAAAACCTTCTTTCATAAGTAAAGGAAAGCAATCTTAAGTTAATGGCAACCCTTTCGAAACCTTTATAAAACCTCTTTCGAAACCTTATGCTTCGACTCAGCCGAAGGCTTAAAACAAAACAAAGGCATGCACTTTTCTTTTAAAAACAAGCCAAGGTTTCGACCCCTTCGGAAGCTACTGTGTCGAAAGGCGCTTTCCTAAGTAGGCGGAACCACTTTTCCGAGCAAACCAGGTTTAATTCTTGTTTAAGTAAACTTTTATTTAACTAACTTGCCACGTGTCAGCACCAGATTGTTTGCCTTAACGTTTTCAAATTCTTTTCCAAAATTAACTGCCGCTAATCCAGATCTAAACCATGGTTAAGTTAATCAAATAAGCCCTTCCAATTTTTGCAAAGAAGTCCCTCTTCTAAAACAATTTATTTTGCATAGCAGATCACTTTGGAAAAATCCCCAAAAATTCCAGAAATTCACTTTAATCATGTTACCTAACATATCAAAATTCCAGACCCAAATTCCCAATAAATTATCCAAAATAAATTATAAACCCAAATAATCATATTTTCCTTCGAAAATTCATAATAATCTTTCCATAGCTTGGAAAATTCTCAAAATTGAAACCCAAATCCAAAATCATGTTTCTCATAACATAAAATTTTGCTAAGGTATTTAATCAACATTAAATCTCGGTTTTGACCTAAAACCATGCAATACTCTTTCAAACAATCTCGTTTAAATCAAATAAATCTTAAATCAAGCATATCTTAAATATCTGCACTCTCCCCAGCTCTGGTTCGCTGAAGCAATATGCTCAACCATGAGGCTATCACCCCTGGAGGCTCTGGTAGTTTTCTTAAACCAGTTGTTTTTTCCTCTGCTAATTCTAAAATAAATAAAAAAATGGGTCGTTGCATGGGCATACAGATATCTGATGAACAATACACAGCCATGCAACTTCTAAAAACTGAGCGCATGTCCTTATCCCAATGAAAATTATCTCATGGAATGTTCGGGGTTTGGGGGACCCCTCTAAATGTCACGCCATCAATCTTCTTCTGGCCCCTCACAAAATCGATATCCTCCTTATTCAAGAATCCAAACTCTCAGATCTGTCCCCATCCACCATTAGACTTATAGGTGGCCCCTTCCTGTCTGGTTGGGCCCACATAGATGCAATTGTCTCAAAAGGCAGCATAATCACTGTCTGGAACGAATCGAATTGGGCCTTGGTCAATCTATTCACCATCCCGCTGCCCTTCATATAATCCTTCGTGACCTTCAATCTGGCATGCTATATCTTTTCTCCAATGTTTACGGTCCACACAACTCTCTTGAGCGTGAGGCTCTCTGGTCGAACTGCCTACAAACTACCTCTCTTTTTAATGGTCCCTGGCTTATCGGGGAGACTTCAATACAACCAGATCTCCCTTTGAGAGAAATTCAGGTAACTATTCACAAGACTCTGTGGCTTTCAATGATTTTATCAATTCCTATGCTCTCATCGACCCTCCCATTAACAACCTCCTCTTCACATGGTCAAATCGCAGATCTTCTCCATCTCTAACAAAACTAGATCGCTTCTTATTCAATCCCGTTTGGGATGATCTCCACCCACTCACGCTCATTAATGGCCTTGCCTCGATCATTTCAGACCACTTCCCTATCCTCCTCAATTCTGGATCCAACTCGACCCCCTAGACATTTCAGATTCGAGCGTCTTTGGCTCCTCGAGCCTTCTTTCGATGACTTTATCAAACTTGCTTGGTCCCAATCCTCCCAGCTCCCATCGGCCACTGCTAGAGTGGTTTCTAAACTCCGTTCGCTCAGAAGACTCATTAGACCATGGGCAAAAAATATCTGGGGATCGATCCGCACTCGCATCGCGGAGACCCAAGATAATATATTACATCTCAACAATCTCGAAGAATCCCGCCCCTTGTCTGATTCTGAATCTGCCCGCCTGCATGAGTTGGAACTAGAACTTGACAGACTAATCAAACAGGAGGAGATTGGTTGGAAACAGCGTGCCAAAGCCAAGTGGATTGATGAGGGGGACAAGAACACTGCCTATTTTCATCGAATCGCTAATGGCCGCCGCCGATCCACGTTCATCTCGGAAATCCTCCATAATGATGCCAGCTTCACCAACCAATCTGACATCCTTCGCCTTTTCACCCAATACTACCGCAACCTCCTTGGTAAAACCACTCCTCGACTCCCTCCTATTGACTGGAATCTCCTTTACCCCAACCCTTCCCACATCCATGTTGACTCTCCCTTCTCTGAAGAAGAAATTTGGTCGGCTTTGAATGGCATGGCTAATGATAAAGCTCCTGGTCCTGATGGCTTCGGACCGCTTTTTTCACACATTTCTGGACAACCATCAAGTCTGACATTATTGATATGTGTGTAGAATTCCAATCCAATCCCTCTCTGATTGCAAGACTGAACTATGCCCACATCATCCTTTTACACAAATTCCCCAGTTCCAACACCCTTCCTTCCTTTCGCCTAATCAGTCTCCTCAACACAACTTTCAAAATTATCACTAAAATCCTCGCTAATTGTCTGCAAAAGGTCATCGATTCTCCGGTTGGAGTGGAACAATCGGTGTTCATCCAAGGTCGAAGCATCTTGGACTGTGTTGCAGCTACTAAGGAAGTTATCTCATTCTGCCATCACTCCTCCACCCCAGGAGCCCTCCTTAAATTAGACTTCTCCAAGGCTTTCGATTTTGTTAATTGGAATTTTTTGCTCGACCTTATGAAACACAGAGGCTTCTCTGACACTTGGTGTAGCTGGATCAAAAGCATTCTAGACACAAGTTTGTCAGCTATTTCTATCAATGGCTCCTTAGGGGGGCACATAAAATCAGCCAGAGGTCTTCGACAAGGTGACCGACTCTCACCACTTCTTTTTGTTCTCATCTCAGATGTTTTCAATCGTATGGTGAAACTCGCAATCTCCAACGACCTCCTAGCTGGCATCAATCTTCCCAACTCGGAGCTGTCTGTCTCCAACCTCCAATTTGCTTATGACACCATATTATTGATCTCCCAAAAGCCAGACCACCTCCACTGTCTCAAGGTCCTATTATATATCTTCGAACTAATCTCCGGTCTATCCATCAAATTTTCCAAGAGTTTCATCATTATGCTCGGCAACGCCCACCACCTTGGCCCCTTTTCTGCCTCCTTGCTTAACTGTAAACTCGACCACTTCCCCATCACCTATCTTGGAATTCCCATTCACCCCACCAAGCTCGCTCAACATGACTGGCTCCCTCTAACCTCCAAGATAGAATCTCGACTGTCAACATGGAAAGCCAACTCTATATCCGCCGCAGGCCGCCTTGTTCTTGTCAAATCAGTGCTATCCGCCCTACCCTCATACTGGATGTCGTTCCATGTACAACCGAAATGGGTTATAAACAAAATTGATTCTACTAGGCGTTTTTTTCTCTGGAATGGCACTAAAGGGAAATGTTTAATCAATTGGCAGTCTGTTTGTCTGCATAAAGATCATGGGGGATTAGGGCTAGTTAATCTCTGCTCTTTCAACATCGCCCTCTTATCCAAATGGCTTTGGCGTATCATCACTCCTGGCAGCTTCATTTGGAAAGACTGGATCCTCCAGTGCCACTACCAATCCAACCATCATCTCGTCCTTCACACTCCCCCGAGTCTGTCACCCTCTCTGTTCTAGACAGATATTTCAAAATTCATACCCCGAGTCAAATCCCTATTCCATGTATCAGTGGGCAATGGTCATAATTGCCTTTTTTGGCTTGATACCTGGCACGATCAATTGCCCCTGGCCCACTCTCTCACCTATTTATTTCCCCATATCTCCCTCCACAACTATTCTGTTGCTGATCTAACCTCTCTCGGCCCAACCAGCATATACCCCCCCAGCTCTTTTCGACCTCAACACGCTAAAAGACCTCAGCTATGCCTCAAACTTACTCCTTTCCTTCCAACACTCAGACACACCAGATTGCTATATCTGGGCACGTTCCCCAGAGAAAGGCTTTTCAGTTGCCTCTTGCTATGCATTCCTCAACCATCTAGGTAGGTCCTTCTCCTTTGCAAGACTTTGGAAATGCAGACTCCCTCCTCGCATCCTTTTCTTCCAATGGTGCCTCATTCACGCTCGCATCAACACTAAAGACAGACTCAAACATTGGAACACTCAGCTTGACCCTCGTTGTGTCTTCTGTTCTTCGTAGGAAGAATCTATTGTTCATCTTTTTTTCGAATGTGACTTCTCCTACTATATTTTAGCCTCGGCCAGCGCCAACCTTATTGGCTACATCCCCCCCATACACTCATTCTTTGACTACTGGCAATATGGAAAACCAGATAAAATCCTTGATTCCTTCATCGCTATATATAGTTGGTGCATCTGGATGGAGAGAAATGCTTATGTTTTCAATAAGCCCACAAACAGTAATGCTAATATTTGTAACAAAATCTCCTATTTGTTTTCTCTATGGACAGGCTCAGTGCATACGCGCCCCTTCACCTGGCGACTTCCTTCCAGCGGTAGTGAATCTTTAGATAATTAGCTCGAGTCTAACAGGCGGACTGGGCTTCAACTACCCTCAGTTTGTCTGAATTCATTATAACTCTGTATATAAGTCTGACTGCATTTGTTTTTTGGGTTTGTACTTTATCTGCGAACTATCATTTTGGCTACTGACCAGGCTTGTTGGTCGACCCGGACTTCTACTATTTATAATCTATATTTTCTACTCGACTGTGTAGCAACGTGCTACACACCCGCTCCTTCAAAAAAATCAAGCATATCATCATCCAATATACCATAAAAATGAATTTATCCCTTAAATCCGAAAATATATGATTTAAATCAAAATAGAGAAGGAATCATTATTCACCTTGCTCTAGATAAGGAGATTAGATTGAGATTGATTTCCCCTAAGCTTGAATCTCTAGCTTTTAATTTGAATTTTCTCTTCCTCTTAATGGCCGGCCGTTCCTTTCACTATTAGTTTGCATTTTAAAATGATGTGAATGAGAAGAATGAGGTAGGGATGAAATATATATAAGGGTGGAAGTTATGAGCGGCAATTCCTAATATACCCTTATGTGGTTTATAACCAAAAACCCTTCTTTAGCTCATTAATTAGTTTATTAAGCTCGGCCCCTTAATTAACTAATTCAAGTCTCAATCCCCTTATCATCTATATTTACATTATTCTATTTAATTTATCTAATTAAATCTCTTGAAAAATATTATCAAAAAATAGTGTTGTTACATATGGAATGACTAACTCGATAGTTTTATGTTCGTTAATATAACTAAGGTCAAGCAGAGAATATCTGTAACGACCTGCAAATTAATCGCTTTGTATTTGAATATTTAAATAATTTTAAATATTTAAATAATGGATTTTAATAACAAAATAAACCTATTTTAAAAATTCATTAATGATACTAAAATCATTTTTAAATTTTATTTCCAAAATAAATAGTTCGAATAAAAGTAGAAAATGTGAACGAAAAACGTTTTACGAAATTTTGACTTTTGGGCCATAGAAAGTCGTCGAAAACGTTGTGTACATTTTTGTATCACTCATATACATGCGCACACATATGCACATATGTCATGTGATAAGTTGATCAATGTGTTAGAGTTAATTATCAAGCTTAGTTTGAATATAAACCTTGATTTGACAAAAATGCACAAAATATATATTAAATTACCTTAGGAAATTAATAAAAAAACCTAACCATCACCAAAACATCATAGGATAGGACCTAAAGCATTGTGTAGGTGGACCTAAGGGGAGGGGTAACGTGTGTACTTGGTGTAATGGAGAGGTATGGCAAGCATGCAACATGATAACATTTATAATATTTAAATGTTTAAGTTAATTAATTTAATATTCCACTTCTTTGCCTATAAATACCCCTATCTCCACACATTTTCCACTTTACACATTCATTTACATCTTCATTTCTTATTCCTTCATGTTCATGAACATTTTCATGGCTTCCAAGAGAGATTCCAAAATAAAAATCTAGTTAATACACTACCAAACATCAATTTAAACTACATATATACACATACAAACACTCCTACATCAAAACCAAAGCCATTTCCACCTCAAGACTCCAAGGCCGAGCCCTATTTTTCACAAGGCTGAACCTAACTCAGCCCTTTAAGGGCTCAAAACTCAAGCTAAGGTGTCGTGACGATAATTCGTGAGTTCAGCAACTTGTCATAGCGATCCGGTTAAGTTAGAAGCGTTTTTTGGTGAGTAAAGCTTCCACCTTTGAACCATAAAGTTTAAACTATATTCATGCCCATATTTAGAAAACTAATTCTTATTATATAATTTTAATAATGGTTTGGTTGATGGTTTGTTGGTTGCTTGAAAGATAGTCGCTTTGGAAAGTTAGTAAGCGAATCATTGGATATATGAAAATCTATAGTTAAACTAATCCCGTTGTTATTAAATACTTGATATATGTTGAAATTATTATAAATCACCATGCATTTATGCTCATACCTTTGTTATTTGATGTGTGGTTGTGTTGCAAATGCCATATGCTCAAATTCCGAACTGCTAGTATGGCAATAGTCGCTATATCGGCACTTTCGGAAAATAACCCATTATTAGAACCATTTGGTTTCATTATCGTGCTTGGAATTATTTTACAAGTTAAGCAAGTTTTTGATTAATGATGTTTTCAAAAATCATTAATTATTTTAATAATTTTTATTTAATTAAATTAATTAATTAATTAATTAATTAATTAATAAAGATTAAAGTTAACTAATTAACTTATTAACGATATGTTTAAAATTAACTAATCACTTGGTTAATGATGTTTTGAAATTAATTAATCATTTTATTTAATTATATTTAAGGCTAATTAATCATTAGATAATAATGGATTAAGGTTAATTAATTTATTATTTAATGGTATTTTAAAATCAATTAACCCTTTTTAATTAATGACTTTTAAAGGTTAATAAATCTATTTGACCTTAAATAAATCTTTTCTTAAATAAAGTTTTAAATTAATTAATCACTTTTAAATACTAATATTTAATGCATTTAATTAATTATACTATTAATTAATTGAATTAATGATGGTTTAAAGGAGATTTACCTTTTTAATCAAAGGTTATTGAAATAAATTAATTAACTAGTTAACATAGTTTTACAATTAATTAATCAAATGTATAAGGATGTTTTAAGTTATTAAATCCTTTTCATAATGATGTTTCAAAGTTAGTAAACTCTTTGATAAAGTGTTTTAAAGCTAATAGTTGTAATGTGAAGCCAAGTACGAATTCAGATTTTAAAAGAAAAAGTTCGATTCATTTATGGAAATGAATTAATTTCCATAAAGCCAATCACTTATATGGAAACGATTTATTTATATAATTATCACTAAACATTGAAGAAGTGGACTTGTCGCTATTTCGAAAGTTAAGAATAATCGTGAGACATGAATTTGAGGTAACACTACCTTGACTTGTCCGGTATTATTATTAACCAAGAAATAGAACAAGTTTGAATTCGATGACTGGTGGTAAGTATACAAGACTTAATTTCCATGTACGATCGTTTTATATCTTTGATAGTTGGTTTCTCAGCTATCGGTTACTTCAGCTACTTTATTATTGTCATTCTAAGATGATTTTTTGCTCCGTTGAGCATTGATATCCTTTTTCAGAAATGACTAAAACCAAAGCGTGAGAGGAGGCCAAGCTATGGGGGTTGCTCCCATTAGGATACTTTCACATCTCATCTAGATTGGATTCGGTAGCGTATTAGATGCGGAATATTCGGATACTCGATAAGGTTCGGCAGGGTCCGGCTTGGAGGGTTCCCAAAAGTTTCAGAGAGTAAATGAGCATCTCAGAAGTATTTTACTAGAGGTATACTTCATAGGGGGTGCACCTTCCTAATCATTAGTTGGAGATTTTCCTTTTCCTATTTGATTCGAACCATCAAATTTATCTCCTTATTTACACCGGAAAGAGTCAACCACTCTTCTGGGTGTTTAATTATTTATCCATTCTTTACATTTGGATATTGATTTATGTGATAGTAAACCCGTTCCATGTTTAGTGGTGTGGTCTTACATATTTGTGTTTAATTACATACCTTTGTTTAAAGTTTTACTCATACCAGACATATCGTTTGACCCAAGCTGTTAGTTTCCATAAACTCTCGAGTACTCATTTCTATTTGAGTAGTCCGAGAGTAGCAGGTCTATGTTGGGCTCTTTTTGAAGACGGCGTCCTAGTAGGAGGGTTTTCATCTTCTTAGTTATCTATTTCGCTATATTATCCAGTTTGTGTATGTGTATTTTGTTTTCAGCATTTGTAAAGGTATAATGTTAAAACTACCTAAACTGATTTGTAGTACTTTTGAGTAACTCTGATAACTCCCTGTTAAGGAGTAACCTGATGTACTATTTACTGTTATGATTTATTTAGCAGTTTCGTTATAATGTTTAAACGGCTAGAGATTTGAAAGGATCTATTTCCTATTAAATAAAAAGAAACAAATGGAACAAAATGAGAAGAGATACTTCCTTTTTCACGTGAATTGATAGGTAGTAGTCGGCTAAAGTTTGAGGTAGGAACGGCTAGAAAGTAATTAAGGAGGTAGGAAATAAAAGATAGGCAGATAAAGAGGCAAGAAATAAAACAAATGTAACGTATGCCAATTAAAGCAAAGTAACATACGCCTAATTAATTTGTTTCCTTGCCATTAATTAAAAGGTATATACAAAAGAAACATTCAATAACAAAATAAATAAAAGATATACACACAAGAACATTTAATAAATACAATTTTAAAAAGATATGCCTTTAAGGCAATATAACGTATATCCATTGAAATTCTTTTCTAAGAAGTAAATAAGAGATATAAACACATAACAATTCAATTAATAAAATGAATGTCTAAATAAATAGAAATAGAAAGATAAAATAGAGACGGATATTATGAAATATATATATATATATACAGAAATTATTTATTTTATTATATTTGGAAAGGAAATTACAAACAAATCGACAATTACATTTATTATAATTTAAACTCAAACCAATTTATTCAACTTGGTTTCATTCTTTTATCTTTATCTTGTGAATAAAATATACATTTCCATTTATTTCATTACATTCACACTTTACAATTATTGTCCTATCTCATATTTATGAACATTTACCTACATTTAAATGTAATTGATTTCCTACTCTAGATTTAGCAGCCTAAATGAAAAGGTGACTTGCATAAATGTTATCACTAACTTTATATTACACTCAAGTTTATTATTTCCACTAATTATCATAATTGCTTATATGATGTTGAATACATTCAATTACCATACATTTATTTACTTATATTCAATTTTATACCCAAATGTAAGAGTTACAACTACATTAATAGACCAATCAAATAGTAACTTACAACCGTTACTACAACTTTTAATCACACTTTTGAATTCATTGTTCACAAACATATGTTACCATTGTTATATACCTAATCTTTATTCAATGGTCATTTATTTCATAATAAATCATTTATAAATTTTAAGGTTTTCAATTTTTTTCTTACATAAATTTATAGCCAAGTATAACAATTTACATTACTGCAATAAATTGTAGTTTCATTTCAATTGTTAATAATTAGTTTTTTTAAATACATTGTTACATTTCATTATTAAATTACAAAGTTTTTTTTATTTCTTCCAAATTTATTTACCAAAATCTTATTAAATTGACAACTTAAATTATTCAAAATTTACGGGTCGTAACACTCCACTACAACAAAACAGGCTTTTTACAACGGGCAATGCCCGTTGTAATATGTGTTCCACAACGGGAAGCCGACCGTTGTAATAGGCGATGTTGTAATAGGTTGACCATATTTTACAACGGGCAATGCCCGTTGTAATAAATCTTTTTACAACGGGCAATGCCCGTTGTAATACACTTTTTACAACGGGCAATGCCCGTTGTAATACATGATATTGCAACGGTTTCTGACCGTTGCAAAATAAATGCAAATTTTAAAAAAAAATTACAGCAGCATACATCCATACCAATAATGAATAATTTAACGAGTAATAAATATTATCATAAACCAACCAAAATCATTTCATTTCAAGTGTGTTTGCATTTCATTTACATTTTCACTGTGCACTGTACATTTCTTTATAAAACATAAAAAGAACAGTTACAATCACATAAACACTGCCTATCACCCCTACACTGTGCACGTGCACAATACAACCAACAGCCAACAAGCAACCCAAACCACTACCCCCAACCATGTATCACTGTCACTGCCCCATCATCCATACTACCCACTGAATTATCCTCCACCACTTCACCATAAAAACTGCCTGCACACTTTCAAAAACTACTCCGACCATTACCCCTGCCATCTCAACCATACTGCCTGTTGCCATTTCCAGTACCAACATTGCCAAACTGACACAAAATCCCACCACTTCAGACTGCAACCTTCACACTTCTCTCTTCAAAATTTCTCAGTCCTCCCTTACATTTCAACAAAACATCACACACCCACCACAACTCCTTTCATTCACACAATACTTCAAAACTGCAGCATTGCCATTCACTATACATACACACTGATACATCACACACCCACCATAACTCCATAATACATCAACCATCAACATTACCTGCAACTGCGCCTCCATACTCAGATTAGACAAATTTTAAAGTTTGTATAGAGCAACCAATAAAAAGCACAAATTATCATACAATCAACCCCTGCTGCCATCCCCCTGTCACCGACCAGACAACCACCATTACAAACAACTACCATCACCCCAACCATTGGCCCATTGATAATCACTTCAGACCTCCACCAAATCACCGTGACCACCCATTCAATCTCAAACCCAAAAACCGAAAAGAAAAAAAAATTCCAACCCCATACAAACTGCAATCGCTAACCCTACCCAACCACAACATCGAAAACACTATCGCAAATCCCAAAACTGCCATCGCCTCGCCTAAACCCAATCACCGACCAGACACCAACCACCCTCGTTCGAATCAAGTTACTGGGTTGCGAATTTGTTTCTGGTATTTGGGCTGCTGATTTTTGATTTTCGAGTTGAGAAATTGAGTGTTTGTATAGAGAAAGTTGCATCGCAACAGCCACTAGCTAAATCGCCACTTGAACTCGACTTCCTTTTAGTTTCGAATTTGGATTGAGAAATTGGAGAAGCCCTAATTCGATCGAGAAGACGGCAGCTTCAATTTTTCCAAAACCCTAGTTTCGAGCAAAGAGAAGAGGAACGAGCAGGAACGAAAATAAAAGGGCCGGCTTTTTTTAATAAAGGGTTTCTGGCCGTTGTAATTTGTGAATAGGGTAATTTATGACTGTGCACCTTTTACAACGGGCAATTTGTGACCGTTGTAAAGTTGGCATCTATTACAACGAGCCTGAATGGACCGTTGTAATAACTTTCTATTACAACGGGCAACCAATGCCCGTTGTAAAAAAGCGGTTGTATATGGCATCTTTTACAACTGGCCTGATTGGACCGTTGTAATAGTCCTTTATTACAACGGGCAACCAATGCCCGTTGTAAAAAGGACGTTGTAACAGGGTATTTTTGTTGTAGTTCTCTCCCCCACTCAAAACTTTTCGTCCCCGAAAAGGAAGAAAGTAGGAGAATAGAAACAACCCGAAAGAAAAGAGATTGGGAAGCAAAGAAGATAATAAAATTTAAAACCAAGGAAATTTCAACTTAAATTAATAATTGATTTTATCCATTTTATTTTTTTCTTAAGTTAAATAAATCTTAACTATTTTTAATCTCATTATCTCATCATACAATTATCTTAAATTAACAATTTTCCAAAGTCATGAATTTGAAAATCATTTATTATACTCATAATTTATTCAATAAATTTCCATTCTTCTTTATTCCAGATTATTATTAAATTTATTCCACTTAATATATCTAATCATATATATTAAGTATATTTACACTTATTATAACTACTCAAATTTGTTTATAATTCCTTTAACACCATTTTATATTGTAATTTATTCAATTAACTTTTTATTCTGTTTACCTCTATAAATCTCTTTATAACTAAAATTTAAGCGTATAACATTTATTATAACCACTCAAATTTTATTTATAAAAATCTTTTTTTATATTGTACAATATCCAGTTACATTGTTAACTTCTAAATAATCAAGGTAAGTTATATTGGAATGCAATAGAATATTATACAAATAAAACTTTCTAATTCAATTATTCAAGCTTAAATATTTATTCAAATTTTGGCTTCATTTTATAATTGAAATCATCCTTTAAAATAAAATTTAAGAATTAAATTTTCTGATTAACTGCAAAAAATTTAGAAATAAATAAATATACATATACTTAATATATATATCAAATCAAATTTGAAATCATATACCAATATATATTATAAATCAAGTCATATTTTAGAAATTCAAATCAATTAAATTTTCCAAAACAAAACTGTAGCAAAGCTACAGAATGGTCTCTTCACTTCGAAACTCGAAAATGAACGTCAATGATGCTGCAGTCATCACCGAAATTATTTTCCAGCGACAAAGAAAAGAGCACTGATTTAAACATTTAAAATTCTTTAGAAACAATTTCTATTTGGAAATATTTCAAATAATATATCTTTTAAAACTTTGAAACCAAAGTTCGAAATCATCGGAAATTAAATTCTCAAATTCTTTTTTTAAATTCATTTAAATTTCCAAATTAATTTATAACCATGTTTATAGTTCAACTATTTATATGTGAACAAAGCCAATGATTACAATATATATACAAAGTCAAATATTGTTTCTAATCAATTCAATTAACTATAAAATTCAGAAAATTCTACATATATATAATATGATTATACAAAATTTCTCATTTACCAAGTTTGAAAACAATATGGTGTCAGTTTGCTCTGTTCAAGTGTTTTGGAGATCCTATCAATAGCGTTGATCAGACGAATCGATCGAAAACCCAAATCAACATCAACAACTCAAACAACACAATATATATTAAAATGTTTAAATATTAGTTTACAAAAAAAATACCCTTCAAGAATGATTTGAAGATAAGTTGGAAACAAAAGACAAGATGATTAAATAATAGAATTAGGGAATGAATAAGCTTATATAAATCGCGGGCAACCTTAACCGGGTCAACCATGACTTAAAGAATAAGATCGATGTGGGGTTTTGGGGTAAATCTACATCAGATCTCAAGAGATAGAATATGGGATAACAAGAGATAGATAGCATTGTAAACTGAGGATGCAGAAATCTTTAGTGAATCAAGGCTTCTTGTAAAGGAGTTTAACCCCTTAACAATCATTCAAAGATTGGCGAGACCGCCTATTTGTTATAAAGATCATTCGAAGTGGAGTTATGGGATACTCCAGAATCAAAAGAAGACAAATAGGGAGAGACAAGAATGAATTTGGAACCGTAGGGACCATTCCAAAATTCAAAAGAAATCGAGTCAAAAGGAAGAGATTCAAGCTCGAACGAAAGTGATTCTGTAAATAAATTTACTATATATGCTAAGTTTTGCCTAGAGCCAAAGCTTTGATACCAACTGTAACGGACCGCGTCAGTGGGGTAACGCCCACCGTAGCATACAGTCATACCTGTGTTCTGCCTTTACGGCCAGCCTCTCGACTGCACCAACCCCGTAGGGACATGTAGGAGTAAGAGTCATCCGCTCGATACCAAACCCAAATGCGAGAACCGCCTATCATGCTGCACCCGCCAAGTGCATAAGCAGCCACACATGTCGGACTTGAATAATTCAAAACAACAGATTGTAAATAAAATTTGGCAAAACTCGGAATATACAGTAAATAAATCACAGATCACAGACACAAAGTAATATAACAATGTAGCAGAAGCAAAGAAATAGTAGTTCATGAAGCTACTATATATGTAAACATTAGAGTTAACAAGATACAATAGAAGTAAAGTGTAACGACCCGGAAATTTCGAACCCGAAAATTCCAGATAGTTAGAAGAAAAAGAAAGAGATAGAAGAAAGAAACAGAATAAGACACAGATTCTCACATTCGCAGCGGATCAAATTACAATAGCAAATAATAATATCAGTTATACAAAGAAAAACTGTATCAGTTAATTACATTTTTATATATCAGAGTTACAACATTTCTTAATCACTGGACAGTTAAAATAACTCGTCCCAATAAATAACAATATATCACACTCCATACGTTCCTGCCATCCAGCTCACCTCCTGAGCTCCAAAACGTCCTTACCTGGAAATCTGTAATACTCGATCTGACCCGAGCATTACATCAAAGTAACACCCGGGTCAGGCTGGAAACCAGCGTGAGTAAATCCATTTAACATGGAATACAAAAGTATACAATACATATAAACCCGGGGTACTTATATCAATTACAACTTTACAAGTTGTTATAATCTTTATTTTTTTCACACATCAATTTCTAAGTGCCAAACTTAGATTAAATGGTCCAATTTACTTAAATCATTCCATACCAACCTATTGATTTCACATATCAATCTATCAAGAATCGAAGTGGTTTCGGGTATTTACTAATACCCGAATCCGGTCTCTTCGAATTCAATATCATCTAATCCCAGATTATTCAAATGAAATGCAATCCAACTTTTAAATAAAAGATGTCACCTTTTTACTTAGCAATTCCTCATTGATAAATAAACACATTATCATTGCCCACCCAAACACACCATATCACAATCCATTTCATATCAGGGGTACCAATCAATTCAGGGCATTTAAATAATCACTTAATCAAACATAACCCAACCATACTATCTCGAGTAAATCTAATTAACCATGATTGATTTAAATCAATTACTTTTAAGTCCTGCTTATTGATATATTATGACCCAATTGATTAACCATCCCATAATCATTCATCTTAGTTAATCCTCCGTGATTAATTATTCTTTATTTTCATTTAAAATTATTAATCTTTAATTAATCACATAGATTAATTATTTCACCATTCACATTCATAATCCTTAAATTACTTTATTAATTTACCTCTAGTTACTTCATTAAGTATCTACCCCTTTATTTATCATTTCATTATTATCCATTAATTAATCTCATAAATTAATTAAAATTAATTATTTACATAAATTAATTGATTATCCTTAAATTAATTCTCCAAGTAATAAATCCTTAATTACTTCTCTTCATTACTTCCATAAAGTAATTTCCCTCTATTACACAAAGTAATTAGCCATCAATTAACTTTTTAAAACATTTATCTTTTAAAAGCTTATTTGGAAATAACTTTGATAAATACGAAGACTTGTTTCTTAACTAGCTTTGGAAACTTGCTTTTAAAACTTGATTAAATCATTTATTAAAAACTTAGTTAAAACATTCACTTTATTTTTAAAACATGTTAATACTAGGCTTGAATTCTATTCCATGTTTTCCTTTATATTTTTTTTAGATAAAACTTGATACAATTTCACTTACACATTTTCCAATCTGTATATACATTTACTTTTAAATTTTTAAAACCTGTTTAACTTTTAAATCTGGTTAGCTATCAAACAAACCCGAGATAACCAAACAAAACTCCGAGCAACTCTCGTGACACTCGCGATCTCTTCTACTTCGAGTCATCCCCGCAACAAACTCGAGCAACACACGAGGAAGCATCATCTTCCCAAACTACAAATCTCAGACATGAACCAGAGTATCACGCGTGCACGTGTACGCCTCAGTCATCCAACTCCGACCATCGCTACGACCCTCTACACGTCGCCGACAATCTCATCGTCCCTCGCGACCACTCAGATCACCCAAAACGACCACCTTCCAAAATCGAGCAACTCGAACTACTGGAACCCAAATACAAATCGACAAAATCTCCTCGGGTCGACGATCTCTACCACCAGAACTCAGGCCGACTAACCCGAAACTACTCCACATCACTACGCTCCGATCCCACCCCTCGCGATCACCTTCGGTGTGCTATCGACGTCGAGATTACCTCGACAACCACCCCGACCAAAACAACCCATAAAACCGTACATCGCCGTCCCCTGGCCACCACGGTCATCTAGAAATCCTTTGGCCATTTTTCCTTCGACCATCATCCTTCCAGCTACCACCAGCCTCAGCCGCGACGCATCTCCATCACCGATCGCCGCGAAATCGATCGAAGTTCGAATTTTGATCAACTCAGAAATCCTTGACAATCTCAAACCTAAAAATCCTAATATCTATATCAAAATTCATTGTTTTCTAACATGAATCAATTCACGAAATCCAAACATGATTTCCAGATAAACAAGTTTTGACTCATATTTTATTTTCTCTGTAATTTATCATTTTTGAAGAAATTACTTGGTATATATTCTTAGTACCATTTTAAAAATTGATATTACCATATTACAATCCTTTCTTATTTATAGATCAGACCCTAAAATTGATTATAGGGGATGATATGAATTTTTTTATGATGAAGTTGTTTCTGTAATTCAACAGAGAAGTGTATATCTACATATAACATATCATATATATATATATATATATACACACATGCATTCAAATCCAAGCATTCTTATAAACATTTATACTATATCACTACAACATTTCATCACATGCATCAAAGTTTTATCACAGATTTAAAACTATTTTTAAAGAAAGAGTTTACTCACCTATTTCAAAAAGACAGAGAGTTTTGAAACTGGAAGCTTTGAAATGAATTTGCTTGGGTTTCTTTAAAAACTGAAGAGCTTGTTTTGATTTCCTTTAAAACTTTAAAAAGCTTTTGAAAACTTGCTTCTTCCTCAGATTATATTGCATGCACTTGGAAATGATTCAGACTTGAAGAACATGGTTACAGGCTTGAGATGAAAAGATTTCAGGCTTTAAGAAAATGGTTTCAGGCATTTGAACTTTTGAGTTTTAGGCTTTTGAAGATGAATTCATGTTTGTGGATAATTGATTTATAGATTTGTGTTTACATGGCTTGATTTTTGGATCAGAGGAAGGTCTCAGGTTTGAAGAATAAATGGCCAGGTTGTAAATTTGTTTTGATTGGTTTGAGATGAAATCTCAGTTTTGGTTTGAGGATGATCATTTCGGTTTGTAGATTTTCTGATTTTGGTTTGTGGAGATGATTTCAGTTTGAACATTGCTGGTTTTTGTTTTCTTTGTTTTTGAAAAATGAGAATGGGAAAAGAATGGAGAAGAGAAAAGAGATGTATATATAGATTTAATTTGAATTTATTAAAAATTAAAGAAAATAAAATAAAATAAGGGACACTTGTAAAATTTCCTAACATTTGTCAATTGGCTTGTTAATCACCTTACACATATTACTAACATGACTTAATTTATTAACACTTGTCATTATATATATACAAATTAAAATCTTTTTCATGTAAATTTTTAATATATTAAACCTTTTCTTAAATCTTATAAAAGCTTTTTATCAATTTATGTTTTATATTTATATTCATACATTTTCTAGTATTTATACATATATAACTTTTAAAAGAGAATGATTTTAAATTTTAAATTTCATATATATTTATTCTTGAATTTCCAATGTAAAATCTACTCATATATATATATATATATATAACAACACTTTAATATTTATTTTAAAAGAAGAATTTGTCAAATATTAAATAATTTATACTGGAGATTATCACATCTAAATTTGTTAAATTTATAAATCAGTATTTTTTTAAAAGTTAAATTTGATAACTATCCAATTATCTGATGCCCGAAAATCCGGGTTATCACATTCCTCCCCCCTTAGAATCTTTTCGTCCTCGAAAAGGAATGAAGCCAAATTTATTATTTACTTATTATCAGATAAATTTCTTGTGGAACAATTTAAACTATAAACTCCCTTTATATTAATTTTTTTTTTTAAATATTTTAAAATATTACAAAAATAGTTTTTATAAAAATACTTTTTGTAACTCGATGTTTCAACCAGTCTATCCTTGTTCTCATAGAAATTCGGTCATACGTTGATCAGGCGTAAGACTGAAAATCTATAAGTACTTAGCAGACCCGGTTTCAACACCCAGTGAAAATATTTGGTAGAAAACAGTTTTGAAAATAGAGAAAATATCTTTGGTGAGAATGCTATGGAAATCATCACCTCCATCCATGGTCGCAGTTAACCCGATGGTTACGTTGCCGTCCCGGCAAAATCCACAGATAACTGTAGGTCTCCGCGCTCCTCGATTACGCCATGGAACCCACTACAGATCGCAGTTATACCCGGGCCTTACGTTGCTATCACAGCACAAACCCATATAACTGTAGGCATCAGCGCCACCGAATTTCGCTGCCAAATAATGAAACTTCTCCCACATAGGTCGCAGTCTACCGATATAAAATCAAACGCAGACTGTTGGCTCTCAGCGGCACAAACGACTTTCGCTATGTTACCATAGTGTCACAGTCTACCGATATAAAATCAAACGTAGACTGTTGGCTCTCAGCGGCACACATGACTTTCGCTATGGTCTGCAGTAGATCGCAGTGACATCGAGTTAAACTGTCGTCACAGCATAACCCAAATGCCTCTGTGGGCACCAGCCCCTCGACTTCCGCTACACAAATAATCCTCAGGAACTAGTTTGTCCGGACTCCTCACAGGATCAACTTTAGAATCCCCCCTTGGGGTTCAAGGCAGTACCACCCAGTGGCACTCCTGAGAAGTTCATTTCAAGGAAGCGCCTTTTTTCCCAGAGCTATTTTCAAAACACTTTGTACTATACACTTATAGTATCTTCAAATCATATCCTTTATGATTTATCAAAATCTCCTTTACACAAAATCGATTACCAAAATCGATAATTCTCAAACTAGGCTTTCCAAAATCCAAAATTGATTTTCCCAAAAATCAAAAATCCTTTTCCAAATTATATAGGTTCCCAAAACCTTTTCAAAATCATTCTCATAAGATCCTTTATATATATATAGATATATATAACTTTAAAAATCTTTGGATCACTTCAAACTTGTATAAAACCTCTTTTTATACTTCAAATACTTCCAAAAACCCTTTTTATTCTGGCTAGATTCAATAAGGGAAGTTTATCGTATTACAAAATATAACTTTATTTATTGTCAAATCAAATATTCAAGTTTGATTTCTTTATAAAGTTATTTACTATTTACTTATCTCCATAAAGTAAATTTCAACCAAAGAAATATCCAATTCCATTATATTTCACATAATATTCCTTTCATTTTTGAAAACCATTTCAAATTCCTTATTCACAAATTTTCAATGCCAATTTCATTTAAACCCGTACGATGTACACATATCATCCGTACGCAATATCAATCTGATCGCTCAATCGATCACACAATTTCACTTCCGAACTAGTATCGTCCACCCGGCTTCCTAGTGCGGACTCAGATCTGGTTTCTTGATCAGAAACCGTCATTCTCCTTGCATAGTCATAGCTATGATAGAGAATATCCAGAACCAATCAACAATCCATATCCAGGTTCGCCGTCGAAAATCGAGTGAAAAATCCCAACTCGGATCGATAATACTATCTCGAAATTCTGTGTTCGAATTTGGATCAAATCACTATGCGAATAGAATAATATATGTATATCCTACGTATTTACCTTTATTGGTTATTAGCCAAATCAATTCTCTTTTCTATTCACATTTCCTTTAATTCCATTCACTTATTCTCAATTGCTTCCATTTCCAATTGAGTTATTACTTCAATTACAAACAGTTTGAACTCTGACCAATTTAAATTTAAAAATAGCTTGAAAAAGTTTAAAATAGATAAGTAGTTGAAAAATAGTTATTAGTTTGTAAAATAGCTGTAAAATAGTTAAGTAGGTATAAAATAGTTAGATAATTGCAAAATAGTTTAGATATAAGTAACTGAAAAATAGTAATTAGTTTATAAGACAGTTTCAAAATAGTTAAATAGTTCCAAAATAATTATAAAATAAGTATAAGAAAGTTTGGGGTTTAAAAAGAAAGATTGTATAGTAAATAGTTTGGAAAAATATATTTGTATTAAAACAATTTATTTTGAAAATAAACCAGAGTCAAACTGTTCAATTTTCATCAATCTCTATTTCCAATTAATTCCCATCCATTTAATTTAAATTTCCACTTCCATTTAAATTGACTCAATACTTCAATTTCCATTGAAATTGATTTAATTCCAATTCACATTTGGATTTGAACTTATTCAACTCCAATTTTATTTCAATTCAAATTTTCCATTTAAACTTATGCATATCCATCTTTAATCACAATTCTAATTAAATTTAAATCAAATTCAATTTGAACTAATTCTATTCAAATCTCTACTTAAAACCATCTTGAATTATATAAATTCGAGTTAAATTTTTAAATGTTGATTTAATTTCTTAAATCAATTTAACCCTTATTTTTAACCCAACAATCTAAATTTTTAAACAATTAAATTTTGAGTCCAAATTTCAAAATTCCATTTTAAAGTATCTTTACTTAGCTTATTTCAAAGTTCAAATTAGAGTTCAAAACTTTTTAAATGATTAAATCTTCAGAATCCAATTTATTATCCATTTTCAATTTCCAGATTTCAAACCCATTTTGAGATCACTCATAACTCCCATTTAAATTTACTATTTAACTACCCAAGTTAAATTTAAATTTCATCTTGAAATTTCCAATTCAAGTTATTCGTTCAAACTTATTTAACTTCTTCTAAGTTAAATTCAATTTAATCCCATTAACCTTACTCAATTTGAATCCCCATTTCAAATTTTAAATTTCTATCAATATTCTTTCTTAAAAGTTCTAAACTTATTTCATTTTAAGTTTTTACATCACACTTCAGGGAAAATCTCATCACTCTAGAGTTTATTTTAAATTATCTTTGATACTATGTATATCCCTCATCTATACATATTTATTTCCTTTACACTTCAAGTCATACTTAAAATTTTAAACCATTCTTGGTTTTTTTTTTATTTCAAAACAAATTCCTTTAAAACAATTTCAAGTTTTCTGGATTTAGATTTAAAATTTCACAATTTCAAATTATCTTCAATTTCCATTTATAAGTCATATTCACCTAAAAGTTTACTTCCCAAAAACATTTCATTATCAACCATCTATGATAATAACCAAGATTATCATATCTGGAAACCAATTCATTATTATCTTTATTTCTACAAATTCAAGATTTTAATTTCAGTTTGGATTCATTTCAAACTTATCTTCATTCAATTTTAATTTGGTTGTATTACCACTTAATTCTTATTATTTTATTTAATTCCAATGATTTAACAACCAATTTCATTAATATATTTAATAATTAGAAAATTATTTCTATATATATATATATATCAAAAGATAAACTTATATAAAGATTATTTATTTTTAAAACCATTTTAAAACCTTTATATAAGAAAATAACAAATACGTTCTCATATATATATATATACACTCAACTCATTCTAGGGTACTATTGACCCTATCCTTAATGAGTAATCCCGACAGAGCCAAGGTTCTCGCTTAACCTTCCGCTCTGATACCAAGTGTAACGACCCGGAAATTTTGAACCCGAAAATTCCAGATAGTTAGAAGAAAAAGAAAGAGATAGAAGAAAGAAACAGAATAAGACACAGATTCTCACATTCGCAGCGGATCAAATTACAATACCAAATAATAATATCAGTTATACAAAGAAAAACTGTATCAGTTAATTACATTTTTATATATCAGAGTTACAACATTTCTTAATCACTGGACAGTTAAAATAACTCGTCCCAATAAATAACAATATATCACACTCCATACGTTCCTGCCATCCAGCTCACCTCCTGAGCTCCAAAACGTCCTTACCTGGAAATCTGTAATACTCGGTCTGACCCGAGCATTACATCAAAGTAACACCCGGGTCAGGCTGGAAACCAGCGTGAGTAAATCCATTTAACATGGAATACAAAAGTATACAATACATATAAACCCGGGGTACTTATATCAATTACAACTTTACAAGTTGTTATAATCTTTATTTTTTTCACACATCAATTTCTAAGTGCCAAACTTAGATTAAATGGTCCAATTTACTTAAATCATTCCATACCAACCTATTGATTTCACATATCAATCTATCAAGAATCGAAGTGGTCTCGGGTATTTACTAATACCCGACTCCGGTCTCTTCGAATTCAATATCATCTAATCCCAGATTATTCAAATGAAATACAATCCAACTTTTAAATAAAAGATGTCACCTTTTTACTTAGCAATTCCTCATTGATAAATAAACACATTATCATTGCCCACCCAAACACACCATATCACAATCCATTTCATATCAGGGGTACCAATCAATTCAGGGCATTTAAATAATCACTTAATCAAACATAACCCAACCATACTATCTCGAGTAAATCTAATTAACCATGATTGATTTAAATCAATTACTTTTAAGTCCTGCTTATTGATATATTATGACCCAATTGATTAACCATCCCATAATCATTCATCTTAGTTAATCCTCCGTGATTAATTATTCTTTATTTTCATTTAAAATTATTAATCTTTAATTAATCACATAGATTAATTATTTCACCATTCACATTCATAATCCTTAAATTACTTTATTAATTTACCTCTAGTTACTTCATTAAGTATCTACCCCTTTATTTATCATTTCATTTATTATCCATTAATTAATCTCATAAATTAATTAAAATTAATTATTTACATAAATTAATTGATTATCCTTAAATTAATTCTCCAAGTAATAAATCCTTAATTACTTCTCTTCATTACTTCCATAAAGTAATTTCCCTCCATTACACAAAGTAATTAGCCATCAATTAACTTTTTAAAACATTTATCTTTTAAAAGCTTATTTGGAAATAACTTTGATAAATACGAAGACTTGTTTCTTAACTAGCTTTGGAAACTTGCTTTTAAAACTTGATTAAATCATTTATTAAAAACTTAGTTAAAACATTCACTTTATTTTTAAAACATGTTAATACTAGGCTTGAATTCTATTCCATGTTTTCCTTTATATTTTTTTTAGATAAAACTTGATACAATTTCACTTACACATTTTCCAATCTGTATATACATTTACTTTTAAATTTTTAAAACCTGTTTAACTTTTAAATCTGGTTAGCTATCAAACAAACCCGAGATAACCAAACAAAACTCCGAGCAACTCTCGTGACACTCGCGATCTCTTCTACTTCGAGTCATCCCCGCAACAAACTCGAGCAACACACGAGGAAGCATCATCTTCCCAAACTACAAATCTCAGACATGAACCAGAGTATCACGCGTGCACGTGTACGCCTCAGTCATCCAACTCCGACCCTCGCTACGACCCTCTACACGTCGCCGACAATCTCATCGTCCCTCGCGACCACTCAGATCACCCAAAACGACCACCTTCCAAAATCGAGCAACTCGAACTACTGGAACCCAAATACAAATCGACAAAATCTCCTCGGGTCGACGATCTCTACCACCAGAACTCAAGCCGACTAACCCGAAACTACTCCACATCACTACGCTCCGATCCCACCCCTCGCGATCACCTTCGGTGTGCTATCGACGTCGAGATTACCTCGACAACCACCCCGACCAAAACAACCCATAAAACCCTACATCGCCGTCCCCTGGCCACCACAGTCATCTAGAAATCCTTTGGCCATTTTTCCTTCGACCATCATCCTTCCAGCTACCACCATCCTCAGCCGCGACGCATCTCCATCACCGATCGCCGCGAAATCGATCGAAGTTCGAATTTTGATCAACTCAGAAATCCTTGACAATCTCAAACCTAAAAATCCTAATATCTATATCAAAATTCATTGTTTTCTAACATGAATCAATTCACGAAATCCAAACATGATTTCCAGATAAACAAGTTTTGACTCATATTTTATTTTCTCTGTAATTTATCATTTTTGAAGAAATTACTTGGTATATATTCTTAGTACCATTTTAAAAATTGATATTACCATATTACAATCCTTTCTTATTTATAGATCAGACCCTAAAATTGATTATAGGGGATGATATGAATTTTTTTATGATGAAATTGTTTCTGTAATTCAACAGAGAAGTGTATATCTACATATAACATATCATATATATATATATATATACACACATGCATTCAAATCCAAGCAGTCTTATAAACATTTATACTATATCACTACAACATTTCATCACATGCATCAAAGTTTTATCACAGATTTAAAACTATTTTTAAAGAAAGAGTTTACTCACCTATTTCAAAAAGACAGAGAGTTTTGAAACTGGAAGCTTTGAAATGAATTTGCTTGGGTTTCTTTAAAAACTGAAGAGCTTGTTTTGATTTCCTTTAAAACTTTAAAAAGCTTTTGAAAACTTGCTTCTTCCTCAGATTATATTGCATGCACTTGGAAATGATTCAGACTTGAAGAACATGGTTACAGGCTTGAGATGAAAAGATTTCAGGCTTTAAGAAAATGGTTTCAGGCATTTGAACTTTTGAGTTTTAGGCTTTTGAAGATGAATTCATGTTTGTGGATAATTGATTTACAGATTTGTGTTTACAGGGCTTGATTTTTGGATCAGAGGAAGGTCTCAGGTTTGAAGAATAAATGGCCAGGTTGTAAATTTGTTTTGATTGGTTTGAGATGAAATCTCAGTTTTGGTTTGAGGATGATCATTTCGGTTTGTAGATTTTCTGATTTTTGTTTGTGGAGATGATTTCAGTTTGAACATTGCTGGTTTTTGTTTTCTTTGTTTTTGAAAAATGAGAATGGGAAAAGAATGGAGAAGAGAAAAGAGATGTATATATAGATTTAATTTGAATTTATTAAAAATTAAAGAAAATAAAATAAAATAAGGGACACTTGTAAAATTTCCTAACATTTGTCAATTGGCTTGTTAATCACCTTACACATATTACTAACATGACTTAATTTATTAACACTTGTCATTATATATATACAAATTAAAATCTTTTTCATGTAAATTTTTAATATATTAAACCTTTTCTTAAATCTTATAAAAGCTTTTTATCAATTTATGTTTTATATTTATATTCATACATTTTCTAGTATTTATACATATATAACTTTTAAAAGAGAATGATTTTAAATTTTAAATTTCATATATATTTATTCTTGAATTTCCAATGTAAAATCTACTCATATATATATATATATAACAACACTTTAATATTTGTTTTAAAAGAAGAATTTGTCAAATATTAAATAATTTATACTGGAGATTATCACATCTAAATTTGTTAAATTTATAAATCAGTATTTTTTTAAAAGTTAAATTTGATAACTATCCAATTATCTGATGCCCGAAAATCCGGGTTATCACATAAAGGATACAACAGAAGTCTCAATATGATAATCAAGTATAAATCAGAATACATCACTGAAATCAACTGAATGACTGAAAGCGAAATAGATAGCTAGATCCAAGAAAAGCTCCAACTCTAAAGGCGAGTCTCGAATGCTGTATCACTCAATCTGACCCAAGCGTAAAGCAAAACACAAAACACTCGAGTCAGGACATATATACTTATACAATGTAAACCAACTCAAGTGAACTGTAATATAAGGTACAAGTAACTTAAAGAATGCTTGGGATCGCCCATTCTTTAAGGATCCGATAAACTATTTACTATGTAGTAATATTCGCTAGTATAATAATGTCTATAATAAAATAAACTTACTTTTAAATAGCGTTAAGGAGTGACCCAATATTCCCATTAACACATAATAGTGCCAATAGTCTATACAGTACCTGCATACCTTGAGAGGCTACGCGAAGATACTCCGTAGGTACGACACAAATATAAACTCGTAGTAAAGCTCGGTATGGTAGGTGACACGACACAACTAGGCAATGCCAGGGTAGATATACCAATTACGCATCCGGGCTGGTGGAAACGCATAGCAGCCACTACCGCCCACCTCGGAACACACTCCCAAATCAAAAGTCGAAGGGTGGCCACCAAATAAATCACAAAGTAATAGAATATTATCGAAGAAATGCATCCGATCAGAGGTGCTACCTCATTGGCCCGAGAATCGCTCCTGTTTTAGCCACCTTATGCCAACTCACGGGAGTCGGGTCCACTTTCATACCTTAATAGGATCGTCACCACCATCCTACTTCATTCTGAAATCTCCACCGCGTACACGGTTGTCAAAGTGGTTTTCGGTATTGATAGAGGGTATGAAAATATCTGATCCTAGTCTCTTTGACAACCAATCGTTATTATAACCATGGATATTTATTTCAAAAATGTTTATACTTTAAAACCAAAATATCACTTCTATTTCAAACTAGTTTATACTTTAAAACCAAAATATCATATCCATTTCAAAACAAGTTTATACTTCAAAGCCATATTCTTAAATCTTAAATTGCAAATCAATATATTCAAAACGATTCTTAATTAAATACTATTTCAAATAAATTCATTTCCAAAATCAAAGTACTTTCAAAGTTATAACACCTTTGAAACCAAACACTTTGAAACTATAATACTTTGAAACCATATCAACTTTAAAATGTTATCATTTGGAAATCATAATATTTAGAAAAATCATAACATCCTTAAAAATAATATTCATTACCAAAGTTATAGCATTATTAAGTTCATTCGTTCAATTATAAAATTTCCAAAACATTATATTTACATATAAATTTCAAAAATGGTTTATATTACACCGCAAAACATATTCATTTAAACCATTTAATTTCAATGTCAAAATCTTCCAAAATATATTCATTTCCAAAGTTCATTTAAATTTCAGCCACAACAGCACTTATAAAGTGTTACGGTAAAATATTAACATTTCAAAACATTGTCAAATTCAAAACAGCAGCACTTACAAAGTGCTACAGTAGGTATTAGTCTTTCAAAACACTTCAGTTTAAGAAACAGCGGCACTTACCAAGTGCTACAGTAGATATTTAGTTATTATTTCAAAACAGTTTACTTTCAGCAGCAACAACACTTACAAAGTGCTGCAGTAGCTGTTTAGTTATTTCAGATCTTAGTCTATTTCCAGAAATGGCAGCACTTAACAAATGCTGTCTTAAGACCACAACATTTCTGAAGTGCTACCAATATTAATTCCAGCTTTATTATAAAAAATTTCAGAAACAATAAAACTTAAAATTTGGTCATTTTAACTTATTAAAATCATATTTTTCGCTTCAAAAATATTCATTCGGATATCTTAACTTATGACTCAATAAAATAAACACTTAATAAGTAAATATCCAATTTAAACAATAATTCATTCAATAAGTCAAAAGTAAATTATTTTCTCAACTTTTACTTTAACAATTAACTTAATACTTTATTTTAAAATACCCATTTTCCAAGTAAAATTTTAATTTCCCTTTATTTACTTAACTTAAAAGTTTTCATTAAAAACCAAATTTCCAATTTCCAAGTTAAGTCATAATTAAAGTTACATTTTTTCCATTTAAAAATCTTCACTATTTATTTTAAAAACATAACATTTCACAAAAGAATATTTTATCATAGTTAATGTAACAATAAATTTTCTTTTAGATCTATTCAATTAGACATCAATTAACTATGATTTTCTAGTTAAATACATTTTATTTCAAAATGTCCAACTAAAACTGTATTCCATTTATCAGTTCAAAATACATTATTTATTACACAAACATATCCGTTTCATAAAGTAAAATTCATAACAATTACTAGGTTAGATTTAAAACTTCCATATTAAGTCAAATTCAATTATTAAGTTATTTAACATCAATAAATGTCTTTAAATTCTATCTAAACCAATATATTTTTACAATTTCAATTAAAGCCACTTATAGACTTATAAAATTTTAGCTTACAGAAAACCAATATCTTCTTATATTTTAAATCATTAAATCAAATTTTTAAGCTCAAATTTCATTCATTTAAAATTCAACATACTTAATAATTTTTAGGAAAATATTATTTTAAAATATAACCATGGCCTGTATAATATTTTCTAACCTAGGTTAAGTGATACGGATATGTATCATTTCAATTTGTAATTTAAAAAGAAAAATTCGGGTTCTATCATTTCAAACCCGCAATCCCAAGTCAAATAAAATAAAATAAAAATACAATAAAAATCACTCGAGCCTATCATTTCAGCCCATAATGATTTTTCCTTATACTAATATCCATTCGGGCATTTATCATTTCAACCCATAGTGATAGGTAACTTGCAATGTGAGATTCAGTAATTAAAATGAACAATATAAGATATAATAACATATCAGGTAATGTAACAGGTATATAAACATCTTTTAACATCAAATAATATGTCACATGTATGTATGAATAACAAATCAATTTATATAGATTCAGTTGTCATCATTTCACAAAAATATGAGTACATATGTCTAGAGTGATAAAAATCACCATTTTAAAGCTGGAGATAACAAATAAGAGACACAAAACAAATTCCGGAAAGCACGACAACGCACGAATAAGATTTTTTTAGATGGAGAGCCAAGATCCAAACTTGTATACAACATGATATCATAAATATAAGATTATGATTCAACACAAAATATAGAAATTAAAATAATGAAAAGAGGTGAAACAAAGGACATAACCTTGCTTTAAATCAACAAGGGCTCTGCTATGGTTGAAATAAGAAGATGGTGATTTATTTTGGATCTAGGGTTCAAGGCATGGCTTGGTGGTCATGAAGAGGTGGTGAGGCCGATCATAGAGGTGTGGTGGAGATGGTTGTGGTCTGCTAGAACATGAAGGTCGAGCCTATCTTGAAGAAAAAAAACAAAGAGAAAAACAAAAGAAGAAGGAAAGAAGGAGAATGTGACACCCCACCTCTATACCCAAGCTAACCAAGAACACTATGAGGTAGTGCTGTCAATTAGCACGGAGAATAAGGCTATGGAGGAGCGACCATCCATGTAACTTCTTTGTGCAAGCACCGATATGTCAGATAGATTAGAATGCATATCTTTTAGAAATCCGACATACCGATACAGACTCAAAGCTATCACACGGTGGCTATATATAATCTTCGGAAACAAACATAGAAGTAATCATAACATAATCAGTCACGGACATCCATATCACAAAGGCGGAAAAAAGATATGAATATTTATATAACACTTGAAAGTGTACATCAGAGTAGTGGTCAGAAAGATCCACAATAATACAAAAGGAATAGCAACATGTGCTATACAAAAGAATACATCAATGAGTCTATATCTCAAATGTGTACAATCAAAAACTACTAATCTAAGTAGTTAGCCAAAAGTCAGAGTAATCCTGAAGAGAATTCAAGCAGAAGCACCTGTAACATCTCGGTCTGACCCGAGTATTATTTATAAGAAAATAATAAACGGATCAGTCTAGCTATAAATAACATATGATATGGTAAAAAGTAAAAGACATGGCATGAACATGTAATAACCATAATGGCATACTACTATAAGTATGTAATTGAAAATCAACAAGAGATTAATCAATATCACAAGAATCTTCTCAAAGATAAAATGGGGTATCATACCCTAAACTTGTATTCATAACAAGTCAATAACACATGAATTCACCAATACACAAAAACTTATATCATATCAATGAAAATCATGAAAATTGGTGAAGCACAAATTCCAAAAATCAACACACGAAATCCAGAAAACACATAAAAAGGGGGAGGCCTAACACATGAACGGGAGCATGAAAACTCACCAACGCGTATAACACATGAACGAGAAGCTATCTCATGGAAGCTATCCATTAAATTTTAACACATGAACGGCCCGAAGACCATGGGGTGCTACCCCATATATGTGATGGCGAAACATCACAAAAGCGGGGTCTAGTCTCCCTCGTAGACAAAGAGACATCGCTCAATCGCTAGTCTAAATCACAAAAATGATCGTCATGATCATAAGGAAGTGTCAATTACACTAAGCCAGTAAATATATGAGTTTAGCTTCATGTCCCATAACCACTAGCTTAACTTAAATATTTACGAACAAACTGTAGATCTTCTCTAGGAAATTGTCACAAAATGGTTCAATCGAACAAGTCCAAGAGCTAACCGACGAAGTGAACGCGAGCGTTTCATACCACTCGTTTTACTAAGTCGTTTAATTCGATTTCTCATCCGAGTGAAGTAAAGGCTTGTATATACTAGTGGATTGGAAAACGGTTTGAGGAAAAGAGCTTTGTAGTAAAAACAGTGTTGAAATCGCTTTGATGAAAGAGTTTTGATATTCACTACTAGTATTGAAGCCTTCACATTTTTAAAGTAACAAGTCACAAATCGATTGTTGAAACAAATAGAATCACATAAATTAACATTCGAAGACGAGAGTAAAGTCCAAAGGAATCAATCCCAAAACCATCAAAGTAGTAGTAGGAAGTGAGGCTAGGCTTGTAGAGCGACCTAACCAAATGCAGGTCTAACGACCTACTGATAAAAAGGCGAGCGACCTAACTGGTAGAGTGGTCCAGCGACCTAACAGGTTGCGACTTAATAAGGTATCAGGGTCGAGCGACTTAAAGAAGTCAAGGCCATGCGACTTAACAACATTAAGGTGCGAGCGACCTAGCGACTTAACGAAGCCATGCGATCTAGCATGAAATAGGTCAAACGACCTAACAAGGTTGAGGCCATACGACCTAATACCTTACTGTCCAAACGACCTAAGGGGATGTGGTCGAGCGACCTAACAGAAGCAGGTCTAACGACCTAAAATCGGAGGCCAAGCGACCTAAAGCATAATAAGGTCTAATGACCTAAAGGATTGGGTCGAGCGACCTAAAGCATAATAAGGTCTAACGACCTAAAGGATTGGGTCGAGCGACCTAAAGCATAATAAGGTCTAACGACCTAAAGGATTGGTTCGAGCGACCTAAGCATGGTGCGACCTAAGGGGTACGCGACCTAAGGGAACGCGACCTAAGGACACGCGACCTAGGTGTAAAAGGGTCGAGCGACTTAATGCCTTCATCAAGACCGTGCGACCTAATGGTACGCGACCTAAAGGCTTGCGACCTAAAGACTCGCGACCTAAATGAGACATGGGCCAACGACCTAGCGAGGTAAATGAAGCAGGGCGACCTACGACCTAAGTGCAGAGCGACCTATGACCTAAGTGCCGTGCGACCTAAGGCAAGGTCGACCTAAAAGCGAATGAGCTAAATGCACAGGGGCGTCTTCTCTGAGTTAGAACGACCTAAGCCCAGTAATTTTGCCAAAAACGCTACAAATCGGAGTTTTTCACCAATTCAATCCAAATCGAATGCATATGAACATGCTAAAGAGATAGGGAACCATTCCCAACAATCCAATGACGATTATAGGCAAGATGTGAGATTAAAAATCTCACCTTTTCAATAAAATGGATGAAGATGGAGCTTGAAAGCAAGGAGTAGTAATCCAAAGCTTGAATCCAATATCTTCTACTTGAATTTGGTGTTGAATGTTGGATTTGCAATTGAATTTGAGTTTCGAGTTTTAATTTCCCAATCCCTCCTCCATTTTTGACAAAGCTTGAAGTGTTTGATAAAGTGAGGAAGAGGAGGTGGGTTGGGGCTGAGTTAAAGAAGGTGCAGTCCAACCAAAGTCAAAGGCGGGAAAAAGTGACGAAAATTCCACTTACTCCAAACATATCGAAGTTTACACTCAAAAAGATCGCAAACGTCATTTTAAACTCAATGGAAGTGGTCTCGAGTCCTAATTTGACCGTATGCAAAAAGTAGCTTTTCGGACCAAAATCCGATTAACGATAAAATATTTAAATAAAATATTTAAATATAAAATCGATAAATATGCAGGTTGTTACAGACTCCCCTCCTTAAAGAAATTGCGTCCTCACAATATATAAGATGGAAATAAGAAGTAACAACCATAAAAGCATATTAACACAAAAGAAATTTGAAATAAGAAGTTTACCTCAAAGAGCATGAGAAAGTAGTTCCGGATGTGTGCGCTCGATGAATTCTCTGGTTTCGCAAGAGAAATCCTTAGGATTTGAGGACCATTGAACTTTAACAAGCGGAACATCTTTATTTCGAAGACGTTTGATCTCCGAAGCAATAATTCGAACAGGATGCTGCTCATAAGTTAAATTAGGTGAAACTTCAATCTCTTCCACAACACCGGGCTCAAGAATAGAATCGGAATCCTGAAGGCACTTCCGTAATTGAGAAACGTGAAACACGTCATGCATGGCAGAAAACTGAGCCGGTAATGAAAGGCGATAAGCCATGGAACCAATACGTTCAGTGATAGGAAATGGCCTAATATATCGAGGCGCTAACTTTCCCGATCGAATGAAACGTACAACACCCTTCATAGGTGAAACACGAATAAATACGAGATGACCAACATAAACTTCTAATTTCCTTCTTCGGTTATCGGCATAGGATTTTTGTCTACTCTGGGCTTCTTTCATCCTATGTCGAATAAGTTCAATCTTTTCTGTGGAATCTCGAATAAAATCTGGTCCTAAAACCAGCTTCTCACCGGCCTCAAGCCAACAAGAAGGAGATCGGCATGGCCTTTCATAGAGTGCCTCGAAAGGAGCCATACCAATACTAGATTGGAAGCTGTTATTATAGAAAAATTCAACAAGTGAAATATGATCTTCCCAACTTCCACCAAAGTCAAGAACACAAGCACGAAGAAGATCTTCAAGTGTTTGATTCACACGCTCAGTTTGTCCATCGGACTGGGGGTGGTAAGCGGTGCTAAAATTAAGCTTTGTTCCCAAAGCTTTTTGAAGACTCTTCCAAAATCCACTAGTAAACAATGGATCATGATCACAAACAATGGAAGTAGGGACTCCATGTAATTTAACAATTTCTTTGATAAAGAGTTTGGCCAGAAGAGGAACGGTTCGGTTCGACCGAACGGGAATAAAATGGGCAGATTTGGTAAGTCTATCCACAATCACCCACAAACTATTATGACCCGAACGAGAACGGGGAAGGCCATCTATAAAATCCATGGAAATTTGATCCCACTTCCAAACTGGAATTTCCAATGGTTGCAATAACCCACCAGGCCTTTGATGTTCACCCTTAACAAGTTGGCAAGTCATGCAACACTTAACAAAGTTAGCGATATCAGATTTCATTCCCTCCCAATAATAAAGTCGTTTCATATCCGCGTACATTTTACTACTATCGGGATGAATGGAATATTTGGAACGATGTAAATCTCCAAGAATATCCTTACGAAGATCACTAATATTTGGTACGATCAGTCTACCAAATTTTTCGAATGCCGCCACGAGAATCAATATCAAAGTCTTTCAAGGCTTCAATATCGGTTTTATCCTTAAGGTTTTGGCTAAGCAAAGCCAATTTAGGATCCAGCTTTTGAGCTTCAAGAATGAGGTCTAATAGAGAAGGATGAGCCTCAAGGTTACATAAAACAAGAGATGAACATAAATCGGAAACACGATCTCGAATTTCACAAGTGGATAAAACCTCGAGATCCCTCCATTCGGAAATCATCATCGAAACCACCGCTTGTTGCTTGTGACTAAGTGCATCGACAACTCGATTTCCCTTTCCGGGAGTATAAAGGATATCAAGATCATAAGAGGCAAGGAACTCGAGCCAACGCTGTTGACGCAAATTAAGTTCCTTTTGAGAAAATAAATATTTTAAAGACTTATAATCAGTGTAAAGTATAAACTTTTCTCCCAAAAGATAGTGTCGCCAAATACAAAGGGCGAAAACGATAGCCGCGAGTTCTAAATCATGTGTGGCATATCTAGTCTCAGCCGGCTTCAATTGCCTAGAAGCATAAGCAATAACACGTTCTTTTTGCATAAGAACGACACCCAAACCAACACGAGTAGCATCGGTATAAACGACAAATCTTGATTCCCTTCGGGAATAATAAGAATAGGAGCATCAGAAAGGAGTTCTTTTAATTTTTGAAAAGAAGTTTCACATTTGTCTGACCAAATGTATTTAACACCTTTCTTTGTTAAGCCAGTAAGAGGCACAACAATTTTAGAAAAGTCTTTTATGAAGCGGCGGTAATAACCTGCCAATCCGAGAAAACTACGGATTTCTGTCACGCTCTCCGGTCTCTTCCAATTTTGAATCGCTTCAATCTTTGAAGGATCCACTGATATTCCGGATTCGGAAATAATATGACCGAGAAACTTCACACTAGATTGCCAAAAGTGGCATTTAGAAAATTTCGCCTTTAATTGATTGCTCCTAAGAGTTTCCAATATAATCCGAAGATGCTTTTCATGTTCCTCCTCGGTTTTGGAATACACAAGAATATCATCAATAAAGATGAGAACAAACCGATCGAGGAAATCTTTGAAAACTCGATTCATTAGGTCAACGAAATAAGCCGGAGAATTCGTTAAACCAAATGGCATAACTAGCCATTCATAAGATCCATAACGTGTATGGAACGAAGTCAAAGGAATACTATCCTCTGCAATACGAAGCTGATGAAAACCAGAAGCCAAGTCCAATTGTGAAAAGACTCTAGCACCACTAAGTTGATCAAATAGATCATCAATCCGAGGTAAAGGATATTTATTCTTAATAGTAAGATCATTAAGCTTGCGGTAGTCAACGCAAAGCCTAAGTGTACCATCGGACTTACTTACGAAAATAGCTGAAGCTCCCCAAGGCGATGAACTAGAGCGAATAAGTTGCTTCCTCTCTAACTCGGATAATTGTTTGCGCATCTCTTCATTCTCCTTATTGGACATGCGATAAGGAGGACGGGTAATAGGTTGAGCTCCAGGTATAAGATTAATTTTGAAGTTGATTGCTCGCTTAGGTGGTAGTCCTAAAACGGGCTCAAAGATGTCGGAAAATTCACGAACGACGCGAATAAGAGAAATGACATCCTCCTCGTCATCATTATCATCATCACGAGGATTTAAAGAATATAAAGATGCAACCGAAGCGGAATCCGAATCTTCAAGAACAATAGAAATCCGATTAACAGATTGCGGATGATGGAGATAAATAGTTCGCTCAGGACATAGGATATGAGCTTCATAACGAGTAAGCCAATCCATACCCAAAATCATTCCAAAGCCTAAGTAACGCACGACATGCAAATCGGCTAGGAACGATAAATCACACAAAATAATCTCCACGTCTTTACAAAGTAAACTAAGAGTTGCGGATCCACCAACCAGATTCGCAATTCTTAAAGAAGTCATTAAAGCAACAACACTTAAAGAAAAAGTATCGACAAGTTCCTTTGATATAAAAGAATGGGATGCACCCATATCAAAGAGAACTCTAATAGGTTGATCATGAAATATAATAATGCCATCAAGGACAGAATGAGACATACCTTGACTGCGAGATGTGTTGCCAGGGGCTTGAGCAACGTTTAACTTTCCCTCCTTAACTTGAAGTTTAGGGCACTGGTGCATAAAATGATCTGGACTTTTACAATAGCGACAAGAGCGGGACTTTGAACACTTGTTCGAAAAATGGCCCTTAGCACCACAGTTGAAGCATTTCTTATAACTGGGGGAAAATGCCTTTGCAGCAGGAATTGCTTGCTTACCCTTTTTGTTGGGATAAGGACCCTTGAGCTTGTTAGGCCTTTTCTTGTTGTTGAAGTTTGGTTTGGCAGCCACCACTTCAACATCGCTGTCCTTATCAGCTTCTTCAAGACGAAGAGCGATATCAATCAGTTGATCGAAAGAAACTTCTAATTTTAGAAGTAATGGCTTCTTGAGATTCTTGTTTAAGCCATAGACGAACCTCTGGTTCTTCTTCAATGGGGTGTTGATTTATTCAACCCCATATTTAGACAATGACTCTAAGGATGCGACATAATCTGTCACGGAAGATTCACCTTGAACTAGGTCTATGAAACGTCGAGTCAATGTCACTTTCTCTGCTTCTGGTACGAATTTTAATTCGAAGCATTCCCGGAATTGCTCCCAGGTGAGATCAGCTTCATTAATTTCAGAAATGAGAAGTTCGTACCAATCCAGGGCTCTTTCTTGGAGCATACTGGAAGCTACCTGAACATGGTGAAGATCGACAAGATTCATGCGAGAAAAGATTCTATCGCATGATCTTAACCAAGCCTGGACTTCAATAATAGTTTCGGAACCTTTGAATGGTCTCCCACCTAAGTTGGTATAATCGTTGCACAAACGTGCAAATCCATACTTAGGATGAGTAGGTTCCTAATTAGGACCAACTGCTTGAGCATTCTTTACTAAATCAAGAAGCTGTTGAGCGGTCATAAAAACTCCATCCTGGGGAGTGACAGTAGATGGTCCAGCTCTGGGACGGCCTGGTCTAGACATTCTCTTCTTTAAGAAAGAGAGAAGAAGAAAAAGGTTATTCACCAAATGAATATCAAGCAATCTTGATAGATGAAACAAGGAATCATAAAGAAAACAGGATGAATCGGTTCGAAGACTCGAACTAAATCCTGAAACACAACTCCTAAGGTGGACTTAGGACGATTATCCTTGTTAAGTTATTCTACATTGTTCCGAAGTTTGGCTCTGATACCAAGCTGTGACGCCCCACCTCTATACCCACGCTAACCAAGAACACTACGAGGTAGTGCTGTCAATTAGCATGGATAATAAGGCTGTGGAGGAGCGACCATCCATGTAACTTCTTTGTGCGAGCACCGATATGTCAGATAGATTAGAATGCATATCTTTTGAGGAGAAAATCCGACATACCAATACAGACTCAAAGCTATAACACGGTGGCTATATATAATCTTCGGAAACAAACATAGAAGTAATCATAACATAATCAGTCACAGACATCCATATCACAAAAGTGGAAAAAAGATATGAATATTTATATAACACTTGAAAGTGTACATCAGAGTAGTGGTCAGAAAGATCCATAATAATACAAAAGGAATAACAACATGTGCTATACAAAAGAATACATCAATGAGTCTATATCTCAAATGTGTACAATCAAAAACTACTAATCTAAGTAGTTAGTCAAAAGTCAGAGTAATCCTGAAGAGAAGTCAAGCATAAGCACCTGTAACATCTCGGTCTGACCCGAGTATTATTTATAAGAAAATAATAAACGGATCAGTCTAGCTATAAATATCAGATGATATGGTATAAAGTAAAAGACATGGCATGAACATGTAATAACCATAATGGCATACTACTATAAGTATGTAATTGAAAATCAACAAGAGATTAATCAATATCACAAGAATCTTCTCAAAGATAAAATGGAGTATCATACCCTAAACTTGTATTCATAACAAGTCAATAACACATGAATTCACCAATACACAAAAACTGATATCATATCAATGAAAATCATGAAAATTGGTGAAGCACAAATTCCATAAATCAACACACGAAATCCAGAAAACACATAAAAAGGGGGAGGCCTAACACATGAACGGGAGCATGAAAACTCACCAACGCGTATAACACATGAACGAGAAGCTATCTCATGGAAGCTATCCATTAAATTTTAACACATGAACGGCCTGAAGACCATGGGGTGCTACCCCATATATGTGATGGTGAAACATCACAAAAGCGGGGTCTAGTCTCCCTCGCAGACAAAGAGACATCGCTCAATCGCTAGTCTAAATCACAAAAATGATCGTCATGATCATAAGGAAGTGTCAATTACACTAAGCCAGTAAATATATGAGTTTAGCTTCATGTCCCATAACCACTAGCTTAACTTAAATATTTACGAACAACCTGTAGATCTTCACTAGGAAATTGTCACAAAAGGGTTCAATCGAACAAGTCCAAGAGCTAACCGACGAAGTGAACGTGAGCGTTTCATACCACTCGTTTTACTAAGTCGTTTAATTCGATTTCTCATCCGAGTGAAGTAAAGGCTTGTATATACTAGTGGATTGGAAAACGGTTTGAGGAAAAGAGCTTTGTAGTAAAAACAGTGTTGAAATCGCTTTGATGAAAGAGTTTTGATATTCACCACTAGTATTGAAGCCTTCACATTTTTAAAGTAACAAGTCACAAATCGATTGTTGAAACAAATCGAATCACATAAATTCACGTTCGAAGACGAGAGTAAAGTCCAAAGGAATCAATCCCAAAACCATCAAAGTAGTAGTAGGAAGTGCGGCCAGGCTTGTAGAGCGACCTAACCAAATGCAGGTAGAACGACCTACTGATAAAAAGGCGAGCGACCTAACTGGTAGAGTGGTCCAGCGACCTAACAGGTTGCAACTTAATAAGGTATCATGGTCGAGCGACTTAAAGAAGTCAAGGCCATGCGACCTAACAACATTAAGTTGCGAGCGACCTAGCGACTTAACGAAGCCACGCGATCTAGCATGAAACAGGTCAAACGACCTAACAAGGTTGAGGCCATACGACCTAAGACCTAACTGTCCAAACGACCTAAGGGGATGTGGTCGAGCGACCTAACAGAAGCAGGTCTAACGACCTAAAATCGGAGGCCAAGCGACCTAAAGCATAATAAGGTCTAACGACCTAAAGGATTGGGTCGAGCGACTTAAAGCATAATAAGGTCTAACGACCTAAAGGATTGGGTCGAGCGACCTAAAGCATAATAAGGTCTAACAACCTAAAGGATTGGGTCGAGCGACCTAAGCATGGTGCGACCTAAGGGGTACGCGACCTAAGGGAACGCGACCTAAGGGGTACGCGACCTAAGGACACGCGACCTAGGTGTAAAAGGGTCGAGCGACTTAATGCCTTCATCAAGAACGTGCGACCTAATGGTACGCGACCTAAAGGCTTGCGACCTAAAGACTCGCGACCTAAATGAGACATGGGCCAACGACCTAGCGAGGTAAATGAAGCAGGGCGACCTACGACCTAAGTGCAGAGCGACCTACGACCTAAGTGCCGTGCGACCTAAGGCAAGGCCGACTTAAAAGCGAATGAGCTAAATGCACAGGGACGTCTTCTCCGATTCAGAACGACCTAAGCCCAGTAATTTTGCCAAAAACGCTACAAATCAGAGTTTTTCACCAATTCAATTCAAATCGAATGCATATGAACATGCTAAAGAGATAGGGAACCATTCCCAACAATCCAATGACGATTATAGGCAAGATGTGAGATTAAAAATCTCACCTTTTCAATAAAATGGATGAAGATGGAGCTTGAAAGCAAGGAGTAGTAATCCAAAGCTTGAATCCAATATCTTCTACTTGAATTTGGAGTTGAATGTTGGATATGCAATTGAATTTGAGTTTGGAGTTTTAATTTCCCATTCCCTCCTCCATTTTTGACAAAGTTTGAAGTGTTTGATAAAGTGAGGAAGAGGAGGTGGGTTGGGGCTGAGTTAAAGAAGGTGCAGTCCAACCAAAGTCAAAGGCGGGAAAAAGTAACGGAAATTGCACTTACTCCAAACATATCGAAGTTTACACTCAAAAAGATCGCAAACGTCATTTTGAACTCAATGGAAGTGGTCTCGAGTCCTAATTTGACCGTATGCAAAAGTAGCTTTTTGGACCAAAATCCGATTAACGATAAAATATTTAAATAAAATATTTAAATATAAAATCGATAAATATGCGGGTTGTTACAAAGAAGCCATGGAATAGAAACTTGAATTTTTTTTTTGGAGATGAGAAATGAAATGAGAGGAGATGGAAATGATTTTTTTGTACGTGAATTAGTATTTACTAGAGGATTTTTTCACGGCCTAATCAAGTGCAAAGAAATGGCAAGTAATTAAATGTTTAAACGGCTAGAGATTTGAAAGGATCTATTTCCTATTAAATAAAAAGAAACAAATGGAACAAAATGAGAGGAGATACTTCCTTTTTCACGTAAATTGATAGGTAGTAGTTGGATAAAGTTTAAGGTAGGAACGGCTAGAAAGTAATTAAGGTGGTAGGAAATAAAAGATAGGCAGATAAAGAGGCATGAAATAAAACAAATGTAACGTATGCCAATTAAAGCAAAGTAACATACGCCTAATTAATTTGTTTCCTTTCCATTAATTAAAAGTTATATACAAAAGAAACATTCAATAACAGAATAAATAAAAGATATAAACAAGAACATTTAATAAATAAAATTTTAAAAAGATATGCCTTTAAGGCAATATAACGTATATCCATTGAAATTCTTTTCCAAGAAGTAAATAAGAGATATAAACACATAACAATTCAATTAATAAAATGAATGTCTACATAAATAGAAATAGAAAGATCAAATAGAGACAGATATTATGAAAAATAAAAATATATATATAGGGAAATTATTTATTTTATTATATTTGGAAAGGAAATTACAAAAAAAATCCACAATTACATTTATTATAATTAAAACCCAAACCAATTTATTCAACTTGGTTTCATTCTTTTATCTTTATCTTATGAATAAAATATACATTTCCATTTATTTCATTACATTCACACTTTACAATTATTGTCCTATCTTATATTTATGAACATTTACCTACATTTAAATGTAATTGATTTCCTACTTTGGATTTAGCAGCCTAAATGAAAAGGTGACTTGCATAAATGTTATCACTAACTTTATATTACACTCAAGTTTATTATTTTCACTAATTATCAGAATTGCTTATATAATGTTGAATACATTCAATTACCATACATTTATTTACTTATATTCAATTTTATACCCAAATGTAACAGTTACATCTACATTAATAGACCAATTAAATAGTAACCTACAACCGTTACTATAACTTTTAATCACACTTTTGAATTCATTGTTCACAAACATATGTTACCATTCTTATATACATAATCTTTATTCAATGGTCATTTATTTCATACTAAATCATTTATAAATTTTAAGGTTTGCATTTGTTTTCTTACATAAATTTATAGCCAAGTAAAAAAATTTACATTACTGCAATAAGTTGTAATTTCATTTCAATTGTTAATAATTAGTTTTTTTAAATACATTATTACATTTCATTATTATATTACAAAGTTTTTTTTATTTCTTCCAAATTTATTTACCAAAATCTTATTAAATTGACAACTTAAATTATTGAAAATTTATGGGTCGTTACAATGGACCAGATCGATTTGGATTGGAATTGTAAACGACCCAAAAAGCCCGTTTCGTTCCCAAAACAAAAATGGGTCATCCCGTATATCAAAATGGATGTTTTCGATATTTTTAAACTCAATGGAATAGGTTTCAAGTCCTAATTCAATCGTATGAAGAAGTTAGGCTTAAAAATTAGTTTATTTCAAATCGATTTCAATTGAATTTAATTAAATTGATTTCTACGCGTTTCGAGCCCGTACGATCAAACGACAAGTCCAATCGCTATGAAACTTGAAACCTAAAAATAATTCACTATTACGGATCCAATGAAACTAGTTTCGTTGAAATCCGAGTCAGTGGCTAAAATGGCTATTTTCACGTTAATTAAATAAATTATTATTAAATTGATTAAATCACTTTTTAGTTCCACCTTTAATAACTAACAAAATTTATCACTTTTGATTACCTAGACATTTACAATAATTTAAAACCAATTTACACATCAATCCAGTGTTAAATATTACACAAATTACAGTGTTCAATTTCAACTGTAATTAAATCCAATTAATTAAAATTTAATTCCAAGAAATTGATTTAATTTGATTTCAATCTTTTTATTCAATCAATTATTATTCTGAAGACATAATTAAAAATTTGTTTATATCTTATAACACTAATATTCTACAATATCATCTTTTACCATATTAGCTGCAATATTTCAATTATATTGAATTTTTGTCAATTTTATAAAAATTTAAAATCTTAATAAATTAATTTATCTTTGTTTTGATCTTTTTATTAAATCAATTATTGCCTTGTGAATAAAATTAACATTTCTATACCTTTTATTACATTCATAATTTGCAGTTATCGTCTTAACTTATATTAACGTGATATTTAATTACATTTAATTTGCAATTGATTTCAAATTTAATTCAACGGATTAAATAAATTGGTACCAAATGACAATCGTTACCTTTTCTTAATTTAATGACATATTTAAGTTTGTTATCTACACAAAATGCCATAACTACCACCACAACACTACTCTTATCAATTGAAATTAATTACATACTATTTCATTAATTTATACATATTTAAATTATCAATTACACCTTTTACCCAATTTATCAATCAATACACACATCGTTACAATTTATTTACAATCTATAACCCATTATAACTTTTTAATCATTTCAATTAATTGGAATTGCATTTAAAGTAGTTATCAATTACTTTAAATTAATGCTATTACATTTTATTCTAGTTATATTTTCATTAATAAATCACAAATTTTTATTTCTTCAAACTTTAAATCATCAAACCTTATTAAATTTACTATTTTTAATTATCGAAAATTACGGGTCATTACAAATTTTGTAGTGTTGTTAGATAAAATCAATAACAAATTCAATATTTGGAAAAACAGGATCACTATAAGAAAATATGTCTTTGGTTGCATTAATTGGTAGCTTTTGATTGGTAAATGCAATTAATAATATTTTACCCTATATTATGAACATAACCAAAATTTATCAGCCTATCCCACATTGTAAAAAATTCTCGGTTTAAAAATAGTTCGCCTGGTGTTCTGCTATGTTTTCCTCCATCATCAATACTTCAAAAAAATTACCCTTCCCTTTATTCCAAAAAGATCGTCTTGCCTTTTCACTTCAGCAAAATTCACCTCGTCCTACAATTCCTGCATTATCATCATCATGTTAGCCCTCTCCATTGTCATCAACTATTTCAATCGGATACCATTTAATTGCTTAAGATTTCTGCATAACCCTAAGTAGGAATGAATTTTATATTTCAATCGACTGTTTTGATCAGATTGACAATTTGGATCGAATCGACTATTACAATCAACAACTTTCAATAATAGGTATGAGTTTTATAAATGGATTTTGTGATTCTGTGTGGATTTTATATGATTCTTTATGCATGTTCTGTTAGGATTTCTGCATAAACCTTAATTGGAATAGTTGATATAATCCTAACTTAAATAATCTTGTTATTTAATTCCTTTTCAATTGACTGCTAAGATAGTTGATTAACCCTAATCAGAATAGTTGATTTAACCCTAAATAGGTATTAATTACATGTTATATGTATCAAATACCTTTGCAGTTTGACCAAGGAAAAGTGTAGTTTGTCACTTTCCAATATCTCTTTCACATTATGTAGTCTTGCATGCACTTTATTCTCACATTTTATGTCTATAAATTTAGTTTGTGTGCTTAACATTAATTATTGATACATAGCAAATGTCTTTGTTTGTAAATGCATGGAAAATATTGACTTTGATTCATCCGTCATCTCATTCCAATATTTAGCAATGTTTTAACTTGCACGTCTAGTCAGAAATTCATTTAGTTAGTTGACAAGTTCATGTTATTTCGTAGAATTATTATTGAAAATTATGATAAAGGTGATATTGCTTTTTCCATATCAATTATTATCAAATCTAATGTGTTATTAATGCTTTATGAAATATCCAACGTTTTATTTGATATGCACAAAGTTACCACCTTTTTTTTGAAATGATGTAAGTTCCAATATTTAATGTGTGAATATTTCCAGTGCAAATTATTTACAGTACATATATTTGAATTTTGAACTATACTTTGTTTCTCGTCTAAAATGAAAACTATTAGAAGAGTATAACTCATTTTTAGTGCACATACTTATTTAAATTCTTATAAAACTGAAATAATTTGTATAATTTTTTTTATAAAATTTGGTTAACATAGTCAAGAACTTATAAAATTTAGTTAATTAATATAAACCTATTTAATTTGTATAAAACTTTGTTTACATTTGCTTATGGATAATTAAACGATATAAAAGAAACAAGTACAAAAGACCTTGGATTTTCGCTTACATGCCAACTGTGAGTACCAGGCTAGCTCATGCCATTAATGCCGAAAACTTAATTGCGACGAGTGAGTACGTAATAAATCCATATGTACTTCTCTATTAAATCCCATTATTAACTTTTGATGCATGCATATATTTATATATATTCATAAAATCAAGATCTTTGATGCCTTCCACTTTGATTTTCATGTCTCTAGACTATTCGTGATGTACCACTCTATGTTAATGCAGTGTAAGTTCATGCTATTATTAGTAGCTGTTGGGAAATTTCAACACGTGGGACATTTATGTAAAATAAAATATGTTGTGCTATTTTGGTGTAAAGCCTAATTGAAGTGATCAAATTATGAATTAAAGTTAAAAAGATTAAAGATATAATTGTCATGGTATTAATGTGTAGATACCCGGCAATTCTAATTTGTTGAAGGGCCAAATTAGAAAATGCCAACTTCATATATAAGCGGTTATGGTCCCTAAATTACAAAAGCTCTAGTTATTCTCCTAATCTCTTCTATGGAAATAATTCAGATCTATGGTTTGTATCAATTTGGAAGATTAAACCAATTTTTCTTCTCTTTTAATTAGAAACTATGGATTCAAGTATGGCTTCTACTAATTTATTTATCTTCCTCTGATTTCTTCTTAATCAAATCAATATGGGTCACATATTCAGATTTAGGATTTCATGATTAATCAATCCTGAAGTATATTGAAATCCTAACAAGTGGTATCAGAGCCATCCATCGTTGATTTCATTAGGAAATTTTTATGTTTTTATCATAAGTAAGTTTTAAATTGAATTTCTTTTAGAAGTGATTAAATTCCTCTTAAGTTTCAAATCTTCTTGATCTACGTACCAAGGATTTTTTAGGTGATGATTTTGGATTTGGTTAGTATCAATTCTTTTCCATATATTGTAAATTGAAAAGCTGATTGTGAAATTGTTTTGATATAGAAATATATATCTAAATAATCTGTATTATATTTATGAAATAAGACAAAATTTGAAATCATTAAATTTTTAGGAAATAATCTAAATTCCTCCAAATTTCAGAAACAACTTATGTTGGTAAAGCATCCACATGTTTAGTACTGTATATTTTGTAAATAGCTTGTGAAATTTAATGGGAGGAATACTTTGAATCATATATTTATGGTTATTTTCTTTAATGTGCTCATTTAAGGTGTTTATGTTTATTTTATTATTTAAATAAATTTTAATATGCACTAATTTACTTTTCAGACAACATAACTGTCAATTGCACTTATTTTTACCATAAATGCATTAAATGTGGTTGTTATGGTAATAAATTAATTAACTTGTTATAATAAATGCACTAAATGTGTCAGTTGTAATAAATTTAATGATGCATCATGTTTGTATTTGGAATAAGAAAAGGTATATAGTTTATTATTTTATGCATTTTTTAGCAAGGCTAGCCAGCTTTATAGTGGGTCGTGCCACTATTATTAAAAAATCTATAACGGGTGTTCTGCAAATGCACATAACAGCTAAAGAGAATATAAAAACATGAGTCTGGAAAATGAGGTAAAGCTGCTATGGACTGCTAACTAGTCCCTTTCGAAAGAAGAGGATCCACTACGTTCATCTGAAGAATCTGGCCCAACTACATGGAGGTACCCTGAGAACATAGTAGCTAACATAGGAGTATAATATACCAAATCCACATTGTAGTAGAATTTGCTATCCCGAGAAGTATCCGCAAGAAGAAATCTATTCCTTCGACCAAGCTCACCAATATCGATAATAGAAACATCACCATCCACCAATTGATAATAAAGACGTCCCTTTTCACCATCGTCACTAACATACTTATAGAAAGGGGCATACTCCGGATCGTATCTCATTTTTGAAATTTTCATGATCCCAAGCTTGCTCTTTCGAACTCCATAGAATGTCATTAGAGGGAGGATTCGAGACCAAATCCAATGAAGCAGAATCAATAGCAAAACCAGTAGGTGTAGGGGTTGTAGCGGCAGCAGAAGTAGTTATGGGGGCAAAGCTAGAGAAGCCTACGAAACAACCAACTCGAAAGGGTGAGATTCTGGAACCCATTTTCTTAACAAAGGCCTAGGAAAGAGGATCCTAGCCTAGATAGGGACCGGAGGGTCAACTAAAGGATCGGGGGCACTATGCTTACCAGCTAATACCAAGTGACCAAATGAATGACAAGTCTCACAAATATTAGGCTTCCATCCATAGCGAATATCAATAGTAGCAACATGCCCATCAGTAGAGCATAGGGTGAGCTTGGAAGGAAGAGGCATGTCCGAAGAGATTTTATTTAAGGCCTTAGCATAAACAATCCTACCTCTAGCTACCGTATTCGCATCAAAACACTTAAGGTTACAACCTAAACTAGCAATCCAATTCAAACTGGACAACGATTACAAAGAAGATGAAATATGAGAAAAATGGGCCCAACCAAGTATAGATAACACCTACTCTCTCGCACTATCAATGGTCTTGCTCCAGATAGTAATAATGAAAGGTTTACCTTAAATGAAAGAAGGCTTTGCCTCAAGCACACACTGTCTTTCTTCCATCCTCGATAACTTAAAGTAGTACATAGAGTTATCAAACCGAACTTGTATCCGCCCTTAAGATTCCATCGGTTCTAACAATGATCCCTTACATTATGGTTGGGAGGATTCGAATCAAGAAAAAACCCCATAAGATAGTTAGCCCAATAGTCCTCGCCTGCCTGAATGACCTTTGATGGAGGGAAACTAACACCATTTTTCTCAACCATATTAAAGGATCATGGAACATAGGCATAGGCACTATGAGGCAATGTATTAAAGAGGGAAGTCTTTTTGTTGGTCGAAACTGAAAATGGGGATGAAATATTCGGATGAGATGGTTGGGATGAAACCTGGATTGAAGGAGAATGGGGAAGTAGCGGGACATTACAACATTGGTAGCAGTATGGCAATAGGAAGGTGTTGTAGCATGGAGTGGAGGAGGTAAAATTGGGGTCGTAGCATCAGCTACTTCCAGAAGAGCAGGAGTTATTACAGGGCTCAAATTAACAGAACTATGCAACAGCTGGGAAAGAAGACATGATTCGTGCACCAAACCAGCTGTCATAACAGTGCAATTATTAGTAGAACACCCACCAAATTTATCCAAATCAATTTCATTTTCTTTACTCAAGCTAACAACAGTATCAACCCTACATTTATTTATAACAGCTGCTTCTAGAAGGCATGATAGTGGATGCTCACCAATTTTGGGATAGGAATCAAAGCGTGGAATGGAGACAGTAGAACCATCATTAATTTCTGTAATAAGCACTGATAGGGATAGAGCCTGCTCAGCTATGGTTTGCATTGCATTGTTGTTGTTACTATGAGTTTAGGAGATGGGTCATCTATAATGACCCAAGGTTTTAGGAATTTATTTTGAAAATATAAATAAGTTTAAAATAATTTTTTAAACTAATTTTAAAAAGGAATTGATATGGCTTGATATGGTGTAGCTATATGTGTACATGTGTGCACAGGAAATACACATGAATAGAAGCTTAATCCCTGGATGATATGAATGAACATATGTTGATGTGTATGAAAATATATATATATATACAGATAAATAGATTAAATCCTTAAAAGCTATATGCATAAATATATATGGATGTTACTGGTTGTATTTGAGTGTACATGTGCATATGTGTTCAGTAAAAATAATGTATATATATATATATATTTATGTATTAATTATTTCTGTAAGATATATATATATATACATATATGTATGCTAATCAAATGCCAGAGTTCAAATCAGTAAAATAAAAATACACAAATATATTTTAACTATAGGCAGAAAGAAAGAATGAAGATATAAAAGGAGCAATCCGTTTTATAAATAAATAAGGAAAGCACATGCTATTTAAGTGAAAGCTAAAAATAGAAAAAAATAAGGTAAACCAGTGATATGTTTTGTATAGGCAGAATTAGGAAGAACACTTGGTATATATATAAGATAAAATAATGGAAATCAAGTCACACCTTTAGCATGATATTAGATAAGAGAAAAAGCATTTTCTAGAAAAGCAAAATTTCTGAAAATAACCAAAAAGATAAAACCTCTTTTCTCTCACAAACTTGAGCCGGGGAGGGTAGGATTTTGGGTTTAAACTAAATGCATATGGCATGATTTCTGGTGGGCAAAATTGACTTTAGCTAGCACCTTAAACCCTAGAAGAACCCTGCATAAATAAGCAGTGATAAGAGAGGCCTTCCTCTTCTTCCCGGATAGCTCTTGAAAAAAAAAATATCATTTAAATATTAAACAAGTGAAGAAAAGGGTTTGGGGGCAGAAGCTTATCAATCAACTAAGAAGTGAAAGAGAGCTAGGTGAGAAAACTCACTCAAAAATCTAAGGCACTAAGTCCTAATGAAGGCAGCCAGTTTATAAGTTGATTTTTCTTAAAATGTATTTTTATATGTGGTTGTCTTTCTTTGATTTCAAAGATGAAAATGCTTTGATCTTTAGTTTGGTTGTTCCGCTTGATTTATTATGTGAAAGTTCTAAGTATTATTAATAAATATGTTTTTATAAACCCAGATCTCTCTGATATGTTAACATTAGGAATAGTGGAAATTAGCCACAAGGGCCTCTTTAGCTAGTGCAATTAGTTTCTAGGACGCACAACTGAAATAATTACTTTTAAGGACAAAATGAAAAATAATTAGTTTCTAAGAACTAAAAACCTATGAAATTATGTCCTTGAAAGTAATTGGACTGCCGACTTTGTCCTTAAAAGTAATTATTCTACTGACTTTGGCCTTGAAATTAATTTCTTTGAATGTGTGTCCTAGAAACAAATTGGACTGCAAAGTTTGTCCTTCAAGTGAAATGCCCCTTAGGAAAAATAAGTAAATACCCAGAGAATCAAATGGTGAATATAGGCAAGTAGTGTTGGTTTTGGCATAACCCAGAAAATACAAACATGTTGAGCTGCAATATACTTGTGTATAGGTGCTGAGGCTTGAGACAAAAAGGAATTAGGGGTGCAATAGGGTTGCATATGTGCTGATGCTCCTGATTCAATGAAAATATATAAATAGCCATATATATAGCAAATAAATTTGTGATTCGGTGAAAATTGGTCATTCTGAGTTTAACTTAAGCACAGATGGTTGCAAGATGGAAAAACTCTCTCAAAAGTCATAAGCCAATGTTAGTGGCCTATACCTCTTTAAAAAATGCAAATATATATATATATATATATATATATATATATGCAGAATCTTATTTAATAGACACCTATGTTTAATTGCCTGCTTGTCTTTGTTTGGTTATGAATGATATAAAATGCCATGACATGATTGTTTGTTTTAGTGAAATGATTCACTGAATGGTTTAGTCATGAAAAATCAAAAGAGTTATTATTAACTTAAAACTGATTAGGAAATGGGGTCAAGAGCACTGCAGGAATGACTTGTGTTCTTGAGCAATACAAGTTGACACATGGCTTGTTTAAGTCCTGAGATCTTTGTGTAATGGAGTGAATTAGTCCATTACAATGTGTCCATTGATTCATATGATTGCAGATGAGACCAAAATAGATAAATATATCAATGTGAGAAAATTTGATATAAGAAGGAACTAGAGTTTTCCTGGAAGAAATCTGAGTAGGGAATAAATGATTTAATTCATTTTGGTGATTTCCCTGTTTTTGTATGTATGCTTATTTGATTTATGACTGATTTGTATGAATGTATGCTTGTTCCATATCTTTATAAGGTTTCTGGAAAGAAAGATTTAAGTGTGCACATGCACACTGACACAGAACATGCACACCATGACTTATTTGTTTTCTAAAGGCAGGATATACAGATTTATACATGTTTCAACTTTAACTTGATTTACAAATTGTTTTAGTGGATTTTCTCGTACCAGACATGTGATTGACCCTAGTGTGCTAATGGCATATAGGGTGTCTCATTTAATATGGGGCAGCTTCAAATGCATTTTCAGGGACTGCAGCAACTAAGTAGGAGTAGGAGCAAGGCTTTGAGAAGAAGATTATAGCATGCTAAAATTAGTTAGATAAGAGCTTAAAAGATGAAATCTGCATGTATTGATATTTTTAAATTATCACTTGTATTAAGTACTGAATGATGGATGGATATTTTGCTAAGTGTTTTGCTAAGGAATTGACTTGTAACTGGAGTTTATAAATTTGGTGATTATCTGAAAAGTTGAAGAAGTTAATCTATAATTTTGTAAGTAAATCTGAGCAAGAACACTATGATAAATTGGACGGTTATATTTTATAAATGTATTAGTCAATCTTGAGTCTTTGAAAAGGATTAAGTATTGGAAAATCTGGACAGTTGAGTCTCAATAAACAATATGGTTTATTCTTTCATTATGACAATTGCATACAAGAGTTTAAAGGCATAGGGAAAATGTATTATGTGTCTACATGTTTTCATAATGCAATTTGTACTATGCAAATGTTTTATACCTTATTCTTGAATAAAGGAAGAATCTGTAACATAGGAGTCGAAAGCCATGTACATGATAGTTTGTATATATGCATGTTTAAATATGTTTTGTTCAGATATTTACACATCAGTTACCTTTGTATTTTAACATGAATCTGAACTCCTTTTACTAAAGCTTTGTTCAAATGCATTTTTAAAGCCCTATAGCTTATACTAGAACAAAGAATCTGGTTTGTAGCAAATCATCTTACCATTAGGACCATGTTTTGGATACTCAGGGTCTCAGGAAACTCACTCATGTTTGCATTTCATTTAGCATAGCATCATGACATCAAAGAATTAAGCTTTAGGAACATGATCTCTCACTTAAAAATATTCCAGAAAAGAGTTTGTATCTAAGGCAGATTTTATAGAAGATCAAACATAGAAAATGATATAAACTTATATCATTTTCAGGGCATAAGCACTACACCATTAATTTATATGTGATCATAACACCATTTCCTTGTTTCTAGGAATTACACCTCATAGAGAATCCAGTAAGAAATCAAGAGTTAAAATCTTATAAATACATATATGGATGGAATTTTATTGTATGAATTAAATTGAACTGTGTGTGGATTGATTAAATTTAATCAATCAAATTATCCTCTTGTTTACCATAACTCTGATTTAAACAATAGAGGCACATTCATCTTCATATGTATGTGCATATCTTTATGAATACACTGATATATTTATATTGGTAAAAAAAAATTGATCCTGGCTAAATTGTTTATTTGATAAAAGGAAAAATGACTCTAGGCTTCAGAAATATATATACGATAATAAATATATATATATATATATATATATATGTAAAAAAATCCTTACAAATTAAGGTATAAAAAGAGAAGGTCGTTTCATTTGGTATCAGAGCTATGTTACTAAAACATAGTTGAAAATTGAAATCAAATCCTTCTATGAAACTAAAAAACTTAAGAAAAAAAATATAGTAAAATATTTTGTAGGGATTGATCACTGGATGATCAAGTCTGAGTTAGACATTATAAAAATAAAACTAACCAGCTATGTAAATTATTATTAGAAAACTATGGTAGGAAGACCACCAAATCAGGGAGCAGGATCCTCCAATGCACCACCAATGGTCAATCTACAAGATTTGGTGAGAGCATTTAGGGATGGGGCAGGACAAAGGCAAGAAAATCCCCATGAAGAGCTCTCAAAATTACTCAAGACATATACTCATTTAGGAGGCAAAAGCTTTGAAGGGACAGAAAGTATTATGGAAATTCAAGCATGGTTGAGAACATTAGATAGGATTTTCAATGACATGCAGCTTGATGATCAAAGGAAGAGGCAAGTGGCTTCAAGACAACTTAAAGGAGTAGCTTTAAGCTGGTGGGAAGTAATCATTACAGGGAGAAATGAGAATGAAATCACTTGGAATCAATTCAAGGAGATGTTGGAAGCAAGATTTGTACCAGCATCAGCTAAGACCACTTTACTCGAAGAATTTATTAGACTCAGGCAAGGAACTCTGAATGTCACTGAATACACTCAAAAGTTTGAGGGGTTATCCAAATATGGAGCAAAGCTAGTGGCAGATGAAGCATCCAAAAATGATAGGTACATTAAAGGTTTGAACCCAGGACTTAGCAGAGCCATGTTACCTTATGCTGACAGGACTTTTGATCAAGTAATAGACTTGACTTTGAAATTGGAGCAGCATGACAAGGAGAGGAAGAAGTTCAGAAATTTTAAGAATAATAACACTAAGAAGGGTAAAGGGAGATATCACCCTTATGATAAGAAGAAAGAAGAGGCCAGTAACAAAGGCACTGGAGATACCGAAGCTAAGGAAACCAAGAAGAAAATTGTGTGTCATCAATGTGGGAAGGAAGGACACATCAAACCAAGATGTCCATAATTGAAAGGAGGAGCTTTCAAGTGCTATCTATGTGGGAAAGAGGGGCATATGAAGAGAAACTGTCCTGAGTATAAACAGCAAGGAAAATTGGCAAATTTGGAAGGCAAAGGCAAATCCACAGTGGAGATTAATGTTGTAAATCACAGTCAAGTGGAAGGTACACTATTTATTTGTACCATACCCATAGCAGTAGTATATGATACTGGGGCAACTCACTCTTTGATTTCTTATGAACTAGTTAAAATGCTAAAATTGAATTGCATATTGGTTGAAACTCCATTGCTTATAAAAAGCCCACTGGGGAGTTCTGGTGTTTTAAATATGATTTGTGTGGATGTGGAATTAAACCTAGGAGGAGATACTTTTATTTCCAATTTATATGTTTTAAACTACCCAAATATAGGTGTTATATTGGGGGTAGACTGGGTAAGGCAATTTAAAGCCATAATTAACTTAGATTCATCCACCATATCATTGCAAAACTTTAGAGGCCAGAGATTCACCATTTTGTGTGAAGTAGCTAAGGGAAGGAAATTGTATCATTTAATTGACTTGGAAAAAGATTTCAGTGAACTTACTATTGAAGAAATTCCCATAGTCAATGAATACTTGGATGTGTTTAGGGAGGTTAAGGGTGTCCCAAACCATAGACCAGTGGAATTCCAAATTCATTTAGTTCCAGGAGCAAGCCCAGTGATTAAAAAGCCAACTAGAATGGGGCCAAATGAACTAAAGGAATTAAAGAAACAATTAGAGGAATTAGAAGATAAGGGTTTTATAAGACCAAGTAATTCTTGCTGGGGAGCACCAGTGGTATTTGTTAAGAAACAAGATGGTTCCTTAAGACTTTGTATAGATTATAGAGAATTGAACAAAGTAACTATTAAAAATAAATATCCATTGACAAGAATAGATGATCTTTTTGATCAATTAGCTGGGGCAAGAGTGTTTTCTAGACTAGATTTAGCATCTGGTTTTCATCAAATGAAGGTGGAGGAGTCAACTATCAAGTACACTGCCTTTAACACTAGGTATGGATTGTATGAATTTCTGGTTATGCCATTTGGCTTGACTAATGCACCATCATACTTTGTAGATTTAATGAATAGAACCTTTAGAGATTATTTAGAGAAATTTGTGCTGATTTTTATAGATGACATTTTAATTTATTCCAAAACAGTGGAAGAACATAAAAGTCATTTGCATCTGGTTTTGTCTAGATTGAGGGAAAAAGATTTAAAGGCAAAATTTTCAAAATGTGCATTTTGGAAAGAGGAAGTACATTTCCTTGGCCATGTCATTTCGGCCAAAGGAATTTCTGTGAACCCCAATAAAGTAATAGCTATTCAAGCATGGAAGAGGCCTAGCACAGTGAGTGAAGTAAAATCATTTATGGGGATGGCAAGATATTATAGGAGATTTACAAAAGATTTTTCAAAAATTTCTACACCACTTACTAACCTAACCAGGAAAAATCAAGCTTTTGTTTGGTCAGAGAAGTGTGAGAAGTCTTTTGAACAGTTGAAGGAGGCATTGGTGAATGCTCCAATCTTGAAAGAACCCAAGGGAAATGAAGAATTAGTTGTATACAATGATGCTAGTGGGTTTGGCTTGGGTGCAGTGTTGATGCAACAAGGCCAAGTCATTGCATATGCATCCAGACAACTCAAACCCCATGAAGTAAGGTATGCCACACATGATCTTGAATTAGCAGCTGTGATCTATGCTTTGAAACTTTGGAGACATTATTTGTTAGGAACTAAGTTTGAACTTTACACTGACCACAATTCTTTAAAGTATTTATTTTCAAAAAAAGATTTAAACATGAGGCAACATAGATGGGTGGAGTTCTTAGCTGCCTATGATCTAGACATACTCTATACACCAGGTAAAGCAAACAAAGTTGCAGATGCCTTGAGTAGACAACATGCTAAGATAGCTATGTTGATGATGGAAGAATTTAAAGATTTGTCTATACTCACTGACTTGGAAATTGAAGCAAGTAGTAAGGTACAAATGGTACCAGTTGGAGGAGATAAGAGTAAAGGAAAATTGAGTTTAATGTCTCTGCAATTAGATTTAATTTTGAAGGTAGGAAAAATGCAAGAACAAGACACAAACTTATTGGAGAAGAAAATTCTCATATCAAAAGGGGAGGAAGTGACAAATTACCATATTGATAAAATGGTTATTTAAGAAACCAGAATAGAATATGTGTTCCAGAAAACATGGAGTTGAAGGAGGAAATATTGAATGAATATCATAGAAGTAAGTACTCCATACACCCAGGCAGTACAAAGATGTATCAAAATTTAAAAAGAAATTTTTGGTGGAAGGGAATGAAGTCAGATGTAGCTAAATATATTGCAAGATGTATGACTTGCCAACAAGTCAAGGCAGAAACACAAAAGCCATTAGGGTTGTTACAACCTCTCAGCATACCACAGTGGAAATGGGAAGATATATCTATGGATTTCATAGATGGACTGCCTAGATCTAAAAGAGGAAACACAAGTATATGGGTGATAGTAGATAGGCTAACTAAAGTGGCACATTTCATTCTAGTCAAATCAGAAAGGAATGCACCAAAATTAGCTCAAATATTTATGAAGGAGGTGGTAAGGTTACATGGCATTCCCAAAACTATTGTGAGTGATAGGGATACCATCTTCACATCAAGGTTCTAGAAAAGTTTTCAAGAAGCCATGGGAAGTGAATTATGCTTAAGCACTGCCTACCATCCACAATCAGATGGGCAGACTGAGGTGGTGAACAAAGTTTTAGAGGACTTGTTAAGGGCATGTGCACTGGATTTTGGAGGTAACTGGGAAGATTATCTCCATTTAGCCGAGTTTACATACAATAACAGCTATCAAAGCACCATAGGGATGGCTCCATTTGAAGCCTTATATGGCAAGCCATGTTTATCACCTATATGTTGGGTAGAAACAGGAGAAAGAGCTATTTTAGGGCCTGAGTACATACAAGAAACTAAAGAGAAAATTGAGTTGGTAAGGAGAAGAATTACAGTAGCTCAAGACAGGCAAAAGAAATTTGCAGACATGAAAAGGAAGCAGGTGGAATATGAAGTAGGAAATTTTGTTTTCATCAAAATCTCACCTATGAAAAATGTACTAAGGTTTGGGAAACAAGGCAAGTTAACCCCAAGATATATTGGGCCATACAAATCTCTGGAAAGAATTGGTTCCTTGGCATATAAGTTGGAATTACCAGAAAACATGCAAGGGATGCATGATGTTTTTCATGTATCACAATTGAGAAGGTGGGTTCATGACAATGCAGAAATTCTTGAGACCCCAACCCAAGTGCAAATAAATCCTAATTTGATTTGTGAAAAGGATCCAGTGGGAATTTTGGCAAAGGATGTGAAGAAGTTGAGGAATAAATCACTGAAACTTGTGAAGGTACAGTGGAGTCTTGATCCTAGTGATTGCACATGGGAATTAGAAGACAAAGTTAGGATGAACTACCCTAAGCTATTTTCAGATTAAAGGTAATTCTGATTTTTAATTTGCTTTCCTTTTGGATGCATGTATTTTTTGTTATTGTGATAGAACTAAAAATCTATTTGGTTGAGAATGTATTTGTTCCCTGAATTAAGTTTAAAATTGATTTAAGCTTAGGAAAATTGTGGGACACAATTTCTAAAAGGTGGGGTGTATGTAATGACCCAAGATTTTAGGAATTTATTTTGAAAATATAAATAAGTTTAAAATAATTTTTTAAACTAATTTTAAAAAGGAATTGATATGGCTTGATATGGTGTAGCTATATGTGTACATGTGTGCACAGGAAATACACATGAATAGAAGCTTAATCCCTGGATGATATGAATGAACATATGTTGATGTGTATGAAAATATATATATATATATATATATACAGATAAATAGATTAAATCCTTAAAAGCTATATGCATAAATATATATGGATGTTACTGGTTATATTTGGGTGTGCATGTGCATATGTGTTCAGTAAAAATAATGTGTGTATATATATATGTGTATGTATTAATTATTTCTGTAAGACATATATATATATACATATATGTATGCTAATCAAATGCCAAAGTTCAAATCAGTAAAATAAAAATACACAAATATATTTTAACTATAGGCAGAAAGAAAGAATGAAGATATAAAAGGAGCAATCCTTTTTATAAATAAATAAGGAAAGCACATGCTATTTAAGTGAAAGCTAAAAATAGAAAAAAATAAGGTAAACCAGTGATATGTTTGTATAGGCAGAATTAGGAAGAACACTTGGTATATATATAAGATAAAATAATGGAAATCAAGTCACACCTTTAGCATGATATTAGATAAGAGAAAAAGCATTTTCTGGAAAAGCAAAATTTCTGAAAAATAACCAAAAAGATAAAACCTCTTTTCTCTCACAAACTTGAGCCGGGGAGGGTAGGATTTTTGGTTTAAACTAAATGCAAATGGCATGATTTCTGGTGGGCAAAAATGACTTTAGCTAGCACCTTAAACCCTAGAAGAACCCTGCATAAATAAGCAGTGATAAGAGAGGCCTTCTTCTTCTTCCCGGATAGCTCTTGAAAAAAAAATATCATATAAATATAAAACAAGTGAAGAAAAGGGTTTGGGGCAGAAGCTTATCAATCAACTAAGAAGTGAAAGAGGGCTAGGTGAGAAAACTCACTCAAAAATCTAAGGCACTAAGTCCTAATGAAGGCAGCCAGTTTATAAGTTGATTTTTCTTAAAATGTATTTTTATATGTGGTTGTCTTTCTTTGATTTCAAAGATGAAAATGCTTTGATCTTTAGTTTGGTTGTTTTGCTTGATTTATTATGTGAAAGTTCTAAGTATTATTAGTAAATATGTTTTTATAAACCAAGATCTCTCTGATATGTTAACATTAGGAAAAATAAGTTAATACCCAGAGAATCAAATGATGAATATAGGCAAGTAGTGTTGGTTTTGGCATAACCCAGAAAATACAAACATGTTGAGCTGCAATATACTTGTGTATAGGTGCTGAGGCTTGAGACAAAAAGTAATTAGGGGTGTAATAGGGTTGCCTATGTGTTGATGCTCTTGATTCAATGAAAATATATAAATAGCCATATACATAGCAAATAAATTTGTGATTCAGTGAAAATTGGTCATTCTGAGTTTAACTTAAGCACAGATGGTTGCAAGATGGAAAAACTCTCTCAAAAGCCATTAGCTAATGTTAGTGGCCTATACCTCTTTTAAAAATGCACATATATATATATATATATATAGATGCAGAATCTTATTTAATAGACACCTATGTTTAATTGCCTACTTGTCTTTGTTTGGTTATGAATGATAAAAAATGCCATGACATGAATGTTTGTTTTAGTGAAATGATTCACTGAATGGTTTAGTCATGAAAAATCAAAAGAGTTATTATTAACTTAAAACTGATTAGGAAATGGGGTCAAGAGCACTGCAGGAATGACTTGTGTTCTTGAGCAATACAAGTTGACACATGGCTTGTTTAAGTCCTGAGATCTTTGTGTAATGGAGTGAATTAGTCCATTACAATGTGTCCATTGATTCATATGATTGCAGATGAGACCAAGATAGATAAATATATCAATGTGAGAAAATTTGATATAAGAAGGAACTAGAGTTTTCCTGGAAGAAATCTGAGTAGGGAATAAATGATTTAATTTATTTTGGTGATTTCCTTGTTTTTGTATGTATGCTTATTTGATTTATGACTGATTTGTATGAATGTATGCATGTTCCATATCTTTATAAGGTTTCTAGAAAGAAAGATTTAAGTGTGCACACGCACACTGACACAGAACATGCACACCATGACTTATTTGTTTTCTAAAGGCGGGATATACAGATTTATACATGTTTCAACTTTAACTTGATTTACAAATTGTTTTAGTGGATTTTCTCATACCAGACATGTGTCAAACCCTAGTGTGCTAATGGCATATGGGGTGTCTCATTTAATATGGGGCAGCTTCAAATGCATTTTCAGGGACTGCAGCAACTAAGTAGGAGTAGGAGCAAGGCTTTGAGAAGAAGATTATAGCATGCTAAAATTAGTTAGATAAGAGCTTAAAAGATGAAATCTGCATGTATTGATATTTTTAAATTATCACTTGTATTAAGTACTGAATGATGGATGGATATTTTGCTAAGTGTTTTGCTAAGGAATTGACTTGTAACTGGAGTTTATAAATTTGGTGATTATCTGAAAAGTTGAAGAAGTTAATCTATAATTTTGTAAGTAAATCTGAGCAAGAACACTATGATAAATTGGACGGTTATATTTTATAAATGTATTAGTCAATCTTGAGTCTTTGAAAAGGATTAAGTATTGGAAAATCTGGACAGTTGAGTCTCAATAAACAATATGGTTTATTCTTTCATTATGAAAATTGCATACAAGAGTTTAAAGGCATGGGGAAAATGTATTATGTGTCTGCATGTTTTCATAATGCAATTTGTACTATGCAAACGTTTTATACCTTATTCTTGAATAAAGGAAGAATCTGTAACATAGGAGTTGAAAGCCATGTACATGATAGTTTGTATATATGCATGTTTAAATATGTTTTGTTCAGATATTTACACATCAGTTACCTTTGTATTTTAACATGAATCTGAACTCCTTTTACTAAAGCTTTGTTCAAATGCATTTTTAAAGCCCTATGGCTTATACCAGAACAAAGAATCTGGTTTTTAGCAAATCATCTTACCATTAGGACCATGTTTTGGATACTCAGGGTCTCAGGAAACTCACTCATGTTTGCATTTCATTTAGCATAGCATCATGACATCAAAGAATTAAGCTTTAGGAACATGATCTCTCACTTAAAAATATTCCAGAAAAGAGTTTGTATCTAAGGCAGATTTTATAGAAAATCAAACATAGAAAATGATATAAACTTATATCATTTTCAGGGCATAAGCACTACACCATTAATTTATATGTGATCATAACACCATTTCCTTGTTTCTAGGAAATACACTTCATAGAGAATCCAACAAGAAATCAAGAGTTAAAATCTTACAAATACATATATGGATGGAATTTTATTTTATGAATTAAATTGAACTATGTGTGGATTGATTAAATTTAATCAATCAAATTATCCTCTTGTTTACCATAACTCTGATTTAAACAAGAGAGGCACATGCATCTTCATATGTATGTGCATATCTTTATGAATACACTGATATATTTATATTGGTAAAAAAAAAATTTGATCCTGGCTAAATTGTTTATTTGATAAAAGGAAAAATGACTCTAGGCTTCAGAAATATATATATGATAATAAATATATATATATCTCTATGTAAAAAGAAAAATCCTTACAAATTAAGGTATAAAAAGAGAGGGTCATTTCATCATCGGAAGGAAGTTCAGAGGCCAATGAAGAGGAAACGAGATTATTAGAGACGCCAATACGAGGTGACAAGAGCAGTAGTGACTTTTATTTCATTCATGATACTAGGAACAACAATGAAGGATAGGGTGTCACTAGAGCCAATAGCAGGAAGAACAATCAAAGTCGTACCCTCTAACAAAAAGCATCCAGTCGAATCTTCAAGACCGCTTACTAGAGTCGTAATTGAGTTGACATTGTAGCACTGGCCAGAGCGAGTTAGAGAAGGTTCCTTTTCCAGTGAGACAAGAGCATCTGAGAAATTATGCTTGTTTTTCTTCTTCTTAGGCATGGGGAGACGAGGCAAGGCAAGGCGAAGTGATGGTTAGAGGAATCGGTAATGAAAGGAGAAGATGTGGTCGGACAAGAGGAAGAGAGGAGGAGGAAATAGCAGAAAGGGAGGACACCATTCTATATTTGATGTATTTATGTTTAATAGATACAGATGTTTTATATGTACGACCTATGCTCGTTGGATATATATTTCACTTACATGCTTTGGTTAGCATAAAATAAAACGAGCAATAGTTTTCATATTTTGCCAAAATGCATGGTTACTGACCTTAATTAAGTATTCAAATATAAAACTTAAGATAAAGAGATATAGTAGCATTTTGTATATTTATTATGGTTCATAAATACATCATAGCTACTATATTCATTCATGTCATTTAGTACGACATTTACTATGTCATTTATATACGGTTTTTGTGGCATTTAATTCTAATGTTCATCCGTGACATTTTTTATGCGATTTATTTATGATGCTTTGTATCAAATTTATTTAGGGAATATCATGAATGTAATCACATACTTAAAACAAAATATTATAATAGCTGTGATTAAAACATGTTGTGCTATGGCTATAATTTTGAGATTTTCAAGTTTCATATAGACCTAAATCATTTATTGGAGTATTTTATAGCACTCGAATTATATTGTACATACACTAAAAAATAAATTCAAATATACTTCTGGTGTCTCTTCGCAAACTAATTGCAAATAAACTCTCTTATATTAGTTGTTCATGAAAATGTTTGATATTTGTATGTATTTATTCATGTGAATATTAGACGGCCTAAAGGATGATTAATAATTGGTTGAATCACTTACATATGTGTGACGATAAATATGTGACAGATATAAGGTTTTACAATTAAATAACTAATCGGCGCAAAGGACGATTATTATTTGACTTTAATTTTTGTCAGTATTCGATCATTACAATAATAGCACCACCCATAGTTAATATTACTGTCCAAAGACTTGATATTAATGTTGTGCTAGGTATCTTGAGAAAAGACTTACCAATTATTTGAATTTACTATGGTTGATATTTGGATATGAGCATATATGATCAATCTTTATTTTTGTTCAATTTTCAACTAATTTGACTAAAATGTCTACCAATTTTAATAATGTTCTCATCTTTTTTGGGACCAATTCTAAAGATTAGCAAGAGAACATGTTGTTATTTTTTGACTTCTTGGATCTAGCTCTTACAATTAGGAGGATCACAACCACCCATATTATAGTTGAAAGTTCTTATAATGTTATGAAGAACATTGAGAGGTGGAATAATTCAAATTGCAAGAGTCAAATGATCATATGGTATAATATTTCAAAAGCTTTCAAAGATGTGGTATCCATAGGGAAAACTAATTTTAAGAAGTTCTTTACTAAGAATGAAAAGTGTTTTGTTAAAATGACAAGGAAAAACAAGCATGCTTTCCAGTGCTTGATTCTATAAAGTCAAAATAAAGGAAACTTAAATAAGTACTATACGGAAAATATTTCTTTAAAAGTTAAACGCACTCAAGTTATTATTAATTTTTTGGTACTCTCTTTATTAACAATATAACCATGTTAGGATTATTATTTTTAAGAATAAAATAACCTCTTATTGAGCCTCATTTTGCATTGTGGTAAGAAGAAGGGAGATTAAAGCACGATAAGATAGAAAGTACCATTTTAACGTACATTATAAGTAAATGTGTGAATAAGGATAAAGAAGTTGCTAAGGATCTAAACAAAAGAAATAATATAGGGATATATTTATAGTTGTTTACTTTATGAAATCTATGGACATATAAAAAGAATTTTACTAGATATCACACATGTCGTGTCTAAAATGATATGCATATTTTTTGGGATTTTTTTGATATTCTTGTTATACTGTCACTTAGATAGATTTCAGTTTCTAATTTTGATATGACAAATTTAGGTATTATTGTTCCTTCAAAAATAATAAGATTAATCTATTAACAAATTCATACATTATTGGAATTGAATATCTTGAAATTCATGATAAATACTATAAAGGACCGCATCTCCGTACCCTTTGAGTCAACAATATATCACACGTGTCCAACCCAAATTGAACGAAAATACGAATCTTTAAAGGTGAAGAAGAAAAGAAGATAGAAGGAACTAGAAACAACAACACAGAATTTCACAAATTGCAGCGGAACAAAATATAATATATAATAGCATATTTCTATACAAAAGAATCTGTAGATGTTAATATATTTACACAATTATCAGAGTACAACAATCAACAAATCAATCTGGATAGTTTTAATAACTTGTCCTCACCAGTGCTGACTATACAGTCTAACCACGCATCGAAATATAATCAAATCGTTTAATACGCTTGAGAATCCTCCAGCTCGACTCTTGAGCTCCATAGCATCCTAACCTGGATATGTAATACTCGGTCTAACCCGAGCATTATAATAAAATAACACCCGAGTCAGTCTGGAAAACCAGCATGAGAAAACACACTTAATTTGAATTATTAATGTTATCAAAATCCTTTTGAAAACAAAGGTATCACGTAAGACCACGCCACATATAAACACGACGGGATTTTACCTTACGATAACCAAAACATTTTATATCAAAATCGTCTGATATTATAATAGTGTCTATAGAAAGTAAATTAGAAAATAGCTGAAATGCTTGCATCTCTCATTTCAACGTAGTTGGGCACAATCAAATCCGCACGACGCTTATTGGGGAATGGATTCCATACTATGACCAGGAAAGAAACTACCTTCTGATGAGTGCATCTCTAGATCAATGCACCCGGGTCTGAACAGAACATCTTGTACCCTGCCACATAGGACCGACCTAGCACTTGACTACTAGTACCGAATATGTTATCACCCCGGGTGTTCCCACCCATATCGAGTGCTCTCTTTCCATGCACAAACATATCCATAATTATAATATATCCGAGGGTATCTAGAAAAGTGATAACATACCCTAATGGGAGCAACCCACTTAGCTCTATTGCTTGCCCTGTTTTGGTCATTTCCCGCTTGATGAGGCTTGAGGCTACGTTTTACCTTTTTGAATAGCAAATTCCACTAGGAATGCTAACTCTGCCTTCTAGGCAACAATGCAATGATAGCATTCATCCATACAAGTTGTCCTGGATCTGGACAAACCGAATCATCGCCTTCCCTATCTTCACGATATCACCATTCAAAACGCTCAAGTCGAATCGAAGTGGTTTTTGGATAATTAAATATGATCCTGATCTCTTCAAAATGGTCAACGAATTTTGCTAAATTTAATATTCGGTTATTTAACTATCAAATAACATCAATAAGCAGTCACTAGGCCTTATTTTATAAATCTTCAAATATTTATTTCAAATCCTCCAGACTAATACTCAGAAATATTTATAAGCCTATTTTTTCTCTAAAATCATTTTATTTCCAATACTTAGGAAAAATATTCCAATTATTCCCCATTTCTCCAAAATCCTTACAATTGACTTGTAAATCCCTTAATTCGTTTATAATGGATTATATAAGTACTAGAATTCTTTAATTAATTTCCTTTAATATTTCCAAAATCGATTACACTTGTTAATACCCTAACTACCCATTTCTAACTTCCTTTATGAATTCTAATTCATCTTTCGAAGTTCTCTTATTTCAACAATTCGGACATTTCCTTAAGTTTTCCAGCATCCCACTATAAGATTTCTCTTATAAAAAACATATCCGTTAAACAAACTCTGTTTATAAATCTCGAGAGAATTTATCAATAAATTTCAATCATTTCAAAACTCTACATATATATAATAAGTATTTTTTAAAAAATAATAATTTGTTTTTAAAATATGTTTAAGTAATTATTTAAAATACCAAAATACTTTAAATAAACATCGATAACTCATTTCCAAATCATTTTTGAATACTTGTATAACTAACTTTTCCCAAAAATAATTTAATATAAATAATAGTTTTAAAACTACAAAGTTTAATAAATAAGAATCCATTTTAAAACAATTTTAATCTCTCGAAAAATTTATTTAAAAATCCAATATTTCAATTTCAATTTAAAAATTCCTCTTGATTTATACTCCACGACTACATCTCAATTTCATAATCACTCTCACATTCAAAACTAAATTCCACTTTTTTTCCTTCCCAAACGATTTCCATAACCCAATATAAATTCACATGGTAAATTTATTTTTACAATTTATCGACTGATACAATTTCCCTTATTTATAAACATCGTTTATAAATTTATAAACTTCTTTGAGTTTCACTTGTTTATAAAACTAATCCCATTTATAAAATCTCATTTTTATAAATCCATTTCTATATAAATTCCATTTATATTTCAAATCTATTTTTAATACCGATTTCAACTCTTTTCCATATTTTCCAGAATATCTTTTACAAATATCTATATATAGTTTATTTTAAAAATCTCTATTTAAAACAATTTACGAATAGTTAAGTACATCCAAAATCAAATATTTTTTTTATCTAACTCAATTTTCTTTAAAATAATCCAAATCCCAATATAAATATTTTTATATCCAAAATTCCTTTTTATTCCTTTAATTTTTAAAAATAATATTTATGGTGTTTAAAATATAGAAATTAAGGCCAGTGCTACTATAGCATCCAAACATTCAATCCACACAACAATCTATAACAGATTATTCAATTCTATCATATATTACTATATACGAAAACAATCAATATATATATTGAGGAATCAAGTTGGATCCCTCCAACCTGTTTCCAGGCATCCACAGATGTTATATAACATAAAATACCAATCCCGCTTCGAGGCGGCATATCGCAGTAATATAGGTTCATCCGCTATTATGCGGGGCGCATAGGATCTCATCTGCTCCAACGGCGGAAAATATATCCAACTACTAATATATATACTACTATATATAACACCTAAACTGATAATAATAATAATTATCAATTCATCCAATCATTCAATAATTAATTTTAAACAATTTAAATTAAAACAGTAATCCAAGATGAGTGAGATTTACTTCCTTGATTTTGAATCTATTAATCATTCCAATCCAAGATTTCCTCCATTGTAGTATTGCTACCGCTAGTCCAACGTGACTTGTTATGTAAAATTTAGACCTCGAAATAAAAAGTTATCGTATTAAAAAAATTACCAATTTTAAAAATAAAATCTGTTTGTACCAAAATTGGGCACAACACTCTACGGATATGTTTGAAGAAATAAAATGAAGAAAATAAATGTAAAATGAAGCAGATCTAACAAACACACCAATAAACAAATACAAAATTCACAGAAACACATGGATTTAGAGTGGTTCGGCGTATTGCCTACGTCCACTATGAAATGATTGATGTTTATTGAATTTCACTTGCTGATTACAAGAGATTACAACAGTACAACTGAAGTATGGTAATGATTTCGGCAGAGTACCAGCGTAGAGAAGCCAAAAAAGTCCATTTTCTGTAGGTCCAGTGTCACTATTTATAGGCGTAGGTAGCAAATATCTCGCCCAGATCTCGGAAGACTTCTTCTCTCACGTGGGCGGGCCCACGGGAGCGAGTTCATGTGATTTCGATCTGATCTGTGAGTGATACGACTTGGGTTCGTATCGATCAAGATTGGTCCTTTCGGGCTGGAATTTATCAAGTACATTCTTAAGGTTGTAGGCAAGCTCCTGTGAAAATTTGGTGGCATTTGGACTTGTAGATCTCGAGTTATGATCGATGCAAGTTTGGATCTCCAATGTGCAAACGAGTTCGCCTCGATACTTGTTAATATCGCTCTGTTTGTATCCCTGTTTGCATGTGCTGACCAGATTACATGGCACTATATCTTAGGATCAATCCACTTTTCATGTCGAGTTATCGAGTCTTCTTCTTGAATGCACCCCGTTTGTATCCATCCAGTGTATCTCCATTCGTATTTCTTTTTAACCCTCATTTCGTATCAATCCTAAAGCCACATCGTATCGATTGATTGATGCTAATTCGTATCGATACAAATTCACTTGTTTCATATCGACAACCCTGATGCTTTTTCGTATTGATCACCTTGCATGTCCTTCGTATCGACTTCTTTAATAGTATGCTTCATACTGATAGATTAATTGACCGATACGAATTAAGTTGGTATGGACATCGATACAAAATATGGGAGGATGTGTTCGATACGAAACATTGTCTACTGATGGATACAAAATGAAGCAGATATGATGGACACAAAATGGAGTTGTTGCTTGATGGATACGAGGCGGAGTTACTTGATGGGTTGATGGATACGATGTCGCATGGATGCGAATGATGTGCACGTAAATGTGCATATATTTACATCCATGTTTTATCTCTTTTTATTTAAATAAACATCATATTTGGGCATTTGGATATGTTAAAACCAAAATTCAATTATTTTTCAAACCATCGTATTTTCATCTTCATTCAGAGGCAAAATGGTCATTTTTGTGCATATGTAAATTTGAGAATTTTTACTTGGACATTTTTGATGATTTTTATAGGAATTTGGATGCATATGGAAGAGGCTTATATGAAGATACATGCATGCAAAAATGAATACAAAGGAAAGAAGAGGGAAATAATTCAAAGTGAAGATCATGGAGGACCCTACCAACCCACCTACCTTAATGTACAAATTAGAGGCTAATGAACATGCTTATGGAATTAATGGCTTCATGTACACTTAAATGATGATTAGTAGAAGCTAATGATTACTTGGCCTCCACACTTCCTAAGGGGTATTTTGGGAAGCCCCCTAAAAATAGAATTAGGGTTTTATGCATGTATAAATAGCCCTCTTATGTACATGTAAATCATCTTCTACTCTTTCATTTTACTTCGGAAATTAAGAGATCAAATTGTAAGCTCAGTGTGCTATGAAATAAAAATGGCTTCAACCCTCTTTCTTCTCTTTTTTCTACATGCTTTTCTTTGTTTTTATGTTAATGCTTTTATTTATGTTCTTTTCTTTTCTTTGTTAATAGAATAGTTTTACATTCATGTAAGTAGTGTAGCTTAATTTCTTTTGTTGTAAGTAGTTTAATTACATTCTCTTCTTTGCTTATTCTCTATTTTCTTCTCTTTTTAATGTTGAAAGTTATTTGAGTTGCTTCAATGCCACAAATGAGTAGCTAAATCCCTTAGGGGTAATGAAGCTCTCAAATATTATGTAATTTCAACATTTTATGATTTATGATCTCATTTGGTTTATGCTTCATGAAGTGAGTTTTGATGCAAGTTTATACAAGTGGGTTTGATAGCTTATATTGTTTATGCAAATGAGCTATTCTTATTCAACATAAACACAATTTGAATCATCATTTGCTAATCCAGTTTTGATTGTTAAATTAAAGTAAAAATGAATTTTGATGATCTATATTACCAGTTACCATAGTAAATAGATCATACTTAAAATAGCTTTTGCTTTGGCTTCATTTTCATGAGAATTATAAGTGGTTTATTTGTTGTATTATAGTTTGATGGTTTGAGTTATGTTAATTAATAATATAAACAAACCATACTTATGATAAATACAACAATATTTCACTTAATATCAAAGCTAGAGATCACAAATTATTTGTTTGTTGATTTACAAAATTATGAGAGTGGATTTGCCTCTAAATTGTTCTCTAGTTAAATAGTTTTTAAATCAAATTTCAATTCTAGTTTTAGCTTCATTTTATTTCTAGTTAACAATTTCTACTCCATTTGGTATAATTTGATTGAATAGATTTTTAAACTCTCATAATTCCCTGCAGATTCGACCCATATTCGCCACGTACTACAAAGTGTACGCCGTGCACTTGCGGTAAATTTTAATTTAAATTCGTTTGACGGTTTTCTAAACCGATAGAATTTCCGTCGACGAACAAGTTTTTGGCGCCATTGCCGAGGAATTGATTTGATTTTAAGTTTCTATTCTTCGAATTGTTTGTTGTTTGATTTTTGTGTGTTATTTTGTGTGTGTTTACATTTAAAAAAAATATTTTGTGTTTGTTTAATTTTTGTGTGCCTTGTATTTGTGTGCTTGTTTCTTATTTTTAGTTGTTTTTGCAGTTGTATATATAAAAAAAGAGGCATACACAATTTCAAAAAAAAATTATTGCATTCACATCTTTTTACATTTACATCTTTTTATTACATTGACAATTTCACACAAGCTAATCCATCAACCTGATCAATATCACCTTGCTTCAAAGCCTCCCGCACATTTCTATTTCTTCACTGATACTAGCAGTACCATTCACTTCAGACACACTGTCATCTACTTCCTCCAACACCTGATCATCTACTGACCACCCAAAACAACCACCATCAATTCATTCGATCTCCTCCATCCATGTACACCATACTATTGCCTTCAAACATCATAACACTACTGCATACAAAAACTTCTACACATAAAACTTCCACTGATACTCAACTGCCGCTGGTTCACTTCACTTGCTGCACATATAGTACACCAGCATACTCCACTTCACTAACATCAACAAAGATCCCACTTCTTTGCAAACATCACCACACCCACTCTCAACATACCCACTGTCCTACTGCTACTAACCTACTGCCACTCCACAAAACTCCAGTACACACATCAACCACCTACAGCACAAACTATTCATCTCTACCCCCTTCAAACTGCTGCTAAACATCATCCACCATTCCACCCATGCACAGTGATACAAATAGTCCTATACAAACCACCCAAAACTTCTACTGCCTCATCTACAATCATCATTGCCCCTCTTTCTTGCCACCACAAACCATACCACACAATACCCTACCACCTTCCTACATACAAACTTCACAATTTCTCATCGACATCTGTAACAGCCTGAAATTTTCAACCATTTGCATCCATACATGTCGGATTTGAATTGCTCAAAATATCAGATTGTTAATTTAAATTTGGCAAAACTCAGCATATACAGTAAATAAAATAATCCCATATCACAAACACAGAGTAATATAACAATAATGCAGCGGAAACAAAAGAATAGTAGTTCATGAAGCTACTATATATATAACAGAGTTAAACAAGATACAACAGAAGTCACGAATACATAGATGTCTTAATACAATAATCAAATACCAGATCTGAATACATCACTGGAATCAACTGAACAACTAAAAGGAGGATAGATAGCTAGATCTCCAAGCGAAGCTTTCAATCAAACAACAATTTGCAAAATTTATTGACTTCATATATGCAAAACAAAAACCAATCAATTGCAAAACTCGAAATGCAAATGAGTCAATTAGCCACGTCTGTGAGCGAGCATGAACGAGGAACATTCCCAAGCCAACCCCTTCCAAATCCTAGAAATCAAAACGCAAATTCAAATCAAGCCCATGTTTTCAAGATAGCAACGTCACCCAATTGAATGCTATCACAACTCTTCGTTCCGGGAAACAAATCGAAAATCAAGTCGTTAATCCAAATGATTTATCGGATACTTCTAAAACAACGAATGAATCTGAACAGAACGTGGAGCCAAACGTTGAATCGAATGCCAGTCAAAACTCTTCTTCTACTCAAGTAGACCTGCCTACCAAGTATCGTGTCCTATTTCCACATCGTCTTTGACCTAAGAAACACTCGGACCAAATGGAAAAGATGTTGGAAATTTTTAAACAAGTCAAAGTTAACATTCCGCTTCTTGACATCATTCAGCAAGTCCCAACATACGCGAAACTCCTTAAGGACTTGTGTACCCAAAAGCGACACACTCAAGTGCCCAAAAAAGTCTTCTTAGCAGCCAGTTTGAGTGAAGTCTTGTCCCAATCCATGCCCGTAAAATACAAAGATCATGGCTGCCCTACGATTTCATGTACAATTGGAGACAAGACGATTAATAAATGTCTGATGGACTTAGGCACAAGTGTCAATTTGATTCCATACTCCCTGTACGAATAATTAGGCTTAGGTGAGCTCAAACCCACAAAAGTAACGCTTCAATTCGCCGATCGATCCATTAAGAAGCCTGTGGGAGAAATCGAGACGTGCTTATTCAAGTAGGGCAATTCATATTCCCCATTGATTTTATCATTCTTTAAACACAACCCGTGTCGAATCCCGCAAGTCAAATTCCATTGATTTTAGGACGACCATTCTTAGCCACCTCAAATGCCTTAATCAATTGTCGTAACGGATCGATGAAAATTTCTTTGAAACATGACTTTGGACCTTAATATTTTCAATCTTGAAAGACAATCGAATGACCCTCGTGACCAAACATTCGAAGTTAGTGTCATTCACGAAAACTTCGAAAACAAGACACTTGATCTTGACGACGAACGTGAAGCCGAGTACGAAAAATTGTTTCATGAAATTCCCAGCGAAATTGAATACACTCTTACCTTTGAATCGCTTCTAGTTGAGTCCGAATCTCAACCCAACTCTTTGATCAAAAAACTCCCGAAGTTGGACCTCAAACCACTTCCCGATCACCATAAGTACGCATACTTAGGTGATAACAAAACGTTGTCGTCATAATTTCTACAACTCTCTCTCTCTTGATCAAGAAGCTTCTCTTCTCTCTATTCTTTCGAAAAACAACGAAGCGATGGGATGGTCGATCTTCGATATAAAGGGAATTAGTCCCGCTCTTGTCCAACATCGCATCCATTTAATCGACGATGCCAAGCCTGTTCGTGATGTGCAACGAAGGCTTAATCCAAAAATGAAAGATGCGGTGCGTGGTGAAATTCTTAAACTTCTCGACAACGGAATCATTTACCCAATCTCTGATAGTTCATGGGTTAGCCCAATTCAAGTTGTACCGAAAAAGTATGGGCTAACCATTGTCAAGAATGATTCAAACGAACTTATTCCAACTCGTACTCAAACGAGTTGACGTGTTTGCATTGACTACCGAAAACTAAATGCCGCAACACGAAAAGATCACTTCCCCTTCCTTTCATTGACCAAATGCTCGAACGTTTAGCCGACCACGAATTTTACTGCTTCCTTGATGGTTATTCCGGCTATAACCAAATTCCAATCGCTCCCGAAGATCAAGAGAAAATGACTTTCATGTGTCCATTCGGTACCTTTGCTTATCGACGTATGCCATTCGGACTTTGTAACGCTCCTGCGACTTTCCAACGCTGCATGGTTGAAATCTTTTCCGACATGATTGAAAGCTTTCTAGAAGTTTTTATGGATGATTTCTCAATCTTTGGAGATTCTTTTTCCCAATGTTTACATCATCTCGAATTGGTTCTAAATCAATGTAAAGAAAAACATTTGACTTTGAATTGGGAAAAATGCCACTTTATGGTCAAACAAGGCATAGTCCTTGGACATATCATCTCAAATAAAGGCATTGAGGTGGATAAAGCGAAAATCGATGTCATTGAAAATCTACCCATTCCCAAAACTGTTAAGGACATTCGATCATTTCTTGGACACGCTGGCTTTTACCGATGCATTGTGAAAGACTTTAGCAAAATTGCTCGTCCTTTGACGACTCTTCTTGGAAAAGACGTTCCTTTCGATTTTAACTCTGATTGTATTTCTTCTTTTGAATGTCTTAAGAATGAACTCATTTCTGCTCCAATCATTTGTGCGCCCAATTGGGATCTTCCTTTCGAAATAATGTGTGATGCTTCGAACTTTTCCATTGGTGCTATCTTAGGACAATGCATCAACAAGATCCTTCACGTGATTTACTACGCGAGTATGACTTTGAACGACACTCAACTCAACTACACAACAACCGAAAAGAGCTTCTAGCTGTCGTTTTTGCTCTCGAAAAATTCTGACACTACTTGATAGGGTCACACATTACTATGTACATGGACCACTCTGCGCTTCGATATCTATTCACTAAAAAGGATGCCAAATCCCGCTTGATTCGTTGGATCCTTTTACTTCAAGAATTTGACCTTACAATTAAAGACAAAAAAGGAACCGATAATGTTATAGTCGATCACTTGTCTCGTCTTTCGAACGTATCATCTTCTTTGCCAATCAATGAAAACTTCCTCGATGAACAACTCCTTTCAATTTCTATCGACCCATGGTACGCTGATATAGTGAACTACTTATTCACTAAAGAAACTCCCTCATCATGGTCCAAATAGGACAAATGCAAATTCATGTCCCAAGTGAAGTATTCTATTGGGACGATCCATACTTGTTCCAATATTGTCCCGACCAAATCATCCGACGTTGCATTTCGGTTAATGAGATTAGGAGTGTTCTTTCATTTTGCCACAATCAAGCGTGTGGTGGACATTTCGGTCCTCGAAAAACTATTGAAAAAGTGCTTCAGTGTGGTTTCTATTGGCCTTCTCTTTTCAAAGACTCGTTTGAATTTTGTAAAACTTGCGATTGATGTCAAATGCTTGGACGAATTTCTCGACGAGATATGATGCCTCTAAACCCCATTCTTACGATCGAAATCTTTAATGTATGGGGTATAGACTTTATGGGACCTTTTTCCAATTCTTTTGAAAACTTGTATATCCTTCTCGCTGTCGATTACGTTTCAAAATGGGTCGAAGCCGTTCCTTGCAAAACCAACGACCATAAAATTGTTGTGAAATTTCTCAAAGAAAACATCTTTTCGAGGTTTGGCATACCTCGCACAATAATCAGTGATCACGGGACCCATTTTTGCAACCGTTCTTTTGAAAATTTAATGAAAAAATACTTGATAACCCACAAGTTATCCACTCTGTATCATCCTCAAACTTGTGGCCAAGTTGAAGTTTCAAATCGACAAATAAAACAAATCTTGGAGAAAACTATCAATAAAAATCGAAAAGATTGGTCTCAGAAATTGACCGACGCGCTTTGGGCTTACCGTATTGCTTTTAAAACTAACCTTGGAATGTCCCCATTTCGTTTAGTTTACGGTAAAGCTTGCCATTTACCCGTTGAAATCGAACACAAAGCGTTGTGGGCAATTAAGAACTTAAACTTTGATCTTGAGAAAGCTAGCAAAAACCGAAAACTACAACTCAACGAACTAGAAGAACTTAGGAACGACGCGTATGAAAATGATAAAATTTACAAAGAAAAAACCAAAGTTTTTCATGACAAGTCAATCCTAAGGAAAAAAATTTCGCCTAACCAAAAAGATCTTTTATATGACTCAAGACTTCATTTATTCCCTGGGAAACTTAAATCGAGATGGACCGTACCATTTGTGGTACGAACTGTTTTTCCACATGGTGCCGTAGAAATAGAAAACCCCAAGGATGGATCGGTTTTCAAAGTCAACGGTCATCGTCTGAAACCTTTCTTAGAATTGCCAAATAACCAAGCGGAGGAGCTCATGATCCTTCATGAGCCAAGCTACATCTAGTAAGAATGTTAACCCTCTTTTGTAAATATGTACATAGTTTTCCCCATTACACTCATTATATCATGCATTGACTGTGGGGACACGGTCAAAATTAAGTGTGGGGGGAGTCTCATTTTCATTTTTTTTAGTTTCATGGCATTTTCGAACTTTCATTTTTCTTTTAACTTAAAAAAAATCTCAAAATTTCAAAATCTCAAAAACATTTTAGCATTTTGATTTATTTTTTAGGAAACACTATAGGATAAGTATAAGTTTTGGTTAATAAATTGAAATTTTTGATAATTTATTTGTCTTAACAAAAATAAAAATGAAGTTTGATTACAAATAACAATGGTTTAACTAGTATATAGGAAGGTTCATATGTGTTAATTATGAAGTATGTTCTAATTGAAAATCTTTGTTTAAAAAAATGGTAAATTTAAAGTAAAGGATATAACATTTTTATCTTCTAAGTTAAATGGTGCTAAGATGATTTTGCAAAACTCTCTTTTTCTATAAAAAAAAACATTTGTATATATGTGTATATATATATATTTTTAACACCTAGAGTCATGTGTTCACACTCGTGTGTTCACTCGTCATGCTCTATACCCTTCTCACGTAAGCTCGAAAGGCAGTGCATGATCGGTATATCTGGCCTTAGTTTATCTGAGTTAGGTGTATGTATATAAAAATTCTTTTTAATAACGCCTACAGTCGATAAGTGTTCACTCGCAAGGCTCTGTATTCCCCTCACATCAGTCTGCAAGGCAGTGCACGGGTAATATATCTGGCCTCAGTTTACCTGAGTTAGGCATATGTAAATATTGTCAATATCAATGAAATTTTCAAGTAAGAGAGGGTAAGCAATTGAAATCCAAGCACCATTTTAACTTGTTTGATTTATCTTGTTATTGAAAAGAAACGAGAAAACCACTTTGACAAACTTTGATAATCAACTAAGAATTTATTTCATAGTTACACTTTGTTATCAACCGAAACAACGAGTTAAACTATTGTCTATTTGTTATGATGACTTGATTTTTGTTGGAAATTTTGACGAGTAAATGACTTAAATTTTCAAGATAATGACCAAGACTTATATTTAACTTCCTTGTGTCGATTTAAGAGTAAATCCGTCATTTGTAAATATTTTCAAGAACTTGCATTCATCCCATTGTAAATAAATCTTGCATTTTGTAAATGTTTTCACTTTACATATGGATTTTGTGGGTAGTATCCGCTGAAAACCCTCACGAGATAACACTCGTCATACTAGGGACACCCAAAGGTTTAACAGCTTGTTGCATATGCTCAATGCAATCGTGCTCCCGACGAAAATGGATTTATCTTAGTTTTCCATTATTCGAGGACGAATAAAAAGATAAGTGTGGGAGTATTTGATGTGAACGTAAATGTGCATATATTTACATCCATATTTTATCTCTTTTTATTTAAATAAACATCATATTGGGCATTTGTACATGTTAAAACCAAAATTCCATTATTTTTCAAACCATCATATTTTCATCTTCATTCACGGGCAAAATGGTCATTTTTGTGCATGGGTAAATTTGAGAATTTTTACTTGGACATTTTTGATGATTTTTATAGGAATTTGAATGCATATGGAAGAGGCTTATATGAAGATACATGCATGCACAAATGAATACAAAGGAAATAAGAGGGAAATAATTCAAAGTGAAGATCATGGAGGACCCTACCTACCCACCTACCTTAATGTACAAATTAGAGGCTAATGAACATGATTATGGAATTAATGGCTTCATGTACACTTAAATGATGATTAGTAGAAGCTAATGATTACTTGGCCTCCACTGTAACAACCCGCATATCTATCGATATTTTATTTAAATATTTTATCGTTAGTCGGATGTTAGTCCGAAAAGCTACTTTTTGCATACGGTCAAATTAGGACTCGAGACCACTTCCATTGAGTTCAAAATGACGTTTGCGATCTTTTTAAGTGTAAACTTCGATATGTTTGGAGATAGTGAACTTTTCGGCACTTTTTCCCGCCTTTGACTTTGGTTTGGACTGCACCCCTTTAGTTCAGCCTAACCCTCTTTCTCATTTGTTCAAACACTTCAAGCTTTGTCAAAAATGGTGGTGGGAAAGAGAAATTAAAACTCCCAACTCAAATTCTATTGCTAATCCGAGATTCAACATCAAATTCAAGTAGAAGATTGTGGATTCAAGCTTTGGATTGCTTCTCCTTGCTTTCAATCTTCATCTTCATCAATTTCGTGGAAAAGGTGAGATTTTTGATCTCACATCTTGCCTATATCTATCTTGGAATGTTGGGAATGATCCTCTATTGCAATTGTATGAATATCTGCATTTGGTTTGGATTGGATTGGCGAAAAACTCCAAAATTTAGTGATTTTGGTGAAAAACTGCTACTAGGTCGTTCTGGCCATTTTTAGCTCGTTCGGAGTTAGGTCGCTCGTCCATAGGTCGTAGGTCGTATTCGCCCTTAAGTCGTAGGTCGTTGCCGACCTATAATCTCCAGGCAAAATGTTAAGTCGTTCACGAGCTAAAGGCATAAGTCGTTCATGAGTTAAAGGCATAAGTCGTTCACGAGTTAAAGGCTTAAGTCGTTTGCAGTTAGCTCGTTCGCCTCGAGTTAAGTCGTAGGTCGTTTGGCCTTAAGTCGTTTGCAGTTAGCTCGCTCGCCCTGGCTTAAGTCGTAGGTCGTCCTCGACCTAACTTCACTAGGTCGTTCCTGCCTTAGCTCGTAGCTCGTATTCAAGGCTTAGGTCGTTAAGTCGTTCGTTCCACTAAGTCGTTCAAGGCTTAGGTCGTAAGACCTTAGGTCGTGCACTTTTAGGTCGCGAACAACCTTATGTCGCGAACCTCTTTAGGTCGTATGACCCTAATTTTTCTTAGGTCGTTGGACCTTTTTAACTCGTTAGGTCGTAGACCCTTAAACTGTTAAGTCGCGTACTTTCTTAGGTCGCGCATCCCACTTAGGTCGCAGAACCCTCTTAAGTCGTAAGTCGTTCGCGAGTTAGCACTTAGGTCATTTGACCTGTTTTCCCCTAGGTCGTTCGACCTGTTCTTCTGCTAGGTCGCGTGGCAATCTTCCCTTAGGTCGTTTGGCTTCTCGAGACCGCTTGCCTTCACTAGGTCGTACCCCGTATTACTCTGCGTAGTTAATCATATCTGAAAAGCATTCATCAGAACTTCCACTTTGATGCATTTTGAGCTGATTTTCTTGGATTTTATTCACGTCTCCGAATGTGAATTTTTGTGATAGATTGTTCCAACAATCGTTTTATGACTTGTCACTTTAAAGATATGAAGGTTTTAATACTAGTAGTAAATATCAAAACTCTTTCATCAAATCGATTTCAACACTATTTTTAATATCAAAAGTTCGTTTTCTCAAACCGATTTCCAATCTAATAATATATATAAGCCTTTACTTCACTCGAATGAGAAATCGACTTAAAAGACTTAGTAAAACGAGTGGTATGAAACGCTTGCGTTCACTTCGTCGGTTAGCTCTTGGACTTGTTCGATTGAACCCTTTTCGTGACAATTTCCTAGTGAAGATTTACAGCTTGTTCGTAAATATTTAAGTTAAGCAAGTGGTTATGGGACATGAAGCTAAACTCATATATTTACTAGCTTGGTGTGATTGACACTTCTCGCTGATCATGATGATCATTTTATGATTTAGACTAGCAATTGTGCGATGTCTCTTTGTTTGCAAGGTTAGACTAGACCGCAGTAGTGTGATTCCGACTCACACATATCTCTTTGTCCGCAAGGTTAGTCTAGACCGCAGTAGTGTGATTCCGACTCACACATATCTTTTTGTTTGCGAGGTTAGGCTAGACACCACTTGTGTGATTCCATTCACACATACCTTTTTGCTTTTTGGTTAGCCTAGGCCTCAATCAGTGTGATTCCGACTCACACATATAGGGTAGCGCCCCATGGTCTTCGGACCATCATGTGATAGGCCTCTTTCTCTTTTTTATGATTTCTGGATTTCTTGTTTGATTTCTGGATTTTTATGTCATTGACTTGTTATGAGTACAAGTTTAGGGTATGATGCCCTCTTTGGATTTTTGAGAAGATTCTCGTGATATTGATCATTTCTCATCGGTTGATCTCCTGTTGATCATCATTTTCATACTTATAGTAGTATGTCAGTATGGATATTTTACGTTTATGCCATATCTCTTATTTTATATCATGTCATCTGATATTTATAGTTAGACTGATCCGTTTATTATTTTCTAAAATAATACTCGGGTCAGACCGAGATGTTACAGGTGCTTCTGCTTGACTTCCTTCCGGGATTTGCTACTCTGACTTTTGGCTGCCTATTTAGTTTAGCAGTTTTTGTTGTATACACTTGAGATATGGACTCATAGTTGTATTCTTTTGGTATAGCACATGTTGCTATTCTTTTGTATTATTGTGGAACTTTTTGACCACTACTCTGATGTACACTTTCATGTGTTAGTTATATATTCATATCTTCTTCCGCCTTTGTGATATGGATGTCTGTGACTTCTTTGTGTTATGTTTATTTCTATGTTTGTTTCCGAAGATTATTTTATAGCCACCGTGTGATAATCAATTACATGGATGGTCGCTCCTCAACAGCCTTATTCTCCGTGCTAGTTGACGACACTACATCGTAGTGTCCTTGACTAGCGTGGGTATTGAGGTGGGGCGTCACATCCACACTTCCTAAGGGGTATTTTGGGAAGCCCCCTAAAAATAGAATTAGTATGCATGTATAAATAGCCCTCTTATGTACATGCAAAACATCTTCTACTCTTTCATTTTACTTAGGAAATTAAGAGATCAAATTGTAAGCTCAATGTTCTATGAAATAAAAATGGCTTCCAAGCCTCTTTCTTCTCTTTATTATACATGCTTTTCTTTGTTTTTATGTTAATGCTTTTATTTATGTTCTTTTCTTTTCTTTGTTAGTATAATAGTTTTACATTCATGTAAGTAGTGTAGCTTAATTTCTTTTGTTGTAAGTAGTTTAATTACATTCTCTTCTTTGCTTATTCTCTATTTTCTTCTCTTTTTAATGTTGAAAGTTACTTGTGTTGCTTCAATGCCACAAATGAGTAGCTAAACCCCTTCAATTTAGGGGTAATGAAGCTCTCAAATATTATGTAATTTCAACATTTTATGATTTATGATCTCATTTGGTTTATGCTTCATGAAGTGAGTTTTGATGCAAGTTTATACCATTGGGTTTGATAGCATATATTGTTTATGCAAATGAGCTATTCTTATTCAACATAAACACAATTTGCATCATCATTTTCTAATCCATTTTTGATTGTGAAATTAAAGTAAAAATGAAATTTGATGATCTATATTACTAGTTACCATAGTAAATAGATCATACTTAAAATAGCTTTTTCTTTGGCTTTATTTTCATGAGAATTATAAGTGGTTTATTTGTTGCATTATAGTTTGATGGTTTGAGTTATGTTAATTAATAATATAAACAAACCATACTTATGATAAATACAACAATATTTCACTTAATATCAAAGCTAGAGATCACAAATTGTTTGTTTGTTAATTTACAAAATTATGAGAGTGGATTTTCCTCTAAATTGTTCTCTAGTTAAATAGTTTTTAAATCAAATTTCAATTCTAGTTTTAGCTTCATTTTATTTCTAGTTAACAAATTCTCCTCCATTTGGTCTAATTTGATTGAATAGATTTTTAAACTCTCACAATTCCCTATGAATCGACTCGTATTAGCCACGTACTACAAAGTGTACGACGTGCGCTTGTGGTAAATTTTAATTTAAATTCGTTCGACGGTTTTCTAAACCGATAGAATTTTCGTCGATGAACAGCGAACAAGGTTTTCTGGGGGGATGGATACGAATTAAGGCTGGTGATGGAATGGATGCGAACACATTGCTTCCCTCCATGGATATGAACTAGCCACATTTTGCTTGAGGTTTGATGGATATGAAGCAATGCACCTATGATGGATACGAAGTAGGTTGGCGATGGATGCGAACCACTATTCACATTGATGGATACGAACTGTAGTTGTTTTCCTTGATTGGCAACGATCATATCTTGAGTATGAGAAATCCGATTGACTTGAAATTTGGAATGTTGGCTTTCATAGCTCTGCTCGTTGTACTATATCGATTGTAGATCTATCCGGACTCGGATGAAATTCACCGGTATCCATAGCGAATGTATGTACAACCGATCTTTGGGACGAACTGCCCTCGGTTTCCAGTTAAGCTCTTGGTGTTACGGCCTTGCCAAAAGGCGGGATAACATTTGCCCCCAAAAGTACATCTTGTATGGACATGACGTGCTTTGAAAAGCTGCAACCTTCATTCTGAAGAGTTCTATCTGATTCATTGAACGGTTGTTGTCTTTTTGCCAAAAGATGTAACCTTCGATTGATTTGTCGATTATATAAATGCTGAATTGTTGACTGCCGATGTTTATGCAGTGTATTGTTGTAACTAAGTGTTGAGTGCTAGCAATTTGTTGTTCGCTTTTGTAATTTCCCCAAAGTGAGCGCTTAATTCCTTTGAATTTTACAAATTGAATGTTAATTCATCACATACATAAATGCGTGTTAACCTGGCTCCCGTTAACGTTCATGAGTCGTTGTTAAGTCATTTTTATCGAGTTTCGTGTTGATCCTCTCTTGAATCAACGTGAAATTCGAGTTGTAACAACGCTTGACGGTTGTTTTAGTGTATCCTTTCATATCGATCCTCTTCTAGATCGATTCGAGGAATTGAAAATTTATCTTCGTATCGATGGTAATCGATATGAATTAGCTGGCCTTTTAAAATATTTTGTATCGACGGATACGAATTTCTGTGGGGCTTCAATACAATGGATATGAAGTTATCATTTCGTATCGATGAGTCTTTGATGGGTCTGAATGACTCGAACAAGTTCATGTGTATCGTTCGTATCGATAGGTTACTGATGGATACGAGCGGCAGCATTTCGGATCGATGGCAAATAGATACGAGCAGTTGTGCTCGGGACTGCTATGTGTGGTTGGATACGAACAGAGCTTCTCGTATCGATGACATTGGAGACCATTCTAACCGGTCATTTTAACTGGGAGACGAATGGTCGTTTCTTTAGTATAAATATGCCTGGTACTTAGCCATTTTACACTTTCTTGTTTCCATCTAGCCTCGCCTTCGTATCGCTTCGAGTAGAGAGAATTAAAACTGCTCTTTGCCCTTGAGCCATTCAATCTACCCAACTTCTTAAACTAGGTAAATCGATGAAAGAATCAACATAAAAATGATGAGATTTTAATTCTCTTATCTTTTCACCTGTTCTCGTGGTTGATACTGGTGAAAGGGATGCCATAGATGGTCAGAGTGAGGTTGAAATAGCATCTGAGTTGATCGGGGAAGATTAAGAGTGGATGGGTTTTTGGCTCTGACCTCGTATCCATGAGAGATGGAAAGAAAAAGAATTGTTCATATCGATTAGGAGTGTGGAGTTCGTGCCGATCTAGAACTAATAGGTGGAAAAAGGATATTCGTATCGATTAGAGTCGCAGAACTTCGTATCGATCTAAGGCCATCGATACGAAGTGTGGACAATGCAAACGATATGAAAGATAATTACGCAACCGATACGAACTCCCTACGGGCAATCGACATGAAAGAAAGCTACACCATCGATACGAACTCATTGTGGGCGATCGATACGAAAGTGATAGCCTTCGATCGACACGAAGCTTATCTTCCCTTGATCGATACGAAGTAGGTTTTTGGTGATCGATCCAAGTTTTGAACCTTGATAGATATGAAATTTCTACATACTCGAACATTTGACTCCAACGAGCTTCTGCCCTGCATAATTGGACTTAGCTATTTCACCGCATATTTTACTGCCATTTGAAGCTCGTCGATGGAACTGTAACTGGACAAAATTTAACGATCTTTAACTTGGATCGGCTTCCGTAGTCTGGATGGCATGGTAGTGACGGTCAGCGATGACGGTCACTCCGTTTGAATTTTGAAGTCTTGTCGTTCAAACGTTCTCTTTTAAACCTTATATAATCTCTTAAGTAATATACAGCACTTCACTGAACACATTCACGCACTTCATACTGGGGAACACACGGGATTATTGTTGTTTAACAAAGGTTTTTGATGAGCTGATTAGTTATGGAACCCACGAGTTCACAGCAACAGGTGGCTTAAAGTCCACCTCCATTGGTAATAGAGATGCCGACCATCCCGGTCGAAATCATAAGTCCAGCTGGGGACGAGTTACCAGGTGCAACCTTCATCGGGAACACACAAGATTCTGTTTCATCTAATGTTACTGAAGATATGTTGGGAAGAATTTGCTTGCGGCACGGGCTATCGTTGAATGATGTTCTGTTACCAGGGCCGAACGACAGGCCACATACTCCCCCAGAAGGGTACACCGCTTTTAATCGATTTTCCTGCACAACCGGGATGCTCCCACCCTTTAATCGATATATTTGGGAGGTGTTATCTTATTTAGGGATTGCTCCATCACAGTTGCAACTGAACGGGTATGCTCTTCTGAACAACTTATTCATCATCTTCATGGAGCACCTTTTTCGACCCCCGACTCCAGAGGAAGTTAGATTCTTGTTCAATGTAAAGAGTCGGGGAGATAACGCTTCTTTCACATTCTTAAAGGGAGCCAGAATGGTTAAATTGTGATTGGAACTTGGGCTAAACTTAGCTTCTTCAAAACCGAGTGGTTCTATGTTCGTTGCCCACCAGGATTCGCTAGACGATGGCTAGTCAGACGTAAGTGCCGCAATTTCTCTAGCGACTAATGGGGTAGTTGCAATCGATGTTGAGTCTAACATTTTCTGTCTTTTACAGCTTTAATTCCAAGACCTGAAGGCGCTCACTTTAAGGAAATAGTACGGATTCTTCAAGAGGTGCCGGGCGAGATTAGAGAGATCGACTCGGTACTTACGGATTAAAATTTGAGGGCCGTTGGGCTAATTGATAGCGTCCAGAGCATAAGGCTTGAAGGATCTCTTAGGGCAGCCCCGATAAGACGGGCTAGGCGTAAGGCGCCCAGGATTGTAATTGCTAAGTAGGGTGGTGAAGAGGATACACCCAGCGAAGATGAACCCGTAGTTGGGCCCTTAGGTAGTCCTCGACATTCAGAGGGAAAGAGGAAAGGCAAGGCGGTTGCTCATAAACTTCACAAGTCTTCAAGATGGAAATCTATGGTCATGTCTCTGCTAGCCACCGGTGTTATAATGTCGGAGGTTCCTCCCCCACATATGGAGAATCCTTTCGAAGGACTTGCAGACATTCCAATTCCGGACTATGTGTCGCTCCAACAAGATACCGGGTTGGAAGGGCTTCAGAGCACCTTAGATCTAGGCAAGTAGATTCCTTCGAGTATGGCCGACATATCTAGTTGGTCGGGGGGTTCACACATGCATGTACACACTTCATGGCACTGCATAATTTCTAATCACAAGTAATTCATTTCTGGAAAATACCAACTCTGTTTTCCTTTTCATTTTACAGGCACGATGTCAAAGCGAGGATCTATTCTTGGCAGCATTCGTTCTGCATGCCATTCCTCTAGTTCATATTATGAGTCTCGCGGACGTGAGGCCGATAGAGACCGCAATCGCGGCTACTCTAGTCAAGAGAGGGAGCGCTATGAGAGGGAGAAAGTGTACAGGCGTCGTTCCTGGTCACGCTCTCCACCACCTAGAATTCCAACACAACCTTCTGGCTCTGGCAAACAAACCTATGAATCTTCACGTCAAATACCACCTTCCCAAGCACCAAGGTCTGACCAACAGCGTCGGAGGACGGAAACCGAAACTCTCGTCGTTACCGAACAAGCTATCACAGGGCCCACGAGGAAGGAGCGATTAGAATCGCTAAACTGAAAAAAGATTTTCCAAATATCTGTTTTGACGGCTTCGCCTTTCCCCCGCACTTAAAGCAAATTCCTGTCGAGGCAGAACAAATAATGCACGACTACATTCATGATGTTTATGGCCAGTACCGGGAATGGATGAAGACCGCGGACAAAGTATCAGCGGTGGCTTTTGAGTGGGCGAAAACAATGGAGAAAATAAGGACTGATCTCGCTCAGAAGGACCGCATAATCCAGGTGCTCAATGATGAAAATGGGTACGCGAGAAATTCAGAGACAGAAGCCAATAAAAGAGCCGATGAGGCAACTCGGAGGATGGAAGAAATGAGGCGAACACACTTGGCCCTGGTCGAGAAGATGGGGCACTGAACCACCACAGTTATGGCCGAAAGAGATGGGGGTGCTTAAAGAGATCGAGGAGCTTAAAGCCAAACTTGTCGTAATCATCAAAGAAAAAAAGACGATGCAAATAAAGCCGCCCAGGAAGCATGCGAGCAGGCTGTGGTGCTTAGGGATGAGAGGGATGCGGCAACGCTTAAGGTTCAGGAAGCCGAATCTAGGGTTGAGAATGAAGTGAAAGCGGTAGAGGCCAGGTTGGAGGGTGACATCGAAGATCTTCTTATTACGTACAACGCTAATGTTCTGAAGCATCAAAATCTAAGCTGGCTTGAAAACTATCCATCACACCTATACAATTCTTGGTGTCGCTTGGTGGTAGATGAAAAATCAGAGCACCACACTGAATCTATCGATGAATTTGAATTGGAGAATTGGGTGCTGAATGAGGATGAAAGAAGAGTTCTCCATGACATCACTATCACGTTCAAGAAGGAGAAGCTCGAGACTTAGCATCCAGAGGCTGGAGAGGGTTCTGGCATTTTGCATCATGATGCGGGTTCCAAAATTCCTATGCCAGCCCGAATCTACTCCTGCGGTTGATCCTTTATCTGTGCCCGCATACAATCCTGATCAACCGTAGTTATCTCCAGCTCGTGAGCAGGTCACTAAAGCTGTTCCGGCTCCACCCGCAAGCCATTCTGAGGAAGGTATTCTGAACATTTCTCGCACTTATTCAAAGTCGGGAGCATTGTTGGAAGTAGTCACTAACACTTTTTCTTATCCCTATTCAGCGATAGGAGCTGCATCGATCGTGCCCCCTACAACCCAAGAGTCGCACCACGAGCAGGAGGCCCTTATAACAGAGGCCACCACAACAAAGGCCGCCGCACCAACCGATGGAGTGCAGAGGAGAACTTTTACTTTTGATGAGCAGATGATGAAGGAACTTCTTGGTCATCAAAGCGACCCTTTTGTCGACCTGCCATTTGTTATGGGCGGAGGCGCACCCATAATCAGCTCCTCGGGCCCAACTGCCAGCATCACCGTGGACGCTCAAACAATCCACGAAGAAGAGATAATAGCTGAGATCAATGCTGAGATGGAAGCGGTCGCACGGGCCAGCGGTGTTGGAGGTAGGATGGCGGGCCCTGGTCCAGTCCCTCTGCGAATGATTTCTCCGGGAGGCATGGTTGTCGACACTGGTGTGCCTCCCTCGTCTTCTAACGTCGATCTTGTCCCTCCGACTCTGTCTCTAGAAAGTATTCCGATTTCCATGAGTTCGGAGGAAGAGATCACCATAATCCCCCCGGCTGGAGACCAACCACCAAAAGGCAAAGGCTCGAAGAGGCATCTAAGTGGTAGCTCCAGTGGGTCAACGCCGGGGAGGAAGAAGAAGAAACTGAGGGAATAAACGTATCTTCCCGCTCCTTTTTTGTAGATAGACAATAATTTCTTTTTGCTTCTTGTAGGTCGTGTATAGATGCGGATTCGACCCCTGCTAGTAGAAATTCTTGGAATGATTTTTGTACTTATCCTTCTTTTCCAAAGAATGGTTATAATAAAATTCCATTTTGTTTCCAGCATAACTTTGTGTTTATTTCCTTAAGTATTTCAGCGCTCGAACTTCCATTCAATGTACTTGTGAATTTTTAGTCTTTGAATCGGACTTGAGTTTAGTTGTTAAGTCCCGAAGTTACGAATTTGAGTCATAATCGAAAGTTAAGCTGAGTTCCAATACTGCACTGTTTCGATCAGTAGCTGGTACTTAAGTTCTGCCCCCAGACCCAAGGATAAATTGAAAAGATTGGTCGGCAGTCGCTTTTCGCCTTTAATACATCGAGCTTAACTTTGTTGAAACGAGGATGAAACAAGACGAGTTCGGGTGGTCAAATCACACTCGCTCATCTATTGATGATTGCATCCACACTTTGGGAATTGTGCTTTTGCATCTGCAGTCGATCTCGTCCGCTTAAGATTTAGAGATATGTTCGCGCTCCGGGGACATAAGTTATTTTACGGGCGGTCAGTCACATCCGTTTAAGAGTTTCGTCTGCACTCTAGGGACTTAAGTTGTTTTATGGGCGGTCAATCACACCCGTTTAATATTTAGACTTTCGTCCGCACTCTTGGGACTTAGATTAATTCGTGGGTGGTCAGTCACACCCAATTTGCGTTCATACTCCGGTCCGCACTCTGGGGACTCGGAGTTGTTTCACGAGTGGTCGTTTCACACCCGGTTTGTGTTTATACTCCAATTCACACTCTGGGAATTTGGAGTTAGCCGATGGGTGGTTGGTTACACATATTTTGATGTTTATACTCCATTTCGCACTCTGGGAATCTGGAGTCGGTTAACAGACCGTCGATCACATCTGTTGTGAGTTTTAGGACTTCGATCGCACTCCGGGAATGAGAGAAGTATCAGGATCGTGGATGGTCGGATCACATCCACCCTGAGTTAACAAGCGAGGTCGTTAGATGGATGGATCCATCCTCCTCGGACTTGGTTTAATTACGGGCGATGTCGTTAGGTGGACGCACCCACCCTCTTCGAGCACGCATTTGTGAGTTTATACTCCAGCTCGCACTCTAGGAGCCGGAGTTAGTTAGAGGATTGTCGTGTATCAATCCTTTTTTGGCTTCAGTGTGATGGTTTGCCCCCGAGTTCGGGTTTCACTTAGCGAGTGACCGGTCGTATCACAGTCACTCCCTATTTGAATAAGTACCACAGTAGGATGGAACTTAGCTCTCCATGCATTGTGATGGTCGCATGACGCATTTCATAAATCACTGCTCTAGCTCGAAGAGATTGCATTTTATTGCTGAAATAAGAAAGTACGGCAAAGTCAGTTGCCTTATTACAAATTAAAATTTTGAAATGCATGAACAAATTGCAAATGAAAAGTAGATTGAATGAATAAATAAAGCATGTTATGTGTAGTAGTGACGAAGACCCTCGCTCTTCCAAGCTCTCGGCAAAGTGAGACCATCAACGGTCGATAATTTGAATGTGTCGTCTCCGAGCCTTCGTTCAATAACATACGTCCCTTCCCACGTTGGTTTCATATGTGAAGGAACCGGGTTAATTTTCTTGAGGAAGAGATCGCCGAGTTCAAAGGTTCGGGGTTGGACCTTGGCATTGTACAATCGGGTGACTTGACATCGGTAGGCCGCTGCCCTCAAATAAGCCTCTTCTCGCTTCTCATCCAATAAGTCTAGAGATTCGGCAAGTAATATGGCATTTGTCTTCGGGTCATAATATGTCACACGATGAGAACGCACTTCCAATTCGACTAGAATAACACCTCTGAACCGTAGGAAGGTGAAAATGGGGTGTGGCCGGTCGCGAACTTGTGGGTTGTTCAATAATCCCATAGGGCCATAGGAAGTTCATCGACCCATTTACCCCCGGGTTTTTCCAATCATTTCTTCAGAATGGACTTTATAACTTTATTAACAGCTTTGACCTGTCCATTCGTTTGAGGATGCGCAATAGTAGAGAATTTCTTTTGGATATGGAACCGCTGATAGAAATTCTTGAACTCGACACTATCGAATTGGGCTCCGTTGTCAGTGATGATGATATGTGGGAGACTAAATCGACAGATAATATTATGTACAACAAAGTTGATCGCTTTCTTCATTGTGATAGTAGCAAGGGGCTCGGCTTCCGCCCATTTTGTAAAGTAATCAACTGCAATGATGGCGTACTTCGCACCACCTTTGGCTACAGGCAGAGACACAATGACGTCAATGCCCAATATTGCGAACGGCCATGAACTGACCATCTGAGTTATTTCGGTTGGCGAAGCTTTTGGAATCTAAGCATGTTTCTGACATTTGTCACACTTCCTGGCATAATCCGATGCGTCGCGATTTACAGTCGGCCAATAGTATCCATACCGGAGCACTTTCTTGGCAAGAGCTTGCCCCCCAGTGTGATCGCCACATTCTCCTTCGTGTACGTCGTGCAATACTCGATTGATTTCATCGTGGGCGATACACCGGAGTAAAGGAATAGAGTACCCTCTTCTATACATGACTCCATTCTGAATAGTGAACCGCGAAGCCTTTCGAAGGACTTGTCTTTTCTCACTCCTGCGCTCTGGCAGGGTTTTATGCTCGAGATAGTTTCTGAACAAAGTCATCCATGACTCCTTATCGGGAGTGACCTAAAACACCCAGTCGGTCTCCATTTGATCAATACTTGGGGAAGATAATGTCTCAACGGGAACGAGTCTCATCTGCTGTGCTTCACCGGTACTGGCTAACTTTGCCAAGGAATCGGCCTTCTGATTGTGTTCTTGGATAGATGGCATAATAATCGAACTGGTTCTATATTTCCTGGACCCGAGCGAGATAAGCGGCCAGTCTCTGATCTTTAGCTTGGTACTCCCCTCGAACTTGGCACATGACCAATTGTGAGTCGTGGTAAATCTCCACAACAATAACTCTTAAATCTCTGGCAAGCCTTAATCCGGCGAGCAGGGCTTCGTATTCGGCCTCGTTGTTAGTCACACAGATATCGAACTTTAAAGCATAACATATTGATGGCCTTTAGGAGTTTCAAGTACAACCCCAGCGCTTAAGCAGCGGTCATTCGATGCACCATCAGTATGTAGCTTCCAGACATATTTGGAAGATTCACTGGTTTCAGGCAAGTCCTCTGGGATAGTGAATTCAGCGATGAAGTATGCTTGGACTTGTCCTTGAATAGCCCGCCTTGGTGTGTAAGTGATGTCGAACTGACTCAGCTCGATATTCCATTTGAGTAACCTACCAGACGTCTCAGGTCGCGTAAGGACTTGTTGTAACAGCTGGTCGGTGTAAACAGTGATAGGATGAGCCTGAAAATATAGATGGAGCTTTCTCGAGGTAATGACAAGACAATAAGCTAACTTCTCCAACTTCGGATAATTTCTTTCTGCTCCAGTCAGTCGTTTGCTGATGTAATAGACTAGCCGTTGTATCCGGTCCTCCTTCTGGACTAAAGCAGCACTGATTGCATTTTCTGACACCACCAAGTAAATGTACAGTTTCTCGTGATCGATACGCTTTGACAGAATGGGGGGTGTGGACAGATGCTAAACCAGTGCTCGGAATGCATCCTCACATTCTGCAGTCCATTCAAAGTTCTGTTTTCCTTTTCTGATCTGATCGAGAAAGGGAATGCATTTGTCGGTGGATTTTGAAATGAACCCGCCCAGTGCTGCTACCTTCCCATTGAGGCTCTGAACTTGTTTTATAGTCCTTGGAGTCTCGAGATTTCTAATTTCCCAGATTTTTCCGGGATTGGCTTCGATTCCCCAAGCATTGATGATGAATCCAAGGAATTTCCCAAATGCGACCCCAAAGTGACATTTCAACCGGTTGAGTTTCATCCTGTACTCTCGGAGGATGTTAAATATTTTTTCCAGGTCTTTGATATGATTGGTGGAGAATTGTGACTTCACAAGCATGTCGTCCACATATACCTCCATGGTCTTTCTGATCTGTTTAGCGAACATTCGGTTGACGAGTCTCTGATAAGTTGCTCCGGCATTCTTAAGTCCGAACGACATCACTTTATAATAATAGTGTCCCAAATCGATGACAAAGCTGGTATGCTCCTGATCAGGCAGATGCATCGGTATCTAATTATAGCTAGAATACGCGTCCATGAAGGATAAAAGTTCATGTTCGGCTGTTGAATCTACGAGTCGATCAATCCGGGGAAGTGGAATGTTGTCTTTAGGGCAAGCTTTATTCAATTCTTAGTAGTCAACACAAGTTCCCCACTTCCCATTAGGTTTCCTGACAAGTAAAGGATTGGACACCCATTCTGGATACAACGCATCTCGGATAAACCCGTTCAATCTGAGTTTATCCACCTCTTCCTTAAGGGCGTCAGCTGTCTTTGGATCCATACCATGCCTTTTTTGCTTGACCGTACATGCCTCGGGTCAATATTCAATGTGTGGCTCGCGATGTCCGGCGATATCTCACACATGTCGGAGTGCATCCAAGCAAACACGTCGAGGTTTGATTGGAGAAATTCAACTAATTCCTCTTTCATCCGTTGGCTTAGCTGAGATCCAATCTTTAGCATTCTAGAATCATCATCATTACTGATTGGAACATCGATTGTCAGCTCTGCCGGAGAAGCCTGACTATCCTTAACCTCGTCCTCGCTTTCAGTATCTCTCAGGTCAAGATCTTTTGGGAATTGGTTGTGGTGCCCGAGCCTTGGCCCAGGCGTTAACTGTCAATTTTCTGCAAAGCGGACGTAGAAATATTCCTTTATGCCCTTTCCCTTTTCCTTTCGTTGCGCTTTCTGCAGCTCAGCAGCATAACAGGCTCGTCCTGCAGCCTGGTCTCCCTGAATGACTCCGACTCCATTGTCGGTAGGGAATTTCAAAGTTAGACACCACGGGGCGATAGCAGCCCTGAACTCAGCTAGGGCCGGTCGGCCCAAGAAAGCATTGTATGGTGAATTAATATCCAATACAATAAATTGCAATATCCGGACTCTCCGGCGCTCTTCAACTCCCAACTCCACTGGTAGCTCCACCATCCCAATGGGTATAGTCGCACTTCCATTGAAGCCATGAACACGAGACTGACAAGGCTTCAAATCTTTTGCTTCCATTTTCATTTGATCATAAGCCCACTTAAAAAGTATGTTCACTGAACTTCCACTGTCCACTAAGATCCTCTTCATCCAACCAGGACCTATCTGAGCTGAAATGAGCAGTGGATCAATGGTTAGGGCTTCGACTCTGTCTGCATCCTTGTCACGAAATATGATGTCGTCTATCATCGTTTTCCGTTGTTTGGCCGGAGCCCTATCTTCCAAATTACTACAACATTTGAAGCTCGCATGCCTAATAGAGCTGGCATATGACTCCATTTCCCTCCAGCTCTAATCTGCTGGATGAGGACCACCACTAACAGTATTAATCACCTACCTCCCGCCGGTACGAGTGGGTTCCTCCGGTCTAACCTGATTTGGTATCTGGTTTTGATTCGATGGGCCTGCACCTCCAGACTACGGCGCCCGAACAAACTGCTCCAACTTTCTTTCTCGGATTAACTTCTTGATAATATCCTGTAAATGACGACACTCGTTCGTGTTGTGGCCATAAATATCGTGAAATCTACAATACTTCCCCGTTTGAAAATGATTTTCTAATGATTGCTTCGGAGTAGGTTTCTTATATTGGATAGTATTGCAGGTCTGCAAGTACACATTTTCTAGAGACGTATTTAAAGGAGTATAAGTGTCAAACATGGGAGCTCTATGTCGCGGTCCGCGATTCTGATCCCTTTTACTGCCCTGATTTCCATCGCCTTTCTGTTGATTCTGTATGTTTAACTGCACTTTTCCGGAACTCTTCCCGGTTTGTTTAACAGCGACATTGCTTTGTATTCCTTCCACACTGGGCCCTGTATCATCCTTTTTCCTAGATTGTTTCACATCCTCACTTCTCAAGAACTGAGCTGCCTTGGAATAGAAACGATCCAATGACGCAGGGGGTTTTCCAGCCAACCAGTTGCCAAATTCAGAATCGGGATCGATTCCCTTATTTAGTGCCATCAGAATTGAGTTGTCGTTAGGATTAGCACATGTAGCATGAAACCTTTCCAAATAACGTCTGAGTGTCTCTCAAGGAGCTTGAGTGACACTAGATAAGGTATTAACATCTTTGGGCCTAGTGACATGCATGCGAAATTGTTCAACAAACTTCATTGCCAACTGGTCAAAACATGAGATAAATCGAGGTGGTAAGCGAGTAAACCACATAGTTGCAATCCCCCTAGGGATATTGGGAAACTTCGGCATTTGACGCATCATCAGCACGCGCGGCATTCATTAACCATTCATACTTCAAAATGTGCTGATAGGGTCAAAACTCCCTTCATAAACAGGTAAAGTTGGCATTCTAAATCGTCAAGGCGGTTCAACGTAGAGGATGTCGTCGGTGAAAGGGGTATGACTCCGGGAGATTCCCCAGTCGTCATTAGTGAGGCCCTAACTTTCACGGATAATCTGATGGATCATTGTCGGGATTTCTGACATCTGGACATTCTGGGCATGCTGGGCCAAGGTATGGTCGGGTTCCACAATGCGAGGATGGGCCGGACGCGGTCGACTGTCCATACCTCACCTCCTTGGCTCTAGGTCTTTAGGAACATAAGGTTCAGGAGTATAATCACGTTGACGAAGGTTCGGATCTGTTTGGTTTCGAGCGTCGGCTCCCAACTCGTTAGCAGCGCGGTTGTCAGTAGTGTGATAGGGAATCGTCCCTCCTCGGGAAGAGGGTCCGGTCTGGTGGCTGGTTGACGGACCAACTCTCGGTTGTCCAATAGTCAAACTGCGCTGATGTCTGGTAGCATGCGTATAGCTTCCATCCAGATGTGGGCGCGTGGATCTGTGATTGTAATCAAAAGAAGCCGAACTCTCAGTGGATGAGTAGGAAGCCTGATCCCTTCTAGGCCTCCTTCGTCTTCATGGTTCAACCGATTGGTTAATTCCACGTTGGCACGAAGCTGCTGGGTAAGCTAATGGCGGCTTTGAGTCAGCTCTTGCATCAGTAGTTGGAATTCCTCCCTGATGACAGGGCCTTGTGAATTCGAAGGTCCGACAGCATTTTGGTCTGTGGGCGGAAGTTGCGTGGAGTTCTGCATGTCCCGTCTTTCTAGATCTGCAGCTGTTGAGCTAGTCCTAGTGTTGACCATGGTGGATAGCGAAGTTCTCTCCTAGACATTGTACAAATCTGAATAGGAAGGAAGAACTTCTAGGCTTGAAATCGGGATCTCCTCCTTGGATTCTTACAATCCAATATCGACAGTAGATCCAATGAGCAGGAGAAAAGCTGGGTTTTCTCGGTGAAAGCACCAAAGTGTTTGTACCAAAATTGGGCACAACACTCTTTGGATGTTTTTGAAGAGATAAAATGAAGAAAATAAATGTAAAATGAAGTAGATCTAACAAACACACCAATAAACAGATAAGAAAATGCACAAAAAAACACGGATTTAAAGTGGTTCGGCGTATTGCCTACGTCCACTATGAAATGATTGATGTTTATTGAATTTCACTTGCTGATTACAAGAGATTACAATAGTACAACTGAAGTATGGTAATGATTTCGGCAGAGTACCAGCGTAGAGAAGCCAAAAATGTCCATTTTCTATAAGTCCAGGGTCACTATTTATAGGCGTAGGTAGCAAATATCTCGCCCAGATCTCAGAAGACTTCTTCTCTCACGTGGGCAGGCCCACGGGAGCGAATTCAGGTGATTTCGACCCGATCTGGGAGCGATACGAATTGGGTTCGTATCGACGAAGAGTTTGTCCTTTCGGGCTGGAATTTATCAGGCACATTCTAAAGGTTGTAGGCAAGCTCTTGTGAAAATTTGGTTGCATTTGGACTTGTAGATCTCTAGTTATGATCGATGCAAGTTTGGATCTCCAATGTGCAAACGAGTTCGTCTCGATACTTGTTCGTATCACTCTGTTCGTATCCCTGTTTGCACGTGCTGACCAGATGACGTGGCACTATATCTTAGGATCGATCCACTTTTCATGTCGAGTGATCGAGTCTTCTTCTTGAGTGCACCCTGTTCGTATCCCTCCAGTGTATCTCCATTCATATTGCATTTTATCCCTCATTTCGTATCAATCCTAAAGCCATATCGTATCGATTGATTGATGACCAATTCGTATCGATACGAACTCACTTGTTTCGTATCGACAACCTTGATGCTTTTTCGTATCGATCACCTTGCATGTCCTTCGTATCGACTTATTTAATAGTATGCTTCGTACCGATAGATTAACTGATCGATACGAATTAAGTTGGTATGGACATCGATACAAAATATGGGAGGATGTTCGATACAAAACGTGGTCTGGTGATGTATACGAAATGAAGCTGATATGATGGACACGAAATGGAGTTGTTGCTTGATGGATACGAGGCGGAGTTACTTGATGGGTTGATGGATTCGATGTCGCATGGATGCGAACAAGGTTTTCTGGGGGGATGGATACGAATTGAGGCTAGTGATGGAATGGATGCGAACACATTACTTCCCTCCATGGATACGAACTGGCCACGTTTTGCTTGAGGTTTGATGGATACGAAGCAATGCACCTGTGATGGAGACGAAGTAGGTTGGCGATGGATGCAAACTACTATTCACATTGATGGATACGAACTGTAGTTGTTTTCCTTGATTTGCAACGATCATATCTTTAGCATGCGAACTCCGATTGACTTGAAATTTGGAACATTGGTTTTCATAGCTCTGCTCGTCGTACCATATCGATTGTAGCTCGATCCGGACTTGGACGGAATTCACTAGTATCCATAGCGAACGTATGTACAACCGATCATTGGGATGAACTGCCCTCGGTTTCCAATTAAGCTCTTGGTGTCACAGCCTTGCCAAAAGGCGGGATAACAAAATCAATACTAACTACAGTGATTACTTAATTTCTGTTGAATTACCTGACCCGCTAGTGCTTCTACTTCTCCCCCTCTTTTCTCCTCGACGCCACTGTCACGAACCCGAACTCCCTCTGACTATAACCAAACTGCTCTCCTCCTCTCCACTGTCATACTCCACCACTTGCGAATTCACCTACTCCACCACGAACCAGTACGTGAAGCGAACTACCACCGCAAGCCATCGCCTGCAACCACACCCACCACTTTTCCACCACTGTTCAAACCCATCTTCCACCAAAGCATCGCAACCTAAACCAAACTTCAACGCACCAAATCCAACCACCTCGAACTCGCCCTTACTCCACGCCATCGACCGCGCCAACACCACCCAAAGCTCTGTTTGCCTTTCATCGCAACTACCACAACCGTGAACCCTAAATTGAACGATCGAACCATCACGCTCGTCCACCCTCAGCCAACTCGTGACTCCTCCATTTCCGCCCCCAGCCACTAGAAATCATGCGTTCGCCATCGCGACTTGCTCGCGTAAATTTTTTTCATTTGAATGAAACGATTTCGTTTCTTTTTTTTTGAGATTTTGTTTTGATTTCTTTTGTTCGAACAGAGAAGAAAGGAGAGGGATGCGATTTAAATGGTAAAGAAGGCGGCTGTGGTCGGTAGTATAGGATGGCTATAGGGCAGGTCGGCTGAAACGAGTTAGGGTGGCTTGAATTTGAACCTTGATTTGAAATTTATAAATTTTATTTTCAAAATATCCCACTTAGCATATCTTGAAATTCTGAACCCCTATTGAGGCGTGCCGCCAGGCATTCCTAATGTTATACCGCTATTCCGAACGCAATGGAACAAGTTTTGAGCTCTAACTCAATCGTATGGAGAAGATAGCTTTTTAAATCGACTATTTAAATTAAATTAAATTAAATTATTTCTAGGCGTTTTCAGATCGTGCGACCACGGCGACTCCAAACGCTATGAAATTTGAAATCCGATAATAATACACTATTACGGATCAAATGGAACTGGTTTCATCGAAATCTGAGATTGTGCCCCTGGTTGCTATTTTAACGCGTCGATAAAATCGACGATTTCAAAAATCGATGAAATCACTTGAAATTTCAGTTTTAAAAACTTATCAACTCAACCCTAATTCCAATAGATTTTATATCTGCATTAGAAATCATTTTCGATTCATATTCAACTCCAATTCGAATATTCAAACGATTTTCAATTATTAATTCAACAATTAAATTTATCCAATAATCGCTATATTTGGAACTTAAGTTTTATTCCACTTATTTGATTGATAACTTCATATTAAAATTCCTTTTTACATTTCAAATTCAACATTTAAAATAAATTAAATGTTTCAAAATCAGAGATTGAAAATCCGGGTCATTACATTCCTCCCCCTTTAAAAGAATTTCGTCCCTGAAATTGCTAAGGTATGAGAAATGCTCCAAACCCATTAGCTTATCAAAACCCACTTAGTTAAAACTCTACATTTCACTTCCCTAACCCTTTCAGTTCCTTCCAAAACATTTAGTTTTCCTTTCTACCAAAATCCCTTATTTCAAATTCAATTCAGACATCAACTTTTTTAGTTAACAAAAGTTTTCTAACACCCTAAATTTCAAAAAAATTTGGCAGAGTCTCCCTTGTACGGAGAGCCTGTTGCAATATGACAAAAATGATAAAAATATATACATCGACCCACACGGTCGAAAACACAATATATATCAATATATATATTATTGTTGTATTTAATCCGAAAACGTACCTTTATTTAGCGTTTTAAGCTGGCGAACTTACTTTATATGCAATTTCGCAACCTAATTCTAGCCCAATAGCCTCCTTGTACCTGTACTTACTCAATTTAAACGCGTAAGTCCTAAAAATAAGAAATTTAATAACTTCACATTCATTTTACTAATGCAAATATACAGATTTAATAACCAATCAGGTTATAACATGCATTTATAATAATTACAAGGTTCCAACATATGATTATCATCTTCAAATTGATTTATACATCATTTATTCAATTCCAACGATTCACAACAATTTATTTGCATTCAATTCATATTCATACCCAACAAATTCATATTCATTTCAAATTAATTTAAAATCAATTTATTCACTTGCCATTGATTCACAGAATTTTATTTACTTCCGTTTTTGTCAAACGATAATTTTTCCATGTAAATTTGGTGGCATTCATTTAATAAAATAACCACGTAAGCTTATAAACCTTTTAAATTGATTCTAAACCAATTTATCCATTTCTATTGATTCACGTTCAATTTTTTTCCCAAAAATCTCGTTCGCTAAATTTTTATATCAATGACATTTCATTTTATGCCAATTCACTTAATAACCCATTCCATAAATTTAATTGAGCCAACTTCCATCCAAAAATATTAACTTAAGTTAATTCGTTTACTTTCAATCATTTCAACCATATAGCTTAAGTTCATTTCTATTGAAATCAAATTTCATTTCATTTAAATTGATTCCTATTCAAGTTATTTACCTTCTATCGATTTGCATTTCCATTTTCTTGGTATATCTCAATTTACACTATATTATTTTGAGAATCATTTCATAAAATTAATATTAAGGTTTATTATAACCTTTTATACCATACTGACGCAGCGGATTAATCAAAACAATGTAGATCGATGAAAGTAGCAATCGATGGATTGATGAATACTGAAATGCCCGAATTCGTTGATCTGAAGATACCGAATTCTAGCTATCCCGAACTCGTTGATCGCGCACGATACTGAGTTTAAAGATCTGCGATTCTTCACACGTTGATCTAGCGCACTAGATTCCGTGAATCGGCTTCAGCTGTCGTTGAATCGAGCGCATTTGATTATCCGAGAGTGGAGATAGGAGATTACACTCGACTACCAATTTGGTGAAAGCACAAAGCTAACAAAACAAAGTTTTTATTTCAAATCAACTAAACTATTACAAATGGCACCACCGGCCTATTTATAGAAGTTACAAATCTCAACACAAATCTGTACAACTCTTAAGTCGTGTTCGACTTATAACACCACGACCTAAAATAGACGACTCAAAAGTATACGACTTACCATAAGTCGTTCACGACTTAAGACTTATAACAGAACGACTTAACAACATGTACAAAGAACAATACAACATATCACGAACAATACAACTCTTAAGTCGTTTCCGACCTATAACCTGCGACCTACGACATAACAGGCCCAACGACACAACAGCAGCGACATAACATTCTCCGCGACTTAACATAATCAACGGCATCTGGAGCGAGCGACCTAAAATGAACGGCATCCCTTCATCAGCGACTTAAAAGAGCGGCTTCATAAAAACTGCGCGACCTAAGTCTTTGCAACCTAAGCCTTCACGACCTAAGTCCTCGCGACTTAAGACTTCGCGACTTATAGCGAGCGACCTATCTCTCCACATCTTCTCGCGACCTAACTTAGGTCGTTCCATTTTCCTGTGACCTAACATAAGTCGCTTCTTTTTAGGTCATAACACCTTTTCCTTCAGCTCGTTAGCTCGCATACGACTTAACAGTATGTTAGGTCGTTCCAGTATCTTTCTCTTTAACTCGTTAGGTCGTAGACGACTTAAGTCTTCACTTTCCTTAGGTCGTAGCCCTTTATCTCTTGCCCTGTTAGGTCGGGTTCGACTTATCAACAAGTTAGGCCGTGAAGTTTCTTCTTTAAGTTGTGGGTGACTTACGTTAAGTCGTGGGCGACTCAAACCTTGTAACTTTGTAGCTCGCACTGCATCATCCTCCCCAGGTTGAGAAGAATTCGTCCTCGAATTTGCACTCTCTTCTTCCACAACAAATTCATCCCCATGATATGGTACGAGATGCTTAACATTGAATATGTCAGACGTGTACACATCCTCTGGCAGCTTCAACTTATAAGCATTTTCATTAATCCGTTTCACGACTTCTACAGGACCAATTTTTCTGGCTTTCAATTTGTTATAAGCGCCCACTGGAAAACGGTCCTTTGTTAACACAGCATACACCATATCTCCTTCATTGAACTCAACACTTCTTCGCTTCAGATCTGCAGAGCGTTTATACTTCTCATTCACCTTCTCCAATCGTTCCTGGACGATTTTATGACATTCAGTCAACTCATCAACAAATTCAGCAGGCTTTTTAACTATCTTCTTTGATTGTGGCACTACCGTTAAATCCAACGGTCCCTTTGGTAAGCTTGAATACACTATCTGAAATGGACTGAAACCTGTACTACGGTTCACAGCATGATTATGAGAATACTCCGCTTGACATAACTTCACATCCCAACTTTTCAGATTGTCTTGCACAAGACATCTCAACAAATTTCCCAATGATCTGTTCACAACCTCGGTCTGTCCATCCGTTTGCGGATGATAAGCGCTGCTAAAGTTCAATTTCGTTCCCACCATCTTCCACAAACTTAGCCAAAAATGACTCAGGAAACGAGTATCCCTATCCGACACAATAGATTCTGGCAATCCATGAAGTCGATAGATTTCTTTGAAAAATAATTGAGCAACATGAACAGCATCCGCCGTCTTCTTACAAGCAATAAAATGTGCCATTTTCGAAAATCGATCAACCACCACATAAATGGAATCATTACCACGCTGCGTCCTCGGCAACCCCAACACAAAGTCCATACTCACATCAATCCATGGTTTAGTTGGTACAGGTAACGGCATATATAATCCGGCATTAGTCGCAGTTCCTTTCGAAACCTGACAGATAGGACATCGTTCCACAAACCTTTCCACTTCTTTCCTCATTGATGGCCAAAAGTAAGACTGTGAAATCAACTATAATGTACGGTCTCTCCCAACATGTCCTTCTTCGTGTAGCTCTTTTACAATCTTCATTCTCAAACTACAATCAGGTATGCACAATCGATTCCCTTTGAACAGAAAACCATCCACCATCAAAAACTCATCCGTCTCTCCCTCCATGACTTTATCAACAAACTTTGCAAAGTAAGGATCATCGACAAATAATTCTGGCAACATATCAAATCCCGTTACTTCAATCTTCATTGTTGTTAACAAATGATTCCTGCTACTCAAAGCATCAGCCACACGATTCGTCACTCCTGACTTGTGTTTAACAACAAAAGTAAACTGTTGCAGATATGCAATCCATGATGCATGTCTCGCTGAAATCTTGTCTTGCCCTTGTAAATGCTTCAACGCCTCATGATTAGTATACAAAACAAACTCTTTCTGAAATAGATAATGTCTCCAGTGTTTAATGGCTTGCACAACAGCATAAAATTCCACATCATATGTACTGTATCTCATCTTTTCTCCCGATAGCTTCTCACTGAAATATGCAATAGGACGCCCCCTCTGACTCAACACCCGCTCCAATTCCAACCTTCGATGCATCAGTGTGTAGTTCAAACACTAGCTGAAAATCTGGTAAAGCTAGAATTGGTGCTGTCGTCAACAACTCCTTGATTCGTTCAAAAGCAACTCCTGCTTCCTCTATCCATGAAAACTGTTTGCCCTTCATACAATCAGTAACAGGCGCCATCACACTACTAAAGTGTGGAATAAATTTTCTATAAAACGAAGCCAACCCATGAAAACTCCGAACCTCTGTTATCGTCTTGGGCTGTGGCCAATCTCTAATTGCTTCGACTTTACTTTGGTCAACCTGTATTCCTCCTTCCGATACAACATACCCCAGAAATAAAACACTATGCGTCATGAACACGCATTTCTTCGTTGCAGCATAAAATTGTTCTTGTCGCAGTACCATCAGCGCTTCTCTCAGATGATTCAAATGTTCCTCTGGACTTCCACTATATATCAGAATATCATCGAAATACACCACCACAAACTTCCCAATGAATGGTCTAAAAATCTGATTCATCACCCGCATAAATGTACTTGGTGCATTTGATAAGCCAAATGGCATTACCAACCATTCGTATAGACCCTCCCTGGTTTTAAAAGCAGTCTTCCACTCATCACCTGGCCTGATATGAATTTGATGATATCCGCTCTTCAAATCAATCTTCGAAAATATAGTAGCCCCGCTCAACTGATCCAACAAATCATCAAGCCTCGGCATCGGAAATTTGTATCTGACTGTGATCTAATTCAGTGCTCTACTATCTATGCACATCCTCCACGTTCCATCCTTCTTGGGTACTAATAAAGCTGGTACAGCACAAGGACTTAGACTCTCCTGCACACGCCCCTGTTCAAGCAATTCTTCTACTTGCCTTCGCAACTCCTCATGCTCTTTTGGGCTCATTCTGTAGTGTGGTCTGTGAGGTAATACAGCTCCTGGAACAAGATCAATTTGATGTTGAATGTCCCTCAATGGCGGTAACTCCGTTGGCAACTCCTCTGGAAATACATCGTCAAACTCTTCCAGTACTGGTTTTACTTCTTCTGGTATTTCCACCACTTCATGACTCTCTCGTCCAATCAACAAAAACACCTCAGGATCCTCTTCAACTTCTTTAACAAACTCCTTCAAGGACAATAAAGTTTTCAGCCCTTCAATCTCCTCCAGTTTGTTTTCTTCCGGTTGTCGCTTCTTTGGAACTAGAGTAATCTTCGTGCCTTCAAACATGAAGCTGTAACTGTTGGTACGCCCGTCATGTTGCACCGCCCTATCATACTGCCACGGTCTCCCCAGCAACAAATGACATACGTCCATGTCTACCACATCGCACCAGATTTCATCTTTGTATTTTTTTCCAATTGAAAAGTTCACACAAGCCCTTCGTCCAACCTTCACCTCCCCGCCTTTTCTCAACCAAGCCAATTTGTACGGTTTCGGATATTTCTCAGTCTTCAATGCCAACTTCCTCACAGCCTCTGAAGAAATTATATTATCACAGCTTCCAGCATCGATAACAAATTTGCAAACTTTCCCCAGAATAGTACATGTCGATTGAAAAATATTGCTCCTCAACCAACTACAATCCTCCTCTTGCTTGGGTGTCAAACAAGACCTCCTCATCATCATATTACAACCTTCGTCTCCCGACACTTCTTCTTCCTCCTCATCAGGTTGTGAATTGGAACATTTAGCTTCACCATCCTCATCCTCAGCTTCCGCAACCATCACTCGTTTCTTAGGCTTTGGACACTCATTGCTTTTATGACCCATCTCCTGGCAATTGTAGCATTTGAAACCATTGTTAACCTTCGCCTTCCCAACCTCATTCACAACTGGTTTTGCAACAGCTTTTAAAACATTAGAACTTCCACTAACACCCTTCACTGGATTGTTGGAATTTGTAAACATACCACCTCCTCGTCTTCCCTGTTTCTCCCAAGCTAACGCCTTCTGGTGTGCTTCAGCAACTGATCTGGGATCAAACATGTTAACCATATCCTGTATCTGCATTCGCAACCCCCCAACAAATCTAGCTGTCAATTGTTCCTCTGTCTCCATAATATCATTCCTTGCAATCAGTTGATAAAATTCATTAGCATAGTCATTCACAGATTTCGTCCCTTGTCTCAAGTTTTGCAACCTCTGATACATAAGCGACTGATAGTTATAAGGTAAGAATGTGGCTTTCATCATTTTCCTCATCTTTTCCCATGATTCAACCTTTGACTTTCCCATCCGTTCACGTGTAAGTTTGGTTTGCTGCCACCACGCCAAAGCTCTACCCCTCAACCTTGTAGCAACCAACTTCACTCTACGATGTTTTGGAACTTCCTTGAAGTCAAAAATCTCCTCCATATTAGACAACCAGTCCAAAAACTCTTCAGCTTGCATACCTCCTTTGAACTCTGGAATTTCAGTCTTCATCCCAGATTCCCACTTGTGATCATACTCCGACTGATTTCTTCCTTGTCCATGTCCTTGTCCTTGAACACTTCCACCATCATACTCCTCTTCAAAATCAGATGTATATCGATGTCGATCCTGACCACCAACATCTCTACTACCATCACGTCTTCCACCAACATCCCTTCTATCTACATTCCTCCGTTCACGATCATTCACATTCCTCCCACGTCTTTGATCATCATCAACACTTCTCTCTCGATTGGAATGTGGTGAGACTCTACTTCCCCCATGGTTAGATTCAGGTGAAACACTTCTCCAATTTTGATTCATCTCTAACATCATCTTTTCTAACCGACCAATTCCTTCGTTAAGGTTTTCACTAAAGTTTTCGTTAATTCTTTGCTCCATCTCATCAGCTTCTTCTCTTCGATACAATGTTTCAAGGTTTTGATGTCGATTAGCTCTTCTTGGCGGCATGCTTGAAAACCTCACAAACACTTCAAAATTCAAACACCTTTCGAACTTTGATCCAAAGTGATGTGGATCGAAAACTCTAACCTTGTTGCAAAAATATGATGAACACGATGAACACAACTTCTCTAAATGATGCAAATTTCAATCTCCAACACTTCGATTTCGACTCGGCTTTGCTTGATGTAGCTCGGCCTCTCTAACTCTTCAAATAAATCGGCTCCAAGACTCGATTTAGCTATGATTGGCTAAAACAAGCTTTGATACCAAACTGACGCAGCGGATTAATCAAAACAATGTAGATCGATGAAAGTAGCAATCGATGGATTGATGAATACTGAAATGCCCGAATTCTTTGATCCGAAGATACCGAATTCTAGCTATCCCGAACTCGTTGATCGCGCACGATACCGGGTTCAAAGATCTGTGATTCTTCACACGTTGATCTAGCGCACTAGATTCCGTGAATCGGCTTCAGTTGTCGTTGAATCGAGCGCACTCGATTATCCGAGAGTGGAGATAGGAGATTACACTCGACTACCAATTTGGTGAAAGCACAAAGCTAACAAAACAAAGTTTTTATTTCAAATCAACTTAACTATTACAAATGGCACCACCAGCCTATTTATAGAAGTTACAAATCTCAACACAAATCTGTACAACTCTTAAGTCGTGTTCGACTTATAACACCACGACCTAAAATAGACGACTCAAAAGTATACGACTTACCATAAGTCGTTCACGACTTATCAGATCACAACACAAACATCACGACTTAAGACTTATAACAGAACGACTTAACAACATGTACAAAGAACAATACAACATATCACGAACAATACAACTCTTAAGTCGTTTCCGACCTATAACCTACGACCTACGACTTAACAGGCCCAACGACTCAACAGCAGCGACATAACATTCTCCGCGACTTAACATAATCAACGGCATCTGGAGCGAGCGACCTAAAATGAACGGCATCCCTTCATCAGCGACTTAAAAGAGCGGCTTCATAAAAACTGCACGACCTAAGTCTTTGCGACCTAAGCCTTCACGACCTAAGTCCTCGCGACTTAAGACTTCGCGACTTATAGCGAGCGACCTATCTCTCCACATCTTCTCGCAACCTAACTTAGGTCGTTCCATTTTCCTGTGACCTAACATAAGTCGCTTCTTTTTAGGTCGTAGCACCTTTTCCTTCAGCTCGTTAGCTCGCATACGACTTAACAATATGTTATGTCGTTCCAGTATCTTTCTCTTTAACTCGTTAGGTCGTAGACGACTTAAGTCTTCACTTTCCTTAGGTCGTAGCCCTTTATCTCTTTCCCTGTTAGGTCGGGTTCGACTTATCAACAAGTTAGGTCGTGAAGTTTCTTCTTTAAGTTGTGGGCGACTTACGTTAAGTCATGGGCGACTCAAACCTTGTAACTTTGTAGCTCGCGCTGCATCACATACATATATTCATTTTCAGTTCAAAACTTAATTTCATACCCGAATTCATTTAAATAATATCCCAAAGCCATATTCAACTTATTTACACTTTAAATTGAATTTATTTATAACTTAAGTCATCATTACTTCAATCCATTTCTATTTTATGCGACAACACTTAAAAATATATTTAATCTGCATACATTTAAGTCGAATTTCATATATAACTCAAGTTTCATATTCAATTCAATTTCAATCCACAATCCAATTTACTTAACCAAGTTAAGTTTCATTTCTATATTCAATTAACTAATTAAGTTATCTAATTAGTTTACTTCCATTTTATAATTCAATATCTGATTTTTATTTCAAAAATCACTTCAATTGGTTTGACTTGAGTTCAAATTCATTTTAAAATTCAAGTTTGGATTTTATTATTCCTTCGCCAAAATATCAAACCATTTTTATTTTTGGTTGTTCTATTCCATTTTTCAATTTTATAAGTTACACAGCTTATTTTCTACATTTCATAATTTCTATACTCAAGTTTATACCCTATTTTAATCAAATTCAATTTGATTCACCATTCATTTGACTTCCATAATTCAAGTCTATATTCATTTCATTTAGTCATCTCAATTATACATCCAACTCTATTAAATTCAAGTTTCATTTCAATAATGATAACTTATAGTTATATAACTATTTCACAACTCAAATTTTATATTTTTATTCAATTTGATATAATTCCAATTCCGATTCAATTTTTATTTATCTTAACTTAAGTAAAATTTATTCATTTTAACTTACTCAAGTTAAAATTTATTTCCAAAACTCAAATTCCATACTTTTCTTTCTTATTAAAATCATTCCCAATTTATAAGCTCATAACTTACTTGCTAATGTTTTCCCAACATTTATATTAAAATTCCAGAATTCAAACACCCGGTTTTTATTTCAAATCATTTGAAACCATAATATATACGTATATATTACTCTTTGTTCAACAAACCATTCCTTGGAATTTTAAACTCAAACTTGGTTTTACCCAAAATAAATTCGCTTGGAATTTCTAAAACAACATTTATTTTTCAACAAAAATTTCCAAATCAAATTATTTCAGTAGCAATCCGTCACTTAGAACTCGAAAATGAACACCGATGATGTCGCGATTACCATCAGATTTATTTTCCAACGACTTAAGTGAGTTCAGTGCTTTCTTACTTTCAACATCTATTTAAAACACTTCCATTCAAAAATATTCCAAAAATAATATCACCATTACTATAATAACAACCAAACACACCAATATACTATAATAATTTCTAGAAAATTATTTCTTTTATATCAAAATATAATTTGGGTAAAATTATTTCATTTACCCATTTCAAAACAATATTGTGTCGGTTTACCCGGTTCAAGTGTTTAGAAACTCCTATCGATTTAGTGGTGTCCCACTACTCGACCAGAATTTATATGCCACTCAACAGATAAATCAACACAATATAAAATATTTATATTCACTAACAAATACACGCTCATATCTATTATACACTCAGACTCATTCTAGGGTACTACTGACCCTATCTCTAATGAGTAATCCCCACCAAAGCCAAGGTCTCGCTTAACCTTCATCTCTGATACAAATGTAAAGGACCGCATCTCCGTACCCTTTTAGTCAACAATATATCACACGTTTACAACCCAAATTGAATGGAAATACAAATATTTAGGGGTGAAGAAGAATAGAAGATAGAAGGAAATAGAAACAACAACACGGAATCTCACAAATCGCAGCGGAAAAAAATATAATATATAATAACATATTTCTATACAAAAGATTCTATAGTTGTTAATATATATACACAATTATCAGAGTACAACAATCAACAAATCAATTTGGACAGTTTTAAAAACTTGTCCTCACCAGTGCTGACTATACAGTCTAAACACATAATGGAATATAATCAAATCGTTTAATACACCTGAGAATCATCCAGCTTGACTCATGAGCTCCATAGCATCCTAACTTGGATGTGTAATACTCGGTCTGACCCGAGCATTATAAAAAAATAACACCTGAGTCAGTCTGAAAAACCAGCATGAGAAAACACACTCAATTTGAATTATTAATGTTATCAAAATCCTTTTGAAAATAAAGGTATCTCGTAAAACCATGCCACACATAAACACGACTGGTTTTTACCTTACGATAACCAAAACTTTTTATATCAAAATCGTCTGATATTATAATAGTGTCTATTGAAAGTAAATTAGAAAATAGCTGAAATGCTTGCATCTCACATTTCAACGTAGTTGGGCACAATCAAAACCGAATGGTGCTTATTGGAGAATGGATTCCATACTATGACTAAGTAAGGAACTACCTTCCGATGAGTGCATCTCTAGACCAATGCACCCGGGTCTGACAAGAACATCTTGTACTCTGCCACACAGGACCGGCCTAGCACTTGACTACTAGTACCGAATATGTTATCACCCCGGGTGTTCCCACCCTTATCGAGTGCTCTCTTTCCATGCACAACCATATCCATAATTATAATATATCCGAGGGTATCTAGAAATATGATAACAAACCCTAATGGGAGCGACCCACTTAGCCCTGCTGCATGCCCTGTTTTTGTCATTTCTCGGTAGATGAGGCTTGAAGCTACGTTTTACATTTTTTAATATCAAATTCCGCTTGGAATGTTAACACTGCCTTCCAGGCAACAATGCAATGATAGCATTCATCCATATAATTTGTCCTGGGTCTGGACAAATTGAATCACCGTCGTCACTATCTTCACGATATCACGATTCGCAATGCTCAAATCGAATCGAAGTGGTTTTCGGATAATTAAATCTGATCCCGGTCTCTTCGAAACGATCAACAAATTTGGCCAAATTTGATAGACGGCTATTTAACTATCAAATAACATCCATAAGCAGTCGCTAGGCCTTATTTTATATATCTTCAAATATTTATTTCAAAATATCTTTACAAGAGTATGTATCCAAATCTCTTCCAATATTTAAGTATTCGAAAACACTTTCAAGCATTTATGTCCATAGCAGGATAAATTCAAACCATCTCAATACTTAGAAATATTTTCTTCCAATTCCATTTATAATTCAACACTTTGAAAATATTTCTATAATAATAATCTCGTAGTTAAAATATTTCAAATCCTCCAGTCAAATACTCAGTAATATTTATAAGCCTATTTTTCCCCCTAAAATCATTTTATTTTCCAATACTTAGGAAAAATATTCCTCCCAATTTCTCCAAAATCCTTGCAATTGACTTATAAATCCCTTGATTCATTTATAACGGATTATATAAGTCCCGGAATTCTTTAATTAATTTCCTTTTATATTTCCAAAATAGATTACACTTGTCAATATCCCAACTACCCATTTCTAACTTCCTTTATGAATTCTAATTCATCTTTCGAAGTTCTCTTATTTCAACAATTCAGACATTTCCTTAAGTTTTCCAACATCCTACTATACGATTTCTCTTATAAAAACCATATATGTTAAACAAACTCCATTTATAAATCTCGAGAGAATTTATAAATAAATTTCAATCATTTCAAAACTCTATATATATATAATAAGTATTTTTTTAAATAATAATAATAATTTGTTTTTAAAATATGTTTAAGTAATTATTTAAATATCAAAACACTTTAAATAAAGATCGATAACTCATTTCCAAATCATTTTTAAATACTTGTATAACCAACTTTACCCAAAAATAATTTAATCGAAATAATAGTTTTAAAACTACATAGTTTAATAAATAAGAATTTCATTTTAAAACAATTTTAATCTCTCGAAAAATTTATTTAAAAATCCAATATTCTAATTTAAATTTATAAATTCCTCTTGATTCATACTCCACGACAACATCTCAATTTCATAATCACTCTCACATTCAGAAATAGATTCCACTTTTTTTCTTCCTAAACGATTTCCATAACCCGATATAAATTTACATTGTAAATTTATATTTACAATTTATCAACTGATACCATTTCCCTTATTTATAAACATCATTTATAAATTTATAAACTTCATTGAGTTTCACTTTTTCATAAAACTAATCCCATTTATAAAAATCTCATTTTTATAAATCAATTTCTAAATAAATTCCATTTATATTTCAAATTTATTTATAATATTGATTTCAACTCCTTTCCATATTTTCTAGAATATCTTTTACAAATATCTTTATATAATTTATTTTAAAAATCTCTATTTAAAACAATTTACGAATAGTTAAGTACATCCAAAATCAAATATATTTTTTATCCAACTCAATTTCCTTTAAAATAATCCAAATCCCAATATAAATATTTTTATATCCAAAATTCCTTTTTATTCCTTGAATTTTTTAAAATAATATTTATGGTATTTAAATACCAAAATTAAGGCCAGCGCTACTATAGCATCCAAACATTCAATCCACACAACAATCTATAACAGATTATTCAATTCCATCGTATATTACTATATACGAAAACAATCAATATATATATATATATTTTGAGGAATCCAGTTGGATCCCTCCAACCTGTTTCCTTACATCCACAGATGTTAGATAACATAAAATACCAATCCCGCTTTGAGGCGGGATATCGCGGTAATATATGGTCATCCGCTATTATGCGGGGCGCATGGGGTCTAATCCGCTCCAACGGCTATATCCAACTACTAATATATACTACTATATATATATATAACATCCAAACTGATAATAATAATTATCAATTCATCCAATCATTCAATAATTAATTTTCAACAATTTAAATTAAAACAGTAATTCAAGATGAGTGAGATTTACTCACCTTGATTTTCGAATCTGTTAATCATTCCAATCCCAAATTTCTTACATTGTAGTATTACTACCGCTAGTCCAATGTAACAACCCAGGGTATGGCACCAATTTATAATCGTCATTAGGCGATTAACTCTGCTGGATTATTGCTGTGGAAGTTTTTAAATCAGGTTTAAATTCTTTTAAAAATTTGTTGAGAGTTAGGCGGGCTTTATTTTGGCCCACGTTCTTTTGCTTTGGAGATGCGATTATTATCAAAAGCAGATAACCGTGCCTCCCTTCATTCATTGGTTCGAAACCCTAAGCGAACGAAAAAAATGGCTGCCTCGTTTGTTCGTTCCTCTTTGTCCAAATTAGGGCTTCGAGATTTTGAAGCCGCCAACTATGATTATCTCGATCGAAGATTTGAAGCCGCCGACTATGTGCTCATTCACGGCTGCTTCTTCTTCGTAGCAAAAGGTGAGTGATCTCTTCACTCACATCTAATTCGAATTGTTTGAGCTCGTCTGCTTATTTTTTTTCGTTGCCTTCGGCTTCGACATTGTTCATGGTTGATTTTAATTCTCTGTTGGCTTTTCTCTAGTTCAATTTAGTTGGTGACTTTGGTATATACTTTGTGTTGCCTTTGGCTTTCACTGATTTTTGCGATGTTGAAATTGTTCGACTTTCAACCTTGTTCGATTTTGATAAAATAGCCTGTCCAGTTGTTACTGTGTACAATGTTGGGTTTTTGCAGTCGAATTTGATTTTGACTTGGTTCAATTTCGTTGGTCATCACGGTTTGATCGATTCTGATTTGATTTCGTTCTTTGACTGGAACGATGATTTCTTTTTGACTTTGGCTTTGATAAAACTATTAATTTGAAATTGCTTGACTAATTCTGTGTGACTTCATATATGTGCATATATACAATTGTGTGTGTGTATGCATGTATTGTTGAATCTACACTTGTAATTACAGTTTTCTTGTATCCACACATCTTTGATCTCTTTGTAGTCTGACACTCCATTGACCTGTTTGTATTGTTGCATTTGATAATTGCAAGCTTTGTTTTGACATTGCCTGCATACATTCTGTAGTTGAAGTTTGCATGTGAGTGTTACTTCGAGTTTGAACTGCTGCTTTGAATTCTCTGTACGTTGAGTTCGGCCAGTGACTTGATTTAAAATCTTGACTTTGTTAATTCATTATTCCTCATGTTATCTGACTTTGGTCTTGTACCAATTGCTGTTTCGACTTTGGGTTCCACTGCTACTATTTTGTCTTTGCATGTGCCTGTGCATTTCATACTTATATGTATATGCTTACTCGTGTAGCTGATTGCACCTGTAGTGTACTGTTTGCATCCCTGATCATATCACTATTTTCTGGTCTGGTTTGCTTCAGTCTAAGTCTTTCTGGTCTATATTTGCATACTGATTTGCTTTTGTAGTGGTATGCCTGGTTCACTGGTCCGTGGATTGTCCACCGTTGCATTCATGTGTACATCACTTGGTTGCCTCCTTTATTGCCTGTTCTTCGAGGCATGTAGTTCAGGTGTACTCTGGTTTATCACTTGCTATTGCGTTGTGTATTTGTTCTTAAGTTTGTGCATTGTTCATGTCTTCGTTGATCTGATCATGCTTGCATATCACGGCTGGTTTGAGTTTTGCTTGTATCAGTCGTTGATGTAGCATTGTGTACATGTGTCCTCATTGATGTATATGCGTTTTCCCACTATTTGTTCACTTTGATTCGATTTGTGTTGATTAGTTGTTTAGAGTTACTGCAGCTTCCTAGTAGCTGTCTTGACCATTTGAGGCAGTTTGGATATTTGTTTCATGCAGTTGATGTGTCACTGTATTGGTTTCGTGAACATTTGGATGTTCAGGTTGCGTGCACAATTTATTTGTTGTCAACCAGTGTCCTTTGTGTTTTGTTGCTATTCCTTTATATGCTATGCTGGTTTGTACTGGTAGCATTGATGTGTACATTACTAGCGCATGTCACCTTTCATTTGTTGGCAGTTGTGTTGAGTCACGTTAGCCATGACTTGACCTTTGCATTTTCGATTTGCTGCTAGCAATTGGTGTTGTGATGATTTCATATGCTGTAGTGGCGAGGCAGTGCACGCGTGTGTGTACTGCAGCCACACAGAATTGATGTTTAATTGATATTTCAATTGTTTGAATTGTTTTGTGTTCAATTCAATATTTGAAATTGTATTTTGATTTGGTTTGACTGGATCATTTTGTTGTTGTCTAATTATCTATTTGATAATTAGATTATGCGTTTCTAATTATTTATTTAATTATTGGATTTTGTTGTTAATTGCTGTTTAGGAAATTTTGTGGTTTTCATATATCTTCATTGATAATCTTTTTATTTATCTTTGTTGATGATTTGAATTTGTTGATTTGTTGTTTAACACTATTTAGTGTTATATCTACCATTATCCGATTCTCTTATTGAAGGGTTGGATAGACGAGATTTCTGTGACTGTCGTCTATTTGATTAAATAATTATTATTCCATCTGTGCATTAATAACTGAGTTTGAATTAGACTGACCCGTGTATTATTTTCTTTTGAATTTAATACTCGGGTCAGATCGAGTTATTTCAAGTTGTTGATATCTTGCTTTGGGTTGCTACTTGAGCTATGAAGTCCCTTCATATCTTTTGGAGTAGTCGTGTCATAGTATAGGATGATATGTATTCATGTATATTATTGTCAATAATATACTTGTATATGTAACTTCCAGTGTCGACAGTTGTAGTTGTATCATATGTATTGTATCACATGTATTGTAACTGACATCAGTTATATATATATATATATGAGACTTTTATTATCTGTGTTCCGCATTTAGCTTATCTGTGTTATTATTATATGTATTGTCCTAAACTATTATGAACCATCGTAGTTCGTTTTATACTGGAATTGGGTATGTCGATGGGTGTAAATAAATAAGAGATGAAAAATAAAAATATATACCACTCCTATCGAGGTAACCAATACTAGTGTAAGGCCCAACTATGGATGGCCGCTCCTATCCAGCCTTATTCTTCGTAATAACAAACAGTATTTCTTTTAATACACTTTGTTATTGTGATCATAGAGGTGGGGCGTCACAGTTGGTATCAGAGCAAGGGGTTTATGGACATAATATAAAACATAACTTAGATGGAACATGCGTTACAACTATTTGTCGATGTTTTATTTGTGCTTGAGTCAAAACTAAAGTTTTGAAATTATGATGAAATCTTTAAATATCTTTATTTAAAAAAAATAAAAAGGGAAATTGTGTTTTGTTGATTGATTAATTTGTGACTGTTTATCAGAGTGCGTGACATTGTCTTCGCTGAGTACAGCTGATAACCTTTTTGATTTAAAAATCAAAATATGAAATTGAAATAAATTTCATTTGTTGTTTACATAGCTGGGTTTATTTTGTTTCTTTGAAAATTTCGAATCCGATTTGAGGATTCGAAGCGATTGCAATTATGTGATTTTTGTTGAGATTTTTGCTGTTTTGAATTATCTTCATTGAAGATACATTCGAATGATTTCTTTGTTTATTTTGTAGTATACGTGTAAATTTGAGTTGCACGTTACTGCATTGATTTTACGTTGAACCGATGTTTGGTTTAAACGTATTCTATTGCCGTTATTCTATAACGGGATTTTTACACCGATGTTAAATTTTTAAAGCATGGTGTTTTGTTGACATTTTTAATGAATGAAAATTCACTGTTATTATATTTTGATGCTATTTTGATGAGATTTTGAAGTTTAAAAATTACTGTCGCTTTGACTTCGGTAACCTTCAATTTTAAAGTGGATTTTCAAGCGGTAATTCCGCAATGCTGATTTGATATCCGTTTTTACGGTGTTTTGAGAAGTGCGATTTCCTTATCGAAATTGCTATAGATGTTGCTGTTTTAATCACGTGTTTTGAAAATTGTTTTAAAAATTTTACAGTTTGCGCTTTCAAAAGAATGAGGAAGCGATTTAAACGCTTCAGCAAAATTGAGGACTATGAACCCTCACTTTTACTGTTTCGCTTAATTCCGGACTTGTCCGTTTGAGAACGTAAAATGTTATTTATTTAAAATACAAATTTTACAGTTTGCGCTTTCAAAAGAATGAGGAAGCGATTTAAACGCTTCAGCAAAATTGAGGACTATGAACCCTCACTTTTACTGTTTCGCTTAATTCTGGACTTGTCCGTTTGAGAATGTAAAATGTTAACTATTTAAAATCCACAATTTTGCACTTTCAAGGAAACGATGAAGAGATATAAATGATTTAGTAAAACACGTGGTATGGGACATGTGCGTTTGCTATTTTGGTTAATTCCGGACTCGTTAATTGAAACATCTGCTGTTTGATGATTTTAATGATTTTGTGTGCTTTCGAGCCACTATGTTGGACCTTCGGGTCATATGATGGACCTTCGGGTCATATGTTGGACCTTCGGGTCATATGATGGACCTTCGGGTCAAATACCTGTACCAGACCTTCGGGTCATTTGTTGGACGCCAAAAATTATGATGACGGTACTTGGTAGGCTTCGGCCATATGTTGTTGCACGTGCGGCGTAGCTTAGACTCGCCATATGATGGGATCGATCCACCTTTTATGTTGATTTTCTAGATTGTCTTAATTGATTTCTAGATATTTGTTGTTTCTAATTATCTGCAGGTAATTAGATATTTGCTGTTATGAGATTTAATTATTGTATTGATAATTAGATATTTGAGATTTTTTATTATCGTTTTTGATAATTAGATATTTGTTGATTTGTGATTTCTGATTATCGTTTTTGATAATTAGATATTTGAGATTTCTGATTATCGTTTTTGATAATTGGATATTTGTTGATTTGTGATTTCTGATTATCGTTTTGATAATTAGATATTTGAGATTTCTGATTATCGTTTTTGATAATTAGATATTTGTTGATTTTTGATTTCTGATTATCGTTTTTGATAATTAGATATTTGTTGATTTGTGATTTCTGATTATCGTTTTGATAATTAGATATTTGAGATTTATGATTATCATTTTTGATAATTAGATATTTGTTGATTTGTGATTTCTGATTATCGTTTTTGATAATTAGATATTTGTTGATTTGTGATTTCTGATTATCGTTTTTGATAGTTAGATATTTGAGATTTCTGATTATCGTTTTTGATAATTAGATATTTGTTGATTTGTGATTTCTGATTATCGTTTTTGCTAATTAGATATTTGTTGATTTGTGATTTCTGATTATCGTTTTTGATAATTAGATATTTGAGATTTCTGATTATCATTTTTGATAATTAGATATTTGTTGATTTGTGATTTCTGATTTCTGATTATCGTTTTTGCTAACTAGATATTTGTTGATTTGTGTTTTCTGATTATCTTTTTGATAATTAGATTTTGTTCAGAATTTGTGAATTTCTTTTATGAAATTAAAAGATTTCTTTTATGTTCGTGTTCTTGACCTTTATTTTTCTAGCTTAACCAGTTTATGTTAGAAAGATAATTGTTATTGACGCCTTTAATTATGAAAATTGCGGGGATGCAATTTTTATAAGGAGGGGAGTCTGTAACAACCCGGGGTTTGGCACCAATTTATAATCGTCATTAGGCGATTAACTCTGCTGGATTATTGCTGTGGGAGTTTTTAAATCAGGTTTAAATTCTTTTTAAAATTTGTTGAGAGTTAGGCGGGCTTTATTTTAGCCCACGTTCTTTTGCTTTGGAGATGCGATTATTATCAAAAGCAGATAACCGTGCCTCCCTTCATTCATTGGTTCGAAACCCTAAGCGAACGAAAAAAATGGCTGCCTCGTTCGTTCGTTTCTCTTTGTCCAAATTAGGGCTTCGAGATTTTGAAGCCACCAACTATGATTATCTCGATCGAAGATTTTGAAGCCGCCGACTATGTGCTCGTTCACGGCTGCTTCTTCTTCGTAGAAAAAGGAGAGTGATCTCTTCACTCACATCTAATTCGAATTGTTTGAGCTCGTCTGCTTATTTGTTTTCGTTGCCTTTGGCTTCGACATTGTTCATGGTTGATTTTAATTCTCTGTTGGATTTTCTCTAGTTCAATTTAGTTGGTGAATTTGGTATATACATTGTGTTGCCTTTGGCTTTCACTGATTTTTGCGATGTTGAAGTTGTTCGACTTTCAACCTTGTTCGATTTTGATAAAACAGCTTGTCCAGTTGTTACTGTGTACATTGTTGGGTTTTTGCAGTCGAACTTGATTTTGACTTGGTTCGATTTCGTTGGTCATCACGGTTTGATCGATTCTGATTTGATTTCGTTCTTTGACTGGAACAATGATTTCTTTTTGACTTTGGCTTTGATAAAACTGTTAATTTGAAATTGCTTGACTAATTCTGTGTGACTTCATATATCTGCATATATACAATTGTTTGTGTGTATGCATGTATTGTTGAAGCTACACTTGTAATTACAGTTTTCTTGTATCCACACATCTTTGATCTCTTTGTAGTCTGACACTCCATTGACCTGTTTGTATTGTTGCATTTGATAATTGCAAGCTTTGTTTTGACATTGCCTGCATACATTTTGTAGTTGAAGTTTGCATGTGAGTGTTGCTTCGAGTTTGAACTGCTGCTTTGAATTCTCTGTACGTTGAGTTCGGCCAGTGACTTGATTTAAAATCTTGACTTTGTTAATTCATTATTCCTCATGTTATCTGACTTTGGTCTTGTACCAATTGTTGTTTCAACTTCGTGTTGCACTGCTACTATTTTGTCTTTGCATGTGCATGTGCATTTCATACTTATATTTATATGCTTACTCGTGTAGCTGATTGCACCTGTAGTGTACTGTTTGCATCCCTGATCATATCACTATTTTCTAGTCTGGTTTGCTTCAGTCTAAGTCTTTCTGGTCTATATTTGCATACTGATTTGCTTTTGTAGTGGTATGCCTAGTTCATTGGTCCGTGGATTGTCCACTGTTGCATTCATGTGTACATCACTTGGTTGCCTCCTTTATTGCCTGTTCTTCGAGGCATGTAGTTCAGGTGTACTCTGGTTTATCACTTGCTGTTGCGTGGTGAATTTGTTCTTAAGTTTGTGCATTGTTCATGTCTTCATTGATCTGATCATGCTTGCATATCACGGCTGGTTTGAGTTTTGCTTGTATTAGTCGTTGTTGTAGCATTGTGTACATGTGTCCTCATTGATGTATATGCGTTTTCCCACTATTTGTTCACTTTGATTCGATTTGCGTTGATTAGTTGTTTAGAGTTACTGCAGCTTCCTAGTAGCTGTCTTGACCATTTGAGGCAGTTTGGATATTTGTTTCATGCAGTTGCTGTGTCACTGTATTGGTTTCGTGAACATTTGGATGTTCAGGTTGTGTGCACAATTTATTTGTTGTCAACCTGTGTCCTTTGTGTTTTGTTGCTATTCCTTTATATGCTATGCTGGTTTGTACTGGTAGCATTGATGTGTACATTACTAGTGCATGTCACCTTTCATTTGTTGGCAGTTGTGTTGAGTCACGTTAGCCGTGACTTGACCTTTGCATTTTCGATTTGCTGTTAGCAATTGGTGTTGTGATGATTTCATATGCTGTAGTGGCGAGGCAGTGCACGCGTGCATGTACTGCAGCCACACAGAATTGATGTTTAATTGATATTTGAATTGTTTGAATTGTTTTGTGTTCAATTCAATATTTGAAATTGTATTTTGATTTGGTTTGACTGGATCATTTTGTTGTTGTCTAATTATCTATTTGATAATTAGATTATGAGTTTCTAATTATTTATTTAATTATTGGATTTTGTTGTTAATTGCTGTTTAGGCAATTCTGTGGTTTTCATATTATCTTCATTGATAATCTTTTTATTTATCTTTGTTGATGATTTGAGTTTGTTGATTTGTTGTTTAACACTATTTAGTGTTATATCTACCGTTATCCGATTCTCTTATTGAAGGGTTGGATAGACGAGATTTCTGTGACTGTCGTCTATTTGATTAAATAATTATTATTGCTTCTGTGCATTAATAACCGAGTTTGAATTAGACGGACCCATGTATTATTTTCTTTTTAATTTATTACTCGGGTCAGACCGAGTTATTTCAGGTTGTTGATATCTTGCTTTGGGTTGCTGCTTGAGCTATGAAGTCCCTTCATATCTTTTGGAGTAGTTGTGTCATAGTATAGGATGATATGTATTCATGTTTATTATTGTCAATAATATACTTGTATATGTAACTTCCAGTGTCGACAGTTGTAGTTGTATCATATGTATTGTATCACATGTATTGTAACTGACATCAGTTATATATATATATATGAGACTTTTATTATATGTGTTCCGCATGTAGATTATCTGTGTTATTATTATATATATTGTCCTAAACTATTATGAACCATCGTAGTTCGTTTTATACTGGAATTGGGTATGTCGATGGGAGTAAATAAATATGAAATGAAAAATAAAAATATATACCACTCCTATCGAGGTAACCAATACTAGTGTAAGGCCCAACTATGGATGGCCGCTCCTATCCAGCCTTATTCTTCGTAATAACAGACAGTATTTTTTTAATACTCTTTGTTATTGTGAGCATAGAGGTGGGGCGTCACATCCAACGTGGCTTGTTACGTAAAATTTAGACCTCGAAATAAAAAGTTATCGTATTTAAAAATTTACCAATTTTAAAAATAAAATCAATACTAACTATAGTGATTACTTATATACTGCTGAATTACCTAACCCGTTACTGCTCCTACTTCTCCCCTTCTTTTCTCCTCGACGCCACCGTCATGAACCCGAACTCCCTCTAGCAATATCCAAACTTCTCACCTCCTCTCCACTATCTTACTCCATCACCTGCGAGATCACCTACTCCATCACGAACCAGTACGTGAAGCGAACTACCACCGCAAGCCATCGCCTGCAACCACATCCACCACTTCGCCTCAACTGTTCAAACCCAACAAACCTATCTTCCACTAAAGCATTGCAACCTGAACCAAAATTCTACGCACCCAATCCAACCACCTCAAACTCGCCCTTACTCCACGCCATCGACCCCGCCAGCGCCACCCAAAGCTCTGTCTGCCATCCATCGCGACTGCCCCAAACGCGAACCCTAAATTCAACGATCGAACCACCACGCTCGCCCACCCCCAGCCAACTCGTGACTCCTCCATTTTCGCTCCCTGCCACTTGAAATCGCGCGTTCGCCATCGCGACTTGCTCGCGTGAATTTTTTATTTATTTAAACGAAACGATTTAGTTTTCTTTTCTTTACTTTTTTTTGAGATTTTGTTTTGATTTCTTTCATTCGAACCAAGAAGAAAGGAGAGGGACGCAATTTAAATGGTAAAGAAGGCGGCTATGATCAGTAATATAGGGTGGCTATAGGGTAGGTCGGCTTAAACGAGTTAGGGTGGCTCGAATTTGACCCTTGATTTGAAATTTATAAATTTTATTTTCAAAATATCCCGCTTAGCATATCTTGAAATTCCGAACCCCTACTGAGGCATGCCAATAGGCGTTCCTAATATTATACCGCTATTCTGAACACAATGGAACAAATTTTGAGCCCTAACTCGATCGTATGGAGAAGATAGCTTTTTATATCGACTATTTAAATTAAATTAAATTATTTCTAGGCGTTTTCATATCGTGCGACCAAACGGTGACTCCAAACGCTACGAAATTTGAAATCCGATAATAATGCACTATTATGGATCAAATGGAACATGTTTCGTTGAATTCTGAGACTATGCCCCAGATCACTATTTTAACACGTCGAAAAAATCGACGATTTCAAAAAACGAAATCACTTGAAATTTCAGTTTTAAAAACTTATTAACTCAATCCTAATTCAAATAGATTTTATATCAGCATTAGAAATCATTTTCGATTCATATTCAACTCTAATTCAAATATTCAAACGATTTTCAATTATTAATTCAACAACTAAATTTATCCAATAATCGTTATATTTTGAACTTAAGTTTTATTCCACTTATTTGATTGATAACTTCATATTAAAATTCCATTTACATTTCAAATTCAACATTTAAAATAAATTAAATGTTTCAAAATCAAATGACTGATAATCCGGGTCGTTACAAATACCTCTTATAAATCCTTGAAGTGGGATATGGTGATTAATGTAATTATTTGTTCCATCTTACTAAATAATTCTAGATTGAGGCACTAAAGGTAGCTAATAATTTATTGATATTCTAAGCAATTTAAAAGCTACAAGTTTTATAAACCCAAACTAAGACAAAATTAAGATGGGAAATGTGATAATTTTTTAGGATGTTCAGTTTGGGGGAAGAAATAAAGTACGGATCATTGTCTTTAAAGAGAATCATTATCTTTGATTCAAGTATAGTTACTTCTTCAAATAATGTATAAGATTTGTTTTCTTTTATTGACAATAAGTAAATTAGAAACCATAATAAGACAACATTAAACAAAATTTGCTTATGGATCATTGTCTTTAAAGAGAAACTGTATCTTTGATTCAACTACAATTACTTCTTCGGATAATGTATATGGTTTGTTTCATTTTATTGATAAGAAGTAAATCACTAACCATAATAAGACAATGTTAAACAAAATTTTCTTCAAGTTAAGGTTAATATTTCAATAAAACAAATTCAATAACCTCAAGGGGCAAGGTCACTAAGGAAATTCACTTGAAAAGGAAGAAATACTATTCTGGATGACTATGTAGTATTTCTCCATAAAGATAAATAATGAATTGTTGAAGATGATTCTGTGGAATCCATAAAAGGCTGTAATTTGAAATGTGGATTTAAGGTATAAACATATAGTGTAAATCTATAATGGACAATAAAGTTTGAGATCTTTCCCTCTACCTTAAGGTAACAAGATCATTGGTTATGAATAACAATTCAAAACATAAAGGGATTAAGTTTGTAATATGGAAAGGTACAAGGCTTCTTACAAAAAAGGCTATACTCAAAAGGAAAACGATGTATTTTTTAAAAGAGACTTTCTCTTTGGATTTACTGAAAAACTCCATAGAATTATTTTAGAAATTGTTGCATATTATAATTTGGAGGAATATCAAAAGGATATTAAAGTCATGTTTCTCAATGGAGACATTGATGAAACAACTAAAGAAACCAACTTATGGATTAGTCTTTTGTATTAGGCATTCAAATACACCCGTTAGTATTCATGTGATGATCTTTGCATTATCACAAAAGGGCTAGGCAGATAAGTGCATAAAAAGGTTCGATATGCAAAGTGTGAACCAATTGGTTCTCTTTTTCCAAAAGAGACAAATATTGTCTTATATAGTGACATAATAACATCCTTGAAGACAAAGAAATGTAAAAGACTCCTCATGCATTTGTGGTGTGGAGTCTAATGCATGCTAAGTCATATACACAAATGGATATCATGTATTATTTGGCAAATATCTTATTGACATTTAAAGTGGATCAATGGTTAGTAACCAAAATGGTTACAATATATCTTTAAGGAATAAAAGATTATATGCTCATAGTTAAAAGATCGAATTGGTTGAAGACCATAGAGCATTACAACTCGAATATTTTAGATGCCAAGAGCATATAAGATCCACTTTAGGGAATAATATTTTTTTGGTGGAGCTATATAAGAAAATTTGTCATACATACACTTGTAGCCTCCTCTATTTTGGAACTAACATTTATTTTCTATTATGGGGCATCCAACAATGGAAAATAATTTCAAAATTTTGTCACAAAGATTGGAACATAAAAAAAGAATTGAAAGATCACTAAAGTAATATTGTGACAATAAACAACATATTATTTTCCAATAAAGGGTGAGTGCAAAATAAATTGTAATATATAGAGCATATTGTGACAAACTCCATTGTGGCGGATTTTCTTACAAAAGGATTATCATCTAAGGTCTTTCATGAGCATAGTACTCAATTGGTGTAACTTTTATGTAAGGATATTTTGGTTCAAGAGGAGTTTGTATTTGGTACTGTCATATGAAACATCCATGTATACTTTAGTTACAGATATATATGTCAAGTTCTTTCTTCTAATCAGAAATAAAGTGATTAAGTTTTGTTTTCACTCTAGGTTGATCAAATATTGAACATTTTGATCTCCCTAAAGTAGGACCAGTTGGAAATAGACATGTATAGATCACATCTCATTTAGTTCCATGCTACGCGTCCATGATTGACCTATGTCATTTGTTGTGTTGGTATATGTGACTATTGATGTGTTTAGTTAACTAGTAACGAAAGTTGCTTTGATCCTTCGCTAGTATAATTAATGGACGAGATTGTTTTAGAAACACCTTATGTTATCAATAGAAAATTTTTAAGCTCATAAAGTTACATACATTTATAAGGTCATTACATATATGACCTAATGGTAGATTGTTGGAAAATTTCAACATGTGGGACATATATGTAAAATAAAATATGTTGTGCTATTTTGGTGTAAAACCTAATTGAAGCAATCAAATTATGAATTAAAGTTAAAAGGCTTAAGATATAATTGTCATGGTATTAATGTGTAGATACGGGAGCAATTCTAATTTGTTGAAGGGCCAAATTAGAAAATGCCAACATCATAAATAAGGGGTTATAGTCCCCAAATTACAAAAGTTCTAGTTATTCTCCTAATCTCTTCTATAGAAATAATTCATATCTAGGGTTTGTGTCAATTTGGAAGATCAGATCAATTCTTCTTCTCTTTCAATCAACAACTATGGATTCGGGTATGGCTTCTTCTAATTTATTTATCTTCCTCTGATTTCTTCTCAGTCAAATCAATATGGGTCACATATTCAGACCTAGGGTTTCATGATTAATCAATCTAAAGCATATTTAAATCCTAACAGTAGCATCACGTTAATGCAATGTAAATGCATGCAGAGTCAACTACTATTACAATTTATAACACTATGTTGTATTTTTTATTACGAGCAATAATGTATGCTACTGTATGAAACTATATTCATGTTCTGTGTAAGTAGAGAGCTTGGTTTTTCAATATTTTGTTGAACAAATTAAATTTCGATTCAAACTTTAAATTGTCCATACAGTGCATAAAGCACGGACAATCTATGATAATTATTATTTTATTTGCAGATGTATGCATGGAAAAAAACCATATATGTATGTATGTATGTATGTATCTATATGTGTGTATATGTCAATATATAATAGACATGAACAAATGGCCATTGATCATATATAATTTAATTGTTTGGTTGAACCAACATCCAACTATATTACGAGATTCTGTCTGTTTATCATATCTTACACATTAGTATAATAAGAAGAAAAATTTATATAGTCCTCACGCATATGCTTGTTGTTTTACCACTATGTTTCTATCTTATTTAGAAAATTCTTTTTTCTTTTTATTAGTACGAGAGTCTCTATCATTAATTCCTGTATTACAATTACTGTATACAAATGTGAACCGATGAAAATTTTTATTGCGTTTATATGAAAAAGTTAAATGGAAATATTGGAGAATTAAAGTGAAGGGGATATTTCGATAACAACCTTCATGCTACATCAATTGCACTACACCTTGATCATTTTTTAGTTAAACAATTCAAATGAAACAGAATTGCTTGGTTGATATATGAAAATTTTGAAGTTAATATTTTAGTCTTTGTAACTTCAATGTTGCACAACTTATTACAAACCTATATGAAATAAGTTTACATATTACATACATAGCTCCATTATTACATACCTAGATGTAATAGCTTCAAATTGTGTAGTTCTTTGTTTGATTATAATAGACACCAATTTCTACGTCAAAGTTTGGAATCTTATTTGCCTTCGTGTATCGATAATAGAAAGGGATTGGATCTTTTAAATAGGTGATAATGTTGTGCTTAACTTAATATGTAACATGATTCTAATATTAGAACTCAAATATTTTTTATGCTTTTAATATAGAGTACTAACAAGGAGCCTCGAATTTTGTGAATGCTACAAAGAGAAATATAAGAAATATAGAAAAAAATTTATGCCTCGACTTAGATTGTCGAAATCTTAGTCGTCATGATGACCACATCATCATTTAAAATTTAGTTATGAAAGGAATGGATCTCGGACACAAGAATAGTAGATGGTACAACTGTAATGACCCGTATTTTACGTATCGAAAGATCGTTAAATATTTTTATTTTATTCATACGAGGTCATATGGTTCTATAATTTTGGAATATGAATCATAGGGACATTTTACACGCCTATGATTTTTCTCAAATTTTTATATGATAATTTTGACCCTAAAAACCTTGTTTGGTCTATAAGTTTTGACAGAAGTCGAATTAGGGTCTCAAAGTAGTTCCACTGATTGGGGATGATGGTTTCCCATTCCGTTAGAGTGGTTATAATAAGAAAACAGACTTAAGGTTAGCAAGTTATGTCTATTTTAAATTTAGACAGCTATTGGGCAGTATTAGTGTGTATTTAATTAAGCCTATAAGTATGTCCATTAACCTAATTCGAGATTAGTATAGGGAGTTGTAGTAATAAAATTAAAACCTTTCTATCTTTCCTAAATCAGATTTGAACCCCCATTTACCCTATTTCATTCAAAATCACACAAATTACTCTCTAAATCTAGCTAAATCATTAATTAGAGAGAAGATCATCAATTAGAAGATGGAGATCATCATTTTGGTTGATTTGCATTGCTTTCTATAGCTGTCTACATTAGATCTAGGCATGAATTGGTTGATTTTGGTAATTAGTCAGTCCTTTATGCCTTCTCACTATCCTATGCATGTTTATATGGTAGAAATACATGTTTTAACATGATTTTTGGCCTTAAAAACTTTTCTTCTTTTAATTACATGCTATCATAGTTGTGTGTGTGTGCGTGTGTGTATATATAATGCAATATGATATATATATATATATATATATATATATTTCTATATATAATAGAATATGAACAAATGGCCATTGATCGTATATGTTTTTACTGTTTGGCTGAACAATATCCAGCTATATTATGAGATTCTATCTGTTTATGATATCTTATACATTAGTATAATAAGAAGAAAAACCTATATATGTTAGTCCACACACATATGCTTGTTGTTTTACCACTATGTTTCTACCTTATTTGGAAAAGTCTTTTTTCTTTTTATTAGTACGAGAGTCTCTATCTTTAATTCCTGTATTATAACTACTGTACACAAATGTGAACCAATGAAAAAAATTATTGCATTTATATTAAAAAATTAAAGAGAAATATTGGAGAATTAATGTGAAGGGGATAGATGGATGACAACCTTCAAGCTACATCAATTACGCTACACCTTGATCATTTTTTAGTTAGACAATTCAAATGAAACATAATTGCTTGGTTGATATATGAAAATTTTGAAGTTAATATTTTAGTGTTTGTAACTTCAATGTTATACGACTTATTACAAACCTATATGGAATAAGTTTACATATTACATACTTAGATGCATTATTACATACCTAGATGTAATAACTTCAAATTGTGTAGTTCTTTGTTTGATTATAATAGATACCAATTTCTACGTCAAAGTTTGGAAACTTATTTGCCTTCGTATATCGATGATAGAAAAAGATTGGATTTTTTTAAATAGGTGACAATGTTGTGCTTACTTAATATGTAACATGTATTCGAATATTAGAATCAATTTTTTTTATGCTTTTAATTTTGGTCGTACAACTATATAGACTACCAACAAGGAGCCTCAAATTTTGTGAATGCTACAAAGAGAAATATAGGAAATATAGAAAAAAATTATGCCCTTGCATAGTTTGTCAAAATCTTAGTCGTCGTGATGACCACATCATCATTTAAAATTTGATTATGAAAGGAATGGATCCCAAATTTGATTTCATTCATACGAGGTCGTATGGTCCTATAATTTTGGAATATGACTCGTAGGGACATTTTACACACTTATGATTTTTTTCAAATTTCTACGTGATAATTTTGACCCTTAAAACCTTGTTTAGGCTATAAATTTTGATAAGAGTCAAATTAGGGTCTCAAACTAGTTCCATTGATTTAGGAAGATGGCTTCTCATTTCGTATAGTGGTTATAATAAGAAAACGGACATAAGGTTAGCAAGTTATGTTTGTTTTAAGTTTAGACAGCTATTGGCTAGTATTAGTGTATAATTAATTAAGCCCATAAGTTTGTCCATTAATCCAATTCGATATTAGTATAGGGAGTTGTAGGAGTCAAATTAAAACATTTCTCTCTTTCTCAAATCAGATCTAAACCCCCATTAACCCTATTTCATTCAAAATCATACAAATTACTCTCCAAATCAAGCTATATCATTAATTTAGAGAGAAGATCATCAATTAGAAGATAGAGATCATCATTTTGGTTAATTTTCATTGCTTTCTATAGTTGTCTACATCGGATCTAAGCAAGGATTAGTTGATTTTGGTAATTAGTGAGTGGTTTCTGCCATCTCACTTTCCTATGCACGTTTATATGGTGGAATTACATGTTTTAACATGATTTTTGGCCATAAAACCTTTTCTAACTTTAATTACCTATGATCGTATGTCTTATGACCTAAATAGTGAATCTTTGAAATGGGTTTCAAAATTGATTTAGTTAATCTCCTTATTCATATTCATATGTGCATGTATTATGTTGATTTAGATTAGAATTGGTTTGTTTATCATATTCTTGTGCATTGCATGTATGAATGGATGTATATACATGTTATTCTATGCTTCTATGTTGTGCTTTGATGTTGTTTGCTAGTGTTTTGGATGCTTAGTAAAACATCATTTAGCAAATCGGAGGCAAAGTTCATTAGAATTGGACCAAACTTTGAGGGAAGGCTCTGGAGCATGGGAGGAGCTTTTGAATAAGTCGCACCTCAAATTTGCTTAAGCGTTCAACTCGGTGACGAGTTTAAAGTTCGAGCCCAAGTTTTTTTAGGGAGTCAAATGGCTCGATGGCTGGCATGGTTCGATAAAGTATGGTTAGAGGAGGTTTTCCATGGCAGGATGCAAGGAATTGACTAAGTATTGGATGTTATGCCGTGTTCTTTCCTAGAACTTGAAGTTAGATGCTATAGGACGAAACTGAGTTGTTTTGAGGAATGGATTGGGGTCTGAAGCATCTAGTAAGGAAGTTCTAGGGGCAGGGAAGTTTACTTAGCCAAAATAGGCTAACTTAATGGGTCGGTACTGAGTTGAACAAATCGGTATCAAGTTGTTTATATGGATCAGGTAGAGTTGGAACTTCTGGAGAATGGAGTAAAGGTTTTGTAAATCATGCTGGAGGTGTTGGCTCATGTAACGACCCTAATTTTTAGTAACATTATTTAGAACATTTAATTAGTTAAATTTAATGAAATAATGTAAATGATTAAGGGATTGAGGTTTGTGTAATTAGAAGGTAGCTGTGCCATTTAAACAAATGAACTAAGGGAAAATGAAATAGAATAAGTTAGGGTAGTTGATAAAGGCAATATAGGAACAAGTAACATTCTTATACCTAAACCCTCACTCACGTTCATTATTCACGTTCACAATCAAAAATCAAATACTAAAGAAGTCGGCCTCTATTAAGGGAAAACAAGAAGAAGATAAGAGGAAGAAGCTTAAGCAACTTAATCCAAGATCAAATCTCAACTCCTTAAACACAAGCTAAAGGTGAATAATAGTTTACTTCTCATATTTTTGATGTTTTTGGTTTCTAGATCAGAGCCCGATTTTTTTCAAAGTATATTGCCATGTTTTTTTATTGCTAAAATGGATATATATATATATATATATATATATGCTTGTTGATGATTTATGCTATTTCATATGGATTTTATGATAAGTTTTAATGTGAAAACCCTATTAGATGACATCCAAATGCCTTGCAACTTTGAGTTAAGGTTAGAATAATATTTTAGAGATGGGTTTCAAGTTTCATAATTTTTTAATTAATGTGGATTTATTATTAATATTCTAGTGAATAAAATGGATAATTGGGTTTAAAATTAATTACGGTTGTTTTATATATGTTTTGGGTTAGAAATTTAAATATGTTTGAAAACATGTTAAAAGTGATTTATGGAAATTTTTGTAGAATTTTCCTAGGTGTTTTAATAAGTACATAAAATTATTTAAGGTATGGGACTTAAATATTTTATATATTTATAAAAGGAGAAGGGACAATTTGTAAATTTTTTAAATTGTTTAATTCTGAATTTCGGCAGCACTTTTAGAAAATATCTTTGGAAAAGAAATTAGCAACCAATCATATGTTGACAAATAAGCAAGTTAGTTGAAAAGAACTTACTTTAAAAAGAAAGAAAACAGTTTTTGTATGCTTTTTCTATTTCGCCACTTTCGACACCTACCTTTCGACTAGGTACTTCCGCCTTCATCTCCATCGAAGCGAATGTGCCTGGTATCAAAGACTTGGTATGTAGCAAATTGGACATAGGCTAAAGGTATACAGTCAAAACAAAGGGTTCAGAAGGAGTCGAAACCTTACTTTGCTTTTAAAAGGAAATGCGCCAGTTTTGCTTTCGAAAAGAATGCTTTCTACTTAGATGGCTTTCGACCTGGTCATATGGTTTTAAAGAATGGTTTCGAATAAGGTTGCGCCTTTGTTTTATAAAGAAGCTTTCGAAGTGGTTGAAACCCCTTGGTGCCACCTTTAACCTTTCGAAGCAATGCCTTCGAAGGGGTGCTTTCGCTTTAAACCCTTAGCCATTTCTCCAATTCTTCCGAAGGGATTGGCTTCGACACCATCCACTTCCTTTACTTAGGAAATTGCTTTCGGAAGAGTGCTTTCGATTTAACTGTTTTAAGACCCTTTGTTCTATTGAAAGTTAAACCCGAAGGTTTCAAAAGGAATAGTTTAAATTGTTTCGGATGGTCGTTCTACATGTTTTACTTGAACCCAAATGATTTCGGAAGTTTTGATTTATATAAAGAACTTAATGCATTCTAAAGGTTTAAGATAAAGATTTCGAAGGGTTGGTTCCATAATATTCTCGAAAGGTTTTAAATGGAAGGTTTCCAATAGTTTCGAAAGGCATGTTTAAAGTGTTTTGAAAGAGGATGTCCATGGTTTTATAAAGCTTTTGAAAGAGATGATTTCAATATTTTCGAAAGGAGGACTTTCAATGGTTTCGAAATGGGTACTTTCAAAGGTTTCGAATGTTTTCATCAACAATGTTTTGTGTAAAGTGTATGTAACATGGCAAAGTGATTTGAGTAAAGCATATAGTATATTTTCCTTGTTTAAGTATGATTTAAAGGGTTAAGTCAATTTGAAAGAAATGTTATCAAGGAAAATTTTAAGGGTGGATGACCATAAGTATAATGACTCAAATATTAGAATACCATATAGGACTGGTATGGGGTCACGTCCTATACATTAGCTATTAGCCCCTAGCTAATTTAGTCCAAAATTTCAGTGTGTAGGGCTTAGTCATAGGTAAGACTTAAATGATGGTTACACACAGAAAGGAATTTATATATATGTAAAGAGAAGAAGGATAGGTTATTGGTAAGCCCGAAAAACCATTAGGATAAGGTGACCCTTGGAGAAGTAAGTTAGGGGTAGACCGTCCAGAAGAGTATCTAACAGAAGTTAGACTATTTTTTATGTTGTCTGGTAGGCCCGAGTCAGGCAAAGGTTAGTAGTTAGCCAAACAAAACTATAGTGTTCGGATATATAGTCTTGATTACCTGATTTATATGCTTACATGATATTGATATTATTGTTTTAGCCAGTTTGGTTGTAGAGTTTTGGTTTGCAAAAGATATGTTTTTAAAAAAGGGATATTAGTGAGGGGAAACCCATTCCGTTAAGCGGCATGGTCTCACTTAATATCATAGAACCGAGATGTATAGTATTATTCACACTAGGCTTGAAGTTTTTGTTTTCCCCATAAACTCTCGGGTACTCAAAATTGATTTGAGTAGGCTAAGGGTTATGGATTTATGGGTTTTATCTATTTAGGAGTTGCTATATTTTATTTCCGCTATGTTGTATTAAGTCTGAAATGACTATTTAGTACTCTGATCATCCAAGGGGGCATCGTCATATGTCGCTTCTGGCGTATTTTTTAATAATTATATTTGATCTGAACCTGGGAAACGTTTGAGATATGTAACTTGGATATGAAATGTTGTTTTGAAATGTAATTAGAAAAGTGTTTTAATTTGAGATGATTTTATTTCATATTCAAGTGCTTCTGATTTTATGGATACCATTAACATTAACGTATTTTGTCGCCGGAAGTTAATACTATGGATGACTACCGCATCTGTAGCGTTTAGCTTCGGGCCTTTGAATAGGTGATGTTACAACTTGGTATCAGAGCATAGGTTTATGAAAAATTTTAAACTCAAAATGATTTTTGAAAATGTAATCCTAAGAAATTAGAGAAAATATTGGAGTACGGGATAACGCTATAGTAACATACTTGTATTTGCTATATATTAGTATACGTTTTAGCTCTTTTCTCCTTTCTCTCTTAGGCTATTCTCCTGTATCTTACGAAGGCTCAAATGTTGATATGGACGGTAGAAGTGGAAGAGTTAACCTTGGTGGGGGAAGCACCACAACTAATGGAAATGCCAGACCAAATACCAGGAGGAACCCAAGTCAGGCACAAGCTGGAAATGTGGGTGTTGGAGTCCCGCAAGTTGACATGGGAGCAATGTATCAGTTTTTTGCCAAGCAGGAGTTGCTGTTGGAGTATTTGGAGAAGGAAATTATGAAGCTCCAGTGGTCAACAACTATGCTATTCTATGTAGAGATTATGCTCGGTTGGGAGGAAATCCATTTATTGGTACTGAAAACGCAATCAAAGTAGAGAATTGGCTGCTTCATTGCGAGAGGATTTTCGCTGATCTAGGGCTCATTGATGAGCAGAAGAGAAGGCTTGCTTCTAGACAGTTACAAGGATCAGCTTTGTACTGGTGGAACAATGTTACGATCGGAGCTAATGAGGAGACAATGACATGGGCGGAGTTTAAAAGGGGATTTGAGGAGAGGTTTATGTCAGAGATTGCTAAGTCCACTCTGCTCAAGAAGTTTGTGGAGTTGTAATAGGGAGACAGGACTGTGCTGGAGTATGCAACAAGTTTTGAGGAGCTAGTAAGATATGGTTATGCTACGGTGAATACTATGAGTAAGAGGAATGAGAAGTTCATCAGGGGGTTGAAGCCTGAGCTTGCTAGGGCTATGTTATCGCACATTAGGGATCCATGTGATGTTGTTGTTGAGATGGCATTAAGACACGAAGAGATGCTTGCTTTTCTTAAAAGAAATAAGGCAAAGGAGGTTCGAGTAGTGCAGAGTCAAAAAAGGAAGTTTTTCCACAAGAAAGGAGCTCATAAGGGAGAAGTTGCTAAGAAAGGTAAGGCAGAGCTTGTCTGCTATAAATGTGACAAGAAAGGGCATTTCGCAAATGAATGTCGCTCGAGTGATGGAAAGAAGGTGATCGGGAAGAAGAATACTATATACTTCAACTCTAATCAAATTGGACATTACAAGAACCAGTGTAAGGAGCCAGCCAAGGATGGAAGAGGCAAAGTGTTTGCATTAGAGCCAATTACCTCGAAGCCAACAGTAGAGGAAAAAGGAAAGGCTGTGTTGGGAGGTACGCTTATGATTCATGATATGTCAGTTAAGTTCTATTTGATGTCGGTGCATCACATTCTTTTATATCTCATTGATTGGTTGACAAGCTTAACCTAGAACCCTCATACTTAGTTACTTCTTTAAGGCTTGCAAATGCGATAGGAGGTTATGCGACTCTTGGGATGAGATGCGACCACCTAGAGTTAGAATTGTTAGGTCACACCTTTGTTTGTAGTTTGCATGTGTTTGACTTCGTAGGGTTCAGGATTATTTTGGGTATGGATTGGTCAAGTAAATACGATCATAGGATATTTTGCCATGATAGGAAAATATCACTTAGACACCCTGACTGTAGTGGTCGGATTACATACTCTGTAGAAAACCATATTTTTGAGGTTAGTGCTTTTTTGGGTATTGTGGAGGATGATTTGAATTGTGTTTTCGTTGTTAGACAATTAGCGGATGTCTTTGAACCTGTAGTAGGATTGCCACCGAAACGAGCCATTGAGTTTCGAATAGATTTAGTACCTGAAGCAGAACTAGTAAGTAGACCGCCAAGCAAGATGACACCTACCGAGATAAGGGAGTTAAAGGTGCGGTTGGTGGACTTGGAAAGAAAGAAATTTATCAGACCAAGCAGTTCACCTTAGGGAGTAGCCAAAGTGTTCGCAAAGAAGCCGGATGAATCATTGAGGTTATGTATCGATTATCGTAAGTTGAATGAGAAGGCAATAAAGAATCGATATCCATTACCTAGAATTGACGATTTGTTCGATCTGTTAAGTGGAGCCAAGGTATTTTCCCAGTTGGATTTAGTATTAGGGTTCCACCAGCTTAAGGTAGCAGAGGATAGTATTCCTTTGACGGCGTTTAAAACCAGATATGGATCGTACGAATGGTTAGTAATACCATTCGGACTAACTAATGCGCCAGCATTCTTTGTAGATTTGATGAACCGAGTTTTCCAAGAGCATTTAGATAGGTCTGTGTTGGTGTTCATAGATGGTATTTTGATATACTCTAAGGATGAAAGGGAGCATGAAGTTCATCTTAGAGGGGTCCTTGAGACGTTGAGGCAGCAACAATTGAAGGCGAAGTTTTCAAATTGTCGTTTATGGAAGAAGGAAGTGAAGTTTCTTGGTCATGTAGTCTCAAAGAAAGGGTTGTCAAGAGATCTAGCTAAGATCGAAGCAGTGAATAGTTGGAGCAGACCCAAGATGGTGAATGAGATAAGAAGTTTTCTTGGATTAGCTGGTTACTATCGAAGATTTATTAAGGATTTTTCACGGATAGCAGCACCTATGACAAAGCTAATGCGAAACGATGTGAAGTTTGTTTGGACCGATAATTGTGAGGAGGCATTCTAGAAGCTGAAACACTTATTGACTAATGCACCTATGTTAGTTGTTCCAGAAGGGAATCAGTATTTAGTGGTATATACAGATGCATATGGAACATGGTTAGGAGCTGTGTTAATGCAAAGAGGTAAGTGATTGCCTATGCTTCTCGACATCTTAGACCGCATGAGGTTAGGTACCCAAATCATGACCTGGAATGAGCTATGGTGATTATTGCGTTGAAGGTGTAGAGACATTATCTTTTCGGAGAAAGATTCGAGTTGTACACGGATCATAAGTCGTTGAAGTATTTGTTCTCCCAAAAGGAGTTGAATAAGAGACAACAGAGGTGGTTGGAGTTTATAGCCGCTTATGATTTTGGTATTGAGTACACACCAGGAAAAGGCAACAAGGTTGCGGATGCACTTAGCAGAAAACATCAGAATTTAGTGTTGGCAATGATAGCTGAGTGGAAAGATTGGGAAGCATTGACGACATGTAGAGTACAGTGGAGATCTGAAGCTAGATCTAGTAAGGAAACTGTTAATGTTGTCATGTTTAGAAGTTCGACCAGTGATAATTGAAAGGATTGCTTCTAAGCAAGGAGAGAATCCAGTATTAGTTGAACGGATCAGAAGGTTAAGGAGTGGAACAAAGAGCGATGACATGAAAATTTTCGAACTTGACCAGACTGGGTGGTTGAGGAAGAAAGGAAGGTTATGTGTTCCAAATGTAGGAAGCATTAGGAAGGAAGTACTTGAGGATTGCCATCGTTCGAAGTTCACTATTCGTCCGGGAGGAACTAAGATATATCAGAACATGAAGAGGAGTTTCTTATGGGAAAGTATGAAGAGAGATGTAGGCTTATTGGTAAAGTAGTGTCTGAACTGTCAATAGGTGAAAACCAAACATCAGAAACTGAGTGGGTTAGTTCAGCCTTTAGATATTCCTATATGGAAATGGGATTCTATCTCAATGGATTTTGTTGATGGGTTGCCAAGATCTAATAGAGAAAATGAAAGCATATGGGTCGTAGTGTACAGGTTAACCAAGAGCGCCCATTTCATTCCAGTTAATTCAACCAAGACAGCGCCTATTTTGGCTAAGTTGTTTATGAAGAATATAGTTAGAATGCATGGAATTCCTAGTAGTATAGTAAGTGATAGAGATTCCTTATTCACTTGCGAGTTCTCGAAGAGCCTACATGATACCTTAGGTACCAAGCTCAAGATGAGTACCGCTTACCATCCACAGACAGATGGGCAAACAGAAAGAGTTAACAAAGTCTTGGAAGATTTGTTAAGAGCTTGTGTGCTATATTTTGGAGGATCATGGAAAGACCATCTACACTTAGTCGAGTTTTCATAGAACAACAGTTATCAGGCTAGTATAGGGATGGCAACGTTTAAAGCTTTGTATGGAAGGCCATGAAAATCTCCAGTTTGTTGATTAGCAACTGGGGATAGGTTGGTTCTTGGTCCAGATTTAGTTAGAGAAGCTGCAGAGAAGCTTGAGTTGATTCGAGCTAGAATGAAGGAAGCTCAGTCTAGGCAGAAGAGTTAAGTTGTTAGAAGATGGAAGGACTAAGAGTTCTCAGTAGGAGATCATGTTTTCGTCAAGGTATCACCAATGAAAGGTGTAATTCGATTTGGGAAACCAGGGAAATTGGCAATGAGATTTATAGGACCATTTCCTATTGTAGAGAGGATTGGGAAACTCGCATATAAAGTGGAGTTACCGAACAGTTTGGTAGGATTCCACGATGTTTTTCACATTTCTCGTCTAAGGAAGTGTATTCGAAACCCAGAGACTACTATAGCACCGACTATGTTAGAGGACTTGGTAGTGGAACCGAACTTGACTATAGTTAGAAAACCAGTTCATATAGTCGCGAGAGATGAAAAGAGGCTAAGGAATAAGGTAGTTAGATTAGTTAAAGTGAAGTGGAGCGACAACGAGAGAGACTATACTTGGGAAACTAAGAGTAGGATTAGAGATGCTTATCCTGATTTGTTTCATGGTATGTTTTACCTTTATGATTGATTTGTTGTGTACCTTATCGTAATTTCGAGGATGAAATTCTTTAAGGGGGGGAATCTATAACGACCCTAATTTTTAGTAATATTATTTAGGACATTTAGTTAGTTAAATGAAATGAAATAATGTAAATGATTAAGGGATTGAGGTTTGTGTAATTAGAAGGTAGCCATGCCAATTAAACAATTGAACTAAGGGAAAATGAAATAGAATAAGTTAGGGTTGTTGATAAGGGCAAATAGGAATAAGTAACATTCTTATACCCTAAACCATCTCTCACGTTCATTATTCACGTTCACAATCAAAAATCAAATACTAAAGAGGCAAGCAACCATTAAGGGAAAACAAGAAGAAGATAAGAGGAAGAAGCTTAAGTAACTTAATCCAAGATCAAATCTCAACTCCTTAATCAAAAGCTAAAGGTGAATAATAGTTTACATCTCATATTTTTTATGCTTTTGGTTTCTAGATCAGATCCAGATATTTTGTAAAGTATATTGCCATGTATTTGATTGTTAAAATGGATATATATGCTTGTTGATGATTTATGCTATTTCATATGGATTTTATGGTAAGTTTTAATGTGAAAATCCTATTAGATGACATCCAAATGCCTTTCAATTTTGAGATAAGGTCGGAAATAATATTTTAGATATGGGTTTCAAATTTCATAATTTTTTGAATTAATGTGGATTTATTATTAATTTTCTGGTGATGAAAATGGATAATTTGGTCTAAAATTAATTGCGTTTATTTATATATGTTTTGGGTCAGAAATTGAAATATGTTAGAAAACTTGTTAAAAGTGATTTTTGGGAATTTTTGTAGAATTTTCCTAAGTGTTTTAATAAGTATATTAAATTATTTAAAGTATGGTACTTAAATGTTTTATATATTTACAAAAGGAGAAGGGACAATTTGTAAATGTTTTAAATTGTTTAATTCTGAATTTCGGCAGCACTTTTAGGAAAGATCTTTGGAAAAGAAATTGGCAACCAATCATATGTTAAAAATAAGCAAGTTAGTTGGAAAGAAATTACTTTAAAAAGAAAGAAAATAGTTTTTGTATGTTTTTGTTGTTTCGCTACTTTCGGCACCTACATTTCGACTAGGTACTTCCGCCTTCATCTCCATCGAAACCAATGCGCCTGGTATAAAAGACTTGGTACATTGCGAATTGGACATAGGCGAACCGTATACAGTCGAAACAAGGGGTTTCGAAGGGGTTGAAACCTTACTTTGCTTTTAAAAGGAAATGTGCATGTTTTGCTTTCGAAAAGAATGCTTTCGACTTAGATGGCTTTCGACCTGGTTAAATGGTTTTAAAGAATGGTTTCGAATGAGGATGCTCCTTTGCTTTATAAAGAAGCTTTCGAAGGGGTCAAAACACCTTGCTCTTGCCTTCAACCTTTCGAAGCAATGCCTTCGAAGGGGTGCTTTCGCTTTAATACCTTAGCCATTTTTCCAATGCTTTCGAAGGGATTGATTTCGACACCATCCACTTCTGTAACACCCCTAATTTTTGATAAAATAATTCAGGAGATTTAATTAGATATTAAATAGAATAATATAAATGTTAAGAGATAAGGGGGTTAAGATTTGAATAAATATAATAAGGTCGTGCTCAATTAAATAATCAAATGGGCTTCAGAATGGGTTATAAGCTAATTAATTGACATAAAGGTATATTGGGTATTTGCCGCACATAATTCCTACCCTTATATATTATCGTTCCTACCATTTCATTTCTCATTCATGTCATTTTGAAAACCAAATAAAAAATGAAAAGAGGAGCCGACCATAATCAAAGAAAGAGAAGAGAAATTAAATCAACACTAGAGATTCAAGCTTAGAGGAAATCAATCTCAATCCAATCTCCTTATCTTAATCAAGGTGAATAATAATTCCATCTCTATTTTGTTTTATAATCATATGTTTTCGGATTTAAGGGTAAATTCGTTTTATGATTATTTGGATGATGTCATGCATGAATTGCAATTTATTTTATTTAAACAAGATGGTTTAAATATGATTTCTCACGGTTTTAGAGCAAAACCGATTGATATTGATGTTTAAATGACATGGAAAAAATTTATGTTATGTAAAACATGATTTTGGAGTTGGATTTTAATTTTGATAATTTTCCAAGCTACAGAAAGATTGTTATGAATTTTCAAAGGAAAATATGGTTATTTGGGTTTATAAATTTATTCCAGAAAATATATTGAGAATTTGGGTCTCAAATTTTTATATGTTAGATAACATGATTAAAGAGAATTTTCGGAATTTTTGGGGATTTTTCCTAACTGATTTGCTATGCAAACTATATTATTTTAGAAGAGGGATTTCTTTGTAATATTGGTTTTGCTTAATGGAAGGGCTTATTTGATAACTTAACCATGGTTTAGATCTGAAAATTAGCAGCAGTTATTTTAGTAAATAATTTGAAAAGTTAAGGCAACCAATCTTGTGTTTACACGTGGTAGGTTAGTTAGAAAGTGTTTGCTTTAATCAGTATTAAATCAGGTTTACCTAGAAAAGTTGGTTCCGCCTTCTTTAGAAGTACCTTTCGACTCAAAGCTTCCGCCTTCAACATAGTCGAAACCCACTAAACCAAAACCAATACACAAAGTATCACTTAAATGGTACGCAGTGGATTGGAGAAAGGCGGAAGGTTAGGCGTCGAAAGGGGTTTCGAAGGCAATGGGTTTCGACGCTATCCTTCAAAGTTTTGTTTAAATGATCAGAAGTTTTCGAAAGGGATGGTGCCAACGCCATCATGTTTCCCCAATATTATTATTTGATAAATGATGGTTTCAAAAGAGATACTTTCGTCTATATTCACTTTGACCTAAATAAAATTTGAAGTATAAACCCAATGGTTTCGAAAAGGGTACTTTCAATGGTTTCGAAGCTAAGCTTCTAAGTATTATTAAGTAATACTTTAATATGTTCGAAAGGTTTCGCAAGATAAGATTTAAAGTGTTTCGAAAGGCAAGGGTATAATGTTTTGAAAAGAGATTTATATGCTTTCGAAGGAGGTTATCATGTGAAGTTGAAAGTAAGGTTCTGAAGGTTTTAACAGCCTTAGTTTTCAAAGCAAATAACCCAATCTCATTTTGAAAGAAAACCATGGCATAGATATATAAAGTATTTTGAAAAGGAGCTTTGAAGAAGTTTTCTTTGATTAAAAGGTTAAAGGGATTAACCAAATTATTGTGTATGCTTCTTCATACATGTTGGGCGAATTCTCACCACCGGACCAGCCACCCTCCAAACTAAAGCTCCACCGGTCCACTTCCAAGCAACACCGAACCAGAGTGTCTACCGAACCAACTTGCCTCCCACCTCGTTGCCGAACCAACTCCAACCGCCGAACCAAGCTCTTCACCGGACCAGAACCACCGAACCACTCATCACCACTCTTCACCGGACCAGAACCACCGAACCAACTCCTACCCCAACCATCTCCGAACCAAGTAATGCCGAACCAAAGTAATGCCGAACCAAAGCGATGCCGAACCAACGCTACCAGGCCCGACCACACCAGCCCAGGCCCACCAGCAGCTATATACATCCAAGACCCCTGCCTCCAGCCTCACTCTATAAATAGAGGGGTAGGGGTACAGCAATGGGGGACAAGTTTGAGAGCTCAAGCACGGAGAGAACTTCCAAACAACTTTCTTTTACTTGCATCAAAGCTTTGTACTTGTAATCAAAACAAGAGAAGAGAAATAACATATAAAGTGGACGTAGGCACATTCTGGCTGAACCACTATAAATTTGCATGTCTTTTTACAGTTTAGCCCCTGCTTTTCATATTTTGCATAAATCGTTCAAATCACTAAGAACAACATAAGATCTACTAAATCATACAACTTTGAGGTGTTTGTCCATTTTTTGTGCAAACATTTTTGGTGCTTTCACTGAGAAGTAGAAGCTCGAAGCTTCAGCTTCATCCACTTAACAGTTTTCCTAACAGCATCGTTCGCTACTTGGAAAACATGCCTCCCAAACAGAGAAAAGATGTTAACAAAGGAAAAAACATCGCATCCAGCAGTCTTCCAGATCCAGCTGTCACGAATCAAGTAAATCGTCCTCCTCCGGCAGCAGTAACAAATGAAGGACAGGCTAACCCAACCACTCCTGCCACAGAACAGCCTGCAGCAATTACTAGGGCAGATTTGGACAGAGTTGTGGTTGAAGTAACTAACCGCTTCACATCCCAGCAGGAAGCCTTGGTGGACCATCTCATGTCACGCTTAAGGGACGCTGAAGAATCCAACTGCAACACTGAATCATGGGGCGAGTCCTAGTCTGGAGGATCTCAGAGACAACAAAGATCTTCCTTCTTCGAAGGAGCTAACGGCAGAATTAGCCATGGTAGGAGCCGAGACCGGGCACAGCCTGAAGTTAGGCCTGAGGAAACGTTTGGTACCGAACCCAACGGGGGAGGTACCGGACGGAGGTCAACTGTAGCTGAGCCTGTCATACTGCCTAACCACGGAAACGCCAGTGAACGGGGCCGAGCTAGAGTCCAGCCCGAAGTTGGACCCGAGGAAGTGCTTAGATCAGAACCCGGCAGGGGAAGATCAAGGCAAGGGCCAACTGTAGCTGACCCTAGCATGCTCCCAGAAGATCAAAGGCAGCCACTGGAAAATATGAGGAATGATAGACGATACCATCCCTACAGGTCATCTGGACGGAATCAATCCCACAGGACAGAACCAAACTCATTTCTATCTGCTCCAAATTCTGATGAAAGGATGGCACACTTATTCAGAGAGTGTGTCCAACGGGAGCAAAGAGATCGAGGGATAGGCGCTAGGGTAACCAGCCCTTTCGCCCGCAATATCGAAATTGCTATCACCCCCCGAGAATGGAAGATGCCAACAATGGAACCCTACAAAGGAACCTCCGACCCCGTTGTACACTTACAGAGGTACACGCAACATATGCTCATGAGTGGGGCGACAGAGGGAGTACTGTGCAAATGCTTTCCGCTCTTCTTAGTAGATCTTGCTACCTCCTGGTTCTGTCATCTACCCCAGGGATCCATCAGCTCGTGGGAAATGTTGAAAGAAAAATTTATCAGTCAGTTCCGCATTCATGTGGAGCAACCTAAGGACGCTTATTCCTTATCCAGCGTCAAACAGAAACCTGGAGAGAAGCTGCAGCAATACCTAACCAGATTCAACGCCGCAGCAGCCGCAGTCCAAGATGCTGATGAGAAGCTTATCCTAATGGCCCTCTGTAGTGGTGTGCATCCGGACACTAAATTTGCTAGAAGGTTGACAAAAGAAAAACCAGCTACTTTACCCGATTTCTTCCATGAAGCCGGGAAATACATGAGGCTTGAGGATGCTGCCATTGAGGGGCAGTCAGGACAGCAAAATAAGACAACCCATGGCAACGCCCCTGCTGTGGCAAGGGACGTTCGAAGAAATGATTCCAGAGACAATGCTGGGGGCAAGAAGGGAGAAAAGCGCCTATATCGGCCAGGACCGAGATCGACACTTACACTCCTTTGAACGAGACCGTCGAAAATATCTTCCTTGCCACCCAAGGCGAAGTTAGATACAAACGCCCACCATACAAGAAGGAATCAGATAACGCACAGAAGTCTGGAAAGTTCTGCCGCTTCCACGAATCTCACGGGCATGATACCAACGAATGTCATCATCTCCGAGATCTGATTGAGGAACACATCAGAAGGAAGAAACTGGAACGTTATGTAAAAGGTCAGGACAGGACCCCAGCTCCTGCCAATGAAAACCCAAGGCTACCCTCACCAGGGGCCGACAGAGGAAACCGCAACGCTAGCAGCTCTAGTCAAGAGAAGATAGTGGTCCATACCATCTCAGGAGGGCCGCACATCGCAGACAGAAGCTGGAAAGAGATGGAAAGATACAGAAAGTCGCTTAGAGACAATAAAGACTATGTCAATTCGGTTATAGAAGAGCGCCACCCGAAGCGGAAAGAAAGTAATGACATCACATTCGGTAAGCGTGACCTAGAAGGAAGGCAGTACCCTCATATGGATCCCATGGTCATCTCTGCCCGACTTGGTCCCGCCGAGGTTTACCGAATCCTGGTAGACACTGGAAGCTCAGTAAACATCCTGTTCAAACATGCATTCAACAAAATGAAGCTATCAATGAAGGATGTATCTCCCTGCGATAAACCACTACACGGCTTCACTGGAGATGCGAAGATGCCCCTCGGGCAACTGGACCTCTTTGTTGAGATTGGAAGCCATCCCCGCTCCGCTGTACGGAAACAGACGTTTGTGCTAATAGAAAACCATTCGGCCTACAACGCCTTCTTAGGAAGGCCATCCTTGTCTGACTTCCAAATTGTCCTAGCCCCATGGTGCCTAAAGATGAAATTTCCAACAGACAATGGAGTAGGGGAAGTGGAAGGAGACCAGGACGTTGCTCGAGACTGCTATGTGACTGAACTTCGCAACAACCACAGGAAAGACAAGGGAAAGTTTGAATGGACTGACGAATGCTTAACCGCTTTCCTTAACCTAATCGAACACCTCCAGAAACCACTGGTACTCTCGACTCCAAGCGAAGGCGAAGAATTATACCTATACCTTGCTGTGTCATCTCACGCCCTAAGCGCAGCCTTGGTAAGGGAAGACAACCGCACGCAGCGGCCAGTTTACTTCGTCAGCAAAAGGTTTACTGGGGCAGAAGTCAGATATCCTAAACTTGAGAAGCTAGCGTACTGTTTACTAATCACATCACGAAAGCTGCGTCACTACTTCCAGTCCCATTCCATCAAAGTTCTGACTGATCAACCACTGAGGCAGGTACTCCATCGTCCCGACACTTCTGGGCGACTACTTAAATGGTGCATTGAACTAAGTCATTATGATATCACCTATCACCCTCGCACCGCCATCAAGGGACAAGCCATGGCTAATTTCATTGCAGAATTAACTACCAACGAAGATAAGGAGAAATTGGAAATGGCAGAAGATATCAAGTGGAATCTCTTTGTGGATGGTGCATCAAACGAACAAGGCTCGGGGGCAGGTGTGGTAATAATCACTCCCAGGGGAAACAAACTGCACTATGCTATAAGGTTGGAGTTCGCTGCCACCAACAACGATGCAGAATATGAAGCAGTGATAGCCGGACTAGAAATTGCCATAGAAATCGGAGCCAATTCTTTGTGTCTTCATAGCGATTCTCAACTTATTGTTAATCAAATACTAGGAGAATTCCAAGCTCGAGAAGAACAACTCATAGCATATCTAAAGAAGACCAAGTTACTTCTCAGCCGATTGGACCACTACTTAGTCAAACACATCCCTCGGGAAGAGAACCGAGAGGCCGACGAATTGGCAAAGCAAGCAAGTGTGAGAGACATCACCGTCTTCGGGGCAGTAACTATCTCAAAGCAACTGGCCCCAAGTTTTGAGCAAGTGAATCTGATAACTGCAACCGAAGAAGCAACTTGGATGACTCCCATCCGAGACTACCTACAAAGTGGCACACTACCCAACGGGCGTAACGAAGTCAAGAAAATCTTGAGGAAAGCATCCCGCTACACAATACAAGAAGACATCCTCTATCGGCGCGGATTCTCTAACCCGTTATTAAGGTGTGTCGCTGGGAGGGAAGCCAAGGAAATCTTATCCAACATTCATCAAGGAAGCTGCGGAGATCACACCGGAGGGCAAACATTGGCAAAAAAGATACTCCGATATGGATATTTCTGGCCCACCTTAAGCAAGGACGCCTTGGATTTCGTCAAAAAGTGTGACAGATGCCAGAAGTTTGCTAAGATTCCGCGGCTACCAACAACTGAGGTTACTCAAATGACCAGCCCATGGCCCTTTGCAGTATGGGGAATTGACTTAATCGGCAAACTACCAATGGGCCGAGGCGGGGCCAAATATGCTATAGTGGCAGTCGACTATTTCACCAAATGGGTGGAAGCAGAACCCTTGAATAAATTATCTTCTGCAAAAGTTATTAATTTCTTGATCAAAAATGTTCTATGCAGGTACGGAGTCCCATTCAAAATCATATCAGACAATGGACTTCAATTTGACAGCGAGGAATTCGCCAACTGGTGCCAAGAGCATGGAATTCACGAAAGCTTCTCATCCGTAGCGTATCCCCAGGCAAACGGACAAGTCGAAGCCGTCAACAAAATTCTGAAAACTCTAATCAAAAAGAAACTCGAAAAGTCAAAGGGCGCTTGGGTGGATGAACTCCCTACGGCACTGTGGGCTTATCGCACATCTTTCAGAACATCAATAGGGCATACTCCTTTCTCTTTGGCATACGAATCGGAGGCTATGCTCCCAGTTGAAACCATCGTGCCTTCCCACCGTAGGATCCACTATAACCCAGAAGAGAACGAAGAACTCCTTCACGTGTCTTTGGATCTAATTGAGGAGAGAAGAAATGATGCAGTCCTCAAAGCAGCAGCCCACAAGCAAAAAGTGGCAACACAATACAACTCCAAAGTCAAGCATCGTACCTTACAAGAAGGGGATCTTGTACTCAAGCGAATCTTCCCTCGCCCCGGAGCACTAGATCCAATCTGGGATGGACCATATGTAATTCATAAGGATCTCCACAATGGAGCTTATATTTTGTCAACAGTGGACGGGGAGGTGTTCCAGAGGGCATGGAACATCCAACACCTTCGTCGATACTTTACTTAACTTGCACTGCCCATATGAAGCGAATTAACAAAGAGAATCAGTGGACGTAGGCATTTTCGTGCCGAACCACTTTAAAAAAAAACCTTGTCTCTTTTTTAACTTGTTCCTTTATATCTTGGCTGCTTGTTAACCTTATCCTTTTCTGTTGAACAAAATCCTATGCAAATAGCATTTCCATTCAAGGCGCTCCACAGCGCGACTTCTCCTGGACAAGACCTAACAGGTACTATACGAATCTATGCCCTCGCCAATGAGACACTTTTGCTCCGGCATCCCTCTGCTGAGGGTTAACTCATTGCTCGCGACGGCCCTCAAAGCCAACTGTAATGAGCCGATTATAAGCCACCGAGAAGGCCGACTATAGCCGAGGCAGCTCATTATGGTGTTCGGCTCGCCGGCAACTGTGAACCGACTATAAGCCCCAACATAAGGTGTGGCCAGCCAGGGGCAGTTCACGGTTGACGATCGGTACCCACGCTAGCCGGCCACAGTAAATCGAATAATACCCACGATTACGGGCCATAATGGCCCGGGTAGTTACTGTGCGCGATCTCGGCTCCGATGTGTCTTAAGTGCGGCTGTGGTAAAAAAGAATTAACTCCCCGTGGAGGCGTAAGATGGGTGACAAATGTCTCCAAGACCCACAGCTAGGGAAAGTGACTACAAAGCCCGTTTGCCACGAACTTAAGCACATCGAAGGCCTTCCGTGATTGGAAGTTTTACTATTTCTCATATTTCAATTTTATTTGAAAAACTTTTCTCCTATCCTCTATAACAATCCCTAAAGTACAGGACACGGAATAGGAGGCATTCGCTAATGGGAGTCGGAACCCACAACGGGACACTAGGCCACATTCCATACTCAGTCACACAAGACATTCAAAACTGCCATCTACAATTAGAACATGAAAGGCGGTATTTTCTTCTTTTGTGTACAAATACATGGCTATAATTTATTCATACATCACACTAGCATTGCAAGGAATGAAATTATGTTTTAAGCAAGAACTTGACATCAAACACAACTGAATTACAAGCATATGCATAGCTATATTTCTCATACAACATGGCAAAATAACAAAAGCATTCAAATACGACAGAATCAGCTTAAGTTTAAAAATTACACGCCAAAGATAATGTTGTTTATTTCAAGTAGCATAATTACAACCTAAGAGTTACGTTACTGTTTTGAGACTAACATATACAACAATGTCAAGTCCAAAAAAAGATATCCAGGCCAAATCAAGGAGCTGGCTGCGTCGGAGTTTCATCCTTGTCTTGTTGCCCACCTGTCCGGTCAAAGAAAGAATTCATTAATGACAAGTAACCAAGTTAACAAAAAGACTAGAAAGGAAGACTTACCAGCATCTGCTCCTTGATCATCTTGATCATCATCCTCTACTTGCACGCCTGCCTCCTCAGCTGCAAGCAACCGCATGCCCTCCTTCACCGCCACCTTCTCCTCCTTGGTAAACTGGGCAGTAACCACATCCATCCTGAGGGCCGTACCCATCTACTAGTGACCTCGGGGTGGGCCCATGACGTCCCGGTTCTGACTGAGCTGGGGGCACTGCGGAAGGATCTTCTTTGTCATGAGATCTCTTTTTCTCTGATCGGGTTTCCACTTTGTGAGACATTCATCTGCAGACACAAGAAAGTATATCGTTAAGACACGTAAACTATGTAATCTAGAGTTTCACTAGTGATTCAGGTATAAAATTCCATTTGGTAGAGGGTCCATTCAACACTCGGAATCCCCGAATTCATTCAGTAAATTCCAAATAAAAGCTCATTCGGCATTCCAATATGAAAGTTCATTCGGTATTCGAACCCCTTTATCCATTCGGTAGTCTAGCCCTAGAAGTTCGTTCGGTAGAAACAAACTCACCTGGATCGGCAGTTAAGTAGGATTCGGTACTCGGTTGATTCGGTCAAGCTTGATTCTACACTTAGTGGTTCGGCTATCTCACTCGGTAAGGAATGACGAAGGCTTAACACCTCTACTTATAGGCAAATGAAAGACACCGGACCAACTGGACCGGCACTCAGGGACCGAATGAAGATGACCAAGAAACAAAGTAAGCCGTATGCCAGCAGACGCCCCACTTTGGGGGGCAAATGTTGGGCGAATTCTCACCACCGGACCAGCCACCCTCCAAACTAAAGCTCCACCGGTCCACTTCCAAGCAACACCGAACCAGAGTGTCTACCGAACCAACTTGCCTCCCACCTCGTTGCCGAACCAACTCCCACCGCCGAACCAAGCTCTTCACCGGACCAGAACCACCGAACCACTCATCATCACTCTTCACCGGACCAGAACCACCGAACCAACTCCTACCCCAACCATCTCTGAACCAAGTAATGTCGAACCAAAGTAATGCCAAACCAAAGCGATGCCGAACCAACGCTACCAGGCCCGACCACACCAGCCCAGGCCCACCAGCAGCTATATACATCCAAGACCCCTGCCTCCAGCCTCACTCTATAAATAGAGGGGTAGGGGTACAGCAATGGGGGACAAGTTTGAGAGCTCAAGCATGGAGAGAACGTCCAAACAACTTTCTTTTACTTGCATCAAAGCTTTGTACTTGTAATCAAAACAAGAGAAGAGAAATAACATATAAAGTGGACGTAGGCACATTCTGGCTGAACCACTATAAATTTGCATGTCTTTTTACAGTTTAGCCCCTGCTTTTCATATATTTGCATAAATCGTTCAAATCACTAAGAACAACATAAGATCTACTAAATCATACAACTTTGAGGTGTTTGTCCATTTTTTGTGCAAACAATACATGTGTGTGTGTGTGTTTATATATATATATATATATATCTGTGTGTGTGTGTGTATTCATATTGTAATGGACCCATAACTGTATTTTAGGGAAAGGCAGAATAACCAGCTATATTGAACCAGTAGTGAATATAAATTAAGATAACTCCTGAATGAGTATAATTGCATCGAGGAGGCTAGGAAGACCAGAATATAGGATGCTAAACTATTAAAGGAAAAGATATTGGCAGGGGCCAATAGGTTCTCAGTAAGCCCATGAAAACCGTGTATAGGAAAATATATTGGCAGGGGCCAATTGGTTCACAGTAAACCCATGAAAACTATGTGTAAATGAAGATGTCAGAAAGACTGGTTCATAATTAGCCCGTGAAAACTATGATTTGATATTGGCAGGGGCCAATAGTTTTATAGTGAACCCATGAAAACTATATCCCAATTAAGATATTGACAAGTGTCAATAGGTTCATAGTCAGTCCTTGAAAACTAGGATAAGAAGAAAATATATTGGAATTACCAATAGGTTCCTAGTCAACCCATGAAAACTAGGATAAGAATAAAAGATATTGGATTTACCAATAGGTTCCTAGTCGACCCATGAAAACTAAAAGATATTGGATTTACCAATAGGTTCCTAGTCAACCCATGAAAACTAGGATAAATGTAAAGATATTGGAGTTACCAATAGGTTCATAGTGATCCCTTGAAAACTATGTAATTGGACAAAGAGTCCTTAATCATTTTACCGGTTATTAGTCAGCTCATGAAAACTATTAGGTTAATAGTAATCCGAAAAACTATAACTAAGACATATAGTCAAAAATGAATGGAGATGGGTAATCCAGAATTGATTCGTTTATTTGCAAATCATCATATCATACTATTTTGAATTATTTTAAACATTGTGGATGTAGGAGCACAGTATATGGTTTTATAAAGATTTTAAGATACTAGTGAGGGGAAAACCCGTTCCGCTAAGCGGGGTGGTCTCACTAAATATCTAAATGGTTTGAGATGGTAGATTATTATTCATACTAGGCTTTATGTCTGACTCGAAGTTTATATTTTCCCCTTAAACTCTCGGGTAATCAATTGATTTTGAGGAGTTTGAGAGTTGAGGTTTTCAGGTACCTCTTTAGACGAATAAAGCTTTCGGAGACATGCAGGAGACATGATATCTATCTTGAGTTCTCTTTTCTTATGATTCCACTGTGTTGTTTGTAATGGAAAAGTTGTTAAATTGCCTATATATACTCTGATCATCGAAGGGGGCATCTTCATGTGTCGCTCTTGGCATATGTTGTAATAAATATATTTTCTTTGAACGTGGTTAATGATTGTGGGATTATTTAATGAATTCAAATGTTTTGAGATGGAATATGGAATTTGTTTGATGTTTTAAAATTTTCCCATATTCATGTGTTTCTGTGTATCGATGAATCGAACATTGCCGTATTTGGTCGCCGAGGATTAGTAACTATGGATGACTATAGCATCCATAGCCGTTACTTTTGGACCTCCAAATAGGGGGATGTTACAAGTTGGTACCAGAGCATAGGTTTATAAAACTTTAAATGAAAGTTAAACCTAAAAGATTTTTCAAACATAATCCATTGAATTTGAAAAGAAGATCGGGGTTTGGGTTAACATTATAGTAATTACTTGTATTTGATATATAAATATTTATAAGTTGTGTATTCCCCTCTCTCTTAGACCGTTCTTCTGTATCTTACTAAGGCTCGTATGCAGATCTACGAGAAAGAAGTATGGAAGCAGGAAACGAAAGAGGAAATCTTGGTGGAGGAAGCACCACAACCAATGGAAATGCTCGACCTAATACCAGGAGGAACCGAGGTCGACAGGCTAATGCTGACCAAAATGCTGATTCCAATGTGGGTGCTGGAAATCTACCAATAAATATGGGGGCGATGTATCAGTTCTTCGTCAATGTGATGCAAGTAGGAGTTGCTGTAGGTTTTACTGGAAACGTTGGAGGAGTTAATCATGTGGATCTAGTTGGGAACAACTATGCTATGCTAAGTAGAGATTACACTAGTCTGGGTGGAAAGCCATTTATGGGAACAGACGATGCTATTGAAGTTGAGAATTGGTTGTTGCATTATGAGCATATCTACTAATTTGGGTTTAGATGATTAGCAGAAGAGAAGGTTGGCCTCTAGATAGTTGCAAGGTTTAGCACTTCATTGGTGGAATAGTGTTACTGCCGGAGTCCCGGAGAAAGAGTTGACTTGGGCTGAATTTAGAAGAAGATTTGAACATAAGTTTTTATCTGAGTTTCCTAAGTCAGCATTGATGAGAAAGTTTATGGATCTAGTTTAGGGAGAGATGTCAGTTATCGAGTATGCCACTAAGTTTGATGAGCTGTCTCGATATGGGTATGCTACTATAGACACTGACATTAGAAGGAAGAGAGGTTCATTCAGGGATTGAGACCTGAGCTTGCAAGAGAAACCATGACACACATCCGTGATCCTTGTAATGTGGTGGAGATGGTAATTCGCCATGAGGAGATGCTTGCTGTTTGTGCTAGAGAGAAGCCAGTTGAAATCCAGGGTTCTCAGGGAAAGAAAAGAAAGTTCTTTAAGAAGAATGGAGCCCATAAGGGAGATGCAGCCAAGAGGGCAAAGGCTGAGTTTGTTTGCTACAAGTATGACAAGAAGGGTCATTATGCAAATGAGTGTCGATCAGGCAAGGGGAAGAAGGCCGTAGACTAGAAGAATGTGAAGTGCTTTAACTGCGATCAAGTTGGGCATTATGAGAACCAGTGTCCAAAGCCAGTCAAGGCGGATAAGGGAAAGGTTTTTTCTGTTGGATCATCTGCTAAGCCAACTGCAGTTGATAAAGGAAAGACTGTGATGGTAGGTACATTTTTTATTAGAGTATACCAGTTAGGATACTACTTGATACCGGTGCATCACATTCATTTATATCCCAGTGTTTGGTTGATAGGTTATGCTTAGAACCCACATACCTTGTTACTTCCTTAAGGGTTGTGAATTCACTATGAGGGTATGCAACTCTGGGGATGAGATGTGACCTGTTAAAACTCGATTTGTTAGGTTATAAGTTTGCATGCAGTTTGTATGTTTTTGATTTCGTAGATTTCGAAACCATTTTTGGCATGGATTGGTTGAGAAGGTACGAGGCCAGGATAATTTTCCAGGATGGGGAGATATCATTAAGACACCCAGATAGTCATAACCGAATTATATTCTCAGTGGAGAATTTTGACCGGAGTAGTTGTGCTTTGTTAAGTGCAGTGGAAGTGGGAGAAAAGCTAAGTCAGGTTCGAGTTGCAAAAGAGTTTGCAGATGTTTTTGAGCCAGTCACAGGACTACCACCGAAACGAGCTGTTAAGTTTCGGATAGATCTTGTACCAGGAGCTGAACCTGTTAGTAGACCACCTAGTAGGATGATACCGACGGAGATAAAGGAATTGAAGGTGAAACTAGTGAATCTAGAAGGTAGGGATCTTATTAGACCAAGCAATTCGCCTTGGGGAGCGGTCGCGGTATTAGTAAAGAAACCAGATGGGTCGTTGAGGATGTGTATCGACTATCATAAGTTGAACGAAAGGACGATCAAGAATACGTATCCTTTGCCAAGAATTAAAAATCTATTCGATCATCTATGTGGAGCCAGAGTGTTTTCCCAGTTGGATTTGGCGACAGGCTTCCATCAGATAAGAGTGGCAGAGGATAGTATGCCTTTGACAGCATTTCGGACTAGGTATGGTTCGTATGAGTGGTTAGTAATGCCATTCAGGTTAACGAATGCACTTGCTTTCTTTATGGATTTGATAAATCGAGTCTTCCGAGAATAGTTGGATAGATTTAGATAACATTTTGGTATACTCTAAGGATGAAAGGGAGCATGAAGATCATCTTAGAGTTGTGCTTGAGACACTAAGGCCGAATCAGCTAAAAGCGAAGTTTTCCAAGTGTCATTTTTGGAAGAAAGAGGTTAAGTTTCTTAGTCATGTGGTTTTAGAGAAGGGCTTGTCAGTCGATCCAGATAAGATCGAAGCCATTAATAATAGGAAGATACCAGAGGCGGTGACTGAGATTACAAGTTTTCATGGACTTGTTGGCTATTACCAGAGATTTATTAAGAATTTCTTGTGGAGAGCATCACCTTTGACTAAGCTTACCAGGAAAGAGGTGAAGTTTGTTTAGTTCGACAAATGTGAGGAAGCATTCCTTAAGTTAAAGCATTTGGTGACCAATGCACCTGTGTTAGTATTTCCAGATGAAAACCAAGGGTTGGTGGTGTATACTGATGCATGTGGGACTAGATTGGGAACTGTATTGATGTAGAAGGGTAAAGTTATTGCCTATGCTTCATGACAGCTTAGACTACATGAAGTGAGATATCCTACTCATGATTTGGAGTTGGCTGTGGTGATCTTCGCATTGAAGAATTGGAGGCATTATCTCTTGTGGGAGAGATTTGAGCTATACACAGACCATAAGTCTTTAAGATTCTTATTCTCTTAGAAAGAGTTGAATATGAGATAGCAGAGATGGCTGGAGTTTTTGGCTGCTTATGATTTTGGTATAGAGTATACACCGGGAAAAGGTAATAAATTAGCGGTTGCTCTTAGCAGAAGACATCAGAATGTGGTGTTGGCTATGTTGGCAAAATGGAAGGTCTAAAAGCTTTGGCCAGTTGTGGTGTGAAGTTAAGATACACTGCTAGTTCTAGTCCGGGTACTACCAGGTTGTCATGTTTAGAAGTTCGACCAGTGTTGATCGAAATAATTACTTCTAAGTAGAAAGAGGATCCATTAATAGCCAAGAAGATCAGAAGGCTTGAGGTTGGAACTAAGATCGATGATTTGAGAGATTTTTCTCTTGAAAAGAGGGGATGGTTGAGAAAGAAGGGACGGTTGTGTGTTCCGAATGTTGAGGACTTGAGGAAAGAAGTTCTTGGAGAGTCATCGATCTAAATTTATGATTCATCCTGGAGGGACCAAGATGTATCAAGGTTTAAAGAGAAGCCTCTATTGGGAAGGTATGAAGAAGGATGTTGGCTTGTGGGTTAAGCAGTGTGTAAACTGTCAACAAGTGAAAGCCGAACATCAAAAGCCGAGTGGGTTGCTTCAACATTTAGAGATTCTAGTTTGGAAATGGGATTCGATATCCATGGATTTTGTAGACGGGTTGTCGAGGTCAAACAGAGGAAATGAATGTATATGGGTCATAGTGGACAGGTTGACCAAGAGTGCCCATTTCGTTCCCATAAAGTCAACTAGAACGGCACCTGTTTTGGCTAACTTGTTCATGAAGAACATAGTTTGACTACATGGAGTTCCTAGTAGTATAGTTAGTGTCGGAGATGCTTTATTCACTAGCGAATTCTGGAAGAGTCTACGGGATGTGTTAGGCATTAAACTCAAGAAGAGTACCATATACCACCCTCAGACGGATGGGCAGACAGAGAGAGTCAATAAGGTACTCGAGGATTTGTTGAGAGCTTGTGTGTTGGATTTCGGTGGACCTTGGGAGGATCACTTGCATTTGGATGAGTTTTCCTATAATAATAGTTACCAAACCAGTATAGGAATGGCGCCTCTTGAAGCTTTGTATGGAAGGCCATGCAAATCACCAGCATGTTGGTTAGAGACTGGAGATAGATTGGTCTTAGGTCCAGATTTGGTTAGGGAGGCGTCAGAGAAGATTGAGTTGATCCAAGAACGGATGAAGGAAGCTCAATCCAAACAGAAGAGTTACGTAGATAAGGGGCGTAGAGACCTAGAGTTCTCATTTAGAGACATGATTTTCATTAAGGTGTCACCGATAATGGGTGTGATACGGTTTGGAAAGTCGGGGAAGCTCGCCCCAAGATATGTTGGTCCATTCCAGATTATAGAGAGGATTGGAAAGCTCGCATACAGAGTAGAGTTGCCCAGCAGTATGGAAGGTGTCCATAATGTATTTCATGTGTCTTATCTTCGCATGTATGTGCATGATCCAGAGACTAAGATCCCTCCGACAGGGTTGGAAGATCTAGTAGTAGAGCCTAATTTGACTTTTGTTAGACAACCAGTTCGGGTTGTAGCGAGAGATGAGAAAAGATTGAGGAACAAGACAGTCAAGTTGGTGAAAGTTCAGTGGAGCAACAACGAGAAGGACTGTACTTGGGAGATAGAGGACAAGATTCGAGATACTTATCTTGATCTTCTTTGAGGGTATATCTATATTAGATTTATATAGAAAATTCCTAGTCTGGTAGACTAGTATGGTTGTTAGGAGTCGTTATAGATGATTGCTATTTTTAGTATTTAGTCCTTACTGAATTTCGAGGACGAAATTCTTTAAGAATGGGAGCCTGTAACACCCTTAATTTTTGATAACATTATTCTGGAGATTTAATTTGATAAATTAAATACAATAATGAAAATGTTAAGGGATAAGGGGGTTGAGATTTGAATAAATATAATAAGGTCGTGCTCAATTAAATAATTAAATGGACTTAAGAATGGGTTATAAGCTAATTAATTTACATAAGGGTATATTGGGTATTTGCCGCACATAACCCTTACCCTTATATATTCTCGTTCCTACCATTTCATTTCTCATTCACGTTATTTTGAAAACGCAAATAAAAAACGAAAAGAGGAGCCGGCCATAATCAAATAAAAGAGAAGTGAAATTAAATCAAAAGCTAGAGATTCAAGCTTAAGGGAAATCAATCTCAATCCAATCTCCTTATCTTAATCAACATGAATAATAATTCCATCTCTATTTTGTTTTATAATAATATGTTTTCAGATTTAAGGGTAAATTCGTTTTATGATGATTTGGATGATGATATGCATGAATTGCAATTTATTTGATATAAACAGGATGGTTTAAATATAATTTCTCATGGTTTTAGAGCAAAACCGATTGATATTGATGTTTAAATGCCATGGAAAAAATTTATGTTATGTAAAACATGATTTTGGAGTTGGGTTTTAATTTTGATAATTTTCCAAGCTATGGATGAATTTTCAAAGGAAAATACGGTTATTTGGGTTTATAAATTTATTTCGGAAAATATATTAAGAATTTGGGTTTGAAATTTTGATATGTTAGATAACATGATCAAAGTGAATTTTTGGAATTTTTGGGGATTTTTCCTAAGTGATTTGCTATGCAAATTAAATTATTTTAGAAGAGGGACTTCTTTGCAATATTGGTTTTGCTTAATGGAAGGGCTTATTTGCTAACTTAATCATGATTTAGATCTAAAAATTAGCGGCAGTTATTTTAGTAAAGAATTCGAAAAGTTAAGCCAACCGATCTTGTGTTTACACGTGGCAGGTTAGTTAGAAAGTGTTTGCTTTAATCAGTATTAAATCAGGTTTACCCAGAAAAGTTGGTTCCGCCTTCTTTTGAACTACCTTTCGACTCAGAGCTTCCGCCTTTAACCAAGTCAAAACCCACTAAACCGAAATCAATACACAATGTATCACTTAGATGGTACGCAGTGGATTGGAGAAAGGCGGAAGGTTAGGCGTCGAAAGCGTAGCTTCCGATGGGGTCGATACCTTTTTGTTTATTTTAAAAGAAAAGCGCCTTTCTTTGTTTAATTTAAAGCCTTCTAAGGATTCGAAGCATATGGTTTCGAAAGAGGTTTTCAAAATGCTTTCGAATGGGTTTCCATCAACTTACGTTTTAAAGAGTAAGCTTTCGAATGGGTTTCTTTACTTATAATCTAATGCTTTCGAAAGAAGAGGTTCCGACGTAGTCGAAGCCCTGCTGTCGTTGTTTAGCCTTTCGAGTGTATTGAAGTCATCAATGCTTTCAAAAGGTAGTGTTGGTTTATAAAGATGTATAAGCCACTTCCTAAATGCTTTTAAAAGGGCCCAAGGGTTTCTAAGGCAATGGCTTCGAAATAGGTTTCGACGCTATCCTTCAATGTTTTGTTTAAATGATCAGAAGCTTTCGAAAGGGATGGTGCCGACGCCATTATGTTTTTCGAATATTTTTATTTGATAAAGGATGGTTTCGAAAGAGATACTTTAATCTATTTTCACTTTAACCCAAATAATATTTTTAGTATAAACCCAATGGTTTCGAAAAGAGTGCTTTCAATGGTTTTGAAGCGAAGCTTCTAAGTATTATTAAGTAATACTTTAATATGTTGGAAAGGTTTCAAATGAGAAGATTTTAAGTGTTTCGAAAGGCAGGGGCCTAATGTTTTGAAAAGAGATATATATGTTTTCGAAGGAGGTTATCCAATGAAGTCGAAAGTAAGGTTTTGAAGGTTTTAACAGCCTTAGTTTTCAAAGCAAATAACCTGATCTCATTTTGAAAGAAAACCATGGCATAAATAAATAAAATATTTTGAAAAGCAATTTTTGAAGAAGTTTTCTTTGATTAAAAGGTTAAAGGGATTAACCAAGTTATTGTATATGCTTCTTCATACATGTATATTATATTCACATTGTAATGGACCCATAACTGTATTTTGGGAAAGGGCGGAATAACCATCTAGGTTGACCCAGTAGTGAATATAAATTAAGATAACTCCTGAATGAGTAGAATTGCATCCAGGAGGCCAAGAAGGCCAGAATATAGGATGTTAAACTATTAAAGGAAAAGATATTGACAGGGGCCAATAGGTTCTCAATAAGCCAATGGAAACTGTGTATAGGAAACGATATTGGTAGGGGCCAATAGTTTCACAGTAAGCCCATGAAAACTATGTGTAAATGAAGATGTCAGAAAGAAAGGTTCATGGTTAGCCTATGAAAATTATGATTTGATATTGGCAGTGGCCAATAGGTTTATAGTGAACCCATGAATACTATATCCGGATTAAGATATTGACAAGTGTCAATAGGTTTTTAGTTAGCCCATGAAAACTAGGATAAGAAGAAAAGATATTGGAGTTACTAATAGGTTCCTAGTAAACCCATGAAAACTAGGATAAGAAGAAAAGATATTGGAATTACCAATAGGTTCCTAGTCAACCCATGAAAACTAGGATAAGTGTAAAGATATTGGAGTTACCAATAGGTTCATAGTGATCCCATGAAAACTATGTAATTGGAGAGGGAGTCCTTAATAATTTTATCGGTTATTAGTAGGTCCATGAAAACTATTAGGTTAATAGTAATCCTAGAAACTATAACTAAGACAAATAGTCAAAATTGAATGGGGATGGGTAATCCAGAATTGATTCATTTATTTTGCATATCATCATATCAAATTTTTTGAATTGTTTTAACCATTGTGGATGCAGGAGCATAATATATGGTTTTATAAAGATTTTAAGATACTAGTGAGGGAAAAACCCATTCCATTAAGCGGCGTGGTCTCACTAGATATCTAAATGGTTTGAGATGGTAGATTATTATTCATACCAGGCTTTATGTCTGACTCAAAGTTTATGTTTTCCCCTTAAACTCTCGGGTACTCAATTGATTTTGAGTAGTTTGAGAGTTGAGGTTTTCAGGTACCTCTTTAGATGAATAAAGCTTCAGGAGATGTGCAGGAGGCATGATAGCTATCTATATTTCTCTTTTATTGTGATTCTGTTGTGTTGTTTGTAATGGCAAAGTTGTTAAATTGCATATATACTCTAATCATCCAAGTGGGCATCTTCATATATCGCTTTAGCGTATGTTGTAATAAATATATTTTGTCTGAATGTGGTTAACGATTGTGTGATTGTGTAATGAATTTTAAATGTTTTGAAATGGAATATGGATTTTTTTATGTTTTAAAATTTTCCCATATTCATGTGTTTATGTGTATCAATCAATCTAACATTGCCATATTTGATCGACGAGGATTAATAACTATGGATGACTGCGACATCCATAACTGTTAATTTTGGGCCTCCAAGTAGGGGGATGTTACAACTTCCTTCACTTAGGAAATTGCTTTAGAAAGAATGCTTTTGACTTAACCCAAAGGATTCGAAAGGAATAGTTTGAATGGTTTCGAATGGTCGTTCCACATGTTTTACTTGAACCCAAATGCTTTCGAAAAGTTTGATTTATATAAAGAACTTAATGCTTTCGAAAGGTTTAAGATAAAGGTTTCGAAGAGGTGGTTCCCAAATGTTTTCGAAAGGTTTTAAATGAGAGGTTTCCAATGGTTTCGAAAGGCATGTTTATAGTGTTTTGAAAGAGGATGTCCATGGTTTTATAAAGCTTTCGAAAGAGATGATTTCGATGTTTTTGAAAGAGGGACTTTCAACGGTTTCGAAAGGGGTACTATCAAAGGTTTCAAATGTTTTCATCAACAATGTTTTGTGTAATTATATGTAACATAGCAAAGTGATTTGAGTAAAGCATAGAGTATATTTTCCTTATTTAAGTATGACTTTAAGGGTTAAATCAATTTGAAAGAAATGTTTTCAAGGAAAATTTTAAGGGTAGATGACCCTAAGTAAAATGACACAGATACTAGAATACCAAATGAGACTGGTATGGGGTTGCCCCCCTATACATTAGCTATTATCCCCTAGCTAATTTAGTCTAAAATTCCAGTGTTTAGGGCTTAGTCACAGGTATGACTTAAATGTTGGTTAAACACAGAAAGGAATATATACGTACATAGAAGAAGGATAGGTTATTGGTAAGCCCAAAATACCATTAGGATCAGGTGACCATTGGAGAAGTAAGTTACGGACAGACTGTCCAGAAAAGTATGTAACAGAAGTTAGACTATTTGTTTATGTTGTCTGGTAAGTCCGAGTCAGCCAAACAAAACTATAATGTTCGAACAAATAGCTTATTGATTACCTGATTTATATGCTTACATGATATTGATATTATTGGTTTAACCAGTTTGGTTGTAGGGTTGTGGTTTGCAAAAGATATGTTTTTAAAAAAGGGATATTAGTGAGGGGAAATCCGTTCCGCTAAGTGGCATGGTCTCACTTAATATCATAGAACCGAGATGTATAGGATTATTCACACCAGGCTTTATATCTGACTTGAAGTTTATGTTTTTCCCCTTAAACTCTCGAGTGCTCAAAATTGATTTAAGTAGGCTGACGTTTAAGGATTTACAGGTATTAGTAGGTGGACGAATAAAGCTTCCGAAGACGAGCAGGAGGCTGAAGTTATCTACTTAGGAGTTGTTATGTTTTATTTCCGCTGTGTTGTATTAAGTCTTATATGACTATTTAGTACTCTGACCAACCAAGGGGGGCATCTTCATATGTCGCTCTTGGCATATTTTGTAATAATTATATTTGATTTGAACCTGGGAAATGTTTGGAATATGTAACTTGGATATGAAATGTTGTTTTGAAATGTAATCAGAAAAGTGTTTTAATCTGAGATGATTTTATTTCATATTCAGGTGCTTCTGATATTATGGATACCATTAACATTACCATATTTGGTCACTGGAAGTTAATACTATGGATGACTGCAACATATGTAACGCTTATCTTCGGGCCTCCAAATAGGGGATGTTATAGCTCGTTAACATGTGGATTGGATAGCGATGTAACAGCATAATAAATTTTTTATATCTTCGGTTTGTGACCTGCGAAGGGAGAGGGTAGCGAAGATAGTGGCTTGATAAAGGAGGAAGCCGTGGATGGTGAACATGAAGGGTTCCGAATAATGGAAACTGGATTGAGCAAAGGAAGGGCTTGGATTTGAATAGAGCAAAGGAGGGCTCGGATGTATGTGCTAAGGAATCGTTGATACTCGAAGTGTTTTCTGCTGTACTTGAAGTGTTTTCTGTTGTGCTCAAAGCAGGGGTGTTATAAGTGGTGAGGTCCATGGATCAATGGAGTGGATCTGAATACCCTAGACCAGTGGCTTTGAGTCTAGTGTCTAGCTTTGGGCTATGAGACATGTATCTAGCACTTGGCTATGTAATACGAGAGTACACTAAAAATGAATTTCCATTAGTCCCTGGCAATAAGAAAGCCATATGAGTTGTCATATATTAAGAGCACATAAAGTGATGGTCGGTATTACTTGATGGATATGGTTGTCGTGTTTGCTTCAACTGGTTTCTAGGCTATCACTTGGAGATATAATTGGGAGTAGGTATTGGAGATAAGAATGCCTAGAGAGTTGGTATCCTTCATTTGAGTAGAGCACCTTTATGGTATTTGTAGAGTAGCATATTATAATGTTATGTGCTAACTCTTTGGTTCCAAGGATAGGTCAGGTATGATTCATGGACCTTTGTTCCTTACCATATTTGCCTGCATAGTATTTCGAGATTCATTTATCGCTCGCACTAGAATGTTGTTCGATCCAAGGTTTTATGTTTATTTTTATTATCTTAGGTACTCTTAAATTAGTACACTAGATAACTGGCCTAGGTGATGCAGTAACTGTGCGGAGGACGAGCTAGATGGAGCTATTTGGTAGTATATACTTATATGGATTTCTACGCTTATTCTGCTATGCAGCACTGGAGATCCTTTGTAGTGACTATTTATTTTCTTTTTATGAGACAGTTGTTGGTTTTATTTCCATTGTATAAACTCTATTACATTTGTATATAACTCTGTGGATCTATGTTCTGATGATTTGATCACATAGTTATTACTGTCTCTCATGTTATATTTGTGATATTATATTTTTTCCATTCACTGTGTGATATTCGATAGAATATATGTTTTATTTGTTGCATTTTCAACCATGATAATCCTCTTATAATGATAGGGCATGACTACAGCGCACTATTTTGATATTATTGGTGCTAGTGGTATAGGGCGGTCGTTACATTTGGTATTGGAGCTTTGTTTACACGATTAACCTTAGCTGGTACTGCGATCAAATAAAGATATGGAAGGTTTTATCACCTTTGATTGGATCTAAAATGCATATATATGAGATTTTGTATCGGAGCTATGAACTGGTAGAACACCATTACCATTGCTGCTCTAGAATATCAGTTTACTCGGCACCAGTCCAAAGCAAGGTTTGAAGATAAATTCATTCTGACTACTCAGAAGTCATCGTTTTTAGGAAGTTTGCTGGCCTTAAGCAAGAAGAGATGTCAGTTTTGAGTATTTTGTTGAATTTGATGCTTTATCGAAGTATGAGATTTCATTCATCGACACTTTATTGAGAAGTTCATAATTGTTCTGGATGACTATCTTGGAGAGAAGCTAGTAGACCACATAGATGAGCTGTTTGAGAAGCTTGTTGAGAAAGCTCTTTGTCATGAGCATCTGTATCCAAAGGCTAGAACAGTTGTTATCGATTTTTCTAAGAAGGAAGAGCTAAAACCGCAATAATGCGGTAGAGGCAAGAAAAAGTGGAACAGAAAGAGGAAGCATCCTCAATGGAAAAATGGATAAAAGAAAGTTAAATGGGAATCGACTTGCTATGGGTGCAAGGAGAAGGGTCACTTGATTAAGGTTTGCAAAGTGAGCGAGAAGAAGAAGTTCTACAATTGTGACAAGCCTAGGCATTTGAAGAAAGATTGTCTGGAACTGGTGAAGGATAAGCAGGTTGTGAAAGCATACATTTTGGACGTTGTCCCGACTTCGTCGAGTGCTCCCTTGTCAAAGGGGAAGGTAAAGGGGTTTGTTAATCAAGGTGCGCTATCCATTATGGATGTTTTCATTTGTGTTTTGTTTGATATTGGGGCTTCACATCCGTTCATATCTAATGACTTGTAGATAGATTGGGATTGGGACCTGAGATAGTAGATCGACCTCTGGTTGTGATGAACACTGTTGGAGGCTCTATTAGCCTTTGTATGGTTTGTCTTAGCCTAGTGTCATTGAGTCATGGATGCTCTTTTGTTTGTTATTGCTTCATAAAAAAATTTAGGTTCAAGGTTATCTTGGGAATGGAGTGGCTTAAGAAGTATGCGACGATAGTGGATTGGGAGAAGCTATTGGTGACAATCAAAGATATGGAAGGGCGGATGTTAGTGATAGGTTGTCTATTAAAGGATGGGGTAATGGTTAGCTTTCTATATTTGCTTGAATTTCCATAGTAGGGGTTGTCATTTGTGCTTATTGCTAGTGAGTATTTGGATGTATTTAAGGAAGTGACTGTATTGCCACCACATAGAGAGATTGAGTTTTAGATAGACTTAGTGAAGGAAGCCAGACCTATAGTTTTGCCTTTGAGGCATATGGCAGCCAGAGAGCAGAAGGAATTAGAGGTGCAAGTGAATGACCTACAAAGAAGAGGGTTCATTCGAAGGAGTATATCTGAATAGGGTGCACCTATAGTTTCCGTGACTAAAGCGGATGGCTCTTTGAGGTTGTGTGTGGATTATCATGAGATGAATAAAGTAGTGAAGAAGAACAAGTATCCACTTCCACATATTGATGAATTGTTTGATCAGATTCACGGTGTGAAGGTGATATCTTAAATGGATTTGGTAATGAGATTTCACCGGTTTAGAGTATGGAAGGAGAGTGTTCCTATTTCTTCGTTTTGTACGCCATTAGGTTTTTATGAGCGATTGGTAATGCCATTCAGGTTGACCAATGCTCCAATAAACTGTGTGGATCTCATGAATCGGGTTTTCAAAGACCAACCGAATATGTTCGTGCCTGTGTTTATGGATGATGTTTTGATCTATTTGAGAACCGAAGAAGGGCACAAGAGGCACTAGAGGATTGTGGTAGAGGCGTTGAGAAAGCACAAGTTGAGAGCAAAGTTCTCTAAGTGTCACTTCTAGAGAAAAGAAGTGAGATTCTTAGATCACATCGTTTCTGAACTGGGTAGAGCAGTGGACCCTGCGAAGGTAGCAGCGGTCCAGAATTTGAACCAACCTAAGAATGCTACTGATGTGAGGAGTTTCCTAGGATTGGCGGACTTGATGAAGAAGAATTAGACTTTTGTTTGGGACACAAAGTGTGAGCATGTGTTTGTGAGTCTGAAAGAGAGGTTGATGGGTGCACCTGTATTGACCATTCCATGCGGGAATGAGGAGTTGACGGTATATATAGACGCTTGTGGTACTGGATTGGGTGTAGTTTTGATGTAGGAGGGAAAAGTTGTTACCTATGCTAGTCGACAACTAAAGCCGCATGAGAGAAATCATCTAAATCATGATTCGGAATTGGTGGCGATAGTTTTTGCTTTGAAGATATGGAGGCGTTATCTGATAGGAGAAAGGTTTGAGCTGTTTACAGGCAACAAATCCTTGAAGTACCTTTTCTCTCAGAAGGATCTCAACCTTCATCAGTAACGGTGGTTAGACTTCTTAGTCTCCTATGATTTGAGCAATTCCTGTACACCAGAAAAAGGGAATGCAGTCGTCGATGAACTAAGTAGAAGACATGCTAGTTTGGGAGCAATGTTCTTGGAATAGAAGCAGATTGAGTACATTGCTGAATATGATTTCAAGCTTCATTGCAAGCTAGAACTAGAGATGTTAGCAAGTTTGTCGATCAGACTTACTCTAACAGAAAGGGTTGATGCTAGTCAGAACCAAGATGCTAGGCTGGTGGAAATCGTAACTAAGATAGTAGAAGGAGTAGAGTATGAGGATATGAAGCAATACAGACTCGACTAAGAAGCTTGGCCATGTAAGGTTGGAAGATTGTTTGTTCCCGATATTGATGGATTACACGATGAAGTGCTATGAGAATGCCACCATTTAAGGTTAACAATACACCCCGGAGGTAATAAGATGTTTTGGGATATGAAGCAAACCTATTATTAGGAAGGTATGAAGAAGGATATTGGGACTTTCATCTCAAAGTATATAAACTACCAATTGGTGAAGGCAGAGCAAATGCAACCCAATGGGTTGTTGCAACCGCTAGAAGTTCCTGAGTGGAAATGGGAGCAAGTATTTATGAATTTTATTGATGGACTGCCAAGCATTCGAGCTAGGAATGACACCATTTGGGTCGTGGTTGCAAGAGCGCTAGATTTATAAACGTCAAGTCAAGTAGAACAACATCCAAGCTGGTGGAGTTGTATGTAAAGTGGATAGTACGATTTCACGATGTTTTAAAGAGCATTGTAAGTGACCGAGACCCGTTGTTTACTAGTGGGTTTTGGAAGAGCTTACAATAGGCATTAGGACAGAGCTACACCTTAGTACGGCATATCACCCACAAATGGATGGGCATACCGAAAGAATAAATCGTATACTGGAAGATCTCTTGCGAGCATGCATTATAGATTTTAGAGGATCATGGGGTAACCATTTACATCCAGTGGAGTTTGCATACAATAATAGTTATTAGTCTAGTATTGGTATGGCTCCTTATGAAGCATTGTATGGCCGACCGTGTAACGCTCCTTCATGTTGGTGTGAAGCGGACGAGAACTGATACTTGGGCCAGATATGATTAGAGAAACTTCAAAAAAGATTGGGGTCATTTGGCAACGATTGAAAGCCATTTAGGATCAAAAGAAGAGGCACGCCGATAGAAGACTAGAAATTTGGAATTTTTTGTTGGGGATATGGTTTTTATGAAGGTATCTCCTATGGAGAATGTTATTCAATTCGGCAATAAGAAGAAGTTGGCACCAAGATTCATAAGATCTTTTTCGATAATAGAAAGGATTAGGAAGTTAGCGTATAGGGTCAACTTACTTCAGAAGATGACGGGCATGCGCAATGTCTTTCATTTCTCATATATATGAAAATTTGTGCATGAATCAGGCATGACAATTACATCGGATTAACTTGAAGATGTAAAGGTGGAACCAGAAGTTTCGAGAACAAGTAGGCCAATTCATATTGTTGGACACGATAAAAATAGCTTATGAGAAAGTTGGAAAAACTAGTAAAAATATAGTGGAGCAGAAATGATGATGATTGTCTGTGGAAAAACGAGGAGAGCATGAGGACTACGTGTCCATAGCTATTTGAATGGTAAAATCCATTGTTTATCGTATCTACTTTTACCGTTGCACATTGCATTTGATAGGTTAGCGTTCAGCAAGCTAGGGTAGGTTCACTATTGATTGCATGATTGCTTGTTTGATATGGTTGATAGTTGCATATGGTTGTTAGGCATGCAAAGTAATTATGGTTGCTTGTCTCTTGACTTGTTTAGGGATTTCGGTGGCGAAATTCCTAAGGAGGGAGAATGTAACGACTCGTATTTTACATATCAAAGGATCGTAAAATATATTTATTCCATTCATATAAGGTAGTACGATTCTATAATTTTTGGATATGACTCTTAGGGACATTTCACACCTATAATTTTTTCCAAATTTCTATGTGACCATTTTGACCCTAAAATATTATTTGGGCTATAACTTTTGACAGAAGTCGAATTATGATCTCAAACCAGTTCCATTGCTTTGGGATGATGGTTTCCCATTCTATAGTAGTCATAACAGGAAAACAGACTTACAGTTAGGAAGTTATGCTTTTTTTAAGTTTAGACAGCTGCTGGCCAATATTACTACTTAATTAATTAAGCCAATAAGTAGGCTCATTAGTCTAATTCGAGATTAGTATAAATAGGGGGATGTTCATGTCAAACAAAAAAATTTCTCTCTTTCTCAAATCAGATTTAAAACCTCATTAATCCTAATTTCATTCAAAATCACACATATACCTCTCTAAACCTAGCTAAATCATTAATTAGAGAGAAGATCATCAATCAAAAGATAGAGATTATCATTTTGGTTAATTTGCATTGCTTTCTATTGTTGTGCACATCGGATCTAGGAGAGAATTAGTTAATGTTGGTAATTGGTAAGTGGTTTATGCCTTCTCACTATCCTATGTGTGTTTATATGGTAGAACTACAGGTTTTAATATAAGTTTTGGCCTTAAAACCATTTATATATTTAATTACATGTTATCATATGATTATGACCTAAATTGTGAATCTTCGAAATGGTTTTCAAAATTGATTTAGTAAATCTTTTTATTCATATTCATATGTGAATGTAATATGTAGATTAAGATTAGAGTTGGTTTGCTTATCATATTCTTGTATATTGCTTGTACGAATGGATGTATGTGCATGTTATTCTATGTCTGTATATTATGCTTTGATGTTGTTTGCTAGTGTTTTGGATGCTTAGGAAGATAGGTTTGTGAATTTAGAAAATCGGAGGCAAAGTTGGTCAGAATTGGGAGAAACTTGGAGGGAAGGCTTTGAAGCATGGGAGGAGCTTGCAGAATAAGTCGCACCTCAAAATTGCTTAAGGGTTCAACTCGGTGCCAAGTTGAAATGTCGAGGCCGAGTTTTTTTGGGAGGTCAAATGGCTCGGTGGTTGGCATGGGTCGATAGAGTATGGCCAGAGGAGGTTGTCCATGGCAGGATGCGGGGAATTGGCTAAGTATTTGATGTTATGCCAAATTGTTCCCTAGAACTTGAAATTAGATGTTATGGGATGGGATCGAGTTGTTTTGAGCAATCAATCAGGGTCTGAAACATCTAGGAAGGAAGTACGAAGGGTAGGGAAGTTTACTTAGCCAAAATTAGCTAAGTAAGTGGGTCGGTACCGAGTTGTTTATATATATTGAGGTGGAACTTCTGAGGAATGGAGTAGAGGTTCTGTAGGACATGCATGAGGTGTAAGATCGTTCGCTTGGGGATTGGATAACGATTTAACAACATGATAAAAGCTTCGTATCTTCATTTTGTGACTCATAAAGGGAGTGGGTATAAAGATAACGGCTCGATAAAGGAGGAAGCCGTGGATGTGGAATATGAAAGGCTCTGAATAATGAAAAATGGATTGAGCAAAGGAAGTGCTTAAATTTGAATAGAGCAAAGTAGGACTCGGATGTATGTGCTAAGGAATCGTTGATACTCGGAGTGTTATTTGTTGTACTCGAAGCATGGGTATTATAAGTGGGGATGCCCATGGATCATTATAGTGGATCTGAATAACCTGGACCAGTGGCTTTGGGTCTAGTGTCTAGCTTTAGGCTATGAGACATGTATCTAGCTTTGGGCTATGTGATATGAGAGTATACTTAAAACCAGGATTTCCATTAGTCCTTGGCAGTAAGAAGGCCATACGAGTTATCATATGTTAAGAGCACATGGACTGATAGTAGGGATTGCTTGATGGATGCTATGGTTGCCATGTTTGCTTTAGTAGATTTCTAGGCTATCACTTGGAGATATCATTAGGAGTAGGTATTGGAGATAGGAATACCTAGACTGCTGATATCCTTATTTTGGGTAGAGTACCTTTATGTTATTTGTAGAGTAGAATATTATGATGTTATGTGCTAACTCTTTGGTTCTGGGGATAGGTCAAGTATGATTCGTGTACCTCTATTCCTTAACTTATTTACCTGCTTAGTATTTTGAGATTCATTTACCGCTCACACTAAACTATTGTCTGACCCAAGGTTTTATGCTTTGTTTTTTATTATCTTGGGTAATCTTAAATGAGGTTGACTAGATAACATGTCTAGATGACACAGTAGCTGTGCGGAGCACGAGCTGGATGGAGCTATCTTGCATTATATACTCATATTAATTTTTGTGCTTATTCCATTGTGCAGCACTAAGGAGCCTTAGCAGTGACTGCTTATTTTCTTGTTATGGGATAGTTGTTTGGTTTATTTCCATTGTAAATACTCTACTACATTTGTATATAACTCTGTGGATCTATGTTCTGATGATTTGTTCACGTAGTTATTACTATCTCTCCTGTCATATCTATTATATTATATTTTATCCATGCACTATGAGATATTCAAAAGGTTATATGTTGTACTTTTTTATTTTCAACCTTAATGACCATTCTATATTGGCTGGGCACGACTTCAGTGCACTATTTTGATATTATTGGTGTCAATGGTATAGGACGATCATCACAATTGGTATTGGAGCTTTGGTCGCACGATTAACCTGAGTTGATACCGTGATCCAATAGAGATAAGGAAGGAATTATCACCTTAGACTGGATCAAGAATGTATTTATACAAGAGAGTTTGTATTTGTTATATATTATGGTTTTTAAAGCTATATAGTAGTATATTATATAGTATAAGTCGCGTGCACACGAGCATGATAGACATAGTTCTCTTTATGAGAGACTGATCATTCTTGTTGCAGATTAGAATGAGCCGGCATGCAAGAAATACTTTGAGGAATTCTGCTTCGGTAGTTGAAGAAGGAGTAGAGTCAAGAGCTGCTACACCAGAAGTTCAAGCAATGTTGAATGCTATGATGGCAACTATGACGAGGAATGTTTAGGCTACTACTCATGGTTTGGCTATTGGTGAAGGTGCTCCAGTACAAGGGTCTAAGGCTGATTTCGCCAAGTTGAGTAAAGATTATTCTACTCTAGGAAGAAAACCATTTCATGGAATGGAGTCAGCAATAGAAGTATAGGATTGGTTGGATACCTACAAGCACATCTTTAGTGATATGGAAGTAGATGATGCTATAAAGAGGAAGTTGGCTAGACAACTTCAAGGGCGAGCTATTAACTGGTGGAATGCCATTACAATTGCTACTCTAGAAGATCAGTTTACTTAAGACCAGTTCAAAGCAAGGTTTGAAAAGAATTTCGTTTTGGCTGCTCGAAAGTCAGTGTTGTTTAGGAAGTTTGTTGGTTTTAAGCAAGGAGAGATATTAGTTTCTGAGTATGTTGCAGAATTTGATGCTTTATCGAAGTATTGGATATTATTCATCGACACTCCATTGAGAAAGAATGAGAAGTTCATCAATGGTCTGATGACTACCATGGAGAGAAGCCAATAGACCACATAGATGAGCCATTCGAGAATCATGTTGAAAAAGCTATCCATCATGAGAATCTATATCCAAAGGTTAGAAAAATAGTTGTCGTTTCTGCTGAGAAGGAAGAGCTAAAACCACAATAAAGCGGTAGGGGCAAGAAAAAGTGGAACGGAAAGAGGAAGCAGTCTCAAGAGAAAAATGGCCAGAAGAAGGCTAAATGGGAACCTACTTGATACGGGTGCAAGGAGAAGAGTCACTTGATTAAGGATTGCAAAATGAGTGAGAAGATGAAGTGCTACAATTGTGACAAGCCTGACCAATTGAAGAAGATTGTCTGAAACTGTAAAGGATAACCAGGTAGTGAAAGCATATGCTTTGGATGCTGTCTCGACTTCTCGAGTGCTCCCTTGACGTAGGAGAAGGGAAAGAGAGTCATTATTTACGGTATGCTTTCCATTAAATATGTTTTGTTTGAGTTTTGTTTGATACCATGGCTTCACATTCATTCATATCCAGTGACCTAGTAGATAGATTGGGATTGAGACCTAAGATAGTAGACAAACCTCTGATTGTGAAGAACACTATTGGAGGCTCTTCTAGCCTTTATATGGTTTTTGTGGCCTAGTGTTATCAAGTCATGGATGCTCTTTTGTTTGTGATTGCTTTGTCTTGAAATTTTTAGGTTCGGGTAGGAATGGACTGGCTTAAGAAGTATGCGGCGATAGTGGATTGCGATAAGCTATTGGTGACAATCGGAGATATGGAAGAGCAGATGGTAGTGGTTGGCTGCCTATAAGAGGATGGGGTGATGGTTAGCTTTCTATTTTTCACATGAAGTTCCACGTGAGGGGTTGTCATCTGTGCTTATCGCTAGTGAGTATCCAGAGGTATTTGAGGAAGTTACCGGATTGTCGCCGATAGAGAGATTGAGTTTCGGATAGACTTAGTGAAGAAAACCAGACTTATAATTATGCCTTTAAGGAGTATGGCAACCAGAGAGCGGAAGGAATAAGAGGTGCAAGTGAATGACCTATTAAGTACATGGTTCATTCAAAGGAGTATATCTGAGTGGAGAGTACCTGTAGTATTCGCGAATTAAACAGATGGCGTTTTGTGGTTGCGTGTGGACTATCGTAAGCTAAATAAAGTAATGATAAAGAACAAGTATCCACTCCCACATATTGATGACTTGTTTGTTCATCTTCTTGGTGTGAATGTGTTCTCTCAAATGGATTTGGCAATGGGATTTCACCATCTTAGAGCAGCAAAGGAGCCTATTACTGCATTTCGTACACCATCGGGTTTTTATGAGTGGTTGGTAATGCCGTCCAAATTGACCAATGCTCTAGCATACTTTGTGGATCTCATGAATCGGGTTTTAGAGTCCAGCTGAGCAAGTTCGTGCTTGTGTTCGTGTATGATATTCCGATCTATTCTAGAACCAAAGAGGAGCACAAGACGCACTTAAGGATTGTGCTAGAGGTGTTGAGAAAGCACAAGTTGAGAGAGAAGTTCCCTAAGTGTCACTTCTGTAGAAAAGAAGTGAGGTTCTAGGGTCACGTCGTTTCTAGAGGCAGTGGTCTAAGATTGGAACCGGCCCAAGAATGTGAGGAGTTTTCTAGGATTAGCGGGATACTGTAGGAGTTTTATTAAGGGCTTCTCAAAGATAGCCGCACTATTGACCAATTTAACGAAGAAGAACCGGATTTTTGTTTAGGACGTGAAAAGTGAGCATGCGTTTGTGAGTTTGAAAGAGAGGTTGAAGAGTGCACCAGTATTAACTATTCCAAGTGGGAATGAGGAGTTGACATTATATACAGACGCATATGGTACTTAGTTGGGTGTGGTATTGATGTAGAAGGGAAACATTGTTACGTATGCTAGTCGATAGTAAAGTTGCATGAGGGAAATTATCCAACTCATGATTTAGAATTGGTAGCAATAGATTTTGCTTTGAAGATATAGAGACATTATCTTCTAGGAGAAAGGTTTGAGCTGCTTACGGACCACAAATCCTTAAAGCAGCTTTTCTCTCAAAAGGATCTTAGCCTTCACCAGTAGCTATGGTTAGAGTTCTTAGCCTCCTATGATTTTAGCATTTCACGAACATCGAAAAAGGGAATGCAGTCGCTGATGCATTAAGAAGAAGACATGCTAGTTTGGGAGCAATGTTCTTGGAATGGAAGCAGACCAAGTACATTGGTGGATATGATTCAGGCCTCATTGTGAGCTGGAACTAGAGAAGTTAGCAAGTTTGTCGATCGGACCTACTCTAATAGAAAGCATTAGTGCTAGTCAGAAGCGAGATGATAGGCTGGCGGAGATCATAATGAAGATAGAAGAAGGAGTAGAGTCAAAGGATATGAAGCAATACGTACTCTACTAAGAAAATTGGCTTCCTAAGGGTGGAAGATTGTTTATTCTCGATATTGATGGATTGCGAAATGAAGTGCTACGAGAATGCCACCATTCTAGGTTGACAATACATTCTGGAGCTAATAATATGTACCAGGATAAGAAGCAGACCTATTATTAGGAAGGTATGAAGAAGGACATTGGGGCATTCATCTTGAAGTATATGAACTACCAATTGGTAAAGGAGAAGCAAAAGAAACCTAGTTGATTGTTGCAACCACTAGAAATTTATAAGTGGAAATGGAAGATAGTATTAATGGAATTTATTGACGGACTAACGAGGACTCAAGCTGAGTATGATAACATTTGGGTCGTGGTTGATCAATTGACCAAGAGCATTTGATTTATACCCATCAAGTCAAGTAGAATGACATCCAAGCTAGCAAAGTTGTACGTAAAGTGGATAATACGATTTCACGATGTGCCAAAAAGCATTGTAAGTAACTGAGACCCATTGTTCACTAGTGGTTTTTGGAAGAGCTTACAAGAGGCATTAGGGATAGTGCTGCACCTTAATACGGCTTAGCACCAGTAAACAAACGGGTAGACCAAAAGAGTAAGTCGTATTTTGGAAGATCTCTTGCGAGCATGCATTATAGATTTTAGAGGATCATGGGATGACCATCTACATCTCGTGGAGTTTGCATACAACAACAGTTATCACTCTATTATTGGTATGCCTCCTTATGAAGCATTATTTGGTCGATCGTGTAATGCTCCTTCATGTTGGCGGAGAGCGGACGAGAAACTAATACTTGGGCATTTGATATAACTACGTTCACCATCGTATACCACATTTGATAGGTTACTATTCCACATGCTAGGATAGGTTCACTATTGATTACATGTTTGCTTGTTTCATATGGTTAATGGTTTCATATGGTTGTTAAGCATGTAGAGTAATTATGGTTGCTTATTTATCGACTTGCTTAGGATTTCGGACGCGAAATTCCTAAAAGGGTGGTGGGGGAGAATGTAGCAACCCATATTTTACGTACTAAAAGACTGTAAAATATTTTTATTTCATTCATATAAGATCGTATGATTCTATAATTTTAGGATATGACAGTTAGGGATATTTTACATGCCTATGATCTTTTTCGAATTTTATGTGACTATTTTGACCCTAAAAACCTTGTTTGTGCTATAACTTTTGATAAGAGTCTAATTAGCTTCTCAAACCAGTTTCATTGCTTCAGGATGATGGTTTCTCATTCCGTAGAGTGGTCATAATAGGAAAATGGACTTACGGTTAGGAAGTAATGCCTAGTTTAGATAGCTATTGGATAGTATTAGTGTGCAATTAATTAATCCCATAAGTAGACCCATTAGTCTAATTCAATATTAGTATAAAAATAAGGATGTAGGAGTCAAATTAAAACTTTTCCCTCTTTCCCAAATCAGATCTAAACCCCCATTAACCCTAATTTCATTCAAAACCACACAATTAATCTTTAAATCTAGCTTAATTATTAATTATAGAGAAGATCATCAATTAGAAGATGGAGATCATCATTTTGGTTTATTTGCATTGCTTTTTATTGATGTCCACATCAGTTTGGGCGATTAGTTGATTTTGGTAATTGGTGAGTGATTTATGCCTTCTCACTACCCTATGCATGTTTATATGGTAGAATTACATGTTTTAACATGATTTTTGGCCTTAAAACCTTTTCTATTTAATTACATGTTATCATATGCTTATGACCTAAATTGTGAATCTTTGAAATGGTTTTCAAAATTGATTTAGTAACTTTCCTTATTTATATTCATAATATGTAGATTTAGATTAAAATTGGTTTGTTTATCATATTCTTGTGAGTTTCTTGTATGAATGGATGTATATGCATATTGTTCTATGCTTGTATGTTGTGCTTTGATGTTTGCTAGTGTTTTGGATGCTTAGAAAGATATGTTGGTGAATTTGGCAAATTGGAGACAAAATTGATCAGAATTGGAAAAAAACTTGGTGGGAAGGCTCTAGAGTCGCACCTCAAAATTGCTTAAGGGTTCCGACTGATGGAAACTGGATTGAGTGAAGGAAGGGCTTGTATCCGAATGGAGCAAAGGAAGGGTCAGATTATGTGCTTAGGAATCGTTGATACTCGAAGTGTTTTCTGTTGTACTCGAAGAAAGGGTATTTAAATAGGGATGCCCATGGATCAATGGAGTGGATCTTAATAACCAAGACCAGTGGCTTTAGGTCTAGTGCCCAGCTTCAGGCTATGAGATAGGTATCTAGCTTTGTGCTATGTGATATGAAAGTACATTGAAAACTTGGATTTTCTTTAGTCCCTGATAGTAAGGAGGCCATACGAGTTATCTATATTCAGAGCACATGGAGCAATGGTGAGGATTGCTTGATGGATGCTATGGTTGCCATGTTCGCTTTAGTTGCTTTCTTGGCTATCGCTTGGAGATATCATAGGTAGTCCGTATTGGAGATAGGAATACCTGGAGAGCTGATATCCTTATTTTGAGTAGAGTGCCTTTATGTTATTTGTAGAGTAGCATATTATGATGTTATGTTCTAACTCTTTGGTTTGCAGGGACATGTCAGGTATGATTCGTGTACCTCTTTTCCTTACCATGTTTACCTGCATAGTATTTTGAGATTCATTTACTGCTCACACCAAATTGTTGTCTGACCCAAGCTTTTATGCTTTGTTTCTTATTAGCTTGGCACTCTTAAAATAGTAGACTAGATAACAGGTCTAGGTGATGCAGTAATTGTACGAAGGACGAGATGGATGGAGCTATCTCGTATTACATACTTATAAGGATTTCTACGCTAATTCCGTTGTGCGGCACTGAGGAGCCTTAGTAGTGACTGCTTATTTCTTGTTATGGGACAATTGTTGGGTTTATTTCTGTTGTATAAACTCTATTACATTTGTATATAACTCTGTGGATATAAGTTCTGATGATTTGTTCACATAGTTTTTACTGTCTCTCATGTTATATCTGTGATATTATATTTTATCCATGCGCTATGTGATATTCGATAGGTTATATGCTATATTGTTTCATTTTCAAACTTGATGATTGTCTATATCAACCGAGCACGACTATAGCATAATATTTTGATATTTTTTTGTGTCGGTGGTATAGGGCGGTTGTCATAATAACCATGGAGAAAAGATAAATGTAGAGAAGAAAACAAAGTTGTTTGATCATATGACTTATTCAATATGATTCACTATCAAGATGATGATTTTTTGAATCTTGAATGTTTTGATGATGATAAAGATAATGCTAATTCTCAGAGAAGAGAGGATGAGTTGTTTAAGAATTGGAAGATGCAGAAACTCCATTTTATCCTAGTTGCATAGGTCGCACAAAATTATCTTACATCATTGTCTTGAATAATCTTAAATGTGGGACTGGCTTGGTAGTTGATTTGTTAAGCTTTCAAATGTGCAACATTTATTTTTGCTAAAGTATAATGTGCTACCTAAAATGTCATATAAAGTAAAGCAATTTCTTAAAGCATTCGACATGGTTTTGGAAAAGATGCATGCATGTGAGAATGACTATTGCCCTTTCAGAAAAAAATACAAAGATTAAGATACTTGTCCAAAATGTGGTTCTTCAAGATGGAAGATAAATCAAGATACTAAAGAGATTATACATGGCGTTCCAGCTAAAGTGTTGAGATATTTTCTAATAATTCTGATATTTAGAAGAATGTATAAATCTCAAAAGATGGTAGAAGATTTAAGATGGCATTTCAGTAATAGAAGCAATAGTGAAAAAATGCATCATGTTGTGAATTCTATGACATGTAAAATGGTAGATGAAAAGAGGGAATCTTCTTCAGTCGATCCATGCAATCTTAGACTTGGTCTTGTTGTGGATGGATTCAAACAATTTTCCATGTTGAGTTCGATATATATTTGTTGGTCGGTAATGCTTGTGACATATAATTCTTACCTATGTTGTGTCTGAAGAAGGTAAGTATTTTGTTAACGTTACTTATTCTGGGTCCAAAGCAACTTGGGAATGATGTTGATATATATTTGGCACCTTTGATGGAAGACTTGCATCATTTGTGGAGTAATGGAGTTGATGCTTATGATGCATTTAGTAAAGCACTGTGTAAACTGAATGCAATTTTGCTATGGATGATTAATGATTTTTTGACATATAGAAATCATTCTGGATGTTGTGTGAAGGAAAAACTTTCCCATTATGTGGTGTCAATACTCACCGTCGTTGGTTGAATCCCTATCAAAAGAATGTCTGCATAGGTCATAGAAGATTTCTACTATTTCGGATCATGGAGGAAACAAAAGGCTTGGTTTGATAACTCCATAGAGAAAGATAGTGCTCCTAGAATTGCAACTAGGGGAAACATATCTGCATTGTTAAGAGATTTTCCAAATGATTTTGGAAAAGAAAAATAATAAGAAAACAAGGGAGAAGAGAAATTAAAAAAGACTAATAAGATAGAACACGGTATGTTGTAGAAAAGTAGAAAGAAGAAAAGTGGTCATGGTACAGTAGAGGAACATGATAATGCCAACGATCCTACAAAAATAGAGCTATCAAGGTGGAAATGGGTCGATTTTCTTTTATTTTCCATATTGGGAGGTTAGTGGATAATTTATTTGCTTTTCACTGTTTTAACAGTAGAAAAATATAATAATGCGCTACGCTATTGATTTTTGTAGGACTTCCATTATGTCACAATTTAGATGTGATGCATGTGGAGAAAAACATTGGTGAAAGCATATTGGCACGATGTTGCATGATAATAAACCAAAAGATGGAACAACCTCTAGAAAGGATTTAGAGGATTTGGAATTCGACATGAGCTTCATGCACAACCTTGTTGGAATAGAACATGTCTTCCACTGGCTCCATACATGTTAAATTCTAAGGAAAAAACATTTTTTGGCAAAGGATTGTACGATTTCAAAGGGCCTAATGGCTATTATTCAAATTTTAAGAATCGGATTTTGTTACAGGATTGCTAAATTAATGGATTGAAGTCACATGATTACCATGTTTTAATGCAACACTTATTTCCACTAGTACAAGGAGGATTACTATTAAAGAAGGCAAGAAAAGCAATAATTTTGTAATGACCCGGAATTTCGAACACTTCATATTTAAACATCTGAATTATTTAAATATTTGAATCTTGTATTTAATGTGAATAAATATGATTTTATAACCTTACTAACAATCATTTAAATAATAACTAATGAAGGAAATTTAGTTTTTGAATTTTGTTTACAAAAATAAATAGTTTGAAGAAATATCGATGACGTGATCGAAAATCGTTTTATCGATAAACAATTTTTTACTTAATAAAAGTTGATCGAACTCTTTGGAACTTGTATAGTAACAGATGAACACATTAAGAACCATTTAAATCACCTCTCTTTATTAACAGAGATTAAAGCATAAGGAAATTTAATGTAACATTGACCCTTAAATTTAGGCATGAAACATGGCATAAGAAGTGGAGTGCAATAAGGCATCACTAAAGGAGAGAATTCTCCTTGCTTTGGCCGACCACTTCTTCGGCGTAGGGGGAATCATTTGCAACCTAATATCATTGTACTTTATATCTTATAATTCATTTGTTCATGTTTTCAAAAAAATTAGCCAAAAAGAAAAAGAAATAAAACTCTTCTTCATCTTCTTTTCGCTCTTCCAAATGAACTCAAGCTTTCTTCGATCACTAAAAGAATTTAGTATGATCCTTAAACCACACTACAACTTCCCCTAGCACCTTAGAAGTGAAGAAAAGAAAAATTTTTGGTGACCTTCACCAAAGCCATGAGCATCAGGCAAAAAAAAGAGGCATGACCATAAGCTTTTGGTTGGATGGTAAGATGAATATGTTATTGCAAGGTTGAGGTAGGAAGATGGAAGTTTGTGCTAGTGACTGGATTTGAAATAGGTGATTATTCTCACAATCAAAATGGAAATATATTACATGTGTTGCTTATTGAAGTATATAATTGTTGCTTGAATTTACATTGTTGATATTATTTGGATTCTTGCTTTGGAAAGCAATGTCACGTATAAATGTTTGTGTTTGAACTTGTATGACTTGTTATGACTTTGACTTGAATCAGGATTGAATGGAAATGGTTTTATAGTGATTAGCCGCTATAGAAGTACTTAGAAAATGGCTTATATTCGACATTTTCTATAATATTTTATGAATGGATCTTTAGGGGTTTCTTTATTGTTTTAACAAGTATTACATGTCTACTTTATACTATAAAAAATTGAATTTAAAAACATTTAAGAACAGGCAAATGAAGTAGCAAAAGTTAGGCGAAAAAGTCGCTATTCGAACACTTGCCTTGTTTTGTTGAATTTTTATAATTAAATTGAAGAGCATTTTTAGATGTTTATTTCCATGATAATTAAGTACACTAAGTAGGTTACTTATTGTAAATAAACTGGAGTTAAAATCAATTGTTATGATAGAGAACTCGAAACAAACATTTCGTGAAAAACTGGTCAAAATATGCTCTGTACAAAGGCTGAGAATTTGCCTCACTTCAAACGACAATGCTTTTTAAACGTTTCAAATCTTTGGATACCATTTCTAGAAATGATATAGTATGTTGTTGAGACTTTAAATGCTTTAAAATGACTTCAAACTTAAGTATTTTTTCCAGTCTTTTACAAATCTTTTCTAACATATATAAAGGCACTTTAAAAGTAGTTTGGAATTTTTATATATTTCTAACATTTAATTATGAATTTTTGAAGTAGAAGGCTTACTTTAAGTAAAGAAATTATGTGCTTTTTTAGTTTCTAAATAAATTCTATAATATATATTTTTAGGTAATATTCCTAGTAAGTGTTTTAAACCATATTATAAGTATTTTTAAGTATATATAGTTTTTAGGAAATTAGTTAAATATTTTACCAAAGTAAATAAAAGCTTATGTAATATAATATCATTTAAATTGTTTTTATTATTAAATATTTTATCTTATAAATAAATTAGTATACAAACACACACACACACGGATATATATACACACACACACACACACACATATCATTCTTAAAAGGTTTTTAAAATATAAATAAATGTTTTACAAAGTAGTTTAAAAGTGCTCAGAGGCTTAAGCGTGCATGTGTATGTTTTTGTTTAACTTGTTTATGAAATTCATTAATACTATACTTAACACTAAAAGCAGAGCGAGGTAGACTTCTCTATTTATGAGAATTAAGATTGATGTTCGAGTAGGGATGGAAGCGATAATGTCTTAAACTACTTCACTCTTGAACGGGGAATAGTTAAGTTGGAACATCGAAAACGTGTTACGTATACGAACCTTGATTTCTATAAATGATCGTTTTTGGAACCAGATAGTCAATTAGTCAATTATCGAACTTAACCCAATAAAATAAGTAAATGGATTTGGGTTGTAGTAAACAGTGTTCGAGTAACATTTGTTTTTAACCCTTATTAGTTTAATTAAGAATATAATTAAGAAAATAATTATGATTATAATTAATTAAATAATTAAGATTATAATTAAGAATATAATTAAGATATAAAGACTATTACTAAGATTATTATTAACTGAGTTTTGACCTAATGGAATTCAAAGGAAGTCAGAACATCAACATCGAGTCAAAGGAATTCAAGAATAAACCAAAAGGACTAGAAGAAGAAACCTAGAAAGGCTAAAGAAAAAGAAGAGAAAAATATGTTAAGTTGATGGATCACTAGCGATCCATCTCCTATGGATCTCTCATAGATCCTCTAATCCTCTTGCACCATGATCCAATAGGTATTCTAGGAATGTTTGCTAAGTTTGATGGAATTCCATGCTAGTTAGATCAAGAAGTGAGCATTCGTCTAATTCCATCAGCAGCTCAATGCAACCAGTCCCTGAATGATCATCAAAGAAAAGCATCTAGTCATGAAATTGCATGGAGAGCACCTATATAAGGCAGAAAACATGTTCCAAAAGGAACGTGCCAGAAATACTCAAACCCCATCGATCGCTAGCTAGCGATCCATCAGAACGGGTCTGCTCGTTCTGGAATTTTGGGAGCACCTGTGTACCTTCGAATGTAGTCTCTAATGAAGCACATTTGGCACACGTGCTCTCCAACCCCTATAAATACAATCCTACCTGCAACATAAACAGGATCTTCTGGCCTGGCTGCTGAAACTCTATAGAATCTATTCTTCATGCTTCTTCTCCCACACAACAGTCATCAAAGGAGTTCACTGTGATTCTCCAGTGAATTCTAACACTGGGGACTTGATCTAACTCGCAAGATCCAAGCAAATTTTAATCATATTCAGCTTGTAATTACAGCCAGTCAATAAAAAAAGTTATAAAGTGGATGTAGGCTTCGTTAACAGTCGAACAACTTTAAAAATCTCTTGTCTTTTTTACTTTATTTGCAAGCTATTATTTCTTTTCCTCTTTCTATTTTCCTTGATAAACAAGGATTGTGCTTTTATACTAAATCCAGGATGTTGATCCATTTTTTGGGTTAACATTTTGGTGCTTCCATTGAAAGGCCAACTCGGGCTTAGATCTAGCTATCAACTTTGGATCAGATAGGTTCAGAAGTTAGATCATTAATCTCTGTTTAGAGGATTTGTTGTTGAGAACCAATGGCACCAGGAATAAAGAGAACAGCTTCCGCAAGATCCATGGGAGCTACCATTGCTGGAGAAGAAACAAACCCCCAGCAAATTGAAGCCAACAATCCCAACAATCAGCAGCTAGGAACTAACTCTGGTAACCAGATTCCAGGATCCTCCATTCAGCGTGAACTTGTTACTAGAGATGAATTAAATAAAATGGTGGATGAAATTAATTATAAAATGGAAAATAGCCAAAGGACTCTAATGGAAAAACTGAATGCCATATTGACCTTGCAGTCTCATGCTGCTCCAAGAACCATGATAGAGTCTGCGGATGCCATGGAACAAGAAAATTCTTCCATTTCTTGGTTAAACAGAAGGAATAGGAAGCAGCCACAGAAAGGAGTGATAAGTGGGACCATGGGAATCAATATAGAAGGAAACACAAGCACTCCACCAACTGTGAGGCAACTAGCTACAAACTTAAATCTAGGGGCGAAGACCCCATAGAAGGATATAGTTATGGATCTCTCCGACTCAGAAGATGGTGAGCGACTTGACGACGACAAGTTGGAAGGAAATAACAATGCATTCGATAATGCTAGGGAGATCCAAACTACCCCCATTAGACCAACTGCAAGCCAACGGAACCCCGAGAGAGCGGCTCTCCCGAAGATAGGAGAGCTAGGCTTTAGCCCACTCACCAAGATCATTTGTAAAGCCAAACACTCGGTGTAGTTATTGATAGCCGACCTCCAGATTACCGAATATCTTACGTATATCGCGGACATGGTCAAGCGACTGATGGATGAGAGTAAGGATAGAAGGGATGATGTATGAGGATCCGCTCCAAGTTGGGCTCCTTTCATTGATGAGATTTTGAATGAGCGGTACCCAGAAAAGTTCACTATGCCAACTATTCCATCTTATAACGGGACGAGAAACCTGAAACCCCACTTATATAAGTACAGTTGGTACATGGACGGAGCAAATGCTTCAAATTCTGTTCGATGTAGATGTTTTCTGATTTTTCTGGAGGGAATTGCTTCCATGTGGTTGACTAGGCTTCCTCCAAAATCCATCTCCACTTTAAATCAACTAGCAACAAGGTTCCTTGATCAATTCAGACTTCACATGGCGCAGCCTAAAGATGTGATGTCCTTGTCCGGTTTATTCCAGGGACGGAATGAATCTCTGAAGTCCTTCATGAATCAGTTCAACACTGCAATAACTAAAGTAAGTAATTCGAATGAGGATATGGTTTTCATGGCCTTTGTCCACGTAATTCACCCCGAGACTGAATTTTTGAAATGGATCAAAATGAAACAACCCACCACTAGGAAGGACTTCAACCGAACAAGCCACCACTTGAGATTGGAAGAGGCACAGGAATTAGAAAGGAAATATACTACCCTACAACTAAGCAACATTGGGCAGAATGGCAATATAAACACTTCCGGGATCGCTAAGGGGAACGCAAGAAAAAATGGAAATCGAAAAAGGAAGAATCGGAATTCTAACAAGCGAAACGAAAGTAGCAAGTGACTCAAAGGTTTGCGGCCCAAAGAATACACCCCGCTCAACGATTCTCCAGAATACATCTATCTCGCGACATAGGGGATGGAAGAATACAAGAAGCTACCTAAAAAGGAAGCAACCAAAAAACAGAAGCATTCTGAAAAGTACTGCCGCTTCCATGAGGCGCATGGTCACAACATGAACGAGTGTCGCCACCTAAAGAACTTGATAGAGGAGTTGATTCGGGAAAACAAGCTCTAGCAGTATGTGAAGAAACCACTGAATCCTGACCAACCTCTAACGCCTCAAGCTCCTAGAGATTAGGGGAACCAAGCTGGAACTAGCAAAGTGGGACCCAGACGGACTGGCCAAAGACTCATCATTGGAACGATACCCGGAGAGCCCTATCCTGCGCATAAGAGTTTGTGATAAATGGAGCAGTATGCGAGCTCCTTGAAGCACGCTCTGAAAGATGTGTGCTTTGCGATCAAAGATGGAACCCCCGCTAAGCAACTGAGAACCCTAAACGATGACTTAGTATTCAGGAATCGAGACATCAAGGGAATAGAAGCTCCAACTCTCGATCCCATGGTCGTGATAGTAGGAATTGAATCCACCATGGTCCGAGAGTATTGGTAAACCATGGAAGTTCTATGAATATCCTTTTCAAACGCACCTTTGATCAGATGAAGATCAGCATGAAAGATGTATTCATCTGCCAAACAAAGATTCAAAAATTCACCGGTGAACCCAAACAACCCGTCAAAATGATTGACTTACCCGTAGAACTCGGAGAAGGCAACCGAAGGGTTACCCTCATCCAAACCTTTGTGGCCATAGATGAGATGTCCGCCTACAATGCCTTCTTGGGGCGACCCGCCTTGGCGGACTTTAGAATTACTATAGCCCAATAGCGTCTAACTATGAAATTTCGGATGGAGAATGGAGTCAGGGTGGTCAAGGGAGATCAAAGTGCCGCTAGGGAATGTTATATCGTGGAACTACATGAATCTAAAAGAACAAAAAAGGGGAAGAATGTGGGGAGAACTCTCCACATTCGTGAACCATCCGAATAGCAACTATAGAGCCACCCTTGGTTTGGGAACCATAGCTGATTCGATAAGGCTTTGTACCCTAGAAAGAAGAGTTCAGGGGAGGAACGACCAACACTAGCAGAATTGAGGGTGTCTGTCCCATTGACATGGATGACCCAATGTGGGTCCTTAAAATAGGATCGCATCTCGAAAACAGGATGCGACTGGAACTCATCAAATTTCTTCGTGCTAATCTAGATGTGTTCGCTTGGAAGCATTTTGATATGTGCGGAGTGTTGCTAGAGATAGCCTACCATACACTTAACATTAATCCTAAGTATACGCCCATGAAGCAGAAAAGGAGCAGCCTAGGGCCCGAGCGGTCCAAAGCAATAAGAGAAGAAGTGGATAAGCTGATAGCGAATAGCTTTATATGTGATGCAACTTACCCTGAATGGGTATCTAACCCAATCTTGGTCAAGAAGTCCAAGGGGAAATAGCAAACTTGTATCGACTACTTGGATCTGAATAAAGCTTGCCCAAAGGACTGTGCAGTTAATGCCCCGCTATTAACCAGCTATAACCCCGTTATATCTCATAGCGGATTTCTACCGCTACGATTTTTCCATATAGCCCCAAAATATAGCATTTTCGCTTTAAGCCCCGCTATTTTCGCTATATCCCGTTATTCCCGCTATATTCCGCTACTTTCGATATATCTTCTTTAATAAAATGAATTGAAAATTTGCATTTATACATTATAAAAATTATGAAACTAGTTTATTTGATTTAATTTTTAATATATTTTTAGAAATGAAAATACTCTAATATTCTACTAAATTCAATTATGTTATATAGCAGTTTTATGTTTATTTAAAGTATATTCGCACATGTTTTTATTTAAAATTATTTATGTATTAATTATAATTCAATTGAATGATATTTTTTCATTTAATTATATAGCAAAAAGTGACATTTCAGACTTAAATCCAACTAACGATTCTATATTTAAATAAAACATTTAAATATACAATCGTAAAATATGCGGGTTGTTACTGCCTTCGTCCTTCAGAACACCCAACAAAGCATTACCCTCAAAACTAGGGTTTTCTACGGAGTATATTATCCGATTACTACAGTCATGGTGTCTAAGTGATATTTTCCTGTCATGGCAAAATATCCTAGCATCGTATTTACTTAACCAATCCATATCCAAAATAATTATGAACCCTATGAAATCAAACACATGCAAACTGCAAGAAAATACCTTACCTAATAAATTACATCCGTAAAATCTGCATTTGGGTCTTTGTAAGATATAAAAGAATAGCATAAGGGAGATGGGAGAATAGAGATAAAGCGTATACTTATATATAGCAAATACAAGTACATTACTATAGCGTTATCCCATACCCCAACTTTTTCTTCAATTCCTTAGGATTATGTTTTCAAAATCATTTTAAGTTTAAAATTTCTTTTAAGTTTTTCATAAACTATGCTCTGATACCAAGTTGTAACATCCCCTATCTTAAGGCCCAAAGCTGAGTGCTACAGATGCTGCAGTCATCTATAGTATTAACTTCCGGTGATAAAATACAGTAATGTTAATGGTATCCATAATATCAGAAGCACATAAATATGAAATAAAATCAACACATACATTTCAAATCCATATTTCATATTTAGATACATAATCCCAAAACGTTTCCTAGGTTTTGGACAAATATAATTATTAGAAATTACGCCAAGGGCGACATATGAAGATGCCCCCTTGGATAATCAAAGTAATAATTAGACATATCAGTCTTAAATACATCACGACGAAAATAAAACTAATTACTCCTATATAGCTAACTTTGTCTCCTGCATGTCTTTGGAAGCTTATTCTTCCAACCTACTAAACCTGAAAAACCTTAACTCTCGATCTACTCAAATTAATTTTGAGCACCTAAGAGTTTAAGGAGAAAACATAAACTTCGAATCAGACATAAAGCCTGGTGTGAATAATACTATTACATCTCGGTTATCTGATATTAATGAGACCATGCCGCTTAGCGGAACTGCTTTCTCCTTACTAATATCTCTTTTAAAATATATCTTTTGCATATTAGAATCCTGCAATCAAACTGATTAAAACAATAATAGAAATATCAAATATGCACCTAAATCAGGTAATCAATGGATTATCTATCCGAACAATGTATTTTTGGTTGGCTAACTACTAACCATTGGCTGACTCGGGCCCACCGGATAAAATAACTAACCTAACTTCTATTAGACACACTTCTGGAGGATCTGTCCTTAACTTACTTCTCCTAGGGTCAACTGATCCTAAGGGTTTTGTGGGCTCACCAATAACCTATCTTTCTGTGTATATCCCTTTCTCTGTGTAACATCATTTTACTCATATCTGTGTCAAAGCCCTACACATGGGAATTTTGGACTTATATTAGCTAGGGGCTATTAGCTAAAACATAGGGCACGACCCTATACTAGTCCTATCTAGTATTCTAATATCTGAGCCATTTACTTTAGGTTGACTTCCCCGTCAAATTTTTCCTTGAAATATTTCTTTCAAATTGATTTAACCCTTCAAATCATACTTAAACAAGGAAAATATGCTCTTTGCTTTACTTAAATATCTTTTCCATGATATATGCTTTACACAAAACCATGTTGATGAAAACCTAAATCAATAGGGTTATTTATCCCTTCAAAACAAGTTAAAGCCCTTCTATAACTTAGAAAACATTAGGTTTAAATCCAAGGTATCACATTCGAAACCCTTGTTTAAAAACTTTAAACAATCCCTTTCGAAGTCATTGAAAGTACTCCTTTCAAAATAGGTTAACTACTTTACCATAAAACACTAGACCAAAAGGCCAAAACATATCTTTCGAGATCTTTAAAAATATACCTATCGAAATCATTGAAAATATCCCTTCGAAAGCTTTATAAAACTTTAGACATCCTATTTTCGGAACACTTCAAACTTGCTTTCGAAAGCATTGGAAACCTTCCATTCAAATACTAAAAGTAAACCTTTCGAAAACATTGGGGAATCTCCCCTTCGAAACCTTCATTATACATCTTTCGAAAGCATTAAAGTCCTTTATTTAAAATAAACCTTTCGAAAGCACTGGGTTCAACTAAAAGTTTGTGAAACATAGTTTCGAAACCATTTAAAACCATTACTTTCGAAACGTTTGGGTTTTAATTCAATATATATATAAAGGTCTTAAAATAACTGGGGCAAAAGCATTGCTTTCGAAAGCATTATTCCTAAGTAAAAGAAAGTGGATGGTTTCGAAACCAACCCTTTCGAAAGCATGGAGAAATGGCTTCAAGGTTTAAAGGCAAAAGCACCCTTTTGAATGCATTGGTTCGAAAGGTTGAATGCGGCAGTAGGGGTTTCGACCCTCTCGAAAGCTTGTTTTAAAACAAAAGGCGGCAACCCATTCGGAAGCCTTATTTATAACCAAATTAGTTCCAAGTTTACAAAAGCTGCTTCTACCCCTTCAAAAGCATGTTTCGACTCTATACCTTCCGCCTTTCTCCAATCCACTATGCATCAAGGCATTGATACCATGTGTATTGGTTTAGACTTGGTAGGATGCAGATGTATGGGTTCGAAAGGTGGCTGCCGTAAGTGGCAAAGAAGTAATCCTTTACAAAACTGGTTTTTAACTTTTTAAAGTAATACCTTTCCAATTAACTTGCCTTATTTGTTAACATATAATTGGTTGTCGATTCTTTTACAAAACCTTTTTCTAAAATTGTTGCCAAATTCAATAACTAACAATTTTAAAACATTTGACAAATTGCCCCTTCTCCTTTTCTAAACATATAAAACATTTAAGTCACATACCACAAATAATTTTATATCCCTTACAAAATACTTAGGAAAATTCTCCAAAAATTCCCATAAATCACTTTTAATATGTTTCTAACATATTTAAATTTCTGACCCAAAGCTAAAAAATAATAGCCGAAAACAATTTAGACACAATTTAACCATTTTCTTTACTAGAAAATTCATAATAAATCCACAACAACTTAGAAAATTATGAAACTTGAAACCCATCTCTATAATAATGTTTCTGTCCTTATATCAAAAACGCAAGACATTTGGATGTCATTTGATAGGTTCTTCAAATCAAAACTTATCATAAAATCTATATGAAATAACATAAATCATCAACAAGCATATATATCCTTTTAAACAATCAAAACATGGCATTTTTAATGCAAAATAAATTCAGATCTCATCTAGAAACCGAATGCAATAAAAATGTGATTAATCTATTATTCACCTTAGCTTGATTGTTAAGAAGGTTGAGATTTGCTCTTAAATTGATTTGATTAAGCTTCCTACTTGAATCCTTGCTTATCTTCCTCTTGTTTTCTCCTAATGGTGGCCGACCAAGCTCTAGGTTTACTTTTGTTTGTGAATTTTGGAAATAAGAATGGGATAAGGGTTTTGGATATAAGAATATAACCTATTCCTATTTTGCCCTTATCTTATTATCTTTACTTCATTTTAAATTTTCATTTGCTTATTCATTACTTAAGGCACAACTACCTCATAATTATATAAATCTCTATCTCTTAACCACTTTAATCTTTACATTATTCTATTTAATTTGTCTAATTAAATCTCCTGAATAGTGTTAGACAAAATTAGGGTCATTACATAGTGAAATCGACTGCTTAAGATAGTGGAATCACGCTCAAGTACGCCCCATTTACCCACCGGGTCAACAAAAGCAAATCAACTCAAACCGTTGGATTAATGAAAACCGATACCCGCCTTCTAAGAACCGGTGTTGCTCCGACAACGCCGGGAAGGCCCTAATAAAATCCACGCATTTCGTAAGCCACACATCGCTTCTTGGATTGTGGAATCGCATTCAAGTAAGTACAACCTTTAAAGCCACGCACTCCCATAAGACACACATTACCTTTTGAGCTGTGGAACCACGCTCTCGAAACACGAACTCCTCCCATTACCTGAAGATTGGTAATGCCGAGAAATTCCAAACCTTTCTGGATCGATGGGTCATATCGATCCCAAAAGCCGTGCATCTCATAAGCCACGCACATTCCCAAAAGCCACACATCTTATAAACTGTGCATACTCTTAAGTACCGGTATTGTCCCAGCAATACCGAGAAACTCGACTATTATAGGAACAACAAGAATCAATCCACTCCCACTATCGAGAATAACAGGTATGATTCCAAACCGTTCTCGACGATTGGAACCACAAAACAGGTCTGATTATAAACATCCAAAAAGTCACTTGGATCAACTGGTTATTTACCAAGTGTTTGAAGTAAGCAGCCCTGTGAACCGAGGGGCACACACATCGATCCTAAAAAAATACTCAAAATAAAAAACCAAGTACTTCATAGTTCTGTTACTCCAAACAAAGAATTTTGACGGTAATTACAAGACTAGATAAAATAAAATGGCTGTAAATAAAATTGGCATAAGTGCATGAAATGCAGATAAGTAGACAGATAAAGTTATAATAAAAATGTTAGCATTGTATTACTTATAACATTTTCAATACAACGTCAAAAATGTGGGGGTCGTACTCACACAATATCGGCCAACAAAAAGAAATATACAAATGTTACAACAATCAAAGCAGTAAGTGCAGACTCTGCACTTGAACAAAACATATCAAACAAAACAAAATGTCCCAAAAACTGGCTCCACTATTGCTCGAGCCTGTCAATGCCTCTTTCCACCACTCCCCTTCCTACCTTTAGTTGGAGTTTCTGCTTCCTCTCAAAATCCCAGCCAGGAGTAGTATCACTGCCTGTAATATCAACTATCTCCTTGGCATCGGCATCTCCTCCCTGCTCTCTGACCTTCTCGGAAGACCCCCCTAGGCCTTGCAATTCCAAGATTTGCGGGAGCTCCTCGAAGATTTTATCTTCTCGACCTTTTCCTTGTTAGTGGCCACCATTTTCTGTTAAGATTTATGTAGCTGGCTAGTCTGGTCCTCCTGCTCTCGAGCTTCAGCTATCGTAAAATCGCCCTCCAAAGATGTAGAAGGGTCATCCAGACCAAGCAATGCAGCACTCTTCTCGGATTCCGGCCCCAACTATGAGCTAGACACAGGCGCATCATTCGAAGTGGCTATGAAAACAAGCGTCGAGGCGGTTGAAATAGCGGCAACCTAGGCATCGAAGAAATCGGTAAGTCAGTAGGTAAAGAAGACGGACCTATAAGATCAAAAATGAAAGCATTAAGTTCGTCTTGTTCTTGCGGTGTGAGCTGAAAATTTTCAAACTTGGGGGAAACAAGAAGATTACATGCATCAGAGGAATAGCCGAGAATCTCAATCTCGTATTGCCCACCCTCTCCTTCTTTTTATGGTTGCACGATCTTCAAAGAAGTTCCAGGCTGTGCAGTTAATGCCCCACTATTACCCCGCTATAACCCTGCTATATCTCATAGCGGATTTCTACCGCTACGATTTTTCCATATAGCCCCAAATATAGCCTTTTCGCTTTAAGCCCCGCTATTTCCGCTATATCTCATTATTCCCGCTATATTCGCTATATCATCTTTAAAAGAAATGAATTGAAAAATGACATTTATACATTATAAAAATTATGAAATTAATTAATTTAATTGAATTTTTAATATATTTTCAGAAATGAAAATACTTTAATATTCTACTCAATTCAATTATGTTATATAACAGTTTTACATTTATTTACAGTATATTCGCACATGTTTTTATTTAAAATTATTTATGTATTAATTATAATTCAATTGAATGTTAATTTTTCATTTAATTACCATTTATATATTTGTAAAAACATTAAGTACGAGTTTTATATGCTATTTTAGAGTCATCCGCTATATCACGTTATATCCTCACTGTATCCCCGCTATGACTTTTTGCACCTCCGCCGCATTGCATCTGCCGAGCGCTTTAACTGCACAGGTTTCAGGGCCACTTGAAGTTTCAAAGACAGCTACCGGAGGAAAAGACAACAAAGCAGCATTGGTAGAATTCGCTAACTGATCGCGTGGTTGTTTCGATGATTCACCAGGCCCAGAAATGAAAGGCTCTTACAACGTTTTGGTAGTTGCAGTTATAGCAGCATCGGCAGTCTCCTGTTCCTTCTCAATTCAAAGGACCTCTCGACCTTCTATCAGTGCTTTCTTCAATTCCTCATTGAGGTAGGCATCCTCCAACTCTTGCTCGGTATATACATCCCCGTTCTCTCGAAAAGGGGCCAGGATTTCTTCCCAAATCATGGCAAGAATACGTGGAAATTTGGGACCCAAATAACTGAGGCTCCCCTGATGCGGCAAGGAGTTAACATAGAAATTTAAGATGGTATCATCCATCTTCTCCATCATCTTTTCAAAAGTATCCTGCAACTCCAAGTAACTTGTTGTTATGGTGGCCTTCTCAACTTCAACTCGAGTCTTCTCGGTGCTAAGCTGCGTGACTCTTTCTTGGAGCAATGAAGCAATCGTCTGAGCTTGATCTAAAACGGTCTTATCACGGGATTCCACAATCCCCACGTATTCAGCAATTATCTTGTTATGGCGTTCAATAACTTTTTCATGATCAGCAATAGTCTTCTTTTGAGCTTCAATAATCATGGCATGGGCTTCGAGCTCCTCTTTCAGTTAACTTCGTCCGCATGGGCCTTCTTGATTTCGTCTCGAAATACGATCTCTATTTTTGCATAGGCTTCTTTCAATTCCTTCAGCAAGCTGGCATTATTCTTACTCTCTCGGAGTGCATCGTCCTTCTCTTGTATTAGTCACTCAATTCTGGCGTCATGTTCCGCTAACGCCCTCTCGTAACTTTCTTTCTCTGATTCAAAAGAGAGGATCTCTTGATAACTATTGCAGTTTGTGTCAACCAGCTGCTTCAATAACTTTTTCCATCCCTCAGCTTGATCTAAATCACTTTGAATCGCCTGAAGGTATGGCATATAGGAATCTTTGTGGATTGGGCAAAGATCATGGTCAAACTTAACTCCCTTTAGAAACCACTCGGGGAGCACAGCTACAAGCCTAAGGGAGACTGGATGGAAGAATATAAGCCGACCTCTTACAAGAATGTAAAGGACTAGAAGCAGGCTCTACGTGGGTCGACGGAGATTGGGATGAAGATGAAACTTGGACAGTGGAAACCAGAACTTCAAGTCGGATAGAGATTGGGGCCAGGGCAAAAGTTTAATGCTTAGAGGGATGAGAGCTGATCCAACTTCGACTTCTTGGGCGGCTATTCTCGGTCGTCGGGAATTTGTCTCTTCTTGTAGCCACTCTTATAAATCATACTCTGTTCTCTATCGTCTCGGCGATGTGCTTTATCTTCCAAGTCTTTCCGCCTTCTCCACTCTTCTTTGGATTCACAGGGCTGGTGGTGGCTTGAAGACCGTCTCAACCAACGTTGCGAATCAGTAAATTGTTCAAGATCATTGTAAAGTTCATGGCCCTCATGGTACCTGATATGAAGAATAAATAAAGAACTTTAGCAACACGAAATTGACCTAAATAATGCATGTGTAAGTGGATGTGACCCTAGTGAAGATGTGTAATATGTCTTAGGTGGCCTAAAAGGACGTCACAAACTGGATCGGGAAGCCACCGTGGTAGAAATCGGGCTGACTCTAGACTTGGTATGACCAGAGCAAGGAGACGATCCCTCGGATTTGAAATCTCCTCTCATGAGTTCATCGGTATCTACGTAAAAGTTTCTTAAATCCCGACAGTCAATACCGGTTTCTTTAAGCGGGGAATCCTAAAGTCCTTCAGTTGCTAGGGGAACATCTTTATCATGAATTTCTTAGGGAGGCGAATCTGGGAGAACGAAACTCATTCCCGGAGTCCCATCGCACGGTTTGAAGTCTCAATCGCTAGAACTTGCATCGAATTCATCATCGTTAGTGGAGGAATCGAAACTGCCGCTTCCCTCAATTTCCCCCTCCTCCTTTTCTATTGCCACTATAGCCTTTCCCTCATGCTTCTTGAATTTTTCTTCCCCTCCTTCGAAATTGGGGGCATTCTGGTCGGGCAGTTGGCTTTAGTCGTAACACCCCTTCCTTCATGAATTTCTTCGGTTGACTTGCTAGACCGACCATCTCTTTCTAGGAGACCGCCCTCTTCGAAGCCATGTGATAAAGAAGTGGAACTATTTGTATTCTGGAATGGGAAGGAGGCGGGACTTCGACGGCCATGGCGGATCTCCCAGGATGCAATAGCCCATACCGAAGCAAATTCTCGTCTTTTAGCAAAAAATTGACTGATCTCTCCTTGGCATCCATGGCCTTCAGAGTATGAAAATCGGATCAAGTAATGGATCATTATTTGGCCTCGAAATAACTGCAAGAAGTATTCGATCTATCAGAAATCCCATAGCGACGTATTGAAACTCGATAAGTAAAAGAGAGAACTTACCCCCCGTCGTCCAAATACGGTTAAATCCCTCGGGACACCTAACAAAGAAATACTGGGTCTTAAATTAAGACAAATTACTTTGGAGCTACAACATGATCTTTCGGTTTCGTTGGGCCTCGATGACGACAAGAGATGGACACTCATCCCACTTCTTGAATGAGAGAAAATATCTCAACTCATCGAAACTCGAGGCATGATTAAATGTTCGCATAAACAGCAGGTGAAGGCAGGTCAAGATCACGTACCCATTAGGATGAATTTGAAATGGAGAAATTCCCAATTTCAGAAGAGTTTCTTTCAAAACGTTATTGAAGGGGGCACTGCTCCATTCAAGCACATATACCGGTGGCAAGCAGTATACCCTGAAGGCTGCATATGTGCAAATTCGTTCTTCGACGGAAGGCACACATCATCGTTCGAAATGTCGTATTGTAAGCAAATCTTATGTAAGACTTTAGCGGAGATTGCGGAGGAAGCTCTCTCCGAGGGATTAAGTAGAACTTTGAAATTCAAAGGAGTCCAGTCTACAACTGGACCAACTAGAACTAGTTGACCGTATTCAGCTCGCGAGACTGAAGAGGTAGGCGCAATGGATGACGATTCGGCTTTTGAAAGTGCTGGACTTCCTCCACTGGACTTACGGCGAGAGGACAGTTGCTTCATTCTATACAACAGAACTTGCATCTAACACGGTCAGGTAATTCTATCTTTAACTAAAAGTTCCCCAACAACACTTGAACTCTGAAAAATTATCAATTTATGCTGACACATCAGGTTTCAAGTGTAGACTGGGGCAAGCATAGTGTATTATCTATGTGAGAAGGGATTGGTGTCCTGAACACTACAAATGCTCTATCATGTGTAGATAGTTCACTCATAAGGAATGAAAAGAGCTTCTCTTATCATTTATTGAAGTCATTTCTTCTACACTTACCCGTTATCGATCAACGATCGATAACGGATCCGCTGTCCGAAGCGACGCGGGAAGCTCTTCCCATTTTAGGTACACAAAGTGTGCGATAATGGGACCAATTCGAAATCTCCGGAAGGTGATAACAACATAAGTTGCACACGAGATGCTAGCCTAAGCTATTATTACCCCCCGGAAGAACCAAAACCAGTTCGCGAAATGTCATGTCGGATTAACTTAACTAAGTGCAAGTCAATTATGATTCTACGGACGAAGATAGCAAAACATGTCAAGTACCGGGGTAAAAGCTCGAGCTTCATTCCATGTAGAACTCAAATCGATTTACTATCTTCTTCCACAAAATTGCAATCAACTCGCATTCTCCATAACGATCACCACTAATCCAACCTCATCACCAAATTGCTAAACGAATGCCAAATTTCAAACCATGCACCTCAAGTAAAAAATCGAAGGGAAAAAATGGTAAAAGTTAAGTCGGTGGCGATCCAAGGTAGATAGGTCGATGGCGATCCAAATCGGCAATGTTTCGGGTGCTAATGGCTGGCCTAAGGCAGCGGTAAGGCAAGGCGTAGTCAGCGATAAGAGGCTTCGATAGTGGATGGCCGGTAATAGCGATGGCGTGAATGGAATTATGGTTTGGGTTGGTTTTAGGTGGGGTCACAGTAAGAATGGCTCAAATCAGTGAATGAAGACATGGAGGAAAATAGGTCGCCTCAAATAGTTTAAGTAGAACATTGCAGGAGAAAAAATACGCTAAGTCCATGGATCGCTAGCGACCCATGGACTATGGATCACTAGCGATCCATACAACCGCGACCAAATTTTTCCCAATTCACCAAGCATGATCTAAGTACCTTTTACAAGCCACTTGAAAGTTGTGAGATTGGAATCGCTTTATTGTTGTGAGCTATGACGGTTCCCATTAGAATTCAATAGATGGCTGAATAACCAGAGCCAAATTCGCATGACAGCCTCAACACGCTCACTTAAACCTCACCAAGCGAAAACTTAAAAGTAGTAACTTCATTTAAGGTGCTGGATCGCTAGCAATCCATCTCCTATAGATCCACGGAATTCAACGGAAGTCAGAAAATCTACATCGAGTTTTTGACCGAGTTATTGACCCAACGGAATTCAACGGAAGTCAAAATATTCTAAGGCTATCATTCCTATTTCTCAACACCCCCCTCAAGTTGGGTTCGAATAAATTTATAGAATCCAACTTGTCAAGTATGTTTAGATGGATGGTCTTGTCAAGTGCTCTTGTGAAAATATCTGCCAGTTGCTCTTTTCTTTTGACAAATGGAGTTTCTATTTCCCTTGATTGCACTTTTTCTTTAACAAAGTGACAATCTACCTCTATATGTTTTGTCCTCTCATGGAAGATAGGATTGGATGCAATATGACGAGCAGCTTGATTATCATGATTCATTTGCATTTTTTTGTGTGCTCTATCTTCGTTTCACTAAGTAATTGCTTAATACAGATAAGCTCACTTGTTGTGGATGTCATGGCTTGATATTCTGCTTCTGCACTTGATCTAGCTACAACATTCTGCTTCTTACTTTTGCAGGTGGCCAATTTACCACCTACCAACATACAAAACCCTGTGGTTGATTTTCTATCATAGCTTCCCGCCAATCTGCATCCGAAAAAACATACCACATCATTAGAATTGTTTTTCTTCATCCAGATCCATCTAGAATGCCTTTAAGATATCTCAATATCCTATCAATTGCACTCTAGTGGCTGGTATGTGGAGCATGCATGAATTGACTTTTGACACTAACTACATAGGCAATATCAGGTCTAGTTACTGTAAGTGTTAGAAATTGATACCAGAATTCAGGAAGAAGCCATTGGAGAAGCGTCGACGAGGAAAAGGAAGCTCTAACCATAGAAGCGAAAGCAAGCTCCAGGAAGTTGCTAGAATTGCCGAACCAATACCTTGGTTCTGTGGAGCTGGAGCAGTGTAGGGTGGAGATTGAATGAGCTACTTCGTTCGGTGGTTGACTGGGGCGGTAGTGGAAATTTATTCAATGATGGAAGTGCCGGACGAGAAATCTCGTCTGGTGTTGCTAGATTTAGTTGCTCCAAATTTATGGAGTGGTGGTGTTTCGTTCGGTGTTGAGGCTATGAAGGCTGAATGAGTAATCTCGTTCGGTGGAGGAGGAGCATACCGAACCAAAGTGATGTTTCAGTGAAAGTCTGAAGCGGTGAAGATGAATTTGTGGTTCAATATTGAAGTGAAGTGTCGCTCCAACCTTTGTGCTTTGCCGAACCAAAGTGATGCCGAACGAAATGTCTCGTTCGGTATTTGAACCATGCTGGTCCAGAGTTTGAGTATTGTTTGCCGAACCAAATGTACTGAGCTGTGCCAGACCAGATTGTGATGTGTGCTACTGAACCAGATAGGGTATGTCGAACCAAACCCCAAGGCTGCTATATAGCAGCTACCCCTCTCCTCATTTCTTCACTCTATAAATAGTGGAGCTTCTGGACAACAATGACAGCCATGTATACTAAGTCGTCGCCTGTTGCTAAGTTCGAGCATTGCTCGGACTTGATTCACTTAATGAAGTGCTAGGTGCCACGGGGTGGCACGGGGGAGAGTTGAGATGGTTCATGGAGACGTTTGTTTTCATGGTGTAGATTGATAGTTTCTACACAGACTAGGTACTTTGAAAACTTTGTTGATGGGCGGTGGCCTTGCCGGAGTTCGTTGACAAAGTGTAATGGGTGATGGCTTTGCCAAAGCTCATTGGGTAAGTATCCATTACTTGGAGCATGAAGGTGTAGATGGAGTTAGATAGCTTGGATGGAATTTGGTATCAAGGTGGAGATTGTTAGAAATTGATATCTGAATTCGGGAAGAAGCCATTGGAAAAGCATTGATGAGGAAGGAGGAAGCCCTAACCCTAGAAGCGGAAGCAAGCTCCAGGAAATTGCTAGAATTGCCGAACCACTATCTTGGTTCGGTGGAGCTGGAGCGGTGTAGGTTGGAGACTGAACGAGCTACTTCGTTCGGTGATTGACTGGGGCGGCAGTGGAAATTTAATTCGGTGATGGAAGTGCTGGACCAGAAATCTCATCCAGTGTTGCTAGATTTTGTCGCTCCATATTTATGGAGCGGTGGTGTTTCGTTCGGTGATGAGGCTATGAAGGCCGAACGAGTAATCTCGTTCGGTGGAGGAGGAGCGTACCGAACCAAAGTAATGGTTCAGTGAAAATCTGAAGCGGTGAAGATGAATTTGTGGTTCAGTATTGAAGTGAAGTGCCGCTCCAACCTTTGTGCTTTGCCAAACCAAAGTGATGCCGAACGAAATGTCTCGTTCGGTATTTGAACCATGCTGGTCCAGAGTTTGAGTATTGTTTGCCAAACCAAATTCTACTGAGCTGTGCCAGACCAGACTATGATGTGTGCTACTGAACCAGATAGGGTATGCCGAACCAAACCCCAAGGCTGTTATATAGCAGCTACCCCTCTCCTCATTTCTTCACTCTACAAATAGTGGAGCTTCTGGACAACAATGACAGTCATCCTAGAGAGCTGAAACTCTGCAGAATTTTGTCTGTATTGTAAATTCTTCTTAAGTATAGCCTCCAAAAGTGAATCAATCTTGTAACTCTAATCTTTTGGTGATTAATAAAATCTTCTCTCCCCAAGTGGACGTACATTGCCTCGCGGTAGTGGAACCACCGTAAATACTGGTGTTATTTATTTTTCTGCATTGCATATATCTGTGACCATCTATTCTTGTGTTTATCTCTATTTGTTTCGTCTTACTACAATCACGATCCAGTTGTTTTCCATTGCGTTGGGTTTTTTATTCCCTTAGACTGATCATTTGAAGGGATTTTTTCCAATAGTCTGGTGTTAGAGCAGCAAGGTTGATTAAGGAGTGTTAGACGCTATGGCAGGAGATGAAGCGACTCCAGTTGTTACAAGACCCTATACTAGAGGGATATATATCGCGTTAGGATCACAATTGGCGATTGGGAAATGGAATGGGGATAAAGACTTCGAGAAGTGGCAATGGAGGATGAAGTTTGTTCTAATGAGGAATGAAGTCCATCCAATATTGTTTGGCCCTAAGGAGTTGACGGCTGACATCTCAGTCGTAGAAAGGAAGGAGATGGAGAAATGGGCATTTACTACTTTACAACTAACTATAGGAGAGAATGTTATCTCAGAGATTAGCTGTGAGACCACCGTTAGGGGCATTTGGACCAAGTTGGAAAATCTCTACTTGAAGAAATCTCTGACTAACCGTCCGATATTATTAAAGACATTTTTCACCATCCGGATGAGAGAGGGTACTTCAGTGAAGGAACATCTTAATTTCTTTTATGATCTCGTGATGAAGATGAAGACTGTTGACTTGAAGATGGATGCAGAGCAAATGGCAATGATTCTTTTGTGTTCTCTTCCGGAGCGATACACAGGTTTCGCTAACATCCTTATCTTCGCTAGAGACACATTGATAGTGAAAGATGTGAAGTCAGGCCTTCTATCTGAGGGCTTGAGAGATCGGATGAAGGAGATAAGTGAAGGAAGTAAAGGTGGAAGTAGTAGTCACGGCCTGTTTGTTGAAAGAGGTAGAGATGATAAGAAGTATTGGCACTCTAGAGGGCGTTCCAAGTCCAGGAAGCCCGGTAATGGCAGGAGAGGAAAGTCAAAGGACGGGAAGTGCTTTATCTGCAAGAAACCTGGTCATTAGAAAAAGGATTGTCCAGATTTGAAGAAGAAGGAAGAAGACGGATCTTCATCATTTGTGGTGGAGAAGTCTGTATCTGACGACTTGTTGTCTGTAGCAATATCGGATGTCTTAAACCATTGGGTGTTGGACTTGGGAGTGTCTTTCCATATGACGCCCAATAAGGATTACTTCAGTTCTTTCATTGGACGAGAGGGAAGCTCTATTCTTATGGGTAATGATGCTAGCTATAGAGCAATGGGTGAAGGTACAGTGAGGATCGGGATGTTTGATGGAGTGATACGCACTTTGACAAGTGTCTGGTATGTTCCAGGTCTTCGGAAGTCCTTAATTTTTTTAGGACAATTGGCATCTTTGGGATGCAAGGTAACTATCGAGAAGGATAGTCTGAAGGGTTCGAGAGGTGCACTAGTTCTTATGAAAGGAAATGTGTTCCAAAATCTATATTTGCTGAAAGGAACCACGGTTCTTGGAGAGTCATGTGTTGGAGTAGATAGTTCTCGTGCATTGGATGCCACAAAGCTTTGGCATCTCAGGTTGGGTCATATTTCAGAGAAGGGCGTAGAGTTGATTCGAAAACGGAAGATGATTAAAGGAGAAAGCTTCGACAAGATGGACTTTTGCCAGGAGTGTGTTAGGCAAGCACACTAAAGTATCTTTTGAACTCCATAGATCGAGGCGAGTACTTGAGTACGTGCATACAGATGTTTGGGGATTGGTTGCTACTCCTTCTCTTGGAGGAGCAAATTATTTTATATCTTTCATTGATGATTTTTCCCGAAAAGTATGGGTGTATGTGATGAAGGCCAAATCATAGAGCTTTGAGAAGTTTAGAGACTAGAAAGCGCTTTGTTGAAAACTAGTCTGGTTCTAGGTTGAAGGTGCTGAGATCTGATAATGGCAATGAATTTGTCTCTGGGGAGTTCCTCGACTTTTGTAGACAGCATGGCATTCAAAGACGTTTCACTACACCCGGCGATCCGCAATCCAATGGGGTTGCAGAAAGGATGAACATGACTCTACTGGAGAAGGCTCGTTGCTTGAGATTGACGGTGGACTTGTCTAGAGGCTTTTGGGCTGAGGCATTTTCAACTGCGGTGCATATCATAAATCGAATTCCATGCTCAACCGTAGATGGGAAGATTCCAGAGGAAAAGTTGAGAGGTAAAGCAGTGTATCTTGGTTACTTCCAAATTTTTGGTTGTCCTGTATACGTTCACCATACAGGTGATGACAAGTTGGAGGCTAGAGCATATAAGGGCATACTAATGGGATACACTAATGGTATCAAAGGGTATCGAATTTGGAACCATGTTGATCAGAAGATTGTTCATTCCAGACATGTTACTTTTGATAAGTCTGCTATGTTCAATCCAAAGGAGAAGCTACCTACCACATCAGAAGATTCTAATAAGCCTAAGGAGATGGAAGAAGTTCCCATGTTCACACCAAATAGTAGAGTTGTTGTTGATGCTGTCGAGGAAAACGCAGTTGATAAAACTTTATAGGATAGTCCATAGGTACCTTCTAGTAGTGCTGGTGATGTGCATGAATCTAGAGGAAGTTCAGTTTAAGGTGGAGCTGAAAGAAGTTTAGGCAAAGTAGTACCTACCCCGGTCAGTCGTAGGACTATTAGGCCGCCCGAAAGGTATGGTGATTAGCAGTTTGCGAACCTTAGCCTTGGTGATCAGTTTGACTATGCCCTATATGTGGTTCATGAGGAGCCGCTTGACCTTGATGAAGCTTTGAAGTCATGTGACAGTTCGAAGTGGACGTGCGCTATGAAAGAGGAGTTAGAGTCATTAAAGAACAACAAGACTTGGGATTTGGTACCACCTCCTTAAGGAAGCCGAGCCATAGGTTGCAAGTGGGTGTTTAAGGTAAAGGATGATGGGAGATACAAGGCTAGACTAGTTGCTAAAAGGTTTTCACAAAGAAAGGGATTGGAGTATGATGAGATATTCTCTCCAGTAATGAGGCATACATCCATCTGCATTTTGCTCGCTATCGTCGCAACTCATGACTTGAAGCTGGAGCAACTGGACGTGAAACCGATTTCTTGCATGGAGACTTGGATGAGACCATTTACATGAAGCAGCCAGAAGGATTTGTTGTAGATGGGAAAGAAAATTGGGCTTGCAAATTGAAGAAGTCATTGTATGGACTTAAGCAGTCGCCTAGACAATGGTACAAGAGGTTTGACTCTTTTATGCTTTCACTTGGTTTTGATCGTAGCATCAAAGACGCTTGTCTGTACTTCAAGCATTTAAAGAATGGTAGATGGGTGCACCTACTCTTGTACGTGGATGATATGTTGATTGCTTCTAAGGATAAAGCTAAAATCGATAGTTTGAAGCTAAAGCTAAAAGCGAAATTCGAAATGAAAGACCTTGGAGAAGCAAAGAAAATTTTGGGTATGGATATCTAAAGGGATAGAAAGCTAAGACTTTTGAGCCTCACTCAAAAGGAGTACATTCGAAAGGTGCTTGCTCGGTTTAGTATGGAAGGGGCAAAGGCAATCAGCACACCCATGCCTTTGCACATACAGCTTTCTAGTAAAGGCTATCCGATCTCAGAAAAGGACAAAGCTTATATGATGAAGGTCCCATATGCAAGTGCAGTTGGTAGCTTGATGTATACCATGGTCTTCACTAGGCTTGACATTGCATAGGCGATTGGATTGGTGAGTAGGTTCATAACAAATCCAGGAAAGACGCATTGGGAAGCAGTGAAGTGTATCTTCAGATACCTTAGAGGAAATCCAAACCATGGACTTGTCTTTGGAGGCAGAGATAGATATTTCAGCTTGGTTGGATTTTGTGATTCCGACTATGCCGGTGATAGAGATCGAAGGAAGTCAACCTCCGGATATGTTTTCACCATTGGTGGGACAGCGATCAGTTGGAGAGCGAGGTTGTAGACGATTATGCTTTTGTCTACTACAGAGGCAGAGCTCATAGCTGCGGTTGAAGCAGCTAAGGAGGTGCTTTATTTGAGGCAATTGTTGTCTGATTTGGGCTTCATATATGAAGGCGTGGATGTGTACTATGATAGTCAGAGTGCAATTCACTTAGCTGAAAATCTTGTATTCAGCTCGAGGACGAAGCATATTGAAGTGAGAGAGTCGTTTCTTGTCTCGATGAGTGAAGAGAAGCTAGTTCGTCTTCAGAAAGTTCACAAAAAGGAGAATGCAGCAGACATGTATACTAAGTCGTTGCCTGTTGCTAAGTTCGAGCATTGCTCGGACTTGATTCACTTAATGAAGTGCTAGGTGCCACGAGGTGGCACGGGGGAGAGTTGAGATGGTTCATGGAGACATTTGTTTTCATGGTGGAGATTGATAGGTTCTACACGGACTAGGTACTTTGAAAACTTTGTTGATGGGCGGTGGCCTTGCCAGAGTTCGTTGACAAAGTGTAATGGGTGATGTTTTTGCCAAAGCTCATTGGGTAAGTATCCATTACTTGGAGCATGAAGGTGTAGATGGAGTTAGATAGCTTGGATGGAATTTGGTATCAAGGTGGAGATTGTTAGAAATTGATATCTGAATTCGGGAAGAAGCCATTGGAAAAGCATTAATGAGGAAGGAGGAAGTCCCAACCCTAGAAGCGGAAGCAAACTCCAGGAAATTGCTAGAATTGTCGAACAACTATCTTGGTTCGGTGGAGCTGGAGCGGTGTAGGGTGGAGACTGAATGAGCTACTTCGTTCGGTGATTGACTGGGGCGGTAGTGGAAATTTTATTCGGTGATGGAAGTGCTGGACCAGAAATCTCGTCCGGTGTTGCTAGATTTTGTTGCTCCATATTTATGGAGCGGTGGTGTTTCGTTCGGTGATGAGGCTATGAAAGCCGAACGAGTAATCTCGTTCGGTGGAGGAGGAGTGTACCGAACCAAAGTGATGGTTCGGTGAAAGTCTGAAGCGCTGAAGATGAATTTGTGCTTCGGTATTGAAGTGAAGTGCCGCTCCAACCTTTGTGCTTTGCCGAACCAAAGCGATGCCGAACGAAATGTCTCGTTCGGTATTAGGACCATGTCGGTCCAAAGTTTGAGTATTGTTTGCTGAACCAAATGATACTGAGCTGTGCCAGACCAAATTTTGATGTATGCTACCGAACCAGATAGGGTATGCCGAACCAAACCCTATGGCTGCTATATAGCAGCTACCCCTCTCCTCATTTCTTCACTCTATAAATAATGGAGCTTCTGTACAACAATGGTAGCCATCCTAGAGAGCTGAAACTCTGCAGAATTTTGTTTGTATTGTAAATTCTTTTTATGTATAGCCTCCAAAAGTGAATCAATCTTGTAACTCTAATCTTTCAGTGATTAATAAAATCTCCTCTCCCCAAGTGGACGTACACTGCCTCGCGGCAGTGGAACCACTGTAAATACTGATGTTGTTTATTTTTCTGCATTGCATAAATCTATGGTTGTCTGTTCTGGTGTTTATCTCTGTTTGTTTCGTCTCACTACAATCACGATCCAGTTGTTTTCCGCTGCGTTGGGTTTTTTATTCCCTTAGACTGATCATCTGAAGGGATTTTCCCCAACAGTAAGATAGATTAATTTGTCTACCATCCTATGATATTGTCCTACGTCAGATAATGGCTCACCATCCTCAACTCCGAATTTTATATTCGTCTCCATAAGAGTATTAGCTGGTTTTTCTCCTAATTTACCGGTCTATTTTAACAGATCAAGGACATATTTTCTTTGGGATAGAAATAATCCTTTACTTGAGTGGGCTATTTCTATTCCAAGAGAATATGAAAGTTTTCCAAGGTCTTTGATGTCCAATTCCTTTTTTAAATATTGTTTGACCCATTTAATTTCCTCATTATTATTTCCTGTGATGATAATGTCATCAATATAAACTAGAATAATAGTAGTGGTATTTTGTGAGTGTTTGATGAACATAGAGAAATCAAAGGTACTTTTAAAAAAATTAATCTTTTAAAGAGAAAAGCTTAGCTTGACATACCATGCTCTTGGAGATTGCTTTAGACCATAGATCGCCTTTTTTAATTTACACACCATTGATGAGTTCGTCTCACTTTTTTAGCCTGAAGGAAGAGTCATATAGACTTCCTCTTCTAAATTTCCTTGAAGGAATGCATTTTTTTACGTCCGTTTGGAACAAATTCTGTCCCAAGTTAGTGGCTACTGACAGCAAAATTTTAACCGTATTCATTTTTGCTACTAGTGCAAAAATCTCTTGGTAGTCAATACCATACATTTGGGTAAATCCCTTGGCCACTAACAGTATTTTTATCTAGCCGATCACATCTTTTTATGTGTACGAAACACGTACATCCAAAAACTCTTATGTGATCAAGATTTATTTTCCTATTCTTAAGAACTAAGGAACTCATATTTTTAAGCATAACACTTGGCAGTCTATTTATGAGGTAAGTCGTAGTTAGCACAGTATCCGAACAATAAGATTTTGGAACGTTAGTTTAACAAAGAAGTGATCTAGTGACTTCAAGTAAATGTCGATTTTTTCTTTCTAAAACTCTGTTTTGCTCAGATGTATTAAAACAAGTATTTGGTGTAAAATTCCTTTTTGTTTAACAAATTCTATAAAATCTTTGTTTACATATTATGTCCCATTATTAGATCAAATTTTTTTGACTTTTGCATTATATTGATTTTATAAAGCTGTAAAATTCTTAAAAACATGAAAAAACTTCATTTTTTCCTTTCAAAAGATAAACCCAGGTAGTGTGAGAAAAATCATTAGTAAATGTGACAAAATATTTAAAATGATCATAAGAATCAACATAGGCTAGACCCCAAACATCAGAATGAATTAAATCAAAGCATTTTTCTAACTTATTAGTAGATAAATAAAATGTAATCTAGTTTGTTTTAAAAGCTTATAAACATCACAATTTTTGGAATCTAATTTATAACAGAAAAGTTTATTCAAAATTTGATTAGATGGATGACCAAATCTCTAATATAGCAATTTATCACGATCTACTAAATTTAATGACACGTGACATTTATTGGTGCTTTCATCACGATAATAGAGGCCATTTTCTAGACAGCCATCACCAAACTTCTTCCCTAATTCTGGATCTTGAAAGGACACTTTATACGATAGGAATATAACATTGGAATTCAATTCATGGGTTATTTACTAATTGATAATAAATTTGAACTAAAATATGGTATATATAAAATATTTTTCACATTTTTGTAAGAAACTTTGTTGTACCAAAACCATGGATTTGGACTTTATCTCCATTAGCAATCTTTACATGTAGAGAGTCTTTATTTTATGTAACATTGGATCATTTATTTTTATGTCATGTGATTAGTAGCACCTGAGTCAATTATCCATCTATTTGTATTTTGATGCATTTTTGCAATTTCAAAAATTGTTGTTGACTTTCGATGAATTAAAAATAGCATTAGAATGTACAAAACCTGAAGTCTGTTACTGCAACAAGATATTTAATTGAGTTAGCAGTTGATTCAGTTGCACCATTTGAGTAACAGAAGATCTCGATGAACATGAGGTGTTATTAGTCCATTGAGCCGATTTAGATGCATCCCCTTCTTCCTTACTCCTTTACTAAAACCACTAAATTTTTTCTCCTTTATTGTGCCGCCCCAATTACCTTCTCTGTAGCCCTTCTCTTTGACGGGTCGAAGTCAGGGATAGAGGAACCAACAACCATCGCGGTTATGCCCTGCTTTCTTGCAATGGTCACCGCTCGGTGCTCGAAGCTCCCTTCCTTCTTATGGTGTCCCTGAAACTAGGATTTGAATGTTTTATCTGAAATGCCTTGTTCTCTTGATTTTCTAATTGTCTTGGGTTCATTAGGGTCCACCGAGATTGCTCTTGCTCAATTCTTTCCACTACATCATCAAAACTTAGGCATTTCAACTGATGTCAAGACTTGAGACCTGATCGATTCATAGCTTGGATCAAAAGCCCCTATGTAGGTGAAGATTAATTATTGTTCGGATCTTTTTTTGAATTCAACTGGGTCTATTGTTGGTGGGAGATATACATTGAGCTCTTTCCATTTTGGCATAATTTCGGTCACCAGTTCGTTATTACTTGGGTACTCTGTTTAGTTTGGGCAAGCTCTTGTTTAAGGCTAAAGATATGAGCAAATTTTTTTTTTGTCATACCTTCTTTTAGCTTTGTCCCAAACCTCCTGTGATGTGTTGGAGTACATGAGTATGTTTGAAATTTGGGGTTTCATTGTGCTGAGAAGCCATGACATGATTAATTGGTCGGTTGTCTTCCATTCTTCTATTTTTGCTTTCTCTTCGGGAGTTTGGTTTATTGGCTTTGTTGCTTTAGGTTTCTCCCTTTTACCAGTGAAAAAGCTTAATTTCCCTTGCCACCAAGACCAATTGATACTGATCTTGACCAAGGAATGTAATTTCTGTTCCATTGAGTATGTAATTTTTGAGTTTAATGTTGTCGGATTGAGACATGTTGAACTTACTACAGTTATTTGATAGGGTGCATTTGGCATACATCCTTGTGAAGGTTTGAAAATACACAAAACATCCCTTCGTTTTTCTATTAAGTTTCTGGTCACTGTTTTCAAATTCATGCACGCACAAAGACCAAAATACCCTTTACATTTTTAACATTTCAAACATGTATAGCTTTTTGAAGAAGCATCGGATCAGCATACCGTTTTCACCAAAAAATCAAAAATTTATGATCTTTAAAATGAGATCCATTGTTGATACCAAAAAATCATATTTGTAGTAAATGTGCAATTATCTATATATTTGCAGACAATTCTACAAATTTTAAACATCTTCGATTTTTCTTCAAATCTGCAACTATTGCATATAATTGCAGACATTTCTGCAATAATATGGTATAATTGCAGACATGTCTGCAATTATTGCATATAGTTGCAAAAATGTCTGCAACTATTGCATATAATTGCGGACATTTATGCAATTATATGGTTAATTATTGCATACAGTTGCAACTATTGCATATAATTGCAAACATTTATACAATTATATGGTATAATTGCAGACAAGTCTGCAATTATTGCATACAATTGCAACTATTGCATATAATTGCAGACATTTCTGCAATTATATGATATAATTGCAGACATATCTGCAATTATTGCATATAGTTGAAGAAATGTCTGCAACTATTGCATATAATAGACCTTGCCGTTGTTTTTACTTATGCATAATGTCACTCGTTAGAAAGATAATAAAATTTGTAATTTAATGGTAAAACGGTTTGTTAATCCGTCATTTCTACAAGAAGTTATTGCGTTTTAAAGATTGATAATTAATGGGGTGCAAATTTTAATTATGGATGTGAGAATAACATCCATATATGAAGAATCAACATTGCTGCAATGGAGAAGAGGGGTATTGTAGGGAAGAAAATTATAGTATTTGAAAATAGGGCTGTAATTTTTTTTATGAGGAGGATGTTTTGTGTATTAAGTTTGATTTTAGGGATGTGTCCCTTATTTTCACTATTTGATATATGTAGTAATTGATGTTGTTGTGGAACTTTTGAGTCGGGATTTGACCAGCTCTAATACCATATTGAATTTTAGAGGAGAAGAGAGAATATGATAAATAATTAATTTTATTGCAAAAAATTTCTCTGATTCTACAAGCTCTTTGTACATAATTATATATAGTTTAATTCTACTAGCGGTTGCTTATTTCCTTACTTATAATTCTACCGGCCGCTGCTTATTTTCCAATTTATAATTCTACTAGCCGTTGCTTATTTCCTAAATTATAATTGCCTAATTACACCATAATTACAACAAAGTACCAAGTATAGTTAACAGCTGTATTGATGCTAGCCTTTTATATGTTTCCTGTTTTCAGCCTAGGTGAAATATTCTAAGGTTATCATTCCTATTTCTCAATATACTTTTACACTGAACATTTTATTAAAAATCTTATTTGAGCTAATTGTGGATTTGAAGATTTTAATACCATAAATCATTCAATTTTTTTATTTGTGCAAGAATTTTGATCTTGAGATTCCTTTAATCTAACATCTTCTAGATTTAAATTAGATTTTGAGTAAAAAAAATTGGACGTAAATATTTTTACAAAATTTAATCCATAATGTTTGGTTGTACAAAAAAATTCTTACCTCCATGATTTATCCTTTAGGAAAATATTTTATATTTCTCGTTTCATGTAGATTAAAATTGCAAGTGCTTTTATAAAATTTCAAAAAATACTTTTAGAAAAGATTTACTTATTAATATCAATAATGAAAAATACTGGATTGTGATTTAGATGTTGTAAACGGTATTCAAAGGGATTACCATTGTTATAATCATTCAATTATCTCAGGGACCTGTATATCAACCATGGTAAGTGGTATTCATTTAGTTATTCAAAATGTAGGAATTACTTCTTAATTGTGATTAATCACTAATTTTAAACTTCAACAAATAAAACAATACTCACTAATCATCATAAATATTAAAATTTTATATTTACATAGTAATTAATAATTTGTATATTTTATAATTAATATGGATAGTTAATTAATATGGATAGTTTAGACAAATCTACTAGCTTTTAGTATTTGGTTAATATTTTCTGTATTTGTATGACTATAGTGATTATTACACTTCCAAGTGTGTTAATTTAAGGTTGTAATTTTTATTAACCTCCAAAATTTAAATTTAAACCAGTAAGTGACCCCAAAGAAGTGTTAGCTCTATAGTTTAGACTAGTAGAATACGAGAAAAGTATGTTCATTGCACTTGTGACATGTATATTGCAAATGCACCTCAATATTATGTTAGAGCATCTCCAGCTATTTTTAATGTGAAGTAAATGACATTGTAAAATTATGGTATTAAAATGTCCACAACATTCTGAGGCTATGGTAGAGATACCTCAATATTATGTTAGAGCATCTCCAGCTATTTTGAGGCTATCATTCCTATTTCTCAACATACTTTTACACTTAACATTCAATTTTTTTATTTGTGCAAGAATTTTGATCTTGTGATGTGGCACCTTTTTTTTAGACGTTGTAAATTAAAATGTCCACTTCTACACAATGTAGTAGTAGTAGTAACAAATAACAACAGTAACTCAAATATTGTAACATATGAAACACAAAGTTTTAAATGTTAATTTCATCATGTGAGATCTTTCTATATATAGAAAATAATATGAAACTGATGGATTTAAACTCTAATTTATTATTTTCAGTAATGATATTTCTTAGTATTTAAATTTTATAATTGAAAATACAAACATATCATAAACAACATAAAGGTGGAATTTTCTTATGTGTGCTAGAGTAGAATCTATGAAGTAATACAAGATGACTTCATATACAGTCTTTTCTTCTTAAATTGGCAATCATATGTTTTAAAAATTGAAATGTACTTTTACATCCAAACCTTTTACATTCATAGTCTTGCTTGATCATATTGTGGATTTTAAGATTTTAATACTATAAATTATTCAGCAGTTTTAGTTGTGCAAGAATTTTGATCTTGGGATTGCTTTGATCTATGATTTTCTAGTTTTAATCCATAATGTTTGATTTAAAGAAAAAAAAGACTTCTTACCTCTATGATTTATCCTACGAAAAGTTTTTATGTTGCTCGCTAAATATTAAAATCACAAGTTCTTTACAAAATAACGACAAAATAATTTTAGAAAAGATTTACTTATTAACATCGATGAGGACAAGTAATGGATTGTGGTTCAGCCGTTGTAAGCAGTATTCAGAGTGATTACAATTGTTATGCGGTATTCATTTACTTATCTTAGAACCTATGTTCCAACCGTGATAAGCGAGATCCATTCAATTGTTACAAATTGCAAGAACCGCTTCTTAATTGTGATTAGATTGCTAATTTACAATGTTAACAAATAAGACGATACTCATTAACTATCTTACAAATACTAGAATTTTATATTTAGATAGTAATATTATTAATAATTTGTATAATTTTTTATAGTTAATAGATTGTTAAGAAGTTATCATATATGAGAAATGTTAACATGTGCCTTGACGGTACCTATATGAGAAATGTTAACATGTGCCATGATGGTACATGTTAAGATTATTAATTTGTGTAAGTTGCCATTTGAAACCCATATGTTCATGTTTGTGCAAGTATCAAATAGTTATTTGAAATAAACAAACCGTAGACTATCCAAATTTATGCTTCTACCCACTAAAAAGACCTTAATAGATGTCAATTTTTTTAAATCATACTTAACACGAAATTCAATTTTTTCATTCGGTCTCGTTCGGTGTGTTTTTGATGTCGTACGGCGATAAACAACTGGACAACTTTAATTTACAACGGCTGATCACCGCTATACGGTGGTAAACAACCAAATAGTATTTGAATGTCTTGATAAAATAAAATAATGTATGGTGTCAGCAAACACGTAAATAAAATTTTTCATGTTGATCATTAGTTTTGGTGCCCATAAAAGTTTTTTTTAGATGGCTTTGGTAATACATATAATTTTTTTTGTTTATATACCGGTACTTTTGTTTATATATAGGTACATGATCTTAATTTTATCACTATAAAAACCGATAAAACCGAGAAGTCACTACTATCACATCTTACAACCAATTTCCCATGGATTAAATGTCCTAAGTGGGTTAGAGAGGAAAGTAAGCATCATTCTCTTATCTTCCCTTTTTGCCTTTCCGGAAACGTAGCTAAAATAATAATAAACAAGTAAGTGAAGGAAAGATTTGTTCAGGAAATGATGAGGACAAAGTTGTAAATGTAGGTACAGATGGTTACACTTGCATGAATCTATATCTATATGTTTTTTATTTATATATTTTATTTCTACTTAACTTTTACTTAAATTTAATGGAAGAATAATAGTACATACAAATAGAAGAGAAGCAGTGACAGAAAGGAAGAAAAAGGGAAGAAGATCGCTGCCTTGCCGACTGGCTCTGCCCTCTTCTTCATTTTTCCCATTTTCTGTTTTTATTTTTTTATTTTCATAAGAAAAAATTCGCTTGTTACTGTCACATCCTTTTCTTTTTTTGAAGCAAGAGCTGAAATTTAAGAATTGAGATGTAGGAAAAAGTGAAAAGAAAGAGAGAGAAGCCAATTATTTCGATCCCTTCTCATCTTTTTGCTCAAAAATATATTTTATGAAGAAAAAAGTCTTGGGTTTCCTCAGATTCTTATCAAGTAGTTTCCTTTTTGTCCCAGTTTTCTTCATTTCAATAAAAACACTTAATGGGCGATGATTTTATTCTCGAATTCAAGTTTACGAGGTAATTATTCTGCTTCATTCTGTAAAATTGAGCTAACTTTCACGAGCCGCGTTAGATTATTGCGTCAAGCTTGCTTTTTGATTGATTTTTATGTTATTGGTGCGCAGATATTTTACTGGAATTAATTCAATTTGACGAAGTCGAAGTGATGTGCCGGGTTTGAGTATTGACTAATTGCATGCGTGGTTAGAAATCAGAATAGAAAATTATGATGTTGAGAACAAGTGAATTGAATCTGGACGTATTTGGAGAATTGAAGGATGATATACGGGGAACAATGCTTCATCATGAAAGCATATTTAAGCATCAGGTTTGTGAATTTTGACAATTCAGCATACGGGTATTTATTTTAGTAATTTATACTTACAGGACATAAATTTTATTTGTTGTTTTCAATCAGGTTCGTGAGCTACATCGTCTATATTGGATGCAGAAGACTCTAGTGCGTGAACTTTATCAGAAACAGTTGGATGCAAAAGAGGGCAAATTAACGATGGTAAGAATATATTAACTTTATGGCACTTTTGGATTAAAAAATTACACTGGAGATTTTGTTTCTGAAATAGAAAGATAATCGTGATGTGCAGACTGCTTCATTGAAAGAAGACAATGTGGGTAGTGTAGAGGTTGCTAAAGGCAAATCTGTTGATGTGAACAGCACTAACGATAGAGGTTTCAATCTGGAACTTCCTGCTAGTGCTTACGTTCAACATTCTGCTAAATATTTTCGTAACAATGGGATTAGTAGACCAGTGAATTATGTTAGAGACATTAACAATGATATAGTAGAGGATAAAGGGGATCACTTATTATGTCATGAGGTTATTGATTTGGAAGACACTGTGGAGATTATGCCTCATGCGAAAGAAGCTGATGTTCCATTGCATGGCTTTAAAATTCCAGCCATGAAATGTCAAATGACCAGCTGTTCAATATCTAATGTTGCATGTGATATGCCTTCCTCAAGCAAAGTTGAGAAAATTGTGCCTGGATTCTTGCTTGATTTGAATCAAGTTTATGGTGAATGCAGCGAAAGTTTGCAAGAACGAAAGGTTAATCATGCTGGTGAGTTCTTAGACCAAACCTTCTTTGTTTCATACCAGTATTTTTGCATTCTTGTTATTATCATGTACCTATGCATATTGTTATGGTACAATAATTGAGTACCATTGTAGTATGCAATTTCTGATATCACTGTGCACATCATACACTGTTACTGAATGGTGGGACCTTCTTTGGCCAATGGGACCCATTTGTTGGTAATGATATATGTTATATTATTGAACCTAATATATGTTATAGGTACACAAATTATGTGCATTTTGGTTGCATTAGGCATCTATATAAGCAAAAATTCTGCTTGACCCCGATATTGTTTCAGGGGTTCAGTGCGCAAGAAATCACCCCCAGCCCCCACACCTCAAAACAAACACCCCCCACCCCCCCACCCCCCCTCTGATTTCAACAGTTTGCTATAGATCCTCAGGTTTATTGTCTTATTTTTTGTTAACACTGTATGTGATATGAATATGGACATGTTCAGAGGAATTCTACGTAAGCAGTGCGTTTGTTACAGGTTTATACTTTTATATCCCTCTACCACCTCGATGAAGTTGCAGAGTTAACCTTCATATTTGAAAATTTCAAGTTCTAGTCCCCTTATACCTTGTGCAAATCAAAATATTATTTACAAACAAGCAAATTTTACATGTAGCCCGTTTCTCTTTGTAACTTTTTCATGATCTCGGTGACATTTTGGTATACAGCAGTGCATGTTTTAGGACACCAATTTTTAGAATCTCATGGTATATTGTTCTACTATTCGTATGCATTCTGGTTTTATATTGGTCCATCGAACACAGTTTCTTAAGACAGTTCAGTTAAAAGTAAGGCGAATATGTTGCTGTGTCCTGTTAGTCCAAAGTAATGCAGCATCTTTGGTTACTTGTCAAAAAGAAATGCTTGTTAGGTACCAAACTCTAGGCATAGGATTTTTTTTCCCTTGCCAGGGAATGAAACTTGAACAAGGTGGGGCTTTTGCTTAATAGGAAATTTGAATTATACAGCACCAAATTCGCCATTTCTCTCCTTTAGTGGACAGAGTATAAGAAGTTCGTCCACTATGCATGCATTTATTTATGTTTATGCTTGAAATGTGTGCACACAAAATTACTTTGCTCTTTCAAGGATTATGTGTGTGGTCACTTGCAGTCACTTCACATGTATGTCAAGAGTGTGCGCATAACAGATGGGAGGAGCACATGTGCTTTGATTCTTTAGAAGTACTAGCCATTATCTTAATAATACATAGAATCAAAGTGAAACTAAAATTTCAACTAATTTGACTTTGAAGGAATAACAACTGCAATATGGAATTCGAGACAAGTTCTATGTAACAATAGGGTTTTGTTATTCGTTACTTTATTGTACTTGCTACTTGGTTTTGCATTATTGTGGTTGGTCAATAAACTTGAAGTATAACATCACTTTTATGTAGGTTGGAATGATGCTAATAGTGTTGTTGGTCTGGATGATGCATCTACTACTGTTTATTCAAACAATAAACAAGAAGAGCCGGTTACTGATTCATCAAAACCAAGGCTGAGTATAGATCTTAACATACCTCAAGAAGATGAATTCAGCTACCATACTACTAATGGCCATCCCATTAATCATACAATTTCATCACAATCTTCTACTTCATCGGTTGCTCAGGCTGAAGTTTTGTGGAAAGGTCAAAGCAATAACAACGGTAACATATCCAACTCCAATGACTCTCAGAGCGAATTATCTCTAAAAATTGCAAAAAAGAAAGAGCTTTCATCAACAGAAAATGAAAAATCTTCTCTTGGAGAAAAACAAGCATCAACCGTGACAGCAGAGAACAACAATATTCAAAAGGACAGCGTGTTGAATCATGCACGCAGCGAAGATACCATTTCCACTTATGCTGTTAAACCATTAACAAGAGAAGAGAAGCAACAAGAGAATCTTTCTAAAGATCCCAATGATCATGCAGTCTCTGATGCTGCCAAGATTCTTGCTGGTATTAGTTTAGCAACTAGGCAAACGTACGATGATTCTTCAACCAAAGAGGAAAAAAAAGACGATAATTGCAGACCAGAATTTTCGACTGATTCATTTGAGACAATGATGCTAGAATCAGCTGAGGTCACGAGTTATGATGAAAACTTAGTAATGGTGCAGGCAATGGAGATAGAGAAGGAAGAAGAAGTGGGAAGTGGTAGGAGAGTTAATAGGCTGAGGAGAAGTAGAGGTAGAGTGGTAAAGGATTTTCAGAAGAACATATTACCTGGGTTGGTGACTCTTTCAAGGCAAGAAATATATGAAGATATGCATAGCATTGGATATGAGCTTCGTAAAAATGGAGGGAGAAGAGCTAGAGGAGGAGGAAAGGGAGGGAGTAATTGGTTTGAACCAGTCAGGAGTAAGCGATCGAAGCGCAGCCGCAACAACAGCAACAACAACAACAACAACAACAACGTATAGTGTGCATAATGGTTTACAACAGAGAAAAAAAGAGAGATGTGACAGATAATTTTCTGTTGATAATATCTTTACCTAATTGCTATTGTTAGTTTATTTTGACAGTTTGAAAAACTTGGTAGTTTTATGAGGAACTTACATGTTTTGGTTAGAATTTTAATGAATTGGAAGATTGGCTAGTCATGATGCCATTGTAAATTGTTTTCTTTATTTTGCTATTATTGGTATATTAGTGATATCAGTTAATGGCTTGTTAATTTCTTTATATTCGAAATTATAATCCTTGCAGAGCTAGAAAGAATGACATTCTTGGTTCGTATGTTGTAACTTAAAAGTAGACGTAGTAAATTTGATTTTAAGTTTGGTTTTAGTTTCCATGCTTTAGTTGGAAACAATTGTTTTTAGGTAGCAGATGGAGTAGCTAATTTGTAAAAGAGGTAGGAAGGGCTATTTTGAACTAAACTTGAACTGTGGGTTTAAATTAGGACTTGTCCTTGGCATATCCACTGTTTATTAGACAACAGATTACCAACATATCATATTGAATTCTCGTGTCGCCTTTCACTGTTAATGTGCTGGGTCCATCTCCATGTGGGCCAATATATCTTCAAATAGGAAAACATATGGAATTTTAAATTAGTATTTGGGTCGTTTACTTTTTCTTCAATATCAATCTGATTGGTAAAGATATCGAATTTATAGAATCCATAAATACTACTATTTTGTAAAGTGAATTACAGGCATATACCCGTGTGTTGAAAGTATCGAAGTCTTAAAAACATAGTACTTATAATTGAAATACTTTTAACAGCAGAATTTCATTTGCAATGTATGATTAACAACAGAATTTCATTTGCAATGTAATATTAATTTACTGAGATGAATAAATTATAATCAGTCTTAACAACAGAATTTCATTTGCAATGTATGATTAATTTACTGAGATGAATAAATTATAATCAGTATTGTTATTATTGTTTACATAAGTAATTAATGTTATATTGTTTACATTTTTTTAATAAGACGAAAAATTAGTTTTATAATTTTTGTTAATACAAGTCTCATTTTTAATTGTCGTTTCAAGGATGCACTAGACGAATCACTAAATATTAGTTTACCGAGTTTACTTAGGTAGTTTAAAATTAAGATTAGTTAATTAACTTATACAAAGCTGGATGCAAACGGTAGAAGGGGAATTAATTTAAAGGACAAAGATTTGTATATTTTTTGCCTCAAGGACATAACCTCAATATTTTTACCATAAGGACAAACATTGTTCTAAAAATTATTCATAAGGACAAACATTTTTCAAAATTATTCATAAGGACAATAAAACTACTACCAAGCTAAAAACTGATACCTAAAAACTGCTACCGATAACTACAAACTGATACTATCAATGACTAAAAACTGATACCTAAAGAAAGTTGTTCTTCAGGATAAAATATTGAAGGCCTGTCCTTGAGGCAAAAACGCTGAGAAATTTTGTCCTTGACAATAATTTCCTGAGGGGGGGGAAATAATTGTTGAGAGCTCAATAAACATTTGTAAATATTGTGAAATGTTGGTAGTTGAATGTCAAATTGAAAGAAAGAATTGGTAGAAATTGTAAATAATTAAACAAATGATAAATTATTGGAATTGGTGTGTGACACATGCATTGCTCACCATTGAAATTGTAATAAGAAAAATTATGCGAATTCATTCTTCTAGAATATATTCTTTATTTTAGGAATTAATATTAATTACATTAGTTTCATTTATTTACAGTTCTAATTGACCATTCTTAGCTGTAACATGGAATAAGATTAATGTATTAATTGATACACAATGGTTACATTAAGGCAAATGATTGATAATTGAATATTTTTTCATCTTAATAATCATTATTATAGTAATTGGTAAGTTTAATACTTTGGAGAACATAGATTAAAATATCAATGATTATTATAAACAAAATACTTAGAGAATTTTGAAGATGTTCATAGCTTAATTTAAAACATTGATGAAGGAATTAAAAAAAATAGACGACTTGAATAATACGGTAAATGTCAAGGACAACTAAATCCAGTGGCAAGTGATATGACGTTTTAGATTGACTTTCTGGAAGTCATGGATTCGAACCCCTAAGACATTAAAGTGCTCAGGTTGAATAAAGTTCTACTCTTATTCTCAACAAATACATGAATGCAAATAGACTAATCTAAATGATAATTTAAAATTATTGGGAAAATGTTAAATAAAAAAAAGAGAACTAAAAAAAGAGAGGACTGAAAAACGATCTCTAACTATTTATAGAGAAATATATAAAAGAAAATATTGATTAGAAAGGATAATAGATTGCTACATCAACGGAAGATGTGATTGAATTGTTGTTATTATTATTATATGTATTATATATACAATAGATTTGAAAACATAACATCAAGAGAGAATTGAGGAAAAAGTAGAAAATCCCTAGAGTTAACGAGAAGGTGGAAAATTATATTATTTCACTATTATTTAATAGATGTAAAATTTTAACATTTTATTTTAAATGACATAGAGGATGACATTGTTATTGATATGTAAATATACTTTCCATCGCATTTCTCTTACTTATATAAGAAATATTGGTCACACTCTCATTTAAGGAGAGTATGGTTCTCCTCTTCAATGTAAGAGTATAGTCATTCATCGACAATATTAGTTGTACCACCCCATCCTCATCAACCGTAACGATACCTTAAGAGTGATTCTGATCTTGAAATGTCGAGAATACAAGTGCGTTAAGATTTAATTAAATTAAAACTATTGATCAAAAGACTACATAATTGTAAATCATAGTGTAAGGAACATTATATAATATGATAAATACATAAATAAAGAATCATGGTAGACACAGTATGAGACAAATATGAAACTAAAAAATGATAACGTCACAAAGAAGAATTGGAGTACATCAGTAATTCTCCATACATGAACAAAGTACCGAACACAACTAAATATACATTACATGCTTTTTTTGAACGGCAAGCCGTTTTTATAGCGACCCATCCACTTTTTATAAATAAAATATTACAGGTGTGAGGAAAAAAAGGTCCTCAACAGCTTTGGCACATATGCCTACATAGTACAAACACTCAAGAGTTGCAAAAGACAATCACACACAAGATTTTATAGTAGTACACAACATGACTAACTATCAAACATTACAAGCAAAAAATCTATGACAACAAAGGGACTATGACCAAGGAGCATCAAAATGAGATACTCAAATTCCAACAGATCAAACAGTGCGATAAAAACATAGGCATTCGAAAGCATACATCATCAAAATTGCAAAGCAAAATATCCAGTTTGCACTAAGAAACACCCATAGCAGTTTCAAGAACAAATTAAGGAACAACCTAGAAGGAACCCAAACAATAAACTAATACCATACAAAACCCGACAAGTGAAAATTGAAGCAAGGCGCAATAATTCCCAACAGAAAAACAACAGAACAGACAAAACTTCCCAACCCCACAATCAAACACTCCAAACAGCCAGCCAATGCAACCAAGTAGATAGGAAAACAGGTGCTGAAGGAGACTACTGGAAAGCCCATTGACGCCTCAGAAGAAACAGTAACCTCCGTTGCCAATGAAATCACTGAGGAAACCGAAGGAAGTTACAATAAAATGGCAAGGTAGAAACTCAGACCTAAATCCAAACTCCATAGGACCAGATCTAACCAAGATAGTGGAATAAGACAGCGAAAGCGAAGAAAAAATAGCTTACACCCTCAACAACCAACACGAAAGCCAATTAACCAAGAATAGCCCTGACCTTGACAGACAACGCTGAAGCATAATATTACTACTTCAAAGACCAAGCCAACAAAATTGACTTTTTTTCTAGTTTTACTAGATAGCAAAAGAGCTTGAAGGCTAGCAACGACGGTTTGTTCAAAAAGCCAGAGCTAAAAGCAGGTTGGAAGGCAAAATGAAGAGGATAAAGGGCTGGGGATGCGAAAGATTTAGGCTTGTAGCAATGCAGAAAGCTAGGGAAAAGAGAGAAAACAGAAGAGAGGGAGCGAATGGAAGATGAAATGAAATACAGAAAGGGAAAATGAAAGAAAATAACAATGACAACAGAAGGAAACACCATAGTCCCCATTGATGCAAGCTCTTTTTCAAAGTCACCTTTATACAGAACATGCATTATTAACAAATAAGTCTATCATAATGGGAATACAATAGAGCTGTAGGGTAATTAAGTGAATAAAGAAAGTCTCTGAGCCTTCAAACGATTAGGGAACCTGCTTGAGCTAGTCTCAAAACTCAAAATCAAACTCTCAACCTACTTATGAGCGTACCCGGGAGATGTCATAAGAAGGTAACAAAGATAATACACGAGTCAAGCATAAAGCTTGGTGGAGAGGAACTGTAACAACCCATATTTTTACGTTTTGAATTAAATGAACTAATGGATGCTGCTGAGATTTTTAGTCTCACAATACCTCAAATGATCGTGAAAGCAATTATAGCATACTTCCGTTGATTAAAATCAACAAACATAAATAATATTAAATTTTCTTTTAGGTTGTAATTATGTTGCTGAGAGCTTAACAATTATGTAGTTGCACTTTAACTGCTTGTTAAAATGTTAAGTTGGGTTTATTCCAATTCGAGTAAAGAAAGAAAACAAAATAGAAAAGAATTTAACACTAAAAACTAGATAGGTAAAATGCAGGAAAAGGTAATGACACGGAGAATTTTATGTGGTTCGGATGTTAAAGAATCCTACGTCCATTAAGGAAATATCACTTTCTTTTTTTAATTCCTTATACAAGCATTAATGGCAGAGAGTATAGAACTTTTCGTTATTAACCAATAAAAATATTAGATCGAGAAAAGATCTCTTTCTTGCTACAGTGTCTTTTCTATTTATAATAGAGATGCATGTGGATCGCTGTCACTCTTCTTTTGTTGTTTTAATTAATTTCCACCTTTGGATTCTACCATGTGTCATCCATCCGTCTCGTTTGCTTGGTGTGCATCGATTGCTAATGTTTCTTTGGCGGAAAACCAAAATTTAAGTGGTTGAATTATGGGCACTGTCAGGAAGTTTGAAATCAAAGCAAGAACATCTAAAATTGACGTGGGAAACTAAAATTTGAATGGACCATGCACCTCTGATCCAAGGGGCGAATGGCTTGTCTACTTCCCCTGTGTGCGAATGAGAGCGTAATGAAACACTCCACTTTTATTTAGTGCACCTGCGTCATTTTGGTACTCTCACCATGAAGATGTTGAGAGTTATTCCTTTGTTTTGTTTTGAGGTGTTGTTATTACATATGGAGTAGAACTGCGCCATTTGTATGATACTACCCTGGGGATGGTTAGAATTCAGTTGTCTCGCCCAGTTTGGAATGTCTATTTGATATCGTGCTAAGGATAAATGGAGCCGAGTTGCTTTGCCCTAACTTGTGATGTTAGCTTAATATTTGTATGAATTTATTTGAACTTCTCTTGATGTTGATATGTGAAAGTGGCTTAATAAGGGCCGCTTGCGCCTTTACTGTTTTCTAACAAGCGAGGAACTACAGTGGAGCGATGCTTGGGTAACTCTGTATGCTGCCCTTGGAATGCTTTTGATTCCTCGTGATACTGCTTAAAAAGTCCTCAATAGGCGCAACATAGGTCTTTATTTGAAAGTGTTAGCAATGCATAAGCTTTTAGGAATAATAGTTGGGTTTATTGGGTCGTTATGGCTTACTCGAAGAGACTCAGGAATGTGCATTAGTGAAGGGTTGAGCATAATGCTTATGCAATCTGTTGTGATCTTGTCTTAAACAAGCATTAGTGATTATCCAACATAATTTGCCTTGCCTGGGTTTAGAGTTGTCAAAATGAATAGGATATGTCTAATGTAGTTCATTATCTATGGGCAAAACTCCCTTAAAATTACAATGCAGTTTTATCAATTTTAAAATCAGATAGAGATGGTGGTGCATCCTTATAGCTGAATATTTTGATGTAAGATTATAGTGCAGGCTGGAGAGCTGCGTTGCCATTCTGAGTATTAGGGTTGCAGGTCATTTTTTACACCTTGTAACTACTTTAGGTTTTCAGGCTTAGTGTCATAATGCAACGTTGGAGTTGAGGGATCGGTGCAGTCTTTGAGTTTTTGTTTCCGTCTTAAGATTTTTGGGTGCAGTACTCCCTGAATTTGGCATTATCCTTTACTTCCTTTTCCATTAGTCTAACTTTTATTATGAGAGTAGTACTTTTGGTTTGATGCTTGAGTCATCTCGCCTTTAATAGAGTTCGGGAATACAGGTGTAACACTTGCCCCCTAAGTCTGTAGCTATCGTAGATCGGTGTAGACTTTTCTTCGTTTACATTCGCTCTCCGCATCTCATCACTTCTGCCTATTCCTTCCTTTATTTTCAATAAAGGAAAAAGTCTTAGTTGCCATTTTGCATTTAATGCTCTTGCACATGTGTCACTTCTCCGTTGGTTGATCATCTGTAAAGCTGTAACATCAATCTCTTTGTTTACTAGGTAAATCTATCTTGATCTTCGTGCTCATTATTCTTGCTGTTTAATTGATCGATTGACGCTTCAGAAATTTTTCATCATTTCAATTGTGTGGCAAAAAATATATTCTTGTAAGGTACGTATACATTTTTTCACTTCTTCTTCTTGTTCTTTTATGTCCCTTCGTTATTGCAAAAGACAAGAGAAAGAAAGAAACAAGAAAATCTTTATCTATTAAATCGATATTTTTCCCGAATCCAAATCGAAGTAAGGATCTTGTTCTTTTGTAGACCTCTTTATTTTAACAGTTCTCCGCAATCAACCTCGTGATTTCAAATGGTCTCTTCGTTTTCTTCCTCCTCCTCTTGGTCTTTGCCACCTAAGATAACTCATTTGAAAGACGTCGAGGGTATTTTAAATCAATTTAGGTTCATAAGTAACGAGGTCAGGGTTCCTGAACTTCAAGAACGTATTCACACTCCTCAGATGGGTTTACCTCTCTTACTCCTAAACATATACAATGCGGAATCTATCTTCCCCCGAATCAAGTCCTTCGTGATTGGTTAAGTGCCATTGATCTCGTTCCTTTCATACTCTCTTGTGATTGCCACCTTTATTCTCTATGTGGAGAATAATTATATTCCTACTCATGAGGACTCCAGTTTTTGTTTAATATAACCAAAATCCCTTTAGGGGGGCAATGCTAGTTTTTATTATGCCTAAGCTAATAAAGCGACCACGACATTTTTCCATTGCAATAAAAATTGATTTTTGTTTTGAAAATTTGAATTTTAAATTCGTGAAATTATTAGTTCCCGAGATGATGGTTTTGATGACAACAACCTTAGGACTTGTTATAAAATATAAATACTAATATTCTTGTCTAGATATATATATATATATATATATGTATATGCAGGATATATATGTATATGCAGGTATTGAGAATGAAGACTGTACAATATAAAGATTCAAGACTGAGTATAGAGATTCAAGACTGACGAATTCAAGATTGAAGAAATCAAGACTGAAGACTCATGAGTATCAAGAGTTCAAGAGTTCAAGATATACAGATAAGTAATAGAGTCTAGATTTATGTTAAAACTTCATAATAGCACTTAAATCTTTATTCGGATTTTAGTTGTGAAATGGAATCCACCTTCTCTCTTTAATAGTGGGATGGAACCCACGACCTCTTTAGTGGGATGGAACCCACGACCTTCTCTAGTGCAATGGAATCCACGAAAATTTCAAAATGATTTATTTTTTCAAAACTATTTTTTTAAAGTCATCTTTATACATTTAAATATTTTAGCCTTAGTTCAAAAATGATTTTTAATCGTATTAATTTCAAAACCATCTCTTGTTTTTTAAACTATCTCTTGATTTTAATATTTTAGCTTTAATATATTTTAAAGAAATCTATAGTTAGTTTTTAATATTGCTTTTTTATTATAGATTATATATTTTAAGATTACTTTCTAAAACTCTTTTATAAGTTTAAACTATATTCAAAATGGTTTACAAAGTTTAGAAATTGTTTTGACAAGTTTTAGAACAAAAATCATTTTAAAGCAAAATCTATTTTCAAAAAATAACATATGCATGTCGACATCCCTCATCCCCCCATGTCGACATGTTAGTCGTAGAATTCAAATTTTAAAAAGAAGTGTCTATTCATTATAACCTTTCGCGAATGGACATGACCGTTGTTCTTCTATAAATACCAGTTGTTTTCAATGAATTTTAAGTTAGTTTTTCTTTATTTTTTCACTCCTTCTCCAGTCAAATATTCTCTTATATTTCAAACGCTTTAACAAAACTCTACCGAAATTCTAAGTGAATCAAGCTCAATCATCTCTAGTTTATTCTCTGCCACTCTCTCTCAAAGATCTCAGTGCTATTCAGAGTTATAGGATCATTTGTAATCAAAGATCTGAAGATCGAAGTGTATCGAGTCTCTCTATATCAAAGTGTGATTGGAAACGGTGTGATTGTGTGATTATGTGATTCTTTACTGTTTGCATCTATGTCTGATTCTATGATTGTCTCTGTGTTTGTGAAATTGCATTTGTATGTGTTAATTTGAAAAGATTTCAAAAATTCCATAAAATCCATTAAACACTATTCACCCTCCCTCTAGTGTTAATCGAGCCTTAAGATCCGTAATTCGCATTTCCAACATTATTGTTAGTTCCTGAGATGATGGTTTTGATGACTACAACCTTAGGACTTGTTATAAAATATAAATACTAATATTCTTGTCTAGATATATACGTATATGCAGGATATATATATATATATATATATATATATATATGCAGGTACTGAGAATGAAGACTGTACAGTATAAAGATTCAAGACTGAGTATAGAGATTCAAAACCGACGAATTCAAGATTGAAGAAGTCAAGACTGAAGACTCATGAGTATCAAGATAAGTAATAGACTCTAGATTTATGTTAAACCTTCATAATAGCACTAAAATCTTTATTCAGATTTTAATTGTGGAATGGAATCCACCTTCTCGCTTTAATAGTGGGATGGAACCCACGACCTCTTTAGTGGGATGGAACCCACGACCTCCTCTAGTGGAATGGAATCCATGAAATTTCAAAATGATTTTTTTTCAAAACAATCATTTTAAAGTCATCTCTATCAATTTAAATATTTTAGCCTTAATTCAAAAACTATTTTTAAACATATTAATTTCTAAATCATCTCTTGTTTTTTTTAAACTATCTCTTGATTTTAATATTTTAGCTTTAATATATTTTAAAGAAATCTTTAGTTTTTAATATTACTTTTATATTATAGATTATATATTTTAAAATTACTTTCTAAAACTATTTTATAAGTTTGAACTATATTCAAAATGGTATACACAGTTTTGAAATTGTTTTGACAAGTTTTAGAATAGAAATCATTTTAAAGCAAAATCTATTTTCAAAACATAACATAGGTGTGTTGACATCCCTCATCACCCCATGTCGACCTGGTAGCCATAGAATTCAAATTTCAAATTTCTAGAAGAAGTGACTATTTGTCATAACCTTTCGCGAATGGACATGACCGTTGTTCTCCTATAAATACAAGTTGTTTTCAATGAATTTTAAGTTAGTTTTTCTTCATTTCTTCACTCCTTCTTCTCCACTCAAATATTATCTTATATTTCAAATGCTTTAACAAAACTTTGCCGAAATTCTAAGTGAATCAAACTCGATCATCTCTAGTTTGATTCTCTACCACTCTCTATCGAAGACCTCAGTGCTATTCAGAGTTATAGGATCATTTGTAATCAAAGATCGAAAGATCGAAGTGTATCGAGTCTCTCTCTATCAAAGTGTGATTGAAAACAGTGTGATTATGGCTCGTAAATCAATTGGGTGTGATTGTAGCCCGTAAATCAATTAAGTGATCTTGTAGCCTTGTTAAATCAAGAGAGTTTGCCCTAGACTCGGAGACAGGGGGTGTATCTTGTGGCCTTGAAATCGAGGTTGTAATATCGACATTATATTTGAAAAGAAATTTGCATAAGAAATTGTGTGGGACTGGATGTAGGGTAACTCCGAACCAGTATAAAATTTTGGTGTGTTCTTTCCTTTACTATTTTCATTTACTATTTGCATCTCTGTCTGATTCTATGATTGTCTCTGTGTTTATGAAATTGCATCTGTATGTGTTTAATTTGAAAAGATTTCAAAATTTCCATAAAATCCATTAAACACTATTCACCTCCCTCTAGTGTTAATCCAGCCTTATGATCCGTAATCCACATTTCCTACATTTGGTATCAGAGCATTGGTTTTCAAAGTTTTCATAATCTGATTTTTGAAAAGTTTTCAAATGGCTGCCAACATTGGTAATGTCAACATTATCGCTAGTTCATTTGTAGAGGATCAGTCTACTGCTAGACCACCACTTTTTAATGGCAGTAACTATGCATATTGGGCATGTAGGATGAAAATCTATTTATAATCAATAGGATTAGACACTTGGAATATCACACAAACTGAGTACATTGAACCCACAACTAATTTTGCACAGTGGACTACTGAGCAAAAGACTGTTGCACAAAACAATTCCAAAGCCATGAATATTCTATTCTATTCACTTAATAGGAATGAGTTTAATAAAGTGTCTGTCTGTAAGTCTGCATATGAGATTTGAAAAACTTTGCAAGTTACTCATGAAGGAACAAGCAAAGTTAAACAGACCAAAATATCTATTTTGACCAATCAGTTTCAATTATTCAAGATGGATCTAAACGAGTCCATTTCAGATATGTACAGTAGGTTTCAAGACATTGTGCACTCACTAATTGCATTAGGAAAGAACTTTTCCGAAGAAGATCAAGTTAGAAAAATTCTAAATTCACTCACTCCTGAATGGGATCAGAAGACTCTAGCAATTTAAGAGGCTAATGATATTAGTACTCTGAAAATTGAATAATTGATTGGGAATTTGATGTCATTTGAAGTACAAATGCAAGGAAGAAGAGAAAGCAAGGCCTCAGAAAAGAAGTCAATAGCGTTCAATGCAATAACAGATGGTTCAGACTCAAACAATGACGACGATGAAGAAATAGCCTTAATGACAAGGAATTTTAGAAAGTTTCTAAAATACAGAAAGATGAACAATTACAAGAGAAATGATCACAAGAATTCTGGAAATAGCAATGAGACTCAAAACAACGTCAGATGCTACAATTGTGATGAGCCAGGCTACTTAAAAAGCGATTGTCCGCGTCCGTATAAACAGAAATTTTCTCCAAGTAATGATTCGTCAAAAAAAAGAAAGAGAGCATATACTGCTACACTGGACGATTCAGACTCATCCTCTAGTGATGAAGATCAAGAGACGGAAAATTCAAACATGTGCTTTACAACTATTCACGAATCTGATGATCTCGGAAATATGGATCTAAAAATAGGTACGCATTTAAATTATATTGATTGAAATTGCTTGTTTGAATGTTTGGTTGTTTGCATGTTTTGAAATTGCTTGTTGTTTGAATTTAAAATTTTGATTTTCAACTTGATATTATTTTAATATTAAAATATTAATATTAAAGTGTTATTATATTTAATATTATTTCAAATAAAATATAAATTAGATTATAGGATATATATATATATATAGATATTAAGTAAAATAAGAAAAATAAGTCATATGATTTAAGGGACCCATGTCGACATGACCCTACCCCCCATGTCGACATCCCTCCAGAAATTTGAAATTCAAATTTGAATTCAAAACTTTGAATTTCCCTCCATCTTTTCACCAACTCCAAAGCTCTGAAAAGATATCTCTTGACCAGAGAACATGGCTCTTAGATATCTATTTATCTCCTTAACTTTATCCTATCTTTTCACTTTCATTTCAAAATTCAAACTCTCTTTCAAACTCTCAAGCTCTCCACTCTCTTCAAAAATGGCTTCCTCAAGCACTCCATCCACCATTAGACCATCCAAGGCCACCAAAGAGTTCCTCTACAATGATATGGAAGCTATCAAAGCTTACATTAGCTATGTAAACTTTAGAAAGGTCCATCGGGAAAATTTTCTATCTTTAATGATTTTTCTTCCTATGAAATCAAAGTTCTTTTTGAAGAGAATCAAATTCTTAGCTTATTGATGATTCTCAAAATGATTTTGTTTGTTATCCGAATCTTGTCAAATGTTTTATGCAAATTTGAATCGTGGTTTTTATGAAGGAAATGAAGGGGAAGTGTGGAGTAGCGTTAAAGGAACGCGTATTGTTTTAAATAGTGAGATTTTGGGTAACATTCTTGGTTGTAAGTATACGGGAATGGATCTTTCGGATTTTCAGTTTGATGAACATGATCGTTAGACATTTCATCACATTTTTGAAGGAGATGATAACTTTGAGTTTATAAACCGAAATTTCCGTCCTAAAACTAAAATTGTGAACCTTCTTTTGCAACATACCATAAATCCAAGATCGGGAAATTTCAATCACCCTACTTTAAAAGTTTGTAAGGCTCCTTTTGCTATTTTTGGGCACTATGACATTAATTGGGTGCAAGTGATTTTGGATGAACTTCATCCCAAATTTTTTACTTTAGGTGAAAACACTTTATATCATGGTATTTATCTCACTCGGATTTTTAACTACTTTGGTGTTGATTATAAGAGGGAGGAGTTCGTTTCTAGAGAAGTGTTTAACCATGCTAAGATCTCTCTCATGAAAATTCCATTTGTGTTTCAACCATATGAAACACTTGCCGAAAAGGATGAGAGATTGGATCATGAAGAGATGGAGGAAGAAGAAGAAGAGGAGGAATAAGGGGAGGAGATGGAAATTGAAAAGGAAGGAGAGGAGTAGGAAGAGACTTCATTGGAAAGCATCGAATACCCTATCACTCCTAACAATCCATCCAACAAAACGCTTCTCAAGAACCAAAAGATTATCGTGGAAAATCAATGGATTCTCAAAAGATCCATTAGTAAAAAGTTGGACAAGATTTCCACCAAAATGAACAAGTTCTTTGGGAAAGTGAGTCACAAGCTGGATTATCATCATCTTCATCATCCTCTAACCAATACTAGTTTCATTTCATGTTGTATTAGTTTGTATCTCTCTTTAGTTAATGTTATGTATCGTTTATGTATTGTTAACTAAATTTATCAATGAAAATCTTTTATTTCTGTTTATTAGCTCTAAAATATCTCTGGAATGCTTGTTATATAAGTTTATATATATAGACTTGTACAAAATATAAAGAAACAAAGCAAATTGCCAAAATTAACAGGGGCATGTCGACATCCCCTTACCCCCCATGTCGACATGCAATGGACAGAAACTGTTTTTTGTTTTGAAATTGAAATTGACATAACTACCTTGTGTCTTTTCATTTCAAACGACTTTCTAACTCTTTAAATACCTGTTTCTTCCAAAAAATGCATACTTTCAATTATCTTTATTTAATGTCGAATTTCTTCATATTTTATTAAAAATTGGCCTCTCTTATTCATAATATAAGCAAGAATCTTGGAGAAACTCTCAAATCCTTCAAGAACATACTTACTTTTATCCTTCATAATAAACGTCACTTAGAATTAAGCCAAATGCAGATGATAAAGGAATGAGAAAGGCACTTTGATGCCATTCAATGGATGATCTCAGCCCTCAACAAAGAAGATCTTGAAGCGAATCCATAAGGAAATCTAAACAAAGATAATGAAGAATGAGATGTTATAAAGGAAGATCCTATCTTCGGTGAAGAAGGATGGGTTCAAGTTCCAAGAAATGTTTGATTTGACATAATGTGGATTGATTTACTTTGATTCGGTTTGAATTATTTGGTTTGATTTGATTTGGTTTAGATTAGTATGGTTTGGATGTAATATATGATCGAACATGGTGTGGTTTGATAAGAACATGATGTATATATTGATTGATTATGTTTAAAATTTTCATATCTCTCACATTTACCTTACTATATTTTACTCATATTATTATCTGTCTCATTTATATTCTACTATACTGTGGTATTATCATATACGGTGCTATAGTATAAGATTTAGGGGGAGTTATGTAGTTTAGGATTAGTTTTTGTTGATGAAAAAGGGGGAGAATTATAAAATAGGTTAGTTAGGCTTAGATTAAGGGGGAGTTAGTAGATTAAGGGGGAGTTATTGGAATAAGGGGAAGTCAGAGTAGAATCAGAGTTTGGTGGAGTATATTTTATAAACATATGTTGTCATCATCAAAAAGGGGGAGAGTGTTAGTTCCTGAGATGATGGTTTTGATGACAATAACCTTAGGACTTGTTATAAAATATAAATACTAATATTCTTGTCTAGATATATATATATATATATGTATGTATATGCAGGATATATATATGCAGGTACTGAGAATGAAGACTGTACAGTATAGAGATTCAAGACCGACGAATTCAAGATTGAAGAAATCAAGGCTGAAGACTCATGAGCATCAAGAGTTCAAGATATCAAGGTAAGTAGTAGAGTCTAAATTTATGTTAAAACTTCATAATAGCACTAAAATATTTATTTGGATTTTAATTTTGGAATGGAATCCACCTTCTCGCTTTAATAGTGGAACGGAACCCACGACCTCTTTAGTGGGATGGAACCCATGATCTTCTCTAGTGGAATGGAATCCATGAAATTTTCAAATTGATTTATTATTTTCAAAACTATCGTTTTAAAGTCATCTCTATCTATTTAAATATTTTAGCCTTAATTCAAAAACTATTTTTAATCATATTAATTTCAAAATCATCTCTTGTTTTTTTAAACTATCTCTTGATTTTAATATTTTAGCTTTAATATATTTTAAAGAAATCTATATTTAGTTTTTAATATTACTTTTATATTATAGATTATATATTTTAAGATTACTTTCTAAAACTCTTTAATAAGCTTAAACTACATTCAAAATGGTTTACAAATTTAGAAATTGTTTTGACAAGTTTTAGAATAGAAATCATTTTAAAGCGAAATCTATATCAAAAATAACATAGGCATGTAGACATCCCTCATCCCCCCATGTCGACATGGTAGTCGTAGAATTCAAATTTCAAATTTTCAAAAGAAGTGTCTATTCGTCATAACCTTTCGCGAATGGACATGACCGTTGTTTTCCTATAAATACCAGTTGTTTTCAATGAATTTTACGTTAGTTTTTCTTCATTTCTTCACTCCTTCTTCTCCACTCCTTCTTCTCCACTCAAATATTCTCTTATATTTCAAATGCTTTAACAAAACTCTATCGAAATTCTAAGTGAATCAAACTCGATCATCTCTAGTTTGATTCTCTACCACTCTCTGTCAAGATCTTAGTGCTATTCGGAGTTATAGGATCATTTGTAATCAAAGATCGAAAGATCGAAGTGTAGCGAGTCTCTCTCTATAAAAGTGTGATTGGAAACGCTGTGATTGTGGCCCGTAAATCAATTGGGTGTGATTGTAGCCCGTAAATCAATTATGTTATCTTGTAGCCTAGTTAAATCAAGAGAGTTTGCCTTGGACTCGAAGACAGGAGGGTGTATCTCGTGGCTTGGAAATTGAGGTTGTAATATCGACGTTATATTTGAAAAGAAATCTACACAAGAAATTGTGTGGGACTGGATGTAGGGTTACTCCGGACAAGTATAAAATTCCGGAGTGTTCTTTCCTTACCTGCTTTTATTTATTATTTTCTTCTGTGTCTGATTCTATGATTGTTTCTGTGATTTTGAATTGCATCTGCTTGGATTTAATTTGAAATGATTTCAAAAAGATTTTTAAAATTAATTAAACACTATTCACCTCCCTCTAGTGTTAATTCTTCCCTAAGATCTGTAATCCACATTTCCTACATTTTGTTTATAAGTTTAAACTATATTCAAACTCATTATAACAATTTATATTTTATAACAAGTCCCTTTCATTTCCTTCGTAAAAACCACGATTCAAATTTGCATAAAACATTTCGACAAGATTCGGATAACAAACAAAATCATTTTGAGAATCATTAATTAAGCTAAGAATTTGATTCTCTTCAAAAAGAACATTGATTTCGTAGGAAGAAAAATCATTAAATATAGCAAATTTTCCCGTATGGACCTTTCCAAAGTTTACATAGCTTATGTAAGCCTTGATAGCTTCCGGATCATTGTAGAGGAACACTTTAGTGGCCTTGGACAGTCTCAGTAATGACCTGCTATTTCAAACCATTCAAATCGACAATCATCCACACATGTCAGACTTGAATTGCTCAAAACAACATATTGTTAATTTATATTTGGCAGAACTTAGGATATACAGTAAATAAGTCAATCATAGAATCACAAACACAGAGTTTTTACAACAATAAGCAACGAAATAGATAAATAGTAGTTCATGAAGCTACTATAGAACATCAAAGTCTAAAGTAAAATACAACAGAAATCTCGAATACATAAAAGTTACTAATACAAATGCCAATGACAAGTCCGAACATAAACAATTGGAATAAACTGAAATAACTGCAAAGCTGAATAGATGAAAGATAGATCTCCAAGCAAAACTCCAAGCTCCAAAGGTGTGTCTCAAAAGCTGTGACACTCAGTCTGACCCGAGCATAAAGCAAAACACAAAACACTCGAGTCAGGATTAACATTCTTATACAAGTAAATCAACTCAAGTGAAATGTCAAGTGAAATACAAAATAACTTAAAGGATGTTTGGGATTCCATCCTTTAAGGATCCGTTAAACTATCTACATATATAGTACAATACGCTACATAGATAATGTCGATAGTAAAGTAAACTATTAAAATAGCATTAAGGCGTTACCCATATCCTCTTTAACACATTTTATGTAAATGTCGTAGTCTATACAGTACTATAAACTCCACCAAACCATTTGGCTATCAGGGAGCACTCCATAGGTACGACACAAACCAAACTCGTATAGGGCGCGATAAGGCATGTAACAAGGCACGCGAGGCAATGCCCAGGGTAGGATACTACCGTTTTACAGATCCGGACTGGTGGTAACACATAGCAGCTGCTACCGCCCACCTCGAGATACACTCCCAAAATCAAAGGTGCACCCAATCAAATCACAAAGTAACATAATGGTATCGAAGAAGCATGCTCGATCGGAGGTGGGACCTCACTTGGCCCGGCATGGCTCCTATTTTAGTCACATCAAGTTGACTCGCGGGAGTCAGGGTTGCGTTCATACCTCATATAGACGTCGCCAAACCATCCTACTTCGTTCTGGATCCTCCACCACGTACACAGTTGTTAAAGTGGTTTTCGGTATTGGTAGAGGGTATGACAATATCTGATCCCGGTCTCTTTAACAACCAAATGCTTATTTCATACCGTGGTCATTTTCAAAACAGTTCATACTTCATATCAAAATATCATATTCATTTCAAAATCATTTCACTTTCGAAATTGTATTCCTTTCCAAAATCATAACCACAAAATAGGTTAAACCATCATATCAAATACTCGCATTTAAATCTATTAAATCTAAATCATAACAGTTCCAACTTAAACAGTTTAAAAATATTGAAAATAGTTTATATACACATTGAAATAGTTATAAATTAAAAATAGTTTATATTTAAAATAGGTTATAGATTAAAATAGTTCATATATTAAAAATAGTTTATATATTAAAAATATATATATTGAAATAGTTCAGGTTAGAATTGTTTCTTTAAATTTCACAAATCAATTCAAATCACTTTAGTTCCAAAGTTCAATTTAAATGAAATCTCAGTTCAACATTTCAATCCAATTCAAATTCTAAATAAAACCATTTTTAATTTATATTGATTTCAAATCCAGGTTGAACTACAATTTTAAACCACTTCAAATTCACAAGGTTTCAAAGTATAAATATTCAAACATTTGTAATAAATTCAATTTGATAAATTCCATTTATTATTAAAACCCCAACTTTGATTTTATTTCAATTTGAAAATATTCACGTAATCATTTTTAATAAAACTTAAATAAAATCTCAAATTACAAATTTAAATTAAATCATAATTAAATAATTAAATATCTATCTTCAATTATATTTAATTTCCATAATATTCACCTAATCACTTTTATAAGCATTTAAATAAATCTCAAACTATAAATTTGAATCAAAATTAAATATTCAATTTTATTTAAATTTGAAAATATTCATTTAATCGCCTTTAATTAAATCCAGTTATAAAATCATACAGTTCAAAAATCTAAAAATCAATAAGTTTCCAATCAATTCTTATTTATATTCAATTCTCAAACAAATTAAATTACAAATTAACTTAATTCATCTTCCCAACCTTAATTTATTAATGTTATTACAAAATCTATTTTCAAAATTTTAATATAAATTTTAAATATATATTTAAACATACTTTATATATATTAGTTAAATTAAAATTTATGAAATTAAATCTTATTATTAATAAATCTATTTTAAATATTATTTTATATATTTTAAAAACAATAAAGTTATAAGTAAAATTTTATAATTTACATTTTAAAACTTAACATATAATTTTAAAAATTTCCAAAACATATAATTTAAAAATCTAAATTTTACACATATATTAAAATAAAACCTTATATTATATTTAAAAATCAATATTTAATAAAACCCATATATTTCCTTTTAAAACTTTGGAAATCATTTTTTTCAAAAATAGACCAACGGTGTCCGTATATAGTTTTCTATCCTATCGTCAAGTGATACAGATATTCATCATTTCAATCCGTAATTATTTAAATTTACGGGTTTTTATCATTTCAACCCGTAATCCCAAAATTTCAAAATCAATGAAAATCATTTGGGTTTATCATTTCAACCCATAACGATTTTTCCCTAATCTGTAAGATCGTTCGGGTATGTATCATTTCAACCCATAGGGAATTCCTAACTAACAAGGAACTTGCAGAGTGAGAACAATATGATAATAATATAACATATCAACAACATACATATATCATAATTGACAATATAACACACACACACAGATATATATATATATATATATATATATATATAATAGGTTATGGTGTCATATGTCATAAGTAAACAATTGCAGATAATGGCATATCATATTTAACAATTAAATAACTAACAACTCAAATTCAACAATATATTTCAATATTTATTTCACATGAATTAAATTTACTAAATATAAGAATGTTAATCGTGAGTGATCGCTCACCTTTCGAGGCTAGGGAAAATAGACAACACAACAAGCTATGATTTTGAATCATGAACTCGACAATCGACCAATCTAGACGACAATTTCCAAAGCAAAGCAAGCTGAATACGTATTCGACGAACAAAGCAAAGCATGAGGAGCCGAATCGATGAAAACAAAATATATAATTTTTTTAAAATCTAAAATTTACCCACATATTTAAAATAAAATCTTTATATATATATTAAAATCAATATTTAATTTAAACACATATTAAAAATTAAATACCTTTATATTATCTTTGAAAACCAAAACAGATAAAATAAAAACTTTTATAATCATTACATATTATATTTCAAATCATAATTTCTTAAAACACATATCGAAATCATTATATATATATTATATTTTAAAAATCTATATATATTTAAAAAAAATCAAAATATCTGTATAATATATTTTAAAATCTATATATATTCAAAAATCAAAGAATCAATATATATATATAGTATATATTAAAACATAATATTCAAAAATCAGTATTTCTTAAACACAATATTCAAAATCAATATTAAAATCAATGGCTGCTTGGCATCAGGTTGTTTGGCAGGGCTAAAGCAAGGTGGCCAGAGGTGGAGGGGTGGTACAGGCGAGCAACAGAGAGAGGGTGGCGCCGCTGACGTGGGTTGATGGGCGAGCTGAGTCGCGGGTCCAGGCCAGGGACGTGTGGTGGTGGATCTAGTGAGGAGCGGTGGTGAGTTTGGGTTGCATGCGTGGGCGAGTGGGAAGAAAGGAGATAGGCGAACTGATGGGGTGAGTGTTCGGCCATGGTGGGATTGGCTACAGGAAAAAAATGCAATTTATTTATTAAAGGAGGTGGAAACTGTTGGTTCGCGGAGTGTAGTTAGTCGGTAGGGGAGGGATGCTTGGCCGAGCAGGCGGACGAGGTGAGAGCGGGGTGGAGTTCAGCGTGGCACTTGGTTGTCAGCTGTATATATGGCGGAGGTTGGGAGGTGGGTACAGGCTGGTTTTGCATGAGGTTATAGGGGAGGCTTCTATGGCCGAAGTGGTCGGTGGGTGGGGAAGGAGAGGCCGATGATGTGGGGACGATGCGAGGTTGGTTACGGATCTGGAGGCGGTAGCTTGGAGGTTTGTGGATGGTGGTTGTCGGCTGGGAAGGAGGTGATGGGTTTCCTAAATGCAAACATAAAAGAGAGCACGAGCATCTTAAGGCAAAGAAATATTTATAGGCTTTAGTAGATTATATAATCATATATAGATTTAGACACATTTGACTTTTTTTTTTAGAATCAAAACAAAGTAGAGAGAGGGAGAGAACAAATGGACGAGCAGGTTCAGGAAAATAAAGGAATGCAACTTAAAATATTTTTTTTGAGTAAAAGTAAGAACCGTATGAAAAAAGGTAGCATAGTATAAATTTGACAGGTTGGAATAATAAAAGTCATACATTGGATTCTGAGAAGTAATAAAGAAAATGGCTATTTGCTTTCAGCCGGTGGACAATGATGGTCACAGCAAACCAAAAGACTCCAGAAATGGGTACCGATACGGTTAACCGTTTCGCGGTTTTCGCCGCGTACCGGACACCGAAATGTATACATGAATATACTGCAGAAATCAGCACGACGAGACGAACATAATGTTACATAGATATCAGCGATACGATCATCCTATCAAAAGTCGATATTTGCTGCTAAAACGCCGAAAATAAGATAATCGGGGCTAGAGCAATCCAAATTTGGTGAAAGGAATATGACGTCTCACTCAGAAAATAGTCTACATTTTTATTATATAAAATATTGAAATTTCAAAAATATTTTATTTCCATCAAATTTAACTGATTTTAAATTGAAATTGAAAATTACATAACAGAACTAACTTTCATATTTACCAAAGAAAATCTGCCATTTGCTATGTTTAAATGGACTCATTCCAAACATCAAATTTTCATTGCAAAATTTAATTGTTTATTTTCATGAAAAATTTAGTTAATTACGTTAAAAAATCATTAAAATTTACAGGTCGTTACACTCTCCCTCATTCAAAACTTTTCGTCCCCGAAAAGGAACGAGATAGGAGAATAGAAACAACAGAAAGGAAATATAGATTCGAAATACATAAGTACCAGATACAACAATTAATTCAAAACCATATAAATTTCATTTATTATTATTATTATTCTAGTTAACTCACTTTTAAATTAACTTGCATTCCCATCCAATTCACTTTCCTTTATAACTTAAGTTCATTTTTCTTTCAAAACAAAATATATTTTATTTAGCTCATTTATTATTCAATTTATTCAGTTAACAATTCATATAACATAGATTAAGTGTATAAACATTTATTATAACCACCAACTTTTATTTATTTATAAATTCCCTTAACAAAATTTCATTTTTGGACATCTTATTACTTACATTTATATTGTATATTATTCAATTACTTATTCTCATTACATTTTAATTTTTTCCCAGGTAAGTTTTATTAATGTAACTGAGTGTAATCGAACACTATACAAATTTACCTTTTATTTACAACATTTCTATTAAGCAAAAATAGTTTGAGCATTTTTATTACTTAAGTTTTCTCTTGTATAACCTTCGATTACATATCCACATTAACATTTTAACTTTTTGAATATTTCAGGTAAGTTATATATATGTCTTAGAATGCAATTGAGTATTATACAAATTAATTTTATCCTAGTTCAACTGTTTCAAGTTATTTTAATTCCATTTCTCATTTTAGACACTCCAATTATTCAAAAGTTTTGCTTTATTTCGATAATTGAAAACCATCACTTAAATAAAACTTAAGAGTTAAATTTCCAGTTTTACTTCAAACCATTTTGAAATAAATATATACATATATATATTTTGCACATCAAATCATACTCAAGAAATTTAAACCAAATCCATTTTCCAAAACAAAAGTGTAGTAAAGCTACAAAGTGGTCTCTCCACTTTGAGACTCGAAAATTAATGTCGATGATGCTGTAGTCATCACCGAAATTATTTTCCAGCGACATAAGAGAAGAGTACTGACTTACTTCTTTTAAAATTCTTTGGAAACAATTTCCATTCGAAAATACTTTCAAATAATCTTTTTTTTCAAAACTTTGAAAACCAAACTTTGAAAAGCACCGGAAATTTAATTCTCAAATTCTTAATTTAAATTCATTTCATTTGCAAATCAGTTTTGTAAACCATGTTTATAAAATTTCAACACCTTATAATAACAATAGTTAATGGTTTAAGAATGTTGCCAAAACAATAAGTGATGCTCTAGTATTATCATTTCTAATAGCCAATTCTTTTAACTATCTAATTTCAGAAAATTATACTTATATATATATATATATATAATATAGTCATACATAAAATTATTTCATTTACCAATTTCGAAAACAATATTGTGTCAGTTTGCTCTGTTCAAGTGTTTTGGAATTCCTATCGATAGCGTTGGCCAAGCGAATCGATCGAAACCCAAAATTCAAACTTAACAACTCAAACAACACAATGTAAAATATTTTTATATCAATTACAGATACCTTTTCTCATAGGGTGATTCAAGAATAGTTTGCAAAACAAGGTAGAGATTCAAATTTAGAGGGATCCCAATTAAAGAGGATTCTAACTAAGTAGATAGATTCAAAAGGAAGATAAGATAATTAAATTACAAAAGAGGAAAGATGGATAGACTTATATTAATCGCAGCGACCTTAACCGGGTCAACCGAGACATAGAAAAACGAGGATATCATTAACGAAAGTGGGGACAACCCTATTGAGAACATGGCGGAAACACGATTCATGAGATCGACGAAGAAGGCAGAAGTATTGGTTAATCCAAAGGGCATGACTAACCATTCAAAGAAACTATTCGTCTAGAAGGAAGGACAACATGTCGAGCTTCAGGAATAAGATCGATGCGGAATTCAATTTCCCGCTTGGAAGTAAGAGAAGTGACTTCACCAAACATCAGGATAATCCTTGACTATCGAGATGGAGTCGTGATCACTAGGCTGAGAATCAAGCAAAAAGATGAAACTGCCTGCATAATCCTGAGGCATCGACATTCGATCATAAGAGAATTACCCGGGTAGTCTACTAGAGAAACGATTCGGGCTTTGAAGGAAATAACAGCATCAAAACTGAGAACATAGAAATCTTTGGTGAATCGACGCCTGTTGTAAAGGAGTTTCACCCCTTTACAAATCATACTAAGGTTGGTGGAACCGCCGATGGAATCAGTCATACATAAGGATGAAGTTGACGGTTGGGGTTGAAGCTATGGGATGCTCTAGTATCAAGAAGAACACGATCAGGAAAAGACACGAATGGATTTCAGAACGAGGGAAAGTTCCAAAAATTCAAAGAAGATCCTAATCAAAGAGGGTCCTAACAAAGAAATCTTAAGCTCGAACGAATATGATTCTGTAATTCATTTTACTCTATATGCTAAGTTTTGCCTAAACCAGAGCTCTGATACCACAAGTAACAACTTGCTATTTCGAACCATTCAAATAGACAATCATCCACACATGTCAGACTTGAATTACTCAAAACAACAGATTGTTAATTTATATTTGGCAGAACTTAGCATATACAGTAAATAAATCAATCACAGAATCATAGACACAGAGTTTGACAACAATAAGCAGCGGAATAGATAAATAGTAGTTCATGAAGCTACTATAGAACATCAGAGTCTAAAGTAAAATACAACAGAAATCTCGAATATATAGAAGTTACTAATACAAATGCCAATGACAAGTCTAAACATAAATAATTGGAATAAACTAAAATAACTACAAAGCTGAATAGATGAAAGATAGATCTCCAAGCAAAACTCCAAGCTCCAAAGGTGAGTCTCAAAGGCTGTGACACTCAGTCTGACTCGAGCATAAAGAAAAACACAAATCACACGAGTCAGGATTAACATTTTTATACAAGTAAATCAACTCAAGTGAAATGTCAAGTGAAATACAAAATAACTTAAAGGATGTTTGGGATTCCATCCTTTAAGGATCCGTTAAACTATCTACATACATAGTACAATACGCAACATAGATAATGTCTGTAGTAAAGTAAATTATTAAAATAACGTTAAGGCATTACCCATATCCCCCTTAACACATTTTATATAAATGTCGTAGTCTATACAGTACTGTAAACTCCACCAAACCAGTGGGCTATCAGGGAGCACTCCATAGGTACGACACAAACCAAACTCGTATAGGGCGCGATAAGGCATGTGACAAGGCACGCGAGTCAATGCCCAGGGAAGGATACTACCGTTTTGCGGATTCGGATTGGGGGTAATGCATAGCAGCTACTACTACCCACCTCGAGACACATTCTGAAAATCAAAGGTGCACCCAATAAAATCACAAAGTAACAGAATGGTATCTATGAAGCTTGCTCGATCGGAGGTGCGACCTCACTTGGCCCGCCGTGGCTCCTGTTTTAGTCACACCAAATTGACTCGCGGGAGTCAGGGCTGCGTTCATACCTCATATAAACGTCGCCAAACCATCCTACTTCATTCTGGATCCTCCACCACGTACACAGTTGTTAAAGTGGTTTTCGGTATTGGTAGAGAGTATGACAATATCCGATCCCGGTCTCTTTAACAACCAAATGCTTATTTCATACCGTGGTCATTTTCAAAACAGTTCATACTTCATATCAAAATATCATATTCATTTCAAAATCATTTCACTTTCAAAATTATATTCCTTTCCAAAATCATAACCACAAAATAGGTTAAACCATCATATCAAATACTCGCATTTAAATCCATTAAATCTAAATCATAACAGTTCCAACTTAAACAGTTTAAAAATATTGAAAATAGTTTATATATATATTGAAATAGTTATAAATTAAAAATAGTTTATATTTAAAATAGTTTATAGATTGAAATAGTTTATATATAAAAAATATATATATTGAAATAGTTCAAGTTAGAATTGTTTCTTCAAATTCCACAAATCAATTCAAATCACTTTAGTTCCAAAGTTCAATTTAAATGAAATCTCAGTTCAACATTTCAATCTAATCCAAATTCTAAATAAAACCATTTTTAATTCATATCGATTTCAAATCCAGGTTGAACGACAATTTTAAACCACTTCAAATTCACAAGGTTTCAAAGTATAAATATTCAAACATTTATAATAAATTCAATTTGATAAATTCCATTTGTTATTAAAACTCCAACTTTGGTTTTATTTCAATTTGAAAATATTCACTTAATCATTTTTAATAATATTTAAATAAAATCTCAAATTACAAATTTAAATAAAATCATAATTAAATATCTAACTTCAATTATATTTAATTTCCAAAATATTCACCTAATCACTTTTATAAGCATTTAAATAAATCTCAAATTACAAATTTAAATCAAAATTAAATATTCAATTTTATTTAAATTTGAAAATATTCATTTAATCACCTTTAATTAAATCCAGTTATAAAATCATACCTTTCAAAAATCTAAAAATCAATAAGTTTCCAATCAATTCTTATTTATATTAAATTCTCAAACAAATTAAATTACAAATTAACTTAATTTACCTTCCCAACCTTAATTTATTAATGTTATTACAAAATCTATTTTCAAAATTTTAATATAAATTTTAAATATATATTTAAACATACTTTATATATATTAGTTAAATTAAATCTTATTATTAATAAATCAGTTTTAAATCTTATTTTATATATTTAAAATAAAATAAAGTTATAAGTAAAATTTTATAATTTACATTTTAAAACTTAACTTATAATTTTAAAAATTTCCAAAACATATAATTTATAAATCTAAATTTTACACATATATTAAAATAAAACCTTATATTATATTTAAAAATTAATATTTAATAAACCCATATATTTCCTTTTAAAACTTTGGAAATTAGTTTTTTCAAAAATAGACCAACGGTGTCCGTATATAGTTTTCTATCCAATGGTCAAGTGATACAGATATTTATCATATCAATCCGCAATTATTTAAATTTATGGGTTTTTATCATTTTAACCCGCAATCTCAAAATTTCAAAATCAATGAAAATCGCTTGGGTTTATCATTTCAACCCATAACAATTTTCCCCTAATCTATAAGATCCTTCGGGTATGTATCATTTCAAACCATATGGAATTCCTAACTATCATGGAACTTGCAGAGTGAGAACAATATGATAATAATATAACATATCAACAACGGGCATATATCATAATTGACAATATATATATATATATATAACATGTTATGGTGTCATATGTCATAAGTAAACAATTGCAGATAATGGCATATCATATTTAACAATTAAATAACTAACAACTTAAATTTAACAATATATTTCAATCTTTATTTCATGTGAATTAAATTTACTAAATATAAGAATGTTAATCGTGAGTGATCGCTCACCTTTCGAGGCTAGAGAAAATAGACAACACAACAAGCTATGATTTTGAATCACGAACTCAACAAACGACCAACCTAGACGACAATTTCCAAAGCAAAGCAAGTTGAATACGTATTCGACGAACAAAGCAAAGCACGAGGAGCCGAATCGATGAAAACAAAATATATAATTTTTTTAAATCTAAAATTTACCCACATATTTAAAATAAAATCTTTATATATATATATATATATATATATATTAAAATCAATATTTAATTTAAACCCATATTAAAAATAAAATACCTTTATATTATCTTTGAAAACCAAAACAGATAAAATAAAAACTTTTAAAATCATTACACATTATATTTCAAATCATAATTTCTTAAAACACATATCGAAATCATTAAATATATCATATTTTAAAAGTCTATATATATTTTAAAAAATCAAAATATCTATATAATATATTTTAAAAAATATATATATATATATTCAAAAATCAAAGTATCAATATATATATACTATATATTAAAACACAATATTCAAAAATCAATATTTCTTAAACACAATATTCAAAATCAATATTAAAGTCAAGGGCTACTTCGCATCAGGTTGTTTGGTAGGGCTGAAGCAAGGTGGCCAGAGGTAGAGGGGTGGTACAGGCGAGCAACAAAGAGAGGGTGGCGCTGCTGACATGGGTTGATGGGCGAGCTGAGTCGCAGCAGGTCGGGGACGTGTGGTGGTGGATCTAGCGTGGAGCGGTGGCGAGTTTGGGTTGCATGCGTGGGCGAGTAGGAAGCAAGGAGATGGACAAACTGATGGGGTGAGTGTTCGACCATGGTGGGATCGGCTACAGGAAAAGAACATGCAATTTTTTTTATTAAAGGAGGCGGCAACTATTGGTTCGTGGAGTGTAGTTAGTCGGTAGAGGAGGGATGCTTAGCCGAGCAGGCGGAGGAGGTGAGAGTGGGGTGGAGTTCAGGGTGGCGCTCGGCTGTCAGCTGTATATATGTCGGAGGTTGGGAAGTGGGTATAGGCAGGTTTTGCGTGAGGTTGTAGGGGATGCTTCTGTGGTCGAAGTGGTCGGTGGGTAGGGAAGGAGAGGCCGATGACGTGGGGATGAGGCAAGGTTGGTTACGGATCTGGAGGCGGTGGCATAGAGGTTTGTGGATGGCGGTTATCGGTTGGAAAGGAGGTGATGGGTTTCCCAAATGCAAACATAAAAGAGAGAGCACGAGCAGCTTAAGGCAAAGAAATATATATGCTTCAGTAGATTATATAATCATATATAAATTTAGACATATTTGACTTTTTTTTTCAGAATAAAAACAAAGTAGAGAGAGGGAGAGAAGAAATGGACGAGCAGGTTCAAGAAGATAAAGGAATGCGACTTAAAATATATATTTTTTGAGTAAAAGTAGGAGCCGTACGAAAAAAGACAGCATAGTATAAATTTGACAGGTTGGAATAATAAAAGTCACATATTTTATCCTGAGAAGTAATAAAAGCAAATGGCTATTTTCTTTCAGCCGGTGGACAATGAATGGTCATAGCAAACCAAAAGAATCCAGAAATGGGTATCGATACGGTTAACCGTTTCGCGGTTTTCGCCGCGTACTGGATACCGAAATGTACAAATGAATATACTGCGGAGATCAGTACAACGAGACGAACAGAATGGCACACAGATATCAGCAATACGATCATCCTATGAAAAGTCGATATTCGCTGCCAAAATGCTACTAGAACACCGAAAATAAGATAATCGGGGATAGAGTTGTCCAAATTTGGTGAAACAAAATACGAAGTCTCACTTAGAAAATAGTCTATATTTTTATTATATAAAATTAATCAGATTTCAAAAATACTTTATTTCCATCAAATTTAACTGATTTTAAATTGAAATTGAAAATTACACAACAAAACTAATTTTCACATTTACCAATGAAAATCTGCCATTTGCTATGTTTAAATGAACGCATACCAAATATCAAATTATCATTGCAAAATTTAATTGTTTATTTTCATGAAAAATTTAGCTAATTACGTTATAAAATCGTTAAAATTTACAGGTCATTACCGTCTAATGGAGGATGGAGTGCTTGAGGAATTCATTTTTGAAGAAAGTAGAGAGCTTGAGAGTTTGAAAGAGAGTTTGAATTTTGAAATGAAAGTGAAAAGATAGGATAAAGTTTAGACGATAAATAGATATCTAAGAGCCATGTTTTCTGGTAAAGAGACACCTTTTCAGAGCTTTGGAGTTGGTGAAAAGGTGGAGGGAAATTCAATGTTTTAAATACAAATTTGAATTTTGAATTTCTGGAGGGATGTCGACATGGGGGGTAGGGTCATGTCGACATGGGTCCCTTAAATCATGTGACTTATTTTTCTTATTTTATTTAATATATATATATATATCCTATAATCTAATTTATATTTTATCTGAAATAATATTAAATATAATAACACTTTAATATTAATATTTTAATATTAAAATAACATTATTTTGAAAATCAAAATTTCAAATTAAACACATAGAGATGCAATTTCACAAACACAAAGACAATCACAGAATCAGATACAGATGCAAATAGTAAATGAAAGCAGTAAAGGAAAGAAAACAACAGAATTTTATACTGGTTCGAAGTTACCCTACATCCAGTCCCATACAATTTCTTGTGCAGATTTCTTTTCAAATATAATGTCGATATTACAACCTCGATTTCAAGGCCATGAGATACAGCCTCCTGTCTCTGAGTCCAGGGCAAACTCTCTTGATTTAACCAGGCTACAAGATACCTAATTGATTTACAGGCTACAATCACACCCAGTTGATGTATGGGCCACAATCACAGCGTTTCCAATCACACTTTGATAGAGAGAGACTCGATACACTTCGATCTTTCGATATTTGATTACAAATGGTCCTATAACTCTGAATAGCACCGAGATCTTTGAGGGAGTGGTAGAGAATCAAACTAGAGACGATCGAGTTTGATTCATTTAGGATTTCGGTAGTCTTGTTAAGAATGTTTGAAAATAAGAATGGAAGAGAAAGAGGAGAGAAAACAAAGAAAACTTGTGTAAAAATTCGTTGAAAACTACTGGTATATATAGGAGAATAATGGTCATGTCCATTCGTGAAAGATTATGACGAATAGACACTTCTTTTGAAAATTTGAATTTTAAATTCTACGATTACCATGTCGAGATGGGCGGTAGGGGCATGCCGACATCCCTTAGAGGGACCACTAGTTGGCTTTTCGAGGATCTTAGTAATTTTATCGATTTAATCAACTACAGCCACAACCCACTTGAGAAATTTTCCATTCACCCATTCATTCCCATGAATCCGGGGAAGTTTTATTTTTCATTCACAAATCCATTCTTATCTATGCTGCTCACTCTCGGTTTGGTTCTACTGATGATTTTTTTGTTACGAAAAAGGGAGTGGGAAAGTCTAAAAGAAACTCCAAATATTTTCTATCTTTCTCTTTGAATGAGATCTCAATTCCAACTACGGTTTCATTAGCTATCTTACAACTAGAATCCCTCTTTTTTTCGATCTGGTTCCTCATATTTTGCAAATTGGTTTTTTTACTTTATCTCCCCGTTTTTGATGATGACAACCTATGTTCATAAAATCTACTCCAACAAACTTCGATTCTACTCCTACTTCCCCTTATTCCAACAACTCTCCCTTAAACTACTAACTCCCCCTTAATCTAAGCCTATCTAACCTATTTTACAATTCTCCCTCTTTGTTATCAACAAAAAACTAAGCCTAAACTACATAACTCCCCCTTAAACTAATACTATGGAACTAAATGCTAATAATGAAGTATAATAAGCGAAACATAAACCTAATTTTATTATATATGATGTTACATTACACATATGAAACATAGACACAAATATATACAAGTACATAAAATATAAAAACATTAATATAATAACAATCTAACGAGAGTCCTTGACAATTGGTGACTTGTGAATCGAACAATTAGGGTAATGGAGACAAAAGTTTCCATGTTGTTCGACCAAATTACCATTTTTGTCAAAACAGACTTCTCCAACACAAATAACTTTATCATCTTCGTCCATTTGCGCTTCTTCCTCTTCTTCCTCTTCTTCAAAAAGTGGAGGTTGTTCAACCTAAACACTCTTTAACAAAACCATTTAAAAAAGCACTTTTGACATCAATTTGAAATAATTTGAAATTGTTGTGATTTGCGAAAGCAAGTAGAATTCTAATGGCTTCTAATCTTGCTACAGGTGCAAAGATTTCATCAAAGTCTATTGCTTCTTCTTGACAATAACCTTGCGCGACTAACCGAGCTTTATTTCTAACGACCTCACTTTGTTCATTCATTTTATTTTTATAAACCCATTTAGTTCCTATTATAGTTTTGTCCTCAGGTCTAGGAACAAGTTCCCATACATCATTTCTAGTGAATTGATTCAATTCTTCTTGCATAACAAGAATCCATGAATCATTAGATGATGCTTCCTTTGGATTTTTGGGTTCAATAGTTGATATAAAAGCAACATTACTCATCTTGTTTAGTTGATTTCTAGTTCTAACAACAAATTCAATATTTCCTAGTATATTTTCTATAGGATGATCTTTTAAAAGCCTGATCCTTTTATTAGGACAAACAGTTACACAATTTGTTTTAAAATAATTATCCATGTAATTCTAGAATAATCATCTACAATTACAAAAATATATTTACTGTGATTATTGACTGAATTTGAGATGGACCAAACATATCTAGATGAAGTAACTCAAGAGGTTTTGAAGTTGAAATCATATCTTTCAATTTAAATGAACTCTTTCTAAGTTTTCCTAATTGACAAACATCACATATACTATCTACTTTAAAATCCATTTAGGGAGACCTCTTACTAGATCAAGTTTTGAAAGTGTAGATAAAAGTTTGAAATTTAAATTCCTAAATCTTTTATGCCAACTCCAAGGGTCACTTGTATTAGCCAAAAGACATAGGTTATCATTTGAGATTTTCATACTGAGGATATAAATATTTTTCTTCCTAATTCCTTCAAAGATAATATTTGATTTATTATCTTCGATGTGACACTTATCTTGTTCAAATTTAATTTGTTAGCCCTTGTCACATAGTGGACTTATGCTAAGTAAGTTGTGTTTTAGATTCCAAACTAACAGAACATAAGAAATAGTAGGAGTTTTAGAGTTACCGACATTGCCGATGCCAATCACATATCCTTTTGAATTGTCTCCAAATTTGACCATTCCTCAATCTTCATAAATTATGTCATTCAGTATCTCCGGATTACCAGTCATGTGTCTTGAACATCCACTATCAAGTATCCATTTGTTTTTTCTTGATTTGCACCATTTGTCCATTGAGTGTTGATTCTTCAAAATCCATATAACACATCTGTTCCTGCACAACACACCAATTCATTAGATAACTTGATTTTCTATAATAACAATATGAAGACTTATGAGACAATGATGATTTGGATAGTTTTGAACTAGTGTTAATAGAATCTCCAAAAATTGCCATTTTAAGCTTTTTCAAAATTCAGATTATGATATACCAAATGTAGGAAATGCAGATTACGGATCTTAAGGTAGAATTCACACTAGAGGGGTGGTGAATAGTGTTTAATTTATTTTATGAATCTTTTTGAAATATTTTCAAATTAAATCCAAACAGATGCAATTCAAAAACACAGAAACAATCATAGAATCAGACACTGAAGCAAATAGTAAATAAAAAAAGAACACACCGGAATTTTATATTGGTTCGGAGTTACCCTACATCCCGTCCCACACAATTTCTTGTGCAAATTTATTTTCAAATATAATGTCGATATTACAACCTCGATTTTAAGGCCACGAGATACACCCTCCTGTCTCTGAGTCCAGGGAAAACTCTCTTGATCTAACTAGGCTACAAGATCACCTAATTGATTTACGGGCTACAATCACACCCAATTGATTCACGGGCCACAATCACACTCCAATCACACTTTGATAGAGAGAGACTCGATACACTTCGATATTTCAATCTTTGATTACAAATGATCCTATAACTCTGAATAGCACTGAGATCTTTGAGAGAGAGTGGCAGAGAATCAAACTAGAGATGATCGAGTTTGATTCACTTAGAATTTTGACATATTTTTGTTAAAGCATTTGAAATATAAGAGAATATTTAAGTAGAGAAGGAGGAGTGGAGAAATAAATAAAAACTAACTTAAAATTCATTGAAAACAACTGGTATTTATAGGAGAACAACGGTCATGTCCATTCGTGAAAGGTTATGTCGAATAGACACTTCTTTTGAAAATTTGAAATTTGAATTCTATGGCTACCATGTCGACATAGGGGGTAGGGCATGTCGACATCCCTTAGTATATTTTGAAAATTGATTTTTGTTCTAAAAGAGATTTTCTTTCTAAAGTTTTTCGAAACTATCTTAGAACTTTATAAACTATTTTGAATATACATTATGATTATAAAAACCTTTGGAAAGTGATCTTAGGAAATATAAAAGTAATAAAAACTAAATATATAAATATTTTGAGATTAAAGCTAAAACATTAAAACCAGGAGATAGTTTTAAAACAAGAAATGATTTTGAAATTATATGATTAAAAATAGTTTTTTAATTAAGGCTAAAATATTTTAATTGATAGAGATGACTATAAAAAGATAGTTTTGAAAAAATAAATCATTTTGAAAATTTCGTGGATTACATTCAACTAGAGAAGGTAATTAGTTCCATCCCACTAAAGAGGTCGTGGGTTCCATCCCACTATTAAGGCGAGAAGGTGGATTCCATTCCATAATTAAAATCCGAATAAAGATTTTAGTGCTATTATGAAGTTTTAACATAAATTTAGACTCTATTACTTATCTTGATGTCTTGAACTCTTGAACTCTTGATAGTCATGAGTCTTCAGTCTTGATTTCTTCAATCTTGAATTCGTCAGTCTTGAATCTCTATATTCAATCTTTAATCTTTATATTGTACAGTCTTCATTCTCAATACCTGCATATATATATCCTGCATATACATATATATCTAGACAAGAATATTAGTATTTATATTTTATAACAAGTCCAAAGGTTGTTGTCATCAAAACCATCATCTCAGGAACTAACTATCTCCCCCCTTTTGATGATGACAACCTATGTTTATAAATCTACTCCAACAAACTTTGATTCTACTCCTACTCCACTTATAACAACAACTCCCCCTTAATCTACTAACTCCCCCTTAATCTACTAACTCCCCCTTAATCTAAGCCTATCTAACCTATTTTACAATTCTCCCTCTTTGTTATCCACAAAAAACTAAGCCTAAACTACATAACTCCCCCTTAAACTAATACTATGGAACTAAATGCTAATAACAAAGTATAATAAGTGAAACATAAATCTAATTTTATTATATATGATGTTACATTACACATATGAAACATAGACACAAATATATACAAGTACACAAAATATAAAAACATTAATATAATAACAATCCAACGAGAGTCCTTGACAATTGGTGACTTGTGAATCGTCAATTAGGGTAATGTGGACAAAAGTTTCCATGTTGTTCGACCAAATTACCATTTTTGTAAAAACAGACTTCTCCAACGAAAATAACTTTATCGTCTTCGTCCATTTGCACTTCTTCTTCTTCTTCGTCGTCGTCCTCTAATGGATTATGAATACGTATGTCAGAGGAATCATCTTTAATCACAATAGGGTCTGCATGATTATCCATTAGAAATTTTTGCAAATTTCTAAGAATCTTGCCTTGTTTCTCTTGTTCCTTTGCCATCCTTATTTGCATGACTTGTAATTCAGTCAGCATTTGCAGAGATTCCTTCATAATTTCCTCGATCTTCATTACTCGAGCTAATGTAGTTCGTTGAAATGGACCAGAATTATGAGAAGGGAAGGAAAAGGTTGCACTTTGGTTTGATTTAGAAGAGGAGGCCATTATTTTATATTTTCAGAAGTTTATTACAGAGAAAATGAAGTAAGAAGATAAAATTTTTTGAAATGTTGTGATTATATAACCACTAAACCGATTTTAGAGGGAAAATCAAAATTTCAAATTTTACCGTTGTATGTCGACATGGGGGGTAGGGGAATGTCGATATCCCTTTGAAAATTTTGAAAATTTTGTTTTTCTTTATTTATTTAAATATATATGTTACTATATCTATATTCTATATCTCTGTTATAGGACAAATACCTAGTTCTCTCATTAATTTAATAATGGTTGATTGATTCAAGGATTTGGTCAGTATATCAGCTATTTGATTCTCAGTGTTGATAAATTCAAGAGAAATAATCTCTTTAATTATATTATCTCTGAGAAAATGATGTCTGGTATCAATATGTTTTGTTCTGGCATGATGAGTAGGATTTTTGAATAAATTTATTGCGTATTGTCACAATAAATTGGTGGTTTTGAAATATTGAATACAAAATCCTTTAGGGTCTGTTGCATATAGATAACTTGAGAACAAGCCAAAGTAGCAGAGATATATTCTACTTTAGTTGTTAATAATGAGATAGTATTTTGCTTTTTAGTAAACCAGGAAACAAGAGAATGTCCTAAAAAGTGACAAGTTCCACTTGTACGTTTTCGGTCTGATTTACAACCAGCATAGTCAGCATCACAATATGAGATTAAATCAAATGAATCATTTTTAGGGTACAATAGGCCATAGTTTAAAGTATGTTTAACATATCTTAGGATACGTTTAACATCTTTTAAATGGGTTTCTTTGGGTTGAGATTGTACCTTGCATAGAGACAGACATTATGCATGATATCAGGCCTACTCGAAGTTATATAGAGTAGCGATCATAGTTTTGATCAACATCTTTTGACATGTCTTCTTTATTCAAGGCTTCATTGGTTTCCATGGGAGTGGGTTTTCCACTTGCAGTGGTCATACCAGACTTACTAACTAGATCCCTAGCATACTTTTCTTGACTAATGAAAATACCACTATCTAATTGTTTTATTTGCAATCCTAAAAAGAAAGTAAGCTCACCCATATGACTCATCTCAAACTCTTTTGTCATTATTTCAGAAAACTCTTTGTTCATTTCATTGTTTGTTGATCCAAAAATTATATCATCTACATAAATCTGTATTAACATATCATTTTTGTTTCTTTTAATAAACAAAGTATTATCTACTTTACCAATTTCAGAATTTGATTGTAATAGGTAAGATCTTAGTCTGTCATACCAGGCTCTAGGAGCTTGTTTCAGACTATATAAAGCTTTCTTTAATTTATAAACATGATTTGGAAACTTTTCTTCTTCAAAAAGTGGAGGTTGTTGAACATAAACATCCTCTTTAACAAAACCATTTAAAAAGGCACTTTTGACATCCATTTGAAATAATTTGAAATTGTTGTGATTTGCGAAAGCAAGTAGAATTTTAATGGCTTCTAATCTTACTATGGGTGCAAAGGTTTCATCAAAGTCTATTCCTTCTTCTTGACAATAACCTTGCGCGACTAACCGAGATTTATTTCTAACGACCTCACCTTGTTCATTCATTTTATCTTTATAAACCCATTTAGTTCCTATTATAGTTTTGTCCTCGGGTCTAGGAACAATTTTCCATACATCATTTCTAGTGAATTGATTCAGTTCTTCTTGCATAGCAAGAATCCATAAATCATCAGATGATGCTTCCTTTGGATTTTTGGGTTCAATAGTTGATATAAAAGCCACATTACTCATCTTGTTCAATTGATTTGTAGTTCTAAAAACAGATTCAATATTTCCTAGTATATTTTCTATAGGAAGATCTTTTAAAAGCCCGATCCTTTTATTAGGATGAACGGTTATACAATTTGTTTTAGAAAAATTAACCATGTAAATCTAGAATAATCATCTATAATTACAAAAACATATTTACTATGATTATTGACTGAATTTGAGATGGACCAAATAGATCTAAATGAAGTAACTCAAGAGGTTTTGAAGTTGAAATCATATCTTTCAATTTAGATGAACTCTTTCTAAGTTTTCCTAATTGACAAACATCACATATACTATCTACTTTAAAATCCATTTAGGGAGACCTCTTACTAGATCAAGTTTTGAAAGTCTAGATAAAAGTTTGAAATTCAAATGCCCAAATCTTTTATGCCAAATCCAAGGGTCATTTGTATTAGCCAAAAGACATAGGTTATCATTTGAGATTTTCATACTGAGAATATAAATATTTTTCTTCCTAATTCCTTCAAAGATAATATTTGATTTATTATCTTCGATGTGACACTTATCCTTTTCAAATTTAATTTTGTAGCCCTTGTCACATAGTTGACTTATGCTATATAAGTTATGTTTTAGATTCCAAACTAACAGAACACCAGAAATAGTAGCAGTTTTAGAGTTATCGACATTGCCGATGCCAATCACATATCCTTTTGAATTGTCTCCAAAGTTGACCACTCCTCCATCTTCATAAATTATGCCATTCAGTATCTCCGGATTACCAGTCATGTGTCTTGAACATCCACTATCAAGTATCCATTTGTTTTTCTTGATTTGCACCATTTGTCCGTTGAGGGTTGATTCTTCAAAAGCCATATAACACATATGTTCCTGCACAACACACCAATTCAGTAGATAACTTGATTTTCTATAATAACAATATGCAGACTTATGAGACAATGATGATTTGGATAGTTTTGAACTAGTGTTAACAGAATCTCCAAAAATTGCCATTTTAAACTTTTTCAAAATTCAGATTATGAAAACTTTGAAAACCAATGATCTGATACAAAATGTAGGAAATGCGGATTATGGATCTTAAGGCAGAATTAATTCTAGAGGGGAGGGGGTGAATAGTGTTTAATTAATTTTATGAATCTTTTTGAAATCTTGTCAAATTAAATCCAAACAGATGCAATTCACAAACACAGAAACAACCACAGAATCAGACACAGATGCAAATAGTAAATAAAAGCAGTAAAGGAAAGAACACACTAGAATTTTACACTGGTTCGGAGTTACCCTACATCTTGTCCCACACAATTTCTTATGCATATTTCTTTTCAAATATAATGTCGATATTACAACCTAGATTTCAAGGCTATGAGATACACCCTCCTGTCTCTGAGTCCAGGGAAAACTCTCTTGATCTAACTAGGCTACAAGATCACCTAATTGATTTACAGGCTTCAATCACAACCAATTGATTTACGGGCCACTATCACATTGTTTCCAATCACACTTTGATAGAGAGAGACTCGATACACTTCGATCTTTCGATCTTTGATTACAAATGATCCTATAACTTTGAATAGCACCGAGATCTTTGAGAGAGAGTGGAAGAGAATCAAACTAGAGATGATCGAGTTTGATTCACTTAGAATTCGGTAGAGTTTTGTTAAAGCATTTGAAATATATGAGAATATTTGAGCGGAGAAGGAGTGAATAAATGTAGAAAAACTAACTTAAAATTCGCTGAAAACAACTGGTATTTATAGGTGAACAACGGTCATGTCCATTCGCAAAAGTTTATGACGAATAGACACTTCTTTTGAAAATTTGAAATTTGAATTCTACGGCTACCATGTCGACATGGGGGGTAGGGGCATGTCGACATCCCCTAGTATATTTTGAAAATTGATTTTTGTTTTAAAAGAGATTTTCTTTCTAAAGTTCGTTGAAACTATCTTAGAACTTTGTAAACTATTTTGAATATACTTTATGCTTATAAAAACCTTTGGAAAGTGATCTTACAAAATATAAAAGTAATAAAAACTAAATATATAAATATTTTGAGATTAAAGCTAAAACATTAAAACAAGGAGATAGTTTTAAAACAAGAAATGATTTTGAAATTAATATGATTAAAAATAGTTTTTGAATTATGGCTAAAATATTTAAATTGATAGAGGTGACTTTAAAAAATAGTTTTGAAAAAATTAATCATTTTGAAAATTTCGTGGATTCCATTCCACTAGAGAAGGTCGTGGGTACCATCCCACTAAAGAGGTCGTGGGTTCCATCCCACTATTAAGGCGAGAAGGTGGATTCCATTCCACAATTAAAATCCGAATAAAGATTTTAGTGCTATTATGAAGTTTTAACATAAATCTAGACTCTATTACTTATCTTGATATCTTGAACTCTTGATACTCATGAGTCTTCAGTCTTGATTTCTTCAATCTTGAATTCGTTTGTCTTGAATCTCTATACTCAGTCTTGAACCTTTATACTGTACAGTCTTCATTCTTAGTACCTATATATATATATCCTGCATATACATATATATCTAGACAAGAATATTAGTATTTATATTTTATAACAAGTCATATGGTTGTTGTTATCAAAATCATCATCTCAGGAACTAACAGGACCAAGTAAGATGAGAATCTTGTTATAGAGAGTGCCTCTCCTTTCGTTTTTTGGCAGCTGAGCAAGGATGGAACATCCAAGAAAACTAGGGTGTGAAATGATACTAAAGTGTCCAAGGAACATGGGTCTCTACACCTATTCATGTAAATATTTAACCTTTTGTATGCAAATTTTAAGATTTCCTCTTTATGCAATGAAAGTTATCTTATTAATCTTGTTTTGTCATGGTAAATTTCCTTTATTGCCACTTTATTTTTTCCTATTTTATGAATGACTGGGTCGTCTTCATTGTTTTTTGTTTGTTTGTTTTAGTCTTTCGAAGAAGTTTTGTTTACTAAACTTCTAAAGGAAAGCGAGGACAGACTTAAAACTTAAACCCTAGATCATCTTGATCTTAGTGCTACAGCTATCCATAAGCATGCGAAAGAGTTAGATGAGTCTTTTACAAAACTTAAGGATGAGACCCAAGGGTTGCCCTCCAGGATTGATCAAGTAGTTAAAAAGGAGGCACTTAGTGACTTTTTACTGCACCGATGGCAATATACCCTAGAAAGCAGCTCTTTCCCACCCAATTGCCCTTTTTTGGAATAGTTCGGCATAAGCTTAGAAATATACATAAGGATGGAGTTTTTTCTACTTCCATTATTTTTTATATATGGGTTTGTTGAATTTGTCATATGATGATGTAGTTAATAATACATGTCCCTATTTTGATTTTAACGTGATGGATTTTGATTTTCTTGAGTCGAACTTTTAATCATTACCCACTAGGTTCGTCCCCATGGGCTTTCATTTGAGTTTAATGAAGTCCTCGAATCCAACATTCCTTCTACCGCCATTGTTCATGGACCTGATGCCACCAATGTGCCTGAATTCGAGATTGAAGTGAAGACTTCTACTGCGGCCTCAAAAGAGGTAAATATTCGTCTGACAATTGCTAATGAAAAGCTTGAAAAAGATTCGAAGGAGGTTAGTATGTATCTTAAGGAGGCCAAATATGCACTGAGTCGTCAATACCAACTTAATGTTAAGCTACATGAAGGGGTTTTGGCAGTTGAATCAAAGTTGGAGGACTTGCAGCAATTCTTAAAAGATGACGAGGCACTTTATGCTGTCGTTTATCAGGCAGAAATAGCGAAATTGAATAAGACTATAAAAGACCTATCTTCTCAACTTGCCCCCAAATTGAGGAAAAGGAAGGTACTAAAGAAGGAAAAATGATAGAGGGATCTAGTTCGGATTTGGTTCCTGCTCCCTCTACGGATGTGAATCCTTCTTTGGTAAATGAGTGGAAGAAGAAGATGGAGCCAAAGGTGCTTTTCCATCCTCGGAGGGAAGGGTGGAGGACTGATGCCCTTAGGTATTTTGGTGGCTTTGCCAGAAATACCAAGAAAACTAAGGCTCAGCTAATTGACACTTTAGAAAGCACGAAGGAGAAAGTTGTATGCAAGATTTATGAACTTGGGGATTCTTTGCGTGAAGCTTAGGATATGATTGCCTTCTTCTCAGAAAAACTTAGATAAGAGAAAGTTAAAAGCAAGATGAGGGCATATTTTCTTGAAGTGCGCCAAGGACATCTTTACTTATTTCTACCCCACACTTGATCTGAGCTTCTAACGCAATGTTGCGAGTTTTAAAGTAGCCGTAGAGGGGCCAACAGATCATTGGGCAAGCACTTGCTATGTCCCTTGAAAAACTATTCCTATCAGTTCAGTCCTGCCTTTGGCCAGCATAACTTAAGTGCTTTTAGTGTAGTATTTTAGGAACTATAACTATGAATGACTTTGTAATTTTATATTGTTGGATACTTTCTTTGGGTTGTACACATATTATGAAATTAAGATTTCTTTGCAAAGTTTGTAGACTTCTTGTACATCCTTTACATAGTTGTACTTCTCCTTAATTTTGCCTTGTATGGGCTCGTTTGATTTTCAGCCTGCTTCTTTTGATCGAGATCCAGATAAATTGCCCTTAAAGGCAAGCTTAATTCTTCTTTGATAGGGGTTGCAGAATTGGAAAGTTTGCTATGGGATGCCGAAGGCATATACAGGGTCATAATATGAACGAAATTAAGGTCTTAGAATGCAAAGTTGAAGATTTAAATGGGCAAATTGCAAGGCAAATTAGCATTGAGGACGCTCCTTCCACAGGCTTAACTCGAGGTGCAGTCTTGAAACCCGGTGCTACTCATGCTCTCCTACTTAGGGCAGATCCAAATGTTGTTCCTACATGGAAGAATGAATTGAAAAATTATTACGTCGCCAAATTTTCCGAATTATAATATCATTATAAAAAGGGGTCGAAGACTACCAGTGGTGGTAGCTCGCCTTATATTTACTGTGTAGGAACTTTTGGACTACCAGAACAACTGATAAAACAAAGGATCAACTTTTGGATGAGGTAGATCGTATCAGGGTAGTGGCTATGAAACGTGTTAATGGCCTTGAAAACGAAAATTTTAGATTAGAGTCTGAGGCTTGCCTTGATGCTGTTGCTACTTCTTGAGGTGGGTTAGATAGGGCTTCCTTATTGGAGAAGCTTCATAATGAGAAGGTGGGAAAGGTTATGGTAGAGATTGGTGTGAAGCATGCAATTGAAGTTTTCACTCGCTTATGGCCGAGGCTTGATTTGACCTTCCCATACAATAATGCAGATTATGAATTTGATCTACATGGCTATGGTGTGCTTGTACCAGTGCTAATTACGACCCTCGTATAGCTTATGGTAGTGTCTCCCTCGGTCGCACATCAGTTGCTATCAGTGAATTGAATGACCCGTCTTATGCTCTCCAACTTAAGGATAGCTCTCCTCTATGCACAGTACTGACATCCTGCAGATCATATTGTCGAAGAAGGATTACAACCGACTCTTGCTCTGAGTTTGAGTCAGATTTGCAACATTGTTTCATTTTATTGTAACTTGTCATTTTTATGCACTTTTAAAGTTGTTTGTAGAAGTATGGGTTGTGTAAATATAGGCGCATTATCCTGTGAATGTTAATAGGACTAAATAAATATAAGAAAACCCTATTTTTGGCATTTACCTAAAAAGTTTTAAGTAATTTCTAGGATTAAATCTGTTTCGATAATTGCAGTGCATCCCATGAGTTATTTCTTTCTTGCCATCTTTGAATTGCGTAGTTCATGCTTCCTGAACACTGCATTTGGTGTTTAAAAATTGTCGCGCGCTTTGCACGGTCTATCCCACTATTTGGGTATAGATTATTGTTTTGACTGTGAAGTCAGGTCGTGCATTTACAACCTCCTTGATTCATGCGCATGGTTTTTTATACTAGTTGGTGCTGTCTAATATCATTACATCCAGTGTGGTTATGTTAACAAAATTAACATAAAGAGATTTTTATACTGGTTTGGACCATCCAATATCCCTACGTCCAGTTTAGTTATTTGGTTGAAAATGTCGGGCTGCGTTTTATGCAATTCCATTTTGATAACTAGTTTGGGCCATCTATTATTCGTACATCTAGTGTGATTATTCAGCCATTCCAACAAGATTAACACAAAGAGAGTTTTATACTAGTTTGGGTCGTCCATTATCCCTACGTCCAGTTCAATATAACAATTACAATGTTAATTACATAAGTAGTGTAGATCATACAAAATAACGCCCGAGGTGCTTTGAGTTCCATGTTCTTAAAACTAGGTTGCCATCAGGTTTCGTTATTCGGCACACACCATTGGCCAGAACTTCTGCTATAACCAATGCGCCTTCCCAATTTAGGCCCAGAGATCCTTCTACTAGGTCTTTTGTGTTGGCCATTACCATTCGCAATACCAAATCTCCTTTGTAGAAGTTTCTTTCATCGTGTCTTGTATTGTAATTTCTTGCAATTCTTTTTCAGTATGTGATAGATGCTACTGCTGTCTCGTCTCTTCTTTCTTGAATGAGGTCGAGGGCAGCTTCCTTTAGTTTCTTGTTCTTCTTTGTTGTGTAAGATATTCTTCTATGCTAGGGGACTTCTACTTTAATGGGAAGCATGGCCTCGTATCCATAGGTTAATGAAAAAGGGGTATGGCCAATTGGAGATACGGTCGAAGTTCTTATAGGCCAATAATACTAAAGATAATTCTTCTGCCCATTTTCCTTTTGCCTTCTACAATCTTTTCTTAATAAACTTCTTATTGGTTTTGTTTTCTGCTTTGACCTGCCTATTTACTTGTGGGTGCATGACAGAGGATAAACTTTTGATTATGCCATTATTCTCGCAGAGTTCTACGAATTCTTTGCTTTCAAACTGGGTTCTATTATCAAAGATTATCTTATGGGGGATTTTGAAACTGGTGATTATGTTCCTTACCACAAATATGACCATTTTCTTTGCGATGATTGCAGCCAAAGGCTCTGCCTCCACCCATTTAGTGAAGTAGTCTATCGCCACCATTGCATACTTCGCTCCTCCCTTTGACATAGGAAGTGGCCTATTAAGTCTATTCCCATATATCGAAGGGCCATGGGCTAACAAGTGGGATCAGCTCGTGGGATGGCCATCTAGGGATACTTACAAATCTTTGACACTTGTCGCATCTCCTCACAAATTCCCTTGCATCCCAGAGAGATGAAGGCCAATAATAACCACGCCTCAGTACCTTCTTTGCTAACTTAGCTCCCCTTGAGTGATCCTTGCAATGCCCCTTGTGCACTTCTCTTACGACCCATATCCCCTCCTCATTGGAAATGCACCTAAGATAAGGGGTTGAGTACCCTCTCTTGTACAATGTGCCATCAAAAAAGGAGTAGTACGAAGCCCGATATCTTATTTTTGAGGCTTTATTTAGGTTTAGGGTACGAATTGTCTGATAGGGTCATCCAAGTGTTCTCCTCAGTTTGTTGAAGCGTGGGTTTAATTGGGGACTGCTCTCGATTTTCCTCGATTTTCTGGTCTTGAGATCCCTGAATCATAGCCCGTTGGACTCGGGTTAGGACCACTGTTTGGTTAGCTTCATTGATGCTCGGTTCTTCTTGATGCCCTACTGCTTTCATTTTATTTTCCACTTTAGTGCTTGCAAGTTTAGTTAACTAATCGATAGAAGAATTGTTCTCACGTGGAATCTATTCTATTCCAAATTGTTTGAACTGGCTCTAGCAATATCTTGGAAAGTTCCACATATTTGACTAAGGTTGGATCCTTTGCTTAGTAATTGCCATGTACATGATTTACAACTAATTGGGAATCGCTGTAAATTTTTATATAGGTTACCTTCATTATCTGAGCCATTCTCAAGCCTGCAAGGAGAGCTTCATACTCCGCTACATTGTTGGTCTCCTTGGACCCAAGCCGCACTGCTCCATACAATTTCTGCTTATTTGGAGTAACCAACATATATCCAATTCCTACCCCCTATTCATCTGAAGCTCCATCAATGAATAGTTCCCAGAACGACGAGGTAAATGTCTCTTCCTCTAGTTGGGGCTCTGCTGGAAGTGTGCATTCTGCAATGAAGTTTGCTAGTGGCCGACCTTTGATCGCTTTTCTCTGACAATAGGCGATGTCAAATTGGTTGAGCTCCATCACCCATTTTAACGAGCGCCCTTTTGTCTCTGGGTTTTGTAGTATTTTCCTTAAAGGTTTATCTATGAGGACTTTGATGTGATGTGCTTAAAATAAGGTCACCGTTTTCTTGCTGTGAGGAGAAAGTTGTAGGCTAGCTTCTCAATGACTGAGTAATTTAATTCTGCTCTTGACAAATGCTTTCTTGTGAGGTAGATAGGCTTTGGGTCCCTTCATCTACTCGAATCACTACAGCATGGACAACTTTATAAATTACAGCTAAATATACATATAAATCCTCACTTGTTACCTATTTACATAAAATAGTAGTGTTGACCAAATAGTCTTTTAGGTTTTGGAATGCAGCTTTACATTCCTCCTTCCATTCGAAACTTCGCCCTTTCTTTACCTGATCGAAGAATGGTATGCACTTGTCGATTGCTTTCGAAATGAACCTGCTTAGTGCTTCCACCCTGCCATTTAAGCTCATGAGATCCTTTGGCTTTATTGGAATTCCCTTTTCCTTATGCCTTTAATCTTTTCTGAGCTGCTTCAATGCCGTGAGCACTTACTACGTATCCCAATAATTTTCCTAGCTGAATGGAAAAGGTGCATTTCAATGGGTTCAGCTTCATATTATATTGCCTTAGGATGTCAAATGTTTCTTCCAGGTACCAAACATGGTCCAATGCTACCTTTGACTTAACCAGCATGTCATCTATGTGCACCTTAACATTTTCTTCCATCTGGTCCGTGTTCACCATTTAAACCAGCCTTTGATAGGTTGCCCCAGCACTCTTTAGCCTGAGTGACATGACTGCAGCAATACAAGCCTTTGTCTGTCACAAAACTAGTATGCTCCTGATGGCTTGAACATAGCTATCTGACTGTATTCTGAGTATGCATCCATGAATGAGAGTAGTTCATGTCCGCTGGTCGCATCTACCAACTGATCAATTCGGTGTAAGGGGAAGCTATCCTTCGGGAAGGCCTTGTTGAGGTTGGTATAATCAATGCAGGTACTCCATTTTCCATTAGGCTTCTTCACAAGCACTGGGTTAGCGATCGATTTTGGGTAATATACTTCCCTGATGAATCCATTTTCCTTTAACCGTCTGACTTCTTCATGTAGAGTACTATATCTTTCTCAATCTAAGGTTATGTGCTTTCATCTTTCTGGACAGGCATCGGGATCGATGTTGGGTGCATGACATATGATGGCTGGGCTTATTCATACCATATCTGAATGGGTCCAGACAAATACATCCACTGATCTCTTTAAGAAGTCTATTAGCTCAACCCGGGATTCTGCACTGAGATTCTTCCCTATCTTGAGAACCTTTGTGGGGTCTTTCAGGTTTATTTATACATCTTCGAGGTCATCTACTTGCTTCAATTATTTCTTTGCTGCTCCTAATCTTGGGTCTATCTCATTTTCTGTTACCTCCTAGAGTTGAGAATTGACTGAGAGTGCTTGTTTTTGAGCCTTTTCGGAGAAGTACTGTGCGCAGTCTGAATTATATTCGTCGGTGTCAATCGTGTACATATATATCCTTTTCTTACTTTTTGTGGTTGCAAGATGACTTACTTTAGCATCAGTACTGGCACTTGGTACTGACATAGTTTTTTGAGTTGGTTTGATTTCTTGTTTATTACTATTAGCGCATATATTAGAAGGGACAACACATTAGTTTAAAACAGTATTGCAAGATTTAAGCTTTACATTGTATAGTTCCTTAGCTAAATATTGTTCTACCTCCACTAATCTTATCCCCACAGGAGTGTTGAATTTCCTAAGCAGGTCTTTCTGAGAGATGACCGCCCTTAACTCTATCGATGCAAGTCTTCCCACGAAGGCATTGTATGGTGATGGCTGGTCGATAATCAAGAAACTTGCGTAGAAGGATTTGTGCAGAGGTGCTATTCCGGCTGTGATGAGCAGGCGTGCTGACCCAACGTGAACAGTTGTTGTGTTAGTGAAGCTATAAATCGACTTAGGACTAGGCTTTATAATATTAGATGGAAGCTTCATTTGGTCATATGTTGACTTGAAAATTACATTGAATGAGCTTCCAGACTATAAAAAGACTTTTTTCATAGTGCAATTTGAAATGTGCACCGTGACTACAAGGAGACCTTAGTGTGGAAAAATGATTCCTACTGCATTAGTTGCCGCGAAAACTATTTCCTACTCCGGCTTTAACTTGATATGAAAAACTATCTTCTATTGTGCTTTAGCCTCTTGCATATACTTCTCTCATGCTTTCTTACTTGGCCCAACGAGATGTGGTCCACTATAAATTGAGATAATGAGTTTTGAGGGATTTCTTACCTAGTTTTTATTGAAGTCGGAAGTGAGGTCGCTGACCCCATTCTCATCGATGGGTTTCTATAAGCTGCCCATGTATTATCTTTAGATCAATATTTCTACCTCGTTCTTTAAATGACTGCAATTGTCCGTATGGTGGCCGTTGGCTCTATGGAAGCGGCAGTATGCTCGACCTCGATTCTGTTCTGCTCTTCCCTTTATTCGGTATGTTGTATGAAAGCTCAGTCCCGGTTATCTCATATATCTGCTCAGGAGTGTGAGTAAGGAGAGCTTTTGTGGCGGGGTTTAATTTCTTTTTTCATTTCGCAGATGGATGATATTCTTCTTCCCCCCTTTTCTTGTTATAGCTGGTGGCAGAAGTTCTTTGAGGTTGCACCGCAGATCTAGCCTCTTCCATACTAATATAGCCACTAGCCCTCTCATGGAAAGCCTTCATACTATGACACGGTTTTCTACTGTTTTTCTCCCACATTGATGTGTTTCTTCTTATCTCGACGTGGGTGTCAATAAGTAGTGCTTGTTCGCTGGTTACTCAAATCTGAAGTGCCTCAGATTTGAAGTGTTTCACGAAGTTGCACTAGCTTTCATTCTCTCCCTACTTTATGCATGATAGGGAGTTTACATCTGGTGAGTCTTCTATTCCCATATTGAATTGCCTTGAAAGTCTATGGATAGGTGTCTCAAGATCGAACGTCAGTTGGTCCATACCTCCTGAACCATTGGGAGGCTGCACTGACTAAGTAAACAGGGAAAAATTTACATCGGGCCATTCTTCTTACTTTAAGAATGTCCATGTAATAATCAAAAATGCATATGTAGTCATTAGGGTTGGTAGTTCCATCGAATTTGTCAATCGATGGGGCTTTAAAGTTGTCCAGAAAATCTACTTCTATAATGGTTTCGCTGAATGGAGAAGATCCTTCTTCCCCGACCTTCTCCCTAGTGTTTTGTTAGCAAAGCCTTTCCTGTTGTTCCATTTGTGCCTTTAATTGTCCGATCTCATTTTCTTCTGGTCCATCTGGGATGAATCCCCCTAAGAAGTGGTTTCATCATCATCACGGACAGATTGGGTCTTTTTCTTCAGCGAGAGTGGGTTAATATTGAGTGGCTTTGATTTTATTTATAGGTTTATCTGGATCTTTACCTTTAGTTTGGAATTAGTTCTCGAGCCAGCTTTACCATTTCCATTTCCATTTCCATTTCCATTTCCATTTCATTTCCATTTCCATTTCTAGAAGTGCCATTATCACTCACCCGTTGTATGTTAAGCGCAATTGGCGAGTGAAGGCAGTGTGCTATGGAATATGGAGGGGAGCTTGGCCTAGGAGTAGTGTGTTGGGCCATCATTTTCTCCAACCCCTCCTTACTTTGGTTCATTTGGTTTTGAAGGATTGAAGTGCAGCTAGGATGAGATCTGCAGGAGCATCATCTAAAACTCCCACTTTAGTTTTAGCTTTTAAGATCATGAGTGGCTTCTTTGAGGTTTTCAAAGCCAAGTGTAACTGTTCTTGTGTAGGGGGGATAGTGGAACCAATGAGATTCATGATATTTTGGGAGATGGTAAGAAAATTTGTTAAGGAATAAAAATAGAGAAATGGAGGTTCAAATCCTCCCTATGGTGCCAAAAATGTTGCTGAAACTTTTAGTCTCACAATACCTCAAATGATCATGAAAGTAACTATAGTGTACTTCCATGGATCAACATCAACAAACTTAAAAGTAATATTAAATTTTCCTTCAGGTAGTAATTATGTCATCGAGAGCTTAAATAATTATGTAGTTTCACTTTAACTTCTTGTTAAAATACCAAGTTGGGTTTATATCCAATTCGAGTAAAGAAAGAAAATAAAGTAGAAAAGAATCGAACGCTAAAAAATAGGTAGGTAAAATGTAAGGAAAAAGTAATGACATAGATAATTTTACATGGTTCGAATATTAAAGAATCCAACGTCCAAGGGGGAAATATCACTTTCTACTTTTATATTCCATTGTATAAGCATTAATGGCAGAAAGCATAGAACTTTTCACTATTAACCTTAAAAATATCTGATCGGGAAAAGATCCCTTTCTTACTATAGTGCCTTTTCTATTTACAGTATAAAGATGCATGTGGATCGCTGTCACTCTTGTTTTGCTATTTTAATTTCCACCTTTGGATTCTGCCATGTGCCATCTATTTGTCTCGTTTGTTTGGTGTGCATGGGTTGCTGATATGTCTTTGGTGGGAAACCTCAATTTGAGCGGTTGAATTATGGGCATTGGCGGGAAGTTTGAAATAGAAGCGGGAACATCTGAAATTGATTCGAGAAACTAAAATTTGAATGGACCATGCACTTCTAATCTATGGGGTGAATGGCTTGTGTACTGCCCCTGTGTACGAATGAGAGCATAATGAAATGCTCCCCTTTTATTCAGTACAGTTGCGTCATTTTGGCACTCTCATGATGAAAATTTTCTGGTTGTTCCTTTGTTTTGTTTTGAGGCATTGTTGATACATATGGAGCGGAATTGTGCCATTTATATGATACTGCCCTGGGGAGGTTAGAATTGAGTTACCTCGCCTATTCTGGATAGTTTGTTTGACATTATGCTGAGGATAAATGGAGCAAAGTTGTTTTACCAAACCTATGATGTTAGCTCAATATCTATATGAATTTGTTCTGAGCTACTCTTGATGTTGATATGCGCCAGTTTCTTGATAAGGGCCACTTGCGCCTTCGCCTTTTTCTAACAAGCGAGGAACTACGATGGAGCGATGCTTGGGTAACTCTGTGTGCAGCCCTTGGAATGCTTTTGATTCCATGTGGTACTGCTTAAAGAGTCCTCGGTAAGTGAGCGCAAATCTTTACTTGAAAGTGTTAGCAATGCATAAGCTTTTATGAATAATAGTTGGGTTTGGTGGGTCATTTGGTATGCGGAGCGTTCACTTATGGCTTGCTCAGAGTGACTCAGGAATGTGCATTAGTGAAAAGTTGAGCGTAGTGCTTATGCAGCCCGTTGTGATCTTGCCTTAAACAAGCATTAGTGATTATCCAGCATAATTTGCCTTGCCAAGGTTTAGAGTTGTCAGAAGGATAATATATGTCTAGTGCAGTTCATTAGCTCTGGGTAGAATTCCAAATTGTAGCAAAATTTTGTCATTTTAAAGTCAGATAGAGATGGCAGCGCATCCTTATAGCTGTATATGTTGAAGTAAGATTATAGTGCAGGCTAAAGAGCTATGTTATCGTTCTAAGTATTAGGGTTGTAGGTCATTTTCTACACCTTGTAAATACTTTAGATTTTCAGTCTTAGTATCATAATGTAACGTCAGAGTTGGGAGATCGACACAGTCTTTGAGTCTTTGTAATCGTCTTAGGATTTTTTGGTGCAGTACTCCCTGAACTTCGCCTTATTCTTTGCTTCCTATTCCTATAGCCTAACTTTTATTATAAGAGCAGTCCTTCTAGTTTGAAGCTTGCATCATCTCACCTTTAATAGTGTTCGAGGAATACAGGTGTAACAATGGGCTTAAAAAAAGAACTTTTAAAGTGAATGGATTAGACTCGAAATTTATTTCATTGCATTTGTAATGTCATCTATATATGAAAAATATTTAAAGTTTGTTAAGATTTTGTTAAGATTGTTGAAGTGAGAAGAAAAGGAAAGAAAGTGCAAAAATGGTGTTTTGGCTAGAATTGCCTTTATGATTCTGAAACGAGCTTCCTCTTCTTCATCGTATCATTCTCTTAAAAAGAAAATAATGTTTTCTAATCTTAAAATCAAAATAACTCCATCTCTCAACAAAAAATTACAAAATGGATATCTAAATTCAAGTTAAGAGATTATCTACAAATCCATACCTTCAAGTTCGCATTTTGGAGAAGTTTAGAGATGGATTTCGTGAATCAATTCAAATAAGGTTTATTGGAGTTTAGATTTCTTGACATTTTGTGAGTGGGATTTATGATGTATGATCATTAATTATGTTGGGAAATCATGTTAATACCCAAATGTTGATTTGAGCTAGGGTACTGAGCTTGAATTGGGGTTTTAGATATGGGAATCTTATTAATGAATGTTTTGCAAGAGTTCATGTTAGAATTTAATGTGTTGAAAAACTTGTTATGGAAATCGATATGTTTGGTTTAACTGAATTAATGATTGTTTGTTCAAAAATTGATAGAGTGAAAAGGGATGGTATAGGAAATTTGCAGCCATTATGGATGAGATATGAGTTGAAATGTTTAATCGACTCGTCAAACTCAAATGGTTAAAAAACCGGTTCATTACCTCAAAGTCGTTCTTCGATTGTGAAGTTACACTCATTCAAATGTTGAACGACCTTTCATGTCGAGCATGTTAGTGCGAAGTGTTTCAGTGGCACTTATTCATACGACGATGACGAAAAAGAGAAATGCGAACGAGAAGAAAATGGGGGAGAATTACCACTAAGGGAAATTCCCAATCAAGGTCAAGGTTCATCCTACATCTACTATTCTAACGTCTGAAATCAAAATTCAAATGTTCGGATTTAAAGAATTTATCATACAAATTTCATATGTATTGATGTTTTCAAACTTCTAAAAGTTATTTCAAATGCCTGAAATAAGGGCCAGCTATCCAAAAACCCACTTCTGACGTCTGAAGTGCTAATGATTGGGCAGTTGAGTTTTGGTATTGAGTTTTGATGTTTTGGAGACTTAGGTTTATTTAAAGGTCCTATGTAATGTTCGTAGGGTTTGAAGTGGCTATAAGAAAAATGATGAGTTTGGAGACTACATGCCTTGTCTTGGGGAAATGTGACGGTTGAGGTCGTACGGGATATAGACTACAGTGATGGTTCTAGATGCGATTCAATTTATATAGTGGATTTTCTAGAGCCGTCTGATGGTTTTTAGATGTGATGACTAGGGTATTGTGTTATATGATTCCATATGATATTGCATGTACAAAGTAAATCTGTATCCCTTAGGTATGGCTTTGGGATTTGATATTTCTACATCATTTGTAAAACGAGGTGTGGTTTTTTTGGTTGTGCACGTTTAGCGACACCAATCCATAGATAAAGGACATTCTTTCTTGGTAACAAAGCCGATAGACCTTGAGCTATTGTGTAGTAAAAGGTGATCGACCTCGAGTTACTTATCCTAAATCCACTTGTTAAACAAATAATAATAGTTAGACACATGTATATCGATTCAGGTTAGATACGATCATAAGTGACAGACGATGCATTAAAGTGTCCTAGTATTGGTCTTAGATAAATGTAGTATTTAGCAGGTCTTGGCCTTACCAAATACCCAAGACCTATTAGTCTAGTATGTAATGGTTGAGTCACATTGGTGCCATGATGATTATTATATGATAGTCTCATCATATAGCATAGCACCGTAGTACAAATGCCCTAACATTTTGGATGCAGGTAAAGATGCAGTTGAGGTATGGTTTCCTTACATCGAGTATTACCATTTCGTATTATTCATGATATGTAGCGTATTAGTAATCATGCAGTGTGGTGATATTTTCTTTTCACCAAATTTATGTCTTACTCACTTTATTTTCTCTTTTGTTATCTATCCTTCGAGTAGCTTGACTAAATATGGGCATTTCTGCTAATATGAGGCAATCTATAGAGCCATGGATATTTTAGCGTTATGATTATCTATCTGGTATTTTTGGGATAATGACATGCAGACTGTATATTCATTTTGAGATATTGTATATGTAATTTGATGTATGATTTGCAAGTTGTATTATGATACCGTTTATGTCTCTTAATAAGATATGCATTTAGTGTTTTACATGTTGATGTTTTATTTTATTTGTCCCACTATGAGATTGTATGATGATAGTTGGGATAGATATGCTCTATATTTATTGTTGCTGTTGCTGCATATTCTACCCTTAATGGTGTTGGAGCTAGCCCATTCTACAATGGTTGAAATGGCAAATTTCAAAAAATTCACTAGGGGTTTCTTAATGGGTACATGCAACCTATTATCTAGCACTAGATCCAATCAACATTTTAAATTCAAATCTTATTTTATTTAAAATATTTATATTTATTTAATTAATCATATTAATTAAATAGATTTTATTTTGAATATATTATATAGATTCTTAAACTAACACGACCACATAATAGATATAAGCATGTGCTTAACTATATACATACATACATACATACATATACATACACACACACACACGATAAATTGATATACATATCAAGGGAATATAAATGTCTATGTATATACATATGTTTAAATATAGTACAATATATGTATATGGTTTGTATACACATATTACTAGTACTACACATATATGGTTCAGACATATATATGTATATATTATATTGCCATATATATAACAAAAATATTTATATATTGTATAATTAAAAGTAAATATATTAAAATTGGCTTGACTAAGTATAACATTGTAATTTTAACTAAAATTAAATATTTAATATTTTCAAATTCAAATCTAACTATAGCTTAGTCAAAGATATTATATATTCAAATTTAAAATCAAATTGATTATCTCTAAATATCTTAAAAATAAAAAATATTAAAAATAAATATCTAAAAGATGAATTACTCAAATATATTAACTTTAATGTGTGCGTATATATTAATTTTCATCGTTATATATATATATATATATTAAAACAAATATGAATGTAAAATAATATAATAATTCAATTAATAAAATATTTTAAATATAATATATTACTTAATTTTTTAAATCAATGAACAACATGATTTTATTATTATTATTTGAAAGCTGAAAATAAAACATATAATACACACACACACATTAAATTATTTTCAAAAAACCAATTTCATAAAAATAAATTTAATTCAAAATTTTATACTAAACATTCTGGCCGAATATTAACACTATTTATGTATATATAATTTATTTATTTGCAATTTTTAATAATTTATAATTTTAATAAATAAAACTTATATTTAAATCCTAAATTATTGCGTAAAATTTACATGTTGGCAATACAAACACACATTGGGGTAGGTGGCATGTGTAAATATAAGATAAGAGAATTATACCTTAGTAGATCCAGCCCTTTGCGACACTTCATCTGTGAATAGCCTTCTAAATTTCTTGAATCACCACTCTATGTTGCACGATCGAATAAACCACCTTGAATTAATTTGTATTTTATTTGACCGGGTTAGGGGATTTTGGCCAAAGGGAGCATAGCTAGGATATAGCGGCTAGAAGTGAAGGAGAAAAAAGTAATAAATGAATGTGGTTGGCTTGGTAGTTATATTAAGAGAAGGGAGAAAAGGTCGAATACATTTTACTCAATCTCTCTTACTAATTCAAACTCAAATCCATACCTATTCTCCTCTCCTATGCCCGACCATCCATGTCCTTACATGGATCAAAAAATCTCAAAGCTTATTTAAAAGTTATTTATATTGAAAGCCTATTTAAGTATATATTGATATGTGTATAGATAACTTTTATATATACATCCAAATAATTATTAAAAGCACCCAAATTTTTTTAGGAGCTTCCCCATTTACTAAAATTACCACAACGTCAAATACATTAATAATTAATATTTCTTAAATATTAATTAATTTATAACACTTTATAAACCAATTAAATCATGTGAAATTTCGGAGAATTAACAAATGCAATTGCATGACTCCGAGGTTTGAATTGCATCAGCTATTAATATTGAACAATTCAAATATAACATTTACACATCACCTTAGCTAGTGGTGTGATAGTGTGGCTGAATTCATCGCTTATAGATGTTTTCGGTACAATCGTATTTTAGATCACCTTGAGTGGTATCGTAAATGATAATAATATACACACATTATCTTCATCAACACTATATCACTATTGTTTTGAGTTCCATGGAGACTACAATCATTTGAGATTAGGATTGTCTAAATCTAAAATCTCAATTTCAATCCAATTTTATTTCTCAACCATTCACTTTATAATTATTTCAATCATTCTCTAGCTAATTTCCTTAAGTATTTTCTCTTCTAATACAGTTTCTAATGGATATTATGGAAACATCAAATCTAGTAGTAGTGGTAGTAAGGATGAGGAGGGCTAAACGAAGGTAGGGAGAGGGAAAAGCGGTGAAGGTGTAGGCGATGGTCTATAATTCGACAAGGAGACCACATCTACCTTCGAAACACTATCAAGCAGCATGGAGGAACCACTAGGGATTCAGATAGGTGAACCTGGATTTTTAAAGCATGAAATCCAACATGGTGAATTACTCAAAGATGACAAACGTAAAATACAAAATATGACGTTTGCAGGAATAAAATTGGGTTCAAGGTGGATGCACTGAAGGGTAGATTTGGGAAAGATACTATAGAGCAGTTCTATGAACTATCCAACGACGATGAAGGTGAATTTGCAGATATGAATGTGGAAGCTACGAAATATAATGATGGTAATGGAAAAGTTCAATTTATGTTTATGTCATTGAATAAGGCTAAACTATTTCCATCTTAGGTATTATATTGATAAAACTTAGAAACTGAAAGGGCAATCCACAATTTTCTCTCGAGGGAATGGACTCTTTTTTGTCTAGTTTGAGCTTGAAGGTGATGTTAAAAAAGTGTGTAAAGAAGATTCATGGTTGTTAAATGGAATTATAATGATTATTAAAAAGTGGGAACCAAATCTTAAATTGGATCGAGACCTTCTTTTATTAGTTCTTATATGGGTGAGATTTCCTCATCTTAGTATTTCTAATTAGGATAACGATAAAATTTGCTGATTAGCTAGCTAGCCTTTTAGGTAAACTAATCAAGTTAGGTAAAAACATAGGTTTTAAACAAAAAGGGCATAGTTATACAAGAATTTTAGTGGAGATTAAAGTAGATGCTACCAAAAAGTATTATGGGAAAAAGCCAAAATGCTTTGTGCAGGAATTTAATTATGAATACGCACCACCTAGTTGTGACAATCGTAAGTGTTTTCGACATATCATGTGGTAATGCTCAATTGGTGGGTGGTATGACAACCGTAAGGAAACAGGAAATACACACTGAAGTTTACAACAAAACATGGGTACATAAAGATCAACAAGTAAACGAAGCATTAAATAATAATGATAATGGAGACATTTGTGATATTGATAAAGATTCCTTGGAAAAAAATTTGTGCAAGGGGCAATTGTGTTACAACGGGGCAGTCAAAAGCAGGTGAAGTAGGTAGATTTCAAAAATTCCTATTTTGGATCTATTTTGTCTATGATGTCTAAAGGTATATTAGATCCAATCTAATAAAGTTTTAAATAAAATCTTATTTTATTTAATGCAGTTAAAAAGAATTTTAAATTTATTAAAATTCAAATGTATAGTAATGAATGTATCAAATACATTCTCATGTGTAAAGCGTTAGTACAACATATAAGCAGTGTACATAGTTAATGTGTATGCATATAGGTGCTGGGAATTGCACCACAATAGACACATTTGCCATTTATATATTCCTCATGTAAATAATGGTAACATATGTATATAAAGTCTACTTACACTTGTACATATTATGTTAAAAAGTATTTCACTAATAGACAAAATTTAACTTATATTTAAAATAGGACAGTTAATGAACTAAAGTAGACATTTATGAAGAAGGAAAGGTGGAGGACTTTCCTCCTTCCTTTACTCATTCATTTAATGTCATTTTAAATCACTAATTAAACTCTTAAACATATATGCGTATAAAATTAATTTTGACCATTCTTATATTTTGAAATCTATAGTTAGCAAATATGAATCAAATTTCAACTTATAAAGAATTTTAAAGTTAAAATTGTGATTTTACATAAAAGTATATTTTATGAACTTTGAACTAAAACAACATACACTTATATATACATATATATAGTTTGTTGAAAACTATGTTTTAAAATTAAATAACAAATGTATATGTAAAGTTTGTAATTTAATATATGTATTAGGATTTAAAGTTAACAAATTAATAAGTTAACATTTAATTAGGAAGGATTTAAAAATTTGATATTTACACAATAGTCCACTTGTGGGTTTGTTTTAAACAACATTCAAAAAAATTATACAATAATCAAAAGAATTATATTCAAACAATAATCTATAAAACTTATATTCAATTTCCAAATGATTTCAAATTGACAACATATGTAATTTATCCAAGTTGAAATAAAATAAAATCATATCAATAAATTTAAAATTAGGTTTCAATCAAATTATTAGTTTTTTCTGTTAAACAATAATTTCCAAAACAATAATTTCCAAAACAATAACAAAAGAGACAATGTGATGATCCATCTCCTCGACACTTAGGAATCAACACTAATACATCCACGGTATTCACGTGCCGTAAATCCAAGTGTCGGGGAGGCAGATTATCAGGGGTGTAAAAGAAAATAAAGATAGAATACAACACAATAATAGAATCTCACATCGCATTCAACATTTTAATTATACATAAATGATCAGAGTCAAATACAAATCCAGCGGGATAGTTATAACTGTTTATCCGTACACATGCTGGAAAATACATACTACATAACACAATGGAAAATGGGTAGATATCTACATAAGGTACTTCAGCTTCATAGCTCCAAAAGACTTATCTCAAATGCTCCCCAACATGCTCCAAAATGCTCCTAAGGTATCTTGACTACACGGCTGCCCGAAAAATAGGGCACCCAGAGTTTAAAGAGAAAAACAAACTCTGGGTCAGTCATGGGACTGGTGTGAGAACTCAAAGTACGATGTTTTGAAAACAAAGAGGTATCTCATAAGACCACGCCGCAAATAAACATGGAACGGGTTTTTACCTTATAATAACCAAACCTCTTTATTACGTAAAATTTGGGGATATTATTTTTAATGACTTTCTTTGAAAACATTTGCAAATAAACTTATTAATCTTAGCTGAAATTGTTACCATTATTAAATTCCAACATACTAGGTTTTACAAACAAATCCATAGGTTCTTATTGGAGAATGGATTTCCATACAAATGACCAGGTGAAGGGACTACCTACCGACAGTACATCTCTAGAGGAATGTACCGAGCACCATCACAAAGGATCCTCTACCTACACAAGACCGACCTATCTCTATAACTAGATAGTACCGAATATATCATCCCCCGGTCGTTACTGACCTTTATCCTCGAGCTCTCTTCGCATACATCCACATTAATTTACAACCCGAACATCATAGCGGGAAGAAATATATCTAGAAGGGAATGATCATACCGTAATTAGGAATGACCCACTTAGCCTTGCTGCATCTAACCCTGTTTCGCTCATTTTCGGTTGATGAGGCTCGAGGATACGATTACCTTTTCACATAGCACATCTTCTTTCACTTTGAATGCCATATTGCCATTCCACATTCACACGACTGATTTCTACGAACGTATAACTTCCTGAGCTCGTATGTCTCAGGAAAGGGTGTTAAGCTAAGAGAAGGTGTCTTCTCCGCCACCGACTGATATACTTTTATAGAGATCACTCAATGTGATTTGGAATGCAAGGTCAGACATTCATCCATACAAGTTCGTTCTGGGACTGAACGAAACCGAAGGTACTTTCCTCGACCATTACTAGGCGAGAAGTCCTTATGGTTCTGAGATTTTTCATAACAAAGAGACCACTGTTACAATATAGCGAATCGGGAGTTTATCCCCAATTAATCAGCAAGTAGTCCCTCGTTATTATTCATCTCAATATCTCCTTCCTCAAACATCTTCAATCTTCGAACACGTAAATTGGTTCGAAGTGGTTTTCGGATAGGAATCATCCAAATCCGACCCAGGTTCCTTCGAAATCCAATCATCGATATAAATGATGTAATTAGATGATTGTTTTTCGATTCATTCATTTTTTTACCAAAATATCTTCGAGAGATATATATTTTCAAAATATTCTTTTAGTGAATACGGTATCATTTAAACCTCTTTTTTTGAATATTTCTCAATCATTTTTAAAGAGTATCTTTTGAGGAAAATAGGATTATGGAAATCACTTTACTTTTATTTAATATCAACTTTCGTATTCAACAAGTGCTATGGGCGGAATAATGGTGAGATTACCTTTTAAATTCCACGAATAGGACAAGTTCCCTCTTTGGATTTTAATAATGAGTATAAGAAGATTATTTTTATAAAATCCAAGTTGAGTATCTAGGCTTTCCCTCCGATATGAGTCACCCCTCGCCTAAAAGAGAAAACCGAGGCCAGGTAAGTTCAGGGCACTGGTTGCTCCATCCCTAACCTTAGTTACACACCTTTTTTTCACTTTTAGATCTCACAGGCGGGACAAATGTACTAGTCATTTCCGCATACTCATTTTCCCTTTTTAAATCACTTAACTATTTGTTTAACCACTTTTGAAATAATTTTGAAAATTTCAAATCTCTTTTTTAAAATACTTTATCATGTACTTAAAAATGTTTACATAATACTTGGGAAAGAATTGTTTAGTTCCAACCTTTATTTCAAAAATTATTGAAAAGCGTTGCGAAAAGTGTTGCGAAAAAGTGTTACAGTTTTAAAGCTATATTCTTCAAAACGACTTTTATATCATTTAGAAAACCATATTTTCAACTTAAATCACTTTTAAAACATTTTAAAAGATTTTTAGAATTTATTTCATATTTTTAAAACGATTATTTTATCCATTTCCAACTTTGGTCATTTAGTGCAAAAACTGGATTTTTCTTGAAAATTGATTTTGCCATATTTCAAAATATACAAGATGAAATCTTGATTTTATTGTTTCATTTGAAAGATATGGATATAAGGATTCGGAAAATTCTTAATTCGAAGAATTCCGAACTATATTTCACTTCGTATGTTCATTTGAACCTTTGACGCGAAAACACGAACTACCATTATGTGGCGTGCCAAATTTTAGGCATATTTTGAGATTCATATCGAAACTTTGTCGAGACAAGTTTAAACACTTAGGAATCGTTTCTAAAGCATATTCAAATTATTTTTTCAAAGGTATAAATGATTCCATATCACATTTTATTTTATTTTGGAAAGTGTTTTCCGTGTGAATCAATATCGTGTATATTGTGACTTGTTTCAATACTTTCATGCAGTAAACAACATATAGAAATCAATATCATAACCAAACACCCAAACAAACACATCACAACATCATAACCAAATATATACATATAAATTAGGATTTCTCATCTTTTTTTTGAATTGAACTAACTTTAAATTGAAATAGCTTTTCTAACCCAACTCAAAAGCTCACAAACACTTGTTTTAAGACTTTTAGGTGGCTTGACTTTGCTTATGGAGGCCTTTGGAGCTTTCCACCGTGAGTTTCAAGGGGAGATTGGGCTCGACTTGATGGTGAAGGAGTGGGTCGTGGGTTGTGAAGGAAGGAGAGGAGTTTTGGTGAATATTTAAGGTAATCTGATGATTACTTTCTTTAGTATATTTTTGGAATAAATTTTGGCATTATTTTATTAAGGTTGGAAGCCATTAAAAGAGTGAGAAGAAGCTTGAAATTTTGAGAAGAAGAAGTGTGGAAGGAAGTGAGAAAGTGGGTGTGTATTTATAGAAAAAAATTTGGACTAAAATATTACATTTGCAAAAGACCAAAATACCCTTTACTTAATTTTAAAGTAATCTTACTTTTCAACCCTTAACATCACATTTCAAATCTTTACTTTATGTCATTATCACTTAAGGAGTAAGAAAACTTAAAGTAATAATGATGTTTCTTTTGATTTGACATGTTTTGTTTTTATTAGTTTACTTTTCCTAATTATATTCTAGAATTTCCTAATTGTGTTTTAATAAAAGTAAACCTAATTAGCAACTTAATTAATACTTACTACTTTTATATAAGTGTACATGAATATTAAAATAAAGGTGCAACAGCGTTGCGACAACTTTAAATCGATAAAACGTTGATTTTTGACAAAATGTTCTACGATCATATTTTGACGTTTTAGTTAAACTATTTATTTATATAAACCAATCTATAAATAAATTTGTATAATTTTATTTAAAAATATAAACACTCATAAATAAATTAAAATAATTTATTAAACCATTTAAACTTACTTTTCTAAAATCAGGATTTTGTCACTTTTGTCGATATAAGCAAATGTTACTATTTTTATGTATATTTCTATTTCCAAATCCTATCTAATATTATTTGAATCATAAAACTTTTTATATTTTATATTTAAAATCACTTTAAATGTTATATTTTGAAGTGGTTGAATTTTGGGTCGGTACATTCTCCTCTACTTAAAAGAATTTCATCCTCGAAATTAGATAAGAAGAAAATAGCTCAAAAGGAAATATATATATATATTCAATAAGATGGAATATATACAATAAGTGACTACACCACATGCGGTGGGTACCCTCAAACGATAGATAAAGTCTATACATCGATCCTAAACTCGGGATATGCTTTTCTCATTCTATCTTTTGTTTCCCATGTGCAATCATCAGCATCCCCGCTCCATTGAACGTTTACCAACCTTACAACCTTCATTCTTAATCGTTTCTCATCTTGATCCATGATTCGAATAGGCTTTCTAATAATCGCTAAGTTTGGTTCTATCTCCAAGTCATCCTGAGCAGCCACTTCTATGATTTGTTCTGGGTCATATACATGCTTTCGTAAATGTGATACGTGAAAAATATTGTGTACACCAGACAATCTTTCAGGCAATTGTACCCGATAAGCTAATGGGCCGATTCGTTCGAGAATGGGACAAGGTCCAATATATTGAGGTGCTAACTTCCCAGCTCTTTCAAATCTTACTGCTCCTCTCATTGGAGAGACTTTCAAAAAGACTGAATCTCCAATTGAGAAATCCAGATTTTTACGCCTTTGGCCTGCATAACTCTTCTGTCTACTTTGGGCTTCTTTTAGCTTCTTTCTAATCATATCAACTTTCTCTGAAGCTTCTCTTATCTTATCTGGGCCAAGCACTAACCGATCTCCGGTTTCTATCCAACATGCTGGTAAATTACATGGACGACCATATAAAGCTTTATACGGTGCTATGCCGATGCTAGGTTGATAGCTATTATTGTAGGAGAACTCTACTAAATGTAAATGATTCTCCCACGAGCCTCCAAAGTCTAGAACACATGCTCTTAAAAGATCTTCTAAAATGCGGTTGACTCTTTCCATCTGTCCATCGGTTTGGGGGTGATATGCAGTGCTTATATTCAGCTTGGTTCCCAAAGCTGTCTGTAGTGCCTCCCAAAACTGACTAGTGAAGATTGGATCACGATCACTTACTATACTGCTCCAAAATCCATGCAATCAAACAATCTCCTTCATATATATCTCCGCAAGGCTTGCTGCAGTTCTTGTTGGCTTTACTGGAATAAAGTGTGCTCTTTTGGTTAATCGGTCTATGATAACCCAAATGCCTTCATTTCCTTTCCTTGTTCGGGGGTAAGCCATCAATGAACTCCATGGATATTTGATCCCACTTCCAAGCTGGAATCTCCAAAGGTTGAAGTAATCCTGCAGTCTTTTGTTGGTCACTTTTGATTCTTTGGCAATTTTCACAACGGGTGACAGTGATAGACATGTCCCTCTTCATACTTTTCCACCAAAAGGTATGCTTCATGTCCTTGTACATCTTATGAATTCCCGGATGAATGCTAAGTTTAGCTGTGTGGCATTCAGCTAGTACTTCTTGCCTAAGATTTCCAACATCCGGAACACAAATTCTTCCATTTAACCGCAATACTCCATGGTTATCTATTTTAAAGCTTGAATTTCTTCCTTCTTCAGCTGCTTTAATGTATTTCTCAAACCGTTTATCTTCTCCCTGTTTACTGGCAATTCTTTCCAGAAGAGTTGGAGTTACTACCAAATAAGAAATTATAGCTAACTTCCTACTCAATTCATCAGCTACTACGTTGGCTTTCCCGGGTGTATATAGAATATCTAGATCATATGACGTGAGAAATTCTAGACAGCGTAGCTATCTCATGTTTAAATCCTTCTGGGTGAAAAGATACTTCAAAGATTTGTGGTCTGTGAAGAGTTCAAATTTTTCACCTAAAAGATGGAATATTATTTACTAAGGTCAATTCAAAGTTTTATCAAAATAAACTATGAAAAATTCTTACCCAGCAAATAATGTCTCCATAACTTTAGAGCGAACATAACAATTAATAATCCTAAGTCGTGTGTTGCATAATTCTTTTCATGTGTCTTCAGCTGTCTACTTGCGTAAGCAATCACCTTCCCATCTTGCATTAAAACTACACCAAATCCTTCTCCACAAGCATCTGTATAAACGGTCAACCCACTATTTCCATTTATAATTGCAAAAACTAGAGCGGTTGTCAACCTCTTCTTTAGTTCTTGGAATGCTTCTTCACATTTAGGAGTCCAAACAAATTTAGCATCCTTCATTGTCAACTTCTTTAGGTGATAGGCAATCTTAGAGAAGTCTTGAACGAATCTTCTGTAATATCTTGCTAAACCTAAGAAGCTACAAATCTCTTTAGGAGTTTGTGGCTGCTTCCAATCTTGAATAGCTACAACTTTCCCTAGATCCACTAAAATTCCATCCCTTGATATTATATGTCCATGGAATCTTACCTCCTTCTCCCAAAAATGGCACTTTGAGAATTTGGCTTTAAGCACATTATTCCTCAATATCTCCAACACAAATTCTAGATGCCTTGCGTGTTCTTCTTCTGTCTTTGAGTAGATGAGGATATCATCGATAAAGACTAACACGAATTTGTTTAGCACATCTCTAAACACTCTATTTATAAGGTCAACAAAATAAGAGGGTGTAGTAGTCAACCCAAAAGGCATAACCAACCACTCATAGAAAGTATTCGGACCTTTGAATGCAGTTAGATGGATGCAATTTTCTACGATCCTTAACTGATGGAATCCTGTAGCTAGGTCCATTTTAGAGAAAACTCGAGCTCCGTGTAACTGGTCAAACAAATCATCTATTCGGGTAGAGGATACTTGTTCTTAATGGTTTGCTTATTTAGATCTCGATAGTCTACACACAATCTCATAGATCCATCTAACTTAGCAACAAAAACTACTGCTGATCCCCAACTTGAACGACTAGGTCTTATTTTGACGTAGAATGATTTGGTTATCATAAGGTAAAAATTCGTTCCGTGTTTATGTGCGGCGTGGGCTTATGAGATACCTTTTTGTTTTCAAAATGCGTATTTTGAGTTCTCAGACCAGTCCCATGACTGACCCGGAGTTTATTTTCCTTTTCCTTAAACTATGGGTGCCCTAATTTTCCCGGGCAGCTTGGTAATCAGGTTTAGTTTAGAAGAATGTTGGATGAAGCTCGAAGCATGGAGTCAGAAGATTTTTATAAAGATTTTGGTCTATTTTCACCACACTCTTGTACTATAGTATTCTGCATTTGTAAGGACATATATTTATAACTGTCTATGTTTTCAACTCTGATAAATGTATTTTAATTTCCGCTGTAAAGTTTTATTTGAAATAACATATGTAAGATTCTGTTCTATCTTATTTTTCTTTCTTACCCTTGAGAATCCACCTCTCCGGCACTAGGATTTATGGCACGTGAATACCGAGGATGTATGAGTATTGATTTCTAGGAGTCGAAGAAATGGGTCCTCGCCTTTGCTATTAGAGCTTAGGTTGAGCGAACACCTAAGCCTGATAGGGGCAAAAGACTCAACAAAGATAGGGTTAGTAATACTATAGGATGAGTAACTCATTAGAGATGGTGTTAGTAATGCCCTAGAATGAGTTTGAGAGTATTATATATGAGTGCATATTTATTAGTAAAATATACAAAAGAATTCAATTTTATATGAAATCATTTTACCTATATATATATATGTATTTGAAAAGAAAGGAATATTTTGGTAAAATTTTCAAAGGATTTTTGAAATAAATAAACATTGTACAAAGAATTTTAAAAGCTATCTTTAGACATAAACCTCGAACATTTTCTAAGTAATGACCAAACCTCTCTACCTAAGAATATGCTAGCAATTACCTACTACGCGTGTCTAAAAGAATAATTGTTTGCCTTCTAGAAACCATATGGGGAAAGTTATACGAAAGGGGAATCCTCTAGAGCGAATTGAGGCGAGAAGAATAGCTTTATAGTTCTCTCTAGAGACAAAGAGGAACAGCCAGAACATCTGCCTAGCAATGGTGGATCTCCGATTAAGGAAAACTATGCCTCATATACACGTAGGGATGAAGATGGGTACCCTATTGCCGGAATGCTTATACCACCCCTGGCTCCAGAAATAATTATGATCTCTAGCGACGATGAACCTGGAAAAGCCTTGGAGGGAAATTGGGTAGTAGATCCCGCTAGTTTCATTTTGGAACCGATAGAAGAGGATGTGCCAATGGAAGAGGAATCAGAACCCTTAGAAGAAGAGATAGAGCCAATGGAGGAGGAATCAGAGTCGATGAAAGACCCGAATGCTATCATATCGAGCGAGTGCAATAATATAGCGTGGGATATGGATGGGGAGCATGTTGTATGGCAGGAGGTATTATCCAGTTCATATATAAATTGGGATGCAATAGAAAGCAACAATGAGGAGGCAACAGAAGAAGAAGAGGAGGGAGTCGGATAATTTGAAAATCCGTGGGAGGAAAATGTGCAAGGACTGGAGGAGTTGGAAGAAGGAGGTATCATACCGAGAATATTAGTAGGCATGGGACATGTCCCATGGAATCAGCCATGGTTACCCCCAAGGAGTTGAAGAGGCACAAGAGGAGGATGGCAACGAGGCCGATGATGAGTTGGATAGTAAAGAAGAGGGAGAAGGGGAGGTGATGATTTATTTGGGATGTTGGAGTCCACCTTTATCTTCGAACTCAGAAGAATAGGAATAGGATATGAGGAGTTGAGTATGTATGAGTGGGATGTTCGTTTTGATGTAGTATTTTGAGTTGTAATAGTTTAGGGAGGGGAGGGGAAATCTTCTTTTTGGACTCTAGTGTTAGAAGGTTTAAATGATGTAAGAATGCAAAGATTTATAAAATGATGATTGTCCCAACTTTTTATTAGTACTAATCTTTAAGTAAATAATTAAAGTTAAATGGTTTTGGGTCTGTAGTAAACGATGTTTTAGCAACATTTGTTTTTAAACCCTTGAATGACACTTTGGAAGAAATCTTATGAGTATATTTAGATCTTTAATAATGAGATTTTAAAGATAATAACAAGAATTAGAGGCTTTTATATAAAGATGAAAAATATTATAATTAACATGTTATAAAAAAAGAGAAGTTCATTATAACAATGTTTTGGTGGTAATTGTTTTAATCTCTTCGATTATATTTTAAAGTAAAACTTGTTAAGTAAATTATGAATATACTTAAAGCAATTAAATAAGTATATGAATACTTTTATATATTGAAACTGTAAAGGTAAAGAGAATATATATATATATATATAAAGGAAGTTTCAATTAATAAAGGAGTGTTAAATTGATTAAGTAATTTTTAACTAAATAATGAATGGTTTTGTTATCCCGCCTTTTGGCAAGGCCAGGATACCGAGGAATTGATTGGATTCCAAATGTCGCTCGTCATGGATATCGATGAATTTTGTCCGAGTCCGGATCAAGCTACAATTGATAAGGCATGACTAAGAAAGCAAAGGAAGCCAACGTCCCAAGTTTCAAGTCAATTCGAGTTCATATGCTCAGGTTATGATGGATACAAGTTGGAGGGAAAAACATGTTTTCGTATCCATCAGTAAGCTCCATTTCGTATCCATCAAGGAGCATCGTTTCGTATCGATAGTGGTAGCCGTGTTTCGAATCCATCGAGTTCGTATCGATGGATTTCGTGTCCATCGATAGTTAGTACAACTCGTATCGATTGGCCAAGTGTCTGTTTCGTATCCATCATGGAAATCTCTCTTCGTGTCCATCAGGTTACCTTACTCCGTATCCATCCAGCCCGTGTCCATCATCCGCTTCGCATCGGCAAGTTCCCATGATTTCGTATCGATGGAGTTGGCAATGTTCGAACCCATCGAGTTCGCATCGATCAGGTTTGTATCCATCGACAGATGACGTGCCTCACAACAATCAGCTAATGACTACTTCGAATCCATGCCCACTGGCTTATTCGTATCCAACAAGTCAACAAACTAGGGTGACGTGCCATCCATCGAAGCAAACGAGGCGAGATCTATGGAGTCGAAGCGGTCAACACGGCTTGAAGACTGGATCGAAACGAAGTGCGCGCGCCACATCATCTCAGAAACACGTGCATTGATCGATACGAGGGGATCGAGTCGAATCCATGGAGTCGAACAGAACAACCACCGAGGAATTCCATTTCGTATCGACGAGATCTCACAATCCACTGATCCAAATTCAATGAAATTTTCACAAAAGCTCACGCACACACTGAAGAATGTCCCTGCCAAATTTCAGCTTAATTGCACATCATCTTCATCGATACGAAATGGATTCGTATCGATCGCAGATCGAGGCGAAACTTTCTGGAAACGGTCGTGTGGGTCCCCTCACGTGCCAGACCAAGTCTCCCGAAGTTTGAGCGAAATCTCAGCCTCCTATGCCTATAAATAGAGCCCCAGAGCATACAGAAAAGGGGACTTTTGATTCTCAAGCGCCCAGACTCTGCCGGATCGAGACTTGCATCTTAATCTTACTGTTGAATTCGAATTCCAAGTTGTAATTCGTTGTTGTTTGCTGTAATCATCTGTAATCATTGAAAGAGAATCAATAAAATCATCAAAACTTCATAGTGGACGTAGGCAATACACCGAACCACTCTAAATCGCTTGTCTTTGCATTTTACATTTCTGTTTGTTGGAGTTTTTATTAGATAATCTCTATTTTATATTTATATTCTTCGTTTTATCTCTTCAAAAAACTTTCGAAGAGTGTTGTGCCCATTTTTGGTACAAACACTTTGGTGCTTTCATTGAGAGAACTAGTTTTTTCTCCTGCTCCTTGGATCTACCATCGATACCGGATTGCATAAATCTAAGAGGAAGATCCATATCTCTAATCCGGAATCCTCCCATTCTATTCAGATTTGCGTAAAGTCTAGGAAAGGACTCCACCACTGAAAATGGTTAGTACAAGAACTGCCGCTACAGCTGCTGATCAAGACGGTCAGGATAGACAGAATCCTGCACAACAACCACCATCCAATCAAGACAACACTGCTCACTCAGATCCGTCGGGACCAGTCACCAGACAAGAGTTCCAAGTGTTGCTCCAAGAGCTGACTCAAAGTCGGCAACAGTTGGCTGAGCAATTGCGCGCTAATGTTGAATTGACCAACCAACTAAACCGCCAAAGCCGTAGAAGGTCCAGGAGGGATGATGTTTCCCGTGCGTCTACTGAAAGTTCCGCCTCGTCTGACTATCACCACAGGTCTACCCATCCCCGATTAGACGGGAGTCACGCACAAACTACCGGATATCAACCCGCCTTGACCGTTGGACAATTAAGGACAGGGCCGTCGACCAATTTCCAAACAGGACCCTCAACACGAGGAGGCACTGCTCCACAGTATACCACGGACAACTGCGCTACAACCACCACGGTAGAAACGAGGGTTGATACCCGAAATCCGTCAGATCCGAACAATCAACAGCGTGGACATACTCCTGAACCATATGTCCCAGAAGATGCTGAGCCAAGGAGGCGAAATACGGACCGTCGATAGCGCCCGGTCCAAACTCGCACTGTGGAACCCGACCACACCTTAGCTCAGCATGCCCAGAATGTGCCTGTGTCAGATATTTCGACCATGATACATCAGATGATTCGCGAGAGTCAGGGGCTCACTAATGACGATTGGGGAATCTCCCGTAGTCACACCCCTTTTACAAACGAGATATTATACGCTGAACCCCCTTGGCGATTCAGAATGCCAACTCTCCCAATGTACGAAGGAAATAGTGACCCCAATCAACATATTTTGAAATATGAGTGGTCAATGAGCGTTGCAAGTGCTGATGATGCAGTGAAGTGTCGAAGTTTCCCCATCTCTCTGGGGGGAATCGCAACAATGTGGTTTACAAGGTTACTGCCTAGATCTATCTCTTCGTTCGATCAACTGGCTAAGAGGTTTGTAGAATAGTTTCGTATGCATGTTGCTAGACCGAAAGACGTTAACACCCTGTCTAGTGTCACCCAAGCTCATGGAGAGACGCTCAGGCGTTATTTAGAGAGGTTCCACGCAGCATGTGTTGAAATTAATAATCCCAACGATAACTCGATCTTGATGGCATTAACCAAAGGGATCGATCCCGATTCTGAATTTGGAAATTGGTTAGCCGGAAAACCACCCACATCGTTCGACCGTTTCTACTCCAAAGCCGCTCAATTCTTATGGCAAGAGGACGCGAAACAGTCTAGGAAGCAGGATGATGTGAGGCCCAGTAGTGAGGGAATACAAAGTAATGTAGCAGTTAAGCAGTCCGGTGAGAGTTCCGGAAAAGTTCAGTTGAACATACAGAACAAACAAACCCAGCCGAGGAGCAACAACGGCCAGGATAAGAAAAGAGATCAGAACCAGGGCCCATGGCGTAGGGCTCCAATGTTTGACAATTACACGCTGTTGATTACGTCATTAGAGAACGTATACCTAAAAACTTGTAACACTGTGCAGTATAAGAAGCCTGCTCCGAAACCCTCGTCAGAGAGGCAGGTTCAAACAGGGAAGTTCTGTAGGTTCCACGAAAGCTACGGCCACAACACCAATGAGTGTCGACATTTACAGGACCTCATCGAGAAGTTGATCAGGGAGAGGAAGTTAGATCAGTTTGTGCGGGCGCCGCAGTCTGGTGGTGCGGGCCCTTCAAATCAAAACCGTTCACAGAATCAAGAAAGACAGGAAGAACCCGCTCGTACGGGCGGAAGGTTAGTTATCAACACGATAAGTGGTGGTCCCCAACCAGCGGACAGAAGCTGGGGGGAAATGGAGTCGTATGCTAGTTCGATCAGGCATGCAGACTTCGAATGTTGCAGTAATTGTGAAGATGGAACTCCGGCTAAACAACAGAAGATAATGTCTGATGATATTGTATTTAGAAGCCGAGACGCTGATAAGGTCGAAGCCCCTACAATTGACCCACTAGTCATATCTGCCCAGGTAGGTCCTGCTTGGATGAAGAGGATCCTGGTTGACAGTGGGAGCTCTGTAAACATCTTACTTAAGCGGGCTTACGATTTAATGAAAATGGAAGCGAAAGATTTGAAACCCTGCCAATCTCGAATCCACGGTTTTAACGGGAGTGCTACAATACCCATTGGAGTAACAAAATTACCGGTGGAATTGGGAGTTGGAGAACGCCGGAGAGTTCGGATGTTACAGTTTTTTGTTTTAGAGATTGATTCACCTTATAACGCATTTTTGGGCCGACCGGCCCTTGCTGAGTTTAGGGCGGCCATTGCCCCATGGTGTTTGACTCTGAAGTTCCCCACCGATCGCGGGATTGGAGTCATCCAAGGAGATCAGGCAACGGGGAGGGCCTGCTATGTTGCTGAGCTGCGCAGGGCGCAGCGAAAGGAGAAGGGAAAGGACGTAGAGGAATCTCTTCTGGTTCGAAAAGAGGAGGTTGATAAGTTACAATCAAATGGGTTTATCCGAGATGCCTTGTATCCAGAATGGGTGTCCAACCCCGTACTGGTTCGAAAGCCGAACGGGAAATGGAGAACTTGCGTCGATTACTCTGACTTAAACAAAGCTTGTCTGAAAGATAGCTTTCCACTTCCTCGAATTGACCAGCTTGTAGATTCGACAGCTGGGCACGAATTACTATCTTTTATGGATGCTTATTCTGGCTACAATCAAATACCCATGCATTTGCCTGATCAAGAGCATACCAGCTTCGTAACCGATCTAGGACTCTACTGTTGCAAAGTCATGCCATTTGGTCTAAAGAACGCCGGAGCAATATACCAACGCTTAGTCAACCGGATGTTCGCTAACCAGATCGGAAAGACCATGGAGGTTTATGTGGATGACATGCTAGTAAAATCTCGATTCCCCACAGACCACGTCAGAGATTTAAATTCGATGTTCTGCATCCTTCGGGAATATGCAATGAAGATCAACCCATTAAAGTGTCACTTCGGTGTCGCATCAGGAAAGTTCCTCGGGTTTATTGTTAACGCTCGAGGGATAGAAGCGAATCCCGAAAAGATCTGGGCAATAAGGAACCTGCAAACCCCAAGAACCATAAAGCAAGTCTAGAGTCTCAACGGGAAGGTAGCAGCATTGAGCAGGTTCATTTCAAAGTCCACCGATAAATGCATTCCTTTCTTCGATCTGATCCGGAAGGGAAAGCGAAACTTTGAATGGACCATGGAGTGTGAAGACGCTGTTTGCACAAAAAATGGACAAACACCTCAAAGTCATATGATTTAGTAGATTTTATGTTGTTCGTAGTGATTTGGGTGATTTATGCAAATATATGAAAAGCAAGGGCTAAATTGTAAAAGAAACGCAGATTTATAGTGGTTCAGCCAGAATGTGCCTACATCCACTTTATATGTTATTTCTCTTCTCTTGTTTTGATTACAAGTACAAAGCTTTGATACAAGTAAAAGAAAGTTGTTTGAAAGTTCTCTCCGTGCTTGAGCTCTCAAACTTGTCCCCCATTGTTGTACCCCTGCCCCTCTATTTATAGAGTGAGGCTAGGGGTAGGGGTCTTGTATGTATATAACAGCTGGCGGGCCTGGGCTGATGTAATCTGGCCTGGTGGGGCTGGTCCGGTTTTCCTTGGTTCGGTGGTAGGAGATGAGTGGACCGGTGTACTTGGTTCGGTGGAAGGAGACGAGTGGACCGGTGAAGCTTGGTTCAGTGGTAGGAGATGAGTGGACCGGTGTACTTGGTTCGGTGGAAGGAGATGAGTGGACCGGTGAAGCTTGGTTCGGTGGTAGGAGATAAGTGGACCGGTGAAGCTCGGTTCGGTGGTAGGAGATGAGTGGACCGGTGTACTTGGTTCGGTGGAAGGAGACGAGTGGACCGGTGGTCTACTCTTCCTGGATCGGCGGTGTGTAGGAAATGCACCCAACACTTGCCCCCCAAAGTAGGGCATATTCCTGTATATGGCGTGCTTTGTTTTAACGTGGTCATTTTCATCCGGTCTTTGACACCGAGCCATCCGGTTTGCTTATAAATAGGGACCACATGCCTTCGTTATTTCTCACTAACCGAGCCAAACCTTTTGCCGAATCCAACTCTCATTTTCGCATAATCGAAGCGCTAGCCGAACCAGGTGAGACCTCTTTGCCGCCGAATGAATTTTTTATTGTACTACCGAATGGGCTTTAGGGCTCTGAGTACCGAATGACACTTGTGCCGAATGGAGATGGATGTTTTGGATGCCGAATGAAACTGAGAGTTGGAATGCTGAATGAAACTGAGAGTTGGAACGCCGAAAGGGTATTAGGGCTCTGAGTACCGAATGACACTCGTGCCGAATGGAGATGAGTGTTTTGGATGCCGAATGAAACTGAGAGTTGGAATTACAAGTGAGATTCCAAACTATACTGTTCGTATGTTTTAATGATGTACTTTCTTGTGTTTGCAGATAAATGTCTCAAAGAGTTGAAACCCGATCAGAGAAGAAAAGATCTCAGGATAGAGAAGAGCCTTCCTCAGTGCCCCCGGCTCAACTAGGACTTGCCCGCCATGGGCCCGGCCCGAGATCATTGGTGGATGGATACGGTCCTCAGGAACTTCTTAACTTGCCTCCTGATTGCTTCCCTAGCTTACTCAAGGGAGAGCAACTCGATGTTATATCTCGCTCTTTCGGGATCGACCGAGCACGTATGTTATTGCCGGATGCGGGAGTGATGCCGTATGATCCTCCCGAAGGATATTTTGCCTACAGCAGATACCATTGCATGTGTGGTTCCATCCCGCCTCTCAACGCCTGGGTAATCAGCTTTCTCACATATCTAAAGGTAGCTCCATTCCAGCTTCAGCCCAACTCTTATGCCATTCTGGTGAGTCTCTTCATCATCTTCCAGAGGAGATATGGGCGTCCTCCTTCCAACCGGGAGGTCCGGTATTTGTACAACTTGAGAGGCTACAAGAAAGGGTCTCCCTACATCAGCTTGGAATCGGCCGTAACCTTAAAGCCGGTCCTGGATTTATACTCCAAGTACAGCATGTTCAAGAAGGAATGGTTCTTTGTCAGGGATGATTCTGTTTCTATTCGGCGCTTCACCTACGGATGTAAGTCAAAGCTTTATTTTTAATTCCCGTTCTGGTTGCAATACTCTTTATTATGTGTTTTTATTTTTTGCTAGCGACAGGTGGTTTTGCGGTCGTGGAGAATGACCGCCTAGTTCAGACGGCAGCAGAAATAGAAGCTATTACTGGGAGAGATAGGCCGGCTGCCTACCTGATCAGGAACGCTACACTCTTGGAGTACAACTTGATCCTTCCACAGCAGTCCGTGGTCAAGCAGAGGGACACGGCTGAAGAGAAGGCTGCCCAAGCTAAAGAAGGGGCCGAGTCGAAGAGCAGTAAAAGGAGGCCCTTTCCGAAACATCCGGTTGCTGGGGGGAAGAAGCTCAAAAAGTCTGACGGTCCCTCTCCCAGCACATGTCCAGATATCCCAGAGGAGGGAGAGGTGGAGGAGGAGCAAGGCAAAGATGGAGGAGAAGGCGCTGGAGGTGGCGACGGTGTCGGGGCTTTGTCTTCTGGGCAAGTAGGTGAGATGCAAGAGTGGACGGATGATGCTTTCCGCCAAGCCTTCGAAGGTTTGGAGGGGACGGAGAAGTCCAAGAGAGCCGATAAAGTTGGGACCGGCGTTGATTTATCTTCCGGGAGCACTTCTACTGAAGCAACTTCGGCGGTTCAAGGTGAATTTCTCTTTACTCTTTTAATCCTTGAATGATGGCTTAATACATATTGGTGACACTTTGGTTTTCATATCAGGAGCGGGTAAAACGGCCAAGACCTCGGTTCTTCGGCACAGGCTTGAACAATACAAGCTCTCCAAAGCTTTCGCCAAGCCGAAGCCTTCTACTAACCGCCCGGGAGACATAGTCGGCTATCGTCCTCTTCTCGGAGTTATCGAAGAAGATATACAGAAGAGGAAGAGGAGTCAATCTTCGTCTGAACCTCTTCTTGAACCCCCGGCCCCACTCCAGCCTATTCACGACATTACATAGGAGAATACCGAGCTTATGCCCTCTCCTCATCTATTTGAGAACCCAACCGTCATCCCAATAGATCATCCTGGCTTAGCACACAATCCGTTTGCGGGTCATCCAGACCTGGACCCGGCATCTCATGACATCTCTTTTGATGAGGTTACTGGCGAGCACCTTCTTCCTCGCAATCCTATGGTAAGGGTGCTCGATGAGGCCAAGTCCCTGGACCTTGATTTGCTTACTACTCGGGTTGTCGCTATGGGGAACGAAGCTAAAGCGAATATCGACCGGGTTGCTGAGGAGACCAGGAAGTTGATGGGGCATCATGCCCGATTGGTCAAGGCCGGGGAGGAAATTGGGAGTGCCAACATAAGACTGCGGTTAGTGGTTTCCGACCAGGCCAAGCAACTCGCTGATCAGGCCATCCAGATCTCTCGGCACGAGGCCGCCTCCGGACGTCTAAAGAAAACTATGGAAGAGGCCAGTCGGGTCGAACTGTGGAAAATGGAGGCTACTTGCAAGGAAAGGATCGATATGGCCATTGCCACGGTGGACGAGGTTCGGAAAGCGGATCTTGAGCAGATAGAGGAGTTATCTGGGAAGCTTGAGGCTGCAGAGCTTGCTCAAGCCAAGTTGAGGGAGGAGATGGAGGCGATGCGGAAATCCTTTCAGGCTGACTGCTCGAGATACCAATTGGAGAGAGATGCCACCGTCGTAAGGTTGTCGGATTCCAAGGCCCGGGCGAGGGAGTTTGAAGAGAACGAGGGGCTGATGGAGGGGATGCTCCAGGATATGTACTTCCGTACTTGGAGGCAGGGTAATTTGTCCTGGATGGCTGATTACCCCCGGGTTATGGCTAGGATCTATCTCAGGGCTCTAGAGGAGGCCCAGGCTGAGGCAGATAAGGAGGGTGGCGTGGCCTTTAGGATGGATGCTGTTACCGCCCAGTTTACCAAGGAGGAGAAGGTGGCGGTGAAGGAGGGCATGCGGTTGCTTGCTGCTGAGGAGACAGGTGTGCAAGCGAAGGATGATGATCAAGTTGATCAAGGAGCAGATGCTGGTAAGTCTTCCTTTCTAGTCTTTCCGTTAACTAGGTTGCTTATCACTAACGAATTCTTTTTCTGACCGGACAGGTGGGCAACAGGACAAGGATAAGACTCCGACGCAGCCGGCTCCTTGATTAGACCTGGAAAATTCTTTTTGTGGACTTGACATGGTTGTATATGTTAGTCTTAAAACAGTAAAGTAACTCTTAGGTTGTAATTTTTGCTACTTGTAATAAATAGCTCTATTCTTGACGTGTAATTCTTTAACTTAAGCTGATTTTGTCGTCTTTTGAATGTTTTTTGCTATTTTGACATGTTGTATGAGAAATATAGCTATGCATATTCTTGTAATCAAATTGTGTTTGATGTCAGGCTCTTGTTTAAAACATAATTTCATGACTTGCAATGTTAGCATGAGGTGTGAATAAATTATAGTCATGTGTTTACATATGAAAGAAGGAAATACCGCCCTTTATATTTTGCTTGTAGATGGCAGCTTTGAATATCCTGTGTGACCGAGTAAGGGATGTGGTCCAGTATCTTACTGTGAGTATCCACTTCTATTAGCGAGTGTCTCCTGTTTTGTGTCCTGTACTTCAGGGATTGTTACAGAGGATAGGAGAAAAGTTTCTTAAGTAAAATTGAAATATGTGAAAAAGTAAAACTTCCAATCACGGAAGGCCTTCGATGTGCTTAAGTTCGTGGCAAACGGGCTTTGTAGTCACTTTCCCTAGCTGTGGGTCTTGGAGACATTTGTCACCCATCTTACGCCTCCGCGGGGAGTTAATTCTTTTTTACCACAGCCGCACTTAAGACACATCGGAGCCGAGATCGCGCACACTAACTACCCGGGCCATTATGGCCCGTAATCGTGGGTATTATTCGATTTACTGTGGTCGGCTAGCGTGGGTGCCGATCGTCAATCGTGAACTGCCCCTGGCTGGCCACACCTTATGTTGGGGCTTATAGTCGGTTCATAGTTGCCGGCGAGCCGAACGCCGTAATGAGCTGCCTCGGCTATAGTCGGCCTTCTCGGTGGCTTATAATCGGCTCATTACAGTTGGCTTTAAGGGCCGTCGCGAGCAATGAGTTAACCCGCAGCAGAGGGATGCCGGAGCAAAAGTGTCTCATTGGCGAGGGCATAGATTCGCATAGTACCTGTTAGGTCTTGTCCAGGTGAAGTTGCGCTGTGGAGTGCTTTGAGTGGAAATGCTATACGCATAGGATTTTGTTCAACAGAAAATGATAAAGTTAACAAGCAGCCAAGATATAAAGGAACAAGTTAAAAAAGAGATAAGGTTTTTTAAAGTGGTTCGGCACGAAAAGGCCTACGTCCACTGATTCTCTTTGTTAATTCACTTCATATGGGCAGTACAAGTTAAGAAAAGTATCGACGGAGGTGTTGGATGTTCCATGCCCTCTGGAACACCTCTCCGTCCACTGTTGACAAAATATAAGCTCCATTGTGGAGATCTTTATGAATTACATATGGTCCATCCCAGATTGGGTCTAGTGCTCCGGGGCGAGGGAAGATTCGCTTGAGGACAAGATCTCCTTCTTGTAAGGTACGATGCTTGACTTTGGAGTTGTATTGTGCTGCCACTTTTTGCTTGTGGGCTGCTGCTTTAAGGATTGCAACATTTCTTCTCTCCTCAACTAGATCCAAAGACATGTGAAGGAGTTCTTTGTTCTCTTCTGGGTTATAGTGGATCCTACGGTGGGAAGGCACGATGGTTTCAACTGGGAGCATAGCCTCCGATCCGTATGCCAAAGAGAAAGGAGTATGCCCTGTTGACGTTCTGAAAGATGTGCGATAGGCCCACAGTGCTGTAGGGAGTTCATCCACCCAAGCGCCCTTTGACTTTTCGAGTTTCTTTTTGATTAGAGTTTCAGAATTTTGTTGACGGCTTTGACTTGTCCGTTTGCCTGGGGGTAAGCTACGGATGAGAAGCTTTTGTGAATTCCGTGCTCTCGGCACCAGTTGGCGAATTCCTCGCTGTCAAACTGAAGTTCATTGTCTGATATGATTTTGAGTGGGACTCCGTACCTGCACAGAACATTTTTGATCAGGAAGTTAATAACTTTTGCTGAAGATACTTTATTCAGAGGTTCTGCTTCCACCCATTTGGTGAAATAGTCGACTGCCACTATAGCATATTTGGCCCCGCCTCGGCCCATTGGTAGTTCGCCGATTAAGTCAATTCCCCATACTGCAAAGGGCCAAGGGCTGGTCATTTGAGTAATCTCAGTTGTTGGTAGCCGCGGAATCTTAGCAAACTTCTGGCATCTATCACACTTTTTGACGAAATCCAAGGCGTCCTTGCTTAAGGTGGGCCAGAAATATCCATATCGGAGTGTCTTTTTTGCTAATGTTTGCCCTCCGGTGTGATCTCCGCAGCTTCCTTGATGAATGTTGGATAAAATTTCCTTGGCTTCCCTCCCAGCGACACACCTTAATAACAGGTTAGAGAATCCACTCCGATAGAGGTTGTCTTCTTGTATTGTGTAGCGCGAAGCTTTCCTCAAGATTTTCTTGACTTCGTTACGCCCGTTGGGTAGTGTGCCGCTTTGTAAGTAATCTCGGATGGGAGTCATCCAAGTTGCTTCTTCGGTTGCAGCTATCAGATTCACTTGCTCAAAACTTAGGGTCGGTTGCTTTGAGATGGTTACTGCCCCGAAGATGGCGTTGTCTCTCATACTTGCTTGCTTTGCCAATTCGTCGGCCTCTTGGTTCTCTTCTCGAGGGATGTGTTTGACTAAGTAGTGGTCCAACCGGCTGAGAAGTAACTTGGTCTTCTTTAAATATGCTATGAGTCGTTCTTCTCGGGCTTGGAATTCTCCTAGTATTTGATTAACAATAAGTTGAGAATCGCTATGAAGACACAAAGAATTGGCCCCGATTTCTAAGGCAAGTTCTAATCCAGCTATCACTGCTTCATACTCCGCATCGTTGTTGGTGGCAGCGAACTCCAACCTTATAGCATAGTGCAGCCTATTTCCCCTGGGAGTGATTATTACCACACCTGACCCCGAGCCTTGTTCGTTTGATGCACCATCCACAAAGAGATTCCACTTGATGTCTTCTGCTGTTTCCAATTGCTTCTTATCTTCGTTGGTAGTGAATTCCGCAATGAAATCAGCCATGGCTTGTCCCTTGATGGCGGTGCGAGGGTGATAGGTGATATCATACTGACTTAGTTCAATGCACCATTTAAGTAGTCGCCCAGAAGTGTCGGGACGATGGAGTACCTGCCTAAGTGGTTGATCGGTCAGAACTTTGATGGAATGGGACTGGAAGTAGTGATGCAGTTTCCGTGATGTGATTAGTAAACAGTAGGCTAACTTCTCAAGTTTAGGATATCTGACTTCTGCCCCCGTAAACCTCTTACTTACGAAGTAAACTGGCCGCTGCGTGCGGTCGTCTTCTCTTACCAAGGCAGCGCTTAGGGCGTGGGATGACACAGCAAGGTATAGGTATAACTCTTCGCCTTCGCTCGAAGTCGATAGCACCGGTGGTTTCTGGAGGTGTTCGATTAAGTTAAGGAAAGCGGTTAAGCATTCGTTAGTCCACTCGAACTCTCCTTTATCTTTCTTTAGAGCTTCGAAAAAGGGGACGCACTTGTCCGTTGCTTTGGAGATGAATCGGCTTAGGGCGGCCACTTTTCCATTCAGGCTTTGCATTTCCTTTCGAGTGGAAGGTATCTTGATATCCCTTAGCGCTCGGACTTGTTCAGGGTTTGCTTCAATCCCTCTGGCATGGACGATGAATCCTAAGAACTTTCCTGATGATACTCCGAAGGAGCAGTTTAGAGGATTCAACTTCATTCCATACTGGCGAAGTACTTGAAACATCTCGCCTAGGTGGCTTACGTGATCGTCGGCTTTCCTTGACTTTACCAGCATGTCATCCACGTATACTTCCATAGTTTGCCCTATTAGCCCTGCAAACATCTTGTTGACGAGGCGTTGGTAGGTGGCTCCTACATTTTTAAGTCCGAAAGGCATTACCTTATAGCAGTATAAACCCCGGTCAGTGATGAAACTAGTGTGGTCTTGATCGGGATCATGCATAGGAATTTGGTTATATCCTGAGTATGCGTCCATAAAAGATAAGAGCTCGTGCCCGGCTGTGCTGTCTACAAGTTGGTCGATCCGGGGAAGTGGGAAGCAATCCTTTAGGCAGGCGTCGTTTAGGTTGGAGAAGTCAATGCATGTTCGCCACTTCCCATTAGCCTTCTTTACCAGCACCGGGTTAGCGATCCATTCCGGGTAGATGGCTTCTCGTATGAAGTCATTGGCGAGTAGATTCTTTACTTCTTCATCAAGGGCTGCTGATCGCTCTGCCCCCATACTCCTCTTTCTTTGTTTTACGGGCGCCTTGGTAGGATCAATGTTTAGTACGTGGCATGCTACGTCGGGGGAGATTCCGGTCATGTTAGCGTGTGACCATGCAAATACATCCAAGTTGTGGCGGAGAAAGTCGATGAGTTTCTCTTTCAACTCTGCTTTTAGTTGGGACCCAATTTTCAATAGTCTACTCGAGTCGTGCTTGTCTACAGATACAAACTCCATAGCCTCTGCAGGCTCGGCGGTGGCCTCCTCCTCTTTGTCCCTAGGGTCTAATTCATTGAAAGGGTCGCTGGTATATCGAAGAGGAGGAGCTTTCTTTAGTTGCTATGCTTCTAGACTTTTCGTGCAGAGGGCAACCTCTACACCCTTCCCTTTATCCTTCCTGAGGTTGTTGCGAAGTTCAGTCACATAGCAGTCTTGAGCAACGTCCTGGTCTCCTTCTACTTCCCCTACTCCATTGTCCGTTGGAAATTTCATCTTTAGGCACCATTGGGCTAGGACAATTTGGAAGTCAGACAAGGCTGGCCTTTCTAAGAAGGCGTTGTAGGCCGAGTGGTTTTCTATTAGCACAAACGTCTGTCTCCGTACAACGGAGCGGGGATGACTTCCAATTTCAACAAAGAGGTCCAGTTGCCCGAGGGGCATCTTCGCATCTCCAGTAAAACCGTGTAGTGGTTTATTGCAGGGAGATACATCCTTCATTGACAGTTTCATTTTGTCGAATGCATGTTTGAACAGGATATTTACTGAGCTTCCAGTGTCTACTAGAATTCGGTAAACTTCGGCGGGACCGAGCCAGGCAGAGATAACCATTGGATCCGTGTGAGGGTATTGCCTTCCTTCTAGGTCACGCTTACCGAATGTGATGTCATCACTTTCTTTCCGCTTTGGGTGGCGCTCTTTTATAACCGAATTGACACAGTCTTTATTGTCTCTGAGCGACTTTCCATATCTTTCCATCTCTTTCCAGCTTCTATCTGCGATGTGCGGTCCTCCCGAGATGGTATGGACCACTATCTTCTCTTGACTAGAGCCGCTAGTGTTGCGGTTTCCTTTGCCGATCTCTGGTGAGGGTAGCCTTGGGTTCTCATTGGCAGGAGCTGGAGTCTTGTCCTGACCTTTTACATAGCGTTCCAGTTTCTTCCTTCTGATGTGTTCCTCAATCAAGTCCCGGAGATGATGGCATTCATTGGTATCATGCCCATGAGATTCGTGGAAGCGGCAGAACTTTCCAGACTTCTGCACGTTATCTGATTCCTTCTTGTATGGTGGGCGTTGGTATCTAACTTCGCCTTGGGTGGCAAGGAAGATGTTCTCGATGGTTTCGTTCAAAGGAGTGTAAGTATCGAATCTCGGTCCTGGCCGATATAGGCGCTTTTCTCCCTTCTTGCCGCCAGCATTGTCTCTGGAATCATTTCTTCGAACGTCCCTTGCCACAGTAGTGCGTTGCTGTGAGTTGCCTTATTTTGCTGTCCTGACTGCCCCTCAACGGCAGCATCCTCAAGCCTCATATATTTCCCGGCTTCATGGAAGAAATCGGGTAAAGTAGTTGGCTTTTCTTTTGTCAACCTTCTAGCAAATTTAGTGTCCGGATGCACACCACTACAGAGGGCCATTAGGATAAGCTTCTCATCGGCATCTTGGACTACGGCCGCTGCGGCATTGAATCGGGTTAGGTATTGCTGCAGTTTCTCTCCAGATTTTTGTTTGACGCTGGATAAGGAATAAGCATCCTTAGGTTGTTCCACATGAATGCGGAACTGACTGATAAACTTTTCTTTCAACATTTCCCACGAGCTGATGGATCCCTGGGGTAGATGAAAAAACCAGGAGGTAGCGAGATATGCTAAGAAGAGTGGAAAGCATTTGCACAGTACTCCCTCTGTCACTCCACTCATGAGCATATGTTGTGTGTATCTCTGTAAGTGTACAATGGGGTCGGAGGTTCCTTTGTAAGGTTCCATTGTTGGCATCTTCCATTCTCGGGGGGTGATAGCAATTTCGATATTGCGGGCGAAAGGGCTGGTTACTCTAGTGCCTATCCCTCGATCCCTTTGCTCTCGTTGGACGCACTCCCTGAATAAGCGTGCCATCCTTTCATCAGAATTTGGAGCAGATAGAAACGAGTTTGGTTCTGTTCTGTGGGATTGATTCCGTCCAGATGATCTGTAGGGATGGTATCGTCTATCATTCCTCATATTTTCCGGTGGCTGCCTCTGGTCTTCTGGGAGCATGCTAGGGTCATCCATAGTTGGCCCTTGCCTTGATCTTCCCTTGCTGGGTTCCGATCTAAGCACTTCCTCGGGTCCAACTTCGGGCTGGACTCTAGCTCGGCCCCGCTCACTGGCGTTTCCATGGTTAGGTAGTATGACAGGCTCAGCTACAGTTGACCTTTGCCCGGTACCTCCCCCGTGGGGTTCGGTTCCAAGCGTTTCCTCAGGCCTAACTTCGGGCTGTGCTCGATCTCGGCTCCTACCATGGCTGCTTCTGCCGTTAGCTCCTTCAAAGAAGGAAGATCTTTGTTGTCTCTAAGATCCTCCAGACTGGGACTCGCCCCATGATTTAGTGTTGCGGTTGGACTCTTCAGCATCCCTTAAGCGTGACATGAGATGGTCCACCAAGGCTTCCTGATGGGACACGAAGCGGTTAGTTACTTCAACCACAACCCTGTCTAGATCTGCCCTAGTAATTGCTGCGGGCTGTTCTGCGGTAGGAGTGGTCGGATTAGCCTGTCCTTCATTCGGTACTGCTGCTAGAGGAGGACGATTTACTTGATCCGTGACCGCTGGATCTGGAAGACTGCTGGAATTTCCTTTGTTAACATCTTTTTTCTGCTTGGGAGGCATGTTTTCCAAGCGGCGAACGATGCTGTTAGGAAAAACGTTAAGTGGATGAAGCTGAAGCTTCGAGCTTCTAGTTCTCAGTGAAAGCACCAAAAATGTTTGCACAGAAAATGGACAAACACCTCAAAGTCATATGATTTAGTAGATTTTATGTTGTTCGTAGTGATTTGGGCGATTTATGCAAATATATGAAAAGCAAGGGCTAAATTGTAAAAGACACGCAGATTTATAGTTGTTCAGCCAGAATGTGCCTACATCCACTTTATATGTTATTTCTCTTCTCTTGTTTTGATTACAAGTACAAAGCTTTGATACAAGTAAAAGAAAGTTGTTTGAAAGTTCTCTCCGTGCTTGAGCTCTCAAACTTGTCCCCCATTGTTGTACCCCTGCCCCTCTATTTATAGAGTGAGGCTGGGGGTAGGGGTCTTGGATGTATATAGCAGCTGGCGGGCCTAGGCAGATGTAATCTGGCCTGGTGGAGCTGGTCCGGTTTTCCTTGGTTCGGTGGTAGGAGATGAGTGGACCGGTGTACTTGGTTCGGTGGAAGGAGACGAGTGGACCGGTGAAGCTTGGTTCGGTGGTAGGAGATGAGTGGACCGGTGTACTTGGTTCGGTGGAAGGAGATGAGTGGACCGGTGAAGCTTGGTTCGGTGGAAGGAGATGAGTGGACCGGTGAAGCTTGGTTCGGTGGTAGGAGATGAGTGGACCGGTGAAGCTCGGTTCGGTGGTAGGAGATGAGTGGACCGGTGTACTTGGTTCGGTGGAAGGAGACGAGTGGACCGGTGGTCTACTCTTCCTGGATCAACGGTGTGTAGGAAATGCACCTAACAGACGCGTTTCGATCACTGGTTCAGCATCTTTCCACGCCACCGATCTTGTCGAAACCAGTTGACCACGAGCAACTGTACCTTTACCTGGCAGTGTCGGAGCATGCGATCAATGCTGCTCTAGTTCGAGAAGAAGACCGAGTGCAGAAACCGGTCTACTATGTTAGTAAACGGCTAACAGGAGCTGAAAGAAATTACCCAAGACTGGAGAAACTGGCTTATTGCCTGATCATTGCCTCAAGAAAGCTCCGTCCTTACTTCCAATCTCATCGTCTTACTGTGTATACCGATCAGCCGTTACGACAGGTCCTCACGCGGCCTGAGACGTCTGGTAGGTTACTCAAGTGGAACATTGAACTGAGCCAATTTGATGTCACGTACACTCCGCGGAGAGCCATTCAAGGACAAGTCCTGGCAGATTTTATAGCCGAATTTACTATTTCAGAGGATCTGCCTGAAACCACTACACCTCCTAAATACATTTGGAAGCTGCACACTGATGGCGCATCAAACGATCAGTGTTTAGGTGCCGGGATAGTACTTGAAACTCCCGTAGGCCGATCTATCTGCTACGCTCCGAGGTTCGAATTTCGCGCAACCAACAATGAAGCCGAATATGAATCTTTGCTTGCTGGATTAAAACTTTCTTTGGATCTAAAGATTGTCGCTATGGAAATTTATTGTGATTCCCAGTTGGTTGTATATCAAGTTCTGGGCGAGTATCAGGCCAAAGATCGACGACTAGCTGCCTATCTGGCCCAAGTCCAAGAAGCACTGGATCAATTCGATTACTATGCTATCTACCATATACCCTGTGAGCGTAACCAGAAGGCTGACTCGTTAGCAAAGTTAGAAAGTACAGGTGAATCACAGCAGATGAGACTTGTCCCAGTCGAAACTTTATCCTCCCCAAGTGTTGATTAAGTAGAGACGGATTTTGCGTTTGAAACCGCTCCCAATAGAGAATCGTGGATGACTCCGCATCGAAATTACATTGAAAATGGGACGTTGCCTGAGCATAGAAATGAGAAAAGACAAATTCTACGAAAAGCTTCACGGTTCGTCATTCAAAACGGATTCATGTACAGAAGAGGTTATTCTGTTCCTCTCCTCCGATGTATCTTGCACGATGGAATCAAACGAGTGTTACATGACGTACATGAAGGAGAGTGTGGGGATCACACCGGTGGGCAAGCTCTCGCTAAGAAGATACTCCGATACGAATACTACTGGCCGATAGTGAACCGAGATGCAGCAAACTATGCCAGAAAGTGCGATAGGTGCCAGAAATACGCCCGAATTCCAAGAGCCCCGCCTATCGAGATAACTCAAATGGTCAGTCCCTGGCCGTTCGCAATGTGGGGTATCGATATCATCGGCGCTCTACCTCTGGCAAAAGGTGGTGCGAAGTACGCCATCGTCGCCGTTGACTACTTTACAAAGTGGGCTGAAGCCCTCGCAACCATCGACAAAGAAAGTGATAAATTTCGTGGTTCGCAACATCATCTGTCGATTTGGACTCCCGCAAACCATCATCACCGACAACGGAGCCCAATTCGAAAGTGCGAAATTCAAAAATTTCTGTCAACGGTTTCATATCCATAAAAAATTCTCAGTAGTTGCACATCCCCAAGCAAATGGTTAGGTCGAAGCTGTCAATAAAGTTATAAAATCCATCCTAAAGAAACGACTGGAAAAGGCCGAGGGCAAATGGGTTGATGAACTTCCTATGGCATTATGGGCTTATCGAACGACCCACAAGACCGCGACCGAACACACCCCGTTTTCCCTATCTTACAGCTCAGAAGCCGTTATTCCAGTTGAGACGGAAGTGTTTTCCCATCGCGTGACTTACTATGATCCGAAAACAAATGCTATATTGCTTGCTGAATCTTTGGATCTACTGGACGAGAAGTGGTAAGAGGCTGATTTGAGAGCAGCCGCATATCGAAGTCGAGTCGCCCAATTGTACAATACCAAAGTTCTACCCCGAACCTTTGAACTCGGCGATCTCGTTCTCAAGAGAATCTATCCAGTTCCTTCACACATGAAACCAAATTGGGAAGGACCATACGTGATTACACAAAGACTCGGAGATGGCACATTTAAGTTATCGACCGTTGACGGTCTTACTTTGCCAAGGGCCTGGAATAGCGAGAGTCTCCGTCGCTATTACACTTGACGGGCTTTATTTGTTTCATTCTATTTTTCCATTTGCAGTTTTTTCCGCATTTTTAAGTTTGAATTCTGTAATAAGGCAACCAGCTTTGCCGCATTTTCTTACTTCAGCAATAAAATGCCATCTCTTCGAGCCAGAGCTGTGATTCATTGAATACAATGTACGACATCACGATGGACGGAAAGCTAAATTCTATCATGCAATGGGATTTATTCAAATAGAGAGTGGCTGTGATACGACCGGCCACTCGCTAAGCGAAACCCGAGCTCGGGGGCAAGTCATTACACCAATGATAAATAGGATTGATACACAACAATCCTATAACTAATTCCAAACTCCCAGAGTGTGAGCTGGAATATAAACATCGAAAAAATACGGTCCCGAGGAGGACGGATCCGTCCGCCTAACGACCTCGACCGTATTGCGATTAAATACAGTTCCGAAGAGGGTGAACCTATCCACCTAACGACTTCGGCTGTACCTTAAACAAGCTCGAGAAGGATGGACCCGTCTATCTAGCGACTTCGCTTGTCGACTTAGGGTGGATGTGAGTCAACCATCCACGATCCTGATTAATCCGCCATTCCCAGAGTGCGACGCGGAGTATAAACATCCAACTCCGTATTCCCAAAGTGCGAAACGCAGTATAAACAACCAACTCCGTATTCCCAGAGTGCGACGCGGAGTATAAACAATCAACTCCATATTCCCAGAGTGCGAAACGGAGTATAAACATCCAACTCCGTGTTCCCAGAGTGCGAAACGGAGTATAAACAATCAACTCCGTATTCCCAGAGTGTGAAGGGAGTATAAACATTCAACTCCGTATTCCCAGAGTGCAAAACAGAGTATAAACGTCCAACTCCGAACTCCCGTAGTGCGAGTCGGAATGTGAACACTAACTCCAATTTCCCAGAATATGGGTTGGAGTACTAACGTCAATCTTAAGTTCCCAGAGAGTGAACAACCGCTCACGAGATGACTTGTATCCCGTGTGGAGTAATACTTGAAAGCATTCGACAGCTATGACTGACCGCAAGAATGCGAGAGCAAACTCCCAGAGCGTGGGTGAAACGATTCATAAGGAAGCGAGTGTAGTTCAACCGCTCGATCCTCACTCATTGCAATCGCAAGCTGATCATCACAACTTTACCCCTGAACTGGGGGCAGATTCAAGTGTTAGTCACTACCCGAAACGGTATGACATTCAAGTCTGACTCAGTCTTCGGTTACTACTTAAGCTTGTAATTTCCAAGACTTGGCAGATGAAATGAGCTATGCTTAAGAGTTAAAATAATGTAAGTACACCGAACTGAGGTTCAAACACTGCAACATTTAAGAATAAGTGGAATGAAAGTTGAAACAAGAAAACAAAATTTTATTTCAACTAATCAAGAACAATGGCTTATATACAAGCCCTTCCAAAAAATTCCTACTAGCAGGGGCCGAACCCGCATCTATACACGGCCTATGAAAGAGAAAAGATGATAAAGCTCCTAACTGCAAAAAGAAATACATGCCTAAAAATCGTCTATCTACTCTTTCTTTTTCCTTAGTTTCTTCTCCTTCGACGAGGAGCCGCTGGATCCACTAGCGATCTTTTGCTTTGAGCCCTTTTCTTTAAGCATGTTATCCTCGGACGAGAGCATGATATCGACGTCCTCCTCCGAACTAGAATCTAAGGGAATGCTTCCTGCCGGAGGAGTCAGAGGAACATGATCTATAGCCGGAGGCGGGACTAGCACACTAGTGTCGACAAGCGTGCCCCCAGGGGATATCGTCATAAGTGGCGTAGGACCGTGCGCCACTGCTTTGCTCTTTGAGCTGCCACCATATGCTGCTGCCTCCATCTCGGCGTTAATTTCAACCAGCATTTTTGCTTCTCAGAGGGCTCGGGCTTCATCGTGTGCCGTAGTGGTCTGTGTCGAAATATCAGAAGTAGATGAAAATCAACCCAGGCTAAATGGAAAGTCCACGAAGGGGTCACTCTGTCGGCCAAGAAGCTCGTTTATTATTTGTTCATCAAAAGAGAGTGAGCTCCCCTGCGTTACTTCGACAGGCGCAACCGTCACGACTGAGGTCGCCTCAGAAATGATCGGTTCCTGTGCTTGGCATGATTCTTGGATTGTAGGAAGCATTGTCGGTGCGACTTCAGTCACTGATCAAGGAAAAGAAGCATTTGTTAGTATACATTTCTATACAAGTTCTTCAATCCAGATATACAAGAGGTTAGTTCGAAATACCTTCCTCAGTTTGGCTGGGGGTCGTCTGAACGACTTTAGAAGGATGCTCCTTAATAGGGGGTAGATGTGGCTGGTCCGAATCATAAGCTGGTATAGGCTGGGAGTCAATCGTCGAAGTCGGCTCAGACTGAGACGACACGACGATCTCGAAGCTCGTAGTATGGTGCTCAACACCAGAGTCTTCTCCAACTTCTCGAGGTTGGGTACCAAGTTTTTCCTTCTCATGAGAAATCATGGAGTCGTGAAGAACCTTCTTTTCATCATCATTGAGTATACAGTTCTCCAGCTCAAATTCATCAAAGGCTTCATCAGGATGCCCTGATTTCTCCTCCTCAACCAGCAGATTCCAGGCATTATAAAGATTTGTCGGGTAATCATCGAGCAAAGTCAGATCTCTATGCCTTAACACCTGAGCGTTGTAAGTGACTAACAGCTCCTCAACCTCAGCCTCAATCCTACCTTCTACCAGTCGGACCTTCTCATCAACCCCGGCTTCGATCTCGCAGACCTTTTCCATAGCCGCATATCTTTCCTTCTGGAGCACCACCGCCTGATCACAGGCTTCTTGCGTGGAGACGTTGGCCGCATCCTTCTCCCTCGCAATTTCGGAGAACTTAGATTTCAGCTCATTAAGCTCTTTGAGGGCTGCGTCTCTCTCGGCAGTGATGGTGGTGTTCCTATGACCCATGTCTTCTATAGCAGTGTTGTGCTCTTGTTTCATTCTGGTCATGGCCGAGTTTGCATCGTCGGCCTTTTTAAGAGCTTCCATTTCAGATTTACGGGAAGACTCGGCCTCGGCGTTGAGCACTTGCATAATTTGGTCCTTTTGACCCAACTCCTTCTCCAGCTTTTCTATAGCGGCGGCCCGATCAAACGCTACTTTAGATGCTTTCCTTGCGGCCCTCACCCACTCCTTGTAATGAAAGAATATGTCCGCAACATAATCATGGATAGTATTTTCAGCTGTTGGCGGAATTCTCTTCAGGTGTGGAGGAAAGACGTAACCATCAAAGCAGATGTCGGGGAATTCTTTCCTCATTTGTGCGAGTTTGATCGCTCCTTCCCCGGTCGGATCAGTCGCGACTGGTATAGTAGCTGAGGAGGTGGCTATTTCAGTTCCACGTTGAGGGTCGGATCTAGGAATGTGAGAAGGTGGCTTGGGCCGTGAAGTTTCAGGAGTGCGTGTAACTAGAACTGTGGGTGGCACAGAGGTCTTAGGAGGAGGAGAGCGGGATCGAGATCGGTGTACGTATCCCCTATCTCTGTCAAACCTCTCCTGGTCGGAATGTCCCGACTCATAACCTCTGTCTCCCTCTTTCCTTCGAGGTTAATAATAACGGCGCTTGTTGCGCAAACTGCCAAGCACAGAGCCGCGACCAGACATCGTACCTGAAAAGTAAAACAAGGAGGATTAGTAACCATTTATGATATGCGATTTGCGGTCAAAATTGTGTAGTGCCATGAAGAGTGTATGGATGTGTAACCCCCCAGACCGACCAGAAGTGTCGACCACACTGGTAGTAAGAGACTCGCCAACATCGAGAGTATGTTGTAGTTCATCCAACCCGACATCATGCTGTGTGAACGCCAGGTCCGGAATTGGAAGGTCGGCGAGCCCTTCGAAGGAGCTTTCCGTCTGTAGGGGGGATGCTTTTGAGTTTCTAATTCCAGAAAGGGGGCGGTTTGTGACCACAGACTTCTGTCTCCTGGGTTTAGGCTGTTTAAAAGCAACTGCCTTGCCTTTTCTCTTTTCCTCAGAGTCCGGGGTCCCATCAACAGGCCCGACCAATGGTTCCTCATCAGTATGCGTTCTTTCGGAGTCGGCTTCCTCGATTATAATGACTTTGGGCTTCTTCCGCTTGACTTTTTCTCTGGAGACAGTCTTTAGTGCGCCATCAAGCCTTATGCTTTGCCTCCGCCCAATCAACCCGAGAATTCTGAGATTCTGGTCCATCAGCAGCAGTTCGATATTCCTTTCTTCACTTGGAATTTCTTAGAGAACCCGGACTATCTCTTTGTAGTAACCACCATCAGGACGCTGGATTATTGCTGAAAGAAAATAAATAGAAAATATGAGTTCAATTTCGTTCATGAATTGCCTTGTCAACTACTTGGGAAAGAGACGATACTCACGTCTGAACAGCCATCTCCTAGCAAACCCTGGAGGACATCGGACGTAGAACCACTCCGACTTGAATTAACTCAGTCTAGTCCAAGACCCTGTGACCACTTGGCAGTTCCTTAAAGACTCCAAGAATGTGAAAGATGGACTGTCAGTTCGACTTTTGAAATTGAACAAGTATCTTATATCGGTCATGCGGGGTGGTCGATAAAGGTACTCCATAAATGCATGAACAAGCTGTTGAGTGAAGCATATCCATTCGGGTGTAGCTAAGATGGAGCAATCCCCAGATAGGCCAACACTTCTCTTATATATTCGTTAAACGGAGGAAGTGTCCCGGTTGCGCACGCATGGCGATTAAATGCAGTATATCCCTCCGGGGGATTATGTGGTCTGTCATCTGGTCCCGGCAATAATACGTCGCCCCGCGACAGACCATGCCTTAAGCATATTCTCCCTAGCATATCTTCAGAAATATTGGACGGGAGAGAATCAGGTGGACTATTGATGAAGGACGCGTCAGGCAACTCGTCCGGAGCTGGACCGATGACCTCGGCCTCGATGTTTGGAATCTCAAGTCTGGGAGGGGTTAGATTCTGAGTTTCTTGCTGCTGCGAACTTGACGGTTCCATAACTAGCTAACTCACGAGAAATCATCATTATACGATAAAAAGCCCGTGCATTCCCCAGTGTAAAGTGTATGAATATGTTGTGCAGTGCAAGTGTTATGCGTAACTTGAGCAGATTTCTACGAAATAAACCTAAATGTGTGAACGATAAAACTTTGAGAGTCAGACCGGAAATGACCGTCATCGCTGACCATCACAACCGCGCCATCCAGATACTAACGATTGATTCAGATTAAAGTTCATTATATTTTGTTGGGTTACAGTTCCATCTACGAGCTTCAAAAGGCAGTCAGATGTGCAGTACTACGATCAAGTTCGATTATGCAAGGCAGAAGCTCGTAGGAGTCAAGTGTGTAGTTTAATTATCAAGTCCAGATATGCAAGAATGAAGTTCATCGGAATCATGTTTTCAAGTGCTCAAGATTTCGTATCCATCAAAGGGAGAGTTCGAATCGATCCCGGGAGGCTCGTTCGAGTCCATCAGGTTACAAGTTCGAACTGATACAAAACATCGTGCTTCGAATCGATCATTGGTGGTCTGTTTCGTATCGATCAAGATAATGCGACTTCGTATCGATCATTGGTGGTCTGGTTCGTATTGATCGGAAAGGTCTTAGCTTAACATCGATAACACTCGAGTCGATACTTTTCGTATCGATCGTAATGGCAAAATTCATATCGATCTAAAGCTAAGTATTTCAGAGTAATCATTAACTTATTATCAGTCACTTCGAGTCGATACGATCCGTCTCCATAACCATCGATACGAAACCACATCGTCTCCACTGACATATCCAGTTTGTCGATGCGAGATCTAGGGAGAAATGTCACGACCTTCATCGATTCGAGCACGATCCCCCAGATCGATCCAGTTTTTTTTTGTTTTTCCCACTCATTCTTCCTCAACCAACCGGAGCACCGCTATGGTCGTTTACAACCAAGCTTTGGCCCAGATCTGGTTTTGACAACTACCAGAATCAATGTTCAATGAAGATGGAGTGGATCTGAGATAAATTCGTTGTCTGGATTTATGGTTAATTACCTAAATTGAGGATGAAATTCGAAGGATTGGAAGGACAAATCTGATGGATTCAAAGATAGGTTGCAGTTCTTCTTTCTTGAAGGATACGGGTCGATGCAAAAACGCAGAGAGTATAAAGCAACAGTAAAAAATGGTAAGTGAAAAAGTGAAAAATGGCGAGGTCCCAGGTATTTATATGGAGCCTAGGGTAGAACCGAGTCGATTCGTCTCCCAGTCAACATGACCGGCCACAACCAGTTGACCCACGGATCGAGTCAAAGGCTTTGTTCGAATCCACTTGACCCGAAGTTTCCATCGATACGAAATGGACAACGAACTATCGGTACGAAGCCCATAGAGAAGACACCTGTAGGCGATAGACTCCTTAGATTCGATGTGTCCATTTTGCAACCATCAACTCACAACGGTACGGGTCGATCGATGCGAACATTAATTTCATGTCCATCAAAGGCCTATCGATACGAATGAGCATTTCGTATCCATCAACTTGACCAACATCGCTATGAAAAACTACTTTTCAACCTTCTATGTCGATTCAGGAGAGGATCGATACGAAGGAACTACTCAAAAACAACCATCAAGCGTTGTTTCAACTCGAAATTCAAATCGGTTCAGGAGAGAATCAATACGAAATTCGATAACGAGCTAAACTGGCAACGACTCGCGAAATTGCAACGTTAACGACAGTCAGCTAATCATTATCACACGGAAGTCAATTACGAGCAGTACAGAGTACAACTTTCAACAAAAGATATGATAATTGTTCAAAGAGAACCTGCAGCTTTTCAAAGCATGTCATGTTTCCACAAGACGTACTTTGGGGGGCAAATATTATCCCGCCTTTTGGTAAGGCCAGGATACCGAGGAATTGATTGGATTCCAAATGTCGCTCGTCATGGATATCGATGAATTTTGTCCAAGTCCGGATCAAGCTACAATTGATAAGGCATGACTAAGAAAGCAAAGGAAGCCAACGTCCCAAGTTTCAAGTCAATCCGATTTCATATGCTCAGATTATGATGGATACAAGTTGGAGGGAAAAACATGTTTTCGTATCCATCAGTAAGCTCCATTTCGTATCCATCAGGGAGCATCGTTTCGTATCGATAGAGGTAGCCGTGTTTCGAATCCATCGAGTTCGTATCGATGGATTTCGTGTCCATCGATAGTTAGTACAACTCGTATCGATTGGCCAAGTGTCTGTTTCGTGTCCATCATGGAAATCTCTCTTCGTGTGCATCAGGTTACCTTACTCCGTATCCATCCAGCCCGTGTCCATCATCCGCTTCGCATTGGCAAGTTCCCATGATTTCGTATCGTTGGAGTTGGCAATGTTCGAACCCATCGAGTTCGCATTGATCAGGTTCGTATCCATCGACAGATGACGTGCCTCACAACAATCAGCTAATGACTACTTCGAATCCATGCCCACTGGCTTATTCGTATCCAACTAGTCAACAAACTAGGGTGACGTGTCATCCATCGAAGAAAACGAGGCGAGATCTATGGAGTCGAAGCGGTCAACACGGCTTGAAGACTGGATCGAAACGAAGTGCGTGCGCCACATCATCTCAGAAACACGTGCAGTGATCGATACGGGGGGATCGAGTCAAATCCATGGAGTCGAACAGAACAGCCACTGAGGAATTCCATTTCGTATCGACGAGATCTCACAATCCACTGATCCAAATTCAATGAAATTTTCACAAAAGCTCACGCACACACTGAAGAATGTCCCTGCCAAATTTCAGCTTAATTGCACATCATCTTGATCGATACGAAATGGATTCGTATCGATCGCAGATCGAGGCAAAACTTTCTGGAAACGGTCGTGTGGGTCCCCTCACGTGCAAGACCAAGTCTCTTGAAGTTTGAGCGAAATCTCAGCCTCCTACGCCTATAAATAGAGCCCAGAGCATACAGAAAAGGGGACTTTTGATTCTCAAGCGCCCAGACTCTGCCGGATCGAGACTTGCATCTTAATCTTACTGTTGAATTCGAATTCCAAGTTGTAATTCGCTGTTGTTCGCTGTAATCATCTGTAATCATTGAAAGAGAATTAATAAAATCATCAAAACTTCATAGTGGACGTAGGCAATACGCCGAACCACTCTAAATCACTTGTCTTTGCATTTTATATTTCTGTTTGTTGGAGTTTTTGTTAGATAATCTCTATTTTATATTTATATTCTTCATTTTATCTCTTCAAAAAACTTTCGAAGAGTGTTGTGCCCATTTTTGGTACAAACAGGTTTCACATTTGATATGAGCTAAAGGAAGTTTATGGTGATTTATCAATTTAATGAATTATTTTGAAAATAAGTTTTTCAGAAACCATTAAGATATGTTTAGAGATGTGCTATAGTAAAAAGATATTCGTCTATTGAAAAGAAATATTTTTTTAAGTATAAATATTTGGAAATAAAAAAAGTAAAATGGTTATGTATAAAAAAGTATCTTTATAAAAGTTTGAATAAAAAAAAAGAAGTTTTATGAAATGTTTTTCATAAAAATTCTTGAAAGATTATTAAATTCATATGAAGTATATGGATTATTTCGTCGCACGATTTAATCTAAGATTCGAGTGCAGAACTTTGACATGTTTGGCACTTATCTAAAAAGGAATATATCACTCGATTCTTGACGACGAACATTGATGTGGGTTTAAGGTTGGATATTTGAGTTTCTATCATAGTTGAGAGCTATGCAAGGAAAATTAAAGTTTTGATCAGAAAGCCTGATCAAAGTCCGCACTAAAGGATCAGGGGATCAGTACTAGTTCGGAAGTAAAATTGTGAATTCGAATAGAAGATCGAATCAGATATTGTGTATGGATGACCTATATACATGGTACGAATATAAGTTAAAAATAAATATTTGGGAAAACCTTTGGGTTTTTGTTTTGGGTAATTTCGGGGATGAAATTCTTTTAAGGGGCGAAGTCTATAACGACCGCAAATTTATCACTTAGATAAATTGTATTTATTTTCAAATTTATGCAAATAAAAGGATAATATTGTTTCAAGTGATAATAAGTAGTAATAATCTTATTTCGAATAAATATTTAAATAAAATATTTTCCTTGAAATTTATATCGATAAGATAACCTTGAATTTAAATAATGGTTTATTAATTTAAATCAAGATTTAATGATTTAATAATTATTTTAATTATTCAAATAATTATTTTAAATGATGATAATTCATTTTTAATAATTATAAAGTGATTAAAAATCATTTATAATAGTTTTATAAAGATATATATTTGATTTGAAAATATAAGGAAAAATCAATATCGATTTATCGGTATAATAGCAATTTTTGTTGATAATCGTTAATATTAATTTATATGGTTCTATTATTCAAATATGATCATTTTAATTCATCTAAAATGATAAGAAAATGTTTTTCAAATTTCGTTTACAAATATAGGTACGTTAAAGTATAAGTGAAAATGTGACCGATAATCGGTTCTCCAGATTTCAACGATTTAACAAACAAAAGTTGTTCGAAGACATTCGAAGTGTTATACACCTACATATACATACATAAATATGTTACATACACATGATAACATGCATATAAACTGTAACGACTCGTAAATTCGAATAATTTTAAATATAATATTTTGAATTTAAGCTAAAATTTAAATTTAAATTTAAACAACAAAATTGTGATGCTGAGTAATATGTTTGACCAAATTTAAAAAAAGGAAAATTTCGTGAAAAATTAACTTTTGGTCAAAATTAGTCAAAATTTGAATTTTAGTTGAAAATTTAAAGTTGAAAATTTAAATTTTTTTATATACTAGACTGAATTCTGAAATGAACTCCACTTTTCGTTTCGTTAAAATCGGACTTCTATAGCTATAAATTTGCAATTTGTACTGTAAAAATGCGCAAATACGGACAGTGTATTCTCTGTGTATTCGACTAGTATTTCCTCTAGTATTTCTACCTGTATTTTTTATTGATTCTTGGGTTTTTGTGAAGTGTTTGTTTGGCTTGGATTAACACTTATATTTCCTAAAGACCATCTAGTTTTCAACGTTACTTTTCCCGAACAGAAACTTCTGAGAGAAAAGTACGTAGTCTACTTCTTCTCCCTCATTCTCATCTTCTCCAGAAACCATCTGTAATCTTCATTGCTCCATCTCCTCTTCCTCCTCAAAAAAAATCCTAAAACCTAAAACATAATCTCTCCTCTTTCCTCTCTCCTCCCTTTGTCGCCGCTGTCCCCTTCCCTTACTACACCACATAGTCGAAACCATAGACCTGTAGCTGAAACCCCCTTAGCCACCTCCGACCCCATCACCGCCACCCATAGCCGCCCCTTCCCTTGCTTCCCCACGGCCAGCACTACCTAGGCCGAACCTACACCCAGGCCGAACCCTAATTTTCTTCTCCTCCCTTCTCTTATAAATTTTTTTTCAAAGATTTGTTTGTTGTGTTCGTGTCATCTCTTATATCTTGGATCGTTGTTGCTTGTGGTCTACGTATCGTATCCGCTCCATGTTTGTTCATTGTAGTTGTCACCTTCCTTAGCCATGAAAGGTGAGAACCACTCACGATTAACATCCTTGTGATTAAGTGAGTGAATAACACTTGAAATGTCATTGAAATGTTTGTTATGGTTAGGATTTTTACTTAGCTAATACTTTACGATTTTGATATGATTAAATGTTCACCTGTGACACACGAATGATATGCTATGTGATATGTTATATGACACATGTACTGATATGTTATGTTATCTATTTATTTAAATCACACTGCAAGTTCCCTGATATGTTATTTAGGAAAATCACTATGGGTTAAAATGATACATACCCGAACGATTATATAGATTAGGAAACTATTGACTTGGGATATGGGTTGAAATGATATATACCTGGAAAATTTAATCATTTTGGGTTGAAATGATACATACCCGAATCACTTGACTGTAGTGTAGAAAATTTTATATGGACACCGTTGGTCGATTTTAAATTATTTTCTTAAATTGTAAAGTATGTTTGATTTAATAAAATTGATCTTTAAAATTTAATTTAAAGATTTTATTAAAAATATATATTTGAATTTTTTTTTATTTTAAAGTTTTAATTTATAAGTTAATATATGGTTTTAAAGGTTAAATTATAAGATTTTAACTTATAATTTTATTTAGTTTTAAACAGTGTAATAAAATAAAACACTTTAAAATTTGAATTTAATAAAATATTTAATACAGTTTTAGGAGATTTATTTAGAAATGTAATTTAATATAATAAATGTAGGTTTTTTAACTTTAATAAATAAAAATTAAGAAAGATAAATTAAGATTAATGTGTAATTTAATCTGGTTTAAAGGATTGGATTCAAATAAGATTTTTATTAAGTTTATTTGTTTATGAGATTCTCAAAAGATATGATTTTGAAATGTAATAATTTGATTTTATAGGAATTGTTAAGTCAAATATTTTCAAAACTAAAATATAATTGAAGTTAAATATTTTAGTATTGATTAAATTTGTAACTTAAGATTTATTATTAAAATGTTTTATAAAATGACCACGGTGTGAAATAAGCGGTTGGTTGTTAATGAGACCGGAGTCGGATATTGACATACTCTCTTCCAATATCGAAACCACTTTAACAACTGTGTACACGGTGGAGAACCTAGAGCAAAGTAGGATGGATTGGCGAATGCTACCGGAATGAAGTAAGAGAACGACGATGGATAGCCTTAAATTTCGAGATAGGAGTTATACCGGGCCAAGTGGGGTCGCTCCCCCCATCGAACACGCTTCTTCGAAACCATATCTTTACTTTGTGATTGATTGGTGGCCACCCTTGATTATGGGAGTTTTGTTTTGAGGTGGGCGGTAGCTGTGGCTATGCGTTACCACCGGTCCGGGAGGGAAAAATAGTAGAATCCTACCTTAGGTATTGCCTCATGTGCCTTGTCATATTTATCCTGATCAAGCTCACTACGACTTTGGTTTGTGTTGTACATATGGAGTGCTCCCTGATAGCCTACCAGTTTATGGTGGAGTTTACAGTACTGTATAGACTATGATGCTTATATAAAAATGTGTTAAGGTGGATAATGGTAACGCCTTAACGCTATTTTCAATACTATATTTTACAGATAGACATTATATAGAAGCGTAATGTATTATATGTATCTAGTTTAACGGATCCTTAAAGGATGGGAATCCCAAACATCCTTTGAGTTATTGTTACATTTCACTTGAGTTGATTCACTTACATGAGAATGTTAGTCCAGACTCGAGTGTTTTATTTTACTTTATGCTCGGATTAGTATAACAACATTCGAGACTCACCTTTTGGAGCTGGAGACTTGCTGGAGATCTATCTATCTATCTATTTAGCTATTTTCGTTATTTCTATTCTAGACATTTGTTATTTGCTTATGTATTAGCGAACCTCTATGTATTTGGATTTCAGTTGTATTTGCTTTAGACTTTGATGTTTATGTAATAGCTTCATGAACTACTATGTTTTATTTATGCCGCTGCGAGATGTTGTAATATTCTGTGTGTGATTCTGTGATTGATTCGTATTTACCCCAATTTATATAACAATCTGTTGTTTTGAACGATTCGAGTTGCACATCTATGGTTTTACTGTCAACTTGAATAGTCCGAAATAGCGGGTCATTACAGTTAGTATTAGAGCTTTGGTTTAGGAAAACCTTAGCTTATGGGGTAAAAACTCATTAGAGATAGGGTAGTAATACCCTAGAATGAGTAGAATTAATTACGGAATCACCCTAGAGTGAGCTTGAATTCTTAGTTAGAATTCTCTTTGATTAGGATTCCTTTAAATTTGGATCTCTACCTTTGTAATAAAATCCATTCTTGAACCTTCCAGATCAGTAACCATTGGAATGCCAGAGGTAGGGTTCGTGGAAATGCCCCAGCACCACCAGTTGCTGCACCAGCTCCACCAGCTCATCCATTCAAGTTCACCACTCTTTGTAAGGAGTACACTCAGCTTGGGGGTGCCAAGTTCTCTGGATTGGAATGTATTATTGAGGCCCAACAGTGGCTGAAGAGCTTAGAGAGAGTTTTTACCGGACTCGAGATCACCGACGCTTAGATGCGTTAGTTGGCCACTTGGTAGTTATAGGAAGCTGCCTAGGATTGGTGGGAATTAGTTACCGCCCAGACCATCGAGGCGAATATCACTTGGCAGCAGCTCAGGTGAAAATCCTTAGTTAAGCCCTTGTGCATTAAGTTGTCTCTTTGAAATTTATCTCAAATCTTGAATCCAAATTTTTGGGATGCTTTTGTGGCAAAATGGATGCCCAAAGCCGGGAAGTCTCAGTTATACAGGGCATTTATGGATCTGGAGAAGGGGAATATGACTTTTGTAGAGTATGAGAGAAAGTTTGATGAGTTATCAAAGTTTGGGCCTTGTTTGATCGACACCCCGCTCAAGAAGAACGAGAAGTTTATCTTTGGAGCTCGTCTGGAGTATTATGATCGTTTGATTAATCATGTTCATGAAACCTTTACTAGTGATATGGATTTGGCCACCAGATTTGAGAACCCTGATACCAAGGGAAAGCAGGTTGTGCAAGCACAACAGTCTCAGGGAACTTCTAGCAACTCGAAGAAGAGGAAGTCCAACTTTCAGCAACATAAGAAGAACTGGCAGAATTCTCAGGGTAATGGATATTCTTCTTAGAGGCATCCTACCGACTTACCTTCCATCACCTGCTTCAAGTGTGACCAGAAAGGGCATTATGCCAATAGTTGTCCAACCACAACCGGAGTCGCTATTCCTCCAGCCCAGATGACTAGGAATAACCATTGCCACATTTGCTTGTAGCCAGGCCACTTCAAGAAGGATTGTCCCACTCACCAGAATGGCAAGACATCTAGAGTTTTTGCTTTGACCTCTTCCACTCCTCCTACTACTAATAATACCCAAGGTACTCTCCAAGGCACTTTTACTTTCCATAATTTTTCTTTACGTGTTCTATTTGACACCAATGCATTCCATAGTTTCATTTCTGTTGATCTTAGTAACAAGTTTGAACACATCTTACAACCCCAATGTGCATCTAAATCCTTATGTGTATCTAATCCCATCGGCGGTCCCACGAATCTTAGTATGGTTTGTAAAGGAGTGAAACTCCTTTACAGTGAGCACCAAATCATATGCAATTTCTATGTTCTCGGTTTTGATGCATTTGATATCTTACTCGGAGGTGATTGGTTAAGGATATATGATGCGGTTATATCTTGCAAGGCCCCAACCATTTCCTTAGTAGACGACCAGGGGAATTCTTTAGTGACTGAATGCCGAATGCCTTAGGATTATACTGATAGTTTTATCTTTTCTCTTAATTCTCATTCTAGTGACCCTGACTCCACTCCTGTTGTCAAACTCTTTCTTGATGTTTTTGGTGAAGTCGCTTCTCTACCTCCTAGGCGGGAAATTGAATTCCGCATTGATCTTATTCCGGGAGCCCGACCAGTAGTGCTTCCTCCCAGAAGGATGACACCCAAAGAGAAAGCCGAGTTGAAGAAGCAGATATAAGGCTTATTTTCCAAGGGTTTGATTAGGAAAAGTTATTCAGAATGGGGAGCAGTAGTGGTATTTGTCACTAAGTCTGATGGTTCTTTGAGGATGTTTGTTGATTATAGGGAGCTGAATAAGCTTACTTTGAAGAATAGATATCCTATGCCTCGAATCAACAACCTCTTCGATCAGCTCTATGGAGCTAAAGTATTCTCTCAGCTTGATCTTGCCACCGGTTTTCACTAGTTTAGAGTAGCCGAGGAGAGCATTCCTAAAATAGATTTCTGAACCAAGAATGGTTTCTATGAAAGGTTAGTCATGCCCTTTGGCTTAACTAATGCTCCAGCCTTCTTTGTTGAACTTCTGAATCATGTTTTCCATGATGTTCTCAACAAGTTCGTTCTAGTTTTCGTCGATGATATTCTTGTCTTTTCTAAGTCAAAAAAGGAGCATGAATCGCACTTCAGTTTTGTTCTTGAAACCCTTAGGAGTCATCAGTTGAAAGCTAAGTTTTCTAAATGTCATTTATGGAAGGATGAAGTCTGATTCCTTAGGCATATTGTTTCTAAAAATGGGGTTTCGATCGATCCTGTTAAGGTCGCTCAATCAATGTAAGTCTATCCACCTTTCTTCCTTCGTAATTTAATTATCTTATCTTTTTTTGAATTCAACATCCTATTCTGTTTCAGGATTGGGAAAAACCTAAAACTCCTTCAGACATTCATAGCTTCTAGGGCCTAGCTAGTTATTACCGAAGATTTATTGAGAATTTTGCCTGGATCACTACACCTCTTACTGCTTTGACTCATAAGAATACTAAGTTTGTTTAGAGTGAAAAGTGCGTAGCGGCATTCAATGAGTTAATGCAAAAGCTTACTTCAGCTCCTGTTCTTACCGTTTCGAATGGAAGTGAAGGAGTAATTGTATACACTGATGCTTGTCGAGAAGGTTTGGGAGCTGTCTTGATGCAGAATGAGAAGGTTATTGCTTATGACAGTCATCAGTTGAATACCCACGAAGCCAATTATGCAACTCATGATTTGGAATTGCTTGCTATAGTGTTTGCTTTGAAGTTATGGAGGCACCATCTTATAGGAACTAAGTTTGAGCTCTTTACGGATCACCAGTCGTTGAAGTGTATATTCACCCAGAAGGATTTGAACCAAAGGCAAGTAAGATGGCTTGAATTCTTAGCAGCTTATGACCTCGACATCAATTACACTCCCGAGAAGGCTAATGTGGTGGCCGATGCTTTAAGTCGGAAAAAGGCGATGTTATGTCAGATTGTGGCTTCTTCGTCCCTTATGGATCATATCGCGACTAAGCAAGATAAAGACAAGATACTTAAGCTCATGAAGGAAAATGTTCATAGCAAGGAATATGATAACCAAAGTGAATTGGGAGCACAAATTGATCAAAATGGGATTCTGAGGATAAATAATCGAATTTTTGTTCCAAATGTCGATGGATTAAGGCAAGAAGTGCTTAAGGAAAATCAGCAGTCCAGACTCTTGATCCATCCAGGAGTTACGAAGATGTACCAGAATATAAAGAAGCTGTATTGGTGGAGTGGTATGAAGCAAGATATATCCAATTATGTTAGTAGATATGCCACTTGCCAATAGGTTAAGGCTGATCACCAGAAGACCGCTGGATTGTTGCAACCCCTTACGATTCCTGATTGGAAGTGGGATCATGTTTCTATGGACTTTATATATAGGCTACCAAGGAAGAGAAGGGGTAACGAGAGTATATGGGTGATTGTCGATCGACTAACCAAATCAATACATTTTATTCCGGTCAAGTCGAATCGAACCGCATTGAGCTTAGTAGAGGTTTACATGAGAGAGATTGTCAGGCTTCATAGCGTTCTGTCGAGCATTGTTTGTGATCGAGATCCTATCTTTACCAGCAAATTTTGGAAAGAATTTTAGGAAACTTTGGGTACTCGTCTGAATCTTAGCACAGATTACCATCCGCAGACAGACAGAAAGAGCGAATCAGATTCTGGAAGTTCTTCTTCATCCCTATGTACTTGATTATGGAGGATCTTGGGAAGATCATCTCCATCTCGTTGAATTCACTTATAATAATAGCTATCAAGCAAGTATCGAAATGTCTCCGTTTGTTGCTCTTTATGAACAACCTTGCAAATCTACATCTTGTTGGATTAAATTCAGTGATCGTTTTGTTCTTGAGCCTGATATGATTCTAGAAGCATCCGATAAGGTTGAGGAGATTAGGAGAAAGATGAGGATTGCCCAGGATAGGCAAATGAAGTATGCTGATAGAAGGAAAAGGAATTTGGAATTTGCAGTGGGTGATCAGATTTTTCTTAAGATCTCGCTGTTGAAGAATGTGATTCGCTTTGGATGGAAAGGAAAGCTAGCTCCTAGATTCATTGGTCCTTTCCGCATCTTGGAAAGAGTGGTCCTTTAGCATATAGAGTGGGTTTGCCAGAGAAGCTATCGAGTGTGCATAACGTGTTTCATGTATCTCAACTTCGCAAATATCTTCTTGATCCATCGTTGTTGGTTTAGCCTGCTTTATTGGAGAATTTGGATGTTGAGCCAAACCTCACTGTCGAGAGGAATCCACTTCGTATAGTCGATAGAGGTACGAAGCAGCTGAGGAGGAAATTGGTCAACCTGGTCAAAGTACAAGGGAGTACAGACGATCGGGATATCACCTGGGAGACGGAGGAGATCATGGGTGCTTCAAATCCTGAATTGTTTGTATCAGGTACTATTCGTTCCGAATCTAACTTATCTTTCCGTTTGTTTCTATTCTCCTATCTCGTTCCTTTTCGGGGACGAAATGGTTTGAGTGGGAGAGATTTTAACGACTCATAAATTCGAACAATTTTAAATATATTATTTTGAATTTAAGTTAAAATTTAAATTTAAATTTAAACAACAAATTTGTGATGCCGAGTAATATGTTTGACCAAATTTAACAAAAAGGAAAATTTCGTGAAAAATCAACTTTTGGTCAAACTTAGTCAAAATTTGAATTTTAGATGAAAATATAAAGCTTAATTTTTTTATATATACCAGGCTGAAGAATTCTAAGATGGTCTCCACTTTTCGTTTCGTTAAAATCAGACTTCAATAGCTATAAATTTGCAATTTATATTGTAAAAATGCACAAATACAGACAGTGTATTCTGTGTGTATTTGACTAGTATTTCCTCTAGTATTTCTACCTGTATTTTTTTATTGATTCTTGGGTTTTTGTGAAGTGTTTGTTGGGCTTGGATTGACACTTAGATTTCCTAAAGGCCATCTAGTTTTCTATGTTACTTTCCCGAATAGAAACTTCTGACAGAAAAGTAAGTAGTCTGCTTCTTCTCCCTCATTCTCATCTTCTTCAGAAACCATATGTAATCTTCATTGCTCCATCTCCTTCTTCCTCCTAAAAAAAATCCTAAAACCTGAAACATAATCTCTCCTCTCTCCACTCTCCTCCCCTTGTCGCTGCCGTCCTCTTCCTTTGCTACACCACATAGCCAAAACCCTAGACCCATAGCTGAAACCCCCTTAGCCACCTCCGAACCCATCACCGCCACCTATAGCCGCCCCTTCCCTTGATTTCCCATGGCCAACACCACCTAGGCCGAACCCACACCTAGGTCGAGCCCAAACCCCTAGGCCGAACCCTTATTTTCTTCTCCTCCCTTCCCTTATAAGTTTTTTCTTCAAATTTTTGTTTGTCGTGTTCGTGTCATCTCTTTGATCTTAGATCGTTGTTGCTTATGGTCTACGTATCGTATCCGCTCCATGTCCGTTCGTTGTAGTTGTCACCTTCCTTAGCCATTTTAAAACTAGTTCGAGTGAAAATGAAGGTGAGAACTCCTAAACTATAATACTATATGTTGGATGATGATATGATTTTTTCAAATGGATATTTAATATGCTTTGATCATCAAGTTTGGTTGTTTAAATATGAATGTTGAAAATATATGCAAGTCACGGAAATACACATCGATAAACGCAAAGGAAATCACATTCCTTGAAGTAATGAAATGGTGTATATGGAATTGTTATATCTCTTAAAAATGGTTTAAAAATGAGTTTGAAATGTTTTATGAACATTTAGAAGTGTTTTGGTGCAGTTTGAAAAGAAATAGAAAGTTTAGTCAAAAATAGGAACGTCGCGTAACAATAGTTTACAATTTCGCGCTATAAACGTCAAACAAGTGTAAAAGTTCGTAATCCAAAACTGGATTTCTTAGAAAATGACATTTTAAAATTGTTTAAAAATATGGAATAAATCTTATAAATCTTTTAGAATGTTTTAAAAGTGATTTGAGTAATAAATAATTTTCAAATAATAAAAAGTCGTTTTGATCAATATAGCTTAAAAGAACACTTTTTACAGCACTTATTTGTAGCACTTTTCTATAACCTTTGAAATATAGTTTTAAACGCAACCGTTCTTTCCCAAATCTTTTTTAAATGTTTTAAATGATTTATGAAATGTTTTAAAGGTAATTTGAAGGATTTAAAGGGTTAATGATTTAGAGTCGATCAAATTACTTGACCGCCTTATGGGTGTCAGAGAGATAGTGTCTAAGCTTGGGTATGGAAAATCAGTTTCCTGGTCTCCCTGGCTATTTGGATCGGCTCGATGGAGGGGATAGCAAATTTGATTTACTCAGATCAAAATTTCAAAAATAATAAGGAAAAAATATTTACAGGATTTAAACAACTTGAATTTTATACAGATGATCTTCTTGTACTCGGTGTTAAAACCCGAAGAGGGAATTCGTACTATTCGTGGAATTTAAAAGGTGATTTCGCCATTATTCCGCCCATAGTATTTGTTGAATACGTGAATTGATATTGAGTAGAATTAGATGATTTCTATAGATTCTGCTCACTTAATATTTACTGATTTTGGGATTAACATCCTATATAACATGGTTTTAACTCAAGCAAATTTTGAGTTTTGAATTAAGAAATCTTTGCTAAGATTTAAATGGAATGATTTTGGAATATTTTCCTAAGTGTAAAATGACATGATTAGAATTATTCAAATTAAAAGAGTTTTAAGTAACCAAAGGTTTTGATAAGAGAGGTAATATTTCTGTATATACCGAAAAGAATGTTTTAGAAATATACATCTCTAAAAGAGATTTTGATAAAAAGAACTTAATCAATTAAAGAATGATTCTCTATTCATAAAACCTCTTTTTTACGATGATTGGTTTGAAGGAACCGGGGTCGGATCTGGGGTAATCTATACCTGAAAACCACTCGAACCGATGTATGTGTTCGTAAGATAAAGACCTAATAGAGAGAATGAAGAATGAAGACCAGGAAATTTCGTGATGAAAGGACTTCTTATTGATAATTCTGGTTAGTTCCCAAACACTAAAGTAGCAGTGGTCCTTTCATTTCTGAAACTCTTTGGGTTGCAAGGACTACTCGCTACTAATGGTAGTCGGAGGAGTGCCATCAGTTTTGTTCAGTCCCAGAACGAACTTGTATGGACAGATGTCTGACATCGCATTCTTGAGATTTCATTGTTGACTTTTATAAATATACATCTGTTTGGTGATGGGGAAGGCAACTTCTCTCAGCTTAACACCCTTCTCTGAGATGTATGAGCTTGGAGGTTGTATGTTTGTGGAAGTCAATAGAGATCGATGGAAGGGCAATATGGCATTCAAAGAGAGATGAAGTGCAATAAGAAAGGTAATCGCTACCTTAAGCCTCACACTCGGAAATAGCCGAAACAGGGTAAATGCGGCAATGTTATGTGGTTCGCAACCATTAGGGTATGATCATCCCCTTCTAGATATATTTCTACCTGCTATGATGTTCGGGTTTAATTTAATGTGGATGTATGCTACGAGGATCCTCGGATAGGTCGGCAACGACCGAAGTGATGACATATTCGGTACTATCCAGTGAGAAAGGTAGGTCGGTCTTGTGTTAGTAGAGGTGCAAATGTTCTGTTGGCCTCGGTACATTCCTTTAGAGATGTAGTGCCGGAAGGTAGTCCCTTTACCTGGTCATTTGTATGGAACCCATTCTCCAATAAGTGCCTGCCATTTTGTTTGTAGAGCCTAGTATATTGGAATTTAATAATGGTAACAATTTCAGCTAAGATCAATAAGTTTACTTGCAAATGTTTTCAAAGATATGTCATTAAAAATAATATCAAGTATTTTAACATAGAATGATTTGGTTATCATACAGTAAAAACCCGTTCCGTGTTTATGTGCGGCGTGGTCTTATGAGATACCTTTTTGTTTTCAAAACGTGTATTTTGAATTCTCACACCGGTCTCATGACTGAACCGAAGTTTATTTTCCTTTTCCTTAAACTCTAGGTGCCCTAATTTTCCCGGGCAACCTAGTAGTCAGGTTTAGTTTAGAAGAATGCTGGATGAAGCTCGAGGCATGTAGTCAGAAGATTTTTCTGAAGATTTTTGTCTATTTCCACCACACTCTTGTACTATGGTATTCCGCATTTGTAAGGACAGATATTTATAACTGTCTATGTTTTTAACTCTGATACATGTATTTTTATTTCTGCTGTAAATTTTTATTTGAAATAACATATGTAAGATTCTTTTCTGTCTTATTTTTCTTTCTTACCCTTGAGAATTCGACTCTCCGGCACTTGGATTTACGGCACGTGAATACCGAGGATGTATTAGTGTCGATTTCTGAGATTCAAAGAAACGGGTCCTCATAATAATGGTTTCGAAGACGAAGTTCTTTGATGTAAAAGGGCTACTTGCTACTAATCCTGAGGGTGATTCCAAAATGGATGTAATAGAAATAGTGCATTCGGTTTCGTTCAAACCTAGCAAGAACTTGTACGGTTGAATGTTAGCATTTCATTTCTACTTGGAGGGTAGTGTTAGCATTCCAAGTGGGAATTACTAGGAGGAATCAGGTAATCGTTACCTCAAGGGCCTTACACCTAGTAAATGACTAAAGCAGGGACGTGCAACAAGGCTACGTGGGTCGCTCGTTTAGGGTATGATCATCCCTCATCTAAAGCCGATATCTATGCATCCTTCGAGGCACATTATGGTTGTTGATAAACTAAGTGGTGATCATATTCAGTACTATCCAGTAAGGGGTAGGGCCGGTCCTGCGTAGCAGAGGTGCAATGTGTTGTAGCCACTAGTACATTTTGTCTAGAGGTGTACTGATTCGGCGGTATACCCTTACCCTTTCATAGTTAGAATCCGTTTTCCAATACGACCCTTCGGACTTGATTGTATACCTATTATGCTCGAATTTAATTAATGTAGCAATTTTGGCTATGGTTCAATATTTACTTTAAACCATAGACATTATTATAATATCATTGGATTTTCTATAGAAATGTTTTGGTTATCATAAGGTAAAACTCATCCGTGTTTATGTGCGGCGTGGTCTTACAATATACCTTTATTTTGAAGGTTTTTTTATAACACTATAATCCAAATTGATGTGTGTATCTCACGCTGGTTTACCAGACTGATCCAGTTTTTATTTTCCTTGTAATGCTCGGGTCAGATCGAGCATATTTTCAGATTTATCTTCGGATGCTTTGGACCTTCAGGAGACGAGCTGGATGCCTCCAAGATGTATTTATGTATATTTTATTTCCACTGCATTGGTTGTTTATATTTTTCATCATTTGTGAGGACAGGTTGTTATAACTATCTAGGCTGATGATAGATTAGTGTACTATGATTAACATATGTATATTACAGTTTTCTTTTTGTAAAGATCTATTGTATATTATATATTACTCATCACGATGTGGGATTCTGTTTTTTCTTTTCTTTCTTTTTCCCCAACAATCTATCTTTTCGGCACTTGGATGCTCGGCACTTGAATACCATGGATGTATTAATGTCGAGTTTTTGAGGGTCGAAAAGGCGGGTCATTTCACGTGGTACCAAAGCCTAGGTTGAGCGAACACCTAGGCTTTGGTGGGGTTAACTCATTTTAGATAGGTTAAGTAAGTCCCGACGATGAGTTTGAGTGTACTATATATATGGGCCTGTATTTGTTAGTGATATAAAGATGTCTTATATTGTATTGATTTATCGGTTGAGTAGTTTACAAATTCTGGTTAGTATAGAAGGAACAACTGTACCGATAGGGGTTTCTAAACTCTTGAACGAGGTAGAATGACAAGTTATTGTTTTAAAATAGGGAAATGAAATAATTTTACCCGGATTATATTTTATATATAAAAAGAATAATTTTCAGAAATTAATATAGTTGTACATAGTGTGACTGGTTGTTAGAATGATAAAATTCAATTATTATCATTTATGGTTTATTAGTTGTGCTCAGCTAATTTAAGAGCATTTATTGTTTTGGTTGGATTTAACGTATTGTATGACCCACCTTTTCGACCCTCAAAAGTCGACACTAATACATTCACGGTATTCACGTGCTAAACATCCAAGTGCCGGAAAGATAGATTATTGGGGAAAAGGAAAGAAAAGATAGAATAGTATCTCATATTATGACAAGCAATATATAATATACAACAGATCTTTACCAAAAAAACTGTAATATACATACATTAGTCAAAGTACACTATCTATCAAAATCTTGGATAGTTATAACAACCCGCCCTTACAAATGCTGATAAATATAAATAACCAATACAGCAGAAATAAAATATACGAAAATACGTCTTGGAGGCATCCAGCTCGTCTCTTGAAGATCCAAAGCATCCAAACTAGATCTGAAAATATGCTTGGTCTGCCCCAGTGCATTATAAGAAAAATAACGCCCGGATCAGTCTGGTAAACCAGCGTGAGAAACACGCATTAATTGAATTTTAATGTTGTAAAAATCTTTTGAAAATAAAGGTATCTTGTAAGAACACGCCACATATAAAAACAAACGGTTTTTTAACTTATGATATCCAAAACATTTCATAGGAAATCTTCTGATATTATAATCGTGTCCAGGGTTTAAATAAATATTGAATATAGCAAAAATTGTAACATTGATTAAATTCCATTATAATAGGTATACAATCAAGTCCGAAGGCTCGTATTGGAAAATGGTTCCAATTATGAAAGGGTAAGGGTCTAGCCACCAAATCAGTACACCTCTAGATAAATTGTACTAAAGGCTACAACACGTTGCACCTCAGCTACTCGGTATTGGCCCTATCCCTTACTGGATTGTGCCAAACATGATCACCCCTAGGTGGATAAACAACCATAATGGGCCCCAGAGCATACATAAATATTGACTCTCGATAAAGTATGATTATACGCTAATGGGAGCGACCCACGTAGCCCTGCCGTATGTCCCTGCTTTAGTCATTTACCAGGTGTAAGGCTCATGAGGTAATGATTACCCGATTCCTCCTAGTAATTCCCACTTGGAATGCTAACACTGCCCTCTAGGCAAAAATGCAATGCAAGCATTCATCCATATAAGTTCGTTTTGGGTCTGAACGAAAATAAAGACACTACTTCTATCACATCCATTTTGGAACCACCCTCGTGATTAATAGCAATTAGCCCTTGTACATCAAAGAACTCCATCTTAGAAACCATCATCAAGATTTCTTTTATTTCAACACTTACACCGGTTCAAAGCGCTTTTCGGATAATGTATCCGATCTAGGTCTCCCCGAATCGACAACGATACTTTATAAACAGGCCAACATTTGATAGTCGGTTAATTAACTATCAAATAAAAAACAATTTAACCAGAGATTTAATTTCCATAGAAAATAACGCAGGTTAAGCATAAAGCACCCATCAGCCTCTTTAATTAATCCTTTTATTAATTAAAATCACTTGGTATATACTTGTATCAAAATACATTTACTAAGATATATTCACAAACCCTTTATACTCCTTTTAATACTTGAAAAATATCCATATACTTATTTCAATGGTATACATATATTCATAAAAACATCGCACTTTTCCTACTTAGAAAATGTATCCATGTACATATCTTGATGGTATAAGTATATTTGCAAAAAATTATGAAAGATTTCTTATTTAAAGGTCATATCAAAGGATCAAAATAAATATTGTTTTAAAAGAAACAGAGATAAGGATAAACCCAAACACTATTCCTTCGGTGTTAAACATGGAATGAATGTTCACACCACCAAAATTAAGAAGGTCAATTTGGGAAAATCCAGCCTCAATTTCTTCTATAAATTTCTTCAATAAATGCTTCTAATAAATCTATTTCATTTATGAACATCTCCTTTACTAATATTCCAAATCTATTTATAAAACTCTTAATAAATCTCTAGGTTTATTTATAAAACTCTTCTATAAATATCCGAAGTCGTTTATAAAACTCTTTTACAAATATGCAAAATCAATTATAAAACTTCTTTTATAAATATCCAAAACTATTTATAAAACTCTTTTATAAATATCCAAAATAATTTTAAAACATCTTTCATAAATATCCAAAATAATTTATAAAACTCTTTTTTATAAATGTCCAAAATAATTTATAAAACTTCTTTTATAAATATCCAAAATCATTTATAAATCTCTTTTATAAATTTCTAAACCATTTATAAAGCCCTTTTATGAATCCATAAAACTATTTATAAAACTCGTTTTATAAATCTATAAACCCATTTATAAAAATTTATTCTTCTATAGAACTCCATCATAAAGATCCTTTACAAAAATTCATTCTAAATTTACTTTATAACAATCTTTTCTAAAATCCCTTTATAAAAATTCTTTATAAAGCCTCTATAAAAATCCTTCATAAGTCCATTTTCATTTATAAACTCTTTATTATATGAAATTCCATTATAAATCAATTTATTATTTCTAATTACAATTAAGCAGATAAATTAATTAACTTTAAACATCATAAATAAATAATAAATTAATTTTTCACCAACATTAATAACACAATTAATTTCCTTTAGAACACCATTAATGAAATAATTAATGTACTTCAAAACGTTATTAGTATAATAATAAATAACTTCAAAATATTATTAATATAATAATCAATGATTTCAAACATTATTAATATAATAATTGATCTTCAAAAACATTATTATAATAATAATTAACTTCCAAAATATTATTAATAAATAATAATTATTATCCTAAAAAATATCAATTATTTAAATAAATAACTTTTCACAATATTAAAATGTTAATAAATAACTTTAAAACAATATTGAATAGAAACAAACAACTTTTAAACATTATTAAACAGTAATTAAACAACTTTAAATCATTTTTAAATGATAGTTAAACAACTTTAAAATATTTCTAAAAGATTTAGAAAAGACAACTAAAAAGGTTGGGGTAAAACAAAGAAGTTCAAAATCTGCTTAAATAAATTATTTCGGAAAACCCAAATATTAGTTTTGAAATCACTCTCCAAATCAAAAACCCATTTCAAAGCCAAAACGACAGTTAATAGTATATCAAAATATTAAATTGAGGCCCATAACCACTAAGCACTTAACCAATGTTATTATCGATTTTTATCACTATATGGTTAAGTTTTAACACATAAAAATGTCATAACTAATACGGCCAAATAATCAGGTTTTGATATCCAATAATTCTATGATTGAAAATAAATCAACAATGATGAGGAATCCCATTGGATCCGTCTATAAATTCCTTGTACGTTAGATAAATTCCCTGCAAATTATTTCATATATTGACCGTTTTCAAAAGCGACAATTCATCAAAACCAAACAATCAACTGATTAAAACAATCAAGCATACAACCAATAATTTCAACTAAATACAAAAAGTAAAATTTATCTACTATAAATCTTACCGATAAATAAAAATGATGAGTTTAACTCACCGAAATTCTAGTTGGCGTCGAAGCATTCCATTTTGAACTAAAATCGAACGACGTTCGATTTTAGCCTAAATTTCAACTTGCTCCAAATTTAACCAAACCAATTCCATCGCGTAGATATCGTCATCACGAGCGCAATGCAAATATCTCGATTGGAACTCGTATGAGGAAGATATTGAATTGATTAGATTTTGACTTTAAATAATATTATATTGATACTTAATTACATTTCAAATCTCCATTACCCACACTAATCTATCCATCCCAAATGATAATCCCCTTCCACCTGATACACGAACAGACCAGTGCATGAGAAACTCAACACGGTAGTCACCTCTCTCCTCCTCGCTCCCTCCATGCTCGACGAAACCACGATTCACCGATTCCGTTCAACTCCACTACACGTACTCTCTCGGGCCACTACCACCATCGCACGACTGATCACCTCCTCCAATTTCCATGCAAAGCTGCCCCCTCATGGCGAAAAATAGACTCATTTTGCCAAAGAAGCCCGGATGCTACCAAACTCGAGCTGCCTACTCCATTTCTCACCACAAACTCAAATCCAACATCCAATTTGCAAATCTTCGACCAAAACTCCACATAACCAAAACCCTAGTTCACATTATCTATGTCGAACATGGAAAAATCCCATCGCACACAACAATACACCACTAGAAATGTAGATCTCACAAAAAGGAAACCAAAGATTTTTGTTTTATAATTTATTATCGAGTATTTCTTTGTATATGAATTTTTGAATGAAAATTTGCTCTCATTTCTGTTTCTTAGCTCACTGTGAATGAAAAGAAGAAGTTAGAGTTGTTGAATTATAATGAAGGGTTGAATTTGTGTTTTAATTTGTAATTTCCAACATCATGCCGCACCGAATTTCGTTCGCGTACAAACCGTGAACGACAAAATAAAAATATAGCCACGCTCAAAACAGTGATGCGACACCAAAACAATAATATATACATTGGTTATCTGATTCTATAAAATCATAAAAACAGTGTCGTTTGCCAAAAAATTGTCAAGCAATATTTCAATATTTTCCGAATTAAATATTATTGAAAAATCAAATAAAATAAATTAAAAATATATCGATAAAAATCGGGTCTTTAAAATAATAATATTTTTCTTATTATTTATTTAAACCATTTATTACTACAAATTAATTTACAAAAGGAATTCACGATTATTATTTATTAATTAAAAAGAGTTAATTAAGACCACTAACTCATTTAATTAATATTCAATTTAAAATCCAGATATTTAGACGACTATTCAAAAAAAAATTCACCATTCAGATATCTTAAATAATAATCATATTTGAATTCCAGTTTTTAGCTTTTGAAACCAATATTTCCATATTTAAAATTAATTAAATATTCAAAATCAAATGACCAAAATTTCGGGTTGTTACAAGTATAATGCTAATAAATTTTTTTATTATAATATTAACAAGGATAAACATTTGTGAAATTAATTTATATAAGAAAGTGAATTTATAAAATGTGAATTATAAATTATTTTTTAATTAAATGGATTTAAACTGGAAATTTAAAAACTTAAATCTCAGTGTCCTGAAAATTGTTTTTCAAAGTTTTTAGGAAAGTAATAATGGTATTATTTTGGAAGTATTTTTGACTAGAAATATTTTAAAAGGATTTTAAAAGAGGTAGAAAGCACTGAACTTACTTCCGTCGCTGGAAAATAATTTTGGTGATGACTATATCATCATAGGGCATTCATTTTCGTGTTTCTAGGTGACTGATTGCTACCACAGTAATTGGTTATCGAGTTGTGTTAGTAAAACAAAGTTTGTTTAAATTCCCAAAAGTATGATTTGATACACAAATGATATATATATATATATATATATTTCAAAATAATTTGACATAAAACCTGGGTGTTTAGTTGTAACGACCCAGAATTTTGAACAAATTAAATTGAGAATATTTAATTTATTTTAAATATTTGAACGATGATTTAATTTGAATCCCGAATGTAACTTTGAATTTGACAATTAAATTATATAATTTAATATATTGAGAGTTGAATAAAAATTTGAATCTTCAATTTAAAGCTAAAGAAAAATATTTCGAAAGCTTTTAAAATTCGTATTGATAATACTGAAAATAATAGAAGCTTCAGAATCTAATTTCGAATTGATTTGATCAGTTTTAAAATTTCATCGTTCGAATCGATATTAAAAAATAGCGTTCCGGGAGACAGTCTTGGAATTCGACGAAACCAGTTCCATTGGGTCCGTAATATTGAATTATTACCGGATTTCAATTTTCGTATTTATCAGAGTTAATACGTGACCGTACGATATGCAAACGCGTCAGAATAAAATCAAATTCAAATTCATTTTAAATTTAAATTTGGTCAAACATATACACGTTCCTCTCCCTTAAATCACGCCTAGGATCTCGTTCAAAATCACGAACGTATCGTGCAAACCCATGCCTCCTTTCAATTTTAAAAACCTTCTTCCTTTGCCACTTCTCAGTTCAAAATCCCAACGAGAAAAACAAATTAATGGCCGTAGCCTGGAGATTCAATCCAAACGAAACAAAATCAAATAAAATCGAGCCCAAGCTCCTTTCCAATCTCGTACGCGATTCAAAATGTAAACGGCCAAGTTCTTCCTCTTTCAAAATCGAACGAAGATCAAATCAAAGTCGTTCTCCCCTCCTCCCTCCATACTCGAGTTCGACAACCAAATCGAGGCCGGTCAGCAAGCGCGCGTGCGCAGGCGTGAGGCAAGGGGGGTTGGGCACGTCGTTGGGGAGGGGTAGGAGCTGCTGTTGCGACGCGTTCTAGGGTTCGAAGTCGCGGGTTCTTTGACTCGCGTGTGAAGAGGATAGAGTTCGCGATGTTCGGTTTGACGATGCGACAGAGAGTTGGGGGCTTCGACGACATCGTGGGAAAGCTTGAAGGAAGGAGGGATCATCCTTGTCGATGTGAGGTCGCGTGAATCTGGGATGATGGTAGTGATACTCATCAGCCTGGGTTGGCATTCACGATTCGATGAGGCGAGATGGAAGCAGTCAGGGTTTCGCGAATGATTTTTGGGACGGCGATGATCTGGAGAGCGTCGGCGAAGGCGGTGAAGGCAGCAACGACGAGTATTGATGGCGCGTTCATCAGTTTGGATCATTGCAGGCAGTAGGTATTTGTATGTACATGTTTTTATTTAAATTTACAGCAAAGATAAATCCTAGTTTGTTTATTTAAACAAAGAAAAATATAGGGGATTTAAAATGTTCAAAGAATTTATAAAAGTTGGATTTTCGAAATTTATAATCTATTTTATAAATATGTATGTAATACCAAAAGGAAATATTTAACTTACTATTAAATTTTAAATTATGTATTAAGATGTTTAATTTACTTAATCGATTTATTTAACAATTTTAGAAAGAATCTAGTTTAGAATTAAAAATACTAGTTTAAAATAAAAACATTGGATAATTAAAATTACCAAGCGAAAATTTTTTATTCGATTTATTTCGAATATTAATCAATTGTATAAATTATTTATACAAGGTCAAACCGGGAAAACCAAATCAGGATTAAAGTGAATGGATGGCAAAATAAAAGCAAAGGTGAGATTTTTCTCACTCAAAATAAATTTGATATTACAGTTATTGATTGATATGTTTGCTATTTGGATGAGATATTAGATATAGTAGGATATATCTATTATATATATAGCAATATATACATATTGGCATATGTATATATTGGATTGATTGATTTCCCGCCTCGTATAGCGGATGAGACCCTATTGCGCCGTTAGTAAGCGGATATTTTTATAAAACCCATATACCGCGATATTCCACCTCGAAGTGGAATTGGTATTGTGCTAACGTCTTTGGATGCACGGAAACAGGTTGGAGGGATCCAACTGGATTCCTCAACTATATTTATTTATTTACAGATATTGATGTATATCCTGTTATCATATTGATATATGATATTGAATGTTGTGATTGACTAATTGGTGCTGTTGCATCATCAGATTCATCTTTTGAAATTTAAAAATAACGATGTTGATTTCAAAAGAGATTTTTGAAGTGATCTTTGAAAATATACGTTTTATTAAATTTTTGAAGTGATTTATAATAAATAAATAAACGTTCAAATTTTTAAAGTTATAAAAAGTTAAGATTTTTGTGAAATATAACCAAAGTGTGATTTTTGAAGTGAAAGTTGATTTAATTGTAGAATGGGTTAAATTGAGATTTTTAAAGTATTATAAAAGATGTACAAAATTGATATTCATAACTTTAAAAGATTGGGATTATAAAACGAGTTTTTATAAGCGTTAAAATGAATTTTTAAGAATTTATAAGTGAATGAAATTTATAAATTGTGAACTTATAAATGGAAATGATTTTGTAGAATAAATGAATTATAAGTATTCAACTTATAATATGGATAGTTGGTATAAAAATTTAGTTATGAATTGAATTAGTTAACAAAGGAGATTTATAAATTGAAGTTTTTATAAATATAAATGTGATTTATAAACGCTGTTTATAAATCCGAAATTACTTATTTTGATAAGTGAAATTCTAGAAGTAAATAAAAGGAGATTGATAAATCAAAGTTGTTACCAAATAGAAATAGAATTTATAAACGTTGTTTTATAAACTCGAAATCAATTGGATTTGATAAATTAAATATAGAGGGTTATTAAAGGAGATATATTAGCGATTCTAGATAGCGAATTATTATTGAAATAAAATGGGTAGAGATGATTGAAATTTGGTTAAGTGAATTATATTCACGATTTTGGACAGTGAATATATTATTGAACAAAATGGATATGTTTGGGAAAATGAATATTTTAGAATGAAGTTAATTGTTTTAACGATGTTTTAAAATGATTAAATATCGAAAACCATAGATTTCAACATTCATTGTTGAAATAGACGTTTTCGAAAATATAAGGAAATGGTGGACTATAACACTGTTGTTATAGTAAATGATTCCCGAAAGGAATATTTTTATCTAGTATTGGGATTTATATATCTATCTTAATTCTGAATCCCTATACTAGTGATTTTGAGTCGTCGTAACGATGTTTTACGCAACATTCGTTTTGACTCAAATAGATGTTAAAATTAATGATTTCCTTAAAGAATGAATATATACTTAATATTGATTTAAGTATATCGAATATTTTCAAATGTTGAAAATAAATAGATTTGTGAAATACTTATTTTTGAATAAGTATGGAAATGCTTTTCCAATATGAAATGAACTGTTTTGAGATTTTATCTTCAAAGATAAAATGAAATGTGGAAATTGATTTGAAATTGTTTTCAAACGGTTAAGTGTGGAAATTATATATCTAGTAAAGATATTTTGGAAGATAAAATAATTGGGAAAATTATTTGGAATCTGATGATGTTGCGCATCTTTATTGATAGTTAAATAACCGACTATCAATAATTACCTTGAATGGGTATTTGTTGTGAATTTGATGAATTTGAATGCCACACTTATTTTTGAATAAGCGCTCACTATTCGGGTTAGCCGGGAAAGGACCATGGGGTCGTATAACCCATTCCGAATATGTGATACGTCGTTATGAATTGCATTCGAAGACCGGTGTTGAAGACTGGATATTTTTGAAAACGGAAGGATTACCGTCGAGTTACTCTACATCGGCTGATCTCCGGTTTAGAGTTTTTATCACCCTTAGTGACGGGAAGTCCGGACGTGATTAGAAATTTATCCGGATATGCAAGGGCTTTGTGAGAAGTGCCTTCGGTTCTGTTCGGTCCCGGAACAGACTTGTATGGATTGTGTGTCTGACGTTACAAATTTGAGATATAAAGCTGATTTCTTTCAAATACATTTCTGTTGGTGGCGGAGAATTTATTCTCTTAGCTTAACACCCTTCTCTGAGACGTACGAGCTCAGAGGTTATGTAGTTGAAATTTATCAGCGATATATCCCAATTTGGTAATGTGGCATACTGAGTGTTGCTGTGTGATGATCAGTGTTTGATCATTTGCGATATGATCATTTGTTTGATCTTATATCTCTGTGATCATAGGTTGATCATTTGTTTGACCCGAAGCATGGCTTTGTAGAAAGCGTAGCTTTGTGGACGAGACTTCATCAAGCCTCACACCCCGGAAATGGTCAAAACAGGAAGGATGCGGCAAGGTTCTAGGGAGTAGCGCCCCTTAGTGTATGTCATTCCTTCTGGATAAAGGTGGTATCATGGTATGGAGCCCAGATACTTAACCTATGTGGTTGCTTCATTTATATTATGTGGTTTGTTGCGAATCGGGGATCCTCGGGAAGATCGATGACGATCGGGGGATGGCATACGCGTGTCAGTAGTTACCTATTTTTGCAGAGGTAACCCGGCCTTGTGTTGGCAGAGATCCGGTTAGGTTCTCGGGTCGTCTATTCCAGGGACGTACCCATCGTGGCATAGGAAGTTCCTTAGCCTGACCATTCGTTGGAAATCCAAAGAAACAATACGAGCCTTTACGATTTCAATTGTATAACCTGTCTCCTCAGGAGGCAGCTATAGCAGGCATAATATAATGGTACCTATGCTGGCTAAGATTTATATTCTACTTTCGAAATGTTTTCCACTATGCACTAATAATAATATCAAAAATGATTTGATTTTGCGTAGTAAGCATCTTTGACTAACATAAGAAGAAATCTCCTCCAAGTCTGCGTTTGCATTGTGTGTGTAGTGGGAGGTCTTATGGTAGTTTCATTTTTTTCAAAAGCATTTCGAATTGACTTTAAAATTATCTCGTTTTTGTTTTAAAGAATAAACTGTTTTACGATCTCACACCAGTCTTGCTATATTACAGCATGATAGGGGATTCTCGCTTCGCAGTTTGGTGGCGAACGGGAGACTCTTACCCCTACATGTCCCTGAGAGGGATGGGTTGGTTAGGCAGAGGCCGTGACAGTCGAGAGGCTGGCCGTAAAAGCAAGTTTGGGGTACCATTGTCAGCCACGGTGGGACTGGGATGGTTGCAAAGCCTACCGGTGGCCGCTTACTTCGGGATGTGACAGCGTGGTATCAGAGCATATGGTTAAGCGACAACCCTGTTCTGTTGGGTGTTACTCATTAGAGATAGAGTCAGTAGTACTCTAGAATGAGTTTGAGTGTAATAATATATACGAGCGCGTATTTGTTAGTTAATATAAGAAATTGTTTTATATTGTGATGATTGGTTTATTGAGTGGCATATGAACCTTCGTCGGCACAGTCTGCAAAACTGTATCGAAGGGGTTTCTAAACACTTGAATAGAACAATTCAACACAGTATTGTTTTAAAATAGGGTGAATGAAATAATTTTGCCCAAAATTATTTTTGTATATAAAAGAAATGATTTTCTATGAATTATCATAGTATATGGATGCTTGTTTGTTAGGAAAGTGATAATATTGAAAGTTATCATTATTGTATGAAATGGAATAAGAAATTCAAATCGTAACTCCAAAGTTAAGAAATAAATTCACATATAAATGAAATTTGAGAATATAAATTATAATTGTGACTTATAATTTAAAACGGAATTCCAGAGAAGTTTTGGAAATGTTTTGAAAAGAATTTGAAAATTTTGGAGATTTGGAAAGTTTAAATCCTTTTTGGTTTGAAAGTGATTTTCAAAGGTTTTGAAAAGTATTTTGGAGAGATGAAAGCTCTAAACTCTTTTCGGTCGCTGGAAAATAACTTCGATGATGACTGCGGCATCATTGGTGTCCATTTTCGGGTTTCCAAAAGAGGAATTGCTGCCAAATTGTTTTAAATGGAAGTTGTTTGAAAAATTTGGGTTTTTGTTTTGGAAATTCAAAGGATAATTTGAATTGTTTTCAAAATGGCTTTGAAATGTTGGTAAACTCTGGAATGCTATATAAAGATATTTATGAAATATTATTAAGTTGATAACTTATACAAATTGAATTTTGATAGAATAAATTTAACTTAAAGATGAAGTTAAATAAATGTAAGTACAAGTGAATCAATTGTGATTTAATGAAAGCGAAATTGAAAGTTAAATTAGTGAAATTAAAACTTGAATTGTGACTAAATAAAAGAATGGTTCGAATTTTCAAATATATTCAAGTAAGTAGAAATAAATTTCTGAATGAATGGAATTTACAGTTGCTAGTAAATAAAATTAAAGATGAATGTTAAACTTTGTTTGAATTTGTTAGTAAATGTAATTCAAGCTGAATATTGGAAATTGAAATTTAAAATGAATTAGTAAATGAAAGATAATCGATAAAAATTCAATATTCAGAATAGAAGTTAAACTGAATTCAAATAGAATTGAAATTGTGAATTTAATTCAAATGAATTTGAAATGTGATATTGAATGAAAATATATATATATAACTTCAATAGTGAAATAAAAATGTATAAGAAGTAAGTATTGAAAATTTTGTAATAGAATTTGCAAAATAGTTGGATGTTATAACTAGATATTATGGCTAGTAGATATACAGGTATAAAGGAATTGGAATTGAATTGTAAAGATAATTTGAATTGCTCAACAAAAGGTACGTATTTGAATTTCAAATGTGAGATTTGCTGATTTCTTGTCTAGCCGCTTGGCTTTTTCTTTTTCTTTTTGAAATCAGAGAGTCCGTAGGGACGTTTTGTAGTTGTGCCGTATTAGCCGCGCAAAGGAGACGCTGGCGAAATTTTTCGAAATTTCCAAGTGTTAGAAATTTTTTAAGAAATTTTGAAAGTTTAAAATTTGAATTTGAATTTAAATTTGAATTTAAATTTGAATTTTGAAGTAAAACAATATTGTTTGAAAACTATGAAAGGTTTGGAAAACTAGTTGAAACAATAACGAATCTTTAGTAGAAAGATTTGTTTTGATTAATTGATAAAACTATTAGATGTTGAAAAATGATAGACGAGTTAAGGACTTTTTTTTCCTAACTTGTAATTTCGGGACGAAATTCTTTTAAGGAGGGAAGTTTGTAACGACCCTGAATTTTGAACAAATTAAATTGAGAATATTTAATTTATTTTAAATATTTAAACGATGATTTAATTTGAATCCCGAATGTAACTTTGAATTTGACGATTAAATTATATAATTTAATATATTGACAGTTGAATAAAAATTTGAATCTTCAATTTAAAGCTAAAGAAAAATATTTCGAAAGCTTTTAAAATTCGTATTGATAATACTGAAAATAATAGAAGCTTCAGAATCTAATTTCGAATTGTTTTGATCAGTTTTAAAATTTCATCGTTCGAATCGATATTAAAAAATAGCGTTCCGGGAGACAGTCTCGGAATTCGACGAAACCAGTTCCATTGGGTCCGTAATATTGAATTATTACTGGATTTCAATTTTCGTATTTATCAGAGTTAATACGTGACCGTACGATATGCAAACGCGTCAGAATAAAATCAAATTCAAATTCATTTTAAATTTAAATTTGGTCAAACATATACACGTTCCTCTCCCTTAAATCACGCCTAGGATCTCGTTCAAAATCACGAACGTATCGTGCAAACCCATGCCTCCTTTCAATTTTAAAAACCTTCTTCCTTTGCCACTTCTCAGTTCAAAATCCCAACGAGAAAAACAAATTAATGGCCGTAGCCTGGAGATTCAATCCAAACGAAACAAAATCAAATAAAATCGAGCCCAAGCTCCTTTCCAATCTCGTACGCGATTCAAAATGTAAACGGCCAAGTTCTTCCTCTTTCAAAATCGAACGAAGATCAAATCAAAGTCGTTCTCCCCTCCTCCCTCCATACTCGAGTTCGACAACCAAATCGAGGCCGGTCAGCAAGCGCGCGTGCGCAGGCATGAGGCAAGGGGGGTTGGGCGCGTCGTTGGTGAGGGGTAGGAGCTGCTGTTGCGACGCGTTCTAGGGTTCGAAGTCACGGGTTCTTTGACTCGCGTGTGAAGAGGATAGAATTCGCGATGTTCGGTTTGACGATGCGACAAAGAGTTGGGGGCTTCGACGACATCGTGGGAAAGCTCGAAGGAAGGAGGGATCATCCTTGTCGATGTGAGGTCGCGTGAATCTGGGATGATGGTAGTGATACTCGGCAGCCTGGGTTGGCATTCACGATTCGATGAGGCGAGATGGAAGCAGTCAGGGTTTCGCGAATGATTTTTGGGACGGCGATGATTTGGAGAGCGTCGGCGAAGGCGGTGAAGGCAGCAACGACGAGTATTGATGGCGCGTTCATCAGTTTGGATCATTGCAGGCAGTAGGTATTTGTATGTACATGTTTTTATTTAAATTTATAGCAAAGATAAATCCTAGTTTGTTTATTTAAACAAAGAAAAATATAGGGGATTTAAAATGTTCAAAGAATTTATAAAAGTTGGATTTTCGAAATTTATAATCTATTTTATAAATATGTATGTAATACCAAAAGGAAATATTTAACTTACTATTAAATTTTAAATTATGTATTAAGATGTTTAATTTACTTAATCGATTTATTTAACAATTTTAGAAAGAATCTAGTTTAGAATTAAAAATACTAGTTTAAAATAAAAACATTGGATAATTAAAATTACCAAGCGAAAATTTTTTATTCGATTTATTTCGAATATTAATCAATTGTATAAATTATTTATACAAGGTCAAACCGGGAAAACCAAATCAGGATTAAAGTGAATGGATGGCAAAATAAAAGCAAAGGTGAGATTTTTCTCACTCAAAATAAATTTGATATTACAGTTATTGATTGATATGTTTGCTATTTGGATGAGATATTAGATATAGTAGGATATATCTATTATATATATAGCAATATATACATATTGGCATATGTATATATTGGATTGATTGATTTCCCGCCTCGTATAGCGGATGAGACCCTATTGCGCCGTTAGTAAGCGGATATTTTTATAAAACCCATATACCGCGATATTCCACCTCGAAGTGGAATTGGTATTGTGCTAACGTCTTTGGATGCACGGAAACAGGTTGGAGGGATCCAACTGGATTCCTCAACTATATTTATTTATTTACAGATATTGATGTATATCCTGTTATCATATTGATATATGATATTGAATGTTGTGATTGACTAATTGGTGCTGTTGCATCATCGGATTCATCTTTTGAAATTTAAAAATAACGATGTTGATTTCAAAAGAGATTTTTGAAGTGATCTTTGAAAATATACGTTTTACTAAATTTTTGAAGTGATTTATAATAAATAAATAAACGTTCAAATTTTTAAAGTTATAAAAAGTTAAGATTTTTGTGAAATATAACCAAAGTGTGATTTTTGAAGTGAAAGTTGATTTAATTGTAGAATGGGTTAAATTGAGATTTTTAAAGTATTATAAAAGATGTACAAAATTGATATTCATAACTTTAAAAGATTGGGATTATAAAACGAGTTTTTATAAGCGTTAAATGAATTTTTAAGAATTTATAAGTGAATGAAATTTATAAATTGTGAACTTATAAATGGAAATGATTTTGTAGAATAAATGAATTATAAGTATTCAACTTATAATATGGATAGTTGGTATAAAAATTTAGTTATGAATTGAATTAGTTAACAAAGGAGATTTATAAATTGAAGTTTTTATAAATATAAATGTGATTTATAAACGCTGTTTATAAATCCGAAATTACTTATTTTGATAAGTGAAATTCTAGAAGTAAATAAAAGGAGATTGATAAATCAAAGTTGTTACCAAATAGAAATAGAATTTATAAACGTTGTTTTATAAATTCGAAATCAATAGGATTTGATAAATTAAATATAGAGGGTTATTAAAGGAGATATATTCGCGATTCTAGATAGCGAATTATTATTGAAATAAAATGTGTAGAGATGATTGAAATTTGGTTAAGTGAATTATATTCACGATTTTGGACAGTGAATATATTATTGAACAAAATGGATATGTTTGGGAAAATGAATATTTTAAAATGAAGTTAATTGTTTTAACGATGTTTTAAAATGATTAAATATCGAAAACCATAGATTTCAACATTCATTGTTGAAATAGACGTTTTCGAAAATATAAGGAAATGGTGGACTATAACACTGTTGTTATAGTAAATGATTCCCGAAAGGAATATTTTTATCTAGTATTGGGATTTATATATCTATCTTAATTCCGAATCCCTATACTAGTGATTTTGAGTCGTCGTAACGATGTTTTACGCAACATTCGTTTTGACTTAAATAGATGTTAAAATTAATGATTTCCTTAAAGAATGAATATATACTTAATATTGATTTAAGTATATCGAATATTTTCAAATGTTGAAAATAAATAGATTTGTGAAATACTTATTTTTAAATAAGTATGGAAATGCTTTTCCAATATGAAATGAACTGTTTTGAGATTTTATCTTCAAAGATAAAATGAAATGTGGAAATTGATTTGAAATTGTTTTCAAACGGTTAAGTGTGGAAATTATATATCTAGTAAAGATATTTTGGAAGATAAAATAATTGGGAAAATTATTTGGAATCTGATGATGTTGCGCATATTTATTGATAGTTAAATAACCGACTATCAATAATTACCTTGAATGGGTATTTGTTGTGAATTGGATGAATTTGAATGCCACACTTATTTTTGAATAAGCGCTCACTATTCGGGTTAGCCGGGAAAGGACCATGGGGTCGTATAACCCATTCCGAATATGTGATACGTCGTTATGAATTGCATTCGAAGACCGGTGTTGAAGACCGGATATTTTTGAAAACGGAAGGATTACCGTCGAGTTACTCTACATCGGCTGATCTCCGGTTTAGAGTTTTTATCACCCTTAGTGACGGGAAGTCCGGACGTGATTAGAAATTTATCCGGATATGCAAAGGCTTCGTGAGAAGTGCCTTCGGTTCCGTTCGGTCCCGGAACAGACTTGTATGGATTGTGTGTCTGACGTTACAAATTTGAGATATAAAGCTGATTTCTTTCAAATACATTTCTGTTGGTGGCGGAGAATTTATTCTCTTAGCTTAACACCCTTCTCTGAGACGTACGAGCTCAGAGGTTATGTAGTTGAAATTTATCAGCGATATATCCCAATTTGGTAATGTGGCATACTGAGTGTTGCTGTGTGATGATCGGTGTTTGATCATTTGCGATATGATCATTTGTTTGATCTTATATCTCTGTGATCATAGGTTGATCATTTGTTTGACCAGAAGCATGGCTTTGTAGAAAGCGTAGCTTTGTGGACGAGACTTCATCAAGCCTCACACCCCGGAAATGGTCAAAACAGGAAGGATGCGGCAAGGTTCTAGGGAGTAGCGCCCCTTAGTGTATGTCATTCCTTCTGGATAAAGGTGGTATCATGGTATGGAGCCCAGATACTTAACCTATGTGGTTGCTGCATTTATATTATGTGGTTTGTTGCGAATCGGGGATCCTTGGGAAGATCGGTGACGATCGGGGGATGGCATACGCGTGTCAGTAGTTACCTATTTTTGCAGAGGTAACCCGGCCTTGTGTTGGCAGAGATCCGTTTAGGTTCTCGGGTCGTCTATTCCAGGGACGTACCCATCGTGGCATAGGAAGTTCCTTAGCCTGACCATTCGTTGGAAATCCAAAGAAACAATACGAGCCTTTACGATTTCAATTGTATAACCTGTCTCCTCAGGAGGCAGCTATAGCAGGCATAATATAATGGTACCTATGCTGGCTAAGATTTATATTCTACTTTCGAAATGTTTTCCACTATGCACTAATAATAATATCAAAAATGATTTAATTTTGCGTAGTAAGCATCTTTGACTAACATAAGAAGAAATCTCCTCCAAGTCTGCATTTGCATTGTGTGTGTGGTGGGAGGTCTTATGGTAGTTTCATTTTTTTCAAAAGCACTTCGAATTGACTTTAAAATTATCCCGTTTTTGTTTTAAAGAATAAACTGTTTTACGATCTCACACCAGTCACCATGACTGACTCGGAGTTTATTGTTTCCCTTCTAAACTCTGGGTGCCCACCAATTTCCACACGGGCAGTCTAGAGTTATGTTATCAGGATATTCTGGATATTCTGGAGCTTTGGAAGCAAGCTGGATGGCGAGACGTAGTATTTGTATCTGATATTATTTTATTCCGCTGTGTATTCTGTATGAGGACAAGTTTATATAACTGTCCATTGTTGTATTGAGTTGTATATTGACTCTGATGATTGATGTATGTATAAAATGATATAGTTCTTTGTTTAAAGATTATTCAATTATCTATTATATGTTGTTCCGCTGCGATATGTGAGATTCTGATATTGTTTCTGTTTCTATTGTTGTTCTGTTGTTCTTCTCTTCTTCTTCTACTCTTTTCTTCTTCTTCTACCTTTTTCTTCTTTTTAAAACCATAACTTTTCGGGTTTCCGGCATTCGATGGCTCGGCAGTCGATAAAGTGAGTATCGATGTCGAATTTTCGAAGGTCGAAAATTCCTGGATGTTACATTAGTCATGAAATTTCAGTTAAAATATCATATGGACTCATACATCCTATCCTTTAGGATAAGTTAAGTTGTGCATCTTGTTTTGAGATGTTATTTGGAAATTTTCATTTATTGAATTAAAAAGGAATTTTCAACTATTTTGGACAGTCGAAAACTTCCGAGTTGATACAAATTGAAGTTAAGTGTTTTTATGGGAATAAAAAAATTAAGTTTTATAACTTATAAATCTGAGAAGATGGTAAGTTGAATAAGTTTTTATATTTGTGGAATATTCTGGCTAAGTAAAGCAAAGCTGGAATTTTGTATATATATAGTCTTTGGAAATAGAAGAGTATTATATTAATATGAACTTGAGTTATGGAATGAAATTTAACTTAAGTTAAATGAAATAATTTTATAAAATAGTTAGTAAGTAATTTTATTACTAAATGAAATACTATTGGTGCAATCAGTTGGAACTTAAAATAAATGAGAATAAAAAGAATTTGGTATAATCAAGAAACAAATTGGAATAAATATGTAATTTTTATTTAGATTATTTTGTCCGCATAACTGTTTTGATCCAAACTTCGAGTACACGATTTTGAGGTGATTTACACCGGTCTGAGTTAGGATTTTTCACTCAATTCTTGACAGCGAACACTTAATATAGATTTTTGATTTGATTCCAAAGTTTTTTTTATCATAGTTTATGGTTATGTAAGTAGAACAAAGGTTTTTGATTAAGGAACGGATTGGAGTATGAGTGGTCGAATGGACGATCCTACTTCGGAAGTGAAATTGTGTAATCGAGCGAGCGATAAGATTCGATATTGCATACGGATGATATATGCCGCACCTACTTTATTTATAATTATATATTTGACATTGGAAAATTCAAAATTATATGGCTATGAGTTATATAGTTAGATATTATTTGTCAGTGAGATGCAGGTTCAAGGAAGCAAAATTAGTTGATGTTTTGGTTTCATGGGTTGAGCTTCGTTACTCGACAAATAGGTGCATGTTTATATTTTTTGTTGGTTGGATGGTTTTGTGCCCCAGATATGGGAGGCCACTTGGCTTTTATTTTCTTTTATTGGCTTAAGCCTGTAGTGGCGATTAGTAGTTTTTTCAATCGAGCCGCGCAAAGGAGTCGCTGTCGAAATTTTCCGTTAGAAATTTAATAATTCATTACAACTAATTGATTTTGAAACGTTTGAGGATTAGAAACATTTTTCCTACCTTTGAAATTTCAAGGACGAAATTCTTTAGGGAAAAAGAATGTAGCAACCCAGAATTTTATCATTTAATTTTGAATATTCAATTAATTTTAAATATTGAAATAATTGGTTGTTAAAGTTTAAAACTTGAATTCAAATATTGGGATAATTTAAAAACATTTGTATTATGAATCTAACATTTGAATTGTGAATTAAATATTTTGATTTTGAATCTGAATATTAATTTAATAGATTTAATGGTCTTATTTAACTTTTTTTAATTAATAAATAATAATGTGAATTCGTTTTGTAAATTTATTTACATTAATAAATGGTTCCAATAAATCACCAGGAAATCTATTATTGATATAACAACTTGATTTTTAATGGTGCATTTTACTTTTATTAATATTATTTTCCCATAATTTTTAGTTTCAAAAATATTTAAATTGTAGTTTAACGATTTTTTCGCAAACGATGGTATTTTTGTGAATTTACATAATCAGATTACTAGTGTATATTTTATTGTTTTGAGGTCGCATCGCTGTTTTGAATGCGATTGTATTTTTGATATGTCGTTCGCGGTCCGTACACGAATGAAAAGCTATATAGCGAGATAGTGGAAAATTCAATATAAACTAACTTAACCCCTAGGGAAAATTCATTCCACATGTTATCCCTTTTCACTCTTCCATTCCTTCTCTCTAAATAAAGAAAAAACCGATCCTCTTCTTATAAATTCAAAAAAAAGGAATAAAAAAATCAAAAGCTTAAACCTTTGGGTTCTATATTGGGAGATCTATACAGTCATATGCTTGTTAGAGGTTATGGCTCTATTTTGGTTGTTCGACAGTGTAGGTCGTGAAGCTTTTTGAACTAGGGTTAGCTGTAGGGAGATTTAAGCATGGTTAAGCAAAGAGGAGACTAGATCTAGGATTCTAAAATTGAAGACCACCTATTGGCCGATTTTGGAGAGAAGCGGTCCATGATGGGGCTATGTATTCATGCACTATAGCCGAGTGAGGAGGTCAGAATGCGTTTTGGAAGGGGGTTGTGGAGGTAAGGTCGTGATGTCCGATGGAAGGAGAAAGTGATGAGAAGTTCAACTGAGTGATCGGATCGTCATTTCGTGGAGTGGTCGAGGGGGAATCATGGGTGAAGGTCAGCCATGGTTTGCATTTCTTGTGCAAGCTTTGGTAATTAGGGAGTGGGCGGGAAGGATTAGTGGAGGGTAATGATAATTTGAATTTTAACTAAGTATTTAATCAATGTTATTTAAAATCAATACCTTATATATTGAATAACTCTCTAATACGAGGTCCAATCGAGAAAAAACATTTTGTGTTGTGCTCGTAATGACAAAGGCTTCACAATGGAACTAGTTTGGTTGAATTTGGAACAAGTTGAAATTTGCGCTAAAATCGGACGTCATTTGATTTTAGTTCAAAATTGGAATGCTTCGGCATCAATTGGAATTTCTACGAGTATAACTCAACTCTTTGGATAAATTAGTTTTATATATAGTAGATAAATTTTATCATTTATGTTTGGTTGAAATTATTGGCGGATTGGTTAAAATATCCGCTTTAAAAAGCAATTAGTATTTAAAATTGAAATACATGACAAATGGTAGAGAAATCCGGATAACTTGAAATTATGATTATTAATTTCCAGTTATATTCCTATTGTTTTATTTCTGTTATATTTCTGTTAAATAGATTGTTAAATGTTGAAAATTTGATTGTGTGGCCGTAGTGAAAAAGGAAGTAATAGAATTTGTTGAGTGATATAGTAACTATTGGCCTCGATATGGTATTTTGGAAATACTGTTAAGTAATGTTTGATTTTGAAAATGGTTTCTGATTTGGGAAAAAATGATTTAAAATTGATCTTGGGGTATCAGTGATATTTTTATTTTAAAAATGTGTTTTGGAATTTTCTATTTTATTTTAAAAATGGGCTTTGGAACTTTACCATTTTATTTTAAAAATGAGTTTCAGAACTTCTCTATTTTATTTAAAAAATGACTTTTGGAACTTCTCCATTTTATTTTAAAAATGTGTTTTGGAACTTTTCTATTTTAATTCAACTTCTTTATTTATTATTTTAAACTCATATATATATAGGTAAGGGTTTTAATAATTATTTTGGAAGAATTTTTCTTTATAGTACTATTTTAATAATAAGTGTTATTTTAAAAAAGGAAAAGAAATTATAAGGGTTATTTTTTATTTTACAAAGGGAGATGTTATGTTTAAAGAAAGGTGGAGATATTTTAGAAATAGATATTTGTGAAACTAGTTTATATAAAATGTTGAAAATAAAAGAGCGGATTTATAAATGGTATGGTATAGATTTAAAGGAGATTTATAAACAGTATCTTATAAATAAAAAGGAAATAAATATCATTTTGATAAATTGGAATAAATATACGGAAAGACCTAGTTATGGGAAGTATAGGAATTTTATAATTATATATTAGAGTTTTTGTTTATAAAAAGAGAATTTGTAATTCCATTTAGAAATTTATAAAAGAAGTTATAAATGAATTTGGAATTTTTAAAGAATTGCAATAAGTTTAGAAATTTATAAAAGAAGTTATAAATGAATTTGGAATTTTTAAAGAATTGCAATAAGTTTAGAAATTTATAAAAGGAGATTGTAATTATATTATATATATATTTATTTATTTATAAAGGAATTTATAAATAATATTTTATGAAAGGAATTCTAATATGAATTTAGAGCTTATACTTATGAAAGGGTTTTATAAATTGTTTTAGAGATTAATAAGGGAGTTTTATAACTTGAAAGGAGACCTTGAAATTTGGGAAGAAGTTTTATAAATGATTTTGGATATTTATAAAAGAAGCATTATAAATGATTCTGAATATTTATAAAAGAAGTTTATAAATGATTTTGCGTATATATATACATATATATATATATAAAAGTTTTATAAATGACTTTGGATATTTGTAAAAGAATTTTATAATTGGTTTTGGATATGTATAAAAGAGTTTTATAAATGAACTTAAGGATTCGTTAAGAGTTTTATAAATGGATTAGGAATTTTAGTAAAGGAGATGTTCATAAATGAAAGAGATTTATTAAAAAAGATTTATTGAAGAAAATATATAAAAGAAATTAAGATTGGATTTCCCCAAATCGACCTTCTTAATTTTGGTGGTGTGGACATTCGTTCAATGCATAACAGCGAAGGAATAGTGTTTGGCTTTTTCCTTATCTTTATTTTTTTTAAAATAATATTTATTTTAATCCTCTGATATGATTTTTAAATCAGAAATATTTCATAATGTTTTGTGAATATACTTATACCGTTGAGATAAGTATATAGACATTTTTCCAAGTATTGAAAGGAGTATAAAGGGTTTGTGAATATATCTTTGTAAAATTATTTTGATACAAGTATTTACAAAGTGATTTTAATTAATGAAAGGATTAATTAAAGTGGTTAGTGGTTGCTTATGTGCTTAGTCAGTGTTGGTTTCCCGAAATAAATCCCTGATTTGATTGCTGTTTCTATTTGATAGTTAAATAACCAACTATCAAACTTGACCAGTTTTAAACTATCGTTGTCAGTTCGAAGAGACTGGGATCAGATATATTATCTGAAAACCACTTCGAATTGGCATAAGAGTTCTGATTGGAAACACCTTGATGATGGTTTCAAAGATGGAGTTCTTTGATGTATAAGGGCTACTTGCTACTAATTCCGATGGTGATTCCAAAATGATTGTAATAGAAGCAGTGCCTTCAGTTTCGTTCAGACCCAGAACCAACTTGTATGGATGAATGATAGCATTGCATTTATGCCTGGAGGGCAGTGTTAGCATTCCAAGTGGGAATTGCTAGGATGAATTAGGTAACCTTTATCTCATTGGCCTCATAGGCGGTAAATGACTAAAGCAGAGACATGCAGTAGGGCTATGTGGATCGCTCACATTAGGGTATGATCGTCCCTTATCTAGAGTTGATATCTATGTATGCTACGGGGCCTATTATGGTTGTTTATCAACCAATGGGTGATCATATTCGGTGCTATCCAGTAAGGGGTATGGCCGGTCTTGAGTAACAGAGGCGTAACGTGTTGTAGCCTCCAGTATATATTATCTAGAGGTGTACCGATTCAATGGGTACACACTTACTCTTTCATAGTTTGAATCCATTTTCCAACACGGGACTTCGGACTTGATTGTATACCTATTATGCTGGAATTTAAGTAATGTAAAATTTTCGGCTACGATTCAATAATTACTTTAAACCCTGGATGTTATTATACTATCATTGGATATTCTATAGAAATGTTTTGATTGTCGTAAGGTAAAATCCCATCTGTGTTTATGTGCGGTGTGGTCTTACGAGATACCTTTATTTTGTATGGTTTTTATAACATTAAAATCCAAATTGTGGTGTGTATCTCTCGCTGGTTTACCATACTGATCCAGGCGTTATTTTTCTTTTAATACTCGGGTCAGACCGAGCATATTTTTAAGTTTACCTTTGGATGCTCTGGATCTTCAGAGATGAGTTGGATGCCTCCAAGACGTATTTATGTATATTTTATTTCTGCTACACTGGTTGTTTATATTTATCAGCATTTGTGAGGAAAGGATGTTATAAACATTCAGGTTAATGATAGATTAGTGTACTATGATTAATGTATATATATTACAGTTTTCTTTTGGTAAAGACCCGTTGTATATTATATATTACTCATCATGATGAGATTCCATTCTGTCTTTTCTTTCTTTTTCCTCCACAAACTATCTTTCTGACACTTAAATGCTCGAAACGTGAATACCATGGATGTATCAGTGTCGACATTTGAGGGTCGAAAAGGCGGGTCGTTACAGGTGATATTCTGTGCGTTCTTATGTTAGGAGCAGTCCCAATGAGTATTAGTTCGATCAGTTATTGATTATTTGTCCAATCAGTTGTTGATCAGTTGTTCAATTTGTTGTTTGACCCTTAAGTTAAGGTTATAAACCTCCATAAGATATTTGGGTTTAGGTATCTTTGCAACCATATTCCTTGAGTTAAGGTAACCAACCCTAGTAAGTAGTCCATAAACACGAGAAGTACACTCTAGGTCATGTAGAAAATAATGAAGTTGATTGCATGTGATCACCATACATCAGTAATAAAATTCATTCATCGAACTTTGTCTGACCCACCCTTTTTCTCCCCTTTTCCCCCACCATCGGAGCAGGTGCCATCAGGTGAATTGGCCAGACATAGTATGTGGAGGAAGGAGCTAGGTGCGGAAGACATGTTATCCTTTTTAGTTACCCACCATGTACTATTTATCATATTTTGTTTCAGTTGGACCATATGTAGTTATTTCGGGAACTTTTTATGTGGACCTCATATTATTGAGACATTATCTAAGATGTTATTTTTAGTAGTTATTTTATTTCCTTCCACTGTGAGATTTGTAAGTGCAGAATACTTTAAATTTTACCTTAGTCTATGTATCATGTAATGCTTTAAAACTCGATAGCTTGTACTTCTTGGCACAATGCGAGTCCGAAAGTCACTTTAGACTTTGTACCAGTGTTTAGCGACCTAGAATTTCACCGCTTTGATTTGCAAATATTTAATTAATTTTAAATATTCAAATAATAGTTTTCATAATTAAAAGTAAAACTCTTTTAAATTATAAATAATGATGGTGAAATAGATTTCAAATTTTTTTTACAAAAAAATATATAGTTTGACAAAAATGTGACCGGAATTCGTTTTCTGAATTTTCGACTTTACATCGGCTAAAAGTTGTCGGAATGTTGTAAACTCTTTTGTATAAATCTACACATACAAAAATAAATAAGTTAGCATATGCTAGCATATAGGAATATTCATACTTAAGTTTAATTGTGTTTAATTTTCATGTATAAAGAAATAAATAAATGAAAAAGAAAGTGTCACATCATAAGCAAACATAAGTACAAATAAGTAATAAAACATGTTTAAACATGTTGGCTCAAGAAGATGAGAGGCGGGACATAAGGTGGTCATAAGGTACATTAAGGGAAGGAGGTCACGGTGAGGTGGCAAGGAAAGAGTGGAGGGCATGTACTAAGGGCTATTTCGGTAATTTACTAAATGTACCTTGTATTTATACAAATTCCTAATTATTTTCTCATTCCTCCATTCATTTCCACTTTTTAAAATCTTACTCTAAACTCTCAAAACCTTTTCAATGGCTTCCATAGCCTTTCCAAAGTTTAGAAACCTTAGCTTGGTTCACTTTTAATTAATGAAAAACTTGTTTATATCTCTCCTTTCTTTTCCTACAACTCCACTTCTTCAAAACAAAGCCCTACACCCTCAAACCACCCTATGGTCGAGCCCCTACATGCTATGGTCGAACCATATAAGCCCATTTAGGGTCCAAATCTAATATTTAGTGAAGGGAAAGGTTGATCGAGTGTTAGTCAAGGTGAAGTGGTTGTTCGACTTAGTTTGGTTGCACTTTGGTGAGTAAAATCTCACTTTTAAAACTAAAAGTTTTTAACTTTAATATCATTCATCTTAATAGTTGACAATTGTTTGTCGTATATGTATTGAAATGTAATGGTTGTTGGCTCGGTTTATGCATTGAAAAGATGACACCGTTGGTAGTTAGTAAGAGATTTGAAAACTAATTGAAAAAGTTTAAAGTTGGTGATATAAGTCATGTTCTTTTCATGTTATGAATATCATTTGCTCTTGCATATATGTCAGACTTATGTTATGTGATGTGATGCTTGGATGAAAATCAGTAAGACAATATGTTCGAATAGCGACTATCGCTATACCGACACTTTTGGAAAATACCATCTCTTCGAAACCTTTTGGTTTATTCTTTTGCATGGGTTTTGTTTTACAATGTTAGTTAATTTTTTTGAATAATGATGAGTTCAAAATTAATTAACCATTTTAATAATGGTTTTCAAATTTAATTAATCATTTTAATTAATGGGGATTAAGATTAATTAATTAACTTAATAACGATTAGTTTAAATTTAATAATTTCTTGGTTAATGATATTTTAAATTAATTAATCATTTTATCTAATTATGTTTAAAGTTGATTAATTATTTAATAACGATGGATTAAAGTTAAATAATGGTGTTTAAAATTAATTAACACTTTTCAATTAATGACTTTTAAAATTAATCAATTAGTTTAAATTTAATTAATCTTTTCTTTGATGATGTTTAAATTAATTAATCATTTTAATCACTGATGTTTAATTTTTAAATTAATTTAATTAGCTACATTTAAAATTAATTAATTAATTTAATTAAGGATGTTTCTAAAAGTGATTAACCTTTTTTCATTAATGATATTTAAAGTTAATTAATCAAATTAATTAACAAAGTTTAAGATAATTAATCATTCTTATTAATGATAGTTAAAGATAATTAATTAATTTAATAAGGATGTTCTAAATTATTAAATCCTTTTTAAATGGTGTTTTAAGGTTAATGAACCACTTTAACAAAGTCGTTTAAAGTTAAAACTTGTAATGTGAAACCCAAGTACGGATTCAGTTTTAAAAATAAATTGATTTGTAAAACCAGGGATCTCTTGTTTATGCCATTAATTTATCCTAATAAATATGAATGCTTTATAAATGACATCTTTTTAGCATAATAAATCCACGCTCTATTATAATTAGATTAAGTAGATTATTTGGACATCCATTTAGCTTAATAAATCCCCGTTCTACTATTATATTGATTTGGACATTTAATTTTATGCCACTAAATTTATATTGGATAAGAGATGTTCTCTTTATGTATATAGTTGTTAGTTGCCTCTGTATTTGTGCTCACCTATATGTTGTGTACTTGTTTTACCAGTGTTGATTTATATGTTGTAAAGTTGTTATTTACTTTAGTATTTATGCCCATACTTATGTTATTAGATGTTTGAATGAAAATGATATCCCCTTTGAAATATTTTTGTTAAATCTTGTCCAGGGGTTTTACAAAGATAATTAATTATTTATATAAAGATGGTTTAAAATAAATTAATTATTTTAGTAATAATATTTTAAAATTAATTGATTATTTTAATAAAAATAATGATTTAAAATCAATTAATTATTTTAATAATGGTGTTTTAGATTTGATTAATCATTTCAATAATAATGTTTTAAAGTTAATAAATCATTCAAATAAGGATGATTAAAGTTGATTAATCTTTTTAAATATAGTTGTTTTGAAGCAGTAAATCAGGATAAAAGCTAATTAATTATTTTAAATAAAGATGTTGGAAGTAATTAATAATTGGTTAAAGCAAATGATCATTTTAAATAATGATACTGAAGTAGTTAATTTGTGTTTAAAGCAAATCAATCATTTTGATAAAGTGTTTAAAATTATTATTTAAAATGTGAAATCCTAGCATAAGTTTGGTTTTGAGAATAAAAGTTTTGATTCGGTTGTGGAAAAGAAGTTTCTGTAATCCGATATAGCTTATATGGAAAGGATTTAGTCATACTTTACACTAAACGTCAGGGCTTGGACTCATTTCTACCTTGAAGGTTAAAAAATGTAGTTAAGGCAATGCATGGAGGTAACATTACCTCAACTTGCCCGGCTTCATCTTCAATCAAGGGATACCACTTGTTCAGAATCCACGAGTAATGGTAAGAATATGAAATTTAATTTTCATATACGATCATTTTTAATTATTCCGATGGTTGATTTATTATCTATTGGTTCAGCTTTCTTCTTGGCGTATCATCACCTTAAAAGCGATTTGTTTCTCTTTTGATCTTTGTTATCCTTTGTCAAAAATGACTAAACCCAAAGCGTGAGTGGACGTCTAGCTATGTGGGGTTGCTCCCATTAGGGTATATTCATATCTACTCTAGATTGGATTCGATTATATGCGCTTGGAGATGTGAAATACTCGGGTATTCGGCAAGGTTGGCGGGGTCCGGCTAGTACAATTCTGAGAGGTATAATAGGGTATATGACCCTCTCAAGTATATTTCTAGAGGTATACTTTTGGAAAGGAAGGCACACCCTCCGAGTCATTTGTTGGAAAATTTCTCTTTCCTTTCCTTTGATTCCAAATTTATAAATTTATCTCTTTCTTAATTGCATTGGAAAGTGCCAAGAGCACTTTGTGATGTTCAATTATTTCTATCCATGGTTGAGATTGGACGTTGTTATTGTGAGGGAAAACCCATTCCACAGATGATGGCATGGTCGCACATATTATGTTTATTTTCACTCTTTTTTGTTTGGAGATTTACTCATACTAGACTTATTGTCTGACCCGAGTTGTTTTTTTCTCCAAATTCTCGGGTATTCAATTATAATTGAGTAGTCCGAGAGTAGCAGGTTTGTTTAGGATCTTTGAAGACGATGGTCGAGAAGGAGGCTCTTTTATCTATCTTGTTACTTATTTCCACAGTTATGTCTAATAGGTGTGTGTATTTTGTGTTAGCAAGTGTAATGGAAAAATGTATAACTACCTAGCCTGATAGTCGTAGTACTTTTTGTATAACTCCGATAACTCCATGTAAGAAGTATTGTAATATATTATTCTGTATTATATGTAACCGTTCCATTTTGAGGTTTTTTGTAACAGCCCAAAATTTAACCTATAATAATTAATCCGTTAATTAATTAAATAGTAAAATAACTTTGAGAAATTATCAGAATTGAGCCATGAGAGTTGCACCATTTTGTCCGTGGTAATTTTTTGGTCAATTTCCATACATGGAACATCAAAATCTGAGCTAATATGACCAAGTTATAAAATAGAAAAAATAAGCACAAAACAAAAAATAGTGTGTATATATATAGGCAGGTCGACCGGTCGGTCGATCGCCCAATCGACCCGCTTGCTGTTTTTGGGGCAAAGAACAATTGTTCGTTCGTTTGAACGATGTCACGATTTTTTTAACCGACAATGATGTGTTTTGCATTCTTCAAACCAATCTGGTCCCTCCATTCTTGCATCCGATGGCTTCTATTCGTCCTATGATGTGGTTGCATCCCATTCAATCTTCAAAATCCAACGGTCCAAGATCCACTTCTACCTATAAATAGACCCCTAGACTTAACACTTTTTCTCATTCTAGGTTTTCTCCAATTGGGTTCACCTTTCTAGGAAGGACCCTAAATGGAATATTTTTTCCAAAGGAGAAAATCGTTATAAATTAAATTATTTTACAACTCCAAGTGGATCCGGGAATACCAAAGGAAGATCTTAGGACCGGAGGTGAGTGATTGTAATTATTTTAGATTTCTTTAAGTAATTTAAAATAATAAGGTTTCCAATAGTTGTAGTTTTACTACGATTTTTGGAATAGCTTTTTCTGTAATTTATTTATAGTTTTTAGAATTACTTACAGTCTATTTCCTTTCAGCTATTCTTTTTTAGTAATTTTAGTTTATTCCTGTTAATTATAGCTTTCCCGTTTATTTATAGTTTATTTACAGTATTTTAGTTTATTTACTGTTATTTATACGTTATTTACATCTTCTTTTTACGCTTTGGATTTTCTTCTATTTTCAGTTTTCTTTTATTCCTCCTTCTTCTTCTTTGCATATGGATTAGAATAGGATTAACGCGAATATGGATTAAATTATAAGAAAACTAAAAGAATGGAATATAAGATGTAAATTTCAAAGACTATAATATAAATGGAATTGGACCGATTATGCCTAATTATGACGTTAATTGGACTGAATTAAAAAGATTGGCTTAGTTATAACTTAGAATTATAACTATAAAAAAAGAGGAAAAGATGAAAGAGGCTTATTTTCACACTTAGATCCTGGGTTAAGTAATAAGCATGATTATAACGTAGGTTATAATAAGAAAAAGAACATAATAAGGCTTACTTTAAGACTTAGGGTAAATTAATAAGCACGGATAGTAGAGAAAAATGTAAAGGCTTATTTAAATAATTTATCTAAGTTAATAAGCAAAGATGAAATTAGGACCTGTACCAAATAGCATTCCCTATTAGACAAAATGGTGGTCCCATATTAGCCTGAAGTGAGACGAGGGCACGCTTATGCTAAGAATGGTAGTAATTGGTCAAATAGAAGTCCAAATCATGGGGCATTTGGATAAGGGGCGCAACTAGACATTGTTTGAATGACGGGCCAGTACCAACAGCCTTTCCCCTATAGTTTTTATGTACATATGGCGATCTCACATTAGCCTGAAGTGAGATGAGGGGCACACTTATGCTGGAGTTCGAGGTAATAAGAAGACCCAATAGGTGGAGCAAAAGGTAGCATGGGCATGGTGGCAGTTGCGCGTGCGACTTCCATTCGGGTGCTCAGTAATCGCTATGATTTTCAAGCGCTTAGTATGGGTGTCTTTTGTAGACACCATTGCCTTATGTGTAGAGAGTTATATATGTCGTACGGATCCATAGTGGGTGCTTTGTGCATCTTTCGTAGATGCCATTGGCTGTTGTGTAGGGAGTTATATAGCATATGGTACGCAGTAAGGTCTATGGAGTAGCAGGTCGATCACTAAGGGTAGAATTAGGGTTACATCCTAATTATAGGATTAGGAACTCAGCCTAATCAAAGCAGAAATCAAGGACAAGTGCAAGCCATCAAAGTTAACCTATCTTATAAATTGAGCAATATTTAATCGTACTTATTTCCAGTTTATCTCTTTCCTATTTCCTTTGTTATCCTTATTTATGCTAGAACTGTTGAGAGTCTATTACTTTTATCTTGCTTAAAGACTCTAGTAATTACTATCAGTCACCAGACTTTTAGTCTGAACCACTCCTCTATTTTACCCCTTTTCCCCCCATAGGCAATCAAGGGAGAAGTCAGTAGATTGATGTTGCTTGGAGTTTTCTTGGAGGAGATTTCTACTATGTATTTCTTTTATTTCCAGCTTTTGTTCTTTCTATATACTGGCTTATTATGAGGGATATTATGTACTCTGATTTTTGAGACTATGAGTTTTTGTTTCATGAGACATATTGGATTTTTAGACATGTATGTCGTACTTGGTATTTGACTTATTTATGCAGCAATTATGAAGTTTTGTTTTAATTAAGTTATTATTTTAAGTTTCTGCTGCCTTTGTCTATTTTTACCTTGTGAATCTTACTCTCAGTTAGCTTTAGTTATACCTACAACGCAACACACCTTTTAATGTGTCCTTTTGGGCATATTAAGGGGTGTGAGGTGTTTCATTTTTCTTTTTTGTTCTTTATTTTACCTCATAACAACTTGTCTTTGGGATGCTTGGGCAATGACACACGAATGTCGTGGATGTATTAAGTGTCGTTCCCAAGAGTCGGAAAGGTGGATTGTCACACAGTCTGTCCGGAGGTGCGGGTTGTCACATTTGGTATCAGAGCATAGGTTCATGATTCCTTAGGGATTAAGAGCGTATAAGAGAGCGTATTTGTAATTTTCTATTTTATATAATTATATATATATATATATATCTATTTAAATGCAACACTCTATGCATTTTGACTTATAAGATAGTTGTTGGCTTGTCCCTTATATAGGCAAACAATTATAAGTTGATATAAATGTTAATATTTTGACGGTAGGGGGTGGAAAATAATTACATTTGTTATAATTTAATCCACAAAAAATTGCTAGTAGAGGTTTCATATACCAACTAGCAGTAGTGAGTAAATTATGGATTTAAGGCTAAGTAGAAGAAGAGTAGCACCATTGGACCTATACAATACAAGTGTAATGTTGATAAGGTGAAATGGAGACATGTAAGAAGGACCTCACAAACTTAGAGGAAGTCTTCCCAAATAAAGTGGAAGCCCTGTTCATATATTAGAAATAGTTGTAAAACCCCATAGCTAAAGTGTTCCAACATTGGAGTTAGACACTCTAGGATATACTTGAGAAGAGGGGCTAAAACTTTATGCACTTAAAGCATTGTCAGATGAAGTTAGGCTTGTGTAAATTAGGTCGTTCTCACCTACTCCAATTTAATATGCAAACCATTAAAATTGTTTTCTAAAAAGTTAGAAACATTAAATGTCTGATATTTTTAAAGAAAAGTAAATTAACTTATGATCTCCTATGAAATTTCAAACAAACTTTATGAAAAGTCATTTTAAAAGTAGGGTTAAAGGAATTTTTGAAATGATTTGGAAATATCGGCATTTGAGATTTTTGGAAAAACTGTAGAAGTTGAAGTTTAAACTAATAACCCTTTTATTTTAAGCTTCAACATAGGAAAATTTAATAAAAAGCAATTTTTCATAACTCCTTTAAAAAAGCTTTTATTTTTGTAAAAAATTAGTGTAAGACCCATAGTTGCAGTTATCATTGATATATTTGTTTTTGGCCAGCGAAACATTTGAAAAGTAAACTGAAAAGTATGAATTTTTTTTTCAACTTTCTGGAATGTCTTTATTTTATAATATTTTGATGAATTTTGAAAAAAAATATGTTACACTATTCTTTTGTGAAAAGTTCTTATGTATAAAAGTAGAAGTTTAAAAGGATATTCTTTATATGTCTTATTTCCTATTGAACCATTTAAAAAAATATTTAAATTAAAGAAAAATGTTATGACTTTTGCTAAAAGGAAAAGTATATTAAAAGTAACAAAATATTTTTCAATTTTAAAAACATACTACTTTTGTGGAAATGCTGTTAAAATAAAAAAATTTAACTTAAAAAGTAAAATGAAAGTGCTATGATGATTATCACTTAAATATTTAGATTGGAGTTAGATGAACAGAGCACAACCTACAAAAATTGAATTGATTATGGTATACTAGATAGAGTAGTCAAAATGCCAACGTTTTAAAGACTTGCTAGTATTGAATATTATAGAATTGTGAAGCATTGGAATATTTGGGGTAAAGAAGAAAGTTAACATAAGGATTTAGTGGTCTTTTCCATCAGCATTCAAAGTGGATGGGTAGGATACCAAATTTAATTTTTTTGTAATAACAAAGAGTGAACACCAGTTAATGTTTTTCTACCTAAATACAGTATAAGTTGCCATTTTTTGGTGCAAGAAGGTTTGGAAAATGTGATTGACTAAAACTTATTTAATTTTAATGAAAGGAAAGAGTAATACAAGATATTTTGTTACACTAAAGAATGCTAATCTCCATGGTATAGTAAGCTACGATAAGAAGTTCATTAAAGATTTTGCAATGATTTATGAATCACTAATACACCTTACCAAGGAAATTTTTAGTTTTCTCGAGGAATTCAAAATGTGAGCATGCTTTTATTAAGCCAAAGGAGTTGTTTATTGATCATAAGTCTTTAAAGTATTAGTTTGTTTATCATCGACAAAAGAGATAGACGATTTGGATTATCTAGGGATAGGTGTCGTTGATTCGACATTTTAGGTAACATTATGCCACGCATGTTGCTTTTGGCTTGGGAAGTTAGAGGTATCAAGGAAATAGGTTGTCGTCTTTTAGTATACATTATATGGCGATATTTCTAAAGTATTGATACTTGAGTTATCATCGCAACTCCAAGCACACTATTTGGGTTTGAGATAACATGAGTTCCATATCAGTTCATGAGGCTTGGCCATCATCCATTTTGGATGTTCCTAGAGGAATTTTGGATATGACATTATTTAAGTAATGAACATTATGACTATTTGAGTAATATGGCAAGACACTATTCAGCTTGAGTTACCTTAACCATAAAGAAATTGTAGTAAAATGGTGAAAAGTTATGTTTGGGAAATATCTCATTAATTGGATTGCATTAGAGAATGATCCCTAAAATTTATATTGTAAATTGGAAGTTCAAATTGCAAAGGATATCCTGGATAAATTTGTAAATAAGATTACAAAAGGAATGGCTAATTTAGGAATTTGAATTCTCATTAAGTAAAAGATATTATAGTGTGCATGTATTGAGGATGCAGAGGTGATTTTCATGGAAAATGAGATTTGGAAGATTTTCATAGGATTTTGAGAAAAGGATGGTAAGATTCCTTTCAATCATCCAATAGATAAAAGGAGCCTATTTATTTAACAAAACCATCAAGAAGTATGAACTTAAGTATACATAGTTTGTGTTACATAACAGTTGTACGTATATCACCCAGTCAAAATCTTTAGCTCTAAAACAATTTAGCTTAGGATTTAACTTAAATTTAAGACTTCACTTAGACTTAGGATTTTAATTCTTAGGTTTGAATAGGATAATAGGTTAGGGTTACTCTACTTGAATGCTTTAATGATCGCTACTTGTATGCTTTGGAACTTAGAAAAGAAATTATCTTACAGATTGGAGAAGCAAATCACTAGTGAAATGAGAAGGCTTAAGTTGAATTGAATTGGGAAAAATATATGCTATTTTCAACATTTTAAGAAATCACCAGGTTTAAATATCCTTGGGTGAAAATGAGGAATAACACGAGATTCAAGTCATTTTATGTTAGGTGAGAAACCGTCCAATTTTGAGTTGTCTTACCTTAGTATCAATAAGATGAAGTAATCTATATATTACAGGGATGATTTAAGGTAATGTATATGTGCACTAAGGGTTGCATAAGGCTAAATTTCAGTTAGGGCATACTTGTGCTCAAATTACCAGTTATGGTTCACGTCGACGTCATTTTATGTGAGTTGGTAGCAAGGATTGTAGATGTTTACCTACGCATATATGTTTTTAATGGTTTGGATTGAGTTTACATGCTAGTAGTAAAGTTGATAATTTAAGATGGAAGAACGATCCAATTGAGAGTATTAGGGAGCCCAAAGAGAAAATCCAAGCAACCCCTCTGGTGCTCTTTTCTGGTATGTTTCCATTTAAGTTAGTATAATTACTTGTACACTTAGTACTTAGCTTAGTATATTCCATGGGTAGGAATGTGTGGATGATAAGCATGGTTGTGGATATACCACTAGGACATGTTTTGAACGATGGGTGCTAATGGATATATGGTATTAATTAATATTACACATATTGACCGATTTGTTAATATTGGCCTATGACACACATCACTTTATCTGTTTATTTTATTAGTTATTATGCATAATGGTTGTTGCAATTTTGCATATGTATTGAATGGTTGCTCGTCCATATAGAATTGAAAGTATAGGATGTTGCATACATCTTGGAGACATGCCATAAGCACTTGCATTTCAAGAGGTCTATTAGTTCAGGAGAACACCTAATTTTGCATTTCCTATATGTTCATATGCATTCCATACTTATATGTACATACTGCTTTAGGAATTTTAAACTAACGACAACAGTTGCAAGTGGTTGACGGTTGAGTATATGTTTCTAGATAATGGTTTTCGTATATATGAGTTGTAGTTTTCTGTCCTTAGAGATTTCGGGAACGAAATACTTTCAAAGGAGAGAGAATGTAACACCCTACAAAAATTACCAAGAATTTATTAAAATAAATTTAAAAATGAACTTTGAGAAAATGTCAAAATCTGGCAATGAAATTTGGACTATTCTGTTTGTGGGACTTTGTTGACAACTTTCATACATATGTATGTATGTATGTAGGTATGTTTTGTAATCGAAGTTCATACGGAAAAGTTATTAATGTTTTAAAGATTTAAGATCGAAAATAATTAAAAATATATTAAAGGAAGCAAACTAAGAAAATCCAAATGTTAAAAAAACATAACTTGTATAAACCAACCGATCGACGACCTTTTCTGGACTGGTCGATCCCTAGCGGTCGACTGCCCCCAATAAACTGGTCGACCGGTGGGTAAATGTTGGCTAGGGTTAGCCTAGGCCGAATATCCCAAACTTTATAGTGATAAATCTAATGTGAGATGAATTCCTACATTTATAAATAGAGGCGTAACCTTCACTATTATAAAAATTTATTTCTGAAACCCTAACAGCAGTGAATATGACTAAACTCTGCTTCTCTTCAAAATTACTCCATCTCCTTAAATTTTCTTCCTTAAAACAAAATAAAGATTAAATTGAAGATAAAACCAACAATAAAGGAAGAAGAGGAGATCAAAGGCAAGCTAGGGAAGAGGAGTGTTAAGGGGTGAGTAGGTTGTTTATTAAAACATATTGATTCAAAAGTAATTGAATTTATTTGTATCTCTACTTGATCAGGAAATTATATGATTTTTAATTCGAGATAAAAGTTTTCTAATATGAAGTTATTTATTAAGTAAATTGCAATTGTATAAAGATATGATTGAAAAGTTTAAATTGCATAAATATAACCCCTATTTAATTTAACTTGATTTAAAATGAAAAAATTGATTTGGATTTGAATTTGTTCGGAGGTTTTAATATGTATACACCCTTTATGTCACTTTGAATTGATTCCGAGATGTAATGACACATATATAATTAGAAAATTTATAAGTTGAATTCGTGTAAATAAAATTATAACTTACACATGAAAAATCGTTCGAATTATACGCAGAATCAATTGGTAGAAACAGGTTAAATTAGTGTTAAATGTTAGAATTATATGATAATTAGGGTTAAATGTAAATCAACATTAACGAAAACAATTTATTGTTGAATGAAAGATGACCGATCGACGGCTTAATATAGCCGATCGATAGCAAGTGGTTGACCGCTAGGGTAGCAAGCGGTCGATCGGTAACATATTTTAAGCGTAGATTAAACCTCGGCCTATGGTCCAAGTTTAGTATATATATTAGTATATATTACATAAGTATAGGAAGTTAGTTCCCTAATCCTAAACTTTTGAATACTACGGGACGAAGGTATACGTGTATGCGGGCAATTAGGCCTAGACACTATTTATCCTGCAAATTTGATATTCGAAATAAGGTGGTTTGATCGCGAGGGTGTGCTAAGCATACGTCACTAAAGTGAGGTTCTTGGGTGTACGTGACACTATTGGGGATGCTTGGTACAGTGCATGGTCCAGCACTAACAGGAGGCTCCTCGATGCATAAAACAATTAGTACATGACACTATTAATGGATGCCCGGTGCGGTGTAATAAGTGGCATTACCATTGAGTTATTAGACACAGATGCTTCAGTAGACCTAAGTCATCTTTGATGCGAGTTGGCATTGCGTGATCCTCTCAATGTGTAAGTATGATACATGTAGTCGTTCTTTGGGTAATACAAACCTAAGGATGATATTCTATGTGATCTTATGTTAGGAGCAGTCATTGAGATTATTAGTTCAATCCAGTGTTGGTCAGTTGTCCAATCGGTAGTTCGATTTGTTGTTCGACCCTTAAGTATAAACCTCCATAAGATGTTTGTGTGTAGGTATATTTGAAACCATATTTCTTAAGTAAAGGTGACCAACCCTAGTAAGTAATTCACAAACACGAGAAGCATTCTCTAGGTCATATAGAATATAAATAAAGTCAATTGCATGTGATCACTTTAAAACCCGTAATTTTATCACTTTTAAATGGAATATTTTATTAACTTTAAATATTCAAATATAGAATTTTCTAACATAATAATCATTTTTTATATGATAAATAAGAATGGTGAACTTATTTTTAGAATTGGTTTCAAAAAAATAAATAAATAAATAAATAGAGATTTTGGATTTTTGTCGTAAAATTGACAAAAGCCTGTTTTCGATATAATTTGATATACATTCAAATAATTGTTGTAAATGGTAAATAAACTCTTTTTAATGGTTATATAATGATATGATAATAATAGAAATTTGATTTATAATGGTTTTATAGACATATATACTTATTTTATAAAAGTGTAAAAACTTCGTCGCACTTTGACAAATCGACATCGTATTTTTACAATTGGCTTTTAATATTATTTAATATGGTGTTATAATGAAAATGAACTTATTTTAACTATTTAAAGATGATTGTTTACATAAACAGATAGTTTGATTAAAAACTGAAAAGGTAAGCGACGATCGTTTTTCGGATTTTCAACTTTTCGTCAAACGAAAGATGTTGCACACATTTGAACATGTATACACCTTTCACAAATAGGAATGTATTTAACACTAAAATATTAATTAAACTAAGTATGTAATTAATTAACAAAAAGTGAGAAAGATATTTATACAAAAGTCAAAAAGCAAATGTCAAATCAAATAACATCAAAATCAAAACCAAATTTTCACTTTAATCCACTTTTCCTTCCAAATACATCCCTAAAGTATTCAGTAAAGATGACATAAACTAATGAAGTTGATGATGGTAAGTGTTGAAAAAACATGTTTACTTAAAGGTTAAGAAAGGGTATTCGTGTCATTTGGAAAAGCTTAAGGGTTGAGGATTCTAAGGCTATAAATATGGATCCTTATGCTTTCATTTCTTCACACTTCCATTCATTCTTTTCTTAGCTTTATTCTTCTTCTTCCTTAGAGTTTTAATGGCTTCTTCTCTTCTCTTTCCATACTAACTTTCATAAAATATATCAAACCAACTCCAAAATCTACCAAACTTTGCCAAAGGCCTTAGAATACCATTAAAATAGGGTTTAACATCTAATAAGTTGAAGAATGATGGAGAAGAAGGTGGGACATGGTGAGGCCGAACACTCTGGAGGTGATTGGAGGATATGGCATGAGTTTTGGGTGATGGAAAAGCTTATAGATGAGAGTAAACCATGGTGTAAGGTGTGATCGGGAGCATAAAGCAAGGAGGGATGAAGTAGATGATGATTAGTTGAAGTTGACAAAAGTTTAAGTGAAGTGTTGGATTGAATGGATGTTGGTAGGAAGTAATATGATTTGGTTAATGGTGAGTATTCACATTTAAATTTACTAATTAATCTCTAAGTAATTCCAAGTTAATGATATGAAAATAATATATATATATATATATATTAGATGATTGAATGTGTGATTACATGGTTGATTACTTGTTTGAATATATGGATGTTAATATGGATGATCACTTGGTTTGATAATGATAAGAGAAATGGTTAGTAATTAAACATTGTTAATTAAGTGAGAATTAAATCCATATTAACATGTGTACGGAGTTGTTTAGCCTCTTGTTGGTGTTAAACATCTAAAAAAGGTTGAAATTGATATTATAATAATATAATATTGTAATATGGAATGAAATGAAATATGAGTTTGAAATATAAAAATATTGTTTAATATGAGTTTAAAATGGTTTAGAAATGTTTTATAAACATTTAAAAGTGTTTCCATGAAGTTTGAAAAGAAATTGAAAAACTAGTCAAAACTAGGCGCGTCGCTTAACGGTAGTTCGTGATTTCGTGCCGAAAAATTCAAATGAGTATACGAAATGGAATATAGCTCGGAATTATTCGAGATAAGAATTTTATAGACTATTATATACATGGTTTTTAAATGAAGAAGAAAATCAAGATTTCATTTGGTAAATTTTCAAATAAGTCCAAAACAAGTTTTTAGAAAAATCACGGTTTTGCAATTTAAAACCCGAATTTGAAATTTATTTAAAACGAATTTTTTAAATGTTTAATAATATGAAATAAATTTTATAAATATTTTAAAATGTTTTAAAGGAAATTTGAGTTATATAAATTAATTTCCAAAAGATAGAAAATTCGTTTTGATCAATATAGCTTTTAAAACACTTTTCGCAGCACTATTAAATAACTTATGAAATATGATTTTAAATTTAACCATTCCTTTTCATACCTTTTATAAATGGTTTTTAAAAGAATAATTAAGTGTTTTAAATAATGATTTGGAAGTTTTATAAATCATTTCTAAAAATGAAAGGAGTATGCAGAAATGACTATTACATTTGTCTCGCATGTGAGATCTAAACGGTAAAACAAGGTGTGTAATTAAGGTTAGGAGTGGAGCAACCAGTGCCCTAAACTTACCTAACCTCTATTTTCCCTTTTAGACGAGGGGTGGACCAGATCGAAGGGAAAGCCCGGATGCTCTAAAAAAGATCTCATTTTACTTTTTCCAAAAGTAAGGAATTTTCAAAAGAGTTAATTATATTAAACTATAAAGGATATTCTGGTCAAACTTTGTATTAAGGTCCGAGGAGGGAACTTGTACTATCTACGTGAATTTAAAATGTGATTCCACCGTTATTCCACAAATAGTATGAGTTGAATACATAAGTTAATCTGGGTATGATTTGTCTAATCATTTACTCAATACAAAATGGTTTAGGGTTTACAGTAAATTATGTCTTAAATAACATTGTTTTTGACCAAATAAATGTTATGATTTGAATATAAGAAATCTTTGATTTATATTTAAATAAATAATTTGGAAATATTTTTCCTAAGTAAAAAGTGAAATGATTTATAATTATTCCAAGATTCAAAAAGGTTTAATTAAACAAATGATGTGATAAATATGGCTTAATGATTTCATATACTGTTAAGAAGATAAATCGAATAATTTAAAATAATATGTCTCTATGAGATATTAATGAATGAATAAAAAGATGGATTAAATTGAATGATGGTTGATAATCACATATGAACTTAACATCTTTTTAATCGATGATTGGCTCGGAAGAACCGGGGTCGGATTTGGATAATTCCTATCCGAAACCCACTCTGAACCAATATATGCATTCGAAAGTGAAGACATGTTGAAGATGATGATTATTGAAGACCAGAGATCTTTAGAATGTAGGGATTGCTGTCACGAGTCCCAAGGGTTTACCCCATATTATATTTATATGGCAGTGGTGTCTACATTCTGAAATCTTCGTTGTATTGAAGACTGAAGATCTTCATAGCGGAAGGACTGCTTGTTGACATTCTCTAGTTCGCTCCCAATATAGAGATATTTATTATAGTAGTGGTCCTATCATGTTTTGAAATCTTCGTAATTCAAGGACTACTCGCTACTGATCCTAGGGGTGATCCCAAATATGTAGTAGTAAGAGTGCCTTCGGTTTCATTCAGTCCTAGAACGAACTTGTATGGACGAATGACTGACATTGCATTTCAAAGATCACAACGTTGACTTTTTTAGACGTAAATCTATTTGGTGGCGGAGAAGGAAACTTCTCTTAGCTTAACACCCTTCTTTGAGACGTACGAGCTCAAAGGTTGTATGTTCATGGAAGTCAATAGTAATAGACGGAATGGCAATGTGGCATTCTAAGTGGAATGTGCTTTGTGGAAGAATAAAGTATGGCTTTGTTAAAAGCAAATCGTGGCTTTGAAGAAATTGAGCGTAGCCTCACGAGTCTCACATCCGGAGATGATAAGGGTAATTATGTTGTCTATAAGACATATATTTCAAGTTATCGGTTGTATGAGTATGGAGGAGTCCAGTGGAATCTAGATCCTTAAGGAATTTATTTTAATATAGTAGCTAGCTTGTGAAAAGTGACAAGGATACCGAATATTGGTTGTGTAGCAAGTACAGTTCCAAGTGGCCAGCTTGAGAAAAGCGATAAGGCTTTCGGGGACTATGGTTGTTATGCGTGGATCGAAAGAAAAGGCCAATATTCCCTATCCTGTTGGAATTCCAATCCAAATACGAGCTTTATGCTTTTGATTGCAGTCCCTAAATAGCTGTAATTATTTGTAAACATTTCAGCTATCCCTTTTGGCATCATATATTATGTTCGGTATATTCCATTGACCTAGTCCGGGTATTGATACTTTCTTTGAATATATATATATATATATATTAATTTGAAAGTGTTTTCCAACTAACGTTATTAATAATAATATCAAAGTGATTTTCCGTATAAAGTATTTTGGTCATCATAAGGTAAAAACCCATCCGTATTTATATGTGGGCGTGGTCTTATGAAAATACCTTTCTTTTCAAAGGTTTTGACTGACATCCGCATTAAAAATTTCGAGTATCCCATGCTATTTATCAAGCCTGATTCGGGTATTTTTAACACTCGGGTCAGATCCGAGTAGTTTCAGATTTAATTGAAGATGCTTGGAGTTTTAAGAGGAGAGCTGGAGATCTTCATTTTTGTATGGACGTATTTTATTATCCGCTGCATATATTGTGTCTGTTTTTATTTTTCAGCATTTATAAGGACAGAGGGTTTATAGCTGTCCAGGCTAAATCCAGGTTAGACTCAGATACTGTATTCAAAATTTTCCACTATAAAGATTAATTATAAATAATATATGTTATTCCATTTATGTGAGATTATGTTCTGTCTTTATTTTATTTTTCCCCTAACAATCGAGCTTTCCGGCACTTGGATTTGCGGCATGAGGATGTATTAGTGTCGATTTTCGAGAGTCGAAAATTCTGGTTCATTACATTTGGTATCAGGGCTTAGGTTGAGCAAACACCTAGACTTTGGTAGGGAAAAACTCATTTTGGATAGGATTTGTAATACTCTAGAATGAGTGACTCATTAGAGATAGGGTTAGTAATACCCTAGAATGAGTTTGGGAGTATTATATATATGAGGCTTATGAGCGTGTATTTTTTATTTGATATAAAAATGTTTTGTGTTGATTTCTTCATTGAGTGGTTTATAGATTTTGTTCGATGCGCCTGATCACCGTTATTGATAGGGATTTCTAAACACTTACATAAGGCAAACCGACACACTGTTTTAAAATTATTATATTTTAAGTATAAAGGAATATCTTTTGAAAGATATAGATATTTATGCATGTTAGTTTATGGTTAAGGGAATGATAATATTCAGTTATTACCATTTGTGGAATGAACAAACATCTTGCGAATTAAGTTTCATGATTTGACTATAAAATGGTTGATAATAATATGGGGTTAAGGTTAATGAATTTGTATAAGATAATAAAATAAACATGCAGTATAAAAATGTATTTTACACAAATAAAATAATTTTTAAAAATATGGATATGAACGATATGTTATATAAATTTTGAGAAACTAAATTTTGGGTATTTCGAAAAAGAATTATGAAATTTTAAAAGGAAGTAAGTTAATATAAAAAGATTGTATGAAAGGGATTTATAAAATGGTTTTATAAAAAAAATCCCTAATGGATTTTTTGAAAAAAAATTCAAATAAGAAATTTGAAAAGTAAGAAAGTCTCGAATGATAACTAGTTCGAGTGGCTCGAAAATAACTAAAAATGGGCAAGAGATATGTTCAGATGGTAAACACTTCTCTTAACTATTACCCTTCTTGTTAAGGGGATATATGATACTATTGCTAGTACCCAGTTCCTTGGTATTATTTTGGAGTTACTCGATCTATAGAATTTTCCTTAAGTTAAAAGAGTAATTTTGAATTATTATTTGATAGGTTAATATCAAGGTTGGTTAAAAAGGAATATATTATAGTGGGAGAAGTTGATTGTGATTTTGAAAAATAAAAGGTAAATTATCTTTTAAAGATTGAAATGATTCTTTAAGGATGAAATGTTTTCCTTTAAAGCAAAATATTTGGAAATAAATATTTAGAGCGATTATATATAAAGAAGCTTTTTTAAAAAAAAAGATAAAAGTTTTATGAAAAGTTTTCATAAAGATTTTGAATTTTAATAAGTACATACGAGGAACGTAGATCATTTCGTCGTACGATTTTGATCTAAGATTCGAGTACAGAACTTTAAGGTGTTCTCATCGGTCCGAAAGAGGATTTATCACTCGATTCTTGACAATGAACATTGATGAGGGTTTAAGATTAGGTACTTAAGTTTTCTATCATAGTTGAGAGCTATGTAATGGAAGTAAAGGTTTCTGATCAAAGAGCCTGATTAGTGTCCGCACTAGAGGATCCGTGGATCAATACTAGTTCGACAGTAAAGTTGTGGATTCAAATAAAAGATCGAATCAGGCATTGTGTATGGATGATCTGTGTATATCATATATAATTGAGTTTAAATATTGTTTTGAGTAAGTATTATTGGGTTTTGGGTTTTGGTTTAATTTCGGGGATGAAATTCTTTTATGGGTATTTGCACAAAAATTGGACAAACACCTCAAAGTCGTATGATTTAGTAGATCTTATGTTGTTCTTAGTGGTTTGTGTGATTTATGCAAATATATGAAAAGCAAGGGCTAAACTGTAAAAAGACACGCAGATTTATAGTGGTTCAGCCAGAATGTGCCTACATCCACTTTATATGTTATTTCCCTTCTCTTGTCTAGATTACAAGTACAAAGCTTTGATACAAGTAATCGAAAGTTGTTTGAAATTTCTCTCCGTGCTTGAGCTCTCAAACTTGTCCCCATTGCTGTACCCCTGCCCCTCTATTTATAGAGTGAGGTCGGGAGCGGGGGTCTGGGATGTATATAGCCGTTGGTGGGCCTGGGCTGATGTGATCTGGCCTGGCACGTGTTGGTCCGGTATTGAGTTGGTATGGAGTTGAGCTGGTCCGAAGTTGAGTTGGTCCGGAGTTGAGTTGGTCCGGCATCTTGGTCCGGCAATGAGTTTGAGTTGGTCCGGCATCTTGGTCCGGCAGTGAGTTTGAGTTGGTCCGGCATCTTGGTCCGGGAGTGAGTTTGAGTTGGTCCGGCATCTTGGTCCGGGAGTGAGCTGGCTGGTTCGGCAGGTAGTGGGATTGGACCGGTGGTAGGTGAATGAGTTGGTTTGCTGTAATTTGGAGGGTGGCTGGTTCGGCTATTCTGGTCCGGTGGTGAGAATTCGCCCAACATTTGCCCCCAAAAGTGGGGCGTATGCTGGCATACGGCTTACTTTGTTTCTTGGTCATCTTCATTCGGTTCCTGAGTGCCGGTTCAGTTTGTCCGGTGTCCTTTATTTGCCTATAAGTAGAGGTGTTAGGCCTTCGTCATTCTTCACTAACCGAGCCAAATCATTTGCCGAATCAAACTCTTGTTTTCGCCTAACCAAAGTGCCAGCCGAACCAGGTGAGAATTCTTTGCCGCCGATTTTTTTTTTTTTACCGAATGGGCTTGAAGTTTTAACACCGAATGGACCCTATCCTGAGGAAGCCGAATGAACCTTAGTTGAGAATGCCGAATGAGCCTTTACTGAGAAATGCCGGATGAATTTTTAGTTGAGAATGCCTACCGAATGGACCCTATCCCGAGGAAGCCGAATGAACCTTAGTTGAGAATGCCGAATGAGTTTTTTACCGGATGGACTTTTGTACCGGATGGATTTGATATAGACTTGCTTGTTTTATACTTCTGCATCCTTCGTTCTAACAACGTGCTTTTTTGTGTTTGCAGGTAAATGTCTCAAAGAGTGGAAACCCGATCGGAGAAAAAGAGATCTCATGACAAAGAAGAGCCTTCCACCGTGCCCCCAGCTCAGCCAGGACCTGTCCGTCACGAGCCCACCCCGAGATCATTAGTGGATGGATACGGTCCTCAGGAACTTCTTAACTCGCCTCCTGATTGCTTCCCTAGCTTACTCAAGGACGAGCAACTCGATGTTATATCTCGCTCCTTCGGGATCGACCGAGCACGCATGTTATTGCCGGATGCGGGAGTGATGCCGTACGATCCTCCCGAAGGATATTTTGCCTACAGCAGATACCATTGCATGTGCGGGGCCATCCCGCCTCTCAACGCCTGGGTAGTCAGCTTTCTCACCTATCTAAAGGTAGCCCCATTCCAACTTCAGCCCAACTCCTATGCCATTCTGGTGAGTCTCTTCGTCATCTTCCAGAGGAGATATGGGCGTCCTCCTTCCAACCGGGAGATCCGGTATTTGTACAACTTGAGAGGTTACAAGAAGGGGTCTCCCTACATCAGCTTGGAATCGGCCGTAACCTTTAAGCCGGTCCTGGATTTATACTACAAGTACAGCATGTTCAAGAAGGAATGGTTCTTTGTCAAGGATGACTCCGTTTCTATTCGGCGCTTCACCTCCGGATGTAAGTCAATGCTTTATTTGTAATTCCCGTTCTGGTTGCAATATTTTTTCTTATGTGTTCTTATTTTTTGCTAGCGACAGGTGGTTTTGCGGTCGTGGAGAATGACCGCCTGGTTCAGACGGCACCAGAAATAGAAGCTATTACTGGGAGAGATAGGTCGGCTGCCTACCTGATCAGGAACGCTACACTCTTGGAGTACAGCTTGATCCTTCCACAGCAGTCCGTGGTCAAGCAGAGGGACACGGCTGAAGAGACGGCTGCTCAAGCTAAAGAAGGGGCCGAGTCGAAGAGCAGTAAAAGGAGGCCCTTTCCGAAACATCCGGTTGCCGGGGGGAAGAAGCTCAAAAAGTCTGACGGTCCCTCTCCCAGCACATGTCCAGATATCCCAGAGGAGGGAGAGGTGGAGGAGGAGCAAGGCGAAGATGGATGAGAGGGCGCCGGAGGTAGCGACGGTGTCGGGGCTTTGTCTTCTGGGCAAGTAGGCGAGATGCAAGAGTGGACGAATTACGCTTTCCGCCAAGCCTTCGAAGGTCTGGAGGGGACGGAGAAATCTAAGAGAGCAGATAAAGTTGGGACCGGCGTTGATTTATCTTCCGGGAGCGCCTCTACTGAAGTAACTTCAGCGGTTCAAGGTGAATTTCACTTTACTCTTTTAATTCTTGAATGATGGCTCAACACATGTTGGTGACACTTGATTTTCATATTAGGAGCAGGTAAAACGACCAAGACCTCAGATCTTCGGCACAGGCTTGAACAATACAAGCTCTCCAAAGCTTCCGCCAAGCCGAAGCCTCCGACCCACCGTTCCGGGGATGTAGTCGGCTACCGTCACCTTCTCGGGGTTATTAGAGAGGATATTCAAAAGAGAAAGAGGAGTCGCTCCCTATCCGAGCCTTCACCTGGTCCTCAGCCCCCAATTCAGCCTCTTCATGATATCACGGAGGAGGATGCTGAGTTCACACCCTCTCCGCACCCGTCTGAAAATCCTACTGTTACTCAGATTGATCGTCCTGGCTTGGCTCGTAATCCATTTGCGGGTCATCCTGATCTGGATCCAAGTTCTCATGATATTTCCTTCGACGAGGTTACCGGTGAGCACCTTCTTCCTCGCAACCCTATGGTAAAGGTGCTTGATGAGGCCAAATCCCTGGACCTTGATTTGCTTACTACTCGGTTCGTCGCTATTGGGAACGAAGCTAAAGAAAATATCGAACGGGTTGCTGAGGAGACCAGGAAGTTGATGAGGCATCATGCCCGATTGGTCAAGGTCGGGGAGGAAATTGGGAGTGCCAACATAAGACTGCGGTTAGTGGTTTCCGACCAGGCCAAGCAACTCGCTGATCAGGCCATCCAGATCTCTCAGCACGAGGCCACCTCCGGACGTCTAAAGAAAACTATGGAAGAGGCCAACCGGGCCGAACTGCGGAAAATGGAGGCTACTTGCAAGGAACGGATCGATATGGCCATTGCCACGGTGGACGAGGTTCGGAAAGCGGATCTTGAGCAGATAGAGGAGTTATCTGGGAAGCTTGAGGCTGCAGAGATTGCTCAAGCCAAGTTGAGGGAGGAGATGGAGGCGATGCGGAAATCCCTTCAGGCTGACTGCTCGAGAAACCAATTGGAGAGAGATGCCGTCGTCGTAAGGTTGTCGGATTCCGAGGCCCGGGCGAGGGAGTTTGAAGAGAACGAGGGGCTGATGGAGGGGATGCTCCAGGATATGTACTTCCGTACTTGGAGGCAGGGTAACTTGTCCCGGATGGATGATTACCCTCGGGTTATGGCTAGGATCTATCTCAGGGCTCTAGAGGAGGCCCAGGCTGAGGCAGATAAGGAGGGTGGCGTGGCCTTTAGGATGGATGCTGTTACCGCCCAGTTTACCAAGGAGGAGAAGGTGGCGGTGAAGGAGGGCATGCGGTTGCTTGCAGGTAAGGAGACAGATGTGCAAGCGGAGGATGATGATCAAGTTGATCAAGGAGCAGATGCTGGTAAGTCTTCCTTTCTAGTCTTTCCGTTAACTTGGTTGCTTATCACTAACGAATTCTTTTTCTGACCGGACAGGTGGGCAACAGGACAAGGATAAGACTCCGACGCAGCCGACTCCTTGATTAGACCTGGAAAATTCTTTTTGCGGTCTTGACATGGTTGTATATGTTAGTCTTAGAACAGTAAAGTAACTCTTAGGTTGTAATTTTTGCTACTTGTAATAAATAGCTCTATTCTTGACATGTAATTCTTTAACTTAAGCTGATTTTGTCGTCTTTTGAATGTTTTTGCTATTTTGACATATTGTATGATAAATATAGCTATGCATATTCTTGTAATTAAATTTTGTTTGATGTCAGGTTCTTGTTTAAAACATAGTTTCATGACTTGCAATGTTAGCGTGAGGTGTGAATAAATTATAGGCACGTATTTATGAAAGAAGGAAATACCGCCCTTTATATTTTGCTTGTAGATGGCAGCTTTGAATATCCTGTGTGACCGAGTATGGGATGCGGTCCAGTATCTTGTCGTGAGCATCTGCTTCCAGTAGTGAATGTCTCCTGCTCTGTGTCCTATACTTCAGGGATCGTTATAGAGGATAGAAGAAAAGTTGCTTAAGTAAAATTGAAATATGCAAAAAAGTAAAACTTCCAATCACGGAAGGCCTTCGATGCGCTTAAGTTCGTGGCAAACGGGCTTTGTAGTCACTTTCCCTAGCTGTGGGTCTTGGAGACATTTGTCACCCATCTTACGCCTCCGCGGGGAGTTAATTCTTTTTTACCACATCCTTACTTAAGACACATCGGAGCCGAGATCGCGCACAGTAACTACCTGGGCCATTATGGCCCGTAATCGTGGGTATTATTCGATTTACTGTGGCCGGCTAGCGTGGGTGTCGATCGTCAACCGTGAACTGCCCCTGGCTGGCCACACCTTATGTTGGGGCTTATAGTCGGTTCACAGTTCCCGGCGAGCCGAACGCCGTAATGAGCTGCCTCGGCTATAGTTAGCCTTCTCGGTGGCTTATAATCGGCTCATTACAGTTGGCTTTAAGGGCCGTCGCGAGCAATGAGTTAACCCGCAGTAGAGGGATGCCGGAGCAAAAGTGTCTCATTGGCGAGGGCATAGATTCGCATAGTACCTATTAGGTCTTGTCCAGGTTGAGTTGCGCTGTGGAGCGCTTCGGGTGGAAATGCTATACGCATAGGATTTTGTTCAACAGAAAAGGATAAAGTTAACAAGCAGCCAAGATATAAAGGAACAAGTTAAAAAAGAGACAAAGTTTTTTAAAGTGGTTCGGCATGAAAAGGCCTACGTCCACTGATTCTCTTTGTTAATTCACTTCATATGGGCAGTACAAGTTAAGAAAAGTATCGACGGATGTGTTGGATGTTCCATGCCCTCTGGAACACCTCTCCTTCTACTGTTGACAAAATATAAGCTCCATTGTGGAGATCTTTATGAATTACATATGGTCCATCCCAGATTGAATCTAGTGCTCCGGGGCGAGGGAAGATTCGCTTGAGGACAAAATCCCCTTCTTGTAAGGTACGATGCTTGACTTTGGAGTTGTATTGTGCTGCCACTTTTTGCTTGTGGGCTGCCGCTTTAAGGACTGCATCATTTCTTCTCTCCTCAACTAGATCCAAAGACATGTGAAGGAGTTCTTCGTTCTCTTCTGGGTTATAGTGGATCCTACGGTGGGAAGGCACAATGGTTTCAACTGGGAGCATAGCCTCCGATCCACATGCCAAAGAGAAAGGAGTATGCCTCGTTGATGTTCTGAAAGATGTGCGATAGGCCCACAGTGCCGTAGGGAGTTCATCCACCCAAGCGCCCTTTGACTTTTCGAGTTTCTTTTTGATTAGGGATTTTAGAATTTTGTTGACGGCTTCGACTTGTCCGTTTGCCTGGGGATACGCTACGGATGAGAAGCTTTTGTGAATTCCATGCTCTCGGCACCAGTTGGCGAATTCCTCGCTGTCAAATTGAAGTCCATTGTCTGATATGATTTTGAATGGGACTCCGTACCTGCACAGAACATTTTTGATCAAGAAGTTAATAACTTTTGCTAAAGATACTTTATTCAGAGGTTCTGCTTCCACCCATTTGGTGAAATAGTCGACTGCCACTATAGCATATTTGGCCCCGCCTCGGCCCATTGGTAGCTCGCCGATTAAGTCAATCCCCCATATTGCGAAGGGCCAAGGGCTGGTCATTTGAGTAATCTCAGTCGTTGGTAGCCGCGGAATCTTAGCAAACTTTTTGCATCTGTCACATTTTTTGACGAAATCTAAGGCGTCCGTGCTTAAGGTGGGCCAGAAATATCCATATCGGAGTATCTTTTTTGCTAAAGTTTGCCCTCCGGTGTGATCTCCGCAGCTTCCTTGATGAATGCTGGATAAGATTTCCTTGGCTTCCCTCCCGGCGACACACCTTAATAACGGGTTAGAGAATCCGCGCCGATAGAGGATGTCTTCTTGTATTGTGTAGCGAGAAGCTTTCCTCAAGATTTTCTTGACTTCGTTACGCCCGTTGGGTAGTGTGCCGCTTTATAAGTAGTCTCGGATGGGAGTCATCCAAGTTGCTTCTTCAGTTGCAGCTATCAGATTCACTTGCTCAAAACTTGGGGTCAGTTGTTTTAAGATGGTTACTGCTCCGAAGAGGGCGTTGTCTCTCACACTTGCTTGCTTTGCCAATTCGTCGGCCTCTTGGTTCTCTTCCCGAGGGATGTGTTTGACTAAGTAGTGGTCCAATCGGTTGAGAAGTAACTTGGTCTTTTTTAAATACGCTATAAGTCGTTCTTCTTGAGCTTGGAATTCTCCTAGTATTTGATTGACAATAAGTTGAGAATCGCTATGAAGACGCAAAGAATTGGCTCCGATTTCTAAGGCAAGTTCTAATCCAGCTATCACTGCTTCATACTCTGCATCGTTGTTGGTGGCAGCGAACTCCAACCTTATAGCATAGTGCAGCTTATTTCCCATGGGAGTGATTATTACTACACCTGCCCCCGAGCCTTGTTCGTTTGATGCACCATCCACAAAGAGATTCCACTTGATGTCTTCTGCTATTTCCAATTGCTCCTTGTCTTCGTTGGTAGAGAATTCTGCAATGAAATCAGCCATGGCTTGTCCCTTGATGGCGGTGCGCGGGTGATAGGTGATATCATACTGACTTAGTTCAATGCACCATTTAAGTAGTCGCCCAGAAGTGTCGGGACGATGGAGTACCTGCCTCAGTGGTTGATCGGTCAGAACTTTGATGGAATGGGGCTGGAAGTACTGACGCAGTTTCCGTGATGTGATTAGTAAACAGTATGCTAGCTTCTCAAGTTTAGGATATCTGACTTCTGCCCCCGTAAACCTTTTACTTACGTAGTAAACTGGCCGCTGCGTGCGGTTGTCTTCCCTTACCAAGGCAGCGCTTAGGGCGTGAGATGACACAGCAAGGTATATGTATAACTCTTCGCCTTCGCTTGGAGTCGAGAGTACCGGTGGTTTCTGGAGGTGTTCGATTAGGTTAAGGAAAGCGGTTAAGCATTCGTTAGTCCATTCGAACTTTCCTTTGCCTTTCTTCAGAGCTTCGAAAAAGGGGACGCACTTGTCCGTTGCTTTGGAGATGAATCGGCTTAGGGTGGCCACTTTTCCATTCAGGCTTTGCATTTCCTTTCGAGTGGAAGGTATCTTGATATCCCTTAGCGCTCGGACTTGTTCAGGGTTTGCTTCAATCCCTCTGGCATGGACGATGAATCCTAAGAACTTTCCTGATGATACTCCGAAGGAGCATTTTAGAGGATTCAACTTCATTCCATACTGGCGAAGTACTTGAAACATCTCGCCTAGGTGGCTTACGTGATCGTCGGCTTTCCTTGACTTTACCAGCATGTCATCCACGTATACTTCCATAGTTTGCCCTATTAGCCCTGCAAACATCTTGTTGACGAGGCGTTGGTAGGTGGCTCCTGCATTTTTAAGTCCGAAAGGCATTACCTTATAGCAGTATAAACCCCGGTCAGTGATGAAACTAGTGTGGTCTTGATCGGGAGCATGCATGGGAATTTGGTTATATCCTGAGTATGCGTCCATAAAAGATAAGAGCTCGTGCCCGGCTGTGCTGTCGACAAGTTGGTCGATCCGGGGATATGGGAAGCAATCCTTTGGGCAGGCGTCGTTTAGGTTGGAGAAGTCAATGCACGTTCGCCACTTCCCATTAGCCTTCTTTACCAGCACCGGGTTAGCGATCCATTCTGGGTAGATGGTTTCTCGTATGAAGTCATTGGCGAGTAGATTCTTTACCTCTTCATCAAGGGCTGCTGATCGCTCTGCCCCCATACTCCTCTTTCTTTGTTTTACGGGCGCCTTGGTAGGATCAATGTTTAGCACGTGGCATGCTACGTCGGGGGAGATTCCAGTCATGTTAGCGTGTGACCATGCGAATACATCCAAGTTGTGGCGGAGAAAGTCGATGAGTTGCTCCTTCAACTCTGCTTTTAGTTGGGACCCAATTTTCAATAGTCTACTCGAGTCGTGCTTGTCTACAGATACAAACTCCATAGCCTCTGCAGGCTCGGCGGTGGCCTCCTCCTCTTTGTCCCTAGGGTCTAATTCATTGAAAGGGTCGCTGGTATATCGAAGAGGAGGAGCTTTCGTTAGTTTCTATGCTTCTAGACTTTTCGTGCAGAGGGCAACCTCTACACCCTTCCCTTTATCCTTCCTGAGGTTGTTGCGAATTTCAGTTACATAGCAGTCTCGAGCAACGTCCTGGTCTCCTTCTACTTCCCCTACTCCATTGTCCGTTGGAAATTTCATCTTTAGGCACCATGGGGCTAGGACAATTTGGAAGTCAGACAAGGCTGGCCTTCCTAAGAAGGCGTTGTAGGCCGAGTGGTTTTCTATTAGCACAAACGTCTGTCTCCGTACAACGGAGCGGGGATGACTTCCAATTTCAACAAAGAGGTCCAGTTGCCCGAGGGGCATCTTCGCATCTCCAGTAAAACCGTGTAGTGGTTTATTGCAGGGAGATACATCCTTCATTGACAGTCTCATTTTGTCAAATGCATGTTTGAACAGGATATTTACTGAGCTTCCAGTGTCTACTAGAATTCGGTAAACTTCGGCGGGACCGAGCCGGGCAGAGATAACCATGGGATCCATGTGAGGGTATTGCCTTCCTTGTAGGTCACGCTTACCGAATGTGATGTAATCACTTTCTTTCCGCTTTGGGTGGCGCTCTTCTATAACCGAATTGACACAGTCTTTATTGTCTCTGAGCGACTTTCCATATCTTTCCATCTCTTTCCAGCTTCTGTCTGCGATGTGCGGTCCTCCCGAGATGGTATGGACCACTATCTTCTCTTGACTAGAGCCGCTAGCGTTGCGGTTTCCTTTGCCGATCTCTGCTGAGGTAGCCTTGGGTTCTCATTGCCAGGAGCTGGAGTCCTGTCCTGACCTTTTACATAGCATTCCAGTTTCTTCCTTCTGATGTGTTCCTCAATCAAGTCCCGGAGATGATGGCATTCATTGGTATCATGCCCATGAGATTCGTGGAAGCGGCAGAACTTTCCAGACTTCTGCGCGTTATCTGATTCCTTCTTGTATGGTGGGAGTTTGTATCTAACTTCGCCTTGGGTGGCAAGGAAGATGTTCTCGACGGTTTCGTTCAAAGGAGTGTAAGTATCGAATCTCGGTCCTGGCCGATATAGGTGCTTTTCTCCCTTCTTGCCCCCAGCATTGTCTCTGGAATCATTTCTTCGAACGTCCCTTGCCACAGCAGGTGCGTTGCTGTGAGTTGCCTTATTTTGCTGTCCTGACTTCCCCTCAATGGCAACATCCTCAAGCCTCATATATTTCCCGGCTTCATGGAAGAAATCGGGTAAAGTAGCTGGCTTTTCTTTTGTAAACCTTCTAGCAAATTTAGTGTCCGGATGCACACCACTACAGAGGGCCATTAGGATAAGCTTCTCATCGGCATCTTGGACTGTGGCCGCTGCGGCATTGAATCGGGTTAGGTATTGCTGCAGTTTCTCTCCAGGTTTCTGTTTGACGCTGGATAAGGAATAAGCGTCCTTAGGTTGTTCCACATGAATGCGGAACTGACTGATAAACTTTTCTTTCAACATTTCTGATGTGCACGTAAATGTGTATATTTTTACCACCATATTTAATCTATTTAAATTAAATAAATGATCATATCGGGTATTTTAACTTGTTTAAACCAAAATTCATAAATTCATATTATTTTCAAATCGTCACATATTCATCTTCATCCAAGGGTAAAATGGTCATTTTTGTGCATATATTAATTTGAGAAAATTTAATTAGAAATTTCTATATTTTTTATAGGAATTTGGCTTCATATACAAGTGGTTACATGATGATATATGCATGCACAAGAGTGAAGAGAACAAATGAAGATGGAAATAATTCAAAGTGAAGATAATGGAGGACCCCACCTACCCACCTACCTTAATGTACAAATTCAAGGCTAATGCACATGCTTATGGAATTAATGGCTTCATGTATATTTAAGTGAGGGATTATTGAAGCTAATGATAACTTGGCCACCACACTTCCTACAAGGGTATTTTGGGCATTTCCCAAAATTATGAATTAGGGTTTAACACTTGTATAAATACCCCATATCTTCATGTAACCCTATCCTCTCCCTTAGTCTCTCTTTAGCTTAGTTTAGGCTTAAAATAAAAGAAAGCTTCTCTTTTCTTTTTCCATGGCTACTTAGCCATTTTGTTCCATGTAATTTTTTTATGCAACTTTAATATATTTCTCTTTTCTTCTCTTGTTTATTTTCCTTTCATGTTGTAGTGTAGATCTAGTTTACTTATGCAAGTAGAATAATTTTTCCTTTCATTTTTGCTCTCTTTTTCTCTTCTTGTTTCATGTTGCTTTCTACATTTGTTCATATGATAACAAATATGAGAGCTTAATCCCTTCAATTTAGGGGTAATGAAGCTCTCTAGTATGTAGATCCAACATTTTGTTTTTTATGCTCTCTTTTGTGCTTAATGAGAATGATTGAAATGGTTTAATGATGTTGTTTAGCTTTGAATTTGATAGTCTATGTTGTTCATAACAAATAGGCTATGCTTAAACAAACAAAACACAAATTGCCTCTTCATCTACATATGATTATGGCAAAGAAATGAATGTTGAAATTAAAATTTGATGGCTTATATTTCTAATTAATGGTTAATAAGCCATGCTTAAAATAGATTTTGCTTTCAACTTTGTTGTCAAATTTTATGAGATTTAAAAAGTGTATTAGTGGTTGTGTTATAGTTTGATGGTTTATATTGGGCTAATTAATAGCATAAATATACCATACTTATGATAAACACATCAACTAATTCACTAATGACAAAAAAAGAGAGATCATAACTTCATTTTGTTGATTTATGTGATCTAGAGAGTGGAATTGCCTCTAAATTGTCTTAACACTCTCATATTTTTTATCAATTTTCATTTGTTAGTTCTCTACATTTTTAGCTTAACTTTCACTCAACTTTGGTATAATTTGATTGAATAGAATTTTAAAATCATCAATTCCCTGCGGATCGACCCGTATTCGCCATGTGCTACATTCGTACACCGTGCGCTTGCGGTTATTTTATTTCTAAATTCGTTCGACGGTTTTCTAAACCGATAGAATTTCCGTCGACGAACAATTTCCCACGAGCTGATGGATCCCTGGGGTAGATGACAGAACCAGGAGGTAGCGAGATCTGCTAAGAAGAGTGGAAAGCATTTGCACAGTACTCCCTCTGTCGCTCCACTCATGAGCATATGTTGTGTGTATCTCTGTAAGTGTACAACGGGGTCGGAGGTTCCTTTGTAAGGTTCCATTGTTGGCATCTTCCATTCTCGGGGGGTGATAGCAATTTCGATATTGTGGGCGAAAGGGCTGGTTACCCTAGCGCCTATCCCTCGATCTCTTTGCTCCCGTTGGATGCACTCTCTGAATAAGCGTGCCATCCTTTCATCAGAATTTGGAGCAGATAGAAACGAGTTTGGTTCTGTTCGGTGGGATTGATTCCGTCCAGATGACCTGTAGGGATGGTATCGTCTATCATTCCTAATATTTTCCAGTGGCTGCCTTTGGTCTTCTTGGAGCATGCTAGGGTCAGCTACAGTTGGCCCTTGCCTTGATCTTCCCCTGCTGGGTTCTGATCTAAGCACTTCCTCGGGTCCAACTTCGGGCTGGACTCTAGCTCGGCCCCGTTCACTGGCGTTTCCGTGGTTAGGCAGTATGACAGGCTCAGCTACAGTTGACCTCCGCCCGGTACCTCCCCCGTGGGGTTCGGTTCCAAGCGTTTCTTCAGGCCTAACTTCGGGCTGTGCTCGATCTCGGCTCCTACCATGGTTGCTTCTGCCGTTAGCTTCTTCGAAGAAGGAAGATCTTTGTTGTCTCTGAGATCCTCCAGACTGGGACTCGCCCCATGATTCAGTATTGCGGGTGGACTCTTCAGCATCCCTTAAGCGTGACATGAGGTGGTCCATCAAGGCTTCCTGCTGGGACGTGAAGCGGTTAGTTACTTCAACCACAACCCTGTCTAGATCTGCCCTAGTAATTGCTGCGGGCTATTCTATGGTAGGAGTGGTCGGATTAGCCTGTCCTTCATTTGGTACTGCTGCTAGAGGAGGACGATTTACTTGATCCGTGACCGCTGGATCTGGAAGAGTGTTGGAAGCGATGTTTTTTCCTTTGTTAACATCTTTTTTCTGCTTGGGAGGCATGTTTTCCAAACGATGGATGATGCTGTTAGGAAAAAGTTAAGTGGAAGAAGCTGAAGCTTCGAGCATCTAGCTCTCAATGAAAGCACCAAAAATGTTTGCACAAAAAATGGACAAACACCTCAAAGTCGTATGATTTAGTAGATCTTATGTTGTTCTTAGTGGTTTGGGTGATTTATGCAAATATATGAAAAGCAGGGGCTAAACTGTAAAAAGACACGCAGATTTATAGTGGTTCAGCCAGAATGTGCCTACATCCACTTTATATGTTATTTCTCTTCTCTTGTCTAGATTACAAGTTCAAAGCTTTGATACAAGTAATCGAAAGTTGTTTCAAAATTCTCTCCGTGCTTGAGCTCTCAAACTTGTCCCCGTTGCTGTACCCCTGCCACTCTATTTATAGAGTGAGGTCGGGAGCAGGGGTCTGGGATGTATATAGCCGCTGGTGGGCCTGGGCTGATGTGATCTGGCCTGGCACGTGTTGGTCCGGTATTGAGTTGGTATGGAGTTGAGTTGGTCCGGCATCTTGGTCCGGCAATGAGTTTGAGTTGGTTCGGCATCTTGGTCCGGCAGTGAGTTTGAGTTGGTCCGGCAGTGAGTTTGAGTTGGTCCGGCATCTTGGTCCGGGAGTGAGCTGGCTGGTTCGGCAGGTAGTGGGATTGGACCGGTGGTAGGTGAATGAGTTGGTTTGCTGTAATTTGGAGGGCGGCTGGTTCGGCTATTCTGGTCCGGTGGTGAGAATTCGCCCAACAATGGGGGAGTATGTAACGATCCTTAATTTTATCACTTTTATATTTAATTAATTTTACATATTCAAATATATAATTTTCAAACTTAATAATCACGTTTTATATAATAAATAAGAATGGTGAACTTATTTTTGGAATTGGTTTACAAAAAAATAAATAGAGATTTTGGATTTCTGTCGTAAAATTGACAAAAACCAGTTTTGGATAAAATTTGATATACATTTGAATAATTGTTGTAAATTGTAAATAAACTCTTTTTAATGGTTATATCATGATAATAATAGAAAATTGATTTATAATGGTTTTATAAACATATATACTTGTTTTATAAAGGTGTACAAACTTCGTCGCATTTTGACAAATCGACGTCGTATTTTTACAATTGATTTTTAATTTTATTTAATATGATTTTATAACTAAAATATACTTGTTTTAATTATTTGAAGATGATAAGAAACTTATTTTCAAGTTTTCTTTACATAAATAAATAGTTTGATTAAAAACTGAAAATGTGACCGACGATCGTTTTTCGGATTTTCAACTTTTCGTCAAACGAAAGTTGTTGCGATATTGTTGCACACATTTGTACATATATACACATTTAAAAAATAGGAATGTACTTAACACTAAAAAGATTAATTAAACTAAGTATGTAATTAATTAAAGAAAGTAAGTAAGATATTTATACGAATGTCAAAAAGCAAATGTCACATCACATCAAAATTAAAACCAGATCTTCACTTTAATCCACTTTTTTGTCCAAATACATCCCTTAAGTATTAAGTAAAGATGATATAAAGTAATGAAGAGATATGATGATGGTAATTGTTGAAAAAGCATGTTTACTTAAAGGTTAAGGAAGGGTATTTTTGTAATTTGGCAATGCTTAAGGGTTAAGGATTCTGATGCTATAAATATGGACCCTTATGCTTTCATTTCTTCACACTTCTATTCATTCTTTTCTTAGCTTTCTTCTTCTTCTTCCTTAGAGTTTTAATGGCTTCTTCTCTTCTCTTCCCTTACTAACTTTCTTAAAATCATATCAAACCACCTCTAAACTCTACCAAACTTTTCCGAAGAGCTTAGAATACCATTAGAACATGATTTAGCATCTAAGAAGGTTAAAAAAAGATGAAGGAGGAGGTGGAACATGGTGAGTCCGAACACTATGGAAGTGATTGGAGGAGATGGCATGAGTTTTGGGTGATGGAAAAGCTTATGGCCAAGAGCAAAGCATGGTGTAAGGGGTGGTTGAGAGCATAAAGCAAGGAGGGATGGAGTAGATGCTGATTAGTTGAAGTTGACAAAAGTTAAAGTGAAGTGTTGGATTGAATGAATGTTGGTAGGAAGTGAAACGATTTGGTTAATGGTGAGTACTCATATTTAAATTTACTAAAAAAATCTCTAAATAACTCCAAGTTTAATGGTATGAAAATATAATTTATATTGGATGATTAAATGTGTGATTACTTGGTTGTTACTTGTTTGAATATATGGATGTTAATATGGATGATTACTTGGTTTGATAAATGATAAGAGAAATGGTTAGTAATTAACCATTGTTAATTAAATGAGAATTAAATCCATATAAAGATGTGTATGGAGTTGTTTGGCCTCTTATTGGTATTAAACATCTAAAAAATATTGAAATTGATATTATAATAATATAATATTATAATATGGAATGAAATAAAATTTGAGTTTGAAATATGAAATTAATGTTTAAAATGAGTTTAAAATGGTTTTAAAATGTTTTATAAACATTTAAAAGTGTTTCCATGAAGTTTGAAAAGAAATTGAAAAAACAAGTCAAAACTAGGCGCATCGCGTAACGGTAGTTCGCGATTTCGCGTCGAAGAATTCAAGTGAGTATATGAAATGGAATATAGCTTGGAATTATTCGAGATAAGAATTTTTCGGACTATTATATACATAGTTTTTAAATGAAGAAAGAAAATCAAGATTTCATCTTCTAAATTTTTAAATAAGTCCAAAACAAGTTTTCAGAAAAATCGCGGTTTTGCAGTTAAAAACCCGAATTTCAAATTTATTTAAAATGAATATTTTTAAATGTTCAAAAATATGAAATAAATTTTATAAATATTTTAAAATGTTTTAAAGAAAATTTGTGTTATACAGATGAATTTCCAAAAGATAGAAAAGTCGTTTTAATCAATATAGCTTTTAAAACACTTTTCGCAGCACTAATCATAACAGTTTTAAATAACTTGTGAAATATGATTTTAAACTTAACCATTCATTTTCATACCTTTTATAAATTGTTTTTAAAAGAATAATTAAGTGTTTTACATAATGATTTGGAAGTTTTATAAATCGATTCTAAAAATGAAAGCAATACGCGGAAACGACTTGTACATCTGTCCCGCCTGCGAGATCTAAACAGTAAAACAAGGTGTTTAACTAAGGTTAGGAATGGAGCAACCGATGCCCTGAACTTACCTGGCCTCTGTTTTCACTTTTAGGCGAGGGGTAGAACAGATCAAAGGGATAGCTTAGATGCTCTAAAAAAAGATCTCATTTAAGTTTTTTCAAAAGTAAGGAAATTTCAAAAGAGTTAATTAAATAAAAATTTTAATAGTATAAAGGATATTCTGGTAAAACTTTGTGTTAAGGTCCGAGGAGGGAACTTGTACCATCCGCATGAATTTAAAAGGCGATTCCACCGTTATTCCACGAGTAGTACGAGTTGAATACAGAAGTTAACCTGGGTATGATTAGTCTATTTTTTTACTCAATACAAATTGGTTTGAAGTTTACAGTAAACTATGTCTTAAATAACATTATTTTTGACCTAATAAAATGTTATGATTTGAAAATAAGAAATATTTGATTTAGATTTAAATAAATATTTTGGAAATGTTTTTCCTAAGTAAAAAGTGAAACGATTTAAAATTATTCCAAGATTCAAAAGGTTTAATTAACCAAATGATTTGAGAAGTGAGGCTTAATGATTTCATACACTATTAAGAAGATAAATGAAATAATTTAAAATAATACGTCTCTCTGAGATATTTACGTATGAATAAAAATATGAATTAAATAGAATGATGATTGATAATCACATATGAACTTAACATCTTTTTAATCAATGATTGGTTCGTAGGAACTGGATTGGATTTGGGTAATTCCTATCCGAAAACCACTCTGAACCAATGTATACATTCGAAAGTGAAGGCATGTTGAAGATGATGATTATTGACGATCAAATACCTTCAAAATGTAGGGATTGTTGTCATGAGTCCCAGAGGTTTACCCTACATTATATTTATATGGTAGTGGTGTCTGCATTCTGAAATCTTAGTTGTTTTGAAGACCTAAGATCCTTATAGCGGAAGGACTTCTTGTTGACATTCTCTGGGTCTCTCCTAGTATAGAGATGTTTATTATACCAGTGGTTCCCTCATGTATTGAAATCTTTGTAATGCAAGGACAACTCAGTACTTCTCTTAGCTTAACACCCTTCTCTGAGATGTACGAGCTCAAAGGTTGTATGTTCATGGAAGTCAATAGTAATCGAAGGAATGACAATGTGGCATTCTAAGTGAAATGTGCATTGTGGAAGAATAAAGCGTGGTTTTGTTAAAATCAAAGCGTGGCTTTGAAGAAATTGAGCGTAGCCTCACGAGCGTCACATCCTGAAGATGATATGGGTAATTATGTGGTATGCAGGACCTATATTTCAGGCTATCGATTGTATGAGTATGAAGGTGTCCAGTGGAATCTGGATCCTCAAGGCATTTATTTTAATATAGTAGCTAGCTTGTGAAAAGTGATAAGGCTACCAGATATTGGTAGTGTAGCAAGTATAGTTCAAAGTGGCTAGCTTGAGAAAAGCAATAAGTCTTCCGGAGACTATGGTTGTTATGCATGGATCGAAGGAAAAGGCCACTAATTCCCTATCATGTTGGAAATCCAATCCAAATACGAACTTTACGGTTTTGACTGTAGTCCCAAAATAGCTGTAATGCTTTGCAAACATTTTAGCCACCCCTTTTGGTATCATATATTCCGTTGGCCTAGTCCGAATATATTACCATATTCTGGGTATTGATATTTTCTTTGTATATATATTTATTTGAAAGTGTTTTCAAACTGACGTCATTAGTAATAATATCAAAGTTATTTTCCATATAAAGTATTTTTGTTATCATAAGGTAAAAACCCATCCGTATTTATATGTGGGCATGGTCTTATGAAAGTACCTTTCTTTTCAAAGGTTTTATTTGACATCAGCATTAAAAATTTCGAGTATCTCACGCTATTTATCAAGCCTGATTCGGGTATTTTTAATACTCGGGCCAGATCCGAGTAGTTTCAGGTTTAGTTGAAGATGCTTGGAGTTTCCAGAGGAGAGCCGGAGATCTTCATCTACATATGGACGTTTTCTATTATCCGCTGCATCTATTGCATTTGTTTTTATTTTTCAGCATTTGTAATAACAGAGGGTTTATAATTGTCTAGGCTAAATCTAGGATAGGCTCTGATATTGTATTCAAAATTTTCCGCTGTAAAGATTATTTTTGAAATAATATGTGTTATTCCATTCGTGTGAGATTCTGTTCTATCTTTATTTTCTTTTTCCCCTAACAATCGAGCTTTATAGCACTTGGATTTGCGGCACGAGGATGTATTAGTGTCGATTTTCGAGGGTCGGAAATTCTGGTTCGTTACAATCACTATACATTAGTAATATAATTCATTCACTAGACTTTGGTCTGACCCACTCCATTTCTTCCCTTTTCCCCTACCAGAGAAGCACAGGACAACAGGTGAATTGGTAGACACCGTATGGGGGGAAGGATCTAGGCGCTGAAGATATATTATTCTTTTTAGTTACTCTCCATGTACTATTTATCGTATTTTATTTAAGTTGGACCTTATGTTGTTATTTTGGGAACTTTATATATAGACCACGTATTATTGAGACATTATATAAGATGTTATTTTCAGTACTTATATTTTATTTTCTTTCACTGTAAGATTTGAAAGTGTAGAATACTTTTTTTATTGGTATGTATCATGGAATGCTTTAAAACCCGATAGCTTGTATTTCTTGGCACGACGCAAATCCAAAAGTCACTTTAGCTTTAGATCGGTGTGTCCATATATGCGGGTTGTCACATTGTCTATCTGACCTTAGTTATATTAACCAATAGAGAACTCTCGAACGAGTCATTCCATAATTATCTAGTAACTATCGGTATGTGTAACGACCCGTCTTTTTAACCCTCGAAGATCACTAATACATCCTCGGTATTCATGTGCTGCAAATTCAAGTGTCGGAGAGGCAGATAATCAGGGGTAAAATAAAGTAAAGATAGAAGAAAGAAAAAAATAGATTCTCATGCATTTAACAACTTGTAATTATATATATAGATAGTACATACAATCACTCTCAAAATGAAATATCAAAGTCATAACAAGTACTAACCAAACCAGGGACTGTTATAACTGTCTATCCCTACATGTGCTGGTAGATACTTATATATAATACACCGGAAATAGAAATAGATAACTATCTACATAGGACCCTCCAGCTTCATGCTCCATGCTCCTCACAAAATGCTCCAAGCTACCTAACCACTTGACTGCCTAGAAAAAATAGGTCACCCATAGTTTTAAGGGAAAAGAAAATAAACTCCAGGTGGGTCATGGGACAGATATGAGAAAACTCAAAAGAACGGATACTTTTGGAATCAAAGGGTATCTCATAAGACCACAACGCATATAAACACGGATGGGTTTTTACATTATGATAATTAATAAAATTTCTACGTAAAATCAGGGATATTATTTTAATGTTTAGTTATAAATACTTATTAGCTATAGCCGAAATTGTTACATTTATTAAATTCCAACATACTGGATTCTACAGTCAAGTCCGAAGGCACTTATTAGAGAATGAATTCCTTACAATGGCAGGTAAGGGACTACCTTTCGTATAGTATATTTCTAGAGGAATGTACTGAGGATCAACACTATGATCCTCTACATCTAGTAAGACTGGCCTACCCTTTTTTGGTCAACACAATGACCTGGATACTACCGAATATGACATCACCTCGGTTGTTTCCAACATTTACCGGGATCCCATAGCATACACTACGTACTCGACATATAGAGAGCAATCTAGAAAGGTGATGACCATACCTTAATGGTTGCGAACCACATAGCCTTACGGCATACCTTGTTTAAGCCATTTTCGGGTGTGAGGCTTGTGGTAATGTTTAACTTTCATAGAACATATTGTACTTTGAATGACACTTTTCCATTTCTAATAATACACGATTGATTTTCACAAAAATACAACCTTTGAGCTCGTACGTCTCAAAGAAGGGTGTTATGTATAAGAGGGGTTATCTCCTACCCCACCAACAGATGTACGTTTGTAAAATCAATATACTTGTATCTTAGGAATTAAATGTCAGATACTCATCCTTACAAGTTACCAGGAACAGGACAAACCGAAGGCACTTCTCCTACTACATCTTGTTTGGGAATCACCCTTAGGATTAGTAGCGAGTAGTCCTTGCATCGAAGATTCCAAATGAAGATACTACTACAACTGTATATATGATATGGGAATTCCCCCCGAGGGTTAGTGGAAAGTAGCCCTACATTATGAAGAAATCCGTCTTCAAAATCATTGTCTCCAACTTTCGAACACTTATATTGGTTCGAAGTGTTTTTTGGATAGGAATCACCCAAATCCAACCCCGGTTTCTCTGAACCAATTATCGATAAAAAGAGGCCTAGTATTATAGGTGATTATTATTTCATTAATCAATATTTTTTTCATCCAAGTAAAATATTTTCTTGAGATATATATAAATATCTTTAAAACATTTCTTTTAGTGTATACGGGATTGTTAAACCTCTCTTTAACTTTGGAAATATCATATTCTCTTTTAAATTATTTAGAGAACTATTTCCATTCTTTTATAGAGATTTTATGTTAATTATACCCTATACCAATTTTTGTATTTAACCCGTACTATTCGTCGAATAATGGTAAAATCAACTCACACGGAAAGTACAAGTTCCCTCCTTGGATTTTAGTATAGGTTTTATCTTTGGAAAAACCTTTAAATCTCTTTTGCTTTTATCTCTGTAATGTGGTCTGAGTAAATCAAATTTATTATCCCCTCCGTGGGGCCAATCCATATCGCTAGAGCGGAACCCAGATGGTGGTTCTAAGCTCCGGTCCAAAGACTATCACTCTATCACCCATAAGGCGGTCAGGTTATTTGATCAACTCCAAACTCTCAAAATTCTTGATTTATTATTTGAAAACCGTTATAAATGATTTGGAAAGAAAATCCCAAGTTTAAATCTTAATTTCAAAAGTTACCAAAAAGTGTTGCAAAAAGTGGCGAATAGTTTTTTTTAAAAGGTTCTTTGATCGGAACATTAACTTCATTCCACATATGTCCATTCTTTAAATTCCCATTTTGGTTTCCAAACTGACAAAACGTGACATTTTCAAAAACTTGATTTGGACATACCTCAAACTTTACTAAATAAAATTTTGATTTTCTTCTTTTGTTTGAAAAATATATTCATTATGGTCTGGAAAATCTTAATGCAAATAATTCCAACTCATATTCCATTCTACACATCCATTAACTTTCCAGGTCATGAAATTGGGAACTGCCGAAACGCGACGGCTTATTTTTACTCCGTTTTCCAAACTTTTTCAAACCTTGTCGAAATGAGTTTTAATGTTTATAAACCACTTATAAATAATTTTAAACTATTTAAAAAAGGTTTAACAATGCCATATACCATTTCATTTTATAAATGAAAGTGATTCCTTGGTGTAAATTCAACGTGGATTATACCGTGAATCATTTCCACATCAAACAAACATATCATCAACATCCAAAACATGATGATCAAACATAACATCCATATCAAACATATCATATCATCACATGAATTATAGATTTAATAGTAGAGTTTCTCAGTTGATATCCTTTTTATCTAACTTTCAATCGACTATAGCTCTGCTACTCCAGAATCTTGCTCGGGGACTCTTAGGGGTTCGGCCTTGGGCTTGCAAAGGTTGTGGATGCTTGGATGGGCACGGCCTAGGTAGAGAAAAAGGAGAGGACGTTACTAATTCAATCTCGAACCTAAGGTAGTATATACCTTTCTATACAGAGGTATATTTCTCAGCAGAGCTTTGTAATTCTTGTGGAATATTTTATGAAGAGAAGGAGGCCATTGCAGAGAGCTTCTAAGGTAAAGAAGAAGAATAAAAGAAGTGGTGAATTAGTGAAGAGAAAGAGGGAAGCAACTTGCTATTTATAGGCAAAAAAGTGGAGAAAAATATCATGATATCTGTTTTACCACACATCACCATTGCATCACCCTCCTCCATCATCCACATATCCAAAACATACCTGCACATGTGTCGTACCCATCTGCGTACAAGTGATATATAGTGTTGTTTGTTTTGGTTAGGAAATAACATGATATTTGTAAATAAATATCATGATATTTATATTATTTTACAATTAGTAAATGGTAATTCTTAAGTTTTCATATGTTCATGAATGTGTATATGTGTATATGTATGTCACATATAACCTATAACATTGAAAAACTTCCCTACGTTAAATCATCACGAATTCCGATTCCGATTTTCGGTCATTTTCACTTCTTAGTTAAATTATATATATATATATGTATATATATATATATGTATATATATATATATATGTATATATATATATATTGGTAAACAAAGTTTAAATATAATATTTCTATTATTATTTAATAATCCAAAGGGCCTCATTTGATTTTAAAATAAATATTAAATCATTTAGACTCAATTTAAATTCAAAAATCAATTATATGAAAATGATGATATCATTTATAATGTTATAAAAACATTTTATTTTCAAATATAAAATAAATAATTTTATTACATATTCTTACTTATATGGATAAATAAGTGTATTTATCTAGACTCGTGTGCGATTTCTGATGGTTAAAAAGCAGTTTATCGATAAAACGATTTCGGTCACTTTATCGATATTTTTCCAATGATTATATTTTTGCAATTACTTATTCAAAATAAGATTACCATTATTCATCATTGTTAAAAACAATATTATTTATGTTATAAAACCTTATATTTGAATATTTTTAGATCAAATATTATTTTTCAAAGTGATAAATTCACCGGTCGTTACAGACTTCTCCCCGTAAAAGAATTCCGTCCTCGAAATTTACGATACGAAAAGGACATCTCAAAAAGGAATATATTAGATACGATGGAATACAAAGATATGATAAGTGACTACACCACATGCGGTGAGTACACTACATCGATACAATATGCAAACTATGCATCAATCCTAAACTCGGGATAAGCTTTTCTCATTCTATCCTCTGTTTCCCAAGTGCAGTCTTCGGCATCACTACTCTATTGAACTTTAACTAATCTTGCAACCTTTTTCCTTAATCATTTCTCATCATGATCCATGATTCGATTAGGTTGCTTGATAACAGTCAAGTTTGGCTCTACTTCCAAATCTTCCTGGGCAGCTGTTTCTATAATTTGTTCCAGGTCATGCACATATTTCCGTAAATGGGATACATGAAAAACATTGTGCACACTCGACAACCTTTCTGGTAATTCTACTTGATAGGCTAATGGGCCAATCCACTCAAGAATGGGAAAATGTCAAATATATCGAGGTGCGAACTTCTCAGTTCTTCCAAATCTCACTACTCCCTCCATCGGAGAGATTTTTTAAAAACACCAAATCTCTAACTGAAAATTCTAGATTTCTACGCCTTTGATCGACATAATCTTCTACCTACTGTTAACTTCTTTCAGCTTCTTCCTGATCATATCTACCTTCTCTAAGGCTTCTCGAATCATATCAGGAACAAGTACAAATAGATCTCCGGTTTCGATCCAACATCTGGGGATCTATATGGATGACCACATAAAGCTTCATAAGGTGCCATATTTATAATTGCCCGTTTGCTGTTATTATAAGAGAATTCCATAAGATGATAATGATTTTCCCATAAACCTCCAAAGTCTAATATGCAAGCTCTTAAAAGATCTTCCAACACTCGGTTCACCCTTTCAGTTTGCCCACCAGTTTGGGGATGATATACGGTGCTTATACTTAGCTTCATCCCTAAAGCTGTCTATAATGCTTCCCAGAACTAACTAGTAAAGATTGGATCCTAATCACTTATGATGCTGGTCAGAACTCCATGTAATCGAATGATTTCCCTCGTGTATATATCTGCAAGGCTTGAGGTAGTTCTTGTTGGCTTTACTGGAATAAAGTGTGTGCTTTTGGTTAATTGGTCTATGATAACCCAAACGCCTTCATGTTCCTTCCTCATTCGAGGTAAGTCGTCAATGAAATCCATTGATATTTGGTCCCACTTCCAAGTTGGAATTTCAAGAGGTTGAAGTAATCTAGCAGTCTTTTGCTGATCGCTTTTGATTTGTTGACAATTTGCACATCTACTAACATAAATGGAGATGTCCCTCTTCATACCCTTCGACCAAAATGTCCATTTCACGTCTTTATACATCTTGTTAACTCCAGGGTCAATATTTATCTTGGATTGATGGCGTTCAGTCAACACTTCTTGTATTAAGTTATTGACATTGGGAACCCAAATTATTCCATTTAATCGTAATATCCCATGGTTATCTACTTCCAGGCTTGAATTATGTCCTTTGATTGTCTCTTTAGTAATCTAGTGATGATGTCAATCTTTTTTTTGCTTGCTGGCAATTCTGTCTAGAAGGGTCGGAGTCACTACCAGATAAGCTATAACAGCATGCTTTTTGCTTAATGCATCTGCTACTACATTGGCTTTCCCAAGCATATATAAAATGTCAAGATCATATGACATGGGAAATTCTAACCAACGTTATTGTCTCATATTTAAGTCCTTCAGAGTGAAAAGACACTTCAAAGATTTGTGATTTGTGAAGAGATTGTACTTTTCACCTATTTAAAGAAGGAATATTATCTACTAAAGTCAATTAAAGTTTATAAAAATAAACCATAAGGAATTCTTACCTAGTGAATAATGCCTTTACATTATTAATGCGAACACAATGGCTAATATTTCTAAGTTGTGTGTTGCATAATCCCTTTCATGAGTCTTCGGTTGTCTGCTCGCATAAGCGATAACTTTTCATATTGCATCAGAACTGCACCTACTCCTTCTCCACAAGCATCAATGTATACATTTAATCCTCCGCTTTCATCAGCAATAGCTAGGACTGGAATAGTAGTTAACATTTTCTTGAGTTCCTGGGATGCTTCTTCACATTTCGGTGTCCATTCAAATTTAACATCCTTCATAGTTAACTTTATTAGATGGGAGGAAATTTTGGAGAAGTTATGAATGAATCTTCGGTAATATCCTGCCAATCCTAAAAAGCTGCGGATGTCTCACGGAATTTGTGGTTGTTTCCAGTCTAGAATGGCTGTAATCTTCTCTAGATCAACTGAAATCCTGTCCCTTGACACAACATGTCCAAGGAACCTTACCTTTTTCTCCTAGAAGTGACATTTTGAGAATTTAGCTGTTAGCACATTCCTTCTTAATATTTCTAATACAATTTCTAGACGCCTTTCGTGTTCTTCCTTGGTTTTTGAATATATAAGAATATCATCAGTAGAAACCAGCACGAATTTATTGAGTACATCTCTAAATACTCTATTCATAAGGTCTACAAAATAAGCGGGCGCATTGGTTAGCCCAAAAGGCATAACTAACCACTCAAAGAAATCTTCCGGACCAATGAATGTAGTTAAAGGAATGTAATCCTCTGCTATCCTTAGTTGATGGAATCTTGTAGCCAGGTCCATTTTCAAGATTTCTTGAGCACTGTGAAGTTGATCAAACAAGTCACCTATACGGAGTAGAGGATACTTGTTCTTAACCGTTTGCTTGTTCTGGTCTCGATAATCTACGGAAAACCTTAGGAAGCCATCAGGCTTTGTAATGAAAACTACTGCAACGCCTCAACTTGAGTGACTAGGTCTAATCAACTCTTTCATTAGCAACTCATCAGTTTGATTCCTCAACTCATCCATCTCTTTTGGAGCCATCCTTTGAATGGGGTGTATAACAGGCCTTGCACCAGAAATCAAGTCAATACGGAACTCAATTTCCCGATGTAGGGCTAAACTTTTCACTTCTTTAAAAACATCTTAAAACTCATTAACAATTGGTATTTCTTCTAGACTTTTTTGAAACGGATTGAGTGCATACATGTAACTATCCCTTACCAGACTAGGTTTTTCACATGTTAATTTAGAATGTTCACCTCTTTTACTTTGTAACAGCACCGTCCTTTTAACATAATCAAGAATAGCTTTATACTCAGTCAACCAATCCATACCGAGTATAATATCAAAGCCAATAAAATCAAGGACGATTAGGTCACATGAAATTTTTTAGGATAGGTGGGTAACTAGTACTTTTTCACAAACCATACTTAGATTAGTTGTACCACATATGGGATTAGACACACAAATAAGGGTATCAAATATTTTTGGGGTATGTTTCAACTTATCAACTAATTCCTCAAAAATAAAACTATGGGAAGCCCTAGTATCAAATAATACTCTGACTAAATTTTCATTAATACATATATTATCTTCTAAAACTCCCTTGCCCTTCGCATTGGTGGAAGTTGAGGGTTCATCTTTGACGGAAAAAACTCTGACCTGGTCTCCTTTCTTTATTAGCGGGCAATCATTTATTATGTGCCCTGCTTAGTGACAATTGTGGCAGGTCCTTTTTGGAACTTTAGGATTCTTACATGTGATGGAATGATGGCCATTCTGTTGGCAATTAAAATGAGTAACATCTTTCAAACGATTTTCCTGAGATTCTCCTCCCGACTTGCTTTACCATGGCTTCTTCCCCAAGTTATTAAACTTTATCTTCTTCCCGTTGTTGTTGCTGTTTTGAGTTGTAGATGGATCCTTCTTGTCCAAGGTTTCATATCAGAGACCCATATCTACTAAATCTACAAAGGTTCCTTTTACATGCGCGGTCATCCTATCCTGATATTGCTTCTTCATTCCAGAAATAAATGTCTCATATTTCTTTAAAGGAGTATCTATCAGTCTCACCCAAAGTGGGATAATTCATTGAACTTGTTTGAGTATTATTCTATGACATTTCTCCTTGCTTTGGGTACATAAAACTTCTATGGAGGTGGGATCTTCCAGCAGTGGGCATGAATTGTTCTTCAAAGACTTCTTTAAACCTAGACCATGAGTAATTATCTTCTAAATCAATTAAAGTGACGGACTCCCACCAAGCTAGAGCCTCATCCTTTAATTGCCAAGAGGCTAAGAACCTTTTGCGATCATCATTGATGTTTAATCCTTTAAAGATTTTCTCACATGATCAGAGTCAAGCCTGAACTTCAGTAATAGATTATGTGCCTGCAAATGGCTTTCCTCCTAAGCTGGTATAATCTTTGCATAGTGCGACAAAGTTAACATGAGGTTGCACAGGAACTACTACTTCTTCAATTTTCGCAGCATTCGGTGTTCGACCAATAGTGGCCGTTGTGCTGTTATTTCCTCCTCTACGTACTCCTCGGTTCTACTATCTGCATGTAGTAAGGAAATAATTTTAGAATCCATGGACGAGATTATCTTAGGGAATGGGTATAAAAAATTTGAACACATTTTTTTGGATTAAAATTACAAATACGCACTCTTATTGACTACACTCATTCTAGGGCATTACTAACCCTATCTCTAATGAGTTGACCCTATCAAGGCTTAGGTGTTCATTTAACCTAAGCTCTGATACCAACTGTGACAATCCCCCTTTTCGACCCTCGAAGGTTGACACTAATACATCCTCGGTATTCACATGCTGCAAATTCAAGTGTCGAAGAGTTAGATAATCAAGGGTAAAAGAAAATAAAGATGGAAGAAAGAACAAAATAGATTTTCACATCGCATTTAAAAAATTGTAATTATACATATAGATAATACATATAATGTAACATCCCCTATCTTGAGGCCCAAAGCTAAGCGCTACAGATGCTGCAATCATCCATAGTATTAACTTTCGGTGATAAAATATGGTAATGTTAATGGTATCTATAATATCAAAAGCACATGAATATGAAACAAAATCAATACAGATTTCAAAAATAGCTTTCATGATTAAATTTCAAATAAATATGTAATATTCAATTACGTAATCCCAAAACGATTCCCAGGTTTTGATCAAATATAATTATTACAAATTACGCCAAGAGTGACATATGATGATGCCCCTTTGGATGATCAGAGTACTAGATAGACATATCAGTCATAAACACTTCACAGCGGGAATAATACTAAATAGCTCCTACATAGCTAGCTTTGCGTCTTGCACGTCTTCGAAATCTTATTTGTCCAACCTACTAAATCTGAAAAGTCCTTAACTCTCAATCTACTCAAACTAATTTTGAGCACCTAAGAGTTTAAGAGGAAAACATAAACTTCGAGTCAGACATAAAGCCTGGTGTGAATAATTCTATTACCTCTCGGTTTACTAATTTAAGTGAGACCACGCTGCTTAGCGGAATGGGTTTCCCCGCACTAATATATTTTAAAATCATATCTTTTGCGAATCAAAAACCTATAATCAAACTGATTATAACAATAATAACAATTACATATATGCATATAAATCAGGTGATCAATGGACTATCTGTCACACTATAGTTTTATCTGGCTAACTATTAACCATTGGCTGACTCGGGCCTACCAGACACAATAAACCTTCTAGCTTCTATTAGACACAATACTGGGCTATCATCCCTTTACTATCTTTCCCAAGGACCAACTGATCCTAATGGTTTTGCGGGCTCCCTAATAACCCATCTCCATTCTGTATATTCCCTTCTGTGTGTAACATTATTTTAGTCCCATATTTAATAGAGCTATACATACTAGAATTTTGGACCCATATTAGCTTGGGGCTCTTAGCTAAAGTATAGGGCGCGACTGCATGTCAGTCCCATCTGGTCTTCTAATATCTGAGTCTTAAACTTAGGGTTAACTACCATGTTCAAATTTAATTTCCTTGTAAACAATCTTTACAAATGATTTGCTCTTGAAATCATATCTTTATGAAACAAGGAAATTATACTCTTTGCTTTATTCAAAATACTTATGCCATGATATATGCTTTACACAGAACAATGTTGATGAAATCTATCAATGGGATTATCTATCCCTCCAAGATAATTTAAAGCCTCTTTTTAACTTAGAAAACTTTAGGCTCTAAAGCCAAAGCAATACCTTCGAAACCCTTGTTTAAAACCTTAAACAATTCCCTATCAAAATAGTTGAAAGCATCCCTTTTGAAATCATTATATAAAACCTTAGGCATCCCCTTTCGAAACCCTTTAAACTTGTCTTTTGAAAGCATTGGAAACCTTCCTTTCAAAACACTTAAAACAAACCTTTCGGAACATTTAAAATTATTCCTTTTGAAACTATTGGGTTTAACATTTAATATAACTAAAGGGTCATAATGAACAGAGGTGAAAGCATTACTTTTGAAAGCATTAATCCCAAGTAAAAGAAAGAGGGTAGTTTTGAAACCCACCCTTTTGAAACCATTGCTTCCGAAACCTTTTGAAAGCGGTTAAACTACCCTTTCGAAAACATTGAGAAAGCGGCTTTTGAAATTAAAATATAAAAGCACCCCTTTAGAATACATTGTTTTAAGGCTATAAGGAAAAGCGGCCTTACCTAATTCGAAAGGTATGAATGCAGCAGCATGGGTATCAAATAGGTTCAAAAGCGGTTATCCTTTCGAAAGCTTCTTTTAAAACAAAAACAAGCGGCAACTCTCTCGAACGCTTCTTTCTAAAAACAAAGGCAAGTTGATATATTTGAAAGCAATTAAAAATGGCTTCAACCCCTTCGAAAGCATGCCTTCAGCACTACATACCAATTGCTTGATATGATGTTCGTTGGTTTCGAATACGTGTGAAAGGTCTAACTGGGCATGGTGACGGAAGCAAGCAAAGGAAGTGCCAAAGTTGTAATTTGAAACAAAACTTATTTTATGCCTTTCAAAGTAATTTCTTTTCACCTAACTTGTTTAGTTTGTCAAAATATGATTGGCTACCATTTCTTTATCAAAACCCTTTTCTAAAAAGGCTGCTGAATTCAAAATTAATAATTTAAAACATTTTAAGCAAATAAGTCATTCTCCTTGATAAAACATATAAAACATTCAAGTCCCTTAATTTAAATAATTTTATAACCATAGTAAATTACTTAGGAAAATTCCTTAAAAATTGCAATAATTCACCTTTAATATGATTTCCAACATATATAAATTTCAAACCCGAAATTATTATATAATTGCCTTAGTTAATTTAAACCCAAAATTAACTATTTTCTCTTATAGAAAATTCATAATAAATCCACAATAACTTAGAAAGTTATGAAACTAGAAACCCACTTTTAAAATAATGTTTTTGATCATATATCAAAAACGCAAATCATATGGATGTCATTTAATAGGTTTTCCAATCTAAACTTATCATAAAGACTATATGAAATAATATAAATCATCAACAAGCTTATATATCCATTTAACCAAACATAACATGGAAAATTACTTGCAAAATATATCAAAAGTGAGATGTAAGTTAATTATTCACCTTGGGTTGGTGTTAAGAATGTTGAGATTTGCCCTTTGATTCATTTGCTTAAGCCTTCTACTTGAATCCTAGCTTTTCTTCTTCTTGAATCTCCTTAATGGTGGCCGGTCGAGCTCAATTGGGTTTTAATTTTGTTTGTGAATGTTAAAATGAATAATGAATGAATGATAGAAGGGTTTAAGGCATTAAATTGAAGAATGTTCCCATTTTTTCGTTACCATATTCCTCCTACTTACTTATTTTTTAATCCTCTTTTGCTTATTAATTTATTAAGGAACGACCCTATTTTAATTAACAAATCTCAATCCCTTAACTATTGACATTATTTTATTTTATTTATCTAATTAAATGTCCTAAATAATGTTAGGCAAAATTAGAATCATTATAGACTCCCCTCCTTAAAGAATTTCCTCCCCGAAATTACGATAAGGTACTCACAATAATTAATCATAAAGCTAAAACATACCATAAATTAAGTCAGGATAAGTATCTCTAATCATGCTCTCAGTTTCCCAAGTACAGTCTCTCTCGTCGTCACTCCACTGGACTTTGACTAATCTGACTGTCTTGTTCCTTAATCTCTTCTCGTCTCTTGCAACTATACAAATTGGTTTTCTAACTATAGTCATATCTAGTTCCACTTCTAGATCATCTAACACAGTCGGTGTAATAGTAGTTTCTTTATCTCAGATACACTTCCTTAGATGAGAAATATGGAAAACATTGTGGATTCTTGCCAAGTTACTCTGTAACTCCACTCTATACGTGAGTTTCCCAATCCTTTCTATAATAGGAAATGGTCCAACGAATCTTAGTGCCGATTTTCCTGATTTTCCAAACCTAATTACACCTTTCATTGGTGACACCTTGACAAAAACATGATCTCCGACTGAGAAATCTAAGTCTTTCTATCTTTTATCAGCATAACTCTTCTGCCTAGACTGAGCTTCCTTTATCCTAGCTCGAATTAAATCAATCTTTTCTACACCTTCTTTAACCAAATCCAGTCAAAGAATTAGCCTATCCCCGGTTTCTAACCAACAAACGGGAGATTTACATGGCCTTCTATATAAAGCTTCACATGGTGTCATCCCTAAACTCGTCTGATAATTGTTGTTATATGAAAATTCGACTAAGTGTATATGGTCTTCCCATGATCATCCAAAATCTAGCACACAAGCTCTTAACAAATCCTCTAAGACTTTGTTAACTCTCTCTGTTTGCCCGTATGTCTACGGATGGTAAGCGGTACTCATCTTGAGATTGATACCTAAAGTCTCCTGTAGACTCTTCTAGAACTCGCTAATAAATAAGGAATCTCTGTCACTTACTATACCACTACGAATTCCATGCAGTTTAACTATATTCCTTATGAATAACTTAGCTGTACCTAGTGCTACCCCGGTCGACTTAACATGTATAAAGTGTGCACTCATTTTCAATTTGTCCACTATAACCTAGACCTTGGCAACCCATCAATGAAGTCCATTGAGATAGAATCCCATTTCCAGACTGGAACATCTAAAGGCTAAAGGGACCCACTTGGTTTCTGATGTTCGGCTTTTACCTGTTGACAGTTTAAGCACTGCCTCACCCATAAGCCTACGTCTCTCTTCATACCTTCCTAGAAGAAACTTCATTTCATATCTTGATACATCTTAGTTCCTCTTGGATGAATGGTGAACTTCGAATGATGGAATTCTCTAAGAACTTCCTTTCTAATATTTTCCCACATTCGGAACACATAATGACCCTTTTTTCAACCATCTATTTTGGTCATGACTAAAATCTTTGAAGTCATCGCTCTTCCTTCCATTTCTTAACTTTCTGATCCATTCAGCTAATAATGGATCCTCTCCTTGCTTATAAGAAATCTTTTCGATCATCATCGGTCGAACTTCCAAACACGACAACATGGCGGTTTCTCGACTATAACTAGCTTTAGATCTCCATTGTATTCTGCATGTATTCAACGCCTCTAAATCTTTCCACTCAGCTATGATTTCCAATACTGCATTCTGATACTTTCTGCTAAGTGCATCTGCCACCTTATTCTGTTCTAGGTGTATAACTCTATACCAAAATCATAAGCGGCTAAAAATTCTAACCACCTCTGTTGTCTCATATTCAACTCCTTCTGAGAGGATAAATATCTCAGTGACTTATGATCCGTATACAACTCAAATCTTTATCCCAAAATGTAATGTCTCCACAGCTTCAACACGAAAATCATCGAAGCTAATTCCAAATCATTAGTTAGGTACCTTACTTCATGCAGCCTGGGCTGTCAAGAAGCATAGGCAATCACTTTACCTCTCTACATTAACACAGCTTCTAATCTCGTTCTACATGCATCCATATACACCACTAAATCCTGATTCCCCACTGAAACAACTAACACAGGTGCATTAGTCAATAAGTATTTCAGTTTCTGGAATGCCTCCTCACACATCAGTCCAGAAAAACTTCACATCTGTCCAAGTTAGCATAGTCATCGGTGCGGCTATCCGCATGAAATCCTTAATGAATCTCCGGTTGTAGCCAGCTAACCCGAGAAAACTCTTTATCTTAGTCACTATCTCGGGTCTCTTCCAACTATTCACTACCTCGATCTTAGCGGATCTACTGACAACCCTTTCTCTGTGACTACATGACCAAGAAACTTTACTTCCTTCTTCCAGAAATGACACTTTGAAAATTTCACTTTCAGTTGATGTTGCCTCAACATCTCAAGCACCACTCCAAGATAAAATTCATGCTCTTTTTCATCCTTAGAGTATATCAAAATGTCGTCTATGAATATGAACCACGAATCTGTCTAGATTTTCTTGAAAGATTCTGTCCATCAAGTCCACGAAGAATGCTGGTGCATTAGTTAGTCCAAACGGCATCACCAACCATTCGTACGATCCATATCTGGTCCTAAACACCGTCAAAGGAATACTACCCTCTGCTACTTTACGCTGATGGAACCCTGTTGCCAAATCCAACCGAGAAAATACTTTGGCTCCACTCAACTGGTCGAATAAATTATCAATTTTAGGTAACGAATACGGATTCTTTATCGTCTTCTCATTCAACTTACGATAATCGATACACAACCTTGACGATCCATCCGGTTTCTTTACAAATACTACGGCTGCTCCCTAGGGCGAACTTCTCGGTCCGATAAAATTCTTAACTTCTAAATCCACCAACTGCACCTTCAACTTATTCATCTCTGTAGGTGTCATTCTACTTGGAGGTCTACTCACAGGTTCTGATCCTGGTACTAAATCTATCCGAAACTCAATAGCTCGTTTCAGCGGTAATCCTATCATGGGCTCAAAGACATCTGCGAATTCTCTAACAATGAAAACTCGAATTAACTCGTCTTTTGCTTCCATAACACCCAACAATGCATTAGCCTCAAAACTAGGATTTTCTTTGGAGTATATAATCCGATCACAACATCTTGGGTGTCTAAATGATATTTTCCTATTATGGAAAAATATCCTAGCATCATACTCACTTAACCAATCCATACCCAAAATAATTCAAAATCCTACGAAATCAAAAGATGCAAACTACAAGCAAATATATGACCTAACGACTCAAACTCTAAGTAGTCACATCTCATCCCAAGAGTCGCATAACCTCCCATCGGATTTGCAACCCTTAAGGAAGTAACTAGGTATGATGGTTATAGGTTAAGCTTATCTACCAACAATGAGATATAAAAGAATGGGATGCACCAGTATCAAATAGAACTCTAACTAATGCACCATGAATTAAAAGCATACCTCCTAACATAGCTTTTCCTTTCTCCTCTGCCGTTAGTCTTGAGGTAGCTGGTTCCAATGCAAAAACTTTTCCCTTTCCATCATTGGTTGGTTCCTTGCACTGGTTCTTATATTGTCCAATCTGATCATAGTTGAAGCATTTGATATTCCTCTTCCCGATTACCTTCTTTCCATCTCCTAAGCGACATTCATTAGCGAATGCCCTTTCTTATCACACTTGTAGCAAATAACTTCTGTCATTCCTTTCTTAGCAACTCCTCCTTTTTGAGCGCCTTTCTTATGGAAAAACTTTCTCATCTGATTCTACCTCCTTGACCTTCCCTTGCTTTGTTACTACCAAGGAAGGTGAGCATCTCCTCATGCCTCAAAGCCATCTCAACAACAACGTCACACGGATCCCTAATGTGTGGCAAAGCTGCTTTTGCAAGCTCGGGTTTCAATCCGTGGATGAACTTCTCATTCCTTTTAATAACTGTATCTATAGTGGCATACCCTTACCTTAATAACTCATTAAATCTGGTAGCATACTCAAGCACTGTCATGTCTCCCTATACCAACTCAGCAAACTTCCTGAGCAGAGTTGACTTGGCGATTTCCGACATGAATCTTTCTTCAAACCTCCTTTTAAATTATGCCTAAGTCATGGTCTCTTCGTTTACTTCCACAGTAACACTGTTCCACCAGTACAGTTCTGCTCCTTGCAATAGTCTAGAAGCAAGCCTTCTCTTCTACTCATCATTAAGTTCCAAATCAGCAAAGATCCTTTCGCAATGAAGCAACCAATTCTCCTCTTCAATTACATCCTCAGTCCCGACAAACGGCTTTCCTCCAAACCTAGCATAATCTCTGCTTAGCACTGCATAGTTATTGACCACCGGAGCTCCCTGATGTCCTTCTCCAGCATTTCCTCCAACTAATCCCGCAACAGCTCCAGCTTGCATCATGTTGATGAAGAACTGATACATAGCTCCCATATCGACTTACGGCGCTCCAGCACCCACATTAGCAATTTGTGCTCAACCCGGATTCCTTCTAGCGTTTGGTCTGGCATTTCCATTGGTTGTGGTACTTCCTCTACCAATGTTAACTCTTCCATTCCTAGCATCCATATTTTACTTCCTTAAAATATGCATTCGAGCCTTTGTAAGATACAGAAAAATAGCTTAAGAGAGATGTGAGAAATAGAGATAAAGCAAATACTTATATATAGCAAATACAAGTACATTACTATAGCATTATCCCACACCCCAATCTTTTCTCTAATTCCTTAGGATTATGTTTTCAAAATCATTTTAAGTTTAAAATTTCTTTTAAGTTTCCATAAACCTATGCTATGATACCAAGTTGTAACATCCCCTATCTTGAGGCCCAAAGTTAAGCGCTACAGATACTGTAGTTATCCATAGTATTAACTTCCGGTGACAAAATACGGTAATGTTAATGGTATCTATAATCTCAATCCCCTAACTATTAACATTATTTTATTTTATTTATCTAATTAAATGTTCTAAATAATGTTAGTCAAAATTAGGGTCATTACATACAATCACTCTCAAAATGAGATATCGGAGTCATAGAAAGTACTAACCCAGCTAGGGACAGTTATAACTTTTTATCCTTACAGGTGCTGGTAGATACTTCTACATAATACAGTGGAAATAGAAATAGATAACTATCTACATAGGGCCATCCAACTTCATGATCCATGCTCCTCCCAAAATGCTCCAAGCTACCTAACTACTTGGCTGCCCGAAAAAATAGGGCACCTGGAGTTTTGAGGGAAAAGAAAATAAACACCGGGTCAATCATGGGACTGGTGTGAGAAAAATCAAAAGAATGGATACTTTTGAAATCAAAGGGTATCTCATAAGACTACGCCGCACATAAACACGGACGAGTTTTTACCTTATGATAACCAAAACATTTGCTACGTAAAATCAGGGATTATTTTAATGTCTAGATACAAATACTTATTAATCATAGCCGAAATTGTTACATTTATTAAATTCCAACATACTAGGATCTACAATCAAGTTAGAAGGCACTTATTGGAGAATGGATTCTATACAATGGCAAGTAAGGGACTACCTTCTATACAGTACATTTCTAGTGGAATGTACTGAGGATCAATACTATGATCCTTTACATATGGCAAGACTGGCCTATCCCTTTTTTGGTCAACACTATGACCTGGATAGTACCGAATATGACATCACCCCTGTTGTTACCAACCTTTACCGGGATCCCATATCATACACTACATACTCAACATATAGAGAGCAATCAAGAAAGGCGATGACCATACCCTAATGATTGCGAACTACATAACCTTATGGCATACCCTGTTTAAGTTATTTCTAGGTGCGAGACTTGTGGTAACGTTTACCTTTCATAGAATATATTCTACTTTGAATTCCATATTTCTATTTCTAATAACACATGATTGATTTCCAAAAAATTAAAACCTCTGAGCTCATACATTTTAGAGAAGGGTGTTGAAGTATAAGAGGGGTTACCTTCTACACCACCAACAGATGTACATTCGTAAAATTCAATATAGGTGTATCTTAGGAATGAAATGTCAGATACTCGTCCATACAAGTTGCCCAGGAATAGGACAAACCGAAGTCACTTCTCCTATTGCAAACCATTTAGGGATCACCCTTAGGATTAGTAGTGAGTAGTCCTTTCATCGAAGAATCCAAATGAAGATACTACCACCACCATATACATGATATGAGAATTTCCCCTGAGGGTCAATGGTAGGTAGCCCTATATTATGAAGATCTCCATCTTCAAAATCATTGTCTCCAACTTTCAAGTACGTATATTGGTTCGAAATGGTTTTTGGACAGGAATCACCCAAATCCGACCCTGGTTTTTCCGAACCAATTATCGATAAAAAGAGGTCAAGTATAGTAGGTGATTATTATTACATTAATCAGTATCTTTTTCATCTAAGTAAAATGTATTCTTGAGAAATATATCTTTAAAACATTTTTTCAGTATATACGGGATTGTTAAACCTCTCTTTAACTTTGGAAATATCATATCATCTCTTTTAAATTACTTAAACAACCATTTCCATTCTTTTATGAAGATTTTATGTTAATTATACCCAATTCCAATTTCCGTATTCAACTGGAACTATTCGTCGAATAATGGTGAAATCACCTTTTAAATTCACATGGATAGTACAAGTTCCCTCCACGGAATTTTAGTATAGGGTTTATCTTTCAGGAAAACTCTAAATTTCTTTTTATTTGATTTTTGGAAAATGTGGTCTGAGTAAATCCAATTTACTATCCCCTCCGTCGGGCCAGTCGGGATAGCTAGAGCGGAGCCCAAACACTGGTTGTCTAAGCTTGGGTCTAGAGGCTGTCACTCTATTACCCATAAGGCGGTCAAGTTATTTGATCAACTCTAAACTCTTTAAGTTCTTGATTTATTATTTTAAAAACATTTCTAAAGGATTTGGGAAGAAAATCCCAAGTTTAAATCTTAATTTCAAAAGTTACCAAAAAGTGTTGTAAAAAGTGCTGCGAATAGTGTTTTTAAAAAACTTCTTTGATCAAAACATTAACTTCATTCCACATAGGTCCATTTTTGTAACTCAAATCCCTTTTAAAACATTTGAATATATTTATGGAATTTATTTATATTTTTAAAAATTTAAAAATATCTATTTTTAAGATTTTGCCATTTTGGTTTCCGAACTGCCAAAACACGACGTTTTTGAAAACTTGATTTGGACATATCTCAAACTTTACTAAATGAAATCTTTATTTTCTTCTTTTGTTCGAAAACAGTATTCATTATGATCCGAAAACTCTTATTACAAAGAATTCTGACGCATATTCCATTCTACACGTCCGTTTAACTTTTCAGGTCGTGAAATGCGAACTACCGAAATGCGACAGCTTATTTTTACTCCATTTTCCAAACTTTTTCAAACCTTGCCAAAATGAGTTTTAATGTTTATAAACCACTTATAAATAATTTTAAACTATTTTAAAAAGGTTTAACAATGCCATATATACCATTTTATTTTATGAAGGAAAGTGATTCCTTGGTGTAAATTCGACGTGTATTATATCGTGAATCATTTCTACATCAAACAAACATATCATCAACATCTAAAACATAATGATCAAACATAGAAAACATCCATATCAAACATATCATTTCATCGTATATTTTATAAATTTAACAGTAGAGTTTCTCACTTCATAACATTTTGATCTAAATTTCAATCGACGATAGCTCCACTATTCCAAAACCGAAGCTTATAAATCTTGCTCGAGGACTCTTAGGGGTTTTGCTTTGGGCTTGTAAGGGTTGTGGGATGCTCGGATGGGCACGACCTAGGTAGAGAAAGAGAGGAGATTACTAATTCGATCTCAAACCTAAGTAGTACTTACCTTTCTATAAGGAGGTATATTTCTCAACAGATGTTTGCTATTTTTATGGAAAATTTTATGAAGAGAAGGAGGCCATTGAAGAGAGCTTCAAAGAAGAAGAAAAGAAGTAGTGAATTAATTAAGAGGAAGAGTGGAAGTGATTTGCTATTTATAAGCAATAAAGTGGAGAAAAAATATCATGATATTTCTTTTGCCACACATCACCATTGCATCGCCCTCCTCCGTCATCCAAACCATACCCCACATGTGCCACACCCATGCATGTACAAGTGATGGAGAATTTTTTTTGTTTTGGTTTGGAAATATCATGATATTTATATTATTTTACCATAGTAAATATGAAATGAAATGGTAATTCTTAAGTGTTTTCATATGTTCATGGATGTGTATATGTATGTCACATATAACCCGTAACGTTGCACAACTTCTCCATGTCAAATTGTCATGAATTACGATTTTGATTTTCGGTCATATTTTCACTTCTTAGTTTAACAATATGTATTAGTAAATAAAGTTTAAAAACAATATTACTATTATTATTTAATAATCCAAAGGGCCTCATTTGATTTTAAAATAATTATTAAATCATTTAAACTCAGTTTAAACTCAAAAATCGATTATTTGAAAATGATGATTCATTGATGATGTCATAAAAAATTATTTTCTTAAGTAAAATAAATAATTTTATTACATATTCTTACTTAAATGGGTAAATAAGTGTATGTATCCAAACTCATGCATGATTTCTGATGGTTAAAAAGCAGTTTATCGATAAAACGGTTTTTGGTCACTTTATCGATATTTTTCCAAAGAGTACATTTTTGTAATTACTTATTCAAAATAAGATTACCATTATTCATAAATATAATTTTTGTTTAAAACCTTATATTTGAATATTTTCAAATTATATATTATTTTCCTAAGTGATAAATTCATGGGTCGTTAGAGTATGTAACCTCTTAGTCCCCCAGCAGCTGTGAAAAATTCATTGCCCAACATTTGGAGAGTGTTATGAATGATAATCTCAACGGATGAATCGATTCCCTTCTCGAAACATCTGGATTAGGAATAGTTAATACAATATGTTATTTTCCTCATCCTCCTATGAGGAAATGGGTCCCTAAGTCTTCGGCTGTTTGCTCTTCGTCGCATGATCTTGCGGCTTTGATGCCTCATTCGACTCCTTTCATGGCCCATCCATCTCCACATATCGGCTTTTGTGAAGTTAGGCAAGATGTCTCTTCTATCAGTAAGTGGAACTATATGGACCCTCCAGTGATTGAGTGGAACTCTAAGGAAAAGTCTTGGGAACATGTGAAATATGAGATGATATATTCTCCAATGTCTCGGTGTTATTATATATTTGTAGGTAAAGATGGGGAGTCCCGGTGGTTATATTATCATGTTGTGGGGAATGGTCTTGTACTTTCATGCGACGGAGAAGATGGGGATGACAATAGATCAGTTTTAGCGAACAATTGTTGGGATCAGACATTTTTGTATACCTCTGATTCAAACGTTTATGATCCAGAAATAGTAGCTTAGTTTTCTAATTTTATCCATGTCATTGGGCCTATGTCATTTGATGATGGCAATGGATCATCCTCTCAGAAGGACGTTTAGGGTTTCTTATTAGCTGTAGAGGCGTTATTACTTCTCACCTATTTTGTATTTAAGTGGTATGGACACTATAAAACCATGTATAGTTGTTCTGTGCATGTGCATGACACATATTCTATATTTATATAAAGTGGTACGACCCACTATAAAGCCAGATGAATTTGCCAAAAAAACAATATGTTATTTTCAATGCGGTAAAATTCTCATGATTATAATGTTTTATAATTACTATCACATAATATACCATTTAAGGATTTCTCGTCTATGTACTTTAAATTAATCGCTTAATTGTTTATATCACAATATAACAAGTATGTAGCAGAAAGAAAAACACCTTTTATTTGAATAAGATTGATCACATAGATAGATATATGTAACAAATTACATAATTGCCCTTAGGGCATACCTCTAACTCTATAAATCTCACATCTGCATTTGGGGCCAATTATGGAATCTAATTCCAACTTCTTTGATTAGTTTTCGCAAAAACTAATCAGGTTAGTCCACTAGTGAACAGGTATGCTATTTTGTTTTAATCATTTACTATGTCAATCAACTCTCTTCGACGCTATGAAACTGCTTTTATCATGTAGAACTATTCATAGTATGTCTCTCAACTTCTAGTGAGCTCTAGGTTCTTTTACGAACTATGTTGCGGCATTGTTATCAGGTAACAATGTCATGGGATTCTTAACATTTGGAATCACCCCAAGGTCAATTATAAATTTGTGCATTTATTTATACTTCTTTCATTGTAGTAGCCTTTGGCTGAATCAGCCACTACTATACTCGATACTCTATACTCGATATCACTAATGAAGTTGTTTCTATAAATAATTCTCCAGTTTTTCAATACTCTAGGCTATCATTAAGTGATCTTAATTCAGATTTATTACTTGCTTTATGTATCAAATACATAAGCAAAGTGTGATATTGTAGACAATATGGCATGTGTTATCCCACCTTTTGGCAAGGCCGAGATACCAAGGAGCTGACTGGAAAAAGACAAGATCAAACGTCCTCAACTTTAAATGATTGCTGGGATGTTGCAAATACCGACGAATTTTGCCCGAGTCCAGATCGGGCTACAATCGATAAGGCACGTTAAGCAGGGTAGTAGAAACCAACGTTCCAAATTTCGGGGAAGCCCGAGTTCATATGCTCAAGTTATCGCCAATGGAAGATGGATGAGATAGTATAGGTTCGAATCCCTCAGAAATAGGCTAGGGTCGAATCGATGAGGAAAGGCTGGTTCGAATCGATCAGAGGAGCATTGCGTCGAATCCACGAAGAGCACATATGCTTCGACTCCATCGAGCAAGTCATCATATGCCTAAGTTCGAACCCATCCTCGCATACTCCAGTTCGAATCCGTCGAAGGAAGGATCCTTCGAATCCATGCAGGCAGAGGAGCTTCGACTCCATTCCAAAGCACCGACATCATCAATTCGAAGGAAGCTAACCTTCGACTCCATTACCTTCGAATCCAGTACCTTCGAATCCCCCAAGTCCACATAGCTAAAACCAAGGATATGACCCAGAAAACTCGGAGAAAAAGGAGGATTGACCCGAAGCATATGCACCACGTCATCGCCTTCACGTGCAGAAGCCTGGATTCAACCCTATGTATTCGAACCATATCGATTCGAACGAATCCATGGGGCGAAGAACACCATCTTGAATCGATCATAACTCGGGATCTACAGATCCAAATGCTATGAAATTTTCACAGAAGCTTGAGCACATGTTGAAGAGTGTTCACACTAAATTCTAGCTCGATTGGACAATTTCTTGATCGATTCGAACGTAGCTTCGAATCGATCCCAAAGTGGGCCCGGACTTCCAGAAAGCGGGCATGTGGGCCCCCTGACGTACCAGAACTGGTCTCTCTTCAGTTTAGGCGAAATATCAGCCTCCTACACCTATAAATAGAGCCCCTGGTCATTCAGAAAAGGGGTCGGATAATTCTAAGAGCTAAAGAGCGCCCAGACTCTTCCAGATTTACTCAGAATCACCACGGTTGTCTTAAATTCAGACTTAGCTCACAAAACCAGTTGTACTGCGTTATAAGAAATTGTAATCTTCGAGTGTCGATCAATAAAATCATCAAACTTCATAGTGGACGTAGGCTAAAACGCCGAACCACTCTAAATCGCTTGTCTTTGCACTTTACCTTTCTGTTATTTGGAGTTTTTGTTAGATAATCCACAGTATTAAAATTCATTCTTCGTGTTTATCTCTTCAAAAGACTTCCGAAGAGTGTTGTGCCCATTTTTGGTACAAACACTTTGGTGCTTTCACTGAGAAAACCAGTTTTTCTCCTGCTCTTCGGATATACCATCGATACCGGATTGCGTAAAATCCAAGAGGAAGATCCAAATCTCTACTCCGGAATCCTTCCATTCTATTCAGATTTGCATAAAATCTAGGAAAGGAATCCACTGTTCAAGATGGTTAGCACAGGGACTACTTCTACAGCTGCTAATCAAGAAGCTCTGGATGAACAGAATCCCACGCAGCAGTTACAGTCCAATCAAGACAACACTGCTCACTCCGGTCCATCTGGACCGGTAACCAGACAAGAGTTCCAGACTTTACTCCAGGAACTGACCCAAAGCCGGCAACAGTTAGCTGAACAGTTGCGTGCCAACATTGAATTGACTAATCAATTAAACCGCCAAAGGCGTAGGAAGACAAGGACAGGCGATGCTTCCCACTCATCCACTGAAAGTTCTACTTCCTCTAACTATCATGGCAGAACTACATTTCCCCGGTTGGATGCAGGTCATACGCTAGTTACCGAATATCAACCCGCCTTGACTGTGGGACAGTTGAGGGTCGGACCGTCAACTAGCTCCCAGGCCGGGCCCTCATCACGAGGAGGTGTTGCTCCACAGCATACCACAGGCGATCGCGCTGCAACAGCCGCGGTAGAGACAAGGGTTGATACCCAAAACCTGTCGGATCCAAATAATCAACAGCGTGGGCGTACTCCCGAATCATACGTCCCAGAAGATGTGGAGCCAAGGAGGCGAGATATGGGCCGTCGACAATGTCCGTTCCGAGCTCGCGCTGTGGAACCCGACCACACCTTAGTTCAGCCTATACAGAATGTGGCTATGCCCGACATCTCAACCATGGTACGTCAAATGATCCGCGAGAGCCAGGGACTTATCAACGACGACTGGGGGATCTCCCATAGTCAAACTCCTTTCACTGACGAAATACTGCACGCTGAACCTCCTCGGCGATTCAGAATGCCAACTCTCCCTCTGTACGAAGGAAATTCCGATCCCAATCAACATATCTTAAAGTATGAATGGTCAATGAGCGCCGCAAGGGCTGATGATGCAGTAAAATGTCGAAGCTTTCCCATCTCTTTGGGAGGGATTGCAACGATGTGGTTCACAAGGTTGCCACCAAGATCCATCTCTTTGTTCGACCAACTAGCTAAGAAATTTGTCGAACAGTTTCGTATGCATGTCACTAGGCCTAAAGACGTTAACACCTTATCTAGTGTCACCCAGGCAAAGGGAGAGATGCTCAGGCATTACCTAGAGAGATTCCACGCAACATGCGTGGAAATTAGCAATTCCAACGACAACTCGATTCTGATGGCGTTAACCAAAGGGGTCGATCCCGACTCGGAATTTGGGAATTGGTTAGCTGGGAAACCACCCGCATCATTGGACCGTTTCTACTCCAAAGCCACTCAATTCTTGCGACAAGAGGACGCGAAACATTCTAGGAAACAGGGTGATGCGACACCCAGAACTGAAGGAATATAGAGTAATGTGGCAGTCAAACAGTCCGGTGAGAGTTCCAGAAAAGTCCAGCTAAATATACAGAATAAACAAGCTCAGCCGAGAGTCAGCAGCGGTCAGGATAAGAAGAGAGACCAAAATCGAGGCCTGCAACGTAGGACCCCGATGTTTGACAGTTACACACCATTGAATACATTGTTGGAAAACGTGTATCTGCAAACCTGCAACGCTGAGCAATATAAGAAACCTGCTCCAAAGCAATCATACACAGAATCAAGCAAGACAGGAAGAAACGGGTTGTGACGGAGGAAGATTGGTAATTAATGCTGTAAGTGGTAATCCTCATCCAGTGGTCCGAAGCTGAGGAAGTGGAATCATATGGCAGCTTAGCTAAACGCTCAAACTTCGAGTATAATGATAACTTGGGCGGTAAACCTTCAACCAAACGAAAGAGAGCGATGACTAACAACATCACTTTCCGGGACAACGACGTTGACTACGTCGGAAGCCCGACTACTGACCCACTTGTGATATCGACCCAGGTAGGCCCGATGTGGATGAAGAGAATCCTCATTGACTACGGGAGCTCTGTGAATATCATATTTGCACATGCTTATAATCAAATAAAAATGGGCACGGGTTGTCTAAAACCCTGCCAAACTCATCTCTATGGATTCAATGGCAGCGCTACTGTACCAGTTGGAATGGTAGAGTTACCAGTTGAATTGGGAACTGGAGAATGTAGGTCGGTTCGAATATTGCAGTTCGTTGTGTTGGATGTAGAGTCGCCATATAATGCCTTTTTAGGTCGACCTGCCCTTGCTGAATTCAGGGCCATAATAGCCCCGTGGTGTTTAACTTTAAAATTCCCAACCGTCAACGGAGTTGGGGTCGTCCAAGGCGATCAGGTTGATTTGAGAACAATCATACACCGAAATCGGGTTGCCCGATTGCACAATGCCTAGGACCGACTTAAAACTTTTGAACTTGGTAAGCTAGTCGCTAAAAAAGGTCATCCGGCACTCTCGCCCCTGAGATCAGCGTGGAGAGGGTCGCGCAAGATTAAGCAAAAGCTTAAGGATGGCGAATTCGAGTTATCACCCGTTGATGGCTTAACTTCACCAAGGGCTTGGAATAGCGAAAGCCTTCATCGCCACTACAATTGACAGGCTATGTCTATCTATTTAGTTTAAATTCCGTTTTAAAAGTTGTTTCAGCATTTCGAAATTAGAACTTATAATAAGGCAACTGACTTTGCCATGTTTTCTGATTTCAGCAATAAAATGCCATTTCTTCGGGTCAGAGCTGTGATTCATTAAATACAATGTACAACATCACGATGCACGGAGAACTAAAATTCCATCACGCAATGGGGTTTGTCCAAGAAAGGAGTGGCTGTGATACGATCAACCACTCGCTAAAGGAAACCCGAGCTCGGGGGCAAGCCATCACATCAGGCCGAAAAAGGGTTGATACACGACAACCCTCCATTAAACTCCGTACTCCCAAAGTGCGAGGCGGAGTATAAACATTCCTTAACTCCGTACTCCCAAAGTGCGAGACGGAGTATAAACATTCCTTAACTCCGTACTCCCAGAGTGCGATACGGAGTATAAACATTCCTTAACTCCGTACTCTCAGAGTGTGAGGCGGAGTATAAACATTCCTTAACTCCGTACTCCCAGAGTGCGAGACGGAGTATAAACATTCCTTAACTCCGTGCTCCCAGAGTGCGAGGCGGAGTATAAACATTCCTTAACTCCGTGCTCCCAGAGTGCGAGGCAGAGTATAAACATTCCTTAACTCCGTGCTCCCAGAGTGCGAGGCGGAGTATAAACATTCCTTAACTCCGTTCTCCCAGAGTGCGAGACGGAGTATAAACATTCCTTAACTCCGTACTCCCAGAGTGCGAGACGGAGTATAAACATTCCTTAACTCCATACTCCCATAGTGCGAGACAGAGTATAAACATTCCTTAACTCCGTACTCCCAGAGTGCGAGACGGAGTATAAACATTCCTTAACTCCGTACTCCCAGAGTGCGAGACGGAGTATAAACATTCCTTAACTCCGTACTCCTAGAGTGCGAGACGGAGTATAAACATTCCTTAACTCCGTACTCCCAGAGTGCGAGGTGGAGTATAAACATTCCCTTAACTCCGTACTCCCAGAGTGTGAGACGGAGTATAGACATACATCAACTCCGTATTTGTCCCCAAGACTGGGGGCAGGACCAAAACAAATATCGAATTGAAGACGGAAGAGAATATACTTTCATTTCCATTATCAACAAAAAGAATTCGATTACAAGATGATTCAGAAAAGAAAAAAGATTCCTGCTAGTGGGAGCCGAGTCCACATCTATACACGGCTATAGAGAAAACCAAGAGACAAAACACTACAGAGAACTGAAGAAGGAGTTCAATCTTTCTTCTTCCTTGGCTTCTTCTTCGAGGAAGTCCCGCTAGAGCTGCTACCCAACTTCTTCCTCCTTCTTTTGCTCTTCTCCGATTTGCCCTCAGATGGCGACATAATGTCCACCTCTTCCTCAGAGCTAGAGGCAACAGAGATTCTTTTGGAGGGTGGAGCTGGAGGAATAGAATCAGTAGCAGGAGGTGGAACAGGAGCACTCGCAATTATCACAGTGCCGCCAGGCAATATCATCATTAATGGGGCATGGCCTGACGAGTCCATACCGGCGATCACTGTGCCCATCTCAGCATTGATCTCAGCCAAAATCTCATCTTCACGAGGTACTTGGGCCGCGCTGGATATACTAATGACTGGCATGGAAACACTAACAGCTGGAGTGGTCCCGCTCATGGAGAAGGATGGATCAATGAAAGGATCGTTGGGTTGATTGAGGAGTTCCTCAATCATTTGAGTGTCAAAAGATAACGTATTGCTTCCCCTTCTCCACCGACCATAGAAGATGTCATAATAGCTTTGGTGACGATAGCCACATGCGCTTGACGAGAAGCCTGAGATGCAGGAGGCGCGGGGATAATGACTTCAGTCACTGAAATGTGAAAAAACGAAGATTGTTAGCTGTGGGTATTGCTCCAAATTCACCACACTAAATGTATACGGGAGGCGTTTAATTACCTTCCTTAGCCTGGCTCACAGTATGGGCAGAAACATCAGTAGAAGATAAATGTGGCTAGTCAGGATTATAAGCAGGGACGGACTGAGGATTGACCGCACCGATGTTTTCAGGTAATGTCGGAATTGCAGCTCCAACACTCGTTTCGTGATGCTCGATCCCCGAGCCCTCTCCTGTCTCTATCTGTTGGAGCCCGAGCCTCTCTCTCGCCACAGAAACCACCGCCTCATGAAGAGCTTTCCTCTCTTCCTCAGTAAGCAAGCGCATCTCAAGCTCGAAGTCATCCAATGTTTCATCCGGATGCGCCGCTTTCTTCTCCTCCACCAATCTATTCCAGGCGTTATATAGAATCATGGAGTCATCTCCCAGCCACGATAAATTTCTATGCTCTAACACATTGACGTTGTATGTAACCAGGAGATCATCGAAATCAGCATCCATCCTGGACTGCTCCGCCATAATCTTTTCCTGGATTTCTGCATCCACAGACTTGGACTTGGCCACCGCCACAACAAGTTCGGCCCGAAGTGACACAGCTTGGTCACACGCCTCCTGAGCGGTGGTGTTAGCAGCATCTTTCTCTTTCACCACCTCAGCAAATTTGGCCTTGAGCTCATTCAGCTCCTTAACGGCTTTATCTCGCTCAGCTACAACGTTGGTATAGCGGTGGCCCATCTCTTCAACCGTGGCACAGTGTGCCTGCTGCATTCTCGCCATTTTGGCCATAGCATCCTCATGCTTTTTGAGTACTTGGAGTTCTGAGCTTCGAGACAACTCCATCTCAGACTGAAGAACTTGAATGATGCGGTCTTTCTTGACAATCTCAGCATCTCGCTCCTGAATAACTTTCGCCCGGTCAAAAGCTACCTTTGAAGCTTTCACGGCTGCTTTATACCATTCCTTGTATTGGACATAGAAGTCACGAATATAGCTGTGCGCAGTGTTTTCAGCATCCTGAGGAATCCTCTTGAGGTGAGGAGGAAAAACGTATGCGTCCATACAGATTTCTGGGAAGTCCTTCTTCATTTGAGCAAGTTGGATGGCACCTTCGCTTGTCAACTCAGCCGGAGCCTGCTCAATGATAGCAGCTGCCGGTGGTTCAACTCTAGGCCACTGAGTCTCGGGCCTTGAAGATTGGGAAGGCTGCTGCTGCTGTGAAGGCCCAGGGGTATCTACGGGGGCCTTAGGAGGCGGAGGATAACGAGATCGTGATCGGTACTGATAGCCCCGATCTCTGTCAGTACGATCATGGCCAGAACGGCCGCGCCAATAATCTCTATCCCTGTCATAGCGCTCCTGGCTAGAGTAACCTTGCCCGGGGTCCCTATTTGATTCTCTCCTACGAGAATCATAATATAGAGAAGATTGGCGCACGTTACGGAGTCTATCCAAAGTAGACCCGCGACCCGACATCTCGCCTACAATAAGAAGGAGTTACAGATTAGAATCCTACAAAATGGTAATTAATATGCGAAAGTCATGTAGTGGTGTGGAAGTGTGTGTAAATGTGTAAACCCCAAGACCAACCGGAAGTGTTGACCACACTCAAAGGAAAGGGCTCGCTCATATTTAATACATCTTGAAATTCCTCCAACCCAGGATTACATGGAATCAATATAAAATCCGGGATGGGAATGTCGTCAAGCCCTTTAAAAGTATCTCTCGAATGAGAAGGGGCGGCCTTAGAAATCATAACCCCGGAAGTGGGAGGAAACACATCCACAGATTTCCACCCCTTAGACTTAAATTTTTTAGAAACGACGTTCTTGCTTTTCCATCTTTTTCCCAACTCCTCGAAGTTGCCCGAAAGATCAGCCATCGGCTCTATATTTGTATGGGTCCTTTCTTCATCGCTCACTTCGGTTATTGTAATCCCAGGCATTTTCTTCGCCATTGTCTTCTTCTTCTTCTCCTTGTTTTTCTTCTTTGAGGCAGGCTTTGACATCCCCTCGATGACTATACTCTGATTTATTTCAATCAAGCCGAGAGTTCTTAAGTTATAGTCATTCAACACCAAGTCGATGTGTCTCATCTCGCTCGGAACTTTTTGGAGACTATGGACTATGCTCTTGTAGTACCCGCCATCGGGTCTGGAGATAATGGATGCAAGAAAAACAAGATGTCAATACCAATGCAAAAGAGCTATTGATCAAAGAGAAACAACGACATATGAGGGCACTTACGTCTAGACAACCATCGCCTAGCGAAACCAGGAGGACACCGGACATAAAACCATTCATTCTTAAAGTAGCGTAGTCTGGTCCATGCTCCAATAATAACTTGGCAATTTCTGACTGCCTCCAAAAATTTAAAGGATGGGCTATCACCCCTGCTCTTGAAATTAAATATGTATCTGATCTCGGTTGGCCTTGGCGGGCGAAAGAGACAGTCCATAAATATGACGAAGGCACTATTTAGCAGTGCATGTCCGTTAGGGTGTAGTTGTGAGGGAGCGATTGCTAAATATGATAGCATCTCTCTGATGTATTGATTAAATGGAGGAAGCGTTCCAGCCGTAAGAGCATGGCGATAAAAAGTTGTATATCCTTCAGGAGGATTGTGCGGTCTATCGTTGGCACTGGGCAATAAAACATCATCCGGAGATATGTTGTGCTTCAAACATACCCTGCCTAACAAAGACTTAGAAATACTGGACTGGACGGAATCAACAGGATCCTCGATAAATATTGCGTCTTGTAGCTCGTCGGGAGCAGGGTCTATTATATCCGCTGGGATATCTGGAACTACAAGGACCGGAGGAGGAGAACTCTGAATCTCCTGCTGTTGCAAGCTCGAAGATTCCATAACTGACTAACTTATCAGAAAGCAACGTTAAGTTCATAAACATCCCGTGCATTCCCCAGTGTAGTGTGTATGGATGTGCCGTGCAGTGCAAGTGCTGAACGTTACTTAAGCAGATTTTACAGATTAAAACAAGATGTCCGTACAACAAAACTTTGGGATTTGAGAATGAAAACGACCGTCATCGCTGACCGTCACTCCCACACCATCCAGACACTACTGACCAATTCAAGTACAAATCTGTTATATTGTTGTTTAAGCCACAATTCCATCGACAAGCTTCGGAAAGGAGGTCAAGTTTTACTGTCAAGTTTGATTGTGCAAGGCCGAAGCTCGTCGGAGTCAAGTATACTAAAGTTCATTATGTTCGTCAAAGTTCAACTTGAGATTGGTCGTAGTTCAGATGTTGGAGCAGATCAGAAGAGCAAACGTCAGAACGTTCAAATCGATCGACTCGAATCGATGACATTCGAATCCATACGCCTCGACTCCATTAAGGTCGACTCGGTGAAGCCTTAGGATGGAGCAGCACTTCGAATCCATGAGCTCCGCATAACTTCGAATTGATCAGTATTCAATTCCTTCGAATCGATCGGGATGACGCACCTTCGAATCGATCGAGGTAACGTTTCTTCGAATCGATCAATTCGATGCCCTTCTTCTTTTTCCTCCCAAGTCATCGATTCGAAGCCTTGCCCTCGAGATCGATTCGAACTGGTCATTCCTGGATCGATATGAAGCAACGACGCTCCTCCATATTAACGCTCAAGATCGATGCGACACGAATGGATTCGTTCCTCAGATCCATCGAGTCGACCCATCTCCGACCGCAATATTCCTCTTGATTTTCGAGAGAAGGAGTTGAAATTAATGATAAAGGTTCCAGTTTTATCTTTCATCGTTCGAATCGATCCCTTAGTTACTTGATTGAATTCGATTACAGATGGAAACTTGAGAAAATTTGATGGATTCGCGCAAGGCACAGTTGTTCTGGCTCTGGAGGATCAATTTGAAGGAACAGCGATGGCAATAGTAAAAAGTAAAAGCAAAAATGTAATTGGCCTTGGGTATTTATATGGTTTCCACAGAAATCATGAGGCCCTTCGTCTCCCGGTCGTATTGACCTTCTACCATCGGTGACTAACCATGCCAGATCGATTCGAACGATTGTTTAATAACCCACTACGTTCGAATCCATCACAACGAAGAGGCCTTCCACTACTTCGAATCCATCTCCTGCGAATCCTCTTGCACGTCCGAATCCATCCCAGCAACATCGATGCGAGACAACATCGATTCGAAGAAACCACCGAGCAAGAGCTGGATTGAGGATCGCATCGACTCGAAGCACGAAGTCCACAAACCATCGTTTCGAAAGGCCATCGATTCGAACATTCATGACTTCGAATCCATCAAAGACCATCGATGAGAGCAGACGGATTGCTTCGAATCAAACATCCAAAATTGGTTGTCTACCTTTTGTACCGATTCAGGAGAGGATCGATACAAGAGGATGATCATAGACAATCATAAAAGCGATGTTATAACTCAAATCTTAAATCTGTTCAGGAGAGGACCGATGCAAAATCAGATAACGATCCAAACTGACAACGATTTGCAAACATGCAACGTTCACCAAAGTAAAAGTGCCGATCACAACCGTACGACGGTTGATTACAGCCACAAAGGATACAACTTTCCGCAGAGCATGTCCTAATTGTCCAACTGCAGACTGCAGCTTTTCAAAGCACGTCATGTTTACACAAGACGTACTTTGGGGGGCAAATGTTATCCCACCTTTTGGCAAGGCCGAGATACCAAGGAGCTGACTGGAAAAAGACAAGATCATACGTCCTCAACTTTAAATGATTGCTGGGATGTTGCAAATACCGACGAATTTTGCCCGAGTCCAGATCGGGCTACAATCGATAAGGCACGTCAAGTAGGGTAGTAGAAACCAACGTTCCAAATTTCGGGGCAGTCCGAGTTCATATGCTCAAGTTATCGCCAATGGAAGATGGATGAGATAGTATAGGTTCGAATCCCTCAGAAATAGGCTAGGGTCGAATCGATGAGGAAAGGCTGGTTCGAATCGATCAGAGGAGCATTGCGTCGAATCCACGAAGAGCACATATGCTTCGACTCCATCGAGCAAGTCATCATATGCCTAAGTTCGAACCCATCCTCGCATACTCCAGTTCGAATCCATCGAAGGAAGGATCCTTCGAATCCATGCAGGCAGAGGAGCTCCGACTCCATTCCAAAGCACCGACATCATCAATTTGAAGGAAGCTAACCTTCGACTCCATTACCTTCGAATCCAGTACCTTCGAATCCCCCAAGTCCACATAGCTAAAACCAAGGATATGACCCAGAAAACTCGAAGAAAAAGGAGGATTGACTTGAAGCATATGCACCACGTCATCGCCTTCACGTGCAGAAGCCTGGATTCGACCCTATGTATTCGAACCATATCGATTCGAACGAATCCATGGGGCGAAGAACACCATCTTGAATCGATCATAACTCGGGATCTACAGATCCAAATGCTATGAAATTTTCACAGAAGCTTGAGCACATGTTGAAGAGTGTTCACACCAAATTCCAGCTCGATTGGACAATTTCTTGATCGATTCGAACGTAGCTTCGAATCGATCCCAAAGTGGGCCCGGACTTCCAGAAAGCGGGCATGTGGGCCCCCTGACGTACCAGAACTGGTCTCCCTTCAGTTTAGGCGAAATATCAGCCTCCTACACCTATAAATAGAGCCCCTGGTCATTCAGAAAAGGGGTCGGATAATTCTAAGAGCTAAAGAGCGCCCAGACTCTGCCAGATTTACTCAGAATCACCACGGTTGTCTTAAATTCAGACTTAGCTCACAAAACCAGTTGTACTGCGTTATAAGAAATTGTAATATTCGAGTGTCAAGCAATAAAATCATCAAACTTCATAGTGGACGTAGGCTAAAACGCCGAACCACTCTAAATCGCTTGTCTTTGCACTTTACCTTTCTGTTATTTGGAGTTTTTGTTAGATAATCCACAGTGTTAAAATTCATTCTTCGCGTTTATCTCTTCAAAAGACTTCCGAAGAGTGTTGTGCCCATTTTTGGTACAAACAGCATGCACGAAAATACCAATTACCAATGCATAAGGAATCCATCTTACATGTTTGATGTTAAAGAATTTAATATAGTGCTAGTGTATATCATTTTGGGACATTCCCAACATCCTTTTATATGGATCATAAAAGATGTCATTTTCAAATCCAATATCGAGTATTAAACAACCAAATAGAAATGATTTGAACATGAATACATCATTAGTAATCATTAATTTGTTGTTTACCTATAGTTTTAGAAATATATTTCAGTACCTATTAGTGTTCTTTCTTATAGACACACACTTTCTCTATATTTTGGCGGAAATTCAAATCACTTGATTTCTCTATCCAAATATTCATTCCACCCTAATGCTTATTAAATAACACTTTCGTATCATTTCTTGGATAATATGTAATACTCACTAACTCAGTTATTGTAACAACCCTAGATTTTGGCCTATATTTTAAATTTTGACTTTATTTTATTTTAAATTATTTTAAACTTGTTCTATTTCAAACATTTCATTTTAAATATAAATGTTGACTATTAAGTGATTTATAGTTCAAACTAGTATAAATTGGATATTTCACTGAAAAGTGAATTTCTATTGAAACTGGTCAAACTTTGACTTTTGAACTTTAAATTTAAATATTTCAAATTCTTAAATTTTATCTTTTATTATGAAAATAGATTTAATTCCATGGATACAGCTTTTTGTTTCGTTGGAAACGGAGTTAAATTGTGAAAGTTATGTATATTTCAATATTGTGTGTAAACTGATGTATTTAGCAATATTGTCTATTTTAAATTATATTTATTTGTCATATTTTGTTCTAATATGTGTTAGTATTTTATTTTATGTATAATTTTGTCTTTTACATAATTTAAAGTGATTTTATAATTTTTCCAAAGCGTATTGAATTTATTTTCTATTTTTAAAGGCTAGTTTCTATTTTTTCTGCTATTTTCTTCAATTAAATTATATTTAATTAAAATTTATTTATTCATTTTGTGAATGCATTTTTGTTTTATGTTATTATCTTTGTTTATAAATGTTTTACAAGTCCATAAACTTTTTCCAAAGTTCATTGCATTTATTTTTCATATTTTCAAGACTAGTTGCAATTTTTGCTGTTTTACTTAATTAAATTTTATATAATTAATAATTAATTAATTTATTTTTGTTTATTTACTAAATTTTCGTATTTTATCTGAGTTTATATATATATTTCAGTTATATAAAACTTAAAAAGAAATTAGAGGAAATATGAAAAGTTTTAAACTATTGAAATTCCTATGGCTTTTCACCTCCCGACCTTTCACTTTCTCAACTCCTCTCTTCAATGTTTTTGGCCATGCATACCCTATTCTTTTCAGCGGACTTCTTTTCATTTTTTTCACGCAAACACTTCTCTTTCTCCTCCAAAAAAATCACGGCCATGGCTTCAAAATTTTGGGTAAAAATCCTTCTTTCTTCCTTGTTTTCTATGTTTTTTTCTATTGAAACTGCATATGCTCTCTACCTTCATAGTTTGGTTCCTCCTCCTCCAGGCTTTGGCCGACCACCACGACCCCCTTCCTCTGACCATCACCCATCCTAGCAACCCTCCTCCTCAGGCCTAACCAATCCAAGTCCAAGATCTACACAAAATCCACCAAAAACCATCACAAACTATCACTTATGACCTAGAATTGTCATCTCCTCCTTCTACCACCTTTTGCCACCACTACCTCCACCACCACCACCTCTGACCTGACCTTCCACCACCTCTGGCCCACACTCCAGCCACCACCTGACCACCACATACCATGGCCAAGCCACATCAGCAAGGGGCCGAACCCTATGATGCAACAAAAGCCACACTTTGCCTTGAAACCCTTTGGTATTCCATTGCCTTCAACACCTTGTAACTTCCACTCACCTTCATCACCTTGTAGCCGCACCTTTTCCAGATCATACCTGATCCAAACCATGCCTTTAGCCGTGCCATTTCAGATCTGGAGCTGAAGCATAGGTGGTAGGAAGCAAGTGCAAACACTTTGACTTTGTTTATGCATCCATTTCTAGCATTGTTTATTGAATTTTTGGGTTGAAATCTTATGTTGTTTGTAATTGTTTGGTTTGAATGTGACAAGGCAATTAGCTTTGGCTCTCCCACACTCAAATAATTATCGTGCCTCTGGAAATCTTTGTTGTGCGTTTGTGGTTGTCATCTCCAGCTTGAACAAGTGAGTAATTCTCACCAGACAATGTGTACTTATATAACTAGTAAACTGACACCATTTGAATCTGTAAAATTATATCATCCTGTTGTAACTGTTATATTATGATCATATAATGTTTACCCCTGTTATTACATATGTTATATCATCTATTACTGTTATCTCATGCTATTCTGTTTATTTATATCAGTTTATCACACTGCAAGTTCCCTGTAGATTAGAATCACTATGGGTTGAAATGATACATACCCGAACGGACTTTAGAATAAGGAAAAATCGTTATGGGCTGAAATGATAGGCCTGAACGGTTTTTATTTATTTATATTACTTGGGATTGCGGGTTTGAAATGATAAAACTCGGTTTTTCTTTGTAAACTACGGATTGAAATGATACATATCCGTATCACTTGACCTAGGCTAGAAAATTATATACAGACCCGTGGTTTATATATTTTTCTGAAATTTTTAAAATACTTTTTTTAATGTAAATATTATGGTATTTTGATTTAAATTTCATTAAAATGATTTCTATAAAGTATTTGTGATTTTCTACAAATTAAATAAGTGAATTAAGTAAATGGTGAAGTAGAATTTGAAATATAAGTTAATTTTGGAATTTATGATTTTGTTTATAAATGGAATTTTTGTAAAGTAAGAAAATATGACAAATTTGATTTAAAGATGAATTTAATGATTTTTATTAAGTAATAATAATGTTTTAAAGGTGTTATTGATTTTGTATAAATTAAAATATGGAATACATGAACATTTAAACGGAATTTGGAAATATAACTTAAATTTAATTTTGTGAAATTTGTTTAAAAGTGAAATTTTAATTAAGTAAAATAAATGGAAATAAGCTATATTTTTGGAAATTTAAACTTAGTTGTTAAGTTAATAATTTAATTAAAGAAATGAAAATTTAATTGTTATTAAATTTGATTTTTGTATGGAAATTTGACTTTATAAAATCATAGAAATAAAGGTATTTAAATGATTGTGTTAAATGTGAAAATTTATGATTTTATAAATTTAAATGGTTTAGATTAAGTGAACCAATTCTAAACTAAGTGAAATCTGCAGCACTTGTTAAGTACTGCGGTTATATATACGAACCAAAAGACTAAAATGAACTAAGGCAATGATAGCACTTGGTAAGTGCTGTTGTGGCAGAAACTAAAATTGAACCTGAACTAATAAAGGGCTACTGTAGCACTTGTTAAGAGTTGCAGTAAGCTGAAATATGATTTGTTTAAAACTGAACTGTTATAGCAGTTTATAAATGCTGTCGTTTCTAAATAAATTGTTTTTCAATTATAACTTACCGCAACACTCTTTTAAAAGTTGTGAAAGCTGAGAATTTTAATGCTATTGTTTTAAGTGAATAAATGAACTCCGAAAAGGCTAAAACTTTGGGAATTTAAGATTTGATTTGAAGGAATAATGACTTTGTTTTTAAATGGTTTAATTCGAAGTATATTAAATAAATTGTTTTAAATCTATAACCACGGGTTATAATAACGATTGGTTGGCAAAGAGACCGGGATCGGATATGGACATACTCTCCGTCGTTACCGAAAACCACTTTGACAACCGTGTATGCGGTGGAGATTCCAGAATGAAGTAGGATGGTGGCGACGTTCTTAAGGTATGTTACGTGGACCCAACTCCCGTGAGTTGGCATAAGGTGGCTAAAACAGGAGCGATTGACGGACCAAGGAGGTCGCACCTCTTATCGGACACACTTCTTCGATACCATTCTATTACTTGTGATTGATTTGGTGGCCACCCTTGATTTGGGAGTGTTGTTCGAGGTGGGCGGTAGTGGCTGCTATGCGTCACCACTAGTCCGGATGCGTAATTGGTATATCTACCCTGGCATTGCCTAGTTGTGCCGTGTCACCTACCATATCGAGCTTTACAACGATTATGATTTTAAGATCCGACCGCGTTAAGGTTCTCCATCCCCTTAATGCTATTTTCTATATGATTATACTTTACTGATTAGACATTATTATAATAGCGAATATTACTACATAGTAGATAGTTTAACGGATCCTTAAAGAATGGGCGGTCCCAAGCATTCTTTAAGTTACTTGTACCTTATTACAGTTCACTTGAGTTGGTTTATATTATATAAGTATATATTGTCCTGACTCGAGTGTTTGTGTTTTGCTTTACGCTCGGGTCAGCCTGAGTATTCACAGATTTGGATTTCCACCTTCTGGAGATTTGAATCGCTGGAGATTATCTGCTAGTCTTGTTCTATCGACTTCAGTTATGTTGCTCTGTTCAGCTTGTACTTGGTTATCTTATTTATACTTCCGTTGTACTATATTTCTTCTATTGTATCTTATGTACTCTGATATATTTATATAGTAGCTTCATGAACTACTATTTCTTTTACTTCCGCTTCATTATTTTACTCTGTGTCTGTGATCTGTGATTATATTTATTTACTGTATATTCTGAGATTTGCCAAATTTTAATTACAACGCGGTATTTTGAGCAATTCAACTCCGGCATGAGTGTCTACCTATACACTTATAATGGATGCGAATGGTTGAAAATATCGGGTCGTTACAGTTGGTATCAGAGCTTTGGCTTTGAGGCAAAACTCAGCATATAGAGTAGATTTATTTACAGAATCACTTTCGTTCGAGTTTGAATCTTTTCCTCTTGATTCGAATTTCCTTTTAATTTTTGGAACGTTCCCTGCGGTTCCAAAATTCATTCTTGTCCCTCACTATTCATCTTCTTTTGATTCTGGAGTATCCCATAACTCCGCTTCGAATGAGCTTTATAGTGAATTGGTGGTCTCGCCAATATTCTAATGACTTGTAAAAGGGTGAAAACTCCTTTACAAATTTGCATCGATTCACCAGAGATTTATATTTATCCTTGGTTTAGATGCTAATATCTTTTGTTATTCCAAACTCTCTCTCTTGAGATCGGATGTAGATTTACCCAAGGAAAATCCACATTTGCTCTTATTCATTAAGTCACGGTTGACCCGGTTAAAGTTGCCCGCGATTTATCTAAGCTTATCCATCTTCATATTTTGTTAATTAATCATCTTGTCTTTGTTTCTAAACTATCTCCAACATTTTGAATTGTACTTTTAAATCTATATTTTATTATATATTGTGTTGTTTGAGTTGTTGATGTCGATTTGGGTTTCCGATCGATTCGTCTGATCAACGCTATCGATAGGATTTCTAAAACACTTTGACAGAACAAACCGATACAATATTATTTTAAAATTTGGTTAATTAAATAAATTTTAATATATAAGTAAATTTATGGAACTTAATAAATTGGTTTAAATTGATTATTTAAAATGATAATACTTGATTTATCATTTATTGTTCTACAAAGGAATTTATAAATAGTTGTTTATAAATTTATTTGGGAACTGAAATGAATTTAAAACAAGAAATTTAAAGAGTTTAATTTCCGATGGATTTCAAACCTTATGTTTAAAATTTTTAAAAGGATATTATTTAAAGTATTTTTGAATAAATTTTTTTTTGTCTCTAAAGGATTTTAAAGTTTAAAAATTAAGTGCTCTTCTCTTTGTCGCTGGAAAATAATTTCGGTGATGACCGCAGCATCATCGACGTTCATTTTCGAGTTTCGAAGTGAAGAAACCATTCTGTAGTCTTGCTACAGCTTTGTTTTGGGAAACTTGATTGATATAAATTTCTAAAATATGATTGATTTATAAAATATATAGATATATGATTTAAATTTGATTTGACAAATTATGTACATACATTTATCTATCTCTAAATGGTTTGAAAGGAATCAGAGATTTTATTCTTAAATTCTATCTTAAATAATAACTTCAAGTATAAAAAGAAAATCAAAATTTTTGAATAGATGATTCAAGCTTGAAATGATTGAATTAGGATGTTTATAGTGTATATTAATTTTAGAAAGTTTTATTTGTATAATTCTCAATTGCATTTCAATATAACTTACCTTAATTTTTAGAAGTTAACAATGTAATTGGATAATATACAATATAAAAAGATTTTTATAAATAAAATTTGAGTGGTTATAATAAATATTATACACTTAAATTTTAGTTATAAAAAGATTAACACAGGTAAATAGACTAAAAGGTTAATTGAATAATTTACAATACAAATGATGTTAAGGGAATTAGGATTAAATTAAAACAGTTATAATAAGTGTAAGCATATTTAACATATGTGATAAAATATTTGAGAGGGATAAATTTAATTATAATTAGGAATAAAGAAGAATTAAATTTATTGAATGTTATACACTTAATTTTAATCAAATCATGATTTTAGAGATTGTTTGTTTAAGAAAATTTGATGATAAGATAATGAAATTAGAGATAGTTAAGATTTATTTAACTTGTGTAAAATTAATTATCAGTTAAGCTGAAACCATGGAAATTTCAAACCTATTATCTTATTTTGTTTTTCAAACTTATTACCTAATTTTGTTTTTCAAACTGTCTGTTAGTTGTCCTTATTTTTCCTTATCTTGCTACAGACTGGTATAGGCATCTATCTATAATCTTTTTGCTTAGAAATCTTTCTATAATCTTTATAATCTTTGGTACTCATTTTAAATCTGAGCACTGCTTTCCACCCACAGACTGTCGGTCAAGCGGAAAGAGTGAATCAGATTCTAGAGGATCTTTTCGTACTTGTGTTCCTGATTCTGGAGAATCTTGGGAAGACCATCTCCACCTTGTTAAACTTACCTATAACCACAGTTATCAGGTATAATTTCAATCTTTTGTCATCTTGTCTTAATCTCATTTCAATTTTATCTTTCCTGTGTTTTCCCGTACTTCATTCCTTTTCGGGGACGAAAAGTTTTGAGTGGGGGAGAGTGTAACAACCCTAGATTTTGGCCTATATTTTAAATTTTGACTTTATTTTATTTTAAATTATTTTAAACTTGTTCTATTTCAAACATTTCATTTTAAATATAAATGTTGACTATTAAGTGATTTATAGTTCAAACTAGTATAAATTGGATATTTCACTGAAAAGTGAATTTCTATTGAAACTGGTCAAACTTTGACTTTTGAACTTTAAATTTAAATATTTCAAATTCTTAAATTTTATCTTTTATTATGAAAATAGATTTAATTCCATGGATACAGCTTTTTGTTTCGTTGGAAACGGAGTTAAATTGTGAAAGTTATGTATATTTCAATATTGTGTGTAAACTGATGTATTTAGCAATATTGTCTATTTTAAATTATATTTATTTGTCATATTTTGTTCTAATATGTGTTAGTATTTTATTTTATGTATAATTTTGTCTTTTACATAATTTAAAGTGATTTTATAATTTTTCCAAAGCGTATTGAATTTATTTTCTATTTTTAAAGGCTAGTTTCTATTTTTTCTGCTATTTTCTTCAATTAAATTATATTTAATTAAAATTTATTTATTCATTTTGTGAATGCATTTTTATTTTATGTTATTATCTTTGTTTATAAATGTTTTACAAGTCCATAAACTTTTTCCAAAGTTCATTGCATTTATTTTTCATATTTTCAAGACTAGTTGCAATTTTTGCTGTTTTACTTAATTAAATTTTATATAATTAATAATTAATTAATTTATTTTTGTTTATTTACTAAATTTTCGTATTTTATCTGAGTTTATATATATATTTCAGTTATATAAAACTTAAAAAGAAATTAGAGGAAATATGAAAAGTTTTAAACTATTGAAATTCCTATGGCTTTTCACCTCCCGACCTTTCACTTTCTCAACTCCTCTCTTCAATGTTTTTGGCCATGCATACCCTATTCTTTTCAGCGGACTTCTTTTCATTTTTTTTCACGCAAACACTTCTCTTTCTCCTCCAAAAAAATCACGGCCATGGCTTCAAAATTTTGGGTAAAAATCCTTCTTTCTTCCTTGTTTTCTATGTTTTTTTCTATTGAAACTGCATATGCTCTCTACCTTCATAGTTTGGTTCCTCCTCCTCCAGGCTTTGGCCGACCACCACGACCCCCTTCCTCTGACCATCACCCATCCTAGCAACCCTCCTCCTCAGGCCTAACCAATCCAAGTCCAAGATCTACACAAAATCCACCAAAAACCATCACAAACTATCACTTATGACCTAGAATTGTCATCTCCTCCTTCTACCACCTTTTGCCACCACTACCTCCACCACCACCACCTCTGACCTGACCTTCCACCACCTCTGGCCCACACTCCAGCCACCACCTGACCACCACATACCATGGCCAAGCCACATCAGCAAGGGGCCGAACCCTATGATGCAACAAAAGCCACACTTTGCCTTGAAACCCTTTGGTATTCCATTGCCTTCAACACCTTGTAACTTCCACTCACCTTCATCACCTTGTAGCCGCACCTTTTCCAGATCATACCTGATCCAAACCATGCCTTTAGCCGTGCCATTTCAGATCTGGAGCTGAAGCATAGGTGGTAGGAAGCAAGTGCAAACACTTTGACTTTGTTTATGCATCCATTTCTAGCATTGTTTATTGAATTTTTGGGTTGAAATCTTATGTTGTTTGTAATTGTTTGGTTTGAATGTGACAAGGCAATTAGCTTTGGCTCTCCCACACTCAAATAATTATCGTGCCTCTGGAAATCTTTGTTGTGCGTTTGTGGTTGTCATCTCCAGCTTGAACAAGTGAGTAATTCTCACCAGACAATGTGTACTTATATAACTAGTAAACTGACACCATTTGAATCTGTAAAATTATATCATCCTGTTGTAACTGTTATATTATGATCATATAATGTTTACCCCTGTTATTACATATGTTATATCATCTATTACTGTTATCTCATGCTATTCTGTTTATTTATATCAGTTTATCACACTGCAAGTTCCCTGTAGATTAGAATCACTATGGGTTGAAATGATACATACCCGAACGGACTTTAGAATAAGGAAAAATCGTTATGGGCTGAAATGATAGGCCTGAACGGTTTTTATTTATTTATATTACTTGGGATTGCGGGTTTGAAATGATAAAACTCGGTTTTTCTTTGTAAACTACGGATTGAAATGATACATATCCGTATCACTTGACCTAGGCTAGAAAATTATATACAGACCCGTGGTTTATATATTTTTCTGAAATTTTTAAAATACTTTTTTTAATGTAAATATTATGGTATTTTGATTTAAATTTCATTAAAATGATTTCTATAAAGTATTTGTGATTTTCTACAAATTAAATAAGTGAATTAAGTAAATGGTGAAGTAGAATTTGAAATATAAGTTAATTTTGGAATTTATGATTTTGTTTATAAATGGAATTTTTGTAAAGTAAGAAAATATGACAAATTTGATTTAAAGATGAATTTAATGATTTTTATTAAGTAATAATAATGTTTTAAAGGTGTTAATGATTTTGTATAAATTAAAATATGGAATAAATGAACATTTAAACGGAATTTGGAAATATAACTTAAATTTAATTTTGTGAAATTTGTTTAAATGTGAAATTTTAATTAAGTAAAATAAATGGAAATAAGCTATATTTTTGGAAATTTAAACTTAGTTGTTAAGTTAATAATTTAATTAAAGAAATGAAAATTTAATTGTTATTAAATTTGATTTTTGTATGGAAATTTGACTTTATAAAATCATAGAAATAAAGGTATTTAAATGATTGTGTTAAATGTGAAAATTTATGATTTTATAAATTTAAATGGTTTAGATTAAGTGAACCAATTCTAAACTAAGTGAAATCTGCAGCACTTGTTAAGTACTGCGGTTATATATACGAACCAAAAGACTAAAATGAACTAAGGCTATGATAGCACTTGGTAAGTGCTGTTGTGGCAGAAACTAAAATTGAACCTGAACTAATAAAGGGCTACTGTAGCACTTGTTAAGAGTTGCAGTAAGCTGAAATATGATTTGTTTAAAACTGAACTGTTATAGCAGTTTATAAATGCTGTCTTTTCTAAATAAATTGTTTTTCAATTATAACTTACCGCAACACTCTTTTAAAAGTTGTGAAAGCTGAGAATTTTAATGCTATTGTTTTAAGTGAATAAATGAACTCCGAAAAGGCTAAAACTTTGGGAATTTAAGATTTGATTTGAAGGAATAACGACTTTGTTTTTAAATGGTTTAATTCGAAGTATATTAAATAAATTGTTTTAAATCTATAACCACGGGTTATAATAACGATTGGTTGGCAAAGAGACCAGGATCGGATATGGACATACTCTCTGTCGATACCGAAAACCACTTTGACAACCGTGTACGCGGTGGAGATTCCAGAATGAAGTAGGATGGTGGCGACGTTCTTAAGGTATGTTACGTGGACCCAACTCCCGTGAGTTGGCATAAGGTGGCTAAAACAGGAGCGATTGACGGACCAAGGAGGTCGCACCTCTTATCGGACACACTTCTTCGATACCATTCTATTACTTGTGATTGATTTGGTGGCCACCCTTGATTTGGGAGTGTTGTTCGAGGTGGGCGGTAGTGGCTGCTATGCGTCACCACTAGTCCGGATGCGTAATTGGTATATCTACCCTGGCATTGCCTAGTTGTGCCGTGTCACCTACCATATCGAGCTTTACAACGATTATGATTTTAAGATCCGACCGCGTTAAGGTTCTCCATCCCCTTAATGCTATTTTCTATATGATTATACTTTACTGATTAGACATTATTATAATAGCGAATATTACTACATAGTAGATAGTTTAACGGATCCTTAAAGAATGGGCGGTCCCAAGCATTCTTTAAGTTACTTGTACCTTATTACAGTTCACTTGAGTTGGTTTATATTATATAAGTATATATTGTCCTGACTCGAGTGTTTGTGTTTTGCTTTACGCTCGGGTCAGCCTGAGTATTCACAGATTTGGATTTCCACCTTCTGGAGATTTGAATCGCTGGAGATTATCTGCTAGTCTTGTTCTATCGACTTCAGTTATGTTGCTCTATTCAGCTTGTACTTGGTTATCTTATTTATACTTCCGTTGTACTATATTTCTTCTATTGTATCTTATGTACTCTGATATATTTATATAGTAGCTTCATGAACTACTATTTCTTTTACTTCCGCTGCATTATTTTACTCTGTGTCTGTGATCTGTGATTATATTTATTTACTGTATATTCTGAGATTTGCCAAATTTTAATTACAACGCGGTATTTTGAGCAATTCAACTCCGGCATGAGTGTCTACCTATACACTTATAATGGATGCGAATGGTTGAAAATATCGGGTCGTTACAGTTGGTATCAGAGCTTTGGCTTTGAGGCAAAACTCAGCATATAGAGTAGATTTATTTACAGAATCACTTTCGTTCGAGTTTGAATCTTTTCCTCTTGATTCGAATTTCCTTTTAATTTTTGGAACGTTCCCTGCGGTTCCAAAATTCATTCTTGTCCCTCACTATTCATCTTCTTTTGATTCTGGAGTATCCCATAACTCCGCTTCGAATGAGCTTTATAGTGAATTGGTGGTCTCGCCAATATTCTAATGACTTGTAAAAGGGGGAAAACTCCTTTACAAATTTGCATCGATTCACCAGAGATTTATATTTATCCTTGGTTTAGATGCTAATATCTTTTGTTATTCCAAACTCTATCTCTTGAGATCGGATGTAGATTTACCCCAGGAAAATCCACATTTGCTCTTATTCATTAAGTCACGGTTGACCCGGTTAAGGTAGCCCGCGATTTATCTAAGCTTATCCATCTTCATATTTTGTTAATTAATCATCTTGTCTTTGTTTCTAAACTATCTCCAACATTTTGAATTGTACTTTTAAATCTATATTTTATTATATATTGTGTTGTTTGAGTTGTTGATGTCGATTGGGTTTCCGATCGATTCGTCTGATCAACGCTATCGATAGGATTTCTAAAACACTTTGACAGAACAAACCGATACAATATTATTTTAAAATTTGGTTAATTAAATAAATTTTAATATATAAGTAAATTTATGGAACTTAATAAATTGGTTTAAATTGATTCAATGAACTTAGCATAAATACAATACTTGTGTATCAAACACACATGTTTATTCTATGTTAATTCATTTGTGAATTAAGCAAAGTATGTGAAACTATTTTAGGTATTACTTGAATTTCATCTGCATACATCTTTATGTATCAATCTAAAGAGTTTACCAACTCTTATGTCACTCTCACTACATGGGGGCTTTATCCTTAATTCCAAAATAATTGTAACAAATTATAGATACTTTTGTGGTATTTAGCTAATGCAACAAATACCATTAGTCTAATAGATTTATCTCATAATGAATAATCAAAACATTTATTATAAAATAAAACTACCTTCACTTTTAATCAATACTGAAATTAATTTTTATTTCATAAATAATATTTGGGTATATTTACGAAAATAATCTTCTGTATCTTGTTGCATCCATTGATAAGTTTTATCTAGCATGCTCTTAATATTTCAGCCATCACTATAATAACATATGAAATATGAAGCTCCATTCAACTACTTATTATGGGCTAATTATTTCCTTTACTATAAATAATTTACAGTCAAGAGTTTTCGATCAAATATCTTAAAATCATAAAAATGGCTTTTACAGAAAACAATTTTCTATATGAGAAACACAATTGGAATATAATTACATTTCTCATTTCATATTACGTATCTACTACAATTCCCATTTCCAACATCACTTCATGAAGGTGAGTTGACTGTTCACTCTCTTCATCTCAACTACACCTTGTGCAGTTAAGCGCCCTGCCGCTCCATAGCGTTTGAGGTGCGAAAAGTTGTAGCGGAGATATATCGGGGATATAGCCGACGACTTTAAAAAGAGGAATGATGAACATTCTACATTAAAATGAGGAACAAGTATTACTTATTATTTCCCACCAAGCAAAACAAGTTATAATAAAGTAAAGATAAACAAAGTCGACACTTAAAAGGTTAGAACTAGTTATAATAACCAACGTCGTATATCATTGTTACATCAACTTTGAAGTTACCATAAAATTTAAAAGCAAGACATCAAGCAAAATGTTTATTTATAGGAAAGAGGGATATAGCAGGGCAACAATGTCGGAAATATAGCGGATTATTGCCGCACTATCGAGGGTAATAGCGGATCCGCTATATTGGGCCACTTCATTGGAATATCGTTGCCCCAAAAGTCCGCTACGGGATATATGGGGGTAATACGGGGAATTGTCTGCACATCCTACACCTAAGTTATATCCATTCTTGTATATTCACTTTCCTTTTCTAAATGGTCGAATCATTCAAAAGGAAATTCTCTTTGTAATCAATCATATTGAATGCATGATTTTGTATTATGGTATATTTGCTTCTAATGAAATAATTTCATTGAAGTTTCATACATTATGAACCATGAACGTTCACCATACAACATTTATATATGATTGAATATGGATCAAATATCAATGTTAACTGGGTTTTTAACCACGTGAAAATCAATAGGAGCTAGAACATCGAGATGAAGACAAAATGACTTGAAATCTTGGAAATAACTTTAGATTTGGAATAGAAATAACTCAAAGAAATTTCAACATGATTGGAGTTAAAGGGAGAAGTCAATGTTGACTTCATCATGTTGGTAAAGACATCCCATACTTTCTATTTCTCACTCAAACTTTGCAAAGACTCTACTTTACTTATTTTATATGTACCCAAATAATATCAACGGATTTTGAACATCTAAGCATCAAGGTTGACGAGTTAGTAGTCAAAAAGGCAAAATAAACCAAGTAATGAAGGAACCATCACCGTTATCAACCAAATATCTAAAAAACAACATGGAACATCTCAAAATCAAGTAGCAAGAGAAGTGTAAAAGAGCTCGACCTCTCTGGAGTTTTTTTTTGAGCGACACGGTTGTGTAGCGTGGCACTACACAGCCGATTAGATATCATATAAATAAGTAAATACTACGATCAACAAGCCTGATCGCTGGCCAAAAAGTATTGAGAAGCAGTAAGCTAGTCATAGTGAGACAGAGTTATATATACAAAATACATATAGCGAAAAAACAGTGATGAAAAGGCCGGAGCTAAGTCGTGGTTTAGTGGTGCCCACGATGCCTGTCAGGAGGAACTGCTGATGTGCTGCCCGAGGATTCAACCTGTGGAGAGCTGGGGTGAGGAAGACTCAGCCTGAACGGAGCGGAGAAGCTACGACCTGATATAGATGAGAAATGGTGAGTAATACGTTTATAGGTTTCTTCAAGGCTAGATATGGGCTTATAGAATACACGTGCATTACGCTCGGCCCAGATCCACCAACTGAAAATAGCAACCGTGAGATCTAGGTGATAGTTGGGGGGGTTGTTCTGCCAATGGTCGAAAAATGAGGTGAACGTGGGAATATGTCCGAGAATGTGAGCAGTTGTCGCCGCCCAGACCCTGACAGCAAAATCGCACTCGAAGAAGAGATGTTGCAAACTTTATGTTGAGGTGGAACATAGGACGCAGCTGGGGTCTACTACAATGTTATGGCGGAGGAGTCTGTCTCTTGTGTTAATTCGCCCTTGGATGAGGCACCACTGCAGGAAAGCAAAGCGGGGCTGAATCCTGCACTTCCAAAGTCTAGGGAAGGTGAATAGGCATCCAGGGTTGTTTAGGTGAGCATAGCAGGAGGCAACAGAGAAGCCGGATGAGGGGTTGGGTGCCCAAATGTAGGAGTCTGGTCGGGAGTTGAGGTGGGTGTTGCGGAGAATTGAGGAGACGAGGTGGATCTCGGTGAGGGTGGAGAGGTCAAAGTAGGAAGCCGGGAGAAGCTGAGCTGGGCCCGAAGTGGAAATGTCGGAGATGGAGGTGAAGATATTAGTTGTATGAGCGAAGAGGTTGGGGAGGATGGAGGAGAGTGGAAGTTGATTGTGCCATGTGTCTAGCCAGAAGAGACAATTAGCCCCATTTCCCAGGTTGACGTGGAATAGCCTTTTAACACGTGGTAGGGTTGAAACTACTCCAGACCAGAAGGGGGATGGTTTGATGCCATTGAGGGCGTGGAGGACTAGGTGAGGGTTGGAGTGATAGTGTAGGGAGGTGATCCATGATTTCCAGAGGGTGGGGCCAGGGGTTAGGAACCGCCAGAGCCATTTGGCGAGGAGCGATATGTTGAAGTCAATTAGATTAGTGATTCCAAGGCCGCCGTTTCTCAGGGGTAGGCAGGCAGTTTGCCAGTTTACGAGCCTCTTTATGTTGCTACCGTTCCAAAGAAAGGAACTTCTGATTGAATCGATTTTTTTGATTACCCAGGAAGGGAGTTTGTACAATGACATCCAGTAAGTGGGGATCGATGATAGAACGGATTTAACGAGGACTAGGCGCCCTGCTGAGGACAAGGAATGAGCTTTCCATGAATGAAGTCTTTTTTCTATCTTGGCGATGAGGGGGAACCAATCGGATCTATGCAATTTGGTTGGACGGATGGGGACTCCGAGGTAGGAGATGGGGAAGTGTGTGATCTTACAGTTGAGCAGGCTGGAACAGGTTGGCCCGAGGTGATCAGCTTTTCCGAGCATGATGATGGAACTTTTGCTAAAGTTGATGGACAAGCCCGATATGAGTTCGAATGAATATAGTGCTACTTTGAGGCAGTGGATGTGGTTGAACGTGGGTGATGCGAATAGAATGGTGTCGTCCGCGAATTGGAGGTTGGATATGGTTAGGTTAGAATTGGGGAGGTTGATGCCCTGAAAGAAGTTGTTTGAAATTGCTAATTTGATCATGCGATTGAACACATCAGCCACCAGAACGAATAGGAGGGGAGAAAGTGGGTCACCTTGTCGCAGTCCGCGGGCCGATTTGATTAGACCCCCCAAGGTCCCATTGATGGTTATCGAGGACATGCTTGAGTTGAGTATAGAGGATATCCAGTTACACCATTTTGTCGGGAAGCCTCTGTGTTCCATTAACTCCACTATGAATTGCCAGTTAACAGAGTCGAACGCTTTTGAATAGTCTAGTTTGAGTAGCATTCCTGGTGTTGAGGTCGAGTGGCAAAAGGAAATGATCTCCTGGGTCATTGCTACACAGTCCATGATGTTACGGCCCGAGATGAATGCAGATTGCTCGATTCCAATAAGGGGGGCTATGACGCTCTGGAGGCGGTTGGCTAGGACCTTGGTTATGATCTTAAAGGTTGTGTTTAGGAGGTTAATGGGGCAAAAGGACGAGAGGGAGGTGGCGCCCGGGGATTTTGGCAGAAGGATGATATTTGCATAGTTGATGTGGTCCACAGAAGTTGGGTTGGTATGAAATTCAGAGCACATTTCGATGATGTCAAACTTAACGATTTCCCAGTAGTGTTTGAAGAAGAGAGGCCCGAAACCATCTGGGCCAGGAGCCTTATCATCCGACATGCTTTTAAGTGCTGCCCAAATTTCTTCTTCAGTGAAGGGATGGTCAATGGGGATGAGGGGGTTAACCGGGTAGATCAGATCCCAATCGATTGGGGGGAGAGGAGGGGGGTGAAAGCCAAGAATGGATCGGTAATGGTCGGTGAAGAGTTTGAGGATGGCCGATTGATCAGTGGTAGTGATGTTGTCATGAGTGATTTCGGGGATGTGATTGGATCTACGTCTGCCGTTGGCAAGACGGTGGAAGTAAGCAGTGTTCTTGTCTCCATCTTCGATCCATTTCGCTTTGGACCGTTGTTTCCAGCCTATTTCTTCTTGCAGTAACAACCTGTCGAGGTCCGCTTCCAGCTCTCTCAGATGAGAGCGGTCCGGTTCGGAGAGCGGGGAGGTTTCTTCCAGGATATTAAGGTCTAGAATCTCATCTTGGATGGCTGAGATGCGCAAACGAATGGAGCCCCAAACTGATTTGGCCCAAGGTTTGATGATTTTTCGGAGAGAGCAGAGCTTGGAGACTACCCTCGCTGTGGCGGATTGGATGGGGGAGGGCTGAGTCCAGATTTCTCTGATGAAGTTGTCAAAAGATGGCTCGAGGAGCCAGAGGCGTTCGAACCTGAAGGGTCTGTTGTGGCAAGCGAGGGATCCCGTGTCTAGGAGGAGTGGGCAATGGTCGGAGATAACAGTGGCTAGGCCCGAGACGATGGAGAGGGGGAATAAGTCTTCCCAGGCTGGGTTGAAAAGGAAGCGGTCTAATTTTGCGAGTGAGGGGTCGGATCTGCGGTTTGACCAGATGTAAAGGCGATTACTAATGGGTGGGTCAATTAGGGAGCACTGGTTGATGAACTGATTAAAGGCTTCGGAGTCTTGGGAAAGGTTGCCAGAGTTCCTTTCTGTTGGGGATTTGGTGGTATTGAAATCTCCTCCAACGACCCAAGGGCCATTGATATGTGAGGAGAAGGAGAGGCAGTTTGTCCAGAGATCGTTTCTATCTCGAGGGTTGTGTGGGCCATAGATATTTGTGAAGAAGAAGATTGTGTTAGTTTGTAGGTGTCGAAGGGCTACATGTAGGGCAGAAGTGTGGTAGAAAGTTTGGCAGTGGGACCACACGGATTCATTCCAGGCTGTCATTATACCGCCGCACGAGCCGACAGCATTAATGTGGGCCCACCCAGTTAGGAATGGCCCACCGATCTGTCTGAGTATGTTGGGGTTTGGGTCTGATAGTTTGGATTCTTGCAAGAAAAGAATGTCTACTTTGTGAGGGGATATGACAAGGCTAACAGCGTGTCTTTTGCTGGGGTCCCCCAACCCCCGTGTATTCCAGGATATTAGCTTCATTGGGAGAATGATAAGCGCTCTGATTCTAGTGCCTGCATGGAGGAGTAGTGTTCTCCATGCAGGTTTACTCCCATGCAACGTGGCATTTTTTTATTTAAGCTTTTATTAAGGGACGAAAAGACAACGTGTTTAAAGAAACTACCAGGATGAGATGCTGCTTTGTCCAGTCTGGAGCTACGACGCACCGCTGTTGGTGTGATTGGCTGAGACCACTGTGCAACCGCTTGAGTGTCGGGCTGAAGCTCTTGATTAGTCCTAGGAGGGGCCGCTTGACTGAGTTCCTCTGGGCTGTGGACAGGGAATTGAAGAATGGGAGAGGGGGGGTCAGCTTGGAGGGGGGAATGAAGGATCTGCACCGGAAGAGATTGGGTGTCTGTATGAGGGGCAGGGTTGGGGGGAGGATGGGGAGGGACAGATGAGGTTGGTGGGGTTGGGATTTGCTGGAAGAGCGGGGATGAGAGGTCCAGGTCAGAGAAAGGGTCCCACCTGTGTTCCTGGGCTGGCCATGGGTCCCAACCCCTTGGACCCACCACCTCGAAGGATTGATCGTAAATAAGGCCAGGCGCCGGTGGGGAGCCGGAGAAGATGGGGGAGTAGTTCAGGACGTCAAATCTGTCGTCTGATTCTAGGTCGTCGATCTGGATGTGTTGCTCGAAGAGGGGAAAGTGCCTTTCGTAGTCGAATCCCAGCAGGTGGTTCTCTGGGCGTCTGTTCGGGTGCTCGTGTTCCCATCTTTCTATACGAAGGAGGTATTCAGTGTTGTTAAGGACTGAGACATAGGATGATGGGGAGATGATGCCACTATAGAACTGGATTTGGATGTATAAAAAACGGTGGTCAAGCTCAGCCCATTCGCAATCGTCCTGAGCCAGGAACCTACCTACTGGCTTAACAGCTTCCGAAATAGCTTCTGAGTTGAAACGGAGTAGTTCAGGGAACCCAGAGATTCTTGCCCATGAAGGTGGGTCCAATGTCGGCGCGGGGCGGTCCAGCTCAGACCAGGGGTGGAATTGTATAGTTCCCGCGGATGTAGGGATGGTCGATCTTTGGAGGATTTGGTCTCTGATTAAGAAAGAGGGGCAGTAGAAGATGAAGCTGTTGTCGGACTGAAGCCAGAGAGGCCAGTCTCTGTGTTGGAATGTAGAGGATAGCGTGTGGCGGAGGGAGTCTAGGGACCAGGTGCCAGAGATAATGTTTGCGACGAGAAGCAGTGATGGGTCAGCCATTGTGAAAGTTTTAGGGTTCGAAGATGAATTATGATGCTGTTTAGGGGATTGAGGTGGGCTATGAGGAGTTGCAGGGGAAATGATTTGTCTAGGGGAGCTGAAGGGTTTCGTACGATCTGAGTGGGGATTGGACATTGGGGCCCAACGGGCAGAGGGTTGTTTGTCCTTAGTGGAAGAGGAGGGGACTTTGCTAGTTATTCGAGCCTAAGGCTGACTAGGGATTTTATTGGGACAGTGAGATTGTGGATGCCCAAAAAATCCGCACTTATAGCAAATCTTTGCATCTCTGCAAGACTGCGCCACGTGTCGGAGGCCTGCACAGCGAAGGCAACGGTTTTCTTTTTTTAGAAATTCAACCGTATGGCGCACATTTTTGAAATGAGGCAGTGGGTGGCGTCTTCTGGCCGGGGGGTTGGGCAGGAGGGGGGAACGAGGAGCAGAACTCGCAACCTGTGCATACGTTTTGGCAGGTATCTCGATGCACAGCGGCTGATTGGATCCGGGTGGAGGCGGAGGGACTCGGGGTGGGAACGCATGCTGGGTGGGGGCGCCAGAGGAGGTGGGGGATGAGGGGGACAGGATGGAATTGTATTTGCTGGGGACGAAGGAGATGGGGGGTGCGGCAGGGGGGACTGAGGACGCCATGGATGATTGAAATAAATTTGAATCTCTCTGGAGTTAACCTAGAGGTTAGTACGGTATCGACATGAGAGTCGGTACCGGCTTCTATGGTTAATTCAGATGAAGTCAAGATTTTACACACTCTTATAGGTTGACATCTAGGTTCTGCTCCAACTCTCCATTTGGCCCAATGCGACTGCTACCACTATAAATACAATTAATAGAGCAACTTAGATCGGATCCGGATTCTGTTAACACTATGCAGGATCTATATTAATTTTCAACTCTTTCCTCTTCACAAAAGTCAGGAGGGCAGCTCCTTTAGACAATTTTAGGACTTAGAACTTGTCTAACCCCTGTACTTTTGATTTTTTCTCTCTCAAACCCCTTGTAATCTAATATAAAGAAGATCAAATCAATAAACAAAGTTATAAAGTAGACGTACGCTTAGTTAATAGCCAAACCACTGTAAAAATATCGGTGTCTCTCTTGTTTCTTTTACTTTGTTTCTATTTTCTACTATCTTTGCCCTATTCTATCAGGGCTGGTGCTTTCACATCATACTCTAGGGTATTGATCCATTTTTGAGTTAACATTTTGGTGCTTTCATTGAGAGCCAGTGAACGTATGCTTAGATCTAGCTCTCCATTTTGGATCAGATGGGTCCAGAAGTTAGATCCACAAATTCTACTTTCAAAAGAATTTGAAGACTTGTCACTGAAGAACAATGGTGGGAAGAAAGAGAACTACTTCTGGGAGATCTACTGATGCAATAATTGGTAGTGATGGACCAAACCTCCAGCAAAATGAAGTCAACAACACCACCAACTTACCAATAGGAGTTAATACTGGAAATCAAGCACCAAAATCTTCTACTCGTTATGAAGTTGTGACGAAAGGAGAATTTAACCAGATGGTTGATCAACTAAACCAAAATATGACTGATAGCCAAAAAGCTCTTACAAACAAGATAGATGCTTAGCTACATCCACCAACTGCCCCAAGGACTGGGCTGGAAACTACAGAGGCTATGGAGTAGAAATATTCCTCTATCTCAGGCTTAAATAGGAGGGATGACAAGCAAAATCAAAAGGAGATAGATGGTGGAGCAACTGGAATTGTTATTGAAGGTAATGGAAGTACCCTTCCTACTGGAGGACAACCTACGGCAAACAACAACCTTGGAGCTGAGGCTCCATGGGAATATTGCAATACTTCTCTTTGATTCTGAAGATAACATACAACTTGATGCTAAAGGACCGGAATTGAGTGCTGGAATAGGTAGGCAAAATGCCAAAAAAGAAGTTCAAATTGCCACTATAAAGCCAACCGCATCCCAATGGAATTCTGCAGGGCTGGTTCTGCTGGAGAAGGTGGAACCTAGACTTCAAGTGGCAAACTAAGGTAGTTTATGGAGTTAAACGCTTGGCGTAGCCCTTGACAGTCGACCTATGGACTATTGGACTAGCGAGGCATTTATTACAGACCATGTTAGAAGCTTGATGGAGAAAGTAAGGACAGGAAGGACGATGATTGGGGTTCCGTGCTAAGTCGAACTCCATTTACAGAAAATATTTTATGGGAAGAATACTCCTAGAAGTTTACAGTGCCCACTATACCATCTTATAACGGGAAAAAGGACCCCAAACGGCACTTGTACAAGTACAGTTGGCACGTGGACAAAGCTAGGGCAATGGATGCAGTCCACTGTAGATATTCCCTATCTTACTGGAAGGTGTTGCTTCTATGTGGTTTACTAGACTCACACTAAGATCCACTTCTACATTTGACGAGTTAGTAAGGAAATTTTTGGAACAATTCAGACTTCACATGACACAATGAAAAGATGTGATGCCTCTACCTGGCCTTTTCCAGGGACCAAATGAGTCGTTAAAAACCTTTACAAGCCAGTTTAATCCTGCGGTTACTGAAGTGAGCAATCCTAATTAAGATATGGTATTCATGGCTTTAGTCCAAGCTGTCCATCCAGACATAGACTTTGGAAGATGGATTAAGGTGAAACAACCAACTACCATGAAGGAGTTCGACCGGAAGGTGAGTCGGTATCTGAAATTGGAAGAAGCAGGCGCATGGAGGGCAATACTGCCAGTGTGCAACCAAAGGAGATAGTTCAAAGCAATGTAGCGGTCAACTAGGATGGAAACAATTCTGGAGCCGCGATAGGAAATGCAGGGAAAGATGGAAATTAGAAAAGGAAAAACCAAAACACTAGTAGGTGTGATGGGAATGGAATGTGGATCAGGAAACTGAGACCCGAGGAGTATACACCATCAAATGACAGCCTGGAGAATATCTACCGTGCAACTCAGGGAATGGAGGATACAACAAGCACCCAAGAAAGAAGAATCTGAACGACAGAAGCAATTGGAAAAGTTCTACCGCTTCCATGAAACTCACAGGCATAATATGAATGACTGCTGACATCTAAAATGATATGATTGAGGAATTAGTTAGGAACAACAAGATTCAGTAGTATATGAAGAAATCACAAAACCTGACTAGCTTGCTGGACCTTAAGTTCCAAGTACTTAAGGGAACCGACCTGGACTAAGCGAAGTAGAATCCAAACAGATGGAACAGAGATTAGTTATCGACACTATTTCCGGAGGACCTCACCTAGCACAAAAGAGTTAGGTGGAGATGGAGCGATATGCGAGTTCACTAAAGCATGCTCCGAAAGAAACTTGTTTTGCGGTTGAGTATGGTGCCCCAGCCACATAGCAAAGGACACTCAATGATGATATAGTGTTTCAAAGCTAAGACACTAGATGAGTAAAAGTACCGAATCTCGATCTGATGGTGGTTACCATCGTAATCGAGCCAGCAGTTGTACGTTGAGTCCTAGTGGATAGTGGAAGTTCTATTAACATCATGTTTCAATATACATTCGATCAGATGAAGAATAGCATGAAGGATGTGTCTGCTCACCGAATGAAAATCCAAGGCTTTAAATGGAGAACTAAGACAACTAGTCGGAACAATTGACTTGCTTGTCGAGCTCGGAGAAGGAGAATGAAGGGTAGTCCTTATCCAAACATTCATGATCGTGGATGAAATGTCAGCTTACAACGCTTTCTTGGGTCGACCGGCCCTTGCTGATTTTTGGATCTCATTGGCTCCGTAGTGCCATACTATGAGATTACCGACAGAGAATGGAGTTGAAGTTGTAAAGGCAGATCAAAGTGTTACTAGAGAAAGTTATGTCGTCGAGTTACGAGAATCAAAACGAAAGGAAAAGGGAGAGAATGTGGGGAAGTCTTTCCATATTCATGAACCATCAGCATAGCAATTACAGAACTGCCCCTAGCTCGGGGACCAAAGTCATTTCGACAAGGCTTTGGACCCTAGGACGAAGAGTTCACGGGAGGAAAGGGTGGCATCAGCAGAGATTACGATGTCAGCCCCTGTCGACGTGGATGGCTGTAACGCCCCACTCAGAGAGCCTCATTAACAAAGTGTATTATATGGATAATACCATCTGCTAATGCGGACAATGGAGTATAATGGAAGCGACCATGTGTAATCTTACTTTAACTATTTACTGAACACGTCGAAAAGTGGAATCTATATTTTTTTTCATCTCATGTGGTTCGACATATTCAATAAATAATTAAAGCAAAACTACAATGGCTAAAGGATCTATCAGAACAAAGCATAATAGAAAAATGAACATCATCACAGACCAGCATCAGATAATAAGCAAATAGCCTCAGCACAATACAACATCAAGTACAGATCCAAATATAAAAGTAGGTACAAAGCCACTACTCACAAATCTGTGAGTCAAAAGAATATACACCAGATGGTCATAATATCAGAGTATCATAAAAGATGGATAACAAGTAAAGCTATCTATAGTATAACGGATATATCCAAAGTGGAAGCACCGAAGCAAGCTAAGTCCAAAGCGACCTAACCTGAAACAACTCGGTCTGACCCGAGCATAAAATACTCGGGTCAGGCTAGCTAAACAAATCAGTTAGATAAACTGAACAATAATCATGTTAAGATAATGAGGCAACATATAACATAATAATCTCCAAAAGAGAAACATATATCATGGTAATAAAGACCAAAATCTCTCACATAGAGAAGAAACAAACAACTAAGTAGAGATGTATAACAAGCCTCATATCATCGGCATAACATAAACACAAGTTCCACAAGGTAGTCGCGCTTATATCGTGTGGTTGCATAAAACCATCACCGAATGGCGCTACACGAGGGAATATAAATCACACAGGAAAACATTAGCGCGCTAGTACTGTACTCAATCACACAGGAAATATACCCCACTGACACACCCATCACTTTAGCTAAGGGGCAACACCTAAAGGAGACAGTCCGAAGACACTATCCAGAAGGTGATGAGCCAGAAGGAGACAGTCCGAAGACACTATCTGTAACGACCCACTATTTTGAACCATTCAAATCGACAATAATCCACACATGTCCGACTTGAATAATTCAAAATAACAGATTGTAATAAAATTTGGAGCAAATAAAATCAAATACATAGAATCACAGACACATAACATATCAGAATAACTTGCAGTGGAATATAAAAACCATAGTAGTTCATGAAGCTACTATAACAAACTCTCAAAACATAATACATAATATCTGTTTGAAAACATATACAATAGAAATATCAAATAAATAGAAGTTTATGAATACCAGAACTGAAATAGAACAACTGAACTGAAAGGAACAAATAACTAGACAAGCAGAATCTCTAGCGATTCCTAGCTCCAGAAAAGAAATACAAAGCTAAGCTGTAAATACTCAGGCTGACCCAAGCGTAAAGGAAAACACAAAACACTCGAGTCAGGACAATATATACTTATATAATGTTAACCAACTCAAGTGAACTGTAGTAGAAATGCACAATAACCCAAAGGATGCTTGGGACCGCCCATCCTTTAAGGATCAGTTAAACTATAAATTAAATACATCCCGTAGTTAAATTTTCAAAATAGTAATTTATATTTTTGAAATCAAATATCATTTCAAAATTCAATATCATTCAAAGATCCATCTCAAATATCACAATATTATACCCTTTCCAAACTAAATTCATTTTATTTAAAATACCATTTCAATACACATTTCAAAATAGTTTATATTTCAACAAATTACTTCATTTTAAATCATAAAATGAAGTTAATATATTTAATAATTAAATTATTAAATTTTCAAAATTTAAATCTTTCAAAGTTCATTTATTCACTTAAACTTATCAAAATAAGGAAAATTCACCTTTCGCAGCATTTGGAAAATGCTACATAAAGTTACCTTCAAAACAGTTCAATTTTACAAAAGACAGCATTAAAAATACTGTAATAGGGTTACATTAGTTCAGTTAAAACCTTAGTTAAATTCCACCATTATAGCACTTACAAAGTACTATAATACCCCTTTATTAATATTTAGCCATTTGGTTCATTTATATCAACTACAGCGTTTACAATTGCTGTAGTATCCTTTACCATTGAAATAATAGCATTTTAGAAATGTAGTTAATTAAAATTCAGGGTTTTTAATACAGTTTCACAAACAATTATATTTTAATATAACTCATTTTTAATTTATAAAATCATAATTTCTCACTTTTAGAACAATCATTTAAATACCCGTATATTCATGATTTTATAAAGTTAAATTTCTATTCAAAAGTCAATATTTAATAATAATTCACATATTAAATTCACACATTAAATTTCAATTCTTTATAATTAAATTTTAACTTAACACTTAAGTTTAAATCTCCCATATAACTTATTTTCATTTCATTTACTTACCTTCAAAAATTTACTTTTAAACAAAATTCATAAATTCCAATTTTAGTTATATTTCAAAATTTAACTTAAACATTTATTCATTCAACATTTTAACTTATTCAAAAATCATTAATATATTATAAAATCATCTTAAATCCATTTAAATTCAAGATATCCTAAATTTATCATATTTCCTATTAAATTTAAATTCCATTTCATCACCAAATTAGGATTTCCAAAAATACTTACATTTCAAATTTCTAACTTTACCAGTTATTTATTTCACTTATAAATTCTCAGAAAATCAATAATACTTTACAAAAATCATTTTATTAAGTTTAAATCAAAATATTATAATATTTATATTTCTAAAATATTTTAGAAATTTTAGAAAAACATATTTTAACCATGGGTCTGTATATCATTTACTAGCCTAGGTAAAGTAATACGGATACTACAACATTTCAATCTAAAATTTACAAATGAAAAATCCGAGTTTGATCATTTCAAACCCACAATCCCAAGTAAGAATGAAATGAAAACCGATCAGGCCTATCATTTCAGCCTATAACGATTTTCTCCTATTCTAAAGTCCGTTCGGGTATGTATCATTTCAACCCATAGTGATCCTAGTCTATAGGGAACTTGCAATGGTGATAACAGATATAAATAACAGAATAGCATGAAATAACAGTGACATATGATATAACAAGTGTAATAATAGTATGAATATCATGTGATAATAATATAGCAGTTATAACAGGATGATATAAGTTACAGATTCAAGTGATGTCAGTTTATCAACTATATAAGTACATATTAGTCTGGTGAGATTTACTCACTTGTTAAAAGCTGGAGATTGACACCAAAACACACGATACTGATGCAACGAAGGCACGACAACACTACCACGATTTGAGAGTAGGGAGCCAAAGCTATATGACTTGATAACAACACAAAACAAGACAAGTATAAATATGATTTCAATACAAATTATCAAATGAAATAATTTAGAAATGAATGCAAATACGAATCAAATGCTTTTACCATTGCCTCAACCATCATGTGCTCAGCCAAAGGGTGGATATGGTCAGGTTTTGAGCATGGTTTGGATCAGGTATGGTCTGGAATTGGTGCGGCTACAAGGTGATGAAGGTGAGTGGAAGTTACAAGATGTTGAAGGCAATGGAATACCAAAGGGTTTCAAAGCAAAATGTGGCTTTTGTTGCACCATAGGGTTCGGCCCATTGCTGATGTGGCTCGGCCATGGTATGTGGTGGTCAGGTGGTGGCTAGAGTGTGGGCCAGAGGTGGTGGAAGGTTAGGTTGTGGCGGTTGAAGGTGGTGGTCGTGGTTGAACATGAAGGTGATGGTGCAAATGGTGATTGGCTAGCATTGTTTCAAGATGTTTTACAATAGTTTTTGTGGGGTTTTGGTCCATGGAAGGCCACGGCCTGATCATGTCAGAGGGTGAGGAGGCTGAAGAGGCTGAGGAAGGTGGTGGAACAGGTCGGAGAGGGTGGTGGTGGAGTGTGGCCGAACAAATGCAAGATGAAGGCAAAGCAAAGTCACTTGAAAATCAATGGAAGAGGTGGAAAAAAAAATGGAAAGGAAGACATTACCCAAAGTTTTCTTTCAGATCTGAAAGTATGGATGAGAAGGTGTTAGAATACGTGAAAAATGAGGAAATGCAGCTGAGAAAAGAAAAGATATACGGCCAAAAAAAATAAAAGATGTATTGATTAAAATGAAACGGTGGAATACAAAAGGACTAGGAATAACAAAAGTCACAAACTCTACATATTTCCATATTTTCTTTTTGTAAGTTTAAATATTTGAAAATACATATAATTTCAGTTAAAATTCGAAAATATAACAAATATACAAAATATAAATAAATAAATATTAATTATATATGATTAAAATAAGAAAATAGTACAAAATGAAAACTAGTCTAGAAAATTTGAAAATAAACAGAATAAATTTTGGAAGATTTATATGGACTTAGAAAATATTTATAAATAAAGATAATAAAATAAAATAAAAATGCATTCACAAAAATAAATAAATAAATTTTAATTCAATATAATTTAAATGAAGAAAATAGCAAAAAATAGAAACTATCCTTTTAAAAATAGGAAATAAATGCAGTAAATTTTGGAAATTTTTTATTATCACTTTAAAAACATTAAAAGACATCAATATATATAAAATAACATATTAAAATAAAATATGAAAAAGAAAATGTAATTTATATAATTTAAAATAGACAAAATTGTTAAATAAATCAAATTGCACTCAAAATTGAAATGTACATAACTTTTACAATTCAAATCCGTTTTCAATGAAACAAAAAGCAGTATTCAAGTTATTAAATCTATTTTCATAATAAAAGATAAAATTTAAGAATTTAAATATTTAAATTTAAGGTTTAAAAATCAAATTTGACCAGTTTGACCAGAAATCCCTTTTTCAGGAAAATGTTCAATTTATACGAGTTTGAAATTAAAATTCACATAATAATAAACTTTTATATTTAAAAAATGCAATGTTTGAAATAAAACAAGTTTAAAATAGTTTCAAAATAAAATAAAGTCAAATTTTAAAAATATAGGCCAAAAATATAGGGTTGTTGCACTCTCCCCCACTAAAATCTTTTCATCCTCGAAAAGGAAGGAAGCGGAGAACAACTAGAAAGAACACTAAATTGAAAGACATCCGGAAAGAAGGTAGGGAAAAAGTAGCTAGGAGGGAAAACAGGTTGAAAGACAAGGATGAACCATTATTTAAAACATTTTAAAATCTGTAGATGGGAAAATAATTAATCAGAATATCCTTTATATAGTACTTTATCAAAATACTTTTATAACTCGATGTCTTAACAAGTTTACTTTCGTTCCTGCAGATTTTGGCCATGCGTTGATCAGGCTCAAAGCTAGAATTCTCCAGGTACTTAGTAGACTTGTTTCAACACCTAGTAAATATACTGGAAAACTTAAAAAAACAGATATGGAAAGTACAATCCAAACAAAAACAAACAAAACCTTTGTCTAACCATGGATCGCAGATACACAAAGGTTACGCCTGGATCTCCTAGGAAACATCCGTATCCGTAAGCTTTCTCAGCCCTGCGAATTGAGCCATGATGACTAGTAGACCGCAGGTACACAATGGTTACGCCTTAATCCCCCAGGAAACATCCGTATCTGTAAGCTTTCTCAGCCCTGCGGATTTCGCTACTAATACGACCTACACAGATCATAGGATACACAATGGTTACACCTGAATCCCCTAGGAAACATCCGTACCCCTGGGCCATCCAGCCAGGTGAATTACGCTATGCAGTCGCGCTCGTAAGACCATGGGCAACGCCATGGAATTCGATGAACACTCGAGTATCATATCCGGAAAACCAAAATCAGAGAAATATCGATAGAATGAATCCACAATGTGGCCACAAAGCGGATATCAAGCAGAAGGCACTTTCCATATCTTTACTTCGAAAATATGTATCATATAGTACCTTTTCAAATCACTTTCAAATATCGTACTTATATAAAGTCCATTATATATAAGATTTCATTTTCAAATCAAATACTTTCCAAAATCAATAGTATATCAAATCACACTTATATAGACTTCAATTATATAAGATTTCACTTTTCAAATTGAGTACCTTTTCAAATCCATAGTTTTCGAATTAACAACATACTTATACAAACCAAAATTTTTATATAAGTTCAATAACTCCCAAATCAATTATTTAGTAACACAAGGTTCTCAAATTTCAATTTGTTTCAATATCAATACAATTTTAAAAATCATATACGCTTTCACCAAATGATTCTTCCAAATCAAATATCTTCAGTTCGAAAGTTTCCGAAATAATAAATTTAGAAAAATAAATCCAAATTTCCAAATAAATATAATTTAAGTCAAACAATTCATTTCCAAAATCATCTTATATTTACATAAAGTCTATCTTATATAAGGATCAAAAAAATTTCAAAAAAATCAATTTCGCTGCATGAAGAGTCATATAGGATTAAACATCTTTGCTTTATAAAAGATTTTTAATTTAGAATAGTTTTGTATATAAAATAGTTTGTAAAATAGTGTGCATATAAAATAGTTTTGAAAGAAAAAAAAATAGTTTTGTATATAAAATAATTTTTTTGGAAAATGGTTTTAAATAAAATAGTTTTGTATGTAAAATAGAATAAAATAGTTTGTTTAAGAAGAATAAAAGGAAAATTAGTTTTGAAAAATGGTTTTAAATTGATAGTAGTTTTGCATAAAGAAAATTTCCAATTAAATTACAAAGATATCCAACCCAACAACTTCCAATTTCAGCGTCAAGTATATCAATGATATTAGAATATAAGATGTACATATGTCATCATTTCGCAAAATCACATTCGATCACTCGCTCGATCACACAAGTTCGCTTTCGAACTAGTGTTGTCCATTCGACTTCCCTAATGCGGATTTCGATATGGTTTCTCGACTAGAAACCATCAGTCTCCTTGCATAGCCATATACTATGATAGAGAATTCTAGAATCAAGCCCAAAATACATATCAAATATTCGCCATTAAGAATCAAATGAAAAATCCTAACACGAAATGGTGTAATTCACCTCGAAATTGTGTACTCAAACTTGGATCAATTTAATTATGCGAATAAAACAACATACGTACAACTTATGTATCTATTCCAACTTTTTAAATATATAGTTTCATAAAGATGTTACTAAGTTTAACCTTTAAACTAAATTTTATTCAAAATATTTTGAAAACCAAATTCTTTTCAAAACATTTCAAATCTAAATTTCATATTAGAAAAATTCAAAATAGCCTTATTCATTTACTTAACAAAACAATTTAAACTTATTTAAATCATATTACTACATAATTTGAACATACATACCAAACTTATATACTTTATACTTTTCAAAATTAATTAGCTTTGAAAAGTTAACCTTGATTTGGAAGTACTCGAACCTTCAAAATAGTTGAAGAAATCATATTTCAATCCAAGAGTTGGAAATCACAATTAAATCAGTAAATCAATTCCAAAAATAGGGTTATATCAAATCAAATCCAAAAATCAAGGACTGAACACCGGCTCATTTCAAATTGTTCAAATATATATACATATATCTTTCGAATATCACATCACACTTCGAAATTTGAAATCAAAATTGGTTTCGCAAATCAATCGCATAGCAAAGCTACCGAAGTGGCCTCTCCCCCACTCAGAAACTCGAAAATCAATGTCGATGATGCATGCATTCATCACCGAAATTATTTTCCAGCGACATAAGTGGGTTCTGGACTTCTATTTTCTTGAAAACTTCTTTTGAAATTTCTTCGAAATCATTTGAAACTCGTTAAAATCGTTTGAAACATTTCTTATTCGGAAAATACTTTCAAATCGTATTATTTTTATTTCAAATCTTAAAACCAGTTTCAAAAATGCCGGAGTTCAATCACTCAAATTCAGATTCAAAACCTTCAGTTATAAATTATTTTATATGAAACCATTTCTTATAAAATTTTCACAATTTCAAATCCTTTCAAAACTTCAAATTCTCGTTTTAAAAGGGTATATAATCTTTATCGAAAACATTTCACTTATATTAAAAATATGGCCACCCTTATCAAAATAACAATTTCGATGTATACACAAATTCCAAAATACAATCAACCTCAAATTTTCAAGGGATGATTCAAGGATGGATTTCAAAGCAAAACAGAGATTCAAATTTAGAGGAACTCTAATCAAATAGAATTTTAATTCAAAGATAAGCTCAAATGAAGATAAGATAATTAAATTACCAAATAGAAGATGGATAGGCCCATAAAGATCGCGAGCGACCTTAACAGGGTCAACCGTGACTTCAGGAATATAATCGATGCGAAAATCTAAGGCAAATCGACCTTCGATCGCCAGTGATAGAATCTAAATATAGCAGAAGATAGAAAACATTGTAAACCGAGGATACAGAAATCTCCGGTGAATCAATGCCAATTATAAGGGAGTTTCACCCTTTTACAAATCATTCAAAGATTGGCATAATCGCCACCCTATAAAGGTCATTCAAAGTGGAGTTATGGAATGCTTCAAAATCAAAGGAATATAAATAGGGAAGACAGGAATGGATTTTAGAACAAGTAGGAGCGTTCCAAAATTCAAAGGAATCTTATTCGATAAGAATCCAAACCAAGATTAGAGATATATAACCTATATCGATACAAAAGAATTCCCCTTCAAAATTTGGAAAGACTCGAATTCATAACATATGAAAACAGAAGCATAAATATCTTTAGTTGGACAACTTCAGCTAAGCAAAAGATACAACAGAGTTTACTCAAAGCAACCTAACAAACTACTGATTTTGCCATACCCAAAATAGATTCCTATCAACAATGGATCTAGATCAATCAAGAGAGAAGTTGAAAATTTTAGAGGATCCTAATCAAAGAAATTACTAACAAGGTGGATACGAAAGGAATGAAGCTTAAGAAATATTTTACTTTCAAAGCAAGAAAATTTATATCAAATAATCATTGAAAATCATTTGATTTAAAAATCATTTTATACTTCGAAAATATGTTCTCTCACAAAGAAATGATTCTGAGATTGATTTCAATCATTCTAGGGTATTTCTACCCTATCTCTAATGAGTTTTTGCTCCGTAGGCTAAGGTTTGCCTAAAACCAAAGCTCTGATACCAAATGTAACGGCCCACTATTTTGGACCATTCAAATCGACAATAATCCACATATGTCCGACTTGAATAATTCAAAATAACAGATTGTAATAAAATTTGGAGCAAATAAAATCAAATACACAGAATCACAGACACAGAACATATCAGAATAACTCGCAGCGGAATATAAAAACCATAGTAGTTCATGAAGCTACTATAACAAACTCTCAAAACATAATACATAATATCTATTTGAAAACATATACAATAGAAATCTCAAATAAATAGAAGTTTATGAATACCAGAACTGAAATAGAACAACTGAAATGAAAGGAACAAATAACTAGACAAGCAGAATCTCCAACGATTCCTAGCTCTAGAAAAGAAATCCAAAGCTAAGCTGTAAATACTTAGGCTTACCCGAGCGTAAAGTAAAACACAAAACACTCGAGTCAGGACAATATATACTTATATAATGTAAACCAACTCAAGTGAACTGTAGTAGAAATGCACAATAACCCAAAGGATGCTTGGGACCGCCCATCCTTTAAGGATCAGTTAAACTATAAATTAAATACATCCCATAGTTAAAATTTCAAAATAGTAATTTATATTTTTGAAATCAAATATCATTTCAAAATTCAATATCATTCAAAGATCCATTTCAAATATCACAATATCTTACCCTTTCCAAACTACATTCATTTTATTTAAAATACCATTTCAACGGACATTTCAAAATAGTTTATATTTCAACAAATTACTTCATTTTAGATCATAAAATGAAGTTAATATATTTAATAATTAAATTATTAAATTTTCAAAATTTAAATCTTTCAAAGTTCATTTATTCACTTAAACTGAGCAAAATAATGAAAATTCACCTTTTGCAACATTTGGAAAATGCTACATAAAGTTACCTTCAAAACAGTTCAATTTTACAAAAGACAGCATTAAAAATACTGTAATAGGGTTACATTAGTTCAGTTAAAACCTTAGTTAAATTCCACCATTATAGCACTTACAAAGTACAATAATACCCCTTTATTAATATTTAGCCATTTGGTTCATTTATATCAACTACATCGTTTACAATTCCTGTATTATCCTTTACCATAGAAATAATAGCATTTTAGAAATGCAGTTAATTAAAATTCAGGGTTTTCAATACAGTTTCACAAATAATTATATTTTAATATAAATCATTTTTAATTTATAAAATCATAATTTCTCACTTTTAGAACAATCATTTAAATACCCGTATATTCATGATTTTATAAAGTTAAATTTCTATTCAAAAGTCAATATTTAATAATAATTCACATATTAAATTCACACATTAAATTTCAATTCTTTATAATTAAATTTTAACTTAACACTTAAGTTTAAATCTCCCATATAACTTATTTCCATTTCATTTACTTACCTTCAAAAATTCACTTTTAAACAAAATTCATAAATTCCAATTTTAGTTATATTTCAAAATTTAACTTAAACATTTATTCATTCAACATTTTAACTTATTCAAAAATCATTAATATATTATAAAATCATCTTAAATCCATTTAAATTCAAGATATCCTAAATTTATCATATTTCCTATTAAATTTAAATTCCATTTCATCACCAAATTAGGATTTCCAAAAATACATACATTTCAAAATTCTAACTTTACCAGTTATTTATTTCACTTATAAATTCTCAGAAAATCAATAATACTTTACAAAAATCATTTTATTAAGTTTAAATCAAAATATTATAATATTTATATTTCTAAAATATTTTAGAAATTTTAGAAAAACATATTTTAACCACGGGTCTGTATATCATTTACTAGCCTAGGTAAAGTAATACGGATACTACAACATTTCAATCTAAAATTTACAAATGAAAAATCCAAGTTTGATCATTTCAAACCCACAATCCCAAGTAAGAATGAAATGAAAACCGCTCAGGCCTATCATTTCAGCCTATAGCGATTTTCTCCTATTCTAAAGTCCGTTCGGGTATGTATCATTTCAACCCATAGTGATCCTAGTCTACAGGGAACTTGCAATGGTGATAACAGATATAAATAACAGAATAGAATGAAATAACAGTGACATATGATATAACAAGTGTAATAACAGTATGAATATCATGTGATAATAATATAGCAGTTATAACAGGATGATATAAGTAACAGATTCAAGTGATGTCAGTTTATCAACTATATAAGTAGTCTGGTGAGATTTACTCACATGTTAAAAGCTGGAGATTGACACCAAAGCACACGATACTGATGCAACGAAGGCACGAAAACACTACCACGATTTGAGAGTGGGGAGCCAAAGCTATATGACTTGATAACAACACAAAACAAGACAAGTATAAATATGATTTCAATACAAATTATCAAAAGAAATAATTTAGAAATGAATGCAAATACGAATCAAATGCTTTTACCATTGCCTCAACCATCATGTGCTCAACCAAAGGGTGGATATGGTCAGATTTTGAGCATGGTTTGGATCAGGTATGGTCTGGAAAAGGTGCGGCTACAAGGTGATGAAGGTGAGTGGAAGTTACAAGGTGTTGAAGGCAATGGAATACCAAAGGGTTTCAAGGCAAAATGTGGCTTTTGTTGCACCATAGGGTTCGGCCCCTTGCTGATGTGGCTTGGCCATGGTCTGTGGTGGTCAGGTGGTGGCTGGAGTGTGGGCCAGAGGTGGTGGAAGGTCAGGTTGTGGCGGTTGAAGGTGGTGGCCGTGGTTGAACATGAAGGTGATGGTGCAAATGGTGATTGGCTAGCATTGTTTCAAGATGTTTTACAATAGTTTTTGTGGGGTTTTGGTCCATGGAAGGCCACGGCCTGATCATGGCAGAGGGGGAGGAGGCTGAAGAGGATGAGGAAGGTGGTGGAACAGGTCGAAGAGGGTGGTGGTGGAGTGTGACCGAACAAATGCAAGATGAAGGCAAAGCAAAGTCACATGAAAATCAATGGAAGAGGTGGAAAAAAATGGAAAGGAAGACATTACCCAAAGTTTTCTTTCAGATCTGAAAGTATGGATGAGAAGGTGTTAGAATACATGAAAAATGAGGAAATGCAGCTGAGAAAAGAAAAGATATACGGCCAAAAAAAATAAAAGATGTATAGATTAAAATGAAACGGTGGAATACAAAAGGACTAGGAATAACAAAAGCCACAAACTCTACATATTTCCATATTTTCTTTTTGTAAGTTTAAATATCTGAAAATACATATAATTTCAGTTAAAATTCAAAAATATAACAAATATACAAAATATAAATAAATAAATATTAATTATATATGATTAAAATAAGAAAATAGTACAAAATGAAAACTAGTCTAGAAAATTTGAAAATAAACAGAATAAACTTTGGAAGATTTATATGGACTTAGAAAATATTTATAAATAAAGATAATAACATAAAATAAAAATGCATTCACAAAAATAAATAAATAAATTTCAATTAAATATAATTTAAATGAAGAAAATAGCAGAAAAATAGAAACTATCCTTTTAAAAATAGGAAATAAATGCAATAAATTTTGGAAAATTTTTATTATCACTTTAAAAATATTAAAAGACAGCAATATACATAAAATAACATATTAAAATAAAATATGACAAAGAAAATGTAATTTATATAATTTAAAATCGACAAAATTATTAAATAAATTAAATTGCACTCAAAATTGAAATGTACATAACTTTTACAATTCAAATCCGTTTTCAACGAAACGAAAAGCAGTATTCAAGTTATTAAATCTATTTTCATAATAAAAGATAAAATTTAAGAATTTAAATATTTAAATTTAAGGTTTAAAAATCAAAGTTTGACCAGTTTGACCAGAAATCCCTTTTTCAGGAAAATGTTCAATTTATACGAGTTTGAAATTAAAATTCACATAATAATCAACTTTTATATTTAAAAAATGTAATGTTTGAAATAAAAAAGTTTAAAATAGTTTCAAAATAAAATAAAGTCAAATTTTAAAAATATAGGCCAAAAATCTAGGGTTGTTACACTATCCCAAAGGCAAATAAACCCAAGGGAGACAGTCCGAAGACACTATCCCCGAGGTATCACTCAGGAAACACGCCATAGTGGTAAAGTAGGCCCAGTACTCGTTTACCACTAACGGTAGGAATGTGTCACGAACTCTTAGCAAGGAACCCGTAAAGTAGTAACGTGAGTCCCATACCCCAACGTTCGCACTAAATGGTTTACTAACCAATCGTAAGCTTCCACACTCAAAGCAGTAAAAAGTTCACCTCAAGTCATCGGTAAACTAGGCCAAAAGGACAAAATGATCAATCGAATAGGTCGGAGATTAATCGGAAAGGTAAACGCGTGGATTCATGGTCCGTGTTTTACCTAACCATTTAATCACCTTTCCACTTTGCTCGAAGTGCAGAAGAGTGTATATTTTACTTAGAAAATAGTTGGAGAAAGCAGATTTTTAATCGTTTGAAAACCTCTTTAGAAATAGCCTTTGAAATCCTCCTATTATGGAGTAATTAATTTAATATTTAAAATAATACTAAATAATAGTTTCAAAAGCTAATTTGATGGAAAAACACTTTAAAATGATTTATAAAATCCGTGCACGAAACCTAGAGAAAAATCTCAAAGAAATCGGAAAAACTCAGAAAAATAGTCGAAATTATACCGTATAAATCGCTGAAAACAAGTCGAAGTTACTAGTTCGATGGTAGATTGAACCTGCAAACCAAGTTAAAATGGCATAAAAATTGGCAGGCATGTAGACCAACATCCCTGTACCAAACTGCAAAAATAATCGGGCAATTCCGACTTGAAACGAAGAAACAGCGTCGTCTCAAAGTCGGACAAAAATCACAAAACTCCGCTGTGTCAAAACAGTGCAAAGGTCCCACTTCGACGACATGGTCTAAGGGTCATATGAACATAGATCTTGATGAAAATTTGCAGAAGCAAAGTACAGTACTCCTACTTTGATATGCAACAAGAATCGTTCGGTTCCGACTTGAAACGAAGAAATGGCAATGTTTCAAAGTTGGTCCGACGATAACTGAAAATGATCACTATTGTAAAACAGTTTCTAGGTGCTACTTCGGCAATAGAAAAGAAGTATCTAACGCACCCAGATCTAAACCAAACTTTGCATTATTGAAGATCTCAACCTCATATTTCCAACGAAACTGAAATCGATGAAATCCGACATCGTACCCGCTCGCAGCGAGGTCGCGAAGTTGGATGTTTGAACTACAATTAATCAATGTTTTTCAAAACAGTTTCTGGGTGCTACTTCGGAAATATAAACGAAGTATCAACCGCACCCAGATCTTAACCAAATTTTACAGGGTAGAAGATCTCGACCTCATCTTTCCAACGAGACAGAAATCGATGAAATCTGTAATAGGACGAGCCCGGGATGGCGTCGCAAAGTCTGGGTTCTGTGCTGAAAACAACGGGAGAAAAGAGACTAAGGCCTGTAGCTATGCACTAACAGGCCAGAGATGAAAACCCACAATTTTGGCAAAGTAAAGTTCAAATTCTGGCAAAATGAATAAAATAAAAGTTGTAGCTTAGTTTTAAAGCTTTCCGGAATGACCAAGACCGTCAAATTCCGTTCAGGGATGAAAATTCTATGAATAAAACAATTCTCAGATCTAAATTCTATATCATTGTCGTTTTGCTCTCGGGATAGTAGTAAGAATGCACAGTTTTGACCAAATTAACTTCGAAATTTCATGAAACTCAAAACATTGAACTTTTAGCCCTATATCTATGCTTTCTAGAACATCCAAAATTACTAGATTTGGATAAGAAACGAGTAACTTATGGCCAATACAATTTCAGGTTTTTATTTTATCAACCCTGTAGTTTGTTGTCAGGTCAGCAACAAACAAACGTGATTTCGACCATTCAAACCTCAAAATCATGCAAAGCTCAAAACATGGAAGTTATATACTATAAAATAAGCTTTCCAGAACATCAAGAAAATCTTAATTCCGATTTAAGATGAATGAGATATGCTTAATTTACTAACAACAATATACTAATTTTAATTTCAGCTAGCATGTATTACAAGAAGAAGATCAACCACTCTTCACTTCAACCCTACAAGCTTCAATCTAATATCAAAACAAGTATTTCCTAAATTAGGGTTTAGGGATTTCTGAAATTGAAGAGGAGAAGAGATGGAGAACATGAAGATGGAGCTTACCTTAGCTTCTCTTTGAATTTGGAGCACGAATTCGAAGTTTGCAATTAAATCTAGGGTTTTGAATTTTAATTTCCCTTTTCTCTCTCCATTTTTAGTTGTTTGAGTGTTTAAGGAAATAGAAATGAAGTGAAGAGGAGAGGAGAGGGGCTGAACTAGGTTATAAGATGAGTTGGGTCAAACCCAAACCCAAAAAGCCCAACAGAAAATAGCAAAATTCAACTTACTCCAAACATATCGAAGCTTATACTCAAAAAAGTCGCAAACGTCATTTTGGACTCAATGGAAGTGGTCCCAAGTCCTAATTCGACCGTTTGCAAAAAGTAGCTTTTCAAACTTAAATCCGATTAACAACGATATATTTAAATAAAAATATTTAAATATAAAATCGTAAAATATGCGGGTTGTTACAATGACCCAACTCGAGTCTCAAAGATAAGGTCATAACTTGTAATCAAAATGCAACAAGAACTAGTCAAATTTCTTTACGCCAACCTAGAAATATTCACTTGGACGCATTCCAATATGTGAGGGTATCGCCGGAGATAGCGTTCACATACTTAATATCGATCCCAACTTCACTTTAGTATGGCAGAAGAGACGCAGCCTGGGTTCGTTGTGATCCGCTGTGCTAAAAGAGGAAGTGGAGAAGATGTTGGACCTATGTCGATAATTCAGCCCTGAACAAAGCTTGCCCGAAGGACTGCTTCCCATTACCTAGGATTGACCAGCTCGTGGACGAGACTACATGCCACAAACTACTTTCATTCATGGGTGCCTACTGAAGATACAACCAAATTATCATGCATGAACCCGATCAGGGGAATACCAGCTTCATCACCGACCTCAGATTGTATTGTTACCGAGTAATGCCATTTGACCTGAAGAATGCCTAGGCAATTTATCAACGGTTAGTGAACACAATGTTCAGAGATCAAACCGACGAACAATGGAGGTCTACGTGGATGACATGCTAATCAAATCACGTGTGTTAGGAAATCAATTAGATAACTTTTCAAAAATGTTTGAAATTCTTCGAAAATATGGAATGAAGCTTATCACACTGAAATTCTTTTTGGGAGTAGCTTCTGGAATATTTTTAGGTTTCATCATGAATGCAGGGGCATTGAAGCTAATCTCGAGAAAATTACCACCCTGTGGAATGTCACAGCCCCTACAACCAAAATGGAATTGCAAAGTCTAAATGGAAAGGTCGTAGTGCTGAGCCGATTTATTTCAAAAGCAACAAACAAGTGTATACTGTACTTTGATGCATTAAAGAAGGGTAAGAAAAATGCAGATTGGAATCAGGCTTACCAAATCGCTTATGAGGAATTATTGCGACATATGAAGACCACACCAGTTTTATCTAAATCGGTGGATGGGGAAGACCTATTCATCTACCTGACAGTGTCAACTCACGCTATGAGCACAGTACTAGTATGTGAGGAAGCCAGAATCCAGCGAATCGTTTACTACATCAGTAAGAAATTCACTAGAGAATAGAAGAGCTATCCGGTGTTGGAAAAACTAGCCTATTGCCCGTTGATTGCATCAAGGAAGTTACGCCTATACTTCCAGGCTCACTAAATCAAAGTGTAGATGGTTCAACCTTTGAAGCAGCTGACAGACAGTCTAGGGACGTCGAGATGACTTCTTAAATGAGCATTGAGTTAAGTTAGTATGACATTACTTTTCACCCTCGAAAGATAATCAACGGAATGGCATTGGAAGATTTCATCGTCGAGTTCACAATACGAGATGACGAAGAAGAAAACACCCCAGAAGTAGTGTCACAGTGGAAATTGTTTGTCGATGGTGCATCAAATGATTTCTGCTCAGGAGCAGGAGTTATTCTCAAAACTCCCAAAGGACAGTCTATTTGCTACACTTGAAGGTTGGAATTCCCTACTACTAACAATGATGTGGAGTACGAGGAATTAATAGTAGGACTAAAAATTGTGAAGGAATTAGGAATATGAGCCGTGCACATCTTCAATGACTTTCGGCTAGTTGTCTGTCAAGTGAAAGAGGAATATATGGCTAATGGGGCAAACCTTGCCCTTTATCTATCAAAGGCATGGGAATTGCTGAACGACATTTAACACTATACCATAAGTTATATTCCAAGAGAACATAATATAAAATTAGATTACCTAGCTAAACTAGCCAGTTTCAAAGAAGCACAGTCAATGGGGCTGGTTCCATTTGAGACGCTAACGGCTCCTAGCATAGCTCAGATGGACGTTGATTGGATTCTAGAAACTATAAAAGAAGTTGAATCGTGGATGACACCAATCAAAGACTATCTTTTAAGAGGGACACTACTCAGGGATCAGAATGAGTGGAAGAAGCTTCTTCTAAAGGCGCCACAATTCGTACTACATGACGAAATGCTCTATAGGAGGGGATTCTCTACCCTCTTACTCAAATGTGTAACCAACAGCGAAGCAAAGAGAATCCTCTGGGATGTTCTTGAAGGCAGCTGTGGAGACCACATCAGGGGGCAAACATTGGCAGAGAAGGCCTCAGTTATGAATATTTCTGGCCGTCAATCAACCGTGATGCAGCAGACTACGCTAGACGTTGCGGTCAATGCTGGAGATTTGCCAAAATTATGAGAACCCCATCCACAGAGCTAACGCAAATGGCCAGAAGTGGTTGTTTGCAGTACGGGGAATCAATCTAGTTGGCGTATTACCAATAGCTAAAGGGGAACCAAATATGTTATCGTCGCGGTTGATTACATCACTAAATGGGCCGAAGCGGAACCGCTGGCCACCATCGCTACTAAGAAAGTAATTAACTTTGTTACTAAAAATATTATCTGCAAGTTCGGAGTATCGTTGAAAATCATCACAAACAATGAAACTCAGTTCGAGAGTGTCGAATTCAAGAACTTCTGCGAGTGTTTCCGGATCGAGAAGAGCTTCTCCATAGTGGCACACCAGCAAGCAAACGGGCAAACGGAGGAAGTGAACAAAATCATGAAATCCACCATCAAGAAGTGGTTGAGAAAAGCTAAAGGAAATTGGGTTGATGGACTTCCGCTTGCACTATAGGCTTACATAACGACTCATAAATCGGCGACCAGGCACTCACCCTTCGCCTTGGCATATAGTTTGGAAGCAATGATTTTAGTGAAACTGGAAGTCCCCTCTCATCAAAGACGACTCTTTAACCAAAACGAGAACGACCAACACCTATTCGAATTGCTTCATCAAATCGATGAGAAGCGGGAAGAAGCTAAGCTAAAGACTACTGCTTACCAAAAGAGAGTGGCATGACACTTTAACACCAAAGTTCGCAACCGCACCTTCGAAGTGGGAGATCTCATCTTGAATTGAATCTATCCGGGTACGGAGGCATTTAGCCCAAACTTGGAAGTACCCTACATTATCGGCCAGAAATTTGGAGATGGAACCTTCAAGCTCACAACGGTCGATGGAATCCAGATTCCCTATGCTTGGAACAACGATTCGCTGCATTACTGTTTTTTTGAATTTCTATCTATGTATTTCCTATTTTCACAAATAAGCGACTCACGGATACTAGAGGCATTGTAAATAGGCAGGATTTTCCTTTCTCTTTATTTTATCAATAAAGCTATTTAACTTCTTGAACAAATGGAACAACATTCGTGTAAGCAACCTACTGGTTCGACAGGGTCAGATCGACTCGAAAACCATTCACTTGCTACTTTGGACCAGTGGAACCGCATCCAAGTATGCTCCACCCACATGCTTTTTGAACCAATGGAACCGTTTAAGTAAGAAACCCCTCGAGTCGATGGAAGCAAATCGATTCAAACCGCCGGATCGATGGGGAAAATAGATCCCTACCCTTTGAGAACTGGTATTGCTCCGGTAACATCGGGAAGGCCTAAAACCTCATGCATATACATAAGCCGCACCTCGCTTCTTGGACCGATGGAACTGCATCCAAGTAAATACCTATTTCCTTAGCCACTCAAACCGACAGAACTACATTCGAGTCCACCCCATTTCTTTCACTTCTTGGACCGACGGAACCACGTCTAGGTAAGCTTCCATTCCTTAGCCGCTTTAACCGATTGAACTGCGTTTAAGTGTGCCCAACTACTTCATTTCTTGGACCAATGGAACCATGTCCAAGCAAGCATCCACTTCCTTTGTTGCTTGAACCAACAAAACCGCGTTCAAGCAAACTCTGTATCATCACTATATCCTTGATATTATCATCAGTTTGTCAAAACCTCCTAATTACCGACGTTACTTCGGCAGTATCCTGACATTTTTCGGTGTAGAATTGGTAGAAATCAATCCCTACCGCCCAAAACTCAACATCGCCCAAATATCGGTAACGTTGAAGGAAAATCAAAGGAATTGAGCTATCCATAGGTCTCAAGAAACAAAGGTTGATGTACGGATAGAACCTTAATACCAAACTCGGAGAAAATTAGCTGTAACCAAAGTACACAGTGCTTGGAATCTAGCATTCAAACTGCAAGTTCAAGAAGATAGGAGCTGTAATACATCCTTGACTAGGGGCAACCAGAGAGTAGCCTAGAGCACCCGATCTCGCATCAATTGTTCGGAGTAACTAGCCTCATAGACTGGGGGGCACACAACATACTAACACTTGGTCAGAGTAAAATTCACTCCACGGTTTTGGTACGTCGAACAAAAATTTTGGCAGCTACAACAGAGCTAAGTAAAATAGTAAAGCTAAATAACTGCAAATTACACAATTTACACCATTTACATGCATAGAATCGTGGTAAATAAACACATCGTATATAGACTTAATAAAACAGTGTATAATATGGAAATTGCGAGATGAGCAATCTTATTACGCATACATACAGTGGTATATAAACATGCACATTACATAGAATGCAGAGAAGTATACAGAAGAGACTATAGTAGAAATACTAATGTTTTTATTGCTTATATCACTTTATGTCCAATACCAAATAGCGAGGGCCGTCCCCGCACAATGTCGACCTATTTGGACACCAAAAAGCAAAAGTACAGATTTTACTAACGCAACAGCAAAAGAAAAGATGCTAAGTACAGACTCTATACTTGTACAAAAAGACTCAAAAATCAAAATTCACAAACTAAAAGAACCACCAAAACCCTGCCCCACTGATGCTCGAGCCCATCACTTCTTCTCGCTACTACCTTAGCCATCCTTACCTAGTCGGGTTAGGGTCTTCTTCTTCACCACCACCACCTTGCTTGAAGCAGTTTCCTCAGAACCACCGACTGACTCACTTCCAGACTTCGGTTTACTGGACTTGATAGTGAATGGAAGGATCCTGGTCTTTGCAACATATGACTCTGCTTTAAGCTTTGCCTTCTCTCTCTTCCTCTTGAATCCGCTCAACCATCATCTTGTCCCTGATCGAACAAGTAGCACTAACCATCTGAACATCCTCCTTCTACGACATGGTAATGTCCTATAACCCTTCCAATGCTGCGATCTATTGGGTACCGTGTCCGGGACCGGAGATGGAAGGCTGGACTGTGGCAGTTGAACTTATGGAAACAACATTAGAGGCGGTGAAGATCACTTCAGTTCATGTGCTCTGAGAAGCAGGAGGCTAAGGTGGGGGCGTCGATAGGACTTATGAGTTCACAAAGAGAATGGTATAACTCAGTAACAAATTCAGGAGTGAGATCGACCTGTTGGAGCAGGAGAGAAACAAGAAAAATATATTAAGTGGTGCACCTTGGTATGACATCAATCTCATACTCTCCGGTTGCTGGGAACTATGCAATCGCTAAAAGAGGTAAATATGGCTTGTGCAGTTTGGTCAAAGAAGGGATGATCGTCACTGGCACCCCATATTGTGAGACAGGGATTAATGCTGACTTGAAGAGCTCTGGTCAGCATAGGCATTAGCAGCCTTGGCATCCTCCTCAACAAGAATTGCCTTCTCCATGGAAAGCATATCTATCTCTTCGGCACTCAAGTATAGCACTAGTAGCTCGGTCTCGTAGAGGTCGCCTCTAGCTTAACACAACACTTCTTCCCACGCCTCAGCAAGGGTGGCAGGATAATTATTTCCTGAAAACTTTGGGTCTCTTTGCATAATCACACTCGCATAGAGACGTTGGAGAGCTTGGTTGAGGTCTTCCCTCTCTTGGGCCCTATTCTCGTTATCGGTATTTCGGGCTTTTTCAAGACTAGTCAACTCGCTATGGCAGACAACAAGCTCAATGTCATTTGAAATCTCATCGAATGATAGAGTGTCCAACTTTTTGGCCTACGCTTGGTTTTCCTCACGGAGTTTCTGTACTACTTGGTAGAGGTGTTCAAGTTCAGACGCTTGTCCGGTAAGGGCTTGGTCTTTCGCCTTTATAATTTCAGCCTTCTCTTCGGCTTGTTTCTTATAGCTCTCGGCTTCAAGATGAGCGGCCCTGTTATTCCTCATTACTATCTCTATGTTGGTATGGGCACGCTTTATCTCTTTCATCAAACTATTTGCACTCGCTTTATGTATGAGTGCGAGATCTCTTTCCTTAGTAACTTTGATCAAGTCAACATCACGTTCTTTAATTGCCACTTTATGCTCTACGCTCTCTTTCTTGAGCGAATCAAGTTGTGTGAAGTTGATCTTGTTGATCTTAGAAAGAGCTTTGCATAATCGCTGCCATCAGAAAATTGAGTCAACGTCGCTTTGCACTGCCTCTAAGTTTTTCGATGCACTTTCTCTAGTAACGTTTTTGATGTCATGATCGAATTTTAATCCATGCAAGTATAGGTATGGATAAGTAGCTTGAAGGTGGGATAAGCTAAGCGAAAGCATAAGTGTCGAGGTGTTTTGAGAAGGAACGGAGGCAGCAGTAGTTGTAAGGGTCTGTGATGAAGGAGTGCCTTGGATAATAGCAGTTTGAACTTCAGAACGTTGAGAAATCCTCTTTCGCGAGCTCATCCGCCCAAGTTTCAACTTCCTCTCCTTCTTCGTTATCTCCCAGAGGCTTGTCAGTCTCCATACCAATAGCCTCCTCCTCATGATCATCACCCAACTCACGTCCATCGCCCAACCCACCCTCTTCTTCCTCTTGAGGACCCTCGTCAAAGCCATGAGTGGATGCAGCGGAATGGGTATATGACCTAAAGCTGCTCCATGAAGGAAGTTCAATGTCAGCTACTCTTCGTGGGACAAGCAAGCTATACTCTAATAGGTTTTCATTCGTCAAGAGGAAGCTGATAGAGCGTACGCTCACTCCAACAACCTTTAGATGTCCAAGCATCTTCTTATGCTTCGATCTCTTATCCCTTGTTGGGAAACCTGTGAGAGATACGAATTAAGTTTGGAGTAAATAAATGTAACTATAACGAGGATTGATAGAAAAAACTCGCTTCCTTTGAACTAGAAGCGATTGAATCCTTCCGAGCAGCGGATGAAGAAATATTCGATTTTGAAAAACGAACGCTTATTATGAAGGTTCCCAATCACCTTCCACCTAGTCTAGGCTTAGAAAATAATGAAGGAGGGGTAATCTTTTCTCCTATTGAATTTGAGCAAATACATGAGCACTCTAAAGTGTGGAGGGTGCTCAAGTCGTTGCATTAACAAGACATATAATGAGCTCAATAAGGCAAGCCCGTTTGTAATGGCCCGCAAATTTATCACTTTGATAAATTATATTTATTTTTAAGATATTCAAATATAAGCTTACCAACATAGATTATGTTCTCTTTAATAATAAATAATGATGGTAATCTTATTTTGAATAAGTATTTACAAAAATATATACTTTGGAAAAATATCGATAAAAACCAAAAACCGTTTTACCAATAAACAGCTCTATAACTATCAGAAGTCACACACAGAGCTGAACACATACACATATTTATCTATTTAAACAAGAATATGAAATAAAATTATTATTTTAGTTTTAGGAATAAAATGTATTTATAACATCATCAATAATGACATCATATTCAATAATTGATTTACGAATTTAAATTGAGATTTAATGATTAATAAATATTACAAATATTCAAATAATTCTTTTAAAATGATAATAATTCATTTTAATTAGTTATATAGTGATAGTAATTTAAATATAATAATTTTATAAAGATATATATTTGATTTGAAAATATAAGAAAATTCATATCGCTTTATTGATATAGCAACACTTTTGGTAAACAGTTGTTTAATATTTATTTATATGGTTTAATAATTCAGAAGAGATTATTTTAATTTGATAAAAATGATAAGAAATTAGTTTTCAAATTTTGTTTACATATATATGTAAATTAATTTATAAGTGAAAGTGTGATTGGGAATCAGCTTCCTGAATTTAAACAGTTTAACGAATGGAAGTTGTTCAAAGTTGTTGCAACCTTGTTTATATCTTTTGAACACATATCTAACATACACATACACACCCTAGCATATACATGAACACATATATACATACAAATATATTTACCATTTACATTAGAATTTACATATAGTAAAAAGTATAAATATCTAAGATATTTTCTACCCAAAAAGAAAGCATCAACCCACTTATACAGCATCATCATCACACACAAAGAAGCACAAAAGGGTGGCCGCCATGTGTCTTGAGGGGATGGAGGGGGTGAGGGCAAGGGGCAAAAGAGTAATTATACATTTACATATTTATTTCCAAAGTTTTTCTATAAATACCCACCATTCTCTTCATAATTTTACACACTATTCTACTTCATCTTCTTCCTCATTCAAAGGTTTTCAATGGCTTCCTACCATAAGGAAATTATAAAGAAAAATATTGCAAAAAGAAATTAAATTTATATAAGTATATATACATAAGAAATCCACTTCAAAACCAAGGAAAATCACCTCCTTTCCTCACTCAAACCCCATGGCCACCACCTCCTACAACCAAGGCAGAGCACTCCACCTCCTTCCAAGCTAGGTCGAGTGCATTCATAGGTCTAAGGCTCAATTCCATAGGCTCTAATTTAATCGTAGCGAGCTATAGCGAATTTTCATGAAGTTAGAAACCAATGAAGGTGAAAAACTCTCTCTCTATAAATAATGATGATGTGATATGATTACTATGGATGTTTACTATGCTTTGATCATTAAATATTGGTTTTTTAATATGGTTGTTTAATTTTATTAACAAGCCACGTTAAATACACGTCGATATTACATAAGGAAATCACTTTTTGAATCAAGTTACAAAAGTGATATGGAATCATTAAACACCTTTGAAATGATTTAAAATGTTTTATAGATAGTTTATAAACACTAAAACCCAATTGGGTGAAGTTTTGATAAGTTATGAAAATTAAGTCAAAAATAGGCGCGTCGCATAATGACAGTTCGCGATTTCGAGCCGTAGAAAGTTAAATCCATTTATACGATGGTTTTGGAGTAAGAATTATTTGTAACAAGAATTTTCCGAACACTCATAATCATAGTTTTCAAACAAAAGAAAAGGATCAAGATTTCGTTTAGTAGATTTTGAAATATAAGCAAAACAAGTCTCAAAATAGTCGCGGTTTGGCAGTTTGGAAACCAAAGCGATAAATTCTTTATAAATGATATTTTTAATTCTTTAAAAATATGGAATAAATTCTATAAATATTTTAAAAAAATTTAAAAGAGATTTGAGTTATAAAAATGAATTTCTAAGTGATAGAAAGGTTGTTGACTAAATAAGCTTAAAAGCACTATTCGTAGCATTTTTTGCAGCACTTTTAATAATTTTTGAAATATGGCTTTAAACTTAAGTATTCTTTCCCAAATCTTTTACATGTTTTCAATTAAATATAATTAATTATTTTAAAGATGATCTGTAGGTTTTATAATTTATTTTAGTTTAAATAAATGATTTAAAGAAAAGCTGTTATAATTAAGTGATTTAGTCTTTGCTCTAAAAACCAATAAGTAGACTGGATTTTTCTGTCTGTAAGATCGGGATGGGAGTTTCTTAAACAAAGGAGATGTTCAAGAACAACCGATACCCTGGCTCACCTGGCCTCATTCCTGGGTGAGGAATAAATAAGGTCGAAATGTCGGAAATGAGGAAAGTATAAAAGATTTATTTTTCCAAATTCAATACAACTTGGATTGTATAGAAATAATCTTCCTATACTTGGTATTAAATTCCAAGGAGAGAACTCGTACTGTCTGTGTGAATTTAAAAGGTGATTTCACCATTATTCAATGGATAGTAAAGGTTGAACATGGAAATTGATGTCGAGTAGAATTAGTATAATTTCTATGGAACCATTTTTCTTGAATACTAACTAATTTGGATTTACCATCTTAGATGACATGGTTTCAACCTATTAAAAAGATATGTATTGGAAATAAGAAATCTTTTGTTGAGATTTAAATAAATGATGTGGGACTATATAATTCCTACGGATCCTTTACTTAAAATTAATTGTTTTGGATTTACAATAAATGATGTCTTAAATAGCATTGTTTTTTATCCTTTTAAAAGTTATGATTTGGAAACCTTTGTTAAGATTTAAACAAATGATTTAGAGATATTTTCCTAAATAAAGGATGAAATGATTTGGGATTATTCCAAGACTTAAAATGGTATTAATTTAACAAAGATTTGATAAATGAGGTTTAATGATTCTATATATACTAAAAAGAAATGCTTTAAAGATATATATTTCTAGAAGATATTTTTGATAAATAGAAATGTAATCAATCAAATGATAAGCACCTATTTACTTAACATCTTTTTAGATGATTGGTTTGTAGGAACCGGGTTCGGATATTGGTGATCCTTACCCAAAAACCACTTCGAACCAATTTATGAGTTCAAAAGTGAAGATATGTTGAAGACAATGAAATTGAAGGCGGCGATCTTCATAATGGAAGGACTGCTTGTTGATAATTTCGAAGTAACTCCTGAGATAAATAAATAGCAGTGGTCCCTTATTTATGAGATCTTCGTATGCAAGGACTACTCGCTACTAATCCTGGGGGTAATGCCCGACAAGATGTGGTAAGAGAGTGGCTTTGGTTTGTCTTGTTCCTGGAAAAATTGTATGGATGAATGTTCGACATTGCATTTGTGAGATCATAGTGTATTGATCTCTACAAATGTACATCTGTTGGTGGTGTAGGAGGTAACCCCTCTTATATTTAACACCCTTCTATGAGACGTACGAGCTCAGAGGTTGTACTTTTGTTGAAATCAATAGTATATTGTTGAAAATGGAAATGTGGCATTTTAAGTGAAAATGTTCTAAGAAAGGTAAATGTTACCTCTAGCCTCATACCCGAGGAATTGTGAAATAGGAGTTTCTTTAAGGCTAAATGGATCGCAACCATTAGGGTATGATATCACCTTTCTTGATTTATTTTGCGGCTGTTATGACGTCGTGTAAAAAAATATGTGGTGTATGGTATGAGAGGTCTCGGGTAGGTCGGGAACGGTCGGGGTGATATCATATTCGGTTATATCCGCTATGACATCGGGTTTATTTCATGTAGTGTATGCGATAGGATCCTGGATAGGTCGGTAACGGTCGAAGTGTTTTCAAATTCGGTTCTATTTGCTACCAGATGGGTCTGCGGGTAGGTCGGTTTTAATTCGTAGAGGTTTCGAAGATGTCGATCCTCGGTACATTCCTCTAGAAATGTATTGTACAGGAGGTTGTCCCTTACCTTGCTATTTATTGGAAATCCATATCTCCAATAAGAGCCTTCAGTTTTAGTTGTAAACCTATTATGTCGCCAAATTGGATCAATGTAACAATTTTGGCCATTTGATTATGTTTATTTGAAACGTTTTCAAAAGAATGCCATTAAAAATAGTATCACCAGATTTTACGTAGAATGATTTGGTTATCATAAGGTAAAAACCTGTTCCGTGTTTATGTGGAGCGTGGTCTTATGGGATACCCTTTGTTTTCCAAATACTTGTATTTTGAGTTTCTCACACCAGTTCCATGACTGACCCAAAGTTTATTTTTCTTTTCCCATAAACTCTAGGTGCCCTACTTTCTCGGGCATTCTAGTAGTCAGGTTTTGTTTAGAGCATTTTGGGAGAACTCGGAGCATGGAGTTAGAAGATTCTTCTAAAGATTATTATCCATTTCCACCACACTCATGTATTGTATTCTGCATTTGTAAGGACATATATTTATAATTGTCCATGTTAATGTTAAGTTAAACTCTGATAAAAGTATTTCAAAAAATTTCGCTGTAAAGATTATATGTTGAAATAATATATGTTATTCCATTCATGTAAGATTCTGTTCTGTCTTTATTTTCTTCTTTCCCCCAACAGTCGGGTTTTCCAGCACTTCAATTTATGGCACGTGAATACGAGGATGTATTAGTGTCGGTTTTCGAGGGTCAAAAATTCCATTTGTCACACCGTTTGGGTGAATCTAAAATGGTGCATGTCCAATCTCTCTTAGGAAATCTCTTAAGAAAGAGTTGAAGGGTAGGAGGTGCCACTAAGACACATGTACTGACTGTAAGTTGTGAAACCAGGAGGGGGACAATGTGCAAGTTCATTTCTTGTTGGTAAGAGAACATCTTTGACAGGAATTCCATGCTGCAAGCAAACATTGCGAAGCATCTTTTCAGTCATAATGGTGGGCACCTATTCCGGTGGGTTAGATATAATTAGTCCTGGTGGCAACTGGGGCGAACAATGGGATCTGCTTGCTCCGTCTGGCTCTCAGACCCCGAAGACGTAATTGGTTCGGTTCAACTGGAACGGATGGAGAAACCAGAGCAATAGTAGAGGCACCCTCTAAAGGAGTAGACAGTTCTTCATCAGATATGCAATGAGCCGATTAGCGAGTCATTCTAGATAGAAGAACTTGGCATTTAATATGGTCAGGTGAAACTTAACTTTAAATATAATAACCCATTGACCAATGCTTAGAATTTAATGGAAATCAACGTGTATCGACCCCTCGAATTCTAAGTGTTGGTCGGGGCAAATGCAGTGCGATATCTACATGTGATGAGACCAGCATCCCAGAAACTACAAACAAACCATCCAATGTAGATAGCTTGCTCGCATTTGAAAAACAATCCGCATCGATGTTTGAAATTATCTTTTCTACACTTACCCGTTATCGATCTACGATCGATAACAGATCCGATATCCTGAGCGATGGGGAAAGTCTTTCTTTTTAGGAATACTAGAAGTGTCGTAACAAAGAAACATAATGGTGAAGTCATTTGATATGCCCAAGTTCAATTTTAATTGTTTTATCGGAGTTTGTTTGATGATTGGACCTAGTTGGTTTTACAAGACAAACGGTTAGTATTGGAAAATCCAGCTCTTATCTGCAATCTCACATGTTTGATTGAAGCAAACCTGAGTTCTTGGCTACGTCACCAACCAAACCCATGTGATTGTGGTTGTTTTACACCTTATTTAACATCAAATGAGGTCCAATCCACTCGATAACCATCCACATCACGTCAAGGTCCCCCACTACCCACCTTGGATTCAATTCGAATGAAATTGGGCCTAGGGTTTGATTTCGAATCAGGACTGAGAATTCTAGGTGGCAATTCTTATGGCGGCGGTGATTCCAAGTGACGGTGAGTAGACCAGCAAGGAAGCGACTGGTGGTGACGAAGCAAGAGCAGGTTGATGGAGTACTCGATCGAAGGATGAAGGCAGATTGGTACTTCAGGAACTTGGGTGTAGGGTTGATGAATTTAGCATGCAAACAAATGAAGTGAAGAGGGTTTGAATGAATATTTCCATATAAAGGAAGGATGTGAAAATTTTCTCAAGTGTAAATGTCGGAACCAGCATCAGAAGTCGGTACCGACATCCTGTATAACACCCAACGTATGTCAAAGTTCCTATAATGGACTTGTCCAACAACGTGAAGCTGTATGCAAATTTCGATACCTAAGTGATATGGTCAACGTCGAGAGTGAAAGTTCTAATCCAAGTTGAAGCAAACAATCAACAGAAATCGATCAACTGAAGCCTAATAAAAGCAACTTTCAAGAAGGCACCTAAACAGTTAACTACTATTTACATGATAGCCATCTGGGACTTGTCTGACTCTAGAGAACACTTTGTTTTCAACGAAAGCATACTCTGGAGGACAAATGTTAACTGGTTTTTTAACCATGCAGAAATCAATAGGAGCTAGAACGTCGAGACGAAGACGAAACGAATTGAAATCTTTGCAAACACACTTAGATTGGGAGTAGAAATAACTCAGAGAAATTCCAACATGATTGGAGTTAAGGGGAGAATTCGGTGCCGACTTCATCATGTCGGTGGAAACATCCCATACTTCCCTATTTCTCACTCAAACTTTGCAGAGACTCTACTTTACCTATTTTATGCGTACCCAGACAATGTCAAAGGATTCTGAACATCTAAGCATCAAGGATGAAGAGTTAGCCGTCAGAACGGTAGAACAAACCAAGTGATGAAGGAACCATCACAGGTATCAACCAATTATCCAAACAAACTATATGGAACATCTCAAAATCAAAGTATCAAGATAAGTGCAAAAGAGCTCGACCACTCTATAGTTAACCACAGTTGTCGGTACCAACATGAGAAGTCGGTACCGACATCTATGGTTAATCTAGAAGAAGTTGAGATTTCACACACTCTTGAGAGCCGACTTATAGACTCTGCTCTAACTCTCTGTTTGGCCCAATGCGACTGCTACCACTATAAATATAATCCATGGAGCAATTTAGATTGGATCTGGATTCTGCTAACACTACGCAGGATCTCTATCAATTCTTCAACTCTTTCCTCTTCACAATAGTCACTGGGCAGCTCCTTTAGACAATTCTAGGACTTAGAACTTGTCTAACCTCTATACTTGTGATTCTTTCTCTCTCTAACCCCTTGTAACCTCATACAAATAAGATCAAATTAATAAGCAAAGTTATAAAGTGGACGTATGCTTAGTTAACAACCGAACCACTATAAAAATCCTTTTGTCTCTCTCTTGTTTCTTTTAATTTATTGCTATTTTCTATTATCTTTTCCCTATTCTATTAAGGCTGCTGCTTTCACATCACACTCCAAGGTTTTTATCCATTTTTTGGGTTAAAAATCAATATTCTTGTATTTCTTAAGAGATCAAAACTCATAAAGACAATACATAGTATTGAACAGATAAACTCTTAAGCGACTGAGGCATGAATGTTTTAATGGTTTTGTAAATTGACCCTTGCATGGGTTATGAAGTGAAAACATACCAAAGGATCTAAAGTATGTATATTATGTTTCTTTGTCAATCTTAATTTAGTTCCATTATATATTTCAACTGGCAGTTTTATTAATTACATTAGTTGCACATATATATCGATGTAGATTATTTCGACTTTATAAAGAAAACGTTCTTACAATATTAGAAAGGTTAAATGTTACCTTTTCACTTTTCTAATAAGGCTCCCGTTAGATTTTTATGTTTATCAAGACCCTAAGAAAAACATAGAAATCATTTGATTTCTCTAGCAAGAGTTAGAACTCGCTTGCCTTGGGATTTCGACCTTGAGGAATATCAACAAATCATAGGCCTACAAGAATTGGATAACACTGTACTGATTGTAATAAGTACAACTCCTAACCCACGGTTTTGTCCTTATATCATCTTGACCTTGAGTAGTATCAACAAATCCAAAAAGATTATTCACTCATACCTGCCATTTCGCGATGACCTACGTATAATGCATGTACATTGAGGAATATCAACAAATACGTACATGTGTCTTACCTTGTCTAGTTAATATACTAATAGTGCTACAAATAACATCTCTAGCTTAAGGAATATCAACAACTAAAGAGTATGTAAGCAATCTATTAATATATAAATGGCGGAGGATAACTTTATATTAAAGACTCATAATTTTTAATATAATATATTAAGTGAAATTAACTTATGGAATAATGCATTTCTTATGAAATACCCTCGCAATTCAAGTGTCACACATATAAAAAAGTGAATATTAAGCTAAGGTCCCTAATAAGTTTCAAAATACACAAAAAACCCAGTAAAAAAAAGTATGTAAATTAGGTCCCTAAAATTAAGTTACTAAGTAATTGCATATAGTTATGCAATTATTCACTGAATAATTGCAGACATTTATGCAATTATATCCAAAAGTTGCATAAATTTATGCAATTTTTTCGGTGAATAATTGCGGAATTTTCCGCAAATTTTTGAAAAAATTGCGGAAATTTCCGCAATTTTTTGGTGAATAATTGCAGAATTTTCCGCAATTTTTCAGTGAATAATTGTGGAAATGTCTGCAATTTTTTGATATAATTGCATAAATGTCTGCAATTATTCACTGAATAATTGCATAAGTGTATGCCATTATTCGGTAACTTAATTATAGGGACCTAATTTACAAACTATTTTTTACTGGAGTTTTTGTGTATTTTGAAACTTATTAGGGACTTATGCCAAACTGTACTTATAAAAAATCATGGTGTATGTATTATACACATGTATTTATCCCTTAAGTCTATTTGGTATTTTTTTTCTTTTCCACTTGATTACATTCATATTATGTAAGTTTATTTAATTATTACATAACTTTTATAATTTAATTAACTTATATGATATTCTTATGTACATTGCATTAATTAAATCTTATTTAATTAATTATTAACATTTATTTAATTTAACATTTTAATTGAATATATATACCATAACATTTACGGCTATACATATATATATATATACATATGTGTGTATTTTATTATTTTTTAATTAACTTATTTAATTAGATAATTTAATTAAATATTAATTTTGAAAATTTCTTATGTATATTTATATAGTTACATTATCTTAAAAAATTCAAGATAATGTAACATATATCTATACATATACTTTACATGTATATAGTTCAATCAATTAACTATTTAATTAACTTAATTTATTTATACTTGCTAATAAATATTTAATTTTTTGAAATATGTTTATTATATTTTCAAAGCACTTTTGAAAACTATATTATAACATTTATAATATACATTGTTTTCAAAGCCAACTTTGAAAACCATATTATAACATTTTTAATGTAACACGTATTTTAAATTTAATTTTTAAATTTAAAATCTTATTTTAATTTCAAAATAGTTTAGAAATCACATTGTAACATTTATAATGTATTTCATATTTTAAATTAAATTTTTAAATTTAAATTTTCATTTTTAATTTACAAAACAATTTTGAAAATTATATCAAGGCCCAATTCAAATTGGGCCTTTTATATTAGGGGTAACCTTTTTGCTTAACTCACTTTTCGGGTTAGGTCGGTAGCTAGGGAGGGCAGTGTACTTCATTGCCCAAACCTAGACACTACTTTTGTAGATACCCTACTAAATTGGTAAGCTTAAATGGTTAGCTTCAACAAGACTTAGACCACATAGACTATTTGGTTCTGATACCAATGCTAGAACCAAACTAGTCGGAAGCGAATGAAATAGGAAGATTTCAAAATTTTCCCTATTATGGATCTAATGGGCTAATGAAGTCCAAAGGTATATTATATCCAATCTAATAAAGTTTTAAATAAAATCTTATTTTAATTAATTTGGTTAAAAAGAGGTTTAAATTTATTAACATTAAAATGTATCAATTACATTCGTATGTGTAAAGTGTAAGTCCAATATATAAGCACTGTACATAGTTAATGCAAATATATAAATCTTTGTGTGTGTGTGCGCGCACGCATTGAGATTTAACCCATAATGGACACATTCGCCCTTTATATATGCCTTTGTTGTCCATACTATTATTTTAAAAACATGTGAATAATTGTAACATATGTATATATAAAGTCTACTTAAACTTGTATATAATATGTTAAAAATATTTTATTTATAGATGAAAGTTAACTTATATTTCTAATCAACCAATTATGAATTAAAGTAGACTTTTGTGAAGAAGGAAATATGGAGGAATTTCCTCCTTCCTTTGCTCATTCATTCAATACCATTTTAAATCGTCAATTAAATTCTTAAACATATATGCATATAAAATTAATTTTAACCATTCTTATAGTTTGAAATCTATAATTAACAAATATGAATCAAATTTTAGCTTAGGAAGAATTTTGAAGTTAAAATTGTGATTTTACACATAAATATATTTTATAAACTTCAAACTAAAACAATATACACTAGTATATACATATATAATTAATATATATAATTAATTGCAAACTGTGTTTTAAAATTAAAATAACAAATGTATATGTAAAGTTTGTAATTTATCCTCCGTATTAGGATTTAAGGTTAAAAAATTAAAAGGCTAACATTTAATAAGGAAGGATTTAAAAATTTAGGATATTTACACAAAAGTCCACTTGTGGAATTTTTAAATAACTTTCAAACAAAATTACACAATAATCAGCAAATTATATTCAAATAACAATCATATAAAACTTATATTCAATTTTCAAACGATTTGAAATCGACAACGTATGTAATTTATTCAAGTTAAAACAAAACAAATAAAGTCAATAAATTTAAAATTAGGTTTCAATCAAAATAGTAGTTTTTCTTTTAAACAATAATTTCCAAAACAAGAACAAAAGGGTCAATATAGGCATATATAAATTCATCGTAAACTTTTATATCTAAATTGTATAACATGAACAGCTAATTAGATAAGATACAATATGTCATGCTCTAATTTTAAGAATATGAACATGTAATTATAAAGAGGATAGAACAAAATGGATCTAAATTAAATTATTAAAGGAAATGTGACAAAATGGGATTTAGTTCTAGTTAAATAGATAAGCTTATATATCGATGTTGGTATGCAAAAATCATATAAAGTCAATATATATAAGAATAAATAAAACAAGAATTTTATCTTAAGATGTAGCCAAAAGAATGTGCCTTGAATGATTAATAATAAACTCCAAGATTTTCCAAATCAACCTTTAGATTTTGCAAGGATCAAGAGATATGAACCACCTTTTGGTTTAATTTTATTTTTATTTGATTTTGGAATTTTTTTAAGCCTTAGAGGCCATTATTTTGGCTGGAATAGAAGAGTGGGGAGAGGAAAAAATTGTATATAAAAGGATTAATGAATGAAACGAAAGAGATTTTATTTTAAGGGAAACAATGAAACCTTTCTAATTCCTCCCTTAAAACCTTCCCACTTGTACTGCTCATTAAATATCAATCAAATCCCATTTCCATAGGCCAGCTAATGAAAGTGCTTAGATAGGCTTTTAACATATCTAATTCATTTAGTAATTAATTGATTTAAATCAAAGTTAAATGTTTATCGACATCGTATATTGATATGTATGTATACAACTTTGATAAAAGCACTTTATTGAATACTAATGGTATTCAAACAAATCAAATAAAATTTAATAACTAATATTTTGTAAGTATTAATTAATTTAATCTAATTATAATAATTATAAATTAATTACGTGTGTTTTTTGGAGTATTCATAATTATGGTTGTGCGACTCAAAGGTGTACATTCAGTCAACGATTAATATTGAACAATTCGAATATTAACGTTCACATGTCACCTTAGCTAGTGGTGTAACATTCTGAATTTGTCGCTTACACATCTTTTTGGTAAAATCTAGTTTTACATATTATAAATGGTACCTGATAGTAACAGCTCTTTACACAAATTCTCTTCATCAAAACTATATCACGTTAGGACTTATGGTATTTTATTTTTGTCAAAATTCCAACATTGTCCACATTCAACTTTGTAATTCCAAACTCAAAATCCTTAGTTCGATGATAATAATAATTATTAACCGACTACTCTAGTTAGTGACTTTGGTTTTTGAATTGACTGGAGTTGACCGTGATACTAACTTCATATAACCGAGAAGACGAATTCTCTATTGAATAGTGTTTCACTTCCAACGCTTCAACTCAGACCCAACTATAGTTATTCGATGGACACCATGCCACGATTTAACTATAATCAAAGTGGAGTGTCCCGTTGAAGTTCTATAATATTTTCAAGTCGAGGGAATTTGGTAACATCGTACTTCCAAATTGTCTATTTGACCTTAGTTATATTATCCAACAGAGAAATCTCGAGTGAGTCATAGTTATCCAATAACTATCAGTATGTGATCCTTTGGTGCCTCCAGCAGCCATGATAAATACACTGTCCAACATTTAAAGAACCTTACGTACTATAGTCTATACAAATGAATCGATACACTTTCTCAAAACACTTGACTAGGAATATTTTAAACACTATGTTATTTTCAATGTTATAAAATTCCCATGAGTTCAACACTTTGTATTTACCATCACATAACACAACATTTAAGGATTTCCCGTCTATATACTTTAAATTAATTAATTAATTATATTACAATATAACAAGTATATAACAGAAAGAAAAACACCTTTTATTTTGAACAGGATTGATCACAGAGTTAGATATATGTAACAAATTACATTATTTCCCCTAGGGCATACCTCTAACTCTATCAAGTTATAGTACCTCCTAGTGAGGTCAATGCTAGGAATATTCCAGTTGAAAGTGTAGTATCTACCAAACAATTTGATGCTGCAAAGGATATTTTATCTGAAAACGAGGATCACCGCACAAGTTCATCAACAGGTATTGCAAATAAAGGCATGTTTAATGAATAAGTGGAGGTTTTGAAAGGAAATACTACAACATCAAATGTGTTAATGGAACCACCCAACATCAACGCAACAGTAGAAGACATACAGGGAGATACAACCATAGAAAAAGACATAAAAATATTAGAGCATTATCGAGAAGAACTTGGCATACCCAGTAATGATCACAACATCTTAAAACAAGGTATAGATCAGGGAGTCCCTAGCCCCTGACATATCATCAACAAGAATTTCATTCAGGAAATAGCTTATCTACCATAATAGAATCATAGCATAGGGAGTTAAACAGGCCAATTATTAACAATGATAAACCAAATAATTTAAATTATTTATTTATATATAATGATGATAGTTCCCAAAATGTGCAGGTTCCCACTGAAGTTGCAGAGCCCATATGTCAAACAGAAGGCAACCAAAATGATATCCACTCCAATGACTCATTCATTGTTCACTCTACATCTAACATTTTTGAGTAGAAAAAATTAGTTGATGATAATGCAAAGTGGAATGACAAAATATGTAGCAAGAATAATTAAAAAAGCTTCCATTGAAGGGGATGATTCTGCTGCCCCAGTGAGAAGGAGTGACGGACTAGAAAAATAGATATGTTATGCTGGAGTGTGATAGTGTAAAATGGGCTATATAGATGATTGTACATACAGTAATTAAAAGGTAAATACATACCATCAATAGTAGCCCTATTAGAAACAATAATAAATATTGTCAATATTGATAAGTTTGTAGATAAGTGGGATAATAACTAGATATGTGTGAATATTGCATTTCATATTAAGACGTGTAGAATTATGGTATTTATTAATGCTTTTATTTGGGATGTGTCATTAAATTAGATAGTTTTCAGCATGTCACAGTCCTACTAAATAATAGAATAAATGGAAAAATATTGAGCACTTTTGTATACGCTGTGAATTTACCTAGTGATAAAACATATTTATAGTAGTACTTAAACAATGAAGTTCTTAATGTTCAATATCCTTAGTGTGTTTTAAGGTGTTTCAATTATTGGAAGGGATTTACAACGATTATAAATTAAGTAAATCATGTGGTTTTTTAGGGTATTCATCATTATGGTTGTGCAACTCAAAGGTGTAAATTCAATCAATGATTAATGTCGAATAATTCAAATATTAACATTCACACGTAACCTTAGCTAGTGGTGTGTTAGTTTGGCTGAATTTATCGCTTACACATTTTTTCGATAAAATTCCAATTTTACTATTATAAGCAGTACCTATTGCAATGATTGTTTACACCAATTCTCTTCGTCAAAACTATGTCACTTTAGGACTTATGGAATTTGGTTTTGATAAATATTCCAATATCGTTGACACTTAACTTGATTTGTCCAAACACAAAACTCCTTGGTTCAGTAATATCAATTATTATTAACCATACCGCTCTGGCTTATGTCTTTGACATTGAGTTGAGTATAGTTGACCGTGATACTTGCTCCTTATAACCGAGGAGATAAATTCTCTATTGAATAGTGTTTCACTTCAAATGCTTTAACTCAAACTCAACTATAGTCATTCGATGGATCATCATGCAATGCTTTAATTATAATCATAGTGAAGTGTCCACATTGAAGTTCTACGGTGTTCTCAAGTCAAGGGAGTTATGCATTGTCACTTCAAGATTATCTGTTTGTCCTTAGTTATATTAACCAATAGAAAACTCTCGAATGACTCATTCCATAGTTACCCAATAACTATCACTGCACAACTCCTTTGTGCACCATCAGCCATAAGTACATACTACCAACATTTGGAGAGTGTTACATACCCTAGTCTCAATGGATGAATCGGTATCCTTTCTCGAAACATCTTGATTGGGAATATTTGAAACAGTATGCTATTTTTTTAATGTGACAAAATTCTCTTGATTACAACACATTATAATTACTATCGCATAACATACCATTAAATGATTTTCTATTTAATAAACTTTGAATTAATTACTTAATCAATTATATCACAATATAACTAGGTATATTATAGAAATCAAACACCTTTATTATGACAAAGATTGGTATCGAGTTATATATATGTAATAAATTATATATTTGCCCCTAGGGCATATTGCTAACTCTATCACAAATGACTTTTTAATATTCATGAAAGCTTACGTTGAAGGTGGTAAGACATTAATTTTTTTTCTTCAAAAACTAGAAAACTTTACCGGGCTTCAGATAAATACAGAGAAAACAAGAGTCATGTTTAGTAAAGGCTGTGCAAATAAGGAGGAAATCTTAAACATCTTGACACTAAATGAAGAAGAGCTACCGATATAATATCTAGGCATTCCTTTATCAATGCATTATATTAAAGATGACTTGTGCAACATTGTTTTAGATAAATACTAAGGAAATATTTAATGGCTGGAAATGTAACTTATTATCCTTAGCTAGTAGATTTGAACGGATCAGAGCTTGTATTTATCCAGTGAAATGGTTTTGGACACTAACTTTTAAGTTACCAAAAGCAACCATTAACAAGATAATTCAAATAATATCTAATTTTCAATGGAAAGGTTAAAAAGCTAAAATTGCATGGAGTATAGTGTGTACTCCTAAATCTGAAGATGGAATGGTGTTAAAAACATTGCAAAAATAAATTAAACTTCTGGTGTCAAATTAATACGAAAAAATCTTAACAAACAGGGCTATTGTGGTTAGTGGTTTCATAGCAAATACGTGGGTGAAAAATATTTTTGGGAAACTGACATCAATAGCAAATATTTAGGCACCTTCAAATTTTTATTATTATTGAGACATGAAGCATTTCAAGTCATAGAAAGGAGAATTTTGGATGGAAAATCAACAAACCTTTGGTATGAACCTTGGTTAAATGGATGAACTTTACCGCACAAACTAGGTATTCAAGCTTTGAGCACTTTAGGAGGTGAAAATCCTAAAGTAAGCTAAATATTAAACAATGGCAAATGGAATTCATTCAGTCTAGGACATGTTAGTAACTTGTCAATGGAAATTAGTAGTTTTAGCATACATAGAAACAAAGACCATAATTTTTGTTACTATAAGGAAACAATTGATGAAGAGTTTCATTTTAAACAAGCTTGGGAAAAAAATAAGAGTTTCTTTCCCTACAATAGCATAGGAAAGAGTTGTTTGGGACAAATTTAATAATCCAAAAATGTTAGTGTATGCTTATAGAGCACTGACTAACAAGTAATCTACAATAGATCATTTAAGGGCACGACATAGCTAGTAGACTGTACATGTGCTCTACGCAATTAGAATGAGGAAATCATTAAATCCTTTTCTTTGAATGCAATTATACATCATATGTTTGGTAGTGGTGTAGAAGTAGGCATATAGTGCATTTTAATTCCACTATTATAGAACTTCATAGTCAAGCTGTTACATCAATTTATGACTAAAGATATATTACAGGACTTAGCAAGGGTGGTTTTTACAACATGCATTTGGAGTTGTTGGATAGAATGGAACAAAATTCCAAACATGTAGTAAATTCGACAGCTTAGTCAAAGATATCATGTTAAAATCATAAAGGAAGAGGAGTATTTCACTAGACTTCACCAAGATTTTCGAGTTTTGGTCAATTTCACCTGAATTAAAGAAACTACCCTAAATTAATGTACAGTGTGGACAAGATATAGTGAGTCATAGAGCTAAGGATAGCGATGAGGGTTTGCAAGAAGCTGACGGACTAGGTCTAGTTTACAAAGTGATGGAACTCGATCACCTCCTCCGCCGTAATAATTTCCTGTCAGATTCGGAACCCTAGTTTGAATAAGGAATGTTTTGAGTTAAACTTAAAGATAAGATCGATGTATTAATTAGTATGTTATTATGTTGGGATGGGTTTTGTTTATGTTTTTTGGGCTATAAATATATTATTTGAGTTAGGGAGGATTTGTATTGTAACATACCTATTATACATAGGTTACCACCCTTTAGTTATTTACATAAATAAAGATCAATATCTTCTCTCTAAAAAAACACCATATCACCTTAGGATATATAGAGTCTGGTATTAATCACAACTACAATAATATCAACATTAAATTGTTAAGTCCAGTCAAAAAGTCCTTAGTTCTATAAGAACATTTATTATTAGCTATTATACTCTAGTTAGAGATTTTGACTTTGAATTGACTATAGTTAACTGTGATACTAACCTCATACAACCGAGGAGATGAATTCTTTACTGAATATCATTTCACTTCCAACGCTTCAACTCAAACACAACTTTAGTTACTTAATGGTCGTTATGCTATGATTTAATGATAATCAAAGGGGAGTACCCATATTGAAGTTCCATAGTCATCTCAAGTCGAGAGAACTATGTAACATTATCACACTAAGATTTCCTATTTGACTTAGTTATTATCAACCAACATGAAACTCTCAATCAAGTCATTCTATATTTATCTTATAACTATAAGTACGTAAAACTTTAGTGCCTCCATTAGCCATTGGTAATATACTGCCCAACATCTGGAGAGTGTTGCGTACTCTGGTTAACAGATATATTGATATCCTTTCTCGAAACATCTTGACCAGAAATATTTAAAACAAAATGTTATTTTATATTGTGATTAATTACTCATGATTGCAGTTAATTCCAACTACAATCACATATTATATTATTTAAGGATTTTCTTATTAATAATATACATTAAATAAATTACTTAATTATTTACTTCATAATATAATAATGTATATTAAAGAAAACAAATAGCTTTATTATGAATAAGATTGACTACAAATTTAGATAATTACATAATTTTCTAGGGCATACTCTAACTCTCATGATCTCCCTGTTGCTTTTGGTGCCAATTATGGATTCTCAATCCCATTCCTTTAGTCAGCTTACTTCAAACTAATCGAGCTAGTCCCTTCATGAATGGATCTGCTATGTTGCTCTTACTATCTACTCTGGTACTCGACACTTCTCTATCACTGACAAACTATCTTATCAAGTGGAATTTTCGAAGTATGTGCCTAGATTTCTTATAAGCTCTTGGATCTTTCGCAATCTACATCATGGCATTGTTATCGCATAACAATTTCATGGGATTCTCAATGTTTGGAATCACCCTTGACTCAGTCATAAATTTTCCTATCCAGACTGCTTCTTTAGTTGCTTCATTTAGGGCGATGTACTCAGCCTCCATCATCGAATCAGATACTATCTCTTGCCTGGAACTTTTCTAGTTTACCACATACTATTTAATGTAAATACATATTCTGACATTGGTTTACTATCATCGATATTACTCTGGATGCTTGAATCTGTACACCCCTTCATAAAGAGGTATTCATTCCCATAGATTAGGAATCAATCTTTAGGATTTTGTAAATACTTAAGAATACACTTTACATCTATCCAATACATTTCTCAAGGATTTGGCTGGTATTGGCTTATGCATCTAAATGCATAAGCCACATCCGGTCTTGTACATAATTACAGATGCATATGTTATCCTTTTCATACGCTCTCTCTCAGTATGAGGAGCGTCCTTCTTTGAAAGGATGCCATTTGTTGCGTAACACTAGCTACTCTATAGTCATTGTTAGGGCTATCTCACTCTGAGCTCTGCTTTCATTCAAATAGGGTTTGAACAACCAATGAGTCAAGTACTTAATTCCTTGGGGAGTCTGCTACCCAAGCCTCAAGGAGATCATAAAGTATCTAAACTATTTGTATGGTGTCTATGTAAAAGGATTGGGATTGTCCTAGCAACCATTTGGATCTATCTTTGTAGATCCTAATACAAGTATATTGGTTGCTTCTACTAAATCCTTTATGGAGAAGTTCCTGGACATTCAAGCTTTCATTGATTGCAATAATGGTACGTCATTGCCAATCAAGAGTAAATCGTCGATATATAGAACGATGAACACTATAGAAACACCTTGTTCTTTCTAATATATATGTGCTTCCTTTATGTTCCAATAAAAGCCAAACTATTCGATCACTTTATAAAAACACTTTTTCTAACTCCTCAAAGCTTGTTTAAGAACATATACTGATCTTACTAACTTACACGCCTTTTCCTTACTTCCACTGACCTCGAAACTTTCGAGCTACAACATGTAAATAATCTCCTCTAAATCACCATTTAGAAACATTGTTTCCATGTCTGTTTCCATATTTCATAGTTTTAGAACGTGGCAATATCGAGTAATGTTCTAATGTACTTTATCATAGCTATAGGCAAAAACGTTTTGTTACAGTCAACATCTTGAACTTGATGGAAATCTTTCACGACTCATCTTTCTTTGTAGGTATCTACCTTTCCATCTACATTTAGTTTCCTTCTAAAGATCCATTTGTAGGCAATAGGTTTTACCCCATTGGGTGCATCATCCAAAGTCCATACTTTGTTTGTATATATGGAACCTATCTCAAATTTCATAGCTTCAAACCATAATGCAGAGTTGTTACTCTACTGAGCTTGTCATAAAATGAGGGGAGTGTTATCTTCTAGGATACAATACTCTTTCTAGCCATCCACAAAAAAAAACATAGTATCTCTATGGTATGCGAGATTCCCTATTAGACCTTCTGTAACAACCTGTAAATTTGACACTACAAAATATTAAATTAATTAAAAATGGATTTATAACAAAATGGTGAATTAGGTATCGTACTCATAACCATTGCGAAGGTCTTTCTGAGATCATTAGTTTGATATATAGTTTTGATGCATTTGTAGTTAGTGTTTACGAAATAGAGGCGTTATAGCATTTAAATAGTGTATATAGTTGTTTCATGTTAAACGGATAAACAACCCATAACCCAGCTTAACGACTATATAAGTGAGGCCATGGGACCCTAGTCATCACCTCTATCTTTAGTTTTCCTTCTTGAATCCCAAAATCACCTAATTAATAATTAAATTAAAAGTGATTAAAATTCAAACCTTTGAGACCCTATTGAATTATATATGCATTCGGATCTCTCGATGCGGCAAAGAGGCATATGAAATTCACTTTTCCATCTGAGGCCCTGGCTGGGCAAAAATTGGCGATTTATCTATGACCGTCCATTTTAGGTCTTTGGAATCAACAGTGGATTAGCGATGATTAAACGATTGAAGGGAATAACCATGTAGAGGATTCATGGGAAGTTGATCCATATGGTCGAATCATTGAATGAGGTGTCGAAGTTACCAAAAATCGGACAAATGTGTCCTCGTTAGGGCTTGGCGGCGATGGCTGATGGCGGCTCTGGAGGTGGCCATTAAGGCGGAGGTGGTGTGACTTGGCGATGGGATGTCGGCGATGATGTCTGATCTGGCTGGCATGGCTCGAGCCAACATCGATGTCGATGAGAAGATGACAACTATATGGGTTATAGGAGGAAGAAGGCACTGTAACAGGTGATAGTAATTTCAATTTTTCCCACATAATTTGTATATTTGCATTAAAATGCCTGTGCCTTCTAACCTTCATATCTTTCACATTCGAACTCCAATTCATGCATTGTTTCTTCCATTGGACTCATGGCAGAATTATGGATGATATGGCACTGGGTTTGCTAAGTTTGAGGACCACTAGTATGAATTATTTAATTTAAATTAAATTATTAAATCTATAATTATTGATGAAAAATCATTCATTGACGTATGGTATTTCTATGATGATTGTTTAATTATTATAATATTTTGAATGTATTGTGCCTTGGTTGGATAATTATTCTTGACGGTCATATTTTTGGATGTTTAATTGAAACAAATTCTTTGATTTGGACTAGAAATAATTAATTGGTGTAAATTAGATAATAACGCGAATATTAAATAAATAAATTATAGGTAAGGTTATTCATAGATTTTAGGTGGTTTATGTAAGTAACAGAGATTTAACAGATATTACTGAAATTAATATATGGAATTAATAAGATTATTATTTATGAATTTTCAAGGAAATTCATGAATACTAACTTAAGTTATATTTTAAATTAACATTTAAGGAGTTTTATTATTTATAAAATAGATTGTGACTTTAAATAACAATAATTATATGTAGAAATGTTTTTTAAAAGTGTTTTCGAATAAAACAATTACTGTTTTATGGTAAATAGAATTAAAAAGGGGTTCTAGTAATTTACAATAAGTTATTTTTTTCTAGAATAAGTTGTAATAAATTTGGAAGGTACTAAGGAGGTTAAATGTTTTATTTTGATGTAAAACAATAATATTATAATTGTGTAAAGCGATTCGATTACTATTCTAATTTAGAATATGATGCTTAGAAGTATTTAAAGAAATGGAAGTACAATAAGAGATTTAAAGAGTATATCATCGTTTAAAAGGAATTATTTTTTAGGAAGATGATTGTGTATTGCGAGACTACACAGTCGATTAGGTGATAAATTTGATATAATATGGATTCGGCCAACATGTGACTGGTAGCCAACAAGGATTAACTAGGTAATGTAAAATTAAGTACAATGCAACATCGACAAACATAAAATAAAGGGAAGGAAGAAGTAACAACATAAAACATCATAAACTAAACCCCATGCATGCAACAGCTCTAATTGAAGAAACCAAAATGGGCTGCTCAGCCAAGTTGACAGAGGCCCAAAAAAGGGCTTTACCATGGACGAGTAAAGACACGGCAGGAGGAGTGGCCAGCCCTACCATTATGTAGAATCTCCGAATTTCCAGTAGATTCGATGTCTGAATTCGCAGGAGGAATGCTCATAGCAATGGAGACAAAGCTCTCCTATCTATCCAAGAGTAGAAAAAAAATCTTATAGTAAATTTTTATTTTGGATTGCAAAGCGTTCTTGAAATAGCACAAACTCCTCTCCTGCTAAATAGACCAGTTGAAGGCAGCAATGAAGCAATCTAAGTCCGGACAAGGAGAAGAATATTGCTAGTGGTCGTAATAGGAGGAGATAGCAGGGATATAGCCAAACAGGTGCACGTTAGAATTTGTCCAAACATAGTAGGAGAAGTCACAGTTGAAGAAGAGGTGCTGGATTGACTCATTATCATCGGAGCAAAGGACACACTCAGGAACAATCATGATGCCCTTGTGAATGAGCGTGTCTTTAGTGTTAGCTTTATCAAGAGTAAAGATTTAGATGAAAAAACGAGCATGCGAGGGAATATTGCATTTCCAGTCTAGGGAAAGAGAACGACCCACCCGAATTGGTAAGAGTAAGGTAACACGATGAAACCGAGAAAGATTTCGCAGAAGTCAGACCATAGTAGAGGTTGTCAGGAGATTATGAAAGGAGGATGGACTGAAGGATGCGTAGAATTTGGAGGAGTTGAGAGAGAGAAGAGTCAAAGATAACGAGGTCGGAAGAGAAGCAATGGATACCAAGGGAGATGGCTTCGGCAGCAGAAAGGAATTTGTTGGAGATCACTGAGAAGTGGTTAGGAAATGTATTAGACAAGGGGGAGTCGTTAAACCAAGAGTCATGCCAGAGAGAGTAGGAATGTCCATTCCCAATTTGGACTTCAAAAAAGCGGAAAACCCATAGGATGGAAAAAGGACGCCGACCCAGAAAGGAGAAGGGCGGTTGGTAGGAGTGGAGAGGAGGATACGGAAGGGATTGGAGTCATAATGCTTAGCCAGGATCCAAGACTTCCAGAGAGGAGTATTAAAGGAGAGACATCACCAAATCCATTTGGAAAGAAGCTCCAGGTTGAAGTAGAACAAGTCTGGAATACCTATACCACCTTGTAACACATCTTTACAAACAATTGACCAACTAACTAAATTCTTAGCACGCGTGCCATGACAAAGGAAAGACCAGCACAATTTGTCAATAACTGAAATAACCCGTCTTGGAATTCGATGAAATTAAATCCAATAGGTGGAGATAGTAGAAAGGACTGATTTAATAAAATTAAACGACCAGCCATGGAGCGGGAAGATGCTTTCTAGGTAGCTAAACATGAGGAACCTTTGATAAAAGCGAAATCCAATCAGAGCGAATCAATTTCGTAGGACGGATAGGTATCCCTAGGTAAGAGATGGGGAACTGGTCGATACCACAGTTGAGAGTGTTGGCCACAAGGGGCCCAAGATGGACAGCCCCCCAAGCATAGTGATTCTGCTCTTGGAGAAGTTAATGAAAGGCCAAAAATAGATCAAAAACATATAGCAGAACCTTAAGACAATGGATATGACCCAGGGCATGCGAGGAGAACAGAATCGTGACATCAACGAATTGAATATTGGAAAAGGAAATACTTGAGTTCGGGAGACTGATCCCTAAGTTGTGAGAGATATCCAATTTTTTCATACGATTAAAGACATTGACAACAAAGACAAAAAGAAGAGGCAAGAGAGGGTCTCCTTGTCGCAAGCCTCGAGCAGATTTGATGAGACCTCCACTCACCCCCATTGACAGAGATGGAGGACATACTAGAGGTAAGAATGTGACGAACCCAATCAACCTAGGCAGTAGAAAACCCATGGTGGGATAGCATGTCAGGGATGAAATGCCAAAGTCAAAGGCCCTGGAAAAATCAAGTTTCAAGAGTACTCCAGGAATAGAGGGCCAGTGGTGGTGAGAGACAACCTCTTGGGTTGCGCCACACAATCTAGGGTATTACGAACGAGAATAAAAGCGGATTGCTCCTCCCCAACCAATTGGGAGATCAAACTTTGAAGGTAGGTTGCTAACACTTTAGTAATGATCTTGAAAGTAGTATCAGAAGACTAATAGGGCGGAAATCCGAAAGTTGATTGGTACCAGACTTCTTAGGAAGAAGGATCACATTAGCATAGTTAACTCTTGCAATAGAGGACAGATTAGAGTAGAATTCCGAGAATATAGCGAGAATTTCAGAATGAACAATGGGCCACAAGCGCTTGAAGACTAAGGGGTCGAAGCCATCAGGACCAAGTGATTTTTCATCATCCATCTCATGGAGGGCAGCTACGATTTCGGCTTCAAGGAAAGAATCATCGAGGTTGATGCGGGATGGATTAGGGTAGAGTACATTCCAAGCAATAAGAGGGGAAGGCGGAGGGGAACAACAAGAAGCTGCCGAAAGTGTGAGGTAAAGAGCCTGTTAAGGTTAGATTGTTCTTGGAAGGAGTGCCCTTCATGATGGATTTCAAAAATAAGGTTCGCTCACTTTCTGCCATTAGCAAATCGGTGAAAATAAGACGTATTTCTGTCACCACAGTTAACCAGTTAGAATTTGATCTTTGCTTCCACCCAATTTCTTCTTACTTAAGCAGTCTGTCCAACTCGGATTCAAGGGAATGGAGCAGGGTGGAATCCGAGGCATAGAGGGGAGCGGATTCCTCTTTGATGCTGAGGTCAAGGACGCGTCCTGTCTAGTAGCGATTTTGGGTCTAAGAGATCCCCAAATAGAACTGGACCACAGGCGGATTAGCTTACGAAGGGAACTGAGTTTAGCAACCACCGTAGCAAAGGCAGACTACTGAATGGGTGTGCTAGACCAAGTGGTCTTAATGAACTCTTCAAATCCAGGCTCCAAAAATCATAGCCTCTCGAATCTGAAAGAAGATCTGGAGGGACGACAGGTGCCAAAGTCTAGGAGGATAGGACAATGATCTGATAGGATAATAAGGAGGCCATGGACAGATGAGAGCGGGTGTCCATCTTCCCAAGATGAATTGAAAAGGAAGCGATCGAGTTTGACGAGGGTGGGAGTAGAGCGACAATTGCTCCAAGTGAAATGACGATTAGATATAGGAGGGTCAAACAAGGCGCAAGTATCGACGAAGTCATCAAAGGCTAATGAATCAGGATCGTGGGATCCGCATGAATTACACTCAGAATTATCACGGGTGATATTAAAGCCCCCCCAAGGATCCAAGGGCCAAAAGAGAAACTAGCAACTTCAGAGCAATTAGACCACGGAGTGAGTCCCTCCTGACTATTATGAGGACCGTAAATATTAGAGAAGAAATACGTGACTCCCAAAGGGATGAATTTTGAAGCAACATGAAGAACCAACGGGCGTTTAATAATTTGGGAGAGAGACGACAAAGATTCGTTCCAAGCAGTCAAAATACCTCCTTTGGAACCACAAGCATTAATGAAAGCCCAACCCGAGAGAGTGGGGCCCCTAAGGTGACAAAGCAAAGATAAGGGATGGTCAGCTAATTTGGATTCTTGGATGAAAAGGATATCGAGGTGTAAAGGGGATCAAATATGATGGATAAAGCCATGTTTATCGGGGTCCCCTAAGCCTCAAACATTCCAGAAAAGAATCTTCATGAGGAAAAGGACAAGCACTCCTTTTCCAATGCTTGCATAGCCGAATAATGATTGGGTAATAAATCAGTTCCCATGCAACGTGAAATGTTTTGTTTAAAGTAGAGTTAGCTGAAGTAAAAATGGCAAGTTGAAAAACACTACCAGAGGCGGGGAGCGTGGATCCAGCATTGCAAGCACTACATCTGACTGAAGTGGTAGAGAAAGCTGGGAGGGGCTACTTTGAGGGAGCTCAAGTGCAATTTAAACAGGAGTAAAAGCCTCTGGGTTGAAATCCACTGGTAGATTTTGCAGGCAAGGTCAAGTAGCGGGGAGGAAGTTAAAGTAGGGATGTGAGGGGCAAAAAGATCAACACATCTAATGGGTCCCATCTAGGTTCGGGGGTAGCAGGACAATGGTCCCAGCCTCTTGGTCCAATAAAAGATAAATAATACATTGGAGGTGGGATTTGAGCCACTGGAGGAGAAATGACTACGGCTTCAGCCAGTACAGCTTTAATGATCACAACATCAAATCTGGGATCTGAATGGGGGGAATCAAGTAATGAAGGAGGGATGTAAAGTGTCTCATAGAGATTTTGCCGAGCACCAGTGAAATCATCTCTAAGTAATAGGTTGGAGGGGCCAAAGACTGTATGAACATGAGCCCAATGCTCCATTAAAAGCTTATAGTCAATATTGTTCACCTCAGCAATAAACGTACAAGGGAGGGTTACGGATTTATCAAGACTCATATGGGTGAACATGAAATGGTGGTCAACTAAGGCCCACTCACAAGTGTCCAAATCCACAAAAAGGCCAAGGGGGAGGAGCAGTCTAGAAAGAATGATATTCGAGGAGCGAACATTCTTTGGCACCCCCTTAATACGGACCTAGGATTGGGGCCAATATTCCCTGACGTAGGCGTCCGACATCGGAGTTCACTGAAAATGTAGAGCGACCCACCTAGCTTAACAATGAAACGATGGTTAGTAGCCTGGATCAAGAGGTCGGCGGATGGAAAGTGGATAAGGAAACTGCGGTAAGAACGGAAGGAAATCCACCAAGCATCGGTGTGAAAGGTGGCGGCTAGAGATAGGCAAACCAATTCCATGTTCCAATAACTAGTAATGATAGTGGCAATGGCAAAATTGGAGGGAGGAACGGGTATGGGCATAGTCTCGATAGAAGAGAAATTATTATAGTTTTGAATCGATAAATAAAGGTGATTTTGAAATAAACAATAATAAAATGATTTTATACTTAAGAAAATAATGGACGTAAATAAGTTATTTTGATGGATGTTTAATATGTTTATTAGATGTTAATTATAATTATCACATATATTTGATGTTTTATGATGGTAATGCATTTTGATGAGTGTGCGATATTTTATTATTATTTCTACTAGGTGATAGGTAGTTAGTTATGATTATTTGATGATGGATGTTGTGTTACTAATATTGATTGGATTAGTACGCATTTGATGATGTTGATGATTATGTTACTACTGTGGAGTGATTAGTGTACACTAGATGATTTATACTTACATGAACGATGAATTATTATAGTTAGTAATTAATGATGTTTGTAAGAATATTTATGTTGTGATTTTCTTATTTGATGGATTGGGGTCACCATTGGATATTGTTGTTGTTTGATGAATGTGTGCTATTATTGTTATGGTTGCCCCATATGATGTTTTGTTGAGACGGATGAGTAGTAATACTTTTTTTCTTCTACTATTTGCATTGGTTGCGATGGTTGTATTGATGGCCTTGGTTGTGATGGTTGCATGGATGTTATTGTTGCAATGTACTAAGAAGTATTTGGATGCAAGTGAAGAGAAGGAAATAGAACTACATGGGCTTGTTCTCAAAAGGGGTACGTTGGCAGTATTTTCCTATGCAATAGTTACTGAGCCTATGGTCCTAGTGTATAGGGTTATGCACAGTCCAAACATAGTTGAAACATTTTTCCCCTTTATCATATGTATGTTTGTGTATTCGAAAGTTTACAAGTGGAAGCAAAGAAGAGAACAAAGGATCTATAATAGGTCACATCCATAGTAAGATTTGCTATATCTTTTGATTCGTAATTGTATAATTATGGTTGTAAATTAAATGGTTTAACTTATTGAGATGAATATTATATGGTGTTAAAATTTCTGTAATATTTAATTACTAAAATGATATTTCTGGTTAAATTTTGTTGTGAGGTTTTCCCTTTTTATTTATTATTTTAGAATTTTTAATTTTTATATATCCACAACCCACTGCTTTTAATATCTAAAATTAGTTGTATGCATATTTTGATGTCGATATAATTGATTTTAGATGTTAAAATAGTAGGTCGTCACACTTGGTATCAGAGCTTAGATTTAGTGATTCCCTGAGCCTTGGGTAGGTTTAACCATTAGGTTATAATAATCTACACCTTAGGATGGGTTAAAATATAGAATGAGAGAGCGTTTTGATTGATAATTGTATGCTTTGCATGTGTGGGTTTTTGTTAACCATGATCACTCACCCTAAAATGATGTTTATTTTTCATGATGGATGATAAATAAAGTAGGAGTGGGGTATGATAAACACTTATAAGAGGGGTTAAGTGTTGGTTATAAACTGAGTGACAAACATCTAATGTTAAATTATAATTGAAACCTATCCTGAATAAAATGGAATCATTTTTATTCTAAAAGTGAAAAATAACTGTTTTGAAAAATTTATAAAATAAACACGTCTGATTTTAAAGATATTTTATTAAAAAGATAATTATAGTTATTCTTCGACATGGAAGCGATTTATTGAACTTTTTGATGATAATAAAGTATTTAACCTAAAAATAAAATATGTTTATGGGGGTATTTTCATAAAGGGAAAGTGATCATAGTAGAAATATTTTATTTGAAAGTACTTTTGACAAAAGTGTTTTAATTAAATATTGGAAGTTGAATTCGGTCTTTGTAGAATATTTTTATGTGAGAAACTTTAGTAGTTTCTAAAACATCCTTTGGAATGTGTTTCTATAATGGTATTATGATTTAGACATGCCTTATTAGAAGTGGGAAATTTCATCTACGGAAAGTGAGATTTTGATGATAAATATTTTATTGAAAATATTTTATGAATGATTTCAGTATAAAATATTTATTTTGGTGGAAATATTTTAAGTGGAACATTTTTGTTAAAATTGTCTTTAATTTCAGAACATCCTTTGAAAAAGGTGATTATGACTTAAAATTCTTTCCAAAAATGTTTTGTTCGGGGATATATTAGAAAGAAATATTTTTGTTGATGAATATTTTAAGTATATACTGAAAGTTTAGAGGAGTATTTATTTAATAAGATGTTCTGAGGAAGAGAAAATTATTTTGATAATAGTATAGAATTTTGAATGTTTTTGTCAAAAGTGCATTGTTGGAGAACGATTAGTGCATACTCTTACTTTAAAAAGAAAAGAATATTTTGTTGAAACAAGCTTTACAATAAATATTATATGATTTGGAGAAGATTTATTACAAAAAAGTTATTTCCATAAAATGGTATCCTATTTTGAAGGAATTATTTTCTCAAAACAAGTATTTGAAGGTAATTGGTGGATATATTCAAGAAATTTATTGGTGGTAATATTTCAAAATAGTTTGATGGAAGTCTTTTAGTGAAGAAGTATCTTGTTAAGTAAAGAATGCAATAAATATTTATTTGAAAGAGAAGTTTTATCAAAGGAGTACATTTGGTTTCAAAAACTTTTTATTTGGAAATCGATTTTAGTTGTATGGATTTTCACTTAAAGGGTACTCTTTGATAAATGGTGTTTGGGAAAAGGTATTTCGAGTAAAGTTTTGGTTGAAAATGCATGATTTAAAGATTTCTTTATTGAGAATATATTCAAAAACATATTATGAAGAAAAGGTATAGATTATAACATTTTAGTTTTACAATTCTTTAAACTAAGATGAGGATGATTTGATTTGGAAAGTGAATGATTGAAAAATAAAATATCTAATTGAATTACGAACTTTAGTCATGTTTGTTGAACATGCATTGTATTATAAAGAAGTTTTATTTGGAAGTTTTAACCAAGAGCTATAAAACAAGACTTTGTGACATGGGATGTACGATGATGGGGTAGAATGAGTTTTAAGTCTACCTAATCCCTATTCCAATGATGTTACCTTATGACTATTATGTGCGACTTCCTTAGGAGTTGTGGGAATGTCTAGTTATTCCCTTTCACAGAGGTGGTTGGGAAATGATGTAGAGACCACCCATTTCGATGTGTGGGATGGTGACCTTTTACTTGTGATTGCTTTCTTTTGTTGAATTTCTTATATTATTTGTGATCAAGAAAATTTCATTGCTTGCTTGCCTATGTTTATGCATCACTTCATGTCATGCTTGTTTGGATTGATTTCTCTTACTTATATTATGTTGTTCATTTTTTTCTTACTATGGTTGATTCAATTATTTATTTGTTGGCTTATCACTTATTTGTTTGATTGGTTGTTATATGTTTGGTTGTTTACTTGTTTACTTGTTCACTTGGTTATTGTTGATTGTATGTTTACTATAATTAATTTGTTTGTTTGCTTGTTGTTTGCTTACTTGTTTATTTGCTATGTATGATAATTGTACGATGATGAAGCTAACCAATGTCCACTTTTAGTAAGAGGAACATTGGGAAAACTGGCAAGAGCTTAAGGAACATATTTGACTTAGTCATAGTGGACTGACATAGTTTCCTAAGCTAAGGAAGACTGGGTATTGGAATTAACAAAGAGATATTAAGTGTTCCTTGAAGATAAATAATAGTGATTGGAAGATTTTGGTGACACAAGACTTGATGGGTACTATTGAGGAATCAAGGATAAGCGGGAGGTTCAATATATAGAGTTTTTAAATATGTGTTTAGAAACCTAATTTTATATAGATTATTACTAGTTTCCGTAAATATTTTAAGACAAAGAGTCCCTATTTTGATTAAATTTTTATGATTTAATCATATACAAAACAATGATTTCTAAAAATTATTTTGAATTTGTTTGAAGTGGTGGGAAATATTTATAAAAATTGTTTTATAAATTGACGATGGTATTTTAGAAAGAAAAGATTTTTGTTTTAAAAGAAGATGGAAGCTTTGATCTAAAAATGAATGTTTTGGTAAATGTTTTACTTTTAAAATGTATTGAAATTCTTTTTGCTAGCAGATTCCACTTTGGTATTATCGATGGTTTATTCTAGTCAGCCGATGGACAAATCACTATAAGAGGTTTGTAACATGGTGATTTTATGAATTACGAAGAATATCTAGAGGAATTCCGATGATGACGACTCGACGATGGGAGTCGTGATGTAACGGCCCGCCTTTTTGACCATCGAAAGTCGACACCAAACACTACCACTGTATTCAAATGTCGCGCATCCAATCGACAAAAGGCAGATTGTTAGGGTAAATAAAAAGAAAAGAATAGAGAACAGAGGAAAAACAGAATCTCACAACGGAATCGACAACTTATAATATAACAAGGACAGTAGAAAATGTCACTCCAAACATACAGAGTATATCAGAGTTAAAACAAACCTTATCAGCTGGACAATTATAAAATCCTGACCTTACAAATGCTAATGGGTATACTATATAATACAGCAGAAAATAAAATATTACGATAGGTGAAACTTCAGCTCCCCTCCATGAATCCCATAACACCAAAGGCAACTTGGGAAAATACTCGGTCTGACCCTAGCATTATAAATAAATAACACTCGGACAAGTTTGGAAATACCAATGTGAGATAACTCGAATAAGGGGAAACATAAATAAAAATTCTGTGAGACCATGCCGCTAACGTGGAATGGGTTTTTACCTCACAAGAATAACATCCATACAGGAAAGAACAGAAATGAATATCATGAAACAAAACCAAATATTATTGGGCATAAATAAAATCAACCAGACTTGAAAGAATGGAAATAAACCGAGCACAACGGCATGTTCACAAGCCTCTTGGGCAGCTTTATTTGCATCATCTTTTTCTTTGATGACTTCGAAAAATTTAGCTTTAAGCTCAGCAAGTTCTTTCAAAGCAGCGTCCCGTTCAGCGGTGACCGTGGTGTTTCAGTGGCCCATCTACTCCACCAAGGAAAAGTATGTCTGCCTCATCCTCTCCATGGCCAAGTTCGCCTCATTGGCCCTTTTGGTGGCCTCTATCTCTGATTTCCGAGAGGACTCGGCTTCGTCATTAAGCACTCGGACGATGCGGTCCTTCTAGGCAAGATCAGATTCTAACTTTTCTATTATTTTAGCCCGTTCGAAGGCCACCTTCGATGCTTTCTCTGCAGCCTTCGCCCACTCTTTGTACTGGGAATAGATATCATGAATGTAATCATGCATTGTGTTCTCCGCCTCCGATGGAATTCTCTTTAAGTGAGGGGAAAAAATGTAGCCGTCAAATCATATGTTTGGGAAGTCTTTCTTTAGCCGAGCAATTCTAATAGCCCCTTCCCCAGTGGGCTCAGTTATGGCTTGCTCAGCGACGACGGGAGGCTCGACCTCAGTTCTATGGCGTTGCGACTCAGGCTGAGAAGCATGCGAAGATGGTTTGTGACGAGGGGGATCTATCGGCTATTTTCCTTGGCCCGAAGGTTGTGTAGGGATTCTAGGAGGAGGAGAGCGGGATCGGGATCGATGTCTGTAGTCCCTATCCATATCTCTCTCATGACGTTCCTGGCTAGAGTACCCACGATCGTGGTCTCTATCTTCCTCTCTCCTACATGACTCATAATAGGAAGAAGATCGACGAACTGAGCGAAGACTCCCTAACATCGACCCTCGTCCGGACATTGTATCTGTAAAAAAGAAAGAGAAGCAGAGTTAGTGGTTTCTTGAACCGAATAACTTGTGATTGGAAATCATGTAGTGCGTGAAGTGTATATGTATGTGCAACCACCCGACCAACTGGTAATGTCGGTCGCACTTATAGGAAGCGACTCGCTTAGATCAAGTGCACTATCAAGCTCCTCCAACCCGGTGTCGTGTTGAAGTGACACGTAATCCGAAATCGGAATATCGGTAAGCCCTTCAAAAGGACTCTCTGTTGGCGTGGAAGGAGCCTCTAAAATTCTAATGCCGGGAACCGACAAAGAAACCACAAATGATTTCCACTTCGAAGACTTAGGACGTTTGTAAGCAGCTGCCTTGCCTTTTCTTCTTCCTTTTGTCGCTTGAAATCCGGCCGAAAACCCAACAATAAGTTCGTCATCTGTGGGCGTTCTCTCTTTATTACCTCCTTCAGTTATTACGACCCTGGGTGTTTTGCATTTCAACTGCTTTCTCGAGGCTGCTCTCAGTGTTCCTTCAAGCCTTATGCTTTGATTCTGCTCAATCAGTCCAATGATTCTCAAATTCCTGTCGGTTAGAACCGATTCGATGTCCCTCATTTCACTTTGAACTTCTTGAAGGACCCCTACTATTTCTTTGAAGTACCTGCCTTCAGGTCGTGAAATTGTGGCTATAAAGAAAAGAAAATATTAGTTTTACATCAACTACTATTATCTTGATAATTCTTGGAGAAGGCTGCAACACTTACGTCTGACTAACCATCAACCAGAAAATCCTAGGGGCATCGGACGTAGAACCATTCTGTTTTAAAGTAATTCAGCCTTGTCCAGGATCCGGTTACTACTTGACAATTCCTGACCGCCTCCAGGAATGTAAAAGATGGGCTATCTCCCCTACTCTTGATGTTAAAAAGATATCTAATCTCTGTTGGAGCCGGTGGCCGAAAGAGACAAAAAGACCCTATTACAACTGTATTTTTACAACTGTCAAAAAATGACAGTTGTAATAAAGGTTTATTACAACTCTTTTTTTTTCCAGAAAGTTGTAATAAACTTATTTTCAACAACTCTTTTATTCTGCCAGTTGTAATAGATGCCTATTACAACGTTTCTTTTTTGCCAGTTGTAGTAGATGCATATTTTTAACAACTTTTCTATTTTGCCTGTTGTAATAGATGTCTATTACAACTATTTCGTTTGCCAGTTGTAATAGGTGTCTGTTTTTAACAACTCTTCTTTTTTGTCAGTTGTAATAGATGTCTATTATAACCTTTTCATTTGCCTGTTGTAATAATTAATTGATAATTAAATAATTAATAATTAACAATTTATAAAAAATTGTTAATAATTAACAATTACTATTAAATAATGATAATTAATAATCACTATTAAATATGATAATAATTAATAAACAATTTGAAATATGAAATAATTTTAATTAATAGATAAAAAATAATAAATTAATTAGTAATAATTAATTGATAAATTAATAAATCAATAAAAAATATTAAATAATAATTCGTTAATAATTACTATTAAATAATAATAATTAATAGCTAATAATAAAAAAATTATAACAAATAATAATTAAATAGTAATAATTAAAAGTAAATGATTAATAATTAATAAGTAATATTTGATAATTTAAAGTAATATTTAATAATTGAAATGTAATATTTAATATTTAATAATTATATTTAATATTTAGTAACTATAAGTATTAATTATATTTAATATTCAATATTCAATTTGGTTGGATATAAATTCAAATACAAAATTCAAACGCAAATACAAATTCAAACTCGTAATACAAATCCAATACAAATTCATTCGTCGAGTTGACTTAACGGTCATTATGAACGTTTAGTCGATATGGAGAGCTATTCGAATAAGGAGTATTATAAGTAGGGTTGTCAATGGGTACTCAAAAAATCCAAACTCAGTCCGCATTCATATCCAAAAAATAAAAAAATATCTAAAATCTGAAAAACTAATATAAATATTGATATAATAGTATCCACATTCGTTATTTATCCGTTCGGCTTTTGTAGAGATAGCAATTGATATTATGTATAGTTTAGTACATCAAATGGTTGATATTACTATTTTATGAAGGAAATAACTCACATAATGTATGTATAAATGAATATTCATTGTATAAAACTATTTTTTATCATCATATTTTTTATTTATTGATTTTTTATAAGCATTAGTACTAAAATGGTTTTATATTGATCGAAATTATTTATTTTTTAAAATTTATTAATTATGGTTGGAGCAGATAAATATTCATCCGTATCCAAAAATTAATCGGATAAAGATGTCCGATATCTAAAAATAATTTCGAATACGGATGCGGATATGATATTATCCATATCCGAAAGTACCCACTGACAATGTATAAGCCTTTATTAGTCGTTTAATTTAATAAATTACCTTTTGCTTTGCTGATGGATAATGAGTCCAAAAAGAAAAAAGGAAAAAAAATTGTATTGCGTCAATATTTTTCTGAAAATTTCATCTTCCCTCCACACTATTTTCTAAAAATTTCATCTTCCCTCCGCACGCACGCTTCTCTAAATGAACAAATATAAGTCCGGCCCTTCTCAAAATCAACTCACAATACCCAACTCAAAAAATAAAAAACCCTAGCTCACAAGATCTTGCATCGCCGCCATGCCTCCGTCCTCCCGTTGACGCCTGGCCTCCGTACTCACGTTGACACCTCGTCCGTCCTCCTGTTGCTGCCTCGCCTCACCTCCATCCTGTAGCTGTCTTGCCTCCGTTCTGCTTCATCCTGTAGCAGCAAATCTCCATGGCTATCTGGTCTCTCCGACGATTCTGAACTCAAGCCATGCCAAGATTTAAAGGTCGATGCTTTTGTATAGCCGCCGCTACTCGGATTCAAATTTCGCTTTTTCTATATATCGAAGGGAAGGTGATGCATACACTTTTTTACAAGTAAAACCTATAATTATGTTTTGAATTTCTTCATTGCTAGACTTTAACTTCGATTACTTCCTTCAATCTAGGTTATTGATTGTGATAACTTTCCCCATTTACATCATTTAACAATTCCTCAAATCTAGGTTAGTGACTATGAATATTAATGTCTGATTTTTGTATAGATTGCGATTATTCATAATATTCAGATGACCAGTCGAGTAGATTCACATCTCAAGGAGAATTGTACTCTGATTTTTGATAATAATTGTCTCATAGGTGGTTTTTTGTTGTAAGAGCTTAGTGGATGTGATGACATAATTAGGTATCTTTTTCATACATCATATGCATGTGTGCGTGCTTTTATATACAAGGTAAGATGAAGTTAGACCAACGCTAAAATTGGGAATATAATATGAGAACATGGATAGGAATGAATTTTGGTTTTTTCAAATACTCATTAACAACATGATGATATCACCAACTCTTCTACAATAACAAAATAGTGAATCATGAACCCAATTTCTTCTATTTTGAGCAGTGATTTACTTATCACTTACAATTTTCGATTCTTTTATTATTTATGATTGTAGCAGTACTCTTTTAAATTTTCATTTGAACTAAATTGGCTGATCCTTGCTTAATTAATTATTGCTACGTACTATACATAATCAACTATCTGTTAGTTATCATCAATCAATCCCTGTTACATACATACAAATTTGTTGCATACAATGTACTAATTTGGCAACAGAAAACTCATTTGTTGCTAGCAAGTTTGATGGTGAAAATATAGGCCAAAGAGCTGAATTCTCACTCAATTTTAATCATGTAATATGAATTTTTTTTGTCTTATCTTCAATATGACTATATACCCATGAAAAAAACAAATAAAAAATCAAATCATATGTAAATGAAGAAAAATAATGCATATTTACCTGAGGCGTGCTTCGAGGATAATGAATAGAGCCAGAGAATAATATTCTTCTTATGCATTGATGATCAGAGACCTTCAATCATAAGTAAAATGATTCATGTCACCCGTATTTTGTATTATCCAGCACACATTTGTCTTCTATGAATACATGTTAGTATTATGGAATAATAAAGTGTTTCACTATGTTTGTTCGCATAAGAAGTTCATAATTTTACACAATAAAATCAAATGCAAACGCTGAACAGAAGTATTTTTATCTTTCACACGTAAAGCACAAAATGCACTATTTTTGGAATATTTTTTAGAGCAACACAAAATATTTGATGATAGATAGATTCACATGCGCACGCCCGCACACAAAATATTGGGCTGCATAGAAAACTGAATACCCCAACTATTATAGTGTTACTTGAACCCAGTTTGTATCTGGATATAACCAGGCTATAATACTAGGTGGTGAGATGAAAAACAATACCTTGTTTAGATATGGAGAAGTGGTATTAGAAATGATTGTGTCTATAAAAAAATTTCTCCCTGAAGTAACCCTATAATTCAACAAGTCCTGGGAAAAACAAAAAAACCTAGTTAATCCTTGGTGCATTTTTTCAACTTCCAAGGTCCCTAATCTGCATTGATTTCTTTTAAAGTATTTGTTCTCAAAATTCCAGACTTTCTAACTCATTTCCACAAGAGGAGAGAAGAAATCCAAAGTGCTTTCATCTCTCTCAACTCCAAAAGAGATAACCCCAAGACTTATCAATTTTTATTACATGGAACAAATAAGCTTTTAGTTTCGCTGTGAGGCTGAATGTACATTGAACATGATTAACATGTTAAATAATCAACATATGTTGTATATGTATATGCAGAATGGGAATGAGAAACTGGAAGGGCAAAAAGAAGCACTGCAGCAATGGGAGGATGACCGAGACGATGATGATGTCAATGACTTCTCTCTGCAGTTGAGGAAAGAACTAGAAAGTAACAGCACAACCGGCAAGAAGTGATTTGCTTTGCATTGCTATCTTTTTCTTCTTAAACCCTTGATGCTGCATTTTGTTATTTTGGATTGTCTTTCTTCTTAATTTTTGTTATGAGCATGTGTTGTTTTGGTACTGTTTTAGTTGGTGATGTGAACGAATACTTTAGATTGTTTTATTTGTTATGTATTGTGTTTTGTTAGAATTATATAAATATTAATATTTATGAATGAATTATATAAATATAAATATTAATATTAATATTTATTTGGTATGTATCAACTGTTGAAAAAAGATTAATTGCAACTGTGAATAGCAGTTGTAGTAGATAACTACAACAATTATCCAGCAGTTGTCATACCTGCTACAGCACGAAATGTTACATATCTACAAGAGTTACCAACAGTTGTAAAATGGTTATTTGCAAGGGTAAGAAACAGTTGTAATATACAATATCACAACGCTTATATGCAACTAAAGAACACAGTTGTAAAAAATTGATAGTCTTTTACAACTTCTTAAAATACGACTGTGGTTCCACCGTTGTAATATATCTTTTACAACTGTGTTCCACCATTGTAATATGCCTCTTTTGTTGTAGTGATGCTCCATTTATACAATAAATAAACTGTTTAGCGTGGCATATTCGTTGGGGTATAGTTGTGATGGAGCGATTCCGAGGAAAGACAACACTTCCCTAATGTATTGGTTGAATGGAGGAAGTGTTCCTGATGTGCATGCATGGCGATTGAAGGCAGTAAACACCTCTAGGGGAGCATGTGGTCTATCGTTCGGTCCTGGTAATAGTACATCGTCCAATGACAAACCATGCCTTAGGAATATTCAACCCAACATGTCTTCAGAGACATTGGACGGTATAGAACCTTGGGGATTACAAATGAATGTAGCATCAGGTAGTTCGTCCGGAGCAGGGTCTATGCCTTTGGCTGCGATGGCTGGCAATTCTATTATTGGAAGAGACAGACTCTGACTTCCCTGTTGCTGTGAACTTGTGGACTCCATAACTAATCAACTTATTAAAACCCATCGTTAGACGATAGTAAGCCCGTGTTCCCCAGTATGAAGTGTGTGAATGTATTATGCAGTGCAGTGCTACATGTTACTTAGGAAATTCTACAAAATTTAAGAGATGTTCAAACAACGAGACTTCAAAATTCAACTGGAGTGACCGTCATCGCTGACCGTCACAACTGTGCCATCCAGGCTTTGGAGACCGATCCAGGTTCATGTTTATTAAATTCAGTCAAGTTACAGTTCCATCGACGAGCTTCAAAAGGCAGTCAAATGTGCAGTTCAATGGTCAAGTCTAGTTATGTTAAGGTGAAGTTCGTCGGAGTCAAATATTCGAATTTGCGTGAAGTTCGTGTCCATCGAGGTCAGGAATAGGATCATTCGTTACAAAGGCTTTTGGTTTGTATCGGTCCAAGAATGTTCGTTTCGTATCGATCAAAGCCGAGGAATTCGAACCGATCGAAAATGACTATTTTGTATCGATAAAAAGACCTCCATTTCGTATCGATCATACAACTCTGTCTCGTATCGATCATCTAACATCCATTTCGTACCAATCGAATGTTATCAATTTCGTATCGATCAAACGACTCATCCATGTATCAATCAAAGATGCACTAGCTTTGTATCGATCAATGTAGATTTGAAGTCACTGATACTCAGTGGCCGTCCCACGATCAATACGAAATCTAAGGCAGGATAACGATACAAGATTTCCGATTGAAGTCGATACGAAACAAGACGCCTTCTTCCTCAATCGATGCGAGGTGAAGATCAGACAACTGCCCACTAACTCCTTCATATCTGTCCTCGCCTCTTCTTCTCCAACCGATACAAATTTCATTAACCCATCCTTGACCTCGCTTCGACCTAACTTCGACACTAATATTATCGGAATCGGTCAGGAATACGAGGGGAGTGGCACAAGAATTCGAGTCTCGTCATTTGGAGTTGTTCCTAATCGATTAATTACCTAAATTGAAGTAAAGATTCGAGGGATTAAGGGATTGTTTAAGTTTGGATGAAGGCAGTTTCTTTTTCTCAGTTTCTCAATCGACACGAAGCAATGCAGAAGTAATAAAATGCAGGCGAAAAATTTTCTAAGTACGAAAGCAGTATTTATATGGGCCCAAGGGAAGGAGAAAAATGATTCGACTCCTAGTCATCGCGTCCGCTTCAACCCGGTTCCTCCCCAGATCGATGCGAATTAGCTATTCGTATCCAACAGCTCGAGCTTCATCGATATGAAATGTGCAACGAAGATTTTTCTGAAACAATGGATTCCATTCGAGACGAATGGATACGAATTGCACTGTTCGTATCCACTGTTTTCGACTCCATTTGAGACGCATCGATACGAATTGCACTATTCGTATCCATCGATACGAATAGTACTCGGAGAACAATCTTACGACCTTTCACATCGATCCAGGAGAGGATCGATACGAAGGGACATTCCAAAAACGACCATCAAGCGTTGTTACAACTCGAATTTCGCATCGATTCAGAAGAGGATCGATACGGAATTCGATACAAGAGAACTGACAACGACTTGTGAACGTGCGAACGTCAACAAGAGTCAAGTTAACGTATACTTTTGTACGTCAGACTAATTTTCAATTTTAAAATTTCACAGGTCGAATGCCCACCTGATAAACAATTACAACCACAAACAGCTAATCAATATCATACAACAATCAGTTACATTAGCACATAGTACAACAGTTGACAGTCTACAGTTTATAATTTATGTCTCTATGGATCAATCAAAGATTACAACTTCCAATGAGGAGACGATAATTGTTTAACAAGCTAGATGGAATTATTAAGAGTGAAGATTGCAGCTTTTCAAAGCACGTCGTATTCTCACAAGACGTACTTTGGGGGGAAAATGTTATCCCGCCTTTTGGCAAGGCCGTGATACCAGGAACTCAATTGGAAACCAAGAACAGTCCGTCGCGAAGATCGATTGTACGCAGGTTTGCTATGAATATCGATAAATTTTGTCCGAGTTCGGATCAAGCTACAATTGACAAGACATGACAAGCAAAACTGTGAAAGCCAACGTTCCAAGTTTCAAGTCAATCGGAGTGCGTATGCTCAAGATATGATCGATACAATTTAGGAAAGCAAATTGTTTGAATCCATTGAGAGCCGCCTTGTTCGTATCCGTAAAGCAACCAGGGAACAGCTGACTTCGTATCGATCTTATTCGAATCGATCATAGGCGTACGATTTCGTATTGATCAAGAGAACTGCACTTTTCGTATCCATCAACCGAAAGGATTTCTTCGTATCCATGCAGCATCGACTCTTCGTATCCATCCATCGATATCAACTCACGTCCATCTGTTCGTATCCATCACAGTATCAGTTATTCGTATCCATCAAGTTGGAACAACTTCGATCGATACAAACAAGACCACACAATCAATACAAGCCATGAAATTTGGATCGATACGAACAGAGCCACTTCCATCGATACGAACTAAGCCACTTGCACCGATACGAACAAGGCAACAGTCTTCGATACAAACAAGGCGAAAACCTTGGGATGACTCGATCAACTCGACATCAAAAGTGGAGCGATCCAAAAATCAAGCGCCACATCAACTCGCAGGCACGTGCTCAACATCGAGTCGAAGTGATCGATACGAACAGCATTGATGCGAAGAGAACGATAACCGAAAAGCCCAAACTTGCATCGATCATAACTTGCAATCCACAAGTCCAAACGCTATGAAATTTTCACAGGAGCTTACGTACGACCAAAGGAATGTTCATGCCAAGTTTCGACTTGATTGGGTCAAATCTTGATCGATATGAAATTCGTTCGTATCGATCACGGATCGAGTCAAAATCATATAGGATCGATCGTGTGGGCCCACCCACGTGCCAGAAGAGGTCTCCCGAGATCTAAGCGAGATATCTGCATCCTATGCCTATAAATAGCACCCCAGAGCCTACAGAAAAGGGAACTTTTGGCTCTCTAACGTCCAGACTCTGCCGAATACATTTTTGCACTACAAGGCTGTTGTTGTACTCGAATTTTATCACTGGAATCCACTGTAATCAGTTGTAATCAGCAAGAAAACATCAATAAAATCATCAATTTCATAGTGGACGTAAGCAACACGCCAAACCACTGTAAATTTCTGTGTTTCTGCGTACTTTCTCATTTGTTTTTGAAGTGTTTATTAGATAATCCTCCTTTTCCATTTAATTTCTTCATTTTATCTCTTCAAACCCTTCCGAAGAGTGTTGTGCCCAATTTTGGTACAAACACCAACTTAAGAAATTAATTACCCTTATTTAAAACAATAAGCCGCCTAAACCTCTTCCTTCCCCCACATCTCGTATAAGAAACAAACCCCCAGGCTGAACTTTGTCCTTCCGCTAGATGTCGCCATCCTTCACTAGCTGCTACCCCAAGCTCGCCTCACCTCAACCGTACTCAGGCAAACCTCCCCCACCAGTGCGACCTCCTCCCTTGCCGCCGATGTTGAGAAAAATGAACCAAAACCCATGAATGTTCGCCCCCGATTACCACCGCCATAGGCCATCATTCACCGCCAAATTTTGGCCGAAGGTAGCTTGTCCCATGCTCTACAACTTTCATTCAGTTCCCGTCGGCAAACATCGACCAACGACGTCGCGAATCGCCAAAAACCCAATTTCGATCATCATGAAACTACTACTACCTCCGGTCGAATTAGAAAGCCTCCACCATTGAACACGTTCAACTCGATGGCGTGAACAATACTCTAGTTGAACTCGAGGCCTAATATGGCCTCTAGTGGTCCAGATCGACCATGGCCGTAGGATGAGCGTTAACGTTTTTAAAAGAAGAAGAACGTGTATTTTTTTTCCTTTCTTTCCTGCATAGAAAACGAAGGAGGGAACGCGTTTAAAAAGAAGATGGTAGGTACAAACATAGGTTAGGGTGTTAGGGTGGCTGATGGTAAGTTTTGAGGGCTGAAGGGAAATGAAAATAATATATATATATATATATATATATATATATATAATTTGAAAATACCTAGATATTTATTCCGAACCCTGATCTAGGGGTGTCGCCTGATGTTCCTAATGTTATACCCCTATTCCGAATGCAATGGAACAAGTTTCGAGACCTAATTCGATCATATGGAGAAGATAGCTTTTTGAACCAAATTATAATATTAAATTTCCGATATTAATTTCAACGCGTTTCTATCTCGTACGACCAAATGGTAATCTCTAACACTACGAAATTTGAAATCCAATAATAATACACTATTATTGATCCAATGGAACTGGTTTCGTTGAAATCTGAGACTGTGCCCCGGAAGGCTATTTTTATATGTTAATTTAAACAAGGTATTTTTAAAATCGAGTAAATCACTTATAAATACAATTTAATTTTTTTTATTATCTTCCTTCTTATTAATAGAAATTAGATAAGGCTTTAAATCATTTTTATCCCAAAAAAAATCTAAGGTTTAAATTATTTAAACGAATTTCAATTATTAATTTTAACGGTTAAATTACCCAATAAATCATTATATTTGAAATTCAAGTTATTAAATCTATAAAATTAACTTTCAAAGATTTAAAATCAATTAAATATTCCAATTTCAAATAACCAAAATTATGGGTCGTTACATGTATGAACGTCGATAGACAATACATTAATGCAAGCACATACGTACATATGTTAGTCATAAATCTAAAATTGTATAAGTACTAAAAAGCATAGTTTCAAATAGAAAGTATTCTTGAAAACGACAAATTATACTTGGTTGAATACAAGTTCATAATAGTATATAACAATTAACTAGGATAAGTGTTTTGAATATGAACACACCTATGTAAATACAAGTTGCTCTGCAGGTTATAGGCACCAACATGCAAGACAGTAAGGCATCAAGGCTAATGCAGGTTTCAGCCCAAATTGCACATGCTTCACAACAAACCCCTCAATCAGGTCAAAGACATATATAAAACAACATGGCACGGAGAGGTAACACAAAAAAAAAATTCAGGTCAGAAGAACAAGCATAGGTCCTAAGACATAAAGGCCTGAATATAAACAAGCCCAGCCATGCAAGGCTCATGCAGGGAAGAGCAACTTAAAGGCCATCAAGATAACACTACTTTAGCAACACCATCCAAACTCCTTCAGGCAATACCAAACTCAAACAGTATCTACACCATCCAAATGCCCCGGCCATCTTCATTATTATTATTTATTATATTATTATTATTATTATAAACTTAATTAATTTTTATAAATCTTAGTTAACCTAGTCAATTTTATTATTACTATATTATTATTATAAACTTAGTTAACTTTTATAAACTTAATTAATTTTTATAAAACTTAGTTAATTTATTTAATTTACTATTATTATTATATTATTATTATTATTATAAACTCAGTTAATTTTTATAAAGTTAATTAATTTTATAACCTAGTTAATTATTATACAAATCAGATAATTTTTATAAAACTTAGTCAATTTTATTATTATTATTATATTATTATTATTATAAACTTAGTTAATTTTCACTAACTTAATTAATTTTTATATCTTAGTTAACTTAGTTACTTATTTTAAACTCAGTTAATTTATTTAATCCATGTTTGCTATTAATATAACATTTTCTTGTAGTGCCCTATGAAACCAAAAGGAAATATCGGTATTTGTATTTCTCCTAAGCGTGTAGAAAACTGAATACCAATACATATCAAGTACCCTCCATATTTCTTAGAGTTACACAATTCAACACGAAACCAAAAGTTGTATATCCATTGCTTTATATCACTAAATATGATCTTCTTGAAAATCTGTATATACGTTGGTTTCATAGGAAACATATGCATGTAATAATTTGGGATAAGAACATCATATCGATGAATGGTGGGATCGCATTTAATGCTGCTAATCTATGGGTGCATTTCCAGATTTCGGAATAGAAAATAAATTACAAAGAACAAATTGAAATTGTTAAAATAATCATGTAGAGGGCAGTTGTCAATGCGAATGAAACAACTAAGAGAAATACTGAATCATTTGATTTAGTTACTACTCAGACAAAGTAACATCGGCTCCACTTATCATATTAGGGAATTTAAAGGGTGTATATATGTTCATACCTTCAAAGAAGCACCTCCGACCAAAAATCCACCAATGTCTTCTTGATTGGCAAGCTCAGCACAGTTACCACCATTCACTGAACCTGTAATAAGAGAAAGAAAAACAAAAACCAATATTACATCATCCATTAGGTGAATTCTTGAAACAATGAATACAACTTGAGGCTGTATGATCAAGTTAGGTGTCCATATTCATTAGTTGTGATTCATAAATGGCTGACCATGGCCTCGTCTTAAGTTCATCATGACACAATTGTGTATACAATACAATGGCAAAGTATTCAATAGCTTATGCATAATCTCAAGTGTTCTAGTAAGTTAGCTTTGATGAACGGAAGTAATTACATGTTAAACAGGCACATACTTATATTCAATAGCTTAGGTTTCATGCCAATATCGAATAGGAGAAGTAAAATGCAATTTGCACATAGGAATACAAAAAAGTACTTCTCAACAAGCTGTTCCATGGTCACGTGTGCATTATGACATAATAAATGGATACACTCATAATGAAATATATTGCGTCCATATATAATACATGTTGCAGAATAAACTTCAGTGGAGATGTTTTTCTTGATCCAATCACGAACAGCCAAGTGGACTTCCTGCTCCTGCTAAGGTGATGCTACTTTACCTATTCCAATTGCCCATATAGGCTCATATGCTTTGACGACAACATCCCGACTTGTGATATTATCTGCATAAAAGCAACAACTTTTAAGATACATATATTAACATAAACTAAAGTGGAGTTATCCCATAGAGATTATCTACAAAGATCTAACTTCTAATGCTGATAAACTACACAAACTTATTCATCGGCGTCTTTTGAAAACAACTAGCATGTATTTTCTTGTAAAGAAGATCTTGTTAAGTTATACATAGACATATATAATATAATGTAGCGGTTAAAGTTGGGAATCTAAATAGAAAAGAAACTATCAAGTGTGAACATTTACCATGTTCACTTTAATAAAATATATAACATTTACAAATATGGCTGAGACTATTCAAACCTCAATTTACTACCATGTTCATACCTGTTAAAAATAAAAAGATTTTCATATTATAAAGTTCAAAAATAAGCTTGCACCAGCAAGCTTGCCTTGTGCAGGCTTGTTGGAGCAAACTTGCCTAGTGCAGGCTTGCACCAGCAAGCATGCCTGGTGCAAGCTTGCCTTGTGCAGGCTTGCTGGAGCAAGCTTGCAGGCTTGCTCTATTGCAAGCTTGCTCTCCAGCAAGCTTGCACTATTCCCACTTGCTGGACAAGTACTAATGGGATTAGTCTAGCAAGTGGGAATAATGGGATTAGTCTAGCAAGTGCTATATTCTATTTTAATGCTGGAGATAATAGAATTGCAAGTAACGAAAGGCAACTGACTTATTACCAGCTAAAGAGTAAGAAACATCTGTTTCTTATAAAGAACATTTGTACCAGATCAGAAGCAAAATTAGGCAATTCACTAGTCATTCATGTTTTTGGATCTAGACCATACTATTTGCACTTAATAAAAATATAATAAGTTTGGAAACTAAAAGTGGTTTTAAAATCAATAACTGACTTAATGGATTGTATCTAGTCAGACTCAAAATCTATCCCTGTATGGGTTTGAAATATGGGGGTAAACAGGCGATCTCTAGAATAACAAGTGTGATTGGCAGACCAATTATTGTAGACAGAATCACAATTAAAAAAAGAATAGCATTTGCTAAATTGCTTATAGAAATTGACTTCGGCACCAAACTAATAGAAGATATCGAGGTAGAAACATATGTCGGTGAAATTAACTCAATCAAATCATTTTATGACTCCAAAGTGTTAAAATCACTATGTATTTGGGCATAATACAACAAAGTACTAACTATAGTTTCAAGACAGAGCAAAAATGGATATCGAAAACAATAGTACATTAGGAAAACCAAAATCAACAAAATATAGCACAACCCAGTTCAAGTTCAGAAGTTCAGTCTAGACAAGTTTAGTCTAGATCAAGTATACAAGTTTTATAGATGAAAGACAAACAGAATTAGGATGATCCAAGTATTTCAATTCATCATACATTATGCAAGACAATTTTCTTCACAATGATCAACAAGGGAATAGGCGAATAACATGCATGTTTAGACAATAAAGGTCAATAGAAGAAAGTGGAAATTAGGCTTAAAGGTTTCTTAATTTAAGGTAATAAATTTCTAAGACAATGATTAAAAATAATTAATTTCAATGACAAAAGACAAAAGATATTATCGTTTTACAAGAAAATGATATATGGAAGTATTTTTTTAAAACTTGTTCTTTTCTTGTAAACCCATGTTACAAATAAATGCACCATATCTTCTTAAGTTAATACACTGTGGATAAGCTAATTGAATTTTTGATTCTAACAAGTAATACGCCATATTTCAGTCTCTACTTTCTTCTTAAACTTGTTATTTTCTTGTAAACCCATGTTACAAATAACTAATATACTTTGTAGATTCTATTATGATCATAGTCAATATATTATTCCTTCTAGTCGGTCAAACTACTACCATGCTTCTTGGTAGATTCTACTATGATCAGGTATGTCTATTTCAAATACTTTTACCTAAGACTCTGTTAGTCACTCTAAAAAATTAGTATAAAATATAAATTACCATGAACTGAATGATATTCCAAATTGTCATATACCTACTTTTATAGGGTTTTATCACATTTGAATATCGAATCTACACCAATCAATAACAAAGAATATGAAACTCTCCTAAATTTGGTAACTTTTATTTACCTGAATTGTTTGACAATCTGAATTTATTTTGCTAATGGTCAGTAATAAATTTGTTTAAATGCACACTGGAAATACAATTAGTGATTACTTTGGTCTTTACTATGCCACGTGGTAAAATTATTTTAATAATCACTTAAAAATATGATAATGAAAAAACAAAGATAGTTGAATATCTAAATTTGGATGGATCATTTGAAACTGTGAAGCAAAAACTGTTTTTGAAACTTCATAATTTACCGAGAAAGTAAATAGAAGAAAGAGTCCAATTGCAAGGAACAATGAATAAGATGAAAGAAGTTGACACAAATAACTTTTTTCCTCAAAAAATTGAAGCCATGAATTATATTTATCATTTTTGATTCCACCTTCTTCTTCGAAACAAGATAGAAGAGCACATAAACAAGATAGAAGAGAACATGAAGTTCATCCTAAAAGATCATAAGATTGTGCACTTTGTATAATTTGCATATATGATCAATTATAGATATAAATTCACCAGTTTTACAACTGTAATTTGGCTACTAAAACCAAGGATGAGAGGTGAATTACCATGTATCATATTATATGTTGATAATGTGAATAAAATTAGTGTTTAAGTTTTGAAAGTTGGTTGGTACAAACTTTTCTAGCCAAAATTAATAAAAATATTTATGCATTTGACATTATCCATGAGCATAAATTTTCTTTTATTAGATTTGGCAACCTAACTAAAATAGTTACATTAATCAAAGCACATCATGATTAGGTTGGTAAGTCCAAGCAATGGAAGTAGTATTTTCTAGAGTAGTTTTCCTTTTCTTTTGAATTCACAAATTATAAATGATATCACAATTTACGAATGAAGAATCATCTTATGAATTCAGTTAGAAAATCCCAGACATTCATGGTGAGTATAAAAATATCTGAAAGAGAAACCTAAAACAAGGCCACAAAAGTAGAGATTACTCCATGAATTTTGCATGGTTTCATTGATTAATTATATGGATAAGAATACAATTTACTTTGATTAAAAAAGCCTTCACCATGTAAAGTACTATGCTATAAAAAGCATGTTATAAATACAGATATAAATCTAGAAAAATGTAATCAAATTACCACCACTTGTTCTGATGCATCATCCACTCAACTTTGGGTTTTGTCCTTTCTTCTATAAACCAGCTCGTATGCTTCAATGGGATCGGGATCGCGGCCTAACTTCCCCTTCTATTAAAAGAACAAAACGACAATAGTTAAATGAAGTGTTTTATCCAAGAAAAAACATAGACTAAATTAGAAGGAAAGTTTGAAAGTAAAAAACTATCTTAGAGGGAAAGTGCAATTAAAAAATTAAAGTATGAGAACTTACAAAATTAGCCATATGTCTTATGAAAGGCATTGACCCACCCGTGTGACTCGTCTTTAACTTCTTACGATTCACAATATTTCTTTCAACTTTAATCTGTTAAATATAAAATATTCAAATTTTGATTGGAAAATGAAGAAAACAATGAATAATTAACAAAATATAAAAGAATATGAAGAAATAACTAGAAATATAAGAAGAGTTACTTTATTTTCAGGATCATGACTTATTATTTGTAGATGTTTTAATGAAATAAGACATCTAATTGGACAGGCTAATCACAGGCAAGATTCTATGCTGCTATATTGTTGCAACACTGGGCTGCAGCGATGTAAAAACTCCAATTATTTGCTGGATATTTATATCAAAATACAAGTATTACTCAAATGATTAGTCCTCATACTGTCAAAATTAAGCTTTTATAAAACTGGAAGAAAATGACCAGCCTCTGGTTTTATTGTGAATGGAATGTCCTCTAATCCTCTTTATACAAGGGAAAAGTGTATAAAGTGCAAAAATGCTCGTATTAGGTTGCACATGATATAGGGATAAACCTATAGCCAAATTTTTTTATTTTGGAATCTCCATTGTCGTTATTGGGGCAACTATTTTATGCACAAGAATTCAACTATATCAAGTAAATTAAGTACAAAACCATAGTTAATACATTTGCATACAATGGCTCATGGCACTAAAATATACTTCAAATATTAAACCATTATTTTTACCTTCACTTCCTAATGTTTGGACCAGTCTTAAAAATAAAGAATGTAGTTCCGACTTGGTGTGCTAAAGTATCCTCAACCACCTATAAATCAAAGTTAGAGAAATATTAGAGTATCTTCAACCACCTATAAATCAGTAACGACCCGCTATTTTCAACCATTCGCATCCAAACATGTTGGACTTGAATTGTTCAAAATATCATATTGTTAATTTTTGTTTGGCAAAACTCAGCATATACAGTAAATAAATCAATCATAGAATCATAGACACAGAGTAATACAATAATACACAGCGGAATAAATAAATAGTAGTTCATGAAGCTACTATATAAACATCAGAGTTAGAAATAAAATACAACAAAATATCTCGAATATAGTGAAGTCTCCAGTACAAACAGATGACTTCTCTGAACAAATCAACTGGGAAGATGAAAGCTGAATCAATAGTTGGATCTCCAAGCGAAGCTCCAAACTCCATAGGTGAGTCTCAAATGCTGTATTACTCAGTCTGAACCGAGCATAAAGCAAAACACGAAAACACTCGAGTCAGGATTAACATTCTTATATCAATAAATCCAACTCAAGTGAAATATCAACTGAAATACAAGTAACTTAAAGGATGTTTGGGATAACCATCCTCTAAGGATCCGCGGAACCATCTACAAGGTAGAAATATACTATATAACACTGTGGCCCTTTCAAATAAATTTATACTTCACAACCAAGATATCATTTTCGTTTCAAATATATCTATTTTCCAAAATAATATATATATAGGTTAAATAATTTATAAAGTAAAGTATTTATAATTTTCTCAAGTCTCACAAATCGATTCAAATCAACTCAAACTACAAATTCAAATTTATTCAAAGCTCATTTTATCAATTCGATTGAGTTCTCTGTAGACCATTTAAATTTCAATATATTTCAAAGCTTTAATATTCAACTTTTTCAAAGTTAAATTTAACAGTTTCATATAGCTCTTGATTTAACTTCATTATTATTTAATCAGGGAATATACACTTAATAAATTCAATATCATTTAACTAGCCTTAAATTTCATTTTTACTAAATATTTCCTTAAATTTATTTAAACAAGAAATATTCATTAAATTATTTAAATCAAACCCAAGTTATAAATCATATCTTAAATCTCAATTTCAATAAGTTTCAAATCGGTTTAATTAAATAAAATCCTTTATTGAATACAATTTCAACTTAATTCAAATTATCTTCCAAACCTTAACTTATTCAAATTATTACCAAAATCTATTTTGAAATATATATTTAAATACTTAACCATAGTATATGTATTAAATCAATATTAATTAAATTAAATATTATTATTAAATCTATATATATCATTACCATTTACATATAATAATTTAAGAATCAACATTTATTAAAACCATATATTTCTTTCCAAAACCATGGAATTTATTTTCAAAATATTTATATATGGACCAACGGTGTCTGTATATAATTTCCTATCCTATGGTCAAGTGATACGGATATTTATCATTTCAATCCGTAATTTAAATATATACGGGTAGATATCATTTCGACTCGTAATCCCAAATTCAATCAAATGAAAATCGCTTGGGTCTATCATTTCAACCCATAACGATTTTCTCCTATTCTAAAGTCCGTTCGGGTATGTATCATTTCAACCCATAGTGAATTCTATATTAGCAGGGAACTTGCAGAGTGATAACAGATATGATAATAACATAGCAGGCATATATCATTAATATAAATAATAGATAATGGTGTCAGATGTCACAGGTGAACAGAAACAGATAATAGCATATATAACAATGTAAATAACTAAAAACAGCATATTTCAATTGTCGTTTCAATTGAAATCAAATTTAATAAATATAAGAATGTTAAATCGTGAGTGATTACTCACCTTTCGAGGCTAGAGAATATAGAAGATGACACATATACGCACACTGGTACGGACACTGAAATTTGAATTACGAGACGAGCATCGATCCGAGGCCCCACAATCGGGACCGATTCGAACTACTCCATCCCAGATCGATACGAGGCAAAGAGAAAAGCAATTCCTCAAGATCTCTCCTTCTTTTCCAAGAAAACCTCAACACTTTGTCGCGCACCATTCCTCGATTCGATCAATTTCGCTCAGATCTCAAAACCCTTCGAAATTGATCTCAAAAGAATTCAAGAATGATGGCCAAGATTTCCAATTTTATCGTTCTCAGCTTGGCTTAATCCATTAGTTACCTGATTTGTTTTGATTATGATCAAAGGATTGAAGGCTAGATCGATTCGAAAGAGTGTCTTTCTCAAGTCTGGAGGATCGATGCGAAGGGGAAGGCAGAGTAACAGTAAAAAGTAAAAAATGAAAGTGAGCTATGCCTCACGTATTTATATGGATCCTAGGGAGGAAACGAGACACTTCGCCTCCCGGTCGACCTGATCGATTTCTATCGGTTAAACACCGATCGATTCGAACGAGCGCATTCGAATCCACCATGCTTCGAACCCATCAAGGCGACGCTGATACGAAGCTTCATCGATATGAAGCAGTTAACAGAAGCTGAATTGAAGTCGCCATATCCCATCGATTCGAAGTACCAACTTCACGACCATCGATTCGCAGCGATTCGAAGACTATCGATTCGAACAATCACTTCGAATCCATCGGAAACCATCGATGAGAATGAACGCATCGCTTCGATATGAAAAAATTATTTGTCTACCTTTTACATCGATTCAGGAGAGGGTCGATACAAGAGGATAATCATAGACAATCATCAAAACAATGTTTTAACTCGAATTACAAATCGATTCAGGAGAGGATCGATATAGAATTCGAAAACAAACTGAACTGGCAACGACTTGCAAACACGCAACGTTAGCTAAAGTCAAGGTAACACATATATGCACATATGTCTGACTAATATTTGATCTTTGACATTCACAGGGATCAAATGCTCATCTCGTCATGATTTCGACGACAAACAGCTAATTACAATCATACAACGATCAATTACAGCAATATAGAATACAACTTTCAGCAAAGCATGTCATAGTTGTCCAACGTGAGACTGCAGCTTTTCAAAGCACGTCATGTTTACACAAGACGCACTTTGGGGGGCAAATGATATCCCGCCTTTTGGCAAGGCTGAGATACCAAGAAACTGACTGGAAAATAAGGGTCATACGTCCGCAGCATCGGGCAGCTACTGGATAGCCACGAATATTGATGAATTCTATTCGAGTCCGGATCGGGCTGTAATTGATAAGACACATCAAGCAAAGCCGTGAAAACTAACGTTCCGAATTTCAAGATAATCCGAGTTCGTATGCTCAAGTTTTCACCAATGGAAAGTGGAGGAGATAGCCCTATGTTCGAATCCATCAGAACAAGCCCTATGTTCGAATCCATAAAACCAAGCCTTGGTTCGAATCCATCAGGTTTTCCTCTACTTCGAATCCATGCAATCGATATACTTCGACTCCATCCCATAACTTACTTCGAATCCACCCTGTTGAGACAGCTTCGAATCGATCAACTATGGGATACCTCGATCGATTCGAACGAACAACTCCTCGAATCCATTCCCTCGAATCCACTAATTAAAGGCGGCTAAAACCATGGATTCGACCCAGTAAACCCGGAGAAAAAGCTGGATCAACCCGAGAAGCGCGCGCGACACATCACCATTCACACGCGCAAACCATCGATTCGACCCTATCGATTCAAAGGGGATCGATTCGAACCAAGCATGTCAACCGGAAATGCAATCTTGAATCGATCATAACTTGAGATCTATAAGTTCAAATGCTATGAAATTTTCACAGAAGCTTGAGCACATGTTGAAGAATGTCCACACCAAATTTCAGCTCGATTGGATGTTTTCTTGATCAATTCGAATGGACTTCGAATCGATCCCAAAGTGGGCCCGGATTTCCTGAAATCGGGCATGTGGGCCCCCTCACGTACCAGAACTGGTCTCCCGAAATTTAGGTGAAATATCAGCCTCCTACACCTATAAATAGAGCCCCTGGTCATTCAGAAAAGGGGTCGGACAATTTTAAGAGCTAAAAAGCACCCAGACTCTGCCAGATTTACTCCAAATCTCCACCGCTGCCTTATTTTCAGACTTAGCTTATAAAATCAGTTGTATTACATTATAAGAAATTGTAATCTTCAAGTATCGAGCAATAAAATCATCAAACTTCATAATGGACGTAGGTAAAACGCCGAACCACTCTAAATCGCTTGTCTTTGCACTTTACATTTCTGTTATTTGGAGTTTTTGTTAGATAATCCTCAGTTTTAATTTTCTTTCTTCACTTTTATCTCTTCAAAAACATCTGAAGAGTGTTTTCCCATTTTTGGTACAAACAAGTATATAAATATCAGTGGTACGATTATCCTATTAAAAGTCGATATCGGTACGAATATGCTGCTATTCCGTACGGAAAAATCCAAACGGAGCTAGAAACCTCCGAATTTCACGAAACGAATTTCGCAGTCAGATTCAGAGTGTTCTAAATAAATTTTCTCATGTTGACATATTTAGGTTTCGGAACACTTTTAAATTCAACTGTTATTAACTGATTTAAATTAAGATAAAATTACACAATAAAATAAACTTCCATATTTTGTGATGAAAATTTACCAATTGCTATGTTTTTAAATACGTATTCCAAATATAATTTTTTTTTTCAAAATTCAATTATTTAAAATTTCACAAAAATTCAGTTAAATACGCTATTAAAACTAATCAAAATTTATGGGTCGTTACACTCTCCCCCACTCAAAACTTTTCGTCCCCGAAAAGGGAGGAGGTAAGAGAATAGAAACAACCAGACAGAAAAAAATAGATTAAAAGACAAGGATAAACAATTAATTTAAACTATATAAATTTTACTTGAAATATTCATTTGAAAACTTCATTTGCAATTCAATTATCTTTAATACTTTAATAACTTCCAAATCCCATTTGTAAAATTTCTTGCTTCCTTTATAAATACCATTTATATGTTTAAATAACACTTTATAAATATATGAAAACTATTTGAAAACAATTATTTACATTATTACTTATATTTATAAAGAAGCTATTCGAAAACATTAAATCCAAAATTCATAAATTTATTAATTTTTATCTCAAGATACTTTTCAACTATTATTAATAAATCAATAATCAATTACTTTAAATATGTTTTATTTAATTAAAACTCCTAAAATATTTAAAACACTAAAATTTTCTATTAAACCATGTAGTATATAAATAAACAATATTTAAAAAGGGTATAGTCAACAAGGAAAAGAAGGAGGATCCGGAAAACAGAATATAGGTGAATAAATAAAGCTGAGCAGATAAGGTAGATTCAAAAGGATAGTATCAAGCATGAATAATTAATTCAAAACACAAGAATCTCAATTTCAAATATTAATACAAAATTTCTTTGTTGGAAATACTTTTATAATAAAATACATTTATAATAAAATACTTTTTATAACTTGATGTTTCAACAAGTTTATCCTCGTTCCTGTAGACTCTGGTAGTGCGTTGATCAGGTGCAAAACTAGAATTCTCTAGGTGCTTAGTAGACCTGTTTCAACACCCAGTGAAAATACTGGAAAACTTTTAAAAAGAGATATGGAAAGTACAATCCAAACAAAAAAACAAACAAAACCTTTGTCTAACCATGGATCGCAGATACACAAAGGTTACGCCTGGATCCCCTAGGAAACATCTGTATCCGTAAGCTTTCTCAGCCTTGCAAATTACGCCATGATGACTAGTAGACCACAGATACACAAAGGTTACGCCTGGATCCCCCAGGAAACATCTGTATCCATAAGCTTTCTCAGCCATGCGGATTTCGCTACAAAAACGACCTACACAGATCACAGAATACACAATGGTTACGCCTGAATCCCCCAGGAAACATCTGTACCCCTGGGCCATTCAGCCAGGTGAATTACGCTATGCAATCGCACTTGTAAGACCATGGGTAACGCCATGGAATTCGATGGACACTCGAGTATCATATCCGAAAAACCAAAAATCAAAGAAATATCGATAGAATGAATCCACAATGTGGAAACAAAGCGGATATCAAGTAGAAGGCACTTTCCATATCTTTACTTCGAAAATATGTATCATATAGTACCTTTTCAAATCACTTTTGAATATCGTACTTATATAAAGTCCATTATAGATAAGATTTTATTTTCAAATCAAATACCTTTCCAAAATCAAAAGTATATCAAATCACACTTATATAGATTTCGATTATATAAGATTTCAATTTCAAATTGAGTACCTTTTCAAATCAATTGTTTTCGAATCAACATCATACTTATACAAACCAAATTTTATATAAGTTCGATAACTCCCAAATCAAGTATTTAGTAACACAAGGTTCTCAAATTTCAATTTGTTTCAATATCAATATAATTTTCAAAATCATATACGCTTTCACCAAATTATTCTTCCCCAATCAAATATCTTCAGTTCCTAAGTTTCCAAAATAATAAATTTAGAAAATAAATCCAAATTTCCAAATCAATATAATTTAAGTCAAACAATTCATTTCCAAAATCATCTTATATTTACCTAAAGTCCATCTTATATAAGGAACAAAATTTTCAAAAATAAATTTTGATGTATGAAGAGCTATATGGGATTGAACATCTTTGCTTACTAAAAGGTTTTGAATTTAGAATAGTTTTGTATATAAAATAGTTTGTAAAATAGTTTTGTAATTAAAATAGTTTTGTAAATAAAATAGTTTGTAAAATAGTTTTGTAGATAAAATAGTTTTGTAAAATAGTTTTGTAAATAAAATAGTTTTGTAAAATAGTTTTGTTTTAAGAAGAATAAAAGAAAAATAGTTTGAAAATGGTTTTAAATTGATAGTAGTTTTTCATAAAAGAAAAATTCCAATTAAATTACAAAGATATCCAACCCAAAAACTTCCAATTTCAACATCATGTATATAAATGATATTAAAATATAAGATATACATATGTCATCATTTCGCAACATTACATTCGATCGCTCGCTCGATCACACAAGTTCGCTTTCGAACTAGTATTGTCCATTCGACTTCCCTTATGCGGACTTCGATATAATTTCTCGACTAGAAACCATCAGTCTCCTTGCATAGCCATATACTATGATAGAGAATTCTAGAATCAAGCCCAAAAATCTATATCGAATATTCGCCATCAAGAATCAAATGAAAAATCCTAACACGAAATGGTGTAATTCACCTCGAACTTGTGTACTCAAACTTGGATCAAATTAATTATGCGAATAAAACAACATACGTACAGCTTACGTATCTATTCCAACTTGTTAAATATATAATTTCAATTCTTAGCTTTTGAAAAGTTAACCTTGATTTGGAAGTGCTCGAACCTTCAAAATAGTCGAAGAAATCATATTTCAATCCAAAAGTTGGAAATCACCAACAAATCAGTAAATCAATTCCAAAAGATAGGGTTATATCAAATCAAATCCAAAACTCGAGGACTGAACACCGGCTTACTTCAAATCATTTCAAATATATATATACATATATATTTCGAATATCAAATCTTACTTTGGAATTTGAAATCAAAATTGTTTCACAAAATCACTCGCATAGCAAAGCTACTGAAGTGGCCTATCCCCCACTCTGAAACTCGAAAATCAATGTCGTGATGCGTGCACTCATCACCGAAATTATTTTCCAGCGACATAAGTGAGTTCTGGACTTCTATTTTCTCAAACTTCTTTTGAAATTTCTTCGAAATCATTCGAAACTCATTAAAATCATTTAAAGCATTTCTTATTCGGAAAAATACTTTTAAATCATATTATTATTATATATTTCAAAATCTTAAAACCAATTTCAAAACACCGGGGTTCAATTCTCGAATTTCAAATTTCAAATCCTTCAGTTATAAATCATTTTTAGATAAATCAAATTTCTTATATAATTTTTCAAAATTACAAGTCCTTTCGAAACCTCAAATTCTCATTTTTAAAAAGGATATATAATCTTTATTGAAAACATTTCACTTTTATATATAGAATATAATCATACTGCTCCGTAAGAATATAATCATACTTATCAAAATAATAATTTCGATATATAAACAATTTCTAAAATACAAACAAAACCGATTTTCAAAGGATGATTCAAGAATGGATTTGCAAACAAAGATAGGCTCTATCGAAGATGAGAGAATCAATTTCAAAATTGGAGATGGATATGCTTATGAATCACGGCCGACCTTACCCGGGTCAATCGTGACTTCAGGAACAAGATCGATGAAGAATTCCAAGAAAATCAACATTCGATCGCAAGAGATAGCGACATCTAAACCAAAGATATAGAAATCTCCGGTGAATCAATGCCAATTGTAAAGGAGTTTCACACCTTTACAAATCATTCAAGATTGGCGGGATTGCCTATTCTTATAGATATCATTCGAAATTGGGTTATGGGATATTCCAGAATCAAGAAACACGGATAGGGAGAGAAGATAATGGATTTTGGAACCGTAGGGAACGTTCCAAAGTCCAAAGGAAAACTTAATCAAAGAGGAAGAAATTCAAGCTCGAACGAACATGATTCTGTAAATAAATTTACCATATATGCCAAGTTTTGCCTAGAGCCAGACCCTCGCAGGGACATGTAGGAGTAAGAGTCATCCACTCGCTACCAAACCCAAATGCGAGAACCCCCTATCATGCTGCACTCGCCAAGTGCATAGGCAGACACACATGTCGGGCTTGAATTGTTCAAAATATCATATTGTTAATTTTTGTTTGGCACTCAGCATATACAGTGAATAAATCAATCACAGAATCACAGACACAGAGTAATACAATAATACGCAGCGGAATAAATAAATAGTAGTTCATGAAGCTACTATATAAACATCAGAGTTAGAAATAAAATACAACAGAATATCTCGAATATAGTGAAGTCTCCAGTACAAACAGATGATTTCTCTGAACAAATCAACTGGGAAGATGAAAGCCGAATCAATAGTTGGATCTCCAAGCGAAGCTCCAAACTCCAAAGGTGAGTCAAATGCTGTATCACTCAGTTTGACCCGAGCGTAAATCAAAACACAAAAACACTCGAGTCAGGATTAACATTCTTATATCAATAAATCCAACTCAAGTGAAATATCAACTGAAATACAAGTAACTTAAAGGATGTTTGGGATAACCATCCACTAAGGATCTGCGGAACCATCTACAAGGTAGAAATATACTCTATAACACCATGGCCCTTTCAAATAAATTTATACTTCACAACCAAGATATCATTTTCATTTCAAATATACCTATTTTCCAAAATAATATACATAAGTTAAATAATTTATAAAGTAAAGTATTTATAATTTTCTCAAGTCTCACAAATCGATTCAAATCAACTCAAACTCCAAATTCAAATTTATTCAAAGCTCATTTCATCAATTCGATTCAGTTCATAGTAGACCATTTAAATTTCAATATATTTCAAAGCTTTAATATTCAACATTTTCAAAGTTAAATTTAATAGTTTCATATAGCTCTTGATTTAACTTCATTATTATTTAATCAGGGAATATACACTTAATAAATTCAATATCATTTAACTAGCCTTAAATTTCATTTTTACTAAATATTTCCTTAAATTTAGTTAAACAAGAAAAATTCATTAAATTATTTAAATCAAACCCAAGTTATAAATCATATCTTAAATCTCAATTTCAATAAGTTTCAAATCGGTTTAATTAAATAAAATCCTTTATTGAATACAATTTCAACTAAATTCAAATTATCTTCCCAACCTTAACTTATTCAAATTATTACCAAAACCTATTTTGAAATATATATTTAAATACTTAACCTGTAACGACCCGTATTTTTACGGATCGACATGTTCGTCAAAATCTGGAATTTTTGCACTTTCATGACATTTCAGATTTTTAGGCAGATTTGTCTAAGTCCTAGGTCGTAGACGACCTAAGAGCTAAGTCGTGACCGACCTATAGGATGGTAGCGGGTTAAGAGATAAGTCTGGGTCGAGTTGCCGACTTAAGTAATTAACCGAGTTAAGGAAGTGTGGTTGACCGACTTAAGGCAGTGACCGACCTAAGTGATGAGTCGTGACCGACTTAAGAGGTTTAGGCGACCTAAGGAAGAGTGGTAGGCGACCTAAAGTATTCTGGGGTAGAGTTAGGTCGGCAACGACCTAGGATTTGGTTAAGTATTAGGTCGGCAGGGCGAGTTAACGACCTAAAGAACTGACCGACTTAAGGATGGCGACTTAAGGGTAGGCAGACCTAGTGGAGTTAGCGACCTAGTGGTTACCGGGTTAGCATGGTTAGGTCGGCAACGACCTAGGGGAGCTGGGGTAGCAAGTTACCGACTTAGTAAAGTGAGCGACCTATGGGAATGACCGACCTAAGAAATAAGCGGGTTAACGACTTAGTAGTTAAGTCGTTGGACGACCTAAGGGGTTAAGTATTAAGTGTTAGGTCGTAACACTGTTAGGTCGCGTGGGTTGTTAAGTCGTCCAGGCGACTTAGGAGTGAGCGCGCATAAGTTAGGTCGCGCGCATGTTAAGTCGTAGGCTTGGTCTGTTAGGTCGGAAGGGTTAGGTCGGAGGCTCTGTTGAGTCGTGGGGGTTTTTAGGTCGTAGGTCGGCAGTGTTAAGTCGGCAGCGACTTAAGGAGATAGCCGAGTTACGACTTAGGGGCAGTTTTCAGCTATAAATAGGAGAGCTTCTCTTCATTTTTGGGATCCGGATTTTGAAGCGACGAAGTGCTGCCATTTTGAGAGCTCGACTTCTACACTTCTTCACTTCTTTTCTCCACTCTAATCTAGTGCTTCCATCCATCCAAATCGAAGATCAAGATTGAAGATTCAAGAGCTTAGATTGGAGATCTTCATCTTTTCAAGAGAGATTTCTTCGTTTGAAGTGAGATCTTGTCGGATCTAGCTTAGTTCTTCGCTGTCCAGATCTGAAGTTGATATCTTTTGGATTGTTTAGGTGATTTGGTGAGTGGTGATTATCTCTCACACGGATCCAAAGGAGTATATCGGATTGTTGGCTCGTTTTGGTGTTAAAGTAGAGATTTCCATGCATTTTCTTCATCCTATGTGTAGATCCATATAGATCCATTGTTCATGATGATGTTACATCCATTTTATCATATGTTAACCTATGCAAGTTCATTCATCAAGTTTGTAGAGATATAATCCATGTTTTCATGCTTATTGGACTTTCAACTCTTTAATTACGAAAATGCCATTATTGTTATAATTGTCTACTTAGATCATTTTTGAATGCTTGATTGCTTGGATTGATGTTTGATTTGATTGATTGTTATGAACTAGATGATTGATGATTAGATTAGATCGAAGATGATTCAAAAGCTAAGGGAAAGGCTCTTGAATTGGAAAAGCTGCTCGTGGCATATGTAGCGGGATGATGAAGCTCTTATGCATAGATTCGATGATGTGATGTAGAGATGGGGCTTTGCAAGGATGTAATGAAGCGAGGCAATCATGTGATGAAGACTTGGTCTAATCCAGACGGGATCATTCCAAGCATGTTGATAACTCGGTGATATGATTCGAGTTGAAGATAATGAATGGATATGAGAATAGTCGTCGAGGAGGATGACTAGGAGGCTTGGATAACATCGTTGTTGAAGGTTCTAGCATGCTCTAAGCAAGGGTACGTTTGGGCAGATTCGATAGTCCCAACGGCCAACTGTTGATGGTCGAGTACTCTGGGCAGATTCGATAGTCCTAGGCACGGGCTGCGACGACGTGCGGGAGTTATGTCTAGAACCGGGGTTTTCATTAGCCCTTGACGGACGGCTGAAAGAATGTGCCGGTCATTCAATTAACGGTGATATCGAAGCAAATGATAACAGTGATAGCCAGAGTCATGGATGTTTGGTTGTATCGTCATTCGGACTCAAGAGCGGTATTTTATGGGTGCTTATCTGATTTAGGCCTTGGTACTTGGAAAACATCGCCCTTGACTCGAGTGATAGTAGTTTTACTTTAAATTGTATGCTCTGCTATGTTTGCTTCTGCTTAGTGTGTGTCTGGGGGCTATCACTGTAGAATGAGGTTGGAGTGGGAGGGTTGTATTCCTATTCCTTTTTCCTTTATGCTCTTTTGGTATGTTGTTAGTTAATTTACTGCTCACTAAGACTGTTGTCTGACTCAAGGCTTTATGTTTTAATTCTTATTGCCTTGGGCTGTCCGTCCATTTTTGGGACGGGCAGACTAGGTAGCAGGTGACAGGTGCTGTTCTCTTCTCACGATGCTGATATCGAAGACGAGCTGGAGGGTTGCATATTATCTTCTTATTATATGTACTGGATATTCCGCTGTTTTGTATTCTCTGAGAGATATGTAGTGAGGCTTGATGTATTGACTATGTGGATGCTTGTATTCAACTATTATGGAGTTTTATATGATGTCATTTTGTTCTGTAAAGCTTCACTATACATATGTTCTATTGTATTTTGTCCATGCGCTGTGAGTAATACGATAGATTCTTTTGTTTTAAATCTTACCTTGACAATCGTCCATGGTCGCCTGGCACACTTTACAGCGCTTTATCTTTAGATTCGGTGCAGGGGTCATGGGCGGTCGTCACATTTGGTATCAGAGCATTGGTTAATCGATTTTACCCAACGCTCGCTGAAGTAACTACGTATGAGAGACGTAATTGTATTTTGATGGATGAATACTATATATAATATAGTAGCTTAGTAGAGTTTGAGTCCTTTATGCAGTTGTTTCTCTAGATGTTCTAATCATTCCTTTTTATAGATATTGAGAATGAGTCGAAGAGGGAGACCAGCTGCTAGGGAAGGTCGTGCTACTGAAGAGACTGCTGATTATGCAGCCATGTTCGAAGCTATGATGACTTCGATCATGAGAAGGATACCAGTTCCAGGGGCAGCAGTTGATGTTGGAGTTCAAGTCCAAACTCCAAAACCGGTGGATTTTGCTAAGCTGTGCAAGGATTATACTGCTCTTGGAGGGAAGGTTTTCTTGGGAACAGAATCTACCATTGAGGTCCAGAGGTGGATAGATGCTTGTAGAAGGATCTTTGGTGATTTGGGAATTGATGATGCAACTAAGAGGAAGTTGGCATCAAGGCAGCTTCAAGGGAGAGCCTCTGATTGGTGGAACTCCATTACCATCGATACTGCGGAGGAAGAGATTACTTGGGAGCAATTCCAAGCTAGATTTGAAGCTAAGTTCATTTCTACAGCTCAGAAGTCTGTTCTGTTCAAGAAGTTCGTGGAGCTCAAGCAAGGTGGAAGATCAGTTCTTGAGTATGTTTCTGAGTTTGAAGCTTTGTCCAAGTACGCCCGGTCGTATATTGAGTCTGCATACCAGAAGAATGAGAAGTTTGTGACCGGCTTGGATAGTTATCTTGGGAGACAGTTGGTGGATCATTTGGACGATTCATTTGAGAAGCTTGTGGAAAAAGCTCTTAGGCATGAGAGTCTGTTTCCTAAGGAAGGACTTGTTGTTGCTGTTACCAAGGGAGAATCTAAACCACAACAGGGTGGAAACCAGAAGAGGAAGCAGCAACAGCAGAAGGGTAAGGATGGCCAGAAGAAGCCGAAAGGCGAGGTGACTTGCTACAATTGTCAGCAGAAGGGCCATTTCTCTAAGGATTGTAAGAATCCTAAGGTACCGATGAAGTGTCACAACTGTGACAAGCCGGGGCATTTCAGGAAGAATTGTCCAGAACCAAGGAAGGACAGGCAGATTGTGCAAGCCTATGCTTTGGGGGCTGTTCCGTCGTCTTCGAAAGCTCCTACTGCTGAAGAGAAGGGAAAGAGTGTGGTTGTTCAAGGTACTCTTTTCCTATGTGGTGTTCCAGTTAGAGTTCTGTTTGATACTGGAGCGTCGCACTCGTTTGTTTGTAATGAACTAGTAGGCCGGTTAGGTTTGAAGCCGGATATTGTTGATAGGCCATTGGTTGTGACTAATCCAGTTGGGGGTTCGTCTTGTTTGTGTATGTTATGCCGTGGTCTAGTTGTGTCGAGTCATGGTTGCTCTTTTGTTTGTGATTGCTTTGTTCTGAACTTTGCGGGGTTCGGAATTATCTTGGGTATGGACTGGCTTAGGAAGTATGCGGCTAAGGTTGATTGCGAGAGGTTGGAAGTGACAGTCGAGAATGTGGAGGGGCGAAAGATTGTGATACGATGTAAGCATGAAGAAGGCGTCTTCATGAGCTTCATGTATTCGCTAGTTGTTCCACGGGATGGACTGTCTTTAGTGCCGATCGCAAATGGATTCGAGGATGTCTTTGACGAAGTCAAAGGGTTGCCGCCGCATAGAGAGATCGAGTTTCGTATAGATCTAGTTGAAGGAGCCAGACCAGTTGTGATGCCTCTAAGGCGGATGGCGCCTAGGGAACAGCAAGAGTTGAGGGTGCAAGTTGACGACCTTTTACAGAAAGGATTCATTCGGCGTAGTGTGTCCGAGTGGGGTGCACCAGTTGTGTTCGCAACCAAGGCAGATGGATCATTGAGATTGTGTGTCGATTATCGTGAGCTGAACAAGGTGACTAAGAAGAACAAGTATCCATTGCCAAGGATAGACGACTTGTTTGATCAGCTTCACGAAGCTAAGGTGTTTTCTCAGATGGATTTGGCAACGGGATTTCACCAGTTGAGAGTGGCTAAGGATAGTGTGCCGAAGACTGCTTTTAGGACACCATCCGGGTTCTTTGAGTGGCTGGTAATGCCGTTTGGATTGACTAACGCGCCAGCATATTTTGTGGATCTTATGAATAGAGTGTTCAGAGATCAGTTGAACAAGTTCGTACTGGTGTTCGTGGATGATATTCTGATTTATTCCAGAACGGAAGAAGAGCACAAGACGCACTTGCGTATTGTTTTGGAGATCTTACGGAAACATCAGCTGAAGGCTAAGTTTTCGAAGTGTCACTTCTGGAAGAGTGAAGTGAGGTTCTTAGGCCATGTGATTTCTGGAAGTGGAATAGCGGTTGATCCCGCTAAGGTGGCAGCAATCCAGGATTGGGTTAGACCTAAGAATGCATCAGATGTGAGAAGTTTTCTTGGATTAGCAGGATATTATCGACGGTTTATCAAAGACTTCTCCAAGGTAGCTGCACCGTTAACAGGATTAACGAAGAAGAACCAAGTGTTCAGTTGGGATGCTAAGTGTGAGCAAGCTTTCGGAACCCTGAAAGAGCGACTGACGAGTGCTCCTGTTTTGACTATTCCAAGTGGGAATGATGAGATGGTAGTTTACACCGACGCATGTGGTACTGGACTTGGAGCAGTGCTGATGCAGAGGGATAAAGTTGTTGCGTATGCCAGTCGACAACTGAAGCCGCATGAAAGGAATTACCCGACTCATGATTTGGAGTTAGCGGCGATTGTATTTGCTCTGAAGATATGGAGACATTACCTGTTGGGAGTTCGATTCGAGTTGTTTACGGATCATAAGTCGTTAAAGTATCTTTTCTCCCAGAAGGATTTGAATCTTCGGCAGCAACGTTGGCTAGAGTTTTTGGCATCATATGATTTTGGTATAGCTTATACTCCGGGAAAAGGTAACGCAGTGGCTGATGCGTTAAGTCGAAGACATGCAGGATTGGGAGCCATGTTTTCTGAATGGAAGAGTCTCGAGTATTTAGCTGGATTTGACTTCAGGCCTAGATGCGAATTGGAACCTGAGATGCTGGCAAACTTATCAATAAGACCCACTCTTGTGGAAAGGATTGGTGAGAGCCAAAAGCGAGATGATAAGCTTGTCAAGATTATCCGTGAGTTGGAATCTGGATTGGATCCAGAAAAGGATAAAGGATTCGAGGTCGATCGAGAGGGTTGGCTTCGGAAGCAAGGACGACTAGTTGTTCCCGATATAGATGAGTTGAGGAGTGAAGTTCTGAAGGAAAGTCATCACTCGAGGTTGACAATTCATCCAGGTGGAAATAAGATGTATCGGGATATGAAGAGAACCTACTATTGGGAAGGTATGAAGAAGGATGTTGGAAATTTTATTTCCAAGTGTATGAACTGCCAGTTGGTTAAAGCTGAACAGAAGAAGCCAAGTGGATTGCTTCAGCCATTAGAAGTTCCTACATGGAAGTGGGAACAAGTGTCGATGGATTTCATCGATGGATTGCCTAGAACCAGAACGGGAAATGAAGGGATTTGGGTCATTGTGGATCGTCTGACTAAGAGTGCACGATTCATTCCTGTTCGATCGACTAGGACTGCATCAAAGTTGGCTGAGTTGTATGTTAAGTGGATAGTTCGATTCCATGGTATTCCGAAGAGTATAGTGAGCGATCGAGACCCATTGTTCACTAGTGGATTTTGGAAGAGCTTCCAGGAAGTTTTGGGAACCGAGTTGTGTTTGAGTACAGCTTATCATCCCCAAACAGATGGTCAGACCGAGAGAGTCAACCGAGTTTTGGAAGATCTCCTCAGAGCATGTGTTTTGGATTTCGGAGGATCATGGGAAGATCACCTTCATTTGGTGGAGTTTGCGTACAACAACAGTTACCAGTCAAGCATTGGTATGGCACCGTATGAAGCGTTGTATGGAAGACCGTGTAACTCTCCGACATGTTGGTTGGAAACTGGGGAAAAGTTGATGCTTGGGCCAGAGATGATTCGTCGGACTTCAGATTGTATAGAGATCATTCGGCAACGAATGAAGGCAGCCCAAGACCGTCAGAAGAGTTATGCCGATAAGCGTCGAAAGGATTTGGAATTCGACGTAGGAGATATGGTTTTTGTGAAGATTTCTCCACTGAAGAATGTTATTCGATTCGGGAAGAAAGGAAAATTGACTCCGAGATTTGTCGGACCATTCCCGATTATCGAGCGAATTGGAGAGCTCGCTTACAGATTGGAGTTACCGGAGAAAATGTCGAGTGTGCACAATGTTTTTCACGTATCGTATCTACGGAAGTATGTGCACGACTCGAGTACGGTGGTTTCTGCTGATAGCTGTGAAGACTTCGAGGTGGATCCAGTTGATAGAAGACCTCGTAAGCCGCTTCGTGTTGTTGAAACCGACACGAAACAGCTTAGGAGGAAGGTAGTTAAGTTGCTCAAGATACAATGGAGTGATGAAGATAACGACTGTACATGGGAGGTGGAAGAGAGGATGAAAGCAGCTCATCCTGAACTCTTCAAGGTATGGCCCTAAGGTGTCGTGTCATCTCACAATATTGTGACTTGTTCTAGTGTTAGAATTCTATACGCTAAGCTAGAATTGGATGTATGGTTTGTTGATTGCTATGGATGGTAGGCGTACAGAATAGTCTTTGATTGCTTTGGTTGTTTGGAATTTCGGGGGCGAAATTCCTAAGGGGGAGAGAATGTAACGACCCGTATTTTTACGGATCGACATGTTCGTCAAAATCTGGAATTTTTGCACTTTCATGACATTTCAGATTTTTAGGCAGATTTGTCTAAGTCCTAGGTCGTAGACGACCTAAGAGCTAAGTCGTGACCGACCTATAGGATGGTAGCGGGTTAAGAGATAAGTCTGGGTCGAGTTGCCGACTTAAGTAATTAACCGAGTTAAGGAAGTGTGGTTGACCGACTTAAGGCAGTGACCGACCTAAGTGATGAGTCGTGACCGACTTAAGAGGTTTAGGCGACCTAAGGAAGAGTGGTAGGCGACCTAAAGTATTCTGGGGTAGAGTTAGGTCGGCAACGACCTAGGATTTGGTTAAGTATTAGGTCGGCAGGGCGAGTTAACGACCTAAAGAACTGACCGACTTAAGGATGGCGACTTAAGGGTAGGCAGACCTAGTGGAGTTAGCGACCTAGTGGTTACCGGGTTAGCATGGTTAGGTCGGCAACGACCTAGGGGAGCTGGGGTAGCAAGTTACCGACTTAGTAAAGTGAGCGACCTATGGGAATGACCGACCTAAGAAATAAGCGGGTTAACGACTTAGTAGTTAAGTCGTTGGACGACCTAAGGGGTTAAGTATTAAGTGTTAGGTCGTAACACTGTTAGGTCGCGTGGGTTGTTAAGTCGTCCAGGCGACTTAGGAGTGAGCGCGCATAAGTTAGGTCGCGCGCATGTTAAGTCGTAGGCTTGGTCTGTTAGGTCGGAAGGGTTAGGTCGGAGGCTCTGTTGAGTCGTGGGGGTTTTTAGGTCGTAGGTCGGCAGTGTTAAGTCGGCAGCGACTTAAGGAGATAGCCGAGTTACGACTTAGGGGCAGTTTTCAGCTATAAATAGGAGAGCTTCTCTTCATTTTTGGGATCCGGATTTTGAAGCGACGAAGTGCTGCCATTTTGAGAGCTCGACTTCTACACTTCTTCACTTCTTTTCTCCACTCTAATCTAGTGCTTCCATCCATCCAAATCGAAGATCAAGATTGAAGATTCAAGAGCTTAGATTGGAGATCTTCATCTTTTCAAGAGAGATTTCTTCGTTTGAAGTGAGATCTTGTCGGATCTAGCTTAGTTCTTCGCTGTCCAGATCTGAAGTTGATATCTTTTGGATTGTTTAGGTGATTTGGTGAGTGGTGATTATCTCTCACACGGATCCAAAGGAGTATATCGGATTGTTGGCTCGTTTTGGTGTTAAAGTAGAGATTTCCATGCATTTTCTTCATCCTATGTGTAGATCCATATAGATCCATTGTTCATGATGATGTTACATCCATTTTATCATATGTTAACCTATGCAAGTTCATTCATCAAGTTTGTAGAGATATAATCCATGTTTTCATGCTTATTGGACTTTCAACTCTTTAATTACGAAAATGCCATTATTGTTATAATTGTCTACTTAGATCATTTTTGAATGCTTGATTGCTTGGATTGATGTTTGATTTGATTGATTGTTATGAACTAGATGATTGATGATTAGATTAGATCGAAGATGATTCAAAAGCTAAGGGAAAGGCTCTTGAATTGGAAAAGCTGCTCGTGGCATATGTAGCGGGATGATGAAGCTCTTATGCATAGATTCGATGATGTGATGTAGAGATGGGGCTTTGCAAGGATGTAATGAAGCGAGGCAATCATGTGATGAAGACTTGGTCTAATCCAGACGGGATCATTCCAAGCATGTTGATAACTCGGTGATATGATTCGAGTTGAAGATAATGAATGGATATGAGAATAGTCGTCGAGGAGGATGACTAGGAGGCTTGGATAACATCGTTGTTGAAGGTTCTAGCATGCTCTAAGCAAGGGTACGTTTGGGCAGATTCGATAGTCCCAACGGCCAACTGTTGATGGTCGAGTACTCTGGGCAGATTCGATAGTCCTAGGCACGGGCTGCGACGACGTGCGGGAGTTATGTCTAGAACCGGGGTTTTCATTAGCCCTTGACGGACGGCTGAAAGAATGTGCCGGTCATTCAATTAACGGTGATATCGAAGCAAATGATAACAGTGATAGCCAGAGTCATGGATGTTTGGTTGTATCGTCATTCGGACTCAAGAGCGGTATTTTCTGGGTGCTTATCTGATTTAGGCCTTGGTACTTGGAAAACATCGCCCTTGACTCGAGTGATAGTAGTTTTACTTTAAATTGTATGCTCTGCTATGTTTGCTTCTGCTTAGTGTGTGTCTGGGGGCTATCACTGTAGAATGAGGTTGGAGTGGGAGGGTTGTATTCCTATTCCTTTTTCCTTTATGCTCTTTTGGTATGTTGTTAGTTAATTTACTGCTCACTAAGACTGTTGTCTGACTCAAGGCTTTATGTTTTAATTCTTATTGCCTTGGGCTGTCCGTCCATTTTTGGGACGGGCAGACTAGGTAGCAGGTGACAGGTGCTGTTCTCTTCTCACGATGCTGATATCGAAGACGAGCTGGAGGGTTGCATATTATCTTCTTATTATATGTACTGGATATTCCGCTGTTTTGTATTCTCTGAGAGATATGTAGTGAGGCTTGATGTATTGACTATGTGGATGCTTGTATTCAACTATTATGGAGTTTTATATGATGTCATTTTGTTCTGTAAAGCTTCACTATACATATGTTCTATTGTATTTTGTCCATGCGCTGTGAGTAATACGATAGATTCTTTTGTTTTAAATCTTACCTTGACAATCGTCCATGGTCGCCTGGCACACTTTACAGCGCTTTATCTTTAGATTCGGTGCAGGGGTCATGGGCGGTCGTCACATAACCATATTATATGTATTAAATCAATCTTAATTAAATTAAATATTGTTATTAAATCTATATATATCATTACCATTTACATATAATAATTTAAGAATCAACATTTATTAAAACCATATATTTCTTTCCAAAACCATGGAATTTATTTTCAAAATATTTATATATGGACCAACGGTGTCTGTATATAATTTCCTATCCTATGGTCAAGTGATACAGATATTTATTATTTCAATCCGTAATTTAAATATATACGGGTAGATATCATTTCGACTCGTAATCCCAAATTCAATCAAATGAAAATCGGTTGGGTCTATCATTTCAACCCATAACGATTTTCTCCTATTCTAAAGTCCGTTCGGGTATGTATAATTTCAACCCATAGTGAATTCTATATTAGCAGGGAACTTGTAGAGTGATAACAGATACGATAATAACATAACAGGCATATATCATTAATATAAATAACAGATAATGGTGTCAGATGTCACAGGTGAACAGATACAGATAATAGCATATATAACAATGTAAATAACTAACAACAACATATTTCAATTGTCGTTTCAATTGAAATCAAATTTAATAAATATAAGAATGTTAAATCGTGAGTGATTACTCACCTTTCGAGGCTAGAGAATATAGAAGATGACACAGATACGCACACTGGTACGGACACTGAAATTTGAATTACGAATCGAAGCAAAGCAAAATTGGCACGAATTCAACGATCAAAGCTGATAACAAGAATTGATGGAACAAATCAGAATTGGATCGATGAAGATAATTGGTATAAGAGAACTTAAATATAACTATATATAACTATAGATATATAAATCATATTCTAAATCCAAATACATTTTAAATTTAAAATATATATGCATTTCAAAATCATTGTTTCAAATTAAAACATGTATATAAAAAAAATCAAATCTATATACGTAATATAATTTGAGATAAATACTTATGTATATATACTTAATAAAATGTAAATACTTACATATATAATGCATTAAATTTGAGAATATCCATATATATATATACTAAATAATCAATTCAAACATATCTCAAAATTATTATTTAAATTCAAACACATAAAACAAAGTCTCTATATATATAAATTTGAAAACTAACTAATGCATACACCTTAATAGTTAAACTCTTGTATATACATAGTATATAACCAAATGTATATATATACAAATACTTGTACAAACCTATCAATACATATCTATACAGTAACAAATATTATACTTATATATACTAGAATAGGGGTGCTGCATCTTGTAGTTTTTTTTATAGGCCATACTTCACACAGGAATGCAATCTATATATGTGCATACTGTAACTATAATATATACCTTTATACTTACAAATGAACAACACATTATAAATCAAATAAAAATTATCCTTTATAAACTCTCAAAATTTTGTGAACTTATACTGTGTAAACCAAAAATATGTATACTTAAAATCAAAACAGTATTCTATACTTAAAACAATATGTATATATTATATATTTAATAAAATTTGCAAGATACTTCATATACAATTATCTCTACACTTATCATATACCGTAAACAAAATATACAATGTATATCAACCTTATATATGTTCATATATAAACAACAAATGATATATAACATTATACTATCAGTATATTATATGTTAACATAAAATATATATTATATCACAATCATTATTATTATTCTGCTTTAAAACATCTAAAATCGAAAGCACACACACCCATAAAAAAAATCATATACATATAATATGACAGCTATGTTACCTATGTGCAAGCTAGATTGAAATATTGGTAACCTGTATATGTATATAAGTACTCTTATATATGAAAGCTTCCAAATATATATTGTAAAATTATATAAACTAAACTTATAAAAATACAAACAAGTATATAAACTCACGTACATAAAAATATAACAGCCACTATTATACGTATACTTACTGTAAATAAAAAAATCAGAGGCCGCAAGGGGAGGCGAAGTGAGTTGTTCAAGGCGGTTGGAGGTGTGGTCCACGTGGTGGGTTGCGGAAGTGGACCTGGTCGGGTTCGGTCAGGCAGTGGGAGTAGGCAGAGGTGGCTATGGCGGCCAAGGGAAGGTCCGGATGAGCTGCTGCGGCGGGTTGCTTTGAAGGCGGAGGCCGGTCATGTACAGGTGAGGAGGGGAGAAAGGAGAGGAAGATGGAGATGGCCTCGGTGATGAGAGCGGAGATGGAGGAGCGGATCGGGATTGTTGAGTTGATCGGCCAGGAAGAGGAAAAATGCAGAGGAACATGGAAGAATGAGAAGGAAATGGAAAAAAAAGGGAGGAGAAGAAATGAATGTAAACGTTTATTAACCGACAAAAATAAATGGAGAGAGCAAGTGAACAGTTTAGCAAATAAGGAAAAGCAAACGTACCACCCAAATAATTTATATTTTCAACCGAAAGAAAGTAAAGGCAAAGCTCGAACCAGATTATTTTGAATAGAAAAAGTCATGCACAAGGCTACTGGGAATAATAAAGGAAAATGACCGTTCGAATTTCGACCGTTGGCAAGTGAATGCATAGAGGAATTCAAAGGATCAAAACGTACCGATACGGTGACCCGTTGCACGGTTTCGTCGCGTACCGGACTTCAAAGCACAGAATTGAATATACCGCAGAGATCAGCACGACGAGGCGATCGAAACAGTATATAAATATCAGTGGTACGATCATCCTATTACAAGTCGATATCGGTACGAAAATGCTGCTATTCCGTACAAAAAAATCCAAACGGAGCTAGAAATGTCCGAATTTCGCGAAACGAATTTCGCAGTCAGATTAAGAGTGTTTTAAATAAATTTTCTCATGTTGACATATTTAGGTTTCGGAACACTTTTAAATTCAACTGTTATTAACTGATTTAAATTAAGATAAAATTACACAATAAAATAAACTTCCATATTTTCTAATGAAAATTTACCAATTGCTATGTTTTTAAATACGTATTCCAAATATAAAAATTTTATTTCAAAATTCAATTATTTAAAATTTCACAAAAATTCAGTTAAATACGTTATTAAAACCAATCAAAATTTATGGGTCGTTACAAAATCAAAGGTAGAGAAAGATTAGACATCAACATCGCCTTATTATCCAATAAAGTTCTAATTTCCAACAATTTATCAAAGTTGTTTCCTTCAAAGCTTTTCCAAAATTTACCAGAAAGGTAAGTTGAGACTTAGTTTATGGAGTATACGACCGGTTGAGAACAATCACATAAAGTTATAAGAACATATCATGTAAATGCTTCATTTCTTCAATGGAAGTCAGCTAAAAAATGAAATAATAAAGAAAAAACATGTATTGTTGGTAAAACCTATTCCATAAAGAATAAACAAGGAAAATAATCACAAGCCAAGCCGAAATCGAAACCTATAAACAATAAACAGCAAACTTTCTAACCCATTTTCGTATACATCACTTATATATAATACACTCTTCACCAAAGATTTCCAAAACCATTCAAACTTTAATTCAAGCATTAAACACACAATTAAAAAAACAGAAATTGAAAAATATACATAAAGTCTAGTTCGCGAGTTGGAATCACGCTTCGATCGAGTTGCAGAATCATGCTTAAGATGCCTTGAGGAATTGCGCTTTAGCTTCATTGAGATTGCGTTTTAGCTTCGTGGAGGAATCATCTTCATAGATGAATGTCACGGCGAAAGAATAGAGCGGGTGGCGAAATTAAGATTTCAAACAGAGGAGTGATTTGCGATTGAAGATGATTCGTGTAAGTGGAGAGGAGATTCGTAGAGGCTATTTTGGAATTTGGAAGTGAAGGGAAAAGGAATGTTTGGTGTCTTAGGAATAAGAAGGAGGGAAACATAAAATATCGCCGCCAAATTTTCGTTCAGGTTAAAGATTGCGTGAATACAAGCTGTGTTTTATCCTGAATGATCGCTAACATACAAAAATATAGCAAGTAAGTTTTCGTGCAATCCCCACTTGCTATTAATAGAACATTTTCTTGTAGTGAGAAGAAGTGGAGCAGTTGAAGGATAATGGCTTTATCCATGATGCCTATACCTGGAATGGGTATCAAATCCAATTCTGTTGAAAAATTCAAATGGGAAGTGGTGGACATGCGTTGACTATTCTTACTTGAATAAGGCATGCCCGAAGGACAACTTCCCACTCCCATGAATAGAAAAGGTAGTGGATTCAACCGCTGGACATGGGTTGTTATCGTTCATGGATGCATACACTGGATGCTATCAGATCCCGTTACACATACCTGACCGGGAACACACCAGCTTCATAACAGATCTAGGACTATACTGCTATCTCATTATGTCGTTTGGATTAAAGAACGCCGAAGCAACCTAACAACGGCCGTTGAACATGTTGTTTAGAGACCAGATCGGACGCTCAATGGATGTATACATGGATGATATACTCATGAATTCATGGTGATTGGGGAATCACATTGATGAATTGGCTGAGATGTTCAATGTTCTTCGAAAATACAGGATGAAGCTCAATCCCTCCAAATGCTCATTTGGTGTTTCATAACGGAAATTCTTAGGCTTCACCATGAACTCCCATGGGATCGAAGTTAATCCGAAGCAGATCGAAGCACTGAGGAACATCCAAGCCCAGATGACGATCAAAGACGCCCAAAGCTTGAATGGGAAGGTTGTCGCCCTGAGTCGATTCATCTCCAGAGCCATTGACAAATGCATACCTTTCTTTGATGTGATCAAGAAAGGGAAAAGGAATTTTGCTTGGACACAAGAATGTATAGACGCATTCCAGGCACTGGTGGACCACTTAGAGAGACTTCCCATTCTGTCGAAACCGCTGGATGATGAGGGCTTGTTTATCTATATGGCAGTATCGATGCACGCTTTAAGTACCGCACTCGTACGTGAAGAATCATGAATCTAGAGACCAGTGTAATACATCAGTAAGCTGTTGACATAAGCTAAAAAAACTATCCAAAGCTATAAAAGCTCACATACTGTCTGTTTATCGCTTCAAGGTAGCTCCACCCTTACTTTCAGGCTCATCCAATCAAGTTCTGACCGACTAGCCTTTGAGACAGGTCTTGTAACGACCAGAGACCTATGAAAGGCTGTTGAAATAGAACATTGAATTTAGCCAGTACAATATTACCTATCACCCTCGGAGAGCCATCCATGGTCAAGCTTTAGCGGACTTCATTCTTGAGTACACTGCGTGAGATGATACTCCGAAGAGCGGCGGAGAACAAAATGCCAAGTGAAAAATGTACATAGATGGTGCATCTAATGAATGTTGTTCTGGCACTAAATTCGTGCTTGTGACTCTTGAGGAACATTCGATTTGTTATGCCCTGAAACTCGACATTCCCATAATAAATAACGAAGCAGAATACAGAGCCTTGATTATAGGACTAAGGATTGCCAAGGAGCTGGGAGTTAAAACTTGTATATCTATTGTGATTCCCAACTCGTGGTATATCAAGTGCGGAAGGAGTTTTAGGCGAAAGGAGCAAGGCTAGCTCCTTATCTAAATCGAGCCCTTGAGTTGCTTAATGATATTGAATACTACACGATAACGCATATTCCCAAAGAGGAAAATGCGAAGGCTGACTCTTTAGGTAAGTAAGCCAATTCCAGAAATGTGCAGCTCATGGGCTTAGTTTCGGTAGAAGTACAATCAGCCCCAAACATCGACCATATGGATGTCGATTGGATCTTGGAGGCTGAACCTGAGAAGGAGTTATGGATGACTTCGATTAAGAACTATCTATAGAGAGGAATCCTTTTGGATAGGAAGAACGAATGATGTCAACTCCCTGCAAGATTTATTATGCAAGAAGGGGTAATTTACAGGAAAGGATCCTCTGTCCATACGCTTCGGTGTGTCGCTAACAATGAGGCCAAGCAAGTCCTGAAGGAAGTTCATAAAGGGGCCTGTGGTGACGTCATCGGACGGCAAAACCTAAAGAAGTGGATCCTTCAGTATGGGTACTTCAGGTCGACTATCAACCGAGATGCAGTTGATTACACCAGAAAGTGTGATAAATGCCAGAGATTCACCAAGATACCACAAGCCTTGCTAACAGAGATATCTCAAATGGTCAGCTCTTGGCCATTTGCAGTCTGGGGAATCGTTATCATTGGCGTACTACCGATATTTAAAGGCGGCGCAAAGTACGCCATCTTCGTAGTTGATTACTTCACCAAATGGTTTGAAGCGGAGCCGTTAGCTACAATCACCACGAAGAAAATAATCAACTTCGTGGTCAGAAACATCGTCTGTCATTTTGGGATTCCATGTTCCGATAACGAGACCTAGTACAACAATGCTGAGTTCAAGGACTTCTGCCCCAGGCACAGTATCGAGAAGAGATTTGCTGCAGTAGCACACCCTTAAGCGAATGGACAGGTTGAAGTAGTGAAGAAGATTACCAAGTCCACTCTGAAAAAACGATTGGAGAAGGCTAAAGGCAAGTTGGTCGATGAGTTACCATTAGCACTTTGGGCTTACAGAACGATCCATAAGTGAACGACTGGCCACTCTCCATTCACCCTAGCTTACAGATTAGAGGTTATGATCCTGGTTGAACCCAAAGTATATTCTCATAGAGCAACTCACTATAATCCCTGGATAAACGAGGAACTCAGACTGGAGTCCCTCAACTTTTTCAATGGGAGGCGCGACAAAACTGAGTCTCATGATATTACAATACCTAGGTCAGAGGTTGTACCTTTGAGATCGACGACCTCATCCTTAAATGAATCTTCTCTAGCACTGGGAACTTGGGCTCGACTTGGGATGGTCCATATGTGATTGACAAAAAACTTGGAGATGGCTCGTTCAAGTTGGCAATAGTGGACAGGATCCAACTCCCATGGGCATGGAATAGCAAACACTTACGATGTTATTTCACTTGAATGGTTACATACATAACTAAAGCCGTGTAACTAGACAGAATCTACCATTTCTTATAGTTAATTAAAGGAATGACTTATGGAGCTCATAAACTTGTCTGTACTCAATTTTACACCGTGGATGGTGTTATATTTAAATAAACCTGCATGTGCAAAGTTTAGGTGTGCAAGTACCTAGAGGTAGGTGTCGACTAAACTTCCATAGTCCATGATCGGATGCATGAAGTTCAACCACATTTGGGGTGGAGATAGATGCCAAACAACTTTTTAACCCAGGACTTGGAGGCAAGAGTATAAATTCTCAAAGGCTGAACGATACAATTTGCCTTTATTGCTCATGCCCGGAGTTTGGCAGAGCATCCATACCTTGCCCGGAGTGGGCAAGACGAAAGGTCTGCACCGGGAGAAAGGCGGGATCTTATTTACAAACTTCGATTAACGTCCGGAGTTAGGCATGATCGAAGGCAAATATTTTGGAAATGGATGTTTAAGCCACAATGTTTAAGTGGTTAACTCTGACTGACATAAGAGTTTGGCATGGTCAATACATGCATTTTAAAGAAGTATGTCCACAAAGACATCTGAAGGTGAATTACTGCGATTAACACCTGGAGATAGGCACAATCGCATGCGAAATAGCCTTGAAAGGAATATTAAGACAACCCTTTAAAGTAATTGGAATTTGACCAAGTTCTAGAGTTGAACATGGTCATATGAGGATGAAATCCTAAAGATTATTCTTTACTCACAAGTAATGAAAAAGACTAAAGACTTAGTCCAATAAAGACAACAAGAAGCGAATCACAAACACATTGAATGTAGAGTGCACTTCTCAAAAACTTAGGCAAATACAAATTCACACAAGACTAGAATGAAAAAAAAGTATTTTTATTCACATCCAAAACAAGTGTTATTAGCATCCAAGCTGAAAAGAAAAAGTGGGGGTCGGATCCGTACAACACTGGCCAGAAAAACAAAAAAAACCAAAAGTGCCTAAGTACTTCTATGCAACAAAAAATATAAAGGAGGTGAACGGTCATTTCTTCGGCTTGACCCATCATTGGAGTATTTTGTGATGAAGTGAGGGGCGTGCTTTGAGTAACTCTGGCCATGGAATTGTGACTGGAACGTAAATAGGATCATTGGGAGATGCGATGGACAACAGAAAAGGGAAGGAGTCAGCTGGTTCTTGCTTGATTTTGATGGCATCCGGGACTTGTTTATTATGGATCTTCTGTATGGTGGGATTTATAATAGGCCCTGAGGTCACCGTCATTAAAACATCCTCGTCAACCTGAATCTATTGAAACTTAGAGGTCCCTTCTTCATCTAGAGCTTGGATCTTTTGTGCATCGGGACCAGAGTATCACCGACAGGAATGCTTGAAGTTGCACTGAAGATAGTTATAACCATTGATTCTATCATTGTTGCAGTTACCCCTAGTTCATAGCTTTCTTTGGGAAGAGTTGGAGTCCCAGGTTGACCTGCAATTTTAGATAGATGAAATGAGAGATTAGAGACGTTGATCGGTGTCATGTGTGCCTTCTCAAATACGGGTGAGGTCAATGATATATCTCTACCAGATAGAGATTCCATGTGGGTAGGTGCACCACCCGAGTTTCGCACTAAGGTTGGAGATAGCATGCTGGGCTTGAGAAGTTGCGGCGCATCCGGATCATACCAAAGGTTTGATAAACTAAACAAAGCACCTAGAGTAATGGGAGTGAGACCTTCCATGACATTTTGAGGAGTGGTGCTAGAGCATTTAGCTTGATCTCTCCAAAATGTATCAGCCAATTCTAGATGCAAGATAAATTCGCCTACTCTAAGCGCCTCGATCTCCTCTACGCTTAAAATCTCATTCTCCAGCTCCACCAATTCTATTTCAGCTCCTTCAGAATGTTCATGCTCATCCTGCACGATTTTCTCCCATGCCATTGCTAAGGTGTGAGGATAAGCTTTACCGAGCCATACTAAGTCTTGGAATTTAAGAACATTGGCGTAGTAGTTGGTGATGAGTGGTTTGAAGCCATCTTTGATCTGTCTTTCTGTGGAAGCCACCAACTTATCCACTCTTTTCGGCTTATCTAGCACATCATCTCTTTCCTTACGCACATTGTACCTCTCATTGCAAGTGCCAAGCAATTCTTCACAGTAAATTTGAGTAGTCTGAAGAGCCTCATCTTTCTCTTTCCTCTCACCTTCAAGCTATGCTTAAGCCAAATCATGATTCCTATGGTGAACAGACTCCGCTTCGATCATGTGATTTTTTCGTTTTTGCTCGATTGTAGCCTTCAAATCCCTAACCTTTTGATCGACATCCTCTTTGGCCTTCATTAACTTAGCAACTTCTTGTCAAGATGGGAAACGATCTCATCAAATTGATTCGCTGCGAGTTTCATTTCCACGATCTTGGCCTCTAGGTTCTTGAAGTATTGTAAAATTACCTCGGTTGACCTCCTCCAAGTGAAGTATTGATCATACACATGCCCAACGTATGCTACCATCTGACCATTGACTTCATATGGGATATCCTTTAGATTAAGAACAAATTTGCAGGGTTCGATGTTGGACTTCGAGAAATGACGTTGTAATTTGGCAATCTGAGGATTTGAAGCAATTAGTCGTTCCTCTTCAATGAAAGGGTCCCCAATCAGTTTCTCGATAGGCACTTTATCATGTCTGCGTCAAGAAGAATCAGAAGCATTTGATTTTGATGGGAGACTGCAGGGTAGTGTGAGACTGCAGGGTAGTGTGAGACAGTGTTGGCTACTTCATGGAGAAAGAAGCATAAGACGTGTCATAGCGTGGACGATCGTCTTAACGACTAGAATGCCTTTTGAACCTCTAGATGGGGAGATCTGGATCTAAAACGATTCCTAGACGACGAATCATGTGTTTTATAGTCTTTCTCTATACCCCTACGATCACAGCTTAAATTCCAACTAGAATCGAATTCATGACTAGGCCTGTAAGGTTACGCAGTGGGTTTGTGCCTTGGTTTATATCCCATCCGATCTTGGAAATCCTCATATAGTCCACGTTGCTCTGCGAAACCTATGAGTACAACAAAGAAAAATCAGCTTTGACAAGATAGGAGCACTACATGAGTTGTGTAGAGTGTAGTGCAGATGTGTGTGCGTGCAAGTGTCTTAGTGTCACCCCGACGAACTGTAGGTTTGGATTTAGCTCTAGGGGTAATCTCCCCAACTTTTGTAGAAGGCACATCTACTTGAAAATGAATGGTGGCCCCAACATCTCCAATGCTCATATCGGTAAGGCCAAAAGAGTCGATTTTAACTAGAATTGGCCCGAGACCAGCAAACGGATCTCCCGAAGTCTGTACCGAAGTCTCAATGGACGCAGCCAGCGGAGGTGGGGCTAGAGTCCTCTTTTTAGGAAACTTAAATTGAAAGCTTTTTCTCTAAAGAGGTTATTGATCATCGTCCCCTTCACCTCTTCACCATATTCTGCCGCTTCTTTACCTTCATCCCTGATTTCGCCCTCTTCGATATGCTCTTGTACATGGCCGGCCTCGATCAGCAGACTTTTAACTGGGAGCACCGACGAGTGGTCTCCATCACCTTTTGACGAAGAGTCATCCTCGCCATCATCACCATCTTCAGAAGTAGTACCAACACTGCGATCGAATTCTAATAAGTTATAAGAACGCAATTTTCATCGCTAAGCAACATCTTGGCCAATTTCTCTTCCTCTGGAATTAGATGAAGTTGCCTAACAGTCTCTGCCGATGTTGCATTAGAGGGCTTGCGTGGTACATCTGAAAAAAAAATAAAAAGACACTCAGAAGTGACAAAGTTATGAATGCGGAAATGCATGATAAAGGCTAAAGTGGAGTTTGTGTGGAGATATCCATCGTTTAGTGAACCTAGTAGGACAACGAACAAAGAAGAATCCTCTTTGAAATAGCTCAACTTATTCCAAGCATCGACTATGATTTTTCAACCTTTGGAAAGTTTTAGAAAAAGGAGGGAGGGAAAACCCTTATGATGCTTAATGATGAACAAATGACGAATTTCTCGGTTGTTAGGAACTCGGTCAAATTGGCAAGCAAATATAATGAACAAACTGTGGAGGAAAGCATAATTGTTCGAATGAAGCTCTGTTGGAGCCAGTTGCATGAAATGTAGAACTTATCAAATGAACTAATTAAATGGTGGGACACATCCTACCAAACACATATTTATTGCATACTATATATCCATCTGGCAGATAGTGTGCTCGTTGATGGTGTATCTGAACCAATACATCCTCAAACGGGATTACATACTTTTAAAAAATTCTCCTAAGAGACCATTCTTCGATTTTAGAAGTGGGAGAATCTACGAGACCGTCTAGTATGATTGCATCTTCAAGAGTATCTGGGGGCAGGTTTAACTTCTGCCACTCATACGAACCATATCTAGTCCGACATGCTGTCAAAGGAATGTTGTCCTCTGCCACTCTTAGCTGATGGAACCTGTCAACAAATCCAATTGTGAAAACAATCTGGCTCCACTCAACTGATCAAATAGATCATCAATTCTTAGCAAAGGATACTTATTCTTTATCGTCCTCTCGTTCACCTTACAATAGTCGATACACATCCTTAACGAACCATCCGGTTTCTTCACGAACACTGCGGCCGCTCTCCAAGGCGGACTGCTTGGTCTAATAAAATTACTTCCTTTTAGATCCACTAGCTGCACCTTTAATTCCTTCATCTCAGTCAGTGTCATCCTGCTAGATGGTTTACTTATAGGTTCAGCTCCTGGCACAAATCTATCCGAAACTCAACAGCTCGTTTCGGTGGCAGTCCTGTAACTCGCTCAAAACATCTGCAAACTCTCTTGCAACTCGAACCTGACTTAGTTCTTCTCCCACTTCCATTGCACTTAACAAAGCACAACTATTCCATTTAGAATTCTCTACTGAGAATATAATTCGGTTATGACTATCAGGGTGTCTTAGTGATATCTCCCCATCATGGAAAAATATCCTAACCTCATACCTCCTCAAACAATCCATACCCAAAATGATTCTGAAATCTACGAAATCAAAAACATACATACTGCATGCAAACTTATGACCTAACAAATCAAGTTCTAACTGGTCACATCTCATCCCCAGAGTTTCTTACCCTCCTATTGGATTCGCAACACTTAAGAAACAATGTATGTGGGTTCTAAGCATAACCTATCAACCAAACACTGAGATATAAATGAATGTGATGCACCGGTATCAAATAGTATCCTAACTGGTATACTCTGAATCAAAAACTTACCTTCCTTTATCAGCTGCAGTTGGCTTAGCTGATGATCCAACAGCAAAGACCTTTCCCTTGTCTGCTCTAACTGGTTCTGGACATTGGTTCTTACAATGCCCAACTTGATCACAGTTGAAGCACTTCACATTCTTCTTGTCTGCAGCCTTATTTTCTTTTCCTGACCGGCACTCATTTTCATAATGACCCTCCTTGTCACACTTATAGAAAACTAAATCAGCCTTTGCCTTCTTGGTAGAATATCTCTTCTGGACACACTTCTTCCTAAAGAACTTTCTTTTCTTTCCTTGAGAACCCTGGATTTCAACTTGCTTCTCTCTAGCACAAACAGCAAGCATCTCCTCATGGCGAATTGCCATCTCCACAACCACATTACAAGGATCACGGATCTATGTCATGGTTGCTCTAGCAAGCTCAGGTCTCAAACCCCGAATGAACCGCTCATTCCTTCTAATGTCAGTGTCAACAATAGCATACCCATATCGAGACAGCTCATCAAATCTAGTGGAAAACTCGATAACTGACATCTCTCCCTGAACTAGATCCATAAACTTTCTCATCAACGCTAACTTAGCAACATCAGATAAAAACCTCTATTCAAATCTCCTTCTAAATTCAGCCCAAGTCAACTCTTCCTCCGAAACTTCAGCAGTAACACTGTTCCACCAATAAAGTGCTGACCCTTGCAACTATCTAGAGGCCAACCTTCTTTTTTGCTCATCACCTAAACCCAGATCAGCAAAGATACGCTCACAATGTGCAGCCAATTCTCTACCTTAATAGCATCTTCCGTTCCCACAAATGATTTTCCACCCAGACTGGTGTAGTCCCTGCTCAACTTAGCATTATTATTCCCAACTGGAGCCAAAGGATTAGCTCCTCCAACAATACCAGCAACTCCAGCAGCAGCTCCTGCTTGCATCGCATTGATGAAGAACTAATACATCGCCCCCATATCTACTAGTGAATTTCAAGCACCCACATTTGCATCAGCATTTTGGTTAGCCTTAGCCTGTCGACCTTGGTTCCTCCTGGTATTAGGTCAAGCATTTCTATTTGTTGTGGTGCTTCTTCCACCGAGATTTCCACTTCCGTTTCCTGCTTCCATATCTTCTTTCTCGTAAATCTACATACGAGCCTTAGTAAGATACAGAAGAACGGTCTAAGAGAGAAGGGAGTACATACTTATATATATAACTATATATCAAATACAAGTACGTTACTATAGCGTTATACCAAACCCCGATCAAATTTCCGATTCATTGGATTATGTTTCAAAAAGCTTTTAGATTTAACTTTTCTTTTTGAAGTTTCATAAACCTATCCTCTAATACCAACTTGTAACATCCCCTTATTTGGAGGCCCAAAACTAATGGCTACGGATGCTGCAGTCGTCCATAATTATTACTCCTCGGCGACCAAATACGGCGGTGTTAGATCATTGATACACGATAAAACATGAATATGGAAAAATTTAAAACTTTAACAAGATCACATTCTATTTCAAAACATTTACAATTCATAACATAATCTCACCATCGTTAACCACGTTCAGAGAAAATATATTTATTACAACATACGCCAAGAGCAACATACGAAGATGCCCCTTGGATGATCAGAGTATATACAGGCAATATAACGACTTTGCCATTACAAACAACACAACGGAATCAAATAAAAGAGAACTCTATATAGCTATCATGCTTCCTTCACGACTACGAAAGCTTAATTCGTCTAATGAGCTACTTAAAAACCTCAACTCTCAAACTACTTAAAATCAATTGAGTACTCGAGATTTTAAGGGGAAAACATAAAATTCAAGTGAGACATAAAGCCTGGTATGAATAAAAATCTACCATCTCAAACCATTTAGATATCTAGTGAGACCACGCCGCTTAGCGGAACGGGTTTTCCCCTCACTTATATCCTAAAATCTTTACAAAACCATATACTGTGCTCCTGCATCCTCAATGGTTAAAACAATTCAAAACAATTCAATATGACGATACGCAAAACAAATGAATCAATTCTTGATTACCTATCGTCATTCATTCTGACAATCTGCCTCTATTATTGTTTCTAGGATTACTATTAACCTATTAGTTTTCATGGGCTAACTAATAACCGGTAAAATGTTTAAGGACTCCCTATCCAATTACATAGTTTTCATGGGATCACTATGAACCTATTGGTAACTCCAATATCTTTACTCTTATCCTAGTTTTCATAGGTTGACTAGAACCTATTGATGACTCCAATATCCTCTTCTTATGCTAGTTTATGGGCTGACTAGGTACCTATTGACACCTGTCAATATCTTAACCCGGATATAGTTTTTATGGGCTAACTACAAATCTACTGGCCCCTGCCAGTATCAAATCATAGTTTTCATGAACTTACTATGAACCTTTTTTCTGACATCTTCATTTATACATAGTTTTCATGGGCTAACTATGAACCTATTGTCATCTGCCAATACCTTTTCCTATACACAGTTTTCATAGGCTTACCGAGAACCTATGTGCCCCTGCCAATATCTTTTCCTTTAATATTTTAGCATCCATATTCTATTCTTCCTAACCTCCTGGATGCAATTCTACTCATTCAGGAGTTAACTTAGTTTATATTCACTATTGGGTCTACTTAGCTGGTTATTCTGCCCTTCTCCAAAATTCAGTTATGGGTCCATTACAATGTGAATATATACATATATGAAGAAGCATACATGATAACCTGGTTAATCCCTTTAACCTAGTTAATCAAAGAAAACTTCTTCAAAAACACCTTTTCAAAACACTTTATTTAATTATGCCATGGTTCCCTTTTTCAAAAATTGAGATTGGGTTATTTGCTTTGAAAACTAAGGCTGTCAAAACCTTGCTTTCGACTTCTTGGATAACCACCTTCGACAGCATATAAATCTCTTTTCAAAACATTAGGCCCCTACCTTTCGAAACACTTTAAAACTTCTCTTTTGGGACCTTTCGAGCATATTAAAGTATTACTTAATAACACTTAGAAGCTTAGATTCAAAACCATTGAAAGTACCCCTTTCGAAACCAATCGAAGTAACCCTTCCGAAACCATTGGGTTTATACTTAACATATTATTTGGGTCAAAGTGAATATAGACGAAAGTATCTCTTTCGAAATCATCATTTATTGTATAAAAATATTGGGGAAAACATGATGACGTCGGCACCATCCCTTTCGAAAGCTTCAAATCATTTAAGCAAAACATTGAAGGATAGCGTTGAATCCCCTTTCGAAGCCATTACCTTCGAAACCCTTGGACCCTTTCGAAAGCATTTAGGAAGTGGCTTAAAACATCTTTAAAAACAAGCACTACCTTTCAAAGGATTGATGACTTCAATACACTCGAAAGGCTAAAGAACGGCAGCAGAGCTTCGACTAGGTCGGAACCCCTTCTTTCAAAAGCATTATTTTATAAATAAGGAAACCCCTTCGAAAGCTTACTCTATAAAACATAAGTTTGCAACCCTTTTGAAAGCCTTTAAAACCTCTTTCAAAAACATATGCTTCGACTCCTTCGAAGGCTTAAACAAAACAAAGGCAGGCACTTCTCTGTTTAAATAAACAAAGGTATCGACCCCATCGGAAGCCATGCTTTCGACACCAAGCCTTCCGCCTTTCTCCAATCCACTACGTACCATCTAAGTGATACCTTGTGTATTGGTTTTGACTTAGTGGGTTTCGATTTGGTTGAAGGCGAATGCTCTGAGTCGAAAGGTACTTCTAAAGAAGGTGGAACCAACTTTTCTGGATAAAACTGATTTAATACTAAGTAAAACTAACACTTTCTAACCAACCTGCCACGTGTAAACACAAGATTGGTTACCTTAACTTTTCAAATTCTTTACTAAAATAACTACCGCTAATTTCAGATCTAAACCATGGTTAAGTTAACAAATAAGCCCTTCCATTAAGCAAAACCAATATTGCAAAGAAGTCCCTCTTCTAAACAATTTAATTTGCATAGCAATCACTTAGGAAAAATCCCTAAAAATTCCAGAAATTCACTTTAATCATGTTATCTAACATATCAAAACTTCAGACCCAAATTCTCGATATAATTTCTGAAATAAATTTATAAACCCAAATAACCATATTTTCCTTTGAAAATTCATAACAATATTTCCATAGCTTGGAAAATTATCAAAATTAAAACCTAACTCAAAAATCATGTTTTACATAACATAAAAATTTTCCATGGCATTTAAACATCAACATAAATCGGTTTTTCCCTAAAACCGTGTATAATCTTGTTTAAACATTCTTATTTAAATCAAATAAATTGTGATTCAAGCGTATCATCATCCAATTCATCATAAAACCAATTTACCCTTAAATTTGAAAACATATGATTATAAAACAAAATAGAGATGGAATTATTATTCATCTTGATTAAGATAAAGAGATTGGATTTTAATTTCCCTAAGCTCGAATCCCTAGGTTTACTTTGATTTCTCTTCTCTTTGATTATGGCCGGCTCCTCTCTACGTTTTTGGTTTTCAAAATGATGTAAATGGGAATGAAATGGTAGGAACGGGAATATATAAGGGAAGGGTTACGTGCGGCAAATTCCTAATATACCTTTATTTAAATTAATTAACTTATAACTCATTCTTAAGCCCATTTAATTATTTTATTAAGCACGACCTTAATTATATTTATTCAAATCTCAACCCCCTTATCTCATAACTTTTACATTATTCTATTTAATTTATTTAATTAAATCTCCTGAATAATGTTACCAAAATTTATGGGTATTACAGGCTCCCCTCCTTAAAGAATTTCGTTCTTGAAATTCAGTAAGGACTAAATACTAAACATAGCAATCATTTGTAATGACTCCTAACAACCATACTAGTCTAATTGACTAGCTAATATCTATATAGACCTAATATAAACATACCCTCAAAGCAAATCAGGATAAGTATCTCGATCCTCTGTCTTCCAAGTACAGTCCTTCTCGTTGTCGCTTCACTGAACTTTCACCAACTAGACTGTCTTGTTCCTCAATCTTTTCTCATCTCTCGCTACAACCCGAACTGGTTGACTTACAAAATTAAAATTAGGCTCCACTACCAAATCTTCCAACCCTATCGAAGGAATAGTAGCCTCTGGATAATGCACATACTTGCGAAGATGAGACACATGAAATACATTATGGACACCTGCCACATTGCTCGGCAACTCTACGCTGTATGCGAGCTTTCCAATCCTCTCTATAATCTGGAATGGACCAACATATATCGGTGCCAGTTTCCCTGACTTCCCAAACCATACCACACCCTTCATCGGTGATACCTTAATGAAAACCTTGTCTCCAACTGAGAACTCTATGTCTTTACACCTTTTATCTGCGTAACTCTTCTGTCTGGATTGAGCTTCCTTCATCCTTTCTCGGATCAAGTCAATCTCCTCTGACGCCTCCCTAACCAAATCTGGACCTAAGACCAATTTGTCTCCAGTCTCTAACAAACATACTAGTGATTTGCATGGTCTTCCATACAAAGCATCAAAAGGCGTCATTCCTATACTAGTTTGATAACTATTATTATAGGAAAACTCAACCAAATGTAGGTGATCCTCCGAAGATCTACCGAAGTCCAACACACAACCTCTCAACAAATCCTCGAGTACTTTATTGACTCTCTCTGTCTACCCATCCATCTGAGGGTGATATGCAGTACCCATCTTGAGCTTAGTGCCTAACACATCTTGTAGACTCTTCTAGAATTCGCTAGTGAATAAAGCATCCCTGTCACTGACTATGCTATTAGGAACTCCATGTAGTCTAATTATGTTCTTCATGAACAACTTAGCCAAAACAGGTGCCATCCTGGATGACTTAACTGGAATGAAATGGGCACTCTTGGTCAATCTGTCCACTATAACCCATATACTTTCATTCCCTCTATTTTACCTTGGCAACCGGTCTATAAAATCCATGGATATCGAATCCCGTTCCCAAACTGCAATCTCTAGAGGCTAAAGCAACCCACTCGGCTTCTGATGTTCGTCTTTCACTTATTGATAGTTAGCACACTGCCTAACCCACAAGCCAACATCCCTCTCCATACCTTCCCAATAGAAACTCCTCTTCATATCTTGATACATCTTGGTCCCTCCAGGATGAATCGTAAACTTGGATTGATGACATTCCCCAAGAACTTCTTTCCTCAAGTTCTCAACATCTAGAACACATAATCGTCCCTTCTTTCTCATCTATCCTCTCTGGTCAAGACAAAAATCTTTCAAATCATAGATCTCAGTTCCAACCTCAATCCTTCTGATCTTCTCAGCTAATAATGGATCCTCCTTCTGCTTATAAGCAATTCTCTCGATCAACACTGGTCAAACTTCTAAACAGGACATTATGGCAGTACTCTGACTAGAACTAACAGTCGGTCTTAACTGCACACCACAACTGGCCAAAGCTTCTAGATCCTTACATTCTGCCAACTTAGCCAACACCACATTCTGATGTATTCTGCTAAGAGCATCCGCTACTTGATTACCTTTCCCTGGTGTATACTCTATACCAAAATATAAGCAGCCAAAAACTCCAACCACCTCTGCTATCTCGTATTCAACTCCTTCTGAGAGAATAAGTATCTTAAAGACTTATGAAATGGGTATAGCTCAAATCTCTCTCCTAAGAGATAATGCCTCCAAATCTTCAATGCGAAGACCACCGCAGCCAACTCGAAATCATGAGTAGGGTATCTCACCTCATACGGTCTAAGCTGTCGTGAAGCGCAGGCAATCACTTTACCCTCCTGCATCAACACAGCTCCCAATCCAGTTCCACATGCATCTGTATACACCACCAACCCTTAGATTCCGTCTGGAACTACTAACACTGTTGCATTGGTCAACAAATGCTTTAACTTAAGGAATGCTTCCTCATATTTGTCGAACCAAACAAACTTCACCTCCTTCCTTGTAAACTTAGTCAAAGGCGCTGCTATCCACGAGAAATCCTTAATAAATCTCTGGTAATCGCCATCAAGTCCAAGAAAACTTCTAATCTCAGTTATCGTTTCTGGTCTCTTCCAATTATTAACAGCTTCGATCTTATCTGGATTGATTGATAACCCATTCTCTAAAACCAAGTGACTAAGAAACTTAACCTCTTTCTTCCAAAATGACACATGGAAAACTTTTCCTTTAGCTGATTCTGCCTTAGCGTCTCAAGCATAACCCTAAGATGATCTTCATGCTCTCTTTCATCTCTAGAGTATACCAAAATGTCATCTATAAACACCAGCACGAATCTGTCTAAATACTCACGGAAGACTCGGTTCAAAAAATCCACGAAGAAAGCAGGTAGATTCGTCAGCCCGAATGGCATTACTAACCACTCGTACAAACCATATCTAGTTCGAAATGCTGTCAAAGGAATGTTGCCCTCTGCCACTCTTAGCGGATGGAAGCCTGTCGCCAAATCCAACTGGGAAAACACTCTGGCTCCACTCAACTGATCAAACAGATCATCAATTCTCGACAAAGGATACTTATTCTTTATCGTCCTCTCGTTTAGCTTACGATAATCGATACACATCCTTAACGACCATCCGGTTTCTTCAAGAACACCGTGGCCGCTCCCTAAGGCGAATTTCTTGGTCTAATAAAATTCCTTCCTTCTAGATCCACTAGTTGCACCTTCAATTCCTTCATCTCAGTCGGCGTCATCCTGCTAGGTGGTCTACTTACAGGTTCAGCTCCTAACACAAGATCTATCCGAAACTCAATAGCTCGTTTCGATGGTAGTCCAGTGATTGGCTCAAAAACATCTGCAAACTCTCTTGCAACTCGAACTTGACTTAGTTGTTCTTCGACTTCTATTGCACTTAAAAAATCACAACTACTCCAGTTAGAATTCTCTACTGAGAATATAATTCGGTTATGACTATCAGGGTGTTTTAGTGATATCTCCCCATCCTGGCAAAATATCCTTGCATCATACCTCCTTAACCAATCCATAGCCAAAATGATTCCAAAATCTACGAAATCGAAAACATACAGACTGCATGCCAACTTATGACCTAACAAATCAAGTTCTAACTGGTCACATCTCATCCCCAGAGTTGCGTACCCTCCTATTGGATTCGCAACACTTAAGCAACAAGGTATGTGGGTTCTAAGCATAACCTATCAACCAAACACTAAGATATAAATGAATGTGATGCACCGGTATCAAATAGTATCCTAACTGGTATACTCTGAATCAAAAACGTACCTTCCATCATAGTCTTTCCTTTATCAGCTGCAGTTGGCTTAGCTGATGATCCAACAGCAAAGACCTTTCCCTTGTCCGCTCTAACTGGTTCTGGACATTGGTTCTTATAATGCCCAACTTGATCACAGTTGAATCACTTCACATTCTTCTTGTCTACAGCCTTCTTTTCTTTTCCTGACCGGCACTCATTTGCATAATGACCCTTCTTCTCACACTTATAGAAAACTAAATCAGCCTTTGCCTTCTTGGCATAATCTCCCTTCTAGGCTCCCTTCTTCCCAAAGAACTTTCTTTTCTTTCCTTGAGAACCCTGGGTTTCAACTTGCTTCTCTCTAGCACAAACAGCAAGTATCTCCTCAAGGCGAATTACCATCTCCACAACCACATTACAAGGATCATGGATATGTGTCATGGTTGTTCTAGCAAGCTCAGGTCTCAAACCCCGAATGAACCGCTCATTCCTTCTAATGTCAGTGTCAACAATAGCTTACCCATATCAAGACAGCTCATCAAATCTTGTGGCAAACTCGATAACCGACATCTCTCCCTGAACTAGATCCATAAACTTTCTCATCAATGCCGACTTAGCAACTTCAGATAAAAACCTCTGTTCAAATCTCCTTCTAAATTCAGCCCAAGTCAACTCTTCCTCCAAAACTCCGGCTGTAACACTGTTCCACCAATGAAGTGCTGACCCTTGCAACTGTTTAGAGGCCAACCTTCTTTTCTGCTCATCATCTAAACCCTGATCAGCAAAGATACGCTCACAATGCAACATCCAGTTCTCTACCTCAATAGCATCAACCGTTCCCACAAACGATTTTCCACCCAGATTGGTGTAGTCCCTGCTCAACTTAGCATAGTTATTCCCAACTTGAGCCAAAGGATTAGCTCCTCCAACATTACCAGCAACTCCAGCAGCAGCTCCTTATTGCATCACATTGATGAAGAACTAATACATCGCCCCTATATCTACTAGTGGATTTCAAGCACCCACATTTGCATCAGCATTTTGGTTAGCCTTAGCCTATCGACCTTGGTTCCTCCTGGTATTAGGTCAAGCATTTCCATTAGTTGTGGTGCTTCATCCACCGAGATTTCCTCTTCCGTTTCCTGCTTCCATATCTTCTTTCTCGTAAATCTACATATGACACTTAGTAAGATACAGAAGAACGGTCTAAGAGAGAAGGGAGTACATACTTATATATATAAGTATATATCAAATACAAGTACGTTATTATAGCGTTTTCCCAAACCCTGATCATATTTCTGATTCATTGGATTATGTTTCAAAAAACTTTTAGGTTTAACTTTTCTTTTAAAGTTTCATAAACCTATGCTCTGATAACAACTTGTAACATCCCTCTATTTGGAGGCCCAAAACTAATGGCTAAGGATGTTGCAGTCATCCATAATTATTAATCCTCGGCGACCAAATACGGCGGTATTAGATTTATTGATACACAGTAAAACATGAATATGGAAAAAATTTAAAACTTCAACAAGATCACATTCTATTTCAAAACATTTACAATTCATTACATAATCCCACCAATGTTACCCACGTTTAGAGAAATTATATTTATTACAACACACGCTAAGAGCGACATATGAGGATGCCCCCTTGGATGACCAGAGTATATACAGGCAATATAATGACTTTTCCATTACAAACAACACAGCGGAATCAAATAAAAGAGAACTCTATATAGCTATCGTGCCTCCTGCACGACTCCGGAAGCTTTATTCGTCTAATTAGGTACCTGAAAACCTCAACTCTCAAACTACTCAAAATCTACCCGATAGTTTAAGGGGAAAACATAAACTTCGAGTCAGACATAAAGCTAGGTATGAATAATAATCTACCATCTCAAATCATTTAGATATCTAGTGAGACCACGCTGCTTAGCGGAATGGGTTTTCCCCTCACTAGTATCCTTATATCTTTATAAAACCATATACTATGCTCCTGCACCCATAATGGTTAAAATAATTTAGAACAATTCAATATGATGATATGCAAAACAAATGAATCAATTCTGGATTACCCATCCCCATTCATTCTGACTATCTGTCTCTATTATAGTTTCTCGGATTACTATTAACCTATTAGTTTTCATGGGCTGACTAATAACCGGTAAAATGTTTAAGGACTCCCTATCCAATTACATAGATTTCGTGGGATCACTATGAACCTATTGGTAACTCCAATATCTTTACTCTTATCCTAGTTTTCATGGGTTGACTAGGAACATATTGGTGACTCCAATATCGTCTTCTTATCCTAGTATTATGGGCTGGCTAGAAACCTATTGACATCTGTCAATATCTTAATCCGGATATAGTTTTCATGGGCTAACTACAAACCTACTGGCCCCTGCCAGTACCAAATCATAGTTTTCATGGGCTTACTATGAACCAGTCTTTTTGACATCTTCATTTATACATAGTTTTCAAGGGCTAACTATGAACCTATTATCCTCTGCTAATATCTTTTCCTATACACAGTTTTCATGGGCTTACCGAGAACCTATAGGCCCCTGCCAATATCTTTTCCTTTAATATTTTAGCATCCTATATTCTGGCCTTCCTAACCTCATGGATGCAATTCTACTCATTCAGGAGTTAACTTAGTTTGTATTCACTACTGGGTCAACCTAGCTGTTTATTCTGCCCTTCCCCAAAATTCAGTTATAGGTCCATTACAATGTGAATATATACATATATGAAGAAGCATACATAATAACGTGGTTAATCCCTTTAACCTTTTTAATCAAAGAAACCTTCTTCAAAAACTCCTTTTCAGAACACTTTATTTAATTATTCCATGGTTCCCTTTTCAAAAATTGAGATTGGGTTATTTGCTTTGAAAACTAAGGCCGTCGAAACCTTCAAAACCTTGCTTTCGACTTCACTGGATAACCTCCTTCGAAATCATATAAATCTCTTTTCAAAACATTAGGCCCCTGTCTTTCAAAACACTTTAAAACTTCTCTTTCGAAACCTTTCGAACATATTAAAGTATTACTTAATAACACTTAGAATAGCTTGAAAACCATTGAAAGTACCCCTTTCGAAACCATTGGAAGTAACTCTTCCAAAACCATTGGGTTTATACTTAAAATATTATTTGGGTCGAAGTGAATATAGACGAAAGTATCTCTTTCGAAACTATCCTTTACTGTATAAAAATATTGGGGAAAACATGATGACGACGATATCATCCCTTTCGAAAGCTTCAAATCATTTAAACAAAACATTGAAGGATAACATCGAAACCCCTTTCGAAGCCATTATCTTCGAAACCCTTGGACTTTTTCGAAAGCATTTAGGAAGTGGCTTAAAACATCTTTAAAAATAAGCACTACCTTTCGAAAGCATTGATGACTTCAATACACTCAAAAGGCTAAAGAACGGCAGCAGAGCTTAGGCAAGATCGGAACCCCTTCTTTCAAAAGCATTATTTTATAAATAAAGAAACCCCTTCGAAATCTTACTCTTTAAAACATAAGTTTGCAACCCTTTCAAAAGCCTTTAAATCCTCTTTCAAAAACATATGCTTCGACTCCTTCGATGGCTTAAACAAAACAAAGGCAGGCGCTTCTCTGTTTAAATAAACAAAGGTATCGACCCCAACGGAAGCCATGCTTTCAACACCAAGCCTCCCGCCTTTCTCCAATCCACTACGTACCATCTAAGTGATACCTTGTGTATTGGTTTTGACTTGGTTGAAAGCGAAAGCTCTGAGTCGAAAGGTACTTCTAAAGAAGGCGGAACCAACTTTTCTGGGTAAACCTGATTTAATACTAATTAAAGCTAACACTTTCTAACCAACTTGCCACATGTAAACACAAGATTGGTTGCCTTAACTTTTCAAATTATTTACTAAAATAACTACAACTAATTTTAGATCTAAACCATGGTTAAGTTAACAAATAAGCCCTTCCATTAAGCAAAACCAATATTGCAAAGAAGTCCCTCTTCTAAAACAATTTAATTTGCATAGAAAATCACTTAGGAAAAATCCCCAAAAATTACAGAAATTCACTTTAATCATGTTATCTAACATATCAAAATTTTAGACCCAAATTCTCAATATAATTTCTAATATACATTTATAAACCCAAATAACCATATTTTCCTTTGAAAATTCATAACAATCTTTCCATAGCTTGGAAATTATCAAAATTAAAACCCAACTCCAAAATCATGTTTTACATAACATAAAATTTTTCCGTGGAATTTAAACATCAACATAAATTGATTTTGCCCTAAAACCGTGTATAATCTTATTTAAACATTCTTTTTTAAATCAAATAAATTGAGAATCAAGCATATCATCATCCAAATCATCACAAAATGAATTTACCCTTAAATCCAAAAACATATGATTATAAAACAAAATAGAGATGGAATTATTATTCACCTTGATTAAGATAAGGAGATTGGATTGGGATTAATTTCCCCTAAGCTTGAATCCCCAGCTTTACTTTGATTTCTCTTCTCTTTGATTATGGTCGGCTCCTCTCTACATTTTTGGTTTTCAAAATGACGTGAATGGGAATGAAATGGTAGGAACGAGAATATATAAGGCCAATGGTTATGTGCGGCAAATTCCTAATAAACCCTTATGTAAATTAATGAACTTATAACCCATTCTTAAGCCCATTTAATTATTTTATTAAACACGACCTTAATTATATTTATTCAAATCTCAACCCTCTTATCTCTTAACTTTTACATTATTCTTTTTAACTTATCTAATTATATCTCCTGAATAATGTTATCAAAAATTAGGGGCGTTACATAGGTCTTGGCTTATGAGTTCATTCAGTGGTCGAGGTCGGTCGGAAGGCAATAATGACTATGGGAATAGCGGAGAACTATGGTAGTTTAAGTTGATAGCAAAAGCTTTTAATGGTTGACCTCGAATTTCTAATTCGCTGGCAAATAATGTGAAGGGAAAGAATGAAGTAGCCCAAGTATATAGCCACCGATCCATGAAACTAGGCTGAAAAATAACCATATTCTAAGATTATTAATCGATACCGATCCATCCTATGGATTTGTACCGAATGATCAAACCTCAAAAATTGTAAATGGAGAAATATACACATATAAGCATAAATATGTATACGTGTAGTGCATTTGATGTTAATCAATTCTATGTGCAAGTGGTTAAAAGCTCCATCTTTCCTCATTCGCGTTCTTCTAATCAAGTTCCTAAACTTAGAAGCTGGGCTGAACCAAGAAGAAATAAGGCTTTTTGCTATCGTTGCTGTGATCGAAACCACTTGGCTAAAGACTATAGGGATCCGATCAGATGTTTTAAGTGCAACAAATTTGGTCATAAGAAAACCAAATGTTCGATGAAATTAGCCGGTGTCTCTGATAGAAATCTTAATCCTTCGCTATCGGATCATGGGTATCGTTTTGCTCTAAAATGCATGAAATTGAAAAGGATTTTGCTTGGTCACCTATAGCTGCAGAGGAATGAAAATTGGATTCCTAGAGGATTTGTTTTTTCATTTCGATGCGATCAGTGCAGTAAATATTGGTAAGGGCTATATAGAAAAATTTGGTGACCCTGATGTTTTCTTTGGTAAATCTGATTCTTCTTCTAATGGGGATGGTGAGGTTATTGATGATAAAGAAATTTCTTATGTGGATGCTGATATTATGTGTAATATTAATGATATTTCTGGTATTGCTGTTACAGATTCGAGGGAAGAGTTAACTGTCTTCGATCCTTTCCTCTTGGATCCTGCCTTGTTACAATGTTGCATGGAATCCCATTATCCGAAATCAAATGAGGAGATACTGATCGGTAATCTTGTTGTTGTTTCTACGAATTCTTATGGTATTGTTGATTTTCCAAGAAAGTTGAATGAAGAATTTACCTCTATGCATAATAGAAGATCTAGAGTAAAATATTCTGAGTTGGAGAATTTCAAAATATCAACCGAAAATAGATTTGACTGTCTTGCTTCAATTGACGATGTTGATTCGAAAGAAGAAGTTTGTAGCTTTGAATCTCATTCTTAGGTGTGCAATGTTAATTTTGTTAATCTCTTGGAAAGGAAAAAGGTTTAACTTGATGGCTAGGAATAGAAAAAGCCTTGAGGATGGTTATCTTAACTCTGATGTAAATACCATATTAGATGGAAGTGTAGTTAATGGAAATGGTGTTACTGCTAATTTGTCTGATGCTTTAATATCTTGCGAGGTCAGTGTACATGTTTACTGTGCATATGAGAACTTTAATGCTACTGATGATGTGTTGCACAGAGATAAAGAAAATGTTTCGAGATGCTTGGTGATCTATGGGGTTAATTCAACTACATGGATATGAATGGTTCTGCAGAGGATGATCGTTCTCTGTCTAGTGTTGATGATTTGGTGTATGGGGTTAGTGGGTCAGATTGTTTCATTGATGAAAATTATAGTGTTCCTATTGATGATGGATCAGTGCTTTCTGATGTAATGGTAGGAGATTTTTTGGTGGTCATCGATGAAAGGGTAGGTGTTGTGATTGGTGATTATATAAGAGAAGAGGGGGGTTCATTGATGATCTGACTGGGAGAACTTTGGCAGATTTAGATATTGTACAAAAGGATGACATACATCAAGATGATCAGCAGTTGGAGATGATTGGGACACAGTTCAATTCAGATAAGTTCGTACAAGATAATGTTGGAGATTCCGAACTCTCTTCTTCATTTGAATTATTGGCTGTGGGTTCAAGTGAATTCAGTGTTAAAAGTGATGCCATAGTGGTGCATATATATAGCACCGTGTGCATGTTTTCAGCTAAAATGGAGAATAATTTTAAATTGTTTGATTTGAGCTGTTCTAATGAATTGAAAGGTGGAGTTGATAATATTGTTGCATTTTAAGGTGGAAGGTTATTTGATGAATTGAAGAATGAAGTAGACAACGCGTAACATAGTGGACTGGTTAGTTGCGGTGATAAGGAGATTGACGTAGTAGTTTTAAATGTTGATGGCAAGGAAACCGTTATAGAGGAGGCTTTTCTTAAGTCTTTGGTCTCTGATTTTGGAAATGACTGCAATAGCATCACACCTGCTATACCATTGTCTTCTAAGAGTGGTAGGCGTAGGAAAGCTAGCTCTATTAGTGGTATTGTTTGCCTTAGTGCAAGGATTCGAAAAAGTCATTCTATGTTAATGGGTGAGTTACCTGATTCGAGTGTCTCTAGTGGCACTACGAATTCAGGCTCCGATATGATTGTTGATTTAGGCAGTACTTATTCTTCTTATGCTTTAGGTAGTTTGTCTTCTGCTGAATTTTGTCCGTTAGCTAGGGATACCACTTTTGGTTTCTCAAATATTGAGCTAGATTCTGCATACATTAGAAATAGGGAAATTGAAAGGGCTAGATCTTTTAGTTTATGGGGATTATTAGCTGGAATATTAGAGGTTTAAATAATTTAAATAAATGTGATAAAATTAAGGCTTTTTTTTAAGATTATTTTATTGACATTACATTATTACAGGTTACCAAAATTGAGTGTCCCGGCATGTATTTTTATAGACGATTAGGTGGTTATCATTTTAGGAAATGGGCTTGTTTACCTTTTGTTGGTACTTCTGGGGGTTTACATATAGGGTGGCGAGATAATTATTTTAAATTACTTCAATGCATTTCTGAACAACATTCTTTGCACATTATTCTTATCAATCTTAGTGACAATTCCATTTTAAATATATCTAAAGTTTATGGGCCAAACTTAAAAGTCGGTCGTAGGGTTCTGTTGAGTGAATGTTTAGAATTTAGTTCTTTAGCTCCTAGTTCTTTGATTATGGAGGGTGATTTCAATGTTACGAGTTTTCTAAGAGAGCGTTCACCAAGGGAGGGTGATTTTCCTTCAATGGAAGAATTCGATCATTTTATCATTGATTCTAATTTGATTGAAATTCCTATTTCTAATAAAGAATTCACATGGTGTAATACTAGAGAATCTCCCTCTATGGCCCTTCTAGATAGGTTTTCTATCAGTGATGAAATCGAGGATAAATTTCCTATTTGTAGAGTTTCGGGTTTTCCTTACTTATTCTAATCATTGTCCTATAATTCTTATGTGTGACCAACGTAAGACTGTTATTAGAACTTTTAAATTTGAAAAAATGTTATTATTAGAATCCAATTGCTTAACTCTAATTAAAAATAAATGTATTTCAATGAATTTTTATAATATCAGAAATATAGATAATTCTGCAAAAAAAATTGTTTTAAAACATAGGGGTCTTAGGAATTTTTTTAAAATTTGGAGTAAGAATGTCTTTGGTAGTATTAAGATTAAAAATGAAAATATTCTTTCTGAAATGCTTAAAATAAACAAGATAGAAGAAACTAGACAACTAAATCTAGGTGAGCGTAACGTCCTCGCTAATTTAAAATAAGAGCTTAGTTCTATTTTAGAAAAAGAAGAGGTTATGTGGAAACGGAGATCTAGAATCAATGGATTAATGAAGGTGATAATATTTCAAAAAAATTCATAATATGACTAATGGTAGAAAACGTAGTAACACAATAAATTCGCTTTTTGTGAACAACGTAGAATTGGTTAATCAAAGGGATCTTAATAAGGCTTTTACTAATTATTATAAGGATATATTTGGTACTAAGAATAAACATAGAATTAACGTTAGATGGAAGGATATTTATCTGAGTGACTCTAGGATTGATCTTACTGAATTTGATAATCCTTTTCCTGAAGAGAAAATTTTGAAAGCTATAAATGACATGCCTAGTGAAAAAGCCCCGGGTCCAGATGGATTTCCCATTCTATTTTACAAATTATTTTGGGATGTTTTAAAATTTGACTTAATCAGCATGTTTAATGAGTTTTATAATAGTAAATTACAATTCGGAAGAATTAATTTTGCAAATGTAATTTTATTACATAAAAAGATTGGTGCTAATAATTTTAAAGGTTTTAGACCTATTTCTTTAATTAATTGTTCTGTTAAAATTATTTCAAAAGTTTTAGCTAATAGACTTAGTACGAAAATGAATGATTTAATTGATTGTTCATAAGCAGCTTTCATTAAGGATAGAAATATCACAGATGAAGTGGCTGCTGTTCAAGATACATTAATCATTGCTGTAAAAACAACATTACTTATGCTCTTCTTAAACTGGACTTTGCAAAAGCTTTTGATTCGGTTGATTTGGATTTTCTAGTTTATCTATTAATAGCTAGAGTTTCTGTCATATATGGATTAGCTGGATTATGAATTTGCTTAAAACCGGTAACTCCATATAATGGTTAATGGTATTTTAGGTAATAAAATTAAATCTAAACGAGGTTTAAGACAAGGTGATCCTTTATCACCTCTTTTGTTTAACTTAGCAGCAGATTTTTTTGCTAAGGTAATTAAAAAAGCAGTTGATAATGGGTCTTTGGGGAATGTTGGTAGTGAAATCTCTCGTAATGGTCTATCTGTCCTTCAATTTGTGGATGATACTTACTATTTACCTCTCATTTTCCAAATCATATCATTACCCCTAAATTTGTATTATATAATTTTGAACTTCTTTCAGGTTTAAAAATCAATTTTGAACTTCTTTCAGGTTTAAAAATCAATTTTGATAAAAGTTCGGTTTTAATTTTAAATGATTTTGAAAAGTTTGATGATTTAGTTGCTAATACGCTTAGTTGTAAAACTATGAATTTTCCTTTTGTTTATCTTGGTTTTTAGATTAGACCAAATAAACTAAAACATGATGATTGGCTTATTATTATAGATAGAATTAAAAATAGGATTTCTAATTGGAAAGGGAGATTTTTACCTAGAGCTGGTAGATTAGTTCTCATAAATTCTGTTTTATCCGCTCTTCCAATCTATTGGATGTCTATGCATCTTTTCCTAGACCGGGTCGTTAACAAAATTGATAAAATAAGAAGGGACTTCTTATGGAGTGGGGATAACTCTAACAATAATATTAAATGTTTAGTAAATTGGGAAACCATTTGTAAATCCAAAAAGGAAGGTGGGTTAAGGGTCATTAATTTGCGTAACATGAATTTGTCTTTGTTAGGGAAATGGTTATAAAAATTTAAGGATATTAATGACAACCTTATTTGGAAAGAAATCATTTCTAAATATTACTATAATGATAGTAATAATTTATACCAAATTACTCCTACAGTTATAAATAAATTGTCTAATTTTAAACCAATATTAAAATGTCATGAGATTTTTAACCTTGGTACTAATATAATAGTTCATTCAGGAAATAGTACTTCTTTTTGGCATGACCGTTGGATTTCTGTTATCCCTCTTAGGATAGAATTTAGAGAGCATTACGAAATTTGTAACTTTAAGAATGCTTTAATTATAGATGTTTTTCCTCCCGAAAATAACCCCCTTGGAATTTTAGTTTTGATAGAATTTTAGTAGGTACAACTCTTAGGCAACTTTCTTTGCTTTATGGTAGATTGAATCTATATAATAATATTGATAATGAAAATGATAATATTAGTTGGGAATGGGATAAGAGTAAGAAATTTACTTCTAATTCATTTTATAAATTTCTTAATTTCTCGGGTGTAGCTAATAACTCTTTTAAATTTATTTGGAAAACAAATGCTCCTCCTAAATCTAAAATTCATATGTGGTTAACCATGCATGGAAAACTAAATACTATATAATTTTTAAAAAGAAAATTATGCAAATTGATAATAAATGTTTTTTTTGTAATCTGCATTTTTAAGATATTAAACATATATACTATGATTACATGAATACTTACTATATTCTGACTAATACTCTCAAAATATTTAACATTAATCTTACAACTAAAGTTACTGATTACGAATATTATTGGAATAATTTAAGATTTAAGTTTAAAAAGGAAAATAGATTTTTACTTGATACTTTATTCATTATAATTTGTTGGTATATTTGGTTTGCGAGAAACCAGAGACTTTTTAATAATAATAGTAGTCATTTTAATAAATTGGGTTTTATAATATCTTCATTATGTTTTAATTGGATTTCAAATCCTAAATATAAACTAGCTAACATAATCATTTTAAAGAATATCTTAATAAGGCTAGTAATAATATTAAGTTATTTGAACATAAAAACAATATTTATGTCATTAATAATTGTAGCATTAACATTTTTTCAAACTTAAATGATGATTTCACTTATTATCATAATATCCTTTTGATCAAAGGAGCAGAAGGATAAGTTTTAAATTGTTTTAGTTTTTGTTTTATTTTTAGTTTGTTTGCGTTTTAGTTTATAGATTTTTAACTTCTTTTGATCATGGATTCTTTTATAGTCTGTTTTCTAATTTTTATTGTTTTTTGTCCTATTAACTTAGCTTTTGTATCTTTATTTTTATTTCATTAATACATATATATGTATATAAATTCCATTTATATACATATATGTGTATTATTCTTATAATTTTCTTTAGTTCCTTTTATAGATACAGATTTTGGCTAGAAATGGTGTTAGATTCTTTTTGCAGGTTCACAGGATTGCTGATGGCAGGATTGTAGTTTGTAGTGAGGAGTTCTTCTCAGTTCTTCTACATCTTCGATGTGGCGTTCTACTTTTTGGATGATTCACTTTTCAGCGAGATGCTCTCTCCAGTTCTACCGGGTCTACAAATTGGTGTTTTTCATTCCAGATATTCGCATTTCCAGTTCTTCCGAGTCTACAGCATGGCGTTTCCCTCTCAGATGGAGTTGTCTTCTAGCATCATTGGCGTTGAGTTGCTTCATAGTTTTTTAGGCACTTCTAACACCTCAATACCGGGCGGTGACCTTGCCGGAGCTCGATATTGGGGTGTAATGGGCGGTGGCCTTGCCGGAGCTCATTCTAGGACTACCTGAGTTCTCCTCTTTGTTATTTGTTCTTTGATTTGCTACCTTCCAGGCATGTTGGCAGCATCTTGTCTTCTGTGATATAGACATATTTACATGTGTGCTCTCCTCTATTCTAGAGGATCACACATTTCTCTCAAAAAAAGAAAATCAAAGCACTTGTTCATGTACATGCTCAACATTCAATAACTGGAATCAATAAAAGGCCAAACTTGAATAATCTAGAAAAAGAAATAGATCAAAATTGTCTAGCTCGAGATGATCGATCATGAGAACACACTCTAGTTTTATAATGCCAAATTCTAGTAAAGCGTCATGACGAGCAGCTAGAGACACGTCATTTCATCAGAACGGAAAAAGAAAACAAATATGCAAAGCATGGATTGGAGTCCGAGATGGCAGTCCTAACCTGTCTCGATTCAAAGTACATCCTGTTTGGAACAAGATGTACTTTAGGGGGAAAATGTTATCTCACCTTTTGACTAGGAGGTATCTTGAATAATTAAACAAATAAAACTCAACAACTATCGAAGCGCGAGGCCTGGAGAGATAGCTATAGAGTTTTGAAAATAAGTACAACAAAGATCTAGAGGTATAAACAAGGCCGATCCAAAAGTTAGAGACGTGATCCATTAATTTGAAGGACCGGTACCAATCCATAGCTATGGATCGGTACCGATCCATAGGTACTCCTCAAAAATATCCCATTTTCTCTATGCTACCTACGATTGATGCTAAATTCCCATTTACAACCCCATGGATCATTTGCATGCTTTATGATATCGAATAATTCAAACATAAAGAAATAGCAGCTTAACTCCTTAACTATCCATCCCAATGGTCAAGAAGCTAGTTCATAACAATGAAACGAATAAAGAAACATCAAGCTATCGATATGGTGATCCATCTCAAGGCAAACAAAAGTAATCGATGACCAAGTTTTATTGATCAATACAGATTCATAACCACGGATCGATACCGAACGATCCATATTGCTGAGTTGGCCACGTCTTCTTTTGAGCAACTGTCGGGGATCATAGAGATCGTGAAGGAGGCCGTGCTGGAGCCTTTCCCGATGACCTACAGCTGTATATAGGGCTAGGAAGGCTTCATTTGGGGGATCTTTTGGGTCTTAAATAACTTTATACTTATTTCTTGTAATTGGCTACCGATTGGTACTGAACGAGAAGAACAATAGTTGTAAAATAGAGATATTATCAATAAAATCTCAAGTGGACGTACGCAATGATTAGCTGAACTACTATAAAACTTATGTGTACTATTTCTACTCATTTCCATTTACTTTTTCACTACATTTATTCTCTACACAATATATTGGGTGTTTGTGCCAATTTTGATGCAAACAAAGACTAATCTTGGATCGATACCGATCTAAACGCCTTGGTTCGGTATCGATCCAAGAGAGTTACTCAGAATCAATCCAATCTCAGGTCTATTGAAAGTTATGGTAAATACAAGTGATACGATCCTGAAAGCCTAGTCAAGATGAAAGCCATGTCAATATATTCATGTGACGTAGGTGAAGTCAAGTCAAACAATCTAAGTTCCCTGGTTCGTCACCGAACCAAAAGAACAACACATAAGTGCATGAAATTGGCATCGAATTGGTTTATGTCTGAAGTCCAAAAAGAGATGTGAACCATCAAGCAACATCAAGGAATCAATTAAAGTATAGCAAACCATCAATATGGGTCGCCACTGATCCAAAGCCTTCAGGTCCGTACTGATCCCTGAAGCCATTGCTGATTTAGCCATGATCTCTTTAGGCAAACTTCTTAATAACATAGAGAACATGGGGAGAACATGGTGGAGGTAAATTCATCGATCTTTGTCTATAAATAAGAGATGAGAGGCACGATTTCAAGATTTGTTTTTCTGCACTCTAAATTTTTATTCTATTGTTGTATTTTTTTGGATTATCATCGATCCATAGACCACTGATCCATAAGATCATGCTTGTAAAAACTTTGCAGAATCAACAACAAAGCTTAAGTGGATGTAAGCCTGTGATTAGCCAAACCATTGTAAATTGTTGCATCCTGTTCTTTCTCATCTTCATTTAATTTCTTCACTTTATTCTCTACTATAAATCTCTAGGATGTTTGTGTGAAATTGTTATCACAAAATTTTTGGTGCTTTCATTGGGAACGTTTCAATCTCTCGCTATTTAGATCTACTTTCAACCTTTGGATTACTTTAGTCCACAAAGTAGATCTACAAGTTCTGTACCTAAGGTTCATGATTATTTAGATTTTTCTAAAGTATATCATAGGATCTACCAAAGTAATGGCTCTAAGAAGTTCTAAGTAAAATTCAATCGCCTCCAGACTTATTAATGATGTTGAGAATATTGACTCTCAACACATGGAAGAAATTGTGCAGCCCAACACTGTTGAAATTTAGAGTGCTTTAGATATAATCACAAAGGTTGAGATGGATAAAATAATGAAAGAACTAAATGATAAGCTACTCGAAAACCAAAACGCAATGATGAACTAATGAAAGAGAACTTGAATTTGATGACCCGGTTGTCTCGGGGCCGTAAAAGGAACATGAGGAAATTATCGTCTTCCAATTAAAAAGAAGAAAGTTTCTCCTCATTTGGTGAAAATCAAAGAGAAGGGAAGCAAAGAATAAGAAGAAAACATGCTGGAACCTCGAGAAATGGCATGGTCGGAGTTCGAGATGTAGATTCTCAAATCGGTACCCAACCATCCCTTTAGGTCGATACCGAGCTGAAACGTAGGGTGATGGGTGCTAAGGATGTTGTTGATTTGCCTTATGATTTTAACAATTGAGATGGTTCTGATGTTGATGGCCAAAATACTAGATTCAAATAGTTGTTATTGGCCTACACGTAGAAATCGATCAGCTGGTCGAATGATTCTTCCAAAGATAGGAGAGTCTAGATATCATGGAACTAACCGAGACCGTTTATGGAGCCAAACACTAGCGACAAGCCATGATAATCGTCGTTCAGCTGATCCGATGGAGCTGGAGTTTTTAGCGGATATTGTAAAGAAAATTGTAAATGAGAACCAGCATAAAAGTAACAACAATTGAGGGCTTCTCCTAGTAGAAACCCATTTACAAAGGACATATTGCGAGAGGGGTACCCTAGAAAGTTTACCATGCTCACAATGCTATCTTATAACAGGACCATTGACCCAAGGCAGCACTTGTTAAAGTATGAATGATGTATGGATAGTTCCAAGGCTACCGATGCCATGTGTTATAGATGTTACCTTATATTTCTAGAAGGAGTCGCTACGATGTGGTTTACTCGACTGCCTTCAACGCCCATATCTTCATTTGATCAGCTAGCTAGAAAGTTTTTGGAGCAATTTAGGTTGCATGTTAATCGCACCAAGGACGTGATGTCGTTATCCAACCTTTTCTAGAATTCTGGAAAAGCATTGCAAGACCTCTTAGGTAAATTTAACATAACTACAACAGAGGTGAGCAATGCCAAGGAGGACATTGTTGTAATGGCTTTGATTAGAGGCATACACCCCGATACGGATTTCGAAAAATGGTTGAAAATGAAACTCCCAATGACCATGGAAGATTTTTACAAAAAAGCAACTTAGTATTTGCGCTTTGAAGAGGCAAGTATAACTATTGGGAAAGTTAATAGTGGTCAATCAATTAAGGTGGTTCATAATAATGTGATTGTAAAACAAACCGGTAAGAGTTCTGAGAACGCTGCTGTTAATGTAGGAAACAAAAACAATAATCAGAAGAGAAACAACCAAGGTAATCGAGATAGAAAGCCGGACTTCAAGAAATGTCCGAGGTTTTCAAAGAATGAGGATTATACGCCGTTGAATGATATGGTTGAAAATATATATCTTGCGATGTATGTTACCGAACATTATAAGAAACTAGCTCTAAGGGAGTCAACTGAGGTTCGGGAAGTACCGTTTTCACAAGATGCATGACCATAATACGAATGAGTTTACACATTTGCTAGATAGGATTGAAGATTAAATCTGAAAAAGAAACTCCAACTGTATGTGAAAGCCTCATTGGATGGCAGGTAAGGAAATGCTTAACCTTAGGGGCAGCTGCTCCAATGGAGCCAGACTGGTCTTAGTGAGGATGAACCTAGGCGGCTTGGTAAAAGACTTATTATCAACACGATAGTTAGTGGGCCTTTTCTAGTTGAGAAGAGCTGAAATGAGATGGAAAGGATAAGAGTTCTTTAAGTCAAGTTGTGCAGGAAAATTTCTTTGTTGTCAAAGACGAAGCTCGGACAAAGTAATTAAAGACTATAACAGATGGTATTGTGTATAGAAACCGGGATGCTAACATAGTTGAAGCGCCAACGCATGACCCTTTGGTGATAACGGCTTATGATTGAGCCATCAACTGTGAGGAAAGTTCTTGCTGATTATGGGAGTTTTGTAAATAATTTGTTTAAAAAAGTGTATGACCAGATGATTATGGACGGTCAGGATCTGAAGTTGTGTAAGTCCCAGATCCAAGGATTTACTAAAGAGGCTGCAGACCCTGTCGGTTGTGTTGGCTCACCGATGAGTTTAGGTGAATGTAACTACAATAGAGCGTGGGTTTTGATCTTCGTTGTGATGGACACGTTTTCGGCATATAACGCCTTCTTGGGCTTACCAGCCCTCTCCAGTTTTTAGGTGGCCCCGACCCCATGGTGTTAGGCAATGAAATTTCCTATGGAGTGTTATCCCGCCTTTTGGCAAGGCCGTGACACCAAGGAATTGACTAGTAACCAATGACGGCCTGTCCTAGAGATTAGTTATACACAGGCTCATTGTGGATATCGACAAATTTTGTCCGAGTCCGGATCGAGCCAAAATTGGTAGGACATGACAAGCTAAGCTATGAGAGTCAACGTTCCAAATCTCAAGTCAATCTGGGTTCGTATGCTCAAGTTATGAACGATACAAAATTGGATGAAAACCAATCACCGGTCGACTCGCTCCCTTCGACTCGCTTCGCAACTATCAGAAGCGGCACCTTCGACTCGCTCCCTTCGACTCGCTTCGCCTCCATCAGCAGCGATTACTTCGACTCGCTCCCTACGACTCGCCTTGCAACTATCAGAAGCGACACCTTCGACTCGCTCCCTGCGACTCGCTTCGCAACTATCAGAAGCGGCACCTTCGACTCGCTCCCTTCGACTCGCTTCGCAACCATCAGAAGCGGCACCTTCGATTCGCTCCGCTTCGCCTCCATCAAATGCCTCCTTCGACTCGCTCGATCAATGCACACTTCGACTCGCTCCGCCTCGAGCCATACTTCGACTCGCTCCACTTCGTCGACTTCGCATCCATCTGAAGACTTCTACTTCGTGTCCATCGATGTGGAGCAAAGCACAGATACAAATTAACTCCACGTCACCGAGTCAAAGAGAACCGAGTCGAATGAAGAGCGAGTCGAAACAGAAGCGAGTCGAACCAAACAGCAGCCGAGAACCTCATTTCGTATCGATCGTATCTCCTACTCTACAAGTCCAAATGTTATGAAATTTCCACAGGAGACTACGTGCATGCTAGAGAATTTCCACGCAAAATTTCAACTCCATTGGATGAAATCTTGATCGATATGAATCTGTTCGTATCAATCACGGATCGGACCGATACTTCACGGGCTTAGGCGTACAGGCCTGGTCACGTGCCAAAGAGGGTCTCCCGAGATCTGAGCGAAATACCAACCTCCTACACCTATAAATAGACCCCCAAAGCCAACAAAAAAGGGGTTGTTCTTCTTCTTTGAGATCTCCAGCGCCCAGACTCTACCAGATCTAGATCTGCACTCCATTGATGCTGCCACAAACGAATTTCACTGCTGCAAATCATAATTGCCTGCTGTAAATCATTGAATTCACTTGTAAACATCAAAGAAAGATCAATAAAGCAAACTACTTCATAGTGGACGTAGACGATATGTCGAACCACTCTAAATTCTTGTGTCTCCTTGCATTTTAATTATTCTCAATTCTGAAATTTGGAGTTTTTGTTAGATAATTCCTCTTTTTCCATTTAATTTCTTCACTTTATCTCTTCAAAGACTTCCGAAGAGTGTTGTGCCCAATTCTAGTACAAACACTTTGGTGCTTTCATTGAGAAAAACCCAATTTTTCTTCTGCTCTTTGGATCTTCTATCTATATTGGATTGCATAAATCTAAGAAGAAGATCCAGATCTAGAGCTTTGAACCCCTTCCATTCTATTCAGATTTGCAATCAGATCTAGGAAAGGACTTCATCAATTCATTATGGTGAGCACACGTACCACTGCTACAGCTGCTGATCAAGGAGCACGGGACCTACAAAATCCCTTGCAATCACCTCCCTCCAACCAAAATGCTACAGGACCTTCAGATCCATCCGGTCCAATCACTAGACAAGAATTCCAGACATTCCTTCAAGGGTTGACCCAAAGTCGACAGCAGTTAACTAAACAACTGCGCGCCAACACAGAGTTGACTAACCAGCTAAATCGCCAAAGGCGAAGAAGATCCAGAAGAGACCAAGGTTCTTATTCTTCCACAGAAAGTTCAGCCTCCTCCGATGGCCAAACCAGATCCATACGTCCACGGCTAGGTGTAAGCTACGCCCAAGCCACGGGACAACAACCTGCTTCGAACCTTGGGCAACCTAGAGCTGGACCATCCGCTAGTCTCCCTACAGAACCTTCAACTCGAGGAGGAGCTGCTCCTTGTTGAGTCACAGATTCTATGAAGTTTTGATTTCTGACAAAGTAATAAAGGCGATCGACAAAACGAAGACATCATGGCTATAAAGAGGCACAAAAGAGCTACATATGGTACTCTAGATTATAGGTTGATTATTTGATGTTGTAATAGTGTTAAACTTGTTAAAATCTATCCTCAAATAATCATGCACCTCAATATAATCGATATATATACGTTTGAATGGCATTGCACATTCATTGTGCAATTTTACAGGGACCGGTCGAACGGTAATAAACCAGGCGGTCGACCGTTTCTGTGTAAAATGCACAATGAACGTACACACATGCACATAACGTCTATATATTTGAAATCCTGTCTACCGGCCATTTTTGACCCGTCGACCGTTTTTAAACAGAGAGCAACCTTTCCCAAAAGACACTTCTTTCTCCAATGGTTGCATCTCTTACCTTTCATCAATGATCATATCTATTAATGGCTACTCTTCACAAAGAGTTACAACCATTTATTCTCTATATAAACACGTCTAAATCATTGATTCTAAAGAATAATTCTTGCTCTAATTTTTGATCTTACTTTCTAAATACTCTTGCATTCTAAAAGCTCTCAAATATTTCAATTGCTTATTGAATCATTGAAATTATTTCATATCTTTTGATTCAATAAGTAATATACTTCCTTCAATCTTCACAAACATCATTCACATATTTTGAGGATAAGATTATAGGAAGGGTGTACTACAAGTGACAAATCCGTGTTATCAAGAGCACAAGTTGTCAATGGCAATTGTATTTGTTTTTTGTTGAAGTCCTCGGTGTTGTAAGAGGCACGAAATCCCGTTCGGCTGTTCGGGTGTTGTAAACATGTTCCTCCGGGTGAAGCGAGGTAGTTGGTAGTGAAAATCCAGATAGAAGTCTGGGACTGGATGTAGGACGGTGCTCCGAACCAGTATAAAAATCTCTGGTGTGATTTTTCTATTTTACTGAATTTTCTATTATCTGTGATTAGTCATATATTTGTGTGTTATACATCATATTACACGATCCGTGTGTACTATATTAACACGTACACATTTTCACTCCTTACCATGTTACCGGCAACATTGCTACTACCACCACTGCCGGATGGGGAGGTGATGCTAGAAACCAAGCTGATCCTCAACGTAACCAACGAGAGCAGACTCCTGAGCCTTATGTCCCTGAGGATGTCGAACCAAGGAAGCGAGGCACGGACCGTCGACCACGTTCGGTCCAGACTCGCGCTGTGGAACCCGACCACACCTTGGCACAACATGCTCCAAGTAACCGAACGCCGGATATACCAGCGATGATCCGCCAAATGATCCGTGAAAGTCAGGGTCTCTCTAATGACGACTGGAGAATCTCCCGAAGTCATACCCCTTTCACCGATGACATTTTATATGCTGAACCACCTCGGCACTTCAGGATGCCAGCTTTGCCAGTTTATGAAGGAAGTTCTAATCCCAATCAACACGTCCTGAAATACGAATGGCTGATGAATGCTGCTAGAGCTGATGACGCAGTAAAGTGCCATAGTTTCCCCGTTTCCGTAGGGGGCATCTCTACCATGTGGTTCACTCGTTTTCCACCGCGATCCATCTCTAACTTTGACCAGATAGCCACCAAGTTTGTCGAACAATTCCGTATGCACGTGGCGTGGCCTAAGGACGTTAACACTCTGTCTTGTGTTACACAAGCCCCCGGAGAAACACTTAGACGTTACTTGGAGCGATTCCATACTGCGTGTGCAGAAATAAGCAATCCCAATGATAACTCTATCCTGATGGCACTGACTAAGGGGATTGATGCTGATTCCGAGTTCGGAAATTGGTTAGCCGGGAAACCACCTACGTCATTGGACCGTTTCTATTCCAAGGCAGCCCAATTCCTAAGAAGGGAGGATGCAAAACAGTCTAGGAAGCAGGATGACGCATGGCCCAACATCGAAGGTATCCAAAGTAACGTCGCTGTTAAACAGTCCGTAGATAGTTCTGGAAAAATTCAGTTGAACGTCCAAAATAAACAAAATCAGCAGAGGGACAATGGAAATCAGAACAAAAAACGCGATCAGAATCGTGGTCCACGGCGTAGAGCTTACATGTACGATAGTTACACTCCATTAAACACGTCATTGGAAAATGTGTATCTACAGACCTGCAATACCATGCAATACAAGAAACCTGCCCCGAAACCACCAACTGAAAGACAAATCCAAACAGGGAAATTTTGTAGATTCCATGAGAGTTATGGCCACAACACCAATGAGTGTCGTCACTTACAAGACCTCATTGAAAAACTGATACGTGAACGGAAGCTAGATCAGTATGTGCGAGCTCCGCAATCTGGTGGTGCGGGCCCATCAAATCAGAATCGGGCACCAAATCAGGAAAGACAGGAGGAACCCGCTCGTACAGGCGAAAGGTTGGTTATCAACACGATAAGTGGCGGTCCTCACCCAGCAGATCGAAGCTGGAAGGAAATGGAGTCGTATGCCAGTTCTATCAGGCATGCAGACTTCGAATGTTATAGTAACTCTGATGAAGGGGCTCCGGCCAAGCAACAGAAGACGATGACAGATGACATCATGTTCAGGGACAGAGATGCTGATAAAGTCGAAGCTCCCACTATCGATCCACTGGTCATCTCAGCACAAGTAGGTCCCGCTTGGATGAAAAGGATCCTAGTTGACAGTGGAAGCTCTATGAATATTTTGTTCAACCGAGCTTATGATCAAATGAAGATGGAAGCCGCGGACTTGAAGCCTTGTCAATCTCGAGTCCATGGTTTCAACGGAAGTGCCACTATACCCACTGGAATGGTGGAACTGCCAGTAGAGTTGGGAGTTGGAGAACGTCGAAGAGTACGGATGTTGCAGTTCATTGTTTGGACATAGACTCCCCTTACAATGCTTTCTTGGGCCGACCGGCCCTCGCTGAATTCAGGGTAGCCATTGCCCTATGGTGTTTGACTTTAAAGTTTCCCACTGATCATGGAATAGGAATCGTTCAGGTAGATCAGGCTACTGCCAGAGCATGTTATGTTGCTGAGCTGTGAGAGGCGCATCGAAAGGAGAAAGGAAAGGGCGTAGAGGAATCTCTCAGCATCCGTTTCGCCGATAATTGACGCCTGGGCCCAGGCCCGGGCACCCCAGCCAATTCCTCAAGGATCTTGATCCAAGAGAAACTGAAGACGAAGGAGAATCTAAAGAAAATCAAGCATCACCGGCCGAACTGACGATTGATGTCCCAGTCGACAGTAACGATGATTCGAAAATGATAAAGATTGGAACTCAGCTGAGCCAGCAAACTCAAGAGGAATTGGTGGAATTTCTACGGGCAAATCTTGACGTATTTGCCTGGACACATTCCGATATGTGTGGGATCTTGCCGGACATCGTGATCCACACCCTGAAGTAGAAAAGCTTGAAGCAAACGGATTCATTCGAGATGCGCTATATCCTGAATGGGTGTCGAATCCCATGCTCGTCTGAAAGCTGAATGGAAAGTGGAGAACATGTGTCGATTATTTCGATCTGAATAAAGCATGTCCCAAAGACAGTTTCCCACTTCCCAGAATTGATCAGCTAGTAGATTCGATAGCCGGGCATGAACTCTTATCCTTCATGGACGTGTACTCTGGCTACAATCAGATACCGATGCATTTACCCGATCAAGAACATACCAACTTCATAACCAATCTGGGACTTTACTGTTACAAGGTTATGCCATTCGGACTCAAGAATGCCGGGGCTACTTATCAACGATTGGTCAATCGTATGTTTGCCAATCAAATCGGGATGACAATGGAAGTATATGTAGACGACATGCTTGTGAAGTCACGACTCTCCACCGACCATGTTAAAGACCTGGACACTATGTTCAACATACTTCGAGAATACAAAATGAAGCTCAACCCATTGAAATGTCACTTTGGAGTTGCATCCGAAAAGTTCCTTGGGTTCATTGTTAACGCCCGGGGAATCGAAGCTAATCCTGAAAAGATTTGGGCAATCAGAAATCTTGAAACTCCCAAGACTATAAAGCAAGTCCAGGGTCTCAATGGAAAGGTAGCAGCCTTGAGCAGATTCATTTCAAAGTCCACCGACAAGTGCATTCCCTTCTTCGATCTGATCCGAAAAGGGAAACGAAACTTTGAATGGACCACGGAGTGTGAGGGCGCTTTCCAAGCACTAGTTCAACATCTATCCACGCCGCCAATACTGCCAAAGCCTATTGATCATGAGAAGTTGTATACATACTTGGCGATATCAGAAAACGCTATCAGTGCTGCTTTGGTTCGAGAAGAAGATGGGATACAGAAACCAGTATACTACGTCAGCAAACGGTTGACTGGGGCTGAAAGGAACTATCCAAAGCTAGAAAAGTTGGCCTACTGCCTTATAATTGCATCAAGAAAACTCCGACCGTATTTCCAGGCACATCCCATTGTTGTTTACACCGACCAGCCGTTACGACAGGTCCTTTCGCGGCCTAAGATGTCTGGTAGGTTACTCAAGTGGAACATTGAACTGAGTCAGTTTGATATTACTTACACTCCAAGACGAGCAATACAAGGACAAGTCCTCGCTGATTTCATAGTTGAATTTACCATTCCAGAGGACTTGCCCGAAACCAGTAAATCCCTCGAATCCGTCTGGAAGCTGTATACTGATAGTGCATCAAACGACCGGTGTTCGGGCGCTGGTGTTGTACTCGAGACCCCCGAAGGCCGATCTATATGCTACGCTTTGAAGTTTGACTTTCATGCAACCAATAATGAAGTTGAATATGAAGCCCTCTTAGCTGGCTTGAAACTTGCTAGAGATTTAAGAATTATCGCAGTGGAAATTTATTGTGACTCACAATTGGTTATGTGTCAAGTACGGGGAGAGTATCAGGCAAGAGATCGAAGGTTGGCTGCTTACTTAGCTCGAGTTCAGGAAGTACCGAATCAGTTCGATTACTACGCCATTTATTGTATACCTCGGGAGCGCAACCAAAAGGCCGATTCATTGGCAAAGCTAGCCAGCACAGGTGAAGCTCAGCAAATGGGACTCGTTCCCATAGAAACGCTATCTTCCCCAAGTATCGACCGGACAGAAATAAATCGGGTATGCGAAACCATTCCCGAAAAGGATTCATGGATGACCCCACTCAGAAATTACATTGAGCACGGAACCCTGCTGGAGCGTAGGAGTGAAAAGAGACAAGTCCTTCGGAAGGCCTCAAGATTTACCATCCAAAATGGACTCATGTACAGAAGGGGGTACTCAGTTCCCCTACTCCGTTGTATCGCTCACGATGAAATTAAACAATTATTGTGCGATGTGCACGAGGGTGAATGTGGCGATCACACCGGGGGGCAAGCACTTGCCAAGAAAATATTTCGCTATGGGTATTACTGGCCTACCGTGAATCGTGATGCGTTGGACTATGCAAAGAAATGTGATAGGTGCTAGAAATATGCCTGAATTCCTAGAGCTTCTCCTACCGAGATAACGCAAATGGTCAGCCCATGGCCATTCGCAATGTGGGGCATTGACATCATCGGTGCTCTACCTCTGGCAAAAGGTGGTGCGAAGTACGCCATCGTCACAGTTGATTACTTTACAAAGTGGGCTGAAGCCAAAGCTCTCGCTACCATTACAACGAAGAAAGTGATCAACTTTGTGGTTCGTAATATCATCTGTCGATTCGGTCTCCCACACACCATTATTACGGACAACGGAACCCAATTCGACAGTGCTAAATTTAAAGTTTTCTGCAAACGAATTCACATCCAAAAGAAATTCTCCGGAGTTGCACACCCTCAGGCAAACGGACAGGTCGAAGCAGTTAATAAAGTTATAAAATCCATCCTGAAAAAACGACTGGAAAATGTCGGGGGCAAGTGGGTCGATGAACTTCCTATGGCTCTATGGGCTTACCGAACAACCCACAAGACCACGACCGGCCACACTCCATTCTCTCTTTCTTACGGTTTAGAGGTCATTATTCCAGTCGAGCTAGAAGTACCTTCTCATCGTGTGACATAATATGATCCAAAGACAAATGCTATATTACTTGCTGAATCTCTCGATCTACTAGATGAGAAGCGTGAAGAAGCTGATTTGAGGGCAGCTGCGCATCGAAGTCGAGTCGCCCGATTGTACAACGCCAAGGTCCGTCCGCGAACCTTCGAACTAAGCGATCTCGTCTTAAAAAGAATCTATCCGGTTCCTTCGCATATGAAGCTGACATGGGAAGGACCATATGTTATTGAACGAAGGCTCGGAGATGGCACATTCAAGTTATCGACCGTCGACGGTCTTACCCTGCCAAGAGCTTGGAATAGCGAGAGCCTTCGCCGCTATTACACCTGACATGCTATCTTTATCCATTTAGTTTACTTTCCTTTTCTGCAATTTGTTTATACATTTCGAAATTAGAAGTTGTAATAAGGCAACTGACTTTGCCATACTTTCTTATTTCAGCAATAAAATGCAACCTCTTCGAGCCAGAGCTGTGATTTACTTGAAATACTTCATATGACCATCACTGTGCACGAAGAGCTAAGTTTCACCATATGGTGGGATTTATTCAAATAGAGAGTGACTGCGATGCAACCAATCACTCGCTAAGTGAAACCCAAGCTCGGGGACAAGCCATCACATCAAAGTCAAAAAAGGATTGATACACGACAATCCTTCATCAACTCTGTATTCCCAGAGTGCGAAGCGGAGTATAAACATCAACTCCGAACTCCCAGAGCGTGGGTCGGAGTATAAACATCAACTCCGTATTCCCAAAGTGCGAAGCGGAGTAGAAACCTCAACTCCGAACTCCCAGAGCGTGAGTCGGAGTATAAACATCAACTCTGAGTTCCCAGAGTGCAAACCGGAGTATAAACATCAACTCCGAACTCCCAGAGCACGAGTCGGAGTATAAACATCAACTTTGAGTTCCCAGAGTGCGAACCGGAGTATAAACATCAACTCCGAACTCCCAGAGCGCGAGTCAGAGTATAAACATCAACTCTGAGTTCCCAGAGTGCGAACCGGAGTATAAACTTCAACTCCGAACTCCTTGAGTGCGAGTCGGAGTATAAACGTCAACTCCGAGTTCCCAGAGTGCGAACCGGAGTATAAACATCAACTCCGAACTCCCAGAGCGCGAGTCGGAGTATAAACATCAACTTCGAACTCCCAGAGCGCGAGTCGTAGTATAAACATCAACTCCGTATTCCCAGAGTGCGAAGCGGAGTATAAACCTCAACTCCGAACTCCCAGAGCGCGAGTCGGAGTATAAACATCAATTCCGAGTTCCCAGAGTGTGAACCGGAGTATAAACATCAACTCCAAACTCCCCGAGCGCGAGTCGGAGTATAAACATCAACTCTGAGTTCCCAGAGTGCGAACCGGAGTATAAGCATCAACTCCGAGTTCCCAGAGTGCGAACCGAAGTATAAACATCAACTCCGAACTCCCAGAGCGCGAGTCGGAGTATAAACATCAACTTCGAGTTCCCAGAGTGCGAACCAGAGTATAAGCATCGACTCCAAATTCCCAGAGCGCAAATTGGAGTATAAACGACAACTCTGAACTCCCAGAGTGCAAGTCGGAGCATCGACATCGACTCTGGGTTCCCAAAGCATGAGGCGGAGAGTAGACACCAACTTCAAGTTCCCAAAGCATGAATCGAAACATAAATATCAACTCCAAACTCCCAGAGCGCGAGTCAGAGTATTAACGTCAATTCCAAGTCCCCAGATCGCGAGCATATGGTTGAAACTTAAGCCGGCGTGACCAACCGCCGATAAACAAATGAGAATCCCTGGAGTGCAGATATGATCGTCGTCGATCGGACAAGCGTGAATAAATCGCTCAATCTCCGTTTGTCTCAAACACCCATTCAGTAGCACTAGACTCGACATGCTATAAGAAAAGAGCGATCGCTGACTGAAGTTTTGCAACACACCACCAAGACTGGGGGGCAAGACTTAAGCGTCAACCATCGACTGAAGCAATGCGACGTCAAAATTCAACTCGTTTCCCGATCGCAAACCATGTCCACAGTTTCCGAACTTGGCAAAGAAAAACAAACTTTATTCGAAAGATAAAACTTCGCAAGTACACTTCAGATATTGAAACACTTGGACAAATACACAATGATAGAAAAGAAGCCAAAAAAGAGAGGTTTCATTTCTATTGTTTATAAAAAAAGTTCGTGTACAAGTTTCCAAAAATTCCTACTAGCAGGGGCCGAACCCGCATCTATACACGGCTAACAAAATGCAAGTCAAAATAAACCGGGAAAGCATGTCTAATCTTTCTTCTTCCGCAGCTTCCTTTTCGGCACAGGCCCACCAGAGCCACCACTATCCTTCCTCTTCGAGCCTTTACCTGTCGGTGGACGGTCTCCGGGCGAGGGCATAATTTCAACGTCTTCCTCCGAACTCGAAGGAACCAGGATGCTTCCCGCCGGAGGAGTCGGAGGGATAGGATCAAACGTGGAAGATGGAATAGCCACACTAGTATCGGAGAATGTACCGCCAGGCGATATCGTTCTAAGCGGAGCTGGATCAAGTGCCGCCGTCCCACCTCCAAGACTGCCACCATGTGTTGCGGCATCCAATTCAGCAACGATTTGTGCCAAGATTTCCTCTTCAGCGGCTGACCGAGCCTCGCTGGGAGCGTCAGCAGTCGGCATTGGAAAACTCGTGGTGGGAACGCCTCCGCCCATGACAAATGATAGATCAGCCAAAGGGTCGCCATGACGGCGAAAGAGCTCCTCCATCAGTTGCTCGTCAAAAACAAGTGTGCCTCCCTGAATATCGTCAAGAGGCGCTGCAGTAGTCACGGTGATCGCTTCGGTGACGATAGCCTCTTGTGTCTGATGTGATTCTTGAGTAGCAGGAGGCCCGACATGTGCAGCATCGATCACTGGACAAAATATAAGAGAATTGTTAGAACTTAGCTCGATCAAAGATTTCGACTTAAGAAAGATATGAAGAATGTTTAGAGTACCTTCCTCAATTTGGCTTATAGGCGGCAGAGCGGCATCAATAACTTGTGCTGCAGCCGGTGACATCTGCGGGTGATCTGGATTATAAGCAGGAACAGCCTGGGGACCGACCGCAGATGAGGATTCGGGCTGGGTTGACGCTGGAACTTCAAGACTTGCTTCATGATGGTCAACTCCAGAACCCTCTCCCACTTCAAAGTGCTGGGTGCCAAGTTTTTCCTTCTCACGCAGAATCATCGACTCATGGAGAATCTTCTTTTCATCATCAATCAGAATGCGATTCTCGAGTTTGAATTCATCCACAGACTCGCCCTGATGCGCCTCCTTCTCTTCCTCAATCAGTCGGCTCCAAGCATTATAGAGATGCATCGAAAAATCATCGAGCCAGGCTAGAGCCCTGTGTTTCAGCACATTAGAGTTGTAAACGACAAGAAGGTCTTCGATGTCAGCCTCTAGCCTGGACTCGGCCAACTTCACCCTCTCCTCGACCTCAGTCTCCACCTTCTGGACTTTAGCCACAGCCGCATCCCGTTCACCCTTGAGTAGAACAGCTTGTTCACACTCCTCCTGGGCTGCGTTGTTCGCGTCATCTTTCTCCTTGGCCATATCAGCAAATTTGGCCATGAGTTCATTAAGCTCCTTGACCGCCGCATCCCGCTCGGCGGTGACTTTGGTGTTCCGTGGCCCATCTCCTCCACCAGGGCAACGTGTGTCTGCCCCAACCTCTCCATTTCTGCCTTCGCTTCATCAGCTTTCTTGGTGGCCTCAATCTACGATTTCCGAGAAGACTCGGCCTCAGTAGTAAGCACTTGTATAATCCGGTCCCTTTGGGCGAGTTCGGCCTCCAGTCTCTCAAGCGCTTTAGCTCGCTAAAAGGCCACCTTAGAAGCTTTCTCCGCAGCCTGTACCCACTCTCTATACTGGATGTATATGTCATGAATGTACTCATGCATCGTGTTCTCCACTCCAGACGGAATTCTTTGTAAGTATGGCGGGAAGACATAGCCATCAAAGCAAATGTTCGAAAAGTCTTTCCTCATCTGAGCCAGCTTAAGGGCCCCTTCTCCTGTGGGTTCAGTTGGGACCTGCTTTGTAATCATGGAGGCCGTGGTCTCAACTCTCTGAAGATGAGTCTCAGATCTAGAAGTATGAGAAGATGGCCTGTGACGAGGAGGCTCCGGTGGGTGTGGAACAAAAGCAGGAGGTGGAGACGGAAGTCTAGGAGGAGGAGAACGTGATGTAGACCGATGTCTGTATTCTCTATCCCTATCACACCCGTACCTATCTTAATTAGAGTACCCACGATCGCGATCTCTATCCGAGTCTCTCCTACGGGACTCATAATAAGAAGAAGCCTTCGGGCCGAACGGAGATTCCCGAGCATCGATCCTCTTCCAGACATAGTACCTGAAAATGAGAAACAAAGAAAGAGTTAGTAACTTCCTAAGTTGGACGATGTACAGTTATGAATCATGTAGTGTAGTGAAGTGTATGCATGTGCAACCCCCCGACCAACCGGAAATGTCGGCCACACTCGTAGCAAGCGACCCGCTCAGTTCAAGAGCACTATCAAGCTCCTCCGTCCCGGCGTCGTGTGGAGACGACAAAAAATCCGGGATCGGAATATCAGCAAGCCCTGCAAAAGGACTCTCTACTTGCGAGGGAGGAGCCTCCGAAATTCTAATCCCCAGGAAAGGTAAAGACACGACCACAGATTTAAATCTCTCAGATTTAGGGCGTTTGTGAGTAGCAGCCTTGCCTTTTCTTCTTCCTCCCGAATCCTGGACATCGGCAGAAGGCCCAGCTGGGAGCTCGATATCGGTATGCGTTCTTTCTGGATTAACTTCTTCGGCGATCACGAATACGGGAGCTTTGCGCTTCACCCGTTTCTTCGGGAGCACTCTATGTGTCCCTTCCAGTTGTATGCTCTGCCTCCGTTCTATCAGCCCGACAGTCCTCAAATTTCTTCCAGACAGAACCAAGTCGATATGCCTCTCTTCGCCCGGGAACGCTTGAAGAATCCGAACAAGCTCTCTGAAGTATGAGCCGTCGGGTCGAGAGATCGCGGCTGTAAAAAGAAGAGAAGTGTATCAGTTTTGAAATTGGTAATTATTATCTCAATAGCTCAAGAGAAAGATTGAAGCGCTTACGTCTATCCAACCATCGCCTAGCAAACCCAGAGGGGCACCGAACATAGAACCATTCGGTCTTGAAGTAACTTAGCCTTCCCCAGGAGCCCATTACGATGTGACAGTTTCTGACTGCTTCCAGGAAGGTGAATGAAGGGCTGTCTGCGCGGCTCTTGATGTTAAATAAATATCTGATTTCGATCGGCTTTGGCGGTCGAAAGAGAATCTCCATAAATAGAATAAAGGTGCTGTTCAACAAAGCATACCCATTGGGATGTAGCTGGGATGGAGCTATTCCAAGAAACGATAACATCTCCCTTATATATTGATTGAAGGGAGGGAGTGTTCCCGCTGTGCAAGCGTGACGGTTGAAAGCGGTAAACCCCTCTGGGGGATCATGTGGCCTGTCATTCGGCCCAGGTAATAACACGTCGTCAAGCGACAGACCGTGCCTTAAACAAATCTGTCCTAGCATATCTTCGGAGATACCCGACGACACAGAATCTTTTAGATTACAAATAAACCAAGCACCTAGACGCTCATTCGGAGCTGGCTCTATAACTTCGGCTTCAATAACCGGTATCTCTATGGTTGGAGGAATAGAACTTGGGGGTTCCGGCTGCTGAGAACTTGAAGGGCCCATGACTAGCTAGCTTATAAAAAATCATTGTTAAACTGACAAATAACCCTCGTGCATCCCCCAGTGTAAAGTTTGTGAGTGTGTTGTGCAGTGCAATACTGTATATTATTTGAGAAGATCAACAGGATTGAAGGAAGCATGTAAGCGACGAGACTTCGGAATTCAGTCGAAAGGACCATCATCGCTGACCGTCACAACCGTACCATCCAGCTATTAACAATCATTCCAAGTTAAAGTTTGTTGTCATTTTGATAAGTTCCGGTTTCATCGACGAGCTTCGATAGGCAATCAGATATGCGGTGAAACGGTTAAGTCCAGTTATGTAAGTTTGAAGATCGTCGGAACTAATTGTTCGAGTGTGCAAGGAATTTCAGATTTGTTAATGTTCAATTCGTATTGCTAACGAGAGCCGTGTTCGCATCGATAGGTCATGGTCATCTGAGTATGGGTTAAACTCGGTCAGAAGGTTGGCATGAAAGTTCGACTCGATTAGAGGGTTGGGGATTTCGAATCGATCAGAGCGCAACATTTTGAATCGATCCCAAGACTACCCAGTTCGACTCGCTCCCAAACCTCCGGTTCGACTCGCTCCCAAACCTCCGGTTCGACTCGCTCCCAAACCTCCGGTTCGACTCGCTCCCAAACCTCCGGTTCGACTCGCTCCCAATACCTCCAGTTCGACTCACTCCCAAACCACTACGACTCGATCAAAGGCCATCACTTCGAATCGATTAAAAGCCTCAAGTTCAAGTCGATCCGAAGACTACGCAGTTCGACTCGATCCCAAGGCTATGCAGTTCGTCTCAAAACCCCTACTCTAGATCGATGCGAAGCTGAGGCGAAGGGATCTCGATCGATCGCAATGAAGTCTCGATCGATCATGACTCTGGTTGGTCTGGTATTAAAAATCTAGTCTTGTCGTCTACACGTTGCATTCGCTTGGGGGGCTTACCTAGATCTGTCAGATTAGTTCGAGTAATTGATGGTATGAATCGGTTCGAAGGCAAAATTGTTTTCTCCTTTGTTGTCTTGAGTCTCAGAGCGGTGCGAAATTAAGGCAGGGAAACGAAAAGTAAAAAGTGAAAAAACGACTAAGTACAAAGTATTTATATGGACTCGAAAGCAAAGGGAATAAACGTTTCGTATCCCGGTGGATTTGAACACGTGTTTCGACTCCCTCTCCAGTGCGTCGATACGAAGCTCTCCTTCGTATCGCTTGTCTTTGACTCCGTCTCCGATGCAGCAATACAAGCCATCATTTCGACTCGCTCCTCCATCTCCTGTGCATTTCGACTCGCTCCTCTGTCTCCTGTGCGTTTCGACTCCGACTCCTATGCAGTTCGAATCCAAGACCGAGTCGAACAAGCGGTTTGAATCCATCAAATCATGGCTTCCAGAGGCCAACTCCATCAACTCGAAATACTTACTTCGCATCCATAAATCCAATAAAAATCATCTTCGATGTTTCAACCCTTCACATCGATTAAGGAGAGGATCGTTACGAAGGAACATTCAAAAGCAAACATCGAGCGTTGTTGCAGCGAATTTCACATTGGTTCAGGAGAGGATCGATACGAAATTCAAAAATAAAATAAACTGACAACGACTCGTGAACGTACAAACGTCAACGAGAGTCAGGTTAACATTTATGCATGAATGTCGGATTAATATTCAATATTCCAGATTTTCAGGAATCAGAAACTCATCCAATAACGATTACAACAACAAACGGGTAAACACTAGCATACAACAATCAGTCACAACAATACAGGGTACAGCAGTTGACCGTCAACAGCTTACATTTTCAAGAAAAACAGTCGAAGATTACAGCTTTCATCGAAAAGACGATAACTATTCAGAATGAAGATTGCAGCACTTCAAAGCACATCATGTTTTCACAAGACGTACTTTGGGGGGCAAATGTTATCCCGCCTTTTGGCAAGGCCGTGACACCAAGGAATTGACTAGTAACCAATGACGGCCCGTCCTAGAGATCAATTATACACAGGCTCATTGTGGATATCGACGAATTTTGTCCGAGTCCGGATCGAGCCAAAATTGGTAGGACATGACAAACTAAGCTATGAGAGTCAATGTTCCAAATCTCAAGTCAATCCGAGTTCGTATGCTCAAGTTATGAACGATACAAAATTGGATGAAAACCAATCACCAGTCGACTCGCTCCCTTCGACTCGCTTCGCAACTATCAGAAGCGGCACCTTCGACTCGCTCCCTCCGACTCGCTTCGCCTCCATCAGCAGCGATTACTTTGGCTCGCTCCCTGCGACTTGCCTCGCAACTATTAGAAGCGTCACCTTCGACTCGCTCCTTGCGACTCGCTTCGCAACCATCAGAAGCGGCACCTTCGACTCGCTCCCTTCGACTCGCTTCGCAACCATCAGAAGCGGCACCTTCGACTCGCTCCGCTTCACCTCCATCAGATGCCTCCTTCGACTCGCTTGATCAATGCACACTTCGACTCGCTCCGCCTCGAGCCATACTTCGACTCACTCCACTTCGTCGACTTCGCATCCATCCGAAGACTTCTACTTCGTGTCCATCGATGTGGAGCAAAGCACAGATACAAATTAACGCCATGTCACCGAGTCAAACAGAACCGAGTCGAATGAAGAGCGAGTCGAAACAGAAGTGAGTCGAACCAAACAGCAGCCGAGAACCTCATTTCGTATCGATCATATCTCCTACTCTACAAGTCCAAATGTTATGAAATTTTCACAGGAGACTGCGTGCATGCTAAAGAATGTCCATGCCAAATTTCGACTCCATTGGATGAAATCTTGATCTATACGAAATCTGTTCGTATCAATCACAGATCGGACCGAAACTTCACGGGCTTGGGCGTGCGGGCCTGGTCACGTGCCAGAGAGGGTCTCCCGAGATCTGAGCGAAATACCAACCTCCTACACATATAAATAGACCCCCAAAGCCAACAAAAAAAGGGGTTCTTCTTCTTCTTTGAGATCTCCAGCGCCCAGACTCTACCAGATCCAGATCTGCACTCCATTGCTGCTGCCACAAACGAATTTCACTGTTGAAAATCATAATTGCCTGCTGTAAATCATTGAATTCACTTGTAAACATCAAAGAAAGATCAATAAAGCAAACTACTTCATAGTGGACGTAGGCGATACGCCGAACCACTCTAAATTCTTGTGTCTCCTTGCATTTTAATTATTCTCATTTCTGAAATTGGGAGTTTTTGTTAGATAATTTCTCTTTTTCCATTTAATTTCTTCATTTATCTCTTCAAAGAATTCCGAAGAGTGTTGTGCCCAATTCTGGTACAAACATGGAGAATGGGGTAGGAGTCATCCATGGTGATCAGAATGTAAGGCGTGAACGTTACATCACGGAGCTAAGAGAAGTGAAGCACTATGAAAAGAGGAAGCATATGGAGAAGACTCTCTACGTCAAGTCGATTGATGCATAACAACCACCGCCTAAGCCCTTGTTCAGTCGGCATAGAAAATTCCACAAAGCTATGGATCTGAGAAAGGAGCTAGAGGATGTGAAGGCGGCCACAGCTGAGTTGATGATCAACATCCCAAACGATCAGGATGATCCTACTCGAGTCTTGAAGATCGGATCTCAACTCAGTATGAAGATGAAAAAGTTGTTTACAGCGTTCCTTTAAGAAATACCTAGGTATGTTTTCCTGGACGCATTATGATATGCATGGAGTATCACTGGAGATAGTGTGCCACACATTAAATGTGAACCCAAAATGTCCTTTTGTAAAGCAGAAACGGTGCAGCTTGGGTTTGAAGCAATCCGCTTCTCTAAAGGAAGAAGTGGATAACTTAAAAGCCAACGGCTTTATCCACGCTGCTCTATACCCTGAATAGGTATCTAATCCAGTCTTGGTCAAGAATCCTAATGGAAAGTGGCAGACATACATCGATTATTCAGCTTGAATAAGGCATGCCCAAAAGGCAACTTCCCGCTGCCAAAGATCGACTAGCTAGTGACTCTACAGTCAACCATGAACTACTATCATTCATGGATGCTTATTCTGGCTATAATCAAATCCTAATGCACACCCCAGATCAAAAACACACTAGCTTCATAACCGACCCGGGATTGTATTGTTAGCTTGTTATGCCATTTGGTCCAAAGAATGCAGGAGAACCTACCAAAGATTGGTAAATTTGATGTTGAAGCATCAGATCAAACATACATAGAGGTCTTTGTGGACGATATGCTAATGAAGTCACAACGATAGTGAACCACTTCGAAGACCTGTTGGAAATGGTTGACGTGCTCCAAGGATATGGGATGAAGCTCAACCTGCTGAAATGCTCGTTTGAAGTTGTATCGGGAAAGTTCTTAGGTTTCATAGTAAACTCAAGGTGCATAGAAGTTAATCCAAAGCAAATTAAGGCCTTGAGGAACGTCGAAGCCTCAAAGACAATATAGGAGGTTGTTAACTGTGTTGTAACCCAGCAGAATTCAATAGGAGTTAGAACATATAGATTAAAATAAAACGACTCAAAACATGATCATAAGGCCCAAAAATACAAGACAAAGGACCCTAAAAAGTTTGATCCAAAAATATGAAAAGTTGTTTTTAAATATGTGTTGATTTTTTTTCATATTCACGTGCTTCTGATATTATGGATACCATTAACATTACCGTATTTTGTCACCGGAAGCTAATACTATAGATGACTACAACATCTGTAGCTTTTAGCTTTGGGCCTCAAGATAGGGGATGTTACAATATCGTAAATCGTGCATTGCTTCTTGGTTCACAAAACGACCGAGAAAGCATCATTCCCATCGTGCGCATTTCGTAAGTTGCACACCACTACTTGGATTAGAAAAATTGCATCCAAAGACATGGAATTCTCATATAACAAAAATCCGCGCACCGCCTCCGGAGCCAAGGAAATAGCGCTCCAAGGAGCGACACGTGTGCACAATAGCTTGAATGTCAGCATTATGATGAAATCACTTAATAGAATTGCATCCAAAGACATGGAATTCTCATATAACAAAAATCCGTGCACCGCCTCCGGAGCCAAGGAAATAGCGCTCCAAGGAGCGACACGTGTGCACAATAGCTTGAATGTCAGCATTATGATGAAATCACTTAATAGAATTTCAAGTAATCGATGTTGCTCCGGCATCACCGATCACTTAAGTGCATAAATCACTCGAGTGGTTAAATTACTCGTCGTAAGGCCGCTAAAAAGCTTCACGGATATCTTAAGTAAGAAATCAAAATAGGATATCTAAAATGAAGACAATAAAACTAGAAGCTCCCAAAGATAGAAGCTACAGTATAAACCCAACTGGGGGCATCTAGAAGACAATTAGGGGCACCCAATCTCGTATCAAGTGTTTGGAGAAAACACTCCCATGAACTAGGAGGGCACACACCAGCACTCGACCAAATAGCAAATACTTTACAGTTCTATTACTCCTAACAAAGAATTTTGGCAATAATTATGGCACTAAATAAAACAGTGCTGAAAAAGAAATAGTGGTACAAAAAGACAACGTTGCATGGGATGTAGATAAGTAGACAAGTGAAGTTACAATCAAAATTTTAACAGTTTTATTACTTATAATGTTTTTCATGTACAAAAATAAGTAGTGAGGGCCGTACCCACACAATATTAGCCAAGAATAAGAAAATACAAACACCACTGTTGCAACAACAAAAAGAAATGCTAAGTGCAGACACTGCACTTGTACAAAAAGCATCAAAAAAGAAAAAGCTCCGCTTCATAAATGCGCAGAAAGGTCATGGCTTCTTCTCGCTACCTCCCATGTCGCCTTTCCAGCCTCCGATCGGCAACTTCTCAAGCTTCTCCCTCTCAGGGCGATCTCGCTTTCTGAAACATTGCCACCGGTAAATCCTCCTTTGCCCTTTTTCTTGCGAGGTTTGTAAGAACTCTTCGATGACCTCTTTTGCTCTTTAACTCTCTCCTTCTTACCATCTGCTGCTCGGTCATCGACTACTCAGCCTCCACTTTGGCTGGTTGGTTAGCTTGGTCCGCCTGCTCCTATTTATCAGTAGCTACCAGACCCTCCTCTTAAGATACAGAGGGGTCTTCCAAACCATTTAGCGCTGCAAGTTGCTCGGAATGCGAACCGAGCTGTGAGCTGTATGCGGAGACGACGGTCGATGCGGTCAGAATGGTAGCAGATCCAGCACCGTGAGGAGGAAGTAACTCGGCAGGGAGAGAGGGTTGATCTATATTATTAGAATAAAGGGCGGTTATCTCAGCAATTTCATCCGGCATAAATTGGAAATCTTCAAGCATGGGAGGGATAAGAAAATTACCTACTGTGTGGGGTTAGATCATGTGCCACAACTCACCGTTGCCCTCCTTTGATGGCTGCATAATCATGGGAGTAGTAGAAATGATCCCCACATCAGTGCAAAGATGTGAAGATGGCTCACTAGGGCCTGAAGGAAAATGCATGGTTAAAGCTTTAGTGGTAGTTGCAGCATCAATAGCTTCTCGTTCCCTCTCTAGTCTCGAGATTTCCCAGCCTTCCCTTAAAGCTTGGTGGGAATCTTCATTCAGATATGCCTGAACCAACTCCTCTTTGGTATAACCACCACCTATGTCTTGAAATCGGGCTAGAATCTCTTCTTAGACTACAGCAAGCGTACGAGGGAACAACGAACCCAAGTAACTAAGGATCCACTGATGCAGCATTGAGTTGACATAGAAGACCAAAATAGTAGCATCCAAGCCTTCCATCTTCTTTATGAAGTTACGTTGAAGCTCTGAATAGCTGGCATCCATGCTAGCCTTCTCTACCACCAGCCTTTTCATCTTAGCCTCCAAATTCGAAACTTGTTCGCGAAGAAAGGCAGTTTCTTGAGCCTGCTCGGCGATGGTTTCTCGGGCTCTTCCTCTTCTCGTAGCCACTTCCCTTATCATAGCCTTGATCTTTCTCAGTAAGGCGGCGCTCTTCCGCCTCCCTATCCTTCCTCCTTTTTCTCTCCTCGTCGGTCTAGCGGGGTGCGTTGTACCTTGAAGTGTGTCTCTGCGAATGCTGAGAGCCAAAAACTCGATCAAGATTGCTGTAAAAACCACAAGACATGATTCCTATAGCAAACTATAGAGTGGCTTTAGCTTGGAGGCGTTTGATGAACTAAAGCATCCTAAAAAATAGTAATAATATAAAGTGTGTGCTCCTAGTGAAGTTCATGTTGCAGTTTAATGACTTCGACGGAATACACAAACCAGATCGGTCACCAACTAATGTCAGGACCTTGATTCCTACAGGAATGATCTGAGTAGGCTGGGGAGGTAACCCTTGTGAAGTGAAGTCATCCATCAAGTCATCCATATTCACAAAAATGCCACTTATATCTCCCAAATCAATGTCAGCACCTTCCAACAAAGTGCTGGGTATAGGCTCATTCTTGGGAGAATCTCCTTCAATAGGCTCTTTCAAAGGAGGTGAGCGTGCATGTATAGGGCTTAATCCTGAGGCCTTGTCGCCTAAGTTGACGTCACCCTCATCAGTGTCCCAATCTATTTCTTCCTCGTTTAGAGGATGCTCCTCACTGATTTCTCCTTCCTCCTTACCTTCAATAAAAGGAGCCTTGCCTTCTCGTTGAATAAACTCTTCTTCTTTCTCTTCTGGATCGATGGAATTTTAAGCAAAATGTCGACCCCGATTTGAATGTGGATCTCCTCAAGGGTCTTCTTTGACCCATCGGATGAGCCACTTTCTTCTTCTTAATCATCATCTTCACCAGAGTCATGGGAAGAGGAAACAGAATGGGTTAGGGCTATACAGCGGGAAGCAGCGCTGACGAATCCGAACCTCCCAGGTGCAAAAGCCTACATCAATGAAGGTTCTCATCTGTGAGCAAGAACCTAATTGTGCACTCCTGAGCATCGACCTCTTTCAAGGTGCTAAGAATAGTGCTGAGTGTTGGGTCCTTGTTAATCTTCAGAAGAAATGTACGGAATATACGATCGTTCAGGAAACTTGTAGCAGTTAAAGGATATTCCAAGCATGGTGAAAGGGACTCCCCCCCATGGTCCATAAACGAGTAAACCCTTCTGGACATTTAGCAAAAAAGAACTGATTCTTGAATCAAGGAACTTTTCTTAGAAAAAAAGAACTGATTCTTGAATAAAGGAACTTTGCTTAGCAAAAAAGAACTGATTCTTCCACAAAGTCATAATCAACTCGAATCTTTTGTTGTATCCGTTACCGACACATCTTCATCATCAATCGCTAATGTAGTTATACGCCAAAATCCACATTACCAACCTTTAAAATTGAGAAAGCTGATTTGATCCCTGATTCAAGACAACCCAAACAAGGGTATTTGATGGATCGGATCGACAACGCCTCAAAACGGAAGTGATCTCAAAGGTAGGACCTACTTAGAACGGCGGTGGTGGCTCTAGGAGGCAACGGTTGATGGTGCTGATGGCGAAGATCGACGGCGGTGGCTTTCTGGCGGTTGCAGGCTTCGGATTAGTGGCAATTTAGAGAGGTCAGATCAGCTGAAGGAAAAAGGGTCGGATCGAATAAGAAATGAATTGAAGTGACTCGACTCGTATATAGAAAAAAATAAAACAAAACAGAAGTTTGAAAATTTCTTCAAGTACTTGGTTCGGTACCGATCTGATCCACTTGGATCGGTACCAACCCAAATTTGCTCCTTCAAATGGTCCTAAATTTTCCCTATGCGACCTACTCAATGTTCGTATTCATTTTGGAAATTATCAAGTCAAGATTACTTCGTAATCACGAACAATGGGGATTCACACTAAGGACTGGACAGTTGGTCGGTACATCATAGATAGCTTTTCAAGATGGCTAGATACGACCAATTAAACTCCTTAAAACAGAAACCCAAAAATAAGACAATTCTAGAGCACACCTTGTTTTCTACGAAAGCATACACTAGAGGGCAAATGTCAACCGGGTTTTTAACCCAGCAGAATTCAGTAGTAGTTTGAACATAAAGATTAAGCCAGAACGACTCGAAGCTTGATCAAAAGGCCCAAAAATACAAGATAAAGGACCCTAAGAAGTTTGATCCAAAAATATGCTATCTTATCGAAACGACACCGATCTGATCCAATTGTATCGATATCGATCTGAATTGGTGGTTCATGGTGGCCCCAATCCTTTTGCATTGTGACTCTATGCCTCAACCAAGCTCAGCTAACAAGTTTGGTAACATTCCAAACATCCGAGTTTTAGAATTAAAGGTTCATATGATTCAGAATACAGTTCAATCTAACCCACAAGTGAATAATCATTAAGACAAGTCAGCAAGCTATGAAATTATACGGAGAGCATCACTATGAAGTATGAAGCTTGACCAAGCAGATCGGAGCCAAAAATTAGCTAAGGATTTGGATTGGTACGACCAATTAGGTTGGTTCGGTACCGATCCAAAAAGATAGCCTATTTTGGCCCCAAACATTCTGAGCTCTCTCCACGTGACGACTACAGGCTTCTGACAAAGCAATTCTCAGCCCAAGTGCTCTCCAACCGCTATAAATACCATTCCATCTGCAACAGAAAGGGGATCTTTGGACTGGCTATAGCAACTCTACCATTGTTATTCTTCACTCTTCTTCTCCCTCACAATAGTCATAAAGGAACAACTAAGACCCTCTGTCTATCTCCAAGTACTTGTGATTTAGATCTAATTTAGGCAATTCAATCATATTGTAAACCAAATCAATCTTGTAATAGCAGTCAGCTAATAAAAGCTATAAAGTGGACGTAGGATTCATTAATAGCCGAACCACTATAAATATCTCTTGTCGCTTTACTTTTTCTGTTATTTACTATTGCTTTTTCAATTTTATTTGCCTTGATAAGCAGGGCTAGTGCTTTCACACTCAATCCAAGGTGTTGATCCATTTTTTGGGTTAACAGAGGTGCAAAGCCTGAACAGGAAAGTAGCCACATTGCGTCAATTCATTTCAAAGGCCATAGACAAGTGTACACCGTTCTTCGATGCCCTTAAAAAGGGAAAAAGAAATTTTTCCTGGATGTAGGAGTGTAAGGATGCTTTTCAGGCCTTACTTGATCATCTAGAAAAACCACCCATTTTATCAAAGCCTTTGGAAGGAGAGGATATATCTGTTTATTTAGTAGTATCTATTCATGCATTAAGTGTTGCCTTAGTACATGAGGAAGCCATGATCCAAAGGCTGGTTTATTACATTAGCAAGCTGTTAACGGGAGTAGAGAGGAATTATCCAAAGTTGGAAAAACTAGCCTATTGCTTGTTGATTGTATCACACCTACTTTCAAGCTCATCCAATCGAAGTACCGACTGACCGAACTCTAAGGTAGGTACTACACTAACTCGATGCTGCGGCAAGTTTGTTAAAGTGGAACATCGAATTGGTTAGTGATATATCATGCCATTCTATGATAGCGATCTGAGGACAAACATTGGCTGATTTCATTATCGAATTTATTACCCGAGATGAGGAGAGAGAAGAGGGCATGGAGCGAAGTGTTTAATGGAAGTTATTGATGGATGGAATATCCAACAAACACTGATTGGGAGCAAGATTGGTTTAGTAACCCTCGAGTAGAGATCAATCTGTTATGCCTTGAAGCTTAAGTTCCCCGCAACTAACAACGAAGTGGAGTATGAAGCGCTAATCGCGGGGCTCAAGACAGCAAAGGAGTTGGGAGTCAAAACCTTGCATATATATGAAACTCTCGATTGGTGTTCTGCTAGGTAAAGAAATAATTTCAAGCTAAGGGAACAAGGCTGGCCCCTTATTTGATGAAGGTTCTGGAACACTCAATGATATTGAATACTACACGCCTTAGGGAGGAGAATACAAAGGTTGATTCGCGAGCCAAGTTGGATAGCTCTGGGGATGCATAACTCATGGGTTTAGTTCTAGTGGAGGTACTGTTAGTTCCGAGCATCGACTAGATGGACGTCAAGTGGATCTTAGAGGATAAAGTTGAAAAGGAGTCATGGATGACTCCGATCAAGGAGTTTTTACTGAGAGGAACTCTTTAGGATGGAAGAAACGAATGGAGAAAACTCCTCCACATAGTTCCACGAATTATTGTTCAGGAAGGATTATTGTACAAGAGAGTGTTCTCAGCTCCCCTACTGTGATATATCACCAAGGAAGAAGCCAAAAGGATCCTTGTTGATGTACGTGAAGGAGCCTGCAGCGTTCACGCTCGAGACAGACTTTGGCAAGAAAGATTCTTCACTATGGATACTTTTGGCCAACCATCAACCGAGATGAAGTTTATTACACCTTTGAGTGTATCATATGCCAAAGATTTGTGAAGATTCTCAGTGCCCCGCTAATAGAAATTACGCAAATGGTCAGTCCATGGACATTTGTGTATGAGGAATTGACATTATCGATGTGCAAACGATGTCGAAAGGCGGAGCAAAGTACGCCACTATTGCAATTGACTATTTCATGAAATGGGCCGAAGCTGAACTGCTTGCCACAATCACCATAAAGAGGGTGATCAATTTTGTAGTCAGAAACATTATTTATTGATTTGGAATTCCATAAAGGATCATTTTCAATAATGGAACGCAATTCGACAGTGATGAATTTAAGAATTTCTGCAGCAAATATCAGATGGAGAAAAGATTTGCAATAGCAGCATATCCATAGGCAAATGGATAGGCAGATGCGGTGAACAAAATCATCAAGTCCGTCCTGAAGAAACGATTGACAAATGCCAAGAGAAAGTGGGTCGATGATTTATCTTTAGCACTTTGTTCTTACTGAATGACCCACAAGTCCACAACTAGTCATACTCTATTCGCTTTGGCCTATGGATCAGAGGCCATTATTGAATTGGAAGTGCCTTCTCATCGAAAGATTCATTATAGTCTCAAAAAGAACGATGAGCTCCTTCTTGTGTCCCTTGATATATTCGATTATAAGTGCTATGAAGCTAATTTATGGGCCGTTGCTCACCAAAAATTAGTAGCTCGACACTATAATACAAAGGTCAGAAGTCGGACCTTCAAGATCGATAATATCATCCTTAAATGGATCTTTCCTGGTCTAATGAATATGGGCCCGAGTAGGGATGTCTTCATGCTATTGGACATAAGCTTGGAGATGGAACATTCAAGCGGGTAACTATTGACGAAATCTTACTTCCAAGAGTGTGGAATAGCAAATATCTACGATGCTATTTTGCTTAGATGTATCTTTGTATTTATTTAGTTAGGCTCTAACGTAACTAGGCGGAGTCTTCCATTCTTGTGAATATAAGATGAACTGGCTTTGAAATTAATGGATTTGTGTTCTTATTAGCATAACCATGCACCGTGAATAGCAGCATAATTGAATATTATGCATTTGTAAAATACAGTATATAGGTTCCTAGAGATAGGTACCGATCAAATTTTGCAATCCATGGTTGGACTTAAGGAACGTAATCGATTCAAGTATCCAGAGATAGATTCCAACTAACTCCTTTGGCCCAAGATTCGATTATCGGAGTATAAACACATGGGGGTCGAATGAGACAATACGCCCCAAGACCTTTGCCCGGAGATTGGCAAGGCATCAAATCATTAGCCAGAGACTGACAAGGTCAATGTACTACGTCCAAACATACACATCTTACTTGATTAGTCCCAAAGATAGGGCATATATAGTCAATACCTAGAGACAGACGTCTTGCTCGATTAGCCACAGAGATAGGTCATATGTGATCAACGCCGAGAGATAGACAAGTTTAGATACAAATGTTCGAAGATAGATGTTCAAGCTACCGCTCAAGGTGGATAATCACGGTCAATGCCCAGAGATAGGAAGTATTGAACATGGATGTCGATAGATAGACATCTGAAACATCACTCCGCAATAATAGGGGGTAGTATGGAAATCGTATTTTATCACTAGTCAAAAGCAACCTAATTATGATAAACTGAGAAAATTATTAATCTAACTAAGTGACAAAAAAATCTTTCAGTCGCATATATGTACAATGGGTGGTTAATGTGCTATGATTTAAGTGCAATGGCAAGTAGCATAAAGGGCTGAATAAAATTAAACAGATAAATCCAAAGTTTGAAAGAAAACTACTTTTTTTTACTAACAGACTTTTTCGACAAAAGCATGGGTTGCACTTGCACTTCGCCAGCATACGTACACAAATTCAAAGCTAAGCCAAAAACAATGGAGAAATAAAATAAAAACTACAACTAAGCATTCTTCTCTCTCTTCCCTTTCTTCCCTTCTCCAAAAATGCGTGAAGAATACCTCTTGTGCGTCTTATTTTTTATCTTCCTTTTAAAAATAATCTTTTGGGTCAGTTTCCTAGTCATAATCACTCCTCGGAGAATCGGAGGCCTTACTTTGAGTACTGTTAGAAATGGGGGAAGAAGTGGGAATGACAATGGCTCTGTAGGTAACAAAAATGAGAGTGGGGGAATGACATCCAATTTTTCTTCTTCATTTCCATAACCGATATTGTTTGCGACTTTTTCATCTCCTACATTAATGGCAAAGATGAATGCTTAGTGACCCCAGTAATAACAATATCTTCATCCCCTTAATCCCATGAGGGTCGCCTGTGGCCTCCTCATCTAAGGCATGGATCATTTCAGCACTGATAACTAGAGAGGTACCTACTAGGGAGGAAAAAGTCGGGTGGGGTGGACACAATGATTGATTCAATCAATATGTCTTGTGTACCTGAACATAAGCCTCCTTCGGGCAATGAGACAAAAGTAGGTTGACTTGAAACTTGAAAAACGGAAAAGTAGATACTAGAGACATCAACCGGTGTCATTTGAGCTATCTTGAATACAAGTGAGGTTAATGATATACCTCTAGTAGATACAGACGCCGTGTGAGTGGGGGTACTGGTAGAGCCTCCTTCTAGGATATGGAGATAAGATAGGTTACTTTGAAAATGATTAGTACCCATGAAACCAGGCTCTTTAGGGTTATAATGAACATCTGATGAGGATGCTAAAGCAATTGAAATATTGGAAGTTTTCCCGACAGTGGAAATAGTAGTGGAGAGAGGAAGAGGACTAGCAGTATCGGGGGTAGTGGCCCCAATGTGAGAGAGGTGGTAATGCCAGATATTGGCATTGAGGTCCAATCGCACGTCCTTAAGGTACCAAACTAGAACGCTCGCCCAAATCATTTAAACCAAGTTCGGGTTGGACCCCAGCAGAAACACTAGCTTAAGGAATGACCTCGAAGAGTAGGAGGAGCCTACTGGCCCCGAGTGCTCTTAGGTCCTCCCCTTCTAGAAGATCTAGCTTTAGCCCCTTCGCATTAATATCAACTGTGTCGGAATGCTCTCGTTCATACTTTAGGATTTCCTCCTAAGCTATAGCTAAGGCATGGGTATATCCCTTATCCAACCACCTCAGGTTACCAAATTTGATGGCATTTGCATAAAACTACATGATGGTAGGCTCGATTTCAGATTGGATTCGGTCTTCGCGGCTTGGACTCGCTCATCAGCTGTTCTTGCTCGGGCCTCTGCATGATCTCTTAACTGGCAAGAATCCAACAACTTATTGCAGTAATCCTAAGCCTGGTAAGGGCATCAACTTTTTCTTTCTTCTTGGCCTCTAACAACTCCTTCAATCTCATTATTTCGAAGGCCTGTGCCCCATATTCTTTTGAAGGTTTTCGTTTTCTAACATAAGGGTATGACTCCTATGGTGCACAGCCTCAACTTACCTTTGCTAGCTTTGAAAGTCTTCTTCAAAAGACTTAGTTTTTTCCTCTAACTTCTTCTCAGCTTCAGCAAGCGAAGCCTTAAGCCCTTCAAATTCTTTATCAAGGGTTTTAATGATACGTATATCATCTTGTTCGAGGTGCTTTGTCCCTTCAAATTCTACCTTTCTCTTATGAGAAACTTCAGAAATAGCCTCAGCTACCCTCTTGCACTTGTGCTATTGATTATACACATCGTCCATACAAGCCACAGTGTTAGAACCAACTTTTGGGGAATATCCTTTTAGTAAGGAACAAATAGGACGTCATCGAAATAGACTATCAGAAAGGCACTCTTCATGGCAGCCAAATGCGAGTTTGTAACAAATTCGATGGTTGCGGCAGTAATAGGAGCATAAAGCTTCTTTTTCCTATGCCTTTGTTTGGGATTGGTAGGAGACACTGGCCCAGATGACTGCTCCGATCGTTGCGGCACATGGGAAGATATTATTGGTTGCGTCATAGGTGGCTGAAATTGGAGTGATTAGGACCTCAATAGATGGAACAAGGTTAAGCCTCATTGAAAACCTATCCATACTATACAACAGCGGCGAACGAGACCTTCGACGGAAGGTGAAATTCTATCAAATTCCTCATGACGCTTGTCACGAGCCTATAGTCCTTATCCCTTCTTTTTCAATCCCGCCTTTGGCATTTACCTGAATTTGACTCGTAAGATGATTCCCAAGGACGATCGGATGAACTGAGCTTCTTGTACTTACTTTTGTGGCTCTTAAGATCATCGTATAGACGTTTGTATTCCATGGAGTCTGAAAATAGAACATTGAATAGTTAGAACTACTGAGATGGAAGATAGTGCAGGTAGTGTGAAAGTGTAGTGTTGTGTAAGTGTTGATGTGTCCTAGTGCCCCCATATACCATGGACTTGATGTTTGGCTACAGGGATTATTTCCATTGCTTCAATTATAGGCACATCGATTGGCATGCCAATAGGGGAACCTGTATTGTCAATACTAATGTTTCCGAGACTAAAATAACTGATTTCACCAGGTATACACTCAAAGGATCCATAAATATCCCAAGATGGAAGGATGGGTGTTTCCTCTATTATAGAAGCCGAAGGAGGCTGTGAATTTTACGGGACAAATTTTTTTTTTGGCCATCGGGAAGTAAGTGGCACGTGACCATCGCCACTCTCATCACTAGAAGACTCACATCCAAAATCTACATCCTTATTGCCAACTCCATTTCTATCTTCCTCTCCACTGATGTCTCCTGCCTCTTGCCTCATCCCGAGATCGATATCAAGATCATGTACAAGGGGTAGTTCCTGGCCCTCATCGATATTAACTTCAGCCTCATGCTCATATTTAGGCTGAACGTCCTCTTAAACCTCAGGCACGTGGCCTTCCTCCAAATGATTATAGCTCATAGGTTCTCGTCAGTAAGGTGGAGTCTCATATCCCTTTCTTTAAGTGGAATCTTTTCAAGAGATGCCTGAATTGCTACTAAGGCTGTGTTATCGATTCTTATTGAATCATCTGCAAATACAAAGGGTAACGAAATTAACAATCGGAACCATAGTATCTTCATTAGTAGAAAAAGTGAGCACAAGACTTAAGTCTGGATAACCATTTTTGTACAAAGCCAAGCGGACAAGACACAAAGAAGAACTCGTTTTTAAAGTAACTCAATTTATTCCAAAGCCCAACTAGTATACGACAACCTCTAAAAGGTTCTAAGAAGGAGAGGGAAAGAGTCCCTTGCGACCCTTAAAGTCGTATAAATAACGGATCTCTTCAACAGAAGGCATTTTTTTCACATTGCGAACAAATATCATGTACATGCTATTCAGAGAGGTGTAACTATTTGGATGTAGTTGGGCTAGGGAATGATTCATAAATTGGAGTACTATGAAGTGATTGAAAGGCGAAAGACATCTAGCCATACACGTATATCGATTGTAGGCTGTTTACCCCTCAAGCTGAATATGTACCTGTTGATAGCGCGTGGAGACAAATAAATCTTCGAAAGGAATTCTGCATCACTTATATATCCATCTGACAGATGGCTCATCCACTTTCGAAGCCGGAGAATCTTGGGATCTGTAAAGATAATGACATCGTCGATGTCAATATCGAGGGCAACCCCTACGGAAGGTTCTACGGCCAACAAAAAAGGGACTATCACTAAAGGCTACTCTGTTTAGTGACTAGTAGGTTAAAACTAAGAAAGTGAAATGTGGACTTCGTGATAGGCACTATCGGAAAACTGGATTCTGTATCATATTCGACATACTTTGAAGTCGATGGGGTTATTGCCATTGAAGGGGACGCAAAGAATATCTACGATCCATAACTATTAAAAAACTTCATATATATAGGAGATCAGGTAGGATTAAACTTCATGCTACAAAGTAGCATTGTGAAACTGATGTATACGATCCAATGAATACAACGTGTATTGGCCAACCAGATCCTATACATTGATAGGGGTCAATGATATATGATTCAATATACAGAATGTGTGTGTCAAGTGTCCAGAGCGCTATGAACATGAACATTTTGTATAGAGAGCTCACTCATTCCGGTAAATGAGTATCGTCGTGCAACAAAATCGTTCATCGGATATTATCTGCAATCATATAATTTATGATAGTAAAATCATTGTCCAGAATGATGAAGTGAAGTGTCAAACTTAAAAAGATTAATAAACAATCCAATCGAACGCCGAAGCGTGTCAATGTGACCGTTATCTGAAACCATCCCATTGAATTATAGTCATCAATCACGACTCAACCAAAGTTGCTGAGAAACTTCATACCCCCTCCTCTTCGATTTATTAATTTGTTACCAAACTTCCTATTTCAAATTAATGGCCACTTGAAAAACATGGATTAATCCTAGGTATGACACGAAGATGACTTAAGAAAAGCCTTGCAAATCAATGCTCGAGTCAAGGCTCAAGTCAAACCATGAAAATTTCCAAGTCTGCTTTGAGTTCACACTGGGCTTTCCAAGCACAAAGCAAAACCTTTTTTCCTTAAAACTTTTTTAAAATCAATCTAAGTATTAAGTCATCCACCAAACTAAGGTGAGGGGGAGATGGAGTTCAGGCTGCGCTTAGATTGTGGCCGACATTCGATCGCTAGAGGGCAATGCAACGCTATTCCATCACCTACCTATCTCAACTCGGTGTTGATTAAGTTTGAAGGTTATTCGAATCAGTAGCTGAAATCAAAGCAATTGATGAGTCATGAAAAACTAGCTTGGAGATGAAAAGTTCAGGCCAGGATTCAAATAACGGCGATGACCCTATATGGTGATGGTAGCGATTCAAAGTTCGACAATGGTTGATCGAAGATTAATAGTATCAAGGCAGAAGAAATGAAACAAGTAAGGAAAAGCCAAAGTATTGATTCGCTTATAAGGAACTCGAACAAGAAAAATAGGCAAATGAAAAGAGGTATCGATCTAAGGCTCTCAGATCGGTACCTACCCAATAAATATATATATAATAAAAAATGAAATGGAAAATGACGATGTGACTGATAATAACGTACTTCAACTCTTATATTATTCAAGAAATGTAAATTCAAAACTGTTCAAAGTAGCGTAACGATCAGAAAAGACATACTACTTTATGAACCAGAAAACAAAAGGAACTTATTCAGAATAGAGTTTGAGATGAATAACCAAATACATTATTCAAAGCATTATTATTACAACGAAAATCATATCTAGTCCTATCAATCTAGACACGTATAATGTACCGCAAAAACAAACTTTTTACATAATAACAATTGTTCAAACAATAACAAACCCACTAGGCAATCGTAAATGAAATACTCCAATCGCAGTTGCACCTATAATAGATCTTTAAGCATTTAAAGATTCATTTCTCCTTTTCTCCGTAGGGCATCTACTACTAAATCCATATAATGAATCATAAATATGAGTTCCAGATCCAATATTTAAAACCCAAAAGTTTCTATTGATTGTAGAAAAATTTTGAGTCATAAACATACCTTTGGGAGTTAAGGAATTTGATTGTGTCTTTAGATATTTGGGCAATTCCTTTTCTGGTTCTCCTTCTTATAACATTCACCCTTGTCATTTGAGGCATCCTTCTTACCTTTCTTGCCTCACTTTCCCTTCTTCCCTTTTGCAATGAACACCGTACCTTGATCGTTAAACGAACCTTTAGTTGACCTCAACATATTTAGTAGCTCAACAAGGTTCACATTCATTTGGTTCATATTGATGTTCAATATGAATGGCTCAAACTGTAGATTCAATAGGTCTAGGATCAAATATACTTGCAGTTCTTTGGAAATTTTAACACTGAGCTCTAAAAAGTATATCAATATAGCATTTCATCACTATAACAGTCCTCTACACGAGTGCCTTTACACATCTTCATATTGAACAATTTTTTAGCAATCTCGTACCTCGTGGAATGAGATCGCTTCCCAAATAAATCTTTAAGGTTATCAAAGATTTTGTGGATGTCTTTGCAACGATTCAGAAATTACAAACCATAGACATTCATAGGTTAGTGCTATCTTTACCTCTCTTAGCCAATCGATATAATCTGGCCCAGTGAGCTTATCATTTTAAGAAAATAATCTTAGGTTAGTTATGTAGCATATGCTCCTATAATATTAGAAAGGTGAAATGTATTCATTTCATTTTTCTAATAAGGCTTCCACTAGACTTTTATATTCCACATAACCTTAAAAGAATAATTAAAACCTTTTGATTTCTCTAGTGAATGTTCGAACTCGCTTGCCTTGGGGTTTTGACCTTGAGTTTTCTCAAAAAATCATAGTCCCGCAAGTATAATGCTTATACCTTATATCATATATAACTCCTAACTGTAGTTTCGCTTTATTTTCGATCTTGACCTTAAGTTTGCTCAACAAATCAAAAGTGACTATTCACTTTTACTAGTGATTTCTTGGTGGCGCAAGTATAATGCTTATACCTTGCGTTTGTTTAACAAATACAAGAACTTACCTTATCTTGTCTAGGTAATATATCAATAGTACTACAAGTAACAGCTCTACCTTGAGTTTACTCAGCAACTGGTGCGTATGAAAGTAGTCTATCTATATATAAATGATAGCGGCAACTATATTAAAGATTCAGAGTCTTTAATGTATTTCTAGTGAAATCGATTTAAGAAATAATGTATTTCTTCTAAAAATACCTTCGTGATTCAAGTGCGAGACATATTAGAAATAATGGTATACATACCATATGTATGTGACCATTCAAAAATTCTATTTGGGCTTACTAAGTTTCACTTATATTTGAATTATATTTATAATTATGTAAGTTAGTTTATTTATAACTATTATAATTTAATTAACTTATATAATATTTATATGTATTTCATTAACTAAATCTTAGATTAATTAAATAATTAAATTGAGATTTCAAAATTTCTATTCTATTCATCTCAAACTATTTAAGATAAATAATTAACTATAAAGTTTATAGTTTTATTTATATACTTCCACATACACACAAATATATATACAAGTACATACATATATACACACATGCACACGCACACATGTGTGTGTATATATATTAATTGACTTTTAATTAATTATTTATTTAATAAATTATTTATATAATTAAACATTTTGATTAAATATAAATTAAATTTCAAGAATTTTATTTAATTTATCTTAAACAATTTTAGACAAACATTTAACAACAACATTTACAGTTATATATTTTTTGAAAATTATTATAGTTAGATATATATAAACACACACAGATATATTAGCTTTTAATTAATTATTTACTTAACTAATCGTATTAAATAATATTTATAAAAATTTCAAAAACTAATTAAATTAATTTTTCAAGATAATTTTGAAAAGTTATAAATATATTTTATAATATTTATGAAATTCCTTTTGTATTTTAAACTTAACATTTAAATTTAAAATATATTATTTTCAAATCTTAATTTGGAAATTTGCCCAAGGCCCAAAATAAATCTAGGTCGTACATCTGGGTAAACCTTTTGGGCTTACTACACCCATTGTACCATGCTAAGTGCCATGGAGGAAGAATACATTTTATCTAACCCTAAGCCTAGACACTCTTATTCTAGACACTCAACAGATAGAAAAGTTTATTAGTTGGCCCTAAATGCTAACTAATAAGATTACACAAACTGTTCGGACTTTAATACCATTGTTGGAACTGACCCATTTGGCAGTGAGTGAAAACGGTAAATTTCAAAAAAAAATCCCAAAATGGATCTTAATGGGCCCGTGTAAATTATTAACTAGCGATAGATCTAATCTATATTAAAGTCTTATTTTATTTAAAATGTTTGTATTTAATTAATTAATGACAATAATTAAATAATAAAATTGAGTTTACTTTGGATATATCATATATATTCTTAAGTAACATGACGGCATAACATATATAAGCATGTGTATAATTATATATATACAAACAAATAGACACTGGGATTTATATCTATTGTATATACATATATACTAACACACACGCATATAAAAAATTCATATACATATCAAAGGAATATAAATGCCTAAGTATATACATATGTTTAAGTATACTATTACATGTATATGGTTTGTATACACATGTTAATAGCACCACACATAGATACACACATACATATACATATATGTATATGTAAATATTGCATTGCCATATATATATAAGAAATATAATATTACATTATTAAAATTAAATATATTTAAAATTGGCTTGACTATGTAAAACATTTTAATTTAAATTAAAAATTCAATATTCAATACTTTAAATTCAAATCTAACTTTGATCTAGTCAAAGGTGTTATATATTCAAATTTTAAATCAAAATGACTATTTCAAAATATCATAAAAATAAAAAAATATTCAAAATAAATACCTAAAAGATAAATTATTCAAATATACTGACTTTTATATATATAAACATTAATTTTCAGCCTATATTATATATAAATATTCAAATTATTATGAATATAAAATAATATAATAATTTAATTAATAAAACTTTTTGGCATAATATATTAATTATTTTTAAATCCATGACCATCATAAATTTATTTTTATTATCATTTAATAGTCAAAAATAAAAATATAATATATATATACATATTATATTTATTCCAAAAACTAATTTAACAAAAATAAATTTAATTCAAAATTTTATACAACACTTCGTTTTCGAATATTAACACTATTATATATATATATAATTTGTTGATTTGCATTTTTTAATAATTTATAATTTTAATACAAATTAAAACTTATATTTTAAATTCTAAATTTTTGAATAAAATTTATATTTTTTGCAATATACACACACACATAATGGGGTAGGTAACATATGTAGGTATAAGATAAGAGAAGTATACCTTAGTAGATCCGACCCTCTGTGACACTTCAATTGGTGAATAACCTCATAGATTCATTGAATCACCACTCGATGTTGCTATGATCGAATGAACTATCTTGAATTAAATTTTGTTTGATTTGACTGGTATAGGGGAGTTTGGTCAAGGGGAACATTGTTATGATATGGTGGTTAGAAGTAGAGGAGCAAAAGGTAACAAATGAATAAGGTTGGCTCGGTATTTATAGGAAAAAAAGGTGAAATATCTACCACCTTTTACTCAATCTCTCTTACCAATTCAAATTATGATCCACACATACTCTCCTCTTCTATGGACGGCCCACGTGTATCAAAAAAATTTCGGGCCCGTTTAAATGATTATTTATATTTAAATCTATTGAAAATTATATCTGTATTGCATATCGACATGTGTACATATAATGTTTAAATATACATCCAAACATGGAATATACTAGAAGAGTTTTGAATATATATATATATATCTTTGTAAAGATATTTTGAATGAATGTTTTGAAGATTTATAAAATAAGGCCTAGTGGCTGCTTATGAATGTATTTGATAGTTAAATAACCGACTATCAAATCTGGCCAAATTCGCTGATCATTTCGAAGAGACCGGGATCAGATTTAATTATCCAGAAAACCACTTCAATCCGATTTATGCGTTACAAATTGTGATATCTCAGAAATAATGGAGATGACGATTCTGGAAGGAGATTCGGTTTGTTCAGATCCAGAACAACTTGTATGGATGAATGCTATCATCTGCATCATTGCTGGGAAGGCAATGTTAGCATTCCAAGTATGAATGTTATTCTAAAGGTAAAACGTAGCCTCAAGCCTCATCATCCGGGAATGACTAAAACAGAGGAGATGCAGCAGGGCTAAGTGGGACGCACCCAAGTAGGGTATGTTATCACTTTTCTAGATACCCTCGGATATATATATAAATATATATATATATATTATAATTATGGACATGGTTGTGCATGGAAAAGAGAACGCTCGATTAGGGTGGGAACACCCGGGGTGATAACATATTCGATACTATATAGATTAGGGGTAGGCCGGTCCTAAGTTGGCAAGGGATCCAGGCGAGGTCCTCGGTATATTTTCTAGAGGTGTACTGTGGCGGGGGGTACCCCGGTAGCCCAGTCATTGTATGGAATCCAATATCCACTACGAGCATGTATGGTTTTAGTCGTATACCAACTATGCTGAAATGTGAGATGCAAGCATTTCAGCTATTTTCTAATTTACTTTCTATAGACACTATTATAATTCTTATCCCGCCTTTTGGCAAGGCTGTGACACTAACAAGTTGACTGGAAAACTAAAGACAGTTCGTCGTAAAAGTTCGTTATACACTGTTTCACCATGGATATCAATGAATTTTGTCCGAGCCCGGATCAGGCTACAATTGATAGGGCACGGCAAGCAGAGTCATGAAAGCCGGCACTCCAAATTTCAAGTCGATCCGAGTTCGTATGCTCAAGTTATGATCGATGCAAGTTTGAAGAGAACACCCTATTTTCGTATCCAACGCGGACCCACGTTCGAATCGATTGAATTTGCATCGATCAGAGTGGCCTTAAGTTCGTATCCATTAACAAGGTGCTGTTCGAATCCATCGGAGGCGCCCATGTTCGAATCCATCACGTTAGAACCGCAACCATCTGGTTCGAATCCATCAACGATGTTTCCTTCGTATCCATCAAATACCTGGCCTTCGTATCCATCGAATGGCTGCAACATATGCTTGGAGTCCTCCGATCGAATCCATGAGCAAAGACACATTCGCATCCATCGAGTCAACAAGAATGGATGACGTGTTATTCTTCGATACAAGCAATGCGAGAATCATGGAGTCGACTCGATCAAACCGGAGTGAAAAGTGGATCGACCCGAAGATTGCGCGCCACATCACCACGAGAGCACGTGCAGGCGATCGATTCGAAGAGATGGATATGAACCGATCGATTCGAACGAGACGATCAGCCGAGAAAAAACTATTTCGAATCGATGATATCTCGCGATCTACAAGTCCAAATGCTATGAAATTTTCACAGAAGCTTACATACATGTTGAAGAATGTTCTCACCAAATTTCAGCTCCATCAGATGAATTCTTGATCGATTCGAATGGAGTTTGAATCGATCCCGAAGCGGCCCCAGATTTTCTGGACGCGGGCGCATGGGCCCCCACACATGCCAGAAGTAGTTTCCCTAATTTTAGGCGAAATATCAGCCTCATACACCTATAAATAGAGCCCCAGGTCATTCAGAAAAGGGGATCTGGATTCTGAAGCGCCCCGACTCTATAGGATTCAATTCTACATTTCTCCATTGCCGTTGTACACGACTTTCTTCATTAAAACCTGCTGTAATCAATTGAAATCATCAAGTGAACATCAATAAAATCATCAACTTCAGAGTGGACGTAGGCAAGATCACCGAACCACTATAAATTCTGTGTTGTTTCTTGCTTTCATCTAATTTTTCTAAGAGTTCTTCATTTTTATTTCTCTACATATTTGATATCTATGATCTGTGATTGGGAACTAGTGCTTTCACGACATTTGTGGTTTGTGACCAATTTTGGCGCAAACACTTTGGTGCTTTCACTGAGAAGGCTAATTCAGGAGTTCTATCATTTAGTAGTTGAATTTGAAGACTTAAGAGCTCAGATCTGAGAAGATATGACAAGGAAAACTAGTAAAAGACAAAGGCCAGAGCAAAGTCAGCATGAAGGGAGTCAAGAGGCTTCCTCGGGGACAAACCAAGCATCGATCTTCATCACCAGGGATGAGATGGAGACAATGATGAAGGGACAGGAGGAAATGATACAGAATTTGCTTCAACAGATTGGACAACTTGGAGCGCAAAATCAAGGAGCAACCAGAGTCCAAAACGGAGTAGGACCATCTGGCACAGCGCCGGAGCTGGGGGCACACACTTAGAGCATGTTGATCCAATCCCGGGAAGAGATTCAGGGACATCCGAGCAACCTGGTGGCAATAGAGGGATGAACGCTCAGCCAGGGGGGCAGAAAGAAGGTAACACTCAAAGATCACAACCTGACGACAACGACAGGTTGGCAGAGATGGTCAAACGGGCCATGAGAGGCGGATTAGTCAATAGAGATTTGGAGGATGTACATAGGAGTCCCTTTACTCCTACGATCAGGCAGGCCAGGAATCCACCAGACTTCAAGCTACCATCGGTGGAAATGTATGATGGGCGGACGGATCCAGCGGTCCATCTAACGAAGTATATGAGGCACATGGAAGTGCTGGGGGCATCACAGGAAGTCATGGCCCGGTGCTTTCCATTGTATTTGACGGACATCGCAGCGCTATGGTTTAGACAATTGGAGAGTGGCTCCATTGGGACTTGGACAGATTTGACAGAAAAGTTTATGAGACAATTCAGGGTTCATATTTCAAGACCCAAGAACGTGATGAGTTTGGCGACTCTAAAACAAAAGGCCGGGGAATCATTGAGGAGTTTTCTGACGCGATTTAATGCGGCAGCAGCATCAGCGGATCGACTAGATCCATCTATGGTCATGATGGCAGCTGTATCTGGAATATCTGATGGCACGGAGTTCAAGAATTCACTAACTAAGGATCCACCTACGGACCTGGGAGAGTTTTATCATGAAGCCGAAAAGTTTTTGCGATTAGAGGATGCTCGTACAGAGAGAGAAGAAGAAATCGATGTTTACGCAGTTAGAGGCGGTAATTCACCTGGAAAAGGTGCAGAGACTGGTAAAGGGAAGCGAAAGGCTGAAGAAAATGATGACAGGTCAAAGCGTCAACGGAGGGAGCCGCGATTTACCACCTATTCAGAACTGAACGAGGGTTTGGAGCGAATCTACCAAGACACCCGAGAGCAAGTTGCCTATCGTAGACCAATGCGACGGGATCCGACTACCGAGGAGAGAAAGTCAGACAAATATTGCTTATTCCACGAGCTGAACGGTCATAGCACAAATGATTGTAGACACCTGAAGGATGAGGTAGAAGGGCATATCAGGAACGGTAGGCTACTTCAGTATGTGAGAAAGCGAGCTCCAACGGTGGAACCAGAGCGACCACCGTCTACATCAGCTAGGGGTGACCCCGAGCCGGGGCACCGTATGGTTATCAATTGATTTAAATAACGATGAACAAGTCGTAAACTTTTCACTAACACGGTTAAACCATTTACACATGTGGGAGATCACGAACGATCCACAGGCATGCTCTGAATGATTATTGACCATCTCGTAGTGAGAATTTACACTTTGACATCCTCGCTTTGCTTTTGTTTCATGTCGATTTGGACATTTAGACTTTGTTTGTTTGGTCATTTCTGTTATGAAATTCATGTGAACGTTAATTTGATATTTGCAATTCTATAGAAGAAGTTACTCGCGTATGCTTTGGATCGCGAACGGTCCACAAGCACACCTGGTATGGCGACGAACCACCACGATCGCTGATTCAGAAATTCACCCGAATGTGAACCTGGAATTGATAATACTAAGGCGCCTCCGGGCACACTCATTCGCCTTGAACGGCACCCGACCTTGAACGGTCACCATTCGCCTTGAACGCCGCCCGACCTCGAACGGTCACCATTAGCCTCGAACGGCACCCGACCTCTAACGGTCACCATTAGCCTCGAACGGCACCCGACCTCGAACGGTCACCATTAGCCTCGAACGGCACCCGACCTCGAACGGTCACCATCAGCCTCGAGCGGCACCCGACCACGAACGGTCACAATTCAACTAATATGACATTCGATCGCGAACGATCACATTTTTGCCTCGTACGGAACACGATCGCGAACGATCACATTCTTCTTTCCACATCACCCGACCGCGAACGATCATAATTCGTCTAGAACGACACCCGATCGCGAATGGTCACAACTCGTCTAGAACGACATCCGACCGCGAACGGTCCCATTTCGTTATTTGCCGCGAATGGCATCCGACCGCGAACGGTCCCATTTCTTTATTTACCGCGAATGGTATCCGACCGCGAATGGTCCCCTTCCTTTGTTCGCCGTGAACGGCATCCGACCACGAACGGTCCCATTTCACTATTTGCCGCGAACGGCATCCGAACTCGAAAGGTCCCATATCGCCTCGAATGACATACGATCCCGAACGATCGTCATTCGTGGTCAGATAAAACTATTAATTTCTTTGCAGGTCATCAGCAGCATATGAACATCCGGCTTATGGCATTACAAAACACACCTTCCAATCGCAAGGCATGTTTTGGGGGGCAAATGTTATCCCGCCTTTTGGCAAGGCCGTGACACCAAAAAGTTGACTGGAAAACTAAAGACAGTTCGTCGTAAAAGTTCGTTATATACTGTTTCACCATGGATATCAATGAATTTTGTCCGAGCCCGGATCAGGCTACAATTGATAGGGTACGGCAAGCAGAGTCATGAAAACCGGCACTCCAAATTTCAAGTCAATCCGAGTTCGTATGCTCAAGTTATGATCGATGCAAGTTGGAAGAGAACACCCTATTTTCATATCCAACGCGGACCCACGTTCGAATCGATTGAGTTTGCATCGATCAGAGTGGCCTTAAGTTCGTATGCATCAACAAGGTACTGTTCGAATCCATCGGAGGCGCCCATGTTCGAATCCATCACGTTAGCACCGCAACCATCTGGTTCGAATCCATCAACGATGTTTCCTTCGTATCCATCAAATACCAGACCTTCGTATCCATCGAATGGCTGCAACATATGCTTGGAGTCCTCCGATCGAATCCATGAGCAAAGACACATTTGCATCCATCGAGTCAACAAGAATGGATGATGTGTTATTCTTCGATACAAGCAATGCGAGAATCATGGAGTCGACTCGATCAAACCGGAGTGAAAAGTGGATCGACCCGAAGATTGCGCGCCACATCACCACGAGAGCACGTGCAGGCGATCGATTCGAAGAGATGGATACGAACCGATCGATTCGAACGAGACGATCAGCCGAGAAAACACTATTTCGAATCGATGATATCTCGCGATCTACAAGTCCAAATGCTATGAAATTTTCACAGAAGCTTACATACATGTTGAAGAATTTTCTCACCAAATTTCAACTCCATCAGATGAATTCTTGATCGATTCGAATGGAGTTCGAATCGATCCTGAAGCGGGCCCAGATTTTCTAGACGCGGGCGCATGGGCCCCCACACGTGCCAGAAGTAGTCTCCCTAATTTTAGGCGAAATATCAGCCTCCTACACCTATAAATAGAGCCCCAAGTCATTCAGAAAAGGGGATCTGGATTCTGAAGCGCCCCGACTCTACAGGATTCAATTCTACATTTCTCCATTGCCGCTGTACACGAATTTCTTCATTAAAACCTGCTGTAATCAATTGAAATCATCAAGTGAACATCAATAAAATCATCAACTTCAGAGTGGACGTAGGCAAGATCGCCGAACCACTATAAATTCTGTGTTGTTTCCTGCTTTCATCTAATTTTTCTGAGTGTTTTTCATTTTTATTTCTCTACATATTTGATATCTATGATCTGTGATTGGGAACTGGTGCTTTCACGACATTTGGGGTTTGTGACCAATTTTGGCGCAAACAATAATATCAAATGATTTTAATATAAAATGTTTTGGTTATCGTAAGGTAAAAACCTGTCGTGTTTTTGTGTGGCGTGGTCTTACGAGATACCTTTATTTTTCAAAGGATATTGAAAATAATAAAAATTCAAATTGAGTGTGTTCCCTCATGCTGGTTTTCCAAACTGACTCGGGTGTTATTTTATTATAATGCTCGGGTCAGACTGAGTATTACAGATTTAGGTTAGGATGCTATGGAGCTCAGGAGACGTGTTGGATGCTATAGACGTATTACACGTACTTGATTATATTCCATTATGTATTGTAGGCTGTATATTCAGCACTTCTGAGGACAAGTTATTATAATTGTCCATAATTGATTTGTTGATTATTGTACTCTGATGATGGTATATATAGTAATAGTTATATATATTTTTGTGTAAAGATATGTTATTATCTATTATATATTGTTCCACTGCGATTGTGAGATTCTGTGTTGTTGTTTTCTGTTTTCTTCTATCTCTTTCTTTTTCACCCCTAATGATCTGGTATTTCCGGCACTCGACTGTTCGGCATGCTATACAGTGAACGTATTGATGTCGATTTTCGAGGGTCGAAAGTCCCGGGCCATTCCATTTGGTATCAGAGTTGAAGGTTAAGCGAGAACCTTGGCTTTGGTGGGGATTACGCATTAGATATAGGGTCAGTAGTGCCCTAGAATGAGTTTGACTGTATTAATAGATATGAGCGTGTATATTTAGTGAATATAATTTTTTTTTATTTTTTTGACTTATCTGTTGAGTGGTTTACGAATTCTGGTCGAATAGTTGGACGCTATGAAATTGATAGGGATTTTTAAACACTTGAAACAGGTAAACCAACATAATATTGTTTTGAAGCGAGTAAATGAAATAATTTTACCCAACTATACTTTGATATGAAAGAAATAATTTTCTAGAAATTATTATAGTATATTGGTGTGTTTGGTTGTTATTATTATAATCCAAACCAGATTATAAAATTTGAAATGATATATATAACCAAATAGAGATTGTATAAGCATGATTTATACAAATGACTAAACCTGAAATTGGATTCAAACCAGAATTTGAAAATGTAAATCCCAGAAAATTTCGAAAATGTTTTCCAAGTGTTTTGAAAAAATAATGGTATTGGTTTGAAAATGTTTTTGAAAAGAAATGTTTTAAAAATGGGATGTAAGAGAAATTGGAAGCACTGAACTCTTTCGGTCGTTGGAAAATAACTCTAATAATGACTGAAGTATCATCATTGTTCATTTTCGAGTTTCTAAGTGACGGATTGCTACCATAGTAATTTGATATGGAGATTTTTGGTTGGTAAACAAGTGTTGTTTTGGAAATTCCAAAGGGAATTTGTTTTGGTTAAAAACAAGGTTTGGTCTAAATTTAAAAAGTATGATTTGGGTTATTTGTGATGATTTGAAATAAAAACAGGGTGTTTGAATTCTGGAATTTGAATTTTGGAATAAAAAATTTAAATTGAGTAGGTTTAAATGGAATGAACAAATTGAAATTTAACTCAGGCTAAGTTAAATAAGTTTGGAAATTTCAATACGAAACAAAAATTTAACTTATGCAAGTTAAATAAATTAATTTTGTAAAAAGAAATTTATGGATTTGAATTTAACTTAAGTTAAATAAAAAAATTGGATTGGATTAGAAATGATATCAAATAGAATTGAATATAAAATTTGAATTGTAAGATTGATATCTAACTATAAGTGATAGATATTAAAGTGGAACTTGAATTAAATAGGAGTGGATTTGTAATTGTGATGACTTAATGAAATGAATGCAGAATTGAGTTATGGAAATCAAATGAAGGGTGAATCAAATTGAATTTGATTAAAAATGGAGTATAAACTCAAGTATAGAAATTTTGAAAATGCAAAAGTAAGTGTATGATTTACGAATTGGAAAAAATGAAATGGTAAAACCAAAAATAAAAATGGTTTAAAATTTTGGTGAAGAAATAAAAATCCAAAATTATAAGATGAGTTTAAACTCATGTAAATTAAATGAAGTGGTTTTTGATATAAAAATTTAATTGTGAATTATAAATTGGAAGTGAACTAATTAGATAAATTAATTAGTTAATTGAATATAGGAATGGAACTTAACTTGGTTAAGTAAATTGAATTGCGGATGGAAATTGAAATTGAATATGGAATTTGAGTTATAAATGAAATTCGACTTAAAAAGTAAGCAAATTAAATATACGTTGAAGTGTTGTCGAATGAAACGGAAACGGATTGAAATGATGATGACTTAAGTTATAAATAAAATTCAATTTAAGTATAAATAAATTGAATATGGCTTTGCAATATTATTTAAATGAACTTGAGTATGAAATTGAGTTTTGAAGTGGAAATGAATATAGGTGTTGTATAAATGGTTATAATAAACCTTAATATTAATTTTATGAAATGATTCTCATGTAATATAGTATAAATTGAGATATATCAAGTAAATAGAAATGCAAATCAATGGAAGGTAAATAAATTGAATAACAATCAATTTAAAATGAAATGGAATTTGATTGCAATGGAATTGAACTTAAGTTATATTGAAATGAATAAAAGTGAACGAATTAACTTAAGTTAATATTTTTGGATGGAAGCTTGGCTCAAATAAATTTATGAAATGGTTCATAAATAAATTGGCAGGGATTGGATTGTTGTTGAATATAAAATTGAGCGAACAAGATTTTTGTGAATAAACTGAATGTGAATCAATAGAAAATGACTAATTAATTTAGAATTAATTTAAAAGGTTTATAAACTGAAGTGGGTATTTTATTAGGTGAATATCACGAAATTGCATGAAAAATTTTGTCGTTTCACGCAGACAGAAGTAAATAAAATTATGCAATATATGTGGTAAGTGAATAAATTGGTTGAAATCCATTATAATGGATATGATATGAATACTATGGATATGGATATGAATTAATGTAAATTAATTGTGTGAATCATTCAAATTGAATGGAATAGTATATAAATCGGTCGAAAGTCACTGAATTAATGTTGGAACCTTGTAATTGTTATAAATACATGTTATAACATGCTTGGTTAGGAAATCTATGTGTTTGCGCTAGTTAAATAAATGAAATGTTATTAAATTCCATGTTTTTGGTACTTACGTGTTTAAATTGAGTAAGTACGCTACAAGGAGACTATTGGGCTAGATTTTGGTTGCGAAATTTGCATATAAGTAAGCTCACTCACTTAAAATCGCTAAATAAAGGTACTTTTTCGGATTAAATACAGCGATGAAATAAATATTGATATATATTGTGTTTCCGACCGTGTGGGTCGATGTATATATTTTTATCATTTTTGTCATATTGCAAAAGGCTCTGTGTACAAGAGAGATCTGCCAAAAAAATTCGGAAATTTAGGGTGTTAGAAAAATTTTGAAATTTTTGGAAAATTTGTGTTAACTAAAAAGTTGATTTTTGAATTGAAATTGAAATTAAGGGTTTTGGTTTAGAAATGAAAACCTAATTGTTTTGGTTGGAACTAAAAGATTTGAAAAGTGAAATGTCGAATTTTAACTAAGTGGGTTTTGAAAAGTAAGGGGTTTGGAGCATTTTTCTTACCTTAGCAATTTCGAGGACGAAATTCTTTTAAGGGGGAAGGAATGTAACGACCCGGATTTTCAGTCGTTGATTTTGAACATTTAATTTATTTTAATTGTTGAATTTGAAATGTAAATGGAATTTAATATGAAGTTATCGATCAAATAAGTGGAATAAAACTTAAGATCCAAATATAGTGATTTATTAGATAAATTTAATTGTTGAATTTATAATTGAAAATCGTTTAAATAATTGAATTGGAGTTGAATATAAATCGAACGATTTCTAATGGTGATATAAATTCTGTTGGAATTATAATTGAGTTTAGTAAGTTTTAAAACTGAAATTTCAAGTGATTTCGTAAATTATGAAGTCGTCGATTTAATTGACGCGTTAAAATAGCGATCCGGGGCACAGTCTCGGAATTTGACAAAACCATTTCCATTAGATTCGTAATAGTGTATTATTATTGAATTTCAAATTTCATAGCATTTGGATTTACTGTTTGGTCATGCGATCTGAAAAACGCCTAGAAATAATTTAATTGAATTTAATTTAAATAGTCGATTCTAAAAGCTATCTTTCGCAAACGATTGAATTAAGCTTCGAAACTTGTTCCATTGGGTTCAGAATAGTGGTATAACATTAGAAACGCCGGGCGGCACGTCTCGATAGGGGTTCAAAATTTTTACGTATGCAAATGAGATATTTTTGAATATAAATATATATATTTTAAATCGCAACCGCCCTATATTTTATCGAGCCACCCAATAGCCTACACACAGCCGATCTATACTCCTCATTATAAATCGCGTTCCCCTTTCTCTTTCAAATTAGAAAAAATGAAATAAAAATAAAAATAAAATAAAATAAAAAGAAAAGAGAGAGGCGATGGATATCGCGATCGAGCGTGGGGGAGGGGTCATCGCAAGCAGAAGGCGCTCGAGCGCGCGGCAGCGGGGATGGCACATCTAGGGGTCACGACTGGAGGCGCACAGGTGGGTAGTGGGACGTCGAACGGTGATGGGTGGCGCAGGCGGAGGGTTTGTGCAGCGGTAGTCGACTAGAGGGAAGTCGGGACTATCGCGTTCGATTTCTCAGGACTTGGGCCATTCGCGTGAGCCTGGGCGTTGGGCGATAGCAATTTTGGATTTAGGTTTTTAGTGGAGTGGGGCAGCAAGTGGCTAAGAATGGAGATGTGCAACTTCATGGTGTGGGTTATGACAGTGCTGTCGCAGGCGTATAGTGTTGAAGTCGCATTTTTGGAGAATCTCGAGTTTAAATCTAAGGGGATTGGTGTTGGAAGCTTTGGCTGTGTTGGGTAACTAGTTTTAATTTGAAATTAAGGAATTAATTTATTAATTATATTTAAAATCGTTAACTTATTAAATTTATAACTTCTCATACGAGGTTAAATGGCACAGAATCAATCGTATAGCATTCGTAGCTACGGAATCTGAGCAAAAGAAATTAAATTGGAACGATTAGCAAATTAAAAATCAAGGTGAGTAAATCTCACTCTTTTTGGATTGCTGGATTTAATTAATGATAATTAAAATTAATTATTAGATGCTGGTTGAATTTATAAATTATTATCAGTTTGGATGTTATATATATATATATAGTAGTATATATATTAGTGGTTGGATATATTTCCTGCCTATTGGAGCGAATGAGACCCTATGCGCCCCGCATAATAGCAGATGGCATTATTTTACTGCGATTTACCGCCTCAAAGCGGGATTGGTATTTTATGTTATCTAACATCTGTGGATGCAGGAAACCAGGTTGGAGGGATCCAACTGGATTCCTTGAAATGTTGATTTTAATTTCATATATAGTGATGCATGATGTGTGTGAATAATCGTTTATAGACTATGTTGTGATTTGGATTATTGAATGCTATAGTAGCACATGCCTAAACTTTTATTTTTAAATTTGAAAGAATTAAAGGGAATTTTGGATATAAAAATATTTATATTGGAATTTGGATTATTTTAAAGGAAATTGAGTTGGATAAAAATATATTTGATTTTGGTTGTACTTACTACTCATAAATTGTTTTAAAAAGAGATTTTTAAAATAAATTATATAAAGGGATTTGTAAATGATATTCTGAAAAATATGAAAAGGAGTTGAAATCGACATTAAAAATAGATTTGAAATATAAATTGAATTTATTAAGAAATTGATTTATAAAAATGAGATTTTATAAATGAGATTAGTTTTATAAACAAGTGAAACTCAAAGTGGTTTATAAATTTATAAACGATGTTTATAAATAAGGAAAAATGATATCAATTGATGAATAGTAAATATAAATTTACAATATGAATTTATATCGAGGTATGGAAATCGGTTTAATAGAGGAATCTACTTTTGGGAATGTGAGAATTATTTTGAAATTAAAATGTAGTCGATGTGATATGGGTCGAGAGAGATTTATAAATTGAAATTGGAATATTGGATTTTAAATAAATTTTTGTCGAGAAATTAAAATTATTTTAAAATGATATTTTTATTTATTAAACTATGTAGTTTAAACTACTATTATTTAGATTATAATATTTCAAAAAATTAGTTATTCAAATATTTAATATTTATTGAAATAAATTCTAATTTTTATAATCAGCTTTGAAAATCTATTAATTTATTTAAAAACGAATTGGAAATGAATTATCAAGGTTTATTTAAATGTTTTAATATTTTAAATAATTACTTTAATATGTTTTAAAATGAATTATTACTTAAAAATACTTATTAGATATATGTATATATATATAGTTTTGGAATGATTGAAATTTATTTATAAATCCTCTCGAGATTTGTAAACGGAGTTTATTAATGGATATGAATTTTTATAAGAAAAATCTTATAGTGAAATTCTGGGGACTTAAGGAAATTTCTAAAGTATTTAAATATAGAAACTTCAGAAATGAATTAGAATTCATAAACGAAGTTAGAAATGAGTAGTTGTGATTATAGACGAGTATAATCGATTTGGAAATTTTAAAGAAATAAATTTATGAATTCCGGAAACTTATGTAGTTCGTTGGGTTAAGGAAATTACAAATAAATTGGGAATAATTTTGAGAAGTATGAAATAAAATGGAATATTTCCTAAGTATTGGAAATAAAATGATTTTGGGAAAATATAGTTATAAATATTTCCTAAGTATTGAACTAGAAGGATTTGAAAACATTTTAATTACGATATTATTATTATGGAAATATTTTCCAAAGTGTTGAATAAAAATGGAGTTTGGGAATATTTATAAATATTGATATAGATTGAAAATATTCCGTTAAGGAAATAAGGATTTGAAATTGTTTCCAAACATGGAATATACTGGAAGAGTTTTGAATATATATATATATATATATATATATCTTTGTAAAGATATTTTGAATGAATGTTTAGAAGATTTATAAAATAAGACCTAGTGACTGCTTATGAATGTATTTGATATGTAAATAACCGACTATCAAATCTGGCCAAATTTGTTAATCGTTTCGAAGAGACCGGGACGGATTTAATTATTCGAAAAACCACTTCGATCTGATTTGTGCGTTACGAATTGTGATATCTCGAAAATAATGGAGATGATGATTCTGGAAGGAGATTCGGTTTGTTCAGTCCCAGAACAACTTGTATGGATGAATGCTATCATCTGTAGCGTTGCCAGGAAGGCAGTGTTAGCATTCCAAGTATGAATGCTATTCTAAAGGTAAAACGTAGCCTCAAGCCTCATCAACCGGGAATGACTAAAATAGGGGAGATGCAGTAAGGCTAAGTGGGTCGCACCCAAGTAGGGTATGCTATCACTTTTCTAGATACCCTCGGATATATATATTATAATTATGGATATGGTTGTGCAGGGAAAAGAGAGCGCTCGATTAGGATGGGAACACCCGGGGTGATAACATATTCGATATTATCCAGTTTAGGGTTAGGCCAGTCCTGTGTTGACAGGGGATCCAGGCGAGATCCTCAGTACATTTTTCTAGAGGTGTACTGTGGCGGGCGATACCCCAGTCATTGTATGGAATCCAATATCCACTACAAGCCTGAACGGTTTTAGTTGTATACCAACTATGCTGAAACGTGAGATGCAAGCATTTCAGCTATTTTCTAATTTACTTTCTATAGACACTATTATAATATCAGATGATTTTGATATAAAATGTTTTGGTTATCGTAAGGTAAAAACCCGTCGTGTTTATGTATGGCGTGGTCTTACGAGATACCTTTGTTTTTCAAAGGATTTTGAAAATAATAATAGTTCAAATTGAGTGTGTTTCCTCACGCTGGTTTTCCAGACTGACTCGGGTGTTATTTTATTATAATGCTCGGGTTAGACCGAGTATTACAAATTCAGGTTAGGATGCTATGGAGCTCAAGAGACGAGCTGGATGCCAGAGATGTATTACACGTACTTGATTATATTCCATTGTGTATTGTAGGCTGTATATTCAGCACTTGTGAGGACAAGTTATTATAACTGTCCAGAATTGATTTGTTGATGTTGTACTATGATGATGGTATATATAGTAACAATTATAGATCTTTTTGTATAAATATATGTTATTATCTATTATATATTGTTGCGCTGCGATTGTGAGATTCTGTGTTGTTGTTTTCTGTTTTCTTCTATCTCTTTCTTCTTCACCCCTAATGATCTGGTATTTCCGGCACTCGACTGTTCGGCATGCTATACAGTGAACATATTGATGTCAATTTTCGAGGGTTGAAAATCCCGGGCCATTGCACTATAAGAAACTCTCAGTCAAGCCGCTATAATCATCCCATAACTATAAGTATGTAACCCCTTGATTTCCCAACAACCATAAGTAATACACTGCACAACATTTGGAGAGTGTTACATACCATGGTCCCAATGGATGTATCAATATACTTCTCGAAACATCTTAAGCAAGAATATTTAAAACAAAATGTTATTTTATATTGTGATTTACTACCTAAGATTGCAAATATTTGCAACTACAGCCATAAAACATATTATTTAATGATTTTCTTATTAATACAGTTTATATTAATTACTTAGTTATTTATATCATAATATAACAAAGTATATTAAAGAAAATAAGCGCCTTTATTACGAACATGATTGATTACAAAGTAAGATAATTTACAATAAATTACATAATTTCCCTATGGCATACCCCTAACTCTCTCGAACAAAATGTCATCCATGATTCCTTCTGGGAATTTTGTTGTTTGTATGCATGGATTCTAGGTACTACGAAAGGCATGTCATTAAATTTAGTATCAATGCTTAGGTTACTCGATCGCTATAAATTAGGATAAGTTGAGGAAGCGTATTTGTATTTTGATATACTTATGCATATAACATTACAGCACTCACACTTTTGTTTCTAGTACTATAACATCCCTCATTCCAAAACCCAAAGATGGAACTCCAACATACTACAGTCAAATTGGAATTATCTTTCTACGGTCATATTGGAATTATCTTTCGATGAAAGAGATCAGATTATTTATAAATATTAGAATATTTAGAGCAACAATTGAACATAATTGAATGAGCTCATAGTTACTTCCAAACTAGTTCCCATAATCTTGCCCATGTAGGGGTCAAAAGTATAATAAAGTCACAATTAATAGTATCATTCCCAACATTTGGCGATGCTAAATTAATACGATGAAAATAGAAAATCTATTTATATTGTCTAATCCTCCAGCTTAATCTACGAAACTCTTGTTCGCCTTCAAAAAGCAAGACTCCAAGACTCAAAAACTCAGCCTACTCAAATGATTACCTGTGAGTGTATGAGGGAAAATAATGATAAAAGCATAAGTTAGACATAAAGTCTGGTATGAGAAATATATTACCCTAGACATAATATAATGAGATAATGTCGCTAAAGCATGAAATGAGTTTTCCTCTCACTATAACACGACATTCAAACATAAGCATAATTATTATTTCATATATGTTGATCTTGTACATGATATGATATTCTAATTAGAATCAATAGCCATTTCATGTGATAAGCCATTAAGTCATCATTCTCTTTTTTGTCAAAACTTGACATATACTACCTCCGGCTGCCACTAAGGCCTTAAGCCTTCTTCTTCTAATGGATAGTTACAGATTTAGCATTTAGCTGCCACTAAGGCATTATGTCTTTACAGCTTATTTAGTTCTAACTGATTATACTATTGTTTTTGTTTGCCACTCTGACCTTGCACGTTCGCTTTCGTGTTTTCGTTGCCACTAAGGCCTTACACCTACTCTTTCAAGTTTCGATTGGCATAAATGTCGTACACGTGCGCTTTTGGTTCTAGACTACCACATCAGACCTTATGCAATCATCGAGCTCTTCTTTGGTTGCCATGTAGGCCTTACACTAATGCTTTCTTGTTTTAGATGCCACCTTAGGCCTTACTTTAACACTTTCGGTTGTGGTTGCCACTCAGGCCTTACACCAACGCTTTCAATTGCCATACGGGCCTTACACCTATGTTTTTAGCTTAGGTTCCCACACAAGCCTTACACCTATGATTTTGGTTCTTGTTTACCGCAACAAGCCTTACACTATCTACCAAATATCGAATCGCCTACCTTACCCGTCATCCACTTAGCAATTTATTAAGCTACTTTAGGCCGGACTACCTTTGTTTGACTCTACTACAATATTACATTGTCATTAACGTTCTAAGTGCTACTTTTGACCATTTTAATCTTTAGCATATATTTCATCCTCCGAAAGTCAATGGGTTTCGGCATTAACATTCCACTAAGAGCTAATCGGCTCTGGCCAATCACTACTCTCGGTCTCATCTAGTGAAGCTTGAATTAATTTAGTTTCATTCAGTTATCATATGGAATCTATATTCTAGGTTTCCCAAATCACCTCCTCTACCCACACTTCCTCTTTGGTCATTATATCTTCCTTCACCTTCGGCCCTTGGCTATTAAGTTTGGTTTAATGGCCTATGCTCAAACTTAGCATTTCTAGTTGATTGCACTTAGGTTTTATACTTAGTATTTTCTCATTAATTCTCTTTCGATTTGGTTCTCTACACTCGATAATGCCTTTCGGTATACATCGCAAGCCTGTCTTCTACACATCTAAAGCCACATGTACACGTGTCGATGCCTAAATCATTCCAATTTCATCTGTTTTCAATTATTACAGTTATTTTCCGACTTATTCAACACATATTATCGATATATTCCCTTAACCGTTATTTGAATATTTCACTCATTCAAATTACCTATGGACCTCCTATATTGCCCTTTCGGAACCCATAAATCCTTTTTGGCTATGAATATTTCAATTCGTAGTTTTATTATAAAAATTCCAGAAAATATTAGAATATTTATATGTTAGAATCTCTATTGTTGGATTTTAATGACAACAACTATACAATTATGCCAAAGAATCTCTAAGCTAACTTGCAGGTACATGAGTATTAAAAAGAGACAAACAAATAAGTTCAACATGAAGATACACGGTACAAAAGAGGATAAAAGTATGTATATAGAGAAACAAGAAGAGATATACATGATAGAGACAAGACGAAGGTGACAAACAAAGTATTATTAGTTATAGAGTGTCATGTCTAGAGTTTAAAGATGTTAAAATCTTCTCAAAGTGGTATACACACATATACATACACATTCAAAACATTTTATAAAAGCAATAAAAGTATTTTAAAATAATAATGATAATAATAATATATGAAGAAAGAATCGAATTCGGGTCATTGGTGAGATCATATCTATACTATACTATGATTATTGAGTTTGATTTCAAGAGCTCACAAGCCTCTTGAATATTTTCTAAAATGAACAGTCGCATTTTTCATTTTCTTATATTCGTCGTACCCAGTTCTCCGCTTCTTCGTCATCCTCCAAACCCTAGATGTTAACATCCCTTCTACGAATTCCATACCCTACCGCTACTCTCTTCTTCATGTCTCCTCTTCCAATCGAAAAATTATAGACCCCTCCAATTGAACATTCTTCGTTTTCATCGTCGTTCTACTCTCTTCCAATTACTGCCGCCAGACACTTCAAGTCAGAATCAACTCCAGAACGACTGAAAATTTGTTGCGCCTCTCCTTCCCTTTTTGTTCATCAAATTATGCATTAGGTATTTTGAAATTTTCCTTCCAAAATCTATTCTTTTCGTATATTTTAGCATTTTTTGAATGTGTTCGTTATGGACTAGATGGGAACTCTATTGATAAGGATTTTGAATCCATGTTGGTTGCGTATGAAAGATTATATAATTTGAAATAGGTAATTGTTTGATTTGAATATTGATTGCTAATTTGTCAAGGTATTTGGCTTCTTATTGCATTCAATTTTTGTATTTTTCGAACTGTCAGGTAGATCTAAAGCTAAAGATATGCAAAAGTTCATTACTTGGAAGGGTTTTGGTTAGGGTGCAAACTCATTTGCTGCTTCTCAACTCATACTTGGTATTGCCAAAAGCAATCACACAATTGAGTTAGTTCTTTTTAAATATATATCTGAACCTATCTTTTACATTTTTATCAGTTTTTACGATTTTATTTATTTATTTATGTTTTATGTTTAATTAGGCCCTCACCAATATTAGTGGCAAATTACTGAGATATATTTTTGTGCGTACGGATGATTTTGCTTTAGTAAAATCATATACTCGGATATGTGTCCATTTTATTACATGGTTTTATATGAATTTTCCTACCGCATTGCTTTACAGTTTATGTGAAATTGCATGGACCTCAGTTCATATGACATGTGAATCTTGATTACATACGACTTTTCATGTTAGTTTTTGTTCTTCTTTTTAGCATGTAATTTATAAGACAATATAGTTCTAAAGGGAAAAGGAAGCTCAAAAAACATTCAAAATCATATCACTTGTGCATTAGATATTTTTGGGCAATGGTAATGCATTAGATATTTTTGGGCATTAGTAAGTTACAGAAAATTTTAACTGATATACATTATCTAAAGTTGTTTTCTGTGCATTGGACTTAAACCATGTGTCAGTATGCATGACAAATCACATGTATAGATAATTAATGGTATCATAGTATGTTATACTATATGCAATTAGAGTAATCTACGTAATAAGCGCTCATAGATCTATAAGAAAAAACATGGGTATTTAATGAAACAGTCGTTAAAACATCCTTTGTTGATAGGTAATTTGAACAAGAAAGATCGCATTTTCATTTTTCTTCGAAACTGTTGTACCATAAGTATATGTGTGTACCAAATATGAATATAAATTGAACATAGGGGAAGTAAAGTTATGAAACTACATAAAATCAAGCCATGTAAAGTTATTCCATCATCTACCAATGACACAAGTAATAGATAGTAGTTCAGATAATATATATGCTTACACTTTCACAAATACTATGCAATCTCATATTAAACATAATTAAAATCCATTTTTTCGCAAATATCATGAAAACTCTTTTATAAATATTATATAAACTCTTATAAAACAAATGTCAAGTCCAGAAAAAAATCATTGCATCACACTATTCTATATTATAGTTGCTGTAAATTATGGTGTGCCTAGCATAGGCCAAAGGTGTTTGCAAGGATATCATGAAATTTCAAATGAGCGTGTTAATAATAAGTGACATGCGTAAACATAATTTGAGTAAAAAAGCAACTAAACCAAGGTCAACTTTATTTTATTCCATCATTGCAACCTTAAGAAGCAAATAATGGAGATCCCATCAATGGTTAAGGAGACTGCATTAAATAACAAGTTAAAATTTGTGAGTAAAATATCCTATGAAAAAATTATGATTTAAACACCATTATGGATTCAGTTGAAAAGTTCAGTACTGTCTGCTTGCCTACAATACTTTGTTGGTTGTAGCATTCACATTTACCTATCTTAATCTTTTTTTACATGTCCCATCTTTTCAAATGGTACTTATTTCTGCTTTTGCTATGTTCCTGTTCTAACTTCTACTCCTATATTTACAATCATTGGAAATGAAAGGAAACATGACCAAAATGATGTTGTATAAAAGATATACTTAGCCTTTATTTGTACGAGCATTGTAATTTTTTCATACACAGGCAATGCTTAAGGATAATTGTAATTTTTTCATACACAACATCATGGAACACTTTCAAAAGTTAAACTTATACACAGGATATATCATTTTTAATATAATTTATATATAGTTTAGGGAAAGTTAAAGATTTTTTTGTACGAGCATTGCATGTCATTCAAATTTACCATATGTTTTAGTTCTGGTAATTTCTCACTGTAATTGTGCGAAATCTGAACTATTTTGCAATATAGTATTTTCTTAGTAATTAGAGTTAACCTAAACATATTATTTAGGAGTTTTACTTTTAGTTAGATGATATTTCTTGATAATGGTAAATGTTCTTAAGATTACTTTTCAAATTTTTAACAGCATTGCCAGTTTAAGGAATATTTATATCTATTTCATGTACTACTTTTACTACTTAATGCTTAACACGATTTCCAGGCGTATATCATAAAGTCAATCATGATATTACATATAAATTGGAGTTTTAAACATTAATTTCATAAAAAATAAAACGTGCCAATAATCAACACTATCAAGTATAACACTTTGAGTGTTTGACCAGCCTTTCACCGTATGGAATTGCAACACCCAACTTAAGTGTACAAATTTGAAAAACATTCAAACATTTATCCTATTTAGGCTCCTACTATCATGAATAAGTTCAAGGAATTTATTTTCTATCCCCAATAAGTACTTCTGCATTCAATATACACCGTTTATTTCAGCACCAACAAAGATAAGTGATTTATTTTATCTTCTATTATTTCCATTAAAATGTAAAAATAATTTTCTAGAAAATAATAATTATATTTCGTTTATACTATATACAAGTATGGCCTTGGGAGCAACTTTGGTTGCAAGCCGCTTCCTGAGAGTCTTTCTTTCTATTGTATTACTTGCAATTTGCTTGGTAAGTGGCGTCTACTTCTTATTTGCATTGGTGTCATTAATCATTTAAAATAAATTATATCAACATTTTGGAAACTTGATACTAATTATTTGTATGGTTCTGCATTACTTAAACTCTTAAGATATGAATGGAAGTTCTTTAAACAAACCGAATTCATGATGGAAAATATAATACTGAAAGAAAGAATACTCTTGCGGATGTTATATTCTACCATTTCATTATTCTTTTCAAGAGCAAAAGTAGTTTCTTAATTTTAGACTAGAAATTTGAAAGACAGTATTTTCATTTTTAAACATCCATATATTTTCCCGCCAGTAACACTTTATTCAAGGCAGCAAGGAAGAAGGGGGTTGAAGCATTTCATCATATGAAAGTAGTTTTTTGATTAGTATATAATAAGTTTTTACTATTTTTATATATATATATATATGGCATGCATAAGCATACTAATGTTATGATATACTAATATGAGATAGAAATCAATCACATTGAAGCTAACTCAAGAGCAGTTTTGGGTGAAAATGCCTAAAGAAACTAACTAAATCATAAATCGATTACTTTTATATTTTATTGGTGATGACAGTATTATTTTATTAGGGTTGTAAAATTTATGTGAAGGTTATTGTTACATGTTTAGATCTATCTATGATTTCTTATTACTTTCCCGTATCAATTTTTACTTGCATCTTCTCTTTGTTAATGTGGAAAAACAGGATGTATATCGCTTTCCAATACTTATCACACTATACATATTTATCGAATATGTGTTCTAATCAATTTATTGATGTTTTAATTTTATTAGGTCACAATGGTAATGGGTGGTCCCCAAAGACTATAAAGAGGTATGTGTATAATCAGTTAATGATAACGCACATTTTTAGAACCATTGCCGATGCCCAATCTCACTTTACTATTGGTCCGCATTTTCTGATAAATTAAATATCAAATCCATGGTTGACTTTTCATATTTTCTTGCAATTCATACTGTAAACGCTTCATATTTATTCCCAGTATTGACATAATCTCGAACTATAGATATGCTTAAGGCAAGCTATGGAAATTCAAGATATGCTTAGTTGGTACTTTAAAGGAGAGAAAATTCAAAAAAATCCCTCAGCATGGTAAGTCAGTATCCTGGAGAAATGTTGAAGTTTTGGTAATTCATGCAAATTCCATTCTCACAGGAGAAAAACTCACCTTACTTATTTATATGGCTGATCAATTAATGGTTATGTAAACAAAGATTGAAGATTTGAAAGCAAAATCATATGTACCTTAAACAATCACCATGAGGTAACTAACTCATTACTATCTCAATAACGAAAGTTATGCTAGAATTTCGTTCATTTATGGTGATGTGTTTGCATAACTTACTCCAGCTATTATATTTGGGCTTGATTGTCATTTACGAAATATATTCATGGTTGTTTCAGTCGATTAACCTATTTTGTAACCTACACCAGTTTGGATGTTTTTCTCCTTATGAGTTTTTTCCATGCTAAATTCTGAAAGAATAAAAAGTTTTGGTTTACCAAACGAACTATAAATCATTTAATTTTCTTCCCTGAGTGTTGTAAGTAATTATGATTTCATCCCCTACCTACCTTAGGACACATCCATCCAATTCATGTCTTAATCCTCATACAAGTATGTTATGTACCATCTCATAACGTCATATTCTTTGATGCGATAATAAACATTTAGAAAAGTTCATTTGATATATTATTTTTACTTATTGTATATATTTTAATATAATCATTTCTTCCTGATCCAATAGACTTATAGCTGATTTGTATCAAGATCGTCCTTACACAATACAACAATATGTTTTATTTGAAAATATATATATATATATATATATATATATATATATATATATATTTGTTTGTGTGATGCATATGAGTAGGATGCTAAGTCAAAGAAATAAATATCCTATAGGTATAAGCTAGAGAGAAAATAACATAAAACAGGAAGCCTTCCAGGATATAGTCCTGGTGATTTTTTTATATGGTTATTTTTTAAAATGTTTATTATAATTATTTATGATTGTTATTTTATCATTAGGATGAGGGAGGTGGAAAAATAGTTGCATTTTGCACAAACGGTCCTTAGTATTTCCATTATGATGACATTTAGAAGCTTTTGCCTTATAGCTTACTGAGATTAAGTATTTTTTTCTGTATTTTCTTATTGTTATCAAAAATTATTCAATTATAGCACTTGATTATATATCAGTATAGTTTGCTTGACTAATTTCATTAATAAAATACTAAGCATAAGAAACTTGCATGCAATGCTTTTTTGACCACACAACAACTGATGTCATCTACTACTCCATATAGTAACTAAAAGGTCTTTACTTCATAAATGTAATACTGAGAACGAGAAGGCTTTATGCAAGACTAACTCCAGGAGCAGCTTTCCAAGTCATTTGGCTGAGCAAACTTGTTGGGCCAGGGGCAGTAGTAAGGAAAAAAATACTACAAACTTATGTATAAAAAGTTTTGTACAACATTAAGCATTTATAGTTATAGTCTTGCAAAGTAGGGGTATGATCGGCATGGATTTTGGATCTTGGGCAATCGTTGTTTTTTTATCAAAGGTTTTTTCAAACCGAAGTTGAAATTCTTTGTGGGTTGGGAAACAATATTTATGGGCTGACCTTGATGTGCGCAATGATTTTTTATACAAATAGCCATTGGTGTCATTTTATGCAAAAAAAAAATGTTACTTTTGCATTTTCAATTTTCACCATATGCTCATGTACTAGCAATGTATGACTGAAGGTGAATTATTATTTTGCACCATATTATATCTCAAGTTATTCCAATACCACGTGAAAGAAACTTATCTGCATGTTAAACAAAATATTCATGCATAGAATACACTTTGTATTTATATAGTTTTGATATCTTTGTATATGTCGTTGGAATTCTCAACCTTCAAACATTATGGTGTGCATGTGCAACTTTTTAAGGATACAACATTGTGCACGTACGAAAATCATTAGTTTTATATATATGCAGGGTAACAACCAATGTATTTGTCAGATGCATTTGTCCAACACAAAAAACATAAGTTGTACAGGTTAAGTTTAGAACCATTATGATCTTTATAGGAAAAATGTTATATGAATTAGAATCTTAGAAAATGCAATTTTCACACAGGAACTTAGATATTTTGCTTCTGATATGACAAATTTTTGTTTTCCTTACTCCTTTCAAATAATGACCAGCAACATCTTTTTGCTGTTGTCCATGAACAAACAGAAAAAAACCCTAGGTGATTAGTGTTGTTGTAGCATATGTGACACAATTTCTTTGTCGTTTGATGCATAAACTGTAAACAAACAAAGGAATAAAAAAGTATATAAAATCTCATACCCACCAAATTATAATCTTATGTTTTACGTACACAATTATTTGTATTTGCATTTTTTCTGACCTTTATCTTGGAAAATTTCAGCCATGGATGCTAACATACCCTGCGACTTTAACTGGCCTATAGTATTTACTAGAGCTGTAAGTACTTCCTGAAAGCTTTGAACCATTACCAACACTACTAGCTTATTTGTTGCTTAAATTTATTCATTTTGGCTGTTGTATTTATATATGACACTTATATAATACTTTAGCTTTTTGGTTTGTCACCTATTTGAACATGCTTCTTTCCTACTGTTTTATCTACCTACCTGTCCATATAGTTCTATTTATTAATATACTTTATAAATATCCCTGCTCTGAATGTCATGATATCTCATCCTTTTTGTTTTTAAAAATAAATTTGCCTCCCTTTATTTTTTGTTATGTGTTACACCCTAAAACCAAATATATCTATGGAATCTTTATCCTTCGAGATAGTTATTATTATGTATCACTACCGAGCAATTGTAAATATCAATGAAATTACATAATTTTGGCCACACCCGTGTGCGAAGCACGAGTTCACACTATTTTTAAATGAAAAATCAAGTTTTCAAAAATGCATGGAGCAAGACTCGAACCCGGGTCATTAGTTCAGAAAGCAAGTGATCTAACCAAATGAGCTAAGGTAATTTTTATTCATCAACAGAATTCAGCCGACTGAACAAGGTCATTCAATCGACTGAATTATGTGCATATGAACAACTTTATTTGAATATTCAATCGACTGAATCATACATTTCAGTCGACTGAATTACATGTTTTGCACTAGTTTCTTGCTGCATCGATTTTCAATCGGTTCAGTCGGTTGAATCTTTTCACTCAGTCGGCTGAATCTTCATAATGGCTATATTTTAAACAGACACTTCATTTCAACAAAGAGATATAACTCTTGATTTAAGGGTTGCTTCCATATTCTTTCATGGCGACCTTTCATGAACAATAGCAACTCTTAAACAATATATATAGCCATGAAATCAATTGTTTTAATCACTAATTTCTTATTTAAATTCTCATTCTTATTATCTAAACTATCTTGCCATTTGCAATCAATATTTCATTCAAATCACTTGTTCATTCAAGCAAACCTCATTAAGTGATTTAATAAACTTCCTATCTTTACGAATTACACGGTAGACCACAAAGGAGAAGATTATAGGAAGCCTGTATGTTATTAACTTATTTGTGCTATTCAAGAGCATATTCAGTCAGAAATAACTTTACGATTTGTATTGGAAGTCCAGTTCGATTGCTCAGGCGGTAGAAGTCTTATTCTGTTGTCTAGGCGGTCGAAGTCACGTTCAGTTGCTGAGGCGGTGTAATACCTATTCCTCCGGGCTAAGAGAGGGTTGATAGTTAATTTCAGAAGGAGTCTGGGACTGGACGTAGAACGGGAGTTCGAACCAGTATAAAAATCCCTGATGTTATTTACTTTACTATTTACTATTTATTTTGTTTTATTCTACATTAGTAGATAACTTGGTTACTATTCCATATTACGATCCTTAGCAGCACTTTCATTTGGTATCAAAGCCTGGAATTCTATCGATCGTCACAACATCGTAGAATAATGGCCAGAAAAAGATCCAATCAAAATACAACAAGCAAAATCCTTGTCAATTCCACCAATGAGGACTACAAAAAGGTACTTTCTGATTTACAAATTCCAGTATAAGATAATAATGAATTAGTTAGTATAAGCGATAAGATCTCAAAGCTTAATTTTATTATTTTAGAAAAGATGAAATCTGTCGAACTTGAAAATGAGAAATTGAAAAGTGAGAAATTAAATTTAGAAAATCAACTTGGTATTTTAAAAAATAATTTTATAACTGTTAAAGATTTTCTAGATGAACAAAACACCTTATTTGAAAAAGAGAGAGAAATATTTTCAAAAGAAATTTTTGATTTGAAAAGACAAAATGATTTATTACAATCCTCTTTAGATAATTCAGAATCTCAAAATTTTCTTCTAAAAAATGAGAACTGTACGTTAAAAAACGAGAATTCTGAATTAAATGAAAAGATTGATATTTTGAAAAATAATATTCCTTTTGAAAATAACAATTGCGACTTAAAAACTAAATTTGAAAAACGTAAAAATGAATTTATAAATTTTAATAAAGGTCAAAATGATTTAAACATGATTTTATCTAGTTTTAGACCTTTAGGTGATAAAAGTGGTTTAGGATATAATAAAACTGATCGTAGAAATAGCACTAAATACGATTTCATATATAGAAAAATGTTAGTGTTAGTGCTAGTGCTAGATTTCGAGTAAAGTCTAAATCCAATTTTTATAGAAATTCAAATACTGCTATGACCAATAATGTTTATAATATCTCCAGAAGTACAAAATCATTGATGGGAAATATGAATAAAAATTATCTAAGTATTTGAGTTCCTGTTAATTGGAAAAATAGAGAAAAATACATTGATGATTATTTTGATATGGTAGTTAATAATGAAAATTATATTTATAAAGGTTCAACTACACCCAAATGCATATGGCTTCCTAAGACTTAACCCCCCGGACCCTAACATAGTAAGTGGGTTCCAAAAATGATTATTATTTATTGCTGGTACTTGGAGAAACAAAAGGAAAATGATAGATTTTAAAATCTTAAAGGAGGTTCCATACATTTAATAGAATTACGTGCTTAGAATGAAATACGGACTTAAGCAAATACGATAAAATCTAATTTTTTTTCTCCATAATTAATATTAGGGTTATCCTGCTATTTACAAGATATTTTATAAAATTTATTATATTCCCTCATTCTTTTTTATAATGACAAAGAGGGAGAAATTCATATGCATATTGATAGAGGGAAATATTATACTTAGGGGGGGATGTTATACTTAGGGGAGCTTTAAACATATTAATATTATTTTATATATAATGAATATTTTTAAAATTGTATAGTTGTCATCATCAAAAGGGGGAGAATGTTAGAACCTCTATTGTTGGATTTTAATGACAACAACTATACAATTATCCCATAGAACCTCTAAGCTGACTTGCAGTACATGAGTATCAAAAAGAGACAAACAAATAAGTTCAACATGAAGGTACACGGTACAAAAGAGGATAAAAGTATGTATATGGAGATACAAGAAGAGATATACACGATAGAGACAAGACAAAGGTGACAAACAAAGTATTATTAGTCATAGAGTGTCATGTCTAGAGTTTACAGATGTTAAAATCTTCTCAATGTGGTATACACACATATACATACACATTCAAAACATTTTATAAAAGCAATAAAAGTTTTTTAAAATAATAATAATAATAATATATGAAGCAAGACTCGAATTCGGGTCATTGGTGAGATCATATTTTAAATGAAAAATCAAGTTTTCAAAAATGCATGGAGCAAGACTCGAACCCGGATCACTAGTTTAGAAAGTAAGTGCTCTAATCAAATGAGCTAAGGCAATTTTTATTCATCAACAGAATTCAGCCGACCGAACAAGGTCATTCAATCGACTGAATTCTGTGCATATAAACAACTTTATTTGAATATTCAGTCGACTGAATCATACATTTCAGTCGACTAAATTACATGTTTTGCACTATTTTCTTGCTGCATTTCAACAAAGAGATACAACTCTTAATTCAAGAGTTGCTTCCATATTCTTTCATGGCGACCTTTCATGAATAATTGCACCTCTTAAACACTATATATAGCCGTGAAATCAATTGTTTTAATCACTAATTTCTGATTTAAATTCTCGTTCTTATTGTCTAAACTATCTTGCCATTAGCAATCAATATTTCATTCAAATCGCTTGTTCATTCAAGCAAACCTCATTAAGTGATTTAATAAACTTCCTATCTTCACGAATTACACGGTATACCACAAAGGAGAAGATTATAGGAAGGGTGTATGTTATTGACTTATCAGTGCTATTCAAGAGCATATTCAGTCAGAAACAACTTTACTATTTGTATTGGAAGTCATGTTCGGTTGTTCAGGCGGTAGAAGTCCTATTCAGTTGTCTAGGCGATAGAAGTCCTATTAGGTTGCTCAGGCGGTGTAATACCTATTCCTCCGAGTTAAGAGAGGGTTGATGGTTAAATTCCAGAAGGAGTCTGGGACTGGACGTAGAACGGGAGTTCGAACCAGTATAAAAGTCCCTTGTTTTATTTACTTTACTATTTACTATTTTTATTTTATTCCGCATTAGTAGATAACTTAGTTACTGTTCCATATTATGATCCTTAGCCGCACTTTCATTATATACCTTCATAAAATTTCTCAAAATCTATATTTCATTATTTCTAACCATTTTCTATAATAAATGGTTTTTAGATAATTCATATCTAATTAATTATTTATTGAAAAATTCAACAAATCAAAGCCCATCTCTAAAAAGATATTTATAGCATCGTATTAAATTTTCAGTTTATTTTAATCATACAAACATAGTAAATAATCTTAACTAATTACAACCATGCTTAATTACAAAGGAAAATGGGGATTAAGGGAATACAATAGTCACCTAGATCTTTTAGTTGATAATGTTTCCAGTTCCCTTAGCTTTAACATTATTCTTTTCCTCTATTTTTTTCTTAGGTCGCCACCATTAAAATGCTTTAAGCTTATGTTTTATTTTAAGAGAGTTTAATGAAATTGAAAAAGGGAAAGTGGTCAACTTTGAACCTAAGAATAGTTGGGCACCAACCCATTACTCCTCTTTCTCAATTAACTCATCCTAGTTAGTTTCATTAAATAATTGACATGATAAGTAAATGTACAACCAGTTACTTGTCATGTTATATTTTAGTTTCATAATCAAATCATTATCTTTATTTGCGTAATTAATTCTTTAATTAATTATGTATTAATTTATGAGGTGTTATAGGCTTCCCCCCGTATAGAAATTTCTTCCCTGAAATTCAAATAAGGTATAGTCATTATCAATCTTTCCCATGCCTACTGTAGCATAAACACATAAGTTCCCTACACATGTGTCATAACCAAAATATACTAGTGTATTTACCAATACGTAATAAAGCAATCATAATATCATATATGAACATGGTTTACAAAAAAATATAACAAATACATATGGTAATCAAGTATCACTCATGTTATCAAAAATAACTAAGGATAAGTCCCCTTGAATATATATTTTGTTTCCCAAGTACAATCATCTCAGTCCACACTCCACTGGACTCGCACAAGCTTTACTATCCTATTTGAAGCTCTTTCACGTCCCGATCTACAATTTGAGTGTGCTTCCTTACATAGGTCATGTTTGGTTCAACAACCAAATCATCCATAGCTCTCAGAATTACAACATCCTTAGGTTCTCGGATGAACTTCCTTAGGTAGGACACACGAAACATATTATGGATCCCAAAATAGGCATTCAGTAACTCAACCCAATAAGCCACCTTCTTGATTTTTTCAAGTAACGAAAATGGACTAACATACCTCAACGCTAACTTTCCAATCTTTTCGAATCTCATAGTTCTTCACATCGACAAAACTTTAACAAATACTTGATCCTCTAGATCAAACTCAAAATCTTTGGGCCTCCTATCGACATAGCTCTTCTTCCTTGATTAAACATATTCCATTCTTTGCCCAATCATCTCAACCTTTTCAGAAGCCTCTCTTGCAAGATCTGATTACAATATGAGCCCATCTTCTGCCTGAATTACAAGGTATTCTATATAATGTCTCGAAAGATGCCATCCTAATATTAGACTAGTAATTGTTGTTTTATGAGAATTGTACCTAGTGTAAGTGTTCTTCCTAAGATCCACTAAATTTTAACATGCACTCATAACAAATCCTCAAGCACTTAGTCGACCCTCTCGATCTATCCATTTGTCTGAAGATTGTATGTTGTACTAATACACAATTCTATACCCAAAGCAATTTGTAGTCACTGCCAAAACTGACTAGCAAACAATGGGCCTCGGTAACAAACTATAGTACTTGGAACTCCATGTAGTCTCACTATAGTTTTCACATATATCTCGACTAATTTTGTTGTCATCTTCGTTGAATTCTCCGAAAAGATAACTCTTAGTCAGTCTATCTACTATGACCTATATACTTTCGTTCCCTACCCTTGTTCTTGACAAATAACCTATGAAGTCCATAAAAACAAATCTCACTTCCACACTGGAACCTCTAAACGCTGTAATAGTCCATTTGAGATTTTTGAGAAAAATGTGTGATCCTCTAGAATAGAGGAGAGCACACATGTAAAGTCCACTTGAGATTTTGTATTCAGACTTAGTGTAACACCCCATAAAATGAACCATAAATAAATAAAGTAAATTAAATTAAATATGATAAGAGTTGGATATGGTTATTTTACAAAAATAGGAATTTGACCAAAGAAATTATTCCGTTGCATTCGTGGAAAAATTCTAATCTATTTCCATATATAATACGCTGAAAACGAAACCCAAACAAAGAAGTTATGAGCATTTGAAGTTCTCCGATTTAAATTAATTTAGTTTGAATTCAAATTCGAATAAGAAATCAAATTTAGGATTAAAATTTCAAAAACTAGCTAGGGGCTAAGTAAACGATTAATTATGCTTAATGTTAAAAGGTTAATGTTTGCACAAAAAATGGACAAACACCTCAAAGTCGTATGATTTAATAGATTTTATGTTGTTCTTAGTGATGTGGGTGATTTATGCAAATATAAGAAAAGCAGGGGCTAAGCTGTAAAAGACACGCAGATTTATAGTGGTTCATCCTGAATGTGCCTACGTCCACTTTATATGTTATTTCTCTTTTCTTGTTTAGTTTACAAGTACAAAGCTTTGATACAAGTAAAAGAAAGTTGTTTGAAAGTTCTCTCCATGCTTGAGCTCTCAAACTTGTCCCCATTGTTGTACCCCTGCCCCTCTATTTATAGAGTGAGGCTGGGGGTAGCGGTCTTGGATGTATACAGCTGCCGATGGGCTTGGGCTGTGGCGATCTGGCCTGGTAGTGTTGGTTCGGAATGTCTTGGTCCGGTGGTAGGTGGTCCGGTAGGAGTTGGTCCGGTGGTAGGTGGTCCGGTAGGAGTTGGTCCGGCGGTGGTAGGAAGTAGGTTGGTCCGGCAGTGGTAGGAAGTAGGAGTTGGTCCGGCAGTGGTAGGAAGTAGGAGTTGGTCCGGCAGTGGTAGGAAGTAGGAGTTGGTCCGGTAGTGGTAGGAAGTAGGAGTTGGTCCGGCAGTTGTAGGAAGCCGAATGGAGCTTAGGCAAGCCTGGACGAATCAAGCTTCTTGGTCTTGAGATCTTCTGGGTGAGAACACGCCCAACATTTGCCCCCCAAAGTGGGGCATATGCCGGTATATGTCGTGCTTTGTTTTAAAACCAATGACGTTAGCTTGGATGCTTTCGCCGAATCAGCCGGTCCGGTCATCTATGTTCGCTTATAAATAAGGGCCTAGGGCTTCTGCTACCCTCTACCGAACAAGACAGCCGAGCCAAATCAGTCACATAGCCGAATCAGATTTTTCCCTACTGCCGAACCACTTTAGCTTGCCGAATCAGGTACTTAACTTCCCTTCGCCGAATGGCTTTGCGTGGTATTCACCGAATGAAACTTGCCTGTCCTACGTACCGAATGAACTTTAGTTGAGAATGCTGAATGAGCCTTTACCGAGAAATGCCGGATGAATTTTTAGTTGGTAATGCCGAATGAGCCTTTACCGAGAAATGCCGGATGAATTTTTAGTTGATAATGCCGAATGAGTTTTTTTTTACCGAGAAATGTAGGATGACTTTTTAGTTGGGAATGCCGAATGAGTTTTTTACCGGATGGACTTTTGTACTGGATGGACTTTATATAGACTTGCTTGTTTGATACTTCTGCATCTTTCGTTCTAACAACGTGCTTTTTTGTGTTTGCAGATAAATGTCTCAAAGAGTGGAAACCCGATCAGAGAAAAAGAGATCTCATGATAGAGAAGAGCCTTCCGTCGTGCCCCCAGCTCAGCCAGGACCTGTCCGTCATGGGCCCACCCCGAGATCATTAGTGGATGGATACGGTCCTCAGGAACTTCTTAACTCGCCTCCTGATTGCTTCCCTAGCTTACTCAAGGGCGAGCAACTCGATGTTATATCTCGCTCCTTCGGGGTCGACTGAGCACGCATGCTGTTGCTGGATGCGGGAGTGATGCCGTATGATCCTCCCGAAGGATATTTTGCCTACAGCAGATACCATTGCATGTGAGGGGCCATCCCGCCTCTCAACGCCTGGGTAGTCAGTTTTCTCACCTATCTAAAGGTAGCTCCATTCCAGCTTCAGCCCAACTCTTACGCCATTCTGGTGAGTCTCTTCGTCATCTTCCAGAGGAGATATGGGCGTCCCCCTTCCAACCGGGATATCCGGTATTTGTACAACTTGAGAGGCTACAAGAAGGGGTCTCCCTATATCAGTTTGGAATCGGTCGTATCCTTTAAGCCGGTCCTGGATTTATACTCCAAGTACAGCATGTTTAAGAAGGAGTGGTTTTTTGTCAGGGATGATTCTGTTTCTATTCGGCGCTTCACCTCCGGATGTAAGTCAAAGCTTTATTTTTAATTCCCGTTCTGGTTGCAATACCCTTTCTTATGTGCTTTTATTTTTTGCTAGCGACAGGTGGTTTTGCGGTCGTGGAGAATGACCGCCTGGTTCAGACAGCAGCAGAAATAGAAGCTATTACTGGGAGAGATAGGTCGGCTGCCTACCTGATCAGGAACGCTACACTCTGGGAGTACAACTTGATCCTTCCACAGCAGTCCGTGGTCAAGCAGAGGGACACGGCTGAAGAGAAGGCTGCCCAAGCTAAAGAAGGGGCCGAGTTGAAGAGCAAAAAAAGGAGGCCCTTTTTCGAAACACCCGGTTGCCGGGGGGAAGAAGCTCAGAAAGTCTGATGGTCCCTCTCCCAGCTCATGTCCAGATATCCCGGAGGAGGGAGACGTGGAGGAGGAGCAAGGCGAAGATGGAGGAGAAGGTGCTGGAGGTGACGACGGTGTCGGGGCTTTGTCTTCTGGGCAAGTAGGCGAGAAGCAAGAGTGGATGGATGACGCTTTCCGCCAAGCCTTCAAAGGTTTGGAGGGGACGGAAAAGCCCAAGAAAGCCGATAACGTCGGGACCGGCGTCGATCTGTCTTCCGGGAGCGCCTCCACTGAAACAACTTCGGCGGTTCAAGGTGAATTTCACTTTACTCTTTTAATTCTTGAGTGGTGGCCCAATACATGTTGGTGACACTTGGTTTTCATATCAGGAGCAGGTAAAATGGCCAAGACCTTAGATCTTCGGCACAGGCTTGAACAATACAAGCTCTCCAAAGCTTCCGCCAAGCCGAAGCCTCCGGCCCACCGTTCCGGGGATGTAGTCGGCTACCGTCCTCTTCTCGGGGTTATTGGAAAGGATATTCAAAAGAGAAAGAGGAGTCGCTCCCTATCCGATCCTTCACCTGGTCCTCAGCCCCCAATTCAGCCTCTTCATGATATCACGGAGGAGGATACTGAGTTCACACCCTCTCCGCACCCGTCCGAAAATCCTACCGTTACTCAGATTGATCGTCCTGGCTTGGCTCGTAATCCATTTGTGGGTCATCCTGATCTGGATCCATGTTCTCATGATATTTCCTTCGACGAGGTTACCGGTGAGCACCTTCTTCCTCGCAACCCTATGGTAAAGGTGCTTGATGAGGCCAAATCCCTGGACCTTGATTTGCTTACTACTCGGGTTGTTGCTATGGGGAACGAAGCTAAAGCAAATATCGACCGGGTTGCTGAGGAGACCAGGAAGTTGATGGGGCATCATGACCGATTGGTCAAGGCCGGGGAGGAAATTGGGAGTGCCAACATAAGACTGCGGTTAGTGGTTTCCGACCAGGCCAAGCAACTCGTTGATCAGGCCATCCAGATCTCTCAGCACGAGGCTGCCTTCGAACGTCTAAAGAAAACTATGGAAGAGGCCAGCCGGGCCGAACTGCGGAAAATGGAGGCTACTTGCAAGGAACAGATCGATATGGCCATTGCCACGGTGGACGAGGTTCGGAAAGCGGATCTTGAGCAGATAGAGGAGCTATCTGGGAAGCTTGAGGCTGCAGAGCTTGCTCAAGCCAAGTTGAGGGAGGAGATGGAGGCGATGCGGAAATCCCTTCAAGCTGACTGCTCGAGATACCAATTGAAGAGAGATGCCGCCGTCGTAAGGTTGTCGGATTCCGAGGCCCGGGCGAGAGATTTTGAAGAGAACGAGGGGCTGATGGAGGGGATGCTCCAGGATATGTACTTCCGTACTTGGAGGCAGGGTAACTTGTCCTGGATGGATGATTACCCTCGGGTTATGGCTAGGATCTATCTCAAGGCTCTAGAGGAGGCCCAGGCTGAGGCAGATAAGGAGGGTGGCGTGGCCTTTAGGATGGATGCTGTTACCGCCTAGTTTACCAAGGAGGAGAAGGTGGCGGTGAAGGAGGGCATGCGGTTGCTTGCAGCTGAGGAGACAGGTGTGCAAGCGGAGGATGATGATCAAGTTGATCAAGGAGCAGATGCTGGTAAGTCTTCCTTTCTAGTCTTTCCGTTAACTTGGTTGCTTATCACTAACGAATTCTTTTTCTGACCGGACAGGTGGGCAACAGGACAAGGATAAGACTCCGACGCAGCCGGCTCCTTGATTAGACCTGGAAAATTCTTTTTGTGGACTTGACATGGTTGTATATGTTAATCTTAAAACAGTAAAGTAACTCTTAGGTTGTAATTTTTGTTACTTGTAATAAATAGCTCTATTCTTGACGTGTAATTCTTTAACTTAAGCTGATTTTGTCGTCTTTTGAATGTTTTTTGCTATTTTGACATGTTGTATGAGAAATATAGCTATGCATATTCTTGTAATCAAATTGTGTTTGATGTCAGCTTCTTGTTTAAAACATAATTTCATGACTTGCAATGTTAGCGTGAGGTGTGAATAAATTATAGTCATGTGTTTACATATGAAAGAAGGAAATACCGCCCTTTATATTTTTCTTGTAGATGGCAGCTTTGAATATCCTGTGTGACCGAGTAAGGGATGCGGTCCAGTATCTTGCTGTGAGTATCCGCTTCTATTAGTGAGTGTCTCCTGTTCTGTGTCCTGTACTTCAGGGATTGTTACAGAGGATAGGAGAAAAGTTTCTTAAGTAAAATTGAAATATGTGAAAAAGTAAAACTTCCAATCACGGAAGGCCGTCGATGTGCTTAAGTTCGTGGCAAACGGGCTTTGTAGTCACTTTCCCTAACTGTGGGTCTTGGAGACATTTGTCACCCATCTTACGCCGCCGCGGGGAGTTAATTCTTTTTTACCACAGCCGCACTTAAGACACATCGGAGCCGAGATCGCGCACAGTAATTACCCGGGCCATTATGGCCCATAATCGTGGGTATTATTCGATTTACTGTGGCCGGCTAGCGTGGGTGCAGATCGTCAACCGTGAACTGCCCCTGGCTGGCCACACCTTATGTTGGGGCTTATAGTCGGTTCACAGTTGCCGGCGAGCCGAACGCCGTAATGAGCTGCCTCGGCTATAATCGGCCTTCTCGGTGGCTTATAATCAGCTCATTACAGTTGGCTTTAAGGGCCGTCGCAAGCAATGAGTTAACCCGCAGCAGAGGGATGCCGGAGCAAAAGTGTCTCATTGGCAAGGGCATAGATTCGCATAGTACCTGTTAGGTCTTGTCCAGGTGAAGTTGCGTTGTGGAGTGCATTGAGTGGAAATGCTATACGCATAGGATTTTGTTCAACAGAAAAGGATAAAGTTAACAAGCAGCCAAGATATAAAGGAACAAGTTAAAAAAGAGACAAGGTTTTTTAAAGTGGTTCAGCATGAAAAGGCCTACGTCCACTGATTCTCTTTGTTAATTCACTTCATATGGGCAGTACAAGTTAAGAAAAGTATCGATGGAGGTGTTGGACGTTCCATGCCCTCTAGAACACCTCTCCGTCCACTGTTGACAAAATATAAGCTCCATTGTGGAGATCTTTATGAATTACATATGGTCCATCCCAGATTGGGTCTAGTGCTCCGGGGCGAGGGAAGATTCGCTTGAGGACAAGATCCTCTTCTTGTAAGGTATGATGCTTGACTTTGGAGTTGTATTGTGCTGCCACTTTTTTCTTGTGGGCTGCTGCTTTAAGGATTGCATCATTTCTTCTCTCCTCAACTAGATCCAAAGACATGTGAAGGAGTTCTTCATTCTCTTCTGGGTTATAGTGGATCCTACGGTGGGAAGGCACGATGGTTTCAACTGGGAGCATAGCCTCCGATCCGTATGCCAAAGAGAAAGGAGTATGCCCTGTTGATGTTCTGAAAGATGTGCGATAGGCCCACAGTGCCGTAGGGAGTTCATCCACCCAAGCGCCCTTTGATTTTTCGAGTTTCTTTTTTATTAGAGTTTTCAAAATTTTGTTAACGGCTTCGACTTGTCCGTTTGCCTGGGGATACGCTACGGATGAGAAGCTTTTGTGAATTCCATGCTCTTGGCACCAGTTGGCGAATTCCTCGCTGTCAAACTGAAGTCCATTGTCCGATATGATTTTGAGTGGGACTCCGTACCTGCACTGATCATTTTTGATCAAGAAGTTAATAACTTTTGCTGAAGATACTTTATTCAGAGGTTCTGCTTCCACCCATTTGGTGAAATAGTCGACTGCCACTATAGCATATTTGGCCCCGCCTCGGCCCATTGGCAGTTCGCCGATTAAGTCAATTCCCCATACTGCAAAGGGCCAAGGGTTGGTCATTTGAGTAATCTCAGTTGTTGGCAGCCGCGGAATCTTAGCAAACTTCTGGCATCTGTTACACTTTTTGACAAAATCCAAGGCGTCCTTGCTTAAGGTGGGCCAGAAATATCCATATCGGAGTATCTTTTTTGCTAATGTTTGCCCTCCGGTGTGATCTCCGTAGCTTCCCTGGTGAATGTTGGATAAGATTTCCTTGGCTTCCCTCCCAGCGACACACCTTAATAACGGGTTAGAGAATCCGCGCCGATAGAGGATGTCTTCTTGAATTGTGTAGCGGGAAGCTTTCCTCAAGATTTTCTTGACTTCGTTACGCCCGTTGGGTAGTGTGCTGCTTTGTAGGTAGTCTCGGATGGGAGTCATCCAAGTTGCTTCTTCGGTCGCAGCTATCAGATTCACTTGCTCCAAACTTGGGGTCAGTTGCTTTGAGATGGTCACTGCTCCGAAGATGGCGATGTCTCTCATACTTGCTTGCTTTGCCAATTCGTCGGCCTCTTGGTTCTCTTCCCGAGGGATGTGTTTGACTAAGTAATGGTCCAATCGGCTGAGAAGTAACTTGGTCTTCTTTAAATATGCTATGAGTCGTTCTTCTCGAGCTTGGAATTCTCCTAGTATTTGATTAACAATAAGTTGAGAATCGCTATGAAGACACAAAGAATTGGCTCTGATTTCTATGGCAAGTTCTAATCCAGCTATCACTGCTTCATATTCTGCATCGTTGTTGGTGGCAGCGAACTCCAACCTTATAGCATAGTGCAGCTTATTTCCCCTGGAAGTGATTATTATCACACCTGCCCCCGAGCCTTGTTCGTTTGATGCACCATCCACAAAGAGATTCCACTTGATGTCTTCTGCTATTTCCAATTGCTCCTTATCTTCGTTGGTAGTGAATTCTGCAATGAAATCAGCCATGGCTTGTCCCTTGATGGCGGTGCGAGGGTGATAGGTGATATCATACTGACTTAGTTCAATGCACCATTTAAGTAGTCGCCCAGAAGTGTCAGGACGATGGAGTACCTGCCTCAGTGGCTGATCGGTCAGAACTTTGATGGAATGGGACTGGAAGTAGTGACGTAGTTTCCGTGATGCGATTAGTAAACAGTATGCTAGCTTCTCAAGTTTAGGATATCTGACTTCTGCCCCTGTAAACCTCTTACTGACGAAGTAAACTGGCCGCTGCGTGCGGTTGTCTTCCCTTACCAAGGCAACGCTCAGGGCGTGAGATGACACAGCAAGGTATAGGTATAATTCTTCGCCTTCGCTTGGAGTCGAGAGTACCGGTGGTTTCTGGAGGTGTTCGATTAAGTTAAGGAAAGCGGTTAAGCATTCATCAGTCCATTCGAACTTTCCTTTGTCTTTCTTTAGAGCTTCAAAAATGGGGACGCACTTGTCCGTTGCTTTGGAGATGAATCGGCTTAGGGCGGCCACTTTTCCATTCAGGCTTTTCATTTCCTTTCGAGTGGAAGGTATCTTGATATCCCTTAGCGCTCGGACTTGATCAGGGTTCGCTTCAATCCCTCTGGCATGGACGATGAATCCTAAGAACTTTCCTGATGATACTCCGAAGGAGCATTTTAGAGGATTCAACTTCATTCCATACTGGCGAAGTACTTGAAACATCTCGCCAAGGTGGCTTACGTGATCGTCGGCTTTCCTCGACTTTACCAGCATGTCATCCACGTATACTTCCATAGTTTGTCCTATTAGCCCTGCAAACATCTTGTTGACGAGGCGCTGGTAGGTGGCTCCTACATTTTTAAGTCCGAAAGGCATTAACTTATAGCAGTATAAACCCCGGTCGGTGATGAAACTAGTGTGGTCTTGGTCGGGAGCATGCATAGGAATTTGGTTATATCCTGAGTATGCGTCCATAAAAGATAAGAGCTCGTGCCCGGCTGTGCTGTCTACAAGTTGGTCGATTCGGGGAAGTGGGAAGCAATCCTTTGGGCATGCGTCGTTTAGGTTGGAAAAGTCAATGCATGTTCGCCACTTCCCATTAGCCTTCTTTACCAGCACCGGGTTAGCGATCCATTCCGGGTAGATGACTTCTCGTATGAAGTCATTGGTGAGCAGATTCTTTACTTCTTCATCGAGGGCTGTTGATCGCTCTGCCCCCATACTTCTCTTTCTTTGTTTTACGGGCGCCTTGGTAGGATCAATGTTTAGTACGTGGCATGTTACGTCGGGGGAGATTCCGGTCATGTCAGCGTGTGACCATGCGAATACATCCAAGTTGTGGCGGAGAAAGTCGATGAGTTGCTCCTTCCACTCTGCTTTTAGTTGGGACCCAATTTTCAATTGCCTACTCGAGTCGTGCTTGTCTACAGATACAAACTCCATAGCCTCTGCAGGCTCGGCGGTGGCCTCCTCCTCCTTGTCCCTAGGGTCTAATTCATTGAAAGGGTCGCTGGTATATCGAAGAGGAGGGGCTTTCTTTAGTTGCTATGCTTCTAGATTTTTCGTGCAGAGGGCAACCTCTACACCCTTTCCTTTATCCTTCCTGTGGTTGTTGCGAAGTTCAGTCACATAGCAGTCTCGAACAACGTCCTGGTCTCCTTCTACTTCCCCTACTCCATTGTCCGTTGGAAATTTCATCTTTAGGCACCATGGGGCTAGGACAATTTGGAAGTCAGACAAGGCCGGCCTTCCTAAGAAGGCGTTGTAGGCCGAATGGTTTTCTATTAGCACAAACGTCTGTTTCCGTACAACGGAGCGGGGATGGCTTCCAATCTCAACAAAGAGGTCCAGTTGCCCGAGGGGCATCTTCGCATCTCCAGTGAAATCGTGTAGTGGTTTATCGCAGGGGGATACATCCTTCATTGATAGTTTCATTTTTTCTAATGCATGTTTGAATAGGATATTTACTGAGCTTCCAGTGTCTACTAGGATTCGGTAAACTTCGGCGGGACCGAGCCGAGCAGAGATAACCATGGGATCCATGTGAGGGTATTGCCTTCCTTCTAGGTCACGCTTACCGAATGTGATGTCATCACTTTCTTTCCATTTCGGGTGGCGCTCTTCTATAACCAAATTGACACAGTCTTTATTGTCTCTAAGCGACTTTCCATATCTTTCCATCTCTTTTCAGCTTCTGTCTGCGATGTGCGGTCCTCCCGAGATGGTATGGACCACTATCTTCTCTTGACTAGAGCCGCTAGTGTTGCGGTTTCCCCCTGCCGATCTCCGGTGAGGGTAGCCTTGGGCTCTCATTGGCAGGAGCTGGAGTCCTGTCCTGACCTTTTACATAGCGTTCCAGTTTCTTTCTTCTGATGTGTTCCTCAATCAAGTCCCGGAGATGATGGCATTCATTGGTATCATGCCCATGAGATTCGTGGAAGCGGCAGAACTTTCCAGACTTTTGCGCGTTATCTGATTCCTTCTTGTATGGTGGGCGTTTGTATCTAACTTCGCCTTGGGTGGCAAGGAAGATATTTTCGATGGTCTCGTTCAAAGGAGTGAAAGTGTCGAATCTCGGTCCTGGTCGATATAGGCGCTTTTCTCCCTTCTTGCCCCCAACATTGTCTCTGGAATCATTTCTTCGAACGTCCCTTGCCACAGCAGGGGCGTTGCTGTGAGTTGCCTTATTTTGCTGTCCTGACTGCCCCTCAACGGCAGCATCCTCAAGCCTCATATATTTCCCGGCTTCATGGAAGAAATCGGGTAAAGTAGCTGGTTTTTCTTTTGTCAACCTTCTAGCAAATTTAGTGTCCGGATGCACACCACTACAGAGGGCCATTAGGATAAGCTTCTCATCGGCATCTTGGACTGCGGCTGCTGCGGCATTGAATCGGGTTAGGTATTGTTGCAGTTTCTCTCCAGGTTTCTGTTTGATGCTGGATAAGGAATAAGCGTCCTTAGGTTGTTCCACATGAATGCGGAACTGACTGATAACCTTTTCTTTCAACATTTCCCACGAGCTGATGGACCCCTGGGGTAGATGACAGAACCAGGAGATAGAGAGATCTGCTAAGAAGAGTGGAAAGCATTTGCACAGTACTCCCTCTGTCGCTCCACTCATGAGAATATGTTGTGTGTATCTCTGTAAGTGTACAATGGGGTCGGAGGTTCCTTTGTAAGGTTCCATTGTTGGCATCTTCCATTCTGGGGGGTGATAGCAATTTCGATATTGCGGGCGAAAGGGCTGGTTACCCTAGCGCCTATCCCTCGATCTCTTTGCTCCCGTTGGACGCACTCTCTGAATAAGCGTGCCATCCTTTCATCAGAATTTGGAGCAGATAGAAATGAGTTTGGTTCTGTTCTGTGGGATTGATTCCGTCTAGATGACCTGTAGGGATGGTATCGCCTATCATTCCTCGTATTTTCCAGTGGCTGCCTTTGATCTTCTGGGAGCATGCTAGGGTCAGCTACAGTTGGCCCTTGCCTTGATCTTCCCCTGCTGGGTTCTTATCTAAGCACTTCCTCGGGTCCAACTTTGGGCTGGACTCTAGCTCGGCCCCGTTCACTGGCGTTTCCGTGGTTAGGCAGTATGACAGGCTCAGCTACAGTTGACCTTCGCCCGGTACCTCCCCCGTTGGGTTCGGTACCAAACGTTTCCTCAGGCCTAACTTCGGGCTGTGCTCGATCTCGGCTCCTACCATGGCTACTTCTGTCGTTAGCTCCTTCGAAGAAGGAAGACCTTTGTTGTCTCTGAGATCCTCTAGACTGGGACTCGCCCCATGATTCAGTGTTGCGGTTGGACTCTTCAGCATCCCTTAAGCGTGACATGAGATGGTCCACCAAGGCTTCCTGCTGGGATGTGAAGCGGTTAGTTACTTCAACCATAACCCTGTCTAAATCTGCCCTAGTAATTGATGCGGGCTGTTCTGTGGCAGGAGTGGTCGGATTAGCCTGTCCTTCATTTGGTATTGCTGCTGGAGGAGGATGATTTACTTGATTCGTGACAGCTGGATCTGGAAGACTGCTGGATGCGATGTTCTTTCCTTTGTTAACATCTTTTCTCTGTTTGGGAGGCATGTTTTCCAAGTGGCGAACGATGCTGTTAGGAAAAATGTTAAGTGGATGAAGCTGAAGCTTCGAGCTTCTAGCTCTCAATGAAAGCACCAAAAATGTTTGCACAAAAAATGGACAAACACCTCAAAGTCGTATGATTTAATATATTTTATGTTGTTCTTAGTGATGTGGGTGATTTATGCAAATATAAGAAAAGCAGGGGCTAAGCTGTAAAAGACACGCAGATTTATAGTGGTTCAGCCTGAATGTGCCTACGTCCACTTTATATGTTATTTCTCTTTTCTTGTTTAGTTTACAAGTACAAAGCTTTGATACAAGTAAAAGAAAGTTGTTTGAAAGTTCTCTCCGTGCTTGAGCTCTCAAACTTGTCCCCATTGTTGTACCCCTGCCCCTCTATTTATAGAGTGAGGCTGGGGGTAGGGGTCTTGGATGTATACAGCTGCCGATGGGCCTGGGCTATCGCGATCTGGCCTGGTAGTGTTGGTTCGGAATGTCTTGGTCCGGTGGTAGGTGGTCCGGTAGGAGTTGGTCCGGCAGTGGTAGGAAGTAGGTTGGTCCGGCAGTGGTAGGAAGTAGGAGTTGGTCCGGCAGTGGTAGGAAGTAGGAGTTTGTCCGGCAGTTGTAGGAAGCCGAATGGAGCTTAGGCAAGCCTGGACGAATCAAGCTTCTTGGTCTTGAGATCTTCTGGGTGAGAACACGCCCAACGGTTAATTAGGGAATAAAATAATATGGCAACGGAAACAAAAATAAACGCCCCTGAATAAAAGAGCGGTCGACCTAAATAGGTCAACCGATCAACCGTAGAGGTTGACCGATCGCCCAAGGGCAGTCGACCACTTGGTAATGACAGTTTTCCAGTAGCGGCTAGGGTTTTATGTTATGTTTTATTTGGTTATGCGCTCCAAATTTACCTGTTTCCTACCTACTTTCATCCTATGGTTCCGTGTGTTTTAACTCCTATAAATAGAACCATATCCTCTCCACTTTTATTCATATTATTTTGGGGAATAAGATGAAACTCTTTCATTGCTATCTCTCTAATAAGATTCAAAAACTCTGTAGAGAATTCAGGTAAGGATTCAACCTATTTCCTATTTGTGTCTTCTTCCTCCAATCTATTCTTATCCTATTCTTCACCAATTCTTCTAAATCTAATGAATATATATACCCCTTCCCTATTGTGTGTATATGTATCAAAAGAGAGAGATTCTAGGAGAGATCGAAAGGCTACAAATCCATTTGAGTAAAGCTAAGGCTAATCTGTGAGTGGAAACCTTAGTATTTCTTTTCAGCAATTGTTTAGTGTATTTCTTTTTAGATTTGAATATGCCTTACGGGTTTTGGAATTTCGAAAATATGATAGATAAAATCTCCAAAAATTCTTTTTTATTTCAATATGTCAATTCTATGTTGAGATCCTCAATTATTTACATCAATTTGATGGAATTTGTTTCGTTTATGCAAATTTTGAAAATTTCATAGTCTATTCCACTTCTCTTTCTTCTTTTGGTCAAATTGTGATTCTTCAATGAATAAGGGGTTTAGATTACGAATTCTATTCATAATTTACGCCACTTATTCATATTTATTTCTTTGTAAAAAGAGAAGTTGAATAAAATATGGGGTTTGGATTGCAGTTCTTATTGTTAAGATATTCCATTGAATTGGTGTAGTAAATTGAGTTTCTACTTTATTTATAAGTCCGTTATTGCAGTTTTGGTTATGAATATTTATTCTCTGTTTTGGATACTAGAATCCCATGAAATTTTGGGAATTTGAAGAAAAAGGACTTGTAATAATATTTTGTAGGGAATTGGCATTTAACGCTAGTTTAGAGCATAAAATCCGTGCATTTAAAACTTATTAGGCGAGAATATTTATTTATCTCTATTTGTGTAATTAATGTATAATTATTGCGTATATGGCATAGTTAATTAGGCATTTATTTTCATTTACTTCCCCTATTAGGAAGGTAATTTATTGTTTGGTGAAAATAAGGTCAAACTCTTATACAGCCTAATTGTTATTTTAACGCATGATAAGGAAGATTCCTTATAAGGCCTTATTTATGAAATGGTAGGATGAGTGTGTGTGTGTGTAGAGAGTAATTGATTTATGGCTAAGTCATAGAGATGAGAGGTCAACAAAGTTGCGTGATGGAAGTTTTCCCTTCACTTTGAGTCTACCAGCAGTTGTGTACACTTTGATTGATGTGAGATATCCTTATGATAAATATTTGTAATGACGCGAGGTTAGTTCCGAATTCTGTAGGGGAACTCTGTCGAGCTAATCTGGCTACTAGTTCCTACGGATAGAGGACTAATGTGAGACATCATTATGGATATGGGCCATAAGACGAAGGGCCTATTTCGGGATTTGAGGTATTAAGTGGTTGGACCCGCCTTTTTCCCCAGATGAAGTATTAAATGGCCAAGGAGTTGTTAGGTGGTATCTGTACAGGGGTCCGCTTCTGAAATTAGCCTTAATTGATTTGGTCTACCTATTTTCAACTTGGAAGTATTAAGTAGCCTATGAGATTCCATATGATGTTAGCTAAATAGTACCATTGAGGAGCACGCTTTTGGAAATTGGCCTTAAATGATGGAGTCTACCTATTTTCCACTGGGAAGTATTAAGTGGCTTGGGTACCGTCTCCCACATTATTAGCTATTTATGATAAATGATTTGGATATGGGATCTACATCTGGAATCGAAGGTATTAAGTAGTTGGACCTGCCTCCTTTCCTTATAAAGAAGTATTAAATGGTTTTGATGGTTTTATGTTCGTAGACATATTCTAATTTTGAAATATACTACCCAAGTACTGAAAAGGTAAGACTCGAGGTTTTTATTCACCAGACAGTTATTATTCTGACTCCCTCCTCATTACAACACAGGTTAAGGATGGAGTAATGGTGGTGACGATGCTTAAAGAAGGAAAAGCTTGGCTAGTGGCAGTATTTATTATTGTTTGCTTTCAGGTGTACCCATGGATTTAAACAATTGTTGCAACAGATATTGTATTACGATTTTTATGGGGTTTTTTGTTATGACATTTTTCTAGTTTTGAAATAAATGGGCACACTTTACTATTATATTTTGTTCCATCCACTATGAGTTCTGAAAGTTTAGTTTTGGCTCTACAATATTATTTCCATTTTACTACCATCAGCTTACGTTAGAATGGATCTAAGTTTTAATGGGCCTTTTCTGGTTCGAAATTTAGGCATGTTCTGGTTGAGTTGTTACACTTAGCTTGTTGGCATGTGAAACTTCCCTTCATACATTATCCAATATCTCTCTTCATTTCTTCCTAGTAAAAGCTCTACTTTGTATATCAGTACATCTTAGTGACTCCTAAATGGACAATAAAATTTGAACGATGACATTCGTCCAAGACCAACCTCCAAAGGTCTTCACTCTCTGGAACATATAACCTTCCCTTCTTCTGAAGCGGACCCTTTGCATCAATACCATAGCATTTTAGCTCTTCAGTCTCGGCACTGCTCTTTGGGCCATTAATCCTTTTAGCACATAGTGGATCTTCTTTCAACTTCTTAACAATATGTTCCATTTGAGCTGGATGAACTTCTAAGCATGTCTATGTCCCAAAAGTTCTACTTGAAAGTGCTTGATCGAAGATGAATATTACAAGAAGCTAATGTCTCAAATACATTCCACTCCTCAATCATAGCAAAAACATAATTTTATTGTCTTCGGCTCAAAGCATCGGCAACCTTATTTCCTTTCCCAAGGCGTAATCAATCCCGAACTCATAAATAGCCAAAAATTCCACCCACCTCTGTCGTCTCATGTTTAACTCTGTCTAGGGGAACAAGTACCTCAAAGACTTATGGTCTGTATACAATTCAGAACTTTCTCCAAGAAGGTAATGCCTACAATAATGCAAAGATCGCTGGTGCTATCTTCAAGTCATGTGTTGGATACCGGATATCATGTGGTCAGAACTGTCTAGATATATGAGCTATCACTTTGCCTCTTTGCATCAACATTACTCCTAACCCTAAACCCAAAGCATCTATATAAACTATCATATCTTTATTCCCCTATGGCTTCACCATAACCATATCATTTGTCAACTGAAGCTTCAACTCTTGGAATGCCATCTCTCATTCCTTCATCCAAACATACCTCTCGTTCTTTCGGGTAAATTTCATCAATGGCGATGCTATACGAGAGAAGTCCTTAATGAATCTCTAATAGTGCCCTGCCATTCCCAAGAAACTCCAGATCTCGGTAGTAGTCTTTGGTCTCTTCCAACTATTCACAGCTTCAGTCATTGAAGGATCCATGGCTAATCCCTCCTTCGAAACTACTTAGCCTATGAACTAAACTTCTCATTTCCAAATAAGAACTTGAAAAACTTCACCTTCATCCAGTGTTGTCTTAGGGTCTCCAACACCAATCTAAGATGGACTTCATGATCTTGCTCATACTTAGTATATACCAAAATATAATGTATAAAGACCAACACAAACATATCCAATTGATCATGAAAGACTCAGTTCATATGATCTGCAGAGAATGCTCGAGCATTGGTTTGTCCAAAAGGCATGACCGACCACTCATATAAATCGTATCTTGTTCTAAACACTATCAAAGGAATACTTTCTTCAACCATTCTTAGTTGATGGAACTTGTAGCCAAATCTAGCTGTGAGAATACTCTACCTCCACTCAACTAATCAAATAAATAGTCAATCCTTGGCAATGGATATGATTCTTTACTGTCAACTCATTTGACTTCCTATAGTTAATGCACATCTAAAGTGATCCATTTGATTTATTTACAAATACCGCAGAAGCTCCCCATGGTGAACTACTCATCCTTATATAACTCCTATGCTCAATTACACTTGGTGCTTCTTCAACTCTTCCATTTCTTTAAATAGCATTCTGCTAGGAGGTCTACTAATAGGTTGTTCCCTTGGTATAAAATCTATATGGAACTCAATCGCTCCTCTCGGCGATGATCATGTTACCGGTACAAATATGTAGATTCCTAAACCACTTCAAACTTATAATCTCCCCTTCTAAATTTTCTATTGCACACAACGAAACCCTGAACCATCCTTTCATCTCATCCAAAGTTACCAACATCCATTCTCCTTCCTTCGGGATTCATAAAGCAACAACCCTCTCGGCATAATAAATTATAGCGTCATTCCGCATTAACTAAGCCATGTCCAAAATTAACCTATACCCTACGAAGTAAAACACATAAGGGTTATAAGAAAACAAATGTTCATACAAAAATAATTCTAAACTAGTGCACTTTAATCGAGGGTGGCATATCTACAAACCAGATTAACAACACGCAAAGAAGTAACTAGATAGGTAACATCTAACCTCAATCTATCAACCACACCTTTTGGGGAAAAAGAATATGTATCTCTGGTATCAAACAGAACTCTAGCTGAAAAGTTGAAAATCGAAATCATACCTCCAAGCACTATACATCTCTCTTTCTCCTTGGTTGTTAGTCCTGATGAAGGCACCTCTAATAAAACAGCCTTGTCTGCTTCAGCTCTAGACAATCCTACTTCTTATGGCCTAGCTTATTGCAATTAAAGCACTTAACCTTGATCACTCCCATTGCTTGTGGACCCTTTAATGCATAGTTCCCTCTCTAGCCATAGCTATAACAAATAATCTACAGATGTTCCATTCGCCCTCCTCCTTCTTGAGCCTTCCCTCTCAACTGTTGCCTTTCTTCCTCTTTCGACATGGAGCTAACCTCGTCTTCGGATCCAATTTGGCTTCACCTTATCGTTCTCTTCTCTTGGTGCATGCTTTCATACCTCCACACCATATCCACAACAAACTCAAAAAGAGACGCTGAGTGCGCCATCACCATGTGGTCCAAGCCTTGCTTCAAGCCCCGAATAATCTTCTCATTTTCTTTAGCGGGGTATTAATCAATTATTGTCCATACTTCACCAAGTCAATGAAGTTTTCAATATAATCTTCCATAGAAAGATATCCTTGGTTTAAATCAATGAACACCCTCACAACACACTTTTTTAAGACTCGAAAATAAACCGAGTTTCGAACCCTTTTCTAAACTATGCCCAAGTAATCTTATCCACACGAGTCTCATTAGTTACCATATCCCACCAATCCATAGCATCTTTGAGCAACTACTTTGAAGCTAACCTTTGTTGCTGCATCTTATCCAATCTTAGGTATCCACAGATGCGCTCATGCACGTTTTGTCAGTTCAACATTTCTACTATTGGTTCCATCCTGGTGAACATCTTATCTCCTGGGTTTCGATAGTCTTGATTCATCTTTAAAAAGTCCTCCCTCACCATTGGTTTCGACTCTACCAACTCGATTATATTTTCCCTCATTATCTCTACCATGAATTGCTGGAATAAAACATTTACATTCATTTCCACGACAGGTGGGACTGCCTCTTCTTGACTACTAGTGGCATTCTCTTCCATTTCCTCCGTCCACTATGTACTCTTAGTCTCTATCCAGGCATTTTCTTCTCTTATGGTGATTTTTCCACTCCTCATTTCCATTCGGTCTTCTTTGTTTAAGAATATCCACTATATTTATATAGCAAAACACAAGTATGTCATATAATAGCATATACCCTCCCTAAGTTGTTACTCTCTAGTCTCTACCTAAATCTTTACCGAGCTCCGTTTTACTTAAGTGCCCCCTAACCTAAGCTCTGATAACAACCATACCATCCCTCATTCTAAAACCCAAAGATAAAGACTCCAATGTACAGCAGTCGCCTTGGAATTATCTTTTGGTGATAGAGAAGGGATTAGATATAAATATTAAATAGGTTAAGTAAATAGAGTAGCAAAATGAGTAGCAATAGATGAACTCGACATTGCAATTCCAAATTAGTTTCCATAGTATATAGGATTCAAAAATATAATACAATCATAGTTAATAGTGTCATGCCCAATATAGGAAGATGCTGACACAAATGTTTAATATAGTGGAAATAGAAAATGCATTTGTATTATCTAAGCCTCCCACTTCATCTACGGAAGTTCTATTCACATTCCAAAAGTAATCCGCATAGACCCAAAAAATTAGCCTGCTCGAACTAGTATCCATGAGTTTATAGGGGAAACAATGATAAAAACATGAGTCAAATGTAAAGTCGAGTATAAGAAATATATTACCCTAAACATAAATATAATGCGACCACACTGCTAAAGCACAAGAACGGGTTTCCCCTTATTATAACACGACATTCATTTAACAGCTTGAAAAATAAGCATAAATCATTATTTTGTTCCTAAAGATCTTATACATGATATGACATTCTAATTAGAAACAATAGCCTTTTAATGCGATAAGCCATTCAATCGTCATTCTCTATTCTTTTCAAAACTGAAATATAATACCTTCCGATGCCACTAAGGCCTTACATTTTCTTCTTCTAATGGAGAGTTATAGATATAGCTTTCGGTTGCCACTAAGACCTTATGCCTTTAAAGCTTCCTTAATTAAAACTGATTATACTATCGGTTGTGGTTACCACTCTAGCCTTACGCCTTTGCTTTCTTGTTTCAGTTGCCAATAAGGCCTTACACCTGCGCTTTCGAGTTTCAATTGCCATATAAGCCTTACACATCTTTCAGTTCTGGACTGCCGCATTAGGCCATACGCCATTTGCCAAACTCTTCTTTGATTGCCACGCAGGCCTTACTCCAATGCATTCGTATTTGGATGTCACCTTAGGCCTTACTTCTAACAGAGTTAGGGGTATGCCCTAAGGGAAATTCTATAATTTATTGTAAATCAATTAACTTAGTAATCAATTATCATTCGTAATAAAGGTGTTCTTCTTTCTTTTATATATTTTGTTATAATGTGTTATAAATAATCATATATTTAATTAAAATAAATTTAATAGAAAATCCATAAATAGTGTATTTGTGATAGTAATTACAAATAGTTGTAATCATGAGTATTGTGTCATAATATAATAAACACATCATTTTAAATATTCCTAGTCAAGATGCATCTCAGACTGCATATCGATGTATCTGTTGAGGCTAGAGTACATAATGCTCTCCAAATGTTGGATAGTGTAATAATCATGAGTGCTGGGGGCACCAAGAGGTTATGTACTGATAGTTATTGGATAACTGTGGAATGACTCGCTCGATAGTTTTCTGTTAGTAAATATAACTAAGGTCAAACAGAAAATATCAATGTGACCAATTTATACAGTTCTCTCGACTTAAGAATACTGTTAACCTTCAAGTAATATGAAGGCTTCAATTTGATTGTAGTCAAATCAAGGCACAATGTCTGTTGAGTGACTATTGTTGAATCGAGTGCTAGTATTGGAAGTGAAACACTATTCAAGAAAGGATTCGTCTCCTTAGTTATATTGGGTTAGTATCACAGTCAACTCAACTCAACTGAAAGTCAAAATCTTTGGCCAGAGTAGTTCGGTTAACAATAATTTTTATTATTAAACCAAGGACTTTATGTTTGGAATATAGAGTTGAATATGGACGATATTGGAATTTTGACCATTACCAAATTCCATAAGTCTAAAGTGATATAGTTTTGACGAAGAGAATTGGTGGAAATAATAGTCACAACTGAGTAATGCTTATCAAAGTAAAATTGGATTTTACCGAAACCAAATAAGTAAATTCGGCTAAAATATCACACCACCTCCTTAGTGAAGTGTGAACGTTAATATTCGAATAGTTCGATATTAATCGTTGATCAAATTTACACCTAACGGTCGCACAACTGAAACAATGAATATTCCTTTGATCAAATGATTTAATTAATTCATAATTGTTATAAACTAGTTAAGTTAATTAATATTTATGAAATATTAATAACAAAATTTTATTTTTATTTCATGAAAAATATTATTAAAAATATTTATAATGGCTTTTAAATATATTAATCGATATACGATATTGATACGCGTTAAATTGGATTTAATTGAAAAATATTTTGTTCGAGCTTTAATTTTTTTAAAGCCCATATGGGGGGCTAGTTGGTTCGGCTCTTATAAGGCATGATAGACAGCTATATTATGGCATCTTGGTGGGCTAGATTTGATGTTGGCAAGGCACGGGAAATAGGTAAAGATCTAGATCCTAACTTGTATCCTTTTCTTCCTCTATATAAACATCTCAACCCGCACCTATTAGATAATTTTTGGAGCATCCATATACATCTATTTCTGGCCGAACCATATATCCCCTTTCCTCCATTATTTTAAGTTCAAAGCAAAGTAAAAACAGTTCTATTGGATAGTTGGTGGTCATCGATTCAGGGACTTGCACTCTACTAGATTGAAAATCAGTTCGAAAAGCAAATCTCATCATTTCAAGGTGTTCTTTCAAGTACTAGATATAAGATATATTTCTAACCAATTTACGAATATTAATGTTTACATATAGTGTTTATATCATACATATATATATATATATATAAATTATAATGTTACTTAGGTGATGATTCCAATATATAAATATATGTCATAATCAGATTAGTTTTATGTTTGTATATACTTTTATATTTTAAAAAAAATTAGCCATGGATATACCTAGGAATAGTAGGCTTAAAATAAAAAAATCAATTCTTTTTTATTATTTAATATACAATATATGTATAGTTTATAATTTAAATACTACAACATACTTTATACAAAATATGGTTGTATAATTTTATATTTAAAGTATAATAGGTAAAATAATTTTGGCAGAAGTAAAAATATTTTTGCATATATATTATTAATATTTAAATAATATTTAAATCAATTAATTATACAAATTAATTATATCAATATAACATGACAAAAAAATTATATCAATATATTTATATATTATATAAATTATGATTTATATTTTATAAAATTAAACTGTCACTTAACATACTCTCGGTAAAAAAATAAAAATAACATTTTCTTAATTTAAAAATATTTAATTATAAGTCAAGAATTAAAAATAGATTTTAAAATTGTTTTAAATTACAATTACATATATATATATTAAAAATTACAAAATATCATTTAGGATTTTTTTGAAAATTTAAAATTTAAAATAAAGTTATGAATATTTATTTTATATTATTTAAGAAACATCCATACAAATATTTATATTAAATATATTTTAAAATTTTAAAAAAAAATCTGTGCCCTGCGCGAGACTTGGTGTATGTATATATTTAATTGTATATTGTATTTTTAAAATTATTAATATATATACATTTATTATTATTATATATATGTATGTATTTAATATATATATGGTTAAAATAAATAAATATATATATATATATTGTTTTTGGCTTTGTAGAAATTAAATTTAAAATTATACAAATGATTTAAATATATTTATATAGTTTTAAATATATACGATGTTAACATTCACACATGTGTTTATATATATATATATGCGTGTGTATAATTTTTCAAAAAAAAATTGTACAAAATTGTTTCAATAGAAATATAGTTTATATATAACACCGTGTATTATAAATTATAATTATATAAACATATAGCACCTATACACAGATAGGCCTTACACTTATACTTTCAATTTTAGTTACAACATAGGCCTCACATCTATGTTTTTGGTTCTTGGTTGCCACAACAAGCCTTACAACATCTTTCGGATATCGAATTACCTACCTGACTAGTCAAACATCAGGTTTTCCCTTAGCTTTTCATCAAGCTACTTTAAGTTCGACCGTCTCTGGCCAACTCCACTATGTATTACATTATCACTAATGTTCTAAATACCGGTTTTGACCAACTTAAGCCTTAGCATATATTTCTTCTTCTCAAGTCAATTGGTTTTGACTTTACATTCCATCGAGAGCTAATGTAACGACCCGCAAATTTATCACTTTGATAAATTATATTTATTTAAAAAAAATTCAAATAAAAGGTTGATAATATAAAAAATATTTTTTTGAGTGATAATAAATAATAATGATCATATTTTGAATAAATATTTATAAAAATATTTTCCTCGAAATTTAAATCGATAAAATGGTCAAAAACTGTTTTATCAAAAAACAGCTCTATAATCGTAAAACGTCGTGCACAGAGCTAGATACATACACTTATTTTTATTAAACAAGAATATGAAATAAAATTAATTGATTTGTTTTTTTGAAAATAAAATGTGTTTTTGACAACGTTAGTAATGCCCTTATATTTAATAAATTGATTTATTAAATTAATCGAGATTTAATGATTTAATAATTATTACAATTAATCAAATAATTATTTTTTAAATGATAGTAATTCATTTTAAATGGTTATAAAGTGTTAGTAATCATTTATAATATTTTTATAAAGCCATATAAATGATTGGAAAATATAAGGAAAAAATCAATATCGCTTTATCGGTATAATAACAATTACTGTAAATAATTGTTAATATTAATTTATATGGTTTTATAATTCAAGTGTGATCGTTTTAATTTATTTATAATGATAACAAATTATTTTAATTTTTTTTTACAAATATATCAATATAAATTAATAAGTAAAATGACCGATAATCGGTTTCCCGGTTTTCAATGGTTTAACGAACGAAAATTGTTCGAAGTCATTAAAATGTTGTTATCCTCTTGTGCACATACATGTACATATATATACATGTCACATGCACAACATAACATCATCACCACCACCATCATCACCATCACCTCAACACCACCATCACCACCATTACCTCAACATCACCATCACATGGGGGAAAATGGGTTGCCGTGCATGTATGGGCGGCTAGGAGGGGTGTGGGTCGAGGGCAAAATAGTAATTTTACCATTAGATATTTGTTCCAAATTTTCTCCTATAAATACACATACACTTTCTCATATTTTTCACCACATTCTTATCATCTTCTTCTCCACTTCCAAGCTTTTTTCATGGCTTCAATGCTTAACAAAATAATGGCAAAATATTTAGCAAAAGAAAATTAAAATCATATAATAAATATGTTAATAAAACCACCTCAAACTATCATCAAACTCCTCCTCAAATCCACAACCACCTCCTCCATTCACCAAAGCCATGATCTCCACCCTCTACAAGGCTAGGCCGAGCCCTCCCAAAGGTCTCAAGCTCGATTCCATTAACTTTTATTAGATCATAGCGAAGCTATAGCCGATTTTAGCCTAGCCCATGGGAAAAATGAAGGTGAGAAACTCCTAAACTGTAGTATTATATGCTATTGGATGATATATATGTTAGATTATTATTGTTGATGATGATTGTTTACTATGAATGTTGAATATATATGCATGTCACGGAAATACACGTTGATAAGCACAAAGCAAATCATTTTCCTTTATTGAATAAATTGGTGTATATGGAATTTTAAACCTCTTTAAAAAGGTTTTAAAGTAAGTTTGAAATGTTTTATAAACATATGAAAGTGTTTTGGTGAAGTTTTAAAGGTAATTGAAATTTGAGTCAAAAATAGGCGCATCGCGTAACGGTAGTTCGCGATTTCGCGCCATAAAGGTCAAACAAGTATATATAGAATGGAATATAGCTTGGAATTCTTTGAGATAAGAATTTTCCGAACTATTATATCCAAAGTTTTCATACAAAGAAAGAATATCTTGATTTTGATAAGTAGATTTTGAAATATGTGTAAAACAAGTTTTTGGAAAAGTCGCCGTTTTGTAGTTCGGAATCCATAAAAGGAATTCTTTGAAAATAATATTATAAAATTGTTTAAAAATATGAAATAAATTATAAAAATCTTTTAAAATGTTTTAAAAGTGATTTGAATAATAAAAATGAATTTCCAAATGATAAAAAGTCATTTTGATCAATATAGCTTAAAAAGCACTTTCCGCATGCACTTTTCCGCAGCACTTTTCTATAACTTTTGAAATATAGTTTTAAACGCAACCGTTATTTTCCAAATCTTTTGTAAATGTTTTTAAATGATTAATAAAGTACTTTAAAGGTGATTTGAAGGATTTACGGAATTGTTAAATAATTATTAAATGATTTAGAGTCGATCAAATAACTTGATCGCCTTATGGCTGACAAAGAGATAGTGTCTAAGCTTGAGTTTGGAAAACCAGTTGCCTCCTCACCCTGGCTATCTGGACTGGCCTAACGGAGGGAATGGTAAATTTGATGTACTCGGATCAAATTTTTTTAAAGTATAACGGATATAGTTCTCCAAATATAAATAACTTGGATTTTATGGAGACAATCTTCTTGTGCTCGGTGTTAAAGCCATAAGAGGGAACTTGTACTATTCATATAATTTAAAGGGTGATTTCACCGTTATTCTACCCATAGTACTTATTGAATATGGGAATTGATATTGAGTAGAATTAGACGATTTCTATAGATTCTGCTCACTTAATATTTACTGGTTTTGGATTAACCTCCTAGATAACATGGTTTTAAACTCAATCAAAATTTTGAGTTTTGAATTAAGAAATTTATGTTAAGGTTTAAAAGAAATGATTTGGAAATATTTTTCTAAGTGAAAACTGACATGATTTCGAATTATTCCCAGTTTAAAATAATCAAAGGATTTGATAAGGGAGGTTTAATGATTCCATATATTCTGGAAAGAATGTTTTTAAAGTTATAAATCTCTCAAAGATATTTTTTACAAAAGAATAAAAAAATTAATCAAATATTATTCACCTATTTACTTGACCTCTTTTTATCGATGATTGGTTCGAAGGAACCAAGGTCGGATTTGGGTAATTCCTATCCAAAGACAACTTCAAACCAATTTACGTATTCGAAATAAAGACGTGGATATTATTTGGAAGATGGAATGTAGGGCTGCTTGTCACTGACCCTCGGGGGAAATTTCCCATATCATATTATATGGAAATGGTTCTTCACGTAAGATCTTCGAAGCAAGAACTTCTCACTACTAATCCTAAAGGTAACTTCTGACAGGATGTGGTAGAAAAGTGCCTTCGGTTTGTCCATTTCCTAGACAACCTGTATAGAGGAATGTCTGACGTTGCATTTCTAGTCACATAAATTGATCTCCATGAACGTGTCATCTGTTTGGTGGTGGAGAAGGCAACTTCTCTTAGCTTAACACCTTTTCCTGAGATGTATGAGCTCAGGAGTCATACATTTTTAGAAATCAGTTGTGTGACTATGGGATTGAAACATGGCATTCAAAGTGGAATGTGCTATGTTAATGGTAATCGCTACCTCAGGCCTCATCACCCAGTAATGGCTTAAACATGGTACGCCACAAGGATATGTGGTTCGCAACCATTAGGATATGGTCATCACCCTTCTAGACTACTCTCTATATGTTGAGTATGTGGTGTATGCTATGGGCCCCAGATAGGTCGGTTACGACCGGAGTGATGTCATATTCGGTTTCTATCTAGGCCATGTATGAGTGCCAAATATGGATAGACCGGTCTTGCCAGATGCGGAGGATTGTTTGTGTATCCTCGGTACATTCCTCTAGAGATGTACTATACAAAAGGTAGTCCCTTACCTACCATTGTATGGAAATCCATTCTCCAAACGGGCCTTGTAAGAGTTTTATTTGTAGCGCCTAACATATCCGGCATTTAATAATGGTAACAATTTCGGCCAAGTTTAATAAGTTTACATTCAAATATTTTCTAAGGAATGTCATTAAAAATAATATCAAATGATTTTGCGTAGCAAATGTTTTGGTTATCATAAGGTAAAAACTCATTCCGTGTTTATGTGCGACATGGTCTTATGAGATACCCTTTGTTTTCAAAACGCGTATTTTGAGTTTCTCACACCAGTCCCAAGACTAACCCGGAGTTTATTTTCCTTTTACCTTAAACTCTAGGTGCCCTAATATTCCCAGGCAGCTTAGTGGTCAGGTTAAGTTAGAAGAAATCTGGATGGAGCACGAGGCATGGAGTTAGAAGTTTTTTCTGAAGATTGTTATCCATTTCCACCACACTCGTGTATTGTATTCCGCATTTGTAAGGATAGATATTTATAACTGACAATATTTAACTCTGATAAATGTATTTGAATTTCAACTGTAAAGATTATATGTTACTCCATCCGTGTGAGATTCTGTTCTGCCTATATTTTCTTTCTTAACCTTGAAAATCTACCTCTTCGACATTGGATTCGCGACATGTGAATACTGAGGATGTATTAGTGTTGATTTTCGAGAGTCGAAGAAACGGGTCCTCACATTTGGTATTAAAGCTTAGGTTGAGCGAATGCCTTGCTTTGGTAGCGGTAAAGTCTCATTAGAGATAAGGTTAGTGATTCCCTAAGATGAGTAGCTCATTAGAGATAGGGTTAGTAACATCCTAGAATGAGTTTGTGTGACGACCCACCTTTTTGGACGGTTTAAATTGACAATAAACCATACATGTCTAACTCGGACCATTCAAAAGGGAGAATTGTCAATGGGGTAAATAAGGAAATAAGAGAAAAGAAGGAAAAACAAAAAAAAGAATCTCGCAGCGGAATGACAAAATATAATAATCAAATAAATAGTTCATGAAGTTGTTTTATTATATACATTTGATTACACGGTTTTTACAACAATCAGTGTACAAACAATGACATACCAATAATGATGCAGCAGAAAATTACTAACAATATAATATACCAAACTCCGTCTTCATCCTCCAGAAATAAAATGGTCTTCAATACACTGAAAAGCTCAGGCTGACCCGAGCGTAATGAAAAGATAAAACACTTGAGTCAGAACTAAAATATTCTCATGTAAATCAAATAAATATCATGTGGAAAATGAGTGTAATGGCGTCAGAGATATTATTGGATTTTCATCTCCTATCCGGTGTATAACGTGAGTACAATAACTTAAGAGATGTTACGGGATTTTTCCATCTCTTAAGGATTCGTCAAACTATCTATATGTAGTAGTATACGCTATATATATATAGTGTTTATCAGTATAGTATAATATTGAAAATAGCATTAAGGCATTACCCATATCCCCCTTAACATATTTTTATAGGCATCGTAGTCTATACAGTACTGTAAACTCCATCGTAAACTGGTGGGCTATCAGGGAGCACTCCATAGGTACGACACAAATCAAAATTGTAGTGGGCTCGATAAGGCATATGACAAGGCACACGAGGCAATGCCCAGGGTAGAATTCTACCGTTTTGCACTTCCGGACTAGTGGTAATGCATAGCAGCTACTACCACCCACCTCGGGACACACTCCCATAATCAAATCGAGGGTGGCCACCAATCAATCACAAAGTAATAGATATGGTATCGAAGAAGCATGTCCGATAGGAGGAGTGACCTTACTTGGCCCGGTATAGCTCCTGTTTTAGTCATATAATTATGACCCGAAGGTCAAGGCTGCGTTTCTTACCTCATTTTAGTAGTGTTCGCCAAACCATCCTACTTCATTCTGGATTCTCCACCATGTGCACAGTTGTTAAAGTGGTTTTGAAATTGGCAGAGAGTATGACAAATTCCGACCCCGGTCTCTTTAACAACCAACCGCTTATTTCACACCTTGGTCATTTAAAAATCCAAAAATAGTTTAAACCTTCAAATCATGATATCCATATACTTATTCCAAAAGTATGGATATATTCATAAATACCAAGGAAGATTTTCTTTTTAATCAATTTCGAAAATAATTTATAAATCTCTCTTAAACCGTTTATAAACTATTTATATGCTTTAGAATCATTTATAAAGCTATTTATAATTTCCAAAATAGTTTACAACTCTTCCCTTTTTCATAAATTTCTATGCAAATTCCTTTAAAACGCTTCCAAATTCCTTTGTACAAGTTCTTTTATAAAACCCTTTATAAAGTCCTTTAAAACCTTTATAACTCCTTTATAAGACCATTATAAAATCCTTTATAAAAATCTTTCATAAAAATTCTTTTATAAAATCCATTATAATCTCTTACAATACTTTTATAATTCCTTACAAAGCCTTTTACAAAATTCTAAAATCTTTTGCAAAAATCTTTATCTATTAAAGTTATTATAAAAGTCTATATTTATTATCTTAAATTAAATTTTTAAATAAATCATCTAACACTATATTATATATTTTATAAAATTAAAGTTTTGAAGTGTTTTTATTTTATTACATTAGTTAAATTATATATTTTAAAACTAAATAAATTATAAGTTAAAATCTTAAATTTTAGATTTTTAAAACTTTTATTAACTAAAATAAAAATTTTATATTAAATATTTAAATTAAATTTTAAAATCAAATTTATTAAATCAAAACATACTTTACAATTTTAGAAAATAATTTAAAATCGACCAACGGTGTCCGTATATAATTTCCTATCCTATGGCTAAGTGATCAGTTAAATTAAATTTTAATTTTAATTTCAGGGATGGATATATATCATTTCAATCCAAATCAGGTGTCATATGTATATATCATTTCAACCTATTTCTTAATTTATTTAATTTTAGATTTATTTGATGCCCGTAACATCCAGGGTGAATAACAGTAATAAATCAGCATAAAACATCTAGGGTGAATAACAAGAATAGATCAGCATAAACAAACATTCAAACATATAACATATCAATCATTAGGCATCCATCATAATCAACATCCAAAACTGTCACATATCATACTAGATTACTAGTTATAAATTCTCGGGTGTTTAACTAGCAAATTAAATTCCCATTTCAATTTAAATGTCAATCTCAATTTCAATTTAACAGATCAAATTAAATTACACTATCGATGCAATTCAATATAAATGTCAATTTTAAACCATCAAACAACAATCAATAAATTTAAATTACTTCATGATTTCAATTTAACGAACATCAAAATATTTTAGTATTTTGTGAGTGGTTGAACACTCACCTTTGATTTTTAGTCGAATTAAAATCCAAAAGAATGCCCAAATATGAACAGTCTCCAAATGCAGCCAAACTAGTTTCATGTTGTCCAAAATTTCGATACGATCGCAACGGAAGAAACCGCGTCCAAATCCGAGTTCGTATGCAAAAGTTATCGATGTTAGAAGATCGAAAATTTTAAAATAAAAATAAAAATAAAAATGAGGGCAAATTAATAATTTTTATTACCTCAAACCCTAAGGTACTCAAGAACAACCAGCCACCGCGATCAAACGCCTCATTGACCATCGAATCACCGCTGTTAGGAACCTCATCAACCAGATCCATGCTCGCCTTTGAGCTGCTCGGCCCAAGCCGCACCACCCCATGCCGTCGCGACCACTCTGGTCTCACCGGAGCTCACCGCCACCGCTACCGTTAACGGCCGAGTTGCCGTGAAAATCAATGCCTCCAACACGAACGAACCCATATATCGACTTGCCTCAACACCCTTTACACTCCGATGCCCTCCGATCGTCGATCGGATGAAGATCCACCGTTGATCACGAAACCCTAATTCCAACTTCCGAGAATGTTTCATCAAATTCTGGCCAAACCAAAACTCGATTGCAAAAACGAACTGCAGATGTAGATTACGTTCGTCGAGAGCTTCGCGATGATATAAAATTTGATAGGTTTTGAGGAGTTCGAATTTCCTATTTGATTTGGGATTGAAGTTAGGGTTTTGAAATTTCTGGCATTGAGAAGGAGGAACAGATGAGAAATAGAATTGTACATACAGGAAAAGAATAAAAGACTGTTAGGATTTAATGAAAAATCTATTTATATTGACAGAGATGGATAAGAATGGATGGAACAAATCGAATGGGTCAAAGCGCTAAAACAGACCCGAAAGGCCCGTTTCTTTCCCGAAACAAAAGTAGGTCATCCAATATTTCGAAATATATGTTTTCGATATTTTTAAATGCAATGAAACTAGTTTCAAACTCTAATTCCATTGTATATAGAAGTTAGCATTTAAAATCAAATTATATTCATTTAAATCCTTTTAATTGATTTCTATGCGTTTCGAGCCTACACGATCAAACGATAAGTCTGATCGCTATGAAACTTGAAATCCTATAATAATTCACTATTATGGATTCGATGAAACTAGTTTCGTCGAAATCTGAGATAGTGCCCAAAAAGGCTAATTTTTCACCTTAATTAAATAAATTATTATTAAATTGATTTAATCACCTTTAAATTCAAATTTAAAAGTTAACTGTTTTACCATCCTTGATTAAACAGGAATTACACAGAAATTAATAATCTTTTGAAATTAATTTTTCATGTTAATTCCAAGGTTTAAATATTACATTAATTTCAGCATTCAATTACAACTGCAATAAATTCATTCATTATAATTTAAATTCCAAACAAATTCTTTTTAATTTAATTTAAATTCTTATTATTAAATCATCAAATACCTTATGAATTAATTAGACATAAGTTTCCATTTCATTACATTCATTATTCTACAATTAACATCTTTTACCGTATTAATTACAATATTTCAATTATATTACTTTTATTTCAAACGGATTAAATAATAAGGAAATAATTATAACAATTGTTTTACATTAATAATTCATATCTATTAACTCATTGTTTACAACCAAGGGTTATACATTGCTTACCAAACTGATTTCATATTTTATATTAACTAGTCTAAATTAAATACACATTATTTCACCATTAATACAACATTTAATTCATTTCTTATTGACTTATGATTATTTCCAATTTAAGCTCTATAATTATATTCCCAATCAACATTATTAACTTATATTCTAATAATCCTTTCCATTTATAAATCATAAATTTTAATTACTCCCAATATTAAATTCCAAAAATCTTGTTTCATTGAATATTTTTAATTATAAAAAATGCGGGTCGTTACAGTTTGAGTGTATATGAGTGCATATTTGTTAGTATTATCTAGAAATGGTTTTGGATTTGAAAATTTGTACATGAAATAATATTATTTGGAACTATATTTATGAGAAATTTTATAAGCAATAAAAAATAAAGATTTGGTAAAATTTCAAAGGATTTTTGGAAGAATAAACCATTTTCGTCATACAAAGAATTTTAAAGAATAAAAGCTATCTTTAGAAATGGATCTCGAGTCATTTTCTAAGTATCGACCAAACCTTGGTTTGAGAAAAGTGATAACAAACAACTTACAAACCTCTATACCTAAGAATATGTTAGATTAAGAAAACTACCTATTGATTATGTCTAAGGAAATGTTGTTTACCTTGTAGAAACCATATGGAGGAAATTACTCCAAGGGAGGGACTTCTAGAGCAAATTGGGGTGAGAAGGACATCCTCATTATTCTCTCTAGTGACGAAGAGGAACAACCAAGATATTCACCTAGCAAAGGTAGGTTCCCGATTGTGGAAAAGCATGCCTCATACACTCGGAGGAGTGAAGATGGATATCCAATGGCTGGAATGCTTATACTACCCACGACTCTAGAAATAATCACAATTTCTAGTGACGATGAAACCGAGAAGGCCTCGGAAAGAAATTGGATAACATATCCTACTAGCTCCGGATTGGAACCTATAGAAAGAAGTGGAACCCATGGAATAAGAGTCGGAACCCATGGAAGGAGAGGTAGAGCCCATGGAAGAAGAATCGGAACCAATGGAAGACCCGGATGTCATTATATCTAGTAGTAATGTAACATGGTATTTGGATGGAGAGCATGTTGTGTAGCAGGAAGGATCATCCATTTCCTACATAAACTAGAACGAAGTGGAGAGCAACGATTAAGAAATAGCAGACGAAGAAGAAGGAGTCAAAGAGTTCAAAAATCCTTAGGAAGAGGATGTGCAAGGCCTCAAAGAACTGGAGAGGGAGGGATAGTCTCAGGAATACCGTTGGCATGGGACATGTCCCATGGAACCAACCATGGCTACCCCAGGTTGTGGAGGAAATGCAACCAGAAGAGGACGACAATGAGGCCGAAAATGAGCTAGAAAGTGATGAGGAAGGAGAAGGAGAAGTTATGATAGTCCTTGAGACCTGGAGCCTGCCATCAGCTTCAGACTCAGAGGAGTTAATGAGATGTGGGGTAGGGTAGTTAAGGGTAGTTCTATTATTATATAGTAGTTCTTCTAGGATGTCATTTTGATCAGTATTTTGTATCGTATCACCGTTAGGGAGGGGGTTTTCTTTTTAACCCAAGTTTAAATTGAAATGATAAATGTAAAAGTATGAAAATCTATAATATGATGTTTATTCCAACTTCACATTTATATGACTATTTTAAATAAGAATTTTTAGGAAGATGTAAGAAAATTTTAAATAAAGGATTTTTCTTTTATGAAGAAGAAATGGTATTATGAAATAATTAAAAAGCTTAAAAGCAGAATCATTCGATAAATAATCTAAAGAAAATCAAAGATAAGAGAAATTACAATATAGTATTAAAGAAACATTAAGTCCTGACTAATAAAGGAAGTTTAGGGTAATTTAATGAATTATTTTGAAAATGTGTTTTTTTCAGAAACCATTAAAATATGTTTATAAATGTGTTGTCTTCAAAAAGTAGTAATCTGTTGAAAGGAAATGTGTTTTTAAGTAAAAATCTTTGGAAATAAAAATGTAAAATGGTTATGTGTAAAGAAATACCTTTAAAAAAAGTTTGAATAAAAGATGAAAGTATTATGAAGTATTTTCACAAGAATTTTGGAAAGGTCAATAAATACATATGAAGTATGTGGATTATTTCGTCGCATGATTTAATCTAAGATTCGAGTGCAGAACTTTGAGGTGTTTACACCGATCCGAAAAAGGATTTATCGCTCGATTCTTGACTGCAAACATTGATGAGGGTTTATGGTGAGATACTTGAGTTTTCTATCATAGTAGAGAGCTATGCAAGGAAAACTAAAATTCTGATCGAAAAGCCTGATCGGAATCTACACTAGAGGATCGGGGGATCAATACTAGTTTGGAAGTAAAAGTTGTGGATTTGAATAGTAGATGGAATCAGATATTTTGTATGAATGATCTATATACATCGTATGGGTGTAAGTTTAAAAATAATTATTTTGGGCGAACACCTTTGGGTTTTGCAATGTAATTTCAAGGACGAAATTCTTTTAAGGAGGGAAGTCTGTAACGACCCGCAAATTTATCACTTTGATAAATTATCTTTATTTTTAAAATATTTCAAATAAAAAGTTGATAATATAAATAATATTTTTTGAGTGATAATAAATAATAATAATCCTATTTTGAATATATATTTACAAAAATATTTTCCTCGAATTTTAAATCCATAAAATGGCCGAAAACCGTTTTATCGATAAACAACTCTATGATCGTAGAACATCGCGCACATAGCTGGATACATACACTTATTTTTATTAAACAAGAATATGAAATAAAATCAATTGATTTGTTTTTTGAAAATAAAATGTGTTTTTGACATCGTTAGTAATGCCCTTATATTTAATAAATTGATTCATTAAATTTAATTGAGATTTAATGATTTAATAATTATTTTAATTATTCAAATAATTATTTTTAAATGATATTAGTTCATTTTAGATGGTTATAAAGTGTGAATAAATCATTTATAATAGTTTTATAAAGACATATAATTGATTGGAAAATATATAAAAAAATCAATATCACTTTATCGGTATAATAGCAACTACTATAAATAATTGTTAATATTAATTTATATGGTTTTATAATTCAAGTGTGATCATTTTAATTTATTTATAATGATAAGAATTTATTTCCAAATTTAGTTTACAAATACATGTATATAAATTAATAAGTGAAAATGTGACCGATAATCGGTTTCTCGGTTTTCAACGGTTTAACGAACGAAAATTGTTCGAACTCATTAAAATGTTGTTATCCTCTTATACACATACATGTAGGCCTGTCAATGGTACGGGCTTCGGCCCGGGCCCGGCCCGAACCCGCCTTATTTATGCGGGTACGGGTTTTGCCTTTTACTACCCAAGTCCGACTCAGGCCCGATCCAGGTCGGGTACGATTTTATCAAAACCCGGTCCGGTTAGCCCGACCCGACTATTAGTTTTTCGTCGTATCAAAACATGAGTGCGTATGTTATTTATTTACCATTTTGTTTGTTTAAATGTAGATGTTTTTGCATACTTTTGTTATGAGCTTGACTACATCACCGTCCAATTTATATGTTAACATTGATTGTATACAAATTTTACCAAAGTTGCAGTTTTAAAATATGGTTTTAACATAAATATTCCGAGTTAGGTATATAGTTATTACCCAGCGGGCTTAAAAAGCCCGACGGGGCGGGCTCGGATATTGGGTTGAAATACCCTGCGGGTTCGGGCCGGGCTCGGGTTTTAGTTATTGTAATTGGACTCGGGTCCGGGTTTTATAATACCCGGACCGAACCCTGCCCATTGACAGGCCTACATACATGTATATGTATATACATGTCACATGCACACATAACATATATATGTGTGTACATATACACTTAAACATATACATATTACAAAATAGTAAAATAATTTCCTAAGACTTAATACTCAACCAAAAAGCAAACATCAACTCACCTTACAATACCATCATCACCACCATCACCTCAACGTCACCATTACATGGGGGAAAGGGGGCTGCCGTGCGTATAGGGGTGGCTAGGAGGGGTGTGGGTCGAGGGCAAAATGGTAATATTACCATTAGATTTATGTTCCAAATTTTCTCCTATAAATACCCATACACTTTCTCATGTTTTTTCACCACATTCTTATCATCTTCTTCTCCACTTCCAAGCTTTATTCATGGCTTCAATGCTTAACAAAATAATGGCAAAATATTTAGCAAAAGAAAAATAAAATCATATAATACATATATGCTAGTAAAACCACTTCAAACTTTCATCAAACACCTCCTCAAATCCACGACCACCTCCTACATTCACCAAAGTCATGAGCTCCACCCTCTACAAGGCTAGGCCAAGCCCTCCTAAAGGTCTCGGGCTCGATTTCATTAACTTTGATTTGATCGTAGCGAAGCTATAGCCGATTTTAGACTAGCCCGTGGGAAAAATGAAGGTGAGAAACTCCTAAACTATAATATTATATTCTATTGGATGATATATAGGTTTGATTATGATTTTTGATGACGATTGTTTAATATGAATATTGAATATATATATATATATCCCTACTACCAGAGCTTACCATGTGCATACGCTCAGATCAGCCACTTATGTGGTGCTCGCGGACCAGGCTAGGTGCACTATGGGGGGTTTTACGACTCCGGTCGGTTTCCCCCTGAACAAATTCAATATATATATATATATATATATATATATATATATGCAAGTCACGGAAATACACGTCGATAAGCACAAAGGAAATCACTTTCGTTTATTGAATAAATTGCTCTATATTGAATGTTAAACCTCTTTAAAAAGATTTAAAAATGAGTTTGAAATGTTTTATAAACATATGAAAGTGTTCTGGTGAAGTTTGAAAGGTAATTGAAATTTGAGTCAAAAATAGGTGCATCGCGTAATGGCAGTTCGCGTTTTCGCGCCATAAAAGTCAAACAAGTATATAAAATGGAATATAGCTCGGAATTCTTCGAGATAAGAATTTTTCGAACTATTATATCCATAGTTTTCAAACAAAGAAAGAAAATCGATATTTTGATAAGTAGATTTTGAAATATGAGTAAAACAAGTTTTTGAAAAAATCGCGGTTTTGTAGTTTGGAATCCATAAAAGGATTTCTTTGAAAATGATATTTTAAAATTGTTTAAAAATATGAAATAAATTCTAAAAACCTTTTAAAATGTTTTAAAAGTGATTTGAATTGTAAAAATGAATTTCCAAATGATAAAAAGTCACTTTGATCAATATAGCTTAAAAAGTACTTTCCATAGGCACTTTCCCGCAGCACTTTTCTATAACTTTTGAAATATAGTTTTAAACGCAACCGTTCTTTTCCAAATCTTTTGTAAATGTTTTCAAATGATTAATAAAGTATATTAAAGGTGATTTGATGGATTTATGGAATCGTTAAATAAATGTTAAATGATTTAGAGTCTATCAAATAACTTGACCGCCTTATGGGTGATAGAGTGATATTGTCTAGGCTTGAATTTGGAAAACCAGTTTTCTGCTCTTCTTGGCTATCCGGACTGGCCCGACGGAGGGAATGGTAAATTTGATTTACTCGGATCAAAATTTTCCAAAGTATAACGGATATAGTTATCCAAATATAAATAACTTGGATTTTATGGAGACAATCTTCTTATACTCAGTATTAAAGCCCGAAGAGGGAACTTGTACTATTCGTGGAATTTAAAAGGTGATTTCGCTGTTATTCCGCCCATAGCACTTGTTGAATATGGGAATAGATATTGAGTAGAATTAGATGATTTCTATAGATTCTGCTCACTTAATATTTACTGGTTTTGGATTAACCTCCTAGATAACATGGTTTTAAAATCAATCAAAATTTTGAGTTTTGAATTAAGAAATTTATGTTAAGCTTTAAAAGAAATAATCTGGAAATATTTTCCAAAGTGAAAAGTGAAATGATTTCGAATTGTTCCCAGTTTAAAAGGGTTTAAAGTAACCAAAGGATTTGATAAGAGAGGTTTAATGATTCCATATATTTCAAAAAGAATGTTTTAAAGTTATAAATCTCTCAAAGATATTGTTTTGATAAAAGGATAAAAGTAATTAATAAAATATTATTCACATATTCACCTGACCTCCTTATATCGATAATTGGTTCGAAGGAATAGGGTCAGATTTGGGTAATTCCTATCCGAAGACCACTCCAAACCAATTTATGTATTCGAAGTGAAGACATGGATATGATTTGGAAAATGGAATGTAGGGCTGCTTGTCACTAACCCTCGGGGGAAATTTCCCATATCATATTATGTGGCAGTAGTTCTTCATTTAGGATCTTCAATGCAAGGACTTCTCGCTACTAATCCTAGGGGTAACTCCCGACAGGATGTGGTAGGAGATTGCCTTTGGTTTGTCCTGCTCCTAGAAAACTTGTATGGACGAATGTCTGATGTTGCATTTCTAGTTACATAAATTGGTCTTTATGAATGTATCATCTGTTTGGTGGCGGAGAAGGAAACTTCTCTTTGCTTAACACCCTTTCCTGAGATGTATGAGTTCAGGATTTATATGTTTATAGAAATCAGTTGTGTGACTGTGGTGTGGCAATGTGGCATTCAAAGTGGATTGTGCTATGTGAAAGGTAATCACTACCTCAGGCCTTATCACCCGGTAATGGCTTGAACAGGGTATGCCAGAAGGCTATGTGGTTCGCAACCATTAGGGTATGGTCATCACCCTTCTAGATTATTCTCTATATGTCGAGTATGTGGTGTATGCTATGGGACCCCAGATAGGTCGGTTATGACCGGGATGATGTTATATTCATTTCTATCCAGGCCATGTATGAGTGCCAAATAGGGATAGACCGGTCTTGCCAGATGTGGATGATTGTTTGTGTATCCTCGGTAAATTCCTCTAGAGATGTATTGTACGGAAGGTAGTCCCTTACCCGCCATTGTATGGAAATCCATACTTCGAATGAGCCTTGTAAGAGTTTTGTTTGTAGAGCATAACACATCCATAATTTAATAATGGTAACAATTTCGGTTAAGATTAATAAGTTTACTTGGAAATGGTTTCAAAGGAATATCATTAAATATAATATCAAATGATTTTGCGTAGAAAATGCTTTGGTTATCATAAGGTAAAAACATGTTTCGTGTTTATGTGCGGTGTGGTCTTATGAGATACCCTTTGTTTTCAAAACGCGCATTTTGAGTTTCTCACACCAGTCCCATGATCGACCCGGAGTATATTTTCCTTTTCCCTTAAACTCAGGGCGCCCTAATTTTTTCGGACAGCCTAGTAGTCAGGTTTAGTTAGAAGAAATCTGGATGGAGCTCGAAGCATGGAGTTAGAAGATTCTTCTGAAGATTGTTATCCATTTCCACACACTCGTGTATTATTGTATTTCGCATTTGTAAGGACAGATATTTATAGCTGCCCATGTTTAACTCTGATAAATGTATTTGAATTTCTGCTGTAAAGATTATATGTTGAAATAATATATATTACTCCATCCATGTGAGATTCTATTCTATCTTTATTTTCTTTCTTACCCTTGAGAATCCATCTTTGCAACACTTGGATTTGCGACACGTCAATACCGAGGATGCATTAGTGTCAATTTTCGAGAGTCGAAGAAACGGGTCCTCACCGCTAATCATCTCTAGACAATCATAATTCTCGATCTCATATAGAAAGCTTGACATAATTTAGTTGTTCCATTATCATGTGAAATCTCTATTCTAGGTTTTAGGAATCACCTCCTTTACCCCATATTCCTCTCTCATCACCGTATCTTCCTTCACCTTCATCCCTCAGCTATTATGTTCGGTTTAATGACCTAGGCTCAAACTTAGAATTTCTAGTTCATTACAATTAGGTTTTGTACGTATTGCTTCTAATTTGCTTACTTTACCCATGGAAATGCCTCTCAGTACATGTCACAAGCGTGCCTTCTGCGCATCAGATGCCATCTTTACATATGTCAACACCTAATTCATTCCGACTTTGTCCTTTTCGGTTATTACAGTACTTTTCTGACCAATTCAGCACATACTATGGGTCCTTGTAACAACTCACCTCAGAACGGACTTAATTTTCAACCCAGTAAAAGCCCATCGAACCTTAGGCCTATTCCAAAGCTGGCTATTGGCTTGTAAAACTGATGCAATGAAAAATACATAGAGTTATCTATCTATGCTATCAGAATCTCATAGAAAAAAAGATAAAATATAATATCAGAAATAATATTCAGTTTATAAAAATTTAATTCTCAAAAACATAACATAGCATCCAATATTCGGAGTAAAATATCTCAAAATAATAACATTATGCCTATAATGGATACATCAAAATATATCAAAACATAAACAGATAGATAATTGCCATAAGTCGTCACTTCCGCCTTCAGCCTCTCAACCAGCATCATCTCACATAACCTGTGTGGTGTAATGAGGAAGGGGTATAAACAACAAAGTCTAGTGAGTGAAAATCTCAAGTATTACCATAATAGCATTTGGCAGTATCATGTAGATAAGTAATATGTCTTACGTATACTATATATCCTACATAAAATACCTCCAACTGTAAGCCCAAAAGCTAGTCCAGTCCAACTCTATAACTTACACTCTTCCATTCTAACTCTATGTAACTTACTTTCAACTATAGGGCAAAGGTCCTTTCCAATCATGCACAACTACCGTCGATCGTGTCCAACAATGCGTGAGAAAGTACCTAAGTCACTTAATAACTTTGTGATTGGAATTAGGCAGACTCTGACCATTTAGTACCTACATCCTAAGCAAGTCCTCGTCATTTAATACCTAAACCAAGGCGAACCCCTCTTTGGTACCTCCTAACTGACATTGTATGGAATCTCATTAGGCCACTTATTTCTTCTTTATGGGAAGAGGTAGACCCTACAGTAGCCACTTAATACCTCAAGCCCAAAGCAAACCCCTCATGAGATTCCTTACCACCACACCTAAATGATAATCTCGACCATTTAATACTTCTTAAGTGGGAAGGAGGCGGACCCTACAACAGCTACCTAATACGCCTGACCTAGAAGCGTGTCCAAAGTATTCTAACCTATAACCCAAACCGAGACGTCTCACATTTGTCCGACTATTTGTAGGTGCTGGTAGCCAGCCGACTTACCCTATAGAATTGGGACTAACCTCGCATCCACCATGGTACTTATTATAGGTGATGCCTCACATCAGTCCCAAAGTCATACTGCCGGTAGCTAGATTAGCTGGGTAGACTTATGTGTGCTTTTCACTGACCTCTTATTCCTATAACTTAGTCATAATTCCACTCTCTTTACATACTACCACATATACCTCACCCGCATTTACAAACTAAGGCTATATAAGGGGAACCCATTAGTTTGCCTTTAATTATGGACAAACTCCCAAAATTATCCTTAACTTCCTTCTTAAGGGATTTAATTCTAAATAATAACCTAATTATACTACGCGATTAATACGTTATTAATTATATGATATTAATATACTTCTACGCTAGTACATACACACGCAAGCACATGCACGCGTGCGTGCGCGCACGTAAATGAAGCTAACTAAATACTCCTAAGTGTGCAAAGATTTCGGTCCTTTACTAATTGTTAAATGTCAAAACTTCCATATACAAGTCTAACTCGACACAATATCTTCTAAAATAGCTAATATCCTTAGCCAACAAAAAAGACTTTCATAAATAAAATAGAATCAAAATAAAACTTATTCTATATTAATATAGTAGAACCAACGCATCTATTTAAAAGAAACAAAGCTTGTAATTTAAATCTTTTATATTTTATTCAACTTTTCAATATACGAACCTGAAGTGAAAAAAGGATTCTTTTTTGTCTAGATTACAGAATTGGACAGTGTAAACAACAAATAGTTACGCGTCATTTCCTAACTTATTTTTCTAGAACCCTTTAACACAACATTATAACAAAGTTGGAAGTGGAATAGAATATGAAATATTCAATTGTGAATAACAAAAAAAATTCTACTATTTTGATATAAAATAATTGAGATTCCAGTAAACATAAGAATTGACATTTCATTTGGGGAAATTTTAGGTTTTTAATTTTGGATTTTCATGAACAAAATTCTCCAAGGTATAAAACAAATCCACACTTCTACTATACAAATATTAAAAAGAGAAAAACTAAGATTTCCACTCACAAAGAATTTGCTTGCTCCCATTTGGATTTGATTCATGCCTGCTCCTAATTTACCTTTCAGTTCTCTTCTTTTTGGAACATACAAAAATTGGATTGTATATAAATTAGATTCGAAATCAGGGATTAAGGAAGAATAGAATTAGAAATTGAATATTTAAATATCTTAATTCCCTTACCCAGAAATCCTAAGTGATTCTGAATCGTAGAGAAGAAGAAGACTGACAAAGTTCAGTTAGCATACCAAATAATAATTGAATAAAAGTGAGGAGGCTAGCCTCTTATTTATAGTCATTAAAAGGCACTAGAAGCGTCAGATTTAAGTTGGTTTGAAATATAAAAAATCTGGGCCACTTGTACCTTAGAAAACCCTATGGTCGACCGCCCACCATCAAGCGGTCAAATGCTAACAGTTGATCAGTCTTGGTGAAAGGGTCGACCGATCCTTCCTATATTTTAATGATATTAAATGTTAAGGTTTCTTTTTTATTTTGTACCAATTTTAACACTGATGCTAATGTTTTCTTAAACCTTAAGTATCCCATAACATCAAAAATATTTATTACCCTAATTAATTCTTTTTACGTTAACATTATTTAAATTCAATATTTTTTAAATTTAAATTCACTTCAAATTATTTTGAATTCGAAAACTTTAAACGTGAATAAATTTTTCGTTTGAGGTCCGATTATAAAAGCTTATATATGAAAATTGATTAGAAAATCACCACGAAGGCAATGATTTAACTTTCATGGCCCAATTGTAAAATTCAAAAATTTTCCATTATTAGCCTTATTTTAATTAATTAATTTTTACGGGGTGTTACATTCTCCCCTCATAAAAGGATTTCATCCCCGAAATCACTAAAGGACAGATAGTGTAATGTGCACTCAACATCCATGTTATACAACCAAGTTATCCACATAACCATCTACTCAATCAAAAATGCAATATGATTATGTATGCAACATACTATAGGTGAACTCAGTCCCAGCATGAATGCAAGATTATGACATAAAAGCAATAGTAAAAAAATGTGGCAGTCATCCCCTACCATCCAATCTACCAACCAAGATGCAACCAAAAACCTAAATTTTAGAGAGAGAGAGAGTTTACCAGAGAAAAGCTCAGGATGAGAAGCCTTCGTCTTCTCTTTGGTTTCCCATGTGCTTTGTGTCGGATTATCTCCCTAATGTACTATGAATAGCCTAATTTTTTTCTTGTAGAGCTTCCTAGCTCAATGCTCCACTATGTGTGTGGTGACATAGGGTGATATCGGCTCTGTCTCAATATCTACTAACTAACTAGGCTCTACTGTAGTGGTGGTGTCATGAAGGCATTTCCTCAAGTGTGAAGCATGAGACGTTATGGGCTCCTGCTAACTTATCCGGTAGCACCACTTGATATGCAAGTTTTCCTATTCTTTCTAAGATGGAGAAATGCCCAACGAACCTTGGTTCCAACTTCTCCATCGTACCAAACCTTATCACCTCCCTAAGAGTGGAAACCTTAATGAACACCATTTCTCCTACCTCAAACTCCAATTCTTTCCTTCGCTTGTCAGCATGGGACTTCTGAAGGTCCCGTGCGGCCTTCATTCGCTGCCTAATCATCTTTATCTTATTCGAGGTCTCAAAAATCAAACCTGGCTCAAGTAGAATTTTGTTGGTGGTTTCCCACCAACAACTAAGCTATTTGCATGGCCTCCCGTAAAGCAATTCGAAGGGTGTCATGCCAATTGTCGCTTAGTAACATTATTGTACACGGATTCTACTAAGGGTAAATGTTTCTCCCATTGTCCTCCGAAATCCATGATGCAAGCTCCCAACAAATCTTCCAAAATCCTATTTACTATTTTTGTATAACCATCTATTGGTGATAAGTGGTGCAAGATTCAACATTGCTCCTAAAGCTAATTGCAAACCCCTCCATAATTCTCTAATGAACAAGGGGTCCTTATCACTAATAACGCCAATTGGAATTCCATATAGTCATATTACTTCCTTGATATAAATTTCCATTAAAGATGCTACAGTTATATTACTACTAACGGGAATAAAGTGGGCGCTTTTAGTAAGTCTATCCGTTATAACCTAAATAGCTTCCTTTTCACTTTGATTTCTAGGCAACCGGTCTAAAAAGTCCATTCGATATATGCTCTAATTTCCAAGTTGGCATCTCTAACGGCAACAACAGTCCTTCGGGTTTCCCTTGTTCCACCTTTATCTTTTGTCAAGTCGAGCACCTTGAAACAAACTCCGCTGCCCTCTTCTTCATCCCCGACCAATAGAAAATTCGCATCATATCCTTATACATTTTATCTCCACTGGGGTGAATGGTCAAACTTAAATGGTGACACTCCATTTTCACTTCGTCCAAAATATCCTCCACCATAGGGGCACATAGCGTCCGTCTCTCCGTAAATATCCTCTTTCGTCAACTGCATGTCTACTGTCATAGGGAAAATGTTCTCTTCTATTTAGAATGTCCAAAATATCTACTATCATCGCATCTTTCTTTTGTTATTGCCCAATGCGGTCCATCAATGCTACCTAACCACCATTGCTACCAAATAGCCTAGAGTGGGTTCTGTTGGCGGTTGGAAATTGAAATTCAAGAGGAACTCCAACCGACTCCACTCATAAAAGCACCAAATGTAGCATGCCTCTGGCTAAGGGCATCGGAGACAACATTCCCTTTTTTGAGGGTATATTGCATCTCAAAGTCATATGATGTTAAAAATTCCATCCACCTCCACTGCCTAAGATTCAAACCTTTGTAGGAGAATATGTATTTTAATGGATTTGTGATCGATGAACAACTTAAACTTCTCTCCCAAAAGATAGTACCTCCACATCTTTAAGGCAAAGACAATGCTGCTAATTCCATGTTGTGAGTGGGTACCTCTTTACATGGTCCTTCAACTGCCTACTTGCATAGGCTATCACTCTACCCTCTTACATAAAAACAGGTCCTAATCCCGTACCACAAGCATCGGTGTAAACCATTAATGGGTTCATCCTATCAGGAATGGTGAGTACCGATGCACTAGTCAACAACCCCTTTAGCTTCTCAAATGCTTTCGTGTATTTCTCATCCAATGCAAAACTAGATTTTTCTTGGTTAAGCGAGTTAGTGGGATTGCTATTTAGGAAAGTCCTTGATGAATATCCTGTAGTAACCCGCCAACCCAAGAAAACTCCTAACCTTTGTGGCATTCTACGGAATCTTCCCAAATTGAATAGCTTCCACCTTCGCGGGATCTAGGATAATCCCTTCTTGGAAATAATATGGCCTAGAAATCTCACCTACTTTTTCCAAAAGTGACACTTTGAGAATTTGGCTTTAAGTTGATGCCTTCTCAAGGTCCCTAATACCTCCCTTAAGTGATTTTCATACTCGCCTTCACTTTTAAAGAATACTAAAATATCATCCAAAAATACCACAACAAATTTATTTAATTGTCCCTTAAAGTTTTTACTTATTAAATCTACAAAGTATGCGGAGCATTCATCAACCAAAAGGCAATACTTCTCATTTATATAGTAAGCCTGGAGTACAAAATGCGGTCTTATGTTTCCTATCCTCAGCTATCCTCAATTGATGGAATCCCATGGCTAAGTCCAGTTGGAAAAAGATTTTAGCTCCAAAAAGTTGGCTAAACAAGTCATCTTTCCTAGGTAAAAGACACCTATTCTTCTTGCTCAACTTGTTAAGTTCTTGATAGTCAACGCATAACCTCAAAGAGCCATCTGCCTTAGTGGTGAAGACAACTTGAGCTCCCTATTGAAAAGTACTTTGGTAGATAAATCCTTTCTATAGTACCTTTGAACTCTGCTTATCCAACTCTCACCTTTCTTTGGGGACCATGTGCAATAATAGCATAGCAACAGATTTAGCATCCTTCTCCAAATCAATCCTAAATTAGGTCTCCCTTCGGGGTGGGAGACCCAAGATTTCTTCAAAAACATAAGTAAATTCTCGAACTACGAGAATAGATGAGAGATCGTCTTGTAATAGACTAAGAGAATATAAATAGCCTAGCTCGACTGAGTTTTGTGGTGTACAACGAACATCTATATCTCACCCCTTACATCTCCTTAACCATACAATCCTCCTATTACAATCTAAGACAGCCCCATGGTAAGACAACCAATCCATCCCTAGGATAATTCCATGAGCATAGATGAGAGAGCATCTTATGATAGACTAAGAGAATATAAATAGCCTAGCTCGACTAAGCTTTGGGGTGTACAATGAACATCTATATCTCGCCCTTTACAACTCCTTAACCATATAATCCTTCTATCACAATCTAAGACAGTCCCATAGTAAGATAACCAATCCATTCCTAGGACAAGTCCATACCCCACAAAATCAAGAACATACATGTTTACATATATCCATAACTAGGTCTTTGAAAATTGAAGAAAGGGATGTCGACCCCTCAATAGGATTTGACATAGCTGTTGGGTAGATGACAACTTGGGCTTTCAGATTTAAGGATTTAACTACATTTCTAGCTATGAATGATCGTGATGCTCCCAAGTCAAATAAGGTAGGAATAGTATTCCCAAAAATAATAGTTGTACCTTCCATCATAGCTTTTTCTTGATCTCTAGGAGGAGATCTACTCGAAATAGGTACAACCTTTATGGCATAAGCCTGCCCACTCTGCCTTTCCTTGCTAGTTTCGCACACTGATTCTTATAGTGTCCCTCCTCATGGCAATTGTAACATTTCCCTTTGAAATTCTCTTTATCACACTCACCTTGCAGTCTTAGCAACGTGTCCTTTCTTTTGGCACCCATGACATGTCATACCATCTTCCTTGATATTTCCTATAGCATTCTTGTTTGCCCACAATCCACCCTTCTTAGCTCCATCTTGGTTTTGTGGGTGTCCAACCTTTTCTTTCTCTTTCTCCTTTCCTCTCTCTTCAAGCCAACACTCTAAAGTTAAGCCATTGATAGAGTTAGGGGTATTCCCTAGAGGCAATTATGTAATTTCTTATATATATCTAACTTGGTAACCAATCTTATTTGAAATAAAAGATGTTTTCTTTCTATTATATACTTGATATAATGTAATATATTAATTAACTAATTAATTTAACTAAAAGTATAATTAATAGAAATCCGTAAATGGTATGTTTTGTGATAGTAGTTACAAAGTGTTTTAATCATGAGTAATTTATCATATTGAAAATAATTATGCCATTTTAAATGTTCCTAGTCAAGATGTGTCAAAATTGGATATCGATGTATCTGTTGAGACTAGGGTACGTAAAGCTCTCCAAATTTTGGGCAGTATATTACTCATGACTGCTAGAGGCACGTAGGGGTTATGTACTGATAGTTATTGGATAACTATGGAATGACTCACTCGATAGTTTTCTATTGGTTAATATGATTAAGGTTAAATAGAAAACATCGATGTGACCGACTTACACAGTTCTCTCAACTTAAGAATACTATGGAGATTATAGTCAAAACATGGCATAGCATCCATCGAGTGACTGTAGTTGAGTCGAGTGGAAGCATTGGAAGTGAAGCATTATTCAAGAGAAGATTCGTCTCCTCAGTTATATGGGGTTAGTATCACAGTCAACTCAAGCCAACTCAAAGTGAAAGTATTTGGCAAGAGCAGTTCGGTTAATAATAATTGTTATTATAGAACCAAGGACTTTGTGTTTGGACTATAGAGTTGAATATGAATGATATTGGAATTTTAACTATTACCAAATTTCATATGTTCAAGGTGATATAGTTTTAACGAAGAGAATTGGTGTAAATAAAAGTCACAACCAGGTAACGCTTAACAAAGCAAAATTGGATTATATAGATACCAAGTAAGTGATAAATTTGGCTAAAATATCACACCACCTGCTAAGTGATGTGTGGACGTTAATATTTGAATAGTTCGATATAAATTGCTGACAAATTTACACCTAACGAGTTACACAACCAAAGTACTGAATTCTCTTTTGACAAAATGATTTAATTAGTGTATAATTGTTATAAATTAATTAAATTAATAAATATATATATATGAAATATTGATTATAAAATTCTATTTTGATTTGAGGAATAATTATTATTAAATATATATATATATAATAGTTATAAATTTAGCAATTGATATACGGTATCAATAAGCGATTAAATTGGATATAATCAAATAATATTTTCTATAGGCTTAAATTGGAACTTGACCCAAGATGATGGGTATGATTTTTAGCTAAAATAGGGAGATAAAGGGCGGCTCAATTTTGGTAGAGTTGTCGGTTTTTGGATGGCTTGGATTGATGGAGAACTGGTATGAGATGTGATCCACTATTTTATCTCTTCCATCTACTATCTAAACACCTCTAACCCTAATTGAAAAGGAAATTTTTACTGCCACTCCTTCCTTCCATGCTGCCCGACTTCATTCCTTGGATGCCTTATCATATCAAGCTCAAATCAATTTAAAGTCGATGACTATCTGATACTCAAAGGTCAACGGTTCAAAGATTAGCAGTCTACTGAATCGAAAAGATTTCAAAGGCAAGAGAGTTCATCACTACAAGATGTGCTTCAAAGCATTGGATTTAGGTGTATTTTTCATTGAATTATAGTTTATAATTTCTGAATAAAATTTCATTATATGCATATATATTATTCTTATAATGTTAGTTGGGTGACAATTTTTATATGTATTGATGTTGTCACAAGCTAAATTGGATATATGTATATATTCACATATAAAAAAACATTTATATATGTAATTCAGATATGTACAACTGAATATTCTATATATAATAATATTATTTTATTAATTTTTATTTATATATCATTTAATTATACATATATAGTTTATATTTAGTTATAATATCATTACATCGTAATAATAGATCATATAATTTTATACATGTATATTTATAGAAATAATAATTTTTGATGGCTATAAAATATTTTTTTAAATTATTTATTATGATTTAATATTGTTTAAATTAATATACTATGTAAATAAATCTTATAAAATAAAATATGCTTCGAAAATTATTTTTTAAATTTTATAAAATTATTTTATCATAATATAAGCTCTCATCAAGAAAATGAAAATAAAAAAATCAATTTTTCTGTTTAAAAAAATTATTATAATAAACGGGCAAAAAATAATAAATCAAGAAAAAAATAAATTTTGACCGAAAAAATCATTGAAAACTTTTCAAACTTCAAAATATCATATAAGATTTTCTGAAAAATTTCAAAATTGAATAAAATATTTCTTATTATTATTTTATCTATTATTGAGTGAATAACCAATTAATGTATATTTTCAAATAATAAAATTCAATAATGAAATTATGAGGTGTTGTACATACGATTTGGAATTATTTAAAATAATTTACTTCGTTAACTAATATATATATATATATATATTAAGATATTGTAAATATGTTAATGAATAAATAAATATATATATATATATTATAAATTGTTTTTATTATTTTGTTGATTCTAGATATATATAATTAGTTCATGAATTTTTTCATATATTGTGTATTTGTATATTTTTTTAATATTTATTATAATAATATGCATATATTATTTATATTTTATATGTATATATATAATTTTTATATATGAATACATACATATATGTAAGTATATATTTAAATATATTTATTTACATAAAAAAATTTAAACAAAATTAGCATATACGTATACATATACATATATACATATATATAGATTTATAATATTTATATAAGTAAGAAGTTTAATACATACATATATTTGGACAATAGACAATACATATCGGATAAGCTAATGTGTCTGTTGCGATGTAAATCCTAACATTTATACATGGGCATGTTATACCGTGCATTGGCTATCATGTTACACATGCACACACAAACATATATATATATATAGGTATGATACATATGTGTATATTTATATGTATTAATATATAAATTAAATAAAACTATATAATTTTTAATCTTACAAGAGTGTTTTATTTATACGCATAGACTTGTAAAATCAAATATTAATATTTGAAGAACTGAAGAAAGTTTTAAACTTGCTAAGTGACGTGCTTATATTAGCCATGAATATCCTGTATTAGTCGTGATTCAGAAAGTACAATGTATGCTTTTGGGTTAGTTGTAATGTGAAGTTGTTTTAACATTCAAACATGCACAAGGTAAAGACATACACAAGAGAACGCAAGTACGGAAGAGAGTAGGGAAAATATGGTGGGGGATATCAACTCTTCATTGCTTGGAGATGATTGAGTTATAGATTCCTTTCTTATAGATTGATGTGTACAATATTTTCGGACTCTAGTTCACTACATGTTTTAGTGGAGTTCTATACTTTTATTTTTAGTTTTTTGTAGACCTTATTTTCTAGGATTAAGGGGATTTATATGATTTTTATATTGTATGGGGTGGGTATCGCTACCTGTTAGGCATTGACAACTATATTTTCAATATACAATAAAATTATACGAGTGCTCTCCTCTTCTAATAGAGGATCACTCATTTCTCTCAAAAAAATACAGTTTTTAAATTTAAATAAAATAAAATATTTTATTTAAATAAAAATTAAAAATGTTCTAAATAAATTAGACTTTATAGGCCTAAAAAAGATCCAATAGGGTAATTTTTTTGAAATTCACCTATAACTTCCACTGTTGGCTGGTCTAGCCTAAACAATGGTATTAGAGCTCAATACCCTATGCGGTCTAAATTAGCCATGTTAGGGTTACCTATTAAGCTCACAACCTAAAGTTTATCCCTAATAGAAAAGGACCAAGTTTGAATTAGGCCTTGGGCTATTTGTCAAAATTGTTTGAAAATTAAAATATAAGATGTAAAATTTAAAAGTTAAATTTAAAGTAAGATATACATATATTATAAAAGTTATAATATAATAAAATTTTCAAATTGTTTAAAAATATTAGCTGTTGATTTTAAAATTTAAATTTATTAATAAGATTAATAAAATAAATTAATTAAATAAGTTAATTAATGAAAAATTATATACATGTATTATATATGTTTGATATATGTTACGATATTTCAAACTGTTTAAGATATCATAAGTATACATTTATGTATATAATACAATTATCGAAATTAATATAATTTAAATAAAATTATATAATTAACTAAATTAACTAAAGGCAAATTAATTAAAGATTAATTAATTAAATTAAAACACACATATATGGGATATATGTTTTATACTATACAAGTTATAGTATATAATAAATATTTAATATAAACGTTATATTAAAATAATATAAATTAATTAAAGTGTTAATTAATTAAAATTAATTAAATAATATTTAATTAATATAATATTATATAAAAGACTGTTATATAAGTAATGTGAAATATAAATTTTTTATAATAATAAAACTTATATAATATGAATGTATAAATTAAAGGTGAAACATTAAAGAAGCCTTAAATAGACTTAAGGAATAAATGCATACGTATATATATGTATACCACGATTTCTGATGTGTCCAATACTTGAATTACGAGGGTGTTTCATAAGAATTACATTATTCCAGAAGTTTTTTTTAGGAGAACGGTTGTGTAGTAGGAAACTACACAGCCGATTAGATATTAATATATAGATAATACTGGTTCGATCAACATGCCTGATCGGTGGCGAAATCAGAACATCAAAAAAGTGTTTAGGTTACAAACATTGTGACAGATCATGAAAGAGTTTAATATACATACTTCGCCAAGAGTTATAAGAAAAAACTGCAGCGTAGAGTAAATGTAAATCATCGAGAGAAAGAAAAGACGGTCCCTCTCTTAGTCGGCACCATGCTGGCCAGTCGGAGCAGCTGAGGATGCACTACCCACCGATTCCTCCGAGGGCGACCTTGCCGAGGGAAGACGAAATCTGAAAGGGGCCGAGGATGAGGAGCCTGTCCAAAAGCAAATAAATTAGAAATTTTACTGCATAAGCCGAGTCGCGAGCTGGTGGGTTTGTTGAAGACGAGGGCGTTTCTCTCTTTCCAAATGACCCAGCAGAAGATAGCCAGAAGGATGTCCAGATGGTGGTTAGGTGAACTGTACTGCCAGTGATCAAAGAAATCCGCGATAGTGTAGATATCCCCAAGATTGTGGATGCAAACCGAAACCCAAATGTAGAGAGATAAGTCGCAGTCGAAGAAAAGATGTCGGATAGATTCGATTTTAGAGTTACAGAAGACGCAAGTCAGGTCCGAAGTGATATTAAGGCAGGTGAGACGATCTTTGGTATTAACCCGGCCATGGATGAGACACCACTGGAAGAATTGATTCGGGGAGGGATACGGCATTTCCAAACACGGGAAAAGGCGAACAATCTACCAGGATGACTAAGGAATGAATAACATTGGGAGATGGAGAGGCCATTGGAGGGAGCAAGGGCCCAGGAATGTTGGTCGGGCAGAACAGGGTTAAGGACAATCGATTGCAGGAGGTTGAGGGCGGAGAGAAGCTCGGAGAGGGTATCAACGTCGAAAAGGGTAGGGGGCAAAGGCTGGGTAGGCCAAGGTTGACGGCATCCGCCACAAACAAAAGGGGACGATTGGAGGAGGAGAAGAGGGATGGAAAGGAGCGATGAAGTGGGGAGAGGCTGTGCCAGTAGTCGAACTAGAAGAGGCATTTGGCGCCATCGCCAAGCTTTACTTGAAAAAGAGGTTTAATGCGATCAACTGATGCAAGAACACCCGACCAAAAGGGTGAGGGCTTGGAGGGAGGAGCGAAGTGGAGGGCATGAAAAGGGTCTGCACTGTAATGGTAAGCCAGGATCCAGTCTTTCTAGATGAACTGGCCCGGTGAGAGGAGACTCCAGAGCCATTTAGCGAGAAGCGCCTGATTGAGGGTAATCAAGTTGGAGATACCTAATCCGCCATGGTCTTCGTGCAAGCAAATGATTTTCCAGTTGATCAGGCATTTGGCTCTCCCCTCATTCCAGAGGAAAGAGCGTCTAATAGAGTCAATTTTTTTGGATACCCATTTAGGAATTTTGTGGAAAGAGAGCCAATAGAGAGGGATAGCAGAAAGTACCGCTTTGACCAAGACAAGCCTACCTGACGCTGATAGGGTGTTCGCTTTCCAACCTGCTAGTCTGGATTCAATTCTGGATACAAGGGGGGTCCAGTCGGAATGATGAAGCTTAGTGGGGCGTAGGGGGATGCCTAGGTAGGATATTGGAAAAGAGTCAGTGCTATAGTTGAGAGTGGAGGCGATGGGGGGAACGAGATGATCAGCATTTCCAAGCATGATGACATAGCTTTTACTAAAATTTATTGAAAGACCAGAGATGAGTTCGAAGGTGTAAAGGAGAACCTTGAGACAGTGGATATGTTCAGGGGCAGGGGAGACGAAAAGGATCGTATCATCTGCAAACTGAAGGTTAGATATCGATAGGTCAGAATGGGAGTTGGGATTAGGATTGTGGAGACTGATACCAGCCAAGTGATTATCTGCTGCCGCCAGCTTGATCATACGGTTAAAGACATCCGCAACCAATACGAAAATGAGCGGGGAGAGAGGGTCTCCCTGTCTGAGACCCCTAGCCGATTTGATAAGACCTCCAGAGGCGCCACCGATCTGGATTGAGGAAAGGCTCGAATTCAGTATACATTTGATCCAGTTGCACCACTTCGGTGAGAATCCTCTGTGCATTAGAAGCTCAAGAATGAAATTCCAATTGACTGAATCAAAGGCTTTGGAAAAGTCCAATTTTAGAAGAACCCCTGGGATGTTGTTGGTATGGCAATAGGAGATAACTTCTTGTGTTGCTGCGACACAGTCCAGTATATTCCTACCTTTGATGAAGGCTGATTGTTCCGCTCCCACAAGCAATTCCATATGGTTTTGGAGACGATTGGCGAGTACCTTAGTTATCAGCTTAAAGGTGGTGTTGAGCAGGCTAATAGGTCTGAAGGCTGGAAGAGAGTTGGCGCCATCGGATTTAGGAAGGAGAACAATGTTGGCATAGTTAAGGCGAGCTATGGCCATGGGATTGGAGCAGAATTCGGCACACATGTTTAGGATATCTTCTCTGACAACCCCCCAGAAATGCTTAAAGAAGAATGGGCCAAAGCCATCTGGCCCCGGGGATTTGTTGTCGTCCATATCTTTGAGGGCAGCCAGGATTTCCTCCTCCGTGAAGGAGGAATCAATAGGGATGTGCGAAGGATTAGGATAGAGTAAGTTCCAATCTATGGGGGGTAGGGGAGGAGAAGGTTTTCCAAGGATGGAGCGGTAAAAATTTGAAAAGAGGTTCAAGATGGTGGTGGGATCGGATATTGTGTTGTTGTTGTGCACTATTTCGGGGATGGATAAGGATCTGCGCCTGCCGTTGGCTAATTTGTGAAAATAAGAAGTGTTTTTGTCACCATCTTTAATACACTTGGCTTTTGACCGCTGTTTCCAGCCAATCTCTTCTTGCTTCATCAGTCTTTCAAGCTCAGTTTCTAAGTTCGCAAGGATGGTTGAGTCACTGTTGTTTAGGGGATGAGACTCTTCCTGGATATTTAGAGCAAGGATTTCATTTTGGATGACGACAATGCGGTTACGGAGGGAGCCCCAAATAGACTTAGCCCAAGGTTTGAGGAGTTTTCTTAGAGATCTGAGCTTACTATTACACGTGAAGTGGCAGAGGTGGATCTGGTAGGTTGACCCCATGCCAGTTTGATAAAATCGTCGAATGATGGTTCGAGAAGCCAGAGTCTCTCGAATCTGAAAGGTCGCTTGGAGGTCGAAGGGGTGCCTGAGTCGAGACAAAGGGGACAGTGATCCGATAGAATGGTAGCAAGGCCAAGACAAAAAGAGAGAGGATGGATGTCTTCCCAGGCTGGACTGAAAAGGAAGCGGTCTAGTTTGGCTTGGGCAGGGGAGTGGCGCTTATTGGACCAGGTGAATTGACGGTTATTGATTGGGGGTTCGATAAGGGAGCAGGAGTTAATGAATGCATTGAAGTCTTCTGAGTCGAGTGAAATGTTTCCAGAGTTTCTTTCATCTGGATATCTAGTTGTGTTGAAATCGCCACCCAACTACCCATGGACCCTGAATAGCTGAAGCAAAATCCAAGCAATCTGACCAAAGGTCCAACCTTTCTTGCACTGTTTAGGGGCCATATATGTTCGATAAAAAATAAATAGTGTCGGACTGCACGTGTCTGAGTGCTACATGGAGGACAGAGGGGTGGGATATGATTTGGCTGAGGGACCACACTGATTCATTCCACATGGTGATAAGACCTCCTCTGAACGTGCTAATTATTCCAGAAGTTGATGTCACTTGATATAATATATTAAAGATTATGAACCTTTAATTTAAAGTTGTTCTCTATCATTTATATATTAATGGATTACTTGCATACTCTTTAGTTGTTAAGCATTCCTCAAGCAAGGGATAATACATGTAGTACTATTAATATATTGAATAGACAAGGTAAGATAACTGCATATATTTGTTGAGCTTTCCTCAAGGTATGTGCATTATACTTAGGTCATCGCGAAATGATAGGTTCGAGTGAATAATCTCACTTTACTTGTTGAGATTTCCTCAAGGTAAAGGCGGGATTAGGATAAGGCACCACATGTTAGGAGTTGTATGTAATGGAATCGATATGGAGTTACCCATCATATGTAGACCTATGATTTGTTGAGCTTTCGTCAAGGTTGGAACCCCAAGGCATACGAGTCCTAACACCCACTAGTGAAGTCGAAAGACTTCTATGCTTCGACCTAGGTTTGGTGAAATATAAAAGACTAGTGGGAGCCTTATCAGAAAAATGAAATGATAATGTTTAACTTTTCTAGTATTATGAGAACATATGCTATATAATGTTATAATAGTCTACATTAATAAATTTGTGCATTTAATACGATTGACAAAAAGTTTATCAATTAAGATATACAAATGAACTGAATAGAAGATTGATAAATAGAAATATAATATATACTTACTATTAAATACTTCTTGCATGTTAATGTTTTCAATACCCATGCAAGTACTTAATTTTAGAACTACTTAACACGTTGTAATTTGGTCCCTTAAGTGTTTATTTGGTCGAGACCATGTATTGTATTCCGCGAGTTTCGAACTCTAAAAGCAATATAATACTATGGATATTTGATTCATATACAATCGCATATTAATGTTATATGATCAACAACCACAGTTTGTAGTGTACGATATTTTGATGAATTAGTTCATCCGAAATAAGCAAATAAATTGAGCTGTGAGATTAAGTATTCAATTTGATTGATTATAATAAAGATGGTATTGTGTTAAATGTAACATAAGACTAAAACTACAATATAGATCTAAGAACTTGATCACTAAAATGTCAGTTTGATCAGTTTAAGTAAGTTGCATCATATTTGATGTCCTTGAATGTTAAGGATAATCGAATGCGCTTTTTTAAAGAGCTCGTTATGATATTATAGTAAGGGTTTTCTTTCGAATGGTTTAACCATTTATAAAGGAAAATGAATGTATAAGAGTAAATGTGATTTAAGGACAATGAGGATGAAGAGAGTGAATGGTCACTTCTACTTCATGAAGAAACATCAAAAATGAAAATTTTAAAAATAATAATTGATATTTAACATTGGAATAAGAAATATGATTTCTATTCCAAAATGTATTTTCATACAGAAAATAGTGTTCTATGAGATTTATTTCTTTGAGATCAAGGTATTTGATCAAAGAACTCTTCGCTATAAACGAGTTGCAGTATATAAAATAAACAATCTATATTAAGTGAACGATGGATCTCCAAATTTAGTGCATTATTACAGTAATGGTAGAAATAGTGGAAGCATGTCGTATAGCACTTATGATTGCATTAAATTATGAAAATTGTTTCCGTAAAACATACCGAACATTATTTATGAAATAATGACTATTTTCTCGGTGTCGACTGAAAATAGATATAGTTATATCTCAATGTGAATATTATGAATATTCACTTTGAAATAAAACTATAATGTAGCATTTGTTTTCACAACAAAAGTGATGCATTGCAAATCACTAAAGTATCTAAAATTATTTACAATTATTTTGGAATTATATACTAAGCCATAGTTTTGAGAAATAACTTTTATTATATGATTATGAATCATATGATACTAGTTAATTGTATCTCAAATAATTAAAGGCTATGCGCCTATTTAATGGAAGCGTCATAGAAGTTGATGAAATCTTCGTATTGATACATATAGCTATATGAAATCGTATGTTTATTAATACCAAAACAGTTCCATGTAATTTGTCATATTCACCGATGAGTCATCATAGACATGGACATGTGTATTTGATACACATGTATAAGTCTATATAAGCTCATAGAATATAAAACAGAAGTTAGTAATATAATGTGCAATAGAAATGATTCGATTTGATTGAATGGGTGAGTATACTGCAAAGAGTTCTGAATGTACATCAAAAGTCACTCCTCCCTATAATACACAATGATGTATTGATAAGGACTAATCTAACTTTATTGGACAAAGCATGATTAATGATGAGTGAAATTGAGTTAAATGCTTTCTATAAGGTGTGTACTTAGAGTAGTACACAAGGTTAAAATTAATATCATCCAAAGAATAGTTTATGAAACCATATGAGATAAGAGTTTATAAGAAACCCCTATATATCCAAGGCCAAGGAGTTGGCAGGTTGTGTGAGTCGAAAGATTGCATGTAATGGATCTTGTATGAACCGCCCTAAGAGAATTTTGGGAACGATGGTATGTTGTGAACATAAATATATTATGAATTAATGAAAAATCATTTTTATATAAGTTAATTCATAAAATGTTTGTGAACGGCCATTCCGTTGCAATGAGAAACAACTGTTGTTTCAAGAAATACCAACTTCGTTCGAAGGAATTCTTTGAGATGTTGTTGGTAGTAAAATGGGTTTAGATATGATCCAATGATAAAAATGATTACAAGGGATGTAATGAATGTGACCAAACCTAAATGAACATAAATACATTTGAACGCCTTATGAGTATTCCTGTACATTAAAGAGAAAATGTGAGTTTCTTATCAATGTGAACAATAAATAATCCTCGGTTGTTTAATTAGACCTTTAAAAAGTATCGACTCTATGATATGGTATGATGCGCTAATCCGAAATAGATTCCAAGTACATTATCAAAATATGATTTTGATAGTGGTATCCGAAAGGATATAATCCACTGGCTGCAAATGTATCTTTACAAGAAAGACAAATGCAATTAGAATATAGCGAGCCACATTGACAAGAATAATACCGTGAATTTCAATTGCTGAAATTAACGTATCAGATTCGCCATTCGATGTGCTCATCGATTTTACTCATAAAATTATCGTCTAGTATGATTTTATGTTTCGGTATATATGTTGAAATAGAAAATTCTAAACAATGATTTAGAATAAATGTTTACACATAATAACCAAAGCGTCTCGAAGTCAGTGGGAGCGATTTTGAGTTTGTTAGTTTTTGGATATGATCCAAGAATGGATATGAAAGTATTATTCAGAAAAGCATCAAAATTGAACAAGTGTTTTTGATAGAAATATCAAACAGTTCGATTATCAGTCAAACTACCGAGGAAGCTTGTGTTCATAAGAAAGAACATTAAAAGGTACATGGATATTTCTAAACCATAAGTAAACAACAAAGTGTGTTAACAATGTACTTATGTTAAAATCAGCCTTGGTTGTTTTAATGCTCGATGTTGGATTTATAAACGATGACTTTTATAGTAGGTATAAAAGATATTGGGAATATCCTAAAACGTTATGCAAGGACACCTTATTAAAATGTTTATACGCAACTAGTAAGATGGATTCCTTATGCATTAGCAATTAGAATAATCATACAAGTCATATTGTCTACAATATTGTGATTTATTTATGTATTTGATACATGCAGAGAATATCAAATCAAATTGATATCACTAAATGGTAGTTTGGAGTGCTCTAGTGTATTAACAGAATAATAGAGAATTGTTTTACAAAAACAACAAACTCCTTATGAAGGAGTGTTAAGACTCAAATTCATAAATGATATCTAGTATAATGTGTTAATAATAAATTCAACTTAATAATCTTTAAAATTGGAAATATTCCAACTGAAAGACTATGACTGATTCAATGAAAAAGGCTAAGTACATCACCTTGAATAGCGCCGCAATATAAACAATGTATATAAATATAAATGCACAAATTTATAACTGAGCTGAGAGTGATTCAAAATGTTGAGAATCCATAGTATTTTTATATAATAACAATGTCATGATATATTCAAAACAGAACTTAGAACTCACTGGACTTCGAGAGACATACTCCAAATTGTTCCACATGATAAAGGCAGTTTATCAACGTCGAAGTGAGTTGATTAACAGAATAGATAATTAAAACATAATAGCATACTCATTCACTAAGGAACTGACCCGATTGGTTATAAGGAAATTGATTGGAGAAGTTAGAATAAGATTCCATAATTGACCCCATGTGCAAGTGGGAGATTGATAGGGTTAGGGGTATATCCTAAGGGCAATTATGTAATTTGTTACATTTATCTAACTCGATAAAAAATCATGTTCAAAATAAAAAGTGTTTCGTTCGATTATATACTTGATATAATGTATTGTATTAATTCATTTAATTAAAACCATATTTAATAGAAAATCCATAAATGTTATGTTTTGCTATAGTAGTGACAAAGTGTTGTAACCATGAGTAATTTATCACAATGAAAATAATTATACCATTTTAAATATTCCTAGTCAACAAGCATCCAGACTGGATATTAAAGTATCCATTGAGACTAGAGTACTTAACTCTCTCCAAATGTTGCGCAGTGTATTACTCATAACTATTCGGGGTACCTAGGGGTTACGTGCCAATAGTTATTGGATAAGTATGGAACAACTTACTCGGTAGTTTTTCTGTTGGTTAATATAACTAAGGTAAAATAGAAAATATCGACGTGGCTGATTTACACGGTTCTCTCGACTTAAGAATAATGTGGTTCTTCAATATAAAAGCACCACTTTGACTATAGTCAAATCATGACACGGTGTCCATCGAGCGACTATAATTGGGTCGAGTGGAAGTACTGGAAGTGAAGCACTATTCAAGAGAGGATTTGTCTCCTCGGTTATATAGGATTAGTATCACGGTCAACTCAAGTCAACTCAAAGTCAAAGTCTCTAGCTAAAGCAGTTCAATTAATAATAATTGTTATTATTGAACCAAGGACTTTGTGTTTGGACTATAGAGTTGAATATGAACGATATTGAAATTTTGACCATTACTAAATTCCATAAGTTCAAAGTGATATAGGTTTGACGAAGAGAATTGGTATAAATCAAAGTCACAAGTAGGTAATGCTTAATAAAATGAAATTGGATTTTACTGAAACAAAGTAAGCGATAAATTTGGCCAAAATGTCACACTACCTGCTAAGTGACGTGTGAACGTTAATATTCGAATAGTTCGATACTAATCGTTGACCAAATTTCCACCTAACGAGTCACACAATCGAAATGATGAATTCTCTTTTGACCAAACGATTTAATTAGTAAATTAATTAAATTAACTAATACTTATGTAATATTAATTATAAATTTTGATTATGATTTGAGGAATAAATATTATTAATTATATTTATAATAATTATAAATATATCAATCAATATACGATATCGATAAGCGATTAAATTGGATTTCATTAAATAATATTTTCTCTGGGCTTAAATAGGATCTTGTCCCATCATGATGGGTATGATTTTCTGCTAAAACAAGGAGATAAAGGGCAGCTCAATTAGGGTAGAGTTGTTGGTTTTTGGATGGCTCAGATTGAGGGAGAACTGGTATGAGATGTGGTCCATTATTTCTATCTTCCATCCGCTATTTACACACCTCTAACTTTAATTGAAAGGGAACATTTTGCTACCACTTCTTCCTTCCATGCTGGTTGACTTCATTACTTATATGCCCTATAATATCAATCTCAAATCAATTTAAAGTTGATTACTATCCGATATTCAAAGGTCGACGATTTAAGGATTAGCACTTTGCAAAATCGAAAAGATTTCAAAGGAGAGAGTGTTCATCATTATAAGGTGTGCTTCAAGGCATTGGTTTTAGGTACGGTTTTCACTGAATTATAGTTTATAATTTTTGAATCAAATTCCATTTACATGTATTATTATACTGTTAGTTTGGTGATGATTCTTATATGTATTGATGTTGTCAGAAGCTAGATTGGTTATATGTATGTATTCATATATAAAAAACATTTATATGTATATAAGTCAAATATGTATAGCTGAATATTATATATTTATTAATTATTGTTTTATTAATTTATATATATATATATATCATTTAATTAAACATATATAGTTTGTATTTAATTATAATATCGTTCCACGGTAATAAATGATCATATAATTTTATACATGAATATTTATAGCAATAATAATGTTTAATGGCTATAAAATAATTTTTATGATTATTTATTAGTATTTATTATTATTTAAATCAATATACAATCTAAATAAATCTTATAAAATAAATGAGATTCGAAAATTGTTTTTTAAATTTTAAGTTATTTTATCATAAGATAAAGCTTTCGTCCAGAAAATGAAAAAAAACCAATTTTGGTATTTTTAAAAATTATTATAATAAACGAACGAAAAACAATAATTTAATAAAAGAATTTTACCGAAAATTATGGAAAATTTTCAAAATTCAAAATATCGTATAAGATTTTCAAGAAATTAATATTTTGAATAAAATATTTCAAAATATTTTTTTATTATTTTTATCTATTTTCGAGTGAATAATCAATTAATATATATTTTAAAATAATAAAAACCAAAAATAATATTTTAAGGTGTTGTGTATTTGATCTGGATTTAATAAAAATATTATTTTTTTATAAATTAATTTAGATATATATTGAGATATTATAAATATGTTTATGAATATATATATATATTATAAATTTTTCTATTATTTTCTTGATTTAGATATATATTTTTAGTTCATAATTACTCACAACTATTCGGGGTACCTAGGGGTTACGTGCCAATAGTTAATGGATAAGTATGGAACAACTTACTCAATAGATTTTCTGTTGGTTAATATAACTAAGGTCAAATAGAAAATATTGACGTGGCTGATTTACACGGTTCTCTCGACTTAAGAATAATGTGGTTCTTCAATATAAAAGCACCACTTTGACTATAGTCAAATCATGACATGGTGTCCATCGAGCGACTATAATTGGGTCGAGTGGAAGTACTGGAAGTGAAGCACTATTCAAGAGAGGATTCATCTCCTCAGATATATAGGTTTAGTATCACGGTCAACTCAAGTCAACTCAAAGTCAAAGTCTCTAGCTAGAGCAGTTCAATTAATAATAATTGTTATATTGAACCAAGGACTATGTGTTTGGACTATAGAGTTGAATATGAACGATATTGAAATTTTGACCGTTACTAAATTCCATAAGTTCAAAGTTATATAGTTTTGACGAAGAGAATTGGTGTAAATCAAAGTCACAAGCAGGTAATGCTTAATAAAATGAAATTGGATTTTACTGAAACAAAGTAAGCGATAAATTTGGCCAAAATGTCACACTACCTGCTAAGTGACATGTGAACGTTAATATTTGAATAGTTCGATACTAATCGTTGACCAAATTTACACCTAACGAGTCAGAGAATCGAAATGATGATCTCTCTTTTGACCAAACGATTTAATTAGTAAATTAATTAAATTAACTAATACTTATGTAATATTAATTATAAATTTTGATTATGATTTGAGGAATAAATATTATTAATTATATTTATAATAATTATAAATATATCAATCAATATACGATATCGATAAGCGATTAAATTGGATTTCATTAAATAATATTTTCTCTGGGCTTAAATAGGATCTTGGCCCATCATGATGGGTATGATTTTCTGCTAAAACAAGGAGATAAAGGGCAGCTCAATTAGGGTAGATTTGTTGGTTTTTGGATGGCTCAGATTGAGGGAGAACTGGTATGAGATGTGGTCCATTATTTCTATCTTCCATCCGCTATTTACACACCTCTAACTTTAATTGAAAGGGAACATTTTGCTACCACTTCTTCCTTCCATGCTGGTTGACTTCATTACTTATATGCCCTATAATATCAATCTCAAATCAATTTAAAGTTGATTACTATCCGATATTCAAAGGTCGACGGTTTAAGGATTAGTACTTTGCAAAATCGAAAAGATTTCAAAGGAGAGAGTGTTCATCATTATAAGGTGTGCTTCAAGGCATTGGTTTTAGGTACGTTTTTTTTTTGCATATCGGTTTTAGGTACGGTTTTCTCTGAATTATAATTTATAATTTTTGAATAAAATTCTATTTACATATATTATTATACTGTTAGTTTGGTGATGATTCTTATATGTATTGATGATGTCAGAAGCTAGATTGGTTATATGTATGTATTCACATATAAAAAACATTTATATGTATATAAGTCAGATATGTATAGCTGAATATTATATATTTAGTAATTATTGTTTTATTAATATATATATATATATATATCATTTAATTATACATATATAGTTTGTATTTAATTATAATATCGTTCCATGGTAATAATTGATCATATAATTTTATACATGAATATTTATAGCAATAATAATGTTTAATCGCTATAAAATAATTTTTATTATTATTTATTATTATTTAAATCAATATACAATCTAAATAAATCTTATGAAATAAAATGAGATTCAAAAATTATTTTTTAAATTTTAAGTTATTTTATCATAAGATAAAACTTTCATCTAGAAAATGAAAAAACAACCAATTTTGGTATTTTTTAAAATTATTATAATAAACGACCGAAAAACAATAATTTAATAAAAGAATTTTACTGAAAATTATGGAAATTTTTCAAAATTCAAAATATCATATAAGATTTTCAAGAAATTAATATTTTGAATAAAATGTTTCAAAATATTTTTTTATTATTTTTATCTATTTTCGAGTGAATAATCAATTAATATATATTATACAATAATAAAAACCAATAATAAAATTTTAAGGTGTTGTGTATATGATCTGGATTTAATAAAAATATTTTTTTTTATAAATTAATTTAGATATATATTAAGATATTATAAATGTGTTTATGAATATATATATATATATATATCTATATATATTATAAATTTTTCTATTATTTTCTTGATTTAGATATATATTTTTAGTTCATAATTACTCACAACTATTCGGGGTAACTAGGGGTTACGTGCCAATAGTTATTGGATAAGTTTGGAACAACTTACTCAGTAGTTTTTCTATTGGTTAATATAACTAAGGTCAAATAGAAAATATCGACGTGGCTGATTTACACGGTTCTCTCGACTTAAGAATAATGTGGTTCTTCAATATAAAAGCACCACTTTGACTATAGTCAAATCATGACACGGTGTCCATCGAGCGACTATAATTGGGTCGAGTGGAAGTACTGGAAGTGAAGCACTATTCAAGAGAGAATTCGTCTCCTCAGTTATATAGGGTTAGTATCATGGTCAACTCAAAGTCAAAGTCTCTAGCTAGAGGAGTTCCATTAATAATAATTGTTATTATTGAACCAAGGACTTTGTATTTGGACTATAGAGTTGAATATGAATGATATTGAAATTTTGACCATTACTAAATTCCATAAGTTCAAAGTGATATAGTTTTGACGAAGAGAATTGGTGTAAATCAAAGTCACAAGCAGGTAATGCTTAATAAAATGAAATTGGATTTTACTGAAACAAAGTAAGCGATAAATTTGGCCAAAATGTCACACTGCCTGCTAAGTGACGTGTGAACTTTAATATTTGAATAGTTCGATACTAATCGTTGACCAAATTTACACCTAACGAGTCACAGAATCGAAATGATGAATTCTCTTTTGACCAAACGATTTAATTAGTATTTTAATTAAATTAACAAGTACTTATGTAATATTAATTATAAATTTTGATTATGATTAGAGGAATAAATATTATTAATTATATTTATAATAATTATAAATATATCAATCAATATACGATAACGATAAGCGATTAAATTGGATTTCATTAAATAATATTTTCTCTGGGCTTAAATAGGATCTTGGCCCATCATGATGGGTATGATTTTCCGCTAAAACAAGGAGATAAAGGGCAGCTCAATTATGGTAGAGATGTTAGTTTTTTGATGGCTCAGATTGAGGGAGAACTGGTATGAGATGTGGTTCATTATTTCTATCTTATATCCGCTATTTACACACCTCTAACCTTAATTGAAAGGGAACATATTGCTAACACTTCTTCCTTCCATGCTGGTCGACTTCATTACTTATATGCCCTATCATATCAATCTCAAATCAATTTAAAGTTGATTACCATCCGATATTCAAAGGTCAACGGTTTAAGGATTAGTAGTTTGCAAAATCGAAAAGATTTCAAAGCAGAGAGTGTTCATCATTATAAGGTGTGCTTCAAGGCAATGGTTTTAGGTACAGTTTTCACTGAATTATAATTTATAGTTTTTGAATAAAATTCCATTTACATATATTATTATATTGTTAGTTTGGTGATGATTCTTACATGTATTGATGTTGTCAGAAGCTAGATTGGTTATATGTATGTATTCACATATAAAAAACATTTATATTTATATAAGTCAGATATGTATAGCTGAATATTATATATTTAGTAATTATTGTTTTATTAATTTATATATATATCATTTAATTATACATATATAGTTTGTAGTTAATTATAATATCGTTCCATGGTAATAATTGATCATATAATTTTATACATGATTATTTATAGCAATAATAATGTTTAATGGCTATAAAATAATTTTTATGATTATTAATTAGTATTTATTATTATTTAAATCAATATACAATCTAAATAAATCTTATAAAATAAAATGAGTTTCGAAAATTATTTTTTAAATTTTAAGTTATTTTTATCATAAGATAAAGCTTTCGTCCCGAAAATGAAAAAAAAAACAATTTTGGTATTTTAAAAAATTATTATAATAAACGACCGAAAAACAATAATTTAATAAAAGAATTTTACCGAAAATTATGGAAATTTTTCAAAATTCAAAATACCGTATAAGATTTTCATGAAATTAATATTTTGAATAAAATGTTTCAAAATATTTTTTTATTATTTTTATCCATTTTCGAGTGAATAATCAATTAATATATATTTTAAAATAATAAAAACCAATAATAAAATTTTAAGGTGTTGTGTATATGATTTGGATTAATAAAAATATTATTTTTTTTATAAACTAATTTAGATATATATTAAGATATTATAGATATGTTTATGAATATATATATATATATTATAAATTTTTCTATTATTTTCTTGATTTAGATATATATTTTTAGTTCATAATTACTTATAACTATTCGGGGTACCTAGGGGTTACGTGCCAATAGTTATTGGATAAGTATGGAACAACTTACTCAGTAGTTTTTCTGTTGGTTAATATAACTAAGGTCAAATAGAAAATATCGACGTGGCTGATTTACACGGTTCTCTCGACTTAAGAATAATGTGGTTCTTCAATATAAAAGCACCACTTTGACTATAGTCAAATCATGACACGGTGTCCATCGAGCGACTATAATTGGGTCGAGTGGAAGTACTGGAAGTGAAGCACTATTCAAGAGAGGATTCGTCTCCTCGGTTATATAGGGTTAGTATCACGGTCAACTCAAGTCAACTCAAAGTCAAAGTCTCTAGCTAGAGCAGTTTAATTAATAATAGTTGTTATTATTGAACCAAGGACTTTGTGTTTGGACTATAGAGTTGAATATGAACGATATTGAAATTTTGACCATTACTAAATTCCATAAGTTCAAAGTGATATAGTTTTGACGAAGAGAATTGATGTAAATCAAAGTCACAAGCAGGTAATGCTTAATAAAATGAAATTGGATTTTACTGAAACAAAGTAAGCGATAAATTTGGCCAAAATGTCACACTACCTACTAAGTGACGTGTGAACGTTAATATTCGAATAGTTCGATACTAATTGTTGACCAAATTTACACCTAATGAGTCACACAATCGAAATGATGAATTCTCTTTTGACCAAACGATTTAATTAGTAAATTAATTGAATTAACTAATACTTATTTAATATTAATTATAAATTTTGATTATGATTTGAGGAATAAATATTATTAATTATATTTATAATAATTATAAATATATCAATCAATATACATGATATCGATAAGCGATTAAATTGGATTTCATTAAATAATATTTTCTCTAGGCTTAAATAGGACCTTGGCCCATCATGATGGGTATGATTTTCCGCTAAAACAAGGAGATAAAGGGCAGCTCAATTAGGGTAGAGTTGTTGGTTTTTGGATGGCTTAAATTGAGGGAGAACTGGTATGAGATGTGGTCCATAATTTCTATCTTCCATCCGCTATTTACACACCACTAACTTAATTGAAAGGGAACATTTTGCTACCACTTCTTCCTTCCATGCTAGTCGACTTCATTACTTATATGCCCTATCATATCATTCTCAAATCAATTTAAAGTTGATTATTATCCGATATTCAAAGGTCAATGGTTTAAGGATTAGCAGTTTGCAAAATCGAAAAGATTTCAAATGAGAGAGTGTTCATCATTATAAGGTGTGCTTCAAGGCATTGGTTTTAGGTACGGTTTTCACTGAATTATAATTTATAATTTTTGAATAAAATTCCATTTACATATATTATTATACTGTTAGTTTGGTGATGATTCTTATATGTATTGATGTTGTCAGAAGCTAGATTGGTTATATGTATGTATTCACATATAAAAACATGTATATGTATATAAGTCAGATATGTATAGCTGAATATTATATATTTATTAATTCTTGTTTTATTAATTTATATATATATATATATCATTTAGTTATACATATATAGATTGTATTTAATTATAATATCGTTCCACGGTAATAAATGATCATTTAATTTTATACATGAATATTTATAGCAATAATAATGTTTAATGGCTATAAAATAATTTTTATGATTATTTATTAGTATTTATTATTATTTAAATCAATATACAATCTAAATAAATATTATAAAATAAAATGAGATTCGAAAATTATTTTGTAAATTTTAAGTTATTTTATCATAAGATAAAGCTTTCGTCCAGAAAATGAAAAAAAACCAATTTTGGTATTTTTAAAAATTATTATAATAAACGACCGAAAAACAATAATTTAATAAAAGAATTTTACCGAAAATTATGGAAAATTTTCAAAATTCAAAATATCGTATAAGATTTTCAAGAAATTAATATTTTTAATAAAATGTTTCAAAATATTTTTTTATTATTTTTATCTATTTTCGAGTGAATAATCAATTAATATATATTTTAAAATAATAAAAACCAATAATAAAATTTAAAGGTGTTGTGTATATGATCTGGATTTAATAAAAATATTATTTTTTTATAATTAATTTAGATATATATTAAGATATTATAAATATGTTTATGAATATATATATATATATTTCTATTATTTTCTTGATTTTGATATATATTTTTAGTTCATAATTTTTTTATATATTATTTTAATACTTATTATAATAATATGCATATATTATTATTATTATTTTATATATATATATATAATTTTTGTATATAAATACATTTATATATATTTTTCATTTACATAAATCTATTTAAAAAAAATTAGCATATATATATATGTGTGTGTGTGTGTATAATATTTATATAAGTAATAAGTTTAGTATATACATATATTTGGACAACATACAATATATATCGGATGAGCTAACGTGTCTGTTGTGACATAAATCCCAACATCTGTACACGGACATGTTATACCTTGCATGGGCTATCATGTTACACATGCGTACACATACATATATGTGTGTAATACATATATGTATATTTATATGTATTAATATATAAATTAAATAAAACTATATAATTTATAAATTTAAACAAAATAAGAGATTTTATTTAGATAAAATTTAGAAATGTTCTGAATAAATTAGACTTCATAGTCCCAATAAAGATCCGACTGGGTAAAAAAAATTGAAATTCACCCATAACTTCCGCTACGGGCTGGCCTAGTTCCAACAGCCATCTCGACTATCATCTCATAAGGGGAATCCATGGTGATTTGTGTCAAAAGTAGCTCCCTAAGAGGAGAGTTAAGGCCTTTGACAAACTTTATAGCCTTCTTCGTGGGGGTGTCATTCAATGTCAATTCAAACTTAGCCAATTCCGTGAACTTATTAATATACTCCTTCAACGTGGAGTTCCCTTGCCTTAACTGTATAAACTTCTCCCACTACAAACTTACTTCTGCTTTGGACAAGAATCGAGACTCAAAGCTAGTCCTAAATTCAGCCCATGCAATTCCTTCCTCGGCGTTCTCTTCAACTACTGTGGTCTACCACTCCAATGCTTCTCCCTTTAAATGCCATGCAGCCATCCTTCTCTTAATCCGACCATCTCATCCCATCTCCCGAAATATGCATTCATAGTCATTAATCCATGCCTTGGTCTCAATAAAGTCTTATGCCCTCGGATACACCCTTCCTCTCATATTTTGGAAACCTTTGCACATCTTGGGGAAGTCTATTAGGCGGGGTGCCGCTTCCACGTGTGAAGCAACAGGTGCCGCAAGCAACAGGTGCTGCTGGTGCAGCTTGCTGAGGAATGGGAACTTGCCCTACATGTCTTAGGTAATTGCTTGAACCATTTTAGCATCCTTAGATAGTGGGTATCTCTTAGGTGGAGGGTTGCCAGCCTCAGAGGAAAGATTTTAAGCCATAATCAACTATCTATAGGTTTAAACTTTTAGTTTTTACTCCTTAAGATAGCATTATTTGCTAAAATAAAAGATTTGCCTAGTGTATTCGCATATGTTGAAATAAGAGTGTGTGTGTGTGTGTGTGTGCGCGCGCGCATGTCTATAATAGGGTTTTGAAAAATATTTCTGAAAATAAAAAAATATACACTCTTACATATACCCATCCCCATTGATCAGGTAACCTAAGCTCTGGTACTAATGTAACAACTGAACTCAAAACAAACCTAATTTTCGATGCAGTAAAAGCCCATCGAACCTTAGGCCTGTTCGAAACCTGGTTGTTGGTTGGTAAAACTGATACAATAAACAATATACAGAGCTGTCTATATAGGCTATCAGAATCTCACAGCAGAAATGATAAAATATAATAACAGAAACTGTAACCATTTTAATAAAATTAATCTCAGAAACATAACATAACACCTTAATATTCGAAATATGATATCTCAAAATAACAACATCATGTCTGAAATGGATACATCAAAATATATCAAAACATAAATAGAAGATAACTGCCACAAGTCCTCACCTTCGCCTTTAGCCTCTTAATCAACATCATCTCACCTAATCTATGTGTTGTAATAAGGAGGTGGTCAGAACAACAAAGTCTGGTGTGTGAAATCTCAAGTATTACCGTAATTGTATTTAGGTGGTATCATTTAGATAAGTAATATGTCTTATGCATATTATATACTACATAATATACCTCCAACTATAAGCCCAAAAGCTACTCCAGTCCAACTCTACAGCTTATACTTTACCATTCTAACACTATATAATTTACCTTCAATTGTAGGCCAAAGGACCTTTCCAGTCCCATGCAACTATCGTCAATCGTGTCCTAACAATGTGAGAAGATGTACCCAAGTAACTTAATACCTTTTTAATGGGAATTAGACAGACTCGAACCATTTAATATCTATATCCTAGGCAGGTCCTTCTCATTTAATACCTAACCCAAGGCAGACCCCTCTCTGATACCACTTAACTAACATCGCACAGAATCTCATCGGGCCACTTAATACTTCTTTATGGAAAGTAGAGGTCCCTATAATAGCCACTTAATACCTCAATCCTAAAGCGAACCCCTCCCTAGATTTCTGACTACCATACATAAATGATAACCTTGACCATTTAATACTTCTTAGGTGAAAGGAGGTGGACCCTACAATAGCTACTTAATACCCCGACCCAGAAGTAGGTCATACGTATTATGACCCGTAACCCAAACTATGACGTCTCACATTTACTCCGACTATTCATAAGGTTGGTAACCAGATTAACTGGGCAGACTTACCCTACAGAATTAGGAGTAATCTCACGTCCACCATGTATACTTATTATAGGCTACATCTCACATCAGTCCCAAAGTCACACTAGTGGTAGCCGGATTAGCTGGGCAGACTTCTATATGCTTTTGACTAACCTTGCATCCCTGTAACTTGGTCATAATTCCACTCTCCATACATATTACCACATATACCTTACCCACATTTAAATACTAAAGCCGTATAAGAGGAACCCATTATTTCACCTTTAATTATGAACTAATTCCCATGGTTATCCTTAACTTCCTTCCTAAGGGGTTTAACGCTAATTAATAACCTAATTATACTATGTGATTAATACATTATTAATTATATTCTACTAATATACTTATATGATAATATATATACACATATACATACATACATATGTGTGTACATATACATACATAAATTAGGCTAACTAAATATTCCTAAGCGTGTGAAGATTTCGGTCTTATACTAGTCATTAAATGCGAAACTTCCATATACAAGTCTAACTCTACAAAATATCTTCCAAAATAGCTAATATCCTTAGCTAACAAAGTAGACATTCATAAATAAAATAGAATCATAAACCAAACTTATTATATATTAATATAATCGAACCAACGCCTCTATGTCAAGGAAACAAAGATTGTAATTTAAATCTCTTTTTCCATAAACGAACATGAAGGGAAAAAGGGATTCCTTTTTGTCTAAATTACGGAAATAGGCAGTGGAAACTATGAATAGGGGAATTCATACCTTACATACCATTTCCTAACTTATTCTTCTTTTAGAACCCTTTAACACAACATTAGAGAAGAGTTGGATTTGGAATAGAATATCAAATATTCAATTTGCAATAACAAGACAAATTCTACTATTTCAATATAATAATTGGATTCCAATAAACATAAGAAATGGCATTTCGTTTGGGGGAGTTTTGGGGTTTTAGTCTAAGGGTTTTCATGAACAAAATTCCAAAGGCATAAAATAAATCCAAACTTGTACTATACGAATACTAAAATGAGAAAAACTAAGATTTCCACTCATAGAGAATTTGCTTGCTCCTTTTTGGATTTGATTCATGTCTGCTCCTAATTTCTCTTTCAGATCTCTTCTTTTTGGAATATACAACAATTGGATTGTATATAAATTAGATTCAAAATCGAGGGTTAGGGAAGAACAGAATTAGAAATTGAATATTTAAATATCTAAAATCCCTTACTTGGAAATCCTAAGTTATTTTGAATCGTAGAGAAGAAGAAGACTGATAGAGTTCCGTTAGCATTCCAAATAATTTGTGACTAAAAGTAAAGGGGATAGCCTCTTATTTATAGTTTTTAGGAGGCACCAGAGGCATCATATTTAAGTCGGTTTAAAGTCAAAAAATCTAGGTCATTCGTGTCTCAGAAAACCCTAGCCGCCTCAATTATACCGCTCGATCGCCCACCATCAAGCGGTCGACAGATCTTGGTGAGGGGGTTAACTGATGTCCTTCTGTATTTGAACAATATTAATTGTTGCAATTTCTTTTTAATTTTATACCTATTTTAACACTAATGTTAACATTTTCTTAAATGTTAAGTTCTCCTTAACGTTAAAAATATTTATTACCCTAATTAATTTTTTTTAACATAATGTTATTTAAATTCAGAAAAATTAAATTTAAATTCACTTCGAATTATCTTGAATTGGAAAACTTCAAACATGAATAACTTTTCCGTTTAAGTTCCAATTACAAAACTTTATATATGCAATTTGATCAGAAAATCACCACGAACGTAATGGTGTAACTTTCATGGTCAAATTCTGATATTTAAAAAAAATTCATTTTTAGTCTTATTTTAATTAATTAATTTCTTATTATTTTTTACAGGGTGTTACAATTCTTGACCATTTAAATATTTTACTTTTAAAGCCCATAAATCCTTTTCCGCTATGAATATTTCAATTTGGAATTTACTTTAAAAAAATTCAGGAAATCTTACAAAATCTATATATGTATTTTCTTTCATATGGTTTCTCAAACTCCCTATTTCTAACCCATCTTCTGTAATAAATGGTTCTTAGATAATTCATATCTAATTATTTATTTATTGTAAAATTCTACAAATCAAAAACCATGTCTAAATGGTATTTATAGCATCATATTAAATTTTCGGATCATTTTACTCACACGAAGCATATGAAATAATCTTAATTAATTACGGCCAAGCATAATTACAAAGGGAAATGAAGATTACGGAAATACATTACTCACATATATCTCTTAGTGATAATGTTCTAGTTCCCTTAACATTAATCTTCTTCTTTCCCCCTGTTTCTTTCTTAGGCCGCCACCACTAGAATGCTTCAAGCTTATGTTTTATTTTTAGAGTGTAGAATGAAATGACATGAGGGAAATCAATTAACTTTGATCCCAAGAATAGTTGGCCCGCCGACCTATTGCTCCTATTCCTCATAAAATGTTCTAGCTAGTTTAATTAAGTAACAATATATTATTTAATTCCATAATGGAATCGTTTAAATCTTTATTTTCATAATTAATTCTTTAATTAATTATATATTAGTTTATAGAATGTTATAAGCTTTTCTCCTTGTGGCAATTTCGTCCCCAAAATTCAAATAAGGTGCGGTGGTGATTCTCAATCTTTTCCATGCCTACTCTAGAATAAACACATAAGTTACCTAACCATGTATTATAACCGAAATGTTCTAGCGCATTTACTAATACATAAAAGAATCAACCATATTATCATATATGAACATGGTATATAATAAAACATAGAAAATAGATATGCTAGTCCAAGCAAACAACTCGGGATAAGTTCTTTTGACTTTGTCTTCTGTTTACCAAGTATAATCATCTCGGTCTTCACTCCACTAGACTTGATTCACTACCCTATTATGAAGCTCTTTCACATCCTAGTCTACTATCTAAATGGGCTTCCTTACATTGGTTATGTTTGGTTTAACAACCATGTATTCCGTAACTCTTGGATATACAAAATCCTTAGGGTCTTAGATGCACTTCCTTATATAGGACACATGAAACACATTATGGATCCCAACATATGCATTCGGTAACTCAACTATATAAGCTACCTTTCTGATTTTACCAAGTATTAAAAATGGGCCAAAATACCTTGGTGCTAGCTTTCCAACCTTTCTGAATCTCATCTGCCTCTCATCGGCGAAATATTGGAATGGCTATGTTGAATGACTACAATGGGGTTTGATTTGAAATATTGGAAGCGAAACACTATTCAATAGAGAATTCATCTCCTTGGTTATATGTGGTTAGTATAATGGTCAACTCAAAGTCAAAGCCTCTTGTGACGACCTCCCATGACCCCTGCACCGAATCTAGAGAAAGTGCGCTGTAAAGTGTGCCAGGCAACCATGGACGATTATCAAGGTAAATTAAAACAATAGAATCTATCGTATTACACACAGCGCATGGACAAAATACAATAGAACATATGTATAGTGAAGCTTTACAGAACAAAATGCCATCATATAAAACTCCATAATAGTTGAATACAAACATCCAAATAGTCAATACATCAAGCCTCACTACATAACACTCAGAGAATACAAACAGCGGAACATCCAGTACATATAATAAGAAGATAATATGCAACCCTCCAGCTCGTCTTCGATATCAGCAATCGTAGAAGAGAACAGCACCTGTCACCTGCTACCTAGTCTGCCCGTCCCAAAATGGACGAACAGCCCAAGGCAATAAGAATTAAAACATAAAGCCTTGAGTCAGACAACAGTCTTAGTGAGCAGTAAATTAACTAACAACATACCAAAAGAGCATAAAGGAAAAGGAATAGGAATACAACCCTCCCACTCCAACCTCTTTCTACAGTGATAGCCCCCAGACACACACTAAGCAGAAGCAAACATAACAGAGCATACAATGTACAGTAAAGAAATTATCACTCGAGTCAAGGGCGATGTTTTCCAAGCACAAACCCCCAAGGCCTAAACCAAGATCAGATAAGCACCCAGAAAACACTGCTCTTGAGACCGAATGACGATACAACCAAACATCCATGACTCTGGCTATCACTGTTATCATTGCTTCGATATCACCGTTAATTGAATGACCGGCACATTCTTTCAGCCGTCCGTCAAGGGCTAATGGAAACCCCGGTTCTAGACATAACTCCCGCACGTCGTCGCAGCCCGTGCCTAGGACTATCGAATCTGCCTAGAGTACTCGACCATCAACAGTTGGCCGTTGGGACTATCGAATCTGCCCAAACGTACTCTTGCTTAGAGCATGCTAGAACCTTCAACAACGATGCTATCCAAGCCTCCTAGTCATCCTCCTTGACGACTATTTCCATACTAGCTCAAGCGCCTCTCAAGCATCCATTACTCTTAACTCGAATCATATCACCGAGTTACCAACGTGCTTGGAATGATCCCGTCTGGATTAGACGAAGACTTTCTCATATCATACTTCGCTTCATCACATCCTCGCAAAGTCTCATCTCAACATTATCATCTATGCATAAGAGCTTCATCATCCCGCTACATATGCCACGAGCAGCTTTCTCAATTCAAGAGCCTTTCCCTTAGCTTTTGAATCATCTTCGATCTAAATCAAATCGTCAATCATCTAATTCATAGCAATCAACCAAGTCAAACATTAATCCAAACAATCAAGCATTCAAATAAGATCTAAATAGACAATTATCACAATAATGGCAATTTCGTAAATAAAGTGTTGAAAGTCTAACAAGCATGAAATCATGAGAATTATCTCTACAATCTTGATGAATGAACTTGCATAGGTTAACACTTAGTAAAATGGATGTTAAATCATCATGAACAATGGATCTACATGGATCTACACTTAAGATGAAGAAAATGCATAAAAATCACTATTTTAACACCAAATCGAGCGAACAATCCGATATACTCCTTTGGATCCGTGTGAGAGATAATCACCACTCACCAAATCACCTAAACAACTCCAAATCAACACGCTTCAGATCTGGATAGCGAAGGATCAAGCTTGATCTATCACGAATCCGCTTCAAACGAAGAAATCTCTCTTGAAAAGATGAAGATCTTCAATCTAAGCTCTTGAATCTTCAATCTTGATCTTCGATTTGGATGAAAGGAAGCACTAGATTAGAGTGGAGAAAAGAAGTGAAGAAGTGTAGAAGTCGAGCTCTCAAAATGGCAGCACTTCGTCGCTTCAAAATCCGGATCCCAAAAAGTGAGAAAAACCCTTCCTATTTATAGCAGAAAATCCCTTAAGTCGCTCGGAGTTAGGTCGTCCACGACCTACGACCTAAAACCTACCGACCTAAAGACTTACCAACCTACGACTTAACAAAACCCCCAGCCTCTACGACCTAACCTAACGCGCACCTGCGACCTGGCGCTTAAGCACATCTTCGACCTAACTGCTAAGCCTTACGCGACCTAACAAATAACTGGGTTACGACAACAGCTAACTCCTAGGTCGCTCGCGACTTAAAACATAGGCTACGACCTAACGCCAAGCCAAAAACCAGCGACCTACGACTTAACAGGTTACGACCTAATTCCTTAAGCTTCCACGCGACCTAACATAAGTCGCGAACAACTGGGATGCAACCTAACTCTACCCAGACTTACGACTTAACTCCTTAAGTCGCTCACTACTACTTAGGTCATTGCCGACCTAACTACACTAACTCGCTAACCCTCTTAAGTCGCTCAACCCTATAGGTCGCTAACTCCTATAGGTCGCTAACTTCTATAGGTCGTCCCAACCGACCTAACAACTTAATTACTAAGTCGCTAACCCGGAACCACTAGGTCGCTAACTCCTCTAGGTCGCTAACTTTCCCAGCCGACCTAACACTTAACTAAAACTTAGATTGCATAATTCTATAGGTCGCTCCAACTAACCCACGACCTAAACCACCATACGACTTAAGACAATACGACCTATTTCTTAACTCGGTCAAAACCTTAAGTCGTCTACTATATCTTTAAGTCGGTCACTACGACCTAACTCTATCCTTAAGTCGCTCCAACATGTCAACCGACTCAACCCACTCCCCCATCTTCCTTAGGTCGTCGCCGACTTACCCCTTAAGTCCTTAACTCGCCCAGACTCATCACTAACTCGTCCAGAACTCATAAGTCGGCTACGACTTAGGACTTAAACAAAATTCTGCCAAAATCTGAAACTTAATAGAAATGCAACCAAAGGTCAACTCTTTTACGATGTTTCGATCCGTGAAAATACGGGTCGTTACATTCTCTCCCCCTTAGGAATTTTGCCCCCGAAATTCCAAACAAACAAAGCAATCAAAGACTATTCTGCACGCCCACCAATCATAGCAATCAACAAACCATGCATCCAATTCTAGCTTAGCATGCAGAATTCTAAAACCAGAGCAAGTTACAATATCGTGAGATGACACGACACCTTAGGGCCATACCTTGAAGAGTTCAGGATGAGCTGCCTTCATCCTCTCTTCCACCTCCCACGTACAGTCGTTATCATCATCACTCCATTGTATCTTGAGCAACTTAACTACCTTCCTCCTAAGCTGTTTCGTGTCGGTTTCGATAACACGAAGCGGCTTACGTGGTCTTCTATTGACTGGATCAACTTCATAATCTTCATAGCTATCTGCAGAAACTACTGTATTCGAGTCGTGCACATACTTCCGTAGATATGATACATGAAAAACATTGTGCACACTCGACATCTTCTCTGGTAACTCCAATCTGTAGGCGAGCTTCCCAATTCGCTCGATGATCGGGAATGGTCCAACAAATCTCGGAGTCAATTTTCCTTTCTTCCCGAATCGAATAACATTCTTTAGTGGAGAAATCTTCACGAAAACCATATCTCCTACGTTGAATTCCAAATCCTTTCGACGCTTATCAGCATAACTCTTCTGACGATCTTGGGCTGCCTTCATTCGTTGCCGAATGATCTCTATGCATTCCGTAGTCTGTCGAATCATCTCTGGCCCAAGCATCAGCTTTTCTCCGGTCTCTAACCAACATGTCGGAGAGTTACACGGTCTCCCATACAATGCCTCATATGGTGCCATACCAATGCTTGACTGGTAACTGTTGTTGTATGCAAACTCCACCAAATGAAGGTGATCTTCCCATGATCCTCCGAAATCCAAAACACAAGCTCTAAGAAGATCTTCCAAAACTCGGTTGACTCTCTCAGTCTGACCATCTGTTTGAGGGTGATAAGCTGTACTCAAACACAACTCGGTTCCCAAAACTTCCTGGAAGCTCTTCCAAAATCCACTAGTGAACAATGGATCTCGATCGCTCACTATACTCTTTGGAATACCATGGAATCGAACTATCCACTTAACATACAACTCAGCCAACTTTGATGCAGTCCTAGTCGATCGATCAGGAATGAATCTCGCACTCTTAGTCAAACGATCTACAATGACCCAAATACCTTTGTTTCCCGTTCTTGTTCTAGGTAGTCCATCAATAAAATCCATCGACACTTGCTCCCACTTCCATGTAGGAACTTCTAATGGATGAAGCAATCCACTTGGCTTCTTCTGTTCGGCTTTTACCAACTGGCAGTTCATGCACTTGGAAATAAAATTTCCAACATCCTTCTTCATACCTTCCCAGTAGTAGGTTCTCTTCATATCCCGATACATCTTATTTCCACCTGGATGAATTGTCAACTTTGAGTGATGACTTTCCTTCAGAACTTCACTCCTCAATTCATCTATATCGGGAACAACCAGTCGTCCTTGCTTCCGAAGCCAACCCTCTCGATCGACCTCGAATCCTTTATCCTTTTCTGGTTCTAATCCAGATTCCAAATCACGGATAATCTTGACAAGCTTATCGTCTCGCTTTTGGCTCTCGCCAATCCTTTCCACAAGAGAAGGTCTTATCGATAAGTTTGCCAACATCTCAGGTTCAAATTCGCATCTAGGCCTGAAGTCAAATCCGGCTAAATACTCGAGATTCTTCCATTCTGAAAACATGGCTCCCAATCCTGCATGTCTTCGACTTAACGCATCTGCCACTGCGTTACCTTTTCCCGGAGTATAAGCTATACCAAAATCATATGATGCTAAAAACTCTAGCCAACGTTGCTGCCGAAGATTCAAATCCTTTTGGGAGAAAAGATACTTCAACGACTTATGATCTGTAAACAATTCGAATCGAACTCCCAACAGATAATGTCCCCACATCTTCAGAGCAAATACAATCGCCGCTAACTCCAAATCATGAGTCGGGTAATTCCTTTCATGCAGCTTCAGTTGTCGACTTGCATACGCAACAACTTTATCCCTCTGCATCAGCACTGCTCCAAGTCCAGTACCACATGCGTCGATGTAAACCACCATCTCATCATTCCCACTAGGAATAGTCAAAACAGGAGCACTCGTCAATCGCTCTTTCGGGATTCCAAAAGCTTGCTCACACTTAGCATCCCATCTGAACACTTGGTTCTTTTTCGTCAATCCTGTTAACGGTGCAGCTATCTTGGAGAAGTCTTTGATAAATCGTCGATAATATCCTGCTAATCCAAGAAAACTTCTCACATCAGATGCATTCTTTGGTCTAACCCAATCCTGGATTGCTGCCACCTTAGCGGGATCAACCGCTATTCCTCTTCCAGAAATAACATGGCCTAAGAACCTCACTTCACTCTTCCAGAAGTGACACTTCGAAAACTTAGCCTTCAGCTGATGTTTTCCGCAAGATTTCCAAAACAATACGCAAGTGCGTCTTGTGCTCTTCTTCCGTTCTGGAATAAATCAGAATATCATCCACGAACACAAGTATGAACTTGTTCAACTGATCTCTGAACACTCTATTCATAAGATCCACAAAATATGCTGGCGCATTAGTCAATCCAAACGGCATTACCAGCCACTCAAAGAAACCGGATGGTGTCCTAAAAGCAGTCTTCGGCACACTATCCTTAGCCACTCTCAACTGGTGAAATCCCGTTGCCAAATCCATCTGAGAAAACACCTTAGCTTCGTGAAGCTGATCAAACAAGTCATCTATTCTCGGCAATGGATACTTGTTCTTCTTAGTCACCTTATTCAGCTCACGATAATCCACACACAACCTTAGCGATCCATCCGCTTTGGTTACAAACACAACTGGTGCACCCCATTCGGACACGCTACGCCGAATGAATCCTTTCTGTAAAAGGTCATCAACTTGCACCCTCAACTCTTGCTGTTCCCTAGGCACCATCCGCCTAAGAGGCATCACAACAGGTCTGGCTCCTTCAACTAGATCTATACGAAACTCGATCTCTCTATGCGGCGGAAACCCTTTGACTTCGTCAAAGACATCATCGAATCCATTAGCGATCGGCACTGATGACAGTCCATCCCGTGGAACAACTAGCGAATACATGAAGCTCATGAAGACGCCTTCTTCATGCTTACATCGTATCACAATCTTTCGCCCCTCCACATTCTCGACTGTCACTTCCAACCTTTCGCAATCAACCTTAGCCGCATACTTCCTAAGCCAGTCCATACCCAAAAAAATTCCGAACCCCGCAAAGTTCAGAACAAAACAATCACAAACAAAAGAGCAACCATGACTTGACACAATCAGACCACGGCATAACATACACAAACAAGACGAACCCCCAACCGGATTAGTCACCACCAATGGCCTATCAACAATATCCGGTTCCAAACCCAACCGGCCTACAAGTTCACTACAAACAAACGAATGCGACGCTCCAGTATCAAACAACACTCTAACTGGAACACCACATAAGAAAAGAGTACCTTGAACCACCACACTCTTTCCCTTCTCTTCAGCGGTAGGAGCTTTCGAAGACGACGGAACAGCTCCCAAAGCATAAGCTTGCACAATCTGCTTGTCCCTCCTCGGTTCTGGACAATTCTTCCTGAAATGCCCCGGCTTGTCACAGTTGTGACACTTCATCGGTGCCTTCGGATTCTTACAATCCTTCGAGAAATGGCCCTTCTGCTGACAATTGTAGCAAGTCAACTCGCCTTTCGGCTTTTTCTGGCCATCCTTACCCTTCTGCTGCTGCTGCTTCCTCTTCTTGTTTCCACCCTGCTGGGGTTTAGACTCTTCCCTGGTCACAGCAACAACAGACCCTTCCTTAGGAAACAGACTCTCATGCCTGAGAGCTTTCTCCACAAGCTTCTCAAATGAATCGTCCAAATGATCCACCAACTGCCTCCCAAGATAACTGTCCAAGCCTGTCACAAACTTCTCATTCTTCTGATAAGCATATTCTATATATGACCGGGCATACTTGGACAAAGCTTCAAACTCAGAAACATACTCAAGAACTGATCTTCCACCTTGCTTGAGCTCCACAAACTTCTTGAACAGAACAGACTTCTGAGCTGTAGAAATGAACTTAGCTTCAAATCTGACTTGGAATTGCTCCCAAGTAATCTCTTCCTCCGCAGTATTGATGGTAATAGAGTTCCACCAATCAGAGGCTCTCCCTTGAAGCTGCCTTGATGCCAACTTCCTCTTAGTTGCATCATCAATTCCCAAATCACCAAAGATCCTTCTACAAGCATCTATCCATCTCTGGACTTCGATAGTTGATTCTGTTCCCAAGAAAACCTTCCCTCCAAGAGCAGTATAGTCCTTGCACAACTTAGCAAAATCCACTGGTTTTGGAGTTTGGACTTGAACTCCAACATCTACTGCTGCCCCCGGAACGGGTATCCTTCTCATGATCGAATTCATCATAGCTTCGAACATAGCTGCATAATCAGCAGTCCCCTCAGTAGCACGGCCTTCCCTAGTAGCTGGTCTCCCTCTTCGACTCATTCTCAATATCTACAAAAAGAAATGATTAGAACATCTAGAGAAACAACTGCATAAAGGACTCAAACTAAACTAAACTACTATATTATATATAGTATTCATCCATCAAATTACAATTACGTCTCTCATACGTAGTTACGTCAGCGAGCGTTGGGTAAAATCGATTAACCAATGCTCTGATACCAAATGTGACGACCGCCCATGACCCCTGCACCGAATCTAGAGAAAGTGCGCTGTAAAGTGTGCCAGGCAACCATGGACGATTATCAAGGTAAATTAAAACAATAGAATCTATCGTATTACTCACAGCGCATGGACAAAATACAATAGAACATATGTATAGTGAAGCTTTACAGAACAAAATGCCATCATATAAAACTCCATAATAGTTGAATACAAACATCCAAATAGTCAATACATCAAGCCTCACTACATAACACTCAGAGAATACAAACAGCGGAACATCCAGTACATATAATAAGAAGATAATATGCAACCCTCCAGCTCGTCTTCGATATCAGCAATCGTGAGAAGAGAACAGCACCTGTCACCTGCTACCTAGTCTGCCCGTCCCAAAATGGACGAACATCCCAAGGCAATAAGAGTTAAAAACATAAAGCTTTGAGTCAGACAACAGTCTTAGTGAGCAGTAAATTAACTAACAACATACCAAAAGAGCATAAAGGAAAAGGAATAGGAATACAACCCTCCCACTCCAACCTCTTTCTACAGTGATAGCCCCCAGACACACACTAAGCAGAAGTAAACATAACAGAGCATACAATGTACAGTAAAGAAATTATCACTCGAGTCAAGGGCGATGTTTTCCAAGCACAAACCCCCAAGGCCTAAACCAAGATCAGATAAGCACCCAGAAAACACTGCTCTTGAGACCGAATGACGATACAACCAAACATCCATGACTCTGGCTATCACTGTTATCATTGCTTCGATATCACCGTAAATTGAATGACCGGCACATTCTTTCAGCCGTCCGTCAAGGGCTAATGGAAACCCCGGTTCTAGACATAACTCCCGCACGTCGTCGCAGCCCGTGCCTAGGACTATCGAATCTGCCCAGAGTACTCGACCATCAACAGTTGGCCGTTGGGACTATCGAATCTTCCCAAACGTACTCTTACTTAGAGCATGCTAGAACCTTCAACAACGATGCTATCCAAGCCTCCTAGTCATCCTCCTTGACGACATTTCCATACTAGCTCAAGCGCCTCTCAAGCATCCATTACTTTTAACTCGAATCATATCACCGAGTTACCAACGTTCTTGGAATGATCCCGTCTGGATTAGACCAAGACTTTCTCATAACATACTTCGCTTCATCACATCCTCGCAAAGTCTCATCTCAACATTATCATCTATGCATAAGAGCTTCATCATCCCGCTACATATGCCACGAGCAGCTTTCTCAATTCAAGAGCCTTTCCCTTAGCTTTTGAATCATCTTCGATCTAAATCAAATCGTCAATCATCTAATTCATAGCAATCAACCAAGTCAAACATTAATCCAAACAATCAAGCATTCAAATAAGATCTAAATAGACAATTATCACAATAATGGCAATTTCGTAAATAAAGTGTTGAAAGTCTAACAAGCATGAAATCATGAGAATTATCTCTACAATCTTGATGAATGAACTTGCATAGGTTAACACTTAGTAAAATGGATGTCAAATCATCATGAACAATGGATCTACATGGATCTACAATTAGGATGAAGAAAATGCATAAAAATCACTATTTTAACACCAAATCGAGCCAACAATCCGATATACTCCTTTGGATCCGTGTGAGAGATAATCACCACTCACCAAATCACCTAAACAACTCCAAATCAACACGCTTCAGATCTGGACAGTGAAGGATCAAGCTTGATCTATCACGAATCCGCTTCAAACGAAGAAATCTCTCTTGAAAAGATGAAGATCTTCAATCTAAGCTCTTGAATCTTCAATCTTGATCTTTGATTTGGATGAAAGGAAGCACTAGATTAGAGTGGAGAAAAGAAGTGAAGAAGTGTAGAAGTCGAGCTCTCAAAATGGCAGCACTTCGTCGCTTCAAAATCCGGATCCCAAAAAGTGAGAAAAACCCTTCCTATTTATAGCAGAAAATCCCTTAAGTCGCTCGGAGTTAGGTCGTCCACGACCTACGACCTAAAACCTACCGACCTAAAGACTTACCAACCTATGACTTAACAAAACCCCCAGCCTCTACGACCTAACCTAACGCGCACCTGCGACCTAGCGCTTAAGCACATCTTCGACCTAACTGCTAAGCCTTACGCGACCTAACAAATAACTGGGTTACGACAATAGCTAACTCCTAGGTCGCTCGCGACTTAAAACATAGGCTACGACCTAACGCCAAGCCAAAACCCAGCGACCTACGACTTAACAGGTTACGACCTAATTCCTTAAGCTTCCACGCGACCTAACATAAGTCGCGAACAACTGGGATGCGACCTAACTCTACCCAAACTTACGACTTAACTCCTTAAGTCGCTCACTACTACTTAGGTCGTTGCCGACCTAACTACACTAACTCGCTAACCCTCTTAAGTCGCTCAACCCTATAGGTCGCTAACTCCTATAGGTCGCTAACTTCTATAGGTCGTCCCAACCGACCTAACAACTTAATTACTAAGTCGCTAACCCGGAACCACTAGGTCGCTAACTCCTCTAGGTCGCTAACTTTCCCAGCCGACCTAACACTTAACTAAAACTTAGGTTGCATAATTCTATAGGTCGCTCCAACTAACCCACGACCTAAACCACCATACGACTTAAGACAATACGACCTATTTCTTAACTCGGTCAAAACCTTAAGTCGTCTACTATATCTTTAAGTCGGTCACTACGACCTAACTCTATCCTTAAGTCGCTCCAACCTGTCAACCGACTCAACCCACTCCCCCATCTTCCTTAGGTCGTCGCCGACTTACCCCTTAAGTCCTTAACTCGCCCAGACTCATCACTAACTCGTCCAGAACTCATAAGTCGGCTACGACTTAGGACTTAAACAAAATTCTGCCAAAATCTAAAACTTAATAGAAATGCAACCAAAGGTCAACTCTTTTACGATGTTTCGATCCGTGAAAATACGGGTCGTTACACCTCTGGCTAGAACAATTTGATTAATAATTATTATTTTTATTATTATTAAACCAAGGACTTTATGTTTGGACTATATAAGTTGAATATGGATGATGTTGGAACTTTGACGAATACCAAATTCAATAAGTCCTAATGTGATATAGTTTTAATGAAGAGAATTGGTGTAAATAATTGTCACTAACGTGGACCGCTTAAAATAGTAAATTTGGATTTTACCGAAATTGTATAAGCAATAAATTCGACCAGACTATCACACCACTAGCTAAGGTTATGTGTGAACGTTAATATTTGAACTGTTCAAGAGTAATCGCTGACTGAATTTACACCTATGAGTCATACACTACAATTTTGAATACTTTGAATACCATATCATTTAATTAAATTATAATAGTTATAAATTAACTAAATTAATTAATATATGTTGAATATTTATTATGAAATTATTCTGTTCATTTGAATCAGTATTCAATATAGTGCACATATAAATGTTATATATGCACGTACCGATATTCAATGTTGGTATACATTTGAATTGGATTTAAAATGGGCAGTTACTAATCAGGTTTGGAAATTCTTGTTAGCCCATAAGCCTACCTTGGATGGGTAACCATGATGGGGTATGTGGGTTGTGTTATTTTTGAAATAAGGGTTTTAATTGATAGAGAAAGAAAAGGTAAAGGGGGATCTTGATCTCCTCATTTCTCTCCTTTTCTTTTCCTATAAAAACCCAATACCTCCTTCATTCAGTTTTTACGTTTTCAAGCCTCCACGACCCATCTTGGTCGTAAGCATCATCGTATCTTCCCTCTTCACTTTCTAACCTAAAACAAAATCAAGTCAAATTACATTAAAATTGCGGTGATCTTTTCGGTTAGTAGCTATTCTAGAAGGGATTGAATCTAATTCAAGGAGCTTCTTCGATTCAACATTCAAGGTGCTAAATCAAGGCTATGGTTTAGGTAATATCCAATTTATATTAATTTATTTACACATTCATTTATGTATCGTATGTAAATAGGTTAGAATCATATCATTAATTCATACATTTATTTGCTATCAATTTACATGCAAATGTATTATAAAAAATATTTTGAATATAAATGTTTTTCTTTTCGACCATTATAAAAAAATTCAAAACTAAATTAATTTTAATAAAATTTAGAACTAAATAATGAATTTTAAACTATTGTTAAATGTATGATATATATTTATAAATTAATTTAATAAATTTATTGTATACAATTTTGCATGTATAAGTATGTTTATAAAAAATTCTTTTGACATATATTTTATTTATAACCATAATATAATAATAATATTACTTAATTTAAAGCATTAAATTATAATTTGTTATTACATATATATAAATATAAATAAATATATTTATATTTATAAAATAAATTTATATGGATACGATAGTAAAAAAACTTTAAATCCATAAGAAAATTTTAAAATAAAAAATAATTTTTTAATCCGCACGGATTAAATTTAAATAATTATTTTTTGATTTAGTCCATATCATTATGGCTGAGAATAAATATATTTTATGTTTAATTATATAATATTGTATATATACATATATATATATATATATATTATATAATTTGAACATACGTTTATGTTTTATGTACTTTCAAGAAAAACATTTTTCAAATATATATATATATATATATATATATATATTTGTATGTATGTATATATTAGAATTTTATATAATTTAAACTATATATATTATTTTATGTACTTTAAAAAAATTCAAATAGATGTATATCTGTGTGTGTGTAATTTTATAAATAAAATATAAAATATTTAAATTTGAAATTTGAAATCTAATTAGCTATTATTTTAATCTAGATCTACTTCAGATTGAAATTTTCTTAAAGATTTAAATATTGAATTTTGAATTGGATTACATTTATGTTTTAAATTTATACATAATTATTATATATAGATATATGTGTGTATATTTATATACACATATGTGTATATAGACACACACACATAGATATATATATATATATATTTATTTATTTATTTATTTACTTACTTTCTATACATATATGTGAATATTTATTTATATATATTTTATATCATATCAATATTATATAACAATAGACATCAAATACGTATATGAAGAGGCTAATGTGTCTATTGCGGTGTAAATCCCAACACTTATGTATGAGCATGTTAAACCATGTACACATTATATGCTGTACGTGCACGTGCACGTACATATATATGTGTATTTGATACACGTGCACATTATATATCACATATATAAACAAATCAAGTCTTTATATTAGTCAATTAAATAAATAAATAAATATTTAAAATTTATTTAGATTAGATCTAAGTCAATTTAGACTTCGTAGGCCCAAAAAGATCTAAAATGGCAAAAAAATTGAAATTCAAACATTTAACTTGTTACATGCTGGCCCAGTTCCAAAAGGTAATACATAATGACTAGTACATATTTGATGAGTTTAATATTGTATTACTATTATGGAGTGATTTGTTGTGACGCCCCACCTCTATGCTCACGCTAGCCAAGGACACTACGGGGTAATGCCGTCAACTAGCGTGAAGAATAAGGCTGTTGAGGAGCGACCATCTGTGCAATTGCCTTGTGCGAGCACCGATATGTCAGATAGTATAACATGCATTTCGTTTCAGAGAGGAAATCCGACATACCGATACAAACTCAAAGCTACCACACAGTGGCTAAGTGGACCCTCGGAAACAAATATAGAAATAAGCATAACATAAATCAGTCACAGATGTTCATATCTCAAAGGCGGAAACATATATGAATATAACACATAAAAGTGTACATCAGAGTAGTGGTCAAGTAAGATCCACAATATCACAAAAGAATAATTATACATCAAGGAGTCTCTGTCTCTAATGTATAACAACAAAAACTACAAAACTGTGTAGTTAGACAAAAGTCAGTAGATGATCCCAGATAAGGAGTCAAGCAGAAGCACCTGTAACATCTCGGTCTGACCCGAGCATTATTTAATAAGAAAATAATAAACGGATCAGTCTAGCTATAATTATCATTCAAGAAATGAGATATAAGCAGAGATGTAATAAGAACGTATGATAACAATAATGTCATACAAGGACAAATATGCTTTAAACAACAACAATATCAAACAATATCTCAAGAATCTCAAAGCACCAAAAAGAATATCATATTCTTAATTTTATTCACCAAACTACAAATATTGACAAACATATTAATGCCAATTGCAAAAGTTGGTGAAACACAAATTCTAGAAATCAACATTTAGAAATCCAGAAATCACAAAAGGGGAGGCCTATCACAAACGGGAGCATGAAAACTCACCAACACGTGTATCACAAACGGAACGCTATTCCATGGTCGCTAACCATAAATTTTGAGCCGAAGCTCCACAAACGGACCGAAGACCACGGATCGCTACCCCGCCAAATTGAACTGAAGTTCCACAAACGGGGATTGTAATCCCTAAACAAACAAATAGACATCGCACATCGCTAGTCTAAATCACAAAATGATCATCATCGGTCAATTAAAGTGTCGATTACACTAAGCTAGTAAATATATGAGTTTAGCTTCATGTCCCATAACCACTAGCTTAACTTAAATATTTACGAGCAAATTGTAGATTCCCACTCGAAAATTGTCACAAGAATTTCAATCGAACAAGTCCAAGAATTAATCGACGAAGTAAACGCAAGCGTTTCATACCACTTGTTTTTCTAAGCCGTTTAATTAGATTTTCTCATACGAGTGAGGTAAAGGTTTGTATATACTAATAGATTAGAAAACGGTTTTATAAAAGAGCTTTGTATTAAAAATAGAGTTGAAATCATCTTCGTAAAAGAGTTTGAATATTTACTACTAGTATAGAAACCTTTGTATTTAGAAGTGACAAACCACAAAATGATTGTAGAAACAATCAATCACATAAGTCAACATTCGAAGATGTGAATTAAATCCGAAGAAATCGATACCGAATCCATCAAAATGGATATTCTCAAAATCTCGAAAAAGAAGTCATCAAAGGCAATAATAAATGATAACAATAAATCAGATAGTCACGAATCGATAAAAGTTGGATCCTCAAGCTAAATAGGCAAAATAGGCAATATCAAGCAGGTCAGTCAACTGGCCTTCTGCAGTTAGTCGATTGAACCAGAACCCGAGAGTTTTCAAACCCTGTAGTCAGTCGACTGACTGTAGAGGGCCAGTCGACTGGCTGTAGCTGAAACTGTTTTCCAACCTATCAAATGGAAGAGCAAACTCTCACCATTTGCAACCGGTCGAGCAATGGACTTTAGAGGCTTTTGCCAATCGACAACCAGCCCTATAAGCCCTCGATACACCACCAAAAGCATGATCAAACATCAAAGCTAAGATTTTTAGAGTTTTAGACTTCCAAAGACCAAAAATTGAAATGTTCACCAAATCAATTCAAACCAAAATCAAATGAACATGTAAAGATGTTAGGAATTCATACCTAACAATCATGGATAGTTATAGGCATAGATGTGAGATAAAAATCTCACCTTTAAACCCAAAAATGATGAAAGAGAAGCTTGAAAGCAAAAAGGAGATCAACTACTCTTCAACTTCAACTATAGAAGCTTGAATCTAAGCTCAAAAGAAGAACATTTCCTAAGTTAGGTTTAGGAAATTTCTGAAATTAAAGAGAGAATGAGTTGGAGGAGGTGAAGAGGAGGCTTACCAAAGCTTTTCCAAGAGTTTGTAGCAAGAATTTAGTTTTGCAAATGAAAATTAGGGCTTGGAATTTCTAATTCCTATACTCTTCCCCCATTTTCAGTTTTGCTTGGGTGTTTAAGAAAATAGAAATGAAGTGAAGAGGAGAGGAGGGGGCTGAACTAGGTTATAGATTGAGTTGGGGTGAAACCCAAACCCAAAGCCCAATAGAAAATAGAAAATTCAAATTACTCCAAATATATTGATGTTTATACTTAAAAAAGTCACAAATTCCGTTTTGGACTCAATGGAAGTGGTCTCGAGTCCCAATTCGACTATTTACAAAAAGTAGGTTTTCAGACTTTAATCCAATTAACGATTCTACATTTAAATAAAATATTTAAATATACAATCGTAAAATATGCGGGTTATTACAGACTCCCCTCCTTAAAGAAATTACGTCCTCGCAATCTTTAAGAAATAAATAAGAAGTAACAACGATAAAAGCATTTAAACATAAAAGGAAGAAATTTGAAACAAAAAGTTCACCTTAAGGAGCACGAGAGAGCAAGTCCGGATGTGTTCGGTCGATGAATTCTCTGGATTCCCAAGAGCAATCCTTAGGATTTGAGGACCACTGAACTTTCACAAGAGGAACATCTTTATTTCGAAGGCGTTTAACCTCCGAAGCAATGATACGAATAGGATGTTGCTCATAAGTCAAATTAGGCGAAACTTCAATTTCTTCAATAACACCGCGCTCAAGAATAGAATCGGAATCTCGAAGGCATTTCCGTAGTTGAGAGACGTGGAATACGTCATGAATAGCAGAAAATTGAGCTGGTAACAAAAGACGATAAGCCACGGAACCAATGTGTTCGGTGATGGGAAATGGGCCAATATATCGAGGTGCTAATTTTCCCGATCGATTAAAACGCATAACACCCTTCATAGGTGAAACACAGATGAACACAAAATCCCCTACAAAAATTCTAATTTCCTTCTTCGATTATTGGCATAGGATTTTTGTCTACTCTGAGCTTCTTTCATCCTATAACGATTAAGATCAATCTTTTCTGTGGCATCCCGAATAAAATCTAGACCTAAAATCAGCTTCTCACCAGCTTCAAGCCAACACGAAGGAGATCAGCATGGCCTTCCGTATAGTGCCTCGAAAGGAGCCATCCCAATACTAGATTGGAAGCTATTATTATAGGAAAATTATACAAGAGATATATGATCTTCCCAACTTCCACCAAAATCAAGAACACATGCACGAAGAAGATCTTCAAGAGTTTGATTCACACGCTCGGTTTGTCCATCGGACTGAGGATGATAAGTGGTGCTAAAATTAAGCTTTGTTCCCAAAGATTTTTGAAGACCTTTCCAAAATCCACTAGTAAAAAATGGATCACGATCACTAACAATAGAAGTAGGAACTCCATGCAATTTAACAATTTCCTTGACAAAGAGTTTAGCCAAAATAGGTACGGTCCGATTGGACCGAACGGGAATAAAATGGGCAGATTTTGTAAGTCTATCTACTATCACCCATAGGCTATCATGGCCCGAACGAGAATAGGGAAGACCGTCAATAAAATCCATGGAAATTTGATCCCACTTCCATATTGGAATTTCCAATAGTTGCAATAACCCACCAGGACTTTGATGCTCGGCCTTAACAAGTTGGCAAGTCATGCAACACTTAACAAAATTAGCAATATTGGATTTCATTCCATCCCAATAATACAGTCGCTTCATATCCACGTACATTTTACTAATACCGGGATGAATGGTAAATTTAGAACGATGAGAATCTTCTAAAATATCTTTACGAAGATCAATAATATTTGGCACAATAATTCTACCAAATTTTCGAATACCGCCTCGAGCATCAATATCATAGTTTTTCAAACCTTCAATATCAATTTTATCCCTACAACTTTGGCTAAGAAGAACCAATTCGGGATCATGCTTTTGAGCTTCAAGAATACAGTCTAAAAGAGAAGGATGAGCCTCAAGGTTACATAAAACAAGAGATGAACATAAATCGGATTCACGATCTCGAATCTCACAAGTGGACAAAGTCTCGAGATCATTCCACTCGGATATCATCATAGAAACAACCGCTTGTTGCTTGCGACTAAGGGCATCGGCAACACGATTCCCCTTCCCGAGAGTATAAAGAATATCAAGATCATAAGATGCCAGAAACTCAAGCCAACGTTGTTGACGCAAATTAAGTTCCTTTTGAGAAAATAAATACTTCAAAGATTTGTGATCGGTGTAGATAACAAATTTCTCTCCCAAAAGATAATGATGCCAAATTCTAAGGGCGAAAACAATAGCTGCGAGCTCTAAATCATGAGTGGCATATCTAGTCTCGGCAGGCTTTAATTGCCTAGAAGCATAAGCGATAACACGTTCCCGCTGCATGAGAACGGCACCCAAACCAACACGACTAGCATTGGTATAAACAATAAAATCTTGGTTCCCGTCGGGAATCACAAGAATAGGAGCATCGGAAAGGAGTTCTTTTAATTTTTGAAATGAAGCTTCACATTTGTCTGACCAAATGTATTTAACTCTCTTCTTTGTCAAATTAGTAAGAGGTATGGAAATCTTAGAAAAGTCTTTTATGAACCGACGGTAATAGCCCGCCAATCCGAGAAAGCGACGAATTTCCGTCACACTCTCCGGTCTCTTCCAATTTTGAATTGCTTCAATCTTTGAAGGATCCACGGAAATTCCGGATTCAGAAATAATATGCCCCAAAAATTTCACATGAGATTGCCAAAAGTGGCATTTAGAAAATTTTGCTTTCAATTGGTTGCTCCTAAGAGTTTCCAACACAATACGAAGATGATTTTCATGCTCCTCTTTGGTTTTAGAATAAATAAGAATATCATCTATAAAGATGAGAACAAATCGATCGAGGAAGTCTTTGAAAACTCGATTCATAAGGTCGATGAAGTAAGCTGGAGCATTCGTCAAACCAAATGGCATGACAAGCCATTCATAAGATCCATAACGAGTACGGAACGATGTCAAAGGAATGTTATCCCCTGCAATACAGGGCTGATGAAACCCAGTTGCTAAGTCTAACTGTGAAAAAACTTTAGCTCCACTGAGCTGATCGAATAAATCATCAATCCGAGGCAAAGGATATTTATTCTTGATGGTGAGATCGTTAAGCTTGCGGTAATCAACGCAAAGCCTAAGTGTGCCATCAGATTTCTTCACAAAAATAGCCGAAGCTCCCCATGGAGAGGAACTAGATTGAATAAATTGCTTCACTTCCAATTCGGATAATTGTTTGCGCATCTCCTCATTTTCTTTATTGGGCATACGATAAGGAGGACAAGTAATAGGTAGAGCTTCAAGGATTAGATTAATTCAGAACTCAATTGCTCGCTTAGGTGGTAATCCTAGAACGGGCTCAAATATGTCGGGAAATTCACGAACAATGTGAATGAGAGAAATGACATCTTCCTCATCATCATTATCGTCATCATGAGGATTTAGGGAATACAAGGATGCTTTCGAATTGGAATCTGATTCTTTCAGAATGAGAGAAATCTGCTTAACAGATTGAGGATGCCAAAGATATATAGTCCGCTCAAGACATAGGATATGGGCTTCATAACGGTTAAGCCAATCCATCCCCAAAATCATTCCGAAACCAAGGTAACACATAACATGCAAATCGGCACGGAAAGAGTAATACAACAAAATAATTTCGACATCTTTACAAAGTAAACTGAGTGTTGCGGATCCACCGACCGGATTCGCAATTCTCAACAAAGTCATCAAGCCAATAGCATTCAAAGACAAAGCATCAACAAGTTCTTTTGATATAAAAGAGTGAGATGCACCCGTATCAAAAAGAACTCGAATAGAAAGATCATGAAATATAATAATGCCATCAAGGATAGAATGAGAAATACCTTGACCACGAGAAGTGTTAGCAGGGGCTTGTACAACATTTAGCTTGCCCTCCTTCTTGCCTTGAAGTTTGGGACACAAAGATATAGTATGACCCGAACTCTTGCAATACTGTAAGAAAGAGACTTCGGGCACTTGTTTGCATAGTGGTCCTTAAAACCACAATTGTAACATTCTCCGCGACGAGGGTTAGGAGTATTTGCTACCGGTGTTTCTTGCTTTCCCTTCTTATTGGGATTAGGCTTGAATTTAAAAGGTCTCTTCTTGTTGATGTTTTGTTTGACCTCAGCATCACTATCTTTATTAGCCTCTTCGAGTCGAAGAGCAATATCAACAAGTTGATCAAAAGAAACTTCTAATTTCAGAAGTAATGGCTTTTTGAGGCTCTTGTTCAAGCCATACAAAAATCTCTGATTTTTCTTCAATGGGGTATTAATATACTCGACCCTATATTTAGATAGAGATTCGAAAGATGCGAAGTAGTCCGTCACAAAAGATTCACCTTGAACAAGGTGTATGAAGCGTCGGGCCAAAGATACTTTTTCATCTTCCGGCACAAATTTCACCTCTAACCTTTCCCGGAATTGCTCCCAAGTAAGGTCCGCTTCAATAATTTCAGAGATCAGAAGTTCGTACTAGTCTAATGCTCTTTCTTGGAGCATACTAGAAGCCACTTGGACTCGATGAAGATCAATAAGATTCATGCGAGAAAAGATGCGGTCGCATGTTCGAAGCCAAGCCTAGACTTCTATAATGCTCTCGGAACCTTTGAATGGCTTTCCACCCAAGTTGGTGTAATCACTACACAAGCGTGCAAACCTAGATTTAGGATGTGTGGGCTCAGGAATAGGTCCGATAGCTTGAGCATTTCTTACAAGATCAAGGAGTTGCTGAGCAGACATAAATACACCATCCTGGGGAGTAGCACTAGATTGACCGGCGATGGGACGACCTGGTCTAACCATTTCTCTTCTTTAAGAAAGAAAGAAAAGAGAAAGAAGGTTAATCTCAGAATGAATATCAAACAAACTTGATTGATAAGACATGACATCATAAAAAGAAATAGGATAGAACGGTACGAAGACTCGAATTAAATCCTATGGCACGATTACTAAGAAAGACTTAGGACAATGATCCTTGCTAGATTATTCTATATTTGTCTCTGATACCATGCTGTGACGCCCCACCTCTATGCTCACGCTAGCCAAGGACACTACGGGGTAATGCCGTCAACTAGCGCGAAGAATAAGGCTGTTAAGGAGCGACCATCTGTGCAATTGCCTTGTGCGAGCACCGATATGTCAGATAGTATAACATGCATTTCATTTCAGAGAGGAAATCCAACATACCGATACAAACTCAAAGCTACCACACAGTGGCTAAGTGGACCCTCGGAAACAAATATAGAAATAAGCATAACATAAATCGATCACAGATGTTCATATCTCAAAGGCGGAAACAGATATGAATATAACACATAAAAGTGTACATTAGAGTAGTGGTCAAGTAAGATCCACAATATCACAAAAGAATAGATACAAGTGCTAAAAAAAAGAATAATTATACATCAAGGAGTCTCTATCTCTAATGTATGACAACAAAAACTACAAAACTGTGTAGTTATACAAATGTCAGTAGATGATCCCAGAAAAGGAGTCAAGCAGAAGCACCTGTAACATCTCGGTCTGACCCGAGTATTATTTAATAAGAAAATAATAAACGGACCAGTCTAGTTATAATTATCATTCAAGAAATGAGATATAAGCAGAGATGTAATAAGAACGTATGATAACAATAATGTCATACAACGACAAATATGCTTTAAACAACAACAATATCAAATAATATCTCAAGAATCTCAAAGCACCAAAAAGAATATCATATTCTTAAATTTATTCACCAAACTACAAATATTGACAAACATATTAATGCCAATCGCAAAAGTTGGTGAAACACAAATTCTAGAAATCAACATTTAGAAATCCAGAAATCACAAAGGGGGAGGCCTATCACAAACGGGAGCATGAAAACTCACCAACACGTGTATCACAAACGGAACGCTATTCCATGGTCGCTAACCATAAATTTTGAGCCGAAGCTCCACAAACGGCCCGAAGACCACGGGTTGCTACCCCACCAAATTGAACCGAAGTTCCACAAACGAGATTGTAATCCCCAAACAAACAAATAGACATCGCACATCGCTAGTCTAAATCAAAAAATGATCATCATCGATCAATAAAAGTGTCGATTACACTAAGCTAGTAAATATATGAGTTTAGCTTCATGTCCCATAACCACTAGCTTAACTTAAATATTTACGAGCAAATTGTAGATTTCCACTCGAAAATTGTCATAAGAATTTCAATCGAATAAGTCCAAGAATTAATCAATGAAGTAAATGCAAGTGTTTCATACCACTTGTTTTGCTAAGCCGTTTAATTAGATTTTCTCATACGAGTGAGGTAAAGGTTTGTATATACTAATAGATTAGAAAATGGTTTTGTAAAAGAGCTTTGTATTAAAAATAGAGTTGAAATCATCTTTGTAAAAGAGTTTGACTATTTACTACTAGTATAGAAACCTTTGTATTTAGAAGTGACAAATCACAAAATGATTATAGAAACAATCAATCACAAAAATCCACATTCGAAGATGTGAATTAAATCCGAAGAAATCGATACCGAATCCATCAAAATGGATATTCTCAAAATCCTGAAAAAGAAGTCATCAAAGGCAATAATAAATGATAACAATAAATCGGATAGTCACGAATCGATAAAAGTTGGATCCTCAAGCTAAATAGGCAAAATCAAGCAGGTCAATCGACTGGCCTTCTGCAGTCAGTCGACTGAACCAGAACACGAGAGTTTTCAGACCCTGTAGTCAGTCGACTGACTGTAGAGGGCCAGTCGACTGGCTATAGCTGCAACTGTTTTCCAGCTTATCAAATGGAAGAGCAAACTCTCACCATTTGCAACCGGTCGAGCAATGGACTTTAGAGGCTTTTGCCAATCGACAACCCAGCCCTATAGGCTCCTCGATACACCACCAAAAGCATGATCAAACATCAAAGCTAAGATTTTTAGAGTTTTAGACTTCCAAACACCAAAAATTGAAATGTTCACCAAATCAATTCAAAACAAAATCAAATGAACATGTAAAGATGTTAGGAATTCATACCTAACAATCATGGATAGTTATAGGCATAGATGTGAGATAAAAATCTCACCTTTAAACCCAAAAATGATGAAGGATAAGCTTGAAAGGAAAAAGGAGATCAACTACTCTTCAACTTCAACTCTAGAAGCTTGAATCTATGCTCAAAAGAAGAACATTTCCTAAGTTAGGTTTAGGAAATTTCTGAAATTAAAGAGAGAATGAGTTGGAGGAGGTGAAGAGGAGGCTTACCAAAGCTTTTCCAAGAGTTTGTAGCAAGAATTTAGTTTTGCAAATGAAAACTAAGGCTTGGAATTTCTAATTCCTATACTCTTCCCCCATTTTCAGTTTTGCTTGGGTGTTTAAGAAAATAGAAATGAAGTTGTTATCCTGACTTTTGGCAAGGCCGTGACACCAAGAACTTGACTAGAAACCAATGACAGTTCGTCTTGGAGATCGGTTATACGCAGGCTCACTGTGGATATAGGTGAATTGTTTCCAAGTCCGGATCGAGCAAAAATTGATATGACACGACAAGCAAATCTATAAGAGCCAACGTTCCGAATTTCAAGTCAATCAGAGTTCATATGCTCAAGATATTGATCGATCACGGTTGAGAAATCCAAACTTGCATCGATCATAACTCAAGATCTACAAACCCAAATGCCACCAAATTTTAACAGGAGCTTTAATATGACCTGAAGAATGTTCCTGCCAAATTTCGACTCGATCGGAGCAAGTCTTGACCGAGTCGTAATTCGTTCGTATCGATCGCGGATGGAAAAACTCCAACTTGCATCGATCATATCTCGTGATATACATGTCCAAATGCTATGAAATTTTCACAGCAGCTTAAGTACAACATGAAGAATGTTCCTGCCAAATTTAGACTCGATCAGAGCAAGTCTTGACCGAGTCAAAATTCGTTCATATCGATCGCGGATGGAAAAACTTCAACTTGCATCGACCATATCTCGAGATCTACAAGTCCAAATGCTATGAAATTTTCACAGCAGCATAAGTACAACATGAAGAATGTTCCTGCCAAATTTCGACTCGATCGGAGCAAGTCTTGACCGGGTCGAAATTCGTTCGTATCGATCGCGGATGGAAAAACTCCAACTTGCATCGATCATATCTCGAGATCTACAAGTCCAAATGCTATGAAATTTTTACAGAAGCTTATGTACAACATGAAAAATATCCACGCCAAATTTCGACTCTATCGGACGCAATCTTGATCGATACGAAATCCGTTTGTATCGATCACGAATCGGGCCGAAACTTCATGGGCTTGGTCGCGCGGTCCTACTCACGTGCCAGAAGAAGTCCCCTAAGATCTGAGCGAAATATCAGCCTCCTACACCTATAAATAGAGCCCCAGGGCATGCAGAAAAGGGGCTCCTTCTTCTTTGAATTCTCCAACGCCCAGACTCTGTCGGATCCAGATCTAAACTCCCTTGCTGCTGCCAATAACGAAATTCACTGCTGCAAATTGTTTGCGCCAAAAATGGTCACAAACCCCAAGTATTGTGAAAGCACCAGTATATGAATACAAATCAGCAGTATTCAGACACAAATCTCAGATCAAAGCTAGCAATAAACAGCAATCCAGGACTAAATCACAAGAACACGAGATTTATAGTGGTTCGGCTATCTCCGGCCTACGTCCACTTCAATGATTTTTATCTTTTATTGATGTTCTTTGCTGATTACAGATGATTACAGTAGGTACAATGAATGAATTCGAGTATAACAGCAATGGAAAGAAGTAGATTTGAATCCGGCAGAGTCTGGACATTGGACAGCCAAAAGATCCTCTTTCTATAGGCTTCAGGGGGCTATTTATAGGTGTAGGAGGCTGAGATCGCACTCAAACTTCGGGAGACTTCTTCTGGAACGTGAGTGGGCCCACGCGCCCGGTCCCACCAAGTTTCGACTCCATCTGGGATCGATTCGAAACAACTTCGTATCGATCAAAAAATGCTCCAATCGAGCTGAAACTTGGCAGGGACATTCTTTACCTTGCACGCAAGCTACTCTGAAAATTTCGTTGCATTTGGATATGTGGTTTAGGAGATATGATCGATGCAAGTTTATGATTTTCATTTGCTGCTGAGTTCGAATCCATGCCTTCGTATCCACCATTTCGAATCGACCTGGACATGTGAGTGCGCAGTGACGCGACACGAGATTCTTGGATCGCTCCACCTTTTGTGCCGCGTTGAAGGAGTCTTATTCGCATCCAACATCGGAGTCGAATTCGTGTCGACTACTTCGTGATTCGGTCGATACGAATTAGGCCCTTTGATATCTATACGAATAGCATAGCTCCAAATGGCCTGTTTACTGAGAAGCGCGATGGATATGAACAAGCAAGCATGTGTAAATCTGATCGATTTGAACCCGATGGATTCGAACTGTGCAAAACTTGATGGATTCGAACATGCTGAGGCGGTGCCATTCTAATGGATACGAACCTAATGGATTCGAATAGGCCGACCGAGGTTCGACTTTGAACTAGATCGATTCAAATAGATCGTCATGATGATCGAGTCGAGCTAGATCGATTCGAAATCCAACCTCCCTCCATGGATACGAACAGTGTACTTTCTCTAACTTGTATCGATCATATCTCATTCATATGAACTCCGATTAACCTGAAATTTGGAACGTTGGCTTTCATGGCTTTGCTTGTCATGTCTTGTCAATTGCAGCCCGATCCGGACTCGGACAAATTTCATCGATATCCATGATTATCCTGCAATGCATATTTAATATTCATGGCTAGTTATTATTGATTTTAGTTAATTTTTGGGTATCTCAGCTTTGCCAAAAGGTGGGATAACACAAATCATAATTATCTATTGTAACTCACTGAATTTATTTGTAATCTTCAAAGAAAGATCAATAAAGCTATCAACTTCATAGTGGACGTAGGCGATACGCCGAACTACTCTAAATTCTTGTGTCTCCTTGCATTTTAATTATTTTCATATCTGAAATTTGGAGTTTTTGTTAGATAATTCCTCTCTTTCCATTTAATTTCTTCATTTTATCTCTTCAAAAACTTCCGAAGAGTGTTGTGCCCAATTTTGGTACAAACACTTTGGTGCTTTCACTGAGAAAAACGTTGCTTTTCTCCTGCTCTGTGGATCTACTACCGTAGTTGGATTGCAAAAATCTAAGGAGGAGATCCAGATCTGTCGTCAAGTGGTTCCATCTATTCTATTCAGATTGCTCCAGATCTAAGAGGAACTGCATTCATCAATTATTTCGAATCCATCATTTCGTATCTAGAAAATATAGTTATTTTCGAATCCATCATTTCGTATCCAGAAATTATGGTTATTTTCGAATCCATCATTTCATATCCAGAAAATATGGTCATTTTCGAATCCATCATTTCGTATCTAGAAAATATGGTCATTTTCGTATCCATATTTTCGTATCCATGAAAATATGGTGTTTTTCGTATCCTTGTTTTCGTATCCAGAAAATATGGTCATTTTCGAATCCATCATTTCGTATCCAGAAAATATGGTCATTTTCGTATCCATATTTTCGTATCCATGAAAATATGGTGTTTTTCGTATCCATGTTTTCGTATCCAGAAACTATGTCAAAGTTCGTATCGATCAAGAGTGCTATGTTCGTATCGATCTGCTTCGCACCGCTCTGATCGTATCGATCGCCACTTTCCTGTTCGTATCGATCAAGAGTGCTCTGTTCGACTCGCTCCGCTTCGCCTCCATCAGAAGCCAACTTCGACTCGCTCACTTCGACTCGCTTCACAGCCATCAGAAGTGAACATTTCGACTCGCTTCACAACCATCAGAAGTGACTATTTCGACTCGCTTCGCAACCATCAGAAGTGACTGCTTCGACTCGCTCCGCTTTGCCTCCATCAGATGCCTTCTTCGACTCACTCAGCTCGCATCCCTCAGAAGAGCCTACTTCGACTCGCTTCACAACCATCAGAAGTGACTATTTCGACTCGCTTCGCAACCATCAGAAGTGACTGCTTCGACTCGCTCCGCTTCGCCTCCATCAGATGCCTTCTTCGACTCGCTCAGCTCGCATCCCTAAGAAGAGCCTACTTTGACTCGCTCACTTCGACTTGCTTCACAGCCATCAGAAGTGACCATTTCGACTCGCTTCACAACCATTAGAAGTGAATATTTCGACTCACTTCGCAACCATCAGAAGTGACTGCTTCAACTCGCTCCGCTTCGCCTCCATCAGATGCCTTCTTTGACTCACTCAGCTTGCATCCCTCAGAAGAGCCTACTTCGACTCGCTCCGTTCGACTCCATCTGGGAAGCCTACTTCGGCTCGCTCCATTCGAACCACTGTTCGACTCCATTGGCGAAGCCACTGTTCGACTCGCTCGGCTTCGCATCCATCAGAGAGCCTCTGTTCGACTCGATCTGCTTCGCATCGCTCTGTTCGTATCGATCGCATGTACTCTGTTCGTATCGATCACAACTGCTCCAATTCGTATCGATACTCACATGTTGTTCGTATCGATCCATCTGCGTCCAATTCGTATCGATACGAAATTTCAAAAAAAAAAAATCGGGTACGACCCAGATTTCCTAAAAAGAGGCTAAAAAAATCGGGGGAAACCCCCCGAACCCTAGCCGCAGCGCAGGGCACTCGCATAGTGAATTCAATCACCAATTTAATGAAGGAACATTACATCCGTGCTTCTAATTGTTCCATGACTGAACAAGACATAGGAAATCACAACAACAAATATTGAGTTGCAATCAAGGAATGGGTAAAGAAATACTACTCAACCGTACTCCCAGAGGCTGGAGAACCTAGCTAATATGCCAAGAACTGGAGTTGATTAATATATCATGCTTTTAAGGTGGAATGCAACTTCCTCCAATTGACCAGCTTTTAAACTCCTGAATTGACAACTATGGTACGATGGCTAATATGACGGCTGCCCTACAATGTCTACTCTGCCAACTCAAAACATAGCTGGTCACCGCTGAACCATCTTCAAATGCCCGCATCTTAATCATTCCACGTCCACATGACTAAAAGCATGAAATACAACCTCAAGGGGACTTCCTTAATACCCTATATAGGTCTCCTATCTGGATGAAAGTTTGGGATAAACACCAATCTATTAGCCCATTTTAACCAACTCGCCGTCCAATCGGCATTACCAACCACCCAAACGTTGGACAATCGTGCATACATCATTCACCAGTGTTACAAGACCCCTTGGCAATAAAATGGACCTGATCATAATGTCGATTGGAGAATCTTTCCCAGTCGAGACCTATTCGTTTAAACCATCCTACATGCAGAACTTCCAGTGAAAATTCAACATGTTAACTATGTCGGTGCACTATGGAAATACAACCCTCGACACTACCTTATGAAGTGGGAATGGCGTGTGGACTCCACCAAGAGTGATGAATGCCATCAAATGCAGATGTCTTCCCCCATTCCTCAAAGAACACTGTCATTCATGGTTAGACATACCAGTTCTACTTCTCATATTGTTGAAGGGAATGAAGAAGCTGGCAGCCAACGAATTTATCCAAAGCCCACAGCCAATTGCTGCCAATACCCATAAATGAATTCATCACCAGAGCTTATTTCCAGACTTTAATAAGAGAACTGGTGGATAGCCGCCGATGACTACACCAACATGTCCAGGCCAATATTGAGTTGATGAATCAGATAAAGGATCAACGTGGTGAGATAAGGAGGGAACCTACTCCATACTCTAGATCGGAAAACTCCTCTTCTTTAGATGGCTACCGTGGAGGCCAACGCCATAAGGCTGCTCCAGAAAGGATAGCTCCGAAAATATGTGCAAGCCCCATAAAACGAAGGACCGTGAACATCCGACCCCTATCGATCAAGGACTTTGATCAAATTGAACCATTTGCGTTAGACTTCCAACTGAGAAGGGCTGGACTGAAGTGCAATAGCGAGCGTACGATGCTGCCTCACTTATCAATGAGATTTGATCTGATCTCTTTTGAATTATTTCTAATTCAATTTTATTTACGTTGCGAAATATGACCTACTTGAATTAAACTACTTGCAAATGATGCAGGTAATCGAGTACTTAAGATTGGGTGCAAAACAACCTCCACGGACTATGATCAAATCATTGAGGTATCATCGTGACGAGCATGATTCAACCACTCATCGGCTACTATATGCCCCTGACTGGGGGCAAGGCATCAAAGCGGAAGAGACCGACAAGGTCAGGACTCTAGTACAAAGTGGATGCAACCGACCATCCCCTCATCCGTCTATGCAATTTAATTAGAAGATTTTAGAAAGACTTGGAGTTATATGTCCCAACAATGCACTCTCCATCTCGCATTTGAAGCTCGCCAAAATACTTATGCTTCTTCTGATGCCCGATAAAATCGGAATCACACCAAGGGTGGACGTGATGTCACCATCCATGCATCCAATCCTACATTAGACATTTGGGATTATTTGAGGGAACACATGTTTAAAGGTCCAACCCTCAATTTAAAGTCATCAACGACTAACTGCCTACTCGCTAACCATCACGAGCTGTCATTTCAACTCTCTTCCTTAGCTCGATCGAAAGAATACAAAGTATAAATTGGACATGACTCGACTATCTGCTCTCCAATTCTTGCACCCGACTTAAGGGAAAATATACAACTCAAAGTGGATGTTGTTCGACCATCCTTTCCTATGCTCGAGCACAAAGCTTGCCAGAACACTAATCTTACTCCTTAGGCTTAGCAAAAGTGGAATCCAAACGAACATGGACGTGATCCAACCGTCCATAAACTAAATCTCATCCTTCGTTGAGGGGCCTATAAGTGGAAGTTAATCGGGATCCCACCGATCACTCGCTAAGTGAAACCCCGAGCTCAGGGACAAGCCATCACACTACGGCAATAAGGGATTGATACACGACAATCCTCTAACTAACTCCGACTCCCAAAGTGTGAGCTGGAGTATAAACTTACGGACATGGGCTCGAGGAGGATGGATCCGTGCATCTAACGACTTCGCCCGTGTTCAACCTAAACCCGAGGAGGATGGATTAGTACATCTAACAACCTCGCCTTCCATATTTACAAGCTCGAGGAGGATAGATCCGTCCATCTAACGACTTCGCTTGCCTACTCAGGGTAGATATGATACAACCGTCCACGTACCTGATTAACTAACTCCAGATTCCTAGAGTGTGAACTGGAGTATAAACATCAACTCTAGATTCCCAGAGTGCGAACTGGAGTATAAACATCAACTCCGGGTTCCCAGAGTGCGAAACGGAGTATAAACATCAACTCCGAACTCCCAGGGTGCGAGTCGGAGTATAAACATCAACTTTAGATTCCCAGAGTGCGAACTGGAGTATAAACATCAACTCCGAACTTCCAGAGTGCAAGTCGAAGTATACATTAACTCCAGATTCCCAGAGTGCGAACTGGAGTATAAACATCAACTAACTCCAGATTCCCAGAGTGCGAACTAGAGTATAAACATCAACTCCGGATTCCCAAAGTGCGAAACAGAGTATAAACATCAACTCCGAACTCCCAGAGTGCGAGTCGGAGTATAAACATTAACTCCAGATTCCCAGAGTGCGAACTGGAGTATAAACATCAACTCCGGATTCCCAGAGTGCGAAACGAAGTATAAACATCAACTCCGAACTCCTAGAGTGCGAGTCGGAGTATAAACATCAACTCCAGATTCCAAGAGTCCGAACTGGAGTATAAACATCAACCAACTCCGAACTCCCAGAGTGCGAGTCGGAGTATAAACATCAACTCCAGATTCCCAAAGTGTGAACTGGAGTATAAACATCAACAACTCTAGATTCCCAGAGCGCGAACTGGAGTATAAACATCAACTAACTCCAGATTCCCAGAGTGCGAACTGGAGTATAAACATCAACTAACTCCAGATTCCCAGAGTGCGAACTGGAGTATAAACATCAACTAACTCCAGATTCCCAGAGTGCGAACTGGAGTATAAACATCAACTAACTCCAGATTCCCAGAGTGCGAACTGGAGTATAAACATCAACTAACCCTAGATTCCCAGAGTGCGAACAGGTGAATAAACTTCAACTAACTCTAAGTCCCAGAGTGTGGACTGGATTATAAACACCAATTGGGTGCGAATGACCACCCATCAACTTGCTTCGGTCCCGAGAGCGCAGGCTAGAGTATAAACACCAAATGGGTGTGACTAACAACCCATCAACCAACTCCAGTCCTTAAAGCATGGTTTGGAATATGAATACCAAAAGGGATGTGATTCGACTGTCCATCTATCGGCTATGGTTCCTCATCAAGTTCTGCAGTACAAAAAGCGGATGTGGTTCGATCGTCTGCTTTCCAATCTTCCCCTGACATGGGGGCACACTTAACACACAAAATTGGATGCGATCCGACCATCCAGCACTAAGCGGGCGTGACACAACCGTCCAAGCATCAACTCTTATCCCCGGCACGGGACCCATAACATAAATTTTATACGGATACACTCCAACCCCACAAGACAAAATTTCTTCCTTGATTCGATAGAGAGACGCAGATTCGCAAAGCGAACTTAGCTGAATGTCCTATTCTAAATGGATGCGACTACCCGTTCTACTGCAAACGAACGTGGCACGACCGTTCATCCGCTAACTCTCCCCTATGATCCAACGGGTTGTTCGTGCAACATGGATGGATGTGACCTAACCATCTGCCAATTGATTCCTTCCTATAGTTCAGTAGGAGAAGCATCAAATTAAAGTTGTTGTAATGTGATCGACCACACTTCGACTTTCGCCATTGACTAGTGCTAGAGGGATTAATTGAGGAAAATACGGTCCGACCATTTTCTACTAAAACTCTAAGTCCCTAGGGTGTGGACAGTGGTATAAACATCAAATAGGTGTGATGAATGGCCCTTCAACAGACTCTGATCTCCAAAGTGTGGCTACAAGAATAGACAAACGAATGAACGTGATTCGACCATTCATTCACCAACTCTGACCTAGACTTGACATGAGCAATATAAACTCACTACAGGTGCAATTAGACCATCCACGAACTAACTCTTCTAACTCAATACTGGAGGTAGAAGTACAAATCACCGAAAGAAGAGAAAGGTGACTCGCTACATCTCCAGCTTAGCGTCCTTTACAACTTAAGGCAACGACTACAAGGAGACCCTAATGCTAACCAATCAGAATGATGCCCAAAGTTTTGGGCAACCAATTATATCGTACCGCCAGATCGACGGGCAATATCGATCTGCACCTTTCACATCGTACCATTGAATCGACGGTCAATATCGGTCCTCTTCGTCTACAAGTCGATGTGACCCGAACTCCATCGAAAACCTTTGACCAACAGAGCATGGATAGAAGAATAAACCACGAATGGGTGTGACTTGACCATTCGTCCTCCGTTATCTTCCTTCGCTCCGTCAGGAAGAGCATGAGACCAGATGAGCATGACATGACCGCATTCAAGCTAACTTCATCCCTAAATCTAACAGGAGAACGTAAATCGAAATGGACATGGTTGATCACCCAACTCCAAATGAATGCAACGCGACCATTCATTCATTGACTCTTACCATGATCCGACTAAATGAGCAATTCAAAACAAGTGCAACCTAAACATCTGCGCACTGATTCTTACCCTGGATTCAACAAGGGAAGCATCAATCCTGCATTGGATCTGACTGGACGATTCACTCTTCAGTTTTTGCCCAAAGTATGGCGACATAAGCAGCGAAGTGAATGTCATTAACCGTCCAGAATCTAGCTTATGTCCGAATGTCGGCAAAGTAATAATGTATTCCGCCAATAGGAAAGAACTAGAACATAATACAAGATAGGCGCGACTCAGCCTTCCATCGGTTAACTCGATCCCATGGTTCAATAGGATAGAATACAAAATTGAAGCGGACATTATCTACCCTGCCACTTATCGAGATATTCCCCTGACTTGGGGGCACGAACAAGAAGATAAGATTAATATTATTCAACCATTCATCAGTCAACCCTAGTTCTTAAAGCTTGAACGACAGTATCGACACAGCTAGGACAAGACTAGACCGTCCGTGTAATGCATCCGCCAACCCGAGACTGGGGGCAAAAGAGTAATTATCCGAGAGTTGACTATGACAATTTGAACCTATGAACCATGCCTGATATTCATAACAACTCAAGGTTATGACTGAAAGGATGCCTAGAGATAGAATCATCAGATCAATACCCGAACTCATGAGCGACTGATCATCATTCAAACCCTTACAATGAGCAACGGATCGCGAGTACATTGAATGAAAAGCGCATCATTCAGAAACACAAGTGAATTCAATCTCAGAGCTAGAGCCAGCTATGTAGCAGCGTGCAGTACAAGGCTAAGTTCTACTAATCCTTTGATTCAATGTCCTTATAAGCCTGATCATTTACCATTGCAAATAAACACATGAGGCGCCTACAACCCATCACGAGTATTGTAGATCAGATCACAACTCTACGCAATTATGAAGAAAGAGTCAATTGTTTTACTTCAGGTGAATCTTGATGTGTTCGCTTGGACTCGACCTCATATATATATATATATATATATATATATATATGGACTCTCGCTAGCCATGAAGAACCCTACATTAAATGTTGACCCGAGGCATGTCTCGGTGAACAAAAACAATGCGACATGGATCCGGAGAGATCTGTTGTACTTAAAGAAGAGGAGAATCTGCTCAAAACCAGTGGATTTATCCATGATGCCCCCCAACCAAAATGAGTATCCAATCCTTTACTTATAAGAAAAACGAACAGAGAGTGGAGGACATACGTCAACTACTAAGATTTGCATGGGGTATGACAAAGCTCAGCTTTCCACTCCCAATGATCAACCAACTGATGGACCCGACCATCAAACATGAATTACTATCATCCATGGATGCAAACTCCAGATACAATCGGATATTGAAGCATGTCCAAGACCAGGAATACAACTATTTCATTATTGACCTGGGCCTATAGTGCTATGCTGAAGTCCCTGGATTCAAACTTGAGAACGCTTATGCTACTTACCAAAGGACGATTAACAGATCATTCAAAAATCATATCGGCCGATTGATGAAAGTAGATGTGGTTAATATGCTCATGAAATCACGACTATCAAATGACCATATCGATGACCTGACAGAGGTATTCAGCGCTCTCCGAAAAATGCAGGATGAAACTCGATCCTTTGAAATGCTCTTTCACCATTACATCAGAAAGATTCTTTGTTTTCATCATCAATTCTCATGGAATCAAGACTAATTTCTAGAAAATTCCGACAATTAGAGACACCCATGTACCGAGAACAACCAAGCAGCTTTAATAGATCGCTTAAAGAGACCTCCCATTTTACCCAAACCTTTGGATCGCGAAGATTTATACATCAATTGGGCCGTGTCAACACACGCCATAAGCGTCACAATGCTATGTAAAGAGGAACGAATCCAAAGACCAATATATGATGAAGGCTGACTATTGACAAGCTCACCCCGTTAACGTCCATATCGACCAATCGTTGCGATAGGTCCAATAGAAACCTTAGATGTCTGAAAAGTTACTCAAATGGAGTATCAAGCTAAGCCAATTCGATATCACTTATCTCCCTCGGAGAGCTCTCCATGGTCAAACATTAGCATACTTCATATTTGAATCCACCACATCAGCCGACTATCCGAAGAACAGTGGAGAACCGTCCAACCGATGGACTGATGGAGAACGTACACCGATGGAACTTACAATAATCAGCTTCCTAACATCAAAGTTGTGTTAATGACTCCTGAGGAACGAACGATCTGCTACGCCCTGAAACTCAACTTCCCTGCTAAATAACGAAGCTAAGTATGAAGCCTTGGCGCTCAAACTTGCAAGAAAACTATGAGTGGAAACTTTGCATGTCTTATGTGATTACTGGTTAGTAGTACGCCAAGTCAAGGAAGATTATCTGATTAGGGGGCAACGTCTTGCTCCTTATCTCAACCGGGTCAAAAAGCCAGCCGGCTTCGACTATTACACCACTACACAAATCCTCAGGGAACTAAACGAAAAGGCCAAATCACTCGCCAAGCTAGCCAGTTCTGGGGATGCACGACAAATAGACTTTGTCCCATTTGAAATGCTTATTATTCTAGGCATTGACATATGAAGATCAACTAGATCTTGGAGACGGATCTAGAAAAAGAGTCATGGATGACTCCTATCAAAGATTATCCACAATCAGGGATTCTTATTGAATAAAGGAATAAGAAATGACATATCCTCCGTGAAGCATCACTGCATGATTATGTCTGGATCGTTCGACTCCATCGATACAAAGCATTAATCCTGTATCCGCCAGTCCGAGACCCAATATGACGTATCCATCGATACGGAGCATACATTCCAACATCACAGATCAATCCAGGAGAGGATCGATACAAAGGAAGGACTTAAAACAACCATCGAACGTTGTTACAATTCGAATTTCGCATCGATCCAGGAGAGGATCGTTACGAAACTCGATAAAAAAAACTTGACAACGACCCATGAACATGCAAACGTTGACGGGAGTCAGGTTAACATACGTACACGTATGACGAACTAATATTCAATTTTCAAAATTTACAGGAATTGAATGCTCACCTGATGACAATTACAACAGCGAACAACAAATCGCTAGCACTCGACACTCAGATACAACAATGCACTACATAATCATTGGCAGTCAACAAATCAACATTTATATTACTGGAAATCAATCGAAGGTTACATCTTTTGACGAAAAGACAGCAACTACTCAACGAATCAGATAGAACTTTTTCAGAATGAAAGATGCAGCATTTCAAAGCACGTCATGTTCACACAAGACGTACTTTGGGGGGCAAATGTTATCCCGCCTTTTGGCAAGGCCGTGACACCAAGAACTTGACTAGAAACCAATGATAGTTCGTCTTGGAGATCGGTTATACGCAGGCTCACTTTGGATATCAGTGAATTTTTTCTAAGTCCGGATCGAGCTAAAATTGATATGACACGACAAGCAAAGCTATGAGAGCCAACGTTCCGAATTTCAAGTCAATCGGAGTTCATATGCTCAAGATATTGATCGATCACGGTTGAGAAATCCAAACTTGCATTGATCATAACTCGAGATCTACAAACCCAAATGCCAACAAATTTTAACAGGAGCTTAAATATGACCTGAAGAATGTTCCTGCCAAATTTTGACTCGATCGGAGTAAGTCTTGACCGAGTCGAAATTCGTTCGTATCGATCGCGGATGGAAAAACTCCAACTTGCATCGATCATATCTCGAGATCTACACGTCCAAATGCTATGAAATTTTCACAGCAGCTTAAGTACAAAATGAAGAATGTTCCTACCAAATTTCGACTCGATCAGAGCAAGTCTTGACTGAGTCGAAATTCGTTCATATCGATCGCGGATGGAAAAACTCCAACTTGCATCGATCATATCTCGAGATCTACAAGTCCAAATGCTATAAAATTTTCACAACAGCTTATGTACAACCTGAAGAATGTTCCTGCCAAATTTCAACTAGATCGGAGCAAGTCTTGACCGAGTCGAAATTCGTTCGTATCGATCGCGGAAGGAAAAACTCCAACTTGCATCGATCATATCTCGAGATCTACAAGTCCAAATGCTATGAAATTTTCACAGAAGCTTATGTACAACATGAATAATATCCATGCCAAATTTCGACTCCATCGAACGCAATCCTGATCGATACGAAATCCGTTCGTATCGATCACGGATCGGGCCGAAACTTCACGGGCTTGGTCGCGCGGGCCTACTCACGTGCCAGAAGAAGTCCCCTAAGATCTGAGCGAAATATCAGCCTCCTACACCTATAAATAGAGCCCCAGGGCATGCAAAAAAGGGGCTCCTTCTTCTTTGAATTCTCCAACGCCCAGACTCTGTCGGATCCACATCTAAACTCCCTTGCTGCTGCCAATAACGAAATTCACTGCTGCAAATCATAGTTATCTGCTGTAACTCGCTGAATTTATTTGTAATCTTCAAAGAAAGATCAATAAAGCTATCAACTTCATAGTGGACGTAGGCGATACGCCGAACCACTCTAAATTCTTGTGTCTCCTTGCATTTTAACTATTTTCATATCTGAAATTTGGAGGTTTTGTTAGATAATTCCTCTCTTTCCATTTAATTTCTTCATTTTATCTCTTCAAAAACTTCCGAAGAGTGTTGTGCCCAATTTTGGTACAAACAGAAGTGAAGAGGAGAGGAGGGGGCTGAACTAGGTTATAGAGTGAGTTGGGGTGAAACCCAAACCCAAAGCCCAATAGAAAATAGAAAAATTCAACTTACTCCAAATATATCGATGTTTATACTTAAAAAGTCGCAAACGCCGTTTCGGACTCAATGGAAGTGGTCTCGAGTCCTAATTCGACTGTTTACAAAAGGTAGTTTTTCAAACTTTAATCTGATTAACGATTCTACATTTAAATAAAATATTTAAATATACAATCGTTAAATATGCGGGTTGTTACATTTGTACACATTTAATGGATTTAATGTTTGCATTTATGCTATTGATGTTTGTTTAATAAAAATGGGTGGTTAGTACACATATGACGATATTTACTATTGTTGATTTCTTTGATGTTTTAGGTTGACATTAAGAATTGTGATATTTACTCAATCTGACTTTGTGTTGTTATTTTATTGATACCTTGTATTTATGATGATGGGTTACTATTGCATAATAGAACGTCATGTTTTCTACTTATGTTGGTTGAGGCAACCCGCACCTCCCAACATGTCGATCCAAAGCCTAGTGACTTTCGGACTCGCGCCATGTTGAGAAATGCAGTTCGCCGGGGTTGATAATAATTTACATCACAAAGATTAATAGAAGCAAATATAATCTAAGATATACTACACTTTTGAAACTCACAGCAAAAGGAATAAAATATATAGCACAGAAAAATATCCGTCTCGAAAAATATACAAATCACGATCTCAAAAAATCAGTGCGTGATCCAATACAGAGTACATAGAAAATATCTCTCCAAGTCTGATAAAAGAGATAAACTATACTAATAAGATAGGTAAATACATGGAGAGCAAATATAGAAAAATGCAGTCTCCAAAGATAAGCTCGACTCTCCAAGTATTAAGAATGGGCAAATTACCTACTGCCTGTCCACATGCGGTGGGGGAAAAGAAGGAAAGAGAATAGGTCAGACGAAAGTCTAGTGAATGAGTACAAGTTTAATATGTGATAATCATAAGTAGTTACTTCAATACTACTATAGATGATATGGGGTGTGATGGAAGTGTCCGTGAATTCCTAAGGTCTGTAATATAAGATTTCTTGTCTAATATAATAGATCGAACTAAGGATTGAATCTCATATCTAACGATCGACCACCGCTCCTAGAGCTAATATGTAAGACACCACCCTCTTGGCTACTAACTACGAAAAACACCACCACTAGGCTACTATGAAATAAATTCTCACAACTATCACTGCCATTAGGCCATTGGGAACCGATTTTCCCTCACTACGCACAAGGAGGAAGAACCCGAGATGCCGACTTGCCGGAATGTCTCTTCATTTGCATTCGCTTCCACCTCTTAATCGTAGTGTTGGCCTATTATTGCACGCTCTGGTTCCTTCTTCTTAAGTATATCAGATGCATCAGAAATCGTGCATACTAGGACCTCCTGTTGTGCTGGACCTACTCCATCAGACATCCTCGTCAGTGCTGCATGCCCACCGTGGAACCTACTATGAGTGTCGTTTGCGAAAATACATCGCCTCCAGTTGATTACTCGATCCTAAATTGGGTAAACAATATTAACCCAATACCGCCCCGACCTAGCATCCCCTCTTAGGGAACTAGCTTCCATACAAATTCTAACATGGATCAAATTGCCCTTAAATAGGCCTACAACAGTTAACATTTTATATATATGTTTATTTATAAACTTGGATCTTAGGTCGAGGTTCAAAATCTACAATTTTCATTCTAAACAGTCGACCGTTAGACCTAACCGATCGACCGTTTTCAGTCGACTGCTGGGGGTCCATGGATGACCATTCACGAACAAAATTTGGGGTTTCTGCATATTTTTAATCTCGACCATTCTACAGTTTAGTTTAAGTCGTTAACAGTGATTGGTGAACTCCAATTACTAAATGATCGGTCTAAGTATCGATTTGCAATTTAGTTTAGGGTTTGTTGATTTAGGGTTTTCAAAACTAACTGTAAAAAGAGGTGTAGATGTTAATTTCAAGTTAACAATTTACTGTGGTTCAATTCTATCCTAGTTTGCATATTCCAAATTTGGCTTTAAATAATTCAAATTAGATTTCTAGCACCTAAACTGGTTAAAATAGATTACACTAACTGTAAAAATCATCTTATTAAAATTGTTCCCACTCACCTTAAGCCTAAGCTCTTCCTATTGTTCTTGCTTGAGAATCACCCCCTATTCACTAACTCCACTTGCTATGCCTTGATTCAAACTTTTGTGTTCTTCTAAGTTAATTTAGTTTGATTTTTAAGAAATTTGAGAGTGGGAGGAGAGAGAAAAATGTTGGTAGAGTTTTGTTACTGTGTTCTATTAAGTGAATTTTAGGGTTAGATTAAGCTAGTATGTATAGGATTTGCAAACTAATATGGGTTGTTAGATTTAGGTTAGATAATCTTTTCTGAGATCAGGTTCTCTCATCAACAACGTGTGTCCAAAGCAATTCATCCAACTTGTTCGAACACATCATAGGCAATCGAGAACGCTTAATTTTACAAGGCTCGCAGTCAATCGCTTATTACCCTAGGTCGACCTCTACCGATTGACCTTCCATCCTTCTGGGTCGACCGCTTACTCTGTTAATTGTGTGAAACTTTTATTTTTGATTTCTTATTCTGTTTAATTCTTCTAATGCCCATAACTTTTCCATATTAACTCCGATTTCAAAGTGTTATATATGAAAATCATCTAGAAAATCACTACGAACGCAACAGTGCGAGTTTCGTAACCAAATTCGGATGTCTATGAAAAATTTCTTTTTAGTCCTTGTTTTATTTTAATTTAATTTTTCTTATTAAATTTCTCATTAAATTTTCAGGGTGTTACATTCTTTCCCCTTAAAAGGATTTCGTCTTTGAAATATCAAAGGATGGAAAAACGTAACTCATATACACAGCTACCAATAGCTACAACCATCTACTCAACCATCATACATGAGCAATCATTGTCCTTATAAATTTTCTAATGCATTATGTACATATATATGCAACGTCAAATGCACGTGAACCTATACTAATGCAAAAACAGTAGGCGGTCAATCGATCCACTTGACCGCTTGTCATGCAAATGCTCATGACATGCATCCAAATGTATGCAACATCTTAAGTAAATACACTTGCAATTCTATATGTATGCACAACCATACAATTCATATGCAACATCCATATGCATAACATCTGCTAGCACAATAATAAACAAGAGATAACATGCTACCAAGTGTAAGTATGTGTGTGCCTAGAGGATGTACTATCCTAAACGTGCAAAAGAGAACAACTCAAACAATACAATAAATACATCTATTAGCATCCATCATCCATAACATGTCATACTGGCATGTTTGCAACCATTCCTACCATCCAGTGGTCTCTACCTAAGGGTATACCACCTAAGTCCAATACATAAGTAACCTATACTCATAAGAAATATATTGGAAATGTACCCGAAAAGAGTTATGGGTGGTAGCGTGGATCTTCTCCTTAGTCTCCCACGTACTCTTTGCTGGGTCGTCTCCCCATTTGACTTTAACAAATCTAATCTCCTTATTGTGAAGTTGCTTTATACCATGCTCTAATATACGAGTGGGTGCACTACGAACAAGTGACTCTCGCTCAAGCTGACTCGACTCGACCAAAGTGGTTGTATTGTGTAAGCATTTCCGCAAGCGTGACACATGGAAAACATCATGTACCCCCACTAATTTCTCCGAAACCTTTACTCTACAAGCCAACTTCCCTACTCTAGCAATTATCGGGAAAAGCCCTACAAATCTTGGTGCTAGCTTCCTCGATCTACCAAATCTCATAACATGACTAAGGTGTGAAACTTTCACAAACACCATGTCTCCCATTGCAAATTCTAACTCTGTACGTCTCCTGTCAACATAAGACTTCTTCCTATCCTGAGCGGTCTTCATTCTCCTAGGGATCAAGTCAACCTTCTTCGATGTCTCCCTCCGATCCAGGAATTATCCTATCTATCGTATCCCACCAACACGATGGTGGTCTACTGGGTCTACCATACAGTGCCTCAAATGGTATCATCCCAATGCTGATTGATAACTATTACTATAGGTAATCTCCACCAACAACAAGTGATCCTCCCAAGAACCTCCAAAATCTAAAATGCACATCCTTAGCATATCCTCCAATACTTGATTTACCTTCTCTATATGTTCATCCGTCTACGGATGATATATGGTGCTCAAGCTCAACTCGTTCCCTAAAGCCTCCTGTAGGCACCTCTAGAACTCGCTTGTGAAAAGTAGACCTCGGTCACTAACTATACTAGTTGGAACTCCATGTAACCTAACAACCTCTCTCATGTATAGAGTCGCTAATGATGTCGTCGTCCTCCTACTCCTCACTGGTATGAAATGAGCGCACTTGGTCAACCAATAGACTATGACCCAAACGCTCTCATTCCCTCTCTTACTACTCGGTAAACCATCTACGAAATACATAGAAATACTCTCATACTTCCACTGAGGAATATACAATTGTTGCAAAAATCCTCCTGGCTTCTTTTGCTCTGCCTTTACCCTCAGGCAAGTCATACATCTAGCTACATACTCCGCTACGTGCTTCTTCATATCAGGCCAATAGAAGACTCTCTTCATGTCATGATACATCTTGTCACTGCCGGGATGAATGGTCATCCCAGAATGGTGAGACTCAGCTAGTACCTCACCTACCAAGTCCATATTATGGGGAACACAAAGCCTACTATCTCTTTGTAGCCATCGTCTTGAGTCAATGACATAACGCCTCAAATGACTCGATGACACTCGTATACCAATCCTCTTTATAGTGTCTACTAGCTCCTTATCCTCCTTCTTCCTAGACCTAATATGATTCATCAATGTAGGTTGCACATCTAAAGCTGCTAGTAGTCCAGAGGTAATATCTGATGATGGTCAGAATTCAAAGGTAGAAATGTACTCCAAATGTCTCCACTTAAAGAATAAGGGACTCAACACTGCACACTGTCTACTCAAAGCGTCTCCTACTACATTACGCTTGCCCAGGGTATAAGAGATATCAAAATCATATGATGCCAAAACTCCATCCACCTTTGCTACCTCAGATTCAAGTCCTTCTGGGAGAACAAATATTTCAAGGACTTGTGATCTGTATATAGCTCAAACCGCTCTCCTAAAAGGTAATGCCTTCGTGACATGAGTGCAAAGAGAATGACCGCCAACTCAAGATCATGGGTAGGGTAGTTTCTCTCCTGGGTCTTCAGCTGCCTACTCACATAACTCATCACACTTCTTTCTTGCATCAAGACCGTGCCCAACCCCATACCATAGGCATCGACATAAATTGTAAATGGCTTTGTCCCATCTGGTAGTACCAAAACTGGTGCACTAGTCAATGCCTACGTCATCTTAATAAAAGCATCTTTGTACTTAGCACCCCATGTAAAGCTAGATTCTTCTTAGTAAGACAGGTCAGTGGGGCAGAGAACTTTGCGAAGTCCTTAATGAACTTCCGATAGTAGCCCTCCAAACCAAGGAAACTCCTCACTTCTGTGGCATTCTTCGAAACATAGCAATCCTGAACCGTTGACACCTTACTAGGATCAACTGCTAAGCCACTTTCCAAGATGATGTGTTCCAAAAAAGCATACCTTCTTTCTCCAAAAGTAGCAATTAGGAAACTTTGCCTTAAGCTTATGTGCATGGAGTGTATTGAGCACTTCTCCTAAATGCAACACATGCTCCTCCTTGCTCCTTTAATATACAAGAATATCATCCACAAATACCACGATGAACTTGGTAAGCAAGCCCTTGAAAACTTGGCTCATCAAATCAACAAAGTAGGCGAGTGCATTGGTTAGTTCAAAGGGCATGACTAACCACTCATACAATTTGTCAAGTGTACAAAACATTGCCTTCTAGATATTGTCCTCGGCTACATGCAATTGATGGAATCTGGTAGCCAAGTCAAGCTATGAGAACACCTTAGCTCCAAATAATTGACCAAAAAGATCATCTATACGAGGCAAATGATAACGATTCTTCTTTGTTAGTTTATTTAACTCCCTATAATCGACGTAAAGTCTCAGAGAACCATCTGCCTCTGTTGCAAAGGCGACTAGTGCACCCCACTCAAAAATGCTCCTCTTGATAAAACCTTTCTCCAACGACTCATTAACCTGCTTGTTTAACTCGCATCTTCCCTTTGGAGCCATATGCCTTAGTGGTAAGGCGACGGGTCTGGCATTATCAACAAGATACATTGCAACAAACTAGACCTTCCACAGCATTTTAAAAATGCCGTAAAATCTTTTAATAGTGTTTTTGAATATGCTCTATAACAACATACCATTATAGGTCAGAAATATACCACAACAACACTAAAAACGTTGTAAAAAGTAAGTTTTCAACATCATATAGGAGTTACCAAAATATTTTATAGCGTTTGTGTTGACGAGCTAAATTGTTTTTCTTAGCGTTGGGCTTCCGCAATCAAACATATTTAATAGCATATATAACCTGGTATAATAACATTTTAACAGCGTTCTTGTCATTGCTATGAGTTCTTTTAATAGCATTTCCGTAGCTACCGTGTTTTTTGTGTTGCTAAGAGTGCCATTTACATCGACCTTTTTGTTGCTCTGAGAGGGTTATCATAGTAAGGAACTTTTTATAACGTTTTTGAAATTGTTGAAATTTTCAACAGCATTTTTATTGTGTTGTTGAATTTTATCATAGCATTTTAAACACACCGTCGTCTAGGATTTGTGCATTTCTCCATATGTAGGTTTCAGTTCTATACAGAGTCATAATTTATATATAACACAGTAATATAAACACATACATTTCATAAGCAACATGTTATATTAATGACACATTTCATAATCAACATATTATATTAATCATGCATTTCATAATCTAGACCATATTATGTTAATCAAACATCTCACAATTAACATGTAAGGTTACATAATAAACGTCCGTCCATAATATCCTTACATCAAAACATATATAATATGTCCATAATATTTTATAATGTAGAACAAGTAGCAACTAGTGACCAAAAATAGTAATACATGTAAGCATACAAACCAAAATGTAGTTCTGGCATCAAAAGTAACTTATGAATCCATAACTTGTTGTGGTATGTTACTACTTTCTGCACCAAAGATATCTATTTACCTGTAAAGTAAAAGTTCTTTAGTTATACATACTTTAAATCACCGTAAATAAAACTATGAATGATGAATTATAATTACAAACAAACTCAAACTGCACAAAACTTCACACCTCAAACTTTCAACATCTCAGGCTTGCGACACAGGTATGACACTCACATAGGCATCACGCACAGTTATGACATTCACATAGGCATGAAAGTATGACACACACGGTAAAAGTTAATTATAAAAAGAAATCTAGGGATGTGCCTTCGAAGAATTTGATGGTTGAAAGGAGAAGAAGGAAGAGGCTTAACGATCTTCTCTCTATGCTTAGATCTGTAGTTCCTAAGCTCAACAAGGTTCCTTTTTTTGTTTTAGTTTATTAAATCATGTGAACTAGTGATAAAGGATGCAGCTTAAAGGGTTGATACTGTTGTATTCAAATATGCTGAGCAATTTAAAAATCATGGGAAAGCTATCGATTATAAAATCACTTCTTGCAAAGATTTGGAAAATTACAGTTTGAGACCTGTAGATAAAATTTCTAATAAAGAAACAACCATAATATTTTTTATTTCATGGTTTTAGCTCCTACAAACTGTTCGGAGGTAACAAAAATAATATAGGGTGCATTCTTATATGAATGAAATATATGCATATATTAAATTTAGAGTCTTATGCTATATTTGGTTTGCTATATTTGGTTTGCTATTTTTAGTTTTAAGTTTTCGTTCATACAAAAATGCGCAAGACATGTATATTGTCGAAAATGACCAATTTAAAAATCGAAATTAACATACAAAATAGAAAACAACTTTTTTCTTCTGGGTTTTGAAAAATAATAGAAGCACGAGAAACAATCCACCATTCCGTCGCTCTTACATCCCTTTCGTCGTCTCTCCATTTTCCTTTCATCACCTCCGTCATCAATTCAGCCCTCTCATATTTGACATACATATTTCAAAACAGAAAATCCAAAATTCATTTTTAAACCAAACCCTACATTAACCTTTAGTGGTTTCTTTTGGTTCCATTTTAATAAAATCATCATCATTCAATGGTTGTAAATGTTTCCATTTGCACTGACTTTGTGCAAGAAGATACGGTACTGGAATTATTCCCCAAAGAAAACTTAAAAACGGAGCATGCTTGTTTGGTAATCGTATTTAATATTCAACTATTTTGTTTGTTGTAAATGTATGATGCTAGAACATTAGGTTTCAAGTATGAAATATCATGCATAATATGTTGTCATCCTTTCGTATCTAAGTTGCAACGATCATATGATAACAATGGTGAATATCGCATATAGAACTATCAAACGGGTTGGGTTGGTTCAAAATGGGTTGGGTCGAGTTTGACCCAATCCATTTATGACCCATTCTTTTTGACTCATTTATGACCCAATCTATTTATGACCCAACCCATTTAATAACTGGGTAACCATTTAATCCATTTAAAGATTTAAATTTGATTTGACTAATAAAAAACAAATAAATATAAAATAATTCTAATTCTAATTTTTATGTTTTGAATTTCGATAAAAATCCAAATTTAAAAATATAAAATTTTAATTCTAATTTTCATCAAAATTCAAATATAGAGATGTGGTAGCGTGTTATTTTCTAAGTACAACCGTCAGTCTGCATGGAGAACTACAGTGTGCGTTAACAATATGAAATATTCGATTGTCCATAATTTAGGTGGGAGTTAATCGGTCGAAGTCTCGCCTTATTCCAAGTTAGTATGAAGAAGTTATTGCAGTTTGAACAAAAAAAATAGCAGCTTCTACACTAGGCGGAGTTCAAATATGGGGATGTGGTAGCCTGTTATTTTCTAAGTACAATTGTCAGTCTCCATGGAGAACTACAGTGTGCGTTAACAATATGAAGTATTTGAGTGTTCCATATTGTCCGTAATTTAGGTGGGAGCTGTGCAGTCAATTCCCCGATATTGCCCCGATATATCCCAGATATATCCCGTAGTGGACCTTTGGAGCAACGATATTCCAATAAAGCGACCCAATATAGCGGATCCGCTATTAACCCCGGTATTGCTGCAATAATCCGCTATATTCCCGATTTTGTTGCCCTGCTATATCCCCCTTTCCTGTTAATAAGCATTTTGCTTGATGTCTTGCTTTTAAATTTTATAGTAACTTCAAAGTTGATGTAACAATGATATACGCTGTTGGTTATTATAATTAGTTCTAACTTTTTAAGTGTCAACTTTGTTTATCTTTACTTTATTATAACTTGTTTTGCTTGGTGAGAAATAATAAGTAATACTTGTTCCTCTCTTTAATGTAGAATGTTCAGCATTTCTCTTTTTAAAGTCGTCCGCTATATCCTGCTATATCCCCGATATATCTCTGCTACAACTTTTCGTACCTCAAACGCTATGGAGCGGCAGGGCGCTTTAACTGCATAGGGTGGGAGTTAATCAATCGAAGTCTTGCATGATTCTGAGTTAGTATGAAGAAGTTATTACAGTTTGAACAAAAAAATAGCGGCTTCTGCACTAGACGGAGTTCAAATATGAGGATATGGTAGCCTGTTATTTTCTAAATATAACTGTCAGTCCCCATGGAGAACTACTTTGTGCGTTCACAAGATGAAGTCTCCGAGTGTTCCATATTGTCCGTAATTTAGGTGAGAGTTAATCGGTCGAAATCTCGTCTAATTATGAGTTAGTATGAAGAAGTTATTGCAGTGCGTACAAAAAATATAGCGGCTTTTACACTAGGTGGAGTTCAAATATAAGAACATGGTAGCATGTTATTTTTCAGTCCCCATGGAGAACTACAGTGTGCGTTCACAAAATGAAGTATCCGAGTGTTCCATATTATCTGTAATTTAGGTGGGAGTTTATCGGTCGAAGTATCGCCTGATTCCGAGTTAGTATGAAGAAGTTATTATAATCTGAACAAAAAAAAATAGCGGCTTTTGTACTAGGCGGAGTTCAAATATGAGTATGTGGTAGCATGTTATTTTCTAAGTACAACTGTCAGTCTCCATGGAAAACTATAATGTTTGTTCAAAATTCTTATTTTCAAAATTCTTATTTTCAAATTTTATGTTTTTAATAAATGGGTAAATGAGTTACCTATTTATAACCCTCTTAAAATTGGATCAACCCAACCCATAACACATTTAATAAAATTTATAAATGGGTCGACCCAACCCATTTATAAGTATGGTAAATGGGTTGGGTTAATGGACTGGGTCATATTTTGATAGGTCTAATCGCATATGTGTACTAAAGTAAGAAAACTAATAACTACGACAACATTCATTCTACGGGCATGCTTTTTTTTAATCCAAAGTGTGCTTACTATAAGTTGGATGTTCAAGTCATAATTTACTCTGAAAAACACAGAACATATCATACGAAAAAGCAATATCATTGGTTGCTAAATTTTAACTGTTTACAAACCTAAATGCATGCCACATATAGTTATTTTTGAGGTTGTATTAAACACCCGATGATTCTAAAACGACCGAAAGAAAATGGGTAAATTGACTAAATATGATAAAGTGGATTCAAATAAAAGTAGTGATGTCTACTAAAAAAAGACCATTCATCTTTTTCTCCCCCAAGGGTATTTTAATATGGAACTAGTTCAAAACTACACCAAAGATTTTGGGTCACAAGATCTGTAATCTAAAAGCTGCGAAAATCTGATGCATTTTAGCTGCACTGGTGCACTTCAATAGCTTATAATCCTTCTAAAATGCACCTGATTCTTAGAACCACTAAATCCTTTTAAATTGCACTACTGGATTAGTGGGCATGAGTGATTAGTCTAAGTATATTTTCAGATTAGTCTAAGTACATTTTCGCATCACTTTATGACCAATTCGGGACTCAAAATAAACATATTCATTAAAAATTGAAGCATACGGATGGTAGACCCTATTTTTTGAATTAACTATGCCACGAAAGATTGAAGATCCGCAAAATTAATGTTTTTGCACTTATTCAAAAAATCGAATGAGAATTTAGTTCATATCCATAAATTAACCCAGATTTACGCAGATAAAAAACCTAAATTTTATTTCAGGAATACCTATGTTCTATGTCAAAATATGTATGTATGGATGATTATAGATTCAGTTGAGAAACAGTTACTTATTCAAATTCGAAGGTATACGAAGTAATGATCATTGATAATGTAACTAACAAGATCGACTGGAAAAGAAATCCCAGAGCAAACTACTGCATTTCCAAATATTTGAATTCTCTGTTTCACAAGGAGCTAGTTTATGTGCACAAGATTCAAAATGATGGCAAGCTAGATATACAAATGTATGTATCAAAATTTACATTCCATTTAACTGAACAAAGGGCTAGTATAATTACAGGCACTAGAGCTGGATGACAGGGTGGCCATGGAAAACGACAATGCATATGTAGTGCATAGGAAACCAAAGTGCAGATATGTGCGATAGTTGAACTTGTAAAGATGATAATATTAAGTTAAATTACACTTACTGGAACTTGCATCTGTTATAACTTTCTCGGCAGGCCAAGCAATTACAGTGCCAACTAGACCCGGTTTTAGGGCTGGGCGAGCCAGGCGGCCGCCTAGAGCAACCCCCGGTGGGGGCAACAGGAGAAGAGAACAGGTTAAAGTAATTTCATAGTTTAACTATGCTATTGTGTTGTATAACATGAAGTTAGTGCTGGTGCGTTGATAGTGGACAAGCTTCTCAGTGTTGAAGTTAGAATTTCGATTCCTTGCTTGAGCAATTTTTTCCTTCCAGTTGTCTGGGGCAACACTGTTTCAACTGGGTTTTTTTTTCCTTGGGCCAAATTTTGGGTTGCCTAGGGCAACCCAACTACTCAAGCCGGCCCTGGACTGCCAACACTATCTTCAATGTTTTGTATGGTGATCAAAAGTTTCTATGTTTCATAAGTACTTAGAAATTTGGCAAATGAAAACAGTGATCAAATATCATATCTATTGTTAATAATTTCAGTTGTTAAACTTATATTAACTATGTGATATAAAACTAAGAAAAGCTCAAATCATTGCTTGCCAAAAGGCTTGCTTTTTATTGCTGATAACTTTACAATATAAGAGAAAATATACATCAGAACGTGGAAACTGAAATGCTAAAAAATAGGACGTGAACGAATCAACTTCCTATACTACTTCAACTATTCAGACTTATTCAAACTCCTAAAAAACCTGCTACTCATGAGTCCAAACTGAGGGCAAACATACAAACAAATAAATAACGTTATCAGCTTTATTTAAATCCCAAAACAAGTTTAAGATTAAACTAACACATCCCCCCTTAATCTTTAACTTGTCCAGACAGCTCCTTGATTCCCAGCAAACGTCGCATCTTCTCAAACTTGGCAGTTGTCAACGCTTTTGTCAATATGTCTGCTTTCTGGCTCTCACTACTTACGTGTTTTAAAATAATCTCCCCTCTCTCAACACATTCTCTTATAAAATGATATCGAGTATCAATGTGTTTACTTCTCCCGTGGAAAACAGGGTTCTTAGCAAGATCTATGGCTGATTTGTTATCGACGTACAGAACCACCGGACCACTACATTCAGCTGTTATCTGATTTAGCACATTTCGAAGCCAAATTGCCTGGCAAGCTGCTGCAGTAGCGGCCATGAATTCAGCCTCGCATGAAGACAATGCAACACATCTTTGTTTCTGTGAAACCCACGTAACAAGGCTCTCATTCAAATAAAAACACATTCCCCCCGTACTCCTTCTATCATCCAGATCGCCACCCAAATCGCTGTCAGTGAAACCAGTTAATACATTGTTCCCGCTGTCCTTGCTATACTCTAGTCCAAAATGCAAAGTGCCTTGTACATACCGAAGAATTCTTTTTACAGCATTTTGATGAATTATTGTTGGACACTCCATATATCTGCTTGCAATCCCGACAGAAAAAGCTATGTCCGGTCTAGTGTGCACCAAATATCTCAGACCTCCGATCATGCTCTTGTACTGCGTGACATCCACAAGCTTGCCCCCCTCATCTTTATCAATTCGTTCTTTAGGATCCATTGGATATTTGGTTGGGTTGCAGCCTTTCAAACCAGCTTTCTCGATAATCTTCTTTGCATACCCCGTTTGCTTGATTTTGATGTGGCCTTTGTTTTGTTCCACTTCGATACCCAAGTAATAGCTTAACAGACCCATGTCTGTCATCTCAAAATTTAGACTCATCTGTCCTTTGAAGTCTTTGATTACAGCTGCACTACTTCCAGTCACCAAAAGATCATCCACATAAACTGCCACGACCAGTCTCTCCTCCCCGTTTTTCTTAGTATAAACAGCGTGCTCCGATGGACATCTCACAAAACCCAGATTTTCGAGACAGATATTCAGCTTCGCATACCAAGCACGTGGTGCTTGTCGAAGTCCATACAAAGCTTTTGACAATTTGTATACCAAGTTTTCTTTTCCCGATTTCACAAAACCCTCAGGTTGAGCTACATAAACATCTTCATTTATTTCTCCATTTAGGAAAGCCGTTTTCACATCAAGATGATGGACTTCCCATTCTTTCTTTGCAGCTAATGCTAGAAGTAAACGAACAGTTTCAAGTCTAGTAACCGGAGCAAAAATCTCGTCGAAGTCAACACCATGTTCTTGCACGTATCCTTTGGCAACAAGCCTCGCTTTGTGCTTCACAACATTTCCTTCGGCATCCTTTTTCAACTTAAAAATCCATTTTAGACCAATGACTTTCTGACCCCGGGGCAATTCAGACAATCTCCAAGTTTTGTTCTCTTCGATCGACTGTATTTCTCTCTCCATTGCCATCTTCCAGTTGCGATCTTTAACTGCTTGAGCGTAATTCATGGGTTCTTCGATTCCCATTAGATACAATTCCTCTTCCAACTGTATTTCCTCGGTTGCATCATAAATTTCATTGAGGTTTCTGATTCTTCTCGGTTCTATGCTGTCATCATAATCTTCAGGATTCAGCCTTGGTACTAGCGTCTGTGTCACTGGCGTCTCTGTGCCTTCAGTGTGTTTACCCTGAGGACTGTCACTACTCATATTGTCTGTACTGTTTTCTCCATTGTCACCTTGATATTCCCTTCTTCCGGTCTCACCCTCACTTGCTACTTCGAACGTACCTGTTCGAATTTCTTCACCACTGTCGTTTTGATTCCAATACCATGATTTTTCTTCTTCAAACATTACATCCCTGCTGATGTGTACTTTGTTGCTATTTGGATCATAAAGATGATAAGCTTTTGTCCCCGGTTCTTTTCCCAAATTGATAACCTGTTTACTCCGATCATCCAATTTTTTTGTGTGTTGGCTTGGCACCTTCATGTGAGCAATACATCCAAACACCCTTATATGTCCAACATGGGGCTTTTTCTTATTCCAAGCTTCATACGGTGTAATTCCTGTCAATGCTCTCGTTGGGAGTCTGTTAAGCAAATAAATCGAGTGCCTAACAGCTTCACCCCACATGAATGACGGAAGTTTCATTTGTTTTAAACAGCTCCTTGCCATCTCGACAACCGTCCTATTTCGGCGTTCCACCACGCCGTTCTGTTGAGGAGTATAGGGTGCAGTATAGTGCCTCTCTATTCTAGCTTTCTCACAGAACATCTTGAAATCATTCGATCCGAATTCACCACCTCTGTCTGTCCGAAAAATTCTAACTTTTCTTTCTGGTTCCCTTTCAACCAGTGCACAAAAGTTTTTAAATGCATTCAACGCTTCATCTTTATTCCTTAAAAAATAAACCCACATATATCGACTGTAATCATCTACAAGTAAGAAGAAATACCTTTTGCCCGAAGCAGTTTCTGGAAGTATAGGGCCACAGAGGTCTCCGTGTATTAATTCCAGCACTTTGGTTGCGTTGAAGCTCGTTTTAGAAGGAAACTGTTTTCTGGTTTGTTTCGACACAAGGCAATCAGTGCACACTTCATTCGGTTGTGTTATTCTTGGCATCCCATTCACCATCCTCTCCTTGAGCATCAATGACAAAGCATGATAATTAACATGTCCCAGACGCCTATGCCAAAGCTTCGACACTTCGTCTTGTTTTGACAGCATACACTTCGGAGTTGTCGTATTGATAACAAGTTTGTACAGTCTGTTTTGTGAGCGCTGGACTTTCATAAGTAACTTATCGTGAGTGTCATAAACCCACAAAAACTCTCCTTTAATAACAACTCTATTTCCTTCCTCTGTCAACTGTCCTACACTGATTATATTATTCCGAAGAGTTGGAATATAATATACATCAGTGAGAGTACGAGTATCTCCATTCTTGCACACAAAGGTTACAGATCCCTTACCTTCTATTCTCACTGTTGAACCATCTCCAAAGCTTACTTGACCAGAAATTTTTTCATTTAATTCTGAGAATTTTATTTTGAACCCCGTCATGTGACTGCTCGCGCCATTGTCTAGATACCATACATTTGATTCACTCTGCTCTTTTGATAACCGAGATGGAACCACCTTGTCCTCACTTAGACACATCATATTTTGCTCTTCTTTGTCACACTTTGCAAGAAGTAATGCTGGCTCATCATCCTCGATCTTTGTCATGTTCACTTCTTCTTTCTGTTCCCTAACACGCCTTGGCCTTCGACAGTCAACAGCAAAATGCCCATATGCGGAACAATTGTAGCACTTCAGGTTACTCTTGTCACGTCCTCCTCGCCCCTTAAAACTCGACGATGAACCATCTGAATTCTTTCGGTTTGATCGTTTCAACCAATCTTCACGAGTGAGAAGTAATTTTCCTTCACTGGCTTCACGTCTTTGCCATTCTTCTTCTGTGAGCATCAGCTGTCCTTCATTTGATTCTGTTTTTCCATTACCCTTCAGTCTCTCTTCGTGAGCTTTTAAAGAACCCACTGCTTCCTCTACTGACATAGTCTCCAAATTTCCAAATTGTTCCAAAGTCGAAACAATTTGAAGAAATTTAGACGGTACTGCACGCAGCAATTTCTTGACCATATAGGATTCATTCATCTCTTCTCCTAAGGCTCTTATGTTCGTCACAAGCCCATTCAATCTCAAGTAAAAATCATCCAGTTGCTCGTTATCCTTCATGCTCAAAGACTCAAATTCAGTTCTTAATGTTTGTACCTTGGCTTTCTTCGCACGTTCTGCGCCTTGGCACATAGTTTTCAACGCTTCCCAAGCTTGTTTTGCTGTCCCTTTCTCTGCTATCGAGAGTAACATATCTTCAGGTAGTCCTTGATACAACATGGCTAATGCAACTTTATCTATCTTCTCTTCAACAGCCACTTTTGGATCAGTCGGCTCTATTGCTGCCCAAACGCCTTGCGCCTGGAGATACACCTTCATTTTCAACGCCCAAGCGGTATAGTTGTTTCTTGTCAGCATTGGGTAAATTAGACCTATCGATCCACCTCCTTTGGCTTTGTTGATGTCCACCGTTGATGCCATTGGCTTTCACCCAGAAACTCTTAGCTCCGATACCAAATATTGTTAATAATTTCAGTTGTTAAACTTATATTAACTATGTGATATAAAACTAAGAAAAGCTCAAATCATTGCTTGCCAAAAGGCTTGCTTTTTATTGCTGATAACTTTACAATATAAGAGAAAATATACATCAGAACGTGGAAACTGAAATGCTAAAAAATAGGACGTGAACGAATCAACTTCCTATACTACTTCAACTATTCAGACTTATTCAAACTCCTAAAAAACCTGCTACTCATGACTCCAAACTGAGGGCAAACATACAAACAAATAAATAACGTTATCAGCTTTATTTAAATCCCAAAACAAGTTTAAGATTAAACTAACAATATCTAGCATAATAATTACCAAACAAGATGCATAAAAATTTAAAGGAAAGTAAGATCTTGCTTCCAATTAGTATGTCATTATTCAAGAATATATTGTAAATTTATAATCCAGATTTTGGTGTAGGTTACGTAGTGTAGCATATAATTAAGCAATATATTATTATTGAGTTAACTGGAAGAAGGACAAAACAGTTTGACAATTAGCAAATAGAAGGACCGTAGGCCTAGTCATAAGGTAAATTACAATTTACAACATAATAATTCCTCAGAACATATATTAGAGTACAATTTTTGTACGCACTTATTTTATATGTGAAAATAGCAGTCATCTTTGATGGATCAGCACAATACACATCCAATACAATATTTTATTTTATATAGACCAATCAAGTTGATCAATGATGCGCATTAATTTATTTACTCCCTTAAAAAAATGTGCACCGTACTGTTATCTATTTGTCATCATGATATACTAACCAGTGTAAATTTAACGTGCGTTTATTATTTTGATCTATAGAAACGCAAGCCAGTCACCATACAAAATTCAAGTTTAACCAATTAGTGATACTGGCAGAATGGCATTGAAGATTTAGCAAAATTATCCAATCATTTTTCGCAACTATGAACTTGATATAAATAAATACTTAAAAAATCCCATCTGTAGCAATATCCTACATATATTATCTAATTAGGACCACAACAACTTAAGTACGACCTTTTCTTCATTCCTCGCTTTTTTTATTTGGTCAATCGAAGACGATTTCCTTACATTCTTAGACTGGGAAATGGAATTGGTAATGCTTGAAGCATGTGCATGTTAAAATTCATTTACATAATTCCACCTACATAATCAATTGCTAAATTTATGTATTCAAGTAAGTTTCATGGCATTATCTCAGTTAATGTGCATGGTTTTATCTCAGTTATTCTCTTGATTACATTTGATTATTTAATTTTTATTTGTCTACTGGTTGACATAACAATTTAATCACGTAAATATGACCTTGATTCAACATCACCATTCAACTATAAGATATATTGAATCTTCTGCTTGTTGTAAAACACTAAGTCCCAGTTTCCTATAAAGAAAGAGATGTACTGGAAACAGGGAAAGCAGGGAAAGCTAAACATGTTAATGAATGTCTTAAAATTCAGTTGTAAATAAAACAAAATTCTTAAAAGTTAATAAATGATAAATAAGCATGATAATACATATACTGATGAAGTTGATAAATGATATTTCCTTATTTTTCATTAGCATGTGAAACATCGTAAATTTTGCTTTGCATCTGAACGGTTTGTTACCCCTAACATGTGATTATACCACCTAGTGCACTTGTACTTATGATCCATTCTTTTTATAATCAAATGCTTAAAGACAATCTTGCCATAATGATGACTAAGATTTCGACAATCTACACAAAGAGTATGAAAAAAATTTCATAGTTGTTAAATTTTGTTTCACGGTCTACATAAAATTTCATGCTCCTTGGTGATACTCTATACTAGTTCTATGATGAAAAAAATGCAACGGAAATATTGACTTTAATATCAGGTTTTTAAATATCTCAAATTAAGTTTTCAGTTAAATGTTATCCTAATACCTGTGTAAATTCAACTCAATCTTTTTCCATCTGTAAAAGAAAGATGATATATTGTATATTGAATGAAATAATGTTTGTACAGGCTTATCTTTGTATTTATAAAGATAAACTGATATTGGGCTTTGCGGGTAAGCCCACATATCTAATATATACAACCGCATTCCTTTATCCTATTATACACAGCAATATACATTTCTTCATTATCTATTACGCCCCCTCAAACCTAACACGAGAAGTTAGGGTTTGCGATTTTGGGAGCTGCCAGTGAAAAATTGATTTCTTCAGTTTCTCTGATTCGATTTCTTTTCTTCTTGAGTTGGTTGAGCTGAAAGTTGAGAGTTGGATGTTGCTTGACTTCGTTCTCGAATGCTTGAGAAATGTAGATCTGATAAAACTGACTTCACTTTTGGTCGAGTTGTAAGATAAGATTCCGATGATCTTTGTCTTCATTCTCGAAGGCTTCAGGAATGTAGATCTGTGCCTTGGATCTGAGGTTGATGTCCGCTTCATCCACGTTGAATTCTTGGCTAAACCTAGCGAAGTTTAGTCGAGACAGAGGCTTGGTTAGGATGTCGGCCTTCTGGTAAGTTGAAGGTACGTATCCGACTTCGATGTTTTTCTTTATTACTTGCTCTCTCACAAAGTACAAGTCGAGTTCGATGTGCTTTGTGCGAGAATGAAGTACTGGATTTGCTGAGATTGAGATTGCACTTTGATTGTCACACCAGATAGTTGGTTTGCATGTTTTGATTTGTAGTTCACTTAGTAGTGATGTTAGCCACATAATCTCTGCTGTAATACTGGCAATACTTCTGTACTCAGCCTCTGTGCTGGATCTAGATACATTAGTTTGTTTCTTTGCACACCAGGATACTGGATTTTTGCCCAAATAGACACAGTATCCAGTGGTAGATTTTCTATCATCCTGATCAGTAGCCCAATCTGAGTCAGTGAAGCCATTAATACTTAGAGCAGCACTTGTTTGTAGAATTAGTCCTTGATTGATTGTTCCCTTTAAATATCTTAAAATTCTTTTTACTGCTTTCCAATGTTCATCAAGAGGTCTTTGCATAAACTGACTTACTTTGTTTACACTGAATGAGATATCTGGTCTGGTGATAGTAGCATATTGTAGTGCCCCCACAATACTTCTATATTCCTTGTCATTTAGAATTGGTTAACCTTTGTTTTTTGAGAGATGAATGTTGCTTATCATTGGAGTGGGTAGAGGATTAGCTTTGTCCATTTTGGCTTTAACTAGTATTTCATTGATGTACTTTCTTTGATTTAGATGTATCTCTGATTTTGATGTTCTTTTGACTTCTATGCCAAGAAAGTAGTTTAGATCCCCCAGGTCTTTGATTGAAAATTCCTCTTTCAAACATTGTGTGATGTTCATGATTTCTGATTTGTTGTTTCCTGTAATAACAAAGTCATCAACATAAATTAGTATATAGACTATTGTGTCAATAACAAATTTAGTGAACAGCGAGTCATCGGATTTAGTGGAGTTATAGCCATGTTTTGCTAGAGTTGTCTTCAGCTTGTCAAACCAAACTCTTGGTGCTTGCTTGAGCCCATAGAGTGCTTTGTTGAGTTTGCATACTAGCTGTTTTTTGTTTTCCTTTGTGAACCCTTGTGGCTGCTCCATATATACTTCCTCCTGCAATTCACCATTAAGAAAGGCATTATTGACATCTAATTGTTTGATAGACCAATTCTTATGCAAGGCAATTGTTAATATAACTCTGATGGTAGTGGGTTTCACAATAGGAGAAAAAGTTTCATTAAAATCAAATCCACTTTGTTGTGAATACCCATTTGCCACCAATCTTGCCTTGTATTTAAGAATTGAGCCATCTGGATTTTTCTTTAATCTAAAGGTCCATTTGCATCCAACTATGTTTTTATTCATTGGTAGGGGTACAAGATCCCATGTCTTGTTTTTTATTAGTGCATTGTATTCCTCTTCCATAGCCTTTTTCCAGTTATCATTTAAGATTGCTTGTTGATATGTGGTAGGATCAGTGATTTCTGCTTCAATACTGTATGTCTTTGGCTTGAATACACCACACTTTGCTCTTGTCATCATGTGGTGTCCAGTGTTTGCAGGTGTGGATGGATGTATGTCTTCATCAGTAGCTTCTGGTTGAGTACTGTATGGCTGGGTGTCATGCAGTACTTGACAGGGGTCTGCTTGATGACTTGTGTCTGATGATGTACTGTCAGATCTTATTGGTGCATTTCCTTGACCTAGTTCATTTGTGGACTCTGTGTGTTGAGGACTGATGCCACCTTCTTCATGCTGACCATTACTACTTATTGGTATGACAATTTCTGGTGAGGTTGGCACTTGAGGTATTGAGATCTTTGGATTGGATATTTTTTGAGTTGTTTTGATTGCTGCATTTCTAAAAGGAAACTCATGCTCATTAAATACAACATGTCTGGATATAAATATTTTGCCATTTTCATCAAGGCATTTATATCCTTTCTGACTGGTAGCATATCCCAAGAAAGTACATGGCTTAGATCTATAATCTAGTTTATGTGCATTGTATGGTCTTAGGTGAGGAAAACATAGGCATCCAAAAGTCTTTAGACTTTGATAGTCTGGCTTGACACTGAATAGCACTTCTATTAGACTTTTAAATTTTAAGACCTTTGTAGGCAGTCTATTAATCAGGTAGACTGCAGTAGAGAAGGCATCTGGTCAGAATTTTAATTGCAGAGATGCCTGTGCTAACAGTGTCAGACCAGTTTCAACTATATGCCTGTGTTTTCTTTCTATGAGACCATTTTGCTCAGAAGTGTAAGGACATGTGACTCTCTGTGTGATCCCCTTCATTTGAAAGTAACTCTTTAGGGGCAGAAATTCTTTACCACCATCTGTTTGTATGACTTTTAATTGACAGTTTGTCTGTCTTTCTACATTAGAGATAAACTGTAACACATCATCTTTGGTTTCATACTTTGACTTTAGAAAGTAAATCCACACATGTCTAGAGTAGGCATCAATAAATGAAATATAGTACTTATAACCATAATCAGCATATATAAGGGCTGGTCCCCATAAGTCTGTAGCAACAAGATCAAGAGGTTTGTTGTATACAATCTTTGAATGTGGAAATACAAGTTTATGGCTTTTACCCATTTGACAAAATGTACAAGTATAACAATCAGGAATTTTACTAATATGAGTATTGTCACAACAGCTCAAGACATGTCTTATTACATTTAAACTGGGATGGCCTAATTTACAATGCCATACATCAAAGCTTTCAGTATTTTTAATCTCAGAAATGTTGCACCATTTTTTACTGTTTTCAACATTTCTTGAATTTGGTGCATCAAATTTGTATAGTCCTTTATGTTCTTTACCCTGCAAGAGAACTTTATCAGTTAGATTATCTTTAACCAGACAATATATAGAGTGAAACTCAAAGTGCACATTGTTGTCTTTAGCAAATTATGACACACTCATTAGGTTTTTTTTTATTAATGGAACCATTAACAGATTATTAAGGTGTAACTGCCTGGCTCCATTAATACTTGCATTTCCAATATGAGAGATTTTAATAGGATTACCATTCCCCATATGTAGAGACTGTGTACCTTTGTATTCTCTGCTGCCAAGGTTTAAGTTGCTCATGTTGTTTGTTACATGATTGGTTGCACCAGAGTCTGGGTACCAACTATCATCATGTATATCTTCAGCCTTTGCTATATTTTAGTTTGTGTTGTCTGATGTTGATTCCTATTGTGCACTGACCATATTGGCATTGGGATTTTGAGGTCTTGAGTTATTGTTGCCTTCTTGTGCTAGTGTAAAGTTGACATCAAATCTGAAATAGCACTTGTTGGCAATATGTCCATATCTTTCACAAATTTGGCATCTTGGTTTGTTGTTGTTATTGGGATTCCATCTACCACCTCTTCCTCTGAATCTGCCTGATTGACCACCTCTGGGGTTATTTGACTGGTTTCTGTTGCCTTGATTTCTTTCTTGATTCTTGTTTTTGCTTATTGATACATAGTTAGCATTGTGTTCCCAATTTGCTGGTTTCTTTTTCTCTAGTCTTCCCTCATGTGCAATGAGAATGGACTGAACACTTTGCAGTGAAGATAACTTTTCATTAGATGATATTACAGCAACTACTGCTTCATAGTCTTCATCCAGACCACTTAAGATGCACAATATTTGTTCTGTGTCAGTTACCTTATGTCCAGCTGAGGCTAACTGATCACAAATTGTCTTGGCCTTAGAGAGATATTCTCTCATGCTGTCGTTGTCTTTTCTTAAATTTTGCAATTGTCATTTGTATTGCATTATTCTGGCAGCAGATTGGGAACTGAATGTCTGCTCAATGGTGTGCCATATTTCATGTGTGGTTTTACACCCAACTAATTGTGGTAATAAACTGACACTGATTGATGATAATAGCCAAGAACTAATTAGACTATCTTGTCTTTCATGAATTATATATTCCAGAATTGCTTACTAGTTTTCCTTCGTGATCTGTAGTAAATCTTGGAGGAGTAATAAGAGTACCAAGAACATACTCTTGCAGTCCATATCCTCTGATAGCAGTTTCGATCTGGAACTTCCAGAGCAGATAGTTGGATTCATCAAGTTGAATGGTGATGATCTGACTTTGTGGTTTGATTATGGATTTGATGAGTTCTTGAGTAGTACTGGATTGCTGCTGAGTGGTTCTTGAATGTTCATGAGGTGTGTTGTCACTGCCTCCTTCAGACATGATGATGAGAGTTTATCAAGAAGATGATCAGTGATGGTGAAAAGCAATGATGCAGATGAAACAGGGATGAAGTGCAGCCAGATTTCGCCTGAGTGATGATTACAATCTGACAGGGGTTCTAGGCACGACACTTCAGGTGAGTTGATCGGAATCTTGATAATCTGATGGTTTGGTTGCAGCCAGAGGGGTGATATGTGATGAGTTTTCTCTTACCTATGACATTGCATAGCTTTATCAAATATGCTCTACTCTCTTCTGCTTTATACACCAAATGAATTTTTATTTCTTAGTAAGCTACCAAAACTTACTTGGCATTACCTAGGCATATTATTGATATTATGAGGGATTTGCATAATATTATCGACATCATATTTACTTGGCTTTTCACTACTACTAAATACATGTGGTACTTTGTCTTACTGATATAGTCAAATCTGTAGAAGAAAATAACATGCTGCATCTCCTTAACTTCATTGGCAAACATTGCCATATCTAGTTGGTTCATTTGTGTTGCATATTTCTAGCTCATCTTATACAGTTTTCGTAGATCCTCAGGTCAACCAATAGCATATTCTATAGCAAATTAATAATACAAAATTTGTGGAAAATATTTTCAAATATTTTACCTAGGCAGAGACGAGAACTGACTTAAGTGGTTAAGCTTTAGGGATCATGGAATATGAAATTACCTGAAATACTGAAGGGTGGTACAGTCAAATATATCGAGTGTTCATAATGATGTTTCCATATATTTGCAAATTCTATTTCAACGCACATAATTACTTAGTAGCGCTCGAAAATAAATAAAATTTAAAAGACTAAAATACCCTTAGAAAGCTGCGTACTTTTTTTTCTTCTCAATTCCACTATCTTCTTACATCTGTTTCTTACTATCTAAACGACCGTTTCTTCAAAACTCTAGTTTCTAAATCAGTGAAGAAAAAATTCAATTTTTCACTACTAAATTATTTTTTGAGTTTACAGACTTTTTTAATTTTAGTTCTGAAGAAAATATGAATTAGGTTTCTAAATTAGTGAAGAAAAAATTTAATTTTTCACTAATAAGTTATCTTTTGGGTTTACAGACTTTACTAAGAAAAAATTCAATTTTTCACTAGTAAGTTTCTAAATCAGTGAAGATAAAATTTAATTTTTCACGTTTTGCGTGTTGGAAAGAGTAGTTCTGGAAATGGTAGGAGCTACTAAGTTATTTTTTGGGTTTATAGACTTTTCTAATTTTTGGGGGCTACTAAATAAATATTCGGATTGAAATAGAATTTGCCTACTTTATATTTTCGGTGATGTTACTATGTGGTTTGGTTCTCCCAATGGAGCAATTTGCGGCAGCAAAAGTTTTTATAATAATCAATTGTGTTTAGTTCACCAAATATTTTAATTACAATAGTCTATTTATTTTCACCTTATCATCTTATCAACAATAATATAATCCTTCTGTAGGATTATTATCTTATTGGAACAGCTTGCAATAATATAACTCTACAATTTATCATCCTACCAGTAGCTCGAAGCCTACTCGTCATCAAATAAGTTAATATTATCCTTAGACTGCACTATAGTTTTTCAGTTTATCGTCAGACCAGCAGCTCGAAGTCTATATATGTATCATCAGATCAGACTGCGTAATAGTTTTTCAAATTTTAGGACTTAATCTTTGATCAAATTTCAAGGCTACATGTTTCATGTCCCCAAACATCAACGTGCAATGTTCTGTTTCTTCAGACCAGAACCTTAATGACCAGAATTTCATGCTCAAGTTGCCTCATGTTAGAATTATGCAAATTAATATCTTTTCACATGTTTATGCTTCAGTTCAGAATTATAATGCTGCAGAACTATAGATTCTGTATTCACAGTATTACATTCGAAGCTACATTGCAAGTCACAATTCAAAACGCCGAAGCTATATGCTTCAGAAAGAATTTAAAGAAAATATGATTGAATTGATTTCAGACTTGATTTACAATTACTGGGATGCATTTCATATATGTTTGCATCATATATTGTCTCAGTTTATACAATGATATACCGTCTGTATTTATACAATGATTTTACAAATAGTTATTGGGCTTGAATGTTGGCCCAAAAAGCTGTTTACCCGAATGCTTGAATAATATCTAATACGAGAATTATATTGCTGGCTTTGCTGAGTCAATTATCTCATTTCCTCATTTCCTTTGATACCCCTCCTCAAACCCAACTTAGGTTAGAGTTTGCGATTTCTTCAAATTACAGCCGCCATCAGAAAATCAGATGATCTCTTACTTTTTTTGCTTAGATCTCATGAAATTCAATTCAACAGAGAGTATGAGCTTCATTAATTGTAGTTCTTCTTCAGGTTAAGTAAAGTTCCTTGTCAGCTTTGTTGTTTTACTACATGTAATTTTCTTCATAAATTTCTTCATCAAGTGGAATTCCACTTGACTGTCAAGTGTAATTTCACTCCGATTGAAGTTACTAACACTATTATTCTTCAATTTTGTTTGAGTTACAACAAACTTTACTTCGTTTGCTGCTGTTGAGTTCATTAACCTTCAGTTCTTGCTTGAAGCGAATGAAATTTCTCTTTGATAGTGGCTTTGTCATGATGTCTGCAACTTGGTAAGACGATGGTAAGTGATTTTTTGTTGATTTTTCATTTTGTTCCTTGTTCTCTTACGAAGTAGAGATCCAGTTCTATATGCTTTGTTCTGGCATGTAGAACTGGATTTGGTGAAAGTAGAACAGTACTTAAATTATCACACCAAATTATTGGTTTGCTGCTTGTTTTAATATGAAGTTCATTGAGCGGAGACTCGATCCACATTACTTCTGCAGTAGCATTAGCAACACTTCTATATTCAGCTTCTGTACTAGATCTAGATACCGTAGGTTGCTTTTTTGTACATCATGAAATTGGATTCTTGCCTAGATATATATACAGTAACCAGTAGTAGACATTCTATCATCCATGTCTGTGGCATAATCAACATCAGCATAGTAATTAATATTGATAGATTTGCATGATTGTAGTGTCAGTCCATGATTCATAGTTCCCTTGAGATATCTTAGTATTATTTTGAAAGCTTTCCAATGTTCATCAAGTGGATTTTGCATATATTGACTTACTTTGTTTACACTGAATGAAATTTCTGCTCTAGTAATTGTCACATATTGCAGTGCTCCTACTATACTTTTGTATTGTCTATCATTTGAGATTGATTCTCCTTTCTATTTAGACAAATGTGAGTTGCTTGCCATAGGAGTAGACAGTGCATTTGCTTGATCCATTTTTTCTCTTTGTAGAATTTTTGAGATATATTTTCTTTGATTCAAATACATTTCTATATTAGAGATCCTTTTTACTTCAATGCCTAGAAAATAGTTCAGGTTTCCCAAATCTTTGATTGAAAACTCCTTGTTTAGAAGTCTTGTAAGTCTGTTGTTCTCTGCTTCACTACTTCCTGTAATGATAAAATCATCCATATATTAGTATGTATGTAATTGCACTTTCATTGAGTTTTATGAATAAAGAGTTATCTGATTTTGCTGAGCTATAGCCAAGTTTGACCAGTGTTGACTTTAGCTTCTCAAACCAAACCCTTGGTGCTTGTTTAAGTCCATAGATTGTTTTATTCAATCTACATACAAGTTTACCACTTCCTTCCTGTTTGAAATCCGGAGGCTGCATGTATACTTCTTCCTGTAAAATGCCATTTAAAAATGCATTATTCACATCTAATTGCTTGATGTTCTAGTTTCTATGTAAAGCAATAGTAAGAATGACTCTAATAGTAGAGGGTTTCACAACTAGTGAAAAAGTCTCAGTAAAATCAAAGCCACTTTGTTGTGAATATCCTTTTGCTACAAGCCTTGCCTTATATTTTGAAACTGAACCATCAGCGTTCCTCTTTATTCTATATGTCCATTTACAGCCTATAACATTTTTGTTGCTTGGTAATGAAGTTAGACTCCAGGTTTTTTTTTTCATCAGTGCATCATACTCTTCTTTCATAGCAGCCTTCCACTTATCACTCTGCACAGCTTGATGGTAGGTATTTGGTTCTTCAGTGTCTATGACTGCACTGTATATTTTTGGTTTAAATATACCACTCTTATTCTTGTTATCATGTGATGTCCAGTCTTTGCAGGAGGTTAATTTGATTCATCAGCTTTGACTTCTTGTTGATCATTAGGTGATTGTGAATCGTCTAATTAATGGTTGGCAAGAGTCTGAATGAGTGATGGTGCACTGATGAGGTGCTTGACTTGTACTTTCAGTTGGTTCAACCTCTTCATGGCCCGGCTCAGGACTTGGCATAGTGTGTTGTAAAGTGGATCTAGCAAGTAACTCTGAGTTTGTATCATTCTGGATTCTTTCTCCTTCAACTTGAGGCATTATATCAGGTTGCTCAGGTATTGGTGGTATAGAGAATTTTGAATTATATACTTTTTGTGAAGTTTTTATATTTGATTGGCTAAATGGAAATGTCCTTTCATTAACACCACATGCCTTGACATAAAGATTTTTCCATTTCTATCCAAGCATTTATATCCTTTCTTGTTAGCTGCATAGCCTAAGAAAGTACATGGTGATGATCTAAAGTTTAACTTATGTGTATTATATGGACTTAAGTAGGGAAAACATAGACATCCAAACACTTTTAGACTTTGATAGTCAGCCTTAATTTTGTAAAATACTTCTATTGGACTTCTAAATTGTAAAACTTTTATGGGTATTCTGTTTATCAAAAACACAGTTGTAGCGAAGGCATCAGGCCAAAACTTTAGTGGAAGTGATGCCTGAGCAAGTAGAGTAAGCCCGGTTTCAACAATATGTCTATGTTTTCTCTCAACAAGTCCATTTTGTTCTGATGAGTATGGACAAGTTGTTCTATGAATTATTCTATTTTTTTGGAAATATTCTTTGAGTGATTGGAACTAAGTTCCACCATCTGTTTGCATAACTTTTAATTGACAATTTGGTTGTTTCTCAGTTTTATTTATAAATTATAAATTGTAAAACTGCATTATGAGTTTCAGATTTTGATTTTAAGAAATAAATCCATACATATCTAGAGTAAGCATCAACAAATGATATATAATATTTATAACCATAATCAGTACTTACTGGTGTTGGTCCCCATAAATCACTAGCAATCAATTCCAAAGGTTTAGTGTAATTTGTTTCAGAGACTGGAAATGCAAGTGTGTGACTTTTACCCATTTGACAATATGTATATATATAAGGCATTGAAAAAAAATTAAAAGAAATATTATTATTATTCATTACTTTCTTTACAATGCTTACACTTGCATGTCCTAGCTTGGAATACCAAATATCAAAATTCTTACATTTATCTTCTTGTTCAATTTCAGAAACATTACACCATTTTCTTTGAAATTTAGGATTTCTTGAGTTTGCAACATTGAATTTGTACAATCCTTTAAATTCTTTACCCTGCAAAATAGTTTCTTTAGTTAGAATATCTTTGACTAAGCAATATTTTGGATAAAATTCAAAATATACATTATTATCTTTTGCAAATTGTGATACACTTAATAGATTTTTTTCTTATAGATGGAACTCTTATCAAGTTATTAAGAAAGAGTTGTTTTCTGCCTACAAAACTTGCATTTCCAGTATGTGTAATTTTAATTGGTTCACCATTACCCATATGAATTAACTGCTTACCTCTGTACTCCTTGCTTCCTAAGTTTAGATTGCTGAGGTTGTTTGTTACGTGATTGATAGCCTCTGAATCTGGATACTAGCTTTCATCTTGAATATCATCAATCTTTGCTGTCTCAGTGCTTTTGATATCTGTTTGTTCTTTAGAATCTAGATATGTATTGATCGTACTAGCACTGAAATTGTGATTCCTTGAATCGTTGTTGCTTTGTTGTGATGGTATATAGTTAGCATCAAATCTGAAGTAGCATTTATTGGCTGCATGACCAATTTTTTTGCAAATCTGACACCTCGGTCTATTATTATTGTTGTTATATCTTCCACCTCTGCCTCTAGATCTAAAAGATTGACCACCCCTTTGAACATTGATTTGATTTCTGCTATTGTTACTCCTTTCTTGATTCTTGAATTTGCTGTTGCTGGTGAAATTAACAGAGAAATCTGATATTGTTGACTTCTTTTGCTCTATTCTGCCTTCATGAGCAAGGAGAGTAGAGTGAACATATGGAATATTTGTTCTTGATTCCTTTGAAGATATTACCGCTATCATAGCTTCATATTCTTCATTTAATTCTCCTAATATATATACATAAGACTTGCTCAGTATCAGAAATTTTATGACCTACAGATGCAAGTTGAACACACAATGTCTTGATTTTGGTCAAATACTCTCTCATTGACAAGTTTTCTTTCTTTATACTTTGTAATTTCCTTTGGTAATACATGATTCTTGCTGCAGATTGAGTATTAAATATTTGCTCTACAGTTGACCATATCTCATATGCACTTTTGCACTCAATTAGCTGTTGCAGTATGTTTGCACTTATAGATGACAGTAACCATGCACTGATTAGACTATCTTGTCTTTGATGATTTATATATTCTTGGTTGCTTACTAATTTGTCATCTTTATCTGCAATATATCTTGATGGTGTAATCAATGTTCCAAGAACATGATCTTCCAAGCCATAGCCTCTGATTGCAGTCTCTATTTGAAATTTCCAGAGGAGATAATTGCTTTCATCTAGTTGTACACTGACTAGTTGAGTTGGGGGTTTATTATGGCTTTGATAAGATCTTGGGTGGTTGTTGCCTGAGGTGCTGAACTGGTGGTTTTTGCTTCTGAAGTGTCTGAGTTGTCAATGTATCCTTCAGCCATTTTCAAGAATTGGTGAGATCAGATGAATTAGACTGAAAACAAGATTGCTTCAGTGAATATCAACAGACTTTTATACTGTGTGCAGCCAGAGATCGATTGGATGATGATTATGTCTCTGACAATTGTTTTCTTGGCGTGGCACAGCAAATGTTTGACCTAAAACTGAAAAGAGTGATATTGATCTTAACGAGACACAGGTATGATCGATAATGCACGATCAGATGAAGAGAATTTCGATTCTCTAATGATCTTTAAAGCGCATCCTAATCTCTATGATGAAATCACTTCTAAGAGATTAATGGCATGGTGCAATTTGCTGCTAAGCAATTCTTTGCTCCGATACCAAGAAAGAATTTAAAGAAAATATGATTGAATTGATTTCAGACTTGATTTACAATTGCTGAGATACTTTTCATATATGTTTGCATCATATATTGTCTCAGTTTATACAATGATATCACAAATAGTTATTGGGCTTGAGTGTTGGCCCAAGAAGCTGTTGACCCGAATGCTTGAATAATATATGATACGAGAATTATATTGCTGGCTTTGCTGAGTCAATTATCTCATTTCCTCATTTCCTTTGATAGCTTCAGTATAGTTATGGCCTATGGTCTATGTTCAGCTACATGCAACATGCTTAAGTCTATGCCACATGCTAAAGGTCTAGATTAAATGCCTATGGTCATTGGTGGTACTGCTACACTAGTCACACCAGATTTCAACTTCAACTTCAACTAGGTAGAATGGGACACGCACCGATAGCTGCATCACCTCTGTTCAAGCTCATATGTTGCACAACAAGTGGACAGGTGACTATAGCTCCACCCTGAAGCATCATTAGCCGCTTCAGAATTATTATTTTTGGACCGAAGCTTCACATTTGAAGCTCATATGTTACACAATGTTGACTCAGTATGATCTACAAAACCGAACCTCTTTGATAATTCTCCATTAAACCCCTGTTAACATGTATATTCACTACACTGCATCGACTACCTATACAATTTGCCTTTGGTCATTGTAACACACGATAGACATCATCTCCCAAATGCATTTCTCATTGTTTCACACCTATGCATCACTTATTTTATATAAATTCCTTCAAATGGATGTAATTTTAATGTTTTACTTTAAGTTTTATTGAACCTCTTTAATTTTATGTAAACCGAACCTCTTTAATTTTAAGTTTTAACTTAATTAAATGGATGTAATTTTAATGTTTTAATTTTTGATGGCTCTTGTATGATGGATATTAATTTTTTTTTTAAGATCAGTTGTTAGCTGAACCTCTTTAATTTTAAGTTTTAACTGAACCTCTTTAATTTTAAGATCAACTTTTTGATCACTCATTTTAAGTAAACCGAACTTCTTTAATTTTAAGTTTTAACTCAATTAAATATGTAATTTTAATGTTTTACTTTTTGATGGCTCTTGTATGATGGATATTAAGTTTTTTAAAGATCAACTGTTAGCCGAGCTCTTTCCTCTTATTACTTTTTTGTAATAACCATTATGTAGGACTACTATAATCCCTTATCATTTTAATATTGAATAAATATTTGACTACTCTCCTAAAATGTGTGGAGTCTTCAAATGACTTAACTCTACTAAAATTTCTATGAATAATAAACTAATGGAAAGCAGTGTCATTTACTCTTTGGAAATTCAACATAGATATTTTATGTGTGGGAGTCCTAGTGTAAAATTTTGATCTGTGTCACTATGAGAACTTCAAAAGAAAAGTACCAAGATGGATTTGTTTCTACATACACATGGCTGCTATTAGTGTACCCTTTCAAATCTTGTAATATTTACTAGAAATAGATTCTAACTCATGTGTTTTAATCAGTACACTTCTCGTTAAGTTGCATGGTTGCTCAGAAATCACCAAACTTGTTAAATCATATCTTGCTCCTACAGCCACTAAAAAGATGGAGCTGAAAATAAAGAACTAAATAATACAACTGTATATGCAATCAACTTGAAATTAATTATACTCTAAAACTTTGACGACGATGGCTACTGGCTCGACGATGGCTGCCGATCGACTACAACAGGAATCGACTGCAATAAGAATCGTCAACAATAGGGACGAATGTGAAGGGAGCCAACCTATTACAATGACGATTAGGATAAAGAAGCCGATTTTCTTCCGCTGACGAGCTATAAGCGATGAGAATTAGGTCAGATCAGTAAGTTAAAATTTTGGGGAAGTTGTTATTTCTAAGGGTCGAATAGTTGGAAATGGAGGGAGGAAAAGTAAAATGTTGGCGCTTAATCTCATAGCATTAGGGTTAGGAAATCTAGAAATTCTACGTCAAAATAATTGATTTTAACTGCGACAATTATAAACAATGTTTGCATCTGCTAAGAAAATAAACTTTTTTATTGTGGCGGGAGACTGGTAATCTTGGCAAAAACGTCGGGAAATCTTTAACTATGGGCATCGTGTCTTGCTCATCATATGATAGATCTAAAGAATATAAGTAGCCCAACATAACAGATCCTCGGGAATCGCAATAAATCTCCAAGCTACGTCTACTACACGTGCTCAATCTAACGACCTCCCTATCACAGTCTAAAATAGCCCCATACATATTCATCTAATACGTGCCTAATATCAACCTAAACCTAGATAATCCCAACAAAAAGGCATCGCAATCAAACTCGAACCCTAAAATAAACAACTTCAGACTCCTACATACCATGGACAAATAGGTCGATTCTCCTACGTGGTTTGACGCAACTACATGATTTGTAACTATACTAGTGTGTAAGTGCAAGTCATCAACAAGTCTACTATAATGAAATAATGTGAAACCCTGGTATCAAATAAAGTGCGAATGGATAAACTGGAAAGAGTTAACACACCTTCAATCACCACTTTCTTACCCTTGTCTACCACTGGATGTGCACTCAAGCTAAGGACTGCCTTCGGTGCATAAGCCGGAACCACCTGAGTGTAAGTCTAAGTAGAAGCTCTTGATGCTGCCATGCAAGCTCACTTCAAATGTCCATGATGATTGCGATAAGAGTTCACTTAACCTTTGAAAGATCTGCCCGGCACTCCTTCAAGAAATTCCCCTTCTTGCCACACTTTCTATAGTGCATATCCTTCTTTTATACCTTTATTTTGGGTCCACCTCCACCTTTACGCTGGTTCTCATATGCTTTTCCAACAGTCTTCTTGGGTTTCTTTTCCTTGGCTTCTACCTTAGAGACGGTATTTAGCAAAGCCATCTCCACTAGACCCTCATACGTAGCACCCATAGGAATATGACTCAGAGATAAATCTTTGAGAGGTTGGTTCGGCCCTTTAGAAAATTTAAGAGCCTTCTTATGCGGGGTATCATTCAGTCCCATACCAAATCTAGCAAGCTCATTGAACTGGTTAAAATATTCCTTAACATGCATATTTCCTTACTTCAGGTGAATGAACTTTTTTGACTACACGCCTTCTTCTGTCCTAGAAAGAAACTTCACCTCGAATCGCCTACAGAAATCTCTCCAAGTGATCTCCTCTTCGTCAGTCTCAGCCTCAACTACCTCCTACCAGCTCAATGCCTCACCCTATAACTGCCATGTAGCTAACTACATCCTTGTCTCGCCAGTCAAACCCATTAAAACAAAGATCCTCTCACAAATGCGGATCAATGACGTCGAATCCATATAAGACTCTGTCCCCTTGTAAGGCTTTCCTCCAATATTTGCGAAATCTTTGCATAGCTTAACAAACTCTGCAGCGATAGGGGGTTAGGCAGGGGCCGCACCTATCACTCCCTCCATGGGTCCTGTAGTGGGATTAAGCTCGACCTATCCCCTTTTCTAGAGATATCGGTGGAACCAAATCGGAATGTTAACATCCGAAATATCGGCTGCATCGCCGGAGCCTGAACCTATGGGATCGCTCATCTTCTATCTATGAATTTTAAGAATTTTATTAGCAACTTCTCATAGATGGCATAAATATAATTTAGAGATCAGAGATAACATTGGCACGAATGAAAATTAGCATGTGCCCGAACAAGAGAGATTTTGAGATATGAAAATTTTGAAAAAAAATGAAATATTTTATCTATGCATTATGTACTTTTAAAAATTCCATTTTTTTTAAAAAGTCCATTTTGAAAATTTTTGGAGATCGTTTTAAAAATCCTTTTCGAAAACCATTTTTTCAAAAAATTTCAAATACCTTCTCTCAATACGGTCCTAATCCCTAAGGAACTTTGAACCTATGCTCTGATACTAACTATGTCAAACCCACCTCTCAACACGCTAATCCAAAGCCTTGTGACTTTTGGACTCGCACCATGTTGAGAAATGCAGATCGTCGGGGTTTATTACATTTTACATCACTGAGACTATTACAAGTAGATATAATCTAAGATATAATTCACTTTCGAAACTCACAGCAGAAGGGACAAATTATATAACATAGAAAAATATCCATCTCAGAAAATATCTAAATCACAGTTTTAAAAAATCAGTATGTGATCTAAAATAGAGTACATAGAAAATATCACTCTAAGTCCAATAAAAGAGATAAACTATACTGATAAGATAAATAAATACATGGAGAGAAAATATAATAAAAAGCAGTCTCCAAAGATAACCTAACTCTCCAGGTATCAAGAATGGGCCAATCACATGCTGCTTTGTCCATCTGTGATGGGGAAAAAGAAGGAAAGAGAAAGGGTCAAACGAAAGTTTGGTGAATGAGTACAAGTTTAATATATGATGATCACATGCAGTAACTTCAATAGTACTCTAGATGATATAGTGTGTGATACAAGTTCCATGAATTCCTAAGGACTATTACCTAAGGGTTTTTGTCTAATATATTCCTACACTACAATTTGTGTAGGCTAATACAATAGATTGAACTAAAGATCGAATCTCATACCTAACAATCGACCACCGCTCCTAGAGCTACTCAATACGTAAGACACCGCCCTCTTGGCTACTAGCTATGGAAAATGCCGCCACTAGGCTAGTATGGAAACCTACTACTATCACCGCCATTAGGCTGCTGGGAACTGATTACCACTCACTACGTCTAGAGAGGAAGAACTCGAGATGCCGACTCGTTGGTATCTCTCATCATCTGCATTCGCTTCTACCTCTCTTCGTAGTGTTGGCCTCTTATTGCATGCTCCGGATCCTCCTTTTTAACTGTATCACGTGCGTTAGAAACAGTGCATACTAGGACGACCAATTGTGTCGGACCGACTCCGTCATGTATCCTCGTCAGTGTTGCATGCCCACCATGGAACCTCTTATGAGTGCCATTTGCAAAAATACATCGTCTCCAATCGATTGCTCAATCCTAAATTGTGTAAACAATATTTACCCAACACCGCCAAGACCTAGCGTCCGCTCCTAAGGAACTAGCTTCCGTACAAGTCCTAACATAGATCCAATTACCCTTAAATAGGCCCACAACAGTTAATGTTATTTATATATATAGAGAGAGAGACTTGGGACTTAGGCCGAGGTTCAAAATCTGCAATTTTCGTTCTAAATGGTTGACCGCTACCGGTCAACTACTGAGGGTCCAGGGTTGACCATTCACGAACAAAATTTAGGATTTCTGCATATTTTTAATGTCGATCGTTCTATAGTTTAATCCATATCATTAGCGGTAATTGGTGAACTCTAATTACTAAATGATCAGTCTAAGTATCAATTTGCAATTCAATTTAGGGTTTGTCGATTTAGGGTTTTCAAATCTAACTGTAAAAGAGGTGTAGATATCAATTTCAAGTTAACAGTTTACTGTGGTTCAATTCTGCCTAGTTTGCATATTTCAATTTAGGGTTTATATAATTCAAATTAGATTTCTAGCAACCTAAACCAATTAAAGTAGATTAAACTAACCGTTGCAATCATCTTATTAAAATTGCTCCTATTCACCTCAAGCCTAAGCTCTTATAATTGCTCTTGCCTAAGAATCACCTCCCTATCCGCTAGCTTCGCTTGCTACGCCTTGATTCAAACGCTTCTGTTTTCTAGGTTGATTTAATTTGATTTTAAAGAAATTTTTAGAGTGGGAGGAGAGAAAAAATTTTGACAGAGTTCTGTTACTGTGTTCTATTAAGTGAGTTTTAGGGTTAGATTAGACTAGTATTTATAGGGTTTGCAAACTAATCAGGTTCGCTCATCAACAATGTGCGTGCAAAGAAATTCATCCAACCCATTCAAATATGTCACAGGCAATCGAGAACGCTTGATTTTGCAAGGCTCATGGCGACCGCTATCGGTCAACCTTCGACCCCATTGGGTTGACTATTCGCTTTGTTTATTTGTGAAATTTTTATTTTTAATTTCTTATTCAATTTTCAATTCTTCTAATGCCTGTAATTTCTTCGTATTAACTCCGATTTCAAAGTGTTATTTATTAAAATTGTCTGTAAAATCGCTATGAACGCAGTGGTGTAAGTTTCATAGCAAATTCGGATATCTGTGAAAATTTTCTTTTTAGTCCATGTTTTATTTTAATTTTATTTTTCTTATTAAGTTTCTCATTTAATTTTCAGGGTGTTACATTGGTTCCTTGGTTGTTAGTGTTATGAATTGTTATGCGTTAACAAGTATTTGATGCAGGAGAAGAGTAGGAAACATAACTATGTGAGCTTTATCCCAAAAGGGTACGTAGCTAGTATTTTTCTATGTAATAGACACCGAATCCCTTAGGTTTAGCTGGGATGTATAGAATTAGGCATAGTCCAAACTAGTTGATCTCATTTTCCCCTTTTATTATGTATGTTGAGTATTCTTAAAGCATGCAGGTAAATGCAGAGGTAGGAAAAGTGGTCTGGTTGTAAGCTACATCTACGGATTAATTATTTCATATATTTCTCATGTATTAAAGTTGTATTATTTGTAATTAATAATGAATCATGTATAGGCAGATGTTGATGTTCTACTTGTTATATTAGCATTGTATGTTAGTCATTTGTTGAGCTAGTGTATATTATTACTTAATTCCATTATGAGGTTTTACACATTTGTTTATATTTTTGAATTATATGCCCAATGACCCATTGTTTTTGACATTTGAGATTAGTGCACAAGCGTATTTTGATGGTGTGTGTCACTAATTTCATATGTTAAAAATAGTAGAGCTTCACAGCCATTGTCTTTGCTTTGAAGATGTGGGAGCATAATTTTTTGGGTGAGAGGTTTGACCTATTTGCATATTACAAAACTTTGAAGGATTTATTCTCTCCAAATCTCAGTCTTAGGCATGTTACTACCTTAAGATTTTGGTATTTCTTGTACTCTGGAAAAGGGAAATGTTACCTCGAATACATTTACTAGAAATCATGCTATATTGGGTTCTATGTTTGTTGAATGAAAGGGTTTGGAGTTTACCACATAGTTCAATTTCTTATCTTCTTGTGATGTGTTGTCTGCTTTGTTCGTGACATTCGAAGTTAAACCTATACCTATTGTTTGAACCAAAAATGGCACAAACATCCAAGAAAGTAGAAGAGAATAAATAAAAAACGAGTAAGAAAGGAACATACATAGATTTATAGTGGTTCGGCAAACTTCGGCCTATGTCCAATTAATGATTTTATTGTTATCTTCTGACTTGAAAGCAGAAGTTCTAAGGGTTCACTACAACTCTGACATTTAGATTTTCAAAATTACAAGGATATTGAGTAGAGTGGAACTAGAGCCAAAAGATCCTGAAAAATGAGCCATACCCCTCTATCTATAGAGGTAGGGAGTTTAAAATCTTGCACAAAAGATCTCCATGCCTTTCTTCTCGCTATAGACCAGTTCTCCATTAAAATAGGGTGTCACATCATCACTTTGTACGGGTCGGTACGACTCTAAGGTTAGAGCTCGGTACCGATCCCTAAAATGGCCAAACAGGTAACCTTGAACTCTTCACTTTAGCTCGTCTTGTGGCTAGCTTCATGATTCCATAGTTGTTTGTATCAATATTAGCTTGTTTCAGAGTCCAAATGATGGAGTTGTAGAAAAAACACAGTTGTTAATTCAGGAGTTTGTGGAGATTGATAGAGTGTGGCATGGAATCAACCAAACAACATTGGAAGTAGGGTTCTAGCATCAAGGATGGCTATTAGATAGGAGATGGGAAGGTTTAGTGGAGGTTTAATTGGTCGGTACCGACCCCTAGTGATGGGTCAGTACCGACCCCACACTATGGGGTTTTGGGTCCTTGAATTTTTGTGGAGGATTTGTATTTGTGTTGTGATCTTGGTTGTACTTTGATTTTTTAGCTTCGTGGTCATCTCTTCAGGCGCCTTGCCTTGATAACTTCGATGTTTGACTCATCAGGTTTGTCCGTATACAATCTGGTCAAAAGGGGGGATAACACTTGCTCGCTCAAAGCATGCCTTCAGAATGGATAGTGTGCTTTGCTTGAGAACAAATGTGATGTCAATCTTCGACAGTTGAGCTCTCTGGCTATTTTAATCTTGGTGAATAATCTAGTTCCTTTGGACTCTCTTGTCAATTATGGGTAGTTTCAGATCTGTCATAGCCTAAGACTTTAGACTCTGCCTAGGTGTTGTCTATACATTATCACAATTCTGATTTCATTCGGAGTCATCACATCACATATCAAAAGCACCTTGTGTTCATCTGGGAATTACATCATTATCGTTCTATTTCATTCAGAGTAATTACAAATCAAAATCATCATGTGTTAATCCGAGATTTATCTATTTTGTTTTAATTTTAAGGCATTCAAATCCTTTTATTAAAACTAATATATGTTTTAAGGTTTGATCTCTCCGGATCGTTTCATATTCAGTTTAGTGTACGATCTCTCTGAATCGTTTAATGTCCAATTTTCAACGTGCGATCTCTCCAGATTGTTTTATAGTTAATTTAGTGTGAAATCTCTTCCAATCGTTAATTGAGTTCGTAGCCATTCAGGGCTGATAGTTAAATCCACGATCTCTTTGGATCATTAATTGAAGTCAAAGTCGTTCGGGACCAGCAAGTGAATCCATGGCCGTTCGAGGCCGATAATCAAATCATGGTTTCTTCAGACCGTTATTCAAATACATGGTCATTCAAGATTGATAATAAAATCCATGGTCGTTCAAGATCGATAATCAAATTCGTAGTCGTTCGAGACCGATAATCATATCCATGACCGTTCGGGGCCCTTACTGAGCCCAATCCATTCGCTGTCTGGCAAGGGGACTCAATGACAAGCAAGCCCATCCCATCACACTTTGGTGACATGACTTACTCCCTGCACACCAGTCTCATCTTTCCAGACAGGACTTAAAGTGATTCAAGTCCATGGTCTCTCTGGACCGTTGCTGAGCCCAATCCGCTCACTTTCCAGCGAGGGACTCAACGACAAGTAAGTCCATCCGCTCATGCTCTAGCAAGGGGAATTACTTCTTGCACTCCAGTTCTGTCCCTCTGGATGCGACTTAAAGCAATCAATATCAATCATTACGTTCAAATGGGTTTCAATAATCAAGGGTTTGTCTAATGCATCAAATTTAAATACTAAGAAACAAAAAGTCAAACATTACGATAAATGCCTCTCCGAGTGCTACAGTCTAGCATTCAGCTCAGAGCGTGCCTAAGGACTGATTGAGATCCCATATATGAGTACATGTCTAGACTATATTATTGCATTTCTTATTGAAAGGGAAATATAGAGTGCAAGAACCAAACCCGATTCCTTGCCATTCTAATCAAGATATGGCTATCCTTGACCTCGATCTAGGGCCATTTTCATTTGCTACAGTTGATGGCTGCTCCAGTTCAACCGCTGCAGTTCGATTCCTTACATATTGTTGTAATCGGTTATCTCTGACCTATTCCTCGATTAGATCCGTAGGTGCATGCAAACATTTGTGTTATGCCCATCCCGCTCATGGATTAGGCAGTATTTCCTAGATGCCCTTTCACACTCTGTTGGTTCTCTTCTTGTCGGCTTTCGATAGAAGATCTGCGCCTTAGTATCAAGATAAATCCACTCTTTGGTTTCATTTAAGTTCGTGTAAGAAGAGATTTTTGATTCCCTCCTTTGTCGCTTTTATTCGTCAAAGCAGTCATCCATCTTTCGCTTTCCTTTGCCTTTGCTGGATCGTTCTCCAAGCGGTCCTCTACCATCCATGGTATTGATTTCTTCCTGATCAGCCTCGGCATCCTCCTGAAGCAAGAATCTATTGGCCTCATTATAAAATTCTACAAGATTTCTCGGAGGATCCCATTCCAAAGCAATCTTGAAATCCGCCTTGGTAGTTATTCCTGAAACTGCCACCATCAAAACCATTAAATGGTCTGGCTTATCCATTGCAGCAGCTACCACGTTGAACCTTGTTAGAAACCTCTTGAGGGTCTCTTTGGCCCTATGCTTCATACTTTCTAACGTCATTACATTCTTGGGTCATGAGAAATGGACCAGGAACTGCTTCACAAAACTATTTACTAAGTCGACCCATATGCTAATGAAACCGTTCTCCAGTTGCCTAAACCATTATGCTGCCATACTTGTAAGATATAAAAGGAAACACCATCCCATTACCTCTTCAGATGCACCCAACGCTTCCATGTGCCAGATGTACCTCATCGAATGAACTGTTGAATCCATTTTCCCATCATATGTTTCTAGCGTTGATAATTTGAAATCAGGCAGATTCCTAGCGTACCGAATATTCGAAATGAATGGACTCATGTTCGCATCTTCCATGTTTCGATTAGGAAATCCACCCCTCATAGCTCATCTTAATCATCCCAGCAAATCTATCATTATCTTCCAAAGGTAGTCTCCAGTTTGCACTTTCAGCCTGCCCCCCGACTCTACGAGGTAATTCTAGTACATACTCCTTCGGTTATGCTCTTGCATTCTGAACCGCATTCAAAAGCACTGTTTCAGCTCCAAATTATATGCCATTCCTTCTAAGGCTAGGATGACCCATGCCCTCAAGCCCTTAGGGATCGGTATTGACCCCTAGGAATGGGTCGGTACTAACCCGTATGTATGGGTCGGGGTTTGGGTCGGGGTTTGCTCCGGGTCGTTCTACTCCATCTCCAGCTACCTGCACTTCGGCTTTTGGTCTTTAATTTTGATTTACTAAAACTCCAGCTGTTCCTACTTGTCCTATCCTTCTAAAGAAGTTCTCCATTATCTCCTTTTGGCGAGCCATCATCCTTTCCTGCAATCTGTTCATCATGGTTTCCATCTCATCCCTGGTTATGTAGATGGATATGGGTTAGCTCCTGAGGACGCCTCTTGGCTACCTCCTGGTTGATTTCCTCCAACAACAGTCCTTCTAGTTGATTGTCTAGCCATTTAGAGTCCTTTTCAAATCTTAAGTCAGTGAGCTCAAGTGTGTTCTCAATGAAAGCACCAAAATGTTAGAACCAAAAATGGCATAAACACCCAATAGAAAGTAGAAGAGAATAAAAGGTGAAGAAAATAAATAAAAAACGAGTAAGAAATGAACAAACGGAGATTTATAGTGGTTCGACAAACTCCGACCTACTTCCACTTAATGGTTTTATTACTTATCTTCTTACTTGGGACAGAAGTTCTTAGAGGTTGATACAACTCCGACACTTAGATTTTAAGAATTGCAAGAATATAAAGTAGAGTGGAACTAGAGCCAAAAGATCCTGAAAAATAAGACCTATCCCTTTATTTATATAGGTAGGGAGCCTAAAATCTTGCACAAAAGATATCCAGGCCATTCTTCTTACTATAAACCGGTTCTCAATGAAAATAGGGTGCCACATCATCACTTTTGTACAGGTCGATATCACTCCAAGGTTAGGGTCACTACCGATTCCTAAAATGGCCAAACTGGTCATCTTGAAGTCTTCGCTTTGGCTTATCTTCTGGCTTGCTTCGTGTTTCCATAGTTATTTGTATCAATATTAGCTTGGTTTGGAGTCCAAATTGTAGAGTTGTAGATGAACTAAAGTTACCGATTCAAGAGTTCGTGGAGATTGATAGAGTGTTGCATGGAATCAACCAAACAACATTGGAAGTAGGGTTCTAGCATCAAGGAGGGCTAGTAGGCAGGATATGGGAAGGTTTGGTGGAGGTTTCATGGGTTGGTATCGACCCCTAGGATTGGGTAAATACCGACCCCACACTATGGGGTTTTGGATCCTTGAATTTTTGTAGGTGATTTGTATTTATGTTATGATCTTGGTTGTACTTTGATTTTTGTGAGGGATTTGTATTTGTGTTGTGATCTTGGTTTTACTTTGATTTTTGGGCTTCATGGTCATCTTTTTGGGTGTCTTTGCCTTTATAGCTTTGAAGTTTGACTTGTCAGGTTCGTCTATATACTACCTGGTCAAAAGGCAGGATAACACCTATTGATAGGGTTATTCATACCAAAGGCTTGAAGCAAGCATTATGAAGATCTTAAATTGAATTGGGAAGGGTGATAAGTCTATTGATATTGACGTGTATTTTATTACGCAAATGGTTGGCATCGTAAGGATGGTATATTATGTGTTGTCCAAATGAAAAATTCGATTGATGAAGTTCTTTGAGTGTGCCATCTTATAGCACAAAAGTTAGGCCTAACTTATATGCTTAAGTCAAGCAAACTAAGGGTGCTTAGCAAGATGGTTAATTCTTACACAAATATGCAAGTCGTTGTTTGTCAAATAGTCAATTATGCAAATAGATAATTGTGCAAGTCCTTGGTTACAAAGTCCCAATTAGAATTTGACCTAGGTGGCCAATAAAGTCCCAAATCAAGCACTTTAGTTATGCTTGATTAAAAAATGAAAATGAGGAAAAAGTACTATTCGAAATTCGCTCCTTCTTAGTAGAGGATACATGCCTATTTATAGAGAAATTATGTTTTTAGACCTTTGACATGTGGCATTCATGGGAATGAACGGTTTAGATTTTGCTGACGTGGCACAAAACCGATTTAACACATGGCACAACTAGTTCCTAATTCTCTTCTTGATGACATGGCGCGTTGGTCAAATTAGAAGTTGTCACATGGTAGATTGGGATACTTTGCGCGTTGATTCCTTGATGTGTGATAGCAGCTTTTCAACTTTAGACGACATTATCGTTTATTTATACAACATGTGTTGTCCTCAAATGTGATAGCTTTATCTTCAACATGTGATAGCTTGGTTTTAAAATGCAATATCCGTTATCGACAACCCGCGATAGCTTGATCTCGACATGCGATAAACATTATCACTTCAACTTACAATAGCTTGTCCTCAATATGCGATAGCCCTTATGACTTCAACTTGAGATAGCTCGTCTTCAACATGCGATAGCCTTTATGACTTCAACTTGACATAGCTCATCTTCAACATTCAGCCCTTATGACTTGAATTTGAGATAGCTCGTCATAAACATGCGATAGCCCTTATGACTTCAATCTTGCGATAACCTTTATGATTTCAACCTATGATAGCTTGTCTTCAACATGTAATAGCCCTTATGACTTCAACATGTGATAGCTTGTCTATAACATGAGATAGCTTATCATCAACATACGACAGCCCTTGTGACTTCAACCTATGATAACTTGTCTTCAACATGTAGTAGCCTTTATGACATCAACTTGTGATAGCCTTTCTGACATCAACTTCGATAGCTTGTCTTCAACATGTGATAGCCTTATGACCTCAACATGCGATAACTTTATAACTTCTATCTACTATAACTTGTCTTCAACATGTGATAGCCCTTATGAGCTCAACATGCGATAACCTTTAAGACTTCTATCTACGATAATTTGTCTTCAACATGTGATAGCTTTTACTAGCTTTTCTCTAATATGTGATAGCTTTGTCAACTGTCATCATGCAATAGCTTCAATATCTTAACATGCGATAGCTTTATTTTAAATATGTGGTAGTTTCATTTTTCAATATGTAATAGCTTCACCGTTTATTCTCATGCGTTAGCTTTGACGTCTCAAGGCATGATGCCTTTTTCTTTTGTCCTTTAATAAATCCATACCTCAAAATAAAAATTTTATTTTGAAATTTTTTTGGGTATAACACCATCATTCTAGGATGACTATTCATCCCGATGGAAACAAGCTATATAATTGTAACAAACTGCCATATTCGGCCCTCTGCTTTAACAAAAACTGAGATGTGTAAATCCCAAAAGCCAAAAAGGATGAGTCTTTAGTATACGATAACAAGAAAAAAAATATTCCAAATATAAATTTCTAAATCTCACAGCGAAAGAAAACAAATATAAAATATAAATAATATATTACTTTATTTCATAACTAAACCAATCCACTATGTACATATGTCCGATGCAATCAAATCCAAATCCAAACACACACATAAGTCAATGTTAGATGTTTATTTATCTAAAGAAACATATGCAAGTAACGCCATCGTCATCTACACCTTCAAACATTCCTTGATAGATAAGATCGGACTTCATCAACCTAAGTGTTAAACAAAAAGGGAAAAACATAGAGAGGGTTCGACCATAGTCCGAGTGAGTGAAGTACATCTACTTTACCACATACTATAATCGTCCCTATATAATACTATAATAACTATGATATAAACAATAAACCTCAATTTTGTTTCACCTACAACCAATGAGTTAGTCAAACAAAATAACAAATATGTTTTACTTGTGAAAACAAGGTCTAAACCGAACAAATAATGCAAGGACGATGATATCATCTATCCTATATACATGCCATGCCCTACCCTATTGCATTAACACATAGCTTAGTCACAAAATGGACTCAATTCCATATATTGTCTACGAACTCACCATCGTACATAAACGCGAACCTCATAAATAACCAAATGATCATGTTACCATGATAACCAATAGGGGAAACATGTGATCAATGCATATATACATGCTTATCACAATAATATTGTCCATATATATATATATGTGTGTGTGTGTGTGTGTGTGTGTATCTATTTGATACTATAATAACCCACCTTTTACAACCCTTAGGTTTAATGCCCAAACCGATGTTAATACCTCGAAAGCTAAAAAAGACCAGTTGTTTGGATATGATAATCAAGAAACAAACACATTTCTAACTAGTAGCTTTCAGATCTTACAACAAAAGTAAACAAACTATAATATCAAATAAAAATCGTTTATTTCAAACCATATCGTGTTAACTACTTCATATGCACATGTCTATACAATATCAGTCCAAATCCACAATACACATAAATATAATGGTCATATGTTATATTTACAATATTTTCAATATGTACAATACAAGGTCTTAATCACTGGGTCCTCCATGACTCTAAGCTCCATCAAGCAGAACAATACCGATATAGAGGAAAAATGGAGAAGGTCAAACATATGTCTAAATGAGTAAAGCATGTCTACTCCATATATACTACAGAAATACCGTTGTAACATGATCAGTGTCTAACGCATATGTACATACATCTTGGACCCGCTCATGCACTATAGGTCGTGTTACACTCAACGGGTCATTTATTATCCTACAGTCTATGGTATAGAATCGTATCATCTATCTATCTCATACTAGACTCACATATTGGACCCGCCCTATGCACTACAGGATCGCTTAACGCCCACTCTTCTTGGACCTGCCTAATTGCGTTACAAGAGCACGTACACAACCAAGTCACCTACTTGCACCATAGGTTCATATCCTGGGTCACGTACTTGTGCCACAGGTTCGTATCTAAATCAAACCAACAATCGATGATCTACCATTAACCAATCCATACATACTAACTCAACACAAACATCCACATTCACGTGTCTTGTCAGGACAACATAGTCCCACAATCACCTTCGAAATAGCTCTAAAATTCTCTGCAAATTCTCGGCTAACAACTCGTCGAAATCGTTACGGCCTAGTTGGTTCCAGGTTCAACATAGCCCAACCAATGCCAACCGGTCAACTTGTTAATAGCGACAGGTAGATTGGTCGATGTGCAGTGATAAACCATTCATCATTTGCACACCTTTTCATTGGTTTTCCATCGTTTCTTGAGATTAAGCGTTAGTTTTGGAATGTTACTTCAGATAGGGGATTCATACTTCAATTATACACTATATTTGAGTCATTTTACAACCTATAATGGAACAAATCAAATTATTTTGCAATTTATCCGGTAGAATAAATTTTATACATACTTAGCTATTTTAAGTCTTTTAATCCAAATATGAAGCAAATACAATTTGTAGTTAATCTTAATTAGACCCTAGATTACCAACATGATAATATGATTGTGTTATATGAAGGTTTAAAAAAGATTTACTCGCCAAAAATTTCTAATGAAGAAGAACCCAACACTGTCTCCAATATTATGTTCTTTTAGTGCCTAGAAAACTCCATAGTTATCCCTGATTCCTGCTCCAGATGATAGTGCTTGTCGTCATAGTCATTTCGATAGGTAAATCATTGAAATCCATTAAGGTTTGAGAGATTTATGCCATTTTGAAGTTTGATGTGAAAGAGGGAAATGGTGTAAGGTATTCCACCATTGTTTTCCATCATCCTAATCCGTGTCACCCTAAATCCTTCTAGATTTGTCTCCAAATTGGAGTAGGATTGTAGTGTTCATCACGCTCTTCGTTTGAATGGTAGTTTTGTGAAATTACGTTGAGAAATGAAGAAGATACATGGACTGAAATTGAGAGGAGAAGAGGGAAGAAGGAGAAAAAAACGGTGAAAACTTAAATTTTGAAACTTCTGTACATGCTTCTCTTTTTATATCTAGAGGGAAATTCTTAATGGCCATTCAGAATTCACAATTTAAATATCAAGCCCAAGTCCATTTAAAACCCGAAACCCGTTTCCCTTATATCTCCTCCATACAACCTCTGATTCAGGCAAGTTTATAGTCAAAAAAGATCGGAATGACACACTCTATGCAATTGTAAAATTTTCATTGTCAAACGCAAAACTTTATAAAATGACTATTTTCCCCTATTAATTAAATTAATTAATTAATCACCTTTAGTTCAAATATTAATTAATATTATATTATTAAATTTTAAGGGGTATTACATTCTCCCTCCTTTAAAAGAATTTCATCCTCAAAATTCTCAAGGAACAGGAAAATGTAATATAATCTATCATGTGTTACGTAACGCTCGCATGACATACATTCCATTTACACACAACTTATAAAACCACCATCCAAATAGTTTTTCAAATATAACATACATCATAAATAACCTAACATTCAAAACATATACTTAAGTAATACAAACATATAAATACATAAGATATAATAAAAACATGTAAGAATATGTGATGATCATGACAAATGATAAACTAAGTCGATGTAAAAATCTATCTTCGACACTTTCCTATATGAATCAGATGACATAACATATCAGGGATATATGAAAACATTCTAGTGTGAGTATATAAGTTCTATATGTATGCAAAAATTATCAATTTTATACATCATAAAGTATATGCACAAATCAGTAATTATTTATCAAGTCACACGGAACATATCAAGATCAAGAAAACAAAATTCATAAATAGAATAATCAAGTCAAACAACCAAATTAGTCGATCATATCCTAAATTAAGCTACTAATGTATGTATGCATATAGCTATCATTCAACCATAGTTAACAAACTAATTTTACTAACAAATAAGCCAATCAAAAAGCATTTCGAAAAAGGGTCGAGATGAAAATCTTGGGTCCTCTCTTCGGTCTCCCAAGTTCTCTAGACCAGATTACTCTTTCCATTCTAATCAAATAGACTCCATTATCAGTACATATACTCATTCCCTAACACTAACCTCATGTATGTGCAAAACTACGACTTCTGCAATTCATTCCACTAATCCTAATAATCAGGTACCGAAACACAAAATGACCAGTAGCCTTGGCACAAAAATGCTCCAACTGAATTGGGGTCTCATACAACTCCACATAAGTGAGACTTGGATAATACCAGTAGTGAACTCATCACTTTGTATTTGGATGCTGGGGTAATACTGCATAAAGTGATGGTGCCTTACATAATCAAACAATAACTTGGATCACTAAACGATTCCGCTTTTCACCTAAGAACATCAAAATTTGATAATGCCTGAACTTGGTGAAGACAACATAAATCCTTCTCTAATTTCAATCCTAATTAAGTGGTGTCATTTCGCTTATGACATAACTTCCCAAAATATCTCATAATCATGATAAAGAAGCAACATGTCCTTAATCTACAAGAGATTTATAAAATCTATCCTAAGTTCTATACTATACAAGCAAACATGCAAGCTTCAAACATTCAAACAAAAATAATAATATTCAATTCAACCATTCAAACATTCAAACAAAAATAATAATATTCAATTCAACCATTCGAACATAGCAACCAAAGACTTAAATCTAAGCGAAGTCCTAAATCTAAGTGAAACCCTACCTAAGAACGTGGTAGTGTTAAAATTATCGACTACATAGTACATCATCCATATGAACTTGCTATTCAACATAAACTATGTACCTATAAGTCAGTACTTCCAATATAGTTTCCTTAAAAAGATAGCCTCTTTTCAATCCTTAGGATAATTGAAAAGAATCCACCTATCCTTCCTCAAAATCATACCCAACCCTCGACATTCCACTTTTCATGAAATTCACCTCCACGTTTTAATGCGTGCAAACCAAAATAGATTTTCCATGATTCTTCAAATCATGTTTATCCATACAACTTGAATTATTTCATTCCACAACATTGGTAATACATTCTCATATAATCTTGGATACAACCAAAGTAGGAAAATATTTTATATACCCATAAATTAAACTTTAATACTTCCTTTCACCTCGGCACACTAATGGTGCCTTTCCCCAGTATATTTCTAATTATCGCTAATATCTTCCTATATAATCCTAGCACAGACTTTATTCAAGATATCTTTTACAATATAAAATCAAAATTTAATCATTCCTTTATATAAACCCACTGACAGTATCTTTTCTAAATATCACTTCTCAAATTTCCATTTTTACCATACTATAGTCGAGACAACTCAATATGAGATAGCGGATTGTCGTCTCAATCTAGAAAACATAATATTCAATATTCTAAATAGCCCTAAAGTCACACCTTGGAACATCGGAAAGGGACAATGTCCTAGCATAATAAACATAACATAGTATCCATGTCACATTTAAGTAGAAAAATATTCTCTGATATGATAATCTCTACTTAATCGAAATCCAAAAAACAATGTACTTGTGGTTGCAGTGATAAATAAAATATTAATACCTTATAACTATCACCACAAAACATATATGATAAGACAACAACCTACTTGTCTTTAAAGCAAAAACAAACATGTATGGTGTGATGTTACCCGCAAAATAGGATCAACTATACCCATCCACAAGCATCCTATATCGTCTACCCTCATGGATGATATCAAACAAAAAACCATCTAAATATTATTCGCCACCATCACCAATCATTACCACGATGATATAGAATGAAAGACGTAAATACGAATAATTTCGAAAGTTTAATCTATGGACCAAATACTTGATATAGTTAGGGGTATTTCTTAGGGGTAATTATGTAATTTGTTACATATACCTAGCCCGATAACCAATTTTGCTCAAAATAAAAGATATTTTTCTCTCTATTATATACTTGTTATATCAATTAAGTTATTAATTCAAAGCATATTAAATAGAAAATCCTTATATGATATGTTATGTGGTAGTAATTACAATAATTTGTAACCATGAGAAGTTTAAAGCATTGAAAAATAACATATTGTTTTAAATATTCCTAATCGAGATATTTTGAGAAATGATATCAATTCATCGCTTGAGACTAGAGTATGTAATGCTCTTCAAATGTTGTACAGTGTATCTGTAACGACCCGGTATTTTGGACCATTCGCATCCGCACATGTCAGACTTGAATAATTCAAAATACCGCGTTGTTAATTTAAATTTGGCAAAACTAAACATATACAGTAAATAAATAGAACACAGATCACAGACACAGAGTAATAATTGCAGCGGAAATAAAAGAGATAGTAGTTCATGAAGCTACTATATAAATATATAAGTTACATCAGAGTTAAACCAGATACAACGGAAGAGTAACACGATACATCAGATACAAATCAGAATACATCACTGGAATTATCGAATACTGAAAGCAGGATAGATGGCTGGATCTTCAAGCAAAGCTCCAACTCCAAAGATGAGTCTCGAATACTGGTACACTCAGTCTGACCCGAGCGTAAAGCAAAACACAAAACACTCGAGTCGGGATTAATATTCTTATATCAATAAATCCAACTCAAGTGAAATAGCAATTGAAATACAAGTAACTCAAAGGATGTTTGGAATAACCATCCTTTAAGGATCCGTTAAACTATCTACTATGTAGTAGTGTACGATAAGTAGATAATGTCTATCAGTAATATAAAGTATCAAAATAGTGTTAAGACGTTACCATTATCCCCCTTAACACATTTTTATAAGCGTTATAGTCTATACAGCACTGTAAACTCCACCGTAAACTAGTGGGCTATCAGGGAGTACTCCATAGGTATAACACAAAACAAATCGTAGTGGTCGCGTATATAGGGATCCAAGTATGACAAGGCACATGAGGCAATACCCAAGGTAGTGAAACTACCGTTTGCCTGATCCGAACTGGTGAGAACGCATCGCCGCAGCGATCGCAACACTGCGAAACAACACTCCCAAAATCAAGGGTGCACCAATCGACAACAAGTAATGAGTAGTTTTCGAAGAATTGTGTTCGCTTGAGGTAGCTGACCTCCATTTGGCCCGGCACGGCTCCTGTTTTAGTCATTTTCAATTTGACACAAGTGTCAAGGCTATCCATTATCGTTCTCTTTCTTCAGTCATCACGTACATCATTCCAACCACTTCGTTCTGGATCACACTCCACGTATAGTTATTAAAGTGGTTTTCGGTTTAGACAGTGAGTATGTCCCTAACCGATTCCGGTCTCTTTAATAACTTTCGTGATTATTACACCGATTGGTCGTTTATATATTTCAAAACCAAATCAAATTAAATTTCAAATAGAATTTGTAGACCAACATTTCATTTCTCTTTCTAAATCAATTTCCATAATTTCGTTTCAAAACATTCAAATTCAAATTTCAAAATCTTATAATTCAATTCAATTTCTTTTTAAAACAATTCAATATTGATTCAAGTTCGTAATATAAGTTTCATTCCGAAATCATTTAAATTAATTTAATTTAACATTCAAATTAATTTAAATTCATTGATCAATTTTATTCAATGTTCATTAAGTAAATTTATCATTCAAACAAATTCTATTTAATTTCTAATTCACTAAATCAATTACTTAAGTTCAACTTCATTATATCAAAACTTCAAATTGAATTAAATTAGATTCATCAAATCAAATTCTTTAAATTACAAGTCTTTCATTAATTTCAATAAATCACATTTTAATTCTTGTTAAAGAAATTCAATTATATTCATTTATTTCCTTAATTACAAATTTCAAAACTCAGTTAATAATGAAACTTAGTTTCACTTATTCAAGAAGTTCAATTTCACTTAATAAAGAATTCAATTTAATTTAATTATTAAATAATTCAATCTTATTTAATCATTAAATAATTTCAAAACTGAATCATTAACAAATTTCAAAACTGAATCATTAACTAATTTCAAAACTTAATTATTAATAATTCCAAATTTAATTATTAAATGATTAATTTTAAAACAACATTCGTTCATCAACCACTATGTTAATATTTTGATTCAGATTATTAAATATTAACATTTCCTTTCATTAAAAATTTCAAATTCCAACTTCGTTTCAAAACCATATTATTTATTAAAATAAAATCCTCATTTTATTTTTAAATCAAATTATTGACCAATCGATTTTTATTTAATTCTCTATCCTAGGTCAAAGTTCAATTTGGGTATTTATCATTTCAACCCAATTCCAATTCAATTAAAAATCAAAGAATAGCAAAGGGAACTTGCAGTGTGATAACTGGGATGGTGTCAAAGTAAATAAACAAGCAATAACAACAATCAATAACAATCCAATAATCAATTCAAATAATCCTGAAATAATCGTATTAATTCACATTGTTGTTTGTGCGAATTAATATAATCATTTCTAGAATCTACACTATCATTTCATGTAGATTAAAGATTATTGCATTACGGTTTTTCACTTGTCATCTATTTACAATTTCATACATCATCAGTTTAAACAACATACAATTGATGGTTCAAGGTGTAGTTAACACTATTTTCTACGTGTCAAATGATTAAACATTTAAGGGGTCATATTAAACAAATTTAACTAACCAAATTCAACACATATGTCGATTCAAATTTTTAACTATTCTACGTCAAATTCAATTGCATACTATTTATTCACTTTATACATTTCAATTTAACATCTAATATAAACAACAATCAATCAATCACTTATCAACCAACGGGATTATCATGGTATAATTAACAAATAATGGTGTCAGATGTCATAGGTGAACTAGTACAGTTAATAGCATAAATAACAGTGTAAATAACAAACAGTAGCATATTTCAATTGTCGTTTCAGTTGAAATTAAATTTAATAAATAAAAGAACATTAATCGTGAGTGATTGCTCACCTTTCGAGGCTAGATGAGAGAGCTAAATGAAATGAGTTACGAATCCAGGCGCGAATTCTGAAGTAAAGTGAGATAGGCACGAATTCGACGAACGGAGCTACCAGCTTGGAATTGACGAAATCGAATCAAACTGGATTTGATGAAGATAAATGGTATAAGTGAATTTTTATAACTATAAATAACTATTTATGAAATCATATTCTCAATTCAACTCATTTTAAACTAATATATATATATATATATGTATTTTAAAATCGTTGGTTTTAAATAAACACATAAAACAAGATATATTCACATAATATAACTTGAAATAAACACATATATATACCTTAAAAAATGCAAATACTTACATATATGTTATGTTCATTTAAAATATCTCTCTCTCTATATATATATATATATTCCAAAATCAGTTTAAACACAAATTTCAAATTAATATCTAATTCAAAGTCTCCATGTATATAAACTTGAAAGCCGAACAAAATATTATAAAACAGTATGCTTAAAATTACCCATATATATAAATCCATAATAACTCATATATACTTATGTATACAACACCGATAAATTCTAACTTATATATCGTATAAACTGAGATGAACACATCATATACAAACTTAGTTATATATATATAAGCAGATAACTATGTATACCATTTAGAAATCAATACTCTAATGAACAAATATCATCTTTAAAATAAACTGCAACCAAGCAAAATCTGACTGCATACATATCAAAATATATACATGAGACTTATATATATATATACATGTTATAATTTTAAATATCTATACTTAACAGTATGCAAAACAACATTTAAAAGTTTTTATATAAAACAGGCAGTAGAAGGTTTATCAAATACAATTCAAAGTGGTACATATATTAGTATACGTTAGTTCACACGTCACAACAACTTCGGCCATTGATTATATATATATATATTGCCAAAATCAACTATATACAGCCTTCATGATTAGAACATCAAATACAACTTTTAAACCTTGCTCATATATATATATATATATATATATAATATAACACTACATTTCCAATTTACATCTATTAACACAGATTAGAAAATAAATCAAACCTATACTGTTATATAACTAAACTATATATAAAATAATGTATATATATACCTTTACAAGTAAAATACTGCTACATAAAATATCTTTGATATGTACACATAAACAGTCTAAAACAATATATGTAAAATATAACTGGTTACTAAAATCTAACTTTACATAGATATACACGTAAAAAATCATGTTAGAACAGTTATATGTATATGCTATTTATAAACAAATATATAAGTCAGACTATAATATATATATTACTAATCTCTATGATATAAGTATATACATACACATGGCTGTTGGGGCAGAGGAGGAAGGAGTTTAAGAGCGGAGCTGCAGAAGTGTAGGTTGGCTAGAGAGGAAAGATCGAGCACGGGAAAGGCCGGAGGTGGGCGTTTCGATGGCGAGCTGGAGGCTGGTCGATGTGAATACGGTGGCAGTTTGCGTTCTGGGTGGTGTGATGGGTTTCGTGAATGATCGCTGGTCAGGCGTGGGACGGAGGAGAGGAGGAGGTGGCAAAGGCCGTCACGTGGAAGGCTAAAGAAATCAATGAAGTGAAGGAGCTTGCGCAAGCTAAGGGTGATGGGGAGAAGTTGTCAGGAAGACTTGGCTTTGCAATACGAAATGAAGAAATTATTTTCTCTGATTTGAAAAATGATGAACCAAAAATGTAACTGAAACCAGGGAAAGTGAAGAAGAATGGAAATACCAGCTTTGTATATTTTTCGTGAATGTAACCGAGAAGTAAGTTGAAAGGGCCAAAGCAGATAAATATCAAGGAATGTGAATAGCCTACGAATTTGAATAGATGGAATTATAAATGTTAAGCGGCCATTGAGTTTGAACGAGAAACCGAAGGATCACAAAGAACAAAAGTCGTACCGATACAGTTAACGGTTACGCGAGTTCCGTCGCATACCGGGGTTCGAAAAGCAGAAGTGAATATACCACTGAGATCAGCACGATGGGGCGATCAAAACGGTACACAGATATTAGCGGTACAGCCAACCTATCAAAAGTCGATATTGGTATTGAAATGCTGCTCAAATGCTAGAAATAAGATGAACGGAGCAATAGAAGCCCAAATTTGACGAAACGGAAGATGACGTCTCACTCAGAAGATGATTTACAAATTTTCTATATAAAAATATTCAGGTTTGGAAAATATTTTATTACCATCAATTTTTAACTGATTTAAATTGAAATATAATTATACAAGAAAATAAACTTTCATATTATCCGATGAAAATTTACCAGTTGCCATGTTAAAGAAGACGTATTCCAAATATTAAATTTAAATTTCAAATTTTATTATTTAAAATATTCACAAAATTTCAATTAAATCTATTAATAAAACAAAATAAAATTTATTAAATTTACGGGTCGTTACACTCTCCCCCACTCAAAACTTTTCGTCCCCGAAAAGGAAGAAGGTAGGAGAATAAAACTACCAGAAAGAAAGGATAGATTTGAAATTCAAAATAAACAATAAATTTAAAACCATATAAATTTCAAATTAAACTAATTAATATTCAACATTTGTTTTAATCCATTTGAGTTCACTTAAGTTAAATCAATCCATCTATTTCTAAATTCATTATCTTATTGTCTAGTCATCCTCAATTAACAATTTCTAAATCAATCAATTTGTATAATCATTTATTATCCTCATATTTTATTCAACAATTTAATTTTTTTTTCAAATTATAATTAAGTGGAATAAACTTAATTATATCTTATTACACATATTTAAACCATATAAATTTCAATTTAAATTAATTTATATTCAATAATTGATTTTAAATTCAAGGTATTTCCATAAGTTGATCTAATTTCAATTTATTAATTCCTTAAAAACAAATTTATTTGTCTCATCTATTATTCAATTAACTTATTATTCTATTTATCTCCATTAACATCTTTATACTAAAATTTAAGTGTATAACATTTATTATAACACTCAAATTTTATCTATAAAATCATTTAATCATCAATTTATATTGTAAATTATTCAATTTCATATTCAACTTATGAATGCTTTAGGTAAGTTGTATTAGAATGAAATTGGGTATTATACAAATAAAATTTTCCTAATTCAATTATTTCAAGTTTAAATATTTATTCAAATTTTTGGCTTCATTTTATAATTAAAACACCTTTAACATAAATTTAAGAATTTGGTTCCCAATTAACTTCAAACCACTTTTATAGATAAATTTATATATATACTATATATATCAAATAAAATCTATAATCATATAGCAATATATATATTGTAAATCAAATTATAATTTAGAAATTTAAATCAATTTATTTCCCAAAACAAATGTGTAGCAAAGCTACAAATTGGTCTCTCCATTTCGAAACTCGAAAATGAATGTCGATGATGCGACCGCCATCACCGAAATTATTTTCCAGCGACAAAAGAGGAGAGTACTGACTTAAACTTTTAAAATTCTTTGGAAACGATTTCTATTCGAAAATACTTTAGGTAATATACATTTTAAACCTTTAAAACCAAAGTTTGAAATCACCGGAATTTAAATTCTCAAATTCTTAAGTTTAAATTCATTTAAATCCCAAATCAATTTATAAACCATGTTTATAAATTCATTTATAGAACAATAAATGATAATCCAATATTATCATTTCAAACAACCAATTTAATTACCTTATTAAATTCAAAACAAAAAAAAATTCTTATATATATATTTATAATATATTCATACAAATTTATTTCATTTACCAAATTTGAAAATAATATTGTGTCAGTTTGCTCTGTTCAAGTGTTTTGGAAATCCTATCGATATCGCTGATCAGACGAATCGATCGAAAACCCAAATCAACATCAACAACTCAAACAACACGCTATAAAACAATTTAATATTAATTACAAATACACTCCCTCACTCGGTGATTAAATAATCGATTTCAAACAAGGATAGGGATTCAAATACAGGGGACCCTAATCAAAAGAATTCTAGCTGGGAAGATAGGTTTTGAAAAGAATAAAATGTTTAAATAGCAAAGAGAAAAGATGGATAGACCGATATAAATCGCGGGCAACCTTAATCGAGTCAACCGTGACTTAAATAAATAAGATCGAGGAAAATTCTGGAGCAAATCGACATTCGATCGCCAGAGATGGAATTCAGGTATAGCAAAGATAAAAACATCGTAAACCGACGATACAAAATCTTCGGTGAATCAATGCTTGTTGTAAAGGAGTTTCTCTATTTTACAATTCATTCGGTGGAGCTATGGGTGCTTCGGAATTAAGGAAACACAAATTAGGGGAGACAAGAATGGATTTTGGAACCGAGGGGAACGTTCCAAAATTCAAAGGAAATCGAGTCAAAGAGGAAGGAATTCAAGCTCAAACGAAAGTGATTCTGTAATTAAAGTTACTACATATGCTATGTTTTGCCTAAAACCAGAGCTCTGATACCACCTGTAACGACCCGGTATTTTGGACCATTCGCATCCGCACATGTCGGACTTGAATAATTCAAAATACCGCGTTGTTAATTTAAATTTGGCAAAATTGAACATATATAGTAAATAAATAGAACACAGATCACAAACACAGAGTAATAATTGCAGCGGAAATAAAAGAGATAGTAGTTCATGAAGCTACTATATAAATATATAAGTTACATCAGAGTTAAACCAGATACAACGGAAGAGTAACACGATACATCAGATACAAATCAGAATACATCACTGGAATCATCGAATACTGAAAGCAGGATAGATGACTGGATCTTCAAGCAAAGCTCCAACTCCAAAGATGAGTCTCGAATACTGGTACACTCAGTCTGACCCGAGCGTAAAGCAAAACACAAAACACTCGAGTCAGGATTAATATTCTTATATCAATAAATCCAACTCAAGTGAAATAGCAATTGAAATACAAGTAACTCAAAGGATGTTTGGAATAACCATCCTTTAAGGATCCGTTAAACTATCTACTATGTAGTAGTGTACGATAAGTAGATAATGTCTATCAGTAATATAAAGTATCAAAATAGTGTTAAGGCGTTACCATTATCCCCCTTAACACATTTTTATAAGCGTTATAGTCTATACAGCACTGTAAACTCCACCGTAAACTAGTGGGCTATCAGGGAGTACTCCATAGGTATAACACAAAACAAATCGTAGTGGTCGCGTATATAGGGATCCAAGTATGACAAGGCACATGAGGCAATACCCAAGGTAGTGAAACTACCGTTTGCCTGATCCGGACTGGTGAGAACGCATCGCCGCAGCGATCGCAACACTAAGGAACAACACTCCCAAAATCAAGGGTGCACCAATCGACAACAAGTAATGAGTAGTTTTCGAAGAAGTGTGTTCGCTTGAGGTAGCTGACCTCCATTTGGCCCGGCACGGCTCCTGTTTTAGTCATTTCCAATTTGACACAAGTGTCAAGGCTATCCATTATCGTTCTCTTTCTTCAGTCATCACGTACATCATTCCAACCACTTCGTTCTGGATCACACTCCGCGTATAGTTATTAAAGTGGTTTTCGGTTTAGACAGTGAGTATGTCCCTAACCGATTCCGGTCTCTTTAATAACTTTCGTGATTATTACACCGATTGGTCGTTTATATATTTCAAAACCAAATCAAATTAAATTTCAAATAGAATTTGTAGACCAACATTTCATTTCTCTTTCTAAATCAATTTCCATAATTTCGTTTCAAAACATTCAAATTCAAATTTCAAAATCTTATAATTCAATTCAATTTCTTTTTAAAACAATTCAATATTGATTCAAGTTCGTAATATAAGTTTCATTCCGAAATCATTTAAATTAATTTAATTTAACATTCAACTTAATTTAAATTCATTGATCAATTTTATTCAATGTTCATTAAGTAAATTTATCATTCAAACAAATTCTATTTAATTTCTAATTCACTAAATCAATTACTTAAGTTCAACTTCATTATATCAAAACTTCAAATTGAATTAAATTAGATTCATCAAATCAAATTCTTTAAATTACAAGTCTTTCATTAATTTCAATAAATCACATTTTAATTCTTGTTAAAGAAATTCAATTATATTCATTTATTTCCTTAATTACAAATTTCAAAACTCAGTTAATAATGAAACTTAGTTTCACTTATTCAAGAAGTTCAATTTCACTTAATAAAGAATTCAATTTAATTTAATTATTAAATAATTCAATCTTATTTAATCATTAAATAATTTCAAAACTGAATCATTAACAAATTTCAAAACTGAATCATTAACTAATTTCAAAACTTAATTATTAATAATTCCAAATTTAATTATTAAATGATTAATTTTAAAACAACATTCGTTCATCAACCACTATGTTAATATTTTGATTCAGATTATTAAATATTAACATTTCCTTTCATTAAAATTTTCAAATTCCAACTTCGTTTCAAAACCATATTATTTATTAAAATAAAATCCTCATTTTATTTTTAAATCAAATTATTGACCAATCGATTTTTATTTAATTCTCTATCCTAGGTCAAAGTTCAATTTGGGTATTTATCATTTCAACCCAATTCCAATTCAATTAAAAATCAAAGAATAGCAAAGGGAACTTGCAGTGTGATAACTGGGATGGTGTCAAAGTAAATAAACAAGCAATAACAACAATCAATAACAATCCAATAATCAATTCAAATAATCCTGAAATAATCGTATTAATTCACATTGTTGTTTGTGCGAATTAATATAATCATTTCTAGAATCTACACTATCATTTCATGTAGATTAAAGATTATTGCATTACGGTTTTTCACTTGTCATCTATTTACAATTTCATACATCATCAGTTTAAACAACATACAATTGATGGTTCAAGGTGTAGTTAACACTATTTTCTACGTGTCAAATGATTAAACATTTAAGGGGTCATATTAAACAAATTTAACTAACCAAATTCAACACATATGTCGATTCAAATTTTTAACTATTCTACGTCAAATTCAATTGCATACTATTTATTCACTTTATACATTTCAATTTAACATCTAATATAAACAACAAACAATCAATCACTTATCAACCAACGGGATTATCATGGTATAATTAACAAATAATGGTGTCAGATGTCACAGGTGAACTAGTACAGTTAATGGCATAACTGTAAATAACAAACAGTAGCATATTTCAATTGTCGTTTCAGTTGAAATCAAATTTAATAAATAAAAGAACATTAATCGTGAGTGATTGCTCACCTTTCGAGGCTAGAGGAGAGAGCTAAATGAAACGAGTTACGAATCCAGGCGCGAATTCCGAAGTAAAGTGAGTTAGGCACGAATTCGACGAACAGAGCTACCAGCTTGGAATTGACGAAATCGAATCAAACTGGATTTGATGAAGATAAATGGTATAAGTGAATTTTTATAACTATAAATAACTATTTATGAATTCATATTCTCAATTCAACTCATTTTAAACTAATATATATATATATATATATATATTTTAAAATCGTTGGTTTTAAATAAACACATAAAACAAGATATATTCACATAATATAACTTGAAATAAACACATATATATACCTTAAAAAATGCAAATACTTACATATATGTTATGTTCATTTAAAATATCTATATATATATATTCAAAAATCAGTTTAAACACAAATTTCAGATTAATATCTAATTCAAAGTCTCCATGTATATAAACTTGAAAGCCGAACAAAATATTATAAAACAGTATGCTTAAACTTACCCATATATATAAATCCATAATAACTCATATATACTTATGTATACAACACCGATAAATTCTAACTTATATATCGTATAAACTGAGATGAACACATCATATACAAACTTAGTTATATATATATAAGCAGATAACTATGTATACCATTTAGAAATCAATACTCTAATGAACAAATATCATCTTTAAAATAAACTGCAACCAAGCAAAATCTAACTGCATACATATCAAAATATATACATGAGACTTATATATATATATACATGTTATAATTTTAAATATCTATACTTAACGGTATGCAAAACAACATTTAAAAGTTTTTATATAAAACAGGCAGTAGAAGGTTTATCAAATACAATTCAAAGTGGTACATATATTAGTATACGTTAGTTCACACGTCACAACAACTTCGGCCATTGATTATATATATATATATATATTGCCAAAATCAACTATATACAGCCTTCATGATTAGAACATCAAATACAACTTTTAAACCTTGCTCATATATATATATATATATATATAATATAACACTACATTTCCAATTTACATCTATTAACACAGATTAGAAAATAAATCAAACCTATACTGTTATATAACTAAACTATATATAAAATAATGTATATATATACCTTTACAAGTAAAATACTGCTACATAAAATATCTTTGATATGTACACATAAATAGTCTAAAACAATATATGTAAAATATAACTGGTTACTAAAATCTAACTTTACATAGATATACACGTAAAAAATCATGTTAGAACAGTTATATGTAGATGCTATTTATAAACAAATATATAAGTCAGACTATAATATATATATATTACTAACCTCTATGATATAAGTATATACATACACACGACTGTTGGGGCAGAGGAGGAAGGAGTTTGAGAGCGGAGCTGCAGAAGTGTAGGTTGGCTAGAGAGGAAAGATCGAGCACGGGAAAGGCCGGAGGTGGGCATTTCGATGGCGAGCTGGAGGCTGGTCGATGTGAATACGGTGGCAGTTTGCGTTCTGGGTGGTGTGATGGGTTTCGTGAATGGTCGCTGGCCAGGCGTGGGACGGAGGAGAGGCGGAGGTGGCAAAGGCCGTCACGTGGAAGGCTAAAGAAATCAATGAAGTGAAGGAGCTTGTGCAAGCTAAGGGTGATGGGGAGAAGTTGTCAGGAAGACTTGGCTTTGCAATACGAAATGAAGAAATTATTTTCTCTGATTTGAAAAATGATGAACCAAAAATGTAACTGAAACCAGGGAAAGTGAAGAAGAATGTAAATACCAGCTTTGCATATTTTTTGTGAATGTAACTGAGAAGTAAGTTGAAAGGGCCAAAGCAGATAAATATCAAGGAATGTGAATAGCCTACGAATTTGAATAGATGGAATTATAAATGTTAAGCGGCCATTGGGTTTGAACGAGAAACCGAAGGATCACAAAGAACAAAAGTCGTACCAATACGGTTAACGGTTACGCGAGTTCCGTCGTGTACCGGGGTTCGAAAAGCAGAAGTGAATATACCACTGAGATCAGCACGATGGGGCGATCAAAACGGTACACAGATATTAGTGGTACAGTCAACCTATCAAAAGTCGATATTGGTATTGAAATGCTGCTCAAATGCTAGAAATAAGATGAACGGAGCAATAGAAGCCCAAATTTGATGAAACGGAAGATGGCGTCTCACTCAGAAGATGATTTACAAATTTTCTATATAAAAATATTCAGGTTTGGAAAATATTTTATTACCATCAATTTTTAACTGATTTAAATTGAAATAGAATTATACAAGAAAATAAACTTTCATATCATCCGATGAAAATTTACCAGTTGCCATGTTAAAGAAGACGTATTCCAAATATTAAATTTAAATTTCAAATTTTATTATTTAAAATATTCACAAAATTTCAATTAAATCTACTAATAAAACAAAATAAAATTTATTAAATTTACGGGTCGTTACAGTATCACTCATGGTTGTTAGGAGCATCAAGGGGTTACATATTGATAGTTATTGGGTAACCATGAAATGACTCACTCGGGAGTTCTTTATTGGTTAGTATAACTAAGGTCAAATAGACAATATTGAAATGACGATGTTATACAGTTCTCTTGACTTGAGAATACTATGGAACTTTAATGTGGATGCACTACTTTGATTATAGTTAGATCATGGAATGACGTCCATCGAATTACTATAGTTGGGTCTAAGTTAAGCATTAGAAGTGAAACACCATTCAATGGAGAATTCGCCTCCAAGGTTATACGAGGTTAGTATCATGGTCAATGGTAGTCAACTCAAAGTCAAAGCCTTTGGCCAGAACAGTAGGGTTAATAATATTTGTTATATTGAACCAAGGATTTTGTGTTTAGACTTACAAAGAATGTGGATGATGTTGGAATTTTGACCAAAACCAAACTCCATAAGTCCTAATGTGTTATAGTTTTGATAAAAAGAATTGGTGTAAATAATCATTATTATTGGGTACCACATATAATAAGTAAAATTGGACTTTATCAAGAAATGTATATGTGATAAATTCAGCCAGAAGGTCACACCACTAGCTAAGGTGATGTGTTACCGTTAATATTTGAATTGTCTGATATTAATCGTTAACTGAATTTACACCTTTGAGTCGCATAACAATAATGATGAACACTTCGAACAAATGATTCAATTTAATCAATTTATAATCATTGTAAATTAATTAATATTTATGAAATATTAATTATTAAATTTTATTTTACTTGTTTGACTACCACTAGTATTTAAAAATGTGCGTATATAAAAGTTATAAATGCGCGTACCGATATACAATATCGATAGAATATTTAAATTGGATTTAAACATAATAAATACTAAGTGAGTTTTTAAATAAATTAAATTGATTGATATTTTTAAAATATTAATTATTAAAAAAATTATTTTGATTTGTTTGAATACCATTAGGATTTAATAAAATGGGCATATAAAAGATATAAACGCGCGAATCGATATACGGTATCGATAAAATGTTTAAATTAGATTTAAATAGATTAAATGCTAAGTGATTTTGGAAATTTTTAAGGGCCTTGTGGCACCTATTGTGGTCGGCCATAGAAAATGAAGAAGGGGAGAGGATTTAATGAGATTTAATTGGGAATTAAATAGAGAAATTTTTAAAGGAGAGAATTAAAAGGTCTTAATATTTCCTTTAAAACATATTCTCTCTCATTCATTTCACAGGACTCTTCATACGATTCATGATCATTCTCTTCTCCTCAAACCTATCCGAATTTAATGGCTTCCGAAGCCTAAAAATTCCAAAATAATAAAAATAGGTTGTTCTCATCTCTTGATTCTTACAAATTATAAAGATTAATTCCATTGAGTCTATAAGCTTTTGATTCAATGTTTCAAGGTGTGACTTAAAGGCAACATTTAAGGTAATTTTCAATTAATTTATTTATATGTCTCAACATTCAAATTTTTGGATTTTGTAAGATTCATTATGTGTACAATTGATCATCTGTAATATATAAATCAATGTTCTCTTCCACCTCAATTGAATATATGACTATTGAATTGTTTTATTTTTGATTTACGTATGTTCTTCCCCTTTTTTAATACATGTTCATCTCTAATTCATACGTTTGGATTCTTTGTCACCTTTTTAAATTTATTGTTATTCAATAAAATGTTTGGATCTATTTATTCTTATCATGAATTTACACATGCTAAACTCGTTCAATTCCTTTTATGATTTTGGTGATTTTGTTTAAAAACAGAAATTTGAAAGTTAATTTTGATTTAGATCTATTTTGTACATGTGTATTACTTACATATGCAATTGTAAATGAATTGTTCATGTTAATTGCATACTATTCCTTCAAGATTGATTTCTATAATTATATGGTTAATTTTGGATACAAATATTTGAATATTGTTCATGTAAGAATAAAGAAAAAAATTAGTCTAATATTTATAAATGGACTTTTGTGCAAATTATATTTTGTCTCTTTTACTAAGTTTAATAGTTTAAAAAATTTCTAAACTCTAGCTTCCTTTTTGATTAAAAGGTATCCTAGATTGTTTGCTTTTAAATCTCACTTACACACACACACATTATAAAATACCATGTTCGCAATTATATGTTTTTCTAATTCTAAAATATTAAAATTGTAATTTTAAATATATATATGTGGAAATATACTTGTGTTACATTAATTTAAGTTTATAAAATAGATCATTTCTAATTATGTAACTTTTAATGTCAAACCTTTTCTTTAATTGAAAGAAAATTAATTAATATTAATTTTGGATTTTAATTGCATAAATTATTTAAGGTGATTTTAATGTGTCTATGTGTGTGTGTGTGTGTGTGTATTTATGTATGTGTGTGTTAAATCAATCTCATGGATGACAAAGGGATATGTAAAGGGGAAATAGGTTCGTTACGGTGTAAATCCCAGCACTTGCATATGTTCTTATTAACTATGTACACTTGATATCTATAGCACGTGCACTTCACACAAATAAGTATATTTGATATACTTGTAAACAAAAAACATAAAAAAACCTTTTAAATATAATTGAATAAAATAAAGATTTTATTTAAAATATTTTATATTGGATCTAAAATCCATTTAGGCTTCACAGACTTAACTAAGACAAAATGGAAAGGAATTTTTGAAAGTCGCCCATTAAACCCGCTTCCGACTAGCTCGGTTCCATCAATGGTATGACGACCAAATAGCCTATTGGTCTAAATTTGGAATATTATGGCTAACTGATTAAAGCATACCCATTTAGTAGGGTGTCTAGAAAGATAGTGTCGAATGATTGAGTTTGGATAATCAAGTACTCTGGCCCTTCTAGCTATTAGCCTGGCCCAAAGGATGAGTAAGTCCAAAGGTTATCCCCAATGATGATGCCCAAAATATTTTAGGCCTTGGCTAATTTTTCAAAATATGTTTTGAAAATTTTAAAAATTATATTTTAAATTTATAGGTTAAGTTTAAATTATGACATGCTGATAATGTTATAAAATTTTCAAATTTGGTTTTGAAAGTTAATATATTAATTTCAAAATTCTTTTATCTTAATGTTTCATTGGATTAAATAAATAAGTAAATAATTAATTAGAAGTTAGTTAATTAAATTAAAACATATATAATGATATATGAGTGCTCTCCTACTCTTTCATTTTCCTTAAAAAACATATATAACGAAATGTGTATATTTATCTTTATATGTTTAAGGTCAATGAAAATAAAATTTTGAATTTAATTAATGTTATTTTAATTAAATTTTTTTAATTAATTTAAAGTCAATTAATAAATAATGTACATGTATAATGATATATGTACAAAATTACTATAAATGTTATAGTCCATGTTCATCTTTAAACTGTTAAGGATAAATGAAGTAAAATTCAATAGTTGAAACTTAAATTAAAATAAAAAAATGTTAATTAAATAATTTAATTAAATTAATATGATTTAATTAATAAAATTAAGCTAATTAAATTTGATTAATTAATAAGATACATGTATATATTATATAAGTAAATTTAATATAAAAGTTATAAATAAATTTATACTTATATAACTATGTATATGTATAAAATTAAGTGGAACCAATAAGAAACCCAAATTAGATATAAGGAGTAAATACATATGTATAGTATGTATACCGTGATTTCAGATATGTCTAACACTTGAATTACGAGGGTATTTCAAAAGAAATACATTATTCCCTAAATCGATATCATACAACTAAATATATTAAAAGATTATGAATCTATAATATAAAAGATGTCATCTACCATCTATATATTAATAGAGTGCTTGCATACTCTTTAATATTATTCCTCAAGCTAGAGATTTTATGTGCAGTACTACTAATATATTGACTAGACGAGGTAAGATACATGTAAGTATTTGTTGATATTACTTAACGTACGTGCATTATACCTGAGTCATTGCAAAATGGTAGGTGCGAGTGAATAATCTATTTCAATTTGAAGATACTCCTCAAGGTCGAGATGAGATTAGGACAATGACCACAGGTCAGGAGTTGTATTTGATACAATTGAAAAGCGTTCTCCATCGCTTGTGGATCTATGATTTGTTGATATTCCTCAAGGTCGGAGTCCCAACGCAAGCGAGTCCTAACGCCCACTAAAGAAATCGAATGATTTCTATGTTTTTCTTAGGATTTTGAGAAACATAATGTAATGGTAGCATGTAACCTTTCTAATATTATAAGAACCTTTTTCTATACAAAGCTAAAATAATCTATGTTGACAAATTGGAGCAACTAATAAAATTAATAAAATGCTTATTAATTAAGATATACAAATGAAAAAGATTAGAGCTTGACAAAGAAATATAAAATATACTTACCATAAATCTTTTGGAATGTTGTCACTTCAAGACGCATGCAAGAGCCTAACTATACATTACTAAACACATTCGTGACTTAATTGTTTAAGCGTTTATTTTCCCAAGACTTTGTATTGTTTCCATGAGTTTTGAACCCTTAAGAAATTCACTAATATAGATATTTGATCCATATTTGATCATATATAAATGTTATATGATGAACGGTCGTAGTTTGCAATGTTCAAAATTCAATGAAATTAGTTCATTGGAAATAACCATAATGTAAAATCATGTATTTAATACGATTGATTACAATAAGATTTCCCTTTGAATGGTTCGACCATTTAGAAAGGAAAAGTGAATGTACAAGTGTCATGACCTAAAATTTCGAACACTTCGTATTTAAATATCTAGATTATTTAAATATTTAAGTATTGAATTTAAGATTAAATTTATTTAATAACCTTGTTAACCCCCTTTTAAATAATAGTTAATGATAAGAAATTTGTTTTTGAAATTTGTTTACAAAAATAAATATATCAATAAATATCGATAACTGTTTGCACCAAAATTGGTCACAAACACCCGATAGCCGTTGAAAGCACCAGTTCGCAATCACAGATTACAGATATCAAATATGTGGAGAAATAAGTATGCAAATCACTCAGGAAATTCAATAGAAACAGTAAATAACACTGAATTTATAGTGGCTCGACGATCTTGCCTACGTCCACTCTGAAGCTTATGATTTTATTGATTCACTTGATAACTTCAATCTGTTACTGCATATTACAATTGATGATAACTTTGAAATTCGAATACAACAGTGATCATAAGATGTAGAATTGAATCCGGCAGAGTCTGGACGTTGAATTTCCAAAAAAGATCCCTTTTCTATAGGCTTCAGGGGGCTATTTATAGGCGTAGGAGGCTGAAATCGCGCTCAAACTTCGGGAGACTTCGGCATGCTGTCTTGTTTGAATCCATCAAGAATTAGTCCAATCGAGCTGAAACTTGGTAGGAACATTCTTTACCTTGTGCGTAAGCTTCTGTGAAAATTTCGTAGCATTTGGACCAGTGGTTTGGGAGATATCGTCGATACGAAATGGGATCCTTCGGCATGCTGTCTGGTTTGAATTGACTAATTCGATTCGATGCTTTCGAATCGATCACCTCATGTGCTCTCGCAGTGATGTGGCGCGCATACCTCGCATCGATCCATTCTTTACTCCGAGATGACCGTGTCGACTCCATGAATTTCGCCATGTTCGTATCGAGGAATAACACGTCACCCAGGCTCGTTGACTTGATGGATACGAACAAGCCTCTGCTCATGGATTCGAACATGGTCCCATGATGGATACGAAGCAGCGAACCTCTGATGGATGCAAAGTTGACGTTAGGTGACCGTTACGAAGTGGACTACTTACTGATGGATTCGAACAAGGAGCCATGCCGATGGATTCGAACAAGGAGCCATGCCGATGGATTCGAATAAGTTTCTCTTGCCGAAGGTTGATCGACATGAATCTGATCGATACGAAGACCTGGCCATTCCGATCGATACGAAGCAAACTCTATTGATGGATTCGAAGTCCATCGATACGAAGTGCGGCCTACCGATGGAAACGAAAATGGAGTTATCTTCTTCAATTTGCATCGATCATAACTTGAGCACACGAACTCGGATTGACTTGAAATTTGGAGTTCTGGCTTTCATGACTTTGCTTGCCGTGTCCTATCAATTGTAGCTTGATCCGGGCTCGGACAAAATTCGTCGATATCCATGGTGAAACAGTGTATAACGAACTTTTACGACGAACTGTCTTTAGTTTTCCAGTCAAATTTTTGGTGTCACGGCCTTGCCAAAAGGCGGGATAACATTTGCCCCCCAAAACGTGCCTTGCGACAGGAAGGTGCGTTTTGTATTTCCATAAGCTGGATGTTCATATCCTATCATCGACCTGTAAAGAACTTGATAGTCTTTCCTGACCACGAATGACGATCGTTCGCGACCGTATGTCATTTGAGGTAATATGGGACCGTTCGAGGTCGGATGCCGTTCGCGGCAAATAAAGAAATGGGACCATTCGAGGTCGGATGCCGTTCGCGGCAAATAGCGAAATGGGACCATTCGCGGTCGGATGTCGTTCTAGACGAGTCGTGACCGTTCGCGATCGGGTGTCGTTCTAGACGACTTATGACCGTTCACGGTCGGGTGATGTGGAAAGAAGAATGTGATCGTTCGCGATCGTGCGCCGTACGAGGCAAAAATGTGATCGTTCGCGATCGAATGTTATACTAGATGAAGTGAAACCGTTCGCGGTCGGGTGCCGTTCGAGGCTAATGGTGACCGTTCGAGGTCGGATGAATTTCTGAATCAGCGATCGTGGCGGTTTGTCGCCATACAAGGTGTGCTTGTGGACCGTTCACGATCCAAAGCATACACGAGTAACTTCTTCTTCATAATTGCAAATATCAAATTAATGTTCACATGAATTTCATAACAGAAATGTCCAAACAAACTAAGTCCAAACGTTCGAATCAAAACAAAACAATAGCAAAGCAAGGATGTCAAAGTGTAAATTCTCATTACGATATGGTCAATGGTCATTCAGAGCATGTCCGTGGATCGTTCGCGATCTCCCACATGTGTAAATGATTTAACCGTTGTTAGTGAGAAGTTTACGACTTGTTCATCGTTATTTCAATCAATTGATAACCATACGGTGCCCCGGCTCGGGGTCACCCCTAGCTGATGTAGACGGTGGTCGCTCTGGTTCCACCGTTGGAGCTTGCCTCCTCACATACTGAAGTAGCCTACCGTTCCTGATATGCCCTTCTACCTCATCCTTCAGGTGTCTACAGTCATTTGTGCTATGTCCATTCAGCTCGTGGAATAAACAATATTTGTCTGATTTTCTTTCGTCGTTAGTCGGATCTCGTCGCATTGGTCTACGATAGGCAACTCGCTCTCGGGTGTCTTGGTAGATTTGCTCCAAACCCTCGTTCAGTTCTGAATAGGTGGTAAATCGCGGCTCCCTCCGTTGCCGCTTTGACCTGTCATCATTTTCTTCAGCCTTTCGCTTCCCTTTACCAGTCTCTGTACCTTTTCCAGGTGAATTACCGCCTCTAACTGCATAAACATCAATTTCTTCCTCTCTCTCCGTACGAGCATCCTCTAATCGCAAAAACTTTTCGGCTTCATGATAAAACTCTCCTAGATCCGTAGGTGGATCCTTAGTTAGTGAATTCTTGAACTCTATGCCATCAGATATTCCAGATACAGCTGCCATCATGACCATAGATGGATCTGGTCGATCCACCGACGCTGCTGCCGCATTGAATCGCATCAGAAAATTCCTCAAAGACTCCCCAGCTTTATGCTTTAGAGTCGCCAAACTCATCACGTTCTTGGGTCTCAAAATATGAACCCTGAATTGTCTCATAAACCTGTCTGTCAAATCTGTCCAAGTCCCAATGGAGCCACTCTCCAGTTGTCTAAACCATAGCGCTGCAATGTCCGACAAATACAATGGAAAGCACCGGGCCATGACTTCCTATGATGCCCCTAGCACTTCCATGTGCCTCATATACTTCGTTAGATGGACAGTTGGATCTGTCTGCCCATCATACATTTCCACCAATGGTAGCTTGAAGTTTTGTGGATTCCTGGCCTGCCTGATCGTAGGAGTAAAGGGACTCCTATGTACATCCTCCAGATCTCTATTGACTAGTCCGCCTCTCATGGCCCGTCTGACCATCTCTGCCAACCTGTCGTTGTCGTCAGGCTGTGATCTTTGAGTGTCACCTTCGGTCTGCCCCCTGGCTGAGCGTTCATCCCTCTATTGCCACCAGGTTGCTCGGATGTCCCTGAATCTCTTCTCGGGATTGGATCAACATGCTCTAAGTGTGTGCCTCCCACTTCTGGCATTGCGCCAGATGGTCCTGCTCCGTTCTGGACTCTGGTTGTTCCTTAATTTTGCGCTCTTGTCCAATCTGTTGAAGCAAATTCTAGATCATTTCCTCCTGTCTCTTCATCATTGTCTCCATCTCATCCCTGGTGATGAAGATCGATGCTTGGTTTGCCCCCGAGGAAGCCTCTTGACTCCCTTCATGCTGACTTTGCTCTAGCCTTTGTCTTTTACTAGTTTGCCTCATCATATCTTCTCAGATCTGAGCTCTTAAGTCTTCTGATTCAACTTCTAAATGATAGAACTTCTGAGTTCAATTCTCAGTGAAAGCACCAAAATGTTTGCACCAAAATTGGTCACAAACACCCGATAGCCGTTGAAAGCACCAGTTCGCAATCACAGATTACAGATATCAAATATATGGAGAAATAAGTATGCAAATCACTTAGGAAATTCAATAGAAACAGTAAATAACACTGGATTTATAGTGGCTCGACGATCTTGCCTACGTCCACTCTGAAGATTATGATTTTATTGATTCACTTGATAACTTCAATCTGTTACAGCATATTACAATTGATGATAACTTTGAAATTCGAATACAACAGTGATCATAAGATGTAGAATTGAATCCGGCAGAGTCTGGACGTTGAATTGCAAAAAAAGATCCCTTTTCTGTAGGCTTCAGGGGGCTATTTATAGGCGTAGGAGGCTGAAATCGCGCTCAAACTTCGGGAGACTTCTTCAGGCACGTGAGCGGGCCCACGCGACCGGTCCCACCAAGTTTCGACTCGATCTGTGATCGATATGAATTGATTTCGTATCCATCAAGAATTAGTCCAATCGAGCTGAAACTTGGTAGGAACATTCTTTACCTTGTGCGTAAGCTTCTGTGAAAATTTCATAGCATTTGGACCAGTGGTTTGGGAGATATCGTCGATACGAAATGGGATCCTTCGGCATGTTGTCTGGTTCGAATCGACTAATTCGATTCAATGCTTTCGAATCGATCACCTCACGTGCTCTCGCGGTGATGTGGCGCGCATACCTCGCATCGATCCATTCTTTACTCCGAGATGAGCGTGTCGACTCCATGAATTTCGCCTTGTTCGTATCGAGGAATAACACGTCACCCAGGCTCGTTGACCTGATGGATACGAACAAGCCTCTGCTCATGGATTCGAACATGGTCCCATGATGGATACGAAGCAGCGAACCTCTGATGGATGCGAAGTTGACGTTAGGTGACCGTTACGAAGTGGACTACTTACTGATGGATTCGAACAAGGAGCCATGCCGATGGATTCGAACAAGGAGCTATGCCGATGGATTCGAATAAGTTTCTCTGGCCGAAGGTTGATCGACATGAATCTGATCGATACGAAGACCTGGCCATTCCGATCGATACGAAGCAAACTCTATTGATGGATTCGAAGTCCATCGATACGAAGTGCGGCCTACCGATGGAAATGAAAATGGAGTTATCTTCTTCAATTTGCATCGATCATAACTTGAGCACACGAACTCGGATTGACTTGAAATTTGGAGTGCTGGCTTTCATGACTTTGCTTGCCGTGTCCTATCAATTGTAGCTTGATCCGGGCTCGGACAAAATTCGTCGATATCCATGGTGAAACAGTGTATAACGAACTTTTACGACGAACTGTCTTTAGTTTTCCAGTCAACTTTTTGGTGTCACGGCCTTGCCAAAAGGCGGGATAACAATAACGTGACCGAAAGTCGTTTTATCAATAAACGATCTTGAACGCGTGAACTTATGATCCTGGGCCATTGTCTTGGATTTTGAAAAAACTAGTGCCAGGAGGACCAGAATAAAGAGGCGATGTACGCCAACGAGTTTCGTAGCAATCTGACATCCCGTACGATCGCGCGAGCTCGAAACGTAAAGCGATTTATTTTAGAAATGAAATAAAATTTATATATTATTATATATACCATCACCTCCCTCCTTACCTCTCTCAGATCACCTCTCCCATCTCTTTCTTTTTTTAATAGTAAACTCAAAAACAAAATAAACAAAGCCACCTCCTTCCCATAATTATTTCCGAAGCTACAGGAATCGTTAGAGGCTATCGTTAGAACGTTGGACTCGTATGGAGGAGAGCTTAATAGTCTTGTATGCAATGGAGGGTGCAGATGTGTCAATAGGTGATCAACTTTTGATGGCCGAACTAGAGTTTGGTATCGAAGGTGATTGAAGGCGAGTTGTGCGAAACAGGATGTGGCATTGAACTCAGGGTGGCTTGAAAAACCGGTGGTGGTAGTTTGGTGAGGTGCTTGCATTGAATAGTGGAATGTGACGTTGGGTTTGTTGTGACGTGGATGCCCAGGTCACGTTTCGCTAGAGGGTGTCGAGCTAAACGTGGTGGTGACCAGGGCGGAGAGAATGCGAAGTGGAGTTTGTACGAACCGACCACATGAAATTTCATCAAGCGAGGAGGGAGAAAGGAGGAGAGAGAAGATTGGTTGGAGTGTGTGTGCATGTTCATGTACAAGATGTATCAATTTAGGGAAGAAATGTTTTTGGAGGTAATTAAAGTTTAATTAAGTAATTAAGTTAATTAAATAATATTTTTAATCCGAATTCTTATTAAATTCATAACTTTTGCATACAAGGTCCAATCAAGACATCGTCTTCATCGTTGCACTCGTAGTAAGATTATCTACATCTTGATTGGACTTTGGCTTGGGTGAGTTAACTCAACATTTAATTTTTATAATGTTGTGTATATATTTGTTATGTTAAAATTATAAATTAAATAGATAATAATGCAAGTTATTACTTTTGGACCCCTCCTTTCTTTATAAAACAAGTGATAACATTATATTTAGTGTAATTTCTCCTATAACCCACTAAATATGTAACATGTCCAAGACTGTTGTTTACATGTTTAATAATGTTATATTTGAAGTTGAAGTGTGTTGTGAATGACTGAAGCAAGATAGTCGCTATAAACGCACTTTGAAATCCCTTGTATTTAACATATGTTAAATTGGTTAAACTTGATTGTATTGTGAGAATATATATTTGGTTGTTCTCTACACACATCTTGGTGTGTTTAACATAAAGTAATTGTTTGGGAAGTTATATAAATTGTAACAATGTTGTGATACTTAGCAGCAAAAAAGTCGCTATGGATGCACTTGGAAAATGTCATATGTTCAGTGATTTTTTATGTCTACTTTAACCTAGGGCTTCTTTGTATTTTTAATTAATATTATAAGTATATTTATTATTGGAAAATATCAAAGTTTAAATATATAATTAATAATTATTTTTGTGTTTTTAAAGTAAAGGGTTTAAATTATAATATAAGTTTTTTATGGTTTTAAATAAATTACAAAATAAATATTGTTACGTAATATTTAAAATATTGTTTTAAACCATGATATAAGTATTTTCAAAATATTTTTGAATATATATAGTTTTTAGAAAATTTGTTAAAGATTTTATTAAAGTATTAAAAAGCTTATGTAATATAATATCTTTTAAATTATTTTAGAACTTTATTAATTATATTAGCTTATAAATAAATTAGTATACATATAAATATATACATCATTTTAAAAAGTTTTTTAGTAAATAAATGTAAGTTTTAAAAAGTAAGTTAAGTATTTATAAATTTAGCAAAGGAAGTTTCGATTTTAACACTTAAGTTAAAATAAATTATTTTTAGAGGTCAAATAAAAGTGTAATACCTTAATAAATAAGTGTGGAGATTCTTTGACCTTTAAAAATGAATATCATAAAGTTAATGATAAGTAAATAGTTTGAGTTGCAATAAAAAATGTTTTAGTAACATTTGTTAATTATACTTAGGAATATAATTAGCTATTTAATAAAGAATATTTTGAAAATAATTTTAAGTGAACAGTTTTAGGTTGTTGCAACAATGTTTTAGAAAAACTTGTCTTAAACTGTTATATATTTAAATAGATCTTTAATAATGAGATTTTAGAGCTAATAATAAGTGTGGAATCTTTTAGAATAAAGATAGAAAAAGTACGTGTTTAAAATATAAAAGAGAGAAAGAGTTTATGGTAACAATATTTGAGTAACATTTGTTTTTAACCTCTTGATTATATTTAAAGTAAGTAAATCTTATTAAGTGATTAGTGAATATCCTTATACCAATGAGATAAATATATGAGTACTTTGTAAAGTATTGAAAGGAATATACTTAAATTGTAAAATACGTAAATAGTAAGATACATAAACAGTAAGATATGTGAATAATAAGATACGTGAGTAGTAAATACGTGAATAGTAAAATACAAGTATATATATGTTATAAAGGGAAACTAAATTTATATACAAGTTTAAAAAAGCGAATTTTTAATTAATAAGCGAAGTTTTGATTGATAATAAGCTTTAATTATAAGTGAAGTTTTGATAATAAGAAGTTTAATTAATAAGTGAAGTTTTAATTAATAAAGGAGCATTAGTAATTAATAAAGAAAGTTAATTAATAAAAGATGTTTTATTAATACGTGAAGTTTTAATTAATAAAGGAGTATTAATTAATAAAGAAGTTAATTAATGAAAGAAGATTTTATTAACAAGTGAAGTTTTAATTAATAAAGGAGCATTAATGAATAAAGGAAGTTAATTAATAATATAGTTTTTATTAACAAGTGAAGTTTTAATTAATAAAGGAATATTAATTAATAAAGGAGTTTAATTTGGTTAGTTTAAATCAGTTAGAAGTTTTGATTTATGAAAGAAGTTTTATTAGATAAAAAAGTTTTTTACAAATAAAAAAGGTTTAATTAATAAAAAATTAAATAAATAAAAAGGTGATTAAAAGTCATTTATGTGACCTGATCGTGCTTTTTGTGTATTAATCGTGCTTTGGGTATCTACTTGTTTATAGAAAGTATTTAGTTGTGTATTTAGCACTAAAGCCGATAAAATAGACTTGTTTCTATCCGTGAGAGTCAAGAATGATGATTCGAATAGGGTGTAGAAATAATAGTGCTCTAACCTACCGAACTTCACTCTTAACCGATGGATAGTGGAAATTGAGAAGGTTGGAAATGTGATAAGTATATGAGACTTGTTTTCCATATGCGATTGTTCTCATTGTTGTGAATATGACTAAATTAACTTTGGAAGTATCTAGAAGAATAGTATAGTTATTCACTTAGTGATGGTATAACCTACGTATAAACCAATCTTGTTCTTCTTGGAAAAATGATAAGTAAATCCATCCAAATAGGAGAGGATCCCCACTCTCATATGTTGTCTGTTTATTTCTGATAGAACCAGGGTTGAGTTAAAAAGAAATCTATCGATTGGTTTAGTAGCCTCCGATAAGCGGAGGAGTGTACTTATGTGAGATGACTTGAAACCGTACCACTTCAAAACCATATACGAATTCTATCTCTTGGAAGTGGATTTGTTCGAGATATTGGAATCTATGTGGAGATTCAAGATCTGTTTGAGATACTCGAACCCATATAGAGGCTCGTGATCTGTTCGAAATGCTAGAATCCATTTAGAGATTCATGATATTTTCAAGTTGTGGCTCGTGTGTAGAGATGTTGAACATGACTTCACCATCGGTGTATGACTAAATATAGAGTAGGCTGCATGATCCCGGGTTTAGCTAATCCAAAGGGGTATATCAACTCCATATCTAGAGTATATGTTCGATATGTTACGCGTGGGGAGTTGTTGATACTTGGTTCATGTTGTTTACAAAAGTGTTCAGATGTTGGGCCTGTTGTGTTTTCCTTATGATATATTTTATCCAGAGATATACGACGCTCGGAAGATGATTTCTTATCCTTTTCATAGGAGATCGGTCTCAGTTTACTAGGGAGGTCTTTGTGGAAAATCCATTATGCGAATGCATCATAGCGGTTTTTTTTGTATACCTATTAAATATTATTATGGTGTGATTATTGTAAGCACCGACAGCTATTTTCTGATTTATATTCTTTACCCTAAACATTATCTATTATATTGCAACAAGTACTTATTAGACGGTTTGGCTCTTTTGAGGGGATAACCGTTATGATTGTCTCAAAGGTGTTGTTACATGTTGTACACATATTTCTTGAGTTTCTCACCCAGAATTATGTCGGACATGTAGCTTTTGTTTTCCCCAAATTCCTCATGTGCTCTTTTGAGTAGTTTGAGAAAGGCAGGTTTTTTTATATTCATTGTACTCTTGGAGAGGAGATAGATGTTTGTGTATAGTAGTATTCTTATTCCCGCTACATTACTTTATGTATATGTATCAGCAATTACAAGGACTGGCTGTTATAACTGTCCAGGCTGAAGATAGTACTCTGATTTGTAACTCTGAAATACAATGTATATTAGAGTAGCTCCGTATATTATCTTTTAATATTATATGTTATCATTCCGCTGTAAGATTCTCATGTTTTGTTCACCTCTTTCTTGTTATTTTCTTTTCTTCTTTTTCTTTACCTAATGTTCTATCTTTCTAGCACTTAGGTGCTCGACACGTGAATACTGTGGATGCATTAGTGTCGACATTCGAGGGTCGAAAAGGCGGTCGTTATAATAAGAGTGGATGTAACTTAGGCACAATTGGAATGAAGGGATTAGTTGACTTTGCTTCATAAAGTGATACAACAAAAGAGAATTGTAAAAATGCTAGTAGGTACTTAATACGGAATGAGAAATATAATTTTTATTCCAATTGTATAATATATAATTATTTTCTATAAAAGTCATTTCTATGAGTTCAAGATATTTGATTGAAAACTCTCAACTATAAATTAGTTACAATAAAAGAAATAAATAGCCCGTAATAAATAGGTGAATGGAGCTTTGTATTTCATACTCTATTACAGTAATAGCGGAAATAGTGAAGCAAGCCATATAATTCTTATCAGTGGATGCATGAAGATGCGAAAAATTATTTTCATAAACATGGAATTATTATTTGCGAAATAATAACTCTTTTCAGTATTGATTGAAAGTGAATATAGTTTTATTTTGTTATGAATGTTTTGAATATTCGTTATGAAATAAATCATTTAAAATAACGATATTTGTTGCATAATCTAAATAACATAGAAGTATCTATAATTTGTCATAATTATTTTGGAACAAAGGGCAAATCACTCATTTAGTGGGAGCGACATAAGAGTTGCTGAACTCTTTAGATCGATACATCAAGATGTATGTAGTCAAAATGGTCTAATGATACCAAAATTAGTTCCACATATTTAGTTTAATTCACAAATTAACACAAAATAAACATGTGTATTTGATACACAAGCAATGTATTTATGATAAGTCCAGTGAATATAAAATGGAAGTATAAAATGTAATGTGGAAAGGAAATAAGAAAATTCGATCTGATCGAATAGATGAGTATATAGGAAAATGGTCCAAAAGTACCTTAAATTGAATGAAGGTTCAAATTCAAAACTTATGTCACCCTACAATACATAATGATGTATCGATGAGGAGAAATCAGACTTTGTTGAATAAAGTACGACTAATAATGAGTAAAGTTAAGTTAACTTCTTTTTGTAACGTCGGGAAAAAAGTAAGTACATAAGGTTAAGTTCAATTTCATCTAAAAAAAGTTTACAAAATGATACAAGATTGGAGTTGATGAAACAACCCTTGCATATCCTAGGTTAAGGAGTTGACAGGATGTGTGAGTTGAAAGGTTGCATGTAATATTTACCCATAAGGGAACTTGTGGGAACCACCCTAAAGCAGTTTGGGATCGATTAGTGTTGATTGACCAATTTATGCTATGAACATAAGTTCGTAAACCTAAATCCAAATAAGTTTTATACACATATATATAGGCAACTCATTAAATATTTATGGATAATTATTCCGCTGCATTGAGAAACAATTGTTGTTTCAAGAAACACCAGCTTCATGACGAATAAATTTCTTTTAGAAATTATTGGTAGTAAGTTGGATTTGGATACATTCTAAGGATAAAACTAGTTACAAAGGAAGGACTGGAATTGACCAAATCTAAATGGACACAACTAATTAGAATGTCTAATAGGATCTTCTACACATTAAAGAGAAACTATGGTTTCTTATCAATGTCAGGAAAATAATTTCCCCAGTTGTCAGTAAATCATTAAGAGTATTGACTCTACCATTAGGCATGATGCGCGGAGCCGAAATGGATTCCAAATACGTTATAAAAATATGATTTTGATGGTTGTACACAAAAGGTTATGATCAATCGATTGCAAAAGCGTTTTTGAGAAAAAGATTAATGCAATTTGAATACAGTACGCTATGTTGAAAAGAGTAACAACGTAAGTTTCAATTATTGAAATTAACATAATTAATTTGTCGTTCAACGTAGTTAAGTTAATTCGGATTTTACTCACAAAATATTTGCTTATATGATTTTGATTTTTGGTACATGAAGTAGAAATTCAAAATAATGATTTAGAATGTGTTGTTTGGGCCTAATAACCAAAGTCTCTCAAAATCGGTAGGAGCAATTCTGAGTTTGTGGGTTATTGGATATGATCTAAGGGGTGATATGAAAGTATTATTTGATTAACATTAGAGTTAAGAAAGTATTTTGACAAAGGAATTTAATAGTTTGATTTTCAGTCAAAATGTAGATGAAATGTGTATCTACAAGAAAGAATATTAATAGGTACAAAATATTTCTAAAACTGTAAGTAAACAACAAACTTATGATTATTAACGTTGTAATTAACTTAAAATCATGTTAGATTGGTTGTTTAACACTCAACATTGGATTTGAAAATGACATCTATTATAATCAGTGTAAAAGGATATTGGGATTGTCCTAAATGATATACATAGACAAGATATTAAAAATGTTTAATATGGAACAGGTAAGATGGGTTCCTTATGCATTGAAAATAGGAATTATCATACATGCTATATTGCCTACAATATCATACTTCGCTTATGTATTTGATATATATATATATGAAGTATCCAAATTGAGATTACTATATGAAAATTGAGAACGTTCTCGAGTATTTACGCAACAAGGAGTGCATGGACTCGAACTTCGTAAGTAATACCGAGTAAAGTGTGTCAATCCTAAGTTCTTATTCAACCTCAATTTAAGAACTTTAAGTTGGAAATGTTCCGAACAATAAGTAGTGGCTGATTCAACCAAAGGCTGAGTGCTTCACCTTGAATAACCCTTTAATAAAATAAGTATAAATCAATACACAAATTTATAACTTAGCTAGGAGTGATTCCAAATGTTGAGAATTCCATGACATTGTTATATGATAGAAATGTTGTGATACAGTTCGTATAAGAAGCTATAGCTCACAAGAAGTCGAGAGATACTCCAAATAGTTCCACACGAAAAAGGCTATTTATTTGCAATGGAGAGAGTTAATTGAAAAAGTAGATAATTAGAAAAAAAATAGCACATCTATTCACTAAGGGATTAACTCGATTAGTTTTGAGAAAATCGATCAAAGAATTTGGAATAAGATTCCATAATTGACCATAGTACAAGTGGGAGATTGATATAGTTAAGCGTTGCTCTATGTAATTTATTACATATACATAACTTGATAACCAGCGTTGTTTAAAATAAAATGTGTTTACTTTCTACTATATACTTGTTATATTGTGATATAATTAATTAAGTAATTGATTTAAAGTGTATTAAATGGAAAATCCTTAAGTGGTATGTTATGTGATAGTAATTACAATATGTTGTAATCATGAGAACTTTATCACATTAATTGCAATATCTTGTAATCATGAAAATTTTATCACACCACTAGCTAAGGTGACATGTAAACGTTAATATTTGAATTGTTTGATATTAGTCGCTAATTGAATTTACACCTTTGAGTCGCATAACTGAAATGATGAATACTCCAAACAAACCAAACAATTTAGTTAATTTATAATTATCGATCGTAAATTAACTAAGCTAATTAATATTTATGAAATATTATTATTAAATTTTATTTGATTTGTTTGAATACTATTAGTATTTAATAAAGTGCGCATATAAAAGTTATAAACACGTGTATCGATATACGATGTCAGTTAAATATTTAAAATGGATTTAAATAAAATAAATACTAACTGGGTTTTCAGATAAATTAAATTAATTAATATTTGTAAAATATTAATTTTAAAAAAATATCTTTATTTTTCGAAGATGGTGACGGCGCAAATACATTCCGTGCTTTTAACCCAACTCAAGCTGAAGAGACTTATTCAATGGTCACTGCTAACCGCTTTTGGAAAATGGAGATCCATAAAAAAACGCCTATACTAAGATCGGCCAAATACATTAAAAAGTAGACTAAAAACAAGATTTTTAGAAAACGAGTCTTTTAATTTCTAATTTCGTTTATTAAATTTAGTAATTATATCTTGATATGTATAAAATCATTTGAATACATTAATATTTAATAAAGTGTGTGTATAAAAGTTATAAACGGAATATCGATATATGATATCGATCGAATTTTTAAACTGGATTTAAATAGATTAAACGCTAGGTGATTTTGAAATTTTTTTAGGGTAATGTGGCACCTATTATGACATGCCATAAACAATAAAGATAGGAAGAGGGTTTGATGAGATTTAATTAGGAATTAAATGGAGAAAGTTTTAAAGGAGGAAATTAAAATGTTTCAATGTTTCCTTTAATGCAAATTCTCTCTCATTCATTTCATAGGAAACTTTAGATGATTCATGTTCATTCTCTTCTCTTCCACCCTAGCCGAATTTTAATGGCTTCGAAAGCTTAAAAATTCCAAAATCAAAATCAAACAAAATTAGAAAAGGGTGGTTCTCATCTGTTGATTCTAGCAAATTCCGGAGATTGATTTTATTGAATCTAAGAGCTTTTGGTTCATCATTTTAAGGTGTGATTTACTGGCAACATCCATGGTAATTTTCAGTTAATTTATTTAGATGTCTCAACTTTCATATTTTTGGATTTTGTAAGTTTCATTAGATGTTAAATTGATCATCTTGTAATATATAAATCAATATCCTCTTTCATTTCAATTGAATATATGACTATTGAATTGTTTTATTTCTGATTAACATATGTTCTTCCTCTTTTTTAATATATGTTCATCTCAAATTGACAAGTTTAGATTCTTCGTTACCTTTGCTAAATTTTTGTCGTTCTTATAATGTTTGGATTTGTTTGTTCTTATCATGAATTTACATATGTCTAACTCGTCCAATTCCTTTTCATTTCTTTTGGGGATTTTGTTAAAAAATGGAAATTTCAAAGTTAATTTTGATTTAGATCTATTTTGTACTTTTATAAAACTTACATATATAATTGTAAATGAATTGTTTATGCTAATTATTTACTATTCCTTGAAATTTGATTTATATAATTATATGGTTAATTTTGGAATAAACATTTGAATATTATTCATGTAAGAATGAAAAAAAATTGGTCTAACATGTATAAATGGAATTTTGTAAAAATTATATTTTATCTCCTTTTTGAAGTTTAATAGTTTAACAAAAATTCTAAACTCTAGATTCCTTTTTAATTAAAAGTTAACCTAGATTGTTTACTTTTAGATCGCACTTATTTACACACACAAATATATATATATATATATTACAAAATACCATGTTCATAATTATATCTTGTTTTAGTTTTAAAATTTTAAAATTATAATTTTACATACTATGGAAATATACATGTGTTACATTAATTCAAATTTATAAAATAGATCTTATGTGGTTATGTAATTTTTAATGTCAAACCATTCTTTAATTGAAACCAAATTTATTAATATTAATTCTAGATTTTAATTACATAAAATTATCTAATGTGATTTTTAATATATACATCATAGGTGAAAAAGGCATATGTAAAGGGGAAATGAGTATGTTGGGTTTAAATCCCAGCACCTACATATGTTCCCATTAACTATGTACACTTCATATTTGTAGCATGAATACTTCAAACAAACAAATATATTAGATATACTTGTAAATAAAAGAAAAATAAAACAAAAAAAATTTCTTAACATAATTTAATAATTGAAGATTTTATTTAAAACATTTAAGATTGGATCTAAAATCTATTTAGGCTTCATAGATTTAACTAAGTCTAAGATGGAAAGAAAATTTTGAAATTCAACCCGCTTTCGGTTGGCCCGGTTCTAACAATATTGAGTAGGATCATATAGCAACAGTATTGGGTCACCAGGACCTTATCATATAACTACCCTAAGCCTTTTTAATCAATTTGTCAAGCATAGCTTGTAAGATTATCAATCGATTGGTTTACGAGATCAAATCGACTGAAATTCCCATATCACCAATGGCTCCTCCACTATTCAACTTTTTGAATGTAACTTTACTTCATCTATATCTTCAAAACTTAAAAATATTATGTAAGTATAATCTCGATGCAATCTCCTTTATATGAATCTTAAGTCATTTATTTTGTTATTAGGTAAGCATTTCTTCTCTATCTGCTTTAACACAATAATTAGGATTTACTTTTTTCTCTCTCACTATAACTACAATCTTTCTTTCACAACAACGACTATAGTCTTACTTGTCCAAAGAATGACTAAATATTTTCTCATGCCAAGCAAGGATCAGTACCGACTCTTGGGACACCACTTGAATTTTGGTATAAGACTTACATCCTTGACATCTAGTCTGTTTCATAGTGATCCATTCCTTCCTCACTTTAGCATCCAGTTCATCTATTAGAGTCTGTTTTGAAACTGTGGAAAATTTGCTGGAAACACTTTCCCTCCAAAGCATGCTTCCGTGAATACTACCTTTGCCAAGAATATGTATTGAGATTGTCAAACTTTCATCAGTTGTGCTCTCTAGCTATCTACTGGACCAATCATGGTGAATCATCCAGTTCCTTCGATTTCACCTGCAAATCAATGGTCGTTCTAAACCATCATAGCTAAGAACTCAAATCCTTCCTTAAGTATTAGTTACAAATCATAATTATTCCATGTTCAATTGTAATTTAACATATCATATGTCAATATTGTCCCGTGTTCTCCCGGGATTTAACTATCCTAAATTAGTAGTCATGCTATCATGCATCATAAATCATAATCTTGCATTGCCACTAATTGGAATATTGCTTATGAATCATCTAGTATCGCCTAGCATCCCACGACAAGTACGCCCAACAAAATAGAGGAAATGACCTTCATTAGTCATCCAACATTTATTATCGAATCATTTCAACTCAATAGGAGTTCATATCCTGAACTTTAGTTTTGGTCTCTCCAGATAGTATAATCATAAGTCCAAATTGAGTCCAATCCGCTCTCTCTCTTACGAGGGGATCCAATATCCAAGCGAGTCCATCAACTTACTCTCTGAAAAGGGGATTCGCTATCCTGTATATATCCATATGCTCGCTCTCCAAGGAGGGGATTTGTACTTCATAGTTCATCACCATGTTCCTCCAGTAGGGGGGAGTTGTTATATATTTGTTTATTTATTAAACAAAGGGGATAATTATGTTCCAACAACATCCAATAATAGTATCGAAATCAAATATCACATCCAATTAGTGTCTGTTAATTAATTATTCATAGAGTCCAAATCAGAATGCATCAAGCAAGAAATCAAAATACCTAATCCATCAAGGATTACTCTCAGACCTTAACCCAGAGCATGCCCATGGGACCGCTCGGGATCACGTGCATGTGTAGATGGCCCGGTAGTAATCCTTCACATCTTATTTAAAGAAAAAATGAAGTGCAGAAAGTAGACCTTATTTCGTACCACCTCGTTCATGGGATTACGATACCTGGCCTTGATCCTCGGCCACGATTGGGTATACCACCATAGATGGTGGTCACTTTTGCTGCACTACCGCAGTTTGATTCCTTACATACTATTGTAGCCGGTTACTTTGAAACTACTCCTTTATCAAGTCATGTAGATTTCTACACTCATTAGTCTTAACCTATCCAGCTCATGGAATAGGTAATATTTCCAGACTTTCTTTCCCAATCTGCGGGGTTCTCTCTTTATTGGTTTTCCATAGGGAATTCGGCCCCTCATGTCTAAGTATATCCTTGCCTAGGATCTCCGTTAATTTAGTGTATTAGGAAAACTTCATATCCCTCTTTATTCTGTTCGATCCTCTGAAGCCATCATCAACGTTTCTCTTCCCTTTATCGTTTTCATGTCCTATCTTGGACGGTCCTCTATCCTCCATAACATTTACTTCGGCATTCTTAGCTTTAGCATCCCCTTGGCGCAAATACCTCTCGGCTTGATAGCAGAAATCAATAGGATCCATCGACAGATCTCTCTTCAAAGCTATCTTAAAATCAGTCTTACTGGCTACTCTAGAAATCACTGCCATCAGAACTATTGATGGGTCTGGTTTTTTCTCAACAACGATTTCTACGTTGAATCTGGTTAAGTAACTATATAAGGTCTCACCGGCCCTCTATTTCACATTCAAAAGCATCATCACATTCCTTGGTCGTGTTATATGAACTCTGAATAGGTTCAAAAACTTCTCCTCTAATCCGATCTACATGCTGATGGGCCATTCTCCAGCTGAAGGAACCATGTCGCTGCTAAATCTGTCAAGTACAATGGGAAACACCATCCTATCACTTCCTCCGAAGCACCCAACACTCTCATGTGTTAGATACATCTCATTATTGTACGATTTGATCGGTCCTTCCATTATATGTTTCCAATGTTGGTAACTTGAAATCAGGAGGATTCCTTGCTGATCTATGTTTCTACTTACATCCCTATATTGGACTTTCAGGGGTAAATGGGTTTCTATTTACATCCCCCAAACTCCGATCTAGGAATCCACCTCTTAACATCTATTTTATCATATCAGCAAATCATTTTGTTATCATTCTACTATAATCTCAGGGGCTCCATGCGCCCTTGATTCAAATCTTCGTCATGCCCCCCGTTCCTCTGGGGAGCTTCTAGCTTTAACCCTTATCGCTATACGTTTGCATTCTGAGCTTCATTTCATTGCTCAACATCATCCTTCCAACACACTTCACCTTGCCTGGTCTCTAGATCCATCATAACCCCTGACAACAAGCATCGTACCGAGTTGTCTTTTCTAGTCGGTATTGACTTGTGGCGTCTCCAGGGGGTTTAATTTAGTATGTTATTTCCCATTTCTCGGAGCACCTACATCGCCTTTCGGTCTCTGATTTTCATTTCCACTTTCTCTAGTTGTCCTTTATTCTTCCATTCTTCTGAAGAACTAATTCATAATCTCTTTGTGTTATGCCACTATCCTACATCGCATCTCTATCACCATTCTTTCCATCTCTTCTCTAGTCATGTAGATTAAATGGGACTTGAATTTGAGGACAAATCCTTACTGACCCCATGCTTCAGCTAGCTTCCTTCGGCAATGGCTTTTCTTGTAAGAGGCATCTTCATCTTCTCCAAATCTCATATCCAAGTCCTTCTCGATGAAAGCACCAAAATATTTGCTCCAAAAACGGAACAAACATCCAATTAAGCAACAAACAAAAATTATAAGGGTTTAAGAGATTAAAATAGAGAAGAACACACAATTTTTATAGTAGTTCGGAAAATTCTCTGACCTACATCCACTTAATCCTTTTTTATTGATTTTATTTTACTCTTACAAAGTTGTTCTTACAAATCAGTCTCCTATGACTCGGGTATGAGTTATGCAGAATCCAATAATAAAGCTTGGATTAGATCAGAGGAAGCAAAGAAATTCCTTTTTCCAATTCATTATCTCCTTTATTTATAGATGAAATCTGTCACCAAGATCACCAAAAATTGTACAATAATATTCTTCAACTCGACCCTGAAGTTTTAGCAGAAGATCGTGGTCAAACTATTAATGATGATAACTCAGTGCCAAATTGTGTTCATAACTCGGTACTGAGTTATATGACTTGTCTTATAGTGCCTTAATCTTGCTTTTACTTCCATTTCTTGACCAAGCTATAATGACTTATCATGATATCTTGGTACCTAATTGTGCAAGGCTCGGTATCGAGTTGTAGCTTGGATATGTAATTCCATTTTTTGCTTCCCATGGTCTGACTTATCTAAAGAAAGCATGTGTATTTTCTCGTGGCAAGCAAGGGTCAGTATCGGCTCTTGGGACTCCACCTGAATTTTGGTCTTAGACTGCATTCTTGACATCTAGTCCATTTCATAGTGATCCATTCCTTCATCATTTTGGCATCCAGTTCATTTGTTTGAGTCTGTTCTGAGACTATGGAAAATTTGCTAAAAATAATTTAAAATATATTTAAATTTGAAATAAATTACTATTATTTATCCAAAATATTCATATTTCATGTTACAAAATAATTTCATATAATTTATAACCATTTTATCATATGTATATATAATCTTTTCTTTTATAAATAACAAACTATTAACAATTTAAACAATACGTCTTGTATGTATGTATGTGTGTGCGTGCGTGTGTCTTCAAATCTGTTTTGATTACCAGCTGTATTCATATTGAATTTGGAAATCATTTCCACCACTTTAAATCATATGCTAATACATATATTCAATATATTATAACACAAACCATTTAGTTTCCACTTAAAATATACATTTATCAAAATGGAAAATTCCCATTTACTTTGGAATTAAATTTTAAATACCTTTTGTAAATGTTGGGTACGTTTCTACCATCATCGAGCCAACACGAGGAAGCAAGGGACGAGCCACCAGAACAACCGGACCAGCCACCCTCCGAATCAAAGCGGACCAACACCACTAAACCAATGACCTCACCGAGCCAACGTCTCCACCGGACCAACGAGTCTACCGAACCAATGTTACTACCGAACCAAACCATCTACCAGTTGCCACCGAACCAAGTGATGCCGAATCAAACCATCTACCAGCTGCCGCCGAACCAAGTGATGCCAAACCAAAGCATCTACCACCTACCGCCGAATCAAAGTACTGCCGAGCAAAAGCAATGCTGAACCAACGCTACCAGGCCAGATTGCATCAGCCCAGGCCCACCAGCAGCTATATACATCCAAGACCCCTACCCACAACCTCACTCTATAAATAGAGGGGCAGGGGTACAACAATGGGAGACAAGTTTGAGAGCTCAAGCATGGAGAGAACTTTCAAACAACTTTCAGATACTAGTATAAAAGCTTTGTACTTGTAATCTAAACAAGAAAAGAGAAATAATATATAAAGTGGACGTATGCACATTCTGGCTGAACCACTATAAATCTGCGTGTCTTTTACAGTTTAGTCCCTGCTTTTCATATATTTGCACAAATCACCCGAATCACTAAGAACAACGTAAAATCAATTAAATCCTACGACTTTGAGGTGTTTGTCCATTTTTTGTGCAAACATTTTTGGTGCTTTCACTGAGAAATAGAAGCTCGAAGCTTCAGCTTCTTCCACTTAACCTTCTTCCTAACAGCATCGTCCATTGCTTGGAAAACATGCCTCCCAAACAGAAAAAAGATGTTAACAAAGGAAAAAAATCGCTACCAGCAGTCTTCCAGATCCAGCGGTCACAGATCAAGTAAATCCTTCTCCTCCAGCGGCAGTACCAAATGAAGGACAGGCTAATCCGACTACTCCTGCCGCAGAACAGCCTGCAGCGATTACTAGGGCAGATCTGGACAGGGTTGTGGTTGAAGTAACTAACCGCTTCACATCCCAGCAGGAAGCCTTGGTGGACCATCTCATGTCACGCTTAAGGGATGCTGAAGAGTCCAACCGCAACACCGAATCATGGGGTGAGTCCCAGTCTGGAGGATCTCAGAGACAACAAAGATCTTCCTTCTTCGAAGGAGCTAACGGCAGAAGCAGCCATGGTAGGAGCCGAGATCGAGCACAGCCCGAAGTTAGGACTGAGAAAACGCTTGGAACCGAACCCAACGGGGGAGGTACCGGGCGGAGGTCAACTGTAGCTGAGCATGTCATACTGCCTAACCACGGAAACGCCAGTGAACGGAGCCGAGCTAGAGTCCAGCCCGAAGTTGGACCCGAGGAAGTGCTTAGATCAGAACCCAGCAGGGGAAGATCAAGGCAAGGGCCAACTGTAGCTGACCCTAGCATGCTCCCAGAAGACCAAAGGCAGCCACTGGAAAATATGAGGAATGATAGACGATACCATCCCTACAGGTCATTTGGACGGAATCAATCCTATAGAACAGAACCAAACTCGTTTCTATCTGCTCCAAATTCTGATGAAAGGATGGCACACTTATTCAGAGAGTGCGTCCAACGGGAGCAACGAGATCGAGGAATAGGCGCTAGGGTAACCAGCCCTTTCGCCCGCAATATCGAAATTGCTATCACCCCCCGAGAATGGAAGATGCCAACAATGGAACCTTACAAAGGAACCTCCGACCCCGTTGTACACTTACAGAGATACACACAACATATGCTCATGAGTGGAGCAACAGAGGGAGTACTATGCAAATGCTTTCCACTATTCTTAGCAGATCTCGCTACCTCCTGGTTCTGTCATTTACCCCAGGGATCCATCAGCTCGTGGGAAATGTTGAAAGAAAAGTTTATCAGTCAGTTCCGCATTCATGTGGAACAACCTAAGGACGCTTATTCCTTATCCAACATCAAACAGAAACCTGGAGAGAAACTGCAGCAATACCTAACCCGATTCAATGCTGCAGCGGCCGCAGTCCAAGATGCCGATGAGAAGCTTATCTTAATGGCCCTCTGTAGTGGTGTGCATCCGGACACTAAATTTGCTAGAAGGTTGACAAAAGAAAAACCAGCTACTTTACCCGATTTCTTCCATGAAGCCGAGAAATATATGAGGCTTGAGGATGCTGCCGTTGAGGGGAAGTCAGGACAACAAAATAAGGCAACTCACAGCAACGCGCCTGCTGTGGCAAGGGACGTTCGAAGAAATGATTCCAGAGACAATGCTGGGGGCAAGAAGGGAGAAAAGCGCTTATATCGGCCAGGACCGAGATTCGACACTTACACTCCTTTGAACGAAATCATCGAAAACATCTTCCTTGCCACCCAAGGCAAAGTTAGATACAAATGCCCACCATACAAGAAGGAATCAGATAACGCGCAGAAGTCCGGAAAGTTCTGCCGCTTCCACGAATCTCATGGGCATGATACCAATGAGTGCCATCATCTCCGGGACTTGATTGAAGAACACATCAGAAGGAAGAAACTGGAACGCTATGTAAAAGGTCAGGACAGGACTCCAGCTCCTGCCAATGAGAACCCAAGGCTACCCTCACCGGAGATCGGCAGAGGAAACCGCAACACTAGCGGCTCTAGTCAAGAGAAGATAGTGGTCCATACCATCTCAGGAGGACCGCACATCACAGACAGAAGCTGGAAAGAGATGGAAAGATATGGAAAGTCGCTTAGAGACAATAAAGACTGTGTCAATTCGGTTATAGAAGAGCGCCACCCGAAGCGGAAAGAAAGTGATGACATCACATTCGGTAAGCGTGACCTAGAGGGAAGGCAATAACCTCACATGGATCCCATGGTTATCTCTGCCCGGCTCGGTCCCGCCGAAGTTTACCGAATTCTAGTAGACACTGGAAGCTCAGTAAATATCCTGTTCAAACATGCATTCGAAAAAATGAAACTATCAATGAAGGATGTATCTCCATGCAATAAACCACTACACGGTTTCACTGGAGATGCGAAGATGCCCCTCGGGCAACTGGACCTCTTTGTTGAAATTGGAAGCCATCCCCGCTCCGTTGTACGGAAATAGACGTTTGTGCTAATAGAAAACCACTCGGCCTACAACGCCTTCTTAGGAAGGCCAGCCTTGTCTGACTTCCAAATTGTCCTAGCCCCATGGTGCCTAAAGATGAAATTTCCAACGAACAATGGAGTAGGGGAAGTAGAAGGAGACCAGGACGTTGCTCAAGACTGCTATGTGACTGAACTTCGCAACAACCACAGGAAGGATAAAGGGAAGGGGTAGAGGTTGCCCTCTGCACGAAAAGTCTAGAAGCGTAGAAACTAAAGAAAGCCCCTCCTCTTCGATATACCAGCGACCCTTTCAATGAATTAGACCCCAGGGACAAAGAGGAGGAGGCCACCGCCGAGCCTGCAGAGGCTATGGAGTTTGTATCTGTAGACAAGCACGACTCGAGTAGACTATTGAAAATTGGGTCCCAACTAAAAGCAGAGTTGAAGGAGAAACTCATCGACTTTCTCCGCCACAACTTGGATGTATTCGCATGGTCACACGCTGACATGACCGGAATCTCCCCCGACGTAGCATGCCACATACTAAACATTGATCCTACCAAGGCGCCCGTAAAACAAAGAAAGAGAAGTATGGGGGCAGAGCGATCAACAGCCCTCGATGAAGAAGTAAAGAATCTACTTGCCAATGACTTCATACGAGAAGCCATCTACCCGGAATGGATCGCTAACCCGGTACTGGTAAAGAAGGCTAATGGGAAGTGGCGAACATGCATTGACTTCTCCAACCTAAACGACGCCTGCCCAAAGGATTGCTTCCCACTTCCCCGAATCGACCAACTTGTAGATAGCACAGCCGGGCACGAGCTCTTATCTTTTATGGACGCATATTCAGGATATAACCAAATTCCTATGCATGCTCCCGATCAAGACCACACTAGTTTCATCACTGACCGGGGTTTATACTACTATAAGGTAATGCCTTTCGGACTTAAAAATGCAGGAGCCACCTACCAGCGCCTCGTCAACAAGATGTTTGCAGGGCTAATAGGACAAACTATGGAAGTATATGTGGATGACATGCTGGTAAAGTCAAGGAAAGCCGACGATCACGTAAGCCACCTAGGCGAGATGTTTCAAGTACTTCGCCAGTATGGAATGAAGTTGAATCCTCTAAAATGCTCCTTCGGAGTATCATCAGGAAAGTTCTTGGGATTCATCGTCCATGCCAGTGGGATTGAAGCAAACCCTGAACAAGTCCGAGCGCTAAGGGATATCAAGATACCTTCCACTCGAAAGGAAATGCAAAGCCTGAATGGAAAAGTGGCCGCCCTAAGCCGATTCATCTCCAAAGCAACGGACAAGTGCGTCCCCTTTTTCGAAGCTCTAAAGAAAGACAAAGGAAAGTTCGAATGGACTGACGAATGCTTAACCGCTTTCCTTAACTTAATCGAACACCTCCAGAAACCACCGGTACTCTCGACTCCAAGCGAAGGCGAAGAGTTATACCTATACCTTTCTGTGTCATCTCACGCCCTAAGCGCTGCCTTGGTAAGGGAAGACAACCGCACGCAGCGGCCAGTTTACTTCGTAAGTAAGAGGTTTACGGGGGCAGAAGTCAGATATCCTAAACTTGAGAAGCTAGCATATTGTTTACTAATCACATCACAGAAACTGCGTCACTACTTCCAGTCCCATTCCATCAAAGTTCTGACCGATCAACCACTGAGGCAGGTACTCCATCGTCCCGACACTTCTGGGCGACTACTTAAATGGTGCATTGAACTAAGTCAGTATGATATCACCTATCACCCTCGCACCACCATCAAGGGACAAGCCATGGCTGATTTCATTGCAGAATTCACTACCAACGAAGATAAGGAGTAATTGGAAATAGCAGAAGACATCAAGTGGAATCTCTTTGTGGATGGTGCATCAAACGAACAAGGCTCGGGGGCAGGTGTGGTAATAATCACTCCCAGGGGAAATAAGCTGCACTATGCTATAAGGTTGGAATTCGCTGCCAACAACAACGATGCAGAGTATGAAGCAGTGATAGCTGGATTAGAACTTGCCTTAGAAATCGGAGCCAATTCTTTGTGTCTTCATAGCGATTCTCAACTTATTGTTAATCAAATACTAGGAGAATTCCAAGCTCGAGAAGAACGACTCATAGCGTATTTAAAGAAGACCAAGTTACTTCTCAGCCGATTGGACCACTACTTAGTCAAACACATCCCTCGGGAAGAGAACCAAGAGGCCGACGAATTGGCAAAGCAAGCAAGTGTGAGAGACAGCGCCATCTTCGGAGCAGTAACCATCTCAAAGCAACTGACCCCAAGTTTTGAGCAAGTGAATCTGATAGCTGCAACCGAAGAAGCAACTTGGATGACTCCCATCCGAGACTACTTACAAAGCGGCACACTACCCAACGGGCGTAACGAAGTAAAGAAAATCTTGAGGAAAGCTTCCCGCTACACAATACAAGAAGACATCCTCTATCGGCGCGGATTCTCTAACCCGTTATTAAGGTGTGTCGCTGGGAGGGAAGCCAAGGAAATCTTATCAACATTCATCAGGGAAGCTGCAGAGATCACACCGGAGGGCAAACATTAGCAAAAAAGATACTCCGATATGGATATTTCTGGCCCACCTTAAGCAAGGACGCCTTAGATTTCGTCAAAAAGTGTGACAGATGCCAGAAGTTTGCTAAAATTCCACGGCTACCAACAACTGAGATTACTCAAATGACCAGCCCTTGGCCCTTCGCAATATGGGGAATTGACTTAATCGGCGAGCTACCAATGGGCCGAGGCGGGGCCAAATATGCTATAGTGGCAGTCGACTATTTCACCAAATGGGTGGAAGCAGAACCTCTGAATAAAGTATCTTCAGCAAAAGTTATTAACTTCTTGATCAAAAATGTTCTGTGCAGGTACGGAGTCCCATTCAAAATCATATCAGACAATGGACTTCAGTTTGACAGCGAGGAATTCGCCAACTGGTGCCGAGAGCACGGAATTCACAAAAGCTTCTCATCCGTAGCGTATCCCCAGGCAAACAGACAAGTCGAAGCCGTCAACAAAATTCTGAAAACTCTAATCAAAAAGAAACTCGAAAAGTCAAAGGGCGCTTGGGTGGATGAACTCCCTACGGCACTGTGGGCCTATCGCACATCCTTCAGAACATCAACGGGGCATACTCCTTTCTCTTTGGCATACGGATCGGAGGCTATGCTCCCAGTTGAAACCATTGTGCCTTCCCACCGTAGGATCCACTATAACCCAGAAGAGAATGAAGAACTCCTTCACATGTCTTTGGATCTAGTTGAGGAGAGAAGAAATGATGCAATCCTTAAAGCAGCAGCCCACAAGCAAAAAGTGGCAGCATAATACAACTCCAAAGTCAAGCATCGTGCCTTACAAGAAGGGGATCTTGTCCTCAAGCGAATCTTCCCTCGCCCCGGAGCACTAGATCCAATCTGGGATGGACCATATGTAATTCATAAAGATCTCCACAATGGAGCTTATATTTTGTCAACAGTGGACGGAGAGGTGTTCCAGAGGGCATGGAACATCTAACACCTCCATCGATACTTTTCTTAACTTGTACTGCCCATATGAAGTGAATTAACAAAGAGAATCAGTGGACGTAGGCATTTTCGTGCTGAACCACTTTAAAAACCCTTGTCTCTTTTTAACTTGTTCCTTTATATCTTGGCTGCTTGTTAACTTTATCCTTTTCTGTTGAACAAAATCCTATGCATATAGCATTTCCATTCAAAGCACTCCACAGCGCAACTTCACCTGGACAAGACCTAGCAGGTACTATGCGAATCTATGCCCTCGCCAATGAGACACTTTTGCTCCGGCATCCCTCTGCTGCGGGTTAACTCATTGCTCGCGACGGCCCTTAAAGCCAACTGTAATGAGCCGATTATAAGCCACCGAGAAGGCCGACTATAGCCGAGGCAGCTCATTACGGCGTTCGGCTCACCGGCAACTGTGAACCGACTATAAGCCCCAACATAAGGTGTGGCCAGCCAGGGGCAGTTCACGGTTGATGATCGGCACCCACGCTAGCCGGCCACAATAAATCGAATAATACCCACGATTACGGACCATAATGGCCCGGGTAGTTACTGTGCGCGATCTCAGCTCCGATATGTCTTAAGTACGGTTGTGGTAAAAAAGAATTAACTCCCCGCGGAGGCGTAAGATGGGTGAAAAATGTCTCCAAGACCCATAGCTAGGGAAAGTGACTACAAAGCCCGTTTGCCACGAACTTAAGCACATCGAAGGCCTTCCGTGATTGGAAGTTTTACTATTTCACATATTTCAATTTTATTTAAGAAACTTTTCTCCTATCCTCTGTAACAATCCCTGAAGTACAGGACACAGAACAAGAGACATTCCCTAATGGAAGCGGACACTCACGGCAAGATACTGGACCGCGTTCCGTACTCGGTCACACAAGACATTCAAAGCTGCCATCCACCAGCAAAATATAAAGGGCGGTATTTCCTTCTTTCATGAGTAAACATGTGGCTATAATTTATTCACACCTCACGCTAACATTGCAAGTCATTAAATTATGTTTTAAACAAGAACCTAACATCAAACACAATTTAATTACAAGAATATGCATAGCTATATTTCTCATACAACATGTCAAAAAAAACATTCAAAAGACAACAGAATCAGCTTAAGTTAAAGAATTACACGTCAAGAATAGAGCTATTTATTACAAGTAGCATAATTACAACCTAAGGGTTACGTTACTGTTTTGAAACTAACATATACAACAATGTCAAGTCTACAAAAAGATATCCAGGTCTAATCAAGGAGCCGGCTGCGTCGTAGTCTTATCCTTGTCCTGTTGCCCGCCTGTCCGATCAGAGAAAGAATTCATTAGTGATAAGCGACCAAGTTAACGGAAAAACTAGAAAGGAAAACTTACCAACATCTGCTCCTTGATCATCGTGATCATCATCCTCTACTTGCACACCTGCCTCCTCAACTGCAAGCAACCGCATGCCCTCCTTCACCGCCACCTTCTCCTCCTTGGTAAACTGGGCGGTAACCACATCCATCCTGAAGGCCACACCACCCTCCTTATCCGCATCAGCCCTAGCCTCCTCCAAATCCCGAAGATAAACCCTAGCCATGACCCGGGGATAATCATCCATCCAGGAGAGGTTGCCCTGCTTCCAAGTATGGAAGTACATATCCTGGAGCATTTCGTCCATCATCCCCTCGTTCTCCTCAAGCTCCCTCGTCTGGGCCTCGAAAGCCGACAACCTTACAACAGCAGCATCTCTCTCCAATTGGTATCTCGAGCAGTCAGCCTGAAGGGATTTCCGCATCGCCTCCATCTCCTCCTTCAACTTGGCTTGAGCAAGCTCTGCGGCCTCAAGCTTCCCAGATAACTCCTCTATCTGCTCAAGATCCGCTTTCCGAACCTCATCCACCATGGCAATGGCCATATCAATCCGTTCCTTGCAAATAGCCTCCATTTTTTGCAGTTCGGCCCGGCTGGCCTCTTCCATAGTTTTCTTTAGTCGTCCGGAGGCGGCCTCGTGCTGAGAGATCTGGATGGCCTGATCGGCGAGTTGCTTGGCCTGGTCGGAAACCACTAACCGCGGTCTTATGTTGGCACTCCCAATTTCCTCCCCGGCCTTGACCAGTCGGGCATGATGCCCCATCAACTTCCTGGTATCCTCAGCAACCCGGTCGATATTTGCCTTAGCTTCGTCCCCCATAGCGACAATCCGAGTAGTAAGCAAATCAAGGTCCAGGGACTTGGCCTCATCAAGCACCCTTACCGTAGGATTGCGAGGAAGAAGGTGCTCACCGGTAACCTCATCAAAAGAGATGTCATGAGATGCCGGGTCCAGGTCCGGATGACCCGCAAACGGATTGCGTGCTAAGCCAGGATGATCTATTGGGATGATGGTTGGATTCTCAGACGGATGGGGGGAGGGCAGAAGCTCGATATCCTCCTCTGTAATGTCGTGAATAGGCTGGAGTGGGGCCGAGGGTCCAAGAAGAGGTCCAGACGAAGATCGACTCCTCTTCCTCTTCTGTATATCTTCTTCGATAACTCCGAGAAGAGGACGATAGCCGACTATGTCTCTCGGGTGGTTAGTAGAAGGCTTAGGCTTGGCGGAAGCTTTGGAAAGCTTGTATTGTTCAAGCCTGTGCCGAAGATCTGAGGTCTTGGCCGTTTTACCCGCTCTTGATATGAAAACCAAGTGTCACCAACATGTATTGAGCCATCATTCAAGAATTAAAAGAGTAAAGAGAAATTCACCTTGAACCGCCGAAGTTGCTTCAGTAGAGGCGCTCCCGGAAGATAAATCGACGCCGGTCCCAACTCTATCGGCTTTCTTGGACTTCTCCATCCCCTCCAAACCTTCGAAGGCATGGCGGAAAGCATCATCCGTCCACTCTTGCATCTCGCCTACTTGCCCAGAAGACAAAGCCCCGACACCGTTGCCACCTCCAGCGCCTTCTCCTCCATCTTCGCCTTGCTTCTCCTCCACGTCTCCCTCCTCCGAGATATCTAGACATGTGCTGGGAGAGGGACCGTCAGACTTTTTGAGCTTCTTCCCCTGGGCAACCGGGTGTTTCGGAAAGGGCCTCCTTTTACTGCTCTTCAACTCGGCCCCTTCTTTAGCTTGGGCAGCCTTCTCTTCAGCCGTGTCCCTCTGCTTGACCACGGACTGCTATGGAAGGATCAAGTTGTACTCCAAAAGTGTAGCGTTCCTGATCAGGTAAGCAGCCGACCTGTCTCTTCCAGTAATAGCTTCTATTTCTGTTGCCGTCTGAACTAGGCGATCATTCTCCATGACCGCAAAACCACCTGTCGCTAGCAAAAAATAAAAACACATAAGAAGGAGCATTGCAACCAGAACGGGAATTAAAAATAAAGCTTTGACTTACATCCGGAGGTGAAGCGCCTAATAGAAACGGAGTCATCCCTGACAAAAAACCATTCCTTCTTGAACATGCTGTACTTGGAGTATAAATCCAGGACCGGCTTAAAGGATACGGCCGATTCCAAGCTAATGTAGGAAGACCCCTTCTTATAGCCTCTCAAGTTGTACAAATACCGAATCTCCCGGTTGGAAGGAGGACGTCCATATCTCCTCTGGAAGATGACGAAGAGACTCACCAGAATGGCATAGGAGTTGGGCTGAAGCTGGAATGGAGCTACCTTTAGATATGTGAGAAAGCTGACTACCCAGGCGTTGAGAGGCGGGATGGCACCACACATGCAATGGTATCTGCTGTAGGCAAAGTATCCTTCGGGAGGATCATACGGCATCACTCCCGCATCCGGCAATAACATGCGCGCTCGGTCGATCCCGAAAGAGCGAGATATAACATCAAGTTGCTCGCCCTTGAGTGAGCTAGGGAAGCAATCAGGAGGCAAGTTAAGAAGTTCCTGAGGACCGTATCCATCCACCAATGATCTCGGGGTGGGCCCATGACGGGCAGATCCTGGCTGAGTTGGGGGCACTGAGGAAGGCTCTTCTCTATCCTGAGATCTCTTTTTCTCTGATCGGGTTTCCACTCTTTGAGACATTTATCTGTAGACACAAGAAAGTATATCGTTAAGACACATAAACTATGTAATCTAGAGTTTCACTGGTGATTCAGGTATAAAAGTCCATCTGGTAAAGGGTTCATTCAACACTCGGAATCCCCGAATTCATTCAGTAAGGCCCAACCAAGAGCTCATTCGGCATTCCAAATATGAAAGCTCATTCGGCAATTCTAGCCCAAGTTTCATTCGGCGATTCAAAACATAGATATCATTCGGCCTTATACTTCCAAACTCATTCGGTATTAAAAATTCTCGAGACCATTCGGTGTCAAACCCGTTCGGTAAAATGAAGAACATTAAGGAGTCATTCGGCAGAAGTAAACTAACCTGGTCCGGCAGCTGAGAGTGGCTCGGCAAGTGTTGATTCGGCAGTTCAAAAGATGGTTCGGCTATCTCGTTCGGTAAGAAAGGACGAAGGCCTGTGTCTCCTACTTATAGGGGAAGGTTGGATAACCAGACCAGCCGGTTGGATTCTCAGGCCGGATATGGTTGTCAAACCGAAACAAAGCACGACATATGTTAAACATATGCCCTACTTTGGGGGGCAAATGTTGGGTACGTTTCTACCATCATCGAGCCAACACGAGGAAGCAAGGGACGAGCCACCAGAACAACCGGACTAGCCACCCTCCGAATCAAAGAGGACCAACACCACTAAACCAATGACCTCACCGAGCCAACGTCTCCACCGGACCAACGAGTCTACCGAACCAATGTTACTACCGAACCAAACCATCTACCAGCTGCCACCGAACCAAGTGATGCTGAATCAAACCATCTACCAGCTGCCGCCGAACCAAGTGATGCCAAACCAAAGCATCTACCACCTACCGTCGAATCAAAGTACTGCCGAGCAAAAGCAATGCTGAACCAACGCTACCAGGCCAGATTGCATCAGCCCAGGCCCACCAGCAGCTATATACATCCAAGACCCCTACCCACAACCTCACTCTATAAATAGAGGGGCAGGGGTACAACAATGGGAGACAAGTTTGAGAGCTCAAACACGGAGAGAACTTTCAAACAACTTTCAGATACTACTATCAAAGCTTTGTACTTGTAATCTAAACAAGAAAAGAGAAATAATATATAAAGTGGACGTAGGCACATTCTGGCTGAACCACTATAAATCTGCGTCTTTTACAGTTTAGTCCCTGCTTTTCATATATTTGCACAAATCACCCGAATCACTAAGAACAACGTAAAATCAATTAAATCCTACGACTTTGAGGTGTTTGTCCATTTTTTGTGCAAACAGTAAAAATGTTTAAAATATTTTTATAATATTGGGCAAATACAATATCAGTTCATAAATCCTCTTAAAAAACAAATATTATAGTTACAATTTTCCAAAATTAATTCCCTTTACAATAACTTCGTAAAATATTCATTCTTAAAAATATTCAATTTCCAAAATTTTATTTTTATGTTAACTTCCTCACCTCCTCATATGGTGAAACTATCAAATCAAACCCATAGGGGTAAATATATTTTTCATAAGTGCTTAGCCATGCCCACATTGCTAAATAGGGTTTAGTTCCAACATAGTGTTCCCTACCCAACCTAGAGAAATCTCCATACGACTTCGAGAATCAACGGCCATAGGTGGTTGGACAAGAACCACTCCTTGTATAGTAGGTGCTGGTATTACAGGGTTTACACTGGTCTAGCTTAATGCTTGCAGATATTGGTGGAATCAAACAAGAATGTTCATGTTAGAATGTCCATAGCATCGACTCTATTGTTGGATCTGTCCCGGTTCGCAACGGGGGAAATGATTAAATTTCAAAATGAAAATTTCCCACTTGGATCTCAATTGGTCTACACAAACTAATACTTAACATTAAATCCCATCTAGTTGATTTTAAATAAAATCATATTTTAATGGAATAATTTGTTATCATTTAATTAATCTATATAAATTACATATAATATGTGCGTATGCATAAATATATTTTACATATAAAGTGATAATATTGGTATAAATTGATGACATAATAGATAATGACATGGTTACTACATACACAAGTAGATATTAGAATTTATATCTACCGTGTATATATCTACAATTTGTAAATATTAATTGCCTCAAAAAAATTATTTAATATAAATACATATGATATTTTGAAATGATTTATATTAATAAGGTAAAAGTTAATTGAAATATATAACATAATTTGACTAAGTCAAAAATCTTAAATTTCAAATTTAAAGTTAAAATATATAAGTTTGACTAAATCAATTTTTTTAATTCAAATATAAAGTTAAAATCTAAGTTTGATTTGGTAAAGTATATTCAAATTTAAATCTTGATCTAAATTAATTAAATAAAATATATTTTATTAATTAAGTATTAATATTATAAATATGTAAAATAATATACATATACAACAAATTTTTAATTTTAAAATATTTATTTATAAATGAAACCGTTTTAAATATATATATATATATATATTTAAGTAGAGTTAAGTATATATATTACAAAATAAATAAATAAGTACATATATATATAATTTTTTGACCAGTAAATAATTTTTTTGAAAATACAAAATTTATTTTTAATAAATATTTATATAATAATATTAAATGTAAATAGTATATTAAATAATGATTGTATATATATATTATAAATATAAAAAATATAATACATTTTGGCTCGGAATTCTGTTATATAATTAAAATAGCTGAAAGAAATTTTAAATTAACTAGAATATATATATATATGGATTTAAACATGGTATTAATGCATTTTATGTTTTAAAATTAATAAATAATTATTTAAAATTTACATAAATATGTAAAATGTTTAGAAAATTGTTTCATACATAACAAAATACATATATAGGCGAATATATATAAGTTTAAACTATCGATTTAATTGAATTAGATTATATAAATTAATTATTTAATTAGATTACAATTAATTATAACCGTGGTAAAATTAATTATAAATGTGGTGAGACTATATATATATATATATATATTTGCGTATGTGTGTGATTAAATAACAAATAAATGAAACTTAGAATGTTTACCTTTGAAGATGAAGCCATTGAATATACCTTGATTTGTGAAACTCCTAGAGTCCTTAGAATCGACACTCATTTATGAAATGTACCATAGCCTTTTATATTATATTTGACGTTTTATAAACTAGATGAGCTCAGCCTAGGGTGGAGGGGGAATGGAGATTCATACAAGGTTGGAGGAAGAAGCAGGAGATAGAATGAAGGGGAATGGTTTGGTATTTATAGGGATAAAATGGATAAAATATCTCACACCTTCTACTCATCCTCCTTTACCAATTCGAATGTGGATCTACGTCTAAATTCAAACGCATACTCCCTTTTATGGCGGACCATAAGTTGGACCCTATATGGGCTAATAAATCTCAAAACCCATTCACTAATTAGTTACATTTAAATTTATTTAAATGTATATCAATATCATATATCCATACATACATATATAACTTTTATATACGCCCCAATTAATTACTAATAGCACCACAAACATCAAATATATTTATAATTAATATTCATAAATATTAGTTAATTTATAACACTTTATAAACAAATTAAATCGTGTGGTATTTTAGAGAATCCACAAATATAGTTGTGCAACTCACAATTATAAATTCAGTCAACGATTAATATCGAATAATTCTGATATTAAAGTTCACACATTACTTTAGCTAATAATGTGACAATTAGGCAGAATTCATCGTTTACAGATCCTTATCGGTAAAATCCCATTGTACATTTTAAGCGGCACCTTTTAGTAACGATTTACAAACGTTCTCTTCATTAAAACTATATCGCTTAAGGACATATATATTTTGGCATTGGTTGAAAATCCAATATTATACACATTCAACTTTATTAGTCCAAAAGCAATGTCCTTGGTTCCATAATAACATTTACTAATCATTACACTCTAGCCAGAGATTTTGACTTTTAGTTGACTACAGTTGACCTTGATACTAACCTTATACAATCGAGGAGATGAATTCGATAATGAATAGTGTTTCACTTCCTATGCTTTTACTAGATCCAACTATAGTTGCTCAGTGGTCTCTATGCCATGATTTAACTATAATCAGAATGGAATGTTCACATGAAATTTCCATAGTATTCTCAAGTAGAGAGAACCTATAACATCGTCACACTGATATTTCCTATTTAACATAGTTGTTATTAACCTACAGAAAACCCTTTGGTGAGTCATTCTTTATTTATCTAATAATTATGACTACAAACACCATTTATGCCCCCCAACAGCTATGAGTAAAACACTATACAGCATATTGAGAGCAGTACTTACTATAGTCTCAATGGATTTATCGAGATCCTTCTCACAACATCTGTACCAGGAATATTTAAAACAATATGTTATCCTATATTGTGACAATCTTCTCAAGATTACAACTATTTGTAAAAAAAATTAGCAAAGCTAAGCGGGGTGAATTGGGCCCCTACCAGTTATTGCAAAACAATAAAGGTGAATATGCTCCGTAACAAGCTACGGAACATAGAAGAAAGGAGAGAAAGGGAAAATCAAAATAAACAACAAAGGGAAAATAACAACAACAACATAAAGCCTAAGTCCATGCAGAAATGATGGCATCCCCGAAATCAAAAGAGCTATATCTAATACCAGAGGCAATCTCTTGCCTTACGTCATTCCAAATGCCAATACGGGAGAAATCTTGACCCTTAAAAATCTTTAAGTTCCTGTTCTTCCATGTAACAAAGATAAATTTTTTAAGTATCAACAAAAATAGCATGCCTTCACCATTTCTCCACCTTGTAGCTTTATAAATGTGACTCCACTCAATGTTGCTGACACTGGAAGCATTCGATCGACCCATCAAGAGCATGAGCTGTTGCCATAGTGGAAATAAAAATTTACAATCGAAATACAAATGGATATTAGTTTCTGTATCCTCAAGGAAAAAGATACAGAGACTATCAATTAGCATCCCGACATCGGCAAGTTTAGCACAAGTGAGGAGAGCATTCCTCATCACCTTCCAGAGAAGCAAATTATCCTTCTCCTTGACAATATTATTCCATACTCTATGATACCAAGCAAACTGATATGAGTGAACATGCATCATCAAGAAGTTGTAGACAATAGAAACAAAGTGAGGTTTGAAATCTAGCGACCACATCACCCTGTCAACATGATCAGAAGGGTAATGTTATTGCTCGATATCATGCCATTTGTTCCTGATAGTATGGTTACTGGAATAAGGGAGGGATATACAGCCATTAAGAATGTAATCACTTGCATAAGCATCAGCTGGAATCCCAGATTGAACTCTATGACAATATGGCATCACATCAGCAAGGATCAACCCCTGTTTGGCCCTAGTATCATTCCAGAAGCTTAAATGGCAATGAGAGGATGCCATGATAGTAAGATGAGGCAGGAAATCTTATTTGAGCTTGAGGATTGATCACCATATCCAACTGCAATGATGAGGGATGTCCATAATCCAGAAATGATTATTTTTAAGATTGTGCTTGAGAGTCCATGTAACCCATATGTTACTTTTCCCATTCTAGCTAATACTCTGGTGATAGTTGTCCATTGTGAGGTGTCATAAGCTTTCCTGATATCAAGCTGAAGCATAGAACGGGGAGAAATATACTTCCTATTATAATCCTTCAGTAATTCATGGGTCAATAAAACATTATCAAGAATGCTTCTACCATGGAGGAAAGCAGCTTGGTTATTGGAAATAAGGGATGGTAAGACTGCCTTGAGTCTAGAAGCAATGATTTTAGCAGTACATTTATAGAGGCTGTTGCAGTAGGAAATAAGCCTAAATTCAGTGACTATAGAGAGGTGATCTGACTTGGGAATGAGAGTAAGGTTCGTAGCATTGATGCTAGAGATCATTCTATTTTTAGAGAAAAAGTTTTAAATAGCCTTGCAAACCATAGGGGCAACTATCTCCCAACAGGAAATGTAAAAGAGAGCATTATACCCATTAGGTCCACCGCAGGAATTTTTGTTCATATTAAAAAAGCATTCCTTGATTTCATAATCAGTTATGGGAGAGGACAACAAGTTTAAATGTTCATGACTGAGACAAGGAAGTTGAAGGTCATCAATGATAGTCAAGTCAGGAACAAAATTATCATTATTTCCAAGAGTGCTAAAGAAGTAATCAGTGAAGGCCTTATCAAATATCAATAAGGTGAGGGGAAGAGACATGGTTACCCTGAAGGTCAGATATGGAATGAATATGACTCCTTGCATGTTTGATTTTCAGCCTATCATGGAAGAATTTTGTGTTTCTATCACCATCTCTACCCTAGGTCTACCTCAACTTTTGTTTATTTATATCTTCCTCCATCAATAGAGCCTTTTGATATTGGATAAGGATCTTATTCTCCACAGTAGCAGCATGTTGGTCATGAGGGTTGTTCAATGAATTGGTTTGGGCTTGAGCATGTTTGGCTTCAAGTTGAGATAACAGCAAATACCTTTACCAAACTTCAGAGCAGCCCAAGAAACAAGGATTTTCTTAAGAGACTTCAGTTTTTGCTGCAAAATAAACATAGGGGAATCATAATGATTAGAAAGCCAAGCTTGTTTAACAATATTAAAAAATTCTGGATGAAGAGTCCAAGCATTAAAAAATTTAAAAGAGGCTTTCCTTTTCCTAGCATCATGGTTTAAAGAGATTAGTTGGGGAGAGTGATCAAATAATAAGGGGGGAGGGAGATAACATGAGATGGATGGCCAAGTGGATAAAGATGGAAGATTACAAAAAGAATGATCAATCTTGCTATATATCCTTCTACCAGACCTACTCTTGTTATTCCATGAATATCTAGCACCAGAGAAATAAATAGGTAAAAGCTTTGAATGGTTAATGGCTTCATTTAATGGTGTTAATTCTTTCATTGAAACTGGATTGCCACCAGTCCTATCTTCAGAGCATAATAAACAGTTGAAATCACCAGCAACAATCCAAGGGTGAGTATCCTATGCAAAATGCTGAAGGTAATCAAGGAGAACTTGCCTAGATGATGGTTGATTATCAGCATAAACGATAGTCAAATAGAATGAAGTTGATGAAGGTTTGTAAAAGAGATGACAATGCATGAATTGCATGTTGGAGAGAATGGGAGATAGAGAGAAGGCATTAGGGTCAGAGAGAATAAAAATTCTACCATAAGGAGATTTAGACAAATTATGATGAAGATACCAGGTGGGTTTGATGAAGTTTGCAGCTCTCAAAGTAAGTTGGAGATTAAGTTTTGTTTCAATGATGGTAATTAGATGGAGATTGTGGGAATTGATGAGATTTTGAATTTGCTTAAGTTTCATGTCTTGATGTCCACCTCTAATGTTTAATACTCCTATATGATGCGTCATTGAGATAAATCAGAGAGGGTGTTTTTACTGCTTTGCTTGCTTCTGGCTGACAGAGCTATGGAAGCACTAGTTTCAGGAAGGATGGAAGTGGATAGATGGATGTTAGGGATATTTAAATCTTTGAGTGTCTTTTTTATCTGATTTTTGTTTTTGACAGTTTTTGATGAAGAAGGAACTGAATTGTTAAAGTCAGAAGGAAGGCATTTTGCATGGTCAGAGACAGGAGAGTGATTTGGATATCCAGGAGGAGAAGGAATGTAAGCAAAAGCATGTGACAAGGCAGGAATAGCATAATGGGGAGGAAGTTTTAACAACGGTTTGATTACATGAAAAAGGAGTAGGTGGTGGGAGAGAAGTTAGCTGATCAAAGTTGAGAGGAGGAAAGGAATCAAAGTTGCTGTGTGCATGCATAGACATGCACAGAGCCTGTACATGAGGATTTATATGTACATCAGCTACAGGAGAGTGAGAATTTGATGATTACCAGTAGGCAAGGTATTTTCTATAACCAGACTATCACCTGTCTCAATTTCAGACAGTGAGCTAAACATATTATTACACAAAATACTATCATGTAGTATCTTATTAGGAGTCATGACTTGTTCTCGAAGCTGAACCCCAAGTTGCAAACATTTTCCCCCAGAGCAATCAACTATTTCCACTGAACTGTTAGATCTCATGTTAGCATTACTTACTGCCACATAAGCAGGCAACACATTTTCTCGAAGTTGAACCCCAAATTGCATAGAAACTGCCTCAGAGTCATCCGCTCTTATCATAACATCTTCCTCTATGATGCTATCACCATTCTTTTCATCAGCAACAACTTTATTAGCAGTAGTTTCATTGATTATTGTCAATGAATCAACAAACTGGCTATTTATTCCAACTTCAGTAGTAATTATCTTCCTTTTATCCATACCAGTATTCCTCATTACTGGTTTCTTTCTTATAACTCTTTTCCATTGCAGTTTTTTGTTATTTCTTTTATCATTAAGCCCGGCTTTACCTGAACCATTTACATCAGTATCCCTTCCCTAAACACTAATAGTGTTTTGTTTTGATTTCTCAGTATTGGTTGTTACTTCACAGTCACAAGTTTTATGACCAAACACTTTTACAGTTGAGGCAAATATTAGGTTTCCAAAGATAAGAAACATGAATAAGTTGCTTAGATCCATCTAACAGTCTGACAGGAAAACAATCAATTAATTCCTGGTCAGGGTGAACTTCCACCATACATTTAGCATAGTTTATTCCGTTAAGGTGCTTTGTAGCTTCATCAAGGCATAGAAGTTTACCTATTCTTGAGGCTAACCAGTTAATACCAAGTTGAGACCAAGCATATATAGGAATATTGGAAAATTGTATCCAAACTAGCACTGATTTTACTTTGCCACAAACATTGCCTAAGTCAGGGGACCATTCTTGGATAATAAATTTTTTATTTCACATTATAATAGGATCTCCACGTAATATTTTTGTTATATCTTCATCATTAGAAAGAAGAAACATAAAAATGGTACCATCAAATTTCACCTTAATCGATCCCTTTAACTTCCATACTCTCTTAAGGTGTTCAACTACTATTGTGAAGGATAGTGGTCGATCAAGGAAAAAACCAACAATATAGTCATTCCAAACCATTTTGCCAGCTTTAATGACTTCAGAAGGGGGAACCAAGGCATTACCAATGAATTTCAAAGCAACCGGGACAGGGGAGTAGGACCCAGCATTGCGAGGTTTGGACTTGAGTAGAGATGACCAGGGGGAAGCAGGAGGGGCTATAGCAGGAGGGGAAGGCTTGGGAGCAAAAGGGAGAGGAAGCAAAGGACCAGCAACCAAAGGAGAAGAAGGAAGAGGGACCGGAGGGGAAGAGGAGGAAGGCGAAGAAGAAGGAGAAGGAGGAAGGACAGAGGACACAATCAAGGTGTACATGACAACAGAGGTATGGCCAAAGGTTAGAGGTAATGGGAGGCATGGGATGACCAAAGGGATGGGTTGGATGCCATGAAAAGGAAAAGATAGGATTTGAAAGATGTTATATAACACTATTTGTAATTATTGTCACATAACATGTTATATAAGGATTTTCTAATTAATATACTTTAAATTAATTAATTAATTACTTAACTAATTAATTATATTACATTATGAAAAATACATAACAGAAATCAAATACCTTTTTTACAAACAAAATTGATTACAAATTTAGATAATTTACAATAAATTACATAATTGCCCCTATGACATACCCCTAACTCTTTCAATCCCCCACTTGAACTTTGGGGTAATTATGGATTCGTAATCTCATTACTCCAATCAGTTTACTCAGAACTAATTGAGCTAGTCCCTTCGTGAATAGGTTTGCTATGTTGCCTAATTATCTACTCTTGTAATAGTCATTTCTCCACTGCTAACAAACTCTCTTATCAAGTGGAACTTCCTGTGTATGTGCCTATATTTCTTGTGAGCTCTAGGTTCTTCCATGATCTGCATTGCAACATTATTACATAAAACAATGCAATGGGATTCTCAAATTTGGAACCCCTAGCTCAGTCATAAACTTGCGCATCCAGACCACTTCTTTAGCTGCTTCGTTTAGGGTATGTACTCGGTCACCATCATTGAATCAGCTACAACTTCTTGCATGGAACTTTTCCAGCTTACTGCTCCACCATTCGATGAAAACACATAACTTGATACTAATTTACTACCACTGATATCACTCTGAAAGCATGAATCTATATACCCCTTCAAAAGGAGGTCTTCATTCCCATATATTACAAATAAATCTTTAGTATTCTCAAATATTTAAGAATACATTCCATAGTTGTCTAATATTTTTCACTAGGGTTTAACTGCTATCGGTTTATCCGTCCTAATGCATAAGCCACATGTAACGACCCGTAATTTTATCACCTTTAAATAGAATATTTAATTTATTTTAAATATTCAGATATAGAATTTTCAAACTTAAATAATCATGTTTTATATGACAAATAAAAATGATAAACTTATTTTTAGAATTTGATGACAAAATCAAGAGGTTTGGATTTTCGTCGAAAAGTGACAAAAGCCGATTTTCGATAAAATTCGATATACATTCGAATAATTGTTGTATATAGTAAATAACTCTTTTTTAATGGTTATGGTTACATAATGATATGATAATAACAGAAATTTTATTTATAATGGTTTTATAAACATATATACTTGTTTTATTAAAGTGTACAAACTTCGTCGCACTTCGGCCAATCGACGTTATATTTTTATAATTGGATTTTAATATTATTTAATACGGTTTTATAACTGAAATAAATTTTTCTTAACTATTTAAAGATGATAAGAAACTTATTTTCAAGCTTTGTTTACATAAATAAATAGTTTAACAAAAACATCAAAAATGTGACCGTAAAACGTTTTGCCAAAAATCAACGTTTTGTTCAATATAAGTTGTCGCAACAGTGTTGCAACGTCGTCAACATGATTTTAACACATATTAATACATATTTTATACCATATATTCCTTTAGTCAAATCAAACCTAAATAATATATATATATATATATATAATAAAGTAAACTAAACTTCATTTCAAATCACCATAAATGTATGCTTTACTTAAGAGCTAATTTAAGAGACAAAGGACAATGTGATGGGTGTTGGAAATGATATGGATTAAAGATGGAAGTGACCTTAGCTTAATGGTTAAGGAGGGGTATTTTGGTCTTTTTACTTAAAGATATTTTGTAAACTTTTTGTTCCTATAAATACCCAGCACCTCTTCTCTTCCATTTCATAATTTCTTCTCTTCATTTCTAAGCTCTTTCTCTTCCTTTTTCATGGCTTCCCTCCTTAAAAAATTAATTGAAAAATATCTAGAAAAAATAATTTAAATATATATGATATATATACCAAAACACCTCCAAAATCACTCAAAACTCCTACCTTCTCCTCCTAAACCCCACGACACCACCCTCAAATCCCTAAAGGTTGAGCCTTTGCTCCCTCCAAAGCATGGCCGTGAGCTTGATGATGGGGTAGGTAAGGCCGAGAAACATTGGAAGGTGGTCGGAGGTGATGGCATAAGAATGAAGTGATGATGAGGGCGTTGGCCGAGAGCAACCAAGTGAAAAGGTGGAGTTTTGGCCTTTGGCCTTGAGCATATGATGGTGAGAAGTGTGGCTGTGGGCATGGAGCAAGATGGAGGTGATAGCCGAGAACTTTGGAAGCTTAGGTGAAGTTGTTTCATGGTGTTTAGTTGAAGTTAAGATGATTTAGTGAAGTTAAGATGATTTAGTGAAGTTAACAATGATTAGTGAAGTGTTGGATCGAATGAATGTTGGTAGGAAGATTGGTTTGATTAATGGAAAGTACTCAATTTAGAAAATAATAAGAATGTTTAAATTATGAATGTAAATGCTTGGATGATTATTTGATTGATTATATGGATGTTAAGATGGTTGATAACTTGGTTGATGGAAGATGAAAGAAAACCATAATTGAAATGGTTAAGTAATTAACCGTAGTTATTTCATGAAAAATAAATCCATTTGGATGTGTATATGAAGTTATTTAGCCTCTTAATAGTTTTAAGAATATAAGAAGGTTGAAAATGAATATTATAATAATATAATATTATGAAATGATTTAAAAGTGAAAAAGTGGTTTAATATGGAAAATATTGGTTTAAATGTTTGAAATGGTTTATAAATGTTTTATAAACATTAAAACTCAATTTGAAGAAGTCTTGACAAATAATGAATTTGAAGTCAAAAATAGGCGCATCGCGTAACGTCGGTTCATGATTTCGTACCATAAAAGTTAAATCCTTCTATAGGATGGAATCAGAGTCGGATTTCTTTGCAATAAGAATTTTCTGAACTCTTGTGACTATAGTTTTTAAACAAAAGAAAATAATCAAGATTTCATTTAATAGATTTTAAAATACGAGCAAATTAAGTTTTCAATAAAATCGCGCTATGGCAGTTCGGTGGCCAAAGTAGTGTTAACCGGTTATTTGGCCCGGTAACAAGAGGCTCAACACAAAGTTCCCATTCGGCATGCAAAGCCATCGTTCGGCACACAGCCTCGATCGGCATAGAACCTCATCCGACACCAAGAGTCTCGCTCGGCGTAGAGCCTCGACCGGCATAGAGCCTCGCTCGGCATGGAACCTCGTTCGGCATGCAGGGATTCGTCTGTCTTCGAACCTTACTAGGCACAAGTCTCTCGTTCGGCATACGATTGCCGCCCGGCCTACACTCATCGCTCGTCGTCAGGATATCGCACAAGTTAGAAGAAAAGGTTAACATTCAACCTCGAGTGAGGGCGTCGCTTGGCATGCCTCGCTCGGCAAACGTCGTTCAGCCACGATAGCGCATAGTTCCTAGTTCGGCCAAATGTGGTCCATCTTGTCTCGTCCGACATGTCTCGTTCGGCTTGCATGGAACAGTGCGCAGTAGTCATCTACTATGGGCCGAGGTACCTTATTCCTAGGCCCGTGAGGGAAGTCCAACCCATCTTCATCTATAAATAGAGGGGCAGGGGCATGCTGAAAAGGGACCTTTTTTCGAGAACACTGGGGAGACTCTGCCACTTTCAAGACTTATTATTTTCAGTTTAAACTTGTATTCAAGTCATTAATATACGGATTGTATCTGTATTCAACTACTTGTGAAAGCAATAAAGATCAAAACTCAAAGTGGACGTAGGCAGTTACGCCGAACCATTATAAATCTGGTGTTCTCGTTTTTGTTGTTCTTTTGGCATTGAATTACACTATTATTTTCAGTTCTAATTTATCTTCTTCATTAATCTCTCTACATAATCTTTCTCAAGGAGGTTAGTGACCAATTTTGGTGCTAACAAGTAGCAAATGTTATAAATATTTTTTTTTAATGTTTAAAAATATGGAATAATTCTATAAATTATTTTAAATGTTTTAAAAGAGATTGGAGTTATAAAAATGGATTTCTAAAGGATCGAAAAGTTGTTTTAATCAAATAAGCTTTGAAAACACTATTGGCAGCAATATTCGCAACATTTTTTGCAGCACTTTGATAGTTTTTGAATATGAACTTAAACTTAAGTATTCTTCCCCAAATCTTTTATAAATGTTTTCAAATAAATAATTAAGTGTTTTAAAGATGATTTGAGGATTTTTATAATTTATTTTAAAGAGTTTAAATAAATGATTTAAAGAAAAGCTGTTAAAATCAAGTAATTTAATCTTTGCTTTACAAGCCGACGAGTAGACTGGATTTTTCTATTCTGATATCCGAGTGAGGTGCTTAAACTAAGGAGATGTTTAGGAGCAACCAGTGCTCTGGCCGACCTAGGTTCTCCTGGGCGAGGGATAGATAAGGTCGAAATGTCGGAAACGAGTTAAGTATAAAATATTAAATTTTCCAAATTTAAACAACTTAGATTACATGGTGATAATCTTCTTGCACTTGGTGTTAAATTCCGAGGAGGGAACCCATATTATCCATATGAATTTAAAAGGTGATTTCACCGCTGTTCGACGGATAGTAAAGGTTGAATAAGGAAATTGATATTGAGTAGAATTAGTAAAATTTCCATGATCCTTTTTACTCAATAATGTTTTCCAATATGAGATTTAAATAAATGATTTAGAATTATTTTAAATTCCTATACTTAGAATTAATTGTTTTCGGTTTGCAGTAAAATATGTCTTAAACAACATTGTTTTTGACCCGTTTTAAAATTTATGATTTGGAAATCTTCGTAAAGATTTAAAGAAATGATTTGGAAATATTTTCCTAAGTAAAGGATGAAATAATTTGGAATTATTCCACGATTCAAAAAGGGTTTTAATTAACAAAAGGATTTGATAAATGAGGCTTAATGATTCTATATACTTTGAAAAAGAAAAAGAAATGATTTAATGAACGTATCTCTAAGAGAAATTGGATTTAAATAAAAATGTTAATTAATTGAATGTTGTGTGATAATCACCTATATACCAAAATGCCTTTTTATCAATGGTTGGTTCGAAGAAACCGAGGTCGGATTTGGGTAACTTATTCGAAAACCACTTCGAACCAATGTATACTTTCAGAAGTGAAGACATGTTGAAGATGATGATTTTTGATGACCGGAGATCTTCATAGCGGAAGGATTGCTTGTTGACATTCTCTAGTTAGCTCCTAATATAGAGACATTTATAGCAGTGGTCCTATAGTGTTTTGAAATCTTTGGATTGCAAGGACTACTCTCTACTAGTGGTAGTAGGAGTGCCTTCAGTTTCGTTTAGTCCCAGAACAAACTTGTATGGACGAATGTCTGATAGTGCATTTTTGATCATATTAATTGATCTTTATCAACGTATTATCTACTTAGTGGCGGAGAAGGCAACTTCTCATAGTTTAACAACCTTTCCTGAGACATACAAGCTCAAGATTTATACGTTTGTAGAAATTAGTTGTGTGATTATGGAATGGCAATGTGGCATTCAAAGTGGAACCTGTTATGAGAAAGGAAAAGCGTGGCTTTGTGAAAAGCAAAGTATGGCTTTGTGGAAAGTAAGAGTACGCCTCTCTGGCCTCACAACCCGGTAATGATACGAGATACTATGTGGTCTGCTAGACACAATTGCGGGCTATCGGATGAAATGCGAAAAAGGCTACAGCCTTCCATGGATGGAATAAGTGGCATCTAAGTCCTTGGATGAGTAGCCATTGATATTGATTCCCATCGGTTGTTGATAGCGTTATAGTGGCGTCGAAGATTTTAGATGTGTAGCCATTGGATATATGTTTGTTGCAAACAAAATACCGCATCAAGCAACTAGTTCCTTGTCATGTTGGAAATCCAATCCCATTACGAGCTTTACGGCTTTGATTGTAGTCCCAAAATAGCTGTAATACTTTGCAAATATTTCAGCTACCCCCTTTGGTATCATATATTCCATCTGGTATATTCTGTTGACCTAGTCCAGATATTTTACCATGGACTTAGTCCAGATATTGATACTTTATTTTGATATATTACTTGAAAAGTGTTTTCAAAAGAATGTAATTAATAATAATATCAAAGTATTTCTCAGTACAAAGTATTTTTGTTAACATAAGATAAAAACCAGTCTGTATTTATGTGTGGGCGTGGTCATATGAGATACCTTTCTTTTCAAAGATTTTGATTGACATCAGCATGATCTGTACATTTTAAATTTCAAGTATCTCATGTTGGTTTTTCAAGCCTGATCCTGGTATTTTTAATACTCAGTTCAGATCCGAGTAGTTTCAGGTTTAGTTGAAGATGCTTGGAGTTTCCAGAGGTGAGCTGGAGATCTTCATCTAGGTATGGACGTATTCTATTATCTGCTGCATCTATTGCATTCGTTTTTATTTTTCAGCAATTGTAAGGATATAAGGTTTATAACTGTCCGGGCTAAATCCAGGTTAGACTTTGATTTTGTATTCAAAATTTTCCATTGTAAATATTTTATATTGAAATAATATCTGTTATTCCATTCATGTGAGATTCTGTTATATCTTTATTCTTTTTTTCCCCTAACTTCAGGATTTCTGGCACATGGATTTACAATATGTGAATACCAATGATGTATTAGTGTCATTTTTCGAGGGTCGAAAAGCCGAGACGATACACCACATCTAGTTTCGTACATAGCATAGCTTACATAATGGATACGACGACTGAGTTATATGATGTTCTTTTCATACGCTCTTTTTCCCATACAAATAAGAAGCGTCCTTCTTAGAAAGGATAATTCCAAACTGCATCAGAATAATCACGCGTTTGGAATTCTTCATACCAAACTATTTTAGTAAGGTGTTAATGTATAAGAATTGGGATAATCCTAACATCTTTTTGTATCTATCTCTATAGATCCTAATACCAACTATATAAGTCGCTTCTCCCAAATCCTTCAAAGAGAAGTTCTTGGATAACCAAGTTTTCATCGATTGCAATTGCAAAACACCATTGCCAATCACGAGCAAATCGTCACCATAAAAGACAATAAACGCTATAGTAGTACCTTTTTCCTTCCGGTGTATGCATGATTCCTCCGTGTTTTGATAAAATCCAAACTATTTGATTACTTTATTAAAACACTTAATCCAATTCCTTGAAGCTTGCTTAGTCCATATATTGATCTTAACAACTTACAAGCTTTTCCCTTGCTCTCACTGACCTCAAAATCCTTAGGCTGTGAGACATGAATGGTCTCTACTAAATCACCATTTAGATTTGTTGTTGTTACGTTCATCTTTCATATTTCGTAATCATAAAATACGACGACGGCAGGTATATCCAAATGGACTTAAGCATGATTATGGACGAAAATGCTTCGTCATAATCAACACCTTGAATTTTATGAAAACCTTTCATGACTAGTCTCTCTTTATAGGTCTCTACCTTCCTATCTGCGTTCATTTTCTTCTTAAGATCCATTTGCTACCAGGGGGTTTTATCCTTTTGGGTATATCATCCAAAATCCATACTTAGTTCATGCACATGGAATCCATATCAGATTTCATAGATTCAAGCCATAAAGCAGAGTCCTTACTCTGTAGGGCTTGTCAGAACGTGAGGGGAGTGTCATCTTCTAAGACATAATCCTCTTTGTCACCACACATGAGAAAACCGTAGTATCACTATAATGCATAATATTCCCTATTGGACCTTCTAACAGGTTGTGTATTATCTTATATTTGTGAATTCGATTCTTCTACTTGTTCATTTTATTGATTAGTTTCTCGAATGCCATCCAAGTCATTAACTTCGCTGTAAATTTACTTTTATAGAAGTTCCTTCTCTAAAAAGATAACGCATCAAGAAACAATAATCTTTTGTTCCTCTATTTTATAGAATATATCTTGTTGAATCTCTAGGATATCCTATAAACTTGCACAGTTTCGATCTTGCCTCAAGTTTATAAGGGCCAACATTCTTAACATAGGTTGGATAACCCCACAACTTCAAATACTTGAGGTGGGGTTTCTACCTATATCACATCTCATATGTTGTCTAAGGCATAGATTTAGTAGGCATAAAATTTAACACATGCACTATAGATTTTAATGTATATCCCCAATAGGAAAGAGGTAACTCAACCCCACTTATCTTATATTGAACCATATTTAACAGGGTTCGATTCCTTTTCTTTGAAACATTATTTTATTGCAAAGTATAGGGCGGAATGAAATTAGAGATAATCTCATTATCTTTTAAATTTTGTTGGAGTTCTTGTCAACCATACTAATCTTCTCGATCGAGTCGAAGTATTTTTTTAGGGTTCATTTGATTTTCAACTTAGTTTTTTGTAACAACCTGCCTTTTCAACCTTCAAATGTTGATACTAATACATCCACTGTATTCACGTGCCAAGCAATCAATTGACGGAAAAAAATTTATAGGGTATGATAAAAAGAAAATGAACGAGAAAGAAGAAAACTAAACATCTTAATCTCATGATGGAACGATAACATATAATATCAAAAGTACAGTACAAACTGCAACTAAAGTACATAGCATTTAAGAGTTATAATCTTAAATACGATCATCAGCCTAGACAGTTAAAAGAGCCTATCCTTACAAATTTTGATATATATATATATATATGCATAATATTAGTGCAGTGGAAATAAAATACTATGGTAGGTGGAGGCATCCAGCTCGTCTCCTCGAGCTCTAAAGAATTTTAATGAAAACCCATCTTTCTCAAACTTCTTGAAAGGGCACTCGAGGAATTAATGGAATGACAAAACCATGAGTCATACATAAGTCCAGAATGAGAAACTCAAGAAATATATGATCAGCATATAACAATATCTTTCGAGACCACTCGAATCACCAGAATGGTTTTCCCCTCAAAAGTACCAAACCCATCTAATAAGTATATATGGCGATATAATAGATAGTGTCTATAATGTAGAATATAAATCAAAAAATAGATCTGCTACTTGCATCTCACAACACAACAAATATTAGAAGTACAACTAAAACCGTTAAGGCATGTTCACACATGGATTTCCATAGAATACTCCTCAGTACATCGAGGCCGGCCTCTTGACACGGGTTAGAAGCTATCTTCCGAGCGTTGTATATCTTTAGATAAAATATGCCGATAAGGTAAACATAGCTAGTCCATGCCCAAATACATGATATCGAATACCATCAACTCCTGGCACCAACCAATCGAAAGCATCTCTAGATATGGAGTTGATGTACCCTTTTGGCTTAGCTAAACCCCCGGCTATGCACTCTACTTCACTTTCTGTCATTACCGATGGTGAAGTCACATTCAGCATCTCATCAAATGAGTCTTCATTGCTTGAATATATATTGAATCTCTTCATGGATTCTAGCGTCATCTTACGAATGCTAACTGTAACGACCCACTTTCCAGTACAGTTTAAGCAGACAATTAACCATACATGACCCATCCAAATTGAACGAAAAGCTGGATAGTTAGGAAAAAGAAAGAAGAAAGAAAATAAGAACTAAACAAAATAGAACCTCATAGAAAAACTAATAATATATAATATAAAACAGATCTTTACAAAAGAACAAACTACAATATACATATATCAATCAGAGTACACTAACTAATTTCAGTTTGGACAGTTATAACCGCCTGCCCTTACAATTCTCATAAATACAATCAACAGACAACACATCGAAACACAAAGAAATACGTAGATACGTCTTAGACCTCCAGCTCATCCCCTAAGCTCAAAAGCAATCCATAAATATGCTCGATCAGACCCGAGCATTGAAAAGGAAGGATGCCTGGATCAGTCTAGTAAACCAGCGTGAGAAAAACACACCTAAATGGAATTTAATATTTATCAAAAACATTTCAAATAAAGGTACCTCGTAAGACCACGGCGCGCACAAACATGGACGGGTTTTTACCTTACAATAACCAAAACATTTTCTATAGAAAATCCATTGATATTATAATAATGTCTAGGGTTCAAAGTAAAACATGAATATAGTTGAAATGCTTAAATCTCACATTTCAACATAGTTGGGCACGATTAAGTCTGTATGGCGCTTATTAGAGAATGGATTCCATATAATGACTGGGCTACTAGGGTACCACCCGTCACGGTGCATCTCTAGATAAAATAACACCGAGGACCTCGCTAGGATCCCTTGCCAACACAGAACCGGCCTACCACTTAACTAGTAGTACCGAATATGATCACACCTTGGTTAATGGGCCCCGAAGCATACAAATGAGCGATAATATTGACTCTAGATAGGGATGATCATACCCTAATTGGGAGCGACCCACTTAGCCTTGCTACATCTCCTATGTTTTAGTCATTCCCGTTTGATGAGGCTTGAGGCTACGTTTTACCTTTTATATAACACTTTCCACTTAGAATGCTAACACTGCCTTCAAAGTAACAATGCAATGCTAGCATTATCCATACAAGGTGTCCAGGATATGAACAAACCGAAGGCACTACTTCTACTACAACCTTTTTGAATCACCCTCAGGACTAGTAGTAAGCAGCCCTTGCACTTCAAAGAGCTCCATCTTCAATCCCATCATCTTCAAGATGTCTTCACTTCAAAACACTTGAGTTGGATCGAAGTGTTTTTCGAATAACATATCTGATCTTGCTCTCTTCGAAACAACATTCGATAATTTCGGGTAAACTCAACCCCGGTTCTATAGGAAATAAACAGTCAAAGATAAGAGCGGAGATCACCTTTTGACCGTTTGTGGACGGATTTCCTTATCATTTATCCTAGGAGAATGAAATGAGATTTATATGCACAATACAGCATCATCGGAGATGACCTTGCCATATAACTCACGTGTTTCTCCTGGATATTTCCAAAGTTACGTTTTGGGTCCACATTCGATATTCGGTTATTTAACTATCGAATAAACAAACATCCAAATCAGGGATTTATTTCAAAAGGGAAAACCAACATTGGTCAAGCATACAAGTAACCACTAGCTTCCTTAATTAATCTTTTCATTAATTAGATTCATCTTGTAAATACTTGTATCAAAATACTTTTACAAAGATATATTCACAAATTCCTATATTTTCAATACTTGGAAAAATATCCATATACTTACCCAACAATATAAGTATATTCACAGAGTGAAGGAAAGTTTCCTTTTTACACAATTCTAAAAGCATTTATAAATCCTTTATAAATTTCTAAACACATTTATAACCTATCTTATAAATCCCTAAAAACCATTTAAAAATGTCTCTAAATCATTTCTTAATTCATTTATAAACTCTTTATAAATCCATAAAACTAATTATAAAAGTCCTATTAAAAATTTATAAACCCTTTTCTAAACTATTTCATAAATCTAACCATATATAAAACTCCTTTATCTCGTAAATAATCTTCCTTTAAATGTTCAAACCATTTTATAAAACTTCGCTTATAAACCCAAATCTGTTTATAAACTCTATTTATAAGTCTTGGAGACATTTATAAATAAATAAAAATCATTTACTTCAACAACATTACTATATAATATTAATTATTTACAATAAAAATTATGAATAGATAAAAGTTTTCAACTTAAAACATCTTAAAAATAATAATTAATAATTTCAAAACATTATTAAATAAATAATAATAATTAGTCTTTACCATTATTACAAATAGTAATAATTTATTTCCAAAACATTATTAATAAATCATTATTATTAATTTCAAACCATATTAATTATTTAAATAATTAGCTTTTCAAGATATTAAAATATTGATAAATAACTTTAAAACAATATTAAATATAAAGAAATAATTCTTAAAATAATATTAAATATACATAAATAATCCTTTAAACCAATATTAAATGTAAATAAACAACTTAGAAAAGATATATAAAAAGGTTGGAGTAAAATCGAAGTTAAATCCTTTAAAACAAAATATTTACCCAATTTTAGATTTAAAATCTTTTCCTGTCTCAAAAATCAATCCCAACTCCAAATGACCATTTATAGTATTTCAAAATACTAATTTAAGGCCAATAGTTACCAAACGCTTAACCAATATCGGGATTGATTTTCTATCACTACAGGGTTTAAGTTTGAATGTATAACAATATCCTAACCAATAGTGTCAAACAACCAGGTTTGATATTCAGTGATTCATATAACAAGAATATTATGGAAAACATTTCAACAATGTCGAGAAATCCTGTTGGATTCCTCCAACCTGTCCCTCTGCAACACAGCTCATATATATATATATATATATATGTATGTATGTATTTTTGGGTTTCATCTTGGGCTGAAATGCCTTAATAAAGCTCTTACCTATTTTCAAAAAAAAAAATGTATGTATGTATGTACTCCAACCTGTTCCTCTGCATCACAACTCATATAATCATATAATATGGGTCATCCACTACTACACAGTACATATAAAAAAGTCATTTTCTCCAGGGGCGGGAATAAAATCAAACCAACTGATAAAAAAAGTAAATCATCCAAACATCCAATCAACAATTTTTTTTATCAATTATACAACATACTGGTTAACCAAAAAGGTGAGTTTAACTCACCAAAATTCTCGTTGTCGCTGAGGCGTTCCGGTTTCCATCTAAATTAGCATTCCAATTTAGCTAAAATTCCTACAAGATCCAACACAAGCCAATCCAATTCCATAATGTAGTATTCGTCGATACAAGTACAACGCAACTTGTCGCGGTCGATTTGGACCTAGAACGAATAAGCTATTGGTTTTACAAGACTTCAATTAATTAAAATAAATTTTAAAACCTTAATACATATTTACTTTACTTGATCAATTAATAATTTTGCTTTCCTCTCTTCTCTCTCATACACGACAAAACCTAGGCCGCCACTTCATCTCCTCCGCACCACCACCAGAGACCACCAGATGATGCCCCACTTCGCCCAAACTCAGCCCCGACCACGTGCTTCCTATTGCCACCCACCTAGGCCCCTGATTCACCGCCATTACCTCAAAAATCGAACCTAAATGCCCACATTCAACTCAAAAATCTTGCCGCCACAATCATCCATTTGCCACCAAACTTTGCCGGTACCTCGCCCTCCTTACCCTCTACACTTTTCCTATAAACCCCATTGCCAAACGACGACGTTCATCTCGAAACTGTCGCCAGCTCGCCATGCCATAGACAATCCAACCATTGGTTAAGTTCGTATTGACGGCATGGTCAACTTCCCAGTTGGGGTCATGGGCTAAAAATGCCTCGATTGGCTCCAATGGTTACGTGCCGTAGGATTTGGAGATGACTTAATTTGAAAAATTGGCGAACTTGCTTTCTCTAGTTGGATGTGATTTTTATAAAGAGAGAAGGGTATAGGTAGGCATGCGTGAGTTATAGGCTGGAGTGTTTGGGTATAGATTAGGTTGGTGAATATATATTATTTTATTTAAAATATCTGGCTCTACATGTTTGAAAAATCTCAAACTCCTATCGATGCGTGCCGCTTGGCGTTCTATACTAAATACCCACATTCCGAACATAATGGAACTAGTCTCAAGACCTAATTCGATCATATACAGAAGATAGCTTTTCAAACCCAATAATATTATATTAATTCCTGCAATTATTTCTACGCGTTCCGAGCTCGCACGACCATACAGTACGTCCAATCGTCATGAAATTTGTTGGCATTCAACAATTTATTATTACGGATCCAATGGCACTGGTTTTGTCAAAATCCAAGACAGTGCTCCAGAATGATATTTTTACACGTTGATTAAAACGGATTATTATTAAAAATAGATAAATCACCTTTAAATCTAATTTTTAAAAGTATTATTATTCCATTCTTATTTATCCTGAATTTAATAAGATTTCAAACCATTTTTATTCATATAAAGTCCAAGATCAAATTATCCAGTAATTCCAATATTCAATCCACTATTCAAATAAATCATTATATTTGAAATTTAAGCCGTTTGGCTTATAAAACTAATATGTCAATATTTAAAATCAATTAAATATTTCAAATTCGAATGACTGAAATTTTGGGTCGTTACATTCTTCCCCCTTAAAAAAATTTTGTTCTCGAAATTAGCAAGTAAGAAAATGCCACAATTCCATTAACTTTCCAAAACCAATTAGCTGATATAGATTATAAAATTTTCTAAGTCTTTAAATTCACTCATAGATTCCAACTAATATCATTCCAAGTTATAACATAAAAAAAATCAAATTTTAGATATCAAATATTTCTTCAAAATTTTCTAACCTTTTAATTTACAGAAAAATTCGGCAGCCATTGGGAAAAATTTACAATGTATATAATCACAAATATACATCTCATCTTCAAGGATGAGGCATCCCATAGGGAAAAATATAAAAGTACGATAAGTAATATGAGTTATGTACCTTTTATTAATATTAGCAAGCATATACAATCAATATAATGTAAAAGCGAGCTCCAAATGCAAAGTATACGCCATCCGCACATACTAATCACTCAACAACCAATGAGAACAAGTATATAGAAAGCAATATCAATATATAGCATAGACTATACAATAACCATATGCAAATGTAACTAGAGAAACCATCAAACAAATAATATCCATCCAATTAATTCATAACCATATCAATTTATATTTTCCAAGGTCAACATTTAATTTATTAAAGCCCGTACAATGTACATATATCATCCGTACACAAAACCATACCTGATCGCTCACTAGACCACACAATTTCACTTCCGAACTAGTATCATTCGTACGACCACTCTAGTGCGGACTCAGATCTAGTTTCTTGATTAGAAACCGCCATTCTTCTTACATAGCCATATACTATGATTGAGAATTCCAGAATTAATCAAAAATCCATATTCATTATTCGCCGTTGAGAATCGAGTGAAAAATTCTACCCCGGACCGGTGTAAATCACCTCGAAATCATGTATTCGAATCTGGATCAAACAGTTATGCGAATAAAATGATCTATATACAACTTACGTATTTATTTCCATTGGTTTCCTTTAACTATACCAATTTCTTGTTATTCACATTCATTTTATTCTTAGCATATTTCTTTCAATACTAATATTACTTAAGAACTATTCCATCAAATTTTACTTAAGTTTATTATAACAGTTTATACAACATTTCTCATGTTCATTATCCATTCATACTTAAGTTCATATCCATTTCAAATCAAATTCAATTTCATTTAACTCATTTCATTAATTCACTTCATTTTCCTTTACTTGAGTCAAATTCCTTTTCAAAATTCCTTGTATTTAACTTAAGTTAAATTTCATTTCGTAGTTCAATTTCAAATTTACTTTTCTTAACATTTATATTTAACAAATTTAAATTTTTGTTTTAACTTACTAATTCTCAAAATTTATAAGTTATAAAACTTATTTTTCTCATATTTATCAAATTATACTTTGGATTTTTAAATCAAAACTTGTTTTACTAAAATAAACTCTAATGGTAGCAACCTGTCACTTAGAAACATGAAAATGAATACTGATGTTGCTACAGTCATCACTAAAATTATTTTCTAGCGACCGAAGTGAGTTCAGTTCTTTCTTATTTCTTTTGAATCCTTATAGAAATATTTCTAGACAAAATACTTTCTAAATAATACTATTATTATTTCTTTAAACTTTAAAAAAAATTCAAAATCAACGGGAGTTTAAATTCTCAAATTCTCAGCTTTTAAATCTTTTTTATTTACAAATCATAGTTATAAATTTCCCTCATATAATTTCACTCTAATTATATAAAACCATTTCTTAATCGTTTATCGTTGTTTATATTATAATAATAACAACTTTTATTAGAACACAAACAACAAACAACCAATGATAGTAATCAATATTATCATTCACTAACAAACAAACACACCACATATACTACAATAATTTCTGAAAAATTATTCCTTTATATATAAAATATAATCTAGGTAAACTTATTTCATTTACAATTTCTCAAAAAAATATTGTGTCGGTTTACCTTGTTTAAGTGTTTAGAAACCCCTATCGATATCCTGGCGTCCCATGTACCGAGTAGAATTCAAAAGCCAATCAATAGATAAATTATCACAATATAAAACATTTTTAAATCACTAATAAATACACGCTCATATATATATACACTCAAACCCATAATAAGGAATTCCATTACCTTATCTCTTAATGAGTTGCCCCACCAAAACCAAGGTTCTTGCTTAACCTTGCACTCTGATAGCACGATGTAATGATCCACTTTTTCATATAGTTTAAGCGAACAATCAACCACACATGATCCACCTAGTTTGAACGGAAAGGTGGATAGTTAGGGAAAAGAAAGAAGAAAGAAGACAAGAAGAACAAAACAAAACAGAATCTTACAGCGAAACGAATAATATATAATATGAAACAAATCTTCACAAAAGAACAAAATGTAATATACATACATCAATCAGAGTACACTAACCAATTTCAGCCTAGACAGTTATAACCGCCTACCCTTACAATTTTGATAAATACATCCAACAGACAACACAACGGAACACAAAGAAATACGTAGATACATCTTGGACCTCCAGCTCGTCTACTGAGCTGCAATGCATCCAAAGCAATCTATAAATATGCTCGGTCTGACCCGAGCAGTAAAAAGGAAGGTTGCTCAGCTCAGTCTGGTAAACCATTGTAAGAAAACCACACCCAAATGGAATTTAATGTTTATAAATAAACATTTCAAATAAAGGTATCTCGTAAGACCATGCCGCACGTCAACACGAACTGGTTTTTACCTTACGATAACCAAAACATTTTCTAGAGAAAATTCATTGATACTATAATAATGTCTAGGATTCGAAGTAAAATATAAATATAGTTGAAATGCTTGCATCTCACATTTCAACATAGTTGGGCATAACTAAGTCCATACGACGCTTATTGGAGAATGGATTTCATACAAAGACTGGTCTACTAGGGTACCGCCCGTCATAGTGCATCTCTAGATAAAATAACACCGATGACCTGGCTAGGATCCCCTGCCAACACAGAACCGGCCTGCCACTTGACTAGTAGTACCGAATATGATCACCCCTTGGTTAATGGGCCTCGAAACATAGAAATGAGAGATAATATCGAGTCTAGATAGGGATGATCATACCCTAATTGGGAGCAACCCAATTAGCCATGATTCATCTCCCATATTTTAGTCATTCCCAATTGATGAGGCCTGAGGCTTCATTTTACCTTTTATATAGCACTTCCCACTTGGAATGCTAACAATGCCTTCCAAGCAACAATGCAATGTCAACATTCATCCATACAAGTTGTCTTGGAGATGGACAAACCGAAGGCACTAATTCTACTACATCCTTTTTGGAATCACTCTCAGGATTAGTAGCAAGCAGCCCTTGCACTTCAAAAATCCCCATCTTCAATTCCATCATCTTCAAGATGTCTTCACTTTGAAACGCTTGAGTTGGATCAAAGTGGTTTTCGGATGACATATCTGATCCCGGCCTCTTTGAAACAATATTCGATAGTTTCGGGTAAACTTAACCTCGGTTCTTTAGAAAATAAACAGTCAAATATAAGAGTGGAGATCACCTTCTAACCATTTGTGGACGGATTTCCTTATCATTTGTCTTAGGAGAACGAAATAAAATTTATATGCATAGTACAGCATCATCGGAGATGACCTTGCCATATAACTCACGTGTTTCTCCTAGATATTTCCAAAGTTACTTTTTGGGTCCACATTCAATATTCGGTTATTTAACTATCGAATAAACAAACATCCAAATCAGGGATTTATTTCAAAAGGGAAAACCAACATTGGTCAAGCACACAAGTAACCACTAGCCTCCTTAATTAATCTTTTCATTAATTAGACTCATCTTGTAATTACTTGTATAAAATACTTTTACAAAGATATATTTATAAATCCCTATATTTTTAATACTTGGAAAAATATCCATATACTTATCCCAACTACATAAGTATATTCACAGAACGGAAGAAGATTTCCTTTTTACACAATTCTAAAACCATTTATAACTCCTTTATAAATTTCTAAACCCATTTATAAACTATCTTATAAGTCCCCAAACACCATTTTAAAATGTCTCTAAATCATTTCTCAAACCATTTATAAACTCCTTATAAATCCATAAAACTAATTTAAAACTCCTCTTATAAATTTAAAAACCCATTTCTAAACTATTTTATAAATCTAACCATATATAGAACTCCTTTATCTTGTAAATAATCTTTCTTTAAATCTTCAAACCATTCTGTAGAACTCCTTTTATAAAACCCAAGTTTGTTTATAAACTCTATTTATAAGTCTCGGAGACATTTATAAATAAATAAAAATCGTTTACTTCAAAAACACTATTATATAATATTAATTATTAACAATAAACATTATAAATAAATAAAAATTATTAACTTCAGAACATCTTAAAAATAATATTTAATAATGTCAAAACATTATTAAATAAATAATAATAATTAATCTTTACCATTATTATAAATAGTAATAATTTATTTCCAAAACAATATCAATAAATCATTATTATTAATTTCGAACCATGTTAATTATTTAAATAATTATATTTTCAAGGTATAAAAATATTGATAAATAACTTTAGAATAATATTAAATATACATAAATAATCTTTAAACCAATATTAAATATAAATAAACAAGTTAGAAAAGATAGATAAAAAAGATGGAGTAAAATAGAAGTTAAATCCTTTAAAACAAAATATTTTCAAAACCCAATTTAAGATTTAAAATCATTTCCTTTCTCAAAAACCAATCCCAACCCTAAATGGCAATTTACAATATTTCAAAATGCTAATTTAAGGCAATAGCTACCAAGCGCTTAACCAATATCGATATTGATTTTCTTTCACTACAGGGTTTAAGTTTAAACATATAACAATGTCATAACCAATAGTGTCAAACAACCAGGTTTGATATTCAATGATTCATATAATAGGAATATTACAGAAAACATTTTAAAAATGGAGAGGAATCCTGTTGGATTCCTCCAACCCGTCCCCCTGCATCATAGCTCACACACACAGACACACAATCAACAGCGGGAGGAATCCTGTTGGATCCCTCCAACCTGTTCCACTGCATCACAGCTCATATAATCATATAATATGGGTCATCCACTACTAGGTGGGTATATATAAAAAGGTCATTCGCTCCAGGGGTGGGAATAAAACCAAAACAACAGATAAAAAATTAAATCATCCAAACATCCCATCAATTTTTTTTTATCAACTATATAACATACTGGTTAACCAAAAAGGTGAGTTTAGGTCACCAAAATTCCAGTTGTCTCCGAGGCGTTCTGGTTTCCGTTAGCGTTCGAATTTAGCTAAAATTCCTACAAGCTCCAATCTAAGCCAATCTAATTCCATAATGTAGTATTCGTCGATGAGTACAGCACAATTCATTGCGCTCGATTTAGACCCAGAATGAATATGTTATTGGTTTTACAAGACTTAAATTAATTAAAATAAATTAAAACCTTAATACATATTTACTTTACTTAATCAATTAATAGTCCCGCCTTCCTTTATTCTCTCTCGTACGCGATAAAACCCAGGCCATCACTTCATCTCCTCTACACCACCACCAGAGACCAACGGACCATGCCCCACTTCACCCAAACCCCACCCCAACCACGCGCTTCACATCCCCACCCACCTTAGCCCCTAATTCTCCATCATCGCCTCAAAAAGCGAACCATAACTTCCACATTCAACTCAAAAATCATGCCACCATGATCGTCCATTTGCCACCAAATTTGGCCAGCGCCTCGCCCTCTTCACCCTCTACGCCTTTCCTTTAGACCGCATTGCCCAACGATGACCCAAATTGCCACAATCGTGAAAATAAATTTCGCATTCATCTCGAAACTGCTACCACCTCACCCCGCCAAATGACAATCCAATGGTTGGTTAAGTTTGTATTGACCTCAGGGTAAACTTCCCAGTTCAGATCATGGGATAAAACCACCTCGATTGGCTCCGATGATTATGGGCCATAGGATTTGGAGATGATTTAATTATATAATTGGCGAACTTGCTTTCTCTGGTTGGATGCAATTTTTATAGAGAGAGAAGGGTATGGGTAGGCATGTGTGAGGTATGGGCTGGAGTATTTGGGTATGGGTTAGGATGGTGAATATATATTATTTTATTTAAAATATCTAGCTCTACACGTTTGAAAAATCTCAAACTCTTATCGAGGCATACCGCCCGACGTTCTACACTAAATACCCCCATTCCAAACACAATGGAACTAATCTCAAAACCTAATTCGATCATATAGAGAAGATAGATCTTCAAATCCAATCATATTATATAAATTCTAGCAATTATTTCTATGAGCTTGCATAACCATACGGTACGTCCAATCATCACGAAATTTGTCGACATTCAACAATTTATTATTACGGATCCAATGGCACTGGTTTCATCAAAATCCAAGATAGTGCTCTGGAATGATATTTTTAAACGTTAATTAAAACGAATTATTATTAAAAACCAAATAAATCACCTTTAAATCTAATTTTTAAAAGATTATTATTCCATTCTTATTTATCCTAAATTTAAATAAGATTTCAAAACCATTTTTATTCATATAAAATCCAAGATTAAATTATCCACTAATTCCAATATTCAATCCACTATTCAAATAAATCACCATATTTGAAATTTAAGCTGTTTGTGTAACGACCCACTATTTTGGACCATTCAAATCGACAATAATCCACACATGTCAGACTTGAATAATGCAAAATAACAGATTGTAATAAAATTTGGAGCAAATAAAATCAATCACAGAATCACAAACACAGAATATTAGAATAACTCGCAGCGGAAAATAAAATAAATAGTGGTTCATGAATCCACTACAATACAAAGTCTCAAAACAAATTCAAAATACATAGTCTGGAAAACAGATACAACAGAAGTCTGAATACATAAGTATAGTAGAAATCCCAAATACATATGTCTCTAATACAAAGCTGACATAGAAATACTGAATGGAAATAGATAGCAACTAGATAAAAGATGGTCTCCAGCAGCCCTATCTACAGAAGGTGAGATCCAAAGCTGAAACTCAGGCTGACCCGAGTGTAAATAAAACACAAACACTCGAGTCAGGATATACATACTTATACAATGTAAACCAACTCAAGTGAACTGTAATAAAAGGTACAAGTAACTACTATGCCCATTCTTTAAGGATCCGTTAAACTATCTACTATGTAGTAATATTCGCTATTATAATAATGTCTAATTATAAAATAAACATACTTTAAAATAGCATTAAGGAGTGACCCAATATTCCCCTTAACACGTAATAGTCCCAGTAGTCTATCCAGTATTAGCATACTCCTAGATCGGGGCTACCCTCAATACTCCACAGGCTATGGGAGAAATCCAAACTCGTAGTAAAGCTCGATATGGTAGGTTACACGGCACAACTAGGCAATGCCAGGGTAGATATACTAATTATGCATCCGGGCTGGTGGAAACGCATAGCAGCCACTACCGCCCACCTCGAGCCACACTCCCAAAATCAAGAGGTGCACCCAATCAATCACAAAAGTAATAGAATGGTATCGAAGAAGTGTGTCCGATCAAAGGTGCTACCTCATTGGCCCGTCGATCGCTCCTGTTTTAGCCACCTTATGCCAACTCACGGGAGTTGGGTCCATGTAAATATACCTTTAGGATCGTCGCCACCATCCTACTTCATTCTGTAATCTCCACCACGTACACAGTTGTTAAAGTGGTTTTCGGTATCGATAGAGAGTATGTCCATATCTGATCCCGGTCTCTTTAACAACCAATCGTTATTATAACCCGTGGTTATAAATTTCAAAATAGTTTATATTTCAAATCAAAATACTCCAGTTAAACCATTTAAAAATAAAGTCATTATACCTTTAAATCAAATATTCAATTTTCAAAAATTTAGCCTTTTCTGAGTTCATTTATTCACTTAAATACTTTAAAACATTGAAATTTCAGCTTTCACAGCACTTAAAAAATGCTGTGGTAAGTTACATTTGAAAACAATTCATTTCAGCAATGATAACATTAATAAACTGTTGTAGTAGTTCAGTTTCATTTGAAAACAAGTTCAGTTCAGAAAGGACAGCATTTCAAAACTGCTGTAGTAGTTCAGGGTTCAATTACATTTGAAATTTTCATTTCAGCAAACTACGGCACTTATCAAGTGCTACTATAGCTCTTTTATTAGTTTCAGGTCTTACTTTTTATTCAGCAACTATAGCACTTACCAAGTGCTGTAGTAGCCCTTAGTTAATTTTAACCCTTAGTTCATTTGCATCAACCACATCACTTACAAAGTGCTGCAGTATCATTTACTTCAGATTTTAAGTTAATCCCAGAAACAATAGCATTTCTGAAGTGCTATTAAAAGAATTTCCAGATTTATATTAAAATTCCAGAAACAATTAAACTTCAATTTTAACCATTTTAACTTATAAAAATCATATTTTTCCACTTCAAAAATGTACATTTAAATACCCTTTAACTTATGATTTTTATAAAGAAAATTTTTACAATAAAATCAAATTTTTCAATAATCCACTTATTAAATTCAAGTGTACTATTTTCTTATTCTTTTCATTTTTAACAATTTACCTTTACACTTAATTTTATATTTCCATTTCAAAATAAAACTTAATTTCCACTTTTATTTAATTAACTTAAACTTCCATTAAAAATCAAATCACAAATTTCCAAATTAAGTTATGTTGTAAATCACAATTTTTCCATTCATTTATTTAACATTTTTAATACATAGAAAAATCATTATCACTTTATTAAATCATTTTAAATGCAATTTAAATCAAATTATCATATTTTTATATTTTAAAATACTTAAAATTTTCTAGAAAAATATATAAAATAACCACGGATCTGTATAATATTTTCTAGCCTAAGTCAAGTGATACGGATAGTGTATCATTTCAATCCATAATTTACAAAGAAAATTCGGGTTCTTTCATTTCAAACCCGCAATCCCAAGTTAATAAAATAAATAAAAATCGCTCAGGCTTATCATTTCAGCCCATAACGATTTTTCCCTATTCTAAAGTCCGTTCGGATATATATCATATCAACCCATAGTGATTCTATTCTACAGAGAACTTGCAGTGTGATAAACAGAAATAAAATAAACAATATAACAGAATATAACATAGCAGATGATGTGACAAGTTTATAATTGGGTTTAACATCATATAATTTACATCACAGGCAGGTATAACATGATACAATAGTTTCTACACATTCCCTTGTTATCACTTCACAAATTATATAAGTATAAATGTCATGTGTGAATACTCACCTCTTTACGCTGGAGTTAGCAAATCAAACACACAAACAAAAATCGAGAAAGCATGATAGCACGACTTGATTTGAGTGGAGAGAGAGCCAAGATGTTAATCTTGTATTCACAAATAAAACAAAGCAAAATAAATATACCTTTACAATACAAAGATAAAATTTGAAACAAATGGAAATAGAATTAACAAATGACATCACCAAGCTTTTAAATCGAATTTGCTTGTTCTTAACTCAACATATGCTCGGCTACAACATGTTTTAGGCTCGGCCATGGATGTATATTGGTGGAAAAAGGCTCGGGTTTGGCACATATAGGAACGGCTACAAAGGAATGCAAAGGGTTTGGAGTTACAAAAGGGAAGAAGGCAAAGAGACAAGGCTAACAAGTGGAGTTTTGGTTGCATCTAGGCTTGGCCAATGGGTCAAGTGGCTCGGCCAGGTACTGCTATAGGTCAGGTGATGATGGTCATGGGTCATGTCAACAGGTGGTGGTAGTTCATGGTGATGGTCGTGGCTACAATGAAGGGGGTGGTGAACTATGGGCTCGGCTAAGCATTGTTTTGGAGTTTTTCAAAGTTTTTGTGGTGTTTGCTTCATCTAGGTGGTCACGGCCTGATCTGGTCAGAGGGGGTGGTGATGTTTGAAGCCATGGATGATGAGGAGGAAGGTGATGTGGTGGTCGGTGGAGATGGTGGAGGGTTAGGCCGAGCATATATATGAAGAAATCAAGCAAAAACAATGGAAAAAGTAGAAGAAAAAGGTGAAAAGAGGAGGCCAAAAATTTAGAAAATGAAATGTCCAGACAATGAAAATACTAGCATTTGAAAAGTCACAAGTTTTAAAGCTTTTTGTCTCTTTGAATTTCCACTTTATATTTATACAAAATAAACAAAATAAAATCAGTAAATAAAAATACAAGACAAACAAAATATAGTAAAAATGAAGATAAACAATTATTCTTAGGAAAAATAAAAAGTAAATAAAGAAAATAGTTTATTATATTGAAACTAGAATTAAAATTGTAAACAAAATACAATTAACTTTGGAAAAATTATAACTATACTTTTAACATGTTTTAAAAGTAAAATATTGAAATAAATTTTTAATTTAAAATAATTTAAAAATATTTGCAAAAATATTGGGTTGTTACACTCTCCCCCACTCAAATCTTTTCGTCCTCGAAAAGAACGAAACAAGGAAAACAAAGAAAAAGCAAGATAGAAAAGCAAATAGTACCTGAAACAAACAATTCCGGATTCGAAGCACGAATGCTCTCCTCCGTCTTCTAAGTACAATCTCGGTCGTCGATACTCCACTGTACTTTGACCAGACTAACAGATTTCCTTCTTAGCTGCTTCGTACCTCTGTCGACAATACAAATTGGCTTCCTTTCGACAGTCAGACTAGGCTCAATATCCAAACTATCAAGAGCAGAAGGCTGAACAATAAGAGATGGATCATGCAGATAGCGACGAAGATGCGAAACGTGGAATACATTATGCACTCCAGAGAACTTCTCGGGCAAATCCAGACGATAAGCCAAAGAACCAACTCTTTCCACAATGCGGAAAGGACCAATGAACCTAGGAGAAAGCTTCCCTCTACGACCAAATCGAATAACATTCCTTAAGGGAGAGACCTTAAGAAAAACCAAATCACCAACAGCAAACTCTAAACTCCGCCTACGCCTATCATCATACTTCTTCTGCCTATCCTGAGCAATCCTCATCTTCCTCTTAATCTCCTGAACTCTCTCAGAAGCCTCTAAAATCATCTCAGGACCAAGAACCAAACGATTACCGGATTCAATCCAGCAAGATGGGGATCTACAAGGTCATCCGTAAAGAGCAGCAAACAGAGACATTTTAATGCTAGCCTGAATTCAAAGATAGAAATGAGATAGATTAAAGACTAGGATAAGATTAAAACAGAAGATAGAAATTATACCTGATAACTATTGTTATAGGTAAATTCGACAAGATGGAGATGATCTTCCCAAGATCCTCCATAATCAAGCACACAAGCACGAAGAAGATCCTCTAGAATCTAATTCACCCTTTCTGTTTGACCGTCGATCTATGGATGGTAAGCAGTGCTCAGATTCAGATGAGTACCCAAAGATTCCTGAAAAGCTTTCTAAAACTGACTAATAAATATAGGATCACGATCACAAATAATACTGAGAGGAACACCATGGAAACGAACAATCTCCCTCATGTAGATCTCAAACAAGCTAGAAGCAGAACGGGTAGACTTAACCGGAATGAAATGAGCCGATTTGGTCAATCTATCCACAATAACCCAGATACTCTCATTACCCCTCCTAGTCCTCGGTAATCCATCAATGAAATCCATAGAAACCTGTTCCCACTTCCTATTGGGAATCTCAAGAGGCTGCAACAAACCAGGGGTCTTTTGATGATCGGCCTTGACTTGTTGACAAGTCGCACACCTACTAACAAAAATGGAGATATCACGCCTCATACCTCTCCACCAATACAACTTCTTCATATCCTGATACATCTTGGTCATTCCCGGATGAATAGAAAGTCTGGATCGATGATTCTCCCGAAGTAACTCCTGTCTCAATCCATCAACATTCGGGACACAAATCCGATTATTAATCCTTAAAATACCTATATCATCGATCTTAGCTCCACTACCATCAAGACTACTACTACCAACTCTGCTACGAACATTCTCCTTCATCAATCTAAGCATCTCATCCTCATCCTACTTAGCCATGATACGATCCAAAAGAGAAGAAGAAACAACCAGCTGAAACAACATAGCCTTCTTCCGACTCAAAGCATCTGCCACAACATTAGCTTTCCTAGGGGTATACTTGATGTCGAGGTCATAAGAAGCAAGGAACTCTAACCTCCTAACTTGTCTTTGATTCAAATCCTTCTGAGTGAAAATATACCTCAAAGACTGATGATCTGTGAAAAGCTCAAACTTAGTACCCAAAAGATGATGCCTCCAAAGCTTCAAAGCAAAAAACCATAGCAAGTAATTCCAAATCATGAGCAGCATAATTGGCTTCATGGGTCTTCAACTGACGACTGGCATAAGCAATAACCTTCCCATCCTGCATCAGAACAGCTCCCAAACCTTCATGACAAGCATCAATGTATACTGTTAATCCCTCATTTCCATTTGGGACGGTAATAACTGGTGCGGAAGTAAGCTTGTGCTTTAACTCATTGAATGCAGCTTTACACTCATCACTCCAAATAAACTTAGCATTCTTACGAGTCAAAGCGGTGAGAGGTGCAGCAATCCGAGCAAAATTCTCGATGAATCTCCGATAATAACCGGCAAGGCCCAGAAAACTACGAATATCAGTTGGAGTCTTAGGAGTTTCCCAATCCTGCACAGAATAGGGATAAATAAGGACAACTGGAAAGATAGAATAAATTGAATGAATCAAGGAAAGAAAGACTTACATTGATCGCATCGATCTTGACTGGATCAACAGAAACTCCATTACCAGAAACAATATGCCCGAGGAATCAGACTTCATCCTTCCAGAAATGGCATTTAGAAAATTTAGCTTTCAACTGATGATTTCTAAGAGTCTCAAGAACAGATTTCAAATGCGACTCATGTTCTTCCTCAGACTTAGAGAAAATGAGAATATCATCAACAAAGACTAGAACAAATTTATTAAGCACATCACGAAAAACACGATTCATCAAATCAACAAAGAAATCAGGAGCATTAGTCAAACCAAAAGGCATGACTAACCATTCAAAGAACCCATTCTCAGTACGGAAAGCAGTCTTGGGAATACTTTCCTCGGCAACTCTGAGCTGGTGGAAACCTGTGGCAAGATCAAGCTGAGAGAAAACAATGGCACCATAAAGCTGATCAAACATATCATTGATGCGAGGCATTGGATATCTGTTTTTCATAGTGAGCTTATTCAGCTCCCTGTAATCAACACACATCCGAAGAGAACCATCGGACTTAGTGACGAAAACCACCGCTGCTCCCCATTCCGAAAAGCTAGGTCTGATCGGACCCTTGGAGGACAAGTCCTCAATTTGCTTCCTTAACTCAACCTTCTCGCGGGGTGCCATTCTTCTAGGAGGAAGAACTACAGGTCGAGCTCCAAGAATAAGATCAATACGGAAACCGATTTCCCGCTTAGGGGGTAAAGCAGTGACTTCACCAAATACATCGGGATAAAGTTTGACCACACGAGTTGATTGAAGATCACCAGGAGAAGAATCCAGAGAATAAATAAAATTGCCAGCTAAATCCTGAGGCATGCGGCACTGAATAATCAAAGGATCACCCTTATCTCCCACAAGAGACACAATTCAGGATTTGCAAGAGATACGGGCATTATAATTCCTTAACCAATCATCTCCAAGCCATAAATCAAAAGCATTGAAACCCAAAACATAGAAATCTCCAAAAAAAACCAATAACCAGAATGAAAGAGTTTCACATGCTTACAAATCCTATTAAGATTTGCGGGACCCCCAATAGGATTTGAAACACATAAAGGAACAGAAGCATACTCAGGAGAAAGGAGATAATCAAACTTATCACACAAATCAACAGAAATAAAACTATGCGAAGCTCCAGTATCAAATAAAACACGAACAGGATGATGAAATAAATTAAAGGTGCCCTGAAGAGTACCTTGATCATCACTAGGAGCTGGTGCAGGTGAAGAAGCAGAGGTAACAACAAAAATACCAGATGGCTTGCCCTTCTGATACAAAGGACAATAATTCTTGAAATGACCAGGCTGAAGACAGACATGACAGAGATTGTTCCTGGTACCCTAAGGTGGAGGAACAGGAGCACCAACTTAAGTAGGGAAACTATTAGCATAGTGTCCCTTCTGATCACACTTGAAACAGGTAATGGTAGATAGGTCGATAGGGTGCCTCTGAGAAGGAGAAGATGAAGATCCTAAACCCGAATTTTTGAGCCAATTCTTCTTCTGCTGATGGAAATTGGGCTTTCTCTTCTTAGAGTTAGCAAAGGAAGACTGAGATGCAGGAGCACTAGCAACAGCAGGACCCTTGGAAGTAGGGTTCTCATAACGAATAGCCATATCCATAAGCTCGGTGAAAGTGCCATGAACATGAGAAATGAGACGATCATAGATCTCTGGGTGAGCTCCAGCTATGAACTTTTCATTCTTCTTAAGCTGGGTTTCAATAAGGCCAGGACCAAACTTGGAAAGTTCGTTGAACTTCCGGTCATACTCAGAAAAGGATATGGTACCCTGCTTGAGATCTATGAATTCACGATAAAGCTGAGATTTCCCGGCTTTGGGAATCCATTTTGCCACAAAAGCCTCCCTGGAAAGAAGATACAGAAACAAAACTTAAGATAGATTCAAAAGAAAGGAAATGGAAACAAAATTCAAGATAACACAAAGGATACCTAAACTGCTCCCAAGAAATATCACCCTCGTTAGTGTGAGCTGTAACAGACTCCCACCAATCCAAGGCTGACTCTTGCAGCTGCCAAGCTGCTAATTGACGCTTCTGGGCATCAGAAATCTCGAGACCAGTAAAGATCCTCTCTAAACTCCGTAACCATCGCTGGGCTTCGATAATACTCTCTGAACCGGTAAACTTGGTACCACCAAGTTGAGAGAATTCCTTATAGAGAATTGTAAACATAACATGTGCAGCAGGTTGAGGAGCTGGGGCGATACCACGACCCCTACCTCTGGTATTTCCACGATTTATCCTGAAAAATATCAAGAATGAATTTTAGGACAAAGGCACAGAGAAGACAAAGATAAGATAAGATAAGATAAGACAAGATAAAATCACTTGGATGAATATCCTAATTAAAGAAATTTCTAACAAGGTAGATACGGAAAGAAGGAAGTTTAGAAAATTGCTTTTTAAAACATGAAAAATTTATATCAAAATAATCTTTGAAAAATCCTTTTAAAACCATTTTAAAATCATTTTATACTTTGAAAATACGTTCTCTCACAAAGAAATGATTCTGAGGTTGATTTAACTCATTCTAGGGTATTTCTACCCTATCTCTAATGAGTTTTTGCTCCTTAGGCTAAGGTTTGCCTAAAACCTGGCTCTGATACCAAATGTAACGACCCACTATTTTGGACCATTCAAATCGACAATAATCCACACATGTCAGACTTAAATAATGCAAAATAACAGATTGTAATAAAATTTGGAGCAAATAAAATCAATCACAGAATCACAGACACAGAATATCAGAATAACTCGCAGCGGAAAATAAAATAAATAGTGGTTCATGAAACCACTACAATACAAAGTCTCAAAACAGATTCAAAATACATAGTCTGGAAAACAGATACAACAGAAGTCTGAATACATAAGTATAGTATAAATCCCAAATACATATGTCTCTAATACAAAGCTGACATAGAAATACTGAATGGAAATAGATAGCAACTAGATAAAAGATGGTCTCCAGCAGCCCTAGCTCCAGAAGGTGAGATCCAAAGCTGATACTCAGGCTGACCCGAGCGTAAATAAAACACAAACACTCGAGTCAGGATATACATACTTATACAATGTAAACCAACTCAAGTGAACTGTAATAAAAGGTACAAGTAACTTAAAGAATGCTTGGGATCGCCCATTCTTTAAGGATCCATTAAACTATCTACTATGTAGTAATATTCGCTATTATAATAATGTCTAATTATAAAATAAACATACTTTAAAATAGCATTAAGGAGTGACCTAATATTCCCCTTAACACGTAATAGTCCCAGTAGTCTATCCAGTATTAGCATACTCCCAGATCGGGGGCTACCTTCAATACTCCACAGGCTACGGGAGAAATCCAAACTCGTAGTAAAGCTCGATATGGTAGGTGACATGGCACAACTAGGCAATGCCAGGGTAGATATACTAATTACGCATCCGGGCTGGTGGAAACGCATAGCAGCCACTACCGCCCACCTCGAGCCACACTCCCAAAATCAAGGGGTGCACCCAATCAATCACAAAAGTAATAGAATGGTATCGAAGAAGTGTGTCCGATCAAAGGTGCTACCTCATTGGCCCGTCAATCGCTCCTGTTTTAGCCACCTTATGCCAACTCACGGGAGTTGGGTCCACGTAAATATACCTTTAGGATCGTCGCCACCATCCTACTTCATTCTGGAATCTCCACCACGTACACAATTGTTAAAGTGTTTTTCGGTATCGACAGAGAGTATGTCCATATCCGATCTCGGTCTCTTTAACAACCAATCGTTATTATAACCCGTGGTTATAAATTTCAAAATAGTTTATATTTCAAATCAAAATACTCCATTTACACCATTTAAAAATAAAGTCATTATACCTTTAGATCAAATATTCAATTTTCAAAAATTTAGCCCTTTCTGAGTTCATTTATTCACTTAAATACTTTAAAACATTGAAATTTCAGCTTTCACAGCACTTAAAAAATGTTGTGGTAAATTATATTTGAAAACAATTCATTTCAGCAAAGACAACATTTATAAACTGTTGTAGTAGTTCAGTTTCATTTGAAAACAAGTTCAGTTCAGAAAGGACAGCATTTCAAAACTGCTGTAGTAGTTCAGGGTTCAATTACATTTGAAATTTTCATTTCAGCAAAATGCGGCATTTATCAAGTGCTACTATAGCTCTTTTAATAGTTTCAGGTCTTAGTTTTTATTCAGCAACTACAACACTTACCAAGTGCTGCAGTAGCCCTTAGTTAATTTTAGCCCTTAGTTCATTTGCATCAACCACAGCACTTACAAAGTGCTGCAGTATCATTTACTTAGATTTTAAGTTAATCCCAGAAACGATAGCATTTCTGAAGTGCTGTTAAAAGAATTTCCAGATTTATATTAAAATTCCAAAAACAATTAAACTTCAATTTTAACCATTTTAACTTATAAATATCATATTTTTCCACTTTAAAAATGTACATTTAAATACCCTTTAACTTATGATTTTTATAAAGAAAATTTTTACAATAAAATCAAAATTTTCAATAATCCACTTATTAAATTCAAGTGTACTATTTTCTTATTCTTTTCATTTTTAACAATTTACCTTTACACTTAATTTTATATTTCCATTTCAAAATAAAACTTAATTTCCACTTTTATTTAATTAACTTAAACTTCCATTAAAAATCAAATCACAAATTTCCAAATTAAGTTATGTTTTAAATCACAATTTTTCCATTCATTTATTTAACATTTTTAATACATAAAAAATTCATTATCACTTTATTAAATCATTTTAAATTCAATTTAAATCAAATTATCATATTTTTACATTTTAAAATACTTAAAATTTTCCAGAAAAATATATAAAATAACCACGGATCTGTATAATATTTTCTAGCCTAAGTCAAGTGATACGGATAGTGTATCATTTCAATCCATAATTTACAAAGAAAATTCGGGTTCTTTCATTTCAAACCCGCAATCCCAAGTTAATAAAATAAATAAAAATCGCTCAGGCTTATCATTTCAGCCCATAACGATTTTTCCCTATTCTAAAGTCCGTTCGGATATATATCATATCAACCCATAGTGATTCTATTCTACAGGGAACTTGCAGTGTGATAAACAAAAATAAAATAAACAATATAACAGAATATAACATAGCAGATGATGTGACAAGTTTATAACAGGTTTAACATCATATAATTTACATCACAGGCAGGTATAACATGATACAATAGTTTCTACACATTCACTTGTTATCACTTCACAAATTATATAAGTATAAATGTCATGTGTGAATACTCACCTCTTTACGCTGGAGTTAGCAAATCAAACACACAAACAAAAATCCAGAAAGCACGATAGCACGACTTGATTTGAGTGGAGAGAGAGCCAAGATGTTAATCTTGTATTCACAAATAAAACAAAGCAAAATAAATATACCTTTACAATACAAAGATAAATTTTGAAACAAATGGAAATAGAATTAACAAATGACATCACCAAGCTTTTAAATCGAATTTTCTTGTTCTTAACTCAACATATGCTCGGCCACAACATGTTTTAGGCTCGGCCATGGATGTATATTGGTGGAAAAAGGCTCGGGTTTGGCACATATAGGCACGGCTATAAAGTAATGCAAAGGGTTTGGAGTTACGAAAGGGAAGAAGGCAAAGAGACAAGGCTAACAAGTGGAGTTTTGGTTGCATCTAGACTCGGCCTATGGGTCAAGTGGCTCGGCCAGGGGCTGCTACAGGTTAAGTGATGATGGTCAGGGGTCATGTCAACAGGTGGTGGTGGTTCATGGTGATGGCCATGGCTACAATGAAGGGGGTGGTGAACTATGGGCTCGGCTAAGCATTGTTTTGGAGTTTTTCAAAGTTTTTGTGGTGTTTGCTTCATCTTGGTGGTCACGGCCTGATCTGGTCAAAGGGGGTGGTGATGTTTGAAGCCGTGGATGATGAGGAGGAAGGTGATGTGGTGGTCGGTGGAGATGGTGGAGGGTTAGGCCGAGCAAATATATGAAGAAATCAAGCAAAAACAATGGAAAAAGAAGAAGAAAAAAGAGAAAAGAGGAGGCCATTGCTTACCAAAAATTTCAGAAATGCTTTGGCCGAAAATTGTGATGGAAATGAGAATTTTTCACGTGAAATACAAAAGGAAATGCACGGCTAAAACTTAGAAAATGAAAGGTCAAGACAATGAAAAGAATAGCATTTGAAAAGTCACAAGTTTTAATGCTTTTTGTCTCTTTGAATTTCCACTTTATATTTATACAAAATAAACAAAATAAAATCAGTAAATAAAAATAAAATACAAACAAAATAAAGTAAAAATGAAAATAAACAATTATTCTTAGGAAAAATAAAAAGTAAATAAAGAAATTAGTTTATTATATTGAAACTAGAATTAAAATTGTAAACAAAATACAATTAACTTTGGAAAAATTATAACTATACTTTTAAAATGTTTTAAAAATAAAATATTGAAATAAATTTTTAATTTAAAATAATTTAAAAATATTTGCAAAAATATTGGGTTGTTACACTCTCCCCCACTCAAATCTTTTCGTCCTCGAAAAGAACGAAACAAGGAAAACAAAGGAAAAGCAAGATAGAAAAACAAATAGTACCTGAAACAAACAATTCCGGATTCGAAGCACGAATGCTCTCCTCCGTCTCCCAGGTACAATCTCAGTCGTCAGTACTCCACTGTACTTTGACCAGACTAACAGATTTCCTTCTTAGCTGCTTCGTACCTCTGTCGATAATACGAAGTGGCTTCCTTTCGACAGTAAGATTAGGCTCAATAACCAAACTATCAAGAGTAGAAGGTTGAACAATAAGAGATGGATCATGCAGATAGCGACGAAGATGCGAAACGTGGAATACATTATGCACTCCAGAGAACTTTGATCATCAAGTTTGGTTGTTTAAATATGAATGTTGAAAATATATGCAAGTCACGAATATACACATCGATAAACACAAAGGAAATCACTTTCCTTGAATTAATGAAAAGGTGTATATGGAAGTGTTAAATCTCTTAAAAATGGTTTAAAAATGAGTTTGAAATTTTTTATGAACATTTAGAAGTGTTTTGGTGAAGTTTGCAAAGAAATAGAAAATTTAGTCACAAATAGGCGTGTCGCGTAACGATAGTTCACGATTTCGCGCTATAAAAGTCAAACAAGTGTAAAAGTTGGAATATAGCTCGAAATTCTTCAAGATAAGAATTTTCCAAACTATTATATCCATAGTTTTCTAACGAAGAAAGAAAATCAAGATTTCGATAGGTAGATTTTGAAATATGAGTAAAACAAGTTTTTGAAAAACCTCGATTTTGCAATTCCGAATCCAAAACTGGATTTCTTTGAAAATGATGTTCTAAAATGTTTTAAAATGTGGAATAAATCTTATAAATCTTTTAAAATGTTTTAAAAGTGGTTTGAATAATAAAAAATGAATTTTCAAATAATAAAAAGTCGTTTTGATCAATATAGCTGAAAAGGCACTTTCCGTAAATCTTTTTCGCAGCACTTTTCTATAACTTTTGAAATATAGTTTTAAACGCAACCATTCTTTCCCAAATCTTTTGTAAATGTTGTAAATAATTAATAAAGTGTTTTAAAGGTAATTTAAAGGATTTATGAAATGATCAAATGTTTTAATGATTTAGAGTCGATCAAATAACTTGACCGCCTTAAGGGTGTTAGAGAGATAGTGTCTAGGCTTGGGTTTGGAAAACCAGTTTCCTGCTCTCCCTGGCTATCCGAACTGGCCTTAAGGAGGGGATAGTAAGTTTGATTTACTCGGATCGAAATTTCAAAAAGAATAAAGAAAAAATATTTTCAAGATTTAAACAACTTGGATTTTATAGAGATGATCTTCTTGTACTCGGTGTCAAAGCCCAAAGAGGGAACTCGTACTATTCGTGGAATTTAAAAGGTGATTTCGCCGTTGTTCCCCCCATAGTAATTTTTGAATACGGAATTGATATTGAGTAGAATTAGATGATTTCTATAGATTCTGCTTACTTAATATTTGTTGATTTTGGGATTAACATCCTAAATAACATGGTTTTAACTCAAGCAAATTTTGAGTTTTGAATTGAGAAATCTTTGCTAAGATTTAAAGGAAATGATTTTTGAATATTTTCCTAAGTGTAAAATGATAGGATTTCGAATTATTCAAATTAAAAGAGTTTTAAGTAATAAAAGATTTTGATATATGGATGGTATGAAGGTGTAAGGAGCAAAAAAAGATCTGGGCAAGGTAAATAAGCAGTCTGGGAAAGTGAAGATATGCAGGTGTTAATAATCAGTCTGGGCAATTGATATTGATAATAATCTGGGTATTGGCTCACTGATTTCTGTGTGCTTCTCAAAAGATTAAACTCTGAATGCTAGAAATAAATGAATAAGTAGATCAGAGAATTGGAATTGGAAGAATGTGTTTTAAGCATGATAAGCTGATAGATATTGGAAGGGGTATTCAATGTATTTTATATCTGTTTTTAATGCTAAGTGTATAAAGGCTTTTCTACCATTCTTAAGCAATTGTATATTCTGAAAGTTTTATGATGATTGTAATGACATTTGGAATAATAAAAGGGCAAGGCTCCCTTAGCCTATTGATTTTCAAAAAAAGACTTTGATAAGAGAGGTTTAATATTTCCATATATACCGGAAAGAATGTTTTAGAAATATATATCTCTAAAAGAGATTTTGATAAAAAGAACTTAATCAATTAAAGAATGATTCTCTATTCACAAAACCTCTTTTTATCGATGATTGGTTCGAAGGAACCGAGGTCGGATCTGGGGTAATCTCTATCCGAAAACCACTTCGAACCGATGTATGCATTCGAAAGATAAAGACCTAATAAAGGGAATGAAGACCAGGGATTTTCGGTATGAAAGGACTGCTTGTTGATAATTCTGGTTAGCTCCCAAATACTAAAGTAGCAGGGGTCCCTTCATTTCTGAAACTCTTTGGGTTTCAAGGACTACTCGATACTAATGGTAGTAGGAGGAGTGCCTTCGGTTTTGTTCAGTCCCAGAACGAACTTGTATGGACGGATGTCTAACATCGCATTCTTGATATTTCATCGTTGACTTTTATAAATATACATCTGTTTGGTGGAGGAGAAGGCAACTTTTCTTAGCTTAACACCCTTCTCTGAGATGTATGTGCTCGGAGGTTGTATGTTTTGGAAGTCAATAGTGATCAATGGAATGGCAATGTGGCATTCAAAGTGGAATGTGCAAAGTGAAAGGTAATCGCTACCTCAAGCCTTACACCCGGAAATGGCCGAAACAGTGTAGATGCGACAAGGCTATGTGTATCGCAACCATTAGGGTATGGTCATCCCCTTCTAGATATATTTCTACCCGCTATGACGTTCGGGTTTAAATTAATGTGGACGTATGCTACGAGGATCCTCGGATAGGTCGGTAACGACTGGGGTGATGACATATTCGGTACTATCTAGTGAGAAAGGTAGGCCGGTCTTGTGTTGGTAGAGGTGGAGATGTTCTGTTGACCTCGGTACATTCCTCTAGAGATGTACTGCCGAAAGGTAGTTCCTTCACCTAGTCATTTATATGGAATCCATTCTCCAATAAGTGCCTGTCATTTTGTTTGTAGAGCCTAGTATGCTGGAATTTTATAATGGTAACAATTTCGACTAAGATTAATAAGTTTACTTGCAAATTTTTTCAAAGATATGTCATTAAAAATAATATCAAGTATTTTTACGTAGAATGATTTGGTTATCATGAGGTAAAAACACGTTCCGTGTTTATGTGTGGCATGGTCTTATAAGATACATTTTTATTTTAAAACGCGTATTTTGAGTTCTCACACAAGTCCCATGACTAACCCGGAGTTTATTTTCGTTTTCCTTAAACTCTAGAGTGCCCTACTTTTTCCGGGCAGCCTAGTAGTCAGGTTTAGTTTAGAAGAATGCTGGATGGAGCTCGAAGCATGGAGGCAGAATTTTTTTTTGAAGATTTTGATCTATTTCCACCACACTCTTGTACTATAGTATTCCATATTTGTAAGGACAGAAATTTATAACTGTCCATGTTTTCAACTCTGATAAATGTAATTTAATTTCCGTTGTAAAGTTTTATTTGAAATAACATATATGAGATTATGTTCTGTCTTTTTATTCTTACCCTTGAGAATCCGCCTCTCTGGCACTTGGATTTACGGTACGTGAATACCGAGGATGTATTAATGTCGATTTCTGGGAGTCGAAGAAACCTGTCCTCGCATTTGGTATCAGAGGTTAGGTTGAGCGAACACCTAAGCCTGATAGGGGTAAAAGACTCATCGGAGATTGGGTTAGTAATACTCTAGGATGAGTAACTCATTAGAGATAGGGTTAGCAACACACTAGGATGAGTTTGAGTACATATATGAGCGCGTATTTGTTAATAAAATATACAAATTTGGTTTTATACAAAAATATTTTTATGTATCTAAAAAGAAAAGAATATTTTGGAAAAAATTTCAAAGAGTTTTCTTGAAATTATAAATATTTTATCCAAAGAATTTTGAAAGCTATCTTTAGAAATAAATCTCGAAATATCTTTCTGAGTATTAACCAAACCTCTCTACCTAAGAATACGCTAGCAATTACCTACTACTTGTGTCTAAAAGAATAATTGCTTGCCTTGTAGAAACCATATAGGGGAAGTTATGCGAAAGGGGAATCCTCTAGAGCAAATTGGGAGGAGAAGAATAGCCTTATACTTCTCTCTAGCGATGAAGAGGAACAACCAGAACATCTGCCTAGCAATGGTGGATCTCTGATTAGGGAAAACTATGCCTCATATACACGTAGGGATGAAGATGGGTACCCTGTTGCCGGAATGCTTATACCACCCCTAGCTCCAGAAATAATTATGATCTATAGCGACGGCGAACCCGAGAAAGCCTCGGAAGGAAATTGGGTAGCGGATCCTGCTAGTTCCATTTTGGAACCAATAGAAGAGGATGAGCCAATGGAAGAGGAATCAGAACCCGTAGAAGAAGAGATAGTGCCGATGGAGGAGGAATCAGAGCCGATGGAAGACCCAGATGCTATCATGTCGAGCGAGTGCAGAAATATAGTGTAGGATATGGATGGAGAGCATGTCGTATGGCAGGAGGGATCATCTAGTTCATACATAAACTGGGATGCAATATGAAGCAACAATGAGGAGATAGCCGAAAAAGAAGAAGAGGAGGAGGGAATCTGAGAATTCAAAAATCGATGGGAGGAAAATGTGCAAGGATTGGAGGAGTTAGAAGAAGGAGGTATCATACCGGAAATACCAGTAGGTATGGGACATGTCCCATGGAATCAGTTATGATTAACCCAGAGAATTGAAGAGGCACAAGAGGAGGACGACAACGAGGCCGATGATGAGTTGGATAGTGAAGAAGAGGGAGAAAGGGAGGTGATGATTGATTTGGGATGTTGGAGTCCACCTTTATCTTCGGACTCAGAAGAATAGGAATAGGATATGAGGAGTTGAGTATGTATGAGTGGGATGTTTGTTTTGATGTAGTATTTTGAGTTGTAATTGTTTAGGGAGGGGAGGGGAAATCTTCTTTTTGGACCCTAGTGTTGGAAGGTTTAAATGATGTAAGAATGCGAAGATTTATAAAATGATGATTGTCCCAACTTTTTATTAGTATCAATCTTTAAGTAAATAATTAGAGTTAAATGGTTTTGGGTTTGTAGTAAACGATGTTTTAGCAACAATTGTTTTTAAACCCTTGAATGACACTTTAGAAGAAATCTTATGAGTACATTTAAATCTTTAATAAATGTATTTTTAAAGATAATAACAAATATTGGGATCTTTTATATAAAGATAGAAATGTTTCGAGTTCAAATTATAAAGAAAGGAGAAGTTCATTATAACAATGTTTTGGTAATAATTAATTTAATCACTTTGATTTTATTTCGAATTAAGAAGGAAAAAAAAACTTGTTAGATATACTTATAGCATTTGAGTAAGTATATAAATACTTTTTAAGTATTAAAACTAATATAAGTAAAGAGAATACATATATAAAGGAGGTTTTAACTAATAAAGAAAGTTTTCACATTTGATATTAGTTAAAGGAAGTTTATGGTAATTTATCAATTTAATGAATTATTTTGAAAATAAGTTTTTCAGAAACCATTAAGATATGTTTAGAGATGTGTTATAGTAAAAAGATATTTGTCTTTTGAAAAGAAATGTTTTTTTAAGTAGAAATATTTGGAAATAAAAAAAAGTAAAATGGTTATGTATAAAGAAGTATCTTTATAAAAGTTTGAATAAAAATGAAGTTTTATGAAATGTTTTTCATAAAAATTCTTGAAAGATTATTAAATTCATATGAAGTATATGGATTATTTCATCGTACGATTTAATCTAAGATTCGAGTGTAGAACTTTGACGTGTTTGACACTTATCCGAAAAGGAATTTACTGCTTGATTCTTGATGACGAACATTGATGAGGTTAGGGTTGGATACTTTAGTTTCTATCATAGTTGAGATTTATGCAAGAAAAATTAAAGTTCTGATCAGAGTCCGCACTAGAGGATCGGGGGATCAATACTAGTTCGGAAGTAAAGTTGTGAATTCGAATAGAAGATCGAATTAGATATTGCGTATGGATGATCTATATACATCGTATGGATGTAAGTTAAAAATAAATATTTTGGGCAAACCTTTGGGTTTTTGTTTTGGGTAATTTCGGGGAAGAAATTCTTTTAAGGGGGGAAGTCTGTAACGACCCGCAAATTTATCACTTCGATAGATTATATTTATTTTTAAATTTATTCAATTAAAAGATTGATAATACAAATAATATTGTTTTGAGTGATAATAAGTAATAGTAATTTTATTTTGAATAAGTATTTACAAAAATATTTTCCTCAAAATGTAAATCGATAAAATGGTCGAAAACTGTTTTATAGATAAACAGCTCTATAATTGTAAAACGTCATGCACAGAGCTGGATACATACACTTATTTTTATAATTAAACAAGAATATAAAATAAAATCAATTGATTTGTTTTGAAAATAAAATGTGTTTTTGACATTATTGGTAATGCCCTTAAATATGATAATTGATTTATTTAATTTCAATTGAAATTTAATAATTATTTTAATTATTCAAATAATTATTTTAAATAATGATAATTCGTTTTGAATAGTTATAAAGTGATAATAAATCATTTATAATAGTTTTATAAAGATATATATTTGATTTGAAAATATAAGGAAAAATCGATATCGCTTTATCGGTATAACAGCAATTTTTGTAAATAAGTGTTAATATTAATTTATATGGTTTTATAATTCAAATTTAATCATTTAATTAGTTTAAAATGATAAAAAAATTTATTTTTGAATTTTGTTTACAAATATAGGTACGTTAAAGTATAAGTGAAAATGTGACTGATAATCTGTTCTCCCGATTTCAACGATTTAACAAACAAAAGTTGTTCGAAGACGTTTGAAGTGTTATACACCTACATATACATACATATATATGTGTTACATACACATGATAACATGCATATAAACATACATATATGAATATAATTAAGTACAAGAAATATAATATAAAATATATAATATATTTTAAAGATTTCTTACTCCTTAAGCTTAAATAAGTCAACATATGCATACATGAGATGATGGAAGTGATGTGCACATGGGGGGAGGTTCTAGCCGTGCATTTTGAAGGGGGAGGTGTGTTGGAGAAGCTTTGAAATGGTGATAAAGTGATGATGTATGTATGGATACTTTTACACTCTTCCTTTCTTATAAATACCCTACCATCTTCTCTTCATTTGCATTCATCTTCTTCTTCATATTTTCAAGCTTTTGCTTCCACTTTAAAGGCTTTCATCATAAGAGAAATAAAGTCAAATTTTATTTCAAAAAGAAATTAAATCATAATATATAGTTATATATAGTTAAAAACCTCAAAACAAGCTCAAATTTCCTTCTCTCCACCTCCCAAACCCAAGGCACCACCTTCCACCACCCTTGGCCGTGAGCTCCACCCCCTTCCCAACCTAGGCCATGAGCATCAAGGCTAGGCCGAGCCTCTTCAAGGTCCAAAGCTCGATTTTGTGGAGTTTAATTTCGAGATAGCGGAGCTATGGCCGCTTTAAAACTAGTTCGAGTGAAAATGAAGGTGAGAACTACTAAAACTATTATACTATATGTTGAATGATGATATGATGTTTGAAAATGGATGTATAATATGCTTTGATCATCAAGTTTGGTTGTTTAAATATGAATGTTGAAAATATATGCAAGTCACGAATATACATGTCGATAAACACAAAGGAAATCACTTTTCTTGAATTAATGAAATGGTGTATATGGAAGTTTTAAATCTTTTAAAAATGGTTTAAAAATTAGTTTGAAATGTTTTATGAACATTTAGAAGTGTTCTGGTGAAGTTTGAAAAGAAATGGAAAATTTGTCAAAAATAGGCGCGTCGCGTAACGGTAGTTCGCGATTTTGCACTATAAAAGTCAAACAAGTGTAAAAGTTGGAATATAGCTCGGAATTTTTCGAGATAAGAATTTTCCAAACTATTATATCCATAGTTTTCCAACAAAGAAAGAAAATCGAGATTCCGATAGGTAGATTTTGAAATATGAGTAAAGCAAGTTTTTAAAAAATCTTGATTTTGCAGTTCGGAATCCATAACATGATTTCTTTGAAAATGATGTTTTAAAATGTTTTAAAATGTTTTAAAATGTGTAATAAATCTTTTAAAATGTTTTAAAAGTGATTTTAGTAATAAAAATGAATTTGCAAATAATAAAAAGTCGTTTTGATCAATATAGCTTAAAAGGCACTTTCCGCGGCACTTATTCGTAGCACTTTTCTATAACTTGAAATATAGTTTTAAAAGCAACCTTTCTTTCCTAAATCTTTTGTAAATATTTAAATTATTAATAAAGTGTTTTATAGGTAATTTGAAGGATTTATGAAATGATCAAATGTTTTAATGATTTAGAGTCGATCAAATAACTCGACCGCCTTATGGGTGTTAGAGAGATAGTGTATAGGCTTGGGTTTGGAAAACCAGTTTCCTGCTCTCCCTAGCTATCCGGACTGGCCCGATGGAGTGGATAGTAAATTTGATTTACTCGGATCAAAATTTCAAAAAGAATAAAGGAAAAATATTTTCAAGATTTAAACAACTTGGATTTTTATAGAGATGACCTTCTTGTACTCGGTGTTAAAGCCCGAAGAGGGAACTCGTACTATTCGTGGAATTTAAAAGGTGATTTCGCCGTTATTTCGCCCATAGTATTTGTTGAATACAGGAATTGATATTGAGTAGAATTAGATGATTTCTATAGATTCTGCTCACTTAATATTTCTGATTTTGGGATTAACATCCTAGATAACATGGTTTTAACTCAAGAAAATTTTGAGTTTTGAATTGAGAAACTAAGGTTTAAATGAAATGATTTTTGAATATTTTCATAAGTGTAACATGACATGATTTCAAATTATTCAAATTAAAAGAGTTTTAAGCAATCAAAGGTTTTGATAAGAGAGGTTTAATATTTCCGTATATACCGGAAAGAATGTTTTAGAAATATATATCTCTAAAAGAGATTTAGATAAAAAGAACTTAATCAATTAAAGAATAATTCTCTATTCACAAAACCTCTTTTTATCGATGATTGGTTCGAAGGAACCGGGGTCGGATCTGGGTAATCTCTATCTGAAAACCACTTCGAACTGATGTATGCATTCGAAAGATGAAGATCTAATAGAGAGAATGAAGAATGAAGACCAGGGATTTTCGGTATGAAAGGATCGCTTGTTGATAATTCTGGCTAGCTCCCAAATACTAAAGTAGTAGTGGGCCCTTCATTTCTGTAACTCTTTAGGTTGCAAGGACTACTCGCTACTAATGGTAGTAGGAAGAGTGCCTTCGGTTTCGTTCAGTCCCAAAACGAACTTGTATGAACGGATGTCTGACATCGCATTCTTGAGATTTCATCATTGACTTTTATAAATATACCTCTGTTTGGTGGAGGAAAAGGCAACATCTCTTAGCTTAACACCCTTCTTTGAGACATATGAGCTTGGAGGTTGTATGTTTGTGGAAGTCAATAATGATCGATGGAATGGCAATGTGGCATTCAAAGTGGAATGTGCAAAGGAAAGGTAATCGCTACCTCAAGCCTCACACCCGGAAATGGCCGAAACAGGGTAGATGCGGTAAGGCTATGTGGTTCGCAACCATTAGGGTATGATCATCCCCTTCTAGATATATTTCTACCCGCTATGACGTTCGGGTTTAAATTAATATGGATATATGCTATGAGGATCCTCGGATAGTTCGGTAACGACCGGGGTGATGACATATTCGGTACTATCTAGTAAGAAAGGTAGGCCGGTCTTGTGTTGGTAGAGGTGGAGATGTTCTGTTGACCTCGGTACATTCCTCTAGAGATGTAATGCTGAAAGGTAGTCCCTTCACATGGTCATTTGTATGAAATCCATTCTCCAATAAGTGCCTGTCATTTTATTTGTAGAGCCTAGTATGCTGGAATTTAATAATGGTAACAATTTCGGCTAAGATTAATAAGTTTACTTGCAAATGTTTTCGAAGATATGTCATTGAAAATAATATCAAGTATTTTGACGTAGAATGATTTGGTTATCATAAGGGAAAAACCCGTTCCGTGTTTATGTGCGGCGTGGCCTTATAAGATACCTTTTTGTTTTCAAAACGCATATTTTGAGATCTCACACCAGTCCCATGACTGACCCAGAGTTACTTTCCTTTTCCTTAAACTCTGGGTGCCCTAATTTTCCCGGGCAGCCTAGTAGTCAGGTTTAGTTTAGAAGAATGCTGGATGGAGCTCTAAGTATGGAGTCAGAAGATTTTTCTGAAGATTTTGGTCTATTTCCACCACACTCTTATGCTATAGTATTCCGCATTTGTAAGGACGGGAATTTATAACTGTCCATGTTTTCAACTTTGATAAATGTATTTTAATTTCTATTGTAAAGTTTTATTTGAAATAACATATGTGAGATTCTATTCTGTCTTATTTTTCTTTCTTACCCTTGAGATTCTGCCTCTCCGGCACTTGGATTTACGGCACGTGAGTACCGAGGATGTATTAGTGTCGATTTCTAGGAGTCGAAGAAACGGGTCCTCACATTTTACTCATTCTCCCTTTACCAATTCAAATTTAGATCTAAGTCTAAATTAAAACCGCTACCCCCTCTTCTGTCCAGCCATAAAATAAACCCTATATTAACCAATAAATCTCAAAACCCATTCATTGATTAACTGTATTTAATTCCTATTTAGATGTATATCGATATCGAGTCTGAACGCCCACTAGAGAAATCGAAAGGTTTCTATGTTTTTCTTAGGATTTTGAGAAACATTAGAATCTAGTGAAGGCCTTATTAGAAAAATAAAATAATAACATTTAATCTTACTAATATTGTAGGAACATTTGTTATATAAAGTTAAAAATAATCTACGTCGATAAACCTGTGCAACTAATATAATTGATAAAATGTTATCAGTTGGAATATATTATTGATGTGTATTAAGACTGACAAGAAATATAAAATATACTCACCTTTAAATCCTTTGGTATGTTTTCACTTCAAAATTCATGCAAGCGCCAATTTACAAAACCACTAAAACATTCATGCCTCAATCACTTAAGAATTTATTTGTCCGAGAATATGTATTGTTTGTTATGAGTGTTGAACTCTTAAGAAATATAAGAATAGTGATATTTGATCCTTAATTAATCACATATAAATGTTACATGGTGAATGGTCGTAGTTCGTAATGTATGAAAGTTTATTGAAATTAGTTCATTAGAAATAAGAAAATGAACCATTATGCAAAATCGTGTATTCTACAAGATTGATTACAATAAGGATTCCCTTTAAATGGTATTTTGGAAAGGAAAGTGAATGTTCAAGAGTGGGTGCAACTTAAGCACTGTTGGGATGTAGAGAATGAATGGTCACCTCTGCTTCATAAGCGACATTGAAAATGAATATTATATAAAATACTAATAGATACTCAACATGGAATGAGAATGTGATTTATATTCTAAATTATGTTATAATATAGAAATATTTTTTTATAAAAGTTATTTCTACGATTTTAAGATATTTGATCGAAAACTCTTGATTGTAAACTAGTTAAAATAAAAGAAATAAATAGCCCATAATAAGTAGTTGGATGGAGATCCATATTTAATACGCTATTATAATAATGGTGGTAATAATGAGATCATGTTGTATAATACTTATTAATGAGTGCACCAAGATACGAATTTTTTATTTTTGCGTAAATATACCAAATATTATTTATGAAATAATAATTAGCTTCAATATTGACTAAAAGTGAATATTATTTTATTTTATTATGAATGTTTTGAATATTCATTATGAAATACATATATTAGAATAACGGTATTTGTTGCATTAGCTACATAGCATTGAAGTATCTATATTTTTTACAATTATTTTTGAATTAAGGACAAAGCACCTGTTTAGTGGGAGTGACAGAAGAGTTGGTGAACTCTTCAGATTATTACATAAAGATGCATGTAGTCGAAAGTCCAACATACCAATAACAGTTCCACATACGTTGTTTAATTCACAGATGGATTATCATAAAAATAAACATGTGTATTTGATACACATGTAGTATGTATATAATAAGTTCATTGAATATAAACGAAAGTAGAAAATGTAACATACAAAATAAATAAGAGAATTCGATTTAATCGAGTATGTGAGCATATAAGAAAACAGTTGAATAAGATCAATCTCAAAAGTCACTCCTCCTTGTAATACATAATGATGTATCGATAAGGAGTAATTGGACTTTGTTGGAAAAGTACGATTGAAAATGAGTGAAGTCGAGTTAACTTCTTTCTGTAAGGTCGTGTACTTAAAAGTAAGTACATAAGGTTAAAATCAATTTTATTCAAAGTAGATCATACAAGATAAAAGTTTATAAGAAACTCCTACATATCGTAGATCAATGAGTTGACAATTTATGTGAGTTGAGAGGCTGCACATAATACTCTTTTTTTAAGTGATCTTATATGGACCACCTGAAAGAAGTTTGGACTGATCAATATTGATTGATCGATTTATGTTATGAACATAAGTATTGTAAACTAAAACAGTTTCATATATATTTTTAGGTATTTCATAAAATATTTATGGATGCCTATTCCATTGCACCGAGAAACAATTGTTATTTCAAGAAAGGCCAACTTCATAACGAAGGAATTCCTTTTAGAAATTGTTAGTAGTAAAATGAATTTGGGTACGATCCAAAGATAAAACTAAAAAATAAGGATGGGATGAAATTAACTGGACTAAATAGACACGACACATTAGAATGTCTAATAATAAACCTTGCATATTAAAGAGAAACTATGAATTTTATTAATGTCGAGAAAAGAACTTCCTCGGTCTTAAGTAAGCCATTAAGAGTATTTACTCTACCATATGGCATGATACGTAAATCGGGAATGGATTCCAAGTATGTTATCGAAATATGATTTTGATATTGGTACTCGAAAGGATATGATACATCGGCTGCAAAAGTGTCTTCAAGAAGAAGATCAATGCAGTTGGAATATAAGCCGTGTTGATAAGAATAACAACGTAAATTTCAATTATTGAAACTAACGTAAAAGATTCGTCATCCAATGTGCTTTAGTTAATTTGGATTTTACTCACAGAACTTATCACTCGGAATGACTTTGATTTTTGGTACATTTATGTTGAAATAGAAAATTTTCTAAATAATGATTTAGAATAGATTGTTTACACATAACAACCAATAGTGGGAACGATGACCGAGTTTGTGAGTATTGGATATGATCGAGAAATGATACTAAAGTGGTATTCGATAAGCATCAGAGTTAAGTATTTTGATAGAGAAATCAAATAATTTGAATTTCAATCAAAATGCAGAGGAAGTGTATGTCTATAAGAAAGGATATCAGTAGGTACTGAAGTATATTTCTAAAACTACAAGTAAACAACAAACTCATGATTGTTAACGATATATTAATGTTAAAATCATTTCAGTTTGGTCGTTTAATACTCGATATTGGTTTTGAAATTGACGTATTTTATAATAAGTATAAATTAATGATGGGATTGTCCTAAATGATATACGCAGACACGATATTAAAATTGTTTAATATGGAACATGTAAGATGGGTTCCTTATGCATTGGCAATAAGAATTATCGTACATGTTATAGTGTCTACAATATCACACTTCGCTCATGTATTTGATACATAGAGCAAATAACAAACTCAAATTAAGATCACTTAATGATAGTTTAGTATTCTCGAGTATTTATGAAATACTAGAGAATTGTTTATAAAAATAATGAATTTCTTATGAAAGAGTGCATGGAATCGAACTTCATTAAAGATATCGAGTATATTATGTCACTTATTCAAATTTAAGTTAAGAAATTTAAGTTGGCATTGTTCCAAACAGTAAGTAGTAGCTGAATCAACCAAAGGCTGCTGTAATGTAAGAAGTACAAATAAATGCATAAATTATAATAGGGCTGGGGGTGATTCCAAATATTGAGAATCCCATGATAACAATGTCACGATACAGTTCGTAAAAAAACCTAGAGCACGCTAGAAGTTGAGAGACATACTTCAAATAGTTCCACATGATAAAGGCAGTTTATCAACACCAGAAGAGTTGATTGACATAGTAGATAATTTAAAAAAAATAGCATACCCGTTCACTAACGGACTGACTCGATTAGTTTTTGAGAAAAAAGATTAATGAAGTTGGAATAAGATTCCATAATTGATTCCAAGTGCAAGTGGGAGATTGATAGAATTAGGAGTATGCCCTAGGGACAATTATTTAATTTGTTACATATATAGGTATGTGACCAATCTTGTTTAAAATAAAAGGTATTCTTCTTTCTATTATATACTTATTATATAATGATAAAAATTATTAAGTAATTAATTTAAAGTATATATAAGGAAAATTCTTAAATCATATGTTATGTGATAGTCATTACAAAGTGTTGTAATCATGAGAATTTTATCACATTAAAAATAACATTTTGTTTTAAATATTCCTAATCAAGATGTTTTGAGAAAGGATATTGATTCATCCATTGAGACTAGAGTACGTAGCGCTCTCCAAACATTGGACAATGTACTTCTCGTGGTTGTTGGGAACACCAAGTTATTACGTGCCGGTAGTTATTGGATGACTCTGGAATGACTCACTAGAGAACCCTTTGTTGATTAATATAACTAAGGTCAAATAGATAATCTCGAAGTGATGATGTTGCATAATTCCCTCGATTTGAGAATTCCATGAACTTTAATATGGATACTCCACTTTGATTATAGTTAAATCATGGCATGACATCCATCGAACGACTATAGTTGTGTATGAGTTGAAGCAGTGGAAGTGAACACTACTCAATAGAGAATTTGTCTCCTTGGTTATATGAGATTAATATCACGGTCAACTGTAGTCAACTCAAAATCAAAGTCTTTGGCTAAAGCGGTACGGTTAATAATAATTGTTATTATTGAACCATAGATTTTTTATTTGGAATTACAAAGTTAAATGTGGACGATGTTGGAGTTTTGACGAAAACCAAATTCTATAAGTTCTAATGTGATATAGTATTGAAGAAGAGAATTGGTGTAAATAATCGTTACTACCAGGTAACGCTTATAATAGTAAACTTGGATTTTACTGAAAAATGTATAAGCAGTAATTTGAATAAAATATAACTCCACTGACTATGGTGATGAGTGAACATTAATATTCAAATAGTTCGATATTAATCGATGACTGAATTTACACCTGTGAGTCGTACAACCGCATTAATAGATTTTCTGAAATACCACACGATTTAATTGATTTATAAATATTTTATTATTCGATGTATTGAATGCCATTAGTATTTTTTTGGATACCGCTAGTATTTAATTGAGTGTGTATATAAAATTTGTATATAGGCCAGCACCAATGTCCCAGTGTTTAAGTGCTTCGACTTTGGTGCGCGAGGTCACGGGTTCGAAACTTGCATAACGTATTTCGAACATATATTAACACGTAGCATGTTGTATACTATCCAAGACTTGTCGTACTAACATGTACACCATATAAGTATCCAATTTCATAAAAAACTGTATATGTACAAATTGATGTACAGTATCGATGAGCATGTAAATTTCATTTAAATGTAATTATGTACTAGGTGTAATTAAACAGACTACAAGCCCATCTAGCCTCATTCATGATAGGCCATGGGAAGAAAAAGGAGGCTTGAAATCCAATGGTTAGATCTACAAAATGAAGGATGGAGGTTAAGGAAGGTTACATCTATAAATACCTTGCCTTTCATTCACTTACCACTCTTAATCACACTTTTTCAAAACCTTAGCCTCCATCTTCATTTTCTAACATTCATGACCGAAAACTCAATGCAAAATAAAAGAAAAATATATTTTAATGGCATCCAATTAAAAAAAGACGGTTCTTTTCTCTTGCAAAGCTAGGAGATCGATTTATATTTGGATATATGAGCATCTATCAATCAAGGTGCATTCAATAGCTACATCTATTAGGTATGGTCTATTCTATTTTATGTATATTCATAATGATGTTATCAAGCTAGTTATTTAACAATTTTACTGAATTTGTATATGCATTTCTTGTCCACCTTTAATTTGTATATGTATAGATCTGAAATTTTTGAGTTTGCTGGTTAGAATTGGATTTGAAAATAATAACAATGGTTTTGATTGTTAATTCTTATTGTTTTCCTTATGTTTATGTTAGTGTAGTTTTAGATCTGAATTAATAACTAATTAATTATTATACATACGTACATACATACATATATACATATATATAGTTGAATGTCACTGGTAATATCACCGTTTCACTATTAATTTCTGTTTCAAAACATATATATAAGTATGTATATACACATATATATTTGTATTAAAATTAATTTAAAAACCTATTTTACAATGAATGTTTAAAATAACATTTATATACACACACTCACACGCATGCATGCATCTTAATATTAAAGGAGATCTATTTTTAATGTAGAAATCTTCATGTATCAATATTCTAATTTTTTTTAGTAAAATTTACTTTATTATTGCTTATAAAATATCTACATTTTAGCTTACTTTAAATTATTAACATATAAACATAGGTTATATTTGGATTTATAGATTAAGATATGTTTCAAATTGTTTAACTAAATCAAATCATTGCATGTTTTGGAAATAGATCTTGAATTCAAAATAGTTGACTTGGTTGAATTAATTTAGACTAATCACATTCGCATGCGCGCGCACGCACATATGTATGTATTAATGTGTGTGTATTGTATATTTGAACGTATATATACATATAATTTTAAACAATGTTTTGAACAACCAATGCGTATATAAAGGGAGAATGTGTCAGTTGCGGTGTAAAACTCAACACCAATGTTTTCTATGTTTTTAACCAAGAAGAATCCAATAGAAAATAGGACAACCTTGTGTAGACAGGATGGTTCAGGACTTAACCAGAAAAGCTAAGACAAGGGCCAAGCTGTACGAATAAGACAACGACTGGGATCAACGAGGCCGAGAGGTCCGCATTCCTTTAATCCAATCAGTAGCTGAACATAAACAGCTAGCGAATTGCCATCAAAATGTAAGAGCAACGATAAAAGGCTATGGAAACATCTAAAATTCCAGACTCTAGAAAAATCCTAAGTGCTTAGATCGTCAGAGACCCATGCTTCTCCCCGAACCTTCAAACAAACCAGTTGTGGAACACTACAAAAGAGGCAAGACGTTGGCTCGCAAAACGAACCAAGTCTATGGGTCACTAGCCAAAGTTCCCCTAGGTCGCATGTTACCTACCTGCGAGCTGATGAAGACAGGCCTGGCCCAGAAGCTCTCTGATCTCTATAAATACCATCCCACCTGTAACATAAACGGGATCTTCTCCGGACTGATTGCTGAAGCTCTGCTTGAATTATTCTTCACCCGCTATCTCCCTCATAGCAATCTCCTAAGGAATTCACTATGATTCTCTAGTGGATTCCAGCCCTGAGATTCAATCTAGCAAGGAAACTATCAAAGCCTTGTAATCAAACAACTCTTGTAACAGCAATCAGTCTATAGTAAAGCTATAAAGTAGACGTAGGCTTCATTAACAGACGAACCAGTATAAAAATTCTCTGTCTTCTTTCTTTTACTGTTCTTTTTCTTTACCTGTGATCTGTGATATTGCTCTATCAGAACAGGACTGGTGCTTTCAAACTCAAACCAGGGCGTTGGTCCATTTTTTGGGTCCACATTTTGGTGCTTTCATTGAGAGTTCAACTCAGGATCCAGATCTAGCTATCTACCTTGGATCCCATAGGTCCAGAAGTTAGATCCCTAATATTTGCTTGAAGAACTCGTTGTTTTAGGACCAATGGCTACTGTAAGAAGAAGAACTGCCTCTGGAAGATCCATAGGGGCAGTAGTAGCTGGAGAAGGAGCTAGTCTCCAACAAGCTGAAGTACATGGTGCTAACTTAGGAAACCAGGCACCGGCATCCTCCAATCAGCATGAAGTTGTCACTAAGGACGAGCTAAATAAGATGGCTGAGGAGATCAAAAAATGGAAAATAGTTAAATGCTCCGATGGAGAAGCTCAACGCTCTCTTGACCCTACAATCAAACCCCGCTCCAAGGGCTGTGCTTGAACCAGTGATTACTATAGAACAAGAGAATTCCTCCATTTTTGGCATGCATAGAAGGAACGGAAAGCAGCCACAAAAAAGGTAACAACATGATGCGGCGTAGAGGAGAATGAGAATACTCTACCCGACACAAGGCAACCGATCTTGAATTTGAATCAAGGGGCCAAAACTCCGCAGGAAGATATAATTATCAATCTCTCTGATTCGGAAGATGAAGAGCAAGGTAATCAGATGGAAGAGAACGTCAATGCGTTCGATGATGCTAGAAATGTCCAAACTGCCCCAGTTAGGCCAACTACAAGCCAACGGGGTCCTGCGGGAATGGCTCTTCCGGAGACAGGAGGGCCTAGGCTTCAGCCCACACGCCAAGACAATTTGCAGAACCAAACACTTGGCGCAGTGATTGATTGCCGCCCCTAGGGCTATCGGACATCAGAGGCATACATAGCAGACATGGTCAAACGACTGATGGACGAGAGTAAGGACCGAAAGGACGATGAATGGGGATCTGCCCCCAGTCGAACCCCTTTTACCGATGAGATCTTGAATGTAAGATACCTAGACAAATTCACTATGCCAACTATCCCCTCCTATGACAGAACAAAGGACCCAAAACCCCATTTGTACAAGTACAGCTGGTACATGGACGGAGCCAATGCTCTAGAGGTCGTCCGCTGCCGATGTTTCCCTATTTTTCTAGAAGGAGTCACGTCTATGTGGTTCACCAGACTCCCTCCAAGATCCATTTCTACTTTTAACCAACTTGCAACGAAATTCCTTGACAAGTTCAGGCTTCATACCGCACAACCAAAGGACGTCATGTCCCTATCTGGATTGGTTCAAGGGCACAACAAGTCATTGAAATCATTCATGAGCAGGTTTAACACTGTGATAACGGAAGTAAGCAACCCTAATGAGGATATGGTTTTTATGGCATTAGTCTGCGTTATTCACCCAGAAACAAAGTTCAGGAAATGGATTAAGATGAAGCAACCTACCAACAGGAAAGACTTCAATCGTAAAGCAAGCTAGTATTTGAGATTGGAGGAAGCACAGGAATTGGAAAGAAAGTTTGTCGGTACACAACAGATGGACGCCGGACAAAGTGACATGGCGGCAAATCAAAACACGCACGGTCCCGGAAGTACTCAAGGAGTTGCGGAAAAGAGCGGGAATTAGAAGAGAAGAAACCAGAACTCCGATAAAAGAAATAATGGTGGCAACAACAAAAAATTTAGAGGCTTTAGACAGGAGGACTATACCCCCCTGAATGACACTATGGAGAATATTTATCTCGCAACAAAAGAAACTAAAGAGTATAAGAAACCTCTGAGAAAGGAGGCAACGGAACAGCAAAAGCGCTCAGGGAAATTCTACCGCTTCCACGAGATGCACAGGCACAATACAAATGAATGCCGCCATCTTAAGGACCTCATTGAAGGATTAATCCGAGACAACAAACTTCAATATTATGTGAAGAAGCCACAAAAATCCAATCAACCTATGGTCCCTCAACTCCTAGAGAGTAAAGAAATCAAGCTAGAACTAATGAAGAAGGGTCAAAACGAACTAACCAGAGGCTTATTATCGAGACAATATCTGGGTGACCACATCCCGTGCAAAGAAGTTGGGGAGAGATGGAGCGATATGCGAGTTCATTAAAGCATGCTCCAAAGGAATCGTGTTTAGCAGTAGATAATGAAACTCCGGCCAAGCAGCAAAAGGTTCTGAGCGATGACATAGTGTTCCGCAATTGGGACACCGAAGGGATTGAAGCTCCAACTCTCGACCCAATGGTGGTGATAGTAGGAATCAGTCCCACCGTAGTTCGACGAGTGCTAGTTGATAGTGGCAATTCAGTTAACATACTTTTCAAGCGAACTTTTGACCAAATGAAGATAGACATGAAAGCGTATCCACATGCCAAACTAAGATTCAGAGGTTTACAGAAGAACCCAAAAAACCGGTGGGAAAAATCGACCTACCTGTGGAGCTTGGAGAGGGTGAGCTACAAGTCACCCTCATTTAGACTTTTGAGATTGTGGATGAAATGTCAGCATACAATGCATTCTTGGGACGGCCCGCATTATCCGACTTCAGAATAGCATTCGCCCAATGAGGCCTTACAATGAAGTTCCCTACCTAGCATGGAATCAGAATTGTGAAAGGAGACCAAAGCGTTGCCCAGGAATGCTACATCGCTAAGTTGCACGAGTCAAGAAGAAAGAAAAAGGGAAAGGATGTCGGGAAGGCCCTCCACATCCATGAGCCCTCCGAATAGCAACTAAAGAGACGCCTTAGCTTGGGGATCATAGCCAATTCGATAAGGCTTTGGATCCTAGGAAGAAGAACTCAAGGGGGGATCGGGCAGCACCAGCAGAGTTGACGGTGTATGTCCCAGTCTATATGGATGACCAAACATAGGTCCTGAAAATTGGGTCGCACCTTGGTAACAAGACGCGATCAGAACTAACCAAATTCCTCCGCGCCAACTTGGACATATTTGCTTGGACACACTCCGATGTGTATGGCGTATCACCCAAGATTGCCTGTCATGCTCTTAATATTGACCCCAAATTCACCCCAGTTAAGCAAAAAAGGCGCAGCCTGGGCCCGGAACGATCCAAGGAATTGAGAGAAGAAGTAGATAAACTGATGGCTAGCGGCTTCATTCGAGATGCGACCTACCCCGAATGGGTATCGAACCCGGTCCTAGTCAAGAAGTCCAGTGGAAAATGGCGAACCTATATTGATTTCTCGGACCTCAACAAAGCCAGTCCGAAGGATAGCTTCCCGCTCCCGAGGATTGATCAATTGGTGGATGGAACAACGGGACATGAGCTGCTATCATTTATAGATGCATGCTCGGGCTATAATCAGATCCTGATGCATGAACCAAACAAAAAGAACACCAGCTTCATCACCGATTTGGGTCTGTACTGCTATAGAGTAATGCCATTCGGTTTGAAAATTGCAGGGGCAACGTACCAAAGGCTAGTGAATACTATGTTCAAACGCCAGATTGGGAAGACTATGGAAGTTTACGTGGACGATATGTTAGTCGAATCCCGAGTAGCTGCTAACCATCTAGATAATCTTGCTGAAATGTTCGAAATACTCCGCAAATACGGAATGAAGCTCAACCCGCTTAAATGTCACTTCGAAGTAGCCTTTGGGAAATTCCTGGGATTCATAGTAAGTGCCCGGGGCATCGAAGCAAATCCAGGGCAAATAACAGTGTTATGGGAAGTCCAAGCCCCTAAAAATAAGAGAGAACTTCAAAGCTTGAATGGAAAGGTCGCAGCACTGAGTTGGTTCATCTCTAAAGCTACTGACAAGTGCATACCGTTCTTCGACGCACTGAAGAAAGGAAGGAAAAACTTCGAATGGAGCGAAGCTTGCCAGACAGCTTTCGAGGAACTACTACGACACATGGAAGCCCCCCCCCCTCGATTTTATCAAAGCCGGGGGATAGAGAAGACCTATTCATCTATTTAGCGGTTTCCCCGCACGCACTGTGCGCGGCTCTCGTGCGGGAAGAAGCGAGAATCGAGCGACCTGTGTACTACATTAGCAAACGATTCACCGAAGCTGAGAAGAATTACCCAAGGCTGGAAAAGCTAGCATATTGCCTCTTGATCGCATCCCGAAAATTACAACCGTACTTCCAGGATCATCCGATTAAAGTATTGAATGACCATCCCCTGAAGCAAGTTTTATACCGGCCATAAACTTTCGGATGACTACTCAAGTGGAATATAGAGTTGAGCCAATACGACATCACATACCATCCAAGGAAAGCAATCAACGCGCAAGCGTTGGTCGACTTCATTGCTGAATTTACCGTAAGGGACGGCGAGGAGGAAGTTCAGTCGAAAACAGGCACGCAATGGAAGCTCTTCGTCGATGGTGCATCAAACAACCTCTGTTCGGGAGTAGGGGTAGTGCTTGAAACCCCCGAGGGGCAAGCCATTAGCTATGCTATGCGGTTGGAGTTCCCAGCAACAAATAACAAAGCAGATTATGAAGCCTTGATCGCTGGACTATAGGTTGTGAAGGAACTCGAGACAAAATCTATTCACATATATAGCGACTCCAAGTTAGTCGGCTGTCAAGTGAAAGGGGAATACCAAGCGCGTGGAGAAAATCTTGCCCCATTCCTGTCCAAAGTACAAGAGCTGTTAAGTGATATCGAGCACTACACCATAACTCACATCCCATGAGAGCAAAACACCAAAGCAGACTATATGGCCAAGCTGGCAAGCTCCAGAGAAGCCCAGTCATTGGGATAGGTTCCGGTTGAAACGCTAACCAACCCGAGCATAGACAAAATGGATGTGGACTGGATTCTAGAGACCATCATCGAGCCAGATACATGGATGACACCGATAAAGGACTATCTACTTGCAGGAACCCTACCAACTGACCGAAATCAATGGAAGGAGCTCCTTCGCAAGGCGCCAAGGTTCATGATATAGGATGGGATACTCTATCGAAGGGGATTCTCGACCCCTCTTCTTAGGTGTGTGACCGATGATGAAGCACGACAAATCCCGAAGGAAGTACATAAAGGAGAATGCGGAGACTACACTGGGGGCAGATGCTGGCAAAGAAAGTCCTTCGATACAGATACTTTTGGCCAACAATAAATTACGACGCTGCAGATCACACCAGAAGATGCGATCGCTGTCAAAGATTCAACAAAATTAAGAGAACTCCTTCAACAGAACTAACACAAATGGTCAGCCCATGGCCATTTGTGATATGGGGGATCGATCTGATTGGTGTCCTTTTAATAGCTAAAGGAGGAGCCAAATATGCAATAGTTGTCGTAGATTATTTCACAAAATAGGCCAAAGCGGAACCACTGGCCACCATAACCATAAAGAAAGTTATTAACTTTGTCACTAAAAACATCATTTGTAGGTTTGGTGTGCCGTAAAAAATCATCATGGAAAATGGAACCCAATTCGAAAGTGCCGAGTTCAAAGACTTCTACAGGCGCTTCTGAATCGAAAAAAGCTTTTCCGCAGTGGCTCATCCGCAAGCAAACGGGAAAGTGGAAGCAATAAAGAAGATCATCAAATCCACCATCAAAACGCGATTAACAAAAGCAAAAGGAAATTGGGTTGATGAACTTCCACTCGCACTATGGGCATATACGACAACATAGAAAGCGGCAACTGGCCACACTCCATTCGCATTAGCATATGGTTCAGAAGCAGTGGTTCCTGTTGAATTAGAAGTCCTCTTGCACCGAAGGTGGAATATTAATCAAGCACAAAACGAGAAACTCGTACTCGAATCGCTAGACATGGTCGATGAAAAAAGAGAGGAAGCAGAGTTGAGAACGACTGCCCACCAAAAAAGGGTTGCACGGTACTTCAACTCCAAAGTTTATAGTAAGACCTTCAAAGTTGGAGATCTTGTGCTCAAGCGAGTTTACCCTATACCGGGAGCCTTCAAACCAAACTGGGAATGATCATATGTCATTTATCAAAAGCTCAGCGACGGGACTTTCAAGCTGACAACCGTCGACATGGTCGCAGTTCCCAGAACTTGGAATAGCGAATCGCTCCGCCATTATTTCATCTAAAAAACTATTTTATGTATTTTCTATTTTTCAGCAAATAAGCCATCTCAGAAATGCTAGTGGCATTTTAAATAGGCAAAGAATCTTCCATGCTTTCCTTAATAAAGTTTGCTTCTTGAACCAACCAGACTGTGTTCATAAGAATTACCCGCCAAGTCGACGGAAGTAAATCGACTCAAACCGTTGGATCGGCGGAACTCGATCCTAGCCTGTCGAAAAAGAAAAACCGGTGTTGCCCTGACAACCCCGAGAGGTATATAAAAGAAACTAATTTCCTCGCGTTGCCCGGAGATAGGCAACGCCGGGGACCACCTAAAAAACTAACTCCTCCACTTTGCCCGGAGATAGGCCACGCCGAGGAGCGCCAAACTGAAACTCCTCACGTTATCCTGAGATAGGCAACGCCGGGGAGCATCAAAAACAAACTCCTCGCATTGTCCAGAGATACGCAACACCGAGGAGCATCAAAAACTAACTCCTCCGCGTTGCCCGGAGATAGGCAGCGTTGGGGAGCAACTTAAAAAACTAACTCCTCGCGTCGCCCAGAGATAGGTAACGCCAAGGATCATCGATAGTTGCGCACCTCGTAAGCCGCACACCCAAATTTAAACTCCTCGCGTTGCCCGGAGATAGGAAATGCCGAGGAACTCCTCGCATTGCCCGAAGATAGGCGACATCGAGGAACGTCGAAAACAAACTCCTCGCATTTCCCGGAGATAGGCAACGCTGAGGAACATCAAAAGCCCCGCACTCAAACTGAAACTCCTCGCGTTGTCCAAATATAGGCAACGCCGAGGAACATCAAAAGCCGCGCATCTCGTAAGCCGCGCACTAAAAATGAAACTCCTCGCGTTGCCCGGAGATAGGCAACGCTGAGGAACATCAAAAGCCGCGCATCTCGTAAACCGCGCACTCAAACCGAAACTCCTCGCATTTTCCGGAGGTAAGCAACGCCGAGGAACATCAAAAACAAACTCCTCACATTGCCCGGAGATAGGCGACGCCAAGGAACGTCGAAAACAAACTCCTTGCGTTGTCCTGAGATAGGCAACGCCAAGGAACATCCAAAGCTGCGCATTTCGTAAGCCGTGCACCCAAATTTAAACTTCTCACGTTGCCCGGAGATAGGCAATGCCAAGGAACATCAAAAGCCGCGCATCTCGTAAGCCGCGCACTCAAACTGAAACTCCTTGCATTGCCTGGAGATAAGCAACGCTGAGGAACATCGAAAACCAACTCCTCGCGTTGCCCGAAGATAGGCGACGCCGAGGAAGCTCAAAATAAACTTCTCGCGTTGGCCGAAGATAGGCAACGCAGATGAACATCTAAAACCAACTTCTTGTGTTGCCTAGAGATAGACAACACCGAAAAGCTTCCAAACTCACACTCCCTACTACACTAGTGGGGTGCTAAATGCCAAAATAACAGCCCCCCGCATGACCCGAAGATGGGCAGCACCGAGGAGAGTGAGAAACCCCACGCATTTAGTTTGGAATAATTGATGCTAGAAGGAAGGCACTCAACCGTTGACAATGCATATCCATGCATAAATTGCATACTTAACTGAATGCTGCTGGAAACTGAGAATACGTGTTAAGGTTGCAAAACTTCTGAAGAAAGATCAGGTCATGACTTAGCTAGATTTTCAATAGAGGTCATCTAAACCCTAAGCTACCGGATACTGGAAAATTGTTTGAAGTAAATAACCCTGTGAACTGGGGGGCATACACCTGTACCGAGATAGAATCACGCGAATGCAATATGTTCACAAGTTCTATTACTCCAAACAACAATAAGCCCACAAGTTCTATCTCAAAGTTTTATGAACTTCCAAACAAAAAATTTCAAAGTTTTATGAACTTCCAAACAAAATTCTAAACAAAAATTTCTAAGTGTTAGAAAAAAAATTTAAAAAAAAGTTTTGTGAATTTCTAAACAAAAATTCTCTAAATGCTGTTAATCTCTAAGTGCTGTCACTTTGAATGAAGGACCTTGGCTATAATCACAGAACTGGAAAAGTATGAAATGAAACAAGCACAATTACATAGAACATATATGAATAGACAGATAAAAGTACAATCAAAATATCATTGTATTGCTTATGATTTTCTGCACACAGGATCAAAATGTGGGGCCCGTACCCACACCAAAACGGCCAACAAAGAGAAAATACATACTCTACAGTAAGGACGCAAAGTGCAGACTTTGCACTTGAACAAAATGACTCAAAAAGAAGCAAAAACAAGTCATTCTTCTTGCAAGCTATTGGCCAAAATCAAGTCCATCCTCACGCCATCCGCTCAACGCTTCTTGCCACCGCTTCCCTTTCCACCTCTGGTTGGTAGTTTATGCTTATTTTCAGGAGAGGTGTCGCTACTAGTAATGTCAACGTGCACTTCGGTGGCAATCTCCTCCTCCTCCTCCGAATGTTTTTCAAAAGAGCTTCCCTTTCCTTTGCGTATTCTAGACTTCCGGGAGCCCTTCGAAGCTTTGACTGCCTCCACCTATTCCTTCTCGACGGCAACCAAATCATGTTGAGTCTTCTACGGCTGCTCCGTATACGTCTCTTGCACCTTAGCCTCTGCTGCAGTTATATCACCTTCCAAAGACGCTGAGGGGTCGTCCAAGCCATGGAGCGCCGCTATTTTCTCGGCCTCTGGTCCCGGTTATGAACTAGACGTGGATGTGGGAATTGGAGTAGGAACAGATACAATCTCAGAGAATGTGAAAATGGCAGCAGGCGCAGGCGCCGAAGTAGTTGCCACGTCAACAGGAAAAGTGGATGGACCTATAAGATCAAAAAGGAAAGCATTAAACTCCTCTTGCTCCAGTGGCGTAAGATGGAGACTCCCGAATTCGAGAGAAGCATGGACGTTACCTGCACCAAGGGAAGGATCATGAATAGCAACTTCAAAATCACCGTCATTGCCTTCTTTTGAGGGCTCCACCACATGAGGTATAATATCAAGTCCTACACTCATCGGCTGGTCGTGGAGCTGCTCCGGCGGTCCACCCACACCGGAGGTAGAAGGTTTGGTAAGCGCGTCGGTGGCGATCATCAAGGTAGCATCGGCGGCCTCCCTCTCTCGTTCGACTTGGAGAATCTCCTGGCCCTCAAGTAGCGCTATCTTGGATTCATCATTGAGATAGGCATCTCGTAGCTCTTGATCGGAGTAAACGTCGCCACTGTCAGCAAAACGAGATAAGATTTCCTCCCAAACAAGGGCGAGAGTGTGTGGAAACTTAAGGCCAAGATAGCTAAGACTTCCTTGATGTAACAGAGAGTTGACGTAGAAGTTCAGAATTGTCACATCCAGCTTCTCTATCTTCCTATTGAAGGCATGTAGGAGGTCCAATTAGTCCGCTATCACCGCAGCCTTCTCAACTTCAACGGCAGTCATGTCGGCACTAAGCTACGTGACCTGAGCTTGTAGCTTAGCAATGGTCTCAGCTTGGTCGGCGATGGTCTTGTTGTGCCCTTCAACAATTAAATCATGGTCGATGATGGTTTTCTTTTGAGCTTCAATGATAGCATTGCAAGCGGTCACTTCTTCTTTCAATTTAGCCTCCTCCGCATGAGTCTTTTTAATCTTGTCTCTCCAGACAATCTTGACGTTCTCATATGCATCCTTCAATTCCTTCATCAGGCCGGTGGTTCTCTTGCATTCACGAAGGGCCGCCTCCTTCTCTTCCTCCAACTGCTTAATTTTGGCATCCCGATCAGTCAACGCCCTCTCAAAGTCATCTTTTTCGGATTCAAAGGAGAGGATCTCCTAGTAGTTATTCTTATTTGTATCAGCTAGCTGTTTGCAGAGCTTCTCCCATTTCTCGGCCTGTTCTAGGTCACTTTGGATAGCATGGAGATGTGGCATAAAGGAATCCCTGTGAATAGGATGGAGATCCATGTCGAACTTGACCCCCTTTAAGAACCAACCCGGAAGCGCAGCCTCAAGTTTAGGAGGACCCGAGGGAAGAGCATAGGCAGGCCTTCAGTGGGGGTGAAAGGCACCAGGAGCAGCGGTAATGATGGAAGAGGACGAAATGTGGGTTGGGGGCATAATTGGAGCAGAAGTGACCGGAGCATCTCGGCCCACGGAAGAGTGTTTTGAAGCAAGCTCTGAAGGATAGGGGCGATAACCAAATTTTGACTTCTTCGACGGTTCATCTCTTTCCTCAAGAGATATTCTTTTCTCATACCCGCCTTTATATGAACGAGATCGATCTCTCTCTTCCTGGTTGTGGGTTTCAATTTCAAGTTCTTTCCTCCGCCTGTATTCTTCCTCCGTCTCTCGAACTTGATGGCGGTTGGAGAGGCGCTTGAGGTACCGCCGGGAATCAGTATAGTCTTCGAAGTCATCGTAAAAGCCTCGTCCCCTCATCATACCTGGAATGAGACACACGTAAGAGGCTTCAGAAGCATGATATAAACTAAGCAAATATATGAAGAGATGGAAATAAGTGTACTCTTAGTGCAACGTGTTGTGTGTCCCTAATAGGGGCCTAAAACGTCGTCACAAACCAGAACAAACGGCTGTCGTAGGTGGGATCGGGCTGACTTCGGTTGTTATAGGCGGGATCGAGCTAACTATTGGTGTAATATCGCCCGAATAGGAAGGCGTCGTGTCAAATTTAAAGTCCCTTTTCATGAGCACGTCGAAGTCGACAAAAACATCGTTGAAATCTCCAAACCCCGCTTCGGTATCCTTACTCGGGGAATCGTGATGTCTTCTAGTTTCGGGGGCTTTGCCTTTACCACTTGCATCGGAAGGAGGTGGGCTCGGGAGATCGGGACTCATTCCTGGAGTCTCATCGCAAGACTTAGAGTCTTCACCTTCAGATTCCGACGAGAAGTAATCACTAGCGGTAGACTCATCGCTACTACTCTTGAACTCTCCTTCTTCTTTTTATGAGTCTATCACAGCTTTGCCTTCTCTATGCGTGAACTCGTCTTCTACTTCCTTCGGGATCGGAGGCATTCTAACTGAACCACTCAGTCCAGTCGCAGTAGTGTCTTCCTCCTCACGGGCCTCACCGGGTGATCTTCTGGATGGGCTACCTCTCTCTTGACCTTCCTCTGAACCATGGGATGAAGAAGCGGACCTTGTGAGAACCCTGGATCGGCCAGGAGAGGAAGTTTCAATCTGAATGGCGGATCTACCTGGAGCTAACATTCCATACCGACACAAGTTCTCATCGGCCAGTAGAACTTTAACGCACCTCTCTTCGGCGTCAATAGCCTTTAAAATTTGGCAAACTTCATCAAGAGTCACATCTCTATTCGGCCTTGGGATAACTGAAAGAGAAGTATAGTTAGTTAGTCTCCATTATAATGCCTCAGAGCTCGATGAATGGAAAAGAGAAGCTTACCCCCATCGTCCATCGACTGTTGAACCCCCCGGGGCATCTAATGAAAAAGTATTGCGTTTTGAACTGTGATAAGTTGCTTTCAAGCGTAAGACGATCTTTCGATTCCTCTGGGCCTTGATTATAATAAAAGAGGGACAATCATCTCTCATCTTGAATGCCAGAAAATACCGCAACTCATCGAAACTTGGGGCACGGTTGAACGTCCGCATGAAAAGGACGTGCAAGTAAGGATGGCGTAACCATTCGGATGAAGCTGGAATAGGGCGATTCCCAAGTTTGAGAGCGTCTCATGCAGAAAATCGTTGAAGGGAGGCACGGCTCCGTTCAGACACATGTATCTATAGTAAGTAGTGTACCCCGGTGGGGGCATATGAGCGAATTCGTCTTTCGCCGGCAGACGCACGTCCTCTTCGTGAATTCCGTGTTGTGTACATATGTTATGAAGAACCATGGTGGAAACCACTGACAAGGCTCTTTCAGGTGGAATAAGCAGTACTCGAAAGTTGGGGGCATGCGGTCCACGATGGGCCTGATCGGAAATAATTGACCGTACTGAGCTTGCGAGGTGGATGATGATTCAGCTTCGGAGAGCGTCAGGCTTCGCCCGCTTGACTTACGACGTGTAGATTGCTGCTTCATTCTATATAACAAAACTCGCGTCCAAAAATGGTCAGTTAAATCTATCCTAAATTCATAAGTTTCCCCAATCACACTTGAATTCCAAATAAACATTAAATTGTAATCGACACGTCGGACTTCGAGTGCGAACTGGGGCAAGTGTGTAAGGTGTAGTGTGCTATCTATATGGGATAAACTCGGTACACTGCAAAAGCTCTATCCCGTATAGATAGTTCGCTTATCGTGGAAGAAGGAAAGAACTTCCCGTGTCAGTCTATTTTTGTCTACTTCTTGTGCACTTACCCGTTATCGATCAATGATCGATAACGGATCCGTTGTCCAAAGCGACATGGAAAACTCTTCCCATTACAGGAGCATCGATTGCGGAATAACCAAGCAGGATAAGCCCAACTTCTCTGGAAGAATCGGGATAGACAAGTAATATGTCGTACAGTAACGCCTACGAAACTGGGCACAAGTAAATTTTGGTTTAACGGACGAAGATAGCAAAACACGTCAAGTGTTGGACCACAGCCCAAATGTCGTTTCTGGAAGAAACTCAAGACCCGATTGGTTATCTCGACCCGTCAAACCGTAATCGACTCAGACTTCTTGTAATCGACGTAGCAAATTGAACACTAGTCTTCAAATCATTGTACCAACATAACAATTAGTGAATCAACCAAGCAAACCCACCTCAAACTGATTTGAAGGCACAAGAAGAATCATGAATCAAACTCAACGAGCTATGGATTTGATTGTTGGCGAGCTGATGATAGGTCAACTACAACCCAACCGCAAGCTAGGGCTTGATTGCAGCAGCCTAGGGCTTTGTTAGGGTTTCACAAAAAAGGCCTGAAGGAATCAATTGCAAATGGATTCGAACAAAGTAATGGATCAGGTCGAGTGAATGAGTGGGTCGCCTGGAGTTGAATCGCTGGAGAATTGAATCGTTGGAGGCTAGATCGTGTGAAGATGCAAAGTCGGCTCAAGTCAAAGGGAAGGAGCTATGGTCGGTTCGAGCATATAAGTAGGCAAGGAGAAAAGGCCAAAAATTTTGCTAAGTAATCGGGTCGCCAGTGACCCGACCCATCATGGGTCGCCCGTGACCCGACCTAGCTTTATAGTGAAAAAATCTCATGCAAATATGTCGCTAACAACCCATCTCACATGGATCGCTAGCGAACCACTAAAAAAATGAAATGATGATGATAAAGAATGCATACATACATTTAAAGGAAAAGAAGAAAGAAAGCTTCTTCTATTCATCTCAAACTCAATCGATTCTAATTGTTCGTCATTCCAAAGCACGCCGGGGAACTATGGGTAGAAATGTGATACGTTGTGGTAAGCAAGAGAAATCAGAACTAAAGAAAGACGACCAAGAACGTTAAGATAGCGTATTTGTAAAGCTCTAATGAAATCATTCAAAAATCAACAAATGGATGTTGAAAGCGATAACTTCAAGAGCATGCCTTGTTTACAACGAAGACATACTCTGGGGGGCAAATGTTATCTGGGCTTTTAACCCAGCAGAATCCAACAGAAAACAGGACAATCTTGTGTAGACAGGATGGTTCAGGACATAACCAGAAAAGCTAAGACAAGGGCAAAGTTGTACGAATAAGAAAACGATTGGGATCAACGAGGCCGAGAGGTCCGCACTCCTTTAATCCAATCAGTAGCTGAACATAAATAGCTAGTGAATTGACATCAAAATGTAAGAGCAACGATAAAAGGCTATGGAAACATCTCAATTCAAGACTGCAGAAAAATCCTAAGTGCTTAGATCGTCAGATACCCATGCTTCTCCCCGAATCTTCAAACAACCCAGCTGTGGAACACTACAAAAGAGGCGAGACGTTGGCCCGTAAAACGAACCAAGTCTATGGGTCGCCAGCGACCCATAGGCCATGGGTCGCTAGCGACCTATGGTTTTGACTCGTTTTGCGAGCCAAAGTCCCCCTAGGTCGCATGTTACCTACCTGCGAGCTGATGAAGACAGGCCTGGCCCAGAAGATCTCTGATCTCTATAAATACCATCTCACCTGCAACATAAACAGGATCTTCTCTAGACTGGTTGCTGAAGCTCTGCTGGAATTATTCTTCACTCTCTATCTCCCTCACAACAATCTCCAAAGGAATTCACTGTGATTCTCCAGTGGATTCCAGCTCTAGGGATTCAATCTAGCTAGGAAACAATCAAAGCCTTGTAATCAAACAACTCTTGTAATAGCAATTAGTTTATAGTTAAGCTATAAAGTGGACGTAGGCTTCATTAACAGCCGAAACCACTATAAAAATTCTCTGTCTTCTTTCTTTTACGGTTCTTTTCTTTACCTGTGATCTGTGATATTGCTCTGTCAGAACAAGGCTGGTGCTTTCAAACTCAAACCAGGGTGTTGGTCTATTTTTTGGGTCAACAACCAACATACGTACACATTAACTATGTAAATTGCTTATATGTTGTACTTACACAATATACACTAGAGTATATTTGAATATACTCAAAATTCATGCAATGTATAAATTGCTCATTAATAACATTTAATCAATCAATCAATTGATTTAAAGAGAGAGATGAAAGGTTTCTCCCTTCAAATAAAAACAAAATCTTCTCTAAATTAATTTCATAAGTTTTAGAGAAAGAAATGAAAGGTTTCTGTCTCAAATTAACTTTAACAAGTAATTGTCTCACACATGTGTGTATTTGATACACTCATGCACTTAAATTTAAATAAAATTCAAACTCCATTTTAAACAACTTAAATAAAATAATATTTTATTTAAAATTTATTAGATTGGATCTAATATACCTTTAGATTTTATAAATCCAAAATAGGAAAAAAATTGAAATCTACCTATTTCACCTGCTTCTGACTGGCCTAGTTCAAACAAGTACAAATGTACCAAGTATTCTATTTGAACAAGCTTATGATAAATATAAATGAAACTACATATTCAAAGTACTGAGAAGTTTCAGTACATTTTATTCATTGACTAGAAATCTATATATCAAATTACAAAAAAAACTGCTTATAAAAAATTCGAGATCCTAATCCCTTGAAATATTCCTAAAAAGTAGTTGACAACATTTGACTAGAACAACTAGTAGTTATGTAACATCCCCCTACTCGGAGGCCCAAAACTAACGGCTACGGATACTGCAGTCATCCATAGTTATTAATCATCGACGACCAAATTCGGCGATATTAGATACATTTATACACAAAAACATAAGAATATGGAAAAAAATTAAACAGCAAACATGTTCCACATTCCATTTCAAAATAGTCCAAATTGATTACATAATCCCAGTTCGCAAATCACGTTCAGATAACATATAATTATTACAAAATATGCCAAGAGCAACATATGAAGATGCCCCCTTGGTTGATCAGAGTATATAGATAGGCAAGAAAACAAATTTGCTTTTACAAACAAAACACACAACAGAAATAAAAGAACTCTAATAACAAGCTTGCCTCCTACACGTCCTCGGAAGCTTTATTCGTCTAAAAGAACACCTGGAAGCCTTAACTCTCAACCTACTCAAAATCAATTGAGTATCCGAGAGTTTAAGGGGAAAACAAAAACTTCGAATCAGACATAAATCCTGGTATGAATAATAATTTACCATCTCAAACCATTTAGATATCTAGTGAGACCACGTCGCTTAGCGGAACGGGTTTTCCCCTCACTAGTATCCTAAAACATTTATAAAACCATATAATGTGCTTCCTACAACCATAATGGATAAAACATAGTATTTCAAAAACATTTTGATGATATGCAAACAAGTAAATCAAATCTGGATTACCCATTCCCATTTATTTTGACTATCTGTCTCAATTATAGTTTCTAGGATTACTATTAACCTGTTAAATGTTTATGGACTATCTGTCCAATATCATAGTTTTCATGGGATCACTAAGAACCTATTGCTAACTCCAATATCTTATCTCTTATCCTAGTTTTCATAGGCTAACTAGGAACCTATTGACTAACTGTCAATATCTTAATCCAGATATAGTTTTCATGGGATAACTACAAACCTACTGGCCCCTGCCAGTATCAAATTATAGTTTTCATGGGCTGACTATGAACCTATTGGCCCCTGCCAATATCATTTGTTGTACACAGTTTTCATGGGCTTACTGCGAACCTATTGGCCCCTGCCAATATATTTAATTAAGATTTTAACATTTCTTAAGTTATATTCACTACTGGGTTAACCTAACAGGTTATTCTGCCATTTCCCAAAGTACTGTTATAGGTTAATTACAAAGTGAATGAAGAAGTAATACTTCTAAAATCTTTAGTTATGCTATGGTATTTCCTTTTTAAAAGTGAGAGTATGTTATTTGTTTTGAAACTTTAAGAGATCACCTTCGAAACCTCTGGAAAATCTCCTCCAAAAGCATAAACATCTTTTCAAAACATAATAAACATACCTTTCGAAGCCCTTGTTAAATGTTCACTTTCGAAACCAATGTTACCTTTCAATGGTATCAAAATATTCTTTAAAACATAGCTTCGAAACAAATAAACTACCCTTTCGAAAGCATTGGGTTTACTCTTTAAAAACATTATTTGGGTCAAAACGATTATATATGAAAGTACCTCTTTTGAAACCAATTATAAAATTATTTTGGGGAAAAAGTTGATGGTGTCAGAACCATTTAGTCGAAAGCAACCACCTTTTGAATTAAAACATCGAAGGATAGAGTCGAAACCCCCTTTCGACTCCATTGCCTTCGAAACCCCCAACCCTTCGAAAGCATTCAAGAAAAAACTTAGTTTAAGTTAAAACAAAGAGAACTCTTCGACAGCATATATGGACTCAATACAGTCGAAAGGAGAAAATTTACGACTGGCTTTCGATTTGGTCGAAACAAATCCTTTCAAAAGCTCTTATTTAAAGAGAAAGATACCCTTTCAAAAGCTATTTATAAATTCCCTTTCGAAAGCATGACTTTCGACTATGTCGAAAGCTTTAAGTAAAACAAGGCAGGATTTTAAACTTTTGAAAACAAGCTAAGGTTTCAACTCTATAGGGCATCGACTCAGCCGAAAGCCCTTCAAAAACTAGGCAGGCACTTATCTTTTTAGAAGTGAACCTTGGTTTCGACCCTGACGAAAGCATTGCTTTCGACACCCTACCTTCCGCTACTTACCAATTCACTTCGTACCAATACCCTTGATACCATGTGCATTGGTTTCGACTATGAGGGTTTCGACTGAGATGGTTTCGGCTGAGATGCAATGAAGGTAAAGGAGTCGAAGGGTACTTCCAAAAGAGGCGAAATTTTCTTTTTTTGAAAACGCTGATTTATAGCTAAATATGGCCATTACTTTATAACTAACATGCCAGTTGTAACTCCTTGATTGACTACTTTAAAACTTTTCAAATGCTTTACCATTAAACCGCCGCATTTATCAAATATAAATCTGAATAAATTTAAACGGTTAAGCCTTTCCATTTACAAAATCCATTATTTGCAGATAAGTCCTCTTGAAATACTTAGTAAATCAATTGGGAAAATCCACAAAAATCAAAAAAATTCAATTTTATCATGCAATAAAACATACTAAAATTTCAGACCCAATTTCTCCTGAAATACTCGAAATAAAATTTAAACCCAATTTTATTATATTTCCCTTTGGAAATTCATAATAAATTTTCTATAGCTCGAAAAATTCTGAAAATTAAAACCCATCTCCAAAATCATATTATACATAACATAAAAATTTTACATGGCAATCTAAAATCATATATTCTTGGTTTTACAACAAAACCGTGCAAATTCATATGTGAATGAATTAAAATATATCAACACAATATAGCTCAAGCATATCATCATTCATATTATCATAAAAACGAATTTTATCATGAATCTGAAACCATATAATCATAGAATAAAATAGAGATGGTATGAGATTATTATTCACCTTAGATATGACAAGGAATTTGAGATTTGTTGTTGATTAATCCTTCCTAGCTTTGATCCTTAGCTTTAGATTATAATCTTCCTCTTTTCCTCCTTGTTAATGGTCGGCCATATTTTTGTTTCTGATTTGCGTTTGTGAAGGTAAGAAATGAAACGTGAATGGGCAAGGGTAAGAAGTGTATAACCATGTATGATAAGGAGGCTATTTTACTAATATGCCCATGTATGATTTAATTAGTTTAATAAACCAATTAAAGCCCATTTACCTTATTAATAAGCATGGCCCTATATATGGTTTATTCAAATCTCAATCCCCTTATCATCATTATCCTATTTAATTTATCTAATTAAATTTCCTGAGTAATGTTATCAAAATTAGGGATGTTATAGGTACCCCCCTTAAATAATTTCATCCTCGAAATTCAGTAAGGATTAAATACTAAACATAGCAATCGTCTGTAACAACTCCTAACAACCATACTAGTCTAACTGGTATCTATATAAAGCTAATATAGACATACTCTCAAACCAGGTCAGGATAAGTATCTCTAATCATGTCCTCTGTCTCCCAAGTACAGTCCTTCTTGTTGTCGCTCCACTGAACTTTCACCAACCTGACTGTCTTGTTCCTCAATCTTTTCTCATCTCTCACTACAACCTGAACTGGTTGTCTAACAAAAGTCAAATTAGGCTCTACTACTAAGTCTTCCAACCCTGTCGGAGGAATAGTAGTCTCTGGATCATGCACATACTTGCGAAGGTGAGACGCAAGAAATGCATTATGGACACCTGCCATACTGCTCGGCAACCCTATTCTGTATGCAAGCTTTCCAATCCTTCCTATAATCTGGAATGGACCTACATATCTTGGGGCTAACTTCCCTGACTTTCCAAATCGTATCACCATTCATTGGTGATACCTTAATGAAAACCTTATCTCCAACTAAGAATTCTACATCCTTAAACCTCTTATCTGCGTAACTCTTCTGTATTGACTGAGCTTCCTTCATCCTTCCTTGGATTAACTCAATCATCTCCGACGCCTCCCTGACCAAATCTGAACCTAATACTAGTTTGTCTCTAGTCACCAACCAACATGCTGGTGATTTGTATGGTCTTCCATACAAAGCTTCAAACAGCACCATTCCTATACTTGTCTGATAACTGTTATTATAGGAAAACTCAACCAAATGTAGGTGATCCTCCCAAGATCCACCAAAGTCCAATACACAAGCTCTCAGTAGATCCTCGAGTACTTTGTTGACTCTCTCTGTCCGCCCATCTCTCTGAGGGTGATACGCAGTACTCATATTAATCTTGGTACCCATCACTTCCTATAGACTCTTCCAAAATTCGCTAGTGAACAAAGCATCTCTATCACTGACTATACTACTAGAAACTCCATGCAGTCTAACTGTGTTCTTCAGGAACAACTTAGCTAAACAGGTGCTGTTCTGGTTGACTTAACTGGAATGAAATAGGCACTCTTGGTCAATCTATCCACTATAACCCATATACTTTCATTACCTCTATTTGTCCTTGGCAACCCATCTATAAAATCCATGGATATCGAATCCCATTTCCAAACTGGAATCTCTAAAGGCTGAAGCAACCCACTCGGTTTTTGATGTTCAGCTTTCACTTGTTCACAGTTTGCACACTGCCTAACCCACAAGCCAACATCCATCTTCATACCTTCCCAATAGAAGCTCCTCTTCATATCCTGATACATCTTGGTCCCTCTAGGATGAATCGTAAACTGGACCGATGACATTCTCCAAGAACTTCTTTCCTCAAGTTCTCCACATTCGGGACACACAACCGTCCCTTCTTTCTCAACCATCCTCTCTGATCAAGGCTAAAATCCTTTAGATCATCGATCTCAGTTCCAACCTCAAGCCTTCTAATTCTCTCAGCCAACACTGGATCTTCCTTCTGCTTAGAAGCAATTTTCTCAATCAGTATTGGTCAAACTTCTAAACAAGACAACCTGGCGGAACTCTGACTGGAACCAACAATCGATCTTAACTGCACATCGCAACTGATTAAAGCTTCTAAATCCTTCCACTCCGCCAACATAGCTAACACCACATTCTGATGTTTTCTGCTAAGAGCATCTGCCACCTTATTACCTTTTCCTGGTGTATACTCTATACCAAAATCATATGCAGCCAAAAACTCCAGCCATCTCTGCTGCCTCATATTCAACTCCTTCTGAGAGAATAAATACCGTAAAGACTTATGATCTGTATAAAGCTCAAACCTCTCCCCTAGGAGATAATATCTCCAAATCTTCAATGTGAAGATCACAGCTGTCAACTCCAAATCATGAGTAGGATATCTAACTTCATTCGGTCTAAGTTGCCTAGACACATAGACAATGACTTTACCATTCTGCATCAACACTACTCCTAATCCAGTTCCACATGCATCAGTATACACCACCAATCCTTGGTTTCCATCTTGAACTACTAACACGGGTGCATTGATCAACAAATGCTTTAACTTAAGGAATGCTTTCTCATATTTGTCAGAGCAAACAAATCTCACTTCCTTCCTGGTTAACTTAGTTAAGGGTGCTGCTATCCGCGAGAAATCTTTAATGAATCTCCGGTAGTAGCCAGCAAGTCCAAGAAAACTCCTGACCTCAGTCACCGTCTCTGGTCTCTTCCTATTATTCACGGCTTTGATCTTATCTGGATTTGCTGACAATCCTTTCTCTGAAACCATGTGACCAAGAAATTTTACCTCTTTCTTCCAGAAACGACACTTGGTAAACTTCGTCTTTAGCTGATTCTGCCTCAGCGTCTCAAGTACCACTCTAAGATGAACTTCATGCTCTCTCTTATCCCTAGAGTAGACTAGAATGTCATCTATAAACACCAACACAAACCTATCCAAATACTCTCGGAAAACTCGGTTCATCAAATCCATAAAGAAAGCAGGTGCATTCGTTAATCCAAATGGCATCACCAACCACTCATATGAGCCATACCTAGTTCGAAATGCTGTCAAAGGAATACTATCTTCCGCCACTCTTAACTAATGGAAACCTGTCGCCAAGTCCAACTGGGAAAACACTCTGGCTCCACTCAACTGATCAAACAGACCATCTATTCTTGGCAAAAGATAGTTATTCTTAATTGTCCTTTCGTTTAACTTACGATAGTTAGTGCATATCCTTAACGACCCATCCGGTTTCTTTACGAACACCACGGCCGCTCCCCAAGGCGAACTGCTTGGTCTAATAAAACTCCTTCCTTCTAGATCCACTAGCTGCACCTTCAATTCCTTCATCTCAGTTGGTGTCATCCCGCTAGGTAGTCTACTCATAGGTTCAGCTCCTGGCACAAGATCTATTCTAAACTCAACAGCTCTCTTCGGAGGTAGTCCAATGACTGGCTCAAAGACATCTGCAAACTCTATTGCTACCCGAACCTGACTTATTCCTACCTCCATAGCATTAAGCATAGCATCAACACTTCGGTCAGTATTCTCTACTGAGAATATCACTCGGTTATGACTATCAGGGTGTCTCAATGATATTTCCCTATCCCGGCAAAATATTCTAGCCTTATACCTACCTAACCAATACATACCCAAAATGATTCCGATATCTATGAAATCAATAACATACAAATTACAGGTAAACTTATGACCTAACAAGTCAAGTTCTAACTGGTCACATCTCAACCCTAGAGTTGCATACCCTCCTATTGGATTCGCAACCCTTAAGGAAGTAAGAAGGTAGTTGAGTTCTAAACATAATCTTCAACCAAACACTGAGATATAAATGAATGTGATGCACCGGTATCAAAATGTACTCTAACTGGAATACTCTGAATCAAAAGCGTACCTTCCGTCACAGTCTTTCCTTTATCGGCTGCAGTAGGCCTAGCTGGTCCTATAGCAAAAACTTTTTCTTTGTCCTCCCTAATTGGTTCTGGATATTGATTCTTGTAATGCTCAACTTGATCATAGTTGAAGCACTTCACATTCTTCTTGGTTGCAGCTTTCTTTCCATTTCCCGACCGACATTCATTCGCAAAGTGACCCTTCTTGTCACACTTATAGCAAACTACCACAGCCTTTGACTTCTTAGCAGTATCCCCCTTCTGGGCTCAATTCTTTTTAAAGAACTTTCTCTTTTTACCTTGAGAACCCTGAGTTTCCACTGGCCTTTCTTTAGCTAAATCAGCAAGTAACTCCTTATGGCGAATGGCCATCTCCACCACTATATTACAAGGATCACGGACCTGTGTCGTGGTCATTCTAGCAAGCTCGGGCCTCAATCTCCAAATGAACCTCTCATTCCTTTTGATCTCAGTATCTATAACAGCATATCCATATCGAGACAGCTCTTCAAACTTAGTAGCATACTCGACTATTGACATCTCTCCTTGCACTAAATCCATAAACTTCCTCATCAGCTCAGACTTAGTAAACTCGGATACAAACTTCTGCTCAAATCTCGTTTTAAAATCAGTTCAAGTTAACTGCTCTTCCGAAACTCCAGTAGTGACACTATTCCACCAATGTAGTGCTGACCCTTGTAACTGTCTAGAGGCCAACCTCCTCTTTTATCCATCATTCAGGCCCAAATTAGTAAATATACGCTCACATGCAACAGCCAATTCTGAACCTCTATGGCACTCTCCATTCCCAAGAATGGCTTCCCACCCAAACTGGTGTAATCTCTACTTAGCAAAGCATAATTATTCCAAACTGGAGCCACATGATTAGCTCCTCCTACATTTCCAGCAACACCAGCAGCAGCTCCAACTTGCATCAAACCAACAAAGAACTGATACATCGCCCCCATATCTGCTGATTTCCAGCACCCACATTGGCATCAGCATTTTGATAACTAGCATTAGCTTGTCGACCCGGGTTCCTCCTGGTAGTGGGTCTAGCATTTCCATTAGTTGTGGTGCTTCCTCCACTGAGATTTCCTCTTCCATTTGCTGCTTCCATATCTCCTTTCTCGTAAATCTGCATACGAGCCTTAGTAAGATATAGAAGAACGATCTAAGAGAGCGGGGGATACGTACTTATATATATAATTATATATAGCAAATACAAGTACGTTACTATAGCATTAACATAAACCCCAATCTTATTATCTGATTCAATGGAATATGTTTGGAAAATCTTTTAGGTTTAAGTTTCTTTTAAAGTTTCATAAACCTATGCTCTGATACCAACTTGTAACATCCCCCTACTTGGAGGCCCAAAAGCAACAGCTACAGATGCTGCAGTCATCCATAGTTACTAATCCTCGAAGACCAAATATGACGATATTAGATACATTGATACACAGAAACATAAGAATGTGGAAAAAATTTAAACAGCAAATAGATTCCACATTCCATTTCAAAATATTCCAAATTGATTACATAATCCTAGTTCGCAGACCACGTTCAGATAACATATAATTATTACAAAATACGCCAAGAGCGACATATGAAGATGCCCCCTTGGTTGATCAGAGTATATAGATAGACAAGAAAACAAATATTCCTTTACAAACAAAACACACAATGGAAATAAAAGAACTCTAATAACAAGCTTGCCTCCTGCACGTCCTTGGAAGCTTTATTCATCTAAAAGAACACCTGAAAACCTTAACTCTCAACCTACTCAAAATTAATTGAGTACCCGAGAGTTTAAGAGGAAAACAAAAACTTCGAGTCAGACATAAAGCCTGGTATGAATAATAGTTTACCATCTCAAACCATTTAGATATCTAGTGAGACCACACCGCTTAGCAGAACGGATTTTCCCCTCACTAGTATCCTAAAACATTTATAAAACCATATACTGTGCTTCCTGCATCCATAATGGTTAAAACATGGTATTTCAAAAACATTATGATGATATGCAAATAAGTAAATCAAATCTGGATTACCCATCCCCATTCATTTTGACTATCTGCCTCAATTATAATTTCTAGGATTACTATTAACCTGTTAAATGTTTATGGACTATCTGTCCAATATCATAGTTTTCATGGGATCACTAAGAATCTATTGGTAACTCAAATATCTTATCTCTTATCCTAGTTTTCGTGGGAAAACTAGGAACCTATTGACTAACTGTCAATATCTTAATCCGGATATAGTTTTTATGGGCTAACTACAAACCTACTGGCCCCTGCCAGTAACAAATCATAGTTTTCATAGGCTGACTATGAACCTATTGGCCCCTGCCAATATCATTTGTTTTACCCAGTTTTCATGGGCTTACTCTGAACCTATTGGCCCCTGCCAGTATCTTTAATTAAGATTTTAACATTTTTTAAGTTATATTCACTACTGGATCAACCTAACAGGTTATTCTTCCCTTCCCCAAAGTACCATTATGGGTTAATTACAATGTGAATGAAGAAGTAATACTTCTAAAATCTTTAATTATGCCATGGTATTTCCTTTTTAAAAGTGAGAGTGTGTTATTTGTTTTGAAACTTTAAAACATCACCTTCGAAACCTCTGGGTAACCTCCTTCGAAAGCATAGACTTCTTTTCAAAACATAATAAACATACCTTTCAAAGCCCTTGTTAAATGTTCACTTTCGAAACCAATTGTACCTTTCGATGGTATCAAAATATTCTTTAAAACGTAGCTTCGAAACAAATAAAGTACTCTTTCGAAAGTATTGGGTTTACTCTTTAGAAACATTCTTTGGGTCAAAATGATTATATAAGAAAGTACCTCTTTCGAAACCAATTATAAAATTGTTTTGGGGAAAAAGTTGATGGTGTCGGAACCATCTAGTCGAAAGCAACCACCTTTTAAATTAAAACATCAAAGGATAGAGTCGAAACCCCCTTTCGACTCCATTGCCTTCGAAAGCCCCAACCCTTCGAAAGCATTCAGGAAAAAGCCCAGTTTAAGTTGAAACAAAGAGAAACCTTTGAAGCATAAATGGATTCAATACAGTCGAAAGGAGAAAATTTGCTGTTGGGTTTCGACTTGATCGAAACGAATCCTTTCAAAAGCTCTTATTTAAAGAGAAAGGTACCCCTTCGAAAGCTATTTTTAAAGTCCCTTTCGAAAGCATGAATTTCGACTATGTCGAAAGCTTTAAGAAAAACAAGGCAGGAACTTAAACTTTAGTAAACAATCTAAGGTTTCGAATCTATAGGGTATCGACTCAGTCGAAAGCCCTTCAAAAACTAGACCGGCACTTATTTTTTTAAAAGTGTGGTTTCGACCCTGCCGAAAGCATTGCTTTCGACACCCTACCTTCCGCTACTTACCAATTCACTTTGTACCAATACCCTTGATACCATGTGCATTGGTTTCAACTATGAGGGTTTCGACTGGGATGGTTTCGGCTGAGATGAAGAGGAGGTAAAGGAGTCGAACGGTACTTCCGAAAGAGGTGGAATTTCCTTTTTCTGAAAACGCTAATTTATAGCTAAATATGGCCATTACTTTATAACTAACATGTCAGTTGTAACTCCTTGATTGGCAACTTTTCAAATGCTTTACCATTAAACCGCAGCATTTATCAAATATAAATCTAAATAAATTTAAATGGTTAAGCCTTTCCATTTACAAAATCCAGTATTTGCGGATAAGTCCTTCTCTTGAAATAATTTATTTCCCTTAGTAAATCAATTGGGAAAAATCCACAAAAATCACAAAATTTCAATTTTATCATGCAATCAAACATATTAAAATTTCAGACCCAATTTCTTCCTGAAATACTCGAAATAAAATTTAAACCCAATTTTGTCATATTTCCCTTTGGAAATTCATAATAAATTTTCTATAGCTCGGAAAATTCTAAAAATTAAAACCCATATCCAAAATCATGTTTTACATAACATAAAAATTTTCCATGGCAATCTAAAATCGTATATTCTTGGTTTTACATCAAAACCGTGCAAATTCATATGTGAATGAATTAAAATATATCAACATAATATAGCTCAAGCATATCATCATCCATATTATCATAAAAACGAATTTTATCATGAATCTGAAACCATATAATCATAGAATAAAATAGAGATGGTATGAGATTATTATTCACCTTAGATATGATAAGGAATTTGAGATTTGTTGTTGATTAATCCTTCCTAGCTTTGATCCTTAGCTTTAGATTATAATCTTCCTCTTTTCCTCCTTGTTAATGGTCGGCCATATTTTTGTTTCTGATTTGCGTTTGTGAAGGTAGGAAATGAAACGTGAATGGGCAAGGGTAAGAAGTGTATAGCCATGTATGATAAGGAGGCTATTTTACTAATATGCCCATGTGTGATTTAATTAGTTTAATAACCCAATTAAAGCCCATTTACCTTATTAATAAGTACAACCCTATATCTGGTTTATTCAAATCTCAATCCCCTTATCATCATTATTCTATTTAATTTATCTAATTAAATTTCCAGAATAATTTTATCAAAATTAGGGATGTTACAAGTTATTTGCAACAACCATAAAATACAAATAGTAAAATACTAACTCAAACACCCCCCCTAAACTGTATATCCTTATGACATTAGTTTAAAAGAAAAACATAAGAAACAACTTAGCTTTTCTCCATCTAAACCACTTCCTTTCTGGAGCATATTCGGAGCAAATTTCACAGCTTTACAAACACAGTAGACTTGAGTGGCTTTGTCGGAAAGTTTGCAATCTAATTTTCACTTCTACAAGAAACCATATCGATAATACCATCCTTACACAGGTCGCGCAAGAAGTGATAACTGACATCAATATGTTTGCTTCTTCCATGTAAAACAAGGTTCTTCAATAACTTAATTGCTAAAATGTTATCATAGAACATTTAAACAAGATGATTTTGAACAACAGAAAAAATTTCAAGCAACTATCTCAACCAAATAGCTTGGCAAGCACCAACTGCTGCAACAACAAATTTAGCTTCAGTGGTTGACAAAGTCTCTATTCGTTGCTTCTTTGGTGACCATGAAACATCCCCACCACTCAACATAAACACGTATCTACAGATGCTTCTTCAGTCATCTAAATCTCCAGCATAATTGCTGTTTGTAAACCTATAAATCTCTGACATTTCTCACTTTTTTATAAAAGATACAGAAATTAAGTGTGCCTTTCAAGTAGCACATCACTCTTTTGGTAGCAAGAAGATGATGCTCAGTTGGATGCTCCATAAACCTGCTAACAAGACTTACTGCATACATAATATCCGGCCTTGTTGCAGTAAGGTACATCAAGCTTCCCACAATCTGCTTAAACAAAGTATTATCAACCTTCTTTCCTTTGGGACCCATTGTCAATTTAATCCAAATTCTACTGGTGTTTCAGCCGAATTGCAATTCTTCACTTTATTTTTTTTTAAATATCCTCAGCATATTTTATTTGCACAATAAAAATACCTTCTACAGACTGCACCACCTCAATGCCATGAAAATAATGCATTAACCTCTTATCAGTCATTTCAAATTCGACCACTATTGAATGCTTGAAGCTTTTAAGCAATTCTTCATCATTTCCAGTGTAGATGAGACCTTCTACATATAAAAAGACAAGTAAGAACTTACCAGTAGCTCCGGACTTCATAAATAGAGTATGCTCATATGGACACTTCTCAAAGCCTTCCCTGTTGAAATATGACCCTGTAGACTATACCAAGCTCATGGTGCTTGTTTTAGTCCATATAGTGCCTTCTTTGACTTATACACCTTGTCTTCACTCCCTTGTTGCATATACCTCAAAGGCTGCTCCACATAAATATCCTCTTGCAATTCTCCATGTAAAAATGCTTACTTGACATCAAGTTGATAAGTAGGCCATGAATTTTGAGCTGCAACTGAGATAACCAACCGGATTATGTCAAGTCTGGCAATAGTAGTAAACACCTCTCTATAGTCAACACCGAACTTATGCTTGTACCCTTTTTCCACTAAACGTGCCTTGTAGTTATCAACTACTCTTTTTTCATTGAGCTTAGTCTTATATACCCACTTAACACCAATTGTATTTTACCCTTTAGGAAGATTTGTCAACTCCCAAGCATCGTTCTTTTATATGGAACTAATTTCCAAGTCCATCGCTTTATGCCATTTTGCATCTTTCACTACAACTTCAAAACTTGTAGATCACAATCTGCAAACAAAGCCAAGTGAGCAATGGCTTCCTCATCAGACAATGGTTAAAGTAGAAATCTGCAAACACACACATAAAACCAAGTAACGCTCTCCAAATGTGAGCAATATATTACTCATGGTTACTAGAGGCACCAAGGAGTTACATACTAATATTTATCGGATAACTATGAAACGAATCGCCCAAGAGTTTCTCGTTGTCTAGTAACAACTAGGGCAAACAAGAAATCTCGAACTAACGATATTACACAGTTCTCATGACTTGAGAATACAGTTGAGCTTCAATGTAGATACCCCACTTTGATTATAGTTAAATCATGACATGGCAACCACCAAGCGATTATAGTTGCGTTTGAGTTGAATCATTGGAAGTGAAACATTATTTAGAAAATTCATCTCCTTATGAGGTTAGTTTCACTGTCAACTCAAAATTAAAATCTCTAGCCAGAGTAGTACGGTTAATAATAAATGTTATTATTGAACCAAGGACTTTGTTTACAGACTAATCGAGTTGAATCTGGATGATATTGGAATTTTGATCAAAACAAATTCCATAATTCCTAAAGCAATATAGTGTTGATAAAGAGAATTGGTGTAAAATAATCGTTATTGAAAGATTCGCTTAAATTGTAGAATTAGGTTTTACCGATAAAGATGTATAAACGATAAATTCGGTCAAATTGTCACGCCACTAGCTAAAGTGACGTGTGAACGTTAATATTCAAACTGTTCGATATTAACCGCTGATTGGATTTACACCTATGAGTCGCACAACCATATTAGTGAATTCTTCGAAATACTGCACGATTTAATTGATTTATAAATTGTTATAAATTAATTAATATTTAAGAAATATTAATTATTGGAGTGGAGTTTGAATTTCAGATCTGAATACTTGGTAAGTGGAGAATGAGTAAAAGGTGGAGAATTTATCTCTCTTTTCTCTCTATTTAAACCGAGTCAGCCTCCACATTTTCACACTTACTTCTCTTCCCTTTTTTTCCATGAGCAACCTTCCTCCTCTCCCTTTTGGAAAAAATTCAATAGCCAAAATCACATCAAAATCAAAATAATTTCAGCGGTACACTTGATTGTTGCAACTTCCAATGATTGATTCAAGGTGAATCTAGGAGATCCTACTAATCGACGTGCATTCAATGGCTGCCTCTTTAAGGTATAAATTCCATTTACATTTTATATCATACATATGTTGTGGGAAATAGATAATATAACAATTTGATATGCACATTTGTTGTTTATGTAATTATGTGTTATAAAATCTCTTTGATCTATCTTTGTTAATTTATATTATAGTTTTGATCTTTTTACAAAGTAAAATAAAAATTATCCGACCATGTTATACATTTTATATATTAATTTCCTAAATATTAAAATTTATTTTTAACAATTTAAAATGCTATCTACTATTTTAGTTATATATACTAGTATATACGCACGTCCACGTGGACATGCATCTAACCACAATGTGCATGCATAAATTTAGCAATAAGGTTGTGTAGCATTACCACATACCATGGAGATGAACGATGACACTCAAATTTGTGTTTTGATTATGTATCATAACTGTCCTAAAAATAATATAAACAAATGGAATTATTGTAATTAAATGATAGTAATTAATATTACTGTATATGGTTAAGGATAATTACTTGAATGTAATTAAAGTATAATTAATCAAAGGAGATTAATTAAGGAAGATCATTTAGATGTTTAATTAATTAATTTGTAATTAATTAATGATAATAAACAGGATTAAGATAATCCAAGTAATTAAAGGATAGTAATTAATTTAATTAAAGGTTAATTAAATTGATTAGAGTTAATCAATTCTGTTTAGATAATTGATTAATACTGGATGTTTGATATTGGGTGATTGGTTGATATTGGATGATTTGAATATCTCTGATACCAACTGTCACGACCCGGCTTTCTATGCCCAGAAAGACGTATCGTGAATTAAGAAAGAAAGGGATAGAAGAAGAAAAGAAAGAAAAGAAGAAAGAACAACAACATCAGAAACTCACAGCGGAACGAATGAAATATAATATATCATATAAAATATTACATAGTATCATATACATCAGAGTTACACAACTTATAAAACACATATTAGACAGTTATAAACATCTGTCTAATTCATACAACTCAAGTATCACAGATACAGACACAACATATACACAGCGGAATCATTATATATCTACACGGTGAAGCCTCCTGCTCCAAATCTCCTCCAGAATTCGTCAAAGCTAACCTGAATCCCTCGACTACTCAATACAATATTGAGTACCCAAGAGTTTAATAAGTAAATGGTTATGAGTTTCAAACTTTCAATTTTGTTCTTTGAGCTTATAAATAATTATGTTTGCAATAATTTATAGATTTTACTTGTGTATAAATCAAATTTACTATTAACTATGTAGTATTATAAAGAAATTCATATAGAACTATTTCTTAAAATTTATATTATTCAAAAATCAGCTTTTATGAATAGAAGAGTAGAAGTTAGTCAGACTATCTAAATAATGATCTAATAACGATGGTTGTTTTCATTCATTATGTCTCATCTTTTTGTTAGCTAAAATTATGTGTACAAAGACTATACACCCGCTATCTTTGGACAAATATATTTCTCAGTTTGTAAAGGTAGAAGCCAATTAACAAAAACCTTTAAATAAGTCATTTAATTCCTATCTTAATCATAATCACTTGGCATTATAGAAAATTTCTTTTGGAACCGTAAGTACTTGAAAAAAAGACATTTAAGTTCAAAAGGAAGAAAGTGCTTCAAATAAATTCTAATAGTGTACCACTTGCATAGATGTATATTCTTGCCAATAATCTAGAACTTGTAAGTGCTTTTTAGCCAGCTACTCTTTATTCTCATGAATACATTCTTAACTCGTAGTGCGAGGTTAATGTGTTTTACGTTGAACTAATCCATTACACTTTTATCTTTCTTTCACATGATATTCCACTCGTTTCCTAATAACATGAATTAATAAATATGTACAAATCAATCGTCATATTAGCTCATAAATCAGTCTAAGATACTCATATTAAACAACATCAGCCAGTTAATATTCTCGAGTAAAATATCTATTCATATATAAGATAGATACAAAAAAATAGCCAAATAAAATAAACCAATGTCAATACATAATAAACTACATCACAACGACCGCACAGATCAAAAGATTCAAAACAAATAGCCATTGCAGCTGGAACCGTCAAAGGCAGCATTGTTACTTCCAGGCACAGGAAGCTTCAACTTACAATCAACATGAGGCTTCCTATGTATCTTCATCAAAGAGTTCAACTTTAGCCTAAGCCTTGTATACTAATTGTGATGTACCCTAATTGTGATGCCTATATGCAAGTTAGTTTCTACTATGCACAGATTTATAAATTTATTATTTGTAAGAGTAACATATTTGCAGCAAGGAAAAAAATATAAATAGAGGTTGTTCGGTATATTTAGTTTCTGCGAAAGATTATTATAATCTAGTTAGCATAAAGCTTCTTTTAGTCACACAAAGGATGTAGGTTATAATTTCGCTCCTCTTATTATTCCTTCACTCGATTTGTATTGGCATTAGTTGGAAAACAAACTTCAGCTTTCTTATGCATTATAATCAGAGTACTAAATTGCATTGAAAAAAACCTATGAAACTGCCAGGAAAACAAACTTTGACATAATCTAACTATAGTAGAAATGGATAAATTTATTTAGACAACATTATATAAAGGTCTGCAGACAGAAACCAAAAACATACATAGTACTAAGCCTATTTAGAATCATTACACTTTAATGTTTGGAGTTAGAAGTATTCTGTTTTTTGTTAAAGCTAAAGCTATTTACATATGAAGACATGGATGGGATAGGATATGTATGTTGTAATCACTATGACCAATGGATTTGTTTACCATAACATGTGAGTGTGGCCAAGGATGAAAATGATAATAGCATCCTAACGTGGCATTACTTCAAATGACCTTAAATACAATAAGAATGATAACATTTCACATATTTCACCAAAAAGTTGACAGCTTTTAATGCATCTTACAAATAGGTTAAGGGTAAAAAATCCAATTCATATATACATAAACATACAGCAACAGGCAATGAAAGTATATCATAAAACTCATATATACTTCCCCTGTTTGGACCAAACAAACCAGCTCACGAACTTATTTAGCTATTTTGATCTGGAAATATAGCCGGAATGCATTAATTGGGTGGGGAAACAAAAGATTTACCACAACCAATTGTGAACCCACGTGTACCATCAGGCATGTTCGGCATATTCGGGATGTGGCAAAAACGCTTTAAAGTGTAATGATTCAATTTCAAGTTAAAAATGCAATGCCTATCAAAAACATGATGAATCTTAACGAAGAAAGAGGATTAGAATATTATTTCGCAATATGGGGGAACTTAAATAACCTCATAAAGTTCCGAAGTGGTGATTGAAACAACAACCAACGGCACATGTGTTGTAATATAAGTTATCTATCAGGCTGTTTTCAAGGTGATTTTAACAGTAAAATAAATAAAAATGAAACTTTTCTATATTTTTTTCATTTTTATGGGTTAATGCAACAATTTTAAAAGTATCAATTTTGCAAGCTTTTAAAGGACAACTTCACAAATTCTAGGGCTTATAGGGTTTAAACATAATTCCCCTATATTATTTTAGTTACTTTTTAATCTTCCTGCATTGTACAAAACCTCTTGGGCAAAATACACATTATAAACTACTATCTTACCAAATCCAAATGGATAATTTTCGAATGCGGATACCATTGTATCTGTATCTATATATAGTTTTTTATTGATTTCGGATGTATTTTCCTTTTTTGGATAAAGCTGCAGATGGCTTTTTATATACTTAGATATTTGTCCATATTAGTGTTTGTATCAGTCAGATTTACCAAGTTTTACAGTAATTGTGACACACAAAAACCATGTTGGAACTAACTAATACAATCCAGCAACCATAAAAGTATAAGAGATTACTATGTACTAAAGTATTTAAACATTCATATTCAATTTTTTAAAGTCTCAAATCCATCGATATCCACTTTTCATCCAACTCCGCTGCAAAGAGTGTTATCATATTCAATCAACTCAAAATCCATTAAGTTAACGCAGAAGAGATAATTTATGTCTCATATTATTATTGCTACTGTCATTTGAAGTTGAATAATTACTATATAATTAGCTCATCCACAAATATACAAAAAACAAAGGATAAAGGACATATGCTATAAAAGGATCACACTCATAAGAAAAATAAGTGAGATGCACAAACCTCCCTGTTTTTTTATTTGATTTTTTGTTGTAAAAAAAAGTATAAAACTACATACCTTAGTTAAAGATTGTTGGTAATTTCTAGTAATGTTAACTTCTGTCCACTTCTCCAAATCTACAATATTTAATTCAGAAATCAACGCACATGAATCGGCAGTGTAACTATTACTCAGATAAGATTTAATCTAAGCTAACTTCACTCCGCAAAACTCCACGACATCTTTCACTTTTCGATGCAAATCCCTGTCCCACAATGCAGAAATATCCTTTTGAACTACAATGTCATCTGCTAAAACCACAAATTTTTTTTTCAAATTCTTAAAGATCTCTGGGATAAGGAAACCCAAACGACCAAAAAGTGATAAGAGATGATTTCATTATGGCATCCTATGTCCAATGATCTTTAACGTATGATGTTGTTATGGCAATGGTAAATTTACCATACCAATATAACTTAATATTGGTACGATAATGGTAAATTTACCATTGTCATAACAACCTTACATAATATAGCAACACTATTTGTTTGTTAGAAGGGCATTGCTAACATTCTGCAAGTGTTAATCATATATTGTAACTCTTAATACTACATTGAAAAATACAATAATGAGCAATAAAGAAGAAATCTTGAATTTGGACCGATAAAGAAATCTAAATTCTCAAAAGAGTTGCAGAATCTGGTGATGGATATTCAGATAACAGTTAGCAACGCACATACTGACTTCCAACTTCCGAAAGAGTAAGAATTGACCAACTTCAAATAGTAGCATATTTTAACTTGTGATAATGAACTCACCTTCATTATATATATTTCTTTCCCCTAAACGCAGCGCTAACAGTAAACAGTTTCTTTTGAACAAAACTTTATCCGAGGGAAAGAAAATAATAGATGATTGTGTGGTTACTGAAAAGAATTTCCAAATAATCGAACGTCAGTTTAATTCTGAAAGAAGATCAAAGGAGTTTGTAAATCAACTTTTTATCCAAAACCATTCCAAGAAATCTGCGTTGCCTTTCCATGAAGCTATCCAATGATTACTATTCTTCCAGATTCATGCAAAATGTTCAATTCCCTAACAAAGAGAAGCTTGGAAGATCCTAGCCTTCGTCATTATGTGCTTTTCACTGATTGTATTTTAGCTGCAGCTGTTATTGTGAACTCTACTCTGCATAACTCGAAAGTAATTTCTTTCCCCTATATTAATTATCTTCACTTTTTCATGACTTTTATTTGAATTTAAGTATTTGATATTTTTGTACATGTTTCATGTAGCATCCTTGCAATATAGTGTTCCACGTCGTAACTGATGAACTTTCTTATGCTGCTATGAGAATGTGGTTCTTAACAAATCCACTTGGGGAGGCCACAATTCAAATTCAAAAGGTTGAAGAATTCACTTGGTTGAACTCAAGCTACAGCCCGGTGCTTAAACAGCTCGAATCCAAAGCTACAATTGATTACTATTTCAAAACTTGTGGAGCAAAACCAAATAAAAAAATTAAAGTTTAGAAACCCAAAGTACATTTCGATTCTAAACCATTTGAGATTCTACTTGCCTCAAATATTCCCAAAACTTAAAAAGGTGGTATTCTTAGATGATGATATCGTAGTGCAAAGAGATTTGAGTGGACTGTGGGATATCGATCTTAAAGGCAACATGAATGGAGCTGTTGAGACTTGTGTTGGAGAGAAATTTCACAGATTTAAAGATTATTTGAACTTTTCACAACCTCTTATTGCCAACAATTTTGATCCCGATGCCTGTGGATGGGCTTATGGAATGAATATATTTGATTTGGAAGAATGGAAGAAGCAAAATATTAGAGATATATATCACTACTGGCAGAGACTGGTAACGATAATTGTCTCTTCATTCATTTAACCTCTGTTCTACCATTAGTGATATAAAACTTCACGATATTTTACAGAAATGCAAATGATTCACACTCAAGTTACAAATATGAAAACAGTGTAGCCCTTGGTATAGGGAAACTAAATTTCAGTACACAAACACGGAGCTGATATGGTTATATTGTTTCTTACAAGGGAAATTTCTAATAAACTAATCCATTAGCTACTCAACTCTCCCTTTGTTTTTCAATATGGGTGGTAATTTTTTTTTCCATTTTCATTACGTAGCATTATTAATCCTTGATATCTATTTATTTAGCATAAGCTTGAAAGTCCACTTTGGAAACTTGGATCACTGCCGCCAGGGCTGTTTACATTTTACAATCATACTCTTCCTATTGATCACCAGAATCTAAAAATGCCCGAAGTAATAAACTTTGAAACTCTGAGGGCTAAAAGGACTAAATCCTAAAATGCCAAGTCCTAAAATCCATAATCATTTGAGGAATCTTACCCAAATTTGAAGCAACAACATTATTGTCATGCTGTATTTTACTTTATGGGCTCAGGAGTCCCCAAAATCAAAGTCGAGAGTGGTGGAATCGACATAAGAAAATAAGTCGACAGTCGATTTCCCCTACATCACCAATTTTCTGAATCTCAGTAAGGATTGTAGTTGATTGCCATAGGAATTGATGGGGATTGCTATTTAATGTGTATGAATAAATGTATAATTAGTCCCACATCGTCCAAATACATTAACTGTTATTATATATAAGCTAAGGGATGAAAAAGACAGTCGTTCCAATTGCATTTAATTGAGTTGTGATGATCTCTTGAAGTTTAATAACATTGTCCATTAATGAATGGCATTCAAATTGAAAAACGGTTCAAATAATTTTAACTACAACTTCAACAACGAAGTTATGCATGCACACACACATACATAGTACGGCTATATGATTCTCATATCATGCATCATTTATCTTAGAAAGAGATTTGTAAAGACCCTTTTTATTGACTTAAAAAGCCTGTAGGCTCCTTTGTAGTCCTGTTTGCTCTATCTTTGTCTTTCTTGCATTTATGTATCATCTTCATGTATGTATATGTTATGTCCGTAACTTCATAAAGCTTACCTTTGATTGTAAAACTCGTTAAATACATTAAGCTTTTGTCGCGTAGTTTTCATCACCAAAACACTTAAATCGTGGTTTTAACAGCCTCATGTTGATTTCTACTCTTCCTTTCTATTTTTCTTGATTTCTAATCAACATTTAAGTCTCTGACCAGTAGGATTTACGACTTCTGTTTGGATTTTATTTTTTTCAATTTGATTCTCTTCTACTTCTTCTCCTTTTTAGAATTCTACTTCTTCTACTCCTTTTTAGAATCATTAAAGAAACATGAACTTAGGAAGAGAATAAAGGAATTGTGACTTGGCAAGATGGATCTGGATCGATTTTATAATAAGTGGAAATTAGGGACATATCACTCTTTTCTAAACTTATTTGTTTCTTCTCCTTCCCTTTTAGAGATTATTTTCTACATTCGTATTTTTTGAATTTCTTTCTTTTTTATTTATTCTGTTTTCAAATTTAAAAATGGTCACTCTAACGTCGACCACTCCGACGTGTGCTACGATGCGCATGTTAAGATTGGTAAAATTATCCAAATATCCTGTGAATTTCATCTTTTTTTTGAAAATACGAATGTAATTTATAAAAGAAAATTAAAAAAGGACCAACTGTTAATTTTTCATAATCACAAGAATGTATGCCAAAATTTATCCTATAATCAAGATAAATGGAAGTCTGATGCATTCAATAGTTGGTTTGAGATCATAGTCTTATTCTTTTTTTTAGCAAGACCGGCCGACTTTATAGTGGGTCGTGCCACTGTATATGTATGAAGAAAAGATGTTCTGCACATGCACAGAAACAACTATATGCTTTTATAATGGTCATTCCACTTATAGTACATAACACATTCTTATTCTCACTTTAGTTATTACATGTTATCTATTTCATATCGGATTTAACTGCACTAATTTTCTATATGTTTGGGTCGATTAAATTCAGCATTCTACCTTTTCCATTTGTTGTTACCGTCTTGCTTTCCATTTCCCAAAGTTCAAATCATTAGGCAAAGTATCCTTAATTCGGTCTTTCTAACCCTATCTAACTTTGGGATTTAGGTTTAATGATAAGATCAACCCGATTTCATCCTTCACAGTTTTATCCTTACTGTCTTTTGGGATACTACTTTCTCTTACGGAACTGGGTTGACTTGTTAATTGTTCACCTGAGTTTATGCCTAAGAATCAACTACAAGTTTCAAAATAGTACTCTCCCATAAGATCTTTCCAATTTAATCATACAAAATATGGTGCTCATATTCAAAATTTGGAGTGTACCATCCAAAATAGGTACTCTTAACAGAACAATAAATGTTATGCTTGGTCTTCTTCCTATTCTCAATCTCACATTGAATACCTGTGTACCTTTTATTCTCTCTATAAATCAATTGCGATGACACCAAAAAATCACCAAGCGAACAGAAATATATCATTGTATCTACTCTATCCCAATGAAAGGCCAACTGCTAAATACTGCATCAATTAACTACCTTGTTCTGCTTTTCCTCCATCATACTTTGGAGCTCCTTCTGCCCAACTTTTATAAGACTCTTCACCGTGTCAAAGGTGGTCAGTCTTATGCTGTAATTCACAAACATGTGAAGCTTATGAGGATACGAATGAAACTTAAACAAGTTTATACAGATGAAAAGATAATTCACAAGATGAAGATTTGATTAAAATACTAATAACAATAAATCGACTAGACAAAAGTGTACCTGCTACTGGGCAAAGTTTTCAATGCATTGGGCACAAAACCTCTGTATAATCCAATTAGCCCATCTCGTTCCACAATACCTGCATAAGTTTAACATGAAGATGATGAAATACAAAATAAACATATTTTGAAGGCACGGTAACCATTTTTTATTATTCCAACCATAAGTCTACAAAAGAAGTTGTGCACCAAGCAAAGTAACAAAGTAGAATTGTGTAACATTATTGGTTTTTTAAGAAAACTAGCTTTCCATAAATTTACAAAGAAAACAATGTAAGAAGAACAAGATCATAAGAGAAGTTTTAGACCAATTAAACTCCAAAGCATGGAGGAAATTACATGGTATAATAATGTGCTGATCATGAGAAATAATCATGGCTGCATAAATATGTTACCTGGAAAAGCATCAAAGATGGTATTGAATGGGGAATTTTTCATTTGCATCTGTCGTCTAACAGTATCAAGAGGATAACACATCAGTGTGGCAAGTGTTGCGGACACCAAGGCAGTAACAACGGATGTTTCTGGTCGCTTTTGGTATTTCTCTGGAAGAGATTTCTTCACTCTACCACAAGGAGAAATAAGTTTATTGTCCAATCATTATTCAACTTTCAATAATTGAAAAAATGAGAAGGAAATATTACAGACATTTGTATAAAGGAAAACTACACCTATATTTCCTATTAAATTATCAGCTGCTTTCTAAACACTGTCTAGAAGAAGAAAAAAACTGATCCTTTTATTTCAAACGTAACATGATATGCTTGAACTGTTTGTGAGGTTTTAATTACTAGTGCTCATGTTTCCGCCTTGTTCAATACTTTTACAAATAAGGCGCACTGACAATCACCATTAGTCATAACTCCTAGATGTGCTGTCATTATTTGTTCATGTATACTGTAAGAAAAGGCTACTCTCTAAGTTTCTTTATGCATAAAGTTCGGTTCTTGAGTTCTCTATTTAGCTGAAGACAAGATTACGAATCAGTCAATGACTGCTAAATAATTAATAGGACAAATCAAGCATATTTTACAAATAATTTGTGAACCGAGTATGATTAGACAAGGAGGAGGAACACATAACATAAGAACTAGTGGAAGCTTCTTCTTCTTCTTCTTTTGTGTGTGCGCGTGTTCGGGTTTTGTTTTATTATTTGTGGTTTATTTTATTTTATTTTTGAACACAAAAACGTTGTCATAAGCAAAAAGCACAGTAGAGTTTTGGGAATCATAACACTTATCATAAAGAGAGATATTGGTAGAGGCCCCTACAGTAAGAATTAATATATTAAAAGGATATTTAATTTATCATAGCACAAACTTATATAAAAAAGACAAAAATACCGAAATTGATATTATTTATAAAAAAACATTATTTATTTTATCTCAGCAAAAAAAAATCCAGAAAGGATTATAATTCATTTAATAAGTAAACAAGCACCTAGATCTAATTGCCACTTCCATAAATTAGGTAGAATTTACTTCCAGTTAGAACTCTCTTTAACAAGCTTTCTGGTGATAAAATAGGCAATGATGCGTAAAACAAGCTTACAAGTCAAAAACACAAAAGTTGACAGCAATGTAAGGTGCAATTGAAAGCAAGGAAGGGCCAAGACCACTGTAAAAGGAGGCAATTCCTTCTTCTCGCAGCATATTTAATGCAACCTGGAAATATAGAAGGTTATTAAGTTTATAATTATTGACCATGAGGAAAAACTTGGACAATTATTATCACCTGAGACATTGTTATTGATCCTGGTTCAACTGCTAACCTCAATCGCAGTACATCCAAAGGATATGTTACCTACAGAAAAGTAAAAAAGGAAAGTGTGAATATACAGTCAAGCGTACGTATATAAATGCAATTCGTACAAATGTAATTCTATGTAATCAACTTCCGCACCACTGCTATATTGTGTTTGTAATTGCTTCTTATAATAGTAGTATAAAGTGGAGTATACATATAATTTACTTTATATAATTTTATTAAAATTTATAGGGAGTGTGTTGTTTAATGTCACTCACAAAAGTAGAGGTCATCCCAGCACAAGCACCTGCAGCAAGCCTCCCAATAACAGAGAGTTCACCATCCTTTTTCTTGAAGAGTTTCTATAATAACATCCCAATTTTCAAGTATCATTAAAGAAATAGAGACAGTGCAGAAAGCTTAGATTATATATGTAAGAATATAACTTAGCAATACCTTATAAATTTCATAAGAAAAAAGCTGCACAGCACTATATGGGAGTATCCGCATCACCTGAACATTGTTTTATTGATGTACAAAGAATTAAACTGTGTCTTACGCATTATAATTTGGTATAACTTACAAACCTGTGGAAGATTGCCTTTCCAGTAGCCCTTCATTCCTTCTTCTTTTTTAATCAGTACAATAGCCTACCACCAAGCACATCAAATCAAACATATCAACTAGACTAGTGAATGAAGTTGGAAAATGTAATATGTAACCTAATGAAAAATATGGAAAGAACAAACTTAAGTATTATAAAACTTCCAAATTCTGGCTACTCAATAAAAGATGTGATTCAAGTAACATACAGGAAGAGAAACACCAATAGCTCATTTGGCTAAGATACATAGCTATCACACAATAGGCCAATGGTTTGATTCCTGGTGGCGTCAAAATCTTGCTAATCAACAAAAAATGTTATGTTCTCAAAATTGTAGCTCATGATATAATAACAAAAGAATTAACATTAAAAAAAAAATAGTGTACAGAAGTGTATTGCTTTGCATCAAAAGTCAATCTTTAGCAACAAATTAATAACAATTCAAAATTTTCGATTAAACCAAACTTTTATTATATTTTAAATTTTTGGCAACAAAACAAAATAAACTCAGTTTAACCTTATTGATTTGTTTGATTGATGGGTTCTTGTAATAAAATCAAAACTCATACTGCATTGAAATACCCGGCAGCTCAAACAATATCAACATGTTTAGTTGCATTCAAATCTTCAAATATACGAACAAGATTTCCAATAGCTAGAATGAACATAGGCACAATTCAAAAAGTTCCTCAGGCTATCTGATTACACATTATGCCTCACAAAACAAAAACAAAACAAAAAACAAAAAACAAAAAAAAACAAAAACAAAAAAAAAACAAAAAAAAAAGAAGAAGAAAAGGAACTAATTCATATCATGCAAATGTTATTGAAAGAAAACCCCTCAATTCTCACAATAGTTCATAGTTCTGGTGAACTGAAGAGATATATAACATGGTATCAAAGCAACTCAAGCATGATTACTCGATGGTTGACATTACATTGGCTCACTGACGATTTACCAAAAGAAACTTTCTGCCATATGGTAATCAAGTTTAGTAGAAATGTAAATGAGTTGTACAGCAGAAACAGGGCTGTCAAGCTTTGCTCAGTAAGAAATTTTATGAAATTTGAGCAGGACATTACCAATTTGGAACCTTAGCTAGATGAATTTTTGGTCCAAAAGGAATTCGGAAAAGAAAAAATATATGGAACAAATCCTTAGTGTCCTATCTCCATCATATAAGTGAATGCTAAATCTTAGCAGAACAAATATAGACGGTCCTATTCAAATTACATTCTAAGGGAAAATATTTTAATATAGAAGCGAATCATTGAGAATAATACCTGAATGAAACCAATTCCCTTTTTAGCGGTTTCACCAGAAATGCGAACCCCGTGAGTCTGCATAAGGAGCTTGGCACGGTCAAGCGGAGCAGTGAGAGTCTTTGAAGCAGCACCAGCAATTGCTCCAGCTGCAAACAACGCTATCGAATCCGGTACCATGGCTAGCAACGCCAATGGATGTTTAAGCATCATCATTCTCAACCCCATTGATTCCTTTATTTCCCCCCTCTCCTTCTTCTTCTTCCCTTCAATAAATCCCTCGCTATTTGACCCATTATCAATAACATTCATATCAACAGCGCAGGCAGTGGCGGTTGTGGTCGAATTGGTGGAAGTGACGGATGCTAATGGAAGATTCGCCTTCTTCTTTCGTAACCCTAAATACGAACGCGCTGAAGAATTTTTGTGGAATAAAGATAATTCTTTTTCTGAATCCATATCAATAGAAATGGACAGCGAACAGAAGCTCGTTCCTTCAATTCTCCTTTCAGATCTGAGATGGGATTGCTGATTGACAAATGAGAAATTGGATAGTGGTAATGGATGCCAAGACATAGATATCGTTTCATCCTCGTCCTCTGTTTTCATTTTATTTTTCTTCGAATAATTTATGATTACTTCGCAGAGAGATAAAAACCTCCAAGAAGAAAAAACGTTATAAAGCAGGTTTCAAATACATGCATTATCCTTGACCAATATAGCAGTGTATCGAGTGAAGCATGAACCATGTTAGGTAACATCTAAGATAATTTTATTGATATACCAATACTCCCCTAGCATTCACAAGAAAGTACGACAAATTGATATATATATGGATATATCAAAATTTACTTTATATATATATATATATCAAAATTTACTATATATATATACTAGTATGAAGCCCGTGCCGATGGCACGAATGCCAGTTTGGTTTTGCCCATCTAGTTTATATGGTTGCATAGGTTTGACATTTGATCTGTGCAAACCTTGTATAAAACATAAAGAATGATAAATTTTTATGTAATTGATCAACGTAAATTGCAGTCATATATGAGAGTTTTAATTTTCTATCAGTATGCACATGAACTGCTTTACAAATTGCAAAATTTTAACTTAGTATGTCTGTGATTTATTATAAATTATGGTCATAATCAAAATGGAAGAATCATACTATGTTGAAAACAAATAATGAATGTTATAATATAAGATTAATATTCATTTTAGGTAGAGTTAGTTTCTGGGCTTAATCTATTTAATTGTATGTTTTTTCAACATTTTATTTATGATTGGCCAATTCCTATTTTTTAAATATTTCTGGATACTACTTTAACTATAAAGTAGATCATACATACAAATATTTATCATAATTCACTATAATAATAAACACAATATAGCTTATTTATTTTCAATTTAATATAATGTTAATTTTTTCAACAAAATCTTAGGTTATAAATACTAACATTTATGATGTACACAGTAGTATAAAATTCATGTTCAGTACATGGTAGAGTTACACATAAGTACGTAACTTTTCAAGGAGAATTCTTATAATATTGTAAAATTTTACATTAAGCAGCACAAAATTTGCAATATCTAACTACTTCATGACACCCATGAAACCCAACAATTGGCCAAGCAGCAATAGTTGATGAATATCAGCCAAAACCTACAATAAAGAAAACGATATTGTCCTTGACCCTGAGAAAACAAATCATAATCAATTAGACCTTGTATATTGGTTGGTTTAACATAAAAAAGTGTTTCTGTTAATGTAACTATCATTGATACAACTGACTAAGGTGTGTTGACATAATGAGAAGCAATTATAATCTATCATTTATAAGGTACAGGTAAAAGAAAACATAATTCCAAATATGTTTTTCCATGAACAAATGAGAAGCAATTATAATCTATCATTTAACGAATGTTATGATATTCCATGAACAAACTATGTTTTTTAATGTATCACAATGCCATTACATTTGGTATCTCTTTCATTTTATACAACTACAACAAAAGAACTTAGTTTTTGTGAAGAACAAAAATACTCATGATAATAAGAATAAGGGAAGTAATGAAAATCATGTTTTCTTATAATAGCATGAGTTTTCAAAGCTAATGGTTTGATAAACATTAAAATTTGTTTATTGATGTAATATACAAATAGTGCGAAGACTGAAATTATGGAAGGTAAAATCCAAACATGGAAAATATAAATTGGGAAATAGAAATTTGAGGATGAACATTAAATTGCTGATGAATAATTACATTACCAGTGAAAGCTTAACAAATTAAGTCTGCATTAATTTGATAATAAATTATATCATGCAAAATGTGACATGAGCATTCCGTTGCAGCCAAACACACAACAAAAGACATTGCAAATTGCTCACCTGTGGAATCCACCTAAGATGGAAAAAGCAAGTCCATTTCACTATGGCTATCATCATGGAGGCTATTATATGCACTGCTCATTATGCATCCAAAATTCGATACCTCCACTGAATAAAAATGATACCTCCACTGAAAAATAATTACCACACTTAATTATGGAGTGAAATGATTATTAGATACCTATAAAGGAGCATATAAAGTAATTTATCTCCTTAGTTCGATCTTCTTCACTTATGCACAAAATATTCCATTTTCTAATCCCTGCAAAAATGAAATTACTGTCATATCTTGCATAATCATGGTACGAAGTAACAATACTGGAATAAAATATAAATTGAGGAAGATAGATAAGTATTACAAATAATTAATAAATGTACATCATCAGTTAAATAAATCATGTTTTCTTATAATAGCATAAGTTTTCAAAGCTAATGGTTTGATAAACATTAAAATTTGTTTATTGATGTAATATACAAATAGTGCGAAGACTGAAATTATGGAAGGTGAAATCCAAACATGGAAAATATAAATTGGGAAATAGAAATTTGAGGATGAATATTAAATTGCTGATGCATAATTACATTACCAGTGAAAGCTTAACAAATTAAGTCTGCATTAATTTGATAATAAATTATATCATGCAAAATGTGACATGAGCATTCCGTTGCAGCCAAACACACAACAAAAGACATTGCAAATTGCTCACCTGTGGAATCCACCTAAGATGGAAAAAGCAAGTCCATTTCACTATGGCTATCATCATGGAGGCTATTATACACACTACTCATTATGCATCCAAAATTCGATACCTCCACTGAATAAAAATGATACCTCCACTGAAAAATAATTACCACACTTAATTATGGAGTGAAATGATTATTAGATACCTATAAAGGAGCATATAAAGTAATTTATCTCCTTAGTTCGATCTTCTTCACTTATGCACAAAATATTCCATTTTCTAATCCCTGCAAAAATGAAATTACTGTCATATCTTGCATAATCATGGTACGAAGTAACAATACTGGAATAAAATATAAATTGAGGAAGATAGATAAGTATTACAAATAATTAATAACATGGTTACCAAACTCCCTAAGATGATAAACATTAAATTCTGGAATTTACTATATTAAAAGTAAGTAAAAGTATGAAAGTACCCGCTTCATAGTGAAATTTTTGTTTGAACTATCAAGAAACTGAAGAAACAAAAACAAATAGAGTTAGCAATCAGTTTACTATTTTATATATGCATTTACTCAAATAATTCATGTGCAAAAAACGAAAATGAGAAAAACAGAAGCTACCACTGCAAAAAATTTAAGGGTGGAAGAAGGATGGTAGAAGGAAGAAAGGAAGACGAATCAGTACCTGAGAATTTGCGATGAAGGAGGAGGAGAAGCTATGATGGGTATATGACTTGAAACTGCTGCAGTATACATATAGATGGAGAAGGGCTGAAGGGGAGTGGGCAGGTAGATTTGCATGGGAAGTGGAGTGACGTGTGTCTACCTTGTAAACGTGGGCTAGAGCACTACTGTGAACTGGGCTAACGGAGGTATGTAAGCTGATACGTGGATTAGTGTACTACCGTCTGATGTCTTTCAAGCTTTAAATCAGATGCGTTCTTTATCTTTTGTTTGTCTTCTGTTAACTTCTTCCGTTAAACCTGATCTGTTTTGTTATATAGATATTCACTTTTGTAAAAACCCTTCAAAGCTTCCGTCTAGGTCCCGTCCAGACGATAGGTGAGGCTTACCGTCTAGCAATTTGCCTAGATCTGCTTATACAAGATTTGCTGACTCATATAAGAATCAAAAATGCATTTAGACACTGGTTAGATATTATTTAAGATTCAATGCCGTATATAAACGTTAATGTGCAAGTTTTAAATGATCTTGCCTCATGCCTACTCCTAAACACATTCGAAATTCCAATTTATATTAATCAACATTAAACAAAACATTAAAATGTATTCAAAATACATGAGTTATTAAAAAATCCCAGCTTCGATTAATCCCTACCTAAAATGCATTAACGTCTAGCGTCCGTCTAACGATTTTTACAACCTTGCATGTACCATCTCTTTTACAAAATTACATTTGTTTTCATCTTCATCATCTTCCATGTTTAAAATTAAAACTCATTTACACAAAATTAGAAATTCCTCACACTAAATCAAGTTAAATTCAACAGAATGAACTTTAACTTTTATCATTAATATTGTAATTCCTTTAATTTATTTCAAAAAATTCTTAGTTTTAACAAAATTAACCTTAATTTTAGAAAAGCAAATTCAAACACTTTTAAATTAAGATAGTTAGTCGTGGAAGTTTTTTTAATTGACATTTGATGTTTCATTAATTTCATCAAAAATGTATAGATTATATCGAATATCATTAACTTTGATATTTTAATTTGATGGGTTATAAGGAAAAAGACTAAAAATTGCAATCAAGAAGAGTTCATAGATTTTCTTAGCAAAATAATGATGTATGTTATCTGATTTTTGATGTATGAATAGAATTTGTATGTTACTATTGGCATCTAGGAAAATGCTTATGGCTACTTGTTATCCGGGATTTTAACCCAATAGAATTCAATTGTAGTTAGAACATCTGCATCAAGTCAAAACAACTCAAGAATCAACCAGAAGGATCAAAAGAAGAAACCAAGAGGGACACAAGAGGAAAAAAGGCAAAAATTGCCTAAGGGCATGGATCGCTAGCGATCCATAAGCATTGCTCGTGGGTCGTCCATTCTTCTTGCATCATGAAGCATTATCTTTTCTAGGCACGCCCGCTAAGTTTCACGATGTTCCAAGCAAGTTAGATCAAGAAGTGGGCATTCTTCTGATTCTAACAACAGTTTCATGCAACCAGTACATGAACCATAATCAAAACAAAGCATCTAGTCATGAAATTATATGGAGAGCATCTACGCAAGTCAAGGAACACGATCCAATTGAAACGAGCAAAAAATGTGCTAAACTATCAATATCGATCCATGCCCTATGGATCGTTAGCGATCCATCATATTGGGTTGGTTCGCTGCGAAACTTTTGGAGCATCTTCGTATCTTCAAATGTAAGTCTCTGGCAAAGCGGCTTTGGCCAAGTGCTCTCCAGCCCCTATATATACAATCCTACCTGCAACATAAAGTGGATCTTCTGGACTGGTTGTTGAAACTCTGCATAAACCATTCTTCACTCTTCTCCTTCCACATAACAGTCATCCAAAGGGTTCACTGTGATTCTCTAGTGAACTCTAACACTGGTAGCTTGTCCTAACTTACTATATCCAATCAAGTTGTAATCAGATTCAACTTGTAATTGCAGTCAGTCCATAAAAAAGTTATAAAGTGGACGTAGGCTTGTTAACAGCCGAACCACTATAAAAATCTCTTGTCTCTTTACTTTATCTATTAGTTATTATTCCTTGATTCTATTTTATTTGCTTTGATAAACAGGGATGGTGCTTTCACACTCAATTCAGGGTGTTGATCCATTTTTTGGATTAACATTTTGGTGCTTTCATTGAGAAAACTGAACTCAGCTTAGATCTAGGTATCTACTTTGGATTAGATAGGTTCAGAAGTTAGATCCCTAATCTCTGCTTAGAAAATATGTTGTTGAACATCAATGGCACCTGAAAGAAGGAGAACTACTTCCAAAAGATTCATAGGAGCTACCATTGCTGGAGAAGAAACAAACCCTCAGCAAATTGAAGTCAATAACCCCAACAATCTACAGTTAGGAGCTAACTCCGGAGATCAGGTTCCAGGATCCTCTATTCAGCGTGAAGTTATCACTAGAGATGAATTAAATAAAATGGTTGAACGAAATTAATCAGAGGATGGAAAATAGCCAAACGGCTCTCATGGACAAATTGAACGCCTATTGACCTTACAGTCACATGCTGCTCCAAGAACCATGACAAAGCCTGCGGCTGTAATGGAATAAGAAAATTCCTCTGTCTCTGGTCTAAACAGGAGAAACAGAAAGCAGCCGCAGAAAGGAGTGATAGGTGGAACCGTAGGAATCAATATGGAAGGAAACATAAATACTCCACCAAGTGCGAGGCAACCAGCTACAAACTTGAATCTAGGAGCGAAATACCCGCGGGAAGATATAACCATGGATCTCTCCGACTCAGAAGATGGTGAGCGACTTGATGACGACAAGTTGGAAGGAAATACCAATGCATTCAATGACGCCAAGGAGATCCAAACTACCCTCCATCAAACCAACCGCAAGCCAATGGAACCCTAAGGGAGTGACTCTCTGTAAGACAAGAGAGCTTAGGCTTCAGCCCACTCACCAAGATCGTTTGCAAAATCAAACACTTGGTGTAGTTTCTGACAGCCGACCCCCAGATTATCGGACATATGAGGCATATATCGTGGACATGGTCAAGCGACTAATGGATGAAAGTAAGGATAGAAGGGATGATGAATGGGGATCCGCTCCAAGCCGGACTCCTTTCACTAATGACATTCTGAATGAGCGGTACCCCGAAAAGTTCACTATGCCAACTATTCTGTCTTACGAAGGAACGGGAGACCCAAAACCCCACTTGTATAAGTACAGTTGGTACATGGATGGAGCGAATGCTTCGGATGTCGTTCGATGTAGATGTTTCCCGATTTTTCAAAAGGGAATTGCTTCCATGTGGTTCGCCGGGCTTCCGCCAAGATCCATCTCCACCTTCAATCAAACTAGCAACAAGATTCCTTCATCAATTTAGACTTCACACGGCATAGCCAAAAGATGTGATGTCCTTATCCGGCCTATTTCAGGGACGGAATGAATCTCTAAAGTCTTTCATGAATTGGTTCGACACTACGATAATTGAAGTAAGTAATCTGAATGAGGATATGGTTTTCATGGCCTTAGTCCACGCAATTCACCCCAAAGCTGAATTCGGGATATGGATCAAAATGAAACAACCTACCACTAGGAAGGACTTCAACCGAAAGGCGAGCCAGCACTTGAGATTGGAAGAGGCATAGGAATTAGAAAGGAAATCTGTTGATTCACGGCCAACCAACATTGGGCGGAATGGTATGGCAACAAGCCAAGGCATAAATACCTCCAGGACCGCAGAAGGGAATGCAGGAAAAAATGGAAATCAGAAAAGGAAGAACTAGAATTCCAACAAGCAAAACGGAAGTAGTAAGCGACTCAAAGGTTTGGGGCCTGAGGAATACACCCCACTCAACGATACTCCATAAAACATCTATCTCGTGACGTAGAGGATGGAAGAGTACAAGAAGCCGCCTAAAAAGGAAGCAACTGAACAGCAAAAGCATTCTTACCAAGTTTTGTTGGTAATAGTCGAGCATAGCAAAATGCGTCATTAGCCATAGTGAGGTTGGCTTCACGTCGCTAGTTTATATTGAGGATCGAGCTTGTCCAGTCTGATTCTAGGGCGGAGAGGACGCGTAGTGGAGCATGTAGACGAAATCCGTTCATCGATTCATCGAGAAATGAGCGAGATAGAGAAGAGAGAAGGTGTGGAACATGGTGGGTTCACTTGTGCCTGTACGTGCACATGTACAAGTGAAGAAGAGGAAGAAGATTAGTTGCAAATAGAGGTAGTTAGCATTTTAATTGGTTAATTAATTATTTAAACAATTCTGATTCTTATATTGGCCATATATTTTGCATACGAGGTCCATTTTGGATGCGCTTTCTTGTATTACGCTTGTGATGGAAAGAACTATGCTTTGGCATTAGTTTGGATAGATTTTATAAAGATGAGTGAAATTGTCTCTCGCCATACTATGATTGGTTGTATATTATTAGATCGACGTTCTGGAATGATTTTTGGTTTTAAAATGTGATTTTCCTATACTTATACTCCTACTAGATTTTTATAAAAGAAATTAAAATTATTTTAAAATGATTTGTATCGAATATCACATATTTTCCATCAACGTGCCATTTTTAGGGAATTATTAGATTTGCGCTATTTTTGATATTATTTCCCTATTGGTTAATATGGATGTATTTTACATGATGTATGTATGCTGTTTTGGATGTATGTATGGATGTTGGTTGCATGGTTGCTTGTTTGGTTGTTTGGCTATTTTTGGTTGAAAACATTGATTGGCGGTGATCGGGTGTTAGGGGAATATCTTGTACGTTGGAGTTTCGTACAGGCAGAAACCTAACGAACAAGATACGTTGTAGAGTAGTTTTAGGATATGCGTCGACGAATCTGAAGGTGGAATACGAGGCTTCGAACTTCAGTATGGACGTCGGATGTTTCCATTTGGTTTGTACTTATCTGTTTCTGTTAAGTACAAGACAAAAGTGGTTAGTATTGACCACTGTATAGTGGTCGGTGTCCATCACCATTATTAATTGGTGATTTGGTCGATCTTTGGCTTGGATGTTGAGGAGATTTTGTGGTGCCTGATTTGATGGTTTGTTCGTATGACCGACTTAGAGTATTGATGTTATTGCTCTAGAGCGAGCGATTTTGATGGTGAGGCGATGATGTGATGCTTCAACATGAGAGTTGGTACTTCGGATTATGAATCGATGGTGTATAGAGTAGGTTCTGAGGTAGATGGTTCCGGACTCTGTAGATCATGTTGGAGGTGTTGGCTCGTTTGCATCTTTAGAGGATGGCGATGTACAACATGATGAAAAGCCTTGTATCTTTAGTTTGTGACTCGTGGGGTAGTAGGTACCGAAGATTATACACTCCGTATCTTTGGTTTGTGACTCTAGTAGGGAGTAGGAATCGAGGAGGCTTATGTGGGAAGTCGTGGAGTGGAGGAATGTGGTGGGCTCTAGATAGTGGGAATTGTATTGAGCTAGTAAGGCTTAGATTGATATGCATGTACTAAGGGATCGTTGATGATTCAGAGAGTTTTTTGGTGTACTCGAAGTATGGGTACTGTACAGTGGGGACGCCCATGGATTAGTAGTAAGGATCTACATACCTTAAACTTGTTGCTTTGGGTCTAGTATCCAGCTTTAGGCTGCGAGACCTATATCCAGCTTCAGGCTGCAAGATACAAGAGTACGCCGGAGAGCCAAGACTTCCACTAGCCCATGGCTTGGGTCATGCGAGTTGTCATATATCTTGAGCCCACCGGCTGATAGTTAGTATTGTTTGATGGATGCTATTTTTGTTATGGTTGCTTCACTAGCCACCTGTCACCTTAGGGATGCCACACGAGTTAGGTATTGTGCACAAGGATGCCTAGACACCCTGACAGTTTACTTAGTATGGAGTAGGTATTGTGGATGGAGATACCTAGGCATATTATCGATGTTATATGCCAACTCGTTGGTTGCAAGGGCATGTCAGGTATGATTTATGTACCCTCTGTTCCATATACTATATTGACTTTTATAGTACTTTGAGATTGTTTATTGCTTACACGCCATTGTTGTTTGACATGAGGTTTTACGCTTTGCTTCTTATTATCTCGGGTACTCTTAAATGAGTAGGCTAGAGAGCGGGTGTGGATGATATATGGAGTTCTGCAGATGGACTAGCAGGAGGTGACGTTTACTTATACTTATAGTTGAGTTTGTTATTGTATATTCCACTGTATGACACTATGTAGCCTTGACAGTGTTTGACCTACTCTTATTAGAGACCGTTTATCAATTGAGTTTATATATCAGTTGTATAAACTCTTTTACTGTATTGTATAACTATGTAGATCTTATACTCTGATGATTAGTTCATATTGTTATTACTGTCCCGGTTGTGTTTATATCTGTGTTGGCTATTACATTTTATTTGATGCGATGTGAGATATATGATAGGTTATGTGATTATTTAATGTTTCCTTCTTCTCATTTTCCATTCTCTTCTATTTCCTCTTCTTTCTTTTCTTTTCTTTGATAACCGTTCAACATCGTAGGTGCATGGTGGTCGTTACACTTCTAGCATCCATGGGGATAATTTTTGGAACTTCTAGACTACATCGAACAGAAATAGTCGAAAATAGCTTTCGGATTCCAATATATAGCAATAAATCATTGTACGTTATATGAAAATACTTGTTAAAGCTCAAATATAAGAAAAGGAATTAAAATGAATAGTGCACGTAGGCCTATTATGGCTGAACTACTATAAATCTATGTGTACTATACTTTTCTTGCATAATATTTCTTTTAAATCTATTGCTATGTGTTTTATTGGAGGTGTTTTTCCTATTTTTGTGCAAACATTTTTGGTACGTTCACTGAGGATTTTCTTAGCATGCCTCCTAAATCTAAAAGCGAGACTGGTGGTACGATCGGGAATGTTAATCACACTACTACCAATCAAGTAACCATTCATCTAGTACTCCAGGACCAGACACAATCACCAAGGGTGACTTGGATAGAGTTGTGGCAGATCTCGATTCCTATTTCGCTGCCCAATAGCAAGCTATTATGGACCAAATCATGACATGCTTGGGACAGAAGCAACCTACCTTACACAACACCGATGTAAGAGGGAGAACTCGGCCTCGAGGATCTAGAAGATAAAGGGGGTTATACTTTAGCGACGAATCAGATCAAGAAAATCAAGGATCAGGACGAGTGGACGCCAAGGAAATGGATCAAGTAAGAATTCAGCCAGACCCCATGCCTAAGGCTGTCAAAAGCATATCAAGTCCATTTAGCCAACCCAAATACCCAAGAAACAAATGGGCTGGGCTAGACGCATTAAATTGGATGGGTTAAATGGACATAACCATTTAAACCCAGGAATAAATAGTTCCAAACCGTCTTATTCACTTCTAACCCTGTTACCCTAGTAATTATCGTATTCTCTATTCAGATCTTACTTTAAAATTTTAGGATTTCTTCTAATCGATCCCAATTTTGCGTGATACTTTTCTTTTGACACTTCTGCCTCTTCTCTAGCTCTAATCGACATGTGAATTGACTGTTTATCAATTGATTTGAGGTGTTTTTCGCTTTTTTGCTGTTTTAGATTTAATATTTTATGTAATACGTTATGTCTTCTTTTCTATTGATTGAAGTGAGAAATTTGATTGTGCGGGAAATGATTGATATTCTTATGCTTGTTATTATGTACTAATCGTTTCTACAGTTTATGCTAACTCTTTACCTAAGTTAATTTACTTTGTGAACATACTTGTTTGCCAAATTTTCTATTCTAATTGTTTTTTTGGCTTTTTAGTTTAATTTGTTAAATAAAATTATATGATAGTTTAGAATTATGTAGTTGAAACCCATCTGGAAGTACATACAGAAGGGTAATTACCATGAAAACTACATTGATATGAAATATCTTTATCAAAATTTGAGAAATATATCATGAACCTTTTTATTATTATTAATTTATATTTTGAAAGTTATATATTTTAAGAAGAAATGCTTGAGGCAGTGGCACCTCACTTGTTGCTTACATGGAAACCAAGTAAATTGTTTATCTAGAAAAGCATAACCTTGCTTTTCTACTTGTCTAGTTTATCTTACTTGTAACAGGTCGCGAGTTACTTGCAGGCTTAATTATAAGAGGATTTAAGGTGAAGTTCCCAATCACTTAAGTTTAATGTTTGCTTATTGTATCATAAATTGTTAAATAAAGAAATTTATTATTAATAGCTTTTTACTACCTATCTACGGTGATAAAGATGACTACTACTCTTTCACATGGCATTTTATTATTTTTAAGTGAAGTGTGTTACTGGGGGCCCTGTGTAACCCATTTATAATTTAAACCAACCAAAAGTGGATTCACATGTTTTTTATACTGGAACAACAAATTATAGAGAGATTCTATGAAATACTCTAAATTTAATTATATGCATGTATGGCACCTTACTACTGTATATTCCAATTTCTAAGCATGGAGGATAGGGGGCCGCAGCTGAGCCTGGAGAGGTGATGGAATTTGTGGAGATAGATATCAACGACCCAACGAGGCTTATGAAGATCAGATCCAAGATGGAATAGGATATCAAGGTATAGTTAATAGGATTCTTACGGGACCACCAAGACATGTTTGCCCGGTTTCATGCAGATATGTTGTGGAATCTCCCCTTCGATTGCATGGCATGCCTATAATATTAACCCAAGGAAACCCCCAATCAAACAAAAGAAAAGAAGTATGGGTCTGGAGTGGTCGGTAGCTCTTAATGTGGAAGTGAAAACCTTGTTAGCAAATGATTTCATCAAGGAGTCTCGGTATCCAAAATGGATTTCAAACTCAGTTTTGGTCAAGAAGTTAAATGGAAAATGGAAAACGTGTATTGACTTCTTTAACCTAAATGACACCTGTCCTAAGGACTGCTTCCTGCTTTCAAGGATAGACCAACTGGTAGATGGAACCGCATGGAACGTATGGACGCATACTCAAGATACAATTAGATTACGATGTATGTCCCAGATAGGGGACAAACCGGCTTTATTACCGACTTAGGAATCTATTGCTATACGGTGGTGCTGTTTGGACTCAAGAATGCAAGGGTGATGTATCAGCGTTTAGTCAACAAGATATTTGTTGGTCATATTGGAAAGTGTATGGAGTGTACATTGATGATATGCTAGTGAAAGCAAAAAAGGCCGAGAATCGCATCTCACGCTTAGATGAGATGTTTCAAATTCTGTGGGAATTCGAAATGAAGTTGAACTTGCTAAAATTTTCCTTTAGGGTTTCTTCTGGAAGTTCTTTGGATTTATCGTACACACTAGGGGAGTTGAAGCTAACTCGAAATAGGTCCAAGCTGTGAAAGATATCAAAATCCCTAAAACTAGAAAGGAGATGCACAACCTGAACTTCATGGTGGCGGCATTAAGAAGGTTCATCTCCAAGGCTACTGATAAGTGTGTCCAATTCTTTAAAGAGCTTAAGAAGGAGAAAGGGAGGTTCGTGTGGACAAACTATTGCCTGGCAGCATTCCTTATCTTATTTGAGAATTTACAGAAGCCTCTGATTCTTTCCACACTATTTGAAAGAGAAGATCTATATTTTTACTTGGCAGTGACATCCTATGCCCTGAGTGCATCGGTCTAAGAAGAAGACTAGGTAGAATGTCCAGTATATCATGTGAGTAAGCATTTCACAGGATTGTTTCTAGGTATCCTAAGCTGGGAAAGCTGGCATACTACTTGCTAATCGTGTCTCGAAAGTTGAGGCAGTATTTCCAGTCACATCCCATCTGAGTGCTAATAGATCAACCTCAGAGACAGGTTCTACATCGACCTGATACTTCAGGTAGACTTAACAGATGGAGCATTGAGTTAAGGCAATATGAGATTACCTATCATCCTCGAACAACAATCATAGGACAAGCCATGGTAGACTTTATTGCATAATTTATTTTCAGGGACGACGAAGTGGAATCCTGGGAGGAAGAGACTCTTAAATGGCAAATGTATGTAGAGGAGCTTCAAACGAACAAGATTTTGGAGTAGGAATGGTACTGTTGACACTCGGAGGGAAGAAGTTGATCAATGTAATATGACTGGAATTCAAGGCAACAAACTATGAAGCAAAATATTAAGCTATAATAGCAAGGTTGGAGAGCAAAGGTGCTAGGAATTAAATTGTTGTGCGTGCACAAGGACTCATAGTTGGTCATAAACTAAGTGCTCGGAGAATTCTAGGCTAAGGGAGAGCATTAGAAATCCTATTTGGGGAAGGTGAAAGTTTTTCTTAATGAAATGGAGCATTACATGATCAAACACATCCCACGAGAAGAGAATCAGGATGCATACGATCTGGCGAAGTTGACAAGTTCAGGAGTTGGGCCTTTACTGGGTTCGGTAAATGTTACAACCCTACCTAACCCTAACTTCAAGGAGGTGAAAGTCATTGCAGCTGTCAATGATAAGGAGACCTGGATGAAACCATTTACAAAATATTTGAATGAAGGTGTGTTGCTAGGTAATAGGAATGAAGCTAGGAAAATCTCGAGGAAGGCACCCCACTTTATCACTTAGGATGGTGTGTTGTATCGAAGGATTTTCTAACCAATTGTTGAGATGTGTAGCCGAAAGAGAAGTTGAGTAGGTGTTGGAAAACATACATCAAGGGAGCAGTGGAGATCATACTACGGGTCAGACTTTGGCAAAAAAGTGTTGCGATATGGATACTTCTTACCAATATTAAATCACGATGTGATGAGTATGCGAAAAGTGCAGCAAGTGTTAGCAGTTTGCAAAGATCCTAAGATTACCCTTGACTGAACTAACTCATATGCTTATCCCCTAGCCTTTCATGGTCTGGGGAATAAATCTAATTGGAGAGCTTCTTATGGAAAGGGGTGGAGCTAAATATGCCATAGTGGTAGTTGATTACTTTACTAAGTGGGGCGAAGCCGAACCGCTTACTAAGGTATCAACGACCAAAGTCATAATTTTTTTGGTCAAGAATTTAATATGCAGGTACGAAGTTCCCCTCCTAATCATCTCCGACAACGGATTGCAATTCAACAACGAGGAGTATGCCAATTTTCGCCAACAACATGGAGTAAATAAAAGTTTCTCCACGGTAGCATACCCGCAGGCTAATAGACAGGTAGAAGTGGTCAATAAAGTTCTAAAGACCCTCATAATGAAGCAAATGGAAAAGGTGAAAAAGGAGCATAGGTGGACAAATTTCCACTGGAACTGTGGGCTTATCACACTTCTTTCAAAATAAAAAAAGGACATACTCCATTTTAATTGGCTTATGGGTCGGAGGCAATGCTACCGGTTGAAACAGTAGTACCATCACATAGGAGGATTCATTATGACCCGACAGAGAATGAAGAGCCGTTGAACATGTCATTGGACTTATTTGATGAAAGGCTTGAGGAAGCCACTTGGAAAGCCATGGCGCATAAACAGAGGACAACCATGTAATATAACTCTAAGTTCAAACATTATCCACTCAAGGAAGGAGACCTAGTGCTAAAGTGGATATTCCTTAAATATTGGGCACTCGATCTAGTCTGGGAAGGGTCGTATGTCATTTGCAAAGACTTGGATAATGGAGCTTTCATCCTCAACATAGTAGGTGGAGCTATTTTAGGAAGCTTGGAATGCCCAGAATCTCCATCATTATTTTACTTAACTTCTGCTATTTTACTAATTGTATTACAGTTATATGATTGAAACGGTTACGAAATGAATTTTAATAAAATGTGCTTTCCTTAAAATCTTGTTATGGTAGGTAATGTGTATGAAATGTAACTTTGTACTACAGCCTAAACACGTTGAGTCAACGTTGATACTAAGGAAAATGTAGCAAACACCTGAGGAGTTGGACCCTTGCTTAGTGAGGGGTGGGGGTAAAACAATGTTTCAAAAATAAGGAATTTCTTCCCTCAAGCTTCTTACCGATGGTGGTGAGCCGGAGTGACAATAACCGAGTGTTCACCATTGACGATCGGCTCAAACTTCTTACTAATAGTGAGTGACTCTAACCAGATGTCCACCATTGACAATCGGCTTAAACTTCTTACCGGTAGTGATGGACTAGAGTGACCCTAACCAAGTGTCCACCATTGACAATCGACTCAAACTTCTCGTCGGTAGTAACAGACCAGAGTGACCCTAACCGGGTGTCCACCACTGACGATCGGCTCAAACTTCTCGTCGATAATGATGGACAAGGACCATAGTGACCCTAACTGGGTGTCCATCATTGATGATCAGCTTAAACTTCTTGCTGGCAGTGATGGACTAGAGTGACCCTAATCGGGTGTCCATCATTGACGATCGGCTTAAATTCTAGCGAATGATGGACCATGGTGACCCTAATCGGGTGTCCATCATTGACGATCGGCTTAAACTTCTTGTAGCTAGTGATGGACCAAAGTGACCCTAACTGGGTATAATGGATGATCAACTCAAACTTCTTGCTGGCGATAGCGTACCAGAATGACCCTAACTAGGTGTCCACCATTGACGATCAGTGCAGTCGGCAAAGGTGAACCAGAGTGACCGTAGTTGAGTGTTCACCATTGACAATAGTTTCAAAACCTGTGAATGGTCATGAAGAACCCAACTTATCGGCAGTCAGGACATGACAGCTGCCTAGTTGGTTCACCCTCGATTATTGGCTCTAGATTTTTATCAGTAGTGGTCAACTAAGTCCGACAGTAGTAAAGAGCAACTATCAAATGAAAGATGTCTAAAGTATGCATAGGTTAAGCAATAACAAACAAACAGGAAAGGCGAGAGTGCAATAAGGAAAAATAGACATGCAAGGATAATAAACATGCAAATTAAACTACTAGACATCCAAATAATTACAATTCAAGTTTGCAAGTATCAAGAATAATATTACTCGTCCTCGCCAACACATCAAAATTAGGCGAGCATGGATAATTATATTTAGTATGGACAAACAATTGTCTACTTCGAACACAAATACAAAAGGAAGCAAATGCTTCCATCACTTGGATTTGGAGATGGCTCGCTTGTTGTGAGATTTAGGGTGCCCACACTCTTCTTCCTTCTTCTCTTCTTTTGGCTTAGAGACTATCGCTTTATCAAGTTCTATTTGTTATTTCTTCATCAACCCTAATTCCTTCGTTATCTCTAGCTTGACTCTCACAAGCTCCTCAGGAAATTTTGTCAAGATGCTCTACCTTAAGGCTTCCTCCCTATTAATGCTTTCAATGGACACAATGGCGCCAAAACTCTCAACATCGACATCAGCCTTAAGGGCGTCGATCATCTCATCATGAGCCTCATCGACGGGGGTATTAGAGGAGCCTAGAGGCATAGTCTTTGATAATGGGGCCTTTGAAGGGATTATGGCTCCTGAGGATCCGTCATGAGCATGTCACCTGCATGAAAATGAGGAGGGATATGGTTTTTCCCAAAAAGGCTCGAATATATTGAGCAGTAGCCCGCAGACTATAAAGAAGAATTCTACCTCCTTTAGGAGAACGCAGAGTGTCGCCATGCAATGGAGCATTGTATGGAGGAGGGGGTGTGTCCCATGGCTGGTTCAAGATTGATGAATTTGAAGAAATATGGAAAATGGTTAGAGGGACATCAAGCATAGGAGCGTAAATAACTTGTTTTGAAGCTTGACCTGGTGTCATAGCCCCTGAAGTTGAGCTGCCGTTCTTTTTTGTATCCTCCACATTTTGGCCTTCTCCACCTCAACCAGTTTAATGTACCCAAGGAAGATGGCCTCCATCTCCTCTAACGGGAAGCGAGCATCGATAGTCTCAAGACTGAAGGATGGTCCTCCCTGCTCATTGGCGGTCTTAGCCTCCTTGATTAGTCACTTATGAATGTATTCCATTATTTCTTGGTAATCATCCATCCAAGCCAAGTTATTCTCGGTAAACATCCTGAAGTAGATCTCATCCAGGAACCCCTCCACCTAGTCAAGTAGGTTGTTCATCCCATCGCAATTCGCCTACAGCTGCTCAACTTTATGGGACTTGGTAGCCTTTTCCACAATCATAGCCTCAAGCTGTTCTTGGAGAGAAATCTTCTCAGCCTTCCACTCCACCAATTTCTTTTTTAGCTCAGGAAGGTTCCATTTTCGTAACTATCGCTTTGAGCTTACCTAATGTCTTCGAGAATTTGGCTTGAAATTGTCATAGTCATTGAACAGCAACCCCACTTTATCATTGTAATCTGCTTTGGTAGCTTTAATGTCATCAGAGTTCTCCTTCTTTCGCTTCTCAGTTCCTCAGCATAAGCAGCTTTATGTTTCTCGATCTCCTCCACCAGAGACCTCTCTAATACATCTAGCACAGCTTTATGATCCAAGTCCTTTTCTTGCATCTGCGTCCTTAAGTCAAAAATCTTCAGGTTCTACTCAGCGTTCTTCTTGCTATTCTCTTCTCCTTCTTTAATCACCTTAGAGTGAAACTCAAAATAGCCTTCACGCCACTTAAGCTATCCCCAAGAAGCTCGATAACGCTCGAGAAAAAGAGGAGAGGTATGTTAGTAAGTAGTCGGGCGAGGGTGTCTCTCCGTTGGTAGGGTTGATGGAACTCATTGTAACTTGGATTGGTGAAATCCATGATGATAACTGATCCTCCCTTATTCTCCCCCTTATCTTTGCCTTTGGGGGCGGCAACAACAATGTAACACCCTAAAAAATTTAAATAAAAATTTTAGTAATTAAAATAAGGTTAAAAATGGAAATTTTATAAATGTTGTAATTTGACCATGGAAGTTGCACCATTGCGTCCATGGCAATTTTTTTGATCAATTTCCGTATATAATATGTTGAAATCATAGTTCAAATAGAGAAGTTATGGGCGTTTGAAGTTTCTAAAATTAAAATAATTCAAACGAGTTTAAATTTGAAAATTTAAAATTTGAAAAGTTTAAATTTTGAATTTAAATAATTAGCATTATGGCTTAATATAACATTTCATTAAGCATCAAAGTTAACCATAATGTATGAATTAATTAAGTAGTAAATATAATAAAATGGAAAGAAATATTCACGGTCAAATGGGAAGGATCGGTCGACCGCCTAGGAACAAGCGGTCGACCGATGGAGTGCAAGCGGCTAGGGTTTTGTTATTTTAACGATCTAGATTTTATTATTTTTAATCTGATGGTTCTGGTTCCTTCTTACCTCTATAAATAGACCCCTAGACCCCCAATTTTCCATTGTGAAATTATCTAGCAATGATGAAGCTCTGTCAAATTCTTTCCCTTAGGGTTTCAGAAACAGTAAACTTTCTGGTAAGTAATTCTAATTTCTAATCTCTAATTTAAAGTAAATTCTCAATCTTTCTCCTCTCCGTCTTTTGATTTCTGAAATCTAATCTATATATACAATCTATTTGTTTTACATTCAAAAAGGGGAAGATCTAGCAGAGAATTAGGAGTGATATAAATCAGATCTCATCTTCTTTTTATTCTTCTTGATTCCAGAATTAGTTAGGATTTTCAAGTAAGATGTTTAATTATTTATATTTTTAGTTATATTCCTCTCTAGATTCTGATTCTAGATCTACAGTTCACTTTGTTGTATATTCCAAAAGAGGAAGATCTAAAACAAAATTAGGCTTGGTGGAATCAGATCCAGTTAGGAAGCAAATAATTCTCTATGAGTGGGAATATCAAGTTTTTCACATTTTTGCAATTGAGTAGTGTTTATTTAGATTTGATGTATGGCTTGGGAAATTTTGGTGTGAAAACATAACATCTAAAACCCTAAAATTTCCCTAAATAAATGCCAATCTTTGAATATGTTGGAATTTCAATTTTTTTTGTATTAATATAGTAGAATAAAATATTTGTTGAGGTTTAAGCAATTCATAATCTATCCCACTTCATCTCTTTTGATTTCTCTTGTAGTGTTAAAGGATTCTAAAAATAAATAAAGTTAAAAATGGTGTCCAAAGTATGATTTTTTATTATTATTTGTAGTTTCCACCGCCTATTTCTATTAAAATAAGTATGAATCCCTTTTTCACTCCAAGGTGGTAATTGCATAAAAGTTGGATATGATATAAAAGGCTGAAATTGTAAAGTTTGTTCCTTGAATAGAGGATTTAATTCTATTATATTAATATGAGATAAGTTTTGTATTATTACTTTTTGTTTACTAGTAAAGTTGTTAGCTAAGGATATTAGCTATTCTTTTGTTTGGAGTTCAGGACTTGTATGAGTTTTGACATTTAAATTAATAAGCATTTTATTTGCTGTGATTGGAAATATTTTATTCGAATCTCCTGAATAACAATAACGTAATAATTATAGCGTATTGAACATGTTGATTATAATTAATAGAGTAGTAAATAACACTAATTTCTTAGGAATGTAGTTAATGATAATTATGGGAATTAATCCATAATTAATGGCACAATAAGGGGATACCTTATATGGCCTTCATTGCTAATTTTTTGGGATGGTATATGTATACAATGGTTATACATATGAAGTATGACTAAGTTATAGGGATGTGACGTCAGTCCAAAATTACATAGAAGTCCACCTAAATAAATTTTCCTACTAGCGTTATGGCTTTGCAGATTAACGTGGGACATCGCCTATAATAAATAACCCCAACGGACAAGGTTAGTTCTAATTCTGTAGGGTTAATCCGACCAGCTAATCTGGCTACCAATACCTATGAATAGTTGGATTAATCTGAGATGTCACAATTAGGTTATGAGTCATAAATTACGCTATTGAGATGATAGAAGAAATCTTTAGGAGGGGACTGCTTCGGGTTAGAGGTATTAAGTGGCAATGGTAGGGTTTGCCTTTTTCTTAGGAGAAGTATTAAGTGACCTGATTGGATTTCTTACAATGTCAGTTAGTGAGAACCATGTAGGGACCCACCTCGGGTTAGGTTTTAAATGACAGGGACAGTAACACCCTTAATTTTGATTAATATTATTTAGGGCATTTAATTAAATGAATTAAATAAAATAATGTAAGAGGATAAGGTGATTGAGATTTGATAATTATAATATAGGTTGAGCCTTAATTAATGGACTAATAAGATTGATTAGAACATTAATAAGAAGGAGGATTTATGAGAAGGGCAAAATTGGAAAAAGGCTATATTTCCTTAACATGCACCCTTCCATTCTCATTTCCACCCTTACGTTCATTCATACAAACTAAATATTGAGGAAGATCGGCTGTTGTTAGAGAACTAAAAGGAAGAGAAGCTAGGAAATTGAAGCGAAAGCTTAAGGAAACCAAATCAACGCTCAAATCTCAAGTCTTACTATCAAATCAAGGTGAATAATGGTAACCCATCTCAATTTTGCTTATTTAGTTTTTGGTTTTATGATTAAACCCAAATCTTATGACTGTTTTACGCTATGTTTTTAATGGTTGGTTGATTATATGCTTGAATGATAAATTATCAGATTTATTATAAAATTATTTAATACATTTTAAGAGTGACAACATAGCTTACTATATTCATATGACTTGAAATTTTGATATGATGTTAGAAATGTTATTTTAGAAGTGGGTTTCTAATTTCATAATTTTCCAATCAAGTATGAATATTTTATGAATTTCTTAAGTGAAGAAAATGGTTTATTTCGGGTTTTAATTATTAAAAATAATTAATAATGTTTTTGGTCTTGAAATTTTTATATGTTAAAAAATACGATAAATCTAATTTATTATGATTTTGGGGATTTTTCCCAAATGTTTACGCATTATTGTGAATTTATTAGGCTAGAAAAGTTTAATAATTATATTAAATATTAATATAAATTATATGGTTTGCTAAATATTTTGGAAACGAGAATTCTGATCTATGGTAGTTTTCTAAAAAGGATTTGCTAAAGAATGTTATTATCCAAGAAGAATTTGACAAAAAAATTTAGTTGGTAAAAAGATATTGCTATTTAAGGAAATAAAACATTTTTCATGTTAATTACGATATTGCCGTGTGCGCTATTAATCAATGTTGTAGTCCATCTATGCCGCTTGTCGTCACTAACCTATAGGAAAACATATGATATCAACCTCATTAGTATGCAATGATTCCTCTAAGGTTGGGGCTTATATATCAATTGCCAACATTGATGCCATGGATGTTAATAATGTCGCATATGTTCTTTGCTGCCTATTTTATACCACAAGTTTTATAGCGACAACCATGATGCCACATATTTTCTATACTGACATCAACTCCATGAGGCTGCAATGCCGTTATAAGTCTATTTTCGACATAAGCTATGTTACGGCCTTGATGCCGCAAGTATGAATTTCGACATTGATTATAAAGGGGCAATAATGCCTATAGTTTCTTTTGTCGTCGTGTTTTGGTCATGATGCCACTGTAGGCTATTTTCGATACTGATGTTTTATGGCAATGATGCCACCTAACCTTAATTTCGATGTTCCCATATTTCTATGTTTTAAAGCTTTATACTATGCAAGCCAATAGTTATACCGCTAATAATCGGCAACCTTTATATTTATGCTATGCGACATAAATGGTTTTGGCCTTATGTTTTATTTCGGATGCTTTAACATGATTTCGATATAGAAGGATACGATAACCCATAGTGGCTAAATTAATGTCGCACATTACCAATTTAATGGTGATATAGCTTCATAGCCTATGGTTTTGAGGTGCGATAACCTCTAAATGACTTTAAAATTTATCGATGCTATTTTATAAAAGCACACACACATACATATATATATATATATATATATATATATATATATTGGCATGATATTTTGGATAAAGTAAAGGGCTATAGTTTCCTTTTTTTAAGTATGATTTCAAAGGTTAAATCATTTATAAAGAAATCGGTTTCAAGGAAATAAAAAAGGTATTTAGCATAGAATTTTACTAGAGAGATTATTCTTATCACTTTTAGATAAATTGTGATAGGATGAATTGACTCAGAAATTAGAAAACCAGATGTGATCAGTGAAGGGTCACACCCTATACTTCAGCTGTTTGTACCTAGCTGATATTAGGGCTTCGTTAAGGATAGACTAAAGGTAGGTTTACGCACAGAAAGGAATACACAAAGATGAGGTAGGTTATTGGTTGGTCTGCAAAACCATTAGGATCAAAGTGACCCTAGGAATAGTAGTTTCAGACAGACCATCCAGTTTCCTTCTAAAAGTAAGTTGGAGAATTTGATATATCTGGTAGGTCCGAGTCAGCCATATATATTTGTAGTTACCTTGAGAAAACTATTATGTTGGGACAGATAATCCATTTATTTAGACAAAGTAGTCATGATTACCCATGTTGCATGCATGCAAATGATTGTTTATATTGTCTAGTTTAACCATATTGGTTGCAGGTGCTTGATTAAATAAAAGATATGTTTTTAGAGGATACTAGTGAGGGAAAAACCCGTTCCGCACCGCGGCGTGGTCTCACTAGATATATATTAACCGAGATGACATATTATTATTCACTCCATACTTTTTGTCTAACCTAAAGTTTTTGTCTTTCTCCTTTAACTCTCGAGTACTCAATTAAGTAGTTTGAGAGTAAGATTTTCAGGTTTTAGCTTTGACAAAAAAAGCTTTTGGAGACGTGCATGAGGTAGAGCTAGCTATGTAGGAGTCTATCTATTTATTTGTCCGCTATGTTATTATGACTTTTGTTTATAATTCGTAATGGCAGAAATTATATCTGTCTAGTAGTAAACTCCGATCAACCAAGGGGGCATCTTCATATGTCGCTCTTGGAGTATTTTTTAATAATTAGATTTCATATGAACCCGGGCAACGTTTTGGGATTATGTAACGAATATGGAAACTAATTGATGAAATCTGTGTTCTGAAATTTTTTCATATTCATGTGCTTATGATGTTAATAATATTATTAATTGATCTCATTTTGTCACCAGAGAATAATACTATTGATGACTGCAGCATCAGTACGGCATATTTTTGGGCATCAGAATAGGGATGTTACAACTTGGTATCAGAGCATAGGTTTTTGTAAAACTAAAAGAATTTTGAATTTGAAAGGGTTTTGAAACATAATCCTAATAAATTAAAGAATGAGATTGGGGGTATGAGATAACGCTATAGTAACGTACTTTTATTTGCTATATATAAGTATATATCTTATCTCTATTCTTCCCTCTCTTAGACCGTTCTTCCATGTCTTACTAAGGTTCGAATGCAGGTTTAAGGAAATTAAGATATGGAGGTAGGAAATGGAAGAGTGAATCTCGATGGAGGAAGCACCACAACAAAGTGAAATGTCAGGCCCAATACTGGAAGGAATAAGGGTCGACAAACAACTTCTAATGTAGGTGTTGGAACATCGGTGGATATGGTAGCTATGTATCAATTCATTGTCAACATGATGCAAGTAGGAGTTGCAGCTGGATTAGTTGGTGGTAATGCTGGAGAGAAAATCCCAAAGTTCTGATTGTCAGTAACTATGCTATGTTAAGTCGGGATTATGCAAGACTTAGAGGAAAGCCATTCTTTAGAACTGAGAATGCTATAGAAGTAGAGAATTGGCTGCTTTACCATGAAAGGATTTTCACTGATTTAGGTCTGAATGATGAGTAGAAAAGGAGATTGACATCCAGGCAATTGCAAGGAGCTACATTATACTGGTGGAATGGTGTAACTATGGGAGTACCGAAAGAGAAATTAACTTGGGAGGAGTTCAGAAGGAGATTCTAGGAGAGATCATGTCTGAGATAGCCAAGTCAATTTTGCTCAGAAAGTTTGCTGAGTTAGAACAAAGAGATATGACAGTGCTTGAGTATGCGACTAGATTTGAGGAGTTGTCCAGATATGGATATGCAATTGTGGATACTATGATTAAGAGGAACGAGAAGTTCATTAGAGGATTGAAACTAGAGCTTGCCACAACAACGTTACCACATCTTAGAGACCCTTGTGATGTAGTAGTGGAGCACTGAGGAATGAAGAGATTCTTGCTTTCTTTAGCGGAAACAAAGTAGTGGAGACTCGGAGTAGGCAGAGTCAAAAAATGAAGTTCTTTCAGAAGAAGGGAGCTCAGAAGGTGGAGCTGCCAAGAAAGGAAAAGCAGATGTTATGTGCTACAAGTGTGACAGCAAAGGGCATTTGGCGAACGAATGTCACTCTGGAGATGGAAAGAAAGTTATTGGAAGGAAGAACATCAAGTGATTCAATTGTGGCCAGATAGGCTTTTACAAGAATCAGTGCAAGGAACCAGCTAATGTTGAGAAAGGCAAAGTATTTGCTTTGGAACCAGCTACCTCGATACCAATGGCAGAGGAGAAGGGAAAAGCTGTGATGAGAGGTACGCTTTTGATTCATGGCATACCTGTTAGAGTACTGTTTGATACTGATGCATCATATTATTTTATATCTCATTACTTGGTATATAAGCTAAGTTTAGAACCATTATACCTAGTTACTTCCTTAAGGGTTGCGAATCTGATAGGAGGGTATGCAACTCTAGGGATGAGATGCGATCATTTAGATTTTGAGTTGTTAGATCATATATTTTTCTGTAGTTTGTATGTCTTTTATTTTGTAGGCTTTGAAATTATATTGTGTATAGATTGGTTAAGCAAACATAATGCTAGGATATTTTTCCAAGATAGGAATATATCACTAAGACACCCTAATAGTAACGATCGAATTATATACTCAATACAGAACTCAAATTTTGATGTTTGTGCTTTATTGGGTGCAATTGAGAAGGAATATAAATTGAATCGAGTTTTTGTCATTAGAGAGTTTGCAGATGTCTTTGAGCCAGTGACTGGACTACCATCGAAATGAGCTATTGAGTTTGGAATAGACCTTGTACTTGGAGCTGAACCCATGAGTAGACCGTCTAATAGAATGACACCTACTAAGATAAAGGAGTTAAAGGTGCAGCTGACGAACTTAGGAGGAAAGAATTTTATTAGACCAAGCAGTTCATTTTAGTGAGCGGCCACGGTGTTCGTGAAGAAACCAGATGGGTCTTTGAGATTATGTATCGATTATCGTAAGTTGAATGAAAAGACGATAAAGAATCATTATCCTTTGCCAAGAATAGATGATTTATTTGATTAGTTGAGTGGAGCCAAAGTATTTTCCCAACTGGATTTGGCGACGGGGTTCCATCAATTGAGGGTAGCGGAGGACAGTATCCCATTGACGGTGTTTTGAACAAGATATGTTTTGTACGAGTGGCTAGTAATGCCATTCGGGTTGACTAATGTGCCTTCTTTCTTTGTGGACTTGATGAACCGAATCTTTCGAGTGCATTTGGATAAGTTCATGTTAGTATTCATAGATGACATCCTAATATATTCTAGGAATGAGAAAGATCATGTGACTCATCTTAGAATAGTAATTAAGACGTTAAAACAACATTAATTAAAGGTAAAGTTTTTGAAATGTCATTTTTGGAGTAAAGAAGTGAAGTTCCTTAGTCACATAGTCTCAGAAAAGGTTGTAGTGGACCCGGCTAAGATAGAAGCTGTTAAAAATTAGAAGAGACCCAAAAGGGTGACTGAGATAAAGAGTTTTATTGGATTAGCTGGCTATTATCGAGGATTCATCAAGGACTTCTCTCATATAGCAGCATCGATGACTAAACTAACAAGAAAGGACGTGAAGTATGTTTGGATCGATAAATGCGAGGAGGCATTTTTGAAGCTGAAACACTTACTGACCAATGCGCCCATGTTAGTTGTACCAAAGGGTAATTAGGATTTGGTGGTGAATACTGATGCATGCGGAATAGGATTAGGAGTTGTGTTGATGCAGAAGGGTAGAATGATTGCTTACGCCTCTCAACAGTTTAGACCGTATGAAGTTAGGTATTCAGCTCACGATTTGGAGTTGGCAGCTGTAATCTTTACTTTGAAGGTGTGGAGACACTATCTCTTAGGAGAAAGATTCGAGCTGTTTATGGATCACAAGTCTTTAAGATATTTATTCTCTCAAAAGGAGTTGAATATAAGATAACAGAGGTGGTTAGAGTTTATAACAGCTTATGATTTTGGAATTGAATACACACCAGGAAAAGGAAATAAAGTCGTAGATGCACTTAGTAGGAAACATTAGAATGCAATATTAGCCATGTTAGCAGAGTGGAAAGATTTGGAAGCATTGACTACTTGTAGTGTGCAGTTAAGATCGACTGCTAGTTTTAGTCAGAATACTGCTATGCTATCTTTCTTGGAAGTTCGACTGAAATTGATTGAAAGGATTGCCTCTAAGCAAAGAGATAATCTAGTTGTAGATGAATGAATTAGATGATTGGAAAATGGAACAGATATTGATGATTTAAAGGATTTTTATCTTGACCAAAATAGATGGTTGAGGTAGAAGGGACGATTGTGTGTTCCAGGTATTGGTGACCTAAGGAAAGAAGTTCTTAACTAGTGTCATCGATCAATGTTTACTATTCATCTTGGAGGAACTAAGATTTATCAAGATACGAAGAGATGCTTCTTCTGGGAAGGTATGAAAAGGGATGTAGGCTTATAGGTAAAGCACTGTTGAAATTACCAACATGTGAAAGCCAAGCATCAGAAGACAAGTAGATTGCTTCAGCCTTTAGATATACCAGTGTGGAAGTAGGATTCTATATCCATGGATTTTATTGACGGATTGAAAAGGTCAGGTAGTGGAAATGCAGATATTTGGGTTATAATGGATAGATTTACCAAGAGTGCACAATTCATTCCCATTAAGTTGACAAGGACGATACCCGTTTTCGATAAGTTATTTATGAAAACTACTGTTAGACTGCATATGATTCCTATTAGTATAGTTAGTGACAGAGATACCTTATTCACCGACAAATTCTAGAAGAGTCTATACAAATTCTAGATGAGTCTATAATAGGTATTAGGCACCAAGCTCAAGATGAGTACTGCTTACTATCCACAGGCAGATAGGCAAACGGAAAGAGTTAACAAAGTCTTAGAGGATTTTTTAAGAGCTTGTGTGCTAGATTTTGAAGGGTCGTGGGAAGACCATCTATACTTAGTCAAATTTTCCTATAACAATAGTTATCAGACTAGTATAGGAATGACACCTTTTGAGGCTTTATATGGAAGACCCTGTAAATCACCCGTATGTTGGTTAAAGACCAAAGATAGATTAATTCTTGGTCCGGATTTAGTAAGAGAAGCCATAGAAAAGCTTGAGTTGATCCGATTTAGGATGAAGGAAGCTTAGTCCATGAAGAAAAGTTATGCAGATAAAGATGGAAAGACTTAAAATTCTCAGTAATAGATCATGTTTTCGTCAAAGAATCGCCGATAAATGGTGCAGTAAGATTTGAAAAATCAGGGAAATTAGCACCTAGATTTGCTGGACCATTTCCTATTATTATAAGGATCGGGGAACTCGTTTACAGGATAGATTTACCAGCAGTTTGGCAGGAGTCCACAATGTTTTTCATATTTCTCATCTTAGGAAGTACGTTCATGATCGAGAGACTACTATTACTCCGACTACATTAGAAGATTTAGTGGTGGAATCGAACATGACTATTGTTAGACAACCAGTTTGTATTGTGGCTAAGGATGAGAAAAAGTTAAGGCACAAGATAGTTAGATTAGTAAAACTCCAGTAGAGTGACGATGAGAGAGACTGCACTTGGGAGACACGGGGCATGATTAGAGGTACTTATCTTGATTTGGTCAGATGGTATGTTTTATCTCTGTGTTATAAGTTTGTTAAGTACCTTATCATAATTTCTAGGATGAAATTCTTTAAGGAAGGGAGTCTGTAACACCCCTAACTTTGATTAATAATTTTAGGATATTTAATTAGATAAATTAAATTAAATAATGTGAGAGGATAAGGAGATAGAGATTTGATAATTATAATGTGGGTCGAGCCTTAATTAATGAACTAATAAGATTGATTAGAACATTAGTAAGAAGGAGGATTTATGAGAAGGGAAAATAGGAAAAGGAAACATTTCCTTAACATGCATCCTTCCATTCTCATTTCCTCCCTCACATTCATTCATACAAACTAAATATTAAGAAAGTCCATCCATTATTAGAGAACAAAAAGGAAGAAAAGCAAGGAAATTAAAAAGAAAGCTTAAGGAAACCAAATCAATATTCAAATCTTAAGTCTTACTATCAAATCAAGGTGAATAATTATAACCCATCTTAATTTTGCTTACTTAATTTCGGTTTTATGATCAAACCCGAATATTATGACTATTTTATGTCATGTTTTGAATAATTGGTTGATTATATGCTTGAATGATGAATTATTGGATTTATTATGAAATTATTTAATACGTTTTAAGCATGAAAACCTAGTTTACGATATCTATTTGACTTGAAATTTTGATATGATGTTATAAATGTTATTTTAGAAGTCGGTTTTTAATTTCATAAGTTTCCAATCAAGTATGAATATTTTATGAATTTCTTAAGTGAAGAATATGGTTTATTTCAGATTTTAACTATTAAAAGTAATTAAATAATGTTTTTGGTCTCGAAATTTTTATATGTTAAAGAATATGATAAATCTGATTTTTTGTGATTTTGGGGATTTTTCCCAAGTGTTTACGAATTATTGTGAATTTATTAGGCTAGAAAAGCTTAATAATTATATTAAGTATTAATATAAATTATATGGTTTGCTAATTATTTTGGGAATGAGAATTCTGATCTATGGCATTTTTCTTAAAAGGATTTGCTAAAGAAAGTATTATCCAATAAGAATTTGACTAAAAAATTGGAGTTGGTAAAATGATATTGCGTTTTAAGGAAATAAAACATTTTTCATGTTAATTACGATATTGCCATGTGCTATTAATCAATGTCGTAGTCCATCTATGCCGCATATAGTCACTAACCTGTAGGAAAACATATGATAACAACCTCGTTGCTGTGCAATAATTCCACTAAGGTTGGGGCTTATATATAAATTGCCTACATTGATGCCTGCATTGTTAGTGGTGTCGCATATTTTCTATGCCGCCTATTTTATGCCGCAAGTTTTATAGTGACAACCATGATGCCGCATATTTTCTATACTGACATCGACTCCATAAGGCAATAATGCCACTATAAGTATACTTTCAACATATGCTATGTTACGGCATTGATGCCGCAAGTATGAATTTCGACATTGATTATAAAGAGGCAATGATGCCGCTAGTTTCTTTTGCCGCCGTGTTTTGGCCATGATGCCACTATAGGCTATTTTTGATACTGTTGTTTTACTACAATGATGCCGCCTAACCCTAATTTCGACGTTTCCATATTTCTAAGTTTTAAAGCTTTATACTATGTAGACCAATAGTTATGCCGCTTATAATCGACAACCTTTATATTTATGTTATGCGACATAAATGGTTTTGTCCTTATGGCCTTATGTTTTATCAATCAGATGCTTTGACATGATTTTAATATAGAAGGGGTGCGATAACCCATAGTGGCTGTATTAATGCCGCACATTATCAATATAATTGTTTTATCATATATGGTTTCATAGCCTATGGTTTTGAGGTGCATGACCTCTAAATGACTTCGAAATTCATCAATGCTATTTTATAAAACCATGTATATATATTGGCATAATATTTTGGATAAAGTAAAGGGCTATAGTTTCCTTGTTTTAAGTATGATTTTAAAGGTTAATTCATTTATAAAGAAATTGATTTCAAGGAAATAAGGGTATTTAGCCCATAATTTTATTAGGGAGATTATTTTTATCACCTTTTGATGAATTGTGATAGGATGAATTGACTCAGAGTTTAAAAACCAGATGGGTTAGGTATTAAGTTCCCAGGAAAGAAGTATTAAGTGGTTTGGAGGTCCTCACTCTCGTATCGTTAAAGATAGTTGCATTAGATTTTGGAAATGGGTTAGGTATTAAGTGACGAGACCTGCCTATTTTATAGGTATTAAATGGTTAGAGTCTTCCTAATCTCCAATAAAGGGTATTTATTGGTTTCGGTGCTTTCTCTTGCATCATTGATGTTAGTCGTGTTAGAGTTTTGGAATTGGACTGGAAAGGCCTTTGGGCTTACAGTTAAAATTATTAGTATGGTATGGTTTTAAATACGTTAGACATATTTCTTATTTAAATAATACTTCTTAAGTACAAATATTGTAAAGCTTGGCATTTTTATTTCACCAAACATTTGTTGTTCTTACCCACTCTTCATTACAACATACATGTTAGAGGAGACAATGCTGATTTAGGAGATAAAGGTGGAGATGAAGACTTGTGGCGGTTACCTATCTATTTATGCTTTTTAAATTTTTTATGTACCCAGTTAAGACAATAATGTTATTTGAATATTGTACTATAGAGGCTTTATATAAACATATTGGAATATTTAACATGTTATGTTTATGAAATAGTTTCCTTTTATGAATTGAGTACTTGTTTTAGATATTATATTTTGTTCCATTTCGCTATGTGATTTTAAAAGTATAGATAGATAGTTCTGTGCACTGTGTATTGTTAAATTTCATCAACTTAACAACTCGCCTTGAGATGGGCATAAGATTCGATAAGCTTTTTTTGGGTCGAAATTAGATCCGTTTTAGGGCTGGTTGTTACAATTGGTATCAGGGCTTAGGTTATCCGATCAATGGGGATATGTCTACGTATGAGTGGCGTATTTGTTATTTTTGAAAGTATTTTCAAAAACCCTACTATATATATATATGTATGTATGTATGTATGTATGTATGTATACTTAATTTGAATTTACTCTAAATTCCAACTATAAGATTGGTTGCGACCATATTCTGAAAGGATGTATGAGGCGACTATGGGCTAGAAGAATAAATAGAGTAAGGAATGTGCGACGGAGGTCGTATCGTAAGGAATGTAAATGGAAAAATTTTAACTCTAAAATTAATCAGGCAATAAATGTGCAATAAATAGGTAGTTACAGTAATTTAATTAGGATACAAATAGACTAATTAAAGGGATTATTAGGATGATTATGGAGAGGTAAAGAAGTTTTAATAGGAAAAGTTGGATAAATAAATGTCTTTAGGAATTATCCGGTTAGGATAATAATCATTTATTACGAACAATCAACTTTTATAGAAATAGTAACTAAGCATGTTAGGTAGTAATTGAATATTACGAGGTAGTATAATTGTAAACATCCGAAAGTAAGGGATGATAGAAGAAGAAAATTCAATAGAAAGGACAATTAAAGTCAATTTCTAAAATCCAACCCCATGTGAAAGAATTTGATAAAAAGTTTTTCCTTGGAAACTTCCTTGAAATATTTTGGATGGATATTTCAAAAGATTTACTAAGAAATTGTTGTTTTGAAAAGGTAAGAAAATTTGGAAAATCATAACTTAAAAAAGAAGTTGTGGGGTCAAAAGTTCAGATAAAATGTTTTAGGTCAAAAGCGGTTTTTTATTTTTGAAACTCTTAGTATTAAAAAATTAGTTGAGTTAAAAAGTTTTCATTTTAAGGATTTTTGACAAAGGGGTTTTTCTTTTTGAAATAAATATAAAGTAGAGCGTAGGTTGGACTTGATGATTTTTCCTATTTCATAAATTTGAAAGTTCATTTAAAGTTCTTCTTTTTAAAAATAAAAAATGAAACTTGACTAAAATGATGTAGAAGCAATTTAAGTAGGAAAAATATAAATTGAGGAAATATTGGGAGATTTCGGGATTAGCCTTAGGGACTTATAAAATAGATTAGTAATCTAGTTAGTGATAAAATAAAAGTGGAGTGATGAGAATGGGATAAGAAAATGATGGGATGGGAGTTTACCATGTCTACTCCACTTTTTATTGTTTAAAGTTAAAGATGATGTTTTTGAATATTTTGAACTAAAAGACTAACTTTTAAAGGAATACATCTTTGATGTAAAAAGTTTTTGAAAAAGGAAACTTATTTTGCTTTTTTTTGGGACTAAGTAATCCTTTTTGAAATTTTTATAGTTTGGTTTAATAATTGAGCTTTTGAATGTTTTGGGTTAAAGACCCTACTTTTAAAAAGTAAGTCTTTGTTGGGAAGGGAAATTATTTTACTAAAGCAAATTTAGAACCTTTAAATTTGGGGTTATAAATGAAGTGGTAAATGTTTTGAAAATTGTGAAAAGTTGGATTAAAATATTTTTGGAAGAATTTGTCCAAATGCTTAATAAAATGGAATGGATATATAGAATAAAATAAAATGTGATGTTTAGATTATTTTGGGAATTTAATTCCCCAAACTATTTTTACAAATTGGAATTTCTTTTGGAAAGTATGCTTAAAAGTTTTCTTTCGAGATGTGGACTAAAACACCCCACTCCCCTTAGCATACCAAAAAAGGGCACACCAAAGGATGTGGTGCATTATAGGTATAGCTAAAGCATCACAGAGACTAAGATTCATAAGACAAATAAGTAAAAATAGCGGAACCATTTAAATAATACTTGTCATTCAAAATTAAAATTCATTTCAAAATAAGTCATAAAACATAACATGTCTCAAAACTCAAAATCTCTCATGTCTCATGAAAATACATCTCAGTCTCATATAATCAGAGTATAAAAGTAACAATAATAATAGTAATCCCTCTCACAAGTACCAATCCATCATAAGCCAAATGAAAAAGATGAAAAGTAGAAGAATACATCTGAAATGAGAAAACTCCGGAAATGAATCTCCAAGCAACCTGAATCAACTATCCTCAACTCTGCAGGCCTATTGGGGGGAAAAGGGGAAATAGAGGAGTGGGTCAGACAATAAGTCTGGTGAGTGAAAGTGATTACTAGCATTTATAAGCAAGATAAAGATAATAGACTAAGCAATAATTCTAGCATGAAAGGAAAATACAAAAAAGATAAAACTCAGATAAAATACTGCTTCTGATTCTGTTTGACTGTTTGCTTTGATTGTTTGCACTTGTCTTAAACTGCTGTGATTAGGCTGAAACCCTAATCCTATCTTAACTGCTATCTTGATTAGGCTGAAATCCTAATTCTACCCTTTGATCGGCCTATCTATCTCTGTTATGCCACTGTGAACCAATCCTGTTGGTCACAGCAAAAGACACCTCTTTAGCGCTTAGGATGCAGTAGCGAATTATTTACCCTAATCAATGTTGCACGCTCGGTCATCGCCGGTACACACTAACTGTCGCTCCCTATTTGACCCTTTATTTACCCTAATCAGCATAAGCATGCCCAGCCTCACCTAACTGTTGTGAGACCATCAGTCCTAGACCTGAAAGGGAATGCTGCCGGTACTAGTCCTAACAAACAATCTTCTAGTTTTGTGCCCCTTGCCCAAATCCCCAGATTTGAGCCTCTATCTATTGGCCACTTATTTACCCTAATCAGCATAAGCGTGTCCCAGCTTCACCTATCTGTTGTGAAACCATCAGTCCTAGATCTGAAAGAGAATGCTGCCGATAAGGGCCCTACTTCTATATTTGCTTATTAACTTAATCTAAGTTTTAAAATAAGCCTCTTCTATTATTTCTTTCTTTGCTATATTTAATTATTAACTTAATCCAAGATCTAAGTTTTAAAATAATCCTCTTTTGTTGTCTCTTCTTTCTAATTATAACCTACGTGTTATAATTGTTCTTGCAACTGCTACTCTTCTATTTTCTCTTTTTAGCTATAACTACTAATTATAATCATACTTGCAAATATCTTAAATTTGCCTATTTCGGTCTATACCTATTTTATTTCAGTTTTTCTTATTTTACATCAGATTTCTGTAAATTTAGTGTTTTTCTATTTAAATCCATATTAGCGAATTCTTTTCTTTTTAATATTTTATTCGCATAAAAAAGGAATAAAAAGAAACTAACATTTACAGGTTAAATTTCAACTTAAAATAGATGTAAATAACTGTGAATAACTGTAAATAATTGCAAATAACTGAATAAAATAGTTGAATGAAATAGACTAGAAAGAACTTCTGTAATTTACTTAAAAATGGACTGTAAATAAACTTACATAAAAATTGTCTCAAAATTGTAGAAAAACTACAACTATTGAGAACCCTATTACTTTAAATTACTTAAAAATCTAAAATAATTATAAAACACTCACATGTGGTCCTTAGCTCTAATCCTTGGCCTTCCTGGATCCACTTCTAGGGTGTAGAATATTTTTATTAAAAAGATCTTCTCCCTAGAAAAAATTTCTATTTAGGGTTCAGCCTCAGGCAATGAACCCAATTGGGAGAAAATCTGAATGAGAAAAATAGCTAGGTCTAGGGTCTTATTTATAGTATGACTTAGGGATCTCAGCCTACGGATTTGAAGGTTAAATCTGGTGCAACCATGTCATAGGCTCGCTAGGAACCATCGAATGCAGCTAAGAACACACGAGATTTGACTGAAAATCAAAAATATAGTCATCGGCTCGTACCTGGATGTTTTTACGTCCAGGCAGAAACGTGGGTCGACCCGACCCCTTCGGGGGTCGACCTGACCCTAATGCAGGTCGACCTATGGATGTATATATTATTTTTTTCTTTTTTATAAAATTCTGATTCTTGTTTCTCTCGTAACTTCTTTGTACTAGCTCGGATTTCGACAAGTTATATATGGAAATTGATTAGAAAATCGCTACGGACCCAATTGTGCAAATCCCGTAGCTCGATTCTAACAATTTCACTAACTTATTTTATTATTAAATTAATTTGTTAATTAATTATTATAGCTCAAATTTTGGGTTATTACATGGACATTCTTTTGAAAATTTGAATTTCAAATGTCGCACATTAGTGTAATGTGGGTTTCTAAGTTTATATTTTATGGAGTAGATGGGGATCACTATCTAGGTAAGAAAGGTTAAATGGTTCATGATATGGATAAAATAAGAATGGTATGTACAACCTGACCTGAAAATTTGAATCAATCCCAAGCATTTATTTGTAGAATGTTGGTAATGTTGTAAGGGTATTCCAGATCTATAATTGGGTTGTAAGTTAGGTTGCCCTTGGAATGTGAATTTTTGTATTTGGATTTATTGGGAGTAGACTCCGGGTAATTTCATAAATTACCTAATACCTTAAATGCATAAAAGTGTGACGTTTGAATTGACAAGCGATATACTAAAAAGGAAAAAAGATTTGCAAGATAAGGATACTCTTTTTTGTAGTTTACACTATCTATTTCAATAAATAAAAAAAGAAATAATCCCTGTGCAGTTAAAGCGCTCGGCAGATTCAAAGCGGTGGAGGTGCAAAAAGTCATAGCGGAGATACAGCGAGGATATAGCGGATGACTCTAAAATAACATATAAAACTCGTACTTAATGTTTTTACAAATATATAAATGGTAATTAAATGAAAAATTAACATTCAATTGAATTATAATTAATACATAAATGATTTTAAATAAAAACATGTGTGAATATATTGTAAATAAACGTAAAACTCTAATTGAATTTAGTTGAATATTAGAGTATTTTCATTTCTGAAAATATATTAAAAATTCAAATAAATAAATTAATTTCATAATTTTTATAATGTAGAAATTTCATTTTTCAATTCATTTCTTTTAAAGAAGATATAGTGGAAATAGCGGAATATAGTGGGAATAACGGGATATAGCGGAAATAACGGGGCTTAAAGCGGAAAGGCTATATTTAGGGCTATATGGATAAATCATAGCGGTAGAAATCCGCCATAAGATATAACAAGGTTATAGTGGGGTAATAGCGGGGCATTAACTACACAGAATAATCCTTTGTAATTTCAAACAAAGCAAAAATATTACTTGTGATTAATTTATGGAAATTTTTAACTATAATCCTATTTGGAAGGATGGCTCTAATAAAATAAAATATGGAAAGGAATGTTCTAGTTTAGTGATTAATAATTAACAATAAGAAATATATAAATAGTGTAATTAACAACAATATTTGTATTAATTATAAATAGCGTAGTAATTATAGGACTATGATTTATGGATGTTAATTACAGATTTATGTGGGCAGTAAATTTTTAATTAAAAGAGAATAAAAATAGATTAGATAAGGGATCGATTAAGGAAGCTAATATGGTATTTGTGGAGGAATTGAATACTCACAATGGGTGAATTTTGAAATTGGTAATAGATTGAAATGGAATAAACAAGGACTTATTAGAGATTGTAAATTTTGAAATTAATGATAAGTTATTATAGGTAATGGATATTTATTTGAACTAAGAAACTAAGAAAGATGGGTAATGTGGAATGACATTCTACGAATGTACATCTTAAATTGGTAAGGAGCATTAGGACCCTAATGTCAATAAATCCGGTTAATGATTAAGATCAGCTTCCCGCAAAATTTTCTTTTAGAATTTTTCGGTTGAAACCGCTAGTTGTCTCCTTTAGGAAAAGTGTTTGATATAGTATAAGGCATGTTCCTGTTTTATCACTATGTTGATTTTGGGGATCGGACTAGACCGTTAAATAAATATATATATTGAGAAACATCGTAAATAATGAAATTTTATTAGGACACTTAACTAGTGATAAATTGAGGGTAAGACTGGAAGTTAGTAAGGAAATTAGGTTAAAATGCTTCAAACCCAAAGCTTGTAAAGTGTCAGCATTCACCCCGAAGTTTATAAGGTGTAAAGGCACATTAGAGAATTTTCTAAATTGGACAAGGACGAACAATTTGTTTCCAGATGTTAGAAGTGCCAAAGGACTAAGACCGAGCAAAGAAAATCGGAGGGTTGTTATTATAATTAGAGATTTCGACTTGGAATTGAGAGCATACATCGACGAACTTTATAGATGGGTTGCCTAAAGGAAATGAAGCTATTTAGGTTATAGAAGATTGAATCATTTTACTTCCGTTGGAAGTAATATGATTACAGCATCTCTGGCACAGATTTACGACAAGAAAGTGGTGTGACTTTATGAAGTTCTAGTAGGCATTCTTACGATAGAGACACCGTGTTCACTGGCGAATTTGGAGGAGTTTGTAATCGGCTTTGGGAACAACTTTGAGTTTTAGAAAATTTGTTGAAAGCTTGCATCATGGATTTTGAAGGGCCTTGGAAAATGTAACAATCTGTACCTTAATGGGCCAAAATTTTGACTAAAATCGAAACTCAAGTCCATCAAAGCACAGATTGTTGGTTTGGTATCTGCAAATAAACATGAGCATTATATGAGCTTGATAGAAATCTAAACTCACAGTGAAAATAATAATAGGTTAAGAATACTGACTATTGTAAGAATCTCCATTCTATAGTTTCAATGACAACAACTATACAATCACATATTTTATATATCTTATCAAAATTACAGGTATATACTACAAGAGATCGTGATGCTCAAAGATATCGGGACTCGAAGACAAACAGAGATTTATGGACCATACTATGATTAGTAAGGTTATATTAGTATATTAAGAGTCCTAGATAAACATTATAAGGTCTCCTTGAGTATATATGCACACACGAATTCATATACACAAAATTATCACCGAAAACCTTTTAAAATCTGGAAATACCAACCACAGACGTCTGTGGAAAATCCACTGACGTCTGTGAAAAGGCTCGGGAATCTTATTCCTAAAGCCACAGACGTTTGTGGTTTTTCCATAGACGTCTATCATCGGCAACTGCTATATTCTAAATTGTTGCTTCTTTTCATTTGAATAATCTTATCTCTTCTTCAAAGGTTGCAGCCATTAAATCGAATAGAGTTTATCTAACAATAACAACTCCTCATCTGCATCTCTTTAATCCTATAAATACATCAAAGATTGAGATTTACAAATAAACTATTCTCTTGATTTCTTATTACTCTCCATTTACATATTTGTGCATCTCTTGCTTACATATTCTCAATCTATCATAACCAAAATATCATTTTGGTTAAACCATTTCCTACAATTCAAAGTATTCACATTCACATACTGAAAGGAGATCATAGGAAGAATTGTACTATTAGTCAAAATCTATGTATTGGAATACAAGATTGTCAGAGAAATACTTTTGAATTAGCCTATTCCTCCAGGAGAAGTGAGGGTTATTGTATTAAAGGAAATACCGAAAGGGAGCTTCAGGATTGGACATAAGACAGGAGGTCCAAACCAGTATAAAGTATCTGGTGTGCTCGCTTTTATTATTTACCTTCTTTATTTTCAGTTATTATTCTCTGCTAAGTGTAATTAATAATATACACTCTCATACTTATATATAAGTTGCATTATATAAAGGTCCTATAGATTTTTTTCATTTGGTATCGGGGTACGGTCATTTCAGTCTACAGTAACATGTAGTTGAAAAATCATTAATATGGAAAGCACTTTTTAAGAAGGTCAATCAACTGCTCGTCCTCCACTATTTTACTGGTTGTAAATTGCTTACTGGTTAACTCGTATGAGAATATTTATGGAAGCAAATTGGTTAGAAATATGGCTTGGAACTCAAAACAAATATGAAGCACCTAACGTCGATATTAGCACTTGGACTGATGCACAAAAAGCAGCGGCATCTAATAATGCCAAAGCTATTAATGTATTTTTTTGCTCACTTGATAAAGATGAGTTTTCACGTGTCATGCTTTGCACCACTGCATATGATATATGGTGCACTTTACAAGTCACACATGAAAGCACAACTAAAGTCAAGAAAACTAAAATCTCGATTTTACAAAACCAATTTTCATCTTTTAAAATGAAAGTAAATGAATCAATTATTGATATGTATGCTAGATTTCAAACCATTCAACAAGATCTCATGGCACTTGGAGTCAAGTTCACATATTTTGATTTAGTCGCACGAATTTTAAAATCTTTGACAAATGAATGAAAAAGAAAAGTTTTATCCATCGAAAAAGCTAATGATCTTTCTCAACTCAAAGTCGAAAGCTAATACGAAATCTGATGTAGTATGAAGCTAACTTGCAGGCTAGAAAGGATCAAAATCATGAAAAGGAAAACATAGAATTCCAAGCAATTAACGAAGATTTGGACTTAGATAAAGATGAGATTGTTTTTATTTCCAAGAACTATAACAAATTCAGGAAGTTCAAGAAGATGACCACTCAAATCAAACATCGATTAAATGCTATAAGTGTGACAAATTTGGTCACATGAAGAAGGATTGTCCACAGCTCAATAATGATAAAAAGAAAAGCAAGTTTGAGAAATTCAAGAAAAAGAAAAGTTCTTTTCAAGTAACATGGGATGATTCAGATTCATCTTCTTCATCTGACAGTAATAGTGAAAGCTACTAGGAACACGCAAATGTGTGTTTTATGGCTAACACTGATGAGGTTCGTCCTGAACTTATTTATGTTGAAATAATGGGAATTAGCATTGAAATAGATGATAAATATTGAAAATTAAATAAATTAAATAAGGAATATATAAGAAAGTTAACTGGAGTAGAATTAGAAACTGGACTGTTAAAAGATGAAAAAATAATCTTAGAAGAAGAATTAGAAATTACTCAAAAAATGTGCAACGTCCTTATCTCAAAATGTCATCTTATTACATGATTTAGAAAATTATAAGTTAGAGAAAGTTAATCTTGAAAAAGAAACACTAGAATTACAAGCAAGTATAGATTCTAGCAATATTGAAATTTGTGATCTTAAAAGTAAGTTAGATAAAATAACAAATAATGTGACAAAATTCAACAAAGGAAAACAAAATTTAAAAAATTTGAATAAAATATCTAAACCATCAAGAAATCGAAATGGATTGTGTTTTAAAAGAAAATAAAAGTCAAAGAATTATAGCACATTATACATAAAATTCAAAAAGCCAAAGTTAGAAACTAAGATTAAGAATCCATACACAAATATGGTAAAAATATGGATTCCTAAAACAAATAATAAACTAATTAGACAAAAGTATATTGATGAATATTTAAAGAAAGTTGTATATAACAATAATTACATTTCTAAAGGAACCAAATCCTCATGGATATGGCTACCTACTTCCACTAACACGTAGGACCCTAAACAAAGAATGTGGGTACCAATTAAATTTTTCTTATTTTGCAGTTACCTATAATTAAAATAAAAAGTAAAGAGAAATGGATACTCAATAGTGGTTGCTCCAAGCACATGACTGGAAATGCACATATGTTATCAAATATAACATATATCGATGGTGGCACCGTGACATTCAGAGATAATTCAAAAGGATTTTTCATCGACATTGGAGAAGTAATCAATATTGTATTTCTAATTCTCTTATTATTACTAATGTTTTATTAGTAGAAAATTTGAAACATAACTTATGAAGTATAAGTCAATTATGTGATAAAGGATTTAAAATTGATTTTGAGAAAAACAAATGCATTATCTTTAACCAAAATAAAAATCTAATTTTTGAAGGAATTAGAAATCGAAACATATATGTTTTAAGCACAAATGTCAAAAACAACACTAATTTATGCTTAGCCGCAAATGATGATGGTCCATGGTTATGGCATAAACATTTTTGTCACATAAATTTTAAGAATATCAACAAACTAGTTAAAAATGAATTAGTTAGAGGATTACCAAAAATCAACTACAAGGTTAAAAACCTGTGTGACGCTTGCCAATTTGGTAAATTAAAGAAAGATCTTTTAAATCTAAAAATGAAATTTCCACAAAGCAACCTCTCGAACTGCTCCATCTAGATTTATTTGGTCTGACTCAAGTACGTTCAATAAATCATAGCAAATATGTTTTAGTAATTGTTGATGATTGTTCAAGATATACTTGGACATTATTTTTACAATATAAAAGTGACACTTTTGAAATGTTCAAAATTTTTGCTAAACGAATTAAAAATTTGATGAATTTAAAAATTAAAAGTATACGATCTTGGAGGTGAATTTGAAAATGAATTATTTACAAATTTTTGCAACAAAAAGGGAATTAGTCATAATTTTTCATTTTCACATACACAACAACAAAATGGTGTTTTAGAAAGGAAAATTTGAACTCTACAAGAATGTGCACAAACTTTACTAAATAGTAGTAACCTACCAAAAAGTTTTTAGGCCGAAGCTATTGCTACCGTGTTATGTATTGAATCGTGTAACATTTAGACCAATGACTAAAAACACATGCTATGAAAAAAATTTCAAAAAGAAACCAAAAGTATCGTATTTTCGAATATTTGGATCAAAATGTTTTATTTTAAACACAAAAGACTATCTAGGAAAATTTGATTCTAAAGCTAATGAATGAATTTTTATTGGCTATTCGGATCGAAGTAAAGCATATAGAAAATTTAATAAATGAACAAACATTATAGAAGAAAGTCTTCAGGTTTCATTTGATGAAAATTTTAAAAATAATAAAAATGATGATGATGAAGAAGTCATAAATAATAATAATAATACTAATGTACCTATACATGAAAGTAATGACAATAATAATATTAATAACAATAAGGATAATGCGATAACATCACCATCTAAGATATTAAAAGGCCATCCAATTGATAGTATTATTGGTGATATAAGTACAAAAGTATCAACCAGAAAATAGTTAAATCAAATGAGTCATGTTGCATTTGTATCAAATTTTGAACCTAAAAATTATAAAGAAGCATCAAAAGATGATTTTTGGATTATTGCAATGCAAAAAGAACTTAATTTGAAAGAAATGACGTATGGGAACTTGTACCGAGACCAAACGATCAATCTGTAACTGGAAAAAAATGTGTTTTAAAAATAAAGCGGATGAAAATAGAAACATTGTTCGAAATAAAGCAAGATTAGTAGCTCAAGGATATAATCAAGAAGAAGGAATTGATTATAAAGGGACATTTGCTCCGGTAGCACATCTCAAAGCAATACGAACATTACTTGCTTTCACATGTCATCAGAATTTTAAATTTTTTCAAATGGTATGTTGAACAACCTCCGCTATTTGTTCATGAGAAATATTCCGATCATGTATTTAAACTTTAAAAGGTTCTATATGGATTAAAAAAAGCACCTCATGCTTGGTATGAAAGACTAAAAACTCATTTACAAAATTCCAGTTTTCAAATTGTTAAAATTGACTCTACTTTATTTATAAATTGAGAAAATAATGATATATAGTTGCACAAATATATGTTGATGACATTATATTTGGATCAACTAATGAAAAATTGTGTAATGAATTTTCTAACATTATGAAAAATGAATTTGAAATGTCTTATATGGGTGAATTAAACTACTTTTTGGGTTTGCAAATAAGACAACTAGAAAATGGAATTTTTATAAATCAAGAGAAATACTGTTGAGATTTATTAAAACGCTTTGGAATGGAAAATACTTCAAGTAAACTAACTCCGATGAATACTACTCTACATTTAAATAAAGAAGAAAATGGAAAAGATTATGATCAAAATTATACCGAAGTATGATAGGATCCTTATTATACTTAACGGACAGTCGACCAGACATTATGATGAGCATATGCTTATGTGCACGATTTCAAGCATAACCGAAGTAAACACATCATCGAGCAGTTAAACGAATTTTAAGATACTTAACCAACACCAAAGATTACGGTCTTTTCTACCCGAGAGGCAGCTTGTTCGAACTCGTGTCATATAGTGATGTTGATTTTGGTGGTCGCAAAATGGATGGAAAAATCACAAGTGGCATATGCCATTTTATTGGCCAATCTTTAGTTTCATGGTTTAGTAAAAAAAACTATGTTTATCTCTCGACATGTGAAGCCGAATACATCTCAACGGCTTTAGCATGTGCTCAAGTAATTTATATGTAATAAACACTTCAAGATTTCGGTAAATTAATTTTTGAATCTCCAATTTATTGTGATAATACTAGTACCATAAACCTTTCCAAATATTCTATTAATCATTCTCGAACAAAACACATTGATATTCGTCACCATTTCTTAAGAGATAATGTTGAAAAAGGAATTATATCACTTGAATTTGTGAATACCAAAAATCAAATTGCGGATATTTTTACCAAAGCACTAGGCGAACCAACTTTTATAAAACTAAGACAAGACCTAGAAATTTGTTCTTACAATGAATTTGTAAACTAAGGTATATAACTCAAATAAAATGCAGAAAATAATTTTGTAAAAATATTTAAAAATGTTTTTTATCCATACAAAAACTAACTAACTTCTGTTTTAATTTCTATGGTTAAAATTTTACTTACCTAACAAGTAAACTTCCAAAAATAGTAAACAAATCTTATATAAAGGAATTGTCCTATAAACTAAATTCATATATCCTTTTTACCAACCTTTGTTTAAAAACCTTAAACCACTTTTATTCAAAATGTTGTCTGACCACAATTCTACTTACTCCATAATTGACTTTAGTTCTCCTTCCTTAAATAATGTTACTACCTCTCCGAAGACAGCAACTCCACCCTCAAATAGATCAACCTCTATAAATATTATAAACTCTCCAACATACCACACTGGCTATTATCCGAAAGTGAAAAGGATAAAACATGCAATCAATCTCGATTCATCGTCACTAGAAACTAAAGTAGATGAAATCTTCCATTACCAGCAAGAGATAATGGGAGTTCAATGTGAAATTCACTATGAGCAGCAATGACAAGGAAGCACCTCAATTTCTTGGAGAAATGCATCTTGGCTATATGTGGACATTCTCCAACGAAAGACCGTCTGCATAAAAAATCACCATGTATAATTGAGACGCCGGTTAGACCAGGCAATCTTACTCCTCGTAATATATGGGGAGCAGGACACCCTAACCAAACTAAATCACCTCGAATGTTGAAACACTCATATTGGTCTCCACTGAGGCCGTTTGTTGAAGAGACAAAAGATGAGTCGAATTCGTGGTACATACAACAAAATAGAAAGTCTGACTCCTTTGAAGAAAACTAAAATTATGGTGTCGTTACCTCTAAATATTTCTTTGATGAAATAATTTTTTTATTGTTATATGTAAGAACCATTTGAATGCTTTTTAATAAAATTTAAATGTTTCCTCATTCAAATATTGAAAACAAGACCAATACTGCAAATATACAGGCCACAGACGTATGTGGAAAAATCACAGACATATGTCGCTGGGTTCGGGAAATTATTTCCAAAAACCACAAATGTCTTTGAAAATTCCACAGACGTCTTTCATATGCCTCGGTTTCCAACTGCAACAGCCCCTATTAATTCCATTTCCCCTCCAAATTTCACTTTTTACCTCAATCCACTTTCCCAATTCTAAAACCCTAGCCTCCATCAACTTCAAAATCAACATCAATGGCTCTAAAGAAGCAAACCATTTCCAAAAAGCAAAAGCAAGGTGAATCTTCCTCCTCTTCTCAATCCTTTGTTACCAAAACTCACATAAATCAATCGCTCCAAAACAATACTACTGCTATCAACCGATTTCAAGTGCCTTTAAAGAAGATTTTCCATGCCGGCCCCTTCTACCGCCTTGGAAATGTGACAGAATATGACATTCAAGGTCTAACAATGGATGTCGGTTGCTGCGACCTTATTAGTTATGATGAGAACAAGTAAATAATCGATCCACTTACTATCTACCTTTTCTATTCAAACTTATGTAGCGAGGAAATATGGAAACCGGAAAAATGAAGATAGATGGTTGTGGTCGAGTGTTCATGGTAAAGTGGTAAAAACTATATGCGGTTGAACGTATATTAGGATGCTTTCATGTGGGAATCGAGTTTGAAGAAATACCGGACCATAATTTTATACCCGAGATGAAGTTACCCATCAAATTTGGGAAGATAGGATGCCACAATGGAAATCCGTTTACCTACGACCACATGCTAGGCTACTTAATAGGATGATAATCAGCACAATCATTCCACGTTTAGGTAGTCACAAACAAATTTATTTATATGACCACAGGGCTTTATATGCTATATTTGGTGGTCTTCGGTAAATTGGGCAAAATTTATTGACAACCACATCAAGGGTTTTTGGACTCAGCACCGTCAGATTATTGTATACGCTCCTTACCATATGTGTATCTTGCAAAACCTAGGAGTTCCTTCGTACTTATCACAATATGAGGAAACTCCGGCAAAAGATAGTGGTCTAAGATATTTATCTTTGATGCAACTTCCAAGAAACCCATCTCCTATCATCCCCTTCCATCAATGGACCATCCAACACAAATAACAACAACAGGAACATTCACCACATCCTCATATGCCATCCTCTCTGTCTCAAGAATATCATTCCGACTTCAAAATTTTGGAAGCTCGGGTTGAACTTCAACATAATGAAGTTGGGCATGATGTGACACTTCAGAATCAGTGAGTGATTACTACAAACCAAAACGTTCTAGAAAGAAATCAGAAATTGCTAAGAAAGGAAGTAAGTGGGTTACAAAGATCATTTTTCACAAGTATGACCAAAATGGAAAATACATTGGAGAAGGTTTTGAACATGATGAAGAAAGTTTTTCGGAAGGCTCGTGGGAGATCATCATCCACATCATCCTCTTCTACTTCACCTACACCACTTTCACGAGCACAAACACCAATTGATCGTCCCCATAAACCCGATGAAGGAACTTCTCGAGGCAAGAACATTATGCAAGAAAAACCAGAAGAAGAAGAAGATAGTGATGATATTTCCTTGTCCGATGCTAACCCACCTCACCAGCAACATTATCTGGCTTTCCAAGAACTTTCAATTCAAGAGAATGAAGAGAACCATGATCAAACACAATGGCCGACCAAATACCAAGAAGATCCATCCGCTTATTGAATATTATGAAAACTATGGTGGACTATCTTACTCATCAAACCGGTGTCACTAAGCCTTTTTTTCATTTTCTCTCATTTTATTTTGAAACTTTGCTGTTTTTTTAGCTGTACTGACGAATTATTTGTGTTTGAACTCCTATTTGTTTATTGTTAAACTCAAGTTAGTTTATTGTTCAATTATGTTATTTGTGTTTATGTGTGATCTGTCTATGTATATCGATCTATCTCATTTATTGTCTCTATATGTTTATGTTTCTCTTATTTTATTTTTGATCTTGACAAAGAGGGAGAAATATATGCATATTCATAGGGGTGATTAAATTAAGGGGATGTTATTTTATCATGACTAAAATTGTATAGTTGTCATCATCAAAAATGGGGAGAATGTTAGAACCACCATTCTATAGTTTCAATGACAACAACTATACAATCACATATGTTATATATCTTATCAAAATTACAGGTATATACTAGAAGAGATTGCCATGCTAAAAGATATCGAGACTTGAAGACAAACAGAGGTTTATGGACCATACTGTGATTAGTAAGGTTATACTAGTGTATTAAGAGTCTTAGATAAACATTGTAAAGTCTCATTGAGTATATATGCACACACGAATTCATATACACAAAATTAGCACTGAAAACCTTTTATAATCTGGAACTGCCAGCTATAGACATATGTAGAAAATCCACCGACGTCTGTGAGAAGACTCAGGAATCTTATTCCTAAAGCCACAAACGTCTGTGGTTTTTCCATAGACGTCCGTCGTCTGACAACTACTATATTATGAAAGGTTGCTTGTTTTCATTTGAATAATCTCATCTCTTCTTCAAAGGTTGCAGCCATTAAATCGAATATAGTTTATCTAACGGTAACAAATCCTCATCTGCATCTGTTTAATCCTATAAATACTTCAAAGATTGAGATTTACAAATCAACTATTCTCTTGATTTCTTATTACTCTCGATTTACATGTTTGTGCATCTCTTGCTTACATATTCTCAATCTATCATAACCAAAATATCTTTTTCATTAAACCACTTCATACAACTCAAAGTATTCACATTCACATACTCAAAGGAGATTATAGGAAGAATAGTACTATTAGTAAAAATCCATGTTATTTGAAACACAAGATTGTCAGAGAAATATTTTTGTATTAGCCTATTCCTTCAGACGAAGTGAGGGTTATTGGGTTAAAAGAAATACTGAAGGGGAGCTTCGGGACTGGACGTAGGACGGGAGGTCCAAACTAGTATAAAATATCAAGTGTGCTTGCTTTTATTATTTACCTTCTTTATATTCAGTTATTATTCTCTGCTTAGTGTAATTAGTAATATACACTCTCACACTTATATATAAGTTGCATTATATAAAGATCCTATAGATTTTTCAACTATTACTACTACCTTGGAATTAATGGTATTCCTTGGATAGCAAATTATCACATCAACGTCAAGCATGAGAGAAAGAAGACTTTCCAACAATAAAGCACATCCAGCTCCAGCGACATGTTCCTCTAAATCTATCCCGTGGGTTGTAATGAGGAAGTGGTCAGAACAATGTTCTGGTGACTGACATAAACTTATACCGATGGGTTTCCATTTATTGTTATGTCCATTAAGGTTAGTGTTATCCCAACTTTTGGCAAAGTCGAGATACCCAAAGATTAACTGAAAAGCAATGATTATTAGTATTGAATATCGATTGTGCATCGTAGGTTTACCATGAATATCGATGAATTTTTTCTGAGTCCGGATCGGGCTATAATTGATAAGACACGACAAGCGAAGTAGTGGAAACCAGCGTTCCAAATTTCGGGGCAATCCGAGTTCATATGCTCGAGTTATCGCCAATGGAAGATGGATGAAATAGGCTAGGGTCGAATCCATGAGGAAAGGCTGGTTCGAATCGGCCAGAGGAGCATTGCGTCGAATCCATGAAGAGCACACGTTCTTCGACTCCATCTATCGGGCATTGGTTCGTATCCATCAGGAGCAACCATTCTTCGAATCCATCCACGCATGCCTTAAGCTTCGAATCCATTGGAGCATTCCCCACCTTCGACTCCATCGAACAAGTCCTCATATGCCTAAGTTCGAATCCATCCTCACATACTCCAGTTCGAATCCATCGAAGGAAGGATCCTTCGAATCCATACAGGTGGAGAAGCTCCGACTCCATCGCATTCGAATCCCCAAACTGAGACAACTTCGAATTGGTCCACAGCAACATGTCTAGATCGATTCGAACGAGCACCAGTTTCATCGATTCGAAGGAAGAGAACCTTCGAATCCAACATCTCGAATCCACCAAGTAAACGCGACTAAAACCACGGATTTGACCCAGAAAACTCGGAGAAAAAGGGTGATTGACCCGAAGCACGCGCACCACGTCATTGCCTTCACGTGCTAGGAGATGGAGTCGATCCTATGGATTCGAAGGTATCGATTCGAACGACTCCAGGAAGCGAAAAACACCATATTAAATCGATCATAACTCAAGTTCTACAAGTCCAAACGCCATGAAATTTTCACAGAAGCTTGAACACATGATGAAGAATGACCACGCCAAATTTTAGCTTGATTGGACAATTTCTTGATTGATTCGAACCAAGGGTCGAATCGATCCCAAAGTGGGCCCGGAACTCCAAGATTTCGGCCATGTGGGCCCCCTGACGTACCAGAACTGGTCTCCCCTCAATTTAGGCGAAATATCAGCCTCCTACACCTATAAATAGAGCCCTTGGTCATTCAGAAAAGGGGTCGGACAATTTCAAGAGCTAAAGATCGCCCAGATTCTGCCAGATTTACTCCAGATCACCATTGCTGCCTTAGATTCAGACTTAATTCAGCAAATCAGTTGTAATACAACATACGAAATTGTAATCTTCAAGCATCGAGCAATAAAATCATAAAAACCTTGAAGTGGACGTAGGCCGGAGATAGCCGAACCACTATAAATTGTGTGTCACTGTTCATTATTTCTTAATTGCTGCTTGTTACTTGCTTAGATCTGTGATTTGTGTGTGAATACTGTTGATTCATATTCATACGCTGGTGCTTTCACTACACTTGGGGTTTGTGACCATTTTTGGTGCAAACACTTTGGTGCTTTCACTGAGAAGAACTAGCACCCGCTACACCAAATTCAAAATTTAGATTTGGAATTTTAAGGATTCAGATCTGACTCTACAATGACTCGACAAACTAGACAAAGAACTGAGAGGAGCCAACAGGCAGGGAGTCAAGAGGCATCCTCTGGCGCTGGAGAAGGACAAGCTTCGATCTACATTACTAGAGATGAGATGGAGGCTATGAATAACCTAATGCAGGAGAGAATGATGAAAAGCCAACAAGAGATGCTGCAGAATTTCTTTGAACAGATGAGAGCTGCGGGAACACAGAACCTTGGACCAGCTACATCGGCTGTGAATGTGGAACAAGGAGCTAGGGCTATGGAACCCAACGGAGGACAGAATACAGAACCAGAAGGCAATCAACAAGGGCTTGGGGGCAGGCCCGCAGGATCCAACGCAGAAGAACCTTTGGAAGGAGCTCAACCGGCTAGGGCCAACACAAATGCTAACGAGCCGCCCGAAGAGTACGTACCAGAATTCCCTACGAGACTCGGAGGGCAAGACCGAGACATGACAAGGGGGCAACCCCTGGATGGAGATGAAAGAATGATTGGCCTAGTGAGACGACTCATAAGAGGAGGGTTGTCAGGAGGAGGATTGGAAGAAGTTAGTCGGAGTCCGTTCGCTCCGAATATCAGGAATGCAAGGAACCCTCCGAAGTTCAAACTACCAACGCTGAATCCTTAAGACGGAAAGTCAGACCCGACCATGCATATCACCAGATATATCAGACACATGGAAGTGCTGGGAGCATCCGAAGAAGTGATGGCACGATGTTTCCCCTTATTCTTATCAGATTTGGCTGCGCTTTGGTTTAGGCAGCTAGAAACCGGATCAATCAGGACATGGGGCAAGCTTGTGGATTGCTTCATGAAGCAGTTTAGGGTTCACATGACGCGACCTAAGAGCGTGATGACTTTGGCATCAATAAAACAAAGGACTAGAGAGTCCATAAAAGATTTTTTGTTACGATTTAATGCGACGGTGACTTCTGTAGATCGCCCGGACCCATCGATGATTTTGATGGCGGCAGTGGCAGGAGTTGGAGAAGGCACCGAATTCAAAGACTCTTTGACTAAAGATCCACCGCAAGATCTTGGAGAGTTTTTCCATGAAGCTGAAAAATTCATTCGATTAGAGGAATCACGAGCCGAGAGGCAGGAAATAAATGTTGCACAAGGCGAAGGAACCGCCAGGGAACAGTCCAGGGCAGACAAAGGAAAGAGAAAGCAGGATGACGCACATTATGGTCCTGATAAACGGAAGAAATTCCGAGAGCCCAGATTCAGGCAATACACAGACTTGGTGGCAGGACTGGAACGAATTTACACCGAAATTCAGGGGCAACTTCCCTATCGAAAACCACCAAGGAGAGATCCCACAGAGCGGGAACGTAGGACCGGAAAATACTGCCTATTCCATGAGTTGGATGGGCACACTACCGATGAATGCCGCCACCTGAAGGATGAGGTGGAAGAACATGCCAGGAGTGGTAGATTGCCGCAGTATGTCAGAGAACGTACGACGGCGGTTAGGCCCGAACACCTACCGCCTCAACCAAACAGGAACGATCCTGGATCGAGATCACAACTCGTCATCAACTGATTGTGATGGCAAGGGCCAAGTTCAAGATTTGGACTCTGGTCGATTAGTTTTCTTAGATTTGATTTCCAAAATAAAACGGCTATCCCACTTACTCATGTACGAGAACCGGAGAGATCCCTAGGCATGCTCTGAGATGGAAATAGACCGCTCCGCCCGGAGAGGCATTATCTTGTTTTTCCTGATGTTTGAGATTGAACATTTAGGATTTGAATTTAATAAAGAAACACTTATTAAAATAAACCTTGGACCGGAGAGTTAAAGGATAAGCATTAAATATCAATATAAACATGATCGCTTTATGATCCAACCCGGAGAGGCATGGTCCGGAGTGCAAGAAGTGAGTTGCTTCGCCGGAGAGCGACATGATCAACTCACTTAAGCATCGTTTCCTATTCACCGGAGAGTGATTGGATCAGGATTCGATAAGAGCCCGGAGAGGCTGTGATCGACCGACGATTCAGGTCATGACATCGCTTAATGTTCAGATACACTGAACCGGAGTGCATGAGGTGAGTCGCTTCGCCGGAGAGCGACAGGATTGACTCACTTAACGTTGTTTCCCCTTCACCGGAAAGTGACAGGATGAGATCCAGCATGAGCCCGGAGAGGCTATGATCGGTCGAGAACGACCAAGACATCGCTATACGCCCTAGCTGGGGCCAGAGTGCAAGGGATAGAAAGCAACGCCGGAGTGCAATAGGATCTTTCTATTCAATCGCTAAATCTGGAATGGGTTTGACAAGGGTCCGGAGTGACCATCAATAGTACGGAGAGACCGTAGAATTTCATTCTTAACTTCCACTGGAAAAAATTGATAACAATTCGGCTTCGAACAGCCATGGACTTGATTGAAAATGCTATAAGCTATGAGTAAAACATGAACTCACTACATCCAACTTAAGACTGATCAAAACACGCCTTTTACCAAAAAGGCATGTTTTGGGGGGCAAAATGTTATCCCAACTTTTGGCAAAGTCGAGATACCCAAAGATTAACTGAAAAGCAATGATTATTAGTATTGAATATCGATTGTGCATCGCAGGTTTACCATAAATATCGATGAATTTTGTCTGAATCCGGATCGGGCTACAATTGATAAGACACGACAAGCGAAGTAGTGGAAACCAGCATTCCAAATTTCGGGGCAATTCGAGTTCATATGCTCGAGTTATCGCCAATGGAAGATGGATGAAATAGGCTAGGGTCGAATCCATGAGGAAAGGCTGATTCGAATCGGTCAGAGGAGCATTGCGTCGAATCCATGAAGAGCACACGTGCTTCGACTCCATCTATCGGGCATTGGTTCGTATCCATCAGGAGCAACCATGCTTCGAATCCATCCGCGCATGCCTTAAGCTTCAAATCCATTGGAGCATTCCCCACCTTCGACTCCATCGAACAAGTCCTCATATGCCTAAGTTCGAATCCATCCTCACATACTCCAGTTCGAATCCATCGAAGGAAGGATCCTTCGAATCCATATAGGTGGAGAAGCTCCGACTCCATCGCATTCGAATCCCCAGACTGAGACAACTTCGAATTGGTCCATAGCAACATGTCTAGATCGATTCGAACGAGCACCAGTTTCATCGATTCGAAGGAAGAGAACCTTCGAATCCAACATCTCGAATCCACCAAGTAAACGCGACTAAAACCACGGATTTGACCCAGAAAACTCGGAGAAAAAGGGGGATTGACCAGAAGCACGCGCACCACGTCATTGCCTTCACGTGCTAGGAGATGGAGTCGACCCTATGGATTCGAAGGTATCGATTCGAACGACTCCAGGAAGCGAAAAACACCATATTGAATCGATCATAACTCAAGTTCTACAAGTCCAAACGCCATGAAATTTTCACAGAAGCTTGAACACATGATGAAGAATGACCACGCCAAATTTCAGCTTGATTGGACAATTTCTTGATCGATTCGAACCAAGGGTCGAATCGATCCCAAAGTGGGCCCGGAACTCCAAGATTTCGGCCATGTGGGCCCCCTGACGTACCAGAACTGGTCTCCCCTCAATTTAGGCGAAATATCAGCCTCCTACACCTATAAATAGAGCCCCTGGTCATTCAGAAAAGGGGTCGGACAATTTCAAGAGCTAAAGATCGCCCAGATTCTGCCAGATTTACTCCAGATCACCATTGCTGCCTTAGATTCAGACTTAATTTAGCAAATCAGTTGTAATACAACATACGAAATTGTAATCTTCAAGCATCGAGCAATAAAATCATAAAAACCTTGAAGTGGACGTAGGCCGGAGATAGCCGAACCACTATAAATTGTGTGTCACTGTTCATTATTTCTTAATTGCTGCTTGTTACTTGCTTAGATCTGTGATTTGTGTGTGAATACTGTTGATTCGTATTCATACGCTGGTGCTTTCACTACACTTGGGGTTTGTGACCATTTTTGGTGCAAACAGTTAGCAATTCTAATCTAACCTTGCATTGCACACACGATTACATACTTACCCATTCCCAAGATACGAAATATTAATGAAGCCATATCGACCACCCAATACTTCCAAACCTATTAGCCACTTAATACTTCTAAATATGAACTGGGCTTCTATAAAACTTTTTAAAAGAGAAAGAGGCAGACTATCGTTTACGACCTTAGTTAAGGTAGACCCCGTCATTTACGACCTATTCCCAAGGTGGTTTCCTAACAATGTTGTCAATGGTCAGTGGGTTCTAGCTATAAAACCTCTAACCACTATTTAAGGCTTCCAACATTTAATGTCCAACTATTACTGCATTTATCGCCAATAAAATTGTAATCATGTAATAAACAGTACTCAAGCCACTTAATACCTTTTTATTAGAAAATAGGCAGACTCTGGTTATTTAAGACTTTAACTAAGGCAGAACCCATCATGTAAGACCTATCCCCAAGGCGTGCTCCTAAATGGTACTATTATTATTTTGGCTTTAGCAATGTAAGAGACTGTACCCAAGCCTCTTAATACTTTCCAGTGGAAATTAGGCAGCTTCTGGCGTTTAAGACCTACTTCCAAAAGCATGCTCCTCAATTGTACTATCTAGCTGTCATTGGTTGGAAATCTCATTGGGATACTTAATACTTCTTTTATAGAAAAGAGGAGGACTTTATAGTCACTTAAGACCCCAAACCTAATGCGAACCCTTCCCAAAATATCCACTCTCACTCTTTAATTATAAATATGACATCTCATTAGGTTACTTCTTTCAGTAGGGAAGCAGACCCTTCAGCCACTCAAGACCCCAACATTGAAGTAAACCCTTTTTGGAGACATCCTTATTTATATTTATTTGGAATCTCACTAGGTTATTTAATACTTCCATTTAGGAGAGAGGTGGACCCTGTTAGAACCTCTATTGTTGGATTTTAATGACAACAACTATATAATTATGCCAAATAATCTCTAAGCTAATTTGCAGGTACATGAGCATCAAAAAGAGACAAATAAATACGTTCAAAATGAAGATACACGGTACAAAAAGGATAAAAGTAAGTATACGGAGATACAAGAAGAGATGTACACGATAGAGACAAAACGAAGGTGACAAACAAAGTATTATTAGTCATAGAGTGTCGTGTCTAGAGTTTACAAATGTTAAAATCTTCTCAAAATGGTATACACATATATACATTCATATTTTAAATGAAAATTCAAGTTTTCAAAAATTGCATGGAGCGGGGCTCGAACCCAGTTCACTAGTTTAGAAGGCAAGTGCTCTAACCAAATGAGCTATGGTAACTTTTGCTTATTAATAGAATTCAGCCGACTGAATAATATCATTCAAACGGCTGAATGCTGAAACAAAGCATAAATTTTTATGCAGTTTCAACCGGCTGAATGGTTTCATTCAGCCGGCTGAATTAGGACAAAAATTGCCTATTTCTTTGTTGTTTTCGATTTTATCAAATTCAAAAGGCTGAATAAATATTTTTAGCCGGCTGAATATTTTCAACAGCTATTTTTATGAAAAGACACTTCTCTTCATCGAAGAGAAACATCTTCAAATCAGTAGTTGCACCTGTTTCTTTTCAATGTTATCTTTCATGAATAATTGCAACTTTTAAATCTCTATAAATAAAGTTTAGAATTCAACAAAAAAGAAGAAGAACTTAACTGATTTTAATATTCTTGAATTCTTATCTATTATTCTCTATTTTCAAACTGCACTCAAACTGCTTACATTCTCTGATCGTTGATTACTCTATCTTCCACAATTCTCAAGCACATCACACTATATATCATAAAGGAGAAGATTATAGGAAGATTGTACTTAATTGACTTATCGGTGCTATTTAAAAAGCATACTACAGTTAGATACTTTTGTTTATTTGTAAAGAAGTCCTGTTCGGTTGCTCAAGCAGTAGAAGTCCTATTCGGTTGCTTAGGCGGAAGAACTCCTGTTCGGTTGCTTAGGTGGTGTAAACCTATTCCTCCGGGTTAAGTGAGGGTTGCTAGTTTAATTCCAGAAGAAGTCTGGGACTGGACGTAGAATGAGAGTTCGAACCAGTATAAAAATCTTTGGTGTCATTTTCTTTACTACTTTAATTATTTACTTACTTGTTTCCACACATGTAGTTATCCATATTACACGATCCTATAGCACAGTCACTTTCATTTGGTATCAGAGCCTGGGATTCTAGAGATCGTAACAACACCCTAGAATAAATGGCTACAAATAGATCTAGTCAAGGCAATAAGAAGAGGAAGATCAATAAAGAAAAATCAAAGGAGCAAATAAACAAATCCTTCATGGCTAAACTCAGATCACAATCGGTATGCTTCGATTCTTTATATAAAGATCTTCTGTTAGCACATGATGAATTATTAAAAGATTGTAAAACTTTGAATAAAGTTTATAGAATTGCTTTAGCTAAGTTAAAAGATTGTGAGAAGGAAATTTCCAATTTAAAAGGGGAAAATAAATTTTTGGTAAAACAAACTAAATGTTTTGAAAATACCATAGAAGAACTTATTTTACAAAAAGATTTCCTACAAAAAGAAAATGAGCAGTTAGAAGATAAAAACAATGATCTTTTGGAGGAAATCAATGTTTTGAAAAATAAAAATACATTTTTGGAAAATTCTATAAACAATTCTAGTTCTTTAATTTTGTCTCTTGAAAAAGAGAATGAAGCTTTAATTAAAAAGAATTTAGAATTATCTAAAGAATGTGAGATTTTAAAAGTTAATATTTGATGTGCACGTAAATGTGCATATATGTACATCCATATTTTATCTCTTTTTATTTAAATAAACATCATATTTGGGCATTTGTACATGTTAAAACCAAAATTCAATTATTTTCAAACCATCATATTTTCATCTTCATTCAGGGGCAAAATGGTCATTTTTGTGCATATGTAAATTTGAGAATTTTTACTTGGACATTTTTGATGTTTTTTATAGGAATTTGGATGCATATGGAAGAGGCTTATATGAAGATACATGCATGCACAAATGAATACAAAGGAAATAAGAGGGAAATAATTCAAGTCCAAGATCATGGAGGACACCACCCACTTGCCTAAATCTACAATTAGAAGCTAATGGACAACTAAGTGGAGGTTAAAGCTTCATGCACATCAAATGATGGATTAATTAGTGACTAATGGTTACTTGGTGGCCACACTTCCTAAGGGGTATTTTGGGAAGCCCCCTAAAAATGGAATTATGGTTTTATGCATGTATAAATAGCTCTCTTATGTACATGTAAATGATCTTCTACCTTTCATATTACTTAGAAAATTAGAGTGCAAAACTGTAAGCAATGTTTCATGAAATAAAAATGGCTTCTTAGCCTCTTTCTCTTCTCTTATTTACATGCTTTTATTTACTTTTCATGCTTTTATTTATGCTCCTTCCTTTTCTTTGTTAGTAGATTAGTTTTACATTCATGCAAGTAGTGTAGCTTAATTCCTTTTGTTGTAAGTAGTTTAATTACATTTTCTTCTTTGCTTATTTTCTATTTTCTTCTCTTTTTAATGTTGAAATTTACTTATGTTGCTTCAATGCCACAAATGAGTAGCTAAACCCTTCAATTTAGGGGTAATGAAGCTCTCAAATATTATGTAATTTCAACATTTTTTATGATTTATGATCTCTTTGTTTGTGCTTCATGAAAGTGAATTTTGATGCAAGTTTATACAAGTGAGTTTGATAGCTTATATTTCTTATGCAAATGAGCTATTCTTATTCAACATAAACACAATTTGCATCATCATTTGCTAATCCATTTTTGATTGTGAAATTAAAGTAAAAATGAAATTTAATGATCTATATTATTAGTTATATTAGTAAATAGATCATACTTAAAATAGCTTTTGCTTTGGCTTCATTTTCATGAGAATTATACGTGGTCTATTTGTTGTATTATAGTTTGATGGTTTGAGTTAAGTTAATTAATAACATAAACAAACCATACTTATGATAAATACAAATATATTTCACTTAATATCAAAACTAGAGATCACAAATTGTTTGTTTGTTGGTTTACAAAAATATGAGAGTGGATTTGCCTCTAAATTGTTCTCTAGTTCAATAGTTTTTAAATCAAATTTTAATTCTGGTTTTAGCTTCATTTTATTTCTAGTTAATAATTTCTCCTCCATTTGGTCTAATTTGATTGAATAGATTTTTAAACTCTAACAATTCCCTACGGATCGACCCGTATTCGCCACGTACTACAAAGTGTACGCCGTGCGCTTGCAGTAAAATTTATTTCAAAAATTTTTCCAACTATTTTCTAATCGATAGAAAATTAGCCGATAAACAAGTTTTTGGCGCCATTGCCGGGGAATTGCTTTGATTTTGATTTTATATTCTTCGGATTATTTTTGTTTGATTTTATCGTATGTTTGTTTTGTGTGTTTGATTTTATCGTGTGTTTGTTATGTGTATGTTTGTTGTATGAATTTATTTGTGTGCTTGTTTCTTGATTTTTTATTGTGCATTGCATTTGCATATTTTCTTAATTTAAAAAGAAAAAAGAAAACAACAACCAATTTTTAATTTTTTTTATTATTCATTCACATTTTCATATTGCATTTACATCTTTCATTTTATTTTCTTTTCTTTTCTACAGATTTACAAAAAAAAAAAAACTGTGCATAGTTTCTCTGCACTGTGCACACTTCTCTATTCCACCCCTAAGTGTTCACTGTTCATTTATTGTTTCTGTTACAAGCTCACACCACTGTCATCTGCCATCTTCTCCACTTGTCACTGCCTTAACTTTCACTGCATTTCACTCATAACCTCCTGTTGTCTTCCCCTCTTAACAAATACACAACCTATCCAACATTAATTCATACATCAACACCCCACTCTACCACAACTACCCCTCCCCAAGGAACACATTCAAGAGCTTACTGCCTTGTTCCTCAAAACATTTCCATCAAAACATCTCCAATTCACCATCCCATACAACAAACTCCACTCAAACAACACTTCCTCTTAACCATTCAAGCAATCACATTACCTGACAATCACTATCCAATTTTTCTTACTGCCATGTACACATTTCAAACCCCCTCTGCAAACACTCGACGACCACTTCTCTAACCACACAATATACCTTCACTCAAGCATCACCAGCCTCTACCTTAAACCTCTGCTCACTGCTCTACAAACACTTCTGCGCCATTACCCCCTTCACCTGACATTACAGCATACTCAATCACCCTACACAACCACGGTTTTCAAACACAGCCATACATTGCTGCAACTCCTCACAGTAATCATCACCTTATTCCATTACAAACTCTGGCCATTCAATACTCCATATTCCATCATCATCAACTAACTGCCACAAACTTCCTGTCAACTGCCATCAATACCAACCTGCCACACTTCAAATCCTCCACCACTTCAATTAAACCCTGATTGCCATATCTACCCGACTGCCATCTGAATATCATAACATCTACTGCCACTTCACTGATCAAAAATCAGACTTCACCACTTCTTCCATAATCACTACCCACTACTCCACAAACATCTACCACAAATCTTCCAAACAATCTACCACAACCTTCATTAACATCAAATCACCCAACTGCCACAAACTTCCTCTGCCTCCATCACGAACCCAACCCACATCCCAAAAAAAATTGAAACCCAATTGAAACTGCAACCAACTCGCACTCGAGAATCACCTCTGTTCCACGACCATCTTCTTCCACTACAATCGTGACAATTACCCAATAACTCAAACTCAAAATCATCTTGACAAACTCCCTACCAAATTCTCACCAGAGCAACCTCTTCATCACTGCAAGCAGCCACCACTACCACTCGACAACTCCCACAACCGCCACTTCCAAACGTGACCAGAAACATCATCGACACCTTCGACAGTCGCCTCGAACCCGCCTGAACCACCAATCGACATCGCGAACCACCCCCAAATCTCTTCGACCTAATCGCCAATTCATCACATCTCACCGCCAACTCGACGCTTTCTTTCTCCACCAATTTCATCTCGCAACAACCCAACATCACAACTTCGACATGGATCAAATCTACAAAACCACCTAACCGCCGACGCGAACAAGTTTTTAATTTTATTTTAAATTTGTGATTTGAGAAAGTAAAATTGATTCGAGAATTTTGAGATTCTGGAAATTAAAAGTTTGATTTTGTTCGAAACTGGCACCTATTTTTTTCCTTTTTTCTCGTTCTGTCTTTTGTTTGTCTTTGAAGGTCGGGTTTGTTATTTTGTGGGCTGGGCTTTTGTTTTTAGTTTGATAAAGAAAGTGTTTTTCTTCTTTTTATTTGTTTAAGCTTTAATTCATCTTCTCTTAAAAAAAAGAAAATAAGTTTCTAATTTTTTTTACTTCTTTTGTTTCATTTTCTCTTGTTTTAGTTCTTTAGATTTTGTTATATTTAAGAAAAAAAACAACTTAGTTTTTGTTTTCATTTCTTCTTTAATAAAAAAAATGGGTTTTGTTTTTGCTTCTTTTGGAACCAAAATTTTCTTGTTATTGAATTTGTTTCTAAAAAAAAACAAAGAAAAATTGTATATCTTGTTTTTCATTTCAGGTTGCTAAAGCAGAAAATCAAGAAGCAGAATTGCTTGCTAATAATTGCTTTGCTAAAAAATCGCCGCTAAAAAAAACTTGCTAATAATTCTGCACGCTCTGGTATTGTGCCATTTTCTCTTGTTTTTATTTGAATTGCATTGTTGCTTGCTTGCATTTGCATTTAAATAAAAAATTTCTAAATTCAAAAACAAAAAAAAAATTCATTTGTAGTTGCATTGTAAATTCACGTTTAATTTCTGTTTTGCATTCATCTCATCTTATTTTCTTTTCTAAGGGCAATACCTCAAATCACATAAGGTGAGGGATTTCATCACCCTTTCCTTAGCCCACAAACGCATTTCATCGTAGAATTTGACTAATAATAAAGGTTAGACATTTGACTTAAGGGTGTCGCGAGCTCACTTAGGGCTTAATTGTATCTTCACAATTTTTTTTTGAATAATTTTATTTCTTGGTGTCTAGGCTACGGTAGAGTAATAACCATTTATAAATATTACGGTGATTCGTAAATATTATAGTGGTTGTTCCTTTGAAGGTACTTAAATCTTCGGTTGCATTGCTACGGTGATTCATGGTGCACCGATAACCCCTGCCCATTACCTGGCTGAGAAATATTTTTGTTGATTTAAGACAAAGTGTGATTATACAATTTTGGGTTAGGAGCTACTAAGGACAGAAAATTGTAATTAAGTCCTTTGCATTCATTCAGTTGCATTAGTTCATGCATATTTAAAAAAAATTCAAAAATCCAATTTTTTTTTGTAAATTCTACTTACTTTTTTTTAATCCAAAAAAAATCCTTTTTTTCCTTTCCTTCGAAAAGTTTCAATCAAAAACAAAAATCCAAAAAAATCCTTTCAAAAAGAAAAAAAAAATATAAATTCAATTTTTTTTTTGGAAATTCAAAAACAAAACAAAAATCAAATTTCCATTTTCTAAAAACAAAAAAACAAAAATCCTTTTGGTAAATATTTGAAAATTCAAAAAAAAAATTACAAAAAAAAAACCATATAAAAATTTGAAAAGCCAAAAACAAAACAAAAATCAAACTTCTCTTTTGAAAATAAATTTCACTTGGTAAATATTTTTCTTCCTTAAAAAAAACAAAAACAATTTTTGGCTTCGTTTCTCAAATCTTCTTTCATTCACTAAACTCGATTCTAACTTCTTTCTCTTCTCGACTTTTCACTTGTGCATGAGTGCTTGGACTCGTGACACAACAACAAATCGTTGGACTCGCGACTCGACAACTAACCGTTTGACTCGAACAGACGATCCTCCTGAAATGGCAAACGAGAACGCCCCTCGAACTCTTATGGATAGAATATTTCCCGATAGAGTTTCTATTCCATCTTGCATCACGTTACCCGCCCCTACGGGTAACCATTTCGAAATTCACTCGAACCATATTTCCATGCTTCCGAAATTTGGCAATTTCGAGCACGATGATCCATACATCTTTTTGACGAAATTTGAATAAGTTTGTGCAACCATTAAACTCCAACAACTTTCCGATGACGAAATCAAACTTTGATTAATCCCATTCGCTCTTACAGATTATGCTGAAAAATGGTTGTATAGGTTACCATCGAACTCGATTAAAACGTGGGAAGAATTTGTAAAAGCTTTCTTAAAAAAGTTCTACCCCTTGGAAAAACCGAGTAGAATCCGAAACGAAATTGTAACTTTCATCAATTCAAGGGAGAACCATTCAGAAAATATTTTGAAAGATTCAAAGAGCTTTTGATAAAATGTCCACACCATAACTTTGAAAAATGGACGATTTGCCAAATCTTATACGATGGACTCGAAAATAGCTCACGAACCATGCTCGAATCAATGTGCCCAGGCAACTTTCTTGCCAAACATCACGACGATGCTTGGCAATTTCTTGAAAATCTCATTGAAAAATCATCCCAATGGGAACGTTCGAACGAAAAATCAATTTACTCACGATCGAGTGCACACTCGATAGGATCTTCTTTTGCTTTGGAAGCTAAGATCGACGCAATGATTAAGAAATTCGATAACGTTTTTTCATTGAATTAAATGAACCAAGCTTCCCAACCGATGTGTTATAAATGCAACGATCCTAATCATATAGCCGATCAGTGTCCCAATTCCGTCGAACAAATCAATGCTTTCAATAAAGCCAAAAACGACCCATTTTCTCCAACGTACAACCCTGGTTGGAGAAATCATCCGAATTTTGTGTGGAACCAAAACAATTCCAACACGAATTCGATTCGTTCCAATTTTCAAGCATTCCCTAATAATGCTTCGAATCTTCCCTTTCAGCCCAACAATTTTCAACCAAACTTTGCAGGTCCATCCCATAATCAACCGCAACAATCAAATTTTCAACCAAATTCTGCTCATCCTCCCTAAGACGATAAACGTTTAACTTCGCTTGAGAAACTCTTGAAACGTTGGCTAAGGCAACTACTCAAAGCCTTCAATCAAATAGCAATTTGCAAAATTTATTGACTTCATATATGCAAAACACAAATTAATCAATTGCAAAACTCGAAATGCAAATGAGTCAATTAGCCACGTCTGTAAGTGAACGAGAACGAGGAACATTTCCAAGCCAGCCTTTCCAAATCCCATAAATCAAAACGCAAATCCAAATCAATCCTATGTTGTTCAAGATAGCAACGTCACCCAATTGAATGCTATCACAACTCTATGTTCTGGTAAACAAATCGATAATCAAGTCGCTAATCCAAACGATTTACCGGAAACCTCTCTCGACACTTCTAAAACAACAAACGAATCTGAACAAAACATGGAGCCAAATGTCAAATCGAATGCCAATCAAAATTCTTCTTCTTCTACTTGAGTAGACCCGCCTACCGAGTATCGTGTTCCATTTCCACATCGTCTTCGACCAAAGAAACACTCGGACCAAATGGAAAAGATGTTGGAAATTTTTAAACAAGTCAAAGTTAACATTTCGCTTCTTGACATCGTTCAGCAAGTCCCCACTTACGCGAAATTTCTTAAGGACTTGTGTACCCAAAAGCGACACACTCAAGTGCCCAAAAAAGTCTTCTTAGCCGCCAGTTTGAGTGAAGTCTTGTCCCAATCCATGCCCGTAAAATACAAAGATCCTGGCTGCCCTACGATTTCGTGTACAATTGGTGACAAGACGATTAACAAATGTTTGATAGACTTAGGCGCGAGTGTCAACTTGATTCCATACTCCGTGTACGAACAATTAGGCTTAGGAGAGCTCAAACCCACAAAAGTTACACTTCAATTCGCCGATCGTTCCATTAAGAAGCCCGTGGGAGAAATCGAGGACGTGCTCATTCGAGTAGGGCAATTCATATTCCCCATTGATTTTATTGTTCTCGAAAGACAACCCGTGACGAATCCTGCAAGTCAAATTCCATTGATTTTAGGCCGACCGTTTTTAGCCACCTCAAATGCCTTAATCAATTGTCGTAATGGATCGATGAAAATCTCTTTTGGAAACATGACTTTGGATCTTAATATTTTCAATCTCGAAAGCCAATCAAACGAACCTTGTGACCAAACGTTGGAAGTTAATGCCATTCACGAAAGCTTTGAAAATGAAACACTTGACCTTAACGATGTACGCGAGGCCGAGTACGAAAAATTGTTTCACGAAATTCCCAACGAGATTGAATACACTCTTCCTTTTGAATCGCTTCCAGTTGAGTCTGAATCTCAATCTAACTCTTCGATCGAAAAAGTCCCGAAGTTGGACCTCAAACCACTTCCCAATCACCTTAAGTACGCATACTTAGGTGATAACAAAACGTTGCCTGTTATAATTTCCGCGACTCTCTCTCTTGATCAAGAAACTTCCTTACTTTCTATTCTTTCGAAAAACAAGGAAGCGATGGGATGGTCGATCTCCGATATAAAGGGAATTAGCCCTGCTATTGTTTAACATCGCATCCATTTAATCGACGATGCCAAGCCTGTTCGTGACGCGCAACGAAGGCTTAATCCAAAAATGAAAGATGCGTTGCGCGATGAAATTCTTAAACTTCTCGACAACAGAGTCATTTACCCAATCTCTGATAGTTCATGGGTTAGCCCAATTCACGTTGTACCGAAAAAGTCTGGGCTAACCGTTGTCAAGAATGATTCAAACGAACTTATTCCAACTCGTGCTCAAACGGGTTGGCGTGTTTGCATTGACTATCGAAAACTAAATGCTGCAACATGAAAAGATCACTTCCCTCTTCCTTTCATTGACCAAATGCTCGAACGTTTAGCCGGCCACGAATTTTATTGCTTCCTTGATGGTTATTCCGGCTATAACCAAATTCCCATCGCTCCCGAAGATCAAGAGAAACGACTTTCACGTGTCCATTTGGTACCTTTGCTTATCGACGTATTCCATTCGGACTTTGTAACGCTCCTGCGACTTTCCAACGATGCATGGTTGGAATCTTTTCCGACACGATTGAACGCTTTATAGAAGTTTTTATGGACGATTTCTCAATCTTTGGCGATTCTTTTTCCCAATGTTTACATCATCTCGAATTGGTTCTAAATCGATGTAAAGAAAAACATTTGACTTTAAATTGGGAAAAATGCCACTTTATGGTCAAACAAGGCATAGTCCTTGGACATATCATCTCAAATGAAGGCATTGAGGTAGATAAAGCGAAAATTGATGTCATTGCAAATCTACCCATTCCCAAAACTGTTAAGGACATTCGATCATTTCTTGGACACGCTGGCTTTTACCGACGCTTTGTGAAAGACTTTAGCAAAATCGCTCGTCCTTTGACTACTCTTCTTGGAAAAGACGTTCCTTTCAATTTTAACTCTGATTGTATCTCTTCTTTTGAACGTCTTAAGAACGAACTTATTTCTGCTCCAATCATTTATGCGCCCAATTGGGATCTTCCTTTCGAAATAATGTGTGATGCTTCGAACTTTGCCGTTGGTGCTGTCTTAGGACAACGCATCAACAAGATCCTTCACGTAATTTACTACGCGAGTATGACTTTGAACGACGCTCAACTCAACTACACAACAACCGAAAAAGAGCTTCTAGCTATCTTTTTGCTCTCGAAAAATTCCGACAATACTTGATAGGGTCACACATTACTGTGTACACGGACCACTCTGTGCTTCGATATCTCTTCGCTAAAAAGGATTCCAAATCCTGCTTGATTCGTTGATCCTTTTACTTCAAGAATTTGACCTTACAATCAAAGACAAAAAAGGATCCGATAACGTCATAGCTGATCACTTGTCTTGTCTTCCAAACGCACCATCTTCTTTGCCAATCAATGAAAACTTCCCCGATGAACAACTCCTTTCATTTTCTACCGACCCATGGTACGCTGATATAGTGAACTACTTAGTCACCAAAGAAACTCCCTCATCTTGGTCCAAACGTGACAAATGTAAATTCATGTCCCAAGTGAATATTTCTATTGGGACGATCCTTACTTTTTCAAATATTGTCCCGACCAAATCATCCGACGTTGCATTCTGGTTAATGAGATCAGGAGTGTTCTTTCATTTTGCCACGATCAAGCATGCGGTGGACATTTCTGTCCTCGAAAAACTATAGAAAAAGTGCTTCAGTGTGGATTCTACTGGCCTTCTCTTTTCAAAGACTCGTTTGAATTTTGTAAAACTTGCGATCGATGTCAAATTCTTGGACTAATTTCTCGATGAGATATGATGCCTCTAAACCTCATTCTTACTATCAAAATCTTTGATGTATGGGGGTATCAACTTTATGGGACCTTTTCCCAATTCTTTTGGAAACTTGTATATCCTTCTCACTGTCGATTATGGTTCAAAATGGGTCAAAGCCGTTCCTTGCAAAACCAACGACCATAGAATTGTTGTGAAATTTCTCAAAGAAAACATCTTTTCGAGGTTCGGCACACCTCGCACAATAATCAGTGATAACGGAACCCATTTTTGCAACCGTTCTTTTGAAACCTTAATGAAAAAATACTTGATAACCCACAAGTTATCCACTCTGTATCATCCTCAGACTTGTGGCCAAGTTGAAGTTTCAAATTGACAAATAAAACAAATCTTGGAGAAAACTGTCAATAAAAATCGAAAAGATTGGTCTCAGAAATTAACCGACGCGCTTTGGGCTTACCGTACTGCTTTTAAAACTAACCTTGGGATGTCCCCATTTCGTTTAGTTTATGGTAAAGCTTGCCATTTACCCGTTGAAATCAAACACAAAGCGCTGTGGGCAATTAAGAACTTAAACTTTGATCTTGAGAAAGCTGGCGAAAACCGAAAACTACAACTCAACGAACTAGAAGAACTTAGGAACGACGTGTATGAAAAAGAGAAAATTTACAAAGAAAGAACCAAAGTTTTTCATGACAAGTCAATCCTAAGGAAAACGTTTTCGCCTAACCAAAAAGTTCTTTTATATGACTCAAGACTTCATTTATTCCCTGGGAAACTTAAATCTAGATGGACCAGACCATTTATGGTATAAATTGTATTTCCACATGGTGCCGTAGAAATAGAAAACCCCAGGGATGGATCGATTTTCAAAGTCAACGGTCATCGTTTAAAACCTTCCTTGGAATTGCCCGGTAACCAAGAGGAGGAGCTCATGATCCTTCATGAGCCAAGCTACGTCTAGTAAGAATGTTAACCCTCTTTTGTAAATATGTACATATTTTCCCCCGCTACACTCATTATATCATGCATTGACTGTGAGGACACTGTCAAAGTTAAGTATGGGAGGGAGTCTCATTTTCATTTTTTTTAGTTTCATGGCATTTTTGAATTTTCATTTTTCTTTTAACTTAAAAAAAAATCTCAAAATTTCAAAATCTCAAAAACATTTCTTTTTAGCATTTTGATTTATTTTTGAAGAAACACTATGGGATAAGTATAAGTTTTGGTTAATAAATTGAAATTTTTGAAAATTTATTTGTCTTAACAAAAATAAAAATGAAGTTTGATTACAAATAACAATGGTTTAACTAGTATATAGGAAGGATCATATGTGTTAATTATGAAGTATGTTCTAATTGAAAATCTTTGTTTAAAAAAGTGGTAAATTTAAAGTAAAGGATATAACATTTTTATCTTCTAAGTTAAATGATGCTAAGATGATTTTACAAAACTCTCTCTTTCTGAAAAAAAATATTGAAAAAAAAACAAAATCATTTGTATATATGTATGTATATATATTTTTTAACACCTAGAGTCATGCGTTCACTCGCCATGCTCTGTACCCTTCTCACGTAAGCCCGAAAGGCAGTGCATGATCGGTATATCTGGCCTCAATTTATCTGAGTTAGGTGTATGTATATAAAAATTCTTTTTAATAACGCCTACAGTCGATAAGTGTTCACACTTGTGTGTTCATTCGCCACACTCTGTATTCCCCTCACATCAGTCCGCAAGGCAGTGCACGGGTAATATATCTGGCCTTAGTTTACATGAGTTAGGCATATGTAAATATTGTTAATAAAATTTTCAAATAAGAGAGAGTAAGCAATTGAAATCCAAGCAACATTTTAACTTGTTTGATTTAACTTGTTATTGAAAAGAAAGGAGAATACCACTTTGGCAAACTTTGATAATCAACTAAGGATCCATTTCATAATTACATTGTGTTACCAACCAAAACAATGAGTTAAACTATTGTCTATTTTCTATGATAACTTGATTTTTTGTTGGAAATTTTGACGAGTAAATGACTTAAATTTTCAAGACAATGACCAAAACCTATACTTAACTTATGAGTGTCGAATTGAAAGTGAATCCTTCATTTGTAAATATTTTCAAAAACTTGCATCCATCCCATTGTAAATAAATCTTGCACTTTGTAAATATTTTCACTTTATAGTTGGATTTTGTGGGTAGTATCCGCTGAAAACCCTGATGAGACAACACTCGTCCTACTGGGGACACCCAGAGGTTTAACGGCCTGTTGCATACGCTCAATGCAATCGTGCTCCTTATGAAAAAGGATTTATCTTAGTTTTCCTTTATTCGAGGACGAATAAAAAGATAAGTGTGGGGGTATTTGATGTGCACGTAAATGTGCATATATGTACATCCATATTTTATCTCTTTTTATTTAAATAAACATCATATTTGGGCATTTGTACATGTTAAAACCAAAATTCAATTATTTTCAAACCATCATATTTTCATCTTCATTCAGGGGCAAAATGGTCATTTTTGTGCATATGTAAATTTGAGAATTTTTACTTGGACATTTTTGATGTTTTTTATAGGAATTTGGATGCATATGGAAGAGGCTTATATGAAGATACATGCATGCACAAATGAATACAAAGGAAATAAGAGGGAAATAATTCAAGTCCAAGATCATGGAGGACACCACCCACTTGCCTAAATCTACAATTAGAAGCTAATGGACAACTAAGTGGAGGTTAAAGCTTCATGCACATCAAATGATGGATTAATTAGTGACTAATGGTTACTTGGTGGCCACACTTCCTAAGGGGTATTTTGGGAAGCCCCCTAAAAATGGAATTATGGTTTTATGCATGTATAAATAGCTCTCTTATGTACATGTAAATGATCTTCTACCTTTCATATTACTTAGAAAATTAGAGTGCAAAACTGTAAGCAATGTTTCATGAAATAAAAATGGCTTCTTAGCCTCTTTCTCTTCTCTTATTTACATGCTTTTATTTACTTTTCATGCTTTTATTTATGCTCTTTCCTTTTCTTTGTTAGTAGATTAGTTTTACATTCATGCAAGTAGTGTAGCTTAATTCCTTTTGTTGTAAGTAGTTTAATTACATTCTCTTCTTTGCTTATTTTCTATTTTCTTCTCTTTTTAATGTTGAAATTTACTCGTGTTGCTTCAATGCCACAAATAAGTAGCTAAACCATTCAATTTAGGGGTAATGAAGCTCTCAAATATTATGTAATTTCAACATTTTTTATGATTTATGATCTCTTTGTTTGTGCTTCATGAAAGTGAATTTTGATGCAAGTTTATACAAGTGAGTTTGATAGCTTATATTGCTTATTCAAATGAGCTATTCTTATTCAACATAAACACAATTTGCATCATCATTTGCTAATCTATTTTTGATTGTGAAATTAAAGTAAAAATGAAATTTTATGATCTATATTATTAGTTACAATAGTAAATAGATCATACTTAAAATAGCTTTTGCTTTGGCTTCATTTTCATGAGAATTATAAGTGGTCTATTTGTTGTATTATAGTTTGATAGTTTGAGTTATGTTAATTAATAACATAAACAAACCATACTTATGATAAATACAACAATATTTCACTTAATATCAAAACTAGAGATCACAAATTGTTTGTTTGTTGATTTACAAAAGTATGAGAGTGGATTTGCCTCTAAATTGTTCTCTAGTTCAATAGTTTTTAAATCAAATTTTAATTCTGGTTTTAGCTTCATTTTATTTCTAGTTAAAAATTTCTCCTCCATTTGGTCTAATTTGGTTGAATAGATTTTTAAACTCTAACAATTCCTTGCTGATCGACCCGTATTCCCCACGTACTACAAAGTGTACGCCGTGCGCTTGCGGTAAAATTTATTTCAAAATTTTTTCGACTATTTTCTGATCGATAGAAAATTAGCCGATAAACAATAATAATAATTTTCAAAAAGAAGTTTGTGATTCTAAAGCAAATTTTGAAAGATTAAATACAAAAATCATAAATTTTAACAAAGGTAAATATATCTTATCTTCCTTAGTTACAAATTCAAAAGCTCACTATGATAAAAGCGGTATAGGCTATAAACAATCTAAAAGTAGAAATAGCACTAGATACGCTTTCATGTATAGTAAAAATACTAGTGCTAGTACTAGATTTCGAGTAAATTCTAAATCCAATTTTTATAGAAATTCAAATACTGTTATGACCAATAATGTTTATAATTTCTCTAGAAGTACAAAATCATTGACGGGAAATATGAATAAAAATTATCTAAGTGGGTACCAAAAATGATTATTATTTATTGCAGGTACTCGGAGAAACAAAAGGAAAAGGACAGATTTTTGAATTTTAAAGGATGTTCCATACATTTAATAGAATTACGTGCTTACACTGAAATATGGACTTCAACAAATATGGTAAAATCTATTTTATTTTTCTTTATAATTAATATTAAGGTTATCCCGTTATTTACAAGATATTTATAAAATTTATTATATTCTCTCATTCTTTTTGATAATGACAAAGGGAGAGAAATTCATATGCATATTGATAGAGGGAGATATTATACTTAGGGGGAGCTTTAAACATATTAATATTATTTTATATATAGAATGAATATTTTTTTAAAAATTGTATAGTTGTCATCATCAAAAAGGGGGAGAATGTTAGAACCTCTATTGTTGGATTTTAATGACAACAACTATACAATTATGCCAAAGAATCTCTAAGCTAATTTGCAGGTACATGAGCATCAAAAAGAGACAAATCAATATGTTCAAAATGTAGATACACAGCACAAAAAAGGATGAATGTATGCATATGAAGATACAAGAAGAGATGTACACGATAAAGACAAGACGAAGGTGATAAACAAAGTATTATTAGTCATAGAGTGTCGTGTCTAGAGTTTACAAATGTTAAAATCTTCTCAAAATGGTATACACATATATACATTCATATTTTAAATGAAAATTCAAGTTTTCAAAAATTGCATGGAGCAGGGCTCGAACCTAGGTCACTAGTTTAGAAGGCAAGTGCTCTAACCAAATGAGTTATGGTAACTTTTGCTTATCAATAGAATTCAGCCGGCTGAATAATATCATTCAGAAGGCTGAATGCTGAAACAAAGCATAAATTTTTATGCAGTTTCAGTTGGCTAAATGGTTTCATTCAGCCGGCTGAATTAGTCCAAAAATTGCCTATTTCTTTGCTGTTTTCGATTTTATCAAATTCAGAAGGCTGAATAAATATTTTCAACAGCTATTTTTATGAAAAGACAATTCTCTTCATCGAAGAGAAACATCTTCAAATCAATAGTTGCACCTGTTTCTTTTCAATGTTATCTTTCATGAATAATTGTAACTTTTAAATCTCTATAAATAGAGTTTAGAATTCAACAAAAAAGAAGAAGAACTTAACTGATTTTAATATTCTTGAATTCTTATCTCTTATTATCTATTTTCAAACTGCACTCAAACTGCTTACATTCTCTGATCGTTGATCACTCTATCTTCCACAATTCTCAAGCACATCACACTATATATCATAAAGGAGAAGCTTATAGGAAGATTGTACTTAATTGACTTATCAGTGCTATTTAAAGAGCATACTACAGTCAGATACTTTTGTTTATTTGTAAAGAAGTCCTGTTCGGTTGCTCAGGTGGTAGAAGTCCTATTCGGTTGCTTAGGCGGAAGAAGTCCTGTTCGGTTGCTCAGGCGGTGTAAACCTATTCCTCTGGGTTAAGTGAGGGTTGCTAGTTTAATTCCAGAAGGAGTCTGGGACTGGACGTAGAACGGGAGTTCGAACCGCTATAAAAATCTTTGGTTTCATTTTCTTTACTACTTTAATTATTTACTTACTTATTTCTGCACAAGTAGTTATCCATATTACACGATCCTATAGCATAGTCACTTTCAGACCCTTCATCTAGTTAAGACCTCAAAGCAGAAGTGAACCCCTATGGAGATATTCCTTACCCTTTTTGTTTTTAAATTTGGACCATTTAATACTTTCCAATTAAGAAAGCAAGCCCAATCTCTCACATCATCATGGGTCATTGGATTAGTGATATCTTACCTCAGTAGTAAGTACACCCGACTGGTAAAGTAAAGGAAAACCTTCCGTTGAGTAACTCTACCGACCTCGCATCACTAACCCACTAAGTCCAATTAACCATCCTAAGTCTTTATTTATATTACCTTAGGTAGACATTAGACTTAGCTTACTGATTCTCTTTTTATTTAAGGCAATAAGATTTACCTTAAATATTTATCTACCCATAAATCCCCGCTTAATGCTCATAAATGTCAGCTTGTCCATAAAATCCTAATTGACATTTCCTAAGAGATTCATGCATGATTACTAATTTCATATTAGTAACCTTTTATATCTATTCCATTTTTATCAGTCGCGTTAATCCATTTACCTTATCAATTTATTGCAACTCACATATTTATTACCATTTATTAGAGTTACAACCTTTTAAATTCTTTTCTCATTAGTTAATTATCCTAAATGCGAATATTATGTGCAAGCGTCGTTATTAGCTTTTTATTTAATTATTATAAGCGCAGTGATTACGTACAAATATTTAGTTTTATAAAATATGTTCTAGTTATATCTTCACTAGAATATACTTTTCCATGTTAAATTGTTGGAATCATATCTAAAAAGATTACCCGCTATAATTTCGATAAATTAGTCCAGAACAAAAATTTAACTTTAAAATATAAAAGATTGCATTGTTTGAAATTACAAGGAATAATAATTTCTTTTTATTACTAAAATAGATAGTGTAAACTACAATGAATTCATGCTTTACACGTCTCTTTCTCTTTCTATTTGTATCTATTACTTGTTAGATCAAACGCTGTATCTTTCTAAAAGGGAACAAAATCAAACTAATTTATAAATATTAAATGGATCTAAATTCCAACAATTACAAATATAGAAAAGTTTATATTCTAATACGATTAGGATAATAATCCAAATTTATAACATTATTATACAACCTATTTCAGATCTGGAATAAATTTCATTTGAATCAATATTCTAAATTCATACTTTTGGGACTAATTTCCAGATCAAGTTTACAATGCTAAATCAGTTCATAAACAAGAATATATATGTGATATTTATTTTATTAAGATCATATTCAATTCATTGACTACAACTCATATACAATTACCCAATTAGGCATAAAAATCAAATTAACACCAACAAGATAATTTTTACATTATAACAACTTATAAAAATTCCCACTCACCTTTTAAAAGCGGTCCAAATATCCAGATCTAAAGTAGAACCTTTGATTCGTCTCTAAATCCTCAAATACGCATATAGTTGATTCTCTTTGCTTCTCCTTTTATTAGATTTTACTCTTCTCCGATTTGTTTGAATATAGATACAAATATCTTATCTTTTATAATTTTGAAAGAAAGCAGATAAGAAGAAATGGCAGTGCTTCGCTATTGCCTCCATAAAAATATGAGAAGAGAATGGAGGGTTAGGCCTGAATTTATAGGCGCTAAATTAAACTAGAAACGTTCAATTGAAATATATTAAATCTGGGCCATTGCGGCCTAGCTTAAATGGAGCTGCCAGGTTCGCTACAGGTCGACCGCCCTTGGGTTACCGGTTGACCGCTAGGGGTCAACCGTCCCTAATGATGGGTCGGTTTGTTGGCCCGGGTAATTAATATAAAAACGTTAATTATGTCTTATTTAATTTTTTGTTTCGAATTCATTTTTCGTCCGTAACTTCTTCGTTTGGACTCCGATCACAAAACTCTAAATATGAAAGTTGCTTAGAATTTTGCCACAGATGTAATGGTGCATGTTTCGTAGTCAAATTCCATCGTTTGCACAAACTACATTTTCAGGGACTAATTAATTAACTAACTAACTAATTAAATAACTAACACCAAATTACAGGGTGTTACATTCTTCCCCCTTAAAAAGAATTTCGTCCTCGGAATTTCACCATTGACCAAGTTAAGGTTTTGGCTTCTAATTATCCTAAACTACCCAACCAATGAGTGTACAACAAATTTTTGCAACCAACCGTGCAAAAGTGCATAATGTATTACTATATTACCACACAAAAAATATGTATGCAGAATGATTCTAAATCTTATCCTCCTATATGAATGCATTTCTTTGAAAAACATTTTTGAAAACATGATGCAAACAACCTACATATATACTGGAAGTTCTACATGTATGCAGCTTTTTGAAAAACCTTTTCAACCAAAATCCCTCATGCTCATACAAATAGAAATATGAAGCAACCAATTTTGCATCCACTTCCTATCATCAAATGATCTAACGCATCAAAAAATCGCTTCCTAAACTTTACTTCTATGCCCAAAAAAGGAATTTAGGCGGAGAATTAACATTCTTATTACATAATAATCTTTCTATTCCCGTAGTACAGTGAAAATTTCTTCGCTGCCCCGGATTTACTCCAAATTTTCCACATATAAAATGCAAAAGGAGGCTTATTATCAAGCTCTAAAATGAAATTAAGTCTAAAAATAGACTTTAGCACGTCACCGATAAGGTATGGAAATAGAAATTCCAAGGGTAAAACAGCCTTTCCCTTATTATTGCTTGCAAATATCGCATCGTCGACTTTAATGCACCACTAAATTCACAAATTCTAACTCTATTTGCCTTCCTTACGCCTAATATGTGGCCTTCAAAATCAAAGTTTTCACAAAAATCTTTCACTTTTCAAATTTGTACGTCATTTGGAAAATAAAATCCTAAAATATTTAGACGCATATTTTCCCTTGGAATAAATTTTTTAACAAAAACTCTAAAAATAACTTAAGAGTCAAAAATAACTTAAAAACAAAACTTTTTTTTCAAAAGGGAACTTTTCAAATTAAGGGGAAAATTTTCAAAATATTTTCCTTTTTAAAATTTTTGATAAATCAAGCTACACTTTCAATGTAGTCGGAAGTCGGTGATGCGTTAAGTGTGTAAACCAAAATTTAAAATTATACAACTAACCTTTACCCAAAAATTTGAAATTTTATTAAAAAATGCCAACGCGTCTATTATTCAGAAAAATAGCTTTTAAGGAACATGAGTAATGACCCGCAATATCAAAATAACTTTATCATGTCCTTCACTAAAATTTCCAACTATTCTAAACTTCCAATCTTACATTGCATTTACTGTTAGTTAAGCGTCTTTACGAGATTCCATATTTATATTGTTTCTCTATTATGCATACATATATAGGAGCAGTTCACATATCTAGAAACAATTACATAGAAAATGAATAGAAACTCATAATATCATGCGTGCCTTTTATAAGAGACAACTAGTAGTTTTACAACCCAACAACCCAAAAAGAAAAGAGCAAATACTGGAAATAAAAAGATACAACAATCCTAAATAAAACACCACCTATGAACTATGAGAAGGTCTCGCTCCACAACTGGAGCTCGAGCCATTGCCGCGACCGTGGAATGGTCGTAGCATGGTAGCTATGCACCCAGTCTGATGCCGTTGGTGCTTCTGGTCCATTCTAATCTCTCGGAGCTCTGCCTAAACCTGACGAATAGCAGCAAGCTCAGGACTCATATATCCCTTGGTGCTCTACGCTATCCCCTACTACTGGAGTTGCAGCTCTGGTGGTGGTACAGGTGATGTGGTAGGTAGCAAAGGAATATTCATCCTCTTCATGGTGGTCCGATCGATGGCGGGAAGGACCTTCCTCACTACTGGCTCTCCTCTCAAATTTACCCCGTGATGCCTAAACACTCAAATGAGCAAGTGGTAATATGGAAAGTGAGTCCTCAGGGTTCCAAATCCCTGATCGACCATATGCAGCATCAAGACACAAGCCCAATTGATGGCTACGCCACCAATTATAGCATAGGCAGCCTTCCGCACTGAGGTGTAGATCTGGTCACGGCTCCCCGTCTTCGGAATGATGTTGTGCTGAATGATGCGCACGACTAGACGGGCCACCGGTCGGAAACTGTCCGTCGTCCAATCATCGACATTCCTAGAAAAGATCCGTTGTAGAATCTCAGGACCAGAAATTTTATCTCGTCCAAATCTACGCCTACGGCATATATCTCTAAGATCCCAGCGAGATCATCATCTGACATCTCAATCCGAACTCCCTTCACCTCAGACTCAATGTAGCTATTGCCATCATCGAAATTCTACGCTATCTGTGCATCGAAAAAACGGACGCAGCGCAGGTAATATTCTCGCTCGTAAGTCTCGAAGCGGAGGATCGGTGCAAGTCCTGCCGCGATGAAAAGCTCTTCAAGCCCGAGAGTGGCGAAATCTCTAAACTTCAATGGTCATCCGTGAAGGCCATTAAAGTCCGCCATTTCAAAATAGGTGGCGATCTTCCGCTCATTTCGGTCGAGCGAAGCAGCTTCTTTGCGGAGTGAGGCCGGGATGACGAGAGGAAGAGCCGCCGGTACATGGCGGTGCCATAGGCTGAGAGGTAGTTGGAAAAGGGAGAAAGGGGTTTAGATCCGAAGTAGTGGTGGGGCAAGATTTGATGTGTAAGGATTTTGGCGTCGATTGGTGGAGGAATGGAGGAGAGAGGCTTTGGTTAAGTGGAGGAAATGGGAGGTGGAATTGGGTTTTGCTAGAAAAATTGAAGAGGAGGAAGAGAGTGAGGGGGGTGTGGGGGCTAAAGGTTCGGATGGGACTTATAGTCACGTTCCGGGTTCGGTCCGAATCCCCTTAGTGGTCGACTGCTATTAAGTCAACCAGTCAAACGCTTGGTCAACCGCTATCCCAAATTTGGGCACGGCCAGAACCTGGACCCAATAGGGCCGGTAAAATTAATTAATATTCTAATGACCGTTCTGCACACTATCTTCAGCTTAACCCATCCAGAAAAATTATGCCTTCCACACGACGGTATCCACCTTACCATGTAGACCCTTCCTTTGCAAGATTGCAATAGCCTCAACAAAATTGCTGTGACCAATAACACTTTCAAAACCCCAAAAACATTCCAGCTGCTATTCCTTGCCTACTTTGCACAAAAATATTTCTTCCAATAGCCGGTTGGTTTTGACAACACTTCAAACTACATACCCCAATAAAATTGAATGGCATTCCTATTTTTTTATACCTTAAAGAGAGAAAATATAAAAACCTTAGATTTTATACACCAAAAGATCACTGAGCTAAATATATGCTCCTTTACATTTGTTTCTAAATAAAAGAAACCACTTCATACCAAAACTTCCTATAAAAGTCAAACTTATATATAAATATTTCAAGGTTCCAAAAACCTTTAAAATAAAAAATTTCCCAAATTGGAAAACTATTTTCTTGCCAAAAATCAATATCAAACCTTTATAGATATATACATACAAATATTTAAGGATTTAAAGTATTAATCTTCTATAAACCAAAAATTTCTTGACACGACCAATCTAGTGGTATATGTGTTTCTTTGAAAATTTAAATTTCAGAACTTTCCCAAAATAAAATTTCCAAAATAAATCCTTGGGAAAATGAATCTTTTGAAAACCCCTTTTCAAAAATCTAGAGCATTTCCAAAATATACTTTATAAAAATTCTCTCAAAGTTTTTAGACCAAGGAATTGGCATTAATTATTTAAATAAAAATCTAGATTTCCATCAAAGAGGTGATCAATGAATGAACCATAGTAAAGATGTGCTTTTTGACAACAACAACATAAAGAATCTAATTTCCCATTCATCTGGAATAATTGTGTGTCTTCGACTGGAACTCAAAATCCAAAATCACAAGGTAGCTAGAATCTCAACCATCAAATCGAACACGTCCAGTCTCCGGGATTCAGCCATATGTCGTACTCATGCTCTTCATCAACAGCGCTTTACGCATCTCCAGCACTCCATGGGGTACTTCGAAGTCGGCTTGAAAATCTTAGCTCGAAGTTGTATTCAAATCATATTCAATTCATTGCCTACAACTCATATAAAATTATCCAATTAGGCATAAAAATCAAATAAACACCAACGGGATAGTTTTCATATTATAACAACTTAAAAAAAATTCCGCTCACTTTTTAATAATGATCAAAATCTCCAGATCTAAAGTAGAACCTTTAATTCATCTCCAAATCCTCAAATACACATATGCCTGAATCTCTTCTCTTCCTTATTTTATTTGATTAATACTCTTCTCCGATTTGTGTGAATATAGACATAGATATCTTATCTTTTGTAATTAGAAAGAAATGGGAGAAAAAGAAATGGCAGAGCATCACTACCGCCTCCATAAAAATATGAGAAGAGAAGGGAGGGTTAGGCCTGAATTTATAGGCGCTAGAATCAACCAGAACTTTTTGATCAAAATATATTAAATCCTGGCCGTTGCAGCCTAGGTTAATTAGAGCCGTCAGGTTGCCACCGATCGACCGCCCTTGGTTAACGCTCGACCGCTAGGGGTCGACTGTCCCTAATGATGGGTCGGCCTAAGGGCTCAGATAATTAATATAAAAATGTTAATTATTTCTTATTTAGTTATTTTCATTTCGAATTTGCTTTTTATCCATAACTTCTTCGTTTGGACTCCGATCGCAAACTCCAAACATGAAAATTGCTCAGAATTTTGCCATAGAGCAATGGTGTAAGTTTCGTAGTCAAATTCCATTTTCGGAACCTAATTAATTAACTAACTAACTTATTAAATAACCAACACCAAATTACGGGGTGCTATAGAAAAGGTAGATGTGTTTAGGAGGCGAATAAAGACCGCACAGGACTGTTAGGAGTCCTATGCTGATAGGCGAAGAAAGGGATTGGAGTTTTTAGTTAAGGAAATGTTATTCGTTCAGATTTCCCCTCTTAAAAAGGTTATGATGTTTGGTACATCCGGGAAGTTGGCGCCAAGGTTTATTGGCCTTTTTTGATTTTAAAGCGGGTGGGGAAACTTGCTTATTAGGTGGAGCTTTCGAATTAGTTAGCGGGAGTCCATGATGTATTTCATGTTTCATACTTAAGGAAATGTCTACATGACATTGCCTCTGTACTAGGGACCGATCAGTTAATTGATGTTAAAATGGAGCCCATCGTACCTTGTGCTATTGTAGGCATTTTGGAGCATGGTATTAAGAGGCTTCGTAATGAAGAAAACTAGGTTGGTTAGAGTAGATGGGGAGGTAACCCAGCGGAAAGCCACATGAGAAAATGAAGAAAAGACGAATGTTTCTCATCCCAAGCTTTTCTCTAGTAAACTATTCTCTCAAAAAATATAGGTTTTTGGTTGCATCATGGTTGCTTAATTGGATGGTAAGAGATGGTTTCCACACTTTTTACTATTATTTTTACACTCATATAGAATTTTGTGTATATTTAGGATGCTTACATACATGTCTATATGTCAAGACCTTGCATTCATGCTGGGATTGAGCTCACCTATAGTATGTTTGCATACATAATCACATTGCATTTTTGGTTGAGTAGATTATTATAATTAGATTGGTTGTATAACATGGCTGCTGAGTGTGCGTTACACTATCTTCCTTTAGTGATTTCGGGGGCAAAATCCTTTTCGGAAGGGGGAGGGGTGAATGTAGCCCCGTAAAATTTAAATAAGAAATTTAATAATTAAAATAAGGTTCAAAATGAATTTTTTTAAATGTCAGAATTTGACCTTGGAAGTTGCACCATTGCATCCGTGGTGATTTTTTGATCAATTTCAATATATAATATGTTGAAATCGGAGTTCAAACGGAGAAGTTATAGGCGTTTGAAGTTTCTGAAATTAAAATAATTCAAATGAGTTTAAGTTTGAAAATTAAATATTTGAATTTTGAAAAGTTTAAAATTTGAATTTGAATAATTAATGTTAAGGGTTACTTAATGTTTAATTAACCATCAGATTTAACACTAATGCGCGAATTAATTAAGGAATACATATAATAAAATGGAAAGAAACATTCATGGTCAAAAGGCAAGGACCGGTCGACCGCTTGTAGGTGAGCGATCGACGGGTGGAGTGCTGGCGGCTAGGGTTTTGTTATTTTAAAGATCTGGATTTTATTACTTTTAATCCGATGGTTCTGGTTCCTTCTTACCTGTATAAATATAACCCTAGACCCCTACTTTTCCTTCATAAAATTCTGTAGCAACGGGGAAGCTCTGTCAAATTCTTTCCCTTTAAGGTTTCAGAAACAGTAAACTTTTTGGTAAGTAATAATAATTCCTAATATCTAATTTAAATTAAATTCCTTATCTTTCTCCTCTCTTTCTTCTGATTTTTGAGATCTGGTTTATATATATAATTAATTTGATGTATATTCAAAAAAGAGAAGATCTACCAGGGAATGAGAAGCAGCATAAATCAGATCTCATCTTCTTTTTCTTCTTCTTGATTCCAGAATCAGTTAGGATTTTCAAGTAAAAGGTCTAGATGTTTAATTCTTTTGATTTCTAATTCTATTCCTCTCTAGTTTCTGATTCTACATCTAATTTCTATATACAATTCAGTTTGTTGTATATTCTAAAAGAGGGAAATTTGAATGGAAATTATGCATGATGGAATCAAACCCAAATAGGAAGCAAACAATTCTAAGTGAGTGGAAATATTAAGTTTTTCACATTTTTGTAATTGAATAGTATTTATTTGGATTTAATTATGCCTTGGAAATTTTTGGTAAACTAAAACATAATGTCTAAAACCCCCAGAATATCCCTAAATAAACGTCAATCTTTGAATATGTTGGAATTTCAATTGTTTTGTATTAATATAGTAGAATCAAATCTTTGTTTTGATTTAAGCAATTTATAATCTATCACACTTCATCTCTTTTGATTTCTCTTATAGTGTTAAAGGATTCTAAAAATAAATAAAGTTCGAAATGGTGTGCAAAGTATGATTTTTTATTATTCATACTTTGCACCTCCTACTATTTCTATAAATTAAAATAAGTATGAATCCCTTTTTTACTCCAAGATGCTAATTGAAAAAGTTGGATGGGATATAAGAGGTTTAAATTGTAAAGTTTGTTCCTTGAATAGAGGAGTTAATTTTATTATATCAATACGAGTTAAGTTTGGTATTATTCCTTTTTGTTTACAAGTCAAGTTATTGGCTAAGGATATTAGTTATTCTTTTGTTTGGAGTTTGGGACTTGTATGAGTTTTGACATTTAAATTAATAAGCATTTTATTTGAGTGTGACTGGAAATATTTTATTCGAATATTGTGCGTATATATATATATAATATTAATGTACTGATTATTAAAGTAATAATAATTATAGCGTATTGAACGTATTGATTAGAATTAATAGGGTAGTAAATAACATTAATTTCTTAGGAAAGGTAGTTAATGATAATTATGTGAATTAATCCATAATTAAAGGCGTAATAAGGGGATACTTTGTATGGCCTTAATAACTAGTTTTGTAGGATGGTATATGTATATGATGGTTATATATATGAAGTATGACAAAGTTATAGGGATGCGAGGTTAGTCCAAAGTTGCATAGTAGTCTGCTTAGTTAAATCTAGCTACCAGCGTTGTGGCTTTGAAGACTGATGTGGGACATCGCCTATAATAAATAACCCCAGTGGACATAAGGTTAGTCCCAATTTTGTAGGGTAAATCTACCCAGCTAATCTGGCTACCGGTACCTACAAATAGTCGGATTAATCTGATATGTCACAGTTGAGTTATGGGTCAAAAGTTACGCTATTGATACGATAGGAGAAATCTTTAGGAGGGGTCTGTTTTAGGTTAGAGGTATTAAGTGGCTATGGCAGGGTCTACCTTTTTCTTAGAAGTATTATGTAACCTAATGGGATTTTTATGATGTCAGCTAGTAGGAACCATGTAGGGACCCATGTCGTGTTAGGTCTTAAATGAAGGGAACCTGCCTATTTTATAGGTCTTAAATGGTCGCAGTCTGCCTAAGTTCCTAGGATAAAGGTATCAAGTGGGTTGGAGGTTCTCGCTCTCGCATTGCTAATGATACTTGCGTTAGAGTTTGGAAATAGGTTAGGTATTAAGTGACAGGACCTGCCTATTTTATAGGTATTAAATGGTTAGGGTCTGTGTAGTGACCCTAATTTTTAGTAACATTATTTAGGATATTTAATTAGCTAAATTTAAATAAAATAATGTGATGATTAGTGGATTGAGATTTGTGATTAATAGGGGTAGCCATGCCATGTTAATAAATAAACTAAAATGAACTAAAATAAAATAGGTAAAGGAAAAAGGTGAGGGGCAAAGTTGGAATAAGAATATTCTAATACCCTAAACCCTTAGGAATTCATTTCATATATTCATTTTATACTCTAAACAACAAGAGGCCGGTCACCATTAGCGAGAAAGAGGAAGATAAACAAGAAAAGCTAAGGAAGAAGATTAATCAAATCAAGGCTATTCAAATCTCAAACTCCTTAATCTCAAAGCTAAGGTGAATAATGACTACATCTCATATTTTCTATTGTTTTCGGTTTTAAGATTAAACCCGAATTATCTTGCAAGGTTATGCCATGTTTTTGAGTGATTAAATGTTTATATATGCTTGTTGATGATTTATGCTTATTCATATAGGTTTTATGATATGTTTTGATGTGAAAATCCTACTTAATGTACATCTAATGTAACGACCCAGTATTTTGGACCATTCAAATCGACAATAAATCCACACATGTCGGACTTGAATAATTCAAAACAATGGATTGTAAATAAAATTTGGCAAAACTCAGCATATACAGTAACTAAAATAATTACAGATCACAGACACAGAGTAATATAACAATAATGCAGCGGAACCCAAAGGATAGTAGTTCATGAAGCTACTATATATATAACAGAGTTAAACAAGATACAATAGAGGTCTCGAATACAATAGATGTCTCAATACAATAATCAAATACCAGATCTGAATACATCACTGGATCGACGGAATAACTGAAAGCAGGATCGATAGATAGCTGGATCTCCAAGCGAAGCTCCAACTCCAAAGGTGAGTCCCAAATGCTGTATCACTCAGTCTGACCCGAGCGTAAAGCAAAACACAAAACACTCGAGTCAGGATTAACATTCTTATATTAATAAATCCAACTCAAGTGAAATATCAACTGAAATACAATTAACTTAAAGGATGTTTGGGATAACCATCCCCTAAGGATCCGTTAAACTATTTACTATGTAGTAATATACGCTATATACAGTAGTGTCTAAATAAGTAAAGTATAATCATATCGGAAAATAGCGTTAAGGGGATGGAGAACCTTAACGCGGTCAGATCTTAAAATCATAATCGTAGTAAAGCTCGGTATGGTAGGTGACACGGCACAACTAGGCAATGCCAGGGTAGATATACCAATTACGCACACGGACTGATGGATACGCATAGCAGCCACTACCGTTCCACCTCGAACAACATTCCCAAATCGGAGGATGGCCATCTAGTCAAATCACAAGTAAGAGTATAAATCGAAGAAATGCGTCCGAGAAGAGGTGCTACCTCACTGGTCCGAGATCGCTCCTGTTTTAGCCACCTTATGCCAACTCACGGGAGTTGGGTCCACGTAACATACCTTAAGAACGTCGCCACCATCCTACTTCATTCTGGAATCTCCACCGCGTACACGGTTGTCAAAGTGGGTTTCGGTATCGACAGAGAGTATGTCCATATCCGATCCCGGTCTCTTTGCCAACCAATCGTTATTATAACACCGTGGTCATTTCAAAATAGTTTATACTTTAAACCAAAATCATTATCATTTCCAAAACCCAATTTAATACGATATCATTTCACTTCAAATATCCATTTTCAAAATCATATTACTTTCCAAAGTTATAATGCTTTCGAAATCATAGTTTGGAAATCACAGTATTTTGGCAATCATAACACTTCCCTTTTTAAACAGTTTAGATAATAAAATTTCGTTATAAAATAAATTAGTTTCCTCAAATTTCACAAATCGATTCAAATTAACTCGAATTCCAAAAATTTAATTTAATCAAATCTCAAATCATTAGTTTCAACTCGATTCAGCTTCTAAATAAACCATTTCAATTTATCGATTTTAAATACATATCTGAACCATAAAATAAGTCATTTCAATTTTAATATATTTCAAAGCTTTATATATTCATCATTTCAAAACTAAATTCGATAACTTTATATACATATCAGATTCCCTTTACAATTATTTAGTTTTAAAATATTAACTTAATCATTTCATAACATTTAAATTCAATTTCAATTTACAATTTAAATAAACAAAATATCTCATTCAAATATTTATACGTTTGAAATATCCATTTAAGTCACATTTTCAAATTTCAAGTTGTAAATCACTTCTTTAAATTTCAAATTCAATATATTTAAAATCAAACTTATTTAAGTATAATTCTTAAATAAATACAATTTCAATCAATTTCAAATCATTATAAATTTCTATATTTGAAAATATAGATATTAAATAAATACTTAAACATATTATCTATCAACTTTATTAAATCAACTTTAATGAATCTTAAAAATCAATATTTATCAAAACCATATATTTCTTTTCAAAACAAAAAAAAATCATTTTCAAAACATTTATATAGACCAACGGTGCCTGTATATAATTTTCTATCCTATGGTCAAGTGATACGGATATTTATCATTTCAATCCGCAATTTAAAATATATATACGGGTATATATCTTTTCAACCCGCAATCCCAAATTCAATTCAATGAAAATCGCTTGGGTTTATCATTTCAACCCATAACAATTTTCTCCTATTCTACAAGATCGTTCGGGTATGTATCATTTCAACCCATAGTGATTCTATACTAATAGGGAACTTGCAGAGTGATAACAGATATGATAATAAAATAACAACAGTAACAGGCATATATCGACAGTATAAATAACAGATAATGGTGTCAGATGTCACAGGTGAACAGATACAGAAAATGACATATATATATAACAATGTGAACAACTAACAGCAGCATATTTCAATTGACGTTTCAATTGAAATTAAATTTAAGAAATATAAGAATATTAATCGTGAGTGATTGCTCACCTTCCGAGGCTTGAGAGAAGATAGACAACACAACAGGTTACGAATTGCAAAGCAACGCAAGAAGGACAAGATTCGACGGACGAAGCTGACAGATAAGAATTGACGAAATCAAATCAGAATCGGATTGATGAAGATAATTGATATAAGCAAACCTATATATCAATATATATATATAATCATATCCTAAATCCTTAAATACATATATATATATATACATACATTTTTTCAGATTAAAACACATAGGCATACGGTACAAGCTTATATAACAAAAGTGTGAACTACAACTATAAAACATTTATGGGCTAACGTGCGTATACTCCTTACTATATATATAACAATAGTCTATCTTTATAACTAGTAAAACCTATATACATCAACAAACAGTTTCTACAAATCTTATATAAATTAATTTACAACTTATGTAAAAATATATAGTTATACTTACCTAAACTATCATAATTTAAATCATGTAGGCTGACACATGAATTAACATATATAACTGTCGCCAATTTTCTATATACTAACATACAAATATCACTAACATATATATAATACAAACTGACGTACCCAGCTAACCATTTTATATTTCTTTAATCATATATAAGTTAACCAATTATAAACTGTATACCTTATAGCTTGATAAATTTATAACAATATATCCTTTAAGCTTAAACTCTTATATGTATAAACTAGGATTTAGTAGACAAAATATATGTAAAATACTGTAACATATTATATATTATTTTTAAAACCCAATGCTTATCTACATACCTATATAAACAAATCTATGAAAAAAATAAATAAGACAATATAGATCTGGTATAAATATGTATATACATCATCAATATAACACGTACAACAGTATATATGTATAAGGTGAGCTATTATAAATATTCTTCATTGAAAACTCCACAGACTAATATGCATAACTTAGTTTAATAAAATATATCAAACTAACAGGCCATAATATAACTTACAAATAATATATCAACAGGTTCTCGTATTGGAACAGATGCTTTTTTTTTAAAACTCAACAAACTAAACTAAAATATAGTATACTTCAATATAATAGAACATAATCCAACATATAAAATATCCATACCAAACCTTAAAAGAAGGGGCTCGATGAAACAACGTTTTGGGAGGGAGGAGGCGCGAGTGGAGCTAGTTCGGTCAGTGGAGGCGAAATGGTGGCGAAGTGATTTGTTTTGGCGAATGACAGGGAGGACGAAGTGGGTTTGCTGCGAACAGGGTGGTCGAGTGCTAGGAGAGCTGGGCAGGCACGCGGGTTCGCTGGCATGGAGGTGGTCAGGTGATAGGGCTGGGGTCGTGTTGGTGGCGAATGGATTCGGTGGGGTAGTGGTTGGTCTCGTGGTGGGTGCTGGGTGGGTGGTGATGGTCTGGTGGTTGCCGTGGTGTCGGCATGGAGGTAGATGGCAGGGGTTCGGTTGGTTGGCACGGTCTGGTGGAGGAAACTTGGTGGCAGGCGTAGGGTCGCCTGGGTGGTAGGCTGGATTGGTGACGTGGGTTCTCTGGCGGTGGTGAGAGGATCGGCTATGCTTTGGAGGGCTGTATGGAAATGGAAGAGGCAGTGGGAAGGGAGATCTCAAAAAAAAAGAAGAAGAAGTAAACCCCAGAGGCCACGCAAATCTAAGCTAAATCAAAGGACGAAGTGCGCACGTAACCGAGAATTCAGGAAGACAAAACGCAAGTGATTGTTGAATTTTTCACCGTTGGCAATAAATGCAAAATAAAAAAATGCAACAGAAGGACGATTGATTGACGCGATTAAAGCAATTGTGGTTTCAAATTTTTAAACGCCAAAGAAATCAAATGGTCACGGATCCGGTACCGATACGGTTACCGGTTTCGTGGATTCCGTTGTGTACCGGACTTCAAAACACAGAATAAATATACCGCAGAGATCAGCACGACGAGACGATCAAAACGGTATACAGATATCAGTGGTACGATCATCCGATCGAAAGTCGATAATCGGTACCAGAAATGCTGCTATTCTAACCGAATTAAGATAAACGGAGCAACAGAAGTCCAAATTTGACGAAACGAAAGATGACGTCTCACTCAGAAGATGATTTACAAATTTCCTATGTAAAAATATTTAGGTTTGGAAAACATTTTATTATCACCAATTTTTAACTGATTAAATTGAAGTAAATTTACGCGCGAAATAAATTTTTATATTTTCGGACGAAAATTTACCAGTTGCTATCTTTAATTAGTCGCATTCCAAATATCAAATTTATATTTCAGAATTTGATTGTTTAAAATTTCACACAAATTTAATTAATTAAATAAATAAAACCATTGAAATTTACGGGTCGTTACACTCTCCCCCACTCAAAACTTTTCGTCCCCGAAAAGGAAGGAGGTAGGAGAGTAGAAGCAACCAACAGAAAAATAGATTAAAAGACAAGATAAGACTATTAATTTAAACCATATAATTTCAAATAAAACTAATTAATATTTAACAATTTGATTTAATCCACTGAGTTCACTTAAGTTAAATCAATTCATCTATTTCTAAATTCATTATCTTATTGTCTAGTCATTCTCAAATAACAATTTCTAAATCAATCAATTTGTATAATAATTTATTATCCTCGTATTTTATTCAACAAATTTAATTCTTTTATCCAAATTATTATCAAGTTTATTCCAATAATTTTTTTTAAACCATATAAATTAATTTAAACCATATAATTTCAGTTTAAATCAATTTAAATTCAATAATTGATTTTTAAATTCAAGGTATTTCCATACTTAAATCAAATTTTAATTTATTAATTTCTTCAAAGCAAATTTATTTGTCTCATCTTATTATCCACTTAACTTATAATTCTATTTACTTCAATTAATATTTATAACTAAAATTTAAGTGTATAACCTTTATTATATCCACTCAAATTCTATTTATAAAAGTCATTTTATATTGTATACTATCCAATTACATTTTAACTTCTGAAAATTTTAGGTAAGTTATGTTGAGATGAAATCGGGTATTATACAAATAATATTTTACAATTCAGTTATTCCCAGTTAACTATTTATCCAAGAATTTTGTCTTTAGTTTATAATTGAAATCATCTTTAATCTAAAATTTAAGAATTTAAATCTCCGATTTACTTCAAACAATTTAGAGATATATATAATATATTTATATCAAATCAAATTTAGAGATATATCAAATTATACTGAAGAAATTCAAATCGAATATATTTTTTTTTCCAAAACAAAACCGTCGCAAAGCTACAGAATGGTTTCTCCTCTTCGAAACTCGAAAATGAATGTCGATGATGCGGCCGTCATCACCGAAATTATTTTCCAGCGACAAAGAGAAGAGCACTGATTTAAACCTCTAAAATTCTTTAAAACCATTTTATTCGAAAATACTTTAAATAATATACATTTTAGGACTTTAAAACAAAGTTTGAAATCACCAGAAATTTAATTCTTAAATCTTCAATTTAAATTCATTTCAATTTCAAATAAATTTATAAACAATAGTCCTTTTGCAATAGTCAATGACTTACAAAACAAATATTATCATTTTCAACAACCAAATTATTTAACTTTTAATTCCAGAAAATTTTTCTTATATATTTATAACATAATCATACAAATTTATTTCATTTATCACATTTGAAAATTATATTGTGTCAGTTTGCTCTGTTCAAGTGTTTTGGAAATTCTATCGATAGCGTTGATCAGACGAATCGATCGAAAATCCAAACCAACATCAACAACTTAAACAACACACTATAAACATAAACTATTTTTATATTAATTACAAATACACTCCCTCACACGATGATTTCAGAATTGGATTCCAACACATGGATAGAGATCCAAATATAGAAGGGCTCTTATCAAAGAGAATTCTAATCTAAAATAGATTGGCTCGAAACGAAGGTTAGATGATTGCATCTCAAACAGGAAGATGGATAAAGTTGTATAAATCGCGGGCAACCTTAACCGGGTCAACCGTGACTTCATAGATAAGATCGATATAGAATTCTGAAGCAAATCGACATTCGATTTCCAGAGGTAGAATTTGGGTATAGCATAAGATAGCTGCATCGTAAACCGAGGATATAGAAATCTCCGGTGAATCAATACCGATTGTAAAGGAGTTACGCCCCAGTACAAATTATCCGAAGATTGGCGAGACCATCGATTTATTATAGAGATTATTCGAAGTGGAGTTATGGGATACTCCATAATTAAAAGACACGAATAGGGGAGACACGAATGGACTTTGGAACCGAAGTGAACGTCCCAAAATTCAAAGGAACCGAGTCAAAGAAGAAGGAATTCAAGCTCGAACGAAAGTGATTCTGTAATTGAATTTACTACATATGCTGAGTTTTGCCTAAAACCAGAGCTCTGATACCAACTGTAACGACCCAGTATTTTGGACCATTCAAATCTACAATAAATCCACACATGTCGGACTTGAATAATTCAAAACAATGGATTGTAAATAAAATTTGGCAAAACTCAGCATATACAGTAACTAAAATAATTACAGATCACAGACACAGAGTAATATAACAATAATGCAGCGGAACCCAAAGGATAGTAGTTCATGAAGCAACTATATATATAACAGAGTTAAACAAGATACAATAGAGGTCTCGAATACAATAGATGTCTCAATACAATAATCAAATACCAGATCTGAATACATCACTGGATCGACGGAATAACTGAAAGCAGGATCGATAGATAGCTGGATCTCCAAGCGAAGCTCCAACTCCAAAGGTGAGTCCCAAATGCTGTATCACTCAGTCTGACTCGAGTATTTTGTGTTTTGCTTTACGCTCGGGTCAGACTGAGTGATACAGCATTTGGGACTCACCTTTGGAGTTGGAGCTTCGCTTGGAGATCCAGCTATCTATCGATCCTGCTTTCAGTTATTCCGTCGATCCAGTGATGTATTCAGATCTGGTATTTGATTATTGTATTGAGACATCTATTGTATTCGAGACCTCTATTGTATCTTGTTTAACTCTGTTATATATATAGTAGCTTCATGAACTACTATCCTTTGGGTTCCGCTGCATTATTGTTATATTACTCTGTGTCTGTGATCTGTAATTATTTTAGTTACTGTATATGCTGAGTTTTGCCAAATTTTATTTACAATCCATTGTTTTGAATTATTCAAGTCCGATATGTGTGGATTTATTGTCGATTTGAATGGTCCAAAATACTGGGTCGTTACATCTAAATGCCTTGCGATTTTAGATTTAGATCAGAAATGATATTTTAGAGATGATTTTCAATTTTCATAATTTTTTGAATTAATGTTGATTTTATATTAATTTTCTAGTGAAGAAAATGATTATTTGGGTTTAAAATAATTTACGGCTAAATTATTTATGTTTTGGGTCTGAAATTAATATATGTTGGAAAACATATTAAAAATGATTTTCTGGAATTTTTGTAGAATTTCCTAAGTGTTTTGATGAATATATAAAAGTATTTAAGGTATGAGACTTAAATGTTTTATATAGTTATAAAAGGAGAAGGGGTATTTTGTAAATAAATTAAATTGTTTAATTTTGAAATTTTGGCAGACTTTTAGAAAAGAAAATTAGCAACCAATAATATTTTGACAAACATGACAGGTTAGTTGAAAAGTATTTCCTTTTAAAGTTAAAAACAGATTTTACATGCTTTTGGCATGTTTCGCCTCTTTCAGCACAGGGGCTTCGATTGAAAGCTTCCACCTCCATTGCCATCGAATCCAATGCACATAGTATAAATACCTTGATACATAGTGAAATGGACAAAGGCGGAAGGAACCGTGTCGAGACCAAAGGTTCCGATGGGGTCGAAGCATGACTTTGTTTTTAATTAAAAATGTGCCTTCTTTGATTTCGAAGGAAGTGCTTTCGACTTGGTTGGCTTCCAAGTGGTTCAAATTGATTTAAGAAATGGTTTCGAATGGGTTGTGCCTTTTGTGTTAAGTAAATGCTTTCGAAGGGGTCGAAACCCCTAGCTGTCGCTTTTCTTATCTTTCGAAACAAAGGTTTCGAAGGGAATGCTTTGCTTTTAAAACTTAGCCACTTCTCCAATGCTTTCGAAAGGTTGGTTTCGACACCATCACTTCTTTACTTAGGAAATGCTTTTGAAAGAGTGCTTTCGACTTAAATGTTTTATGACCCTTTTGCTCAGTTAAAGGTAGAACCCAAAGGTTTTGAAGGAGTTAATTTTAAATGGTTTCGAAGCGTTTCCACATGTTTTACTTGAACCCAAAGGCTTTTGAAAGGTTTGATGTTTTAATGCTTTTGAAAGGTTTCAATGAATGGTTTCGAAGGGGTGGTTCCCCAATGGTTTCGAAAGGTCTAAAAGGAAAGGTTTTCCCATGGTTTCGAATGGCAATGTTTAGGTGTTTTAAAGATAGGATGTCTAAGGTTTTAAAGTTTTCAAAGGGAAGGTTTTTTTATGGTTTTGATAGGTTTATATGAATAGTTTTGAAAGGAATGTTTTGGCCTTTCATCCTAGGTGAAAGAAAAAGGGGTTTACTTAGTTTCGAAAGGGGTACTTTCAATGGATTCGAAAGGGGTACTTTCAAAGGTCTAAATGTTTTCAACAACAAATATTTGAGTAAAGTATATATAACATGGCAAAGTGATTTTGTGTAAAGCATAGAGTATGTATTTTCCTTGTTTAAATTTGATTTAAAGGTTTTAAATCAATTTGAGATGAAAAGGTTTTCAAGGAAAATTTAAGGGAAGATTACCCTAAGTAAAATGACTCAGATATTTGTATACCAGATGGGACTAGTATAGGGTCGCGCCGTATACATTAGCTATTAGCCCCCAACTAATTTAATCCAAAATTATAGTGTGTAGGGCTTTGTCATAGGTAAGACTAAAATGATGTTATACATAGAAGGGAATATATTTGTACAGAGGTAGGTTATTGGTGAGCCCGCAAAACCATTAGGATCAGTTGACCTGGAGAAAGTAAATTAGGGACAGACCGTCCAGAAGAGGAGTATCTAACAGATGTTAGATTATTTGTTTATCTTGTCTGGTAGGCCTGAGTCAACCAAAGGTTGGTAGTTAGCCAAACAAAACTATGATGTTTAGACAGATAGTCCATTTGTTACCTGATATGTATGTTTACATGATATTGCTTTACAGTTTTTAACCAGTTTTAGTTGCAGGATTATGATTTGCAAAAGATATGTTTTAAAAGGATATTAGTGAGGGGAAACCCGTTCCGCTAAGCGACGTGGTCTCACTTAATATCAAATAACTGAGATGTATAGTATTATTCACACCAGGCTTATGTCTGACTCGAAGTTTATGTTTTTCCCCTTAAACTCTCCGGGGCTCAAAATTGATTTGAGTAGGCCGAGAGTTAAGGATTTTTTGGTTTTAGTAGTGTGACGACCCGGAATTTTTGAGCATTTGAAATAGGAATATTTAATTAATTTTAAATATTCAAAAGATAATTATTAACTTTAATTTCAAATATACAGTATTTAGTTGGATAATTAATTATTAAATTTAATTATTGGGATTGGGTAAATTATTGAATCTTGATTTTAAGTCTGTTAAAAATAGTTCAAAGGTTCAGAAAATTTATATTGTTAATACTGAAGATGATAGAACTTTTAAAATGGAATTTTAAAGAGTTTTGTTCAGTTTTAAAATATATCGTTGAAATTGAATTTAAAAATAGCCGTCCGAGGCACAGTCTCGGAATTCGACGAAACCAGTTCCATTGGATCCGTAATATTGTATTATTACCGGATTTCAATTTTCGTAGTAATTGGAGCTGTGGTTTGAGCGTACGATACGTTAACGCATGTAAAATCTAATTGATAATGACCGATTCGAAGTTAAATTTAATATTCCCACCTGTCCAATACATCTCACATCAGCCACCTTACCTTCTGAACGCGCAGAGATATTTTTCTTGTCTCGTTTTAATCACGTTATCTTATTTTCCTCTCAAAGCCTTATCTTCTTCTATACGCCCAAAAGAAATTTCATTCAGAGAAAAATGTTGTCCTCCTTTTCTTCCTTTCTGAAACCTTCAGTTCGAATTAAAAACAAATAGTATGGCCACTTCTTTCTTTTTCAAAATTTAAACAAATGTCTGCTTCAGAATAAAAACGAGGCTGAGCCACGTTCCAAATCACAACGAAATTGGAATTTCGTCTTCTTCCTCTTATAACTTAATTCGTTCGTCGAATCGAAAATCGAAAAGAGAAAAGGGGGGAAATCGCGACAACTTCGTGATAGAGAGCTCAAGCTCGGAGCTGCTGGGTGCGCTCGGAGGCAGGAGGAAGATTCGAGTTCGTCCCAAATATAATAAACGAGGGGGATCGCGAACGATATTTGGAGAATGGCGCATGTCGCAATGAGACTAGGGCACGGCGACGCTCGAGACATGGGGTGGCGAATCAAAGGAGGGTTAGGGATTCAACGTGCAGCAGATGTAGTTAATCGCGATTTCATAAGGCTGGAAGGTGCGGCGAATCTTTCGAGTCGAGGATTTTGAACTCGTGTTAGTGTTCGAGACTGGGTCGAGGTAGCCATGGCCAGGTGTGACCTTTGTGCGGCGGTGACCAGGTCAGTAGCAGTCGTGACTTCAGGGAGGCTCGAGTTCGAAGTATATGGCATCTTGGAACGGGAACTTGGGCGTGGAGTACTTTGGTGTCGTCGACTTGGGATTTTGTCAGAGAATCGTGTGTCAGTACACATGCTCGTGAGGGAGGATAGACAGTGAGGTATTATTTTTCTTAAATTTATATATACATAAGTGCATATTTATATACAAAAGAAAAATAATTATTTACAGTGAAGTATACATCTTGGCAAAATATTTTCAATATACATGTACCGGAAAAATATACATATATACGATTTTTGATGAATATAGGAATTTTAAATTGTTATAGGGTTTATAGAAACTAGATTTTTAGAATGTATATATGGAAATAGAGAATTATTTTGTATTGATAAAGTTTGGATTTTTTTAAACGTTAAAGTCTATATAAAATTGGATTTAAATTAAATTATAAGTTAAAATTTAAATTATTAGTTCAACACCAAATTATTAGTTTAAATTAATTTGTTAGTTAAATAAATAGATAGTAATAAATTGTTCAGTCGATTCAAATGTTAATAAATCATCTAATTTTATACAAGGTCTAAAATCGAGAAAATACAAGTCGGAATGGAACTGGAAAGGAATAGACTGCAAAATAAATCAAAGGTGAGTTAATCTCACTCAGTTGAATTTAAATTTAAATGGTTAAATTTAAATAATTTATTGAATGGTTGATTTGATTGATGTGCTATATATATAGTAGTATATAGCAATATACACATATTGGCATATGTGTATATTGGAATTGTTGATATTCCCGCATTATATAGCGGATGAGACCCTATGCGCCGCATAATAGCGGATGATATTTTATAAAACCCATATACCGCGATATCCCACCTTGAGGTGGAATTGGTATTGTGCTAACATCTGTGGATGCAGGGAAACAGGTTGGAGGGATCCAACTGGATTCCTCAAAATATTTAATTTTGTTTAAATATTTTGTGATATGATTTTTGATATCTTGTGATGATTTATATTGGATAATCTGGTTGGATTGAATTTCCCAGTATAATGAGTTATCAAAAGCAATTGAATTGAATTTTGGAAAGAAATAAAAGAGTAAAATTTAAGTTAAATAATTCTAGTGAATTCGAATAAATTAAATAGGGAATTGTAAAAGAAATAAAGAAATTTCTTAATTCGAACAAATATGGGAAAAGAGGATTTTGAATTTAATAGTGAAGAAATAAATCTTTAACTAAAGTGATATTATTTAAAAATATAAAAGAATTGATTTTATTGAAATTTAAAGATTTAATTTAATTAAAATATTAATTGAAGAAGTTTGGAAATCCGAAATTGGTATTTTAGTTAAAAAGGGTTTTAACTCATAATAAGGAAATAAAAGATGAAAGTTAATGTATTTGAAATAATTGAAGTAAATAGGGAAATTTACATCAAAGTAAAGTAAAATGGAAATCAATTGGAAATTGATTTAAGTGTTTAAAAACTTGGATTTTTAAAAGAGAAATGAGATTTTGGAGATATAAACTGGGTTTATAAGGTAAAATTAAATATCAGTGGATATTTGAGAATATAAATTCAAGATGGGAATTTATAAAAGGATATGGATTGGTTTAAAAATAAATGTTGGTTTATTTTTAAAGGATGGAAATGAGAAGTGTATTTCTCTGGATTGCCAAGTACGTTTTTTCCAAGGCAATTTTAAATACAAGTTAAAAGTTTAATATGTTTAAAAAGCATATTTTAGAAGATTGATTATTTCTAAATGTTAAAGTCTAAAGTAAGTATTTTCAAAAATCTATTTTTGTAGTAATTATATAAAAGTGATTTGCTATTATGTTTTAAAAGGAGAAATTTAGTTTATATTTATAAAGTGGTTTATTTTAAAGTATATATTTTTAATAAAGTATTAAAGTAGTTTAATTTCAATGTTATAAGATATATTTAAAATAAAGTGTTTTTAAATTATTTTAAAATCTAAAAGTGTTTTGTACTTGGTGTTTCAGAGGAAATAAATATTTGGAAATGTATTCCGTAAGCGGAAAGTGTTTGGAATTGTTTTCAAATGAGCTTTGAAAATTTGGAAATATATCTTGGAAAGATATTTGGGCAAATAAATAATGTGGGAAATTATTTATTGTGTGATGGTTGCTTGTGGATGTTAATTGATAGTTAAATAACCAACTATCAATATTGGCCAAATGCGTTGATCGTTTCGAAGAGACCGGGATCGAGTTTCCGTATACCGGGATTCTAGGTCTGGAGACTCGAATACCACTTCGATCCGGTTTGTACGTTTCGTGAAAACGATTTTGGAGTCGAAGATGGAGCAGTGAAGTGCAAGGGCTAGTCGCTACTAATCCTGAGGATATTTCCAAAATGGATGTAGTAGGAATAGTGCCTTCGGTTCCGTTCGGACCCGGGACGGACTTGTATGGACGAATGCTTTCGTGACATCGTCAGGTGGACGATGGGCATTCTAAGGGATATGTGCTATAAAGGTATCGTTTAGCCTCGAACCTCATCAACCGGGAATGACTGAAAATCAGGGGTTATGCAGCAAGGCTTCGTGGGTAGCACCCACTTGAGAGTAAGGTCATCCCTGTCTAGATGTCCCTTTTATTTCGGCTTAGTGGTGCGGTTGCTGATCCCAACCGTGGGGTGATTTTATTTGGAATTATCCAGTAAGGGATGATTCCGGCCTTGTGTTGCAGGGGAGCGGCGTACTCCTCGGTACTGTGATCTAGGCCACGTACTGTGACAGGTGGTACCCCAGTGCCTAGTCATTCGTTGGAAATCCATTCTCCGTACGTGCCTTGTACGAGTTTTGTTTGTATTACCCACGTTGTGGCTAGTATGCTGGAATTTAATCATGTAACAATTTCAGCTATTTTAATAAGTATTTGTGAATAGACACTATTATAATATCAGAGGATTTTGATATAAAGTGTTTTAGCTATCGTAAGGTAAAAACCCGACATGTTTATTTGTGGCGTGGTCTTACGAGATGCTTTTATTTTCAAAAGGATTTTTGAAACTTTAATAATCAATTTGAGTGTGATTTTCTCACGCTGGTATTCCAGGCTGACTCGGGTATTGTTTTATATGATGCTCGGGTCAGACCGAGTATTATAGGTTACAGGATATGATGTTGTGGAGCTCAGGAGACGAGCTGGATGGCGATACGTACTTCCGTATTTGTTTGTTGTTCCGCTGTGTATTTGGATGTATGTCATTGATGTGATGGACTCTGATGATGTATTCTGTAAATATATTGTATAAACAGATATATTTTTCTGTTTGAGTAAAGATCTGTTTGTATATATTATATTTTATTCCGCTGTGATGTGAGATTCTGTTGTTGATTTTCTATTTCTTCTTCTTCTACCTCTTCTTCTTTAACACAAATGGTTCGATTTTCCGGGTTTGGAAAGTCGGGTTGTCACAGGTGGTATCAGAGCGAGGTTGGCGATAACCTTGGCTCTGGTGGGAATTTTGAGAGTATTAATAGATATGAGCGCGTATTTGTTAGTGAATATAAAATGGTTTTATATTGTGTTGGTTGATCTATTGAGTGGCATATGAACCTTCGTCGGCACAGTCTGCGCAACTGTATCGAAGGGGTTTCTAAACACTTGAATAGAACAATTCGACATAATATTGTTTTAAATAGGGTGAATGAAATAATTTTGCCCAAATTATTTTGTATATAAAAGAAATAATTATTCGAAATTTATTATAGTTATATTTGGATGCTTGGTTGTTAGAAAATGACCATAATGAGTTAGTCTCATTATTGAGTAGAAATTGAAAACTTATAACCTAAGTTGAAGAATAAATTTATATAACAAAATGGAAATTGAAATATAGACTATAAATGAATTTATAAATTGAGATAAACTTTATATACAAATGTGAATTACAAATGTGATTTATAATCAAATGAGATAAATTCATAAACAAATGAAATTTGTAAATGTAAATTGTAAATGTGACTTATAACTTGAAATAAAATGTGATAGAATTCCAGAGTAATGTTTGGATATAAAATTGGATGGATTTTGAATTTGAAGTTTTGGGAAAGGTTTGAAATTCCTTGAGATTTGGAGATAGTTTTCAAAGAGTTTGAGGAAATAATAAGTGGTATTATTTCAGGAATATTTTGAGTTGAGTTTGGAATCTGGAAAGATTTGAAATTTAAAAATATTTGAAATGGTTTAAAGAGATAAAAGCATTTAATTCTCTTCCGGTCGCTGGGAAATAATTTCGGTGATGACTGCAGCATCATCGATGTCTATTTTCGAGTTTCCAAAGAGAAATTGCTACCAAACTGTTTTAAATTGGAAAGGATTGTGAACTGGGTTGGTTTTGAAATTCAAAGGGAAAATTGTTTGGTAAAAGCAGATTTGTTTTGGAAATTGGGATTTGATGTGATTTACCAGATGTGTGTGAGTTATTTATGGATTCAAAATGGTTTTGAAATAAAACCGGGCAATTGGATTCTGGGAATTCTATTTAAAATATAAATGTGGAAATTTAAATGAATCAATAATATAAAGTATAGAATGAAGTTGATTGAAATAAGAAGGGAATGAAAGTTTAAATCTGGGATTATAATTATGAGATGGAAATAACTCGATGAGTAATATAAGCTGGTAGATAAAAGAGTTAGAGAACTTGAAGGTGAATGAATTGTAAAACTTGTATAAAATTGTATCCTGGAATTAAAATTTAATTCGAGTATATGAAGGTGAATAAAATATATTTGAATTTAACTTAAGATAAGTTAAATAAAATTGAGAATTGGAATTGAATTAAATGTAAATAAGTTGAAGTTGAATTGAATTGGATATAAAGGTAATGTAAAATGCTCATAATTGTGTAAATAAATTCATATTCTTAGGTTCTTAAGTGTAATAATTTGAAAATTGATTATAAAGATGAAAATGGACTTAAATGAATAGTCCTAGATCTTAAGTAAGTAAGTTAAACTTATGAATAGAGATGAAATTGTAAGTCATAAATGGGAATTCATTTCTTTGAACCATTAAGAGTTATAATTTGAAATTGTAATTATCAAATGGAAACGACTAAGATGAGCAATCTTAATTTTTAAATAAATCCAAACTTGAATTATAAAATAAACTGAACTTAAGATAATTAAGTGAAGTGATATTTGGAATTAAAAAGCAAGTACTTAATTTTAACCAGTGGAGGAACTAATTAGATAATAAATTAGTTAATGAAATTGAATTGTGAGTAAATGAAATTTGGATTAAAATAGTGATGGTTTGAATTGCGAATGAAATCCAAATAAGTGAAAATAAATTGGAAATGACCTGGTTATTAATAAAATAATTCTAGATGAATTGAGTATGGAAAATAAAATTCATAATGATTGAGTGAATGAACCACTTATATTAAATAAATAAATGGATGGAATTTGATTAAATAAGAATCAAATGAAAGATGGAAATAAAACTTTAAAGGGTTGGTTAAATGGAAAATAAACTTAAGTTATTGACTTAAGTAAATGTTGAATGGAAACTGAACTCAACTTAGGAATGGTTTAAATAAGTTGAGAAATAGTTATTGAATGAATTAACTTGGATTGTTTTCGAGCTAAATAAAATTCAATTTTTGGAAGTTGGAGATGAATTGAATTTAAGGAAAAAAAAATTGAAATGAAGTAGTAAATTGAAGTAAGTTGAAATTCATATGAAATGGAGTTCGATTTGAATATATACACTTCAGTGGTGAAGTAGTAAATAAATATAAGAAAGATTTATATGAACTTAAGAATTGAAGAACGAAATTCTTAAGAAAATTTGTATTGGAAATATACTTAGTAATTTTGAAAAAAAATATATACTAAGTGAATAGTTGAATGAAGACTAAAACTGAAGTTGTGAAATGGGATAGTTGTGAATAAGGGGATAACAATTAAAAGGAATGTGAATAAAAAGGAAATTGATATAATTGGTAATTCATTGAAATTAATACGTAAGATGTACGTATATTATTTTATTCGCATAGCTATTTGATCCAGAACCGAGCACAGAATTTCAGATAGTTTTATCAATCCGAGTTAGGATTTTTCACTCGATTTTCAACGGCGAACCTGGATATGGATTGTTGATTGATTCTGGTAATTCTCTATCATAGTTTGTGGCTATGCAAGGAGAATGACGGTTTCTGATCAAGAAACCAAATCTGAGTCCGCACTAGGAAGTCGGGTGGACGATACTAGTTCGGAAGTGAAATTGTGTGATCGATTGAGCGATCGAATGTGATATTGCGTACGGATGATATATGTGCATCGTACGGGCTTAAGTAAAACAAATATTGTAAATTTGTAAAGAAAAGTATAAAATGACTTTGGAATTGTGATTGAATATTATTGCTTAGAAGGATATACAGGTGTATAAAAGCAATGGATAATTGGGATTTTTGATTTTAGAAGATAAAATTTAATGGCTCGACAAAAGGTATGTATTTGAATTTCTATATGAAATTTGATTGGGTTTTGGATCCAGCCACTTGGCTTTTGTTTTCTTTTTGAGATTGGGAGGCCGTAGAGCCATTTTGTAGTAGTACCGAGCTAGCCGCGCAAAGGAGACGCTGGCGAAATTTTTCGGAAATTTAGGGAGTTAGAAAATTTTGGGAAAATTTTGATAATTCAAAATTTGAATTCAAATTTAAATTTGAACTGATAAGAAAGATAATATTGTTTGGGACTTTGGAGTAAGTTTGAAAGGTTAGAAAGAGGGATAATGTATCTCTATCAAAGGATTTGTTTTGGGAGGTGGTTAAAACTATTTGGGTTAAGGAAATAGTTAATGGGGATTGAATCATTCTTCCTAACTGGTAATTTCGGGGACGAAATTCTTTTAAGGGGGGAGGAATGTGACGACCCGGAATTTTTGAGCATTTGAAATAGGAATATTTAATTAATTTTAAATATTCAAAAGATAATTATTAACTTTAATTTCAAATATACAGTATTTAGTTGGATAATTAATTATTAAATTTAATTATTGGGATTGGGTAAATTATTGAATCTTGATTTTAAGTCTGTTAAAAATAGTTCAAAGGTTCAGAAAATTTATATTGTTAATACTGAAGATGATAGAACTTTTAAAATGGAATTTTAAAGAGTTTTGTTCAGTTTTAAAATATATCGTTGAAATTGAATTTAAAAATAGCCGTCCGAGGCACAGTCTCGGAATTCGACGAAACCAGTTCCATTGGATCCGTAATATTGTATTATTACCGGATTTCAATTTTCGTAGTAATTGGAGCTGTGGTTTGAGCGTACGATACGTTAACGCATGTAAAATCTAATTGATAATAACCGATTCGAAGTTAAATTTAATATTCCCACCTGTCCAATACATCTCACATCAGCCACCTTACCTTCTGAACGCGCAGAGATATTTTTCTTGTCTCGTTTTAATCACGTTATCTTATTTTCCTCTCAAAGCCTTATCTTCTTCTATACGCCCAAAAGAAATTTCATTCAGAGAAAAATGTTGTCCTCCTTTTCTTCCTTTCTGAAACCTTCAGTTCGAATTAAAAACAAATAGTATGGCCACTTCTTTCTTTTTCAAAATTTAAACAAATGTCTGCTTCAGAATAAAAACGAGGCTGAGCCACGTTCCAAATCAAAACGAAATTGGAATTTCGTCTTCTTCCTCTTATAACTTAATTCGTTCGTCGAATCGAAAATCGAAAAGAGAAAAGGGGGGAAATCGCGACAACTTCGTGATAGAGAGCTCAAGCTCGGAGCTGCTGGGTGCGCTCGGAGGCAGGAGGAAGATTCGAGTTCGTCCCAAATATAATAAACGAGGGGGATCGCGAACGATATTTGGAGAATGGCGCATGTCGCAATGAGACTAGGGCACGGCGACGCTCGAGACATGGGGTGGCGAATCGAAGGAGGGTTAGGGATTCAACGTGCAGCAGATGTAGTTAATCGCGATTTCATAAGGCTGGAAGGTGCGACGAATCTTTCGAGTCGAGGATTTTGAACTCGTGTTAGTGTTCGAGACTGGGTCGAGGTAGCCATGGCCAGGTGTGACCTTTGTGCGGCGGTGACCAGGTCAGTAGCAGTCGTGACTTCAGGGAGGCTCGAGTTCGAAGTATATGGCATCTTGGAACGGGAACTTGGGCGTGGAGTACTTTGGTGTCGTCGACTTGGGATTTTGTCAGAGAATCGTGTGTCAGTACACATGCTCGTGAGGGAGGATAGACAGTGAGGTATTATTTTTCTTAAATTTATATATACATAAGTGCATATTTATATACAAAAGAAAAATAATTATTTACAGTGAAGTATACATCTTGGCAAAATATTTTCAATATACATGTACCGGAAAAATATACATATATACGATTTTTGATGAATATAGGAATTTTAAATTGTTATAGGGTTTATAGAAACTAGATTTTTAGAATGTATATATGGAAATAGAGAATTATTTTGTATTGATAAAGTTTGGATTTTTTTTAAACGTTAAAGTCTGTATAAAATTGGATTTAAATTAAATTATAAGTTAAAATTTAAATTATTAGTTCAACACCAAATTATTAGTTTAAATTAATTTGTTAGTTAAATAAATAGATAGTAATAAATTGTTCGGTCGATTCAAATGTTAATAAATCATCTAATTTTATACAAGGTCTAAAATCGAGAAAATACAAGTCGGAATGGAACTGGAAAGGAATAGACTGCAAAATAAATCAAAGGTGAGTTAATCTCACTCAGTTGAATTTAAATTTAAATGGTTAAATTTAAATAATTTATTGAATGGTTGATTTGATTGATGTGCTATATATATAGTAGTATATAGCAATATACACATATTGGCATATGTGTATATTGGAATTGTTGATATTCCCGCATTATATAGCGGATGAGACCCTATGCGCCGCATAATAGCGGATGATATTTTATAAAACCCATATACCGCGATATCCCACCTTGAGGTGGAATTGGTATTGTGCTAACATCTGTGGATGCAGGGAAACAGGTTGGAGGGATCCAACTGGATTCCTCAAAATATTTAATTTTGTTTAAATATTCTGTGATATGATTTTTGATATCTTGTGATGATTTATATTGGATAATCTGGTTGGATTGAATTTCCCAGTTAATGAGTTATCAAAAGCAATTGAATTGAATTTTGGAAAGAAATAAAAGAGTAAAATTTAAGTTAAATAATTCTAGTGAATTCGAATAAATTAAATAGGGAATTGTAAAAGAAATAAAGAAATTTCTTAATTCGAACAAATATGGGAAAAGAGGATTTTGAATTTAATAGTGAAGAAATAAATCTTTAACTAAAGTGATATTATTTAAAAATATAAAAGAATTGATTTTATTGAAATTTAAAGATTTAATTTAATTAAAATATTAATTGAAGAAGTTTGGAAATCCGAAATTGGTATTTTAGTTAAAAAGGGTTTTAACTCATAATAAGGAAATAAAAGATGAAAGTTAATGTATTTGAAATAATTGAAGTAAATAGGGAAATTTACATCAAAGTAAAGTAAAATGGAAATCAATTGGAAATTGATTTAAGTGTTTAAAAACTTGGATTTTTAAAAGAGAAATGAGATTTTGGAGATATAAACTGGGTTTATAAGGTAAAATTAAATATCAGTGGATATTTGAGAATATAAATTCAAGATGGGAATTTATAAAAGGATATGGATTGGTTTAAAAATAAATGTTGGTTTATTTTTAAAGGATGGAAATGAGAAGTGTATTTCTCTGGATTGCCAAGTACGTTTTTTCCAAGGCAATTTTAAATACAAGTTAAAAGTTTAATATGTTTAAAAAGCATATTTTAGAAGATTGATTATTTCTAAATGTTAAAGTCTAAAGTAAGTATTTTCAAAAATCTATTTTTGTAGTAATTATATAAAAGTGATTTGCTATTATGTTTTAAAAGGAGAAATTTAGTTTATATTTATAAAGTGGTTTATTTTAAAGTATATATTTTTAATAAAGTATTAAAGTAGTTTAATTTCAATGTTATAAGATATATTTAAAATAAAGTGTTTTTAAATTATTTTAAAATCTAAAAGTGTTTTGTACTTGGTGTTTCAGAGGAAATAAATATTTGGAAATGTATTCCGTAAGCGGAAACTGTTTGGAATTGTTTTCAAATGAGCTTTGAAAATTTGGAAATATATCTTGGAAAGATATTTGGGCAAATAAATAATGTGGGAATTATTTATTGTGTGATGGTTGCTTGTGGATGTTAATTGATAGTTAAATAACCAACTATCAATATTGGCCAAATGCGTTGATCGTTTCGAAGAGACCGGGATCGAGTTTCCGTATACCGGGATTCTAGGTCTGGAGACTCGAATACCACTTCGATCCGGTTTGTACGTTTCGTGAAAACGATTTTGGAGTCGAAGATGGAGCAGTGAAGTGCAAGGGCTAGTCGCTACTAATCCTGAGGATATTTCCAAAATGGATGTAGTAGGAATAGTGCCTTCGGTTCCGTTCGAACCCGGGACGGACTTGTATGGACGAATGCTTTCGTGACATCGTCAGGTGGACGATGGGCATTCTAAGGGATATGTGCTATAAAGGTATCGTTTAGCCTCGAACCTCATCAACCGGGAATGACTGAAAATCAGGGGTTATGCAGCAAGGCTTCGTGGGTAGCACCCACTTGAGAGTAAGGTCATCCCTGTCTAGATGTCCCTTTTATTTCGGCTTAGTGGTGCGGTTGCTGATCCCAACCGTGGGGTGATTTTATTTGGAATTATCCAGTAAGGGATGATTCCGGCCTTGTGTTGCAGGGGAGCGGGCGTACTCCTCGGTACTGTGATCTAGGCCACGTACTGTGACAGGTGGTACCCCAGTGCCTAGTCATTCGTTGGAAATCCATTCTCCGTACGTGCCTTGTACGAGTTTTGTTTGTATTACCCACGTTGTGGCTAGTATGCTGGAATTTAATCATGTAACAATTTCAGCTATTTTAATAAGTATTTGTGAATAGACACTATTATAATATCAGAGGATTTTGATATAAAGTGTTTTAGCTATCGTAAGGTAAAAACCCGACATGTTTATTTGTGGCGTGGTCTTACGAGATGCTTTTATTTTCAAAAGGATTTTTGAAACTTTAATAATCAATTTGAGTGTGATTTTCTCACGCTGGTATTCCAGACTGACTCGGGTATTGTTTTATATGATGCTCGGGTCAGACCGAGTATTATAGGTTACAGGATATGATGCTGTGGAGCTCAGGAGACGAGCTGGATGGCGATACGTACTTCCGTATTTGTTTATTGTTCCGCTGTGTATTTGGATGTATGTCATTGATGTGATGGACTCTGATGATGTATTCTGTAAATATATTGTATAAACAGATATATTTTTCTGTTTGAGTAAAGATCTGTTTGTATATATTATATTTTATTCCGCTGCGATGTGAGATTCTGTTGTTGATTTTCTATTTCTTCTTCTTCTACCTCTTCTTCTTTAACACAAATGGTTCGATTTTCCGGGTCTGGAAAGTCGGGTCGTTACAAGTAGGTTGGCGAATAAAGCTTCTAGAGACGAGTAGGTGGTTGACAGATAGCTATTTAGGAGTTGCTTTTTTATTTTGTTTGATTCCGCTGTGTTATGTTATGTCTGTATGACTATATAGTACTCTGGTCAACCAAGGGGGCATCTTCATATGTCGCTCTTGGTGTATTTTTGTAATAATTATATTCGATCTGAACCTGGGAAATGATTGGGATTATGTAATGTAATATGAAACATGATTTGTGAAATGTAATTAGAAAAGTTGTTTTTGGGAAATCTGTGATTTTGTTTCATATTCATGTGCTTCTGATATTATGGATACCATTAACATTACCGTATTTGGTCACCGAAAGTTAATACTATGGATGACTGTAGCATCTGTAGCGCTTAGCTTCGAGCCTCCAAATAGGGGATGTTACCACTTGGTATCGGTGCATAAGTTTATGAAAAAATTTAAACTAAAAATGGTTTTTGAAAACATAATCCTAAAGAATTAGAGATAAGATCGAGGTATGGGATAACGTTATAGTAACGTACTTGTATTTGCTATATATAAGTATACGCTATATCTCTATTCTCCAATCTCTCTTAGGCTGTTCTTCTATATCTCACGAGGCTTGAATACAGATATGGATGCTAGAAGTGGAAGGGTTAACCTTGGAGGTGGAAGAACCACGACAAATGGAAATTCTAGACCAAAAACTAAAAGAAACTCAGGTCAGGCACAAGCGGGGAATGTTGGTGCTGGAGTCCCACAATTGGATATGGGAGCTATGTATCATTTTTTGGTGAACATGATGCAAGCTAGAATTTCTGCTGGAATGGTTGGAGGAAATGCTAGAGTAGGAGTTCAGGAAGCTCCGGTGGTCAACAATTATGTTATTTTGAGCAGAGATTATGTTAGGCTTGGAGGGAAGCCATTTATCGGAACTGAAGATGTTATTGATGTGGAGGCTGGTTGTTGCATTGTGAGAGAATCTTTGCTGATTTGGGGCTCAATGATGAGCAAAAGAGGAGGCTTGCATCGAGATAGCTTCAGGGAGCAGCTATATTTTGGTGGAATAGTATGACGGCTGGAGTGAATGAAGAGACAATGACATGGGCTGAGTTTAAAAGGAGGTTCGAGGAGACAATGACAAGGACTAACTAGTTGATATCCAAAGAGATTCAACTAGTATAATCATAATAAAGATTGATTAAAGTGGACGTAGTCCAGAGTCAGTCAAACCACTATAAAAATTATGCATCTCTTTTCTTGCTTCTACTCTTTATTTGTTGTTTATCTGAGATTTGTGCTACTGATTATCTACACTAGTGCTTTCACACTTGATCCAGGGTGTTGATCATTTTTTGGGTTAACATTTTGTTACTTTCATTGAGAGCCTTGAACGAGATTTAAAGAGTTGAAGTTTGAATCTAAGATTTACAGAAAATGAGTAGGCATTATACTAGATCTAGAGCTGTAGCAAGTGAACCGGAGCTTGGGGGCAGCCAGGAGGTGTCCTCAAATTCTCAACAACCCAACTATGTGATTAGAGAGGAGATAGAAAAAATGATGAAAGAGATGCAAAATGGAATCTTAGCTAGATAATCGGAGATGATGGACGGCTTCTTCCAGAGGATGGAGTAGTAAGGGATGGCTAGATCTGCAGGGAATAGGAATCAAACTTCGGGGGGCAATGGTGGAATCAACATGGGAATCAATCCCAATGCTGGAGTTACTGTTGGAACACCAGGAACTAGTTATACTAGAGCTTATCCAAATACTTGGATGAAACCGACAGAAGAACATGTACCAAAACTTCCTCGAAGGAACGTAGATATGAATGAAGCTAGAGTTATAAATCAGAACACAGGCATGCGGCCGGAAGAGTGCATCCCGGGATACCCCCATCAGAACAGGGGGCAAAGTCTTGCTTTAGGACGGAGACCTTCATTGGATGGTGAGAACCGAATTGCTGAATTGGCATGAAGGTTCATTAGAGGAGGACCCCCAGATCGGGGTTTGGAAGATGTGAACGGGAATCCGTTTACTGCTAATATCTGAAATGTGAGAAATCCTTCAGATTTCAAGCTTTCGACATTGGAAATGTACAATGGAAGACAGATCTGATGATTCATATGATGAGATACATCTAACATATGGAGGTGTTGGGTGATTCTGAGGAGGTAAAGGGGCGGTGCTTCCCATTATACTTAACGGATTTAGCTGCAATGTGGTTCCAACAGTTGGAGAATGGGTCCATAAGCACATGGACTGACTTGGTGAGCAAGTTCTTAAGACAGTTCATAGTTCATGTCTCACAACCGAGGAATGTACTTACGCTCTCAAACATAAAACAAAAGACTAGAGAGTCCTTAAGAAGTTATTTAACAAGATTCAATGCGACGGCAACTACGGTTGACAAGCCGGATCCATCATTTATCCTAATGGCAGTAGCATCTTAGGTCGCGAGTAAGATTGATTTCAAAGCTGCATTGAAATGGGATCCACCAAGGGATCTTGTATAATTATACTACGAAGCTGAGAGATATTTGAGTTAGAAAGAGACTAAAGCCGAAGATGAGGATGTGGATGCTGAAATAAATGCCGTGGAGGACAGGGGACCACCGAGAGCTGGAATTGGAAAAGACAAAGGGAAAAGGAAAACCGACGACGACTTTGGGGAGCCAAAATGACAAAGGAAGGAGCCGAGATTCTCTTCATACATTGACTTGACTGAAACCCTAGAGAGGATATACTTGGATACTAGGGGGCAGAACCTCTACCAGAGGCCACCTAGGAGGGAGCCCACAGATCGAGAGAAAAGATCAGGAAAGTTTTGCATCTTCCATGAGCTGAATGGGCATGAAACGAACGAGTGCCTACTCCTTCGTGATCTGATAGACAAATTGGTTCGGAACAACTAGCCGCCACAGTATATGAGGAACAAAACTGCGGTAGAATTGCAAGAACAACCACCATCCGTAGCAAATGCTTCAAGAAACGCCCAGGGATTTAAGCCAAGACAAATTATCCCATGATCGGGGTAGATGGGAATCGGATCCGGCTCCTATGCTTTGCTTTTTTGTTTATTTTTCCGCGCTTTTATTTTGGTATTTAGACAATAATAAACTCAGGTCGCTTACATGTGTACGAGATCCTGAACAGTCCCTAAGCACGCTCTGAGTCGGATGCCTGAGATGACTATTTAGGACACCAATTACCTTGGACTGCTTACATGTGTACGAGACCTAGATTGGTCCCTACGCACGCTCTGAGTCGGATCTCCGAGGTGAAAATTTAGGATTTCTACTCCTTTTGATTCCTGCTTATTTGATTTCTGCTTGTTTGTTTTGATTTGAATATTTGAATTTTGAAAAATCCACATTGATTATAATGACTGATATTGATCGCCTTAGAGTTCCGCCACGGGACCAGAGTGCAGGGTGAAAGTCCCCTTGCCAAAGAGCGAGCGGATGGACTGGTACAATATTGATCACCTTAGAGTCCCGACTGGAGAGATGGGACCGGAGTGCAAGAAGTAAGTCCCCTTACCGGAGAGTGAGCGGATAGGCTTACCTAATCCCCCTTAACCTAACAAACAAACGATCTAGAGAGATCGTCCCCTTAACTTAAAACATTAAACGATCCGGAGAGATCGCGCATTAAACTTAAACAATCAGGAGAGGTCGAGCCTTAAAACAAATTTGATTTAATAAAAGGATTTGAATGCCTTATAAATAGAATAAAACTGATAAATCCTGGATGAACAAAGGATGATCTCGATATATGATGTGATTTTTGATATATAATGTGATTTTGATATATGATACGACAACTCTGAATGAGAAGCAAAATTATAATGATGAACATGGGACAATTAGAGAACTACGATGTAAATGGAGATATGTGATTTAACCGGAAATATGCGATGTAATTGGAAGCATGTGAAATAATTAGAGATATGTGATGTAATAACTCCGAATGAAATCGGAATGATTGAGATGTATAGATTACACTTGGGTAGAGTCTAGAGTCTTAGGATGTAACTGGTTTGGAACAACTTGTGATTGGCGAGAGAATCCGAAGGAACTGGATGATTCACCAAGGCTAAAGCAGCTAAAAAGCTCGATTATCTAAGACTGGAGATAGGAACTTGTTCTTAAACAAAGCACACCTTTCATTCAAAAGGCGTACTTTGGCGGGCAAGTGGTAACTGGGTTTTTAACCCATCAAAATTCAATAAGAATTAGAACATTCAGACTACACCAGAATAACCCATGAATCAACCAAAAGGACCAAAAAAAGAAGAAGAGAAAGACCCAAGAGAAAAGGTGCCAAAATAAGCTAACGTGATGGATCGCTAGCGATCCATAAGGCTTACTCATGGACCCTCTTACATCATAATTCATTACCATTTCTAAGTATGCTTGCCAAGTTTCATAGCATGCCAAACAATCTAGCTCGAGAAGTGAAGACTCATTCGATTTAAGCTGTTTGGCCAGAATTAGCTAACTTAAAATGGCCCTACAGAACTCTTACGAAGTTGGATTGACTTGAAATTTGGGAGAACATTTAGAAAACATAGGAGAAGGCATGCAAAAAATAAGTCATTTATAGTTTACTTGATGGATCGCTAGCGACCCATTTAGAGTGGGCCCCACCACCTCAAATTTTTATGCTGGTCCCTAAACCTCTAAAGTGTTCCGGTAAAGTTTCGTTCGATTTCGTTTAGATTTGAGTGAGATATGGATGATTCTTCTGGACCAGATGACCCATGAAGATGGATGATCAAACTAACTCAATACGACTTGATATTTGGACAAGGCACTTAAATAAAAGATAGGAAGACAACCAAATAAAGATCACTCAAAAATATGCTAAGTGAATGGGAAGCTAGTGATCCATCCCCTATGGATAGCTAACGATCCATCCCAAATGGATAGTTAGTGATCCATCAAGATAGGTCAGATTGCCCTCAAACTTTCCGAGCTCCTTCGTATCACTAAGTAAAGGTTTCTAGTAGAGAAATATGCTAAGTTGATGGATAGATAGTGATCCATCCCCTATGGATAGCTAGCGATCCATCCTCTATGGATGGCTAGCGATCCATAGAAATGACTCAGATTGATTAAATTTTTTTGGTGATGACTTGGCATAACAATCAGACTCTTCTACACTTAGACTTCTGGCCCAATACTCACTGAACTTTCCTATAAATACTCGCCTACCTGCAACTAGAGATGTATCTTTTTCGGATAGAGAGCTGCCATTACTCTACTGGAATTCCTTCACTTCTTCAACTTTCTTCTCCCTCACAACAATCATCAAGGGGGTTATTGTGATTCTCCAATCAACCCTTAAACTTGTGACTTATTCTAACTCATTGTAACTTAGATCTAAGAACTAACTAGTTGATATCTAGAGAGATTCAACTAGTATAATCATAATAAAGATTGATTAAAGTAGACGTAGGCCAGAGTCAGCCGAACCACTATAAAAATTTTGTGTCTCTTTTCTTACTTCTGCTCTTTATTTGTTGTTTATCTGAGATTTGTGTTGCTGATTATCTACACTGCTGCTTTCACACTTGATCCAGGGTGTTGATCCATTTTTTGTGTTAACAAGTACGTCGGGAAGTTGGTACCGAGGTTCATTGGGCCTTTCCCGATTTTGGAAAGGGTGGGAAAACTTGCATATCGAGTATAGCTTTCTGATAAGTTAGCCGGAGTCCATGACATCTTTCATGTTTCATACTTGAGGAAATGTCAGCATGAACTACCACCATAGTAGAGCCTAACCATTTAGTAAAAGTTAAGACAGAGCTGATAGCACCCCGTGCCACTGCAAGTATAGTGGAGCATAGAACTAAGAAGCTTCATAACAAGGAAATTAAGCTGGTCGGAGTGCAATGGGGAGATAATCCAGCGGAAAGCACATGAAAAACCGAAGAGAAGATAAAGGCTTCTCATCCTGAACTTTTATTTAGTAAACTTCTCTCTCCAAAATTTAGTATCGTATAAGTTTTGGTTGCATCATGGTTGCTAGATTGGATAGTAGGGGATGGTTGCCATAAGTTTTACTGTTATTTTTGCACTCATATAGAATCTTATACATATCTCGGATGCTTGCATACATGCCTATATGTCAGATCTTCCATTCATGCTAGGATTGAGCTCACTTGTAGTATGTCCATACATAATCATTTTGCATTTTTGGTTGAGTGGATGGTTGGGTAGATAACTTGGTTGTATAACATGGTTGTAGAGTGTGCCTTACACTATCTATCCCTTAGAGATTTTGTGGCTGAAATCCTTTTTAGGGGGTGTAACACCCCGTAAAAATTAATAAGAAATTATTTAATTAAGATAAACCTAAAATGGAAATTTCACGAACGTCAGAAATTGGCCACAAAAGTTACACCATTATGTTCATGGTGATTTTTTAATCAATTTTCATACATAAAGTTTTGTAATCGGAGATTAAATGGAAAAGTTATTGACGTTCGAATTTTTAAATTTCAAATAATTCAAACGAGTTTAAATTTTAATAAATAATGTTAACGTGGAAATTAAAATGCGTAATAAATATTTTAACATTAGGGAAAATTTAAAGTTGGACAAGTCATTAATGTTATTGGTTAGAAGAGGAAACAAATCAAAACAAATGGCAATCGATATTCACGGTCTAAAATAAGGGACCGGTTGACCCCCTCCCGTTGACCGGTTGATTGATAGCAGTCGATCGTCCAAGTGTGAGCAGTCGACCAGTCAGTTAAAGGCGGCTATGGTTTCTCTAGCTATGAACGACCTGGATTTTATTATTTTAAACCGACTTAATTTATGGTTTTGGCACATTCTAACTACTATAAATAAGAGGCTAGCACCCTCACTTTTATTCATAAAATATCTAGAGTGCTAGCAAAAGTTTGTAAGTCTTCTTCCTCGATTAGGTGCAAGAATTCAAATCCAAGGAAAAAAGGTAATAGATTTATATATATATACAGTTTTCTATTTTTTATTCCTCCCTGGTCCCTGAATTCTAAATCTAATTTATATACAGTTAAATGGTTGCATATTTTGAAAAGAAGAGATCTAAAGGAGAAGTTAGGCAAGGGTGTGAATCAAATCTAAAGGAGAGCAGGAAACTATTTGTAAGTGGAAATCTTAGTTTTTTGCGTTTTAGTAGTTTGTGCAGTAAAAGTTTGGATCTGTTTTATGTCTTGGCGAATTTTGTATATGAAAACCATAAACCTAAAACCACAAAATTCCCCTGAATAAAATGTCAAAGCTTAGATTTATAGGAATTTCAATTATTTTATGTTAATAAAGTAGAATCAAATTTGTTGTTTGCTATTTGAATAATTTATGTTCTATTCCACTTCTAATTTCTGTTGTTGCGATAAAAAGGGTTCAAAAAGAAAATTTTGGGGAATGATGCGCAAAGTATGGGTTTTCTTATTTGTAGTTTACACCGCTTTTTTCGGCAATATAAATAAATATGATTCTTTTTTTCCTCTTTAAGGTTGTATATGTAAAAGTTGAATAAGGGTTTAAATTGTTATTTTTGTTTCCTTGAAATAGAAGTGTGGATTTTATTAAAATGATGTAAAATTAGTTTGGTATTTTGAATATATTTATACTAGTTTGTTTGGTCTAGCTAAGGATATTAGCTATTTTTCAAATTATTATATGAAACTTAGGCTTGTATGAATATGTAAATTTTGACTTTTTAACAAATAGGTAGGAAGCAGAATCTTAGAATAGGAATATTTCTATGCACGCTTAGAAATATTTTGCGAGCCTAAATTATGTATGTATAAATATATTAATAGAGTATTAACATATTATTCGTATCGTATATAACAAATAGGTTAGTAAATAACATTAAACTCCCTATGAAGAATGTTTAGGATAATTATGGAAATTAATCCATAATTAAAGGTGAAATAAGGAGTTTTCCTTATATGGCCTTATGTAACGACCCGTATTTTTAACTATTTTAAATTATTAAATTTAGTGTAACTAATGAATAAAAATGGTTTAAAATAATTTTTTTTAATGATTTATTAATATATTTATTGAATATGAACTTGAAAAAGATTTTGAAATAGTTAATTTCAAAGATTTTGACGATAACAAGTATTGAAATAAATTCTATGTATTTACTATGTTTAAAATCAATAGTGAAATTGAATAATGAATATTGAATGACTGTAAAATGGAAATAGTTGTTTTATAATTTGAATTCATTTTAAAAGTTAAAATTTATAAGTTCAATAACTTATATTTCAATTATAGTGATTTATTGGATAATTAAATTGTTTAAAATTTAATATTGGAAATTATTGGAATAATAGAATTCTGAATTTAACGTGAATGAAAATGATTCGAAAGTCGATCAAAATTTTATTTAAACAACAATAAAGATTGTTTACTTTTAAATTGAATTTAAAAGAGAATAAATAGAAATTGGGAATTTTATATTTAATTGATGAGTAAAAATAGCCTTCCGGGGCACAGTCTCGGAATTCGACGAAACCAGCTCCATTGGATTCGTAATAGTGTATTATTGTTAAATTCAAATTTCGTAACGTTTGGAGTCATCGTTTGGTCGTACGGGATAGAAACGCGTTGAAATTAATATCGAAAATTTAATATTTTAATTCGATTCAAAAAGCTATCTTCCACATACGATTGAATTAGGCCCCGAAACTTGTCCCATTGCGTTCGGAATGAGGGTAAAACATTATACACGCCAGGCGGCACACTTCGTTTGGAGTTCGGTCGGAAAAGCATGTGAAAAATGGAAAATAATAATAAAATATTACGTATACACCTCTATATATATACGCGCGCACAGTAGACCCTAGTTATCTATCCTTAGCCGCCACTATTTTAATTATTGGTCGGAAATGCTCGAGCTTCTCCCCTAAAATTCTCCCAATCCTTTCGCTTTTGGCTCTCGATGTCTACTAGGAAAGCGAAGAGAACGCCGAATCTCAACGGCTGTGATTGTTTTTAGAGCGATGGATTGGCGACAATCCTTGTCCAAATGTCGTGCGTTCATGGGCGAAATTCTCGCCTTTAGAGGCAAGATGAGGGACCGGTCGAGGCTGGGTGGTCGAGCTATGCGAGACGCGTGCATTGATGGGGTTGGATCGACCTCTGGTGGGACGAGGAGGCAGCGACATCGGTGAAACGAGCGTGCGTATGGGTTTTTCAAACGCGTACGAAACCGGGTGGAAAAAGAGGGAAGGAGCGGCCGTGATGCTATTGATGGAATGAACGGCCATGATTATCTGGGTGATTAATGTAATGTAAATTTCAAATTAGTTATATTTAAAATCGTATAAACTTGTAAATATCATAACTTTCATATACGAGGTTCGATTGAGACGGAACAAGCGGCGTTGGAATTGTATCGACAAAGGCATTGGCGTGGAATTGAAGTGGTATTTATTTGTAGCTGAAATATTTTCAGTTTTAAATAAAAGGCGAGTGCTTTATAACGCTCACAACGTACTAAAATATTTTTTTATGCTAGCTAAGTTTGAAATTATGAAGTGATAAATTTATTGATTGTTGTTTGATAAATTTAATTGTCATCTAAATTGTCATTTGAATTAACTGTTAAAAATAAAATTGACCATTAGGTTTGAAATTGGAATTTAATTGCCAGTAAAATACTGATGTTAATAACTATGAAATTGTTATGAATTATATTGACTGTTTGGATGTTGATTGTGATGGATGCTATTGATTGATGTTTTGGATGATTTGGATGTTTATCTATTTTGATATATCCTGCTATCATCCTGTAAATTATTTACAGTATATAAAACAGTAAATTGAATTATTTCGAATAAATTAAGAAATAGGTTGAAATGATATATACCTATGACACTGTGATTTGGATTGAAATGATATATATATCCATCCCTGAAATTAAATTGAAATAACTGATCACTTGGCCATAAGATAAAAAATTATATACGGACACTGGATTGGTTAAATTAAAGGATTTTAAAAATTTTGGTTTGAAATTTATTTAAATGATTATGATTTAAAGAAATAAAGATCAAATTTATAGAAATCAAATTATATTTGAACTTGAGCTCGGAACGTTGAAATTTAAATTTGGTAAACGAAATGTTTTAAATAATTAAAGTTGAGATTTTTAAGTTATAATCGAATTATGATTTAAATTTCAGAAATTGATTTGATTTAAAGGATGGGACTTTTATTTGAACTTTGAATATAACTAGGTAAAAGTGATATAAAACGATATTTCGAAATTGAGCTCGGAATTGAATTATATTTGAAAATTTGGATTTTAAATTGAATATTGAAGGTAAATTTGATTTAAGTGTTTTGAATTGATATTTTGAAAATCGAACTTGGAATTGATATAAATCGAAATGGTTTAAATTTGGGAATTGAGTTGAAATTAATTTAGAATTAGAATTGAAATTAATTTGGAATTGGAATTGGAATTGAGATTAATTTGAAATTGATTTGAATTAAAATTGGAGTCAAAGTTAATTCGACTTAAAATCAGAATTTAATTGATTAATTCGAAATGGAAATTTAATGTGATTTGAATTGGGAAATTTTGAATTGAATCGGTTTGACTTTGAAACTATTTTCAAAAAAATTATTATAGTATAAGCTATTAAAAATCTATCTTTTTAAATATTCAAATTATTTTGATTTCCAAACTATTTTATTATATAAACCATTTTCAATACTCAAACTATTTTCTATTAAACTATTTTAACTATTTAACTATTTGAAAACTATATAAACTATTTTCTAAAAATTCAAACTGGTCAAAAGGGTGGAATGTTTATATTTAAATCTTGGATTTAAATACGATTGGGTTAAAATGAAGTTATAACCTAAATTGAAATTTGAAACAATTTTGGAAGCGAAATTGGGATATTAAGGCGAAAATGATTTTGAAATGAAATGGTATATTTTGAGTAAATATGATTATTTCGAAATGGATTTGATTTTGAAGCGAATATGATATTTTGATATCAAGTACGAATTGTTTTGAAATATAAAAGTACCAACCGGTGTGTAAAACGACGTTTGGTTGTTAAAGAGACCGGGGCCTCTTATTGGCATACTCTCTGTCAATATTAGAACCACTTTAACAATTGTGTACGCGGAGGAGACTCCAGAACAAAGTGCTTGGATTTGGCGTCGTTTGCTGGATTTGAAGAAAGAGTACGATTATGGATTAGCTTGGCACTTGTGCCAAATTGAAATGACTAAAACAGGAGCCATACCGGCCAAGCGGGCTAGCTACCCCGAGCGGACACACTTCTTCGTATTACCATCATTTACATTGTGTTTAGTTGGTGCACACCCTCTGATTTTGGGAGTGTTGGATGCGGTGGGCCGTTAGGGGTTACCACCAACTGGGAAGGGTAAACCGGTAGTATCCTACCTTGGGCATTGCCTCACATCCTATCATACTTTTATCCTTATACGAGACCCCTACGATTTTGGTTTAGTGTTGTCGTATCACGGCGCATCACTGACTACCGACGTGCTACTGGTGGTGTCAAATGCAAACTGTACGCCAATGCTTAAAAACGTGTTAAGGGGGATTAATGTAAAGCCTTAACGCTAAGAAAAATATTTATTTTATTGATTAGGCATTACATATATAGCGTATTCTACTACATATAAATAATTTGACGGATCCTTAAGTGATGAGAAATCCCATAACATCTCTTGAGTCATTGCATGCACGTTATACACTGGATAAGAGATGTGAAACCCTATAAACATCTCTGACACCACGTCACTCATGTTATATGCGATATCGATTTGACTCACCTAAGAATATTTTAGTCCCGACTCAAGTGTTTTGTCTTTTCGTTATGCTCAAATTAGCCCTGAGTTTTCAGCTTATTGAAGATTTATTCTGGAGGACAAAGACAGAGATTTGGTATATTATTATTACTATTATTATTCCGTGCATCATGTTGTTCTGCTGCATTATATTTTGTTCAGTTGTATATATAACTATGATAAATGTTGTATAAATTATAATCAAATGTATAATAAACAGCTTCATGAACTGTTTATTTGATTATTATATTTTGTCATTCCGCTATGAGATTCTGTGTTTGTTTCCTCTTTCTTTTCTTATTTTCTTAATTAACCCCAATGATTATCTATGTTCCAGATTGTTTAAGTTGGACATGTGTGGATTATTGTCTATTTAAACCTTCCGAAATATGGGTCGTCATACCTTAATTTGTAAATGTGGTGAGATATTATAGTATGTTAGGAAAGTAAAACTATGACTAAGAATAGGGATGCGAGGTCAGCCAAAAGCACACATATGTCTCCCCAGCTAATCTGACTACCAAAAATGTGACTATGGGACATATGTGAGACATCGCCTATAATATGTATCCATGGTGGATGCGAGGTTAGTCCCAATTTTGTAGGATAAGCCTATCCAACAAATCTAGCTACTAGCACTTACGAATTATTGGACTAATGTGAGACGTCACGGTTTGGGTTATGGGTCATACAATGGATTTCCCAGTAAGGACCTGATTCTGGGTTGAAGGTAATAAGTGGCTGTTGTATGGTCCACCTTCTTCCCACTTAAGAAGTATTAAATGACATGAATTATAGTTTACATACGGAAGTGGGAAGTCTTTGGAAAGGGTCTTCTTTGGGGTTGAGGTATTAAGTGGCTATTGTAGGGTCCGCCTCTTCACATAAAAAAGTATTAAGTAGCCTATTGAGATTTTTACGATGTAAGTTAGCAAGTACCAAAGAGAGGTCTGCCTTAGGTTTGGATATTAAATGACGGGGATATGCCTAGGGTTTAGGTACTAAATGGTTAGAGTCTGCTTAATTCCCAATAAAGAGGTATTAAGTGGCTTAGGTGCATCCTCTCACATAGTTAGAGCATGACTTATGATAGTTGCGAAGGTGGACTAGGAAGGGCCCTTGGCCTATAGTTAGAGGTACCTTACGGAGTTGGACTGGAAAAGCGTTTGGTTTATGATTGGTGGTATACTTGGTAAGATATAGTATAGGATGCGTAATGCATATTACTTATCTAAATGATACCGCCCAAGTAATATTATGGTAAGACTTAGGATTTTCATTCACCAGACATTGTTGTTCTAACCCCTTCCTCGTTACAACCCATAGGTTATGGGGAAGTATACCGAAGGAGAAGACGGAGGTGGCGGTGAATATTTGTGGCAATTTATCTATGTTTTTGATATATTCTGATGTACCCAGTTTTAGACTATTAATGTTATTTTGAGATATTATATTTTGGATATTTTGGGATGATATGTTTTATTTCTAAGATTTGACTTTTTAAGAAATGAGTACTTATTTTTATTTTTATATTTTATCCCTTCCACTGTGAGATTCTGAAAGCATATATAGATAGCTTTGTATATTGTTCATTGTATCAATTTTACCAATCAACGACCAGCTTTGGAATAGGCCTAAGGTTCAATGGTCCCGTTCCAAAGAGAGTTCTAAAAGGAGGAAAATGGAACTCGACTACATGTATACTACACAAGAAAAGGCTAGAAGATGTTGAGGTTAGGCATCAAATAATAGAGAAGTTAGCTTATTGCTTAGCATTGACAACATGAAAATTAAGATCCTACTTTAAAGCACATCTGATTAAAGTCTTAATCAAATATCCATTCAAGCATATCTTCAGCTAGTCAGAGAGGTTTAAAAGGTTAATAAAATGGGAATGGAGTTAAGCCAATATGATATTTAATATATACCCCATGTTGCGATAAAAGGGCAAGCCATAGACGATTTTATAACTGGGTGTACAAGATTCATTAAGGAGCAACTAGAAAAATAATATAACCTTGAGCAAAAGCGACAGTTATTTGTAGATGATGCTTTGAATGAACACGTGGCCGGGGCTGGGTTTGTAATTACACCAGATAGGCATCGGTTGCCTTATGCTATGAAGATAGGATTTTCTGCAACCAACAACGTTATTAAATATGAATCCATGATAGTCGAATTAACTTTACCCAATAGCTAAAAATCCCTAGAATTAAAGTATTCAGTGATTTGTAGTTAATGTGAACCAAATAAGACTTACCAAGCAAAGGATGCTCAATTAATTCAATATGTGAAAAAGATCCACGAGATGTTGGCTTAATTCGAAGACTTTACAATTCATCAAGTGCCCAGGGTAAACAATGCATAAGCTAATTTACTAGCAAAGATAACAAGCTCACGAGGAGTCTGTGCAGTTAAAGTGCTTAGCGGTTCCATAGCGGTGGAGGTGCAAAAAATTATAGCGGTGATAAAGCGGGGATATATTAGGAAATAGCGAAGGTACAGAAAGCTTCATTAGATATAAAACAAAATACTTAAATGTAACTTATTCTCATTCACACATCGTTTGTGTAGAAAAAGGAAATATTGTTTAATATTATATAACAAAACCAAAGAATATCATGATTTATGCACTGGACGTAGTGACTACAATAGGTTTCTAACTTATATTGAGCATTTATGCATTAAACTTAGGTCTTTACCCTAACTTTGTTGATTTAATTTAAAAGAGAACAAGTCAAATAAACCTTTGTATATTAATATTGCTAAAGCAAGTACTAAAAATCCTTGATTTAGCGGGTGTAGCAGAAAATAGCGAGGCTTAAAGCGGATCTACTATTTAACAGAGCTAAATTGTGATAACTTTGCGGTCGAAGAGTGCTATGCGCTATCATAGGGATTTTCTGAGGCTCTAGTAGGGCTTTAACTGCGCAGCGAGGAGCACCGAAAATAAACATTGTTCCAGCCAAATTTCAACGAAATCGTAGCATTGATTTTAAGAAAGAGGGATCGGTTAATGGGATTTTGGTTTTGACTCGTTCGCAAGCCCAACAATAAAAAATAATTTAAATTTTGAAGAGAATAGTGATCTTAAGGTGGCCTATGAAGGAGTAAGCAAAGATAGCCTTGAAGATTAACATGTGAATAATTGGATGACACCGATAATTAAATATTTGGAAAAAGGAACACTGTTGCAAGATAGGAATGAGTCAAAATTTTGAGGTATGAAGCACACTACTATACAATGATTAAAGGAATGCTATATAAGAAAGGATACGCAATCCCATATGTAAGATGTATAAATCTAAAAAAGAGACGAAGATATTGATGGAAGCTCATGAAGGATTTTGCGGAGATCATTCCAGTGGCATAAAGATATCGAAGAAATCATGAGGCAGGGGAAGTACTGGCCCTGAATGAGTGAAGATGATTTAGCCTATGTCAAAAGATGTGACAAGTGCCAAAAGTTCTCAAGAATCCCACAACTACCCCTAGGCGAATTGACTCCCATCACTAGCCCATAGCTTTTCGATATGTGGATAATTGATTTAATAGGACCCATACCCATTTCAAATGGAGGTCCAGATTTTCCAATGGTGGCAGTTGACTATTTTTACTAAATGGGTGGATGCTGAGCTGCTGTCCAACATAAACGTGGGAAAAGTCTTAAAGTTCATTGTTAAGAATATTGTAAATCGACTCAAACTTTTGAATAAAACCATTTTCGATAATGGAACACAATTTGAGAGTGAAGAGTTCACAAGTTTTTGTGAGAAAAATGGGATAATAAAGAGTTTCTGATCAGTAGTCCACATAAAGATCCACGAAGAAATGGAAGCTATGAAAAAACCGTTTAGAATATCTTGAAGAAGTGATTAAACAAGGCAAAAGATAATTGGATGGAAGAACGTCCTCTTATTTTGTGGTCATACAAGACTTTGGCAAAGACAACCATTGGGCATACTCCTTATTCACTACTGTATGGATTCGAGGAAATGTTACTAGACGAGGTTGAAGTCCCATCACATTGAAGAATTGTAAAAGCTTATGGACCAAACTAAGAACTAAAAAAAGGAATCCTTAGGTTTAATCAATGAGCTGAGAGATGAAGCTGCACTACGAACCGTATAATATCAATGTAGAATCACCAAGTATTATAGATCGATAGTAAGAGGAAGGGCATTTTGAAAAGGTGATTTGATACATAGAAAAGTGATGGAAAATGCCAAGAATTCAACGGACGATCTACGATGACCAAGTTGTAAAGGACCTTTAGCCATTCATGAATTAATACCCCTAGGGACTGCAGTATGATGAAAAGCAGGATAAGAAAGCGATAGAGTTAGAGGTATGCCCTTGGGGCAATTATGTAATATATTACATATATCTAACTCGATAGCCAATCTTGTTCGCAATAAAAGGTGTTTTCTTTCTATTATTTGCTTGATATAATGTGTTATATTAATTAATTAATTTATTTAAAAGTATATTTAATAGAAAATCCATAAATCATACGTTTTGTGATAGTAGTTACAATGTGTTCTAACCATAAGTAATTTATCATAATAAAATAAGCATATCATTTTAAATATTCCTAGTCAAGATGTATCGAGATTTAATATCAATAAATCCACTGAGGGTAGAATACATAATGCTCTCCAAATGTTGGGCAATATATTTCTCATGGCTACAAGGGGCACCAAGGGGTTACATACATATAGTTATTGGATGACTATGAAATGATCCAATCGATAGTTTTCCGCTGGTTAATATAACTAAGGTCAAATAGAAATATCAATGTTACACAATTCTCTTGACTTGAGAATTCTATTGAGCTTCAATGTGGAAATTCTGCTTTGAATATAATTAAATCGTGGCACGATGTCCATTAAATGACTATAGTTGGGTCAAGTGAAAGCATTGGAAGAGAGACGCTATTCAAGAGAGAATTCGTCTCCTCGATTATATAGGGTTAGTATCATGGCCAACTAAAGTCAACTCAAAGTCAAAGTCTTTAAATAGAGCAGTTCAGTTAATAATAAGTATTATTATTGAACCAAGGACTTTATGTTTGGACTATAGAGTTGAATAGAATGATATTGGAACTTTGACCATTACCAAATTCCATAAGTCCTAAATGTGGTAAAGTTTTGACGAAGAGAATTGGTGTAAATAATTGTCACCACCGGGTAATGCTTAACAATGTAAAATTGGATTTTACCGATGTCGAGTAAGCGTTAAATTTGGCCATAATGTCACATCACCTGCTAACTGATGTGCGAACATTAATATTTGAATTATTCGATATTAATCTATCGCCAAATTTACACCTAAGAGTCACACAACCGAAATGTTGAATATTCCTGTTAACACACGATTTAATTAAGTTATAATTGTTATAAATTAATTAAACTAAATAATATTTTTGAAATGTCAATTATAAAATTTTATTTGTTGTGTATTGAATAATATTAAAAAGTGTGTATATAATAGATATAAATACACTTATCGATATACGATATCGATACGCATTTAAATATGATTTAAGCGTATTATATATTCTTCAGGCTTGAAGTAACTTTGAGGCCTATAGAGGGCTTGTTATTTTCGACGATGATAGGAATAAAAAGGGTCAGCCATGTGATGGCATGGTGAAGGGGATTTTGATTAAAAAAAAGAGAAATGGTCAGAGAGAATCAAGGATCGTGATCCTCTTTCTACTCTCTAGTCTCTCCTTTATTTAATCCCATTAACCCTTGTTTTTGGAGTGACTTTTCGGAGCCTCCATCTCTTTGACTTCTGGCGAACATCAAGCCCCCCTCCAACTCAAATTTTCAAGCCTACACACATTAAATTAAATCCAATTCGATTATTGGTGGTAGTTGTATTTGAAAGCTAGCAACTTCCGAATTTGGAATTGGATTCAAGGTGATTGGTTCTTCGGTTTCAAGGTGCGAATTCTAAGCATAAGGCAAAAGAAATTTTACCTGATTATAATTATGTAAGTGCTTAATAAATTTATCATATCATGTTTTAGTTTAGATAGAATCACTCATCACGAATCTGTATATTTTTGTATTGTCACATATTAGATGGTTATATATATATATAATTGTAATCATGCATAGATGCTCATGGTCTTAATTAAAAAAATTCGAAGAAAATATATACACATTATCAAATATTTTAATTAAAGCCAAATCCATTAGAAACAACATTGTATTACGTATAATCTATATTTCATAAAATTTATTTATTCATATAAGATTTCAAAATAAAAACCATTTTTTAATATTTAATTCACATTTAAAAAATATTTGTGAATATATATTTTTATTGAAATTAATCTATACATATAATAAATACATTTATTTATCCATAAACAATGTAACACGTAAGTACATAATTTTAATACAAAATAAACTGTTGTTTTATTTTCGAAATTCAAAAAAAATTATTTATTCTGTACGGAATTAAAAATTACAATTTTTTATTGTTAAATAAGTTTAAGGCGAAAAAAAATTAGGCCGAAAGCATTTATTTTGTGTATACATATATTTTATTATTATTTATGTTATAATATATTTATAAGTATGTATTTAAATATATATACATTATTTATAGTGAATATTAGGCTAAGGTCCCTAATAAGTTTCAAAATACACAAAAACCCCAGTAAAAAAAGTATGTAAATTAGGTCCCTAGAATTAAGTTACTAAGTAATTTCATATAGTTATGCAATTATTCACTGAATAATTGCAGACATTTATGCAATTATATTCAAAAGTTGCATAAATTTATGCAATTTTTTCGGTGAATAATTGCGGAAATTTCCGCAATTTTTTGGTGAATAATTGCGGAATTTTTCGCAAATCTTTGAAAAAATTGCAGAAATTTCCGCCATTTTTTAGTGAATAATTGTGGAAATGTCTGCAATTTTTTTATATAATTGCATAAATGTCTGTAATTATTCATTGAATAATTGCATAAGTGTATGCCATTATTCGGTAACTTAATTCTAGGGACCTAATTTACAAACTTTTTTTACTGGGGTTTTTGTGTATTTTGAAACTTATTAGGGACCTGTGCCAAACTGTCCCTTATTTATATATATATAATATTTTAAATTTCATTTTATATATAGAAAAATATATTATGTATATAATATTATAGAAATATATTTATTCAAAACTACTTTGTATATTTATATTCAGAACATTTTGCAATCTAATTATGTTATATATATATATATATATAAGTGTATAATATAAATTTTATTTATTGATAGTACTTTATAATATAAACAATTATATATAAATATTATATTATTTAAATGAACATACATACATACATACATACATACATACATACATACATACATACATACATACATATATATATACAACACACATGTAAACAAAGGGGCTAATATGTCTGTAGCGGCGTAAATCCTAACATTTATATAAAGGCATATCAAACAATGTACACTTTATTATATTGCATATGCATGCAAATACATATATGTATACGATACACATATATTATGTATAATTCAAAATTATACAATAAATAAAAATTTATTTATAAATTAAATTAAATATTGATTTTATTTAAAATAAATTTAGACTTCATAAACCAAACAAAGATCTAAATGGTTAAAAAATTGAAATTTACCACCTACCCCACTACGTGCTGGCCTAGTTCCCACAATGGTATAAGAGCCAAATTTCATATGCAGTCTAAATTAACAGTATTATGGCTAACTTATTAAAGCCTACCATATGGTAGGTTGTCTAGAAAAGTAGTGTCGAAGGTTGGGTTTAGGTAATCAAGTACTCTGCCTTACCTGACTACTGACCTGGCCCAAAAGGATGAGGTAAGCCTGAAAGTTATCCCTATAGAAAAGGCCCAATTTGAGTTGGGCCTTGGGCTAATTTCAAAATTGTTTTGAAATTAAAATAAAAGTATTAAATTTGAAAGTTAAATTTAAAGTGAGAAAAACATTATAATATTGATTTTCAAGTTGTTTTGAAAATTAAAATAAGTTTTAAATTATATTTAAATTTAAATTAAAACGCATATTATAAAAGTTTTAATATAATTTTTAAAATGTTTGAAAATGTTATAAAATTAATTTCGAAAATATTATTTATTAATAAAATATATTTTTTTTGAGAAAAATGTGTGATCCTCAATGAATAGGGGAGAGCACACATGAAAAAAAAATATATATCACAGATATAAGGTGCTGCCAACATGCCTGGCAGGTAGCAAGAACTAAATACATGTATCATATCTCAGATACTCCTATGATGAGTTCCGGCAAGGCCACCACCCATCACACCCCGATATCGAGCTCCGGCAAGGCCATCGCCCGATATTAAGGTGTTAGAAGTACCTAAAAAGCTTAAGAAAAACCAATACTACTGAATGTCGTCACATAAGGAAGCTCCATGCATATGGATCATTAGTAATGGATAAGCATTTACTCTAAAGTGGATCTTCTGAATAGAAAATCCGCTCTGAAGACTCAGTACAAAAGGAAGGAGTATCAAGCAAAAGAATAGATCCTCCTGAGAATAGTACTCCTCGATGAAGATGAAGTATCCAATATCTGTGGTGAAACTGCTAACAATCCTGAGTGGAAAGAACTCTGCTCTGATGATCTCTCTACTATCTGATATCCTGCAATCTGAAGACCCGAGTACCTACAAAATGGACCTGATATCCTATCGCCCATACCTGTGTCTGAAGGATGACTAAGGAAAAAAGTTAGATTGATACATATATATGTATATTTATATAAATTATATACATATATATATGTATTCATAAGGTAGGGAATAAAAACAAAATAAGACTATCTGGACAAATACAAAAGCATTTAATTACCTAAAAACTAATATCCTACAGTAACTAGTATAAAAATTAAGATAGAACTATCTTATGAACCTTTAATCATAAGTAAGTTATGATTAAAAGTGAAATCATCATATAAATTTGAAAAAATATTAATAATACTATTATTAATGTTAAATATATTATTGTTTTGTTTAAATAAGTTAATATTATGACTAACCTTGTTAAGATACCCTTTGAAAAGGATATTTTTAGCTAATTTGTATTTGGGGTTGGAAATCCAATTAAAATAAAATGAAGAAATCATGAAAATCAATTTGTTAAAATGACTAATATTATTATTAAAAATTCTTTGATTTCTTTCAAAACAAATATACCAACTAATAATAATGAATAAAGTGTCTAGTAAAAATCTAATATTCTTATTGAACCTAAATCTAAAATTATTCCAGCATAAATCACAATCTGAAATTTTAGTAATTATATTAAAGTTAAAAAATTTGAGAGTATTAATTAGGATGTAATAAGAATCCATACAATCATAGTATATATGTTTAATGTCTTCAAGATTCTGATTACAAAAATAACAATTATTATCATTTTGAATGTTTTTCCTCTTTAAAATTCTATTGTATTAAGCTTTCCATGAAGTATTAACCACATGTGAATTTTAGATTTAGGAGGAGCATTAGATTTCCAAATATATTTGAAAGAGTTGTTTGTTGTACCCGAAAAATTAATAAATCTATAAAAAGAATTGGAAGTATATTTCTTACTCTTATCCCATTCCCAACTAATAATATCATTATCATTATCTAAATTATAAAGATTTAATCTAGCATAAAGCAACGAAAGTTGCCTAAGGGTTGAATCTACTAAAATTCTGTTAAAACTAAAATTCCAAGGAGGATTGTTTTCAGGAGAATAAACTTCATTAATTAAAGCAAACTTAAAGTTACAGATATCATAAAGCTCTTTAAACTCTAACTTTAGAGGCAAGATCGAAATCCAACGGTCATGCCAGAAAGAAGTACAATTTCCAGAATGAACAATCGTGTTAATACCTAAATTAAAAATGTCATGACATTTTAAAATGTTTTTCCAAAAATTAGATAAATTTTGAGTGACAGGAGAAGTAATTTGATATAAATTGCTATTACCATTATAGTAATATTTGGAAATGATCTCTTTCCAAATAGCATTATCATTTATATCCTTAAACTTCCATAACCATTTACCTAATAAAGATAAATTCATATTACGCAAATTAATAACTCCTAAACCACCTTCCTTTTTAGCTTTACACACTGTTTCCAAATTTACTAAACATTTTATACTATTATTAGGATTTTCCCCACTCCATAAGAAATCCCTTCTAATTTTATCGATTTTATCAATAACCCAACCTGGAAACAGATGCATGGACATCCAATAAATCGGAAGGGCTGATAAAATCGAATTTATTAACACTAGTCTACCTACTCTAGAAAGAAATCTCCCATTCCAATTAGTTATCGTATTTTTAATCTTATCAATGATAATAAGCCAATCATCATGTTTGAGTTTGGTAGGTCTAATCACAAAACCTAGATATTCAAAAGGAAAGTTCATAGTTTTGCAATTTAGAGTATTAGCAACTAGGTTTTCAACTTTTTCAAAATCATTTAAAACTAGAACTGAACTTTTGTCAAAATTTATTTTTAAACCTGATAAAAGTTCAAAACTATATAAAATGAACTTAAGGGTAATAATGTGTCTAGGTAAGTGAGAAGAAAAAAGTAAGGTGTCATCGGCAAATTGAAGAACCGATATACCATTACGCAATATGTCATTACCTACAAACCCTAGAGACCCATTATTCACTGCTCTTTTAATAATCTTAGCAAAAACATCAGCAGCTAAATTAAATAATAAAGGCGATAAGGGATCCCCTTGCCTTAAACCTCTCTTAGATTGAATTTTATTACCTAAAATACCGTTAACCATAATACTAGAGTTACCAGTTCTAAGCAAGTTCATAATCCAACTGATCCATCTATGACCAAAACCTCTAGCATGAAAGATATCTACAAGAAAATCCCAATCTACCGAATCAAAAGCTTTTGCAAAATCAAGTTTTAAAATCGCACAAGTTATGTTATTCTTACAACAGTAATTAATATATTCTTGAACAACTGCCACCCCATCGGTGATATTTCTCCCTTTAATAAAAGCCGATTGTGAACAATCAATTATATCATTCATTCTTTTACTAAGTCTATTAGCTAGAACTTTAGAAATGATTTTAACTGAACAGTTAATTAAAGATATAGGTCTAAAATCTTTTAAGTTTTTGGCTCCTACTTTTTTGTGTAATAAAATAAAATTTGCATAATTAAATCTCCCTAATTGCAATTTACAATTATAAAAATCATTAAACAAATTAACTAAGTCAAGTTTTAAAACATCCCAAAAAGTTTTATAAAATAAAATTGTAAACCCATCAGGTCCCGGGGATTTATCACTTGGTAAGTCATTAATAGCTTTTCTAATTTCTTCTTCAGAAAATGGATTATCTAACTTTGATAAATCAACTACAGAATCAGATGGATACAGATCTTTCCAACTAACATTGATTCTATGTTTGATTTTAGTACCAAAAATATCCTTATAATAGTCTGTAAATGCCTTGTTAAGGTCTCTTTGATCAACTAGCTCTTCATTATTAACAATAATAGAATTAATTGTATTACTACATTTTCTACCATTAGAAATGTTATGAAAAAATTTAGTGTTATTGTCTCCTTCATTGATCCATTGAATTCTGGATCTCTGCTTCCACATAACCTCCTCCTTTTCTAAAATAGAATTTAGTTCATCTTTTAAATTAGCAAGAACATTATGTTCACCTATATTTAATTGTCTAGATTCTTCTATCTTATTAATTTTAAGCATCTCATTAAGAATATTATCTTTTTTGATTTTTATGTTGCCAAAAACATTTTTGTTCCAATTTTTAAGGAAAATTCTAAGCTCCCTAAGTTTTGATACAAATGATTTTGCAGAATTATCCTTATTTCTAGTATTATGATAATACAATGAAATCCATTTACCATTAATTAAATTCATAAAGTTAGATTCCAAAAGCCACATTTTTTCAAATTTGAAATTATTAATAATAACTCTATGATGCTCGTAGGTGGGTATAATAGGACAATGATCTGAGTACGTGTAAGGTAAACCAGAAAATCTACATATTGGAAATTTATCTTCAATCTCATCACTAACGAAAAATCTATCAAGAAGAGCCATGGATGCAGATTCCCTAGCATTACTCCATGTAAATTCTCTATTAGAAAGGGGGATCTCGATCAAATTAGACTTAATAATAAATTGATCGAATTCCTCCATAGCAGAGTAGTCCCCTTCCCTAGGAGAACGCTCACCTATGAAGCGCGTAACATTAAAATCACCCCCCAAAATCCAACAACCCGGAGCTAAGGATCTAAAATCTAGGCATTCATTCCATAGAATTCTCTGGTTAATTTTAGAATTAGGCCCTTAGACATTAGAAATATTTAAAAAAGAATTATCAGAAAGATTAATAAGGACAACATGAAGAGAATGCTACTTGATAATACATTGAAGTAATTTAAAATAATTATCTCGCCATCCTATCATTAACCCCCCTGAAGAACCCACTGAAGGTAAAAAAATCCATTTTTTAAAGTGATAACCACCTAGTCTTCTAAAAAAACGAAAGTCAGGACAATTAATTTTAGTTTCCTGAAGTAAAGCAATGTCAATAGAATAATCTTTGAAGAACGTTCTAACTTTATCGCATTTATTCAAATCATTTAAACCCCTAATGTTCCAACTAATGATCCTCATAAACTAACTGTACTAGCCCTCTCTAATTCCTTACATCTAATATACTCCCTATCTATCTCAGCATCAGAAAAAATAAAAGATGTATCAGAAGCTAACTGACTAAACTCAGCAGATGAAAGACTGCCTAAAGCATAAGTAGAGTACATACTACCCAAAAAAGAACTCATACCTGAGCCTGGATTCGTAGTGCCATTCGTGGCACTAAGTATAAAAGAATTAGTTGTCTTGAATTGTTTAAATATATATGCATATACACACATGTATAATATATAATGATATATGTTATGTTGTCTTGAATTGTTTAAGAGAATATAAGTATGCATGAGTGTATAAAAGAATTTTCGAAATTAATAACATTTACTTAAAATTTTTTAACTAAATAAATTAATTAAAAGTTGATTAAGAAATTAAAATACATATATAAGATATATATATTGGTCTTACTATAAAGGTTATAGTACAAATATATATTCAATATTTTATGTTATAATTAATAATATAATAATTTATTAAAGTGTTAATTAATTAAATAATATTTAATTAATATAATGTTATACATAAAATATTATATAAGTTAAATAATGTATAAAAGTTATATAGTAATAAAACTTATATAATAAAATGTATAAACTAAAGGCGGAACATTAAAGAAACCCTTAATAGACTTAAGGAATAAATACATACATAAAAGTACGTATATCATGATTTTTTATATGTCCGACACTAATCACGAGGGTATTTCATAAGAAATACTGTAACGACCCACTATTTTGGACCATTCAAATCGACAATAATCCACACATGTCGGACTTGAATAATGCAAAATAACAGTTTGTAATAAAATTTGAAGCAAATAAAATCATTCACAGAATCACAGACACAGAGATATCAGAATAACTCGCAGTCGAAATAAAATAAATAGTGGTTCATGAAGCCACTACAATACAGAGTCTCAAAAGCAGATACAAAATACATAGTATGAAAACCAATACAGTTCTGCAACAAGTACAAATAAAATCCCAAATACATAAGTCTCAAATACAAAAGCTGAAATAGAACAACTGAAACTGAAATAGATAGATAACTAGATAAGTAGAAACCCAAGCGATTCCTAGCTCCAGAAAAGTGAAATCCAAAGCTGTGAATACTCAGGCTAACCCGAGCGTAAATAAAACACAAACACTCGAGTCAGGACATACATACTTATATAATGTAAACCAACTCAAGTGAACTATAATAAAGGTACAAGTAACTTAAAGAATGCTTGGGATCGCCCATTCTTTAAGGATTCGTTAAACTATCTACTATGTAGTAATATTCGCTATTATAATAATGTCTAATCATAAAATAAACATACTTTAAAATAGCATTAGGGCTTTACATTTAATCTGAACTCACCCTAACACGTAAATAGTCCCAGTAGTCTATCCAGTATTAGCATACTCCCAAAATGGGGGCTATCCTCGATACTCCACAGGCTACGGGAGAAATCACAACTCGTAGTAAAGCTCGATATGGTAGGTGACACGGCACAACTAGGTAATGCTAGGGTAGATATACCAATTACGCATCTGAACTGGTGGTGACGCATAGCAACCACTACCGCCCACCTCGAACAACACTCCCAAATCAAGGGTGCACACCAAATCAATCACAAGTAATAGAATGGTATCGAAGAAGTGTGTCCGATTAGAGGTGCTACCTCATTGGTCCATCAATCACTCCTGTTTTACCCACCTTATGCCAACTCACGGGAGTTGGGTCCACGTATATACCTTAGGATCGTCGTCACCATCCTACTTCATTCTGGAAACTCCACCGCGTACATAGTTGTTAAAGTGGTTTTCGGTATCGACAGAGAGTATGTCCATATCTGATCCCGGTCTCTTTAACAACCAATCGTTATTATAACCCGTGGTTATAAATTTAAAAACAGTTTATATGTAAAATCAAAATACTTCAATTAAACCATTTAAAAACAAAATCATTATCCTTTTAAATCAAATATTCAATTCCCAAAAATTTAGCCTTTTCTGAGTTCATTTATTCACTTAAAAACATTAAATTTCAGCTTTCACAGCATTTAAAAAGTGCTACGGTAAGTTATATTTGAAAACAATTTAATTCAGCAAAGACAACATTTATAAACTGCTGTAATAGTTCAGTTTTAAAGGAAAAATAGTTCAATTCAGAAAAGACAGCATTTACAGAACTGCTGTAATAGTTCAGGGTTCAAATTAAAGGTTTTATTTCAATTCAGCAAAGACAGCGTTTTTAAAACTGCTGTAGAAGTTCAGTTACATACAAAAATCATATTTCAGCCTACTGCAGCACTTAACAAGTGCTACAGTAGGCTCTTCATTAGTTTCAGGTTCAATTTTGGTTCCTGCCACAACAGCACTTACCAATTGCTGTCATAGCCTTAGTTCTTTTTAGTCTTTAAGTTCATTTATGCAACCACAATACTTATCAAGTGCTGCAGATTCTACTTAGTTCAGAATTAGTTCATTTCCAGAAATGATAGCATTTCTGAAGTGCTATAAATTGAATTTCCAGGTTTTAAGTGCAATTCCAACCATAAATAAACTTCAATTTAAATCATTTAAACTTATAAAAATCATATTTTTTTCACATTAAAATGTTGATTTAAATCCTTTAACTTATGATTTTTTTATAAAGAAAATTTTTACAAATAAAATCAAAATTTCCAAAGTTCACTTATATAATTCAAGTGTGTCAATTCCCATTTTCATTTTAAACAATTTATTTCAACACTTAAATTTAAATCTCCATTTTCCACCATTTAAAACTTAATTTTCATTTTTAATTTAATTAACTTAAATTTCCATTTTTAAAATCAATCAAATTTTCAATTTTAAGTTACACTTTAAAATCACTATTTTCTTATCCATTTATTTTACATTTAAAATATAGAAAAACATTGCCACTTTAATAAATCATTTAAAAATTCAATTTAAATCAATTTATCATATTTTTACATTTTAAAACATTTAAAATTTTCCAGAAAATATATAAAATAACCACGGGTCTGTATAATATTTTCTAGCCTAAGTCAAATGATACGGATAATATATCATTTCAATCCGTAGTTTACAAAGAAAATCCAGGTTTAATCATTTCAAACCGGCAATTCTAAGTAAATAAAAATTTATTAAAGTCGCTCTGGCTTATCATTTCAGCCCATAACGATCTTTCCCTATTCTAAAGTCCGTTCGGGTATGTATCATTTCAACCCATAGTGATTTCTATACTAACAAGGAACTTGCAGTGTGATAAACTGATAAAAATGAACAGTATACAATATATAACAATAACAGATGATATAACATGTGTATAAACAGGGATGAACATCATATAATCATAATATAACATTTATAACAGGATGATATAAATTTACAGATTCAAGAGGTGTCAGTTCACTAGTTATATAAGTACGAATCGTCTGGTGAGAATTACTCACCTGTATAAGCTGGAGATGACAACCACAAACACACAACAAAGATTTCCAGAGGCACGAAAGCACGACAATGATTTGAGATTGGGAGAGCCAAAGCTATACCCCTTGAAAACATTACAAAAACAATACAAGTATACATAAGTTCAACACTATTTAAACATCAAATAACATTAGAAACAATACCCAAAACAATATCCATTTGCATTGTACTTGTTCTCAACCTCATGTGCTTCAGCTAGGTAGTTGTTAAGCTTAGCCAAGGGGTGCTATAGGGTCTGGTTTGGGTTTGCAAGTGGTCGGTCAACATGTGTTTTGAAGGTGAACAAGTCTAGGTGCATAAACTACAAATTCCAAGGCAACATACATTATAACTATGCAATGGATGGGCTCGGCCAGAGGCTATAGGGGCTCGGCTTGGTGTTCAGGTGATGGTGGGTGATGTGGCAGAGGGTGGAGGTCAGGTCAGAGGTGGTGGAGGTAGTGGCGGCTAAAGGTGGTAGAAGGTGAATGTGGCAATTCTAGGCTTGTTTGCATAGTTTGTGATGGTTTTATTGGATTTTTGGTGGTGATCTCTAGCCTAGATGGCTCGGCCTGGCCATGGTGGGGCACTAGGGGCGTGGTTGATCAGAAAACAAGGTGGTGGAGGTTAGGTCAGATCTGGTTGAGGAGGAGTGGAGCCATGAAGTTGAGAACCATAAACAATATTTCAATGGAAAACATAAAAAAAACAAGAGAGAAAAGAAGATTTTTACCAGACTTTCAACAATGAAAATGGCCGTGAGTTTTTTTGTTTAAGAAAGAATATTTGTTGCGTGAAAAAAATGAGAAGGAGTCGGCTGAAAGAGTGGAGGTAATGCACGGCCAAAGCATTGAAGAGAGGAGTTGAAAAATGAAAGGTCGGGAGATAAAAAAACTTTGGAATTTCAAGAGTTTAAAACCTTTCAAATTTCTTTTCATTTCTTTTTAACTTATATATATATTAAAAAGGCTGATAATATAGATAAATAATCTCAGAAATAAAGTAAATAAGAAAATAAATAATTAAATTTTAATTAAATAGAATTTAAATTAAGAAAATAGCTTAAAAATGCAAACACTGTCCAGAAATTACAAATAAATCACCATTGACTTTGGAAAATTATTTACTTCATTTTAAAAATATTCTAAAACAAAATTTGCAATAAAAATGATTTTTAAAACATTTTCAAAGTGAAATAAATAATTAAATTCAGAGAAAATAGCAAAAGAACTGAAGAAATTGTTTAAAAATAGGAAACAGAACATGAAAATTACAACAAAATACCATTAATTCTAGAAAAATTTCTACTTCACTATAAAAATATTTTAAAATGAAATAAATGCAAATTTAAAATAATTTCCAAAATATTGCGTTGTTACACTCTCCCCCACTCAAACCTTTTCGTCCTCGAAAAGAACAGAAACAAAGAAAATAAGGAAAAACAAGATAGAAAGCAAATAGTACCTGGAACGAACAATTACGGATTCGAAGCACGAATGCTCTCCTCCGTCTCCCAAGTACAATCACGATCATCAGTACTCCACTGTACTTTGACTAGACTAACAGATTTCCTTCTTAGCTGCTTCGTACCTTTGTCGACAATACGAAGTGGCTTCCTCTCAACAGTCAGATTAGGCTCAATATCCAAACTATCAAGAGCAGAAGGCTGAACAATAAGAGATGGATCATGCAGATAGCGACGAAGATGAGAAACATGGAATACATTATGCACTCTAGAGAACTTCTCGGGCAAATCTAGACGGTAAGCCAAAGAACCAACTCTTTCCACAATGCGGAAAGGACCGACAAACCTAGGAGAAAGCTTCCCTCTACGACCAAAGCGAATAACATTCCTTAAAGGAGAGACCTTAAGGAAAACCAAATCACCAACATCAAACTCTAAACTCCGCCTTCGCCTATCAGCATACTTCTTCTGCCTATCCTGAGCAATCCTCATCTTCCTCCTAATCTCCTCAACTCTCTTAGAAGCCTCTAAAATCATAACAGGACCAAGAACCAAACGATTATCGGATTCAATCCAGTAAGAAGGAGATCTATAAGGTCGTCCGTAAAGAGCAGAAAACGGAGACGTCTTAATACTGGCCTGAATTCAAAGATAGAAATGAGATAGATAAAAGATTAAGGTAAGATTAAAACAGAAGATAGAAATTATACCTGATAACTATTGTTATAGGTGAATTCGACAAGATGGAGATGATCTTCCCAAGATCCTCCATAATCAAGCACATAAGCACGAAGAAGATCTTCTAGAATCTGATTCACCCTTTCCATTTGACCGTCTGTCTGTGGATGATAAGCAGTGCTCAGATTCAGACGAGTACCCAAAGAATCCTGAAAGGCTTTCCAAAACCTATTGGTAAAGATAGGATGACGATCACAAAAAATACTGAGAGGAACACCATGGAGACGAACAATCTCCCTCATGTAAATCTCAAACAAACTAGAAGAAGAACGGGTAGACTTGACCGGAATAAAATGAGCTGATTTGGTCAATCTATCCACAATAAACCATCTACTCTCATTACCCTTCCTAGACCTCGGTAAACCATCAATGAAATCCATAGAAACTTGTTCCCACTTCCAATTGGGAATCTCAAGAGGCTGCAACAAACTAGGGGTCTTCTGATGATCTACCTTGACTTGCTGACAAGTCGCACACCTACTAACAAAAATCGAGACATCTCGCCTCATACCCTTCCACCAGTACAACTTCTTCATATCCTGATACGTCTTGGTCACACCTGGATGAATAGAAAGTTTGGACTGATGATTCTCCCGAAGCAACTCCTGTCTCAAACCATCAACATTCGGGACACAAATCCTATTATTAATCCTCAACACACCTTTATCATCAATCTGAGCACCACTGCCATCAAGACTATTACATCCAACTCTACTTCGAACATTCTCCTTAATCAATTTAAGCATCTCATCCTCATCCTGCTTGGCCATGATACGATCTAAAAGAGGAGAAGAAACAACCAACTGACACAACAAAGCCTTCTTCCTACTCAAAGCATCCGCCACAACATTAGCTTTACCGGGAGTATAGTTGATGTCAAGGTCATAAGAAGCAAGGAATTCTAACCACCTAACTTGTCTCTGGTTCAAATCCTTCTGAGAGAAAATATACTTCAAAGACTGATGATCTGTGAAAAGCTCAAACTTAGTACCCAAAAGATGATGTCTCCAAAGCTTCAAAGCAAAAATAACAGCAAGCAACTCTAAATCATGGGCAGCATAATTTGCTTCATGGGTCTTCAACTGACGACTAGCATAAGCAATCACCTTACCATCCTGCATCAGAACAGCTCCCAAACCTTCTTGACAAGCATCAGTGTATACCGTTAATCCCTCATTCCATTTGGAATGGTAAGAACTGGTGCGGAAGTAAGCTTGTGCTTCAACTCACTAAATGCAGCCATACACTCATCACTCCAAATAAACTTAGCATTCTTCCGAGTCAAAGCAGTGAGAGGTGCAGCAATCCGAGCAAAATTCTCAATGAATCTCCGGTAATAACCGACAAGGCCCAGAAAACTATGGATATCAGTTGGAGTCTTAGGAGTTTCCCAATCCTGTACATAATAGGGATAAATAAGGACAACAGGAAAGATAGAATAAATTGAATGAACAAGGAAAGAAAGACTTACATTGATCGCAGCGATCTTGACTGGATCAACAGAAACTCCATTACCAGAAACAATATGCCCGAGGAATCGGACTTCATCCTTCCAGAAATGGCATTTAGAAAATTTAGCCTTCAACTGATGATTTCTAAGAGTTTTAAGAACAGATTTAAAATGTGACTCATGCTTTTCCTTGGACTTAGAGAAAACAAGGATATCATCAACAAAGACTAGAACAAATTTATTAAGCACATCACGGAAAACACGATTCATCAAATCAACAAAGAAAGCAGGAGCATTAGTCAAATCGAAAGGCATGACTAACCATTCAAAGAATCCATTCTCAGTACAGAAAGCAGTCTTGGGAATACTTTCCTCAACAACTCTAAGCTGATGAAATCCTGTGGCAAGATCAAGTTGAGAGAAAACAGTAGCACCATAAAGCTGATCAAACATATCATTGATGCGAGGCATTGGATATCTGTTTTTCATAGTGAGTTTGTTCAGCTCCCTATAATCAACACACATCCGGAGAGAACCATTGGACTTGGTGACAAAGACCACCGCTGCTCCCCATTCAGAATAGATAGGTCTGATCAGACCCTTGGAAGACAAATCCTCAATTTGCTTCCTTAACTCAACCTTCTCGCGAGGTGCCATTCTTCTAGGAGAAAGAACTACATGTCGAGCTCTAGGAATAAGATCAATGCGGAAATCAATTTCCCGCTTAGGAGGTAAATTAGTAACTTCACCAAATACATCGGGATAGAGTTTGACTACACGAGTCGACTGAAGATCTATAGGAGAAGCATTAAGAGAAAAGATAAAACTACCAGCATAATCATGAGGCATACGACCCTGAATAACCAAAGAATTACCCCGATCATCCTTAAGAGAAACAATTCGGGATTTACAAGAGATACGGGCATCATGCCTATCAAGCCAATCACCTCCAAGCAACAAATCAAAAGCATCGAACCCAAGAACATAGAAATCACCAGAGAATTTATGGCCAGAATAAAAGAGTCTCACTTTCTTACAAATCTTATTAAGATTTGCGGGACCACTAATAGGATTTGAAACACATAAAGGAACAAAAGCATACTCAGGAGAAAGGAGATGCTCAAACTTATCACACAAATCATCAGAAATAAAACTATGCGAAGCTCCAGTATCAAATAAAACACGAACAGGATAATGAAATAAAGTAAAGGTGCCCTGAAGAGTACCTTGATCATCACTAGGAGTAGGAGCAGGTGCAGCAGGAGAAGAAGCAGATGTAACAGCAAAAACACCAGATGGCTTGCCCTTCTGATACAAAGGACAGTCATTCTTAAAATGACCTGGCTGAAGACAAACATGACAAAGATTGTTCCTGGTAACCTGAGGTGGAGGAACAACAGCACTAACCGAAGTAGGGCAACTATTAGCATAGTGTCCCTTCTAATCACATTTGAAGCAGGTAATGGTGGATAGATCAACAGGGTGCCTCTGAGAAGGAGAAGATGATGAAGATCCCAAACCCGGATTCTTGAGCCAATTCTTCTTCTGCTGGTGGAAATTGGGCTTTCTCTTCTTAGAATTTGCAGATGAAGACTGAGATGCAGGAGCACCAGAAGCAGCAGGACCCTTGGAAGTAGGGTTCTCATAACGAATAGCCATATCCATAAGCTCAGTAAAAGTGCCATGAACATGTGAAATAAGACGATCGTAGAACTCTGGGCGAGCTCCAGCTATGAACTTCTCATTTTTCTTAAGCTGAGTATCGATAAGACCAGGACCAAACTTGGAAAGTTCGTTGAACTTCCTCTCGTACTCAGAAAAAGACATGGTACCCTGCTTAAGATCCATGAATTCATGATAAAGCTGAGATTTCCCGGCTTTGGGCATCCATTTTGCCACAAAAGCCTCCCTGAAAAGAAGATACAGAAACAAAACTAAAGATAGATTCAAAAGAAAAGAAAAATGGGGAAAATTCAAGATAACACAAAGGATACCCGAACTGCTCCCACGAAAGATCACCTTCGTTAGTGTGAGCTGTAACATACTCCCACCAATCTAAGGCTGACTATTGCAACTGCCAGGCTGCTAACTGACGCTTCTGGGCATCATTAATCTCAAGACCAGTAAAGATCCTCTCTAAACTCCGTAACCATTGCTGGGCTTCGATAATGCTCTCTAAACTGGTGAACTTAGTACCACCGAGCTGAGAGAATTCCTTACAGAGAACAGTAAATCTAACAGGTGCAACAGGTTGAGGAGCTGGGGCAGTACCACGACCCCTACCTCTAGCATTTCCATGATTCATCCTGAAAAATCAAGAATGAATTTTTAGGACAAAGGTACAGAGAAGACAAAGATAAGGTAAGATAGACAAAATAAGATCACTTGGATGAATATCCTAATAACAGAAATTTCTAACAAGGTAGATACTAAAAGGAAGAAGGTTAGAAAAATTGCTTTTAAAACAAGAAAATTTTATATCAAAATAATCTTTGGAAATCACTTGGAAAATCATTTAAAAATCATTTTAAAATCATTTTATACTTTGAAAATACGTTCACTCACAAAGATATGATTCTGAGTTTGATTCACTCATTCTAGGGTATTTCTACCCTATCTCTAATGAGTTTTTGCTCCATAGGCTAAGGTTTGCCTAAAACCAAAGCTCTGATACCAAATGTAACGGGACATCGCCAGTGGGGTAATGCCCACCGTAGCATACAGCTGTACCTGTGTTCTGCCTTTATGGCCAGCCTCTCGACTGCACCAACCTCGCAAGGACATGTAGGAGTAAGAGTCATCCACTCGCTACCAAACCCAAATGCGAGAACCCCCTATCATGCTGCACCCGCCAAGTGCATAGGCAGACACACATGTCGGACTTGAATAATGCAAAATAACAGATTGTAATAAAATTTGAAGCAAATAAAATCATTCACAGAATCACAGACATAGAGATATTAGAATAACTCGCAGCGGAAATAAAATAAATAGTTGTTCATGAAGCCACTACAATACAGAGTCTCAAAAGCAGATACAAAATACATAGTCTGAAAACCAATACAGTTCTGCAACAAGTACAAATAAAATCCCAAATACATAAGTCTCAAATACAAAAACTGAAATAGAACAACTGAAACTGAAATAGATAGATAACTAGATAAGCAGAAACTCCAGCGATTCCTAGCTCCAGAAAAGTGAAATCCAAAGCTGTGAATACTCAGGCTGACCCGAGCGTAAATAAAACACAAACACTCGAGTCAGGACATACATACTTATATAATGTAAACCAACTCAAGTGAATTGTAATAAAGGTACAAGTAACTTAAAGAATGTTTGGGATCGCCCATTCTTTAAGGATCCGTTAAACTGTCTACTATGTAATAATATTCGCTATTATAATAATGTCTAATCATAAAATAAACATACTTTAAAATAGCATTAGGGCTTTACATTTAATCTGAACTCACCCTAACACGTAAATAGTCCCAGTAGTCTATCCAGTATTAGCATACTCCCAAAATGGGGGCTATCCTCGATACTCCACAGGCTACGGGAGAAATCACAACTCGTAGTAAAGCTCGATATGGTAGGTGACACGGCACAACTAGGCAATGCCAGGGTAGATATACCAATTACGCATCCGGATTGGTGGTGACGCATAGCAGCCACTACCGCCCACCTCGAACAACACTCCAAATCAAGGGTGCACACCAAATCAATCACAAGTAATAGAATGGTATCGAAGAAGTGTGTCCGATCAGAGGTGCTACCTCATTGGTCCGTCAATCGCTCCTGTTTTAGCCACCTTATGCCAACTCACGGGAGTTGGGTCCACGTATATACCTTAGGATCGTCGTCACCATCCTACTTCATTCTGGAAACTCCACCGCGTACACAGTTGTTAAAGTGGTTTTCGGTATCGACAGAGAGTATGTCCATATCCGATCCCGGTCTCTTTAACAACCAATCGTTATTATAACCCGTGGTTATAAATTTAAAAACAGTTTATATTTCAAATCAAAATACTTCAATTAAACCATTTAAAAACAAAATCATTATCCTTTTAAATCAAATATTCAATTCCCAAAAATTTAGCCTTTTCTGAGTTCATTTATTCACTTAAAAACATTAAAACATTAAATTTCAGCTTTCACAGCATTTAAAAAGTGACGGTAAGTTATATTTGAAAACAATTCAATTCAGCAAAGACAACATTTATAAACTGCTGTAATAGTTCAGTTTTAAAGGAAAAATAGTTCAATTCAGAAAAGACAGCAATTACAGAACTGCTGTAATAGTTCAGGGTTCAAATTAAAGGTTTTATTTCAATTCAGCAAAGACAACGTTTTTAAAACTGCTGTAGAAGTTCAGTTACATACAAAAATCATATTTCAGCCTACTGCAGCACTTAACAAGTGCTACAATAGGCTCTTCATTAGTTTCAGGTTCAATTTTATTTCCTACCACAACAGCACTTACCAAGTGCTGTCATAGCCTTAGTTCATTTTAGTCTTTAAGTTCATTTATGCAACCACAACACTTACCAAGTGTTCCAGATTCTACTTAGTTCAGAATTAGTTCATTTCCAGAAATGATAGCATTTCTGAAGTGCGATAAATTGAATTTCCAGGTTTTAAGTGCAATTCCAGCCATAAATAAACTTCAATTTAAATCATTTAAACTTATAAAAATCATATTTTTTTCACATTAAAATGTTCATTTAAATCCTTTAACTTATGATTTTTTTATAAAGAAATTTTTACAAATAAAATCAAAATTTCCAAAGTTCACTTATATAATTCAGGTGTGTCAATTCCCATTTTCATTTTAAACAATTTATTTCAACACTTAAATTTAAATCTCCATTTTCCACCATTTAAAACTTAATTTTCATTTTTAATTTAATTAACTTAAATTTCCATTTTTAAAATCAGCCAAATTTTCAGTTTTAAGTTACACTTTAAAATCACTATTTTCTTATCCATTTATTTTACATTTAAAACATAGAAAAACATTGCCACTTTAATAAATCATTTAAAAATTCAATTTAAATCAATTTATCATAGTTTTACATTTTAAAACATTTAAAATTTTCCAGAAAATATATAAAATAACCACGGGTCTGTATAATATTTTCTAGCCTAAGTCAAATGATACGGATAATATATCATTTCAATCCGTAGTTTACAAAGAAAATCCGGGTTTTATCATTTCAAACCCGCAATCCCAAGTAAATAAAAATTTATTAAAAGTCGCTCAGGCTTATCATTTCAGCCCATAATGATCTTTCCCTATTCTAAAGTCCGTTCGGGTATGTATCATTTCAACCCATAATGATTTCTATACTAACAGGGAAATTGCAGTGTGATAAACTGATAAAAATGAATAGTATACAGTATATAACAATAACAGATGATATAACATGTGTATAAACAGGGATGAACATCATATAATCATAATATAACAGTTATAACAGGATGATATAAATTTACAGATTCAAGAGGTGTCAGTTCACTAGTTATATAAGTACGAATCGTCTGGTGAGAATTACTCACCTGTATAAGCTGGAGATGACAACCACAAACACACAACAAAGATTTCCAGAGGCACGAAAGAACGACAACGATTTGAGATTGGGAGAACCAAAGCTATACCCCTTGAAAACATTACAAAAACAAAACAAGTATACATTAGTTCAACACTATTTAAACATCAAATAACATTAGAAACAATACCCAAAACAATATCCATTTGCATTGTACTTGTTCTCAACCTCATCTGCTTCAGCTAGGTAGTTGTTAAGCTCAGCCAAGGGGTGCTATAGGGTCTGGTTTGGGTTTGCAAGTGGTCGGTCAACATGTGTTTTGAAGGTGAACAAGTCTAGGTGCATAAACTACAAATTCCAAGGCAACATACATCATAACTATGCAATGGATGGGCTCGGCCTGGTGTTCAGGTGATGGTGGGTGATGTGGCAGAGGGTGGAGGTCAGGTCAGAGGTGGTGGTGGTGGAGGTAGTGGCGGCTAAAGGTGGTAGAAGGTGAATGTGGCAATTCTAGGCTTGTTTGCATAGTTTGTGATGGTTTTATTGGATTTTTGGTGGTGATCTCTAGCCTAGATGGCTCGGCCTGGCCAAGGTGGGGCACTAGGGGGGTGGTTGATCAAAAAACAAGGTGGTGGAGGTCAGGTCAGATATGGTTGAGGAGGAGTGGAGCCATGAAGTTGAGAACCATAAACAATATTTCAATGGAAAACATAAAAAAACAAGAGAGAAAAGAAGATTTTTACCAAAGTTTCAACAATGAAAATGGCCGTGAGTTTTTTTTTTTGAGAAAGAATATTTGTTGCGTGAAAAAAACGAGAAGGAGTCGGCTGAAAGAGTGGAGGTAATGCACGGCCAAAGCATTGAAGAGAGGAGTTGAAAAATGAAAGGTCGGGAGATAAAAAGAATTTGGAATTTCAAGAGTTTAAAACCTTTCAAATTTCTTTTTATTTCTTTTTAACTTATATATATATTAAAAAGGCTGATAATACAGATAAATAATCTCAAAAATAAAGTAAATAAGAAAATAAATAATTAAATTTCAAATTATGTCTTTTATAATGCTCGATATTGATTTGTAAATTATGTCTTTTATAATAAGTATAAAGGAGGTTAGGATGTCCCAAACAATACGCAAAGACACCATATTAAAATGCTTAATATGGAACGTGTAAGATGGATTCTTTATGCATTACTAGTAGGAATTATCATACATGTTGTGTTGTCTATAATATCATAATTTTCTTATGTATTTAATGCGTGAAGAAAATATAACTTCCAAATTAAGAGCACTAAATGGTAGTTTAGAGTATTCATGAGTATTTATGAAATACTAGAGAATTGTTTGTAGAAACAATGAACTCCTTATGAAGGAATGTTCGGACTCGAACTTCATAAGTGCTATCAAGTATAATATATCAATATTAAATTCATGTTCAAACCTTAACTAAGAAGCTTTAAGTTGGAAACGTTCCAAATGAAACATGTGGCTGACTCAATGAAAAGGCTAAGTACATTAGCTTGAATAGCGCCATGATAACAACAAAGTATAAATGTAAATGCACGATTTTATAACTAAGCTAGGGGTGATTCCAAGTATTAAGAATACTACACTATTGTTATATGATAGTATTGCAATGATAAGAGCTCATTAGAAGTCGAGAAACATACTCCGACTAGTTCCACCTGATAAAGGTAGTTTATCAGCATCGAAGAGAGTTGATTGAGGGAGTAGATAATTAAAACAACATAAAACATCCATTCAAGAAGGGTGTAACTTGATCAGTTTTCATCAAACTGATCAGAAGGATGGGATAGAGATTCCATAATTGGCCTCAAGTGCAAGTGTGAGATTGATAGAGTTAGGGTATGCCCTAGGGGCAATAATGTGATCTGTTACATATATCAAACTCGATTACCTATCTTGTTCAAAATAAAAGGTGTTTTCTTTCTCTTATATACTTGATATAAGGTGTTTATTGATTAATTAATTTAATTAATTAAAAGTATATCTAATAGAAATCCATGAATGATACATTTTGTGATAGCGGTTACAATATGTTTTAACTATGAGTAATTTATCACAATATAACAAACATACGATTTTAATATTCCTAGTCAAGATGTATTAGACTAGTATTGATACCTCCATTGAGACTAGAATATGTAATGTTAAATGTTGGAGAATGTATTACTCATAGCTGCTGGGGGCACCAAGGGGTAACATATTGATTGTTATTGGATAACTATGGAATGATTCACTCGATAGTTTTCTATTGGTTCATACAACTAAGTTCAAATAGAAATATCGATGTAACAATATTGCATAATTCCCTTAACTTAAGAATACCATCGAGCTTCAATGTGGAAACTTTGCTTTGATTATAGTTAAATTATGGCATGATGTCCATCAAACAACTATATAGTTGGGTCGAGTGGAAGCATTGGAAATGAGATGTTATTCAAAAGAGAATTTGCCTCCTCGGTTATATGGGGTTAGTATCACAGGCAACTAAAGTCAAGACAAAGTCAAAGTCTTTGGCAAAAGTAGTTCCGTTTTTTAATAATTGTTATTATTGAACTAGGGACTTTGTTCTTGGACTATAGAGTTGAATAGGGACGATATTGGAATTTTGACCATTACCAAATTCCATAAGTCCTAATTGTGATTTAGTTTTGACGAAGAGTATTGGTGTAAATAATTATTACTATAGGGTAATGCTTAATATTGTAAAATTGGATTTTACTGATGCCGAGTAAGCGATAAATTTGGCCATAATGTCACACCACCTGCTAAATGACGTATGAATGTTAACATTCGAATTGTTCGATATTAATTGCTAGCCAAATTTACACCTAAGAGTCACACAACCAAAAGGTTGAATACTCCTGTTACCACCCGATTTAATTAAATTATTATTATGATAAATTAATTAAATTAATTAATATTTAAGAAATATTAATTATAAAATTTATTTGATGTGTATTGAATAATATGAAAAAGTGTATATATAATAGTTATAAATACACTTACCGATATATGATATCAATACGCATTTTAATTGGATTTAAGTGTGTTAAATTATTCGGGGTTAAAGTAATTTTGAGGCCCATGGAGGGCTTATTATTTTGGAGAATGATATGAATAAGGGGGCCTGGCCGTGAGATGGCATAGTGAAGGGGATTTTGAATCCAAAAGGAAAGAGAAATGGTTAGAGAGAAACAAGGATCGTGATCCTCTTTTTACTCTCTAGGCTCTCCTTTATTTAATCCCCTTAACGCTTACTTTTGAAGTGACTTTTCGGAGCCATCATCTCTTCCATTTCTAGCCGAAATCAAACACCCCCTTCTCCTTAACTTTTCAATTTAAAACACATTAAATTAAATATAATTTGATTGTCGATGGTAGCTATATTCGGGAGCTAGCAACTTCTGGATTTGGAAATGGATTCTAGTAGCTTGGTTCTTCATTTCAAGGTGTGAATTCTAAGCATAAGGCAAAGGTAATTTTACTTCATTACAACTATATAAATGCTTAATAAATTTAGCGTATCATATATTAGTTAAGATAGAATCATTTATCACAAATCTGTATATTTTTGTGTTGATATTGAATAGTTATATATGTGTGTATATACAAAAAATTAAAATCATGCATAGATGCTCACGATCTTGATTAAAAAAATTCGAAAATAATATATATGCATTATAAAATATTTTTAATTTAAACCAAATTCATAAGAAATAACATTATATTAAGTATAATCTATATTTCATTATTTTATTTATTCTCAAAATTAAAAAAACATATTTTTATATTTAATTTGAATTTATAATATATATATATATATTTCTATTTTAAAATTAATTTATACATATAACAAATACATATATTTATTTATAAGTGATTTAGTAAGTACATAAATATAACCCAAAATATGCTATCATTTTGTTTTTAGAAATTATAAAAAAATTACTTATTCCATACAAAATTGAAAAAAAAACATTATTTAATTATTAAATAAGTTTAAATAGAAATAAAAAACAATTGTATAGGCCGAAAGCATTTATTGTATCTGTATTTTTTATTATTATTTAAATTATAATATATTTACAAGTATATATTTAAATATATGTAACGACCCACCTTTTTAGACGGTTTAAATCGACGATAAACCACATACATTAGACTCAACCCATTCAAAAGGGAGGATTGTTATGGGGTAAATAAGAAAAAAAGAGAAAGAAATAAAACAAACACAGAATCTCATAGCGGAATGACAAAATATAATAAATAAATAACAGTTCATGAAGTTGTTTTACAAATAACATTTGATTACAGCTTTACAATATAGATCGGAGTACTTACAGCAGCAATAAATAAATAATGCAGCGGAACAACATGATGCAGCAGAATAAATATAATAAGTGATAATAGTACTAAACCTTCGTCTTCGTCCTTCAGAAATAAATGGTCTTCGATACACTGAAAAGCTCAGACTGACCCGAGCGTAATGAAAAGACAAAAACACTCGAGTCAAAACTAAAAGATCTTATGTAAGTTAAATCAACAGTAAATAAATATGAGTGTAACGGCGTCAGAGATGTTTACGGGTTTTGACATCTCCTATCCAGTGTCTCATGTGCGTGCAATAACTTAAGAGATGTTCGAGATTTCCATCTCCTAAGGATCCATTAAACTATCTACATACATAATACAATACGCTATTATAATAGTGTATACAATAAAGTAAAGTATTAAAATAGCGTTAAAGCGTTACTCATATCCCCCTTAACACATTTTTATATATTCCTGTAGTCTGTACAGTACCATAATTCCTTCGTAAACTGGAGGGTTATCAGAGGGCACTCCATAGGTACGGTACAAACCAAACTCGTAGAAGGCACGATAAGGCATGTGACAAGGCATGCGTGCAATGCCCAGGGTAGGATACTACCGTTTTGCGGATCTGGACTAGTGGTAACACATAGCAGCTACTACCACCCACCTCGGAACACACTCCCATAATCAAAATCGAGGGGTGGCCACCAAATCAATCACAAAGTCATAATATGGTATCGAAGAAGCATGTCCGATCGGAGGTGCGACCTCACTTGGCCCTGCGTGGCTCCTATTTTAGTCACATCAAGATGACTCACGGGAGTTAAGGCTACGTAAATATGTCATACAGAATCGTTCGCCATACCATCCTACTTCATTTTGGAATCTCCACCACGTACACAGTTATTAAAGTGGTTTTCGGTTTTGGCGGAGAGAATGACAATATCTGATCCCGGTCTCTTTAACAACCAAACGCTTATTTCACACCAGATGGTTCTTTTAAATTTCCAAAACCATTTCATAATTGATATCAAATATCATATTCAATTTAAACCATATCACTTTCGAAATCATATTCACTTTCGAAATCATATTCACTTTCGAAATCATATTTACTTTTCGAAATCATATCGACCTAAAATGGTTAAATCCTCATTTCAAAATCATTATATTTAATCAAATATGTCATTTAAATCCCAACTTAGGTTATAACGTCATTTAACCGTATTTGCTTTTAATTCAAGAATTTAAATATAAACACTTCCACTTACTTAGTCTAAAATTTAGCAAATAGTTATAAATAGTTTAAAATATTTTAAAATAGTTTAAATTATTTTAAAATACTTTAAAATAGTTTAAATTACTTTAAAATAGTTTAAATGGTTTAAAATAGTTTAATTATATTTAAAATAGCTTAAATTAAATTAAAATGGTTTAATTAGTTTAAAATGGATTAAAATGGTTAAAAATAGATTAAACAGTTTAAATAGATTTAAAATAGATTAAAATAAATTAAAATAGTTTTAAATGGTTTTGATTGATTAAAATAGTTTAAAGTTTGAAAATCTTGGTAATTTGGATTTTTTTAAGATAATATATTTTAAAACAGTTATATTAAAATAATAAATTTGAAATAATATCAAACTAAACTATTTCTTTCATTTCAACACATCTGGACCATGTCCAACTTTCAAATCAACTAACTAAAATTAGTCCTTCAATTCAGATTTTCATTTAAAACCATTTAATCAATATCGATTTCAAATCCATGTTTGAATTATCAATTAAACCACTTCAAATTAAATAGATTTCAAAGTTATATTCAAACATTTCAATAACTTAATTTCGATAAATTCATTTATGCTTCAAAATTCAACTTTGAAATTTCCCTTTTAATCTTTAAACAATTCATCAAATCAATTCCAATTTCAACATTAATGTTTGGAATTTCGAAAATAATTCAGTTTATATAAATCAAATTCTATTTCAAAATATCATTTAACTGAATTCAAAATTTAGTGATTCAAAAATCATTTAATTTAACCAATCCGGTGTCCGTATATAATTTTCTACACTATGGTCAAGTGCTACAGATATTTATCATTTCAATCCGCAAATATTTAAATTTACGGATATATATCATTTCAACCCGCAACCCCAAAATAAATTCAAAATCCGTAAAATCGCTCGGGTTTATCATTTCAACCCATAACGATTTTTCCCTAATCTATAGATCGTTGGGGTATGTATTCTATCAACCTATAGTGATTTTCCTAACGATAACTAAGGGAACTTGCAATGTTATAACAATATAAATATAACATCCAGTCGTCCAATATCAACAATCAAACATCCATCACAATCACAATTCAATCAACCAATAAATAACATCAATTAACTGATTATCATCAATGGGTATTCAATTGAAAATTTAAATTCAATATTAAATTAAATGATAATTAAATGCAATAAAAGTCATATTTAACTGGAACGACCATTTAAATATACCAAACATCAACCAATCATTTTCTAATCACATCATAAATTTAATTTAACTGACATAAGATAATTTAGTAGTTGTGAGTGGGTTAAAACACTCACCTTTGATTTCAAATCGATTTGAAATCCAAAATTAGGCCCAAAATTCAGTAGCCTTAGAATTCATCTAAACTAGTTTCATAATGTCCGGAATTTAGATACGCTTGCAACGGAACAAACCGCGCGTAAATCCGACCTCGTATGAAAAAGATATGTAGATTAAAACATATGAAAAAAAAATTCAAACTAAAATAAGAAAAAAAATCAATACGTACACATCATCACGTTCACTACAATCTCTCAGAAACCTTAACTTCGAACAACAACTTTGACATCGTGCTAACCTATTACAGCCACCACTACATGGCCAAACGCACACGCCTCGGCCCCTACCACCTTGATCTGACCTCGCCGTTCACCACTCCACCTCCGGCCGAACCTAGCGTGCCCACGCGCGACTCCCCGGGCCCCCAAATGACGACCGCTGCCGCAACAATAAGATCTCTGTTTCTGGCTAATTTACTGACTACTTCCACTGACCAACCGTATGGATCGACTCCATACGTCGTGCTTTACGCCGCAGCATCATCTGATCGCCAAAAAATCGAAGATCTGCCGTCAAACGACAAACCCAAATATAGACGGTCGAAAATGAATCGATGATTTCTGGCCAAACTGAGCATCAATTGCAAAAATGAATTGTAGATCTGGGTTATGCTCGCCTAGAGCTTCGAAACGGTATATAATATGTTATGGTTTTGAGGAGTTTGAATTTTTGAAATTGATTTTGGTTTGAATTGGGATTTGGGAATTAGGTCTTCAGCCATTGAGAAGAGAGAAATGATAAAAATTCCAGTACGTACAATAATGAGAAATAAAAAGGCTGCTAGGGTTAGAACAAAACTATTTATATGGACAAAGCCCGATAAGAAAAATGAACACGTATCGAATTGGTTCGAATGACAATAACAACCCGAAAAGCCCATTCCGTCTCCGAAATGAAAGTATGTCATCCCATATATCAAAATAGATGTTTTCGATATTTTTAAACTCAATGGAATAGGTTTCAAGTCCTAATTCCATTGTATGAAGAAGTTAGCATTAAAAATCAGCTTATTTCAAATTGAATCCATTAAATTGATTTCTACGTGTTTTGAGCCCGTACGATCAAACGACAAGTCCGATCGCTACAAAACTTGAAATCCTACAATAATTCACCGTTACGGATCCGATGAAACTGGTTTCATTGAAATCCGAGATAGTGGTCAAAATGGTTATTTCCACGCTAATTAAACAAATTAGTATTAAATTAATTTAATCCACTTTTAATTTCAAATTTAATAACTAACAATTTTTATCATTTCTAATTTCATAATAAGTTATAATCTTTTAAAATAAACTTCCAAGCCAAAACCAATGTTAAATATTGCACTAATTACAGTATTCAATTCAATTGCAGTAAATCTATTAATTATAATTTAATTTCCAATAAATAGATTTAATTTGATTTTAATCTTTTTATTCAATCAATCATTACTCTACGGACATAGTTAACATTGGTTTACATCTTATTACATAATATTCTGTAGTTACCATATTTTAATTTATATTAACTACAATAATTTTGGTTGATTTCCAAATCAATTTCAATGGATAAATAAATGAAATGGTAAATAAACAAATTATTATACTCACAATTTCAAACCCATTCTTATGTTTATTGTTAATAACAAACTAATAAATTCACATACTAATTAATTATTCTATACTAACCAATTCCAATTATCACGCACAAATTTACCATTTAAATATGACATTTGGTTTTGTTTACTTATTTACAATTTATAACCAATTTAACTTTTACATTATTCCGTTTGATTGAGATTACGTTCAATTAGTTGTTATTAACATTCAACCAACATTATTATTAAATCATGTTTTGATGGTTTTCTCATTCATACACCATAAATTTAAATTTCTTACAATATTAAATTACCAAATCTTATTTAATTCAATATTTTAATTATCAAAAAATTACGGGTCGTTACATCTCCCCCACTCAAAAAATTTCATCTTCGAAAAGGGAAAAGAAGGAATTAAGGGATTAATATATCTTATTCAAAGTATTAAATTTATAAACAATTAATTTACATAATTAAATAATTTATAAACAATTAAATCCTTTCATATTCAAGTTCAATAAAAGTTTGAAAAACAATTTCACTTCCATAAAAATTTTCTAAGTCCAAAATTTACGGAAAATTTCAGCAGAGTCTCCTTTTTACGGAGAGGGTCGAGAGAAATAATAATATCAATAATAACCATATATATCATATTTCAAAATGAAATATCCCAAACCACGGGAAAATAGTATAATATCGCAATAAACCGTAATCTGAAAACGTACCTATTTGTCGGGCAAACAACGCTTTATTTATGAAACCAAAAGCAGTAGTTATTGCTTCCATAAACTTGTATTTCACTTATATAATCCAAAGAGTTAGAATTATGTAAAAGGAGAAATACTTAAGTTGTTTCAATTAATAACAAAACAAATCAACACAACCATAATAATAATCACTTGCAAACAATACCATACAATCATCGCATGCAATCAAGAAAATCAACCATTCATCCATAGCAACCAAAACAAATAGTTTATTCAGGTTCAGAAACTTTTAATCGTGTAAAATGATAAATAAACTACTAAGTATACCATACACTCAACAGTCTTCAGATAAAACTTAATAGATTATTTATACATCCTAAACAATTTAAAGTATCACTTTCCAAACATCCCATAAGCCAAACAACCAATAAATTCAAATGTCATTAGCCTTATTCTTATTAATCTCCTTTCATATTATTTACCGTTCTTCAGTTTCATTCATTCATACTATGCTTATTTTCATAATTTACATTCATTATTACAAAATTTTCATTTCTCATTTACATACAATGCTATTTTCCATTACTTTACATCCATTTACTTACATAATCAATTATTTCCATTCAATTATTTAAAATAATCAATGTATTCATTACTGAAGGATTACATACATTTTATTTCAGTTTAATTCACATTTATTATTTAATTATATACTTGATTTCCATTAAATATTATATTCATTAGTGCATAAATTCATACTTAATTCCTTAACTTTTTAATTTACATTCATCCTTCCTTATATAGTGTCATTGAAGATTAAATATATTTCTGAATCATTTCAACATCTGAAGTTATAATCATTTAATTAATATAGTATTCACTTTTTCTATTCATTTTAATTACAAATAGCTGCAACACTAACTTAAGTTCATAATCATTTACTTACAATATTCACTTTTCTATTAAATTTAATTAGTAGCATTTCAAATTATTAACTTAAGTTCATAACATTTTATAACATCAGAATTCTTGTTTATAGACATAATTCCATCGAACACTTTCATTACTTAAGTTTTACCTGTATAATATTCTATTACCTATTCTTATTAACATTTCAACTTTTAATATTTTAGTAAGTTATATATATGTCTTTTAGAATGTAATTGAATGTTACACAAGTTTATCTTATTCATTTAGTTAACAAATGTTCAATAATTACATCTTCTAAATCTTCATATCTACAAGTTACAAATTTCAATTTCTTATATATTTCATTAATCACTTGGCAACAAATTTCTTATTTTTCCATTTTTAGAAGTTTTCAATTATTAAAAGGCTAAGGTTTCATTCATTACAATAATTGAAACTACTAATTATCAGAAAGTTTTAAGAACTAAATTCCGGGTTTCTTTTCAAATCAAATATATGCACACACATTCATATCCTTCATATATGTCAAATCGTACTTAGAAAATAAAATTAAAATTTGTTTATCAAAACAAATGTGCTATAAAGCTACTACAGCGGTCTTCCCACTTTGAAACTCAAAAATGAACGTCGATGATGCGTGCACTCATCACCGAAATTATTTTCCAGCGACAGAGAGAGGAGTACAAAACTTATTTCCTTAAAAATTTCTTTTAAACATCTCTTTCAAATTATATTGAAATATTTATATCAGAAAATACTTCAAAATAATACTAATATTATATTCCAAAATCCCTTAAAAACAATTTCAAAACCCCGAAACTTAAGTTCTCAATTCTCAGTTCTTATTTACTTTATCTGTAAATGTTATTTTACAATCAATATTTATAAAATTTCATTTCCTAACAAACAATTATATCACATCCAACTATATCTTTAATAAAAATTTATTCTTTATATAAAAAATATAAAACTAGGTAAAATTATTTCATTTACCTATATTTCAAAACAATATTGTGTCCGTCTGCCCTATTAGTGTTTAGAAATCCCTATCGATGCCATAGTGTCCTATGTACCGACCAAAATTTATAAATACTAAACAGAACAAATTAACACAATACAAAAACCTTTTATAACACTAACAAATACGCTCTCTCATATACACACACACACACTCAATGACTCATTCTAGGGTATTACTACCCTATTTCTAATGAGTCAGACCCCACAAAGCTAAGATTATCGCTAAACAAAAGCTCTTATACAAAAATGTAACGACCCATCTTTTTGGACGGTTTAAATCGACGATAAACCACACACGTCAGACTCAAACCATTCAAAAGGGAGGATTGTTATGGGGAAATAAGAAAAGGAGAGAAAGAAATAAAACAAACACAGAATCTCGCAGCGGAATGACAAAATATAATAAATAAATAAATAATAGTTCACGAAGCTGTTTTACAAATAACATTTGATTACACCTATACAATACAAATCAAAGTACATACAGCAGTAATAAATAAATAATGCAGCGGAACAACATGATGTAGTGGAATAAATATAATAAGTGATAATAGTACTAAATCTTCATCTTTGTCCTCCATAAATAAATGGTCTTCGATACACTAAAAAGCTCAGACCGACCCGAGCGTAATGAAAAGACAAAACACTCGAGTGAGAACTAAAAGATCTTATGTAAGTTAAATCAACAGTATATAAATATGATTGTAACGACGTCAGAGATGTTTACGGGTTTTGACATCTCCTATCCAGTGTCTCACGTGCGTGCAATAACTTAAGAGATGTTTGGGATTTCTATCTCCTAAGGATCTGTTAAACTTTCTACATACATAGTACAATACACTGTTATAATAGTGTCTACAGTAAAGTAAAGTATTAAAATAGCGTTAAGGCGTTACCCATATCCCCCGTAACACATTTTTATATATTCCCGAAGTCTATACACTACCGTAATTCCTCCGTAAACTGGAGGGCTATCAGAGGGCAATCCATAGGTACGGTACAAACCAAACTCGTAGAAGGCACGATAAGGCATGTGACAAGGCACGCGAGGCAACGTCTAGGGTAGGATACTACCGTTTTGCGGATCCGGACTGGTGGTAACGCATAGCAGCTACGACCGCCCACCTCGGAACACACTCCCAAAATCAAAATCGAGGGGTGGCCACCAAATCAATCACAAAGTCATAATATGGTATCGATGAAGCATGTCCGATCGGAGGTGCGACCTCACTTGGCCTCGCGTGGCTCCTGTTTTTGTCACATCAAGCTGACTCACGGGGGTCAGGGCTACGTAAATACCTCATACAGAATCATTCGCCAAACCATCCTACTTCATTTTGGAATCTCCACCACGTACACAGTTATTAAAGTGGTTTTCGGTATCGGCAAAGAGTATGAAAATATCTGATCCCGGTCTCTTTAACAACCAAACGCTTATTTCACACCAGATGGTTCTTTTAAATTTCCAAAACCGTTTCATAATTGATATCAAATATCATATTCAATTTAAACCATATCACTTTCGAAATCATATTCACTTTCGAAATCATATTCTCTTTTCGAAATCATATTCTCTTTTCGAAATCATATCGACCTAAAAGGTTAAATCCTCATTTCAAAATCATCATATTTAATCAAATATGTCATTTAAATCCCAACTTAGGTTATAACATCATTTAACCGTATTCGCTTTTAATTCAAGAATTTAAATATAAACACTTCCACTTTACTTAGTCTGAAATTTAGCAAATAGTTTATATTGTTATAAATAGTTTAAAATATTTAAAAATTGTTTAAATTATTTTAAAATAGTTTAAATTATTTTAAAATAGTTTAAATGGTTTAAATTAGTTTAAATTATATTTAAAATAGCTTAAATTAAATTAAAATGATTAAATAGTTTAAAATGGATTAAAATGGTTTAAAATAGATTAAACAGTTTAAATAGATTTAAAATAGATTAAATAGATTAAAATAGATTAAAATAGTATAAAATAGTTTAGATTGATTAAAATAGTTTAAAGTTTGAAAATCTTGGCAATCGGGACTTTTTTTTAAGATAATATATTTTAAAACGGTTATATTAAAATAATAAATTTGAAATAATATCACACTAAAATATTTCCTTCATTTCAACACATTTGGACCATGTCCAGCTTTCAAATCAACTAACTAAAATTAGTCCTCCAATTCAGAATTTCATTTAAAACCATTTAATCAATATCGATTTCAAATCCATGTTTGAATTATCAATTAAACCACTCCAAATTAAATAGATTTCAAAGTTATATTCAAACATTTTAATAACTCAATTACGATAAATTCGTTTATGCTTCAAAATTAAACTTTGTAATTTCCCTTTTAATCTTTAAACAATTCATCAAATCAATTCCAATTTCAACATTAACGCTTGGATTTTCGAAAATAATTCAGTTTATATAAATCAAATTCTATTTCAAAATATCATTTAACTGAATTCAAAATTTAATGATTCAAAAATCACTTAATTTAACCAATCCGGTGTCCGTATATTATTTTCTACCCTATGGTCAAGTTATACATATATTTATCATTTCAATCCGCAAATTTTTAATTTACGGGTATATATCATTTCAACCCGCAACCCCAAAATAAATTCAAAATCCATAAAATCGCTCGGGTTTATCATTTCAACCCATAACTATTTTTCCCTAATCTACAGATCGTTCAGGTATGTATCCTTTCAACCCATAGTGATTTTCCTAACAATAACTAAGGGAACTTGCAATGTTATAACAATATAAATATAACATCCAGTCATCCAATATCAACAATCAAACATCCATCACAATCACCATTCAATCAACCAATAAATAACATCAATTAACTGATTATCATCAATGGGTATTCAATTGAAAATTTAAATTCAATATTAAATTAAATGAAAATTAAATGCAATAAAAGTCATATTTAACTGGAACGACTATTTAAATATACCAAACATCAACCAATCAATTTCTATCACATCATAAATTTAATTTAACTAACATAAGATAATTTAGTAGTTGTGAGTGGGTTAAAACACTCACCTTTGATTTCAAATCGATTTGAAATCCAAAATAAGGCCCAAAATTCAATGGTCTCAGAATTCGTCCAAACAAGTTTCATAATGTCCAGAATTTCGATACGATCGCAACAGAATGAACCGCACGTAAATCTGACCTCGTACGAAAAAGATATGTACATTAGAACATATGAAAAAAAATTAAACTAAAATAAGAAAAAAAATCAATACGTACACGTCATCATGTTCGCTACAATCTCCCAGAAACCCTAGGTTCGAACATCGCCTTCGACCTCATGCTAACCCATCATAGCCCCCACTACACGGCCAAACACACGCGCCTCGCCCCCCAACCACCTCGATTTGACCTCGCCGTTCAACAATCCACCTCCGGTCGACCTTAGCGTGCCCACGCGCGACTCCCCAGGCCCCCAAATGACGACCGCCGCCGCAATAATAAGATCGCCGTTTCTGGCGAGTTTACTGACTGCTTCGACCAACCAACCGTATGCATCGACTCCATACGTCGTGCTCTACGCCGCAACATCATTTGATCACCAAAAAATCAAAGATCCACCGTCAAACGACAAACCCAAATATAGACAGCCGAAAATGAATCGATGATTTCTGGCCAAACCGAGCATCAATTCCAAAAACAAATTGCAGATCTAGGTTACGCTTGTCGAGAGCTTCAAAACGTTATATAATATGTTAGGGTTCTGAGGATTTTGAATTTTTGAAATTGATTTTGATTGGAATTTGGATTTGGGAATTAGGTCTTCAGCCATTGAGAAGAGAGAAATGACGAAAATTCCAGTATGTACACTAATGAGAAATAAAAAGGCTGCTAATGTTAGAAGAAAACTTTTTATATGAACAAAGCCTGATAAGAAAAATGAACACGTATCGAATTGGTTCGAACGACAATAACAACCCGAAAAGCCCGTTCCGTCTCCGAAACGAAAGTAGGGCATCCCATATATCAAAATAGATGTTTTTGATATTTTTAAACTCAATGGAACATGTTTCAAGTCCTAATTCCATTGTATGAAGAAGTTAGCTTTAAAAATCGGCTTATTTCAAATTGAATTCATTAAATTGATTTCTACGTGTTTCGAGCCCGTATGATCAAATGACAAGTCCGATCGCTACGAAACTTGAAATCCTACAATAATTCACTGTTACGGATCAGATGAAACTAGTTTTGTTGAAATTTAAGACAATGGCCAAAATGGCTATTTCCATGCTAATTAAATAAATCATTATTAAATTAATTTAATCCACTTTTAATTTCAATTTAATAACTAACAATTTTTATCATTTCTAATTTCATAATAAGTTATAATCTTTTAAAATAAACTTCCAAGCCAAAACCAATGTTAAATATTGCACTAATTACAGTGTTCAATTCAATTGCAGTAAATCTATTAATTTAATTTAATTTCCAATAAATTGATTTAATTTGATTTCTATCTTTTTATTCAATCAATCATTACTCTATGGACATAGTTAACATTGGTTTACATCTTATTACATAATATTCTACAGTTGCCATCTTTTAATTTATATTAACTGCAATAATTAACTACAATAATTTCTGTTGATTTCCAAATCAATTTCAATGGATAAATAAATAAAATGGTAATTAAACAAATTATTATACTAACAATTTCAAACCCATTCTTATGTTTATTGTTAATTTAACAAACTAATAAATTCACATACTAATTAATTATTCTATACTAACCAATTCCAATTATCACGCACAAATTTACCATTTAAATACAACATTTGGTTTTGTTTACTTATTTACAATTTATAACTAATTTAACTTTTACATTATTCCATTTGATTGAGATTACGTTCAATTAGTTGTTACTAACATTCAACCAACATTATTAAATCATGTTTTGATTGTTTCTCGTTCATACACCATAAATTTAAATTTCTTACAATATTAAACTACCAAATCTTTTTTTTTGGCAAGGCCGACGGGGTTAGATGGTCCCCGACCATTTTATTGCTGCAACAATCAGAAAATTACATAGACAACGTAGAGCATTACTCTAAGAATACAAGGGGAACCAAGGCACAACAAGCACAAGGGAAACAAAAAACAGAAAAGGAAAAACAACACAGAATTATATGTGAAGTGAGGTAGTAATCCCTGGATCGAAAGAGAAAGAGAGAAGACTAATATCATTTTTGATTTCCTGCGTAATCCACTGCTTGAAAACATCGTCAGTTTTTGCATTACTTGCATTGAACAATCTTGTATTTCGCTCTCTCCAAACCGAGCTGATGAAGCTCTTCATCACAGCGTTGAAAACCCGCTCACGTTCGTTTTTAAGTCCCGATCTCGTGTAGATCCTCTTCCACTCCACCTGATTGTCATCAGAGACGTTAGTACGTTGAAGCTTCACCATGATGCATATCCAGATTTGCTTAATAAATGGGCACTCAAAGTATAAGTGTTCCACTGTTTCAGGTTGCTCACAACAGTAAGAACAGTAAATGTTAACATTCATACCCATGCAAGCAAGTTTAGCTTTGGTCATAATCGCACGATTAAGAACTTTCCAAAGCATGAAATTTTGTCGCATTTTACTATCAATGCTCCAGGTTCGCTTCCACCATCTCCATGTTGGGCAAATACCATTCTGCATGATAAATTCATATGCATCTCCAGTTTTGAACAAGGCCTTTTTGTTACCCCAAACCAGACGAGCAAAAGTAGAGGACAGAGCAATAAACGTGCCTACTTTGTTCCAAATATTTTGGATCCTATAATTGGAGGAAAAACGTCGTGTAGTTTGAAGATTGAAGATAACATCACTAACCTTAGTAGCCAAATGTATCCCAGTTTGCTGTATTTCAGTGTAAGATAGGTGACGTCGCAGGATGAACCCCTTGTCTAACCACGGATCCTCCCAGAAACTCACGCTATCAGTAGTATTCGTATTCATTCGTATTAGTGGAAGAAACAGCTCTTTAATCTTGAAAATGCTCTGCCAGGTCCAGCTCAAGTTTTGAGGCTTGGGCATGTTCCACAAAATCCTTCGTTTTATCACATTTTTGTCAGACCACAATGCCCAAAGGCTTTCAGGACAGTTATAGTAGGTGTCGATTGTTTCGCGAAGGCAGCTTTGTTCCATTGTTTTAAGTTTAGTATTCCAAGACCTCCTTTACTCATTGGCATCTCTACTCTGCCAAATTTAATGGGAGCTATATATCTGTCGTTTGTTCTGCCTGTCCACAGGAATTTCATAATAGCACTTCTTATCATATTTATCAACTTAAAGGGGAGAATGAACGTTCTAGCCCAGTACACTTGCATAGAAAATGTAACCGACTTAATCAGGGTCAATCTACCAGCTTGACTAAGGGACTTGGTGGTCCAGCAGTTAAGCCTCGCTGTTATCTTTTCAAAAAGAGGAAGACATTGACTAGATGAGATTTTTGACGTTGCTAGAGGAAGTCCTAAGTATGAAACAGTATCTTTGTTCTGAGACAAGCCAGTGATGTGTGTAATTTGATTGTACTGCTCAGTATTAAGACCAGCAGTAATAATTTCAGATTCGTCGATATTAATTCTTAGCCCAGTCATAGTGTAGAATTGATCAAGAGTGTGCATTATGTTCGTTATAGTATCAATATAAGGAGAACAGAAAACTATTAAGTCTTCCGCAAACATAAGCGCAGAGATCTGAGGTTCTTTGCATGCAGGATGAAGCTTGAATCTACCTTGGCTTATCTGTTTATCAAACAACTTCGTAAGAAGTTCCATGACCAGTATGAAAACATATGCTGATAGTGGATCTCCTTGTCTAATCCCTTGCTTACTAGTAAAAAAGCCTTCATTCTTACCGTTGACATTAACAGAAAATGTCGGAGTGGAGATGCATTCATATATCCAAGATATAAAATGCGGAGGGAAGTTCATGTACCCCATTATTCGTACAATGCTATCCCATTGCAACCTGTCAAAAGCTTTCATAATATCAAGTTTCATCATCGCTTTTGGAGGAGTATTCTTACGTTTATAGCCCTTAATAAGTTTATGCGAGAGAAGAACATGGTCCAGAATATTCCTTTCAGGAAGAAAGGCAGCTTGGTTTTTGGAGACAATTTTTGGTAAGACTTTCTTTAGCCTTGTAGCGATCACTTTAGAGATGCATTTATAAATAGTATTACAACAGGATATAGGGCGGAATTCATTTACGCAGTGAGCGTTTTTGAGTTTGGAATAAGAGCTATATTCGTATAATTAAAAGATATGAAGATTTTACATCTTCTGAAGAAAAGTAGTATGGCGTTGCTAACGTCAGCTGAAACAATAGACCAACAAGAAGTGTAGAAGTTGGCATTTAACTCATCTGGGCCTCCGCACGAATTGGTATTTAGAGAGAACATAGCTTGTTTAATCTCTTCAAAGGTGACTTCATTGCAAAGGTAAGTATAATCATCGGGAGTAAGTCTAGGCAGGATGTCGTCAGGGATCTGATCAATGTTAGGGATGAAGTTGTGCTGGTTGCTATACAGGCCGGAGAAATGTTTAACAAAAGCATCTTGGACCTCATCAGGGCTAGAGTGAAGAGCACCATTCATGTCATAGATAGAAGTAATGTTTTCTCTTCTCTGATTATTCTTGAGATTAGCATGGAAGTAGGCACTGTTTCTATCTCCCTTCTCCCTCCATTTTATTCTCGTCTTTTGTCTAATCATTTCATTCTCTTTAGTTAAGGCGTCATAGTATTGCTGAGACAAGTAACTTTCAGTTGCAGCATGATTTGTATTATTCACATTAGACAGCATAGCTGTTTGGACCTCAATAAGTTTTTCTCTAATCAATGAGCTCATTTTGTCACCAGTACCATATCTTTGATATGCCCATTGTTTCAAGACCACCTTCATCTCTTTAATTTTTTCCTGCAAAACAAACAAATGATTACCATATTTAGGCTTGTTCCATGATGTTAACACAATAGATTTAAAGTCAGGTTCAGAGACCCAAGTATTAAAAAATTTAAAATTTGATTTTCCCCTCTTGTCCGCTCCACGTAGGTGAATAATTTGAGGTGAGTGGTCTGAAAGGAGAGGGGGAGGAAGGTAGTTGAAGAGAAGAGGCCATTTGGTTAGGGCAGATTGATAAGAAAATGTATGATCTATCCTAGAAAAAGTTCTGCACCCATGTCTCCTCTTATTGTTCCACGAGAACCGCATACCGACAGACTTGACCATAACCAGTTCCGCATCAACTAGAGTATCAGCAAGTGGTTTAATTTCATTAAGAGAGAGAGGATTACCTCCTACTCTATTAGTAAGAGAGAAACTACAATTGAAGTCCCCAAGAATAATCCATGTGTGGGTGGACTGTCTGAGAGATGGAATGGTCGTAAGTAACGTAGTTCTGGATACTGCTGAATTGAATGCATATACGAAAGAAACATAGAAGGCTGATTTATCTGTTAGATCAATAGCATGACAGTGTATTAGCTGGGAAGTAGATAGGATGGGGGTTAGCTGAATTCTGCCGGGGTCGAATAGAATCAATATTCTACCATACGGAGCATCATTCAAATTGTGGATGATTCTCCAATTTGGATTAATGTATGCAGCTGCCTTGTTAGCCTTGGTCTGGTTTAACTTTGTTTCAAGAATTGCTAAGATTGACAGTTGATGTGTTTTGATAAGCTGTATACACTGTTCTTGCTTGATAACTTGGTTTCCACCACGTATATTCCATGCTCCAATGCGAGACATCATTGGATAACACGAGCATTGAGAAGTTCTATCTTCATTCTCCTAGTTACTGCCTGATTAGAAGACAGGTAGTTAGGAATTGTAGCTGAAAGGCGAGTAACTTCATGGTTTTTTGTTTCATCAGGCAAGGGGGAGGAGGTCTGAGAAGTTTCTATAGGGGTGGGATGCATAGGAGGGGCTTTGTATGCTGAAGGAGGTCTAATTTTGTTGTAATAGTGTTGTGGGGAAAGGATGGGCGTAGAGGCATTACCTGGGGGCGAGGATTTTGTTGGTTGAAGTTTAGACTGATACGTAGTGCATGTGTCAATTTCGCTATGCATGTTTTCTTTCTTTTGTTCATTATTCCTCTGCTTGGAGTTTTTCTTGCTGTTTTGTCTTTCTTTTCTGCCAGGAGAGCCGGTATCTTCTCCTTTTTTACTATCACTGTTTGATTCAGCATTTCTGCATCCAACATAACTAGTTACAGGTTGTTGTTGCTCATTCACTGTTTGTTCTACCATGTGTTTCCTTCGTATTGTATCTTTTCTCCTGTTTTCTTCTTGGATTATATGGTTCTCAACTTCATTTTGAACCTCTGCTTCAAAGTTTTCTATTGCTGCTCGACCTTGCATCTCATCTTTCATACTTTCATCCAGCATATCAATCATGTTTTCTTCTTCTTCCAGATTTAGGAGAGCATCAAATTTGTTGTATATTAGAATTTTTCGAACTGAGTCAGTATCTTCATTTATCTCCACCTTTTCAGGACTTGTCTCCTTAACCACCTTATCTATTGCAGTCTGAATGTTGGCAGTTACTCCTTCATTTATGTCTTCGTTATTATCTACTTTATCACCACACATTCCATTTTCATGGTCGTCACTTTTCCGCTCTTTCACATTCTTGCTTTCCTCATTGCCTGTTCTATTCTGAACCATAATATTTTCCTTATCTTCTGTCTCCGCCTTCTTATTTCTCACACGTTGCCATATTCTGTTGTTTCGTTGCAGAACTGATCTAACATTTCTATTGTCACGGGGTAACATTGATGTCACAACCGATTTTTCTTTACTGGCATTTTTTCTTACTTCCTTATCTTTGTCGCTTTGACTCCTTTCCTTACCATCACAACTTTCTGCTTTATGGCCAAATTTTTTGCATATTACACATATATCCGGCTTCCACTGGTATTGAACGTAGATTTTTTGATACCCCCTTCTGCCAACTTAACCATAAACTCGTCGGTAAGCTCCTTGTCTGGTTTGACTTCAATTAAGCACTTCACATAGCTTAGTCGTTCTTGCTTCTCCGTCATCTCATCCATACATAACATCCTCCCTAGGTGACTACTAAGCCAGTTGATCCCAAGTGGCGACCAAGCAAATATTGGAAGGTTGTACAACTGAACCCAAACGGGCACAGCAGTGATTGAGCCTGGTGCATTACTTATAGCTGCATCATAAGGTTTAACTATGAACATCTTATTATTCATAATAATAGGATCACTTTGTAGAATTTTAACTCTATCTTCCGAACACGTGAAGTTAAATAAGAAGATGCTTCCATCTAACTTGACTGTAACGGAGCCTTTTAACTTCCAAATCTTCTTGAGTTTTATAATTACTGCTGTATAAGACATAGGCTTGTCTAAGAAAAAACCAACCAGTGTTTCATTCCAAATCTCTGCTCCAGCTTCAAGAACATCTTGCGTTGGAACTAAAACATCATCTTTGTACTCTGGTTTCAGGTCAACGGGAATGTACTTCCCAACATTTTTTGGTTTGTGCTTAAAGAGAGAAGTCCATTTCCGTTCACCCTGAAATGTAGGGGGAGGCTGGTCATTTAGGGTAGATGGTGATTTGTTTTGATGATGAGATGGAAAAGGGTCTGGGGGAACAAGCGGGGGCATCTTTGGGAGAACGTGAAGAACAGAGGGAAGATGGCATGACGGGTTGCTGACTGAGGTGGTTGAAGGGACAGTGGGCGTTGGAGAAGAGGAGCTTGCTGAAAGGACAGACACTACTGCAGTGGAAAGGGGAGGAACAGCAGTGGAAAGGGGAGGTTCGGCAGAGGTGTCAGAGGAGGTAAGGGAAGGTACTACTGAGTTGACTAATGGGTTATTGGAGAGGACTACGGGGGCAGACATGAGAGGACTGAGGAAACTACCAAATCTTATTTAATTCAATATTTTAATTATCGAAAAATTACGGGTTGTTACAATATATTTACAAGTATATATATAATATTTTAATTGTCGTTTTATATATAAAAAATGTATTATATATATAATATCATATATATATATTTATTCAAAACTACTTTGTATATTTATATTTAAAACATTTTGCAATCTAATTATGTTATATATATTATTTATTTATTATATAATTGTATTATATAAATTTTATTTATAAATAGTACTTTATAATATAAACAGTTATACATATATATTATTTAAATGAACACACACACACACACACATATATATATATAACAGAGGTATATAGAGGGGCTAATATATCCGTTGCGGTGTAAATCTGTGACGACCCGCCTTTTCAACCCTCGAAGATTGACACTAATAGATCCTCGGTATTCATATGCTGCAAATTCAAGTGCCGGAGAGGCAGATAATCTGGGGTTTTTTAAAAGAAATAAAGATAGAAGATAAAATAACAACAGAATCTCACATTCACATTAATAATACATATGGAAAGTACATACAATCACTCCAAGCGATTCATCAGAGTTACGATAAGTACTAACCCAGCAAGGGATAGTTGTAACTGCCTATCCTTATAGAGACTGGTTGATACTAAATACATAGTACTTGATACAGCGGAAATTTGAAATAGATCACAGTTGACAAAAGGACCCTTTAGTCTTCATGCTCTATTGTTCCTTCCAAAATGCTCCAAGCTACCCGACTACTTGGATGGCCGAGAAAGTATGGCGCCCAGAGTTTAAGGAAAAGGAAAATTAAACTCCGGATCAGTCATGGGACTGGCTTGAGATACTCAAAATACGAGTATTTGGAAAACAATAGGGTATCTCATAAGACCACGCTGCACATAAACACGGAACGGGTTTTTACCTTATGATAACCAAATCATTTCTACGTAAAACTCAGTGATATTATTTGTATTGACATTCTTTGAAAACTTTTCAAATAGATGAAATTATCACATTGGATAAATTTGACGATATAGTAGGTTTACAACTAAAACCGAAGGCACTTATTGGAGGTTTGGATTTCCAATTAATAGCGAGGTAAGGGACAACCTCCCCTACAGTACATTTCTAGAGGAATGTACTGAGGATGGACACCTTCAAAACCTCTACGAATTAAGACCGACCTACTCTAAACCAACAGATGGTACGGATAGCACCAAATATGATATCACCCCGGCTGTTATTAACCTATTTTGGATACCATAGCATACAACACATAATTTAAACCCGACGTCATAGTAGGTAAATAAATAGATCTAGAAAGGTGAGGCTTGAGGTAACCTTTACCTTTCTTAAAGCAACCTCTGTTTCACAATTCTCCGGGTGTGAGGCTTGAGGTAACATTTGCCTTTCTTAGAACATTTTCACTTAAAATTCCACATTGCCCTTTCCTACAACACACTATTGATTTCCACAAAAGTACAACCTCTGAACTCGTATGTCTCAGAGAAAGGTGTTAAGTATAAGAGGGGTTACCTCCTATACCACCAAACAGATGTACGTTTGTAGAGATCAATGTACCATGTACTTAGGAAATCAATGTCAAACATTCATCCATACAAGTTGTCCAGGAACAGGATAAATCGAAGGTACTATCCTACCACATCCTGTCAGGCATTACCCCAAGGATTAGTAGTGAGTAATCCCTGCATAAGAATATCCCAAAATAAAGGGCCATTGCTATTTATTTATCTCGGGAGCTACTCCAAAATTATCAACAAGCAGTCCTTTTATTATGAAGATCCCCGCCTTCAACTTCATTTGCTTTAATATGTCTTCACTTTCGAACTGGTAAATTGGTTCGAAGTGGTTTTCAGATACGAATTACCCAAATCCAATCGTAGTTCCTTCGAACCAATCATCGATAAAAAGATGTTAAGCGGGTGATTAATATTCCATTATTTGTATCTTTTATCCAAAATATCATATTAGAGATATATATTTTTAAAACCATTTCTTTTCTATATATGCAGGATCATCAAACCTCTCTTTAACCAAATCAAAATCATTTATCATAAATCATATTGCAAAACCCCTTAATTTTATAAAAAGGGTCCATAAAATTATACTAATTCTACTAAACATCCATATTCAATCTTTACTATCCATCGAATAGCGGTGAAATCACCTTTTAAATTCACATGGATAGTACGGATTCCCTCCTCGAAATTTAATACCAAGTATAAGAAGATTATTTCTATACAATCCAAGTTGTATTAAATTTGGAAAAATTAAATCTTTTATACTTGCCTCGTTTTCGACATTTCGACCTTATCTATTCCTCGCCCAGGAAAGAGGCAAGGTGAGCCAGGGCATTGGTTGCTCCTGAACATTTCCTTAGTTTAAGCACCTCCCATGCGGATCCCACGAATAGAAAAGTTCAGTCTACTCATCGGCTTTTAGAGCCAAGATTAAATCACATGATATAACAGCTTTTCTTTAAATCATTTATTTAAAATATTTTAAAATAAATTGTACGACCTTCAAATTATCTTTAAAATACTTAATTATTTATTTTAAAATATTTATAAAAGATGTGGGAAATAATACTTAAGTTAAAGCCATATTTCAAAAGTTATTAAAAGTGCTGCAAAAAGTGCTGCGAATAGTGCTTTTAAGCTTATTTGATCAAAACAACTTTTCTATCATTTAGAAATCCAATTTTATAACTTAAATCTCTTTTAAAACATTTTAAATGATTTATAGAATTTATTCCATATTTTAAAGAATTAAAAATATCGTTTTTAAAGAATTTATCCCTTTGGTTTCCGAATTGCCAAACCGCGACTATTTTGAAAAACTTTTTTTGCTCATATTTCAAAATCTATTAAATGAAATCTCAATCTTTTTCTTTTTTTGAAAAGTATGATTACAAGTGTTTGGAAAATTCTTGTTACAAATAATTCCGAATTCAAATCCATTGTATAGATGGATTTAACTTTCTATGGTGCGAAATCGCGAACTACCATTACACGACGCGCCTATTTTTGACTCATTTTTCATAACTTGTCCAAACTTCACCAAATCAGATTTAAGTGTTTATAAAACATTTATAAACCATTTTAAAGAGGTTTAATGATTTCATATCACTTTTATAACTTGGTTTGGAAAGTGATTTCCTTGGTAATATAGAAGTGTATTCAACGTTACTTGTTTACACAATTAAACACTATATTAAAACAACCAATACTTGATGATAAAAGCATAGTAAACATCCATACCAATCATATCACATCATCTATATATATTTATAGAATTTCTCACTTGATTTACGATCGGGCTAACTTTAAAATGGCTATAGCTCCGCTATCTCGAAATCGGAGCTCACGACTACTAACACAAATGCTCTTAGGGGGTTCGGCCTTAGTCTTGGAGGCTTGGAAGGCTCAGCTTTGCTTCGAAAATGGTGGTGGACAGATTAGTTGCACACGGGCTTAGTGGAGGAAAAGGAAGAGATTACTAGCTTGAACTTTGTTTTGAAGCGGTATAGATTTCGATTGATTTTGGCATAACTTTGTTTTGATTTTATAATATTTTCTTTCTTAGGCTATGGAAGCCAATAATGTAGAGAAGAAGTGGATGAAGAGCTTAAGAATTTTATGAAGAAAAAAGTGTGAATGAAATGAAGAGAGGTGGGTGCTATTTATAGGCAAAATGAGAATAAAAATATCATGAAATTTACTCACAAATACATCACCATTTCATCCCCATCACACCCCCTTTCGCCTCATCATTCACGGCTGAACACTTCCCCCATGTGTGTGGCCATGTGCTTGTACTTAGGGTGTAAGATGTTGACTTTGGTTTTACTTAGGGGTTAAGTTTTAGGAAAATATCTTTGATATTTTCTAATATATATATACACATATATATATATATATATATATATATATAATTGTATAAGTATATTTGTATGTGTATATGTGTTCATGTGCGTGTGAATGTGTTCATGTATATGTACATGTATGTATGCATATGTACATCTCAAATGATTAACAACGTTGCACAACTTTTCTACGTTGAACCGTTACTGATTCTGATTCTGATTTCTGGTCATATTTTCACTTCTTATTTAATATATATATATATATATACATATATATATATACATACATATATATATATATATATACATACATATATATATATACATATATATATACATACATATATATATATATATTTGTAAGCAAAGTTTGATAATAAAATTTCTATCATTACATAATAATTAAAGGGCTTATTTAATTATTAAATTAATTATTAAATCAATTAAACTCAATTTAAATTCAAAAATCATTGATTCTAAAATAATGATATCATTGATGATTTCATAAAGAGATTTTATTTTCAAAAATAAAATAAATAATTTTATTACATATTCTTACTCGTATACATAAATGAGTGTATGTATTTAGCTCCGTGCACGATGTCGGATGGTCTAAGAGCTGTTTTTGATAAAACAGTTTTCAGTCATTTTATCAACATATCTTCCAAAGTATATATTTTTCTAAATATTATTTAAAATATTTTTACCAATATTATTTATTGTTCAAAACATTATCATTTATGTTAAAAAATCTTATATTTAATATTTTAAAATTTTCTAAAGTGATGAATTTGCGGGTTATTACAGACTTCCCGCCTTAAAAGAATTTTGTCCTCCAAATTAAAGATGAGAAAAAGATAACTCAAACGTAATATATCATATATGATGAAATATATAAGACGCTATGATAAGTGACTACACCATAAGCGGTGAGTACACTATCTCGATACAATATATACAATTCATACATTCATCCTAAACTTTGGATATGTCTATCCTATGTTTCCCATGTATGGTCATTAGCATCACTACTCCATTGAACTTTAACTAATTGCACAACCTTTCTCCTTAATCGCCTCTCGTCACGATCCATGATTTTATTAGGTTGTCTGATAACTGTTAAATTGGGCTTTACTTCTAAATCCTCCTAGGCAGCTGTTTTTATGATTTGTTCCGGATCATACACATACTTACCTAAATGAGATACATGAAACACATTGTGTACACCCGACAACCTCTCTGGTAGTTCTACTCGATAGGCTAATGGGCCAATTTGTTCTAGAATGGGAAATGGTCCAATATATCAAGGAGCTACCTTGCCAATTCTTCCAAATCGCACCACTCCCGTCATCAGAGAGATCTTTAGAATTACCATGTCTCCAACTGAGAATTTTAAATTTCTATGCCTTTGATCAGCGTAACTCTTCTATCTGCTTTGTGCTTCTTCCAATTTCTTTCTGATCGTGTCTACTTTCTATGAAGCATCTCGGATCATATCAGGAACAAGTACTAACCGATCTCCATCCAACATGCTGGGGATCTACATGGGCGACCATACAAGGTTTCATAAGGTGCCATATCAATACAGGTATGATAGTTGTTATTATAAGATAACTCTACCAAATGAAGGTGGCTTTCCCACGAACCTTCAAAGTCTAATACACATGCTCTTAAAAGATCCTCCAATGCCCTTTTTACTCCTTCAGTTTGCTTATCAGTTTAGGGACAATATATAGTGCTTATATCCAACTTCGTTCCCAAAGCTGTTTGTAAGGCTTCCCAAAATTGACTAGTAAAGATTGGATATTGATCGCTTACGATGCTGGTTGGAACTTCATGTAGTCGAACAATCTCCCATATATGTATCTTAGCCAAGCTTTAGGTTATTCTTGTGGGCTTTACTAGGATGAAGTGTGTGCTTTTAGTCAATCTATCAATGATAACCCATATGCCTTCATTCCCTTTCCTTGCCTGAGGCAAGCCATCGATGAAATCCATAGATATTTGGACCCATTTTCACTTTGGAATCTCGAGTGGTTGGAGTAGTCCAGCAACCTTTTGTTGATCACTCTTGATCTACTGACAATTTGCATATCTACTCACATGGATGGAAATGTCTCACTTTATACCACCCTACCAGAAAGTCTTTTTCATATCTCTATACCTCTTGGTAACTCTAGGATGTATTGCAAGTGAAGAATTATGACATTCGGTTAAAGCTTCCTATCTAATCACATCTACATTGAGAACACATATCCTTCCATTCATTCTTAGAATTCCTTGCTTATCCACTTTGAATCCAATCCATCTTTCTGGTATCACGTTCTCCTCTACCTCCCTAGCTATTCTTGCAATAATTAGATCTTTGATTTGATTCTTCTTTATGTGATAAAGCAATGCTGGACGCACCACTAAATGAGCTATAATGGCATGCTTTCTGCTTAGCACATCTGCCATAACATTGGCCTTTCCTGATGTATGTAAAATATCTAAGTCATACGATGCAAGGAATTCTAGCCAACATTGCTACCTCATATTCAAGTCCTTCTGAGTGAAAAGACATTTTTAAGATTTTAGGTCCGTGAAGAGATCAAACTATTCACCTATTTAAAGTAGGAATATTATTTACCAAGTGTTATCGATAAAATATTCTCAGGAATAAAAGTATGAAAGAAGAGGCAAGAGAATTGACGAATATCAGAAGGCATTAGGGTGGTTTATCTCAACATAAAATAAAGCTTTCAACAAGAACATGATAGCGCCAGAAAAACCTTTTGAAGAGACCAAAAGGACGCTTCAGCAATAATTTGGATAAGCATACTTTCGAAGGCAATAGATAGCATACTTTCTGCACATGTGCCAAACCATTCGAAATGATTGGTTTTGTCTCCATTTACATTCATCAGAAGAATATTCAGCAAAAGCAGCCCTTTCAAAAGCATATATTAGCCTTTTGAATTGGTTAGAACCATCCTCACCTATAAAGGAAAGATTATACATCTGCTACCACCAAAGAATATGGTTCCGCGCCAGCCAAAGAGTATGCTTTCAAAGGGAACCTTTCGCAGCAAAGCTTTAAGGTGTTTCGACTCATTCGATGCCCTAAGAGAATACGTTTCGACAGCATCGAAGGCCAACACCATTCCATCTTGCATGACACACTAGCATCTAAGTGAACAACACATCTATACACCTTTCGATGGAGTCGATGACGATCAACCGATCTACCTTCTGATGAAGTCGAAAGACATCAAGTGAAACCTTTCGACAAAGTTAAGAGCAATTAAGTAACATACCTTCCAATGAAGTCAAAAGGAACAAAGCAAGACAAAAAGAAGATCAATCTTCTGCAATAGCAGAAGGGCGGTCAAACAACCCTTTGGACTATGTCGGAAGCTACAAATCAAGAGGGGCGCGTGAAAAGAAGAAAACAAACCTTCCGACCGTGTCGAAAGCATGAGGTCGAAAGGTGCCAACCCGCACTTATAAATAAGACCCTAGAGGTCCGTTTTAAGGGGTCGATTTTCTTTCACTTCTCACTTGTATTTTCTAAAAGCTTGTAACCATAGTTTGTAAATTGAATTGAGGATTTGTCCAATTTGTTCATCTTTGATCAATACAAAGAGTGAGGATAATAATTTCGATTGTATGGCTATTTCATGATCTCGTTTACATGCGATCATAAACATCTGAAGTCGACCTGGGCGAAAGGTTCCTTTCGACTAAGTCGAAGCCCTTAGTATTCACATATTCTTTGATTTTTAGCTCAAATCCACTAGATAACAAGTGCCTACCCTTTCGATGAGGTCGAAACCCATCCAGATCAATTGTTTCCAGAAACCAATAAATTTACAACTTTGACCATCTCGTCTGCATCGAAAGGTGGTTCCGATAGGGTTCCATACCAACCAGTTCGAAAGGAGTTTCTGAAAGAGAAACTAGCCTTTCGACTGCGTCGAAAGGTATTGAGGAGGTGTTTTCAGCCATCTTCACCTATATGAGAAACATTGGCTACTTTCATTCGTTCGAAAGAAGGTTTTGAAAGTATCATTCATACATCAAACCCTATTTTGAGGTGTTGACAAGTTTTCTTGTCAACATTTTTGGTGCTAGAAGGAGGGTTCGAACCTTCGATCATTAATAACTTTCATTTCAGATTAATTGCGTAGAGTCCTTCATTCAAAAGAAGAAGATGATAGAAACAAGGAATGATAATTATGTCTCAAATGAAGAATTTATGCCACAATCAACTTTGGAAAACAATATAGTCCCAAACTTCAACTTAGAGAATATGGAAATTAGGCAACTTCCAACCTTAATAAGATTGGGAAACAATAAGATTAAGGTCCAGAATCTACAACAACAAATGATAGCAATGCAGGGATTTCTTGAAAGGACTCCATCTCATGAACCATTAAGGATTATGGACGGAGAAGATGAAGCGCAATCTCCAAATAAGATAAAATATGAAGAGTCAAACCAAGAAAGTCAAGCAAAAAGATCCCTCGAGCAATCAAATAGTTTAACCTTAGGAGACAATGAAGATCACTGCAACAACATTCTCAACCAAATCACAAAGGATACAGTAAAAGATGAACTCCTTAAACATGAGAAATATGTTATCCTGCAAAAGATGCCTATTTCAGAAGAAATAATGGCAGCTAGTCTCCCTCCTCCTATCCGAATTCCCCCACTAAAATATGATGGAACTACTGATCCAGATGATCACCTTGCAGCTTTTGAAAACTGGATGAACTTATACAATGCTCCAAGGCCAATTCGCTGCAAGCTTTTCCCGGTCACTTTTCAAGGAGCAGCTGTCAAATGGTTTAGAAATTACCAAAAAGGAACTATTCATTCTTGGGAATAATTCTCTTATGAATTCATGATGCAATTTTATGTATTCTAAGACCCAACCATGAATTTTAGCTTGTTAGCTACTATCAAGCAAAAACCAGTAGAGCCACTCGACGAATACTTGAAAAGGTTTAATACAGAAGCATTAAAAGCAGAAAATGCAACCGAAAGAGACAAGATAATTGCAATTCGGTTAGGTTTAATCGAACAAACCCCATTTTGGAAGGAACTTCGTATTCATGGATGTTGGGATTTGCAAAACTTTTATTCCCAAGCCGAGAAGTTTATTCAGATGGAGAAGAGACGTTCAACTACTAGGGAATCTCAACAAATCGTAAAGAAGAAAGAGGTCAACTCTGATTTCCCTAATAAAAAATCGAAAGGAAAGAAAAGTAGAAGTAAAAGTCAAAAAGAGATTTTTGAATCCCACTATGTGAATCTGAACAGACCCCTTTGTCATATACTCGCCATAGCAAAAGACTCTGAAAGTTTTTCAATTACTCACAAAATATCAAACCATCCCAAACCAAGTAAAGGGAAGGACTATTGTGACTACCACAAAGCGAATGGGCATAAAGCTGATGAATTTCATGGTCTATCAAGATTGATCCAAAGCACAGTCAAGTCAGGATTCCTAAAAGAGTTCATTAAGGAAACTTGAGAAGATATCTTATTCGAGCCAAAAAGAAAGCAGCTTAGCAACTTCAAAATGCATACCCCTATCAAATCATGAAGTCTTGCAGCATAAGTTCAACTATGAACTCACTTCTTTGATATCTTTTTAACTTGATTTGTAGTTAAATTTGTATTGAAAATTAGCTATGTACTAATTCAAAATTCAAGTGTCATTACAAGTAAAACAAAACCAGTCCATAGCATTCAACAAACTCTTGATGCGCAACAAATTTTTAGCTACCTGAAAAAGACAACTCAAATGCTAGATGCGAGATGACTATTTCAATCAGCGCAATACAAAGGCTTGCACTCATGAGATATCAGATCGCTACTAATCCTTCATCAATTTATGAGCAAGACTATGTATGCCAACTCAATTCTTCGAAAATTGTTTTAAAACAAATTTCTCAAATGTATCTTCACAGGAAAACTATTTTCAATTACCCTGCAACCTGGGGAAGACAAATGTCTATTTATTTCAAAAGTTGATTTCTGCAATCTTTTTAAGATATTATATAGCATTAATAAATGCACACAAGGGATTTTTAACTAAAACAATCTCAATATTTCAAAGTTTCCTGAAACCATGGGCGAAGAAAAGCTTATTCATACCTTTTCAAGGAAAGTTTTAAAGCCATCATAAGTTTATTGACAAAAACTCAGATTAGAGAATCCTATTCTCAACTAAAAGATTATTAGTTCATTAATCATGACCTTTCAGTCTCCTATTTGTGTATGACAAAAATTTTAACAATCAAAATCTTTTTAAAGGAAAGTTAATTTCAAGAATGATTTCGAGATTTATCAAAGAAAATCCTATTTCAAAAGTTTTCAAAAACCAAAAGGGGTCTACACAAGTTTCTAGAGAACTATTGTCTCGGATAAAGTTTCCAAACTATTTTAATGTCCTCTAGAGGAATGGTCAAAATTACTTTCATAAAAAATGTTTTTGAAAATAAGCCTCCGACGTCCAATTCGAAGCAAAAACTGTTTTTGAGAATGAGCCTCCGATGTCCAAACCGGAGCAAAACGTTTTTGAGAATGAGCCTCCGACGTCAACTACGGAGCACATCCTAAGGGGAGGAAAAAACCCCTAACGTCCATATCACCTCTTAGGGGAAGGGTCAGGGTAAGCACCCACAAAATCAAAAGACCCCTAACGTCCATATCACCTCTTAGGGGAAGGGTCAGGATAAGCACCCACAAAATCAAGAGACCCCTAACGTCCATATCACCTCTTAGGGGGAGGGTCAAGATGAGGACCCATCAGCAACCTTATGGAGGAAGGTCAACTAGACATACACTACATCTCTTAGAACCAAAAGAAGCCTAAAAGAGGCATCAAACAGACGAAGAAAGACAAAGATGTCTACAACTCAAAACAAAAATAAAAACCTAAAAACCAAAGGATTGAAGAAAAAAATCTATCCACCATTTAAGACAAAAAGGAAACCCAAGAGATGGGTACGGACAAAGGTCAAAGGACGAAGATATCCAACGCCATAATAAAAAACAGACAAAGAATCCAAAATCATGATAAAAAAGAATCAAATATGAGTTAGCAAATTTCCGTACGCCCAAAACCAGAAAGCTAATTCTCATATCAAGAAGTTAATAAACTTGCATCCACAAAGGAGACACAAGACAAGAAAAAAAAAATCCTTAGCATGAGATGGAAAGCAGAGATCCATACAAAAGCTAAGGGGATGGAATAGATAACAAGTTTTTACTACAAAGATAAAAGTGACTCAATTCTAAGATTAGATTGAGTAAACCACTCTTGAATTCTCAGAAATAGGGTGACCCCTTAGGATAGAAGAGTCGATATATCATATGTATGTAACTATAAGTTATTTGGGCCATTGCATACTGAACAACTAAGCAACAATTTGGAACCGCTATTCCGAATGGTTGCATGGCTTTACAGAATTACTCGACTCCAATATAATAATAATACTACTAACTTATAAGTCTAGGAATTTTTTGCTTAAACCTACTAAATTTACTATTACTAGATAGATTTCAGATTTTATGCTTATATTGGATGAATTTTTAAATAGTCTATTCGCCAGATGGGATCCTGATAAGATTTTGGCTGAATTATTGATTTCGTGAATTTTCAGGTTTCTTATTTCTTTTCATGAAGATTTCATATTGAGTTTTGTGAATCCAAAATTTCCACATTAACTTTTATGATGATTTACTGGCTTCATATCCTTGATTTCGTTGTTGGATTTTCTTGGTGACTTCTTACTGAATTTCTGGTTTCGTGTATTCTAAGTTTCCTCATTGACTTTTGTGATTATTTGTGGATTTCATATATTTTTCTTCCCCGTTGGATTTTTGTACTGATTTCTTATTTGATCTCTAGTTTTTGTGAATTCTTGATTCCTTGACTACTTTCTTGAATTTCCATGATGATTTATAGATTTCTTATTGAATTTCTAAATTTGTACAAGAGAAGTTTTAGGTAGTATGTTTGGCAGATAAGATCTTAACAAATTTCTGATTACATTCCTGAATTATGAATTTTTAGTTCCTTTTTATGATGATTTTTTGATTTAGTGAATTCTAAATCTCCTTATTGATTGTTAGGATAATTTATGAATTTCATATTCATGGATTTTTATGATGGTCTCTTATCGGATTTCTGCCTTTGTGGATTCTAAATTTTCTTGTCAATTTTTATGATGATTCGTAGATTTTATATTCCTGGTTCCCTTATTGGATTTTTGGGGATTTCTTATTGAATTTCAAATTTTGTGAATTCTAAATTTCCTTATTGATTTTATGATGATTTATGGATTTCATATTCCTGATTTCCTCATTGAATTTCAAATTTTGTGAATTCTAGAGTTCCTTATTGGTTTTATGATGATTTGTGGATTTCATATTTTTGATTTCCTTGTTGAATTTTTGGATGATCTCTTATTGGACTTCTAATTTCATAAATTCTAAATTCCCTTGTCGGTTTTCATGATGATTTGTGAATTTCATATTTTTAGATTCCGTATTGAATTTTCATGATGATTTCCTACCGAATTTCTGATTTTTAGGATTTTAAATTTCCTGATTGATTTGTATGGTAATTTGTGGATTTCATACTCCTGGTTCCTTTATGAGATTTTCATAATGGTTTCTTATTGAACTTCTAGTTTATGAATTTTTGATCCCTTTATTAAATTTCTATAATGGTTTGTGAATTTTCCATTGAACTTCTGAATTGGAATTCGATACAAGATTTTCTCAATATCAGATGGGCTTCTGTCAAAGGTTAGGGGATGAAAATGGGTTATATTGAAGACACAAGGTAAAAATCACCTAAAGCAAGAAACAAATATCTGATGACTGAAGAAAACTTAATTCAAGAAAGGGCGATCAGAGTGAATAATAGCTCTCTTGAAAGTTTCATCTATTTAAGCCGATACCTACTAACCTGGTGATATCGTTCCACATCTCTAATATTAGCAAATCAAAAGGGCTTTGATCATGTATTATTTAGAATGCTTTATTCAAAAAATACCATCAAATAATATTTTGAACGTTAGCTTCATAAGTTTAAGGTTATCAAATAAGGTCTCATAGTAAGGTTATGATCCCGATAAAAGTTATTATTTGTTTTGCAGGAAACAAAGAAAAAAATTATTTGGAGTTTTTGTCCTAAAGAACAAAAGCTTCTTTCATACTAGGGGGGCTAAATGTTATCCATAAAATATTCTCAAGAATAAAAGTACGAAAGAAGAGGCAAGAGAATTAACGGAGATCAGAAGGCATTAGGGTGGTCTATCTCAACATAAGATAAAGCTTTCAACAAGAATATGATAGTTCCAGTAAAACCTTTCGACGAGACCAAAATGATGCTTCAGTAATATTTCGGATAAGCAAAGAGCTTTCGACAAGGTCGAGAGCTACCTTTTGAAGGCAATAGATAGCACACTTTCTTCACATGCGCCAAACCATTCAAAACGATTGGTTTTGTCTCCATTTACATTCATCAGAAGAATATTCAGCAAAAGTAGCCCTTTCGAAAGCATATATTAGCCTTTCGAATTGGTTAGAACCATCCTCACCTATAATGGAAAGATTGTATATCCGCTAACACTAAAGAACATGATTCCACGCCAGGCAAGGAATATGCTTTTGAAGGGAACCTTTCGCAGCAAAGCTTTTAAGGTGTTTCGACTCATTCGAAGGCCTAAGAGAATACGTTTCAACAACATCGAAGGCCAACACCATTCAAACTTGCACGACACACTAACATCTAAGTGAAGAGCACATCTATACACCTTTCGATGGAGTCGAAAGTGATCAACCGATCTACCTTTCGATGAAGTCGAAAGACATCAAGCGAAACCTTTCGACAAAGTTAAGAGCAATCAAGCAACATACCTTCCAATGAAGTCGAAAGGAACAAAGCAAGACAGAAAGAAGCTCAATCTTTGGCAGTAGCAGGAGGGCGGTCAAACAACCCTTTCGACTATGCCGGAAGCTACAAATCAAGAGGGGCACGCGAAAGGAAGAAAACAGACCTTCCGACTGTGTCCAAAGCATGGGGTCGAAAGGTGCAACCCCCGCACTAATAAATAAGACCCTAGGGGTCAGTTTTAAGGGGGCCGATTTTCCTTCACTTCTCACTTGTATTTTCTAAAAGCTTGTAACCCTAGTTTGTAAATTGAATTAGAGATTTGTCTAGTTTGTTCATCTTTGATCAATACAAAGTGTGAGGATAATAATTTCGATTGTATGGCTGTTTCAAGATCTCGTTTACATGCGGTGATAAACATCTGAAGTCAACATGGGAAAAAGGTTCCTTTCCACTAAGTCAAAGCCCTTAGTATTCACATATTCTTTGAGTTTTAGCTCAAATCCATTAGATAAAAAGTGTCTACCCTTCCGACGAAGTCGAAACCCTTCCAGATCAATTGTTTCTAGAAACCAATAAATTTACAACTTTGACCATATCATCTACATCGAAAGGTGGTTCCAACAGAATTCCATACCAACCAGTTCAAAAGGATTTTCTAAAAGAAAAACTAGCTTTTCGACTGCGTCGAAAGGTATTGAAGAGGTGTTTTCAGCCATCTTCACCTATATGAGAAACATTAGCTACTTTTATTTGTTCGAAAGGAGATTTTGAAAGTATCATTCATACATCAAACCCTATTTTGAGGTGTTGACAAGTTTTCTTGTCAACACCAAGGTAAACTAAAGTTTATTAAAATATACCCTAAAGAATTCTTACCCAGAAATTGATGTCTCCGTATTTTTAATGCAAACACCATGGCTAAAAGCTCTAAGTCGTGTGTCACATAATTCCTTTCATGGATCTTCAGTTTTCTACTTGCATATGCGATGATCTTTCCATGCTACATCAGAACTGCACCTACTCCTTCCCTAAAAGCATCAGTATACATGGTTAAACCATCGATTTCATCAGCCATAGCTAATACGGGATTAGTATTTAACCTCTTATTGAGTTCCTGAAATGCTTCTTCACATTTCTACATCCACTCAAACTTAGCATCCTTCATTGTCAGTTTTGTTAAGTGAGAGGAAATTTTGGAGAAGTCTTAAACAAACCTTCGGTAATATCCGGTTAATCCCAAGAAGCTACGGATGTCCTTCGAAGTCTGTGGTTGTTTCCAATCTTGTATGGTTGAGATTTTTCCTGGGTCTACTCAAACTCCATCCCCTGGCACAATATGTTCTAGGAATCTTACCTCTTTTTCGCAGAAATGGCATTTTGAAAATTTTGCTTTCAGCACATTCCTTCTCAATATCTCCAACACAATCTCCAAATGCTTTTCGTCCTCTTCTTCAGCCTTTGAATATATGAGAATATCATCAATAAAAACCCACACGAATTTGTTGAGTATGTCTCTCAATACTCTATTCATAAGGTCCATAAAATAGGAAGGTGCATTGGTTAGCCCAGATGGCATAACCAACCATTCATAGAAACTATCTAGCCGTCGGAATATGGTCAAGGGAATGCAAACTTCTGCTATTCTCATCTGATGGAATCCAGTAGCTAGATCCATTCTTGAGAATACACGAGCACCACATAATTGATCAAACAAGTCATTTATGCGGGGTAGAGGATACTTATTTTTAATCGTTTGCTTATTTAGGTCTCAGTAGTCTAAGGGAGCCATCGGACTTTGCCACAAAAACCACAACTACTCCCCAACTCGAGCGACTTGGTCTAATTAGCCCATTTTTTAATAATTCATCTGTTTTTTTGCCAACTCAATCTTTTCTTTTAGAGCCATCCTACGAATAGGGTGAATAACAGGTCTGTCATTAGGGATTAAGTCGATGCAGATTCAATTTCCAGATGTGCGGGCAAACTTTTAACTTCCATGAAAGAAATTCTTTAACAATCGATATTATTTCCAAGTTTATTTGAGATGGATCTAAAGCATCCATGAAGTTATCTCTTACTGGACTAGGTCCTTCACATATTATTCTGTCTACCCTTTCGGTTGTGGCTTTTAATATAATCCTTCAATTATTGCAGTCTAGAATAGCTCTATACTTAGATAGCCAATCCATTCCGAGTAAAATATCAAACCCAATGAAATTAAGGACAAATAGGCTGCATAAGAATTAGTGGGTTTGGTAGGTAACTTGTACATTTACATAGATCATACAAAGATTAGTCGTACCGCCTATGCGAGTAGATACGGGATAGGGGTTTCTATTATTTCTAGGATAAGGTTTAACTTATCAACCAATTTATTAGCAATAAAACTATAGGAAGCCCCAGTATTAAATAATACTCTAACTGAAATATCATTAACACAAAAATTACCTTACCGGACACCCTTGCCCTTCACATCCTCAGAAGTTGAAGGCTCATTTTTTATAGTATAAACCTTGATCTGTTCTCCCCTCTTCATTAATGAGCACTTGTTTTTCTAGTGTCCCGGCTAATGGAAATTGTAACAAATACTCCTTTGAATCATAGGAGAGACGGTTCCTTGCTGCTACTTCTGCACCTTGGGACTCCTACTGTAACAACCCGAAATTTAAGCTATAATAATTAATTAATGAATTAATTAAATAATAAAATAAGTTTGTGAAATTATCAGAATTTAGCCATGAGAGTTGCACCATTGTATCCCTGGTAATTTTCTGGTCAATTTCCATATGTAGTTTGTCAAAATCCGAGCTAAAACGAAGAAGATACGAAATAAACAAGAAAACAGAAATTAAGAGAAAAAATAATAATAATAAATTAGGTCAGGTCAACCCAGACCAAGGCCAGGTCGACCCTAGGGTTGACCCCCAGAGGCCAAGGTCGACCTATAGGTCGACCCTCACTGGTTTTAGGTCGACCCACCTTTGTTTTGTACGTAGATTCACCCAGTTTTGTTCGAACACCTCATTTTGCAACTTTTCTTCAATCCTGTGCGTTCGTGCTTCCATCTGACGGTTCCCAGTGAGCCTATGACGTGGTTGCACCAGATTAATCTTCAAATCCAACAGACTGAGATCCCTAAACTACACTTTAAATAAGACCCTAGGCCTAGCTATTTTTCTCATTCAAATTTTCTCCTACTTGGGTTCATTGCTAAAGACTGGACCCTAAATAGAAAAATTTTCTAAGGAGGAAATCTTTTTGATAAAATATTCTACGCTCTAGAAGTGGATCAAGGAAGACCAAGGAATAGAGCTAAGGACCACATGTGAATGTTTAGTAATTATTTTAGATTTTTAAGTAATTTAAAATAATAGGGTTCTCAATAGTTGTAGTTTTTCTGCAATTTTGAGAAATTTTTTATATAAGTTATTTAAAACTAGTTTTTAAAGTTCTTTTCAGTCTATTTTATTCAACTATTTTATTTAGCTATTTTATTCAGTTATTTATAAATTACTTACTGTTATTTACAGTTATTTGCATTTATTTACATCTGTTTTACTTTAGAATTTAGCTAGTAAATTTTAGTTTCTTTTTATTCCTTTTTGCGCGAATAAAATATAAGAATATTAAAAAAGAGAATAATTCGCAAATATGGATTAAAATAGAAAACATTAAATTTACAGAAATTAGATGTAAAATAAGAAAAAACGGTAATAAAAAGAAGACTGACTGAAATAGGCAAATTTGAGATATTTGCAAGCATGTTTATAACTAGTGGTTATAACTAAAAAGATAAAACAGGAGTAACAATTATAACGTAAGTTATAATTAAGAAAAAAGAACAGAAAGGCTTATTTTAAAACTTTGACTAAGTTAATAAGAAAATTATAACATAGGTTATAATTAAAAATAACAGAAAAGGCTTATTTTAAAGACTTATAATTAAGTTAATAAGCAAATATAGCAAAAAAAGGCTTATTTTAAAGACTTAGATTAAGTTAATAAGAAAATAGAACAGAAATAATAGAAGAGGCTTATTTTAAAGGCTTATACTAAGTTAATAAGCAAGAACAGAAATAGGGCCCGTATCAATAGCATTCCCTTTTAGACTAGGACTGAAGGTCTCACAACAGATTAGGTGAGGCTGGGAAGGACCCTTTCAGACTATGACTGATGGTCTCACAATAGCTAGGTGAGGCTGGGACATGCTAACTAGGGTAAATAAGTGGCTAATAGATAGAAGCTCAAATCGGGGGATTTGGGTAAGGGGCGCAACTATATTTGTTTGATAGGACCCGAACCAACAACATTCCCTTTCAGACTAGGACTGATGGTCTCACAAAACACTTAGGTGAGGCTGGGCAGGACCCTTTCAGACTAGGACTGATGGTCTCACAATAGATCAGGTGAGGCTGGGCACGCTTATGTTGATAGGGTAGGTAAGAGGTCACAAGTGGGAGCGACAGTTAGTGTGTACCGGCGATGACCGAGCGTGCGGCATCAATAAGTTGCTACTGCGTTCCAAGCGCTAAACAAATGTCTTTTGTTGTGGGACCCATAGGATGGGACTAGCTCATAATGGCACAACAAAGATAGAAGGCCGATCAACGGGTAGAATTAGGATTTCAGCCTAATTAAAATAAGATTAGGATTTTAGCCTAATCACAGCAATCTAAGACAAGTGCAAACAATCCAAACAATCAAGCAATCAAAGCAAACAGTCTAACAGAATCAAAAACAGTATTTATCTAATTTTTATCCTTTCTCTATTTCCTTTTTATACTAGAACTGTTGCTAAGTCTATTATCTTTATCTTGCTTAAAGATACTAGTAGTTACTTTCACTCGCCAAACTTATAGTCTGACCCACTCCTCTATTTCCCTTTTTCCCCTATAGGCCAGCAGAGGCAAGGATATGTTATTTAGATTTCTTGGAGATACATTCCCGGAGTTCTTCATGTATTCTTCTTTTTTCAGTTTTCTTTTCATTTGGCATTTGATGTACTGGTACTTATGAGAGGGATGATTATTTTTATTGTACCCTGATTTTATGAGACTGAGATGTATTTTTCATAAGACATGTGTATTTGGTATTTGAGACATGTGATGTTTTTCAGACTTATTTATGAGGTTTTATTTTGAATAATGAATTACCATTTAAATGTTTCCGTTGTTTTATTTATTTGTCTTGTGAATCTTAGTCTCTGTAATGTTTTGATTATACCTATAACGCACCACATCTTTTAGTGTCCCCTTTTTGGGTATACTAAGGGGTGTAGGGTGTTTCACCTACAGTGTATTGCAAGATGGCCTTTCTTCTCGCAATTACAGCTAACAACATCCTTATAATGGTTCTTTTGAGATCCTCCACCGTACTTTCCCTGCCACGGCTTCTTTCTCTTATTCTGATTATTGCTACTTCCTTGGGCCACCACCGGATTCCTTTTATCCAATATTTCATACCAAAAATCCATATCTAATAGTTCCATAAAAGTTCCCTTCACGTGTGCGGTCATCCGGTGCTGATATTGCTCTTTCATCCCACGATAAACATCTCATTCTTCTTTAAGGGCGTGTCTATTAGTCCCAGCCCAAAACGAGATAACTTAGTAAACTTATTTGAGTATTCTTCTACAGACATATCTACTTGTTTCAAGTCCATAAATTTTCTTTAAAGATGGGATTTTCTGGCTGCAGGTATATAATGCTCTTCGAATACTTCTTTAAATCTGATCCATAAGGAAATTGTCTTCAGAATTATTCAAAGTGATGGATTCCCACCATGCTAGAGCTCCTTCCTACAATTGCTAGGAAGCTAAGAACCTCATTTGATCATCCTTAATGTTCAATCCTTTGAACATCCTTTACACGAGCGGAGCCAAGCTTCCACTTCAATAATATACTTGGTTCCTTGGAATGGTTTCCTTCCTAAACTAGTGTAATTCTTGTAAATAGTTGTAAAGTTAATTTGAGGTTGCATAGAGATTACCACTTCCTCAATTACTTTAATATTTAATCGATCATTAGTAGCCGTAGTAGTGTTGCTACCTCCCATTCGTCCTCTTCTATTACCCATTCGTACTATCTGCATATTGTAAGAAAACATCTTCAGAATTATGGACGAAATTATCTTAGGGAATGGGTATCAAGCACAAAATGACATGGATCGATTTATTTGGATAAAATTACAAATACGCTCTCTCATTGAATAAACTCATTCTAGGGTATTACTAACCCTATCTCTAACGAGTCGACCCCATCAAGGCTTAGGTGTTCGCTCAACCTAAGCTATGATACCAACTGTGATGACTCGCCTTTACGTCCCTCGAAGATTGACACTAATACATCCTCGGTATTCACGTACCGTAATTTCAAGTGTCGGAGAGGCAGATAATCAGGAGTTTTTTAGAAAGAAATAAGATAGAAGATAGAATAACAACAGAATCTCACATTTTCATTAATTATACATATGGAAAGTACATACAATCACTCCAAATGATTCATCAGAGTTACGATAAGTACTAACCTACAGAAGGATAGTTATACTGCCTATCCTTATAGAGGATGGTGGATACTAAATACATATTACATGATACAACGGAAATACGAAATAGATCACTATTGACAAAAGGACCCTCTAGTCTTCATGCTCCATTCCTCCTTCCAAAATGCTCCAAGCTACCTGACTACTTGGCTTCCCGAGAAAATATGTAACGACCTCGGATTTTATAAATATTTAAATTTATAATTAAATGGATTTTTGAATTAGAATTGTATAATTAATTACAAATGGAAGTTAGTTTCCCCGATTCAAATAGAAAATATATTAAGTCATATGGATTTGAAAATTTGTATATATTGGATTTGAAATAAAATTTTAATAAATGATTTAGAAAATGTTGATAGTTGAAAATTAATATGTAGTCATACAAAAAAAAAGTAAAAATATAAATACAATGTAAATACAAGATGATAAGTATTTAAGTTGAAAATTTATATGTAAGTTAAAATAACTATTGAAGTTAGAAATAAGTAAAACCAATAAATAAATAAATAAATGTTTATGTATAAGACATATGAAAGTGTAAGACAAAAGAAAATGTGTATGCAAACAAAAGAAAGAAACAAGTGTGAAACACTTGTAAAGGAAACACAATATAAATATATGTAATTGGCTTACAAAAGAAGATAATATTATATACTCATACACAAGCAAAAGGATGTCTGTAGGCTTAGACAACAAGATAAGAAAAGAAACAAAATATCTTTATAAAATAGGATAAGAAGAAATATAAAGTACTTAACTAATGAATGCCACATCTCAGCCGAGACAAGCAAGCATGGGCTAGGCATGGGAACAAGGTACCTTAGCATTAAATGTTTTCATCTCTGGCAGCAAACAAAATCATATCAGCCTCCAAAGAAAATGAAATATCTCTGACCAAACCAAGTATCACTTGTACAAAAATATAATATCATCCCCTGTATGCTTCATTTTCATATATCAATCCTCATTTCCAATTCGTTCCATCCTCATCACAGTTCGTCCATTTAAAACTGAAAGGAAAAGAAAATGAATGAAGTAAAATCATTTTATACTTAAACAAAGATTCAACATGAACTATAATACCATCAACTGAAACCAAAGATTAAAATCTGGAAACAAGGCAAAGTCTTCAGCCTGGAAATGCAAATCTATGTCAAAAAGAGAGAAGCTCTGTCACTTTGCTAAAAACGGTGAGCAAACTTGACCTTAATCTATACTTATGCCTTGATGTTGTGATTGATCTTTAAAGTAAAATAGTGGATGTTGTTCTGCATGTATGAATATATGTATGTGTGTATCTGAGCATGCTTGTATATGAAAAAAAAGAAACAGAGAAAAGAAAACAACATATCTCTGTTTCAATAACATGTTGACAAAGAACGAAAAAATCATCATATCTCAAAATTGTAAAAAGAATTAAGCACGGATCTCTAAATGAAAAATTATCTTGACAGTGTAATACAAATTTTAAAAATAGTTTCAAATGTTTTTATGGAATGAATGTTTAAAATTTGAAAATTACAGTGATAAACAAATTTTTATCAAAAATCCAAGTATCAAGATTTTAAATTGCAGTTATATGTTTGGATTCGCACTTGAATATTATGAATTTTGATAACCAATTTGAGATTTTTAAGTCTATATACACTGAGATATTTCAAATTGAACGGAAAGTGCATTTTTGTGGTTTGCCGTTGATCGGCGACAAATGAGATGTCGCGTTTGATGGTGAAGGAGGCTGGTGGATAGGTGATTATCAGAAAAATATTCATTTGAATTCTAGTTCGCCGTGGAGATCACGAAATGTTGATTTAGGGTTTGTATGGTAGTTGTGATAGTCAAAGCTTTCGAATCAAATTCGCTATCAGGGATGAATCGAGTGCTGCCGCACCCACGGAAATCGAAGCGTCGATGAAGGGAGCTGCTCTGGTCAAGGTGGTGGGGTTGCAGGTGGTTGCTATCGTCGGCGGCGAAGTGATTAGCTTCGTTTTGTTTTTGTTCCAGTTCGACAGAGTGCTCAAATTTCGATCTAGTGATGGTTTTGTAATTTGAATCGCTCGAATAGTTTCGGGTGGTCATTGATGACCTGAGAGCAATCACGAAGTTGATGGGAGGTGAGTTGGTTGCCTGCACACGTGCACGCGTGCACGTTAATGTCCAGTGGAAATTTAGGCTTTGGGGAAGAAGGATGGTCTCGGGGTTGTTCTCGCGTGGATGAGTGGGCGACTCGAAGCAGTTGAAGAAATGAGTAACTCGAAGTGGAGCTCGGGTTTGTGGGTGATTTGCTCGAAGCAGGGGGAGACGTGACTCGAAGCATTTTTCTTTGCCTCGGGGAAATTAAAACAGGGTACAGGATTTTTGTAACCTTATGGAAATTTGAATTTAAACCAAATTTAAATAAAATTTAAATTGTGAGTTAGATTTAAACAAAGTTTAAATCTAGTATGGAGTTTAGATTGAAATAAACTTTTGAATCTTAAAGTTTTAGAATGAAGTTTGATTTTTTAAATTAAAGTTTAAAATCAAAGTTAAATCAAATTAGTTTGTGAGTAAATAAATTCTTAACTTGTTTAAACTTTTAAAGTATTTGAAAGGTTAAAAAGGAATGTGAATTTAAACGGGATTTTTGACTTGTAAAGAAAGAACTTAGACCAGTTGAATCAAATTTGGAAATCTGGAACTAAATCTAAATTTGATTTGAATTAATAAGACTTATTAATTAAGATAATCAATTGTAAATTGTTAATTGCTTAATGAAAGAAATTAAGGGGTTAATTAATTATGTAATTAGTTTAAGGTTAATTAAATAATATGATTTATAAATTAAGGTAATTAATTTGAGGGAAATTAATAAATGATTAAAGATTAATTAATTAAAATGGTTTATAATTAATTAATGATTAATTAACCAGGATTAGTAATTCATAAGTAATTAATCTGATTTGAATTAATCAGACAATCAAATTGATCTTACTTATGAATATTTGGGTTCTATTGGATGACTTGATTGTTGATATCCCTGATTTGTGATGCTTTGTGATACACCCTGATTTATGTTGTGGTCTGTGATAAATTATCTGCGATATAATTTATTTTATGTGATATTTATATATCTGTGGTTTGTGCATGAACGATAAGCGTTATAATTTATATCGCTTATCAACCATATACTGTATTTTGATCTGTGATGATTCATTGTGTTGCACTATTGTGTTAAACCCCTGGACTACACCATACACACACCAATATGGATTTCACGTGGAAATCGGTTAAGTCACAGATGATTTAAATTCAATTGTTTTTGAAATGGAAACGTTAATTTCAATTGAAATGGAAATTAATTTGGAAAATCTGTGAATGAATCTTTTGTTTAAAAGATCAAAATGTGGAAATTGTTTTAAACCGTTGAAGGTTGTTAAAATGCATCTTTTTGTTTAAAGATTGAAAATGGTAATTTGTTAAACCATTTGAAAAGAAAAGTTTTGGGTAATAAGTTGTGACTTAATTGAAATCCCATTACCCATTTGTTTTAAAGTATTACACTCACTATTCGGTTTAGCCGAGAGAGGACCTTTGTGTCACATAACCCATTCCGAATAAGTGATACATCGTATATGGATGGCATTTGAAGACCGGGTGTTTGCGAAAACGATAGGGTAACCTATCGATTGTCTCTTCACTGGGTAGCTCCCGGTATAGAGATACCCTAAGTGATGGGAAGTCCGATCGGGATTGTAAATACCCGGAATTGCAAGGGCTTCTTTGGAAGTGCCTTCGGTTCTGTTCGAACCCGGAACAGACTTGTATGGTTACATGTCTGACATTACACTTTGAGATATAAAGCCGATTTCTTTTAAATACATTTCTGTTGGTGGCGGAGAATTTATTCTCTTAGCTTAACACCCTTCTCTGAGACGTACGAGCTCAGAGGTTATGTAGTTGAAGGTTATCAGCGATATACTCCCAATTTGGTAATGTGACATGCTGAGTGTTGCTGTTTGATGATCATTGTTTGATCATTTGTGATATGATCATTTGTTTGATCATTTATCTTTGTGATCATTTCTTTGATCATCTGTTGACCCAAAGCATGGCTTTGTGACAAAGCATAGCTTTGTGGACGAGACTTCGTCAGGGCCTCACAACCCGGAAATGGTCGAAACAGGAATGTTGCAGCAAGGTTATGAGGGTCGCGCCCTTTAGGGTATGTCATTTCCTTCTGGAAAAGGGTGGTATCATGGTATGGAGCCCAGATACTTACTCATGTGGACACACTTTATTTATTATGTGTGATGTTGGTTACCGAGGCCTTGGATAAAGGTCCCAAAGGACCGGGAGGTGGCATATTCGTGAGTTACCTGTTATAGGGGTAACCCGGCCTTGTGTTGGCAGAGAGCAGTTTGTCTCTCGGGACGTCCCGCCAGAGGCGATCCCATGCGGTGGAAGGAAGTTCCTTAGCCTGACCATTTGTTGGCAAATCCATTTTCCAATACGAACTTTGTACGGTATTAGTTGTAGAATCTGCCATTTACGTACGGTGGTCACCACTGTTTAGATGGTAGCTATAGTAGGCATACGATACTGGTCGTATGCTGGCTAAGATTAATATTATACTTTCGAAATGTTTTCTTCACTATGCACTAGTAATAATATTCAATGATTTGTTTTGCGTAGTAAGCATCTTTGACTATCATAAGGAGAAATCTCCTCCGATTCTGCGTTTGCATTGTGTGTGTGTGGGAGGCCTTATGGTAGTTTCATTTTCTAAAAGCATTGTGGATTTCAATGTTTAAAAATCTGTTGTTGTTTGTTTTAAAGATAAGCTGTTTTTGTTGCTCACACCAGTCCCATGACTGATCCAGAGTTTATTGTTCCCTCCCTAAACTCTGGGTGCCCACCATTTTCCACATGGGCAGTCTAGAGTTGGGTTTCTTAGATATTCAGGTTGAGTAGATTATCTGGAACTAGTCAGTCCTTGGACGACTGACCTTGTTTTCCGCTAGCTATGGATTGGAGCATTCTATTGGAGTCGTTGGATTCATTCTCTTTTGAAGATGATTTGGAGTTATCACTTCTGTTATTTTCCGCTGTATCATTATTTATCTCTGATATTGTTGTATCATATTATTGTTGTATATCATTCTGGATATTGTATTCATTGGAGTTGTATATGATATCATCTATTTCTTTATTCCGCTGTGTTGTTATACTTAATAGTGTTATAAGCTCCGGTGAACCAGATTCGGCGTTTGAATCTACGGCATTTTGAGTACAAGTGAAGTACGGATGCCGATTTTCGAAGGCCGAGTTTTTGGGTCATTACAAAATAGAGCACCCAGAGTTTAAGGGAAAAGGAAAATACACTTCGAGTTAGTTATGGGACTGGTGTGAGAAACTCAAAATACGAGTATTTGGAAAACAATAGGGTATCTCATAAGACCACGATACACATAAACACGGAACGGGTTTTTAATTTATGATAACCAAATCATTTATACGTAAAATTCAGTGATATTATTTTTAATGACATTCTTTGAAAACTTTTCAAATAAACATATTCAAATAGCCAAAATTGTTACATTGGTTAAATTTGACAGCATAATAGGTTTACAACTGAACTGAAGGCACTTATTGGAGATTTAGATTTCCAATAAATAGCATGGTAAGGGAATACCTCCCATACAATACAATTATAAAGGAATGTACCGAGGATCAACATCTTTGAAACCTCTACGAATTAAGACTGGCCTGCTCGAAACCAACAAATTGTACGGATAGCACCGAATATGATATCACTCTGGCCATTACTGACCTATCCAGGATCCCAGAGCATACACCACATAATTTAAACCTAGCATCATAGCGGGTAGAAATAAATAGATCTAGAAAGGTGATATCATACCCTAATGGTTGCGATCCACTTAGCCTTAAAGCAACCCCTGTTTCACAATTATCCGGGTGTGAGGCTTGAGGTAACGTTTACCTATCTTAGAACATTTTCACTTAAAATGCCACATTTCCATTTCTAACAACACACTTTTGATTTCCACAAAAGTACAACCTTTAAGCTCGTACGTCTCAGATAAGGGTGTTAAGTATAAGAGGGGTTACCTCCTACAACACCAAATAGATGTACATTTATAGAGATCAATGTACCGTGTTCTTAGGAATGCAATGTCACACATCTATACAAGTTGTCCGAGAACAGTACAAACCGAAGGCACTCTCCTACCACATCCTATCGAGTATTACCCTTAGGATTAGTGGCGAGTAGTCCTTGCATATGAAGATCCCGGAATGAAGGGACCAATGCTATTTATTTATCTCGGGAGCTACTTCGAAATTATCAACAAGCAGTCCCTTCGTTATGAAGATCCCCGCCTTCAACTTCATTGTCTTTAACATGTCTTCACTTTTGAACTCGTAAATTGGTTCAAAGTGGTTTTCGGATAGGAATTATCCAAATCCGATCCTTGTTCCTTTGAACTAATCATTGATAAAATGGTGTTAAGCAGGTAATTAATATTCCATTAATTTGTATCCTTTTATAAAAAATATCTTCTTAGAGATATATATCTTTTAAAACCAATTCTTTTCTGTATATACATAATCATTAACCTCTCTTTAACCACATCAAAATCATTTATCATAAATTATATTGCAAAACCACTATTTTGTATAAAGGTCGATAGAAATTAAAATTCATCAATCAATGGCTCCCAAGAAAGTGACTGTCTCTAAAAAGCAAAAGCAAGGCCAATCTTCCTCCTCCTCTCAAGCCCCGGTTACGCAAGCTCACATAAACCAATGGCTCCGTAACAATCCCAATGCCATCAAACGATTTAAGGTGCTTTCCCAAAAGAAAATATACTCTGGTCCTTTCTGTCGCCTTGGAAATGTGATAGAATATGAAATTGTAGGAATAACTTCAGATGCTGATTGCTGCAACCTAATTAGCTATGATGCAAATACGGTAATCATCGATCCTCTAGATATTTACCTTTTCTACTACAATATATTTAATATGGAGAGTTTTAATCTGGAGAATGATGATGGTTAGTTATGGCCAAGTGATTATGGAAAAGAAAACAAAATTGATGTATATACAGTTGGCCGTATATTAGGATGTTCTTACGAGGGAATTGACTTAACGGATATACCGGATCACAGTCTTTTACCCAGAGATGAAGTTACCTATCAAATATGGAAAAATAGGATGCCAGAATGGAAATCTATTTATCTCTGCCCATGTGTTAGAATACTAAACCGAATGATAATTAACACAATCATTCCCCGTCTAGGTAGTCACGAGCAAATTTATCCCAATGACCATCGAGCTTTTTATGCAATATTTGGTCGCCTATTGGTAAATTGGGAAAAATTTATTCATGACCAAATTAAAGGGTTTTGGACTCAGCATCGCCGCTCAATTGTATATGCTCCGTACATAATGTGCATCTTCCAAGATCTTGGAGTTCCTTCGTACTTATCACAATACGAAGAAATTCCAACAAAAGATAGTGGTCCACGGTATCTACCCTTGATGCATCTTCCCAAAAGCCCACCTCGTATCATCCCCTTTGACCAATGGACTCTACAACAGCATCAATAAGAACATCAGGGTCCTCCTCCAACTAGCGCTCCTTATCCTTCACAACAACAACCCTCCTCTAGTCATGCTATCGAATATTATTCGAACTCTAAAATACAAGAAGCTCGCGTTGAACCAACGCAAAACAAATCCCTTCGTGATTTGGCAATTAAAAACCAAAAGGTAATCACAGCTAATCAGCAAGCTTTAAACAGAAAGATGACTGGATTGGAACGTTACAAAAATGACGAAAATGGGGAAGACTTTGGACAAAGTGGTCTCCACTTTAGGCAAAGTGATGCGCAAAGTACGTGGTCGATCTTCTTCTCGCTCATCATCATCGCCTTCACCAACACCTTCACCTTGGGCTCAAACACCAGTTTATCGCTCTCAAGCCTCGCCTGAAGGTATGTCACACGATAGAGGTGACCGAGGGAAGACTCCTATTTACGAACAACCTGAAGAAGAAGAAGAAGATAGTGGTGACATGTATGTTCTGATACTTCGCATTTTCAACAATAATCATACATGGCATTTCAAGGCCTTTCAATTCACGAAGATGAGGAGTACACTGACCAAACGCAATGGACGGGTACATACGAGCAGGATCCATCTTCTTATTGGGAATATTACGAGAACTATAGGGGCTTATCTTACTCAGAAAATCAGTACAATTAGAGTTTTCTTTTATTTTGCAATTCTTATGCTTGTTTGTTTCCCTATTTACAACTGCTGCTACAATTGTCTCTAATTTTTTTTTTGAACTTCCATATTTAATTTTCATGATCTTAATTGATAACATGCTATGTCTATTCAATATCTCTGTATCTTATATCGTTTCCCTCCATTTTGATAATGGCAAAGGGGAAGAAATCTATGCATATACATAGGGGGAGACAAACATAATAATGCTTCCATTTTTTGATTGTATAATTGATTTTTTGATAGTATAGTGGTCATCATCAGAAAGGGGGAGATTGTTAGAACCTCCAATTTATGTTTCAACGATAACAACTATACAAACATATATATATAGACCTTATCAAGATTGCAAGTATATACTACAAGAAGACACCATGCTCGAAGATATTAAGACTCAAAGAGCTACGAAGATCTATCAAATATACTACTGTTAGTAAGGTTATCATATTATAAAAAAGTCCTAGATAAAAAATATTGTTAAGGTCTCCTTGAGTATATATGCATACACAATCACACACAATTTCATATGCATCAAAATTAAGTTGAAAAGCTGATTTTACACCTCATAGACATTTGAGATAAAACCATAGACGTCTGTGACAATTCTCGGGTCAAAATTTTTCTAAAGTCACGGATGTCTAAGGTTTTACCACAGACATTTGTCATGTACAAAAACTGTTTCAATTTTGAAAAGACATTTCTGTTTGAAATAAAAAGAAATCACCTTTCAACGAAAGGTTGCAGCCATTAAAGTGAATAGACTTTCTCAAATAGTAACAACTCTTCATCTGCACCTTTTTGAATCTAAAATACTACTTTGATTGAGAAGTAGATACTATCTAACTTGAATTAATTTATTCTTTTCTCTCTTGATTTCTAAACACTTTCTTATGTATACATTGTTCACATACTCTCAATCTATTACAACCAAAATATAATTTTGGTTAAACCACTTCCTACAACTCAAAGCATTCATATTCACATACTCAAAGGAGATCATACGAAGATTTGATAAGTCAAAAACTGTGTTATTTGGAACACAAGATTGTCAGAGATACTTTTGTATTAGCCTATTTCTCCAGGCGAAACGAGGGTATTGTTTAAAGGAAATACCAACGGGGAGCTTCGGGACTGGACGTAGGATGGGAGGTTCGAACCAGTATAAAAACTCTGGTTTGCATACATTTTATACTTTACTATTTATTATCTACTATTGCATTAAGTAATACACTCGCATTATACACTTGCATATTATACACAAGTTAGAAACATACAATCCACGAGACTTTCATTTTAGAGGCACTAGTACAAGCGTTTTATTGATCTAAGAGTGTAGAACAACAAACAGTGACTTCCTTAATGACTACAATGGAGGAGAGATAGAAGATGAAGAAGATAATGAGAAAAAAGTTTTTTTAGTTGCTATAGGATCTGTATTTATAGAGAAATCGACTAGCAGAGCCGAAGGCCCACGAAATACCAAGTCCAAATCCAGATCCAAGAGTATATGAGGGGAAGGTAGGGCCACTTGGGCCATAAATTCTACTCGGTACCGACCAAAGTGGTCGGTACCGACATGAATTTTAGAGGGGGAACTTCCCTTTCTCCTCTCCTTTGGTCTTTTATCCCCGATCCATTGTGTTCCGTGCATTTTCCCTTGAAACTGAGTTATTTCTAAGGTCATGATACCGCTTCTACTTGTTGCTTTTCCCTTAGAAATTCCTTGAAGTTGTTTGTCCATTCCTTGAGAAAAGCCCTCCATGATAATCACACAAGTCATTACTCTATGTATAAGGGCTTTGAGGGTCTACAGGGAATAGAAAAAGTGGTTGGTACCGAGTAGAAAGTACTCGGTACCGAGTTTTTTCCTCTCCTCTGATTGTTCCCAAAATTCTTAAGTATACTCCTCTACCCCTGTAAGAATATCCCCAAGTTCATGAATTGTTTCGTCTTCGTCCTAACACTCGGATTCCAATGAAAATTTGCTTGGTCAAAAAGACGGATAACACTTGCCATCCAATGTATGCTTTCGTTGAGAACAAAGCGTGCTGTGGATCAAGATAAGCACCCACCATTATCTTCATATTTCAGTTGGTCATCCAAGAGTTGCTTCAAAGCATTGTCTCCATTTTGTGAATATCCATTCAACTACTTTAAGCAGTAGAAATTTCATTCTCCTTGCTAAGGACAGGATTTGCACTCTTGAGACCGTTCCACGCCTCAACCCGGTATGCTATTCCATTCTCCTGCTTTTTCCTCAATTTTAGGCCCAAAATTTCAACTGGGTACCGAGTGGTTCTTCTCGGTACTGAGTCGTTCTGGTTGGCCCCAAGTACTATAAGGGCTCAGGACTTAGTGAATTTCATCACTTTTTCTGCTTTTGCCTTCTTGCTTCCGAGTTCCTGCTTCCACCGAGACATTGGCAAAACTCCACCATCTTATGAATGAGCTCGACTGCTGCTCCCTCTATGCACCGCCAATGACCCCTTACCCTTGCCACTGCTTCCTGATACAGCTTCCCATCAATTCCACCATTTCCATGAACTCATCACCGAGTCTTTTTCTCCTAACCGATCCCGACTCCTCCAAGCCAGGCACCGGATCCACAAATTGCTAAGGTGGGTTGATGGCTGTCAATCGAGTCATGGTTATACCATGGTAGCCAGCGATAGTGAGGGTGATTTGGAGGGTTTTGATACAAGGCTGGTTAAAGAAAACCCTATGTCTTCCGACGGTTGTTCTTGGATCTGACCCGGAATGAACTTGAGCTTGCACTAGGGTTCGCTTGGGCTATTCCAAAAGATGCTAGCCTCTCCGACTTACAGCCATTAAATTCCAAAATGTTTTGACTAACTTCTATCAAAACTTTTCCAACCATGTACCATTGTTTGAATACCGACAAAATGGTTCCTTTCCGAAAACGCTCATATTGGACGGGCTCTAAAATTCGAACGATTCCATCGCCTAGCATTTTCAATATCCGAACATTCTCATTGTAGAGCATTCTCCATCATAGCACTTCCAGTGTTCCTGTAAAAGAAAAACTTCCACATCACTCCGGACAAATGGTTCCATTATTGATTGTCCGACGATAACAAGTAAGTTTCGATGCATAAATCTGTCGTGTGGCATGGCTCGTTTGTTCTAGCACTAGCAAGCTACCTACATAGAGTGGTCCATCATCGTTTGCAGGACACGAGACTCACACTACATAGATTAACTCTTCCTCCTACCCTGATCGACGCTCGTAATCTGATTGGTCAATATATGTCGATATCCATTAGATTCCGTGCATCAGTCATGCGAGTTTGAATTTGAAATAAAACATACCTGATTGTGTTGATCGTCAAGTTTTCCTATTTAGAATGACTCATCAACTGCCAATGCTGAGACATCTGCTCCTCCCAAAGTGGGTCTACCATAACTCAGACTACTACCTCCACACACTTTGTACCTAGGCATTCAATCACCATCGAATTACAAGGGTTGATGATTCCAGTGGAACTTATTCAACTTGCATCTCCACCTTGAACAAGTGTATCTTTTTAAGAGTCTTGGATGATCCGCCTGAACAAATGCCGATAATACCTACACCCAAGATGCTCCAATACATCTACTGACAACATGGAATTCCTGAAGATGATGTTCTTCTCCCAACACAAATCCAACGAGCTCACATCCCTCTGATGGGCTATACGGCTTGCAACCGATATATGTGCTTGGGCGGTGCCATGCCGCCCTTTAATCCGTTCCTCCATATGATTTTGAAAGAACTTGGGTTAGCCATGTTCCAAGTTCACCCCAATGGATATGCTCTCCTGATGTATATGCTGTTCATGAACTGATTCCAACGGCCTCCAACTTTCAATGAGCTAACTAATCTCCTGAGTTTCAAGCATCGACAAGACTCGCCATCTTATATGATAATCAAGGCCTGGTGTTGATGCAAAGTCATAGAGAAGCTTCATAATAAGCGATCATACTTCGAAGATGGTACTTATTCATCCGATGCTCATATGGCTTCAATGGGCGTTGGCTTTCCAGTAGTAAGCTTCTTTTTCTGTCACTCTTTCCATACCAAGATTTCTCCCGTCCAAGTGATAACTTCTTATCCAATTTTTTCGCAGATATTCTTGCTTGAGATATCCGTAAAGAACATGTCACAACCTTAGAAACTTTGAAAGAAGTAGCTTCCTTCACCGCACCACTGTTCACCTTCTAACCAATGAAAACCTTCGTCGTTGCGGTCTACTTCTTCTTGATCACTCTTTCGTTCCCACAATTATTGCTCCAAGTATTTCTCATATGCCGACCTGATCTTATACTCCCACTTGCAACTTTGGTGACAATCTTCAAGGTGAAGTTGAAGGTTGGTCGGGCACATCAAACGTCGATAAGCCAGTCAAAAGGGCTGGAGAAGAGCCTGCTGCTGGTGAAATTCTGGGAGAGGGGAATGAAGGAGCTAGGATGAAAACATTCCTAGAAGAAAGTGAAGACGAGGGAAGGAGAGAAGGGAAAGAGGAGATGAGGATGGAGGAAGAAGGAGAAGAAGAGAGTGCCGAGTGGGGTGACAGTAACTATGATGCCAGTCCCGAAGGGAGACAATTCGTGTGGCGAGACATCTCCCGAAGATACAAAATTCCTACATCTCCTCATCTGAAGTGTACAATCATCAAATCTCCTAAAAAATTGCAGAACCAAGCATGTCGCCCCCAGCCGAGACGATCCCTCCGATGAGTTCTTTTGATGATATCTTCGCTTCGTTGAGTGATTTCGACACTTTGATCACCAATCTTCTCAAGGATGGATCTCTGGCTTTCACTTTCCCTTCTGAAGATGTTGTAACCGAAGGAGGCGAGATCGTCTTTTCTTCCATGCAAACATAGTCCATAGAGTACTTAAGGGGACACCGACACTCTACGCACTTCACTAGGATCACGAACACACATCCCTGCATTCATTTGAATCCTATAATTTCAAAACTTATACGACCTTCCTTCTTATTGCAGGTACCCTGGGAAGAGATAGATATAACAAGCTCTAGTATGCTATTCGACAATTGAGAGAATGGACTCATGATCCATACCTACCATGTTCCATCTATCGGGGTCGTCAAGAGACTAATGAAGAGATAGTTTAAACAAAGGAGAGGGAACGAGTGGCAGAAGATCACCGCAAAGCTGAAAGAGAGAGGAAGAGAAGGCAGCCCGAAGAGGGGTTGCCTCTTAACCAAGGCATACAACATATGGACTCTCACGATCACCGCGACTTCTCTTCTGGTACTCCTCTGCCCTACACTAAATACTAGCTTCCATTTCACCAAAAAGTTCCCGCTTCGCGATTCTTGACCACTACTTTACCTTTGTATTCCAAAGGACTCTCCACTCCCCCAAATTCTACTCCTACTGCAACGCCCCTTCTACAGGCTAATTTTCCTGAACTTTTCTTGTAGGGTTTCATGTTTGACTGCGAAACCAAAGGTATTCCAAAGCATGAAGCGGACCGGGATGTCCAGCGGATTCAAATGCACATTGACCAAGGCTATGAGTGAAAAAGACTTTGCTACGTCCTCTCTAAGGTCAATTATATTAATCATATGAACATCCAATCCATCAAGTCTGAGAAAAGGACTTACGATTGCCTTATTGTGGAGTATAAAGAGGATTTGGAGAAGATGAAGGCAGAGAAGGATGCCGTTGTGAATCCAAGGCCAAAGCTGACAGTCCGATGATGGAAATGAGGTTGGTGCACACTAATGCAAAGCTCATGCTGAAAGACTTGTTGGAAATTGCTCATAAAAACAATGCTACTCTGAAGACACAGAATGTTGAGATTAACCTGGCCCTTACTACAAATGATGAAACCGTCTAGGTTAGGGACAAAACCATTGAAGAGCAGGCCGTTGATATTCAAAAGCTTCATGGGGAAATATATAAGCACAAGGAGTGTTTGCTGTTGGTGAGGACTAAAAAACTGGATATGGAAGTTGATTGCTCCTTTGCCACATAAGAGTTAAAACTCCTCAATGAGGGAAAGGCAAAAGAGAGAGAAGAATTGAATAATACTCTCCAGCAATTCTTTTCCAATGTGATTCAATATAAGAATCTGAAATGGCAAGCAAGTATATATGTTATAACCCTCGTTGATTCTTAAGAAGAGGTGGTGCATTATTCGAAAGAAGCCGGTAAAGGCCTCACCGAAGAAGAATTAACGGCAAAGTACCTCGATGCAGATGATATAGCTAAACTTAAGGAGGGAAAGGCCATCCTAGCTGAAGAAGACACCGTCCATACACCAGTTCGGTAATACCTTTCTTGAATTTTTGAATGACTATCTTTGCTTATCTTCGACAAAGCATGTTCTTCTAGGCCGTTAACGCGGTCGTGGAAATCTAGTCCATACACCAGTCGTTGTCTCTGATAACCAACGATTTAGATGCCTATCTCTGGGCATTGGCCTTCAGCTTCATAAACTGCCTGGCATTGGCCGAGAGTGTCCGCCAACCATCCTCTCATATCCTCGGGCTAGCATATCTTGTCGGGCCGTGAGAATGGTCCTTAGAAATCTAACCGCGCACTAGTTTCCGTATCCGAAAGCCGACGCTTTAACCATCCGATTCCGGGGATTCCTTCTTGATGTCGCCAAACTTTGGGCAGCAGTCAATACCTGCAAGCCAGGGTCGAATTATCTGATTGACCCCTATGTGGTTACTCCTACTTGACGTTGCCAAACTCCGGGCAATGGCAAATACCTAAAGGTCTGGGTCGAATTATCTGATCGACCCATGGGTGGTCATTCCATCTTGACGTTGCCAAACTCTGGGCAACGGCAAATACCTGAAGGTTAGGGTTGAATTATCTGATCGACCCCTACGTTTACTCTCCCTAGTCCTAATTCTAGACCAAAGTGTGGGGCCGAATTATCCAATCAACCCCTAAAATTATACTCCCCGGCCCCGATCCTGGGCCAAAGGAGTTATAACTATTTCTGAGTTTCGAAATGGAGGGGTCGAATTATCAATCGACCCTGATGATTATCCTCCTTGGTCCTTATCTTATACCACAGGAGTTTTTACCTAATCGTACTACTAACCGCACAGCTTAAAATTTCCTGCTTACAATTACACGGTTCCATTAGTTCAATAAGTGAATTGTATATACACACGAAAAACATGGCAAGCCTTGCCTTATTACATTGCCTTTGAATGCTTAGGTGGTTTATTTCCAAAAATAAACTAAATAAAACTAATTATAATAGTGTCGGAGCAAGTCGTTGTTCCATGTCCATGGAATCGGGATTCCATCAACAGTTGCTAGGTTGAATGTACCATCTCCAAGCTTTTGATTGATTGCATAAGGTCCTTACTAGTTTGGACTAAATGCCCCCGTACCCGGGAGAACCCGTTTCAAAATGAGATCTCCAACCTTGAAAGTATGGTTTCAGACCTAGGTATTGAAGTGCCATGCTACTCTTCTCTAGTGAGCAGCTACCCTCGATTCTTCCTCTTCCCTTTTCTCATCAACTAAGTCGAGGGACTCGAACAAGAGTACCTAGTTTACCTTTGGATCGTAATGTCTTTTACGATGAGAAGGGACTTCCAATTCTATCTGTATTATCGCCTTCGATCTGTAAGCCAAGGCAAACAGTATGTGTCCAATTCCGGACTTGTGTGTCATCCTATAAGCCTATAATGCCAGTAGAAGCTCATCACCTAGGTTCCTTTGGCCTTGGCTAACCATTTCTTCAAAGTGGACTTGATGATTTTATTCACCACCTCTACTTGTTCATTTGCCTATAGGTGTGCTACCATTGAAAAGCTCTTCTCGATACTGTGCCAACTAAAAAATTCCTTGAATTCGGTATTTTCGAATTGTGTTCTGTTGTCCATTGTAATCTTCTGACGCATGCCAAACCTACAGATGATGTTCTTCATCACGAAGTTGATCACCGTTTTCATTGTAATCTTGGCAAGCTGTTCAACTTTGGCCCACTTTGTGAAATAGTCCACCGCAACTATCGCGTATTTAGCTCCTCCTTTTGCCATCCGTAGCACACCAATAACATCAATCCCCTAAACTGCAAATGGTCATGGGATAACCATTTTCATAAGCTTTATCGATCGGGCTCTTGGAATCTTTGGGAATCTCTGGCAACGATCGCACTGTTTAGTGAAATTAGCTGCGTCTCAATTTATCATTGGCCAGAATTATCCATAGCAAAGTACCTACATTGCTATGGTCTGGCCCCCGGTGTGGTCACCATAGCTACCCTCATGAATTTTCATGAGGATTTTCCTAGCCTCATCCTTGGTTATGCACCGAAGCATGGGGGTAGAGAATTCTCTTCTTTACTGCACTCCTTCTTGCATCATGAACCGAGGTGTTTTTAAATGGGCTTCTCTTATTCATCCTATCTCTTGGTAGAGTTCCATTAAGTAAATAATATTTGATCGGAGTCATCCACGACACCTCTTCCTTCACGGTCTCCAAAATCCACTTGACATCCGTTCAGTTGATAATCGGAGCCTTTAAAACATCCACTGGAACCAAATCCATCATTTGCGCTTCCCCAAAACTAGTCAGTTTAGCCAATGAGTCGGCTTTACAGTTTCCTCTCTTGGGATGCGCGTAATTATATAATGCTCTATATCATCCAACAGTTCTACTACTTTCATTAGGTAAGGAGCAAGTCTCGTTCCCATAGCCTGATATTCCTTCCTCACTTGACAAACCACTAATTAGGGATCGTTGAATATATGCAACGTGCTTATCCCCAGTTCCTTCGCTATTCTTAGTCTCACTATCAATGCCTCGTACTCAACCTCGTTGTTAGTTACGGGAAATTACAGCTTTAGTGGAAAACAAATTGATCCACCTTTCGAAGTTACAAGCACTACTCCTACACACGAACTATGTTCGTTCGAAGCTCCATTCGCAGAAAGCTTCCAATTAGAAAGTGTGGCTATATCGTCTTCCTATTCACCATCCCACGAAGTAAACTCAGCGATGAAATCTACCAATGCCTGCCTATTTATCGCTCTCCTTGGGAAATAGGCAATTTCATATTGACTCAGCTCTATGTTCCGCTTCGGCAACCTCCTCGAAGTTTCGGGTCGGTATAGTACCTGCTTTAAGGGCTAACCTATCAGCACCTTGATCGGATAAGCCTAAAAATATGGTCGTAGCTTTTATGATGCGAGGGGTAGTTCCTTTCAGCTCTTGTAAACTGCTTGCTGATATAGTAAATTGGCCTTTGAATCCTTACCTCCTTGCATACTAGCGCTGCACTTAGTGCATAAGAAGACACTGCCAAATAAATGAATAAACCCTCCCCGTCCATCGGTTTGGATAGGACTGGTGGCATCTTCACGTGCCTCAACAACTCCTCGGAGTTAATTCTGACAGTCTTGATTCCATTCAAAGTTCTTCCTACCATTACTAAGGGAATTAAAGAACAGTATGCGCTTATCCGTCGCCCTTGAGATGAATCAACTCAAGATAGCAATCTTTCCATTCAAGCTTTGTAATTCCTTTATTGTGGTTGAGGCTCTTACATTCCATAAGGTGTCAATCTGTTTCGGATTGGCTTCAATGCCCCTCGCATTCACCATAAATCCCAGAAATTTCCTAATGCAACTCCAAAATAACATTTCAGTGGATTCAACTTTATTCCATACTTTATTCCATACTTTCGCAAAACTTTGAAAACTTCCGAAAGATCATCTAAGTGGTTCTACGATAGCCAGGACTTTACCAACATATCATCCACATATACTTCATCGTCTATCTGATTTGATTCCTGAACATAGAATTAACCAACCTTTGGTACGTAGCCCCAACATTCTTCAAACTGAACAACATTACTTGATAATAGTACAATCTCAAATCCGTTATAAAACCCATATGCTTCTAGTCCCGAATATGCATCAGTATCTGGTTATATCTTGAGTAAGCATCCATAAATGAGAGCAACTCATGTCTTGCGATCCCCTCTACTAGATGGTCGATCTAGGCAAGGGAAAGCTATTCTTTGGACATGCTTTATTCAAATCACAATAGTCAATACATGTTTGCCACTTTTCATTTGACTTCTTGACCAATACAAGGTTCAATATCCACTTCGAGCATAGAGCATCGCAGGTTAAGCCATTTGCCATTAGCTAATCCACCTCCTCCTTCAATGCAATGGATCACTCCAGACCCAAACTACGGCTCTTCTATTTTATCGGCGAAAACCTTGGATCCACATTCAGAGGGTGACACGCTACCTCCGGCGATATCCCACACATATCGAAATGCGTCCAAGCGAAAACATCCAAATTCCCTCAAGGAAATGAACCACTTCCTTCCTTAGTCCAAAATCGAACAGAGATCCAATCTTGAGAGTTTAGGAAGGATTATCCATATCGATTGGAACATCGACCGTTAACTCAGCCAGTGGTGCCTGCACTTCCTCTGACTTCTTCCAGGGATCCATAGACTTACCGAACCTGCTATGGTTCCTAAGCCAAGGCTTAGGATTTAATTGTTATGCTTATGGATCCCGAATGTAGAGATACTTCTCTGCGTTCTTGCCTTTTTCCCATCACTTCGCTTCCCTTAGCTCGATGACATAACATTATCTTCCTGCACTCTGGTTTTCCCTTATTGATCCGACCTCATTCTCTATGGGGAACTTCATCATTAAGCACCAAGGAGCCAGTGCTACTCTAAATTCAGCTAGAGCTGATCGACCTAAAAAGGTATTATATGCATAATATTTGTGCACGACCATAAATTTGAACTATCCTACGATCTCCTTCACTAACTCCATAGATAAGGTTGGCGTCCCGACTTACTGTTTCACTTCACCCATAAGTTCTTGAATTTCGGTCTTGCAAGCCATAACCTCCCTCATATTAATTTTCATCGAATCAAAAGTTCTTCGGAACAGAACGTTCATAGAACTTCCAGTATCTACCGAGACTCGGTGAACTATTTCTGATCCAATACCAGCCATTATTACCATGGGGTCGAAAGTTGGTGCTTCAACTCCATGAGCATCTCTATTTCTAAATACTACATCATCCGTTATCATCCTTTATTGCTTAGTCAGAGCTCCGTCTTCTACGGCAAAGCAACTCTCCTACGATGCATGCTTTAGCGAGTTCACATATCATTCAATTTCCTTCTAGCTTTTCTCCACTGGATGAGGTCCTCCTATTATCGTGTTAATAACTAATCTTCTATTAGTTTTCCTAAGTCTTTCTCCGCTAGGTCTAGGCCGATTCCCTTGGGCAGACGGCCCTTAGGGTCTTTCATTCTAACCACCATCCTGCAGCTCTCTCCCATATTGTTGAAGCTTTTTCTTTCTTATTAATTCCTCAATAAAGTCTCTTAAATGTCAGTACTCGTTCGTGTTGTGTCTATGTTTTCATTGGAATGATAGTACTTTCCAAAGCCCCTTTCCTCCTTGGTCGCCACCCTCCTAGGCAGCCTTTTATATCATTTTGTTTCTTTTATAGCAAGGTATATATTCTCTAACATATCGTTCAGAGGTGTATACTCCTCAGGCCTCATATTCCTCGGGCACTTCTAGGTTTTATTTTGCCTACTACCAGATCCCTGATTTCATTTCTTCTGATTATTCGAATTTCCAACATACCCGCTATGTTTTCGAAGCTTTCTTTGATTTGTTCAATCGCCACGTTGCTCGGCATTACTTCCTTTGAGTGTCCACCATTGGTCCATCCAACTTCCTTACTTTCTTTCTCCAAATGCAAGAACTAGTTGGCCTTCCAGTGGGATTCCTCCATAGTCGTTGGTTGTTTCATCTTTAACCATTTACTAAAGTCTATATCTGGATGTATGCCCTGGGCCAAGGCCATAAACACCAAATCCTCCTTTGGATTACTCACCTTCGTTATCGTGATGTTGAATCTATTCAAGAACCACTTCAACGAATCCTTAGGTCTTAAGAAAGGCTCGATAAGGAGATCACGTCCTTAGGTCGAGCTTCATGGAGTCGAAACTACTTATGAATTTCTTAGCCAACTCATCAAACATCAATATGGATCTCTACACGAGCTGGGTGAACCACATCAACGTAAAACCTTCCAAAAAAATAGGAAACCACCTATACCGCTCCGCATCCATCGTTGTGGTACCATCCATGTGCCACTTATATTTGGATAAGTGCTGCTTAGGATTGGTAGTCCCATTATATGATTCGCAAACTTCATAGGATACGCTTCCCTTAGAATGTTCTCTATAAATGTAGCTCTACTTGGTGTGGAACCTTAATGCTCATTGTTTCTACCTTTGCTTTCTTATACCAACCATTTAACCATATCTGCTATATACCCCTTGCTAGCATGGTACTCTGGAGGTCGACTATCAGAGGCTACATCGAGGGTTTGGCTCTGTCAACAATCTCGGTTTGCCTACTGATGTCGAGGTTTTCCAGTCTATGCAAGAAACACTCCTCCGATCTTCTGTTGATGTCCAATTGGTTCCGTTGCGGTTGTTTAAATTCCAACACCGTTAACTCCAACATTAAGCTTGTAATCATCACTCTCATGCTTCAGATCATCTTCTGAATCAGACAACTCCACAGCCTCAGCTCCTTGTCCTCTAGTCCATGAAGATTCTTCTCGGTACCGACCAGATTCTGGTCGATACAAAGTTGATTCCTTCTGGAGGGAGCACTCCAACTTCCTTCAGTGACCCTTTTGCTGCTCCAACAACTCTTTCCTTCTGTTTTTGTTTTTTCATTTCTCTTATTCTAACCAAGAACATACGAACTCTCTTCTTCGGATCCAGCATGAGAAACTTTCCTCCTACTTCTCCCGGTCCTCTATGGTTTTTAGGTCAGCAGTGCTATGCTAGCATTTATCTTTTTCATCAAAGCCTTCTGACCATCGACCAACTTTTGATTCATCTCCAACATCATCTTATCGAATCCACTCTAACCATCTCCTATGGAGAAGACGGTCCTCGCACCACCTACTGATTGTGGATCTCCATTTAATGAGTATTTCCTTCATCACCACCAGCTACTGCTCCTGATGACCTTCCTGATCTCCTAGGGGCCATTGTTTCCTTTATGCTAATTCCATCAAGTTCCTTAAAGCAAATCTTCTAAATCTAACCTTTGGAAACTCCAATCCAAAATAGAAAGCTAGATCTACACCTGAGAATCTCCTCTCTCAGTGAAGGCACAAAAATGCTGAAGCTGAAAGTGGATTAACACCCAAAGACCTATAGAAATATTTAGATCAAGTAGAGAGTACGTCAAAAATAGTAAGAACAATCAAGATTTTTGAAGTGGTTCGGAAATTTATGGCCTACGTCCATTATATATATTTTATTTATTATAGATTTTAGAGTCACTAATACACGGGTTTACTAATATAAAAGTCTAGAACTGCAAATAGTAGCTTTCTTAGTGAATACAATGGAGGAGAGATAGAAGATGAAGAAGATAATGAGCAAAAAGTCTTTTTTCAGTTGCTATAGGATCTGTATTTATAGAGAAATCGGCAGCAGAGCCGGAGACCATGAAATACCAAGTCCTGATCTAGATCCAAGAGTGTAGGAGGGGAAGATGGGACCCCTTAGGCACAAATTCTACTCGGTACTGACTAGAAGTGGTCGGTACCGACATGAATTTTGGAAAGGGAACTTCATTTCCTTATCTCCTTTGGTCCTCAATCCCCGATCCATTATGTTTCGAGCATTTTTCATTTAAGATTGAGTTTTTTTTGAGGTCCTGACACCACTTCTACTTGTTGGTTTTCCTTTAGAAATTCTTGAATTTGTTTTTCCATTCCTTGAGAAAAGCACTCCATGATGATCACACAAGTCATTACTCTACGTCTAAGTGTTTTGGGGGCCTAAAAGGGGTAGAAAAAGTGGTTGGTCTCGAGTAGAAAGTACTCGGTACCGAGTTGTTTCCTCTCCTCTGATTTTTCCCTAAATTCTTGAGTATAATCCTTCTGCCCCCTCTAAGTATGTTCTCAAGTTCGTGAACTGTTTTGTCTTCATTTTGATTCTCGAATTCTAATGAAAATCTAGTTGGTCAAAAAAGCTAGGTTAAATTCGAATTAAGACTTAGGAATTTGGGACATGGATAATTTACTATTTGCATAACGTACTAATTAATCAAAAGCATAATAATACTTGACTTGAGAATAATATGAATCTAAATTGTCTAAACTAGAATTGAATATTGCTAATCACACAACAATGATGATAGGACATGGTCTAGTATAAGTCAAACCACTTGAAGTGAAACACTATTCGGGAGAGGATTCGCATCCTTTGAATAGAAGGTTAGTATTACTATAGTTAGTAATTAACGTAAAGTCAAAGTCTTTGGCCAAAGCAAATTGACTAATCAATAATTTTTATCAGATTGAACCATGGACTTTAATGTTGGACTTTACAGTTAACTATAGATATTAATAGAGTTTGACATTGATCGAACTCTCGATATTTAAGTGATGACGAAGAGAAAACATGCTCCAGATATCTAAGTGACGATGAAAAAAAAACATGCATAATATACCATTGCTTATGTTGTCGCCTTTATAGCCAAGAAATTAGACTTCAGCTAGATAATCTGTAAGAAAATGAACTCTTGTCAAACTACTATGCTTTAGTAAAGTCCGTACATGCTTTAATATTAATTTTTTTAAATATTACTGATGGTTGAGTTCGCACCTAGGAGTCATAAAACCACAACTTTCAGTTTTTGATCAAAAATAATTTATTAAAATAATCTATAAAAGTTATAAATTATTATTATAGAGAAATTAATATACTAGTTATATTAATTAATTTGTTATTATATTTCATTATTATTAGAGGATCTAAAATTAATAAATAAAAAATATATTTTTTGTATTTTATTTAATTATTTTTTAGGCCAATATAATAGTTTAAATATAATAAATAATATATACATAAACATGCATATTGTAACACCTTGTAAAATTGACCATAAATAAATTGGATAAACTAAATTAAATAAGGTATGGATCAAAATGGAAATTTTTACAGAAGTTGGAATTTGACAACAAAAGTTTTGCCATTGCATTCATGGTGAAATTCCGATCAATTCTCATATATAATATGTTGAAAACAGAGCTCAAACAGAAAGTTATGGATGTTTGAAGTATTCGGGTTTAAATAATTTAAATATAATTCAAATTCAAATGAATAATTAATTTTAAAATTTGAAATTCAAAAGTTAATAGTAAATAGAATTAGAGGTTAAGTAAACGTTAAAATCAACGTTAACGTTAAATATTAATTAAGGAATATAATAAATAAAACAACGACATAAAATTATCATTTTCAAAATAAGGGGAGAGGTCGACCCCTAACCTCAATCGGTCAATTGCTCCCTGTCAAATGGCAGTTAGGGTTTGTGAATTGGAATGTTCCTGATTTTATAATTTACAACCAACCTTCATCCAACGGTTCCGGTGCATTCCAACCACTATAGATAAGACCCTATTCCCTTTACTTTTATTCATATAATATTTTGGGAATATTTTCGAAGCTCTGTTAGTTCATCTCGTCAAGATTCAGAAAACTTCATTAGGTTTTAGGTAAGAAATCATATATATCTACTTTTGTTTATTGTTTATTTTCTCAACTTCTTCACCTCCAAACCCTTAATTTTCAGAATCTAATGTATATACAAATCCCGTATTATATATATATATATATATTTATATATATATATATATCAAAAAGAAAAGATCTAATAAAGATTGTCAAAGGCTTGTTAAATCCAAGGAAGCAAAGCTAAGGATATACTATGAGTGGAAATCTTAGCTTTTCTCTTTTAGTAATAGATTAGTATGGTTTGGGTTTGAATATGCCTTGGGGAGTTTTGGTTTGTGAAAACATCATATTATAAACCCCCTAAAACTCCTTTAATGTGAAATGTCAATTCTAGGTTGAAATCTCAAATTGTTAATTTCAAAATAATGAAATTTGTGTAAATATTCAATTTTGATAATTTTACCTTCTATTCCACTCCTTATTATTTTTCTTTGAATTTGGTTAAAGAATTTTGATTAAGGAATAGTGTGTAAGGTACGAATTTTATTCGTAGTTTGCACTGCTTATTCCCGTGAATTAAATAGAAATCCCTTTGTTTATTTTTATGTGAAAAAGGAGTTGAATGGAGCAAAAAAATAAGAACCGTAAGTTTCTATTATTAATATATTCCATTATTTTGATGTAATGAGTTGAGTTTAAATTTTAATTATATACAAGTCTATTGATTGGAATTTTAGGATATGAATATTGGAATTTTTGTATTGTTGATAATATGGAATAAGACTTGTATAATTGTTTAAAGAGATGACATTTAAATGCTAGTTAGAGCGTATATTCCGCACACTTAGAAATTGCTAAGCGTGTGTATATGTGTGTGTATTAGCATAATTAACGTACAATTATAACGTATTAATTGCGTAGTTAATTAGGTAAATAATTATCATTAAATCCCCATTAGGAAGGTAAATAATGTTAAAGGCGAAATAATAAAGATTTCTTATAAGGCCTTGATTATGGAAATGGTGAGATGTGTGATAATATATGTAAAGTGTGATATAGATTATAACTAAGTTATAGGGATGCGAAGTCAGTCAAAAGCACATGAAAGTATGTCCAGCTAATGTGGCTACCGGCAGTGTGACTTTGAGGCTGATGTGAGACATTGCCTTAATAAGTTACTACGATGACGCGAGGTTAGTCCCAAATTATGTAGGGTAAATCTACCCAGTTAATCTGGCTACCAGTACCTACGAATAGTCAGACTAATATGAGATATCACCAAGAATATGGGTTATAATATGAAGGACTTGCTATAGAGATTGAAGGTAATAAGTGCTTATATGAGGCCTGCCTCTTCTCTATGTAGGAAGTAGTAAATGGTCCGGGTTATGGGCTAGGCACAGTATAGGGTATCTTGGGAAAGGGCCCGCTTTAATATGAAGTATTAAGTGGCAAAAGAGATTATTTGCAATGTCAGTTAGATAGTTACCAGTGAGGAGTCCGCCTTAGGATTACAGGTAGTAAATGACGTGGACCTGCCTTAAATAAGGTATTAAATGGTTGGAGTCTGCCTAATTCCTATAAAAAGGTATTAAGTGACTTGAGCACTATCTCTTACATTGATAAGACATTATGGACGATAAATATGGGTTATTAGGATGATAGCAAGTTAGCTATGGGCTTAAATTTGAAAACTTTTAGGCTTATATTTGAAAAGACTTATGATGTAGGTAGAAAACGTAAGACATGTTCCTATTTAAATTATATTGTCCAAGTACTAATAAAGTAAGTTTTGGATTTTTATTCACTAGACATATGTTGTTTTGACTCCCTCCTCATTACAACATAGGTTAGGAAGGTCGATGCTGAAGGCGAAGACATTGATGAGACTTTTGGCAGTAGTTTATTTATTTACTTGTTATTTTCTATAGTTTTTGATGTACTTATGAAATAAAGATAATGATGTAATTTTGGAATATTGTGGATATGTTATCGTTTTTTTTTGGATTTTGGAATTATGGATATTTTGTTATGGTTTTAAATGACATTTTGAAATTTAGATGAAATGGGTACTGTTGTTATTATTATATTTTATCCTTTCGTTGTGAGATTCTGATTGTGCAGATAAATAGCTCTATATTATTCTTTTTACCAACCAACAGCCAGCTTTGAGATGGTTCTAAGTTTCGTCGGACTTTTTGAGATCGGTATTTAGGTCCATTTCAAAGCGGGGTGTTACACATACATACATATATGTGTATGTGTGTGTAAGTTTTGATAGCCAAAATCTTCAAAATTGTTATAAAATAAAGCAGGAAAAAATATATGTTGGTGTGAGTTAATTTAACGAGTTTAATTAATGAAATAAGATAAGATCTCATTTATAATGGGTTATATCTCAAATGGTGTATATGGGTAAGATATTTACATATCTCATTAGTGTTGCAATAAATAAACTTCGACGCCTCCATTCTCAACACATAGAAATTCATTCTCTATAGAAAATAAATTACATCCTAATGATAGACTTTGCAACTCCACTACTAAGTTAGAGATTTATCTCTCAAACGTGAATTGGTGCATAATGAATTAAAAATGAATTTTTTGAAATTTGCCCATTTTATCTGCTGCCTGATGCACATGATTTAGTATGCATTTACTTAATGGTGTGAATATTGAAGGCAAAACTTCTATTAGTAATGATAGTTCTTGTGATTTGGATAGGACTAGACAGTAGGTTTAGGATTAGGTCATGTTTCAAAGGAAATGCCTAGTTATTCTTCAAAGTGGAAGATGGTAGATGAGGAGAGCTTCAAGATGTTGGAGGTTTGCAAGGAATGTGTCATGGGAAAGCAAACTAAACTGTCATTTGATGAGAAGAAAACATGATTCTAGGAGTATGTTTAAGTATGTTCACAGTAATGTATGGGGGCCAATAACAATAGTTTCTTTAAGAGGAGCTAGGTATTGTATATTTTTTCATTAATGATTTTTATCGAAAGGTTTAAGTGTATGTAATTAGGATTAAGTCAGATGCATTAGAGATGTTCAAAGTATGGAAGGCTCTTGTTGAAAATGACGGTGGTAAATCTTTGAAGGTGTTGAGATTCGATAATCACGGTGAGTATGTTTCCAAAGAATTCTTAGACTTTTGTAGAAATACGGTATTCAGAGTCATTTTACTACACAAGAGATCAAGAACAAAAGGAGGTTATGGATATGATGAATCATATTCTATTTGGGAAAGCTTGATGTTTAAGATTAACATCAGGTTCGCCAAATGGAATTACTGGACCAAAGCCTTTTCAACCGCGATGAGTATTATGAATCAAATTCTATGCTCGAAAATTGATGGAAAATTTTTGAAAGATGTATGGAACCTTAAGAATATTGATTTGAATTATCTTTGTATGTTTTATAGTTTGATTTATGTGCATGAGTCTGGAAATGATAAACTTGAGCTAATAGCGTTTAGTAATGCTATGTTACATGGATGAGTTAAAGGGATATCGTATTTGAAACCCAAAAATAAAGAAGGTTGTTAACTCAATACATGTTAGTTTTGATGAGTCCGGTTTGTTCAAGGAAAAACAAAGCTCATTGATTGTCCCAGATTTGATTGTCCCAGATTTGATTGTTGACAGACAAAAGGAGATGGAAATCATTCCCACTTTTCAACCTAAAAGTAGCACAGGTGATGTTGTTGATGGTAAGGCGGTTGATGTTACATCTCATTAAAGTCCACATGGTTCCTTTAGTAGTGTTGGTGACGTACACGATTTTATAAAAAGTTCAACTCAAGGTAGAGAAGAAGTGTATTTGGTTCAAGAGGGAGTCGAAGGGAGTTCAAGCGATGGGATTGCCAAATGGGTTGTTCAATGTACTATAAGGCTAAACATGAGGTATGATGATTGGAGTTATCTTAGCTTTTGCGATTATATGGATTATGCTTTTCTTGTAATCCAATATGAGCTAATGGATCTTGATGATGTCATCAAATCGAGTGATAATTTGAAATAGATTTTTATCTTTGAGGAAGAGAAACAGTCTTTGTAAAAGAATTGAACTTAGGGTTTAGTTCCACAACCTAAAGGAAATTAAGCTATTTGGTGCGAACAGATATACAAGGTGAAGGAGGATGAGAGATACAAAGCTCGATTAGTGATTAAGGGGTTTTCACAAAGGAAGGAAAAATAGTATGATGAGATTTTTTGCATCGATTGTGCGACATACTTCAATCCAGATCTTATTGAATATTGTTGTTATTTGCGACTTAGAGTTGTATCAACTTGATGTGAAAAGCTCTTTTTTCATATGACATGGATGAAGGCACTTATATGGAGCAATCGAAAGAGTTGTTGTAAAAAGAAAGTCAAATTTGGTGTTCAACTTGAAGAAGTCACCATATGGTTTGAAGCAATCGTCTAGGCAATTGTAAAAGATGTTTTATCATTATATGCTTAATATTGGGTTTGATAGAAGTGTCAAAGATACTTGTATATACTTTAAGCAGTTGAAAAATGATTGATAGGTGTACTTACTCTTGTATTTGGAAGACATGATGATTGCTTCAAAAGACAAAGATGAAATAAACACATTGAAATTGCACTTAAAAAAGGAATTTGATATAAACGAATATTAGGTATGGAAATTGTTAAGGGTCAAAAGTATTTTGAGATGAAATTGACTCAAATAGAATATACTGTAAAGGGTGCTTGCTGGGTTTGGCATAAATAAAGCCAAGGTGTCTAGTACACTAATGCCTCTACATATGATTCTTTCGATAAAAGGTTGACTGATTTTGGAGGATGATGGGGCCTTTATGACAAGGGTGTTACATCATGTGAGGTTGGTAGTTTGATGATGCTATGGTGTGTACAAAGCCAAATATAGAAAAAGTTGTCAGGATAGTTAGTCGGTATATGGCTGATCATAAAAGTTGCATTTGGAAGCCGTGAAAGTTATTTTGAGATATCTTAGAGATACTTTACAACATGGTCATGTGTTTTAAGGTAGTGTTAGTATGGGCTGCAAGTTGGTTAGTTATTGTGATTCAGACTAAACAGGTGATAGAGTTCAGAATAAATCAACTTTGAGGTGTCAAAAACTTGTTAGACGACGAGTTTCCTATCGAATTAGAAAATTGCTGAAAAATGTAATAAAAATTAACCGCAAGCGCATGGCGTACCATTTTAGTACATGGCGAGTACGGGTCGATTTGTAGGGAATTGAATTGATTATAAATTTTACTCAATCAAATTAAACCAAACTTGAGATTATTTTAAGCTAAGAAAAATGTAAAACTAGCTAGAACAAAGTGAATGGAAATATGAGATTAAAAGACAATTTAGAGGCAAATCCATTCTCATCCTCTCACATAAATCAACACAAAATTTTATCTATGATCTCTCATTTTAATCTAAATAGAATTAGTGATGTATTTATCATAATTATGGTCTATTTATGTTACTGATTAACATAACTTAAACCATCAAACTTTAATTCAACAACTAAAACCACTTGTTGAATGTCATGAAAATGAATATGAAACTAAAACAAAAGTCTATTTTAAGCATGATCTATTTACTATTTTTGATTAGTAACATAGATCATCAAATTTTGCTTTTACTTTAATTTCATGATCACTTAGTTGGTTAATGATGTAAATTATGTTTATGCTTGAATAAGAATAGCCTATTTGTGATAAACAACATAGACTATCAAATTCACTCATAAACTTACATTATAATCTAACTTTTCATGAAGCATAAAAAGTGATCATAAAAAAGAAAATATGTTGAATCTACATGAATTATAGAGCTTCATTACCCCTAAATTAAAGGGGTTTAGCTACTCATTTTTGCCATCATTTCAACACATGTAGATTACAACATTAAAAAGCAAGAGAAGTAAGGGCAACTTAAAAGAAAAGAGAACAAAATAATTGCATAAAAATAAAACTAAACTAAGTGCATAAATGAAAATCTAAACTACTAACATAAAAGGAAAGAGAGCATGTAAATAAAAATGAGCATAAAAATAACATGAAAGCATGAAAGAGTAAAGAAGAAGAGGCTTAGGAAGTCATTTTATTTCTCTTTTGATTTGAGGCTACAACTTGCATAATATAATAACTAGATATTAAAATCATTACATGAACATAAGAGGGTTATTTATACATGCCTAAAACCCTAATCCATATTTTAGGTGACTACTGACAGGGACGCGGAAGATGATCTTAAGGCTATTTAACACTAGAGGGGGGGTGAATATTGTTTTAAGAATTTCTTTAAACTTCTTTGATTTAAATTGATTTAACTAACTTAATGCAAATACACAATCACAGATCAAATCACAGAATCACAAACAGATGCAAATATAAATAAAAAGCAAGTAAAGGAAAGAACACACCAGGAATTTTATACTGGTTCGGTGTTACCCTACATCCAGTGCCGCACAACTCGTACGGCTTTCTATTCAATAATAATCTAGATTACAATCCCTCGATTCCAAGGCAACGAGGTACACCCTCCAGATTCTCAGGTCTCTGGGTAGAACCACTTGATTCACAGGACACAAGTTCACCCGATCGATTTCCAAGGACACGATCACACCTTTATAACCCTAAACAAGTTTCTTTGAGTACAAATGTATCTATAACTCTGATAAGCACTGAGATTCTTTGAAGAGAGTGGCAGAGAATCAAACTAGAGATATTCTGGTTTGATTCACTTAAGATTTCGGCAGAATATGGATAGGATGATTAGAAAATAAGATAAGAGAATAAAGAGGAGAGAAAATAAAGAAAGTAGTTACTGGAAAACGTCCATAACAGTCTCTATTTATAGAGAATGAATGGATGTGTCCATTCAAAGAGATTTAAACGAATAGACACTTCTTTTGAAAACAACCTTTGCTATAACGGAAAGCATGTCGACATGACGAGTAACTATGATGTCGACATGGTCTAGTAAAAATGATGATTTGCTTTTCTTTGAAAATGATGATTTAAAACATATGCAACTTTATTCAAATGGACTCTATGTATTTGTAGAAGGTATTTAGAAGTAGAAATACTTATGAATATATATATGTATATATATTAAAATATATTTAAAATCAAGGTAAATAAACTAAAGTAAATATAATATTAAAATAGATTTTGAGGCTAAAATATCAAGGACAATTTTGAAATCAAAATATAACAAAATGATAAATATGATTTTGAGGCTAAAACATTTTTGGAAATGTGAACGAAGGTTTTTCTTTTGAAAAGGAATATTTGAAAATCATTTTATAAAACAAGAGATAATTTTGAAAATAATTTTGAATCAAAATTAGTGGATAACAAAATAGGGCTACTATCCGTTCCACTAGATATTTCGTGAGTTCCATCTCACTAGGGTTCCATCCCTTTAACAAGAACGAAGTGGATTCCATTCCACGAGTAAATTGGATAAAAAAGAATGATAGTGCTTTCAAGGAGTTTTAACAAATATCTAACCTAACTATATTATTTGTCTTGAAATCTTGAATATCTTGAATCTCATGAGTCTTCAATCTTGAACTCTTGATCTTTGTCTTCATCAATTTTGTCTTCTTTACTGTACAGTCTTCTTTTGTTGATGCATATAGATTTCCTGCACATATATATTTTATAACACTTTTATAGTTGTTGTCATCAAAACCACTATCCTATGGACTAACATTCTCCCCCTTTTTGATGATGACAACCTTTGTTTATAAAATATTTATATTCTCCTTATAACTCCCCCTAAATCTAATAACTCCCCCTTAATCTATGCCTAACTAACCTATTTTATACTTCTCCCCCTTTGTCATCAACAAAAAAAATGACACTAACTATAAACTATATAACTCCCCCTTAAACTTAATACTAGAACAAAGTATAGTAAATGAATTGTGAAAGATATTAACTTAATTATACTATAATTATTCAATAAATATGTATAAATATATTTCAGACAATATAATCAACACATACATCAAATCCAATCATGTCAGACAAGTCAAACAAATTAATCAATTCAAACAAGTTAAACAAGTCAATCAAGTCAATAAATTAAACAAGTCAATCAAGTCAAACAATTCAAACAAGTCAATCAAATCAATCAAATCAACCAAAAACTAATAATCCTATATTATAAGACAATACTACAAACTCCTCCTAAATAAGATACACTTGTTATGTATACATGTATGCAATATGTAGTTTGTAAAACAGTATGAAGTGTATAACATATGCAATGTAGCATGAGATGATATGCAGAATGAAGTGTAACTTGTGATGCAAATGATTATGATATTTCATGCATTGTAATTTATGATGTAATATGCAATGAAATGTGATATGAAATAGGATGCATAATGATATGTAATATGAAACAAAATGATAATGAAGAAAAAATAATAATAATATGCAAAATGATATGATGATATATATACTACGGTAAGTGACATTCAGATTATAAGATAAACATGAGTGATAAGTAATATCTAATTGACAAGCATATATATATATATATATATGTGTGTGTGTGTGTATGTCTATGTATGTATACATATATCAACCTATTTATTATAAAACACTTCAACCAAACACAGGTAAAACACACCAATTACTAAACCTAAGTTAAGGAAACTAATGAATGTGACTGAAATAGTTGTAAAGACAATAGTTTAAAGGTAATAAATGGTATTAAAACTGTAACATAATCGTGAAAGGTAGTAACCAAACTTAATATCAAAATTAAATGCTAAGGAATAAGGACTTATACTATATATGATCAAATATGGTTTTTATAACGATTAATAGCCTACTTATTTAATTATAATTATTTTAATTACTATAATCCAAACTTCCATGTTCTTAACTTACTAATTAAAACCTTTATATTAAATTTCTATTGACTAAAATATTTAGAAACATGTTTAAACATTTTTTTTTAAAGTATCATAATGAAATATTAAAAATAACAAAGATTAAAAAACTAAAATAAACATGTGTTATATTAAGGCCTCTTTCATTTAAATTTTAATTAATTACTAAAGAATATCTAAACATTAATTTTAAATATTCTAATATAAGTTAGAAAATAACTCTAAAAAGAACAGAGAAAAATACTTAGTTTAAATATCATGTTTTTTTTTTATAATTTAAAATTTCAAACAGAAAAGACAGCATTTACAAAATGCTATAAAAGGTATTTGCAATGAAATATATTCAAAACATTATAAAATAGAAACTGTAGCTTTTACCAAATGCTGTGTAAAGTTTCTGAAACTCTACAGCGTTTCAAAGCACAAAAATGCTATAAAAACGAATTTGGAGTACTTATAAAACATTACAGAAGAAAAGAAGCATTTTAGAAATGCTATCTAAAGTTCTGGTCATGTGATGTGGTGCAATCTTATTAATTGAAGAAATATATAAATAGAGCCTTATTTTAACATTCTAAATTCATTCTACTAATTTCTTAAAAATATAAAATTAGTGTCTTAAAAGAAATAGAGTATGAGAAGTAAAAATAACATTAGAAAAGTTGAAATCATGAATGAATGTATGCTTTTCTACTTAGTATAGTTGTAATAAATTAGTTGTAGATTTTATTTGAAAGAAAACACATTTTAAAAGATTTTTTTAAAAAAAAATTAGACTTGTATAACGATATTTATACTATGGTGTGTCGATATATGGATCAAAATATCAAAACTTATAAAAGAGATAAATTTCTATACCTAACTAAATGCATAGATATATATATATTCCTAAATGCAACAATAAAGATGAAATAATAGTAAAGCGTACCAATTTTTGCATTCCATCTTTCTTACTTTGTCGTTCTTCCATTGTCGTGATCCACACATTTATATCTTTTCGAATTTGACGATGAAATCTGTTCTATTGCGACGGGCTCGTTTTTCTGATCAGCGTAGTATATTCATTTGCTGAATTTGAAGACCATATGAGAAAGATACGGATGATTTAGTAGATTGATCAACTTGGCGCCAAAACTTTGAATTCGAATTTTGAATGAATGGACACTTCAACCACTATAAATAAGCCCAACGGTCACCACTTTTCATAAAAATTCCTCCTCTTCATCTTCTTCCCGTTTTTCTATATACTATCAAACTTCTAGAAGGCATATCTCCTTCGTTTCTTAACGGAATTGGATGAAACCAGCGGCAAGTCGAAGAGGAAAGCAAGGGCTACGATCTAGTTATAGTTTGGTGTCGAATTTGGATGGTATTGTGATGCAACAGGCCGAACAGTAGAAGAAATGTTGAAGATCCCGTACACAGTTTTTCAGTTTTGGATAGCCAACTTCAAACTTTCATATCTCACTCAATTTTGATCGGAATTTGATGATCCACCCATCAAAATGACCATGAGAACAAGAACTACAATCTGAAAAGGAGTGGGAACAAAATATTCAAATCTCTGGATGAATTTTGAAGAATATCTTTGACGGATTTGCCTTCTTTTTCTCTTTGTTCACCAAAACTTCATTTGACCATAACTTGGTCATTTCTTGACGGATTCTCACGAAACCAGTGACATTGCGAAGCAGATAGAGAGAAGTACAGTATCAAATCAAGTTGTAGATGAGAACCCAAAGTTTTGAATTGATCTGGTACCCATTTCTTTGTCGATTTCCATTATATATCCATTTGTACATAACACTTCTCCTGCAAAACAAGATAACAATTTTTAAAGAATCAAGTGACTTTTCAAAATAACTAAATATAATTTTAAACAACAATATCATGATGATTCTGTGACATATTCAAATGAAAACAGTGTTAATAATTTTATAAAAAAAATTGCCATTTTAAAAATTTTCAAAATTCAGATTATGAAACTTTTGAAAACCTTGCTCTGATACCAAATGACAGGGACGCGAAAGATGATCTTAAGGCTATTTAACACTAGAGGGGGGGTGAATAGTGTTTTAAGAATTTCTTTAAAATTCTTTGATTTAAATTGATTTAACTAACTTAATGCAAATACACAATCACAGATCAAATCATAGAATCACAAACAGATGCAAATATAAATAAAAAGCAAGTAAAGGAAAGAACACACCAGGAATTTTATACTGGTTCGGTGTTACCCTACATCCAGTCCCGCACAACTCGTACGGCTTTCTATTCAATAATAATCTAGATTACAATCCCTCGATTCCAAGGCAACGAGGTACACCCTCCAGATTCTCAGGTCTCTGGGTAGAACCACTTGATTCACAGGACACAAGTTCACCCGATCGATTTCCAAGGACACGATCACACCTTTATAACCCTAAACAAGTTTCTTTGAGTACAAATGTATCTATAACTCTGATAAGCACTGAGATTCTTTGAAGAGAGTGGCAGAGAATCAAACTAGAGATATTCTGGTTTGATTCACTTAAGATTTCGGCAGAATATGGATAGGATGATTAGAAAATAAGATAAGAGAATAAAGAGGAGAGAAAATAAAGAAAGTAGTTACTGGAAAACGTCCATAACAGTCTCTATTTATAGAGAATGAATGGATGTGTCCATTCAAAGAGATTTAAACGAATAGACACTTCTTTTGAAAACAACCTTTGCTATAACGGGAAGCATGTCGACATGACGAGTAACTATGATGTCGACATGGTCTAGTAAAAATGATGATTTGCTTTTCTTTGAAAATGATGATTTAAAACATATGCAACTTTATTCAAATGGACTCTATGTATTTGTAGAAGGTATTTAGAAGTAGAAATACTTATGAATATATATATGTATATATATTAAAATATATTTAAAATCAAGGTAAATAAACTAAAGTAAATATAATATTAAAATAGATTTTGAGGCTAAAATACCAAGGACAATTTTGAAATCAAAATATAACAAAATGATAAATATGATTTTGAGGCTAAAACATTTTTGGAAATGTGAACGAAGGTTTTTCTTTTGAAAAGGAATATTTGAAAATCATTTTATAAAACAAGAGATAATTTTGAAAATCATTTTGAATCAAAATTAGTGGATAACAAAATAGGGCTACTATCCGTTCCACTAGATATTTCGTGAGTTCCATCTCACTAGGGTTCCATCCCTTTAACAAGAACGAAGTGGATTCCATTCCACGAGTAAATTGGATAAAAAAGAATGATAGTGCTTTCAAGGAGTTTTAACAAATATCTAACCTAACTATATTATTTGTCTTGAACTCTTGAATATCTTGAATCTCATGAGTCTTCAATCTTGAACTCTTGATCTTTGTCTTCATCAATTTTGTCTTCTTTACTGTACAGTCTTCTTTTGTTGATACCTGCATATAGATTTCCTGCACATATATATTTTATAACACTTCTATAGTTGTTGTCATCAAAACCACTATCCTATGGACTAACAACTACCCAAAATACCCCTTAGGAAGTGTGGCCTCCAAGTTATCATTAGCATGAATTAATCCTCCATTAAATATGCATGTGCTTTTAATCTCCACTAACTTGTGCATTAGCTCCTAATTATAGATTATGGTAAGTGGAAAGGTGAGGTCCTCCATGATTACATGAATTCATTTATTTCCATCTTCATTTGCCTTCTTCTCTTGTGCATGCATATTTCCATAAAGGTTTCTTCATATTTCCATTCAAATGCCTATAAATAAAAATAAAACGTGCAAGTGAATATTCTCCAAAATTAATATATGCACAAAATTACCATTTTGCCCCTAAATGAGGATGAATGAATGATGATTCGATGATATTTGGATTTTGGTAAAAACATGTAAAAATACCCAATTATGACATTTATTTAAATAAAAGTAGATTAAATATGGAAGTAAAAATATGCATATATACGTGCACATCAAATACCCCAACACTTATCTTTTTATTCAACCTCGAATAAAGAAAAACTAAGATAAATCCACTTTCATAGGAAACACGATTGCATTGAGCGTATGCAATGAGCCGTTAAACCTTTAGGTGTCCCTAGTAGGACGAGTGTTGTCTCGTGAGGGTTTCAGCGGATACTACCCACGAAATCCAGATGCAACATGAAAAATTCCTAAATGCAAGATTTATTTAAAAATAGATGAATGCAAGTTTTTGAAAATATTTACAAATAAAGAATTTACTTTTAAATTGACACGAATAAGTTAAATATAAGATCTGGTCATTATCAAGAAATTTAAGTCCTTTTACTTGTCAAAACTTCTAACAAAAAATTAGTTATTATCACAATTGGACTCGAGTTGGCTAGTTGTTTCGGTTGATAACATAGTGCAACTATGAAATGGATCCTTAGTTGATTATCAAAGTTTTTCAAAGTTGTATTTTTATTTATTTTGAATAAAAGGTCGAGTCAACTAAGTGAGAATGGTGCTTGGATTTCAATTGCTTGCTCTCTCCATTTTTGAAAAGTATTAACATTATTATTATTTACACACCTAACTCAGATAAACTGAGGCCAGATATACCGATCCTACACCGCCTTTCGGGCTTATGTGAGAAGAGTATAGAGCATGGCGAGTGTACACACTTGCGTATGAACACATGACTCTAGGTGGTAATTTTTTATTAAAAATATTTACATACACCTAACTCAGATAAACTAATGCCAGATACACCGATCCTGCATTGCCTTTCGGGCTTACGTGAGAATGGTACAGAGCATGGCGAGTGTACACACTTGCGTGTGAACACATGACTCTTGGTGTTTCTTATTTTTTTTCAAAAACCATTTTTTTATGTTTTATATTTTTTTTGGAAGAGAGAGTTTTGCAATATCATCTTAGCACCACTTAACTTAGAAGATCAAAAATGTTATGACCTATACTTTAAATCAACGACTCTTCTAAACAAAGATTTACAATTAGGATATACTTCATAACTAACACCCATGAACCTTCCTATACACTAGTTAAACCATAGTTACTTGTAATCAAATTTATTTTTATTTTTGTTGAGACAGATAAATTTTTAAAAATTTCAACTTAATAACCAAAAACATATACTTATATTCTATAGTGTTTCTTCAAAAGTAAATTACTAGGTTAAAAAGAAAATTTGTTTTGAAATTGTGTATGTTTTTTTTTTGAGTTTTGAAAGAAAAATGCAAAAAATAAACCATGAAATCATGAAAAATGAAAAATGAAGATGAGACTCCCTCCACACTTGATTTTGACTGTGTCCCCATAGTCAATGCATGATGTACTGAGTGTAACGGGGAAAAATATGTACATATTTACAAAAGAGGGTTAACATTTCTTACTAGACGTAGAATGGCTCATGAAGAATCATGAGCTCCTCCTTTTGATTACTTGGAAATTCCAAGTATGGTTTCAAGCGATGACCATTGACTTTGAAAATTGTTCCATCCTTGGTGTGTTGTATTTCAATGGCACCATGTGGAAAAACAGTTCGTACCACAAATGGTCCAATCCATCTTGATTTTAATTTCCTAGGAAATAAGTGAAGTCTAGAGTCATACAAAAGAACCTTTTGGTTTGGCGAAAATGTTTTTCTTAGGATAGACTTGTCATGAAAAAAATTTGTTCTTTCTTTGTAAATTTTCTCGTTTTCGTATGCATTGTTCCTAAGTTCTTCTAATTCGTTGATATGCAATTTTCTGTTTTGCTAGCTTTTTCAAGATCAAAGTTTAAGTTCTTAATTTCCCACAACGCTTTGTGTTCGAGTTCAATGGGAAAATGGCACGCTTTTCCATATACAAGCCTAAAATGAGACATTCTAAGGTTGGTTTTAAAAGTGGTACGGTAATCCCAAAGCGCGCCAGTCAATTTCTAAGACCAATCTTTTCGATTTTTATTAACAGTTTTCTCCAAAATTTGTTTTATTTGTCGATTTGAACTTCAACTTGTGGGTTATCGAGTATTTCTTCATCAGAGTTTCAAATGATCGATTGCAAAAATGGGTTATGTTATCACTTATTATTGTGTGAGGCATGCCGAACCTCGAAAAGATATTTTCTTTAAGGAATTTCACAACAATTCTATGGTCTTTGGTTTTACACGAAACGACTTCGACCCATTTCGAGACATAGTCAAGAAGAATGTACAAATTTCCGAAAGAATTGGGAAACGGTCCCATAAAATCAATACCCAATACATCAAAGATTTCGATCATAAGAATGGGATTCGAAGGCATCATGTTTTGTCGAGAGATTCTTTCTAACATTTGGCAACGATCACAAGTTTTACAAAATTCGAATGAGTCTTTGAAAAGAGTGGGCCAGTAGAAGCCACATTGAAGCACCTTCTCCGCAGTTTCCTTCGGACCGAAGTGACCGCCACATGCTTGGTAATGAAAAAACGAAAGAACATTTTTAATTTCGCAATATGGAATGCAACATCGAATGATTTGGTCGGAACAGTATTTAAACAAGTACAGATCATCCTAATAGAAGTACTTGACTTGAGAAAGAAATTTATATTTATCTTATTTCGACCAAAATGAAGGAGTTTCCTTAGTGACTAGTTCAGTATGTCGGCATACCAAAGACCGACAAAAACAAAATGGAGTTGTTTGTCGGGAAAGTTCTCGTTGATCGGTAAAGAAGATGGTGCGTTTGGAAGACTAGACAAATGATCAGTAATGACATTGTTGGATCCTTTTTTGTCTTTGATTGTAAGGTCAAATTCTTGGAGTAAAAGGATCCAACATATCAAACGAGACTTAGCGTCCTTTTTAGCAAAAAGGTATCTAAGAGCGGAGTGGTCAGTGTAAACAGTAATGTGTGAGCAAATCAAGTAAGGTCAAAATTTTCGAGCGCAAAGACTACTGCTATAAGCTTTTTTTCAATGGTCGTGTAATTCAACTGAACATCGTTTAGATTCATACTAGCGTAGTAGATGACTTGAAGGATTTTGTTGATGCATCGTCCTAAGACATCACTAACTACAAAGTTAGAAGCATCACACATTATTTTAAATGGAAGATCCCAATTGGGTGAGCAAATGATGGGAGCGGAAATGAGTTTGATTTTGAGACGTTCGAAAGTAGAAACACAATCATAATTGAAATCAAATGGAACGTCTTTTCCAAGAAGAGTTGTAAGAGGTCGAGCAATTTTACTAAAATCCTTTACAAAACATCGATAAAAACCAACGTGTCCAAGAAATAAATGAATGTCTTTGATAGATTTGGCAATATGCAGATTCGCAATTACGTCAACTTCGCTTTATCTACCTCATTGTCTTTGTTTGAAATGACATGCCCAAGGACAATGCTGTGTTTGACCATAAAATGGTATTTTTTTTCCCAATTTAACGTTAAGTGTTTGTCCTTGCATCGTTTAAAAACCAATTCAAGATGTTATAAGCACTCGGAAAAAGAGTTTCCGAAGATAGAAAAATCATCCATAAACACTTCAATAAAGCGTTCGATCATATCAGAAAAGATGCTGATCATGCATCTTTGAAATGTAGCAGGAGCATTGCAAAGGCCAAATGGCATACGTCGATAAGAAAAAGTGCCAAAGGGACACGTGAAAGTCGTTTTCTCTTGATCTTCAGGAGCGATTGGAATTTGGTTATAGCCGGAATAACCATCAAGAAAGCAATAGAATTCATGGCCGGCTAAACGTTCAAGCATTTGGTCGATGAAAAGAAGAGGGAAATGATCCTTACATGTTGCAGCATTTAGTTTTCGATAATCAATGCAAAGACGCCAACCCATTTGAGTACGAGTTGGAATGAGTTCGTTAGAATCATTCTTGATAACCGTAAGTCCAGACATTTTAGGCACGACATGAATTGGGCTAACCCACGAACTATCGAAGATTGGGTATATGATTCCATTATCGAGAAGTTTAAGAATTTCGTTACGAATAGCATCCTTCATTTTTGGGTTAAGCCTTCGTTTCCCATCACGAATAGGCTTGGCATCGTTGACTAAATGTATGCGATGTTGAATAAGAGCAGGACTAATTCCCTTTATATCAGTGATCAACCATCCAATTGCTTCTTTGTTTTTCGACAGTATTGAAAGTAAGGAAGTTTCTTGATCAAGAGAGAGAGAGAGAGTTGAAGAGATTATAACGGAAAACGTTTCATTGTCACCTAAGTATGCGTACTTAAGTTGATCGGGAAGGGATTTAAGGTCCAACCTTGGGGGTTGCTCAATCGAAGGGTTAGGTTGAAGATCTGACTCAATAGTGAGAGGTTCAAATGGAAGCACAATTTAAATCTTGTTAGGCTCATCTTGAAACAGTTGTTTGTATTCGATTTCGCATTTGTGATTTAAGTTAACTATTTCGTTATCGAATTTTTTTGAATGAAGCTAATTTCCAACGTTTGGTCACGTGGTTCTTTTGATTGATTTTCAAGATTGAAAATGTTAAGATCCAAAGTCATGTTTCCAAAATAAATTTTCATCGAAACATTTCGACAATTGATTAGAGAATTTGAAGTAGCCAAGAAAGGTCAGCCTAAAATCAATGGAATTTGACTCATTGGATTACTCACGGGTTGGGTCTCCAAAATGATGAAATCGATAGGGAATATGAATTGATCGATTTTTGATGAGTACGCCTTCGATTTCTCCCACGGGTTTCTTTATTGAACGAACGGTAAATCAAAGAGTTACTTTCGTCGGTTTTAGATCACCCAAGCCAAGTTGCTGGTAAACGGAATAAGGAATCAAATTGACACTCGCACCCAAATCGAGTAAGCATTTGTTAATTGTTTTATCTCCTATCACGCACAAGATCGTCGGACATCCAGGATCTTTGTATTTGATGGGAATTGATTGGGACAAGACTTCGCTAAGTCTGATGGCTAAGAAAACTTTCTTGGGTACATGCGTGTGTCGTTTTTGGGTACACAAGTCTTTGAGAAACTTAGTGTGAGTTGGGACTTGTTGAACGATATCAAAAAGCGGGATATTAACTTTGACTTGTTTGAAAATTTCCAACATCTTTTCCATTTGGTTAGAGTGTTTCTTGGGTCGCAGACGATGTGGAAATGGAACACGATACTCAGTAGGTGGATCTACTTGAGTAGAAGAAGAATTTGGATTGGAAGAATTTGATTTGATGTTTGGCTCAACGTTTTGTTCAGAATCGTTTGTTGTTTTAGAAGTGTCGAGAGTTTCTGGTAAATTGTTTGGATTAACGACTTGATTATCGATTTGTTTTTCGAAATGCAAAGTCATGATAGCATTCATTTGGGTTACGTTGCTATCTTGAACAACATGGGCTTGATTCGAATTCGTGTTTTGATTTTTGGGATTTGGGACTGGCTGACTTGGGAATGTGCCTTGTTCACGTTCACTTAAAGACGTGGCTAATTAACTCATTTGCATTTCAATTTTATCAACCGAGTGACTCGTATTCTGCATGTACGAAGCTAAAAAAATTTGCAAATTATTGTTTGATTTGAGGCTTTGAGTGGTTGCCTTAGCCAAAGTTTCGAGACTTTTTTCAAGAGAAGACAATCATTTATCGTCTTGAGGAGCAAAAGATTGTTGCACTTGATTTTGAGATGGACCCGCAAAATTTTGTTGAAAACGATTGGGTTGAAAGGGAGGATTCGAAGCATTGTTCAGAAATGCTTGAAAATTAGGATGAACCAAATTCGTGTTGGGATTTTTTGGTTCCACGCAAAGTTTGGATGATTTCTCCAACCAGGATTGTACGTTGGAGAAAACGGGTTATTTTTAACCTTGTTGAAAGCATTGAGTTGTTCTATCGAATTAGGGCACTGATCAGCTATGTGATTCGGATCGTTACATGTATAACACATGGGTTGGGAAGCTTGGTTCATTTGGTTGGACGAAAATACGTTGTCGAATTTATTGATCATTGCGTCGATCTTAGCTTCCAAAGCCAAATATGATACTACCGAGTGTGCGCTCGATCGTGTGTAAATTTATTTTTCATTAGAACGTTCCCATTGGGACGATTTTTCGGCTAGGTTTTCAAGAAATTTCTAAGCATCGTCGTGATGTTGGGCAAGAATATTTCCTTGGAACATAGATTCAAGCATGGTTCATGAGCTGTTTTGAAGTCCATCGTATAAGATTTGGCAAAGAGTCTATTTTTCGAAATTATAGTGTGGACATTTTATTAAAAGCTCTTTAAATCTTTCAAAATATTTTCCAAATGGTTCTCCCCTAAATTGATGAAAATTGACAATTTCATTTCGGATTTTAGTTGTTTTTTCCTAGGGGTAAAACTTAACGAATTCTTGCCAATTTTTAATCGAGTTTGATAGTAAGCTGTACAACCACTTTTCCACGTGATCAGTAAGAGCGAATGAAATTAATCAAAGTTTGATTCCGTCATCACTAAGTTGTTGGAGTTTAATGGTTGCGCAAACTTGCTCGAATTTCGTTAAGAAAATGTATGGGTCATCATGTTCAAAATTGCTAAATTTTTGGAGTGTGGCAATATGGTTTGAGTGAATTTTGAAATGATTACTTGTTGGGGCGAGTAATCTGATGCAAGGAACAGGAACTCTATCAAGAAAGATTCTATCCATAATAGATCAAGGGGTGTTCTCGTTCGCCATTTCAAGAGGATCGTTTGTTCGAGTTAAACGATTAGTTGCTGTGTCATGAGTCCAACGATTTTTTATTGTGTCATGAGTCCAAGTACTCATGCACAAGAAAAAGTCAAGGAGAGAAAGAAGTGAGAATCGAGTTGAGAGAATGAAACAAGGTTTGGAAAATGAAGTGAATATTTGTTTTGTTTTTTTTAAAGGAAAAATATATACCAAAATGATTTATTTTTCAAAAGGAAAATTTGTTTTTTTTTTGAATTTTGGATTTCCAAATTTTTTTTATATGTTTTTGTTTTTTTTGAAAAGATTGTATTTTTTTTGGATTTTTGTTTTCTACAAAAAACTAGCTCAATTTTTTTTTTGAATTTTTGATTTTGATTAAAGAATTTGGAGGAAAAGATTTAAAAAAAAAGAATTTTTTTTGGATTTTTTTTAAAAAACTAAGTTAAGTTAAATTTACAATTTTTTTTGGTTTTGGATTTTGAATTTTTTTTTTAAATATGCATGAACTAATGTAACTAAATGAATGCCAGGACTTAATTACAAATTCTCTGTCCTTAGTAGATCCTAACCTAAAATTGTATAATCACACTTTGTCTTAATTTAACAAAATATTTCTTAACCAGATAACGGGCAGGAGTTATCGGTGCACCACGAATCACCGTAGAAATGCAAATGGTTTAAGTACCTTTAGAGAAACAATCACTATAATATTTATGAATCACCGTAATATTTATAAATAATTATTGCTCTGCCGTAGCCTCGACACCAAGAAAATAAATTGTTCAAAGAAGACAACTTGTGAAGATACAATTAAGCTCTAGGTGAGCTCGTGACTCCCTTAAGCTGAAGTCTAACCGTCATAGTAGTCAAAATTCTATGATGATATGCAATTTGTGGGTCAAGAAAAGGGTGATAAAATCCCCCACCTTATGTGGATTTGGGTATTACCTTTAGAAAAGAAAATAAGATGGTATGAATGCAAAGAAGAAATTAAACGTGATTTTAACGATGCAACTACGAATGAAATTTGTTTTTTTTTGAAATTCTTTTTTTAGAAAAATGCAAGTAACCAACAATGCAAGGAAAACTAAAAACAAGAGATAAGGGCACGATACCAAAGCGTGCAAAATTATTAGCAATTTATTTATTTTTTAGAGCAGCGATATTTTTAGCAAGCAAGCAAAGCAGTTATTTTTGGCAAGCGGTTCTTCTTCTTATATGCTTTGGCAACCTGACAAAGGAGTGAATCAAGATATATACAATTTTTTTATATAAGGATGGAACAAAAACAAAAGATAAAATTAAAAATTTATTCTTTTTAAAGACAAAAAAAAAGACAAAGAAAACTTAACAAAACAAAAGGAAAACTTAACAGAGGTTTTAATAGAAGAAAACTAAAAAGAAATTTTTTTTATATTCTCTTATTTTGTTGTTTTTTGTTTTTTTAAAATAAGAAGATATTTTAATAATAAAATAAAACAAGAAGAGATTTTAACAAAGGAAAACAAAAAGGTTTAAAATAAATAAAAACAAAATAATCACTCAGCGCAAACAAGCCCACTAACTTTCACCTACACCTGTATATCTTTGTCTTCTTTCTCTGTTTATTAAAATCACAAAGTCTAAAACAAGAACAAAAAATAAATTAAAAGCGTGAACTGAAAATAAACGCGATTTGTAAATCACGGTTTGGAAATAGAAGCTGGGGGTGGAAGTAAGAGGCAGGTCGCGGTGATTGGTTGCGATGGTGTAACAACCCGAAATTTAACCCGTCATAATTAATTTGTTAATTAATTAAAAAATAAAATAACCTTGCAAAATTGTCAAAATCAAGCCACGGTAGTTGCACCACTGTGTCCGTGGTAATTTTCTGGTCAATTTCTATATATAGAACGTCAGAATCTGAGTTAATTTGAGCAAAGAACGAAATAATCAACGAAATGAATATATATATATATATATATATATGGTCAGGTCGACCTGGGCAAGGGGGCGATTGACCGCCCGGTCGACCCACCTTGCATTTTGGCAAGCGAACGAACGTTAATTCGTTCGAACGAATTAGCGGCCACCAAACACATCATTTGCATCCTTTATTTCGATCTGGTCCCTCCGTTTTCGCATCCGATGGCCCCTATTCAGCCTATGACGTGGTTGCATCCTATTCAATCTCCAAATTCAACGGTCCGAGATCCACTTCTACACCTATAAATAGACCCCAAGACCTAACACTTTTTCTCATTCTAGGTTTTCTCCAATTGAGTTCGCCTTTCTAGGAAGGACCCTAAACGGAATAATTTTTCCAAAGGAGAAAATCGTTATAAATTAAATTATTTTACAACTCCAAGTGGATCCAGGAAGACCAAAGGAAGAGCTTAGGACCGAAGGTGAGTGATTGTAATTATTTTAAGATTTCTTTATGTAATTTAAAATAATAGGGTTTTCAATAGTTGTAGTTTTACTACGATTTTTGGAATAGCCTTTTCAGTAGTTTATTTACTATTTTCAGAATTATTTTCAGTCTATTTCCTTTCAACTATTCTTTTCAGTAATTTTAATTTATTTCTGTTAATTATAGCTTTTCCATTTATTTACAGTTATTTACAATATTTTAGTTTATTTACTGTTATTTATTTCTTATTTATATCTTTTTCGACGTTTTGGAATTTATGCAAGCGTCTATTCTCTTCATCCCCCTTTTCTTCGCGTATGGATTAGAGTAAATTAAACACGAATATGGATTATATAAGTAAGAACATCAAATGAAGAAAATAAGATAAAAATTTCAAAGACTATTATATAAATGAAATTGGACTGAAATTATGCCTAATTATGACGTTAATTGGACTAGATTAAAAAGATAATTGGCATAGTTATAACTTAGAATTATAACTAAAAAGAGTAATAGATGAAAGAAGCTTATTTTCACACTTAGACCTTGGGTTAAGTAATAAGCATGATTATAACGTAGGTTATAATAAGAAAAAGAATAGGGTAAGGCTTATTTTAAGACTTAGGATAAATTAATAAGCACAGATAGTAGGGAAAAAGGTAAAGGCTTATTTAACTAATTTACCTAAGTTAATAAGCAAAGATGAAAGTAGGACCTGTACCAAATAGCATTCCCTATTAGACAAAACGGTGAGCCTAGGGCACGCTTATGCTAAGAATGGTAGTAATTGGTCAAATAGAAGTCCAAATCATGGGGGATTTGGATAAGGGGCGCTACTAGATATTGTTTGGATGAAGGGCCAGTACTAACAGCATTTCCCCTATAGATTCTATAGACACGCGGTGATCTCACATTAGCCTGAAGTGAGATGAGAGGTACGCTTATGCTGGATGTTGGAGGTAATAAGAAGACCCAATAGGTTGAGCAAAAGGCAGCATGGGCATGGTGGCAGTTATGCATGTGACTTCCATTGCGGGTGCTCAGTAATAGCTATGAGTTCCAAGCGCTTAGTATGGGTGTCTTTCGTAGACACCATTGCCTTCTGTATAGGGAGCTATATATATGTTATCTGGATCCATAGTAGTTGCTCTGTGCATCTTTCGTAGATACCATTGGCTGCTGTGTAGGGAGTTATATAGTGGCTGGTCCGCAGTAAGGTCAATGGAGTAGCAAGCCAATCAAAAAGGGTAGAATTAGGGTTACATCCTAATTATAGGATTAGGAATTCAGCCTAATCAAAGCGTATGTCAAGGACAAGTGCAAGCAATTAGAGTTAACCTATCTTATAAATTGAGCAATATTTAATCGTACTTATTTCCAGTTTATCTATTTCCTATTTCCTTTATTATCCTTATTTATGCTAGAACTATTGCAGAGTCTATTACTTTTATCTTGCTTAAAGACTCTAGTAATTACTATCATTCACCAGACTTTTAGTCTGACCCACTCCTCTATTTTCCCTTTTTCCCCTCTTAGGCAATCAAGGGAGAAGTCAGTAGATTTTTGCAGCTTGGGGTTTCTTGGAGGAGATTTCTTCTATGTACTTCTTTTATTTCAGCTTTCGTTCTTTCTATGTACTGGCTTATTTGGAGGGATATTATGTACTCTGATTTTGAGACTATGAGTTTTTGTTTCATGAGACATATTGGATTTTTAGACATGTATGTGGTATTAGACTTATTTATGAAGTAATTATGAAGCTTTGTTTTAATTAAGTTATTATTTTAAGTTTCCGTTGTTTTTATCTATATTTGCCTTGTGAATCTTAGTCTCTGTTAGCTTTAGTTATACCTACAACACACCATGCATTTTAATGTGTCCTTTTGGGTATATTAAGGGGTGTGGGGGGTGTTTCACTTGGTATCAAAGCCTAAGGTTACAGAATTCCTAAAAATTTATTTTTGAAAGTAAAGTATTTTTCAAAAATAACTTGTTTTAAATGTATTTTTCAAAAAAGAACTTTTAGAAATGATTTTAAGTATAAAGGAATTTTTATAAAAATCCCCTCATAAGTCCAGTTCAATCTCCCTTTGACTCTTTCCTAAACTACCTTTTTCTTTTCGTAGAATGGCTGATGCCCTAAACCTTCTCGAGGGCATTCCAGTCCCGGCCTGGTTTCGTAGGTACTTACAAGCCACGACTTCAGAGGTGCACGGGCCTACGCCCAATCCTGCACCAGCGGGTGGGAATCCCATCAACCCACCTGCCGCCATCAATTTCTCTAAGCTTTGTAAAGATTTTATGAGTTTGGGCGGGAAGACTTTTTCTGGCAAGGAGACTTTTTATGAGGTGAGAGTGTGGCTTAGGGACACAGAGAGGATTTTTGGTCTTTTGAGATTGGATGGTGAGCAGCGAGTTCAGCTAGCCGCTTGACAACTAAAGGAGGAGGCATCTTATTGGTGGGAGGTGATCAAATTGGAGGGTAGAAATGTTACTTGGGATGGATTTCAGGAGCGATTCGATAGGAAGTTTCTATCTCAGGCAGAAGAGAGTGTTCAGCTGGAGAGGTTTATCAATTTGAAGCAAGGGAGTTTGTCTATTAAGGAGTACATCAATCAATTCAATGAGCTGTCGCGGTTTGGTATGGATTTGGTGAACATGCCACATAAGAAAGCTATGAAGTTTGCGAAGGGATTGAATCAACCCCTTCAGGGATTGTTGCTGACTCATGTACCGATGGGAGCTACTTATGAGTCTGTAGTCGAGATGACACTTCTGTCGGATACAGTCAAGGAGAGAGAGTCTAAAGAGGAGGTTAAGTCAGAAGGTTCAAAGAAGAAGTGGTGGGAAAAGAATAAGAAGAAGAAGAAAGGTGATGGTCCTCAAAAGCAGATTAAGAAAGGAATAAAGTGCCGTGGTTGTGGGAAGGTTGGACATATGGCCAGGGATTGCTGGAAGGAGAAGATGAAGGGAAAGTGCTATACTTGCGGGCTGCCCGGTCATATGAGTAGGAGTTGTCCTGAGGAAATGAGTGCACCAGTTGCACAGATTCAGACGTTAGACGCAGCACCATCCAGTAACATTCCAGGTATAGGTAGGAAAGTCACAGTCGAAGGTTTGATTTCTATATCTGATTTTCCCATTCGAACTTTATTTGATTCTGGAGCATCACATTCTTTTATTTCTAGTCATCTAGTAGATTGTTTGCACTTGGACATATCATTAGTAGTAGACCCCATTATTGTTTCAAACCCCATAGGAGGATCGGCACACTTATCTATGGTTTGTAGGGGTTTGAAAATCTTTATCCTAGGCGTAGAATTTGACTGTTACGCCTATGTTTTGGGATTTTCGGGGTATGGGATGATCTTAGGGATGGATTGGATATCCATATACAGAGCTATCTTAGACTGCGAGAGGAGAGTCGTTAGACTTGAGATTTGCAGTGGTAGGACTCTAGAAGTATCTTGCGACCCGCAAGGGTCAGTCATGTTGAGTTTTTTCTATTCCCTCAATTCATCGTCATCAGAGTTGCATTCGGTTCATGTCATCAGAAATTTTTCAAACGTCTTTGAGGAGGTTAGGGGACTACCCCCTAAGAGAGAGATTGACTTCAGGATTTATATGACCGAGAATGCTAAGCCAGTAACATTACCTGTGAGGCACATGGCACCTAGAGAGAGGAAAGAATTGAGCAAGCAGATTCGTGAGCTGTTGGAGAAGGGATTCATAAGAAGGAGCATATCGGAGTGGGGAGCGCCAGTCATCTTCGCCACTAAGGCGGATGGTTCTCTCCGAATTTGCGTAGATTATAGAGAATTAAATAAGCTCACCAAGAAGAACCGATATCCACTCCCTAGGATTGATGATCTTTTTGACCAGTTGGTAGGTTCTTTGGTTTTCTCTCAGCTTGATTTAGCCACGGGATTCCATCATCTTAGAGTCGTTGATGACAGCATAGATAAGAATGCCTTTAGGACACCGGATGGATTCTTCGAGTGGTTGGTTATGCCTTTTGGGCTAACCAATGCTCCAGCCTATTTCGTTGATTTGATGAGCCACGTCTTTAGGAATGTCCAAAATAAGTTTGTGGTGGTATTCGTGGATGATATCTTGGTATTTTCCAAGAATAAGGAGGAGCATGTTGTTCATTTGAAAGAAGTTCTTCGCACACTTCGTAGTCATCATTTGAGAGCTAAGTTTTTGAAGTGCCATTTTTGGAGAGAGGAAGTTCGTTTCTTGGGGCACGTAGTTTCGAAGGAAGGTTTGGCTGTTGACCCCGCCAAGGTTATTGCAGTGCAAGATTGGACGGCCCCTAAGAACGTTACCAAGGTTAGGAGCTTCCTAGGATTGCCTGGCTACTATAGGAAGTTCATTAGAGACTTTGCCAAGATTTCGGCACCACTCACGCACCTTACTAAGAAGAATAAAGCTTTCATATGGGACATAGATTGTGAGGATTCCTTCACAAAACTTAAGAGAGCCCTTACTAGTGCATCAGTGTTAGTTTTACCTGATGGAGCTAAGCCTTTCACTGTATACACTGATGCATGCAGAACGGGTCTTGGAGCGGTATTAATGCAAGAAGGGAAGGTAGTGTGTTATGGTAGTAGGCAGTTGAGGACGCATGAGAAGAACTACCCTACCCACGATTTAGAGTTGGCTGCCATAGTTTTTGCACTCAAGTCTTGGAGGAACTATTTGCTTGGAGAGAGGTTTGAGCTTTTTACCGACCATAAGTCTTTAAAGTACCTATTCTCGCAGAAGGACTTGAACTTGAGGCAACAGAGGTGGATGGAGTTTTTAGCCTCGTACAATTTTGAGATAGCATATACCCCTAGCAAGGGTAATGTGGTTGCGGATGCATTGAGTAGAAAGAAGGAAACCCTTGGTCCTTTGTTCGTAGAGTGGAGGAGCTTGGAGTTTATTTCTACTTTTGATTTTAAGCCCTCTACAGACATTACTCCCGGATTGTTAGCAACATTAGAAGTGAGGCCTACTCTTATGGGTCAGATTGGCTCGAGGCAATGGGAGGATTCAGAGCTCAAGGACATTATGGATAGGATTAGCCGAGGAGAGGTCTCGAGGCATCTCCAACGCTATTCCATTGATAGTAGAGGGTGGCTTAGGAGAGATGGGAGACTTTGTGTTCCACGCGCCAGTGACTTGTTGAGAGCAGTTTTGGAGGAGGCATACCATTCCCGTATGACAATTCACTGGGTGGTGACAAAATGTATCGGGATATGAAGAGGATGTTCTATTGGGTTGGTATGAAGAAGGACGTGGCGGAATTTGTAGCTAAGTGTCTCATATGCCAAAGGGTAAAAGCAGAGCAACAAAAGCCCGGTGGATTACTTCATCCCTTAGATGTACCGGAGTGGAAGTGGGAAAGTATTTCTATGGATTTCATTGATGGTTTACCCCATTCTAGAAAAGGGAACACTAGCATTTGGGTGATTGTTGATAGATTGAGCAAGAGTGCTTACTTCATCCCAGTTAAGAGTAAGCGTACGGCTTCATATTTGGCATCCTTGTATATTCGAGAGATAGTCTGTCTACACGGAGTTCCTTCTAGCGTTGTTAGTTAGAGAGATCCCATTTTCACTAGTGAGTTTTGGAGAAGCTTACAGGAGGCGCTAGGGACGCAACTTAGGTTGAGTACGGCCTATCACCCCCAAACAGATGGCCAAATGAAGAGGGTAAATAGGGTGCTTGAGGATTTACTGCGGATGTGCATTTCGGACTTTGGAGGTACTTGGGAGGAGCATCTTCCATCGGTTGAGTTTGTGTACAATAATAGTTACCAAACAAGTATAGGAATAGCACCATTTGAGGCTTTATATGGGATACCTTGCAAGTCCTCATCATGTTGGGTAGAATCTATGGAGAAGTTATTTGGACCCGATATGGTTAGGGAGACCTTTGAGAGGGTGGATTTGATTCGGTGAAGGATGAAGACGGCTCAAGACAGACAGAAGTCTTATGCGGCAAGCGAAGGAGAGACTTAGAGTTTGAGGTTGGAGACTTAGTTTTTATCAAATTATCCCGCTTGGGAAAGTGGTAAGATTCGGATCAAATGGAAAGTTAGCCCCTGGATTTGTTGGGCCAATTCCTATCACAGAGAGAGTTGGCAAGATGGCTTACCGAGTGAAGCTATCAGAGAGGCTCGCAGGAGTGCACGACGTTTTCCATGTTTCGCACTTGCGAAAGCGCTTACATGACTCGGCGAAAGTTGTAGAGCCTAGTCAATTAGAGGAGGTGGAGGTAGAAAGGGAAGCTTCTGTTCGGTGTATCCCCACGAAGATTGTTGGAAGAGACATCAAGCGACTAAGGAATAAGGAGGTTCCACTGGTGAAGGTGCAATGGGGAGATGATGCTGCAGATGCCACTTATGAAGCAGAAGAGAAGATTCGTACTTCCTATCCTCATCTTTTTGATAGTAAGTTTTAGAATTCCTTTTTCCATCTTTAGATTTGAATAGGTTCTTTCCTTTATTATCCTTTGGGATGGTAGAACTTAGGATTTAACCTATGGATGGTAGGATTTGATGTAAACATGTGAATAGAACATGTTATGAATGATGTATGCTAGTGATTGCAAGTGTTTTCTAGTGGATGCTATAGACGCATATATGTACACTGGGCACTATTGTTCCTTAGGGATCGGCCTAACTAGGACACTAGAGCATATGCATATGGATGTATGCGCATTTTTATTTTATTTCCTTGATTGCTATAAATGGATGATTATCACATGATTGTTGCATTTGGATGATGTTTGTAGCATGCATATAGAATTATCAATATCATTAGGAAATTTTTGCATTCATTTGGATACATGGCACAGACATGATTGCATAAAAGGAGGTCAACTGAATCAGTGGACCGCCTAATCTTTTGCATTAGTTAGGAACATTTACACCACACTAATTGCATAAGTATCATAAATTGCATTAGAAAAACTTAAGGACAATGGATGAATGGTTAATGATTGAGTAGTTGGTTGTAGAATGCGATGAAAACATTTAGTACATTCTTTTATCCCTAGAAATTTCAGGGACGAAATCCCTTAAGGAGGGGAGAATGTAACCCGTAATAATTAATTTGTTAATTAATTAAATAATAAAATAACCTTGTGAAATTGTCAGAATCAAGCCACGGAAGTTGAACCATTGTGTCTGTGGTAATTTTCCGGTCAATTTCCATATATAGAATGTTAGAATCCAAGTTAATTTGAGCAAAGAACGAAATAATCAACGAAATAATATATATATATATATATATATATATATATATATATATATATGATCAGGTTGACCGGCCGATCGACCTGGGCAAGGGGGCGGTCGACCGCCCGGTCGACCCACCTTGCATTTTGGCAACCGAACGAACGTTAATTCGTTCGAACGAATTAGCGGCCACCGAACATGTCATTTGCATCCTTTATTTCGATCCGGTCCCTTCGTTTCTACATCCAATGGCCCTATTCGGCCTATGACGCGGTTGCATCCTATTCAATCTCCAAATCCAACTGTCCGAGATCCACTTCTACACATATAAATACACCCCTAGACCTAACACTTTTTCTCATTCTAGGTTTTCTCCAATTGGGTTCACCTTTCTAGGAAGGACCCTAAACCGAATAATTTTTCCAAATGAGAAAACCGTTATAAATTAAATTATTTTACAACTCCAAGTGGATCCTTAGGACAAATTAATATGTAATAAGCATGATTATAACATAGGTTATAATAAGAAAAAGAACAGGATAAGGCTTATTTTAAGACTTAGGACAAATTAATAAGCACAAATAGTAGGGAAAGAGGTAAAGGCTTATTTAAATAATTTACCTAAGTTAATAAGCAAAGATGAAAGTAGGACTTGTACCAAATAGCATTCCCTATTAGACAAAACGGTGAGCCTAGGGCACGCTTATGCTAAGAATGGTAGTAGTTGGTCAAATAGAAGTCCAAACCACGGGGGATTTGGATAAGGAACGCAACTAGATATTGTTTAGATAAAGGGCCAGTACCAACAGCATTTCCCCTATAGATTCTATGGACACACGGTGATCTCACATTACCCTGAAGTGAGATGAGGGGCACGCTTATGCTGGACGTTGGAGGTAATAAGAAGACCCAATAGGTGGAGCAAAATGTAGCATGGGCATGGTGGCAGTTACGCGTGCGACTTCCATTGTGGGTGCTCAGTAATAGCTATGAGTTCCAAGCGCTTAGTATGGGTGTCTTTCGTAGACACCATTGCCTTCTGTGTAGGGAGCTATATATGTCATTCGGATCTACAGTAGTTGCTCTGTGCATCTTCCATAGATACTATTGGCTGCTGTGTAGGGAGTTATATAGCGGCTGGTTCGCAGTAAGGTCTATGGAGTAGCAGGCCGATCAAAAAGGGTAGAATTATGGTTACATCCTAATTATAGGATTAGGAATTCTGCCTAATCAAAGCGTAAGTCAAGGACAAGTGCAAGCAATCAAAGTTAACCTATCTTATAAATTGAGCAATATTTAATCGTACTTATTTCCAGTTTATCTCTTTCCTATTTCCTTTATTATCCTTATTTATGCTAGAACTGTTGCAGAGTCTATTACTTTTATCTTATTTAAAGACTCTGGTAATTACTATCATTCACCAGACTTTTAGTCTAACCCACTCCTCTATTTTCCCCTTTTCCCCCTTTAGGCAATCAATGGAGAAGTCAGCAGATTGCTGCAGCTTGGAGTTTCCTGGAGGAGATTTCTTTTATGTACTTCTTTTATTTCAGTTTTTGTTCTTTCTATGTACTGGCTTATTTGGAGGGATATTATGTACTCTGATTTTGAGACTATGAGTTTTTGTTTCATGAGACATATTAGATTTTTAGACATGTATGTGGTATTTGACTTATTTATGAAGCAATTATGAAGCTTTGTTTTAATTAAGTTATTATTTTAAGTTTTCGCTGTTTTTATCTATATTTGTCTTGTGAATCTTAGTCTCTGTTAGCTTTAGTTATACCTACAGCGCACCACGCCTTTTAATGTGTCCTTTTGGGTATATTAACGGGTGTGGGGTATTTTAGATGGGATTGCAGTGATTAGTGGTTTCTCGTGAAGGCAAAGGTTGAAGCTTCGATGCGATTTAGGAATTCAGTCGTGATTTGGTTGCGGTTTCTGTAGTGAAGTGGTAGTGGTTCGGAAGTTGATGGCGATTGAAGTGGGGAGTTAGGTGTAGTTGACATGATGTAGGTGATGAAGACGTAGTCGTGGTAAAGGGCAGTTGGAAGGATGCTGTTGTAAAGTATGGTTGGAATTCTGGTGGTGGTGGTATTTGTTGAAGGCAGTTTGACTTTTGGCAGTAAGGGGTTGTTGATGGTAAGGGGATAGGGTAGATGTAGAGTTGGTGATAGATGGTGAGGTATTGGTGGTAGTGATGCAAAGAAGAGGGTTGGAAGGCCGGAGTGCGACAGGTTGTAGTGTGAAGTATGTCAAAGGGGATTGTAGCAGTTTTGACAGTTTTGAGTCAGCAAGTTGATGTTTGTGGAGGATGTAGCAAGGCTGGTTGGGTTAGAGGTGTAAGGTAGGTGATATGTTTACTTGCAGGTGTGGCATGTTGAGACAGATGGTTGGACTTGTAGCAAGCAGTATTGTGAGTTATGTGCACTGAAGTTTGTAAGGCAGTGAGGAAGTGAAACAGTGGTGGGATTGGGTAATGATGCAATGGTGTGGAGTTGCTGAGATGTTCAGCTTGATGTATAGGTTGAATTTGGTTGTTGTATGAGTTAGGTGGATGTTGCAGGTAGGGGGAGGGTAAGGTGTTGCAGGGTGATGAAATTATGGTTGGAGGTTGAAGGCAAGTTGTATGAAGGCAAATGATGTGGTGATGTATGAGGTGTTGATGCAGGGTGATGGAAATATGTAGAAGTGTCGTATGTTGAAGTTTAGTTATGGAGATGGTTGTGCAGATGAGTGAACTTGTTGCAGTGTGGCACTGATGGTCTGGAGGGGATATGTAGTTCACGGTGAGGTTATGAAGATGGCTGTTGTTTGAAGGCATGGGAAGTAGTTGGTGCATTTGATGGCAGTGGAGGTGGAGGAGATGTATGTGGTTTGATGCAATGGTAGGGTTCGAAGAGATGGTATGATCGTTTGTGACTGTGATGCGGGCAGCATACAAGTTGAGTTTGGTGATGAGAATGGACAGAGGTATGGGTTGATGAAGTAGAAAGTGGAGATGACAATGGGGTGTGCATTGGTGATGGTAGTGGCAAGGTAGTGGTTGATGTGATGGGTGATCAGTTTTGAGGAGTTTTAAGATGTAGTTATTTAGAGATTATGGCAGGGTTGATCAGTTGCAATGCAGTGGTGATGTGGTTTGGATTGGATATGGTATGTTGTAGAGATAAAGGCAGGTGGCAGTGCAAATGGCTATGGGGTATGTGGCACTCAACAGTGGTAGGTGGTAAGAAGGATGTTTGTGAGCAGCAGGTGGTTGATGTGGAATGACAGGTAGATTGTAGGTTGCTGACGTTGTTAAGGAGGAGTTGGAAATGGTGCAATTGTGATGTGGGCAGGGGATGATCAGGGTAGGGATGATGTGAAGATCAGGTGGGAAAGGCAGAGGAGGTGATGGCAGAAATGTGCACAGGCACAGTGCACAGAGAAATGAAAAGAAAGTGCACAGTGAAGTGTAGAGAGTAAAAGCAAAAGCAAAAAGGAAAATTTGTAAAAATATGAAATGTAAATGCAAATGTAATTGAAAATGAAATGGAATATAAATTTATTTTCTTTTTCAAATGAAATTGTGTATATTTTTTTAGCAATGCATATGCAAATAAAAAAACAACAAGCACTCAAATCAAATGAAAGCACAGATCACACAACAAACACACAACACAAAATATATTTTTTAATGAAAATTAACACACAAAACAAACACACAATAAAATCAAATGAAAATAATTCGAAGAGTAATCAAGTCTATTCCCCGTCAACGGCGCCAAAAACTTGTTAGACGACGAGTTTCCTATCGAATTAGAAAATCGCCGAAAAATGTAATAAAAATTAACCGCAAGCGCACGGCGTACAATTTTAGTACGTGGCGAGTACAGGTCGATCCGCAAGGAATTTAATTGATTATAAATTCTACTCAATCAAACTAAACCAAACTTGAGATTGTTTATGCTAAGAAAAATGTAAAACTAGCTAGAACAAAGTGAATGGAAATATGAGATTAAAAGACAATTTAGAGGCAAATCCATTCTCATCCTCTCACATAAATCAACACAAAATTTTATCTATGATCTCTCATTTTAATCTAAATAGAATTAGTGATGTATTTATCATAATTATGGTCTATTTATGTTACTGATTAACATAACTTAAACCATCAAACTTTAATACAACAACTAAAACCACTTGTTGAATGTCATAAAAATGAATATGAAACTAAAACAAAAGTCTATTTTTAGCATGATCTATTTACTATTTTTGATTAGTAACACAGATCATCAAATTTTGCTTTTATTTTAATTTCATGATCATAATCACTTAGTTAGTTAATGATGTAAATTGTGTTTATGTTTGAATAAGAATAGCCTATTTGTGATAAACAACATAGATTATCAAATTCACTAATAAACTTACATCATAATCTAACTTTTCATGAAGCATAAAAAGAGATCATAGATAAGCAAATATGTTGAATCTACATGAATTATAAAGCTTCATTGCCCCTAAATTGAAGGGGTTTATTTAGCTACTCATTTTTATTATCATTTCAATACATGTAGATTGCAACATTGAAAAGCAAGAGAAGTAAAAGCAACTTAAAAGAAAAGAGAACTAAATAATTGCATAAAAATAAAACTAAACTAAGTACATAAATGAAAATCTAAACTACTAACATAAAAGGAAAGAGAGCATGTAAATAAAAATGAGCATAAAAATAACATGAAAGCATGAAAGAGTAAAGAAGAAGAGGCTTAGGAAGCCATTTTATTTCTCTTTTGATTTGAGGCTACAACTTGCATTATATAATAATTAGATATTAAATTACATGAACAAAAGAGGGTTATTTATACATGCCTAAAACCTAATCCATATTTTAGGGGACTACCCAAAATACCTCTTAGGAAGTGTGGCCTCTAAGTTATCATTAGCATGAACTAATTCTCCATTAAATGTGCTTGTGCTTTTAATCTCCACTAACATGTGCATTAGCACCTAATTGTAGATCATGGTAAGTGGGGAGGTGGGGTCCTCCATGATTACATGAATTCATTTATTTCTATCTTCATTTGCCTTCTTCTCTTGTGCATGATTATTTCCTTGAAGGTTTCTTCATATTTCCATCTAGATTCCTATAAATAAAAATAAAATGTCAAGTGAATATCCTCCAAAATTAATATATGTACAAAATTACCATTTTGCCCCTAAATGAAGATGAATGAATGATGATTTGATGATATTTGTATTTTGGTAAAAACATGTAAAAATACCCAATTATGACATTTATTTAAATAAATGTATATTAAATATGGAAGTAAAAATATGCACATTTACGTGCACATCAACCCCCATAGTGTATATTTTTTTAATGTTTCTATTTTATTTCCAATTCTATCAACATTCGTAACTTCTCCGTACTAACTCTGATTTCAAAGTGTTATATATGAAAATCGCTACAAACGCAATGGCGCAAGTTTCGTAACCAAATTCAGATGTCCATGGAAATTTTCTTTTTTGTCCTTGTTTTAATTAAATTTACTTCTCCTATTAAATTTCAATTTAACTTTTATTATATTCTTGTTAAAGTTTACGTAAATTTTCTGGGGTGTTACATTCTCCTCCTTAAAAGGATTTCATCCCCGAAATCTCAAAGGATGGAAAAATGTAACTTATACACACAACAACCAATAACCATAACCATTTACTTGTTCATCATCTACGACAATCATTTTCGTTAGAAATTTTCTACATAATGTACATATGTATGCAATGTGAAATGCACGTGAACCTATGCTAATGCACAAAGTAGGCGGCCTACTGATCCAATCAACCTCCTGTCATGTGACTACTCATGCCATGCATTCAAAATGTATGCAGCATCCTGAATTAGTATACATGCAATTCTACATGTATACGCAACCATTCCATCCATATGCAACATCAATATGCACAATAAACAACAATCACGCATCCATACGTATCATATAAAACAAGCTAGACAATAATAAGGTATAATGTGAATGTATGTGTATACTACCTAGAGGATATACCGTCTTAAACGTGTATAACAGGCAATCCAAACAATAAATCCAAATACATCCACCAGCATCCATCATCCATAACACGTCTTATTGGCATGTTTACAACCATTCCCACCATCCAGTGGTCTCTACCTAAGCTAGAACCTATTTACAAAAATAATCTCTTTAACTAAAATGGAAACGTGCCAGAAAAGAGTTCGGGATGGTAGCTCGGACTATCTCCTCCAGCTCCCATGCACTCTTAACTGGATCGCCTCGTTACTGGACTCTAACCAATTTAATTATTTCGTTATAGAGTCAATTTTTCCTATACCCAAACATACGGGTAGGTGCATAGCGAACAAAGGATTCAACTATCCTTATTAACTTTCCCTAACTGACACAGCTTGACCATGGTAATGGCATCGCATAGACACTTCCGCAAGTACTTGATAATGGCTTTACTATAATTTAACCATGTTCTATCTTACCTTAGGGATTTTCTACAACTCTACTTCCTGTTGTGGACACAACTCCATGAACTACCCCATGTATCTCATGTTGGTACATGCTTTCTGCCTATCTTATCCAGTCCTTGCCCTTCTATGAATCGAATCCATCCATTGTTTTTCAACTGCACTTCCCATCCTTTACCACTGGCATAAACCTTTAATTCAAATGTATGTGCATGGGTAATTCTCTACAACACTTGCTACTAACTCAAATGGTGTTGACATGCACCATGCTAAATAACTTAAGCATAAGTATGCTCTCATGAAACTACAGCTCTATGAAATCCTCAATTCACAACGTACTACCTTAACTCATTCGATGGTATATCTAATTACCTCAACTTCTAGATGCTAAGTAGGATAACTCAAATGTGGACGATTTCTCCTTCTATGGTACTTTCTATTTAGCTCTTTGCTAATTATCCACTTTACTGAATGGTATCAAACTTGTTGATTCTTGAAATTTTGAAAATAGAAAATTTCCTTTTCCAATTCGATTCAACTCAAGACATCTCACTTTACTTCAGAATGGTTTCTTCAGTTCTTTATAAATCATGGTACGTAGGTATCACGTTCAGAGTTTATATGGATCCATCCTAAATTCTACAAGTGAAAGTTTGGTCTATCTTCCCATTCAACCTTAATAATAAAAGTTCAAAAATTAATTGAAGTCATAACTTAGAATCAATCTAGCATTGGTAATAATCACCTTAAGTGGTACTTTGTTCGCGTTTGATTGCTATTCACACATCCATGTATTGTAAGTTAGTCTTCCATGAATTTCCTTAAATAAATAGTCTTCTTCCAATCTGAGGAATGATTGAGAAGAATCTTTTTTATCCCTTCCTTCCAAATATTTTCAAAATTTCCCGATTTAGTTTTCTATGAAAATCTCCTTTGCATTCCTGATGTGTGCGAATAACAATATCATTCTCACGATTGAGACTCAAATTCTTGAATTAGCTATTGCTTGCACAATCTTGACTAAAATCTTGTCTATGATACTTTTTGTGGTTTGAACTTCCAAAACTTTTACCATTTCTTAACATCCTCCTATAAATGAGACCTTTTTACCAAACATAACCTCTTTTTACTTTATTCCAATTATTTCATGATTGAGATAACTCAATATAGAATAATGCCTTGCCATTTTAATCCAATAAACATCATGACCAATACTTTGGCATATAATTAGGGATTTCCATATTTTAATGCATAGGAACTACGTCTCTTCCAAAGGAAAGGTTAACATTGTAAATTTCTATGTCTTATCCAAAAGAAGAATTAGTGTCACATTTGGAATTACAAGGACTTATCTATTTCTTAGCTATTGAAATAGACAGTACAAAATACGGTAAATGTCCCTATTTTATACATCTCTTTATGTTTGCGCGTATTCTTTGTCATTTCAAATGATACATTTTTATTTATAAATCTAAACTTGATAATCCATAGGAATTCACATTGCAACCCTCTACATTTCAATGAATTAAAATACTACTTAAATCTCATTCCTATTTCATCACTACTTTCGGTTATGTCTACTAACCTATATCAATTCCAACAAAATCTGGGATTGCCTAAATCCCAACAATTTATCGTAATAATTTAATTTACATTTTACTTGTACAAATACTTTAAATCTACAAAACTAGAACTATCACATGATCTATAAGTTTAGGGATTACTACCCAACATTTTCCAGATTCAAATATGTGCAGAATTCTAACCATACAATTCCAAGGTTTACTTAGGCATACTTGGAACACATCTACAATGATAGAACCCAATAAGGTAACACCGCCAGTAGGCTAACATGGAAACCAATTTCCACTAGTACCACCACATAATGCTACCGTGGAGATTGCTCTCCTCCTAATACAACTTCCCACTCATGTTAACCTGGTCCGCCTGTAGCCTGCAGGTATCCCATCTTTGTCTATGTGGTACCAACCAATACTCAGACCGCCCCTTTGTCACTTAACTTACTATATAAAAATTGAAGTAAACCCTACTAGGCCTTTCTTACACTTCAAACCGAATAAAATGCTTTGCATATATAGCATCCCTTGATAATAACCATCTTAGCCTACTCTTTTCTAATTCTGGGATATGTTTTTTCTAGATCATGTTTCCAAACTTCCTCACACAAAGGTTCCATGGTTCAGCTATACTTGGGTAAAAAGATACAAGGTGGTTCTCACCCTTCACTACTATATGAAGTTTGACGTAGTACTCCTCCAATTCAACACTAATTGGAAATGTCACTAAATTTCCATGTTACTTTTTATCTCAGTCCTAACCATTTCAAGGCTTCCAAATTCCACAGTTAATTCTATCCTAGCGGGCTATTTAATCATATTTATCTAACTTCGATCTATTTCTTTCCTTTCTTTTAAGTTTGATTGATAGTCATATCATTTTCATTTACCCTTTTAAACCAAAACCTTTGATTTTAACTTTATTTCCACAACACTAGTAAGTTTTAAAACTATAAAACTCTCTTATCATGTTTAACAAATGTTTCCTTCTTACTAAGATCATGATATTTTTTTAGTTATATTATCAAGAACGGTTAAGCTTAACTTAGCAAAATATACATAAATCATACCATTTAAAAAAATTCTTTCATAAATAAGAAACTTTCACAAAAAACGTATTTTTAAAGAAAATGTGGCATTTTTAACTCATTGCTATTTTATTACTTTAGAGTTTGACAGAATATCGATAAAAGACTCTTTCAAGCATTAACTTTTTTTATATAAAAAGAGTTCATGTAACAACTCGCCCCAAAATGAACCTAATTTCGACTAAACAAAAGCCCATTGAACCTTAGGCCCATCACAAGGTGAGTTATTAAGTAGATAAATTTCGAACAATACACAATACACGGAGCTATCTATCTATACTTTCAGAATCTCACAGCGGAATGGATAAAATATAAAGTACCCATTTCATAAGAGAAAACCAATTCAGAAATATAACATGTTAAATATTACAACATATCTACATAAAACCTTCGTAGTACAATATTCCAAAATAACATAACTGTCTAAACTGGGTACAATAAAAATATTTGAAAAACATAAATAGATAGATAACTGCCACAAGTCTTCATCTCCTAAATTAGCATTGTCTCCTCTAATCTGTGTGTTGTAATGGGGAGTGGGTCGGAAAAACAATGTTTGATGTGAAAATATCAAGCTTTTCCATATTTGTACTTGGGAAATGTTATTTAGATAAGAAATATGTCTTACATATTTAAAACCACACCATACTAATAATTTTAACTATAAGCCCAAAGGCCTTTCCAGTCCAATTCCAAAACTCTAATGCAACTAACATCAATGATGCAAGAGATAGCAACCAAATAAATAAATACCCTTTATTGGAGATTAGGCAGACGTTAACCATTTAATACTTATAAAATAAGCAGGTCCCTATCACTTAAGACCTAACCAATTTCCAAACTCTAACGCTATCGTTAACGATGTAAGAGCGAGAACCTCCAAGCCATTTAATACCTCTTTCCTAGGAACTTAGGCAGACTCTAACTATTTAAGACCTATAAAATAGGCAGGTCCCCGTCATTTAAGACCTAACCCGAGACGGGTCCCTACATGGTTCTCACTAACTGACATCGTAAGAAATCCCATCAGGTCACTTAATACTTCCCCTAAAAAAGAGACAGACCTTACCATAGCTACTTAATACCTCTAACTCAAAGCGGAGCCCTGCTAAAGATTTCACCTACAATATTAATAGCGTAACTTATGACCCATAACCCAACCATGACATCTCAGATTAATCCGACTATTCGTAGGTACTTATAGCCAAATTGACTGAGCATATTTACCCTACAGAGTTGGAACTAACCTTGGGGTCCACGGGGTTATTTATTACAGATGATGTCCTACATCAGTCCACAAAGCCACATCGTTGGTAGCCAGATTTAACTGGGTAGACTTCCATGTAAGTTTGAACTGACCTCCCATCCCTATAACTTAGTCATACTTTATATGTATACTGATTATATACATATACCATCCTACATGATTAATAATTAAGGCCATCTAAGGTAACCCATTATTATGCCTCTAATTAGGGATTAACTCCCTAATTATCAATAACTATATTCCTAAGAAACTAATGATATTTACTACCTTATTAATTCTAATCAATAGTTCAATATGCCATACTTGTTACGTTATTATTACTTTAATAATCAATACATTAATATTATATACATATATACATGCTGTAACGACCCGTAAATTTTAATAATTTTTATTTGTTTTATTTGTATATTTAATTAAAATTTTGTGAAATTTTAAATGATAAAATTTTGAAATAAAAATTTTATATTTGGAATGCGTCTTCTAAAACATAGCAACTAGTAAATTTTCATCAGATAATATTGAAGTTTATTTTCTTGTGTAATTTTATTTCAATCGGTTAAAAATCGATGATAATAAAATATTTTCCAAACCTGAATATTTTTATATAGAAAAATTGTAAATCATCTTCTAAGTGAGACATCATATTTCGTTTCTCCAAATTTGGACTGTTATTGCTCCGTCGTTCTTATTTTCGGTGAAATAGCAGCATTTTGATACTGATATCGACTTTTCATCGGATGATCCTATCACTAATATCTATATACCGTTTTGATCGTCTCGTCGTGCTGATCTCCGTACTCTATTTGTTTTGGAGTTTCGAGGTCCGGTACGTTGCGGAAACCATGAAACGGTCGACCGTATCGATTCCGAAATTTTGGCCTTTTGGTTTATTTGACGATTCATTTATCCACCGACTTATAACAAATGGCCATTGCCTTTTTATATCCCTAAAAATCAGTTTTGACATTTGGCTATCCTAATCATTCGTTTTAGTTTGGTCTTTTCATTCTAATATGTTCGTTGCTTTTGGAAAAGAAATATAACGACCCGCTATTTTGGACCATTCGCATCCATTATAAGTGTATAGGTAGACACTCATGCCGGAATTGAATTGCTCAAAATACCGCGTTGTTAATTTAAATTGGCAAAACTGAACATATATAGTAAATAAATAATCACAGAACACAGACACAGAGTAATAATTTGCAGCGGAAATAAAAGAGATAGTAGTTCATGAAGCTACTATATAAATCTATGAGTTACATCAGAGTTAAACCAGATACAACGGAAGAGTAATATTATACATCAGATACAAATCAGAATACATCACTGGAATCATCGAATACTGAAAGCAGAATAGATGGCTGGATCTTCAAGCAAAGCTCCAACTCCAAAGGTGAGTCTTGAATACTAGTACACTCAGTCTGACCCGAGCGTAAAGCAAAATACAAAACACTCGAGTCAGGATTAACATTCTTATATTAATAAATCTAACTCAAGTGAAATAGCAATTTGAAATACAAGTAACTCAAAGGATGTTTGGAATAACCATCCTTTAAGGATCCGTTAAACTATCTACTAGGTAGTAATATACGCTAAGTAGATAATGTCTATCAGTAATATAAGGTATTAAAATAGTGTTAAGTCATGGCCCATTCCACCCTTAACACATTTTTATTCCCAAAAGCATATACAAGACCGTAGTTTCCCCAAAACCGGAAGTCACCAGAGGGCAATCCATATACTAAAGGTACGAAACAAATTCGTAGTGGTCGCGAATAGGGAATACAAGTATGACAAGCCACATGAGGCAATACCCAAGGTAGTGATACCACCGTTTGCCTGATCCGGACTGGTGAGAACGCATCGCCGCAACGATCGTAACACCGTGAAACAACACTCCCAAAATCAAGGGTGCACCAATCGACAACAAGTAATGAGTAGTTCGAAGAAATGTGTTCACTTGAGGTAGCTCACCTCCATTGGCCCGGCACGGCTCCTGTTTTAATCATTTCCAATTTGACACAAGTGTCAAGGCTATCCATTATCGTTCTCTTTCTTCAGTCATCACGAACATCATTCCAACCACTTCGTTCTGGATCAACACTCCGCGAATGTTAGTTATTAAAGTGGTTTTCGGTATCGATAGAGAGTATGTCCATATCCGATCCCGGTCTCTTTAATAACTTCCATAATTATTTCACCGATTGGTCGTTTATATATTTCCAAACCAAATCAAATTCAATTTCAATTAGAATTTGTAAATCAACATTTCATTTGTCTTTCGAAATCAATTTCCAAAATTTTCGTTTCAAAACTTCCAAATTACCATTTCAAAATCTTATAATTCAATTTTCAATTTCTTTTTAAACCAATTCAAATATTGATTCAAGTTCGTAAATAAGTTTCATTCCAAATCATTTAAATAAATTTAATTTAACATTTAAATCAATTTATATTCATTTATCAATTTCATTCAATATTCATTAAGTAAATTTGTCATTCAAAAACAATTTCTATTAAATTTCCAATTCATTAAATCCATTATTTAAATTCAACTTCCTTTTATCAAAACTTACAATTTGAATTAAATTAAATTCATCAAATCAAATTCTTTAAATTTCAAGTCTTACATTAATTTCAATAAATCGCATTTTTATTTCTTGTTAAAGAAATTCAATTTCACTTATTTACTTACTTAAATAATTTTCCAAAACTTAATTAATAAAGAAACTCAATTTCAATTATTTACGAAGTAAAATTCCCTTATTCACAAATTCAATTTAATTTAATCATTAAATAGTTCAATCTTATTTAATTACTAAATAATTCAAAAACTTAATTATTAAATAATTTCAAAGTTTAATAATTTCAAACTTAATTCAATCATTTCTCAAATTTAACAACATTCTATTATCAATTACATTGTTAATATTTTGTTTCAGATTATTACATATTAACATTTTCCTTTCATAAAAATTCAAATTTCAACTTCATTTCAAAACCATATTATTTATTCAAATAAAATCTTCGTTTATTTTTAAATCAAATTATTGACCAATCGGGTTTTATTTAATTCTCTTTCCTAGGTCAAAGTTTAATTTGGGTATTTATCATTTCAACCCGATTCCAATCCAATTCAAAAATCAAAGCATAGCAAAGGGAACTTGCAGTGTGATAACTGGGATGGTGTCAAAGTAAATAAACAAGCAATAACAACAACCAATATCAATCCAATAATTGATTCAAATAATCCTGAAATAATCGTATTAACTCGCATTGTTGTTTGTGCAAATTAATATAATTATTTCTAGAATCTACACTATCATTTCATGTAGATTAAAGATTATTCCACTAATTATTTATACGGTTCTTCACCTGTCATTCAATTTCAATTTTTACACTACAACAATTAATCCAATATACGTCGATGGTTCAAAGTGTAATCATCACTATTCTACATGTCCATTAATTTAACAATTAAAAGGGGTCATATTCAACTAATCAAATTTAACATATAAATCAGTTTTAAAATCGTTAACTATCCTATATCCATTTCAATTTGGCATATTATTTATCATTTAACACTAACAATTTAACGTCCAATATAAACATCAACAATCAATCAATTATCAACCAAACTGTATTATCATCACATAAATAATTAACAGATAATGGTGTCAGATGTCATAGGTGAACTGATACAGGCAATAGCATATATAACAGTGTAATTAACTAACAGTAGCATATTTCAATTGTCGTTTCAATTGAAATCAAATTTAATAAATAAAAGAACATTAATAGTGAGTGAGTGCTCACCTTTCGTGGCTAGAAATGATAGACACTGAAATTTAGTTACGAATGCAAGCACGACTTCCAAAACAAGCTAGAGTAGTACGAATTGACGAGCGAAGCTGATAAATCAGAATTGACGAAATCAAATCAGAGCTAGATCAACGATGATAACGGTATAAGCGAACTTTTTTTTTATATATAGTTATAGATATAATATCATATTTAGATCCAAGCACAAAGTATCATGTAAAATTATTTTATATTAAAATACATTCTTTATATCTATTATAAATAACATACATATACAACACAGTTTCATATGACTGTAACATTTTATTCAGTCATATATAACAACAGGAGATTTATATATAAAATAAATGAAAAATATGTAAATAGTTCGAGATCATAGCACCATTATATATAATAGGACACATAAAAAAAATATTTAATGTCCAACTATATGACTAACAGTAAACAAAATCATGTAACTCATATATATACATTTGTACTCAAAACAATTTTATACATATATAAATTTATAACATATATATATATATATATATATGGGAACCAATACTTTCAAGGTAAATGCTTATTAAATCACATCTACTTAAGGATTGAAATCTATATATCATCATTTCAAAAGAGAAGGCTGTAGCTTGAATATGCATGCAAATTTATACACATATACTATAACTAACATTATTATCAAACTAACGCATATACAAAGTTCTGGAAACATATATTTTGCCAACAGACCTGCCGACCCAAAATAAATCGAACTATATACATAACTTAATTATATGTTTATAATGTCTTAAATGTTAAATAAGACCATATACTGCAGTATTTAAAATATGCGTACCTTCATATATTTATAACAACAACTATATATACTATTATAATTCCACACGTATACATGTACATAACTACACACTTGAAACATATCCTAAATTCTTAAACAAGTCAATATACAAGTAGACACATAAGTAGCTTTTAAATATATATATGTTTACTCACGCATATATTTAGAGAACAATTTAAATATCAATCCTTAATAAATAATATTACCTATAGAAGAACAAAGTGGAGGCAGTGGAGGCTTTCAACATATACACGAACTTGATTTGTTTATACATATTTGAACAAAGTGGCTACAGGTGTTGTGGTGTGGAGAGGCTCGGCTTGGGCTAGGGAAAAGTGGAGGAACAACATACTTACGTAAAAATGGAATAGGTGAGGTTAGCGGGGAGTGGAAGGCGCTGGTGGGTTGTGAGGGTGGAGGCCGAACGGGAGAGAGGGAGAGAGGGTGAAGGAAACAGGGGAAGAAGGTTGGGGTCATGAGTGAAACGGCACGTGGGCGAGGGGATGGGGTTGGATCGGTTCTGGGCTGTGGTAGGTGTTCGGCGGAGCTCGGTTTCAGCTGGAGAGTCGGGGTGGGTAGGTGAAGCAAGTGGTGGCTGCCTCGAGTTTGCGTAGGGAGAGGATGGTTGCCGAGAGGAAGGAGGCTTGGAGCTTCGGCAATAGGAGGCACTCAGGTGGAGGAAAAAGTGGATGTGGCAGGTGGAGGTGTTCATAGATTTAGGTCGTGTTGTGAGCTAGAAGAAAAGATGAAGGTGCAGACTTGGGAAAAATGTGGGTTGAACTGAGCTTTGAAAAGGAAGGGGAGAAAATGAATGGGTAGAAGCAAAATGAGCTGGATTCCATAATAGCATGCAACGTTAAGTAATTAAAAGCCTTAAATGTACACTTCTTTTAAGAACCGATAAAAGAAAGTGAACAGTCGAAATATACATTAACAATGTAAAAGTGGAAAGGTCATATGTTGATTTCGAGAATAGTAAAGGAAATGGCCTTTGAAATAATATAGTCGAGCAATCAATGGTCACCAGAAATTCAAACCCAAATTTGCGGAACCGATACGGAAATCGTTCCGTAGTTTCAGACGTTTTCCGAACATCGAAACAGACAAATGAATATATTGCGGAGATCAGCACGACGAGACGATCAAAACAATATACAAATATCAGTGGTATGATTGAATTATAAAAATTCGAATTTTCTAATAGCGGAAAATGCAAGAAAAACGCTGAAAAATAAGATCGACGGAGCCAAAGATGTCCGAATTTGGAAAAACGACAAACTGACATTTTGCTCAGAAGATGGTTTAGAATTTTTCTATGTAAAAATATTTAGGTTTCAGAAACATTTTATTTTCATCGCTTTTTAACTGATTAAATTGAAGTAAATTTACGCGCGAAATAAAATTTCATATTTTCGGACGAAAATTTACCTGTTGCTATGTTTAACTAAACGCATTCCAAATATCAAATTTATATTTCAAAATTTTATCGTTTAAAATTTCACAAAATTTCAACTAATTACGTTATTAAAACAGTTGAAATTTTCGGGTCGTTACACTCTCCCCCACTCAAAACTTTTCGTCCCCGAAAAGGAAGGAGGTAGGAGAATAGAAACATCCAGAAAGAAAATAGATTGGAATACAAGTAAAACAATTAATTTAAACCATATAAATTTCAATTTAAATTAATTAATATTTAACAATTTGGTTAAATCCCTTTGAGTTCACTTAAGTTAAATAAATCTATCTATTTCAAAATTCATTATCTTATTATCCAATTATCTTCAATTAATAATTTCTAAATCACCAATTTGTATAATCATTTATTATGCTCATATTTTATTCAGCAAATTTAATTCTTTTATTCCAAATTATTATTAAGTTTATTCCACTTAATATATCTTATCACATATATTTAAACTAATTTAAACCATATAAATTTCAGTTTAAATCAGTTTATATTCAATAATTGATTTTAAATTCAAGGTATTTCCATAAGTTAATCAAATTTCAATTTTATTAATTCCTTCAAAACAAATTTATTTGTCTCATCTATTATTCAATTAACCTGTTATTCTGTCATCTTTATTAGCATTTTTTTTATATAATTAAAATCTAAGTGTATAACATTTATTATAAACACTCAAATTTTTATTTATAAAATCATTTTATATTGTATATTATCCAATTACATTTTAACTTCTGAATAATTTAGGTAAGTTATTTTGAAATGCAATTTAGTACTATACAAATAATATTTCAAATTCAATTATTTCAAGTTTAAACATTTATCCAAAATTTAGCTTTATTTATAATTAGAAACATCTTTTAACATAATTTTAAGAATTAAATTTCTGTTTCATTTCCAACCCTTTAGAAATAATTATGTATACACTAAATATATTAAATCAATTTAAATTAAAATAATATATCCATATATATAAATCGAGTCATACTTAAGAAATTCTAATTTAAAATATTTTTCCAAACAAAACTGTAGCAAAGCTACAAAATGGTTTCTCCACTTCGAAACTCGAAAATGAACGTCGATGATGCGGCCGCCATCACCGAAATTATTTTCCAGCGACAAAGAGAAGAGCACTGATTTCAACATTTTAAAATTCTTTGAAAATGGTTTCTATTTGAAAATACTTTAAATAATATACATTAAAATTCTTTGGAAACAATTTATAGTCAAAATACCTTTAAATAATGTGCATTTTAAACCCTTAAAACCATAGTTCGAAATCATTGGAAATTAAATTCTTAATTTAATTTCATTTCAAATTCTAAATCAGTTTATAAACCAAGTTTATAAATTCATTTACCGAACAATAGATGAAAATCAAATATTATCATTTCAAACAACGAATTAATTTACCTCTTTTTTTTCAGAAAATTTTACTTATATATTTATAATATAATCATACAAAATTATTTCATCTACCAAATTTGAAAACAATATTGTGTCAGTTTGCTCTGTTCAAGTGTTTTGGAAATCCTATCGATAGCGTTGATCAGACGGATCGATCGGAAACCCAAATCAACATCAACAACTCAAACAACACAGCATATATTAAAACATTTATATATATTAGTTTACAAATACATTTCTTTGCTCGACGATACAAGAATGAATTTTCAAAATGAGGATAGGGTTTCAAATTTGATGGGCTCAAATCAAAGAGAATTTTGATTCGAAAATAAGTTTGAAACAGAAGATAAGATAATTCAATTATCACAATCGGGGGATGGATGAGTTTATTTAATTCACGGGCAACCTTAACCGGGTCGTCCGTAACTTCAAGAATAAGATTGATGCTGAATTCAGAGGTAAATCATCACTCGATCTCAAGAGATGGAATTCAGGTATAGCAGGTAATAGATAGCATCGTAAACCGAGGATACAGAAATCTCCAGTAAATCAACGCCTATTATAAAGGAGTTTAATCCTTTACGAATCATTCGAAGATTGGCGAGACCGCCGATCTATTATAAAGATCATTCGAAGTGGAGTTATGGGACACTCTGGAATTTGAAGAAGACGAATAGTGAGGGACACGAATGGATTTGGAATCGTAGGGAACATTCCAAAATGCAAAGGAATCGAGTCAAAAGAAAGAGATTGAAACTCAAAATGAGAGTGATTCTGTAAATACATTTACCCTATATGTTGAGTTTTGCCTAGAGCTACCAAAGCTCTGATACCAACTATATCGACCCGCTATTTTGGACCATTCGCATCCATTATAAGTGTATAGGTAGACACTCATGCCAAAATTGAATTGCTCAAAATACCGCGTTGTTAATTTAAATTGGCAAAACTGAACATATATAGTAAATAAATAATCACAGAATACAGACACAGAGTAATAATTTGCAGCGGAAATAAAAGAGATAGTAGTTCATGAAGCTACTATATAAATCTATGAGTTACATCAGAGTTAAACCAGATACAACGGAAGAGTAATATGATACATCAGATACAAATCAGAATACATCGCTGGAATCATCGAATACTGAAAGCAGAATAGATGGCTGGATCTTCAAGCAAAGCTCCAACTCCAAAGGTGAGTCTCGAATACTGGTACACTCAGTCTGACCCGAGTGTAAAGCAAAATACAAAACACTCGAGTCAGGATTAACATTCTTATATTAATAAATCTAACTCAAGTGAAATAGCAATTTGAAATACAAGTAACTCAAAGGATGTTTGAAATAACCATCCTTTAAGGATCCGTTAAACTATCTACTAGGTAGTAATATACGCTAAGTATATAATGTCTATCAGTAATATAAGGTATTAAAATAGTGTTAAGTCATGGCCCATTCCACCCTTAACACATTTTTATTCCCAAAAGCATATACAAGACCGTAGTTTCCCCAAAACCGGAAGTCACCAGAGGGCAATCCATATACTAAAGGTACAAAACAAATTCGTAGTGGTCGCGAATAGGGAATACAAGTATGACAAGGCACATGAGGCAATACCCAAGGTAGTGATACCACCGTTTGCCTGATCCGGACTGGTGAGAACGCATCGCCGCAACGATCGCAACACCGTGAAACAACACTCCCAAAATCAAGGGTGCACCAATCGACAACAAGTAATGAGTAGTTCGAAGAAGTGTGTTCACTTGAGGTAGTTGACCTCCATTGGCCCGGCACGACTCCTGTTTCAGTCATTTCCAATTTGACACAAGTGTCAAGGCTATCCATTATCGTTCTCTTTCTTCAGTCATCACGAACATCATTCCAACCACTTCGTTCTGGATCAACACACCGCGAATGTTAGTTATTAAAGTGGTTTTCGGTATCGACATAGAGTATGTCCATATCCGATCCCGGTCTCTTTAATAACTTCCGTAATTATTTCACCGATTGGTCGTTTATATATTTCCAAACCAAATCAAATTCAATTTCAATTAGAATTTGTAAATCAACATTTCATTTGTCTTTCGAAATCAATTTCCAAAATTTTCGTTTCAAAACTTCCAAATTACCATTTCAAAATCTTATAATTCAATTTTCAATTTCTTTTTAAACCAATTCAAATATTGATTCAAGTTCATAAATAAGTTTCATTCCAAATCATTTAAATAAATTTAATTTAACATTTAAATCAATTTAAATTCATTTATCAATTTCATTCAATATTCATTAAGTAAATTTGTCATTCAAAAACAATTTCTATTAAATTTCCAATTCATTAAATCCATTATTTAAATTCAACTTCCTTATATCAAAACTTACAATTTGAATTAAATTAAATTCATCAAATCAAATTCTTTAAATTTCAAGTCTTACATTAATTTCAATAAATCGCATTTTTATTTCTTGTTAAAGAAATTCAATTTCACTTATTTACTTACTTAAATAATTTTCCAAAACTTAATTAATAAAGAAACTCAATTTCAATTATTTACGAAGTAAAATTCCCTTATTCACAAATTCAATTTAATTTAATCATTAAATAATTCAATCTTATTTAATTACTAAATAATTCAAAAACTTAATTATTAAATAATTTCAAAGTTTAATAATTTCAAACTTACTTATAATTTCAAACTTAATTCAATCATTTCTCAAATTTAACAACATTCTTTTATCAATTACATTGTTAATATTTTGTTTCAGATTATTACATATTAACATTTTCCTTTCATAAAAATTCAAATTTCAACTTCATTTCAAAACCATATTATTTATTCAAATAAAATCTTCGTTTATTTTTAAATCAATTTATTGACCAATCGGGTTTTATTTAATTCTCTTTCCTAGGTCAAAGTTTAATTTGGATATTTATCATTTCAACCCGATTCCAATCCAATTCAAAAATCAAAGCATAGCAAAGGGAACTTGCAGTGTGATAACTGGGATGGTGTCAAATTAAATAAACAAGCAATAACAACAACCAATATCAATCCAATAATTGATTCAAATAATCCCAAAATAATCGTATTAACTCGCATTGTTGTTTGTGCAAATTAATATAATTATTTCTAGAATCTACACTATCATTTCATGTAGATTAAAGATTATTCCACTAATTATTTAAACGGTTCTTCACTTGTCATTCAATTTCAATTTTTACACTACAACAATTAATCCAATATACGTCGATGGTTCAAAGTGTAATCATCACTATTCTACATGTCCATTAATTTAACAATTAAAAGGGGTCATATTCAACTAATCAAATTTAACATATAAATCAGTTTTAAAATCGTTAACTATCCTATATCCATTTCAATTTGACATACTATTTATCATTTAACACTAACAATTTAATGTCCAATATAAACATCAACAATCAATCAATTATCAACCAAACTGTATTATCATCACATAAATAATTAACAGATAATGGTGTCAGATGTCACAGGTGAACTGATACAGGCAATAGCATATATAACAGTGTAATTAACTAACAGCAGCATATTTCAATTGTCATTTCAATTGAAATCAAATTTAATAAATAAAAGAACGTTAATCGTGAGTGAGTGCTCACCTTTCGTGGCTAGAGATGATAGACACTGAAATTTAGTTACGAATGCAAGCACGACTTCCAAAACAAGCTAGAGTAGTACGAATTGACGAGCGAAGCTGATAAATCAGAATTAATGAAATCAAATCAGAGCTAGATCAACGATGATAACGGTATAAGCGAACTTTTTTATATATATATTTAGTTATAGATATAATATCATATTTAGATCCAAGCACAAAGTATCATGTAAAATTATTTTATATTAAAATACATTCTTTATATCTATTATAAATAACATACATATACAACTCAGTTTCATATGACTGTAACATTTTATTCAGTCATATATAACAATAGGAGACTTATATATAAAATAAATGAAAAATCTGTAAATAGTTCAAGATCATAGCACCATTATATATAATAGGACACATAAAAAAATATTTAACGTCCAACTATATGACTAACAGTAAACAAAATCATGTAACTCATATATATACATTTGTACTCAAAACAATTTTATACATATATAAATTTATAACATATATATATATATATATAGATGGGAACCAATACTTTCAAGGTAAATGCTTATTAAATCACATCTACTTAAGGATTGAAATCTATATATCATCATTTCAAAAGAGAAGGCTGTAGCTTGAATATGCATGCGAACTTATACACATATACTATAACTAACATTATTATCAAACTAACGCATATACAAAGTTCTGGAAATGTATATTTTGCCAACAGACCTGCCGACCCAAAATAAATCGAACTATATACATAACTTATTTATATGTTTATAATGTCTTAAATGTTAAATAAGACCATATACTGCAGTATTTAAAATATGCGTACCTTCATATATTTATAACAACAACTATATATACTATTATAATTCCACACGTATACATGTACATAACTGCACACTTGAAACATATCCTAAATTCTTAAACAAGTCAATATACAAGTATACACATAAGTAGCTTTGAAATATATATATGTTTACTTACGCATATATTTAGAGAACAATTTAAATATCAATCCTTAATAAATAATATTACCTATAGAAGAACAAAGTGGAGGCAGTGGAGGCTTTCAACATATACACGAACTTGATTTGTTTATATACATATTTGAACAAAGTGGCTACAGGTGTTGTGGTGTGGAGAGGCTCGGCTTGGGCTAGGGAAAAGTGGAGGAACAACATACTTACGTAAAAATGGAATAGGTGAGGTTGGCGGGGAGTGGAAGGTGCTGGTGGGTTGTGAGGGTGGAGGCCGAACGAGAGAGAGGGAGAGAGGGTGATGGAAACAGGGGAAGAAGGTTGGGGTCATGAGTGAAACGGCACGTGGGCGAGGGGATGGGGTTGGATCGGTTTTGGGTTGTGGTAGGTGTTCGGCGGAGCTCGGTTTCAGCTGGAGAGTCGGGGTGGGTAGGTGAAGCAAGTGGTGGCTGCCTCGAGTTTGCGTAGGGAGAGGATGGTTGCCGAGAGGAAGGAGGCTTGGAGGCTTCGGCAATAGGAGGCACTCAAGTGGAGGAAAAAGTGGATGTGGCAGGTGGAGGTGTTCATAGATTTAGGTCGTGTTGTGAGCTAGAAGAAAAGATGAAGGTGCAGACTTGGGAAAAATATGGGTTGAACTGAGCTTTGAAAAGGAAGGGGAGAAAATGAATGGGCAGAAGCAAAATGAGCTGGATTCCATAATAGCATGCAACGTTAAGTAATTAAAAGCCTTAAATGTACACTTCTTTTAAGAACCGATAAAAGAAAGTGAACAGTCGAAATATACATTAACAATGTAAAAGTGGAAAGGTCATATGTTGATTTCGAGAATAGTAAAGGAAATGGCCTTTGAAATAATATAGTCGAGCAATCAATGGTCACCAGAAATTCAAACCCAAATTTGCGGAACCGATACGGAAATCATTCCGTAGTTTCCGTCGTTTTTCGGACATCGAAACAGACAAATGAATATATTGCGGAGATCAGCACGACGAGACGATCAAAACAGTATACAAATATCAGTGGTATGATTGAATTATAAAAATTTGAATTTTCTAATAGCGGAAAATGCAAGAAAAACGCTAAAAAATAAGATCGACGGAGCCAATGATGTCCGAATTTGGAAAAACGACAAACTGACATTTTGCTCAGAAGATGGTTTAGAATTTTTCTATGTAAAAATATTTAGGTTTCGGAAAAATTTTATTTTCATCGCTTTTTAACTGATTAAATTGAAGTAAATTTACGCGCGAAATAAACTTTCATATTTTCGGACGAAAATTTACCAGTTGCTATGTTTAACTAAACGCATTCCAAATATCAAATTTATATTTCAAAATTTTATCGTTTAAAATTTCACAAAATTTCAACTAATTACGTTATTAAAACAGTTGAAATTTTCGGGTCGTTACAAAAAAAATATGAACTGAACAGTTTATATTCCATTAAAGCAAGGCAAAATATATTTTGCGTTCTTCATGCTGTCTTCATTTGCTCGTCCCACACTCTCTCGGCCTCGCCACTTAGCTTCAAATTCCCCGCTGCCCATGCTCCCCTCGCCGTACCATTCCCCTCCACCTGAACCACCTTGGGCTCGACAACAACATCTCCTCACCGTCCTCCACCCCTCCGTCTTCAACCGGCCCGCCTCAGATCTTCCTTCCTCATTCACCATTTGAGCCTCACTGCCCTCTCACTGCTCGCCTCAGCCTCTCCTACTTTCGAGCATACATTCACTCCTTCCTTAAAAGAAAAAAAGGTATCTATTATAATTTAAAGGCAAGTATATATATTAAAGGAGAAGTTTATTCTAAGATCTGTTCGATTCATATATATATTGTATATATATCTCTTGCGTATGTATATTATACTTGAGGTTGATATATATAAGTAGATATATAAATAAATAAAATATGGGTTCTATTTATATAAAGTGGTTTCAAGTTGCTTACTGTAAAGTTTATTTAAAGTTGTTCCCTACTGTTATATATATATTTAGGTAAGTTTATATTATTTTGTTTTGCTGGGTAAGTTCAGGAATATACAGAGCTTATTATATAACATATGGTTTATAAGTACATATGTTAGTTTAAAGAAGTACAGTATTGATAAGGTATATATATATTTTACTTACAAGTTAGTTTATAAATCTATTTATATATTCGACTCGATTATGTATCGTGTTATGTTAGTTTTGAAAAAATATTGTTGTTTCGAAGAAAAGGAGTATATATATGCATTGGTTAAAAATAATATGTGTTGATGCTTACTATATATACACGTTTACTACATATATATATATTATATTACAAAGGAGGTTATACTTATATGTTAGTTTATGTCTTTGTATATATATATAACCTGGTATGTAGATTTGTTTTGCTGAATATGCTTTATACAAAGCTATTTTGTTTCCTTTGTTTTATATCTTACGGTTTGTGTGTGTGTGTGTATATATAAATAAATAAATATATATATATATATATATTGACAGGTTTATGTAATATGTAGAAAGGAAATTATGTAAGTTTTATAACTGTATATATATAAGGTATCTGTTGTGTTATATATAAGCTTATATAATGTCTACATTTTATGTTATGGTATGTTAGTATTTTAAAAAAAATGTAAATATATACATATATATATGTGTGTGTATAAGTGTAATTTTAAAGGTATATTTGTCATATATTAGTGTCTGCATTTATTTTGTACATTACACAATCTGCATAAATGTTATAGTCTAACCTATATATATTTGGTTATAAATGAAATCTGCAGTTTTACTGTTAGTTTGCAAATACTTGTTCGTTATAAATGAAGTCTCGTTTGGGCTGCTCAGCTTGGCTCCGTCTCCTCCCAGGGTATTCTATTCATTTGGCTGGGAGTCTTTTCTTCATCGCTTCTGGCTCTCTATCTTGAAGTGGGCAACCCCTGGTCCTACTTTTATTGCGCCTTACTGGTAGCTCTCATTTTGGGTTGGTTTGGTGGTCTGGCCTTATCCTCTTGGACAAGGCGGGTTTGTGTTTGGTGGTCTGGCCTTATCCTCTTGGTCAAGGCGGGTTTGTGATTGGTGGTGGTCTGGTTTTTCCTTCTTCTGCTGCTTCTTCAGGTGGTGTTGTTGTACTCTCCTTTTGTTTCTTTTACTATTGTCTTAGCTTTGCTTGTCCGCTGTTTGTTAGCGGTTTTGGTGTTGTACAGTCCTTCGGTTTTCTTTGTTTCTTGTTTTCCTGTAAGCCATCAGAGAAAGGTGTTTTTTCTCCTGTTAGTTATATATTCTTCTCTTAAAAAAAAGTCTCGTTTTCAGTTAGTTTACTGTTCGTTAGTTTATATATACTTGTTTTGCGTCGCCTTTATATTTGATAAGAAATAGTTCTTGTTTGGGAAATATCGATTTTATTATATGGTAGGATGATATTTGATTTGATATGTATATTTTGTTGTATGTAGTTTAAGGATAAGGATTTTTATGTATATTTCATTTTAATATTTTTCTTAAGTTAAAACGTTGATTTTTTTATAATATAATAATAACGTATATGTATTTGATTTTATATATGTGTTTTAATTTAAAACTATGATTTTTGAAAACCATATATATATTTAATTTAATATACGTTTGAATTTAGAAATTGATTTAATATATATAGTTATATATAAGTTCATTTATATCAGTTTTCTTCATCGATCCAGTTCTGATTTGATTTCGTCAATTCCTATTTATCAGCTTATCCGTCAAATTTGTGCCAATCTAGCTTTGCTTTGGAAGTCGTGCTTGCATTTCGTAACTCGTTTCATTTGTCGAATCTCTCTAGCCTCGAAAGGTGAGCAATCACTCACAATTAACGTTCTTTTATTTATTAAATTTGATTTCAATTGAAACGACAATTGAAATATGTTGTTGTTAGTTATTTACATTGTTATATATGCCGTTATCTGTATCTGTTCACCTGTGACATCTGACACCATTATATGTTATTTATCACTGATGATATATGCCTGTTACTGATTGTTATATTATTATCATTACTGTTATCACTCTGCAAGTTCCCTGTTAGTATAGAATTCACTATGGGTTGAAATGATACATACCCGAACGATCTGTAGAATAGGAGAAAATCGTTATGGGTTGAAATGATAAACCCAAGCGATTTTCATTTAATTGAATTTGGAATTGCGGGTTGAAAAGATATATACCCATATATATTTAAATTGCAGATTTAAATGATAAATATCTATATCACTTAACCATAGGATAGAAAATTATATACAGACACCGTTGGTCTATAGATAAATATTTTGAAAATGATTTCTATGGTTTTGGAAAGAAATATATGGTTTTATAAAATATTGATTTTTAGATATTATATAAATGTTATTTTATATATAGTTAAATTCTTGATTTTAAGCTATGTATAAATTTGTTTTAATATAAAATAGGTTTAAATAATAAAGTTTGATTTTATTAAAAAATAATATGGTTGAGTATTTATTTAAATTATATTTTAATATAGAGTCGTAATGATAAAATAAATTAAGGTTGAGAAGATAGATTTGAAATTGATTTGAAATTGTATTTAATTAAGAATTATATTTAAATAAATCTTTCTGAACTTATAAGGGATATGATTTTATAACTTGATTTTGGTTTAAAATGATTTAAAATGAATATTTCAAGTTTGAATTAATTGAAGGAAATATTTAGTGATTTGAATTTTGGGCTTTTATATAAATGATATTGAATTTATTTAGTGAATAATTCAAAAACTAAATAATAATGAAGTTAAATTATCAAATTTAGTTTTGGAATGGTGGAATATGATGTGCACGTAAATGTGCATATTTTTACCACCATATTTAATCTATTTAAATTAAATAAATGATCATATCGGGTATTTTAACTTGTTTAAACCAAAATTCAAATTATTTTCAAATTGTCACATATTCATCTTCATATAGGGGTAAAATGGTCATTTTTGTGCATATATTAATTTGAGAAAATTTAATTAGAAATTTCTATATTATTTTATAGGAATTTGGCTTCATATACAAGTGGTTCCAAAGATATATGCATGCACAAAGAAGATACAAAGGAATGGAGATGGAAATAATTCAAAGGCATGATAATGGAGGACCCCATCTACCCACCTTTCTTCATGTACAAATTAGAGGCTAATGCACATGCTTATGGAATTAATGGCTTCATGTACACTTAAATGATGATTAGTAGAAGCTAATGATTACTTGGCCTCCACACTACCTCAAGGGCACTTTGGGCATTCCCCAAAAATATGAATTAGGGTTTAACACTTGTATAAATACTCCATATCTTCATGTAACCCTCTTCTTCTTAGTTCCCCATAGTCTCTCTTTTAGGCTCTCTTTTCTTAGTCTCTTCTCTTAGGAAAATAAAAAGAAAGCTCTCTTTCTCTTTCATGGCTACTTAGCCATTTTTATTTTATGTAATCTTCTTTTCTTTTTATGCAATGTTAATTATTGTTTCCTTTTACTTACATGTTCATTTCCTTTCATGCTAGTAGTGTAGATTTTCTTTTATGCAATTAGATTGGTTTTCTTTTACATTTGCTTCCATTTTCCTTTCTTTTTGCTTTCATGTTGCTAGCTACATTTGTTAATCAAATGACAAATATAAGAGGCTAAACCCCTTCAATTTAGGGGTAATGAAACTCTCTAATTATGTAGCTTCAACTATTTGTTAATTCATGCTATCTTTTTGTGCTTAATGATGATGATAGAAATGGTTTACTAGTTGTTTTTGCTTTGAATTTGATAGCTTATATTGTTGACATCAAATAGGCTATGCTTAAACAATCACTAACACTAATTTCCTCTTCATCAAAATATGATTATGGCAAAAGAAAGTGATTTGAAATTAAAATTTGATGGTCTATATTTTTAATCAATAGTTAATAGGCCATACTTAAAATAGATTTCATTTTCATTGTCAAATTTCATAAAATTAGTAAGTGGTTTAAGGCGTGTGTTATAGTTTGATGGCTTATGTTGGCTAATCAATAGCACAAATATGTCATACTTATGATAAGCACATCAATTAAAGCACTAATGACCATAAAAGAGATATTATGATTTCATATGTGTTGAACTACATGATCTAGAGAGTGGATTTATTCTCTAAATTGTCATTAACTCTTATATTTGCTTATCTTTTCTTTTAGTTAGTTAGTTGATTCTCTAGCTTAACTTTCACTCGACTTTGGTTTAATTTGATTGAATAGACTTTTAAAATCATCAATTCCCTGTGGATCGACCCGTATTCGCCACGTACTACAAGTGTACGCTGTGTGCTTGCGGATATTTTAATTTGAAATTTTTCGACGGTTTTCTAATCCGATAGAAATCTTGTCGATTAACAGAATATATAAAGCTTTGAAATATATTGAAATTGAAATGGTTTATTTGGGGTACAAATCGGTATTTGAAATCGATTATTTGAAATGTTTAATTGAATTGAAATTGAAATTGATGATTTGTGATTGGATAAATTTGAATTTGGAATTCGAATTGATTTGAATCGATTTGTGAAATTTGAGAAAAACTATTTATTATATAAGGTATTTTTAAATTATATTTAAACTATTCTATATTTTACTTTATAAATTATTTTATTTTAATATAAACTATTTTAATATAAATCATTTTCAATATAAATTATTTTATTATATTATAAACTATTTTAACTTATAACTATTTTATATAAACTATTTTATTTTATAAACTATTTTATTATATATACTATTTTTAATATCTAAACTGTATAAGAGCAAAGTGTTTCAAGGTTTTGATTTCCAAAGTGTTTTGATTTTTAAAGACTTATGATTTCGAAAGCGTTATAACTTTGGAAAGTGATATGATTTTGGAAATGATATACTGAAGTGAAAATGATATCGTATTGATATGGTTTTTGAAATGGAAATGATATTTTGGTTTTGAAATATAAACTATTTTGAAATGATCGCGGTGTTATAATAACGGATGGTTGTTAAAGAGACCGGGATCGGATATGGGCATACTCTCTATCGATACCGAAAACCACTTTAACAACTTTGTACACGGTGGAGATTCCAGAATGAAGTAGGATGGTGGCGACGATCCTATATGAGGTATATACATGGACCCAACTCCCGTGAGTTGGCATAAGGTGGCTAAAACAGGAGCAATCGACGGGCCAATGAGGTAGCTCCTCTGATCGGACACACTCCATCGTATGCCATTCTATTACTTTGTGATTGATTTGGTGCGCACCTTCGGATTTCGGGAGTGTGGCTCGAGGTGGGCGGTAGTGGCTGCTATGCGTTACCACCAGCCCGGAAGTGTAATTGGTATATCTACCCTGGCATTGCCTAGTTGTGCCATGTCACCTACCCTAGCGCGCCTTTTACGAGTTTGTTTTGTACCATACCTATGGAGTGCCCTCTGACAACACCCATTACGGGGGAGATTACTGTACTATATAGACTATGGGAATATATAAAATGTGTTAAGGTGAAAAATGTAAAGCCTTAACGCTATTTTGATAGTTTACTTTACTTTAGACATATTATAATAGCGTATATTACTACATAGTAGATAGTTTGACAGATCCTTAGAGGATGGTTATCCCAAACATCCTTTGAGTTACTTGTATTTCAATTGATATTTCACTTGAGTTGGATTTATTGATATAAGAATGTTAATCCTGAATTGAGTGTTTTGTGTTTTGCTTTACGCTCGGTTCAGACCGAGTGATACAGTATTCGAGACTCACCTTTGGAGTTGGAGCTTCGCTTGGAGATCCAGCTATTTATCCAGCTTTCAGTTATTCAGTTAATTCCAGTGATGTATTCAGATTTTGTATTTGACTATTGTATTGAGGCATCTATGTATTCGAGACCTCTGTTGTATCTTATTTAACTCTATTATATATATAGTAGCTTCATGAACTACTATTCTTTTGTTTCCTCTGCACTATTGTTATATTACTTTGTGTCTGTGATTCTGTGATTATTTTATTTACTGTATATGCTGAGTTTTGCCAAATTTAAATTAACAATCTGATATTTTGAGCAATTCAAGTCCGGCATGTATGTCTGCCTATGCACTTGGCGGGTGCAACATGATAGGGGGTTCTCGCTTCTGGGTTTGGTAGCGAACGGTTGACTCTTACTCCTACATGTCCCTGCGGGGTTGGTGCAGTCGAGAGGCTGGCCGTAAAGGCTGAACACGGGTACAGTTGTATGCTACGGTGGGCGTTACCCCACTGGCTACGTCCCGTTACATGTGGTATCAGAGCTCTGGTTTTAGGAAAAACTTAGCATATAAAGTAAATTTAATTACGGAATCACTTTCGTTCGAGCTTGAATCTCTTCCTCTTTGACTCGTTTTCCTTTGAATTTTGGAACGTTCCCCTCGGTTCCAAAATCCATCCTTGTCTCTCCCTACTCGTATTTTCCTGATTCTGGAGTATCCCATAACTCCACTTCGGTTGATCTCTATAATGAATCGGCTGTCCCGCCAATCCTAGGATGATTTGTAAAGGGGTGAAACTCCTTTACAATCGGTATTGATTCACCAAAGATTTATGTATCCTCGGTTTAGATGCTGTTATCTCTGGTAGTGCTTGAATTCTATCTCCGGCGATCGAATGTCGATTTGTCCCAGAATTCTACATCGATCGTATTCTTGAAGTCACGGTTGACCCGGTTAAGGTTGCCTGCGATTTATATAAGTCTATCCTTTATTTTCTCTCTTTGGTATCTATTTATCTCCCTATCGAGCCTATCTTCGTTGTTAGAATCCTCTTTGATTTGGAGTCTCTTTGAATTTGGATCTTTATCCTTGTTCTAGAATCCATTATGTACCATCGAGTGAGGGAGTGTATTTGTATTAATATTAAAAATGTTTTATATGTTGTGCTGTTTGAGTTGTTGATGTTGATTTGGGTTTTCGATCGATTTGTCTGATCAACGCTATCGATAGGAATTCCAAAACACTTGAACAGAGCAAACTGACACAATATTGTTTTCAAATTCGGTAAATGAAATAAATTTGTAAGATTATATTATAAATATATAAGAAAATTTTCTAGAATTTAATAAGTAAATAAAAATCGGTTGTTTGAAATGATAATATTTGATTTTCATTTATTGTTCTATAAATGAATTTATAAACATGGTTTATAAATTGATCTTGGAAAATGAATTTAAATTAAGAATTTGAGAATTTAATTTCCGGCGATTTCAAACCTTGGTTTTAAGTTTTAATGTGTATATTATTTAAAGTATTTTCAAATAGAAATCATTTCAAGGAATTTTAAAATGTTGAAATCAGTGCTCTCCTCTTTTGTCGCTGGAAAATAATTTCGGTGATGGCGGCCGCATCATCGACATTCATTTTCGAGTTTCGAAGTGGAGAGACCATTCTATAGCTTTGCTACACTTTTGTTTTAGAAATTAATTTGATTTGAATTTCTTAAGATGATTTGATTTATATATATAGGTATATTATTTTAAATTTAATTTGATTTGATATATATAGTATATATATATTTATCTCTAAATTGTTTGAAGTTCATCGGAGATTTAATTCTTAAATTTTGTTAAAGGATGATTTCAATTATAAATGAAGTCAATTTTGAATAAATATTAAAATTTGAAAAAAAAATTGAATTGGAAAGTTTACTTGTATAATACCCAATTTCATTCTAATATAACTTAACTAAATTATTCAGAAGTTAGAAATGTGATTGAATAGTATACAATATAAAATGATTCTATAAATAAAATTTGGGTGTTTATAATAAATGTTATACACTTAAATTTTGATTATAAAAATGCTAATAAAGATAAATAGAATAATAAGTTAATTGAATAATAAATGAGATAAATAAAAATAAATTTTGTTTTGAAAGAATTAACAAATTGAAATTGAGTCAACTTAATGAAATATCTTGAATTTAAAAAATCAATTATTGAATATTATTTTATTTAAATGAATTGTTTAAATTAATTATTTTATCTTGTTTTCAATCTATTTTTTTTCTGATTATTTCTATTCTCCTACCTCCTTCCTTTTCAGGGACGAAAAGTTTTGAGTGGGGGAGAGTGTAAAGACCCGTAAATTTTAATAATTTTTTTTTTTTTTATTTGTATATTTAATTGAAATTTTATGAAATTTTAAACGATAAAATTTTGAAATACGTCTTCTAAAACATAGCAACTGGTAAATTTTCATCAGATAATATTGAAGTTTATTTTCTTGTGTAATTTTATTTCAATCGGTTAAAAATCAATGATAATAAAATATTTTCCAAACCTGAATATTTTTATATAGAAAAATTGTAAATCATCTTCTAAGTGAGACGTCATATTTCGTTTCTCCAAATTTGGACTGTTATTGCTCCGTCGTTCTTATTTTCGGCGAAATAGCAGCATTTTGATACCGATATCGACTTTTGATCGGATGATCCAATCACTGATATCTGTATACCATTTTGATCGTCTCGTCGTACTGATCTCCGTAGTCTATTTGTTTGTGCGTTTCGGGGTCCGGTACGTTGCGGAAACCGTGAAACGATCGACCGTATCGATTCTGAAATTTTGGCCTTTTGGTTTATTTGACCATTCATTTATCCACCGACTTATAACAAATGGACATTGCCTTTTTATATCCCTAAAAATCAGTTTTGACGTTTGGCTATCCTAATCATTCGTTTTAGTTTGGTATGTTCATTCTAATATGTTCGTTGCTTTTGGAAAAGAAAAAAAATGAAGTGAAAAGTTTATATTCCATTAAAGCAAGGCAAAATATATTTTGCATTCTTCATGCTGTCTTCATTCGCTCGTCTCACACCCTCTCGGCCTCGCCACTCAGCTTCAAATCCCACGCTGCCCATGCTCCCCTCGCCGTACCGTTCCCCTCCGCCTGAACCACCTTGGGCTCGACAACAACATCTCCTCACCGTCCACCACCCATCCATCTTCAACCGGCCCGCCTCGGATCTTCCTTCCTCATTCACCATTCGAGCCTCACTGCCCTCTCACTGCTCGCCTCTGCCTCTCCAATTCCGAGCAGACATTCACTCCTTCCTTAAAAGAAAAAAAAGGTATCTATTATAATTTAAGGGCAAGTATGCATATATATATATATATATTAAAGGAGAAGTTTATTCTATGATCTGTTCGATTCATATATATATTGTATATATATCTCTTGCGTATGTATATTACACTTGAGGTTGATATATATAAGTAGATATATAAATATAAAAAAATATGGGTTCTATTTATATAAAGTGGTTTCAAGTTGCTTACTGTAAAGTTTATTTGAAGTTGTTCCCTACTGTTATATATATATATATTTAGGTAAGTTTATATTATTTTGTTTTGCTGGGTAAGTTCAGGAATATACAGAGCTTATTATATAACATATGGTTTATAAGTACATATGTTAGTTTAAAGAAGTACAGTATTGATAAGCTATATATATATATTACTTACAAGTTAGTTTATAAATCTATTTATATATTCGACTCGATTATGTATCGTGTTATGTTAGTTTTGAAAATAATATTGTTGTTTCGAAGAAAAGGAGTATATATATGCATTGGTTAAAAATAATAGGTGTTGATGCTTACTGTATATACACGTTTACTATATATATTATATTACAAATGCGGTTATACTTATATGTCAGTTTATGTCTTTGTATATATATATAATCTGGTATGTAGATTTGTTTTGCTGAATATGCTTTATGCAAAGCTATTTTGTTTCCTTTGTTTTATATCTTACGGTTTGTGTATATATATATATATATAGTGACAGGTTTATGTAATATGTAGAAAGGAAATTATGTAAGTTTAATAACTGTATATATATAGGGTATCTGTTTTGTTATATATAAGCTTATATAATGTCCGCATTTTATGTTATGGTATGTTAGTATTTTTTTTTAAATGTAAATATATACATATATATATGTGTGTGTGTGTGTATAAGTATAATTTTAAAGGTATATTTGTCATATATTAGTGTCTGCATTTATTTTGTACATTACACAATCTGCATAAATGTTATAGTCTAACCTATATATATTTGGTTATAAATGAAATCTGCAGTTTTACTGTTAGTTTGCAAATACTTGTTCGTTATAAATGAAATCTCGTTTTCAGTTAGTTTACTGTTCGTTAGTTTATATATACTTGTTTTGCGTCGCCTTTATATTTTGATAAGAAATAGTTCTTGTTTGGGAAATATAGATTTTATTATATGGTAGGATGATATTTGATTTGATATGTATATTTTGTTGTATGTATTTTAAGGATAAGGATTTTTATGTACATTTCATTTTAATATTTGTCTTAAGTTAAAACATTGATTTTTTTATAATATAATAATAATGTATATGTGTTTGATTTTATATATGTGTTTTAATTTAAAACTATGATTTTTGAAAACCATATATATATTTAATTTAATATACGTTTGAATTTAGAAATTTATTTAATATATATAGTTATATATATATAAGTTCATTTATATCAGTTTTCCTCATCGATCCAGTTCTGATTTGATTTCGTCAATTCCTATTTATCAGCTTATCCGTCAAATTTGTTCCAATCTATCTTTGCTTTGGAAGTCGTGCTTGCATTTCGTAACTCGTTTCATTTGTCGAATATCTCTAGCCTCGAAAGGTGAGCAATCACTCATGATTAACGTTCTTTTATTTATTAAATTTGATTTCAATTGAAACGACAATTGAAATATGCTGCTGTTAGTTATTTACATTGTTATATATGCCGTTATCTGTATCTGTTCACCTGTGACATCTGACACCATTATCTGTTATTTATCACTGATGATATATGCCTGTTACTGATTGTTATATTAGTATCATTACTATTATCACTCTACAAGTTCCCTGTTAGTATAGATTTCACTATGGGTTGAAATGGTACATACCCGAACGATCTGTAGAATAAGAGAAAATCGATATGGGTTGAAATGATAAACCCAAGCGATTTTCATTGAATTGAATTTGGGATAGCGGGTTGAAAAGATATATACCCATATATATTTAAATTGCGGATTGAAATGATAAATATCTGTATCACTTAACCATAGGATAGAAAATCATATACAGACACCGTTGGTCTATAGATAAATATTTTGAAAATGATTTCTATGGTTTTGGAAAGAAATATATGGTTTTATAAAATATTGATTTTTAGATATTATATAAATGTTATTTTATATATAGTTAAATTCTGGATTTTAAGCTATGTATAAATTTGTTTTAATATAAAATAGGTTTAAATAATAAAGTTTGATTTTATTAAAATATAATATGGTTGAGTATTTATTTAAATTATATTTTAATATAGAGTTGTAATGATAAAATAAATTAAGGTTGAGAAGATAGATTTGAAATTGATTTGAAATTGTATTTAATTAAGAATTATATTTAAATAAATCTTTCAGAACTTATGGAATTCAGGGTTTTTAATGGATATGATTTTATAACTTGGTTTTGGTTTAAGATGATTTAAAATGAATATTTCAAGTTTGAATAAATTGAAGGAAATATTTAGTGATTTGAATTTTGGGCTTTTATATAAATGATATTGAATTTATTTAGTGAATATTTCAAAAACTTAATAATAATGAAGTTAAATTATCAAATTTAGTGTTGGAATGGTGGAATATATAAAGCTTTGAAATATATTGAAATTGAAATGGTTTATTTGGGATACAAATCGGTATTTGAAATCGATAATTTGAAATGTTTAATTGAATTGAAATTGATGATTTGTGATTGGATAAATTTGAATTTGGAATTCGAATTGATTTGAATCGATTTGTGAAATTTGAGGAAAACTATTTATTATATAAGGTATTTTTAAATTATATTTAAACTATTCTATACTTTACTTTATAAATTATTTTATTTTAATATAAATTATTTTAATATAAATCATTTTAATATAAATCATTTTCAATATAAATTATTTTATTATATTATAAACTATTTTAACTTATAACTATTTTATTTTATGAACTATTTTATTATATATACTATTTTTATTATATATACTCCATCGTATGCCATTCTATTACTTTGTGATTGATTTGGTGCGCACCTTCGGATTTCGGGAGTGTGGCTTGAGGTGGGCGGTAGTGGCTGCTATGCGTTACCACCAGCCCGGAAGTGTAATTGGTATATCTACCCTGGCATTGCCTAGTTGTGCCGTGTCACCTACCCTAGTGCGCCTCTTATGAGTTTGTTTTGTACCATACCTATGGAGTGCCCTCTGACGATGCCCATTACGGGGGAGATTACGGTACTGTATAGACTATGGGAATATATAAAATGTGTTAAGGTGAAAAATGTAAAGCCTTAACGCTATTTTGATAGTTTACTTTACTTTAGACATATTATAATAGCGTATATTACTACATAGTAGATAGTTTAACGGATCCTTAGAGGATGGTTATCCCAAACATCCTTTGAGTTACTTGTATTTCAGTTGATATTTCACTTTAGTTGGATTTATTGATATAAGAATGTTAATCCTGACTCGAGTGTTTTGTGTTTTGCTTTACGCTCAGGTCAGACTGAGTGATACAGTATTCGAGACTCACCTTTGGAGTTGGAGCTTAGCTTGGAGATCCAGCTATCTATCCAGCTTTCAGTTATTCGGTTGATTCCAGTGATGTATTCAGATTTTGTATTTGACTATTGTATTGAGGCATCTATGTATTCGAGACCTCTGTTGTATCTTATTTAACTCTGTTATATATATAGTAGCTTCATGAACTACTATTCTTTTGTTTTCACTGCACTATTGTTATATTACTCTTTGTCTGTGATTCTGTGATTATTTTATTTACTGTGTATGCTGAGTTTTGCCAAATTTAAATTAACAATCTGATATTTTGAGCAATTCAAGTCCGACATGTATGGATGCGAATGGTTGAAAATTTCAGGATGTTACACATGCATGAGATTCGAATGGAATATTTCCAGTCATATGCAAAGAAAACGCTTATTAATTTAAATATCAAACTCATACAAGTCCTGAACTCCAAACAAAAGAATAGCAATATCCTTAGCCAATAACTTGAGTTGTAAACAAAAAGGAATAATACCAAACTTATCTCATATTAATATAATAAATTTAATTCCTCTATTCCAGGAACAAACTTTTTAATTTAAACCTTTTACATTTTGTCCATCTTTTTTAATTACCATTAGTGGAGTGAAAAAAGGATTCATATTTATTTTAATTTACAGAAATAGACAGTGCAAACTACAAATAATCAAAAATCATACTTTTGCATGCCATCTCTAACTTTATTTATTTTTAAAATCCTTTAACAAACAGGAGAAATCAAAAGAGATGAAGTGGGATAGGTTACAAATTGCTTAAATCTCAACACATATCCGATTCTACTATATTAGTACAAAACAATTAAAATTTCAACATATTCAAAGACTGACATTTATTTCGGGAAATTCTGGGAGTTTAGATATTATGTATTCGTTTACCAAGATTTCCCAAGGCATACTTCAAATCCAAATAAATATTATTCAGTTACAAAAATGTGAATAACTTGATAATACCACTCATAGAGAATTTTTTTCTTTCTAACTGGATTTGATTCCACCATGCCTAATTTCCTTTTAGATCTCCCACTTTTGGAATATACATGTTTGCACCAAAAATTGGCACAAACACCCAATATAGATTTTGTAGAGGAATAAATGAAGAATAACATATGTAAACAGAGAGAATATAGCAATAAAACAATAAGAAACAAGAATGTAATAGAGACACAATGATTTAAAGTGGTTCGGCGTTGTCCGCCTACATCCCCTTTTGAAGAGATAGCTTTATTAATTGCTTTGTAATCTGAGTACAATAGGGATCAGTTGAAAATCTTTAGTAACAAAAGAGTACAAAGCAACAAGCAGCATAAAGATCCCAAAAACGAACGATCAAGTCTGTATTTATAGAGGAAGACGGCGAAATATCTCCCTGAAAATTCGGTAGAAGGATCTCCAGAGCCAAAACGGCCCAAATGAGGGAACACATGGCCCAAATCCCAAGAAACAAGGATCAATACCGATCCCTATTTTGGAGGAGTTGGGGGGTGCGATCCATATGGGAGCTTCTCCATGTTGTATTACGCTTAGCCTCCAAGTTTCGTGCAAATTATATTAGTAAAACCTAGGTTATTGATTAATTTTTGTTGCAACATGTTGTGCAGCCCGATTCTGGCCGATCCCTCTAAAGGGAAGAGGGCCAATCCCTCTTGCTTGCTTTTTTAGGGTGCGATCCCTAGGGTGTACTCCCTAGTATCCCCACATCTTGTTTCTAAAGCTTCATATGCATTGGACTTCTGGATTTTGAGATATCGATTGTTTTCCATTGAGTTGCATTTGTTTAGTCGAAGTAATATGATCCCTTTAGCAGAGAGGGATCATACCCGATCCCATTTTGGATTAGATTATATTTTATACTTAAAACGTTCTATATAGTATATCTCTCAATTTTTTTTGATCACGGATACATATTATCATATGTACTTGATTTCCAAATCCCACAATCATCACTCTGGATTTACTGGCCTTGATGACAGTCGAGTCTAACTTGTCCAATCAGTTCGGATGTTGCTGGGACAAAATGCCGGATAACACTTGCCTCCAAAAGTACATCTTGTGTTGAACATGACGTGCTTTGAATCAAAGCAAGTTAGAGCCGTCGGAAAGAAATCCATCCAGTTTTTTGAGTAGTCGCTATCCTTCTATCGAATTATTTTCTCAAAGTGTCATATCTCTCTCTGATCGTCATGACACTAGGTTGATTTCCAATAGTATAAATTCAGATTATATTTTGTGAATTTCTATCTATGTTCGGTTCTACGGGGCTAGTAAGCTTTAGCTATCTGATCTAGTCTCGACCTTGAAAGCTTCGGGTGAGAATTCAATTTCTATCGATTTCAAAAATTGAATTTTTAGAATATGCACATGCATGTTAAGGTACACGTTCTTGTCGCTGGCTCTCATATGTGTTTGCATGCTCACGGGTCATCACCAATTTTTGTTAAATTAGATGCAATTTCATTGCATTTATGTTTTATTGTTTTTTATTTTTAAAAAAAATAGGGAATGGTATTTTCCCTTCTGCACTTAAGGATCGTACCCGATCCCCTTCTTTTTTTCAATAATAGGGATCAAAATTTTTCTAACCAATTCCTTTTCCCTCTTTTCTTCCTCCATTTTATTTATTTATATATAAGGATCGGATGGATCCTTTTTGGATAGAGATCGTACCCGATCCCTTCCAATCTGTGGGGACTTAGCATTTCAGCTTCATGGAGAAGCTTAAGCAAATCGTTCCCTATGAACCTTCATATATAAACCGATACTTCACCCCCTCCGTCTTTTTACTCTACTTCATTTCTCATTTGCCTTTGTGTCCTTCGAGCTCACCTCTAAACCCTCTCCCTCCAGTTTGAACTTTGAACCCTTCCCTTCAAGTCAATTGTTACCTCTGTCCTTAGACTCTCCATCCTCTCTTGCTCTGGACCACCACTCCGCCTTCGATTTGAATCGAAATTCAACATCTCCCTTCGAGTAACTCATATTTCATACATTTAGGTAGGTTTTCTTACATTTAACTTTGATTTTTGATGAGATGATGGATTTGAACGAGCTTCTTGTTTCGAGCATAGGTTAAATTGGGAGGATACGAGATGAACGGTGGCAATATAGGGTTCAGTGAGGTAGTAGAGGAGGGGAAAGGAGAAGAGTGAAACATGAAGGAAGTAGAGGTATCAGTCATGATGGAGTATAGAGGAGAGGGGTCGGTCTTGCATGTTGCCTGACGGATCGGAGTAAAAATTTAAGGGAAGTGTAAAAATAACTAAGTATAAGGATCGGTTATGAAAGTTTGAGGAGTAAGGAGGGATCGGTGTGAATATGAGAAAGAAGGGATCGATCGCATTGGTGGACGAGGGATCGGTTTCTTATAGAGCATGGAGGGATTGGTGTTGGTGTAGCTTAAAGGGATCAGTCGAGTTGGTTTCGGCATAGGGATCAGCTATGTTGAGATATGTGAATAGGGACCAGTCATGTTGGTTAAGAGTGATCGGTTATTTGCTTTAGGAGAGGGATCGGCTATAGGGATTTAGCCGATTTCAGGCCCTTGAACCCTTAAACAAACCACTCCATGCAGACTTGTACAAACAATTAGAACCAATCCCATCTTAATGAACTTGAACATATGACCATAATGGACAATAGGACTTGCATATCCAATTTTGAATTTGAAATTGAACAGCTAATCTTTTGGGACTTTGATATGTATCACAACTTAGCATAAGTACTTTAATAATGAACATTATACCTCAACAAGTCGATGGTCGATCCCATAGCTTACACAACTGATTAATTTAATGCTAGTTGAGACAGTCAGCAATGACGGTCACTCTGGTCGGAATCCAAAGTCTTGTCACTACTTATGCTTTTACTTTTGAATTATCTTTGCACTACATGGCACTGTATCACACTAGTTTGCACTTAGCACGGGGGAATGGGTAAGTTTTCTAATCCTGATTATCTACCGAGTTTAGTTGATATGGGCTCCAGACGTTCTGGGCATTTGGCCGTAATGTCTTCTAGACAACCTTCATAGCACAGCAGTCCAGGTACTGAGTCAAGTTCCACGACTGTATTCGATAGACTTTCTCTGGAATACCAAACCGAGCAATCGAAAATTTCTAGTCCATTGGTCGACCTTTTCTTTGATGTTCCCATCCTTCCGGTGGAAGAGATAAATCCTACCGCTGACACTTTAGAGGGTGCTGTATTTTTGGATAACCAGATGGATTCCCAGACCTCCAGAATTGGTGAGGCCGCACTTTCTAGGCTGTGCTCTAAACATTGGATCTTGTTTGGAGATGTTCTAGTCACTTTAGGGAATGACATGGCCCACTTGCCCCTGGAGGAGTCTATGACTTGTAATAAATTTATGCGTTGGGCCGGATGTGTACCACCTTTTAATTCATTTATATGAGAGATACTAAATTACCTGGGAATAGCTCCTACTTAGCTGCATCCGAATAGCTATGCTTTTCTTCATGGCACTTTCTTGCTATTTATGGGTATTTTGTTCCGCCCGCCATCTCCTGGAGACATCAGGTTTGTCTACAGTTTCAAGCGATGGATGGGAAGCCTTTCTGATACTTTCCTCGAGCATGTGCCCAATTATCAAGTTCTGACTAGTGCTTGGAACAAGCTCGGTGTCTTTAAGCATGAGTGGTTCTACGTTCGTTATCCGTTTGGCTGCGTGAGGCAATGATTGGAAGGACGTAAGTGGTGCCTTCATTTTAATTTCAAATTCTTAAGTCCAAGTCATATCCTGAACTAATAAGTACTCTAAAATTTACAGGTGTCCATCCACAACTCGAAGGAGGTAATTATTCAAGGGCGGTTTCTACAATTCATGCTACCCCAGTTGAAGACATGGACATTAAATCACTCATAATTGATGAGTGATAATCTTTTTTTGGTCTGTTGGAAGAGGGTGGCAGCATCGGATTTCCAAGAAGCATTGCATCATGAAGGAATGTTTCGAAACAAGAAGGCAGCACTAATAGCCCTATTATGCCCCCAATCGAGGAAGCTCAGGATAATGCCGAAGAAGGTGAAATTAGAGGTGATTAAGCCAACAAGCCTGGCAATGATGAAGTAGGTTTGGACAACGCGCCTGTGGTCAAATCATCACAAGGCACATAATCTCATGCACCGACAAGAAAAGGAAAAATGCTAGCATACAAAATACGTACAAGGAAAACTGCTAAAATGTCCGAGTTCACCATCACCTCTGTTGAAGAAGAATCTTCCTCACAACCTATAGAAAGTTCGATGGAAGGATTTTAAAATCTACCGATTCTAGATGATTTTTACTTTCCCAACATTAGTTTTGGGGGGCTTAATTCTCCCACCAAGACTAATGACGACATTCCTCCCACTAGCAAAAGGTAAATCACTCATATAAGTAAGGCTACATTAACTGGTCTGTCGGGGGGACATTAGGACACTCACAATCACGAACACTTCACTACAGGAATTTTGTTTATCTTATATTTGATGGTAACTTATACACTCTTATTTGGTTTGGCTATGCTATGTCTCATTCTCATGCCTTTGATTACTTGAGGGGCTCCTCAATAAAGTATGGATCCAGTTGTGGTCCAGACTCGGGCAGGTGTCGAGAAAGGGGTGACGGCCGGGAAAGAAGTCATTATTTAAGGGAGTCTTCGTCCTCTAAGCACAAATCCAAATCTTGATCATCTCATCAAGAAGTTCAGCCCAATCCTCCTGCACATAGCGACGATCAGATCTCTTCTCATGTTCCCCAAACTACTATGCCACTCGAGCATCATTCGGGTTAATCTGGTTCTCGACAGCCTCGCGATCGTTGGTCGAGCAAACGTCCTATTATTACTTCTGATCCAACTGTGACTACTACAGCTCCTGAGGCCTCTACGATAGAAAGATTGGTCGAACTTAAGGTTGATTTTCTAAAAATTTGCTTTGATTGGCTAAATTTTCTTCCTTCTATCCATACAATTCCAGGGAGTGCTACGAGTTCACTTGCATGTGTCAATGATGTTTTTGTGCAGCATGAAGCATTCCAGCACTTAGCTGAGAAAATCTCTGAGGTGTTTATTAAAAGGCAACAAGAAATCGATCGCCTTAAGCTAGAGGTAATCCATGATAAAGACATAATTCAAACACCAAAATGATGAGAACACAGAGCTAACCATGAAGTTATCCATGGCAGAGAGTGCCAAAGCAACATCTGAAGCGATTAATCGTTTGGAAGTGGCTCATAAAAAGGAGCCAGATGCTTCCTTTAGCCGCAATGGTATGCTTGCTCTGGAGAAGGACACACTGCAAAAGGAGAAAGACATTCTAGACCGCCGCATTGAGAAACAGGAAGAACTTCTTAAGAAAGAGATGGAAGAAAAACTTGAGGCTCAAGAGGAGTCTAAAAAGTATTATGAAGAGGCCGTCGAGGCTCGGGAGCTGAAAATTAAACTTGACGAGCAGCTCACTCAAATCGAATCTCTCAAGGAAGAGGCAAGGGAACGGGTCATAATGAAGATGGAGGGAAAATTGAGGCCCAGTTGGAGGACGCTACAGAGGCTGGCCGGAATGAGATTAAAAACATGTTTGATCCTTTGATTGTTGAACACAATGTCATGGTCCTAATACACCGTGACTTGAGTTTTCTTAGAGAGGGCTATCTCTAATAGCTTGTCGAGGCTTGGGAATATATCATTGAAATGAGGAAGAAAGCCCTTGGCAAAGCTGATTTGGATAAGGAGAAATTGGCACAAGAGATCCTTCATGGGACGAATCATTAGATCTTGCCCCTGCAAGGCTCCGATACTTTGATATTTTGGCACCCTCTGGCAAAGGAAAAGACATTGCTGATGCTTCGAAGTTTGATCCCAAAGGTTTCCCTTCACTTCAACCAACTGGAGCATTAGTTTCACTTGGCTCGGGATAAGATCCGAGCTATCTGGATAGACCCGGTTATAAATCAAAGGTGCTGACTCTTATCCAAGAAGGGAGCACTCCGGCAACAACTGAAAGTCAGCTGGATGTAGGTATCTCGTTCTATTCTCCATTACTCAAGAGGTTTTGTTCTTCATGCCCAATAGTTCTGGGCTTATTTTCTTGTTCTCATGAATTTGTAGGTCTTATGACTCCCAGTCAAACTCCCGGAAGTAGTGCCGTTGTGGAGCAACAAATGACACTTACTGATGTTCCAGCAGCTATTGACATTCTAGGGTGGATGCTTAAGTTATTGGAGCTCTTGCCGATGAAATGACCAACGATCAGCCGCTACATGATGAATATGATGATGTTGTGATCACGGGTGCTTCCGAACACATTGATGAGATCAACTTTAAAGAGTGCATCGAGAGGGAGGAGTTATTGAAGAAGAAAACTAAAACTGAACCCGTTGATGTGGACGTCGATGATCCAAAACTTATCCCTCTTCAAGTCATTTCACCTGGCGGGTTGGTACCTGAAGGACTCCCTCCAACATCTAAAAGCTCTCTTGCCAAAGGTGGTAAAGGTATTGGTAAGGGATCGAAGAGAGGATTAGGCGGAGGCTCGGGTGGTTCCACTCCCAAGAAACTCAAAAGCGAGAAGAAGCAAAAGAAGTAATCGTCACATCAGCTTAGTTGTATATAGCTTAAGTAGCTGTCTTTCTTTTTGTTTGTTGTGTATATGTGGGTACAACCCCCGCTTTTGGATAAACTTGTACTACAATTCCCAAGTTTAATGCGTAAATAAAAGTTCTTTATTTTCTGTTGAACTCGTACATGAACTTGTTTTAATAGTCGAGCTGTTACTTTTCCATTCAATGTACTTGTAATTCGTTGCTCGTTAATTTAGGTAATCATCTATTGATTTTTATTGAAGGTCTCTATGTGGTTGTGGCCTCAAGTTGTACCAAACACTGAGCTCGAGCCCTAGTGTTACACCATCGGATTCAGCGGTTTAAGTGATTATACTCCTACCCCCGATCTCAAGTTAGTGGAGTTAGATAGTGGATGGTCGAACTCTATCCTTAGCGAATTTATACTCCTCCTATCGGTTTCAGGTTGAAGTTTATGGAATAGTGAGTGTTCGAACCACACTCAACTATTTGTTTATACTCATATCCGCACTTTGGGGAAAAGAGTTAGTTGGCGGGTGATCGAATCGCATCCAATTTGTGTTTATACTCTAGTCCACATGCTGGGGACATAGATTTATTTTGGACAATAGCCTGACCGTACTTCCCTTAATTGATTGATTTGCCCCCCCAAGTCCGAGGTTTGACTTAGCGAGCGACCGGTCGTGTCACGATCGGTTTTGATTCATGTCTGTCCTATCGCTTGGTGGGATTAATTTGATTATCGTAGGTCAAGTCACATCCATTCCTTGTTAGGTACTCCGTCCATCGGGTTGTGAGCGAGAATCATTGAATGAACGGTCGAACCACTTTCATTTCATTTAGTTCAATCATGAACTTGTGTAACCGGCTGGCTCCAAACTCTAGGAACTTGCTTGGACATATCAATATTAGTTAGTCGGGTACCGCAACTAAGATATAAAGGAAATTTCAAACTTTATTTAGCAAATAACAAGAAATGACATAATTTGTCATATTACATATCTAGAAAACCAAATGCTAAAGCAAATTCGAAAATTATATACAATTGAATGAAAAAGAACAAACTAAGTGAAAAAGCGTCGTAATGCTCACTATTTTACGCCCTTGGGAGTGTGATGTCATCAACAGTCACTAGCTTGAAAGTTACTTCTCTAAGCCTCTGTTCAATAGTGTATGGCCCTTCCCAAGTAGGATTCATGTGTTATGGGATAGGAAAAAAACCCGTTTCAAGATGAGATCGCCGATTTCAAAGGTTCTAGCTCGGATTTTAGTGCTGTAGTATCGGGTAGCTCGGTGTCGATGTGCAGCTGTCCTCAAATCAGCTTCTTCGTGCTTCTCATCTACTAAGTCTAGATATTCTAAGAGGATATCTCTATTCATTCTTTGGTCATAGTAGGTCACTCGATGAGAAGAGACTTCGAGTTAAACAGGAATGACGGCATTTGAGCCGTAAGCAAGGGCGAATGGAGTATGGCTAGTCATGGACTTATGGGTGGTTCTGTAATCCCATAATGCTATTGGAAGTTCATCCAACCACTTGCCCCTAGCCTTTTCCAAACATTTCTTCAGGATGGACTTTATGATTTTATTCATAGCTTCAACTTTTACATTTGCTTGAGGGTGAGTAATTGCGGCAAATCTTTTTCCAATATGGTGCCGACAGCAGAAGTCTTTGAATTTAGCGTTGTCAAATTGAGTTCCATTATCATTTACAATGGTTCGTGGAAGGCCAATACGATAGATGATGTTCTGTACAATGAAGTTGATTACTTTCTTCATCTTGATCGTGGTTAAAGGTTCTGCTTCGGCCCACTTGGTGAAGTAATCAACTGCTACGATGGCGTACTTCACAACACCTTTTGAGATCAGTAAGGACCCGATAATATCTATGCCCCATGTGGCAAATGGCCATGGACTGACCATTTGTGCAATTTACATCGACGGAGCTCTCGGCACTTTTGCATATATCTGACACTCGCCGCATCGCTTAGCGTAATCAGCAGCATCTTGGTTGACAGTTGGCCGGTAGTACCCATAACGAAGTATTTTCTTTGCTAGGGTTTGCCTCCCAATGTGATTGCCACATTCCCCTTCAAGAACTTACTTTAGGACTCGTTTTATTTCATCATGAGCGATACACCAGAGCAGGGGAATGGAAAAATCCTTTCTATACATGACTCCTTCCTGAATGATATATCATGAAGCTTTGCAAAGGATTTATCGTCTTTCATTCCTCCATTCGGGAAGGACTCCCTATAGCAAATAATCTTTAATCGGAGTCATCCACGACTCCTTCTCACGCTTCGTCTCTAATACCCAGTCTATTTTCATCTAGTTTATGCTCGGAGCATCAAGTACTTCGACTAGAAAGCCCGTCTGCTATGCATCCCCGGTGCTAGCAAACTTTGCCAATGAGTCGGCCTCTATGTTTTGATCCCGAGGAATATGCTTGATGTCATAATACTCAAAGTCAGTCAATAGCTCTTGGACTCGGATAAAGTACAAAGCAAGTCATTGTCCTTTAGCCTGATAATCTCCCCTGACTTGGTATACCAGCAACTGGGAATCCGAGAAGATTTCAAGAGATTTTATTCCCAGTTCTCTGGCAAGTTTGAGTCCAATAACTAGAGCTTCATACTCAGCTTCGTTGTTTGTTGCAAGGAAGTCATGCTTCAAAGCATAGCAAATTGATCGATCCTCTAAAGTTACTAGCATGACGTTGGATCCAGAACAATGATCATTGGATGCTCCATCTATAAACATTTTCCACCGAATGGTAGGGGCTCCACTGCTCTTTGGGAGATCATATTGTGCAGTGAATTCTGCTATAAATTCTGCCAGTGCTTGTCCCTAGATGGCTCTGATGGAGATAAGTGATGTCGAATTGGCTATGTTCGATGTTCCACTTCAGTAACCTTCCAGATGTCTCAGGTTGCTGTAAAATCTGTCGTAATAGTGATCGATGTAAATGTTGATGGGATGAGCCTAAAAATAGGGGAGGAGCTTTGATGAAGCAATCTACAAGCAGTATGTTAATTTCTCTATCTTCGAATAGCTTTTTCATCTCCTATTAATCGCTTTCTAACTTAATAGACCGATCTCTGGGTTCGATTCACCTTGCAAAGCAGTGCGGCACTTATAGCGTGTACCGACACTACCAAGTATATATTCATGTCTTCATGATCCACCAGCTTTGACAAGATGGGAGGTCTCTCTAAGTGGTTCGCTAAAGTTTGGAATGCATCTTCACACTCTTGTGTCCATTCAAAGTTCTTCCTCCCTCTTCTTATCAGGTCGAAGAAAGAATACATTTATCGATGGCTCTGGAAATAAACTGGCTTAGGGCAGAAACCTTCCCATTTAGGCTCTATACTTGTTTAATGGTCTTTGGCGCTTAGATGTTGCGAATAGCTTGAATATTTTTGGTATTAGCTTCGATGTCATGAGCATTGACGATGAAACCCGATAATTTTTCCAATGCAATGCCAAAAGAACATTTCAGAGGATTGATCTTCATTTCGTAATATCGGAGGATGTCGAACATTTTTGAGAACTCTTTAATGTGGTCGCTTGATCGTCATGACTTCACGAGCATATCATCCACGTATACCTCCATCGTCTTTCCAATCTGATCTTTAAACATTCGGTTGACTAGGTGTTGATAGGTTGCTCCAGCATTCTTCAGTCCGAATGGCATTACCACATAGCAGTATTATCGAGCGTCAGTAATAAAGATGGTGTGCTCCTGGTCGGGGATGTGCACCGGGATTTGATTGTATTCGGAGTACGCATCCATGAAAGATAGCAATTCATGTCCTGTAGTTGAGTCCACCAGCCGGTCACCTTGGAAGGGGGAAACTGTCTTTCGGACACACCTTGTTTAAGTCCGAATAGTCAACGCACGTTCACCACTTTCCATTCGCCTTTCTCACCAGTACAAGATTAGATACCCATTTGTGGTAAAGGGCATCGCAAATAAACCCATTGCATTTGAACCTATCCACCTCCTCTTTAAGGGCAGTAGATCTCTCTGGATCCATGCCATGCCTTTTCTGTTTCACCAGGACATGCATCGGGTCGATATTTAATGCATGGCTCGCAATAGCGGGCGGGATCCCACACATATCAAAATGAGTCCAAGTGAACACATCAAGATTTTCTCAGAGAAAACTAGCAAGTTCCTTCATCATTAAGGGGCTGAGCTATGATCTGATCTTTAGGACCCGTGACAGGTCGTCATGGCTGACCGTGATGTCAATTGTTAGCTCAGCCGGTGCGGTCTTGGTTTCTTTGGGCTCCTCATCATCATCCCTTGGATCTATGTCTTTCTAGAACTGACTATGGCGCCCGAGCCAAGGCCTAGGCTGTCAATCTTCAGTGGCTTGGATGCGGAGAGCCTTGTCCACACCCTTACCTTTCTCCTTCCATTGAGCCCTTAACTCAGCCATACAGCAAGCACGTCTGGTTGCCTGATCACCATGCACAACTCCAACAGTGTTATCAGTTGGGAATTTCAAAGTCAAACATCATAGGGCAAGGGCTGATCGGAATTCAACTAGGCCCGTTCGGCCTAGAAAGGCATTGAATGGAGAGTAAACATTCAAGACAACAAATGGAAACATATGCACACTCTTATGGTGACCTTCTCCCAATTCCATGGGGAATTCAACATAACCAACAGCTTCGGTCGTAGCACCGTTAAAGTCATAAATGCAGGCTTTAGATGGTTTCAAGTCCTTGGCTTCCATCCTCATCTGATCGTAATCCTTTTTGAAAATTATATTCACGGAACTACCATAGTCAACCAAGATCCTCCTCACTAAGGCGGGCCGATCATGGCCGAAATAACCAGTGGGTCGATCGTTGGTGCCTCCACATTATCTGCATCTCTATTTCTGAATACAATGTCATCTGCCATTGTATGTTGTTTTGTCGGAGCCCCATCTTCTGAACTTGAACAACACTCAAAATTCATATGCTTGATTACGCTAGCATAACGCTCCACCTCGTGACAACTCTTATCAGCTGGATGTGGCCCTCCAGCTATTGTATTGATCACTAATCTTCCACCAGTCTGCACAGGAACCTCAACCCTGTGTGGCACTTGTCCTCGGTTGTTGTCGGATGTCCCTGGCCCGCCATCATGCAGGGCTTTAACAAACTACTGTAGTTTTCTTTCCCAAATCAATTTCTCGATAACATCCTGGAGATTCCTATATTCATTCGTGTTGTGACCATAACATTCATGGAACTGGCAATATTTTCCAGTCTACTTTTGTTTCTCCGTCGTTCCTTCGAAGGTGGCTTCCTGTACTACATGGTATTGCATGTAGACAAGTAGACATTCTCTAGAGATGTATTCAGTGGTCTGTAGGTATCATACATTGGAATCCTAGACTTTCCTCTTCTAAAATCCCTCTTTCAATCACGGTTCCAATCACCGCCTTTCTTTTTCTGATTTGGTTTATTTTTGACATTTACTTGAACTTTTCCGGAACTCTCCCCGGATTGTTTCACCGCAATGTTACTCTACACTCCCTCTCCAATTGGTCCCACAAAATTCTTCTTCCTAGAGCATCTAGCTTATTCTTTTCTCAAATATTGAGCTGCTTTTGCGTAGAAATGCTCCAATATTGCGGGTAGTTTGCCAGCTAACCAATCAATAAAGTCAGATTCTGGGTCAATTCCTCTTGTTATCGCCATCAATATTGAATGGTTATTCGGATTACTGACTTCTGTAACGGCTATATGAAATCTCTCCAAGTAGTCTTTCAATGATTCTCCTTGAGCCTGGATCATACTTGATAAGGGCATTACATCTTTGGGGTGAGTTGCATACATACGGAACTGCTCCACAAATTTTATTACCAAATCGTCAAATCTAGAGATTGACCCTGGAGGTAATCTCATAAACCACATCATCTCTAAGCCGGAGAGAATAATAGGAAAACATCTGCTTTTTGTGGCATCATCGGCTCATGCGAAATCCATCAGCCATTCATATCTCATGATGTATTGCGTAGGGTCGGTTTTTCCCTTATAGGTAGGCATTGACGGCATGTTGAACCTTCTTGGATACTCCGCATGTAGGATATTATTAGTGGACAGGGTATGGCTTCTTGACATTCCCCAATCATCATTGGTGAAGTCTTGGCTCTTCCTATATAGCAGCTTGACCATAACCGTTAAGTCCGGCATTTGGATAGTTGGAGCCAAGCGGTAGTCATGCTCCACCACACATGAATGGTCCGGTCGATATCTACGGACCATTCCACACCTTCATAGCTCAACATCCTCTCGATGCATATCACATGCATTCACTTCATCGTCATTTTAAGGAGGTAACTGGTCTGCATCCACCTAAACTCCAGCATCCAAATCAACCGCGGTGGCTCTAGCTTGTGCTCCATTGGGAAAAAGCAAATTTCCTCCTCTGGAGGAAGGATCGACCCAATCCCTCTAAAGGGATTGGCCCCGATCGGTCTTGGTAACCCAGGTATGTTTGTTTGTTGATGTCTAGATGCTTATGCATGATATCCATCAGTTCTAAAACGTCTGGATCTATGATAATCATCTGATTTCCTTTTGGTAGCGTTCTCCAATGCAGAATAGGGAGTTGGCTCCCTCCTAGTTTTCCTGTGTTGTTGATCTTTGAGTTGATTCATTAAATCGATATTGGCTTGAATCTACTGGTCCAACTGTCGGTGGCTATCCATGAGCTCTCTCATCAGATTCTGGAAATCAGCCCTTGTGATGGAATCAGTTGGATTTCAGACGTCAACTAGATTGGTAGCATTAACATCTACTAGTAGATTGCTTTGGCCTCCTTGCTGGATGCTAGCGTTCTCATTTCCTTTTGCATTTGAGAGATAGATGGTGTTCCTAACCATTGTTGATAGTTTTCCTTGGACTTTTGCAAATCTGAATAGAACGGATAAACTATTTGAAGATAATTCTGGATCTATTCCTGAGATTTGTGCAATCCAGTAGCAGCAAAGGGATCTAAATGAAGCTGAGAAGCCTTTCTCTCAATGAAAGCACCAAAATGTTTACACCAGAAATTGGCACAAACACCCAATAGAGATTTTGTAGAGGAATAAATAAAGAATAACAAATGTAAATAGAGAGATTATAGAATAAAACAATAAGAAACAAGAATGTAACAGAGACATAGTTATTTATAGTGGTTCGACGTTGTTCGCGTACGTCCACTTTGAAGAGATAGTTTTATTAATCACTTTGTAAACTGAGTACAATAGAGATCGGATGAAAATCCCTAGTTAAAAAAGAGTACAAAGCAACAAACAACGTAAAGATCCCGAAAATGAACAATCAAGTCTGTATTTATAGAGGAAGACGGCAAAATATCTCCTTGAAAATTCAGTAGAAGGATCTCCAGAGCCATAGGGGCCCACAGAAGGGATCACATGGCCTAAATCCTAAGAAATAGGGATCGGGGACGATCCCTATTTTGGAGGATTTTGGAGGTGCAATCCCTATGAGAGCTTCTCCATATTGTATTATGCTTAGCCTCCAAGTTTCATGCCAATTGGATTAGTAGAACCTGAGTTATTGATCAATCTTTGTTGCAACATATTGTATAGCCAGATTCTGGCCGATCCCTCTAGAGGGAAGAGGGCCAATCCCTCTTGCTTGCTCCTTTTAGGGTGTGATCCCTAGGGTGTACTCCCTAAAATTTTATATGCATTGGACTTCTTGATTTTGAGATATCGATAGTTTTCCATTCAATTGCACTTGTTTAGCTAGAGTAATCTTATCCCTTTGGCAGAGAGGGATCATACCTCATCCCTTTTCCATATTAGATTATATTCCATACTTAGAATGTTCTGTATAGTATATCTCTCAATTTTGTTCGATCATGACTTCATATTATCATCTGTACTTGATTTCTAGACCCCACAATCATGGCTTTGGGTTTACTGGCCTTGATGACAGTCGAGTCAAACTCCTGCAATCAGTTCGGATGTTGCTGGGTCAAAATGCAAGATAACAATACAACAAAGTGAATTGTATATAAAAATTAGATTTAGAATCAGAAACTAGAGAGGAATAGAATTAGAAATCAAAAGAATTAAACATCTAAACCGTTTACCTGAAAATCCTAACTAACTTTGAAAACCAAAGAAGAAGAAGAAGAAGATGAGATATGATATATACTGCTCCTAATTCTCTGTTATATCTTTCCTTTTTTGAATATACAACAAATAGATTGTATATATGTGTGACTGTGTGTGTTAGATTTCAGAAATCAGAAGATAGAGAGGAGAAAGATTAGGAATTTAATTTAAATTGGAGATTAGAATTACTTACTAGAAAGTTTATTGTTTCTGACAACCTAAAAAGAAAGATTTTGATAGAGCTTCGATGTTGCCACCGAATTCTATGAAGGAAAAGTAGGGGTCCAGAGGTCAATTTATAGAGGTGAGAAGGAACTAGAAACGTTGGATTAAAAATAATCAAATCTGGCCCGTTTTGGCCTAGGGTGTTCACACCCATAACCCCCCAACTAGTCGATTGTTGCCCCCTGGGAAGTCGACCAACCGCCTCCTAGGCGGTCAGCCACTTGTGGTCGACCAGCCTTAGTAAGACGGTTGATCGATCATTCAATTTGGTCGAGATTTTTTTTTTCTATTTTCTTGTATTTATTAACCTAATTAATTTTATATGTTAAAATTATATTTCACATTTATTAAACGTTAAGACCTCTTAACGTTAATCATAAAAATTTAAATTTTAAAATTTTCAAAATTCAAATATTTAAATTTTAAAATTCAAACTCATTTGAATTTTGAATTCATAAAATTCAAATGCCCATAACTTCTCCGTTTGAACTCTGAATTTTACATATTGTATATGGAAGTTGATTAGAAAATCACCACGGATGCAATGGTGCAACTTCCATGATCAAATTCCAACATTTATGAAATTTCTACTTTTACCTTATTTTAATTATTTAATTTCTTATTATATTTTACGGAATGTTACATTCTCCCCCTTAAAAGGAATTTCGCCCCCGAAATAACCAAGATAAGATAGTGTAACGAGCATTCAATAACCATGTTATACAACCAAGTTATCTATAATAATCTACACAACCATCCACTCAACCAAAAATGCAAAGTGATTATGTATGCAACATACTACAGGTGAGATCAATCCTTGCGTGAATGCAAGAATGTGACGTATAAGCATGTATGTAAACATCCTAAATACATATAAAATTCTATATGAATGCAAAAATAATAGTAAAAATGTGGCAACCATCTTCTACCATCCAATCTAGCAACCATGATGCAACGAAATACCTATATTTTTAGAGAGAAAATTTTACCAGAGAAAAGCTCGTGATGAGAAATATTCATCTTTTCTTTGGTTTCCCATGTGCATTTCGCTAAGTTATCTCCCCATTGAACACAAACTAACCTAATACCTTTGTTATGAAGTCTCTTAACATCGTGCTCCACAATATCTGTGGTGGCACGAGGGGGAGACGAGCTTCGTTTCAACATCAATTAATTGATCGGGCTCTACTACAAGGGCAATGTCATGCAGACATTTCCTTATGTATGGAACATAAAAACGTCTTGGACTCCCGTTAACTAGTCCAGAAGCTCCAAGTTTTCCCCCACCCTCTCTAAAATTGCAAAAGGCCCAAGGAACCATGGCACTAACTTCCCAGATGTATGAAACCTCAAAACCTTTCTAAGAGAGGAAATCTGAAAGAATATCATCTCTCTAACCAAAAACTTTGATCCCTTTATTCGCCTGTCAGCATAGGACTCCTGATAGTCCTGTGTAGTCTTCATTTGCTATCTAAACACTTCTACCTTTTCCAAGGTCCTCCAAAGTTCATAATGCAAGCTCTCAACAAATCTTCTAAATTCAAAATCGTTTCCTAAGAAGATTGCAAACTCCTCCAAAATTTCCTAGTGAACAAAGGGTCTCTTTCAGAAGAATGCTAATTTGAACTCCATGTAGTTGCACCACTTCCTTGACATAAATCTATGCTAGAGATGTTGTAATTCTACTACCCCTAACGTAAAACGAGTCAACCTAAATAGCATTATTTCCCTTTTGACTCTTAGGCAACCTATCTATAAAGTCCATCGACATATACTCCCATATCCAAGTCGGAACCTCCAATGGTAATAACAACCCTTCGGGTTTTCCTTGCTCAGTCTTAGCTCTTTAGCGCGTCAAACATCTAGAAGCTCATTTAGCGACTCTCTCTTCACCTTTGGCCAATTTGAAAATTATCTTCATATCCCTATATACCTTATCACGTTAGGGTGAATGGTGATACTCCACAAGTTTTTGGTTTGAAGCATTCTAGCCTAATTTCCTTACTAACTTCTATTCCTATCTTCGGTTTATCGCTAGTTAAGTGTCCTTATAAAATTTTCTTATTTATGATGTTTCTTAATATATATATATATATATATATATATATTTAACGGTCTTGTCCCATCCATAAAATCAATACGGTGATAAAATAGGAACATTGCATTTACCATATCAAAAACTTTTCCTAAAGGAGACAACTAGCGATTTTAACCCAAAAACTCTATAAAAAAAATATTACTGGAAGATGCCACTAAACATCAACTAGTGTTAATGATGTTTGGGTCTTAATACTACAGGTGAGCAATATTCGGGTTAAACCAAATTAACCGACCAAATCGGTTCATTTCGATCGGGTTCAGTTCGGTTATGAAATTATATCAGTTTGAATTTGGTTTGTAAAATAATTTTATTTTGTTTATCGGTTTAACCAAATTAACCGAACTTTTATTATATTATCCAAATTCATGGCATTATAATACTCTTAACAATTAGTTTAATAATAAAAAACTAACCTTATCTATTAAAATTGGGTTAATTTTTCTTATAAACTTAAAATAAATTAAATTAGTTTATATAAACATAAATTTATGTTTTCCATTGACTAAATCAATCATTCAAACAATAACATATGGTAGATTCTCTTACTTGCGTTTTTAGTTCGGTTAAATCGGTTACCGACCAAATTAACCGAAATTAATTCGGTTTGGTTCGGCTCGGTTTTGATTTTTTCGGTTTCAATTTGGTTTGACATTTTTTACCTCAAAACCGACTAAACCGGCTAAGTGCTCACCCCTACATAATGCTCCTTGCCAATTTAAGATGAACATTCCTAGAATGTCATTTTACCATCACTCACCTTCCTTAATTTATTATCTCAATTCTAATAAATATCAATTACTCATAATAATTGGTCATTAATGTCAAAATTAATAGTCTCGGATAAATCCTTATTTAATCTCTTTCTATCTCTTACCAGTTTCAAAACTTACTTATTATGAGTATTCAATTCCTCCATAAATACCATATTAGCTTCCTTAATCAGCCCCTTATCTAATTCTTTTTTATTCTCTATAAATTACAAATTTATTGCCCATTAAATATGTAATTAATTTCCGTAAATCCTAGTCCTATAATTACTATGCTACTTACAATTAGTATGAATGCCATTGTAAATTACGCTATTTACATACTTCTTATTTCTGATTATTAATTCTTAAACTAGAACATTTATTTCCATATTTTATTTTATCATAGCCGTCCTTCCAAATAGGATTACCATTAAAATTCCCATAAATTAATAAAGTGATATTCATGCTTCGTTTGAAATTACAAGGGATTGTTTTCTTTGCTTTTATTGTAATAGACAGTGTAAACTATGGAAAAAAATCCATATCTTACACATCTCTTTCCCTTTTTGGTATATCCCCTGTCAATTCAAATGCCCTACTTTTATGCATGTAAGGAATTAGGTAATTTACGGAAATTACACTGAGCCTGCTTCCAATAAATCAAAATATGGACATTCACATTCCAAGGGCAATCTGACTTACAACCCAATTATAGATCTGGAATACCCTTACAATATTACCAACATTCTAGAAATAAATGCTTGGGACTTATTTCAAATTTCCAAATCAGGTTGTACATACTAGTCTTATTTTATTCATATTTTGTCCTTTCTTTCCTATGAAATAATGCCTATCTACTCCATAAAATATAAACTTAGAATCCACATTACGCTAGTATGCGACATTTGAAATTCAAACTTGTAAAAGAATTTCCACATCTCGAAAGAAAACTTTTAAGCATACTTTTCAAAGAATTTCCAACTTTTCCAAAAACAGTTTGGGGAATTAAATTCTTAAAAATATCTAAACACCATGTTTTGTTTTATTCCTTACATCTACTTCATTTTTATTAAACATTCGGAAAAAACCTTCCAAAAATATTTGAACCCAATTTTTCACAATTTTCAAACATTTACCGCTTTTTTCTTAATCTCAAATTCAAAAGATTCTAAAATTGCTTAGTAAAATAATTTACCTTCTCTAATACTTTTACTTCAAGGACTTACTTCTTTAAGGTAGGTCTTTAACCCAAAACATTCAAAAACTTAATTATCAAACCCAACTATCAAAATTTCAAAAAGGACTGCCTAATCCCAAAAAGAAGCAAAATAATTTTTCTTTTTTTTCCTAAAACTTTCTACATTTAAGATTTATTCTTTTAAAAGTTGGTCTTTTATATTTCAAAACATTCAAAAACATCTTCTACAATTTTAAACAATGAAAAGTAGAGTATACAAGGTAAACCCTTATCCCATTATTTTTCTATCCTATTTTCAACACTTCTCTCCTATATTATCTCTAACTAGATTACTAACTCTATTTTATAAGTTCTTAATGCTATTCCTATCCAAATCTCCCAATGTTACCTCTGTTTATATTTTTCTTATTTAAATGGCTTCTACATCATCAAGTTCCATTTTTATTTAGAAAAAAGAATTTTTAAAGAACTTCTAAATTTATGAAATAGGAAAAATCATCAAGTCCGACATATGCTCTATTTTACATTTATTTCAAAAAATCCCTTTATCGAAAATCTTTAAACCAAAACTTTTTGACCCAACCAAAATTTTAGACTAAGAGTTCCAAAAGTGAAAAACCCTTTTTACCCAAAACGTTTTATTCACAAACCTTTTGTCTTAACAAAATTTCTAATTTAAGGATTTACAAAATTTCCATCTACCTTTCAAAACAATGACTTCTCGATAAATTCTTTGAAAAACTTATTCTAAACTTTTCAAGGAAGTTTCCAAAAATCATTTTTATCAAATTCTTTCATATGGGGTTGGATTTTTAGAAATTGACTTTAATTGTCATGTCTATTGAATTTTCTTCTTCTATCATCCCTTACTTCCGGATGTTTACAACTATACTACCCCGTGGTGCTTAATTTCTACCTAACATGCTTATTTGCTATTTCTATAAATTTTGATTGTTCGTAATAAATGATTATTATTCTGACCGAACAATTTCTAAAGATATTTATTTATTCATTCCAATCTTTCCTATTATCTTTCTATAATTTACTTAACAATCTCTTTAATTAGTCCATTTATGTCCTTATTAAATTATTGTAACTCCCTATTTTTCACATTTACTATCCTATTAATTTTAGAGTTACAGCCTTTTCCATTTACATTCCTTATGATACAACATCTGTCATAAATTCCTTACTCTGTTTATTTTTCCAACCCATAGTCACCTCGCCCATCCTTTTGGAATATAGTCGCAACTACTTCTATAGTCGGAGTTTATAGAGAAAGTTCAAATTAAGTGTGTTTATATATATTTATATTTATATATAATATAGTTTTTGAAGATACTTTCAAAAATAACAAATACGCCACTTATACGTATACATATCTCTGTTGATTCGGTAACCTGAGCTCTGATACCAAATGTAACAACGTGCCTTGAAACGGATCTAATTTCGACCAAACAAAAGCCCGTCGAACCTTAGGTCCATCTCAAGGCGAGTTGTTAAGTTGATAAATTTTAAACAATACACAATACACAGAGCTATCTATCTATACTTTCATAATCTCACAGTGGAATGGATAAAATATAAATTAGAAATAAGTACCCATTTCATCAGAGAAAACCAATTCAGAAATATAACATGTTAAATATTACAACATATCTACATAAAACCTTAATAGTACAATATTCCAAAATAACATAACTGTCTGAACTGGGTACAATAAAACTATTTGAAAAACATAAATAGATAGATAACTGCCACAAGTCTTCATCTCCTAAAAACATAAACATATGGTAAGTTAGTTGAAAAGAAATTACTTTAAAAGGCTAATAATCAGTTTTGCTTAAATTTACTGCTTCGCCACATCCATCTAGTGCTTTCGACACCATACCTCTACTAGAGAACCCATTCGAAACCAATGCACATGGTATCAAACAATTGATACGTAGTGAATTGAAGAAAGGCGGAAGGTACAGTGTCGAAACCTTGCTTTAGAAGGGGTAGCAGCTACTCTGGTTAACTTTGAACTATTTTCGTTTATAAATGATGCTTTTGAAAGGGTTGGAGTTAGCTTTCGACTTAATCAACTAGCCTTTGTTTATATAAAAGAGCTTTGGAAGGAGTTGCCGCCTTTATGTTATAAAAGAAACTTTCGAAAGGATAAAACCCATGCTGCCGCGTTCTTACCTTTCTAACTAGTTAAGGCCACATAGCCTTAAAACAATGGTTTCGAAAGGGTGCTTTCGCCTTCTTATTTTGAAGCTTCCTACCTATTTCTTTAGAAAGGGTTGGTTTAGAAAACCATCCTCTTTCTTCTACTTAGGACCAATGTGTAACATCCCCTTACTTGGAGGCCCAAAATTAACGGCTACGAATGTTGTAGACATCCATAGTTATTAATCCTCGGCGACCAAGTACAGCGGTGTTAGATTCATTGATACACAGATCATAAGAATATGGAAAAAATTTAACAAATCAAAAACACATTTCCGCATTCCATTCAAACCATTACTTTTTCATTACATCATCTCCCAAATGATAACCTCGTTCAGAAAAATATAATTATTACACATACGCTAAGAGTGACATATGAAGATGCCCCCTTAGTAGATCAGAGTATATAATAAGGCTAAGTCTGCCTGTACAACCAAAATACACATCGGAAAAGATAACTCTAAATAACTAACTGCCTCATGCATGCCTCCGGAAGCTTTATTCATTTAAGAAGAGAACCTAAAAACCTTAAATCTCAATCTACTCAAAATCAATTGAATACCCGAGAGTTTAAGGGGAAAACATAAATTTCGAGTCAGACATAAAGCCTGGTATGAATAATAATCTACCATATCAAATAATTTAGATATCTAGTGAGACCAGGCCGCTTAGTGGAGCGGGTTTCCCCTCACTAGTATCCTAAAACCTTTTATTAAACCATATACCGTGCTCCTGCATCCACAAGATTAAAACAAAATCATTTCAAAATATTATGATGGCAAACATATTAAACGTACTGGATTCCCCATCCTCTGTTTAATTGACTCCCTGTAATACTTTATAGTTTCTAGGGTCACTATTAACCTATTGGTTTTCATGGGCTTACTAATAACTTTTATATAATGTATGGACTCCCTGTCCTATTCCATAGTTTTCATGGGTGCACTATGAACCTATTGGCCCCCTCCCAATTAACTTAATTAATTCATGCGTTCCCCTGAACCTATTGGTAACTCCAATAACTTCTCTCTTATCCTAGTTTTCATGGGTTGACTAGGAACCTAGTGACAACTGTCAATAACTTAATCCGAATATAGTTTTCATGGGTGCACTATAAACCAATTAGCCCCGGCAAACCACTCTTTATAACATAGTATTCATAGGATCACTATGAACCTATTGGTAACCCCAATACTTCCTAGTCATAGTTTTCATGGGATCACTATGAACTTGTCTCTCTAAGAACTTCCAAATTTAGGCATTCTATATTCTGGTCTCCCTGACCTCTTGGATGCAATTCTACTCATCCAGGAGTTTAATCAATTTATATTCACTACTGGGTCAACCTAGCTGGTTCCTCTGCCCTTTCCCACAAAATACAGTTTTGAAATTCAAAACAATGTGAATATATTTATATTTGAAGAAGCAATCATAATAACATAACAATACCACTCCTATGGGTTTAATATAAAATAGGGTTAATCCCTTTAACCCATAATTTTATCAAGAAAGGCTTCTTCTTAAAACCAAATCAAAATTGCTCTAATTTAGCCATGGGTTTTTCCTTTAAAAATGAGTTTGGTTTACAAAACCTTTCGACACCTTTGAAACCTTGCTTTTGACTTCATAGGATGACCTCCTTCGAAAGCATTAATATCTATCTTCAAAACATTAGGCTCCTGCCTTTTAAGTACTTTAAAACCTTCCGAAACCTTTCGATTGTATTAAAGTATCAATATTTAACTTTTGAAGCATAACTTCGAAACCAGTTTAAAGTACCCCTTTCGACACTATTAAAAGTAACCCTTCCGAAACCATTGAAAGTCCCCCTTTCGAAAGCAGTGGGTTTTTACTTAAAACATTATTTGGGTCAAAGTGAATACAAGCGAAAGCAACTCTTTCGAAACTATCCTTTTTCATACATAAAAATATTAGAAAAACATGATGGCGTCGGCACCATCCTTTCGAAAGCTTAAAACATCTGGATAAAATAGTGGAAGGTTGCATCGAAACCCCTTTCGAAACCATTACCTTTGAAACCCCTAAACCTTTCGAAAGCTACAGGAAATGCCATAAACTTGTAAAACAAAGTACCTTTCGACAGCATTGATATCTTCAATACCATCGAAAGGCTAAAGAACGACAACAGGGTTTCGACTAGGTCGGTACCCCTTCTTTCAAAACATTCTTTCATAAGTAAAGGAATCCAGTCGAAAGCAAACTTAAGTTAATGGCAACCCTTTCGAAACCTTTTAAAAACTCTTTCGAAACCATATGCTTCGACTCCTTCGAAGGCTAAAACAGAACAAAGGCAGGCACTTCTCTTTTAGAAAAAACAAACCAAGGTAGCGACTCCTTCGGGAGCCATGCTTTCGACACCTTTCCTTTCGCCTTCCTCCAATCCACTACGTACCATCTTTGTGATACCTTGTGTATTGGTTTCGGCTTAGTAGGTTTCGATTAGGTTGAAGACAGAAGCTCTGTGTCGAAAGTACCTTCCAAAGTAGGCGAAACCCCCTTTTTTGAGTAAACATGGTTTAATACTACATAAAGCAAACTTTTTTTTCTAACTAACTTGCCACATGTCAACACCAAATTGGTTGCTTTAACTTTCTCAAATTCTTTATCAAAATAACTACCACTAATTTCAGATCTAAACCATGGTTAAGTTAATCAAATAAACCCTTCCATTAAACAAAACCAATTTTGCAAAGAAGTCCCTCTTCTAAAAAAAATTAATTTGCATAGCAAATCACTTTGGAAAAATCCCCAAAAATTCTAGAAATTCACTTTAATCATATTATCTAACATCTCAAAATTCTAGACCCAAATTCTTAATATATTTTTCAAAATAAATTTATAAACCCAAATAACCATACTTTCCTTTGAAAATTCATAACGATCTTTACATAGCTTGGAAAATTATCAAAATTGAAACCCAACTCCAAAATCATGTTTTACATAACATAAAATTTTCTATGGCATTTAAACATCATTTAATCTCGGTTTTCCCCTAAAATCGTGCATAACCTTTTTTAAACAATCTTGTTTAAACCATATAAATTATAAATCAAGCATATCATCATTCAATATATCATAAAAACGAATTTACCCTTAAATCTGAAATCGTATGATTATAAAAACCAAATAGAGATGGAATTATTATTCACCTTAGATTGGATAAGGAAATTGGAGATTGATTGAGATTGATTCCTTCTAGCTTGCTCCTAAGCTTTTACTTTGATTTCTCTTCTTATCTTCCTCCTAATGGTCGACGTTGATATTTGCTTTCTTACATTTGTTTTACTTATGAAAAATGAACATGAATAGTCTTAGGGAAAATAGTATAAGGGTGGGAACATAGGCGGCAATTTACTCTAATACCCTTATGTTTATTTAGTTAACACCTAACCATTTATAAGCTCATTCATTGAAATAAGCATGGTCACTAAATTTATTAATCAACCTCAATCTCCTTATCACTCTACATTATTCTATTTAATTTATTCTAATTAAATCTCCTGAATAATGTTATAAAAAATTAGGTATGTTACATAATGCTTTCGAAAGCAATGCTATTGCATCTGTTCTTTTATAACCCTTAGTTGTATTAAATGCTGAACCCAAATGGTTTCGAAAGGAATAATTATTAAAGGTTTTGAAGCACTATTTCCGCAATCCTTTACTTGAACTCAATGCTTTCGAAAGGGTTATAACAACTGTTTCGAAGGGGAGATCCCTAATTTTTTTAAAAGGTATACTTTAAAAGTTTAAATGGAAGGTTCCCAACGCTTTCAAAAGGCAAGTTTAAATGACTTTAAAGGACGATGTCCAAGGTTTTAGTAAAGCTTTCGAAAGGGTTGTTCATAATGATTTTGAAATGCATTGTTTAAGGTTTAAACGAAGGTTTCGAAGGTACTGTTTTGGCCATATAGCCTAAAACTTTCTAGTTAAAAGGTGGTTTAACTTATTATGAAGGGATAGATAATCTCATTGATTGGATTTTATCAACACTGTTTTGTGTAAAGTATATATGTTATGACATAAGTGTTTTGAGTAAGGCAAAGTATATGATTTTCTTGTTTTATAAAGGTATGATTCCAGGGATAAATCATGTGTAAAGACTATTTACAAGGAAATGAAATTATAACAGGTTAGTTAACCCTAAGACAGGAAATAAAACATGAATAGGGTAGTTAACCCTAAGTTATGACTCAGATATTACGAGACCAGATGGACTAGTGTAGGGTCGCGTCCTATACTTTAGCTATTAGCCTGTAGCTAAATAAGTCCAAAACTCCAGTGTGTAGGGCTTTCTCATAGATGAGACTAAAATAATGTTACACATAGAAAGGAACATACAAAGTAAAGGTAGGTTATTGGTAAGCCCGCAAAATCATTAGGATCAGTTGACCATAGAAGAAGATTATTAAGGGCAGATAGCCCATTATTGTGTCTAACAGAAGTTGAATTCTTAATTATGTCTTGTAGGCCCGAGTCAGCTAATGGTTAATAGTTAACCAAGTAAAACTAAAGTGTGGACGGATGGTCCATTGATTTCCTAATTTTTATGTATATATGTATTTGTTGTTATTGTTATAATCAGTTTGATTGCAGGATTCTGATTTGCAAAAGACATTCTTTTTAAAGGGATATTAGTGAGGGGAAACCCATTCCGCTAAGTGGTGTGGTCTCACTTAATATCGGTAAATCGAGATGTAATAGTATTATTCACACCAGGCTTTATGTCTGGCTCGAAGTTTATGTTTTCCCCTTAAACTCTCGGGTGCTCAAAATTAGTAGATTGAGAGTTAAGGTTTTTCAGGTTTAGTAGGTTGGATGAATAAGCTTTCAAAGACGTGTAGGAGGCAAAGTTAGGTATGTAGGGGCTATTTAGTTTTATTTCCATTGTGATGTATTTATGACTGATATGTCTATCTAGTACTCTGATCATCCAAGTGGGCATCTTCATATATCGCTCTTGACGTAATTTGTAATAATTATTTTGATCGAAACCTAGAAATCATTTTGGGATTATGTAACTGAATATGAAATATGGATTTGAAATGTAATCAGAAAAGTTGTTTTTTTGAAATCTGTGATTTTATTTTATATTTATGTGCTTTTGATATTATGGATACCATTAACATTACCATGTTTTGTCACTGAAAGTTAATACTATAGATGTATGCAGCATCTGTAGCGCTTAGCTTCGGGCCTTAAGATAGGGGATGTTATAACTTGGTATCAAAGCATAGGTTTATGAAAACTTAAAAAAAATTCAAATCTAAAATGATTTTGAAAACATAATCCTAAGAAATTAGAGAAAGGGCTGAGGTATGGGATAATGTTATAGTAATGTACTTGTTTTTGCTATATATATATAAGTATACGCTTTAACTCTATCCTCCATCTTTCTTAGGCTAGTCTTATGTATCTTATAAAGGCTCGAATGTAGATTTTAAGGACGTAAGATATGGATGCTAGCAGTGGAAGAGTTAACATTAGTGGAGGAAGCACCACAATCAATGGGAATGCCAGACCAAACACTAGAAGGAATCCAGGTCAGGCACAAGCTGCAAATGTGGGTGATGGAGTGCCACAAGCTGATATGGGAGCTATGTATCAGTTCTTCGTTAATATGATGCAAGCTGGAGTTGTTGCGGGTTTAGTTGGAGGAAATGTTGAAGGAGGAAATCAAAGAGCTCCGATGGTCAATAAATATGCAATATTGAGCAGAGACTATGTCAAGCTTGGAGGAAAACCATTTATCGGGACTGAGGATGCAACTGAAGTGGAGAATTGGTTGCTTCATTACGAAAGGATTTTTACTGATTTATGGCTCAATGATGAGCAGAAGAGAAGACTTGCTTCTAGACAGTTGCAAGGAGCAGCACTGTACTGGTGGAACAATGTTACTATAGGAGTTAATGAGGAGACTGTAACGACCCATAATTTAATCACTTTGAACATGAATAGTTAATATGTTTTTAAATGATTAAATAATGGATTTTATATCTAAAAGTATTAACCCTGCCTAATAAAACAAGAGAGAATTATTAACCTTGCCTAATAAAACAGAATAGTATAATTACTTGTCTAATAAAACAAGAAAGAATTATTAACCTTGCCTAACAAAACAAAATAGCATAATGATTATTATATTCCATATGGATGGTTGCCATTGGACCAAAATCTGGTCGAATCAGGTTATGCCATGCGGATGGTTGCCATTGGACCAAAATCTGGTCGAATCAGGTTATGCCATGTGGATGGTTGCCATTGGACCAAAATCTGGTCGAATCAGGTTAGGCCATAGTTGATAAGGAGAATTCCTATTGGACCAAAATGTGGTCGAATCAAATTAAGCCACAAGGATGTGTTCTATTGGACCAAAATCTGGTCGAATCAGGTTAGGCTATAGGAAATTACTAAAGTACCCTTCTCTTCACCTATAAATAGCCATGTCCATATCTCATTTTAATTCACTCACAAACTAAAAGAAAAGAACTAAAATTCATTATCAAAGGTGAAGTATTTCAAGTCTTCATCAAAGAAAATAGGAGGTGAGTATATTCCTTATTTTCATAGTTTAGCGAGTATAACTTATTCTGTAAGTATATTCCTTGTTTTCATAGTTTAGTGGGTATAACTTATTCTGTGAGTATAATTCAATTATTTTACAGTGAGTGTAATCTTAATCTCTTTCCTTTGACTCATTCACATTTTAATAAATGTTGTGTTAACTATTGATTGTAAATTGTTAATAATAATGAGTCTGTTATTATTCTTGTTTGGTTGTTTGATTTGTGCTCGGCCAGTTTATAAGCAATAACTTTAATGTTTAGTTAAAGGGAACTTACACCACCTTTTAACTTAGGATTGACATTTAGTGACTTTTGGTTAAAAGGAAATAACACCCCTTTTAGCTATCTCATTTGATTAAGAGGGAGCTTCACACCTCTTGGTCGTATTCTCCTTTAAAGACGATGGGTTTAAGGTATGATTTGAATGGAAGTTTTAAATCTTTATTTAAAGTATTTTAAAGGAACTTCAAATTTTATATAATGATTTAAATGGGTTATTTATGGAAAGTAAGTAGCCCTATACTTGGCACTAAAAGCCGATGAGTAGATTGATCCTCTATCTGTGAGATCTGGAACCGAAATGTCTAGGCAAGGCTAGGAGCAACCAGTGCCCTGACTTACCTGGCTTTGTTTCTGGGTGAGGGGTAGAGTAAGTCGAGAATATCGGAAACGTGACAAGTGTAGGAGATTTGATTTCCATAAATGATCTTTATAACTATAATGGAAAACATTCACATTTCTTATATACAATTGTTTTTGACTCCTCTAAGTATGCTTTTGAAATATGAAATCCTCCTAAATGTTTTGTGAATATACTTATATCTATGAGATAAGTATATGGATATTTTCCAAGCATTGAAAAAGTATAAGTTTTTATTTCCATATACGATCGTTTTGTTATCCCCGATAGTTGATATCTTGACTATCAATTTCGATACCTTTCTTCCTTTTGTTTTTGGTTTCGTCAATCTAAGACGATTTGTTGCTCAATTAGAGCATTGATATCCTTTATCAGAAATGACTAAATAAAGAGCGAGTGGGGGCCAAGCTATGTGGGGTTGCTCCCATTAGGGTATTTTCACATCTACTCTAGATTGGTTTCGGTTGTATGCGCACGGAGATGTGAAATACTCGGATACTCGGTAAGGTTGGCGGGGTCCGGCTTGGAGGTTTCCGAGAACCATCGTAGTTCTCAAGTATATTTTCTAGAGGTATACTTTCGATAAGGGGGGCGCACCCTCCTAGTCATTGTTGGAAAAATTCCTTTTCCTTATTTTTTGATTCAAAACTTTAGATTGATTCTTTCTTAATTTCATCGGGAAGCGTCTTGCGCTCTTCGCGATGTTTAATTATTTGCATCCATTCTTTTATACTTGGATGTTGTCCTTGTGAGGAAAAAAAAACCATTCTGCATTTTTGCGATGTGGTCTCACTAGTTACTTTGTGTGTTCTAATTTTGGAGTTTACTCATACCGGACTTATTGTCTGACCCGAATTGTTTGTTTTCCCTAAACGTTCGGGTACTCATTTATATTTGAGTAGTCCGGAAATGACAGGTTTCTTTGGGCTCTTTTGAAGATGGTGGATGACCAGGAGGCTCCTTATCTATCTAGCTATTTATTTCCGCTGTTATGGGATTTGGCTCTATGTATGTATGTTTAAAGGCAGGTTGTTATAACTGCCTAAACTGATAGTAGTACTTTTGTTGTAACTCTGATAACTCCATGTTGGGAGTAACCTTATGTACTATCTTATTTTTGTGTTATATTTAACCGTTTCGTTGTGAGATTATTGTTCCTTTCTTATATTTTACCTCATGACAACCTGTCTTTCAGATACTTGGGCAACGGCACATGAATACCATGGATGTATTAAGTGTCGTTCTCAAGGGTCAGAAAGGTGGGTCGTCACAGTTGGTATCAGAGCTTTGGTTGAGCGAACACCTTAGCTTGGTTGGGGTACAACTCATTAGAGATAGGGTAAGTGATGCCCTAGAATGAGTTAATCTTGAGAGAGCGTATTTGTAATTTTTATAATAGTAATATTTATCCTCTAAAGTCTAGTTTTAGATCCTTTGGTGTTATTTCCTTGAACCATTTTAATCCTATTTTGTATTCTAAAGATACCTGTTATTTGTTCAGATAATAGAAAATGAATACAAGAAGAGGAGGAAGGAGAGGATCTGGAACTAGCACGGCTACCAATGGCAGGGTACCTAGAAATGCTACTATGTCAGCTGTAGATCCGGTAGAGGAAATGGTAGCGCAAGTTCAAACCCCTATGAACTTTGCAGCTTTGTGTAAGAATTTTACCACTTTGGGTGGGAAACCATTCTATGGGACTGAAGATATTCTTGGAGTGCAGATGTGGCTTTGAACTTGTGAAAGAATATTTGGAGACCTTCGGTTGGAGGATGCGGAGAAACGGCTGTTGGCATCGCGACAACTTCAAAAGTCGGCGATGGATTGGTGGGATTCAGAAACAGCTAGTACTCCTGAGGGGGAGTTTTCTTGGGCCCGGTTCAAGGAAGTTTTTGAAGCACAGTTTATTCCAGAAGCCGGGAAAACTCAGTTGTTTAGAAGTTTCATTGACTTAAAGCAGGGTGATATGACTGTGTCGCAGTACGAGCATAAGTTCAATGCTTTGTCCCGTTTTGGACTTGGATTGATAGACACACCGCTCAAGAAAAATGAAATGTTTGTGAATGGAATGCGACCAGAGTTCCATCGTGAAATGACCAATCATCTTATGGGTACATTCACCAACATTATTAGCATGGCTTTGAGGTTTGAGGCTCTTGATATTAAGGAAGGAGTCCAGAAGGGTGAAGTACCAGCAATAAGTGCCAAGCCTTTATCAGTTATACCAGTTGAAGGAAAGCCAAACTTCAAGCGTAAGTTTAAGGGAAAGAAGCAGGGTGTAGGGAAGAAACCCGAAGATGGCACTCCAGCACAGAAGAAGCAGACCAACTTGGCCAACATTCTTTGTTTCAAGTGCAATAAGATGGGCCACTTTGCAAATCATTGCCCAATTGCCACATGTTTTAATTGTGGCCAACTAGGACATATGAAGAATGAGTGCCCTTTTCCTAAAAAGGGATCTCAAGGACAGACTTTTACCATTAAAGAGATACCATCCACTTCTTCAGATCAAAAAGGGAAGCAAGTGTTACAAGGTACATTATCCATCTATGATATTCCTGTAAGGGTGCTATTTGATACAGGAGCTTCCCATAGTTTTATTTCTTATGATCTAATGGACAAACTAAACCTTAAATATGTTATCATAAGTAATCCTCTTTGTGTGTCAAACCCAATTGGAGGTCCGACAAATCTTGACACTATGTGTCTAAATGTACTTATTTCTTATCGAAATCATCTCTTTCCTTTTGACTTGTTTGTTCTTGGGTTTATGGGTTTTGGAGTGTTGTTGGGAATGGATTGGTTATCTAAGTTTAAAGCTATCTTGGATTGTGGTAGAAGGCTCGTTAGAGTTAGTGATGCCGGAGATGTTGGTGTTGATATTAGTTGTGAAGAGCCTAAGAAGTTACTGAGCAGTTTTCTCTATTCACTCGAAGTGGCTAAAGCGGAGCTAGGTGATGTGCCAGTTGTTCGAGATTTCACAGATATTTTTGACGAGGTGCAAGGTTTACCTCCTCACCGTGAAGTTGAGTTCCGTATTGATTTGGTTCCGGGAACTAGACCTATTGTACAACCCTTACGAAGGATGGCTCCAAAAGAGAAGAGGGAGTTAGAAAGGCAGACTTATGATTTGTTGCAGAAGGGCTTGATCCGACGTAGTACCTCGAGTTGGGGATCGCCAGTTGTCTTTGTTACAAAGGCGGACGGTTCTCTAAGGTTATGCGTAGACTATCGGGAGTTGAACAAAAGGACTATCAAGAATAAATATCCTTTGCCAAGGATCGACGATATGTTTGACCAACTCCATGGTGCTCGAATATTTTCTCAATTAGATCTTGCCACCGGTTTCCACCAATTAAGAGTGGCAGAGGAGAGTGTTCCCTTAACAGCTTTTCGAACTCCTGAAAATTTCTACGAGTGGTTAGTTATGCCGTTTGGATTGACTAACGCACCCGCTTATTTTGTGGACTTAATGAATCGAGTATTTCGAGATATTCTTAATAAATTTGTTCTTGTCTTTATTGATGACATTCTTATCTATTCCAAGACAGAGGAGGAACATAAATATCATCTCCGTGTCGTACTCGATACCTTAAGAAGCCATGTGTTGAAGGCTAAGTTTTCCAAGTGCCATTTTTGGAAATCCGAAGTTAGGTTTCTAGGGCATGTTATTTCGGGAGAAGGCATATCGGTGGACCCAGCTAAAGTTGTGGCGGTTCAAGACTGGAAGAAGCCCGAAAGTGCGACGGAAGTTAGAAGTTTCTTGGGATTGGCTGGTTTCTACCGTAGGTTTATCAAGGACTTCTCGAAGATTGCTTCTCATCTGACGAAGTTAACAAAGAAAGATGTTAAGTTTGTTTGGACTTCTAAGTGTGATCAAGCATTCAACGGATTGAAAGAGAAGTTGACCAGTGCTCCTGTATTAACCATTCCAAATGGGAGCGAAGGTTTAACCGTGTATACAGATGCTTGTGGAACCGGATTGGGAGCAGTTCTGATGCAGCATGGGAAAGTTATTGCCTATGCGAGTCGACAGCTAAAGCCGCATGAGAAAAATTATGCTACACACGATTTGGAGCTTTTAGCTGTTGTCTTCGCACTAAAGATGTGGAGACATTATCTTTTGGGTGAAAGGTTCGAGTTATACACGGACCACAAATCCTTAAAATACCTTTTTACCCAAAAAGATTTGAATTTAAGGCAGTAGAGATGGCTGGAGTTTCTCGCTTCTTATGATCTAGAGGTTCTTTATACCCCTGGAAAAGCAAATGCCGTTGCTGATGCACTGAGTAGGAATGTAGCAATGGTTGCAAACCTAGAAGTTAAGCCAGTATTATTAGAGAGAATTGCATCCAGTCAAGAGGCAGATCCTATATTGGCTCGACTTAAGAAGGATGTTGAAGAAGGTGTTGTTTCTAGCTTTGGGATTGACCCCCGGGGCATATTGAAAATGAATGGGCGTATTTGTGTTCCAGACTTTGATGGACTTAGGCAAGAAGTGTTAGCTGAATGCCACCATTCAAAGTTATCTTTTCATCCAGGAGTGACCAAGATGTTCAAAGACATGAAGAGGGTATTCTGGTGGAAGGGGATGAAACGAGATATTTCAATCTTTGTGAGTCGTTGTGCAAACTGCCAGCAGATTAAGAGTGACCAACAGAAGACAGCTGGATTGCTTCAACCACTTGAGATCCCAAAGTGGAAGTGGGAGCAGATCTCTATGGACTTTATTGATGGGCTTCCTAAGTCAAGAAGAGGTAATGATGGCATTTGGGTTATAGTTGATCAACTAACCAAGAGTGCCCATTTCATTCCAGTTAAGCTGACTAGGACTGCTACAAGTCTGGCGAGTTTGTATGTGAAGGAGATTGTGAGACTCCATGGGATTCCTCATAGTATTGTAAGTGACCGAGACCCGATATTCACTAGTAGGTTCTGGGAGGGACTGCAGAATGCTTTAGGGACTGAGCTAAGTCTAAGTACAGCTTACCATCCCCAAACAGATGGGCAGACGGAGAGAGTGAATCGGATCTTGGAAGATTTATTGCGAGCATGCATTCTAGACTTCGGGGGTTCTTGGGAAGATCATTTACCCTTAGTCGAATTCACTTATAACAACAGCTATCAAGCAAGCATTGGTATGGCCCCTTTCGAAGCTCTTTATGGTCGTCCATGTCGTTCTCCTTCGTGTTGGGTTGAATCTGGAGATAGACTTGTTCTTGGACCCGACATAATCTTAGAAGCCAATGAGAAGGTAGCTGATATTCGAAGAAAGATGAAGGAAGCGCAAGATCGGCAAAAGAGTTATGCAGATCAAAGGCGTAGGGATCTAGAGTTCTTAGTCGGGGACTTAGTATTTGTAAAAGTCTCTCCTCTGAGAAGTGTCGTGAGGTTTGGGAAGACAGGGAAGTTAGCCCCTCGATATATTGGCCCTTTTCCCATACTGGATCGGATTGGTAAACTTGCATATAAAGTAGAGTTACCATATCAACTATCAGGTGTGCACAACGTATTTCACGTATCTCATTTACGTAAGTATGTGCACGACTCTTCAATGATAGTAGAACCAGGACAACAAGTTGATTTGGAGGTTCAGCCTAACCTAACCATTCTTAGGCGGCCTATTCGTATTGTCGCTCGAGATATAAAGCGATTAAGGAAGAAGGCTGTGAATCTTGTTAAGGTTCAGTGGAGTGGAGATGTTAGAGATTGTACTTGGGAAACTGAGGACTATATTAGGGATTCTTATCCCGAGTTGATGTAGTTGTTGTTTGTATTTTGTTGTTTCTTTTTAGTGTACTCACCAGTTGTGTTAAAGTCACTTTCCTTGTATCTTTGTGTGGTATATATGATATCATTTGGGTTCTTTGATATCTAGAGTTTATCCGATTAATTTCAAGGACGAAATTTCCTTTAAGGAGGGGAGGATGTAACGACCCATAATTTAATCACTTTGAACATGAATAGTTAATATGTTTTTAAATGATTAAATAATGGATTTTATATCTAAAAGTATTAACCCTGCCTAATAAAACAAGAGAGAATTATTAACCTTGCCTAATAAAACAGAATAGTATAATTACTTGTCTAATAAAACAAGAAAGAATTATTAACCTTGCCTAACAAAACAAAATAGCATAATGATTATTATATTCCATATGGATGGTTGCCATTGGACCAAAATCTGGTCGAATCAGGTTATGCCATGCGAATGGTTGCCATTGGACCAAAATCTGGTCGAATCAGGTTATGCCATGTGGATGGTTGCCATTGGACCAAAATCTGGTCGAATCAGGTTAGGCCATAGTTGATAAGGAGAATTCCTATTGGACCAAAATGTGGTCGAATCAAATTAAGCCACAAGGATGTGTTCTATTGGACCAAAATCTGGTCGAATCAGGTTAGGCTATAGGAAATTACTAAAGTACCCTTCTCTTCACCTATAAATAGCCATGTCCATATCTCATTTTAATTCACTCACAAACTAAAAGAAAAGAACTAAAATTCATTATCAAAGGTGAAGTATTTCAAGTCTTCATCAAAGAAAATAGGAGGTGAGTATATTCCTTATTTTCATAGTTTAGCGAGTATAACTTATTCTGTAAGTATATTCCTTGTTTTCATAGTTTAGTGGGTATAACTTATTCTGTGAGTATAATTCAATTATTTTACAGTGAGTGTAATCTTAATCTCTTTCCTTTGACTCATTCACATTTTAATAAATGTTGTGTTAACTATTGATTGTAAATTGTTAATAATAATGAGTCTGTTATTATTCTTGTTTGGTTGTTTGATTTGTGCTCGGCCAGTTTATAAGCAATAACTTTAATGTTTAGTTAAAGGGAACTTACACCACCTTTTAACTTAGGATTGACATTTAGTGACTTTTGGTTAAAAGGAAATAACACCCCTTTTAGCTATCTCATTTGATTAAGAGGGAGCTTCACACCTCTTGGTCGTATTCTCCTTTAAAGACGATGGGTTTAAGGTATGATTTGAATGGAAGTTTTAAATCTTTATTTAAAGTATTTTAAAGGAACTTCAAATTTTATATAATGATTTAAATGGGTTATTTATGGAAAGTAAGTAGCCCTATACTTGGCACTAAAAGCCGATGAGTAGATTGATCCTCTATCTGTGAGATCTGGAACCGAAGTGTCTAGGCAAGGCTAGGAGCAACCAGTGCCCTGACTTACCTGGCTTTGTTTCTGGGCGAGGGGTAGAGTAAGTCGAGAATATCGGAAACGTGACAAGTGTAGGAGATTTGATTTCCATAAATGATCTTTATAACTATAATGGAAAACATTCACATTTCTTATATACAATTGTTTTTGACTCCTCTAAGTATGCTTTTGAAATATGAAATCCTCCTAAATGTTTTGTGAATATGCTTATATCTATGAGATAAGTATATGGATATTTTCCAAGCATTGAAAAAGTATAAGTTTTTATTTCCATATACGATCGTTTTGTTATCCCCGATAGTTGATATCTTGACTATCAATTTCGATACCTTTCTTCCTTTTGTTTTTGGTTTCGTCAATCTAAGACGATTTGTTGCTCAATTAGAGCATTGATATCCTTTATCGGAAATGACTAAATAAAGAGCGAGTGGGGGCCAAGCTATGTGGGGTTGCTCCCATTAGGGTATTTTCACATCTACTCTAGATTGGTTTCGGTTGTATGCGCACGGAGATGTGAAATACTCGGATACTCGGTAAGGTTGGCGGGGTCCGGCTTGGAGGTTTCCGAGAACCATCGTAGTTCTCAAGTATATTTTCTAGAGGTATACTTTCGATAAGGGGGGCGCACCCTCCTAGTCATTGTTGGAAAAATTCCTTTTCCTTATTTTTTGATTCAAAACTTTAGATTGATTCTTTCTTAATTTCATCGGGAAGCGTCTTGCGCTCTTCGCGATGTTTAATTATTTGCATCCATTCTTTTATACTTGGATGTTGTCCTTGTGAGGAAAAAAAAACCATTCTGCATTTTTGCGATGTGGTCTCACTAGTTACTTTGTGTGTTCTAATTTTGGAGTTTACTCATACCGGACTTATTGTCTGACCCGAATTGTTTGTTTTCCCTAAACGTTCGGGTACTCATTTATATTTGAGTAGTCCGGAAATGACAGGTTTCTTTGGGCTCTTTTGAAGATGGTGGATGACCAGGAGGCTCCTTATCTATCTAGCTATTTATTTCCGCTGTTATGGGATTTGGCTCTATGTATGTATGTTTAAAGGCAGGTTGTTATAACTGCCTAAACTGATAGTAGTACTTTTGTTGTAACTCTGATAACTCCATGTTGGGAGTAACCTTATGTAATATCTTATTTTTGTGTTATATTTAACCGTTTCGTTGTGAGATTATTGTTCCTTTCTTATATTTTACCCCATGACAACCTGTCTTTCAGATACTTGGGCAACGGCACATGAATACCATGGATGTATTAAGTGTCGTTCTCAAGGGTCAGAAAGGTGGTTCGTCACAGAGACCATGACTTGGGCTGAATTTAGAAGGAGGTTTGAGGAAAGATTCATGTCATAGATTGCTAAGTCAACCCCACTTAGGAAGTTTATGGAGTTGGAACGGGGAGACATGACAGTGCTTGAGTATGCAACCATATTTAAGGAGCTATCAAGATACGGATATGCTACGGTTGACACGGTTATTAAAAGAAATGAGAAGTTCATCCGCAGACAGAAACCAAAACTAGCTAAAGTGACTCTGCCACATATCAGGGATCCGTGTGATGTAGTTGTTAGGACGGCTTTGAGGTAGGAGGAGATGCTTGCTTTTCATGATATAGTAAGGTAGGGGAAGCTCAAAGTGGGGGGAACCAGAAGAGGAAGTTTTTCCATAAGAAAGGCGCTCAAAAGAGGAGCAACCAAGAAAAAGAAGGTCGATGTAGTTTGTTATAAGTGCGACAAGAAGGGACACTATGCTCTTGAGTGTCAGACATGCAAAGGGAAGAAAGTTGCTAACAAGAAAGAAGTGAGGTGCTTTAACTATGATCAGATTGGACATTATAAGAACCAGTGCGAAGAACCAACCAAGGATGGAAAAGGCAAGATGTTTGCATTGGAACCAGCTACCTCAAGACCAATAGCTGAGGAGAAAGGAAAAGCTGTGTTGGGAGGTACGCTTTTGATTCATGGTACATTAGTTAGAGTCTTATTTGATAGTGGTGCATCGTATTCTTTTATATCTCATTGTTTGGTAGATAAGCTTAACCTTGAACCCTCGTATCTAGTTACTTCCTTAAGGGTTTCAAATCCGATACTATGGTATGCGACTCTTGGGATGGGATGTGACCACTTAGAGTTTAAATTGTTAGGTCATATATTTGCTTGCAGTTTGCATGTATTTGATTTCGTATGGTTCGGAATTGTTTTGGGTATGGATTGGTTAAGTAAGTATGATGCTAGGATATTTTACCATGATAGGAAAATATCACTTAGACACCCTAGTTGTAGTGATCGGACTATATACTCCGTAGAAAACCCTAGTTTTGGGGTGAATGCTTTATTGGGTGTTATGGAGAAAGAAGACGAGTTAAATCGAATTTTCGTTGTTAGAGAATTCGCAGACGTCTTTGAGCCCGTAGTGGGACTACCGCCGAAACGAGCTATCGAGTTTCAGATAGATTTAGTACCAGGAGATGAACTAGTGAGTAGACCGTCAAGTAGAATGACACCTACCGAGATAAAGGAGCTAAAGTTGCAGTTGGTGGATTTGGAAAGTAAGAACTTTATCAAACCTAGTAGTTCGCCCTGGGGAGCAGCCGTAGTGTTTGCAAAGAAACCGGGCGGATTGTTAAGGTTGTGTATCGATTACCGTAAGTTGAACGAGAAGACGATAAAGAATCGGTATCCGTTACCTAGAATCAACTATTTGTTCGACCAGTTAAGTGGAGCCATAGTATTCACCCATTTGGATTTGGCAATAGGGTTCCATCAGCTTAGAGTAGTAGAGGATAGTATTCCTTTGACGACGTTTAGAACAAGATATGGATCGTACGAATGGTTGGTAATGCCGTTCGGACTAACCAATGCGCCAGCATTTCTCGTGGACTTGATGAACAGAATCTTTCGGTAGCATCTGGATAGATTCGTGTTAGTGTTCATAGACGACATTTTGATATACTCTAAAGATGAAAGAGAGCATGAAGTTCATCTTAGGGTGGTGCTTGAGACGTTGAGGCAGCATTAACTGAAAGTGAAATTTTTGAAGTGTCATTTCTGGAAGAAGGAAGTAAAATTTCTTGGTCATGTAGTCTCAGAGAAAGGGCTGTCCGTAGATCCGGCTAAGATTGAGGCGGTAAATAATTGGAAGAGACCCGAGACAGTGACCGAGATAAAGAGTTTTCTTGGATTAGCTGGTTAATATCGGAGATTCATTAAGGATTTTTCGCGGATAGCGGGACCGATGACTTAGCTAACTCAAAAAGGTGTGAAGTTTGTATGGACTGATAAGTGCGAGGAGGCATTCCAGAAATTGAAACACTTATTGACTAATGCACATATGTTAGTTGTTCCAGAGGGGAATCAGGACTTAGTAGTGTACACGGATGCATGTGGAACAGGGTTAAGAGCTGTGTTAATGCAAAGAGATAAGGTGATTGCCTATGCTTCACGACAGCTTAGACCGCATGAAATTTGATATCCAATCATGATTTGGAATTAGCTGTAGTAATTTTCGCATTGAAGGTGTAGAGGCATTACCTTTTGGGAGAAAGATTCGAGTTGTACACGGATCATAAGTCAGTGAGATATTTATTCTCTCAGAAGGAGTTGAATATGAGACAGCAGAGGTGGTTATAGTTTTTAGTTGCTTATGACTTTGGAATTGAGTACACACTTGGGAAAGGCAATAAGGTTGCAGATGCACTTAGCAGGAAACATTAGAATGTAGTATTGGCAATGATAGTAGAGTGGAAAGTTTTAAAAGCATTGACTACATGTAGAATACAGTAGAGATCTGAAGCTAGTTATAGTAAGGAAACAACTATGTTGTCATGTTTAGAAGTTCGACCAATGATGATCGAAAGGATTGCTTCTAAGCAAGGGGAGGATCCATTATTATCTAAACAGATTAGAAAACTAAGGAATGGAACGAAGAGCGATGATTTTAAAGATTTCAGTCTTGACCAGAATGGGAGGTTAAGGAAGAATGGAAGACTGTGTGTTCCGAAAGTAGGAAAACATTAGGAAGGAAGTTCTTGGAGAATTTCATCGTTCAAAGTTCACCATTCATTCGGGAGGAACAAAGATACATCTAGACATGAAAAGAAGTTTCTTCTAGAAAGGTATAAAGAGAGATGTAGGCTTATGGGTGAAGCAGTGTGTAACATCCCTTATCTAGAGGCCCAAAGCTAAGCGCTACAGATGTCGCAGTCATCCATAGTTTTAACTCCCAGCGACTAAATACGACTATGTTAATGGTATCCATAATATCAGAAGCGCTTGAATATGAAATAAAATCACAGATTTCCAAAACAACATTTTACTAATTACATTTCAAAACATATGTTTCACATTCAAATTAAATAATCCCATAATCATTTCCTAGGTTCAGATAAAATATAATTATTACATAAATACGCCAAGGGAGACATATGATGATGCTCCCTTGGTTGACCAGAGTATTGTATAGACATAATTGTCTTAAATACAATACAGCGGAATAAAACAAAATAAAACAAAACAACAATCTAAATAGCTATCCGTCAGCCACCTGCTCGTGTCCGGAAGCTTTATTCGTCAACCTACTAAAACCTGTAATACCTCAACCCTCGGCCTCAAATCAGTTTTGAGCACCCGAGAGTTTAAGGGAAAAAACATAAACTTCAAGTCAGACCCTTCCCTACAAACATCCCCTTAACATAAACTGGTTACTTTATTAGATTCAACATTAAGTTTAAACATACCCTCACAAGCATAACCCTTCCCTACAAACATCCCCTTATAAGTCAAAGTGTACAAATCAGCCCCTATAACTTGAGTAAAACCAGCCTTATTAAGGAGAAATCCAGAAACCAGATTCTTTCTCATCTCTGGAGTATGCATCACATCTTTCAAGAGAACTGTCTTTCCAGAGGTAAAATTTAATTCCACATTTCCAATGCCAGCAACTGTAGTGGTGTGAGAATCTCCCAACAACACTTTCTTATCATCAACAGCCGTGTATGTACTGAACATAGCACGATCGTAGTAGACATGGCGGGATGCACCAGTGTCTACCCACCAAGCCTCTGATCCACCAACTAGATGAATCTCAGAAATCATAGCCGTAAGAGGCTCCTCAGTCAGGTTAGCCTGCGGTGCAGGGCCTGGTCTGTTCCTACACTTGCGTGCCATATGACCTGGTTTTCCACAGTTGTAACACAGAAACAACTGTCCAGAGTCATTCTTTTGGGTCGGTTTTTGCTGTCCCTTTTGGTTCCCTTGCGGGTTCCAATTCTGTTTGTTGCGGTTGCGGTTCTGATTCTTAAAGTTTTTCGGATTCGGTTTCAGAACCGCGGGCTTGGACCTTTTAGTGTTGTTGTTGGTGACAACAAGCACTTCCTCTTTCTGGTCCTGCTTACGAGCCTCCTCCTTAATACGGAGGCGAGTTATCAAGCTCTCTAAGGAGAATTCTTTAGTCTTGTGCCTAAGCACATTCTTAAAGTCTTTCCAACCTGGGGGCAGTTTATCAATAATAACAGCAACTTGAAACTGTTCATGCAAACTCATACCTTCGGAGATGATCTCATGAGCGATTTTCTGAAGCTCATGAGACTGCATCTCTACTGACCTGTCATCCGTCATCTGGTATTTCAAGTAGCGTCTGATTGCATATTTCTTCGCTCCAGCCTCTTCCGTATCATATTTCTTTTGCAGCGCTTCCCAGATTTCTTTGGCTGACTTGTCTGAGTTGTAGTAGTCGTAGAGATCATCACTGAGGCCGTTGAGTATGAAGTTCCTGCACAGGTAGTCTTGCTCTGTCCAGTTCTGCAATTGGGTCGATTTTTCTGTCCAGGCTTGCATGAGATCTGTGTCAGCTTCATCTGGCCTGTCTGGTATTTGCGGTTTGTCAGTTGTCAGCGCAGCCACCACCTTTCTCATGGTCAGAAAAAACTCCATCTTCTGTCTCCAGCGTTTGAAGTGGAGGCCTTCCAATCTGAAAGGCGCGGCAGTGACCATCGGGACGTGGAAGAGGGAAGAGGGAGCAGCGACATCTAGATCTGCAGCGGAAGTCATTTTCGTTGACGTCGTCTTCAAATTGTTGAAAACAATGGCTTGGCTGAGTTGTGGACTACGTCACTTTCTTGAAGTCGTTTCGGCGATCTGCTATGTTGTGCAAAGCAGTTCGAATTCAATCGTCGCCGCCTCTGGGATAAAACAGCCTCTCAATATTTTGGTGGTATCGATTTCGTTTGCACGTACGAACCGATTCTATTTTGCACTCAATAATTTGTTTGCTCTGATTTTTAAGAAGATGATTCGAATTAAAAAACTGTAGTTTTTTCTGTTTCGTCTTCTAATCAGTTAAGAAGACGGAATAGCCAAAAGAACGTTACTGGCTGGGGGACGTGGTCTTGAAAAACGGATCTGAGCAAATAACGAACGTTGCATAACGTTCTCTAATACAGTCTGATTTGACCGTTTCAGCCCGGTCAAAACGGTTAAAGAAATTTGCACCAAAAATATAAGTGTTACACCACTACAAGCCCGAGCCCGGGCCGGGTCGGTCGCGCGTGTGGTGGTCAAGCATGGTCTCCCTCCTCACAAAAGAGCATCATTGGGTGCCCAAAGGGCCCAACTTAGTTTCAAAGAATCAAGTATAAATACTTGGTTCTTTCATATAGTCCTACAATGTGGGACTATTCACATATATGAGCCATCCATTCACTTAGTCAATTTTTTAATAATTCACATATTTGAAAACATTTCCAACACTTTTAACATGTTCAATCCACGCACCCACTCCATTTACAATGCGAGCCACACCTAACATTAAATATGGTAAAAAAAATTGTTATTTATTAGAGCTCCTAATAATCATGTACACATGCTACCAAAATTAAGTTACTTTGTATGAAATGTAGGCAGAACAAACAATTTAGGTTCTTGCAACTGACGTTTGGGTATGACTAGTGTGTGATTTTTGTAGTACATTTTGGAGAAAATAATGACCAACTTAGTTTGCAACATGGCTTTTAGGAGGAGCGGCTATAGGATGGACAAGAGAGGTGCTTGCAGTCGAAGGAGTAGTTGTCGTAGAACTGCCATAGCTTCCAAAGGGCGTGGGGGCAGTTGTAATATAGATGTAAGGGCAGCAGAGGTCCCTTTCGTTAGGGCATAGACCTTAAGCTTTTGGCCTCCGGCACAATGACCAGAAAACCCACATAGGAAGAAGTGATACCCTCCTGACTTGATCACTACGGAGTCATTGCCAGTTGCATGGGTCGACATTGATGATTTCATGTTGCAGTTATCATAGCTGGATTTGGTGACCTCCATCACGTTGTGGTACTGACTGCTATATTCAAACAAGAGGGTGTCACCAACATGGAAAAGTTTCTTAGAAGCCCAAGTTCCACAATCAGTTTTGCCAGCCGTCCATACAATACAATGGCATCCTCAACTTTGAAAAGAGTAGCAGAACTCATGGTAATGCAGAAAGCAACTAAAAACAACACAAAAAATATCCGTGCCCATTTCTTCCTTTAAAGAGAATTTTAGCAATAGAGGTTCGATAAGTTTGATTTCCCGTTGATAGATTTGACTAATCCGTGATTGATTTTTTTAGCTAAAATGCAATATAAACATTGTACATTTGTGCGGATAAAAAAAGAGTGCGTTAACGAGGATACAAACTTTAGTCAATTTATCAAGTGTGTTTTCACAGTGAACTACGCTTCTACATGTCAATGAGCTAACATAGCATATTCCCATGCAGATTCACTGGATCATATTCATCGCTGGGAAGCTCAAAACATTCTCCTCTAATATGAAGATTAGGGAGTACCTGGTTCACATGTCATATATATTCAAAAGGAGGACAACTCCAAAATAACGAATGCTTGGAAATTTGGTCTTTCATGTAAATAAACTTATAATTTATCTAAATGCTCAACTCAAGGCTGGCTTCTTAAAACTTTATTTCGCATGCAACTTAATGCAAGTCAGTAGTATCGCATATTTTGTTGGACATATTGCACAATCTACTTTTATTTATTTATCTTCGACTGCAGTTTATTTTGTAACTACCATTGGTGCCTCATCTACATATATTTAAGCTTATCGAGATTCTGTGATCTTTGGATTAGGCCAGCAAAAATTTGTTGAATAGAAATTATGGTGATAACAGAAAAATACTTTGCTATTGTAATTGTTTTTACTTTTTATATGAAGTTAGTTCAGTTTTTTTCATATGCTGGCATAAAAATTATTTTATATTTAATATTTAGATTGTACTCTAAATTTATTTTATCTGCCCGTTTGATACATAGGTAAATCCATCGTAATTGTGTTTGCAAATGGTTACATATATTCTAATATTCATAAATTTTTTACAATTATGTTATAATTAAAATTCTAAAACGACAACCATGTGCGTACGTAGCACCGGCTTCGCCCTAGTGTGTGTATGTGTGTGTATGTGTATATATGTACATATATGTATATCTACGTACATATATGTACATATATGTACACATATATGACGGCTATTTGGACACAAAATTAGATACAGTTGGTGATACAAATGATCTGGACTGTCGGATCATTTTGTCTTTATATGGAAGGTAAAAATTATGGAGCAATCTAATAGTGGAAATCCATTGTGTCACCAATTATGTGTATATTTTATGTTCCAATAAACATACACATACACACACCCTCAAAAACTTGTCAAAAATCATACTTTATATTTTGACAAGACTATTTAGATAACAAGGCAAAAAAAAAGATCTGAAGGTTAGTTTTGACTTCATTTTGACCCTACTTCTAACACTAGTTCTCTTAGTTCGAAAATTTATGTTGGTCACGTGTGTAAGTTTGTTAAAAGTAGAGGTTAGATTAAAATCTGAAGGTGTTTTTGGTAATGGTCCGACTGTTTGTTTACTTTGGTTGTGCTTCATTTGCTTTGTTTCTTGAAAATGTTTTATATGGTATTTGCCTGATTTAGATGCTCAAACATATCATGAAACAGTCCTAAATTTTATAGAACGAATTACAAAAATACAAAGGTGGTAAGGTGATTAGCAAAGCTATAAGGCCTTTAAATAGGAACGACCTTGAGGGGTGAGGGGAGGGCAACCATCTCAAAGCCCTTCTCAAGCAGGCTTTGAATTTTATTCTTTGGCATGTAGATATTTAAGCAATATTAGTTTTGTGATGGGAATTTACTATAATGTTTGCAAGTGTTTAAATTAAAAAGTGACAGCTTTTGTAACAGACGACATAATCAAGATCTGCGTTCCTGATTTTTCATGTTAACTTGTTCAAAACTCCACAAATTTTAATTCTTTATATATATATATTGTTTTTCTTTTGCCAAAACCAACTTAAAGCTATTCATTGTTTTAACATTTATTGTTAGTCCTAATTTATGAATTAGTTTTAGTTATTTTTGAATAAACAAGTTTATGAATTCTTACATTGCATAGTTATTAAACCCATTAAATTCAACCAAAGTGCAAGTTTGAAAGAAAATCAACTTAGAAATGCCACGTTTTCACCTTTTTTCTGAAACTGGTTAAAAATATGTGATAGTTTGGCTAAAATCCCTATTAAGTTTCAAAATACATCAAACATTCTTGCCAAAAAAAGTATGTAAATTAGATCTGTATAATTAAGTTACTGAATAATTGCATACATTTATGTAATTATTCAGTGAATAATTGCAGACATTTATGCAATTATTCAGTGAATAATTGCAGACATTTATGCAATTATATCAAAAAATTGCAGACATTTCCGTAATTATTCACTGAAAATTTGCAGACATTTATGCAATTTCTGAATATAATTGCATAAATGTCTGCAATTATTCACTGAATAATTGCATAAATGTATGCAATTATTCAGTAACTTAATTCTAAGAAGCTAATTTATAATCTTTTTTGGGAAAAGTTTTTGTGTATTAAGTTTGATTTTAAGTACTTGAGCCTAATATTCACTAAAAATATTATATATCGGCAAAGATGATTTTTACAATGCTAGAGAACAGGGCATGATAAAATATGAAAGCGGCCCACTCTACTCTCTTTTATGTTACAAAGCTGGAGTGAACATAGGTAATTCAGCCCGGCTCGATATCCTACCTAAGAGGTGCGTTCTTCGGAAACGGTAACGTGGTATTTGAACAGGGTATTTGAGCGGGGCATTTGAGCGGAGAAGTTGAGTGAAGAAGAATGTGTTTATGTGCCGCGAACGGGGTATTTAGAATGTGATTTTTAATTTAATTGATTTTTAGTTAATTAATTATTTATTTTGTCGTGTAATATGTGTTTAATTAAAATGAAAGAACAATATAAAAATTGAAATAAACGGAAATTAATTATACAATAGTAGTAAGTACGGATAAAATGATACAATATTTCAATACAACTTTGCTGCAACAATTTCATCTTTTATGGTATTTTGAATTGTTAACATTTCGTGGCCCACATGTCGTACATGTTCAGTTGCTCTGTTTGATGCAATTCTCATACTATAATATTCCTCATGGTATTCCTTTGTAATATGATAGGGATTACCATCATAAGCCATAAAATCTGGATCACCATTATTGTATTTTTGTATGAAATTGTGTATAGACATTATAGATACGTCAACTTTTACTTAAGTTTCAAATGAGTATATTGACATATTCTTCAAAATGAAGAACTTTTTCTTTCATATTTCAAAGATGCTTTCAATTGCCATACATAAACTTAAATGATAATTAAAATTTCATTGGTCGATTTTGGTTGATTTACGGTTTCACGAAAATGAGAAAAATGATATCTAATATTATGATAAGGTGGTAAATAGCCAGGTTGAAGTAGATATCCAAAATCAACTACATAATACTATCCGGGTGGAGGGTGGGGGAAGTTAGAGTTTCTATCATTTATAACTGTATTAAATATTCTACTATTATGCGCAGTACCTTCCCAACTAGCCATAATATACGTAAACTGTAAATCGAATAGGCATGCTGTTAAGATATTCTATGTAGCAAAACTTTTTCGTCCAATATATAGAATAACTCGATATGCAGGTAAGTGTGTCATTACATGTGTACCATCTATAGTACCAACACAGTTTCTAAAATATGGGTAGTACCGGCTTGAAGTTCTAATATGATCTGGAATGGTAATAAATTGAGGATCATCTAGCTTGATGATATATTTAGCAAGCAATTGTACAACGTTTAAAACAACATAAAAACAAACTGAAATTGTACTACCTGAACTTTGAAATTTTTAACTCCTTTGTCGATTTGAGAGAATTGCAATTATGGTGTATATGAATATGACAACTGCTTCTTTGATACTAATTTTTTCCGTTGTAGCCATACCATAATGTTGCAGCCTATTGCATAACAAGAGAAAACATATTCTTTTCATATGAAAGTTTCATTGACAATGTTCCTGATGTCCATTTAATATATCGTCCACCCACGTTAAACTGGTATAGTCTGACATGTGAATTTGTATAATATTGCTCCTTCTTCTACATAGATACGTTGATAAATGACTAAATCTTATACATCTTCATGGTCGGAATCCATTTTACATTGTTGGTATAGGAGAAAATACGTAAGGAGAGAGGTGAAGAGAGGGAACGAATGGTGTGAAGGAGATAAATGGGGAGGAGATAGTTTTATAGCGGCTGGGTGAGTTAATACGTTGGCATACGACACGTCCTACGCCTTACATATCTTATTCCAACGTTCGACAAAGTGTAACAGTCTAACTTAAATATCGAGTATGAAAAGTTTTTTAGAAATTATAAATATACTAGTATAAACTATTTAGTGTCTACGCCATCTCAATCTGATTCAAACATTTTAGTATATTTGTATAATATATATATAGACACACACACAAACATTACAAACAAAAAAATGGTATATGTATATATACATTTATAAATATGTATACGTTAGATGGCATGAGGGAGTAAAGACAAGTGGCATCGAATGGAACATACATGTGTCATAAGATTAAAGAAAATATTGACACATGTATCTATTAGGTGTGCATATATAGAACCATCTTAAGACAACTAAGGAGACATGTGTCAACATCCTAAGACTTGCATAAAGATAAGGTGGACAAGTGTCCAAAGTAAAGTGACAAAACTAGCCTTAAGAAATGCTATAAATAGAATGGATATCTTCATTAGTTTTCCATGCTTTCATAAACTAAAACAAAAGTGAGATAAATAAGAGACACCTTGAGAAAGCCAAGGAAATAAAATACAAGTCAAAGCTACAATTTTAAGGTGAGAAAAAATATTTAAATCTATGTATTCATGTTATCCTATGAAGAGGTGAGGTAACTATTAAGAATGAACGATAGTGGCTCGGATCTGTCAAAAGGGCGTTCGGTAAATCAACCATAACTTTCGCAATTCTTAATGAAATTTTGATTTCTTTAATGTTATGGAAAGCTAATTCACAGTACAACTTTCATGTTTATCAATTTTCCAAATTCTTAAATATATAAACCTGAAATCGAGGTGCAAAGTCGGGTTTAATCTCAGCCCGAAATGAACTAGTGTATTTTTAAGAAAATACCTTACTTTGTCGAATTTTTATAATTATATTGATAAATAATTTTAGGAGTTTCCTTTCATGGTAATTAATTAGACTAAGTAAGTTACTTGCTGAAGAAAATTTGAAGTTAAAATCTACTTTTATCATAGAGAAATCGAATCAAATATTTTGCGGGAAAACTAGTCAAAAACCTAAGTTTTAGAAATTAGTAACATTTCTGAAAATTTCTACACTTTTTTAACTAGTACTAAACCTGAAGTGTAATTTAAGGCCAAAATTTGCAATAATTCAGTCCAGCAACAATTTTAGCTGTTACAAACTTTAGATTGCCTTTTCGCATGGCTATTGTAACTATTTAATGTTTTAAATCTGAAATTAGCAACACTTCTGATTTGCAACGCCTCATAACTGTTTCAAATCTAAAGCATAAACTTTATTGTTTAACTTGTCCAGATATTTTCATAGCGCATCCAAAAGGCTATCTTCTCTTTTAATTATTTATAAAGTGATCTAACATGGCCAAAACTTTCCATAGCACACCTGAAACGCTTAGTAGCTGTTTTGAGACTAAAACCATTATGACCTACTACAGAACTTTCCAAAACGCTTTATAACCTGCTGTAGTTTTTATTTTAACACTCTTATTGATGCAGAAACTTTTTATAGCAATTTCTGAAATGCTATCTTTTGTGTTTGACACTTTAAAACAGTTTTAAGTTACTATTAACTTAACTATTCACTTCAATAATTTTGAGATCTTTTCTAACATATATTAGAATATTCCTAAAGAGGTTTGGGGTTTGTATTAACCCATACATATATGAGTTTGGAAAGGTATTTTAAGTTACTTTTGGAAACATTTCCTTAATGATAATCACTTCGAGGATGCAGTATAAAAAATAGACTTGGGTAGTGCACTATTGCTCTGTGTTGGTATCGAGCAAAGTAGAGTACGTCCCTACTTAGTGACGGGATGTCGGCCGCAATAGGATAAGATATCCTAGGATCTAATCCAAATCGAGGGTGTGGTTTAGATTCATGATTGAATATTTAGATAAATTTTGGTTTTGGTTGAAAGAAGTTTATTTTAATATTTCTATTACAAACTTGTTTAATTTAATATCTCAAAATCTTCCTTGAATATTACTTTAAACTTTGGATTGGTAGAATCTCCAAAGAAGTAATTTATAATGAAACTATAATATGAAAACCATGTTAATACAACCCATTATGACATGACTTGAAAACTAGCTTAAATAGTTATCTCCCTGGGTCTGTGTTGCTCATGATGCTACACTTAAACATTTCAGGTTTAGATGGTTAGTGGTTCGACCCTATAAGTTAGATGGATGCATTGAAGTGAAGATTTATATTATGTATATTATATCTTTTATGTACTCATATGTATAATAATGTGATGGTTGGACTTTTGGATCTTATTTAATTGTGTTATATGATGATGTAAATGTATAATAAATCTTGCGCTAAAAATCATATACTCTGAATGATTTTGTATTCCGACATACCTTTGTTAAATTTTGATACTATTCTATTAGCACCATCTATTAGATGTAACATCGTCGCCTATGGATAAGTTTGTCGAGCGGGGTGTTACAATTAGTGGTATCAGAGCTTAGGTTTAAGGGATGCTTTTAGAAAACTTTATAGTATCACAATTTAATTTATCGAAATAGGAAGTTTATAAATTTAATTGACTTTCTATAACTATTTGCAGTTATAAATTATGGCAAGTAACCAAACTTGGTATATGAGAGATTCATGGGGTGGTGTTAAGTGCATCACTATACCGAACGAACGATTAATTGCTACAAGTCCCACGATGGAAAAACAAGTACTCAAGAGGAGAGCAAATATAATTCTCCTTGATGAGATGTATGAAGTTTACAATAGGGCAAACAAATATGAAGAAGTTTTAAAGAGGGACCTTGTTCTCTACCGTTTACTTTAGAAAAAGTAGCAAGTAGAGACGGCGATAAAAATGGCAGAAAGGACTGACTATGGATAAGCTTTAGAATTTCTAAGGCAAAAATAAGCACTTCCGCCACAAGTAGAGAATGTGAAATGTAGAAGGTTCCCAACTAAAATAGTGGAGCAGTATAGGAATCTGAGTCAGTCGGATCCAATGATTACTCTCAAGAAATTACTAGACCTCCTCGTGCAGTGAATGATAAAAAAGGTCCTTTTCTACCGAATGGATGGATAGTGATAGACTAGGAAAAATGAACTAAGAAGTTAAATATTAGTTAATAGATCAAGTATTATATATGGTAATCTATATTTTTGGGGAGGTTGTGAATTAACACCCAAATTTTGTTTATAAATAAGGGTTATAAGTAATATAACATGTTTGTGTGTACATGACTTGAGTATGTCATTAAATATCCTTTATAATTGAAGATATATTTGATTTTCATTCATGATCATAACGAGATTTTTTTAAATAAAGGTCATGCCAAATCAAAATAACTTGACAACTCAAAGTCAAGAGGCTCAATCCTCCACATAAACAAATGCTATGGAGTTGTTCGCATCTTTTATCAAACAAATGGATCGTTTTTCTTCAACATCTTCAACCAACAGTCTTTTGAGCCATTTTAAAAGTTTGAAACCAGAGAAATTTATTGGAGACGCTGATCCTGTTAAAGCAGAGTAATGGGTCCAACATTTGGAAGATATATTTGAAGTTTTGGAATGTACTGAAGTCGACAAAAGGAAGTTGGCAGTCTTTCAATTATCAAAAGAAGCTCGTTATGATCATTGGTGGGAGCTCGTTCGAACAACAACCAGTCCAGAAGAGATAGAATGGATGACATGGGAAGAATTTAAGGAAAAATTCTTGGATGAGTATTTTCCAAAAAAATGAAAGAGAGAAAATGGAAACAAAATTCCAAAATCTTACCCAAGAAGGTATGACGGTAGCTCAATACCAAAATAAGTTTGAAGCATTATCCCGATTCGGAAGCCATTTGATTGATACACTTGAAAAACGAGCTAGAAGATTTGCAAAAGGATTAATTCATCCAATAAGAAGACATGCTATTGGTGATTGGCATAAGATTTATGAGATGATAGTTACTAAAGATTTAAATCTAGAAGAAAATTATATTGAGTTCCAGTAAGAAAGAAAGACTTCAAACAAAAGGAAACCGAATAAATTTTCTGGCAATTAAAAGAAACCAAATTGGAAAAGGAAGAAGCAAAATGGAGAAAGTAAAGGATCAGTAGGATAAGAAAAGAAACATGACAAAATTAGGAGATGTTACCGGTGTAATGAGACAGGGCATATTGCTCCAAATTGTATAAAGACAATTGTGTGTTACAATTGTAATGAACCTGGGCACATTAGTCGAAACTGCAAGAAGCCAAAGAAGGACAATAGGATGTAATAAGGAAATCAAGGAAGAGTATATGCAGTAGTTTATGAACAAGCTCAAGTGGAAGGTACCATAATTCTTTTTGACTTTCAAGCTAAAATTTATTCGATGCTGGTGCTACACATTCTCTTATATTAGAAATGTTTGCTACTAAGTTAGGATTACCCATTGAGAAACTACCAAGCCCTTTGGTAGTAGACAATTTAGTATGAGAAAATACTAAACTTAAGAGTATGTGTAGGAACTGTATCCTTAACTTTAGGGGTAAGGATATGATGGCTAATATAATTGTCTTACCAATGGAATATTTTGATATCATCCTTGTGATGGATTGGCTTTCCAAATATCGAGCCATCTTGAATTTCCATGACAAGACCATAATTTTTACAATTCAAGAACATGAAACCTTTGTTTACTCATGTGATAAATTTGAAGATGCTTTTATATCTGGGTATGTAGCTCATATCAATATTGAGGATAATGGTCAACTGGTAGACCAAATCCCCATAGTAAAGGAATTTAAAGAAGTTTTTCAAGAAGTACCAGGATTACCACCAAAAAGAGAAATTGATTTTAGTACCGACTTATCCCTGGTACCACTCCTATTGCTAAAGCAGCTTATTATATGTCTCCTATGGAAAACCAAGAATTAAAGAAACAAATTAAGGAGATGGAGGATCAAGGATTTATTAGACCTAGTAAGTCTCCTTGGGGAATGCCAGTGCTGTTTGTAAAGAAACATGATGGAACGGTTCGCTTGTGCATAGATTACCGAGAGCTTAATAAGGTAACATTTAGGAACAAATACCCATTACCTCGAATCGATGATTTATTTGATCAACTCCAAGGAGCTACAGCATGTTCGAAAATTGACTTAAGATCTAGGTATCATCAATTAAGAATAAAAGAGGAAGACATTCCAAAGATAGCATTCCAAACACGGTATAGACACTATGAATTCTTGGTGATGCCTTTTGGCCTTACCAATGCTCCGACAATATTCATAGATTTGATGAATTGTATGTTTCGCCCTATCTTGATTAGTTTGTCATTGTGTTTATGATGATATCCTAATCTACTCTAAGACAAAGGAGGAACATGAATACCATTTGCGTTTGTGTCTCCAAACATTAAAAGAACATCAACTATACGCAAAATTAAGTAAATGCGAATTCTGGTTGATGGAAGTGAAATTTCTAGGACATGTTGTCTCAAAGAATGAGATAGGAGTGGACCTATCAAAAGTTGAGGTAGTGTTGAAATGGAACCCTCAAACAACACCATCAGAAGTTCGAAGTTTTCTAAGATTAGCTGGTTACTATCAGAGATTTATTCAAGATTTTTCAAAGATAGCATCTCCACTAACGAAGTTAACTCGTAAGGAAACCAAGTTTATTTGGAATGAAAAATGTGAAACAGCATTTAAAACCCTAAAGAAAAGGTTGACTGAGGCACCAATTCTATCCTTGCCAAGGAGCGGAGTCCCGTATAAAGTATATTCCAATGCATGTGGATAAGGTTTAGGATGCGTACTAATGTAGAAGGACAAAGTTATTGCTTATGGTTCTCGTCAGCTAAAGCCATATGAAGTCAATTATCCAACTCATGACTTAGAATTGGTTGCAATCATATTTGCCTTAAAAATTTGGAGGCATTATCTTTGTGGGGAACAATTCCGTGTTTACTCTGACCATAAGATTTAAAATATTTGTTTTCTCAAAAAGAATTAAATATGAGACAAAGGAGATTGTTAAAATTTCTAAAGTATTATGACTTTACATGGCATTATCTTCCAGGGAAGGCAAATGTAGTTCCAGTTGCATTAAGCCGAAAACCTTATGGCATAGTAGCCAATTTAATGATAAGAGAATGGAGAGCTCTAGAGACCCTGGCCAAAATGAACGCTTGCACAAGGATGATTAGTGGAACAAGGGTTAACAAAGTAGCCCTTTTATGTAACCTTATTATTCAGCCAACTCTAGTAAGTAGAATATTACAAGCCCAAGAGGAAGATAAGGAGTTGAAGGAATTATTTACGAAGATGAAGGACAAGGAACCTGCAGATTGGAACATTGGTAAAGATGGAGGTTGTAGATTCAGAAATTAACTTTGTGTTCCGAATCAAACTGAATTGAAAAATGAAATTCTAAGTGAAGCACATCGCTCAAGGCTTACAATGCACCTGGGAAGCACAAAAATGTTTAAGGATCTTAAGCGTCAATTTTAGTGGAATGGAATGAAGAAGGATGTCGCTGAATTTGTAGCAAAATGTTTTACATGCCAACAAATTTAAACTGAGCAGCAACGACCATCAGGACTTCTACAACCACTTCCTATCGCTGAATGGAAATGAGAGCATATAATGATGGATTTTATCATTGGATTACCAATAATAAAACAGGGTCATGATGCAATATGGGTAGTAGTGGATCGCTTAACAAAGTCGGCACATTTCATACCTTACAACATGACCTACTCAATGGAGAAACCGAGTAGACTCTATTTGAAAGAAATTGTTCGACTACATGGCATACCAATCACCATTGTTTCATGTAGAGACTCACGATTCACTTCAAGATTTTGGAAAAGTCTTCAAAAAGCATTAGGTACATCACTAAACCTGAGTACAACCTTTCATCCTCAAACCGACGGACAGAATGAAAGTGTGAACCGAGTCATAGAAGATATGTTAAGATCTTGTATAATGGAATTTGAAACCACATGCGAAACTTACATACCATTAATAGAATTTTCATATAACAATAGTTATCATGCGAGTATTGGTATGGCCCCATATGAAGCTTTGTACGGAAGACCTTGTCATTCGGCAGTATGTTGGGCAAGAGTTGGAGATCATGAACTTATCGGTCCAAATCTAGTAAAAGAAACAACAGAAAAGATCTATCATAAGGGAAAGATTGCAAGTAGCACAATGTAGGCAAAAGAGTTATGTGGACCATAGAGTAAGGATTTCGAATTCGAAGTAGGGGATCAAGTTCTTCTTAAAGTTTCTCCAGTATGAGGGGTAATGCGATTTGGAAAGAAGAAGGCAAAGTTATCACCTAGATTTATCGGACCATTTCGTATTACCAAGAAAATTGGTAAAGTTGCATACCAACTAGATTTACCTGAGAAATTATCAGATATTCATAATGTATTTCATATATCGATGCTATGAAAATATATTTCTTATTCATCTCATGTGATTGATTTAAGCGGCATTGAAGTTAAAAAGGGAACCAAGTACATTGAAAGACCTATTCGCATTCTTGACAGAAATGTTAAGAAGTTAAGAACAAAAGAAATTCCCTTAGTAAAAGTACAATGGAACCATCACAATGAGGATGAAGCATCACGGAGGTTGAGTCAGAAATCCATAGAGATTAACCAGAATTGTTTGAAACTTAGATTTCGAGGACGAAATCTTTTTCTATGGGTGGTGGAATGTAAAACCCTTCTTAAATATCGGGTATGAAAAGTTTTTAGAAATTATAAATATACTAGTATAAACTATTCAGTGTCTACACCATCTCAATCCGATTCAAACATTTTAGTATATTTGTATAATACACACACACACAAACATTACAAATAAAACAAATGATATATGTAAATATACATTTATAAATATGCATAGGTTAGATGACATGAGATGGTGGAGACAAGTGGCATCAAATGGAACATACATATGTCATAAGATTAAAGGAAATAATGACACATATACATATTAGGTGTGCATATGCAGAACCATCTTAAGACAACTAAGGAGGCATGTGTCAACATCCTAAGACTTGCATAAAGATAAGGTGGACAAGTGTTCAAAGTAAATCGACAAAACTAGCATTAAGCAATGCTATAAATAGGATGGATATCTTCATTAGTTTTCCATGCTTTCATAAACTAAAACAAAAGAGAGATAAATAAGAGAAGCTTGGAGAAAGCCAAGGAAATAAAATACAAGTCAAAGCTATAATTTTAAGGTGTGAAAAACTATTTAAATCTATGTATTCGTATTATTCTATGAAGGATGAGGTAACTATTAAGAATGACTGATAGTGGCTCGGATCTGTCAAAATGGTGTTCGGTAAATCAACCATAACTTTCGCAATTCTTAATGAAATTTTGATTTCTTTAATGTTCTAGAAAGCTAACTCACAGGCATACAATTTTCATGTTTATCATTTTTCCAAATTCTTAAAAATATATAACTGAAATCGAGGTGCAAAGCCGAGTTTAATCTCAGCTCGAAATGAACTAGTGTATTTTTAAGAAAATACCTTACATTGTCGAATTTTTATAATTTTATTGATAAATAATTTTAGGGGTTTCCTTTCTTGGTAATTAAGTAGACTAAGTAAGTTACAAATTCAGGTCTACTTTTATCGTAGAAAAATTGAATCAAACATTTTGCGGAAAAACAGGTCAAAAACCCGAGTTTTAGAAATTAGTAACACTTCTAAAAATTTCTACACTTTTTAACTGTTACTAAAACTAAAGTGTAATTTATGGCCAGAATTTGCAACGATTCAGTCCAGCAACAATTTTAGATGTTACAAAACTTTAGATAACGTTTTCGGAATGAACTGTAAACTGTTTAAAGTTTTAAACCTAAAATTAGCAACACTTCTGATTTGCAATGCCTCGTAACTGTTTCAAATATAAAGCATAAACTTTAGTGTTTAACTTGAGCAGAACATTTTATAGCACATCCAAAACGCCGTCTTTTCTTTTAATTGTTTATAAAGTGATCTAACATGCCCAAAACTTTTCATAGCACACCTAAAACGCTGCTGTTTTGAGTCTAAAACCATTATGAACTGCCACAGAACTTTCCATAACGCATTATAATCTGCTGCAGTTTTTATTTTAACACTTATTGATGCATAATCTTTTCAGAGCAATTTCTGAAACGCTGTCTTTTCTGTTTGGGTCTTTAAAACAGTTTTAAATGACTATTAACTTAACTATTCACTTTAATAATTTTGAGATATTTTCTAATATATATCAGAATATTCCTAAAGAGGTTTGGGGTTTGTTAGCACCAAAATTGGTCACTAACCTCGTAGAGAAAGATTGTGTAGAGATATAAGTGATGAAAGTAAATTAAACAGAGAAGACAATGCTAATCTAACTGCAGAAAGTAAGAACACTAAATTTATAGTGGTTCAGCGTAATTGCCTACGTCCACTTTGAGGTTAAACTTTATTGATCTTCTTTATAGTTGATTACAAATACAATTCATGAATCAAATGCTTGAATGAAGTTGTTAAGTAGAGAAGATGAGTCTTGAAAATGGCAGAGTCTCCCCAGTCTTCTCTCTCCCAAAAAAGGATCCCTTTCATTGTGCCCCTGCCTCTCTATTTATAGACGAAGGTGGGTTGGACTTCTCTGGTGGGCCTGGTAGCTGAATAACTCGGTCCAAATAGTGTAAGTCCTATGCGCCGAACCAGATAGGCTGAACAACAGAATGCCGAGCCTCCCCCTTTATGCCGAACGAGGTGAGGCCGGACACTCTGAATGCCGAACATCCATTTGTACTGAATGACCTTGGATGACGAGCTGCAGGTGATTGCCAAACGAGATACGTACCGGAAGAGATGTGGTGTTGAGTGAGGGATGCAGGTCGAATGAGGTTGGAATGTCGAACAGTCTGGGAATGCCGAGCGTACCTTGTAGGCCGAACGTTCATGGATGTCGAACGATTTTATGCCGAGCGTTCTTCCTTGGCCGAACGGTATTCACTACCGAACGTTTCTCGATGCCGGATGCTCCTAGATGCCGAACGTTATCCCATACCGAACGCCCTTTAGATGCCGAGCGCTGTGCTCGTGCCGAACGGTCTTAACATGCCGAACGCTCATTGTTTAACTGATCGATGGGGAGGCCGAGTACTAAGTTGCCTGGTCAATTTCCCAGGAAATAGGGTTTGTCTTAAACCCATACATATATGAGTTTGGAAAGATATTTTAAGTTACTTTTGGAAACATTTCCTCAATGATAATTACTTCGGGGATGCGGTATAAGACAATAGATCTTGGGTAGCTAGTGCAATATTACTCTGTGTTGGTATTGAGCAAAGTAGAGTACGTCCCTACTTAGTGACGGGATGCTGGCCGCAATAGGATAAGATATCCTAGGATCTAATCCAATTCGAGGGTGTGGTTAGATTCATGACTGAATATTTAGATAAATTTTGGTTTTGGTTGAAAGAAGTTTATTTTAATATTTCTATTACAAACTTGTTTAATTTAATATTTCGAAATCTTCCTTGAATATTACTTTGAATTTTGGATTGGTAGAATCACCAAAGAAGTAATTTATAATGAAACTATAATATGAAAACCCTGTTAATACAACCCATTATGACATGACTTGAAAACTAGCTTAAATAGCTATCTCACTGGGTCAGTGTTGCTCATGTTGCTACACTTAAACATTTCAGATTTAGATGGTTAGTCGTTCGACCCTAGAAGTTAGATGGATGCATTGAAGTGAAGACTTATATTATGTATATTATCTCTTTTATGTACTCATATGTATAAGAATGTGATGGTTAGACTTTTGGATCTTATGTAATCATGTTATATGATGATGTAAATGTATAATAACTCTTCCGCTAAAAATCATATACTCTGAATGGTTTTGTATTCCAACATACCTTTGTTAATTTGTGATACTATTCTATCAGCACCATTTATTAGATGTAACATCTTCGTCTCTGGATAAGTTTGCCGAGCGGGGTGTTGCACAAAGGGAGCTGGAAAGGGAAAATGGAACATTGTGACTTCCGATACGTCTGGACACCAAACGGTAATAGGGCAAAATATGAATGCGAATAGCCCCTAAGCCAAAAAAACAAAGCCTTCGCATTTCATTAGCCATATCATTTCATTACTCATTGCAATCCCTAGCCAGAAGGAAATCACGGTCGTTGAAAGTTCTGTTCTTTAAACCTATCATCCCTTTTCTTCTTCCTTCGATTCGTACTATCATAGCGACATTCGCCTTTCTCCCATATCAAATTAGAAAACCTTCCTTTGGTTTCACCAATTTTGCTTATCATCGTTCCATAGTTTTCGAGCTAGCATCTTCAGATCTAAGGAGAAAGTGTGCTTTGATCTTTTTTCTACCAATGGAAGCTTTGAAGAAGTACTGGTATGGCATGGTATTTAGTTCTTGCTTGACTTTGGGTAGTTGCCATGCCTTGAAAATTGGAATTCTGGACTAATATGGGTTTGTATGAAGGAAGTTTTTGGGGATGATAATGGTTAAGTGATTAAGTGATTCGGCTTTGGTGCAAGAGGTCACAAGTTCGAAACTTGCGTAGCGTGATTCGAACGTTTATTGATATGTGATATGTTGTTCTAGTGACATGATGTATATAAAGTACCATTTCAAAAAAAAAATGGTTAATATGGAGAGATAGTGTAGAGTTTTGGGTGCAGTTATTCAAAAATGAGGTTTTGAGCAGAAAGAGGTGTAAAGTTGAGAAGAGCGGTGGATGGCAATGCACAGCACAAGAGAAAAAGAGAAATCTGTTGAAATTTTATTAACCACTTAACACTTGCCATTACATTACAATATTGCAAGGTACTTATAAATAAATCTCTAACGATTAGTTGTTACATAATTGCAAATTAACCCTTAAGTCTAAATACACCATATTTCAAGCAAAATCTGGAATCAAAAATGCCTAATTGAACAAAACAGTTGTCCATGAGCACACATGCACACATATGCAGTCTGAAATTCTTGGATTCCTACTTTTCCAAGGCAATTAACTATTGAGACAAGCTTTGTTTTCCTTCATCTTTATCTTCGATCATCCTTAAGGCTTCAGTTTGGTTGGCTCTTCTTGGTAATTCAATTTGTTTAAGGTGTTTGATAGAATGCCTACTTCTTTATAATGCTCACCACATGTTAGTGTTATTGCTAGATCATAACAGTTCCCTCCCCTTTGAAAACTAACCTTGCCTCAAGGTCTAAAGTTGCAAAACGTCGCACGATATTATGGTAATCTACCCAAATTTGCATGGGAAATTAGCTTTTCAATCCATTTGATTAGTGCTTAAGGTACTGCTTTGTTATTTATAGGGACTATTCTTCTATCAATTATCTCTTCTGGCTCATCCATTATAGGCATAGTATATGATGGAATATTTTGCTGTATAAAAACTTGGGTTCCTACTTTCTTTCTGAGCTGTGAAATATGAAATACATGACAAATTTTTATTCTGCCAGCAGTTCCATTTGTATGCTAGTTGACTAATTTTTTTGATAATCTTATATGGTTCAAAATATTTGGGTGAAAGTTTTGTTGTTCTTTAGCAACTGGATGAAATTTATCTATAGGGTTGTAACTTGAGGTATACCAAATCTTCTTCTTCAAAGTTTCTTTCTATTCACCTCAAATTACTATATTTTTTCATCCTTTCTTGAGATAATTTCAAGCCGCCTTTTAATAATTTAATAATAATCTCCACTGAATATAATTGTTTCTCCACTTAGGCACATATGATAAAGTGTAGGAGGTTGTTTTCCATAAACAACTTCGTATGTTATTTTTGTTCATTCTTTACAAGTGGTATTATATTAGTATTCTGCCAAACTCAACCATTTTGATCATTCACTTAGTTTGTGGTGTACAAAGCACCTTAAATAACCTCCATGAATTTTATTTACCACCTCAAATTGTCCATCGGTTCAGAGGTGGAAAGCTGAACTAAATTTAAATGCAGATCCCTATAATGTGAATAGCTCTTTCTAGAATGTAGTTAAATTAAAGTAAAATAAAGTATCTATATCTGAAATTACAGTTTGTGTTAAGCCATGGAACTTAAATGCACCATTAAAAAATACTTGTTCCACTTGTTTTGCTGTGTAAGAGTGATGTAGAGGGAAGAAGTGGGCATATTTAGATAATCAATCTACAATAACATAGATTACAATATACCCAAAACTTTTAGGCAATTGTGTGACAAAATCCACTCTGCTAGATGCTGTTAGGAATGGGCGGTGGTTGCAATAGCCCGGGTGGGTTTATATTTTCGGACTTGTTTCTTTGGCCAATATCGCATTGTCTAGTATAATCTTCCATTTTTTTCTTCATGTGTTTCCAAAAGCATACATGCTTTGATTTTTTTACAGCCTTTTTGACCCCAGAATGTCCTCCAAATGGGATAGAGTGGAATTCATTTAATATAAGAGTAATAATTCTTTGCTGAAATAATGCAAAAGAATTCTCTTTATAAAAATTAAGTTATCCACTATTTTATATTTTGATACATCCATCTGTTCTTAAAAGATTTTTCTTCTTCTTTATTTCTGCTTAAATTGAATCCTCTGAAATAAGTTTCCTGAGCTCTTAAATCTGTTGAGATTCTATTAAAGATATTTTCTTAATTTCCTTCCCAGTAGATATTGTGACCAATTTTTTTGTAGCTAAAATTAAAGCCAATAATTCCTTTTCATATGTAGATAGATCTAAATTTCTTCCTTGTAAAGCTTAGCACAAATAAACAATGGGTTTATTTTCTTTTAGTAGCACAACACTAATGCCTACACCACTTGCATCACATTCAATGATAAAATCTTCTTGAAAATTTAGCATTGATAAAATATGTGGATGAATTAAGCATTCTTTCAACTTTTCCCATGCTTTCGTTGCTTCATAGAACTAGGGAAATGAATCTTTTTTTAGCATTGATGCTAGAGGCTTTCCTTCCTATAATAACCAGTCAAGCCTATAAATTCCCTTAAAGATTTCAATGAGTTTGGTTTTGGCCATTCTTGGACTGACTTTGTTTATTCATAGTCCGCTTTTATGCCTTTGTCAGAAATTATGTGCCTTAGGTATGCTAATGGGTCTATGCAAATGAACATTTTGATAAATTGACGATGAGTTGATTCTTTTAAAGAATTTGTGGTGTTGTCTTGATATGATGCAAATGGTCCCTCCATATCTTACTTGAAATCAATATACCATCAAAGAAGACTAAAATGAATTTCCTTATAAATTGTTTAAATATAGAATTCATCAATGATTGAAAATTAAAGGAGGTATTTGTGAGCCCAAATGGCATGACAATAAACGCATGGTGTCCTTCATAAGTTCCAAAGGTTGTTTTTGTTTGTCCTCATCATTCATTCTGATTTGACGGTTCCCATATTTTAAATCTAAATTTGTAAAAAAAATTGAACCATAAATCTCATCCAAAAGCTCATCAATCAAAGGATTAGGGAACTTATTTTTAATTATTTGTTTGCTTGGTCCCCTATAATCAACGCATAATCTTCAAGTTCCATCTTTCTTTCTGACCATTACAACTAGATAATAATAAGCATTGTTGTTCTTCTTAATTTAGCATTTCGTTTATGATTTTTTCTACCCCATTTTTGATGTGATAAGAATGCCTATAAGATTTTAAACAAACTAGCCCCTATGCAGTAGTCGAATTCTATGGTCACCACTTCTTTGTGGGTGTAATTTGAATTGATTAGTTGTTACTTTAGGATGACTAGAATATCTTTAACATCTTGATTTGTATTTGTCGAATAAATGTTATTTTCACTGTTAGTAGAATAAAGCATGGAAGAAGCTTATGCATGGAGTACTTCCTTGTTAATTTTTTTTCATCAGTTTGCTTTCCACAGCTGAAGAATGCCTTGCCAAATATATTGTTTATTGTTGTAATTGAACATGACTTGCATTTTTCTGAAGTTGAAAGAAATTTCCTCAAGATCTCTCATCCACTTAGCACCCAAAACCATTTGGTTCCATCCATATGTAGTATTAGTAGGTCAATAGGGATTTGACAACATTGGTCAACAAAACTTGAGAACACATGCCATTACCCTTTAATTTATTGCCATTAACAGCATGCACTTCATAGATTGAAGAATGATTCACTTTAACCCTATTTTTGGGTAGAGAACTATCAATAAAATTGTGAGTAGAAATAGAACTAGAATCTGTAAGAAATATACCATATTTATTATTAACAGTTCCTTGAATTTCTATGGTACCTAGTGTAGGAATACGAGATAGAGCATTAATAAAATTGATAACAAGGAATTGTCCGTATCAACGTTAGTATTCTGTCAACATTATCTGTTAAAATATCATCATTCTCAAGGTCTTCTAAACTCACGATTCTTATGAAAATGTAGATCTACTTGGTTTTGCATTTATGATTAGCATGATATTTTTCATTACACCTGAAACAAATATTTTTCCTTCATTTTTCTAATATTTCTTCAGGAGTTAAATTTTTAATCTTTGAATTGTAATCAGAAGGAAAATTCTGTTCAGAATTTCTATACCTAGAATTTTAAGAATTCCCAGTAAAATTTTCTTTTAAAAAAGAATAGGTGGAATTATTTTTCCAAGGAATAAATTAGTTTTTCTTGTGCTCAGCCATTTTGTTTCGAAAGATTTTGCTAATGATAAGCATCTTGAAAATCAACTGGTTTAGATGCAATGACATCATATTTAAATTTCTTCTCTTAATCCTGGTAAATTGTTTTCTGGAAAATGAATTGGATGAACATTATTAATCATACCTTATAGTTGTTCAAACCTGTTCAGATATTCATCTAGTGAGGTGGTTTGCTTAAGGGAAGAGAATGTATCATAAGGTCTTTCCAATTCTAGTGGTTTGATTCTGATCTTGATTTGCTCTGAGAAAACATGCCATTAATCATAGTTTGGGTTGTTGTTTGAAAACTAATAAAACCATTGTAGTGCTACTTCTTTCAAATGGAATGAATATATATGAACCCGTCCTTGAATTTCAGTATTATAATATCTGAAAAATTGCTCTACCTATCTAAGCCAGTTTATAACCATATCTTCACCTATGTAAATTGGAAAATCTAACTTAATAAATTTATGTTGACTGCTTCTTGAATTGTCAATACTTGTAATTCCAATTGATATGTAAATCTTTATTTTTGTGCTCGACTATTGTTTGTGGTTTATGGTTATACTGTGTACTTTTAATTAGGTTTGGATTTGGCCTTGCTAGCACAGGTGAGCTATTATTTGGGGGAACATAAATGTTTGGTCTTGTAGGGTTATTGGAGAATCGTGGTGAAGAATGGCTTCTTGGTATTCCTTGGAATCCCGATGAAGAATTCTTCTTCTTCATTTCTTTAAATTTTAAAGGAAAAAATTGTCAATAATCATGACATGTTGTGTACCTTTGTATTGAGTTCTTGATTTAATTTAGCCAATTTTTGATCGGAATTCTCCAATTTCCTTAAGCTAAGTGTAGTTTATTGTTGATCAATTCTTGTCTTTGCAGAAATTCTGGCACTTCTCAAGTTTAATTGAACCCTATTGCATTTTCTTCTTTATTTTCTTGTTCTTGATCATCAAGAGGTTGGTCTTTGTTTGACTCGTCCAAAGGCTCTGATACCAAATTGACATGGTCTTTATTTCTTGTTTGGCTTTGGGTAGTTTCCATGCCTGGGAAACTATGAATTATAGACTAATATGGGTATGCAGGAAGGAAGTTTTTAGGGTGATAATGGTTAATATGGAGAGATAGTGTAGAGTTTTGGGTGCAGGTTATTCAGAAATGAGGTTTTGAGCAGAAAGAAGTGTAAAGTTAAGAAGAGTGGTAGACGGAAATGCACGATACAAGAGAAAATGAGAAAATCTGGTGAAATTTTATTAATCACTTAAACACTTGCCATTACATTATGATACCATAAGGTATTATAGATAAATCTCTAATGGCTAGTTGTTGCATTAATTGCATACTAACCCTTAAGTCTAAATACATCATATTTCAAGTAAAATCTAGAACTGAAAATGCCTAATTGACCAAAACAGTGGTGCATGTGTGCACGTGCACATGTGCACACATATACATGTTGAAATTCTTTTATTCTTGCTACTCCATGGTAATTAATTATTGAAACAAGCTTTTGTTTTGCTTCATCTTTATGTTTGATTGTCCTCAAGGCTTCGGGCTGATTGGATCTTCCTGGTAATTCAATTTGTTCAAGGTGTTTGACAGAATGCCTACTTCTTTATAATGCTCACTACATGTTTGTGCTAATGCTAGATCATAACAATTGGACATTCCCCTTTTTTTATTTCTTCCGCTTTCATCTTTTATTGAATTAGGTAAATTTTCTTCTCCTTCATCCGTGTTTCTGCAGTTATCCGGTTTAAATATATCTGAGGTTTCGAATACTCTATTATTTTTAATGGTTTGAATCAAAAGTGCCTTTTCTTTTGGGTCTTTAAAACCAGAGTCGAACAAATTAGTGAAGGAACAAGCATGATTAGACTGAGATGATTTAGCTTGGTCAAGCTTATTTATAGGATCATTAGATTTGTCCTTATCCTTCAGGAATAACTCCATTTCCTTTTTAATGTTTTTCATATTCCATGCTTGTGCTATGTATATGTTACTTTATTTCTTATGGTATTTTTTGTTGGATATAGGTAAGGAAATTCTACAATCATACTCAACCATTTTTCATCACTGCAGTTTGCTCAACTTACTGTTATTGTGCTTTCTTACATTCCTTTCCTTCCATATGTGGTAGATAGTAGTTGTAACGGCTATATGAGCTAAATCCCTCTCTCTGCTCTTGTTTTTGCATTTTTCTTTCAATAATTGTGCCTCATATTTGATATTGAAATTTCAGATGTTGTGTATGTTCAGTTTTGCTTTAGCTAGAACCCATACGAATAGCTGCAATTATAAAATAAGTGCTCATTAGTTTCATCATCTAATTCACATAGTAAGCACTTAACATCCACCACTTTATACCACTTAATTAGTTTGTCTTTAGTTGCTAATTTGTTTTAGATACAACAGTATGCATAATAAGCCATTGTAGGACAATTGATTTTGTCACAAATAAACACGAACTAGTCTACTTTCGGTTGGTTTCCCCTTGTAATTTTCCATTTTTTTTGAAAGAAAACCTTTTTTTACTTCAACTCCAAATTCATCCATCCTTGTCTATATTTGGAATTTTGGATCTATTATCAAATTATTTACATAATTATTGTAAGTAACCAATTAAGAAATATTATCCATACGTTAAACCCCATTGCATAAAATTTTATTTACTTTATAGTCAGCCCCTCATAACAATACTTTTTTTTCATCCATCTTTGTTTACGACGGTTTGACGATCGAGCCAAGGTTCAAACCACATACTTGTATTATTACCTGTAGGAAAATATTTTGAATTTTTGTAAAAAAGAAAAAATTATTTGAATAAGTGCATTTGTTGTTTGAGTCCCACATCATAGGGAATATTGAGAGAAACTCATATTTATATGTGTTTCTTAGCTTCTATATTGGGCCCTTTGACCATCTAATGTTGCTTTTGTATTGAGGAGAGAGTGCATGCATGACCACCTCACACGTGCGCACATTGACCGACTCGACCTAACCCAGACCGATGGTGTAGCATTTATATCTTTGGTATAAAAAATTTAGTGTTTTTTGAGGCGGTAATGAAACATTCAGGTAAGATCCGTTTGAGAACCGTTCCTTTTTTATTCTTCTTTAATACCGGCATGCTCCTTCATCTCCCCACTAAATCAGTAATGTTCTTCTTGTTTTCCTGCTTACTTAACTGATAAGTGGACGAGATAAAAAAAAGAACTACATCCTATCTCTCTCCTTCTTATCTGTCATTACTCTTACGAAAAAAAATGAGCAATTTTTCAATAACTACAGGGCGCAAATTCTGATCAACGACCTTTTGCAGAGGCCTATTGAATAAATTTTAGCTGTTTTATCCTGGAGGTGGCGCTGCTTATAGTCTGCCTTGCACACTTTTGGACAGAGCAACGAAATGTCTTAAAGAGAGCGACGACGTTCGCGGCTTAGCCAACGACCAAAAGCATTATTTTCAACAATTTTAAGACGTTCAACAATGTCTGCAACCGATAAGTTCTCTACAACTACTGATGTCGACACAAACAAGCCATTTCGTTTCGAAGGCCTCCACTTCAAACGATGGAGATAGAAGATGAAATTCTACCTACCTATACGAAAGGTGGTGTATGTGCTCATAATTGGCAAACTAACTAGGTACAGATCTGGATGGAGAATGACTTTCTATGCAAAAACAACATTCTCAATAGGCTCAGCGACGATCTCTATGACTATTATAATTCAGCCAAGTCTACACGAGATATTTAGGAGGCACTGTAAAAGAAATACAAAACGGAGGAGGTTGGAGTTAAAAAGTACACAGCAGTCGCTACCTGAAGTACCAAATGATAAATTATAAGTTAGTGGAGGCACAGTCGCATGAAATCCGGAAAATTGCATATGAAATCATCTCCGAAGGTATGACTTAATATGAAGAATTTCAGATTATTGTAATTACAGAAAAATCGCCCCAGGTTGGAAAGATTTTAAGAATGTGCTTAAGCACAAGACTAAGGTGTTTTCCTTAGAGAGCTTGATCACTCGCCTCTGTATAGAGGAGGAGGCTCGTAAATAGGAAAGAAGGAGTGCTTGTTGTCACGAACAATAACACTAAAACGACCAAGCCTGTGGTTTCGAAACCGAATCCAAAAAAACTTTAAGAATCAAAACTGTAACCGCAACAAACAGAATTGAACTCGCAAGGGAAATAAAAGGGACAGCAGAAACCGACTCAAAAGAATGACTTTGGACAATTGTTTCTATATTACAACTGTGGAAAACCAGGTCATACGGCATGCAAGTGTCGAGACAGTAGGCCATGCTCTGCATCGTAGGCTAATCTGAATGAGGAGCCTCTTACGGCTATGATTTCTGAGATTCACCTTGTTGGAGGATCAAATGATTGGTGGATAGATACTGGCACTTCATGCCATGTCTACTATGATCGTGCTATGTTTAGTATATAAACTGCCGTTGGGGATCAAAAAGTGTTGCCGGGAGTTTCTCACGCCACTGCAGTTGCTGGTATTAGAAATGTTGACATAAAGTTTACCTATGGGAAGACAGTTGTTTTGAAAGATCTAATGCGTACTCCAAAGATGAAAAAAAATTTGGTTTCGGGTTTTCTCCTTAATAAGGCTTGTTTTACTCAAGTGATTAAGGCTGATTTGTACACTTTAACTTATAAGGCATGTTTGTAGGAAAAAGTTATGCTGGTGAGGAAATGTTTAAGTTAAATGTTGAATCGAATAAAGTAACTAGTTTTGCTTGTATGTTATGTGATTTTAATGTTTGGCATAATAGAATCTATCATGTTAATACACGTATAATTAAAATCGTGTGCGCCTTATGTCTAATTCCTAAAATGTCACAAATTGATTTTGATAAATACGAATCCTATAGTCAAGCAAAAATTACTAAGAAACCTCATAAATTAGTTGATAGAATTTCTGAACCCTTAGATTTGATTCATTTTGATATATGTGAACTTGACAGGGTATTAACTGGAAATGGTAAAAGATATTTTATCACATTCATTGCTGATTGTTCTGATTTCACTCATATATATCTCATGAAAAATAAAAGTGATGCACTAGATATGTTTAGGTTATTTGTCACTGAAATCGAAAATCAATTTAATAAGAAAATTAAGAGACTTCGTAGTGATAGAGGAACATAATATGAGTCTAGCTCATTTCTCGAATATTATAACTTGCATGGTATAATTAATGAGAGAACGACACATTATTCAGCTGAAATAAATGGTAAAGCTGAAAGAAAGAATAAGACCTTTTTCGAAATAGTTGTAGCTATTTTATTAAATTTGGGTGCAGCAAAGCATTGATGGGGTGAAAATTTATTGACTGTTTGTTATGTATTAAGTAGAACTCCTAAGTCTAAGAGCCAAATTTCACCTTATGAGATTTTGAAAAACTATAAACCTAAATTGTCTCACTTTAGAACTTAGGGATGTTTGACATATGTTCGAATACCCGATCCTAAAAGAATTAAACTAACAAGTAGAGCCTATGAATATGTTTTTATTGGACATGCTATTAATAGTAAATCAAATAAATTTTATGACCTGAAAGCACATGTTATAATAAAATCAAATGATGCTAATTTTTATGAACATAAATTTCCATTTAAATTAAATAATAGTGGGGGCACATCTACTAGTAATGTTCCTGTAATTAGGAGTAATGAATCTGATCAGGATACAGAAACTGAACCTAGAAGAAGTAAGGGAGCTAGATTAAATAAAGATTATGGTCCTCATTTCTTTGCTTATACCATAGAAGAGGATCCTGCTAATCTCCAAGAAGCATTATCCTCTATTGATGCCGACTTTTGGCAAGGAGTAATTAATAATGAAATGGATTCTCTTGAATCAAATAAAACTTGGCACTTAGTTGATTTACCTCCTGGTTGCAAATTAATAGGTTGTAAATGGGTACTAAAAAAACCCGGTGGTACAATAGAGAAATATAAGGCCTGTCTAGTAGCTAAGAGTTTTAGGCAAAGAGAAAACATTGATTTCTTTGATACAATTTCACTTATAACTAGAATAACATCTATACGAGTGTTAATTTCCCTTGCTATAATTTACGATTTATTAATACACCAAATGGATGTTAAAACAGCTTTTTTGGATGGTAATTTAGAAGAAGAAATTTAAATGGATCAACCTAAAAGTTTCATAATCCCTAGACATAAAATAAAGCTTCCAAGTTAAATCTTTATATGATCTTAAACAAGCGTCTAAACATAGCATGCAAAATTTAATACTTTAATCATTTCGAATGGATTTAAAGTTAATAAAAGTGATAAACGAATCTATTACAAATCTGAAAATAAAGTTTGTACTGTTATATGCTTATATGTTGATGATTTGCTTATATTCGCATCTAATATTCGTGCTATTAATGATGTCAAAAATTTACTAAGTGCTAAATTTGATATGAAAAATCTTGAAGAAGCAAATGTAATCCTTGATATTAAGATTTCTAGGTCCAAAAAGGGAATTTCTTTGGATCAATCTCACTATATTGAGAAGATTTTAAAGAAATATAATTACTTTGACTATAAACCTGCATGTACACCGTATAATCCTAGTTTAAAACTATTTAAGAACTCTAGTGATGGTGTATGATAGACTATTGTGCGAGCATCATTGGATGCCTTCGGTGTGTCACTGATTGTAAAAGACTCGACATTGCCTATATTGTGGGATTATTGTGCAGGTTTACTAGTAGACCTAGTATAGATAATTGGCGTGCTATTGAAAAGGTTATGAGATACCTTAAACGAACCATGAATCTTGGATTACATTATGAAAAGTTTTCAGCTATTCTTGAAGGTTATAGTGACGCAGACTGGAACACTTTATCTGATGACTCCAAAGCAACAAGTAGCTATATTTTTAGCATAGCTGGTGGAGCTGTTTCTTGGAAATCTAAGAAACAAACTATTCTAGCTTAGTCCACCATGGAGTCTGAGATGATAACACTAGCTACAGCTAGTGAAGAAGCTGATTACTTAAGAAATCTGCTAGCTGAGATTCCTTTATGGCGATACTAGCCCTATTGATCCATTGCGATAATACCATGGCTATTGTAAAAGTTCATAACCATTTTTATAATCGTTAGAGATGAAAAATACGTCGTAAGCACGGTATTGTTAGAGGATTTCTCTTTTCGGGAGCTGTTAGAGTGGATCATATACGCACTGAAGATAATTTGGTTGATCCTTCGACGAAAGGATTCGCCAGAAAGAAAGTCCATATTGCTTCAAAAGCAATGAGACTATTGCCCTTAGAACGAGGAGTCACTGATAATGGTAACTCAACCTTAAGACTGGAGATCCAAAGAACTAGGTTCAATGAGTAATAACAAGTTGTGAAGTGATATGAGTTGAACATGCTATAAAAGCATGTATTCCTGAAGCAATAGAAGGATGAGTTGTTAGCAACTCTTAATGAGTTCTATACTCCATGTAGAGTGGAGTACATAGCTACAAGAGTACTCTTAATAGAATCACTTATGTGAATGTGAAAATAAGGTCGTTTCCTATGAAATTTTTAGGCAAAAATTCCTAGAGCGTTTATTATACCGAAATAGACGTGCATAGCCATAAACGCATGGGCTTTTAGATTGTGCCCTAGAAAGATTGTATGTGGTTTGATGTCAGAGATAGAGTTTAAGACTACGAGTCACTCTAGCATATTCTGAATCTTACTATGCAAAGGTTCAAATCAAGAGATATTTTTATTTATGTGCAATCTTTTTTTGGAATTGCTCGGAAAAATATTTTTAAAAAATTCAAGAGGGGGGATTATTGGAAAATATTTTGAATTGTTTAAAAAAAGGAAAAATAGTTTGAATAAGTGTATTTGTTGTTTGAGTCCCACATCATAGGGAATATTGAGAGAACTGAGTTTCTTAGCTTCTATTTTGGGTCCTTTGGACATCCAGTGTTGCTTTTGTATTAAGGAGGGAGCGCATGCATGACCACCACACATGCGCGCGTGCGCCGGCCGACTCGACCTGGGTCGGGCTGGTATGGTGTAGCACTTATATTTTTGGTACAAATTTTTTTAACGTTTTTTGAAACGGTAATGAAATGGTCAAGTCAGATCCGTTTATTTTAGAGAATATTTTATAACGTTCATTTGAGAACCGTTCCTTTTTTGATTTGTTTTTTAGAACCACGTGCTCCTTCATCTCCCCACTAAATCAGTAACGTTCTTTATGTTTTTCCATCTACTTAACTGATAAGTGGACGAGATAAAAAAAGAACTACATCCTATCGCTCTCTTCTTCTTATCTGTCATTACTCTTACGAAAAAAGAGCAATATTTCAATAACTATAGGGTGCAAATTCCGATCAACAACCTTTGTGCGGAGGTATGTTGAATAATTTTTGGCTGGTTTATCCCGAAGGTGGCGCTACTTATAGTCTGCCTTACACACTTTTGGACAGAGCGACGAAACGTCTTAAAGAGAGCGATGACGTTCGCGACTCAGCCAACGACCTAGAGCATTGTTTTCAACATTACCATCCTTAAATACTCTTTGAATTAATTTACTTCATATTTTTATATATTTTTTCAAAACATTGGAATGATGATATTCTATCTAGGTAGTCCAAAAAAACTTTTCTTTAGATATTTTGCTTTCAGCCAATTGGACCATAGTGAATCTTCATTAATAAATCTCTAAAACAATTTTATAGCAGTTGATATCCCTAAGATTTCTTAATCTCATACCCCTTCACTTTTGGCTTTATAAACGTTTTCCTAAGCTATTTTATGATAACTTCCTTTCCAAATGATATTAGCACATAATTTTGCAATTTTTGGATAGTTGACTAATGAATAAAATGAGTTTTCATCCAATACATAATAATTGTAGTTATGACTATTTGAAATAATTCGATTCTGCCCTAAAACTAAAAGTAATTTGCTAGACCAATTTTTGAGTTTTCTTCGTATTTTTTTTATAAGCTTAGTGCATTCCTTATCTCTAGTCTGGTTAATAGATAAAGAAAGCCCCAAATATTTCATAGGCAGTTCGCCTTCTTTTATCATGAATTGTTTTAATATTTCTTCTTTGTATGAGAAATTTTTGCGGAAGTATATTTTACCTTTTGTCTCATTTAAAAACAGCCCATTTTCTTTATTTAAAAAAACAGCCCATCTTTAATACCCAGTCATTAAAAATGTTCTTAATTGTCGAACTGTTTTTAGAGTTAGCCCTAGTAAAGAACATTCGATCATCGACATAGATTAAACGAGTTATAATAGTCTCAAATTATAAATAGGTTCTATATTCCCTTTTAGATATTCGGTCCGCAAGGGTCATGTAAACAAATAGGGGGATAATGGATCCCCTTGCCTCAAACCCCTATTACTTTTAGAAAACCCTTTTGAATTTCCATTTATCAAAATTAAGTAAATTGGTGAGCTAATGCGTTCATAAACAAGATCACAAAGGTCATAAGAAAATCTAGCATTCTCATCATGTGTGTGATAAACTTTCTATTGACTTTATCAAAATCGTTTTGCAAATATATTTTGATGCACATTTTTCTTATTCCTTTATTATTGAAATCCTAGATAATTTCATGAGTAATTAAAGAGTTTTCAAAAATCAGTCTATTAGGTATAAAAGCACTCTGATTTCTAAAATCATATGATTCATAAAACATTTCATTCTATAGCAAATTATAGTTGAGATTATTTTATAAACAAAGTTATAACACGCTATAGGCCTATAGTCGCCTAAAGATTTGGGATCTTTAACCTTAGGGATCAACGGAACGAGGATATGATTAATACTTTTAAGAATTTTACATGTTTCGAATAGTTCTTTTGTACTATTACAAATAAAGGTGATTTAATTGATCTCAATGTGTTTTGTACAATTTGGCCCAAAATCCATTATGACCTGAGCTTATATTGTAGAATTAAAAACAACACATTTGACCTCTTCTATGTCAAGTGAGGCAAGAAGAATATTTTCTACATTCGTATTTGAAATATTTATGTGAATAATCTCAAAAAAACAAGCATTTTTGTTAATACTTCAGTTATTGATTTTGATGATAACAACCTCGGTAACAATGATACATTCATATAAAATATGGATACTAATGATTTTGCCAAGTTATATAGTGTATAGTGTAGAAAATTATACAGGTATATAATCGAAGACTATACAGTATAAAGACTCAAGAAATGAACATGAAGACTCATGAGTATAAAGATCGAGATATGAAGATTTCAAGGCTATGGTATAGTATATAGAGTCATAGAATATTGTTAAAGTCCCTGATAGCAATTTTTGATCTCAATTTCTTATTTTCTTATCTTTTAATTTTTAAATAAAGTGTATTTTTGAAATATATTTAAAAATATTTTATAATTCTTTTTCAAGTTTAAAATAATTGTAAACTATGTTTAAACTATTTTGCAAAGTATCAAAATAATTTACAAAGTATAACATTTTCAAAAGTATTTTAAATAAAAGAGTTTCCAAAACACACATGGGTATGTTGACATATACCCTACATGTATGTCGACATATATGCCAAAAATTTGAAATTCAAATTTTGAAATGAAGTGTCTATTCGTTGTAACTCTTCATGAATGGACATGTCTCTTTATTCTCTATATATAAGGGGTTTTCAAATGAATTTTTATTAACTACTTTCTTATTATCTTCTCTCCTCTTACTCTGCCAAAATTTCTATTGAAAATATAATAAATCTTCTCAAATTCAAACCATAATCAATTCAATTTTCACTGTATTGATTTTCTACTATTTATTCTTTGATTTCAGTCATCTCTCTCTTAATCAAAATCAAAATGTTGTCCAAGAGGCTATAAGATTTATTCTAATCAAAGACCAAGAAATTATCTTTGAAAAAACCATTAAACTCTAGTTGTATTTAAGTTGGTGTACTTGTGTCTCGTTTAAATCAAGTGGGTGTGCTTGGCATCCTAGAAATCTAAATGGGTGTGCTTCTGTCACTTCCAAATCAAGTGAGTGTACCCAGAGCTCGAAAAATCTGGATGGTGTGTCTCATAGCTATGAAATCGAGATTGTATTGGGTTTGCCTTCTGCCCATTGAAAAATTGGCATTCGAAAAGAAATTTGTACAAGCAATTGTACGAGATTAGATGTAGGGTAACTTCGAACCAATATAAAAATCGCTGGTGTGATCTCTTTGATTCTTTACGTTTTACTTTACTGCATTTATACTTATCTTTATTTGCATCTGTGATTGTTCATTCTGCATTGATTAATAATAATCTTGAAAGAATTTTAAAAAGATTCATAAAAATTAGAAAACACCATGCAGCCCCCTCTAGTGTTTAATTAGCCTTAAGATCCATAATTCCCCAACCCACACTTGGTATCGGAGCATTAGGTTTTCAAAAACTCACAATTTGATGTTTGAAAAGTTTTAATGGCTAACAACACTGTTAGTACATTTGTTAACACTTTTTCGAAGAACAATCTACTGCTAAACCCCCACTTTTTAATGGTAGTAATTACATTCATTGGTCATTTCAGATGAAAATATATTTACAATCAAATTGTAACAATCCACAGTTTCGTACATTTTAACTTGACAATAAACCATACATGTCCAACCCAATCTGAATAAAAAAGCGGATAGTTAGGGGGAAAAGAAAATAAAGATAGAAACAGAGTAGAAAACAGAATCTCACACGAATGAAATAACATATAATATTAATCACAAAATCTTTTATAGCGGAAATTTTACATACATATATCAGAGTCTAACTTATATTCAGTCTGGACAGTTATAAATCTCTTTCCTTACAATTGTTGAAAAACAACAAAACAAATGCAGCAGAAAATAGAATACGTCCATATATTGATGAAGATCTCTAGCTCTCCTCTGGAAACTCCAAGTGACTTCAGCTAAACCTGTAACCACTCGGATCTGACCCAAGTATTAAAAATACCAAGATAAGGCTTGATAAACCAGCCGAGAAAACTCGAATTTTAAATGTATATATCAGATTGATGTAATCTAAACCTTTAGAAAAGAAGGGTATCTCGTATGACCATCCTACTCATAAACACGGACGAATTTTTACCTTTCGATAACCAAAACAATTTTATACCGAAATAATTTGATATTATCTTTAATGACATTCCTTTGCAAAACACTTTTCAAATAACATATCAAAATAGCCGAAATCTTTACATTGGTCAAATTTGATGGCATACTAGGCTCTAAAATCAAAACCGTAAAGCTCGTATTGAAATTGCATCTCCAACATGATAGGGAACTAGTGGCCTTTTCTTCCGATGTGAAACTCTTAGTGCGTCAATTATATTTTTCAATGTCCACTCATCCAAGGACTCAAACACCGCTATACTATATTGTCCACTCCGATGGATCAACATACCCAACGACTACTCATCCAAGGACTCAGACGCCGCTGTATCTGTCCATAAGGCAGCAGAAACCATTGAGGGACACAACCCTATTTGAAGGACATGACCCTATAAAATAAAACCGATAGCCCGAAATATGTACTGCAGATCACATAGTTTTCCGTATCGCTCTTGGGACGTGAGGCTCACAAGGCTACACTTTTCTTTCCACAAAGCCACGCTTTGTTTTTCATAAAGCCACACTTTACTTTTCACAAAGAACATTACACTTAGAATGCTACATTACCATTTCTAACAACACAATATTGATTTCCACAAATTTATAACCTCTGAGCTCGTACGTCTCAGAGAAGAGTGTTAAGTATAAGAGAGTTATCTCTTACACCACCAAATAGATGTACATTTGTAGAGATCAATGTACATAGTTTTAGAAATGCAATGTCAGAGACTCATCCATACAAGTTATCTAGGAACAGGACAAACCGAAGGCACTCCTCCTACTGCATTTTGAATCATCCTTAGGATCGGTAGCGAGTAGTCCTTGCATCAAAGATTTTCATAATATAGCACTGCTGCCACCGTATATATACATATACATATACATACATACATACATACACATATATATATATATGATATGGAAATTATCCAAGAGGCTAGTGGCAAGTAGCCCTACATCATGAAGACCTTCTTCTTCAAAAATTATCATCTTCATCATGTCTTCACTTCCGAACGTATACATTGGTTCGAAATGGTTTTCGGATAGGAATCACCCAAATCCGACCTCGGTTCCTCCGAACCAATCATCGATAAAAAGATGTCAAGTTTATAGATGACTGTTAATCATCATCCAATTAATTTATCTTTCCTTAAATTCTAATATCCTTGAGAGATATATTCTTTTAAACTATTCCATTTATCTTCTTCAGAGTATATGGACTCATTAACCCTTATTTATCAAATTCTTTGGTTAATAAAAACCTTTTTAATCTTGGAATAATTTCAAATTATTTCATCTTTTACTTAGGAAAACATTCCCAATATCTTATTTAAATCTTAACAAAGATTTCTTATTTTCAAATCATAACTATTAATTAAGTTGAAACCACGTTATCTTAAGATGGTAAATTCAAAACCAGTTAATATTGAGTAAAAAAAGAATCTATAGAAATTATATCAATTTTACTCAATGTTAATTTCCATATTCAACCATTACTATCCGTCGAATAACAGTGAAATCACCTTTCAAATTTCCACGGATAGTACGGGTTCCCTCCTCGAAATTTAATAACAAGTATAAGAAGATTATTTCTATACAATCCAAGTTGAATGAAATTAATTTTATAAATTTGAATCTTTTATACTTGTCTCATTTTCGACATTTAGACCTTATCTATTTCTCATCCAGGAAAGAGGCCGGGTGGGCAAAGGCACTGGTTGCTCCTAAACATCGCCTTAGTTTAAGCACCTTACATTCAGATCTCACGAATAGAAAAATCCAGTCTACTCATCGACTTTTAGAGCCAAGATTAAAACACTTATTTATAACAGCTTTTCTTCTAATCATTAATTTAAAATCTTTTAAAATAATTATGAAACCTCCAAATCATCTTTAAAATACTTATTTATTTATTTGCAAACATTTATAAAAGATTCGGGAAAGAATAATTAAGTTAAAACCATGATTTACAAAAGTTACTAAAAGTGCTGCAAATAGTGTTTCAAAGCTTCTTCGACCAAAACAACTTTTCTATCATCTGGAAGTCCATTTTCATAACTCAAATCCCTTTTAAAACTTTTTAATATATTTATAGAATTTATTCCAAATTTTTAAAGAATTAAAAATATATATTTTAAAGAATTTTCCTTTTTAGTTTCCGAACTACCAAATCACGACTATTTTGGAAACTTGTTTTGATCATATTTCAAATTCTACTAAATGAAATCTCGATCGTTTTCTTTTGTTTGAAAACTATGATTATAAGAGTTCAGAAAATTCTTATTCCAAAGAATTCCGACTCCGATTCCATTCTATAAATGGATTTAAACTTTTATGGCGCGAAATAGCAAAATCATTCCATATTTTGTCAAAACTTTCCAAATTAAGTTTTAATGTTTATAAAACATTTATAAATCATTTTAAACCATTTCTACTAATATTTTCCATATTATATCATATCACTTTTAAACTATTTCATAATATTATATTATTATAATATTCATTTTCAACCTTTTTATATTTCAAAACCATTAAGAGGCTCAATAAACTCCACACACATATTTATATGGATTTATTTTCCATAAATTAACCATGGTTAATCACTTAACCATTTCTTATAATGATTTCTCTTAATTTATCTCAACCAAGTTATCATCCATATAACCAACCATATAATCATCCAAGTTATCAATCAATTTTCAACCAAGCATATTAATTTATTAATTAAACATTTATATCATTAAATAAATTTGAAATTAACTTAAGCAAGTGTTCTCACCTTTATTCAAACCAAAACTTCCTACTAACATTCAAACAAATCAACACTTCACTAAACCATCACCTAAAAAACCACTCCTTGATCATAACTCTCGGCCATCTTCCTACCTTCACCTTGCTCACGGCATTACGCCTTTCTTCAGTTTCTCTCGACCATAGCCTTCCCTCACCCTTAATGCTCATGGCCTTGCCTTGGAATAGTGGTGGAGCTCGGCTAAGGGTGGAGTGGAGGTGTTTGCACTAGTTTTGGAGTAAGGTTTCTATAGTGTATATTTACTTATATATATTTATTTACTTTTGTATATTCTTCTCCAATGTTTTATTAAGAGGGAAGCCATTAAAATAGCTTGGAATAAAGAAGAAGGAGATCAAGAAATAAGTGAATGGAGGAGTGAATAAGTGCATGAATTTATAGATTTTTCGAGCCTTAGTTTTTAAGCAACTTAGCCAAAATATCTCTCATCCTTTCCATCACTTTATGGTCGTGACTTCTACCTCCCATCACCCTCCATGTGCTCGATCCATACCCCTTCCATTATCACCATCATAGCATGTGCATTGACTTTGTATGCTTAAGGATGAAGAATTATAAAATCTCTTAGATATTTTTAAGTGTATATGTATTTATATTTGTATATATGTTATAAGTATGTATATGTGTGTATGTGACATGTATGTGCATGTGTATGTAGGTGCACAAGAGAACAAACAACTTTCGTTTGTTAAACCGTTGTGGATCCGGAAGCCGATTTCCGATCACATTTTTACTTATTAATTAAATTACATATAAATGTAAACCAAATTTGAAAACTAATTTCTCATCATTAGTAATGACATAAAATGATCACGTTTGAATTATAAACCCATATAAATCAGTATTAAACAATTGTTTACAAAAAGTGCTATTATATCGATAAAGCAATATCAATTTTCCTGATGATTTCAAATCAAATATATATCTTTATAAAACTATTATAAATGATTTATTATCACTATATAACTAATTAAAATGAAAAATTATCATTTTAAAACAATTATTTGAATAATTAAATAATTATTAAATCATTAAAATCTCAATTTAAATTCATTAATTAATTATTAATATGATGACATTATTGATGATGTCATAAATACATTTTATTTCATATTCTTATTAAAATGGATAAATAAGTGTATGTATCCAGTTTCGTACACGACTTCTGGTGATTATAGAGTGGTTTATCGATAAACCGATTTTCAGCCATTTTATCGATATTCTTCCGAAGTATATATTTCATAAATAGTTATTCAAAATAAGATTACCATTATTATTTATTGTTCAAAACATCATAGTTTATGTTAAAAAAGCTAATATTTGAATATTTTAAAAATAATAAAATTTATCAAGGTGATAAATTTGTGGGTCATTACATACTTCTATCCTTAAAAGAATTTTGTCCTCAAAATTATGCCAAAACAAAAAGTGTTTTGTCCAAATATTTAATTTTAAACTTACTCCTGTACGATGTATATAGATCATCCGTATGCAATATTTGATTCAATCTACTACTTGAATCCATAACTTTACTTCCGAACAAGTATCGATCCCTTGATCCTCTAGTGCGGACTCTGATCAGTCTTCTTGATCAAAAAACTTCGTGTCCCTTACATAGCCCTCAACTATGATGGTAAACTCAAGTACCCAACCATAAACCCTCATTAATGTTCTCTGTCAAGAATCGAATGATAAATCTTTTTTCGGACCGGTATAAACACCTCAATCCTGTACTCGAATCTTAGATTAATATCGTGTGACAAAATGATCTACGTACCTCATATGTACTTATTAACTTTCAAAAATCATTATGAAAATTTTTCATAAAACTTTTATCTTTTAAAGATGCTTCTTTATATATAATCACTATAAATATATGTTTCCAAATATTTTTCTTAAAGAAAAACATTTCATTCCAAAGGAATCGTTTCAATTTAAAAGATAATTTACCTTTTATTTTCAAAATTACAATCAACTTCTCTCATTATAATATATTCCTTTTAAACCAACCTTGATATTAACCTATGAATTAATAATTAAAAATTATCCTATTAACTTAAGGAAAATTATATAGATCGAGTAACTCCAAAATAATACCAAGGAACTAGGTACTACCAAAAGTATCATATATCCCCTTTAACAAGAAGGGTAATACTTAAGAGAAGTATTTACCATCCAAACATATCTCTTGTCCATTTTTAGTTATTTTTGAGCCACTTAAACTAGTTATCATTTGAGACTTTCTTACTTTTAAAATTTCTTATTTGAAATTTCTTTTCAAAAATCCATTAGGGATTATTTTGTTCATAAAACCCAATTTATAAATCCCTTTTATAAAATCATCTTATGTTAAACTTACTTCCTTTTAAAATTTCATAATTCTTTTCGAAAACACCCAATTTTTAGTTTCTCAAGATTTATATAACATATCTTTTATATTCATCTTTTTCAAAATTATTTTATTTGTGAAAAATACATTTTTATACTACATGCTTATTTTATTATCTTATACCAATTCATTGACCTTAATCCCATATTATTGTCAAACATCTTATAGTCAAATCATGAAACTTAATTCACAAAGTGCTTGTTTAATCTACAAGTGACAATATTATCATTCCCTAAATCATAAACTAACACAATATAAATAACTACACCAATTTTCAAAAGTTATTTCTTCATATAAAGAATAAAATCTTAGGTAAAATTGATTCATTTACCCAAAATTTCCAAAATCAGTGTGTTAGTTTGCCTTGTTTAAGTGTTTTGGAATCCTTATCGATAACGGTGATCAGGTGCATCATCAAAATCTATAAACCACTCAAAAGATAAATCAACACAAAACATTTTAATATCATATAACAAATATGCGCTCATTTATATAATACTCTCAAACTCATTCTAGGGTGTTATTAACCATATCAATAATCAATCACTCATTTTAGGGTATTATTAACCCTATTTATAATGAGTTTTTACCCTACCAAAGCCTAGGTGTTCGCTCAACCTAAGCTCTAATACCAACTGTAACAACCCATAATTCTGTACATTTTAAGTTGACAATAAACCATACGTGTCCAACCCAATTTGAACGAAAAAGCGGATAGTTAAGGAAAAAAGAAAATAAAGATAGAAACGGAGTAGAAAACAGAATCTCACAATAATGAAATGACATATAATGTTAATCACAAAATATTTTACAACAGAAATTTTACATACATATATCAGAGTCTAACCTACATTCAGCTTGGACAGTTATAAATCTCTGTCCTTACAATTGTTGAAAAACAACAAAACAAATGCAGCGAAAAATAAAATACATCCATATGTTGATAAAGATCTCCAGCTCTTCTCTAGAAACTTCAAGCATCTTCAGCTAAACCTGAAACCACTCGGATCTGACCCGAGTATTAAAAATACCCGGATCATGCTTTATAAACCAGCGCGAGAAAACTCGAACTTTAAATGTATAGATCAGATTGATGTAAATCAAACCTTTAGAAAAGAAGGGTAACTCGTAAGACCACGCCGCTCATAAACACTGACATGTTTTTACCTTATGATAACCAAAATACTTATACCAAAATAATTTGATATTATCTTTAATGACATTCCGTTGAAAAATACTTTTCAAATAACATATCAAAATAGCCGAAATTGTTACATTGGTTAAATTTGAGAGCATACTAGGCTCTACAACCAAAACCGTAAAGCTCATATTGGAATTGGATTTCCAACATGATAGGGAACTAGTGGCCTTTTCTTTCGATGTGAAACTCTTAATGCAACAACTATAGTATTCAATGGCCACTCATCTAAGGACTCAGATGCCGCTATACTATATTGTCCACTCCGATGGATCAGCATACCCAACGGCTACTCATCCAAGGACTCAAATGCCGCTGTATCTGTCCATAAGGCGACAAATACCATTGAGGGACACGAACCTCTAAAATAAAACCGATAGCCCGAAATATGTCCTGCAAACCGCATAGTATCTCATATCGTTCCTGGGATGTGAGGCTCATGAGGCTACGCTCTTCTTTCCACAAAGCCACGTTTTGTTTTTCACAAAGCCACTCTTTACTTTTCGCAAAGCATATTCCACTTAGAACACCATATTGCCATTTCTAACAACACACTATTGATTTTCGTAAATATAAAACCTCTGAGCTCATACGTCTCAAAGAAGGGTGTTAAGTACAAGAGAGTTACCTCCTACACCACCAAACAGATATATATTTATAGAGATCAATGTACGTAGTTTTAGAAATGAAACATCAGACACTCATCCATAAAAGTTGTCCAGGAACAGGAAAAACCGAAGGCACTCCTCCTACTACATCCTGAATCATCCTTAGGATCGGTAGGGAGTAGTCCTTGCATTGAAGATTTTCATGACAGAGCACTTCTGCCACCATATATATATAGGAATTATCCGAGGAGCTAGTGGCAAGCAGTCCTACATATCACCGTCTTAAAAAATTATCATCTTCATCTTGTCTTTATTTCTGAACGTATACATTAGTTCAAAGTGGTTCTCGGATAGGAATCACCCAAATCTAAACCTAGTTCCTCCGAACCAGTCATCGATAAAAAGATGTCAAGTTCATAGGTAATTATCAATCATCATCCAATTAATTTATCTTTCCATCAATTCTAATATCATTTAGAGATATACTCTTTTAAACTATTCCATTATCTTCTTAAGAGTATATGGAATATTAAGCCTCATTTATCAAATTCTTTGGTTAATTAAAACCTTTTTAATCTTGAAACCATTCCAAATCATTTCATCTTTTACTTAGGAAAACATTTCCAAATCTCTTATTTAAATCTTAATAAAGATTTCTTACTTTCAAACCATAACTCTTAGTTGAGTTGAAAACATGTTATCTTGAGATGGTAAATTCAAAACCAGTTAACACTGAGTAAAAAAAGAATCTATAGAAATTATATCAATTTTACTCAATGTTAATTTCCGTATTAACCTTTACTATCCATCAAATAACGATGAAATCACCTTTTAAATTCGCATGGATTGTATGGGTTCCCTCCTCGAAATTTAATAACAAGTATAAGAAGATTATTTCTATACAATCCATGTTGTATGAAATTAAATTTGTAAATTTGAATCTTTTATACTTATTTTGTTTCCGACATTTCGACCTTATCTATTCCAGGAAAGAGGCCAGGTGAGCCAACGCACTGGTTTCTCATGAACATCTCCTTAGCACCTCACATCCAGATCTTACTTATAGAAAAGTCCAGTCTATTCATCGGCATTTAGAGCCAAGATTAAATCACTTATTTATAACAACTTCTAATCATTTATTTAAACTTTTAAAATAATTACGAAACCTCCAAATCATATTTAAAACACTGATTTATTTATTTGAAAACTTTTATAAAAGATTCAGGAAAGAATAATTAAGTTAAAACCGCGATTTACAAAAGTTACTAAAACTGTTGGGAAAAGTGCTGCAAATAGTGTTTTTAAAGCTTCTTCGATCAAAACAACTTTTCTTTCATCTGGAAGTCCATTTTCATAACTCAAATCCCTTTTAAAACATTTTAATATATTTATAGAATTTATTTCATATTTTTAAAGAATTAAAAATGTCCGTTTTAAAGAATTTTCCTTTTTGGTTTTCGAACTACCAAACTGCGACTATTTTGGAAACTTGTTTTGCTCATATTTCAAATTCTACTAAATAAAATACCGATCCTTTTCTTTTGTTTGAAAACTATGATATGAGAGTTTGGAAAATTCTTATTCCAAAGAATTCCGATTCCGTTCTATAAATGGATTTAAACTTTTACAACGCGAAATCGCGAACTACCGTTACGCGACATGCCTATTTTGACTCTCATTCCATATCTTGTCGAAACTTTTTCAAATTAAGTTTTAATGTTTATAGAACATTTATAAACCATTTTAAACCATTTCAACTAATATTTTCCATATTAAATCTCATATTCACTTTTAAACTATTTTATATTATATTATTATAATATTCATTTTCAACCTTTTTATATTTCAAAACCATTAAGAGGCACAGTAAACTCCATGCACATATTTATATGGATTTATTTTTCATAAATTAACCATGGTTAATCACTTAATCATTTCTTATAATGATTTCTCATAATTTATCTCAACCAAGTTATAAACCATATAACCAACCATATAATTATCCAAGTTATCAATTAATTTTCAACCAAGCATATTAATTTATTAATTAAACATTTACATCATTAACTAAATTTCAAATTAACTTAAGCAAGTGTCAATATTCAAACAAATCAACACTTCACTAAACCATCACCTAAACAACCACTCCTTGATCATAACTCTCGGCCGTCTTTCTACCTTCACCTAGCTCACGCCATTACTCCTTTCTTCACTCACTCTCGGCCATAGCCTTCCCTCACCCCTAATGTGATAGAGTTAGGGGTATGCTCTAGGGGCAATTATGTAATTTGTTACATATATCTAACTCGTTGACCAATCTTGTTAGAAATAAATGGTATTTTCTTCCTATTATATACTTGATATAATGTGATTATATTAATAAATTAACTTAATTAAAAGTATATTTAATAGAAAAATCCATAAATGGTATATTTTGTGATAATAGTTACAAAGTGTTGTAACCGTGAGTAATTTATCACAACAAAACAAATATACCATTTTAAATGTTCCTAGTCAAGACGCATCGAGACTGGATATCGATGTATCCGTTGAGACTGGAGTACGTAATGCTCTCCAAATGTTAGGCGGTGTGTTACTCATGACTGTTGGGGGCACCTAGGGGTTACGTACTAATACTTATTGGATAACTATGGAACGCCTCACTCGATAGTTTTCTATTGGTTAATATAACTAAGGTCAAACAGAAAATATCGATGTGACTGATTTACACAGTTCTCTCGACTTGAGAATATTGTGGATCTTAAATATGAAAGCTCTGCTTTGATCATAGCCAAATCATGGCATGGCGTCCACCGCGTGACTATAGTTGGGTCGAGTGGAAGTATTGGAAATGAAGCACTATACAAGAGAGGATTCGTCTCCTCAGTTATATGCGGTTTGTATCACGGTCAACTCAAGTCAACTCAAAGTCAAAGTCTTTGGCCAGAGCATTTCGGTTAATAATAATTGTTATTATTGAACCAAGGACTTTTATTTGGACTATAAAGTTGAATGTGGATGAGGTTGGAATTTTGACCATTACCAAATTCCATAAGTCCAAAATGATATAGTTTTGACGAAGAGAATTGGTGTAAACAAATGTCACAACCGGGTAACGCTTATTAAACTAAAATTAGATTTTACCAAAAATGAGTAAGTGATAAATTTGGCCATAATGTCACACCACCTGCTAAGTGATGTGTGAACGTTAACATCATTATAGTTCGATGTTAATCGCTGCCAAATTTACACCCAAGAGTTACACAGCCGAAATGATGAATTCCCTTAAGACCGAACGATTTAATTAGTTTATAATTGTTATTAATTAATTAAATTAATTAATATTTATGAAATATTAATTATAAAATTTGAATATGATTTGAGAAATAAATCATATTATATATATTTATAATAGTTATAAATGTACCAATCGATATACGATATCGATAAGCGATTAAATAGATTTAATTGCATAGCATTTTTGCTTGGGCTTAAATGGGTTTGAAGCCCATCATTAGGGCTGAAAATTTCGGTTTTGACAAGTTATTGGGGGCGACTAAAACTTAGGGTTAGACCTAGAGATGGATGGCTAAGATTAAGAGAGAATGAGTAATGAGATTGTCCTAATATCTCTCTTGTACAAGGCTATATATAGGGATCTCTAAACCCTTAATCAAAAATGAATTCTGGCTACCATAATTATCAAGTTTGCTGGCTGAAATTAATCCCCAAATTAGTTCTAAGAATCTTAAATCAATTCAAGTTAAGTAAAAGCACTATTTGATAGAAAAGGTCGACGATTCTAGACTTGCAATCTGACGGATCAAGCATAACTAGAGAAGGGAATTCATTGATTCAAGTGGACTCAAAGGCATCATCAATTGGTATTTTATTTATATATTACAGTAATCATATCATATTTTATGATTTAATATTGATTAATCCCAAATCTGTATATATATTAATGCTGTATATCTAGTTATGTGAGATTTTCGTAGGTATATGTAGTTGTCACAAATTAGTTTGGTTATGTGCATGGTTATATTATTATGTGTTATAATTTATGTATAAACAAATCTAATTTGCTATAAAAAATTAAATTTTGTCATTATTAATTATTTTATGTATATATTAATTTAAATATATATTAATTATTTTATGTATATATTAATTATTTTATGTATATATTAATTATTTTATGTATATATTATATTAAATTTTGATTTTTTAATATTCATTACTAATATTTTTAATTATTATGATCAAAACTATTTATTATATATAAATATAATAATGATAAAATTATTATTTTATGTTTGTTATGCTAATTTCGGACTGGAAATAATTTTAAAATATATATATTTATATTTTAAGTATTTGAATGTAATTAATTATTCATATATATACATTTTATTTAACCTTATATATATATAATTTAATTATTATATATATGTATGTATAATTTTATATGTTTAATTATGTATGTATATTTATACAAATGTTTTAAATTATATATATATATATATATATAATTTTGAGACTTTTAGTTATAAAATATATTTTAAATATATGTATACGTATTTATATGCACATATTTAGACAACATATAATACATACGAAATGAGCTAATGTGTCTGTTACGATGTAAATCCCAACATCTATATACATGCATGTTATACCCTTCATGGATTATTATTATGTTACACATGTACACACATATGTATATGTATATGATACATGTATATATATAAATTAAATCATTCAAATTAACTTTACATTACAAAATTGTTAAATTTAAATAAAATACATGATTTTATTTAAAACAAATTTAGAATTGTTCTAAATGAATTAGACTTCATGGGCCCAATAAAAGATCCAATAGAGTAAAATTTTTGAAATTCGCCATAACTTCTACTGCGGGCTAGTCCAGTTCCAACAATGGTATCAGAGCCCAATAGCCTATGCGGTCTAGGATTGGAATTGGATAATCAAGTACCCTGCCCTACTTGGTTACCGACTTGGCCCGAAAGGTGAAGTGAGCCCAAAGGTTGCTTCTAATAGAAAAGGCCCAACTTAATTTGGGCCTTAGGCTAATTTTCGAAAATCTTTTTGAAAATTAATGTTAAAGATTTTAAATTTAATAGTTACATTTAAAATAAAACATGTTTTTATAAAAAATTATAATACTACATAAGTTTTCAAAATGTTTGAAAGGATAATGATATTTTCAAAATGTTTGAAAATATTTATATAATAATTTTAAAATTTAAATTTATTAATAAGATTAATAAAATAAATTAATTAAATATGTTAATTAATTAATGCATATATGGATGTATTATATATGTTGATATATGTTATGTTATTTTAAAATGTTTAAGGTAACATAAGTATACATATATGTATACAAGATAAATTTTGAAATTAATAAATTTTAATAAAAATTGTTTAATTGAATAAATTAATTAAAGGTTAATTAATTAAATAAAACACACATATATATGATATATATGTGTTACACTATAAAGGTTATAATATACACTATAAATGTTATAGTAGATATGTCCAATATAAAAGTTATATTGGAATACTAATTTAAAATTAATTAAAGAGTTAATTGATTAAAATTAATTAGATAAGATTTAATTAATGATATATTATACGTAAGACTATTATATATGTGATATGAAATATAAAAGTTATAAAAATAAAACTTATATGATATGTGTATAAATTAAATGTGGAACATTAAATAAACCTAAACAGACTTGAGAAATAAATACATATGTAAATGTACATACACCATGATTTTTGATGTGTCTGACACTTGAATCGCTGGGGTATTTCATAAGAAATATATTATTCTATAAGTCAATATCACTTATATATATATTGAAGACTATGAATCTTCAATATAATGTTGTTCTCTACCATATATATATATTAATAAATTACTTACATACTCCTTAGTTGTTGAGCAAACTGCATAGTATTATTAATATATTGAACATATGAGGTAAGATAACTATATGTATTTGTTGAGCAAACTGAAGGTACATATACTATATTTAGGCCATCACGAGTGAATAATCTCTTTCAATTTGTTGAGCAAACTCAAGGTCGAAATGAGATTAGAACAAAGAAAAATGGGTTAGGAGTTGTATGTGATACAACCGATAAGGAGTTATCCATCGTTTGTGGGGCTATGATTTATTGAGAAAACCCAAGGTCAGAATACCAAAACAAACGAGTCCTAACATCTACTAGTGAAGTTGTAAGACTTCTATGTTTCATCTTAGGGTTTGGAGGAACATAAAAGACTAGTGGGAGCCTTATTAGAAAAATGAAATGGTAACATTTAACCTTTCTAATATTGTAAGAACATATGCTATATAATGTTATAATTATCTACAATGATAAATTTGTGCATTTAATATGACTGATAAAACGTTTGTCAATTAACATTTATAAACAAACTGAATTGAAAGTTGACAAATAGAAATATAATATATACTTACTAATAATTCTAATTGCATGTTATATATTGTTTCTATACCCATGCAATGCCTAATTTCAACTACTTAATACATTCGTAAGTTGGTCACTTATATGTTTATTTGGTTTAGACCGTGTCTTGCATTTTATGAGCTTTTGAACTCTAAATGCAATTCAAGACTATGGATATTTGATCCATGTACTTTCACATATAAATGTTATATGGTGAACAGTCATAGTTTGTGTGGTACAATATTTCGATGAAGTTAGTTTATTCGAAGTAAGCCAATAAACAACATTTTAAGATCATGTATTCAACTTGAATGATTTCAAAAGGATCATATTGTGTTAATATAACACAAGACCATAAACTACGAGATACATCTAAGAATTCGATCGTTGAAATGTCATCTTGATTGGTTTACATAAAGTGCAACATATTTGATGTCTTAAATGTTAAGAATAATCGAATGCGCTTTTGTAAAAAGTTTGTTATGATATTGTAGTAAGGTTTTCTTTTGAATAGTACGATCATTTGAAAGAAAAACAAATGTATAAGAATAGATGTAATTTAAGGTAAAGTTGGAATGATGAGAATGAATAGTCACTTCTGCTTCATAGAGAAACATTGGAAATAAGAATTGTAATAATAATTAATACTTAATATTAGAGTATGAAATATGATTTCTATTCCGAAATGTATTTTCATATAGAAAATAGTTTTCTATAACATTTATTTCTTTGAGTTCAAGATATTTGATCAAAGAACTCTCCACTGCAAACTAGTTGCAGCATATGAAATAAGTAAACAATATTAACAATATTAAGTGAATGGTGGACCTCTAAATTTAGTACGCTATTATAGTAATGGCGAAAATAGTGAGAGCATGCCATATAGCACCTAATGATTGCATTAAATTACGAAAATTGTTTTCGTAAAATGTACCGAACATTATTTGTGAAATAATGTTTATTTTTGGTATTTAGATATAACTATATTTCAATATGATTATTATGAATATTCATTATGAAATAGAACTATATTATGGAATTTGTTTTCATAGTAAAAGTGATGCAACAAAAATATATATGTATCTAATATTATTTACAGTTGCTTTGGAAATATATACTAAGCCGTAGTTTTGAGAAATAATTTTACTATATGATTATGAATCATATGATACATGTTAATTATATCTCAAATAATTAATGGCTATGCCCCATTCAGTGGGAGCATCATAAGAGTTGATGAACTCTTTGAATTAATACATATTGATGTATCCAATCACAAGTTTATTAATACCAAAAGGGTTCCACATACTTTGTTATATTCATCAATGATTTATTACCAACATGTACATGTGTATTGGATACACATGTAGTAAGTTTATGATAAAATCATATAAAAGAAAAGTAAATAAAATAACATGCAATAGAATAAAATGATTTGACTTGGTTGAATAAGTGAGTATATTGGAAAGAGTTCCAAATGTACCTAAAATTGAATATAGATTCAATCTCATAGTCACTCCTCCATGTGATACATAATGATGCATCGATAAGGAGTAATCAGACATTGTTGGACAATTTACGATTAATTGTGAGTGAAGTTGAGTTAGTTTCTTTCTAAAAAGGTCATGTACTTAAGAGTAGTACACAAGATTGATATTATTTCATCTAAACAACAGATTACAAAATCATACAAGATAAGGGTTTATAACAAATCCCAACATATCCTAGGCCAAGGAGTTGGCTGGTCGTGCGAGTTGAAAGATTGCACGTAATAATTGTTCATGAGGGATCTTGTATGAATCTCCAAAAGGTTTTTTTGGAAAGGTCTGTCATCAAATGACATATTTATGTTTTAAACATAATTTTTGTAAACTAAAATCAGTTTTATAAATAAAAAGTTTTATAAAGCGTTTATGAATCCCAATTCTATTTGCACTAAGAAAAAATTGTTGTTTCAAGATATATCAACTTCATTGTGAAGGAATTTCTTTGAGAAATTTTTGGTAGTTAAATGGAATTGGATCCGATCCAAAGATAGAACTGATTATATGAGATGAAGTGAAATTAACTAACCTAAATGAACACATAGCATTAGAATGTCTAATAAGTATTCTCGTACATCGAAGAGAAACTATGAGTTTCTTATTAATGTCGAAAATATACATTACCCTCGGTTGTTCAATTAAACCATTAAGTTTGTTGATTCTATATGGTATGATGCGCAAATCTGAAAGAATTCCTAGTACGCTATCAAAATATGATTTTGGTGGTCGTAACCAAAGAGATGTGATCCATTGGTCAAGATTGTGTATTTATTGGAAAGACTAATATGGTTGGAATTAAATGAGCAATGTTGATAAGAATAATATCGCAAATTTCAATTGCTGAAATCAGCATAACAGATTCGGTATTCAACATGCTCAAGTTAATTCAAATTTACTCATAAAATTATTGCTCGATAAGACTTAGTGTTCAGTACATATGTATTGAAACAGAAAATTCTAAATAATGATTTATTGTAAGCCGTTTACACATATTAACCAAAAATGCCTCGAAGTAAGTGGGAGCGATATTGGGTTTGTGAGTCTTTGGATATGATCCAAGAAATGATACGAATGCATCATTTTATAAGCATCAAGATTGAATAAGTATTTTGATAGAAATATCAAATAGTTTGATTTTCAATCAAAGTGCAGATGAAGCGTGTGTTTATAAAAAAGAACGTTAAAAGGTACATTGATATTTCTAAACTATAAGTAAACAACACGTTGTTGGTTTTAACAATATGCTTGTATTAAAATCAACTTTAGTTGTTTTAATACTCAATTTTGGATTGTAAATGATGTCTTTTATGGTGAGTATAAAAGATATAGGGATTGTTCCAAAACGATATACAGGAGCACACTATTAAAAAGTGAACATGTAAGTTGGATTCCTTATGCATTAACAATATGAATTATCATACAGATAATGTTGTGTATGATATTGTGTTTTGTTTATGTATTTGATACATGGAGCAAATATATAATCCAAATTGATATCACTAAATGGTTGTTTGAGGTGTCTCGCGTATTTATGAAATATTAGAGAATTGTTTATAGAAACAACAAACTCGTTATGATGGAACGTTTGGACACAAACTTTTATAAGTGATATTGAGTATAACATGTCAATGATAAAATTCAAGTTAAAATCTTTAATTTGAAAATGTTACAAAATAAAAGTGACTGTGGTCGATTCAATGAAATGTTGAGAACATTAACTTGAATAGCACTACAATAAACCAATGCATATAGATATAAATGTACAAATTTATAGTTGAGCCAAAGGTGATTCCAAATGTTGAAAATCCCATAATATTGTTATAAGATAACAATGTCATGAAATTGGTCATGACAGAACTTAAAGCTCACTAGAAGTCGAAAGAAATACTTCGAATCGTTCCACATGTTAAAGGCAGTTTATCAGTGTCAGAGAGAGTTATTCGACAAAGTAGATAATTAAAACATAATAGCATACCCATTCACTAAGGGACTGACCTAATTGGTTTTGAAAAAACTGATTGGAGAAGTTGGAATTAGATTCCATAATTGACCCCAAGTGCAAGTGGGAGATTGATAGAGTTATGGGTATGACCTAGCGGCAATTATGTAATTGTTACATATATCTAACTCGTTGATCAATCTTGTTCGAAATAAATGGTATTTTTTTCCTATTATACACTTGTATAATGTGATTATATTAATTAATTAACTTAATTAAAAGTATATTAAATAGAAAAATCCATAAATGGTATATTTTGTGATAGTAGTTACAAAGTGTTGTAACCGTGAGTAATTTACCACAACGAAACAAATATACTATTTTAAATGTTTCTAGTCAAGATGCATCGAGACTGGATATCGATGTATCCATTGAGACTGGAGTACATAATGCTCTCCAAATGTTGGGCAGTGTATTACTCATGACTGCTGGGGGCACCTAGGGTTACGTACTAATAGTTATTGGATAACCATGGAACGAATCACTCAATAGTTTTCTATTGGTTAATATAACTAAGGTCAAAAAGAAAATATCGATGTAACCGATTTCCACAGTTCTCTCGACTTGAGAATACTGTGGATCTTAAATGTGAAAGCTCCACTTTGATTATAGCCAAATCAAGGCATGGCGTCCATCGAGTGACTATAGTTAGGTCGAGTGAAAGTATTGGAAGTGAAGCACTATTCAAGAGAGGATTTGTGTCCTCAGTTATATGCGGTTTGTATCACGGTCAACTCAAAGTCAAAGTCTCTGGCTAGAGCATTTTGGTTAATAATAATTGTTATTATTGAACCAAGGACATTGTATTTGGACTATAAAGTTGAATGTGGATGAGGTTGGAATTTTGACCATTACCGAATTCCATAAGTCCAAAGTGATATAGTTTTGACTAAGAGAATTGGTGTAAACAAATGTCACGACCGGGTAACGCTTATTAAACTAAAATTGGATTTTACCGAAAATGAGTAAGCGATAAATTTGGCCATAATGTCACACCACCTGCTAAGTGACGTGTGAACGTTAACATTAGAATAGTCCGATGTTAATCGCTGACCAAATTTACACCCAAGAGTTACACAACCGAAATGATGAATTCCCTTAAGACCGAAAGATTTAATTAGTTTATAATTATTATAAATTAATTAATATTTATGAAATATTAATTATAAAATTTGAATATGATTTGAGAAATAAATAATGTTATATATATTTATAATAGTTATAAATGTACCAATCGATATACGATATCGATAAGCGATTAAATTAGATTTAATTACATAGCATTTTGCTTGGGATTAAATGAGTTTAAAGCCCATCATTATGGCTGCAAATTTCAGTTTTGACAAGTTATTGGAGGCAGCTAAAACTTAGGATTAGATCTAGAGATGGATGGCTAAGTTTAAGAGAAAATAGGTAATGAGATTGTCCTAATATCTCTCTTGTACAAGGCTATATATATGGATCTCTAAACCCTTAATCAAAAACAACTTTTGGCTGCCATAGTTATTAAGTTTGCTGGCCAAAATTAATCCCCATATCAGTTCTAAGAATCTCAAAACCCTTAATCAAGTTAAGTAAAACCACTATTTGATAGAAAAGGTCGACGATTCCAAACTTGCAATCTAACGGATTAAGCATAACTAGAGAAGGGAATTCATTGATTCAAGTGGACTCAAAGACATCATCAAGTGGTATGTTATTTATATATTACAGTAATCATATCATATTTTATGATTTAATATTGGTTAATCCCAAATCTGTATATATATTAATGTTGTATATCTAGTTAGGTGAGATTTTCGTAGGTATATGTAGTTGTCACAAAATAGTCTGGTTATATGCATGGTTATATTATTACATATTATAATTTATGTATTAACAAATCTAATTTGCTGTAAAAAATTAAATTTTGTCATTATTAATTATTTTATGTATATTTATATATTAATTTAAATATAGACCAATGTATATTTTAAACATATAATTACATATATGTATATTTATAATGTATAAATATCTTAGAATTTTTCCTTACACCTATTTATACATAATATGAATTATCAAATTTGAAAATAAGTTTTTTATTTATATAAATAATTTTAAATTATCTTTTATTGATTATTTGAATTTTTTATTATATCTAAAATAATTATTGCACTAAAAATTCGATTTTATATTTTTTTAAATTACTACATCTATGCAGTAAACCAAGAAAAATTTTCAGAATTTTTTGTTAATATTTAATATTTTTAATAATTAAATTACTTCGGTTGAACATTTCTTTTATTTATTAAAAATAATATTTTATTTCAAAACATCATGAAAATATTTTAGAACCTTAATTTTTTGATCCTAAATTTTTGTAAACTTTTAATTTTTTTTTTAATATTTGTTACCAATATTTTTAATTATTATGATCAAAAATATTTATTATATATATATATATATGTATATAATAATGATAAAATTATAAAATATTATTTTATGTTTGTTATGCTAATTTCGATCTGGAAATAATTTAAAAAAATATACATATTTATATTTTAAGTGTTTGAATGTAATTAATTATTCATATATATTCATTTTATTTAACCTTATATATATATATATATAATTTTAATTATTATATATATGTATGTATAATTTTATATGTTTAATTATGTCTATATATACACAAATGTTTTAAATTATATATATATATAATTTTGAGACTTTTAGTTATAAAATATATTTTAAATATATGTATACGTATTTATATAAGTATACTTTGCATTATAGATTTGTGCACATATTTCGACAACATACAATACATACGAAATGAGCTAATATGTCTGTTGCGATGTAAATCCCAACATCTATATACATGCATATTATACCCTTTACGGATTATTATGTTACACATGCACACGCATATGTATATGTATATGATACATGTATATATATAAATTAAATCATACAAATTAACTTTACATTACAAAATATTCAAATTTAAATAAAATACATGATTTTATTTAAAACAAATTTAGAATTGTTCTAAATGAATTAGACTTCATAGGCCCAATAAAAGATCCAATAGGGTAAATTTTTTTAAATTCACCCATAACTTCCGCTGCGGGCTAGTCTAGTTCCAACAATGGTATCAGAGCCCAATAGCCTATGCGGTCTAAATTAGCCATGTTAGGGCTAACTTATTAAGCTTGCCCACTTAGTACGGTGTCTAGAAAGGTAATGTCTAGGATTGGAATTGGGTAATCAAGTACCCTGTCCTACCTGGTTACCGGCCTGGCCCGAAAGGTGAAGTGAGCCCAAAAGTTGCTCCTAATAGAAAAGGCCCAACTTAATTTGGGCCTTGGGCTAATTTTCAAAATTGTTTTGAAAATTAATGTTAAAGATTTTAAATTTAATAGTTAAATTTAAAATAAAACATGTTTATTATAAAAAATTATAATACTACATAAGTTTTCAAAATGTTTGAAAGAATAATGATATTTTCAAAATGTTTGAAAATATATATATAATAATTTCAAATTTTAAATTTATTAATAAGATTAATAAAATAAATTAATTAAATATGTTAATTAATTAATGCATATATGGATGTATTATATATGTTGATATATGTTATGTTATTTTAAAATGTTTAAGATAACATAAGTATACATATAAGTATACAAATAAATTTTGAAATTAATAAATTAATAAAAATTGTTTAATTGAATAAATTAATTAAAGGTTAATTAATTAAATTAAATACACATATATATGATATATGTGTGTTACACTATAAAGGTTATAATATACACTATAAATGTTATAGTAGATATGTCCAATATAAAAGTTATATTGGAATACTAATTTAAAATTAATTAAAAAGTTAATTGATTAAAATTAATTAGATAAGATTTAATTAATGATATATTATACGTAAGACTATCGTATAAGTGATGTGGAATATAAAAGTTATATAACAATAAAACTTATATGATATGTGTATAAACTAAATGTGGAACATTAAATAAACCCAAATAGACTTGAGAAATAAATACATATGTAAATGTACATATACCGTGAATTCTGATGTGTTTGACACTTGAGTCGCTGTGGAATTTCATAAGAAATATATTATTCTATAAGTCGATAACACTTAATATATATTGAAGATTATGAATCTTCAATATAATGTTGTTCTCTACCATATATATATTAATAACTTACTTACATACTCCTTAGTTGTTGACCAAACTCAAGCTAGGGATGTTATGCGTAGTATTATTAATATATTGAACAAATGAGGTAAAATAACTATATGTATTTGTTGAGAAAACTCAAGGTACATATACTATACTTAGGCCATCACGATACGGTAGGTATGAGTGAATAATCTTTTTCGATTTGTTGAGCAAACTCAAGGTCGAAATGAGATTAGAACAAAGAAAAATGGGTTAGGAGTTGTATGTGATACAACCGATAAGGAGTTATCCATCGTTTGTGGGGCTACGATTTGTTGAGCAAACTCAAGTTTAGAATACCAAAACAAACGAGTTCTAACACCCACTAGTGAAGTTGCAAGACTTCTATGTTTAATTATGTATATATATTTATACAAATGTTTTAAATTATATATATATATATATTTAATTTTGAGACTTTTAGTTATAAAATACATTTTAAATATATGTATACGTATTTATATAAATATACTTTGCATTATAGATTTATGCACATATTTAGACAACATACAATATATACGAAATGAGCTAATGTGTCTGTTGCGATGTAAATCCCAACATCTATATACGGGCATGTTATACCCTTCACGGATTATTATTTTACACATGCACACACATATGTATATGTATATGATACATACATATATATATATATAAATTAAATCATTCAAATTAACTTTATATTACAAAATACTTAAATTTAAATAAAATACATGATTTTATTTAAAACAAATTTAGAATTGTTCTAAATCAATTAGACTTCATGGGCCCAATAAAAGATCCAATAGGGTAAATTTTTTGAAATTCACCCATAACTTCCGCCGCGGGCTAGTCCAGTTCCAACATAATGCTCATGGCATTGCCTTGGGATAGCGGTGGAGCTCAACTAAGGGTGGAAGTGGTGATGGCGTGGGTTGTAGAGGGGGAATGGATGTGTTCGCACTAGTTTCAGAGAGGGGTTTCTATACTATATATTTACTTATATATATTTATTTCTTTTTCTCTATTTTTCTTCATTCTTTTATTAAGAGGGAAGCCATTAAAATAGCTTGGAATGAAGAAGAAGGAGATGAAGAAATGGGTGAGTGGAGGAGCAAATAAGTGCATTTATTTATAGATTTTTCAAGCCTTAATTTTTAAGCAACATAGCCAAATATCCCTTATCCTTTCCATTACTTTATGGCCATGACTTCTACCTCCCGTTAACCTCCATGTGCTCGGCCTACACCCTTTTCCATCATCACCATCATATCATAGCAAGTGCATTGACTTTATATGCTTAAGGATGAAGTTTTATAAAATATCTTAGAAATTTTTTAAGTGTACATGTATATATATTTGTATATATGTTATATGTGTGTATGTGTGTGTATGTGGCATGTATGTGCATGTGTATCTAGGTGCAAAAAAGAACAAATGACGTTGCAACAATTTTAAACAACTTTCGTTTGTTAAACCGTTGTCGATCTGAAAGCCGATTTCCGATCACATTTTTACATATTAATTAAATGACATATAAACGTAAACCAAATTTTAAAACTAATTTCTCGTCATTAGTAATGAATTAAAATGATCACATTTGAATAATAAAGCCATATAAATAAATATTAAATAAATTATTTACAAAAAGTGCTATTATATTGATAAAGCAATATCAATTTTCCTTATGATTTCAAACTAAATACATATCTTTACAAAATTATTATAAATGATTTATTATCACTATGTAACTAATTAAAATGAATCATTATCATTTTAAAATAATTATTTGAATAATTAAATAATTATTAAATCATTAAAATCTCAATTTAAATTCATTAATTAATTATTAAATATGATGACATTATTGATGATGTCATAAATATATTTTATTTTCAAAAATAAAATAAATAATTTTATTTTCAAAAATAAAATAAATAATTTTATTTCATATTATTATTTAAATGGATAAATAAGTGTATGTGTCCAGTTTTGTGCATGACTTCTGGCGATTATAGAGTGGTTTACCGATAAAATGATTTTCAGCCATTTTATCGATATTCTTCCAAAGTATATATTTTTGTAAATAATTATTCAAAATAAGATTACCATTATTATTTATTGCTCAAAACATCACAGTTTATGTTAAAAAAATCTTATATTTGAATATTTTAAAAATAAATATAATTTATTAAAATAATAAATTTGTGGGTCGTTACACAATGGTTTAGATATTTGGAATGTTACACAAACTGAGTACACTGAACCTCAAACCAATTTTGCACAATGGACTGCTAATCAAAAGGCACTTGTAGAAAATAATTCTAAAGCCATGAATATTCTATTTTGTTCATTAGATAAGAATGAATTTAATACAGTGTCTATTTATAAGTATGCATATGAAATTTGGAGAACATCACAAGTTACACATGAGGGCATAAGTAAAGTGAAACAGACCAAAATTTTCATGTTAACCAATCAGTTTCAGTTGTTTAAAATAAATCCAAATGAGTCCATTTCTGACATGTACTATAGATTTCAAGATATAGTTCATTCATTAATAGCATTAAGGAAAAACTTTTCTGAAGAGGATCAAGTTAGAAAAATCCTCAATTCACTCTCTTCAAAGTGAGATCAGAAGGCGCATACAATTGAAGAGGCTAATGATATTAGTACTCTGGAAATTAAGTTAATAGACAATTTAATGTCCTATGAAGCACAAATGTAAAGTAGAAGAGAAAGTAAGGCAATAGAGAACAAATTCGTTGCTTTCAATGCAATAAATGACAATCAGGATTCTGACGATAATAATGATGAAGAAATTGCTTTCATGACCAGAAATTTTAGAAAATTTCTGAAATATAGAAGGATGAACAACTTTCGGAAACCTAAAAATAAGGTCAATGGAAATACAATTACGATTGAATGCTTCAACTACGATGAACTTGGTCATTTTCAGAGAGACTGCCCGCGTACGAATAAATCAAAAATCTCACTTTCAAATGATTCATCCAGAAAAAGAAAAAGGACATATACAACAACTTTAAATGATTCAGACATTTCCTCTAGAGACAATGAACATGATACTAAAATGTGAATGTCTTTCACCACAACAACAGACTTGACAAAACTGTTCAACAAAAATTGGCAAAAATTGGTACGCTTTATAATTTGAATTTTAATTTTTTTTGGTTGATAGGAATAACCTATAAATTAATAACATTAGGGTAATTAGAAATACATATAGATATATAAGTATATAGGAACATTTTATCAAAAATATAGGTTTCAAGTTTAAGGGATGTATGTCGACATACGTCTCACCTATATGTTGACATATGCACCAGAAATCTAACATTTGAAATTTCATTTCATATTCAAACTTTTGATTTTTCCTCCACTTTCACTTACTCATATGTTCTGAAAAGATGCCTTTTTGATCAAAGAACATGTCCTTTGATTCTCTACTTATTTATTTCATCTCCATTCTCTCATTTCATTATCTCCTTAAAAATTTCAAAAATGGCTTCCACTAGTTCAAAACCAAAGACCATTAGGCTCTCTAAGATAACAAAAGGCTTTCTCTTCAATGAGAAAGATACAATTGAGGCTTATAAGGAATATAAAACTTCTGAAAAAGTTTCTCCCGAAAGATTTTGCTTCTTATGGTTTGTTTGATCTTTGTTTTAACAATAATATTCTTGGTTTAATTGAATCTTCCCAAAATGATTTTGTTTGTTACCTCGATTTGGGGTAAATGTTTTATGCAAATTTAAACAGCAAATTTTATCAAGGAGAAGAAGGTCAAGTTTGGAGTAGCATTAATGGCACTCAAATAGTTTTTGTAACATCCCGCCTTTTTGGACGTTTTAAGCAGGCACATGTGCCGACTCAAACCATACAGAAGGGCACATTGTTATTGGGGTGAATAAGAAAAATAAGAGAAAGAAAAAAACAAAACAGAATCTCGCAACGGAATGACAAAATATAATAATCAAATAGCAGTTCATGAAACTGTATACAAAACATTTGATTATACTTATACAATACAAAATCAAAGTTACACATATCAGAGATAAACAAATAATGCAGCAGAACAATATGAATGCAGTGGAATAAATATAGTAAATAATAGTAGTACAAATCTTCGTCTTCGTCCTTCAGAAATAAGGTTTTCAAATCGTGAAATGCTCAAGCTGACCCGAGTGAATTGAAAAGACAAAACACTCGAGTCAGAACTAAAAGATCTTATGTAAGTTAAAATAACGGTAAATAAATATGAGTGGAACGGCATCAGAGATGTTTACGGGGTTTGACATCTCCTATCCAGTGTCTAACGTGATTACAGTAACTTAAGAGATGTTCGGGATTCACATCTCCTAAGGATCCGTTAAACTATCTACTATGTAGTACAATACACTATTATAATATGTCTACAGTAAGATAAACTATTAAAATAGAGTTAAGGCGTTACCCATTTCCCCCTTAACACATTTTTATATATTCCCATAGTCTATACAGTACCGTAATCCCGTCCGTATCGGATGTCGTCAGAGGGCACTCCATAGGTTTGGTACAAAACAAACTCGTAGTGGTCTCGATAGGGTAGGTGACACGGCACAACTAGGCAATGTCAGGGTAGATATACCAATTACACTTCCGAACTGGTGGTAACGCATAGCAGCTACTACCGCCCACCTTGTAACACACTCCCAAATCAAAAATCGAGGGTGGCCACCAAATCAATTGCAAAGTCAGAATATAGTATCAAAGGAGTGTGCCCGATCGGAGGAATGACCTCACTTGGCCCGTCAATTGCTCCTATTTTAGCCACCTTAAGCTAACTCATGGGAGTCAGGTCCACGTATTTACCTCATATAGGATCATCGCCAACCATCCTACTTCATTCTGGAATCTCCACCGCGTACACAATTGTCAAAGTGGTTTTCGGTATTGGCAAAGAGTATGACAATATCCGATCCCGGTCTCTTTAACAACCAATCGCTTATTACACACCGGATGGTTCTTTTACCTTTCCAAAATCATTTCATAATTGATATCAAAATATCATATTCAATTCAAATCATATCACTTTCGAAATCATTACTTACTTTCAAAATCACATTCACCTTTGAAATCATATCACATTTGAAATCATAGTTCGAAATTATATTTCCTTTCAAAAGTCATATTTCCAAAATAGGCTAAACTCTCATTTCAAAATATCATATTAAACCAAATATGTTATTTAAATCCCAACTTAGGTTATAACATCATTAACCATATTCACTTAAAAATCGAGAATTTGAATATAAACCCATCCATTTTACTTAGTTTGGAATTTAGAAGAAAATAGTTTTAAATAGTTATAAATAGTTAATATAGATTTAAAATATATTAAATATAATTAGAATAGATTAAATAGCTTTAAAATAGATTAATTAGATTTAAAATAAGTTAAAACAGGTTAATTAGTTTAAATAAATTAAATGGTTTAAAATAGGATAAAATGATTTAATATAATTAATACAAGTTAAAATAGTTTAATACTTTGAAAATCTTAATAATTAGAAATTTTGAAATAATATATTTTTAAAACAGTTTATATTAAAACATGAATTTGGAATTAATATCAAATTAAACTATTCATTTCATTTCAACACATTTGGACTATTTCAATTTCCAAGTCAACAAACCAAATTCCAAACTTTTCAATTAAACATTTCAATAAACTATTGAATTTCATATCATTTCAATCCATGTTCAAATATCAATTCGAATTGCTCCAATTTCAAAATATTTCAAAGTTATTTTCAAACAACTTCAATAACTTAATTTCGATAGAATTTCATTTATACTTAAAATTTTACTTTAAACTTCCAATTTAATTTCTTAAAGCAATTCCTTTAAACCATTTCACATTTCATCATAAACTTGATTTTTCCAATAATACTTCAATTTACATAAATCAAATTTTAATTCAAGATATCATTTAATTAATTCAAAAATTAAGAAGTTCAAAATCATTAAATTTAACCAATCCAGTGTCCGTATATAATTTTCTACCCTAGGGTCAAGTGATATAGATATTTATCATTTCAATCCGCAATTTAAAATGTTACGGTTATATATCATTTCAAACCGCAATCCCGAATTAATAATAAAATCCATAAAATCGCTCGAGTCTATCATTTCAACCCATAATGATTTTTCCTTAATCTATTGATCATTCGGGTATGTATCATTTCAACCCATAGTGAACTTGCAGTTTATAACGATATAAAATAAAACATCCATTCATCCAATATCAACAATCAACATCCATCACAATCCTTATCCAAATCAATCAATAAATATAATATAGAGCTGATAATCAATAACAGGTATTTAACTGGCAACTTATATTCAATAATAAATTAAATAATGATTTAATTCAAATAAATTCAAATTAATTGAGATGATGATTTAAATATATCAAACAGCCATAAATAAATTTCTAATCACATCAAAAATTAATTTAACTAACATAAGAAATTTTAGAAGTTGTGAGTGGGTTAAAACACTCACCTTTGAATTTAAATTGAATTTAAATCCAATTAAAACCCAAAATTCAAACAGTCTCAGAATTCGTCCAAACCAGCGTCAAAATGTCTGGAATTTCTATACGATCCCAGTGGATCAAACCGTGCGTGAATCCGAGTTCATATGCGAGAGATATACGTGTTAGAACATATTAAAGTTTGAAATAATTTTAAATAAAGAAAAAAAATACAGTTACACGTCACTCAAGACACGTGCTTCCCTGCCCTAATCTCGTCTTGAGCACGACCGGTTCCTATTCACGCACACAGCCACCATTCACCGTCGAAGATCTACGCCGTCGTCCAGTCATCAGCCTTCTCTACAGACCCCGGCTCTGCCTACCGCGCCCATGCCCCTTGCCTCGACAGCCGCGAAGCCCCCGATCATCTCCAGGCCATGGTCGAACTTCGCACCTTTATCATCGATTCCAGGCGAAAACAGTGACCATCTCTACGAACCCAAAACACAGATGCGTGCTGCACTTCGTCCACCACAACACTGCGCTTCCCGATCGAGCCATCGCTGAAGATCCACCGTTGGATCGAGATTGTGGCCTATGAACGGTCGAGGTTCATCTTGAATTTCTGGACAGACGATGATTCAAATTGGAAAACGAATTACAGATCCGAGATGTGCTCGTCGAGAGCTTCAAATCGATATATAATTCGATATAGTTTGAGGAGTTTGAAAATTTTGATTTGGTTTTGATTCGCAATTGAATTGGAAATTTTGTTCAGGTTTGTTTGCCATTGGAAAGAGGAATTGAGAAAGAATGTGCGTACAGACAAATGAGAATGAGGAATGGCTAGGGTTTATAATGAGGTATTTATAGGCAGATCAGGAAAATAGAATGAATGGATACGATTGATTTACCCGTTGAACGATAAATGACCCGAAAAGCCCGTTCTGTCTCCGGAATGAAAATGAGAAATCCCATATATCAAAATAAATGTTTTCATATATTTTAAACTCAATGGAACATGTTTCAGGTCCTAATTCCATCATATGAAGAAGTTATGTTAAAATCAGCTTATTTCAAATTGATTTCAATTAAATTGATTTCTAGGCGTTTCGAGTCCGTTCGATCAAACGATAAGTCCGATTGCTACGAAACTTGAAATCCTATAATAATTCACCGTTACGGTTCCGATGAAACTAGTTCCATCAAAATCCGAGTCAGTGGCCAAAATGGCTATTTTCACATTAATTAAATAAATTAATATTAAATTAGTTAAATCACTTTCAATTCAAATTTTTAATTATTTACAACTCCTATCATTTTGGCTTACTTAGTAATTTATAACTCTTTATAACAATTTCCATAAAAAAATATTATGTTGCATATTTCACCAATTTCAAAGTTTTAAATTTCAATTTCAATATATTTAGAGATTATAAATTAAATTAATGCACACATTAATACAACAATTATTATAATTCTTTACACAATACAGGTTTTATTCAATTACCATTTATTGTACCATTTCATTACACAATAAAACATTTACATTGGTTTTCTCATGTTAAGCTTATAACCAAGTTATAACATTTACATAAATTCAATTGGTTGGAATCCCATTCAGGATATTAATAATTAACTTACATTTGTTTTCATATATTCCATTTATAGCCAAGTATAACATTTGCATTATTTCGTTTATTGGGGTTTCATTTAAATTGTTAATAGTCAACTTATATTAACATTACTACCTTTAATTCTAATTATTATTTCATTCTTAAACCACCAAGTTTATTTCTTTCAAATTTAATTATCAAAATCTTATTAAATTAACTAATTTAAATTATCGAAATTTACGGGTCGTTACAGTTTTAAATTGTGAACTTTTGGATCTAATTCTTGGTTGTAAGTCTAGTGGAATCGACCTTTCCACTTTTCAAATTAATGTCCAAAACTTTGAAGTTTTCAAGATCTTTTCGAAAGTGATGATGATTTTGAATTTAAACACAAAAATCTTCGTCCAAAATCAAGACTTATGAGTCTTATTTTACAACAAAGCATAACTTCAAGAATCGATAATTATAATAACCCTACTCAAAAAAATTTCAAAGCTCTTTTCGCTATTTATGGTCGCTACGACATAAATTGGGCATAAGCCATTTTAGATCACTTTTTTCAAAATAATATTTCTAGATACGAGAGCACGCTCTTTCATGGTGTGTATCTCACTAGAATTTTCTTATATTTATGCGTGGATTTGAGAGGAGAAAAATCCATTCCTCGAAAGGTTTTCGATAAAGCCAATATCTCACTTATGCATATTCCATCATTTTTCGAACCTTATGAAACTCTTCCCGAAAAGAAGCAAAGGTTGGCATGGGAAGAAGAGCTAGAAATTCAACATGATAAGGAGGAGGAAGGAAATGAAATGGAAGTGGAAGAAGAAGAATAGGAGGAAAAAATTGGAACTTTCTTAGAAAGTTTTGAAAAACCATTCAATCTTACCAGCAAAGAGATACTAAGGAACCAAGAGAAGCTTTTTAAAGATCAAAGAAGCTTAAGCGTTCTTTTAGTAAAAAGTTCACCTCTCTTTCCAAAAAAATGGATCAATTCTTTGGAAATGTCATTCGCAAGCTTGGTGGCTCTTCATCATCTTTATCCACATCCTTCTAAACCTATGTAAGTTGTTTAGTTATGTTATCTAGCTTTGTATCGTGTGTTTTTAGTTTAAATCCATGTTATTTCTTTGTATTTTCCTTTATTTATCATTGAAATCCATATATCTTTCAAATTCGAGTAATAAAAATTACCTATTATTGTTCTATATTGTTTATTAGTCTCTGGAAGTCATAATGTATAATGGTGTAGGAAAAAAACCAAACCTATAACAAATAAATCAGTTTATTCTCTATATGTAGGGGGTTTTCAAATGTATTTTTATTAACTACTTTCTTATTATCCTCTCTCCTTTTACTTTGTCAAAATTTCTATCGAAAATATATTAAAATCTTCTCAAATTCAAACCACAATCAATTCAATCTTTATTGTATTGATTATCTACTATTTACTGTCTGATTTCAGTCATCTCTCTCTCAATCAAAGATTAAAGTGTTGTCCAAGAGGCTATAAGATATATTGTAATCAAAGATCAAGGAATTATCTTTGGAAAAACCATCAAACTCTCGTTGTGTTTAAGTGGGTGTGCTTGTGTCCTGATTAAATTAAGTGGGTGTGCTTGGTGTCCTGGAAATCCAAGTGGGTGTGCTTATGTCCCATCCAAATCAAGTGAGTGTACCCAGAGCTCGGAAAATCTGGAGGGTGTGTCTTGTAGCCTTGAAATCGAGATTGTATTGGGTTTGCCTTCTGTCCATTGAAAGATTGGCATTTGAAAACAAATCTGTACAAGCAATTTTACGGGGCTGGATATATGGTAACTTCGAACCAGTATAAAAATCCATGGTGCGATCTCTTTGATTCTCTACTTTTTAGTTTACTACATTTATACTTATCCGTGTTTGCATCTATAATTGTTCATTCTGTGTTGATTAATAATAATCTTGTAAGAATTAAAAAAAATCATAAAAGTTAGAAAATATTATTCACCCCTCTTTAGTGTTTAATAGCCTTAAGATCCATAATTCCTCAATCCGCAATTTTTATCTTCATTATTATTATAATAAAAATAATCAATGGCTTGCTTTATCAATGTTGGATTCATCATTTATTACAATTCCTTTATCGTTAAGCAAACATCCTAATTATTAGTATACCATCTAATATTCATTCTAGCATAGAAAAATTTCATTGCTTCATTACCACATGTATGTGTAATGCCAGTCAACCTTTGCTTTTTGTTTCAAGTTACAAGCATGTATGTGTAATGCCTTTGCTAGCTAATTTTTGTTTTCATAGAAAAGAGCAGGAGAAGTTTTATTACTTCCATTTGCAATTGGCTATTAGCCTCCCTCAATTTATGAATTGTATAAGTTTCTTTGATTCTTTTTCTATTCCAATCCTTTAGTCTAGACGTAGTGTTTTTAAAGAAAGTTTAAAACTAATATTGATTTTTTTCATAACACTAATATTTCATACAATCTCTAATAACTTCAGGATATTCCTCAATTTCCTACCATCTATGAGTAAACCTAAAAGGAATAATTTTAATGTCTCTATGAGCTTTAAAAAGTTTTATTTTGATTGGTGTGTGATCACTGGTAGCTTGGTCTAAGGTTTTACAATAGTAATTAGGAAACATTTTCAGAAATTTATTATTTAATAACACTCTATCTAACTTGTAGTGAATATTTCTAAATCCACCTGATTCCCATGTAAAGTTGTCGCCAAAAATTTGAATATGTTGGTCCTATTTTTGAAGGAAAAAATGTTTACAATTTCAAGCTTTTTACATGTAATAGGGTTGCCTCCCTTTTTTTCTTTAGCATTCATAATAATATTAAAGTCACTGGCCAAGGTTCAAGGCTCATCCAGAGATTTAACAATTTTATGAAGCTTATTCCATAAAAGTATTCTTTCTTTTCCACTGTTACTAGCGTTAAATGAAGTCCACTATAGTTTTTGAAACAAGAGTATAAATTGATAACCTAAATTAACACTTTTTAATTTCTAAACATTTAAGTTCCAAAAAACTTGAATTCTACCTTTGTCACCTTTTTACCTAATCTCCTTTTTATTTTATTTTTATTTTTTTTATGTAAGAATTATTTACACGTTCTCTTTTTTCTACACAACATTTTAAATGATCCCATTGGAACATGTTGGTGCTAAAGCTGTAGCTGTTGGAATTATTTGAGTTTTATTTATTCATGATGATGATAGCAATAATAAGTTGCTAATATGAAAATAGAAACAACAAAAAAAGATAAGAAAACAAGAAACGGAGAATAAAATAGAACAGAATAGATTGCGTTTTGATTCATAATGCAAAATTGAGGGTGTAAATTCTTTACCACTTTGTATTCAGCTTGATACTTCTTAAACTAATGATTCTGTAAGCTTTATGTACACTACCTTGAAACTGAAACTTAATGGTACAACAAACCGTTCCTGTTATGTTAACTTTGCCAAAAGGATAATTCTCCTACATCCAAAAATATTTTTGTCAAAAGCCGAGGTTGTGAGAGAAAAAATAGAGGACCCCATGAATTCCACAATTTTAGCGTGATTTGTGCCTTTATCTCATTTTTCGACAATTCATTTTGTCATTCTAGCATTATTTTTGGCAAGGATAATTCTGCTACATCAGAAAATTATTTTTGTCAAATTCTGAGGCTGTTAGAGAAAAAATAGAGGACCCTCCCGGAATTCCATAATTTTAGCCTGATTTTGTGTCCATTGCCTAATTTTTGACAATTTTTTTCACTGTAGAATTGTTCTTGGAAAGGATAATTCTACTACATTCAAAAATATTTTTGTCCGATGTTGTGAGAGAAAAAATAGGAGATCCTTCTGAATTCAACAATTTTAGGCAAATTTTGTGTCTTTACCTCATTTTTGGAATTTTTTGTCATTCTAGCATTGTTCTCGGCAAGGATAATTCTGCTATATACGAAAATATTTTTCTCAAAACCTGAGGTTATGAGAGAAAAATAGGATACCTCTTTGAATTCCACAAATTTAGCCTGATTGTGTGTTCCTTACCTCATTTTTTGGCAAAATTTTTTAATCATTCTAGCATTGTTCTCGACAAGAATAATTCTTCTACATTTGAAAATATTTTTGTTAAAACCCAAGGCTTTAAGAGAAAAAATAGGGTATTCCGCTAAATTCCACAATTTTAGCCTGATCTTTTGTCCCTTACCTCATTTTTGACAAACTTTTTATTTCTTGTCATTCTAACATTGTTCTCGATAAGGATAATTATGTTACATCCGAAAATATTTTTTCTCAAAGCCTGAATCTGTAAGAGAAAAAATAAAGGACCCCACTGAATTCTACAATTTTAGCCTGATTTTGTATCTCTTACCTTATTTTCTAACAAATTTTTTTGGGTCATTCTAGCATTGTTCTCGATAAAGATTATTTTGCTACATTCGAAAATATTTTTGTAAGACCCGAAGCCGTGAGAGAAAAAATAGAGGACCACTCTGAATTCCATAATTTTAGTATGATTTTGTGCCTCCATCTCATTTTTTGACAATTTTATTTTGTCATTCTAGCATTGTTCTCGAAAAGGATAATTCTGCTACATTCGAAGATATTTTAGCCAAAACCTGAACCTGTAAGAAAAAATAATAGGGGACCCTCCTTAATTTCATAATTTAATTCTAATTTTGTGTCTCTTACCTCATTTTTTGATAAATTTTTATTTCGTTATTCTAGCATTGTTCTCAGTAAGGATAATTTTGCTACGTTCGAAAATATTTTTTAAAAACTTGAGGTTGTGAGAGAACAAATTAGAGGACCCTCTGAAGTCCACAATTTAGCTTGATTTTCTCTTTTACCTCATTTTTGGACAAATTGTTTTTGTCATTCTAGAATCGTTCTCGACAAGGATAATTCTTCTACATCCGAAAATATTTTTGCCAAAACCTGAGGTCGCGAGAGAAAAAATAGGAGACACTCCTTAATTCCATAATTTTAGCCTGATTTTGTGGTAGCAATTATTTTTTGTTATTTTAGCATTGTTCTCGGCAAGAATAATTCTGCTACATTTAAAAATATTTTGGTCAAAACCTGAGGCTGTGAGAGAAAAAATAGGAGACCTCTTGAATTCCACGATTTTAACCTGGTTTTGTCTCTTACCTCATTTTTTGACAATTTTCTTTTCATTTTCGACAAGAATAATTCCGCTAGAGCCGAAAATATTTGTGTTAAAACTCGAGGCCGTGAGAGAAAAAACAGAAGATCACATGAATTTCACAATTTTAGCCTGGTTTTGTTTCCCTTACCTCATTTTAAATTTTTTTTTTGTCATTCTAGTATTTTTCTCGACAAGGATAACTCTCCTACATCCGGAGATATTTTTATCAAAACCGGATGCTGTGAGAGAAAAAATAGAGAATTCACTGAATTCCACAATTTTAGCCTGGTTTTGTCTCTTAACTCATTTTTGGACAATTTGTTTTTGTCATTCTAGCATTCTTCTCTACAAGGATAATTCTGATACATCCGACAATATTTTTGTTAAAACCCGAGGCTATGATAAAAAAGTTAGTGGAACTTTATAATTCTATAATTTTATCCTAATTTTGTGCCTCTTACGTTATTTTTTCACAATTTTTTTTTGTAATTCTAGCATTGTTCTCAACAAAGATAATTCTTATGTTTATCAAAACCTGAGGCCGTGAGAGAAAAAATGAGGATCCCTGAATTCCACAATTTTAGCCTAATTTTGTGCTACTTACCTTATTTTTTGACCATTTTTTTGTTATTCTAGCGTTGTTCTCAACAAGGATAATCTTGCTACATCAGAAAATCCAAGCTGTGACGCCCCATATTTAACAATATTTAAAATCAGCGAAATTTGCAGTGAAACAACTAACGAAAGCACAAATAGAAGCAAAAGAACAATCTACCAAACAACTTAGTTTTTGCCTAACTTTGGACAGTAATTTGGGGTGCCAAAACAACCCGGATTTCAGCCAAATTTTGCTATATTATACTATGATATGAGGACTATAACATATCAAAAATTTAGAGCAATTCACTACAAAATGAAAGAGTTATGATTTTTCTAAATTGATGTATTTTCGGCCAGTAATCAAAGATCAGTTTTTGACCAATTTCAAGCATTAATTCTGCAGATCAAAACAATTGCAAATTCATTTCTTGCTACATCAGAAAAATATTTTTGTCAAAACATTTTGGTAAAAGATATATATTCTATTGATTTATTGGCAACTCATAGCACTTCGTAGATAAAAAGAGTTGAAATGGTATACAAACGCAACAATTTTCTTGGCTTTAAATTTAGGTGCACCATAAAAATAATTTTGACCAAGTTATAATCATCAGTAGAAGCATAAATTAAGTAAAGTGCTTAGTAGGATTTAAGTTTTAATTTTTCTTTATGGCACACGTGCCTTTTCTCCACTTGCCTTTAGTGTTGTACATCTTATATACTTAAGTTCAACAAGTCATTATCCTTCTGACCTGTTAATATCATTAACTATGCTTCTGAAACCAAGATTCTGTTCTTTATATCTGCTCAATCAATAACCATAAAGTAGAAATATGTTGTCTCCATTTTATTTGTCTTAGTCTCTTCATGTACATCTCAACCGTTAATTTTTGCGTAATCACTATTTCTAACCAATACGGTGTTTTCAACTGAGATTTTGTCATCCTTTATATATTGAATACATGTATGAATGAGGATGTCGTCCTTTATATACTGAATGCAGATACGAATGGCTACTGAACTCAGTTATCAGAATTTTTCTTGGAGGTTATATTTGTCAATAGGAAAGGACATTCATGCGCTTTCAATGGAAGCAAATATAAAAGCAATTTACATCAATTAATGCAAGGTGATTTAGCATGCTATGTAGAGATTCAATGATTAGCTTATAACTGACCAACTTTTACAACTGATAATTCTGCTGTTTTATAAATAGAAATGTCAACAATCCTGATCCATCTCTTTTTTGCCCAGTCAAGGATATCTAAATATACTATTTGATAACATATATTTCTTTCGTCTACCCACAACTTGCATGTCAACTGTGATGCCTATATGCTCCATTATTGGCCCTTAGAAATATACAAGGAGAAGGTAGAGCTTTTGAGGGGCCTTTATATCTTGGATACTTGTTATGATTGCTGGAAAAATACATGCTAGAGAATTCAACTGGATGATATCATTAGAATCAGGTAGTTAAACAATGTATATTTGTTCAAGCTAAGGAGAAATAATTGGTGGATATATAATTTTTAAATGATTCCATTCATGTATTCATCACGATTTTGTTCTTTTCTACAGATGAGAATGATCTACTATTTTTTATAATATAAAGTAGTTTCTGGTTCTTTGCGAGGAAATATATATTACTAATTTTAGAGTCCGTGTCATCTACATAAGCATGATTGGAATACCGATTGCTAGAACTGAAGACTGGGGACAGATATTTAAGGGCAGGCAAAAGAAATTTGTTGGACTGTAAACAATGAATCAACTAGTTGGGACAAATGAAGGGCCGGTAAAAGCATGATGTTGGACAGTGGATACTGAATCTACTAATTTGCCAAGAAGTATATGTGCACACACATGCATACATCATTCTTTAACGTTTTTGATCTGATGAAAATAACCTTGGAATGTAAAAATAAGCCTGTGAATATAAATTTACATATGAATCATAGTCAAATGGGCCATTGGTTTACTAGTGGTTATCTTAAATTGACGCGACCTTTTAGACAATTATTGAAGAAGAATACTAGTTCCATTGAGATTTTCTACATGGTGGGTTGGCCTTTCAGTGGGTCGGGTTCGGTTCGGGTATCATAAAACCCGGACCCAAATCCAATTATAAAAATTAAAACCCGAGCCTAATCTGAACCCGTATGGTATTTCAAACTGTTTGCACCAATAATTGGCACAAACACCTAATATTGGGTTTTTGAAGAAAAATAAATGAAGAATAAAATAGAAACAGTGGATAATAATAAAGAAACAACAGTTAATTGAAAGAATAACACACACAATGATTTATAGTGGTTCGGCGTTATTTGTCTACGTCCACTTTGAATAGATTGCTTTATTAATCACTTTATAATCTGAGTACAAAAGGGATCGGATGAAAATTCTTAGTTATAAAACAATATAAAACAACTAGCAGCGTAAAAGTCACGAAAATGAACAAACAAACCGGTATTTATAGATGAAGATGGTCAAATATATGTCTAAAAACTCGGCAGAAAGACCCTCAAAACCATATGGGCCCACGAGAGGGGTCGCATGGCCCAATTCCCAAAGAAGAGGGATCGATACCGATCCATTCTTTGGTTGAATTTTGGAATGCGATCCATATGGTGGCTTCCTCATGCTAAAATATGTTTAGCCTCTAAATTTCATGCCCATTGAATCAGTGGAGCTTGAGTTATTACTTGATTTTTGCTTCAATATGATTTGCATGCTACTTTCTACCGATCCCTTCTAAGGGAAGTATATCGATCCCTCCAAGTTCAACCCCTTGAGGTGCAATCCCTACGATCCTCATGTCTTGCTCACAAAATTTCATATGCATTGGACTTCTAGAACTTGAGATATTAATTGTTTTCTATAGGAATGCTCTCGCACCCTTAAACATGTCGATCCCTATTGTTGAAGCCAATTTATACCGATCCCTCCTAAATGTTGAACCATATTTCATATTTCGAACACTCTGCCTTGCATATCCATCAAGTCCATTCAACATTGACTTCAGGTTACCATATGTACTTGATCATCACTCTGGAGTCATCAGTCTTGATGGCAGTCAAATCTGTCTTGTGCAATCAGTTCAATATAACCGGATTAAAATGTCGTATAACACTTGCCCCCCAAAGTACGTCTTGTGATGAACATGACGTTCTTTGAATCAAAGCAAGTCAGAGTTATCGAAAAGAAATCCGTTCAGTTTCTTGAATAGTTGCTATCCATCCGTCGAATTATTTTTCCAAGGTGTTGTATTCCTCATTGGTCGTCATGATGCTTGGTCAGTTTCCAATAGTATAAATTCAGAATTATAATCCATCAGTTGATATATATAAGTCTGGTTCCATAAGACTAACAAGCTTTGGTTATCTGGTCTAGCCTCGAAATTTAAGGCTTCGGGTTTGATTTCATGTCAATTTAGAAAATTGAACTTTTGGGTCATGCACGTGCACGTTTATATACAGGTTCTTTGTTGTTGGCTCTCTGGCGTGTTCATACGTTCATGGGTCGTCGCCAATTTTCATTGCATTTTGTATGCACGTGCTTTTAATAATTCCCATGCTCATGCTGGTTTGCATACATGCTCATAGCCGATCCCTCATTTTTTTTTCATTTTTTGGGATTGTTTGTAGGGGTCGACATATGCTTAGCCGATCCCTCCTTTCCATTCCTTATGTTCACATAGATCGACATATTGCTAGCTGATCCCCCCTCTTTCTTTATGTTTGCAGGGATCGGTACCTTTCATGCCGATCCCTTCTCCCCATGCTTCGAATAGGAACCTCGGCCGAACCCTCGTCACATATATAAGTTAATACCTTTCATGCCAATCCCTCCTCTCTTTCTTCTTTCTTATTCACATGGCCATAGGGATCAGTATCTTTCATGTTGATCCCTTATGTCCACGTTTTGTGTCGAAAACAAAGGCCAATCCCCTAGTCCCCATATATAAACTAACATCCCCCCTTTCCATCCTTACATGCTTCATTTTCCTATCATCCTTCACATCACCGAACCATCTCGTTCCTGTATCGAAACTGAACCCTCCTTCCTTTCTTTACTTAGCTTCAAAACTAAATCTTCCTGTGTTTCAATTTTTTCTTACAAATGGACTTCCCTTTGCTTTCCAGCTCGATCATCTCTGAGTCATTCGCCAATTCCTCTAACAAATATATACGCGTAGGTAAGTTTTCTAGTCCTTATCTCTCAATTTCATGATGAAATAATGGGTTCCATGCTATCGGCGATTAGGATGGAGTTCGAGGCAGTTGTTTCTGCCAAAATTGGCCCCAAACCCTAGAATTAGTGAAAGCACCAGTGTTTACATACAAATCATCAATATACAAACACAGATCTCATATCCAGATGATGTAGAGAGCAAAAATGAAGAAATAACAAAATTAAAATGAAAAAAAGTAAGAGAAGATACAAGATTTATAGTGTTTCGGCATTGTAGCCTACGTCCACTTTGAATAGTTTGTTGTTTATTGATGATTCTCAACTGATTACAATAGTACAATTAATAGCACTCAAGTTACAATGGAGTTTCAGTAGAGTAATGGCATAAGAGCTTCCAAAAGTCCTTTTTTCAGTAGGCATAGGGGTGCTATTTATAGGAGTAGATCTAGAAATATCTCCCTCAAAACTCGAAATACCCTCTCTCATGCCTAGGTGGGCCTACCAGATCGACCTGGGGTTGTTTGGGATCGATCTTGATTAGGGCTGTCAATGGATATCCGAAAAATCCGAAATCCGTCCGCATCCGTATCCGAAAAGTGGATAATATCCGATATCCGAAAAAACGGATGCGGATACGAAGACATCCGCATCCAAAAATTATCCATCCGGTCTTTGTCAATATTATGGTACAAATTATGTGTATTTTAGTATAATTAAAGATATTTATTTGTTGTTTTATCAAGTTAATAGTTTATATTATATACATTTAATGCTTATAAACCGCTCAAAACTATTTATTATCGCCATATTTGTTTATATTTAACACTTTTACGATCAATTTGATTGAAAAAATGTATGTTAAACTTAAAATTTATATTTATATTTCTTGATTTATCGGTCGTTAGCGGATATGATAATTATCCGATATCCGTCCGTATCCGCGGATGCGGATATGGCACTATCCGCATCCGAAAGTATCCGTTGACAGGCCTAATCTTGATCGATCTAAGTGCATTTCATATCGATCCAAGGAATGGCCCAATGGAGCTGCGATCGATCATGGATGTTCTTGAGTGAATAAGCAAGCTTTCGTGAAACTTTCATAACATTTGGATTTGTAGTTTGAGTTATGATCGATCCAAGATTGGATTTCCCTAGGAATGCCGATGGCTTCGTATCGATACGTGCGTATCGATTAGTTGCGTGTCAATGACATAGCACTGGAGATCCACATTCCATGCTTAGAGACCATGTCCTTTGGTTTGACCTCTTCCTTCACATCCATCTGAGGCCATGCCCTTCGTATCGATGCTTTACATTGCTTTCGTATCGATGCTCTATATGTGGTTTCGTATCGACGCCAAAGTCCTTCCATTGTATCAATTTCTGGTTCTCCTCTTCGTATCGATCAGGTGGGTGATCGATACGAAGCATACCGCTAATGAAGTTATCGGTCTGTGGGATGCTGAAGTCTGTTCTAACTCGATGGATACGAAATGGATGGATGTTGAGTGATGGACTTGTGCTTGTTTCATATCGATCCTGATGGATACTAAACGATGGGTCTTGGTGGATGGATACGAAATTGATGTGTTCCAAATGGATATTGATCGATCCATAACTCGAGCATACGAACTTCGATTGACCTGAAATTTGAAGTGTAGCCTCACCGAGCCTTTTTTATCATTCCCTATCGATCTCACCTTGATTGGAGCTTGGTCCAATTTTGACGGCATCGATCATAGCCTTGTTTCCAATTGATCTCCAATCCTGATATCCATCCTTTTTAGCCAATTTGTTGATATCTCGGCCTTGTCCAAAAGGCGGGGTAACATTTGCCCCCCAAAATATGCCTTGCAGTAGAAAGGCGTGTTTTGAATAGCTTTAAATCCAACATCCAAAGTCCATATTCCATCCATAGCCATATCATCTGATCCATAATCCAATCCTTTACCAAGCCATTCTATCCAAGTGTCATGGCCATATCCTTATCCAAATCTGCGATTATTCTGAGTCAATATCCGATTCCGAATCCAATAACCAAATCCATAGCCAATTCCATATCCATCCGAACCTGAAAACCGAGTTCTAATCTATCCATACCCAAAACCCAATAACCAAATCCATGACCTCCCTGGGTCGACATTCAAATCTGGGACCTCCCCGGGTCATGTAATCCAAATCCGGGACCTCGCCGGGTCCTCAGCCAAAACCGAGACTTCTCCGGATCCATATCCAAAGCCATAGACCTTGCCGGGTCATTTCATCCTATTCCAGCCTCGACTCTCCGGTCGAGGGCTCATCCATGGTTTTCCTTCTTCGGCCTCGACTCTCCGATCAAGGACTTATATTCTCCAGCCTCGACTCTCCGGTCGAGAACTTAATTCGAGTTCGAGTCCATCCTGTCGCTCTCCGACGAAGGGACTCGTAACTCGCGGTTATCACCCCGTATCTCCGGTCGGGACCGTAACCGTGTGACCTGTAGTATTTATTACGTTAATTCAAATCTAATCATCACAGAGTTTAATTGATAAAATAAAAGTCGGTACAACCAAGAAAACCAAACAATCATAGTACCAAAAAAAGAAATCAAAGTTTGCAAAAAACAGAAAAAACACGATTTCATAAACCCGAGCATCACGGTTTATCATCATCTCAGAGCCTGCCTAGGGGCCGTCCTCGATCCCATACATGTATAACTGACTTAGCCGCATTACTTCGGGGTTTATTACTTATTCCATCCATAAATCCAATCAGCTGATAATAAGCTGATGACGATGCCTAGATCTAGTGCCATCTTCGTTTGAGGTGGGCGGCGGCTGCTCCTATTCCACTACCATGGCTCGATTCCTTATGTATTGTTGCAAATAACCATTCATCACATGTTCCTCAATAATATCCTTCAAATGCCTACAGTCGTCCGTGTTGTGCCCATCTAGCTCGTGGAATAGGCGATGCTTTCCCGATGCTCGCTCGTATTCAGAGGGTTCCCTTTTTGCCACCCTTCGATACTGGAGGTGCCCTCGAGTATCCAAATAAATCCTTTCCATAGTTTCAGTCAAATCCGTATAAGAAGAGAATTTAGATTCCCTTCGTAGCCTTTTCGATGTGTTACCACTGTCATTCATTTTCCTTTTTCCTTTAGCGTCCTTGTTTGAATCCTCCTTGGGTGGACCTCCACCTTTTAACGCATAAACTTCAGCCTCCATCCCCTCTCTTTCAGTCTTCGCATCTTCTTATCGTAGAAACCTCTCTGCTTCATGGTAAAACTCCCCGAGATCCATCGGTGGATCCCGCTCCAACGATATCTTAAAATCCGAATTATCCGCAATCCTTGAGACTACTGCCATCAAACCATCGATGGATCGGGTCGATCCACCGAAGCCACTGCCGCATTGAATCTGGTTAAGAAATCTCTAAGTGACTCTCTCTTCCACTGTTTCATTGATGTTAAAGTCACCATATTCTTGGGTCTCACAATGTGGAACCGAAATTGCCTCATAAACCTCTCGATCAACTCCATCCATGTGCCAATAAAGCCGCTTTCTAGTTGTCCAAACCATAGTGCTACTATATCCATCAAATACAAAGGGAAGCATCGCGCCATGACTTCCTCCGATGCTCCTAGTACTTCCATGTGTCTCATCTACCTTGTAAAGTGAACAACGGGATTCGTTCTCCCATCATACATTTCCAACGTTGGTAGTTTGAAATCCGGTGGATTCCTAGCTTGCCTGATCGTAGGAGAAAAGGGGCTCCTATTCACATCCTCCAAATCTCTATTCACCAATCCTCCCCTCATAGCCCGTCTAATCATGTCCACTAACCTATCGTTGTCATCAAGTGGTAGCCTCTGCCTGTTATCTCCGACCTACCCCCTGAGTCCGCGAGGGAATCCTGAAACCTATCCTTTTGGATGAGCATCCATATCCCGATCAACGCCAAACTGCACAGCGCCGCCTGGTGTCCTTCCTGGAATTGAGCTACCATGATTCGGGAGCATGCCCCTTAGTTCAGGGGCCGTTCCCGATGGTCCCACTCTATATTACAATTGCTCTGTTTCCTTGGTTTTGATTCTGGACAGCCTTTTTTCCCGCTATTCCAGGTTCGTGATCCTCATTTCCAGTATCTCTTGTTACTCCATTCCCCTGGTTTTGCGCTCTAGCTTGTCCAACCTGTCGGAGTAGGTTCTGTATCATATCCTCCTGCCTTTTAAGCATTGTTTCCATCTCGTCTCTAGTGATGAAGATTGAGGCCTGATTAGCTCCTGAGGAAGCTTCCTGACTTCTTTCATGCCGACTTCTCTCCATTCTCTATCTTCTTGTCGATTACTTAGCCATTGCTTCCCAGAATCCGAGTTCCTAAGGTTTCGGATCAAAAATCCAAGCCTCCAAATCCCTAAGTTCAATTCTCAGTGAAAGCACCAAAGTGTTTGCGCCGAAATTGGTCACAAACCCCAAAAGTAGTGAAAGAACCAGTGTTTATAAACAAATCCTCAATATCCAAACACAAATCTCAGATCAAGATGATGTAGAGAGTAAAAATGAAGAAATAACAAAATTAAAATGAAAGAAAGTAAGAGAAGACACAAGATTTATGGTGGTTCGACGTTGTAGCCTACGTTCACTTTGAATAGTTTGCTGTTTTTTGATGATTCTCAACTAATTTACAATAGTACAATCAATAGCACTCAAGTTACAATAGAGTTTCAGCAGAGTAACATCGTAAGAGCTTTCAAAAGTCCTTTTTTCAGTAGGCATAGGGGTGCTATTTATAGGAGTAGATTTGGAAATATCTCTTTCAAAACTCAGAATACCCTCTCTCATGCGTAGGTGGTCCCACCAGATCGATTTGGGGTTGTTTGGATCGATCTTGATCGATACAAGTGCATTTCTTATCGATCCAAGGAATGACCCAATGGAGCTGCGATCAATCATGGACGTTCTTGAGTGAATAAGCAAGCTTCTGTGAAAATTTCATAACATTTGGATTTGTAATTCGAGAGTTATGATCGATCCAATATTGGATTTCCCTAGGAATGATGATGGATTCATATTGATATGTGCATATTGATTAGCCGCGTGTCGATGACGTGGCGCTGGAGATCCATATTCCATGCTTAGAAGCCGTGTCCTTTGGTTTGACCTCTTCCTTCGTATCCAGCCGAGGCCACGCCCTTCATATCGATGCTTTACCATTGTTTTCGTATTGATGCTCTATATGTGGTTTTGTATCGATGTCAAAGTCCTTCCTTCGTATCGATCAGGTGGGTGATCGATACGAAGCATGTCGCTAATGAAGTGATCGGTCTGTGGGATGCTGAAGTCTGTTCTAACTCGATGGATACGAAATGGATGGATGTAGAGTGATGGACATGTGCTTTTTTCATATCGATCCTGATGGATACGAAACGATGGGTCTTGATGGATGGATACGAAATTGATGTGCACCACATGGATATTGATCGATCCATAACTCGAGCATACGAACTCCGATTGACCTAAAATTTGAAGTGTAGCCTCATCGAGCCTTGTTTATCATTCCTTATCAATCCCACCTTGATTGGAGCTTGGTCCAGTTTTGATGCTATCGATCATAGACTTGTTTCCAATCGATTTCCAATCCTGATATCCATCCTTTTTAGCCAATTTGTTGATATCTTGGTTTTTTCCAAAAGGCAGGGTAACATCAGTGATGGAATGATGGCCGAATTTGTTTGGAGGAGATGGAATGTTGGGTATGGAGGGGTTTGGCAGAGCAAAAAAGGAGGAAGTTTACGTCATAGGATTCGGTCGAGTGAGTTGAAGGATTGTATGTTGGGTGGAGGAGGGTTCGGTCGTTTGGTGAAATGGGAGAGATCAATAGTGGAAGTTTAGTGAGAGGTCAAAAATAACGAAGTAGAGGGATCGGTAGGATCGACTAAGTAGGAGAGGGGATCGGTGGAGTTGGATAATGTAAAGGGATCGACAAGTTTTGTTAAAGGAAAGGATCGACAACATTTGTTTAAAGAGAGGGATCGGTACCATTGCTTTGGGATAGGGATCGGCAGATATATATGGGCATTTATGTACTTGGCTAATCCTTAGGCTTTGAATTAAACTCAAAACCTAATCCATAATCACTTGTTTGAGCAATTACAACCAATTCCATTTCAATGAACTTGAACATATGACGACGATGAACAACAGGACTTGCATATTCATTATTACACTCGAAACTGAACGATCAAATCCTGGGGACTTAGAACATGAACTAAAACTTAGCATATGGACTTGAATAATAGATTTCACACTCTGATATGCTGATAGTCGATCCTAAAGCTTACACAACCGATCAACCTCTTTGCCAGTTGAGACGGTCAGCAATGACAGTCACTCTGGTCGAAATCTAAAGTCTCGTCATTTCACTTTGCTTTCTTATTTTTAGCTACTTATTTCGGTAATACACCACACTAGCTCACACTTAGCATGGGGGATAGGTAAACTTTTCTAATCTCGATTATTTACTAAGTATAGTTGACATGGATTTCCGACGTTTAGAGTGCCTAGCTGCAATGTCTTCTGGACTAGCCTTGCAACATAGCAATCCCGAAGCTGAGTCGAGTTCCGCAACCATATCTGGTAGGCTTTCCCATGGTCATCAAACCGAACAAACGGAAGATTCTGGCCCGTTACCAACCTTTTTTCTGATGTTCCCGTCCTCCCAGCGGAAGATGTAAGTCCTGCGCCAATGCTGTAGAAGGCCTTATACTCTTAGATAACCGACAGATTCTCAAGCCTCCAAAATTGGTGAGGTTGCCCTTCGCAGACAATGTTCCAGACATGGAATTCCATTCCAAGACGTCCTGGCTCCTTTGATAAATGACAGGGCTCACTTGCCACCGTATGGGTACATAGCATGTAACAAATTCATGTGATGGGCCGGATGTGTGCCGCCCTTCAATTCTTTTATTCGGGAAATGTTAAGATATCCTGGAATAACTCCCACTCAACTTCACCCGAACAGCTATGCCTTTCTCCATGGAACTTTTTTACTATTCACGAGCATTCTGTTCCGCCCGCCAACTCCTAAGGACATAAGGTTCATTTATAACTTTAAATGATGGTTTGGAAGTTCTTCCTATGTTTTTCTCGAACCTTTACCCAACTACCAAGTCTTAACGGGTGCTTGGAACAAACTTACCCTTTTCAAACACGAATGGTTCTACGTTCGATGTCCGCCTGGCTTTGCAAGGCGATGGTTGGAATGACGTAAGTGTCGTCTTCGCTTTATTTTCAAATTCTCTAATCCAAGTAATATTTTGGATCAAATAACATTCTGAATATCTATAGGTGTTTGCCCACGTCCAGAGGGCAATAGTTTTTCAAGAGTGATCTCCGCAATTCGTACTACCCCTGTCGAAGACAGGGACATCAAACTCCTCGTAACGGATGAGTTGTTATCTCTATTTGGGCTAATGGAAGAAAGCCACAGCATTGGGCTTCCTGGAAGTGCTACATTACCAAGAAACGCTATAGAACAAGAAGGGGATATCAATAATCCTGGCGTGTCCCCAGTCGAGGGGACATAGGATGACGCCGAACAAAGCGAAATTAGGGGTACCCAGATCAATGGGCCTGGCGACGTTGATGCAGGCCCAGACAAGGCGCCTGTGGTTGAACCATCATAAGGTGTGCAACCCCACATGCCAGCTAAGAAATGAATGAATCCTGCATTAAGCTTCGCAGGAGAAATATAGCGAAGGATCCGAAGTTTGTTATCACTTCCGTTGACAAAGAGTCATCCTCCCAACATTTAGAAAGCTCGATGAAAGGGTTTCTCCAAATCCCTGATGACATCATGACTTATGATTTTCCCAACATCAGTATTGTGGGGCTCAACTCTCCCCATAGAAGTAGTGATGGTGTTCTTCCCACTAGTCAAGTAGAGAAAATGCCTATAAGCAAGGCTACAGCAACTAGTCTGTCGGGAGGGACACTATGACACTCACAATCACGTGCACTTTATCACACACTCTTCAACTACCCTTTGTACAATGGTTTCTTATACGCTTTTGTTTTGTTTTTGTAGGTGCAATGTCTCAATCTCAAGCTTTTGATCGCTTAAGGAGCTCTTCGATGCAATACAGATCTAGTCGTGGCTCAGAATCGGGTAGGCGTAGAGAGAGAGAGAGACGGCAATCGGGAAAAAAGTCATCGCTTAAGGGAATCTTCATCTTCCAAGCATAACTCCCAGTATCAGTAATCCCACCAGGAAGGTCAGCCTAATCTTCCCGTTCATAGTGGTGATCAGACTTCTTTTCAGAGGCCTCAAGTTGTCGTACCACGTGAGCAATACTCTGGTTCTTCTAGCTCCAGGCAATCTCACGACTGTAGGTCGAGCAAGCGTGCAATCATCACTTCTGATCCACCTTTGCCGACCGCTACTCTTGAAGCTTCCACAGCAGAGAAATTGGGTGAACTTAAGATCAATTTTCCAAAAATTTGTTACGACGGGCTTAAGTTCCTTCCCTCAATTCATACAATCCCAGGGAACGCCAAAGCAAGCTCTCTCGCATGCATCAATGATGTTTTCGTGTAGCATGAATAATTCCAGCACTTAGCATTATTGAGCGACAGCAATAGATAGATCGTCTCAAGCTAGAGGTGATCCATGATAAAGATATAATTAAGCACCAAGTTAATGAGATCTCGGAGTTGACGACAAAACTAGCTGAGGCAAAAAAGAGTGCCCAGGAAACATCTGAAGCAGTAAGTTATCTGGAAGCTGCCCATAAAAAGGAACTTGATGCTGCCCTCAACCATAACGGTGCACTCGCCTTGGAAAAAGATTCCTTGCAAAAGAAGAAAATATCTTAGCCCATTGCATTGAGGAGTTTGAAGAGCTTCTTAAGAAAGAGAGGGAAGAGAAGATCGAAGCTCAAGAAGAATCGCAAAGATATTGGGAGGTGGCCATCGAAGCTAGGAATATGAAAATCAAACTTGGCGAGCGACTTGCTAAATTAAAGCCCTCAAAGAAGGGGCAAGAGAAGCAAGCCGTAAGGAGATGATAGAACATATTGAAGCCCAAGTGAGGATGCCAACGAATCCGGTCGGAATGAAATTAAGGACATGTTTGATCCATTGATCATCAAATACAATGCTAAAGTCCTTATCCACCAATGACCTGAGCTTTCTTGGTGAGGGTAATCTTTGTTCGCTCATAGAGGTCTGGGAGTACATTGTTGAAATAAAAAAGAGAGACCTTGGCAAAGCTGATTTAGATGAAGAGAAATTAGTGTGGGAGATCCTTCACGGAAATGAACCCCTAGACCTTGCCGCTGCGAGACTCCGATATTTTGACATTCTAGCACCTTCTGGTAATGGGAAAAATATTGTTGAATCTTTGGAGTTTGATGCCAATGGCCCCTCTTCTTTTCAAGCAGCTACAACGTTAATTTCTTTTTTCCCGGGGCAAGATTTTAGCTACGATTTGGAGAAACCCGATTACCAACCTAAGGTGCTGACCCCTATTCTGGAGGGAGCACTCTAGCGACAACTGAGAGTCAGCCGGACATAGGTATTCTGCTTTATTCTCCACTTTTCGAGAGATTTCGTTCTTCATGCCAAATAGTCATGGGCTTATCTTCTTGTTTCCACGAACCCGCAGGTCTTTCGGGTCCCAGCCAAACTATAAAAAGTGATGCTGCCGTGGAGCAACAATCGACATCTACTGAGATTCTGGCGGCCACCAACACTCTAGGGCCCGATGCCCAAGTTATCGAAGTAATCGATGATGATAAAGTTGAGGACCCGCCATTGCCTGATGAGTCGGATGATGTTGTAGTTACCGGCGCCACTGAGCATACCAACGAGCTTAGCATAAAAGAGTGCACTGAGAAGATGGAATTGCTGAAGAAAAAAGCTAAAATTGAGCCTGCCGACGTGGACATTGACGATCCAAATCTCGACCCATTACAAGTTATCACACCCGATGGATCGATTCCTAGAGAACTCCCTCCAAGTTTCAAAAGATCTCCTGCCAAAAGCGGTAAAGGAACGAGGAAAAGGACAGGAGGAAGCTCGGGTGGCGCCACTCCCAAAAATCCAAAAAATAGAGAAGACAAAAGAAATAGTCGTCGCTTCGGCTCTGTTTGCACATAGTTTGTATAGCTATTTTCCTTATTGTTGGCCGTGGTTGTACGGGTATGGCCCCCATTTTCTGAATAAACTCGTATCACAATTTTGAAACTTATTATGTGAATAAAAGTTTTTTTTGTTGAACCCTCATGTGAATTGTTATCTAAGTAGTTGAGCTATTACTTCCATTTAGTGTACTTGTAATTTGTTGCTCGTCGATTCGGATAGCAAACCACTAACTCTATTCCAAGGCCTCCATGCGGTCGTGGCCTTGAGTCGTACCAAACACTAGGCTTGAGTCCAAACGTTACGCTGTCGGATTCTACGGTTTGAGTGATTATGCTCCTGCCCACAGTCTCAGGCTAGAAGAGTTAGATAGTGGATGGTCGGGTTCCATCCCAAACGAGTTTATACTCCTCCTGTCGGTTTCAGGCCAGAGTTCATAGAATAGCGAGTGGTCGGACCGCACTCATCTATTTGTTTATACTCATATTCACTCTTTGGGGATAAGAGTTAGTTAGCGGGAGGTCGATTCACACCCGATTTATGTTTATACTCCAGTTTACACTCTACGAACTTAGAATTAGTTCGCGGGTGGTCGGTTCACACCCGATTTATGTTAATACTCCTGTCCACACTCTAGGGATGTAGAGTTAGTTCGTGGATGGTCGATTCATAGCCGATTTATGTTTATACTCCAGTCCACACTCTAGGGACTTAGAGTTAGTTCGAAGAATAATAGGATCGTACTATTCTTAATTGGTCAATTTATCCCCGAGGTCCGGGGTTTGATTTAGTAAGCGATCGGTCATGTCATGATCGCTTTTGATTTATTTCAGTCCCATCACTCGGCGGGATTTATTTGGTCATCGGATGGTCAAGTCACATCCATTTCTTATTATGTATTCCGTCCATCGGGTTATGAACGAGAGTTATCAAATGAAAGGTCGGACCATGCTCATCTTGTTTAGTTCAATCTGGAACTAGCGTAATTGATTAGTTCCAAACTCTGGGAACCTGTTCGGACATATCGACGTCGGTCAATTTTGTAATGTAACTAACATGTAATGCTACAACACACACAGATATAAAGGAAGTTCAAAACTTTATTCGCTAAATGGAAGGAAATGACATAATTTGTCTTTTTACATATCCAGAAAATCAAATGCTAAAGAAAATTATGAAAGTGAATACAACTGAATGAAAAAGAAATAAGCTAAGTGAAATAGCATCGTAAATGCTAGCTATTCCACGCCATTGGGAGTGTGATGCCATCAACAATTGCTAGCATGAAAGTTCCCTTTCCAAGCCTGTGCTCAATGACATATGGTCCTTCCCAGGTTTGATTCATTGCAATGGGGCAGGAATAACCCATTTCAAGACAAGATCGTTGATTTCAAAGATTCTAGGTCGGACTTTAGTGTTGTAGTATTGGGCGATTCGGTGTCAGTGTGCAGCTGCCCTCAAATCAGCTTCCTCATGCTTCTCATCCAAATAGTCTGGAGATTCCAAGATGAGATCTTTATTTGTTCTGGGATCGTAGTAAGTCACTCGATGGGAAGGAACTTCGAGCTCAACAGGAATAACAGCTTTGGAACCGTAAGCGATGGCGAATGGAGTATGGCTAGTCGCGTACTTATGGGTGGTCCTATAAGCCTAGAGTGCTGTCGGGAGTTCATCCACCCACTTGCCTCTAGCCTTTTCCAAACGCTTCTTCAGAATGGATTTTATGATTTTGTTCACAGCTTCAACTTGCCCATTTGCTTGAGGGTGAGTGACTGCCGCAAATATTTTTTCAATACGATGCCGACGACAGAAGTCTTTGAACATAGCACTATCAAATTGAGTCCCGTTATCTGTTACAATAGTTTGTGGAAGACCGAAATAGCAGACGATGTTTCAGACGATGAAATTGATTACTTTCTTGGTTGTGATCGTGGCCAAAGGTTCCGCTTTGGACCATTTGGTGAAGTAATCAACTGCGACGATAGCATATTTCGCACCACCTTTAGAGATCGGCAAGAAACTAATAATATATATGCCCCACATGGCAAATGGCCATCGGCGGACCATTTGTGTAAATTCCGTTGGCGGAGCTCTAGGAACTTTTGCATATATTTGACATTTGTCGCATCGCCTTACATAACCGGCAACATCTTGATTTACGGTCACCCAATAATACTCGTAACGGAGTATTTTCTTTACTAGAGTTTGCCTCTCGGTGTGTTCACCACATTCCCTTTCATGAACTTCCTTTAGGACTCGTTTTATTTCTTCATGAGTGATACACCGGAGAAGGAGAACGGAGAAACCCTTTATGTACATAACTTATTTCTATACATAACTCCTTTTGTATGATATACCGTAAAGTTTTGCGAAGGACTTGTCGATTTTCATTCCTTCATTCGGGAAGAACTCCACGTAGAAAATAGCCTTTAATCGGAGTCATCCATGACTCCTTATCAGGTCCTTCTCTAATACCTAGTCGATTTCCATCAGGCTTATGCTCGGAGCATTTAATACTTCGACTGGAATAAAGCCCATCTGTTGTGCATCAACGGAACGCTAGCAAACTTTGACAATGAATCGACCTCTCTGTTTTGATCCTGAGGAATGTGCGTAATGTCATAATACTCAAATTCAGTCAATAACTCTTGGACTTGGGTAAGGTATGAAGCAAGTTGTTGTCCTTTAGCTTGGTAATTTCCCCTGACTTGGCATACTACAAATTGTGAGACGTAAAATATTTCAAGAGACTTTATCCCCAGTTCTCTGGTGAGTTTAAGTCCAGCAATCAGAGCCTCATCCTCAGCTTCATTGTTTGTTGTAGGGAAATCAAGCTTTAAACCATAGCAAACTGATCGATCTTCAGGTGTTACAAGCAAAATTCCAGCTCCAGAACAATGATCATTAGACGTTCCATCCGTATAACTTCCATCGTACGGCAGGGGTTTCGCCGATCTCTGGGAAATCATCCTGCACAGTAAATTCTACTATAAAATCTAGCAATTCCTGACCTTGGATAGCCCTCCAAGAAAGATAAGTGATGTCGAATTGGCTAAGCTCGATATTCCACTAGAGTAACCTTCTAGATGTTTCGGGTCGCTGCAGGACCTGTCGTAACGGCTGGTCAGTATAAACAATTATAGGGTGTGCCTGAAAGTAAGGGTGGAGCTTTCATGATGCAATCAGCAAACAATATGTCAGTTTCTCTATCTTCGGATAGTTCCTTTCAACTCCTATCAATCGCTTGCTAACATAATATACCGGTCTCTGGATTTGACTCTCTTCGCGGAACAATGTGTCACTTATAGCGTGTACCGACATGGCTAAGTAGATATATAAATCTTCATGATCCACTGGCTTTGACAAGATGGGAGGTCTCTCTAAGTGGTTCACCAAATCTTGGAATGCGTCTTTATAATCCTGTGTCAATTCTAAATTCCCTTTTCCTCATTTATCAGTAGTTCTGGAAATGAATCGGCTTAGGGCAGTGACTTTCCTATTCAGGCTCTGTACTTGTTTGATAGTCTTAGGCGCTTGGATATTGCAAATAACCTGGATCTTCTTAGGATTAACTTCAATTCTACGGGAATTAATGACGAAACCCAAGAACTTTCCTGATGCAATACCAAAGGAACATTTCATAGGATAAATCTTCATCTTATAACGTCGGAGGATTTCGAACATTTCTGCCAAATCTCTAATGTGGTTGCTAAACTATCGTGAGTTCACAAGCATATCATCCACATATACCTCCATCGTTTTTTCGATCTAATCTTTAAATATTCCATTAACTAGACGCTGGTAGGTCGCTCCTGCATTCTTTAGTCCAAACGGCATCACCACATAGCAATATAATCAACCATCGGTAATGAAAGTGGAGTGCTCTTGATCGGGAATGTGCATCGGACTTTGGTTATATCTTAAGTATGCATCCATGAAAGATAGCAGTTAATGCCCTACGGTCGAGTTAACTAGCTGGTCGGTCCTTGGAAGGGGAAAACTGTCTTTCGGTCATGCCTTGCTCAAGTTCGAGTTATCAACGCACGTCCACCATTTCCCATTCGCCTTTCTCACAAGTACAGGATTAGATACCTACTTAGGGTAGAGCGCATCGCGAATAAACCCATTGTTTTTGAGTCTATCCACCTTCTCTTTATGAGCAGCAGATCTTCCTGAATCCATGCTACATCTTTTTTATTTCACCGGGACATGCCTTGGGTCGATATTCAATGCATGGTTCGCAATGGCAGGTGAGAAACCATGCATGTCAGAGTGAGTCCAAGCGAACATGTCGAGATTCACTTGGAGAAATCCGACAAGTTCTTTCGTCATCAGGGGGCTAAGCTACGATTGATCTTTAGGACCCATGATGGGTCATCGCGGCTGACCGTGATGTCAATCATCAGCTCAGCCAGTGCAGCCTTAGTTCCTTTGGGCTCCTCCTCATCATCTATCTGATCTATATCTCTATAGAGCCGGCTGTGGTGCCTGAGCCAAGGCTCAGGTGCTAGTTGTCAATCTTTAGTGGCTTGCAAGCGGACTGACTTGTCCACACCCTTACCTTTCCCCTTCCATTGAGCATCCCTCAACTCAGCTACATAACATACACATTCAGTTGCCTGATCACCATGAATAACTCCAACACCATTATATGTCGGGAACTTTAAAGTTAAACACCATGGGGCGAGAGCTGCCCGGAACTCAGCTAGGGCTGGTCGACCTAGAAAAGCGTTGTATGGAGAGTCAACATCCAAACAACAAAAGGTAGAATCCGTACTCTACTATGGTCACCTTCTCCCAACTCTACAGGTAATTCAGCATAATCAATAGCTTCAATTGCAGCACCATTAAAGCCATGAATGTGGGCTTTAGACGGTTTCAAGTCCTTGGCTTCCATCCTTATATGATCGTAAGCTTTTTTGAAAATTAAATTTATGGAACTTCTAGAATCAATCAATATCCTTCTCACTAAAGCGGGGCCGATCATGGCCGAAATGACCATTAGGTCGATCGTCGAAGCCTCCACCTTATCTGCATCTCTGTTTCTAATCACAATATCATCTGCCACTGTACGTTGCTGTTTTGCCGGAGCTCCATCTTCCGTATTCGAACAATATTCAAAATCCACATGCTTAATCGTGCTAGCGTAGCACTCCATCTCATATCAACTCTTATCAGCCAGTTGCGTTCCTCCGACTATTGTATTGATCACCAATCTTCCACCAGTCCGCACAGGCTCCTCAGCCATGTATGGTGCTTGTCCTCGGTTGGGGTTGAATGATCCTTGCCCGCCATCCTACGGGGTTTTAATAAACCGTTGTAACTTTCTTTCTCGAATCAGCTTTTTGATAATATCCTAGAGATGCCTACATTCGTTCATGTTATTTCCATAGCATTTGTGAAACCGACAATATTTTCCAGTTTCTTTCTGCTTCTCCATTAATTCTTTCACAGGCGGCTTTCAGTACTGCATGGTATTACAAGTAAACAAATAGATATTCTCTAGAGATGTATTCAGGGGCGTGTAAGTATCGTACATCGGAATCCTAGGCTTTCCTCTCCCAAGATCCCTCTTTCATTTTCGACCCTTATCTCGGCCTTTCTTCTGCTAATTTGGTTTGTTCTGGACATTCACTTGAACCTTTCCAGAACTATCGTCAGACTACTTCACCGTAATATTACTTTGTACTCCATCTCCACTTGGTCCCGCAACATTCTTCTTCCTAAAGCATCTGGCTTCCTCCTTTCTCAAATACTGAGCTGCCTTTGCATAGAAGCGCTCTAATGTTGCGAGTGGCTTGCCAGCTGACCAATCACCAAAATCAGACTTCGGATCAATCCCTCTTGTTACGGCCATCAATGTTGCATGGTCATTTGGATTACTGATTTTAGCGACAGCTGTATGGAATCTCTCCAAATAATATTTCAGTGACTCTCCCGAAGCCTGGATCACACTGGATAGGGACATTACATCCTTAGGGAGTTGCATGCATACAGAACTGCTCCACAAACCTTATTGCCAAATCATCAAATTTAGAGATCGACCATGAGGGTAACCTTGTAAACCACATTGTTGCTATTCCAGAGAGAATTATAGGAAAACATCTACACTTGGTTGCATCATGTGCTCATGCAGAATCCATCAGCCATTCATATCTCATGATGTGCTTCTTGGGGTAGGTTTTTTCCCTCGTAGGCAAGCATCAACGGCATGTTGAACCTCCTTGGATATTCTACATGTAGGACATTGCCAGTGAACCGGGTATAGCTTCTCAAGATTCCCTAGTCGTCATTGGTCAAGCCTTGGCTCTCTCTCACTAACTGTCTAACTACAACCGACAAGTCTGGCGTTTGGATAGTTGTACCAAGCGGTGGTCGTGTTCCACTCACGTGAATGGTCCGGTCGACGTTTGCGGGCCATTTCGCGACTTTTTAGTTCAACATCTTCCCGATAAATATCATGTAAACTCACTTCATTGTCATTCTGAGGAAGTATTTGGTTAACATTTAGCTAAACTCCATTATCCAAATCAGTTGCAGTGGCTCTAGGTTGAATCCCAACATGTATGGGTAAATTCCCTCATCTGGAGGAGTACCGATCCCTATGGTCCTGGCAGACTAGAATGGTCTGCCTGTTGACACCTCGAAGTCTCTACGCGATGTCCGTCTATTCTGTGACGCCTATACCTGTGATAGTCGTTTAATGAACTAGAGCTATCTGATGCCGAGTAAGGAGTAGGGTCCCTCCTAGCTTTCCATCGATGTTGCTGATTAAGTTGGTTCATTAGGTTGATATTGGTTCGAATCTGCTGATTTAATTATCGACGGCTATCCACTAGCTCTCTCATCAAATTCTGGAATTCAGCTCTCGTAATAGAATCAATTGGATTCCGGACTTCAACTGGATCAGCATTCACATCCACTGGTTGACTGCTTGGGCCTACTTGTTAAATGCTAGCATTCTTGTTTCCTTCCATGTTCTGAGAAGTAGATCTCGTATTCCTCACCATTGTTGATAGCTTTACTTAGATTTTTGCAAATCTAAGTAGTATGAGCAACTCCTTGAAGATAACTATGGATCTCCTTCGACGGATTTATGCAATCCAGTAGTAACAAAGGGATCCTAACAAGCTGAGAATCAAGGTTCTCAATGAAAGCATCAAAATATTTGCACCAAAAATTGGCACAAACACCCAATAGAGGGTTTTTGAAGAAAAAATAAATGAAGAATAAAATAGAAACTGTGGATAATAACAAAGAAACAGCAGTTAATTGAAAGAATAACATGCACACAAAAGTTTATAGTGGTTCGGCATTATGCCTACGTCCACTTTGAATAGATTGCTTTATTAATCACTTTATAATCTAAGTACAAAAGGGATCAGATGAAAATCCTTAGTTATAAAAGAATATAAAACAACTAACAACGTAATAGTCCCAAAAATGAACAACCAAGCCGGTATTTATAGATGAAGATGACCAAATATTTGTCTGAAAACTCGGCAGAAAGACCCTCAAACCATATGGGCCAACAAGAGGGGTCGCATGGCCCAATTCCCAAAGAAGAGGGATCGATATAGATCCATTCTTTGATTGAATTTTGGAGTGCGATCCCTATGGTGGCTTCCTCATGCTAAAATATGTTTAGCCTCCAAATTTCATGCCAATTGGATCAGTGGAGCTCGAGTTATTACTTGATTTTTGCTTCAATATGATTTGCATGCTGCTTTCTGCCGATCCCTTCTAAGGGAAGTATACCGATCCCTCCAAGTTTAACCCCTTCAAGTGCGATCCCTATGATCCCCATGTCTTGCTCACAAAATTTCATATGCATTGGACTTGTAGATCTTGAGATATTAATTGTTTTCTATAGGAATGCTCTCGCACCCTAAAACATGTCGATCCCTATTGTTGAAGCCAATTTATACCAATCCCTCCTAAATGTTGAACCATATTTCATAATTCGAACACTCTACCTTGCATATCCATCAAGTCCATTCAACATTGACTTCATGTTACCATCTGTACTTGATCATCACTCTGGAGTAATCGGCCTTGATGATAGTCGAATCTGACTTGTGCAATCAGTTCAATATAACCGGGTTAAAATGTCGTATAACACTTGCCCCCAAAGTCTCGAAAATGAACAACTAAGCCGGTATTTATAAATGAAGATGGCCAAATATCTCTCTGAAAACTTGGTTGAAAGACCCTCAAAACCATATAGGCCCATAAGAGGGGTCGCATGGCCAAAATCCCAAAGAAAAGGGATCGGTATCTGTCCCTTCTTTGGTCAAATTTTGGGATGTGATCCTTATGGTGGCTTCCTCATGCTAAAATATGCTTAGCCTCCAAATTTCATGCCAATTGGATCAGCGGAGCTTGAGTTATTGCTTGATCTTTGCTTTAATATGGTTTGCATGCTGCTTTCTGCGGATCCCTTCCCAAGGAAGTATACCGATTCCTCCAACTTCATTCCCTTGAGGTGCAATCCCTCGGGTAGGCTCCCTAGGATCCTCATGTCTTGCTCTTAAAATTTCATATACATCAGACTTGTGGATCTTGAGATATTAATTGTTTTCTATAGGAATGCTCTCACGCCCTAAAACATGCCGATCCCTATTATTAAGGCCAATTTATGCCGATCCCTCCTAGATGTTGAACCATATTTCATATTTCGAACACTCTGCGTTGCATATCCATCAAGTCCATTCAATATTGACTGCATGTTACCATCTGTACTTGACTTCTGGGCTCCATAATCATCACACTGGAGTCATCGACCTTGATGGCAGTCGAATCTGACTTATGCAATGAGTTCTATACAGCCGGGTTAAAATGCTGGATAACACAAAACAATACCTAAGCCCGATCCGTCGAGATTTTTAAACCCACTGGATAATATCCATACACCTAACTCAGAATATTTATGTTAAAACCATATTTTAAACTTGCAAATTTGGAAAAATTTGTATACAAACAATGTTAACATATAAATTGGACGGTGATGTAGTCAAGTTCACAACAAAAGTATGCAAGAACATCTACGTGTAATCAAACAAAATGGTAAACAAATAACATACATACAAACTCATGTTTTGATACGACAAAAAACTAATAGTGGAATCGGGCCATAACTGAACTGGGTTTTGATAAAACCGTACCCGACCCTAATAGTAACCGGATCGGACCTAGGTTGGGCTTGGGTAGTAAAAGCAAAACTCGTACCCGCATTAATAGGGAGGATTCAGGCCGGACTCGGACCGAAATCCATACCATTGACATGTCTAATGGTGGGTACATCCATCCATCACCATCGGGTCATATAGAATCTATAGTAGTTCAACCGGCTTTTTCATAAATACCCTTCACTGAGTCAAATTCATTTGTTCATGTTATGTTTGTATTTCCAACAGCTGATAATATTTGTTCCCCAAAGCTAGTACTTGTATGCTTTTTTCTTTTTTTTTAAAAACAACTTCCTAAGAAGTTGCAAAAAAATAAATTTCTACTCACTTCTACTATATTAGATTAGAAATTCAATATTTGACTTTGCTAACCTTATTTCTCATTTGGTCTCTAGCCATATTCTCATTCTTCATTGATTTGAAAAAAACATTATGCAATTAGTTCCTCATATTTGTTTTCAATTAAAGTCCCTCATATCTAGCATTGTCTTCACTCGCGTATTTCTATCATATTTCGATCTCCCCTTCAATTTCTAATTAAGCATTTACAAGCCTAAAGAAACTCTTTCTCCCTTTTTAAATACTTTCTCTTCTCCAACAAGATACTCGGTCCTAATTAAAAAAATGTTAAACTACTAGATATACCCTATCTCTTAAAGAATTTTACATCTCAAGAGATATCAAGCTCCACTAAATTCTTTTAGGATGGAGTTATTCTTCTCTATTAGTTATTAGAAAAATCGGATTTAATTGGTATTCTTTTTAATTCTGGTTTCATTTTTTCCATAATTTATTTCGCAGCGGTAGCCGAATAAAAATGTGGTAGTTATTGGAAAAATCAAAATTTACTAGTGAGTTTGATTTTATTTGCGATCTTCAATTGTCCAACTTTGATATCATTTTTTCCTAATTATCATTGCATGGTAGCTACTATAAACAAACATATTGCTTACTAGAAAAGCCGGATTTTTGTTGGTACATATAATTTGTTTGTCATCGATTGACTAATTTTGATTTCAATTTTTTTCTTATTATTTCATGGCAATGGCTATTTGCGTATATATTGGCTATTGGAAATACAAGATTTTATTCATAAATTTAATTTTATTTGTCTACGATTGTCTAATTTAGTTTTATTATTATTTCATGGCAGCGGCTATTTACAGATGTAAGGATATTGATGATACTACTATTACTATTGGAAATGAAGGGTCGTAACAATAAGAGCAAGTCATATAATTTGTTAGAAATTGATGAAGGATCGGTAAAGATATCAATTGGAGGACGTTGTACCGTGGATGAGTCACCATCTTGAAATTAAAATTCGGCATAACTATGATACAATCGACAATTTTTCATTCATTTCTCAAAGTTAACACAATGACCCTTCAAACTTATGCACTCAAGAGAAACATAAAGGTGAATTTCTTTCACTGTTTTTAATTGGAGAAGGGGTGGATGAAAATTGATGTGAAATGAATGTATATGTTTTCTATGTGTCTCTCACAAATAAATTATTTCCATTAAACAACATTACACAATTAGAAATAGTCGCCCATTAATATAGGATACAAAAGGTTAGCCAAATTAAAAGACAAATTTAATTTAAATTTCTGCAATCTTCGCGATAAATATGTGTTTTTAGTAGCCATGTGCTCACTTTAGGAACTCATTAGTGCTCTATGGAAATGCCAAGATCCCCCATCGAAAGTGGCATACCTTTACACCCAAGTTGGAAGTTCGTAGTTCTCTCTATAGTGCATCTCAAAAGCATCTGCGAAGATTATACGTTATATAAGAGAAATAAGGCATAACCTTAGATAAATCAGTGAAATCCATCAAATGCGTCTTAAAAGCATCACCAAAGATGGTTATGGATTCTAAAAGAGGCAAAAAGCTCAAACTAGGACAAATCGGTAAAACTCATCAAGCGAATCTCAAAAGCACCGACAAAAACTACTTATGGGTAATCTAAGAGAAAAGAACCTCAACCTCAGATCAAATAGTAAAATCAATCAAATACATCTTAAAAGCACTATTAAAACAAATTATGAATTTGATAAAGGGAAAGAAAGCTCAACCTAAAGAATCCATCAAGTGCATCATAAAGGTGAAAGTCACTAGCATCATTGTCCTAGTGGTTAGGAGATTCGACTTTGGTGTGAGGGGTCATAGGTTCAAAACTTGCATAACGTGATTTGAACATATATTGATATGTAATATACTATGTACTACCTAAGACTTTTAGTACTAATATGTACTACCATCTAAGTACTCAATTTCAAAAAGAAATATGAAAGTCACTGTGGATCGATTAAAATGAATTATTCTACTAAATTAAAACTTATATAACAATAGCTTAAATAAAAATGCTCTAAAGTAAAGTCCACCAAAGATTTTAATAGTAGTTTAGACCTCCCGTCCTAAGTCCAATCCCATGCTCCTTTTAGAATTGACTAAGCAACCCTCACTTTACCGGGAGGAACATGTATCTTACAAAATGCTTGAGCAGCCGAATAGGACTTCACTTGTCTGAAGTGACAAAGTTAGAGGTATGCCCTAAAGGCAATTATATAATTTGTTACATATATCTAATTCGTTGACCAATCTTGTTCGAACTAAAAGGTGTTTTCTTTCTATTATATACTTATATAATGTGTTATATTAATTAGTTAATTTAATTTAAAGTAGATTTAATAGAAAATCCTTAAATGATATGTTTTATGATAGTAGTTACAAAGTGTTGTAACCATGTGTAATTTATCACAATAAAAAATAAATATACCATTTTAAATACTAATCAAAATGTATGGAGACTGGATATTAATACATCCGTTGAGACTAGCGTACGTAACGCTCTTCAAATGTTGAGCAGTGTATTACTCATGAGCATTGGGGGCATCAATGAATTACATACTGATAGTTATTGGATAACTATGGAAAGATTCACTCAATAGTTTTTATTGGTTAATATAACTAAGGTCAAACAGAAAATATAAATGCGACTAATTTACACAGTGTAACATCTGTTAGATCTTTTGTTTTGATTCATGCCAAGACGATCAAGACAATAGAAGAATAATTGAATATTTGACAAAATCTACGACTACAAACTACGAAGGCGACTAGACTCGACGAGGAAACAAAACATCTAGACTCGACGAGGCAACAAGACTCGAAGATCATATATCATGTAAAAATTTCGTTTTAGAGTCCAAGTCTAGTATGTTAAAATCTTTCCTCAAGTAGTTCACTCCCTATATACTAAAGTTTTCACGACCTTATTGAAATTAACTTTTCAACATATTTTCAAAATTGTTTTTAGAAAATACTCAGTTTAGTCAACTGGACTCATGCATCAGTCGACTAAACCTGTGCAAATATTAAATGCATAGATCAGTCGACTGAATGCACTTAGTCGGTCGACTGAAACTGTGCAAATATGAATGCACATATACAAATTCAATCAATTGAATTTCATAATCAGTCGACTGACATGATTCTAACTGCCATTTTTATGAATAGACACTTCTCTTCATGAATGGTTTTCTTCTTCATGGAGAGTTATGTCCATTGCTATTCGATAAAAAGTTTTACCAGATGTTGTAACTCTCTATCTACTAAATATATGCATTAATTTCAAGATCAACTAACTTAACTTTCTTGCTTTTACTTGAATCATCTTTTCTGAATTTACTGCTCTCTTGAATTCAAATATCTATTGCTTACGAAGATAATTCTATATTTCTAAAAGCAATCTGAAACTTCCTAATCTTCATATACACACAACTACATACATTATACTTGAGGAAAAGATTATAGGAAGGGTGTACTGCAATTGACATAACCGTGTTGTTAAAAGAACACAAAAATTCAAGACAATCAATCTACTTTGTATTCAAGTCCTGTTCGGTTGCTCAGGCGGTCTAAACCCGTTCGGTTGCTTAGGCGGTCAAGTCCTGTTCGGTTGCTTAAGCGGTCAAGTCTTGTTCCTCCAGGTTAAGCGATGGCTGCTAGTTTAAATTTTAGATGGAGTTTGGGACTGGACGTAGAATGGAAAGTTCGAACCAGTATAAAAATCTCTGGTGTCATTTTTTACTTTACTATTTCTTTTTATTGTTATTTTCCACACTAGTAAGTTTAATATATATTCCGTATTACTCAATCCTATAGCATAGTCACTTTCATTTAGTATTAGAGCAAGTCATCTTATAACCATAACATAGTTATCTGATATTTTAATATGGAGAACAACACTAGCACAAGCTTCCTTGAAGGTCAATCTACTGCACGACCACCACTATTTAACGGGTTGAACTATAACTATTGGTCCACTAGAATGAGAATTTATATGCAAGCTAATAGTTATGAAACTTGGAATATTACTCAAGCATAATATATCATACCTACTACAGAATATTCACAATGGTCTAACACACAAAAACTGGATGCTACTACAAATGCCAAAGCCATGAATATGTTATATTGTGCATTAGACAATAATGAATTTAATATAGTAAGCATGTGTACTACAGCTTATGAAATTTGACAAACACTTAAAATTACACATGAAGGTACTAACAAAGTAAAGAAGAGTAGATTTCTATGCTCAAAAATCAGTTCCAGAATTTCAAAATGAACCAAGATGAAACAATAAATGAAATGTACTCTAGATTCCAAGACATATATCATTCTCTCTTAGCATTAGGAGAAAAATATGCAGACTTTGATATTGTTTCAAAAATCCTCAACTCCTTAACAGATGAGTGGAAGCGAAAGGTCTTAGCGATCGAAGAAGCTAACGACATTTCAACCATTAAACCAGAGGAGTTGATAGGAAATCGAATGTCTTATGAAGTTAATTTCCAGGCAAAACGAGTACAGGCGCGAGATAAGAAGAGTATAGCATTCCGAGCAGAAAAGGATGAATTAGATTCAGACAAAGAAGATATGTCGTTCATTGCTAAAAATTTCAAAAAGTTTTTGAAATTCAGAAAGAGCAACAAATTCAAAAACAACAAGACCAGCTTCAGCAGCAATAATAACAACAACAAGCCATCTTCTTCTGCTCTAGAATGTTATGAATGTCACAAGAAAGGTCACATCAAGAAAGACTGTCCTGATCGAAAGAGAGAAAAATTTAAGAACAAGAAAGATAGATTCAAAACGAAAGCTTTCTCTGTTACATGGGATGATTCAGAATCATCTTCATCATCAGACGGTGACACAGACAGCGATTCTGAACAAGCCAATGTCCGTTTTATGGCCACAAATGATGAGGTAAGTGATCTAACTTTTGATGATTTATTAGAAATAAACTCTGAATTACTTGACAAACTAAGAAAAATCAAAAGAAAATATAAAGAAATTCTTAAAAAAATAAATTAAACTGAAATTAAGGTAGATATATTAAGAGATGAGAAAGAAATTTTAGAAGGAGAACTTGAGACTTCTCAAGAATCTTGTTCTAATATGACATCTCAACTCTCTATGTTAAGTCAAGAAATAGAAACTCGGAAGGAAAAGAATGATGCCCTTTTAGTTGGAAATCATGATCTTAAAGCTAATATTAAAATATTAGAATTATATATTTCTAGTCTTAAAACAAAATTAGATGATATTACTAAAAATGTCTCTAATTTTAACAAAGGTAGAGAGAATCTTTCTAAAATTATAGAAAATTCTTAGACAGTTTCAAATAAAAGAGGACTAGGATATTAGCAAGTGTCAAAATGTATTCCAAAGAAAAAGAATAATAATACTATTGTAAAATCAATTTCAAAAGTTCCAAATTATTCTAAAACAATTAAGATTTGGGTTCCTAAAACAAATAATTCTTTGATTAGAAACAACTATATATAATCTTTTTGTAGAAACTATTCACAAGAATAAAAAAAATTATTTTTAAAAGGAATTCTGAACCTTCCTGGGTTTGGTTTCCAAAGACCTAATTTTTTAGGACCCTAATAAAGGTGGGTACCAATGTTAATTCTATATTTTGCAGGTACCATTTAAAAAGAGAGGAAAATGGATATTGGACAGTGGTTGCTCGAAACACATGACAGGAAACATAGAGATGCTAACAAACATTATCTACTCAAATGAAGGCCCTGTCACTTATAGAGACAAATCCAAAGGATATATCTTCGGCAAAAGCGATGTGAGCAATAATGGTATATCTAATTTACCTCTTATTACAAATGTTTGCTAGTTAAAAATTTAAAACACAATTTACTTAGCATCAGCCAACTATGTGACAAACGATTCAATATATCTTTTTCTAAAGATAAGTGTAGCATTTTTGATCAAAATAAAAATCTCATTTTTGAAGGTTTTAGAGATAAAGATATGCATGTATTGAATATGAATATGAATATAAATTACAATACTAACATGTGTCTAATAGCCAAAGAAAATGATCCTTGGTTATGACACAAAAGATTTTGTCATATTAATTTCAAAGCTATAAACAAATTATCTAAAAATGAATTAGTAAAAGGTATACCAAAAATGAATTTTAAAGTAAACAATATTTGTGATGCTTGTCAATTAGGAAAATTATCAAAATCATCTTTTAAATCGAAGAAAAATATTTCTACTTTACAACCACTTGAACTATTGCATTTGGATCTTTTTGGCCCAACTCAAGTTCAATCCATAAACCATATCACATATGTGTTTGTTATAGTAGATGATTTTTCAAGATATACTTGGACTATTTTTATGAAAAATAAAAGTGATACTTTTGAAATTTCAAAATCTTTGCTAAAGAATTCAAAATCTCAAAAATTCAAAAATTAAAAACATTAGAAGTGATCATGGAGGTGAATTCCAAAATGAAGCTTTTGAACATTTGTGTAATAAAAAGGGAATTTATCATGATTTTTCTTTTCCTAGAACACCACAACAAAATGGAGTTGTAGAAAGGAAAATTAGAACCATACAAGAATGTGCAAGAACTTTATTAAATGGAAGCACTCTACCAAAACATTTTTGGGCAGAAGCTGTAGCGACTGCTTGTTATGTTCTAAATCGTGTTTCCATCCGACCACTAACGAAACACACTCTATATGAACTTTTTCATAAAAGAAAACCAAATATTTCATATTTTAAAGTTTTTGGTTCAAAATATTTCATTTTAACACAAAAGGCCAGCTTGGAAAATTCGATCCAAAATCCGATGAAGGAATTTTCATAGGATATTCGGAACGAAGTAAGGCGTATCCAATTTTAAATAAAAGAACTAAAACAATCGAAGAAACACTTCATGTTTCCTTCAATGAAAATTTTAAAATTAATAAGAATCTTAAAGATGATGAGATAATAACTAAGACCGTCACAAATACGGTTACTCAAAATAATTTTGTAGAAGACGAAAACATTGTTCAAAATGAAAATGAAATAAGATTTCCTCCTAGGATTTTACGAGATCACCCAGTAGAAAATGTCATAGGATAAATTAATTCACCTGTCAGAACTAGAAATCAACTTAATCAAATGGGCCATGTAGCATTTCTTTCTAACATTGAACCTAAAAATGCCAAAGAAGCCTCTACTGATGACTATTGGATTATAGCTATGCAAGAAGAGCTAAACCAATTCGAACGAAACGAAGTTTGGGAATTAGTTCCTAGACCGAGTGATCAAACAGTCATCGGTACTAAGTGGGTCTTAAAAAATAAAGCCGATGAATAAGGAAGTATAACTAGGAATAAAGCTAGATTAGTTGCACAAGGATATAATCAAGAAGAAGGAATTGACTATGAAGAAACGTTTGCTCCAGTCGCACGACTAGAAGTAATACATATCTTACTGGCCTTTGCATGTTTTCATACTTTTAAACTCTATCAAATGGATGTTAAAAGTGCATTTTTAAATGGATATATAAAATAAAATGTTTATGTTGAACAACATCCTCTATTTTCACATGAAAAATTTCCAGACCATGTCTATAAACTCAAGACAGCTTTATACAGTCTAAAACAAGCACCTCGTGTTTGGTATGAACGTCTTAAAAGCTATCTTATAGACTCCGGTTTTAAAATTGGAAAGGTTGATCAAACTCTTTTTATTAAATGAACTAAAAAGGATATTTTAATTATTCAAATTTATGTTGATGATATTATTTTTGTTCTACAAATGGTAAGTATGCACGAAATTTCTAACATAATGGCCAAAGAATTTGAAATGTCACATATGGGAGAATTATCATATTTTCTTGGATTACAGATTAAACAATTAGATAATGGAATTTTTATTAATCAAGAAAAATATTGTAATAATCAAATTAAACGCTTTGGTATGGAAAATACTTCTGCCAAACCAACTCCAATGAGTACAACAATACATCTTGATAGAGATGAAGATGGCATGAGTGTTGACCAAAAATTATATCGAAGCATAATTGGATCATTAGTTTATCTAAATGCTAGTAGACCTGACATAATGATGAGTGTTTGTTTATGTGCTCGATTTCAAGAAAATCCTAAAGAATCACATATGCGAGCGGTGAAAAGAATACTACGTTATCTAAGCAAAACTAAAGATTTTAGACTTTTCTATCCGAAATAATGTCCTTTCGAGTTAGTATCATACAATGATGCTGATTTTGTAGGATGTCCGATAGATAAAAAAGTATGAGTGATGTCATTTTATTGGACAATCTCTAATATATTTGTTTAGCAAGAAACAAAATTGTGTTTCCCTCTCGACTTGTGAATCGGAATATATTTCAGCTGCTTTAGCATGTGCTTAAGTCATTTACATGCAACAAACACTTCAAGATTTTGGAATAAATTTATCTAAATCAACTATTTTTTGTGATAATACAAGTGCTATAAACTTATCTAAAAATCCTGTAAATCATTCACAAACAAAACATATTGACATTCGTCACCATTTCCTTCATGATAATATTGAAAAGGATATAATAAGATTAGAATTTGTGTCTTCTGAAAACCAGCTGGCTGGTATATTTACAAAACCATTAAATGAAAATATTTTTATAAAATTAAGAAGTGAACTAGGAATTTTATCGTTAAAAGATTTAAACTAATTTCTCTATTTTATTTAAGATTTTTTTTCAATTTTTTTTTTCAAAAATGGAGTTTGCAATACTCGATCTCTAGTCTCTCACTTACAAGTCTCATGCATTTCCATTCTACTACATATTGTTTCACATCTGAACCTTCCTTTCAATTCTTTGTATATTTTTATCTATTCTTATCTCAAATTACAACCCTACATTAGTTTCTACTCTTAACCGATCATTTATTTTCTGGTTGAAATTTACTTTACCACTTAATTAATTTCCATTTCTGTAAATTTAGACCATATAAATACCTACATCTGTTAATTTCTTCATATCATTCTTTAACTAATTTTTCAAGCTCTCAAAATCATGTCTTCATAAGAAACATCAGATTTTTCCTCCATTGATTATTCTACTCCTATTTCTAGTTCAATTAATTTACCCACCCTTACAACGATTTACGTACCTGTTCCAATTGTTCCTCCTGGTTATCACACTGGGTATACACCTGAATCAAAACGAGTTCGTAGAAATCTTGGTTTCGGCTCTCCATCTGTTGCTCGACAAATAGATGATATACATCACTATCAACGAAAATCATTAAGTATACAAAGAGAAATGTAATATGAACAGAAGAACCATGGCAGGAGATCAAGCTTACTCGAGAAATTTGCTTTGAAATTTTGTGGTTCCCCTTCGTCAAATAACTATGTGCATTAACCATCTCCCCAGAGGCCTCCTTATTCTCCGAATTCATGGGATCGTTCTACCATTCAACTGGCGTGAGAAATTACCAAAATCGAACCGGAGGAATGTATAACTCCTAAGTCTTCTGAGTCCTCAAAATTATTCTCCTACTTAATTCTATTTTTTTATGTTATTTTTTCAATATATGTTTGTATATGTTATTTCCTTCCTTAATAAAATTATTTGTCTACATTTTTAATAAATTCGGTCGACTAAATAATAACATCAGTCGACTGAATGCTGCTTTCCAATATAAATTTTTCCTGTAATTCAGTCTACTGACTACAGAATTCAGTCGACTGAAATCCCCAAAAATAAAACTAAAAACTTTCAAGAATGATTCAGTCGACTGAATCATAAGGTCAGTCGACTGAACCTGATATCCCTTATTTTTATTAAGTCATTCAATCGACTGCTATTGAATTTCCAGTCGACTGAAACGGTAACCGGGTATGTTTTGTCTTTTATTAAGTCATTCAATCGACTGCTATTGAATTTCCACTCGACTGAAACTACTAACCGGGTATGTTTTGTCCAAAATGTCATTTCATTTTTCATATAAACATATAATATCAAACAACTTTTCATTCTTAAAACTATTCTTTCATTTCCTCTAAAAATATTTAACCAAAACCCCCAAATTTCTACATCAATTTCCAAAATCCCTCTCCAAACCCTAAACCTAATAATGCCTCCAAAGAGAGCAAGGTCTTCATCATCCACTGCTGGACCATCCGAATCTCAAATTAGAAGTTGGCTTCACAATGACAAAGCAGTTCAACGATTCAACAAAATGAAGAATTCAAGAATCTTCGAAGGCTCTTTCATCAAATATCCTAATTTTGCCTTATATGCTATCCAAGACCTAGCTCGAAGGAGTGGCTTGGAATCCTTGCTTGATTTCACCGCCAATAGTATAAAGATAAATCATCTTCTTATTAAACTCTTCTACGCAAACCTCAACTTGGATCATCATAATATCCAAAATCCCGATGATTTTGTTTAGACCCTCGTTTGCGGCATGAAGATTTTCTTGCCTCTCGCTTGACTTGGAAGGATTCTCCAATACCCGTTCGAAGGAGAAGAATTAAGCAACATTGAAGTAAACATGGATTCTCGAGATAAAGTTAGCCATCGTTTTCTTTCCGACGACTTAACTGAACTCAAAGCAATAGCCCTTCGACCAAAGCTAGAATTATGCACCGCGCTCTAACTCACACCATCAATCCTCAAACTAGTAGCTATGAGAAGGTCTACAGACGTGATTTTCAATCGCTTTATGCTATTTGGGGACAAGGTCCCATAAATTGGTGTAAGGTAATTCTTGATGAATTACAAACTTTTAACCATGGCCATATGAAGACTATTCACTACGACACTTATATTATGAGAATTATCCGGCATTTTGAATTCCTCTCCCCAACTCGGACTATTCCGCAATTGGTTCCCTAAACACCAAAACTCTAAGCCTGATGGGACTACCAAAGCAATATTGAAGTCATATATCACTTTCGAACGTTGGCTAGAGAATCAAGCTTCCGTTCAACGTCAACCACCTTCTAGACAACAAGCCCCCCAAGTCAAAGCAACAACCTCTTCACAACCACAACCTCCATGAGAATTCAATGAAATTCAAGAAATTGGACCACAAGTTCAACCACGAGACGCTTTATCAATTGTCTCAAGAAATCAAAAGCTCTTGGATAAGCGGCTATCCCGTGTCGAGATAAACGTTTCCCGTGTCGTGAAAATCGCCACCAAGGTAAATAAAAAGCTTATTCACATTAAGGGGTTCTTGAATAATATTTGGGATGTGCTTTCTTGTGGACAATCCTCTTCCACATCTATACATGTACCTATGGCTCCAGGAAAGCGTCTCAACCACACTTCACTTGGTCAACTTCAGAGGAAGGTCGAGAAGGAGAAGAAGAGGGCAAAGAAGTAGGTGGTCAAGAAAGTGACTCTAGTGGAGACGATGAAGAAAAAAGCGAAGGAGATGATGAAGAGAGGGAGGAAAGTTCTGGTGATGATGGAAATAATGATGAGTGTGTAGCTTACTTAGTTTTTGTTCTCAATATTTTGCAAAATGGTATGTTTTGTATTTTTGAAACAATGTTGTATTTTCATTCATATTCCTAAGATTATCTATGTTCTACATGATAGTTACAAGTTTTTATGTTTCTGCCATAAATGCTTTTATATTACCTATATATTTATATATACATACTCTTTTTTGTCGATGACAAAGGGGGAGAAGAAGTGTAGTACTAACAAATTTGATGCAGGTTTAAGAAAATTTTGTCTCAGATTCAGGGGGAGTTATATAACGATTTTTGTCGAGATTTCGCTCATATTTCAATGTATCACAAAAAGTTGTCATCAATCAAAAAGGGGGAGAATGTTAGATCTTAGGTTTTGATTCATGCCAAGACGATCAAGACAACAGAAGAATAATTGAATATTCGACAAAATCTATGACTACAAACTACAAAGGTGACTAGACTCGACGAGGCAACAAGACATCTAGACTCGATGAGGCAACAAGACTTGAAGATCATATATCAAGTAAAAATTTCGTTTTAAAGTCTAAGTCTAGTATGTTAAAATCTTTCCTCATGTAGTTCACTCCCCATGTACTAAAGTTTTCACGACCTTATTGAAATTAACTTTTCAACATATTTTCAAACTTGTTTTCAGAAAATACTCAGTTCAGTCGACTGGACTCAAGCACTCAGTCGACTGAACCTATGCAAATATTTTTTTTATAAAATGCACAGATCAGTCGACTGAATGCACTTAATCAGTCGACTGAATCTGTGCAAATATGAATGCACGTATACAAATTCAAATTCAGTCGACTGAATTTCATAATCAGTCGATTGACCTGGTTCTAACTGCCATTTTTATGAATAGACACTTCTCTTCATGAATGGTTTTCTTCTTCGCAGAGAGTTATGTCCATTGCTATTCGATAAAACTTTTTACTAGAAGATGTAACTCTCTGTCCACTATATATATGCATGAATTTCAAGATCAACTAACTTAACTTTCTTGCTTTTACTTGAATCATCTTTTCTGAATTTACTGCTCTCTTGAATTCAAATATCTATTTCTTACGAACATAATTCTATATTTCTAAAAGCAATCTGAAATTTCCTAATCTTCATATCCACACAACTACACACATTATACTTGAGGAAAAGATTATAGGAAGGGGTACTGCAATTGACATATCTGTGTTGTTAAAACAACACAAAAGGTCAAGACAATCAATCTACATTGTATTCAAGTCCTGTTCGGTTGCTCAGGTGGTCAAGTCCTGTTCGATTACTCAGGCGGTCAAGTCCTATTCAGTTGCTCAGGTAGTGTAAACCTATTCCTATGGGTTAAGTGAGGGCTGCTAGTTTAAATTCTAGAAGGAGTCTGGGACTGGACGTAGAATAGGAAGTTCGAACCAGTATAAAAATCTCTGGTGTCAATTTTTACTTTACTATTTCGTTTTATAGTTATTTTCCGCACTTGTAAGTTTAATATATATTCCATATTACACGATCCTATAGCACAGTCACTTTCAACATCCCCTATCTAGAGGCCCAAAGCTAAGCGGTACAGATGCTGCAGTCATCTATAGTATTAACTTCCGACGACAAAATACAGCTATGTTAATGGTATCTATAATATCAGAAGCACTTGAATATGAAGCAAATCATAGATTTCAAAACAGAATTTTCTATTACATTTCAAAACAGTTGTTCCATATTTAGATTACATAATCCCAAACGTTTCCCAAGCAATGATAAAATGTACTTATTACAAAATACGCCAAGAGCGACATATGAAGATGCACCCTTGGATAATCAGGGTCACATAGTCATAATTGACTTAATACATACACAGTGGAAATAAACGCAAAACAAAGAACTACAACTCCTAAATAACTATCCGTTAGCCTCCTGCTCTCCTCTAGTAGCTTTATTTGTCATCCTACTAAACCTAAAAGAACCTCAACACTCAGCCTACTCAAATCAATTTTGAGCACCCGAGAGTTTAAGGGGAAAACATAAAATTCGAGTCAGAAATAAAGCCTGGTGTGAATAATACTATACATTTCGGTTATTGATGTTAAGTGAGACCACGCCGCTTAGCGGAACGGGTTTCCCCTCACAAAATATTCTTTTAAAACATATCTTTTATATACCTTTATCCTGCAACCAAAACTGGTTAAGACTATAAAGCATTATTATGTAAACATACATATCAGGTAACAAATGGACTATTTGTTCGTACAGTATAGTTTTCTTTGGCTTACTATTAACCTTTTGCTAACTTGGTCCTACTAGACAAAGTAACAAAATTTATCTACAATCTGTTAGACACACATCTTTTGGACAGTCTGTCCTTAACTATCTGTTAAATAATTCTCTTATGGACGGTCTATCCTTAAATTAACATCTTTCAGGGTCACCTGATCCTAACGGTTTTGCAGGCTCACCAATAACCTATCTGTATACAAACATATACTCCCTTCTATGTGCAATCATAATTTTAGTCTTACCTGTGACAAAGCCCTACATACTGGAATTTTAGACTAAATTAGCTGGGACCAATGGCTAATGTATAGGGCGCGACCCTATACCAGTCCCATATGGTATTCTAATATCTGAGTCATTTTACTTAGGGATAACTTCCTTTAAATTTTCCTTGAAAAACTCTTTCAAATTGATTTAAATCTTTGAATCATACTTACGCAAGGAAAATACATATTCTCTATGCTTTACTCAAAATCACCTTGCCATGTTATATATATATATATATATATATTTTACTCAACCTCTTGTTGATGTAAACATTTACCCCTTTCGAAACCATTAAACCTAGTCTTTCGAAAACATAGCAAAATCCTTTCCTTTCTTTTCTCTGAAAGCTTCAAAATATTAGACATCCCTCTTTAAAACCCTTAACATTGCCTTTCAAAAACATTGGAATAACCCTTCCTTTCTTCTGATTGAAAGCTTCGAAAACAAAGGGAAAACCTTCCCTTTCAACCCCTTCGAAACCATTCATTAAAACTCTTTCAAAAGCATTGATACACTAAACCTTTCGAAAGCCTTTGGGTTCAATTTAAAACATGTGTACTTTTTGAAATCATTCAAAGTTTTCTTCTTCAAAACCTTTAAAAACTATCTCGGTCCAAACCTTTTGAATTATGCCTTCAAGTATAGCAAAAGGATAAGAAGCTCATTGAAGTCGAAAGCACTTCTTCCAAAACCATTAAAACTATCTCTGTCGAAACCATTTAGGTTATACTTCAATCATATAAAAAGGGTCTTTAAAACATTTAAGTCAAAACCTTTTGTTTCGAAACCATTTCCTAAGTAAAGAGGTGATGGTGTCAAAACCATCCCTTCGAAAGCATTGGAGAAATGGTTGATTTTTAAAAACTAAGTATACCTTTCGAAACCATTGACTTCGAAAGGTAGAAAGGCGGCAGCTAGGGGCTTCGGCTTAGTCGAAAGCAAACATTTAAAACTAAAGTGCAACCCATTCGAAACCATTCCTTTTAAATCCACTGACCCAGTCTAAAGCTAACTGAGTCAAAAGCCATTCAATTGAAAGCAAGCAAGTGCATTTTAATTTAAAAACAAAGTGACGCTTCGACCCCTTCGAAACCATTGGTTTCGACCTCGTACCTTTCACCTTCTATCCAATTCGCTACGTACTAATTTCTTAATACCCGATGCATTGGTTTCGATGGAGTTGAGGGCGAAGGGACTTGGTCGAAAGCCAACCAAGGTGGAAGCAGGTGCCGAAAGCAATAAAACAGTTAAAAAGCCTGAAATAAACAGTTCTTTTCATCTAACTTGCTTTACGTGTAAAATTTTGATTGGTTTCCTCTTTTCTTTACCACTAAAATATGCTGCACATTTTAGAGCCAAATAATTAACTTAAATCATTTGCCAAACACCCCTTGTCCTTAATTAAATATATAAAACATTTAAGTCTCATACCTTAAATAATTTTATATATTCATCAAAACACTTAAGAAAATTCTATAAAAATTCCAGAAAAATCCTTTCCATTATGTTTTCTAACATATATAGATTTTGGACCCAAATAATTATTTATCTTGTCGTAAATAATTTATAACCCAATACATCATTTTCTTCTATAGAAAATTAATATAAAATCCATCATAATTTAGAAAGGGGTTTTTAGGCTCAAGGAAAAAGTTAGAGAAAAATTTAGTTTCAGGGACAAGAAGTTTGTTTTTTAGGCTGAATGACACTTTTTAGTGTAAATCACAGAATGATAGTTGTAACTATCATTTTCAGTTTACGCTAAAAAGTGTCCTTCAAACTAAAAAGCAAACTTGTTGTCCCTAGGACTAAACTTTTTTGCAACTTCTTCCTTGTGCCTATTTGCCTGATTTAGAAAATTATGAAAATTGAAACCCATCTCTAAAATATCGTTTTCGATCTACATAAAAATTTGCAAGGCATTTGAATGTCATTTAATAGGGTTTTCATATCAAACATATCATAAAAATTAAAATGAACATGTATAAATCATTAACAAGTATATATAAACTTCCAATCATCCAAAACATGGCATTATCATGCAAAATCATTTTGGTTTACCCTTAAATCCGAAAACTTTAAGAAAAATAGGATGTAGTAATCATTTACCTTAGCTTTTGATTAAATATATGAGATTTGATGTTGAACAAGTTGATTTACTTCTTCTTCTTGAAATCCTAGCTTTATCTTCTCTTGAGATAGAAATGGTGGCCGACATTAGAATATCATTGCTTGAGAAAAATAAAATGAATGTGTGTTTGAATTCCTAAGGGTTTAGGGTATAAGTTCTATCATTTTCCTATTTTTCCCTCCCTTATTTTCTAACACTTTTATTCATGTTACCTTGTTTTGATTTACATTTGACATGGCACGACTACCCTTAGTTATATCAAATCTCAATCTATTAATCATCTTACATTATTTTATTTTATTTAGATAATCAAATATTATAAATAATGTTACTAAACATATCGGGTGTTACAATCTCCCCTCCTTAAAGAATTTCATCCTCGAAATTACGATAAGGAACACATTGAACAATCAAAGGTAAAACATACCATCAAAACAAATCAGGATAAGCGTCTCTAATCCTGCTTTCAGTCTTCCAAGTACAGTCTCTAGCATCGTCACTCCACTGGACTTTCACTAATCCGACTATCTTGTTCCTCAACTTCTTCTCGTCTCTTGTGACTATCCGAATAAGCTTCGTAACTATAGTCATATTTGGTTCCCCTACTAAGTCCTCTAACACGGTCGGTGCTATAGTAGTGTCTGGATCCCTAACACACTTTCTCAGATCAGATACATGAAAAACATCATGGACTCCTGTTAAACTACTTGGTAACTCTACTCTATGCGAGTTTTTCGATCCTTTCTAAATTAGGAAAATGACCAACGAACCTTGTTGCTAATTTCCCTGTCTTTCCGAACCCGATAACACCTTTCACCGGCGATACTTTGACGAAAACATGATCTCCAACAGAGAACTCCAAATCTTTTCGTCTTCTATCTACATAGTTTTTCTGCCTGGACTGAGTTTCCTTCATTCTTGCCTTTATCAGCTCAATCTTTTCGGCTGCTTCTTTTACCAAATCAGGACCAAGAATCAATCTATCCTCGGTCTCTAACCAACATGCGGAGGATTTGCATGGTCTTCTATACAAAGCCTCAAACGGTGCCATTCCTATACTAGTTTAATTACTATTATTATATGAAAACTCGACTAGGTGTAGGTGGTCTTCCCATGATCCCCCAAAGCCCAGTACACAAGCTCGCAACAAGTCCTCCAAGATCTTTTTAACTCTTTATGTCTGCCCATCTGTCTATGGATGATAAGCAGTACTCATCTTGAGCTTGGTTCCTAAGCTTTCCTGAAGACTTTTCCAAAAATTGCTAGTAAAAAAAGAATCTCTATCACTAACAATACTACTAGGAATTCCATGCAGTCTAACCACATTCTTCATAAATAACTTAGCCAATACAGGTGTCGTCCTGTTTGCCTTGACCGGAATGAAATGGGCGCTCTTGGTCAATCTATCTACTATGACCCATATACTTTCATTCCCTCTATTAGATCTTGAAAATCCATCAATAAAATCCATAGAGATGGAATCCCACTTCCATACTGGAATGTCCAATGGCTGAAGCAATCCACTTGGCTTTTGATGTTCAACTTTTACCTGTTGACAGTTCAAACATTGTTTCATCCATAAGCCAACATTCCTTTTCATGCCTTCCCAGAAGAAACTTCTCTTTATATCTTGATACATCTTCGTTCCTCCTGGATGGATAGTGAACTTTGAGCGATGGCATTCCTCCAAAATCTCTTTCCATATGTCTCCCACATTTGGAACAGATAATTTGCCCTTCTTTCTCAACCATCCGTTTTGGTTAAAACAGAAATTATTTAAGTCATCTCTCTCCATTCCTTCCTCTAAATTTCTGATCCGTTCAGCCAAAGCTAGATCCTCCTCCTGTTTAGAAGCTATCTTCTCAATCATTATCGGTTGGAATTCTAAACAAGACAACCTAGCAGACTCTCCACCAGACTCGGCTTCGGATCTCCACAGTATTCCACAAGATGACAATGATTCCAGGTCTTTACATTCTGCTATCATAGCTAACACTACATTTTGATGCTTCCTACTGAGCGCGTCTGCAACTTTATTTCCTTTTTCGGGTGTGCACTCTATTCCAAAATCATAAGCAGCTAGAAACTCCAACCTTCTTTGTTGTCTCATGTTCAGCTCCTTCTGAGAGAACAAGTACTTCAATGACTTATGATCCGTATAAAGCTCAAACCTTTCTCCCAAAAGGTAATGCTTCCACACCTTCAATGCAAATATAACCACAGCCAATTCCAAGTCATGCGTTGGATACCTAACCGCATGTTGTCTAAGCTGTCTAGAAGCGTAGGCAATCACTTTACCCCTCTGCATTAGTACAGCTCCCAACCTAGTACCACACGCATCAGTATAAAGAACTAAATCTTGATCTCCCTTCGAAACCACTAACACAGGTACATGGGTCAATAAGTGCTTCAAGCTCTGAAATGTTTTCTCACACTTATCGGTCCATACAAACTTTATATCCTTTTGTGTTAATTTAGTCATCAGCGCTGCAATCCGCAAGAAATCCTTTATAAACCATCGATAATATCCCGCTAATCCAAGGAAACTCCTTATCTCGGTTACTGTTTCCGGCTTTTTCCAATTATTAACGGCTTCAATCTTTTCTGGATCAACCGACAATCCCTTCTCCGAAACCATGTGACCAAGAAATTTCACTTCCTTCTTCCAAAAATGGCACTTCCAAAACTTTGCTTTCAGCTGATGCTGCCTCAGCATTTCAAGCACAATTCTAAGATGAACTTCATGCTCCTTATCATCCTTAGAGTACATCAGAATATCATCTATAAAAACCAACACAAATTTATCCAAGTGCTCCTGGAAAATTCGGTTCATCAAACCGACAAAGGATGCTGACGCATTAGTGAGTCCGAACGGCATAACTAAACATTTGTATGACCCATATCTTGTTCAGAATGCCGTTAAAGGTATACTATCTTCCGCTACTCTAAGTTGATGAAATCATGTTGCCGAATCTAACTGGGAGAATATCTTAGCCCCACTCAACTGATCGACAAATCGTCAATCCTTGGCAGTGGATATCGGTTCTTTATCGTCTTCTCATTCAGCTTACGATAATCGATACATAGCCTTAATTAGCGATTCATCCGGCTTCTTAGCAAATACAGCGGCTGCTCCCCAAGGTGAACTACTCGGTCTACTAAAACTCCTTCCTTCCAAATCTACCAACTGAGCTTTCAACTCCCTCATCTCTATTGGTTTTATCCTGCTTGGCGGCCTACTCATCGGTTCTGCACCAGGCACTAAATCAATCCGAAACTTAATGGCTCGTTTCGGTGGCAATCCAACTACAAGTTCAAACACATCCATGAATTCTCTAACTATGAAAACGCGATTCAACTCATCTTCCAACTCCATAACTCCCAATAAGCATTTACCTCGCAACTGGGGTTTTCTACGGTATAAACTATCCGATCACTACAATCTGGGTGTCTAAGTGATATTTTCCTATCTAGGAAAAATATCCTAGCATCATAATTACTTAACCAATCCATACCCAATATAATTACGAACCTAATGAAATTAAATACATGCAAACTGCAAACAAAGGTGTAACCTAGCAGGTCAAACTCTAAGTGGTCACACTTCATCCCAAGCGTTGCATACCCTCCTATCGGATTTGCAACTCTTAAGGAAGTAACTAAATATGTGGGTTTTGGTTTAAGTTTATTTACCAAACATCTAGATATAAAAGAATGAGATGCACCAGTATCAAATAAAACACTAACAGATGTATCATGAATCTGAAGCATACTTCCTAACACAGCCTTTCCCTTCTCCCGCACTATCGGTTTTGACATAGTAGGCTCTAGTGCAAACACCTGGCCTTTATCCCCTTTTGCTGGCTCTTTGCACTGGTTCTTGCAGTGCCCAATTTGATCATAGTTAAAACATATGATCCCTTTCTTCTCTGCAGCCTTCTTTCCTTTGCCTCTTCGACACTCATTCGGATTATGGCCTTTCTTATCACACTTATAGCAGACCACCTAAGACTTTTCTTTCTTTGTCGTACCTTCTTCCTGAGCATTCTTTTTGTGGAAAAACTTTCTCTTTTGGCCCTGTCTGACCTAGACCTCTTTCTCTTTCTTCTTTTCCAAGCAAGCTAACATCTCTTCATGTCTCAACGCCATTTCCACTACCACATCACATGGATCTTTGATGTGCGGTAAAGTAGCCCTAGCCAACTCCGGCTTCAAACCTCGAATAAACTTTTCATTTCTTTTCAACACTGTGTCAACAGTAGCATACCCATACCGGGCTAACTCTTCGAATCTACTAGCATATTCTAGAACTGACATTTGACCTAGTTTCAGCTCAGCAAACTTCCTGACCAAGACAGAGTGTGCCATTACTGACATGAACCATTCTTGAAACCTCCTCCTAAACTCCGTCCACGTCATAGTCTCTTCATCCACGCCAGCGGTTACAATATTCCACCAAAATAAAGCAGCTCCTTGAAGCTGTCTTGAAGCAAGTCTTCTTTTTTGCTTGTCAATTAGCCCTAAGTCAGTAAAAATCCTCTTGCAATGTAGCAGCCAGTATTCTACTTTAATAGGATCCTCCGTTCCGATATACGGTTTTCCTCCAAGCTAGTATAGTCTCTGCTCAAGTTAGCATACTGATTGACCATCGAAGCTTCCTGAACTCCTGCTCCAGCAGCATTACCTCCAACCACTCTAGCTGCGATTCCAACTTGCATCATGTTTACGAAAAAATGATACATGGCTCCTTTGTCCACTTGGGGAACCCCAGCACCAACGTTCTGAGCCTGAGCCTGACCTCTTCTAGTATTTGGTAGGGCATTTCCATTTGTGGTGGTGCTTTCTCCTCCAAGACTAACTTCGCCTCTTCTTCCGTCCATATTTGTATTCAAGCCTCCTGAGATACATAAAAATATTGTAACAAAGATAGAAGTCTAGAGATATAGCATATATTTACATATATAGCAAATACAAGTATGTTACTATAGCGTTATCCCTTACCCCAATCCTATCTCTAATTCCTAAGGATTATGTTTTCAAAAATCATTTTAGTTAAAGTATTTCATAAATCTACGCTCTGATACCAAGTTGTAACATCCCCTATCTAGAGGCCCAATGCTAAGCGCTACAGATGCTGCAGTCATCTATAGTATTAATTTCTAGCGACTAAATACAACTATGTTAATGGTATCTATAATATCAGAAGCACTTGAATATGAAACAAATCATAGATTTCAAAACATAATTTTCCATTACATTTCAAAACAGGTGTTCCATATTCAGATTACATAATCCCAAATGTTTCCTGGGCAATGATAAAATATACTTATTACAAAATACGCCAAGAGCGACATATGAAGATGCCCCCTTGGATGATTAGGGTCACATAGTCATAATTGACTTAATACATACACAGCGGAAATAAACACAAAACAAAGAACTACAACTCCTAAATAGCTATCCGTTAGCCTCCTGCTCTCCTCCGGTAGCTTTATTCGTCATCCTACTAAACCTGAAAGAACATCAACACTCAGCCTACTCAAATCAAGTTTAAGCACCCGAGAGTTTAAGGGAAAAACATAAAATTTGAGTCAGACATAAAGCCTAGTGTGAATAATACTATATATTCCGGTTATTAATGTCAAGTTAGACTACGCCGCTAAGCAGAACGGGTTTCCCCTCACTAACATTCTTTTAAAACATATCTTTTGCAAACCTTTATCCTGCAACCAAAACTAATTAAGACCATAAAGAATTATTATGTAAACATTCATATCAGGTAACAAATGGACTATCCGAACACTATAGTTTTTTGGCTTACTATTAACCTTTGGCTGACTCGGGCCTACCAGACAAAGTAACAAAATTTATCTAACATCTTTTAGACACACCTTTTCAGGACGTTCTGTCCTTAACTATCTGTTAAATACTTCTCTTCTGGACAGTCTGTCCATAAATTAACATCTCCCAGGGTCACTTGATCCTAATGGTTTTGCGGGCTCACCAATAACCTATATGTATATAAATATATATTCCCTTCTGTATGTAATCATAATTTTGGTCTTACCTATGACAAAGCCCTACACATTGGAATTTTGAACAAAATTAGCTGGAGCCAATAGCTAATGTACGGGGCGCGGCCCTATACCAGTCCCATATGGTATTCTAATATCCGAGTCATTTTACTTAAGGATAACTTCCCTTAATTTTCCTTGAAAAACTCTTTCGAATTGATTTAAATCTTTAAATCATACTTACAAAAGGAAAATACATATTCTCTATGCTTTACTCAAAATCACCTTGTCATGTTATATATATATATATATATATATATATATATATATATATATTACTCAACCGCTTGTTGATGAAAACATTTACCCATTTTGAAATCATTAAACCTTGTCTTTTGAAAACATTGGAAAATCCTTTCCTTTCTTTTATTTGAAAGCTTCAAAATAATAGACATCCCTCTTCAAAACCCTTAACATTGCCTTTCAAAAACATTGGAATAACTCTTCCTTTATTTTCCTCGAAAGCTTCGAAAGCAAAGGGAAAACCTTCCCTTTTGTCCCTTTTGAAACCCTGGGGAACCACCCTTTTGAAACTATTCATTAAAACTCTTTCGAAAGCATTAAAACACTAAACCTTTCCAAACCCTTTAGGTTCAATTTTGACACATGTGGAAACTTTTTGGAAATCATTCAAAATTTTCTTCTTCGAAACCTTTTGAATTATGCCTTCAAGTAGAGCAAAAGGATAAGAGGCCCATTGAAGTCGAAAGCACTTCTTTCGAAACCATTAAAATTATCTCTTTTGAAACTATTTAGGTTATACTTCAATTATAAAAAAAGGGTCTTTAAAACATTTAAGTCAGAACCTTCTATTTCGAAACCATTTCCTAAGTAAAGAGGTGATGGTGTGGAAACCATCCCTTTGAAAGCATTGGAGAATTGGCTGATTTTTAAAAAACTAAGTATACCTTTCGAAACCATTGACTTTGAAGGGTAGAAAGGCGGCAGCTAGGGGTTTCGGCTTAGTCGAAAGCAAACATTTAAGACTAAAGTGCAACCCATTCGAAACTATTCTTTTTAAATCCATTAACCTGGTCTAAAGCTAAGTGAGTCGAAACCCATTTAGTTGAAAGCAAGCAGGTGCAGTTTAATTTAAAAACAAAGTGATGCTTCGACCCCTTCGGAACCATTGGTTTCGACCTCATACCTTTCGCCTTCTATCCAATTTGATACGTACCAATTTCTTGATACCAGGCGCACTGGTTTCGATGGAGTTAAGGGTGGAGGGACTTGATCGAAAGCGAACCCAGGCGGAAGCAGGTGCCAAAAGCAAATAAACAGTTCTTTTCACCTAACCTACTTTATGTGTAAATTTTTGATTGGTTGCCTCTTTTCTTTACCACTAAAAAATGCTACACATTTCAGAGCCAATTAATTAATTTGAATCATTTGCAAAACACCCATTGTCCTTAATTAAATATATAAAACATTTAAGTCCCATACCTTAAATAATTTAATATATTCGTCAAAACACTTAGGAAAGTTCTATAAAATTTTTAGAAAAATCCTTTTTATTATGTTTTCTAACATATATAAATTTTGGACCCAAATAATTATTTATCTTGTCGTAAATAATTTATAATCCAATGCATCATTTTCTTCACTAGAAAATTTATATAAAATCCACCATAATTCAGAAAATTATGAAAATTGAAACTCATCTCTAAAATATCATTTTGGATCTACATAAAAATTTGCAAGGCATTTGGATGTCATTTAATAGGGTTTTCATATCAAACATATCATAAAAACTAATATGAACATGTATAAATGATCAACAAGTATATGTAAACTTCCAATCATCCAAAACATGGCATATCATGCAAAACCATTTTGGTTTACCCTTAAATATGAAAACTATAAAAAAAATGGGATGTAGTAATCATTTACCTTAGCTTTTTGATTACATATATGAGATTTGATGTTGAACAAGTTGATTTACTTCTTCTTCTTCAAATCCTAGCTTTATCTTCTCTTGAGATTGAAAATGGTGGCCGGCCTTAGAATATCTTTGCTTGAGAACAATAAAATGAATGTGTGTTTGAATTCCTAAGGATTTAGGGTATAAGTTCTATCATTTTCCTACTTTTCCCTCCCTTATTTCCAAACACTTTTATTCATGTTACCTTGTTTTGATTTACATTTGACATAGCACAACTACCCTTAGTTAAATCAAATCTCAATCTATTAATCATCTTACATTATTTTATGTTATTTAGCTAATTAAATATTCTAAATAATGTTATTAAAAATATGGGGTGTTACACACAGCTCTCTCAACTTGAGAATACTATTGATCTTCAATGTGGAAGCTCCAATTTCATTATAGTTAAATTGTAGCATGGTGTCCATCGAATGACTATAGTTGGGTCAAGTGGAAGTACTGAAAGTAAAATACTATTCAAGAGAGGATTTGTCTCCTCAATTATATGTGGTTAGTATCATGGTCAATTAAAGTCAACTCAAAGTCAAAGTCTTTGGCCATAGCATTTTAGTTAATAATAATTGTTATTATTGACCCAAGGACTTTGTGTTTGACTATAAAGTTGAATATGGATGATACTGGAATTTTGACCATTACCAAATTCCATAAATCCAAAGTGATATAGTTTTGACGAAGAGAATTGGTATATATAATTATCACTAAAAGGTACCGCTTAAGTGTTTGTGAAATTTGATTTTACCAAAAAGATCTATAAGCGATGAATTCACCCAAACTGTCATACCACTAGCTAAGGTGACATATGAACATTGATATTTGAATTGTTCAATATTAATCACTGACTGAATTCACACCTCTGAGTCGCACAATCACATTTGTAATTTCTTTGAAACCCATAAGATTTATATAATTTGTAAAATGTTATAAATTGACTACATTAATTAATATTTGTGAGATATTATTTACTGTTGGTTTATTTGATGTTTTGAATGCTGTTGGAAATTATTTAAATGCATATATAAAAGTTATATTTGCAAATATCGATAGAATTTAAAACATAATTTAAATAATAAAATAATTACACAAAAGTTTTTCTTTTATTTGGAAAATTTGCACATTACGAATGTACTTGGACCAGCTATATAATGGTGTGAGGAGTAAATCAATTAATTGGATTAATTGAAATTTAATAGGGGAATAAAAGAAGGAAGTTTTGATAAGAGAATAAGAAAGGTTCCTTTAATTCTATTAAAACAAAATCTCCTTATTTTTCATTCTAGAACAGAACATATCTTTTACTTCCTCTCGTTTTCTTTCTCTTCTCTATCATTCGTTTATGGTTAAAACTTCTTCTGAAGGAAAAAAACATTAAAAAAAATCCAAATCAACATCAAATCAAAATAAATTAAAGAAAGGTGGTTCATCATTCTACTGCAAAGTGGGATGCTGATTTATTTGAAATATAAGGAAAAGTCACAGATCAAGGGGTGATGAAAGGCAAGGTAATCGGTTTAAGAGCAGCAACTCCAAAATTAATGATTCGATTCAAGGAGAAAATTCATTGTTTTAAGGTGAAAATTCAAGGCAATGGTAAAAGGTTTATCTCTTATCCATTGATAAATGATTTGTTGTTATTTTATATTTCTATTAGATATCTCGATTATGACGAATCTTATGTATCGATTTATCGTCACATAATGGATGGTTGTATGTTCAAGCGCCTAAAAGTATTATTATCATTTTGTTTATTTGTAATAGCTATGATACTCCCTGCATTAAAATGAATTTCTTTCTTTTCTTTTCCAATTTTGAATCTAATATTGTTTAATTGACTTTAATTTTACAAATTTACAATTAAATGATTTACATTTTATAAAATTATGTTTTAATATATACACACACACATACACACACAGATATATGCACACACACACACACATATATATATATATTGAATTGTATATAAACTCCTTTGTTAATTAATTTAAAATTGATTAAGTAGATTAAATTTATACATATGTATTTCTAGAAGTAACAAATATGCACATTATACAAGATTTCAAAATAGCAATATATTTCTCTTACAACCATACTTCTTAATTAATTAATTAATTAATATTAAACTAACCTTCTATTTCTATTTGATGATTGAAAGCATCATTTGTTGTTATAAAATATTGTTATCATTATAAAATTTATTCTTTTATCAAACAGTCACCAAACTTTGAATACATTCGTTCTTTGTTGAATTTTGAAATGAAACGGTTCTATTAAAGGAAATTAACGAATTTTTTAATACATACATATATTTTCATTATATTCATACCAATTTGATGCATTTATAAGTACATTTAGATAATATAATCGAATGCAAGAGAGGATAACATGTCTGTAGCGGTGTAAACCCCAACACCTATACGCGAGCATGTTCAACCATGTACACGGTATAATGTTACACGTGCTCGTTTACACATATGTGTATATGATACACATATTCAAAACCTAATAAAAAATAACTAAACTAAAACTATTTATAAATATAAATAAAATAATGATTTTATTTAAAAGAAAATTTAGAAAATTTCTAAATATATTTAGACTCCATAGGCCCACTAAAGGTTCAAAATGGTCAAAAAATTGAAATTCACCATTTATTCCGCTACGGGCTATCCCAATTCCAACAATGGTATTCAAGTGAGATTGGTTGAGGCGTTCACCTGGCATATTGGATGTCCTAGGTTTGATCCCTACAACTAGCATGATAGGGGGTTCTCACATTGCGATCTATGATGAAGCGTTGCCTCTTACCCTTACATATCCTGTGATGGTTGTGCTAGTCGAAAGGCTGCATATGAAACTCACTTGTGAGGTAGCTAGTTATGTCACCCTAAAGGAGTTTGAGCCAGAGCAACAATGGTATCAGAGCCCAATAGCCTATATGGTCTAAATTAGTCATGTTAAGGCTAACTAATTAAGCTTGCCCACTTAGTACGGTGTCTAAAAAGGTAATGTCTAGGATTGGAATTGGGTAATCAAGTACCATATCCTACCTGGTTACCAACATGGCTTGAAATTTGAAGTGAGCCCAAAGGTTGCCCCTAATAGAAAAGGGTTAATTTGAATTGGGCCTTGGGCTAATTTTCAAAATAGTTTTGAAAATTAAGATGAGATTTTAAATTTAAAATAAAAACATGTTCATTATAAAAGGTTAAAATATAGCATAAAATTTCAAAAATTTTGAAACTATTTAAATATTAATTTCAAATTTTAAAATTGGTTAATAAGATTAATAAAATAAATTAATTAAATGAGTTAATTAATTAATACTTATATGCATATATTATATACGTTGATATATGTTATGTTATTTTAAAGTGTTTAAGATAACATAAGTATACATGTATATATATAAGAACTTTTTTGAAATGAATAGTTTAATTAAAATTATTTAATTAAATAATAAATTAAAGTTTAATTAATTAAATAAATTAATTAAAGGTTAATTAATTAAATAAAGCTACACACATACAAGATATATGTGTTATACTATATAGGTTATAGTATACACTATAAGGTTATAGTAGATATGTCCAATATAAAAGTTATATTGGAATACTAATATAAAATTAATTGAAGAGTTAATTAATTAAAATCAATTAAAGAGTTAATTAATCAAAATTAATTAAATATGATTTAGTTACTCTAATGTTATACATAACATTATTGTATAAGTTAATTAAAATATAAAGGTTATATGATAATGAAACTTATATAATATGAGTGTATAAATTAAAAGTGGAACATTAAGAAACCCGAAATAGACTTAAGGAATAAATATATACGTATAGTATGTAAATCGTGATTTTAGATATGTCCGACACTTGAATCACGAGGGTATTTCATAAGAAATATATTATTCCATAAGTCGTTATCACTCAATTTAATATATTGAAGATTATGAATTTTTAATATAAAGTTGTCCTCTATTATTTATAAATTAACAGATTACTTGCATACCCTTTAGTTGTTGAGCTTTCCTCAAGCTTGGGATATTATTTGTAATGCTATCAATATATTAAATAGATGAGGTAAGATAACTACATGTATTTGTTGAGCTTTCCTCCATTTACGTGCATTATACTTAGGTCGTTACGGAATGATAGGTCTGAGTGAATAGTCCTACTTTACTTGTTGAGCTTTTCCCAAGGTAAAGGTGAGATTAGGATAAGGAATCACATAATACTAGCTAATTATGAGTTATCCGTCATATGCGGGCCTATGACTTGTTGAGCTTTCATCAAGGTCGGTATCCTAAGATATACGAGTCCTAACACCCACTAGTGAAGTAAAAAGACTTCTATGTTTCACTTAGGGTTTGGTAAAACATAAAAGACTAGTGGAAGCCTTATTTGAAAAATGAAATAATAACATTTAACTTTTCTAATATTGTAGGAATATATGCTATATAATGTTTTAATAATCTATAATGATAAAATTGTGCGTTTAATATGATTGATAAAATGTTTATCGATTAAGATATACATATGAACTAAATTACAGACTGACAAAAAGAAATATAAAATATACTTACTAATAAATACTTATTGCATGTTAATGTTTTAACACCCATGCAAGTGCCTGCTTTTACAACTACTTAATACGTTCTAATTTGGTCACTTACGTGTTTACTTGGTTAAGACATTGTATTGCATTTGATGAGTTTTGAACTCAAAAGCAATACCAGACTATAGATATTTGATCCATATACGATCACATATAAGTGTTATATGGTGAATGGTCACTTTACATAATGTACAATACTTCAATGAAATTAGTTCATTCGAAGCAAACAAATAAACCATACTTTGAGACCAAGTATTCAATTTGAGTAATTGCAATAAAGATTGTATCATGTTAAATGTAACGCAAGACCAAAACTATAATTTAAATCTAAGAACTCGATCGCTAAAATATCGGTTTGATTGATTTACGTAAAGTGCAACACATTTGATGTCCTCAAATGTTAAGGATAATCGAATGCGTTTTTGTAAAGAGTTTGTTATGATATTGTAGTAATGTTTTTCTTTTGAATGGTTTGACCATTTAGAAAGAAGAATGAATGTATAAGAGTAAATGTCATTTAAGGTACAGTTGGGATGAAAAGAGTGAATAGTCACTTTTGCTTTATAAAGAAACATCGGAAACAAGAATTGTAATAATAATGATATGGTACTTAACACTGGAATAAGAAATACGATTTCTATTTTGAAATGTAATTTTGTATAGAAAATTGTTTTCTATAAGATTTATTTCTATTTGTTCAAGATATTTGATCAAAGAACTCTCCACTATAAACTTATTGCAGTATATGAAATAAATAGTCAACATTTAGTGGATGATGGGCCTCCGTATTTGGTATGCTATTATAGTAATGGTGGAATAGTAGGAGCATGCCATATAATGCTTATTGATTGCATCAAGTTACGAAAATTGTTTGTAAAACATAGTGAACATTATTTATGAAATAATGATTATTTTTCAGTGTCGACTGAAAAATTGACATAGTTATATTTCAGTGTGAATATTATGAATAATCGTTATGAAATAAAACTACAATGTGGTATTTGTTTTCATAACAAAATAATGCATTAGAAAATAATGAAGTATCTAAAATTATTTATAATTATTTTGAAATTATAGACTAAGCCATAATTTTGAGAAATAATTTTTATTATATGATTATGAATCATATGATACTGGCTAATTATGTCTCAAACAATTAAGGCATATGCACCCATTTAGTGGGAGCATTATAAGAGCTCATGAACTCGTTGGATTGAAACATATAGATATATGCAATCGTAAGTTAGTAATACCAAAACGGTTCCATATATTTTGTCATATTCACCGATGAGTTATCACCGACACAGACATTGTATTTGATATGGATGTATAAGTCTATGATGAGCTCACAGAATATAAAATGGAAGTAAATAAAATAACATGCGATGGAAATGATTCGATTTGATCGAATAGGTAATTATATTAGAAAGAGTTATGTATGTACCTAATATGAATAAAGATTCAGTTTCAAAGGTCACTTTTCCCTATAGTACATAATGATGTATTGATAAGGAGTGATCAAACTTTGTTGAACAAAGCATGATTAATGATGAGTGAAGTTGAGTTAAAGTTCTTTCTATAAGGTGTGTACTTAGGAGTAGTACATAAGATTGAAATTAATATCATCTAAAGAATAGTTTACAACCATATAAGATAAGAGTTTATAAGAAGCTCTTACATATCCTAAGCCATGGAGTTGGTAGGTTATGCAAGTCAAAAAATTCCATGCAATAATCGTATGTGAGGAATCTTATATGAATATCCCCAAAAGGAGCATGGGAAAGACTGCCATTAGATGGTATATTTAAGTTTTGAACATAAGATTTTTAAACTAAAATCAAGTCAGTTTCATATATAATGAAATTCATAAATTTTTATGAATACCTATTCTTTTGCACTGAGAAACAATTGTTATTGCAAGAGATACAAAATTCATAGGAAGGAATTTTTTTGAGAAATATTGGTAGTAAATTGGAATTGGATATGATTCAAAGATAAAACTGATTACATGAAATGAAATGAAATTAACTAACCTAAATGAACAATCGCATTAGAGTGTCTAATAAGTATTCATGCACATTGAAGAGAAGCTATGAGTTTCTTATCAATGTTGAAAATATATAGTCCTCCATTGTTTAATTAAACCATTAACAGTGTTGAATCTATGATATGGTACGATGCACATATCTGAAATAAATTCCAAGTACATATCAAAATATGATTTTGGTAGATGTACCTGAAAGGGATATGATCCAACGGCCACGAATGAGTCTTCGAGAGTAAGACTAATGCAGTTGGAATATAATAAGCAACATTGATTTGAATAACATCGCAAATTTCAATTATTGAGATTAGCGTTATAGATTCAATATTCAACGTGCTTAAGTTTACTCGGATTTACTCACAAAATTATCGCTTGGTATGACTTTATATTTTGGGACATATGTATTGAAATAGGAAATTCTAAATAATGATGGAGTAAGCTATTTACACATAATAACCAAAATGTCTCGAAGTCATGGGAGCATTGTTGTTTTTGTGAGTCTTTGGATATGATCCAAGAAATGGTAGAAAGTATCATTTTATAAGCATGAGAATTGAATAAATATTTTGATAGAAATATCAAATAGTATAATTGTCAACCTAAATGCAGAAGAAGCGTGTGTTCATAAGAAAGAGCATTAAATGGTATATTGATATTTGTAAACTATAAATAAATGACACGTTGGTGATTTTTTAACAATGTACTTATGTTAAATTCAGTCTTAGTTTTTTTAATTCTCGACATTGGATTTGTAAATGATGTCTTTATAGTAAGTATAAAACATATTAGGAATGTCCCAAAGATATGCAAAGACACCTTATTAAATGTTTAATACGGAACATGTAAGAAGGATTCCTTATGTATTGGGAATATGAATTATCATACATATTATGTTGCCTACGATATTGTGATTTGTTTATGTATTCGATACATGAAGCAAATATCAAATCCAAATTGATATCACTAAATGGTTGTTTAAGGTTTTCTTGTGTATTGTTAAATACTAGAAAATTGTTTACAGAAACAACAAACTTCTTATGAAGGAGTGTTCAAACTCAAATTTTCATAAGTGATATTGAGTATAATATATCAATAATAAATTGAAGTTAAGACTCTTTAAGTTGGAAATGTTCCAAACGGAAGACTGTGGCGGATTCAATGAAAAAGGCTAAGTACATCATCTTGAATAGTGCTATATAAATGTACAAATATATAACTAAGTTGAGGGTGATTCCAAATGTAGAGAATCACATAACATTATCATATGATAACAATGTCACAATATAGTTCAGACATAACTTGGAGCCCATTGAAAATCGAGAAACATACTATGAATTGTTCCACATGATAAAGGTAGTTTATCAGAGCCCGAAGAGAGTTATTTGACAGAGTAGATGATTAATGCATAATAGCATACCCATTTACTAAGGGACTGACCCGATTGGTTTTGAGGAAACTGATTAAAGTAGTTGGAATAAGATTCCATAATTGACCTCAAGTGCAAATGGGAGATTGATAGAGTTAGGGGTATGCTCTAGAGGCAGTTATGTAATTTGTTACTTATATGTAACTTATTAACTAATCTTGTTTAAACTAAAAGGTGTTTTTTTCTATTATACACTTAATATGACATGTTATATTAATTAATTAATTTATTTAAAATTATATTTAATAGAAAATCCATAAGTGGCATGTTTTGTGATAGTAGTTACAAAGGGTTGTAACCATGAGTAAATTTATCACAATAAAAAATTGTTAATCGGGTTTTTATCTCATCGGAATTCAACAAGAGTTAGAACATCTAGATTAAGTCCAAATGACTTGAAACATGACCAAAGGGCTTAGAAGAACTAGCCAATGGACCTCAAGAAAAATTATCTGAAAATACTTTAAGTATTCGGATTGGCACCAATCTGGCTCCATCGAATCGTTACCGATTCAAATTAATGCCTAGAGATCCATCACATCCTCTTGCATCATGATTCTATACCTCTTCAATGTACACTTGTCAAGTTTCATAGCATTCTAAGCAACCTAGTTCAAGAAGTAAAGACTCAGCTGTTCCACTTGCCCGCTTTTGGACCAGAGTAACTTAAAATGGACCTACTGAACTTATACAGACTTGGATTGACTTGAAATTTAGAGGGAATACTTAGAAGACATAAAAGAAGCCTCATATAAAAAATGGACTAAATTGGTAATGCCAATTTGTGTCCGTACTGACCCAAGTGATTCGGGTTGGGTCCGGCCCATCTAAGTTGGGCCCTGCTACCTGAGACTCATTATTTAGGTCCCACACATCCTCTAGAAGCTACCTACAAAGTTTCATCTGATTTTGATAAGTATTGAAAGAGATATGGATAGATCTTCTCCAAATTGAGCTAGTTTGGCAAATCGGATCCGACCCACCTAGGATGGGCCAACCTCATGAGATCCGTAGGGCATGCCCTACTACTCATTTACATTGTGTGTTTGTAGATTCATGTCATTTGGTTAAGTATTGAGTGAGTTATGGATGGATCTTCTACGAACGGATGAACAAACAAACTCCAAATCCGATCATCGCCGATCCGACCCAAATCGGATCATCGTTGATCCAAATACTTAGCTCAGATCACTCTCAAATTTTCTGGGCTCCTTCTACGTGACGACTACAGGCTCTTGGTGAAGCGGCTCTGACCAAAGTGCTCTCCAACCCCTATAAATACCATCCCATCTACAACATGAAAGGGATCTCTGGACTGGCTACTACAACTCTGCCATTACTATTCTTCTCTCTTCTTCTCCCATACAATCATCACAAAGGAGAAATTGAGATCCTTCGGTTGCCTCCAAGTACTTGTGATTTAGATCTAACTTAGGTGATTTAATCAATTTAGTAACAACAGTCAGTTAATAAAAGATATAAAGTGGACGTAGGCTTCGTTAACAGTCGAACCACAATAAAATTCTGGTGTCTCTTTACTATTTCTGCTCGTCTTTAATTCATTTTCTATATTGTTTGCTCTGAGAAATAGGGCCGGTGCTTTCACACTCAATCCTAGGTGTTGATCCATTTTTGGGTTAACATTTTGGTGCTTTCACTGAGAACCTGAAATCCAAGCTTAGATCTAGCTATCCGCTTTGGATTTCTTTGATCCGGAAGTTAGATCCGAAAATTAGCCTGAAGAAAGTTAGAGATTTTCTGTTCTTATTGCTCCTAAGAAAAGATCTGCATCTAAAAGGGCTGTAGAAACAACGCTTGGTGGTGCCACGAAACTGAAGCTAACAATGGAAACCTTCTCCGGGCTACGCCATTTATTCAACTATCTATTTAATCATCAATTCTTGGATTACCTACGGATGATTAGAGTGCAAATCTTTGATCCGACAAAACCATCGATCCAAACTAATTAAAAAAGAAGAAGGATGAATTGAATGATGTAGAAACTTGAGTTCTTATTCTCTTGCTACTCATGTAACACATGATACAAAAGATGGTGATACAAAAGAAGAAAACAATAAATAGATCCAACGCACTATACTTGATACAACATAGTTTCACAGTTTCAAATAAAATCAAAAGTGCAAAGTCAAAATGCTAAAGGAGATTTAAAAAAGGTGCCCCAGAAATTTGCCAAGAACACACCAAACGGTGAAGGAGCTATAGGCCCTCGGGAACTTTCTGCTCAAGCAAGACCGCTAAGACCAACGAAGAAGCACTCCGGCCAACTGACAAAAGGATGACTATCAAATAACACTCTGGCTAGCCAGCTACGGAGGAAGGGGGTAGCAACCTGAAGCGATGCCTTCTCATCCATCTTTATCTACTTTCCTTTTCCAAATGAGCCTTACTAAAACACTAGGGGCATTATAGACAACACGAAAAAGGAAACACTTCTATGCCCTCAAACTATGAATGAAGAGCGTAGGCTTACTAACCACCGGATCGTCGAGTCATATCGATCCCTCCTTTTAAGTACTGGCATTGCTCTGGTAGCTTCGAAAAGGCCTGTTCGAAGGATCGTCGAATAAACAGATCCAACCCCTTGGTTTCTAGGTACTGAATAAACTACGTTCCCGCAAGCCAAATCCCAAAACACTTCTTGGATTCGATGAATTATCACTCCAGGGCCGTCGGGTCGCTGGACATCCGACCAAAATTCTTCTTGGATTCAATGAATCATCACTCCATGCCTGGCTAGTTGCTAGACGTCTGACTATAAAAAGCTCTTCACGAACTAAAGCATCGCGAAGGTCCTTCTTGAACTAAAGTGTCGTGAAGGCAAACTAATAGATCAGCGGTCATCTGATCCAAAAGTCTTTCATGAACTAAAGTGCCGTGCAGTTGACCCGGTAGATCGATGGTCATCTGATCCAAAAAACCTTCCATGAACTATAGCATGGCGAAGGTCCTCCATGAAATAAAGTGTCATGGAGGCGAACCAATAGATCAATGATCATCTAATCCAAAAAACCCTTCACGAACTAAAGCATCGTGAAGGTTCTTCATGAACTAAAGTGTTGTGAAGGCGAACCGGTAGATTATTGGTCATTTGATCTAAAAAACCCTTCATAAACTAAAGCGTCATGAAGGTCCTTCATGAACTAAAGTGTCGTAAAGGCAAACCAGTAGATCAATTGTCATCTGATCCAAAAGTCCTTCATGAACTAAAGTGCCGTGAAGGCGAACCGATAGATCAACGGTCATCTGATCTAAAAAACCCTTCATGAACTAAAGTATTGCCAAGGTCCTTCATGAACTAAAGTGTCGTGAAGGCGAACCAGTAGATCAGCAGGCATCTGATCCAAAAAACCCTTCACGAACTAAAGGAGAAGGTCCTTCATGAACTAAAGTGTCGTGAAGGCGTACCAGTAGATCAGCGGTCATCTGATCCAAAAAACCCTTCATGAACTAAAGCGTCATGAAGGTCCTTCATGAACTAAAGTGTCGTGAAGGTGAATGGTAGATCAGCGGTCTTCTAATCTAAAAAAAAACCTTCACAGACTAAAGCGTCACGAAGGTCCTTCATGAACTAAAGTGCCGTAAAGACGAACTAGTAGATCAATGGTCATCTGATCCAATAGTCGTTCATGGACTAAAGTGTCGTGAAGGCAAACTGGTAGATCAACGATCATCTGATCCAAAAAACCCTTCACGAACTAAACAGTCGCGAAAACCCTTCATGAATTAAAGTGTTGTGAAGGTGAAACGGTAGATCAGCGGTCATCTGATCCAAAAAACCCTTCAAGAACTAAAGTGTCATGAAGGTCATTCACAAACTAAAGCAGCATGAAGGCGAACTTGTAGATCACCAGTCATCTGATCCAAAGGTCCTTCATGAACTAAAGTGTCATGAAGGTCCTTCACGAACTAAAGCATCATGAAGGTCCTTCACGAACTAAAGCATCATAAAGGTGAACCGGTAGATCAGCGGTCATCTAATCCAAAAGTCCTTCATGAACTAAACTGTTGTGAAGGCGAACTAGAAGATCAGTGGTCATCTGATCCAAAACTCCCCAAAATTAGTGAAGTCGTGCTCCAGAGCCATGAATCAACGATCATATTAATCACTCTGCAGAATTAATGGAGTCACTTCCAACGGTCGATGAAACAAACAATGCTGAATTCCAGAGCTTCGAAGTCACTCAAAGAAACTAAGCCAAAAATGAACTGACCTCGTGATTAATCAGAGGCCGACTTGAATCAAGCCGAGATTCGACATTCGGATAACCAAGTATCTCGGATCTCTAATGTATAAGACATAGCTGCACCCACTAGATCAGACGACATAGCCAAAGATAGAGGCTTTCCCATGCTTAATCATCTAGAAGACATAGCCACACCCACTAGACCGAGGGCAACCAGACAAGATGTTAAGAAACCTTGGATACAGTTCAAGCGCGCGAACAGCCCTGTGGCAAGGGGAACCATACACACTTGAATAGCCACAAGGAATGTCGAGACAAATCATACCACAGTCCTATTACGTCCGATCAAAAATTCTAGCATTCTGACATGTACTAACTCAACAACCTAGTTAGTTCAACAAACGAAAATAGAATCATAATACTTGCTAACTTCTTCCCAACTCCTCCTTTACCACCCTTGGTGACCAGCTCCTCTTACTCTCAGACTGTTGTCAATTGAAGACCCATTCTTTGAAGGTAGTTTGGACCAAAAGCTAAGAGTCATTCCCTGAACACAGGCTCTTCCTGATATCCATCTTCATGCGGTCAATTGTACATCTCTCCACCATGAAAACCCGATCTATTTAGTCGTGCAACACAAACATGGAAGGATCATCCAAGCTATGGTTACCCTATCCAAAAACCATTTATCTCTTGGAACTGATGAAACCGTGTTCCAGTGAAGTTAAATCATCAAATTAATGGGAAAACTCGATCTTTGCCTTCTAAGAACCGCTGTCGCTTCAGCATCACCGGGAAGGCCCAAACCATTGCTCGTATCTATAAGCCACACACTCTCTAAAGCCCATTCTCATAAGCCATGCAGACACTACTTGAAGTTGCTCTGGCATCATCAAAAAACCGTTCTGAATCTATGGGTTGTATCGGTCTCAAAAGCCACGCATATCGTAAGGCATGCACTCTTAAAAGCTTTGCATCTCATAAGTCGCACAAACATTGCTTGATGTTGCTCCGGTGTCATCAACAAACCACTATGGATCGATAGGTCGTATCGATCTCATAAGTCGTGCACACTCATAAGCCATGCACTCTCATAAGCCGTGCACTCCTATTAACCGCGCGTCGCCTCTTAAATTAGTGGATCACATCCAAGTAACCATAATCTCACTATGCGTATCTCGTAAGCCGCACAAACACCACTTGATGTCACTCTGACGTCATCAATGACTTTTCAAAATTCTCTAAGTACCAATATTACCCCAACAATACCGAAAAACTTGTCTATTGTAGGATTAACAAGGATCAATTCCCACTACCCAAAAGAACCAACATTACTCCAGCAGTGCTGCAAAGCTCCAAGCCAAGATGTCGGCAAAGAATTCCGATCTTTAACCAAAGTTAATATACGAAAATGTCTAAATTTAAGACATTTAAGTCACGAGTTCCCAAAGATAGGAGCTGCAACTCAACTTTGACTAGGGCATATAGTGTGCCACCCAGAACATTAAGTCTTACATCAAGTGTTCGGAGTAATCAGCCCATGGACTAAGAGGAGCATAACACACTAATACTTAGTCAGGATAAAAATCACTCCATGGTTCTGTTACACCGAATGGAGAATTTAGGCAATCGCAAACAGAGCTAAGCAGTATAGTACGCTAAACGAATGCAGAATTAAAAGGGAAACTGCTCCAACCTGCTAGATATCGATATTGCCTTGGCAACATCGAGAACCCCAAACCTTCATATCAATAGGAAAATCAGACTCCTTAAAATTCATCATCACTAAGAAATAGACGATAAAATGAGGAACTTACTGTCGACTGGAGATAGACAACGACGGAAGACGTTTCCTAAATCAAGTCATCGACGCACCGGTTTCCAAAGATAAAAGCAGGTGCGATGCTCAACTGAGTTCTCAAATCCCAACTTATAAAAATCCATCATAGCCTAAAGATTGGCAATCTCCAGAGGGAATAACTTGTTTTTCAGCAATCTGACACCGCTTGGAGATAGCGACATCAGGAAGGATAACTCTTGATCGTCATAGATTCATCGTGGCCTGGACTTTAGCCTCGCTTAGTATAATCAACCATGCAGGGACTGATCAGATACCTTGACTCCTGCTTGAGGAAAATCACTGTTGTTTGAAGACAGACAACGACAAGGAGAGAACACATAGAATTGAGAAGCTAAACCATTGATTTTTGAAGATTGCAATCAATGAATAAGGCTGATATCCGCAACAACGTCAATGCCTTAGTAGAACACATATGGTATGGAACTAGCATAGTTAATTGTCATAGACTCAAGAAAAACATTACCGAACTCTTTCGATCCATGATTACGATGGGAAGAGTGCAAGTGTACTAGGGGTACTGTAACGACTAGCCCCACAACATCAAATCTTTTATAAGTGATTGGAATTTAGCATTTGGGAATAACAGGTTCCGCGACTGGAAGTCGGAATAACTATGGAATTGGTTAAGCAATGAACCTGCACTGACAAAGGGAGCACTTGACAGTTATAAAATAAGCAAACTAACGGAGACGCCTAGGATTACCAGCCTTCTAGAACGTGGCATATTCCGGAGTTAAGCAACATTGAGAAAGCAGCTACGTTGGGTTAATAGAAATCTACTCAACTTTACAGGATAAGATGAAGGATTCAATCTTAAGCAACCTTACTTTAACACTGGCCGAAGACAGGCAACACTAAGAAAAGACTTCTACAACCGAATCATTGAAGTGCTAGCTTTCGAAGATCGAAAGTAGTACCCAACTGGATTGAAAGCACCATGATATTGATGGGAAAATCAATCCCAATCTCTTGAGTACCAATGTTGCCCCGATAGCGCTGAGGTCTTCTCTCATTTCCTAAGTATCGGTGTTACTCACAATACTGGGAAACTTTCTGCTCCCTAAGTGCCGATATTGCCAAGGTAATGCTGGGAAATTTGTTATTCACTAAGTACCGGTGTTGCTCCGACAACGCTAGGAAAACTTTAATCTACAGATTCAATGAGAAACACTCAACATCCTGAACCATTAATGTACTAACTTTCGGAGATAGAAGTTGGTCCCCAACTATTGTTGTCTTCAGAAAGCTATTGTTGCCCGAAGATAGACAACGACAGGAAGACAAAACCTTTCACAAGATAATCAGATGGTTCGACCTTACATCGCAGGAATCAACCGCTACATGAGAATAAAGCAGTGCTAAAAGGAAATCCTAGGATTGAATTGCTCGTGTGCTAATTTCTAAGGATGAAAGCTAGTGCCTAACTGAATTTCCAGTAACCAACTTGAAAAGAGTTTGGGTATAGCCAAGAGTTAGGCAGCCTTGAGGAATTGTTGCTTGAAACCAAGAAGCTAGGTTACCAATTCTCGAAGACAGGAATTGGCGTATGAACAGAACTTCGGTGATGGCATCAAAAACTAAGCAAAGCATGCATGGTCAAGGACAAATAGTGATAATCGCAGAAGGTCGAAAATAAAATCCCCAAACTTCCTCAATTCCAGAATGGGATGGAGAGCCAAACTGGGGGCAATTGAGCAATTTGCCCCCACACCTTTCCATCTCTCATAAGCATCTAAATATGAGCATTCGAAATAGCTGGTCCTGCAAATAGGGATAGGCGCATAAATCCTTGGTCCAAACCATAGAGTTGGTTAGATAATAGTTTCGTCCTACCAAATAGACATTTCTAGCAACAAAATTGCCAACAAGGGAAATGAATGGATTCAATTTTCATAAATTAACCATCGCTCAAAGTCTGGCGATGATGAGAAGTATTAATGACCTACTTATGGTCCGACTAGACCATTGGGTCCTAGCTTGCAGGAATATGCCATCGTCGGAAGATTGGTGGTGCTAAGAAAAAAACACCAGAATAAGACTATCGATACATTGTCTTTCAGAAACAGAAGCAAGAGCTTGATCGAATCTTCAGCCCTACCATCTAGAACCTAACGTTATCTGAAGATTCACAACATCTAGGAAAAATCCATAGGGTTGAGTCGTCCATGCATGGGTTTTCGGAGATAAAAACCAACACATGATTAGGATCTCAACACTGGACTAAGAAGAATTTACTTTAGCAAAAGATGCAAGATACGCATATTTCCAATACATGCTGATATCGTTAAAAACTCAGAGCTTAGAATCAAGAGACACAGTCCCTAGTTTCCGTAGATAGGAACTATCATGTTAACCAAACTGAGGCAATCGAACGTATCACCCAGGAGACATGGTCTCTCCAAAACATATGGACTTAGTACTCAAAATAATCAGCCCTACGGACCGGGGCATATACACTAACCTTTGTCAGACGGACTCGACTGAGCATGAAGTCGACTGAGTATAAATAGGAACAGTTACGGAACTAGTTGGACCAAGCCACCTCAAAGTTCTAGACAAAGCTATGAAATAGAATATTACAAAATGACTACGAGAGTATTACTTACATGTACAAGGTTGCGATAAACAAGTATGCTACACAAGAACACAAAAGGTGCGGTAGCATATAATCAGCAAGATAAAGCAATTCTCGAAACCAATCAATTAAGCCAACAGTCCACGGAGATAGAATTGGTGTGAAGGTTGAATTCCAGAAAACACAAAGGAAGGATATTCACAATCAAATAACTTATGCACCAATTTTCGAACACTGAAGCTGTGCCAGATCGAACTTCAACTACAACTCTACAAGAGAGACTATGCCTTGTAATTTAGTTATAATCAATCATCCTGACATAACGGTAATAAAAAGCTAAGTTCGACTGCGAAGGATCCAGCTTCTAGAGGAGTGGAAGTTCTTCCGCCAGATTAAGGATTAGATGACCGAAAAGTCATTTTCAACAACAAAACTTGGCGTTCAACATTGCCAAGTGTGCTTTACTTTAAATAATATCACTGTATGGCCAACCCCGGGGATCCAAGGGAAGTCGATGTATGTTGACCAGTCAGATTACGAGCATTGACCGGGGCGAATACATAACGTTATCTATGCAAAGTTAGTCCGGTGACCCGAGCACCATGAATAGCCTATCATGTGTACAAAGCTGACTCACATTGTACTTTAAGATTATCTTTCTTAGAACTTACCCGTTATCGATGAAAAATCGATAAGCGGAACCGCTGTCCGAAGCGACACGGAAAGCTTCTCTTTTTAGGATTACTAAAAGTGCATAAACAAGGAAAGCAATACCATAGAAACATCCACTATATCCAATTTTGAAATAAATCATCGTGCTAGAATCCAAAACGACGATAGAAACTTAGCCAAGTGCTCGAAAATAGACAGTTGTAGATAGAAGGCAAGACTTGGCTCCAGAACAACGTACACTCATCTGATGCAAAACTCAGCTTCACCGCCATCCTGGAGTTATCACAAGGAGTTTCTCTACTGAACTGAAGCATTATGTGATCTTCCAGGTATATATAGCATTGCCGGTGTAGACAATTGTAATTCCAACTAGAATAAACGGTTAATGGACAACCAACCAAGTAACTGAACAAAAGCAGTAAAAGTAATGAAAGGAATGAAGAGAAAAATCAGGATTGCTTCACAACCACAGACAATGAAGATGCACACAAAAAACTAAGCAGTTAACCAATACATCGTAGATGGCTTTTCGAAATAGCTCGACACGATCGACAAAACTCCTTTGAAACAGAAACCTAGAGAAAGTCAATTCCAAAGCACACCTTGTTTTCAACGAAAGCGTACTTTGGGGGGCAAATGATTACCAAGTTTTTAACCCATTAGAATTTAGTAGGACTTAGAACATCCGGATTAAGCCCAAATGACTTGAAACATGACCAAAGGGCTTAGAAGAACTGGACAATGGACCTCAAGAAAATCATCCGAAAATACTTTAAGTATTCGGATCAGCACCGATCCGACTCCACCAGATCGGTACCGATCCAATTTGATGCATGAAGATCCATTACAACCTTTTGCATTATGATTATATACCTCTTCAATGTACCCTTGCCAAGTTTCATAGCATTCCAAGCAACCTAGTTCAAGAAGTGAAGACTCAGTTGATCCACTTGCCCATTTTTGGAATAAAGCAACTTAAAATGAACCTATGGAACTCGTAAGGACTTGGATTGACTTGAAATTTAGAGGGAACACTAAGAATACATAAAAGAAGCCTCACACAAAAAATGGACTCAATTGGAAAAGACAATTTGGGTCGGTGCCGACCTAAGTGATTCGAGTCAGGTCTGACCAATCTAATGTTTCCCCACCACTTGAGACTTGTTGTGTAGGTCCCACATATCCTCTACAAGCTACCTGTAAAGTTTCATCTGATTCCAAGAAGTATTGAATAAGATATGGATGGATCTTCTCCAAATTGAGCCAGTTTGGCAAATCAGATCCGACCCACCGAGGATGGGCCCCACCTCATGAGATCCATAGAGTAGGCCCTACTACTCATTTACATTGTTATGTGAAGCTTCATGTCATTTGGTTAAGTATTGAGTGAGTTATGGATGGATCTTCTACGAACGAATCATCAAACGAACTCCAAACGACTTGATATTCGAACAAGGCACTCAAATAAAGGAAAGAAACACAACCCAAAAGATGTGATCCAAAAATAAGCTAAGGAATTGAATCAATGCTGATCCGGCCAAATTGGATCATCGCTGATCCGACCCAAATCAGATCATCGCCGATTCGACTCACTCGCATCATCGTCGATCCGAATACTTAGCTTAGATCACTCTCAAATTTTTTGGGCTCCTTCTACATGACGACTACATGCTTCTGGCAAAGCGGCTCTACCCCAGTGCTCTCCATCCCCTATAAATACCATCCTATCTACAACATGAAAGGGATCTCTGGACTGGATGCTGCAACTCTGCCATTACTATTCTTCACTCTTCTTCTCCTATACAATAGTCACAAAGGAGCAACTGAGATCCTCCGGTTGCCTCCAAGTACTTGTGATTTAGATCTAACTTAGGCGATTCAATCATATTGTAATTCAAATCAATCTAGTAACAACAGCCAGTTAATAAAAGATATAAAGTGGATGTATGCTTCGCTAACAGCCGAACTATTATAAAATTCTTGTGCCTCTTTACTATTTCTGCTCTTTTTCATTCACTTTCTATATTTTTTGCTCTGATAAATAGGGCTGGTGCTTTTACACTCAATCCAGGGTGTTGATCCATTTTTTAGGTTAAGAAAAATAAATATACCGTTTTAAATATTCCTATTCAATTTGTATCGAGACTGGATATCAAAACATCTGTTGAGACTAGAGTACGTAATGCTCTCCAAATGTTGGACAGTGTATTACTTATGACTATTGGAGGCACCAAGGGGTTACATATTGATAGTTATTAGATAAATATGGAATGACTTACTCGATAGTTTTCTATTGTTTAATATAACTAAGACAAAAAGCAAATAACGATGTTACTAATTGACACAGTTCTATTGACTTGAGAATACTGTTGATCCTCAATGTGAAAGCTCCGCTTTGATTATAATTAAATCGTGACACGACGTCCATCAAACGACTATAGTTGGGTTGAGTAAAAGCATTGGAAGTGAAACACTATTCAAGAGAGGATTCATCTCCTTAATTATATGAGGTTAATATCATGGTCAACTAAAGTCAACTCAAAGTCCAAGTCTTTGGCCGGAGCATTTTGGTTAATAATTGTTATTATTGATCCAAAGACTTTGTGTTTGGATTATGAAGTAAAATATGGATGATATTGGAATTTTCACCATTACCAAATTCCATAAGTCCAAAGTGATATAGTTTTGACGAAGATAATTGGTGTAAATAATTGTCACTAAAATGTACCACTTAAATGTTTGTGAAATTTGATTTTCCCGAAAAGACCTATAAGCGATGAATTCAATCAAACTGTTACACCACTAGCTAAGGTGATGTGTGAGCATTGATATTTGAATTGTTTAATATTAATCGCCGAGTGAATTCAAACCTCTGAGTTGCACAATCGCATTTGTGATTTCTTTGAAAACCACACGATTTAATTAATTTGTAAAATTTTATAAATTGATTAAATTAATTAATATTTATGAGATATTAATTATTGTTGATTTATTTGTTGTTTTGAATTTTGTTGGTAGTTATTTAAATGCATATATAAAAGTAATATTTGCATATTTTGATATGCAATATCGGTATAATTTTAAACATAGTTCAAATAATAAAGTAACTACACAATTTTTTTTCTTTTATTTGGAAAATTTGCATATTAGGAATGTGCTTGGACCAACCATATAATGGTTAGAGAAGGAAATCAATTAATTGGATTGATTGAAATTTAAAAGGGGAATAAAAGAAGTAAGTTTTGATAAGAGAATGGAATGGTTCCTTTAATTCTATTAAAAACAAAACTCGTCATTTTTCATTCCAAAATAGAACGTACTTTTACTTCCTCTCTTTTTCTTCCTCTTCTCTATTATTCAGTCATGGCTGAAACTTCTTCCAAAGAAATAAAAACATCAAAACAAATTCAAATCAACATAAATTAAATAAAAGAAAGGTGCTTCATCCTTCTCTTGCAAAGTGAGATGCTGATTTATTTATATCTAAGGAGTAGTCACAAATTAAGGTGTGATGAAGGGCAAGATTTATCGGTTTGAGAGCCAGCAACTCCAAAACCGATGATTCGATTCAAGGAGAAAATTCATAGTTTCATGGTGCAAATTCAAGGCAACGGTGAAAGGTTATCTCTTGTCTATTGATAAATAATTTGTTGTTATTTTATATTTTTTATTAGATGGCTTGATTATGATGAATCTTGTATATCGATTTATTGTCATATAATGGATGGTTGTATGTTCAAGTGCATAAAATTGCCATTATCATTTTGTTTGTTTGTCAAAGCTATGATGCTCTTTGAATTAGAATGAATTTCTTTCTTTCTTTTTCCAATTTTGAATCTAATATTGTTTAATTGATTTTAATTGTACAAATTTACAGTTAAATGATTTACATTTTAAAAACTTATGTTTTTATAAAAAAGAGAAATATTTTTTGTTTAAGTCTAAAAGATATTCTTAATACACACACAGAGACATACATATATTGAATTTGTACATAAACTCCTTTGTTAATTAATTTAAAATTGATTAAGTAGATTAAATTTATACATATGTATTTCTGGAAATAAAAAATATGCACATTGTACAAGATTTCTTAAATAACAATATATTTTTCTTACAACCATACTGCTTAAATTAATTAATTAATCGATATTAAACCAAAATTTTATTTGATGCCTAAGAGCATCTTTTGTTGTTATAAAATACGTTTATTATTATAAAATATATTCTTTTATTAAATAGTCTACATTTTGAATACATTCATTATTGTTGAATTTTGAAATGAAACGCTTCTATTAAAGGAAATTAATGACTTCTAATATACATACATATATTTTCATTATATTCATACCACTTTGATGCACTTATACGTACATTTAGATGGTGTAATCGAATGCAAAAGGGGATAACATATCCGTAGTGGTGTAAATCCCAACACCTAAACGCGGGCATGTTTAACCTTGTACACATTATAATGTTGAATGTGCTTGTTTAAACATATGTGTATATGATACACATTTTCAGAACATAATACAAAATAAATAAAATAAAACTATTTATAAATCTAAATAAAATAATGATTTTATTTAAAGAAAATTTAGAAAAGTTCTAAATATATTAGACTTCATAGGCCCATTAAAGATCCAAAATGGTTAAAAAAACTTGAAATTCACCATTTCTTCTGCTGTGGGCTGGTCCAATTCCAACATGAAGATCTCCAACAAGACTTCAACTACAAAAGTAATAAGTTGTTGACTTTGTGTGTTCTAGATAAACATTGATGAGTCAGTAAAGTACATCCTTCCTATAACTCATTTAGATGGTGATTTTAATGTGCAGACCAAGGAAGTAAAATTTTGATTGCTTTTTAATGATTCACAAGAGAGTAGAGTAGAAGGTAAGTAAGGTTGGTGAATCTAAAATGTCAAATTTCACCTGTATTTATAGTGTTTGAAAGGTTCTGGTTGAAAGGTTATCACCATTAGAAAAGTTGCAACCTTTGGAGAAGAAGACAACTCCTTTGATTTGAATTTTCTATGAAGATATATTTCTTTTTGTATAGGTCTGATGACTGAAAATTAAATCCAGATGGTTGAAAAATAGAAGTGTAAAATAGAAACGAAACACTGTAAAATTTGGCTACTTCGGGACGCATGAAATTATAATTTAGAGGGCTGAATTTTATTTAGACGTCTGAATTATAAATTAAGATGGCTGAATTTTCTTGAAAAGGAAAAATAAATGTTTTGTTTATATTTTATTTAAATTCAGCTGTTTTCAGATTTTAAGTCCATATCTCTAAGTTCTTTGAAAAACCCAAGAATAATTTTTCCAAAAATAATTTCTAAAAGATTTGTGATCATCATAAAATAGATTTGACATAAGTACTATATCAACCATATATGACAAGACTCTATTTAATTTTTTCTTCAATACTTGAGCTTGATTCCACGGCTGATCATCATATCTCCTTGAATATATCCCTGCAAATATAATAATAGTGTATATATATATGGAAATATATAGTTGTCTCCTTGAAACTCAAAAGATGAGATTTAACATTCTCTCCCATACCAAGCTGTGACGCACCACCCCGAGACCCACATTAACAAAGAGTGTTACTAAGTAATACTGTCTACTAATGCGAAGAATAGGGCTAGGAGTGACCATCCATAGCTTTGTCTTAAACATGTATTGAATATGTCGATTGGGTGCTCTAAATTTTTTTCCATTTATCTTTCTCAAGTGGATCGACATACTCAATATACGCTTAATACAAAACTACGATGGCTAACTGATCTATCAGGACAAAATATAACAACAAATGCAAATAGATCACAGAATAGTAGTCAAACATATATATACATATACACATATACATCATAATACAGTATAATGTGATACGACACTAGTGGTACATAACCTCAATATATACATCGAGTCAAATGAATAAGTACAAATCAGGGTTTACAAAATGACTAAAAAACTATGTAAAGGTGACAAGCAGACAATCCAAAGTGGAAGCAGCATAGAAGGAATCAACAGCAGGTAACTAACCTGAAATAACTCGGTCTGACCCGAGTATATAAAAATACACGGGTCAGTCTAGCTTAAACAAACTTATTAGCATATAATAGATGAAATGTAAGGAAAAGGGGAATATTTCTTCTCGAAAGAGAAGAAGTAACATAAATATATGTCAACTATCACATAAGAGATAATATCACTCAAATACTTCTTATAGAAGTTTCTCGAAAGAGGCAAATTCAACCACAATATCAAATAATCACAAATATTTGCCTCATATCATCGGCATGTACAAAATCCAGTATAATGGTTTTCATTAACCATAACTCCTAAATAGGAGCTCACAAGTCTCAAAATCCGCTAAAGAATGGCAATTTCAAATAATTCCTAAATTAGGAAATTACAAATCTCAGAAATACGCCAAAAGATGGCAATCACAAATAACTCATGGAACTCAGTTAAAAGTTCAAAACTCAGAAATGAAATCACCATATATGTATAAATTCTCATATAGCTCCAAGCTATAAAATATATAAAACAATCAACTAGAAATGGTGAAATCATAAATAAAATTCACAACTCAGAAAATTGCCCGGATTGGATCCAAATCTCTGATTGCAAGCCGAAGCTATGCTGCATGTGCAAATCTCGTGTCCAGGACTATGTATTAGGTACCTATTTCGTGGACTCGAAGGTCATAATATCTCGTGGTGACCGAAGTCATATATGTCTCATGGTGACCGAAGTCACATATGTCTCGTGGTGACCAAAGTCATACATATCTCGTAATGACCGAAGTCATACATATCTGGTGATGACCCGAAGGTCTAGTACTGGCAATAACTCATGAATGTGTCACAAACTCTCAGATAGGAACCCGAAAAGTGGTAACTATGCGTCCCATACCACACGTTCTCACTTAACGGTTTACTATCTATAAGTCAATGGCACACTTGAAAACAAAATCATTTAAATCACAAATCTCAGAAATCTCATAACTCGTGGAACTCAATTAAGAGTTCAAAACTCAAAAATCTCATAACTCGTGGAACTTAATTAATAGTTTGAAACCACAAAATGTAATCACCATGTAGTAAACGACATGATAGCGCTCAGGCTATATAAATAACCCAACCGGGCAACCATGGTGAAAACATTCACAAATCATCTAAATTTTAGAAATCAATGTAAAGAAATCTAGAAAAGAAACAATGTACATAATAGGACCCAACAATCCAAATACTGGCAATAACAACCCGAAGGTCCATAGCTTCAAACGAACAAGTCCAGAATTAACCAAAAAAGTAATACATATGTCCCATACCACATGTTTTATTAAGTCGCTTAATTCTCTTTTTCATACGCTTGAAGAGTGCAAAAATAGTGTATTTTATATAGAAAATAATTCATTTTGAGAAAACTAGTTTTAAAACAATTTTTGAAAATGGGCATTTCATCAGAAGGACAAACTTTGCAGTCCAATTAATTTATAGGACACACATATGAAATAATTACTTTCAAGGCCAAAGTCAGCAGAATAATTACTTTCAAGGACAAAGTCAGCTGTCCAATTACTTTCAAGGACATAATTTCATAGGTTTTAGGCCCTAGAAACTAATTATTTTGCGTATTGTCCTTAAAAGTAATTATTTTAGTTGTGTGTCCTAGAAATTAATTTCACTTGCTAAAGAGGCCCTTGTGGCTAATTCCCACTTTTGAAAATGTTTTGCAAATTTTTGGCTTTGAAATTCTCTATATTAAAGAGATTATAAAATTTTCATTGCTTTAAAAATAATTATAAATATTATAAAATATTTAATTTGAAAGCCATTTTATTATAAAAATCATTTCAAAAATCGTTTAGAAAACCCATGCTTGAAAACAACAGAAATCCTCGAAAACGTTGAAAATCAGCACATGAAATCGTCTTGAAAACTCGTCAATCCAGAGTACGGATCAACCAAAAATGTTGGATTACCTATTGATAGGTTTTAGCCCTTCGGAAACACTCCAAATAACACAAAACTAATCACAAAAAGTCACTGAAACAAGTAGAAGATCAGCAAAACAACGAAAAGAAGGCAGCAAAAATATGCTCAGATTTTTCAATATGATGACAACTATACATTTTGTTTGAGTAATGCAATATGAAACTTTCCTATCAATATGCCCAGATTTTTCTTCCCCTTTGTCAGCAATAAAAATGAAATTTCAATAATATGGAACAAACTTAAAAGTAGAGATATGGAATGATACATAACCATAAATCACATAAAAGCCAAGAGTCTCTACATCACAGAACATTAGATTAAATTGTTTCTACAACAACCTTTGAACAGATCATGAAGTTTATAGTATGTAAACACACATTACATATTTTTGGAAAAAAATCAGAAAAGATAAAACATAAGATGCCTTATTTCTCTAACATGCCATACAAGACCATCAAACAAGCAAACAAGCCACTATGATGCAAGATCATTACCAATCACACCAAGATGGGGAAGGCGATCTAGATCTTTCGAAAATGACCTTCCAAATCTTTGTAAGAAGTTATTTAACTCATTTTACTTCATTCTCCACTTGATTAACTTTGTTTTCAATCATGTTGATTCTAGAATTTACTTGTGCAAAGCCCCTAGATACTTGTCTTTCTAATTTGTTCTAGTTTTGAGTATCTTCATCACTCTCCTCATCATCATCATCGTTACTTTCCTCTTCTTGTTCCATTGATTTTTTTTTCCTGTCTTGTTGAGTAGAGAGTTGAGCTTAAGCATTTCTTTGAGCTTGCACGCATTGAAGATATATCTCATACGGATCATATTCTGAAAGGGCTTTTGGTAGGTGTATAAGGCTAAAGAATTTTTATCTGCCATCTTGATATGTATATGATCATAGCCATACCCTTGAATGTTTTGACTATTTAGGAGTTAGATGATTTATGCAGATATCTTGTAGTTGAAATAATTTTTGAGCTCGTGATAGATACGATGAGCCCAATTTACTTTAATGTTCCCAAAGGTAGCATATAAAGATTTGTAGTCTAAATCATAAACTATTTTGTGACTATCTAGCCGTAGAACAATGGTGTTGATTATCATTCTTAATAAAAGTCTTGGTCATGGACGTAAACCTTTCAACTTACTATTTCCCCTAATGCCATTCCAAAGATGATGGTTAACTTCATGATGAACTCTATCCTTATTATCAATATCCTCTAGATCTATTCCATGTCTTCCACAACCCAATACCCATGGTATCTTATTAATGAGAACTTTTACTATACTTCCAAATACACTAGACCATAACCAACCTTCATCCCTATGTAATCATATGACTTTGACTATTGAGGTTGGCTAAAAAAAATTGGATGCTTAAGGTATCAATTTCAACATTATTTTGATGAAAATTTATCAAGCTTGTAATCCTAGCTTGGTCCAAATAATCTTGAAGATTGTAAAAAGGAAACTCATTAAGATTATAGAAAATACCCGTGAACATTTTCATCTCAAAGATTAATTTGAAACGTTGGATGCTCCTTTCATGATGATGGAGCCAAATTTTGATTTGTTCATGTGTAGGTGGTGCTACCGAACTCTTAACGGTGGATCTCTTCTTTGATTATTTGGTTCTAGGAACCATTTTGAAGATTTGAATTTAGGAAATTTTGGGTTTTGAGTTAAATTTTTGTTTTGAATATGAAGTGGAGGAGTACAAGTGAAGAGGTAGAAGTTAAAAGGAGAGGGTGGGAGCAGTAAATGGGTTGCTTACCAATTCACAATTTTTGAAATTCTGGAAGATTCAGATGTTTGATTTTGAAAATTAGATGGCTGAATCTACATAGTAGGAGGCCAAATTAGTGTAAAAACTACCCTTCTCAGATGACTGAATTTTATAATTAGACGCTTGAATTTAGTATTTAGACGTCTTTTCTTAAATTCAAATGTCTGAATGTTAGCAATTTTAATTTTTAAAATTGTAACAGGTAATCAGATGTCTAAAATTAATTTTCAGACATCTGAATACCTTGTATTCAGACAGTACATCCATTTTTGAAGTATATTTGAATTTCTTGTTGTATATTTTAATTTTTGATAGTTTGAAACGGATTATTATTATATTCTTGAGTTGGCAGGCCGACTTTGTGGTTCGTATACCTTCTTAAGAGCTTCAATAATGATTTTGTTTTATCGTAGATGCTTTCGTATAATCAATGTTTATTCAATTTATGAACAGTCTTCATAGAGATAAGATACATATAAATACAATATTAATATATATATATATATATATAGTAAAAAGATAGATATGACAATGGCACATTATTTGTTTTTTGAAGGTCAGATTCTTCTTCAGACGGCACTGGTTCCCATGAGTTTGCTGGCTTGGGCTCGTATATTTTTAATGGAGTTTTCTTAAGTCTAGGAGATTTTTTATGAACAACTATTCTAGCAGAGATCTTTCAATAAAATTATGATGCTCTCCATGTCTGTGTTATTCCCAGCATATTTTTTTGAAGTTTAAGTGTTTCTTTTTTATAGTGGTTGAGATCATCAATGTGATAATCATCCGTAGTTGTTAATACGCCACTAAATTTAATTAACCGTTTCATCTTCTTTCCTATAGAGGAATAGCGGTTGTGGTCGGTTGGTGATGTAATAATCTTTAGTGAAGATGAACTTTCCTTTGAAGGAGATGTGAATTTTGATGCAGATGAAGATATGTTCTTTGATAAGGCCATTGTTAACTTTGAACTTTTTTTGAATAAAGTAGATTGTGTTTTGAAATACATGCAATAGAAGGCGTTAAACAATAATGAGATATTTTAATATAGATAAGTGTTGTATGGTTTAAAACTTAACACAGTTTTGACCAGAATTATAGTTTCTTCTTTTTAAGAGGTAGAATTATGTTTTGATATTAACCACTTAAAGTTTAGTTTTATTTGCTGATGTCTTTTTGTGTTAACCGTGTTTTATAGCTAGCTATCATACTTTACTTCATATTAGAGAATTAGATTATTTCTTGTAACGAACAAATTCCTAGTTCTCTTTGAATTTTAATGAATGTATTTTCATTTAATGGTTTTGTAAAGATGTCAGCAATTTGATTTTCAGAAGCTATAGATTCTAGTGAAATCATTTCCTTTACTATATTTTCTCATAAAAAGTGATGACGAATGTTTATATGTTTTGTACAAGAATGATTGATTGGGTTTTTAGATAAACTTATAGCACTTGTGTTATAACAAAATATTGAAGCTTTTGGTAAAATATTCCTTGAGCACATGCCAAAGTGGTAGAAATATATTCCACTTCACACATCGAAAGTGAAACACAATTTTGTTTCTTACTAAACCAACGTATTAGAGACTATCCGACGAAATGACAGGTACTGCTCATACTCTTTCTGTCTGTCCTACATCCTCCAAAATCAGCATTACTATATAATACTAACTGAAAAGGACATTCTATCAGGTAAAAGAGTCTGTAGTCTCTACTGTTGGTTAAGTAGCACAAAATTCGTTTTACCACCCGAAAATGTGATTCTTTGGGATTTGCTTGAAAGCGTGCCATTAACAAACACTCATCATAATGTCGGGACGACTTGCATTAGATGTAATAGAGAGCCGATCATACTTCTATACAATTTTTGATCCATATTCCATTTTCATCTTTATCTAGATATACCATAGTACTCATTGGTACGGTTTACAAAAAGTATTTACCATACCAAAACGTTTAAGTAGATTGTTATAATATTTCTTGATTTAAAAAATACCATTCTCTAACTGTTAATTTGTAACCTAAGACAATATGAGAGTTCTCTCATATGAGACATCTCAAATTCACTTTTAATAATATTTGCAAATTCATTACATAATTTTTCATTTGTAGAACCGAATATAATATTGTCAACATGTACTTGTATAAATAAAATATCTTTATTTTTACTTTTAATAAAATGTGTTTGGTCTACCTTTCCTATTTCAAATCCAGAAGCTATAAGATAGCTTTTTATTCGTTCATACTAAGCACGGGGTGCTTTTTTCAAACCATAACGAGTTTTCTTTAGCTTATAGACTTGATTAGGAAAATTTTCATATGTAAATAAAGGAGGTTGTTCTATAAATGCATTCTCTTTTGTAAATCCATTTAAAATGTACTTTTAACGTATATTTGATATAATTTAAAGTTATGATGCAAGAGAAAGCTAAAAGAATACGTATTGCTTCTAATCTTGCTATAGGAGGAAACGTTCCTTAATAATCTATACCTTCTTCTTGGTTATATCCCTATGCAACAAGCCTAGCATTATTTCTAGTTATATCTTCATTTTCATCAACTTTATTTTTGTAAAGCCATTTCGTTCCAATGATAGTTTGATCATTTGGTCTTGGAACCAATTCCTAAACATCATTATATTTGAATTGATTTAATTCTTATTGCATAGCAAGAATCCAAAAATCATAGTAAAGTGCTTCTTTATAATTTTTAGGTTTAATATTTGATATAAAAGCTATGTGACCCATTTGATTTAATTGACTTCTAGTTTTAATGTTGGTATTTACTTCACCAATTAAATTCCCAATAGGATGTAACACCCCATAATTTTATGAAATTAAATAATTAAACTAAAATGATAAAATTAAAATTTTAACATAAATGGTAGACACGTAAATTTCTGCAGGATTTGGAATTAGACTTCGGGACTAATCCATTGTAAGCAAAATATCGTTTGCAGTCAAAAAACATATGTAATTTGCTGAATTTGGTTGTACGGGCTGGAAATTTGAAGAAATCAAACCCAAGGGTATTTTTGTAATATATTAAATACGAGATGTTAGCTGGATATTATATTTTTCAGTCTATAAATTGATCTCTTACCTTATTCTTTTTTGCTTTAATAATCTTGCCTTCACTTCTAAAACCCTAAGCTCTAAATTAATTATAAATTCTCCAAACTAATTATAAATTCTCCAAATTAGTTCATAATCGACCAAAATCAAATCCAAATTAAACGTATTAACATATGAAACTGAGCACTGCGAAAAGAGCTATTTAAATAGAATCGAAGCTATCAAAAAATTTGACATTTTGAAGGCACGTAAATTCTGGACAACAAAGGAGAAGGAGAATCTACACCAAATCGGAGAAGTTGCACAACTAATCGGTAAGTGGGATTTGTCATATTTGTCTATATATTAGTAGGACTTAGTAATTCATCTCTTATGATTATAAATCATATTATATATAACATAAATGATAATCAAAAGTTGATTTTTTATTTACATCTAAATAGGATATAATATGCTATATCTTAGTAGTTGAAAATATTAACTTTATCGATTGTAATTAGCAAAAGTTAATCACTGTTTAATTCATAAAGTGTTGAAAAATACATGTGTTTCAAACTAGATATATTTTATATTAAAATTGTAGTTCTCGACAACACGAATCCACTGGTGGTTATCGTTCGTTGATCGGGTTAACGGATTGATTAGAAAACACATTAGAAGCTTAATAAACTAGGACCGTCCATTTCGATCCAACGATGAAACAGTGACGTGATGATGATCAGGGACCATGGACGCGAAGCGGACAACAAGTAATGGCTATGCAGGAGTCTATTTAGTCAACTATCGATAGAGATAACCTAAATTTAGGAAACAACGACTAGAAAGTAACGTCGGCGGCGAGGTTAAGCTGAGCGTCGAGGAAGAGGCGTTGGGTCGAAAGCGTTGCTCACAATATGGAGTGATGGCTGGTGGTGTCAAATGATCAAAATATTGACTGTTGGTATGGGGACGAGGAGTCGATATTGGGGTCAGGACATCGACCTGGAGAAGATAACGCGTAAGAAAAAATAAATAAAAGATAAATTAAGTTATAAATTAATAATTAATTAAACAATTACATTAATTTTAAACACTTATAACTCTCACATAATCTTTGTTTCACGTGTGGTTCGCGGCGGGACTAGGAACGTTTTAGTATATTATTGCTCTGTTTTGAGACACTTTTAGAAAGTGCCTTGTTTTAATAGATTCGTTATATATTGTTCGATGTGGCGATAGTGGGCTGAGACAATTTGTTCCTCAGTAGCAATTCACTTCCGATTGGACGATAGTGGGTCGAGACATCTTGTTCCTTAGTAATGAATCACTTACGATTAGACGATAGTGGGCTGAGACATCTTGTTCCTCAGTAGCGAGTCGCTTACGGTTAGGCGATAGTGTGCTGGGACATTGCTTTCCTCATTAGTGAGTCGCATACAGTTTGATGATAACAGACTATGACATAGAATTCCTCAAAGTCGTCTAAGGTTACGATAGTGAGCTAGGACATTTCATTCCCCAGCAGCGAGTCGCTTACGATTTGACGATAGTGGGCTAAATCGTATAGTTACTCAATATCGACTCGCATAAGTTTTCAACGATAACTAGTTAAGGCTTCGAGCTTGATCGTTTTGTGGTTGGTCTTTAGCATATGAGTTAGGACTTTAGGTTTGATTGAGTGCATATGATTAGATATGGGTCAGTTTTAGTGGGACCTTATCCTATGTTGCCACTATGGTATTATATTTTATCTAGCTGACTTGTTGGGTGCAAATGAAACAGATTAAGGTATGGTTTTTGAGCATAAGTGTTGTCTTACTAGCTTATTAATATTATATACTTATATGATGCATTTCACTCACCAAACATATGTCTTACCCCCTCTATCGTTTCCTTCTTTTCAGTTATACTCTGATAGGTTGATAGAGAGGACCGATGGTGACTTAAAGGCATGATGGTGCGATGGAGATATATATATATATATAGCTATCTGCTATTTTATCTCAGTTATTCCCAGATATTACGCAGTTTTTGTAACTAGTATAGAGAAATTTTGTAAGTGAGGTTTATTTGATTATTTATTGTTATATTTGTCTAGGGTTGTATTACTAACTACTATTATATTTTATTCCCTTCCGTTGTGAGTTTTAGAAACTTTAAAATATTTTAGATAACTTTGTGATCTATTCTATATATTTTACCTCAAAACGATCCATCGTCTTCGAGGTCCGTGATGCCAGATTCATTTTTAGATGTGGGTCAGGACATCATAAATGGTGGGTTATTACATTTGGTATCGATGCTTAGGTTAGGTGATTCCTACTAAATTAGGGGGTATGAAAGAGAATATTTGTAATTTATATTATTTATATTATATATATAATTTTTATATGCTGCACCCTATATATTTGACTTGTAGATTTAGTTATTGCTTATCCCTTATTGAAGTAAACAACTACGAGCTAAATAAATTTTGATATTTAAATAGTTGGGGTGATAGATAAATTCATCACATTTGTTCTAATTTACTCCATATAATATTGCTAAAAGAGGGTTTATATGACAAATAGTAGTGGAGTATGGACTAGGGATGAATAAGAAGAGAGTAGTATCCTTAAGTCCGTAGAATATAATATGATGTTTATATGGTGTAATAAGAGTACTTAAGCATTGTTTTTAATTTATAGTTGAGCTTGTGTAAGTTATGATCTACTCCAATTAAAGTGATTAAACTAAGTGAATATAATTTGAACATTTTCCTTAAAAAAGGGATAATATAGTTTTTTGGGAAAATTATTTTTTTGGCAAGGCCGACGGGGTTGAATGGACCCCTAACATTTTATTGCTGCACCAAAGAGGGCTAGAGAGAACAAGCCAACAGACTGGCGTGTAAGAGAACTAGGAAAACAAAGTGCAACAATCACAGGGAGCACGAAGAAAAACATAAACACTGGACTAAAAGAATACAGTAAGAGCACCGTACTAAAGGAAGATGCCTAGGTCAAAGGCAAAGTTAGCTAGACACATGCCTTGCTTTATTTCCTGCTTCATATGCTTGTCGAACTGGTCATCAGTCAATCTTTTATCAGGTTGAAAGATACGTCGGTTCCTTTCTTTCCAGACCACTGTCATGAATCTCTTGACAATGAACCCGAATAGCCTGTTTTCATTAGTTTTTCCCCCGGTGCTGTCAAATATGTACTTCCACTACGCACAGTTGTCAATTCTATTCCATCTCCTTCCATTTTCCTTATCCAAGACTTCCAGAGAGCATTCAGATACAAGCATTCGAAGAACAAGTGCTCCACCATCTCAGGTGATTGATTACAGAAAACACAGTTAACCTCAACATGAACACCCCTGGTAATCAGTTTCATTTTTGTATTCAGTGCCCGATTGATCACTTTCCAAAGAAATAAGTTATCCTTCTGATTATTATCTTTACACCAAATTCTACTCCTCCACCGACATCTCTCACCAACATCACCTGCCAGGAAAGTATATGTTTCTTTTATACCGAAGCTGTCAATCTTACTACCCCACTGAACTAAGTTCTTTCTTTCACTACTAATTTTGCAGTTAGCTGCAAAGGTTCCACATTTGCTGGATACGGGTGTTGGAAGTCATTGGCAGCCTTAAGTTAGTACCATGAATGTAGCTCTGGACCTTGGCAACCTGGTTCACTCCCGACTACTCTATTTCTACATGCGACAGAAAACGCCTTAAGATCATGCCGCTCTTTATCCAAGGGTCATCCCAAAAGCTAACATCATTGTTTTGGTTTATGGGGTAAAGGACAAGAGGCAAAACCACCTCCTTTAGCTTAAAAAGAGCTCTCCACGTCCAGCTAACTTTATTCGGAGTCAGCAATTTCCAGAAGTTGCAACCACGGAGCACGTGTTTAGAGGACCATCTAACCCAAAGACTGTCCATGGCATTCGTGCAATCATAGATAAGTCTAGCAATTGCCGCCCGGTTCCATTGGTACATGTTGATGATGTCGAGCCCTTCATTAGCAATAGGCTTTTCTAATCTCTTGAAACTAACAGGAGCTAAATATTGGCCCACTGTTTTTCCTATCCATATGTATCTCATGAAAGCTGTACGAATCATGTTGATGAGCTTTTGAGGTAATAAGAAGGTTCTAGCCCAATAGACTTGCATAGAGAAGATAACTGATTTTATTAATGTGATTCGCCCCGCTTGGCTCAACATTTTGCTAGCACAGCAATCCAGTCTAGAAGTGATTTTCTCGTACAGTGGTAAGCATTGGTTAGCAGTAATTCTGGAGGAGGTGAGGGGAAGACCAAGATATGAAATAGTGTTAGAGTTGATGGTTAAGCCAGTAATATCCTGAATTTGATCGTTTAGGGTAGGACTAAGGCCGGAAGCTATCATATCAGATTTGTCGAGATTGACTGACAAACCTGTCATCGCATGAAAGACGTGAAGAGTATCCATAACAGCATTCAACGTGCTAGTGTCTGGAATGCAGAATATAACCAGGTCATCAACGAACATAAGAGATATTATATCAGGGTCTGAACACTTCGGGTGATGCTTGATTAGGCCGGTAGTAGATTGTTTTTTTAGGAGTTGCGTGAGAAGCTCCATGACGAGTATGAAAATATACGGCGAAATTGGATCCCCTTGCCGAATGCCTTGCCTACTTCCAAAGAATCCCACACTGGAGCCATTAATATTGATTGAGAAACGAGCCATGGAGATGCATTCAACGATCCAGGCTATGAAAGAAGCAGGAAAGTTCATGTACCGCATAATTCTTTCAATAGTTTTCCACTGGAGCATGTCGAAAGCTTTCATGATGTCAAATTTCAACATAGCTCTAGGAGAAGAATTCTTATTTTTGTAACCATGTAATAATTCATGCGCCAGTAAAACATTGTCTAAAATGTTTCTTCCCAGTAAAAAAGCAGCTTGGTTAGAAGAAATAAGATTTGCCATGACAGTTTTCACCATGGACGCAATAATTTTCGAGATGCATTTGTATATCGTGCTACAACATGAGATTGGTCTAAAAGAAGTCACTTTGTGAGGGTTGTTGACCTTAGGAATCAGCCAAATGTTAGTGTTGTTGAAAGAAGATATCAGTTTAGTATTCCTGAAGAAGTTCTTAATAGCTCCGAGGACCTCAATCTTAACTATGTCCCAACATGCATAGTAGAATTCAGCATTAAAATCGTCAACGCCTTCAGCTGATTTTCTGTTCAGGGAAAACATTGCTGCTTTAATCTCTCCATCATATATTTCTTGACAAAGAGTAGCATGGTCATCAGCAGAAAGCTTGGGGAGGATATGGGGATCGATGAGGTTAGTTTCAGGTTCAAAATTGGCCATGTTGCCGAATAGATTGGAGAAATGATGAATAAAAGCCGCATCCACTCCTTCTTTCAACGATTGAACTATCCCTTCGGCATCCTGGATAGAAACAATATGTGTTTGGCCTTTAAATTTGCATGAAAGAAGGCACTGTTCCTATCTCCATCTTCTCTCCATTACAGCCTAGCCTTTTGATTCATCATAGAGAATTCTTTTGTGAGAGCATCAGAGTATTGTCTTGATATGTACGTCTCCATTGCGTTGTGAGTTGGATTGAGAGGGTCGTCCATCATGATTTTTTCACCTTCTCCAGCTTGTTCTTCTAGAAAGAGATTTGTTTGCTTCCTTCACAAAATCTGCTTTTAGACCACTGTTTGAGAGCTATTTTGGTGTTTTTCATTTTCACCTGCAAAACAGACATTGGATTTCCATAAGTCGGTCTCACCCAAGCTTCTTTAACAATGTCAAAGAAGTCAGGTTCATTAACCCATGAATTAAAAAATTTGAAACTTGAGTTTCCTTTAATGCCAGCTTCTCTTAGGTGTATTATTTGGTGTATTATTGAAATTGAAGTTAGTTTAATGTATACTTCATTTAAAAACGATCCAAGTTAGTTTAATGTATACTTCATTTAAAAACCCATGAAGTTAGTTTTATGTATTATTTGGTGTATTATTGGTGTATTAATCGAGGTCCGTCATGTCTGTTCCACTTTTAGACGTGGGTTGGGATGTCGAAGATTGCGGGTTGTTACATAGGATGACCTTTTAATGTGAGATTTAAGATCATTTATAATTTGAGTTTCTTGAGAAGGGTTATATAATGTTTGCGAATTATTAATTATGATTTCTTCTTCATCATCCTTGCTATTATTAAAGGTTTCATCAAAAGATACGTGTAAAGTTTCTTCTATTATTTTTGATCTTTTATTAAAAATTATTTATGCTTTACTTCGTTCCAAATATCCAACAAATATACCTTCATTGGATTTCAAGTCAAATTTTCCTAATTGATCTTTTGTATTTAAGATAAAACATTTTGAATTCAATATTCTAAAATAGGAAATATTTGGCTTCTACTATTAAATAGTTCGCATGGAGTGTGTTTTGTTTGTGGTCTTATAGTGACACGATTTAGACATAACAGGCAGTTGACAAAGCTTCTGCCAAAAATTCTTTGGTAATTGGCTACTACTTAGTAAAGTTCTAGTGCATTCCTATAGTATTCCATTTTTCCTTTCTACACTTCCATTTTGTTGTGGGGTTATAGGAAAGAAGAAATTGTGGTTAGTACCCTTTTTGTTACATAAATTATTAAATAGTTCTTGGGATTAAATCAAAATTTGTTTATCAATACTATTCTATAGAAAATTGCTATGGTAGCATTTCCCTACTTAGAAACTCGAAAATGAACACCGATGATGTTGTATTCATCATCGGAATTATTTTTCAACGATAGAAGTGAGTTCAGTGCTTTCTATCTCCTTAAAAATCCCATAGAAATATTTCTATTCATAAATACTTTCAAATAATACTATTATTATTCTTCCCAACATCTTGAAAACCATTCTTTCTAAAGCACCGGGATTCAAGTCCTCAAATTCTTTACTTAAATCCTTTTTATTTATAAGCCACATTCTTATATACCAATTTTATAAAATCAACTTTTTCTATAAAATAATTTCTCAAATATTTATTCCTCAAATATTCTAGCTTTCACAAGGTGTTCGTTTCAATGTTCCCACAATTTTATCAACCCAATCCATGTTGTAGAAAGATAAATTACTTATAAATCAACAAACAATAGTCAATTCCCTAAAACTGGATGTGGATGACTAGTCAAACCTTAAATGATAATAATTGAATGTTATTATTTCCTAACAAATAAACACATCAAAAACTATATTAACTTTTGAAAATTATCCTTTTATATATAAAATATACTTCTAGGTAAAATTATCTCATTTACCGATTTAAAACAATAGCGTGTTGGTTGGCCTTATTTAACTGTTTAGGAATCCCTATCGATTACTTGGCCAGATGTATCAACTAGAATTCATAAACCACTCAACTGATCAAACAACACAATGTAAAGCATTTTTTATGTCACTAACAAATACGCGCTCTTATACACACAGACAAACTCTCTAACTCATTTTAGGATGTTACTAACTCTATCTCTAATGAGTTTACCCCAACAGGGCTAAGGTTTCGCTTAATCTTCAGCTCTGATACAAAATGTAACAACCCGCCTTTTCGATCCTCAAAAGTCGATACTAATACATCCATAGTATTCACATGCTAAACATCCAAGTTCCAAAAAGATAGATCGTTGGGGTGAAAGAAAAGATAATGACAGAACATAATCTCACAATGTGATGAGTAATCTATAATAAATTAATGAATCTTTACGAAAAGAAAACTTTTATATACATACATCAATCAGAGTACAATATCCTATCATCGGACCCTAGACAGTTATAATAACTTGTCCTAACAGTTTCTGATAAATACAATAAGAACAAACAGCAGAAGATAAAATACGAGAATACGCCTTGGAGAATCTAGCTAGTCTCCTAAAGCTCCAAAGTGTCCAGCTAAATCTAGAAATATGCTTGAACTGACCAGAGCATTATAAGAAAAATAATGTCTGGATCAGTTTGGTAAAACCAGCTAAGTAACTTAAATCAAATGGGCTTATAAACCTTTCGAAATAAAAGGTATCTCATAAGACCACACCGCACAAACACGGACGGGTTTTTACTTTTGATAACTAAATCATTTAATAGAAAATCCAGTTATATTATAATAATGTCTAGGGGTTTAAAGTAGATTATGAATATAGCCGAAATACTTGAATCTTACATTCCAGCATAGTTGGGCATAACTAAATCCTTAAAGGCTTGCATTGGAGATTGGATTTCCATCAATGACAAGGCTACTAAGGTACCGCCTGCCACGGTACACCTTTAGAAAAATGCACCGAGGGCCTCACATGGACCCTGTAACAACCCGCATATTTTACGATTATATATTTGAATGTTTTATTTAAATATAGCATCGTTAGTTGAAATTAAAGTCTGAAATGTGACTTTTTTTAAATAGTCGAATTCGGACTCGAGACCACTTCCTTTGAGTTCAAAACAACGTTTACAACTTGTTTAAGTATAACATCGATAGGTTTGGAGTTGATTAGGATTTTGGTATTTTATTTGGGTTTTGGGTTGTGTTCTAGCCCACTAACCCAACAAGAGAACCCAAACCTTCTACCAAATACCTCCCACTCCACTCCTCTTCATTCATTCCTTTCATAATTTCTTAACACTCTCAAGCAAAAGGAAAAATGGGGGAAAAAGAAATTAAAATTCCTAAGCCCTAGTTTTCTTAGGAATTCAAGTTCTTGTTCTAAAATCAAAGGGAAGCTTAGGTAAGCATCCTCTTCATCTTCTCCATCTCAATCTCTCTTCAATTTTCAGAATTTCCTATAACCTAACTTAGGAAATCTTTGCATGTAATAATAGATTGAAGATCTTTGAGGTGTAGTTAAAGAGGAATTGATCCTTCCTTGTTTTAGAGCTTCTCATTCCTTGTTTTGAGTTTAAAGGTGAGTTCTTGAACTGACATCTATTTCTATAGCTTTCATTGTTGTTAGGTATGAACTCCTAACATCTATTTCATGTTCAATTGCTTTTGAATTGAATTGGTTTGATGAATTTTCCAATTTTGGTATTATTAAAGTCAAAATCTATGAAAATCCTACTATGGATGTGTGGACATGTTGTTTGGAGTGTATTGAGGAGCCTATAGGGCTGGGTTGTCGCTTGGCATAAATCCCTAGCCACCGTCGCTCATCCGATCGCTTCCGAGTTGATTTGGCCATCAATGGTCTAGGTAAATTTTGCCCTGAGCTTCAGCTCAAACATCTGGGAAAACACTCAGACGTCTGAGGCAAAGGAATAAAAATTCAAGACCTACGGCTCAGACATTTGAGGTTATTCCCAGACATCTGAGCAATCTGAAAGAAATTTCCAGACCTTCGGCTCAGACGTCTGGGAAAACCACTAGACGTATGGCGCTGTTAAATTCAGCCAATTTTTCTATTTTTATGTAGGTTTCCGTTTTATCGATTTTTATAGATCTGGTTAGTTCTTATCATGGACTTTGATGACTTCTTTTTTGGATTTTTGGGGATATCTATTTGATGGGTTTGATATCGATTTTCATGGTTTTAATTCACGTCGTCAAATGTGAATTTTTGGTGACAGATTGTTTCTACAATTGTTTCTATGATTTGTCACTTTAAAATACAAAGGTTTCTATACTAGTAGTAAATACTCAAACTCTTTCACCAAAAATGATTTCAACATTACTTTTAATACAAAGCTCATTTCTAAAACTGTTTTCGAATCTATTAGTATATACAAACCTTTACCTTATTCGTACGAGAAATCCAATTAAACGACTTAGCAAAACAAGTGGCATGAAACGCTTACGTGTACTTCGTCGGTTAATTCTTAGACTTGTTCGATTGAAATCTTATGACAATTTTCGAGTGGAAATCTACAATTTGTTTGTAAATATTTAAGTTAACCAGTGGTTATGGGACATGAAGCTAAACTCATCTATTTACTAGCTTGATGTAATTTACACTTATTGATCTATGACGATCATTTTGAGGTTTAGACTAGCGATATGCGATTTTTCATTGTCCGCGTGGGGGACTGTACCCCATTCTGTCGAGCTTCGTCTTTTTTTTATAGGCTTGCGGCCTATGGGTTTTATGGAGTTCGGTTCATCGGGCGTATCGTTGTACTACATCGCTGTTCCGGCTTATTTGAGTTTCAGGTTCCTCGGGCGTATCGTTGTACTACGTCATTGCACCGGCTTTATGGGTTAGCAACCATGGGATAGCGTCCCGTTTGTGATACACGTGTTGGTGAGTTTTTATGCTCCCGTTTATGATAGGCCTCCCCCTTTGTGTTTTCTAGAATTCTAATTATTGATTTCTAGAATTTGTGTTTCACCAATTTTTGTGATTTGCATTGATAAGCTCTATCAATATTTTTGACTTGGTGAATAAAATAAAGAATATGACATTCTTTTTGGTGTTTGAGAAAATTTGAGGTATTGTATGATTTTTTTTATTATCATATATATTTGTCATATCTCTTATCCTATCTCATCTTACATGATAATTATAGCTAGACTGATCCGTTTATTATTTTTCTTATTAAATAATACTTGGATCAGACCGAGGTGTTTCAGGTGCTTCCTCTTGACTTCTTAGCAGGGACTAGCTTCTGACTTTTGGCTAACTATTTTGCTTAGTAGTTTTTTTATACATTCGAGATAGGGACTCCTTGATGTATACATATTCTTTTGTCTAGCACTTGTACCTATTCTTTTGTGATGTAGTGGATCTTGTATGGCTACTACTTTGATGTACACTTCTATGTGTTATATTCATATATGTTTCTACCTTAGTGATATGAATATCTGTGCCTGATTTATGGGATGCTTATTTTATATTTGTTTTCGAAGGCCACATAACCACTATGTAGTAGCTTTGAGTTTGTATTAGATATGTCAGATTTCCTTTTGAAATGAAATGCATGACACACTATCTAATATATCGGTACTCGCATAAAGCAATTACATAGATAGTCGCTCCTCAACAACCTTATTCTTCGTGCTAGTCGACGGAATTACTCCGTAGTGTCCTTGGATAGTGTGGGTATAGAGGTGGGGCGTCACAGCTTGATATTGGAGCAAAACTTCAGAACAATATAGGATATTATGACAAGGATCGTTGTCCTAAGTCTCTCTTAGGAATCGTGCCTTAGGATTTAATTTGAGTTTTAGGACCCGTTCTATCCTATTTTCTTTTATGATGCCTTATTTTATCAATCAAGTTTGTTTTATATTCATTCCAAGAATAACCTTTTTCCTCTTCTTTCTTTCTTTCTTAAAGAAGATAAATATTTAGATCTGGCCGTCCCAACGTCAGTCAATCCAGTGCGACTCCTCAGGATGACGTATTTATGTCTGCCCAACAGCTTTTGGATCTTGTAAAGAATGCCCAAGCTGCCGGACCCATTCCTGAGCCTACTCACCCTAAATTCGAGTTCGCACGCTTGTGTAGTGATTATACCAATTTGGGTGGAAGGCCATTCAAGGGTTCCGAAAGCGTTATAGAAGTCCAAGCTTGGCTTAGAACATGCGATCGCATCTTTTCTCGCATGAATCTTGTGGATCTACATCAAGTCCAAGTGGCTTCTAGCATTCTCCAGGAGAGAGCATTAGATTGGCATGAGCTTTTGATTTCGGAAATTGTTGAAGCAGATCTTACTTGGGAGCAATTCCGGGAAAGGTTCAAATTAAAGTTTGTGTCGGAGGCTGAAAAAGTAACTTTAGCCCGATGCTTTATTAACCTTGTTCAAGGTGAATCTTCTGTGACAGATTATGTCGAATCTTTTGAATCCTTCTCTAAATATGGGGTCGAGTATATTAATACCCCATTGAAGAAAAATCAGAGGTTTATCTATGGGTTAAATAAGAACCTCAAAAAACCTTTACTTCTGAAACTAGAAGTTTCTTTCGATCAGCTTGTAGATATCGCTCTTCGACTTGAAGAGGCCGATAAAGAAAGTGATGTTGAAGTTGTCGGTGCCAAGAACCAGCTCTTGACAGGCGAAGAGAGCATCAGTAAGGCTCTGCCTTATCTACAGAAAAAAAAGAAACTTCCTCTAGTCGGTCCTAAAGAGAGAAGGCTGTGCACCTTTACCTCAAGACTTCCTACTTTCTTTCCTGGCGATTTGCAAACCCTAGTAATACTTCTCTTGGTCAAGGTATTTCTCATTCTGTCCTTGATGGCATTATTATGTTTCGTGATCATCCTATTCGAGTTCTTTTTGATATGGGTGCATCTCACTCTTTTATATCAAAAGAACTTGTTGATACTTTTTCTTTAAATGTTATGGGCTTGATAACTTCATTAAAAATTGCGGATCCGATTGGTGGGTCCGCAACACTCAGTTTATTTTGTAAGGTTGTTGAAATTATTCTATGTGATTATGCTTTCCATGCCGATTTGCATGTTATTCGTTACTTAGGTTTCAGAATGATTTTGGGAATGGATTGGCTTAATCGTTATGAAACCCATATCCTATGTCCCGAGAGGACTATCCATCTTCGACATCCTCAATCTGTTAAGCAGATTTCTATTGTTCTTAAAGATTTAGATTCCAATTTGGTGGCATCCTTATATTCTCTAAATATGCATGATGACGATAATGATGATGAGGAAGATGTCATTTCCCGCATTCACGTTGTTTAAGAATTTCCTGACATCTTTGAGCCTGTTTTAGGATTACCACCTAAGAAAGAAATTGAGTTTAGAATTAATCTAATCCCTAGAGCTCTACCTATCACTCGTCCTCCTTATCGTATGTCCAATAAGGAAAATAAGGAGATGCATAAACAATTATCCGAATTGGAAGCAAAATAGTTTATTCGATCTAGTTCCTCTCCTTGGGGAGCTTCATCTATCTTTGTGAAGAAATCTGATGGTACACTTTGGCTTTGCGTTGACTACCGCAAGCTTAATGATCTCACCATCAAGAATAAATATCCTTTACCTCGGATTGATGATCTATTCGATCAACTTTGTGGTGCTAGAGTCTTTTCACAATTAGACTTAGCAACCGGTTTTCATCAGCTTCGGATTATAGAGAATAGTATTCCTTTAACATCGTTTCGTACTCGTTATGGATCTTATGAACGGCTTGTTATGCCATTTGGTTTAACGAATGCTCCAGCTTATTTCGTTGACCTTATGTATCGAATTTTCAAAGACTTCCTCGATCGATTTGTTCTCATCTTTATAGATGATATTCTTGTTTATTCTAAAACCGAGGAAGAGCATGAAAAACATCTTCGAATTGTATTGAAAACCCTTAGGAGCAATCAGTTGAAAGCAAAATTTTCTAAGTGCCACATTTGGAAATCCCATGTGAAATTCTTAGGACATATTATTTCGGAATCCAGAATTTTCATGGATCCTTCAAAGATTGAAGCGATTCAAAATTGGAAGAGGCCGGAGAGTGTGACGGAAATTCGTAGTTTTCTTGAATTGGCGGGCTATTACCGTCGTTTCATAAAAGACTTTTCTAAAATTTCCATGCCTCTTACTAGTTTGAGAAAGAAGGGAGTTAAGTACATTTGGTCATGCAAATGTGAAGCTGCTTTTCAGAAATTAAAAGAACTCCTTTTCGATGCCCCTATTCTTGTGATTCCCGAAGGGAACCAAGACTTAATTGTTTATACCAATGCTAGTTGTGTTGGTTTGGGAGCTGTTCTCATGCAAAGGGAACATGTTATCGCTTATGCTTCTAGGAAATTAAAGCCTGCCGAGACTAGATATGCCACTCATGATTTAGAGCTAGCATCCATTGTTTTCGCCCTTAGAATTTGGCGACATTATCTTCTGAGAGAGAAATTTGTTCTCTACACCGATCATAAATCTTTGAAGTATTTGTTCACTCAACATGAACTTAATTTGCATCAACAACGTTGGCTCGAATTCCTTGCATCTTATGATCTTGATATTCTTTATACTCCCGGAAAGGGAAATCGTGTTGTCGATGCCCTTAGTTGTAAGCAACAAGTGGTTGTTTCCATGATGATATCCGAATGGAATGATCTCGAGACCTTGTCCACTTGTGAGATTCGAAATCATGACCCCAATTCATGTTCATCTCTTTTTTTATGTAGCCTTGAGGCTCATCCATCTCTTTTAGACCGCATCCTTGAAGCTCAAAAGCAAGATCCCGAATTGGCTCTTCTTAGCCAAAGTTGTAGGGATAAAAATAATATTGATGGTTTGAAAGACTTTGAAATCGATGCTCGTGGGGGCATTCGAAAATCTGATAGACTTATCGTGCCAAATATTAGTGATCTTCGTAAAGACATTTTAGAAGATTCTCATCGTTCTAAATTTACCATTCATCCCGATAATAGTAAAATGTACGTGGGCATGAAATGACTTTATTATTGGGATGGAATGAAATTTGATATTGCTAACTTTATTAACCGTTGCATGACTTGCCAACTCGTTAAGGCCGAGTATTAAAGGCCCGGTGGGTTATTGCAACCTTTAGACATTCCAGTTTGGAAGTGGGATCAAGTCACCATGGACTTTATTGACGGTCTTCCCCATTCTCGTTTAGGTCATGACAATCTATCGGTGATTGTAGATAGACTTACAAAATCCGCCTATTTTATTCCTGTTTGGTCCAATCGGACCGTACCTCTTTTGGCAACTCTATGTTAAAGAAATTGTTAAATTGCATGGAGTTCCTACTTCCATTGTTAGCGATCGTGATCCATTATTTACTAGTGGATTTTGGAAGGGCCTTCAAAAAGCTTTGGGAACGAAGCTTAATTTTAGCACCGCTTATTATCCTTAATCCGATGGTCAAACGGAGCGTGTGAATCAAACTCTTGAAGATCTCATTCGTGCTTGTGTTCTTGATTTTGGTGGAAGTTGGGAAGATCATATTTCTCTTGTTGAGTTTTCTTATAATAATAGCTTCCGGTCTAGTATTGGTATGGCACCTTTCGAGGCACTCTACGGAAGGCCATGCCGATCTCCTTCATGTTGGCTTAAAGCCGGTGAGAAGCTGGTTTTAGGTCCAGATTATATTCGTGACGCCATAGAAAAGATTGACCTTATTCGTCATAGGATGAAAGAAGCTCAAAGTAGACAAAAATCCTATGCCGATAACCGAAGAAGGAATTTGGAATTTTCTGTGGAAGATTTGGTATTCATTCGTGTTTCACCTATGAAGGGTGTTGTGCGTTTCAGTCAATCGAGAAAGTTAGCACCTCGATATATTGGCCCATTTCCCATCACCGAACGCATTGGTTCGGTGGCTTACCGCCTTTTATTACCGACTTAATTTTCTGCTATTCATGAAGTATTCCACGTTTCTCAATTATGGAAATGCCTTAGAGATTTCGATTCTATTCTTGAGCCCGGTGTTATCGAAGAAATTGAAGTTTCACCTAATTTGACTTATGAGCAACATCCTATTTGTATCATTGCTACGGAGGGTAAACGCCTTCGTAGTAAAGATGTTCCACTTGTGAAAGTTTAATAATCCACAAATCCTAAAGATTGTTCTTGGGAATCTAGAGAATCCATCCAGCGAACACATCCGGATTTACTCTCTCGTGCTCCTTAAGGTGAACTTCTCACTTCAATTTCTTTTCCTTTGTGTTGTTATGCCTTAGTGTGGTTGTTACTCTTTATTTTCTTCTTAAGTATCGCAAGGATGCAATTTCTTTATGGAGGCAGTCTGTAACAACCCACATATTTTACGATTATATATTTAAATGTTTTATTTAAATATAGCATCGTTAGTTGAAATTAAAGTCTGAAATGTGACTTTTTGTAAACAGTCGAATTTAGACTCGAGACCACTTCCATTGAGTTTAAAACGACGTTTACAACTTGTTTAAGTATAAACATCGATATGTTTGGAGTTGATTAAGATTTTGGTATTTTGTTTGGGCTTTAGGTTGTGTTCTAGCCCACTAAACCAATAAGAGAACCCAAACCTTCTACCAAATACCTCCCACTCCACTCCTCTTCATTCATTCCTTTCATATTTCCTAACACTCTCAAGCAAAAGGAAAAATGGGGGAAAAGAAAAGAAATTAAAATTCCTAAGCCCTAGTTTTCTTAGGAATTCAAGTTCTTGTTCTAAAATCAAAGGGAAGCTTAGGTAAGCATCCTCTTCATCTTATTTATCTCAATCTCTCTTCAATTTTTAGAATTTCCTATAACCTAACTTAGGAAATCTTTGCATGTAATAATAGATTGAAGATCTTTGAGGTGTAGTTAAAGTGGAATTGATCTTCCTTGTTTTAGAGCTTCTCATTCCTTGTTTTGAGTTTAAAGGTGAGTTCTTGAACTCACATCTATGTCTATAGCTTTCATTGTTGTTAGGTATGAATTCCTAACATCTATTTCATGTTCAATTGCTTTTGAATTGAATTGGTTTGGTGAATTTTCCAATTTTGGTATTTTAAAGTCAAAATCTATGAAAATCCTACTATGGATGTTTGGACATGTTGTTTGGAGTGTATTGAAGAGCCTATAGGGCTGGGTTGTTACTTGGCATAAATCCCTAGCCACCGTCGCTCATTCGATCATTTCTGAGTTGATTTGGCCATCAATGGTCTAGGTAAATTTTGCCCTAAGCTTCAGCTCAGACGTTTGGGAAAACAGTCAGACGTCTAAAGCAAAGGAATAAAAGTTCCAGACCTACGACTCAGACATCTAAGGTTATTCCCAGACATCTGAGCAATCTGGAAGAAATTTCCAGACCTTCGGCTCAGACGTTTGGGAAAAACACCAGATGTCTGGCGTTGTTAAATTCGGCCAATTTGTCTATTTTTATGCGGGTTTCCGTTTTATCGATTTTTGTTGATCCAGTTAGTTCTTTTCATCGACTTTGATGACTTCTTTTCTGGATTTTTTGGAATATACATTTGATGGGTTTGATATCAATTTTCATGGTTTTAATTCACGTCATCGAATGTGAATTTTTGGCGATAGATTGTTTTTACAATCGTTTCTATGATTTGTCACTTTAAAATACAAAGGTTTCTATACTAGTAGTAAATACACAAACTCTTTCACAAAAAATAATTTCAACATTAGTTTTAATACAAAGCTCATTTTTAAAACCATTTTCCAATCTATTAGTATATACAAACCTTACCTCATTCATACGAGAAATCCAATTAAACGACTTAGCAAAACAAGTGGTATGAAAACGCTTGCGTTTACTTCGTCGGTTAATTCTTAGACTTGTTCGATTGAAATATTGTGATAATTTTTGAGTGGAAATCTACAATTTGTTTGTAAATATTTAAGTTAAGCTAGTGGTTATGGGACATGAAGCTAAACTCATCTATTTAATAGCTTGATGTAATATACACTTATTGATCTATGACAATCATTTTGAGGTTTGGACTAACGATATGCGATGTCTCATTGTCCGCGTGGGGGACTGTACCCCATTCTATTGAGCTTCATCTCATATTTTTTATAGGCTAGCGACCTATGGCTTTTATGGAGTTCGGTTCATCGGGCGTATCGTTGTACTACGTCGTTGTTCTGGCTTATTTGAGTTTCAGGTTCCTCAGGCGTATCGTTGTACTACGTCATTGCACCGGCTTTATGGGTTAGCGACCCATGGGATAGCGTCCCGTTTGTGATACACGTGTTGGTGAGTTTTCATGCTCCCGTTTATGATAGGTCTCCTCCTTTGTGTTTTCTAGAATTCTAATTATTGATTTCTAGAATTTTTGTTTCACCAATTGTGTGATTTGCATTGATAAGCTCTATCAATATTTTTGACTTGGTGAATAAAATAAAGAATATGGCATTCTTTTTGGTGTTTGAGAAAATTTGAGATATTGTATGAATTTTGTTGTTATCATATATATATTTGTCATATCTCTTATCCTATCTCATCTTACATGATAATTATAGCTAGACTGATCCATTTATTATTTTTCTTCTTAAATAATACTCGGGTTAGATCGAGGTGTTTCGGGTGCTTCCTCTTGACTTCTTAGCAGGGACTAGCTTCTGACTTTTGGCTAACTACTTTAGCTTAGTAGTTTTTTTTGTTTTTATACATTCGAGATAGAGACTCCTTGATGTATACATATTCTTTTGTCTAGCACTTGTACCTATTCTTTTGTGATGTAGTGGATCTTGTATGACCACTACTTTGATGTACACTTCTATGTGTTATATTCATATATGTTTCCGCCTTAGTGATATGAATATCTGTGACGGATTTATGTTATGCTTATTTTATATTTGTTTCCGAAGCTACATAACCACTGTGTAGTAGCTTTGAGATTGTATTTGATATGTCAGATTTCCTCTTGAAATGAATTGCATGACATACTATCTAATATATCGGTACTCGCACAAAGCAATTACACAGATGGTCGCTCCTCAACAGCCTTATTCTTTGTACTAATTGACGGCACTACCCAGTAGTGTCCTTGGTTAGTGTGAGTATAGAGGTGGGGCGTCACAAACCCCCTGCACATCAGAGTCGGTTGCCCCTTTAACCTGACGGGTAGGATTACATCATTCCCCGGGACCAAGGCTTCAAAAAAATGTGGACCAGCCATAGCCCTGCTTCCACGCGAATACTGAATCCATAAATATCGATTCTAGATTGAGGAATGACTGTTCCTAATGGTAACGAACCACATAGCTCTGAAGCATATCCCTTGTTTTAGTCATTACTAGGTTGTGAGGCTTATAAGGTCACGATTACCTTTATCCTCTCTTAGCAAATCCCACTTGGAATGCTAACACTGTCCTCTAAGCAACAATGTAATGTCAGCATTCATCCATACAAATTATTCAGGATATGAACAAACCGAAGGCATTACATCTATTACATCCATTTTGGAAGCACCTTTAAGATTAGTAGAAAGTAGCCCTTGCACTTCAAAGAGCTTCGTCTTCGACTCCATCATCTTCAAGATGTCTTCAATACGACACTTGAGTTAGTTCGAAGTGGTTTTCGGATAATTCATACTTATCTAAACCCGGTCTCTTCGAACCAACATTCGATAGTTTTCGGTAAACTCAAATTTGGTTCTTTCAGAAATAATCAGATAATACATAAGAGTGGAGACCACCTCCTAATCGTTTAAGTGGACGGATTTCCTTATCATTTGTCCTTGGAGAACAAAATGAGATTTATATGCATAGTACAGCATCACCGAAGTTGACTGTGCCATATAACACCCGTGTTTCTCCTAAATATTACGCAACCAATCATAGATTTAATTCCATATGGGATCCACTTAGCCTTTATAAATTAACCTTTCATTAATTAAAATCCCTTTAATTATTTGATTCAAAATACCTTTACAAAAAATATATTCACACACCCCCTTTACTCTTTTTAGTACTTGGAAAAATATTCATATACTTATTTCATCGGTATATGTATATTACAAAACATTATATTTCCAATACTTAGAAAATATATCCATATTCTTTTCTCAACGGTATAAGTATATTAACAAAACTTAAGGTTGATTTCCTCTGTTTTGAAATCATATTCAAATGGGCCAAAACATATATTATTTAAAATAATTCTTACTATAAACCAAACCTCTAACCTTCGGTGCTAAGTATGGAAAGACTGTTTCTATACTGCTATAATTAAGAAAGATTAATTACCAAAATCAAATATCATTTCCTTTTATAAAATTCACTTTTTATTAGCCTATTTCATACTTCAAATCCGTTTATAAATCTCCAAACTAATTTACAAAACTTCTTTATAAATCTCCAAAATGAGTTATAAACTCCTTATAGAAATTCTTTACCAAATATCGTTAAAATCTCCCTTTCAAAATATCATTTGTAAATCTCCTTAAATGAATCCTTTTTTCTAAGTAAAATCCATTTATAAAACAATTTATCATTTGTAAAAACCTTTATACAATTAATTAATTACTTTTAAACATCATAAATAATTAATTAATTAACAAACTAATAAGCTAAACAATTAACTTTAAACACATCATTAATTAAATAAATTAATAACTTACTTTAAAACATCATTTATAAATACTTAACCTCAAATTGTTATACAATTAAGTTATTTAAATCCATAACTTTATAAATTCGGAAAGAGGCTTATCGACCACAATGACACTAAATCAAGTTACAATTTAATTCAATTTGACTTCTCAAGTCACATAACTGGTATTTACATTGGCAACATGTATGTAAATCAAATCCATAATTAACCACCCATAGTTAATGTGTCATTTATTCCTGCGATGACCGGGATTTTCGGACCAGCCAAAATCGTCGAAAACTCATCCATTCTAAAACTACTAATGATAATAACCAATTTAATACACAATATCATTTGATAAATATAAAACTGCTAAATATATAGGATGTAAATTCAATAATACTACTTATCATAGTAATCATTTATTCTATAGATGTGCTTTAATACAGACCAAACATAAATACCATAAATCTACCACTGTACAACTCTGATGAGAGAGAGACAACAAAAGCCATTCCTGCAAACTCAATAAACATGTCAATGCGAAATAAAATGGTAAGTAGAAAAGATACAACATCACGTGATACATAGCAAATAATAAATAGGAAAAAGATATATTATTACTGGGGCTACGTCACTACCACTTACGACTGCTTATGTACTTCTATTTAATTGGGTATCATTTTAGATACAAGATCAAGCCAACGTAGTTCTCCTATTCACAAATAGGACTCGTGGAACCTACGATGCACAAACAAAGATGTAATTACCAAACTACCCACTTAGGCTTAATCTTCACATTTATATTTCTAATATCTAGTTAACTTTATTATTTTCAATATACAATCCTTTTCGAAAATAATCTCTTCGTACCAAATTTTTGTTTTTATTTCAACTCTTTTTGAAATAATAATTTATATATCCTTTGTAAAAAAATCATACTTTCGAGTTTAAATCAAAACCTATAATTTACATAAACCAATTTCCCAAATAATCTTATATCAAAATACATATATAAAAGTGTATCAAAATAGATTGGAAAATATCACTCAAGGTAAATGCCGCTAAATGCAAATGCTCACTAAATAATAAATGTCCCCTGGGACAATACCCCTCTCGGGTATATAATCATGGCAATTGCCAATCGCTGCATGAAAGCAGAAAAATCGTAGATGCCAACTAACAACATATCCCATTGAATGGACAATACTCAAAAACCCAAATCAATAAATATGAATATACTTTCACTAACAAATTCATATTTCACAATAATAATATCTCACGAATACTTTCAATCACCCTATCATTATTCTTCCCAAAATCCTTTTGAAATCAATTTCAAAACCACCGGAATTTAAGTTCTCGAAATCCTCTTTATTTATAAAACATATTTGATAATCAATTGTTATACAAATCGCTTTTATATAAAAATCACTTCTAAAATATTTATTTCCAAATATTTCTATATCTTTTCAAAGAAACCATTTCATTTAAAAGATAAACATATTTAAAATTATAATAAATATCATTTATTATAACGATTACTTAGTCAAATATTTTCGTCAAACACCTTATAGTTAAACTGTGAAATTCTAATCAAGGTGTTTGTATCCACCCAACCCATGCATATAGAAATTAGCTGGTCATAAACTAGCCGAGCACAATTCAAACAACCAAACAAACAATAACAACAACACATTATTATCAACAATTCAACAAATTAATTAATAACACATAAATCAGAATTAACTTATATATATAAATAATTATCCAAATTTATATAATAATAGAACAGGGATTATTCTGCTAAATAGATGTCATCAATGAAGTATAATTTACGATAAGGGTTAAAAACAAATGTTACTAAAACATTATTTACCAAAACCCAAAACTATTCTATACTTATACCATCTTTAAGACATTCTTTTTAAAGATCTAAGTTAGTAATGTTTGGTTAAGTTCAATAGTCGACAAATTGATTATCTAGTTAAAACAATTGCTTATACAAATCAATGTTCATATACTTAACTCGTTTTTGACATTTCAACTTAATTATTCCTCGTCCAAAAGTGAAGCCAGGAAAGTTAAAGCACTGGTTGGTTCAAAATTTTGCCTAGACACTTCATTCTTGAATCTTACAAATAGATAAATCTACTCATTGGCTTTTAGTGTTAGGCCTATTCAATTACTTTTTTCAAAAATTTAAAGATACTTGTAAATAGATTTTAAATATCTATGTAAAATATTACTTGAAAATAACGAATTTATAATTTGATAAAAACAAGTTTTATTTTAAAAGCCGCTTACTTTAAAAATTCATAATTAATTGTTAAAAATATATTTAAACATGAAACCAATTTTAAAACACTCTAATATAAGTTAGAAAACAATCGTAAAAAGATTATAGAAATACATAATTTAAATATTATTTTTATACAATTTATAGTTTCAAACAGCAAAGATAGCATTTCCAGAAATATTGTCTAAAGTTTTATCGTATATTTTTACATGTTTTGCTACAACTTTGGGCCTAGTTTTTGATGTCTTAACAAATTATTTTTGATCCATTATTTTTATAATAGTTAGTATACTTTGGATACTTAGAAACCATGAAGAAAAATTCCAAATAATATCTCTTAATTATTTTATTGAAATTTCCAAAAATGGGGTATTTTTTTGGGTATTTATCCAAAGTGCTCTGTGACGACCCACCTTTTCGACCCTTAGAAATCGACACTAAAACATCCTCGATATTCTTGTGCCGCAAAACCAAGTGTTTGAAGGATGGATAGTAAAGGGTAAAAAGAAAATAAAGATAGGACAGAATCTTACACGAATGGAATACCATATATTATTTCAATATATATATATATATACACAGTGGAAATTTTAAATAAATTTATCAGAGTCTATCCTATAAATCAGTCTGGATAGTTATAAATCTCTGTCCTTATAAATGCTGAACACTATCAGTAAATTAATGCAGCGGAAATGGAAATTGAGAACTATCTATAGGAACATCTTCAGCTCTAAACTTCAAGCTCCATCACAATGCTCCAAGTTAAACCTGACTACTTGACTGCCCGCCAAAATAGGGCACCCAGAGTTTAAGGGAAAAGAAAATAAACTCCGGGCCAGTCATGGGACTAGTGTGAGAAACTCAAAATATGGATATTTGAAAACAAAGGGTATCTCATAAGACCATGTCGCACATAAAAACGAAACAGGTTTTTACCATATGATAACCAAAACATTTTCTATGCAAAATCAAGGATACTATCTTTAATGACATTCTTTGAAAATCCTTTCAAATAACATATTAATCATAGTTGTAATTGACATTTTTTAAATTCGACAGCATAATAGGTTTACAACTAAAACCGTAAAGGCTTGTATTGGGGAATGGATTCCATACAATAAAAAGGTAAGGGACTACCTTCCGACAGTACATCTCTAGAGGGATGTACCTGAGGCTCCAACCTTTACCAACACAGAACCGGCCTACCTTTACCATAGATAGTACCGAATATGACATCACCTCGGTCATCGCTGACCTATTTGAGAGCTTTCATAGCATACACAACATACCCGACACATAGAGGGTGATTTAGAAAGGTGATAACCATTTTCTAATGGGAGCAACCTACTTAGCCCTACTGCATTTACCCTGTTTTTGTCATTCTTGAGGGATGCGGCTCGAGGTAACGATTACCTTCCTCATAGTACAAATTTCACTTGAATGCCACATCGTCATTTCAATTATACAATATTGATTTCCACAATTGTACAACCTCTGAGATCGTAAATCTCAGAGAAGGGTGTTAAATATAGAAGAGTTACCTCCTACACCACCAAACAAATGTACATTTGTAAAATAAATGTACATGCATTTTAGAAATGCAATGTTAAATATTCGTCCATACATGTTGTCTAGGAATAGGACAAACCGAAGGAACTCTCATACTACATCCTGTTGGGAATCACCCTAAGGATTAGTGGCGACCAGCCCTGGCATCAAAGATCAAATTAAGTACTACTGCCACATATGTATGATATCGGAAATTTCCCCCGAGGGCCAATGACAAATACCCTTCATTCCATTTATTATCATTCCATGTCTTTATCTTCGAAGGCGTACATTGGTTCGAAGTGGTTTTCGAACAGAGATTACCCAAATCCGACCCCGGTTCTTCAAATCAATCACCGATAAAAAGATGTTAAGTTTGAGGGTGATAATCATTTCATTCAATAATATCTTTTATCAAATAAAATATCTCTTTTAGAGATATAAATCTTTAAATCATATTCTTTTACAGTATATACAGAATCATTAAACCTCTCTTTAACTTTGAAAATACCAAATCAAAATCATTTCTCATAAATCACATTGCAAAACCTTATTGAGTAAAAAAGGTCGATAGAAATTATACTAATTCTACTCAACATCAAATTTCTATATTCAACCTTTACCATCCGTCGTATAACAATGAAATCACCTTTTGAATTCACACAGATAGTATGGTTTCCCTCCTCGAAATTTAATACCAAGTATAAGAAGATTATTTCTATACAATCCAAGTTGTATTAAATTTGAAAAAAATCTTTTATACTTGCTTCGTTTCCAATATTTCGACCTTATCTGTTCATCGCCCAGGAAAGAGGCCAGGTGAGCAAGGCCACTAGTTGCTCCTAAACATCTACTTAGTTTAACCACCTCATATATGGATCTCACATATAGAAAAATCCAGTCCACTCAGCAGTTTTTAGAGGCAAAATTAAATCACTTGGATATAACAGCTTTTCTTTAAATCATTTATTTGAATCTTTTAAAATAAATTATAAAACCTCCAAATCATCTTTAAAATACTTAATTATTTATTTGTAAACATTTATAAAATATTTGGAAAATAATACTTAAGTTTAAAGCCATATTTCAAAAGTTATTAGTAGTACTACAAAAGGTGCTGCGAATAGTGTTTTTAAGGTTTATTTGATCAAAACAACTTTTCTATCATTTAGAATTATAACTCAAATCTCTTTTAAAACATTTCAAAATATTTATAGAATTTTTTCCAAAATTTTATATAATTAAAAATATCATTTTTAAAGAATTTATCACTTTGGATTTCGAACTGCCAAAGCACGACTATTTTGAAAACTTATTTTGTTCAAATTTCAAAATCTACTAAATGAAATCTCAATACTTTTCTTTTTTTTGAAGACTATGATTATAAGAGTTTGGAAAATTCTTATAACAAAGAATTCTGAAGCCATCGTATAAATGGATTTAGCTTTCTACGACGCGAACTACCGTCACGCGACGCGCTAATTTTTGACTTGGTTTTCATAACTTGTCAAAACTTCACCAAATTGGATTTTTAGCATTTATAAAACATTTATAAACCATTTTAAAGAGGTTTAACAATAGCATATACACCATTTCATTTAGTAAAGAAAAGTGATTTCCTTTGTGATATTCGACGTGTATTAACATAAATCATTACACATCTAAACAAACATGTTATCATATCCAAACATAGTTCACAATCGTCATAACTAAGCAAAGCCAAACATATATATCATCCAGTATATCATAATATAAACAGAATTTCTCACTTTCATTGGTTTCTAACTAAATGAAAATTCGCTATAGCTTTGCTACGATCGAATCAAAGCCTATGGAATTGAGCTTTGGACCTTTGGATTGGCTTAGTCTAAGCTTGAAAGTGGAGATCGGCTCAGCCTTGGTGGTAGGAGATGGTGGCCGTGAGTTTAGAGAGATGAGAGGAATGGTTTGAGCTTGTTTTGAAGTGGATTGCTAATGTATATACTTATATAAATTTTTTTTTTTTTTGCTTATTATTTTTCATAATTTTCCTAAGTAGAGAAACCATAAAATAGCTTGAGAAGGAGGAAGAAGAAGATGAATAATAGTGTTAAAATTATGAAAGAAAATAAAGATAGAACAAAATCTTACACGAATGGAATAACATTGTGAGGAATGCGGAATATGTATCTTAAGGCTAGAATGAACACTAGAGGGGGGTGAATAGTGTTTATAAGAAATTACTAAATCTTTTTGAGTTATTGTTGATTTGTACAAAAATGTATGCAATTTTCAGACACAGATATAATCACAAAATCAAACACAGATGCAGAAATAAAGTAAATGCAATAAAGGAAAGAACACACCGGATTTTATACTGGTTCAGAGTTACCCTACATCCAGTCCCGCACAACTAAGTACGGATTTCCTATCAAAAGCAATTCAACAATTACAACCCTCGGTTTCAAGGCTACGAGATACACCCTCCAAAATCACAATCCTCTGGGTAGAGATACTTGATTTCCGGGCGACAAGTTCACCCAATTGATTTCCAAGGCTACAATCACACCTTTTCTCGCTTGATTGATTTCCAAGGCTACAATCACACCTTTTCTCGCTAGATAGATTACAAAGAAGCCTATAACTCTGAATAGAACTTGGATCTTGTTGAAATAGTGATAGAGAATCAAACCAGAGATAATCTAGTTAGGTTTAATGTTGATTTCGGCAAAGTGATGATAGGATTTTGAATAAGAAAATGTGGAAGAAGAAGAGAAGTGAAAAATCAGAAAATCTGATATAAAATTCGTTGAAACTAACCCCTATTTATAGAAGAACAACAGTCATGTCCATTCGTGAAAGATTATGACGAATAGACACTTCTTTTGAAATTCAAATTTTTGAAACTAACTGTCACTATGTCGACATGGGGTACTAGGGCATGTCGACATCCCAAAGGAAATTTAAATGTTTTGTTTTTCTTTGAAATAACCTTTATCTTATATTAAAACTATTTTAAACTTTATAAATATACTTGACTATAGATAAAATACATAGATAAATATAGAGAATAATATATATATATATATATAATTTTACTATAATTTTATATTTAAATCTAAGTAAATATTAAAAGTTAAATATATTAAAAGATAGTTTAAAACAAATGAAGTTTAAAACAAGAATTTATTTAAGAACAAAATCAAAGAATATTTTTTAAGGCTAAAACATTTTTGAAAATCATTTGAAAAGATAATTTTTAAGGCTAAAACATTTTGAAAAGCAGTTTTGAAAATCAATCTGAAGTAGTTTTGAAAATCATTTTGAAGTAGTTTTGCAAGCTTCTTCCTGCAGAATATCTCATCATATCAGGACTCGAGAACTTGTACAAAACCAGGATGTTTGTGGATTTGTAAGCCACTTGTCGTAGGGTTGTAAGCTACTTGTCGTGGGTTTGTAAGCCACTAAAAAGGTAGAAATGGGTTCCATCCCAAAAGAAAAATGAAGTGAAGATTTCAGTGCTATTGTGAAGTTTTAACAAAATTCTAGACTCAATACTTATCTTGAAATCTTGAACTGTAACGACCCGTAAAATTCAGTGGTTTTATTTATTTAATTAATTGAATTTGTGTGAAATTTTAAACAATAAAATTTTGAAATATAAATTTGATATTTGGAATGCGTCTAATTAAACATAGCAACTGGTAAATTTTCGTCCGAAAATATGAAAATTTATTTCGCACGTAAATTTACTTCAATTTAATCAGTCAAAATTAGTGATAATAAAATGTTTTCCAAACCTAAATATTTTTACATAGAAAATTTGTAAATCATCTTCTGAGTGAGACGTCATCTTTCGTTTCGTCAAATTTGGACTTCTGTTGCTCCGTTTATCTTAATTCGATTAGAATAGCAGCATTTTCGGTACCGATTATCGACTTTTGATCGGATGGTCGTACCACCGATATCTGTATACCGTTTTGATCGTCTCGTCATGCTGATCTCCATAGTATATTCATTTGTATATTTCGGGATCGGGTACGCCACGAAATCAGTAAAACGATTATCGTAGCGGTACTAGTTCGAGTCTTCAAACTTTTGTGCCCGTTCATTTGCCCAACGGCTAAAATATTTATATAACCATTGGTTATTAACTTTTGATATTCTCTGACATTTTACCCCTTTCAATAAAGTGTGTTTCGGTTCATACATTTTGTTCGTTCGAATTCTTTTCCGATAGTTTTGCCTTTCGTTTCCAGTGTAAATTCAAATTGGCCAACTGTCAAAATTCAAACCGTCTGGTGTTTATTTATGAAGCTAATAATGGGGACACGTATATTCATTCTTCCCAAATTCTCGGCTTGCCAGCTCACAGCCTACCGTTCGAAACAAGGTTTTATATTTTTGTATATAGTTTCATTTCTTCTCCTGTAGATGCCACTTCCTTCGCCACTCCTCCCTCTGCCTTTTCATATTTCTTCACCACAAAGCCTTCCAGCTTCCACCGTGATAGCAACCGCCATCTCACTCCCTTGCATCACTACCGATCTTCCATCTTGCCCAACGCCAAAGCATTTCTTGCATGCGATCTGCACTTCTTCCCTCTCCACGTGTGTCGCCTCACTCTCAGGTCCACCTGGCTGACCTCGTCAACATCCCACACCTGCAGCTCCATTTCCCCTCATTATCTGTACAACCGCAGTTACGGTCGAGAATCACCACGACCATCCCCTACACGCAGTACCACATCCCCGCCATCTTTGCTCCACGCAACCCCAGATCTGGCCGAAGTCGCCAAATGGCCTCCACCCTCATCTAGCCCATCACCACGTCACTTGTTTTCCTAACCCACGGCCTCGCTCGAGCCTCTTCCACCCGCGTGTCAGCCACCCAATGACCTGTGCCTTCACTTCTTTCGCCGACAAACCAGTAGCTACTCCACCCATCCCCTAAATCTGCTATGTAAGTATTGTATATTAGTTTACTGTATTAGTTGAATATATATATATATATGTATATATATATAAGCAGAGTATTATATATATGTGATTTCATATAAAAGTATATTTATATAAATAGTTTACTGTATTGTTAGTATAAATATATATTGTTGAGTTGTATTATTCTAGTTCATAAGTTATATATGATGTTGTGTTATAATAGTCTGTATATAAGAGAATCTGTTATTCCATAAAACCTGTATGTTTTGTTTTAAAAAAAAAAATGCTTGAGCCTGGTTGCAGTCGTGGTTTCGGCTGTAATGTATATTGATTTCAAATAGTAGTATTTTATTTTTTTACACGAATTATATAGATTATATAAAAGTTTATAATCGGTTATATTATAGGTAGTATACTTATTTACAGGGTTATACATATGTTTAGTCTGTAACCTATGTATTTTACCATACTAAGCTCGCATATATTTAGTTGTATGTGACGACCGCCCATGACCCCTGCACCGAATCTAAAGATAAAGCGCTGTAAAGTGTGCCAGGCGACCATGGACGATTGTCAAGGTAAGATTTAAAACAAAAGAATCTATCGTATTACTCACAGCGCATGGACAAAATACAATAGAACATATGTATAGTGAAGCTTTACAGAACAAAATGACATCATATAAAACTCCATAATAGTTGAATACAAGCATCCACATAGTCAATACATCAAGCCTCACTACATATCTCTCAGAGAATACAAAACAGCGGAATATCCGGTACATATAATAAGAAGATAATATGCAACCCTCCAGCTCGTCTTCGATATCAGCATCGTGAGAAGAGAACAGCACCTGTCACCTGCTACCTAGTCTGCCCGTCCCAAAATGGACGAACAGCCCAAGGCAATAAGAATTAAAACATAAAGCCTTGAGTCAGACAACAGTCTTAGTGAGCAGTAAATTAACTAACAACATACCAAAAGAACATAAAGGAAAAGGAATAGGAATACAACCCTCCCACTCCAACCTCATTCTACAGTGATAGCCCCCAGACACACACTAAGCAGAAGCAAACATAGCAGAGCATACAATTTAAAGTAAAACTACTATCACTCGAGTCAAGGGCGATGTTTTCCAAGTACCAAGGCCTAAATCAGATAAGCACCCAGAAAATGCCGCTCTTGAGTCCGAATGACGATACAACCAAACATCCATGACTCTGGCTATCACTGTTATCATTGCTTCGATATCACCGTTAATTGAATGACCGGCACATTCTTTCAGCCGTCCGTCAAGGGCTAATGGAAACCCCGGTTCTAGACATAACTCCCGCACGTCGTCGCAGCCCGTGCCTAGGACTATCGAATCTGCCCAGAGTACTCGACCATCAACAGTTGGCCGTTGGGACTATCGAATCTGCCCAAACGTACTCTTGCTTAGAGCATGCTAGAACCTTCAACAACGATGCTATCCAAGCCTCCTAGTCATCCTCCTCGACGACTATTCTCATATCCATTCATTATCTTCAACTCGAGTCATATCACCGAGTTATCAACATGCTTGGAATGATCCCGTCTGGATTAGACCAAGTCTTCATCATATGATTGCCTCGCTTCATTACATCCTTGCAAAGCCCCATCTCTACATCACATCATCGAATCTATGCATAAGAGCTTCATCATCCCGCTACATATGCCACGAGCAGCTTTTCCAATTCAAGAGCCTTTCCCTTAGCTTTTGAATCATCTTCGATCTAATCTAATCATCAATCATCTAGTTCATAACAATCAATCAAATCAAACATCAATCCAAGCAATCAAGCATTCAAAAATGATCTAAGTAGACAATTATAACAATAATGGCATTTTCGTAATTAAAGAGTTGAAAGTCCAATAAGCATGAAAACATGGATTATATCTCTACAAACTTGATGAATGAACTTGCATAGGTTAACATATGATAAAATGGATGTAACATCATCATGAACAATGGATCTATATGGATCTACACATAGGATGAAGAAAATGCATGGAAATCACTATTTTAACACCAAATCGGGCCAACAATCCGATATACTCCTTTGGATCCGTGTGAGAGATAATCACCACTCACCAAATCACCTAAACAATCCAAAAGATATCAACTTCAGATCTGGACAGCGAAGAACTAAGCTAGATCCGACAAGATCTCACTTCAAACGAAGAAATCTCTCTTGAAAAGATGAAGATCTCCAATCTAAGCTCTTGAATCTTCAATCTTGATCTTCGATTTGGATGGATGGAAGCACTAGATTAGAGTGGAGAAAAGAAGTGAAGAAGTGTAGAAGTCGAGCTCTCAAAATGGCAGCACTTCGTCGCTTCAAAATCCGGATCCCAAAAAGTGAGAACAACCCCTCCTATTTATAGCTGAAAACTGCTCTAAGTCGTAACTCGGCTATCTCCCTAGGTCGTTTCCGACCTAAGCCTCTCCGACCTAACGACTTAGCCAGACCCAGCGACTCATCGCACGCGCGACCTAACCTCTTACGCGCTTAGCGACCTAACAGGCCTCCCCATCTTACGACCTAACGATGTTACGACCTAACACTTAACTCCTAGGTCGCTTTCGTCTTAAAGCATAGGCTACGACCTAACACTTAAACTATCTAAGCGACTTAACAACCTACGACTCAGTTGGGTTGCGACCTAACAACTTAGGCTCCTACGCGACCTAACACACACGCGACCTAACCATCTTAGGTCGTCTACGACCTAACTCAACACAGATCTAACGACCTAACTACGCTAACACTTAGGTCGGTCAATCCCATAGGTCGCTAACTCTTATAGGTCGCAAACCGCTTATTCCCTAAGTCGTTAACTCTACTAGGTCGCTAACTCGAACTGCCGACCTAACACTTAGGTCGCTCACACATTTTCTTAGGTCGCCTGAACCTCTTAAGTCGGTCACGACTTAACCCCTTAGGTCGCCTACGACCTAACCAAAGCCAACAACTAGTCTTCCTTAAGTCGGTCAGTCTTTAGGTCGTTAACTCGCCCTGCCGACCTAATTACTTAACTAAATCCTAGGTTGCACAATTCTATAGGTCGCTCCAACTAACCCACGACCTAACACTAACTCGCCGAAGTCCTTAACTCGGTCACGACTTAGCTCTTAGGTCGTCCACGACCTAGGACTTAGACAAATTTCCACAAAAATCTGAAATGACTTAAAAATGCAAAAATTCCAGATTTTGACGAACTTGTCGATCCGTAAAAATACGGGTCGTTACATTCTCTCCCCCTTAGGAATTTCGCCCCCGAAATTCCAAGCAATCAAAACTATTCTGTACGCCTACCATCCATAGCAATCAACAAACCATGCATCCAATTCTAACTTAGCGTACAGAATTCTAAAATTAGAACAAGTTACAATATCGTGAGATGACACGACACCTTAGGGCCATACCTTGAAGAGTTCAGGATGAGCTGCTTTCATCCTCTCTTCCACCTCCCACGTACAGTCGTTATCATCTTCACTCCATTGTATCTTGAGCAACTTAACTACCTTCCTCCTAAGCTGTTTCGTGTCGGTTTCAACAACACGAAGCGGCTTACGAGGTCTTCTATCAACTGGATCAACTTCTAAGTCTTCACAGCTATCAGCAGAAACCACTGTTCTCGAGTCGTGCACATACTTCCGTAGATATGATACATGAAAAACATTGTGCACACTCGACATCTTCTCTGGTAACTCCAATCTGTAAGCGAGCTTTCCAATTCGCTCGATAATCGGGAATGGTCCAACAAATCTCGGAGTCAATTTTCCTTTCTTCCCGAATCGGATAACATTCTTCAGTGGAGAAATCTTCACAAAAACCATATCTCCTACGTCGAATTCCAAATCCTTTCGACGCTTATCAGCATAACTCTTCTGACGGTCTTGGGCTGCCTTCATTCGTTGCCGAATGATCTCTATGCAATCCGAAGTCTGTCGAATCATCTCTGGCCCAAGTATCAGCTTTAATCAACTGGCAGTTCATACACTTGGAAATAAAATTTCCAACATCCTTCTTCATACCTTCCCAATAGTAGGTTCTCTTCATATCCCGATACATCTTATTTCCACCTGGATGAATTGTCAACCTCGAGTGATGACTTTCCTTCAGAACTTCACTCCTCAACTCATCTATATCGGGAACAACTAGTCGTCCTTGCTTCCGAAGCCAACCCTCTCGATCGACCTCGAATCCTTTATCCTTTTCTGGATCCAATCCAGATTCCAACTCACGGATAATCTTGACAAGCTTATCATCTCGCTTTTGGCTCTCACCAATCCTTTCCACAAGAGTGGGTCTTATTGATAAGTTTGCCAGCATCTCAGGTTCCAATTCGCATCTAGGCCTGAAGTCAAATCCAGCTAAATACTCGAGACTCTTCCATTCAGAAAACATGGCTCCCAATCCTGCATGTCTTCGACTTAACGCATCAGCCACTGCGTTACCTTTTCCCGGAGTATAAGCTATACCAAAATCATATGATGCCAAAAACTCTAGCCAACGTTGCTGCCGAAGATTCAAATCCTTTTGGGAGAAAAGATACTTCAACGACTTGTGATCCGTAAACAACTCGAATCGAACTCCCAACAGGTAATGTCTCCATATCTTCAGAGCAAATACAATCGCCGCTAACTCCAAATCATGAGTCGGGTAATTCCTTTCATGCGGCTTTAGTTGTCGACTGGCATACGCAACAACTTTATCCCTCTGCATCAGCACTGCTCCAAGTCCAGTACCACATGCGTCGGTGTAAACTACCATCTCATCATTCCCACTTGGAATGGTCAAAACAGGAGCACTCGTCAGTCGCTCTTTCAGGGTTCCGAAAGCTTGCTCACACTTAGCATCCCAACTGAACACTTGGTTCTTCTTCGTTAATCCTGTTAACGGTGCAGCTACCTTGGAGAAGTCTTTGATAAACCGTCGATAATATCCTGCTAATCCAAGAAAACTTCTCACATCTGATGCATTCTTAGGTCTAACCCAATCCTGGATTGCTGCCACCTTAGCGGGATCAACCGCTATCCCATTTCCAGAAATCACATGGCCTAAGAACCTCACTTCACTCTTCCAGAAGTGACACTTCGAAAACTTAGCCTTCAGCTGATGTTTCCGTAAGATCTCCAAAACAATACGCAAGTGCGTCTTGTGCTCTTCTTCCGTTCTGGAATAAATCAGAATATCATCCACGAACACCAGTACGAACTTGTTCAACTGATCTCTGAACACTCTATTCATAAGATCCACAAAATATGCTGGCGCGTTAGTCAATCCAAACGGCATTACCAGCCACTCAAAGAACCCGGATGGTGTCCTAAAAGCAGTCTTCGGCACACTATCCTTAGCCACTCTCAACTGGTGAAATCCCGTTGCCAAATCCATCTGAGAAAACACCTTAGCTTCGTGAAGCTGATCAAACAAGTCGTCTATCCTTGGCAATGGATACTTGTTCTTCTTAGTCACCTTGTTCAGCTCACGATAATCGACACACAATCTCAATGATCCATCTGCCTTGGTTGCGAACACAACTGGTGCACCCCACTCGGACACACTACGCCGAATGAATCCTTTCTGTAAAAAGGTCGTCAACTTGCACCCTCAACTCCTGCTGTTCCCTAGGCGCCATCCGCCTAAGAGGCATCACAACAGGTCTGGCTCCTTCAACTAGATCTATACGAAACTCGATCTCTCTATGCGGCGGCAACCCTTTGACTTCGTCAAAGACATCCTCGAATCTATTTGCGATTGGCACTAAAGACAGTCCATCCCGTGGAACAACTAGCGAATACATGAAGCTCATGAAGACGCCTTCCTCATGCTTACATCGTATCACAATCTTTCGCCCTTCCACATTCTCGACTGTCACCTCCAGCCTCTCACAGTCAACCTTAGCCGCATACTTCCTAAGCCAGTCCATACCCAAAATAATTCCGAACCCCGCAAAGTTCAGAACAAAGCAATCACAAACAAAAGAGCAACCATGACTCGATACAACTAGATCACGGCATAACATACACAAACAAGACGAACCCCCAACTGGATTAGTCACAACCAATGGCCTATCAACAATATCCGGCTTCAAATCTAACCGGCCTACTAGTTCATTACAAACAAACGAATGCGAAGCTCCAGTATCAAACAAAACTCTAACTGGAACACCACATAGGAAAAGAGTACCTTGAACAACCACACTCTTTCCCTTCTCTTCAACAGTAGGAGCTTTCGAAGACGACGGAACAGCCCCCAAAGCATAGGCTTGCACAATCTGCCTGTCCTTCCTCGGTTCTGGACAATTCTTCCTGAAATGCCCCGGCTTGTCACAGTTGTGACACTTCATCGGCGCCTTCGGATTCTTACAATCCTTAGAGAAATGGCCCTTCTGTTGACAATTGTAGCAAGTCACCTCGCCTTTCGGCTTCTTCTGGCCATCCTTACCTTTCTGCTGCTGCTGCTTCCTCTTCTGGTTTCCACCCTGCTGTGGTTTAGATTCTCCCTTGGTAACAGCAACAACAGGTCCTTCCTTAGGAAACAAACTCTCATGCCTAAGAGCTTTCTCCACAAGCTTCTCAAATGAATCGTCCAAATGATCCACCAATTGTCTCCCAAGATAACTGTCCAAGCCGGTCACAAACTTCTCATTCTTCTGATAAGCAGATTCAATATACGACCGGGCATACTTGGACAAAGCTTCGAACTCAGAAACATACTCAAGAACTGATCTTCCACCTTGCTTGAGCTCCACAAACCTCTTGAACAGAACAGACTTCTGAGCTGTAGAAATGAACTTAGCTTCAAATCTAGCTTGGAATTGCTCCCAAGTAATCTCTTCTTCCGGAGTAGTGATGGTAATAGAGTTCCACCAATCAGAAGCTCTCCCTTGAAGCTGTCTCGATGCTAACTTCCTCTTAGTTGCATCATCAATTCCCAAATCACCAAAGATCCTTCTACAAGCATCTATCCACCTCTGGACTTCAATGGTAGATTCTGTTCCCAAGAAAACCTTCCCTCCAAGAGCAGTATAATCCTTGCACAGCTTAGCAAAATCCACTGGTTTCGGAGTTTGGACTTGAACTCCAACATCAACTGCCGCCCCCGGAACTGGTATCCTTCTCATGATCGAAGTCATCATAGCTTCGAACATGGCTGCATAATCAGCAGTCTCTTCAGTAGCGCGACCTTCCCTAGCAGCTGGTCTCCCTCTTCGACTCATTCTCAATATCTATAAAAAGGAATGATCAGAACATCTAGAGAAACAACTGCATAAAGGACTCAAACTCTACCAAACTACTATATTATATATAGTAATCATCCATCAAAATACAATTACGTCTCTCATACGTAGTTACTTCAGCGAGCGTTGGGTAAAATCGATTAACCAATGCTCTGATACCAAATGTGACGACCGCCCATGACCCCTGCACCGAATCTAAAGATAAAGCGCTGTAAAGTGTGCCAGGCGACCATGGACGATTGTCAAGGTAAGATTTAAAACAAAAGAATCTATCGTATTACTCACAGCGCATGGACAAAATACAATAGAACATATGTATAGTGAAGCTTTACAGAACAAAATGACATCATATAAAACTCCATAATAGTTGAATACAAGCATCCACATAGTCAATACATCAAGCCTCACTACATATCTCTCAGAGAATACAAAACAGCGGAATATCCAGTACATATAATAAGAAGATAATATGCAACCCTCCAGCTCGTCTTCGATATCAGCATCGTGAGAAGAGAACAGCACCTGTCACCTGCTACCTAGTCTGCCCGTCCCAAAATGGACGAACAGCCCAAGGCAATAAGAATTAAAACATAAAGCCTTGAGTCAGACAACAGTCTTAGTGAGCAGTAAATTAACTAACAACATACCAAAAGAACATAAAGGAAAAGGAATAGGAATACAACCCTCCCACTCCAACCTCATTCTACAGTGATAGCCCCCAGACACACACTAAGCAGAAGCAAACATAGCAGAGCATACAATTTAAAGTAAAACTACTATCACTCGAGTCAAGGGCGATGTTTTCCAAGTACCAAGGCCTAAATCAGATAAGCACCCAGAAAATGCCGCTCTTGAGTCCGAATGACGATACAACCAAACATCCATGACTCTGGCTATCACTGTTATCATTGCTTCGATATCACCGTTAATTGAATGACCGGCACATTCTTTCAGCCGTCCGTCAAGGGCTAATGGAAACCCCGGTTCTAGACATAACTCCCGCACGTCGTCGCAGCCCGTGCCTAGGACTATCGAATCTGCCCAGAGTACTCGACCATCAACAGTTGGCCGTTGGGACTATCGAATCTGCCCAAACGTACTCTTGCTTAGAGCATGCTAGAACCTTCAACAACGATGCTATCCAAGCCTCCTAGTCATCCTCCTCGACGACTATTCTCATATCCATTCATTATCTTCAACTCGAGTCATATCACCGAGTTATCAACATGCTTGGAATGATCCCGTCTGGATTAGACCAAGTCTTCATCATATGATTGCCTCGCTTCATTACATCCTTGCAAAGCCCCATCTCTACATCACATCATCGAATCTATGCATAAGAGCTTCATCATCCCGCTACATATGCCACGAGCAGCTTTTCCAATTCAAGAGCCTTTCCCTTAGCTTTTGAATCATCTTCGATCTAATCTAATCATCAATCATCTAGTTCATAACAATCAATCAAATCAAACATCAATCCAAGCAATCAAGCATTCAAAAATGATCTAAGTAGACAATTATAACAATAATGGCATTTTCGTAATTAAAGAGTTGAAAGTCCAATAAGCATGAAAACATGGATTATATCTCTACAAACTTGATGAATGAACTTGCATAGGTTAACATATGATAAAATGGATGTAACATCATCATGAACAATGGATCTATATGGATCTACACATAGGATGAAGAAAATGCATGGAAATCACTATTTTAACACCAAATCGGGCCAACAATCCGATATACTCCTTTGGATCCGTGTGAGAGATAATCACCACTCACCAAATCACCTAAACAATCCAAAAGATATCAACTTCAGATCTGGACAGCGAAGAACTAAGCTAGATCCGACAAGATCTCACTTCAAACGAAGAAATCTCTCTTGAAAAGATGAAGATCTCCAATCTAAGCTCTTGAATCTTCAATCTTGATCTTCGATTTGGATGGATGGAAGCACTAGATTAGAGTGGAGAAAAGAAGTGAAGAAGTGTAGAAGTCGAGCTCTCAAAATGGCAGCACTTCGTCGCTTCAAAATCCGGATCCCAAAAAGTGAGAACAACCCCTCCTATTTATAGCTGAAAACTGCTCTAAGTCGTAACTCGGCTATCTCCCTAGGTCGTTTCCGACCTAAGCCTCTCCGACCTAACGACTTAGCCAGACCCAGCGACTCATCGCACGCGCGACCTAACCTCTTACGCGCTTAGCGACCTAACAGGCCTCCCCATCTTACGACCTAACGATGTTACGACCTAACACTTAACTCCTAGGTCGCTTTCGTCTTAAAGCATAGGCTACGACCTAACACTTAAACTATCTAAGCGACTTAACAACCTACGACTCAGTTGGGTTGCGACCTAACAACTTAGGCTCCTACGCGACCTAACACACACGCGACCTAACCATCTTAGGTCGTCTACGACCTAACTCAACACAGATCTAACGACCTAACTACGCTAACACTTAGGTCGGTCAATCCCATAGGTCGCTAACTCTTATAGGTCGCAAACCGCTTATTCCCTAAGTCGTTAACTCTACTAGGTCGCTAACTCGAACTGCCGACCTAACACTTAGGTCGCTCACACATTTTCTTAGGTCGCCTGAACCTCTTAAGTCGGTCACGACTTAACCCCTTAGGTCGCCTACGACCTAACCAAAGCCAACAACTAGTCTTCCTTAAGTCGGTCAGTCTTTAGGTCGTTAACTCGCCCTGCCGACCTAATTACTTAACTAAATCCTAGGTTGCACAATTCTATAGGTCGCTCCAACTAACCCACGACCTAACACTAACTCGCCGAAGTCCTTAACTCGGTCACGACTTAGCTCTTAGGTCGTCCACGACCTAGGACTTAGACAAATTTCCACAAAAATCTGAAATGACTTAAAAATGCAAAAATTCCAGATTTTGACGAACTTGTCGATCCGTAAAAATACGGGTCGTTACATTGTATATATAAATATATAGGTTACACAATATTTTGCAATTGTAATATGTTCAATAGTATATAAGTCTGTAAAATATAAGAGCTTGGCCGGTCCAATTGGTTCAGAGAACATATGATTTGCTACTTGTCAGAAAAGAAAATCTGAGGTTAGATTATACTTATGTATTGGAATTTTAGTATTAAGTGTTAAAATTTATGTGACTTTAAAAATCTGTATATATATAAAATATATGTTTTATAATACCAGATCTTATTTAAGTTATTGTTTAACATAAACCACAAGTTTATATAGGCAGCTGCTATTTCATTTGTATATAAGTCTGACATGTTTAAATTTTAACAAAAATTGTAGATGAGTTTCGATATTTGTTAAAGCTGTTTATATATGTACATGTACTTTTATAAGCTATTTACCATTGTATATGTCAGGCTAGTTATTTAAGTTGTGAAGGTTAATGAGAAAAAAAAACGCATATGATCAGTTGCTTTCATATAAAGGTCATTTATAAATTAGTACAGATCTATATTTGTACTATATATAGTTTGGTTACATAGGTTGTATAACATGTGGGTGTGTTTATTTATTTATTTAAAATCTTACTATTTTGATATATGTTGTCTATATGGGTTTTATTTAAAAAAAAAACAATGATTTCGAAATATATATATATTTAATATAATTTGCATTTGAATTTATTTGATTTGAAAATAAATATAATATATGTATATATATGTCTAAAATCGAGTTAGAGAGAAGCTATAATATATATTTTGTTCGATTTTATCTAGACGATTCTGATTCGTTTCCATCATCTCAATCTTTCAGCTTTGTCCATCAAATCTGCTATCAGCTTATTTCACTTTGAGACTGTTGTTTGGATTGTTCGATTTCTAGATCGTGATCCAATTTCGTAGCTGGTTGTGTTTCAAACTTCTCTAACCTCGAAAGGTGAGCAATCACTCACGATTAATGTTTTTATATTTATTAAATTTGATTTCAATTGAAATGTCAATTGAAATATGCTGATGTTAGTTGTTTACATTGTTATATATGTCATCTTCTATATCTGTTCACCTGTGACATCTGACACCATTATCTGTTATTTATTATTGTCGATATATGCCTGTTACTGCTGTTATTTTATTTTCATACCTGTTATCACACTGCAAGTTCCCTGTTAGTATAGAATCACTATGGGTTGAAATGATACATACCCGAACGATCTGTAGAATAGGAGAAAATCGTTATGGGTTGAAATGATAAACCCAAGCGATTTTCATTGAATTGAATTTGGGATTTCGGGTTGAAAAGATATATACCCGAATATGTTTTAAATTGCGGATTGAAATGATAAATATCCGTATCACTTGACCATAGGATAGAAAATTGTATACAGGCACCGTTGGTCTATATATAAACGTTTTGAAAATGATATCTATGGTTTTGAAAAAAAGAAATATATGATTTCGATTAATATTGATTTTAAAGATTTATTAAAGTTAATTTAATAAAGTTGATAAATAATATGTTTAAGTATTTAATATCTATATTTTTTTAAATATAGAATTTGTATTGATTTGAAATTGATTGAAATTGTATTTATTTAAGAATTATACTTAAATAAGTCTGATTTGAAATGTATTGAATTTGAACATTTAAAGAAGTGATTTACAACTTGAAATTAGAAAGGGTGACTTAAATGGATATTTCAAACGTATAAATATTTAAATGAGATCTTTTGTGTATTTAAATTGTAAATTGAAATTTTATTTAGATGTTATGAAAATGTTAAGTTAATATTTCAAAAACTAAATAATTGTAAAGGGAATCTGATACGTATATAAAGTTATCGAATTTAGTTTTGAAATGATGAATATATTAAGCTTTGAAATATATTAAAATTGAAATGACTTATTTTATGGTTCAGATATGTATTTGAAATCGATAAATTGAAATGGTTTATTTAGAAGCTGAATCGAGTTGAAACTAATGATTTGAGATTTGATTAAATTAATTTTTTTGAATTCGAGTTAATTTGAATCGATTTGTGAAATTTGAGGAAACTAATTTATTTTATAACGAAATTTTAATATCTAAACGTTTTAAAAAGGAAGTGTTATGATTTCCAAAATACTGTGATTTCCAGACTATGATTTCGAAAGCATAAAATTTTTGGAAAGTAATATGATTTTTGAAAATGGATATTTGAAGTGAAATGATATTGTATTAAATTGGGTTTTGAAATGATAGTATAAACTATTGTGAAATGACCACGGTGTTATAATAACGATTGGTTGGCAAAGAGACCGGGATCGGATATGGACATACTCTCTGTCGATACCGAAAACCACTTTGACAACCGTGTACGCGGTGGAGATTCCAGAATGAAGTAGGATGGTGACGACGTTCTTAAGGTATGTTACGTGGACCCAACTCCCGTGAGTTGGCAATAAGGTGGCTAAAACAGGAGCGATCTCGGACCAGTGAGGTAGCACCTCTTCTCGGACGCATTTCTTCGATATTATACTCTTACTTGTGATTTGACTAGATGGCCATCCTCCGATTTGGGAATGTTGTTCGAGGTGGAACGGTAGTGGCTGCTATGTGTATCCATCAGTCCGTGTGCGTAATTGGTATATCTACCCTGGCATTGCCTAGTTGTGCCGTGTCACCTACCATACCGAGCTTTACTACGATTATGATTTTAAGATCCGACCGCGTTAAGGTTCTCCATCCCCTTAACGCTATTTTCCGATATGATTATACTTTACTTATTTAGACACTACTGTATATAGCGTATATTACTACATAGTAAATAGTTTAACGGATCCTTAGGGGATGGTTATCCCAAACATCCTTTAAGTTACTTGTATTTTTGTTGATATTTCACTTGAGTTGGATTTATTAATATAAGAATGTTAATCCTGACTCGAGTGTTTTGTGTTTTGCTTTACGCTCGGGTCAGACTGAGTGATACAGCATTTGAGACTCACCTTGGGAGTTGGAGCTTCGCTTGGAGATCCAGCTATCTATCGATCCTGCTTTCAGTTATTCCGTCGATCCAGTGATGTATTCAGATCTGGTATTTGATTATTGTATTGAGACATCTATTGTATTCGAGACCTCTGTTGTAATTTGTTTAACTCTGTTAAATATATATGGTAGCTTCATGAACTACTATCCTTTGTTTCCGCTGCAGTATTGTTATACTACTCTGTGTCTGTGATCTGTAATTATTTTATTTACTGTATATGATGAGTTTTGCCAAATTTTATTTACAACGCAGTATTTTGAGCAATTCAACTCCGGCATGAGTGTTTACCTATACACTTATAATGGATGCGAATGGTTGAAAATACTGGGTCGTTACAGTTGGTATCAAAGCCAGGTTTTAGGCAAAACTCAGCATATAGAGTAAATTCAATTTCAGAATCACATTCGTTCGAGCTTGAATTCCTTCTTCTTTGACTCAGTTCCTTTGAATTTTGGAACGTTCACTTCGGTTCCAAAGTCCATTCGTGTCTCCCCTATTCGTGTCTTTTGATTCTGGAGTATCCCATAACTCCACTTCGAATGATCTCTAGAATAAAATCGGCGATCTCGCCAATCTTCAAATAATTTGTACTGGGGTGAAACTCCTTTACAATCAGTATTGATTCACCGGAGATTTCTGTATCCTCGGTTTACGATGCTGCTATCTTAGGCTATACCCGAATTCTACCTTTGATAATCGAATGTCGATTTGTTTCAGAACTCTACATTGATCTTATCTATAAGGTCACGGTTGACCCGGTTAAGGTTGCCCGCGATTTATACAACTTTATCCCTCTTCCTGTTTGAAATGCAATCATCTAACCTTCGTTTCGAGCCTATCTATTTTAGATTAGAATTCTCTTTGATTAGAGTCCCTCTATATTTGGATCTCTATCCTTCTGTCGAAAATCCAATTCTGGAATCATCGTGTGAGGGAGTGTATTTGAAATTAATATAAAATAGTTTATGTTTATAGTGTGTTGTTTGAGTTGTTGATGTTGGTTTGGATTTTCGATCGATTCGTCTGATCAACGCTATCGATAGGATTTCCAAAACACTTGAACAGAGCAAACTGACACAATATAATTTTTAAATTTGATAAATGAAATAAATTTGTATGATTATATTATAAATATATAAGAAAATTTTCTGGAATTAAAAGTTAAATAATTTGGTTGTTGAAATGATAATATTTGATTATCATTTTATTGTTTTGTAAGTCATTGACTATTGCAAAATGATAACTGTTTTGAATTTATTTGGAATTGAAATGAATTTAAATTGAGAATTTAAGAATTCAATTTCTGGTGATTTCAAACTTTGTTTTAAAGTCCTAAAATGTATATTATTTAAAGTATTTTCGAATAAAATGGTTTTCAAAGAATTTTAAATGTTCAAACCAGGGCTCTCCTCTTTGTCGCTGGAAAATAATTTCGGTGATGACGGCCGCATCATCGACATTCATTTTCGAGTTTCGAAGAGGAGAAACCATTCTGTAGCTTTGCTACGGTTTTGTTTTGAAAAAAAAAATATATTTTCGATTTGAATTTCTTCAGTATAATTTGATTTATATATATATAGGTATCTCATTTTAAAATTTCATTTAATTTGATATAAACATATTATATATATCTCTAAATTGTTTGAAGTAAATCGGAGATTTAAATTCTTAAATTTTAGATTAAAGATGATTTCAATTATAAACTAAAGTCAAAATTCTTGGATAAATAGTTAACTGAGAATAACTGAATTGTAAAATCTTATTTGTATAGTACTCAATTACATCTCAACATAACTTACCTAAAATTTTCAGAAGTTAAAAATGTAATCGGATAATATACAATATAAAATGACCTTTAAATAGAATTTGAGTGGTTATAATAAATGTTATACACTTAAAATTTAGTGATAAATATCAATTGAAATAAATAGAATTATAAGTTAAGTGGATAATAAGATGAGACAAATAAATTTGTTTTGCAAGAATTAATAAATTGAAATTAGATCAACTTATGGGAATACCTTGAATTTAAATTCAATTATTAAATATAAATTAATTTAAATTGTAATTTATATATGGTTTAAATTAATTTGTATGGTTTAAATATATGAAAGAAAAGAAATTAAGTGGAATAAACTTAATAATAATTTGGATAAAAGAATTAAATTTGTTGAATAAAATATTAGTATAATAAATGATTATACAAATTGATTGATTTAGAAATTTTTAATTGAGAATGACTAGATAATAAGATAATGAATATAGAATAGATAGATTAATTTAACTTAAGTGAACTCAGTGGATTAAATCAAACTGTTAAATATTAATTAGTTTAATTTGAAATTTTATGGTTTAAATTAATTGTTTTATCTTGTCTTTTAATCTAATTTTTCTTTTGGTTGCTTCCACTCTCCTACCTCCTTCCTTTTCGGGGACGAAAAGTTTTGAGTGGGGGAGAGTGTAACGACCCGTAAAATTCAGTGGTTTTATTTATTTAATTAATTGAATTTGTGTGAAATTTTAAACAATAAAATTTTGAAATATAAATTTGATATTTGGAATGCGTCTAATTAAACATAGCAACTGGTAAATTTTCGTCCGAAAATATGAAAATTTATTTCGCACGTAAATTTACTTCAATTTAATCAGTCAAAATTAGTGATAATAAAATGTTTTCCAAACCTAAATATTTTTACATAGAAAATTTGTAAATCATCTTCTGAGTGAGACGTCATCTTTCGTTTCGTCAAATTTGGACTTCTGTTGCTCCGTTTATCTTAATTCGATTAGAATAGCAGCATTTTCGGTACCGATTATCGACTTTTGATCGGATGGTCGTACCACCGATATCTGTATACCGTTTTGATCGTCTCGTCATGCTGATCTCCATAGTATATTCATTTGTATATTTCGGGATCGGGTACGCCACGAAATCAGTAAAACGATTATCGTAGCGGTACTAGTTCGAGTCTTCAAACTTTTGTGCCCGTTCATTTGCCCAACGGCTAAAATATTTATATAACCATTGGTTATTAACTTTTGATATTCTCTGACATTTTACCCCTTTCAATAAAGTGTGTTTCGGTTCATACATTTTGTTCGTTCGAATTCTTTTCCGATAGTTTTGCCTTTCGTTTCCAGTGTAAATTCAAATTGGCCAACTGTCAAAATTCAAACCGTCTGGTGTTTATTTATGAAGCTAATAATGGGGACACGTATATTCATTCTTCCCAAATTCTCGGCTTGCCAGCTCACAGCCTACCGTTCGAAACAAGGTTTTATATTTTTGTATATAGTTTCATTTCTTCTCCTGTAGATGCCACTTCCTTCGCCACTCCTCCCTCTGCCTTTTCATATTTCTTCACCACAAAGCCTTCCAGCTTCCACCGTGATAGCAACCGCCATCTCACTCCCTTGCATCACTACCGATCTTCCATCTTGCCCAACGCCAAAGCATTTCTTGCATGCGATCTGCACTTCTTCCCTCTCCACGTGTGTCGCCTCACTCTCAGGTCCACCTGGCTGACCTCGTCAACATCCCACACCTGCAGCTCCATTTCCCCTCATTATCTGTACAACCGCAGTTACGGTCGAGAATCACCACGACCATCCCCTACACGCAGTACCACATCCCCGCCATCTTTGCTCCACGCAACCCCAGATCTGGCCGAAGTCGCCAAATGGCCTCCACCCTCATCTAGCCCATCACCACGTCACTTGTTTTCCTAACCCACAGCCTCGCTCGAGCCTCTTCCACCCACGTGTCAGCCACCCAATGACCTGTGCCTTCACTTCTTTCGCCGACAAACCAGTAGCTACTCCACCCATCCCCTAAATCTGCTATGTAAGTATTGTATATTAGTTTACTGTATTAGTTGAATATATATATATATATGTATATATATATATAAGCAGAGTATTATATATATGTGATTTCATATAAAAGTATATTTATATAAATAGTTTACTGTATTGTTAGTATAAATATATATTGTTGAGTTGTATTATTCTAGTTCATAAGTTATATATGATGTTGTGTTATAATAGTCTGTATATAAGAGAATCTGTTATTCCATAAAACCTGTATGTTTTGTTTTAAAAAAAAAATGCTTGAGCCTGGTTGCAGTCGTGGTTTCGGCTGTAATGTATATTGATTTCAAATAGTAGTATTTTATTTTTTTACACGAATTATATAGATTATATAAAAGTTTATAATCGGTTATATTATAGGTAGTATACTTATTTACAGGGTTATACATATGTTTAGTCTGTAACCTATGTATTTTACCATACTAAGCTCGCATATATTTAGTTGTATATATAAATATATAGGTTACACAATATTTTGCAATTGTAATATGTTCAATAGTATATAAGTCTGTAAAATATAAGAGCTTGGCCGGTCCAATTGGTTCAGAGAACATATGATTTGCTACTTGTCAGAAAAGAAAATCTGAGGTTAGATTATACTTATGTATTGGAATTTTAGTATTAAGTGTTAAAATTTATGTGACTTTAAAAATCTGTATATATATAAAATATATGTTTTATAATACCAGATCTTATTTAAGTTATTGTTTAACATAAACCACAAGTTTATATAGGCAGCTGCTATTTCATTTGTATATAAGTCTGACATGTTTAAATTTTAACAAAAATTGTAGATGAGTTTCGATATTTGTTAAAGCTGTTTATATATGTACATGTACTTTTATAAGCTATTTACCATTGTATATGTCAGGCTAGTTATTTAAGTTGTGAAGGTTAATGAGAAAAAAAAAACGCATATGATCAGTTGCTTTCATATAAAGGTCATTTATAAATTAGTACAGATCTATATTTGTACTATATATAGTTTGGTTACATAGGTTGTATAACATGTGGGTGTGTTTATTTATTTATTTAAAATCTTACTATTTTGATATATGTTGTCTATATGGGTTTTATTTAAAAAAAAAAAAACAATGATTTCGAAATATATATATATTTAATATAATTTGCATTTGAATTTATTTGATTTGAAAATAAATATAATATATGTATATATATGTCTAAAATCGAGTTAGAGAGAAGCTATAATATATATTTTGTTCGATTTTATCTAGACGATTCTGATTCATTTCCATCATCTCAATCTTTCAGCTTTGTCCATCAAATCTGCTATCAGCTTATTTCACTTTGAGACTGTTGTTTGGATTGTTCGATTTCTAGATCGTGATCCAATTTCGTAGCTGGTTGTGTTTCAAACTTCTCTAACCTCGAAAGGTGAGCAATCACTCACGATTAATGTTTTTATATTTATTAAATTTGATTTCAATTGAAATGTCAATTGAAATATGCTGATGTTAGTTGTTTACATTGTTATATATGTCATCTTCTATATCTGTTCACCTGTGACATCTGACACCATTATCTGTTATTTATTATTGTCGATATATGCCTGTTACTGCTGTTATTTTATTTTCATACCTGTTATCACACTGCAAGTTCCCTGTTAGTATAGAATCACTATGGGTTGAAATGATACATACCCGAACGATCTGTAGAATAGGAGAAAATCGTTATGGGTTGAAATGATAAACCCAAGCGATTTTCATTGAATTGAATTTGGGATTTCGGGTTGAAAAGATATATACCCGAATATGTTTTAAATTGCGGATTGAAATGATAAATATCCGTATCACTTGACCATAGGATAGAAAATTGTATACAGGCACCGTTGGTCTATATATAAACGTTTTGAAAATGATATCTATGGTTTTGAAAAAAAGAAATATATGATTTCGATTAATATTGATTTTAAAGATTTATTAAAGTTAATTTAATAAAGTTGATAAATAATATGTTTAAGTATTTAATATCTATATTTTTTTAAATATAGAATTTGTATTGATTTGAAATTGATTGAAATTGTATTTATTTAAGAATTATACTTAAATAAGTCTGATTTGAAATGTATTGAATTTGAACATTTAAAGAAGTGATTTACAACTTGAAATTAGAAAGGGTGACTTAAATGGATATTTCAAACGTATAAATATTTAAATGAGATCTTTTGTGTATTTAAATTGTAAATTGAAATTTTATTTAGATGTTATGAAAATGTTAAGTTAATATTTCAAAAACTAAATAATTGTAAAGGGAATCTGATACGTATATAAAGTTATCGAATTTAGTTTTGAAATGATGAATATATTAAGCTTTGAAATATATTAAAATTGAAATGACTTATTTTATGGTTCAGATATGTATTTGAAATCGATAAATTGAAATGGTTTATTTAGAAGCTGAATCGAGTTGAAACTAATGATTTGAGATTTGATTAAATTAATTTTTTTGAATTCGAGTTAATTTGAATCGATTTGTGAAATTTGAGGAAACTAATTTATTTTATAACGAAATTTTAATATCTAAACGTTTTAAAAAGGAAGTGTTATGATTTCCAAAATACTGTGATTTCCAGACTATGATTTCGAAAGCATAAAATTTTTGGAAAGTAATATGATTTTTGAAAATGGATATTTGAAGTGAAATGATATTGTATTAAATTGGGTTTTGAAATGATAGTATAAACTATTGTGAAATGACCACGGTGTTATAATAACGATTGGTTGGCAAAGAGACCGGGATCGGATATGGACATACTCTCTGTCGATACCGAAAACCACTTTGACAACCGTGTACGCGGTGGAGATTCCAGAATGAAGTAGGATGGTGACGACGTTCTTAAGGTATGTTACGTGGACCCAACTCCCGTGAGTTGGCAATAAGGTGGCTAAAACAGGAGCGATCTCGGACCAGTGAGGTAGCACCTCTTCTCGGACGCATTTCTTCGATATTATACTCTTACTTGTGATTTGACTAGATGGCCATCCTCCGATTTGGGAATGTTGTTCGAGGTGGAATGGTAGTGGCTGCTATGCGTATCCATCAGTCCGTGTGCGTAATTGGTATATCTACCCTGGCATTGCCTAGTTGTGCCGTGTCACCTACCATACCGAGCTTTACTACGATTATGATTTTAAGATCCGACCGCGTTAAGGTTCTCCATCCCCTTAACGCTATTTTCCGATATGATTATACTTTACTTATTTAGACACTACTGTATATAGCGTATATTACTACATAGTAAATAGTTTAACGGATCCTTAGGGGATGGTTATCCCAAACATCCTTTAAGTTACTTGTATTTTTGTTGATATTTCACTTGAGTTGGATTTATTAATATAAGAATGTTAATCCTGACTCGAGTGTTTTGTGTTTTGCTTTACGCTCGGGTCAGACTGAGTGATACAGCATTTGAGACTCACCTTGGGAGTTGGAGCTTCGCTTGGAGATCCAGCTATCTATCGATCCTGCTTTCAGTTATTCCGTCGATCCAGTGATGTATTCAGATCTGGTATTTGATTATTGTATTGAGACATCTATTGTATTCGAGACCTCTGTTGTAATTTGTTTAACTCTGTTAAATATATATGGTAGCTTCATGAACTACTATCCTTTGTTTCCGCTGCAGTATTGTTATACTACTCTGTGTCTGTGATCTGTAATTATTTTATTTACTGTATATGATGAGTTTTGCCAAATTTTATTTACAACGCAGTATTTTGAGCAATTCAACTCCGGCATGAGTGTTTACCTATACACTTATAATGGATGCGAATGGTTGAAAATACTGGGTCGTTACATGAACTCTTAATAATCTTGATATTCTTGATACTCATGAGTCTTCAATCTTGATATCTTGAATCTCTATACTGTACAGTCTTCATTCTTGGTACCTGCATGGTTAAATCCTGCATATACATATATACTAAACTATAATGTTAGTATTTAAATTTTATAATCTTCTTCTAAGGTTGTTGTCATCAAAACCATCAACTCATGGACTAACAATCTCCCCCTTTTTGATGATGACAACCTTTGTTTATAAAATATTACTTCTATTCTAATAACTCCCCCTAAATCTAATAACTCCCCCTTAATCTATGCCTAACTACCCTATTTTATATTTCTCCCCCTTTGTCATCAACAAAAACAAACTAACTCCAAACTATATAACTCCCCCTCATTCTTGTACTCAAGTACCTGCATTAATAAACTATATAATAGAGTATATTAAGAAATAACTATACTTATAGACAAGATATTCAATCAACGATTATAAATATATCAATGTATATTTATACAATCATCAAACCACACCAAGTGTTAATCAAATCAATCAAAACAACCAATTTCAATCAAAGCAATCAATTCAAACAAAGTAATTAAATAAAGCAAACAAATTAAACGTTACGAGGAACTTCCACCCATCCTTCTTCTCCGAAAATAGGGTCTGCTTTGATGGCATCCCAATTTTCATTGTCATTTGTGAGAGTGACAGGAGGATGTGCTTCGTTATCATCCTTGTGTAGGGAAGAAATCATCCATCGAATTGCCTCGAAATGCCTTTCTTGCTCCTTGATCATCTGCATTAGACTCAATTCTAAGTGTCGCTGGTTACGAAGAATGAACGAGAGAATATTCTTGAATGAATTAAGAGTTTCTTCAAGATTCTCGGATAAGTTATGAATTGGATTAGCCATTTTTGAAATTGTGAGAAGAATGAGAGATAGAATAGATAAGAAATAATATTCAGTAATGAATTTTGGAAGAAATTGGTATATATAGGTGTAGAAATTCTTTTGAAATAAATAGACACATGGTAGTTATTCAAATTTCAAATTCAAAATGAAGTGTCATTTCTGACAAGTACATGTCGACATGGTCATAGAGGGTAGGTCGACATAAGGCAGTGAAATTTGATGGTAATTTTGATTTTGTGAATAATTGTGTATATATATATATATAATATACTAACATTTATTCAAGAGATAAGATAAGCTAGATAACAGAAAGGAAATTCAATTTCATTGCATAGAAGAGTGATACAATGATTAATCATAAAGAACTACATAAACACTCAAATTAAAACAAACTTAAACTAATTCGACATGATATGAAAATATAGAACTAGTTAGAGGATGATGAAGATAATCCAAATTTCTTACTGACTTTGGAGAAAAACTTGTTCATCTTGGATGATCTTTTGTCCAACTTCTTACTAACGGATCTTTTAAGAACCCGTTGATTCTCAACAATAATCTTTTGATTTTTGAGAAGGGTTTTGTTGGTAGGATTGAGGGATATTCAATACTTTCTAGGGATGTTTCACCTTCTTCTTCTTCTTCTTCTTCTATTTCCACTTCATCCCCTTCTTCTTCTTCTTCCTCTTCCATTTCTTCATGAGTCAAACGCTCTTCCTTTTCGGCAAGAGTTTCATAAGGTTGAAAAACATATGGGATTTTCATGAGAGAAATATTTGAGATATTAAAAACTTTTCTTGAAAATTCTTCTCCTTTGAAATTTACTCCAAAATAGTTGAAAATCTGAGTAAGGTAAATTCCATGATATAAAGTGTTTTCTCCCATTTCAAAATTTTTAGGACGAAGTTCATCCAAAATAACTTGCGCCCAATTGATACCATAATTTCCGAAAATAGCAAAAAGCGCTTTGCACACTTTTGAAGTAGGATTGTTAAAATTTCCCGATCTTGGGGTCAAAGTATGTTGTAAAAGAAGATTGACAATTCTTGCTTTAGGACGAAAGTTTCGGTTTTTAAATTCAAAGTTTTCATCTCCTTCAAAAATATGATGAAATGTCTCATGATCATGTTCATCGATTTGAAAACTAGAAAGATCCATTCCCGTGCTTTTGCAATTGAGAATGGTACCCAAAAGATCACAATTCAAAACAATTTTAGTGCCTTTGACACTACTCCAAATTTCATTATCATTTCCTTTATAAAATTCTCGATTGAGATTTGCATAGAAAATTTTAACAAGATTTGGGTAACAAACAAAATCATTTTGAGAAGAATCAACAAGACTAAGAATTTGATTGTTTGCAAAAAGAGTATCAATTTCATAAGAAGCAAAATCTTGAAAAATAACAAACTTTCCGAGATGGACTTTCCATAATTAGCATAATTGATGTATGCTTTTATTGCCTCCAGATTATTGAGGAGTTTCTCTTTCAAGTTTCTGGAAAGTCTCATGGTGGAGGGGTTGCTTGAAGAAGCCATTAAAGTAGAGAGTAGAGAGCTTGAAGTTTTGAAGAGAGAGTTTGAATTTGAAAATGAAAGTGAAAAGTTGTGATAAAAGATAGTGAATAAATAGATTTTTGAAAGACATGTTCTCTGGTCAAAAGATGCCTTTTCAGAGTATTGAATGAAGTGAAAAGGTGGAGGGAAATTCAACCATTCAAATTCAAATTTTGAATTTCAAATTCTGGTACCTATGTCGACATCAGGTTAGGGACCATGTCGACATATGCCTATGAATTTCTATGATTTTTTTTCTAATATTTCTAATATATATATATTTGGAATAATATTATGATTATATTATATTCCATAAAATATATATATATAAATATAACAAAAATAATAAAAATTATAAAATTATAATAAAATAATAGAAAATAAATTTAAAATTCAATCAACACACCAATTCAAAATCAATCAATCATCTAATTCTAAGCATGAAATTTCAATCAATTGTATTGTAAATGTGTACCTTTTCTGAGTCCGTTTCCTTGAATTCGTTGTAGTCGTGAACTGTCGTGAAACACAAATTTGAATTGTCTGTCTTCTGATCATCATCGCTTGAGGACGAGTCTGAGTCATCTAGAGTAGTAGTAAATGCACGCTTCTGTTTCTTTACTGAATCATTGTTTATAGGAGGATTCTGCCATTCTGGATACGGACAGTCTCTTTTGATATGGCCTGATTCATCACAGTTGAAACATTTGACATTGTTTGGCACTGCATTCTGATTTCCATAATTCTTATAGTTGTTTCTCTTGAGATTATTCATCTTTCTGTATTTCAAGAATTTCCGAAAATTCCTGGTCATAAATGTTATCTCTTCATCATTATCACTATTTGAGTCTGATCCGTCGGTTAATGCATTGAATGCCATTGATTTCTTTTCAGATGCTTTGCTTTCTCTTCTCTCGATCATCTGGACTTCAAACGACATTAGATTTCCAATCAATTCTTCTATCTTTAAGGTACTGATGTCATTTGCCTCTTCAATTGCAAGTGTCTTTTGATCCCATTCTGGAGTGAGAGAATTTAAAATTTTTCTGAATTGATCTTCTTCTGAAAATTCCTTTCCCAAGGATATTAAAGAATGTACAATATCTTGAAATCGACTATACATATCTGAAATAGACTCATTAGTATTCATTTTTAGTAACTGAAACTAATTTGTGAGCATGGAAATTTTGGTCTGTTTAACTTTGCTTGTTCCTTCGTGCGTCACTTGCAAAGTTTTTCAGATTTCATATGCAGACTTACAAACTGACACTCTATTAAATTCATTCCTATAAAGTGAACAAAACAGAATATTCATTGCTTTAGAATTATTTTGTGCAACAGTCTTTTGCTCAGTGGTCCACTGTGCAAAATTAGTTGTGGGTTCAGAATATTCAGTTTGTGTGATATTCCAAGTATCTAATCCTATAGATTGTAAATATATTTTCATCCTACATGCCCAATATGCATAGTTACTGCCATTAAAAAGTGGTGGTCTGGCAGTAGCCTGACCTTCTACAAATGAACTAGTGTTAGAAATAGTACCAGTGTTGATAGCCATTTAGAAAACTTTTCAAAATTCAGATTATGAAACTTTTGAAAACCTTGCTCCGATACCAAATGTGAGGAATGCGGAATATGGATCTTAAGGCTAGAATGAACACTAGAGGGGGGGTGAATAGTGTTTATAAGAAATTACTAAATCTTTTTGAGTTATGTTGATTTGTACACAAATGTATGCAATTTTCAGACACAGATATAATCACAAAATCAAACACAGATGCAGAAATAAAGTAAATGCAGTAAAGGAAAGAACACACCGTATTTTATACTGGTTCGGAGTTACTCTACATCCAGTCCCGCACAACTAAGTATGGATTTCCTTTCAAAAGCAATTCAACAATTACAACCCTCGGTTTCAAGGCTACGAGGTACACCCTCCAGAATCACAATCCTCTGGGTAGAGATACTTGATTTCCAGGCGACAAGTTCACCCAATTGATTTCCAAGGCTACAATCACACCTTTTCTCGCTTGATTGATTTCCAAGGCTACAATCACACCTTTTCTCGCTAGATAGATTACAAAGAAGCCTATAACTCTGAATAGCACTTGGATCTTGTTGAGATAGTGATAGAGAATCAAACCAGAGATAATATAGTTAGGTTCAATGTTGATTTCGGTAGAGTGATGATAGGATTTTGAATAAGAAAATGTTGAAGAAGAAGAGAAGTAAAAAATCAGAAAATCTGATATAAAATTCGTTGAAACTAACCCCTATTTATAGAAGAACAACAATCATGTCCATTCGTGAAAGGTGATGACGAATAGACACTTCTTTTGAAATTCAAATTTTTGAAACTAACTGTCACTATGTCGACATGGGGTACTAGGGCACGTCGACATCCCAAAGGAAATTTTGATGTTTTGTTTTTCTTTGAAAATAACCTTTATCTTATATTAAAACTATTTTAAACTTTATAAATATACTTGACTATAGATAAAATACATAGATAAATATAGAGAATAATATATATAAACTTTTACTATAATTTTATATTTAAATCTAAGTAAATATTAAAAGTTAAATATATTAAAAGATAGTTTAAAACAAACGAAGTTTAAAACAAGAATTTATTTAAGAACAAAATCAAAGAATGTTTTTTAAGGCTAAAACATCTTTTTGAAAATCATTTAAAAAGATAATTTTTAAGGCTAAAACATTTTGAAAAGCAGTTTTGAAAATCATTCTGAAGTAGTTTTGAAAATCATTTTGAAGTAGTTTTGCAAGCTTCTTCCTTTAGAATATCTCATCATATCAGGACTCGAGAACTTGTACAAAACCAGGATGTTTGTGGGTTTGTAAGCCACTTGTCATAGGGTTGTAAGCTACTTGTCGTGGGTTTGTAAGCCACTAAAAAGGTAGAAATGGGTTCCATCCCAAAAGAAAAATGGAGTGAAGATTTCAGTGCTATTGTGAAGTTTTAACAAAATTCTAGACTCAATACTTATCTTGAAATCTTGAACTCTTGATAATCTTGATATTCTTGATACTCATGAGTCTTCAATCTTGATATCTTGAATCTCTATATTGTACAGTCTTCATTCTTGGTACCTGCATGGTTAAATCGTGCATATACATATATATCTAAACTATAATGTTAGTATTTATATTTTATAATCTTATTCTAAGGTTTTTGTCATCAAAACCATCAACTCATGGACTAACAATCTCCCCCTTTTTGATGATGACAACCTTTGTTTATAAAATATTACTTCTATCCTAATAACTCCCCCTAAATCTAATAACTCCCCCTTAATCTATGCCTAACTACCCTATTTTATATTTCTCCCCCTTTGTCATCAACAAAAACAAACTAACTCCAAACTATATAACTCCCCCTCATTCTTATACTCAAGTACTTGCATTAATAAACTATATAATAGAGTGTATTAAGAAATAACTATACTTATAGACAAGATATTCAATCAACGATTATAAATATATCAATGTATATTTATACAATCATCAATCCACACCAAGTGTTAATCAAATCAATCAAAACAACCAATTTCAATCAAAGCAATCAATTCAAACAAAGTAATTAAATAAAGCAAACAAATTAAACGTTATGAGGAACTTCCACCCATCCTTCTTCTCCGAAAATAGGGTCTACTTTGATGGCATCCCAATTTTCATTGTCATTTGTGAGAGTGACAGGAGGATGTGCTTCGTTATCATCCTTGTGTAGGGAAGAAATCATCCATCGAATTGCCTCGAAATGCCTTTCTTGCTCCTTGATCATCTGCATTTGACTCAATTCTAAGTGTCGCTGGTTACGAAGAATGAACGAGAGAATATTCTTGAATGAATTAAGAGTTTCTTCAAGATTCTCGGATAAGTTATGAATTGGATTAGCCATTTTTGAAATTGTGAGAAGAATGAGAGATAGAATAGATAAGAAATAATATTCAGTAATGAATTTTGGAAGAAATGGGTATATATAGGTGTAGAAATTCTTTTGAAATGAATAGACACATGGTAGTTATTCAAATTTCAAATTCAAAATGAAGTGTCATTTCTGACAAGTACATGTCGACATGGTCATAGAGGGTATGTCGACATAAGGCAATGAAATTTGATGGTAATTTTGATTTTGTGAATAATTGTGTATATATATATATTTATATAATATACTAACATTTATTCAAGAGATAAGATAAGCTAGATAACAGAAAGGAAATTCAATTTCATTGCATAGAAGAGTGATACAATGATTAATCATAAAGAACTACATAAACACTCAAATTAAAACAAACTTAAACTAATTCGACATGATATGAAAATATTGAACTAGTTAGAGGATGATGAAGATAATCCAAATTTCTTACTGACTTTGGAGAAAAACTTGTTCATCTTGGATGATCTTTTGTCCAACTTCTTACTAACGGATCTTTTAAGAACCCGTTGATTCTCAACAATAATCTTTTGATTTTTGAGAAGGGTTTTGTTGGTAGGATTGGAGGGATATTCAATACTTTCTAGGGATGTTTCACCTTCTTCTTCTATTTCCATTTCAGCCCCTTCTTCTTCTTCTTCTTCCTCTTCCATTTCTTCATGAGCCAAACGCTCTTCCTTTTCGGCAAGAGTTTCATAAGGTTGAAAAACACATGGGATTTTCATGAGAGAAATATTTGAGATATTAAAAACTTTTCTTGAAATAAATTCTTCTCCTTCGAAATTTACTCCAAAATAGTTGAAAATCCGAGTAAGGTAAATTCCATGATATAAAGTGTTTTCTCCCATTTCAAAATTTTTAGGACGAAGTTCATCCATAATAACTTGCGCCCAATTGATATCATAATTTCCGAAAATAGCAAAAAGTGCTTTGCACACTTTTGAAGTAGGATTGTTAAAATTTCCCGATCTTGGGGTCAAAGTATGTTGTAAAAGAAGATTGACAATTCTTGCTTTAGGATGAAAGTTTCGGTTTTTAAATTCAAAGTTTTCATCTCCTTCAAAAATATGATGAAATATCTCACGATCATGTTCATCGATTTGAAAACTAGATAGATCCATTCCCGTGCTTTTGCAATTGAGAATAGTACCCAAAAGATCACAATTCAAAACAATTTTAGTGCCTTTGACACTACTCCAAATTTCATTATCATTTCCTTCATAAAATCCTCGACTGAGATTTGCATAGAAAATTTTAACAAGATTTGGGTAACAAACAAAATCATTTTGAGAAGAATCAACAAGACTAAGAATTTGATTGTTTGCAAAAAGAGTATCAATTTCATAAGAAGCAAAATCTTGAAAAATAGCAAACTTTCCGGGATGGACTTTCCCATAATTAGCATAATTGATGTATGCTTTTATTGCCTCCGGATTATTGAGCAGTTACTCTTTCAAGTTTCTGGAAAGTCTCATGGTGGAGGGGTAGCTTGAAGAAGCCATTAAAGTAGAGAGTAGAGAGCTTGAAGTTTTGAAGAGAAAGTTTGAATTTGAAAATGAAAGTGAAAAGTTGTGATAAAAGATAGTGAATAAATAGATTTTTGAAAGACATATTCTCTGGTCAAAAGATGCCTTTTCAGAGTATTGAATGAAGTGAAAAGGTGGGGGAAATTCAACCATTTGAATTCAAATTTTGAATTTCAAATTCTGGTACCTATGTCGACTTCAGGGTAGGGACCATGTCGACATATGCCAATGAATTTCTATGATTTTTTTCTAAGAATTCTAATATATATATATACTTATTATTTTAATGTCTATATATATATATATGGAATAATATTATGATTATATTATATTCCATAAAATATATATATATATATAAATAATAATAAAAATAATAAAATTATAATAAAATAATAGAAAATAAATTTAAACTTCAATCAACACACCAATTCAAAATCAATCTATCAAGCAATCAATCATCTAATTCTAAGCATGCAATTTCAATCAATTGTATTGTAAATGTGTACCTTTTTCTGAGTCCGTTTCCTTGAATTCGTTGAAGTCGTGAACTGCAGTGAAACACAAATTTGAATTGTCTGTCTTTTGATCATCATCGCTTGAGGACGAGTCTGAGTCATCTAGAGTAGCAGTAAATGCACGCTTCCGTTTCTTTACTGAATCATTGTTTATAGGAGGATTCTGCCTTTCTGGATACAGACAGTCTCTTTTGATATGACCTGGTTCATCATAGTTGAAACATTTGACATTGTTTGGCACTGCATTCTGATTTCCAGAATTCTTATAGTTGTTTCTCTTGAGATTATTCATCTTTCGTATTTCAGGAATTTCCGAAAATTCCTGGTCATAAATGCTATCTCTTCATCATTATCACTGTTTGAGTCTGATCCGTCGGTTAATGCTTTGAATGCCATTGATTTCTTTTCAGATGCTTTGCTTTCTCTTCTCTCGATCACCTGGACTTCAAACGACATTAGATTTCCAATCAATTCTTCTATCTTTAAGGTACTGATGTCATTTGCCTCTTCAATTGCAAGTGTCTTTTGATCCCATTCTGGAGTGAGAGAATTTAAAAAAGTTCTGACTTGATCTTCTTCCGAAAATTCCTTTCCCAAGGATATTAAAGAATGTACAATATCTTGAAATCGACTATACATATCTGAAATAGACTCATTAGTATTCATTTTTAATAACTGAAACTGATTTGTGAGCATGGAAATTTTGGTATGTTTAACTTTGCTTGTTCCTTCGTGAGTCACTTGCAAAGTTTTCCAGATTTCATATGCAGACTTACAAACTGACACTCTATTAAATTCATTCCTATAAAGTGAACAAAACAGAATATTCATTGCTTTAGAATTATTTTGTGCAACAGTCTTTTACTCAGTGGTCCACTTTGCAAAATTAGTTGTGGGTTCAGAATATTCAGTTTGTGTGATATTCCAAGTTTCTAATCCTATAGATTGTAAATATATTTTCATCCTACATGCTCAATATGCATAGTTACTGCCATTAAAAAGTGGTGGTCTGGCAGTAGACTGACCTTCTACAAATGAACTAGTGTTAAAAACAGTACCAGTGTTGGTAGCCATTTAGAAAACTTTTCAAAATTCAGATTATGAAACTTTTGAAAACCTTGCTCCGATACCAAATGTGAGGAATCCAGAATATGGATCTTAAGGCTAGAATGAACACTAGAGGGGGGGTGAATAGTGTTTATAAGAAATTACTAAATCTTTTTGAGTTATTGTTGATTTGTACACAAATGTATGCAATTTTCAGACACAGATATAATCACAGAATCAAACACAGATGCAGAAATAAAGTAAATGCAGTAAAGGAAAGAACACACCGGATTTTATATTGGTTCGGAGTTACCCTACATCCAGTCCCGTACAACTAAGTACGGATTTCCTTTCAAAAGCAATTCAATAATTACAAACCTCGGTTTCAAGGCTACGAGGTACACCCTCCAGAATCACAATCCTTTGGGTAGAGATACTTGATTTCTGGGCGACAAGTTCACCCAATTGATTTCCAAGGCTACAATCACACCTTTTCTCGCTTGATTGATTTCCTAGGCTACAATCACACCTTTTCTCGCTAGATAGATTACAAAGAAACCTATAACTTTGAATAGCACTTGGATCTTGTTGAGATAGTGATAGAGAATCAAACCAAAGATAATATAGTTAGATTCAATGTTGATTTCGGTAGAGTGATGATAGGATATTGAATAAGAAAATGTGGAAGAAGAAGAGAAGTGAAAAATTAGAAAATCTGATATAAAATTCGTTGAAACTAACCCCTATTTATAGAAGAACAACAGTCATGTCCATTCGTGAAAGGTTATGACGAATAGACACTTCTTTTGAAATTCAAATTTTTGAAACTAACTGTCACTATGTCGACATGGGGTACTAGGGCATGTCGACATCCCAAAGTAAATTTTAATGTTTTGTTTTTCTTTGAAAATAACCTTTAACTTATATTAAAACTATTTTAAACTTTATAAATATACTTGACTATAGATAAAATACATAGATAAATATAGAGAATAATATATATATAATTTTACTATAATTTTATATTTAAATCTAAGTAAATATTAAAAGTTAAATATATTAAAAGATAGTTTAAAACAAGAATTTATTTAAGAACAAAATCAAAGAATATTTTTTAAGGCTAAAACATCTTTTTGAAAATCATTTGAAAAGATAATTTTTAAGGCTAAAACATTTTGAAAAGCAGTTTTGAAAATCATTCTAAAGTAGTTTTGAAAATCATTTTGAAGTAGTTTTGCAAGCTTCTTCCTACAGAATATCTCATCATATCAGGATCGAGAACTTGTACAAAACCAGGATGTTCGTGGGTTTGTAAGCCACTTGTCGTAGGTTTGTAAGCTACTTGTCGTGGGTTTGTAAGCCACTAAAAAGGTAGAATTGGTTCCATCCCAAAAGAAAAATGGAGTGAAGATTTCAGTGCTATTGTGAAGTTTTAACAAAATTCTAGACTCAATACTTATCTTGAAATCTTGAACTCTTGATAATCTTGATATTCTTGATACTCATGAGTCTTCAATCTTGATATCTTGAATCTCTATACTATACAGTCTTCATTCTTGGTACCTGCATGGTTAAATCCTACATATACATATATATCTAAACTATAATGTTAGTATTTATATTTTATAATCTTATTCTAAGGTTGTTGTCATCAAAACCGTCAACTCATGGACTAACAAACATATATTATTTCAATATATATATATTTTTACAGCAGAAATTTTAAATACATTTATCAGAGTCTATTCTATAAATTAGCTTGGATAGTTATAAATCTCCATCCTTATAAATGCTGAATACAATTAGTAAATTAATGCAACAGGAATGGATATGGAGAACTATCTAAAGGAACATCTTCAGCTCCAGACTTCAAGCTCCATCACAATGCTCCAAGTTAAACCTGACTACTAAGCAGCCTGGCAAAATAAAGCACCCAAAGTTTAAGGAAAAATAAAATAAACTTAGGGTCATTCATGGGACTGGTGTGAGAAACTCTATGGATATTTGAAAACAAAGGGTATCTCATAAGACCACGCCGCTTGTAACGACCGTGATTTTTGAATTACCGTCGAAATAAATATTTTGATTAGAAATTTTAGAAATAAAAAAAATAGTTGATTACATCTTTTTACTTTGCCTTGGTTGTTGTGAGCAAAGTTTTTAAAAGCAAAGTGTGAACGTTTTTTTTATAGCAAAGTTGAAACATTTTTGCTATCACCACTTAGTACAACTCGTCCTTTTCTTTCCAGTGCACGTGATGCCTTACTGTAAATGATATTGTAAAGCTAAGGTTTGAAATGCTATCATCATTAATTATTTTGTAGCCGTGTCCTTTCTTGTTCACTAGTATACGTTGCATTAAATGAAATTGTACAAAACCCATTCCAGCACACTTCATTTTGATTCATACACAGTTTGAAAAAAAATGAAAGAAAACAAAACTGCATCAATTAGTTCCTCTTTCTTTAGTTGCTCACTGGAAATGGATTAATGGTAGCTCCAAAACTTCGCTCCACAACGTTACTTGTGCTTACTGATTTGAACCAAACTACAGTGAGTTCAACACTCACATTTTCTAATTTATCCTTTACTTCATCCGTACATACAAGTATGGGCAACATCATATTTGCTCTGACTATTTTGCGAGCATTAATTTTTTTTTCCAGACCTTTAATCGATTTCATGCGGATACACTTTTGTTTCGTGCATGCTATACATAGCCAGGTGTTGTTTTATCCACGTAAGCATTACTTATGTACCAGTTTAGATTATTATTCTCAACATGCACGTAAATGTTGCACTTGAATGTCCAAGTTTCTTTATACTTTTGACTATTTCATCTTGAAAGGAAGTTGTAAAACTTTGTGTTATGTTTATGCAAGTTGAAGTATAAATTATTTATGCCCAGGTCCATTGTACACGTGTAGGAAGGTCAAACTTCATATTTTCATTTTTGAGTGCATAGGTGTTTATTGCCTGGCCACAATACATGCGTGCAAAATATTTAGTGCTCAAACCAATAGTTTATTCATGCGTGCATACGTGGCCTTTCAAAGTGTTACCCATGGGTTTTTCATTTTGCGTGCATGCATCAATCTTGTGTACGTGTAACATACTAGCATGAGTGAAAACATTTGGACGAGAGTATAAATCGTAGTATATAAACATTTTCATCCAAGTCATTTTAATCTTGCATGCGTGCAACAATGTTTCGTTGCCTAGCCATTAATTGGTTTCTTTAACTTCATTTTTGTAAGATGGCATAGTACGTTCTGGCAGTTTTCATTTTAAGTAAGCACATGATTTTTTTAGGGTGCATATGTAGTAGTACATTTTAGGATGTGGCTACACATTAGTATTTCTAGGTGTTCCAAACCATCTTATTCTTTTTATTAATTTCATTTTTTTACATCAGTAGCGTGCATATATATTGAGTACGTGCGTGAAAATTTTGTACCTCCAGGTCTATTATTTTTCTTATTTGCGATTAAGAAGTTCAGGTTCCAAATCACCTGCTTATTGCATTTTTGTTTGCACACGCAATATGTTTGATGAATATTCAGTAGTGCAGTCTACTATTTAATTTACGTTGAACCGGTATTACGTTTTAAAACGTATTTTGTTGCCGTTATTTTTATAACGGAATTTTTACGCCGGTATTATATTTTTGAAGCGTGTTGTTTTGATGATATTTTGACGAATGAAAATTATTATTGTTTTGACTTCAGTAACCGTCAATTTTAAAGTGAATTTTTAAGCGGTTATCCCGCAACGCTGATTTGATATCCTTTTTTACGGTGTTTTGTGAAGCGCAATTTCCTCGTCGAAATTGCTATAGCTGTTGCTGTTTTAATCACGTGTTTTTAAAAATCATTTTTAAATAAAATTTTTTCCAAAAAATTTACAGTTTGCGCTTTCAAAAGAATGAGGAAGCGATTTAAACGCTTCAACAAAATTGAGGACTATGAACCCTTACTTTTACCGATTCGTTTAATTCCGGACTTGTCCGTTTGAGAACGTAAAATGTTATTTATATAAAATACACAATTTTGCACTTTCAAGGAAACGATGAAGAGATTTAAACGATTTAGCAAAAGTGCGGAGTATGGAACCACACTTTTACTATTTTGGTTAATTCCGGACTCGTTAATTGAAATATTTGCTGTTTGATGATTTTGATGATTCTATTGGGCTTTCGAGCCACTATGCTTGACCTCCGGGTCATATGATGGACCTTCGGGTCAATTGCTAGTATTAGACTTTCGGGTCATTTGTTGGACCTTCGGGTCATAGGTTGGACCTTCGGGTCATTTGTTGGGCGCCAAAAATATAGTACTTGGTAGGCTTCGGCCATATGAGATGCACGTGCGGCGTAGCTAAAACTCGGCATCTGCTGGGATCGATCCATCTTTTATGTTGGTTTTCTAGTTATCTTATTTTGATTTCTAGATTTTGAAAATGCTGATTTTCTAGTTATCTTTACTGATTTCTAGATTTTTGTGTATTGCTGTTTCGAATTCAATTGTGAATTTGGAAATTTATTTTGAGGGAGTTTAATGAGATTTCTTCATTTAATCAAAGTTGATTACTATGTGGTATAGTCTCATCCGAGACTATAGTTTTGTGTATAGTCTCATCCGAGACTGTAATTTTGTGTATAGTCTCATCCGAGACTGTAATTCCAGTTATCTTTACTGATTTCTAGATTTTTGTGTATTACTATTTCGAATTCAATTGTGAATTTGGAAATTTCTTTTGATGGAGTTTAAATTGAGATTTCTTCCTTCAAACTATGTTGATTATTTATGTTGAATAGTTTCATTCGAGACTATAATTATTTGTTTAAGTGTAGTTTATCGTACACTTATTTCTGAAGTTTGAATTAGACTGATCCGTTTATTATTTTCTTTTAAATAATACTCGGGTCAGACCGAGTTATTTCAGGATAGTCGCTATCTCTGATTCAGTTGCAGCTTCAGCTTTTGGGATTTCACTCCATCTTTTGTCTAGACTTCGAGGTGTTACTTTTGGTTTATTGATTCTCATCTCATGTATGTTGACGACATGTATATGTACATTGGGTTCATGTAAACCATCGATTGTTGTAGCATGTATCCACACTTGTCTTCCGCTATATATCCGTTCTGATGTGATTATACTATCTATGTTGTTGTTATTATGAGGTGTTCTGGATTTTTCTTTAGCCACTGTAGTTTCGTTTTAGATTTGGATTGAATTATATCTTTGGGAGTAATTATCACAACCCCTATCGATGTAATTAATACTCGTTTATGGCATAACTTACGGATGGTCGCTTCTAACAAGCCTTATTCTTCGCAATAGCAGACTTTATTCCCTATAATAACCTTTGTTATCGTGAGCATAGAGGTGGGGCGTCACTGCTTGGTATCAGAGCTGAGATTCAGAACAAATTATAATAAACACGGAACAGAAGCAGAATGGAACATGTGTTACAACTATTCGAGGGTTTTATTCGTGCCTTTCTAATCTATCCCTTCATTGTTCTTAAACTTTTATCCTCTTTAACATGTTGGAATATATCTAGGAATATATCTCATATTTCCGTAGTATTCCATTTGTTAAATTCCTTATCAAATCTTGCTCGTAGTTTCCTTGAGTTGAAGCAAGGAAAGTCCTCTGTTTCTGATTTTGTTGCATCTTTCGAGGCCTTGTCCAGATACGAAGTTGATCATCTTCTTCGTAGTTGTCCTAAGCCTCGTAATTGCCGCTATTGCAAGAAAGTAGGTCATTGGGTTTCTGATTGTCCTACTGCTCCTAAGGGCTTCAAATCTAGGAAGCTTAGTGTTGCTAAAGCTTCTAGTGATTCTTCTCAGCCCAAAGGTATTCTTCCTTCTGTTTTGGAAGGTTTTAATTTACTCTATGGTCGTTCTATTAGAGTTCTTTTCGATACGGGTGCATCACATTTATTCGTGTCGAAGAAGCTTGTTGATGTTATTTCTTTGGATGTTGTTAGTCTTTACGAACCTTTGAGGATTGTAAATCCTATTGGTGGATCCGCTACTCTTGGTTTGTTGTGTGTTGATGTTGAGATTATTCTTTGTGGTTTCTCCTTTCATGCGAATCTACATGTTATGGATCATCTTGGTTTTGATATGATTTTGGGTATGGATTGGCTTGTCCGTTGTGAAGTTCAAATCCTATGTCCCAAAAAAACTTTATATTTCAAGCATCTCGATGCCAGCGAGCAGTTATCAATTATATTTTGAAGCATGGACCATACTTCGAATGCTCTTATTTCTTCCTTTTAACCGGAGGACGTCATAGCTAATATTCTGGTTGTTTGTGACTTCTCTGATGTCTTCGAGCTTATTTCAAGTTTGCCGCCGAAGAGGGAAATTGAGTTCCGTATTGATCTTATCTCCGATGCTCATCCTGTCAGTCGTCCTTCCACGAGGATGGCTGCTAAGGAAAATTAGGAACTCAAGCAACAATTATCTGAGTTGGAAGCCAAACATTTTATTCGTTCTAGCTCATCTCCTTTGGGCGCCGCCGTTGTCTTTGTTAAGAAGCCAGACAGTACTCTTAGGCTTTGCATTGATTATCGCAAGCTCACTATCAAAAATATGTATCCATTACCTAGGATCGATGACATGTTCGATCAATTAAGCGGCGCTAAGCTTTTATCCCAACTCGATCTTGCTACCGGTCTTCATCAGTTACGAGTTGCGGAAGATAGCATTCCACTTACCGCATTCCGCACTCATTATGATTCTTAGTAATGACTTATTATGTCATTCAGTTTGCCCAGCTTATTTCATCCATTTATCAATCGAGTATTCTAAGAATATCTCGATGAATCCATTTGTGTATTTATTAATTTTGGATGAAAATAGCAATTTAAAATTTTGCAAATCTTTTTCATAAGATTATTTACAAATATAATTAGATTTGTGTTTATCATATAGAAGATGATTTTGTGATTGTATTGCCCATTGAGTGCTTTAAGAATTCTGGTCGATGCGCTTGATCAACGTTATCGATAGGAATCTCCTAAACGCTTTGATGAGACAATTTGACACAATAAAAATTGACCTATAAAAAGTAAATTTTTCTAGAAAATGATTTCATAAAGAAAATTGTAATTTTGGAAGTTTTGGCTTTTCAGGAAAGAAGATTATTTGAAAGAGCTCTTTTCCGATACTCTTATCCTTGTGGTTCCCGAAGGGAACCAAGACTTCGTTATTTGTACTAGTACTAGCCGTATTGGTTTCGGTGCTGCTCTCGTGCAAAAAGTTAGTTGTTGCCTATGCTTCTATAAAACTAAAGCCTAACGAGATTCGTTATGCTATCCATAATTTGGAGTTAGCCGCCATAGTCTTTGCTCTAAAGATTTGGCGACAGTAATTTTTGGGCGAGCGTTTTGTTCCCTTCACTGATCACAAATCTCTAAAATATTTATTCACTCAGAAAGAACTGAATTTGAGACAACAGTGTTGGCTCGAATTTCTAGCTTCATATGATTCAATATTCTGTATACCCCTGGTAAGGGTAATCGAGTTGCTGATGCGCTTAGCCGCAAGCAGTAAGTGTTGTTTCCATGATGCTAGCAGAGTGAAATATGTTGGATGCTTTATCTCTTTGAAATATTAGAAACCGTCCTTCAGTTTCTGATTCTCCCGTGCTTTTATTTAGCATGGAAGCTCGTCCTAGTTTGTTGGATCGTGTTGCCGATGCCCAAAAACAAGATCCACATATTTCTTATCTTATCCAGAGTTGTAAATCGGAATCGCGAAGTGATGATCTAAAGGATTTCGATATTGATGTTCATGGTTGTATTCGGAAGAAGGGTAGGTTGATCGTGCCTAATGTTCCTAATTTTAGAAATGAGATTCTTGAGGACTGTCATTGTTCTAAGTATACTATCCATCCGGGTAGTAGTATGATGTATGCTGTTATGAAACGCTTATACTATTGGGAGGGTATGAAGCGTGATATTGCAAGTTATGTAAGACGTTGCATGACTTCTCAACTTGTTAAAGCAGAACACCAGCGTCCCAGTGGTCTTTTGCAGCCTCTTGAGATTCCATTATGGAAATGGGATCAGATTTCCATGGACTTCATTGATGGTCTACCTCATTCGAGGTCGGGCCATACTAGTATTTGGGTGATTGTTGACAGGTTGACTAAATCAGCCCATTTTATTCCTATCAAGTCCAATCGGACTGCTCCATTGTTGGCTAAGCTGTTTATCAAAGAAGTCGTTCGACTTCATGGTGTGCCTAGTTATATTGTTAGTGACAGAGATCCGCTTTTTACTAGTGGTTTCTGGCAGAGCCTTTAGAAAGCTTTGGGCACTAAGCTCAATCTCAGTACAGCTTATCATCCACAGTCCGATGGTCAGACTGAAAGGGTAAATCAAGTTTTAGAGGATCTCCTTCGAGCCAGCATTCTTGATTTTGGTGGTAGTTGGGAAGACCACTTATCTCTTGTTGAGTTCTCTTATAACAACAGTTTTCAATCAAGTATCGGTATGGCTCCTTTCGAAGCTCTTTACGGAAGGCCGTGTCGATCACCATCTTGTTGGTTGGAATCGGGGGAAAAGTTAGTTCTCGGCCCCGATTATATTCGTGATTCTTCTAAGAGGATTGATATTTTCAGACAGAGAATGAAGGAGGCTCAGAATAGGCAGAAATCTTATGCCGATCATCGTAGGAAGCCTTTGGAATTTTCTGTTGGCGATCTCGTATTCATTCGTGTTTCCCCGATGAAGGGTGTGGTGCGTTTTTGTAGCTCCGGGAAATTGCCTCCTCGTTATATTGGACCGTTTCCTATTACGGAACGCCTTGGCCCTATTGCTTATTGTGTATCGCTACCTATTCAGTTTTCGGGAATTCATGACATATTTCATGTATCCCAGCTTCGTCGATGCCTTCGAGATTCAGATTCTGTTATTGATCCTCATGTGTTGCAAGATCTCGAGATCTCACCCGACTTGTCTATAGTGCAAAATCCTATTCGTGTGCTAGCTTCGGAGGTTAAACGCCTTCGGAGTAAAGAAGTCCCGCTTGTGAAAATTCAATGGTCCGCAAACCCCAAAGATTGCACTTGGGAAACCAAAGAATTCATCGAGTGTTCTTATCCCGGTTTTCTCTTCTCTTTGGGTGGGGGTGAGTATTCTTATCCATCTTTTCTATTTTAATCTTTGTTGTGATGGATTATTTGTTATTGACTGCTTCTAGTATGAAAATTGCGGGGACGTAATTTTTATAAGGGGGGAGTCTGTAACGACCGTGATTTTTGAATTACCGTCGAAATAATTATTTTAATTAGAAATTTTAGAAATAAAAAAAAATAGTTGATTACATCTTTTTACTTTGCCTTGCTTGTTGTGAGCAAAGTTTTTAAAAGCAAAGTGTGAACGTTTTTGTTATAGCAAAGTTGAAACATTTTTGCTATCACCACTTAGTACAACTCGTCCTTTTCTTTCTAGTGCACATGATGCCTTACTGTAAATGATATTGTAAAGCTAAGGTTTGAAATGCTATCATCATTAATTATTGTGTAGCCGTGTCCTTTCTTGTTCACTAGTATACGTTGCATTAAATGCAATTGTACAAAACCCATTCTAGCACACTTCATTTTGATTCATACACAGTTTGAAAAAAAAATGAAAGAAAACAAAACTGCATCAATTAGTTCCTCTTTCTTCAGTTGCTCACTGGAAATGCATTAATGGTAGCTCCAAAACTTCGCTCCACAACGTTACTTGTGCTTACTGATTTGAACCAAACTACAGTGAGTTCAACACTCACATTTTCTAATTTATCCTTTACTTCATCTATACATACAAGTATGGGCAACATCATATTTGCTCTGACTATTTTGCGAGCATTAAATTTTTTTTCCAGACCTTTAATCGATTTCATGCGGATACACTTTTGTTTCGTGCATGCTATACATAGCTAGGTGTTGTTTTATCCACGTAAGCATTACTTATGTACCAGTTTAGATTATTATTCTCAACATGCACGTAAATGTTGCACTTGAATGTCCAAGTTTCTTTATACTTTTGACTATTTCATCTTGAAAGGAAGTTGTAAAACTTTGTGTTATGTTTATGCAAGTTGAAGTATAAATTATTTATGCCCAGGTCCATTGTACACGTGTAGGAAGGTCAAACTTCATATTTTCATTTTTGAGTGCATAGGTGTTTATTGCCTGGCCACAATACATGCGTGCAAAATATTTAGTGCTCAAACCAATAGTTTATTCATGCGTGCGTACGTGGCCTTTCAAAGTGTTACCCAGGGGTTTTTCATTTTGCGTGCATGCATCAATCTTGTGTACGTGTAACATACTGGCGTGAGTGAAAACATTTGGACGAGAGTATACATCGTAGTATATAAACATTTTCGTCCAAGTCATTTTAATCTTGCATGCGTGCAACAATGTTTCGTTGCATAGCCATTAATTGGTTTCTTTAACTTCATTTTTGTAAGATGGCATAGTACGTTCTGGCAGTTTTCATTTTAAGTAAGCACATGTTTTTTAGGGTGCATATGTAGTAGTACATTTTAGGATGTGGCTACACATTAGTATTTCCAGGTGTTCCAAACCATCTTATTCTTTTTATTAATTTCATTTTTTTTACATCAGTAGCGTGCGTATATATTGAGTACGTGCGTGAAAATTTTGTACCTCCAGGTCTATTATTTTTCTTATTTGCGATCAAGAAGTTCAGGTTCTAGATCACCTGCTTATTGCATTTTTGTTCGCACGCGCAATATGTTTGATGAATATTCAGTAGTGCAGTCTACTATTTAATTTACGTTGAACCGGTATTACGTTTTAAAACGTATTTTGTTGCCGTTATTTTTATAATGAAATTTTTACGCCGGTATTATATTTTTGAAGCGTGTTGTTTTGATGATATTTTGACGAATGAAAATTACTGTTATTTTGACTTCAGTAACCGTCAATTTTAAAGTGAATTTTTAAGCGGTTATCCCGCAACGCTGATTTGATATCCGTTTTTACGGTGTTTTGTGAAGCACAATTTCCTCGTCGAAATTGCTATGGCTGTTACTGTTTTAATCACGTGCTTTTAAAAATCGTTTTAAATAAAATTGTTTCCAAAAATTTTACAGTTTGCGCTTTCAAAAGAATGAGGAAGCGATTAAACGCTTCAGCAAAATTGAGGACTATGAACCCTTACTTTTGCTGATTCGTTTAATTCCGGACTTGTCCGTTTGAGAACATAAAATGTTATTTATATAAAATACACAATTTTGCACTTTCAAGGAAACAATGAAGAGATTTAAACAATTTAGCAAAAGTGCGGAGTATGGAACCATACGTTTACTATTTTGGTTAATTCCGGACTTGTTAATTGAAATATTTGCTGTTTGATGATTTTGATGATTCTATTGGGCTTTCGAGCCACTATGCTGGACCTTCGGGTCCAATGATGGATCTTCAGGTCAATTGCCAGTACTAGACCTTCGGGTCATTTGTTGGACCTTCGGGTCATATGTTGGACCTTCGAGTCATTTGTTGGGCGCCAAAAATATAGTACTTGGTAGGCTTCGGTCATATGTGATGCACGCGCGGCGTAGCTAAAACTCGCCATCTGCTGGGATCGATCCATCTTTTATGTTGGTTTTCTAGTTATCTTATTTTGATTTCTAGGTTTTGAAAATGCTGATTTTCTAGTTATCTTTACTGATTTCTAGATTTTTGTGTATTGCTGTTTCGAATTCAATTGTGAATTTGGACATTTATTTTGAGGGAGTTTAATGAGATTTGTTCATTTAATCAAAGTTGATTACTATTTGGTATAGTCTCATCCGTGACTATAGTTTTGTGTATAGTCTCATCCGAGACTGTAATTTTGTGTATAGTCTCATCTGAGACTGTAATTCCAGTTATCTTTACTGATTTCTAGATTTTTGTGTATTGTTGTTTCGAATTCAATTGTGAATTTGGAAATTTCTTTTGATGGAGTTTAAATTGAGATTTCTTCCTTTAAACTATGTTGATTATTTATGTTGAATAGTCTTATTCGAGACTATAATTATTTGTTTAAGTGTAGTTTATCGTACACTTATTTCTGAAGTTTAAATTAGATTGATCCGTTTATTATTTTCTTTTAAAAAATACTCGGGTCAGACCGAGTTATTTCAGGATAGTCGCTATCTCTAATTCAGTTGCAGCTTCAGCTTTTGGGATTTCACTCCATCTTTTGTCTAGACTTCGAGGTGTTACTTTTGGTTTATTGATTCTCGTCTCATGTATGTTGACGACATGTATATGTACATTAGGTTCATGTGAACCATCGATTGTTGTAGCATGTATCCAGACTTGTCTTCCGCTATATATCTGATATTTCCGTTCTGATGTGATTATACTATCTGTGTTGTTGTTATTATGAGGTGTTCTGGATTTTTCTTTAGCCACTGTAGTTTCATTTTAGATTTGGATTGAATTATATCTTTAGGAGTAATTATCAAAACCCCTATCGATGTAATCAATACTCGTCTAAGGCATAACTTACGTATGGTCGCTTCTAACAAGCCTTATTCTTCGCAATAGCAGACATTATTCCTTATAATAACCTTTGTTATCGTGAGCATAGAGGTGGGGCGTCACACCGCTCATAAAAACGAAACAGGTTTTTACCATATGATAACCAAAACATTTTCTATGCAAAATCAAGGATATTATCTTTAATGGAATTCTTTGAAAATCCTTTCAAATAACATATTAATCATAGCTGGAAATGTTACATTTGTTAAATTTGACAACATAGTAGGTTTATAACTAAAACTGTAAAGGCTCGTATTAGGGAATGGATTCCATACAATGGCAAGGTAAGGGACTACCTTTTGACAGTACATCTCTAGAGGGATGTACCTGAGGCCCCAACCTCTACTAACACAAAACCAGCCTACCTTTAAAACAAATAGTACCAAATATGACATCACCCCGGTCGTTCCCAACTTATACAAGAGCTCTTATAGCATACACAACATACCTGTATCATAGAGGGTGATCTAGAAGGGTGATGACCATATCCTAATGGGAGCGACGTACTTAGTCCTACCGCATCTACCTTGTTTTTGTCATTCCCGAGTGATGAGGCTCGAGGTCACAATTACCTTTCTTATGACGCACATTTCACATGAATGCCACATTGCTAATTCCATCACATAGTATTGATTTCCACAAATGTACAACCTCTGAGCTCGTACATCTCATAGAAGGGTGTTAAGTATATGAGAGTTACCTCCTACACCACCAAACAAATGTATGTTTGTAAAAATCAATGTACGTGCATTTTAGAAATGCAATGTCAGATATTCGCCATACAAGTTATCCAGGAACATGACAATTCGAAGGAACTCTCCCACTACATCCTTTCAGGAATCACCCCTTGGATTATTAGCGAGCAGCCCTTGCATCGAAGATCAAATGAACATACCACTGCCATATATGTATGATCTGGGAAATTTCCCTCGAGGGTTGGTGACAAATAGCTCTTCATTCCATTTATTAACATTCCATGTCTTCACCTTCGAAAGTGTACTTTGGTTCAAAGTGATTTTCGAATAGGGATCACCCAAATCCGACCCTAGTTCCTTTGAACCAATCATCGATAAAAAGATGTTATGTTTGAGGGTGATTATCATTTCATTCATTAATATATTTTATCAAAAAAAATATCGCTTTTAGCGATATAAATCTTTAAATCATATTCTTTTCCAGTATATACAGAATCATAAACCTCCCCTTAACTTTGGAAATACCAAAACAAAATCATTTCTCATAAATCACATTGCAAAACCTTATTGAATAAAAAGGGTCGATAGAAATTATACTAATTGTACTCAGCATCAATCTCCCTATTCAACCTTTACTAGCCATCGAATAACAGTGAAATTACCTTTTAAATTCACACAAATAGTATGGGCTCCTTCCTTGGAATTTAATACCAAGTATAAGAAGATTATTTCTATACAACCTAAGTTGTATTAAATTGGAAAAAAAATCTTCTATACTTGCCTCGTTTCCGACATTTTTCCTTATCTATTCCTCGTCCAGGAAAGAGGCCAGGTGAGTTATGGCACTGGTTGCTCCTGAACATCTCCTTATTTTAAGCACCTCACATCCAGATCTCACAAATAGAAAAATCCAGTCCACCCATCGGCTTTTAGAGCCAAGGTTAAATCACCTGATTATAACAGCTTTTCTTTAAATCATTTATTTAAAAAATTTAAAATAAATTATAAAACCTTCAAATCATATTTAAAATAATTAATTATTTATTTGAAAACATTTATAAAAGTTTTGGGAAAGAATACTTAAATTTAAAGCCACATTTCAAAAGTTATTAAAAGTGCTACATATAGTGCTGCGAATAGTGCTTTTAAGGCTTATTTGATCAAAACAACATTTTTATCATTTAGAAATACATTTTTATAACTCAAATCTCTTTTAAAATGTTTTAAAATATTTAATGAATTTATTTTATATTTTTAAAGAATTAAAAAGAGGGAATTCGGGAAAAGGACAAACTTTGAAAAAAATTAGGCTGAAGGACATGGAGTTTTATTTTTAGGCTAAAGAACAAATGCTAGTTATAATTAGCATTATATTCAACTTTTACACTGTACAAAATGCTAGTTTTATCTAGCATTATATTCAGTTTTACACTATACGAAATGCTAGTTATAACTAGCATTGTCCTTCAGCCTAAAAAACAAACTTGTTGTCCTTCAGCCTAAATTTTTTTCTAAGTTTGTCCTTGTGCCCATTTTCCTGAATTAAAAATATCAATTTTAAAGAATTTATCGATTTGGTTTTCGAACTGCCAAAGCGCGACTATTTTGAAAACTTGTTTTGCTCATATTTCAAAATCTACTAAATGAAATATCATTCAGTTTCTTTTGTTTGAAAACTATGATTATAAGAGTTCAAAAAATTCTTATTACAAAGAATTCCGACTCTGAATCCATCGTACAAATGGATTTAACTTTCTACGGCGCGAAATCACGAAATTACCGTTACACAACGCGCCTATTCTTGACTCAATTTTTATAACTTGTCAAAACTTCACCAAATTGGGTTTTAGCGTTTATAAAATATTTATAAAACATTTTAAACCATTTTAAAGAGATTTAACAATCTCATATACACCATTTTTTTATTAAAGGAAAGTGGTTTCCTTTGTGATATTCGACATGTATTAAACGTGAATCATTTACACATCCAGACAAACATATTATCATATCCAAACATGGTTCACAATCATCACAACCAAGCATAGCCAAACATATATATCACCCAATATATAATTAATATAAATAGAGTTTCTCACCTTCATTGGTTTTTAACTTTTTGAAAATTCGCCATAGCTACGATCGAATCAAAGCCTGTGGAATCAAGCCTTATCTTTGGATGGGCTCAACCTAAGCTTGCAAGTGGAGATGGGCTCGGCCTTGGTGGTAGGAGGTGGTGGCCGTGAGTTTAGATAGAGGAGAGGAGTGGTTTGAGCTTGTTTTGAAGTGGATTGCTAATGTATATATACTTATATAAATTTATTTTCTTTTTGCTTATTTTTCTTCGTAATTTTCCTAAGTAGAGAAGCCATCAAAATAGCATGAGAAGGAGGAATAAGAATATGAATAATAGTGTTAAAATTATGAAAGAATGGATGGGTATTTATAGGAAAATTTTTGGAAATAAATATCCAAATGTGCATGGACCAAAATGCCCTTGCCCACACCCCCTGTCACCTCAAGGCGCATGGCAATGCCACCCCCCTTGTGCCTCCATGTGTGTGAGTTGATGTGTGTAAGAGTTTGACTTTGGTTTGCTTAAGGATGAAGTTTATGTAAAAATATTTTAGATCTTTTGAAATATATATATATAAGTGTATGTGTATATTTGTATGTGTTCATGTATATGTTAGGGCGTGCATGTGTATTTTATATATGTGCACAAGATATATAAACAAGGTTGTAATAACTTTGAACAACTTCCGTTCGTTAAACCGTTGAAAATCGGAAAGCCGATTCCAGGTCACATTTTCACTTATAAATTAATTTACATACAAATGTAAACAAAATTTGAAAAAAAAATTCTTATCATTTTTAATTAATTAAATTGACCACATTTGATTTGTAAAACCATATAAATTAAAATTAAACAATTGTTTTCAAAAAGTGATGTTATATCGATAAAGCGATATGAATTTTCTTATATTTTCAAATCAAGTATATATCTTTATAAAACTATTATAAACGATTTATTATCACTTCATAACTAATTAAAATGAATCATTATCATTTAAAAAAATTATCTAAGTAATTATAATAATAATTAAATCATTAAATCTCAATTTAAATTCATCAATCAATTATTAAATATGATGACATTATTGATGATGTCATAAATACATTTTATTTCCGAAAAACAAAATAAATAATTTTATTTCATATTCTTGTTTAAACGAATAAATAAGTGTATGTATCCACCTCCGTGCGCGACTTTTGATAATTGAAGAGCTGATTATTGATGAAATGGTTTTCGCCATTTTATCAATATTTTTTCAAAGTATATATTTTTGTAAATACTTATTCAAAAATAAGATTACCATCATTCTTGTTCAAAACATCATAATCTATGTTTTTAAAAAGATTATATTTGAATATTTAAAAATAAATATAATTTATCAAATCGATAAATTTGCGGGTCGTTACATACTCGTAAAAAGACTATATATTTCGCTATAACTTTTGCCTCTTCGTTCAACTGGCTATCAAATGATTTAAGCTTCAAAACTTTTGCAACAAGAATAATATATTTTTACTTGTTAAAATGGTATAGAAACCCCTAAGGAAGTTTCTACAAAAATAAATATTATTTCCCAAAACAAGGAATTTTAAAGTGTCGTTATGGTGACTATATTGCTATTAACTTTTACAATTTTGGTTTATATTTTCCATAACTTTCCAAACATATCCTTTGATTTCCAAAACACTTATAGAAGTATAGATAATAATCAAAACAAATTATCTCAAGATATATTCACAAATTATCAAATTACACAAGTTAAGTTAAGGGATTCAAACTGTGTTCATAGCGACTATCACTATACGGACAATTCCATATTCAACATCATTCAACCATATAAAAATCAAGGACTTCCAAGGCACAATAACTACACAATTAATATGCTATTCAAATCATGAAATAAAGGTTTATAACTTTACTTGGTTAGGGTCTATTATCATAAATAATAGCAAGCAAATTAAGAAGTTTTTCAACAAGCAATTATCAGGTTTATTATTTTCATTCAAGGTAAGACAACTCACTTATTTTCAAATCAAACACCACCATCTTCCTACCAACATTAAATCAAACCACACTACACATCCTACTCCAACCAAAACCACATCCATGCTCCTCCTTCCCAATATTGCTCACGACCATGCCTCCCCTCACTCTTCTAGCTCACGGCAAAGAGCATGACTACTCCTTTGCTCCATCATTCTCTAACTTTTTAGAAGCTAAAGCATGTTCTAATGGTGGTTTAAGACTTTTTTGAAAGGTTGGAGGAGATTGGAAAAGATTTAATATGAGATTAAGAAAGTTAGAAAGGAGTAAGAAGAAGATGAAGACATTGGTTTTTGCCTTTATGAATTAGTGTGAAATAAAGAGAGCCTTGCCTACTTATTTATAAACTTAGGAATTTATGGTAAATGACCAAAGAAGCCCCCAAGCCAAAGAAAGTCTTCCCTTTCCATTTCATATCTTAGTACATGCAAACCATACTCTTACACACGCCTTACCTTAAAATCACTCCTTGATTTATGGGTCCTTTTGTCCTCTTAATTAAATCCTCTTAACTTAATTAATTTGCTTAAGAACTAAGGTGATTTAATACTTGTTAATGTGTTCATATGTTACTATACAAGTGTACAAATATTTAAACAACTTATATTTTAAAAAAAGTTAATTTTTAACAAAATGTTTCCGGTCACATTTTAAGTATCTATTCAATGTGTATATTTTTGTAAACACATTTCAAGAACAAGTTTTATATCATTAGTTATTAATAAAAAGGTTTTTAACAAGGTTATAAAATCAAATTTATCCATATTAAATCCTAGATTTAAATATTTAAATAATTAGATATTCAAATTTGAAGACTCAAAAATTAAGGGTCCTTATAATCCCATATAAAACAACTTGCATAAAATTAAATGTCCAAATTAATTTAATAGAAGAACGGAGATTTATTCTGCTAAATAGATGTCATCAATAATCTATTCCATTTAATTATAGCAGAACGGGATTTATTCTGCTAAACAGGGGCCATTAATAATCTATCCCATTTTTGTTTGGCCACTTAAAGGCACAAACAAAGAGAATCCCTTGCACTTAAACCATTCTTCATAAAGGAAAGATGCTTATTAAACAATCTGATCCCTGAAAATAAAGTAATTAAAAATAAAACCTATATTTAATAATAATTGAATATTAATTAAATACTATTAAATCATAATTAAATCTTAACTTAATTAATAATTAATTTATAATTAACCCTGCTTGATTAATAATTAAATAATAATTAAACCTTGATTAATTAACAGTTAATTAATAATTAAACCTTATTTAAATAATAATTAAATAAATAGTTAACATTTACTTAATTGATAATTAATTAATCCCTTCTTAATTAACTAATTATAATTATCTTACTTAATTAATACTTAAGATGTAATTACCTTTACTTAATTAATTAAATACTAATTATCTTTAGTTAAATTAATTGATTAAATAATCATTATCGCTTACTTAATTAGTGAGTAATAATTTCCTTTTAATACTTATAATATACTTGAAATACTTTTAGAAAATAATAAGAGTGAAAACACTTTTAGTTTTCAAAAAGTGTTCGTTTTTACGAACTGCAACCATAGCAACTATCGCTATGGATACCATAACTTTAAACTAGTTTTACATACTCGATACCCTTCAAGATTTCACCTTTTTATGTTTTGAACTTTCTTAAAAACCTTGTATAAGGGTTTAAAAAAACTAAAAGTAAAGTTTCAAAAACTTGTAAACTTTTCTATAGAACACTTAAGTAAAACAAGTTAAAAATTAAGCGATCTCGATGTTACAACAAATAACTTTAAATGTTATTTCTTTAGCATACAACAACATAGCATAAGCTCATACATTTTTCACATGTCATAGCATTGTAGACAATGTAAAAATCATTACTTTCAACATCACTTAATATTTTAACTATGCTTTCAAATCCATAACCAAACATTACATATAATCACACATATGTAAAGTACAACAACATTATTTTTCAACAATAATCAACACAATTATTAGCCAAAAACAAAGTTTAAAACTTGTTTAAAATATGAGCTTTACTCACCAAACATAAGGAAAACCCGACCAAATATCACAATCCTTTCCTCAAACACCTGAACTTTGAATTCTCTTTAAAAATTAACTTGCTCTTTTAGCCTTGGGAAGTAAAATATGGTTCGACCATAAGCTTAGGGGGCTCGACCTTGAGCCTAGAGAAGTGTTTAGGCTTGTTTTTAGAAAGAGAGGAGATGTGGAAAAGGAAAGAGGTAAAATTTAGCTTGGTTTTAAAGATTTTGAAAATCGGTAAAGATGGATTTTTAAAGTTTTTAAACTTTAAGGAAACCATTAAAATTGAAATGGAGCTTTTGAAAGAGGAAACAAAAGTTTGAAATGGATAAGAGAAAGTAAATTTAAAATAGGAAAAAGAAGAAATAAACTTTATAAAATGCATTAAGCAAATTACCTAAATACCCTTTGGGTAGATACCCTGCACAAATCAAGTGACACATCATCATCACCCTTCCCCTTCCCTACCTTATTGCTCCCGCAACCATCAAGGTCCCCCTTCATCACATCACCACCATTCCATCACACCAAAGTACAAATCCAAATGAAAATAAAATGGATATTTGGCTATTCCATGCAAGAAAATGATGGATATTAGCATGGTTCAAGTACCTTTCTCCACAACTACACATAAGTTATCAAATCACCTTTCTCTTTTATTTATATTTAAATTTAAGTTGAAAAAGGTCACATCTCCTTTTTTTTACTTAAGTAAATATATTTTACCATATAATATTCTTAACCATGCATATATTATTTGTATATGTGTGTGTATTTATACAAAAGTGTTCATAATATTTTCGATAACTTTTAGTTGATGAAAAATCGAAATTTCAAAAAACGATTTGTGGTGACATTTTTTGTTTTTCATCGAGCTACCTATTTTAGTAAACCAAAATGAATTTTCCATCATTAGTTCTAAATTAAAAGAGGGTTATTTAATTATTAAAACCATTGATTGAATATTTAAAATCAATTAAATATTCCTAAATCAAAATGATAAAATTCCGGGTCATTATAGAAATCTAGTGCCCTTGTTAGTGTTTTCACGCCTAGTACCAGTACTCGTCCCTCTAAAGCAATCTTGTGGGTTGTAATGAGGAGAGGGGTCAAAACAAATGTTTTGGTGGCTAGTAAATTACATATTCTATACATAACACTAGTTTATGCTAATTGTCTTTCATTACATGTTATGTCATTTTATTTTACTTTCGTCTCAACTCCACGTACACATATGATATGCCCCATCTACTTGAAGTAAACCATAACCACATACGTATATATATAAATATATAAGTACCATAGTTCCCCTTTGGACCAGGATACATTCCCCACTAGTATACATAACTCAGCACCTTGTAAGGATCCAAAACCAATGAAGTACCACATCCTTGTCGCCATGCATACCAAGGAACTCTCGGAGTGCCTAATAAAAACATTATTATTGTTTAGTAGTATTCTATCTCATCTTAGGGATTTATCTAGTTCTTCATATTATAGACTCGGCTCCACGGACTATTGAAGACCCAACACCTTGGACTACCCTGAAAGTGTACGTGTAGTACTAAGGATCGTGTAATATGGTAAATTAATGCGGAAACTGGTAATAACAGTAAAGTAAAAATTAAAGTAAGCACACCAGGAATTTTTATACTGGTTCGAACTTCCCGTTCTACGTCCAGTCCCAGAATACCCTCTGGATTTAAACTAAACCCCTCACTTAACCCGGAGGAATAGGTATACGACACCTGAGCAGCCGAACAGGAATTTTTCCGCCTCAACAACCGAAGAGGACTTCAACTTAATACAAAATGTTTGTTGACGAATGTGTTCTAAATAACACTGATTGTCTTTTGATAGTACAACTTTCCTATAATCAAATCCTCAAGAATATGTATGTGTGTGAAGATTTAGAAGGAAGATAATCACGTAGAATCGAAGTATATGAATAAATTCAAGGATTCTAGTGATATTGAATAAGAGTGAATGCTTTTATTTGCAGAAATGAGAAGAGATTAGATTTAAGAAAAATAAACAAGAATTGGTGATTGTAGAAGTGAATTGAATATGTTTATATAGTTGTAGAAGAGTTGTAATCTTTCATGAATAGTTTTAGTCAACAGTAGTGTCCATACCTCTTGAAATAGAGGACATTACTCTTCATGAAAAGATCGCGTCTCTTCAGAAAACTAGCCGTTTTTCTCTGGTCGGTCGACCGGAAAAACTGGCCAGTCAGCTGAGTTGAAAAACGTATACAAAACAGAAAGTCACTGTGCATATGATACAGAGTCGGTCGACCGAGGATCCTGGTCGGTCGGCCGACCTGGTGTTATATGCACAGTGAACATATTTTTTGATATAAAATGTTTTGTGTGCGTGTGTGATTATTTGAGGAATGATTTTAACATTGTTCTAAGACTCAAATAAAATAAAATATCCATACTAATCTCTGAATTGTAAGATTATCTTCTTTGTAGTGCACGGTATGCATTTATTCTCTTTTTGTCGCTTTCATATAGCATTCTCGTCGTATGATCTCTGAAGCTTGTGTCATGAATCAAAACTCATGAATCAACATTCTCCTCCTTTTTGATTGATGACAATACTTATGTGACGAAGTAATATTGACATATATATTATAGTTCTCCCCCTGAATGTATGGCGACTTTTCTGCAAAAATTCGTTAATTTGCATACATTTCTCCCCCTTTGTCATCGACAAAAAGGAATACTTATAACAGACTGAAGTAATGCAAAAAACATTTAAATTTACATGGTACATTCTTTGAGCTTAATTAGAAATAATTTAAAGATGTTTGCTTAGAACATAACATAACAATTAATTAAGAAACAAAATAAACTACAAGAGATTCTTGAAAGTTAAAATAAATTTAAAAAAATACTACAATTACTCCTCATCATCGTCGGTATCCCACTATTCTGGATGAAGATTTTCATCGAGAGGAGCCGGTTCCTTACCCCGTCTGTGAGTGGTAGGTGCGGGAGTTGCCGATGTGCTGGAACTTGTGTTCTCGGATGTAGACCAAGAGAAATTTGGTGCGGGTCTTTTTCCAGGAGCAACAAATGAAGCACCGGCTTCAGAAGAGCATGATAAGGCATCCCATAAATTTACGAAGAAGCCTTTGATCTTTTTGAAACGCCCATCAATTTTTCGAAGGCGAGAATCCAAAGCTAGTTGATTTTGGGCTAAAATATCTATGGCAGCCGCTGTGCTAGTACCGGGAGGTGGTCTTTGGATAGAGGTTTGACGAGTTAAACGTTCTGTGGAATGAGTGGAGGGTTGAGGAGTAGAATAGCTACGACGTAGTTGTTCTCGTGGAATGGTACGCCATTGCTGAAAGGTTGTGATTTGGGATGGTGCATCGGGTAACTTCATCAATTTTATTGTTCGTGAGTCAAAGGTACGAACTTTGGATGTTTCGGATTCCGGTGCATGAGTGACAAAGTTGTTAATCAACCGCATTATGTATTCTCCATAGTAAATATGGAGCATTTTTCCTTGGTTGAATGTAAGGAATTCATCCATAAGAAGTTGTGTCCAATTTACCCGAATGTTTCCACACATAGCATATAACGCCTTGAAGTTTTCGGGATATACTAAGTGGTACGACCCTCCTCTTGGAACAATAGACTTCATCATGAATCGATGAAAAAGTCGTGCTTTAGGTCGGAGAGATGAAGTTTGCCTTAAGTCGGTAGCATCATCTTCAAAGAATAAGTGACTTAGGCGGTCACGAGTTGATGGATTACAATCTACATCATGTAATGAGATTCCACCCGGTCGAGCATTTAAAATATGATTCATTCGATCAATGGAGAGAAACATCGATGTGCCACATACCGAAGTCCAAACACAATTTTCAGTGTTTCTAGGTGGATTGACAAGATTGAGATTTGCTAAGAATAACTTGACCATTATATGATTAATCTTCAAGTTGTTTTTCCTATGGTCAAGAAAAGCATCAAGACCACTTTCAAGAGAGGCGTTTTCAACACCGTAGGCGGTAAAATCAGGATAACTTACAAACGACTCCTCAAAGATTTTTGCATCTTGAAGCTTTATCCATCTTTCTAAAGCTTTTTCACTTACTAACCAAGAAGCAATTTGAGAATCTACAGGAGTTGAGGAAGATTGGCCAGCGGTAGTCTTAGATTTCTTTTTGGGAGCCATTTTTCTTGAAGAATTTGAAGAAGTTTTAGAAAGGTTGTAATGGGGGCTAGGGTTCAAATCTGTTGTGGAAGAGTAAAGTGAAGAGGTGAGATAAAAAGGTGAAGGGTTGGGTTAAAATATGAAGACAATTTTAGCAGAATAACACGTTCGGTCGACTGAAGGACCTGAGTCGGTCGACCGAGTTTAGGTTCAGAACAATGCTGAAACTTTCGGGAAAAGCTTCGGTCGACTGGTGCAGGGAATTCGGTTGACCAAGTTTAAAAAATATTCTACTGTTATTCGGGAAATACGTTCGGCTGACCGAGTCAGGTATTTCGGTCGACCGACTTGGAAGAAATCTGTTTTTAAAAACTTCTCGGGACAGCTTCAGTTGACCGGTTCAGGCATTTCGGTCGACCGAAAGCATGTCATGTTGTTGTTGTTTTTTTTTTAAATAAGAATTATAGAAATATAATCATATTTATTTATACAGCTTATATAAAAAATAACATATATATACTAAAATATAGCCATGATGAATTAGCATCGACGTTCCCATGAATTTGGAGATGGAACGTTTTCTACCGGTGACCATATTGGAGCTATTGGAGATTGAACATGGTTAGAGGGAGATGGAGTTCTATAAGAAGGTTCAGCAACATCATCCTTCTTAGATGAACAAAATTTCATGGCAATCTTTTCAAGGAAGCTTAAACGTCTTGCCGTGACTTTCTGTTCGTAATAAAGTTCCCTTTGCATATTCATCTGTTGTTGTTGGTAGTGATGAATTTCATCAATCTTTTGTTTGGATGATGGAGTTGCTACCATTTCCTTTTTCCCTTTCTTTTTATCAGGTGTATAACCTGTATGGGAGTCTTCCCATGGTTTCCACCTGTGTCGGGGATCATTATCTGGAGAGGGAAATTCTAAAACACGATTTGGCATTGGAAATGTAGGATAAGGACCACCTTCGGGGATACGATCAGAATAGTCGTCGTCCGGGGAAGTATAAGAGAGATGAGAATTTTCAGAATTGTAGACATCATTATTAGAAGACATTTTTGTTTTAAGTTTTTGTTTTGTATTTGATGCTCTATTCAATAAGCATATGTATGTATATATATAACCATATTTTCTAAAAAAATAGTGGTCTAAAATCAAATTTTAGTTTTAATCACATAATTCTTTAAACAAAAACTGTTTACAAATGAATGACATACAATGCTTTAGAGTTAAAAAATAGTATATTCTGAAATCAAGTTTCAATGATGTAAATTAGAAACAGAGCTGGAACAAGAAACACCCATAGCCCAAGTGGCTATACTACAACATCTTACATAAAAGTCAGAAGTCATGAGTTCGAGTACCGCTCTGGTCAAAAAAAATAATTTTATATTTTTCATCATTTTATATATATATATATATATTTTTATTATAATAATTTTAATTTATTCATAAGTCTTTAAACGACATTATACCTAAATCTCGTCTTAGTTTTATAAAAGAAATTTCATTTAGTGGTTTAGTAAAAATGTCAGCTATTTGATTTTCAGTATTGATAAATTCTAGATTTATTAATCCTTTTTCCAAACAATCACGAAGAAAATGATGACGAATATCTATGTGTTTTGTTCGGGAATGATTGACCGGATTTTTTGAAAGGTTTATTGCACTGGTATTATCACAATAAATTATTGATTTTTCAAGATGACAATTAAAATCTTGTAATGTCTGTTGCATATATACGACTTGTGCACATGCCAAAGCAGCAGATATATATTCTGCTTCACATGTTGATAAAGAAACACAATTTTGTTTCTTACTAAACCAAGAGACTAAAGAACGTCCAATGAAGTGACACGTTCCGCTCGTACTTTTTCGATCCGTCCGACTTCCTCCAAAATCAGCATCACTGTAGGAAACTAATTCAAAAGGACATTCTTTCGGATAAAATAGTCCGAAATCTTTGGTTTTAGTTAGATAACGAATAATGCGTTTAACTGCTCTCATATGTGATTCTTTGGGATTTTCTTGAAATCGAGCACATAAACAGACACTCATCATAATATCGGGGCGACTCGCTGTTAAATAAAGTAAAGAACCTATCATACTACGATATAACTTTTGATCAACACTTTTGCCATCTTCATCTCTATCGAGATGAACCGTTGTACTCATAGGAGTTGGTTTGGCAGCAGTATTTTCAAGACCAAAACGTTTGATTAAATTATAACAATATTTTTCTTGATTAATAAAAATTCCATTTTCAATTTGTTTAATTTGTAATCCAAGAAAATATGACAATTCTCCCATATGAGACATTTCAAATTCATTTGTCATTATGGTTGAAAATTCTTGACATAATTTTTCATTTGTCGAGCCGAAAATAATATCGTCAACATATATTTGAATTATTAAAATATCTTTATTAGTTTTCTTAATAAAAAGTGTTTGATCTACTTTACCGATTTCAAAACCAGATTCTAATAAATAACTTTTAAGACGATCATACCAAGCACGTGGTGCTTGTTTTAAACCGTATAACGCCTTTTTAAGTTTATATACATGATCCGGAAATTTTTCATGATTAAACAAAGGTGGTTGTTCAACAAAAACATTTTCTTTTATGAATCCATTTAAAAATGCACTTTTAACATCCATTTGATATAGTTTAAAATTATGAAAACATGCATAAGCTAATAATATTCGTATTGCTTCAAGTCGGGCGACTGGAGCAAACGTCTCTTCGTAATCAATACCTTCTTCTTGATTATATCCTTGTGCAACTAATCTAGCTTTATTCCTTGTTATATTTCCTAGTTCATCTGCTTTATTTTTGAAAACCCATTTAGTACCGATGACTGATTGATCACTAGGTCTAGGAACGAGTTCCCAAACTTCGTTTCGTTCGAATTGATTTAATTCTTCTTGCATGGCAAGTATCCAGTAGTCATCAGTTGAAGCTTCTTTTATATTCTTAGGTTCTATGTTAGAAAGAAAAGCAACATGACCAGCTTGATTTAATTGATGTCTGGTTTTAACATTCGTATTAACTTCTCCAATTATATTTTGCACAGGATGATCTTTTAAAATTCTAGGTGGAGATTTTATTAAATTGGAAGTTACATTTGAATTGGTTTCATGAATATCAAGATTTTCATTTGTACTAATATTCTCATTCTGAGTAGATTCATCATCAGAATCAATAGTAACACTCAGATTTATATTTTTAAAATTTTCGTTGAAAGAAACATGTAAACTTTCTTCAATAATTTGAGTTCGTTTATTATAAATTCGATAGGCCTTGCTTCGTTCCGAATATCCAACAAATATACCTTCATCGGATTTTGGATCGAATTTGCCTAGTTGATCTTTAGTATTTAAAATAAAACATTTGGAACCAAAAACTTTTAGATATGAAATATTTGGTTTTCTTCCATTTAGAAGTTCATATGGTGTATTTTTAGTTAATGGTCGAATAGAAACACGATTCAGTACGTAACAAGCAGTAGCTACAGCTTCTGCCCAAAATTGTTTCGATAAAGTTGTTCCATTTAGTAAAGTTCTTGCACATTCTTGTAACGTTCTATTTTTCCTTTCTACAACTCCATTTTGTTGTGGTGTTCTAGGAAAAGAAAAATTATGGTTAATACCCTTTTTGTTACAAAATTGTTCAAAAACTTCATTTTCAAATTCGCCTCCATGATCACTTCTTATATTTTTAATTTTCAAAGTTTTAATATTTTGAATTCTTTTAACAAAAACTTTAAAATTATCAAAAGTATCACTTTTATTTTTCAAAAAGAAAATCCAAGTATATCTAGAGAAATCATCTACAATAACAAAAACATATCTATTATGATTAATAGATTGCACTTGAGTTGGACCAAAAAGATCCATGTGTAAAAGTTCAAGTGGTTGTTCTGTAGATATTACTTTCTTTGATTTAAAAGAAGATTTTGTTAATTTTCCTAATTTACATGCATCACAAAATATGTTAGTTTTGAATTTTATATCGGGTAACCCTTTAACTAATTTATTTTTAGCAAGTTTGTTGATGGTATTAAAATTTATGTGACAAAATCTTTTGTGCCAAAGGCAAGAATCATTCTCTTTAGCTACTAGACACAAATTTGAATCATTATTAACATTCATATTTAGGATATAAATATTTTTATCTCTATTTCCTTCGAAAATAATGTTGTGATTTTTATCAAAAATGTTACATTTATTTTCTGAAAAAGTTATATTAAAACCTTTGTCGCATAGTTGACTAATACTTAATAAATTATGTTTTAAATTTTTAACTAATAAAACATCAGTAATGAGAGGTAAATTAGATGTACCATTGCTATTGACATTGCCTTTGCCGATGATATACCCTTTTGAGTTATCTCCAAAGGTGACTGCTCCTCCATTTGAGTATATAATGTTTGATAACATTTCTTTGTTTCCAGTCATGTGTTTTGAGCAACCGCTATCTAAAATCCATTTTCCTCTCTTTTTATGTGGTACCTGCAAAAATTATAAAAAGTTGGTACCCAATCTTTTTAGGGTCCTAAGAGTTAGATCTTAGGAAGCCAAACCCATACGGGTTCAGAATTCTCTTTATAAACATAATTCTTGTTATTATGAACAGTTTCTATAAAACTTTTGATATGTTTATTCCTTATCAATGTATTATTGGTTTTTGGAATCCATATCTTAATAGTTTTAGTATTTGAATAAACTGTTTTCCTAATATCTTTCTTAATTTTATTATTAATTTTACTTTTAGCATAATTATTTTGTTTCTTAAATCCTAGTCCAGATTTATTGTTGGAAGTTTGAGAGTTTTCTAGTATACTAGAAAGATTTTCTCTTCCTTTATTGAAATTAGAAACATTTTTAGAAATATCATCAAATTTTATTTTAAGACTAGATTTTTCTAACTCTAAATCCTTAATTTTAGATATTAAATCATTATTTTCAAAAAGTAAAACATCATTTTTATTTTTCTGAATTTCTAGTTCCTCAGATATTGACGTAATTTGAGAAGATAAGTTAGAATTCGATTGTTGAGAGATTTCAAGTTCTTCTTCCAATATTACCTTCTCATCTTTTAACATATCTACTTCTAAAACTGTTCTATCTAACTTTCTTTGCAACTCCTTATTTTTCTTTTTAAGTTGTTTTGTTAAATTTACTAATTCAGAATTTATTTCAATTAAATCTTCAAAAGTAAAATCACTTACATCGTCTGACGAAGCCATGAAGCATACATTTGCTTGTTCATTATCACTTTCACTCTCTGATGAGGATGATGAGTCAGTGTCGTCCCAAGTGACTGAAAAAGCTTTTCGTTTGTTTTTGTCCTTCTTGAAATTGATCTTTTTACGATCTGGACAATCTTTCTTCATGTGTCCTTTCTTGTGACATTCATAACATTCCATTGTTGAAGATGATGGTTTGCTGCTATTAGAATTGTTGTTGGAATTATTTTTGTTTCCCTTGAATTTGTTTCTGTTGAATTTCAAAAACTTTTTGAAATTTTTAGCGATCATTGCCATATCTTCATTATCTGAGTCGGAATCATCTTTTTCTGCTTCGAATGCTACATTTTTCTTTTCTTGTGCTCCATTTCGTTTTGCCTGCAAATTTACTTCGTAGGACATTAAATTACCTATCAATTCTTCTGGTTTTAATGTTGACAAATCAGTTGCTTCTTCAATAGCTAGGACTTTTCGTTCCCATTCGTCCGTTAAAGAATTCAAGATTTTTGTAACAACATCAAAATCAGTAAACTTTTGTTCTAGAGACAATAGAGCATGATAAATATCCTGAAATCTAGAGTACATGTCATTTATAGATTCATTTGGCCTCATTTTAAAGTTTTCAAATTGATGTTTCAGCATAGAAATTTTGCTCAATTTAACTTTGTTCGTTCCTTCATGTGAAACTTTAAGAGTTCTCCAAATTTCATAGCCGGAAGTACACATACTAACTCTATTGAATTCATTTCTATCTAATGCACAAAATAAAATATTCATAGCCTTAGCATTTGATGTAGCATCTAGTTTTTGTGTGTTACTCCAAGTCGAGTATTCTCCAGTAGGAATTGTGTATTCCCTTTGTATAATATTCCAGATATCAAACCCACTTGATTGCATATAGATTCTCATTCTAGTTGACCAATAATTATAATTTATACCATTGAAAAGTGGAGGTCGTGAAGTCGATTGACCTTCTGTGAAACTAGAATTAGTGTGAGTGTTAACATCGTTAATTTGTGTGGTTGCCATATTACTAAAAATAAGTAAATATCAAATAACTTTGTGATGGTTATAAGATAACCTCGCTCTGATACCAAATGAAAGTGTACGTGTAGTACTAAGGATCGTGTAATATGGTAAATTAATGCGGAAACTGGTAATAACAGTAAAGTAAAAATTAAAGTAAGCACACCAGGAATTTTTATACTGGTTCGAACTTCCCGTTCTACGTCCAGTCCCAGAATACCCTCTGGATTTAAACTAAACCCCTCACTTAACCCGGAGGAATAGGTATACGACACCTGAGCAGCCGAACAGGAATTTTTCCGCCTCAACAACCGAAGAGGACTTCAACTTAATACAAAATGTTTGTTGACGAATGTGTTCTAAATAACACTGATTGTCTTTTGATAGTACAACTTTCCTATAATCAAATCCTCAAGAATATGTATGTGTGTGAAGATTTAGAAGGAAGATAATCACGTAGAATCGAAGTATATGAATAAATTCAAGGATTCTAGTGATATTGAATAAGAGTGAATGCTTTTATTTGCAGAAATGAGAAGAGATTAGATTTCAGAAAAATAAACAAGAATTGGTGATTGTAGAAGTGAATTGAATATGTTTATATAGTTGTAGAAGAGTTGTAATCTTTCATGAATAGTTTTAGTCAACAGTAGTGTCCATACCTCTTGAAATAGAGGACATTACTCTTCATGAAAAGATCGCGTCTCTTCAGAAAACTAGCCGTTTTTCTCTGGTCGGTCGACCGGAAAAACTGGCCGGTCAGCTGAGTTGAAAAACGTATACAAAACAGAAAGTCACTGTGCATATGATACAGAGTCGGTCGACCGAGGATCCTGGTCGGTCGGCCGACCTGGTGTTATATGCACAGTGAACATATTTTTTGATATAAAATGTTTTGTGTGCGTGTGTGATTATTTGAGGAATGATTTTAACATTGTTCTAAGACTCAAATAAAATAAAATATCCATACTAATCTCTGAATTGTAAGATTATCTTCTTTGTAGTGCACGGTATGCATTTATTCTCTTTTTGTCGCTTTCATATAGCATTCTCGTCGTATGATCTCTGAAGCTTGTGTCATGAATCAAAACTCATGAATCAACATACCCCACTCATTTGAAAGACCTCCATTGAGGGTTATCTTACCTTACCTCCTAACAAAAAAATTAACAAACAACTGTAGCATGCATGACCTAAACGTGATCTACACCAGTAGGAGGTTAACCCATTTAACCGTCGTCTTTCCGCTGACCACTCAAGATCGATCATGTTCTCGACCTATATATAGCTCCTACTCTCGAATATGGTACCAACACACTAACATAACGCCAAGCCTTGCTTACCATCCTAGATTGCCTAATGCAATCAAAGTAATACCCCTAAAAGATTGAAGCAGATTCTACTTGGATATTCCTTAATCTATACGTGAATGTATAATTCCATGGGTCTTGTAGTTGGATATGTCCCATATCGTTATAATGTACACACAACTACTGGTAGCCCTTTGCGGTGGGTAGAATTCTATTGTGTAATTCCAACCCATTTTAATGACTGTCATTATTATTTAATCTAAGTAATTAGCTAACTTTAATAATTCACATCAGTCATAAATGCATACGTTAGGCTACGTGTGTGTCTATATATATATATATATTCGTACTTATTTATTTATTACACATCCAATATTAGTTATTAATATTCGGTTATTTTTATTTAACCGACCCCTTGTTTCATTAATATAAATTTAATGTCATTTATTACTTAACTTAAAAGATTTAAATATTTTTTGCTGCTTATTTCCCTTCTTTATTATTAAATCTGTATTACTATTCCTTTTAACTCTTACTATCCTTCTTTGGTTACTAAACTTTACTTTTTATTCATTTCATTACTTCCTACCTTTCATCACTTATTATGTGATTCTAACTTATTTCATGTACATTAGTTTTACAATTAAACCATTATTCTGATCACTACTACAATCTTTTAGTTCATACTTAGGGATTTCTTCATTTTAATGCGTTGGAATTACACCGTCCCCAAAAGAAAAGGTTCAAACTGTAAATTTCTATAACTTATCTAAAAGGGGAACTTGTGTTACGTTCGGAATTGTAAGGAATTATCTTTTTGTAGTTATTGAAATAGACAGTACAAAATACGGTTAATATCGCTATTTTATACATCTCTTTCTTTTAGACATATTTTGTTATTTCAAATAATACATTTTTATTCATAGATCTAAACTTGATAATTTACAGAAACTTACATTGTATCGCCCTACAGTCCAATGAATTGAAATATTACTTAAATCTCAATAATTTATTGTGATAACTTCTAATTTACATTTACTTGCATAAATCATTTAGTCAACAAACCTGGAACTACTGTATAATTTACCAAATTCAGGGACTACTACTACCCAATACTTTCCAGATTCAAGTATATGCAATATTAAATATAAGTTATCAATCACAGAATGTGTGGCCAGGGTTTATAAATTCATTATATGTATAGAATTAGGCCTACCACTCCAAAATTATATTTAGGCTTACAGAAATAGATTTACAACGATATAAATCCAATATTATATAAAAATATATAATTTCCACTCACGTTTAAGCTCTCCAAATCTCCATATCTAATCCATGTTATTCCAGTTTGACTCCCTTTTGCTCTCCATCAGAATATGTACCGCAAGAATATACATATTAATTAGAAATTTAGATCTGAGAAGATATTTGAATTTAATTTAGATTTGGATTTAGATTTACCTTTTCTTCATAGAATTAATTCACCCCTTATTCTTCTTCTCTTTTAGTTCTCGCTATTCTATATATACACACATATATAATGTACTAATTTTATAATTTCTACATTTCCTAGAATTTACAGAGAAAAGAAAATGGCAGAGTTTCGCTCTTTGATTTAGAAAAATGAGAAGAAAGTGAGGGGTTAGATCAGTATTTATAGGCACACGAATAAATATCATCCATTAGATTTTAATTTATTAAATCCAGGCCATTGGGCCTAGGTTCAGTTCAATACCGCCAAGCAAATAGTGGTCGAGCCTTTAGATTCCAGGCATCGACTGATTGCCTATTTTACCTAAGCATTGGATTGTTTCCCTTTTTACGTTATTATATATGTATATTTAAACCATCTGGTTTAACGTTGATTGTTCGTAAACGTTAAGCAAGATTAAGTTAGTTAATTATGTATGTTTCATACTATATTTGTTTTAATCCAATTAACATTAATCTTGCTTACATGTTAAGTATCCACTAACATTAATTAATGTTAATTTATTACCATTTATTTCTTGATTTTCTTTCCTCCAACTTTAATGTTTCTATTTATTAACATTTGTTTTAATGTTAATCAATTCTCATTTATTATAGCATTTAATATATTAATGTTAACAATAACTTTTAACGTTACTTAGGGTTTCTTTCTTTTATTGCAACGTTATTGTTAATTTTAACGTTACTTGGGGATGAATTATTAGTTTACCATTATTTATTGTCTTCTTTATTTTTTTAAAGGCTAATATTCATTAACTTCGTGCCCTTAAATCCTTAATTACTTTCCAATGCTGATTTTATTTGATTTAACATATCCATTTCCTTTAATGTTAACATTTATATTTAATGTCCACTTTAATGTTAAGTTATTAACATTTCCCTAATTAAATTTGAATTGTTTTCGATCTAGAAACTTCGAACATTAATAACCTTTCATTTGAACTCCAATCATAAAATTTATATACGAAAATTGATTAGAAAATCACTACGAATACAACGATGATTTCATAGCCAAATTCTGACGTTTACAAAAATTCTATTTTTGGGCATTACTAATTACTAATTAATTCTCTTTAATTAATTATTGTTTAATTTACATGGTGTTAATGGGAGACAGTGATGAATTGAAACTGCAGCGAAGTAGAGTGTGGGAAGAAAGTGATAAAAATATTAATAATAAATATAATGACTAAGTTATTACTTATTCTCTTAACTCCAAATGTTTATATCTCTCATATATGATATTCACGGTGCTGCGATCATGGCGAGATGAGGAACACATTATTATGTTGTTTGCTGTGTTTTGAGACATTTTAGAAACGTATGCTACTTGGGTAGATTTTGTATGCATTGTTCAATTGGTTATTACAAGGATAGGCATTTCGGTACTTTTTCAAAGGAAATGAGTTCATTGGTATAACCGATGACGTCTAGCTATGACGATTATGAGTATAGGCATGACGGTACATTTTTCATAGGAAATGAGTTCTTGGGTATAACTGTCGACATCTAACGACAGCGTTGCTGTGCATTTTTCAAATAAAATGTGTTCTTTGATGCATGGTTCAATGATGATGCTATGGTACAATTTTCAGCGAAAATGAGTTCTTCAGTGTGACAGTGACCTTTAAGGACGATAATTTTGATAGTGTATGATTTAGTGATGGTAGACATTTAGTTTGTAACGACCCGTATTTTACGAATCGAAAAGTTTGTCAAAATCTGGGATTTTCTGCATTTTCTAGTTGTTTCAGACTTTGGTTGAAATTGCCTAAGTCCTAGGTCGTACGCGACCTAGAGAACTAAATGTTGTTGGCGACTTAGGAGATAAGTCATGAGCGACTTAGAGAAGGTCTGCGACCTAAGGGGATAGGCAAGTTAAGAGATAAGTCTGGGTCGAGTTGCCGACTTAAGGTAGTGACCGACCTAAGTGATAAGTCGTGACCGACTTAACAGGTTTAGGCGACCAAAGGAAGAGTAGTAGGCGACCTAAGTATTCTGGGGTAGAGTTAGGTCGGCAACGACCTAAGGAAACTATTGTGAGCGACCTAAGAGTTTCGGTGAGCTAAGTGTTAGGTCGGCAGGGCGAGTTAGCGACCTAATGGTTACCGGGTTAGCGACTTAGTATCTTGGAGCGACCTATAGGTTAGCGACCTAAGAAGGGTAGCGTGTTAGCGACCTAAGGGTTAGGCGACTTAAGGAGTTAGAACATAACCCAGTTAGGTCGCGTGAGTAGTTTGTTGTATGAGTTGTTAGGTCGTAGGAGATAGTTTAAGTGTTAGGTCGCGTGTATTCTAAGTCGTAGGTCGCGCGAGTGTTAGGTCGCTGGGCTTTGGCTTAGTAGTTGGGTCGAAGTCCAGTTGTTTGCGACTTATGTTAGGTCGCGTGTTGTTTTAGGTCGTCATGCGTTAGGTCGCTGAGGAGTTAAGTCGTAGCATCTGTTGGTCGCAAGGTTTTGTCTAAGTGTTAGGTCGTGATCTGTGTTAGGTCGTAAGTCGTATACAAGTGGAAGCGCATGTGTTAAGTCGCGTGTTGCGTTTGGTCGTAGGTCGCTGGGTGTTTGAATGCGCATGTGCATCTGTTAGGTCGGAGAGGCTTAGGTCGGAAACGACCTAGGGAGATAGCCGAATTACGACTTAAGAGATTTTCTGCCTATAAATAGAGAGGGTTGTTCTCACTTTTTGGGATCCGGATTTTGAAGCGACGAAGTGCTGCCATTTTGAGAGCTCGACTTCTACACTTCTTCGCTTCTTTTCTCCACTCTAATCTAGTGCTTCCATCCATCCAAATTGAAGATCAAGATTGAAGATTCAAGAGCTTAGATTGGAGATCTTCATCTTTTCAAGAGAGATTTCTTCGTTTGAAGCGGATTCGTGATAGATCAAGCTTGATCCCTCGCTGTCCAGATCTGAAGCGTGTTGATTTGAGGTTGTTTAAGTGATTTGGTGAGTGGTGATTATCTCTCACACGGATCCAAAGGAGTATATCGGATTGTTGGCTCGATTTGGTGTTAAAATAGTGATTTCCATACATTTTCTTCATCCTAAGTGTAGATCCATATAGATCCATTGTTCATGATGATGTTACATCCATTTTATCATATGTTAACCTATGCAAGTTCATTCATCAAGTTTGTAGAGATATAATCCATGTTTTCATGCTTATTGGACTTTCAACTCTTTAATTACGAAAATGCCATTATTGTTATAATTGTCTACTTAGATCATTTTTGAATGCTTGATTGCTTGGATTGATGTTTGATTTGATTGATTGTTATGAACTAGATGATTGATGACTAGATTTAGATCGAAGATGATTCAAAAGCTAAGGGAAAGGCTCTTGAATCGGGAAAGCTGCTCGTGGCATATATAGCGGGATGATGAAGCTCTTATGCATAGATTTGATGATGTAATGTTGAGATGAGGCTTTGCGAGGATGTGATGAAGCGAGGCAATCATGTGATGAAGACTTGGTCTAATCCAGACGGGATCATTCCAAGCATGTTGATAACTCGGTGATATGATTCGAGTTGAGGATAATGAATGGATATGAGAATAGTCGTCGAGGAGGATGACTAGGAGGCTTGGATAGCATCGTTGTTGAAGGTTCTAGCATACTCTAAGCAAGAGTATGTTTGGGCAGATTCGATAGTCCCAACGGCCAACTGTTGATGGTCGAGTACTCTGGGCAGATTCGATAGTCCTAGGCACAGGCTGCGACGACGTGCGGGAGTTATGTCTAGAACCGGGGTTTCCATTAGCCCTTGACGGACGGCTGAAAGAATGTGCCGGCCATTCAATTAACGGTGATATCGAAGCAATGATAACAGTGATAGCCAGAGTCATGGATGTTTGGTTGTAACGTCATTCGGACTCAAGAGCGGTATTTTCTGGGTGCTTATCTGATTTAGGCCTTGGTACTTGGAAAACATCGCCCTTGACTCGAGTGATAGTAGCTTTACTTTAATTTGTATGCTCTGCTATGTTTGCTTCTGCTTAGTGTGTGTCTGGGAGCTATCACTGTAAAATAAGGTTGGAGTGGGAGGGTTGTATTCCTATTCCTTTTCCTTTATGCTCTTTTGGTATGTTGTTAGTTAATTTACTGCTCACTAAGACTGTTGTCTGACTCAAGGCTTTATGTTTTAATTCTTATTGCCTTGGGCTGTTCGTCCATTTTGGGACGGGCAGACTAGGTAGCAGGTGACAGGTGCTGTTCTCTTCTCACGATGCTGATATAGAAGACGAGCTAGAGGGTTTCATATTATCTTCTTATATGTACTGGATATTCCGCTATTTTGTATTCTCTGAGAGATATGTAGTGAGGCTTGATGTATTGACTATTTGGATGCTTGTATTCAACTATTATGAAGTTTTATATGATGACATTTTGTTCTGTAAAGCTTCACTATACATATGTTCTATTGTATTTTGTCCATGCGCTGTGAGTAATACGATAGATTCTGTTGCTTTAATCTACCCTGACAATCGTCCATGGTCGCCTGGCACACTTTACAGCGCACTGTCTCTAGATTCGGTGCAGGGGTCATGGGCGGTCGTCACATAGTTCCTTAATAGCGAGTCATATATGACTTCAGCATGCGAGTTGGGACTTTGACCCAATCGTGTATATATGATTAGGCATAGGATATGTTTTAGAGATGATCTTAGAATATGATGTCACTATAATATTATATTATGCTTAGCTGACTTGTTGGACACATGTAATATAGGTAAAGGTGTGGACTTCGAGCAGAAGTGTTGTTTACTAGTTTATTAGTATTATAAACTTATATGATGCGTTTCACTCCCTAAACATTTTTTGACACCTCTATCGTATTCTTCTTTTAAGTTATACTCCGATAGGTCGATAGAGAGGACTAATGGTGACTTGGAGGGGTGATGGTAAGATGGAGACGCACATTAATTTATTTAATAGCAATCTACTATTTTAATTTCATTTACTCCCAGACGTTATATTGTTTTAGTTACGGGTATATGGAGAGATGTTGAAGTTGGAGTTTATTTGATAATTGTTTCTTTTGTTTGGAATTATATTACCGATTAATATTATATTTTATTCTTTCCGCTGTGAGTTTTAGAATGTGTAGAATATTGTAGATAGCTCTGAGATTGTTTTATATTTTATACAGAAAAGATAAGCCGTTTAAGTGGTCTGCGATGCTGGTGCCACTTCTAAACGTGGATTAGGATATCGTAGATAGCGGGTTGTTACATGTACTACAGTAGCTTAGGTTAGGCGATTCCTACTTAATTAGGGTATATGATAGAGCGTATTTGTAATTTTATTATATTATATATGTGTGTGTATATTATTTTTATACACCACACCTTATATATTTTGATTCGTGGAGGTAGTTGTTAGCTTAACTTCTATTAAAGTAAATAACTACGAGTTGAATAAATGTTGACATTTAATTAGTTTGGGGTGGAAGATAAATCCATCCATTTTCTAAATTTACTCCATAGAATATTGCTAAAAGAGAGTTTATATACCAAGTAGAAGTGTAGTAAATTATAGGACGATAGATGAATAAGAAGGAGAGTAGTATCCTTAAGTCCATAGGATATAATGTAATGTTTATATGATGTAATTAGGGTACTAACCAATTTTTTATTGTAATTGGGCATGTGTAATTTATGATCTACTCCAATTAGCTTAATTAAATTAATTAAAATATTTTCCCTAAAAATTTAGAAATAATATTGTTCGAGATTTTTGGGAAAATCATTGAAGTTGAAGTTTATTTAAAATGTTAAAATAATAACTCCTTATTTAAAGTTTTAAATGTGAGAAAATTTAATAAAATAAAGTTTCCATAAATATATTAATGTCCTTGTTTTGAAAAAATCATGTAAAGCATATTGTTACCCTTATATTTGTTGTATACTTTTCTTTGATAAAGAAATATTTTAAAAGTAAATTGATTAGTAAAGACGCATCTTTTTGAATATCTACCATTTTATAAATATTTTATCACACTTTGGAAAAACTAACTAAAATATTACACATTGTTTGCACTTCTGTAAAAAATTCTAATTTATAGATTTTAAAAATGTATGATTCATAAGTTTCTTTTTCTAAGCAAATTTGAACAATTTTGGATAGAATCTGAATTGGAAAAAAAAAGAATTTGAAATTGTTATTTTAAATTTATGGAAAATTTCAATCGTAATATGTATGTATTTTTAAATGGAAATTGAAGGGTTTATGATATAAATTCTTAAAAACATGCATTAATAAATCATTTGAAGATTTTGGAAATTATGTTCGACTTCGATGTAAATATTGTTAGTGGCCAAAAGTGAATTTCAAAAATATTTTTGTGTATACATAGCATATTATTTTAATGTGTTGGAAATTAGCTAAATAAAAATGCTAAATGATATATATTTATGTATATGATAAAACAATTATTAATTATATGAAATAATATAAAGTATGAGTATTTTAGAAAATAATAGAAGTTATTTCAAATCTATTTAATATTGAATTCGGTAAAGCTATAAAGAATTGAGTTTTGGGAGTAAAATATTTTTAAGAATGGATATTTTAAGAATTGTCTAATTAGCTTTGGAAATTGTGAGTGTAATAATTGTTAATTTGAGGACATATGAATAAATGAAATGATTAAATTGAAATAAAAAGCGATTTATGATTTTATATGTTTTAATATGAAATGTATAAAGTAAAACTTTTTGAAAATGTTTAAGTAGGATTTAAATAACCTATTTTGGAAAAAAAACGAGTGATGATCGAAATTAAACGTTGAAAGTTTATGGTTTTCAAATCTTACTGGTTTAATGTAGAATAAGAGTTAAGATCAACGATTTTGAAATAAAAACTGAATTAAAATATATTGATATTTTTAATTAAAGTTCGATTTAGAGTTAGAAAATAATTACACAGCCTATAAAATTTGAATTGAATAAGGTAAACTAGCTAGGATAGTCAATATGCTAGTGTGCTTAGGACTAGCTTGAGATGAACGATATAAATTTGAGACATAGGGATTTGTACTAAAATTTGTGAGAATATTTTTTATAAATTTTATAAAATTTTAAAACAATAATGAAATATATTTTGAATTTTGAATTCATTATTTTATATAAATATGGTGGAATGTAAATAAATAGTAATATGATTGTTGGAAGATTATTTAAATTTTAAGCAAATAATAATATATCTGCTTTACAAAATTTATGAAAAATTATTATTATTATAAGAGATCATAAAGAAATATTTTCCACAAATGTTTTTGGAATAAATTATTACTATTATTGATGTAAACAACACCTAAAAAGGATTTATTTTTTAGATTTAATATAGAATGCTATTATTTTTGAATTATCTAATAATAAAATGTAGTAAAAAAATTAATTTAATAAATTATTCTGATGTAAAGTGATAATAATGTTATCATTTTTAACGAAGTTTGATGAAAATTATTGCTTTTGAATTAAATAAGGATGTTTGAGATATTTAAATCAATGTGACGAACACAAAGGAGTTTTTAAAGTATATTATCAATTTGAAACAAAAATGCATATACTATTTTGAGATGTTAGATGTTAGTTGTATAATCTAACAAGTGATATGGCTTGTGTTGCTTGCTAATAAAATTGTATGAATATGTGTTTTGCCTTATCATAAACTCGATAAGTTGTTTTGAAATGGTTTTAAATGGTTTTGAGTATTTAAATATGAAAAGGATACTTCGTAAGTTTGTATTAAAATCTATGGTTATACCTTATAAAATAGTTCAAGAACTTTTAAATGATAGTTTAAAAAGCACAAAGCTTTAAATTCAAGCTTTTTTGTAAATTTATATTCAAATTTGAAGAAAAGGAGTTTAAATATTAAAATTCTTTGAAAAGGAATTCTATGGATTTTAAACTTATACTTTTGATAAGAATATTTTATGAATTTTGTAATAAATATGGTTTTGATTTGAACAAAGATTTTAAGTGTAAAGAAAATTTTAAACATAAAACTTGAATTTTATTCCAAGTTATGTGGATTTGAAGAAAGAAGAGGGTATTTATACTTAAATTCTTCAAAAAAGAATTCTATGGAATTTTATAACTAGAAAAATGATTTTGAACTATTTTTTAAATTAATAGAATTTGAATTTGAGTTTGCTATAGTCATATTGTGTTTAGTGAAATTAAGGAATCATCCATTTGTTATATCTATAAATTAAATGATGATGGAGTATGAGGTTCACCTATGAATCCTAAGTGTTAGTTCACTTAACGGTAAGGAACTGTCTGTTGTCATCCCTATGGACTTAAAAAAGGAACTTAGAGAGGTATGTCAAAGGATATGAATATGATAATCTATTGGTCAAGGATGAAGAAGTAAGTGGCAAAGTATGTTCTAAGAGGTATCTGACGACGAAGATATGCCAGTAGTTCATCTATTTAAATTTAAGTTATACTTAGATATTATATGGTTAGAAACAACTTAGTGATACACTAAGGAATGGAAACCACAAAAGATAGGCATACATAGAGAGTTCGTATTAGGTAGCTAGGTAGGTGAAGGACTCGCTATTAAGATATGTTATGTGGGAAAGCTATCGCATTAGTTGTTGGGCCTTTCCCAATTATATGGAGAGTAGGGAAGTCAGCAGATTTGAATAAGCTTCTTGAAAATTTAGCGGGTGTTCATACGTTTTATCTTTATCCCATATTCGAATGCACGTTGATGATTTAGCGGTTACGATAGGGACTTTTTGGCTTATGTAGTGAATGTAGAGACGAAGTCTAGAATACTCTGTGGGTGTATTCACATCTTAGGACTTGATGTGATACGACACAAAAATAAGGAAATAAAGTTGGCCTAAGTATGGCAAGGAAAAGATTTGGATGAGAGTACGTTGGAACTCGAGTAGAGAATCCGAGTTTCCCTTCATGAGCTCTCTTCCAATAAGTTCTTATTTTAGTTAGTTTTTAGATTAGTTTTCTCTTTAAATCGTTGTTTATTTGCATGGTTGCTTTAGCTAGCTAGTTAAAATAGGCATGGATGTATGGATGTTCGAATTGGTTGTATGCACATCCTCATGATGTGTTTTGGTTGCTATGGTTGATTTTCTTGAGTTATACCGGTTTAGTTTTTATTACGTTGGCTTGTATGTATATACATTCTAACCTAGGATAGAAACCTATAATAAGATGTTCTAATTTTTTAGATAATTTTATTTACATCTTTATATTTGGTTTACTGATTATGTTTATGGACATGGTTGTTTACCTCCAATTTGATATAAATGTTGCATATGGATGTATGGATGTATATAGAAATATATATTTGCATATCCAAGGACGATTGCATACATATTGGTTGCATTGCATATGCATTCGTATAGGAAGCCGATTTATTTGCATTTTCACTCATCTCATATCATATCATCGTACTTTTTCTATCATCTGTATTAGATACACTTGGTTTGTTTTCACTTTTATTGTATAAGGATGCAAGATGGATGTAGCTATGTTTGTTTTGTATATTTGCACGATGTAAAGCGAGTAGCATTGTCCGTCTCTTAGGATTTCAGGGATGAAATTCTTTTAAAGGGGAGAATGCAACACCCTGTAATTTTATTAAATCAAAATCATTAAATTAAAAAAAGCGTAAAATCAGAATTTTACATAAAGGACAAAATAGTATATTTCTACATGATACAGAATTAGGTTTCAGGGCCTATTCAATTGCGACCGAAATGTCTTTTACAATCAGAAAACATATATAATATGCTGAATTTGGTTAAACGTGCTAGAAATTAGTAGAAGTCAAACCCAGTGGCATTTTTGTAATATATTAATTTCTAGATTTTGGCATTGAAATTATATTTTTTTAGCCTATAAATAGATCTCTAACCCTATTACTTTAATAATTTTGCCTCCACTTATGAAATCCTAATCACTAAATCAATTCCTAATCCACCAAATCAAATCCGAATTAAACAAATTTATACATACAACCGATCGCCGCGAAGAGAGCTACGTGATTAAATCAAAGCTATCGAGATATATGGCAATTTCAAGATGGAAATTTTTTTGGACAGCTAAGAGGATGGAGGATTCATCTCAGATCGGAGAAGGTACATGGCTAATCGGTGAGTGCGATTTATCATAAATGCGTATAGTAATTCATCTCTTATGATCTCAAACCAAACTATAATCATGTAATAAATAATTAAATATGGATTTATTTTATTCATATACACCTGATTAGGATGTAGTATGTCATGGCTAGATGATTAAAAAGCCAATTCTTATCAATTGTAATTAGCAAAGTTAGTCTCCTTCTAATTGAAAAGTGAGAAATATACAAGTGTTCTAAACTAGACATATTATATATCAAAATTATAGTTCTCGATGACATGAATCCACTAGTGGTGTTCATTCATCCATGGGGCGTAAGGATTGACCAGAAAACGCATCGGAAGTTTGATGAATGCGGACCGTCCGTTTCGATCCAACGGTGAAATAACCATGAGATAACGATCGGGAAGTATATATGAATGGTTGAAATCGAGTAGGTCCTCGTGGTGGTTTTCGATCCAGATCATCATGGAGTCGTCGAAATTACATAGAGAATGATCGAAATTCGCAGGTCAAGGTAGAGCATCAGAGGTGAAATGGGTGGTCGTGTTGGGTGGAGCATGGCATGGGAAGTTTGATGGTATGGTCAGATGGGGTGTTGGAGGCCATAGGTGTGCGTGATAGTGGCTTAAAGCGACAGCTCGGTCGAGGTTGAAAGGGGGTTGGGTTCGAATTGAAATAGTAGTGAAGTATAGTGAGGGACGAAAGAGAAAAAAATATTAATAACAATAAATATGATGAATAATTTTTTACTTGATTAATTAAATCATTCTCTTAACTTCAAATATTTATAGCTCTCACGTACATTATCTATTTCACGCATGGTCTATGGCATTGGGATCATGGCGAGACAAGGAACGTTTTGGCATGTTGTTTGTTGTATTTTGAGACACTTTAAAAAAGTGTCCTGATTATTTGGTATGCATTATTCGATTGGCTATTATGAGGACAAACGTTTCGGTACATTTTTCAGAGGAAATGAGTTCTTTGGTGTAACTAGTGATATCTAGCGATGGCGATAATAAGTATGGGCATGGCGGTACATTTTTAAAGGAAACGAGTTCTTTGGTATAACCGTCGACGTATAAAGACAGCGTTGCAATGCATTTTTTAGAGGAAATGAGTTCTTTGGTGCACAGTTCAATAATGATGGGTACGGTACACTTTTCAAAGGAAATGATTGTTGCATTATGACTGATGACCTTTAAGGATGGAGATTTCGATAGTATGGCATTACAATATACATTTCGAGGAAATGAGTTCTTCGATGTGACCAATGACATCTAGTGGCAATGGGCCGAGACATGTAGTTCTTCAGTAGCAAGCCGCATATGATTTAAAAATACAATACATTTAGAGTAATTAAGTCCTCGGTGTACGATTTAGTGATAGTATGCTAGATATATAGTTCCTTAGTAGCGATTCGTTTACGATTTCAGCATGCGAGTTGGGACTTTAGGTCCAATCGTGTACACATAATTAAGCATAGGATATGCTTTAGAGATGACCTTAACATATGATGTCACTATAGTACTATATTATGTTTAGCTGACTTGTTGGATGCAGGTGACACAGGTTAAGATATAGTTTTTGAGCACAAGTGTTATTTACTCGCTTATTAGTATTATACACCCATATGATGTGTTTCACTCACCAGACATATGTCTGACCCCACTCTTCATTTTCTTCTTTTTAGTTATACTCTGATAGGCCGATACAGAGGACTGGTGGTGACTTGGAGACATGATGGCATGACGGAGACACACATTCATTTATTTATCAGTTGTCTACTATTTTTATTTCATTTACTTCTATACATTATATTATTTACATTACCAGTATAAAGAGATTGTAACTAGAGCTCATTTGCTACTACGTTGTTTTATTTGTTTAGGATTACATTGCTAATTAATATTACATTTTATTCCTTTCGCTCTGAGTTTAAGAAAGTGTAGAGTACTGTTGATAGCTCCGAGATCTTTTTATATTTTATCTCAAAATGATCCGTCGTCACTGTGGTCTGCGATGCCAGTGCCACTTTTGAATATGGATCGAGATATTGTAGATGGTGGGTTGTTACATGTGATACTGAAGCTTAGGTTAAGCGATTCCTACTTAATTAGGGTATATGAAGATCGTATTTGTAATTATATTATATATGTGTGTGTATCTATATATATGTTTGTGTGTGTTTATATATATATATATATATATATATATATATATATTACACGCTACACCCCATATATTTTTATTCGTAGAGGAGTTATTGGCTTATCCCTTATTAAAGGAAACAATTATGAGTTAAATAAATGTTGACATTTAAATAGTTTGGGTGGAAGATAAATCAGTTACATTTGTTTAAGTTTACTCCATAGAATATTGCTAAAAGAGGGTTTACTTGCTAAATAGCAGTGGAGTTAATTATGGGACTATTGATGAATAAGAAGGAGAGCGATACCTGAAGTCCATAAGATATAATGTGATGTTTATATGATGTAATGAGGATACATAACCATTTCCATTATAATTGGGCTTGTATAAGTTATGATCTACTCCAATTAAAGTATTTAAATTAATTGAAATGTTTTCCCTAAAATGTTACAAATAATAATGTTCGAGATTTTCGGTAAAATTATAGAAGTTGAAGTTTGTTTAAATGTTGAAATAATAATCCCTTATTTTAAGTTTTAAACGTGAGAAAATTTAATAAAGGAAAGTTTTCATAAATATATTAAAGTCCTTGTTTTTAAAAAAATCATGTAAGGCATGTTGTTGCCTTTATATTTGTTATATACTTTTCTTTTGATAAAGAAACATTTTTAAAGTAAATTGAGTAGTAAAGGCACATCTTTTTGAATATATATCATTTTATAAATATTTTATCACATTTTGAAAACGTAATCAAAATATTACACTTTATTTGCACTTTCATGAAAATTTCTAATTTATATAGTTTAAAAAGGTATAATTGATAAATTTATTTTTCTAGGTCAAACTTGAACAATTTTGGATAGATCTGAATTGAAAAAAAAAAGAATTTAATATTATTATTTTAAATTTATGGAATTTTTTAATGGTAATATGTATGTATTTTTCAATGAAAATTGAAGGGTTTGTGGTATAAAATTTTGAAAACATGCATTGATAAATGATTTAAATATTTTGGAAATTATTTTCGAATTTGATATGAATATAGTTAATAGCCAAAAGTGAATTTAAAAAATATTTTTTTGTATATGTGACATATTATTTAAATATGTTAGAAATTAGCTAAATAAAAGATGATATATATTTATGTATATGATAAAATGGTTATAAATTATATGAAATAATATAAAGTATGAGTATTTTAGAAAATCATAGAAGTTATTTCAAATCTAATTTTATTTTGAGTAATTAATATTGAATTTGGTAAAGTTATACTAAATTGAGTTTTGGAAGTAAAATATTCTTAAGAATGGATATTTTAAGATTTGTTGAAAAAAATTAGCTTTGGAAATCAAAGTATAATAATTGTTACTTTGAGGACATACGAATAGATAAGAAATCATTAAATTGAAATAAAAAGTGGTTTATGATTTCGTATGATTTAATATGAAATGCATAAATTAAAACTTGTTGAAAATGTGTTTAAGAAGGATTTAAATAACCTATTTTGGGAATAAAAAAAGTGTGCCGATTGAAATTAAACGTTAGAAGTTTATGGTTTTCAAATCTTACTAGTTTTATATAGAATAAGGTTTAAAAGTTTAGTTTTTTTAAAAAAACTAAACTGAAAATTTATTGATATTTTTAATTAAAGTTTGATTGTAGTTAGAAAATAATTACACAGCCTATGAAGTTTGAATTAAATAAAGTGAACTAGCTAGTATAGTCAATATGCCAATGTGCATACGACTAGCTAGAAATAAACGTTATGGATTTGAGACATATGGATTTGTACTGAAATTTTACGAGAATATTATTTATGAATCTAAATTTCGAGCAAATAATAATATAACTGTTTTACGGAGTATATGAAAAATTATTATTATTATAAGAGGTATTTTGAGAATGGTATTAATAAAGTGATATTTTCCACGAATGTTTTTGAAATAAATTATTACTATTCTTGATGTAAACAACACTTAAAAAGGATTTTTTTTTTGGGATTTAATGTAGAATGCTGTTATTTTTGAATTATCTAATAATAAAATGGCAGTGAAAAATTAAATTTAATAAATTATTTTGATGTAAAGCGATAATGATGTTATTTATTGTTTTTAAGGAAATTCGACGAAAATTATTATTTTTGAATTAAATAAGGATGTTTAAGATATATAAAGTAATGTGACGAAAACAAAGGATTTTTGAAGTATATTATTGATTTAAAAAATATATTCATATAATATTTTGAGAAGTTAGATTTTATTTATTTAATCTAACAAGTGTATTTAATCTAACAAGTGATATGGATTGTGTTACTTGCTAATGAATTTATATGAATATGTGTTTTATCTGATCACTAACTCGATTAGTTATTGTTTTAAATTTGTTTTAAATGGTTTTGAGTATTTAAATATGAAAAGGATACTTCATAAGTTTATATTAAAATCTATGGTTATACCTATAAAATAATTTGAAAACTTTTTAATGATATTTTAAAAAGCACGAAGCTTGAAATTTAAGCTTGTTTAGTAAATTTATATTTGAATTTGAAGAAAAGGAGTTTTAAATATTAATATTCTTTGAAAAGGAATTTTATGGATTTTGAACTTATAATTTTGATATGAATATTTTATGGGGTTTGAAACAAATATGGTTTTGATTTGAACGAAGATTTTAAGTGTAAAGAACATTTTAAACATAAAACTTGAATTTTATTCAAGTTATTTGGATTTGAAGAAAAAATGGGGTATTTATACTTAAATTCTTCGAAAAAGAATTCAATGGAATTTTATAACTAGAAAAATGATTTTGAACTATTTTTTAAAATTAATAGATTTTGAATTTGAGTTTGTTATAATAGTTTTGTGTTTACCAAAATTAAGGCATCATTCATTTGTGATATTTATAAATTAAACGGTGCATTTTTCAAAGAAAATGAGTTCTTCAGTGTACAGTTCGATGATGATGGGTACGGTACACTTTTTAGAGGAAATGACGATGATTTCGATAGTGTAGGCATTATGGTACACATTTCAGGGGAATTGAGTTCTTCGGTGTGACCAATAACGTCTAGTGATGACGAGCTGAGAATGTAGTTCTTCAGTAGTGAGTCAAATACGATTTGATGGTACAGTACGTTTAGAGTAGTTGAGTTCCCCATGTACCATTTAGAAATGTTTGGCTAAGACATATAGTTCCTTCGTAGCGAATCATATATGATTTCAGCATGCAAGTTGAGACTTTCAGCACTATCGTGTATATATGATTAGGCATAGGATAGGTTTTAGAGATGACCTTAGCATATGATGTCACTGTAGTAGTATATTATGTTTAGCTAACTTGTTGGGTGTTAGTGATACAAGTTTAGTTATGATTTTCAAGCATAAGTGTTGTTTACTAGCTTATTATTACTATACACTTATGTGATGCATTTCACTCACCAGATGTATATCATTTAATACCAGAGATATTCATTTTGATTACAACAACCATATAAATATAGGTACTAGTGTTTTCCAAGTTATATAGAATATTTTATAGAATATTACATAGGTTTATACAAGCATAGGATAATCGAGTTCGAAAACTGATAAGTAAAAAGACTAGAGAAAAAGATTCATAGATAATCAAGATAATTAAAGACTTGCGAGTTTAAAGACAAAGACATGAAGAGTTCAAGACTATAGTTAGTAGTTAATAGACATAAGATAAATTTGTTAAAGTCCTTGAATAACAACTTCCTTTTCTTTGAATACTCTCTCATCAGAATATTTATTTTATTTTCAAAAATATATTTCTACAAAATATTTAAGAAAAGTTTTATATATTAAAAAGTATATAAAAATCATTTCTAAACTATTTTACAAAATATCAGAATTTATAACACTTTAAATGTATTATTGTTTTTCTCAAAATACATCAGTATGTCGACTTATATACTGTTGAAGAGATGTTTTTTAAATTTTGAATAGTTGTGATTTTTGGCTCAATCTCTTTGTGAATAGAAATGTCCCTTCAACATTATATAAAGGAGGCTAGAAAATGAATTTTAACAACTACTTTCTCTCTATAGTCCTTATTCTAAATTCCCATTATATATTTCATTAAATTCACTTTTTACTCTTCAAATTCGCTTAAATTCAATCTCTACTTTACTGCATTCATTCTGTATAATCTACTCACTGATTTACAAGCATCCTCTCATCAACTCAAAGATCAAAGTGCTATCAAACGGCTATTAGATATTCTATATCCAAAGTACAACTATCTGTATTTGGAATCAACAACTCTCTACTAAAAATTTGTGTGGGTGTGCTTGTTGCCCATTCAAATCAAGTGGGAATGCTTGTTCCCCTTTCAAATTAAGTGGGTGTTCTTGTTGCCCAGTTAAATCAAGCGAGTCTACCCTAAGATTGAAAAGTTGGGAGGGTGTATCTTGTTGCCTTGAAATCAAGATTGTACTTTTGTTTGCTTTTTTACTTGATTAAAGTAGGCGTTTGAAAAGAAATCTACACAGATATAATATAGGACTGGATGTAGGATTGTTCAATCTGAACCAGTATAAAAACTACAGGTGCCGTCTCTCATACTTTTACTTCATTTTTACTGCATTTATATATATCTATGACTACCCGTCAATATATAGTGGAAATTAGGTATACATCCTTATTTTTAAACTTTATTAGGCTCATATCCCTCTACACTTTGAAATACAAATTACGTCCATGGAATTATTTAGCCTAGTCATCGTTGGATCTTCATAACTAGACATCATGGTTACATAAATATTTGCAATATTGAAAATGTGATATCCTTCAGTAGATTTATCGCGGTTCAATTTAGTTTTCACCATTAAATCGCAAATTTTATTATCTTTCTATTAAGATCCATATGATATGTTTTGACAATTTTTTTAAAATATTCACTGGGTAAAATATTTTCTCGGCAAATATTTGCCTGAATATGTCAGGCAAATATTTGTCTGATCTTCCCCAAGCAAATTTTTGCATGGCAAATATGTGCTTGGCAAATATTTGCCTAGGAGGCAACCTGAATTGCCTCGGGCAAATATTTGCCCCTATAAAAAATTCATCAATGGGTAAATCAGTATGTACTTAATCCCAAGGTAAAAGCAGATAACTAAATATACATATAACAAATAGCTAAAATATTTTATTAGTTGTAACTGTATTTTTCTCGTTTTGTGAAGTAAATTTGTCATGGTCAATGTTAAAATTTAACCGGTATATGAAGTAATCAACACAATAATATGATACACTGCTATAATGATATATGGCATATTTTTGGAAAAGTTGATTTATGTATCACTAGGATAATGTGCACAACACATATATGACTTTTTCCATGATTTGTATAGACAACAAAAATCATTTAAGAGTATATGAATTCTTTGTTAAGGAATTAATTACCATATTGGAATACATATATATGTGTTATCCTTTACTTGCCTCCAAATACAAAATATTCCCTATCAACGTCTGTATTGAACCGAGATTGAACCACAGGTCCACCATCCAAGATCGTTGCCTCGCCTACATAAGTGAAGCTGCCACACGATTTGATTTGCATGCTTGGATGTATGTTTGCTATTACTGTTTCCTTCCTATGGTCAATGATCTAATGTCATCATGTTTGAGTGTTGATGGCATGCTGGCTTATTCAGTTGTAGAAATTTTTTTCACTGCCTGATGCTTGAAGTGATTTGTTTCCAATTACAACTGTGTTGTTTCATATTGCAGCCTCAGATGCATCACCTATTATAGAGCTAAACTTCGTGGTCCGATATCGAGGTGATGGCTGAAGATGCCTGAAAACCAGAGATCTGGTCTGTACAGTTGTTGTGGCCTGACTGCAAAAGTGACAGCACAGTAATGAATTTCCAGTGCCTAGCAAATATTCAAACTTTTATCAGGCAAATATTTGCCTGGGAGGCAATCTGAATTCCCCTAGGAAAATATTAGCCCCTGTAATAAAAAAGTTAAAACATATGACATATGGATCTTAATAGAAAGATAATAAAATTTATGATTTATTAGTGGAAACGAAATTGAAATCCGATTAAATCTACTTAAAGATATCATGTTTTGAATATTACAATTTAACTTCACATAATTGCTTGTGCAAAAGAGCGTTAAACAAGATAAATAATTTCAGGGATGTAATTTGTATTTCAAAGTAAGGAGGGATGTGGGCCTAATTTTATTTAAAGAGAGGATGTGAGCCAAAAGTTCCCTAATATATATATGTGTTGATTATCCATGTTTTGATTTAAATCTTGAAACTATTTAGAAAAATTCTATACAAGTTTTGAAACACTATACACCCTCCTTCTAGTGTTATAGTAGCCTTAAGATATATTCGTTCTAGTATAATTTATACTATACCATTTTCCATATTTTGTATCAAAGCATTAGGATTTCAAAAACTCGTTATTTGATTTTTGAAAATTTTAAATGTCTAGTAACACTAGTAGTACATTGTTTGACTTTTTTGAAGAAAAACAAAGTTGTAAAATCCTTATGTTATCCTCAAATAGATTAGCAACTAATAATATTGAAAAGACACTTGATAATTTGAAAGTGTATGAAGAAATATTGCAGGAACGGGTATATTATATGGTAGATAACGAACAGATATGAGATAACCATACATCACAAATTTAGAAGGACAAATGGATACTAGACAGTGGATGCTCAAGACACATGTATGGAAATCCGGAGATTTTAAAGGACATCATTTGCAAATATGAGGGAACAATTAACTTTGGAGATAACTCAAAAGGATACGTCATTGGCAATGGTAACGTTGATAACTCTAAAACTGCTATTATTTCTATATTTTTTTGATAGTTATGAATTTAAAACATAATCTGCTTAGTATTAGTCAATTATATGATGAGGGTTTCAAACTTAAGCTTGAAATAGACATTTTCCACATATAGGATAATGAGTCTAGAATTATTTTTGAATGAGTTATGAAATGTAACATTTACATTTTGAGTATGTAAGTGTCTGAAGATAATCTCTTTCTTTTTTTTGAATCTAGTGACCCTTGGATTTGGCATAAACGATTTGATCATTTAAATTTTAAACATTTATCTAAAGTATTCAGATATGAACTTGTTATAGGACTTCCAAAATTGAGTTTTCATGTCAATAACCTATGTGATGTTTTTTGACTTGGAAAACTCTGCAAAAGTTCATTTAAATCAAAAGACACGATTTCAACTACACATCCCTTTGAACTTCTTCACTTAGACCTTTTAGACCATCACACGTACAATCAATAAATCATAATAGGTACGTTTTTGTAATAGTAGATGACTTTTCAATATACACTTGAACTATATTTCTAAAATATTAGAGTGAATCATTTGAAATGTTTAAAATTTTCACTAAGAAAATTCAAAATCAAAAGTCAACTAAAATTAAAACCCAAGGATTGATCATGGAGGAGAATTCGAGAACCAAAATTGTGAAAATATTTATAATAAGAAAGGAATTGCACATAAGTTTTCTTCCTATAGAACTCCTTAACAAAATGGAGTTGGAGAATGTAAAAGAGAACTATACAAGAATGTGCTAGGACTATGTTAGATGATAGCGATTTACCAAAAAAATTGGACTGAAGTAGTTGCTACAACATATTATATTTTGAATAGAATTTTAATAAGACCATTAACAAAGAATACACCTTATGAATTGTTTTATGATAAAAAGCCAAAAGTTATATATTTTTTAGTTTTTGGTAGCAAATGTTTTGTACTAAATAAAAAAGATAATTCAGACAAATTTAATGCTAAATTAGGTAAAGGTGTATTTATTGGTTATTCAAATCAAAGTAAGTCATATACAATTTTTAATACTAGAACCAACACTATTGAAGAAATTTACATGTTTCATTTGATGAAAATTTTAAAGTACCTAATACTAGTAACGATGAGGAAGAAAATCTTAATCCTTGTAAGAATAACGATATTATAAATAACGAAACTACGAACAAAGAAAATGATAATATCAAAAATTCAAATACAAATAAAAGAACAAATTTTTTGAAAGACCATCCTAGGGAAAATATTTTAGGAAGTATAGGGTCGGTTGTAAAAACTATAAATCAACTAAATAAGATGAGTAATGTAGCATTTATTTCAACTAATAAACCCAAAAATTCAAAAGAAAAATCATTAGATAATTCATGGATTCTTACATTGCAAGAAGAATTGAATCGGTTCACTTGAAATGATGTTTGGGAATTAGTTCTACGATCGAAAAATCAATCTGTAATAGGAACTATGTAGGTTTATAGAAATAAATTGAATGAACAAGGAGAGGTTATAAGAAATAAAGCACGTCTAGTTGCATAAGGATATAGTCAAGATGAAGGAATAAACTTTGATGATACCTTTGCTCTTGTAGCTAGATTAGAAGCCATAAGAATTCTACTCGCTTTTGCAAACCATAATTTTTTTAAATTATTTCAAATGGATATTAAAAGTGCATTTTAAATGGTTTTATTAAAGGTGATGTATATGTTGAAAAACCCCCGCTTTTGAAGATTAAAAACTCTCTAATCATGTTTACAAATTAAAAAAGGCGTTATATGGTTTAAAACAAGTACCTAGAGCCTGGTATGAAAGACTTACAGTATACTTAATATAATATTATTTTGAAATAGGTAAAGTAGATACTATGTTAATTATAAAAAGAGTCAACAATAATATTCAACTTATGCACATATATGTTGGCGACATTATTTTTGGATCAACAAATGAACAACTAAATAAAGAATTTGCTGACATAATGACTAAAGTATTTAAAATGAGTCACATGAGAGAATTAACGTTCTTTCTAGGTTTACAAATTAAACAATTAAACAATGGAATATTTACAAGTCAAGAAAAATATGCAAAAAAGTTAATAAAGAAATTTGGAATGTCCAACACAAGCAGTAGACCAACATCCATGGCAAATAGTGAGAAACTTAATAAAGAAGACAATTCAAAAGACATTGTTCAAAAACCATATAAAGGTATGATAGGAGCTTTACTCTATATCACTGATAGTAGACCCAATATCTTGCATATGTATGTCTATGTGCAAAATATCAGTTACAACCTAAGGAGACACATCCTAAAGCTGTAAAACACATCTTAAAATATCTTAACAACACTTTAGACAATGGCCTCTTCTATCCAAAAGAAGATTCTTTTGACTTAATATCATATAGCAATGCTGATTATGTTGGGTGTAAATCAGACAAAAAATTACAAGTGGAATCTATCACTTTTTGATACTCTCACTTGTTTCTTGGTTTAGTACAAAGAAAAAATTTGTATCTCTATCTGCAATAGAGGTAAAATATATATTAGCAGCATTAGCTTGTTCATGGGTAATCTATATGCAATAAACTATAAGAGATTTCGATTAAAATTTAAAACAATCACCAATAAATTATGATAACATTAGTGCAATAAATTTATCTAAAAATCCAATGCATCATGGTAGGATGAAACATATGGATATAAGATATCATTTCCTAAGAGATAACATAAACAAAGAAATTATTACAGTAGAATTTATAAATACAAAAATTCAAATAGCTGATATTTTAACTAAACCATTAGCATAAACCACTTTCATCAAATTAAGAAGAGAACTTGGAGTATGTTCATTTACATAAATCTAAAAGTAATAACTTTTAAAATAGAAAGAGAAACAAAAAACAAAATTATCTTGTATATGTCGACATACCTGGTAATTTTCTAAAAAGCTATATTTTCCCTCGTTTTTTCAAAATTCAAAACTAGTTATTTAACCACCATATTTTGACTCTAAACCCATTTTCTTATCTTCTTCTTTCTGAAAACTCAAACTTAATTAACCAAAAATGGATCCATCCAACTCCAAACGTCTAAGAGAAAATTCAATCCCATTTCGTGACTTCACATTCTCAAAACTAAGCAATACTGAAAAACAATTGAAGTATTTTCCCACAATGCTTATTGAAATTGAAGTAATGTAAATTAGTTCAAAAATGAACAAGATAAGCAAGGAAGGATGTTAAGGAATTTGTAGAAACATCTATTAGATAATCAAGCAAATCCAATAATTATTGAAGAGAGAGATACTCAAATCAATCTTGCAATTCATAACCATATGGATCAATATAATGAAGAGGAAGATGAAATAAAAGAAGATGATGATTATAATGAGGTTAAAGATAGAGTACATTGCGTAGGAGAAATCAATAAAAATACTTATGGCAACACTACAAGAAAACTTGTTATTAGTTGCTTTAATTAGTAGCGTTTCAGACTTAAGTGCTGTTATTGGTCATACAGAAGAACAAAATTAAGTAAAGAAATGCGGCTGCTGGCTGTTCCTGTTAATAAATGAAAATTTTTCTTTAGCTGCTCATTTTTTCTTTTCTCCTGCTTATTACTTGACCAATTTTATTAAGCTTCTAAAGGAAAAACTTGTAATTTTCCTTTTGTATCTGAAACTTTTCAATGATAAAATAAAAACCCTAGGTCATAGTTTGACCTGACGACGGAGGATGCAGCTTGGAGGATCACAGCGCTGGTTGGAACAACATCGGGCTCTGGAGGGGCTTCCGATAGGGCTTGGAAGGGGTTGCTATTTGATGGTTGGCCAAGTTTACTGTGGTTGGAGCTTCTATGTTTACTGTGCTTGGAGTTTTTGATGGCAAGCTGATGGGGAGATGGCCAACGTGAGGAGGAAGAACTTGGAGTCCTCTCAGGTAATTTCTGCTTCTCCACTGCTGTTGGACATTAGTTTTTTCCATGCTTGCATTTTAATTCTCTTAGTAGTGTACAAATTATATTAGTATCACACTTCTACCAATTTATTTAAATCGGTTTTTTGTTTAGCCATTCTCAATTCTTCCAGCTTAATAATCCTCATGTTTGCTTTTTGATTTTTTGTTTTATATTAGTTTCAATTATGGTGCATTTCAAATATAAATGGTTAAAAACACATGGAAGTGGCTATAATGGACATTTCATTCAGGGTGCGCATTCATTTGATTGAGAAACATCGTGTTCCTATTTTCTAATTGCACCAGCATTGAATCATTATATTGATTTGCAAAGTATCTCACATTACTGCTGTGACGACCCGGCTTTCCACTCCCGGAAAATCGCATCGACAGTAAGAAAGAAAGGGATAGAAAGAGAAAAGAAGAGAAAGAAAGAAACAACACATCAGAATCTCACAGCGGAAACGGAACAAATTATAATATATCACATAACTAATACATAGTCTTTACATAATCAGAGTACACAACTTATACATCACTTACTAGACAGTTATAAACATCTGTCTAGACATTACAACTCAAATACAAGGCAAGACACTATCACAGATATCAACACAGCGGAATACTATATCTACGAACGCCGAAGCCTCCTGCTCCATTGCTCCTCCAGAATATTCGTCAAAACTAAACCTGAATCCCTTGGCTACTCGTAAAAATTTGAGTACCCAAGAGTTTAATAAAACAGAAAATAAACAACTTGGGTCAGACATGGGTCTGGTGTGAGTAACAGGTTAAACTTGTTTAACTTCAAAACTTTTTGAAAGAAAAGGTATCACGTAAGACTTCCCACAAATAAACATGGGTAAGTTTTTACCTTACGCTAACCAAAACATTTGATAGGAAATTCGATTGTATTATAATAGGGTCTAGGGTTTTCAAATAAATATGAAATAGCTGAAATTGTTACATTATTAAATTCCAGCATACTAGCCACAAAGTGGGTTATACAATCAAGTCCGTTGGCACTTATTGGATTTTGGATTCCATACAATGGCAGGGCTACCGGGGTACCGCCCGTCACAGTACGTGGCCTAGATCACCGTACCGAGGATCACTCCCAATCCCCTGCAACACAAGGCCGGAACATCCCTTACTGGATAATTCCCGCACAAGATACCTCACGGTTGGGATCAGCAACCGCACACACTAAGCCGAAATAAGAAGGGACTTCTAGACAGAGGTAATCTTGTCCTACTTGGGTGCTACCCACTAACCTTGCTGCACCTCCCCTGTTTTAGCCATTCCTGGTTTGTGAGGCTTGAGGTCACGATTACCTTAGAAAAGAACACATCACTTAGAATGCTCATCGTCCACCTGACGATGTTCTGAAAGCATTCAATCCATATAAGTTCGTTCCGGGTTCGAACGAAACCGAAGGCATTATCTCGTTACACTCGTTTTGGAATCACCCTCAGAGTTAACGACAATAACCCTTGCACTCTGAATCTTCATCTTCACTTGATTCACGACCTATCGTTAATTTGGATCGATGTGGTATTCGGGTCTCCAGACCTGGAAATCCGGTATACGGAAACCCGATCCCGGTCTCATCGAAATCCAAGGCGTATCTTTTAAGGCCAAGTTGTTTTAAAGGTTAAAACAATTCAATTCAATTATCTTTATACACATAGAAAGATAATTCACAACATCACAATAGATAATCAACATTATCGATATAACAGATAATCCATATTATCATCACAATTCAACTAACATCCATATCACACAGCATATATCTCATCAGAGATATCAATCAAATGCAAAGCATTCAGTATTATCATCCATCCATAGGTAATGATTTATATCATCTCTAATTAATTTAAAGTGAATTAAATTAATTACTTCATTCTATAAATCCTGCTTACTTAACCATTAATTAATTACAATTTAATTAATTATCCTTTAATAATTCATTTCAATTAATCATCTTTGATTAATTACCTTTTAATTACATTCAAGTAATTTATTCTCAATTAATTACTTAAATTAATTATCCTTAACCACTTATAGTAATTAACCTTTAATTACTTCATTAATTAATTAACTAAAATTAATTAACTTAATCAACTATAATTAATTACATTAATCCGTAATTAATTACATTGATTAATTACTTCATTTAATAATTATTACTTGATTAACCAATCTTAATTACATCATTAATTATTTTAATTAATGATCCTTAATTACAACTTAATTATTAAATACTTAATTAAATTAATTTCATTAAGTAATTAACCTTTATTTAAACAACATTTATTAATCACTCTTGATTAATCTCATCTAGTAATTACTCCCCTTAATTACTTTCATTAACTAAATTAATTACTCCTTAATTAATTCCTTAATTAATCCCTTGATTAATTATTCAAAGTAATTAACTCAAATTACTTCTAATTATAAAATCATTTATTCAACTAATTACTTCCAGTAATTATCTTATTATTTACTTCCTTAAATAATCTTACCTTAATAATTACATTAAGTAATTATTATCAAATCATCTCTTGATTATTCTAAATTAATTAAACTTAATTAATTAATTTAACTAAATCAAATTAACTCAATTAATTACAAATGAGTAATTAATTTCTTAATTACTTTTATTAAGTAATTACATTTAAACAAATTCATAAATGATTATTCTTAAATTAATTCAACTAATTAATTATCAAAATTAATCCTATTAATTCATTATTTAATAACCCATAGTAAATGACCTCATTATTATTTAATTACTTTCCTTAAGTAATTAACTTATATTAATTATTATTAATTTCAAATTAATAAATCTAAATAACCAATTTATTAATCTCTAATTACTTAATTAATTAAGTGTTAACCATAACTTAATTAATATTTAATTACTCTATTTATTAACTCTTAATCATTAATTAATACTCTAATTTATAATCCTCAATTATAAATTAATCATTCCTAAATTTTTTTTATCTTAATCATAAATAAATTAGTTTAATCCTTTAATTATTTACTTAATTAATCCAAATGATTAATAAATCAAACAAATTAATTATCTATTAAATCTCCTAATTAATTTATTGAATACAAATCTTTAATTTCTTTAAGATAAAACATTTTCTTATCCATGGTTACATTATCATTCACAAATACATTTGAAAACATCCATTTTCAAATTTACTTTTAAATTTCATTTTAAATTCTAGATTTAAAATGAATACCAATTTATCTTTAACAAAGTTTAAACCAATTTTAAAAAAAACCTTTATATGTTAAAGAATTCCTATATCTTATAAAAGAACTTAAAGAATTTAAATCAATTTACTTTTAAATTCTAACCATTTAATATATATTTAAACAATTAAAGTTATTAAACAATTTAATTTAAAAACTTTCTTTTATTTCAAATCTGAGATACAGATTTAAATTTGATTCCAGATTAAATTTAGATTTAAAAATCTGTTTAAATATTTCTTTAGAAATTTAAATTCAGTTTAAAACTTAAACTGACAGGTTTTAAAACCTGGCAACATCTACTGTACTCGAGCCTACCCTAGATTACTTCGAGTCGCAACCCAGAATCACGCGAGTTTCCCCGAGTCAACTACCTTATACCCCGAGACCCTACTCGAGAAAACAAACAAACAATTCCTAAAGCAACAATGGTGCACCGATCACCACGTGCACCTGCACCAGCGCCTGACCCTCCTCCGATCAACGACGATCCCATCGCCAAGTCACCCAACATCATTACGAGCACCCACGATCAACAGAACTTCATCTCCTTCCTCGATTCAAAATCGAGTACCCAGGGTGAACTGAAACCCAAACCCATCACCAGAAAATCCCAAATCACTCGCCTCTGATCGATGATAAACCCTACAACTCCGGCCATGGGTTGTTAACCCGCTACGCCTCCTTCACCCAGAATTTCTTCAAGCTCGATGTACAGAGGAAGTAGAATTGACCAATTTTCCAGACTCAACCAAACTAGGTTTAGAACCTAAATTTATCTCGCCGCTGTCGCCACGACCATCAGACACCTCACCACCCATTATTTTCCAACACTCCGATCACCAACCTTGCTTCTGACAAAACCCTGAGACCTCCTTACCCAAAGATCGCCAGAAATTGGCCCAAACCCAATTTCCAGAAAATTCCCAAATTCATATCCAATTCAAATCTAAAAATCATAATTTTCATTTTAAAAATCTTGTTTACCCAGACCAATTCAGGTTATGTATTTGAATCAGAGAATTGTAATAATAGATTTTAACATATATATAAATTTTCACTGTAAATTTTAATTTCCAGTTACTATATGTATACATAAACATGTTTAAACTATTTTTAAATTCAAGTTCAAGTTTAAACAAACTAAATTTGTTTTGGAACTAAGGTCTAACAGAGATCAAAGGAGAAGATTTTGAACTTAGATAAAAATTTAAACCTGAACTAAGAACAGAGATATTCAAGAACAACAGTCATGCATGCTTTCAATCAGATACATATACATATGCAACACATTCATATACACAGCTAATACATATATATACATACACATGCAAACATAAAACATCTCAGAAATCTAACAAACAATAGCTCATTATTACTTAAGATTTTAAAAATGATTGTTACTCACCTAATTAAAGAAGACAGAGCCTTCATTTTTCTGAAAACAGCCTTTGCTTTGATTAAATTTGAAAACATGAGTTGCTTCCTTATTTTTGATTTAAGCTTGCATGCTTTTGAATTTGCTTTTAATTCCAGTTTTTGCTTGCCTCTGTTTTGAAGAATACATGCAGACTTTGATTTGAAGAGAACTTGCAGGCTTTTGATGTTGAAAAATGAATTTAGTTCAGGTATTCTTTTGGAAAATGAATATGCAGCCTTGAAACAGAACAGGCTTTTGATTTTTGGTTTGAGGAAAGTGAATTTCAGATTTGAAGAAATGATACAGGTTTTGATTTCAATTTGGTTTATGGAGATATGGATTACAGATTTTGTTTCAGATTGAAGAAAATGGTTTCCAGGTTTTGATTTGCATTCTTTGTTTTTGAGAAGAGTTTGTTTAGATTTTGGTTTTGAGCTGAAGTTTTCTTTGTTTAGAAAGGAGATTAGAAAAGGAAAAAGAAAATGCAAGATGATTGTTTATATAAACTGAAATTATCTAAAAATAAAAATAAAATTAAATGACACTTGTCATTAGCCCTTACCCACAATTTAACACTTGTTTAAATGAGGTCTTAGGAAAATAACATGTGTCTTTTTTTATTAATGAGTATATATTTGAAATGTTAATAAAGATTTTTCACTTAATTAATAATTCTTATGTAAATGTATATATGTAATTTAAAACTATATAGTTATTTATTAAATATCTTTGGAAAGCTTAATATTAATTTAAATCATAATTTCCAAATTACCAATATATATTAGAAATTTGAAAACATAATTTTATTTGTTAAATTCAAACCAACTTATCTATTTACAATATATAAAATTATATCTATACATTATAAATAGAAATCATTCTATTAACTTTTAAAAGATAGAATTCACTAATTAAATACTTATTTAATTAGATTATTAAATTAAATTCAAATTTTATTATCAAAGATCATCAATATCAATTTAATTATTTAACAGATTATTAAATTGATATTGTTAAAATTTCCGGGATATTACATTCCTCCCCCCTTAAAATAATTTCGTCCCCGAAATTTAAACAAAGGTAATTTAATAATCTTATTAAAGATTTAAATTCAAAACACAAACATCTACTATCATCCATATGCTAGCAACCATAGCAACCAAATCATTCAATCAAACAATGCAACTATCTAGACTAAATTCTAGATAAAATTCCTCGAGTTTCCCCAAGTATATATATATATATACCGGGATACTCGCTCTACAAACAATCTAAACAATCAATACTACTAAACTATAAAGCTCCTACTCATCTATATCTATAGAACTAAACAGAATATCAGACTACAGACGAGTCTGACTCAACTACCAAACTTCCAGAACTGCTGATTCTACAACCAGAGATAGATCAAATACGTACTCCCTCAGAGATACGTAAAACTCAATGAATTCCAGTTATCCAAACTGACAATTCAACCAAGTAGACCAATTACCTATCCAAATCAAAACAAGGAAGAGATCCACAACTTTACTCCTCAAACAATAGAAGACTGAACTAACTTCTCCTATCCAGGAAACAAGACAGATGCACTCCCAAACTGCTTCTGCTGCACAACTCTGATCTGAGGTAGATAAGAATGTTGATGAGCACAACTGGATAACTCATCCCAGAAAATATGGTTCACTGATCCATAAAGAAAACTCAGATACTCTATCAAATCCTGAGCTGCTTCACCAAACTCTATCTCTAGGAAACATCCTTCCACTAGACTGAACCACCGGTATCACTCCTGGAATCCAGTCGATAAGAAAACTCAACCTTCAGATGCGGACAAACTTCTGACTTCTCTGAAGACATCCAGAAAAATTCTGACAACCCAAGAGAACACTCAGATAATCGCAAGTCACTTTTGCGATCAATCCATCCTAATTCCAAACAGACTGTTCTCTTTACACAATCCGAACAGCTCATACTTAACTATCCAATCCATCGAAGAAATGGATTTACTCTTACTGCTTCTGAACTTCATCTTCAGAAAAACTGCTCATCCAGAAAACTTCCTGCCAATGCACAGAATACTCTGAGCTGCACTGCTGACACTGATGTCAAGGTCTTCCTACTCCAAAGATCTTCGAGAAACTCGAACTCCAAACCAAACAGAAACACCATGTTGAACTCAGCCACAACACCGAAGCATACACACTTCCTTAATCTTGTTCCAAAGAAAACATCTTCGGGAACATCCATCGTCACTGTATCTCATCATACAGCTACTATTACCTGAGGTATCAAGGTACCATCACTCACTTCTGTTCAACCGACAGATCCAACTTTACTCATCTACACTTCAAAGATAAACTCCGAACCTTTAAAAGGTTTCCTTCAGAGATCGATGAAATCCTTCACCATAGCAAAGCTTACTCGAGACGGTATTGGGTTTACAGTCTCGACAAATACACTTCCAACCTCAACATTTAAACTCCAACCATTGGTAGTTGTGTTTCACACACCACTACCCCATCTACCTTTATAACTTATATTGGAAAACCCGAACAGGTAACCCAACAAATAGGTAGAAATATATATATATTTAAAATGATACTTTTTATATAGAAATTATTTCTGGGTAAAATTATTTCATTTACCTCTTTAAAACAATATTGTGTCAAATTGTTCTATACAAGTGTTTAGAGATCCCTATCAATGTTGTGGCGTCCCACACATCGACCAGAATCCATAAACTACTCAATAAACCAATCAACACAATATAAAACAATTTTATATTCACTAACAAATACGCGCTCATATCTATTAATACTCTCAAAATTTCCACCAGAGCCAAGGTTGTCGCCAACCTAAGCTCTGATACCACGTGTGACGACCCGGCTTTCCACTCCCGGAAAATCGCATCGACAGTAAGAAAGAAAGGGATAGAAAGAGAAAAGAAGAGAAAGAAAGAAACAACACATCAGAATCTCACAGCGGAAACGGAACAAATTATAATATATCACATAACTAATACATAGTCTTTACATAATCAGAGTACACAACTTATACATCACTTACTAGACAGTTATAAACATCTGTCTAGACATTACAACTCAAATACAAGGCAAGACACTATCACAGATATCAACACAGCGGAATACTATATCTACGAACGCCGAAGCCTCCTGCTCCATTGCTCCTCCAGAATATTCGTCAAAACTAAACCTGAATCCCTTGGCTACTCGTAAAAATTTGAGTACCCAAGAGTTTAATAAAACAGAAAATAAACAACTTGGGTCAGACATGGGTCTGGTGTGAGTAACAGGTTAAACTTGTTTAACTTCAAAACTTTTTGAAAGAAAAGGTATCACGTAAGACTTCCCACAAATAAACATGGGTAAGTTTTTACCTTACGCTAACCAAAACATTTGATAGGAAATTCGATTGTATTATAATAGGGTCTAGGGTTTTCAAATAAATATGAAATAGCTGAAATTGTTACATTATTAAATTCCAGCATACTAGCCACAAAGTGGGTTATACAATCAAGTCCGTTGGCACTTATTGGATTTTGGATTCCATACAATGGCAGGGCTACCGGGGTACCGCCCGTCACAGTACGTGGCCTAGATCACCGTACCGAGGATCACTCCCAATCCCCTGCAACACAAGGCCGGAACATCCCTTACTGGATAATTCCCGCACAAGATACCTCACGGTTGGGATCAGCAACCGCACACACTAAGCCGAAATAAGAAGGGACTTCTAGACAGAGGTAATCTTGTCCTACTTGGGTGCTACCCACTAACCTTGCTGCACCTCCCCTGTTTTAGCCATTCCTGGTTTGTGAGGCTTGAGGTCACGATTACCTTAGAAAAGAACACATCACTTAGAATGCTCATCGTCCACCTGACGATGTTCTGAAAGCATTCAATCCATATAAGTTCGTTCCGGGTTCGAACGAAATCGAAGGCATTATCTCGTTACACTCGTTTTGGAATCACCCTCAGAGTTAACGACAATAACCCTTGCACTCTGAATCTTCATCTTCACTTGATTCACGACCTATCGTTAATTTGGATCGATGTGGTATTCGGGTCTCCAGACCTGGAAATCCGGTATACGGAAACCCGATCCCGGTCTCATCGAAATCCAAGGCGTATCTTTTAAGGCCAAGTTGTTTTAAAGGTTAAAACAATTCAATTCAATTATCTTTATACACATAGAAAGATAATTCACAACATCACAATAGATAATCAACATTATCGATATAACAGATAATCCATATTATCATCACAATTCAACTAACATCCATATCACACAGCATATATCTCATCAGAGATATCAATCAAATGCAAAGCATTCAGTATTATCATCCATCCATAGGTAATGATTTATATCATCTCTAATTAATTTAAAGTGAATTAAATTAATTACTTCATTCTATAAATCCTGCTTACTTAACCATTAATTAATTACAATTTAATTAATTATCCTTTAATAATTCATTTCAATTAATCATCTTTGATTAATTACCTTTTAATTACATTCAAGTAATTTATTCTCAATTAATTACTTAAATTAATTATCCTTAACCACTTATAGTAATTAACCTTTAATTACTTCATTAATTAATTAACTAAAATTAATTAACTTAATCAACTATAATTAATTACATTAATCCGTAATTAATTACATTGATTAATTACTTCATTTATTAATTATTACTTGATTAACCAATCTTAATTACATCATTAATTATTTTAATTAATGATCCTTAATTACAACTTAATTATTAAATACTTAATTAAATTAATTTCATTAAGTAATTAACCTTTATTTAAACAACATTTATTAATCACTCTTGATTAATCTCATCTAGTAATTACTCCCCTTAATTACTTTCATTAACTAAATTAATTACTCCTTAATTAATTCCTTAATTAATCCCTTGATTAATTATTCAAAGTAATTAACTCAAATTACTTCTAATTATAAAATCATTTATTCAACTAATTACTTCCAGTAATTATCTTATTATTTACTTCCTTAAATAATCTTACCTTAATAATTACATTAAGTAATTATTATCAAATCATCTCTTGATTATTCTAAATTAATTAAACTTAATTAATTAATTTAACTAAATCAAATTAACTCAATTAATTACAAATGAGTAATTAATTTCTTAATTACTTTTATTAAGTAATTACATTTAAACAAATTCATAAATGATTATTCTTAAATTAATTCAACTAATTAATTATCAAAATTAATCCTATTAATTCATTATTTAATAACCCATAGTAAATGACCTCATTATTATTTAATTACTTTCCTTAAGTAATTAACTTATATTAATTATTATTAATTTCAAATTAATAAATCTAAATAACCAATTTATTAATCTCTAATTACTTAATTAATTAAGTGTTAACCATAACTTAATTAATATTTAATTACTCTATTTATTAACTCTTAATCATTAATTAATACTCTAATTTATAATCCTCAATTATAAATTAATCATTCCTAAATTTTTTTTATCTTAATCATAAATAAATTAGTTTAATCCTTTAATTATTTACTTAATTAATCCAAATGATTAATAAATCAAACAAATTAATTATCTATTAAATCTCCTAATTAATTTATTGAATACAAATCTTTAATTTCTTTAAGATAAAACATTTTCTTATCCATGGTTACATTATCATTCACAAATACATTTGAAAACATCCATTTTCAAATTTACTTTTAAATTTCATTTTAAATTCTAGATTTAAAATGAATACCAATTTATCTTTAACAAAGTTTAAACCAATTTTAAAAAAAACCTTTATATGTTAAAGAATTCCTATATCTTATAAAAGAACTTAAAGAATTTAAATCAATTTACTTTTAAATTCTAACCATTTAATATATATTTAAACAATTAAAGTTATTAAACAATTTAATTTAAAAACTTTCTTTTATTTCAAATCTGAGATACAGATTTAAATTTGATTCCAGATTAAATTTAGATTTAAAAATCTGTTTAAATATTTCTTTAGAAATTTAAATTCAGTTTAAAACTTAAACTGACAGGTTTTAAAACCTGGCAACATCTACTGTACTCGAGCCTACCCTAGATTACTTCGAGTCGCAACCCAGAATCACGCGAGTTTCCCCGAGTCAACTACCTTATACCCCGAGACCCTACTCGAGAAAACAAACAAACAATTCCTAAAGCAACAATGGTGCACCGATCACCACGTGCACCTGCACCAGCGCCTGACCCTCCTCCGATCAACGACGATCCCATCGCCAAGTCACCCAACATCATTACGAGCACCCACGATCAACAGAACTTCATCTCCTTCCTCGATTCAAAATCGAGTACCCAGGGTGAACTGAAACCCAAACCCATCACCAGAAAATCCCAAATCACTCGCCTCTGATCGATGATAAACCCTACAACTCCGGCCATGGGTTGTTAACCCGCTACGCCTCCTTCACCCAGAATTTCTTCAAGCTCGATGTACAGAGGAAGTAGAATTGACCAATTTTCCAGACTCAACCAAACTAGGTTTAGAACCTAAATTTATCTCGCCGCTGTCGCCACGACCATCAGACACCTCACCACCCATTATTTTCCAACACTCCGATCACCAACCTTGCTTCTGACAAAACCCTGAGACCTCCTTACCCAAAGATCGCCAGAAATTGGCCCAAACCCAATTTCCAGAAAATTCCCAAATTCATATCCAATTCAAATCTAAAAATCATAATTTTCATTTTAAAAATCTTGTTTACCCAGACCAATTCAGGTTATGTATTTGAATCAGAGAATTGTAATAATAGATTTTAACATATATAAAAATTTTCACTGTAAATTTTAATTTCCAGTTACTATATATATACATAAACATGTCTAAACTATTTTTAAATTCAAGTTCAAGTTTAAACAAACTAAATTTGTTTTGGAACTAAGGTCTAACAGAGATCAAAGGAGAAGATTTTGAACTTAGATAAAAATTTAAACCTGAACTAAGAACAGAGATATTCAAGAACAACAGTCATGCATGCTTTCAATCAGATACATATACATATGCAACACATTCATATACACAGCTAATACATATATATACATACACATGCAAACATAAAACATCTCAGAAATCTAACAAACAATAGCTCATTATTACTTAAGATTTTAAAAATGATTGTTACTCACCTAATTAAAGAAGACAGAGCCTTCATTTTTCTGAAAACAGCCTTTGCTTTGATTAAATTTGAAAACTTGAGTTGCTTCCTTATTTTTGATTTAAGCTTGCATGCTTTTGAATTTGCTTTTAATTCCAGTTTTTGCTTGCCTCTGTTTTGAAGAATACATGCAGACTTTGATTTGAAGAGAACTTGCAGGCTTTTGATGTTGAAAAATGAATTTAGTTCAGGTATTCTTTTGGAAAATGAATATGCAGCCTTGAAACAGAACAGGCTTTTGATTTTTGGTTTGAGGAAAGTGAATTTCAGATTTGAAGAAATGATACAGGTTTTGATTTCAATTTGGTTTATGGAGATATGGATTACAGATTTTGTTTCAGATTGAAGAAAATGGTTTCCAGGTTTTGATTTGCATTCTTTGTTTTTGAGAAGAGTTTGTTTAGATTTTGGTTTTGAGCTGAAGTTTTCTTTGTTTAGAAAGGAGATTAGAAAAGGAAAAAGAAAATGCAAGATGATTGTTTATATAAACTGAAATTATCTAAAAATAAAAATAAAATTAAATGACACTTGTCATTAGCCCTTACCCACAATTTAACACTTGTTTAAATGAGGTCTTAGGAAAATAACATGTGTCTTTTTTTATTAATGAGTATATATTTGAAATGTTAATAAAGATTTTTCACTTAATTAATAATTCTTATGTAAATGTATATATGTAATTTAAAACTATATAGTTATTTATTAAATATCTTTGGAAAGCTTAATATTAATTTAAATCATAATTTCCAAATTACCAATATATATTAGAAATTTGAAAACATAATTTTATTTGTTAAATTCAAACCAACTTATCTATTTACAATATATAAAATTATATCTATACATTATAAATAGAAATCATTCTATTAACTTTTAAAAGATAGAATTCACTAATTAAATACTTATTTAATTAGATTATTAAATTAAATTCAAATTTTATTATCAAAGATCATCAATATCAATTTAATTATTTAACAGATTATTAAATTGATATTGTTAAAATTTCCGGGATATTACAACTGCTATAACTATAGTACAATTATAATCAATCAGTATAATTAATATGAGTATCATAATTTAATAATGGTGGATTGTTTTCTACCCATTGAGAAATATAGGCAATTGGTAGATTAATGCAAATTTCAAGGTTTCCTACAATATAGCCTTCAAATTGACGCTTCTTAGCATAAATGTTTCTTATTCTCGTTATTAGGGAAGCGTTTCCAAGATACCCTTGAAGGATACCATTACGAACATTTTAACTTTTATACATGAACCTTTTGTTGTGATATTAATGTGCTCTCATTTTGTTAGTTTGTAGTATATACGAAGTCTCTCGCTAAGTGCACTAACTAATATCTTTAACATGCAATGGTATATTGAAATGTCATTGAACATGGACAATGAAGGGGCTTAAAATAGTGATAAATCAAAATGAGCTGAAAACCATCTTTCTTTAATCCCCTATTAACTATTTGTAAACCTTTATTATCAAAATTAGATATGCACAAGTAACACATCTCATGTTTCATTGTGATTTTAGAAAGGAAGTTAGATGAAAAGGGAGACTGATTAAATTTGGACCTTTTTTCAAGTATACATAAATACATGTTGATGTCGTCCAAATATATTTTTATTACATGTTCCGGACCAAATATATAAAACTTCCATATAAACTTTTTTAGAATATACAATTGAATAACCATGAGGCGGACTAATAAGTAACCCTCTTTTTGCTAAAAAAATACAAGGTTTGGATTTTGTAATGTCATATTTTTTAGTATCATTATTCATATCCTAATGTGAAAAATCTTCTATTTATTGCTCATGCATGAAGCTACTTCTCTTAATACCCCTTTCTAAGTCAGAGCTAATTGAAAAAAATCAAGTAGCTCTGTTATAGAAGACTATCAAGGAATTTCGAGTGAGATCTATGTTGTAAACTCAAGGCCATTAGTTATACTAACTTTTTTTTACTTTGTTCCCTTAAAAAATGAATTGCTATGTGAAAATAAGTTTTGTTTTGTATTTACTTTCAGAATAAACCCTTTATTTACCCTTATGTGGAATGTGTGCTTTTTGACTATTTATGCATAGTTGACTTCAAAATCCAAAAAGAATCAATGAGGGTTGGAGCTAATATACTTTTCATTTTAGCTTTTCTACCTATATGTTTTAAAATACTGATATAGGAATTTGTTGGTCTATATATGCTTTAATTTTTCTCATTTTCATATGATATGATATTTCTTACTATTTGTACCCGACCTTAGGGTTACATGGACATATTAACATGCTCACAACCATAACTCTACACAGTGGGGTTTAGGAAGTTTGGAACCTTTGGTCAGGCATTGTGATACCAGGTCAGGATGCAAGGTGTTGGCTTATGATTGGAACAAGTACGATGAGTACATGATAGCAATGAATGTGGCGGAAAAGGTGGTGAGGATATGTAGCATAAGGGTGGAAAGGGAAACCATAGCATAGACACATACACATCCAGGGAAGTCAAGTTTTTGTTACACAAGAAGAATTTTGTGGGTACTTTTAACTATCATAAGGGTTGTAGGACAAAACTAGTTGGGATTGAGGTTGTTTATGCTTAAGTCATAGAGCTTAGCCACTGGTGAGTATACCAACCTCGTACTTTTGATGTATTTGATGTTTTCCTAAATTGCCTACATGAAACTTTTATGTAATTTTCCTATAACACTTCTTAAATTATTTTTTATTTTAGTACTAAAATATGAGTTATGTTTTATTATGGAATATGAAAAATGAAACGACTCATATAGGTTTAGCATTGTTGAAAGTATGAATACGATTTAGCTCAAGATTGAGGCATTAGTTATCGGCATGGAGCATGTAGGCGACTTGATTATTTTATGCTGTCGATACCTTCCAATTTGTAGCTTTTTAACATAAATGCTCTTCAATAGGTACATCCTCTTCAGTTGCAATTTTCTTCAGCTTACATGTAACTTGCACCTAGTTTTTAGTTATAAACATATGTAGTGGAAATAGGCATCCTTTGAACACTTAGACCTGTAGGATCCATAACATATCATGGGTTTTGCCCAAGTCAGTTAGTCTTGATACAACACATGACATGTAACATGTCCTAGTCAGCATTTTTTTGCTTTTGGGCATTCATACGCCATCAAGTCAATATGCGAATGTTTTTTATGTTTACTTCTATTGCTATGTTTTGCCTATGGAAAACATAATCAAATCCGAGAAGGAAAAACAAGTCAAAAAAAGTATTTCTAAGCTTCCTTTTATTGAGCAAGGAAATTATAACCACATCTCTTAACCTCTTAAATACCTCTCATATTAAATAATGGACACATTCAGCGAGGAATTGCCACATAAGCCTATTCATACATAATTTATCATCATTTATTGTCTCTTGAATGGAGAGTGGTGAATAAGTTTTTTATATCATGCTCTGACCTTTTAGTTCGAACTGAAGTAATTAGATAAAATGCAAACCTTCTATGCAAAGATCATCTATAGGTGTTTCAGACAATAACATGAGCTTACTCAATTCTTCAGTTTTAACAGTCGTTCCAAAGTATAACATATTTTCTCTATGCTCTTCAACTAATCAACATCAACTGATGGATACTTTAAAGTATCCATTGCTTTGGACATATCCAATACAAGTATCTCTGCTAGCTCAGAAAACAGTCCTCTTGGTGTATTAGTTATGTGATTCCCTCTTAATACCATATACCTGAGCACTTTTAGATTTCTTAGCCGCATAGGAAGGTTTGTAATTTTATTTGATGAGAAATTCAAGTAGCGAAGCTTTGTTGAGTCACATATCGATTCAAGCAAGCTATCCAAGAGATTCTTAGAGAAATCTAAGTGTGTTAAGAGTGAACTTTACCGAAACAATTTAATTCAGATTTACCTATGAGTTGGTTGCCTCTGAGCACTAAAGAGAGATGGGAAAGTAGGAATATCCGAGGGCAGCTCTTTTATATTATTAAGCATAAGTGACATGCATTCATCCTCTCTCCATTTTGCTCTCATGTTAGGTGCCTTTTGCAATTGAATTCCAGCTTTGACCTGTGTGTTATGATTTTTTAAAATTAATTTACCAATTGTAGTGCTAAATAAACATCATTTATAAAAATAATTTATCTATTTTTTCTGTGTACGTTTATACATTGAAGCTTCTGTTGTTTCTTAAACTTTTCCCTTTCTAATATCTGAATTGGGTTAATGTGCTTGATTTTTTCTCTCTTGGGAAACACATATTGTAACTTTTATATTAAGCAAAGGACAATGTCCACACTAGATTTGTTTTGTTTTAACAATATTGCATATATCTCAGGTTGCTATGCTATCTTACGCGTATACCAGAACTTTGTGCATGTGTGAAACTACGAATTTGAAATATAATGAGACAAATGATATTATAACATTTTATATTTTATAGGCATGCACCTTTTGATTTATTTTTGTTGAATCCAGTGTTTTTTTTTCTTTTTTCTTTCTAAACAAAATTTATTCTTATTTTTTACAACACCAGAGTTCATTATAAATCTGACCTCACTAAAGCAACATAAAATGTATATCCTAAACCAAATAAAACTAATAAAAGGCAAGAAACATCTGGGTAAACTTCACTGAATTTCTTTCCACTGGCACTAAGGCAATAAAGTTTGCAGAGTGTTTCTAGAACATGACCCAACTCATTTACTCAACCCATTAACCCTCTTCTTAAATGTCCAAATATTTTATATGCTTATATAAAATTGGTTTATAATAAAGGTACATGTGATTTGAAGTAAGGGATATAATCGTTTGTATAAGCAATGGAGACCATATTTTTAGTTTCTACCAACATAAAAGGTTTAATAGATCCAATTGCCTAAAGTAAAGTATATCTTGTTCATTTTTGTCTTTATATTTAATTTTGATTAATGTACTGCGATAAAAAAGGTATGGATTTACACTACATTATTATCATTTGAACACTTTGATTTACTAATGATACATTTCATGAATTACCGAAATATCTATGAATCCCTCCGATTCAACTAAAATCACAAAGTATATAGAAGTAATTTCTTGTGTCATAACACATGTAAAACTCCTAATATGACATACGATTTTTTACTTCTTGTATTTTTATGAGGACTAATGATATTTGCAGTATAGATGCTACAATGGTATTTGCATTATAGACGCTACCTAGTTTTCTTCCAACTACCATTGAAGGGAACTATTTTTTGGTATATCCTATGCAACCACTTTGGCATAATAGTGGATAACTATTGCATTAACTTTCATGTTAATATAAGTATGGAATTTGGTCATTACTTTGAAATTGTTTCTCATTAAAGCAGAGAAAGGAATATCATTCCAGGAATATTAAGAGATTATCAACTTGTATGTTGCCAGTACCAAAAAAACATGAAGACTCTAGTATTCCAACCTGATGAAATTAATATATTTTATTTTAATTTATTTTCAGGTTGGACTACAATGGATGCTTTCATTGTATAACAACAAGCTAAATGGCATATTGGCGAATGTGATGGGGCTTGGAAAAACTGTGCAGGTTCCTCACTGTCAATTTTGTGAAATGATATTTAGTTCTTGTTATTCTTTCTAGTTTAGTTTCTTTACTGTGTCTACATGCCTTATATTATTTACTGTTGCCTGTCGTTTGAGCCATTCAAAAACTTAAAAAATAGCTTTGAAAAGTCATGGCATTGGTTGCTTACTTGATGGAGTTTAAAGGGAAATATGGACCACACCTCATAATAGTTCCAAATGTCGCTTTAGTGAATTGGTAGGTCCAAAGGTTTTCTTGCATGCTTATTCATATATCAATTTTGCTGAATGTTTATCTAACATATTTTTTTCTTCCTTTGGAGTGAGCTTCTCAATTAGCTGCTATCTATGAAGTGCTTATATTATGTCGGTACGAAGGACCAGCAAGGTTAAATATAGACAGTTCAAAAGAAGAAAATATTCAAACTTTTTTTAAGTCAAATCCAAATCTAAAATAAAATCAAATAATCCAAATTTAGTTATTTAAAATAAGAATTTCCTTCCAAAATAATTCCAATATGCTTTTGGAATTTTTCAAAACATAAACTTAAAATTTTCAACTTTTTCGTATTTAAAATATTTAAAAGTAAAAAGCCCCTTTTTGAATTTGAATTTAAATTCAAATAGGCTAAAAATAATTGAAAATTTAAAGTTTGATATTTTTAAAATAAAATATTTGAGTCAATGTTATTTTTAAAACCTTTAGAATTTCAAATATTTGAATCTTTAATTTTTCAAATAATGCTTTGAATTTACTGAAAATATTGGAAAGCCACTTTTCTAATACACAATGAATTCAAAAATCATTTCCATGCCATCCTAATGAAATAAGTCATCATTCCAGTAACATATACATATTATACGTAGTGGTTCTTAACCCAAAATCATCACAATATAACTTAAAGCAAGATTTGAATCAATGGAAACATAGTAAACAGGTTTTGAAAATTTTGAATTCTTATTTACGGTGTTTTTTAACTTATTCTAGATTCTTACCACTACATTTGATCATGATATCAGGGTGCTATAGGGGATGTATATAATGTATTTCAACTCTATGTCATCATTAACATGCAATACAATCAAGAGAAGATGAAGAAAACAAGAAAATAGGCCATTGGAAAAACTCCGAAAAATAAAAGTTTGTTTCCAGTAAGTTTAATCCTCATCAATTCTTCATTCTAGGCTTAAATTTGATTCTCGGTTGTTTATGGTTGCATTCAAATCATCGTTCAGGTAAAAATAAAGCAAGCTTCAATCAAAAGAGAAGAGGAGAAGCAAGAAAACGCACACACATTGCCAGGTTTTAGGCACAAATTGCCCAAATTTCCGACTGACCAGACCGGTCGCTACGGCAATCAACCGGTTATGTCGGATTTTCTAGTAAATAATCCGACTGGTCGCCCCTTGCTTTATGGCCTTCTGGTGATGGTTTCAAGTGATCTTCGAGGTGAGCTTGGGCTAGTGTTTTCAACTGCAATAACAGGCTCTGGTAAATCACCAAATAGATGATTGAATTACTACAGCCATGTATTGACTTTGATATTTTACACGATGATGAGAAAGATGAAACTAAATTTACCACCAGAGATTGAATTAATGCAAACATTATGTAGAACACTGACAGTTTATTGGTAATGTAAACATAAGAAAAGTGAAACAAAATAGTGTATGCAAATGATCAAACTATGGGTATGCTCACCGATAGGTTTGCTAAAGATTTAAACACTAGCAAATAATGAAATATATGCACTAACTTGAAGAATTACACTCACTAAACTAGGTAGAGGAAGAAGGAATATACTCATATATGGATGCTGCTGTGTTTCTTGAAAAGCTTGAGGTTGGTGAAGATGAACAAAAAATGGGCGTGATGGGTTTTCAGGCTTCTAGTTGCTTGAATTTGGTTTTAGGTTTTAGGGAATAATGAACTTAGGGTTGCTATGACGCCCCACCTCTATACTCACGCTAGCCAAGGACACTACGGAGTAATGCCGTCAACTAGCGTGAAGAATAAGGCTGTTGAGGAGCGACCATCTGTGTAATTGCCTTGTGCGAGCACCGATATGTCAGATAGTATAACACGCATTTCATTTCAAGAGGAAATCCGACATACCGATTCAAACTCAAAGCTACCACACAGTGGCTAAGTGGACCTCGGAAACAAATATAGAAATAAGCATAACATAAATCAGTCACAGATGTTCATATCTCAAAGGCGGAAACAGATATGAATATATAACACAGAAAGGTGTACATCAGAGTAGTGGTCAATCAAGATCCACAATATCACAAAAGAATAGATACAAATGCTAGACAAAAAAATATGTATACATCAATGAGTCTCTATCTCAAATGTATAACAACAAAAACTACAAATCTAATGTAGTTAGACAAAAGTCAGATAATGAGGATCCATAAGGAGTTAAGTAGAAGCACCTAATACATCTCGGTCTGACCCGAGTATTATTTAATAAGAAAATAATAAACGGACCAGTCTAGCTATAAATATCAGACAAAATGATATAGGATAAGAGGTATGACAAAAACATGTGATAACAGTAATGCCATACTGAGATAGTATATATTTGAAAATCAACCATTAATCATTCAATATCACAAGAATCTTCTCAAAGATCAAAGAAAAATGAATATCATATTCTTTATTTTTATTCGCCAAGTCACAAATGTTGGCAAACATCTTAATGCCAATCGTAAAAGTTGGAGAAACACAAATTCACCAATGCACAAATATTGATAAATCTTATCAATGAAATCACGAAAATTGGTGAAACACAAATTCTAGAAATCATTAATAGAAATCCAGAAATCACAAAAAAAAAGGGGAAGGCCTATCACAAAACGGGAGCATGAAAACTCACCAACACGTGTATCACAAAACGGAACGCTATTCCATGGTTTCTAACCATTAATTTTGAGCCGAGGCTCCACAAAACGGCCCGAAGACCATGGGTCGCTACCCCACCAAGTTTGAGCCGAAGCTCCACAGAAACGGGGTTTAGTCTCCCTCGCAGACAAAGAGACATCGCACATTGCTAGTCTAAATCACAAAATGATCATCATCGATCATCAAGAAGTGTCAATTACACTAAGCTAGTAAATAAATGAGTTTAGCTTCATGTCCCATAACCACTAGCTTAACTTAAATATTTACGAACAAATTGTAGATCTCCACTCGAAAATTGTCACATGAGTTTCAATCGAACAAGTCTAAGAATTAAACGACAAAGTAAACGCAAGCGTTTCATACCACTTGTTTTGCTAAGTCGTTTAATTGGATTTCTCGAACGAATGAGGAAAAGGTTTGTATATACTAATAGGTTGGGAAAACGGTTTTATAAACGAGCTTTGTATAAAAAATAGAGTTGAAAATCATCTTTGTAAAAGAGTTTGAATATTTACTACTAGTATAGAAACCTTCGCGTTTTAAAGTGACAAACCATAAAAATTATTGTAAAAACAATCAATCACCAAAATTTTACGTTCGAAGTCGTGAATTAAATCCAAAGAAATCGATACCAAATCCATAAAAATTGTTATTACCAAAAATCCATAAAAAGAAGTCATCAAAGACGATAATAGTGATAACAACTAATCGGATCGACAAAAATCGATTAACACTGGAATTTTACTCAAAATTAGGCAAATAGGCAAAACTGGGAATTTCCAAACGTCTGAGGGGTTGTTCCAGACGCCTGGATTTGGTTTCTGGAAATATTCTAGAAAACCATCCAGACGTCTGAAGCCTAAAATCAAACGTCTGGGGGTAAATCCAGACGTCTGGTTTTGGTTTCTGGAAATATTCCAGAAAACCAACCAGACGTCTGAAATCACAAATTAGACGTCTGGAACGATAATTCAAACATCTGAAATTAGTCACTGCCCTTTTTATTTTTCTGCCGTGTATTATTTTTCTCCAGGAGGCAAAACCAGACGTTTGGCATTGGTATCCAGACGTCTGAACACCTAGTAAAGGCAACAATTTGCCTTGGCCATAATGGCCAAATCGATTCGGGAGCGATCGAGCAAGCAACGACGACTAAGGATTTACGCCAAACGACAACCCGGCCTTACAAGCTCTTCGATACACCCCAAACAACACATCCAAACATCCATTGTAGGATTTTCACAAAAATTGGACTTCAAATTCAAAAATTGGTAAATCAACCATATCAATTCAAATCAAAAGCAAATGATCATGAATAGATGTTAGGAATTCATTCCTAACAACAAAGATAGATATAGACATAGATGTGAGATAAAAATCTCACCTTTTACACAAAAACAAGGAGGAAGGAGCTTGAAAACAAAGGAGGATCAACCACTCTTCAATCTCAACTCTAGAAGCTCCAAACTAAGATCAAAAGCAAATATTTCCTAAGTTAGGTTATAGGAAATTTCTGAAATTGGAGAGAGGTTGAGATGGAGCAGAAGAAGGAGATACTTACCTAAGCTTCACTTTGAATTTTGAGCTAAAACTTGGATTTGCTAAAGAAACTAGGGTTTAGGGTTTTAATTTCCCATCTCCACCACCATTTTTGCTAAAGCTTAAGTTGTAGGAAATATTATGAAGTAAGGAAGAGGAGTGGAGTGGAGTTGGGTTGATATGTTAGGTTAATGGGCTGAAACCCAAACCCAAAGCCCTAAGTGAAAAGGTCGAAATTTTAGCTAGCTCCAAACATATCAATGTTTATACTCAAAAAGGTTGCAAATGCCATTTTGGACTCAATGGGAGTGGTCTCGAGTCCCAATTCGACTGTTTACAAAAAGTAGCTTTTTCGGACTTTAATCCGATTAACGATGCTATATTTAAATAAAACATTTAAATATACAATCGTAGAATATGCGGGTTATTACAGACTCCCCTCCTTAAAGAAATTGCATCCTCGCAATCTTTAAGAAATAAATAAGAAGTAACAACTATAAAAGCATATCAACACAAAAAGAAGAAATTTGAAATAAAAAGTTCACATTAAGGAGCACGAGAGAGCAAGTCCGGATGTGTTCGCTCGATGAATTCTCTGGATTCCCAAGAGCAATCCTTAGGATTTGAGGACCATTGAACTTTCACAAGAGGAACATCTTTATTTCGAAGGCGTTTAACCTCCGAAGCAATGATACGAATATGATGTTGCTTATAAGTCAAATTAGGCGAAACTTCAATTTCTTCAATAACACCGGGCTCAAGAATAGAATCGGAATCTCGAAGGCATTTCTGTAGTTGAGAGACGTGGAATACGTCATGAATAACAGAAAATTGAGCCGGTAACAAAAGGCGATAAGCCACGGAACCAATGCGTTCGGTGATGGGAAATGGCCCAATATATCGAGGTGCTAATTTTCTCGATCGACTGAAACGCACAACACCCTTCATAGGTGAAACACGAATAAACACAAAATCTCCCATAGAAAATTCTAGTTTCCTTCTTCGGTTATCGGCATAGGATTTTTGCCTACATTGAGCTTCTTTCATTCTATGACGAATAAGGTCAATCTTTTCTGTGGAATCACGGATAAAATCTGGACCTAAAACTAGCTTCTCACCGGCCTCAAGCCAACAAGAAGGAGATCGGCATGGCCTTCCATAGAGTGCCTTAAAAGGTGCCATACCAATACTAGATTGGAAGCTATTATTATGGGAAAACTCAATAAGAGAAATATGATCTTCCCAACTTCCACCAAAATCAAGAACATATGCATGAAGAAGATCTTCAAGAGTTTGAATCACACGCTTGGTTTGTCCATCGGACTGAGGATGATAAGCGGTGCTAAAATTAAGCTTCGTTCCCAAAGCTTTTTGAAGACTCTTCCAAAATCCACTAGTAAACAGTGGATCACGATCGCTAACAATAGAAGTAGGAACCCCATGCAATCTAACAATTTCTTTAATAAAGAGTTTGGCCAAAAGAGGTACGGTCCGATTGGACCGAACGGGAATAAAATGGGCGGATTTTGTTAGTCTATCAACTATCACCCATAAGCTATCATGACCCGAACGAGAACGGGGAAGGCCATCAATAAAGTCCATGGAAATTTGATCCCACTTCCAAATTGGAATGTCCAAAGGTTGCAATAACCCACCGGGCCTTTGATGCTCGGCCTTTACAAGTTGGCAAGTCATGCAACGCTTAACAAAGTTAGCAATATTCGATTTCATTCCGTCCCAATAATAAAGTCGCTTCATATCCGCGTACATTTTACTACTACCGGGATGAATGGTAAATTTAGATCGATGAGAATCTTCTAAAATGTCATTACGAAGATCAATAATATTTGGCACAATAAGTCTACCAAATTTTCGAATACCGCCACGAACATCAATATCAAAGTCTTTCAAACCTTCAATATCAATTTTATCCCTACAACTTTGGCTAAGAAGAACCAATTCGGGATCATGCTTTTGAGCTTCAAGAATGCGGTCTAAAAGAGAAGGATGAGCCTCAAGGCTACATAAAAAAAGAGATGAACATGAGTTTGATTCACCATCTCGAATCTCACAAGTGGTTAAAGTCGCGAGATCATTCCACTCGGATATCATCATAGAAACAACCGCTTGTTGCTTACGACTAAGGGCATCGGCAACAAGATTTCCCTTTCCGGGAGTATAAAGAATATCAAGATCATAAGATGCGAGGAACTCGAGCCAACGTTGTTGACGCAAATTAAGTTCCTTTTGAGAAAATAAATACTTCAATGATTTATGATCGGTGTAGAGAACAAATTTCTCTCCCAAAAGATAATGATGCGAAATTCTAAGGGCGAAAACAATAGCCGCGAGTTCTAAATCATGAGTGGCATATCTAGTCTCGGCAGGCTTTAATTGCCTAGAAGCATAAGCGATAACACGTTCTCTTTGCATGAGAATGGCACCCAAACCAACACGACTAGCATCGGTATAAACAATAAAGTCTTGGTTCCCATCGAGAATCATAAGAATAGGAGCATCGGAAAGGAGTTCTTTTAGTTTCTGAAAAGCAGCTTCACATTTGTCTGACCAAATGTATTTAACTCCCATTCTTTGTCAAATTAGTAAGAGGTACGGAAATTTTAGAAAAGTCTTTTATGAACCGACGGTAATAGCCCGCCAATCCGAGAAAGCTACGAATTTCCATCACACTCTCCGGTCTCTTCCAATTTTGAATCAATTCAATCTTTGAAGGATCCACGGAAATTCCGGATTCAGAAATAATATGCCCCAAAAATTTCACACGAGATTGCCAAAAGTGGCATTTAGAAAATTTTGCTTTCAATTGGTTGCTCCTAAGAGTTTCCAACACAATCCGAAGATGATTTTCATGCTCTTCCTCGGTTTTAGAATAAACAAGAATATCATCGATAAAGATGAGAACAAATCGATCGAGGAAGTCTTTGAAAACTCGATTCATAAGGTCAACGAAATAAGCTGGAGCATTCGTCAAACCAAATGGCATAACAAGCCATTCATAAGATCCATAACGAGTATGGAATAATGTCAAAGGAATGCTATCCTTTGCAATACGGAACTGATGAAAACCGGTAGCTAAGTCTAATTGTGAAAAGACTTTAGCACCACTAAGTTGATCGAATAGATCATCAATCCGAGGTAAGGGATATTTATTCTTGATGGTGAGATCATTAAGCTTGTGGTAATCAACGCAAAGCCTAAGTGTACCATCAGATTTCTTCACAAAAATAGCCGAAGCTCCCCATGGAGAGGAACTAGATTGAATAAATTGCTTCGCTTCCAATTCGGATAATTGTTTACGCATCTCCTCATTTTCCTTATTGGACATACGATAAGGAAGACGAGTAATAGGTAAAGCTCCAGGGATTAGATTAATTCTGAGCTCAATTGCTCGCTTAGGTGGTAACCCTAAAACGGGCTCAAAAATGTCGGAAAATTCACGAACAACGTGAATACGAGAAATAACATCTTCCTCATCATCATTATCGTCATCATGAGAATTTAAAGAATATAAAGATGCTGTCAAGTTGGAATCTGAATCTTTAAGAACAATAGAAATCTGTTTAACAGATTGAGGATGTCGAAGATGAATAGTCCGCTCAGGACATAGGATATGGGCTTCATAACAGTTAAGCCAATCCATTCCCAAAATCATTTTGAAACCAAGGTAACGCATAACTTGCAAATTGGCACGGAAAGAGTAACCACATAAAATAATCTCGACATCTTTACAAAGTAAACTGAGTGTTGCGGATCCACCAACCGGATTCGCAATTCTCAATGAAGTCATCAAGCCAATAACATTCAAAGACAAAGGATCAACAAGTTATTTTGATATAAAGGAGTGGGATGCACCCGTATCAAAAAGAACTCGAATAGGTTGATCACAAAACGTAATAATGCCATCAAGGATAGAATGAGAAATACCTTGACCACGAGAAGTGTTACTAGGGGCTTGCACAACATTTAGCTTTCCCTCCTACTTGCCTTGAAGTTTGGGACATGCAGATATATAATGACCCGAACTTTTACAATAGCGACAAGCAAGGGGCTTTGAACACTTATTTGCATAATGATCCTTAGAACCGCAGTTGTAGCATTGCCCTCCACTAGAGGTAGGAGTCTTTACTACCGTTGTTGCGTGCTTCCCTTTCTTGTTGGGATAAGGACCCTTGAGCTTATTAGGCCTCTTCTTGTTGTTGTTGAAGTTCGGTTTGGCACTCCCAACTTCAACATCACTCTCTCTATCTGCCTCTTCAAGTCGAAGAACGATATCAACGAGCTGATCAAAAGAAACTTCCAGTTTCAGAAGTAAAGGCTTTTTGAGATTCTTATTCAAGCCATAAATAAACCTCTGATTTTTCTTCAATGGGGTATTTATATACTCGATCCCATATTTAGATAGAGATTCGAAAGAAGCGATGTAGTCCGTCACGGAAGATTCACCTTGAGCAAGGTCAATGAAGCGTCGAGCTAGAGATACCTTTTCAGCTTCTAGCACAAATTTTAACTCGAATCTTTCCCGGAATTGCTCCCAAGTAAGATCCGCTTCACTAATTTCAGAGATCAAAAGCTCGTACCAGTTTAATGCTCTTTCTTGGAGCATGCTAGAAGCCACTTGGACTCGATGGAGATCAATAAGATTCATGCGAGAAAAGATGCGATCGCATGTTCTAAGCCAAGCTTGGACTTCTATAATGCTCTCGGAACCTTTGAATGGCTTTCCACCCAAATTGGTGTAATCACTGCACAAGCGTGCAAACCCAGATTTAGGATGTGTGGGCTCAGGAATAGGTCCGGCAGCTTGAGCATTTCTCACAAGGTCTAGAAGTTGCTGAGTAGACATAAATACTCCATCCTGAGGAGTAGCACTCGATTGACCGGTGCTGGGACGACCAGGTCTAACCATTTTTCTTCTTTAAGAATGAAAGAAAAGGAGAAAAGGGTTATTCACAAAATGAATATCAAACAAACTTGATTGATAAAACAAGGCATCATAAAGAATATAGGATAGAACGGTTCAAAGACTCGAATTAAATCCTATGGCACGATTCATAAGAAAGACTTAGGACAATGATCCTTGGTAGATTATTCTACATTGTTCCGAAGTTTGGCTCTGATACCAAGCTGTGACGCCCCACCTCTATACTCACGCTAGCCAAGGACACTACGGAGTAATGCCGTCAAATAGCGTGAAGAATAAGGTTGTTGAGGAGCGACCATCTGTGTAATTGCCTTGTGAAAGCACCGATATGTCAGATAGTATAACACGCATTTCATTTCAAGAGGAAATCCGACATACCGATTCAAACTCAAAGCTACCACACAGTGGCTAAGTGGACCTCGGAACAAATATAGAAATAAGCATAACATAAATCAATCACAGATGTTCATATTTCAAAGGCGGAAACAGATATGAATATATAACACAGAAAGGTGTACATCAGAGTAGTGGTCAATCAAGATCCACAATATCACAAAAGAATAGATACAAGTTCTAGACAAAAGAATATGTATACATCAATGAGTCTCTATCTCAAATGTATAACAACAAAAACTACAAATCTAATGTAGTTAGACAAAAGTCAGATAATGAGGATCCATAAGGAGTCAAGCAGAAGCACTTGAAACATCTCGGTCTGACCCGAGTATTATTTAATAAGAAAATAATAAACGGATCAGTCTAGCTATAAATATCAGACAAAATGATATATGATAAGAGGTATGACAAAAACATGTGATAACAGTAATGCCATACTGAGATAGTATATATTTGAAAATCAAACATTAATCATTCAATATCAAAAGAATCTTCTCAAAGATCAAAGAAAAATGAATATCATATTCTTTATTTTTATTCGCCAAGTCACAAATGTTGGCAAACATCTCAATGCCAATCGTAAAAGTTGGAGAAACACAAATTCACCAATGCACAAATATTGATAAATCTTATCAATGAAATCACGAAAATTGGTGAAACACAAATTCTAGAAATCATCAATAGAAATCCAGAAATCACAAAAAAAGGGGGGGAAGGCCTATCACAAAATGGGAGCATGAAAACTCACCAACACGTGTATCACAAAAAAGAACGCTATTCCATGGTTGCTTACCATTAATTTTGAGCCGAGGCTCCACAAAACGGCCCGAAGACCATGGGTCGCTACCCCACCACTTTTGAGCCGAAGCTCCACAGAAACGGGGTTTAATCTCCCTCGCAGACAAAGAGACATCGCACATTGCTAGTCTAAATCACAAAATGATCATCATCGATTATCAAGAAGTGTCAATTACACTAAGCTAGTAAATAAATGAGTTTAGCTTCATGTCCCATAACCACTAGCTTAACTTAAATATTTACGAACAAATTGTAGATCTCCACTCGAAAATTGTCACAGGAATTTCAATCGAACAAGTCTAAGAATTAACCGACAAAGTAAACGCAAACGTTTCATACCACTTGTTTTGCTAAGTCGTTTAATTGGATTTCTCGAACGAATGAGGAAAAGGTTTGTATATACTAATAGGTTGGAAAAACGGTTTTATAAATGAGCTTTGTATAAAAAATAGAGTTGAAAATCATCTTTGTAAAAGAGTTTGAATATTTACTACTAGTATAGAAACCTTTGCGTTTTAAAGTGAAAAACCATAAAAATGATTGTAAAAACAATCAATCACCAAAATTTCACGTTCGAAGACGTGAATTAAATCCAAAGAAATCGATACCAAATCCATAAAAATTGTTATTACCAAAAATCCATAAAAAGAAGTCATCAAAGACGATAATAGTGATAACAACTAATCGGATCGACAAAAATTGATTAACATTGGAATTTTACTCAAAATTAGGCAAATAGGCAAAATTGGGAATTTCCAGACATCTGAGGGGTTGTTCCAGACGTCTGGATTTGGTTTCTAGAAATATTCCAGAAAACAATCCAGACGTCTGAAGCCTAAAATCAGACATCTGAAATCCTTTTAGACGTCTAGGGGTAAATCCAGACGTCTGGTTTTGGTTTCTGGAAATATTCCAGAAAACCAACCAGACGTCTGAAATCACAAGTCAGACGTATGACATCCTTTCAGACGTCTGGAACGATAATTCAGACGTCTGAAATTAGTCACTGCCCTTTTTATTTTTCTGCCATGTATTAATTTTCTCCAGGAGGCAAAACCAGATGTCTGGCATTGGTATCTAGACATCTGAACACCTGGTAAAGGCAACAATTTGCCTAGGCCATAATGGCCAAATCGATTCGGGAGCGATCGAGCAAGCAACGACGACTAAGGATTTACGCCAAACGACAACCCGGCCTTACAAGCTCTTCGATACACCCCAAACAACACATCCAAACATCCGTTGTAGGATTTTCACAAAAATTGGACTTCAAATTCAAAAATTGGTAAATCAACCATATCAATTCAAATCAAAAGCAAATGATCATGAATAGATGTTAGGAATTCATTCCTAACAACAAAGATAGATATAGACATAGATGTGAGATAAAAATCTTTCCTTTTACACAAAAACAAGGAGGAAGGAGCTTGAAAACAAAGGAGGATCAACCACTCTTCAATCTCAACTCTAGAAGCTCCAAACTAAGATCAAAATCAAATATTTCCTAAGTTAGGTTATAGGATATTTCTGAAATTGGAGAGAGGTTGAGATGGAGAAGAACAAGGAGATACTTACCTAAGCTTCACTTTGAATTTGGAGCTAAAACTTGGATTTGCTAAAGAAACTAGGGTTTCGTGTTTTAATTTCTCATCTCCACCACCATTTTTGCCAAAGCTTAAGTTGTAGGAAATATTATGAAGTAAGGAAGAGGAGTGGAGTGGAGTTGGGTTGATATGTTAGGTTAATGGGTTGAAACCCAAACCCAAAGCCCTAAGTGAAAAGGTTGAAATTTTAGCTAGCTCCAAACATATCAATGTTTATACTCAAAAAGGTTGCAAACGCCATTTTGGACTCAATGGGAGTGGTCCGAGTCCCAATTCGACTATTTACAAAAAGTAGCTTTTTCGAACTTTAATCTGATTAACGATGCTATATATAAATATACAATCGTAGAATATGCGGTTTGTTATAGTTGCTGAAGGTGAGAAAAGAATGAGCATGGAAATCTAGCTTGAATGAAGAAAAAATGTATTGTTTAAGGCCTTCAGCTTTCCATGAGAGCTGAATGGAATGACAATTGTCATGCGATGTCCATGAGAGCCCACATACTCCTTGTAGGCTGGTACAATTGTTTTATGAGAATGTTAGAGTGATAGCGAGTCAAGAATTATGAGCAAAAGGCAGTGAATAACATATCTGGATGGACTATGCAGTTACTGAATTGTGTATAAGGGGTTGCTGCATTGTTTTAGATAAAGTGTTGTAGTTTGTACAAGCTAAAGTGTAAGCATTCCATGTTGAAGTGCATAAAGTCCAAAAAAGAGCGCATGCTGGTTGTTTTGAAGTGTGTACGCAGGAAAAATAGAACTGGCACTACTTGGCCACAACTGTTGGAAGTGAATGCAAACAAAAAAGAGGTGCGTGCTGGTATTGTAGTTGAAATTAATTTTATTTTTTTGGCAAAGCCAGCGGGGTTAAATGGGCCCCTACCTTTTATTTATACCAAGTAAAATGAATTACAAGTATAATAGAAGAATGACAAAGGAGAACAGGAGGAGTGAAGAAAACAGATGATGTGCTTGCAAAAAAGAGAGAAAACCCTAATTGCAGCACCAAAAGTGAAACCCAAGCTGAGCAAAAAGAGACTCGAAGCAGAACACCAAGCTGAGCATCAAATGATTGAAGTAGAAACGAAATCACTAAATTGCATCTAGGACTCGAAGTAGGATCCAAAACAACCCGAAGCAGCCACAGTAACCCAATAATACATGCCTCTGCCATTCAACTGAAATACAATGTGCACTTCAGAGTCTCCTAACTAAGGCACGAAAGAGACCGTGTTTAGACGTAGAAATTCCTGAAAACACACGCGCATTTCTTTCAGCCCAAATTAGGTGTATAAATGCTTTTAAAATTTTCAGCAGCAACTTCAATTTAGAAGATCTCCATCCGGTTCCTTTAAAAATAGTAAACAATTCAATTCTTGAATTCAAACAAGGAGTATGCAGCCCATAGTGCCTTAGAATATGCTTCCATATAAAAAAAGTCTAGTGGCATGTAAAGAAAGATGCTCAACATTCCCTGTAGTTGAAATTAATTTTATTTAATATAAGTATTCAATTTTTATCATGTAGCTCCTGAAATCAATTTTTAAAGCCAACATGGCATGCTAGAGAGAAGAATGGGTGCTGTTGTTGGCCAAGACACAACACTATTAGAGGTAAAAATTTATTGAAAATTAACTAAGTTTATCATTGTGGTTCCTCAAGGATGTTGATGTACATCTCCATACTTAATCCATGCTTCTTTATTTACTATCCCTTACAAATGTACATCTCCTTACTTAGTCCATAAGACTGTACCAAATCTTTCCAACATCCATCTTTCTTTAGAAGTTTATTAATTCCAGCATACACATATATCAAATCATTGGTTTTAGTGTATGTTGGAAAAGGATCCTATATGCAACCAACATTTGGATATTCTCTTAGTCAATAATATTATCATAACCAAATGTCTTTCATTATGATGACATATGCACCGGTGAGAGTATACTATAATGTAAATACAAAAGATCTATTCATTTAAATATCAAAAATGAAACATATAAATCTTTTAAGAAATAAAATTGAAACATGACTCTAAATGATAGTTTGATGTGGTTTCTATCGTACATCAAGAAGAATTAGTGGGGTTTTCTAGAGCAATTACATTGATAAACCATACAGGGTCACAAGATAATGTTTTTATACAACAATAAGTAAATGCATTTATGCCTATGGATTTCAAAATTTCAAAGTTTCGCATGCTTATGCCTTTTAATACAGAACTTATGTCTTTCAATTTTTCGTAGAAAACTTTTAATTTTACCTGTGCTCCATTTCTAGGGCACAAAAAATCTTTTCATTTTTACTTTTTTTCTTTAACTTCTACAGACCAAAAGGTTAAGCTAGACAAATGAACTCATTCTTCTTTCTGGTACAACAATAGTTTGAATAAATTAATTAAGTTTTATAAAAATTAAATACGTTTATAAAAATTAACTAAGTTTTATAAAAATTAAATACGTTTATAAAAATTAACTAAGTATTATAAAAATTAACAATTTTATAACAATTACAATAACAACAGCAGCAACAATAATAATAAAAACTAAGTTCGATAAAAAATTAACTAAGTTTATATATAATAATAATAAATTATAGTTTGATAAAAATTAACTAAGTTTACAATAATAATAATAAATTAACTAAGTCAACTGAGTTTTATAATTAACAATAACAATAACAACAACAATAAAATAAGTTTATAATAATAATAATTAACTAAGTTTACAATAATAATAATAAATTAACTAAGTTTATGAAAAATTTATAAGTTTGAGATAATTTATCAAAATTAACAAAGTTAATAAATTTTAAATTACTTTTAACTAAATTTATAAGTTTGAGCTAATATAAATAAGTTAACCGAGCTTTATAAAAATTTAACTAATTTTTATAAAAACTAACCAAATTTTTAAAACTTAACAGTTTTATATAATTTAACTAACTTTTATTAAAATTAAATAAATTTATACAAATCAATTATGTTTAATTAGAATTTAACTAAGTTAACCGAGTTTTATAAAAATTTAATAAGTTTGATATAAAAATTAACTAAGTTTATAAGTTTGAATAAATAATAATAATAAAAAATTAACTAAGTCGACTATGTTTTATAAATAATAATAATAACCAAAACTAAGTTTATAAAACTTAACGAAGTTAACTAAGTTTTATAAAAATTAAATAAGTTTATAAAAATTAACTATGATTACGTTAATAATAATAAATTAACTAAGTTTAAAATAATAACAAATTTACTAAGTTTATGAAAAATTTATAATTTTGAGATAATTTATAAAAATTAGCTAAAGTTAATAAAGTTTAAGTTTGAGATAATTTATAAGTTTAAATTAATTAAAATAAGTTTATTATAAAAATTAACCAAGTTTTACAAAAAATTAACTAAAGTTTTATAAAAATTATTCAAATTTAAGAAATGTTTAACTACAGAGTTTGATATACTTTAAATATGCAAAGCGGTTTCATAATCATTTATTGATTGTTAAACTTGTCTATAGGTAATTAGTCTTTTAGGAGTAAAGACCAGTTGTAGCAACGAATCGTGGATAATCAAGTAATGAACATGGCTTTAATTGTTATATATATTATACCATTTTGTTAGTACTTATTGTGTTAACTTATCTATGAATGGTTATGGATTTTATATGAATTTGCTTATTTTATCGGAAAACTATCATCGAAATGGTTATGGATATCATATTTGGTTATGTGATTAAAGTGTTTTTTCAATTGTTCGAATATGATGATAATGTGATTGATTGATTGATTGTTGGTTTAAATATGACGATTATTTGATTAATTGCTGGTTTTAATAAGACTATTATGCGAGTGATGGCTCGAAATGATATACAAGCCATTAACAGGAAACGTTAACATGTAAAGTATGCTGCAAAACAGTTAATAATATTTAGTAGCATATTAAAATTCTACGAAAATAAACGTATTACGACATGACTTTCGTAGTGTTGAATAAACATATAGTAGCCTTTCTGCAAATTTTGTAGTACGACATTCTACTAAAAGTCTGAAACTTTTTGTAGCATTTCTAAAACCCTACAATATGTCAAGTTTTGGTGGCATTTTCTACAACGCAACAAAAAATTTCAGACTTCTTGTTGCATGTCGTATCGCAGCCTTTACCGAAACGCTACTAAAAGTTTTGACAACGTATTCTCAATGCTACGGAAGGCATTTTTCAGTGTAGTGCAATTTAGTGGAACAAGGAATTTTCGTCTTTACTATCCAAATTGCACCATTTACAAATCACAATAATTAAAACAAAACGTTAATTTGTGAATGTGATAAATATCATGGGTATGTATATATTTTTGGTTGATTTGTTTGTTTAGCTTGAACTTATAGGGTTGCTTTAGTTTGATTGCATGGTTTGGTTTGTGTTTGCACAAAAAATGGGCAAATACCTCCAATAAAATATTCTTAAAAAATTAAAAGAAGGAAAAGTAAAGTACACCAGATTTATAGTGGTTCAGTTGTAAATAGCCTAAGTCCATTGTTCATTTTTATTGCTTTTCTTATATATAAATCTTTTACAAGAAATTGATGACAAGTACAATGATTTCTGATAGAAAAAGATGATCTGTATGCTCCAATTGATTAATGATATTACACGAAGCTTCTAAATCTTAACATGTCCTCCTTGTAAATGGAAAATGCTTGGATAATTATAGGGATGGATTTGAGGTGTGTTTAATGCGGCAAATTATGACATTTCCATGTATATCTTGCCCAAAAGGAATATTGTCTGGAATCCGGAATTTTCTTGATATTCTTCCAAATATATGCCAAATTACTTTCATATTTCATGTTGTTGGGCACGGTTGAGAAGTGGGTCTGGAGGCTTTGGCTCGTGTGGATGGTTTAATAGCCAAGCTCATATACTCCATTATTTGGCTCGGCATGCTCAGCTTGGTAGGTGTCCTCTTCCTTGGCTCAACAAGCGCCCACTTTTTTGGTTCAGTAAGGTGCTACAACAGCTTGGTTCGGTGGGACTCCACCGATCGAATCGAAGACCTTGTTCGGTGGGTCTCCACCCACCGAACCAAAGATCCTGTTCGATGAGTGCCCAACCATCGAATAGAAGCTTCTATTCGATGGGTGTTCACCCACAGGATAGAAAATCTAGCTCGGCACATGAGGCCATCATAGAAGGGTCGGTCTTGGACTTTGCTTCTCTTAAGTTTTCTTCGTTGCCTTGGTCTCTGCTTTGCCATGCCTTCAACCTAACTCTATATCTATAGGCAAAACTGTCCACAACACTTACCACCCAAAGCCTATATAGTAGATTATGGGGTGGGCTTTGTTGAACTTTGAATTCGCCGGTAAAAGCAAATCTCTAACTTCCTCTTTTAGACCTAGACCGGTAAGCTCGTGACCCGATATCTAAAGTAGGTTCAGTGTGTTATCGATTTGGTGATGTAAATGGTCTGGCACTAGCTGGTCTGCTTCACATGGGGAGTTGGTTCGACATGGCCTTGGTTCAACTTGGCTTGGTTTAGCATGGCTCAGTTCGGTATGGCTTGGTTTGGTATGGCTCAGTTCGGTATGGGTCGCTCCCTTATATAAGTTACAGTGCTTCATCCTATTGGGGTAATATCCCGATTTTTCTTACACAAAAAAAATCGAAACATTAGGGTCAAAGAAAGAAAGAGGTAGGAGAAGAAATTAGGAAAACAACATCAGAATCTCACATCGTAGTGGAATAAAATATAACAGACAATAACAGATCTTTACACAAATCAAAACTATATCTGTTTATACAATACATCATCAGAGTATACATCAGAGTGCACTTACATACAACTGGACAATAATCATATCATGTCCTTAATATAACAGAGTACAGCAATCAACACAGCGGAATATATATATATATATATATATATATATATATATATATATATATATAAAAACAAGTACGGAAGATACGTCTCGCCATCCAGCTCGTCTCCTGAGCTCCACAGCATCATATCCTGTATCCTATAATACTCGGTCTGACCTGAGCATCATATAAACAACACCCGAGTCAGTCTGGAATACCAGCGTGAGAAAATCACACTCAAATTTATTATTAAGGTTTCAAAAATCCTTTGAAAATAAAAGCATCTCGTAAGACCACGCCACAAATAAACATGCCGGGTTTTTCCCTTACGATAGCTAAACCACTTTATATCAAAATCCTCTGATATTGTAATAGTGTCTATATACAAATACTTATTAAAATAGCTGAAATTGTTACATCTATTAAATTTCGGCATACTAGCCACAACGTGGGTAATACAAACAAAACTCGTACAAGGCACGTAGGGAGAATGGATTTCCAACGAATGACTAGGCACTGGGGTACCACCTGTCACAATACGTGGCCTAGATCACAGTACCGAGGAGTACGCCCGCTCCCCTGCAACACAAGGCCGGAATCACCTATGGGCAATTCCGAATAAGATCACCCCACGGTTGGGATCAGCAACCGCACCACTAAGCCGAAATAAAAGGGACCTCTAGGCAGGGATGACCATACTCTCCAGTGGGCGCTACCCACGAAGCCTTGCTGCATATCCCCTGATTTTCAGTGATTCCCGGTTGATGAGGCTTGAGGCTAAACGTTACCTTTATAGAACGTTTCACTTAGAATGCCCATCGTCCGCTGACGATGTCCCGAAAGCATTCATCCATACAAGTCCGTTCCGGGTTCGAACGGAACTGAAGGCCCTATTCCATCTTCGATATCAAACTCGTTTCCCCACGAAACGTACAAACCGGATCGAAGTGGTTTTCGAGAAATATATCTCGATCCCGGACTCTTTGAAACGATCAGCGCATTTGGCCAATATTCATAGTCGATTATTTATCTATCAATTAACATACATATCATCCATCAAACAATAAATAATTTCCCAAATTATTTATTATCCTCAAATATCTTCACAAGATATTATTTCCATTTTCAATCCCCATTGAAAACAATTTCAAACATATTCCTCACAGGGAATGAATTCCCAAATATTTATTTCCTCCGAAACACCAAGTACAAAGATCTTTAGATTTTAAAATAATTCAAAAGGCACTTTATTATAAATATACTTTATCAAATACTTTTAGAAACTACTTTAATACTTTATCAAAATATATACTTTAAAATTTTTAAAAATAAAACCACTTTGTAAATGTAAACTAAATTTTCTCTTTTACCAAAATGCTAAATCGCTTTTATATAATTAATACAATAATAGGTTTTGAAAATCTTACTTTGGAATTTAACATCTAGAAATAATCAATTTTCTAAAACATGCTCTTTAAAACACAATTAGAACTTTTAACTTATATTTAAAATTGCTTTGGAAACGCACTTGGCCATCCAAGGAAATACCCTTCTCCACACATTTTAAAAAAAAATATATATAAATCAACATTTATTTTAAACCAATTCATATCCCTTTATAAATTTCCCACCTTGAATTTATATTTTCAAATATCCACAGATATTTTATTCTACTTTATAAACCCAGTTTATAAACTTCAAAATCTCACTTCCCTTTAAATTTCAATTCCAAACATTTAAATCAATTTCCAATTTATTTCCAATTTACTTCACTTGAAAGAAATTTTCTTACTTACTTCATTTCTTTCAAAACACATTAACTTCCAGATTTAATTTCTTTATTCTGAGTTAAAACCCTTTTAATTAAAATATCAATTTCAGATTTCCAAACCTCTTAATTTATCCTTTAATTTAATTTAATTCTTTTACAATTTATTATTTAACTTATTCAAATTCACTAGAATTATTTTGCTTAAATTTTACTCCTTTTATTTCTTTTCTAAAATCCAATTCAATAGATTTTGATAATTCAATATATCAAAGTATTCAATCCAACCATATCACACGATATTTCAATCACCAACAAAATCAACTCAGGATATCAAATATTCATAACACAGAATATTAAATAATCTAAATAATTTTGAGGAATCCAGTTGGATCCCTCCAACCTGTTTCCCTGCATCCACAGACGTTAGCACAATACCAATTCCACTTCAAGGTGGAATATCGCGGTATATGGGTTTTATATATTATCATCCGCTATTATGCGGCGCATAGGGTCTCATCCGCTATATAATGCGGGAATATCAATTCCAATATATACATATTCCAATATATATATATATTGATATATACTACTATATAATATATCACATTCAGTCAATGCAAACATTCAACCAAATATTTAAATTTAACTATTAAAATTTAAATTAAACCAGATGAGTGAGATTAACTCACCTTTAATTTGTTTGCCACCCATACCAATTCTCGGCTTGATTCACAGTTTTAAACGTTGTACAGACATTAGATGATCTTATTAATATTCGAACTAACTGAATGATCAATTATCATTAAATAAATTTAATTAACTAATTATTTACCATAAACAAATTTAATTAATTAGCAATTAAATTTTAACTAATTTCCTTTAATAATTTCTTAGTAGCTACAGTAATTAAGTAAGCTAATTTAACAAATTAATTCCCATTATTTCAAAATTAAACTAGTAACTGGAAATTTATATATGTATATTTATTTCTTTTCATTCTGAAAATAAGCTAAGTAAACTTTATAAAAATTTAATTTATATAAATCCTTTAACATTTTAAAATTCCTATTTTTCTTTTCAGAATCTTATCTATAAATATTAAAAATACATATAGGTATATAAGATTTTCTAGATATATTTTTTCCTGTTTTAATCTACATATTAAAATATTTGTTTATATTAATATATATGTGTCCACAATTCCTTAAATAAAATTATTTTTAGTGACTAATATTAAAGAAGTTTATTAAACAACTAATCACCCAAAATACAGATTTTTATTTCTGTTTTCCCTGCGTATTCATATATATATATATATATATATATAATTAGACTTAAATTTAACAATGATTCACTAATAAATATATATAACTGACAGCGAAAACTCCTATGCTTACCTGTAACCACATCGCGAACTCTATCAAGATCGAACGCGTCCTCCTTCAGCCTTGTCGACCTCGAGACCGCCCCTCGCTGCTACCATGACCTCACCACAAACCCACGCGACCAACGACGAGTACTGCTCTCGCTTCAGAGCTTCCACCATCGCGATCAACTACACCCACTCACATGTGCGGAGCGCAATGCGATTTCCCCCTTCGATCGAAGCCCTACCGCCTTGCCTCGCGTAGCTCGAGAAACCCTAGCTGTTGGGTGAACGGCGATTCGAGACGAGCAGGAGTAGGGGCTCACGAATAAGCAAGTGTGATCGGATATATATTTTTTCGTGTTTGAATTTAAAATAGAAGGAGGAATTTTTTGATTCGATTTCATTTCGAATTGAAGGGGATAAGGGAAAGAAAAGAATGACGTGATTTATAACAGAGATTGCCATTTTTTTTTCTCTGAACGAAAATTTACTTCCGTTCCATCTGATTTTCGTGAAGAAAGAATGGCGTGTTTCAGAAGACAAAGAGTACGTGATTATTTAGAGAGGAGTAGGTCGGCTGAGATGAAAGATTGGTGGCCCTGATTTGATTTTTTAAATCAAATAAAGATATTTACATCAGTTAATTATTCTCTTGACGTTTATATCTCATACGATCACACGATGGATCCGAAAGCTACGAAATTTGAAATCCAATAATAATACAATATTACGGATCCAATGGAACTGGTTCCATCGAATTCCGAGATAGTGCCCCGGAAAGCTATTTTTAAATTCAATTTAGACGATATATTTTTAAAACTGAATAAAACGCTTTTAAATTTAAATTTTAGAATTTTTTTGTTATCTTCAATATTATCAATATAAATTTTACAAGTCATCAAATTATTTTTAACGAGCTTAAACTCCAAATTTCATATTTTTACCCAATTTCCAATTGTTTAATTCAATAATTTAATTATCCCATAAATAGAGATATTTGGAATTTAAGTTAAAATTAACCCTTTAAAATTTATAAAATCAATTAAATATTCCAATTTAAAAAGCCCAAAATTCCGGGTCGTCACATTCCTCCCCACTTAAAAGAATTTCGTCCCCGAAATTACTAATTCGGAAGAATGATCCATAATCCATTAACTACTTCCTCAACTCAAATAGTTCTGAACAACTTGCCAAAACAAATCTTTTTATTAAGGACACAAAATCCCTCTTTCCAACTTTTCAAACTTATCCATAAGTTCCAACCGATTCTACTTACTTAACAATTCAAATTTAAAATTTAAAATTAAATTTAAATTTTTTAAAATTTTCTCAAAATATTTCTAACTCCTCAAATTTCCGAAAATTTTTGCCAGCGTCTCCTTTGCGCGGCTAGCTCGGTACAACTACAAAATTGCCTTTACGGCTCCCAAATCTCAAAAGAAAACAAAATGCCAAGTGGCTATATCAAAATCCCAATCAAATTTCATATTGAAATTTAAACACATACCTTTTGTTGAGAAATTTTATTTATCTTCTGAGATCAAAATCCCAATTTCTCTTGCTTTTAAATTACATGTATACAACTCTGAAATAATATTCAATCACAGCATTCCAATTTGATTTTCATTCAATTATCCATTCAGTATTCCTAATACTAATTCACTTAAGAATTTTCATTCTTCATTTCTTAAGTTCAATATATATATATATATATATATATCCCTTATATTATTACTTTTACTTCACTAAGGAAATTTATATTCATTTCTATTCACTTTGCCTTTTACTATTCCATTTGAATTTAATTTGTTTTAGTTTACTAATTACTTTCAAACTTCAATACTTCTATCGCCATATTTTATCCAAGTTTTCATTTCCACTCTACTAGAATTTAGTTTATCTTCCAACTTTGAACATTGAATTTTATTCACTTTATCTCAGCCCATATTTAATTAACTATCTTCTTTTATTAGTTTCAATTACTACTTTGTTTAAAATTCCAGATAAACGTTTATTTACAAACTTTCTTCTCTTCTTTTAGCTTCTTCGAACAATTACTTCAATTTTACTTTACTTAACATACCCAATTTTACATTAGGTTTCCATATTCAGTTTTAATACTATTCGTTTACCAATTTTAATTCATTGTTGTTAGTGAAATTTCCAAAAATTTCAAAAAAAAATTTCTAACTCCCAAAATTTTCAAAAAATTTTGGCAGAGTCTCCCTCGTACGGAGGAGCTTTTGCAATTTGACAAAGGAGATAAATATGTATGCATCGACCCACACGGTCGGAAAATCAAAAACAGTTCATATTTCCTATTTGTAGTGCGTAGGCGTACCTTGTTTAGCATTTTTAAGCAAGCGGCTAATAAATTTTAGTAATTAGCGCATCAAATCCAGCCACACGGCTTCCAAACCCTGTACTTACTCAATTTAAATATGTAAGTGACAAATATATGCAATTTATTAATACTTCACTTACTTTCAATATCTAGAACATGGATTCTATATACAATGCATGTCATATACTTTCATAAGCACATATGAAATGTTTCGATACTTATTACAATTGCTTTCGACAAATTTACAAACCATTCCGATGGTTTACAATTCAATTTCTTACATTTAATTTATTGTTAATCCAAACAAGCTCATTCAATTCAATTGATTTCAAAATCAATTTTATTTACAGTTACCAGTTCATAGAATTTTATTACTTCAGTTTATAACAAATTTTTAAATTGATTTCCAACACAATTTACTTTTAATTCATTTCTATTTAACTTACATTGTATTTTATTCCATATTGCATAGGTTCCATTCGAACCCATTTTACTTAGCTCGACACATTTCCTGTTTGTATATCAGTAACTATTTCCAAATTAAGTAAACCTAAATTTTTATTTCATCCCAAATCATTTTTACTTTAATTCAATTCCATTCAACTTCAATTCATATTTAATTCACTTACAATTTCAAGTTGAATTTATATTAATACTCAAGCTTCACTTCCAAATTCTATTATTTATTCACAATTCAATTTTTAATTAACCCATTCGAGTTCCATTTCCATATTCCATTGATTTATCAAGTAATTTATTCAAATTTTACCCAATATTTGGTTTTTATCCATTTCCCAAAAATACAAAGCATATTTTAATTGGCTTATTTATTCCATTTCTAAATTTATAAGTCACAATTTATATATATAATACTTCCATCCATTACCACTCAATTATAAATTCATTTGTTTATTCATAAGTTTAGTTTCAATCAATAAATTTTATTTCCAAACATTTATTACTTTCAGTCCACTTGAACTAATTCTACACTTCACTTTCATCTGACGTGATTCAGTTGTATTCCAATTTAATTCAAACTTTAAGTTTTATAAGTTTTCCCATACCCATTTATTATTCCATAACATTTTAATTTACTTCCAGAGTTTAAGCAATTTCCAAAGTACGAAATCACCTTTGAAATCAACTATATCCAAAATTCTTTGGCAATTCCATTATTCTTTTGAATTTTCAAAACCGAATCCAGTTCGCAAACAATTCCGATTTAAAACAATTTGGTAGCAATTTCTCTTCTGGAAACTCGAAAATGAACATCGATGATGCTGCAGTCATCACCGAAATTATTTTCCAACGACTGAAGAGAATTTAGTGCTATTATCCAAATCAAAAGCATTTCAAATATTTTAAATCCCAGACTTCACCAGATTTCGAATCTAATTCAAAATATTTCCCAAAATAACATCACTATTACTCCTTCAAAACCCTTCGGAAACCATTTTCAAACTCAAGGAAACCCAAACTTCCCAATTACTAATTTGGAATCCATCCAAATTTATATCCAAACATTACTCTGGAAATTTTATCTCATTTTGATTATAAATCACATTTATAATCTACACTTACCAATTTAATTTGTTTATGAATTTATCTCTTAACGTTTAGTTATGATTTCAAATTCATTATTCAATTATAAATCACATTCACAAATCTCCTTTATTTTATTTATTTATTCCTTAACCTTTGGTTATAACATTATTTTTCTTATTTTAAATTTTCTCTTAGCTGGTAATAATTTAATATTATCATCTCTAACATCCAACCAACCATATATCAGCTAAATAGCTTACAAAAACTTTTCTTTTTATATACAAAAATAATTTTGGATAAAATTATTCCATTTACCCTATTTTTAAAACAATATTGTGTCGGTTTATCTTGTTTAAGAGTTTAGAAATCCCTATCGATATTGTGGCGTCCCACACATTGACCAGAATCTATAAACACTCAACCGATAAATCAACACAATATAAAACCATTTTATATTCACTAACGAATACGCGCTCATATCTATTAATACTCTCAAAATTCCCACCAGAGCCAAGGTTATCGCTAACCTTCGCTCTGATACCAAGTGTAATATCCCGATTTTTCTTACACAAAAAAAATCGAAACATTAGGGTCAAAAGAAGAAAGAGGTAGGATAAGAAATTAGGAAAACAACATCAGAATCTCACATCGCAGCGGAATAAAATATAATAGACAATAACAGATCTTTACACAAATCAAAACTATATTTGTTTATTCAATACATCATCAGAGTATACATCAGAGTGCACTTACATACAACTGGACAATAATCATATCATGTCCTTAATATAACAGAGTACAGCAATCAACACAGCGGAATATATATATATATAAACAAGTACGAAAGATACGTCTCGCCATTCAGCTCGTCTCCTGAGCTCCACAGCATCATATCCTGTATCCTATAATACTCGGTCTGACCCGAGCATCATATAAACAACACCCGAGTCAGTCTGGAATACCAGCGTGAGAAAATCACACTCAAATTTATTATTAAGGTTTCAAAAATCCTTTGAAAATAAAAGCATCTCGTAAGACCACGCCACAAATAAACATGCCGGGTTTTTCCCTTACGATAGCTAAACCACTTTATATCAAAATCCTCTGATATTATAATAGTGTCTATATACAAATACTTATTAAAATAGCCGAAATTGTTACATCTATTAAATTTTGGCATACTAGCCACAACGTGGGTAATACAAACAAAACTCGTACAAGGCACGTAGGGAGAATGGATTTCCAACGAATGACTAGGCACTGGGGTACCACCTGTCACAGTACGTGGCCTAGATCACAATACCGAGGAGTACGCCCGCTCCCCTGCAACACAAGGCCGGAATCACCTATGGGCAATTCCGAATAAGATCACCCCACGGTTGGGATCAACAACCACACCACTAAGCCGAAATAAAAGGGACCTCTAGGCAGGGATGACCATACTCTCCAGTGGGTGCTACCCACGAAGCCTTGCTGCATATCCCCTAATTTTCAGTCATTCCCGGTTGATGAGGCTTGAGGCTAAACGTTACCTTTATAGAACGTTTCACTTAGAATGCCCATCGTCCGCTGACGATGTCCCGAAAGCATTCATCCATACAAGTCCGTTCCGGGTTCGAACGGAACTGAAGGCCCTATTCCATCTTCGATATCAAACTCGTTTCCCCACGAAACGTACAAACCGGATCGAAGTGGTTTTCGAGAAATATATCTCGATCCCGGACTCTTCGAAACGATCAGCGCATTTGGCCAATATTGATAGTCGATTATTTAACTATCAATTAACATCCATATCATCCATCAAATAATAAATAATTTTCCAAATTATTTATTATCCTCAAATATCTTCACAAGATATTATTTCCATTTTCAATCCCCATTGAAAACAATTTCAAACATATTCCTCACAGGGAATGAATTCCCAAATATTTATTTCCTCCGAAACACCAAGTACAAAGATCTTTAGATTTTAAAATAATTCAAAAGGCACTTTATTATAAATATACTTTATCAAATACTTTTAGAAACTACTTTAATACTTTATCAAAATATATACTTTAAAATTTTTAAAAATAAAACCACTTTGTAAATGTAAACTAAATTTTCTCTTTTACCAAAATGCTAAATCACTTTTATATAATTAATACAATAATAGGTTTTGAAAATCTTACTTTGGAATTTAACATCTAGAAATAATCAATTTTCTAAAACATGCTCTTTAAAACACAATTAGAACTTTTAACTTATATTTAAAATTTCTTTGGAAACGCACTTGGCCATCCAAGGAAATACCCTTCTCCACACATTTTTAAAAAAATAATAATATATAAATCAACATTTATTTTAAACCAATTCATATCCCTTTATAAATTTCCCACCTTGAATTTATATTTTCAAATATCCACAGATATTTTATTCTACTTTATAAACCCAGTTTATAAACTTCAAAATCTCACTTCCCTTTAAATTTCAATTCCAAACATTTAAATCAATTTCCAATTTATTTCCAATTTACTTCACTTGAAAGAAATTTTCTTACTTACTTCATTTCTTTCAAAACACATTAACTTCCAGATTTAATTTCTTTATTCTGAGTTAAAACCCTTTTAATTAAAATATCAATTTCAGATTTCCAAACCTCTTAATTTATCCTTTAATTTAATTTAATCCTTGAATTTAAAAATAAATTCTTTTACAATTTATTATTTAACTTATTCAAATTCACTAGAATTATTTTGCTTAAATTTTACTCCTTTTATTTCTTTTATAAAATCCAATTCAATGGATTTTGATAATTCAATATATCAAAGTATTCAATCCAACCATATCACACGATATTTCAATCACCAACAAAATCAAATCAGGATATCAAATATTCAAAACACAGAATATTAAATAATCTAAATAATTTTGAGGAATCCAGTTGGATCCCTCCAACCTGTTTCCCTACATCCACAGACGTTAGCACAATACCAATTCCACTTCAAGGTGGAATATCGCGGTATATGGGTTTTATATATTATCATCCGCTATTATGCCGCGCATAGGGTCTCATCCGCTATATAATGCGGAAATATCAATTCCAATATATACATATTCCAATATATATATATATATTGATATATACTACTATATAATATATCACATTTAGTCAATGCAAACATTCAACCAAATATTTAAATTTAACTATTAAAATTTAAATTAAACCAGATGAGTAAGATTAACTCACCTTTAATTTGTTTGCCACCCATACCAATTCTCGGCTTGATTCACAGTTTTAGACCTTGTACAGACATTAGATGATCTTATTAATATTCGAACTAACTGAATGATCAATTATCATTAAATAAATTTAATTAACTAATTATTTACCATAAACAAATTTAATTAATTAGCAATTAAATTTTAACTAATTTCCTTTAATAATTTCTTAGTAGCTATAGTAATTAAATAAGCTAATTTAACAAATTAATTCCCATTATTTCAAAATTAAACTAGTAACTGGAAATTTATATATGTATATTTATTTCTTTTCATTCTGAAAATAAGCTAAGTAAACTTTATAAAAATTTAATTTATATAAATCCTTCAACATTTTAAAAATCCTATTTTTCTTTTCAGAATCTTATCTATAAATATTAAAAATACATATAGGTATATAAGATTTTCTAGATATATTTTTTCCTGTTTTAATCTACATATTAAAATATTTGTTTATATTAATATATATGTGTCCACAATTCCTTAAATAAAATTATTTTTAGTGACTAATATTAAAGAAGTTTATTAAACAACTAATCACCCAAAATACAGATTTTTATTTCCGTTTTCCCTGCGTATTCATATATATATTTATATATATATATATATATATATTAAATTAGACTTAAATTTAACAATGATTCACTAATAAATATATATAACTGACAACGAAAACTCCTATGCTTTCCTGTAACCACATCGCGAACTCTATCAAGATCGAACGCATCCTCCTTCAGCCTTGTTGACCTCGTGATTGCCCCTCGCTGCTACCATGACCTCACCACAAACCCACGCGACCAACGACGAGTACTGCTCTCGCTTCAGAGCTGCCACCATCGCGATCAACTACACCCACTCACACGCACGGAGCGCAACGTGATTTCCCTCTTCGATCGAAGCCCTACCGCCTTGCCTCACGTAGCTCGAGAAACCCTAGCTGTTGGGTGAACGGCGATTCGAGACGAGCAGGAGTAGGGGCTCGCGAATAAGCAAGTGTGATCGTCGCTAGACTTGTTTGCGGTCTGCTTTAGGAGATTTGGGTCCTTTCTCTTATACGCCTCTGGCTACCGCTCATGCGGGATGTCATTCTAATCAACCTAGCTCTGCCCATTATCTTGTACATGGGTATGGACCGTCTAAACTCCTGGTAAATCCCATGGATTCTGAGGCCTTGAAATTAATGGCCAAGCAACCCAATCTTATTTTGGCAACCCACGGTATCCCTCGAGAGGATCTTCTTCTACCCACTCTGGAGCAACAAGCACATGATCCACCTGAAGGGTACATGGCCTACTCTCATTAACATTGTTTGGTCGGTGCTTCGCCTCCTCTTTTTACATAGATCACAGGGTTTCTTGTTTATTTAAAGATTGCTTCGTTCGAACTGCATCCGAATGATTATGCCTTCCTCACTAGCTTGTATTCTATCTTCATGAGGGAGTTTCAAGAGCCCCCAACTCATCATTAGATAATATTCATATAAGCTATAAAGAGCAATTAAGAGGGGTCTCATTTCATTTATCTTGAGGCAAGGAGTAAGTTCAAGCCGGTAGAGGACTTGTATTCCAAGTATTATATGTTCAAGAGGGAGTACTTTTTCATCCGTGATAACTTTTTATGCTTCTACCAATGGAATTCAGGGTGTAAGTTTCTCCATCTCATTCATCCCTTCTCATAGTACTAAAAAATATCATGTTGAAGGCTAACTTTTCCTTCCGTGGCTCTTCCTTTCAGGTGTCATGAGAGAAGTGGTTGGAGATGATTTGGATAACATGCTTGAGAGGCTCCAACGAATTCCAAAAAAGATCCGGAAGGTTCTCCATCTTGTTATCGATGATAGCTTGTGACAACTGGGCCTGCTGGTGGTCAGACGCTCAATTAGGAAAGGCGGACTACCTTCGACCTAGAAGCCTGTAGCTAAGGGGAGAAAAGAAAAGGCTCTATGACCGGTGGGATGAGTGAAGTTCATTCTTCACAACCTTCCATTTTTGGTGCTGCTCTAACAACTGAGACATCCAAAAAATTAGTGACTAACATAGCCAGCTCAGAGGAGCCAGAGCTGGGCGCTTCCAAAGTCAAGCCCTAGAAAAAGAGTTGAATATCAATGTAGCATGAGTGGGAGATGATAGCATCCGTACAAGGACTATGGGGAAGGAAAATCTCATTCCTATGATAGTGAACACACTACTTCAGACCATGATAAAGCAAACTCCTCCAGGCACATTGGTTTAACTACTCTACCTGGTGTGAAGGTGGATGAGGCCTTGCATCATGTTTTTGGTTCTGAGGGAGAGGAAGCTTTCAGCCCCAATGATATCTTCAATTTTAATTACCTTCATGACCTGGAGTTTGGGATTATCAATGGGGATTTCGCATCTATAGTGGAGATCCAATAACAGCTGGAGATCCTTGAAGACTCTAAGGGTTTGTGTGGCCATTTCATGCACTTGGACTCACTCACCAACATACTAATGCCTTATTCATGTACCGTTCAAGTGTTAGTCTTGCTTCTAACTCTTCACCCTTTTCCATTGTAGGTAGCATGAGCTCAAAGAGGGAAAAACTATTTTCCAAATGCAGCAACTGGCGTCGAAAGCTCCACCCAGGGATGTATGACAAACTACCTCTTCCTTTGGCTCTAGTATAAATGCCAAGCAGCCAGCCACAAAGTTGTAGATCGAGGAAATTGTCCACTATCACCCGGCTAGCGGTGAGGGCAATCAGGAACCCAAAGATGGTTCTCAAAAAAGATACCGCTCTCCTAGTTGCAACTCTGGGTCCCGTTCTCCGTCTCGTGCCTCAAAATCTCCTTGTCATTCCCCTTTTCCTCTATCTAACTCAGACACCTCCAAGAAGTAGGAGAAAACGAGTTGGAGAAGGGTAATGGTCCCACTCCCTCAGGACAAAGACAAAGGGAAACAGCAAGACAAAGGGTCGTTATCATTGACCCCTCAGATCCAAATTTTGATGAGGTCCAACAACCTTACCAGCCAAGAGATCCTCCAACTTGCTTACTTGTTGAGGCACCGCCTCTTTCCTTCATAGTGGCTATCAACTTATTAGCATATGGCTGGGTAGGTCAAGGCATTAGTAGACTATCACTCCAAGGTTACCAAAGCCACGGGAGAGGTCAACAAGAAGAATATGGAACAAAACTTAAAGACTTTCAAACTGAGAAAACGCCCGCATGAAAAATACCCGTACCATAAGAAAATTGTTGATGCCTTAGAGAGATCTTCTGGCATGGAGATAAAGAAACATACTGGCGAGATAGAGAGGCTCAAAGCTGCCCATGCCGAGGAATTGGAGTAAAGCATGAACACGTGGTGAATGTCAGGGTGGCTAAGAAGGAATACAATGACAAGACTGCATAGCTCTTTGATGATTATAAAATGTCAAGGACAAATACTCCAAGAAGATAGACGAGTTGCGAACAAGGGTTGAGAAAGTTGGACCCGGGATTGCCGATATAAAGAAAAGTGTGTTGGAGTGGAAAGCTGACAGAGTCGCCCTCTGAGCAGAGATTAAGACCCTCTCTGTTGGTAAGGCCGCTGAATCTTATAGGGACAAAAAGCCACAGGTAGAGTGTGATGAATCCAATAGCCAGCTGGATCAAGTGAAAGGGCTCTCGATAAGATTTATTATAGGATGTTTACAGAGAAGAGCCTGGCCTGGTTGAACGACTACCAAAAGGTCATGGCTTCAATTCACAAGCGGTTAATCCATGAGGCGAAGGCTATTAGTGAACAAGGAGGTCATCCCTTCATTCCAAAGCTATCAATTCCCATTAATGGAAACCGTCCGATTAGGTTATATTAAGAGAATCAAAGTTGAGGAGGCCCATAAAAAAAGCTGAGAAATAGAAGAATGGTGGTATAACTTCTAAAAAAGCTATACAAGGTCAAACTTCTAAAACAGTGATTTACGTCTCCATTTATGATGCTTCTCTAACTACTTTTTTATGTTTTCTCCAGATCTGCTGCTAAAAATCATCCCTTAGTGGGCACCCTCCTCCAGCTCACATTCAGATTCTAGGCGATGCCCCCGTGTCTCCTAAAGGAGGTAGGATTTCCCTTTGCAATTATTGAGCGATTATTCGGCATATCCAGGATTACTTGAGCGGGCATATACCTGATAGTCTTTTTGCTTTTCTACAGGTGATGTTCATATGGCGGATCTAGCCGGCGCAGCGGCATATCAAATATTCCATCACCAGCTACCGTGCTCCTAGGTCCCTCTGATCCTCCAATCGGTAGTGCTTCTGAGGTGATTGCCGCCCTTGGAGAGAATGTTGATGTTGAGATCACAAATACCTCTGACCCAGTTGATGATCTTGATGGAGAAGGAACTTTGAAACAGTAGGTCCTAGTTAACTCCCCTATGGACCTAGCAAGGGTGAGCCTAGAGGCTAAGGAGGAATTTGAGCATATAAAGAAAGGACGAGCTGAGCTTGATGTCACTGCCGCTGGCAAAAGGAAAGCAGAGAAGGTCAAAGTGAAAAAGGAAAGCGAGCATAAGGGTTCACATGACCATAAGAGCTTGAAGCACCATCCTAAGCCACCCGTTTCCAAGTCTGGATCGAAATGACAATCACGCCTCATCATCATTTGCATTTTCTTTTTATGCTTTTGTCAAATCTGCTGTGTGTACAAAGATGACAATTACATTAGACATTCTTGCTTGTCAATGATCAATTTTGATGTGTTGTTAAGGTCAATCATGTACCGTTGGTACTTTATGGTTTTTGTTTTATAAAAAATCATGTGTTTAGAAAATTCTATTAGTTTGTTTGGGTTATAGTTTAGTAGTTTCTACGAGCGTTATTCTTCCTTCTATTGAATATGACTTAATATCCATCATGCCTTAGATAGATTTACGTTGTTTGTAGTTGTTAGTTGTTGTGAATCTTACTTATACGCAAAAGAAAGGGGGAATAAACTAGGTGGCTGTCACGTCCTAATGACCGCTTAGTCAGTCTCACCTTGTGCTCCTGTATGTTCAAAGTTATTTGATAATAGCGAATGCCTAGGCAATGTTATTCCGGCTTACCCATGTTAGAAAAGGGGAACCAGACCGATCATTGGTTGAGGACAGACGAATAGGGATTTCTTTGATCCAACACTGTCGGTTGGAAAATTTAGGCCGATCATCAATGGTGAGCACCCATTCGGTGGTCATATCCAAACCATGGGTTGATCGGGCTTGTCATTATCTGTAGAGAAGATTAGGTCGACCGTCAATGGCGAGCACCCATTTGGCGGTTATGTCCTAATCATGGGCTGATCGGGCTCGTCATTGCTGGTAGAGAAGTTTAGGCCGATCATCAATGACGAGCACCTATTTGGTGTTCATGTCCTGACCATGGGATGATCGAACTTGTCATTGTCGGCAGAGAAGTTTAGGACGATCGTTAATGGAGAGCACCCGTTTGGCGGTCATGTCCTGACCATGGGCTGGTCTGGCTTTTCATTACTGGTAGAGAAGTTTAGGTTGATCATCAATGGCAAGCACCTGTTTGACGATCATGTCCTGACCATGAGCTGATCGGGCTCATCATTGCCGGCAGAGAAGTTTAAGCCGGTCGTCAATGGTGAGCACCCGTTTGACAATCATGTTCTGACCATGGGCTAATCGTTAATGGAGAGCACCCATTTGGCGGTCATGTCTTGGCCATGGGTTGATCGGGATCATCATTACCGGTAGAGAAGTTTAGGCCGATCGTCAATGGTGAGCACCCATTTGGCGGTCATGTCCTGACCATGGGCTGATCAGGATTGTCATTGCCGGTAGAGAAGTTTAGGTCGATCATCAATGGAATACACCCGTTTTGTGGTCATGTCCTGACCATGGGATAATCGGGCTCGTTATTGCTGGTAGAGAAGTTTAGGCCAATCGTCAATGGCGAGCACTTGTTTGGCGGTCACGTCCTGGCCGTGGTCTGATAGGGCTCGTCATTACCGGTAGAGAAGTTTAGTATGTCAACGCAATCTTATTTCTGAGTTGAGAAGTCAACTCTCTAGGCCCAGGCGATGCTTCCTCCTGGTGCTAATGTTATTCCTACGCATGTTTAAGTGACAAAGTAAAGTTATGTTTCCTAACCATCACTTAATGACAAGATTTTAAGGAAAATGCACACTTTTTTAGAATCTGTCTTATAGTTATTTTAATTACAAAGTTCCAATACAATTAGCAAAATAGAGTGAACTCAAGTAAAGGAATGACGAAGATGTTGTGCATTCCAAGCTTTCTCGAATATAGATCCATCTATTGTACTGAGGATGAAGGCTCCATTGTCGAAGTCCTTGTGGATGACATACAGTCCTTCCTAAACCGGATTAAGTGCCCCTGGTCAAAGGAAGATTCGCTTTATCACTAAATCCCCTTCCTTGAGTGGGCAGTGTTTAACCTTGGAGTTGTACTGTACAGCTATCCTTCGCTTGTATGCTTCAACCCTCAAGGTTGCTTCCTCGCATTTCTCATCCACCAGGTCAAGTGACATGTTTGGAAGTCTTCGTTATCATTTGGGTTGTAATGAAGTTTTTTATGGGATGAAAATGTTGTCTCTACTGGCAGCATTGCCTCTGACCAATAGGCCAAAGAGAAAGGAGTATGCCCTATTGTTGTCTTAAAAGAGGTGTGGTGGGCCCATAATGACAAAGGCAGTTCGTCCACCCATGCTCCTTTTGCTTTTTCCAGTCGCTTCTTTATGAGTGTCTTTAGGACCTTGTTAATTGCCTCCACCTATCCGTTAGCCTATGGGTACACCACCGCAGAGAAGCTTTTCTTTATTCCAAGCCGCTGGCAGAAATCGATGAACTCTACACTGTCAAATTGCAGTCCATTGTCTGAGATGATCTGGAGAGGGACTCCGTACATGCATATCACATTCATGATTAAAACGTTTATGACCTTGGCCATTGATACCTTAGTAAGGGGATCAGCTTCCACCCACTTAATAAAGTAGTCAACTACCACTATTGCATATTTAACTCCTCCTCGTTCCATTGGAAGTTCTCCAGTTAAATCTATTCCCCAAACCTCAAAGGGCTAAGGGTTACCATGTGAGTCAACTCATTTGGAGGCAACATGGGAATTTTTGCAAACGGTTGGCACCTACCACACTTCCTCGTGTATTCCATCACATCATGGTTCAACATTGGCAAGTTGTGTCCATATTGCTAGGGTCTGCCCTCCAATATGGTCTCCACAGCTTCCTTGATATATGTCTCTCAGTACCCGTTCGGCTTCCTGTCCAACGACGCATCTTAGCAGTGGGTTCGAATATCCTCTTTGATATATAGCAGTCCATATTGGATGACGAAGTGAGGCACCTTCCATAGGGACATCCTGGCCTCATTCTGGCTGTCGGGCAGTGTTCCATCACCCAATACTTTATCAACGGGGTCATCCATGTCTCTATGTCGCCTACAGCTGTAATCACATTTACTTCCTGGAAACTGGGCTGGAGTAGGGTTGTGATAGGCACCAGTACCAACAGAAACTCATCTCCCAAAATTGCCAACTTTACCAAACCATCTACATCTTGATTTTCCTCCTGAGGGACATGTTTGTAGCACCCCTAATTTGGATTAACATTTTTAAGAAATTTAATTACATAACTAAATAAAATAATGTATCAAGATAAAGAGAATGAGATTTGATAATTAGATGTGGTCGTGGATTAAATGATTGGTTAATAAGAATAATTAAACCACAAGGGGAAGGAGGAATAATGTGAGGGCTAAAATAGGAATAATCACTTATTTCCCAACTATAATTCTTTCTCTCTCATTATCCTCGTTCCATTTCACTTCATACAAACTAGATCAAACTTGAAACCGACCACTGTTATGGAAAAAAAGAGGAGAAAAGCAAGGGAAATCAAAATTAAAGCTAAGGGTGATTTAATCGACACTTAATCTCAAATCTCTTTATCCAATCAAGATGAATAATAGTTATGCATCTCACTTTTGCTTGTTTGTTTCGGTTTTATGCTTAAACCTGAAATATATTATGACATTATGCCAAGTAATGAATGATTGTTGCATTATATGCATGTTTGATAATTTATTGGATTATTTATGAAATTATTTGATAGATTTTAAGGGTAGAAACCTAGTTTATGACCTCCAATCGACTTGAAATTTGGATATGATGTTTAAAACATTAATTTGGAGAAGGTTTTTTAATTTCATAATTTTCCAAGCTAGTATATATATTTTATGAATTTCCTAAGTAAGGAAAAAGATTTATTCTGATTTTAATTACTAAAAGTAAATAAATAATCATTTTGGCCTCGAACTTTTTATATATGAAAGGATATGTTAAATCTGATTTTCTGTTATTTTTTAGGATTTTTCCCAAGTGATGATGAATTTCTATGAATTATTATGCTAGAAAAGCATTTAAACTAATATTAGTTAAGGGTATTAATTAATTAAGTTTGTATAAGTTTCTGAAAAGATAAAACTGACTTGTGGCAGTTTTCTTGAAAGAAATTGGTAAAGTTTGTTTTTAACCAATAGAAAATCGACAAAGAATTATAGTTGGTGAAAAGAAATTCCTTTATATAGAAATAAAACAGTTTTCATATTAATCACGATATTGCCAATTCGTATTCATTTCGACATCATTAATTTTGTAACTCATCGAAACCATTCCTACATCCTTTGCCCTTTTGTTTGGAAACCCATTTCACATGGCATTGATGTTGTAAGTCTTCTGCTTTGAAACCTATGCTTTAAAGGTTTTAATGCCGCATGCCTTTATTTCTGACAACCTTAAAGTAGCGGCATAGTTACCATAATTTAAAAGCCGATATCAAATATTTTAAGGTTTTAATGTTGCAATTCATCATTTTTGATATCAACTGTTTTGTGGCAATGATGCCCTAAGTCCTATTTCCAATATGAGTTATTTTGTGGCAATGATGTCACAGGTCTTATTTTCGATATGAATTATTCCATGGCAAAAATGTCGCAAGTCATATTTTTGGTATGAATTATTTTGAGACAATGATGCCACAAGTTCACATTTCCGATATCAATTATTTTAAGGCAATGATGTCGTGAGTTATCATTTCAACAACTTAATAGTGGCGGCATAACAAGCGCAGTTTAGTAAGGATGACATCAATTCCTTTGAGATATTGATGTTGAAGGTTATCAATTTTGGTATTCCTATTTTCTAACTTGAAAGCCTTTATACTATGTAAACCTAATACCAAGCTTCATAGGTTTGACAACATATATACTTATATTATACGACAAGAATGATTTCGGCCCTACGCCCTTAAGTTTTATAAATCAAAATACTTTATTTTAACTTCGATATTGAAGGAGGGCGACAACCTATATCGGCCGAATTGGTGCTGCATTTTATCAATTTAAATAGCTTTATTTGAGGGCTTGATAGCCTAAGGTGTTGGAGTTGCGAAAAGCTCTTATTGATTTCGAAATTAATGAAAGCTATTTCAAAAAAGAACATATTTTGGCATAATACTTTGACTAAGTAAAAGGGCTATATTTTCCTTGTTTTAAACATGATTTCAATGGATAAATCATTTATAAAGACTTACATTTTCAAGGAAATAAAAAGGGTATTTTAGCCCAAGGTTTTACATAAGAATTATGGTTATCACTATTAGATAAATTGTGATAGGATATCTTGACCAAGGATTAGAGATTAGAAAACCAGCTAATGGGACTAGTGCAGAGTCGTGCCCTATGCTTCAGCTGTTAGCCCCAAGCTGATATTGGTCCATAATTCCAATGTGCAGGGATTTGTTGAGGGTAAAGACTAAAAGTAGGTTTACACACAAAAGGGAATCCATAACTTAGATATGTTATTGGTTGACCTACAAAACCATTAGGTTCATAATGAGCCTAGCAAAACTATGAGATAGACGGATAGTCAGGTTTACACTAAGAAGATTGTGTTTAGATGGACAGTCTAGTTTACTCCTAATGGTAATTTGGGAAATTTGGTATATCTGGTAGGCCTGAGTTAGCCATATAGGTTAGTAGTAACCCTGGAAAAACTATGAAGTATGAACAGATAGTTTATTGATTTGGACAAACTAGCCAGATTTACCCATGCGGCATGCATGCATATGATTATTTTATGTTTGTTTAACCAATTTGATTTCAAGAGCATGATTTTGATTGACATATTTTCAGAAGAAACTAGCGAGGGGAAAACTCGTTCCGCTCAGCGGCGTCGTCTCACTAGATATCTAATTTCAAGATGGCATATTATTATACATACCAGATGTTTTGTCTGACCCGAAGTTTTTGTTTTCCCCTTTAACTCTAGAGTGCTCATTTGAGTAGTTTGAGAGCAAGGTTTACAGGTTCTTAGGTTGATGAATTAAGCTTCTGAAGATGTGCAAGATGCAAGTTAGCTATGTTAAGGAGATATTTTGTCCGATGTGATATCATTTCATTTTATCCTAATGTATGTAATGGTAGAATATGTATCTGTCAAGTAGTAAACTCTGATTAGCCAAGGGGGCATGTTCATATGTCACTTTTGAAGTATATTGTAATAATTATATTTTATCTCAACTTGGGCAACACTTGGGATTATGTAATGAACATGAAAATTATTAATGAAATGTATTTTGAAAATTTTCGTATTCCTATGCTTTTGATGTTATTGATATGATTAATACAACTGTATTTTATCACCAGAAATTAATACTATGGATGATTGCAACATCCGTAGCCCTAACTTTCAGGCTTTAGAATGAGGGATGTTATAACTAGGTATCAAAGCAAAGATTTATGTAAAACTAAAAGAATTTTGAACTTAAAAGAGTTTTGAAAACATAATTTGAATGAATCGGTGAATAAGTTGGGGTATGGGATAATACTATAGTAACGTACTTGTATTTGCTATATATAAGTATATATTATATCTCTACCCTTCCTTCTCTCTTAGACCATTCTTCCATATCTTACTAAGGTTTGAATGCAGATTTAAGAAAAGTAAGGTATGGAGGTAGGAAATAGAGGAATGAATCTCGATGAAGAAGCACCACAACCAATGGAAATGTCAAGCCTAATACTAGAAGAAATCTGGATCGATAAGCAACTGCAAATGTGGGTGTTAGAATGCTACCAGTGGATATGGAGCTATGTATCAGTTCATTGTTAACACGATGCAAGCTGGAGCTACACCTGGATTAGTTGGTGGAAATGCTACTAATGTAGAAGGACCAAATCCTAAAGTTACTATTATCAATAACTATGCTGTGTTGAGTGTTCATCGACGGATTTTCTATCGAGTTAGAAAACTGTCGAACGAATTTAGAAATAAAAATAACCGCAAGCGCACGGTGTACGAATGTAGCACGTGGCGAATACGGGTCGATCCGCAGGGAATTGATGATTTTAGAATTCTATTTAATCAAATTAAACCAAAGTCGAGTGATTGTTAACTAACTAAAAGAAAGTAAAAACAAAGTAAAACTAAGAAGAATAAAAAGATGAGATTAAAGAGCAATTTAGAGGCAAATCCCCTCTCATGATCATATAAATCAACATAATGACATTATGAGCTCTTTTTGGTCATGTATGAGTTTAGTTGATGAATTTATCATAAGCATGGCCTAATTGTGTTATTAATTAACACACTTAAACCATCAAACTTTAATGCACCCTCTAACCCACTTACTAACTTCAATGAAAATGATATGAAATCAAAAGTATAATCTATTTTAAGTATGGTTTATTAACTATTGAATTAGAAACATAAACCATCAAATTTTGATTCTAAATCCACTTCCATTACCATGATCATATGTAGATGAAGAGGTAATTAATGATTCATATGACTAAGCATAGCATATTTGTTTTGAACAATATAAGCTATCAAACTCAATATTAAACACAAAATCACACAAACATCTACTTTCCATTAAGCACAATAGAGACATAAAAGAAATTCTGTTGCATCTACATGATTCAAGAGAGCTTCATTACCCCTAAATTGAAGGGATTAGCCTCTCATTTTTGTTATCAAATCAACAAATGAAAACAACATTAAACAAACAAGAGGAAAAAGAGAGAAAAAAGAAAGGGAAAACTAATCTACTTGCATGAAATAAGAGAGATCTACACCACAACATGAAAGTAAATAAACAAAAGAAGCATGTAAAAGAAGAGAGCACTAATTAACATTGCATAAAAAAATGGAAGTTACATGAAAATAAAAATGGCTAAGTAGCCATGGAAAGAGAAGAGAGCTTTCTTTTATTTGATCTAAAACTAACTAAGAGAGACTATGTAGAGGAAGAGAGGAGGTTACATGAAACATAAGGGGTCTTTATACTTGTATGAAACCCTAATTCATATTTTTGGGGAATGCCCAAATTGCCCTTGAGGTAGTGTGGTGGCCAAGTAATCATTAGCCTCCCATAATCATCCATTTAAGTGTGCATGAAGATTTGATGGCCATTAGCATGTGGATTAGCTTCTAATTTGTACATGAAGGAAGGTGGGTAGGTGGGGTCCTCCATGATCTTTACTTTGAATTATTTCCATCTTCATTTGTTCTCTTCACTATTGTGCATGCATATGTGATCATGAAACCACTTGTATATGAAGCCAAATTCCTATAAAAAAATATAGAAATTTCCAATTAAATTTTATCAAATTAATATATGCACAAAAATGACCATTTTGCCCTTGGTTGAAGATGAATATGTGACGATTTGAAAATAATATGAATGTTGGTTTATACAAGTTAAAATGCCCGATATGATCATTTATTTAATTTAAATAGATTAATATGGTGGTAAAAATATGCACATTAACGTGCACATCAAATACCCCCACACTTATCTTTTTATTCGTCCTCGAATAAACTAAAACTAAGATAAATCCGTTTTCGTATTGAGCATGATCGCATTGAGCGTATGCAACAAGCCATTAAACCTCTGGGTGTCCCCAGTAGGACGAGTGTTGTCTCTTGAGGGTTTTCAGCGGATACTACCCGCAAAATCCAAATGCAGGATGAAAATATTTACAAAATGCAAGATTTATTTACAAGGAGATGAATGCGAGTTTTTGGAAATATTTACAGATGAAAGAATTACTTTTAAATAGACACAACTAAGTTAAATATAGATTTTGGTTATTATCTTGAAAATTTAAGTCATTTACTCGTCAAAATTTCCAACAAAAATTAAGTTATCATAACAAATAGACTATAGTTTAACTCGTTGTTTCGGTTGATAACAAAGTGTAATTATAAAATGGATCCTTAGTTGATTATCAAAGTTTATCAAAGTGGTATATTCATTTCTTTTCAATAACAAGTCAAATCAAATAAGTTAAAATAGTGCTTGGATTTCATTTGCTTACTCTTTCCATTTTTTTTCTTTTGAAATTTTTATTGATATTAACAATATTTATATATGCCTAACTCAGATAAACTGAGGCCATATATATTATCTGTGCACTGCCTTGCGGACTGATGTGAGGGGAATACAGAGCGTGGCGAGTGAACACACAAGTGTGAACACCTATTGACTGTAGGCATTATTAAAAAGAATTTTTATTTATATACACCTAACTCATATAAACTGAGGCCAGATGTACCGATCATGCACTGCCTTCCGGGCTTACGTGAGAAGGGTACAGAGCATGGCGAGTGAACACACGAGTGTGAACACCTGACTCTATGTGTTAAAAATATATACATATATACAAATGTTTTTTCTTCTTTTCTTTCTTTTTTTTAGAAAGAAGAGAGTTTTTGCAAAATCATCTTAGCACCACTTAACTTAGAAGACAAAAAAATGTTATATCCTTTACTTTAAATCAACCACTTTTTTAAAACAAAGATTTTCAATTAGGATATGTTTCATAATTATCACGTATGAATCTTCCTATATGCTAGTTAAACCATTATTATTTGTAATCAAACTTCATTTTTATTTTTGTTAAGACGAATAAATTTTCAAAAATTTCAATTTAATAAACCAAAACCATATATTTATCTTATAGTGTTTCTTTAAAAATAAATTAAAATGCTTAAAAAAAATGTTTGCTTTTTCTGTTTTTGAGATTTTATTTTTTTTTTTGGAAAAATTGAAAATGATGGTGAGTCTCCCCCCACGCTTGATTTTGACTGTGTCCCCACAGTCAACCCAAGTGGAAGGAGAAAAATAAAAATAAAAACATGATACTTATTCAAATGAAAATTAACGGTATTTACACGAGATCAGAAAGTATATCGTCAAAAAGTAAATGAAACGGTCTTCCAAAAATCGATTCATTTGCCTCGTTAAGTATACGAGGCACGGCTTAAGCTCAGAAAACCAAACCATACAAGATTTCGAAGTTGAATTTGGATTTGGAAAAATGAATGTCGTTTTATTAGAAATTGTACGAGTCATTTTATTTTCAATGATTTTTGGGGTTGATAAAACGATTGATTGAAGTTCAAGTTTATTTTCACCAAATTGCAATTCAAGCTGTTCATTGAAAAATTCTTCAGAATTATTTATTTCAAAATCAAATTGGTGATTTAAATCTTCCCCATCAGAGTTTAACGACACATTTTCAAAAGGTCCATAAAACTCGTGTTTGTTAAATTCGACTTCCTTTGTTGGATTATCAACAACTTCATTGCGTATCTCAAGTTCAAAATCTAAAGTTGTTGTATTCAAATTTTCAGAAAAAGGAAGATTGAAATTTAAATCGATTTTCTCACCCTCAAAAGAATTGAAATCCAAGTCAATCACCAAATTTTCAACAACTTCGTTAAGATCGTTATTTTCAATTTCAAAAGTTGTTATTTGAAAATCGTCGATTTGGGTAAAAGATGGATTATTGTTTGACTCGTCACACGTTGGAATTTGATTTTGTTTTTCACGTTGTTTCATATATGTTTCAAACAACGAATTCGTGTGATCATTGTAAATTTCGTTCATTTGCTCAACAAAATCCAATTTATAATTATTAACATGAGGATTTTCACTTTGAAATTGTTGAGAACAAAGATTTTCAATCGTAACGTGGTTAAGATTATTCCAATTGCCAAATTCGTTTGAAAAGTTGTTTCCATTTTCATTTTGAGTTTGAAATTCATTTTGGAGTTCGAAATTGAATTGGCATGGGTTATAATCGAAATCGTTTGAATTTTGAATTGAATTCAAATTTTGAAATCCTTGACTCGAGTTGTTACACAAATATGAATTACACAAATCATTTATCATTTGATTTTGTTGTGTAGAAATTTCAAGTAGAGATGAAATGCTATTTGCGAGATTCGAGGGTTGGTCTTCGTTTTGAAAACTTTGTTGTTCAAAATTCGAATTGTTTAAACAATAATCGGTGTTAAAATATCCATACGAATTTGGAGTGAAATCATTTGGATCATATTGATTTTCACAACTATTGTAAAATTCATGTGAGTGGGGAAACTCAGACATTTTCAAGAGTGTTTTTGGGTTTTTTTTATACAGGAAAAATATTTACAAATAGAATTTATTTTTCAAAATGGAAAATTGATTTTTGTTTTGTTTTTTGGTTTTTCAATTTTTTTTGTTTTTGAAAAGGTTTTATAATTTATTTATTTTTTGGTTTTTCTAAAATTTTTTGGATTTTTGAAATTTCAAAGAAAAAGGATTTAAAAATTTCAAAGAAAAAGGAATATATACAATTTTTTTTAGTTTTGGATTTTTAAATTTTTTTTTTAAATATGCATGAACTAATGCAACTAAATGAATGCAAGGGTTAATTACAAATGATTTATCCTAAGTTAACTCAAAATTGTATAATCACATTTTGTCTTAAATCAAAAAGATAGTTCTCAGCCAGGTAACGGGCAGGGGTTATCGGTGCACCACGAATCACCATAGCAATGCAGCCGAAGGTTTAAGTACCTTCAGAGGACAACCACTATAATATTTATGAATCACCATAATATTTATAAATGGTTATTACTCTGCCGTAGCCTAGACACCAAGAAATTAAATTGTTCAAAGAAGACAACTCTTGTCAATACACAATTAAAAGTTATCAATGTCTAATCGTTATTATTAATCAAAATCTAGGATGAAATGCAAAGCAGAAAATAAACGTGTATTAACAATGCAACTACGAATGTAATTTTTTTTGCTTTTTAATTTTTTAATTTTTTTTTCTTTTTTAAATATATATATGCAAATGCAAGCGATCAACAATGCAACTAAAATAAAAACAAGAGATATATACAATGCAAGGCAAATAAAGAGAAAAATATAAATAAGCAAGCAGTTTTTTTTTGGCAAGCTCAGCACGCAAGCAATTTATTTTAGCAAGCACTTCTGCTCCTTCTGCAATTCTACTTTGGCAACCTGAAATAAATTCAAAATATATATATAGTTTTTTTTAAAAAGGAAACTTAAAAGTGATGTTTTACTTAAAAAAAATTTATAGAAAGGATGGTAAAACCCAAAAAGAAAATGGACTTAAAATTAAAAGAAAAGGGAAAAATACAAAATTGAAATCAAACACATACACTAACACAACCCGGCCCAACATTTTTTTTAAATCAATACAGCTCACGGCCCACAAACAAAGGCCCAAACCCGTTCTTCATAACAAAATCACTCAGGAGAAAATTTAATAACCAAAATCCTCTTTCTATCGTAAAAACGAAGGGCGGATTAAACAAAAAAACGTTCAGTTTAAAAAAAAGTGCAAGTTCGAATTGCAAGCGATTTGTGGGTTGAGGAGGAATTCGTGATAGAGTTCGGTGTTGCTTGTGTGTTTGTTGAAGTTTCAACAGTATTGGAATTTGGTTCGGCGGAGTTTGACACAACTTCGATTTCGAGTTATTGGGTAACTGCCGCGATTGTAGTGGAAGAAGATGGTCATGGAACAGAGGTGATTCTGTTGAAGAGGCTGCTGGAATTTGCTGCAATTGTATTCTATTGGGGAGGAATGGGAGGAGGCGATTCGATGTTGGTAGGCTTTGCAGCGAATGGCTTGATGAACTAAAAATGGTAACAGGAGTTTAAGTGGTTGTGTGCACTTGCAAGGCTGTAAGTGATGAAGTTATTTAAATGTAGATGTTGAGGCAGTCATGCAATTTTGGAGGTGAGTTGCAAGTTGGTTGATGAATTGGTTTGTGTGGAGTCGCAAGGCGATTGCAGAAGTTGGAGGTTGCGATTTCTGCTCGCGAGGGGATTTGGGTTGCGAGTTTGTTTGTGAAGAACTTGGTGATTCGAATTGGTGGCAGGTTGTATCGTGTGACTTTGGAGCTGTTTGAGTTCGAGTTCGTAGTGCTGAAGTCGCAGGTTAGTGGTGATAACTGGAATCGCAGGATGTTTTTTTTGAATGATTGGGTTGAATGAATGTATGAATGTATGGTATGTTCAGGTTCGATGTTGTGTTTGTGAAAGCAATTTCCAGCAGTAAGTAGATGTTGATTAGGGATGGTGGAGAAGGAGGTGAAAGACAGTGTTCAGGGTTGTAGAACCAGTGAGACAGAAGTGTTGGTGGGGATGTTTTCAGGTGCAGTTTGTATATATGAATGGTGAAGTGGTGAAGTGTTCAGGGAAGTATGGAGTGGGTTATTGGTGATGTTGTAAAGAATGTCAGTGCAATAATTTAGTTGAATGTAGGCAGTAGTTGATGGTTTCCTGAGGCAGTAGAACGCTGTTGTGGTATGATGATGACTGGTATGGTGATTTATGCGATGAAGTATAGCTTTCATTGGTATGCAATGTCGTGAGTGGTTGGATTTGAGACTGGAGTGTGTTTGGAGGGGTATGTGATGCTGCTTGTATGTGCAGGGCAGTGTGGTAGTATTCAGGGAGGTGGAAGATGATTGTTCTGGTGAACTACCGTAGACTGTCAATGGCAATGTATGATGAGGCAGGTAGGCAGTATGAGGAAGGCGGTATGGTGATGTAGCCTTTGGTGTAGTGCACAGTGAAGGTCGATTTGCAGTAGTTATGTGTGCTATGTTCGTTCAAGTTGACAGGTTTATATTGGAAGAGTTGATGGCTAGAAGAGTTGATGTTGAGTAGGGTGTAGTTTGTGACAGGTTTGGGAGTGGAGTTGAAGTGGTATTGCAGATGAATAGCAACTGGTTGATGAAGTTGCTATTAGTTTGATGTATTCGGCAGCTGGTTAATGAATGAAGGATTGAAGTAGATGAATACAGTGGTAGTTGATGTCATGAAGAATTGGGTTGATGGTGTTCACTGTGGAAGGGGATGAGGATGTTGTGTTGTTTTGGCAATGGTTTGATGCAATTTGTATTTGGGTTGATGAAGGGGAAGTGAGGTAGCAGTAACGAACAGAGAGGCACACAACAACAGAAATTGAAACAGCAGAAAAATGAAAAGAGATTGGCAATGAACATAAATTGTAAAATGAAAACAAAGATTGTAAAATGAAATGCAAAGTGTAAATGAAATAGAAATAAAATATTTTTGTTCTTTTTTGTTTTGAAATTTTGTATTTTCTTTTTTTTTAGAATATGAATTGCAAATAGAAAACAAGCACACAATGAACACAAACAAATGAAAGCAAAATTCACACAAAAACACACAACAACATTTTTTTTAAAATGCAAACAAAAATAAAATAGACACACAAAAATCAAACAAAAATAATTCGAAGAATAGAAAATCAAAATCAAAACGATTCCCCGGCAATGGCGCCAAAAACTTGTTTGTCGATGGATTTTCTATCGAGTTAGAAAACCATCGAACGAATTTAGAAATAAAAATAACCACAAGCGCACGGTGTACGAATGTAGCACGTGGCGAATACGGGTCGATCCGCAGGGAATTGATGATTTTAGAATTCTATTCAATCAAATTAAACCAAAGTCGAGTGATTGTTAACTAACTAAAAGAAAGTAAAAACAAAGTAAAACTAAGAAGAATAAAAGGATTAGATTAAAGAGCAATTTAGAGGCAAATCCCCTCTCATGATCATATAAATCAACATAATGACATTATGATCTCTTTTTGGTCATGTGTGAGTTTAGTTGATGCATTTATCATAAGCATGGCCTAATTGTGTTATTAATTAACACACTTAAAGCATCAAACTTTAATGCACCCTCTAACCCACTTACTAACTTCAATGAAAATGATATGAAATCAAAAGTAGAATCTATTTTAAGTATGGTTTATTAACTATTGAATTAGAAACATAAACCATCAAATTTTGATTCTGAATCCACTTCCATTACCATGATCATATATAGATGAAGAGGTAATTAATGATTCATATGACTAAGCATAGCATATTTGTTTTGAACAATATAAGCTATCAAACTCAATATTAAACACAAAATCACACAAAAATCTACTTTCTATTAAGCACAATAGAGACATAAAAGAAATTATGTTGCATCTACATGATTCAAGAGAGCTTCATTACCCCTAAATTGAAGGGATTAGCCTCTCATTTTTGTTATCAAATCAACAAATGTAGAAAACAACATTAAATAAACAAGAGGAAAAAGAGAGAAAAAAGAAAGGGAAAACTAATCTACTTGTATGAAATAAGAGAGATCTACACCACAACATGAAAGTAAATAAACAAAAGAAGCATGTAAAAGAAGAGAGCACTAATTAACATTGCAAAAAAAATGGAAGTTACATGAAAATAAAAATGGCTAAGTAGCCATGGAAAAGAGAATAGAGCTTTCTTTTATTTGATCTAAAACTAACTAAGAGAGACTATGTAGAGGAAGAGAGGAGGTTACATGAAACATAAGGGGTCTTTACACTTGTATGAAACCCTAATTCATATTTTTGGGGAATGCCCAAATTGCCCTTGAGGTAGTGTGGTGGCCAAGTAATCATTAGCCTCCCATAATCATCCATTTAAGTGTGCATGAAGATTTGATGGCCATTAACATGTGGATTAGCTTCTAATTTGTACATGAAGGAAGGTGGGTAGGTGGGGTCCTCCATGATCTTTACTTTGAATTATTTCCATCTTCATTTGTTCTCTTCACTCTTGTGCATGCATATGTGATCATGAAACCACTTGTATATGAAGCCAAATTCCTATAAAAAAATATAGAAATTTCCAATTAAATTTTATCAAATTAATATATGCACAAAAATGACCATTTTGCCCTTGGTTGAAGATGAATATGTGACGATTTGAAAATAATATGAATGTTGGTTTAAACAAGTTAAAATGCCCGATATGATCATTTATTTAATTTAAATAGATTAAATATGGTGGTAAAAATATGCACATTAACGTGCACATCTTTGAGTCAGGATTATACTAGACTCTAAGGAAAGCCGTTTATTAGAACTGAAGATGCTATCGAAGTGGAGAATTGGCTACTGTATTGTGAAAGGATTTTTGCAGACTTAGGCTTGAATAATGAGTGGAAGAGGAGATTGGCATCCAAGCAATTGCAAGGAACTGCATTGTACTGGTGGAATAGTGTAACTGTGTGAATACCAGAAGAGAACTTGACCTAAGCTGAGTTCAAAAAGAGATTTGAAGAGAAATTTATGTCTGAAATAGCCAAGTGAACTTTTCTCGGAAAGTTTTCTAAATTGAATCAAAGAGATATGTTAGTGCTTGAGTATGCGACTAGGTTTGAAGAGCTGTCTAGGTATAGATATGCTACTGTGGATGCGGTGATAAAGAGGAACGAGAAGTTTATTAGAGGTTTGAAAACGAAGCTTTCCAGGGAAACACTGCCGCATCTTAGTGACCCATGTGATGCAGTAGTGGAGATGGCACTGACGAATGAAGAAATGCTTGCGTAATTTGGTAGCAACAAACTATAGAGACTTAGAGTGGTCAATGTCAAAAAAGAAAGTTCTTTAAAAGAAGGGAGGTCAGAAGGGTGGAGCTGCGAAGAAAGTAAAAGCTAATGTTATTTGCTTCAAATGTGACAAGAAGGGGCACTTTGCCAATGAGTGTCGTTCTGGAGATGGAAAGAAGTTCATTAGAAGGAAGAACATCATATATTTCAAGTGTGACCAGATATGGCATTACAAGAACCAGTGTTGAGAACCCATGAAGGCTAAAAAAGGAAAAGTGTTTGCTTTGGAACTATCTACTTCGAGGCCAACATCAAAAGAGAAGGGAAAGATTGTGATGGGAGGTAGGCTTTTGATTCATGGCATACATGTTAGAGTATTGTTTGATACCGGTGCATCACATTCTTTTATCTCTCATTGTTTGGTAGATAAGCTAAGTTTAGAACCGTCATACCTTGTTACTTCCTTAAGGATTGCGAACCTAATAGTGGGGTATGCAACTCTTGGGATGAGATGTGATCATTTAGAGTTTGAGTTATTAGGTTATATATTTTCCTGCATGTTGCATGTGTTTGATTTTGTGGGTTTTCGGATTATTTTGGACATGGATTGGTTAAGCAAATATGATGCTAGGATATTATTCCAAGATAGGAAAATATTGCTAAGACACTCTAATAGTAGCGATCGACTTATATACTCAATAGAGAACACAAAATTTTGATGTTTGCGCTTTATTAGGTGCAATAGAGGAGAAATATGAGCTATATCGAGTTTATGTTGTAAGAGAATCTGCATATGTTTTTGAACCGGTTATAGATTACCACTTAAAAGAGCTATTGAGTTCAGAATAGATCTTGTACCTAGAGCTAAACCCATTAGCAGACCACCTAACTGGATGACACCTACCGAGATGAAGGAGTTAAAGGTGCAGCTAGTGGACTAGGAAGAGAAGAGTTTTATCAGGCCAAGTAGTTCGCCTTGGGAAGTAACCGTGGGATTCATAAAGAAACCGGATGAATCATTAAGGATGTGTATTGATTATTGTAAGTTAAATGAAAAGACAATAAAGAATTAATATCCTCTGCCAGTAATAAATGATTTGTTTGATCAGTTGAGTGGAGCCAAAGTATTTTCTCAGTTAGACTTGATGATAGGGTTCCATTAATTGAGAATCGTGGGGGACAGTATTCCTTTGATGGCATTTCAAACGAGGTATCGTTCATATGAGTGGTTAGTCATGCCATTCGGGTTGACTAATGCGCCTGCTTTTTTTATGGATTTTCTGAACCATATTTTCTGAGAGCACTTGGATAGGTTCATCTTAGTATTTATGGATGACATTCTGATATACTCTAGGAATGAGCAAGATCATGAGACTCATCTTAGAATAGCTCTTGAGACGTTGAGGCGGCATCAACTGAAAGCTAAGTTTTCGAAGTGTTACCTTTAGCAGAGAGAAGTTAATTTTCTTGGTCATGTAGTTTCAGAGTTATCAATAGATCTGACTAAGATCGAAGCTGTTAATAATTGTAAGAGACCCGAAACTGAGACTAAGAAAAATAGTTTTCTTGGATTAAGTTGCTATTATAGGAGATTCATCAAAGATTTCTCTCGTATAGCAACACCGATGACAAAACTAACAAGGAAGGACGTAAAGTATGTTTAGACTGATAAATGTGAGGAGGCATTCCTAAAGCTGAAACATTTATTGACCAGTGCAACCGTGTTAGTTATTCCGGATGGAAATCAAGATTTGGTGGTGTATACTGATGCTTGTGGTACAGGATTAGGAGTTGTGTTGATGCAAAAAGGTAAAGTGATTGCTTACGATTCTTGATACCTAGACCGCATGAAGTTAGTTATCCAACTCATGATTTGGAGTTGGCAGCTATAATCTTTGCTTTAAAGGTGTGGAGATAATATCTTTCGGGAGAAAGATTCAATTTGTTTATGGATCACAAGTCTTTGAAATATTTAGTCTCTCGGAAGGAGTTGAATATGAGACAGCGCCAATGGTTAGAGTTCAAAGTAGCTTTTGATTTTGGAATTGAGTATATGCCAGGAAAAAGAAATAAAGCCGTAGATGCACTTAGTAGGAAACACCAGAATGCAATGTTAGCAATGTTAACCGAGTGGAAAGATTTGGAAGCATTAACTACTTGTGGTGTGTAGTTAAGATCGATGGCTTGTTCTAGTCAAGAAACTACCATGTTTTCATGTTTGGAAGTTACACTAGTACTGATCGAAAGGATTGCTTCTAAGTAGAGAGATGATCCATTACTGGTTAAATGGATTAGAAGAATTGAAAGTGGAACCGAAAGTAATGATTTGAATGGTTTTAGTCTTGACCAAAATGGATGGTTAAGGAAGAAGGGACGATTATGCATTCTAGAAGTTAGAGACCTAAGGAAAGAAGTTCTTAGGGAGTGTCATCGATCGAAGTTTACTATTCATCCTGGAGGAACTAAGATGTATCAGGATATGAAGAGAAGTTTCTTCTAGGAGGGTATGAAACAGATGTAGGCTTATGGTGTTTAAATTGCCAATAAGTGAAAGCCGAGCATCAGAAGCTAAGTGGATTGCTTCAGCCTTTTGATATACCAGTATGGAAATGAGATTCTATATCTATGGATTTCGTTAACGGGTTTTTAAGATTGAATAGGGGAAATGAAAGTATTTGGGTTATAGTGGATAGATTAACCAAGAGTGCACATTTCATTTCTGTTAGTCGATAAGAACGGCACCAGTATTGGCTAAGTTGTTTATGAAGAATATTGTTAGACTGCATAGGATTCCTAGTAGTATAGGCAGGGACGGAGATACTTTGCTTACTAGTGAATTGCGGAAGAGTCTGTAGGAAGTGTTAGGTACCAAGCTGAAGATGAGCACCGCTTACGACCCATAGACAGATGGGCAAACAAGGTGAGTAAATAAGGTACTTGAAGATTTGTTGGGAGCTTATGTACTAGACATTGGAGGGTCATGTGAAGACCATTTACAATTAATCGAGTTTTCCTATAATAATAGTTATCAGGCTAGTATAGGAATGGTACCTTTCGAAACTTTGTATGGAAGGCCATGCAAATCCCCCACGTGTTGGTTAGAGACCAATTGATTCTTGGTCTAGATATGGTGAGAGAAGCCATAGAAAAGATTGAGTTAATCCGAACAAGGATGAAGGAAGTTCAGATGATGCAGAAAAGTTATGCAGATAAGAGACATAAGGACTTAGAGTTCTCAGTTGAAGACCATGTGTTTGTCAAAGTATTGCTAATGAAGGGTGTAATTCGGTTTGGGAAGTCAAGAAATTGGCACCTAGATTTGTTGGACCGTTCTCTATTATAGAAAGGATCGAAAAACTCGCTTAGAGGATAGAGTTACCGAACAGTTTTGCTGGAGTCCACAGTGTTTTTCATATATCTCATCTTGGAAAGTGTGTTCACGATCCAGAGACTACAATCACTCTGAATGCATTAGAAGATTTATTGGTGAAATCGGACATGATTTTCGTTAGACATCCAGTTCATATTGTAGCTAGGAATGAGAAAACGTTAAGGAACAAGATGGTTAGATTAGTGAAGGCCCAGTGGAGCGACAATGAAAAAGACTGTACTTGAAACACAGAGGACGGGATTAGAGACATTTATCCTAATTTATTTTGATGGTATGTTTTATATATGTGTTATATGTACTATGTACCTTATCCTAATTTCGAGGATGAAATTCTTTAAGGAGGGGAATCTGTAACACCTGTAGTTTTGATTAACATTATTTAGGAAATTTAATTAGATAAATTGAATAAAATAATGTATAGAGATAAAGAGAATGAGATTTGATAATTGGATGTAGTCGTGCCTTAAATGATTGGTAAATAAGATTATTTAAACAATAAGGGGAAGGAGGAATAATGTCAGGGTTAAAATAGGAATAATCACTTTTCCTAACCATAACTCTTCCTCTCTCATTATCCTTATCCATTTCACTTCATAAAAACTAAAACAAACTTGAGGCCAGCCATTGCTAAGGAAAAAAAGAGGAGAAAAGCAAGGGAAATCAAAATTAAAGCTAAGGGTAATTTGATCAATAGTAAATCTCAAATCTCTTTATCCAATCAAGATGAATAATAGTTATCCGTCTCATTTTTTCTTGTTTGTTTCAGTTTTATGCTTAAACCTGAATTATATGATGATATTATGCCAAATTATGAATGACTGTAGCATTATATGCATGTCTGATAATTTATTGGATTATTTATGAAGTTATTTGATAGGTTTAAGTGTAGAAACCTAGTTTATGACCTCCAATTGACTTGAATTTGGATATGATGGTTAAAACATTAATTTGGAGATGCGTTTTTAATTTCATAATTTTCCAAGCTTATATAAATATTTTATGAATTTCGTATGAAAAAGGATTTATTTCGGGTTTTAGTTATTAAAAATAATTAAATAATCATTTTGGCCTCATAATTTTTATATATGAAAGAATAAGTTAATTATGATTTTTAGTAATTTTTTTTGGGATTTTTCCCAAGTAATTATGAATTTCTATGAATTTATTATGCTAGAAAAGCATTTAAAATAATATTAATTAAGGGTGTTAATTAATTAAGTTGGTAAACGTTTTTGGAAAGATAAAACTGACTTGCGGTAGTTTTCTAAAAAGAAATTGGTAAAGTTTGTTTTTAACCAATAGAAAATTGACAAGGGATTAGAGTTGGTAAAAAGAAATTGCTTTATATAGAAATAAAACAATTTTCATATTAATTACGATATTGCCATGTCGTATTCATTTCGACATTAGTGATTTCGTAACTCACCAAAACCATTTCAACATCCCTTGTCCTTTTGTTTTGAAACTCATATCACACGGCATTGATGCTGTAAGTCTTCAACTTTGAAGCCTATGCTTTGAAGGTTTTAGTACTACATGTCTATATTTCCAACAACCTTCAAGTAGAGACATAGTCACTATAGTTTTATGTAGCCGATATCAAAATTTTAAAGGTTTAATGTAGCAAGTCATCATCTTTGATGTCAACTGTTTTGCAGCAATGAAGCTGCAAGTCTTATTTCTGTTATGAATTATTGTTATCTATATAATTTCCAAAGGATATAAGCAAAGGAATTATGTAGAAACTGAAGAATAATGTCGCAATTAATGATACTAAACGCTTACTAATTTTGAAAGTATATGATTTCAAAGCTCAAATCATGTCTAAGTTAAAGCTGAGAGCTTCATGCCAAAATTAAGGAATTCATGTTGAAAAGTTGGAAGCAATAAAGAAATTGAAGGTAATTCAAAGGTGCTATATCATATCAATATAAAAGGATGTCGAAGGAGCATGTCATAAATCATCTATATAACAATGGACATCATACATTGATCAATGTCGCATGTTAACGAAGCTTTAACAATATCGGAAAGCTACATATCATAGGTCATCAACTAAAGGTAATGTCAAAAGTGTGGAGGTAGTATGCCATCAAAGCCAATAGCGAAGGACTATAATGCTGCACTACATCAACAAAGGTTAATATATAATGTTGCATTCCATCAACGAAGAAAAATGAGTAATGCCACAATTCGTCCAGGCAACTAATGATATTAAGTGCAATTAATGCCACATGTCACCAGTGGGTGACATTGTATAAGTCCAATACAATATTTCACTAAGACAAGAATTGATATCAGGCAACATTGGTATTGTATACTGTAATTCATCAATGTTATAGTGGCATGATGTATTATCCATAACACACATCATTGATGTCGCGTTCTATCAATAGTGCACTTCATCAATGAAGACAAGACGGATGTCTCATCTAGCTGATACCGTCTTAGGTTGATACTGCATCTCTTCAATGCCGCTTTCATTCATGTCATTCCTCTTTGATGTTGTTCATCACAAATGTTGTCTCTTATCAATGCCGCCTCTTATTGATGTCATCTTCCAAGCAATGTTATGCATCTTTAATGTCACATATTATCAATGTTGCATGATTATCAAGGAGGCCTAATTATCAATGCCGTCTGATTATCAATTCCGCCTAATATCAATACCACACTTCAATGATGTCGAAGTCCATCAACACGTGAAGGAAGGTCGAGGTTCATTAAAGACAAGTTGTAGTGTCAAGCACCATCAAGATGATTGATGCCGCAGTGATACCAAAGGTGGCATAAAGCAGCCATGCCAAACCTCTCTACCCCTATAAATACAAACCCAGAGGTAAGAAGGAAGGAGAATCGTTTCTTTTATCTACTCTTAAATTAGACTTTTATAACCCTAAATTAATTTGGTGAAAACTTCGATTTGATTGCAATCATTCTCAATTTATAGGAACAAGGACTTCCACATACCTATTACCTTGATTGTGAACTTTGGACATTATTTGACATAAATATGAATATAATAAAGCTCTTTGGTCCTAAAGCAATTATGATTCTATTTCAGATATAATAACATGAGCTTCGGTCTAAACTAGTGTTACATGCATAACCTCTATCTTGACTATTATATATGGACATGGGACTATGAATCATGAGGGCTACTTACTTAGTTATTAACATGCTTAATGGACTATTGCACATATCTGTGGCCTATTTTATTTCTCCTTTGACCATGTAATGTGGGCTTTCAAATATCTTATTCCAAAAGACCATACGGGCTCTCAAATGTCTTATTCTAAGAAATCTTACGAGCTTTTGAGTGTCCTATTCCGAAGCTCATAGGCATTATGGAACCATTTCTTAATGACATTGTTTTGTACTTGGCCTTGAATGTTAGACTAATTCTTAATTCCATAACACCATTCGATAAACACCAACTAAACCATGTTCGGTCATGTCATCGTATGTGTTAAGATCAGGATTAGGCTCATCATACTTGGCATCATGAGTGTTATGCTAATTTTTGGTTTAACATTTTGGCACTAGAAAGAGGGCTTGAACCTCGGCTCCTATTTAAAATCTCTCATCAAACTAATTATATGATTTTTTTTGTTTTAGGAAAATGGTGAGATCAAGGCGAATTAATGCTTTAAATGAAGAAGTCACGCAAGCGGCGACATTGGAAGAAATGTCGGCCCTAAAATCAATTTGGGAAATGTGGAACCTGGACAACCGTTAGAGATAGCAAATCATTTCAGTAGCGAAGCTAAGATCAAAGATCTAACTTAGCAGATGACAATGATGCAATGCTATTAAGAGAAGTCCTTGCATAAAAATCTTCCAAGCTCACTAAAGGAGAAGAAGTTGAATCTCCAAGAAGGAATTTAGATGCTTATTTGCTTAGGAGCAGGAGCAAAGGAAAAATCACTATAACTCCATAGAAAAAAAAAGAGGAAATCGGGAAGCTGAAGCAGCAGAATTCTCCCCTAAATCCTTGGCAAATAATAAAGCTAAAGCAGATCATCAAGGAAGATTAGTATAGAAATCTAATGAGAAATCTGGAAATTCAATCTCCAAAGAGTACAAGCCTGACTGGAGCAATTATCATAGGGATGAAGCTTATTTGAGGGACATGGCTAAAAAGATGGCAAGGGATATGCTTAACCATAAAGGAAAGAAGACCCTTAATGCTAGACTCAATAATAACTTTCGAGAATACCTATTCATAAATAGGAATATGTTCATAAGGATTCCATTTCACATTAAAATTCCATCCTTGAAATACAATGGGACTATTGACCCGGATGATCACTTATGGCATTCGAAAGTCAGATGGATCTCTATAATGCCTCAAGAGCTGTACACTGCCAACTTTTTCCTACCACCTTCCAAGAGCAGTAGCTATAGACACTATTGGGAGAGTACCATGTACTCTTAGGAGCAATTCTCTTATAAGTTCTCAGCATAGTTTTCTATTGTAAGGATCCTACAATTGACTTCAGCATACTGACTAACATCAAACAAAGACAAGGAGAGTTGTTGGGTGACTATAGAGATTCGATGCGGAGGCACTAAAACCAGAATATATAACTGATAGAAACAAACTGACGGTAGTACGCTTAGAGCTAATTGAGCAGACATCCTTTTGGCAAGAGCTTTACCTTCATGGATGCAGGGATCTCTAAGACTTTCATTTTTAAGCTGATAAGTTCATCCGTATGGATGAAATGTTTCATGCTAGGAAAAAGTACCAAACGAAGAAAGAAACAGGAAAATATGGCTCTAATCATAGCAATAAGAAACCAAGATGGGAAGAAGTCTCGAAATCCAATTATGTTACTTTGAACAAGCCGATATTCTACATTTTTGCTACAGCAAAGGAAAGCAGCGAATTTCCAATTCCTTACAAAGCTAAGAACTACCTTGAACCAGGAAAAGGGAGAGATTACTATGCTTATCATAAAGTGAACGAGGATAAGATAGATTAGTGTCGTGTGTTGGCTAGGATAATTCAGAGCATGATCCGTTCAAGACACTTAAAAGAATTTATCAAAGATCGTCAGAAAATTATACGTCCTGATGAAGGCAACCAAAGGCTCCAAAATAACACCATGAATTTTATAGAGAATAATACTCAATCAGATTTTATTCCATCCCTCAATCGAATTAATGTAATTCATGGAGGCCCACATATGGCTAGAAATAGCAAGGGAGCCAAAAATTGATACATTTGAGTTCTCTTCGGGAACAATCACCGCTCAAAAATCCCAGGTTCGAGGTTCAGATGCACAACTTAACCATCACTCCACAAGAGCTAAGAGGAGTTTGTCATCCTCATTGACCCACTTATGATTACTGCTCACATCGGACTCACTGTGGTTACCAAAATCATGGTGGATACAGGAAGCATAGTCAACGTTATTTTTAAACATGTCTTTGACCAAATGGGAATCCCGAACGAAAAGCTAGTGCCGAGCTTTGAGCCCATTTCTAGGTTCATTAACAAAGGATCAACTCATATTAGGCAGATAAGACTTCTGGTGCAGGTGGGAATTCTATCGCATTCAAGGACCTTCGAGACTCTCTTTATCATCATGGACCAACCTTCTTATTACAATGCCTTCTTTGGGAGGCTATCTTTGGATGAAGTCAATGCTTTTGTTTTACCAAAATACTCGATGGTAAAATTCTTGACCAAAAGTGGTTAGGGAACAATAAGGGGAGAGCAATTTAGCTCCTGTAAAATGTATTTTTCCACACTTGAGCAATACAAATGAGATAATCTTTCTTACTATGACTTGGAGACAAATGAATCGATTATAATTGAGACAAGATAGCCCTTGGATAATTGTCCTTCAGGCTAATCATCCAAGGCAATGACAAAGACATTAAAAATCTAAGCATGCACTAAGAAGACCTAACTTCTCTAAAAAGAAACGAAAGAGGAAAGAGACAAATCTGACAAAAGAAGAAATAGATGAAAAAGAAATTATCATTGATTTAGACTGCAAGAGTGAACAAGCAAGGATGAAGCCCATTGAGGATCTCGAGGAAATATGCTTGGATCCAGTTGACCCAACAAAGACAGTCAAAATCGGGAAAGAGCTCAATGACAAACTTAAAGGAGAACTGGTTCAGTTTCTTCAGTCTAATAAAGATATGTTTGCTTGGACCCATTCTAACATGATTGGAATAGATCCGACCATCATGAGCTATGCTTTGAATATAGACCCGAATATTACACCTATCCGATAAAATAAAAGGTAGTTTGACAAAGTTCGATCCAACGCTTTGAAAGAAGAAGTCAAGAGATTACTCGAGAATGGGTTCATCAAAGAAGAACTTTATCCAAAATGGTTGGTCAATCCAGTACTAGTTAAGAAGTCTAATGGAAAATGGTAGACATGTGTTGATTGTATTAACTTGAACAAAGCATGCCTCAAAGATTGCTATCCCCTTCTAAGAATAGACCATTTAGTCGATGCGATGAGTGGACACAGACTCCTACCTTTCATGGATGCATATTCCATATACAATCAAATTCCAATGTTCAAGCCAGATGAGGAGAATAAAAGTTTCATAACGTATTAGGGAACATATTGCTACAATGTAATGTCATTTAGATTAAAGAATGCTAGAGCCACCTACCAAAGGTTAGTAAATAGAATGTTTAGGGAACAGATTGGTTGTAACATGGAGGTATATGTGGATGATACGTTGGTCAAATCTCAAGAAGAAAGCAACTATTTAAGTGATCTTGAGGAAATGTTCAGAGTATTACAAAAATATCAAATGAAGCTCAACCTGCGAGAATTTTCTTTCAGGATCCAATTTGGAAAGTTTCTGGGGTACATTGTTAGTGCTTGGGAAATAGAAGCCAACCTTGATCGGATCCAATCAATTAAGGGCATGGCAAAGCCCAAAACAAGTAAAGATATAATGAGCTTAAATGGAGAGTAGCAACATTGAATAGATTCATTTCCTAGGCCACCGACATATGCATCCCATTCTTTGAGGTGATTAAGAAGAAGAAAAAGTTCGAATGGGGAGAGGATTGTCAAAAAGCTTTTAAGGAGCCAAAAGATCATCTGGAGAGACCACCCATTTTATCCAGCCCCGTAGAAGGGGAAAATCTTTATCTTTATATGGCAATTTCTGAGCATGCAGTTAGTTCTGTTCCAATAAGAGAAGAAAAGGGGATATCCGATCATAGAAAAACTAGCATACTGTTTGATGCTTACAGCACAAAAATTGAGAGCTTACTTTCAAACACGTCCGATTAAGGTCTTAACCAACTTCCCGCTCAAGCGAGTCTTTAGTAAAATCGAAGCTTTTGGAAGATTAGTAAAATGGGGGATAGAATTTAGTCAGTATCTTATATTGAATTTTTACCATGGGTGGCAATTAAAGAACAAGCTCTACCGATTTTGTTAATGAATGCACAGGATTCATCAAAGAGGAGTCAGAGAAATAAAAAGATCTAAAGCCTAAATGACATTTGTTTGTAGATAGAGCTTCAAACGAAAAAGGGGTTGGAGTAGGATATATAATTATTACTCCCATGGACATCAACTACATTATGAAATGAAATTGGGCTACTAATAATGTGGCTGAATATGAATCGATGATAGCAGGACTTACCTTGGCCCTACAATTGAAAACTCCTAGGCTTGAGATTTTCAGTGACTCATAATTGATGGTGAATTAGTTAAATCAAAAGTATCAAACAAAAGATGTCAAGCTAGTGTTATATGTAAAGAAGATATTGAAAATGTTGACCTGATTTGAGGATTTCTCAATACACCAGGTGCTAAGAGGAAATAATTTCCAAGCTTATTCTTTAGCTAAGTTGGTCAGCTCGCGAGGAGCACCAGAAGCCCGAATTGTGCCAATAGGCTACCAATCAAATCCTAGTATAGAGGAAAAAGTCCTTAATCCAGAAAGTGAGTCCTTAGTGTTGACCAGATCTTGCCTTAACACACAAGGAAAAGGAAATTGAAACTGAAATCTTGTAGGAAAAATCTTCCTATATAGAGACCAATAATCAAAATGAGAATAATTGGATGACGCTTATCACCGAATATATAATGTAAGAAAAAAACTACCAACAAATGAAAATGAGGCAAGGAGAATAAAACACCAAGATGGGAAAAGGAATACTTTATAAGAAAGAATATTCACTCCCATTGTAACAACCCACCGGGGAAAAGGCCTAAATTTCAACCCAGAAAAGGCCCATCGAAACATAAATCCATTCTAAGGTAAGATATTGGTAGAACTAAGAAATAACATTACAAAGCCATAACTAAGCTTTCAAAAGGCCCTCCGAACCGGACGTGAGGGTCTCCCCTCATCCGGCTCTCCGCAGGGGAATCTCCACTCACTGCTTCCCCTAATATCCTCCCTTTACCAATTAATAGAATGGGGGTTTACAGAAGATCCCAGAGGCTCGCTCAGACTATACCAGACATTATTATCACAATGAATGAAACAAAATATAATAGAAAAGTGTACCCATTTATTTCAAAACCATATAAATGTCATAATATAAAATTCCATAAAAACTGTAACATAATATCTGTTACAACAATTGCCTAAATACATGGGTACACATAAAAGCAAGTAATAATAACAAATTCTGCCACAAGCCAAGCTTCTCCATCTCTAAGCATCGTCATCGCCATCACTCCGTTCTTAATCTTTGTTGTAATGAGGAGGGAGTCAGAACAATAAGTGTCTGGTGAATAAAAACCTCGAGCCTTACCTTTTTAGTACTTGGGCTGTATATTTTAAAATAAGAATATGTTTATGAACATAAAACCATTAAAATCATTTAATACATCTTTATAAGGAAAGGAGACCAGTTCGACCACTTAATAACTTCCATTACAAAAGTAGGTTTCTAAAATCCCATATCCCTATCATACGCCATAAATAGCTAATAATGTGAGAGACGGTACCCAAGCTACTTAATACTTCTAAGTGGAAAATAGGCAGACTCTGGTCATTTAAGACCTTAATTAAGGCAGACCCCATCATTTAAGATCTATTTTCAGAAGCGTGCTCCTCAATGGAACTATCTAGCTGACATTATATAGAATCTCATATTCCACTTAATACTTCCAAGTGGAAAATAGGTAGACTCTAGTCATTTAAGACCTTAATTAAGGCACATCCCATCATTTAAGACCTATTGTCAGAAGCGAAACCCTGTAGAGATACACCAAACATTTCCCTTTAGCCATTTAACACTTCATCTGAGGAAAGGCAGGTCCAACCACTTAATACCACAAAACCCCGAAGCAGACCCTTCGTCCTATGGCCCATACTCATAATTACATCTCACATTAGTCCACTATTCGTAGGAACTGGTAGCCAGATTAGCTAGGCAGATTTCCCCTACAGAATTTGAGACCAACCTCGCGTCATTACAAATATTTCTCATAAGGATATCTCACATCAATAAAAGTGTACACAACTGTCGGTAGCCTCAAAGTGAAGGGCGGACTTCCGTCATGTGACTCTATTGTCCTTGCATCCCTATGACTTAGCCACAAATCAATTACTCTCCACATATACAGATACACACATACACTCATCTCACCGTTTCATAAATAAGACCTTATAAGGAATCTTCATTATTACGCCTTAAAATAATTAGGCTATATAAGAGTTTCCTCTTATTTTCGCCTCACAATCAATTACCTTCCTAATGGAGGAAATAAATGTATATAAATGCCTAATTAACTATATACGCAATAATTGTACATTAGTTATGTAAATAGAGATAAATAAATATTCACAACTGATAAGTTTTAAACTTACGGATTTTTTATGCCCTAAACTAGCGTTAAATGTCAATTCCCTAACCAAATATTATTACATGTCCTTTTTCTTTAGATTTCCAAGACTTCATGGGATTATAATACCTAAACAGGGAATAAATATTCATAACCAAAACTGCAATAACAGACTTGTAAATAAAATAGAAATTTGATTTATTACACCAGTTCATTGGAATATCTTAAACAATAAGAATTGCAATCTAAATCTCATATTCTATTCAACTCCTCTTTTACAAAGAAATATAAGTAGTGTAAACTACGAATAGAATTCATAATCTAAACCCCTTATTTTATTGATGAATCATAATTTGACCTGAAGAAGAAGGAGAGAATAGGAATAGACTATGAAATTATCAAAAATTGCATAAACGAAACAAATTCCATCAAATTAATGTAAATAATTGGGAATGTCAACATAGAATTAACATATCAAAATAAAATGGAATTTTGGACGATTTTATCTATCATACTTTTGAAATCTCAAAAACCTTAAGGCATATTCAAATCCAAAAAGGAATACACTGAACAATTGTTGAAAAGAAATTCCAAGGTTTCGACTCATAAAATAGCCTTAGCTTTGCCTTCCTTGGATTTGCATGCCTCACAATCTCTTCCAAAACCTCTCCCTTTTAATACAAACACACACACACAATAGGAAAGAGGTATATATATTTATTAGATTCAGAATAGTTGGATGAGAATAGAATAAGAATAGGTTGGAGAAATAAGAAATAAATAGAAAATAGATTGGATTCTTACCTGAATTCTCCATGGAGTTTCTGAATCTAATTTGGAGAGATAATAATGGCAGAGTTTCACTATTGTTCCCAAAATATTTGTGGGTAAAAGTGAAAGGCCTAGGGTCTAATTTATAGTGGTTGGAAATGCATCAGAACTGTTATATGAGAATAGATTAAAAACGGATAAATCTAGGACGTACAACTCATCAAAATAGGCTCCACAACAGGGAAGTGGTCGACCCTCATGCTCTAAGCTGAAACACCCCACACCCCTTAATATACCCAAAAGGACACATTAAAAGGCGTTGTGCATTGTAGGTGTAACTGAAACTAACAAAGACTAAGATTCACAAGACAAAAATAGGTAAAAACAGCGAAACTAAAATAATAACTTATTCGAAACAAAAACTTCATAATTGCTTCATAAATCAAATAAGTCAAATACCAAATACAACATACATGTCTCAAAACCCAATATGTCTCATGAAATAAAAACTCGTAGTCTCAACAAAAATCAGAGTATAAATATCCCTCTCAAGTGCCAGTACAAAGAAAGAAAAATGGAAATAAAAGTAGGGAAATACATAGCAAAATTGTCTCCAAGAAACCTCCGAGCAACTGCAATCTACTTCCCTCTCCCTTGATTGCCTAAGGGGGGAAAGGGAAAATAGAGTGGGTCAGACTAAAAGTCTGGTGAATGATAGTAACTACTAGAATCTTTAAGCAAAGTAAAAGTAATAGACTCTTCAATAGTTCTAGTATATACAAACGGAAACAAAGGAAATAGAAAAGAGATAAACTGGAAAATACGATTAAACTATTACAATTGATAAGATAGGTAAACTTTGATTGTTTGCACTTGTCTTTGATAGCTGCTTGATTAGGCTGAATTCCTAATCCTATAATTAGGCTGAAATCCTAATTCTACCCTTTGATCGGCCTGCTACTCCATAGACCTTGCTGTGTACTGGACGCTATATAACTCCATACACAATAGCCAGTGGTAACTACGAAAGATACACAAAGCACCCACTGTGGACTAGACGGTACATAGCTCTCTACACAGAAGGCAATGGTGTCTACGAAAGACAAACGTACTAAGCGCTTGGAACGCAACAGCGACTTATCTCCCCTAATCGATGTCGCACGCTCGGTCACCGCTGGTTCGCACTACCTATTGCTCCCCCTTTTGACTATTTATTTACCCTAGACAGCATAAGCGTGCCCTCGTCTCACTTCAGGCTATTGTGAGACAACATGTCCATAGAAAATAGGGAATTCTATTGGTACTGGTCCTTGTTAAACAAAATCTAGTTGCGTCCCTTGTCCAAATCCCCATGATTCAGTCTTTTAATTATCGACCTCTTATCTACCCTAAAGAGCATAAGCGTGTCCCAAGGGAAATGCTGCCGGTACGGATCTTTTCTTTTAACTATTGACCACTTATCTACCTTAAACAGCATAAGGCAAATGCTTTCGGTATGGATCTTTTCTTTTAACTATTAACCACTTATCTACCCTAAACAGCATGAGGGAAATGCTGCCAGTACGGATCTTTTCTTTTAACTATTGACCACTTATCTACCCTAAACAGTATGAGGGAAATGCTGCCGGTACGGAACCTACTTTCATCTTTGCTTATTAATGTAGATAAATTATTTTAAATAAGCCTTTGTTATTATTCTTACTATCTGTGCTTATTAATTTATCCTGAGTCTTAAAATAAGTCTCATTCTGTTCTGTTTTCCTATTATAACCTACGTTATAATCATGCTTTACTTAACCCAAGGTCTAAGTGTAAAAATAAGCTTCTTTCTTCTTTTATTCTTTTTAGTTATAATTCTAAGTTATAACTAGGCCAGTCTTCTTAATTTAGTCCAATGGTTTTTATAATTTACATCTTATATTCCATTATTTCATATTCTTATAATTTAATCCAATTTCGCGTTAAATCTATTCTAATCCATACGCGAAGAAGAAGAAGGAGGAACAAAAGAAAACTGAAAATAGAAAGAAATCCAAGGCGTAAGAAGAAGATGTAAATAACGCATAAATAACAGCAAATAAACTAAAATAATATAAATAAACTATAAATAAATGGAAAAGCTAGAAATAAACTAAAATTAATTGAAAAGAATAGCTAGAAGAAATAGACTGAAAATAATTCTAAAAACTGTAAATAAGTTACTAAAAAGGTTACTCCAAAAATCATAGTAAAACTTCAACTATTGGAAACCCTATTATTTTAAATTACATAAAGAAATTTAAAATAATTACAATCACTCACCTCTAGTCCTTAGCTCTTCCCTTTAGGCCTTCACGGATCCACTTGGGGTTGTTAAATATTTTTATTTAAAATGATTTCCTCCTTGGATACTTATTCCGCTTAGGGTCCTTCCTGAATAGGTGAACCCAATTGGAGAAAATCTTAGAATGAGAAAAAGTGTTAGGCCTAGGGTTCTATTTATAGGGGTAGAAGTGGATCTCAGACCATTGGATTTGGGGATTGAATAGGATGCAACCATGTCATAGGCTGAATAGGGGCCATCGGATGCAGAAACGGAAGGACCAGATCGAGTTGAAGAATGCAAAATACGTCACCAACGTTCGAACAAACGATCGTTCGTTCGCTAAAAAACAAGGCTGGTCGACCGCCCTTGTGCCCAGGTCGACCGGCCGGTCGACCTGGCCTATATTTTTTTCCTGTTATTTTGTTTAATTCATATCTCGTTCATTTTAGCTCGTATTCTGACGTTTTGTATAAGGAAATTGACCAGAAAATTACCACGGACAAATGGTGCAACTCCCGTGGCTCAATTCTGATAATTTCACAAAGTTATTTTATTATTTAGTTAATTAACGAATTAATTATTATGGGTTAAATTTCGGGTTATTACATTCTCTCTTCCTTAAGGGATTTCGTCCCCAAAATTTCTAAGGATAAATGAATGTACTAAATGTTTTCATCCAATTCTACAACCAACTACTCAATCATCAACCATTCATCCATTGTCCTTAAGTTTTTCTAATGCAATTTATGATACTTATGCAATTAGTGTAGTGTAAATGTCCCTAACTAATGCAAAAGATTAGGTGGTCCATTGATTCAGTTGAACTCCTTTTATGCAATCATGTCCATGCCACGTATCCAAATGAATGCGAAAATTTCCTAATGATAACTGATAATTCTATATGCGTGCTACAAACATCATCCAAATGCAACAACCACGTGAAAATCATCCATTTATAGCAACCATGGAAAATAGAATAAAATGTGCACGCATCCATATGCATGTGCTCTAGTGTCCTAGTTAGGCCGATCCCTAAAGAATAATAGTGCCTAGTGTACCTATATGCGTCCATTAGCATCCACTAGCAAACACTTGCAATCACTAGCATACATCATTCATAACATGTTCTATTAACATGTTTACATCTATTCCTACCATCCATAGGTTAAATCCTAAGTTCTACCCTCCCAAAGGATAATAAAGGAAAGAACCTTTTCAAGACTAAAGATGGAAATAGGAAATTCTAAATTTACTATCAAAGAGAGATGTGGATAAGAAGTACGCATTTTCTCCTAATCAATTTGATCTTCTTCGAAGTTTTTTTAGCCTCTGTAGACTCTATCCAACACGAAAGTGACTCGTGCGGTGTTCCATAAAGAGCTTCGGAAGGTGCCATTGCAATGCTAGCTTGAGAATTACCATCTTATGCGAATTCCACTAAAGGAAGATGCTTTACCCAAGTTCTTCCAAAATCAGGAATATCCATTCTCAACCATGCGTTTCTTACAATTTTACTAACTCCATTTTATTGTTCTTCTTTAGTCTGCTCACATGAATCAACTTCCCTAGGTTCTCACTAGGGTCATATACATTCTACGGAAACTCTATTATTACTTCCAAAAGTAATTACTGTTGTCTCCTTTGTAGCCTTACCCCTTTTCTGTTACACCTAGGAAATGATTCCTATCTACTTCAAATTTAGGAGTTTGGTTCGGTGTTTATAGTTACATTTTAAAAATTAAGGTTTCTAAATTTTTAAAACATCAAATCCCAAAATCTTTGTCTTTAAAAAGTGTTATTTTTGAGTTTCTATTAAATTCAAAAATACTTGGTTACTTAACATTATTTCCCAACTTAGAGGCGAAAACTTTCAAATTCTAAGTCCAAAACTTATTCCTCGTTTTCTTTTAAAGACCTTTTCAGTTTTCTATAAAAATTTAAATTTTCAAATTATACTTTTATTAAGTTTTCGTTTCCAAAAACTTATTTAATTTTTCACCAAACCATTTTCTTTTAAAATATCTTTAAACTATTTTTATGTGTTTCCAAAACATCTTCTTATTATACCTTACGGTCTCATACCTTAATATATTGGAACTACTTTTTCAAATGAGAAATTATTAATGCTAAAATCTTCTATGAGCCTTTTAAAAGAGAATTTCATATTTATGTGAATTTACAAGGAACTTATTTTATATTTTTCGAAATAGGCTATACAAATTATGGTGCTTTTCATACCTTGTATATCCCTTTCATGTATTCCCTATAACTTGCACAAAACATTTTTATTGGTTTCATAGAAAATTATACCATTATTCATTTCATTCCAATAGATTAAAGTATGTTTAAATTATATTTTCTTACGATAGACATCTCCTAATATCTAACTTTTTCTTTTAAGAAAAACTCATCTTCAAAACTGTTTTAATATATCCATAACCAAAAATATTTTCTTATATAATTAACAGGTGTATTCACAAATCACTTTTATTTCTATTCTTAGAAGTTATCTTTTAAAAATACATTTTTATTTGGGTTTAAAACAAATGTTGCATAAAACACTGTTACTACAACCTAAAAATACTAATGTGTGAATTTAATTAAAAATAAATACTAATAAACCACATCTACTATGTAAAAACATTTCCTTCGGGAGTCACTTACTATAACGGTAGCATTATAGTCTATGCTCCCTTTATTTCCATGAAAACATCTATTACAACAATAAATGTTGTAATCTACGTTTTCGATACTTAATACATTTTAGATTTTTATATTTAAAATCTCTGTTTACTTACAAAGAAACTAGTGAGCTATATACGCTCTATAATTCTTCAAAAAGAATTTCACTTTTTCAACAAAATTTTCCTCATATAAAAACCAATTTAAATTTCTTACTATATTCCCAATATTTACTCTAAAAATATTGATAATTATATATTTTTTTCCAATTCTAATAATTTCAGTTCATTGGATTAGACATAAAGTGGATTTTTCTACTTACTACTCTAGAGTATCCTTCCTAAACCTTGGAAATCTCATTTCCTTACTTAAAGTCTTTTGTTCCTATACTCATATTTATTCTAAGGTATTACCTTTAAATCCACTTATATGAAACAATTATAATTTCTGCAATTATCTGCACATGGGCTTTCTTCTTTCCTTATCAACTGAATCTATTGTACATCTCTAATCTTTGCCTACCTCTCTTTGGATTTTCACAATCCGAACCTAGATGTACAAAATCGTTTCTCAAACTCTTTCCATGTGTAGACCTTCTCTATGCCCCAAGAAACACGCTTCCTTATTCCAAAAGTGATACTTCCAGAACTTTGCCCTCAACTAATGAACACGAAGTGTACGAAGAACCTTCTCAAAATGTCTGAAACATCTTTGATGACGGGAACGGAATCTAGCTTTCCTAGTGATGGATCAAAGGAATAAAGGAAGCTCAACATGACTGACCTCTATGGGTCACAAGAGACCTCGAGAGTCCTACCACTGCGTGTCTCTAATCTAACTACTCTCCTTTCACAGTCTAATATCGCTTCACAAGTGGATACCCCATCCATTCCCAATTCATCCAATACCCCGAAAATCCCAATACATAGGCATCACAATCAAATTCTACGCCCAGTATACAAATTTTCAAAGCCCTACAGACCATGTATCAATCCTCCTATGGGGTTTGAAACAAAATGGGATTTACTACTAAAGGGATGTCTAAGTGCAAACAATCTACTAGAGATAAAAGAGTGTGATGCTCCAGAATCGAAAAGAGTCTAAATGGAAAAATCAGAAATAGAAATCAAAACTTCTACACTGATTTTCCTACCTCTATCCGGTCCATTGCTAGAAGGCGCTGCATCCAAAGCCTGTATCTGTGTTGTAGGCGCACTCGCTCCCTGCCTCGTCTTCTAAGGACAGGCTTTACTAAAGTGGCCAGGCTGTCCACAATTGAAACACTTCCCTTTCATTGCCGCCTTCTTACAATCCTTTGCGTAATGACCAAACATCCCACAACTCTTGCACTTCTCGTTTTCTTGATCTTCTTTTGAGGTCCTCCTCCTTTCTTTTTATCCTCGAACTTCTTATCTTTCCCCCTCTTCTTAGAACTTTACGACTTAGGGGCCTCCTTAAACTCTCCCTCGTTAGCTGCATCGGACATAAGGTCCGTCTCTACTAAGACTCATAAGTAGCTCCCATCGGCACATGAGTCAACAACAATCCCTGAAGGGGCTGATTCAATCCCTTCGAAAAATTCATAGCTTTCTTATGCGGCATATTCACCAACTCCATTCTGAACCGCGACAATTCATTGAATTGATTGATGTACTCCTTCACCGACAAACTCCGTTGCTTCAAATTAATAAACCGCTCTAACTGAACACTCTCCTCTGTTTGAGACAAAAAATTCCTATCAAATCGCTCCCGGAATCCATTCCAAGTCACCTCACTTTCTTCTAACTCGATGACCTCCCACCAATACGAAGCCTCCTCTTTCAGCTGCCAAGATGCTAGCTGAACTCACTGCTGATCATCCAATCCCAATAGTCCAAATATCCTCTCTATGTCTCTAAGACAAACTCTCGCCTCCACAAAAGCCTCCTTACCAGAAAAAGTCATTCCACCTAAACTCGTAAAATCCTTACAAAGCTTAAAGAAATTGACGGCGGCAGGTGGGTTGATGAGATTCCCACCCGCTGGTGCTGGGTTGGGCGCTTGCCCATGCACCTCTGGAGTCGCGGCCTGTAGATACCTACAAAAACAGGCTGGGACTGGAATGCCCTCGGGAAGGTTCGGGGCATCTGTCATTGTACGAAAAGAAAAGGATAGTTTAGGAAATAATCGAAGGGAGATTGAACTAGATTTTTGAGGAAATTCTTATAAAAACTTTTGTATACTTAAAAACTATTTCTAAGAGTTCTTTTCTAAAACCTATTTTCAAAACAAGTTATTTTAGAAATACTTTACTTTTAAAACAAATTTTTAGGAATCTTGTAACCTTAGGCTCTGATACTAAATGAAACACCCCACAACCCTTAATATACCCAAAAGGAGAGATTAAAAGGCGTGGTACGTTGTAGGTATAACTGAAACTAACAGAGACTAAGATTCACAAGACAAAAATAGGTAAAAACGGCGGAAACTAAAATAATAACTTATTCAAAACAAAAACTTCATAATTGCTTCATAAACCAAATAAGTCAAATACCAAATACAACATACATGTCTCAAAACCCAATATGTCTCATGAAATAAAAACTCATAGTCTCAACAAAAATCAGAGTATAAATATCCCTCTCAAGTGCCAGTACAAAGAAAGAAAAATGGAAATAAAAGTAGGGAAATACATAGCAGAATCTTCTCCAAGAAACCTCTGAATAACTGTAATCTACTGCCCTCTCCTTTGATTGCCTATGGGGGGAAAGGGGAAAATAGAGGAGTGGGTCAGACTAAAAGTCTGGTAAATGATAGTAACTACTAGTTCTTTAAGCAAAGTAAAATCAATAGACTCTTCAATAGTTCTAGTATATACAATAGGAAACAAAGGAAATAGGAAAGAGATAAATTGGAAAATACGATTAAACTATTACAATTGATAAGATAGGTCAACTTTGTTAGTTTGCAATTGTCTTTGATAGCTGCTTGATTAGGCTGAATTCCTAATCCTATAATTAGGCTGAAATCCTAATTTTACCCTTTGATCGGCCTGCTACCCCATTGACCTTACTGTGGACTATACGCTATATAACTCCCTACACAACAACCAATGGTAACTACGAAAGATACACAAAGCACCCACTGTGGACTAGACGATACATAGCTCCCTACACAGAAGGCAATGGTGTCTACGAAAGACACACATACTAAGCGCTTGGAACTCAATAGCGACTTATCTCCCCTAATCGATGTTGCACGCTCGGTCGCCGCTGGTTCGCACTATCTATTGCTCCCCCTTTTGACCTTGTATTTACCCTAGACAGCATAACCGTGCCCTCATCTCACTTTAGGCTATTTCGAGACACCGTGTCCATAGAAAATAGGGAATGCTGTTGGTATTGGTCCCTGTTAAACAAAATCTAGTTGCGTCCCTTGTCCAAATCCCCATGATTTAGTCTTTTAATTATTAACCTCTTATCTACCCTTAACAGCATAAGCATGTCCCAAGGGAAATGCTGGCGGTACGGATCTTTTCTTTTAACTATTGACCACTTATCTACCCTAAACAGCATAAGGGAAATGTTGCCGGTACGGATCTTTTCTTTTAACTATTGACCACTTATCTACCCTAAATAGCATGAGGGAAATGCTACCGATACAGATCTTTTGTTTTAACTATTGACCACTTATCTACCCTAAACAGCATGAGGGAAATGCTGCCAGTACGGATCTTTTCTTTTAACTATTAATCACTTTTTTACCCAAAACAGCATGAGGGAAATGCTGCCGGTATGGATCCTACTTTCATCTTTGCTTATTAACTTAGATAAATTATTTTAAATAAGCCTTTGTTATTATTCTTACTATTTGTGCTTATTAATTTATCCTAAGTCTTAAAATAAGTCTCGTTCCATTCTGTTTTCTTATTATAACCTACATTATAATCATGCTTATTACTTAACCCAAGGTCTAAGTGTGAAAATAAGCTTCTTTCTTCTTTTGTTCTTTTTAGTTATAATTCTAAGTTATAACTAGGCCTATCTTCTTAATTCAGTCCAATTAATATCATAAGTAGGCATAATTTCGGTCCAATTCCATTTATATTACAGTTTTTATAATTTACATTTATATTTTATTATTTCAGATTTCTTATAATTTAATCCAATTTCATGTAAATTCTATTCTAATCCATACACGAAGAAGAAGGAGGAGGAATAAAAGAAAACTGAAAATAGAAGGAAATCCAAGTCGTAAGAAGAAGATGTAAATAACGCATAAATAACAGTAAATAGACTGAAATACTGTAAATAAACTGTAAATAAATGGAAAAGTTAGAAATAAACTGAAATTAATTGAAAAGAATAGCTAGAAGAAATAGACTGAAAATAATTCTAAAAGTTGTAAATAAATTACTAAAAAGGTTACTCCGAAAATCGTAGTAAAACTGCAACTATTGGAAACCCTATTATTTTAAATTACTTAAAGAAATTTAAAATAATTACAATCACTCACCTCTGGTCCTTAGCTCTTCTCTTTAGGCCTTCACGGATCCACTTGGGGTTGTTAAATATTTTTATTCAAAATGATTTCCTCCTTGGATACTTATTCCGCTTAGGGTCCTTCCTGAATAGGTGAACCCAATTGGAGAAAATCTTAGAATGAGAAAATGTGTTAGGCCTAGGGTTCTATTTATAGGGGTAGAAGTGGATCTCAGACCGTTGGATTTGGGGATTGAATAGGATGCTACCACGTCATAGGCTGAATAAGGGCTATCGGATGCAGAAACAGAAGGACCATATCAAGTTGAAGAATGCAAAATACGTCACTAACGTTTGTACATTCGCTAAAAAACAAGGCGGGTCGACGGGCGGTGGACCGCCCTTGTGGCCAGGTCGACCGGTCGGTCGACCTGGCCTATACACACACACACACACCCTGTTTATTTTATTTAATTCGTATCTCGTTCAATTTAGCTCGGATTCTGACGTTCTATACATGGAAATTGACCAAAAAATTACCATGGACACAATGGTGCAACTCCCGTGGCTCAATTCTGATATTTTCACAAAGTTATTTTATTATTTAGTTAATTATCGAATTAATTATTATGGGTTAAATTTTGGGTTGTTACATAAGCGGTCGACCCCTTGAGGTGTTGGGTCGACTTCTTCCTTTATATTGGGAAGGTATTTATTTTATCTTATCGTTGCTTAATTATTTATTGATTTCACACCCTAATTAACTTCTAACAATAATTGCTAGTTTTTAACGTTACTTAACCCCCAAGTCTAATCATAATTAATTTCAAATTCCAAATTGGGGAATTAATTATTTATTTGAATCATATTCAAATTACTTTAAATTTGAAAATTTCAAGCGCTCATAACTTCTTCGTTCGAGCTCCGTTTTCAGCATATTGTATATGAGATTAATCAAATTTCACCACGAACGCAACGGTGTAACTTTCATAGTCAAATTCCAACTTTTATAAAAGTTCCATTTTCACATTTAATTTAATTTACTTTATTTATTTATGGTTTATTTTATGGGGTGTTACATTCTTTCCCCCTTAAAAAGGATTTCGTCCCGAAATCTTTCAAGAGGCGAACAGCGTAACGCATGATAACGTCCATGTTATACAACCAAGTTATCTACACAACCATCTACTCAACCAATAGTGCAATATGATTATGTACTACAGACATACTAAAATGAGCTCAATTATGGTCAATCCTAGCATGAGTGTGTAATCATGTTATGAAAGTATATATGTAAATACCCTAAACAAGTATAAAAATTTCTACACGAGTGTAAAGTGGTCGTGATAAAATGTAGCAACCATCTCCTACCATCCAATCTGGAAACCACGATGCAACTAAAATCCTAATTTTGGAGAGAAAATTTTCTAGAGAAAGGTTTAGGATGAAAATTCCTTATGCCCCCTTAGATTTTTTCACCATTGTACTCGAACCAATCTAATTATTTATTGCGGCGCCTCCAAGTTCCATGCTCTAGGATGCAGGCAGTGGCATGGGTCGCTATTGGCTCCGTCTTAAAATCTCTCAATTGATTAGACTCTATAACAATTGCTATGCTATAAAGGTATTTCCTCAAACGCAAAAACGTAATGGACTCCAACCAATATATAAGTTTTCTTGTTTTTCCCATATTGGTAAAGGCCCAACAAATCTGGTGCCTACTTTCCAACTACCCAAATCGTATGCTGCCTAATCAATTCTAACTTTCCAAAGTCTCGCGATACAAATCTGATCCGAGCAGAATTTGGTCGGTGGTTTCCCACCCAAAATTTGGCGATTTGCATGACCTCCCCAAAAAAATGCTTCAAGGGTGCCATACTAATCGTCCACTGATGATTACAATCCTACGTAAATTCTACTAAGGTTAAGCGCTACTACTAAGGTCCTCCCAAGTCCAAGATGCAAGCTCTCAACAAATCCTCCAAGTTCCCATCCATTCCTTCAGTTTGTCCGTCAGTCTTCAGTCGGTAAGCGATGCTCCGATTCAACGAAGTTCCTAAAGCTAATTCCTAAAGCCACTAGCAAACCCCTCCAAATTTTCTAGTAAACTAAGGGTCCTTATCACTAACGATGTTATGCGCAACTCCATAAAGCTGTGTTGGAGTGTTGCGGTTCTACTGCTTCTAACGAAAAATTTCTACCACCTTATTCTTAATCCTTGATCAATAGAAAATTCGATTCTTATTCCTATACATTTTTTTCATTTCCTTTCATAGTGACATTTTGTGAGCTAAATCTCTTATGTTTTCCAAAACCTAAAGTTTTGAGATTGAAATATTTACTCAGTTTAGGCTGCTAACCTAATTTCCTCATTAACTTCCAGTTTTACCTATGGTCTATTGCTAGTTAAGTGTGCCCATAAAATTTCCTTATTTACTTTGCTTCCTAACATATATCAAGTGGTTTAAATCCCTTTCATAAAGTCTACACAGGAATAAAACGGGAATATATCTTATACAATATCATCCACTTTTCCAATAACTAAGGAAGGCAACTAGCAACTATCTCCAAAAGAAAATTTTACTGGAAGTTGCCATTTATTAATTAATATAAACAGTGTTGAGGTCCTAACACTTTTTTCTAAACTAAGATGGGCTATCTTTAATATTTCATTCCATTGGTGCCCATTTTATTAATTTCCTTTTTTTGGGTCTTTAATAAATATGGTCAATTTATTGCTTCAATCAATATCCATAGCACTGATCATTACTGTCAAAATTGGACCATTTCCAACTAATCATCCTTCAATCTTGTAACCTTCTTCAGGTTTCCAAAATCCACTCATTACTCAAATTTCTTTCTTCCACAAATGCAATATCAAGTTTCCTTAATCAGTCCCCATTAGATTAGTTTTCCTCTCATTAATTACAAATTTATTGCCCATTAGATTTGTAATTAACATCCATAAATACTAATCCATCAATTACTAACTAATACGCATACAGTTGTTAATCTATGATTCCTATATATATTCTAGTCATTTAGCATAGTTGTACGATATCTATATCTAACTACTAATTCTACAACTAGAATACTCATTTCCATATTTTAATTTATCGAAGTTATCTTTCCAAAAAGATTACTGTCATAATTTCTCATGAATTAACTGCAGGTGAAGGTTTTGCTTTTTTTAAATTATAAGGACTTATTTCTTTTTGTTGAAATAGACAGTGTAAACTATGGAAAGGACATCCATCTCTTATACATCTCTTTCATTTCTAGTCCTTGTTACTTCAAACAACGCACTTTAATACAAATTTTTGGGAATTGGATAATTTATGGAATAAAACGGAAATTGATCCAAAATTAAAATAAAGAAATTCATATTATATGGGCAACCTAAGTCATAACCCAATTGAAGATCTGAAATATCTTTACACTTTACCAACTTCTTTAAATAGAAGTTTAGGACTGACTCCAAATTTCCAAATCAGGTTGTACATTCTATTTCTACTTTACTCATATCCTAAAAAGAAACCTTAGTCTATCCTACCTAGGTCATGATCCGTATCTACTCCATAAAATTTTATAAAATCATAACTTTCATACACAAAATAAAATACCTTCATACAAATAAACATATTTAAAAATAAGCATTTATTACTTCATTTCTTGCAATACTTAAAACATGAAGTATCAAATTCAATATCTTCATCTTTGAAAATCTAAACTTTAATAAAAACCTTAAAGATTCAAAATTACTTTGTTCCCAAATAGGAATAAAATAATCTCCTTTTTTAGAAAAAAAAACTTTCCTTATCAGAACTTTTTCTTAGGCATTCAAAATTTTCTTGGTTTTTCAATAAGTAAAAAACTTTTCTTTTTAATAGCTTACTAAATTATAGGTTTATTCCTTTTTGAAAATAGGAATTTTAATACAAAAGATTCAAAACTTAATTATCTTTCCAAAATAATATGATAGACCATTTTTCTTTCAAAGAGTTTTTCTAGCTACAATAGTTATCGTTTACACAATAGTAAAATTTTCACAATCATCATTTCAAAATAAAAGTTATTTCCTTTTAAAGCATACAATAATATTTATTACCTTATTACTCAAAATATACTGTTATATAATGAAATATATCTCGTAACTTTGCTCAAAAACTCTTAAAATCTCTTGCAACACTTTTCTTTGTCAAATCCAATATTATTATTATTCAAATAACTTTTGTATTCAAATTAGGAAAAACATATAAAATTGTCATCTTTACATAAATGCTTCTCCTTATACAAATACATATAACTTATTTATCATTCATCATTTAAATCCAATTAATGGTCAAAGATGCCTTTTATAACTTTATACAATAGAAAAATAGATGGGTAGACAAAGATAACTCCTATCTTACTTTATTATCCTTTCAATATCTCATCTACCAAAATTCACAATTATATTATTACCTAAATTCCAGCCATTATTCTCTTCATCATCTTATATGGGAATGTCCTTCTTCCTATATTATCGGATATTATTTTCTTCCTATTTTCTATTTCTCTATCCCAAAATAGGTTTATTTCTATCTATAAACCCATAAAAAGAGTTCTTAAAAAAGAACTTTTAAGTTTATAAACAAGAAAAAAATTGAAGGATCAAAGAACCAAAAATTGAAATCTTTTTAATCAAATTAAAAAAGTTAAGAAACGAAAACTTTTCAAGTCATTAATTTACAATTAAAACCATCCACTATTTTGTCTTAAAGAAATTCACCGCTTTTAAAAATTGCTTTACCTTTTCAAAATTTTCTAAAACTAATGGTGGTGTATTCCAAAATTGTCTAAAACAATATTTATATTTCCAAAAATTTCTAGCATATACAGTCTCTAAGAAGTTATAGAGAAATGAACTTTCAAATTTACTACATAGGAAATATAACATAGAAAAATAGAAGAATACGAAAACAAGGAAACTGAAAGCTTTTCTAACCCAATCAAATTTTAAATTGAGAAGTTAATAAATGGAAAAAAAATTCAACTTCTCAAGTCATCAAATTTTTAAATTAAAATCATCTACCAAAAATGTTACATCGCCCTTTTTAAATTTACAACCTCTTTACAAACCTTTTACACAACAAACGGTGATATAATTTAAAAATCATCTAAAATTACTTTTTGTCAAAAATTTCTAACTTATAGGATTTTCATTTCAAAATCTTTTGAAAGCACTTTCCAAAATTTTCAAAACTTTTTGAAAGAAACCTTTTTATCAAATTATGTCCCAAAAGGTAGGATTAAAATTTATTCTTTCTTTTATACCTTTGTGCTCTACCCTTTAAAAATCTAATTTTCTTCTTATGGTGATAAATGTATTCCTTCTTATGGAAGTTTGCTCCTTTCCTTACTTCTGTATTTTTGCATAACACCTTCATTTGTTACCTCCATAAATGTTATTTTGTCCGTATTAATTTTGAGCCTAACAGACTTTTCCTTAAGGTCATTTATTTTCTATCAACCTTTCCATCTACAATTCATATCCCTCTTACCTTAATACTAGTAGGGCCTAAAATGATAAGGAAGTCTAGATCCTACAAAGAAGTATAAATTTAACTCTATTTATTTTCCAAGTCATAGTTTCTACGTTCATCCTTTTGGAATATGGTAGCAGCTACTTCTATAGTCGGAATTTACAGAGTTAAGCGTAAATTCAAAATAAGTATATATATATAGTATGAATTTTCCAAATTTCTTTTGAAAAACCTTTTTCAAAAATAACAAGTACGCTAATCATCATACATATAATATACTTTCCTCATTGATTGGGTAACCTACGCTCATGATACCAACTATAACAACCCACCTAGGAACAGGCCTAAATTTCGACCCAGAAAAGGCCCATCAGAACTTAGATCCATTCTAAGGTAAGTTGTTCGTAGAACTAAGAAATAACATTACAGAGTCATAACTAAGTAACTAAGCTTTCAGAACTCACATCGGATGGAACAAAATATAATAGAAAAGTGTACCCATTTATTTCAAAACCACATAATATTTATTACAACAATTGTCTAAATATATGGGTACACATAAAAGCAAGTAATAATAACAAATACCGCCACAAGCCAAGCTTCTCCATCTCTAAGCATCATCACCGTCATCACCACATCCTTAAACTGTGTTGTAATGAGGAGGGAGTCAGAACAACAAGTGTTTGGTGAATAAAAACCTCGAGTCTTACCTTTTCAGTATTTGGGTAGTATATTTCAAAATAAGAATATGTCTACGAACATAAAACCATTAAAATCATTTGATACTTCTTTATAAGGAAAGGAGGCGGGTCCTAAAAGGGAGTGCGGATTAAGGATCTTAAGGCTAATTTAACACTAGAGGGGGGGTGAATAGTGTTTAATGGATTCTAAGACTTATATGGACTAATTTAAAAATTATGTTATAAACAAATGCAGAACTTAATCATAGAACAATCACAAAATTAAACATAGAAGCAGAAAGTAAATAAAAAGCAGTAAAAGGAAAGAACACACCGAATTTTATATTGGTTCGGAGTTACCCTACGTCCAGTCCTGTACCAAGACAAAACACCTCATACAGATTTTTATTAAATCAATATCGAGATTACAATCCTCAATTTCTAAAGGCCTTGAGGTACCCTCATGTCTCACGAGTCTAGGGCAAACTCTCTTGATTTATGGGCCACAAGATTATCCAATTGATTTCCAGGCACAACCACACCTTATAGAGAGACTCAATAAACTTTTGATTACAAATTGATCCTATAACTCTGAATAGCACTTTGATCTTTGAGAGAGGGCAGAGAATCAAACAAGAATGAGATTCTAATTTGATTCACTTGAGAATTCGGCAGAATTTCGGCACGATATTAAAAATATGAAAATTATAGAATATGGATTTGTGGAGAAGAAAGAGTGAAGAAAATTAGAAAATAGTTAGTTAAAAAAATTCGTGTGTGAAGGCTATTTATAGACCAGTAACGGTCATAACCATTCGTGAAGAGATTTAAACGAATAGACACTTCATTTGAAAATGACCAGTAACGGTCATAACCATTCGTGAAGAGATTTAAATGAATAGACACTTCTTTTGAAAATTGAAACTTTTGAATTTAACGGCCACCATGTCGACATGGGGTATCCCATGATGTCGACATCCCTAAGTTAAAAATAATGTAAAATTTGTTTTGAAAATGGTATTGAACGGAAAACAAGATGAAATGATTCTGGAGTAAAATAAACTAATTTTCCTATGTTTTGAAATAAAGAAGAGTAGAAAAATATATTTTTAGAATGTATATACAAATTTAATCTCAAGTATATATATTATAAAAGAATATTTAAAAATCAGAAGATAGTTTTTAAAATCAAACGAAGTTTAAAACAAGAAACAAAGAATATTTTAAGGCTAAAACATCATTTTGAAAATCATTTGAAAAGATAATTTTTAAGGCTAAAACATTTTGAAAAGAAGTTTTGAAAATCATTTTGAAAAACCATTTTGAAGTAGTTTTGCAAGCTTCTTCCTGCAGAATATCTCATCACATCAGGACTCGAGAACTTGTACAAAACGAGGATGTTCGTGAGTTTGTAAGCCACTTGTCGTGGGTTTGTAAGCTACTTGTCATGGGTTTGTAAGCCACTAAGAAGGTAGAAATGGGTTCCATCCCAAATGAAATTTGGAATGAAGATTTCCATGCTATTATGAAGTTTTAACAAAACTAGACACTTATCTTGAAATCTTGATCTTGATACTCATGAGTCTTCAAACTTGATTTCTTCATTCTTCATCTTTATACTATACAGTCTTCAATAATCAGTACCTGCCTTATATATATCCTGCATAATAACATTCATATATATCTAGACAATAGTGTTAGTATATAAGTTATAATAAAATAAGTTACAAAGGTTGTTGTCATCAAAACCACTATCTCCAGTTCCTAACAATCTCCCCCTTTTTTATGATGACAACCTTATAAAATATACTTACCACTTCGATCATACCATAACTCCCCCTTACACCGACAACTCCCCCTTACTCCAAGCCTACTATTTTATATAACTTCTCCCCCTTTGTCATCAACAAAAATAACCATCCTAAAACCATAAAACTATAGAACTCCCCCGTAAACTAATACTAGAACAAAGTATAGTAAATGGAATGTGAAAGACATTAACATAATTATGTTATAGTTATTCAATACATAAATATGTATAAGTATATTTCAGACAATCCAATCAACACACACATCAAATCCAATCATGTTAAACAAGTCAAACAAATCAACCAAGTCAAACAAATCAACCAAGTCAAATAAGTCAATCAAGTCAAACAAGTCAATCAAGTCAAACAAGCAAATCCAATCAAATCAAAAACTAATAACCCTATACTATAAGACAATAATACAAACTCCCATTAAATAAAATACACTTGTTATGTGTACATGTATGCAATATGTAGTTTGTAATGCAGTATGAAATATAAGACATATGCAATGTAGCATGAGATGATATGCAGAATGAAGTGCAACTTATGATGCAAATGATTATGATATTTCATGCATTGTAATTTATGATGTAATATGTAATGAAATGTGATATGAAATAGGACGCATAATGATATGTAATATGAAATAAAATGATAACGAAGTAAAAATAATAATATGCAGAATGATATGATGATATATACTATGGTAAGAGATATTCAGATTATAAGATAAACATGAGTGATAAGAAATATCTAATTGACAAGCATATATATATATATAAATATATATATGTATATATATATATGTATGTATGTATGTATGTATGTATGTATACATATATCAAACTGTTTATTATAAATCACTTCAACCAAACAAAGGTAATACACACCAATTACTAGACTTAGGTTAAGGAAACTAATGAATGGGACTGAAAGAGTAGTAAAGACAAGAGTTTAAATGATATTAAAACTATAACATATTCATGAAAGGTAGTAATCAAACTCAATATCAAAATCAAATTGCTAAGAAATATGGATTTAAACTATATATATGATCAATATGGTTTTTAAAACTTAATACCTTCCTTATTTAATTTCTTTAAAATATATTTTTTTAACTTAATTGTTTTTTAAGAATCCAAACTTCCATGTTTATAAAATACTTAACTTACTAATTAAAACCTGTGTATTAAATTATTATTGATTAAAATATTTAGAAACATGTTTAAACACCTTTTAAATTAAAAAAATATCATAATGAAATATTAAATAAAATAACAAAGATTGAAAAACTAAAATAAACATGTGTTATATTAAGGCCTCTTACATTAAAAATTATAGTTAATTATTAAAAAAATATTTAAACATGAAATTAATTTTAAAATATTCTAATATAAGTTAGAAAATAACTCTAAAAAGAATAGAGAAAAATACTTAATTTAAATATCATTTTTACATACTTTAAAGTTTCAAATAGAAAATATAGCATTTACAGAATACTATAAAATGTTTTTGCAGTAAAATATATTCAAAAAATTATAAAACAGAAACTGCAGCATTTAACAAATGTTGTGAAAAGTTTCTGAAACACTACAGCGTTTCTTAGCACAGTAATGCTATAAAAACGAATTTGCAGTGCTTAAAAAAACGTTAACAGAAGCAAAGACAGCATTTCAAAAATGCTATCTAAAGTTCTGGGCCTGTTTTTAACATGATTTTGCACTAATTTTACGACTAGATTTCAACATGTAAATAATTGATTTTTGACCCAATTTTTTTATAGTAGTTAATATAATTAAAGTAAATAAAAAAAAGAAAAATAATGAAAAGAACATGTGTAAAAACACTTGGCATTATGCATGTAAAAAGGCTTTTATTAAAGAACAAGTGTAATGACACGTGTCATTTTGCATGTATGTCACTATCTATTTATATGATAAGTGTCATATGATGTGGCGCAATCTTATTAAATGAAGAAATCTATAAATAGAGCCTTATTCTAACATTCTAAAATCATTCTATTAATTTCTTAAAGACATAAAATTAGTGTCTTAAAAGAAATAGAGTACGAGAAGTAAAAACAACATTAAAAAAGTTGAAATCACGAATGAGGGTATGATTTTCTACTTAGTATAGTTGTAATAAATTAGTAGTAAGATTTTATTTGAAAGACAACACATTTTAAATGGCTTTTTAAAAAATTTAGATTGGTATATCGATATGTATACTACGGTGTGTCGATATATGGATCAAAATATCAAAACTTATAAAAGAGATAAATTTATATACCTAACTAAATGCATAAATATATATTCCTAAATGCAACAATAAAGATGAAATAAAGTAAAGCATACCTCTTTTAGCACTCCTCTATCTTTCTAAATTTGTTGTTCTTCCACTGTCGTGAACCACACATTTATATCTTTCAGAATTTGACGACGAGATCTGTTCTATTGCGACAGGCTTGTTTTTCTGATCATCGTAGTATATTCATTTGCTGAATTTGAAGACCGTATGAGAAAAATATAGATGATTTAGAAGATTGACCAACTTAGCGCCAAAACTTTGAATTTGAATTTTGAATGAATAGACACTTCAACCACTATAAATAGGCCTAATAGTCACCACTTTTCATAAAACTTTCTCTTCTTCCTTTTCTTCCCGTTTTTCTATTTACTATCAAACTTCTGGGAGGCATATCTCCTTCATTTCTTAACGGAATTGGATGAAACCATTGGCAAATCGAAGAGGAAGGCAAGGGCTACGATCTAGTAATAGTTTGGTGATGAATTTGGATGGTATTGTGGTGCAATAGGCCGAACAGTAAGAGAAATACAGGAAATCCCGTACACAGTTTTCAGTTTTGGATAGCCATCTTCAAACTGTCATATCTCACTCAATTTTGATCGGAATTTGATGATCCACCCATCAAAACGACCGGGGTGATGTGACCGATAGGGAGGAGACTAACAGGAGGACCCAGTATCTTAATTAAAGGTCCAGTACACCCAGTATATTAATTCCGGACGCCATTATATTAATTGTGAGGGCAAGTATATTAATCTGGGCCCGTGAGAACAAGAACTACAATCTGGAAAAAGAGTTGGGACAAAATACTCAAATCTCTGAATGCAATTTGAAGAATACCATTGACAATTTTGCTTTCTTTTTCTCTTTGTTCACCAAAACTTCATTTGACCATAACTTGATCATTTCTTGACGGATTTGCACGAAACCAGTGATATTATGAAGCAGATGGAGAGAATTATAGTACCGAATCAAGTTGTGGATGAGAATCAAAAGTTTTGTATTGATCTGGAACCTATTTCATTGTCGATTGCTATTATATATCCATTTGTTCTTCTTGATCAATGAATGATTATCTGGTATCTTTTAACCAACAGTCATTAGACATAACTCTTCTCCTACAAAACAACATAACCTTTTAAAGAATCAAATGACTTTTCAAAATAACTAAATATAATTTTAAACAACAATATCATGATGATTCTGTGACATATTCATATAAAAATAGTGTTAATATTTTATAAAAAAAATTGCCATTTTAAAAACTTTCAAAAAAAATCAGATTATGAGAATTTTGAAAACCTCGCTCTGATACCAATTGAAAGGCGGTGTGGATTAAGGATCTTAAGGTAATTTAACACTAGAGTGGGGTGAATAGTGTTTAATGGATTCTAAGACTTATATGGACTAATTTAAAATTTATGTTATAAACAAATGTAGAACTTAATCACAGAACAATCACAAAATCAAACACAGATACAGAAAGTAAATAAAAAGCAGTAAAAGGAAAGAACACACCGGATTTTATACTGGTTTGGAGTTACCCTACGTCCAGTCCTGTACCAAGGCAAAACACCTCATACAGATTTTTATTAAATCAATATCGAGATTACAATCCTTAATTTCTAAAGGCCTTGAGGTACCCTCCTGTCTCACGAGTTCGGGGCAAACTCTCTTGATTTACGGGCCACAAGATTACCCAATTGATTTCCAGGCACAACCACACCTTATAGAGAGACTCGATAAACTTTTGATTACAAATTGATCCTATAACTCTGAATAGCACTTTGATCTTCAAAAGAGGGCAGTGAATCAAACAAGAATGAGATTCTAATTTGATTCACTTGAGAATTCGGCAGAATTTCGGCACGATCTTAAAAATATGAAAATTTTAGAATATGGATTTGTGGAGAAGAAAGAGTGAAGAAAATAAATAAATAGTTAGTTAAAAAAATTCGTTTGTGAAGGCTATTTATAGACCAGTAACGATCATAACCATTCGTGAAGAGATTTAAACGAATAGACACTTCTTTTGAAAATGACCAGTAATGGTCATAACCATTCGTGAAGAGATTTAAACGAATAGACACTTATTTTGAAAATTAAAACTTTTGAATTTAACGGCACCATGTCGACATGGGGTATCCCATAATGTCGACATCCCTAAGTTAAAAATAATGTAAAATTTGTTTTGAAAATGGTATTGAACGGAAAACAAGATGAAATGATTCTGGAATAAAATAAACTAATTTTCCTATGTTTTGAAATAAAGAAGAGTAGAAAAATATATTTTTAGAATGTATATATAAATTTAATCTCAAGTATATATATTATAAAAGAATATTTAAAAATCAGAAGATAGTTTTTAAAAACAAACGAAGTTTAAAACAATAGTTTATTTAAAAACAAAAACAAAGAATATTTTAAGGCTAAAACATCTTTTTGAAAATCATTTGAAAAGATAATTTTTAAGGCTAAAACATTTTGAAAAGCAGTTTTGAAAATCATTTTGAAAAACCATTTTGAAGTAGTTTTGCAAGCTTCTTCCTGCAGAATATCTCATCGCATCAGGACTCGAGAACTTGTACAAAACCAAGATGTTCGTGGGTTTGTAAGCCACTTGTCGTGGGTTTGTAAGCTACTTGTTGTAGGTTTGTAGCCACTGAGAAGGTAGAAATGGGTTCCATCCCAAATGAAATTTGGAATGAAGATTTCCATGCTATTATGAAGTTTTAACAAAACTAGACACTTATCTTGAAATCTTGATCTTGATCTTGATACTCATGAGTCTTCAAACTTGATTTCTTCATTCTTGATCTTTATACTGTACAGTCTTCAATAATCAGTACCTGCCTTATATATCTTGCATAATAACATTCATGTATATCTAGACAATAGTGTTAGTATATAAGTTATAATAAAATAAGTTACAAAGGTTGTTGTCATCAAAACCACTATCTCCAGTTCCTAACAGGTCCAACTACTTAATACTTTCCATTCCAAATTAGGTTTATGAAATCTCATATCTCAATCATACGTCATAAATAACTAATAATGTGAGAGACAATACCCAAGCCACTTAATACTTTCAAGTGGAAAATAGGCAGACTCTGGTCATTTAAGACCTTAATTAAGGAAGACCCCATTATTAAACATATTTTCAGAAGCGTGCTCCTCAATAGTACTATCTAAATGACATCATGTGGAATCTCATAGGCTACTTAATACTTCCAGGTGGAAAATAGGCAGATTTTGGTCATTTAAGACCTTAATTAAGGCAGACCCCATCATTTAGACTTATTTCCAAAAGCGGATCTCTATAGAGATACCACCTAACATGTCCCATTGGCCATTTAATACATCATCTGGGGGAAAAGAGGCGGGTCCAACCACTTAATACCTCAAAACCCCGAAGTAGGCCCTTCATCTTATGGCCCATACTCATAATGATGTCTCACATTAGTCCGCTATTCGTTGGAATTGATAGCCAGATTAGATGGGTGAATTTTTCCTACAGAATTTAAGACCAACCTCACGTCGTTATAAATATTTATGATAAGGATATCTCACATCAATAAAAGTATACACAACTGCTGGTAGCCTCAAAGTAAAGGACAAGCTTACATCATGTAACTCTATTGACCTCGCATCCCTATGACTTAGCCACAAATCAATTACTCTCCACACACACATAAACACACACACACACACTCTCATCTCACCGTTTCATAAATAAGGCCTTATAAGGAATCTTCCTTATTACACCTTAAATCAATTTGGCCACATAAGAGTTTCCTCTTATTTTCGCCTCACAATCAATTACCTTCCTAATGAGAGGAATAAATGTCTAATTAACTACACCATATACACAATAATTATATGTTTATTACGTAAATGGAGATAAATAAATATTCGCGCCTAACAAGTTTTAAACGCATGGATTTTTTACGTTCTAAACTAGCGTTAAATGTCAATTCCCTGACCAAGTATTATTACAAGTCCTTTTTCTGCAAATTCCTAAGATTTCATGGGATTCTAATACCTAAAATATGGAATAAATAACCATAATCAAAACTTCAATAACAAACTTGTACATAAAACAGAAAATCGATTTATTACACCAATTCAATGGAATATCTTAAACAATAAGAATTGCAATCTAAACCCCATATTCTATTCGACTCCTCTTTTATAAAGAAATAGATAAGAATAAGTGGTGTAAATTACAAATAGAATTCGTAACTAATCACAATTTGACCCAAAGAAGAAGGAGAAGTGGAAGAGACTATGAAATTATCAAAAATTGCATAAACAAAACAAATTCCATCAAATTAATGTAAATAATTGGGAATATCAACATAGAATTGGCATATTGAAATAAAAAGGAATTTTGGGGGATTTTATCTATCATATTTTGGAAATCCCAAAATCCCTAAGGCATTAAATCCAAAAACAAATACACTAAACAATTGCTAAAAAAATACTAAGGTTTCCACTCACGGAATCGCCTTAGCTTCGCCATCCTTGGATTTGCATGTCTCACAATCTCTTCTAAAATCTCTCTCTTTTGATATACACACACAATAGGGAAGCAGTATATATATTTATTAGATTCAGAATAATTGGAGGAGAATATATTAAGAATAGGTTGGAGGAAGAAGAAATAAATAGAAAATAGATTGGATTTTTACCTGAATTCTCTATGGAGTTTCTGAATCTAATTTGGAGAGATAACAATCGCAGAGTTTTGCTATTGTTCCTAAAATATTTGTGGATAAAAGCAAAAGTTCTAGGGTCTAATTTATAGTGGTTGGAAACGCACCAGAACCGTTGAATGAGAATAGATTAAAAATGGATAAACATGGAACATACAACACATCAAAATATGCTCCACAACAGGGAAGTGGTCGACCCCCTTGCTCCAAGCGGTCGACCCCTTGAGGTGTTGGGCCGACTTCTTCTCTTTTTTTGGAAAGGTATTTTTTATTTTACCATTGCTTGATTATTTATTGATTTCATACCCTAATTAACTTTTAAGATTAATTGCTAATTTTTAACGTTACTTAACCCCCAAGTCTAATCACAATTAATTTCAAATTTTAAAATCAGGAAAATGGGCTAGAGGAAGTTTTTACTTCTTTTTTTGGGCCTACGGACGTAGATTTTTTTTTCGTTTAAAGGACGCGGGCTTTATTTTTTCGTTCCAAGGACAAACTTCTGTAAAATTTAAATTTGCTTCTTAATTTCTCATTGATCTTTATTCTGATATTACCGATCTTAGTTCATCGATCTTTAAATCAACGACGCATGTTTCTTTATTTTTATATTCGATCTTCTCAATTGTCTATCGATCTTCATCGTGTTTCTTTATCGTTGATCTTCATCGCCCTCTGGATCGTTATTAAACAATTTCCTTACATTCAGGTATATTGCTCTTATTCATTTCAATCTTATTCTTATCTTCCTCTGATCTAATAATTTTCGATTATTAAGTATATTTTTGTTTCTCTAGGTTGCACAGTTTTGTCTTCTTTCAGATTTCGGTACCTATTTTAGATTTGTTTCAATGGCAAAGTAAGATTTTATTGTGTACTGTTATTTTTCTTCGGCATAGTTTATTGTTTTACAATTTTAATGTTCATCTACCATTGTACTGAATTTTATACGTAGTTTGTTGTGTTATGCTATGTTTATATAGCATTCTTTGTTGTTGTATTCATAATTTGTTTTAATTTGATTATCCTATGTTCATTTATCATCTGCTTTTTCATGTCATTTATATTTCTTTCATTTAGCAGTTAATTTGAGATCCATCTTTTATTCTATGTTAATTTAGCATTTTTAACTGGTTTTTTAATTTCTTTTGCAGTACTGATATCTACAATGATGAAGCAAATAGTTTGCTAATTATTTTGAACATAATGAGAATTGTTATTCTACTTGACTTACGACAGGCTCTTCTTTGTTTGCTGTTAAGACTGAAATCTATGAAGTTTGGCCACAACTTAGTCCATTTTGTAATGAGATATCTTATGTTCTCGAGAATAAGAATATAATCATTGATACTGATTCTGATTTGATTAGTATTTTGTGTTTTCTAATTTTCAAGAAGCGTGAATATTTTAAGTTCACGGTAAAGGAAAATGTATGTGCTATGGAAGCTGATAATGCTGGCTGTGGATTAGGCTATGCAAGTGTTCAAAGTACTTCGATTGGTAGTAATTCTGGTGCTAATAGTGATTCACATGCTGATTCTTCTTACTACTTGAAAGATATGTTGAAGAAAGGTTCTCAAAAAACTATTGTGGATTTTCTTATTTTTTGTTTTAAGGAGCTGAGGATTTTCGGGAGTTTTTAATTGCATATCAAATTAAAAATGGTTATGATTTTATTTTTGTAAGAAAATCTCCTGATAGAATTTCAGCTCTTGGTTGAAGGATGGTTGTAAGTTTTATCTTAATGCTTCTTCGGATCCTGGTCTACTCTCTCGGTTTTTTATTAGAATGTACAATTTTCATCATTCGTGTGGAGCCGATCTTAGAGATGTTAATAAAGTTAATATTTCAAGTAGATTTGTTAAATCTTTGATTGTTGATCAAATTCGAGATGCTCCTATGAAGAAGCCAAATGATATTATGAATGAATTTAGACGAGAGTACAATTTTAATCTATCATATTATTATGCTTATAGCGGAAAACAGTTGGCTTTGAAAGAAATATATAGGGATAATGTTATGTCATATAACGATTTAAATTGGTATTTGGAGGCGTTGCAGAAGTATAATCCTGGTAGTTACGTGGCCATGGAAGTTAATGCTTCAACTAATCAGTTTGAGAGAGTTTGTATTGGTTTTAGTGCTTGTCTACTTGGATTTAAACACTGTCGGCCATTAATATTTTTAGATGCTGCTGCTTTGAAGGGAAGACCAGGTGTTTTGTTAGCTGCTACTTGTAAAAATGGTGACCAAGGTATGAGTTTCATTTTACTTTTGTTTTATTTACTTATTTATTTTTTGGTAATGATATATTAAACTATCATTGTTCAAAGTTGTACATAATTTTTACTGCATCCATGTTTACACTAGAATTGTTTCTTTATTTTATTTAATGATTGAGCTGGTTACAGTAGAAATGTTTACAAAAACAAGAACTAAAATTTTATGCAGCAGTAACTGGAAGACTTTAAAATAACATATGCTATATTCATATATCATTTTGAACCTAATTTAATTGTGTATAATAGAAATTATTAACATTTAATATAGGTTTTGATGTTTAGTATAATTCATGTTTCTTACTACTCAGTTGTCATTAATTGTTTATTTTGTAGGTTTCTTTCCTCTTGCTATGGGTATTGTTTCACATGAAAATGAATCTGATTGGTCTTGGTTTTTATCACATTTGAAAGGAATGCTTAATGAAGATCGGTCTTTAGTTTTTATGTCTGATCGTCAGTGGGGTCTCATTTTAGGTGTTCCGAAAATATTCCCTTCTTCATATCATAGCTATTGTTTACTTCACATGGAACAGAATATTGGTATTGTTGTCAAGTCAGCTAAAGGTGATTCATCTATTGTGGAGTTGTTCAAGCTTTGTGCTAAAGCCTCTAATATGTATGATTTTGAGCGATATCTTTCTAAATTTAAGGATATTGGGGGTACATCTGCAGAAAATTTTCTTAGAGATAAACCTTTTGACCATTGGGCAGATTTGTTTTTTCAAGGAAAGCGTTATGGTGAATATTCTTCAAATGTCGCAGAAAGTTTCAACTCATGGATTTTGGAAGATAGAGTTATGCCTATAACTTCTTGTTTGGATGGTATTCGAGTAAAAGTTATGGAGCAAATGGCGAGACGAAGAGAGGAATGTTGTTTGTGGACAACAAATCTTTGTCCTGTTATGGAGGAACGTTTGTCTAAGTTAGTAGATGATGGCTTTGGTTGGGATGTTTATAAGTCCTCGGAATTTGTGTTTGAAGTTAAATCTCCTAAGTCACAGGTTGTTGATCTTAAAAATCGTTTATGCAGTTATAATCAATGGAGAGTTACTAGTTTTCCATGTGTGCATGCAATTAAGTGCATTAACAAGTCTAGATTATCAGTTTATGATTTTGTGGAGGAATATTTTACTGTTAATGCTTTTAGATCTTCGTATGCTAATGCTATCAATCCAATTCCAGATTTTGATAAACCAGTTGCTGCTGAAAATGATGTTTTGATTAGGCCTCCTAAAGAAGTTCGTGGTGCAGGAAGACCATCTACAAAGAGGCATGGTGGATTTGGATATTCTCAAAGTAAAAGAAACAGATGTAGCCAGTGTAATGTAGTTGGCCACAACAAAAGGAATTGTCTTGCTTCTTCAAAAAGTTAAGAAAATTTATGTGTTTTGTTAGTGTAATAGAATAGTTTTTTAACTGTAAAGCTGCTAAAGCTTATAGAAGAATGAAGTCATACTTTGTGAATTCATTAGAAAATAAAATGTGAACTGTTTTGGTTATTTTGTTTTAACTTCAAATATCTGATGTTCTTATATTTTCCTTTGTTGTTGAATTTTTTTTAGGAATCTATTATTTAATCATATTGCAAAATATATAATATGAATTGAAGAACTGTATTAGCTCTGCACTTCAGTATTAACATTTCTATTCAATGTTAGATGTACTTATCATTTTAGTCGAATGCTAGTTGTAACTAGCATTTCATTGTAATCAGTATGCATCTCACCTGAAATACAATTTCAACATTGAAACCCATAATCTGTTATTGTATAGAACTGAGTAAGCTGTTGTGCAAGAATGAAGTACCTTATGATGATGATATATTGTTTATATGATTAGCTAATGAGATTACATAAGTGGTTTTGTGATTAATTGACAGTATGATGATGTACAATTGAATGATAGTTGTATCTAGCATTTCAGTTAAATGCAAGTTACAGTGTAAACAGTATTCATCACTCTTGAAACAGAGTTCATACATTGGAAATCATATATAAATGATATATGGATAAATCCACGCATTATTCATCACAGTTCAATTACCGAGAAATGTATTTTCGCATAATGCTAGTTTTATCTAGCATTTCAGTGTAAATCATTATTTACCACTTCAGAAATACAGTAAAAGCATCAGAAAACACATAAAAATGACAATTGAATATATCTTTAGTTTATACATTGTAGTTCATGCACTGAAACCAGAAAATTATAATCAAGTCAAATTCAAATCGAGAAGTTCAAATACATCTGAGCAGTTTATGCACTGAGAACAAAATACAAGCGTTGTATAACATATAAGACTCTATCTCAGACTCTATGTCAGACTCCATCTCAGACTCCATATCAGACTCCATCTCAGACTCCATATCAGACTCCATCTCAGACTCCATCCTAGTTTAATTAGCAGAAGTGTTTCTGTTCAAATAATTCTAAAGTTCAAAGAAGTTAAAATGCAACAGCTATTCTTATGTAGAATTTTTGTAGGATTTCTGCATTGACCAACTATATTGTGGATCATTTAGTATGTCAAGCACCACTGCAGCTCTTAGGTTTCTAAGCATTTCCTTTGAATATTTATCTAGCATCTCATCCTTGTCCAATTTTTTCAAGTTTGCCATGACAAAGAATGCACAATCAAGTCTGTTTCAGATATAGAAATATTAATTAATATTACAGTATAACCTAATGCTAAAATAAAATAGCATTCTTTACACTAGAATTCTAAAATATAGCTTTATATTTTTATCACACTATTAATCAATGCATTCATAAAGACACCATTGCTGTCTTTGCAATGTGCATCTTATGCATAATCTTTTTGTTCAATATAGATGCAGTTCAATGAACTGTCAATTAGCGATGCTAGCTTTAACTATCATTTTGCATATTTAATGCATTCTAGTGCAATTTAAAAATATAAATGATATTTTGTTATTGTTTTGCATGTTTAGTCTAGTCAAAAAGAATTTAAAAATATGTATGCTAGTGTAAACAATCATTTTCGATATTTGATAAATTTATAAGCACTGAAAAAATATAAATGATAGTTTGAACTGTCGTTTTTTTTTTCATTTTCACAGTTTTATGCATTTTAAAATTTTCAGTTGTAGGTTTAACTATCATTTTGATCATTAGATGTAGTCAGCTGTATTTTAAAAAAGAATAACAAAAGTTGGATGAATATACAAACTAAAATGACAAGAGAAGAAATGGAATTAGTTACTTACGAATCACAATCCTATGGTGGGCTTTTTGGCTGCAACACTTTAGGTTTGTGAAATACTTTGTTCAGTATTCCTACTTATGCCCATTTCTTCTTGAACATTAATTCAATTTTGTCTTTCTGCAAGAAGAAAAATTAGTGTTGTATATTAATGTTAGACTGATATAAAAATTATACTTTTCTTACAAGAATGATGGCTTGGTTATAGCTGGGCTTTGAAGTCCTTGTTGATCTACTTTTTGGTTTTGTTGAATCATAATGACTCCACTGCATTGTTTCATAGTTTAGCATCAACAAGCTCCAATGGTTTGTGTAATGTAGAGGGAAGAAAATTTTCTCTGTAAATTCATCTTTGACAATGACATCTATTGCCGGTATGACTATGTTTTTTATCACAGTTTGCTGATCATGTACTATAGCATTCTGCACATTCATATGCATTAGAATACTTTATATTATTTTTTAACATTTATAATGAAAAGCCTATACTTACCATCATCATTGTAGTGAAGTAGTAACTGTGTTCATACATCTCCTGATTGTAGTAAAACCAATCAATAATCTGTTTAAGCAAACAAAGAAGGTTGTAAGTTTTATGGGATATTTTGTTTTTGAACCAGGAATATTTATTGCTATGGTTCTTCACTATCATTTACATGTTTACTTCATTGTATGCACTGAAAAATGCAAATGATAGTTTAAACAATCATCTTTGACATTCGACATATTTATATGCTCTTTACAAATACCAATGTTGTTTTTAACTACCATTCTTTTATTTAATACATTTATATGCAGTTAGAAACTTCGAATGCTATTTTTAACTATCATGCTCTCATATTTTACATTTATATGCACTTCAAAAACTATGAATGCTAGTTGTAACAATCATTCTCCTATCCTATACAGTTATCTGCATTTTACAAATAGTAATGCTGCTTTTAGCTGTCACTCTCTCATTCAATTCATTTATATGCACTTTGAAAGTTGAATGCTAGGTTTACCTATCATTCTTTCATTTTATACATTTATATACATTTTTTTACTATCATAATTCTGAGTTGATGCATACCTGTCCATCTGTAACCCCTTCAAATAGAACAGCTTCCAACATAGATTTCACTATTGTGATTCCTCCTTTGTTCCCTTCATTTTTTCATATGCTACAGTGCTGTAATTGAAAATCAATAATTGACAAGTTGTTTTTTTTTCAATTTTATTTAATTACAATATAATGAAAGAAAAAAGATTAGAAATCTTACTTCTCATTTTCATTAAATTTGAAGCTATTCTTCATTCAATAATTTTAGAATACTGCTTTTTGTTATATCTTTACTCTTGTAAGCTTTAGTTAATGGCGATTATCCATCAACATCAATTATTTCTTCATTTTCAATTGTAGTGACTTGCTCATCTGTTTCAGTTTCAGATTCCTCTTCATAATCAGATTCTTTATTTTGTTCTTCTTGTTTCTGTTCACTTGTATTTTTTTTGACCTTCTTCAGTTTCAGGTTGTTCCTTTTGGTCTTCATTGTCAACATTTTTCTTTGTTTTTCTGTGAACAATTTCATACTGGCAATTGGGATCAATTTTATTCCTTCGTTAGCGCTTTTTAACCCTCAAAACTAAAGAGCTTGGTTTCTTCTGTGTTCTTTCATTCACTGTCGGGGATTTTTCTGTTTCCTCTGAAGGTTTCTTCTGATGCTGTTATTTTTTCTCTTCCTGCATCTTTTTTATTTCCTGGGTTATATTCAGATCAAATAATGGTGCTTCTATATCTTCTCTTGGTTTTTATTTCAACATTTTGATTTCTTTTCTCAACTGTATGATAGTGCCTTCTGCTTGTATTCTTTTTTGTCTCTCCATTTCTAATTCTTTTTCTCTCTTCTTTAATTTATTTTCCAAATCTTCAATGTACTGTTGCATTGAGTCAACTTGCTTTTTTGATGTCTCTTCCAAATTTTCTACTTTTTGTATCACAATATTCTCATTTGTATCTAGCTAAACAAATTTTTGTGGTTTTTTTGTTGAAGAAGTGGTTTTTCATCTTCAGTCAGGTTTCTTATTTCAACAAAAATCTATGTAATAACATAAATAGTAATGAATGAGCTAAGATACAATGGATGAAGTAATTTTATTTATAATTTTCCTTTTTCATGTTATGCTATATCTGACTATCATTTTTTAGTAGCAACTATAGAAAATTGTATTTGTGCAGAAATGATATATGTAACTATCATTTAAATTATGACTGTATAATAACGAAATGAAAACTGTTAATATACATTATGTTATGATATATTTATCTATCAGTATACATTTCTTGTACTTGTGTGAGAAATAATACCTTTCTATTGTCCATGTTTATCAAAGCTTCTCTTGAAATGACTTTTTTCAAGCTTCCGATATTCCACCTCCCAAATCTAGGTAAAGTAGAACAGTATGTTGCTAATGGAGATATCAAATTGACATGCTCACATAGGAAAAACTACAAATAAAAAATTACTTGTTAAAATATATAATGTATATAATTTAATTTATAGAGATAGATGTATTAACATAAAGTTAGAATGTTGTACTTACAATTGGGAGCATGGAACAACCTGGCATGTTTCTCGGCTTTGTTTTGAAAGCCATCAAAGCTCTAATAAATGAATGATGAATTGAAACTGGCCAAGATACCGAGTTCATTTTGTTGTGATCAATAATATAAGGAATATATCCCCATGGTAAGTATCTTTGGTTGTCGGGAAAGAAGAAGGTTATCATTGCAAGAATAATAATCAGTTTTGGAAAATCAGTTTCATGTTGAAATTGTTGTGTTTCTAGTACATTATTTATTTTTGAAACTGTAAGATCCTTTGTGATGTGCTCTACTGTTTCAAAATTTCTTAGTACAAAATCCTTACAATTGTCTGGAAGGATTTGTAAACTCATTTTAGGTAATGGAAAAATATTAATTCCAGACAAAGGTAAGCTAAAGAGAATTCAAATACCTTCAGGTTTGATTTAAAAAAAAAACATTCCCCACTTTAAAAGCTTCGTCAGTGAAAGAAAATGTTTTTATGATATCATCTAAGGTTGTTGATGATTTTGTAAAAGCAGCTATGGATAAAATTTCTTTGAAAAACACTAACATAAATTTTTCAAAAGGTGTTTGTTTTAAATAATTCAATTGATCTACAAGATAACCTCCTTTTTCCTTAATTTTCCGAAATTTTTTTATCATCGGAAGCAAGCTGCATCTATACTGAATTTTTTCCTGAGATACTTTCTTTGATTTTTTCCCTTCTGTTTTTTTTTTTGCTTTCTTTGATCTTTTACCTTTTGATTCCTGTACAAAAAATTATGAATGAATAATTCAGTATTTAACAAACTATAATCTTATTTCTCAACTATGAATGCACAATTTTCTAGTGCTATATTCATCTATCATTATTTGTAGAAATGTTATATTTGTCTATCATTACTCTTTTCCAATGTATGCTTCTACAGTTTAAAGACTGAATGCTATGTTTGTCTATCATTTTATCCAATGCTATATTTGTCTATCATTACTCTTTTTCAATTTATGCTTCTACAGTTTAAAGACCGAATGCTATGTTTGTCTATCATTTTATCCAATGCTATATTTGTCTATCATTACTCTTTTTCAATTTATGATCCTACGGTTTAAAGAATGAATGCTATGTTTGTCTATCATTTTATCTAATGCTATATTTGTCTATCATTACTCTTTTTCAATTTATGCTCATACAGTTTAAAGACTGAATGTTATGTTTGTCTATCATTTTATCCAATGCTATATTTGTCTATCATTACTCTTTTTCAATGTATGCTTCTACAGTTTAAAGACTGAATGTTATGTTTGTCTATCATTTTATCCAATGCTATATTTGACTATCATTCTATAATAATGCATTTTATTGTTGTTTATCAACCATCAAAAACTGAATGCTATGTTCATCTATCATCTCATATTTCAATATTGTGTATACAAATGAAATTATATATTGAACTATCATTCAATAACTATCTATTTAATTATTGTCTGCTGTATATCAAATATGGAAATGTTATTTTCACTTATCATTGCATCATTATACATACAGTAAACAAAGTGATATATTCAACTATCATTTATAATGCAATGTTTTTCTATCATTTTTTCAATGCTATATTTGTCTATCATTCTATAACTATGCATCTTATTGTTGTCTGTCATTTGTCAAAGACTGAATGCTATGTTCATCATCATCTAATATTCAATATGATGCATGCAATAAATCAAATGATGTATTGAAGTATCATTCAATAACTATCGATCTAATTATCATTTACTGTCTAATAAATACTGAAATATTATTTTGAAGAAAAATAAATCAGATGTTATACCTTTGTCTTTCTTTTTCTACTGACGATTTCCTCACAAAGCTGTTGTCTCTTCATTTCGTCTTATTTTACAGTTTTTGATGCCCTAGATTTTATCGTTCTCTTTATTTCTTCTTCAATATCAGTCGAATCAACAGCCGTGGATGGATAATTTTTTCATCTTCTCTTTATTTCTGTACGCATTGCAGTCGAAGCCCTACTTTTTGAAATCCCATTTTCATCGTTTATTTGTTCTGGATTTGTTGAAATTTGTGGATTTACGTCCATCGACTTAGCTTTGAAAGTCGATTGCGCTTGTAAATCAGCTTGAGGAAGAAAATTGATTTGGGTTTGGAATGCCATTGCTTGATGGAGAAGAAATTTTGTTTACAGAGGAAAACAGACTAAAAAAGCAGTAACGATCGTGAAATTTTTCGCGCTTGTCCTTGAGACGGAAGTTGTATTTTAACGTCCGTTAAAATAAAATTTTATTAAACTTTTTCCTTTAAACTAATTTTAGGGAATTAATTATTCATTTGAATCCTATTCAAATTACTTTAAATCTGAAAACTTTAACGCTCATAACTTTTTCGTTCGAGCTCTATTTTCAGCATATTATATATGAAAATTAATCAAAATTTCACCACAAACGCAACGGTATAACTTTCATGGTCAAATTCCAACTTTTATAAAATTTCCATATTCACATGTAATTTAATTTACTTCATTTATTTATGGTTCATTTTACAGGGTGTTACACCCTTACTTAAGATGTGTTAGTCGAGAAACATGAGCAAATTTACTAAGAGAAGCCCATGAAGTTTTCTATGGGGACCATTCTAATAGTATAAAGCTAGCCAAAAAGGTTATGAGATAAGGCTTTTATTGGCCTCAGACTAGCCATGTTGAAGAATATGTAAGGAGATGCGATAAATGTCAAAAGTTCTCTAAGATCCCACATCTGCCACCAAGTGAATTGACTTTGATCTCAAGCCCATGGCATTTTGAAGTATGGGGATCGACTTAATTGGAACGCTACCAATATCCAAAGGAGGAGATATGGTCATCGATTATTTCACAAAATGGATAGAAAAAGTACCGCTTTCAAACATCACATCAGGAAAAGTGCTCAAATTCATAATCAAGAATATTATCGCTAGATTTGGAATTCCATATAAGATAATATCCGATAATGGGACTTAGTTTGAAAGCAAGGAATTTACATGATTCTGTTATAAAAATGGAATTGTTAAGAGCTTTTCGTCTGTAGCGCACGCCAAGGCTAATGGAGCCATTGAAGGTTCCAATAAAACCATTAAGACCATCCTAAAGAAACAGTTGAATAAAACAAAAGGAAATTAGATAGAAGAACTGTCTCTTATGTTGTGGGCATATAGAACTTCTACCAAAGCTGCAATGGGACATAGCCCATTTTCTCTAACATATGGATGCAAAGCTATGCTTACCGTCGAGGTAGGAGTCCCTCTCATCGAAGAATTGCATACGCATTTAATTCAATTTAGGAATTAAAAAGAGAATCCCTAGATTTAATCAATGAGCCAATGGACAAAGCATCCATACAAACAGCGGAATATCAGTGAAGAATAACCAAGTACTACAACTCCAAAGTCAAGGAAAAATCATTTCAACAAGGAGATTTGGTACTTTGGAAAGTTACGACAATTACTAAGAATCCAGCGAATGGGTTGCCCGGGCCTAACTGGGAAGGACCCCTTGTCATTCACAAAGTAATCCCACAAGGAACTTATTGATTATGCCAACCTGATGGCAATGTAACAGCAAGAACCTGGAAAGTCGAACATTTGAGACCATACTTCCTAACATTGGATGAATAAATAAGTTGAAACAAAGTACAAGACCTAAATCATCACCTAAATGGGTTCGATCCAAATTGAGACCATTACAATCCTCTAGAGGAAGATTTGTCAAAAATGAGCCATTGACGCTCTAAAACAATCTTCTAGAAGAAGATCTTCAAAAATGAGCCATTGGCGCTCCAAAACAATCATCTAGAGGAAAATCTGTCAAAATGAGACCTTAGCGCTCACAATCTTCAAGAGAAAGATCTGCCAAAATTTAGCCCTTATTTCCACCTTAAAATGACCTGTTTAAGGCACCTCCTAAAGGGAGGACAGAGTAAGCCTTTGGTCCCACTTGAAAACAGCCTGGCTAATGCACCACCAGCCTTTAGTACCGCCTATTAGGACTGACTAAAGTGCCTCCTAGAGGAAGGTTAGATAAGTCTTTGGTTCTACTTAAGATAGCTAACCAAATGCACCGAACGAAATCAACCAAGTCAATAGCACTCTATCCAAAAGAATGGATCAAAACAATCTTCTAAAGGAAACTCTGTCAAAAATGAACCATTGGTGCTCCAAAGTAAAAACAATCTTCTAGAGGAAGACCTATCAAAATAAACCAATTGTGCTTCAAGGCAAAACAAGTTTCAATTTCTAGAAAAAATTTCTGGCCTTGTATTCAGGTGGATTTTTGATCTTTTATTATAACCAATGTGGTTTTCTAGTCTATTCTTATTCAAGAAATTATTATCGCCAGTAGAATTTCTGATCCTCCCTCTTATGATATCATCGAATAACTTACTAATTGTTTGATTTTGAGAATTACAACAACTACACGGTCTTCTGGATTTCCACCTATGGAACCATCATCGTTAAAAGACTTTCTAGTCTTTTCCTTAAAAGGGGATATTATTACTAGACAATGTCCTAAGCTTTTATTCAGAAAATTAATAATATTCGATAATATTTTGAAAATAATCTTGACTTAAATAAAAATGTAGGAGATTCCCCAGATTAAAAATACAAGTCAATTCATAACCTAACAGAATCCAAAAAGGATTAACAAGGATTTAAATACCAGGTTTATAATGGAAATCATCACTTGGGTTATATTGTGCAGGAAACAGGGTTAAAAAAAACCTTGTAAGATATCAGCGATGTAGGATAATTCATGGTTTTAATGCCAAAGGCCTACAATGCCGCCCTACATCAATAAAGGTTAATATACACTGATGCATGCCATCAATGAAGACAAATTAGTAATGCCACAAGTTGTCAAGGTAACTAATGATATTGAGTGCAATTAATGCCACATCGCGCATGATGGGTGACATTGTATAAGGCCAATACAATATTTCACCAAGACAATAATTGATGTCGTACACCAGTGGTATCGTATACTATAAGCTATCAATGTTATAGTGGCATGATGTATTATCCATATAGCACCTCATTAATATCGTGTTCTATCAATAGCGCACTTCATCCATGAAGATAGGATGGATGTTGCATCTAGCTGATACCGTCTCAAGTTGATACCAAATCTCTTCAATGTCGCTTCCTTCTAATGCCGCTTCCCTTCAATGCCACTTCCTTCTAATGTCGCATATCTTCAATGACGCTTTCATTTGATGTCATTCCTCTTTGATATCATTCATCACTAATGATGTATGTTATTGATGCCGCCTCTTATTGATGTCACCTTTTAGGCAATGCCATGCATCTTGAATGTTGGCTGTTATCAATGCTGCCTGATTATCAATGTCGTTTGATTATCAATATCGCCTAATATCAATACAGTGCTTTAATGATGTCTTGGTCCATCAACATGCAAAGGAAAGATGAGGTTCATTAAAGACGAGGCGTAGTGTCAAGCACCATCAAGATGATTAATGCCAAAGTGATATCCAAGGCGGCATAAAGCAGCTATGTCGAACTCTCTACCCCTATAAATACTACCTAGGGATAATGAGGAAGGAGTATCATTTCTTTTCTCTACTCCTAAAATTAGACTTTTGTAATCCTAAATTGATTTGGGGAAAACTCCGATTTGATTGTAATCATGCTCAATTTATAGGAATAAGGACTTGGATATGCCTATTATCATGATTGTGCACTTTAAACATTATTGGATATGGATATGCATATAATAAAGCTCTTCGGTCCCAAAGAAATTATGATTCTATTTCACATAGAATCACATGAGCTTCGGTCTAAACTAGTGTTTATATGCATAACATGTATCTTGCTTATTACATATGGGAATTAGACAATGAGTCATGAGGATTGCTTATTTAGTTCATTAACATGCTTAATGGACTATTGCACATATTTGTGGCCTATTTTCTTTCTCCTTTGATCATGTAACATGGGCTTTCGAATATTTTATTCCAAAAGACCATACAGGCTTCAAGAAACCGTACGGGCTTTTGGGTATCCTATTTCGAAAGCTCACGGGCATCATGGAACCATTTCTTAATGACATTGTTTTGTACTTGGCCTTGAATGTTAGATTAATTCTTGATTCCTTAGCACCATTCGATCAACACCAACTAAACCATGTTTAGTCGTGTCATCTTATGTGTTAAGATCAGGATTAGGCTCATCATACTTAGCATCACAAGTGTTATGCCAATTTTTGGTTTAATAATTATTTAGTGACAATGATACCGCAAGTCTTATTTCCAATATGAATTATTTTGAGGCAATGATGTCGCAAGTTCACATTTCTGATATCAATTATTTTAAGGCAATGATGTCATGAGTTATCAATTTTGACAACTTAATAGTGGCGGCATTGTAGCCGCAGTTTAGTAAGGATGACATTAATTCTTTTGAGATATTGATTTCAAAGGTTATCAATTTCGGTATTCCTAGTTTCTAAGTTGAAAGCCTTTATACTATGCAAATCTAATAACAAGCTTCATAGGTTCGACAACCCATGTACTTATATTATACGACAAGAATGAGTTCGGCCCTATGGCTTTAAGCTTTATAAATCAGAATACTTTATTTTAACTTCAATATTGAAGAGGCAACAACCTATATTGGCATATTGATGCCACATTTTATCAATTTAAATAGTTTTATTTGATTGCTTGATAGCCTAAGGTTTTAGAGATGAGACAACCTCCTATTGATTTCAAAATCAATGAAAGTTATTTCAAAAAAGGACATATTTTGGCATAATACTTTGACTAAGTAAAAGGGCTATATTTTTCTTGTTTTAAATATGATTTCAAGGGATGAATCATTTATAAAGACTTACGTTTTCAAGGAAATAAAAAGGGTACTTTGCCCAAGGTTTTACATGAGAATTATTGTTATCACCATTGGATAAATTTTTATCGGATATCTTGGCTTAAGGATTAGAGATTAGAAAACCAGCTAATGGGAGTGGTGTAGGGTCGCGCCCTATGTTTCAACTATTAGCCCCTAGTTGATTGGTCCACAATTCTAGTGCATAGGGCTTTGTTGAGGGAAAAGACTAAAAGTAGGTTTATGCACAGATGGGAAACTATAACTTAGATAGGTTATTGGTTGGCCTGCCAAACCATTTGGTTCATAATGGGTCTAGCAAAACTATGAGATAGAGGATAGTCAGTTTTACACTAAGAAGATTATATTCGGACAGACAGTCTAGTTTCCTCCTTATGGTAATTTGGAGAATTTGTTATATCTTGTAGGTTCGAATCGGCCATATAGGTTAGTAGTAACCCTGGAAAAACTATGAAGTAGGAACACATAGTTTATTGATTTAGATAGACTGGCCAAATTTACACATATAGCATGCATGCATATGATTATTTTATGTTTGTTTAACCATTTTGATTTCAGTAGCATGATTTTTATTAACATATTTTCAGAAGATACTAGTGAGGGGAAAATGCGTTTCGCTCAGCGGCGTGGTCTCGCTAGATATCTAATTTCGAGATGGCATGTTATTATTCATATCGGACTTTTTGTCTAACCCGAAGTTTTTGTTTTCCCGTTTAACTCTCACATGCTAATTTGAGTAGTTTGAGAGTAAGGTTTACAGGTTTTTAGGTTGACAAATAAAGCTTCCAAAGACGTGCAGGAGGCTAGTTAGTTATGTTAAGGAGATATTTTGTTTGCTGAGTTTTCGTTTTATTTTCTCTGAATGTATGTAATGGTAAATATGTATTTGTCAAGTAGTAAACTCTTATCAACCAAGGGGGGCATCTTCATATGTCGCTCTTGGAGTATTTTGTAATAATTATATTTTATCTGAATCTAGGCAACGTTCGATATTATGTAATAAATATGGAAATTATTAATGAAATGTGTTTTGAAAATTTTCATATTCTTGTGCTTCTGATGTTATTGATATGATTAACATGACCACATTTTGTCATCGAAAATTAATACTATGGATGACTGCAGCATCTGTAGTGCTTAGTTTCAGGCCTCAAAATGGGAAATGTTACAATGTTTAACCACATAGTGTTCCATTCCAATAAGCAGATCCTTCACCTTTTCTTGGTAAGATTTCAAACATTCTCCTTTGGGCTAGAATTCCAAGTACCTGATTCACCACCAGCTGAGAGTCACTGTGAATGCATAGCGTTCTAATCCATATCTCCCATGCTAACTCCAGTTCAGCTATCAAAGCTTCATATTCTGCCTCGTTATTCAGTGCTTTGAATCCCAATCTAATCGCATAACTCAACTTTCTTCCTTCGGGGGTTAGGAAGACTACCCCTGCACCAAAGTTGTAATCATTATATGCTCCATCAACATATACTCACCACTCGAGGGCTTCCACCTCCAGTGGCTTCACTTCATTGTCTTGAATAGTAAATTCAACAAGAAAGTCTAGTGGTGTTTTCCCCTTGATTGCAGTTCACAGATGGTAGGTTATCTCATACCGACTCAACTTAATGCTCTATTTGGTTGATCTTCCCGAAGTGACTGACTGGTGTAGAACCTAGCACAGTGGTTGGTCTGTGAGTACCTGGATAGGATGTGACCAGAAATAATGTCTCGGTTTCTTGGATGCAATCAATAAGCAATATGCCAACTTTTCCAGTTTAGGATACCTTGATTCTAGTCTAGTGAAGCACTTACTAATGTAATAAATGAGACTTCGTACCTGGTCTTCCTCCTAGACCAAAGCTGCACTCAGAGCATGATGCGACACTGGTAAGTAGATATAAAGATCTTCCCCCTCATTTGGAGTAGACAAGACCGGCGACTTCTGTAAACATTCTAATAAATTTACGACTGTAGCCAAGCATTCATCTTCCTATACGAACTTGCCTTTTTCCTTCTTAAGTGCCTCAAAGAATGGGACACACTTTTCAGTGGCTTCAGATATGAACCTACTCAAGGCTGCTACCTTCTCATTCAAACTCTGCATTTCCTTTTGGGTTTCGGGAATTTGATATCTTGTAATGCACAGACTTGTTCTGGATTAGCCTCCATCCTCCGTTCACGTATGATAAAGCCCAAGAACTTTCCAAAAGCTACTCCAAAAGAGCATTTCAGTGGGTTTAACTTCATTTCGTATGTTTTTAGGATTCGAAACATTTCATCCAAGTGTGAGATATGATCCACGGTCCTCCTTGACTTTACCAATATGTCACCAACGTATACCTCCATGGTTTTGCCAATCTACTTGGCAAACATCTTGTTTACCAGGTGTTGATAGGTTGCTCCTTCTTTTTTAAGCCCAAATGGCATAACCTTATATCAGTAGAGCCCTAGGTCGGTGATAAAGCTGGTGTGCTCCTGGTCAATGATGTACATCGTGATTTGGTTGTATCCAAGTAAGCATCTATAAAGGACAGAAGCTCATACCCTATTGTTCCATCTACTAACTGATCAATCCTCGGAAGTGGAAAGCAATCTTTAGGACATGCATCATTCAAGTTGGAAAAGTCAATATAGGTCCGCCATTTTCCATTTGACTTCTTAACGAGAACCAGGTTTGCTATCCATTCAAAGTATACTGATTCTCGAATAAAATCGATTGCCAATAAGGTTTTTATTTCTTCGTTCAGTGTCGTCGATCGTTCCGGGCCTATACTCCATTTCTTTTACCCTACAAGAGGATTTTTTAGGTTAACATTCAAGGCATGACAAGCAACTGAAGGAGGAATCGTGCACATGTCTGCATGAGACTAGGCGAATGCGTCCTATTTGTCCTATAGAAAACCAATTATTTGTATCTTTAGATCCTACTCCAGACCCGATCCAATTTTCATGAGTTTCATAGGATCGCTATCATCAACTTTCACAAACTCTAGAGCCTCCTCGGGCTCAGCTGCGGCCCCCTCTCCTCCATCTCTCTGGTCAAGCTCATTATAAGGATAACTTGTGTACTCGAGAGGAGGTATTTGCTATACGAGGGAATTCTTAGAACAGAAGGCAACTTCTGCGCCCTTCCCCTTCTCTCTCCGTTTATTCTCCCAAAGTTCCACAACATAGCTGTCCCTAGCTTTGTCCTGATTTTCTTTTACCACTCCTATCCCGTTGGCACTGGGATTTTCATTGTCAAGCACCATTGAGCCGTTACTACATGGAAGTTGGATAAGGCATGTTTCCCTAGGAAGGCGTTGTTAACTGAAAATCCATCCACGTATGAAAGTTTTCTTTCATATAGCTTATCGGGGATAGGTTCCTATCTTAACAAACAAATCCGACCTCCCCAAGGGCATGGTGCCTTCCCCAGTAAAACCATGTAGCCGTTGACTGCAAGGCGTAACAGCTTCCATGGACAACCCCGTCTTGTTGAACACTTCCTTGAACAGATTGTTCACTGAACTCCCATTATCTACCAAAATTATATGCACTTCTACAAGGCTAAGCAAGGCTGTAATCACTATCGGATCCGTATGGGGGCACTGTTTTCCTTGCAAGTCGTTATCATCAAAAGCTCTCACTTCTCGCTCCCATCGGGGAGCCTTAGTTTTATGTTACTCATCTACCATGAATACATAAGCATTTCCATTTTTCAAAGACTTTGCATACCTCTCCATTTCACCCCAGCACTTGTCTGCCACATGGGGTCCTCCTATTATTGTATTGATAACTAGTCACCTGTCTTTTGCATGGTCGACACTAGCTCCTCCACCTCTATTCCCTGGCGGGGGTTGTCTCGGAGCCTGCTTCTCGGGAGCGAGAAGTGCATCCAGGTTCTTGATGTAACACTCCAGCTTTCTTTTCCTGATGTATTCCTCAATTAGGTCCCGCAAATGGCGACATTTGTTAGTGTTATGTCCATGAGACTCATGAAACCCGCAGTACTTTCTAGAGTTTCTTTCAGCCTCTATATCCTTTTCTGGAGCAGTTCCGTTGTATTTAATGTAACACCCCATATTTTTGATAACATTATTTAGGAGATTTAGTTAGATAAATTAAATAAAATAATGTGTTGATTAGGAGATTGAGATTTGATTTAATTAAGGTAGACGTGTCATTTAACTAATAAATTAAATGAAGGGTTTAAAATGAATTAGAGGAGCGATATTATGGGAAAGAGGCCATTCCTATATCACCTTCCTTAGATCATGTATCTCTTCACATGTTCATACTCATTTTAAAATTTTAAAAGCAAGGCTGGCCACCATTAACAAGAAAAGAAGAAGAGGAAACTAAAGAAAAGCTTAAGGAAAAGCAAATTCAAATCAAACTCATTTAAATCTCAAGCTCCTTAATCTCTAAAGCAAAGGTGAATAAAGTTTACATCTCTAAATTTTATGGTTTTGGTTTTAATATTAAATCTGAATGATTTTGCAAAGGTTTGCCATGTTTTTGAATGATAAAATGATTATATATACATGTTGATGATTTATGTATGTTTATATTGATTTTATGACATGTTTTAAGATGAAAACCCTATTAAATAGCGTCTGTTAGCCTTGTGTAACAACCCGCTATTTCATGCCATTCGCATCCGCACATGTCGGACTTGAATTGCTCAAAATATCAGATTGTTAATTTATATTTGGCAAAACTCAGCATATATAGTAAATAAATAAATCACAAAATCACAGACACGGAGTATTACAATAATAAGCAACGGAATAGATAAATAGTAGTTCATGAAGCTACTATAAAACAACAGAGTTTGAAATAAAATACAACAGAAATCTCAAATACAATAAAGTCTCGAATACAAATAGATGACTTCTCTGAACAAGTCAACTGGATAGCTGAAAGCTGAACAGATGTAGATGGATCTCCAAGCGAAGCTCCAAACTCCAAAGGTGAGTCTCAAATGCTGTGACACTCAGTCTGACCCGAGCGTAAAGCAAAACATAAAACACTCGAGTCAGGATTAACATTCTTATATTAATAAATTCAACTCAAGTGAAATGTCAATTGAAATACAAGTAACTCAAAGGATGTTTGGGATAACCATCCTTTAAGGATCCGTGAAACTATCTACTATGTAGTAATATACACTATTATAATATGTCTATTGTAAATAAAGTAAACTATTAAAATAGCGTTAAGGGATTACCCATATCCCCCTTAACACATTTTTATAATGCGGTAGTCTATACAGATACTGTAAACTCCACTCGCAAGTGTGCTATCAGAAAGCACTCCATAGGTACGACACAAAACAAACTCATAGAAGGCGCGATAGGGCATGCGACAAGGCACTCGAGGCAATGCCAGGGTAGATATACCGTTTGCGGATCCGGACTAGTGGTAACACATAGCAGCTACTACCGCCCACTTCGTGACATACTCTCAATTCAAAGGGTGCACCCAATCAAATCACAAAAGCAATAGAATGGTATCGAAGAAATGTGTCTGATCGGAGGAATGACCTCACTTGGCCCGGCGTGGCTCTTGTTTTAGCCGCATCAAGCTGACTCACGGGAGTCAGGGCTACGTAAATACCATAGAGAATCGTCACCAAACCATCCTACTTCATTTTGGAATCTCCACCACGTACACAGTCGTTAAAGTGGTTTTCGGTAATTGTGGTCGTAGAGGGAAGATAGGCGGAGTACGTGGAGGTTGTGGATGAGGGAGACAAACGGAGGTGTTGGGCGATATACGTGGATCTGACCGGAAGTTTTGGGGAGGAACGTCGCTAGGCGCGGGGCTGGTGTTGGGCGCGTGGGGAGATGGGTAACTGGCTTCTTCACAACAGAGAAAAAAAATGATATATATGTATGAACAGTTTATAAAGAAAAGTTTTCTCTCGCTTTATAAATTTCGAATGAACAGAATGCAAAAGAGCAGAGAACGGACCACTGTATAATAAATTGAAATGATGGATTGGTAACAGCTGTCCATTGATTCAGCAAAAGTTATTAAAGCAATTTATTATATTGCTTTGGCTGCACGTTCGAATTTGAAACCAAGGGAAAGTGTAAAGTCAAAATGTGGTACTGTTACAACGGGCCGTTATTATCGTTTCTGTCGCGTATCGAACCTCAAAATACAGAAATAAATATACTACGGCGATCAGCACGACGAGGCGAACAGAACAGTACACAGATATCAGCGATATGATCGAATTATAGAAACTCGAATTTTCGCTACCGAAAGTGCTGCTAAAATGCAGAAAATAAGATAAACGGAGCAATAGCAGTCCAAATTTTACGAAACGAAATATGACATCTCACTCAGAAGATGATTTAAAAATTTATTATATAAAAATATTCAAGTTTGGAAAACATTTTATTATCATCTAATATTAACTGATTTGAATTGAAATAAAATTATACAATAAAATAAACTTTAATATTATTAGATGAAAATTTACGATTTTCTATGTCTGAGTAGACGTATTCCAATTAATAAATTTTCATTTACAATTTCAATTATTTAACATTTCATAAAAATTCAGTTAATTACATAAATAAAACCATTTAAAATTCACGGGTCGTTACACCTTGTGAATTTTTATGATAATCTAAAAGGTTATTTTAGAGATGGGTTTTAATTTTCAGATTTTTCTGAATTTTTGTGGAATTTTTATGAATTTTCTAAGGAAGAAAAGGTCGATTTGGATTATAAAATTATTTACGGAAAAATAATTATTGTTTGGATCCGAAAATTTTATATGTTGAAGAGAACATATTAATTGATTTTCTAGAATTTTTGCAGAATTTTCCAACGTGCTTTAATAGTTATATAAAATTATTTAAGGAATGGGACTTAAATGTTTTATATAATTATAAAGGAAAAAGGGGCTTTTTTAAAATTATTTAAATTTCTAGATAAGGAAAGCTGGCAGCATTTTTGAATATAAAATTCTGGCATCCAATCAGATTTAGACAAACAAGGCAAGTGGGGTGCAAAAGAACTATTTTAAAGTACAAATAAATAGTTTTTCTATTATTTCAACTCTTTCGGCAAGAGCTTCCACCTCTATTCCAAACCTTCTGACAAGGTCGAAAGGTATTAAACCTTTCGACTAGGTCAAATACCAATGCACATGGTATCGGGCAACTAGTACGTAGTGAATTGGATGAAGTCGAAAGGTTTAGAGATGAAAGGTTAGAGCTTTCGAAGGAGATGAAGTTTTGTTTTGGGTTTAAAGAAAATACGCCTGCTAGCTTTCGACAAAGAGCTTTCAACACTGTCAAATAGTTTAAAAGAAAATGGTTTCGATTGGTTTGCTTTCTTGTTTTAATTGAAACCTTTCAACAAAGTCGAAAGGTATATCTTTCGACAAGGTTGAAAGTATAGTTGCTGCTTCCAAACCTTTCGACGTAGAAGGAGTCAAAGGTTATCTTTTGTTTTATAAAACATGCCGCCTCTCTCCATTGATTTTGAAGGGTTGGTTTCAACACCAACACTTCATTGTTTTCAAATGGTTTCGAAAGGTTTAATAAAAGTTTCGAAGCAGTTTTTTTGGAATCCACTATTTTTTTTATCCTTTTGCTCTACTTGAAGACATAGTCCAAATGTTTTAAGTCAACACATTTTAAAGGTTTCAAAGTAGTTAACTTTGAATGGTTTCAAAAGGTTTCCACTTGTTTTAAATTGAACCCAATGTCTTCGAAAAGTTTTGAGTTTCATTGCTTTTGAAAAGTTTAAAATAATTTTATAGGGGAGGTACCCCAAGCTTTTGACAAAGTTGAAAGGTGAACCCTTTCGACTAGGCCGAAAAGAAACCTTTCGACAAGGTCGAAAGATAGGACCTTTCGACAAGGTCGAAAGGTATGGTTTTAATGTTTTCGAAAGGCTAAGGTTCAAAGGATTTAGAAGGCGAATGTCATATGTTTTAAAGCTTGTAAAAGGAAGGCTTTTTAAAAGGTTTTTGAAGGAGTTACCTTCAATGATTTCAAAAATTAAAGGATACGAAGGAGTTACCTTCAATGCTTTTGAAGGGTTTTATTAATGGTTTTGAAGGAATTACCTTCAATGTTTTTGAAATGTTGTTTAAAGGTTTTAAAAAAAGGTTTCGAATGGAATGACTAGGCAGATAGCCTAAGTGTTTTAAGTTATAAAGGACTTTAACTTATTTTAAAAGGATAGATAATCCTTATTGAACATCATCAACATTATTTTGAGTAAAGTATATATAACATGGAAAAAATAGCTTAGAGTAAAGCTAAAGATATATTTTCCTTGTATATATATGATTTGACGGAGTAAATCATTTTGAAAAGGTTTTCAAGGAAAATTTGAAGGGCGGTTAGTCCAGATATTTTGAAGGGTAGTTAACCCAAAAGAAAATTCAGGCAGTTACCTAATTTAAATTCGGACTGCCAGTCCATTTTGAGGGCAGTCAGCCCATAGGATAGTTAGTCCAGAAAAGATCAGTTAGCTCTGATATGAACAATTAGTTCATTTATTAGCATAACGGACCTTGCTACCTTTTAAGGACAGTTAGCCCACCCTTTTTTTACCTGTTTTGGGCAGATAGCCCATTATCAAAAATATTGTTATTTTGGTATAATCAGTTTTAGGACAGATAGTCCAGAATAGAGCAGTTAGCTCAGAATTTAGGACAGATATTCCTGTAAAGAACAGATAGTTCAGATTTTAGATAGATAGTCTATTTTATTTCCTACTTTAGCATAATGGATATTGCTATATTATTATTATAATCAGTGGATTAACCAATTTGGTTGCAGGAAAGGATTTGCAAAATATATGTTTTGAAAAGAGATATTAGTGAGAGGAAACCCGTTTCGCTAAGCGGCGTGGTCTCACTATATATCAGTAAATAGAGATGTAACAGAAATTATTCATACCAGGCTTTATGTCTGACTCAAAGTTTTTGTTTCCCCTTAAACTCTCGGGTGCTCAAAATTTGATTTGAGTAGGCTGAGGGCTTAGGTTTTCAAGTTTTAGTGGATTTTGGCGAATAACGCATCTGAAGACGAGTAGGTGGCTGAAGGATAGCTAATTTAGGAGTTCTGTTTTTAAATTGTTTCCGCTATGTATTAAGATAGGTATGTCTATATTGTTTTGATCATCCAAGGGGGCATCTTCATATGTCGCTCTTGGCGTATTGTTGTAAATTATATTTGATCAATGCATGGGATACATTTGGGGATTTTTGTAACTTGGATATGATATTATTTGAAATGTAACCACTGAAATTTATTGTTTTTGGAAATCTGTGATTTTTTTCATATTCAAGTGCTTGTGATATTATGGATACCATTAACATTACCGTATTTCATCACCAGAAGTTAATACTATGGATGACTGCAGCATCCATAGCGCTTAGCTTTTGGCCTCCAGATAGGGACATTACAACTTGGTATCAGAGCATAGGTTTATGAAAGATTTAACTAAAAAATGGTTTTGAGAACAAAAATCAAAAGAAATTAGAGTAAGATTTGGGGTTGGGTTAACGCTATAGTAACATAATTGTTTTTGCTATATATAAGTATGCGCTTTATCTCCATTCATCTATCTTTGATTAGGTTATCTTTCTGTATCTCATGAGGTTTGAATACAGATATGAATGGTAGAAGAAGTAGAGTTAACCAAGGAGGGGAAAGCACCGAAAGGAATATCGGGCCTAATGCTGGGAGAAACCAAGGTCAGGCGGAGAATGTTGGTGCTGAAGTCCCACAGGTCGGAATATAAGCCATGTATCAGTTTTTCAAGAATATGATGTAGGCAGGAGTTGCAGCTGGAGTGTTAGGAGGAAATGTTGTAGGATCAGGGGTTCCAGAAGTTTCAGTAGTTAATCATTTCGCCAAGATGAGCGGTGATTATGTGAAGCTAGGAGAAAAGTCGTTTATGGGAACGGAGGATGCCATTGGAGTTGAGAATTGGTTGTTGCACTGCGAAAGGATTTTTGCAGATCTTGGGTTCAATGATGAGCAGAAGAGGAGGTTGGCGTCCAGGCAGCTTCAGGGAGGCGCACTGTTCTGGTGGAATAGTGTAACAGCAACAGTCGATAAGGAGACAGTAACCTGGGTGGATTTCAAGAGGAGATTCCAGGAGAGGTTTATGTTTGTGATGGCACAGTCAGCTTTGATTAGGCAGTTTGCTGAGCTGGTGCAGGGTGAGATGTATGTGCTGAGTATGCTAGGAAGTTTGAGGAGTTGGCCCGGTATGGGTATGCTTCTGTAGATACTGTGTTGAAGCGGAATAAGAAGTTTATCAGAGGATTGAAGCCGGAGTTGGCTAGTGTTACTTTATCTCATCTTAGAGATCCCTCTGATATTGTTGTAGAGATGGCTTTGAGGCAGGAAAAAGTCCTTGAGTCTCTAGAGATGACCAAGGCAAAAGGGGTCCAGGTTGTGCAGGACAAGAAGAGGAAGTTCTTTCCCAAGAGAGGAGCTCAGAAGGGTAGAGCTGGCAAGAAAGCAAAGTCTGAGGTTGTCTGCTATAAATGCGACAAGAAAGGGCACTTTGCTAATGAGTGTCGCTTAGGGAAAGCGAAGGATGTGGCTAAGGGGAAAAATGTCATGTGTTTCAATTGTGACTAGATAGGCCATTATAAGAACCAATGCAAGGAGCCCATTAGAAATGGTAAGGGCAAGGTGTATGCATTGGATCCAACTTCTTCTAAGCCAACAGCCTAGGAGAACAGGAAGGCAGTTCTTGGAGGAACGCTTCAGATTTATACTATGTCTGTTAGCATTTTATTTGATATTGGTGTATCGCATCTTTTATATCCAGATGTTTGATAGATAAGCTTAACCTTATACCCACATATTTAGTTACTTCCTTACGGGTTGCGAATCCAATAGGAGGATATGCAACTCTAGGATTGAGGTGTGACCAGTTTGAGTTTGACCTGTTAGGTCATACTTTTTTATGCTGTTTGCATGTGTTTGATTTTGTGTGGTTCGGGATTATCCTTGGCATGGATTGGTTAAGTGAGTACATTGCTAAGATATTTTGCCAGGGTAGGAAGATATCTCTTAGACACCCGGATTGTAGCGATCGGATTGTTTTCACCGTAGGAGGTTCTAGCGATGCAGTGTTTGCTTTGTTGGGTCTTTGGATTCAGATGATGAGTTGAGCCGAGTTTTCATGGTTAGAGAATTTGCAGATGTGTTTGAGTCTGTAGTTAGATTAGCGCCGAAGCGAGCCATCGAGTTTCAGATAGATTTGGTTCCGAAAGCAGAACTAGTGAGTAGACAGCCAAGCCGGCTGACCCCTTCGGAGATGAGGGAATTGAAGGTGCAATTGGTGGATTTGGAGGGCAAGAGTTTTGTCAGGCCGAGCAGTTAGCCGTGGGGTATAGCGGCAGTGTTTGCTAAGAAGCCAGATGGACCGTTGAGGCTATGTATTGATTATCGTAAGCTGAATGAGAGGACGATAAAGATTCGATATCCATTGTCCAGAATTGACGATTTGTTCGACCAGATAAGTGGAGCAAAGGTATTTTCTCAGTTGTATTTGGCAACGGGTTTCCATCAGCTTAGAATAGCGGAGGATAGTATACCTTTGACAGCATTCAGGACTGGATATGGATCATACGAATGGTTAGTTATGCCGTTCGGACTGATGAATTCTCCAGCTTTCTTTGTGGATTTAATGATCTAGATTTTCCGAGAGCATTTGGATAGGTTCATGCTGTTTTTCATAGATGATATCTTGATTTACTCTAAGGATGAAAGAGAGCATGAAGTTCATCTTAGAGTGGTGCTTGAGACGTTGAGGCAGCATCAGCTAAAAGCGAAGTTTTTGAAGTGTCACTTTTGGAAGAAGGAGGTGAAGTTTCTTGGTCATGTAGTCTCAAAGGGAGGGTTGTCTGTGGATTCGATTAAGATCGAGGCCGTGAATAGTTGAAAGAGACCCGAGACAGTAATCGAGATTAAGAGTTTCCTTGGGTTGGCTGGTTATTATCGAAGATTCATCAAAGATTTCTCACGGATAGCAGCACCGATGACCAGGCTGACGAGGAAGGATGTGAAGTTTGTGTGGACCGATAAGTGTAAGGAAGAATTCTATAGTTTAAAACACTTATTGACCCATGCACCTGTGTTTCCAGAGGGAAATCAGGATTTGGTAGTTTATACCGATGCGTGTGGAACCGAATTAGGAGCTCTGCTGATGCAAAGGGGTAAAGTGATTGCCTATGCTTCTAAACAGCTTAGACCACATGAGGTTAGATATCCAACGCAAGATTTAGAGTTGGCTACGGTGATTTATGCTTTGAAGGTGTGGAGACATTACCTTTTGGGAGAAAGGATTGAGCTGTATATAGATCATAAGTCGCTGAAGTATTTGTTCTCTCAAAAGGAGCTGAACATGAGACAGCAGAGATGGTTAGAGTTCATAGCCACTTATGATTTTGGGATTGAGTACACACCAGGGAAAGGCAACAAAGTTGCATATGCACTTAGCATGATACATCAGAATGCAGTGTTGGTTATGATGGTTGAGTGGAAAGATTTAGAAGCATTAGCAGATTGCAGAGTGCAGTGGAGATCTGAGGCAGGGTCTAGTGGTAATACAGTTGTATTGTCTTGTTTGGAAGTTTGACCAGTGTTGATCGAACGAATTGCTTCTAAACAGATAGAGGATCCTGTGTTAGTTGAGCAGATCTTGAAGCTAAAGGAAGGAACCAAGAGCGATGACTTGAAAGATTTCAGTCTTGACCAGAATGGGTGGTTGAGAAAGAAAGGAAGATTTATGTGTTCCGAGTGTAGGAAACATAAGAAAGGAAGTCTTAGATGAATGCCATCGTTCGAAGTTCACTATATATCCCGTAGGTACCAAGATATATCAGGATATGAAGAGGAGTTTCTTCTGGGAAGGAATGAAGCGGGATATTGGTTTGTGTGTAAGGCAGTGCTTGAATTGCCAGCAGGCAAAGGCCGAGCACCAGAAACCAAGTGGTTTGCTTCAGCCGTTAGATATTCCAGTATGGAAGTGGGATTCTATTTCTATGGACTTCATAGACGGGTTGCTAAAGTCGAAGAGGAAAAATGGAAGTATATGGGTTATAGTTGACAGATTAACCAAGAGTATCCATTTCATTCCAGTTAGGTCAACCAGGACGGCACCTGTTTTAGCGAGGTTGTTCATGAAGAATGTGGTTAGACTGCATGGGGTTCCTAGCAGTATAGTTAGTGATAGAGATTCCTTGTTCACTAGCGAGTTTTGGAAGAGTCTGCAGGAAGTTTTGAGAACCAAGCTTATGATGAGTACCGCTTACCATCCGTAGACAGATGGGCAAACGGAAAGAGTTAACAAGATCTTGGAAGATTTGTTAACAGCTTATGTTCTGGATTTTGAGGGATCATGGGAGGACCATCTGCATCTAGTCGAGTTTTCGTATAACAACAATTATCAGACTAGTATTGGGATGGCACCATTTGAAGCTTTGTACGGAAGGCCATGCAAATCTCTCGTTTGTTGGTTGGAGACTGGGGATAGGTTGATTCTTGGTAAGAGGCTGCAGAAAAGATTGAGGTCATTTGGGTTAGGATGAAGGAGGCTCGGTCTAGGAAAAAGATTTATTCGGATAAGAGACGAAAAGATTTGGAGTTCTCAGTTGGGGACCAGGTTTTTGTCAGAGTATCACCGACGAAGGGTGTGCTTAGATTTGGGAAGTCCGGGAAGTTATCTCCTAAGTTCATTAGACCTTTTCCTATTCTTGAGAGGATTGGGAAGCTCGTGTATAGACTTGAGTTACCGAGCAGTTTGGCAGGTGTCCATAATGTTTTTCATATTTCTCATCTCAGAAAGTGTGTTAGAGACCCGGAGACTGCTATTGCACCGACAGTGCTAGAGGATTTAGTGGTAGAACCGAACTTGACCTTAGTGAGGAAGCCAGTTCGCATTGCTGTGAGAGATGAGAAGTGGCTTAGAACCAAGACGGTCAGATTAGTCAAAATCCAGTGGAGTGACGATGACAAAGACTGTACTTGGGAGGTTGAGAGCAGGATTAGAGATACTTATCCTGACTTGTTTTGATGGTATGTTTTACCTTCTTGTTTGTTATGAGCCTTATTGTAATTTCGAGGACGAAATTCTTTAAGGAGGGGAGTCTGTAACATCCCAGATTTTTGATAACATTATTTAGGAGATTTAGTTAGATAAACTAAATAAAATAATGTGTTAATTAGGGGATTAAGATTTGATTTAATTAAGGTAGCTGTGTCTTTTAACTAATAAATTAAATAAAGGGTTTAAAATGAATTAGAGGAGGGGTATTATGGGAAAGAGGCCATTCCTATATCACCTTCCTTAGGCGGTGTATTTCTTCACACGTTCATACTCATTTTAAAAATTTAAAAGCAAGGCCGGCCACCATTAACAAGGAAAGAAGAAGAGGAAACTAAAGAAAAGCTTAAGGAAAAGCAAATTCAAATCAAACTCATTCAAATCTCAAGCTCCTTAATCTCTAAAGCAAAGGTGAATAAAGTTTACATCTTTAAATTTTATGGTTTCAGTTTTAAGATTAAATCCGAATAATTTTGCAAAGGTTTACCATGTTTTTGAAAGATAAAATGATTATATATGCATGTTGATAATTTATGTATGTTCATATAGATTTTATGACATGTTTTAAGATGAAAATCCTATTAAATGACATCTGTTAGCCTTGCGAATTTTTATAATGATCTAAAAGATTATTTTAGAGATGGGTTTCAATTTTCAGATATTTCTAATTTTTTGTGGATTTGTTATGAATTTTCTAAGGAAGAAAAGGTTGATTTGGATTATAAAATTATTAATAGAAAAATAATTATCGTTTGGATCCGAAAATTTTATATGTTGAAGAGAACATATTAATTGATTTTCTAAAATTTTTCCTGAATTTTTCAAGGTGTTTTAATATTATATAAAATTATTCAAGGAATGTGACTTAAATATTTTATATAATTATAAAAGAGAAAGGGGCTTTTTCAAAATTATTTAAATTTCCAAATAAGAAAAGTTGGCAGCATTTTTGAATATAAAATTCTGGCAACCAATCAGATTTCGACAAACAAGGCAGGTGGAGTACAAAAGAACTGTTTTAAAGTACAAATAAATAGTTTTTCTACTATTTCAACTCTTTCGACAAGAGCTTCCGCCTCCATTCCAAACCTTCCGACAAGGTATTAAACCTTTCGACTAGGTCTAATACCAATGCACATGGTATCAGGCAACTGGTACGTAGTGAATTGGATGAAGTCGAAAGTTTTAGGGACGAAAGATTAGAGCTTTCGAAGGAGATGAAGTTTTGTTTTGGGTTTAAAGAAAATACGTCTGCTTGCTTTCGACAAAGTGCTTTAGACACTGTCAAATGGTTTAAAAGAAAAAGGTTTTGATTGGTTTGCTTTCTTGTTTTAATTGAAACCTTTCGACAAAGTCGAAAGGTATAGTTTACGACAAGGTTGAAAGTATAGTTGCCGCTTCCAAACCTTTCGACACAGATGGAGTCAAAAGTTATCTTTTGTTTTATAAAACTTGCCGCTTCTCTCTATTGATTTTGAAGGGTTGGTTCCAACACCAACACTTCAATGTTTTCGAATGGTTTCAGAAGGTTTTATAAGGGTTTTAAAGCAGTTTCTTTCAACTCCAATGTTTTTCTGATCCTTTTGCTCTACTTGAAGGCATAGTCCAAATGTTTTAAGTCGAAACGTTTTAAAGGTTTCAAAGTAGTTATCTTTGAATGGTTTTGAAAGGTTTCCACTTGTTTTAAATTGAACCCAATGTCTTCGAAAGGTTTTGAGTTTCATTGCTTTCGAAAAGTTTATAAATGATTTATAGGGGAGGTACCTTAAGCTTTCGACAGGTCGAAAGGTATGGTTTTAATGTTTTCGAAAGGCTAAGGTCTAAAGGATTTAGAAGGCAGATGTCATATGTTTTAAAGCTTGTAAAAGGAAGGCTTTTTAAAAGGTTTTTGAAGGAGTTACATTCAATGATTTCGAAAGTTTTATTAAAGGATACGAAGGAGTTACCTCCAATACTTTCGAAGGGTTTTATTAATGGTTCTAAAGGAGTTACCTTCAATGTTTTCTAAAGGTTGTTTAAAGGTTTTAAATAAAGGTTTCGAATGGAATGACTAGGCAGATAGCCTAAGTGTTTTAAGTTATAAAGGACTTTAACTTATTTTAAAAGGATAGATAATCCTTATTGAACATCATCAACATTATTTTGAGTAAAGTATATATAACATGGAAAAAATAGCTTAGAGTAAAGCTAAAGATATATTTTCCTTGTATATATATGATTTGACGGAGTAAATCATTTTGAAAAGGTTTTCAAGGAAAATTTGAAGGGAAGTTAGCCTAGATATTTTGAAGGGTATTTAACCCAAAGGAAAATTCGGGCAGTTAGCTCATTTAAATTCAGACGGTTGGTCCATTTTGAGGGCAGTCAGCCCAGAGGACAGTTACTCCAGAAAAGAGCAGTTAGCTCTAATATGAACGGTTAGTTCATTAATTAACATAACGGACCTTGCTACTTTTTAAGGACGGTTAGTCCATCCTTTTTACCTGTTTTAGGCAGATAGCCCATTATCTAGCATAAAAGATATTGCTATTTTGGTATAATCAGTTTTAGGACAGACAATCCAGAATAGAGAGTTAGCTCAGAATTTAGGACAGATAATCCAGTAAAGAACAGATAGTTCATATTTTAGACAGATGGTCTATTTTATTTCCTATTTTAGCATAATGGATATTGCTATATTATTATTATAATCAGTGGATTGACCAGTTTGGTTGCTGGAAAGTTTTTGCAGAATATATGTTTTGAAAAGAGATATTAGTGAGGGGAAACCCATTCCGCTAAGCGGCGTGGTCTCATTATATATCAGTAAACAGAGATGTAACAGAAATTATTCATACCAGGCTTTATGTCTGACTCGAAGTTTTTGTTTCCCCTTAAACTCTCGGGTGCTCAAAATTTGATTTGAGTAGGCTGAGGGCTTAGGTTTTCAAGTTTTAGTGGATTTTGGCGAATAACGCATCTGAAGACGAGTAGGTGGCTGAAGGATAGCTAATTTAGGAGTTCTGTTTTTAAATTTTTTCCGCTATGTATTAAGATAGGTATGTCTATATTGTTTTGATCATCCAAGGGGGCATCTTCATAAGTCGCTCTTGGCGTATTGTTGTAAATTATATTTGATCAATGCATGGGATACATTTGGGGATTTTTGTAACTTGGATATGATATTATTTGAAATGTAACCACTGAAATTTATTGTTTTTGGAAATCTGTGATTTTTTTCATATTCAAGTGCTTGTGATATTATGGATACCATTAACATTACCGTATTTCATCACCAAAAGTTAATACTATGGATGACTGCAGCATCCATAGCGCTTAGCTTTTGGCCTCCAGATACGGGACGTTACATTTAAGCTCCGCTTGAGTAGCCGGGTAAATGTTCTCTATAGTTTCATTCTAGTCCGTGTAGGTGTCAAATCTCATGCCAGGCTTGAGTCTTCTTTGATCCATTTTCCTACCACCGAAATTGCCAGGGTTATTGTTCTTCTTTTTCTCCGTGTCGCCACCTTTATTGCTCTTGATCACGACGTTTATTGTTAGAAGCCTCCGATGGTTTGGCAGTTGTCCCGACCTGCCACCCTACTGTAGTCTCCTTCAAGCGCATGTACTTTGCAGCTTCATAAAAGAAGTCCTGAAGAGTAGCTGGCTTTTCCTTCGTTAACCTCCAAGCCATTTTCACGTCTGGGTGAACACCGTCATACAAAGCCATAAGAGTGAGTCATTCATCAGCATTCTGAATGTTGGTAGTGGTTGCGTTGAAACGGGTTAAGTGCTGCCTAAAGTTTCATTTCCTTTGTTTAACGTCTGACAAGGAGTATGGGTCCTCGGGTTGCTCTACATGAACCCAAAATTAGCTAATGAACTTTACTTTAACATCTCACATGAATGGATCTTGCCATTGGATAGGCGGCAGAACCACATAGTTGCCAAATATGTCAAGAAGAGGGGGAAACACTTGCACATAACCTCCTCCGTCACCTCACTCATTAGCATATGTTGTGTATATCACTATAGATGCATTATAGGATCAGCCAAGCCCTGGTAAGGATCCATGGTGAGCATTTTAAAGTTCTTGGTATTCCAAGCGGTTTCTATCTCTATAGTAAATAGACTCTCGTCCCTTTCTCTTGTTTCCTACTCTATTTGCTCGCGGAAAACACATTCTCTTATAAGCCACTCTAGGTGATCTGCTTTTCGCTTGGGGGATGAGTGGAGCTAAGTTGACCTCCCCCATCAAGACGAGAGGCTTCTTTCATTCCTTCTGTGATGACTGGGTCTATGATCCCAGCTTCGTTCCTTGCTCCGGGATTGTTCTTGGTGATAGGTTTACCTCCAATTTGTCTCTACTTTTGTCAGGACTGGGGAACACTGCCTTGGTTAGGGAGGTATAGCTGTGGCCATCCCTGGTCCGATGCCTCCCTTGCCTAGCTCGACACCAAACCGTTCCTCTGATGTGGCTCATGACTAAACTCCGAGCCGACCTATTGTTCGCCCAGCTCCTTTATCCTCCTGATCTGATTCTCTAGAATGTGATCTTCATGGTCTTCTACCCCTCCGGGACTGAGCTTGGTTTCAGTGTTGTATGCGATTTGCTGCCTCTGCCCTAAGCGTGTCATGATTTGATCCACATTATCTTACTACTGGACAGCGAAGCGGGTGTCAAGATCTGCCACAACTCTATCCAAATCACCCCTTATGATAGTGTCCGGTCTTGGTGTGTTGGATGATTGATTGTCTATAACCGGATTGACATTTCTACTGGCACCGCCAGCCTTGCTTTTGGATTTAGGAGGCATGTTAAGGAATATTTCAGCTCTCAATTAAAGCACCAAAAATGTTTGCACAAAAAATGGGTAAACACCTCTAATAGATTATTCACAAAAGATTGAATGAACGTTAAAAAGAAGGAAAAGTAAAATACACCAGATTTATATTGGTTCAGCGGTAAATAACTCACATCCAATGTTTATTTTTATTTCTTTTCTTCTATATCAGCCTTTTACAAGAAATAGATGACAAATGCAGTGATTTTTGATAGAAAAAGATGATCCATATGCTCTGATTGATTACTGATGTTGCACAGAGCTTCTAGATCTTAAAACGTCCTCATTGTAAATAACAAATGCTTGAATATTCATACGGGTGGATTTGAAGTGTATTTAATGCGGCAAATTATGACATTTCCATGTATATCTTGCCCAAAAAGAATATTTCTGGAAATTTGGAATATGCTTGATATTCTTTCAAATATATGCTGATTTCCTTCCATATTTGATTCTGCTGGGCCTGGCTGAGAAGTTGGTCCGCAGGCTTTGGTTCGGCTAGGATGAACGTGGACGATTTGCTGGCCAAGCTCGTATACTCCATTATTTGGCTCTGTATGCTCGGTTCAGTAGGTGTCCTCTTCCTTGGCTCGGCAAGTGCTCTCCTTCCGGGTTTAGTGAAGGGCCAAACAGCTTGGTCGGTGGGTCTCTACCTGCCGAACCAAGGATCTCTTTCGATGGGTTTCTATCCACCGAACCGAAGATCTTGTTCGGTAGGCCTTTACCCATAGAGCCGAAGATCCTGTTCGGTGGGTCTCCACCTACCGAACCGAAGCTTCTGTTCGGTGGGTGTTCACCTACCGGACGGAAAATCTGGCTCGGCACTTAACCAATTGGAAATGTAAAGAGTGCTCTCTTAATATTTTACAAGATTTATTTTATAACCTTATTGATGTGGGACTAATTACAACACACATCCCACGTGTGGCGTATCATGAGTTTAACGTGTGGAAATTCATACTAGGTGACATCGGACAAGTGTGGTGGTTAAGCATGCATAAATTAAACCTGCTATAATACCATGTTATAGAATCACGTATTATCATGAAACGTATTAGTAATATGAAGAGTAATTTCTTATTATTTATACATGATTTATTTTATCAACTGTCTGATGTGGAACTAATCTTAAAAGCGTGAATATCTTCAAATTCACTAAATCATGCTTGTTTAGTTGGATAGAATGACTTGGTTTGGTAAGAATTGAATTGACCCGGTCCATATCATTATTGCATTAGACATTCTTGCCTCAAGAGCAATAATATAAGTACTGAAGTCCACTGATTCGAACTAGTTGATTGATTGCGCTCAGAACGATCTTGATGCATGAAGCTTTTGTAAGGAGTTTAAGTCTATGAGTGTCAAACTCTAAGTAGAGGTTTGATTACTGTCGATCCACCAAATTGGATCAACACCCATTGATACTTTAACATATTTTCTGACTTTCCTCATCTTTACGTATTTTTCGATAATTCACTTATTTCTTCACTTGCTTCGTTGTGACTTCTTTGAACGTCGTCTACCATCTTGATATTTACTCTTCTTCAATTTGTCAAGTACTTATGAGTAAAACTGCTCACAAGGGGTTTTTAGTTGACTAACGCTATTCAGCCAATTAGTTGAAACTTGTGCCAACTTATTGAAACTTGAGCCAATCGTCTGGCAATCTAAAGCCATTCGATTGGCATTAATGAATTTGAGCTATTTCTTACGAATTCGAAAGCATTTTGAAAGGAGTACTTTGGTGCTTTATTCGGTTACTTTATTTGTGGATTCTTAACCCATTTAAAAGCTTGATTCTTAACCCATTTAAAAGCTTGATTCTTAAGCCTTTCAGATGTTAGACTAACGACCTTGAATGATTAAAGATCCGATAAAAGCAATTCTACAACTAGGTTTTCAAGTGGATAAAAGTTCACTTGTAATAAAATTCATTATCAAATCTTTTTGTAAACTCTCTCAAAATTATTAACAAAATTCCTTACCTCCCAAGTGTATCTATATATACACATACTCCAACCATAAAGCGTGTTTTACCTTACATCGGATAAACTTTTGAACTTCTTAAAGTAAATTTCACACGGTGCACCCGACAAATTTCCGGAAACCATTTTGGCTTAGAAGATTATTACAAATTTACAACACTATACACAGGAGAATAATTCTCCATTAAAAACCAAAAAAAAAACCACAGTACCATACACACATCGCACTTGTATAAATTAACAAAACAAATCAAGCATGGCAACGAGACTCTTCATCATTTTCAACTTCTTTATACACATACCACCTCGCCGACACCAAATAAACCGCAAAGTTAACCACGCTCAAACCTGCCAAAAGCCAGTAAAAATTGTACAGCCTTCCATCATTCAGGTTGTCCGTCAACCACGCCCCATGTCCACTCTCGCCCATCACTCTACGAACAACCGCCACAAGCGCTGAGCTAAAGAAAAACCCTAACGATAATGTACTCAAAAACATCCCAGTACTCATTGTCTTCATTCCTTTAGGACACTCCCTTAAGAAGAAATCCAACTGCCCTACATAACAGAAAGCTTCTCCTGCACCCACCAAAAAGAACTGAGGAACAAGCCAGAACACGCTCATTCTTTTATTCAAATGTTGCATGCGGTAATATTCAGTCAATGCTGCAGTTACCATAGCGATTATGGATAGCACTAGTCCAACCCCTATACGCTGCAGGGGAGTTAGCCCTTGTGGATTTTTAGTTACTTTATAGTTTAGCATCGGAGTGATGATACGGTTGTAGAACGGTACTGTTATGAGGATTGTGGCCACAAAGAAAACTGTGAGGGACCCTGAAGGGATTTGGAAGGAATGAGTTATGTTGCGGTTCATTTTTGTAGCTTGTGACACTGAAAATGTTGTCATTTGGGCGTATACTGTCCAGAATAGTATGGTTGTCGCCCATATAGGCAGCATCCGGATTATGATTTTTACCTCTTCTACGTCTGTAAGTGTTGATAGCTGCCATTTTGTTTGTTCAATTGTTGGACCATCGATGATTGCTGCCCTGTCCAAAAATCTGAGTATACATCGATTATAATCAGTTCAAGCTAAACAACAATTTGTTCTGTAGGACAGATGCATATTTTTTCAAGAGTTGTTGGGAAATATTAGAAATAAGACTTATCTGCAACCAATAATAATTTTGTTTGTAGTGACAGCATGACATGCAGTTGGGGACCGGATTAGTTCATTAAGATGTACGCCTGATCCTATACTTTCTTTTTTATATATATCTTGCATGTTTTGGTGTATGCATCGATTAATGACAGCTATCTCTAAGGTCCTATAAATATCAAGAAAGATAAATTATGATGTTTAATTTAGGAATTGGGATCCCCTTCGATCCAATAAATGGTTTGAAATCCCCTAAACATCTCTTTTTGTTCATATCATCAATAGTATGTATGAATGTGTCATACTTAAGGAGTGATCCATTGAATTATTTGAAAGCAAATGATGCTGTTAACTGATGATCGATTCATTTAGAACTAACACAACAGAGGAAGGGTTCTTATGATGGAGCATTTGCCATGAATATATTTAGAGTTCTCATAATGTTAACATGCTATGTTTTTGAATGTGTTGATGTAGTATCCTTGAAAACCAGTATAATTTGGCTTACCCTCTTTATGTTTTCTACTACTGCTTTTAGCTACCAAATTTACTCCGCAGCATTTAGTTACTAATATGTGAATGATAAATTAAAAGTTTTTAAACTTCCAAATATTTCCAATGTTCATTTAATTGTAAATAATATAACATGCTCAAGCAGGAACAAATCATCTGGTCCTAATCTACTCTATTCCGATGTGTCAAACCAATTTAAACATGGAGTTTTTTTTATAACAAAGTCCATTTTCTATCCTGATAAGGATTTTTTTTTTTAATAATAAAGTTGATTTTCTATCCTGGATTAGGATTTTTTTTCCCCCTTTTCTAAAGAAAACATATTCGATTATGTGTCGAAGTGATTATTGGTGGGGTACTCGAGAACATTGAAAATTGAGACTAGGCGATCTAAGCCCGCTCAAAACACGGTACAAATCATCTAGTTTCAACAATTTTAATCCCGGCCCACCAGTAAATTTTTGATGCATAATCAGACATTTAACAATAAAGTTTAGATCAAGACATAACAAGGGACTCTTTAATAAAATCTCTATTTTCCCCATTGACTGGACACCGGGGGTCGAGGTTATCTGGACTAGAATCCTCGAGCACATGCTGGTAATAAATAATTTGGATTCCCATGCTTTTGTTGAAAGAAAGCAATACGAATATACCAAAATCATTAATAACCGCCATATAGATCAAGGCTTTTGAGTTCGTACTTATTAAGATCCTAACGTCTGGTAATGTCAGACCTTGCAAGATGTAAATCATTAATTGACTTTGGCTTCAAGGATAGAGGATGAGATACATCTTACTCAATTAGGCAATATCTTCTGGGCCAAATTGAAAGTAGATATGATGCCAGCTTAGATGCTCATATTTAAATTGATTATCTAAACAGATTTGGTATGCCCTGTTATATCTACGTCGTACACACATTATTGACAAACATGTTATCCTTTCGCAGGGACACAAATTGTTTGTACATTGACAAAGTTTGTATCCGCATCAGTGAGCGGTATAGTTTGTTAGTTTGAGAGACGGTGAGAACAAGAATTTTAAGGCAAGATGAGAAACCTATGGATCTTATATGTATAATATGAGAATACTTCATTGAACACATTTCCGGCTTACTAGTGTGCGACTCAGTGTGCCAATTTTGTTGAAAATGAACGGCAATGTTAGCAGTAAAATTATCTTGTACCAGCTAGACAGAAAATACATAATTATATTGATGTTATACCAACAACACCATGTGATATTGTTCATTTAAAATTAAGGTCCTCGTAGACGAACTATTCAAGGCAAAACAAAAGGATCAGGTGCAGGTGTTCATCAAAAGTACAAACCATAAATTATATGATGTTCTAAACAGAAAATTCCTTCCCATTAACTACATCAATAATCAAAGGGTGATATATAAAAAAGAGAGGGTGTACATACCGAAACTGCTGTGTATGAGGAAGTCTCTGCTTGCACAAGCTTTCAGCTTTGTCCATAACATGAAGCATAGTTGCAGGATCTGATGGGAATTCACAGTTTCTCTTCCTCCAGGCCCCAACTACAACAGCAGCAATCTGTGTAATCGGACTACCAGCCAACTTCTTAAACCTATACCGACTTGTACCCGAAATAAACAATCCCAAGCCCATTAAAATAGCAACTACACATATCCCATAACCCCATCTCCTGCCAACATTATCTTGTATATAAACCAACACCGTCACTGCTAAGAGTGCTCCAATACTTATGAAAAAGAAGAACCAGCTAAAGAATTTGGTCATTTGCTTCTTTTCTTTCGGGTCAGTTTCATCAAACTGATCAGACCCAAATCCAGACACACTTGATTTCAGGCCTCCAGTTCCAAGGGCTGTGACATATAGTGCTAAGTATAGAACACCCATTTGTGCTCCACTAGCAGGTATGCACTTATCTGTGCATGGAGGTGGGCGAAGACCTGGTGCAGCCGTTGATATTGTCAAGATGGTAATGCCCTTTTATGTGAAAGGCCATTTTTTTTTAGTATGACATACATATATTGCTAACGAAGACAACAAGAATAGGTTAAAAGCACTTACAGAAACTTGTACAGCAGTAGAAAAAGCAATAGTAAGGTATCTGCCAAGATATGTATCTGCAATGAAACCACCAAAGAGACACAACATGAATGAGGTGCCCAAGAAGTTGGTTACATCATTAGCAGCAGCAGCATTGCCCAGATGCATAGTGTCTGTCAAGTACGTGACCAGGTTCACAGCAATACCCAACGTTGTTAGCCTCTCGCATAGCTCCACTCCTTCATACAAAAAATTATATAAACGACTTCAACATCTCTGTGTATGTACTAGTGTTACAATTCATGTTCCATTGAAAAGCTTAATAGGCTGTTTGTTGGCTTGTGAGACGACATTATATTTCATATTAACGTAAAAATTCACAGACCTCTGATCATATGTACTAGTACTATAGCGATATAACAGTTAAAAAAAAGTAAAATACCGAGGATTAGTGCGGCACTGGACCAACCGCCTGATTTAGATCTGACAGCAGGACGACCCTTGATGTCCCAAGCATCAGAAAGTACTTTTTCCGTCTCTGGCAATGTAATATCTCCATTCATATTGGTTAGTTTTTAATAAGACAACCAACTACAGGCTGTATTACTCAACAGATTATTATGTTAAAATTTAATAGGATGTAGGAGATTATTACTGGAACATGTATGGACAATGTATGGCGGGTATTTCTTGGTTGAGTTAACACTTTATATAGTGTTGAGAAGAAGGGCAGTTTGGTACTTTACATCATGAGGCTAACTGTGATCCACGTGTCAATGAATATTTTTCTTCCAATCCAAACCGCCAATTTCAAAACAATTGTGATGTGTTAAAAGAATCCCTATGCAATGCTATACAATCAAGGTATAATTATTAGTTTGTTCTACTATTACGAGTGTGACTTGTCTCAAATTCAATGTAGATAACCCATCAAACCGGACTTATTGATAGAAATTAGTTAATGATTTCACACAGTCTTGATCAAACACGTTATTTTTCTAATTGATTGCTTATATGAACTCTACGCCTGACCTTTCAAATTCAAGAAACAAGACTGTAGAAAATTATAACACATTATGCAATTTTCGTGTATAATAAATGCGTATCAAATAGGTAGGTTCGTGCTCATCTTCCAGTGGTTTCAAATTGGATGTTTTGAGAAAATAGAGTAGCAAGAACAAAATTGGTTGAATATGAAAACCAATAGTGGAATGCATATTAGTCTCTCCTTTCCTCAGAAAATGACATTTCCGAGTTCCCTTTTTGTTCACAAGTTACAGTTCAGAGACTTGTCTTAATTTAACTTGAAAGGTATGCAACTTTTATTGTTAGTTGTGTTTAAAACAATGCGATAGTCCACTACGACTTATTTAAAGGGACAAAGATTACCAGCTATAGCAGATACAAACAAACATACTGTGAACAAATGAATTTGGCTCAGTGAAGGGTGCAAATGGAAAAGTCAGTGGGACTGCTACAGTTCAATGGAGGTACTAATGGAGGAGCCCCAATTCTCGTAGGCATCCCAGTTACTACAATGCAGAAAGTCTCAACGGTACTAGTATTCTTCTTCAATAATAATCGAAAAGGTCATGTCAACTTAAGAACATAACCATCAGAGCAAAACATTGGTCCGTTTAACTGTGACTCAAAAGCAAATTTAATTCACATACATATTTCACATTCCAAAGTTATGTGCATGTAACACTAATGACCACTGTAAGTGTTTGCTTACCTTATTTCTGGGCTATAGTCCAACATTATACTTTAACCAGCCCTTCATTTGCCCCCAACTAATAGATTCATCATTTATGGTCCAACAATTTTCTTTTGGCAGTTAGTATGAAAAGGTGGAATTAACCAATTAATAATAAACAGAAGGGAAGTACACAAAAATTTTAAATTTTTTTAAAATGGTTTCACTATTAATGTGATGGTGTATGTTCAACGAGGGAAGAAGAATTTTATTAATACTTAAAAGAGAAGATCACAGAAATGATATAAATTATTTATATTACAGGTACTTCTTTAAATATAAGCTTTAGAACCTGAAATTGAATTTATCTCACGCGATGTGGAACTAAGCAAAACATCAAAACTCAATATTTTATCACTTTTTTCAACATCCAGTTTTCAGTTCTAGAAATCAATATTCCCATATAGATGACATGGACTCTAACATTAGTAGATATACTTCTTCGCAAAGAATCAAAAACCGTTTTATATTATAATAAATAAATGGTACAACATCCTCATCTGTAGAAAAGAACAAAATTAAAAAATCAAGAATGCATGAATGGAATCATTTTAAAATTATATATCCACCAATCATTTCTCCTTCGCTTGAACAAATATACATTGTTTAACTACCTGTTCTAATGATATCACCCAGTTGAACTCTCTAACCTGTATTTTTCCAGCAATCATAACAAATATCCAAAATATAAAGGCCCCTCAAAAGCTCTACCTTCTCCTTTGTAGACTTCTAAGGGCCAATAATGGACCACATAGGCATCACAGTTGACACGCAAGTTGTGGCTAGACGAAAGAAATATGTGTTATCAAATAATATATTTAGATACCCCTGACTGTGTTAGAGATGGAGAATCACCTTGCAATGATGTAAATTACTTTTGTATTTTCTTCCATTGAAAGCGCATAAATGTCCTTCCTATTGACATATATAACCTACAAGAAAATTTCTGATAAATCTCCATCATCCATCATAATGATTTGATTACTAATTGGAACCATCATAGTAGACAAAATAATGATGATGGACAAATTAGTGGTTGAGATTTACATGAACACGGTGGCATATGTAAAATGGAGACGATGTATTTTAGCTCATGCTAGAAATTAGCCCTTAATGGTTATGATTGAGCAGATTTAAAAACAGAATCTTTGTTTCAGAAGCATAGCTAATGATATTAACAGGTCAGAAGGATAATGACTTGTTGAACTTTAAGTATAAAAGTGTACAACACTAAAGACAAGTGAAAAAGGCACGTGTGTCATAAATAAATAAAATAAGTAAAAATATAAAACTTAAATCCTATTAAGTACGTCATTTATGCTTCTACTGATGATTATAATTGCTCAATACTATTTTTATGGTGCACCTAAATTTAAAGCCAAGATTGTATTTGTATACATCTCAACTCTTTTATGAAGTGCCTTGAGTTGACAATGAATCAACTCCATATATGTTTTTTTTTTCATACCAAAACGAACGAAATTAAGATAATTATTTAAAGTAGTTTACCTAACAGTTATACACACACCATTTTAGCATTTTGCTGAAATTAACATAATGGGATTGATTTTTGGTACCATCAAGTTGTTATAGGAAATTCTAACTCGAGATTCCTCAAATCAAAACCCCAAAGCACAGCGAAAAAACGAGATCGTGGTAAGAAGTGTAAAAACAACCAATCAATATCTTAATTTAATCCAAGACCAATCACAATCTCCAAACAAGCAATATAATATAAGAGTAATAACGAAAAATAAATCGTATTAATTTATAATGCTTCCACTAACGTTGTGTTAGTGTACATCCACTTGAAAAAAGAGTTTTTATTAATACCAAAGAGGAGTACAAGAGAATGATTACAATGATCAGAATTCCATTAGAATTGATTTGTGGGAAAGAGAATTGAAGAAAATTAGATTTAGATAAACCCTAATTAGCGGAGGCTAAAACTCTTGTAGTCGTTTTTCTGTCGCATATCAATCTGGATTTAGAAAATAGCTTATATAGGAGAATAAGAAACCTAGGCAAGATTCTAAATTTGTACCTTCGAATATCACAAATCTTCATATCAAGCCCAGACCAAAAAACGAGCAGAAGTCGCCACAGACGTCTGTCACAGTGCGACAGATGTCTGACCAAAGTCTCGGAAAAAATTTCCCTGAAGACTCAGACGTCTGTCATAGGTCATTGGAAAAACTACTGAAGCCTCGGACGTCTATCAAAAGTGACAGACGTCTGTCCCAACTCACGGATTACAAACCCTGGGGCGACAGATGTCTGTCACTTTCTCTCAGACGTCTGTCGTTGTTGCTCCAACACCACTCCACCTTCTTCACCATATCTTCCTCCTTCAAGCTCCAATTTGTGAATCGTCTTCTCCGTTACCAAGCTACTTCCAACCACTTCAATTTCTTTATATAGTGTCGCTAAAATTTAATACTCCATCTCGACACTATATTCATCTCCAACTTCAATGGTACCATACCATCATCAACAACCGATACCATCAACTATTACCACTTCTACCTTCAACGAAATATGAATGTTTTCCTAATGAGCTCCGGCAAAACCACCGTCCATTGCGCTCTATCAACGAGCTCAGGCAAAGCCCCCGTCCGCTAATAAAGTGTTGAAAACATCTAAATTCTAAACCGTCTCACCAGAGACTAAAACTCACCAAGAAGATAGAACCACAATCTCTCACATATACTCTTTCTCATATATAACCAAGCTTCTCCCTCAACTCTGTCACCCCGTGGCATCTAGCACTTCTCCAAGTGAATTAAGTTCGAGCAGTGCTCGAACTTCCCAACCGGCAATACCTTAGTGAACATATCTGCCGCATTATTCTTTGTGTGCACTTTTCGAAGATATACTTGCTTATTCTTATCCATGGCTACCAAAAATGACTCTCTCACTTCAATATGCTTAGTCCAGAGCTATACGCCAAATTTTCTGCCTAGTGAATAACACTCTAGCTATCAAATTGAACATCGATGCTATCATGCTCGAATCCTAAGTCAAACAATAATCGCTTCAAATAAAGTGTCTCATTTGCCGCCTCCACCGCGACTATAACTCCACCTCCGTAGTGGATAAAGCAAATACGGTCTGCAAGCTCGCTCTCTAACCTATGACCCTACCATCAAGTGTGAAGACACATCCGGAAGTTAATTTTCTTTGATCCCTATCACCGGCGTAGTTCGAATCACAATAACCAACCAACTTGCAATCCATCGCCTTACTACCGCCAAAAACAAGACCATGAGATAATGTACCTCTGAGGTATCTCAATATAAGCTTCACAGCTTTCCAATGCAATTTCCCCAGATTAGCCATATATCGACTAACCATCCTGATGGTATTTGCAATATCGGACCTTGTACACACCATAGCATACGTTAGACTTCCAACTACACTAGCATATGGCCCATTTGCCATATAAGCCTTGTCTTTCTCCAAGATAGGTGATCCTTTATCCGAAAGCTTCATATGCAAAGGTAAAGGTGTATTTGACGTCTTTGCATTCTCCATGCTAAACCGGCAAAACACTTTCTCAATGTACACCTTTTGAGTCAATTTCAACTTAAAATGCTTTCGATCCCTTTCAACTTCCATGCCTATGCTTCTCCAAGGTCCTTCATATCGAACTCCGATTTCAAACTCAGTTTTAGCTTGTTGATTTCATTTTTATCCTTAGAATCAATGAGCATGTCGTTCACATACAAAAGTAAATACATCCAACAATCATTTTTCAACTTCTTGAAATATACATGAGCATCCTTGATGCTTCTATCAAACTCATTTTCAAGCATAAAATGATCAAATCTCTTGTACCATTGTCTAGGTGATTGCTTTAAACAATATAGTGAGTTCTTTAGCTTGCAACCCAAATTTGACTTACCATTTACAACAAATCCTTGTTGTTGCTCCATGTAAATGTCTTCATCCAAATCACCATGCAAGAAGGCGGTTTTCACATCAAGTTGCTCCAACTCCAAATCGTGAATATCAACTATGACAAATAATATACGGATAGAAGTATGACGCACAACCTGTGCGAATATCTCATCATACTCATTTCTCTTCCTTTGTGCAAATCCCTTAGCCACTAGCCTAGCTTTGTATCTCCCATCGTCCTTCGTCTTGTATATCCATTTGCATACAATAGCACGGTTTCCTTTAAGAAGTGGAACCAAATCCCAAGTTCGATTCTTCATTAACGATTGCATCTCTTCCTCCATGGCACAAATTCACTTCGAGCTATCACTCGACTCCATGACATCATCAAGGTTCATCGGCTCATCTTGAACTACATGAAGAGCATAGTCGAAATTATTACAAAAGCCAAGATAGTTCTAATCACCATATCTTTCAAGTGGCCTTATAGGACGACGACCAACCCGACTAGCAATACCATCACCCAAACTTCTTTCAGTTCCATCTTGAACCAAATCCTCTCTAGAATCATGCACATCACCAACACTATTAGAGAAACCCCATGGACTATGTGATGTTACATCAACGCTACCTCCTCGCAATCATCTCCAACTACTCTACTCTCTCTACTCTTTGGAAAAATTGTAGAAACAACTTCCTTCTCCTTTGATTCACAATGAGCTAAATCCGGAACATCTGATGAGTCTCATTCTTCTTGAACAAATCCGACTCATAAAAAGTAACATGACGAGAATTCATAACCTTCTTCGTTTTTGAATTCCAAATCCGATAGCATTCTACTTCATTCGTATAACCAAGCAAAATCTCCTTGAAAGCTCTACGTTCAAGCTTATCATATCCTGAATCATGCACATAAACCGGACTATCAAACACACGAAGATAGCTCAAGTCAATGCTCTTTCCCTCCCACACTTCCTTCAAAATTTTGTTACCAATAGTCGAGCACGGAATTCGATTAATAAAATGTACCGCGGTTGACAAAGATTCAGCCCAAAATCCCATAGACAAACCCGATGTCAATCTCAAGCATCGAGCTTTCTCAAGTAGAGTACGATTCATACTCTCTGCAACACCATTTGACTGCGGATCTCCTAGTATAGTAAAATGCCTCTGAATACCATGATGCTTGCAAAACTCCAAGAACTCTCCGGAAACATACTCTCGGCCATTGTCGGACCTTAGAACCTTCAAAGACTTGCCACTCTCATTCTCAACAAGAGCTTTCCATGCTTTGAACTTTGCAAATGCCCCTGACTTGGCCTTCATTACATACACCCATAACTTTCGAGAAAATCCATCAATAAAAGAAATATAATAGCGATCTTCTCCCAAAGAAACTATCGGTGTCAGTCTCTAAACATCCGTGTGAACATACTCAAGAACCCTTCTCGAATCATGTTTTCCCTCACCGAATGAAACTTTAGTTTGCTTCCCCATGACACATTCCTCGCAAAACTCTAGTTTGTTGAAACTCTCTCCACCGATCATCTCCCTCTTTCGAAGAATATCCAAACTCCTCTTCGAGACATGACCTAACATCAAATGCCACAACCTAGTTACATCCAAGTCACGAGAACTATCAACTCCAACACAGGTTTCACCTTCTATAGTCACTCCTTGAAGCAAATAAATATCATGAGTCCTAGCACCCTTCATCACCACAAACGCCCCCATCGACACCCGCATGCTATCACTCTCAATAGTGATCTTACAACCTAAAGAATCCAGCTGTCTCAAAGAGATAAGAGACTTCCTAAGTCCCGGAACATAACGTACATTAGTGAGAGTACAAACCACTCCGTCAAACATCCGAATTTGCACGGAACCAATGTCTTTCGACTTACAAATAGCAACATTACGCATAACAATTGAATTTCCTTCTTTGTTGATATAAAAAAAACAATTCGTATTCGGCATCATATGATAAGAAGCCCCTGTATCGAACACTCATTCGCTACCCGAAGCATCTGATGCTACCGTTGACAACACATCTACGTCTCCCTCACCAACTCCACTCTTCACCGCTACGGATGAAGATGCTACTTCTTTCTTTGTCTTCTCCTTGTCCGGACACGCATTCTTTCAATGACCGGGCTTCTTATAAATATAACATTTGCATTTTCTTTCATTCGACTTTCCTCTTCAATCGGGGTTTCTTGATTTAAAACGCCCCCGGTTCTCCTTCTTTACATATCTCTTATTCTCCACAAATAAACCATGACCACTACTAGCATCATTACTTCCATCACCTAACTCCTTTATTTGATCCCGCAACTTCTCGCTAAGAAGACCTGCTTTGACATCATCTAGAGTCAAAGTATCCCGGCTGTAGATTAAACTATTTGAAAAACATGTATCACGGTCCGACAACAAACACAACAATATCATCTTCTTTTGTTCTTCCTCAACTTCAAATCTACCGTCTTCATCTTCATTAGCAAATCATCAAAATTATTCAAGTGCGCCTTTAGCGAAGTACTTTCCTTCATCTTATAAGAGAAGAACGTTCGCAACAATATCAAACGATTAGTTAGTGACTTCTTCATATACAACTCCTCCAACTTGTCCCAAATACCCTTAGCGGTAGTCTCACCAGTAATTTCGAAGATAACATTCTCCCACATAGCAAGTTGAAGTAGTGAATGCCCACTCTTCTATTTCCTCTCTCTCAACATCTGAGATGTCTGCCGGCAACAAATGTATGTCAAACACTATCTGATGCAACCGATTCCTCCTAAGAACCGTTTTCATCTTTTATTGTCATTTTTCAAAATCATTATCGTTATTCCACTTGTCTATAACCAATTGTGATCCCGAAGCCGCATACGAACCACGTACATAAGACGCTACTCCGTTTGGATTACCCATTGAGGAACCACCTGAGGTATTATCTGATTTCGGCATTTCTACAACCATCTACCAACATCAATGCTCTGATACCAAATATTGTGGAAATTTTAACTCGAGACCACTCAAATCAAAACCCTAAAGCACAGTGAAAAAATGAGATCGTGGTAAGAAGTGCAAAAACAACCAATCAATATCTTAATCTAATCCAGGACCAATCACAATCTCCAAACAAGCAATATAATATAAGAGTAATAACGAAAAATAAATCACACAGCGATATATAGTGGTTCCACTAACGTTGTGTTAGTGTACATCCACTTTGAGAGAGAGAGAGCTTTTATTAATACCAAAGAGAAGAGTACAAGAGATTGATTACAATAATCAAAATTCTATTAGAATTAATTTGTGGAGAAGAGAATTGAAGAAAATTAGATTTATATAAACCCTAACTAGTGGAGGCTAACACCCTTGTAGTCACTTTTCTATCACATACCAATCTGGATCCAGAAAATAACTTATATAGGAGAATAGGAAACCAAAGCGAGATTTCAAAATTACCCCTTCGAATATCACAAATGTTCATATCAAGCTCAGGCCAAAAAAAACTGGCAGAAGTCTCCACAGACGTCTGTCATAGTGCGACAGACGTCTAACCAAAGTCTTGGAAAAAAATTTCTTGAAGACTCAGCTATCATAGATCATTGAAAAAACTGCTGAAGCCTCAGACATTTGTCGAAAGTGACAGACGTCTGTCCCAACTCTCGGGTTCCAAACCCCGAGGCGACAGACGTCTATCACTTTCTCTCATATGTCTGTCGCAGTTGCTCCAGCACCACTCTATCATTTTCGCCATATCTTCCTCCTCCAATTTTCGATTTGCGAACCGTTTTCTCCGTCACCAAGCTACTTCCAACCACTTTAATTTCTCCATATAGTGTCGCCAAAATTTAACACAAGTTTCAGTTTCAAGTCAGTGCACATCAAGCTTACAAAATCATCAGTTTAAGAAGTCTCAGCAGAAAACAAAGGGCTAAAGAACTTACACACTCAATTTTGCATTATGATTCAAAACTCAGTCGGTTCTGTTTTATTTTTGTCCTCTGTTTCCTTTTTCCATATCCTTATTTACTCTTTCTGTTTTTCATTTTAGTAACTTATTACCACTATCATAATAAATAAATAAAATCAAATAATTTTAACAGCTACAGCTTTAGCACCTATGTATTTGAGTGGGATCATTTACAATGCCACGTAAAAAAAGAGAGTGGTAAAAGAAAAGAAGCCGATTCAAATCAACAATTCTTATATACCAAAAACATTGAAGTCCACAGTCCATGGTCATGGCGTATCCTTTCGATTTTTGGGCTTAAGGCAAAGTTGTAACTGGACCTCTATATACATGCATTACAAAATATATCATCAATAGAAACAGGATAAAAATAAAATTATTGGCATTTATTAGTTGATTTTCTTTCAAACACTTCAGTTGAATTTAATGGGTTTAACAACTATGCAATTTAAGTTTTCATAAACTTGTTTATTAAAAAACGACTAAAATTAATTCACAAAAAAAGATTAAGAATGGAATGTTAAAACAATGAATAGTTAGAGGCTTCTGGCAAAAAGCGTATATAAGCTAAAGAACTATAACTTGTGGGGTTGTAAACAAGTTAACGAAAAAAATGATATTTCAGGAATGTAGACCTTGATTATGTCATCTCCTACAAAACTGTAAGATTCTAAACTGTTGCAAACATTATAATAACTTTGAAAAGATAATAACAAGTTTGCAAATAACATTGGTAGTTGGCACTATAAAAGATTGTAACATGTAACACTACTCGTTGTGCAGCTGGGAGCACAGAAGTTAACTTCAATATAATAAAAGACAAATTCTACTTCAGTTTATCTTTAGTTAAATATACAAACAAGTACATTTATAATTGGATAAAATGCTAAATACACTTATCATTTTAGATAATACAATAAAAGTTAAAAATTCTAAGTTTTTATTTATTTATTTTCTACTTATAAAATAACAAAGGATAGCAGATCCAAATTATAACTTTTACATGCATAGTAAATTAACTTGATAAAAAAATTAACTCTAAAAATTTAACTAGCTGAAATTCTAAACTTTAATCTTAAACCTCAGCAAAATAGTTTTTTAAAAAATTGTTTATATAAAAAGTTGTATTAGCTAACAACTATAAATATGAAAACATAAACAAAAATAAAAGGAAAAAAAACTAATTCTATCTCTTTATACAAATTCATAATGATAACAGATGTAAATGATTACTATAATCTATTAATCAAACATACAATTAGTTAAAAAAGATAAAAACAAATATCTTTTTGTGATGATTTTACTATTAAAATTAATAACCATTTTCATTGTCACAAAACTTATGAGCCATTATATCCAACGGTCGAAATACATTTATACATATCTTAAAATCTGTGACAATCAAACAACTAGACATAACTAACTTTTAACTTTTTTAGACAAAATAGAAAAGAAAAAAAAAAGAAAAAATTATTTATCTCTCTGTCTTTGTTACAGTCTATTTTAGTATTGTCTAAAATTGAACCTAATAAAGATGATTGCAGCTTAAAGCCAGATTAACTTGTTTTAGAAAAGAAATTGATTCGGAAAAAACAAGTGCAATTGATAAAAAAAAAATTGAATCTGAAACCCTAAAAACTTTTGACAGAAGACCGATTTGTTGTTTTTGCAAAATATCGATTGAAAATTTTCGATTAAATGGATGATTTATTGATAGTATTCAATTTAATAAAAATATCATTCGTTAATTTCTAAAGTTGTTTGAATTGAAAGACACAAGTTTATTTACAAAGAAAAAGGCATTAAAATCATTTTCTTGAAGTTATTCTTAAAACTTGAATTTGTTAAACATCCCTTAGATGTACAAAACATAATTGGAAGCCCTCCTGGTCAAGTTTCCTATCGTATAATTGGTTGCTCTAATATACTTGGTCACTCGGAAACACACATGTAGCAGAGACTTCAAATTCAAGTAAGGTAGAACTTGGAAAACTGCATGGGTGAGTCCTTCAATGAACATAATAATACGTCGGTTTACAATTTTCCAAGGACGTAGATTTCAAACCTGCATGAAAGCAGGATGAGAGTAGATCATCATTGATTTCATACTTCTGTAATCATCTTTGGTTTTTCATATAAATTAAAATATCAAACTTACAGCATATGGAGTAAATTACTATTCAGATTTACTTTCTCTAGTACCATCTATTTATGATGAAAATAATGCATGAAATTTCTAATGGAGAACTAACAGTTAAAAGTAAATAATTGAGAGCTATACCTCAATTATAAGAATGGCCATCCATGGTCTTTTTATTATGAAATGCAAAAATATATTGCAAAACAACTAGGTTTCATGGTGTAGTTGGTTATCACGTCAGTCTAACACACTGAAGGTCTCCAGTTCGAGCCTGGATGAAGCCATCCTTTTGCTTCGCTTTTGCTTTTCTTTCCTCCAAGTAATCATTTCCAAAGTAGAAGACTAATGATGATCCATGTCCATGATTTTAAACTCAAAACCTCTTTTTCCAAATAGAATATAAAAGTTTCTAGAAAAACAATATCCTGACATGCCGGTTAGTCAGTGGTGTAGTTCATTATCACATCTTGACCATGGATGAAGATTTTTGCATCTTCTGTATCACACATCAAAATATACCTGCAATTAGTTAGCTCTTGCTTTCTCTCAATGTCATGTTTCTACAGAGAGATTTTTGAGAAAAATGTGTGATCCTCTAAAAATAGATGAAAGCGCACATGTAACTATATATATATATATATAAATCAAGGCGCTGCCATGTTTCTACAGAGAGATAATATTAAGATTCATGTTCTCTTCAAAAAATCAACTGTCTAGAGGAAAAAAATAATACAAAGTTTCCTTATGCGTTACTTTATAGTTATAATCTATTGTTGCCAGGATGAAGGAATGCAAAATGTATTTATATCACACGTCAATAATATTCAATTATCTGTGTACACGGTATTGTATGTACAATACAGTCTCCCTACACATTCACAAAAAGCTCATTGGATATACAGCTTTTCAGAAGACATGGTATCAAAAATACAGTATCACTACACTCATAAAAAGCTCACTCCATATGCAGATTTTTCGGAGGCATGGTATCAAAATGACAGTATCACTACATTCAAATCTACTTGCTTTAACAAAAAATACAGTTTCGCTGCATTCAAACTACTTGTAGTCATGAGTTATATTGTATTCATTGTTTGTAGGCAACTACCTGAATGATGGATATATATATATATATATATCCTTCACTCTACATATCAGAGAATATAAGTTGTTAGCTTTTGGACTCAATTAAATTGCAAAGCAGTTATGCATGGCAGAAAATCTCCAAGTCAAACATTGATTGAGTGGAATATTTCGTCCTCGCTGCTCATTTGTTCTGTTTTAGTTGCGTCCATGGCCTACTACCACTTGTGTATTCTTTTTGGTTGATAAGTTGTATTGTCACGTACACACTACTTGGCTTATATGAACAAATGGATTTTTTGAACTAATACTGATATTCTTTTAGTTTGATGCCCTAAATGAAACAGATCGGTATATGTTGGAAATGTTTTCAAATATGTGAATTAATAAAAAATTGACTAAGTGAATGGATGGCTCCTATATGTGAATAGTCCCACATTGTAGGACTATATGAAAGAATCAAGTATTTATACTTGATTCTTTGAAGCTAAGTTGGGCCCTTTGAGCACCCAATGATGCTCTTTTGTGAGAAGGGAGACCATACTTGACCACCACACAGGCGCGATCGACCGACTCGACCCGGGCCGGATCCGGGCTTGTAGTGGTGTAACACTTATATTTTTGATGCAAATTTCTTTAACCGTTTTGACCGGGCTGGAACGGTCAAATCAGACCGTATTAGAGAACGTTATGCAACGTTCATTATTTTGACCCGTTATTTTCTCAGATCCGTTTTTCAAGAAGACGAAACAGAAGATCGCCGAAACAGAAAGAACTACAGTTTAATCTTCGAATCATCATCTTCTTAAAAAAATCAGAGCAAATAAATTATTGAGTGCAAAATAGAATCGGTTCGTACGTGCAAACGAAACCGATACCACTAAAACATTGAGAGGCTGTTTTATCCCAGAGGCGGCGGCAATTTGATCCGAACTGCTTTGCACAACATAGCAGATCGCCGAAACGTCTTCAAGAGAGTGACGTAGTCCACAACTCAGCCAAGCCATTGTTTCCAACAATTTGAAGACGACGCCGACAACAATGACTTCCGCTGCAGATCTAGATGTCGCTGCTCCCTCTTCCCTCTTCCACGTCCCGATGGTCACTGCCGCGCCTTTCAGATTCGAAGGCCTCCACTTCAAACGCTGGAGACAGAAGATGGAGTTATTCCTGACTATGAGAAAGGTGGTGGCCGCCCTGACAACTGACAAACCGCAGCTACCGGACAGGCCAGATGAAGCTGACGCAGATCTCATGCGAGCCTGGACAGAAAAATCGAACCAATTGCAGAACTGGACAGAGCAAGACTACATGTGCAGGAACTTCATACTCAACGGCCTCAGGGATGACCTCTACGACTACTACAACTCAGACAAAACAGCCAAAGAAATCTGGGAAGCGCTGCAAAAGAAGTATGATACGGAAGAGGCTGGAGCGAAGAAATATGCAGTCAGCCGCTACTTGAAATACCAGATGACAGATGACAGGTCAGTAGAGATGCAGTCTCATGAGCTTCAGAAAATTGCTCATGAGATCATCTCCGAAGGTATGAGTTTGGATGAACAGTTTCAAGTTGCTGTTATTATTGATAAACTGCCCCCAGGTTGGAAAGATTTTAAGAATGTGCTTAGGCACAAGACTAAGGAATTCTCCTTAGAGAGCTTGATAACTCGCCTCCGTATTGAGGAGGAGGCTCGTAAGCAGGACCAGAAAGAGGAAGTGCTTGTTGTCACAAACAACAACACTAAAAGGTCCAAGCCCGCGGTTCTGAAACCGAATCCGAAAAACTTTAAGAATCAAAACCGCAACCGCAACAAACAGAATTGGAACCCGCAAGGGAACCAAAAGGGACAGCAAAAACCGACCCAAAAGAATGACTCTGGACAGTTGTTTCTATGTTACAACTGTGGAAAACCAGGTCATATGGCACGCAAGTGTAGGAACAGACCAGGCCCTGCACCGCAGGCTAACCTGACTGAGGAGCCTCTTACGGCTATGATTTCTGATATTCACCTAGTTGGTGGATCAGAGGGTTGGTGGGTAGACACTGGTGCATCTCGCCATGTCTGCTACGATCGTGCTATGTTCAGTACATACACGGCTGCTGATGATAAGAAAGTGTTGTTGGGAGATTCTCACACCACTACAGTTGCTGGCATTGAAAATGTGGAATTAAATTTTACCTCTGGAAAGACAGCTGAAAGATGTTATGCATACTCCAGAGATGAGAAAGAATCTGGTTTCTGGTTTTCTCCTTAATAAGGTTGGTTTTACTCAAGTTATAGGGGCTGATTTGTACACTTTGACTTATAAGGGGATGTTTGTAGGGAAGGGCTATGCTTGTGAGGGTATGTTTAAACTGAATGTTGGATCTAATAAAGTAACAAGTTTTGCTTATATGTTATGTGATTTTAATATTTGGCACTCTAGATTATGTCATGTAAATAAACGTATTATTCATAACATGAGCACCTTAGATTTAATTCCTAAAATGTCACAAATTGACTTTGATAAGTGTGAATTTTGTAGTCAAGCAAAAATCACTAAGAAACCCCATAAATCAATTGATAGAAACTCTGAACCCTTAGATTTAATTCATTCTGACATATGTGAGCTTGATGGCACTTTGACTAGACATGGACACCGTTACTTTATCACTTTCATTGATGATGGCTCTGATTTCACTTATGTATATCTTATGAAAAATAAAAGTGATGCTTTTGAGATGTTTAAATTATTTAAAACTGAAATCGAGAATCAATCTAATAAGAAAATTAAGAGACTTCGTAGTGATAGAGGAACAGAATATGAGTCTAGTCTATTTCTTGATTTTTATAAATTGAATGGTATAATTCATGAGAGAACTGCACCTTATTCACCTGAAATGAACGGTAAAGCTGAAAGGAAGAATAGGACCTTTACCGAATTAGTTGTAGCTATTTTATTAAATTCGGGTGCAGCAAAACATTGGTGGGGGATATTTTATTGACTGTATGCTATGTATTGAATAGAATCCCTAAATCAAAAAGTAAGATTTCACCTTTTGAAATTTTAAGAAATTATAAACCAAATGTATCTTACTTTAGAATTTGGGAATGTTTGGCATATGTTCGTATACCTGACCCTAAGAGAATAAAATTAGCAAGTAGAGCATATGAATGTGTATTTATTGGTTATGTTGTTAACAGCTAAGCATATAGATTTTATAGTCTGAATACACATAATATAGTAGAATCTAATGATGCTGATTTTTATGAAACTAAGTTTCCTTTTAAATTAAGGAATAGTGGGGGCACGTCAAATAACACCGTGCCTATTGGAACAGAACTTAATGAATCTTCTGAAATTGAACCTAGAAGAAGTAAAAGAGCAAGAGTTGATAAAGACTTTGGCTCGGATTTTTGCACTTTTACTATAGAGGAGGATCCCACAAACCTCCAAGAAGCCTTATCTTCATAAGATGCCGATTTTTAGCAAGAGGCTATAAATGATGAGATGGATTCCTTGGAATCCAATAAGACTTGGCATTTAGTAGATTTACCACCTGGTTGTAAGTCTATAGACTGTAAATGGGTACTTAAAAAGAAACTAAAACCTGATGGCACAGTTGATAAATATAAAGCCCGTTTGGTAGCTAAAGGTTTTAGGCAAAGAGAAAATGTAGACTTTTTTGATACTTTTTCACCTATAACTAGAATCACATCCATTCGAGTACTGATTTCAGTAGCATCTATTCATAATTTAATTATACATCAAATGAATGTTAAAACTGCTTTTTTAAATGGTGAATTAGAAGAGGAAATTTATATGGACCAACCGGAAGGTTTTGTAATTCATGGTCAAGAACATAAAGTTTGCAAATTAGATAAATCATTATATGATTTAAAACAAGCACCTAAGCAATGGCATGAAAATTTTGATAACTTAATAATCTCAAATGGTTTCAAAGTTAATGAAAGTAACAAATGCATTTATTATAAATCTGAAAATGACATTTGCACTATAATATGTTTGTATGTAGATGATCTACTTATTTTTGGATCAAACATACTTGCCATAAACACTGTTAAATCTTTGTTAAGTGTCAATTTTGATATGAAAGATCTAGGTGAAGCAAGTGTAATCCTTGGTATTAAGATTACTAGGTCTGATAATGGACTTTCTTTGGATCAATCTCATTATATTGAGAAGATCTTAAAGAAATACAATTACTTTGACTTTAAACCTGCATGTACACCATATGATCCTAGTGTAAAGCTATTCAAGAACACTGGTGAAGGTGTAAGACAGTCTGATTATGCGAGCATCATTGGCAGCCTTAGGTATGCCACTGATTGTACTAGACCCGACATTGCCTACGTCGTGAGATTATTATGCAGGTTTACTAGTAGACCTGGTATAGAGCATTGGCATGCTATTGAGAGGGTCATGAGATACCTAAAACGAACCATGAACCTAGGGTTACATTATGAAAAGTTTCCAGCTGTCCTTGAAGGTTACACCGACGCAGACTGGAATACTTTATCTGATGATTCAAAAGCAACCAGTGGCTATATATTTAGCATTGCTGGAGGAGCTGTTTCTTGGAAATCCAAGAAACAGACTATTTTGGCTCAGTCTACTATGGAGTCTGAGATGATAGCACTAGCTACAGCTAGTGAAGAAGCAGAGTATTTAAGAAATCTGCTAGCTGAGATTCCCTTATGGGAAAAACCGATACCAGCTGTGTTGATCCATTGCGATAGTACCGCGGCTATTGCAAAAGTTCAGAACCGTTATTACAATGGTAAGAGACGACAGATACGTCGTAAGCACAGCACTGTTAGAGAGCTACTCTCTTCAGGAGCTGTTAGAGTGGATCACATACGCAGTGAGAAGAATTTGGCAGATCCTTTGACGAAAGGACTGGCCAGAGAGAAAGTCTTTACAACTTCTAGAAAAATGGGACTATTGCCCTTAGATTGTTTAGTCACGCACAATGGTAACCCGACCTAATGACTGGAGATCCCAAGAACTAGGTTCAATGGGTAAGAACAAGTTGTGTAGTGATATGAGTTGAATATGCTATTTTTCATATATATAGAAGCATATATTCCTGAAGTGATTAGAGGTTGAGTTAATAGAAACTCTTAATGAGATCTATACTCCATTTGAAGTGGAGTACCTACCTTCAGGAGTACTCTTGAAAGACTCACCTGTGTGAATGTGAAAATTTGGCCGTTTCCTATGGAGTTTTGGGCAAAACTCCTAGAGCATTCACTAAACTGGGATGGACGTGCATGGCCATAAATGCACGGGCTTACTTGATTGCACTCTAGAAAGATTGTGTGTGGTCTGATGTCAGGAATAGAGTTCAAGACTACGTGTCACTCTAGTAAAAACTGAATCCTATCCACTATGCAAAGGTTCAAGTCGAAAGACACCTTCGTTTATGCACAGTCTTATGTTTTTTCAGAAATTGCTCGAAAATTGTTTTAAAAATTCAAGTGGGGGATTGTTGGAAATGTTTTCAAATATGTGAATTATTAAAAAATTAACTAAGTGAATGGATGATTCCTATATGTGAATAGTCCCACATTGTAGGACTATATGAAAGAATCAAGTATTTATATTTGATTCTTTGAAGCTAAGTTGGGCCCTTTGGACACCCAATGATGCTCTTTTGTGAGAAGGGAGACCATGCTTGACCACCACACACGCGCGCGCGACCGACCGACTCGACTCGACTCGACCCGGGCCGGGTTCGGGTTCGGGCTTGTAGTGGTGTAACACTTATATTTTTGGTGCAAATTTCTTTAACTGTTTTGACCGGGCTGGAACGGTCAAATCAGACCGTATTAGAGAACGTTATGCAACGTTCATTATTTTGACCCGTTATTTTCTCAGATCCGTTTTTCAAGACCACGTCCCCCAGCCAGTAACGTTCTTTTGCTATTCCGTCTTCTTAACTGATAAGAAGACGAAACAAAAAGAACTACAGTTTAATCTTCGAATCATCATCTTCTTAAAAAAAATCAGAGCAAATAAATTATTGAGTGCAAAATAGAATCGGTTCGTACGTGCAAACGAAACCGATACCACTAAAATATTGAGAGCCTGTTTTACCCCAGAGGCGGCGGCGATTTGATCCGAACTGCTTTGCACAACATAGCAGATCGCCGAAACGTCTTCAAGAGAGTGACGTAGTCCACGACTCAGCCAAGCCATTGTTTCCAACAGTATACATTGACACTCTAATAGAATTTATCATTGGCTTTCAATATATGAAATAGTCTGCCACACATTGTAAAAACACATGATTATTGGACTTGTCAGATACATTTACATAGTTTTAATACACAACACACCTTAATAATTCATTCAGCATTTCAGTGCCAATTTTTTGTACCATTGATATTGTTCTATGTTAAATGGCAATACATGCACACAAATATTCTCAAATTTCTCACTTACCTTAAAAAATGAAGCCTTTATTGGATTTCTCAGATTGTCCTTTTTAAGAACAATTTATATTACTCGCATATATACACAAGGCAGGGACTATTCTATCTTTGAAATTAGTGCAGGAACGGTTACGAAACTACCCCGTTCCCCGCCACCTCGACTATTATACAGAAATCCAAAACTTCAAATCACGCCATAAAAAAATTTCCTTTCTATTTGTGCACCTTTTTCCCATCTTGTTCATCTCAGATCTCTTTAAAGTATCAACAGAAATGAAATCTTGGTACTTTCAAAACCGAACTGAACTCCTAACAGAAGTTCCTAATGGAAGGAACCACCTTCAATAAAGCTGGCAGTATTCTTCTCCTTAACTTACTAAAAGCCAAAAGGGTGAGGCACTTTATCAAAACTGCAGAATGGAGACAACTTTATTTGAAAGCAAAATATTTATTGGAGGGAGTTCACTATGAAAAGTCCTTGAGAGATGGATGGGTGCCGAAGAGTGGATAAGTGATGATGGAGGATGGAGTCTCCTCCAAAGAGGTTGCAACAATTGATAATGGTGAAGAAAGTTTAGGAGAAAGGTGAAGAAATAAATCAAGTGAGGTATGTCCTTTTGGATGTAAATAGATTAATTACGTTGTCGAAGGAGGCATTTTTCATCATTGCCACTTAAATATGTGAGACTTAAGAAGGAAGATTGATAGGAGCTTTTTCTTTTGGTACAAATATTGTTGGTTAATTAACTACATTTCTTCCGCATTTTTTAAATGTATGACTAATTCACCATGTGAAATAGTCAAACTTCTGATTATGATAGAAACAAAGAAGTGGAAACCCGTTGGAATTAAATCGTGACTTAAGAAGCTGATAGATGGATAATTTTAGAAAATAAGTTGATTCCTTTTGAAGGATAATAGTTTCACGTGACTCATGAATACATGTATTTTTTTTTTCATTTAAAGTGATATATCATTTAGTTCCTTCCCACACAACACATCCAAATGAACCATTTAGCATTCCAGTACCAATTTTGTGTACCACAGATATCATTTTATGGTAAATGGCAATGCATGCACACACATATTCTCAGTTTTCTCCCCAACCTTTAATAGTGAAACTTTTATTAAATTTTCAAATTGTCCTTCTTACAACAATACATATTACAACAGTGGTTGGTGGCTGAGCTTGGGATGGTGGTCCGCCTACATTCATCCTGATTTCAAGACACAGTTAAAAATGGGCATTTTGAATCATAAAAAGACTGTAAATGTGTGTAGGTAATCCATTTTATTTATACAAAGATACATGCTTTGTAAGTAAAACTCTTACGGTTGTGAATATATTTTGCCTATCAGCCATGTTTTGTGTATCAAATAAACTATAACATCATAGTGATGCAATGTCTAGCAAGAAATATTAAGGGGAATTGAGATTTACACCCAAGTTTATAGGTTTCACTTCATTCCGAAGAGAGAAAATATACTGTAATCATTAGAAAGAAAGAAAAACTAAAATGAAATTGGGCTACCCAACTGCCTTTAAACTTGTTAGAGTAGTCTGTGAATTTTGTGGATCATAGGCAACTCTAAGAATTGGGGCTACTTCAAAAAATTCTAAAAATCACAGAATTTGCGTACCTTTTGGTTTGGTGCATAACATAAAACTATCATGATGCACTTCTTCCATTTTCTTTAGATAAATAATGTGCAATATAGTGTTAAGCTTTTTCACATGCGATACACATGCAATACAAATACATTTAAGAAAATGACGATGTGTCATAAAAAGTAAATAAACATTCCTGTAAATATATTAAATTTCTATCATGTAGAATGTATCAAAATTTCTGTTAAATATCATTAACATAATTTAATAACTCAATATAGTAGGAATCTTATGGCATGTTAAATACAAGTAGAAAAAGGATTAACAAAGTATACCAAAAAATAACAATTACAATAATACATTGTTCTAGTTAAATAATAATTATATAGGGTAAAATAAAATCTAGCTTGTGGATTCAGTGATTCAACAAAATTATGAGAGCTTAATATATCACAACCCTTAAAAAAAATCAATTGAAACACTCAATAATATGCTATTGAGAAATACTAGTTTCCCTATTTGTTACTGGTAACTTCAAAATAATACAGTACAATCTTGCCAAATTCAAAGTACATAGTTTTATAGCTTTATAGGATCATATAACTTATAATGCAAACAACAGGAACAAAATATGATATAATATAGTGGGAATTAGGATCCGCCCTTTATTTTGAAGTTCTATAATTTTAAATTACTCCAATATGTTTATTTTCGGTTAAAAAAATTCATTTTTTAAATTAAATCTGAACTTAATCGCATGTTTCTATAATCAAAACAGTTTTTTGAAAAAGTGCAAATATTTGCAATTTTTTCTATAAATATTCGCACTAAGAAAATAAAATATTTGCATTTTTTGACCGAAACTAAAAATATAGATGTTTTTTAATACCTGTTTATGAGGAGAGACGACTGTGTATTTTGAAACTTAAAAGGGCGCTTTACCAAAGTTCCATATAATATATCCCTAACTCCTACCATTATCGACCCATCAACCCTCTTGCATTACTTATAAGCCCTTCTTAACTGCCTGACCTATCAGCTAAAAAACTAACTGTGTTCATTTTAATGTGGCAATCATTCAAACTTGCAAATTCCTTATAATCGTTATTATTTCCATCTATAATAGGCATTGTTGATAACAAATGGTTTCCCTAAACAAAACCAGTTTACAAGGAATTCCAGAGTAAACCACACAGTTATAGTATATGGTCACATTATTTGATAAAACGCAATGCTTTGTAGTTTGTATATCAGTCAAACAAAATATAAGCTCTTTACCACCTTTGCATAATTACAACAGCCACTCAAATAGTTTGATGAATAACCCATGAATGATGTTAAACCAAAAAACTATTTGCAAACATCGAATGATGTGCTAAATCGCAAAAAATCAAGAAAACAAAACACCATTACGAATCAATATATACCTTGTCTGGAGGCAATCAAACCCTAGAATCAGCTTTTCCAAGGTCCCTGCTGTTAATTTCAAACTTTGGGGAATAACATTTGGCAGCGGAAGGAAAGAACATGAAAAGTCAGAGCTACACTCTTCATTTCAGTTTTAACAAAATTGGGAAATGGGCCGTATCTCATTGATAGTGCTTTTGCAGGCCAGGCAGGCCAGGGGAATTGAATTTATCCAGTTCACTTCCATGAAGCCTAAGATTTGCATGTTTTTCCCTGTAGAAGTTGGAACCCGAAGAAACAGAAAATTATTGTCAAGGACAAAATTTCTCAGCATTTTAGCCTCAAGGACAAACCTTCAGTATTTTAGCCTGAAGGACAACTTTCTTTAGGTATCAGTTTTTACAGTTTTTATGTATCAGTTTGTAGTTATCGGTAGCAGTTTTTAGGTATCAGTTTTTAGTTCGGTAACAGTTTTTAGGTATCAGTTTTTAGTTCGGTAGCAGTTTTGGAAGAATGTTTGTCCTTATGAATAATTTTGAAAGAATATTTGTCCTTATGAATAATTTTGAAAGAATATTTGTCCTTATGAATAATTTTTAGGAGAATGTTTGTCCTTGTGATTAAAATACTGAGGTTGTGTCCTTGAGGCTAAAAATATACAAATTTTTGTCCTTTAAATTAATTCCCCCGAGTTGGAAATTGCATTTGAAAGCGATATTTAAAATACGCAAGTTGGCGAGAGAAGAATACAATTTTATGTTATGAAAATGTTTAGGAAGGAGCATTGGAAGGGGTAGAAAATTAAATTTATAATTTAATACTTAGTTGTAAAGATTGATAAATATGTTTTAATTAATTGTAACTAAAATAAATTTAATATGAAAATGCAATAAGCAATGCTACAAGTACGGGAAAAAAATTCTACGCGAATAAAATGTACAACAATAACACATAATACTATCGATTGCAGTGCGAATGTGTTCATAATCATGATTTTTGAACGAATCTACTGATGAAACCGGACCAGTCAGAAGCGATAAAATAGGTAGATTTCAATTATTGGTTTTCCTATTTTGAATCTATTGACCAATGAAGTCTAGAGGAGTTATATTAGATCCAATCAGTTTTAAGTAAAATCGTATTTTAATTTCATTATATATGCATTTGTTAATTAAACATGTTAACTTTTCAACTAAATGTTTTATTGGAAATGCATCAATATACATTCAAACATATAACAACAAAAATTAACTAATCTTCTATTCTATTATATATAAAGTTAAATATATGACTTTTTGTTATTTGATCTCACATTTCTTCTCATGATGTATACTTGATCGCAAATTCTATTCATACACCATTAATTGTTTTACCTACACCATAATTTTTTAATAAACTATTAGAAAAAAATTGCCCCTATTTAGGAAAATAAAAATAAAAGTCAATAATAAAGATTCACAAATTCATAGTAAAATCAATATAATTTCATCCATAAAGTAACTAAAATTTCTATACATCATTGGGTAAATTAAATTTGAATTCCATTTAGGTATCAAATTCTATTTATAAACTTTCAGGTTGTATTCATACACAATCAATTTTAAAAACTTTCCACTTCAATTAAATATAAATTTTAAAATTATTACTGAAATCAGTATGATATGCAGCGTATTGAATTTTTCTTTATCTTTTACTTAAATAAAATCGGATTTAAATTTAACATCAAAATTGAGATAATTTAATGCTTTAATATTCAAAGATTAAACTAATTTGCTATATATAAATGATTAAATAATTTGAATTATATTTAAGGTATTTGAATTTAAAAATTGAAATTTATAAAAGCGGATTTGAGAACCTTATTTTGATTAATGCATAAGAGAGAAGAAGTTACTAAAATAACATAAGAGTTTTATTTTATTTCAAATTAAAGGTAGCTTTGTAACCTGTGTGGTGTATATTAAGTAAAAAAATGGTATACCTGATTTTAATAAATTTTTCAGTGTATGCATAGCAATATACGGTGTATGAATAGAATTTACATACTTGATTTCGTTTGTTTAAGGTCCTTTTTTCATTTTCACCCTTTAGTTATTTTTATTTCTCTCTTCAATCATTAACTCGATGTATTAATGGTGCCCTTTCAACTTACCTTTTCCATGTAGTTTCCTTTAATACATTTACTTTTTAAGCTGAAGCTTCTTTCATCTTTCATCAAGTCCTCATTTCCATAGCTAATAATAATTCAATCCACACTTTCTTGCCGCCTCATTTCTAGGCTTAATTTCGGTAATCATTCCAATTATCACCATATTTTATCTGTTCTTGCTTTATTATTTTAAATCTTTTCCATTTTTGTAAGAAAAAATACGGTAACATGAATTATTTTCGATATATAATAAGATAATAGATCTCCAGGAATTCAATTAAGTTAGTCTTATTTGTTTTTTCTTTGCTTTATCTTCGTAGTTTCCACTAATTTATTTGGCTTTTCGATTTTTTTTCAGTTGCAGCTTTTCACTATTAGATGTGATGGGTTAATATATCAAACTGAAGTAGCCTAATTCTAATAGAAATAAATGATGCAAGTGAATAATATATGGGCTTATTAATTTTATTAGAGGATTATTTGATATGTTAGTGAAAATTTTCAGTCTTTGCTTTATAATACTCTTATTAATTTGGCTTATATCTTAATTTGTACAAGACTTTAAACTCCAATTGATGAATGAATTAAAAGGCCCTTCGTTGAGAAAGGTGATTACCTTCCATATTCCATGATCTTCTTATTATGTTTTCAAGTTTTTTCATCTTTTAAAACTAATGCAAAGAAGTCCATGTTTATGTAGAGCATGTATCGTTTTCAATTCGATGATTTGCTTTATTTATGTTTTATAGTTCGTAATTCTTTTCTTTTCCATAACAATAAAAGCAGTAATGGAGCTCTTAATTTTATACATAACCTGAATTTATGCTTCCTTATATCAACGTTCTTATTTACTTAATAATAATTAGACATATGTAATAATTACGCTTAGTGTGGATCTTGATGAGAATCATACAGTTCATTATAGATTTGTTTGTATTATCAAGGAAAATACACATATTTTTTTATCTTAGTTAAGATCATACAATCGAAGCACACAACCACCATGCCCGAAGCCAGTAGCCAGAAACCCCATTCACAACTCTGTTCGATTTCTCCTTTAGCCGAACCAAGATCCACCGAACAGCATTTCATGTTCGGCTCCTAATCAACGAACCAACAACTACCGAACAGTTTTTCCTGTTTGGTCCTTCACTAGCCGAACCAACCACCTACCGGACATGATATATTGTCTGGTCTCTCCCTTAACGAGCTAATATCTACCGGACAGAATTTCCTATCTGGTCCTTCACTTGCCGAGTCAAGCTACTACCAAACATGCCTACCACCGAACCAAACTTCTGCAGTGACTCTAACTTCCATTTTCACATTGATTTCACGGCTACGCTTCTTTCTTCAATTTGAATGCCTTCCGTATGCCACGATACAACTCTCAACAATCTCGAGTAAATCCGACAAAGCCCGATTTTGTGGCTCCTAACTCTTAGTTGCCTCGATAAGCGTCTTTAACTACACAAACATACAAGCAAACACCATACATGCATCGAACAACATTCAAACATGTAAATATACAACAATTCATGCCCAATCATCCTATAATATGTCTCTAACCTAGCCTAACACACACCAAGGCAACCACACATCAAATTAACATGATTATAACACTTTAAAACATTTTATATTTGTTTTTACTTCAGGTTTCACTTTAAAACTGCACTAAAACTTAGTTTTGACTTTAATAATAGGTTTAAAACATGTCAAAACCAAGAGATACATACATAGTGAGGTGTGAGATGATAAATCACTCACCAAACAACCAAAAAGTGAAGATTTGCATGCAAACCGAGGCAAATCCAAGAATCAACAGCAGAGACTTGATTTTCCCTCCCTAAAAATGTAGATTTGATGATTATAATGAATTCCCTTCCTAATCTACCCCTAATATATAATTTATACTTGATTTGGAGAAGAAAAGAGAAAGTTTTGGGTGGAGAATGGATTAAGGGAGGTTTAGATCTATTTGGGAAGAGGTAAAAGTGATTTAGGGATGATGTTTCAGCCAAATATAGTCTCCAAACACGAAATGGGTCAATGGGCTTGCCCCCCCCCCCAATTCACTAATCACCCAATAAGCTGCTTCAAAAACTGTCAATCTTCAAATAGCCATATCTCCTAGCCAGAAAGTCCAAATCGTTATGTGACCACTAAACGGAAAGGGAAACTATCGTATCTTTTCAATGGAAGTGCTCTCAGACGATAATTTATTTTCTATCAAAAGTTATAGTCGTTACAATTTTTTTGGGGTAAAATCATCCGAGAAAAATTCTAAAGACGGGAATTGTTACGAATAAGCATTTCCAAAGTTATAGAGTCATACAACCTCATATGAATTTAAAAATAATATTTTACAATCCTCTGATATGTAAAATGTTGCAACTGGGCCAGCTTGCAGCGGAAGAAATTGGTGAATTTAATTTTTTTTACCATTTTTGGATCATTAATGGGCCTATGAAGTCTAGATGTATTTAGATCTTATCTAAATTTCTTTTAAATAAAATTAGTATTTTATTTAATACCATATTTTGTTTTATTAATTTAATTCTAATACAATCAAGAATGAGATATAAAAATAAGGTTTGAATATATCAAATATATTCATTCCTTAATTGTGTGACAGAACAGTTAAACATAAGACAAGTATGATCAATTGATAACATGATGTATATGAATAAATAAGAATAAGTTTAAAGGCAATCACATAAGGGACAAAAGGGAAAGAAATAAAAGATGACAAAGATGATTGATTCATCTTTCCCTTTTTGACAAACTTGATTTATGCAGCATTCAATTAGCAATCAATGAATCATTATGACATAATAATAGGAATAGCCAGCAATAATTCATGTGCATATACTACTGCCTCATTTAAAATTGTTTGATATTAATAAAGCATTTAAATTATACAATTTGAAATATAAACATTAAATTTAATACGTACATATACATATACATGTAATTATTTGTATATAAAGATTAACCCAAAACTTCTTAATTAATTCAAAATAAACCACATTACATTTAAATTTTCTGATGTATTTATTAACTTATGTAAACTTAAATTAGTTAAGTATATATATATATATACACACAATTAAATCAAGAGATTCAACCTATATGAAAAATGTTTTTATTAAACAAAAGTGAAACATATTAAACTGAGCAATATATAACAATCCTTTGAATACTTAAAGAAAGATATTAGTCGTGTAAAATACGGTAACAAATTTATAAATTTATTGTAATCAATTTATTATCAAAGCATCCTTTAATCGTGTGTGGGTTTCAATTACAATAAGATGCAGATAATAAGAACAAATAAACTTTCAAATCTAAGGAGATTCAACCTATATGAATAAATAATTTTTTTCATTATTATTATAAAACAAATGGTGATATATACCGAATTAAGCAATATGTTAAAATCCTTTGAATACTTAAAGAAGGATAATTGTGATGTCAAATAGGGTAACAAATTTAGAAATTTATTGCAATCAATTTATTATCAAAACATCATTTAATCATATGTAAGTTTCTATTACACCACAAATGCAAACAATAAGAACATATAAACTTTCAAATCAAAAGAATTACATTTTGATTTGAATCGTTAAACATAGATCTAAAATTATAATATTGTCTAATCATATACAAGTTTCAGCTTAATTTATCTAAATAAAAAAAACCAATCAATTCATATAATAAACGATTCAAACTACATAAACCATTTTCAAATCAAATGAGACAATATTATACACATATAAATTATGATATTCAAATTTATTCATTAAAACATTATATCAAAATTATTAGAATAAGAAGATCATACCTTAATTCCATAGCCTTGAAGTACACCTTAAAGATTGAATTTTTCCTATAGATGTAGGCAATGAATCGTACCTTGAGCGATGAATCAAACCTCATAGATTCAGAAATTAGCCTCCGGATGTTGCAAAGATCAAGAGACAAGAACCACTTTGAATTATTATTTTTGTTTGAATTTGTTTTATGAAAATTTTATTTTCACTGAGGCTATTAAAGGAGAGGAGGAGAGCTTAAGAAAGAAGGAAAAATTGTCTGTCTAAAACAAAATGTAAATGAGGATGAGAGAGAATATGTTTTAAAAAAAAACAATAAAACATTTTCAATTTCCTCCTTTAAAACCTTCCTTTTTTAATTCCAAAATTAAATCACCAAATCCTCTTTCATCCTCTTTATCTATTCGGTAGAATAAAATAAAGAGAAAAGGACAAAGTTCATTTTATAAATGATATTTAAGTGATTTATAAAAAAGAGATTTATTTCCCTCTTTTAAATTAATTCCTCCTTTAGATTTTCAAATCACATTTGAAACATATCCCTTTTTTCATCATGCATGTGGGCCTCAATGAAAAATTCCAAAAAACACTTAGCAATTAATCTATTTAAATCCAATTTAAATATTTTATGGATTTAAATATTTTATTGATATCGGATATCAATACGCGCTTTTATAACTTTTATAGATGCACTTTATTAAGTGCTAATTCAAACAAATCAAATGAAGTTTAATAATTAATATTTCATAAATATTAATTAATTTAATTTACAACAATTTATAAATTAATTAAATCATGTGGTTCATTAAGAGTATTCATCATTACGGTTGTGCGACCCAAAGGTGTAAATTCAATCAGCGATTAATATCGAACTATTAGAATATTAATGTTCACACGTCACTTAGTAGGTGGTTGACATTTTAGCTAAATTTATCGCTTACACATCTTTTGGTAAAATCTAATTTTACTTATTATAAGCGGTACCTCGTAGTGACAATTATTTAAACCAATTCTCTTTGTCAAAACTATATCACATTAGGACTTATGGAATTTGGTAATGATCAAAATTCCAATATCATCCACATTCAACTTTATAATCCAAACACAAAGTCCTTGGTTCAATAATAACAGTTATTATTAACCGAACTGCTCTAGCCAGAGACTTTGACTTTGAGTTGACATCAGTTGACCGTGATACTAATCTCATATAACTGAGAAGACGAATCCTCTCTTGAATAGTGTTTCACTTCCAATGCTTTAACTCGACCCAACTATAGTCGTTCGATGGACATCGTGCCATGATTTAACTATAATCAAAGCGGAGCTTCCATATTGAAGATCAAAAGTATTCTCAAGTCGAGAGAACTATGTAAATTAGTCACATCGGTATTCTCTGCTTGACCTTAGTTATATTAACCTACAAAAAACTATCGAGTGAGTCATTTCATAGTTATTCAATAACTATCAGTACGTAACCCCTTGGTGCCCCCAACGGTCATGAGTAATACACTGCCTAATATTTGAAGAGCATTACATACTTTAGTCTCAATAGATATATCGATTCCAGTCTCGATACATCTTGAGTAGGAATATTTGAAATGGTATATCTATTTTCATTGTGATAAATTACTCATGGTTACAACACTTTGTAACTACTATCACAAAACACACCATTTATGAATTTTCTATTAAATATACTTTTAATTAAATTATTAATTAATATAACACATTATATCAAGTACATAATAGAAAGAAAACACCTTTTAGTTTGAACAAGATTAGTCATCAAATTAGATATATGTAACAACTTACATAATTGCCCCTAGACATACCCCTAACTCTATCAATCTCCCACTTGCACTTGAGGTCAATTATGGAATCTTATTCCAACTTCTCCAATCAGTTTTCTCAAAACCAATTGGGTCAGTCCCTTTGTGAATGAGTATGCTATTATGTTTTAATTATCTACTATATCAATCAACTCTCTCCGACGGTGTTAAACTGTTTTATCATGTGGAGCAATTCGAAGTATGTCTCTCGACTACTAGTAAGCTCTAAATTCTGTTATGAACTATATCGCAACATTGTTGCAACATTGTTATAATATAACAATGTGAGATTCTCAACATTTGGAATCGGCTCAATTATAAATTTTTGCACTTATAATTTTATATACATTATTTTTATTGCGGCAATGTTCAAAGCGATGTACGTAGCCTTTTTTCATTGAATAAGCCATAGTCTTTTATCTGGAACATTTCCAACTTAAAGATTTTTAACTTGAATTTATTATTGACATACTACACTCGATATGACTTATGAAGTTTTAGTTCAAACACTCCTTCATAAGGAGTTTTTGTTTCTGTAAACAATTCTCTAGTATTTCATAAATACACGATAACACTTCAAACAACTATTTAATGATATCAGTTTGGATTTGATATTTGCTTCATGTATCAAATACATAAACAAATCATGATATCGTAGACAACATAACATGTATGATAATTCTTTTTGCCAATGCAAATGAATCAATCTTACATGTTCTGTATTAAACATTTTAATAAGGTGTCCTTGCATATCATTTGGGACATTCCCGACATCTTTTATACTTACCATAAAAGACATCATTTATTAATCCAATGTTGAGTATTAAAACAACTAAGGTTGATTTTAACATAAGTACATCGTTAAAATCAACAACTCGTTGTTTACTTATAGTTTAGAAATATCAATGTACCTTTTAACATTCTTTCTTATGAACACACGTTTCCTCTGCACTTTGATTTAAAATCAAACTATTTGATGTTTCTATCAAAATACTTATTCAATCTTAATGCTTATAAGATGATACTTTCGTATCATTTCTTGGATCATATCCAAAGACTTAAAAGCTCAATATCGCTCGCACTGACTTCGAGACATTTTTGGTTAATATGTGTAAATAGCTTTCACTAAATCGTTGTTTTGAATTTTCTATTTCAATACATATGTACCAAAACACTAAGCCTTATCAAGCGATGATTTTGTGAGTAAATCCAAATTGGCTTGAGCATAATGAATACTGAATCTATTACGTTATTTTCAACAATTGAAATTTACGATATTATTCTTATCGACATTGCTTATTTAATTTGAATTGCATTAGTCTTGCTCATAAAGACATAATCGCGACCGATGGATCACATCTCTTCGATTACGACCACCAAAATCATATTTTGATAGCATACTTGGAATTCTTTCAGATTTGCACATCATACCATATAGAGTCAACACTCTTAATAGTTTAATTAAATAACCGAGGACTATATATTTTCGACATTGATAAGAAACTCATGGTTTCTCTTCAATGTACGAGAATACTTATTAGACACTCTAATACGATGTGTTCGTTTAGGTTAGTTAATTTCATTTCATCTCATCTAATCAATTCTATCTATGGATCATATCTAATTCCATTTCGCTACTACTAATTCCTCAAAGAAATTCCTTCACAATGAAGTTGGTATTTCTTGAAATAACAATTGTTTCTCGGTGCAACAAAATAGATATTCATAAACATTATATGAATTTCTTTATTTATAAAACTGATTTGATTTTAGTTTGCAAAACATATGTTCAAAACATGAATATGTCATCCAATGACAGTCTTTTCCAAAATCATTTTGGGGAGATTCACATAAGATCCCTCATGAACAAGTATTATATGCAATCTTTCGACTCACACAACCTGCCAACTCCTTGGCCTAGGATATGTTAGAGTTTCTTATAAACCCTTATCTTGTGTGATTTTGTAAACTGTTATTTAGATGAAACAATATTAACCTTCTGTATTACTCTTAAGTACATGGCCTCATAGAAAGAAACTAGCTCAACTTCACTCACAATTAATCGTACATTGTCCAACAAAGTTCAATTGCTCCTTATCGATGCATCATTATGTATCACATGGAGGAGTGACTTTTGAGATTGAATCTTTATTCATTTTATGTACGTACGGAATGTTTTCCAATATACTTACTCATTTGATCAAATCAAATCATTTCTATCGCATGTTATTTTATTTACTTCTGTTTTATACTCTATGAGTTTACCATAGACATACTACATGTGTATCAGATACACTTGTCCATGTTGATGACAACTCGTCGGTGAATATGACGAAGTACGTGGAACCATTTTGGTATTAATAGATTTACGATTGTATACATATATATATATATATATATATATATCAATCCAAAGAGTTCATCAGCTCTGGTTATGCTCCCACTAAATGGGTGCATAGCCCTTAATTGTTTGAGTTACAATGAATCAGTATCATATGATTCATAATCAGATAATAAAATTATTTCTCAAAACTACAGTTTAGTCTATAATTCAAAAATAACTGTAAATAATATTAGATACTTTTGTATTTTCCAAAGTATCACTTTTGTTATGAAAAAAAAAACCACATTATAGTTTTATTTCATAACGAATATTCATATTGAAATATAACTATCTATTTCTTAGTCGATACCGAAAAATAGTCGTTATTTCATATATAATGCTCGGTACGTTTTACAAAAACAATTTTCGTAATTTGATGCAATCAATAAGTGCTATATGGCGTACTCCCACTATTTCTGCTATTACTATAACAGCGTACTTAATTTGGAGGTCCATCATTCACTTAATATAAAATATTTATCTCATATACTACAACCAGTTTACAGTGGAGAGTTCTTTGATCAAATATCCTGAACTCAAAGAAATAAATCTCATAGAAAAAAAATTTCTATATGAAAATACATTTCAGAATAGTAATTATATCTTATTCCAGTGTTAAGTATCGATCACTATTGTCACAATTATTATTTTCGATGATTCTTTATGAAGTAGAAATGATCATTCACTCTCTTCATTCCAACTATACCATCGCATATACCCTTGTACATTTGTTTTCTTTTATAAATGGTCAAACCATTCAAAACAAAACCCTTACTACAATATCATAATGAACTCTTTACAAAAACGCATTCAATTATCTTTAGCTTTCAAGGACATTAGATATGTTCTGCTTTACGTAAACTGATCAAACTGACATTTAGTGATCGAGTTCTTAGATTTATATTGTAGTTTTGGTCTAGTGTTACATGTAACACGATACGATCCTTTTGTAATTAATCAGATTGAATACTCGATCTCGCACGAAGGTTTATTTGGTTTTTTGGATGAACTAATTTCATCGAAATATTGTACATTATAAACTTTGACAGTTCACCATATAATATTTATATGCAATTATATATGGATCAAATATCCATAGTCTTGTATTGCTTTTAGAGTTTGAAACTCATAGAATGCAATATATGGTCTTGACCAAATAAATGCGTAAGTGACCAAACCACGAGTGTATTCAGTAGTTGTAAAATCAGGCACTTGCATGGGTGTTGAAACGTTAACATGTAATAGGAATTTAATACTAGGTATTATATTTCCATTTGTCAACTTTCAATTCAGTTCATTTGTATGTGTTTACTAATAAATGTTTTATCAGTCATATTAAATGCACAAATTTATCATTGTAGATAATTATAACATTAATTAGCATATTTTCTTATAATATTAGAAAGATTAAATGTTACCATTTCATTTTTCTAATAAGGCTCCCACTAGTCTTTTGTGTTTCTCTAAATCCTAAGATGAAACATAAAAGTCTTTCAACTTCACCAGTGGGTGTTAGGATTCTTCTGTCTTGGTATTCTGACCTTGAGTTTGCTCAACAAATCATAGCCCCATAAACGATGGATAACTCTTTATCTGGTTGTACCACATACAATTCCTAACCCATGTTTCCGTGTCCTAACCTCATTTCGACCTTGAGTTTTCTCAACAAATCGAAAGAGATTATTCACTCATACCTACCATATCGCAACGGTCTAATTATAGTATATGTACCTTGAGTTTGCTCAACAAATACATATAGTTATCTTACCTATTCTATTCAATGTATTAATAATACTACACATAACATCCCTAGCTTGAGTTTGCTCAACAACTAAGGAGTATGTAAGTAATTTATTAGTATATATATATGGTAGAGGACAACATCATATTGAAGATTCATAATCTTTAGCATATTATATTGGGTGATATTGACTTATGGAATAATGTATTTTTCATGAAACACCCTCATGATTCAAGTGTCAGACACATCAGAAATCACGGTATACATTTACGTATATATTTATTCGTTAAGTCTATTTGGGTTTTTTTAATGTTCCACCTTTAGTTTATACATTCATATCATATAAGTTTTTTTGTTATGTAACTTTTATATTTCATATTACTTATATGATAGTCTTATTTATAATATTTTATTTAATTAAATCTTATTTAATTAATTTAAATTAATTAACTCTTTAATTAATTTTATATTAGTATTCCAATACAATATTTATATTGGATGTATCTACTGTAACCCTTATAGCGTATACTATAACCTTTATAATATAACACATATATGTTATGTATGCATATTTTTATTTAATTAGTTAACATTTAATTAATTTATTTAATTAAACAATTTTAATTCAATTATATTAATTTCAAAATTTATCTTATATACATACATGTATACTTATGTTATCTCAAACACTTTAAAATAACATAACATATATCAACATATATAATACATGCATATAAGTATTAACTAATTAACTCATTTAATTTATTTATTTTATTAATCTTATTAATAATTATTTAAATTTCGAAATTAATATTTAAATAGTTTCAAACATTTTGAAGTTTTCATTACCTTTTCAAACATTTAGAAAATTTATGTTATATTATAACCTTTTATAATAAACATGTTTTTATTTTAAATTTAAAATCATGTCTTAATTTTCAGAACTATTTTGAAAATTAGCCCAAGACCCAATAAAATTGGGCTTTTTCTGTTAGGGGTAACCTTTGGGTTTACTCCACCTTTCAGGCCAGGCTGGTAACCAAGTAGGACTGGGTACTTGATTACCCAATTCCAATCCTAAACATTACCTTTCTAGACATCGTACTTAGTGGGAAAGCTTAATTAGTTGGCCCTAACATGACTAATGTAGACCACATAGGCTATTAGGCTCTGATACCATTGTTGGAATTGGGTAAGCTTACAGCGGAAGAAATAGGTGAATTTGAATTTTTTTTACCATTTTTGGATCATTAATGGGCTTATGAAGTCTATATGTATTTAGATCTTGCCTAAATTTATTTTAAATAAAATTAGTATTTTATTTAATACCATATTTTGTTTTATTAATTTAATTCTAAACAATCGAGAATGGGATATAAAAATAAGGTTTGAATATATCAAATATATTCATTCCTTAATTGTGTGACGAAACAGTTAAACATAATGCAAGTATAATCAATTGATAACATGATGTATATGAATAAATAAGAATAAGTTTAAAGGAAATCACATAAGGGACAAAAGGGAAAGAAATAAAAGATGACAAAGATGATTGATTCGTCTTTCCCTTTTTGACAAATTTGATTTATGCATCATTCAATTAGCAATCAATGAATCATTATGACATAAGAATAGGAATAGCCAACAATAATTCATATGCATATACTACTGCCTCATTTAAAACTTTTTGATATTAATAAAGCATCTAAATTAAACAATTTGAAATATAAACATTAAGTTTTATATGTACATATACATATAAATGTAATTATTTGTATATAAAGATTAATCTAAAACTTCTTAATTAATTCAAAATAAACAATATTACATTTAAATTTTCTGATGTATTTATGAACTTATGTAAACTTAAATTAGTTAACAAAATATATATGTATACAATTAAATCAAGAGATTCAACTTATATGAAAAATGTTTTTTTTAACGAAAGTGAAACATACAAAACTAAGCAATATGTTTACAATCCTTTGAATACTTGAACAAAGATACAAGTCATATCAAATACGGTAACAAAATTATAAATTTATTGTAATCAATTTATTATCAAAGCATCCTTTAATCATGTGTGGGTTTCAATTACAATAAGATGCAAATGATAAGAACAAATAAACTTTCAAATCTAAGTAGATTCAACCTATATGAATAAATATTTTTTTTTCATTATTATTATAAAAGAAAAGTGATATATACTGAATTAAGCAATATGTTAAAATCCTTTGAATAATTAAAGAAGGATAATTGTAATGTCAAATAGGGAAACAAATTTAGAAATTTATTGTAATCAACTTATTATCAAAAGATCATTTAATCATATGTAAGTTTCTATTACAACACAAATGCAAATAGTAAGAACATGTAAACTTTCAAATCAAAAGAATTACACTTTGATTTGAATGATTAAACATAGATCTAAAATTAAAATATTATCTAATCATATACAAGTTTCAGTTTTGATTTATCTAAATAAAAAAACCAATCAATTCATACAATAAACAACTCAAACTACATAAACCATTTTCAAATCAGATGAGACAATATTATACACATATAAATTATGATGTTTAATTTTATTCATTAAAACATTGTATCAAATTATTAGAATAAGAAGATCATACCTTAATTACAAAGCCTTGAAGTACACATTGAAAAATTAAAAAAATTCTTTAGATGTAGCCAATGAAATGTATCTTGAACGATGAATCAAACCTCATAGATTTAGAAATCAGCCTCCAGATGTTGCAATGATCAAGAGACAAGAACCACATTGAATTTATTTGTTTTGTTTGAATTTGTTTTATGAAATTTTTATTTTCACGGATGTAACGACCCGACTTTCCAGACCCGGAAAATCGAACCATTTTAGTTAAGAAGAAGAGGTAGAAGAAGAAAAATAGAAAACAACATCAGAATCTAACCATCGCAGCGGAATAAAATATAATATATATCAACAGATCTTTACACAAATCAAGAACTATATCTGTTTATACAATACATCATCAGAGTACATCAACATCCATAACATACAACTGAATACACAGCGGAAAAATAATAGCAAGTACGGGAGTACGTATCGTCATCCAGCTCATCTCCTGAGCTCCACAGCATCATATCCTGAACCTGTTTATCTCGGTCTGACCCGAGCATCATATAAACAATACCCGAGTCAGTCTGGAATACCAGCGTGAGAAAATCACACTCAAATTGATTATTAAGGTTTCAAAAATCCTTTGAAATCAAAAGCATCTCGTAAGACCACGCCACAAATAAACATGTCGGGTTTTTACCTTACGATAGCTAAAACACTTTTTATAAAAATCCTCTGATATTATAATAGTGTCTATTCACAAATACTTATTAAAATAGCTGAGATTGTTACATGATTAAATTCCAGCATACTAGGTATACAAACAAATACCGTACAAGGCACGTAGGGAGAATGGATTTCCAACGAATGACTAGGCACTGGGGTACCACCTGTCACAGTACGTGGCCTAGATCACAGTACCGAGGAGTACGCCCGCTCCCCTGCAACACAAGGCCGGAATCATCCCTTACTGGATAATTCCAAATAAAATCACCCCACGGTTGGGATCAGCAACCGCACCACTAAGCCGAAATAAAGGGACATCTAGACAGGGATGACTTTACTCTCAAGTGGGGGCTACCCACGAAGCCTTGCTGCATAACCCCTGATTTTCAGTCATTCCCGGTTGATGAGGTTCGAGGCTAAACGATACCTTTATAGCACATATCCCTTAGAATGCCCTTCGTCCACCTGACGATGTTTCGCAAGCATTCGTCCATACAAGTCCGTCCCGGGTTCGAACGGAACCGAAGGTACTATTCCTACTACATCCATTTTGGAAATATCCTCAGGATTAGTAGCGACTAGCCCTTGCACTTCACTGCTCCATCTTCGACTCCGAACACGTTACACGAAACGTACAAACCGGATCGAAGTGGTATTCGAGTCTCCAGACTTAGAATCCCGGTATACGGAAACTCGATCCCGGTCTCTTCGAAACGATCAGCGCATTTGGCCAATATTGATAGTCGGTTATTTAACTATCAATTAACATCCACAAGCAACCATCACACAATAAATAATTTCCCACATTATTTATTTGCCCAAATATCTTTCCAAGATATATTTCCAAATTTTCAAAGCTCATTTGAAAACAAATTTCAAACAGTTTCCACTTACGGAATACATTTCCCAAATAATTATTTCCACTGAATCACCAAGTACAAAATACTTATAATTTAAAAATAATTTAAAAACACTTTATTTTTAAATATATTTTATAACATTGAAATCAAACTACTTTAATACTTTATTTAAAATATATACTTTAAAATAAACCACTTTATAAATATAAACTAAATTTCTCCCTTTAAAACATAATAGCAAATCACTTTTATATAATTACTACAATAATATATTTTTGAAAATACTTACTTAGGAAATTAACATTTAAAAAGACAAATTTCCTAAAACATGCTTTTTAAAACATACTTAAAACCTTTAACTTATATTTCAAATTGCTTTGAAAACGTACTTGGCTATCCAGAGAAATACACTTCTCATTCCCATCTTTTAAAAATAAATCAACATTTATTTTTAAACCAAATCCATATCCTTTTATAAATTCCCACATTGAATTTATATTTTCTAATATCCACTGATATTCCATTTCACTTTATAAACCCAGCTTATATCTTCAAAATCTCATTTCTCTTTAAATTTCAAATCCCAAAGTATTTAAATCAATTTATAATTTATTTTCCAATTTATTTTACTTTGAAATAAATTTCTTTACTTAATCCATTTATTTCCAAATTCATTAACTTCCAGGATTTATTTCTCATTATGATTTAAAATCTTTAAACTGAACACAAGTTTCAGATTTCTCAAATTCCTTCTTCCTTTTTAATTACATTTAAACATTGAATTAAAATAAATTATTTATTCCTTTAAATAATATCACATAAGTTTTCTTTAAATTCAATATTTCTCTGTTTATTCAAAATTCCTCTTTTCCATATTTATTAGAATTTTGGAAATCACTTTTATTCTTAATCAGATTCATTCTCAAATTTATTCCAAACTCTTTATAATTATTTTACTTAAAAATTTATTCTTTTATTTCTTTTCAAAAATTCCATTCTAGAGATTTTGATAATTCAGCACATCCAAATCGATCCAACCAAACCATAACATCCAATTATCCATATAATTCATCACAGGATATCAAAAATCATATCACAGAATATTTAACAAAATTAAATATTTTGAGGAATCCAGTTGGATCCCTCCAACCTGTTTCCCTGCATCCACAGACGTTGGCACAATACTCATTTCCACTTTAAACTGGAATATCGCGGTATATGGGTTTTATAAAATATCATCCGCTATTATGCGGCGCATAGGGTCTCATCCACTATATAATGCGGGAATAACAATTCCAATATATACATATGCCAATATATATATTGGTATATACTACTATATATATCACATCCATCAGATCAACCATTCAATAAATTATTTAAATTTCACCATTTAAATTTAAATTTAACTGAGTGAGATTAACTCACCTTTGCTTTTGTTTTGCCATCCATTACCATTTATTTTCATCCTCGCTTGTTTCCTTTCAGATTTCTACCTTGAATAACAATTTATATGATTTCATTAATATTTGAAACGAATCGAACAACCCAATTATATATATTTATTTTTATTTTTATTTTTTTCAAAATAAACTAGTAAGTTAAACCTGTATATACCTATATTTATTTTCTTTTGGAACTTCATATAAAAATTTATAAAAATAATCTATATAGATTTTTTTTGAAATCTAACCTTATATATAAATTTCTAAAATTTCCAAATCTAAAATAATTTCTGTTCTGATAGTAAAACTTTTACCAAATCAAGTTAATTAACAAAACGAATACCTCAGAGACAGGGTCCAACCTACTACGGCATTTTCCTCCAGATACGCGAGTTCCTCCATTGCCGAGCTTCGCCGAAGACACCTCCATTCACTGTAATTCTGACGTGAAACCCTACGTCCATCATCGAACGTCGACAGCCCTGTGCTCGCCTGCTAGAGCTTCATCGCGAAAATCGCGACTTAGTCCTACCTCACCCTGTGGCCTCGCGAATTGCCGTCGCCCCACAGCTCCACCCAAAATCGAAAGCTCCTTCGCCAGCAACCCTCAATCCTTCCCTCGATCCAAATGCAACTTCGATCTGGCTTCCAATTAGCAGTGGCAGTAAAGAGACTGTAGCAGGACTTCGAATCAGCAGTAGAAATATCACGTAGGAGGCAAGGATGAGCCACGATGGCTGATGGAATAGCCAAGTATGCAGCGATGAGATTTCGAAGGCGTTGATTTACGAAACCCTAGCTTCGAACTGCTATCGAGCGTGGCCGCCCCTGTCGTGATGCAGATCTCGCAGACCTGCCAAACCCCATCTTCGAACAACGCGCCTTCGGCCATCACCTTCTTCTTCGATCGATTCGCGATGCTCTTCTTTCTTCTCTTTCTTTTTTCCACGAAATCAAGAGATTTGATTTCGTTCGAATTTTGCTTAGGGAATTTATTTGGGTTCTTTCGTTTGAACGAAAGGAAAATGAAAGAGGGACGCCATTGTTTTGATTTTAGGCTCGGCTATTATTTTTAAAAGAAAGAAAGAGACGCGATTTTTCCTAAGTCAGAGTATGATTTGGCTTCCAAGAGAAGACAGACTAGATTTTTTTCTCTGAAATGTTGATTTCGTTCGAACTGTAAGATTTAAGAAGGGAAGATAAAGAGGGGGTACGAAGGAGACATTTTGGTGGCTGATTGTAAGTATTTGTTGGGTTAAAGGAAAACAATTATATTTTATTTAAATTCAATTGGTCCCAGTATAAATTTCTATGCATTTATATATCGTACGGTCACGCAACAACTCCAAACACTACGAAAATTGAAATCCGATAATAAAACAATATTATGGACCCAATGGAACTGGTTTCGTCGAATTCCGAGACTGTGCCCCGGAAGGCTATTTTTAAATTCAGTTTAAACGGTATATATTTTTAAAAATGAACAAGACACTTTGAAATTCAATTTTAAAAGTTCCACCACCTTCAATATTAACAATATAAATTTTCTGAACCTTTAAACTATTTTTAACAGGCTCAAAACTCAGGATCCTCTATTTTACCCTATTTTCGATTGTTTAATTCAATAATCTATCATCCAATAAATATTGTATATTTAAAAATAAAGTTAAAATTTAACCTTCGAATATTTAAAATAAATTAAATATTCTCATTTCAAATATACCAAAATTCCGGGTCGTCACAACGGAGGCCATTAAAGGAGAGGGGGAGAGCTCAAGAAAGAAAGAACGAAAAATTGTTTGTCTAAAACAAAATGTAAATGAGGATGAGATATAGAATACGTTTTAAAAGAAAATAATAAAACCTTTTCAAGTTCCTCCTTTAAAACCTTCCTTATTTAATTCCAAAATTAAATCACCAAATCCTCCTCTTCCGTCCTCTTCATATATTTGGCAGAATAAAATAAAGAGAAAGGGAAAAAGTTCATTTCATAAATGATATTTAAGTGATTCATAAAAAGGAGATTTATTTCCCTTTTTAAATTAATTCCTCGTTTATATTTTCAAATCAAATTTGAAACCTATCCCTTTTTTCATCATGCATGTGGGCCTCAATGAAAAATTCCAAAAACACTTAGCAATTAATCTATTTAAATCCAATTTAAATATTTTATTGATATCGAATATCAATATGTGCGTTTATAACTTTTATAGACGCACTTTATTAAGTACTTATTCAAATAAATCAATTAATAATTAATATTTCATAAATATTAATTAATTGACAATAATTTATAAATTAATTAAATCATGTGGTTCATTCAGAGTATTCATCATTACGGTTGTGCGACTCAACAGTGTAAATTCAGTTAGCGATTAATATCGAACTATTCGAATATTAATGTTCACACGTTACTTAGTAGGTGGTGTGACATTTTGGCTAAATTTATCGCTTACACGCCTTTTGGTAAAATCCAATTTTACTTATTATAAGCGGTACCTCATAGTGACAATTATTTACACCAATTCTCTTCACCAAAACTATATCACATTAGGACTTATGGAATTTGGTAATAGTCAAAATTCCAATATCGTCCACATTCAACTTTATAATCCAAACACAAAGTCCTTGATTTAATAATAATTATTATTATTAACCAAACTGCTCTGGCCAGAGACTTCGACTTTGAGTTGACATCAGTTGACCGTGATACTAACCTCATATAATTGAGGAAACGAATCCTCTCTTGAATAGTGTTTCACTTCCAATGATTTCACTAGACCCAACTATAGTCGTTCGATGGACGTCGTGCCATGATTTAACTATAATCAAAGCGGAGCTTCCGTTTTGAAGATCAAAAGTATTCTCAAGTCGAGAGAACTATGTAAATTAGTTACATCGATATTCTCTGCTTGACCTTAGTTATATTAACCAACAGAAAACTATCGAGTGGGTCATTCCATAGTTATCTTATAATTATCAGTACGTAACCCCTTGGTGCCCCCAGCAGTCATGAGTAATACACTGCCTAACATTTGAAGAGCGTTACATACTCTAGTCTCAACATATGTATCGATATCTAGTTTCGATACATCTTGACTAGAAATATTTAAAATGTTATATTTATTTTCATTGTGATAAATTACTCATGGTTACAACACCTTGTAACCACTATCAAAAAACATACCATTTATGGATTTTCTATTAAATATACTTTTAATTAAATTAATTAATTAATATAACACATTATATCAAGTATATAATAGAAAGAAAACACATTTTAGTTTGAACAAGATTGGTCATCAAGTTAGATATATGTAACAAACTACATTATTGCCCCTAGGGTATACCCCTAACTCTATCATAAAATATGGGTCGTTATAAGATAGCACGGATGGCTAAGTGTGGAATAAGGTGTGATGACTATGGATGAAAAAGGCACGAAGACCTAGATGGAAATGATGCATGATGACCCCCAAGCGGAATTGAACGCTGCGGCTATGAGTATAATAGTACATGATGGTTTGGTAGATTGCTTGTGATAACTTGGTAGGAAGTAGCACGCGATGGCTATGGGGAAGATGACCCACAAATGTTATTAAGGAGTATTGCATATTGCATGGAAAGCTATTGTTCCACATGGCTATAGGATAGCCAAACATATGATAACCTAACCTAATATTTGAAAGCTATGGGATAGAAAATTTGTGACGATTAATCATAAATCATGAAAGCATAGGATTCTAAATTTTCTAAGTAAAACAAGAAAATGCTTAGGGCACTTTGGAAGACAGTTTCCAAGTGTTACTAAACTATTTTGCATGGATGGAATGAAGGAAAGACTTTTATAAGTTAAAATGGTGCTAAATTATTTTGAAATGGAAGAAGGCTTAGTGAAGCTAATGAAGGATAAGATATCATGTAAATGAACGATAAAAACGTTTTATCTAAAGAAAGTGTAAGGTGCACTATAAATGAATGAATGAAACGGGATGAACTATGGTCATAAAGATATATCGACTCACGGAGTTATTGGATGGCAAGGTGTCTTAACTATTAGTCTAAAGTCCAACGGTATATGGTAGGACGCCAAACTAGAGTTCAATCCTAAATTATTTATAAACTCTAAAGATGAGTTAAGGTAGGATGCCATGGCAGGGTGCCAAAACATCAGGGTGGTGTTTTAACTTAAATGAATAAATTGGCAGCGTGAACGATAGTGGTTCATGGACTAAGAGAGGCTATTGACGCTTAGTAAGAACGCTTACTAGAATGTATTATGGATTCTTACATTCAACCTCTTAGGAGACTCGGTGTGTGTAACACCCCTTCAAAATGGGAATAATAGTCCCACATCGTGGATAATACTATAAATTGGGTGCTTATATACCAAAGCCTTCACCTCATAACAACGTCGAAACCTTTTGAGGAACAAAACCTCACACCTTGGCTTGTTCCATAAGGCGAAGGTGACTAAGTTGGGGATAATATCTGCGTTAAGTGAGGTGCAGGTTGTTACAGTGTGACTCTGGTCAGGGTGGCTCCCATTGGTAGAATGAGTGGCGATTTCATTAGGTGACATTGTTCTAGAAAAGATGAAATATGATAGACGGGCCCATGGAGGTGATCACTAAATAAGTTAATGATAACTTAATGATGAAAGCCTAAAACTAAGGATTAGGTGATGATTGAATGGATGATGAATGATTATGTGACATGGTTCATGACCGATGATAAGTATAGGATATACTTAATTTGAATTAATACATGACATAGTTCATAACTGAATGATAAGTGTAAGGTACACTACCTGATTGGATATGCACATGATTACTTTTTATGTAATATTTGTTTACATGATGTGATATATTATGCTATGATGATAAAGCGAGAGGAAAACCTGTTCCGCGTTAGCGGTGTGTTCTCACTATGAATGACTAGGGTAAAGGTTTTACTCATACAAGCTTTATGTCTGACCCGTGTTTTTATTATTTCCTATAAACTCATGCGTACTCATTAGAGTAGGCTGAGTTTATGGGTTAGACATGTATCTTTTAAATGATGAATAAAGATTTTGAAGATGAAGCATGAGGCTTGCTATTTACAATAAAAGTTATTTTGAAATTCTGATGTGCTAGTTATCTGTTGTATTGGCATCTTCATATGTCGGACACAACACTACTCTATCTACGTTTTATTTATATTTACCCCTGCATGGGCAATGATTTGGGTTAAAATGATGTAACGAATTATGTAATATGAATTTATATAATAAAAGCTATTTAGCTGCACTGTTTACTTATGTTATGCAAAATAATACCGAACTCACTTTATCGTTCGAAAATGATTTTGATGATGACTACAACATCATCAGCGTCTATTTTTGAATCTCGGAGCGAGGAATGTTACAACATGATATCAGAGCTTAGGTTATGGAACAATAAAGTAAAACGGAGCTAAGTAGAAACTTATTAGTAGAAAATGAACATTTTGGGGAAGGGTATACGCAATATATGATGTATTTGTATTTTTGATACAGATATATAGGAGAATATATCTACCCCTCTATGATTGGTCTCACTCTCTTTACTTTTGTTTCTTACGAACCTTTGCTTATGCAGAAGGCGAAAATGGACGTACGTAATAGACATTTGACCATAGGAAGTACGAGAGCGAATCCTAGTAGAGGAGATGATAGCATTCAAACTAATGGCCAAGGAAGGGAGGCGAACCCAGAAGTTCGTACTGAAGTCGATACTGAAGAGTTTGTCCCGACCGAAGGAGGAATGGATGTGAATACTTTGTTCTACTAATTTGTGATGAAGATGATGTGGCAACAGCTAACTAGAGCTATCGAGGCGAGATAAGAGGTAGAAAGAGAAGCAAACTTTTATAAGATGAGCAAAGATTTCAAGAGCTATAGAGAAAAGGAGTTCAAAGGGAAAGAGTCCGCCTTAGAGGCGTCGAATTGGTTGAAAGCGTGTGAAAGTATTTTTGAAGACTTGGGATATAATTATGCTCAAAAGAGGAGGTTGGCTTCTTATCAGCTCCACGAGAATGCATTAGATAGGTAGGAGGCAATGATTGTTGAAGTCCCAAAGAAGGAGATAACCTAGGAGTAGTTTAAAGAGCGATTCGAGGCTCGGTTTATCCCCGAATTTCAGAAGAGTGCTTAATGTAGGGAGTTCCTTGACTTGAAGCAGGGAGAGATGATTTTGGCAGAGTACATTCAGCATTTTAATGCTCTATCAAAGTATGGAATGGAGCATATCAATACTCCGCTGATAAAGAATGAGATTTAATTGAAGGTTTAAGGAAGGAGCTGAATCACAAGGTAATGCCTCATCTATTAGCTCCATTTGATATGGTGGTGGAAGTGACAAGGAGGTATAATTGTTTGTTTCAAGAAGAGAGGAAAGCTTAGGTAAGACCTAAGGGTAGGCAGAAGAAAAGATTCAATTAATATCAAAAGGGCGAAAAGAATCAGAAGGGAGCAAAAACTTATGGAGGAAAGACTTAGAAGCCAAATATAGTTGATGTTACTTATTTTAACTACGACCAGAAGGGGAACTACTCCACTAAGTGCACATAGTTGCTTTTTATGTAATATTTGTTTACATGATGTGATAAATTGATGTTAAAGTAAGGGGAAAACCCATTCCGCTTTAGCAGCGTGTTCTCACTATTGATGGCTAGGGTAAAGATTTTACTCATACCGGGCTGTATGTCTAATCCGTGGTTTTATTATTTTCCATAAACTCACGAGTACACATTCGAGTAGGCTGAGTTTATGGATTAAACGGGTTTCATTTAAAGGATTCGAAGACGAAGTAGGAGGCTTGCTATATATAATAGAAGTTACTTTGAAATTCTACATTGTAAAGTCAGGTTCTATGACTGGCTATTTGTTGTGTTCGCATCTTCATATGTCAGACACAACACTACTCTATCTATGTTTCATTTATGTCTACCCTTGCATGGGCAATAATTTGGGTTAAAATGATGGAATGAATTATGTAATTTGAATTGATATAATGAAGAAGCTATTTAGTTGTTATGTTTATTTATGTTGTGCAAAATAATGCTGAACTCACTTTGTCGCTAGAAAATAATTTTGGTGATGACTACAGTATCATCGAAATCTATTTTTGGGTCTTAGAGTAGAGGATGTTATAGCTTGGGTAATTAACATTAATATGACGATTTTGTTCTGTTCACTTTATTGTATGATATTTGAATTTACTCATGGCTAGTTTTTAACCTGCCCCGGGTTATTATATGTTTTAACAACCTTGGGTCCGACTAAGGTTGTATTCTAGGATGTACTTGTTTTTGTCTTGTGCTTTTTGGAGAGGAATGTATATGGTCTAGGTATAGTATTACATTTCTCATATTTTTCCGTACTAGCCATAGGAGATGAGATGTTCTTCGACCAGATCATTTGAGACTTCAGGATAGTACTCTAGTATTTGAGAGGGATGGTGACCATATGCATAATTGTGTATATATCTTTTTAACGGCGTTTGTAACTGGATGTTAGCATCGACTGTATACAGGAATGTGATCAATATATATTTGTTACTTTTTGACCACACCGATGTTGTTGTTAATATCTTATTTTATGTAATACTATCTTTATATATTCACCTTAGGAAACTCGTGTATATTGCTTTGTGCCAAGAAAAGATACATGTTTAGAGGAGATTAAGGTATATGATACCATGTATTCGTGTTGACATAAGAGAGTATACACGAGAGATCGCTCATATTGTGCCTTTTACTGTATGCTTTTGAACGATAACCTCCCTCCGATAGCATGGGAATTGGGTCGAGGCATAACATTATGGTATCAGAGCCATGGTTTGAATAATTAGAAGATAGAAGCATAAATTGGCATAAGAGGAGTGACACGTAGATGGTGTACCTGAGTCTAGCTAACCTATATATTTGATGTATAAATAGAAAGACAGACTTTTGAATTTTGAACGATTATTTGATTGATCATCGGGGTATAATAAAAGTGTAGATACGAAAAAACTTTCTTATTCATTTCTTATTTCTATCTATATTTCTCCTTTACTTCTAATAAAGCTGCCTTTAACCTCCCTGATACGAAAAATATGGTTAAACGCAGAGGTGACCGTGTTGGTGCCCAGACTAGATTTCATAACGGTCAATCTAGTAGCACTGGTACTTTTGATGTAATGATGACCACCGAGTAGTGGATGGGATTTATGGAAGGCATGCAGGATACTACAGTAGTCACAACACCAGATCTTGCCCCTTGATCGAACTATGCTCGATAGTGTAGTGATTATGCAAGTCTAGGCGATAATCTATTTTTGGGAATAAAGGCCCAATGGGTGTCCATACCTGGCTGAGAAATTATGAGATAATCTATGATGATATGGCTCTCTCAGATCTACAGAAGTGGATGCTTGCCTTTAGGTAACTACTAGGCAGAGCATTGGATTAGTACGATGATGTGACTTTGAAGATTCCCGAAGAATATATTTCATTAGAGTGATTCAAGGACATGATTAGGCTCTTTTTGTTCCTAAAGCAGCCAAGGGAACTCTATTTAGGATGTTTATTGATCCAAAGCAAGATAATATGAAAGTGCAAGAGTATGTGAATCAGTTCAATACTCTATCGAAATATGGAATAGCATTAATTAGTACACCTCTAGAGAAGAATGAGAAATCTATTCGAGCAATGAGGAAAGACCTCAGGGATAGACTTCTGGCTCAGTTGCGTAGTTCATTTGAGGATATCGTGGATACAATACTTCATTATGAGAGTGTTTATGAAGAAGATAAAGAAGCATGAAATATAGATGAATAGCAAGGACAAGGAGTGAAGCAGAAATTATTTTATCCCAAGAAGAACCAAAGATTCAAGAAAAAGCAATTAAGACCCAACATGGATCTTAGCAGAAGAAATAGATTAATAAATCTCAGATTGCATACTACATCTGTGGAGTCAAAGGATACTTTGCAAATGAATGTCAAAGAGCACAAAACAATGATACTAGGAAATGCCTCAATTGTAATGAGACTGACCATATTATAAAGGATTATCCGAAGCCAAATAAGCAAAAATAGGGGAAGCTATTTGCTTTGAATCTGCAGGTTCATCGGATCAGGCGAAGGGAAAAGCGATCATAGTTCTTAAGGGTATGATTATGATAGATATATCTGTACAAGTTCTTTTTGATATGGGCAGTTCACATTCGTTTATATCGAAAGTGCTAGTTGGGAAATTGAAGTTGGATTATAAATTGCTAGTAACATCGCTTAGGGTAGTAATCCTATATGTGGTTATGCTACTTTGGGGATGAAATGCTATGATTTGATTGTTGATCTATACGAATACTCCTTTGTGTGCAATTTGCATTCTATGAGACACTTGGATTTTGGAATCATTTTGGAAATGGACTGGCTTAAGCATTATTATGCTCGCTTGTTTTGTGTTGATCGAGTTATTGCTCTGCATCCTGATCATGGAAATCGTATTGTAGTTGCCCTTAAGGCTACAAAAAACCGGTCTTATATTTCACTTTGTGCTATGGAATCTCAAGACAGCAAAGTCGAGAATATTCCAATCGTAGGATAATTTTCAGATGTGTTTGATTCCGTAGAAAGAATACCCCCTTGTAGAGCTGTAGAATTTCGAATAGATTTAATCTCGAGTTCTCATCCTATTAGCAGACCTCCTAGTCGAATGTGGCCTACCAAGATCGTAGAATTGCAAAATCAATTAGAAGGACTCGAGTGGAAGAACTTTGTTAGATCAAGTAGTTTTCAATGGGATGGAGTGGCAGTATTCGTAAAGAAGGCGAATGGATCAATGAGGATGTGGATTGATTATAGAAAGTTGAATGAGATAACAATTAAAAACCATTATCCATTGTCGTGGATCGATGATCTTTTTTACCAACTGAATAGTGCAAAAAAATTCTCACAACTTGATTTAGCTACTGGCTTTCACCAATTAAGAGTAGATGGTGATAGTATTCCTCTTATAGCATTTGGAACCAGATACAGATCCTACAAGTGGCTAGTTTTGCCTTTCGGGTTGACAAATGCACCTTCTTATTTCGTCGACTTGATGAACCAAGTTCTCAGCAGTTATCTGGATAAATTTGTATTAGTATTCATCGACGATGTCCTGGTCTATTCAAAGACCGAGGAAAAGCATGCAGAACATCTAAGAATTGTCCAAGAAACTTTGAGATGCATCTACTCAAAGCTAAATTCACGAATTGTCTCCGAAAAAAGTATTTCTTTTGATTCAACAAAGATCGAAGCTGTTCAAAAGTGGAAGTGACCGGAGTTAGTGACAAATATTCGTGGTTTCTTGGGATTAGCTTGATATTACAGATGTTTTATTCAAGACTTTTCAAAAATTTCAACTCCATTGACCCATTTGATGAAGAATGGAATAAAGTGTAACTGGTCAGAGGAGTTTGAAGTGGCATTTCAAAAGATGAAAGAATTATTATCTCATGCACCTATTCTAATAGTGCCTTATGGTAATACAGATCTAGTAGTATATTCAGATGCTTGCAGGACAAATGTTGATGCAACATGATAGGGTCATAGCATATTTGTCAAGGACATTAAGATCAATGAAACCAGATATGCTACTAATGATATAGAGTTAGTAGTAATATTACTTGCTTTGAAATTATAAAGACATTATATGTTAGGAGAACGATTCATGCTCTATACAAATAATAAATCCTTGAGATACTTATTTTTCTAGAAAGATCTGAATAAGCAACAACAAAGGTGGCTGAATTTCTATCCGCTTATGATTTTGAGATGCAGTGTACTTTAGGAAAAGGAAATAGAGTGGTTGATGCTCTTAGTTGAAAGTAGCAAGCCATGGTTTCTATGATGATCCCTGAATGGAAAGATTTGCAGTGGTTAAGTTCTTGCAATGTTCAGTATATAATGATGGATGAATCGTCCACTATGTTGGCTAGTTTAGAAGTTCAACCAAGCATAGTTGATAGAATTAAGACGATCCCTTATTGTTGATCAAATTCAATGGCTATAGAATGAAGAAGATAGCGATGACATAAAGAAGTTCGAGTTTGACTGAATGGTAGTTTATGATTGAAAGGGAGGCTATGTGCTCTTAACATAGCTAACCTAAGGAAGGACGTTCTTGATGAATGTCATCATCCCATATTTACAATACATCCAGGTGAAATGAAAATGTATAAAGATATGAAACACATGTATTAATGGGAAGGTATGAAGTGTGATATAGAATAATATGTGAAGAAGTGCATAAGCATTAGAAACCAAGCAGATTACTTCAGCCATTAGAAGTACCGCAGTGGAAATGTGATTAGATTTCTATGGACTTTATTGATGGCTTTCCACATTCGAGACAAGGAAATGAAAGAAATTGGGTGATAATAAATTGATTCATTAAAAGTGCACATTTCATTATGTACGCTCGAATCGAACAACAAAAAGCTTAGCTAGATTATTTGTCAAATGTATTGTCGGACTACATGTAGTACCTAGCAGCGATCAAGATCTACTTTTCACTAGCCAGTTCTGGCAGAGTTTGTAAAGTGCCTTAGGAACACAAGTCAATCTCAGTACGGCCTATCATCAATAGACAGATGGACAAACTTAACGAGCCAATAGGGTTATTGAAGACCTTTTGAGAATTTTCATTCTCGAACTTAATGGTTCTTGGAAAGTCCTTCTTCATCTACTAGAATTCTCTTATAACAACAATTTTCAATCCAACATTAGCATGGTTCCTTTCAAAGCTCTTTACGAAAGGTTGTTTCGTTCTCTAGCTTGTTAGTTGGAAACTGGTGATAAATTGATACTAGGTCCAGATATGGTGTGGGAGAAGACAAAGAAGACTGAGTTTATCAAAGATCGTTTGAAAATTGCTCAGTCTAAACAGAAGAGTATGCCGACAAGCGTAGAAAAGACATAGAATTTTCAGTCAGGGATTATGTATTGTAAAGATATCTCAGATGAAAGGGTTAATAAGATTTGGAAAAGCTAGGAAATTAGTTCCAAGATATATTGGACCTTATCCAATTGTGCAGCATGTTAGAAGCTTAACATATCGAGTTGATTTACCTGCCTATCTATCAGAAGTACACAACTTGTTCCATGTGTCTCGGTTGAGAAAATGTAAAATGACCTGGAATTTTGGACACTTCGTATTTAAATATCTGAATTATTTTGATATTTGAATATCAGATTTAATGTGATTAAATTTATTTAATAACCTTATTAACCCCCTTTTAATAATGATTAATGATAAAAAATTTGTTTTCAAAATTTGTTTACAAAAATAAATGGTTCCAATAAAAATCGACAATGAGACTAAAAACCGTTTTATCGATAAACGATCTCTAAATGCGTGAAATTATCATCCTAGGGCACTATCTCAGATTTTGACGAAACTGGTGACATCGGGACCAGAATAATGAGGTGATGTAAGCTGGCAAGTTTTGTAGCGATCCACGTCCCATGTGATTGTGTGAGCTCGAAATGCTTTATGATTTAAAGGAGAAATTTGATAATAATATGTGTTTTAGTATATAAACACTCCCATCCCACTATTCTTTATCTCAGAACTCCTCTACCTCTTTCTTTTTTTTACAGTAAAGAAAATAAAAGGCGCCACCTTCCCCTAATTGTTCTTGGAGCTACGGTCAACGAGAGAAGCCAATGTTGGATCTGTCGTGCTCGTGTAATGGAGGGCTTCGAATCGATATGAGTTTTGGTATGTGCAATGATACTTGAAGATGATCGACATTAGTAGGACACAGCTAGGGTTTGCTTTTGGTGGTGATTTAGGTGGCATTAGTCGAAGGGTAATGTGAAGTTGGGCTTCTCGTGTGAAGCTAAGGAGGTTGGTGCTAGTCGAAAGTGGTGCGGCTACGAGTTGAGAAATGCGACATTGGCTTTGTAGTGAGCGATGAGCAGGTTGGAAATTGATCGAGGCGTGCAGAGGTCCAATTGATGGCATGGTTGAACTTGTGGTGGCAAGAGAAGTCGGTTGGTGATGGTCGTTGGTGCTCCGACGTGGGGAGGCGATTTGCGACAATGGCCTTGTCATATATAGGGGCCTGCAGTCGGAAATTAGTGGGGCCATGCGGAGGATTTTTGGTTGGGTCAGGAGCGAAGCCCATGCGAAGAGGAGCGAAGCCCGTGCGAAGAGGAGTTCGTACTTACCATTCGTCGATTCATTGACTGGAGAGAGAGAAATCAAGGGGGAAGTGTTCGACTATGGGTTCGTGCATGTTTATGTGCGTGTACAGGGATTTAAATTAGGGAACATGGATTAGGCGTTATAATTGATGTAATTAATTAAGTTATGGTTAATTAATTATTCTAATTAATTCACAATCTTATAAAATCCATAACTTTTGCATACGAGGTCCAATCGAGATGCCGTCTTCACCGTTGCAACTTGCACTATTTATCTATGTCTTGTTTAGACTTTGGCTTGGTTGAGTTAAGTCACTATTTAATTTGTATATTATTGTATATATATTTGTTGTGTTAGAATATAAATTAAATTAGATAGCAATGCAAGTTATTACTTTTGGACCCCTTCTTGCTTTGTAAAGAAAGCGACAACATTATATGTAGTATACATTTTTTATAACCCTATAAAATATGTGATGTGATCGAGACTTGTTGTTTACATGTTTGAAAGTGTGTTGTAAATGGTTAAAGTGAAATGGTCGCTATAAACGCACTTTGAAATCCCTTATACTTAAAATATGTTAAATGGTTAAAATGTGATTATATTATGAGAATATATATTTGGTTATTCATTACACACATTTTAGTTTGTTTAACGTAAAGGAATTGTTTGGAAGGTCAAAGAAATTGTGAATGGAAGTTGTGATAGTTAGAAGCGAAAAGATTGTTATGGATGCACTTTGAAATCATTGTGTTCGATGATTTTTAAAGTTAACTTTAAAAAACATTCTAGGGTCGTATGTTTAACAAATACTATAAGTGCATTTATTATTGGAAAGTATCAAGGTTTAAATATATTTTTAATAATTATTTATGAATTTTTAAAGTAAAAGGTTTTAAATTATAATACATGTTTTTATGGTTTTTAAATAAATTATCAAATAAGTATTTTCAATTAATATTTAATATAAATGTTTTAAACCATGATATAAGTATTTTTAAATATATATGGTTTTTAGAAAATTATTTAAATATTTTATTAAAATAAATAGAAACTTGTTTAATATAATATCCTTTTAAATTATTTTTATTATTAAATATTTTATCTTATAAATAAATTAGTGCACACATACACATCATTTTAAAAAGTTTTTTTAGTAAATATATAAGTTGAGAAAAACAAGTTAAATCTTTTATAAAGAAATAACAAAAGATTTGGAGTGTAACACTTTAGTTAAAATAAATGGTTTTTGTAAAGTCAAATAAAAGTATATTAACTTGTTAAATTTAGTGTAAGATTATAATTGAGATTATAATTAAGATGTAATCAAGATTATAATTGAGATTATAATTAATATGTAATTAAAATTATAATTGAGATTATAATTAGTTTGAAATTTAGATTACAATTGAGGTTATAATTAAGATTATAATTAGAATTATTATTTGGAATATAATTAGAATTATAATTCGGAATATAATTAAAATTATAATTTGGAATATAATTAGCACTTAAATAATGAATATTTTTAATAGGATTATAAGTGAATAGTTTTGGGTTGTTGTGACAATGATTAAGTAACACTTGTCTTAAACTCTTATAAATTAATTAGAATTTAAAAGAAAGTTTTAAAGATATTGATTAAAGTGGGAAGTGATTTGGGTTTGTAGTAAATGATGTTGTAGTAACATTTGTTGTTAAACCCTTGAATTGTATTTTAAAATGGCAAAATATTATAAATATAATTAGATCTTTAATAATGGAATTTTAAAGGTAGTAACAAGTATGGAAACTTTTGGAATAAAGATAGAAAAGTTTTACATTTAATTTATAAAAGAGAAGGGGTTTATAGTAACAATGTTTGAGTAACATTTGTTTTTGACCTATTTAATTATATTTTAAAGTAAGTAGATCTTGTTAATGATTTGTGAACATACTTATACCATTTGAGATAAGTATATGAATACTTTTGAAGTATAAAAAGAGTATAAATGAATAGTTTAAGAAGTTTAATTAAATAAACGTGAAGTTAACGTTTATTTAAACAAATGAGTTTAATTAAATAAAGGTGCTTAATTAATAAAAGATGTTTGAGTATAAGAAGTTTTAATTAAAGGAAGAAGTGTTTAATTAAAATATGAGGTTTTAATTAAATGAATACGTTTTATTAGATAAAAGGAGTTTTACTAATAAAAGAAGTTTTTAATTAAAGGATGAAGTATTTAATTAAATAAGGATGTTTTAATTAATAAAGGAATATTAATTAAATATAGATAAATGAATATTAATTAATAAAAAGAAGTTTTATTAGATAAAAGGAGTTTTAGTAATAAAGGAGTTTTTAACTAATGAAAGATTAATTAACCAAAAAGGGATTAAAAGTCGTTCATGTGACTTGATCATGCTTTATGTGTGTTAATTGTGCTTTATGTATTACTTGTTTATGGGAAGTATTTAGTCGTGTAATTAGCACTAAAGCCGATAAAGTAGACTTGTTTCTATATTTGAGAGTTAAGAATGATGATTCGAGTAGGGTGTAGAAGCAATAATGCTCTAACCAATTGGGCTTCACTCTTGACCGAGAGATAGCGGAAGTTGAGAAGGTTGGAAACGTGACAAGTATGCGAGACTTGATTTCCAAATGCGGTCGTTCTCGTTGTTGTTGGACATGACCAAATTCGTCGATTCAGTCTTGAAGAGACTGGGATCGGTAAGTATTTTACTTATCGAAAACCACTTCAAGACTGAGATATATGTTCTATCTCTTGGAAGTGGATCTATTCGAGATGCTGGAATCTATGTGGAGATTCGAGATGCTCGAATCCATGTAGAGGTTCGTGATCTGTTCAAGATGCTGGAATCCATTTGGGGATTCGTGATCTGTTCGAGTTGTGGCTCATGTGTAGTGATGCTGAGCATGACTTCATCATCGGCATATGACTAAAGACAGAGTAGACTGCATGATCCTGGGGTTTAGGTGACCCATAGGGTTTACCGAGGAGGTCTTTGTGAAAAATTCATTATGCGGACACGCCTTTGCGGTTTTGTTCACAGACCTATTGAATATTGTTGTGGTGTGACAAATGTAAACACCAACAGCTATTTTATGATTTATATTCTTCACCCTAGACATTATCTATTATATCGCAATATGTACTTATTAGATGGTTTGGCTCTTTTGAAGGGATAACGTTACGATGGTCTCAAAAGGTGTCGTTATATATTATACACATATTTCTTGAGTTTCTCACACCAAACTTATTTATGATACATGGATTTTCTTTTCCCTAAATTCCTCGTGTGATCTTTCGAGCAGTTTGAGAAAGGCAAGTCTTCGTTGATGTTCATTGAGCTATTGGAGAGGAACTGGATGTTTACCTACCATAGTATACTTATTTCAGCTACATTATTTTATGTATATGTATCAGCAATTGTAAGGACATGATGTTATAACTGTCCAGGCTGATGATAGTACTCTGATTAGTAACTCTGAAATACTATATGTTATCGTTCCGCTGTGAGATTCTGATGTTTTATTCTCCTTTTTCTTGTTCCTCTTCTTTTCTTCTTTTTCTTTACCTTAATGTTATGTCTTTCCAGCACTTGAGTGCTCGGCACATGAATACCATGGATGTATTTGTCGACATTCGGAGGTCAAAAAGGCGGTCGTTATAGTTTTTTACGTCTATAGGATCCTGATATTGTTCTAAAGCCTAAACAACTTAAGGAGCAAGAAACTGAAAAAAATCTGAATTTCACCGTCGAGCTAACACAAATTGTAAATTCAAAGGTGAAACAACTAAAAAAACAAAAATGTTCTGTTAGTAGAGGTTTAGTGGTCAGAAAATTACAAAGATTGAACATGGAAGACCGAGGAACTATGGAGATGGACACATCCTAATTTATTTTTTTCTTAGCCAGGTACAATAGCCGTGCATTTTATTTTACTCAAGTCTTGAGTGATTTGATGTTTTAATTGTTGTTTTTTATTAATTAACCATATTTAGAAATTGCGAGGGCGCAATTTTTTATAAGGGAGAGTCTGTAACAACATGAAATTTAACAATATTGTATTTTGACGTTTAAAAATATTTTAAAAGTAATTTGAAATTTGATTATAAAAACAAAAGATAATTTAGGATCCTTTTAAAGAAAAAGAAAAGGAGAAATATTGTTTCCTCGAATGATAATAAAATAAATTAAGAAGGCTATTATTTTCTTTGCATAATCAAACAAATGATAATGATTTCTTCTTACAAACTAAGAAAAGAATTTGCCTAATAAAACAAGAAAGAATTATTAACATTACATAATAAAACAAAATAGTATAATAACCGACCTATTAATAGTATAAAACAAAATAACATAGTGACTTGCCTAATAGTATAAAATAGCATAATAACTTGCCTAATAGTATAAAATAGCATAATGACTTGCTTAATAAAATAAATAGTATAATTACTTGCCTGATAAAACAAAATTATATAATTATGCCTTACTTATATATAAACCCCTAACCAACTCCTTTCATTTCATTCATTCCCTCTCTCTCATCATTTTTCCATATTAAAACATTTCACCTAAAGATCAAGAAGAAGCATCATTCGGTTAGTTAACTTCACTTTGATTTCAATTCGATTATTAGGATTTGTAGAAGATATGTTCGTATTTTAATTTCTATATTGATTGATGATAGCTTAATAGCTTACTTTGATAGAAATTATGTCAGAAAATGGTTGATATTACTATTGATTGATCAATGAGTAAATCATACTTAAAATTCATCTTTAGTTGATTCTTACCATATAACTTTTAGACAAACTTTGAAATAAGTTACTAAGATGGATTTAATATTTAAATCTGCTATGAAAGATCAATTTTTTTGCATATATTGTTATGGATGGTTGATCGTGTATATTATTTGAATAAAGAAAGAATATTGTGATTTAAACTTGTAACACTCGGTGACATTGGGTACACAATAGTTAGGTGGAATTACTATCAAATTGTAATTTGAATATATTGAGTCTCTTAGTAACATCGGATTAACGAAAGTTAGATGGAAATAACTATCGTACATAAACTTAATTGAAACATGTTCAATATGGTAAATTGATCAATGATTGCTATACCAGATAGAACTAGTATCCATCCTAGCTGGATTGACTTAGGATAGCACCCTGAGTGTGTCATCCTTGCCCTAATGTCACTAGTCCGTCGATTTGCTATGCGGACATTGATTTTTGTGGCTATATGATTTAGATGGATGATTGATAAAAGAGTGTTATCATGTAGGCTAGAGTGGACCAAGGAGGGTCATGTACAGTATTGTAGATTGTGTGAGTGCACCCACAATGCTGATTCATAGGTGATACTTGGTATCAATGGGTGTTGATTCGGTTTCTGGAATATTTAAGTCATAGGTGGTATTGGGTGTCACTGGACATCGATTCAATTTTTGGTAGTTGATCAAGTTTATCGCTAGTATATGATTATACAATGTGGTATTAATAACTTGCGATTAGGGAGAATCATAATTGAGTAGATTGGCGATTAGAGTCGGGTTAAATAGAAACAAAACATATGTAATATGATTTATATATGATACCTACACGGAGGTTGGGTAATTGACATATTAAAATGATGATTTTGTTTTGTTCTATTTTATTGTTTAATATTTGAATTTATTCACATCTAGTTTCTAGCTTGATCCGGGTTGTTATTTGTTTTAACAACCTTGGGTTAGGCTGGGGTTGTATTTTAGGATGTACTTTCTCGATATCATTTCTGTTTTGTTTTTTTAGATAGGTATGTATATGATCTAGATATAGTATTACATTTCTCATATTTTGTTGTACTTGCCATAGAAGATGAGGTGATCTTCAACCAGATCATTCGAGACTTCAGGATAGTACATCTAGTATTTAGAAGGGATAGTGACCATGTGCATAGTTGTGGATATATCTTTTTGATGGCATTAGTAACTGGATGTTGACATTTATTGTATATAAATATGTGATCAATATATTTGTGTGACTTTTTGCACACTGATATTGTCGTTAATATCTTACTTTATGTAATATTATCTCTATATTATTCACCATGGAAAACTCGTGTATATTGCTTTATGTCGAGATGAGATACGTGTTTGGCAGAGATTCAAGTATATGACATAACGTATATATGTTAACGCAATGGAGTATATACAAAAGATTGCTTCTATTGTGTCCTTTACTCCATGCTTTCGGACGGTAACCTCCTTCTAGTAGCATGGGTACTGGACCGGGGCATTACAATAACGATGAGAATATATAGATAAAAACATCAATGGTTACATATTCGTTCGAAACTATAGCTCATATTATTTTAGTGTTTATGGGTAAAAACTCTGCTATGCTTAACTATAGATGTTTAGTTCTAATGTAACACATTATTTTTGCCTTCTTCGAACTTCTATGAGATCTTGAGTCATATAATCACAATGAACCAAACTCAATTTCAAAAACTTAATTTATTATCTTCTTCATAATAAATTCATGCAAGGTAGACAGAAGTCGAAAAACTCACATTTGCTCGGCCATTGTGTTAAAATTATGGATTATTGGAAAAAAGGATGTTGCCTAAAAGAGTTGATAGTGTAGAATAGTGTGTAGAAGGCATTCCTTTTATGTATGATTTATCTTTAATGTCCACTCTTGTAAATTGTTAGAGGATCATTAGAAAAATACATTATTTACCTAAGCAAACAAAACAAAGATGTGAGATATACAACAATTATCTACCTTGCACACCCATAAAAAAAATTAAACCACAAGCGGGCGGTACACAAAATTGTTGGAACCTTAAGAACAAAGTAGAATAGTGTTATACATGTGACACACGTAAGAGTAAAACCATGTGAAATGGCCATTAAATCTACCTTCCCAACTTCACATAGTGTGGTACAACTCAAAAGGAGGAAAAAATAACGGAGAAAGATATGGCATATCTTTATCTTTCCCGCTTGAGCAGGGAAGAAAGTAATCATGTACCCAATAGGCTGTAACAGATGTAAAACAAACTTGTTGTTTAAAAAGACTGAACATAGGTAATTAAGTAACTAACCAACAAAATGTATCAATTTCATATAATGCTGTAAACACCATCCAATTAGTACATATGGGCTTAAATTTACAAAAATAGTCCATATGATGCATCAGATCCGATGAATCTTACCAATAATGTAAAATTTTGGTAAATATTTGCAAATAAATAGTGGTAAATTAACAATTACGTACCAAATAACTTGTGAATCGTCAAGAACAATAAATATAAGCGTGATAAATGTTGTACCTAAAAGCTAAGTGCATCAAACAGACTATTGAACATGAATATGGTTGCAGCAATCCATTACGAAGATAGGATGAATTGGAAAATCAAATGAAAATCGATAAATGAATTATCTAAACCATGGTTTCTGAATAGTCAAATCAAATCGGCATGGTGATAGTGAAGGAGATTAGAACATTAATTCGAGTTAGTAGACAACAGAGGAAATGGGGAAATAATTAGGTACCATGATTCTTGAAGTGCTATAATAAACTGTCCTGGGGAAAATAATAGGCCACACAACCATAGAACACCATCGCATATATAAAATTGATTTAGAAGTGAGAAAAAGGAATACAATGCTAACCATTCATAATCTCATGCTCTGCATTGTTCTAATCTTTTAAGCTCAACTACATTGATGTTACCTCTACAACCTAAGTAAATTGATAGGTCGGCGAAGAATGCAACTACTTCTGAAGCAGCATTTTTAGTTATTGACTTAGGGAACATTCTTGCTGCTACTCCATTTAACCATTGTCTTGCTATTCTGCATGTAATTTTATTGTGCACCATACACAAACCGTTGTCATGCTATTCTCTATTTAACCTTATCTTAGGCTAGCCTTTGTTTGCACGAAGACAAAGAATTCTGCCACACATACCATGCAATTGTTAATTTACAACATAATAATTCATTAAATAAAGTTTACTTCTCAGCTTGGGACCTAGAGACATAATCCAATATTCGCAAATAGATAACAGAGAAAATTAAGAAAATATTGTTACCAAAGACAAATAGGCAAATTTGATGTATCCCAAATGTTGTCTCCCAAAATGAGTTTGAAAATCTTCCAACGACTTCTCTCGTCAAGTATCATGACACTATCTAAAAGTTTCATGGACAAACTTTGGTTGATAAGATGTTCAAATAAAATTGCATTCTTATATATTTATCATTTGAGATTTCTAGAGCAAATTGAGCATTTTGTTTCTCATATGACATATCCTTAAAAAAAACAAATTGAGAATGTCAACGATACACTTTAAATTGTGTAAGGCCAGCTTTGAAGTGGAACAACGAATAAAGTGGTTACAACTTTCGCTCGTCACAAATAGATAAACTGTATCATTTTAAGCTCATATTGATCCAATATATTAAGAGTGGTAAGTTGATTTTCTTGTAAGCACCTAATTACCTTATCTAAAATAAAAATCCATCCATTCAAAACCTAGTAAATTGAAGTAATAACTCTAAAAAAATCAATGGAATAAAAAATCATAGTTAAATGAACCAAAAATCAGAATAGTTAATCAATTTGCATTCATATTTAATTAGCATAATGACAAAATCGTAGAGTTTAACAAAAATAATAGGTTGTAAAAAGGGAAAAAATGGAAATAGTTTATCTAAGATGGACGAATGAAGACATTCTTACCATGTCTATCATATCAAACCCAAATTAAGCTACTTAAAAGTCATTTGCTGAATCAATGATATATCAAACTTCGCAACCATCAATGGGTCAGCTTGATATGACATGGAGCGCTGGTTATGGCCCAAACATGATTTATATTGCTCTTTAAAGTGTAAACAAAATGAAGAATAAAGTTTACTGTGTGGTTGGAAATGAATTAAATTTCAATGCACAAATTTCATGCTTCTCGATCAACTCAAAAAATTTCCATCGTTCCACCTTTATTTAGGTAACTTTTATTTCCATCCATAACTTGTTTAAGTTGATCCACGGTATAATTCCATTGAGTTAAGCCACAAATTATTTTTAAGTTAACCCGTATGTGGATTAACTGATAGAATATGCTATTCTGATTTTTATTCATTTCTTCGTTCTTTTCCTTTGCTGTGTATAATTCTATTCTCTTGTACTTCTGCAATACAAAATCAATACATTAGATCACACATTTAATGCATATATAGAAACTCAAATCCATACTCTCTATCGTGGCTACAATAAAATTAAATTACACATTATTATTTCTAAATGCAAATGTACAATCTCATTCTAGTGTTTGATCTTCTAAACATGGTATACCACTAATTTGAATGAAAAAATAAAATTGCGATGAAAAGATAAAGTTGTATAAAGTTACACCACTATCCTAGTGGTTTGAGACTTCGACTTTGGTGTACTATTACTAAGTACCCAATTTTCAGAAGAAGAAAAAACATTATGTAAAATAAATGTACAATGGTTGCCGTATTAGAATTCGATCTTTCAGGATTGTTCAAACTTTTCCTGAAATGACCTTTGATGTTTTTGTCTTCTTCTTTTAAGGCTTCAACCAGCCACTCATCGTATTCTTCATCATTCATTATTCTCAAATAAAATCCTAAACATCCTTCATTTTCACTTATGGTATGATTAATAATTCCCTCAATATCACTTGAATTTTTCTTCTCAAATATTTTTTTCCTTACCCCTAAAGAGTATAATGAGTTGGACCATATTTTTTGTGTCTATTATTAATGTTGATTATTAATTTAAATCAAAGATTGAAGACACACCTAATGGCACAAAAGTATCTCATGTGATTCAATATAGTGGTTGAAGTATTAAATTATTTGAAGTTGTAGATTTGATTTACCTTTAATGTTGTAGTAGAAATAGGCCTTGCAATTAGAACCAATAACCGCAAAACCGAACAGAACCGGCCCCAAAAGACCCGAACCGAATTCGATGGGTCTCGGGTCGTCGGTTCGAGTCTAGATGATGAAAAATACAATAAAGACTCAATCAAACCTGATCCGAACCGATCCTATGTGAAAGACTTGACAAAAGATATTGAAATATATGTTTTTTTGTGTTATTACCCAAATAGACCCAACCCGACCCAAACCGAAGCTCGGATCGGGTCGGGTCTAGGTTTTTGAAATGCATAATTTGAACCCGACAAACCCGACCCGTCTAGAACCAAGACCCGTCAGGTCGGATTCAGGTCTATCGGGTCGGGTCTAATTGCCACCCCTAAGTAAAAAAGAAAGGACGGCGTATACAATAAAAGATGAGAAGAAAGATGCATACGTGATGGATAAACTAATCATTTTTAAAAAATTACGTAAAAGGTCAAAGATGTTATTTTTTATGGGTGGATCAGGAGATAAAAAATATGGATTTATATAAAACTTACCCTTTATTTAATGAAAATAGCCTAAGATTTAAAATTCAGAGCATGAATATAAAATATATTCCCATAGAAGAAAATTACACATTAAAATATCAATCGATTGTAGCTTGCGAAATTCTAACCTTCAAATCAAAAGCTAATTCCTGATTTCTTCCTATCTTAATATCCATCTACAAATCTGCAATTAACTTTTCAAAGCTAGCTTCCAATCCTAATATCAAACCAAGATCGTATATATTGTAACTATGTTAGTTAATTTGTATTCTATAAGAGGATCAAATCTGGAAGAAAAGTCAATAGTAAATAAATGAATTAGGTAGGAAAACTGGATCCGCCATTTGGTTAAGAGAGAGATAATCAAATTACACTACAAATTTATTTATTTTGTAATTTAATAAGTTTTGTAGAAAAATAATGATTTGCTCCCTTATTTTTCAGGGAGAAACCAAAATAAATTAGTTCAGAGGATAGGTAAGAAAAACGATCAAATGGTGTATACGATTACATATTGCTTTAAACAATTCATATTTCAAAAACGGTTGAACATACTAACACAAAAATAAAAGCAATGGTTAACGGGTAGAAATGTTTCAATTCTACAAATAATATCTTATATATCTGTACATGGATGAGATATCAAGAACATGGATTATAATAAATTAGTAATTGTAATGAATCTAACAGTTTTATAGTCCTAGTTTCCTCAAGTTCATATTGAAACATGAAGTTAATAATAATAGTATATTAAACTATTTAAATAATGGAGTATGCATATCTCTCTCTGTGTGCATCTCATTTGGTAAGTTGTACTTAATCATACCATACTTTTAAAAATTGCTTGGAAAGAGTAACTATTTATACCACTTTAAGTATGATCACGCCATAATTTGTCCAACTTGGTAGATTAAATACATGTGAATAGTAAATTCCATATTTTAAATAATCTAAGGATGATAATAAATAGATTGTAGTAGGCTATGATTGCTCTTTTCACATACAATGATATAAAAATATTTAGCATCAAAGATTTGTGTATAATGCTATGCAATGCAGTTTTTTGTGAAAAAAAGCATAGATGTCAGCAATACGATTGTGAAGCATAAATTTGTAAGAGTAAAATGGAAATCACGATTTAAAAAATATTCATGTTTGATACAAACATTCAACCTGTAGTACCATAATGAAAGACACGTCTAATGAAAGAAAGAAAGAAATATAAACATAAATGCAAACCTCTAGGTGTTGAAATCATTGTAAGAATCAATATTGGGGAAAATGAGTCGTTTGTATTGTTATTTGACAATATAACAAACATTTAATTGGCACCTCAATTTACTTGCAAACTCTCATCGTTAAATATAGAATGTTAAACATTTATCATGACCTCCAAACTCCGTTTGTTTAGAACAAGCAACCACTTAATTGACCACTTATTCATGAATAAGCACTTAAAGTTGTTTGTTTTCATTAAGCAATAAGAACTAAAACACTTATTTGGTGAATAAGTGATAAGCACTTTTAAATTGCTTAATTAAGTGTTGAATGCTTAATAACAATATTTTTCCATTTATACCCTTATTTACATTCACTAAATTATTTTAAATTTAAATATGAAAAATTCGAAATACTAGAAAATACGAATGGGTGAAGTTCCATGTTTCCTGAATTTTTCAAAAGTTCAAAGTTTTCAAACTTTCAAAAGTTTTGTTTGTACCAAAATTGGGCACAACACTCTTCGGAAGGGTTTGAAGAGATAAAAATGAAAAATTAAATGGAAAAAGATGATTATCTAACAAACACTTCAAAAACAAATAAGAAAGTACACAGAAACACAGAGATTTAGAGTGGTTCGGCGTGTTGCCTACGTCCACTATGAAATTGATGATTTTATTGATGTTTTCTTGATGATTACAACTGATTACAACGGATTACAGCGAATTACAGTGATGAAATTCGAGTACAACAGCGGCCTTGTAGTGGAGAAATGCTTTCGGCAGAGTCTGGACGTCAAAGAGCCAAAAGATCCCTTTTCTGTAGGTTATGAGATGCTATTTATAAGTGTAGGATGCAAATATCTTGCTCAGATCTTGGGAGACTTCTTCTGGCATGTGGGCGGGCCCACACGATCGATCCCACGTGGTTCCGACTTGATCCGTGATCGATACGAATGAATTTCATATCGATCAAGATTTGGTCCAATCGAGTCGAAATTTGTCATGGACGTTCTTTGAGTTGTACATAAACTCCTGTGAAAATTACATAGCATTTGGACTTGTGGATCGCAAGTTATGATCGATACGAATTCAAGTCTTCGGTAAGCTGTTGAGTTCGAATCGATCCTTTCGTATCGCTCTGTTCGAATCGATGTTGAGCACGCGCCTGCGAGTTGACGTGGCGCTTGATTTTTGGATCTCTCCACTTTTGATGCCGAGTCGACTGAGTCATCCCAAGGTTTTCGCCTCGTTCATATCGAAGACTGTTGCCTTGTTCGTATCGATGGAAGCTGCCTTGTTCGTATCGATAGATGCAGCTCAGTTCGTATCGATGGAAGTGACTCAGTTTGTATCGATGGAATTGACTTAGTTCGTATCGAGCACTGTGGCTCTGTTCATATCGATGGTGTGGTCTTCTTCGTATCGATCGAAGTTGCTCCAACTTGATGGATACGAACAAATGAAGATGTGATGGATACGAACAGATGATGAGGTGATGGATACGAACAGATGGCGACTTTGCTTGGCTCGATGGATACGAAGTAATGACTACTTGATGGATACGAACCAAGGGTACCTGGTGGATACGAACTACAGATGTTTGATGGATTCGAACAAGGCCCTTCAGTTGATGGATACGAAATGACGCGTTCTGATGGATGCGAATAACGTGTCCTCTTGATTTGCATTGATCATATCTTGAGCATACGAACTCGGATTGACTTGAAATTTGGAACGTTGGCTTTTATAGCTTCACTTGTCATGTCATATTAGTTGTAGCCTGATCCGGACTCGGACAAAATTCATCGATATCCATAGCGAGCCTACGTATAACCGATCTTCGGGACGGATTGTCCTTGGCTTCCAGTTAAGTCCCTGGTATCACGGCCTTGCCAAAAGGCGGGATAACAAGTTCAAAATTCAAACCATTCAAAACTAAAAAAAATTGACTTTTTAATTCATATTTTTACAAAATTCAAATATTGCTGAAATTTTAAAATTCAAATATTTTGATGATTAAAATTTATCATAATTCGAAATCCACAGTTTTAGGCTTCGTTTGTTTAAAATGCTGAATTATGAATTTTGATTGCCGAACTCTGAAGTCTGAACGCTGATCGCTGAATGCTGAATTTCGAATAATCACTTGTTTGTTTTCATTCAGCATTCGGAACAAAAAACAACATTCAGCATTCAGAACAAAAAATAAGCACTAAAAAAGTTCTGAATTATTTTGTCTGAATATATAGATTTATTTAGAACATTAATAAAAAACAAACAACATAGAAGTTCTAACTTTTAAATCAGAACTTGGATTTAGAATTTCTTATTAAAAACAAACGCAGCCTAAATATTATCATGTGAAAAGGACTAAAATATAGGGTAATATTGTCAAAATAACCGCAGACTTTAGTTCTAATCAAAAGTATTTTAAAATCTAAACAAACAAATATTCATAATTCAGTATTCAGCAATCAGAATTCAGCATTCAGCAATAAGGCTTCGTTTGTTTAAAATGCTGAATTCTGAATTCTGATTGCTGAACTTTGAAGTTTGAATGTTGAATGCTTAATTCTGAATAATCACTTATTTGTTTGTTTGCATTTAGTATTCAGAATAAAAAACAACATTCTGCATTCAAAACAAAAAATAAGCACTAAAAAAGTTCTGAATTATTTTGTTTGAATAGTTAACTTTATTCAGAACACTAGTAAAAAACAAACAACGTAGACAGTTCTGATTTTTAAATCAGAACTTGAATTCAGAAGTTCTAATTAAAAACAAACGCATCGTGTGTTCAGCATTCTGATTTCAACATTTTAACAAATGGAGCCAACTGTACAATTGCAATTAACAAAAAAGATGAAAAGCAAAATTTGATCTAGATATTGATGGTCAGTAAATATAATTTATAAATCAAATTTAATACTAAGAGTCAAATGAGCAAGCTAGCTGTAGAGACACAACGTTATATAGTAAAACCCCGATGTGGACGCAACAAGTTCTCATCGACAATTGTAGCATAAATCGTCAAACATATCAATTCCCAAACCAAATTTAAGAATTTATCAATCCAATTCGCAACCTACATCCACGAAGATAAAACTATGGCAATGAATTTCGAGAGAAAGAGAGAAAAATACTTACGTGAGAGAGAGAAAGCACAGAGAGGGTGAAAAAAGAAAGTGGAAATTAGCCACAAGGGCCTCTTTAGCAAGTGGAATTTGTTTCTAGGAAACACAACTGAAATAATTACTTTCAAGGACAAAACATAAAATAATTAGTTTTTAGGGCCTAAAAACCTATGAAATTATGTCCTTGAAAGTAATTGGATTACTAACTTTGTCCTTGAAAGTAATTATTCTGCTGACTTTGGCCTTGAAAGTAATTTCTTTGAATGTGTATCCTAGAAACTAATTGGACTGCAAAGTTTGCCCTTTTGGTGAAATGCCCCAAAAAGAAATGATTTAAGCGATGCGGATGATGAATGGGTTTCAATTTTGACGGTGAACCAGCAGAAGGAAGAGAAAATGGCGAGTTTTAGAGAATGGAAGAGAAAAATATTGTGGAAACGTAGCGGTTTCTAATAGTCATTGTTGGAAGAAAGAGAGAACTCTGTAGAAAAATGAAATCGCTGTGGGCGGAGGATGATAGAACGGAACGGGTTTGTTTGCGGCCAACCGAAGTGGAACATTTGAGCCGTTTATTTGAAAGGGGTAATTGAATGGGAAACATTATTGAACGAGATATGCATTTGTGGTTACAAACAAAAGAACTTGAGTGAGATATTTAATTTATTATTTTTAATTTTGATTGATTTATAATTAACTAATTATTATTTTTGTGTAATATACACTTAAAAATTGCAAATAAAACATTTCAATACAAACTCGATATTCCATTAAACAGGACCAATACATTTTAAATTCAAATACTAGCAAACCAAACAAATTAAAAAACTAAACCAATCAACCTTAAAAAAAACCAATGACGACCGTAGAACAAACTTAAATGATAACTCATAAGTGACAAATATCTCATCATTAGGGAGTATCTCCACCACATCCAAGATTGAGTGATCGCTGTGAAAAACTTCCATAATCTCCTATCTCTGAACACTACTAAAAGCAGACAAAATAGAATAACAACGAGCTACAGCGTTGGTGAAATGGCCACTTTGAACTAACGACCGTCCACTCACATGCCTGCTTGAACTGCCATGTTCGGTCGGTCTGCTACGTCTGGGCTGAACGAGTGTGGTGTTAGTAGTCATCCAACCGCCATACAAAGCTGTATCGACAACAGTGAAAAGCTTAGCTGGCGGTGCTGGTGGTATCTGATACTTGCACATGCCCTTTCCTATGCAACCTCCAAATAACTGATCTTGTTCCTTGAATTTTATCGGGGCATTTCTCCTGTATTTCCTGTATCTACACGCAGAATCATTCCACCACTCCTCGTAACCGTTAAGCCGATCATTCTCTATATCCCATTCTGCCTTCTACCGTTAGGAGTTTATTCCAATCGCCCCAGAAACGCTTTAAATTGTCTCATTTGTTCTTTATCTGTGTTTTGGACCAGTCGAGATTAAATCCCCGCGTTGAATTCCGCAGCTAAAGCTGTGTAAAACCCATTGGCGGAATGCACTTTGTCCGCTAGGAAATCTACGCATAAATCATTGAACACTCCTATCGTTTCGTATGTCCATAAAGTTATGGGCTGAGAAAAAGCGGAAGCAGTAGCGGAGCCAGAAGATTGCACCATAATATTGAAAAATAAAAATTTTGAAACGTAAAAAAATATTCAAGAAAAACATGAACGGTAGGCACGGAAAAAATAAGCAGAGTAGAGCAGAAAATTACTTGAATAAGAGCTTGAATGGATCGGAATAAAATTCGAGAAGGGAGGAAGGCTGCGTTGGCTAGTGTGGAGTGGAGGAGGTGGGGATTGGGTTATATAGGGGTAGAAGAAGCTGTGAAATGGGATGACCGTTTGGTGAAACGGCACAACGCATCTGACGCATTCGACGCCAGCGGTCCGATTTCCAGCTTCCACTCAAACGGTCCAAATGACACGCTTACGTTTTCGACAGTTCCAACGTGTCGAACCCGTCGAAAACGATAGCGTGGCATTTTTTTGGCTACTAACGGCACTTAAAACTAAAATGCCACCTAACCACGATGGGTATCCTATTTTTATATTTTAGTTAATAGTGTGTAAGCCGTGCGTTGCACAAGGTAATGTTGTAAAAGAAATTATTAAATATACATAGTTAAATAGTTGACGTAAAATATAATATGCTAATGTTAAACATATATTCTTATAAGTCATATGGTTCAATTATTGTGTATATGTTAGTCTATAATAAAATAACAATTTCGGAAGAAAAATAACAATATAAACTTAAATGCGGTTTAGTTAAATGGAATTAAAGAGAATATTCCAACTAATATGCAAATTATACTTCAATATAAAGTGGGAAGGAAATATAAAGAAAGCCTTCATTATTATGCATGTTTATTATTATTAAATATCATTTAAGAAAGAAAATAATAATACAAACTTGATTGTAAAATAATTGAAGTTGATTAAATAATGATAGAATTTATACATGAAATCAGTGTTTTCATAATCCGACCCTGCCTCGGTCCGACCTCGAATAACCATGAACCTTGGATCACCACGGTCCGAAATTCAGTCAGACCGCTACCGTTCCAAAATCTAAACCACAAACTCTACCACTTTGTTATTCACTATAGCATAATCCTCTAGTACTACTGCAAGATTCTTTAAGTTTTTTGTCACTAAACTTTTATCGTTATGCAATGCTCTACTGTATGCACAACTGTAGTTGTGTTGGTGCAGTTGTGCATTGCAACATCATACTTAAGTTATAGACCTTGAAGAACATCTACAGCTCGTGTACATGGCATTATTACTTTAATATTTGGGCATATAGCTTGTAGTTAAATGTGCAAATTTTTCAAAAAAAGAAATCATGGTTCCAACGGTTTGACCGGTTGAACCATCAATACCTTAAACCTTGAGCCGTCACGGTTCGACTCACGGTCTGATCATGAAAACTATGCATGAAACTAAATAATAGGTCAGAATAAGGGAGAGACTTATTAGTAATCATAAAAATCATAAACTATAAACAATAGTGATCTTTATATAAAATACAAAATCGAAATAATAATAGACTTTAATTCTCAAAATTCAAAAGCGAAATATAATTCATTCTACCTTACTATTATTCAATAGAATATATTTAATAAATCATTTTATCAATAATTTAAGTTACATAATAATAAATGATCAAAAATTATATCTATTATTATTTTGGATTATAAATATATACGTCTAAATTTTAAATAATTCTAGAAAAATGTTTTTGAAATTTAAATAAATTATACGTTAAGTATAATGTTTAATTAATGTATATTTATAATATATGAGTATACAAATAAATTAACAGAAAATTTATATTGCTATTTTCGTATCTTTGTATTAACATGATATTTTTGTTGTTGTAAAATAATTAAAATAATATTTATCAAATTAAGTTAATTACATTTTAAATATCATACTTAAATAATTTATATGTTACAACAGTTATAGATATTGTTATTTTCCGATTCTAAATACTTACAATGAAATATATATATAGTTTTAAGTTAGTTTCAAAATAATGTTATATTTTCAATTTAATTAAGTTATATTTTAGATTATATGAAATATTCATATTAGATTTAAATGAGTATAAAATTATATATATATTAAATGAGAGTAAAGCAAAAGAACTTCTAGCTCTCACATAAATTCTAGCATTTATCTCAACTCTCCTTAACTTTCTCTAAGTATTTATTAATATTTAATTTAAATACCTAATACAATTTATTATTTTTGAATTGTTTACAATATTTTATTAATTTTATACTATCGTTTTACACTCAAAAACCTGTACTTTATGTTTTCTACTACTATTTTCAGAGTTCTCAATTTTCATGTACAATTTACTTTTAAGTCTATGTATTTAAATTAATTAAATAATTTAATTATAAACTGTTTAAACAAAATTAATTAACCATTATTTATTAATTTTCTAATAAATAATATAGATAATAATGTCAACAAATATATCACACTCATTGTAACAAAATGGTATTAAATAACTTTTCATTCAGATATAAAAAACTATGGATCACATAAAAGACAATAATAACAACTTTAATATATAATTATTTACTTTAATAAATTATCAATTAAATGATAGAAAGGTTTGAAAATTACAAATCATCTTAGTATTGATAAAATTTCACCCCCGCTCCTTAATTCTCTTCGATTTTTTAAGCCATATAAATTATCATTTTATAGTTATTCAAAATATTGCATTAATTTTTTCTTTGATTTTATATTCATATACCGAGATTTTATAATTTATGTAGTCGATGACAAAGTTTTCATCAATTTTCTCTTATTATTTTATATTCAAACCCATATATTTGAATTAACCAAACATCACAAATCAATACTATATAAATAAATTCCAGTAAGTACTCATTAAGCTCTTTGATAATTTATAAACAAAATGACAATTTCAATTTATATACCGCATTCCTATTAACAAAACCGCATAACAGATATTTCTTTCAAATATAATAATATATGAATCACTTAACAAAAATTATATGCATAAATAATAATAAAAGTTTAATTTATGATTGATATATCGAAGATTGCATAACAAAATTTTATTTTAGTAATAATTAAAATATGATACCATGCTTTTACAACATTAGTGTGTGCAATAAATGTGATACATTCTATTACTTTATTATTGTTATTATTATCCATAATTTTAGTAAATTAAGAAAAATAGTTTTTCCCTTAATTTCTTATATCACATTTAAAATTCTTATCAATATCGATTTTGCAATTTAACATTTAAAACTCATCTTCACACATATGTGCGGGTGCGCATGTGCATAAATACACGCAAGATCATGAAATTTACTTAATGTTGCTTCAAAAAGAAAAATATTACATCAATAATTTTCTTTAAAATTTATTACACAAATAAGTACTTACAATTGTTTAACATATATAAGTATATCAGTCATATTTAATGTAACGACCCGCTATTTTGGACTATTCGCATCCGCACATGTCGGACTTGAATAATTCAAAATACCAAATTGTTAATTTAAATTTGGTAAAACTGAACATATACAGTAAATAAAATAATCACAGATCACAGACATAGAGTAATAAATTTGCAGCGGAAATAAAAGAGATAGTAGTTCATGAAGCTACTATATAAATATATATAAGTTACATCAGAGTTGAATAAGGTACAACAGATGTCTCGAATACAATAGTCAAATACAAGAATCAGAATACAATCACTGGAATCAACTGGATAATCTGAAAGCTGGATCTCCAAGCGAAGCTCCAACTCCAAAGGTGAGCCTTGAATACTGGTACACTCAGTCTGACCCGAGCGTAAAGCAAAACACAAAACACTCGAGTCAGGATTAACATTCTTATATCAATAAATCCAACTCAAGTGAAATAGCAATTGAAATACAATTAACTCAAAGGATGTTGGAATAACCATCCTTTAAGGATCCGTTAAACTATCTACTATGTAGTAGTGTACGATAAGTAGATAATGTCTACAGTAATATAAGTATCAAAATAGTGTTAAGGCATTACCATTATCCCCCTTAACACATTTTATATAAGCGTTATAATCTATACAACACTGTAAACTCCACCGTAAACTAGTGGGCTATCAGGGAGTACTCCATAGGTATAACACAAAACAAATCGTAGTGGTCACGTATATAGGGATCCAAGTATGACAAGGCACATGAGGCAATACCCAAGGTAGTGAAACTACCGTTTGCCTGATCCGGACTGGTGAGAATGCATCGCCGCAGCGATCGCAACACCGCGAAACAACACTCCCAAAATCAAGGGTGCACCAATCGACAACAAGTAATGAGTAGTTTTCGAAGAAGTGTGTTCGCTCGAGGTAGCTAGCCCCCATTTGGCCCGGCATGGCTCCTGTTTTAGTCATTTCCAATTTGACACAAGTGTCAAGGCTATCCATTATCGTTCTCTTTCTTCAGTCATCACGTTCATCATTCCAACCACTTCATTCTGGATCACACTCCGCGTGTAGTTATTAAAGTGGTTTTCGGTTTAGACAGTGAGTATGTCCCTAACCGATTCCGGTCTCTTTAATAACTTCCGTAATTATTACGTGTCAGGGAGGCGCGAGTTTGATCAAGAGACAAGTCACGGCCGAGATGTAGTCCGTGTGGAGGAAGCGGGCGAAGGCAGTGGCGCAAAGAGGAACGAGGGGAAGAGTGTGGGATGGGAGTCCATGCGAACGAAATGGAGGGAGAGGAAAAGCACGGTCAGGGTGGGTTGCATGAAGGTGGAGATGATTGGGGAGTGAAGGCGTGGAGGGTGGCAAGCATGTAGGAGGGTTAGGAAATGAAGGAGACGTCTTTGTGGGAAGAAGAAATGCTACAGGCAAGTTTCACAGAGAAGACAAAAAGTTTATTTTTCTTAATCAATTTGAAAATGAATCAACCGGTTGGGAAACGAAACAAAATAAAAATAAATGGAAAGTGTAAAATAGTAAAGGTCACACACATTGAATACAGAGATAATAAAGGCTAATGGCTGATGGGTTGATATACGTTGAAAATTGAATGGTCACAAGGAATTTGAAATGTTCGAACCGTACCGATACTGCAAATTTGTTTCATCGATCCCGCAGAGGATCGGACTTCAATTCATAGAAATGAATATACTACGAAGATCAGTACGACAAGACGATCAAAACGGTATACAAATATCAGTGGTATGATTGAATTATAAAATTCAAAATTTTCTATTAGCGGAAAATGCAAGAAAAACGTAGAAAAATAAGATCGACGGAGCAAAAGAAGTCCGAATTTGGAAAAACAAAAAATGACGTCTTGCTCAGAAGATGGTTTAGAATTTTTCTATGTAAAAATATTTAGGTTTCGAAAACGTTTTATTTTCATCGCTTTTTAACTGATTAAATTGAAGTAAATTTACGCGCGAAATAAACTTTCATATTTTCGGACGAAAATTTACCAGTTGCTATGTTTAACTAGACGCATTCCAAATATCAAATTTATATTTCAAAATTTTATCGTTTAAAATTTTGCAAAATTCCAATTAATAATGTTATTAAAACCAGTTACATTTAACGTATAATTTCTTAATTTCAAAATACAAATTAAACTCATTTTAAAACATAAAATTTTGGAACTAACAATAATATATCTTTTGTATTTACATTTTTTAAGCATATAAATTAATAAAATAATATGTTTAACATATAATTTCCCTAAACTTTAGAAATATTATTGTAAAACAAATTTGAAACAAAATATATCATTTTAAATCGTTAGAATATGAAAATAATGAATATGTAATTATTTTTAACTATTCAAAAATAATATTTTAACATATTTTACTACGAAAACATAACAATTTAGCATACTTAAATCAAAAAATAGTAATGATAATTTTTCTATAACTTCATCTATATTTATTTACCAAATACAAATCGGTGAAATATTATACCTAAGTTATAAATTTCAAAATTATTTTTATAATCCAAATATATTATGTAAGATATTTACAATCTGAAAGAATATAGGTACTTATAATTTATTATGTTGATATATTAAATTAATTGATACGCTCGCGCGCGTGCATACGCACACACACGCGCGCGCGCGCACACACACACACATAGATATATATATATATATATATATATGTTTATCTATGTATTGATCTGTTAAATAATAGTAAACTGGAACAAAATACATCTTTCTCATTAATTCTCTCTTTTTAAGATTTCTTTTCTAATAATAAAGTAATAGAATGTATCTCATACATTGCATATGCTAATATTGTAAAAACATAGTACTCATACTTTAAATATTGTTGAACTAAAATTTTGTTATGCAATGTTCGATATATCAGTCATAAATAAAAAAATTTATAATTATTTATACATATAATTTTTGTTAAGTGATTCAAATAATTTTATATTTGAAAGAAATATATGTTTTACTATTTTGTTACTACGAATGCGGTATACAAATTGAAATTGTCAAATTTTTTATAAATTATCCGATAACTTAATGAGTATTAATTACTCGAATTTATTTATATAGTATGGATTTATAGTATTTGGTTAATTTAAATACATGAATTTGAATGTAAAATAATAAGATAAAATTGATGAAAATTTTGTAAATGATTGTAGAAATTGTAAAATTTCGACATATGAATATAAAATCTTGGAAAAAATTAATGTAATATTTTGGATAAATATAAAATGATAATTTATATAGATTCAAAAAAAATCGAAAAGAACTAAGGAGTGGGGTTGAAATTTTTATAATTACTAAGATGGTTTGTAATTTTTAAACCTTTCTATCATTTAACTGATAATTTATTAAATTAAATAATTATACATTAAAGTTGTTCTTATTATCTTTTACGCGATCCATTTTTTCTATATCTGATGAAAATTTAGTTTATACCATTTTGTTACAATGAGCGTGATATGCTTGTTGACATTGTTATCTTTATAATTTATTAGGCAAATTAGCAAATATTGGTTAGTTAATTTAGTTTAAATAGTTTATAGTTAGATTATTTACTTAATTTAAATATACGACTTGAATGTAAATTGTAGATGAAAATTGAGAACTTTGAAAATAATAGTAGAAAGCAGAAGGTGTAGGTTTTTTAATGTAAAAAAATAGTGTAAAATTAATAAAACATTGTAAACAATTCAAAATAATAAATTGTATTGGGTCTTTAAATTAAAATATTAATAAATATCTATAGAAAGTTAAGGAGAGTTGAGAGAAATGCTAGAATTAATGTAGAAGCTAGAATTTCTTCTGCATTATACTATTACTAGTGTGTAACTCATGCGTTATACACGGTTTTAGAAAAATAATATTATAAATATTTTTGAAGAATATAATTTATTATGTGATACATGGTGAATTTGTTAGCATAAATGAGTCATAAATCAAACTTACTATATTTCCATGTAACAACCCGATTTTTCATTCCCGAAAAATCGACCATCAGGATTAGAAGAAGAAGGAGGTAGAAGAAAAGGAAACAACACAATAGGATCTCACATCGCAGCGGATTAAAATATAATAGATAATAACTGATCTTTACAGAAAGAAACTATATTTGTTTATACATACATCATCAGAATACAAAATCAGAGTATAATACAATCAACATCACAATTCATGACAGTTATAATAACTTGTCCCACATACAGAATACACAACATACACAACACAGCGGAATATACATCATATACGTGTGATACGTCTCGCCATCCAGCTCGTCTCCTGAGCTCCACAACATCCTATCATGTATCTCTAATACTCGGTTTGACCCGAGCATTATAATAAAATAACACCCTGGAAAATTAGCATGAGAAAACACACTCAATTGGATTATTAAAGTTTTCCAAACCCTTTGAAATCAAAAGCATCACGTAAGACCGCGCCACAAATAAACATGACGGGTTTTTACCTTACGATAGCTAAAACACTTTTTATCAAATCCGTCTGATATTATAATAGTGTCTATATACAAATACTTATTCAAATAGCTGAAATTGTTACATGATTAAATTCCAACATACTAGCCACAAAGTGGGTTATACAAACAAAAATCGTAAAAGGCACGTAGGGAGAATGGATTTCCAACAAATAACTAGGCACTGGGGTACCACCTGTCACAGTACGTGGCCTAGATCACCGTACCGAGGATCACTCCCAATCCCTTGCAACACAAGACCAGGACTACCCCTTACTGGATAATCCCGAGTAAGATCACACCACGGTTGGGATCAGCAACCGCCCACACAGCCGAAATAAAAAGGAACATCTAGACAGGGATGACCTCACCCTAATGGGTGCGATCCACATAGCCTTGCTGCATAACCCCTGATTTTCAGTCATTCCCGGTTGATGAGGCTTGAGGCTAAGCGTTACCTTTTTAGAACACATCTCTTAGAATTCCCACCGTCCTCCTGACGATGTTCCGAAAGCATTCATCCATACAAGTCCGTCCCGGGTTCGAACGTAACCGAAGGCACTACTCCTACTACATCCATTTTGGAATCACCCTCAGGATTAGTAGCGATTAGCTCTTGCACTTCACTGCTCCATCTTCGACTCCAAACACGTCTTCCTCACGAAAATGTATAAACCAGATCGAAGTGGTTTTCGGAAAATAAATCCCGATCCCGGTCTCTTCGAAACGATCAGCGCATTGGCCAATATTGATAGTCGGTTATTTAACTATCAAATAACATCCACAAACAACCATCAGACCTTTAAATAATTTCCCAAATTATTTATTTATCTCAAAATATCTTCGCAAGATATATTTCCACTTCCAACTCTTTTTGAAAACAGTTTTCAAACCACACTCTTCTCATGGAATAAATTCCCAAATACTTATTTCCATTGAAAACACCAGGTACAATTACTTTAGATTTTTAAAATAATTTAAAAACACTTTATTATAAAATACACTTTAAAACATTTAAATTAAAACTACTTTAATACTTTATTTAAAAATATATACTTTAAGAATATTTAAAATAAACTACTTTATAAAATATAAAACTACATTTTTTTATCCTTTTAAAACACAATACCAAGTTACCTTTAAATAACTACTACTAAATTAAATTTGAGAAATACTTACTTTTAAACTTTAAACATTTAAAAATGATAAATTTTCTAAAACATACTTTAAAAACAACTTTAAAACCTTTAACTCATACTTAAAAGTTTGCTTTGGAAACGTACTTGGCTATCCAGAGAAATACACTTCTCTTTCACATCTTTAAAAATAAATCACTATTTATTTTTAAACAAATTTACCCATTTCTTTAATAAATTCCCACCGTGAATTTATTCTTCCAAATATCCACTAATATATTACTTCACTTTATAAACCCAGTTTATAAATTTCTTAGCACCATCTTCCTTTAAAATTTCAATTTCCAAACGCTTAAATCAATTTTCAAATTGATTTCCAATTTAGTTCACTTCGAAATAAATTCCTTTACTTACTCCATTTATCTCAAAATCCATTAACTTCAGCTTTTCTTTCTTTATTATGATTTAAAATCTTTAAACTGAAAATATCAATTTCAGGTTTTCCAAAATCCTTCTTTATCCCTTTAAATAAATTCAAACCTTGAATTTTTTAAAAATAAATTCTTTTATTCCCTTAAATAATATCACTTAGGTTTAAAATTTAATATTTCCCCTTTTATTCAAAATCCCCTTTCCCATACTCGGAATTTATTTAACAGAATTTAAAAAATCACTTTTATCCTTTTCCAATTCATTATTTATTTTATCCCAAATTCTCTATAATCATTTTACTTACAAATTCTCTCTTTTTATTTTCTTTTCAAAAATCCAATCTATATATTTTTGGTAACTCAGTATACCCAAATATATTCAATCAAGCCATAGCATCCATCATTTCCAATTACCAATGGAATTTATCATAGATTATCAAATAAATCATATCACAGAATATTAAACAATCTAAATATTTTGAGGAATCCAGTTGGATCCCTCCAACCTGTTTCCCTGCATCCACAGATGTTAGCACAATACCAATTCCACTTCGAGGTGGAACATCGCGGTATATGGGTTTATAAAATATCATCCGCTATTATGCGGCGCATAGGGTCTCATTCGCTATATAATGCGGGAAATCAATCACTCCAATATATATATACTATATATATAATATCACATCCAATCAATTCAATCATTCAACCAGTTATTTAAATTTAACCATTTAAATTTAAATAGCAATCCAGAAGAGTGAGATTAACTAACCTTTGCTTTGTTTGCAACTCATTTCCATTTCGACTTGGCTTGATTTCTTCACGATTTGACCCAACAATGCCGTCGCCATCCAAACAAGGCCGCCTGACCAAACATGCAATCGCCGAGAAGCTCGAGACTGCAAAGATGTCGCACTCCACTCCAACGCGCCACTTCCAAAATGCACTTATCCCTCGATCACCACGTTGCCTCACCGTCGACTTCCCCCAGAATCGCGACAGCCACTGCGCGACACGGCCAGGCGAAATCGAGTTTCGCTAGTCGAAGACAAGCCCAAATCTCGAAACCCCCAAGCGATCGCGAACCCACCTCGTCAACAGTGAAATGCCCAAAATTCGACTTGTCACCCCTTCCACGCCTCTTCGATCGAGACCATCCCTAAGTCCACTCACGCGTGATCCACTTCAACAGCCGAACTTTGTCGCGACTACACGCAATTGATGTCGACCCCTATTCCATGAGAATCGAAGGCCACCTCCAGAAATCGCGATCGACTTCCCATTGAAAAGCTTCGATCGATAGGGTTCGTTCGAACGAAGAAATGGCCTCATTGGCTTGCGACCACGTGAGCAGCTTGCGGTCAAAGCTCGAATTCGATTGAATAAAGATAGCAGCGATTTTTGAACGAGGAAGTTGATTTAAATTTGATTAGGGAATTGTTTCGCGATTTCCCTCTGAGGCCACCATTCTTTGCTGATGATTTGAGGAAGGGAAGAAAAGGAACGGAGATATGGTTTTGATTTTGAGGAGCAAACAATTTTAAAAGGAACGAGAAGTGTGAGATGGAAGATAAGGGTAGCATGCTTGAAAAGGCAAGATACATGTTCTGAAGTAAAAAGTAATGATGTGAATTTATTTTAATTTAAATTTAAATTCAAATCATCTCGGTTTCCGCAACTCACATTCTCGATCTCCAATCGAGACGTGCCGCTAGGCGTTTATAATGTTATACCTCTATTTCGAATGCAATGGAAAAGGTTTCGAGTCCTAATTCGATCGTATGGAGAAGATAGATTTTTGAAAGCTAGTTATTATATTGAATTTTCGATATAGATTTCAGCGCGTTTATCTATCGTACGCTCACACAACAACTCCAAACACTACGAAAATTGAAATCCGATAATAATACAATATTATGGATCCAATGGAACTAGTTTCGTCGAATTCCGAGACTGTGCCTCAGAAGGCTATTTTTAAATATCGATTTAAACGATATATTTTCAAAACTGAACAAAACACCTTTAAATTCAATTTTAAAAGTTCCATCACCTTCAGTATTATCAATGTAAATTTTCCAAGCCTTCAAATTATTTTTAACAGGCTTAAAACTCCAGATTCAACATTTTACCCAACTTCAAATTATTTAATTTAATAATTAAATTACTCAATAAATAGTGATATTTGAAATTCAAGTTAAAAATTAACTTTTAAATATTTAAAATCAATTAAATATTCCAATTTCAAATACCCAAAATTCTGGGTCGTCACATTCCTTCCCCTTAAAAGAAATTCGTCCCCGAAATTACTAGTTAGGAAGAATGATTCAATCCACGTTAACTATTTTCTCAAATCCAAATAGTTTCAAACAACTTTCCAAAATAATCTTTTATTAAGACACACTAACCCTCTTTCTAACTTTCCAACTTATCCATAAGTCCCAAACAATATTACTCACTTATCAATTCAAATTTAAATTTGAGACCAAAATTTGAATTATCAAAATTTTTCTAATTCTCCAAATTTTCGAAATTTTTTGCCAGCGCCTCCTTTGCACGGCTAGCTCGGTACAACCACAAAATGCCTCTACGGGCCCCCAAATTTCAAAAGAAAACAAAAAGCCAAGTGGCTAGACAAGGAAGTCATCAATTTTCATACAGAAATTTAAACACATACCTTTTCCGAGCAAATTTCAATTTATCTTCTGAAATCAAAAATCAATTTTCCTTTTGCCTTTAATTACCTGTATCCTACTAAGCAATAATATCCAATCACAGAATCCAAAATCATTTTATTCACTTCCTTTCACAATTTTCAATATCTACTTTAATTAAGCCCGTACGATGCACATATATCATCCGTACACAATACCAAATCTGATCGCTCACTCGATCACACAATTTCATTTCCGAACTAGTATCGTCCACCCGATATCCTAGTGCGGACTCAGATCTGGTTTCTTGATCAGAAACCGTCATCCTCCTTGCATAGCCACAAACTATGTTAGAGAAATTTCAGAATCAATCAAAATTCCATATCCAGGGTTCGCCGTCGAAAATCGACTGAAAAATCCCAACTTGGATCGGTATAACTACCTCGAAATTCTGTGCTCGAATCTGGTTCAAATCACTATGCGAATAAAATAATATACGCACATCGTACGTAATTAGCCCCAATTGATTTTTAACTATATCAATTCTCTTTTTTATTCACATTCATTTTGACTGTTATTCACTTATCCACAATTATCCCATTTCACAACTTTCACTTTTAATCTTCATTCAATTATTCACTTAGAATAATTTTCTCAATACCCAATTTACTAAAGAATTTCACCATTCATTTTATATACTCCTTATATTATTACTCTACCATTTCAGTCTTTATATCCACTTATTTTTAAATTGGATCTCCAATTCCATATGAATTCAATTTACTTAAGAATTTCATCCTTCATTTCTTAAGTCCAATATAAATTTTTCTTATATTTATTTTACTTCTTCACTGCCGAAGTTTATATTCAAATTGAATTCCAATTCCCTATAAATTTCAATTTGCCTCAATTCATTAATTATTTTCAAATCTCAATACTTTTTCCCAATTTCCATTCAGATTTCCATCTTCAATTCTACTTGAATTCATTTTGTCTTCAAACTTTGAATATTGAATTTTATTCACCTTATCTCAACCCATATTTAATTAACCATTTCCTTTTATTAGTTTCACTTACTAATTTATTTAAAATCTCAAATAAAAGTTTATTTGCAAACTTCTTCTTCCTTCAGTTTCTTCGAACAATTTCTTCGATTTCACCTTACTTTACATACACAATTTTAAATTAGATTTCAATATTCAGTTTCAATTCTCTTCGCTTACCAATTTTAAATCTTTTGTCGTTAGTGAAAAATTTAAAAATTTTCTAACTCCCAAAATGTCCGAAATTTTTGGCAGAGTCTCCCTTGTACGGAGGAGCTTTTGCAATTTGACAAGAGATATAAATATATATACATCGACCTACACGGTCGGAAAATAAAAAACAAACAACAGTTCATATTTCCTATTTTTTTTATTGCATAGGCGTACCTCTATTTAGCATTTTTAAGCAAGCGGCTTATTATTTTAGCAACTAGCACAACCAAATCCAGCCACACGGCTTTCCTATACCTGTACTTACTCAATTAAAACATGTAAGTGCTAAATATATGCAATTTACAACATTTCACTTTCGTTTACGAAGCTATTACATGAATTCTATAACAATGCATGTTATATCGTTTTTCATAAGCAATTTCCAATGTTCCAACATTAATTTTAATTGTTGACAACCAATTCATACACTATTTCAATTGTTTCAATCAACCCATATACTATTTTCATATAATTTAAATAGTTTACAACTTAATTGCTTACATTCAATTCATTTTTAAACGAAATGAACTCACATCCCTTTCAATTGATTCCAAAATCAATTTTATTAATCTTAGAACATTTCATATTGATTTCATCAAATACTCATTCCACAATTTATTTACAACCCAAACATTTGTCACTTCAAATTGGTATTCAACTAGCATTCATTTCATTAACCCAACAAGTTTTATTTAGAATCATTTTATAAAATCTCGACATCAACCATTTCACAATTTACTTAAGTCGAGCTTTCATCCAATATTTACTTAAGTTATTTATTAATTTACAAGGCCATTTCAATCTATTTCTACTCACTTGAGTTTTATTTATAACTCGAGTTCGTTTCCAACTCCATTACTAACTCACAATTCAACTTTCATTTAACCAATTCAAATTCCATTTCCATATTTCATTAACTAATTAATTATCAATTAGTTTATTCCAATTTTATACCCAATATTTGATTTTTATTTCAAAAATCACTTTAACTATTTTACTTGAGTTCAATCTATTTTATAATTCAAGTTTTGGATTTTTATTCATTTTCCAAAATACAAAATAATTTGGCAGCAATTCCTCTTCTGGAAACTCGAAAATGAACATCGATGATGCTGCAGTCATCACCGAAGTTATTTTCCTGCGACCGAAAGAGGGTTAAATGCTTTTATCTCTTTAAAAACGATTCAAATATTTTTAATTTCAAATCTCTCCAGATTTCAAATTCAACTCAAAATATTTCTCAAATACTATCATCATTATTTCTCCAAAGCATTTGAAAACCATTTTCAAACCCAAAAGAATTTAAAACTTTCCCAAAATGCCAAATTCCAAATCCATCCAATTCAGATTCAAACATTACTCTGGAATTTTTATTTCAATTTCAATTATAAATTACATTTATAATTCACATTTACAAATTCCATTTTATTATCTGAATTTATTTCCTTAACTTTGGTTATAATTCGATTTCTTATTCAATTTTACACTTAAATGATAATAATTTAATATTATCGCTTCCTAACAACCAAGCAACCAAATACTATAATAATTTACAAAAATTATTTCCTTATATACAAAAATAATTTGGGCAAAATTATTTCATTTACCCATTTTAAAACAATACTGTGTCGAATTGTTCTATTCAAGTGTTTAGAAACCCCTATCGGTACAGTTGTACGGACAGTTCCGACCAGAGTTCATAAGCCACTTAATAAATCAACCAATACAATATAAAACCATTTTATATTCACTAACAAATACGCCCTCATATCTATTAATACACTCAAACTCATTCTAGAGTACTATGGACTCTATTTCAATGAGTAATCCCCACCAGAGCCAAGGTTCTCGCTTAACCTTCAGCTTTGATACCAAGTGTAACGACCCGATTTTTCATTCCCGAAAAATCGAACCATCAGGATTAGAAGAAGAAGGAGGTAGAAGAAAAGAAAACAACACAACAGAATCTCACATCGCAACGGATTAAAATATAATAGATAATAACTGATCTTTACAGAAAGAAACTATATCTGTTTATACATACATCATCAGAATACAACATCAGAGTATAATACAATCAACATCACAATTCAGGACAGTTATAATAACTTGTCCCATATACAAAATACACAACATACACAACACAACGGAATATACATCATATACGTGTGATACGTCTAGCCATCCAGCTAGTCTCCTGAGCTCCACAGCATCCTATCCTGTATCTGTAATACTCGTTCTGACCCGAGCATTATAATAAAATAACACCCGAGTCAGTCTGGAAAACCAGCGTGAGAAAACACACTCAATTGGATTATTAAAGTTTTCCAAACCCTTTGAAATCAAAAGCATCTCGTAAGACCGCGCCACAAATAAACATGTCAGGTTTTTACCTTACGATAGCCAAAACATTTTTTATCAAATCCGTCTGATATTATAATAGTGTCTATATACAAATACTTATTCAAATAGCTGAAATTGTTACATGATTAAATTCCAGCATACTAGCCACAAAGTGGGTTATACAAACAAAAACCGTAAAAGGCACGTAGGGAGAATGGATTTCCAACAAATGACTAGGCACTGGGGTACCACCTGTCACAGTACGTGGCCTAGATCACCGTACCAAGGATCACTCCCAATCCCCTGCAACACAAGACCGGGACTACCCTTTACTGGATAATCCCGAGTAAGATAACCCCGCGGTTGGGATCAGCAACCGCCCACACAGCCGAAATAAAAAGGAACATCTAGACAGGGATGACCTCACCCTAATGGGCGCGACCCACATAGCCTTGCTGCATAACCCCTGATTTTCAGTCATTCCCAGTTGATGAGGCTTGAGGCTAAGCGTTACCTTTTTAGAACACATCTCTTAGAATGCCCACCGTCCTCCTGACGATGTTCCGAAAGCATTCATCCATACAAGTCCGTCCTGGGTTCGAACGGAACCGAAGGCACTACTCCTACTACATCCATTTTGGAATCACCCTCAGGATTAGTAGCGATTAGCCCTTGCACTTCACTGCTCCATCTTCGACTCCAAACACGTCTTCCTCACGAAAACGTATAAACCGGATCGAAGTGGTTTTCGGAAAATAAATCCCGATCCCGGTCTCTTCGAAACGATCAGCGCATTGGCCAATATTGATAGTCGGTTATTTAACTATCAAATAACATCCATAAACAACCATCAGACCTTTAAATAATTTCCCAAATTATTTATTTATCTCAAAATATCTTCGCAAGATATATTTCCACTTCCAACCCTTTTTGAAAACAGTTTTCAAACCACACTCTTCTCATGGAATAAATTCCCAAATACTTATTTCCATTGAAAACACCAAGTACAATTACTTTAGATTTTTAAAATAATTTAAAAACACTTTATTATAAAATACACTTTAAAACATTTAAATTGAAACTACTTTAATACTTTATTTAAAAATATATACTTTAAGAATATTTAAAATAAACTACTTTATAAAATATAAAACTACATTTTTATCCTTTTAAAACACAATACCAAGTTACCTTTAAATAATTACTACTAAATTAAATTTGAGAAATACTTACTTTTAAACTTTAAACATTTAAAAATGATAAATTTTCTAAAACATACTTTAAAAACAACTTTAAAACCTTTAACTCATACTTAAAAGTTTGCTTTGGAAACGTACTTGGCTATCCAGGGAAATACACTTCTCTTTCACATCTTTAAAAATAAATCACTATTTATTTTTAAACAAATTTACCCATTTCTTTAATAAATTCCCACCGTGAATTTATTCTTCCAAATATCCACTGATATATTACTTCACTTTAAAAACCCAGTTTATAAATTTCTTAGCCCCATCTTCTTTTAAAATTTCAATTTCCAAACGCTTAAATCAATTTTCAAATTGATTTCCAATTTAGTTCACTTCGAAATAAATTCCTTTACTTACTCCATTTATCTCAAAATCCATTAACTTTAGATTTTCTTTCTTTATTATGATTTAAAATCTTTAAACTGAAAATATCAATTTCAGGTTTTCCAAAATCCTTCTTTATCCCTTTAAATAAATTCAAACCTTGAATTTTTTAAAAATAAATTCTTTTATTCCTTTAAATAATATCACTTAGGTTTAAAATTTAATATTTCCCCTTTTATTCAAAATCTCCTTTCCCATACTCGGAATTTATTTAACAGAATTTAAAAAATCACTTTTATCCTTTTCCAATTCATTCTTTATTTTATCCCAAATTCACTATAATCATTTTACTTACAAATTCTCTTTGTTTATTTCTTTTCAAAAATCCAATCTATATATTTTTGGTAACTCAGTATACCCAAATATATTCAATCAAGCCATAGCATCCATCATTTCCAATTACCAATGGAATTTATCACAGATTATCAAATAAATCATATCACAGAATATTAAACAATCTAAATATTTTGAGGAATCCAGTTGGATCCCTCCAACCTGTTTCCCTGCATCCACAGATGTTAGCACAATACCAATTCCACTTCAAGGTGGAACATCGCGGTATATGGGTTTATAAAATATCATCCGCTATTATGCGGCGCATAGGGTCTCATCCGCTATATAATGCGGGAAATCAATCACTCCAATATATATATATACTATATATATAATATCACATCCAATCAATTCAATCATTCAACCAATTATTTAAATTTAACCATTTAAATTTAAATAGCAATCCAGAAGAGTGAGATTAACTCACCTTTGCTTTGTTTGCAACTCATTTCCATTTAGACTTGGCTTGATTTCTTCACGATTTTACCCAACAATGCCGTCGCCATCTAAACAAGGCCGCCTGACCAAACATGCAATCGCCGAGAAGGTCAAGACTGCAGAGACGTCACACTCCACTCCAACGCACCACTTCCAAAATGCCCTTATCCCTCGATCACCACGCTGCCTCACCGTCGACTTCCCCCAGAATCGCGACAGCCATTGCGCGACACGGCCAGGCGAAATCGAGTTTCGCTAGTCGAAGACAAGCCCAAATCTCGAAACCCCCAAGCGATCGCGAACCCACCTCGTCAATAGTGAAATGCCCGAAATTCGACTCGTCACCCCTTCCACGCCTCTTCGATCGAGACCATCGCCCTAAGTCCACTCACCCGCGATCCACTTTAAGAGCCGAACTTTGTCGTGACTACACGCGATTGATGCCGACCCCTATTCCACGAGAATCGAAGGCCACCTCCAGAAATCGCGATCGACTTCCCATTGAAAAGCTTCGATCGATAGGGTTCGTTCGAACGAAGACATGGCCTCATTGGCTTGCGACCACGCGAGCAGCTTGCGGTCAAAGCTCAAATTAGATTGAATAAAGATAGCAGCGATTTTTGAACGAGGCAGTTGATTTAAATTTGATTAGGGAAATGTTTCGTGATTTCCCTCTGAGGCCACCATTCTTTGCTGATGATTTGAGGAAGGGAAGAAAAGGAACGGAGATATGGTTTCGATTTTGAGGAGCTGGCAATTTTAAAAGGAACGAGAAGTGTGAGATGGAAGATAAGGGTAGCATGCTTGAAAAGGCAAGATACGTGTTCTGAAGTAAAAAGTAATGATGTGAATTTATTTTAATTTAAATTTAAATTCAAATCGTCTCGGTTTCCGCAACTCACATTCTCGATCTCCAATCGAGACATGCCGCTAGGCGTTTATAATGTTATACCCCTATTCCGAATGCAATGGAAAAGGTTTCGAGTCCTAATTCGATCGTATAGATAAGATAGCTTTTTGAAAGCCAGTTATTATATTGAATTTTCGATATAGATTTCAGCGCGTTTATCTATCGTACGCTCACACAACAACTCCAAACACTACGAAAATTGAAATCCGATAATAATACAATATTACGGATCCAATGGAACTAGTTTCGTCGAATTCTGATACTGTGCCTTGGAAGGCTATTTTTAAATATCGATTTAAACGATATATTTTCAAAACTAAACAAAACACCTTTAAATTCAATTTTAAAACTTCCATCACCTTCAGTATTATCAATGTAAATTTTCCAAGCCTTCAAATTATTTTTAACAGGCTTAAAACTCCAGATTCAACATTTTACCCAACTTCAAATTATTTAATTTAATAATTAAATTACTCGATAAATAGTGATATTTGAAATTCAAGTTAAAAATTAACTTTTAAATTTTTAAAATCAATTAAATATTCCAATTTCAAATACCCTAAATTCTAGGTCATCACATTCCAAGTGTACAATTTTTGTTATGAGATTGCCTTTTTATATTTGAACTTGAATTAAATTATTATTTTTGTCGATCAAAATGAGTTATATATTGATTTATTAATTTTAGGATTCAATATTTGTTATGCAAGTAAATGAAAATTAGCACTCTTAATTAATTTTGAAATTAGTATTTTTATAAAATGTTATAGATAAATATTAATGTACATAGATTTTTGAAATTGACGTTAAGCTTTTAATATATTTGACTAAAAGTTAAATGAGTATATATTGAATTTCAAATATTACTGGAGAATTGGTGAAAATCCCTAAAAATGGAAGTGTATTGCTGATGAATCAATATATTTATATGCATTTAAAGTTCTTGCAGCACATATTTATCAAAAATAAGTATTCATCAAAAAGAACTATTAAGTGAAAACAAGAGCTGGAACATTACAAATTACATTATCGTTTTAATTATGTAAAAAAAAGTTTTTTAATCCATTGTTTCATACACCAATAATTTTAATTTATAATAAAAGTTTTAAGAATTATTCAACATTTATTTAAAAAAAAAATACCAAAGAAAATTATTTCTAATCAAAGTATGATATGATTTTCGTCCATTTATTAACGTAAATTACGGATATAAATAGCTAAAATGAAATTTTTTACATAAACATTTTAATTGTAAATGTTAATTATTTTTTCAATATTATAGAATATGAACGTTAATCGCTTATCATTAGTTGCAGTGTCATTCTTCAAAAAAATAAATTTCATTAATGACAACAAATTCACTTGACATACAAATTTTAGATAATAAAAATGTTATGTTTGTAATGATATACTAATTTTAGAAAGAAAAATTATGTATATATTTATTTGTAGTGTACACCAACTTTAGAAAGAAAAAATTATGTGTAAATTTCTTTATATTAATATATACTAACTTTAGAACTAAAGAATTTTATGAACTTGAATGTAGAATAATATAAGAGAAGTAAAGATAATTTTGTATATAATTATAAATTTTTTAAACCATGTGGACTTGAATGAAAAAATAGTTTTACCATTTTTGTCAATAGCAATATGATATAAACATTGAATTGTCATTTTTATGGCGGATCAATTAATAATTATTTGTTAATTGAATTTATTTAAAAGTTTAAATTTAAGAAAACTCAAGAGAAATCCATAAATAATTGTAAAATCTATCAAGTGTTGATATTTAAATGTAAAATGATAGGGGGGAAATTAGTAAAACATTGTAATAATTTTTATATAATTGTGAAAATTTAAACTATATGAACTTAAATGAAAATTAGATTCCATTTTTCCAATATCATGAATGCGGTACACACAATAAATTATCATTTTTATTAAAGAATTTATTAGATTAACTAATGGATATTTAGTAGTATTTATTTAAAAAGTTTGAATTTTAGATAACCTAACTAGTTTTAACATATGAAGTTAAACATAAAATAGTAGAAGAAAACCCAAGAGAAATCTATAAATAATTGTAAAATATTATTAACTATTGGTATTTAAATGCAAAATGATAGAAGAGAAACCAATAGAAATTTGTAATGATTATAATAATGATAAATAAGAGGATTGAAAATTAAATATCTAGAGGAAACTAAGGAGAGAAGAGAAAAACCCTAAACAACAAGAGAGCAGAGAGTTCTTCTGCTTTACTATTATTTAATAGATAGATTTCAAAGCATTCAGAGAAGGTTAATTCATGATTTGCTCTAAAACATATCAAAACAAAATCATTTCATATCCAGATTATGCATAATTCATTATGTTATCATCAAAAATGTTCATTAACATTAAAAACTCCAAAAACATATATAATATGAATCCAAAAAGGTTTGAAATAAAATAGGTTAAATATTGCTCACCTAAGTTTGAAAACTTGTTTAATCGCTTCTTCTCTTTTGAAATAAAAGATTTGATCTTCTTTTAGCTTTATTTCTCTTCCTCTTCTTTATTAATTGGTGGTCGGCCTAACATAAGGTTCATTTCTTTAGGCATGGGCTAAAATTCATTCGTGCCTAATATTATTATATTCTTTCCATTACTATAAAATCCCCTACATTAAAACATTTATTTCTTTATTTATAGTCGAATAATTTACATTAATTACCCGTGGTTTACTCCATAAATCTTTTTAAGTGTCTCACACCCGATTAATTAAATCTTTCATGAGTAATTCCTTTAATTAAATTATCCTAATTTTCATTTACTAAATTATTTTTATTATTAACTTAATTCATATATTATTGCACTCCAAAATATGAGATGTTGCACTCTTTGTAAACTCTATTTCATTTCAATTATTATTAAACCTTCTCACCCACGGGATGTACACTATCACGACGGTAATGCAATCACTATATATTTATTTGTTAATATTACTTGTTATCTTATATATTGCATGTGTTTGGTTGTTAATTATTTGGAGTTAGATTCAATTTGTTCGACTATAGTTTGTTAACTAACATATAATTGATCATACATAGTCTATCATTGCATTATGCTTAACTGATATTCTAGGTTTTTCTTTTCTAACACAAATAGTGATAAAATCATCTTAACTTTAACAAAAATACTTCTCTCGCATGAGCCGATATTTTCATCACATGTATATACGTCTAAATGATACTGTTTAGCATTTACATATCTATTATATTATTTGAAATATGAGTTTAAATTTTTGATCTCCTTCATTTTCAGTTTGCATTAAAATCAAGTATGCTCCAATGTTGCCATGTGTAAGGGTGAATTGATTATTTCAAAAAGTTTAGATTTATCATTTATTTAAACAAAAGTGTTTTCGTGTGTCACACATAGTAATATTGTTAAAACGTAGTATTCATACTTTAAAACCGTTAAAAGTGGACTTTGCTATGCTAATTATAATTGATATATTAAGGTAAATCAATTCTGAATTAAGTTTTTTTAGTTTTTATGTGTATAATTTTTTATGAGTGGTTTATATATTGTTATATTGGATGATTTTACATTGTTAATATGAATGTCGTATATTTACTGAAAAATTTATTTTTAGAATTTATCAGACAACTTATTGAACGATAGTTACTTGAATTCATTTAAATATTAAATACTTATTTGATTAATTTATATATTTGGATTTAAATGCAAAATAGTAGGATAGTACCAATGAGAACTTTGTAAATAATTGTAAATATTATAAAATTAGGCGTTTTGATTATAAGCGTGGAATGAAGTAATAGAACATTTTAAATCATTGTTAAAATCATAACATATAGCATTCAAAAATATATATTAGTAATAAAAAGAGTGAAATTTTTTGAATTCATGAGAGGGATGGAAAATTCTACTGCTTTATTATTATTTGTTTATTAGATAATTTTTTAAGATACATGAAATATAAAAATTTGTTTTTAATTTTTTGTGGTATTTATATTTATTTATTCTAACCAAAAGTAATATTTTTCTATTTTTATCAATATAAATATGGTGTTCATATTGAAATTGTTGTTTTAGGATTTGTTAAATGAATTAAGGAATGTTAAGTTATTGATTTGACTCCAATATTTTAATTTAAGATATTTAATTAATTTAAACGTATGGACATAATGTAAAATAATATGGAACTACTTGGTAAAACTTATTAGATATAGAAATTAGAAAAGGTAAGTATTTGAATGTAAAGTGGTTGATAAGAATTAATAAAACAATGTGACAAATTCAAAAATTATAAGATATATATAGATATTTTAAAAATAGGATACCATGAGAGAACTAAGGAGAGTGAAGAAAAATGTTACAATTATTGTATATCACTCGCATCATATAATAATTCTTGTGTAGTATTCTTATTTGTCTTTTTGTATAATATAAACCTTCATTCTTTCATATACATAGAACTGTACTTATTTAACCCTTCAAATGAAAGGTAGCCCACTCAAATTAAATTCAAATTTCTCTGTTATAATACATGTAAAGTTCAATTTTTTATCGAACAAATTAATGAATGATAGTACTTGAAATTATTTAAATATTAAATTTATTATTGAATTAGTTTAAGTATTTGGATTTAAATGCTAAATAATATGGCAACGCTAATGGAACTTTGTAAACAAACGTAGATATCATAAATGTAGGTATTTTGACTACAAATCCATGGAATGAACTAATAGAAAATTATGAATCATTCTTAATATGAAAACTTATATCATTTGATAAAATATATGCTTGGAATAAAGATAGGGGAAAACTTCTAGGATTGATAAGAGAGCTAGAAAATTCTTCAGTCTTATTTTTACTTGTTTATTAAATAATTTATTGTGATAAATGAAATTTAAACTTTTATATATATTTCCATTTTCCTTAATATAAATGTGGTATCCTTGTTGGAATGGTTATTTTTAGGGTTTTCTAAATGAATTAAGGAAGTTAGCTAATTGATTTTATTTTAATAGTTTAACTTTATACATTTAATTAATTTAAATGTATGGACATAATGTAAATTAAGTAGGAACCAATTAGTAGAACTTATTAGCTATAGAACTAGGAAAGATAAGTATTTAAATGTAAAATGATTGGCAATGTTTAATAAAAAGCGTGACTACTTTTATTATAAACTATAAAAGATATCTCAAAATAAAATAGCATGAGAGGAATAAGGAATGAGGAGAAAAATGCTAAATTAGTGAGAGCCTTCAAATTATTTTGTTTTATTATCATTTAATAGATAGAACGAAAAGTGAGGTGTGACTCTTGGCTTTCATTTCCTCATCCCTCCTCCTTTACTCATAATGTTATGTGTCACCCATTACATACAATCATTATTTTATGTAATATTGTTATTTGGTTTTTTTATATTATAAAAACTTCACTATTTCATATATGTATCTCTACTTATTTCACTATTCAAATAAAATGTAATCCATTTAAATTAAATTCCCATCAGCAAAATAATATATTCTATTACATACAATGTTCAATCTCTAGAGTGATATTAATCTATTTTCATTCTTCCACAGAGAATACCAATATTAAATTAACAATTAATGTTATATGCATCTCTTATTTAGTAACATAAAAATCTCAGTCTCTTTAACTTAAAAAGGAAACTTAATCAAACTTAATTATATGTTTTTGCTTCTTACTAAATTCACCTAACCTCCTTCCATACATATTTAGTTTTAATTCAGATTTGTGTTTTACACTTTGAATAATGTAAATACGTAAAATATTGATCATTTATTTATGTTTATTACTTTTACTTAGGATTGACTTTCTTTCATCTATCTAAATTTTTACAGGTTTTAGATTGGAATAATGGAATCAATGAGTTAATGAATAGAAGATTTGATTTGAAATGATTTTTCAATTTTGTGGTAACTTTTCTGTATTTCTCCACCTCAAATTCTTTTTTATTTCAAAATAAAAACAAAAAAATAGTTTTATTATTTATTATTATATTTTGCTAATCACCTTCCAGTTATTTAGTTCCAATTTAGTTTTAGTTTTACATACTGAATATTATAAATGTGCCAAGCTTTCCTCTCTAAATTTAACAAATATAGGATGATCTTTAGCATATTTCTTTATGTTTATTTTTTATTTATGTTTGTCTTTTTTATCAGTGCCAAATTTATTGTAGGTAATAGATTGAATTAGTGCAATATAAAGTTTGATTGCTATTAAATATTAATATATTATCATATTTTACTCAGGCTGAATACTTCATCATCCTTAATTCAAAGATTAACTTTACTTTTGGCCACCTAGAAAATCTGAAATGCCAACTTAATACAGCAATTGATGTTATCTGCATCTCTTAACTATGATAGAGAAAGCTTTAACTAAAAAAGAAACTCAATTATAATTACTCATTTCTTAATTTTTCATTTTTTTACTAAATTTACTTAAACTCTTTACGCATATTTAGTTCTGATTCTGAATTGAGTTTTTCATTCTTAGTAATGTCAATGTGTTACTTTTTCATTTTATTTTCGATTTGAGTTTTACATTCCCAATAGATGTTTTGATGTGTCTCGTACAAATAAACTAGAAAATATTATAATTTATGCAATTCATTAAATATCTTTATTTGGTATGTAGATATTACATGATACGTATTCCTAAGTCTGCTGTATGAACGGCCATTACAAACATTCATGAATTTTAAAATTAATTTTCTTACTAGGATAGTGTTAAACTGCATGAAGAACATTTTATTTTCCTAAGTAATTTATGTGTAAATAACTATGTAAATATGTAATCAATATTAGTTAAGGAATATTTTGTATAAATTTATAAAAGAAGATGTGTAATTTAGTTAATTTAAAATTTTAATAACATATTTATTTTTTGGTTTGATTGTTGATGATATTATAAATGAATATTATCATATTTTTTCATCTTTGATATATATATATATATATATTTATTTAATTAATTAAATTTTATCTAATGAATATGCCCATTTATGGCAATTAGTTCTTTTAATTAGCATAAAAGAGTATTGTTGCTCAATTTTCTCATAAATGTAATTTGCAAGCCGGTTAAGGCTTTAGACGGCCCAATTAAAGCCCGCCCAGCTAACCAACGACCGACCTACTCTTGTTGGTCTAAACTCAAGATGGCCTTAGCCAACCCATCTACTCAGAAGCACATCAGGTCGACGACTAGTCGGCTCTCCCCAAGTGGCATCAATAGCCAACCCACATAAAAAGGATGGCATGACTAAGCATAGCGCAATCGAATTCACTGTGACTAGCCCTCTCATGCTGGCTCACACTCCGCATCACTTTAAGTCAATTGCATGCTAGCTCATTAGACAAGGACGGCTTAAGCGTGACTTGTCTTTGGCTCGGCTTTGTCACAGCTATATTTGACTGGTTCTAAGTAGCCAATATCGTTATGTCATAATCGATATAATACATCTCTTGCAACTTGGTCCTTAGCACCGTTCAGCTCTCCTTAGCAAACTTAGGCATCGAGCAACTGACCCACTCATAGCAGTCCACATCCAATCTGGCACCAGTCCAGCCCATCAAGACTAGCTATATCGCTGACCAGTATGACTAAAGGTGACTTCAATCGCTAACTCATCTATCAAGGCCGACTCAAGCATAACCCGTCTCTGGCCCGATATCACCACAACCCGTCCTATCATATCATAGCCAACCCGACAAGTTCTTTGTGCCTTAGTCCTTAGCATCCATTGACTAGATTTTTCATTAACCTCGAAATTGTGTTTAAAAAGAAGTATTAGCAATAGTTAGTAACTAAAACCTTGTTAAAAAATGAAAATGAGAGGAAAGCAAGCAAATTCAAAAATAAATGACACAAATATGTATAGTGGTTTGACAAGGTTGCCTATGTTCACTATGAAGTTCTCTTATTATATGTCTCTATTATAACAACAAGAATTACAAGAGAATAATAAGAAAAGAAGAGACATTTAAGATAAATAAAGCAGCTAATCTTAAGAGTTTGTTGTGTGAAGAGCTCTGAATGATGTATATGAAGGAACTGGGCCAGCCCGCAGCGGAAGAATGAGTGAATTTCAAAAAATTTACCATTTTGGATCATTAATAGGCCTATGAAGTATAAATTAATTTAGAACTTTTCTAAGTTTCTTTTAAATAAAATCAATATTTTATCTAATTTATGAATAAAGTTTTACTTTAATTTAATGTGTATGTAAATTAGAGTATATCAAATATACTCTTATGTACATATTTATGTGTAATTGAATGAATGTATCAAATACAATCATGTTGTGAAATATAAGTGTAAAATAAAAGAAATGTATATTTATGTAACTAAGCATGAGAAATTTTAGAGAAGGAAAACCTTTGGTTTTCTTTCTCTTGACATATATAATAAATTGAGGAAAGATAAGGCTATAAATGTAGAGAGAGAAACCCTTACGTTTCTCCCTCTTTTTAATTACATTGAATGACATATTAAATGACATTTACAATAGAATTTGCTTATGCCTTTGTTGTCCAAGATTTTTTTAAGTAATAAAATATACATGTATAATAATTGATAAGTTTACGCATACATATGTTAAAATAAGTTTTCCTATATATATGAGTTTGTCAAAACAAGAATTAACAATTGTAACCATGGTTTCAATTAAGGAAGAGCTTGAAATTAAATTCTGCAGTTTCACAAAAAGGTCCGTTGTGATTTAAATTAAAATAACATAAACACATGTATATGTATAAATAATTGCAAGTTATGTATTCATTTTAAAATAACACATATACTTATATATATATATATGTATGTATGTATGAAGTTTGCAATTTAAGTAACATATATGTTTAAATTTAATGCTAACAAAATGATTCAATCTTTTAATCTTAGGTATGAAATAAAAGTCTATTACTTTACATAATGTAACAACCCGTATATTTGGACCATTTAAATTGACAATAATCCACACATGTCAACTTAAATAGTGCAAAACACGAATCATTAATGGAGTATATGTATATAAATGAGAATCATCATAGAATCACAGAAAATACATCATAACAGAATAGTGCAGCGGAAATACAACATAGTCATAAGAGTAGTTCATGAAGCTACCCATAAATACAACAATGTCTCAAATAAAAGAAATAGAACAACATAGATGTCCAATAGTCCAAATAGAAAGAACAATACTGATAAGATAAGATAGTGATAGTCTTCGGTCTTCAGCTCCAAGTAGAACAGCAACAGAAATCCTCAGTCTGATCCGAGCATATGCACAAAACAAACACTCGAATCAGGACATATATTCTTATACAGATAATATGGTTCAAAATTTGAAACAACAATAACTCAAAGATGAATGGAATAAACATCTTTCAGGATCCGATAAACTATCTATACATAGTAGTGTACGATAAATAGATAATGTCTAACAGTAATGTAAAATATCAAGATAGTGTTAAGGCGTCACCATTATTCCCCTTAACACATTTTATATAAGCATCATAGACTATACATCACTGTAAACTCCACCGTAAACAAGTGGGCTATCAGGGAGTACTCCATACGTATAATACAAAACAAATTCGTAGTAGTCGCGTATATGGGAATACAAGTATGACAAGGCACATGAGGCAATACCCAAGGTAGTGACACTACCGTTTGCCTGATCCGGACTGGTGAGAACGCATCGCCGCAGCGATCGCAATACCGTGAAACAACACTCCCAAATCAAGGGTGCGCACCAATCAATCACAAAGTAAATGAATAGTTTACGAAGAAGTGTGTTCGCTCGAGGTAGCTAACCCCCATTTGGCCCGGCACGGCTCCTGTTTTAGTCATTTCCAATTTGACACAAGTGTCAAGGCTATCCATTATCGTTCTCTTTCTTCAATCATCAACGTACATCATTCCAACCACTTCATTATGGATCACACTCCGCGCGTAGTTATTAAAGTGGTTTTCGGTTTAGGTAGTGAGTATGTCCCTAACCGATTCCGGTTCCTTTAATAACCTTCGTGATTATAACACCGATTGGTCGTTAATATATTTCAAAACCAAATCAATTTCAATTTCAATTGGAATTCGTAAATCGACATTTCGTTAGTCTTTCTAAATCAATTTCCAAAATTACATCTCATAACTTCCCAATTTCATTTTTAAAATTTCTATAATTCAATTTCAAAGTTTCAATTTTAAAACAATTCAAATATGCATTGCATTTCGTATATAAGTTCATTCCAAAATCATTTAACTTAATTAACGTTCAAATCGATTTAAACTCAATTATCGATTTCATTCGATATTCATTCAATTAATTTATCATTAAAACAATTTCAATTAAATTTCCAATCCATTACATTACCTTCTTAAGTTCAACTTGTTATATCAACTTTACAAATTTATTTAAATTAAATTTGTCGAATCCAAATCTTTAAATTACAAGTCTTTCATTTGTTAACAAAACACATTCTATTTCTTATTAAAGAAATCCATTTCACTTATTATTTACTTAGTTACACTTGTTCAAAATTCAATTTCACTTAAAAAAAATATTCAATTTAGTTTAACCATTAAATAATTCAATCTTATTCAATTATCAAATAATTTCAAATCTTAATTATTACTTAATTATTAACAATTTCAAAACTTAATTATTTCTAATTTCAACTTAATTATTAATAATTTCCAAAACTTAATTATTACAAATTTCAAAACTTAATTTTTAACAATTCCAAAACTTCATTATTAATCAATTTAAATTTAAACAATGTTCTTCGTCAATTACTACGTTAATATTTGTCTCAATTACAAATATTCACATTTTCCATTCATTCGAATTTAAATTCCAAATTTTATTCAAAACCATATTATTAGTCAAATAAAACTTTATTTTATTTTAAATCAAAACATTGACCAATCGGGTTTAATTTAATTTTCTATCCTAAGTCAAGGTTTATTTGGGTATCTATCATTTCAACCCGATTCCATTTCAATTCAAAAATCAAAGCATACAAAGGGAACTTGCAGTGTGATAACTGGGATGGTGTCAAAGTAAATAAACAAGCAATAGCATCCATTCACAACAATTGAACAATTTAAATAATCTCGAAATAATCGTATTAATTTGCATTTGTTATTTATGCAAATTAATATAATTATTTCTAGAATCTACACTATCATTTCATGCAGATTAAAGATTATTACATTACGGTTTTGCACTTATCGTTCAATTTCAATTTCAATACTACAACAATAAATCAAATATACGTTCAAAGGTCCAAAGTGAGATTTATTAAATTCTACGTGTCCATTAACTTAATAATTAAAGGGTCAAGTTTAACCCATCAAATTTAACATATGAAGGGGGCAAGTTTAACAAATCAAAGTTCAACATATATAATCCATTTTAACTCGTTAACTATCCTATATCAAATTTAACTTGCAATTTATTTGTCACTTAACAATAGCAATCATCATTCAATTTAATCACATAACAATCATTCAACAATACAAACTGGCATAAGAATATATGTCGTGAAAAATTTATTTCACCTTTCGTGGATAAAGAAATTTGATGGCGAACAAAAAAGAAGCACGAATGAAGTCGGTATAACACGAACAACGGACACAACGACGGAGAAAAGAACGAAGCTGAAAATTTGCTACTGCGAAAGAAGCTTAGTCAGTTACTGATGTTTCGAAAGCAGAGAGGAGAGGATTGTGAATGAAACAGCGAAATGGCTTCTTTATCTTTGAAAATATAGCAACAGTAAATACATTTTCCTTTTTCCAAGTGTCAAGCGTATTTCTCAAATTCTCCCACCGAAATTCCAAACGTTCACACATATTTCAAAGCAACCTCGCCACAAGCTCCCAACTAACTATTAATTTTAGCTGATTTATATTTTCAAATTTCTAGTGGACACAGCTAAAATTTTGGGCTGAGATTATATTTAACCGGTCCGTCCGGAACGGTCAAATTAACGCGACAAATTTTACGACTGACTCCGACTGGCACGAATAAGTATACCGTTTTGATCAGCGCGATGAGGCGCTTCTAACGGTGCACAGATAATGGTGGTACGATTGTATTACAAAATTTCGAATTTTATATTATCGGTAAATTACAGGAAAACGCCGAAAAATAAGATCGACGGAGCTAAAGAAGTCCGAATTTTGAAAAACGAAAAATGATGCCTTGCTCAAAAGATGATTTAGAATTTTTCTATTTAAAAATATTCGGGTTCGGAAGATAATTTATGTGACGACCCGGAATTTCGAGCAATAACTATTTAATAATTTATATTAAATATTGAATTGTTTTGATATATCTTTGATTTATAAGGCTTGAATAAATACTTTTCTTTTAATAAATATCGTATTTGTGAATTTCATCTTTTAAAACTAATAAATTATTCACTATTTATTATGGATATATATTGATATATATTGTAGATAAGAAAGCTTTGATTTAAATTCAACTAATAAATTATGTTTTCAAATTTCTAATATATATTTTAGTGATTTGGGAATTTTGATTTATTTAATATTAATCTTTTCAAAAACTATCTAATAAATAAAATATGGGTTTAAATACTTAAGATAAATGTTTAAATAGTTTTAAAACTTGTTCTAGCTTTAGTTTAAATTTAAATTTAATTAACAAAAAGATTTGTTTTATTTTCTTTGTAAGTTTAGCTTGATAAATATAGTTTAAAAATGTATATAAGTTTTAAATTCAATTTTGGTCAAATGATACTTTAGTATATGTTATAAAAGAAGTAGTTTATAGTAAGAAATGGTTTCTTTTATAAATCATTTCAATTTGTTAAATGTGTTATTTATTTTAAAATAATAAATAAGAATGTACATATGAGATAAATAGATGAAAGAAAAATATAGGACTTCACTTATATTTTAAAGCAACTTGACTAAAAATAACAAGAAAATATAAAGCAAGTAACAAAGTAAATGTATCAAACAAGGAAATATAAAATATACATAAGTTAAATTTTAATGTTTGTAAAGTTGTAAAACAAATACACTAAATAATCAAACAACACATTAGAATAACATTTCATTTATACAACCTCATCAAACAAGAAATCTGCTTAGGGAAGTGAGCAAAGGAAATTAACAATCACTTACATTCCTTATCAAACTAGTAGCATATGTTGCATAGCACATAAGAAGATTGGCCAGCTTCAAATAAAAATCTGCTAAGTCAAAAGTAAAAGTAACTTGTTAGAAAAGCTTGTTAAGATAAGTATGTAAAACAAGTGGCTCGAATATGATATGGATATGCAGTCTTTAGTACAACAAAAATCAGAATGAAAAAGGGTTTGTAGGCTGTAAAGTAAACATACAATATTAAATAAGTTTGTAGGGTATAAAATCTGGTCAAGCATTTAATGTAGCTAAGCAAATATCTTTTCTAAGTACATTAGTATACATCTCGGCCACCAAAATATGAAAAAAATCTCTGAAACTTGTACATTTTGTACACTGTTTGGCATAAGAAATAATATACCCTGTAGCTGGTAGTATATATCAACCTGTAGGCTATTTCCCTACCAGTTTTCATTTCTTTCGAGCTAAGTAAAAACTGAGATGAAACTTCAATTAAAATCCTAAAACAAACACTCTATAACAACCATCAAACAACCCAATACAACAGAGAAGCAAGAGGCAAGGTTTCAACTTGAAAGTGTAAAGCCTGTTGCTAGACAAAAGCATACACAAGCTTTAAAGTTCAAAACTGTTTTCATCAGGGTGCTCTGTTCTTTCAAATCTTGGTGAGTAACATTTTATTTAAAATTTATAACTTAAGTTAATATGGCATGTTTTTCTCTGTGATGATATGTATCTTGTATATATGTGAGTGTGCAATCTGTGTGTATCTGTTTCTTTAATACCCTGTTATCTGTTGTTTATGTTTTTGTAGATTTGTAAACCAACCTCCATCTCTTGATCTATCAACTGGTTGAACTTAGGTTGTAAACAAAAATTGTTTGTTAGGTTGTAGTCTAAGTGTTAAAAATGTGTTAAAGCTAAAACAACCTATAATTACCTCTGGTAACTCAAGAAAACTAAGTATAACTTTAATTATGTTTAAACCAAATTTCTTGTTTAAGGGATTCAGGTGTATAAAGTGAAAGTTCATACAAAAACAGGATTTTTAAAACAAGATTTATGATTTTTAAGGAAAGGAGGGAAGAGTAATCTGGGTTTGCCTATATTAGTCATTTCTGGTCGTCTAGGTCGGTCTCGTTGGTCGGAGAGGTCAGAGTTGGGGCTGGAGATGCGGGAATGATGGGTGGTGTTGGGAAAAATATTGTATCAATGATTTATACATTAAAGAATTGGGAATCGAGGATTTAAATCTGTAAACCTAATTTTTCTGGTTGTGTGTTTTGGTTTGGATCGACCGCTCGGGTTGATCGAGCGTTGAGATGCTTCGAGAAGTTGAAGCTCAGATGTGGTCGAAGTCGTAGCCGAGGTAGGGGATGTTCTGGTGATCGGTGGTGGCGTTGCGAGGGACGTTTCCGGTGATGTAACATTCCAGTTTTGGGGTGTGATGCTCGATCTCGAACTCGAGAGGGTGGTGACGAATCGATGGTCGGAAAACGATGGGATGATGATGGTCGACTTGCTCGACAAGGTGGAGCCACCAGACGTTGCTCGGCGACGCCGTGCACGTGCACGGTGGGTGTTTCTGGTGAGGCTGTTTCCTTTGGGTGGGTTCGAATTGTTGCTGGGGAAACTCGAGATTTTACTCGAGTCGATACGTGTTTTGCTCGAGTGAATTTGTATTTTACTCGAAGTAAAATATAGGTGAACTCGGGTATTTGTTGTCTTCCAGTTTTTCCTGTAACTTGATTTTCAGTTTTAAAGTATGGGTTTAAAATTTTAATCCAAAGTTATCTGGCCTAAAGTTAAATGTAATTTCCAGATTTTTTTTGAAATGAAGAGTAAGTTTAAAAAAAAAAATTAATACTTGAACAAGTTTAAATATTGGAAACTTAAGGAAATTGGATTTAAAACCCCCTCATAACTAAGAGTGGTTAACTTGAAATTTAAAGGGTTTTAAACAGTTAGCTTTATTAAGTGATTGAAGGTTCGATTAGTGATCGTTTACACTTGAGATGTAAAAATGAAAGTTCAAAGGAAAGTGAAATAAATGTTTCAAATATATTGAAGTGAAAATTTAAATGAATAATTGGAATGATAATTAGTAATTATAAGTTGAAATGTATTAATTAAAGTAAATAAGGAGTTAAGTAATTAATATGTAATTAAGAATTACAGATTAGACTTTAATTAATTAATGAATGGTAAATTGAACTTATAATTAAAAATGAGGAAATTGTAAGTTATTATTTAAGAAAAGAAATTAAATAAATAATAATGAAGGTCATTAACCAGATTAATTAATATAATTGATTTTTAGTAGTTAATTAGATTAATTAATTTAATAATCAACATTTTAATTGTTTAAGTGTAATTACTTAATGGAAATTAAGTAAGGAATTAATTACTCACTTTAGTTAATTGGGTAATTTGATTTATTTGAGTTAATTAATTTAGTTTAATTAATTTGGATTAATCACTTGAAAATTGGGAGATATAATTACTCAGGAAAGTAATTGATGAATAATTACAGGATGTAATTAATTGGATAATGTTTTGTTAATAAAAGTAATTTGGATATAATTACTTGAAATTAATCAAGGGATTAATTAAATCTGTTTATTGGGAGTAATTAATTAAGGATAATTAATTACTGTATGTTATTAATCAAGGTGATTAATATATGTGATTTGGAGATTAGTTTTCTTAATAAAATAACTAATTAAAAGTTAATTACTTGATGTAATAGAATTAAATAGTAAATGTAATTAGAGATCATTTATTATAAATGCTGAAATCTTAAAATGAATTTATTTGGAATTAATTAATAAATGAAGAGATTTATTAATAAAATAAATTAAGTCATGTAATTAATTTAGGTTAATTAATAAATGAAGTAAGGTAAAGGTTAATTCCTATATTTGGTTAAAATAATTAAATTGTGGAAATAATTAAAGGATAATTTACCTTAAATGTAATTAAAGATAATTAATCAAGGATGATTAATTAAAATGAATAATTGGATGATGATTAATTAATTGATTGATAATTAATTAATCGTAATATAAGCAAGTTAATAATGATGAAGTAATTAATTTAATTTACTTTAAATTAATTAGAGAATTGTAATTAGTTTAATTCATTTTAAATTAATTATAAAATGAGGTGATTATTAATCTTTGTTTATAGATGATGGATGATATTGATTTCCATGATCGATTGTGATCTCAGAGATATATCTATTGAGTTATGGATGTTTGGTTAAGTATGATGATATTGATTATCTGTTGAGTAGATAATATGGATTATCTGTTTATGATGATGATGTTGTTCTCCATTGTTATATTGTGTTTTATCTATCTGTGTTGATATAGGTAATAAATTGAATTGTTTTAACTTTAAAACAACTTGGCCTTAAAAGACACGGTTTGGATTTCGATGAGACCGGGATCGGGTTTCCGTATACCGGGATTCTAGGTCTGGAGACCCGAATACCACATCGATCCAAAATAACGTTAGGTCGTGAAATCCAAATGGAGCAAGTGAAGACTCGAGGTATAAGAACTATTCGTCAGTATAACTCTGTGGGTGATTCCGTAATGAGTTTGACGGAGATAGTACTTATAGATTCGAGATGGTGGTTCAAATTGCAAGGGTTATTGTCGTTAACTCTGAGGGTGATTCCAATACGAGTGTAACGAGATAATGCCTTCGGTTTCGTTCGAACCCGGAACGAACTTATATGGATCGAATGCTTTCAGAACATCGTCAGGCGGGCGATGAGCATTCTAAGAGATGTGTTCTCTAAAGGTAATCGTGACCTCAAGCCTCATCAACCGGGAATGGCTAAAACAGGGGAGGTGCAGCAAGGCTTCGTGGGTAGCACCCACTTGAGAGCGAGATATACCCCTGTCTAGAGTCCCTTTTATTTCGGCTGTGTGGGCGGTTTAGTAGCTACAACCGTCGGGGTTGTCTTGTTTGGAACTGTCCAGTAAGGGATGGTTCCGGCCTTGTGTTGCAGGGAACTTAGGGTGGGTTCTCGGTACGGTGATCTAGGCCACGTACTGTGACGGGCGGTACCCAAGTAGCCCTGCCATTGTTGGAAACCCATTTTCCCTACGAGACTTTACGGTTTTGATTGTATTACCCACGTTGTGGCTAGTATGCTGGAATTTAATCATGTAACAATTTCAGCTATTTTCTATTTACTTGAAAACCCTAGACACCATTATAATATAACTGGATTTCCTATCAAATGTTTGGTTAGCGTAAGGTAAAAACATTTCCATGTTTATGTGTGGGATGTCTTACGTGATACCTTTTGTTTTTCAAAGGATTTTCAAAGTTAAACAACTTAACTTGTTACTCATACCAGACCCATGTCTGACCCGGAGTTTATTTTTCTGTTTTTCCTAAACTCTCGGGTACCCAAATTTTTACGGGTAGCCAAGGGATTCAGGTTAGCTTTGACGTATTCTGGAGGAGCAATGGAGCAGGAGGCTTCCGCGTATAGATATATAGTGATTTCGCTGTGTTAGTATTTATCTGTATTCCGCTGTGTTGTATCTCTGTATTGTATTGAGATGTATCGAGTTGTATTAACTAGACAGGTGTTTATAACTGTCTAGTATGTGTTGTATTATTTGTGTAACTCTGATATATATGATATTATGTAATCTCTTATGTGATATATTATATTTCATTCGTTCCGCTGTTGAGATTCTGGTGTGTTTTCTTCTTTCTTCTTTATCTTTTCTACTTTCTCGCCTCTTTCTTTTCTTAAAATCGATACGACTTTCTGGGCGTAGGAAGTCGGGTCGTTACAGTGGTATCAGAGCGCTAGGTTGAGCGAATACCTAGGCTCTTAAGTAATTTCTTTCTTGAGAGAGCGTATTTGTATTTTTGATATATATATATATATATATATTTATATTCTACCTATTGTTGGGTTACCCGTTCAGGTTTTCCAATATAATTTATAAAGGTAGATAAGGTAGTGGTGTGTAACACGACTACCGATGGTTGGATTTGTTGAGGTCAGAAGTGTATCGACCGAGACGGTATTGGGTCTACAGTCCTTCTCGAGTGAATTTGCGGTGTAAGGATTTCACCAAGTCTCTGAAGGAAATCTGTTAAGATTTGGAGATCATTTTTGAAGTGTATAGTTTGGATGAGTAGAGTTGGATCTGTCGGTTGGACAGCAGCAAGTTATGATATCTTGATACCTCAGGATGTTGTAGCTGTGTGATGAGACACAGTGACTATGGATGTCTCCGAAGATGTTTCTTTGGAACGAGTTAAGGAAGTGAGTCTACTTCGGTGTTGTGGCTATGCTCAGCAGGATGTTTCTGGTTGGTTTGAGGGTCGAGTTTCTCGAAGAGCTTTGGATTGGGAATTTCTTTGGCATTGGTGTCAGCAGTGCAGCTCGGAGTATTCTGTGTATTGGCAAGAAGCTTTTCAGCTTAGCAGTGAGTCCAGAAGCAGCTAAGTGGTTTCGTTTCTTTCGTTGGATGGGCCAGTTAAGCGTAAGCTGTTCTGTTTGGTAAAGAGAGAACAGTTTTTCTTTGGAATCAGGCTGGATTAATCGCAAAAGTGACTTGCGATAGTTGGAGCGTTCTCTTGTGTTTCAGATATTTTTCTAGATGACTTCAGGAAGTCAGAGTTTTGTTAGCATTTGGAGATTGAGTTTGGTATCGACTGGATTCCAGCAGTGGTACTGATGGTTCAGCTTAGTAGTAGAATTATTTTTGGAGGAAGTTTTTAGTAGAGCAGCTCAGGTTTTGAAGGAACTTCTGAGTTTTATTTTTGGATCTGTTGAACCATATTTTTGGAAATTTGTTGTCCCGTGTTTGTTTGTGTTCGTCATCAGCATTGTCATCTACTCAGATCAGAGTTGTGCAGCGGAAGCAGTTGGGAGTGCATCTACTTTTCTTTTCTGGAGAAGAGAAGTTGTTTTCTACGGATGATAGTAAAGGTTGTGTTCTTGATTTTAGTGGGTTTGAGAAGATCATTCTACTAGATTGTTTTTGGATTCAGATTGTTCTGAAAGGCATTAGCGGAGATTTAGCTGATCAGTAGGGATGGAGGCAGCTATGGATCGTCCAAAGAGTTTGGTGGATAAGAGACGGAGGAATTTGGATTTCAGAGTTGGAGATTTGATTTTGGATGAATTTTCTCTAATTCAAAGGAGCTCTATAATTTGGTAAGTCTGGGAACTTAGCTCCAAGATGTTCTGGAGTTTCTCTGTGTTTTGGAGAGGGTAGGTGTTTGGTCTTCAGATTTGGATTGCCAGTTTGGATAGCTGGGATTCGTTGTATTACACGTATCTCTGAGGGAGTACGTGTAAGATTCTATCTCTGGTTTTGAAACTAGCAGTTCTGGGAGTTTTGGTTGCGAGTCAGACTCGTCTGTAGTCTGATATTCTGTCTAGTTGTGTAGATCTAGTTGAGTAGGAGTTCTGTAGTTTAGTTGTATTGATTGTTTGGATTCTGTAGGGCGAGTATCTCGGTAGTTATACTCGGGAAACTCGAGAGAACTCTATCCAGAATTTTGTCTGGATAGTTAGATTTGTTTGTTTGGATGAGTTGGTTGATATGGTTGTTAGTATATAGTTGATAAATGATTGTGTTTTAAAAATTAAAATTCTAAATAGATTATTAAATTACCTTTGTTTTAAATTTCGGGGACGAAATTCGTTTAAGGTGGGAGGAATGTGACGACCCGGAATTTCAAGCAATAACTATTTAATAATTTATATTAAATATTGAATTGTTTTGATATATCTTTGATTTATAAGGCTTGAATAAATACTTTTCTTTTAATAAATATCGTATTTGTGAATTTCATCTTTTAAAACTAATAAATTATTCACTATTTATTATGGATATATATTGATATATATTGTAGATAAGAAAGCTTTGATTTAAATTCAACTAATAAATTATGTTTTCAAATTTCTAATATATATTTTAGTGATTTGGGAATTTTGATTTATTTAATATTAATCTTTTCAAAAACTATCTAATAAATAAAATATGGGTTTAAATACTTAAGATAAATGTTTAAATAGTTTTAAAACTTGTTCTAGCTTTAGTTTAAATTTAAATTTAATTAACAAAAAGATTTGTTTTATTTTCTTTGTAAGTTTAGCTTGATAAATATAGTTTAAAAATGTATATAAGTTTTAAATTCAATTTTGGTCAAATGATACTTTAGTATATGTTATAAAAGAAGTAGTTTATAGTAAGAAATGGTTTCTTTTATAAATCATTTCAATTTGTTAAATGTGTTATTTATTTTAAAATAATAAATAAGAATGTACATATGAGATAAATAGATGAAAGAAAAATATAGGACTTCACTTATATTTTAAAGCAACTTGACTAAAAATAACAAGAAAATATAAAGCAAGTAACAAAGTAAATGTATCAAACAAGGAAATATAAAATATACATAAGTTAAATTTTAATGTTTGTAAAGTTGTAAAACAAATACACTAAATAATCAAACAACACATTAGAATAACATTTCATTTATACAACCTCATCAAACAAGAAATCTGCTTAGGGAAGTGAGCAAAGGAAATTAACAATCACTTACATTCCTTATCAAACTAGTAGCATATGTTGCATAGCACATAAGAAGATTGGCCAGCTTCAAATAAAAATCTGCTAAGTCAAAAGTAAAAGTAACTTGTTAGAAAAGCTTGTTAAGATAAGTATGTAAAACAAGTGGCTCGAATATGATATGGATATGCAGTCTTTAGTACAACAAAAATCAGAATGAAAAAGGGTTTGTAGGCTGTAAAGTAAACATACAATATTAAATAAGTTTGTAGGGTATAAAATCTGGTCAAGCATTTAATGTAGCTAAGCAAATATCTTTTCTAAGTACATTAGTATACATCTCGGCCACCAAAATATGAAAAAAAATCTCTGAAACTTGTACATTTTGTACACTGTTTGGCATAAGAAATAATATACCCTGTAGCTGGTAGTATATATCAACCTGTAGGCTATTTCCCTACCAGTTTTCATTTCTTTCGAGCTAAGTAAAAACTGAGATGAAACTTCAATTAAAATCCTAAAACAAACACTCTATAACAACCATCAAACAACCCAATACAACAGAGAAGCAAGAGGCAAGGTTTCAACTTGAAAGTGTAAAGCCTGTTGCTAGACAAAAGCATACACAAGCTTTAAAGTTCAAAACTGTTTTCATCAGGGTGCTCTGTTCTTTCAAATCTTGGTGAGTAACATTTTATTTAAAATTTATAACTTAAGTTAATATGGCATGTTTTTCTCTGTGATGATATGTATCTTGTATATATGTGAGTGTGCAATCTGTGTGTATCTGTTTCTTTAATACCCTGTTATCTGTTGTTTATGTTTTTGTAGATTTGTAAACCAACCTCCATCTCTTGATCTATCAACTGGTTGAACTTAGGTTGTAAACAAAAATTGTTTGTTAGGTTGTAGTCTAAGTGTTAAAAATGTGTTAAAGCTAAAACAACCTATAATTACCTCTGGTAACTCAAGAAAACTAAGTATAACTTTAATTATGTTTAAACCAAATTTCTTGTTTAAGGGATTCAGGTGTATAAAGTGAAAGTTCATACAAAAACAGGATTTTTAAAACAAGATTTATGATTTTTAAGGAAAGGAGGGAAGAGTAATCTGGGTTTGCCTATATTAGTCATTTCTGGTCGTCTAGGTCGGTCTCGTTGGTCGGAGAGGTCAGAGTTGGGGCTGGAGATGCGGGAATGATGGGTGGTGTTGGGAAAAATATTGTATCAATGATTTATACATTAAAGAATTGGGAATCGAGGATTTAAATCTGTAAACCTAATTTTTCTGGTTGTGTGTTTTGGTTTGGATCGACCGCTCGGGTTGATCGAGCGTTGAGATGCTTCGAGAAGTTGAAGCTCAGATGTGGTCGAAGTCGTAGCCGAGGTAGGGGATGTTCTGGTGATCGGTGGTGGCGTTGCGAGGGACGTTTCCGGTGATGTAACATTCCAGTTTTGGGGTGTGATGCTCGATCTCGAACTCGAGAGGGTGGTGACGAATCGATGGTCGGAAAACGATGGGATGATGATGGTCGACTTGCTCGACAAGGTGGAGCCACCAGACGTTGCTCGGCGACGCCGTGCACGTGCACGGTGGGTGTTTCTGGTGAGGCTGTTTCCTTTGGGTGGGTTCGAATTGTTGCTGGGGAAACTCGAGATTTTACTCGAGTCGATACGTGTTTTGCTCGAGTGAATTTGTATTTTACTCGAAGTAAAATATAGGGGAACTCGGGTATTTGTTGTCTTCCAGTTTTTCCTGTAACTTGATTTTCAGTTTTAAAGTATGGGTTTAAAATTTTAATCCAAAGTTATCTGGCCTAAAGTTAAATGTAATTTCCAGATTTTTTTTGAAATGAAGAGTAAGTTTAAAAAAAAAATTTAATACTTGAACAAGTTTAAATATTGGAAACTTAAGGAAATTGGATTTAAAACCCCCTCATAACTAAGAGTGGTTAACTTGAAATTTAAAGGGTTTTAAACAGTTAGCTTTATTAAGTGATTGAAGGTTCGATTAGTGATCGTTTACACTTGAGATGTAAAAATGAAAGTTCAAAGGAAAGTGAAATAAATGTTTCAAATATATTGAAGTGAAAATTTAAATGAATAATTGGAATGATAATTAGTAATTATAAGTTGAAATGTATTAATTAAAGTAAATAAGGAGTTAAGTAATTAATATGTAATTAAGAATTACAGATTAGACTTTAATTAATTAATGAATGGTAAATTGAACTTATAATTAAAAATGAGGAAATTGTAAGTTATTATTTAAGAAAAGAAATTAAATAAATAATAATGAAGGTCATTAACCAGATTAATTAATATAATTGATTTTTAGTAGTTAATTAGATTAATTAATTTAATAATCAACATTTTAATTGTTTAAGTGTAATTACTTAATGGAAATTAAGTAAGGAATTAATTACTCACTTTAGTTAATTGGGTAATTTGATTTATTTGAGTTAATTAATTTAGTTTAATTAATTTGGATTAATCACTTGAAAATTGGGAGATATAATTACTCAGGAAAGTAATTGATGAATAATTACAGGATGTAATTAATTGGATAATGTTTTGTTAATAAAAGTAATTTGGATATAATTACTTGAAATTAATCAAGGGATTAATTAAATCTGTTTATTGGGAGTAATTAATTAAGGATAATTAATTACTGTATGTTATTAATCAAGGTGATTAATATATGTGATTTGGAGATTAGTTTTCTTAATAAAATAACTAATTAAAAGTTAATTACTTGATGTAATAGAATTAAATAGTAAATGTAATTAGAGATCATTTATTATAAATGCTGAAATCTTAAAATGAATTTATTTGGAATTAATTAATAAATGAAGAGATTTATTAATAAAATAAATTAAGTCATGTAATTAATTTAGGTTAATTAATAAATGAAGTAAGGTAAAGGTTAATTCCTATATTTGGTTAAAATAATTAAATTGTGGAAATAATTAAAGGATAATTTACCTTAAATGTAATTAAAGATAATTAATCAAGGATGATTAATTAAAATGAATAATTGGATGATGATTAATTAATTGATTGATAATTAATTAATCGTAATATAAGCAAGTTAATAATGATGAAGTAATTAATTTAATTTACTTTAAATTAATTAGAGAATTGTAATTAGTTTAATTCATTTTAAATTAATTATAAAATGAGGTGATTATTAATCTTTGTTTATAGATGATGGATGATATTGATTTCCATGATCGATTGTGATCTCAGAGATATATCTATTGAGTTATGGATGTTTGGTTAAGTATGATGATATTGATTATCTGTTGAGTAGATAATATGGATTATCTGTTTATGATGATGATGTTGTTCTCCATTGTTATATTGTGTTTTATCTATCTGTGTTGATATAGGTAATAAATTGAATTGTTTTAACTTTAAAACAACTTGGCCTTAAAAGACACGGTTTGGATTTCGATGAGACCGGGATCGGGTTTCCGTATACCGGGATTCTAGGTCTGGAGACCCGAATACCACATCGATCCAAAATAACGTTAGGTCGTGAAATCCAAATGGAGCAAGTGAAGACTCGAGGTATAAGAACTATTCGTCAGTATAACTCTGTGGGTGATTCCGTAATGAGTTTGACGGAGATAGTACTTATAGATTCGAGATGGTGGTTCAAATTGCAAGGGTTATTGTCGTTAACTCTGAGGGTGATTCCAATACGAGTGTAACGAGATAATGCCTTCGGTTTCGTTCGAACCCGGAACGAACTTATATGGATCGAATGCTTTCAGAACATCGTCAGGCGGGCGATGAGCATTCTAAGAGATGTGTTCTCTAAAGGTAATCGTGACCTCAAGCCTCATCAACCGGGAATGGCTAAAACAGGGGAGGTGCAGCAAGGCTTCGTGGGTAGCACCCACTTGAGAGCGAGATATACCCCTGTCTAGAGTCCCTTTTATTTCGGCTGTGTGGGCGGTTTAGTAGCTACAACCGTCGGGGTTGTCTTGTTTGGAACTGTCCAGTAAGGGATGGTTCCGGCCTTGTGTTGCAGGGAACTTAGGGTGGGTTCTCGGTACGGTGATCTAGGCCACGTACTGTGACGGGCGGTACCCCAGTAGCCCTGCCATTGTTGGAAACCCATTTTCCCTACGAGACTTTACGGTTTTGATTGTATTACCCACGTTGTGGCTAGTATGCTGGAATTTAATCATGTAACAATTTCAGCTATTTTCTATTTACTTGAAAACCCTAGACACCATTATAATATAACTGGATTTCCTATCAAATGTTTGGTTAGCGTAAGGTAAAAACATTTCCATGTTTATGTGTGGGATGTCTTACGTGATACCTTTTGTTTTTCAAAGGATTTTCAAAGTTAAACAACTTAACTTGTTACTCATACCAGACCCATGTCTGACCCGGAGTTTATTTTTCTGTTTTTCCTAAACTCTCGGGTACCCAAATTTTTACGGGTAGCCAAGGGATTCAGGTTAGCTTTGACGTATTCTGGAGGAGCAATGGAGCAGGAGGCTTCCGCGTATAGATATATAGTGATTTCGCTGTGTTAGTATTTATCTGTATTCCGCTGTGTTGTATCTCTGTATTGTATTGAGATGTATCGAGTTGTATTAACTAGACAGGTGTTTATAACTGTCTAGTATGTGTTGTATTATTTGTGTAACTCTGATATATATGATATTATGTAATCTCTTATGTGATATATTATATTTCATTCGTTCCGCTGTTGAGATTCTGGTGTGTTTTCTTCTTTCTTCTTTATCTTTTCTACTTTCTCGCCTCTTTCTTTTCTTAAAATCGATACGACTTTCTGGGCGTAGGAAGTCGGGTCGTTACAATTTTTTTTTCGCGCTTTAAAATGAACTGATATACAATAAAACGCGAACGAAATTTTCAGTGATATTTTACGACGAAACTTTTTCTATATTCATATCTAGCTGGACGTATCCTATAAATTTCAAAAATTTTATTGAAACGATGAATTTAAAATTTTAAATTGGGTCGAAAATTCAGGGTCGTTACAATCTCCCCCACTCAAAACTTTTCATCCTCGAAAAGGAACGAGACGAGTGAAGTAGGAATGAAGTAAGCAGAAAAGACAATATAGATTTCGAGAAATTTGAATTATACCTGAAATTAGTAATTCGGGGTTTGAATCCCGAATACTATCCTCAGTCTCCCATGTACAATCTCGCTCATCCGCACTCCACTGTACTTTGATGAGATTTACCGACTTCCTTCTAAGTTGCTTTGTCTCACGATCGACTATCCGAAGTGGCTTCCGCTCAATAGTCAAGTCAGGCTCAATAACTATCTCATCTAATTGAGCAGTAAGGATGGTCATAGATGGATTGTGTACAACTCTACGAAGATGTGAGACATGGAACACGTTGTGCACACCGGCGAACTTCTCTGGTAATGCAACTCTATATGCTAATGTTTCGACTCTTTCCGTAATCTCAAACGGATCAACAAATCTAGGAGCTAGCTTCCCTTTCCTTCCAAATCGAACAATATTCTTCAAAGGCGACACTTTCAGAAATACTTTGTCTCCTATACTGAGTTCGAGATCTCTTCTCCTTCTGTCAGCATAGCTCTTCTGTCTATCCTGTGTCATCTTTATCTTCTTCCCGATTTCTTCGACTTTTTCGGAGGCTTCCATAATTTTTTCTGGACCAAGCACTAATCGATCTCCAGACTCGATCCAACAAGCTGGCGATTTGCACGACCATCCATATAAGGCTTCGAACAGTGCCATACCAATGCTTGCCTGGTTATTGAAGATAATTAATTCAAATTCAAATATACTTATTCAAATTTGAAATTCAAATTCTTTACTTGGTAACTATTATTATAAGTGAATTCAACCAAGTGAAGATGGTCCTCCCAAGATCCACCAAAGTCAATAATACAAGCTCGGAGAAGGTCTTCCAAAATCTGATTCACCCTCTCAGTTTGGCCATCTGTCTGAGGATGATAAGCTGTGCTCAGATTTAGTTTAGTGCCCAAGGTATCCTGAAATGCTTTCCAGAGTTTACTGGTGAAAATAGGATCTCGATCATATACAATACTAGATGGTACACCATGGAGTTTAACAACTTCCCTCATATATATCTCGGCTAAACTCGAAGCTGTACGAGTGGACTTGACTGGAATAAAGTGAGCGGACTTCGTCAGTCTATCGACAATCACCCAAATGCTTTCGTTACCCTTTCTAGTCCTTGGTAGCCCATCAATAAAGTCCATAGAAATCTGCTCCCACTTCAACCTGGAATCTCTAATGGTTGAAGCAAACCTGCTGTCTTTCTGTGGTCAGCTTTAACTTGTTGGCAAGTTGTGCACCTGCTAACATAAGTAGAAATATCACGCTTCATCCCACTCCACCAATATAACTTCTTCATATTCTGGTACATTTTTGTGACTCCAGGATGAAATGAAAGCGAAGATTGATGGTTTTCTCTCAGCACTTCCTGTCTTAGACCATCAACATTAGGAACACAGATACGATTATCAATTCTCAAGATTCCATTACTATCAACATGTGCACCCAATTTATTATCAGCATTTTCAACTCTACCAAGAACTATTTCTTTGATGCGATAAAGCAAAGTGTCCTCGTATTGCTTGGCTATAATACGATCCATAAGAGCCGGGGAGACGGAAAGGTGGAATAACATTCCCTCAACAAGATTACAACATATCATAGCTTGGTTTCTGTTCAAAGCATCGGCTACGGCATTTGCTTTTCCCGAAGTGTAATTAATATCAAGATCATATGCAGCTAGAAATTCGAGCCATCGGACTTGTCTCTGATTCAAATCCTTTTGCGAGAAGATATATCTCAATGACTTATGGTCTGTGAATAACTCGAATTTCGTTCCCAATAGATAGTGCCTCCATAGCTTAAGAGCAAATACAACCGCAAGAAGCTCTAAATCGTGAGTTGCATAATTTGCTTCATGGGTCTTTAACTGACGACCAGCATAAGCAATGACTTTTCCCTTCTGCATTAAAACTGCTCCTAATCCATCCCGGCATGCATCAGTATAGACGGTCAATCCTTCGCTACCGTCAATAACTGTAAGAACTGGGGTAGATGTCAACTTTCGCTTCATCTCATTGAAAGCTGCTTCGCACTTTTCACTCCAAATAAATTTTACATTCTTTCTGGTCAGTGCGGTAAGTGGTGCGGCAATACGAGCAAAGTTTTCTATAAATATGCGATAATAGCCGGCCAAACCCAAGAAACTGCGGATATCTGTGGGAGTTTTGGGGGTCTCCCAATCCTGCAAATTCCAAGGATTCGAATTAAGATATTGATAAGTTGTTTTGATAGAATTGACAAGTAAGAGTAGAACTTACATTGATTACGGTGATCTTAGCTGGATCGACCGAAATCCCATTCTCTGAAACAATATGGCCAAGAAACCGAACTTCATCTTTCCAAAAGTGGCATTTCGAAAACTTGGCTTTAAGCTGATGACTGCGAAGAGTTTCGAGAACAAAAGCCAAATGTGACCTATGCTCTTTCTCATCTTTTGAGAAGACGAGAATATCATCGATGAAAACAAGAACGAACTTGTTAAGAACATCCCGGAAAACTCTATTCATCAAGTCGACGAAGTAAGCTGGGGCATTAGTAAGACCGAACGGCATAACTAGCCATTTATAGAAACTATTTTCAGTGCGGAAAGCTATTTTAGGAATACTATCCTCAGCGATTCTGAGTTGGTGAAAGCCGGTAGCCAAATCAAGTTGAGAAAAGACCTTAGCTTCATAAAGCTGATCGAATAGATCATTGATGCGGGGCATCGGATATCTGTTCTTGTGTGTGAGCTTGTTTAGCTCTCTATAGTCCACACACATTCTGAGAGAGCCATCAGATTTTGTGACAAATACAACTGCAGTGCCCCATTCTGAATGACTGCGCCGAATCAAGCCTTTAGAAAATAAATCTTCAATTTGAGCATTCAATTCTGCCTTCTCTTTAGGAGCCTTCCTCCTAGGAGGGAGAACTACTGGTCGTGCACCAGGAATAAGGTCAATGCGGAATTCGATTTCCCGCGGAGGTGGTAGAGAATTGACTTCTCCAAACACATCAGAAAAGAATTGGACCATTGGAGTGGAGCTTAGTTCATTTGGATGGGAGTCAAGTGAGAATATAAAACTCCCAGCATATTCTTGAGGTGATTTGCCTTTAATAACCAAAGGCATACTCTTGTCATTAAAAAGAGAGACTGTTCGAGATTTGCATGAGATAACAGCTTCGAACTTTCGTAGCCAATCAATGCCTATTAAAATATCAAATGCCTCGAATCCAAGGACATAGAAATCCCAAGTGAAACGGTGAATGCCATGCCTAAGAGTGACATATTTGCAAACCCTTTTAAGGTTAGCAGGCCCTCCAATAGGGTTTGATACACATAAGAAAGTAGATGCAAGGATGGGTTCCAAACCAAGTTTATTGCACAAATCAATAGATATGAAACTATGTGTTGCTCCGGTATCAAATAGAACTTTAACGGGTAAAGTATGCAACATAAAAGTACTCTGTAAGGTACCTTGGTTATCAGTCGGAGCAGGTGGGGTAGGTAGATCATGGGTGGAAGAAGTCATAGCAAATACTCCAGCTATCTTTCCCTTTTTATGCATAGGACAATCCTTCTTGAAATGGCCCGGCTGCAGACATACGTGACAGAGGTCGTTCCTGGTATTCTGAGGGGGCGGAACAGCGGCACTGGCAGATGTTGGACAACTGTTGGCGTAGTGACCCCTCTGGTTGCACTTGAAGCAAGTGATGGAGGATAAGTCAATGGGCTTTTTCTGAGAATAGCCAAGCCCGGATTTCTGCTGCCAATTCTTCTTCTGTTGCTCAAAATTTGGCTTTCGCTTTCCCGACTGATTAGCCGATGTCTGAGTAACTGGAGCTTTGGAGACAGATGTTCCCTTAGGCTTTCCCTCGTATAGAAGAGCAAAATCCATCAACTCAATGAAAGTTCCATGGACATGAGCGGTGAGGAGCTCGTAATACTCTGGGCGTGCGCCATGTATGAACTTCTCATTCTTAAGCAGAGGTGTGTCAATCAAACCGGGTCCGAACTTAGATAGTTCGTTGAATTTCCTTTCATATTCGGTGAAGGTCATGTTGCCTTGCTTGAAATCCATAAAAGACAGATAGAGTTGGGCCTTCCCAGCAGCTGGCATCCATTGAGCCACAAAGGAGTCCCTATTTACAAGTGATATAAGACGAGTCAAAATTTGACGAGATAAAAGAAATTTTATTTAGATGAAATTTAGATAGATCACAACCTAAACTGGGCCCAAGTGATGGTTTCCTCATCAGTACGAGAAGTGACTGACTCCCACCAATCCTGTGCAGCATCCTGAAGCTGCCAAGCGGCCAACTTACGCTTCTGAGCGTCTGTGATCTCCAAGCCAGTAAAGATCCTCTCCAAACTCTTTAGCCATTGCTGTGCTTCGATGATACTCTCGGAGCCAGTGAATTTGACTCCGCCAAGCTGAGTGTACTCCTTGCTAAGAGTGGAGAATCGGACTGCGGGAGCTAAGGCATGTGGACCAGGAACATTTCCACCCCTTCCTCCTCTAACATTTCTTCTGGTAGCCATCCTGGAATACCAAAAGTGATTTAGAATCAAAGATAGGAATTTATAGAACTTAAGGAAATTCTATTCAACGAATTCAATAAGAAAGATGAATCAAAGGATGAATTCTGAAATGATTCTCCTCATTCTATGGTATATTACCCTATCTCTAATGAGCTTTAAAACTCCACAGGCTAAGGTTGTCGGGAACCAAAGCTCTGATACCAACTGTAACAACCCGTATATTTGGACCATTTAAATTGACAATAATCCACACATGTCAACTTAAATAGTGCAAAACACGAATCATTAATGAAGTATATGTATATAAATGAGAATCATCACAGAATCACAGAAAATACATCATAACAGAATAGTGCAGCGGAAATACAACATAGTCATAAGAGTAGTTCATGAAGCTACCCATAAATACAACAATGTCTCAAATAAAAGAAATAGAACAACATAGATGTCCAATAGTCCAAATAGAAAGAACAATACTGATAAGATAAGATAGTGATAGTCTTCGGTCTTCAGCTCCAAGTAGAACAACAACAAAAATCCTCAGTCTGATCCGAGCATATGCACAAAACAAACACTCGAATCAGGACATATATTCTTATACAGATAATATGGTTCAAAATTTGAAACAACAATAACTCAAAGATGAATGGAATAAACATCTTTCAGGATCCGATAAACTATCTATACATAGTAGTGTACGATAAATAGATACTGTCTAACAGTAATGTAAAATATCAAGATAGTGTTAAGGCGTCACCATTATTCCCCTTAACACATTTTATATAAGTATCATAGACTATACAACACTGTAAACTCCACCGTAAACTAGTGGGCTATCAGGGAGTACTCCATAGGTATAATACAAAACAAATTCATAGTGGTCGTGTATATGGGAATACAAGTATGACAAGGCACATGAGGCAATACCCAAGGTAGTGACACTACCGTTTGCCTGATCCGGACTGGTGAGAACGCATCGCCGCAGCGATCGCAACACCGCGAAACAACACTCCCAAATCAAGGGTGCGCACCAATCAATCACAAAGTAAATGAATAGTTTACGAAGAAGTGTGTTCGCTCGAGGTAGCTAACCCCCATTTGGCCCGGCACGGTTCCTGTTTTAGTCATTTCCAATTTGACACAAGTGTCAAGGCTATCCATTATCGTTCTCTTTCTTCAATCATCAACGTACATCATTCCAACCACTTCATTATGGATCACACTCCGCGCGTAGTTATTAAAGTGGTTTTCGGTTTAGGCAGTGAGTATGTCCCTAACCGATTCCGGTTCCTTTAATAACCTTCGTGATTATAACACCGATTGGTCGTTAATATATTTCAAAACCAAATCAATTTCAATTTCAATTGGAATTCGTAAATCGACATTTCGTTAGTCTTTCTAAATCAATTTCCAAAATTACATCTCATAACTTCCCAATTTCATTTTTAAAATTTCTATAATTCAATTGAAAAGTTTCAATTTTAAAACAATTCAAATATGCATTGCATTTCGTATATAAGTTCATTCCAAAATCATTTAACTTAATTAACGTTCAAATTGATTTAAACTCAATTATCGATTTCATTCGATATTCATTCAATTAATTTATCATTAAAACAATTTCAATTAAATTTCCAATCCATTACATTACCTTCTTAAGTTCAACTCGTTATATCAACTTTACAAATTTATTTAAATTAAATTTGTCGAATCCAAATCTTTAAATTACAAGTCTTTCATTTGTTAACAAAACACATTCTATTTCTTATTAAAGAAATCCATTTCACTTATTATTTACTTAGTTACACTTGTTCAAAATTCAATTTCACTTAAATAAAATATTCAATTTAGTTTAACCATTAAATAATTCAATCTTATTCAATTATCAAATAATTTCAAATCTTAATTATTACTTAATTATTAACAATTTCAAAACTTAATTATTTCTAATTTCAACTTAATTATTAATAATTTCCAAAACTTAATTATTACAAATTTCAAAACTTAATTTTTAACAATTCCAAAACTTCATTATTAATCAATTTAAATTTAAACAATGTTCTTCGTCAATTACTACGTTAATATTTGTCTCAATTACAAATATTCACATTTTCCATTCATTCGAATTTAAATTCCAAATTTTATTCAAAACCATATTAATAGTCAAATAAAACTTTATTTTATTTTAAATCAAAACATTGACCAATCGGGTTTAATTTAATTTTCTATCCAAAGTCAAGGTTTATTTGGGTATCTATCATTTCAACCCGATTCCATTTTAATTCAAAAATCAAAGCATACAAAGGGAACTTGCAGTGTGATAACTGGGATGGTGTCAAAGTAAATAAACAAGCAATAGCATCCATTCACAACAATTGAACAATTTAAATAATCCCGAAATAATCGTATTAATTTGCATTTGTTATTTATGCAAATTAATATAATTATTTCTAGAATCTACACTATCATTTCATGCAGATTAAAGATTATTACATTACGGTTTTGCACTTATCGTTCAATTTCAATTTCAATACTACAACAATAAATCAAATATACGTTCAAAGGTCCAAAGTGAGATTTATTAAATTCTACATGTCCATTAACTTAACAATTAAAGGGTCAAGTTTAACCAATCAAATTTAACATATGAAGGGGGCAAGTTTAAGAAATCAAAGTTCGACCTATATAATCCATTTTAACTCGTTAACTATCCTATATCAAATTTAACTTGCAATTTATTTGTCACTTAACAATAGCAATCATCATTCAATTTAATCACATAACAATCATTCAACAATACAAACTGGCATAAGAATATATGTCGTGAAAAATTTATTTCACCTTTCGTGGATAAAGAAATTTGATGGCGAACAAAAAAGAAGCACGAATGAAGTCGGTATAACACGAACAACGGACACAACGACGAAGAAAAGAACGAAGCTGAAAATTTGCTACTGCGAAAGAAGCTCAGTCGGTTACTGATGTTTCAAAAGCAGAGAGGAGGGGATTGTGAATGAAACATCGAAATGGCTTCTTTATCTTTGAAAATATAGCAACAGTAAATACATTTTCCTTTTTCCAAGTGTCACGCGTATTTCCCAAATTCTCCCACCGAAATTCCAAACGTTCACACATATTTCCAAGCAACCTAGCCACAAGCTCCCAACTAACGTATTAATTTCAGCTGATTTATATTTTCAAATTTCTAGTGGACACAGCTAAAATTTTGGGCTGAGATTATATTTAACCGGTCCGTCCGGAACGGTCAAATTAACACGACAAATTTTACGACTGACTCCGACTAGCACGAATAAGTATACCGTTTTGATCAACGCGACGAGGCGCTTCTAACGGTGCACAGATAATGGTGGTACGATTGTATTATAAAATTTCGAATTTTATATTATCGGTAAATTGCAGGAAAACGCCGAAAAATAAGATCGACGGAGCTAAAGAAGTCCGAATTTTGAAAAACCAAAAATGACGCCTTGCTCAAAAGATGATTTAGAATTTTTCTATGTAAAAATATTCGGGTTCGGAAGATAATTTTTTTTTCACGCTTTAAAATGAACTGATATACAATAAAACGCGAACGAAATTTTCAGTGATATTTTACGACGAAACTTTTTCTATATTCATATCTAACTGGATGTATCCTATAAATTTCAATTTTTTTATTGAAACGATGAATTTTAAATTTTAAATTGGGTCGAAAATTCAGGGTCGTTACACATAAATTACCACTTATGAATTCTGAAATAAAAGGAAAATTTTACTTTTATGACTAAAACAAGTAAAATTAAATCATTTTGGAAATTAACCATGCAACATTGGAAATTAATTTTACTGTATAAAACCACCAACAAAGATAGTTTATTAAAGTTTATGTATACAGATGTTACAAAATTTTATATACAACATTACAACATAATAAAATATTTTCACATTCCTTTTTTTACAATTCCAAAACAATGACAGAAGAAAAAAAATATCGGACAACTTGGGCATATACAAATTTGTTGTATGATAAATCTGATCTGACTATACAAAAGGGACACACAATAAAACAGATAAAGGATTTGAAGTCAACCATAATAAACATATAGCCAATGGATATGTGAATGAGGAGAGATTCAAATTAAATCTACATAATGATCATATAATTAAATGAGATGAACAAAAGGGGATCTAAGTTATATTACAAAATGAATACACAAGATAGAAGAGATATAATATGAATAAATCTAAACCTTTTAAACTTGTGAGATGGAAGATATATAATATGAATAAATCTGGACCATTTCAATATGATGAGTATACAAATAAATGAAAGTAGAATTACTAAAAATGAAGCCAATGGTTTGCACCTTGAATGATGAATCACATCTCCTAGATTCAGAAATCACCCTCCAGATGTTGCAAGGATCAAGAGGAATAAACCACTTTTCGTAATTGATTTTATTTGTATTTGATTTTAGGAATAATTGAAACCATGGAAGATCTCATATTTTCAGCCACTAGAGAAGGAGAGAACCCGAAAAGTTACGGAAAGAAGAATGAAAAAAAGGAGAAACTCAATTGTATGTATAGAATGAATTAGAGAATATATTTTATTTGAAAGAAAGAAACCTTTCCCAATATTTAATTAAAACTTCTCTAATTAATTCTCTTGATTAACTTTCTCTTTTCACTCCTATTTCTTTACATGATATGGCTGAAAATTACGTGCATCAAATGACATAAGATTCCATAAATTAACGCACGTAATTATCTTTTATTTAATTACAATGATATTATATATCAATGCGTGCAAATAATAATTAAAAATAACTCCCAAACATCAAATAAAATAAATAATAATTAATATTTCTCAAATACTAATTAATTTAATTAATTTACAACCTTTTATAAATTAATTAAATCATGTGGTTTTTTGGAAAATTCATCATTATGGTTGTGCGACTCAAAGGTGTAAATTCAGTCAGCGATTAATATGGAACAATTCAAATATTAACGTTCACACATCATTAGCAGGTGGTGTGGCATTTTGGCAGAATTCATCGCTTACACATCTTTTGGTAAAAATCCAATTTTACATATTATAAGTGATACCTAATAGTGATAATTATTTACATCAATTTTCTTCGTCAATACTATATCACTTTGGATTTATGGAATTTGGTAATATTCAAAATTCCAATATCATCCACATTCAACTTTATAGTCCAAACACAAAGTCTTAGTTTAATAATAACAATTATTATTAACCAAAATGCTCTGGCCAGAGACTTTGACTTTGAGTTGACTTGAGTTGACCATGATACTAACCCCATATAACTGAGGAGAAGAATTCTCTCTTGAATAGTGCTTCACTTCCAATACTTCCACTCGACCCAACTATTGTCACTCGATTGGACGCCATGTCATGGTTTGGCTATAATCAAAGTGGAGCTTTCATATTGAAGATCCACAGTAGTCTTAAGTCGAGAGAACTGTGCAAATCAGTCACGTCGATATTTTCTGTTTGACCTTAGTTATATTAACCAACAGAAAACTATCAAGTGAGTCGTTCCATAGTTATCCAATAACTATCAGTACATAACCTCTAGGTGCCCCCAACAGTCATGAGTAATACACTGCCCAACATTTGGAGAGCGTTACGTACTCTAATCTCAACGGATACATCGATATCTAGTCTCGATGCATCTTGACTAGGAATATTTAAAATGGTATATTTGTTTCATTGTGATAAATTACTTACGGTTACAACACTTTGTAACTACTATAAAAAAACATACTATTTATGGATTTTCTATTAAATATACTTTTAATTAAATTGATTAATTAACCTAACCATATTATATCAAGTATATAATAGAAAGAAAACACCTTTATTTCGAACAAGATTGGTCAACGAGTTAGATATATGCAACAAATTACATAATTGCCCGTAGGGCATACCCCTAACTCTATCAATCTCCCACTTACACTTGGGGTCAATTATTGAATCTTATTTCAATTTCTCCAATCAGTTTTCTCAAAACCAATTAGGCCAGTCCCTTTATGAACGGGTATGCTATTATGTTTTAATTATCTACTCTGTTAATCAACTCTCTCCGACGGTGATAAACTGCTTTATCATGTGGAACAATTCGAAGTATGTCTCTCGATCTCTAGTGAGCACTAAGTTCTATTATGAACCATATCATGGCATTGTTATCATATATCAATGTTATGAGATTCTCAACATTTGGAATCAGCTCAGTAACAAATTTGTGCACTTATAATTTTGTATACATTATTTTTATTTCAGCAATATTCAAGGCGATGTACTTAGACTTTTCATTGAAACAGCCACAGTGTTTCATTTGGAACATTTCCAACTTAAAGGTTCTTAAATTAAATTTATTATTGACATATTATACTCAATATCAGTTATGAAGTTCGAGTCCGAGCACTCCTTCATAAGGTGTTTTTGTTTCTATAAATAATTCTATAGTATTTCTTAAATACATGAGAATACTTCAAACAACCATTAAGTGATATCAATCTGGATTTGATATTTTATTTAGGTATCAAATACATAAACAAATCATGATATCATAGACAACATAACATGTATGACAATTCCTATTGCCAATGCAAAGGAATCAATCTTACATGTTCCATATTAAATAATTTAATAAGGTGTCCTTGCATATCATTTGGAACATTCCCGGCATCTTTTATACTTACTATAAAAGTCATCATTTATTAATCCAATGTTGAGTATTAAAACAACTAAGGCTGATCTTAACACAGTACATCGTTAAAATCAACAACTTGTTGTTTACTTATAGTTTGGAAATACCAATGTACCTTTTAACGATCTTTCTTATGAACACACTTTCCTCTGCATTTTGATTAAAAATCAAACTATTTGATATTTCTATCAAAATACTTATTCAATCTTGATGCTTATAAAATGATACTTTCGTATCATTTCTTGAATCATATCCAAGGACTCACAAACTCAATATCACTTCCGCTGACTTTAAGACATTTTTTTGGTTAATATGTGTAAACAGCTTACTCTAAATCATTATTCAGAATTTTCTGTTTCAATACATATGTACCAAAACACTAGGACTTATCAAGCGATAATTTTGTGAGTAAATCCAAATTGACTTGAACATGTTAAATATCAAATCTATTACGTTAATTTCAACAATTGAAATTTGCGATATTATTCTTATCAACATTTCTCATTTAATTCCAACTGCATTAGTCTTACTCATAAAGACACAATCGAGGTCGATGGATCATATCCCTTCAGTTACGACCACCAAGATCTATATTTTAATAGCATACTTTGAATTCTATCGGATTTGTGCATCATACCATATAGAGTCAACAATCTCGATGTTTTAATTAAACAATCTAGGATTATATATTTTTGACATTAATAAGAAACTCATAGTTTCTCTTCGATGTGCGTGAATACTTATTAGACATTCTAATGCTATGTGTTCGTTTAGGTTAGTTAATTTCATTTCATCTCATATAATCAGTTTTATCCATGGATCATATCCAATTCCATTTTACTACTATTAATTCCTCAAAGAAATTTCTTCACAATGAAGTTGATGTACCTTGAAACAACTATTGTTTCTCGGTGCAATAGAATATGTATGCATAAACGTTTTATGAATTTCTTTATTTATAAAACTGATTTGGTTTCGACTGAGGGTTTGATTGTCTTTGCTTTCAATGTTTTGGGATCACTCTCTGCAGTAGTTTTTTATGGATAAACTATGACTAATTATGTATATTAGAAATTTCCTGGTCTGTATTTACATGCTTGCATGCTGTTTGTAACCTTAACTCTAATTATGCTATTTTGTATTCGCCATCGATCAGGCCTGTTGATCGAACTACTTATACCTATATATATTATTAATCGGCTATGTAGTATCATGCTACACAACCGTTCTCCTAAAAAAAACTGATTTGGTTTTAGTTTACAAAAATTATGTTTGAAACATAAATATGCCATCAATGACAGTCTTTTCAAATTCTTTTTGGGGAGATTCATACAAGATCCCTCATAAACAATTATTATGTGCAATCTTTCGACTCGCACAACCTGCCAATTCCTTGGCCTATGATATGTTGGAGTTTCTTATAAACCCTTATCTTGTAAAATTTTATAAACTATTATTCAGATGAAATAATATTAACCTTATGTACTACCCTTAAGTACATTACCTTATAGAAAGAAACTAACTCAACTTCACTCATAATTCATCATACATTGTCCAACAAAGTTTGATTATTCGATATCGATGCATCATTATGTATCACATGGAGGAGTAATTTTGAGATTGAATCTTTATTCATTTTAGGTACATTCGGAACATTTTCCAATATACTCACTCATTCGATCAAATCAAATCATTTCTATCGCATGTTATTCTATTTACTTCTGTTTTATATTCTATAAGTTTACAATAGACATACTACATGTGTATCAAATACACATGTCCATGTCGACGATAACTTATCGGTGAATATGACGAAGTACATGTAACCATTTTGGTATTTATAGAATTATGATTGCATACATCTATATGTATTAATCCGAAGAGTTCATCAACTCTTATGATACTCCCACTAAATGGGTGCATAGCCCTTTATTGTTTGAGATATAATTAACAAATATTATATGATTCAAAATAATACAATAAAATAAATACCACATTATAGTTAGTCTATAATTCCAAAACAACTATAAATAATATTAGATACTTTTGTATTTTCCAATGGATCGCTTTTGTTATAAAAAAAACCACATTATAGTTTTATTTCACAAAGAATATTCATAATATTCATATTGAAATATAGCTATGTCTATTTATTTTTCAGTCGATACCGAAAAATAATCATTATTTCATAACTAATGTATGGTAAGTTTTACGAAAACAATTTTCGTACTATGATGTAATTAATAAGTGCTATATGGCAGCTCCCCCTATTTCCACCATTACTATAACAACGTACTAAATTCGAAGGTCCATCATTCACTTAATATAGTTTGTTTATTTCATACACTGCAACTATTTACAATGGAGAGTTCGTCGATCAAATATCTTGAGCTCAAAGAAATAAATCTCATAGAAAACAGTTTTCTATATGAAAATACATTTTGGAATAATTTCTTATTCCAATATTAAGTACCAATTATTATTATAATTCTCATTTCCAATGTTTCTCTATGAAGCTTAAGTGATTATTCATTCTCTTCATCCCAACTGTTCCTTAAATTACATCTATTCTTATACATTCGTTTTCCTTTCAAATGGTCAAACTATTCAAAAGAAAACCTTACTACAATATCATAACAAAATCTTTACAAAAGCATTCGATTATCCTTAATATTCAAGGACATCAAATATGTTGCACTTTACGTAAATCGATAAAAATGACATTTCAGCGATCGAGTTTTAAGATCTATCTTGTAGTTTTTGGTCTTGTGTTACATTAACACAATATAATCCCTTTTGTAATCAATTAAGTTGATTGCATGATCTCCAAAATACTGTTTATTGGCCTATTTCCAATGAACTATATTCATTGAAGTATCGTACATTACGAACTATGACCGTTTACCATATAACATTTATAAATGATAGTATATGTATCAAATATCCATAGTCTTGTATTGCTTTTAGAGTTCGAAACTCATAGCGTGAAGTACACGGTCTCAACCAAATAAGCACGTAACTGACCATTTTACGAATGTATTAAGTAGTTGTAAAAATTAGACACTTGCATGGGTATAGAAAACATTAACATGCAATAGGCATTTAATAGTGGGTATTATATTTCCATTTGTCAACTTTCAATTCAGTTCTTTCGGGATGTTTCTATTCTGTTCTTATCAAGTTTATTCTAGTCCTTGTTGATGATATCCTTGTCTTCTCCAAGTTAAGGGATGAGCATGAGTCATTCTTTCTTATCTCTTTGCAAATTTATTCTATCTTATTTTGGGTATTAATTAATTTAAATTGAATTTATGTGGTTTAAATTAATGATTCTATTTTGAGTTTCAATTTAGTGTTCTGTCAGGGTGTTCTAGTCTCCTACCTTCTTCCTTTTCGGGACGATAAGTTTTGAGTGGGGGAGAGTGTAACGACCCATAAAATTTTCAATAATTTAATTTGTTAGGTTAATAAGTTTTGAGTGATTTAATATAAAAAAAACTTTATCTATTAATAATTGAACAATGGTAATTAGAACTAATTAGTAACAATTGGAATGAAGTCCCAATGATGAAATAATGTAAATTAGTTGTAAATTTGAATGTAAGAAATAAGTGTGAATGTTGAATCATTAATGAGATAATATGTGATAAGTAGAAATTGAAGTAAATCAGTGTTAATTGAGCAATTGTAACATTTGGTTTGGAAATAATAATGGATTCATTAATGTGGATTAAAGTAATAGTAACGGGTGTGAGTTACTATTTAATTGACCTATTAATTTAGTTATAACAGTTATATTTGAGTATAAATTTAAATATAAGTAAATAAGGTTAAGTGGTGTATAAATTAATAAATTTGTATAATTGATAGTAATTGAATGAATTCAGTATTAGGTAAATAATTATGATAAATAGTTGAATATATGATAAACTTAAGTGTAAATTAAAGGGTAGTGATAACAGCTATTATAAGTTGCCTATTTAGTCTATAAAATAATTAGAAAATCTTTAATGTCATTAATGAGAATTTATGCAGTAATGGGAGGTGTGAATGTATAAAATAAATTGAAACGTAAATTTATTATAAAGTAATAAATTGGTAAAAGGAATGGAACTAAGGTAAATTAATTAATTGGTTTTAAATCTTAATTGATGTGTACAATTGACAAGATTTCACATTTAGAAATGTAACATTTTATACAAATTTAAGATATATATATATATATATATATGTTTCTTTTTCCCGTAACTCCTGCCTTTTCCGTTTCTTAACATTCATTTCCACTTTCTTGCCATCCAAACTCCTCATAGCCGTGCATATCAAGTTGAAAATCACGTACAAATCTTCCCAAATATCTCACTTCTTCATTTTCCTTTTCTGATTGGAAGATATTACATAAGTTATTTTATTAAATAGGAAATAAATCCCCTCATTCACTAGCCTCTTTATTGCTTGCCATTCTTTTGGCCATTCATCTTCATAACCCTAGCCGCCACCTATTTTGCAATTCACGTACAAAATTTATTTCCTTCTCATTTTCATTTGCATTTACGAATAAATTATACACAGGATTCTTTTCCTTTTTCTTACCATTCAAAACTCATTAATTCTTGCCTTTTTGTTTTCCTAACATTTATTTCTTTCTTGCCGTGCAAACCACTCCATCATCCATGCACAAAATACATTTCATCTCCTCATTTTTCTTATTTGCTTTCAAGAGAAAATATTTCAAGATCTAAATCCATGGCCTCCTTCTCTTTCTCCTCTTTTTCACTTTTATTTTTTTCCTTTGGTTTTCTTTGCTATGCTCGGCCTCTACCTCCTCTAACCGACCATATCCCCTTCTCCACCACCACCATGATAATCTCCATCACCTCCTCCAAGGCCGTGACCACCAAGCCATGCCTTGAACCCTAGATCCAAAAATAGATCACCATCTCTTTGTTTCAACCATGGTCGAGCCTCTTGCTTTGAGGTAACAAAGGTTGTCATTTAATTCTTGTATTTCTATTATTTAATTCATCTATTCTTTTGTATTAAATCATATTCTTATTTGTTTTATTTTATTTGGGGCAAGATCTGAATATTGGCTCATCATCTTCTCCTCAAAATCTATTCGTGCTTTGTCGTGCTTTTCGGAATTTGTTTTGTGTCTCTTGTTTGTTATCTCCAGCTTTAAAAAGGTGAGATTTATCACTCTATACATATGTACTTATATTATTGTGAAATGATGACAAGTGAATCTGTATAAGTTGATATGTTATTCATACATGCCTGTGATATATTATATGATGTTAAATGTTGTTTATATACCTGTTACATTACCTGATATGTTATTATATGTTATACTATTCATTTTAATTACTGTATCTCACACTGCAAGTTCCCTATCACTATGGGTTGAAATGATACATACCCGAACGGACATTAGAATAAGGAAAAATCATTATGGGCTGAAATGATAGGCTTGAGCGATTTTATTGTAATTTATTTAACTTGGGATTGCGGGTTTGAAATGATAGAACCCGGATTTTTCTTTTTAAATTATGGATTGAAATGATACATATCTGTATCACTTGACCTAGGTTAGAAAATATTATACAGGCCCATGGATATATTTTTAAATAATATTTTCCTAAGAATTGTTAAGTATTTTGAACGTTTAAATATATGAAATTTGAGCTAAAGATTTGATTTAAATGACGTAAATATAAGAAGATGTTGGTTTTCTATAAGTTAAGATTTTATAAGTCAATAAGTGGCTTTAATGGAAATTTTAAAGATGTGTTGGTTTTAAATAGAATTTAAAGACATTTATTAATGTTAAATAACTTAATAATTGAATTTGACTTAATATGGAAGTTTTAAATCTAACCTAGCAATTGTTATGAATTTTACTTTATGAAACGGACATGTTTTGTGTAATAAATAATGTATTTCGAACTGGTTAAATGGAATACAGTTTTAATTGGACATTTGTAATAAAATTTATTTGACTAGAAAATCATAGTTATTTGATGTCTAAATGAATAGATCTAAAAGAAAACGATTGATTGTTATATTAACTATGATAAAATATTCTTTTGTGAAATGTTAGGTTTTGTAAAATAAATAGTTATGATTTTTAAATGGAAGAATGTAACTCTAATTATGACTTAACTTGGAATTTGGAAATTTGGTTTTAAATGAAAACTTTTAAGTTAAGTAAATAAAAGGAAATTAAAATTTTATTTGGGAAATGGGTATTTTAAAATAAAGTATTAAGTTAATTGTTAAAGTAAAAGTTGAGAAAATAATTTACTTTTGACTTAATGAATGAATTATTGTTTAAATTGGATATTTGTTTATAAAATTTTATTTTATTAAATCATAAGTTAAATGATATCCAAATGAATGTTTTGAAGAATGAAATATGATTTTTATAAGTTAAAAATGGCTAAAATTGAAGTTTTAATGTTTCTGAAAAGTTATAATAAAATCTGGAATTTTATTGGTAGCATTTACAAAATGCTGTGGTTTTAAGATGGCATTTGTTAAGTGCTATCATTTCTAAAATTTAACTAAGTTCTGAAATAACCAAGTACTATTACAGCATTTTATAAGTGCTGCTATTCTGAAATTTAACTATGTTTTGAAACAACTAAATACCTATTACAACACTTTATAAGTGCTGCTGTTTTTGAAATTAAGCTGTTTGAAAATAACTAAATATCTATTACAGCACTTTATAAGTGCTGCTGTTTCTGAATTTGACAATGTTTTGAAAGATTACTTATATACCTACTGTAACACTTTATAAGTGCTGTTGTTAGCTGAAAATACAATGTTTTGGAAATTTTATAATTAAATGAATGATCTTTGAAATGCTACAACTTTGGTAATGAAATTTATTTTAAAAGTATTATGATTTCAAAGTATTATGGTTTCAAAGTGTTTTGATGTCGAAATTGTTATAACTTTGAAAGTACTATGACTTTTGGAAATGAATTTATTTGAAATAGTATTTAATTAAGAATTGTTTTGAATATATTGATTTGCAATTGAAGATTTAAGAATATGGCTTTATAAAGTGGTGGTTTAAGATGATTTAAAGGAATGTTTCAAGTTTAATAAATTGAAGGAAATATTCAGTGATTTGGAAATGGGGGTTTTATTTAAATGATATATTGATTTGGTTTTGGAATTTAAATGATATATTATGGCTTTGGTTTTTTTGAAATGGATAAAGATATTTTTGGCTTTGAAGTATAAATTATTTCGAAATAAATATCCATAGGTTATAATAACGGTTGGTTGGCAAAGAGACCGAGATCGGATATGGGCATACTCTCTGTCGATACAGAAAACCACTTTGACAACCGTGTACGCGGTGGAGATTCCAGAATGAAGTAGGATGGTGGCGACGATTCCTATTGAGGTATATACGTGGACCCGACTTCCATGAGTTGGCATAAGGTGGCTAAAACAGGAGCGATTCTCGGGCCAATGAGGTAGCACCTCTGATCGGACGCATTTCTTCGATACATTTCTATTACTTTGTGATTGATTTGGTGGCCACCCTTCGATTTTGATTGGGAGTGTGTTCCAAGGTGGGCGGTAGTGGCTGCTATGCGTTTCCACCAGTCCGGATGCGTAATTGGTATATCTACCCTGGCATTGCCTTGTTGTGCCGTGTCACCTACCATATCGAGCTTTACTACGAGTTTGGATTTGTGCCGTAGCCTGTGGAGTATTGAGGGTAGATCCCGATCTGGGGGTATGCTAATACTGGATAGACTACTGGGACAATTATGTGTTAAGGGTTATATGGGTAACCCCTTAACGCTATTTAAAAGTAAGATTATTTTATTATAGACATTATTATAATAGCGAATATTACTACATAGTAGATAGTTTAACGGATCCGTAAAGAATGGACGATCCCAAGCATTCTTTAAGTTACTTGTGCATTTTATTACAGTTCACTTGAGTTGGTTTACATTGTATAAGTATGTATGTCCTGACTCGAGTGTTTTGTGTTTTGCTTTACGCTCGGGTCAGACTGAGTGATACAACATTCGAGACTCACCTTTGGAGTTGGAGCTTTTCTTGAAGATCCGGCTATCTATTTCGCTCTCAGTTATCAGTTGATTCCAGTGATGTATTCTGATTTATACTTGATTATCATATTGAGACTTCTGTTGTATCTTGTTACTTCTGTTGTATTTGTTAACTCTGATGTATATATTTATAGTAGCTTCATGAACTACTATTTCTTTTGCTTCCGATGCATTGTTATATTACTCTGTGTCTGTGAACTATGATTTATTTACTGTATATTTTGAGTTTTGCCAAATTTTATTTACAATCTATTGTTTTGAATTATTCAAGTCAGGCATGTGTGGATTTATTGTCGATTTGAATGGTCCAAAATAGTGGGTCATTACATGTTCTTACAATATTAGAAAGGTTAAATGTTACCATTTCAATTTTATAATAAGGCTCCCTGTAACGACCCAGAATTTTGAACAAATTAAATTGGAAATATTTAATTAATTTTAAATATTTGAACGGTAATTTAATTTGAATTCCGAATATAACTTTTAATTTGACGATTAAATTATAAAATTTAATTGATTGAAAGTTGAATAAAAATTTGAATCTTCAATTTTAAGCTGAAGAAAATATTTTAAAGGCTTGAAAAATTCATATTGATAGTACTGAAGATAATAGAAGCTTCAGAATTGGATTTGAAACTGTTTTGATCAGTTTTGAATTTTATCGTTTGAATCGATATTTAAAGATAGTCATTTTTCGCACAGTCTCGGAATTCGACGAAACCAGTTCCATTAGGTCCGTAACGTTGAATTATTGTCGGATTTAAAATTTCGTATTTTTCGGAATTGATATGTGAGCACACGGCGAGTAGGGAGGGTTGCGATCGAAGTTAGGAAGGGAGGCTCGCGAATGCAAATAGGAGCAGGACGATGCGAGGGCTCACGTATAGGGGAGAGTAGGCGCACGCGATCGATTCGCGTTGGCTGCAGCATTCAGGCGCGTGGGCGCAGCAGCGTGGAGGCGTTTGCCTTGGCACCGCGATTTGGGGGGAATGTCGCGATGAACTCGAGCGGTGGTGCTCGTGAATTTTGGGGGTAGATCAGATCGGCGAGGCTATTCATAGTCGGTCGTTGGGGTTTTTAGGGCAGAGGTGATGATGGCTCGCCTGGGCTCGGGTCGCGATGGCGGCAACAAGGTGGCTTCGTTCGACGTTGGGTAGCCGGAGTGGTCGTGGGTTTGTCTTCTTGAGACAGTGAGGTATATTTAAAATTTGAGATTAATTTGTTTATTTATTTTAGAAAATAAAAAAAAGGGATAAACAGAAAGAAAATAATATGTTACAGTGAGGTAAATTATCTTATTAGATTTGTAAAATTGATGCATATAAATTTATATCTTCACAGTAAGTGTATATATATATATGAATTTTTAATGAGGTTTGAAAGTTATATAAAAATCAGATTTCTATTTAAATATATATATGTAATAAAAGAAAAATATATATCTAGGGGATATTTACAGTTAGGTATAAAAATTTATTTTGCTTTTGATTTACAGTAAAAATAAAAATATGTAGATAGGGTACTTAAAGAAATATATTAAATGAAAATTGATTATTCAATTTAATTCGAATATTAATAGATTTTGTAAATTGTTTATACAAGGTTAAAAATCAAGAAAACAAACTGGAATGGAAATGAGATGGCAAATTAAAAAGCTAAGGTGAGATTTTTCTCACTCAAAATGAAAGTGGAATTTTCAGTTATTTATTGATTGATTTGATTGCTATTGGATGTGCTATTAGATATGATAGGATATATCTATATATATATAGCAATATATACATATTGGCATATGTATATAATGGATTGATGATTTCCCGCCTCGTATAGCGGATGAGACCCTATTGCGCCGTTAGTAAGCGGATATTTTTATAAAACCCATATACCGCGATATTCCACCTCGAAGTGGAATTGGTATTGTGCTAACATCTGTGGATGCAGGGAAACAGGTTGGAGGGATCCAACTGGATTCCTCACCAGTATTTATTTATTTACAGATATTGATGTATATTCTGTTATCATATTGATATATGATGTTTGTTGTTGTGATTGACTAATTGGTGCTGTTGCATCATCGGATTCAAGTTTTGGAAGTTTAAAAATAACGACTTTTACTTTAAAAGGATTTTAAAGTGATTTTTGGAAGTAGACGTTTTATTTAATTTTTTAATTAATAAATAAACGTTCAAACTTTAAAGTTATAAAAGTTAAGATTTGTGAATTATAACCAAAAGGTAATTTCTTTTGAAATAAATAGTTAAGAAATTTATAAAATGGTTTTAATTGGAATTTTTGAATTATTAAAGCGATGTATGTAAAAGATGTACAAGATTGATATTTATAACTTTAAAATGTTGGTATTATAAAACGAGTTTTTATAAGCGTTAAAAGGAATTTTTAAGAATTTATAAATAAATGAAATTTATAAATTGTGAACTTATAAATGGAAATGATTTTGTAAAATAAAGGAATTATAAGTATTTAACTTATAATTATGGATTGTTGGTATAAGATTTGAGTTATGAATTGAATTGTTAATAAAGGAGATTTATTAAATTGAAGTTGTTAGAAAAATAGAAATAGAATTTATAAACGTTGTTTTATAAATTCGAAATCAATTGAATTTGATAAATTAAATATAGAAGGTTATTAAAGAAGATATATTCGCGATTTTGGATAGCGAATTTTTTTTGAAATAAATGTGTAGAAATGATTGAAATTTGGTTAAGTGAAGTATATTCACGATTTTGGACAGTGGATATATTATTGAATAAAATGGATTCATTTTTGAAGAAGTGATTTTAAAAATGAAGTTAAACATTTTAAAGATGTTTTAAAATGTATTGTGAATTGAAAGCATAGATTTCAACGTTCATTGTTGAAATAGATGTTTTCGAGAAATAAGAAAATGGTGGACTATAACACTGTTGTTATAGTAAATGATTTCCGAAAGGAAATGTTTTATGTAGTATTGGGATTTATATATCTATCAAAAATCCGAATCCCTATACTAGTGATTTTGAGTCGTCGTAACGATGTTTTACGTAACATTCGTTTTGACTCAAATAAAGGTGTTAAAAGAATGATTTCCTTAAAGAATGAATATATACTTAATATTGATTTAAGTATATTGAATATTTTCAAATGTTGAAAATAAATAGTTTTGTGAATTACTTATTTTAAATAAGTATGGAATTGCTTTTCCAATATGAAACGAAGGGTTTGAAACTTTATCTTTTAAAGATAATTTGAAAAGTGAATATTTGAAATTTGTTTTCAAACGGTTAAGTGTGGAAATTTTATATCTAATGAAGATATTTTTGGAGATAAAATATTTTGGAAAATTATTTGGAATCTGATGATGTTGCGCATCTTTATTGATAGTTAAATAACCGACTATCAATAATGACCTTGAATAGGTATTTGTTGTGAATTGGATGAATTTGAATGCCACACTTATTTTTGAATAATCGCTCACTATTCGGGTTAGCCGGGAAAGGACCATGGGGTCGTATAACCCATTCCGAATATGTGATACGTCGTTATGAATTTCATTCGAAGACCGGTGTTGAAGACCGGATATTTTTGAAAACGGAAGGATTACCGTCGAGTTACTCTACATCGGCTGATCTCCGATTTAGAGGTTTTTATCACCCTTAGTGACGGGAAGTCCGGACGTGATTAGAAAATTATCCGGATATGCAAGGGCTTCGTGAGAAGTGCCTTCGGTTCTGTTCGATCCCGGAACAGACTTGTATGGATTGTGTGTCTGACGTTACAATTTGAGATATAAAGCTGATTTCTTTCAAATACATTTCTATTGGTGGCGGAGAATTTATTCTTTTAGCTTAACCCCCTTCTCTGAGACGTACGAGCTCAGAGGTTATGTAGTTGAAATTTATCAGCAATATATTCCCAATTTGGTAACGTGGCATACTGAGTGTTGCTGTGAAATGATCAGTGTTTGATCATTTGTGATATGATCATTTGTTTGATCTTATATCTTTGTGATCATAGGTTGATCATTTGTTTGATCCGAAGCAGGGCTTTGTAGAAAGCGTAGCTTTGTGGACGAGACTTCGTCGAGCCTCACACCCCGGAAATGGTCAAAACAGGAAGGATGCGGCAAGGTTCTAGGGAGTAGCGCCCCTTAGTGTATGTCATTCCTTCTGGATAGAGGTGGTATCATGGTATGGAGCCCAGATACTTAACCTATGTGGTTGCTGCATTTTTACTATGTGGTTTGTTGGAAATCGGGGATCCTCGGGAAGATCGGTTACGATCGGGAGATGGCATACGCGTGTCAGTAGTTACCTATTTTTGCAGAGGTAACCCGGCCTTGTGTTGGCAGAGATCTAACCGTAATGTTAGGTTATTTCTCGGGTCGTCTATTCCAGGGACGTACCCATCGTGGAAAAGGAAGTTCCTTAGCCTGACCATTTGTTGGAAATCCAAAGAAACAATACGAGCCTTGTACGGTTTTAGTTGTAGAACCTGCCATTTAATATGGTAGCTATAGTAGGCATACTATAATGGTACCTATGTCGGCTAAGATTAATATTCTACTTTCGAAATGTTTTCTACACTATGCACTAATAATAATATCAAAAAGAATTTGATTTTTGCGTAGTAAGCATCTTTGACTATCATAAGAAGAAATCTCCTCCAATTCTGCGTTTGCATTGTGTGTGTGGCGGGAGGTCTTATGGTAGTTTCATTTTCCAAAAGCATTGCGAATTGATTTTAAAATTTTTCTGTTGTTTATTTTAAAGATAAATAACTGTTTTACGATCTCACACCAGTCACCATGACTGACTCGGAGTTTATTGTTCCCTTCTAAACTCTGGGGGCCCACCAATTTCCACACGGGCAGCCTAGAGTTATGTTATCAGGATATTCAGGATATTCTGGAGCTTTGGAAGCAAGCTGGATGGCGTAACGTATCATTCGTATTTGTTTATTTATTCCGCTGTGTATTCTGTATGAGGACAAGTTATATAACTGTCCATTGTTGTATTGAGTCGTATATTGACTCTGATTGATGTATGTATAAAATGATATAGTTCTTTGATTTAAAGATTATTCAATTATCTATTATATATTGTTCCGCTGCGATGTGTAAGATTCTGGTTCTTCTCTATTTTCTTCTTCTTTCTTCTCTTTTTCTTCTGTCTTCTTCTTCTGTCTTTTTCTTTCTTTTTAAAACCCTCACTATTGGAGTTTTCGGCACTCGATTTCTCGGCAGTCGATAAAGGGAGTATCGATGTCGAATTTTCGAAAGTCGAAAATTTCTGTATGTGACAGCGTGGTATCAGAGCATATGGTTAAGCGACAACCCTGCTCTGTTGGGTGTTACTCATTAGAGATAGAGTCAGTAGTACTCTAGAATGAGTTGAGTGTAATAATAGATATGAGCGCGCATTTGTTATTGAATATAAAATTGTTTTGTATTGTGTTGACTTATCGGTTGATTGTTTATGGATTCTGGTCGGTGCAGTCTAGCTAACTGTAATCGATAGGGGTTTCTAAACTCTTAAACAAGATAAACCGACACAGTATTGTTTTAAATAGGGTAAATGAAATAATTTTGCCCAAAACTATTTTTGTATAGAAAAGAAATGATTTTCTATGAATTATCATAGTATATGGATGTTTGGTTGTTATAAAATAATAACATTGAATTATTATCATTGTTATATGAAATGGAATGAGAAATTAAAATAATAACCAAAGATTTGGAAATAAATCCATTTAACGAATGAAATTTATAAATGTGAATTTAAAGATAAAGAGATGAATTCACATACAAATGAAATTTAAAGAATGTAAATTATAAATGTGATTTGAAATTTGAAACGGAATTCCAGAGAAGTATTTGGAAATGTTTTGAAAAGAATTTGAAAATTTTGGAGATTTGGAAAGTTTAAATTCTTTTTGGAGTTGAAAATGAATTTCAAAGGTTTTGAAAAGTATTTTAGAGAAATGAAAAGCTCTAAACTCTTTTCGGTCGCTGGAAAATAACTTCGATAATGACTGCAGCATTATCGATGTTCATTTTCGGGTTTCCAGAAGAGGAATTGCTGCCAAATTGTTTTAAATGGAGGTTGTTTGGAAAATTTGGGTTTTTGTTTTGGAAATTCAAATGGAATTTGAATTGTTTTCAAAATGGCTTTGAAATGTTGGTAAACTCTGGAATGCTACATAAAAATATTTATGGAATATTACTAAGTTGATAACTTATACAATTTGAATTTTGGTAGAATAAATTTAACTTAAAAGAATGAAGTTAAATCAAAGCAAGTATAAGTGAATCAATTAAATGAAAATGAAATTGAATGTTGAAATTCATTTGGAATTCGTAAGCAAATGAATTGAATTGAATAATTGTAAATGAAAGATGAATTAAAGTTCATATGGAAATTGGAAATCCAGTTTAAATGTAAGTAGATTTAATCGAAGTAGAATTAAAATAAAATTGTGAATGAATAAATAAGTTTACAATTAGAAATGAATTAGTAATTGAAACTAATCTAAAAATAATCAGTTATGAATGAAAGCTGATAAAATTCAATATTCAGGAGATAAACCGAATCCAAATTAGATTGGAATTGTGAATTGAATTCAAATGAATTTGAAATGTAAAATTGAATAAGAAATGAACATGTGTAACTTCAATAGTGAATTAGAGATGATATAAGAAGTTTATATTGAAAATTTTGTAATAGAATTTGGCAAAATGGTTTGAATATGTAACTAGATATTATGGCTAGTAGGATATACAGGTGTTATAAAATGAATTGGGATTTTGATTTCAAAGATAAAGTGAATTGCTCGACAAAAGGTAAGTATTTGAATTTCAATATGAGATTTGCTGATTTCTTGTCTAGCCGCTTGGCTTTTTCTTTTTCTTTTTGAAATCTGAGAGTCCGTAGGGACGTTTTGTAGTCGTACCGTATTAGCCGCGCAAAGGAGACGCTGGCGAAATTTTTCGAAAATTTAGGGCGTTAGAAAAATTTTGAGAAAATTTTGAAAGTTTAAATTTGAATTTGAATTTAAATTTGAAAAGAGAAGTTAAACAATATTGTTTTAAAATTATGAAAGTGTTTAGAAAGTTAGTTGAATTAATAACGAATCTTTAGTAGAAAGATTTGTTTTGATAAATTGATAAAACTATTAGATTGTGAAAGATAGTAGACGAGTTAAGGACCTTTTTCCCTAACTTGTAATTTCGAGGACGAAATTCTTTTAAGGGGGGAAGTTTGTAACGACCCAGAATTTTGAACAAATTAAATTGGAAATATTTAATTAATTTTAAATATTTGAACGGTAATTTAATTTGAATCCCGAATATAACTTTTAATTTGACGATTAAATTATAAATTTTAATTGATTGAAAGTTGAATAAAAATTTGAATCTTCAATTTTAAGCTGAAGAAAATATTTTAAAGGCTTGAAAAATTCATATTGATAGTACTGAAGATAATAGAAGCTTCAGAATTGGATTTGAAACTGTTTTGATCAGTTTTGAATTTTATCGTTTGAATCGATATTTAAAGATAGTCATTTTTCGTACAGTCTCGGAATTCGACGAAACCAGTTCCATTAGGTCCGTAACGTTGAATTATTGTCGGATTTAAAATTTCGTATTTTTCGGAATTGATATGTGAGCACACGGCGAGTAGGGAGGGTTGCGATCGAAGTTAGGAAGGGAGGCTCGCGAATGCAAATAGGAGCAGGACGATGCGAGGGCTCGCGTATAGGGGAGAGTAGGCGCGCGCGATCGATTCGCGTTGGCTGCAGCATTCAGGCGCGTGGGCGCAGCAGCGTGGAGGCGTTCGCCTTGGCACCGCGATTTGGGGGGAATGTCGCGATGAACTCGAGCGGTGGTGCTCGTGAATTTTAGGGGTAGATCAGATCGGCGAGGCTATTCATAGTCGGTCGTTGGGGTTTTTAGGGCAGAGGTGATGATGGCTCGCCTGGGCTCGGGTCGCGATGGCGGCAACAAGGTGGCTTCGTTCGACGTTGGGTAGCCGGAGTGGTCGTGGGTTTGTCTTCTTGAGACAGTGAGGTATATTTAAAATTTGAGATTAATTTGTTTATTTATTTTAGAAAATAAAAAAAAGGGATAAACAGAAAGAAAATAATATGTTACAGTGAGGTAAATTATCTTACTAGATTTGTAAAATTGATGCATATAAATTTATATCTTCACAGTAAGTATATATATATATATGAATTTTTAATGAGGTTTGAAAGTTATATAAAAATCAGATTTCTATTTAAATATATATATGTAATAAAATAAAAATATATATCTAGGGGATATTTACAGTTAGGTATAAAAATTTATTTTGCTTTTGATTTACAGTAAAAATAAAAATATGTAGATAGGGTACTTAAAGAAATATATTAAATGAAAATTGATTATTCAATTTAATTCGAATATTAATAGATTTTGTAAATTGTTTATACAAGGTTAAAAATCAAGAAAACAAACTAGAATGGAAATGAGATGGCAAATTAAAAAGCTAAGGTGAGATTTTTCTCACTCAAAATGAAAGTGGAATTTTCAGTTATTTATTGATTGATTTGATTGCTATTGGATGTGCTATTAGATATGATAGGATATATCTATATATATATATATATAGCAATATATACATATTGGCATATGTATATATTGGATTGATGATTTCCCGCCTCGTATAACGGATGAGACCCTATTGCGCCGTTAGTAAGCGGATATTTTTATAAAACCCATATACCGCGATATTCCACCTCGAAGTGGAATTGGTATTGTGCTAACATCTGTGGATGCAGGGAAACATGTTGGAGGGATCCAACTGGATTCCTCACCAGTATTTATTTATTTACAGATATTGATGTATATTCTGTTATCATATTGATATATGATGTTTGTTGTTGTGATTGACTAATTGGTGCTGTTGCATCATCGGATTCAAGTTTTGGAAGTTTAAAAATAACGACTTTTACTTTAAAAGGATTTTAAAGTGATTTTTGGAAGTAGACGTTTTATTTAATTTTTTAATTAATAAATAAACGTTCAAACTTTAAAGTTATAAAAGTTAAGATTTGTGAATTATAACCAAAAGGTAATTTCTTTTGAAATAAATAGTTAAGAAATTTATAAAATGGTTTTAATTGGAATTTTTGAATTATTAAAGCGATGTATGTAAAAGATGTACAAGATTGATATTTATAACTTTAAAATGTTGGTATAATAAAACGAGTTTTTATAAGCGTTAAAAGGAATTTTTAAGAATTTATAAATAAATGAAATTTATAAATTGTGAACTTATAAATGGAAATGATTTTGTAAAATAAAGGAATTATAAGTATTTAACTTATAATTATGGATTGTTGGTATAAGATTTGAGTTATGAATTGAATTGTTAATAAAGGAGATTTATTAAATTGAAGTTGTTAGAAAAATAGAAATAGAATTTATAAACGTTGTTTTATAAATTCGAAATCAATTGAATTTGATAAATTAAATATAGAAGGTTATTAAAGAAGATATATTCGCGATTTTGGATAGCGAATTTTTTTGATATAAATGTGTAGAAATGATTGAAATTTGGTTAAGTGAAGTATATTCACGATTTTGGACAGTGGATATATTATTGAATAAAATGGATTCATTTTTGAAGAAGTGATTTTAAAAATGAAGTTAAACATTTTAAAGATGTTTTAAAATGTATTGTGAATTGAAAGCATAGATTTCAACGTTCATTGTTGAAATAGATGTTTTCGAGAAATAAGGAAATGGTGGACTATAACACTGTTGTTATAGTAAATGATTTCCGAAAGGAAATGTTTTATGTAGTATTGGGATTTATATATCTATCTAAAATCCGAATCCCTATACTAGTGATTTTGAGTCGTCGTAACGATGTTTTACGTAACATTCGTTTTGACTCAAATAAAGGTGTTAAAAGAATGATTTCCTTAAAGAATGAATATATACTTAATATTGATTTAAGTATATTGAATATTTTCAAATGTTGAAAATAAATAGTTTTGTGAATTACTTATTTTAAATAAGTATGGAATTGCTTTTCCAATATGAAACGAAGGGTTTGAAACTTTATCTTTTAAAGATAATTTGAAAAGTGAATATTTGAAATTTGTTTTCTAACGGTTAAGTGTGGAAATTTTATATCTAATGAAGATATTTTTGGAGATAAAATAATTTGGAAAATTATTTGGAATCTGATGATGTTGCGCATCTTTATTGATAGTTAAATAACCGACTATCAATAATTACCTTGAATAGGTATTTGTTGTGAATTGGATGAATTTGAATGCCACACTTATTTTTGAATAATCGCTCACTATTCGGGTTAGCCGGGAAAGGACCATGGGGTCGTATAACCCATTCCAAATATGTGATACGTCGTTATGAATTTCATTCGAAGACCGGTGTTGAAGACCGGATATTTTTGAAAATGGAAGGATTACCGTCGAGTTACTCTACATCGGCTGATCTCCGATTTAGAGGTTTTTATCACCCTTAGTGACGGGAAGTCCGGACGTGATTAGAAAATTATCCGGATATGCAAGGGCTTCGTGAGAAGTGCCTTCGGTTCTGTTCGATCCCGGAACAGACTTGTATGGATTGTGTGTCTGACGTTACAATTTGAGATATAAAGCTGATTTCTTTCAAATACATTTCTGTTGGTGGCGGAGAATTTATTCTTTTAGCTTAACACCCTTCTCTGAGACGTACGAGCTCAGAGGTTATGTAGTTGAAATTTATCAGCAATATATTCCCAATTTGGTAACGTGGCATACTGAGTGTTGCTGTGAAATGATCAGTGTTTGATCATTTGTGATATGATCATTTGTTTGATCTTATATCTTTGTGATCATAGGTTGATCATTTGTTTGACCCGAAGCAGGGCTTTGTAGAAAGCATAGCTTTGTGGACGAGACTTCGTCGAGCCTCACACCTCGGAAATGGTCAAAACAAGAAGGATGCGGCAAGGTTCTAGGGAGTAGCGCCCCTTAGTGTATGTCATTCCTTCTGGATAGAGGTGGTATCATGGTATGGAGCCCAGATACTTAACCTATGTGGTTGCTGCATTTTTACTATGTGGTTTGTTGGAAATCGGGGATCCTCGGGAAGATCGGTTACGATCGGGGGATGGCATACGCGTGTCAGTAGTTACCTATTTTTGCAGAGGTAACCCGGCCTTGTGTTGGCAGAGATCTAACCGTAATGTTAGGTTATTTCTCGGGTCGTCTATTCCAGGGACGTACCCATCGTGGAAAAGGAAGTTCCTTAGCCTGACCATTTGTTGGAAATCCAAAGAAACAATACGAGCCTTGTACGGTTTTAGTTGTAGAACCTGCCATTTAATATGGTAGCTATAGTAGGCATACTATAATGGTACCTATGTCGGCTAAGATTAATATTCTACTTTCGAAATGTTTTCTACACTATGCACTAATAATAATATCAAAAAGAATTTGATTTTTGCGTAGTAAGCATCTTTGACTATCATAAGAAGAAATCTCCTCCAATTCTGCGTTTGCATTGTGTGTGTGGCGGGAGGTCTTTTGGTAGTTTCATTTTCCAAAAGCATTGCGAATTGATTTTAAAATTTTTCTGTTGTTTATTTTAAAGATAAATAACTGTTTTACGATCTCACACCAGTCACCATGACTGACTCGGAGTTTATTGTTCCCTTCTAAACTCTGGGGGCCCACCAATTTCCACATGGGCAGCCTAGAGTTATGTTATCAGGATATTCAGGATATTCTGGAGCTTTGGAAGCAAGCTGGATGGCGTAACGTATCATTCGTATTTGTTTATTTATTCCGATGTGTATTCTGTATGAGGACAAGTTATATAACTGTCCATTGTTGTATTGAGTCGTATATTGACTCTGATTGATGTATGTATAAAATGATATAGTTCTTTGATTTAAAGATTATTCAATTATCTATTATATATTGTTCCGCTGCGATGTGTAAGATTCTGATATTGTTTCTGCTTTTGATGTTGTTCTGTTGTTCTTCTCTATTTTCTTCTTCTTTCTTCTCTTTTTCTTCTGTCTTCTTCTTCTGTCTTTTTCTTTCTTTTTAAAACCCTCACTATTGGAGTTTCCGGCACTCGATTTCTCGGCAGTCGATAAAGGGAGTATCGATGTCGAATTTTCGAAAGTCGAAAATTTCTGTATGTGACACTCCCACTAGTCTTTTACATTTCTCCAAACCCTAAGATGAAACATAGAAGTCTTTCGACTTCACTAGTGGGTGTTAGGACTCATCTGTCTTGGTATTCTGACCTTGAGTTTGCTCAACAAATCATAGCCCCACGAACGATGGATAACTCCTTATCGGTTGTATCACATACAACTCCTAACCTATTTTTCCTTGTCCTAATGTCATTTCGACCTTGAGTTTGCTCAACAAATCGAAAGAGATTATTCGCTCATACCTACCACATCGCAACGGCCTAAATATAGTATATGTACCTTGAGTTTGCTCAACAAATACATATATTTATCTTACCTCGTCCATTCAATATATTAATAATACTACATATAACATCCCTAGCTTGAGTTTGCTCAACAACTAAGGAGTATGCAAGCAATTTATTAATATATATATATATATGGTAGAGGAAAACATTATATTAAAGATTCATAATATTCAATATATTATATTGAGTGATATCGACTTATGGAATAATGTATTTCTTATGAAATACCCTCGTGATTCAAGTGTCAGACACATCAGAAATCACAGTATACATACATTTACGTATGTATTCATTCCTTAAGTCTATTTGGGTTTCTTTAATATTCCACCTTTAGTTTATACACTCCTATTTTATAAGTTTCATTATTATATAACTTTTATATTTTAATTAACTTATACAATAATTTTATAAATAACATTTTATTAGTTAAATATTATTTAATTAATTTTAATTAATTAACTCTTTAATTAATTTTAAATTAGCATTTGAATACACATTTTATATTGCACACATCTATTATAACCTTTATAGTGTATACTATAACCTTTATAGTATAACAGATATATCTTATATATGCGTATTTTTTATTTAATTAATTAACCTTTAATTTATTTATTTAATTAAACAATTTTAATTAAATTATATCAATTTCAAAATTTATCTTACATACATGTATACTTATGTTATCTTAACACTTTAAAATAACATAACATATATAAACATATATAATACATGCATATAAGTATTAATTAATTAACTCATTTAATTAATTTATTTTATTAATCTTATTAATAAATTTTAAATTTTGAAATTAATATTTAAACAGTTTCAAACATTTTGAAATTTTCATTATCTTTTCAAACATTTTGAAAATTTATGTTATATTATAACCATTTATAATAAACATGTTTTTATTTTAATTTTAACTTTAAATTTAAAATCTTGTCTCAATTTTCAAAACTATTTTGAAAATTAGTCCAAGGCCCAATTAAATTGGGTCTTTTCTGTTAGGAGTAATCTTTGGGCTTACTCCACCTTTCAGGCCAGACTTGTAACCAGGTAGGACAAGGTACTTGATTACCCAATTCCAATCCTAGACATTACCTTTCTAGACACCATACTTAGTGAGCAATCTTAATTAGTTAGCCCTAACATGACTAATTTAAACTGCATAAGCTTTTAGGTTCTGATACCATTGAAGGAACTGGGTCAGCCCGTAGCGGAAGAAATGAGTTAATTTCAAAAAAATTACCATTTAGGATCATTAATGGACCTATGAAGTCTAAATTAATTTAGAACTTTTCTAAGTTTCTTTTAAATAAAATCAATATTTTATCTAATTTATGAATAAAGTTTTACTTTAATTTAATTTAATGTGTATGTAAATTAGAGTATATCAAATATACACTTATGTACATATTTACGTGTAATGGAATGAATGTATCAAATACATTCATGTTGTGAAATATAAGTGTAAAATATAAAGAAGTGTATATTTGTGTAACTACGCATGAGAAATTTTAGAGAAGGAAAACCTTTGGTCTTCTTTCTCTTGACATGTATAATAAATTGAGGAAAGATAAGGCTATAAATGTAGAGAGAGAAACTCTTACGTTTCTCTCTCTTTTTAATTACATTGAATGACATATTAAATGACATTTACAGTAGAATTTGCATATGCCTTTATTGTCCAAGTTTTTTAAGTAATAAAATATACATGTATAATAATTGATAAGTTTACACTACACATACATATGTTAAAATAAGTTTTCCTATATATATGAGTTTGTCAAAACAAGAATTAACAATTATAACAATGGTTTCAATTAAGGAAGAGCTTGAAATTAAATTCTGCAGTTTCACAAAAAAGTCCGTTTTGATTTAAATTAAAATAACATAAACATATGTATAAATAATTGCAAGTTATGTATTCATTTTAAAATAACACATCTACTTATATATATGTATGAAGTTTGCAATTTAAGTAACATATATGTTTAAATTTAATGCTAACAAAATGATTCAATCTTTTAATCTTAGATATGAAATAATAGTCTATAACTTTACATAAATTACCACTTATGAATTCTAAAATAAAAGGAAAATTTTACTTTTATGACTAAAACAAGTAAAATTAAATCATTTCTGAAATTAACCATGCAACATTGAAAATTAATTTTACTGTATAAAACCACCAACGAATATAGTTTATTAATGTTTATGTATACAAATGTTACAAAATTTTATATACAACATTACAACATAATAAAATATTTTTACATTCCTTTTTTTTACAATTCCAAAACAACGATAGAAAAAAAAATATCGAACAACTTGGGCATATACAAATTTGTTGTACGATAAATCAGATCTGACTATACAAAAGGGACACACAATAAAACAAATAAAGGATTTGAAGTCAACCATAATAAACATATTAACAATGGATATGTGAATGAGGAGAGATTCAAATTAAATCTACATAATGATCATATAATTAGGAGAGATTAAAAAAAAGGGATCTAAGTTATATTACAAGATGAATACACAAGATAGAAGAGATATAATATGAATAAATCTAAATCTTTTAAACATGATGAGATAGAAGATATATAATATGAATAAATGTGGACCATTTCAATGCGATGAGTATACAAATAAATAAAATTAGAATTACCAAAAATAAAGCCAATGGTTTGCACCTTGAATGATGAATCACATCTCCTAGATTCAGAAATCAGCCTCCAAATGTTGCAAGGATCAAGAGGAGTAAACCACTTTTCATAATTGATTTTATTTGTATTTGATTTTAGGAAGAATTGAAACCATGGAAGATCTCATATTTTTATCCATTAGAGAAGGAGAGAACCAGAAAAGTTACAGAAAGAAGAATGAAAAAAAAATGAGAAACTCAATTGTACGTACAAAATTAATTAGAGAATATGTTTTATTTGAAAGAAAGAAACATTTCTCATTCTTAAGTTAAAACTTCTCTAATTAATTCTCTTGATTAACTTTCTCTTTTCACTTCTATTTCTTTACATGGTATGGCTGAAAATTACGTGCCATCAAATGACATAAGATTCCATAAATTAATGCATGTAATTATCTTTTATTTAATTACAATGATATCATATATCAATGCACGCTATAACTTTTATAAATGCATTTAAATAATTAAAAATAACTCCCAAACATCAAATAAAATAAATAGTAATTAATATTTCTCAAATACTAATTAATTTACAACCTTTTATAAATTAATTAAATCATGTGGTTTTTTGGAGAATTCATCATTACGGTTGTGCGACTCAAAGGTGTAAATTCAGTCAACGATTAATATTGAACAATTCAAATATTAACGTTCACACATCACTTAGCAGGTGGTGTGACATTTTGGCTAAATTCATCGCTTACACATCTTTTGGTAAAATTCAATTTTACTTATTATAAGCGGTACCTAATAGTGGCTATTATTTACACCAATTCTCTTCGTTAAAACTATATCACTTTGGATTTATGGTATTTGGTAATGGTCAAAATTCCAATACCATCCACATTCAACTTTATAGTCAAAACACAAAGTCCTTAGTTCAATAATAACAGTTATTATTAACCAAAATGCTCTGGCTAGAGACTTTGACTTTGAATCGACCATGATACTAACCCCATATAATTGAGGAGACGAATCCTCTCTTGAATAATGCTTCACTTCCAATACTTCCACTCGATCCAACTATTGTCACTCGATGGAACGCCATGCCATGATTTGACTATAGTCAAAGCAGAGCTTTCATATTGAAGATCCACAGTATTCTCAAGTCGAGAGAACTGTGTAAATCAGTCACATCGATATTTTCTGTTTGACCTTAGTTATATTAACCAACTGAAAACTATCAAGTGAGTCATTCCATAGTTATCCAATAACTATCAATACGTAACCTCTAGGTGCCCCCAGCAGTCATGAGTAATACACTGCCCAACATTTGGAGAGCGTTACGTACTCTAGTCTCAATAGATACTTCGATATCCAATCTCGATGCATCTTGACTAGGAACATTTAAAATGATATATTTGTTTCATTGTGATAAATTACTCATGGTTACAACACTTTGTAACTACTATAAAAAAACATACCATTTATGGTTTTCTATTAAATATACTTTTAATTAAATTGATTAATTTAACATAACCACATTATATCAAGTATATATTAGAAAGAAAACACCATTATTTCGAACAAGATTGGTCAACGAGTTAGATATATACAACAAATTACACAATTTCCCCTAGAGCATACCCCTAACTCTATCAGTATAGGAACTGGAGTTTTTGCGTAGTCCAACTCCTTTGAAGTGGCAGTACTTGGTGTACTTATAGCAGCTGTAAATGATGCTTAGATGGTTGAGATTGAGCTGTAAAGCAAGTAGGAAGTGCGCCTGGCTATTGATCAGGTTGAACGGGCAGATTCGAGACAGTTGGAATAGTGAAAGGAATGTGTGGCTGAGATAAGTGCCAACAGGAGAACCATGCAAGGTGCGTGCCTTGCTTTTACTACGCATTTAATGCATTTTCCACTATAATGGCATGTTATAAGAATACGACATGCTCTCTGTTAGAAGTAGATACACCTCTATGCAGTAAAAGTCTTGCTAATGCACCGCAAAATTGCTGCTATGGCGCATAACACTCTTTGACTGCTATGATTTTTAAATATAGCGCTATTAAACAGTAGATCCACTTTAAGCCCTACTATGTTCCACTACACTCGCTAAATCAATGTTTTTTAGCAGCCGCTTTAGCAACATTAATATAAAATGGTTGATTTGACTAGTTCTCTTTTGATTTAAGTCAATAAAGTTATGGCAAAGACCTAAGTTTACAGCATTTATGCTTAATATAAGTTAGAAATCTATTATAGTCACCAAATCTAGACTGCATAACGATGATATTCTTCGGTTTTTTATATAAGGTTAAACAATATTTCTTTTTTCTACACGAATGATGTAAGAACGAAAATAAATTAAATTTAAATATTTGGTTTTATATATAACAAAGCTTTTTTCACTTCCGCTATTTTCCATTACATTCTCGCTTTATCCCTACTATAACATTTTGCACCTCCATTGCTATGGAACTACTAAGCGCTTTAACTGCACAAATACACCTGGTTATACTTTTTGTCGGTACTTCTACATGCTTTGGTAGCAAGGTGGGTTGCGTTGGTTAGCTGACTGCTTAGGACGCGAAGAGAATAGGGAGTTGCCAATGTGATGATCGCAGGATTCGAACCCCTACCATCCTGAAAAGCAACACCACGCACTAACCATTGTGATATAAGATCTTTTGTGTTAACTTTTCAAGATGGATGTTACAGACTACCCATCTAAAGAGCCCAAGGTCCTTGTTGGCTCATCATTACACACCACCAAGGCGTTGAGCTTGTAAACTTCATCAGTATCACACCGGTTGACATCTGCGGCATTACAACACACAATTCCGGTTGGGTATAGGCTTTGATACCAGATGTGACAGCCGCAGGATTCGAACCCCTGCCGTACCAGAAACAACACCATGCACTAATCACTGTGCTAAGAGATCTTTTGTGCTAACTTTTCAAGAGGGATGTTACAACAAAGAATAAAGCTGAGGGCGTGCCGAGACAAGCATGAGACGATGAGATGGTGTGCCAACTATAGGTAGTTATACTGGAGCTGGACCAAAGGCGGGCCATGCTTGAGCTGGTCTTGAGCTATGCCAGTTGGCAAATGACTGGGAGTGATGCTCGAGCGAACGACTTGGTACGCTGAATGCATGTCGGCATGTGGGAGCCAGTCATATGTTAGATGGGTTGGTGAGGACCAAGTTATGCCTTGGTCTAGTTTTGCTTGAAGAGTTGGCTATTGAAACTAATTCAGGGCGCATTAACCGTCAGCTAGCTTGATGTGCTATTTAGTAGATGGGTTGGCGTGGGCCTAGCCTAAACCTAGCTGTCAATTAAGGGAGCCTAGTTGACCTGCCCTTAACCTTGGCGAGTTTGCCGGGGATTGGTCTGGATCTATATCAACCTGGATCGGACTGGGCCAGGCCAAGAAGCCATGATCAGCTTTTCCTTTTACTTACAAAAAAATTAAGTAATAGCAGCATTCAAATTCCTTCAAGTATCATCTACAGCTCGACCGAGGTCCCTCATCTGCCTTACCTCATAGGCATGCATAAGTAAACAACAAGTTGTATAATAGACTATACTAGGTACTGTAGCAAAGCAGTTGAAAGCATACATACTTTAGTAGTTCGCCATCAGTATTTAATGCTCAATAAATGCAATACATGCACCTGGTACGAAGAGAAAACCGGCTTGTTTCTCAATGCACATTCTAGCCTTGCTTTATAGTTGTCTTCCATTAACTAGACGACTGGATCAATAGTTCAGCGACTTTCACGCCTTATTGCTATGTGATCTCAGTCATCCATCATCTTCTATAGCCACAATAAATATCCCCAGCCATGCAACTTTAAAGAGGTTGTAAATTATTAGAATTCTAGTTATTATCTCCTTTCCAAAGTCCCTCAAACAGCAAATCGAAGTCCTAGGTGTTGGAACTGGGCAGCCCGTAGCGGAAGAAATGAGTGAATATAAAAAAAAGTTCCATTTTGGATCTTTATTAAGCCTATGAAGTCTAATTTATTTAGAATATTTCTAAATTTATTTTAAACAAAATCATTATTTTATTGAAATTTATAATATAATTTTATTTTACCATTATGTTTTTGTAACGACCCAGAATTTTGAACAAATTAAATTGAAAATATTTAATTAATTTTAAATATTTGAACGACGATTTAATTTGAATCCCCGATATAGCTTTGAAATTGACGATTAAATTATAAAATTTAATCTAGCGAATGCTGAATAAAAATTTGTATCTTCGATTTTAAGCCGTAGAAAAATATTTCGAAAGCTTTTAAAATTCGTATTGATAACACTGAAGATAATAGAAGCTTCAGAATTGAAGTTTACAGTTATTTGTTCAGTTTTGAAAATTTTATCGTTCAGCCGATATTTAAAAATAGTCGTCCGAGGCACAGTCTTGGAATTCGACGAAACCAGTTCCATTGGGTCCGTAATATTGTATTATTACCGGATTTCAACTTTCGTAGCATTTGGAGCTGTTATGTGAGAATACGACACGTAAACGCGTTGAAATTAAAACGGATTCAATTTAATTCAAATTTAAATTATCGTTCATCAGCTACTTTTAGCTTCTCCTTAAATCACGCCTTGAATCACGAAATGAATCGTGCAGAGGCATGGGCGCGTACATTTTCTGTCGTTCGAAATCAACGTAAAAATCTCGTTCCCCTCTTTCCATTCAAATTCGAACATCAGAGAGAAAATAATGGCCGAGCAGTTTCTTCCCTTTACAATTCGAAGACGAGCCCTTCATTCAAATTTAAAATAGTCCAAGCAGTTTTTCCCCAAATTCCCTCTGTACCAAATCAAAACGGTCGAACTCATCCTCCTCCTACGCGATACTTTCTACCACTGATTTGAAGACCGGCTACTGTCTCTTTTTACTTCCACTGCTAAAATTATGGAGGAGGGATCTCGCGAAGGGGGAAAGCGCGCGCGTGTGCGTACGCGAGAGAGGGGGGACCGCGAACGTGGGCGGCGTGTCGTGGATGTCGCGATGGCAGTTTCAGGGGACTCGTGATGTCGCGGTGACTACGCGGGCTCCTCGCATGTGCGAGCATCTGGGAGGCGACGTAGGGGCAGCGTTGACCTAGGTGGGGGTCGCGAATGGGAATATGGCAGGATCAGTTTCGACTGGGGCGGTCTCGTGGATGATGTTGCGATCGAAGTAGTGATGGCGTGCTCGTGATGTCGAGTCGAAGGCGATGGAGTGGTCAGAGCACGTTCGCAAGCAACTGGGGGTTTGGGTTCGTTGTGAGACAGTCAAATTGGATGGATCGAGTGGCCGTGATGTGGCTCGAGCGTGGTGATGGTTTGAGGTATAAATTTGTTTTACAGTATTTATAAATAATAATAAAAAAAAACATGGATATATATACATATTTTAGGAAATACAGTGAAGTACAAAACAGATATTTATTTATTTACAGATAATTTTAATATATATGTATATATATATATGGGTTTGAGAAAATTTATATACAGTAAGTGTTATGAAAAAAGGAATATATATATATAAGTATAAAAGTTTTAGTTTGCTTTAAATAATGATGTTAGTGGATAGATAATTAAATTTACTTATTAAATTTATTTTTGTCATTAAAGGATATTTTTAAAATGGAAGTTTTATAAGTTAAACTAAATAGTAGATTTTTAAACAATAAATTATAATGGATACATTATTTGGTTAACCTATATAATTATTTTAGGTAACTAGAAAAGTATTTTATTGACGAGAATATAGTTTTAAATTTAAATTATTAGTCAAATAAATTTATTTAAAGGAGAATTGGTTTAAATAAAACTATCAGTTAATTCGACTATTAAACGGAAATTAATTATTCAGTTGATTCAAATATTAATAAATGGTGTAAATATTTATACTAGGTCAAAAGATCGTGAAAAACAAACTGGAGTTGAAATTGGATTGCAAATATAAAAAGTAAAGGTGAGATCTTCTCACTCAGATTTAATTTGAATTTACAGTTATTGATTTATGACTGCTTGGATGTGATATTAGATATAGTAGGATATATCTATATATATATAGCAATATATACATATTGGCATATGTATATATTGGATTGATGATTTCCCGCCTCGTATAGCGGATGAGACCCTATTGCGCCGTTAGTAAGCGGATTTTTATAAAACCTATATACCGCGATATTCCACCTCGAAGTGGAATTGGTATTGTGCTAACGTCTTTGGATGCAGGGAAACAGGTTGGAGGGATCCAACTGGACCCCTCACATTGATTGAATTTATTTCTACTGTGATGTGATAATCTGTGAATGATTATTGATGTTATTGAATTGATGTCTGGAAATTGTTTGAAAGCTAAAATTTAGCTGAATGGATGTTTGATATCATTGGATTCCAAAAATAAACGAAATTGAATTTTTGAAATAAAAATAGAAATTTCTAAGTGAATTAATTTTAGAAATTGAATAAATTTTGAAGAAAGGAATTTTTAAAGTATAAAAAGTTAATTTTTATAATCTTATCGAATTAATTCCAGAATCAAGTGAAAATGTTAAATAAATGGATTTCGTAAAATAGTGATTATAATTTGAAGAATTTAATTTAAGAAATTTGGATTTGTAAATAGATTGAAAGAAACGATTGAAATTTATTTCCTTAAAAAAGGAATTTATTAAAAGAAGATAAGCTGGAAATCCAACTAGAAATTTAATTGGTAAAATTGAAATAAATTGGGAAATCAATGTAAAATGATTTCAATTTGAAGAATCCATTTAAAAACAGGATGTTGAATAATTTGAGAAAAATAAGGAATTTATTTAGTAGTGATAAATAAAATTAGAAATCAATATGTAATTGATTTAATATTTGGAAATGAATTTTTGAGAAATCAGTATGGAAATTTTATTTAAAGTTGAAAATAAATTTAGAAATCAATATTGAAATTGATTTGGTATTGAAGTTTTTATAAATAGAATTGGAATTTATAAAAGTTGTTTATAAATCCGAATCACTTATTTTGATAAGTAAAATATAGAAGTTAATAAAAAGAAGATTTATAAGTCGAGGTTGTTATTAAAATAGAAATAGAATTTATAAACGTGTTTATAAATTCGAAATAGATTGAATTTGATAAATTAAATATAGAAGATTTTTAAAGAAGATATATTCGAAATTTTGGATAGCGAATCTCTATTGAAATAAATGTATAGGAAAGACTGAAATTTGGTTAGTATATTCACGATTTTGGAACAGTGAATATATTGTTAAGTAAAATGGATTTATTTTTGAAGAAGTGATATTAAAAATGAAGTTAAACATTTTAAAATGTTTTAAAATGTATTATGAATCGAAATCATAGATTTCAACATTTATTGTTAAAATAGACGTTTTCGAGGAATAAGGAAATGATGGACTATAGCACTGTTGTTATAGTAAATGATTTCCGAAAGGAAATGTTTTTATCTAGTATTGGGATTTACATATCTATCTTAATTTCGAATCCCTATACTAGTGATTTTGAGTCGTCGTAACGATGTTTTACGTAACATTCGTTTTGACTCAAATTGATGTTTTTATAGAAAATAGATTTCCTTAAAGAATGAAATATATACTTAAATTTTGATTTAAGTATATCGAATATTTTCAAATGTTGAAAATAAAGGATTTGTGAAACACTTATTATTAAATAAGTATGGAATGGTTTCCAAAATGAAATGAAACGTTTTGAGATTTTATCTTCTTAAAGATAAATCGAAATTGAATATTTGAAAACGATTGAAAATCGAATATTAGTAGATATTCGAAAAATGTAAATTGAATATGGAATTTATAAAGGAAAGGGAAACTGTTTAGAAAAATAAACGTTGATTTATTTTTGAAGTGTGGAAATTTTATATCTAGTAAAGATATTTTTGAAGATAAATAATTTGGAAGATTATTTGGAATCTGATGATGTTGCGCATCTTTATTGATAGTTAAATAACCGACTATCAATAATTACCTTGAATAGGTATTTGTTGTGAATTGGATGAATTTGAATGCCACACTTATTTTTGAAAAATCGCTCACTATTCGGGTTAACCGGGAAAGGACCACGGGGTCGTATAACCCATTCCGAATATGTGATACGTCGTTATGAATTGCATTTGAAGACCGGTGTTGAAGACCGGATATTTTTGAAAACGGAAGGATTACCGTCGAGTTACTCTACATCGGCTGATCTCCGGTTTAGAGGTTTTATCACCCTTAGTGACGGGAAGTCCGGACGTGATTGAAAATTATCCGAAAATGCAAGGGCTTCGTGAGAAGTGCCTTCGGTTCTGTTCGATCCCGGAACAGACTTGTATGGATTGTGTGTCTGACGTTACAATTTGAGATATAAAGCTGATTTCTTTCAAATACATATCTGTTGGTGGCGGAGAATTTATTCTCTTAGCTTAACACCCTTCTCTGAGACGTACGAGCTCAGAGGTTATGTAGTTGAAATTTATCAGCGATATATCCCAATTTGGTAACGTGGCATACTGAGTGTTGCTGTGAAATGATCAGTGTTTGATCATTTGTGATATGATCATTTGTTTTATTTATATCTTTGTGATCATAGGTTGATCATTTTTGTTTGACCCGAAGCAGGGCTTTGTAGAAAGCGTAGCTTTGTGGACGAGACTTCATCGAGCCTCACACCCCGGAAATGGTCGAAACAGGAAGGATGCGGCAAGGTTCTAGGGAGTAGCGCCCCTTAGTGTATGTCATTCCTTCTGGATAGAGGTGGTATCATGGTATGGAGCCCAGATACTTAACCTATGTGGTTGCTGCATTATTATCTATGTGGTTTGTTGGAAATCGGGGATCCTCGGGAAGATCGGTTACGATCGGGGGATGACATACGCGTGTCAGTAGTTACCTATTTTTGCAGAGGTAACCCGGCCTTGTGTTGGCAGAGATCCGGTTAGGTTCTCGGGTCGTCTATTCCAGGGACGTACCCATCGTGGATAGGAAGTTCCTTAGCCTGACCATTTGTTGGAAATCCAAAGAAACAATACGATCTTGTACGGTTTTAGTTGTAGAACCTATCATTCACTTATGGTGGTCACCACTGTTTGGATGGTAGCTATAGTAGGCATAAGTGCGGAATGCCTATGCTGGCTAAGATTTATATTATACTTTCGAAATGTTTTCTACACTATGCACTAATAATAATATCAAAAAGGATTTGATTTTGCGTAGTAAGCATCTTTGACTATCATAAGAAGAAATCTCCTCCAATTCTGCGTTTGCATTGTGTGTGTGGTGGGAGGTCTTATGGTAGTTTCATTTTCCAAAAGCATTTCGAATTGACTTAAAAATTATTTTGTTGTTATAAAGAATAACTGTTTTACGATCTCACACCAGTCACCATAACTGACTCGGAGTTTATTGTTTCCCTTCTAAACTCTGGGTGCCCACAAATTTCCACACGGGCAGTCTAGAGTTAGGTTATCAGGATATTCTGGAGCTTTGGAGATAAGCTGGATGACGAGACGTAGTATTTGTATCTAATAATATTTATTTCGCTGTGTATTCTGTATGAGGACAAGTTATATAACTGTCCATTGTTGTACTGAGTTGTATATTGACTCTGATGATTGATGTATGTATAAAATGATATAATTCTTTGTTTAAAAGATTACTGATTTATCTATTATATATTGTTCCGCTGCGATATGTGAGATTCTGATATTGTCTCTGTTTCTGATGTTGTTCTGTTGTTCTTCTCTCCTTTCTTCTACTTTTTCTTTTTCTTAAACCCTCACTATTGAAGTTTCCGGCACTCGATTGTTCGGCAGTCGATAAAGTGAGTATCGATGTCGAATTTTCGAAAGTCGAAAAATTCCGTATGTGACAAAGTGGTATCAGAGCATATGGTTAAGCGACAACCCTGCTCTGTTGGGTGTTACTCATTAGAGATAGAGTCAGTAGTACTCTAGAATGAGTTTGAGTGTAATAATAGATATGAGCGCGTATTTGTTATTTTAATATAAAATTGTTTTATATTGTGATGATTGGTTTGTTGAGTGGTATATGGATTCTGGTCGGTATTGTCCGTACAACTCTATCGATAGGGATCTCTAAACACTTGAATAGAACAATTCGGCACAGTATTGTTTTTAAATAGGGTAAATGAGATAATTTTGCCCAAAACTATTTTTGTATAGAAAAGAAATGTTTTTCTATAAAGTACTATAATATATGGTTGCATGGATGTTAGGAAGTAATAATAGTGAATTATCATCACTAAAATTGAATAAGAAATTGAAATCATAACTCCAAAGTTAAGAGATAAATCCATGTACAAATGAAATTTAAATAATGTAAATTATAAATGTGACTTGTAATTTGAAATGGAAATTCCAGAGAAGTATTTGGAAATGTTTTGAAAAGAATCTTGAAAATTTTGGAGATTTGGAAAGTTTAAATTCTTTTGATTTGAAAATGATTTTCAAAAGATTTTGGAAAAATGTTTTGAAGGAATGAAAGGCTCTAAACTCTTTTTGGTCGCTGGAAAATAACTTCGATGATGACCGCGGCATCGTTGGTGTTCATTTTCGGGTTTCCAGAAGAGGAATTGCTGCCAAATTGTTTTAAATGGAAGTTGTTTGAAAAATTTGGGTTTTTGTTTTTGAAATTCAAAGGATAATTTGAATTGTTTTTCAAAATGGTTTTGAAAGGTTGAAAGGACTCTGGAATACTTTATAAGAATATTTATGGAATATTATTGAATTGATAACTTATACAAATAGAAATTGTTAATGTAAAATATGTAAATGTGATTGGAATTAAAGTTCATTAACAAATGAAATCTATAAATGTAAATTGAAAGTATAAGGAAATAAATTCATATATGAATAAAAATTATGAATATGAATTGTAAATATGATTCATAAATGAAAATAGAATTCAAAGAGGATAATTGAAGATAAAATTCATAATGGAATTAGTAATGTGAATGGATAAATGATTTTATAAATCAACATGTAAGTAAGTCAAAGACTTATAAAAATATTTGAAATCTGATGGAAATGAGATTCAATTTAAAATGAAAGTTGAGATTTATTTTGAATTTGTAAGTGAATAGAACTAGAATTGAATTTGATTTATGATGTATTAAACTGAAAGTTAGTAAGTAAAGCTAATTGATTATTGACCAAATGAATAAGGTTTGAACGAATTAAATTCAATGATTATAAATGAAGATAAATTGAATTCCAATAGAATTAAAATTGTGAATTGAATTCAAATAAAATTGAAATGTGAAATTGAATAAGAAATGAATAGATGTAACTTCAATAGTAAGCTAAAAAAATGTATAAGTAGTTTATATTGAAAATTTTGTAATAGAGTTTGCAAAATAGTTTGAATGCTGTAACTAGATATAATGGCTAGTAGGATATACAGGTATATGAAAGGAATTGGATTTGATTTCAAAGATGAATTTGAATTTGCTCGAAAAAGGTATGTATTTGAGTTTTAATATGAGATTTGATGACTTTCTTGTCTAGCCGCTTGGCTTTTTCTTTTTCTTTTTGAAATCTGAGAGTCCGTAGGGACGTTTTGTAGTCGTGCCGTATTAGTCGCGCAAAGGAGACGCTGGCGAAATTTTTCGAAAATTTCGAGTGTTAGAAAATTTTTGAGAAAATTTGAAAGTTTAAATTTGAATTTGAAATTTAAATTTGAATTGTTAAGTAAAACGATGTTGTTTTGAAACTTAGAATTGAAGTTGGAAAAATTTTAGTTGAATGATAACGAATCTTTAGTAGAAAGATTTGTTTTGATAATTTGATAAAACTATTGGATTGTGAAAAATAGTAGACGAGTTAAGGACCTTTTTCCCTAACTTGTAATTTCGAGGACGAAATTCTTTTAAGGGGGGAAGTCTGTAACGACCCAGAATTTTGAACAAATTAAATTGAAAATATTTAATTAATTTTAAATATTTGAACGACGATTTAATTTGAATCCCCGATATAGCTTTGAAATTGACGATTAAATTATAAAATTTAATCTAGCGAATGCTGAATAAAAATTTGTATCTTCGATTTTAAGCCGTAGAAAAATATTTCGAAAGCTTTTAAAATTCGTATTGATAACACTGAAGATAATAGAAGCTTCAGAATTGAAGTTTACAGTTATTTGTTCAGTTTTGAAAATTTTATCGTTCAGCCGATATTTAAAAATAGTCGTCCGAGGCACAGTCTCGGAATTCGACGAAACCAGTTCCATTGGGTCCGTAATATTGTATTATTACCGGATTTCAACTTTCGTAGCATTTGGAGCTGTTATGTGAGAATACGACACGTAAACGCGTTGAAATTAAAACGGATTCAATTTAATTCAAATTTAAATTATCGTTCATCAGCTACTTTTAGCTTCTCCTTAAATCACGCCTTGAATCACGAAATGAATCGTGCAGAGGCATGGGCGCGTACATTTTCTGTCGTTCGAAATCAACGTAAAAATCTCGTTCCCCTCTTTCCATTCAAATTCGAACATCAGAGAGAAAATAATGGCCGAGCAGTTTCTTCCCTTTACAATTCGAAGACGAGCCCTTCATTCAAATTTAAAATAGTCCAAGCAGTTTTTCCCCAAATTCCCTCTGTACCAAATCAAAACGGTCGAACTCATCCTCCTCCTACGCGATACTTTCTACCACTGATTTGAAGACCGGCTACTGTCTCTTTTTACTTCCACTGCTAAAATTATGGAGGAGGGATCTCGCGAAGGGGGAAAGCGCGCGCGTGTGCGTACGCGAGAGAGGGGGGACCGCGAACGTGGGCGGCGTGTCGTGGATGTCGCGATGGCAGTTTCAGGGGACTCGTGATGTCGCGGTGACTACGTGGGCTCCTCGCGTGTGCGAGCATCTGGGAGGCGACGTAGGGGCAGCGTTGACCTAGGTGGGGGTCGCGAATGGGAATATGGCAGGATCGATTTCGACTGGGGCGGTCTCGTGGATGATGTTGCGATCGAAGTAGTGATGGCGTGCTCGTGATGTCGAGTCGAAGGCGATGGAGTGGTCAGAGCACGTTCGCAAGCAACTGGGGGTTTGGGTTCGTTGTGAGACAGTCAAATTGGATGGATCGAGTGGCCGTGATGTGGCTCGAGCGTGGTGATGGTTTGAGGTATAAATTTGTTTTACAGTATTTATAAATAAAAAAAATACATGGATATATATACATATTTTAGGAAATACAGTGAAGTACAAAACAGATATTTATTTATTTACAGATAATTTTAATATATATGTATATATATATGGGTTTGAGAAAATTTATATACAGTAAGTGTTATGAAAAAAGGAATATATATATATATAAGTATAAAAGTTTTAGTTTGCTTTAAATAATGATGTTAGTGGATAGATAATTAAATTTACTTATTAAATTTATTTTTGTCATTAAAGGATACTTTTAAAATGGAAGTTTTATAAGTTAAACTAAATAGTAGATTTTTAAACAATAAATTATAATGGATACATTATTTGGTTAACCTATATAATTATTTTAGGTAACTAGAAAAGTATTTTATTGACGAGAATATAGTTTTAAATTTAAATTATTAGTCAAATAAATTTATTTAAAGGAGAATTGGTTTAAATAAAACTATCAGTTAATTCGACTATTAAACGGAAATTAATTATTCAGTTGATTCAAATATTAATAAATGGTGTAAATATTTATACTAGGTCAAAAGATCGTGAAAAACAAACTGGAGTTGAAATTGGATTGCAAATATAAAAAGTAAAGGTGAGATCTTCTCACTCAGATTTAATTTGAATTTACAGTTATTGATTTATGACTGCTTGGATGTGATATTAGATATAGTAGGATATATCTATATATATATAGCAATATATACATATTGGCATATGTATATATTGGATTGATGATTTCCCGCCTCGTATAGCGGATGAGACCCTATTGCGCCGTTAGTAAGCGGATTTTTATAAAACCTATATACCGCGATATTCCACCTCGAAGTGGAATTGGTATTGTGCTAACGTCTTTGGATGTAGGGAAACAGGTTGGAGGGATCCAACTGGACCCCTCACATTGATTGAATTTATTTCTACTGTGATGTGATAATCTGTGAATGATTATTGATGTTATTGAATTGATGTCTGGAAATTGTTTGAAAGCTAAAATTTAGCTGAATGGATGTTTGATATCATTGGATTCCAAAAATAAACGAAATTGAATTTTTGAAATAAAAATAGAAATTTCTAAGTGAATTAATTTTAGAAATTGAATAAATTTTGAAGAAAGGAATTTTTAAAGTATAAAAAGTTAATTTTTATAATCTTATCGAATTAATTCCAGAATCAAGTGAAAATGTTAAATAAATGGATTTCGTAAAATAGTGATTATAATTTGAAGAATTTAATTTAAGAAATTTGGATTTGTAAATAGATTGAAAGAAACGATTGAAATTTATTTCCTTAAAAAAGGAATTTATTAAAAGAAGATAAGCTGGAAATCCAACTAGAAATTTAATTGGTAAAATTGAAATAAATTGGGAAATCAATGTAAAATGATTTCAATTTGAAGAATCCATTTAAAAACAGGATGTTGAATAATTTGAGAAAAATAAGGAATTTATTTAGTAGTGATAAATAAAATTAGAAATCAATCTGTAATTGATTTAATATTTGGAAATGAATTTTTGAGAAATCAGTATGGAAAATTTATTTAAAGTTGAAAATAAATTTAGAAATCAATATTGAAATTGATTTGGTATTGAAGTTTTTATAAATAGAATTGGAATTTATAAAAGTTGTTTATAAATCCGAATCACTTATTTTGATAAGTAAAATATAGAAGTTAATAAAAAGAAGATTTATAAGTCGAGGTTGTTATTAAAATAGAAATAGAATTTATAAATGTGTTTATAAATTCGAAATAGATTGAATTTGATAAATTAAATATAGAAGATTTTTAAAGAAGATATATTCGAAATTTTGGATAGCGAATCTCTATTGAAATAAATGTATAGGAAAGACTGAAATTTGGTTAGTATATTCACGATTTTGGAACAGTGAATATATTGTTAAGTAAAATGGATTTATTTTTGAAGAAGTGATATTAAAAATGAAGTTAAACATTTTAAAATGTTTTAAAATGTATTTTGAATCGAAATCATAGATTTCAACATTTATTGTTAAAATAGACGTTTTCGAGGAATAAGGAAATGATGGACTATAGCACTGTTGTTATAGTAAATGATTTCCGAAAGGAAATGTTTTTATCTAGTATTGGGATTTACATATCTATCTTAATTTCGAATCCCTATACTAGTGATTTTGAGTCGTCGTAACGATGTTTTACGTAACATTCGTTTTGACTCAAATTGATGTTGTTATAGAAAATAGATTTCCTTAAAGAATGAAATATATACTTAAATTTTGATTTAAGTATATCGAATATTTTCAAATGTTGAAAATAAAGGATTTGTGAAACACTTATTATTAAATAAGTATGGAATGGTTTCCAAAATGAAATGAAACGTTTTGAGATTTTATCTTCTTAAAGATAAATCGAAATTGAATATTTGAAAACGATTGAAAATCGAATATTAGTAGATATTCGAAAAATGTAAATTCAATATGGAATTTATAAAGGAAAGGGAAACTGTTTAGAAAAATAAACGTTGATTTATTTTTGAAGTGTGGAAATTTTATATCTAGTAAAGATATTTTTGAAGATAAATAATTTGGAAGATTATTTGGAATCTGATGATGTTGCGCATCTTTATTGATAGTTAAATAACCGACTATCAATAATTACCTTGAATAGGTATTTGTTGTGAATTGGATGAATTTGAATGCCACACTTATTTTTGAAAAATCGCTCACTATTCGGGTTAACCGGGAAAGGACCATGGGGTCGTATAACCCATTCCGAATATGTGATACATCGTTATGAATTGCATTTGAAGACCGGTGTTGAAGACCGGATATTTTTGAAAACGGAAGGATTACCGTCGAGTTACTCTACATCGGCTGATCTCCGGTTTAGAGGTTTTATCACCCTTAGTGACGGGAAGTCCGGACGTGATTGAAAATTATCCGGAAATGCAAGGGCTTCGTGAGAAGTGCCTTCGATTCTGTTCGATCCCGGAACAGACTTGTATGGATTGTGTGTCTGACGTTACAATTTGAGATATAAAGCTGATTTCTTTCAAATACATATCTATTGGTGGCGGAGAATTTATTCTCTTAGCTTAACACCCTTCTCTGAGACGTACGAGCTCAGAGGTTATGTAGTTGAAATTTATCAGCGATATATCCCAATTTGGTAACGTGGCATACTGAGTGTTGTTGTGAAATGATCAGTGTTTGATCATTTGTGATATGATCATTTGTTTGATCTTATATCTTTGTGATCATAGGTTGATCATTTTTGTTTGACCCGAAGCAGGGCTTTGTAGAAAGCGTAGCTTTGTGGACGAGACTTCATCGAGCCTCACACCCCGAAAATGGTCGAAACAGGAAGGATGCGGCAAGGTTCTAGGGAGTAGCGCCCCTTAGTGTATGTCATTCCTTCTGGATAGAGGTGGTATCATGGTATGGAGCCCAGATACTTAACCTATGTGGTTGCTGCATTATTATCTATGTGGTTTGTTGGAAATCGGGGATCCTCGGGAAGATCGGTTACGATCGGGGGATGACATACGCGTGTCAGTAGTTACCTATTTTTGCAGAGGTAACCCGGCCTTGTGTTGGCAGAGATCTAACGGTAATGTTAGGTTATTTCTCGGGTCGTCTATTCCAGGGACGTACCCATCGTGGATAGGAAGTTCCTTAGCCTGACCATTTGTTGGAAATCCAAAGAAACAATACGATCTTGTACGGTTTTAGTTGTAGAACCTATCATTCACTTATGGTGGTCACCACTGTTTGGATGGTAGCTATAGTAGGCATAAGTGCGGAATGCCTATGCTGGCTAAGATTTATATTATACTTTCGAAATGTTTTCTACACTATGCACTAATAATAATATCAAAAAGGATTTGATTTTGCGTAGTAAGCATCTTTGACTATCATAAGAAGAAATCTCCTCCAATTCTGCGTTTGCATTGTGTGTGTGGTGGGAGGTCTTATGGTAGTTTCATTTTCCAAAAGCATTTCGAATTGACTTAAAAATTATTTTGTTGTTATAAAGAATAACTGTTTTACGATCTCACACCAGTCACCATGACTGACTCGGAGTTTATTGTTTCCCTTCTAAACTCTGGGTGCCCACAAATTTCCACACGGGCAGTCTAGAGTTAGGTTATCAGGATATTCTGGATATTCTGGAGCTTTGGAGATAAGCTGGATGACGAGACGTAGTATTTGTATCTAATAATATTTATTTCGCTGTGTATTCTGTATGAGGACAAGTTATATAACTGTCCATTGTTGTACTGAGTTGTATATTGACTCTGATGATTGATGTATGTATAAAATGATATAATTCTTTGTTTAAAAGATTACTGATTTATCTATTATATATTGTTCCGCTGCGATATGTGAGATTCTGATATTGTCTCTGTTTCTGATGTTGTTCTGTTGTTCTTCTCTCCTTTCTTCTACTTTTTCTTTTTCTTAAACCCTCACTATTGAAGTTTCCGGCACTCGATTGTTCGGCAGTCGATAAAGTGAGTATCGATGTCGAATTTTCGAAAGTCGAAAAATTCCGTATGTGACAGTTTTTTTTGGCAAAGCCAGCGGGGTTGATTGGGCCCCTACTAGTTTATTGATATGCACAGAAAGACAAGGAAGGAAAAAATACAAAGAGACCTAACTCAACATGCTGAGTAAGGAAAAGAACGGAAAAAACAGAGGCAACAAGCATACCAATCACTAGAGAAGACAAAAAAAGAACAAGGAAAAGGAAGAAAAAATAAAAGGCCACACAAAAGAAGCTTCACCAGGAACAAGGGTACGGCCAAACAACACCCTGAGCCCAAGCAGATTGCGTTATACCAGATCTAATTTCATGCATGATTAAATAATAGAGTTGATTATGTGATTTCCTCTTACCATTAAAAATGACTTCATTTCTTTCCTTCCAAATTAGCAGAAATATTTTTAAAGCATAGATTATCACATGTACGATTCTCTACTTCTCCACCTATTTGCTTTGTAGATCACATTCCATTCAACACCACTATTTTTATCAACATCAGGTCTTCCACACTTCAGCATAATTTCCTTCCAAAAACTATGAACAACATCACATTCAAAGAATAGGTAGAGATTGTCCTCAATATAGTTATTGCGGAAGATACATAACCCATCCGCACTCATTCCTCTAGCAAGCAGTTTAGCTTTAGTGTGAAGAGCATTTCGCAGCACTTTCCATAGCATCAGGTTTTCCTTAGCAAAATTAGATTTAACCAAACTCTCTTATGCCAGCAGAAGACGAGGTTCGAGGAGTGAGAGGCAATAGTTTTGTAAATATGACCTATGGAGAATTTATCCCTACCTGCCCATAACACAGTATCATTTTCCACGTTCACAAACCTTTGCCCATGAAAAGTAGTCCAGACGTTTCTGATTACTAGAATATGGCAATTGAATCTTACCATCAGTAATGAATTCATAGGCTTTGGCTTGGATGCTAATACCAGTTTGAGCTATTTGCTGGTAAGAAAAGGTTTTGCTTAGAATAAGACCAGCGTGGAGCCAAGGATCATTCCAGAAACTGACCTTGCCTCCATTAGCAACACCATATTCAACAGAAAGAAGGAAAATATCTCTCAACTTCAATAAGTTCCGCCAAGTCCAACTACTGTTTTGAGAAATGTTCATGAGCCGAAAAGGTTTACAATGTAAGTTGTGTTTAGCTGTCTAGGAAGCCTAAAGGCTCTTTCTATTAGAGAGAAATTCATTCAAATGTTTTCCAAAAGCATATTTGTTCCATAGTATGATGTTTTTAATACTCAAACCTCCAAGGTTTGTGGGCAGTTCCAGTTTGTTGAAGGCAATGGGCACAGGCTTGTTTGCATGAATTGAACCATGCTAGAAATATTTTATCATTGCACTTCGTATCATCTTGAGCAACTTAATGGGTAGGATGAAGGTCCTAGACCAATAAACAGACATAGAAAAGATTACAGAATTAATGAGAACTAGTCTACTTGCCTGGCTTAGCATCCTGCTTGGCCAGCTATCAATACGAGCAAGGATTCTTTCATAGAGAGGAAGGCACTGTTGTTTTGAAATTCTTGAGGTAGCAAGGGGATACCCAAGTAGGAGATGGTGTCATTTCTTGGAATAAGAGATGTGGCAATTTGAATTCATGCATTTAGGGTCTGAGAAATGCCAGCTACAAGAAGATCAAACTTTTCAAGGTTGATCTTCAAACCAGTGATCTTGTGGAAGGTATCAAGCCCACTGAGAATTGCTTCAATTGAAGATAAGATAGGTTTGGTAAAAATCACAAGATCATCAACATTTTACCATTATGTTATTATTATATTATAAATATATGTGTGTTATATACACATATATATGTGTGTGCATGTGTAGCATATCAATCTATGTAAAGTTTGACATGCCCATATATAAGTGCTGAGATTTACACCACAACGAACATGTTAGCCCTTCTAGTATTCTATGCATTGTCTAAAAGAATATATCTATTTGTGCATCAAATAACATATATCTATAATATATGCATATGTAAGATTAAATCATGTATGTATGTATGTATATGCAGAAATAATAAGTATAATCATTTATATAAAATATATTTGTACAAATATTTATTTATCTAAATTACAAAACTATTTAATAATTAATATAAAATAATTTAAAAATATTTTTTCTAGTATAAACCGACATTATAACAGAGAAAAATAATTTTTTAGTTATAGTTATGTATAAATGTACAAGTACTTATTTATATACATAAATATATATAATATATAAAATGGCGTCTTCTCAAGATTTTCGATCTCGATCTTCACCGTCTTTTGGAAACACCTTATTCAACCGGCCTTCTTATCTTTTCAATCGTTTCTCTCTTCCTTACTCATATGCTCAAGCAGTTAAGAATCATTCCCCCTCTCAATTTCAAGGACTGATTATTCGCAAATCAAAAGCTAAGTGGATTGATTCTAGGAAGGGGATGAATTTTTGTTTCGGATGTGGGGATCTTAACCATGTCGCAAATCTATGCCGAGACCCAATCTGATGTTTTGATTGCGGTGTCTTTGTGCATAAAAGAAAAGACTGTTCTTCGAAGTTGGCATCTTCTGACATTATTTCTTATTCGAAAAACCAGGGCTTCCAGTTTGTTTTGAATTTCTTGAAACTGAAAGGATTATTACTTGATTATCACTGGTATATGAGAAATGTAGGAATTAAATATCTTGAGGAATTATTGTTTCACTTTGACATTATTAACGAGCCAAACATAGGAAAAGGTTATACAGAAAGATTTGGTAACCCGGAAGATTATTTCGGCAAAACAGATGTTGATGATGTGGAGATGAAAATCTCGACCCCAAGTCTGGTTAATCATGGATTCCAATTTGTTTTGAAATTCTTGATTCTAAGGGGGAATTTGATTGATCATTTATGGTATAAGAAAAATGAAGGAATCAATCTTCTTGATGATATGTTTTACCATTTAGACATCATTAATGCGCCTAATATCGGCATAGGTTATATCGAGAAATTGGGTAATTATGATGAGTTTGTGGGTAATTCAGTTGATTCGTTAAAGTATGAATTTACAGAGGACTTTTTAATAGATTCAAACATCTCAAAGTTTTTTGCTGCTAAAGAAGTTAATCTGGGTTTTGACCACATTCTTCTAGATCCAGTTGTTTCTTTATGCTCTGATTCTTCATCTTTAATTCCATCATCGAGTGTTATTGAATTTGTTGAAGAGAGGTTTGAAATGGTTGAACAGAGAGACGATTTCATTTCTATTCATGGTAAATGTCGAAAATCCAACGACCAAGATAGTTTTGAGATAACTTTATCTAATAAATTCGATTGTTTATCTTCGAGGTTAGATCTGGATAGTTTAGATGATGATGGGGGACTGATGGCCAACTCTGTACATCTTGTGGATGATCCATCGATTGACTTGAGTGTTTGTGTAGCTAAATCTAAAATCTGGGATAGTGCAGAATCATTTGTCAATAGTTTATCGTATGTGAGTATGATTGATTTGTCTGATGATCTTGAGTCTATGAACTTTGATTTGAAGAAACATGATTCTATGATGCTAGGCAATAACATTTCTGGAGTTCCAGTGGTTTATTCAAAGTATGATGTAAATTATTGTTTTGATATAGTGTTGGATTCTACAAGTTCGTGTGAGATTCAATCTTCAGTCTTGGTTAATGAATCAGAGGCAATCCAAGAAGATTTATTCTTTGTTAATTCCTCAAATTTGGATATTGATAGTTACAGCAGATACTTGAGTGATTCAAATCTTAATCTAACATATATGCTGGACTGGAATAACGAATCTGTTGCTATGGAAGATATAATCGAGGAAAAGGCTCTTGTTTATTTTGACAACAATGTATCCAGGCATAGTACTATTTTTGAATCAATTGTTTATGATGATTATGATTACCCAGGTGACGTTCATATGTTTGAGCTAGATGATTTTCGTGACTGCATTTTGTCCTATAAACGGCAGAAAGAAGATGACATAGCTGTTGAATTAGAGTCTCGATTTGCTAAAGTATTATCATCTTTATCTTCTGATTCTTTAGAGGATGTGCACGCTATTACTGTTGTGCATGGTGCACAGTTCTCATCTGTTGTTGATGGCGAGTTTAATGCTCAGAAAGTAGCTTATATTGGTGATGTTTATTTTATGTCAGTTGAAGATAGAAAAGACTATAGTTGTGATTGCTTTGATAATGAAGTAGAAATTGATGTGTTATCATTTGTGGGGTTGGCTAGTTTGGAAGAAGAGGTTGTTATTAATAAGGAGAAGGTTGAATATTTTGTTATACACAAGTTTTCACTCCTAAACTCAAATGTAGTGAAGGATACCTCTGTTGTTTCTGAATCAGTCATTGGGAAAGCTAGAGATTATGATAATTTGTTACTGAGTGGCCTTACTGAAGAAAGGTTTTCAAATTATGCGTTTCCTTCTGATGGGTTAGTAGAAATTGCCTCGGGTCTTGTTACAGGAGATAAATCTGATCCTTTGACCATTGGTGTGGGTCCAAAGAAGTAATTGCCTTAGAACCTGAAAAGATTGTGAGTGGTATCTGCTTTGTTCCTAAGTCCTTATCATCGAAGAGAGGAAAGCAAAAGAAATCGGTAGTATCTAGTGGATCAGTTCGTCGTAGTGGTAGAATTCGCAGCTGTCAGACTCCATCTATAGGTAAGTTACTTGGATCGAGTGCCATGAGTGGTGGTACGAATTCAGACCCAAGTTTGAGTTCTATTTTGAGTAGCTTTTACTCTTCTTATGCTTTAGGCAGTTTATCATCTTATGAGTTTAGTCAGTTGGCTCGTGATACATCTTTTATCTTTACTGATGTATAGATTGATCGGAAATATATTAGAGGTAAGGAATTAGAGAGGGCTAGTACTGTTAGTTCATGAGGATCATTAGTCGGAACGTTAGAGGTTCGAATGACTTGAACAAATGTGTTAAGGTTAGAATGTTTTTTAAAGACTACTATATTGATATTGCTTTACTTCAGAAAACTAAAATTAACTGTCCCGACATTCGTTTTTATAGAAGATTAGACGGGTATCATTTTAGAAAATGGGTTTTTTTACCTTCAATGGGTACTTCAGGGGGTTTAATGATAGGGTGGCGTGATAGTTTTTTTAAGTTGCTTCAATGTATTACTATGTAGCATTCTCTTCATGTTATTCTTGTTAATCTTTCGGATAACTCTTTTTTAAATATTTCTAATGTCTATGGGCCTAATTCTAAAATTAATCGGAGAATTTTATGGAATGAATGCTTAGATTTTAGATCTTTGGCACCGGGTTCCTGGATTATGGGGGGTGATTTTAATGTTACGCGTTACATAGGTGAGCGTTCACCTAGAGAAGGGGATTACTCTGCTATAGAGGAATTCGATCAATTTATTATAAATTCTAATTTGATTGAAATTCCCCTTTCTAATAGAGAGTTTACTTGGAGTAATGCAAGAGAGTCTCCATCCATGGCTCTTCTTGATAGATTTTTCGTTAGTGATGAAATTAAGGATAAATTTCCAATCTGTAGAGTCTTTGGTTTACCTTATACGTACTCAGATCGTTGTCCTATTATCCTCTCATGCGAGCATCATAGAGTTACTATTAATAATTTTAAATTTGAAAAGATGTGGCTTTTGGAATCAAATTTTGTGAATTTAATTAATGGTAAATGGATTTCCTTGAGCTATCATAATTCTAGAAATAAGAATAATTCAGCAAAATCTTTTGTATCAAAACTTAGGGAGCTTAGAATTTTTCTTAAAAACTGGAATAAGAATGTTTTTGGCAATATAAAAATTAAAAAAGATAACATTCTTAATGAGATGCGTAAAATTAATAAGATAGAAGAATCTAGACAATTAAATATCGGCGAGCGTAACGTTCTTGCTAATTTAAAAGATGAACTAAATTCAATTTTAGAAAAGGAGGAGGTTATGTGGAAGCAAAAATCCAGAATTCAATGGATCAATGAAGGAGATAATAACACCAAATTTTTTCATAATATAACTAATGGTAGAAAATGTAGTAATACAATTAACTCTATTATTGTTAATAATGAAGAATTAGTTGATCAAAGAGATCTTAATAAGGCTTTTACAGACTATTATAAGGATATTTTTGGTTCTAAAATCAAACATAGAATCAATGTTAGATGGATAGATCTGTATCCATCTGATTCTATTGTCGATTTATCAGAGTTAGATAATTCTTTTACTGAAGAGGAAATTAGAAAAGCAATTAATGACATGCCAAGTGATAAATCCCCGGGACCTGATGGGTTTTCAATTTTATTTTATAAAACTTTTTGGGACGTTTTAAAATTTGACTTAGTTAATATGTTTAATGATTTTTATAATGGTAATTTGCAATTAGGGAGATTTAATTTTGCAAATGTTATTTTGTTACATAAAAAAGTAGGAGCTAAAAACTTAAAAGATTTTAGACCTATTTCTTTGATTAACTGTTCAGTTAAAATCATTTCTAAAGTTCTAGCTAATATACTTAGTACAAGAATGAACGATTTAATTGATTGTTCACAATCGGCTTTTATTAAAGGGAGAAATATCACTGATGGAGTGGCAGTTGTTCAAGAATATATTAATTACTGTTGTAAGAATAACATAACCTGTGCAATTTTAAAACTTGATTTTGCTAAAGCATTTGATTCGGTGGATTGGGATTTTATTGTAGATATTTTTCATGCTAGAGGTTTTGGTTATAGATGGATCAGTTGGATTATGACTTTGCTTAGATCTGGAAACTCTAGTATTATGGTTAACGGTATATTAGGTAATAGAATTCAATCTAAGAGCGGTTTAAGGCAAGGGGATCCCTTATCGCCTTTATTATTTAACTTAGCTGCTGATGTTTTTGCTAAAATTATTAAAAGAGCTGTGGATAATGGATCTCTAGGATGTGTAGGCAATGACATATCGCGTAATGGTATATCGGTTCTTCAATTTGCCGACGATACCTTACTTTTTTCTTCCCATCTTCCTAGACACATTATAACCCTCAAGTTTATCCTTTATAATTTTGAACTTTTATCCGGTTTAAAAATAAATTTTGACAAAAGTTCAGTGTTAGTTTTAAATGATTTTGAAAAAGTTGAAAACTTAGTTGTTAATACTCTAATTGCAAAACTATGAAATTTCCTTTTGACTACCTTGGCTTTGTGATTAGACCCACCAATATCAAACATGACGATTGGATTATTATCATTGATAAAATTAAAAATAAGATTTCTAACTGGAATGGGAGATTTTTATCTAGAGCAGGTAGACTAGTTTTAATAAATTCGGTTTTATCAGCCCTTCCGATTTATTGGATGTCCATGCATCTGTTTCCAGATTGGGTTATTGATAAAATTAGAAGAGATTTCTTATGGAGTGGGGAAAATTCTAATAATAATATAAAATGTCTAGTAAATTGGGAAACTGTCTGTAAGGCCAAAAAGGAAGGTGGTTTAGGAGTTATTAATTTGCATAATATGAATTTGTCTCTATTAGGTAAATGGATTTGGAAGTTTAAAGATATAAATGATAACGCTATTTGGAAAGAGATCATTTCTAAATATTACTATAACGGTAATAGCAATTTATACCAAATTGCTTATCCATACACCCAAAATTTATCTAATTTTTGGAAAAACATTTTAAAATGTCATGAAATTTTTAACTTAGGAATTAATACGATAGTACATTCAGGTAATTGTACTTCTTTTTGGCACGACCGTTGGATTTCGATCTTGCCTCTAAATTTAGAATTTAAGGAGCTGTATGAAATTTGTAACTTTAAGTATGCTTTAATCAATGAAGTTTATTCTCCTGAAAATGATCCTCCTTGGAATTTCAGTTTTAACAGAATTTTAGTTGATTCAACCTTTAGGCAACTTTCTTTACTTTATGCCAGATTAAATCTTTATAATATTGATAATGATAATGATTTTATTAGTTGGGAATGGGATAAGAGTAAGAAATATACTATTAATTCTTTCTACAGATTTATTAATTTTTCGGGTACAATAAACAACTCTTTTAAATATATGTGGAAATCTAATGCTCCTCCTAAATCCAAAATTCACATGTGGTTAATACTTCATGGAAAACTTAATACAATAGAATTTTTAAAGAGATAAAACATTCAAAATGATAATAAATGTTATTTTTGTAATCTGTATCTTGAGGACATTAATCATATATACTATGATTGTTTGGATTCTAATTACATCCTAATTAATACTCTTAAATTTTTTAACTTTAATATAATAACTAAAATTTCAAATTGTGAGTTCTACTGGAATAATTATAGATTCAAGTTCAAAAAGAATATTAGATTTTTACTAGACACTTTATTCATTATTATTAGTTAGTTTATTTGGTTTGAAAGAAATCAAAGAATTTTTAATAATAATAATAGTCATTTTAACAAATTGATTTTTACAATTTCTTCATTTTGTTTTAATTGGATTTCTAACCCCAAATATAAATTAGCTAAAAATATCCTTTTCAAACGGTATCTTAACAAGGTTAGTCATAATATTAACTTTTTTAAACACCACAATAATTTTTTTAACATTAATAATAGTATTATTAATTTTTTCTCAAACTTATATGATGATTTCACTTTTAATCAAAACTTACTTATGATTAAAGGTTCATAAGATAGATCTGTCTCAATTTTTGTACTTGTCTCTGTTTGGTATTAGTTTACAGGTAATTTAATTCTTTTGTTATTGTCTAGATAGTCTTATTTAGGTTTTTATTTCCTACCTTATAAATACATATATATGTATATTAATTATATAAATATACATATATATGTATCATTCTTATTTTTTTCCTTAGTTATTTTTCAGATACAGGTGTGGGCAATAGGATATCAGGTTCATTTGTAGGTATTCATGTCTTTAGATTGCAGGATATCAGATTGTAGAGAGGTCATCAAAGCAGAGTTTCTTCACCTAGGACTAATAGCAGTTTCTCCTCAGATATAGGATACTGCTATCTTCATTATGGAGTATTTTTTTCAGGAGGATCTATTCTTCAGTTTGGCACTCCTTCCTCTTGTTCAGAGCCTTCAGGGCGGTTTCTCTATTCAGCATATCCACTTTAGAGAAGATGCTTATTCACCCCTTCTGATCTAGATGTTTGGAGCTTCCTTATTAGTTTGTGACGTCATCTAGTAGTTTTGATTTTTTCTTTAGTATTTTAGGTACTCTAACACCTTAATATCGGGCGGTGGCCATGCCGAAGCTTGATATCGGGGTGTGATGGGTGGTGGCCTTGCCAGAACTCATCTCAGGAGTACCTGAGATTTGATATATGTATTTAGTTTTTGTTACCTGCCAGGCATGTTGGCAGCACCTTATGTCCGTGATATATATATATTCACATGTGTGCTCTCCTTTATTCGTAGAGGATCACACATTTTTCTCAAAAAAAATAAATATATAATATATATAAATAATAAATTTTATAAAATTAGTGCAAGCTTATTGGAAGCTCACAGCATCAACAAAAATTAATTTTTTTATTTATATAATAATTTTAAATAAACGATTATAAAAAAATTAAAACTAATTCAATATATAAATAATAAATTTTATAAATTAGTGCATGCATACTGGTAGCTTAAGGCATCGAAAAAAATTATTATTATTACTTTTTTATAATTTAAAATTAATTTGAAATAAACATTATAAAATAAATTTAAATACCAATTTAGTAATTACTAAAATTATTTAAAAATCATTTTCAAAATCAAAAAATTATGTAATGTTATTATATAAAATTCTATACTTAATTTTGTATTATATTGTGTGTGTATGTATTATTTATTTATATATATTCAATTTCTAGTTAAATAAATAGTTATCTTAATATTTAAATATATAATAAATAAAATATATATTAAAATAAAGTTTTCTATGCCGCCGAATTATTATGTAAAACTAAATTTTATAAATTTTAAAATTTTTATTCTATGGTTTTAATCTTTAGGATATAATTAATTAATTAAATTATATATAATATTATTTAAATAAAAAAAATACTTTTTATTGTTTGGCCGTGAGCTTTAATACCAACAAGAATTCATATATATATATATATTTATATTTATATATATAAATGCATCAATATATATTCAACCATCTAATATGTGGTAGAGCATCGGTAAACTAGATTCGTTATCTATCGACCTAAATATAATATGATACTAATTTATATTTTTAGATCAGAGACATACCTTCATAAAGGCCTATTGAATACAAGTTGAAACAGACACAAGCACCTTTGAATCGTAGTTCAATCCTAAAGGTGCTCACTTCAAATTGTTGACCACCGGCGATCGAATAGCTTTAGATTTATTTGATATGAACTTGGAAATGGATAAAAGGAGGGGGATGAATTTCGGGCAGCAATAGGATGAATGGAGGCAGATTAAAATAGTTTAAAGATTTGGAAAAGATCCTTTTATAGAGGAGATGTAGAGAGATAAAGTGGAAGATCCCTTTTTTTCTCTTCCTCATTCTCTATCATTTAATATATAAAAACCCAAGCTTATAGCCATCATATGGTCTTCCCATATCTGATCTAATCATGGTCGAAATCCTCTTGCCCCATATGGGCTGCAAACCCACTTCAAGCCCGAAGTAACATCCCTCTATTTGGAGGCCCAAACCTAACGGCTACGGATGCTGTAGTCATCCATAGTTATTAACCTTCGGCGACCAAATACGGCGGTGCTAGATACATTGATACACAGATCAGAAATATGGAAAAAAATTTACAATTCAAAAACTTATTTCCACATTCAAATCAATACATTTCAAGTTCATTACATAATCCCAAAATACGTTAACCACGTTCAGCAAAATATAATTATTACAATTACGCCAAGAGCGACATATGAAGATGCCCCCTCGGCTGATCAGAGTATATATAAGGCTAATAAATCTGCCTCTATAAACACACAGCGAAAATAGATACTCTAAATAACTACTGCCTCCTGCACGCCTCTGGAAGCTTTATTCGTTAAAGAAGAAAACCTAAAAACCTCAAACTACTCAAAATCAATTGAGCACCCGAGATTTTAAGGGGAAAACAAAAACTTCGAGTCAGACATAAAGCCTGGTATGAACAATAATCTAACATCTCAATCCTTTTTAGATATCTAGTGAGACCACGCCGGTTAGCGGAACTGGTTTTCTCCTCACTAGTATCCTAAAACCTTTATAAAACCATATATTGTGCTCCTACATCCACAATGGTTAAAACCTACATTTTCAAAATATTATGATGATATGCCTACTTGAAAACAATTAGGATTTCCCTTCCCCTGTTTAATATGACACCCTGTCCTATCCATAGTTTTCATGGGATCACTAAGAACCTATAGGCTCCTGCCAGTTAACTTAATTAATTCATAGGTTCCCCTGAACCTATTGGTCGTTTCAATAACTAATCACCTTATCCTAGTTTTCATGGATTGACTAGGAACCTATGGATTTATTCAGTAACTCACTTTACCTCCTAGTTTTCCTGGATTGACTAGGAACCTACTGGTACTTCCATTAGCCACTTTCTTATCCTAGTTTTCATGGGTTGACTAGGAACCTATTGACTAATGTCAATTCTTAATCCAGATAAAGTTTTCATGGGTTCACTACAAACCAATTAGCCCCTGCCAACTGTCCTTAATACATAGTTTTCATGGGTTAACTATGAACTATTGGTTTCCTCTAATAACTACTTAATCATTGTTTTCATGGGCCGGGTTTACTATGAACCTTTTAGTTTACACCAATAACTACTTTATCATAGTTTTCATGGGTTTACTAGAAACCTTTATGGTCACCTCCAATAGCTACAAAGTTTAGGCATCCTATATTTTTGGTCACCCTGACTCCTTGGATGCAATTCTACTCATTCAGGAGTTTAAGCAATTTATATTCACTATTAAGTTAACCTAGCTGGTTCTTCTACCTCTTTTTCCCTAAAATATAGTTATGGGTTATCAGGTGAATATATTCGTATTTGAAGAAGCAAAACACCAATTTAACAATACCACTCATGTGGGTTTAAGGTCCTTAAAATACATATTATAAAACATAGTTAACACCTTTAACTTAAATTTTTATCAAGGCAATACTTCTTCAAGATCACATACTAAAAGTCATTACAAAACTCCTTTATATAAGCCGTGGGTTTTCCTTTAAAAATTTAGAGTTTGGGTCTTAAAACCTTTCGATAATGTCGAAAGCTACTATTTTCAACCCCTTAGAAGGGTTTCAATCATGTCTTTTTAAAATAATAGGCTCTAGCCCTCTTTATACTTTAAAACACTTCTTTCCAAACCCCTCGACCCCATTGAAACTCAAACCTTTCGCAAGTATTGGAAAACCATTCGAAACCATTAAAACACAAACCTTTCGAAAGCAATGGGAAATAAACCTTTCGAAAACTCACTGGGTTCAATTTAAAACATGTGGAGAACCTTCTTTGAAAACCTTTCGACTTCATTAGAGTCAACCTTTCGACTCTATCGAAAGCTCTGCTTCGAAAGCTTTAAAACATATCATTTAAAACAATAGGCCTCTGCCTTTCAAAACGACTCCTTCGAAAGCTATGGGTTATACTTCAATTATAAAACAAGGATAAATCATCTAAATCGAAAGCTTTGATACCTTTCGAAGCTTTCGAAAGCATGGAGAAGCGGCTGGTTTTAAAACAAGTAAGCCTTTCGACTTTGTCGAAAGCAACGACTTTGAAAGGTTGAAAAAAGCGGCAATAACCTTTCGACTGTGTCGGAAGGTTTAAAACAAAACAATGATAAAGCAGCAGTAACCTTTCGACCGTGTCAAAAGGTTTAAAACCTTTATTTTAAATAATTGACCTGGTTGAAAGCAACCAAGTCAAAAGCTCCTTTCCGAAAGCAAGCAGGTGAAAGCTTTTGGTTTATAAAACAAACATACCCCAACCTCTTTGGCAACCAACCTTTCGACTAAGTACCCTTCGACCATGTTCAATTCATTACGAACCAAGTAACTTGGTACCATATGCATTGAACTTTAACCTTGTCGAAAGCTATAATTTTTTGACTTTGTCGGAAGGTCTGGGTCGGAAGGTTTGATGCCTAAAATGGCTGAAACATGCTAAAAGCATGATTTTCTTGTTTTAACTTAAAAAGATAACTTTTCAACTAACATGCATTTGTTTTCCAAATTCCTATTGGTTAACAAATACTTTTCAAAAAAGTGCTGCCACTAATTTTAGAATTAAATAATAATTTTATTTTATAAAATACCCCTTCTCCTTAATTAAATATATAAAACATTTAATCTCATACCTTAAATAATTTATATATCCATCAAATCACTTAGGAAAAATTTGGGAAAATTCCAAAAACTCTATTTTAATATGTTTTCCAACATATAAAAATTTCAAACCCTAGTAATTATTATTTTTGTCGTAAGTAATTTATTACCCAATAAATCAATTTCTTCAATAGAAAATTTATATAAAATCCACATTAATTCAGAAAATTATGGAAATTGAAACCCATCTCCAAAATCATGTTTTCTACAACATATAATTTTCCCATGACATTTAAAATTATTTCATCTTGGTTTTACCCTAAAACCGTGTATATCTCCTTTTTAACAATCTTGTTTAATCCATATAAATCATAATTCAAGCATATCATCATTCAATATATCATAAAAACATATTTACACTAAAATCTGAACCCATATGATCATAAAACTAAAATAGAGATGTAGAAATTATTGTTCACCTTAGATTGGATAAGGAAATTGAAGTTTGTTTGAGATTGATTTCTTCTAACTTGAATCCTAAGCTTTAAGTTGATTTTCTCTTCTTATATTTCTTCCTAATGGTCGGCCTTGCTTCCTTACGGTTATAAATTTTTGTTTTGATAAAACGAACATGTATGACTAAGGGAGATAGTATAAGGGTGGGTAATATGGGTGGCTATTTACCCGAATGCCCTTATGCTCAATTACTTAACCATTTTTATAAGTTCATTAGATTTTAAATAAGCACGACCATCTAGTTTATTAATCAACCTCAATCTTCTTATCTACAATATTCTATTTAATTTATTCTAATTAAACCTCTCGAATAATGTTAATAAAATTAGGGGTGTTACAGGCGCCCCTCCTTAAAAGAATTTTGTCCTCGAAATTTAACAAGGGCTAATTATCAACCAAAGCAATCATCTGTAGCATTTCCTAACAACCCTACTAGCCTACCAGTCTAGCAACAATCTATATAAATCTAATATAGACATACCATCAAAGCAGATCAGGATAAGCCTCCCGAATCCTATCCTCTGTCTCCCAAGTACAGTCTTTCTCTTTGTCGCTCCACTGAACCTTCACCAACTTGACTTTCTTGGTCCTCAATTTTTTCTCATCTCTCGCTACAACTCGAATTGGTTGTCTAACAAAAGTTAAATCTGGCTCTACTACCAAATCCCCCAACTCTGTCCCGAGGAATAGTAGCCTCTGGATCATGCACATACCTACGAAGATGAGACACAGGGAATACATTATGGACACCTGCCAAACTGTTCGGCAACTCTACTCTGTATGCCAGCTTTCTAATCCTTTCTATGATCTGAAATGGACTAACATACCTCGGGGCCAACTTTTTCGACTTTCCAAATCATACCACACCCTTCATCGGTGATACTTTAATGAAAACCCTATCTCCCACTGAGAACTCTAGTTCTTTCGCCTCTTATATGCATAGCTCTTCTACCTGGATTGAGCTTCCTTCATCTGTCCTCGGATTAACTCAATCTTTTTCGACGCCTCTCTAACCAAATCTGGACCTAAGACAAATTTGTCTTTAGTCTCTAACCAACATGCTGACAATTTACATGGCCTTCCATACAAAGCTTCAAAAGGCGCCATTCCTATATTAGTTTGATAACTATTATTATAGGAAAACTCGATCAGATGTAGGTGATCTTCCCAAGATCCACCAAAGTCCAATACACTAGCTCTCAATAAATCTTCAAGTACCTTATTGACTCTCTCTATCTGCCCATCCGTCTGTGGGTGATATGGTGTACTCATCTTGAGCTTGGTACCTAATACCTCTTGTAGACTCCTCCAAAATTTGCTAGTGAATAATGCATCTCTGTCGTTGACTGTGTTACTAAGAATCCCATGAAGTCTAACTATGTTCTTCATGAAAAACTTAGCCAAAATAAGTGCCGTTCTGGTTGATTTTACCGGAATGAAATGGGCACTCTTTGTTAACCTGTCCACAATAACCCATATGCTTTCATTTCCTCTGCTTGACCTTGGCAACCTATCTATAAAATCAATCAATATCAAATCACATTTCTAAACTGAAATATCTAAAGGCTGAAGTAACCCACTAGGTTTCTGATGTTCGGCCTTCACTTGTTGACAGTTTATATACTGCCTAACCCACAAGCCAACATCCCTCTTCATGCCTTCCCAATAAAAGCTCCTCTTCATATCTTGATACATCTTGGTTCCTCTAGGATGAATCATAAAGTTCGATCGATGACATTCTTCTAGAACTCCCCTCCTTAAGTTCTCTACATTCGGAACGCAGAGCCGTCCCTTCTTTCTCAACCATCCTCTTTGGTCAAGACTAAAATCCTTTAGGTCATCATTCTCTGATCCTTCCTCAAGCCTTATAATCCTCTCGGCTAAAACTGGATCTTCTCTTTGCTTAGAAGTTATCCTCTCGATCTGCACTGGTCGAACTTCTAAACAAGATAACATGGAAGTACCCCGACTAGAACTAGTAGTAGATCTCAACTGCACCCCACAACTGGCTAAAGCTTCTAGATCCCTCCATTTTGCCAACATTGCTAACACTACATTATGATGTTTTCTACTGAGAGCATCTGCTACCTTATTTCCTTTTCCAGGAGTATACTCTATATTGAAATCATAAGCAGCCAAAAACTCCAGCCATCTTTGCTGCCTCATATTCAATTCCTTCTGAGAGAATAAATACTTTAATGACTTATGATCGGTATACAACTCAAATCTCTCTCCCAAAAGATAATGCCTCCAAATCTTCAAGGCAAAGATCACCGCAGCCAACTCTAAGTCATGAGCAGGATATCTAACTTCATGTGATCTAAGCTGCCTAGATGCATAAGCAATAACTTTGCCCCTCTGCATCAATACTGCTCCCAATCCAGTCCCACATGCATCTGTGTATACTACCAACCCTTGGTCACCATCTGGAACTACTAATACTAGAGCAATGCTCAGTAAATGCTTTAACTTAAGGAATGCTTCCTCACATTTATCGAACCAAACAAACTTCACTTCTTTCCTGGTAAGCTTAGTCAAAGACGCTGATATCTGCGAGAAATCCTTGAAGAATCTCCGGTAATAGCCAGCAAGTCCAAGAAAACTCTTGATCTCGGCTACCTTCTCTGGTCTCTTCTAATTTATTGACTGCCTCGATCTTAACTGGATCAACTGATAATCCTTCCTCTGAAACCACATGACCAAGAAACTTAACTTCTCTCTTCCAGAAATGACACTTTGAAAACTTTGCCTTCAGCTGATTCTGCCTCGGCGTCTCCAACACCACTCTAAGATGAATCTCAAGCTCCCATTTATCTTTAGAGTACACTAAAATGTCATCTATAAATACCAACACGAACCTATCCAAGTGCTCTTAAAAAACCCGGTTCATCAAATCAAGGAAGAAAGCAGGTGCATATGTCAATCCAAATGCCATCACCAACCACTCATACGAACCATACCTAGTCCAAAATGTTGTCAAAGGAATGCTATCCTCCACCACTCGCAACTGATGGAACCTCGTCGCCAAATCCAATTGGGAAAAGACTTGGGATCCACTCAACTGATCAAATAAGTCATTAATTCTCGGCAAAGGATATTTATTCTTGATCGTCCTCTCATTTAACTTACGATAGTAGATGCACATCCTTAATGACCTATCTGGTTTCTTTAAAAACACCACAGTTGCTCCCCAAGGTGAACTGCTTGGTTTAATAAAATTCATTCCCTCAAGATCCACTGGCTGCACCTTCAATTCCTTCATCTCTGTCGGTGTCATTCTGCTAGATAGTCTACTAACAGGTTCAGCTCCCAGTACAAGGTCTATCCGAAACTCAACAGCTCATTTCGGGGGTAATCCAGTGACCGACTCAAATACATATGCAAACTCTCTCGCTACACGAACCTGACTAAGCTCATCTCCAACCTCCATGGCACTTAACAAAGCACAAACACTCTTACGGGAACTCTCCACTGAGAAGATGATTCAGTTATGACTATCTGGGTGCCTCGATGATATGTCTCGATCCTGGCAAAATATCATAACCCAACCAATCCATACCCAAAATGATCCCGAAATCAACAAAATCAAAAACATACAAACTGCATGCAAACTTATGACCTAACAAATATAATTCTAACTGGTCACATCTTATCCCAAGAGTCGCATAACCTCCTATTGGAATTGCAACCCTTAAGGAAGTAACAAGGTATGTGGGTTCTATACATAATATATCAATCAAATACTGTGATATAAATGAATGTGATGCACCGGTATCAAAAAGTACCTTAGCTGGTATACTCTGAATCAAAAGCGTACCTTCCATCACGGTCTTCCTTTTCTCTGCTGTAGTAAGTCTAGAAGAAGATGGTGGTCAAATAGCAAACACCTTTCCTCTGTCCGCCCTGACTGGCTCTGGACACTAGTTCTTATAATGCCCAACTTGGTCACAGTTGAAGCATTTCACATTCTTCTTCTCTGCAGGCTTCTTTCCTTTACCATTTCTGCACTCGTGGGCATAATGGCCCTTCTTATCACACTTATAACACACCAAATCAGCCTTCGCCTTTTTAGCGGCCTCCCCTTTCTAGGCTCCTTTCTTCTTAAATAATTTTCTTTTCTTTCCCTGAGAACCCTGGGACTCAACTGGCTTTTCCCTAGCTGAAACAACAAGCATTTCCTCATGGTGAACGGTCATCTCCTCCATCACATGATAAGGTTCTCTAATATGAGTCATAGCCATCCTGCCTATTTCTGGCCTCAAACCTCTAATGAATCTCTCATTCCTTCTGACATCAGTGTCAACCAAAGCATAACCATATCGAGATAGCTCATCAAACTTAGCAACATACTCAATCAAAGACATCTGTCCTTAGACAAGATCCATGAACTTCCTCACCAATGCCGACTTGGCAACCTCAGACAAGAACCTCTGCTCAAACCTCCTTCTGAAGTCGGCCCAAGTCAACTCTTCCTCTGACACTCCGGCCGTCACACTGTTCCACCAACGAAGCGCTAACCCCTGCAACTGTCTAGAGGCTAGTCTTCTCTTCTCTCCATTATTCAAGCCTAAATATGTAAAGATCCTCTCACAGTTCAACAGCCAGTTCTCTACTTCAACAACATCTTCCGTTCCAACAAACGGCTTTCCTCCTAGACTGATATAGTCTCCACTCAGCTTAGCATAGTTATATCCAACTGGAACTACATGATTAACTCCTCCAACATTACCAGTAGCACCTGCTTGCAAAATATTAGCCAACAACTGATACACCATCCCCGCATTTATTGGCGGATTTCCAGCACCTACATTGGCCTCAACATTTTGATTAGCATTAGCCTGTCGACCTTGATTTCTCCGAGTATTAGGCCGAGCATTTCCATTAGTAGTGGTGCTTCCTCCACCAAGATTTCCTCTTCCGTTTCCTGCCTCAATATCATCTTTCTCGTATATCTGCATACGAGCCTTAGTAAGATACAGAAGAACGGTTTAAGAGAGAGGGGAATACGTATTTAGATATATACCTATATATCAAATACAAGAACGTTAATATAGCGTTAACCTAAACCCTGATCATATTTTCAAATTCATTGGATTATGTTTGAAAATCTTTTAGGTTTAACTTTCTTTTAAAGTTTCATAAACCTATACTCTGATACCAACTTGTAACATCCCCCTATTTGGAAGTCCAAAACTAACGGCTATGGATGCTGAAGTCATCCATAGTTATTAACCTTCGGCGACCAAATACAGTGGTGCTAGATACATTGATACACAGATTACAGAAATATGGAAAAAATTTACAATTCAAAAACATATTTCTACATTCAAATAAATACATTTAAAGTTCATTACATGATCCCAAAATACGTTAACCGCGTACAACAAAATATAATTATTACAATTACGCCAAGAGCGACATATGAAGATGCCCCCTTGGTTGATCAGAGTATATAGTGAGGCTAACAAATCTGCCTTTATAAACAAATACACAGCGGAAATAGATATTACAAATAACTACTGACTCCTGCACGCCTCCGGAAGCTTTATTCGTCAAAGAAGAAAACCTGAAAACCTTAAACCTCAAACTACTCAAAATCAATTGAGCACCCAAGAGTTTAAGGGGAAAACAAAAACTTCGAGTCAGATATAAAGCCTGGTATGAATAATAATCTAACATCTCAATCCTTTTTAGATATCTAGTGAGACCACGCCGCTTAGCGGAATGGGTTTTCCCCTTACTAGTATCCTAAAACCTTTATAAAACCATATATTGTACTCCTACATCCACAATGGTTAAAATTTACATTTTCAAAATATTATGATGATATGCATACTTGAATACAATTAGGATATCCCTTCCCCCATTTAATATGACACCTTGTCCTATCCATAGTTTTCATGGGATCACTAAGAACCTATAGGCTCCTGCCAGTTAACTTAATTAATTCATGGGTTCCCCTGAACCTATTAGTTGTTTTAATAACTAACCACCTTATCCTAGTTTTCATGGGTTGACTAGGAACCTATGGATTTATTCAGCAACTCACTTTACATCCTAGTTTTCCTGGGTTGACAAGGAACCTACTGGTACTTCCATTAGCCACTTCCTTATCCTAGTTTTCATGGGTTGACTAGGAACCTATTGACTGATGTCAATTCTTAATCCGGATATAGTTTTCGTAGGTTCACCACAAACCAATTAGCCCCTGCAACCTGTCCTTAATACATAGTTTTCATGGGTTAACTATGAACCTGTTGGTTTCCTCCAATAAGTACTTAATCATAGTTTTCATGGGTTTACTATGAACCTTTTGGTTTACACCAATAACTACTTTATCATAGTTTTCATGGGTTTACTATGAACCTTACAGGTCACCTCCAATAGCTACAAAGTTTAGGCATCCTATATTTTTGGTCACCCTGACTCCTTGGATGTAATTCTACTCATTCAGGACTTTAAGCAATTCATATTCACTATTGAGTTAACCTAGCTGGTTCTTCTACCAATTTTTCCCCAAAATACTGTTATGGGTTATCAGGTGAATATATTCATATTTGAAGAAGCAAAACAACAATTCAACAATACCACTCATATGGGTTTAAGGTCCTTGAAATACATATTATAAAACATAGTTAACATCTTTAACTTAAATTTTTATCAAGGCAATACTTCTTCAAGATTACATACTTAAAGTCATTACAAAACTGCTTTATATAAGCCATGGGTTTTCCTTTAAACATTTAGAGTTTGGGTCTTAAAACCTTTCGACAATGTTGAAAGCTACTATTTTCAACCCCTTCAAAGGGTTTCAATCATACCTTTTTAAAATAATAGGCTCCGGCCCTCTTTATACTTTAAAACACTTCTTTCCAAACCCATCGACCCCATTGAAAATCAAACCTTTCGCAAGTATTGGAAAACCATTCGAAACCATTAAAACGCAAACCTTTCGAAAGCAATGGAAAATAAACCTTTAGAAAACTCACTGGGTTCAATTTAAAACATGTGGAGAACCTTTTTTCAAACCCTTCGACTTCATTAGAAGCAACCTTTCGACTTTATCGAAAGCTCTGCTTCGAAAGCTTTAAAACATATCATTTAAAACAATAGGCCTCTGCCTTTTAAAACGACTTCTTCGAAAGCTGTGGGTTATACTTCAATTATAAAACAAGGGTAAATCATCTAAATCAAAAGCTTTAATACCTTTCGAAAGCATGGAGAAGCGACTGATTTTAAAACAAGTAAGTCTTTCAACTTTGTTGAAAGCAACGACCTCGAAAGGTTGAAAAAAGCAACAATAACCTTTCGACTGTGTCGGAAGGTTTAAAATAAAACAATGATAAAGCGGCAGTAACCTTTCAACTATGTCGAAAGGTTTAAAACCTTTATTATAAATAATTGACCTGGTTGAAAGCAACCAAGTCGAAAGCTCCTTTTCAAAAGCACGTAGGTGTAAGTTTTGGTTTATAAAACAAATATACTCCCAACCTCTTTGGCAACCAACCTTTCGACTAAGTACCCTTCATCCTTGTTCAATTCATTACGAACTAAGTAACTTGGTACCATATGCAGTCGAAAGCTATAACCTTTCGACTTTGTCGGAAGGTCTGGGTCGGAAGGTTTGATGCCTAAAATGGCTGAAACATGCTAAAAGTATGATTTTCCTAGTTTAACTTAAAAAGATAACTTTTCAACTAACCTGCCTTTGTTTGTCAAATTCATATTGGTTAACAAATACTTTTCAGAAAAGTGCTGCCACTTATTTCAGAATTAAATAATAATTTTATTTTATAAAATGCCCTTTATCCTTAATTATATATATATAAAACATTTAAGTCTCATACCTTAAATAATTTTATATATTCATCAAATCACTTAGGAAAAATCTGGGAAAATTCCAGAAAATCTATTTTAATATGTTTTCCAACATATAAAAATTTAAAACCTAAATAATAATTATTTTTGTCGTAAGTAATTTATAACCCATTAAATCAATCTCTTTAATAGAAAATTTATATAAAATCCACATTAATTCAGAAAATTATAGAAATTGAAACCTATCTCCAAAATCATGTTTTCTACAGTATATAAATTTCCCGTGATATTTAAAAATCATTTCATCTTGGTTTTACCCTAAAACCGTGTATATCTCCTTTTTAACAATCTTGTTTAATCCATATAAATCATAATTCAAGCATATCATTATTCAATATATCATAAAACAGATTTACACTAAAATCCGAACCCAAATGATCATAAAACTAAAATAGAGAGGTAAAAATTATTGTTCACCTTAGATTGGATAAGGAAATCGAAGTTTGTTTGAGATTAATTTCTTTTAGCTTGAATCCTAAGCTTTAAGTTGATTTTCTCTTCTCTTCTTTCTTCCTAATGGCGGGCCTTGCTTCCTTACGGTTATAAATTTTTGTATTGATAAAATGAACATGTATGACTAAGGGAGGTAGTATAAGGGTGGGAAATATGAGTGGCTATTTACCCTAATGCCCTAATGCTCAATTAATTAACTATTTTTATAAGTTCATTAGATTTTAAATAAGCACGACCACCTAGTTTAATAATCAATCTCAATCTCCTTATCTACATTATTCTATTTAATTTATTCTGATTAAACCTCCTTAATAATGTTAATAAAATTAGGGGTGTTACACCCGAACAAAATTTTATCGCATCTAAATTCAAATTAAACACGTATCGATATCGCATGTAACGACCCAGAATTTTGAAAAAATTAAATTGAAAATATTTAATTAATTTTAAATATTTGAACGATGATTTAATTTGAATCCCGAATATAACTTTGAAATTGGCGATTAAATTATAAAATTTAATCGATTGGAAGTTGAATAAAAATTTGAATCTTCAAATTTAGGCCGATTAAAAGTATTTCGAAAGCTTTTAAAATTCGTAATGGTAATACTGAAGATAATTGAAACTTCAGAATCAAATTTGGGAGTAAATTGTTCAGTTTGAAATTTAATAGTTCGAATCGATATTTAAAAATAGTCATTTTTCGAACAGTCTCGGAATTCGACGAAACTAGTTCCATTGGGTCCGTAATATTAAATTATTATCGGATTTCAATTTTCGTAATTTTCGGAGTTAATATGTGAGCACACGGAAATTTAACGCGTTGAAATTCTAAAAACGAATTTGATTTAAATTTAAATTTAAATTTAAAAATTTTAAACAGGGGACAACATCCCTTTGTCTTTGCCTTAAACCATGCCTAAATTTTTGCCGAGAATCATGAAATCTATCGTGCAACCTATTCCCTTCCATTTCAAATATCCTCTCGTTCACAAGCCAACGAACGAAAACGAAATCACAGTTCGTTCAAAAGAAATCGCAACTCCCCTTCCCAAATGAAATCAAAAATCTCTTCCTCGTTCCAGTTCGAATTCGAACACTTTCTCCTCACCATTTCAAAATCGAACCATCCTTCGCCGTTCGTTATTTCTTCCAAGGGGAAATCGTATCTAGATACACGATTCAAAAATCGTGTTCAAAAGGGGCGAACTCGTTCGGAGGGGAATATCGCGTCATTATCGCGAGCTTAGCTCGAGCTCGAACCTGCTTGGAAATTGTGTTGGCGCGCGTACGGGGAGGAACTCGCGATCGCCAGGGCCAAGGGAAGCGTGACCAGGAGGCTCGCGAACACGTGTTCGAGCACGGCAAATTCATGGGCAGCGGCGAACGAAATGGCAAACGATGAGGCTCGCGTTCGACTGGAGGCAGTGGCGATTTAGGGTGGGGTCACGTGGCGATGGATTCGGTCTCGTGTAGGGTTTGCTGGAGGCAGGGAAGCCTGGGTTTGGGTACTCTCGGATTCGAACCTTTTCGTGAGGTATATTCGATTCGATTCGATTCTTTTTGTATATTTAAAAAGTTTATTAACACATATATATGTAAACATTTTCAGAAGAAGAAAATTCCTGTTTTACAGATATACAGACGTTAAGAAAAAGTTTTACACTAAACAAAACTACTGTTTTGTTATTTACTGAGGATAATAGTAATATAACAGTAGATTTTATAAGAACAACGATTTATATATATATGTATATACTGTAAGAATAAACTTCTGTGTTAATATATAAAAAAAATAATATATATATATATATATATTATCAATTAGATTTTTAAAATCTATATGGATTCCTTTAAGTATATGTATATAAAGTTTTGATAAAGTAAATATACATATGCATATACGGTTTTAATTCTGAGAAGGTAAAGATTTATTTGTTTAATTAAATCTAAATTTATTTTTGAGTTACTAAGAACAATTTATTAAAAGAAGAAAATTAGTTTAAAATAAAATCATTGGATAATTTAAAAATTACCAAACGAAAATTTGTTATTCGATTATTTGAAATATTGATGAATTGTATAAATTGTTTACAAGGTTAATAAATCGAGAATCAAGCTGGAATAAAAAATGGATGGCAAATTAAAAGCTAAGGTGAGATTTTTCTCACTCAAAAATATGTTTGGTATTACAGTTATTGATTTGACTGATGATTGCTGTTTGGATGTGATATTAGATATAGTAGGATATATCTATATATATATAGCAATATATACATATTGGCATATATATATATTGGATTGATGATTTCCCGCCTCGTATAGCGGATGAGACCCTATTGCGCCGTTAGTAAGCAGATTTTTATAAAAACCCATATACCGCGATATTCCACCTCGAAGTGGAATTGGTATTGTGCTGACGTCTTTGGATGCAGGGAAACAGGTTGGAGGGATCCAACTGGACCCCTCATATTGATTGAATTTATTTATACTGTGATATGAATCTGTGAATGATTATATTGATGTTATTGATCATATCGATGTCTGGAAATTGTTTGAAAGCTATAGATTTAGCTGAATGGATGTTTGATATCATTGGATTCCAAAACTAAATGAAATTGAATTTTTGTAATTCAAGTAGAAATTTTTAAGTAAATTTAATTTTAGAAATTTAATAAATTTGAAGAAAAGAATTTAAAAGAATAAAGGCTGATTTTTGAAATCTTATTGAATTAATTCGCAGAATCAAGTGAAAATGTTAAATAAATGAATTTCGTATAATAGTGATTTCAAATTGAAGAATTTAATTAAAATTTGGATTTCTAAATAGTTTGAAAAAGATAAAGAGATTTATTTTCTTTAAGAGGAATTTATTTAAAAAGGAAATAAGTTGGAAGTCCAACTATAAATTTAATTGGCAAATTGAAACGAATTTGGAAAGTCAATATAAAATGAGTTGTGATGGAAAATAAATTTAGAAATCAATATTGAAATTGATTTGGTATTGAAGTTTTTATAAATGGAATTGGAATTTATAAAAGTTGGTTATAAATCCGAAATCACTTATTTTGATAAGTAAAGTATAGAAGTTAATAAAGGAAGATTTTAAATCAAAGTTGTTATAAAATAGAATTAGAATTTACAAACGTTGTTTTTTTATAAATTCGAAATCAATTGAATTTGATAAATTAAATATAGAAGATTGTTAAAGGAGATATATTCGCGATTTTGGGATAGCGAATTATTATTGAAATAAAATGTGTAGAAAATAGTGGAAAGTAATTAGTGAATTATATTCACGATTTTGGACGGTGAATATATTATTGAATGAAATGGATTTATTTTTGAAAAAGTGATATTAAAAATGAAGTTAAACATTTTAAAATGTTTTAAAATGTATTATGAATCGAAATCATAGATTTCAACATTTATTGTTGAAATAGACGTTTTCGAGGAATAAGGAAATGATGGACTATAACACTGTTGTTATAGTAAATGATTTCCAAAAGGAAATGTTTTATGTAGTATTGGGATTTATATATCTATCTAAAATCCGAATCCCTATACTAGTGAGTTTGAGTCGTCGTAACGATGTTTTACGTAACATTCGTTTTGACTCAAATAAAGGTGTTAAAAGAATGGTTTCCTTAAAGAATTGAATATATACTTAATTTGATTTAAGTATATCGAATAATTTCAAATGTTGAAAATAAATGATTTGTGAATTACTTATTATTAAATAAGTATGGAAATGCTTTTCCAATATGAAATGAACATTTTGAGAATTTATCCTTGTAAAGATAAATTGAAATTGAATATTGAAATCGATTTGAAAATCGTATATCAGTAGATATTTTTGAAATATAAATTCACTATGGAATTTATAAAAGAAAGGGAAGTTGTTTAAAAATAAACGTTGATTTATTTTTGAAGTGTGGAAATTTTATATCTAGTAAAGATATTTTTGAAGATGAAATAATTCGGAAAATTATTTGGAATCTGATGATGTTGCGCATCTTTATTGATAGTTAAATAACCGATTATCAATAATTACCTTGAGTAGGTATTTGTTGTGAATTGGATGAATTTGAATGCCACACTTATTTTTGAATAATCGCTCACTATTCGGGTTAGCCGGGAAAGGACCATGGGGTCGTATAACCCATTCCGAATATGTGATACGTCGTTATGAATCGCATTTGAAGACCGGTGTTGAAGACCGGATATTTTTGAAAACGGAAGGATTACCGTCGAGTTACTCTACATCGGCTGATCTCCGATTTAGAGGTTTTATCACCCTTAGTGACGGGAAGTCCGGACGTGATTAGAAATTTATCCGGATATGCAAGGGCTTCGTGAGAAGTGCCTTCGGTTCTGTTCGATCCCGGAACAGACTTGTATGGATTGTGGTCTGACGTTACAATTTGAGATATAAAGCTGATTTCTTTCAAATACATTTCTGTTGGTGGCGGAGAATTTATTCTCTTAGCTTAACACCCTTCTCTGAGACGTACGAGCTCAGAGGTTATGTAGTTGAAATTTATCAGCGATATATCCCAATTTGGTAACGTGGCATACTGAGTGTTGCTGTGAAATGATCAGTGTTTGATCATTTGCGATATGATCATTTGTTTGATCTTATATCTTTGTGATCATAGGTTGATCATTTTGTTGACCCGAAGCAGGGCTTTGTAGAAAGCGTAGCTTTGTGGACGAGACTTCGACGAGCCTCACACCCCGGAAATGGTCGAAACAGGAAGGATGCAGCAAGATTCTAGGGAGTAGCGCCCCTTAGTGTATGTCATTTCTTCTGGATAGAGGTGGTATCATGGTATGGAGCTCAGATACTTAACCTATGTGGTTGCTGCATTATTATCTATGTGGTTTGTTGGAAATCGGGGATCCTCGGGAAGATCGGTTACGATCGGGGGATGACATACGCGTGTCAGTAGTTACCTACTTTTGCAGAGGTAACCCGGCCTTGTGTTGGCAGAGATCTAACGGTAATGTTAGGTTATTTCTCGGGTCGTCTATTCCAGGGACGTACCCATCGTGGAAAAGGAAGTTCCTTAGCCTGACCATTTGTTGGAAATCCAAATAAACAATACGAGCCTTTACGATTTCAATTGTATAACCTGTCTCCTCAGGAGGCAGCTATAGCAGGCATAATATAATGGTACCTATGCTGGCTAAGATTTATATTCTACTTTCGAAATGTTTTCCACTATGCACTAATAATAATATCCAAAATGATTTGATTTTTTGCGTAGTAAGCATCTTTGACTAACATAAGAAGAAATCTCCTCCAAGTCTGCGTTTGCATTGTGTGTGTGGTGGGAGGTCTTATGGTAGTTTCATTTTCCAAAAGCATTTCGAATTGACTTAAAAAAAATTATTTTGTTTATTTTAAAGATAAACTGTTTTACGATCTCACACCAGTCACCATGACTGACTCGGAGTTTATTGTTTCCCTTCTAAACTCTGGGTGCCCACCAATTTCCACACGGACAGTCTAGAGTTAGATTATCAGGATATTCTGGATATTCTGGAGCTTTGGAAGCAAGCTGGATGGCGTAACGTATCATCTACACTTTGTATTATTCCGCTGTGTATTCTGTATGAGGACAAGTTTATATAACTGTCCATTGTTGAATATTGACTCTGATGATTGATGTATGTATAAAATGATATAGTTCTTTGTTTTAAAGATTATTCAATTATCTATTATATATTGTTCCGCTGCGATGTGTAAGATTCTGATATTGTTCTGTTTCTGTTGTTCTCTTTCTTTCTTGTTGTTCTTCTTTCGTTTTCTTCTCTTTTCTTCTTCTTCTGCCTTTTTCTTCTATTTAAAACCCTCACTATTGGAGTTTCCGGCACTCGATTGCTCGGCAGTCGATAAAGTGAGTATCGATGTCGAATTTTCGAAAGTCGAAAAATTCGGTATGTGACAAAGTGGTATCAGAGCATATGGTTAAGCGACAACCCTGCTCTGTTGGGTGTTACTCATTGGAGATAGAGTCAGTAGTACTCTAGAATGAGTTGAGTGTAATAATAGATATGAGCGCGTATTTGTTAGTGAATATAAAAAATGTTTTATATTGTGTTTGCTTATTCGTTGAGATGTTTGTGAATTTTGGTCGGTATGTTGGACGCCATATTATCGATAGGGATTTCTAAACACTTAAACGAGGCAAGACGACATAGTATTGTTTTAAATGGGGTAAATGAAATAATTTTACCCAAAATTATTTTTGTATATAAAAGAAATGATTTTCTGTAATATATGGTTGCATGGTTGTTAGGAAAGTGATAATATTGAATGTTATCATTATTATATGAAATTAAATGAGAAATTGGAATTATAACTCCAAGGTTAAAATAAAATTCATATACAAAAGGAATTTGAGAATGTGAATTATAAATGTGAATTGTAATTTAAAACGGAATTCCAGAGAAGTTTTTGAAAATGTTTTGAAAAGAATTTGAAAATTTTGGAGAATTGGAAAGTTAAATCATTTTTGGAGTTGGAAATGAATTTCGAAGGTTTGAAAAGTATTTTGGAGAGATGAAAGCTCTAAACTTTTTTCGGTCGCTGGAAAATAACTTCGATGATGACCGCGGCATTGTTGATGTTCATTTTCGGGTTTCCAAAAGAGAAATTGCTGCCAAATTATTTTAAAAGGAAGTTGTTTGAAAAATTTGGGTTTTGTTTTTGAAATTCAAAGGATAATTTGAATTGTTTTCAAAATGGCTTTGAAATGTTGAAAAGACTCTGGAATACTATAAAAAAATATTTATGAAATATTATGAAGTTGATAACTTGTAAAGTTTAAAGTTTAAATAAAAATCCATTTAACGAATGAAATTTTAAATATGATTTGGAAGCATAAGGAAACGAATTCATATATGAATAAAATGGTAAATATGAATTGTAAATGTGATTTATAAATGAAAATGGAATTCCAGATAGATATTGGAAAATTCATTAATGAAATGAATTTGTAATATGAATATATAAGTGATTATATAAATCGAAATGAAAATAAGTTGATAACTTATAGAATATTTGAAATCTGATTGAAATGAAAGTTCAAATTGAAATAAAAGAATTTGTGAACAAATAAATAAATTTGCAATGGCAAATGCGAGAAAATAAAATTGAATGTTAAAATTCATTTCGAATTTGTAGGCAATAAATTGAATTGAATAATTATAAATGAAGATAAAATTGGAATTGAAACTGAATGTTGAAAACAAATTTGAATAAGTGAATTGTAATTTGTAATGAATTAATAACTAAAACTAATCTAAAAAGAGCAGTTATGAATGAAAGTTGTTGGTTAATAAAATAAACCGAATGAAAATATGGAATGCAAATTAGATTTAATGGAATCAATTGCAAATGAAATGAACTAAAGATAAAATTGAATTCAAATGGAATTGAAATGAAAAATTGAACGAAATTGAATATGTAACTTCAATAGCGAATTTAAAGAGGATATAAGAAGTATATATTGAAATTTTTGTAATAGAATTTACAAAATGGTTTGAATATGTAACTAGATATTATGGCTAGTAGGATATACAGGTGTAAAGGAATTGGGATTTTAATTTTGAAGAGAATTTGAATTGCTCGAAAAAGGTAAGTATTTGAATTATAATATGAGTTTTTGATGATTTCTTGTCTAGCCGCTTGGCTTTTTCTTTTCTTTTTGAAATCTGAGAGTCCGTAGGGACATTTTGTAGTCGTGCCGTATTAGCCGCGCAAAGGAGACGCTGGCGAAATTTTTGGAAATTTTGGGTGTTAGAAAAATTTTGAGAAAATTTTGAAAGTTAAAATTTGAATTTGAATTTAAGAGGTTAAACAATGTTGTTTGGGAAACTATAATTGAAGTTAGAAATTTAGTTGAATTGATAACGAATCTTTAGTAGAAAGATTTGTTTTGATAAATTGATAAAACTAGTGGATTGTTGAAAAATAGTAGACGAGTTAAGGACATTTTTTTTTCCTAACTTGTAATTTCGGGACGAAATTCTTTTAAGGAGAGAAGTCTGTAACGACCCAGAATTTTGAACAAATTAAATTGAAAATATTTAATTAATTTTAAATATTTGAACGATGATTTAATTTGAATCCCGAATATAACTTTGAAATTGGCGATTAAATTATAAAATTTAATCGATTGGAAGTTGAATAAAAATTTGAATCTTCAAATTTAGGCCGATTAAAAGTATTTCGAAAGCTTTTAAAATTCATAATGGTAATACTGAAGATAATTGAAACTTCAGAATCAAATTTGGGAGTAAATTGTTCAGTTTGAAATTTAATAGTTCGAATCGATATTTAAAAATAGTCATTTTTCGAACAGTCTCGGAATTCGACGAAACTAGTTCCATTGGGTCCGTAATATTAAATTATTGTCGGATTTCAATTTTCGTAATTTTCGGAGTTGATATGTGAGCACACGGAAATTTAACACGTTGAAATTCTAAAAACGAATTTGATTTAAATTTAAATTTAAATTTAAAAATTTTAAACAGGGGACAGCATCCCTTTGTCTCTGCCTTAAACCACGCCTAAATTTTTGCCGAGAATCATGAAATCTATCGTGCAACCCATTCCCTTCCATTTCAAATATCCTCTCGTTCACAAGCCAACGAACGAAAACGAAATCACAGTTCGTTCAAAAGAAATCGCAACTCCCCTTCCCAAATGAAATCAAAAATCTCTTCCTCGTTCCAGTTCGAATTCGAACTCTTTCTCCTCACCATTTCAAAATTGAACCATCCTTCGTCGTTCGTTATTTCTTCCAGGGGGAAATCATATCTAGATACGCGATTCAAAAATCGTGTTCAAAAGGGGCGAACTCGTTCGGAGGGGAATATCGCGTCATTATCGCGAGCTTAGCTCGAGCTCGAACCTGCTTGGAAATTGTGTTGGCGCGCGTACGGGGAGGAACTCGCGATCGCCAGGGCCAAGGGAAGCGCGACCAGGAGGCTCGCGAACACGTGTTCGAGCACGGCAAATTCGTGGGCAGCGGCGAACGAAATGGCAAACGATGAGGCTCGCGTTCGACTGGAGGCAGTGGCGATTTAGGGTGGGGTCGCGTGGCGATGGATTCGGTCTCGTGTAGGGTTTGCTGGAGGCAGGGAAGCCTGGGTTTGGGTACTCTCGGATTCGAACCTTTTCGTGAGGTATATTCGATTCGATTCGATTCTTTTTGTATATTTAAAAAGTTTATTAACACATATATATGTAAACATTTTCAGAAGAAGAAAATTCCTGTTTACAGATATACAGACGTTAAGAAAAAGTTTTACACTAAACAAAACTACTATTTTGTTATTTACTGAGGATAATAGTAATATAACAGTAGATTTTTTAAGAACAACGATATATATATATATATATGTATATATTGTAAGAATAAACTGCTGTGTTAATATATAAAAAAATAATATATATATATATATATATTATCAATTAGATTTTTAAAATCTATATGGATTCCTTTAATTATATGTATATAAAGTTTTGATAAAGTAAATATACATATGCATATACGGTTTTAATTCTGAGAAGGTAAAGATTTATTTGTTTAATTAAATCTAAATTTATTTTTGAGTTACTAAGAACAATTTATTAAAAGAAGAAAATTAGTTTAAAATAAAATCATTGGATAATTTAAAATTTACCAAACGAAAATTTGTTATTCGATTATTTCAAATATTGATGAATTGTATAAATTGTTTACAAGGTTAATAAATCGAGAATCAAGCTGGAATAAAAAATGGATGGCAAATTAAAAGCTAAGGTGAGATTTTTCTCACTCAAAAATATGTTTGGTATTACAGTTATTGATTTGACTGATGATTGCTGTTTGGATGTGATATTAGATATAGTAGGATATATCTATATATATATATATATATATAGCAATATATACATATTGGCATATGTATATATTGGATTGATGATTTCCCGCCTCGTATAGCGGATGAGACCCTATTGCGCCGTTAGTAAGCGGATTTTTATAAAAACCCATATACCGCGATATTCCACCTCGAAGTGGAATTGGTATTGTGCTGACGTCTTTGGATGTAGGGAAACAGGTTGAAGGGATCCAACTGGACCCCTCATATTGATTGAATTTATTTATACTGTGATATGAATCTGTGAATGATTATATTGATGTTATTGATCATATCGATGTCTGGAAATTGTTTGAAAGCTATAGATTTAGCTGAATGGATGTTTGATATCATTGGATTCCAAAACTAAATGAAATTGAATTTTTGTAATTCAAGTAGAAATTTTTAAGTAAATTTAATTTTAGAAATTTAATAAATTTGAAGAAAAGAATTTAAAAGAATAAAGGCTGATTTTTGAAATCTTATTGAATTAATTCCAAAATCAAGTGAAAATGTTAAATAAATGAATTTCATATAATAGTGATTTCAAATTGAAGAATTTAATTAAAATTTGGATTTCTAAATAGTTTGAAAAAGATAAAGAGATTTATTTTCTTTAAGAGGAATTTATTTAAAAAGGAAATAAGTTGGAAGTCCAACTATAGATTTAATTGGCAAATTGAAACGAATTTGGAAAGTCAATATAAAATGAGTTGTGATGGAAAATAAATTTAGAAATCAATATTGAAATTGATTTGGTATTGAAGTTTTTATAAATGGAATTGGAATTTATAAAAGTTGGTTATAAATCCGAAATCACTTATTTTGATAAGTAAAGTATAGAAGTTAATAAAGGAAGATTTTAAATCAAAGTTGTTATAAAATAGAATTAGAATTTACAAACGTTGTTTTTTTATAAATTCGAAATCAATTGAATTTGATAAATTAAATATAGAAGATTGTTAAAGGAGATATATTCGCGATTTTGGGATAGCGAATTATTATTGAAATAAAATGTGTAGAAAATAGTGGAAAGTAATTAGTGAATTATATTCACGATTTTGGACAGTGAATATATTATTGAATGAAATGGATTTATTTTTGAAAAAGTGATATTAAAAATGAAGTTAAACATTTTAAAATGTTTTAAAATGTATTATGAATCGAAATCATAGATTTCAACATTTATTGTTGAAATAGACGTTTTCGAGGAATAAGGAAATGATGGACTATAACACTGTTGTTATAGTAAATGATTTCCGAAAGGAAATGTTTTATGTAGTATTGGGATTTATATATCTATCTAAAATCTGAATCCCTATACTAGTGAGTTTGAGTCGTCGTAACGATGTTTTACGTAACATTCGTTTTGACTCAAATAAAGGCGTTAAAAGAATGGTTTCCTTAAAGAAATGAATATATACTTAATTTGATTTAAGTATATCGAATAATTTCAAATGTTGAAAATAAATGATTTGTGAATTACTTATTATTAAATAAGTATGGAAATGCTTTTCCAATATGAAATGAACGTTTTGAGAATTTATCCTTGTAAAGATAAATTGAAATTGAATATTGAAATCGATTTGAAAATCGTATATCAGTAGATATTTTTGAAATATAAATTCACTATGGAATTTATAAAAGAAAGGGAAGTTGTTTAAAAATAAACGTTGATTTATTTTTGAAGTGTGGAAATTTTATATCTAGTAAAGATATTTTTGAAGATGAAATAATTCGGAAAATTATTTGGAATCTGATGATGTTGCGCATCTTTATTGATAGTTAAATAACCGACTATCAATAATTACCTTGAGTAGGTATTTGTTGTGAATTGGATGAATTTGAATGCCACACTTATTTTTGAATAATCGCTCACTATTCGGGTTAGCCGGGAAAGGACCATGGGGTCGTATAACCCATTCCGAATATGTGATACGTCGTTATGAATCGCATTTGAAGACCGGTGTTGAAGACCGGATATTTTTGAAAACGGAAGGATTACCGTCGAGTTACTCTACATCGGCTGATCTCCGATTTAGAGGTTTTATCACCCTTAGTGACGGGAAGTCCGGACGTGATTAGAAATTTATCCGGATATGCAAGGGCTTCGTGAGAAGTGCCTTCGGTTCTGTTCGATCCCGGAACAGACTTGTATGGATTGTGTGTCTGACGTTACAATTTGAGATATAAAGCTGATTTCTTTCAAATACATTTCTGTTGGTGGCGGAGAATTTATTCTCTTAGCTTAACACCCTTCTCTGAGACGTACGAGCTCAGAGGTTATGTAGTTGAAATTTATCAGCGATATATCCCAATTTGGTAACGTGGCATACTGAGTGTTGCTGTGAAATGATCAGTGTTTGATCATTTGCGATATGATCATTTGTTTGATCTTATATCTTTGTGATCATAGGTTGATCATTTTGTTGACCCGAAGCAGGGCTTTGTAGAAAGAGTAGCTTTGTGGACGAGACTTCGACGAGCCTCACACCCCGGAAATGGTCGAAACAGGAAGGATGCAGCAAGGTTCTAGGGAGTAGCGCCCCTTAGTGTATGTCATTTCTTCTGGATAGAGGTGGTATCATGGTATGGAGCCCAGATACTTAACCTATGTGGTTGCTGCATTATTATCTATGTGGTTTGTTGGAAATCGGGGATCCTCGGGAAGATCGGTTACGATCGGGGGATGACATACGCGTGTCAGTAGTTACCTACTTTTGCAGAGGTAACCCGGCCTTGTGTTGGCAGAGATCTAACCGTAATGTTAGGTTATTTCTCGGGTCGTCTATTCCAGGGACGTACCCATCGTGGAAAAGGAAGTTCCTTAGCCTGACCATTTGTTGGAAATCCAAAGAAACAATACGAGCCTTTACGATTTCAATTGTATAACCTGTCTCCTCAGGAGGCAGCTATAGCAGGCATAATATAATGGTACCTATGCTGGCTAAGATTTATATTCTACTTTCGAAATGTTTTCCACTATGCACTAATAATAATATCCAAAATGATTTGATTTTTTGCGTAGTAAGCATCTTTGACTAACATAAGAAGAAATCTCCTCCAAGTCTGCGTTTGCATTGTGTGTGTGGTGGGAGGTCTTATGGTAGTTTCATTTTCCAAAAGCATTTCGAATTGACTTAAAAAAAAATTATTTTGTTTATTTTAAAGATAAACTGTTTTACGATCTCACACCAGTCACCATGACTGACTCGGAGTTTATTTTTTCCCTTCTAAACTCTGGGTGCCCACCAATTTCCACACGGGCAGTCTAGAGTTAGATTATCAGGATATTCTGGATATTCTGGAGCTTTGGAAGCAAGCTGGATGGCGTAACGTATCACCTACACTTTGTATTATTCCGCTGTGTATTCTGTATGAGGACAAGTTTATATAACTGTCCATTGTTGAATATTGACTCTGATGATTGATGTATGTATAAAATGATATAGTTCTTTGTTTTAAAGATTATTCAATTATCTATTATATATTGTTCCGCTGCGATGTGTAAGATTCTGATATTGTTCTGTTTATGTTGTTCTCTTTCTTTCTTGTTGTTCTTCTTTCTTTTTCTTCTCTTTTCTTCTTCTTCTGCCTTTTTCTTCTATTTAAAACCCTCACTATTGGAGTTTCCGGCACTCGATTGCTCGGCAATCGATAAAGTGAGTATCGATGTCGAATTTTCGAAAGTCGAAAAATTCGGTATGTGACATCGCATATCGATTAATATACTTATAACTATTATAAACTTATTTATTAATATCGCTCAACACATCAAATAAAAGTTTTATAACTAATATTTCATAAATATTACTTAATTTAATCAATTTATAATAATTATAAATTAATTAAAGCATGTGGTCAAAGGAGTATATAATGTTTCGGTTGTGTGACTTTTCAAGTGTAAATTTGGTCAGCGATTAATATTGAACAATTTGAATATTAATGTTCACACGTCACTTAGCAAGTGATGTGACATTTTGGCCAAATTTATCGCTTACTTGATTTCGGTACATTCCAATTTTACTTTATTAAGCATTACCCGGTAGTGATAATTATTTACACCAATTCTCTTCGTCAAACCTATATCACTTTGGACTTATTGAATTTGGTAATGGTCAAATTTCAATATCATTCATATTCAACTCTATAGTCCAAACATAAAGTCCTTGGTTCAATAATAATAATTATTATTAATCGAACTGCTATGGCTAGAGAATTTGACATTGAGTTGACTTCAGTTGACCGTGATACTAACCTTATATAACCAAGGAAACAAATCCTCTCTTGAATAGTGTTTCACTTTCAATGCTTCCATTCGACCCAACTATAGTCATTCGATGGACGTCCTGCCACGATTTAACTATAACCAAAGCGGAGCTTCTACATTGAAGATCAGTAGTATTCTCGAGTCAAAAGAACTGTGTAATCTTGTCTCATTGATATTTTCTATTTGACCTTAGTTTTACTAACCATTAGAAAACAATCGAGTGAGCCATTCCATAATTATCCAATAACTATTAGTACGTAAACCCTTGGGCCTCCAGCAGTCATGAGTAATACACTATCCAGCATTTGAAGAGCGTTGCGCACTCTAGTCTTAACTGATGCATCGATATCCAGTCTCGATACATCTTGACTGGGATTATTTAAAACGATATGTTTATTTTATTATGATAAATCACTCTTGGTTACAACGCATTATAACTATTATCACAAAACACATCATATATGGATTTTCTGTTAAACATGCTTTTAATTGAAGTAATTAATTAGTAAACATATTATATCAAGTATACAATAAGAATACACCTTTTATTTCGAACAAGATGGATTATCGAGTTAGATATATGTAATAAATTATGTAATTGCCCCTAGGGCATACCCCTTACTCTATCACCAGGTTCTTAAGATTTGCTACTTTTTTAGTCTTAAGTGCTTGTTTTATTATTATTCACTTGTAATTTCTTGTAATTGTAAGAGAGAAAAATAGTAAGAGATATTCGTAGTGGACGTAGACAAGCTTGCCGAACCGCTCTATATTTAGTGTCATTTACTTTGCTTTACTTGCTTTCCTCCTCATTTTAAACTTTTAAGCCTAGTGATTAGCAAGCGACGTTTGCTTTCACAATGCATTAATATAATTTCAAGGTAGCTAATTTTACAGTAAAAAACTATTAATTCTAGAATTAGTATATGATTATTTCTCTAATTCAAATTAGAATCAAGCTAGAGATATATAAATAATAATTATTTGTAGTTAACTAAATTTCATTCTCCATTTAGTTTCGACTTATTTAAAAATAAATCTATCTCTACTATTAATAATGATAATTCAATGAATACAAAATCAACCGCGTCTTTTTGAAATTCCCGTAATACCTTTCTGCATCTTACCTTTGTTTCTCGCTTCTGCTTTTGCTTGCCTTCCCAAAACTAAAAAGCCCTAAATCTCATTTCTTCCTTTCTTTGTAACACCTTCCCATTCATTTTGCCCCAACTTTAATCTTCCCAATATAACATAAAAACCCTAATCCATCAAATTCGCACTCCACCTTCTCGAATTTACTTTTCTGTAGCCCAGTCTTCTGCCTTTGGCCTTGGCGAATCTCCTAAACGACTACCTACACCATCATCAGTTACATTCGGTCACAATTCTAAAGTTTCGAAAGTTGAAATTACAAGGTTTCGGGATCATCTGGTAGTTATGCTCGATTGAACATCAAAATAGGTACTTATTAGGTTTTGCTGTAAATTATGTACTTTAGATGTGCTTTGTTAATAGTATTGCAGTTGTAATTCATAAATTTCTCTATTATATGTAATTAACTAAAATGTGTAGATTATTATTATGATGAATTTCCACTTTTAAATTGCCTTAGTTTGTTTTAAGTCTTTTAAATGTCTGTTCATTTTAATGATATATTTTAAATATAAAATTGAAGTAATTTTAATGTTCAATATATTTATGAGAGATTTGATGGTCATCTTTTTTGCCATATGTGTGAAACAACTTATACTACTTCTCACAAAAAAAATTCAAATGTAACTACCAAAGTGTTTTACTCAAGTGGAATAAATTCAATAAATAAAGTATGGTTTATTATAACTTTAAGCTCGAACATTGGAAACATAACAAGATTTGGATGGATTATAGATAACTATGTTCCTACATTATTTGTGAAAAATGTTATTCATTTGCACTCTCAAACGATAGCTTTGTGCCTTAATGGTCAATTCCGTGTAGGATATGAAAAGAAGAAGAAAAAAAAGATTTGCGTCCAGTTGAGCAGCAGCTCAATCTGCTGCTATATGCAACATCATAGTTGATGCTGAGCAGTAGCTCCATCTCCTGCTATATGTGACAACCTAGGCCGGTGCTGAGCTGCAGCTTAGGCTTTCGTTGAGCAGCAACATGACTACTGCCATATGTAGTAGCTCTATCCACTCTAAGAACATTTTCACTTCTTTGTTTTTTGGATTTCGACATTCAATTTTGTTTATATTGTCGTCCTTGCAAATAATCCTTCAGTTACATTTAACATTTCACTTTTTCCTACTTTAGTTTATCTATCTTTCCTTTTCCTTTATTTTTTCAGAGTGAAAGATGAAGAGATATGGGTGTTAGGATAAGAGTTTGGAAAATTATGTTGTATATGGGTTTAGGTTCGAAGACATAGAATCAATTGTATGCAATTTTCTAAAGTTGAATAATCAATGTGGTTTTCCTATATGGGTAGTAACTACATTTAATATTTTGTTGTTTATTAAGGTTTTTGATTACAGCTAGGTTAATAATGGTTTGCTTTGGTGTTATTGCTAAATGTAAAAAGACTGAATTTTCATATTTCGTCTAAAATTAGAATTTTATAAAAATGACATTATTACATTTATTTAACTATATATATAAATAATATAGTATTCTGAAGTTGACTATTTTACGGACATACCTAAAATATAACTTAACTAGAAATAAACATTGTCTATGTAAATAATTATTTCATCATTCATGTTTATTTTTCGACCATTAAGTTTCTTGTTATTTTCCATGCATGTGGAAGTTATATTTTTATTTCTATTTACATACATGAGTAATTGTGATGACTGATGATAGCAATTTCCATTTGATATTCATACTGAATGCTGGAAATATTTATGAGTTTTATATGAAGGTATAAGTAACTTAGCAATAAATATACTGCATATATATGAGCTTATTTAATATTAACATAAATATTATTTACCAGCGCAAGGATAAAGTAGGAACCCCGAATACCTCATAGAATTATCAAAAATAGCCTAAGTATGAATACAAAAGATGAATGCATAATAATAAACAATTATTACAAGTGACAAACAAAAGTAAAATGTTCAGTAATCTTTGCAGTGCATAGCAATCGCGTAATGAACTTATGACTTGAACTTCCAATAAAAATTGTATTAATTCCCAAATATCGTTGTTGCGTTTCTTCACAGAATTATAAAAGAGTTCATTATGAGCATTAGATCAACGAATTAGTTGTACGCGAGTGGAGCTGCTTTATTTGTTTATTTATTTTTTATTTCTTTAAGAAAAATAAAATTATAGACGTATGCTTGAGATAAATTATGAGAACATCTAACATATGCCTCCTTCATCTATACCATTAAATCTGACAACTGCCTAATCTTATTTCTGAACCTTGCCTCACTACTAGAAAACACATCAATTTCCTACATAAAATTTCCTACGTCTTTCCTATGCCAAAAGGCGGGGCGTAGGTATGGCGTAGGAAACACGTAGAAAGAGGTAATGGTGTAGGAAAGACGTAAGAAAATTTCCTACGTCTTACCTACGCCCGCTTCAATATGCTGAAAAATAATTAAAGCGTAGGAAAGGCGTAGGAAACTCCTTACGTTAAAATGATGGCGTGGGAAGGTCGTAGATAATTTCCTACGACGTTTCCACGTCCACAAAGTTTTCTACAAAGTTTTCATGGCGTAGGAAAGGCGTAGGAATTGTTCCTACGCCATGCCTACATCATGGTCTTAGCCAAAATATTAACCTAATTTATCAAAACCGGCGTATGTACAAAACCCTTTCATTATCATTTATCAAAACCGGCGTATGTACAAAACCCAATTCGTCTTCCAAATTAAACCCATTCATCTCAAATCACACTCTGAAACCTTCGATCTTCGACGTCTCCGACTCCATCTCCGACTCCATCTCTGACGTCTGCGACTCCATCTCCGACGTTTGGAAACCTTCGATCCAATCTTCGATTTGGATTTCGACCTTCGATTTCGGTTTCAGTTCCTCTCTTCTCGTTATATAGTTATCATACAGTTTTACACGTTATCAATTTCATAATTGTGATTTAGCATGATGTCATATGAGCTTGCACCTCAATTCCCAGACTTGCGCCCAATAATTAGACATTGAAATGTCCACATTCTGAGAAGTGGTTTCATACAACATATTTGCAGTTGATTACAGAAGTCAAAATATAAAAAAAAAATGCAGAAACGTATAAACCCTTCCCCCCCTCCACGCTTCTGCAGCACTTTACCATTTTCTAAAACCCCAAATAACAATTAAAACCCTAAAAAAGATTTGTTTTCTCTCTCTAAATCGATAGAAATGAGTTCCGCAGGAAGAGGGAAGGCAAAAATCAGCTCAAAATCGATTTCTAGATCGTCAAAAGAAGGGCTTCAGTTTCCAGTCGGAAGGATCGCCAGATTTCTGAAGGCCGAAAAATACGCCGAGAGAGTCGGTGCTGGAGCTCCGGTCTACATGGCTGCTGTACTTGAGTATTTAGCTGCGGAGGTACTTAATTTTACAACCATAGGTGGCTATATAAATATTATTGTTCGATTCGAATTTCGTTTGTCAATTGGTTTTACTCTGATAAAGGCAGCGCCTTTAGGATTGAATTTGTTCTTTGTAAACTCCGCTCGTCAAATTAGGGTTTCCCATTTTGATTTTGCACTGGTTAATCCTACATTATTTCTAATCATACATTATTCTCATTTTGATTCCGCTCATCAAATTAGGGTTTTAGTTTTGATAAAAATGACAGCTTTTGATTTCTTTTGATTGGATTTATGTTTTATGGTTTCTAATTCGTATGTTCTGATTAGATTTATTACCATTTTGATTATGGTTTATAAAGTTGTTCGATGAAATGATGATTAGGTGCTGGAACTGGCTGGAATTGCAGCAAGGGACAACAAGAAGAATAGAATAGTGCCAATAGTTGTCTTCCATCTTGGACACCATTAAAGATGTGAGTATATCGCTCTTCCCATATATCCTAAATCACAATAGTGACTATGATGTCAAGTAGGTCATTTAATGTTTTATTTTTATGATGGTTGTCCTGTAATTCTTGCTCAGTTATGATGGAGTGTTTATGGTTGTTGAGGAAATCATGTTGCGTTTACAGTGAGGTTCAAAACTGAATTAGGATATTTTACACTTGCACTAATTTTTTTAGCATTCTTTAGATTTTTGTATTATCTGAACTTAAGAATTATAAATGCAGACAAAATATCAAGCTAGAATTGAAGAATTGAAAAGTGAAGGCACGGAAATTACTTATGAAGTCGAAGAAGAAGTATTCGATATGCTTACCGGTGCTATCGCTAAAAGAAAGGATCGCAAACCCTATTATGGAAATATCCCTGGAGTAAATATTTAAACTTTCACCAAAATATTATTTTAATTAGTATAAAATGTAGAAATTGATGCAATATTTGATAAAATGTAGAAATACAAAGATGCCACTTATAGCATCAACAGGGGTGAAGCGCAAACTAGAGCTGAACTAAAGGAAAAGATGGAGTGTCAAGATGTGGAAATTCAAATGCTAAAGACGCCGTATGAACAGCTTATTGAGATGAATCGACAACGATTTGATGGAGAGTCAAATGATCGTCGTGAAGGATGAGAGTATTTTTCATTCTTAGTCGTATCTGTTTGATGTCATGTATTATGAACGTAATATCGTACTATTTAGAAATATGAGAACTTGATTGATATTGATTTGACTTTGTAATATGAATGAGATATTTGAATTTAATTGAAGATGAATGATTTGATGTTAATCGTTTTGTTGAAATGTTTATATACATGAAATAAGTTGATTTTAGTTTCTGTTTAATGTACGACGAAAAGAAATATAATAGTATATAATATATAAAAATTGCTTCAGAAAAGGTATAGGTAAAGCAAATATTGGTACAGCAAAAAATCGTGTGTATGGCGTAGGTAAAACGTAAAAAATATAGGCGTAGGAAAGACGTAGAAAAATATAGGCGTAGGAACGGCGTAGGAAACACCACTACGGATGGCGTAGGTAAGGCGTAGGCATATTTTTAGCTACGCAGGTTTTACCTACGCCAACTTTGACGTAGGCGCAGCGTAGCTATTGCATTTACCTACGCCCCGCCTACGCCATATTGGCGTAGGTAAACTGCAGTTTTCTTGTAGTGCTTAAATTGGTGCATTGACATTTTATAAGCTAATATATCTTTTAATGTAATTCTGCATAGTTCACATTGCATACCTTTTACGAAGGTATGCGTTCATAGCTATGTCATCTTTGACACCTAAGAGTATACCATCTAATTCATCTTACCTTATCATATAATTTTATCTTGATACAAATATTTCATGAAGTGTCGAAGATAAAGGGAAACATGATTTGTTTCTATAATTTTGCAAATCTGATGAAGCAGATACAATATCTTTGAAGATTGATCTGATGCCAGCATTTATGATTCTCAATTGTACACATGACAAGACATGCCTCTATGGATGTGGGACAGTGAAGAAACTGCACAGTGCTATTGTTAATGAGAATGGAAGGTCTTAATGTACTATGCATGCTTTGACTGAGATCGAGGAAAGTGGAAATTGAATGGGATGTCGTCAAAGGACTTGATGGTTTTTACAATTTTCTTCTCCATGGAAAAAGCCTAATATTTTATGTTGACAAAGTTAAAAAAAAATTTGCCAGCTTAATCTTTGTCCTTTTCTTTATGTTCTTCTTTCTAGCATGTTTATTGCTTGAAAGTTTTCTAATGTAGAGTGAAATTGTATATTGACAAACATATTTGTGTTTACAGATGATATTTCAGATATTTGGATACTAAGGTAATATCCGATGAGAAATTGTATGAGTTCTGCATCATATATATATATATATATATATATATATATATATATGGGTAAAAGAGTGATGTATTTATGAGCATCTTTTACGTTTTTGCAGTATTTTGATTTATATGTAATAGGTGCTGCCCATGTATAAGTTTACATAATGTATGTTTAACAAAGATGAAGTCATTTTATTTAAAATGGACTTCTAAACCCATAGCTACATAAATGTCTGAAAGTAGATTTCGTTGAATTTTCAAAAGCAAACAACTCCATCTTTCCATGTTTCCCAAGTGAGATCTTAATAAGAAGCATAGAAGAACAAGATTGTGGACTAGAATTCAAGATCAAGCTTAATCTAACATTGTTAGTTTTTCTAATATGTTTATTTTTGATAATCATTCACTAAACAAATCATAAAATGAAGTGTGCATGCCTTTATACTTCTTCAATAATGAACATTTGTTTTACAGGGAAGTGGTAAGTTGACGATATATATTGAAGCTCAATCAAAATTCAGAGATATAAACATTTGCACTTACATGACTTATGAAAAGTATGTGTTATGGATGCTTTTCTATTTAATCTTATCTGTTGGTATATTATTTTGTTAAGGTTGTGTATGAATTAAGTTCGTGATATATTTCATTCAACGTTATATCGAGGAAGACATCGGCTATTATAATTTTGTTTGGAATTAGAAAGGAAAGTAAGTATTGTGTGATGCTACCGTTACTTTCTTATTTTGAATATAACAGTAGAAGAATAGCAATATGCTTCTAAGATTTGTTATACGTATAACCTCAAGAATGATAGGGCTAATTTTTGGTCCTATCTGAATACTAGGTTTGCATGTACAAAACAATAATTCTTTTATACTTCTTTTTATCATCCTATTCATGTTTATTATTTAAGGTTCATGTTTCCTTTCTAAATTGCCATAACAAATGAAGAAAAAAATCATTAAAATAGAAAAAATATATAAAGATTTTGCTTGGGTAATTAACCACATTAAAATAAGTAGTACAAACTTCAGAAAGACAAAAATGAAATTACTGGTTTCCAAAAGAAAAATAATGATTTGAAAGCATAAAAAACAAAAATGTACAAAAGAATGGTAAACAAACAATTAATTTTTGATGTATTTAGATACATTTTTGCACATAGTCCACATTAGCTAAAAGAGCATATGCATGTAATTTCCATCGTATGAAATAAACTAAAACAAAAGAAACGAATGATAAAACTAGGACTGCTTTTAAGTTGCTGGTTCTATAAATGTTCTTCAGTAATCTCGGTCTTCTCGGACGTTACTTCACGTTAGTTTAATATGCAATGGTACTGTCAAATCTATTTCCATATGTGCACAACTATAAATGCATTTCATTTTGATTAAATGTAGGCCCATCTAGGCGTGCATATATACTCGTATATCATAATGTACTCATGTTGCACATAACAATAAACGTGTATATTTGTTATTGCATGGTACGATGTTTACGTTGATTATTGAAATTTGTATATGTATTAATAGCTGTCTACCAATTGAAGTGAATTTAATGTCATTTATTTCACATTTTGAATTTTGATAAATATATCCATCATTTAAATTTTGCTTAGAATACAATACAATTAATTCTAGCTAATTATTATTTTTAACTCTTTAAGTTGATTCCAATTTAAATTAGAGCCATACTAAATATACTATGCAATTGACAAAAAGAATTATTTGCTAAGAATTCAACATAGGAAATTGTCATTATTAGTACCCCAATGGTTTAAAGTTAAGTATGACTTATAGTTGATGTTATTTTTTATTGTATAACATTATCCAAAATATTAGTTAGACTTTGAACCCCTTGAAATTATTTAGGCATTAAGTTTGTTAGTAGTTCTTGAGAAAAGCCACTTCAAAAAAAATTACAAAAGCGCATATTTAACTTTCATGCAACTAAAAAAACTCTAAAAATGGCAGGTCAAAAATGAAAAACAAAAATGCCATCTAATGTGCATAACTCAAGTTCGCATTAGTTTCATGAAATTGGATTGGTTAGAAACCAAAAATCCAATCATATTTACTAGTTTTCAAGGTTTGATGTGGACGATCATGATAGTCATAACAGAACATATTTTATTAACGATCGATATTATCTGGAAAATAACATAACCCAGTAAACAATCAATTAGGTTGTATATATTGACATAGTTAATAATTTATGGAATGAAATTATTTTGAGTTATAGTTAAATAACTAAAATTTTGAAAGGACAATGGTTGAAAATTGAAATCACTATACTGTCAAATGTTTGCGATAAAATTTTTGTTTTCAACTATAGCTAGAAGCTAAGCAAAATTTTGCTTATTTTACTAAGCCCTCCCTAACGAAAATTGTGAATCAACCCCTACACACACACCATAGCAATTCTTATGCATTTTTTATTTCATATTGGAAGACCAAATTAATCTATTGATTGTTTCATTTTTGCTACAGTCAGTAAAAGTTCATCTAAAGATTTGTATCATTTGCCTGCAAATTAATGGTCATGTCAAGTTGCTGTCCCATCTTGTGTGTGACCAAATTAAATAGTCCTTTGGGAAGAACCGCTGACGCGTCTTATGCCAATGGTTATTTAGTTCAAACGGCTAAACACTCCCTTCTAAACTACATTCCTCTATTCCATTTCTCTTTCATCTTCGTACTATCATCCTTTTCATCTTCACTCTATCTCCGAACAAGAAATATCAATGGCCAAACCATATGACGAAGGTTATCATTCAGATTCCGAAGTAAAAAATTTGACTGAAATGCAAACTTTTAGGAAAATAAAAACACTAAAGAAAGCTCCAATGGACCAATTCACACTTCTAAAATATAAATAATTCAATAAATTAACGATATATTTTGTGGTCGTGCAAAACGTTGTCAACGAAACTTATGAATGAAAAGACTTTGTTTTCTGACATTGTGAGCGGTTGGAAGACTATGATTCGACACCACCATCTGATATGTGAGTTAGGGAAATGGTAATTATTTTGTATACAATTTCTTTGGCTCTTCTTATAGGACATATTGCCGAAATATTTCAACAATCAAACAACATGGTTTGCGTTTATTTTCACGAAGCTTTGAAAATTGTTGAATTAATATCTAAGAATATTATTAGACCGGTGGCTCCCAATTTAATACAATCCCATAAGAAATTAGGATATCACGTAGATATTACACATTCTTTAGAAACTGTATCAAAGCTATTTATGGTACACATGTAATTGCACATGTGCCAACTTCAGAAATGCAACAATATGTTGAACGTAAATGCTTTACTATGCAGAATATTATGACTGTATGCGCGTTTAATTTTACATCTACGGTTGTAAAAGCAAGATAGGATGGACACACGATGATAAAATTTTTCATTCAGTTCTAAACTATAAAAATTTGAATTTTCCTCGTCCATCACTAGAAAAATATTATTTAGTTGACTCAGAGTATTTACTGATGAATGTATACTTTCGTCCTTGTCTCAATGTAGATACCACATTCAAGAATTTAATGAAACACATAACCAAAAGATCGAAAATGAAATTTTTTACTACTACCATTCGATTTTACGTATGGCAGTCAAAGAACCTTTACAATTTGAAAAGAAATTGCAATCTTACATAACATGCCGACGTACAATTATAAAGTTCAAATAAGTGTTGTTACTATTACAATGACTATTCGCAATTTCTTACAAAACTACAATGAAAGAGATCAAGAATTCACGGCATATGACGGTGATTTCGATGCAGTTCCAAAAGAATTTCTAAAGAGTACTACAAATTTATTGATTGATTAATTAATTGATTACCTAATTAATTGATTACCTAATTAATTAGTTTCATTTCTTCAAAAGCAATCACACCTAACTTTCCACCTTTTCTATTTACATACAACCTAATTGATTGATAAGATCAATTAACTAAATTCTTTTTTTAAAATATTTGAATCACCTGAATTTAACATTAGTTGTTGCTAGATTACATTAGGAACTGTTTGCATAACGCTGCTAATTTGTTTTTTGTAATTGCACTTGTTTCGTTATTGCATCTATAATTCGAAATTATTATACTAGTGTAACTATATTTGTACCATTATTGTAGTTGAATTATCAAATTTTTAAAGTAAGTTACATTCTCAAAATACATCTAATTTAAGGTAATAGAAATACGTTAGCAATATGGTTAGCAATAACAAAATGAATTATCTCTTTGTATGCTGCTTTCAAATGTCTATTTCAAATGTTTCTTTGGCAACACGAAAATGCATTATCTTTTGGCTAAATAATTTACTTTCGTGTATTTGCCAATTTCCCATTATCTTTTGGTATGCCAGAAGAATGCACCCAAAGTTGGGTGACGAAGTACTTAATAATGTTGGGCAATACAAAGAAATATGAACATTAATGACTTCAAACTAACAGCAGTTACTCTATTGTCCTTGTTCATATCTCTCCGTCACTTCAGCTCACTATTTATGAACATTTTTTGATGTTTTTTTAGGTCTGTGAACGTGTTTGCTTTTTTCAACCGTATAAATAAGTTGCAAGACCGAATGCCTTAGCTTTTACCCTTTGCTAACGAAAATAGTGCATGCTTGCTTAGTTCTAAACAATTAAAGATTTAAAGCAACTCATACCAATCTCTTTTTTTCATCTCGACATAAAGAAAAAGTGCAGTAAAACCCAGACTCATGCATGATTAATCATGAACATAGAGTGAAAATTTGCCTTTTTGTTTTCTGTTTTCATTTTTAATTATTTACATTGGAAACTGAAATAAACCGAGGACTAATTGTTACTCTTTGTACTTGTTGTTTTGAATTTTGCGTTTCAAACCGTATGCTGTTGCCTGAGTTTATGGGAGATTATTGATTAAGGAAGATACATGGAGAAATCATTAAAAGTGCATATTCTCTACCAATTACAGAAACCTTATTACATTTCATTAAAACATTATGATACGACAATACAGTGTTAGTTGCATTATGCTGGTCATCAAGTAATCCTAATCATTTTATTTGCAATGAACTGAATTGCTAAACAATCATCATATACAATACAACATTAACCTACCTTTTACTATTGATTGTTCTTGCTGAACACACAACACTACATACATTGGTTATAGAAAATACACAAAGACATCAAATTCCTGAACCAATTATCATTCATTCTGGACTAAACCAGACTAACTTATAATGTTGCTCTCTTATTGCAGCACTCAATATTGCAAATGGTAGACCCGGTGTATCATTATTTCATATCAAATATCAGATTTCAGCAATCTTTAACTTTATTTTTTCATTATTACCATATACCTACTGTTACATGTTATGTAATCCGTAGATGGATAAATTGTATAAATGAGGAAACAATGCAAAATTCTAAACAAAGAGGTCGTTTTCAAACAACAGAATAATATTATTTGCCTTTAAATGTCTAGGTTCATATTTGTTTTATTTCAACCAAAACATGGAAAGTTATAAGAATCAAATTACCTTTTATAAAAAATTCTCTTTATAAACACAGGCATGCAAAATTTGAATTTCAAATTTGCATTGCAGTTGCTGTTATTATTTAAGAAATCATTTAGTTGGAAACGAACTCTTGATATTATTATTCATATATACAAGATTACAAATGTTTCAAACTATAATTGGTAGTTTACTCATGATAGATTTCAAAAGAAATATATAGAATGCAATAATATATAGGGTGGACTAACATTTCATGTACAGAACACATAATGCTGTACAAATCAAGGGGTTATTGCTAACCTACATAAAAGTAGATATTTAGACCATAGGGGTTTTCACATAAGTGTGAAATCATAGAAGGTATTCAAAACATAATAAAGTATAAAACAGGGTCTAATATGCAAAATGGACAAACAAAAAGGGAAGAAAGTGAACGATAAAGAGACTGGTAGGGAGGAGAATAAAATTTAAAATAAAAACACCCCATCTGCAACTTTTTCTCTACTATCTATCCCCTCTCTTTTGGACCATTTCTGGACCATTCAAATCTTTCGCATTAGATTCAAATCTACCCAAATTCTTCATCCTCCATTCTCTGGTTCATCTTTTCATAATGGCGAGGGCACTGTTAAAATCACTACAATGTAGATCCAATGCCACAGAAGATGTAATCATATCGACTCCTAGACCAAGCAGTTCCGACAATACCGCCATTAAAAAATCTGGATCAACGGCTGTCTTCTGCTCCAACTCCTCTCAATCCATTCGTGATGCCGTCATCCTCTTTTCCCAACAGCACCCCACCGTTTCTAGAAAACACCCAAAACCCCCTGAACAAAATTCTCAATTAGAACCCCTTCTCAATTCCAAATCCAAACCCAAAAGTAAAATCAACAGCAATACACCATTATTGCCGAAATCGGTGGGACCCAGCACACCGTTTCCGACCTTGATGGACTTAGCGCCCGGGCACTCGTCTAGGAAAGTGGTGGAGATAATATTCGAATCGAGCTGGTCGGAGAACGGGACGGGGTTCACGGGCCAGATCGAGATGATGTTCCGGGTGCACAACACGCACAGGACTGCGTCGCGGTTCGAGGAGTACAGGGAGGTCGTACGCGCACGTGCGGACGACGTGCGGTGTGCAGTGGACGGGAACGAAATGATGATGTTTCATAGCGGGAGAGGTGATGTAAATGATGGTATATACGATGCGAGTTTGGGGTGCTGCAGGGTGAAGTTACCGGGCGGTGGTGGTACGATTAAGGGGGTTCGGATGTTCTCTACTAGTGGTGGAGCCCATGAGAGGACCGGAGGTGGTGTGGCAGGAAGAAGGTCGATGCTGGTGTGTCGGGTGATAGTGGGCCGGGTTAAGAATGTTTCCGACCCGAGGTCCAGTGGAGATTCTGCTGCAATTGGTAGGGGTAAGACTAGTGAATTGATTGTTTTTGATTCAAGAGCTGTTTTACCTTGTTTCTTAATCATCTATAGATTATAGAACTAATTGATTAGACAACTGCTAACATGTTTTTTTTGTGTGCGTGTGTTTTCTTTGTGTTTGTTTAATGATTTTGAGCGGATAACCATGTTTTCCCACTTGGGTACTGGTTCGTTTAGAACAGTTTTAATTTTGTTGCTGTAGCAGCTTTTTAATGTCCTTGCAGCCATATGTTTGCAATCTTTGAATATATTTTTGTGATTATTTTTACTAAACTTGTCAATATGTTTAATTGTTCTTCTACGCTACTGCATTTTAAACAGAAATACTGATTTAAATTTAACTTCCATTGTTACTTTAGGAACAGTAGTTGTGTCACTTGTGTGTGAATGTAGTCGGGTTTCTTCGTGGGAGCGCACAAGCTGCACAATGATCATTTCCTCACTTGTACTCCACTGAACTCTGCTTTCTGATTCAAATGTTATCACTGACACTGTAAAATAATGAATTCACATAATTCTACAATGCGCTATTGACAAAGCTACATGTATTTTCTCTTAAGAGATACGGATAGATATCTACGTGCATTTATATTCATCTAATTAAAGCTCATTTCAGCTAACAATTAAAGCACTCTTAAATCAAGCACATGGCTTGATGTCTACATGCATTCTCAACTTGTTGTTGCAGATATATTACACTGCCACTGTCTTCAGATTCATATGCGCATTTTATATCACTTTATTTACATTGTTTGACCATGGAAAGTTTTGTGATATGCATCAGGAGTACCTCCATTACTATATTTATTTATACATGTACACATATATATAATGATGGAAATGTCAGTAAACATTTATCTCAAGAAATACAAACACGCAAGCACGGTGAAGTCATTATGTGAAGTTACTGGGATTGGACATTGACTGTATACTAATGAAGCTAACGTGTATGTATCTATAAATTATTTGTTGAGCCAGCAACATATGAGGACAATGAGCTATAGTTGCCCAAAAATATTGAAAATCATACTACAATCGTTGCCAGGATTGTCCATGCACCGACTCTGTAACCTTTATGATGACAAAGATGAATGATATTACAAGTAAATAGTTCATCCAAAATTTTGGTCAATGTAGTTATGGCATATGAAAGAAACGAAGCATGACTAGAGGACTGTACTATATGTACAAGAAGCATCGAAGTAAACAGATATGAGATTGTACTAGCAAATTTCAATGAATAGTGATAGAACATATTCATTTCAACAAACAAATATTGCAATAATAAATAAATAATAAGAATTACTGAGTCTGGGTGCCCTGTACATGAATGAGTAAATGCATAAAGTAATGCATGCAATGGAAAAAATGAGATCCAATCCTAGTAAGCAAATGGCCTCATTATTTTTTGTGGAAATCTTTGGTCATGTTTCTTCTATATATTTCTTTATGTACTGCGTAAGCACTGCCAGTAAGCAGCAGATGGAAAAGAAAGGAAAAAAAATACAATGTGCATACCAAAAGTCAATGCAGATTCAAGTTTATATCGTAATTTTTCAAGCATACCGGGTTCAATCAAGTCTACCGAGCATTTTAAATATATTCATACATGAACTCTTGTTATAATCGCAGATTAAATATACAGGTCTGAAATTGAATGGATATCCGACATGAGGTCCAAGCGGGGTTTTGTTCAAGGAGCTTCCGATATGGAAATTAATGTCATAATATAACTCGAATAGATTATGATAACAGTTAACAAGGTACCCACTTCAAATTAATTTCTTCTTCTTAATTTCATGACTCACGCTCGTTTGACATCCGGCAAAGATGCACTAATGATGCAATTTCTTAACATAGTGGGTTCATAGTCATATTTTGATCCGTTTCCGTTGGAAACGAGTCAGACGCCTCAATGGTATTAGCTCTGTTCCCAACTACATTATGAGAACGTTGAAAGAGGTACGTTGACGTCGGATGCGTCCCCAACAGTTGATATCACCGACTGTTGGATATAAAGAAAAACATCATCCCATGACCTCTTCAAACGCATCCAACACCTTCATGTGTCGGATGTACCTCATCAAATAAACTGTTGGATCAATCTTTTCGTCAGATTTTCAATGTTAGTAGCTTGAAATCAGACAAATTCCTAGCGTACCAAATGTTTGGAGTAAATGGACTTCTGTTCACATCTTCCAGGTTTCGGTTGGGCAAATCCCATCTCATTGCTCGTCTTCCTATCTTAGCAAGTTTGTCATCGTCATCTAAAGGAATTCTCAAATTAGCCTTCTCAACTTGTCCCCTGTTTCCTCGAGGGAATTCCGATACATACTCCTTCAGCCGTGCATCAACGTTCTGATTCACATCCACATGCTTAGCATTGTTCCCTGAACCGTGCAATATTTCTTCTTAAGCAAGCATGATCCATGCCCCCAAGCCCGGATCAGTATCGACCTGTCGTGGATCGATATCGATCCATATCATTGGCTTGGGGTTTGCTCCGGTCTGCTTTATTCTGCCTTCTGGCATGTTTGCTCCTGCTTCAGGTCTCCGGTTCTTGTTTGCAGCGACTTCGGCTGTTCCTGCTTATCCCATTATGCTGAAGAAAGTATCCATCATCTCTTCTAGCGAACAATCATCCTTTCTTGCATCCATTCATCATTGTCTTCATCTCATCCCTGGTTATATAGATGGATGAAGGGTCAGCTCCTGAGGATGCCTCTTGTTGGTTTCCTCCAAAAATAGTCTTCCCAGTTGATTGTCTTATCATTTTGAATCTTTTCAAGTTTCAAATTAATGAATTCTGATGTTTCTCAGTGAAAACACTAAAAAAAGTATTTGAACCAAATATGGCACAAACATCGATAGATTGAGTAGAGAATAAAATGTGAAGAAAATAAATGAAAAACAAGCAAGAAATAGAGCGCACAAGATTTATAGTAGTTCGGCGTACTTTGGTCTACGTCCACTTCAATTTTCCATTTATTATACTGTTGTTTTTCAAGTACAGTTCTTACGGATCGGTATAAATCCATTTCAGATCGGTATAAAACCGTGAGATTACTAAAGAATGTTAGAAAGTTGGCAAGCAAAAAAATCCTTAAAAACGAGCGCGGCCCTTCTATTTATGGAGGTAGGAAGCTTAAAACGTGAATGTATCTATAAATTATTTGTTGAGCTAGCATAAGGTGGTTATGTTTTCAAAATCATACTACAATCGCTGCCAGAATTGCCAGAATGATATTACAAAGTAAATAGTTCATCCAAAATTTTGGTCAATGTAGTTATGGCATATGAAAGAAACGAAGCATGACTCGAGGACTGTAGTATATGTACAAGAAGCATCGAAGTAAATAGATATGTGATTGTACTAGCAAATTTCAATGAATAGTGATATACATATTCATTTCAACAAACAAATATTGCAATAATAAATAAATAATAAGAATTACTGAGTCTGGATGCCCCGTACATGAATGAGTAAATGCGTAAAGTAATGCATGCAATGGAAAAAATGAGATCCAATCCTAGTAAGCAAATGGCCTCATTATTTTTTGTGGAAATCTTTGGTCATGTTTCTTCTATATATTTCTTTATGTACTGCGTAAGCCCTGCCAGTAAGCAGCAGATGGAAAAGAACGAAAAAATAAATGCAACGTGCATACCAAAAGTCAATGCAGATTCAAGTTTATATTGTAATTTCTCAAGCACACCGGGATCAGTCAAGTCTACTGAGCATTTTAAATACATTCATACATGAATATACAGGTCTGAAATTGAATGGATATCCAACATGTGGTCCAAGCAGAGTTTTGTTGAAGGAGCTTAGGACATGCAAATTAATGTCATAGTTTAACTCGGGTAGATTATGATAACAGTTAACAAGGTACCCACTTCAAATTAATTTCTTGTTAATTTCACGACTCTGGCCAGTTTGACATCCGGCAAAGATGCACTAATGATGCAATTTCTTAAAATATCATTTCGCACCAAGAATCGTTTCAAAATGGGAACCCCGGTCACAAATGTCACATCCCCTTCATCCCCTTCATCGTTCATATATGAGATTTAGACCATTACCAACAATCTGTTATGTTCACTGCGTTCTTTCTTATGATTGTCAACTAAACAAACGAGGAACGCGACCAGATAAGGTGGCTAGTAGCCACGGATTGGTTGGAGATTGACTTATAACGGCAAAAACTTTGTCGATATAAACTTATAACGGCAAAAATTTTGTCCCTAAACCCCCCAATCCAGCCGCCACAACTCAATTCATCTTCCTCCTTTCATTTTTCAGCCGAGAGCAACCATCCAATTCACCATTTTCCACCTTGAGCAATCCAAATCCTCTAGTTTCTACCCAAATTAAAGCTCATTTTTGACATCCACACTCGATGAGATGTCTACATTGCTAAAAAAATTCGCCAAAAAGTTCATGCACGGAGAAGGCAGTAGCAGCGGCGCCGAAAGGAGCGATGAAGAACATAATATTGTATTGTACGGGCATGGGCAAGCAATAGAAGATCTGCTAGAAGCCGCCGAAAATCTCGATAATCAGGGCGGATGCGAAGAAGAAGGCAGTCGCCACGGTCGCGGAGGCCATAAGGCGGTTGAGCGGCCAGGACGCGCAGGGATGTGGGACAGATTTCCGCTAGAGTCGCCGAGCTTGATGGATTTCAGGATCCGAACCTTAGCACGGCGAAATTGCCTATGCTTTCCAACTTTCGCGCACTTCCAGACGGCGAAGTACATGTCAACACACAGACGAGTTTGGCTGTAAGTATTTCTTTATATGATTAAAATAATTGCAATAAGTTGTTAGTTTAAATATATAGTATGATTTTATTTAACTATAACAGTCGCGAAATATCTGTTCACGGTGGTCGTTAGCGAACACGTTTAGATATTTTCATGCACATTTGGCAAATAAGAATAGAGTCGTAGCACTATTACACGGGCTTGGATTCCACCATTTCTTAGGTAATCTAATGAACCACATACTTAAAAAACCAGTTAATTTATCACTCCATAATTTAACTTGTTATGTACTCTACAATTTTAGGAATCACTAATGTTATAAAAGGTGTCGTGCAATTGTGCGTAGCTATTGCTTTACGGTGGTATAAAACCACTCACACGTTCCACTTTCCTTGCGGTGAGTTATGAATTACACCGCTTAATTTTTATATGCTTACCGGCATTGGCATTGGAGTAGCTGCTTTTCCACCACTTTCGTACAATGATGCTCGATGGCGTGATCCTGGACGTGTTCATGATCTTCTACCTCACTTTGACGCTTCCGCTGCATCATATCAGGTCGGAGGGGCTATTAGAGTCAGAGCTATTCGTGCTATCATGGACAACATACTCAGTCATTACTCTCCTGATGATAATCTGAAGCTTGCGCGATTATTTGTTCTATACCTCATGGGTAACTTGTTTTTCAGCACATTGAGCAGTAGTTTGGCTGTCGGGTTTATTGCGGTCGTATCTGATTTGGATTTCAGCGGTGCTATTCTATATGACTAGGGTACGCATATTCTTGCGTACTTGTATAGACGTCTCGACATGTAGTGTACCATTTCAGACGCACATGTTTCATTATTTGGCTTCTGGGAGTTATTACAGTACTGGTATTTTGAGTATTCCAGGAATTTTCATTTCGTCACTTTGACTTTAGATGCGTCTACTTTTTTCCCTCGTCTGTCATTTTGGTGCACGGACAACAGAGGGCCCAAGGATAATGAATCCCGTCATGTTTATTCGGTTGCCCACAACCAAATCGATTTAAGGATGTATAAACACCAGATTATATGGCATCCATTTCATAATAGTGTATCGATTGACATTGATTTTATAGAGATTGCTAGGATGCTTACCGGGAGGAGATTTCCGCTCCTATCTTATCCCGCGGTGTTTGGTGCATATTGGTATCTTAGTGAGAGGTGTTGAAGATAGTTGTATGACTTTGATGCTATTCCCGATGATCCACACTCTCATACCTATCACTGTATGATTTACCCGTCAGAGCAGCTAGACCTGGCGAGGGAAGGAGGTTGGTGGCCGGCCGAGGGCTTTGTTATTACCGGTCCATCATATGTTGACTTCTGGCGTAGATTTTATAGTGGGTCCACTGATACCATTACCCATGCAAGGACGATAGATTTAATCAGTCCGTCTGCTATACGACACAACATACATCCCCCTGCTATCGAGGATCTTACCCAGCCCAGTCAGGGTTACCGTGCACCCAATCACGTGGCGGCTGCTTCTCACTTCGGATGGACCATGGCAGTTCCTACCATTGGACCAGACCATTATGTTGACGTGTATCATCCTCCAGCGCACGATCATTACCCGGATCCGAGCTAGATATCCTACGCTGATCTATATGATATGCAGATGGGGATCAAACATACAAGATATGTAGAGCATAGGCGTAGTCTAGACTACTATGATGGTGAGATACGTTGGCAGGCAGAAGCAGCAGCACGACTGCAGGCACAGCTAGAGGAAGAGCGTAAGAGATTTGCTGACATGCAGATGTACTATGAGCATTTAGCTGGTCCGAGTGGTGGTGGAGATGATAATGATGAGAGACGTCGTCGACGTCATGCACGTCCACGTATAGATGGATGATCTTATGTATTGTAGTTCATTTCTGTTTCTATGTTCTTTCTGCATTTATTCTTTTGTTTTGATGTATTATATACCTACTGTATTTGGTTTGTGTATCGATGTTATTATCATTCATGTTTCTGTGTAGTTGGTGTTATTGTTCATGTGCAGTGATGTATGATATATCTATTGTATTCAGTTTATGCATTGACGATATTATTTTTCATGTTTATATGTTGTTGGCAACCGTACATCATTGTCAAAGAAATTGTCTAGTAGGGAAATCAATTCATTTGAATCACTGGAACTGTATCCAAATGAACTAACACAATTGAAAGCCATATTATTTGACTAACACTGTAAATATATTTATACAATATATAGCTAATGGTCAAAATGGATTATATTGGACTAATGGAAACATTTGAAAAGGCAGGTATTGGATTGTAATTATTAATATTGATTCGCATATTTATTGAGAAATAATACAAGCTATTTAATCCGTTTGGAAAGTGGGCAGATAATGTTTAAGTTTATTTTTATTGGTCAGTTGAAAAAGTTCGAATTGAGTATATTTTTTTACCATGTTTTTCTGTACTAAAGTTAATCACGTCTGTACAGGTTGTAAGATGAATGAGAATAAGGTTTGGATATTTCCCTTGCTCTCTTCTTCTCATAATTACCAGTTTACCATTTTCCATCTGCTTCTTCTCATATATATACACATACCAGTTTACATATGCTTCTTCACAATCATCTACTCCAACTTCACTACTATCTACATCTTCCTCACATTCATTTACATCTCACACCGATGCCATCCTGGTCTTCTTCTATTGAGTCTGATATAGGAGGCTACATGCCTTTGGAAAGTCCACGAACCGATGAGGATTGGGTTATCGAGTATTAAGAGCAGCACTACGAGGACATTCGAACCGAGTTCCCAGATCTTGGCCAACTTAGACTCTAGGAGGACGTTCAACCTGCCTATGAACAACATGTTGGACAACATCCATATGAACAAGATATAAGACTTCCTACAATGATCCTTGAAGATAAGACTCCAGCAGAATACTAGCCAGAGGAGAAGCTAGAGTTTTTCCAGGTATACTTGGAAGTTTGGATTGCATGCATTGGACATGGAAAAACTGTTCAAAAGGTTGGAAAGGAATGTTCATTGGACACAAAAGGTGCCAACAATGATCCTTGAAGCGGTTGCAACCAATGATTTATGGGTTTGGCATGCTTTCTTTGGAGTACCAGGTTCGTTAGACGATATAAATGTTTTAAAACTGTCATACATATTCTCTGAACCGTCTAACGGAATTTCAATAGACATTACATATAAAGTTGGTAATGTCGAGCATCAAACTGGGTATTACCTAGTCGATGGAATCTACCCAAAGTGGAGAACTTTAATACAAGGCTTTAGAGTACCAACAAATGATAAAGAGAGCTGTTTCACTGAAAAAGTGGCAAGCTACAGAAAGGACATTGAACGTACGTTCGGTGTCTTACAAGCAAGGTTTCAGATTTTACAAAATCCAGCTCGATTTCATGACGCAAGAGTTCTATCCGAAATTATGTATGCTTGTTTAATAATTCATAATTGATTGTATAGTTCGAAAGAGGTGGGTATAAAAATCAAAAGACTAATTATCTAGACATGTTTAAGGGTTCTAACAAAAGACCCGGTAGAAACATAAACTCAATGGAGGAATATGTTGCCATGGTACAACATATTGAAAATCAATCTGCACACTTTCAATTGCGTGACCAGTTGGTGGATCATTTGTGGGCACACATAGGAATGAATAGTAGGAATCCTTAGGCATGCTTATAACAGTTGTTTTCTGCAATATTACTAGTTTGTTTTGTGTTTTCTAGTTTGTTTACTCTATTATGTCGATGAGATTTTATGTTTGCTAGTTTGTTTACTGTATTATGTTTTAAGGTTTGTATATTGACCATTACGTAATATTATTATGGAACTTCTTTAATAAAATGATGTACGACCTTAATTCAAAATACAGAATAGTACAATAAAATTATATCAAGAACAAAAACAATACACACATAAACCAAATGATATCTAGAGATACTATGGAGATTTAACACAAGTACACACCAACCATTACAATGCAACCGCACAACTAAAACTCATCCCTATACGTGCCACGTCCGCTTCCGCTTCCACTACCTCTAACTTTCTTATAAGTTTCCAACTGCTCGGTTACTAGTTCTTGCTGTAAAGGAGAAAGCTTACTAAAATCACAAGTCATCAGTTTGATATAATTCTTCTCTCGCATCAAAGCTTTCTTCTCCTTATGGGCTTGTCTTCTGAACTCTCGATCGTCCATGATAACCTTCTAAAACTCCATTTCATTGCGGGTTTTTTATGTTGAAAAGTTGGCTCTATGCTCTCTTGTTTCTCTAGCAGAAGTCTCTAAAGTTCCTACAAATCTAGAAAATTCCGCACTGCGCTGCTCCAACTGAATTGACTTGTTTCTACCAAGAGGTCGTCCGTCACTGCTTCCATATAGTGGAGATCTTTCCTGTGAACTTGGGTCGCTTCCTGGACTTGAATCTGAGTAGTTCATTCTTCTGGCTTTGTTTTGTTGCTCGAACGTGAAGTTGTTAGGATTCTTCCATTTTGGTAAACTAGACAGAAGCTCAAAGCACTCTTGGAATTTGAATGGTTGACCGTACTGTAGCTGATAGGCCTTACGTGATTCTTCAATCTGTAGAACAAATCCAAAAGTGTATGAATATACAAAACTTGTCAAACAAATTACAATATCAAAGAAATTTAAAACAATATTTTACTTACAATGTCATAAGGAGCGGCACCGCTTTGCTGCCTATTCTGCAATCTGGTAAGTATTACTAAATAGTTTTGGCATTCGGTGTTCATAACCCGATAACCTCCTCTGAGCGATCCCCATGTTCTCTTCATCGGTCCAAGGTGTTGTAAAAATCCGCAACTCTTTCCCAAAATTTTTGACTTTTCATATTATTGCCAGAAATGCTATCTTGCAAAATGCGTGTCCATGATTTAGCAAGTGAAATATACCGCTCAAAAGTAAACTTAACTTGCTTTTTCCTACCGTCAGCTACCGCTCCTTCCTCTTCGACATTTTCCTCCTCAATGTCTTTTATGCCAGCGTTTGTCTCCATTGCAAGTGAATCTCTACGTCGTCTTTCGAAAATGCTACTTAAGGATTTCCACTTCTTCTTCTTGTTACATTCCGGGCTCGGCAGCGCAAGCATCTCTACAGCTGCTTCTTCATTGCATTCTTCGGTATTTATTGCGTCTTCCTCTTGGTTTTCGTCCTCCTCGTCCTCCTCCTCCTTTGAACTATTAACAGTTTCTTCGTTAGCAGGAGCATTGCGTGCGTAAGAAAATTTCCTTTGTAGATTATGCATTACTTCACGGTCACGAATCTCTGACTGTTGCGCTTTAAGATGATGATGTTGCATTTGATCATTCTGCACCATCAAAAACATGTACAACGAATGATCGTCGTATGCACCTAATGGAGGACGTTGTTGGTAATATTATTGCGGAGCAGTAGAATGAATGGTATGAAAGTTAGGAGGAGCGAGGGGTTGGTAAGGCTGGCTATAGGAGAAGTTTGAATACGACGAATATCTGTACTCATGTGATGGACGGAGTGTTTGTGTTGGTATGGTAGGTGTTGGTTGGAAAATCCGATGGAATGCAGATTGGACGTGGGTTTCTTGCTAATAACTTTTTTGCCGAAACGTTTAGATGAAGAAGACATTTTTTAGTATTAGAGGATGCAGAAGTAAATGATAAGGTTGTGTGGAAGGAGGAGGAGGATGGAGGAATTTATAGGAGATAAGTGGAACGTTGGAATGTAGCCGTTGCCTTGCAACGGCTATGTTTTATAACGACAAAGTCTTTGCCATTATAAACTTATACGGCAAAGTCTTTGCCGTTATAAACTTATATGGCAAAGACTTTGCCATTATAAACTTATAATAGCAAAGACTTTGCCGTTATAACAACCAACCCATGTTCACTCAACCAGCCACGAGAACAGCTCCAACTAGCCACGGGGAAGTGAGCAAGCCACACCTGGTTGCTCCGTGGCTTATTTAGCAACTGAACAAGCCATTGTTGGTTGTGCCCTTATGAGTTTGGTTACTTACACCCATTTTAGGCAAATGAAATCTTTTTACCATAACTTTATAGTGTATGTATATATGTGAAATCAAATTACTGAACTAAGTTCCACTTATGTTTATATTTAAATCTATCATGACTGAATTACCGAGTTAGGTTCCGCTTATATTTATATCTTTTGTAATTGATGAATTAGGCTCCAATTATGTGTATATTTAAATTTATCATCAATTAATGACTTATACAATAAGAAATTAAGGTCATCTCTAACAGCGTGTCAGTTCAAGGCTGAAATTTAAGTTTTGAAAAAGCTATCTTTAATAGTCCATTTTAGTGGTTTAATACACTTGAATTTTACATTTTGCATTTAGAAACTCGAATTCGATTTGAAAGCTCACTCAATACATGTCCAAAATCGAGCGTTTATTGAACGAATGCCTAACAGACGCTTATTTAATAACCGTCACACTATGAACACTTGTTGTATAAGCGCCTAGTTTTGAACGCTTATTAAATAAACATTCAAAACCCAATGGATACAAACAACAATATTTTCCCGTCTTTCCCCTTCATACCCCCAATTCAAACAAAAACCCTATTCGTAGCTTCTTATTTCTCCATATCCTAACTACAAACGACAATTCCTATAATCCATTCACCATTTCCTAACTACAAAATGTTTTCACCATCCAACATTTAAATACAAGCTTCGAATTTCAACAATTTCAAATTTGATGATATTATACCAGAGAAGAATTCATCATCCGTTGAGCATCACACTAGTGCGACGTGATTTCTTAATGAAGACCTTTACCTTGCAGACTACTAGACTCAATATTTCAATAGCTCGATTCATGGTAATGACTATAGTTCGAAAGTTTTCAGGTCGAGAATTCAATGAACTTACAAGAAGAGGCCAAATATCTTCTAAAAGTCCTAAGCCAGGTCTGAACCTGAACAATACTTTCGATTCCCTTTATTGGCATTCCACATAAGCTAATAAAGTCTATCTTTAATGCAGCGAAGTTCACTAGTGATTGAACATGTACCTGGTCTATTCCTTCATTTCCTCCAACCGTAATAGCGGCCATTTAGGCATTCTATGCATCTCCGTACTACCATCTATGGTAGTGCTATGCAGTGCATTTCTCTTGATCTTCGAGTATTCATGTTCAATACCCGAAGATAGTAAAAATCCTTAAAAAAGTACTAAGAAAGGATGAGATAATTGGAATATTAAAGAGGAAAATACATAACTAGTATGAGTACTTGCTGTCATAAATATAATATAAGCTCGACTCACTCATCCTAAGTTTTCGTTTGCCTTATCTTGATGAGTTCAACCCAACTGAGGTTAAGTATCCGTTGAATCTAAGCTTTGATACTATATGCAATAACAATCCATTCTAACACCTAAGAGTAACATCTAACCGCATCCATCGGTAAATCGTATGCCAATCCTAAGCATGTGAATGGAGAACCATATTGGTAATCAAAATAAAAACATAATGTAGAACAACAAAAACCTACGCTTACATCATACCAATGAAATAAAATATGACATAATCTAAACAAAAAGTACATATGACTATCCCAAAGTAGAGTTTTAGAGTTGCCACATCATATACATAAGTACTACCCTTAGTTGTTGACACTTATATCATATTGTCCTCATTACATTGATACATTTACATATATACACTAATGCAGCAAAAATATTAATAATATATACATCCTAATTCCAAAAACACATGTTTGTCATCAGTTGTCTCTAGAACATCAAGCCAAATCATATACTCTCAACCTACCAAAATGAGTATGCGACGGAAGTTTGATGGTAAAGGTAAGCATCAAGTCAGAGAATAAAGTATGGTTGTTAGAAACACAAGTAAAATGCCCATGCATATCATAGTACGTTGTTAGACAAAGCTATAAAATACAAAATGGATTTATCCCCTCACAAGTACAAATCCTTTTAAACCAAAAGAAACAAAAGGTCAAACAAGGATATAATACTCAATAGGGTTAGTGTCATTAACATCTTAATTACTACCCAGTCTTACTAACCTATCAGTTTGCTTAATTTTGTTTATGTCTTTATGTGATATGTTGACTAATGCTAACCGACCTACAAATCATACCTACATTTTCTTATTAAGTGATATAAGTCTAGTTTATTGCATTTAGCATGATAAGGTGTACTAACCTAATTTCAGGAAGAAATTCATAATACATCGCGTATTTCACAAAACCAATTGAGTGTCTTCATTTGATTTCGTGTAGCCCGATTTTCATGAAATTGTAGAAGCAGCAAATCTCTCAGTAGAAATATGCTTATTAGTAATGAGCTACTTCATTGATCTATAATGCTCTTAAATTCTTTCTAACATTTTTTTTCTTGAGCCCTTTTAGTCTACTAGGAATAGCATTTACACCTAAACATATATCCTATAGGAACAGTGTTATCCTACTCTCTTAGACTATTTTCCATTCGTGTTCACTTAAAAGTAATCTTCAAGTTGCCAAACCCAAACATTATGTCAACTAAGTGGTATATTGGTCCATGTGAGCACATAAAATCTGGGCGAATATATAAGCTAACTAATAAATCCAAGTAGTATGTCATTGTCATGACTATTGGATCTAGATGGTCATATAATGGAGTGAAAAGGTTAATTTAAAAAGAAATCATTTTAATAAATTTTCTTGAAGGTCAATTTTTTGATACTGTAAAAAACATCTAAATTATATTTAATTATATTTGATATAAACTTTTGATTTGATTTGTAAATGGTTTGTTAAATAAATTTAATTATTTCATGTAAGTGTCCTGAAGGAACCCAATCCATTTAGAAATGAATGAAGTGGATAAAATTAAAAAAACACCTCTGTTTGGATCATAGTGGCCCTATGAAGTCTAGTGGATTTCACTAGATCCAGTCCAGTTGTTATTAATAAAATCATATTTTATTATTATTGTCTTATTCTTACTTAGTCAAATTAATGTTAGTTAAGTGTTAAATTTGATGATGTATGAATACATCAAATATATTCTTATTTTAAAAGGTGTGACAAAGGTGTAAAACATATAGTAAGCAACTGTTTAATGTTTGAGGATGAGAACGAACATGAAATTAGATTTAGATATAATCACATCAATATCTAAAAGGAAAGGGATAAAGCGGGAAATGATCCCGCATTTCCCCATTTGCAAACATTTAATTGATACTATACCTAATTAATATACAAGGGACGATATGTTACAACAATATTTTAAAATGACAAAGCAACAACAATAACATTATCATTGTATGCATGTGTAGATATCGATATTTATATCTACTATATATATTTGCTATTTATATGCATATGTTATTGCCCAAATTTAAAAAAATTCAATGAAAGGCAATGTATGAACCAAAAATGGCACAAACATCCAATAAATGGAGTAGAGAATAAAAGATGAAGAAAATAAACGAAAAATGAGCAAGAAATAGAGCACACAAGATTTATAGTGGTTCGGCGTACTCTGGCCTACATCCACTTCAAGTTTCTTTTTATTATACTGTTTTTTTTCAAGTACAGTTCTTATAGATCAGTATAAATCCATTACTGATCGGTATAAATCCATGAGATTGCTAAAGAATGTTAGAAAGTTGGCAAGCAAGAAAAAAGATCCTTAAAAATGAGTGCTTCCCTCCTATTTATAGAGGTAGGAAGTCTAAAATCTCGCTTGACGATCTTCACCTCATTCCCCATGCCCGAGACTAGTTCTCTAAAAAATATGGATCTCGCCTCAGCAAAAATCACGGTCGGTACCGATCCATGGGTTTGGATAGGTACCGATCTACGAGAATGTCAAATTGGTTGTTATTGACTCTTTGTTTAAGCTCGAATCTTAGTTAGCTTCGTGATTCCATACTTGTTTGCACCATTATTTGCTTGTTTCTAAGTCCAAATGATGAAACTATGGACGAATGGAGTTGCTGATTTCAAGAGCTCATGGAGATCGATAGAGAGTTGCATGGGATCGACAAAATAACACTTTCATAAGGCTTCTACCATCAAGTAGAGTAGATAGGCGGAAGTGGGGCCGGATCAGATTATATCTCGTGGATCGGTACCGATCCATGGGTTGGATCGATATCGATCCAACTCTAAGTTGGATTTTGAGTTTGGTTTCCTTGAGATGTTTTGTATTTTCCATGTGATCTTGGTTGTACTTGAGTTTTTTGCTTCGTAATCATCTCTCCGGGCTTCTTGCCTTGATAACTTTGAAGTCTGACTCGTCAAGCTTGTCTGTATATAGTATGGTCAAAAGATGGGATAACACGTGCCCCCCAGAGCATGCCTTACAAATGGAAGGTGTGCTTTGTTCAAGAACAAATGTTGAAGTTAATGGGGAATTAGTAGTTGAATTTCCTAGTTGTCGGCTGATCAAGCTATCGTAAATCATCATGTTCCTTTGGATTCTCTTCATAGTGGGGTCGTTCTAGACCTGTTGTAGCCTAAGATTCTAAACTCTGCCTAAGTGTAGTCTATACATCATTATCATTCCAATTTTATTTGGAGTTATTACATCACAAATTAAAATCATCCCATGTTCATTTGGGATTTGTCAGTTCTATTCTAATTACAAGATGTTCAAATTCTTTAATCAAATCTGTATTTGTTCTAAGGTTTGATCTCTTCGGATCGTTTTATTTGGTTTAACACACAATCCCTCCGAATCGTTCAATGTTTAGTTTAATCTGCGATCTCTCCGGATCGTTTAATGTTAAGTCAAGGGGGAGATCTCTCCAAATCGTTAATCAAATTCGTGACCGTTCAGGGCCTATAGTTAAATCCGCGATCTCTCTGGATCGTTAGCTAAGGTCGTGGACATTTGAGGCCAGCTAGTAAATCCATGGTCTCTCCAGACCATTAGTCAAACCGATGGTCATTCGGGGCCGATAATAAAATCCGTAGTCCCTTCAAACCGTTAATCAAATCCATGACCATTCAGGGTCGATAATCAAATCGTTGATCTCTTTTGACCCTTATTGATCTCGATCCGCTCGGTCTCTGGCGAGGGGACTCAACGACAAGTGAGCCCATTTGCTCATTCTTCAGTAAGGGGACTTACTTCTTGCACTCCGGTCTCGCCTCTCCGGATGGAACTTAAAGCGATCAAGATCAGTCATCATGTTGAAGTGGGTTTCAATAATTAAGGATTTATCTAATGGAATTAAATTCAAATACCAAGAAACATAAAGTCAAATATTATGGTAGCCGCCTCTTCGGGCGTTACAGCCTAGCATTCATCTTAGAGCCTACCTAGGGACCGGTCGAGATCTTATACACGAGTAAGTGGCTAGACTATGGTATTGCATTGTTTATTGAAATGAGAGATGGAGTGTAAGAATCGAACTTGATTCCCTATAACGACCCATAAATTTTAACGATTTTTATAACGTAAATTAACTAAGATTTCAATGAAAATAAACAATAAAATTTTTGAAATGAAAATTTGATATTTGGAATACGTATATTTAAACATAGCAAGTGTCAGATTTTCATCGGAAAATATGTAAGTTTGTTTGGTTGTGAAATTTCAATTTAAAATTTAAAATCAGCTAAATTGATGAAAATTAAATATTTTGAAACCTGAATATTTTTATATAAGAAAAATGTAAATCATTTTCTGAGTGAGACGTCATAATTCGTTTCGCCAAATTTGGACTGCTCTAGCCCCATTTATCTTATTTTCGGTGGTTTAACAGCATTTTGGCAGCGAATATCGAGTTTTGATAGGTTGGTCGTATCGTCGATATCTGTGTACCATTTTGTTCATCTCGTCGTGCTGATATCCACAGTATATTCAGTTGTGCATTTCGGCATCCATTACGCGGCGAAATCTGCGAAAGGATTAGCCGTATTGGTACCCGTTTGGAACCTTTTGGTGTTCTGTGTCCTTTCATTATCCACCGTGCACTACAACAAAAAGGACTTTTTATAGCGTGTAAAAACCGCTATAAAAACTTTCTATAGCGATTCTATAATCGCCATAGATCAACATGTTGTAAAAAGTCTGGTAGATACTATAGCGTGTCATACTTGCAATGGAAAACGTATTTTTCTTGCCATCTAAAATAGGCCATATTGGTGCAACTGCTTTTCTATAGCATTATGAAACGTGCTATAGAACTTTTTATGACGCATTTTAGTTGCTATAAATATGTCGACATGCTATATTATTATAGCATTTGAACGCGCTATGGAATCATCGTGTCAACCTTTTATGACACATTGAAATGCTATAGAAAATTCATTACTATCTATTATAGCACCGTCTTATTGCTATGAAAACTATTTACTCTTTGCAAAATATTTTGTATAGCACTAACATGATGCTATAGTATAACAAAGCTGAACAATTTTTCTTTTTATTGCATAGTTAGAACGCTATAAAAAAATTCTATTGCACATTTTTTGCTGCCATAACATTCAAAGCTTACAATTTTCAATTCTACTTATATATTATAACTCAAAAAACCACATTCATCACATTAACATAAGTACACAAATTGAGTCATAAGCTAAATCACAATATATATATATATATATATCCATAATATTTCATACATGAAGAATTAAACATAAATATTTGTGATAAAAATTAAACATAAGTACACAAATTGAGTGTAGCATACCAAAACGATACATACTAAAAATATTTTAATGACCGTCGATAAGCATGACCGATTTAAAGGAGAAAGAGTGCGACATCATATATCAACCTCAAAAGCATCATACAACACCTGTGAAGAAGAAACACAAACATACATATGTTAGTCAATATATACAAGTATGTAGAAGTACAAAAGATGCATCGCCAAAGACTAAGTTACCGAAACTAGCATAACCCCTAATGAACCTATTATTGTGATCAATCTATACCCTAATATGGTACATAAAAATGAACTAAATCAGTCAATCTATACCCCTAATCATTTACACTCCACCTGTCAATGTCTTGCACTATGAACTAAAGCATTTTTCATTTGTTTTCTCCACCTCTGCCTAGCAATCTACGTCGATCGTCATCGCCTCCATCCACCCAGACCTCGCCCAGGCAGCCTTCATAAACCCAATAGAAACCACATTATCCACTACATCAGCCGACCCTGCCTTATCTCCAATACGAATACCAAAATCCAGCACATTAACCTCTCCACCATCCCACTGCTGACTAATATCACTAACAAAATCACACGCAATAACCTTATCAAAAGACTGAACATCAGAATCCCAGTTAAGATTCCTGCTTTAATGCAAATCTATTCCCCCTTACACATACGTACTAGAATTCATACTGCCCTCAAACCTAACAAAATCTAAAATCAAAAGGCAGTAGACCTCTCTACCTTCTTGAATAATGAAAACAAAATCGGGATAAACATACTACGGAACCCCATATCTGACAAGATTTATCATCTCCTCGCCAAAGAGTTGATTACCCATCGACCATTCCAAACCAGGAGCAACAAATAAAACATACTCGGTTATGAAACTCTGCAACATAACAGCCCAGATAATAACTTTGTGCATATAGGTGACACTCAAGTAGCCGCAAACATCAGGAAATGTGCACGTAATAGAGATACAGTCCAATTCACCAACAGTGCCATTATGAAAAACCACGGTCTCATTATCGGCCTCACCTACCAACTCCTTATCCAAGCAATTAGTCTCGATAGTATTATCAACTACAAATCCTACGAGTACTAATGTGCATGTTAGAAACATTGTTCTTGTGCACAATAATAGTATCCAGCTTCCAACACCCTCATCAGAAAAACCAGTAATACTATAACCAATATCACCCCTCACATCATCATTCAAACAACTTTCCAAGACACTATAATCTAGCAATCTACGTCGATCGCCATCGCCTCCTTCCGCCTCGCCTCTCGCCTTCAGCTGTTCATTTTTTAAAAAACCAAGCCTTCAATTCGCATGTAGCTTCCACTACCCTCCATCTCTACCCACATCACCTCTCACGCAACCATCCTACCCCTCTCTCCACCAACCCAGATCCAAGTCCACCCAGAATAGCCTCCAACTGCCGCCACCATCTTCCTCTGTTACCACAAACTGCCAAGACCTAACTGAAACTATCACCACTACTGCACTACCACTCTCCACCTTCTGCTCCTCTACCGAAATAGTTACCTACACACTACACTCCAACACATTGAACTGTACCACCTGGGCACACTACACTCCAACACACATAAAATCACACACACACTACACTGTCAAACAGATGAATTTTTTTAAAAAAAATTTGAAAGCATTTTGAAGCATTTTTTATAAAAAATGAATGTTATCTGGACTATGATTCAACTGAAATTTTGAAGCATTTTGAAGGCTATGCTACAGTTTACCTGGACTATGAAACGAATGAATATAAAAAATGCTTCAAAATTTCAGTATGAAATTACTGAAGTAACAAAACACATGAATTTTTTAATAAAAAATGGACTGATTGCTCAAAGTCAAGGATACAATGCAATGTGTAATACATGTAAAGTATATGAGCTAGAGTTAAAATGCAATGTGTAATAAATAATTACTGTAATTATAGTACACAATTTATCAGTGGGTAGATAGTATTCAACCAAATCAAAAAAGTTTCATATCTAAACAAAGCTTGAATTATACTTACTAGAAATCGATTCCATTATAACGTTCGCAGCAGGCCAAGCTATCGTAGTACCAAGTGCATCTTCAACGACTTCTAAATCGGACGTTGTTCTCCATAGACGTGCTTTTGGAATTATTACAAGATCTACCCAAACTTTAACTGCATTTTTTCCTAAAGAGACACAATGAACCATTGTGTTTGGATCGGTTGAAGACACGCGGCCTAACGCAACTATTTCTCTCTTTCCCGACCAATCAATCAACTTGCATTTACTTTTTTCAATAAAATTCGTACTCTATAAATTAAACAAAAAGGTTATTTTAGTATGTGCTTCAATAATTTGTCCGATGAAAAATAATTGAATCGCATATAAATAAGTTTGATACCTACCTGCTCGCCAACTCCAACATTAGTCGTATGATTATTTGATGATGCAGTGTTAATTGTTTCGATAACTACTTTCGATTCAGGCCATGCAACTTTGGTACCAATGGTTTCTCCAACTCGGGTCAATCCTTTAGTGGGCCTCCATAGAAAAGCATCTTCGATTTTTGATTATCTATCCAAACTGCAATGGCAGCCGGACCAAGAGGAAGATCATTCACAAGTTCTTTTGGATCACTCGAATTCAGTCGTCCATCTGCAACTAATTCTTCACTCCCACTCTAATCGATTAATTTACATTTATGATTTACGCTGTTGCTTTTACTCTAATAAAAAAACATATTATTCTTTTTGTACATTGAAAATAAAAAATTAATTAGTAAAAAATATGAAAGATTACCCCATTATCAGCTTTTTCAAAGTTATCGAAGTTGCGCAAAACAACTCTAGTAACCGGCCATGCTATTATCTCACCAACAACGTCTCCAATGTGTGTCGAATAAAGTGAAGGTCTCCATAAGAAAGCATCCGATTTTCTCACAGTGTCTATTATAATTTTATTAGCATCAGAACCTAAAGGGATTTGTTGGACAAGCTCCTTTGGGTTACTTGGCACAACTCTTCCTTCCGCAACAATTTCGTCTGTCTCACTCCAATCCAGTAAGTGACATGTGTCATATTGTTTACCATGTTTGTTCTATTATTAATCAAAAGCAAATTATATTAATAATGAAATTAAATGTCAAATATAATAATATTACACTAGTACTATAAATAACTTTTACCACTTGATGCACATTTGCTTCATCCAGGCTTTCTTTTCTCTGTAAAAAAAACAGTACGTAAAAAAAACAGTACGTAAAAAAAACAGTAACGATATATAATTTCATGATATTAATTAAAGATAGTCCGATAAAGCATAACTAATGATATTAGCAAATATAACGAGATTTTAGTTCATGCCATCATGTCATCCTATGGTAATCTGATTTCTATGCTTTCTCTGATCGCACATTTGCAACCATGCTGGCAAATTTTGGTGATATCAATACCACTAAAGCCTTAAGTATACTTGACTGGATTCACCAAGTCAACCCCTTTTGTATTGGGATATTTTCTAAGGCAGACCTTGAATATATGCAGATAATGAAGTCTCATAAGGTATACTACACTATTGCACCATAGAGTCAATACTTCGAGGCACTCAGTTGCTTTTACAATATATCATGTTCAGAAAAATAAATTAGATAGCTAAAAGGTACCAACTAATTACATTACATATGAATTATTTTTTACTACCATTTAATCATCATATTGGCCATTTTTACCATATCAAGAAAAAATTTACTACATGTATTTAGGTTTCTCATCAAGTGAAAAATTTACATCATATTGGCCATTTTTTACTACCATTTAATCATCATATTGGCCATTTTTACCATTTTGAAAATTTACTACATGGACTTAAATCTTTGAAATAAATATCTTGTGAAACAGCCACAACTCAAAATAACCTTAAAAAGAAAATTGCATATTTTTAGTCAACAATCACCCATAACTGGACTAAAATCTTTGAAATCAATAATAAAATGTACTATAATTTATTACAATTTATAGTCCATAACTTAATATATTGCAAGGTGGCAAATCGTCTAACTAACATTGGATTTCCTAACAAACTAATGTCGAATCAGTCAGTTTTTGGATCCTATATATTTGGTCGATAAACACAACAGTAAAAGACATCCAAATGCTTTGGATGTTTGAATATTTGGAACTATCAAGATGCATTTCTTATTCCAGCAACCAAAGACTATGAAAACAAAAATGGATCATCCCATGCCAAGGCATTTTTTAAATGTTTAAGATGTCATCTAGTAAAAACATTAGCAAAACTTTTCTATATTTATTTTGTCTGAACAAAAATACTCTTTACATCATTAGCTTGTATTTCACAACTTACCATAATCAATAGTGCTATTACCTGTACTTGCATAATTTTTTCTAATTTTTTGCAACCTGACTTATGTGGAGCTATTCTATTTTTTTTGAAAACTAGATAACCGGATAGAGGGGGAAAGAAGAACCATACATGAACAAAAGTCTTGACTTTTGGAAAGGTATGCACTTAGCTGAATTCTTTTATTCTTTTTATTTTATTTTATTTATTGCTTCATTAAATTGTTCAGTTCATTATAGATCATTCATATGTTTTTAATATACTTAAACATAAGTACACATTTGTTATGCAGTACAAAAGGAAAACAAATATATAGAAACATAGGTGTTTTAAATGTTATGATAGGTGTTAACTACATTCATATATTTCTTGGACATTTCAAATCATTTTGTACGAGGGTTATTAGTCAAATTTTATAGTATGTTCTTTGTGTAGTTAAAGCTAAATTGCATGAATAATAAAGGGTGTGTAAATGTTTCAGACAGCTAAATTTGAATTCAATTAAGTAAATATTAAATTACAGTTCAAGCGCCAGGAAAAGTAGGAGCTACCAATATAAAACATAACCAAATAAATGTCATTTTGTATGTCTTAAAAATTATAACCGACTTGTCTACAATACTATCCAATCAAATAGGATCCAATCAAAATAACCCTTAATAGGTCAAAACTTGCCAATATCAAACACAACCAAATAATTAATTTGGTAAAGTTCAACGCTTGTTTACCTAATGCAAATAGACTTTAGCAGGGAGCATAACCACCTTTTCTCCTAAGCACAGACCTGATCACTAATGGTGGGTGGGTGGAGGGGTCAGACCTGATCCTAAGCACAGACCTGATCACCATTTGTTAAGATAGTTTACCAATGGTGGGTGGGTGGAGGGGTCTGATTAATTGTAGATTATCTTAAAAACCAAAATGTAGAGTCATAAACTTATGTGTTGGTTTGGTTAACCTGAATCCAAATATAAACGTAATTTAACCTAGACATAATATATATCATTCAACAAATCGTTAACTAAGAAAATAAATTCATCCTAATATAAATGCAATTGAAATTAGACATAATAAATATTAATCAACAAAGCACCCACCAAACATAGTATTTGTGACTTTTGTTAAATCAACATGCCAGAAGAGAAACTATAATCTTTAGAGACAACAAAGATCCAAAAAAATTTACGAAGGCTAAATGCCAATACAGTAAACAAACCTGAAGTTAAAAAAAATCATTATTATAAATTCCAAGTTGATTAAACTATCATTATTATAAATTTCAAATATGGATCCTGAACCATTATAATTTCGAAATTATAGGTACTGAAACTATCATCAACCATTATAATTTGATTAATAATTATTAACAATTTGAAAGTAAGGATAATTAAAAAAACAGTTTTGGAAGTAAGGATAATTAAAAAACAATTATTAAGGAAACAGTTTTAGTCTAAAAATAGTTTTAGTTTTAAAAAAAAACTTGTTTAAAAATTTGGAAGTAAGGATAATTAAAAAAACAATTGTATCTGTATTTCAGGTAAACAGTTTTAGTCTAATAATAAACTGCCTCATGTCATCAAAAACAACATTAAGGTAGCAAGCAAATCTGGTAGAAAAAATACCTGATTTTTATAGGCTATTACAGATAGTTTGAACTGAGTGAATAATCCTTTCCACAGCCCAACCCAAATAGTTCGTTGGCTTTGCTCTCTTAGCAAACCAAATGCTTCGGGTGAATGGTTGAAAACTAAATCATTGCTGATAATTTTCTATGCTCCTGGAATAACAAACATCCACATAAAAAAATATAAATATGAAGGTAACAGCTGTTAGAAAAATAGAACATATGTAAACTTCATTCCCTTGATTAATAATTATCAACAAATTTGCAATGGAAAACTGACTTTTTACAGCCAGTACATTAATGGATGAATTTAATTCTCTGCCTTCATATGTGGTTAAGCTGAATTTCCCTCAGTTAATTTCCTATTGAATCTTTCTTATAGTTTTAATTTTAACTGTAAAGTGTAAAATGTGGAAGATATATGGGAAAAATAGACTAGTTTCTACTTGAACTAACGCTATATGACTGCTTGATACTTAACAATTGCATAGCAAGAGAAACCAATACATTTGCTTTACCCTTAGCTGCAAAATTAAACTATAAAAAATAGCCGTGGAATTGTGAGCATTAACAAGTGTCACATCACATACTTCACTTCTAACTTTTTATTAAAAATGTTATTGTTTATGCATGTAAACAAAAAGGCATTATGGTTATATTACAATAACTGAAAGCTAAATTTATGCAAATAGGCATTCCATTTAATTATATATTCTTACTTTATTTTCCAGTTCAGTTACTAGCAATTTAGTCATGCACTGTGGGTTTTTTTTGACATGCAAATCGATTTTTAAATTTTTACATTTAAGTAGCAGTAGATGACAACAATAGTAACAATAATAATACTAACACTAGTACTAATTATAGTACTAATACCACTACTACTGATGTTAATGAAACAGTATACTGCATTGCAGACTTCAACCAATGCTTTTTCCAAAATAACCGTTAAAATATCATTTAATTTTACTTCGTTGCTTTTCAATTTTCAGGTAACAATTCCCTGATTTAATTTTGAATTTGAGTAGACAAACTTATAAAGACAAACATTTTTCCAACTTGATTAAAAATATTTATGCAGGTGAAAGGAGGCAGTTTGCAAATAAATTGATGGAAATGAACCATTTAAAAGCAAAGCTTTTGGTGTTTAGGCCATATAAATTTATGTGTTTAGGCCATATAAATTTATGTGTTTAGGCCATATAAGCTGCTACAAGAATTGAGGATTGGCATTCACATCCCTAATCTGAATTCAGTTTTAAATGGAAATATTGATTAACTTATCAGTGGTCATATTGTTCTTAGGCATGCAAGAGATATTGTGAGTTGATACAATACTTAAAAGTAATGGGTTTAAATGCTTCTTTGATTATCAGTGTTGTCGCCAATGATCTATTCAGATGATGCTGTATACTAGATAGATATTGTATAGAAGATATAATGATATATTATATCCACTGAAAATGGATCTTTTTTCTTGAATAATTGTTTAACAATGTCTTTTTTTGACAACATTACCATATGAATTATTCACCTGATACATGAGATTTGGATCCCACTATGCTAAAATAGAGATTACTTTGTTACTCTATTATATTAAAACTAGTGCAAATGCTACTATGCATACATATTATAGTAAAACTATTGTATATAGTGTGCAAAGGAAGTTTTTGCCCTGTTCTTAATTCGGTAATCAAGTAAAAAGGGAAAAACAACTTCATGATCAAGCTTAATATAAGGAAATAATTCATGGTTATGTTATAATGATTATTTGAGTTTGTGCCACTAATTTCTGGAATCCACAATAATTTAGTTAATATGCAAGAGAAGAAAGCAGAGTTATATAACCAAATAAATAAAAGATTCATGCAGATAGTATTAACAATTTCCCTACTTGTTTTCTTTATAGATGTTGATAAATGCAAACCCAGTGTACTTGGTAACACTAATATATGGTTGGTATTTACCGTGTGATTGCAAAATGTTCATGTCTTAACAGTAGTAGTATTGTGTACGTGCTAATTTGTAGTATACCAATGTGTGTCTGTGTGCACAGCATGACTGCATGTCTGTAACTTTATATTTACAGATGTTATCTACCCTGGGCCCTGGCTGTCGTATGGTTTTATGCATATAACCCTATTTTCAAAAATTAACACATGTTCAAAGCTTCTATATTCAAAATAAAAATTCATACACATAAATATTTGAAGCTAATATATTCAAAGTTTTATTCTTTGAAATCTTACGTTTTATGAAATTATTGCATATGAAATTTTATGTCTGCGAAACTGTACATAGGAAGTTGTATAATTATAAAGCCTGGTATGTACCCAAAACTTATACATTAAAAGCCTGGTACGGTACATAGGTTAGAATTTTGAAACTATAAATAAAACTGTAAATTCTTGTATGTATAAGCTTAGATAAATTAAAGATTGTCAAGAATATAATATTTTGTGCTAATGACAGAAGGAAAAATATTCATATAGTACCCCAAATTATGAACTAAGACATCAACAAGCATGTAAAGTTTCTCAAAAATCTACATAATCAACTGAACATCATGTAAGTCGTATAATCTTCAGTGTGCCTTGAATTTTAATAATCAAAATAATTTTAAAAAATTAGTATAGTTTCAGTATTTACGGATTAGTTTAATAATCAAAATATCGTTATATATCATAAATATATCAACATTATCTATAAAAATTACAAAATGCTTAAGTTTAATAAAAAATTTACCGACACCCAGTTCGCGAAGTTGAAATACTGAGAACCGCTTGAGGAACGCGAAGTTGAAATACTGCTTCAGCTGCCTTGAATACCCGCTTGAGGAATCACTTGAGGATTCGAGTCTAGAAGGATTCCATTGAATCACTTGAGGAATCGAGGTTTGAGGGTTGCAGAGCCTTGAGGGTTGCGGCGGCTTGAGGAATCGAGCGAAATCACTTGGAATCAATGCGGAGTTTTGAGATTAAGGAAGAATTGCAGTGACGAGGAGAATCTGAGGAGGAAGTGAATGTGAAAAAGGAAAAGGGGATTTGGGCGGCATAGAAAAGTGATGGAGGGAAATAAAATTTTGGACCGTAAAATTTTCTCAATCGTTATTATCAATGGTGTTAAATTATTATTGATGGCGTCAAAGACTAACCAATATAACCATTAACTAGTTAACTATAGCAAGCAACCTCCTTTGCAATCCCAATTTGCTATCAATATAACATTTTCTTGTAGTGGTGAAAACAAATGGCCACTTGTTTTTAATATTCCCAGCAATTCAACCTGTGAATTTTGTTATTCCAACTTTTCAATATATTCTCTGGTTCATTGCCATTCTTTCTTATCCCTTCTGTCCGTTCTTTTCATTCATTAAAAGAAATATTAAATATATAAGTTTTTTTTTATTTTGACAGCTTGCTCGTCCATTTCTTTTTGCATTGAACCTATTTCTCTTATATTTTGTTTCTTCAAGCCTGCTTGTATCCATCCTCTCCCCTCCATTCTCTCACATCTTCCCTCTCCATTCTCAAACCGCCCAGAAAGCCACCATCCACCGTCTAGGCCTCTCCAGCCGATCCAAACCCAAGCACTCACTGACCTCGTCCACCCACAGCAGCTGACCCTCCCAGCCACCTTGCTAAGCGCCGAAACCCACAAACTCCTCTCTAACCCGAGCCCACCTTTCTTCCCACATCGCCACTCCTCTAGCCTCTTTGACCAAGCATCGCCATCTCCAACACCAACTGCACCCGAGCACACCTGACCACAACATCCCGCGACTCACGCAACCTCTCCTCCGCGACTTCACTTCCCTGCCGACCAACTTTCAACCCAGCCACTGTACACCACAGCTCCAGTCCCTTCACCCCACGCTGAGCACACAGCCTCCTCACCACAACCACTGACCCAAACCCGAAGTATTCTAAAGCACACACCCTCCTCCGCATAACTCAAAACCCGCCTCGCTTGTGCTCCACCTAAACGCCATCAGCCTTCCACCCATCTCCAACCGATCAGCCATGTGACTGCATCTCTCTCCTGCCCAGCTCGTCCCATGACCAAGCTCCAACCCCTAGCCTCCCTTCTCTAAAAAAACAAGAAGGGGAAGAAGTTGCTTCGAAAGCTGAAAGATGGGCGAGTGTTTCCTTGGAACGATGAAACCGATTCACCTTTTTTTACTTTGGAAGAAACGTTCAAAAACAAGTGGGGAATATATATATATTGATCCATTGAATTCGTGTTCTTGTGCTTTGCCTTGTGTGTTCGCTGTCCGGAAATTTACAGCAGTTGTTTGTGAAAGTGACTATAGGATCGAGTAATATGGAATAGTATAAAAGCAGTGCAGAATAATAGAACAATTAGCAGATAATAGTAAATAATAAACGAGCACACTAGGATTTTTATACTGGTTCAAACTTCCCGTTATACGTCCAGTCCCAGACTCCTTCTGGAATTTGAACTAACTATAACCCTCACTTAACCCAAAGGAATAGGTTTACTACACCTGAGCAACCAAACAGGATTTCACGCCTCAGCAGTAGAAGAGGACTTCACTTTGCCCGAGCAGCAGATCGGGACTTTTACAAAACAATATTTCTTGACACTATGTGTTCTTGAGTAACACGGATTTGTCAATTATAGTACACCCTTCCTATAATCTTCTCCTTTATGATATATATGTGAATGCGTGAAGAATAAGGAAGTAAGAAAGTGAATTTGAATGATGTTGAAAGCACAAGTGTATTAGAATCAAGAATTTTGAGAGTAGAATAATAATCAATTGAATTATTGTTGGAAAACTTGATTCTAATGTGTTTATATAGATAATAAATAGTTGCAATTGTTCGTGAAGAGTTATCATCAAGAGTTATGATCATATCTGTTGGATTAAAGATTGGAGCTCTTCACGAATGGAAGTGCCTTTTCAGAAAACTAGCCGTTGTAAATATTCAGACTTCTGAAATTAAAAATTCAGACTTCTGAAATGCAACGAAATCAAACCAGAATGTAAATAGGCAAAAAATTGCCAGATTCAAACGTCTGAACTATCCAATTCAGACGTCTGAATATTGTATTCTACAATATTCATATTTCCAGATTCAGACGTCTAGATTGGATCATTCAGACGTCTGAATGTAACATAAAAATGAGATTTTTCCTTTAAACCAAATATATGCATATGAAATGATAATGAGATGCAGTATATATCATATAGGAGAGATTTTAACATATTTTAACTTCTAGACAAGGACTCGAAACAACCTTATATATAAAGTTATACATAGTCGAATCTTGTCATAGATTAATCCCTGCAAAAACAAGTTAGTATATAAATGATTGTATAGTTGTCATAGTCAAAATATCGTATTTACGAAATACCGTAAACACGAAGTTTCAACATTCTCCCCCTTTTTGACGATGACAACTATATAAAATTATAGTATACAACATGATCATATAGAAGCTGGAAATACAAATACTCCCCCTTAATATAAACTCCCCCTGTCGATAGGAAATATTTCAAAAATATATCTCCCCCTTTGACATCGACAAAAAGGAGAGTTAAAATATCATGCATATCATAGATGTAACAAAATATAAACAAGAATAGGAGAGCAAAGAACCAACAGAATCATCACAAAATACATAGAGCCAACAAGTAGTAGCATATGTTTAAGTTACATACCAAAAGACATAACGGAAGTACCAAATAGGTTCATACAATAAAAACACTAGAAAAGTCATGATTTAAAACAAACAGACCAAAAAGATTAGTTATGAAATATTGAAGTGAAAGATCCATACCACCACCATTTTAAAAAGATGTACTAGGTTCATCATCACCTTCGTCACCATCGTCATCATCATCTTCATCATTGTTAGTACCGGAGCTAGAAGACCATTGAAAGGGTGCGGGATCAAAGACCTCGGTAGAAGTGGAAGTGGAGCAACCAATACGTTCCCAAATCTTGTTTAGGAAGCCACGAATAGAATTAAACTTCCTATTGGTTTGCTTCTCGAATCTATCAATCTTGGTATTGAGCTTAGCCTGATTTTGAGAAATTGTAACCAAGGCTTGTTTTGGTGTTGATTTGAGAGTAAGCACTTCTATGTCATCATCATCATGCTCGGGAGCTTGTGGAGCAATGTGTTGATGAGGTTGAGGTCTATTTTGATCTCGGTTTGTGATCCATTCTTGGAAAGAAATAAAGTCAAGGTTTTGTGGACGCTTAGGCAAGTTCATTAGCCTTAAGGTTTTGGATCCTAGCTCCTTTATAGGTGAAAATTCTGATTTCGGAAAAGTTACTCCATAATTTCTAAGAATTTTCATTATATAGGCACCATAATGAAAAGTTTTATAACGACGGCGACGATTAACATCCATATACTCCTCAAGAATAACACGACCCCAATCTACAGATTGTCCGGAATAGATGGCATAAAGAGCTTGGAAGTTGCGTTTGTTGACAACTTCATAACTTCCGGTTCTCGGTAAGACGGAGTGAATTAAAGCTCGATGAAGAATACGAGCTTGTGGCCGAAGTTGGACGGAGGTAAGCCTAGTGATATCATCGAAAAGAAATCTATGAGAGACTTCATCTCTATGATCCAAAGAGAGTGAAGCTTCAATATTATCCAAATCTGTTCCGGATGAAGGACATTGCAAAATATCTCCAAGACGAACTAAGGGAAGATAGATTTTAACACCACATACCCAAGTCCAAATACAGTCCTCTCTATTATGGGGATGATGATGGTCCAAGTTCATATTAGCATAGAATAATTTAACTAAAAGATGATTTATCTTTACATTATTTGCAGAGAAGGATAAGAGAGATTCTAACCCACTTGAGCGAGCAATTTGTTGAATTCTATAGGGTGCAAATTCGTCAAATTTTACAAAAGCTCCCGGGAAGAAACTAAATCTATCCATTTGAGCAAATCTTCTCTTTGAAAGTCTTGCGGATCGTATATATGTTACTAATGTGCAAGTGTACTAACAGTATAGCAAAGATATAAGCAGATATGTAAATGTAAGTAGAAATAAAAACGATCACACCAGAGTTTTTATACTGGTTCGGACCTCTCGTCCTACGTCCAGTCCCGAAGCTCCCCTTCGGTATTTCACTAACCAAATACCCTCGCTTCACCCGGAGGAACATGTCTTTTTATAATAGAGTTTTCTTTGACAATCTTGTGATCTGATCAACACTGATATTGACTGATAATACAAATCTTCCTATAATATCCTTTGAGTGATTGTGTAAGTGTGAGCACAGATTCGAGGAAGAATATAACCAATATAAATAGTGGTTATAGTTTTGAATTGAGAATATTAGAATTTAGGTTTCAGAAATCAACTTGACAATAATAATTCAAGAGAGTAGAAATCAGTAAGTTGAGTAAGTAAATCTCAAATCAATTTGATAGTATTTATAGAATTTGAAGAGTTATGATTAAAGAGAAGTGACTGGAAACCATTGGTGAAAGATTGCAACTGTTTGAAGAAGAAGAGCGTTGGTGTAAAGTTTCGCAACCTTTCAGAATACAGCCGTTAATTAAAAAACGTTCGTCACCAGACGTCTGCAGGAAAGCTCAGACGTCTGGAGTTTGTTTCAGAGAATTTCCTGAAACTTACTGCAGATGTCTGAGTATATACTGCAGACGTCTGGAGTAAGTTATTTACAGAATTCATAATTTGTTGTGCGTGTCACTTCATTGGAGATTGTACAATAATTCTATATACTACTTACACATTTGTTTACAGAATAATCTCCTTGTAATCTTCAAATCATAGCTCTTTGACGTGATGAATATCTTGAATACCTGCATATGTTAATATATATATATATAATATTGTATAGTTGTTGTCATTGAAACCATAGAAATGGAGGTTCCAACATTCTCCCTCTTTTTGATGATGACAACTATACAATATTTTGTTAGAGATATGAACATATTTACTCCCCCTAAATATGTTATCTCCCCCTGAATATGTGCAAATATATTTTCTCCCCTTTTGTCAGAATCAAAACAGAATGTATGCACACAAATATGACATAAAACAAATAGTTTAAATAACATAAAACAAATAGTTAATACATATGAAATGCAGAAAACTGAAAGAAATATAGAAACATATTATTCTCCTTCATAGAAGAATCCCCCTCCATAAGAAGAACCATAGGATGAATAAGGATTATATGAAGAAGAATCCCATTGTTGATATTGATATGGAGGTTCCTCTTGAATTGAAAGCCCTTGCATAGCCTCATATGGTAGATATGATTCCGTAGGCTCATCATTGTCATCGTTATCCTCTTCGGTTGAGTCATCGTACTCTTCTTCTTCTTCTTCGATAACCATTTTACCTCTATTGGTTGAAGAAGGATGACGGGTAGGAGCATGAGGAGTAGGAGATGGTGACGATGATGAACTTGAACTAGACCGACCTCTAAACTTCTTCATCATTTTTCCTATGCTCGAAACCACTTTGTCAAGAGTTTTCTCCACTTTGGTCATTCGTGTAGAAAAAGATCTTTCAAGCTTCTTTTGGTTTCTTGCTAGAATGGATTGGTTGCATAATAACACATCATTAATTGACTCGTTTGAAGCAAGTGTTGGTTGGATTTCTAAGATTTCTGAGTCAGAATAGTATTGTGAGGTTGGTTGCGATGAAGAGGTTGGTTGTTGTTGAGGTTGAGAAGATTGCGGTCGGTTTTCCCATTGTTGAAAAGACATGATAGGAGGTGGTGTTCTCGGGATTTGCATTAATGAAATAAACCGTTTTCCTCCGTCTTTTGTTGGAATTTCTTCAAAAGAAGATAGATATAAAGGTATTTCCAATGCCGTTAAAATACGCATAATGTATGCGGCATATGGAATGGTTGGTTTGGGATTAGTCCAATAATCTTTTATTTGAGTCAAGATAAATTATGCCCAATTAACCGAGACATTACCAAAGATGGCATACAATGCCTTATGATCATTTTCGTAGACCATCTCATGGCTACCAAGTCTAGGAATAATAGTGTTGATTATCATCCAATTTAGTAACCTAGCTCGGGGTCGTAGAAAGTTTGAGCGCCATTTCATATTGTCTTCCCATATAAGGTGAGTAATTTTATTTCTAGGTTTTCCTAGCATATCAGGTATATCATCAAACATCATACCTTCATAACTACAACCTAGAATTGCCCTAATTGTTGGAATATCAAGTCTTATAAATTTTCCATAGACGGATGTCCAAAGAGTATTATTACTCTCTTCTTCTTGTGATAAACCGACACTTGAAAGATTTGCATAAAATAGATAGATAGCTAGAGGATCTATATTTACCGAATTGACTTCAATGTCAATCAAGGAAGAGCAACCGGAAGCTTGAGTTAGTTGATAAAGATGGTATTTCAAAGGATGATGAATGTTGTAGAAAGGACCATTGTGAATCTTTTTCTTCTTGATGGTTTCAAATCTTTTGATTGTTGCTTTTTCATTTCTCATCTGTTGAAGAATTTGTGTTTCGGAGACTAGGTTTGCTGAAGATGATGACTGACCTTGCTTTTGTCTCTTGGAAGCTACTTTCTTTGGTGCCATTGATTAGGATTTGAAGAAATTTAGAGAGCTAGGGTTTTGGTAAATATTGGGGGCTGGTAAAAAATAAGATAGGTAGGTAAAATATGTTATATAGGGAGGCAAAAACTAGTGTTTGTTTGAGCTGTTAATTTTTGGACCGAATGTTCCTGCAGACGTAGAGGTCCAGACGTCTGAGGTAGCAGACTTTTGTTTTTTTACTGTTTATTTGTGTATTTTGGTAATTTGTTGAATTTGTTATACAATTCTTCTTAGTTTAATGTAAGAAACAAATAATTTATTCAAATATATATATAAAAAACTTTTGAAACAAGATGTCGTACACACAAATTATTCAAAAATTATATAAAAGAAAGAGTTAGTTGTTTCCAGAAGGACATCCTTGCTCCCATGAGTTTGGTTCATCCTTGATGATAGGATCATACATTGGTCGAATGGACGACCAACGATTGGGGTGAACCGAAGAAGGAGTACGTTGAATGCAATTAACTGTATCTTTCTTTGGAGAACGACCACATATTTTTGCAATGTAATGAGTTAAGAAATTCAGTTGTTCTCCTTGGCATCGCTGTTCCCAGGCCATTTCCTTTTGAAGGCCTAGGCTCTCCCTTTGAAAATGATGTAAATCATCAATCCGATAGTCATCGGTTTGCATGATTGTTCCTTGAAATTCAATTGCAGATTTTACCTTCTTTCCTTTAGGTGAATATCCAGTTGTAGTATCTTTTGGAGGAGTCGAAATTCGTAGAGAACCTTTGTAGCGAGGAGGCGGAGCATAATCCGAATATTGAACAGTGAATCCGGGTGGAATAACATAGCGCTCCAGGTGATCAACATCAGGAAAGTTAGAAGGTGGTGATTGAACGGTATAGGCGGATGAAGAATGATTGATCGATGAGTGTTCATTTGGAGATAAGGCAGAATTGTAAATTTCTTCGTGAGAAGACATTGTAGTTTAAAAAAGATATACTAGTTTAATGAAACTATGAATTTAAATATATGAATAACTCTTGAATTTATATATGCTTATGATATAAAAATAGTAAAAACGTTTTTGAGCCATGCATTATTTTAAGCAATGAAATCAACCATTTGTTAGAATTACATTTGAGAAAATTTCAACCAATAATAAAAAAAACTGTTTTGCTATAAATAGAAAAACTTTAAGTTTTTAAAAGAATGTTTATATATACAAGGTAGTTTATAAAAACAACAGGAATATTTTATTTAATCTATTTAAACGAAAAAATATACATAAGAATAAATATAATCTAAATTCTATTCTAGTTCGGATAATGAGCAAATTCCTAAGTTTCTTCTTAGTTTAATAAAAGTCATTTCATTCAATGGTTTAGTAAAAATGTCTGCAATTTGGTTTTCGGTACTTACATATTCTAAGTTGATTGTTCCTTTTTCGACATTATCTCTTAAGAACTGATGTCTTATATCAATATGTTTTGTTCTAGAATGATTTATTGGATTTTTAGATAAATTAATTGCACTTGTATTATCACAATAAATTATAGAATTATTTAATTGACTACCGTAGTCTTGTAATATCTGTTGCATGTATATAACTTGAGCACATGCTAAAGCGGCAGAAATGTACTCAGCTTCACAAGTAGACAAAGACACGCAATTTTGTTTCTTGCTAAACCATGAAACTAGTGATTGACCTAAAAAATGACATGTACCACTAGTACTTTTTCTATCCGTTTTGCAACCACCAAAGTCTGCATCACTATAGGATACGAGTTCGAATGGATTATTTTTCGGATAGAACAAGCCGTAATCCGTTGTATTTGTTAAATAGCGAAGAATACGTTTTATTGCACGATGATGTGATTCTTTTGGTTGTGCTTGAAAGCGTGCACATAAACATACACTCATCATTATATCGGGTCGACTGGCAGTTAAATAAAGAAGAGATCCTATCATACTTCTAAAAAGTTTTTGATCAAAATCTTTACCGTTTTCATCTTTATCCAAGTGAGTAGTGGTACTCATTGGTGTTGGTTTACTAGAAGTTTTACTCATACCAAAGCGATTTAATAAATCTTTACAGTATTTTTCTTGATTTAGAAAAATTCCATTTTCTAGTTGTTTTATTTGTAATCCTAAGAAAAAATTTAATTCTCCCATATGTGACATTTCAAATTCGTTAGTCATTATTTGAGAAAATTCTTTACATAAAAGTTCATTTGTTGATCCAAAAATTATATCATCAACATAAATTTGTACTATTAAAATATCATTTTGCTTTTTCTTAATAAACAATGTTGTGTCAATTTTACCAATTTGAAAACTAGATTTTAATAAATGAGATTTTAAGCGATCATACCAAGATCGAGGTGCTTGTTTTAAACCATATAGTGCTTTATTAAGTTTAAAAACATGATCCGGGAATTTTTCATGAACAAACAACGGGGGTTGTTCAACATAAACATTTTCTTTTATAAAACCATTTAAGAATGCGCTTTTAACATCCATTTGAAAAAGTTTAATATTATTATGACAAGCAAAAGCAAGTAAGATTCGTATTGCTTCGAGACGAGCTACTGGTGCAAAGGTTTCTTCATAATCAATTCCTTCTTCTTGGTTGTAACCTTGTGCGACTAGTCTTGCCTTATTTCGAACGATATTACCGTGTTCATCTGCTTTATTTTTGAAAACCCATTTTGTACCTATTACAGATTGATCACTTGGTCGGGGTGTAAGTTCCCAAACATTATTTCGTTCAAATTGATTTAATTCCTCTTGCATTGCTAAAATCCAAGAATCATCATTAGATGCTTCTTTATAGTTTCTAGGTTCAAAGCTAGATATAAACGCTACTTGACTCATTTGATTTAGTTGATTTCTTGTCGTTACTTTAGAATCTAAATTTCCTATAATATTATCTGTAGGATGATCTTTTAAAATTCGTGGCGGTGATTTTAATGTATTAGTATCGTTATTTTCATTTGAAATTTGTTCTGAGTTTATATCTTGATTTTGTGATAAAGTTGGAACTTATCTTTTTCAAAATCAATTTTAAAACCTTTATCACATAATTAACTAATACTAAGAAGGTTATGTTTTAAATTTTCTACTAGTAAAACATTTGTAATTATAGGAGATGTAGATATACCTAGATTGATGACTTCACCAATGCCAATGACGAATCCTTTGGAATTATCTCCGAATGTTACTGTTCCGCCATCTATATTTTTGATATTTGTAAGCATGGCTTTATTTCCCGTCATGTGCTTGGAGCATCCACTATCTAGTATCCACTTCTCTTTTCCCTTACTCTTATTTTTGAGTACCTGCAAAAAATAAATAATAATTTAACTGGTACCCACTTCCTCCGTTAGGGTCCTAAGGGTTAGTAGGGGAAGGTAGCCATACCCATGATGGTTTGGGACCTTTAAACACATAATTATTGTTATGAACTACTTTTTCCAAATATTCATTTATAAATTTCTTTCTAATCAAATTATTATTTGTTTTTGGAATCCAGATTTTAATATTTTTAGATTCGTTGCTTTTATGAAGTACCCTTGATTTCTTAAAGTTAGTGTAGAGAGAACTATACTTAGTTGTAGCATTCAAATTTTGTTTCTTGGTTTTGACTTGATTTTTAACAAATCCTAATCTATTTTTATTTCCTGATGGTTTAGAATTTTTAATTAAACTTTTTAAATTTTGTTTCCCTTTATTAAATTTTGAAACATTATTTGTTATTTTTTCTAAACTATTTTTCAAGTTAGATATTTCAATATTGTCAGATTCTATATTTTTTTAAAATCAATATTTTCTTTTAGAATAACATCCTTTGTAATTACTTCTTTTTGTAACTCATGATTTAAATCAGAATTAATTGTAGACAATTTTTTACATTCATCTTGAGCTAATTCTAATTCTTCTTCTAGAATTGTTTTCTCATCTTTTAACATTCCGATTTCTAATTCTAATCGAGCAAATTTTCCTTTATATTCTTTGATCAATTTTTTTGATTCTCTAAATTTATCGTCTAATTCCATACTTATTTCAAGTAGTTCGTTATAAGATAAATCGGAAAGTACCTGATCAGTGTTAGCCATAAAGCAAACATTTGCTTGTTCAGAATCACTCTCACTATCTAATGATGATGAGTCAGAATCGTCCCATGTTACTTGAATGCTCTCTTCTTTTTCTTGACATCAAATTTGTTCTTTCTTTTATCATTGTTACCTTGAGGACAATCTTTCTTCATATGTCCGAACTTATCACATCCAAAGCATTTGATTGAAGTTAGATCAGTTGTTTTTGAATTTGAATTTCCTCCGTTTTGAAACTTTGTCATTTGCTTGAATTTCTTGAATTTGTTGTAGTTCTTTGCTATGAATACAATTTCATCTTCTTCGAGATCTGAATTTTCATCATTTACTTGAAAAGCAATATTTTTCTTTTCTTGATTTGCTTCTTTTCGTGCCTGCAAGTTAGCTTCGTATGACATCAAATTTCCTATTAATTCTTCAACTTTGAGTTCGGAAAGATTATTAGCTTCTTCGATAACCAAAACTTTTCTTTCCCATTCATTAGTCAAAGAATTTAAAATTCGAGTAACTAGTTCAAATTGAGTAAATTTTACTCTTAGAGCCATAAGATCATGTTGTATAGTTTGAAATCTCATGTACATATCACTTATAGTCTCATTGGTTTTCATTTTGAATGATGAAAACTGATTTTGTAGAATTGAAATCTTTGTTTGTTTAACTTTTGTATTTCCTTCATGAGTAACTTGAAGTGTATGCCATATATCATATGAAGTGGTGCATAACATAACTCTAGAAAATTCATTTTTATCAAGAGAACAAAATAAAAGATTCATAGCTTTTGCATTATTTCCAGCTAAGAGTTTTTGTGCTTATGTCCATGTGTTTCTAGCAGTGGTTGGTGCTCCAAATCTAGTTTGAGTTGTTTCCCAAACATCTAGACGGTTAGACTCCATAAAAATATGCATACGTGTAGACCAATATGCATAATTTGAACCAGTGAATAGTGGAGGACGTGCAGTAGATTGACCTTCTTCAAAAGTACTTGCCATATTAGTGATAATTCAACTACGTGTTACTGTAACTTGAATTGAACTAAGCTCTGATACCAAATGAAAGTCTTGCGAATCGTATATATGTTACTAATGTGCAAGTGTACTAACAGTATAGCAAAGATATAAGCAGATATGTAAATGTAAGTAGAAATAAAAACGATCACACCAGAGTTTTTATACTGGTTCGGACCTCCCGTCCTACGTCCAGTCCCGAAGCTCCCCTTCGGTATTTCACTAACCAAATACCCTCGCTTCACCCGGAGGAACAGGTCTTTTTACAATAGAGTTTTCTTTGACAATCTTGTGTTCTGATCAACACTGATATTGACTGATAATACAAATCTTCCTATAATCTCCTTTGAGTGATTGTGTAAGTGTGAGCATAGATTTGAGGAAGAATATAACCAATATAAATAGTGGTTATAGTTTTGAATTGAGAATATTAGAAATTAGGTTTTAGAAATCAACTTGACAATAATAATTCAAGAGAGTAGAAATCAGTAAGTTGAGTAAGTAAATCTCAAATCAATTTGATAGTATTTATAGAATTTGAAGAGTTATGATTAAAGAGAAGTGACTGGAAACCATTGGTGAAAGGTTGCAACTGTTTGAAGAAGAAGAGCGTTGGTTTAAAGTTTCGCAACCTTTCAGAATATAGCCGTTAATTAAAAAAACGTTCGTCACCAGACGTCTGCAGGAAAGCTCAGACGTATGGAGTTTGTTTCAGAAAATTTCCTGAAACTTACTGCAGACATCTGAGTATATACTGTAGACGTCTGGAGTATGTTATTTACAGAATTCATAATTTGTTGTGCGTGTCACTTCATTGGAGATTGTACAATAATTCTATATACTACTTACACATTTGTTTACAGAATAATCTCCTTGTAATCTTCAAATCATAGCTCTTTGACGTGATGAATATCTTGAATACCTGCATATGTTAATATATGTGTATATATAATATTGTATAGTTGTTGTCATTGAAACCATAGAATGGAGGTTCCAACACTCTTAGCTTCATGATTCTGTGACGACCCGCCATTCATTCCACAGAATGACGCATCGTCAATAAGAAAGAAAGGGATAGAAAAGAGAAAAGAAGAGAAGAGAGAAAGAAACAACATCAGAATCTCAACAGCGGAACGAATAAATTATATTAATAACATAAACTATTACATAGTATACAACACTTATCAGAGTTACACAGCATATACATCATATACTAGACAGTTATAAACATCTGTCTAGACATTACAACTCAAATACATACAAGACACTATCACAGAGATCAACACAGCGGAACACTATATATCTACGAACGTTGAAGCCTCCTGCTCCATTGCTCCTCCAGAAAACTCGTCAAAGCTAAACCTGAATCCCTTGGCTACTCGTAAAAATTTGAGTACCCAAGAGTTTATAAAACAGAAAATAAACACTTGGGTCAGACATGGGTCTGGTCTGAGTAACAGGTTAAATTTGCTTAACTTTGAAAACCATTTGGAAAGAAAAGGTATCTCGTAAGACTTCCCGCACATAAACACGGAAAAGTTTTTACCTTACGATAACCAAAACATTGATAGGAAATCCAGTTATATTATAATAGGTATAGGGTTTTCAAATAAATAAGAAATAGCTGAAATTGTTACATTATTAAATTCTAGCATACTAGACAACAAAGTGGGTTATACAATCAAGTTTGTTATCACTTATTGGAAATTGGATTCCATACAATGGCAGAGCTACTGGGGTACCGCTCATCACAGTACGGGGCCTAGATCACCGTACCGAGGATTACTCCCAATCCCCTGCAACACAAAGCCGGAACCATCCCTTACTGGATAATTCCGAATAAAATCACCCCAAAGATGGCCGTCGCCAACTGCACCACTAAGCCGAAATAAAGGAACTCTCTAGACAGGGATGACCTTACTCTCAGTGGGTGCTACCCACGAAGCCTTGCTGCACCTCCCCTGTTTTAGCCATTCCCGGTTGATGAGGCTTGAGGCTACGATTACCTTTAATCAGAAATCACCACTTAGAATGCTCATCGTCCATCTGACGATGTTCTGAAAGCATTCAATCCATACAAGTTCGTTCCGGGTTCGAACGAAACCGAAGGCATTATCTCGCTACACTCGTTTTGGAATCACCCTCAGAGTTAACGACAATAACCCTTTCACTCTGAATCTTCATCTTCACTTGAGATTCACGACCTATCGTTAATTTGGATCGATGTGGTATTCGGATATCCAAATCTGGAAACCCGATCCCGATCTCATCGAAATCCAAAACGTATCTTTTAAGGCCAAGTTGTTTTAAAGTTAAAACAATTCAATTCAATTATCTATATTCACATAGAAAGACAATTCAATAGATAATCTACATTATCATCACAAACAGATAATTCACATTATCATTTCAATTCAACTAAACATCCATATTACAGATCAGCACATATCTCATCAGAGATATCAAACAATGCAAAGCATTCAATAACATTCATCCATCCCTAAGTAATGATTTATATCATCTCTAATTAATTTAAAATGAATTAAATTAATTACTTCATTCTATAAATCCTGCTTACTTAATCATTTATTTAACCAATTAATAAATCATACTCTAAGTATCCATCTTAATTAATCATTCCTGATTAATTATAATTACTTTAAGTAATTAATCCTTAATTAATTTCACAAATTAATTATCTTAAACCATTACAGTAATTAATCTTTAATTACTTCATTAATTAATTAACTATACTTAATTACATTTATCCTTAATTAATTACAATTAATTAATTACTTTAATCACTTATTATTGATTAATTAATCTTAATTAATCAACCCTTAATTACATTATTAATTATATTAATTAATAATCCTTAATTACTCTTAATTAATTACCCTATTTAAATTAATTACATTTAATAATTAATCTTTAATTAGTCACATTTATTAATCACCTTTGATTAATCTCATTTAGTAATTAACTACCCTTAATTACTTCATTACATAAATTAATTACCCCTTAATTAATTATCTTTTAATTAATCCCTTGATTAATTATACAAAGTAATTAAACTCAATTTACTTTCATTATCTCTATTTAATTACATCCAGTAATTACCTTTAATTACTTTCCTAAGTAATTACACTTCATTAATTACATTTAAGTAATTATCAAATCACCAAATGATTTTCTTAAATTAATTTAACTAATTAATTTAAACTTATCAAATTTATTTTATTTAATTACCTTAAGTAATTAATTCCCTTGATTACTTTCATTAAGTAATTATACTTAACCAATTCATAAAAGATTATCATTAGTTAATTAATCTAATTGATTATCAAAATTAATCATATTAATTAATTATTTAATAATCCCTAATTAATGATCCCTCATTAATTATCAATAATTCTTTACTTACATTCCTTAAGTATTTTAAACTTAAATCAACCATTATTAATTTACAAATTAATTAATTTCTAATTATTTAATTAATTTCTTAATTAATCTTTAATCACTTGATTAATTTCTAATCATTTATTAAAAATCTATACTTATCTAAATAAATGATTTTTAATCCCAAATTAATTAACCTTACTTAATTAACTTATAATCCTAGTTATTTAATTAATTAACACTAAATCATAAATTAATTAAATTATTAAATTACTCTTTAATTACCTTATTCATTTAACGAATCCTAAATCATTAAACCTTAATTACTTTCTAAATTAAAGTATTAACCTTTATAACAACTTTAATTATTATAAACAAAAGACTTTAAACATTTACTTTTAAATCTTTCTTTAATTCATTCAATATTAAAGATCTCAAATAATTACAAATTAAACTTTAACAACATTTAAACAAATTTAAAACATTTTTAAATCAAATGTTAAAGAAAACATTTATTATTTACAAAGAACTAGTTTTAACAAAATTGTTTAAATAAAACTTGATTTTGTTTTAAAAAGTAAAAACTGTTTTATACCAATTTACCAGACCGAGTCAAAACAACAAAATACCCGAGCAAAAACTGAAAACCCCCGAGATCAACTTCGAGAAACTCTCGTCCCTATTCCCTTCGAGTCACACTCGAACTCTTCCCGAGATCGACCCCGAGTTCAAATCTTCTTCCCCAAACTACCAACTTCCAGATGTACGAAACGTACATGTGCACGTGCATAACTGAAAACTTCGACGCCGACCATCGATACCATTACCTGCATATCGTCTACGACCACCCCTTACGATCGCGACCTCCCGAACCACGAACAAGCATCACCATCAAATTCGAGCAATCTCGATCACAACCTGGAAACAGTCCCAACCTGGAAACAGTCCCAACCTGGAAACTTCCTCGAACTCAATCCTCCGATCATCAGATCGTCTGATCTTCCAGTCAAAGCTTCGTCAACGTCCCCACTTCAATTTCCCACAGTCTGGTGGAGCTCGATCCACCAGAGGCGCCGTGATGATTTAAACTTCCGATCATTCGAGAACTAGGGCTACAGCAAATTTCGATCAATCCCCATCGCCACAATGATTAAATCATCATTCTGACAATTTTCCCAACCTCTACGATCGTTCCACTTCCTCCTCTAAAGACCACGACCCTCCATATTACATTGATCGCCCGAATTTGATCATTTTCCAGTTTTAGTTCATACAAGGATATCTCAACATTTAAAAATCTAAAAATCTTGATTTTTCTTCTAAAAATCATAACTAAGTTTAGAGATTCAGTTTATACTCCTGGATTTCTAATTTAACATATTTGAATTTTTATATAAAACCAAACTTCCCTGTTCCTTTTTATTTACAGAGTAAATTTCCCTTTTATTTTAACTAAATAAAATTCTAAACACTAACCCATGATTAAACAATCGAATGTTGTTTAAATCCAAAGTTTTAACAGAGATTATATCAATAGGAATTTAAATTGTTGAACATGATTCTGGCTTCTAACAGTAAACAGGTAAGAACAGGTTCAACAGCAACATGCATCTATACATCCAAATATATATACAGAAATTCAATCATGTACATACACACAATAATATTTATTCCAGAAACTTATATGCAAACAGATATTCCTATACTTAAGTTTGAGAAGGATGTTACTCACTTGTTTGAAAGAACATAATACAGGCTTGTTTATGTAAACAGACAGGGTCATATAACATATTTAAACCCATTCATATAAATTCATATTAAGAACTTCAATACAAGCAATATCATCACATGCAAGCATATATCATATACTTAAGTTTTTAAAAATGAAAGTTACTCACTAGAAAATGATGAACAGGGCTTCCAGATTTATTTGAAAGGCTTTTGACACTTTTAAAACTTTGATTTATAAACTTGAATTGCCTCTTTGTTTTGATTTAAAACTGCATGCTAACTTGTTTGTTGAGATGTTGTTTTTGCTTGCTTTCAGATTTTGAAGAAATATTGCAGACAGACTTTGATTTTGGAAAATGGGTTACAGGGATTTCAGATTTGAAAAGAAGTGCATTACCGATTTGAGGAATTGATTACTATTTGGTTTTTGGAGAATTATGTTTGATTACTGATTTAGTTTGAGAGGAGAATTGATTTGAGCTTCAGATTTCTTTTTGAGAATTTTGTTTACAGGCTGAAGTTTCTTATCTTTTGAATTGAAGAGGATAGGAAAAAGAGAATGAGATGAGAGTATATGCTTATATAAGTTAATTTGTAGTTTATTAAAAATAAAAGAAAATTAAAATTAAAAACTTGACATTTGTCATATAGAGTTGTTAATAAATTTACACTTGTTACTATATAGCCTTAGAGATTTACACTTGTCTTTTAAGTAATACTTATTTATTTTAAATGTTAATAAAAGCCTTTTCTTAATTTATTTAAATGCCTATCTATTTATAAATTACTTTTAAAAGAAAATAAAATCAATTATATATATAAATAAAAGTTTATACATATAATTTAAAATCCAAAACTATTTATAACAACACATTCAATTTCTTTAAAATCTATTTATCTATATATAAAACAATATATTAATATGGTATTTTATATTTTAAAATCATATTTACTAAGCAATATTTAAAAAGAAAATAAAATAACCTTATTATTAACCTTACTTAAAACCATATAGTTATTTGTTTAAATAGCTTTGAAAAGCTTAATATTAAATAAATCATAATTTCCAAACTATCAAAATGTATATTAGAAATTTAAAAACAAGATTTTATTTATTTATTAAATTTCAAACCAAAGCTTATCTATTTACAATATATACACACATATATATACATTATAAATAGAAATCATTTTATTAGTTTTTAAAAGATAAAATTCACTAATTAAATATTCATTTAATTAGATTATCAAATCAATTCAAATTTATTATCAAAGATTATCAAATCAATTTAATTTTTTAAACAGATTATTAAATTGATATTGTCCAAAAATTCCGGGATATCACAGATTCCATAGCCATTGATCTACATTCGGTGTAGATGAAGAGGTTGAAGCCCTTGGACGGTTTGATCTTGGAGGCATTGGAGATTTTTGTGATAGAATTGAAGAGTTTGAAGCTTTTTTAAAAATGGAGTTTTTGAGAATAGAGAGATGCTGGTTCGGATGAAGTATTAGATGAAAGGTTTTAATGTGGTTGGTGGATGGAAAAATTTGAAAAAACCCTTGAATTTTGAATCGACAGTTAGATTCAGACGTCTGGAATTTCAATTTCAAACGTCTGAAATCGAAAATTTTAAAACAGAATTGAAACAGTGCATTTTGAGGCATTTTCAGACGTCTGAAAAAGGGGGTTCAGACGTCTGAATCTGAAATAAAAAATGTGACCACGACAATATTCAGACGTCTGAAATCATCAATTCAGACGTCTGAATTTGATGAAAAATGCACATTTGTTAATACAACTAAAGTATTTTAAACAATTAAGAACAAGATGTTATATTAAAAAAAATGCAACATAGAATACACAATATAGGGACAGACAACAATAACAACAATAAATTATTTGGATGAAGAAGGCGATTTTTTGGGTGTTTTATACTCGTCTGGTTTAATCTTCTGTTTTCCCTTCCCTTTAGATGATTCTAAAGAATGTCGGGTACTACCACGCTCCCATGAGTTAGGTGAAACAGGGGGACGTTGTGGTGTACGATATGAAGTGGGTTGAAGAACATTTGAACGAGACACACCATAAATTTTAAAACCCAGATTCTCCAGAAAGTTAAGCCGTTGCGAGTTAACTTTTGATTTGTAGTACATTTCTCGTTGAATTCCAATCGATTCTCGTTGATAATGATAGATTTCATCTATCTTTTGTTTAGTTTGAGGAGAACCGAAAAAAAAGAAACGTCTAGCCTTTTTCTTCTCTGGAGTGTGACCGGTATGATTGCTTGGAGAAACATGCCGGGCAGGTTGATGAGTGGGGGTTGGAGATGGTAAGTCCGAAGAATATGCAGATGAGGGTGTAGAAAAATCTTCGGAGAATATGCAGAAGGTTCTTCAGATGAATAACCATTTGAGGCCATGGTATAGAAAAAGATTGCAAAGAGATGAACAAAAGCCATAGTTTAGTGAAAAAAAAATTTGAAGCTAGAATGAATGAGACAAACCCAACCGAAAAGTGAAAAATATAGAAGTAACAAGAGATAAAAATAGAAAGACATCTTGTGGCTAAACAGAAAGAATGCATAGGCTGGTGGTAGATGTGCTTGGAAACATAGGTTCTAGAGAATGAAAAACAAATTGAAAGCTAAAAATAGAAAGCAAATGAATGGACAACAACAAACCACCTGGTTGAAAAACAAATAAGTTAAATATAACCAAAACAAATGCAAACTTTAACAAAAGTAGATAACATAATTCATAGAAAATGGTATGAATACAAGTTTCGGAAAAATTAACTATAAATCTTTAAAAGAGACGATTCCGAGTTCTCGTCTTAATTTGATAAACACATTTTCAAGAAGTGGTTTTGTGAAGATATCAGCCAATTGATTTTCGGACGAGACAAAATCTAAATTTATCAAACCTTTTTCAATACAGTCACGTAGAAAATGATGACGTATATCAATATGTTTTGTTCGTGAATGATTGACAGGATTTTTTGATAAATTAATAACACTTGAATTATCACAATATATTGTTGAATTTGAAAGATTTATATCAAAATCTCTAAGTGTCTGTTGCATGTAAATTACTTGAGCACAAGCTAATGCAGCCGAAATATATTCTGCTTCACAAGTAGAGAGTGAAACACAGTTCTGTTTCTTACTAAACCAACATACTAATGATTTTCCAATAAAATGGCACATACCGCTAGTACTTTTTCTATCTGTTCGAGATCCACCAAAATCAGCATCACTATATGATACTAACTCGAACGGACACTCTTTTGGATAGAATAAACCAAAGTCCTTGGTATTACTAAGATAACGTAATATACGTTTGACTGCTCTTAAGTGAGATTCTTTTGGATTAGCTTGAAATCGAGCACACAAACAGACACTCATCATAATATCTGGACGACTAGCTGTTAAATATAGTAATGATCCAATCATACTTCGATATAATTTTTGGTCAACACTCTTGCCATTTTCATCTCTATCAAGATGGGTAGTTGTACTCATAGGAGTTGGTTTGGCAGAAGTATTTTCCATTCCGAAGCGTTTGATTAAATTATTACAATATTTTTCTTAATTAATAAATATACCATTTGGTAATTGTTTAATTTGTAAACCAAGAAAGTATGATAGTTCGCCCATATGTGACATTTCAAATTCTTTTGTCATAATATTTGAAAATTCTTTACATAAATTTTCATTAGTAGATCCAAAAATAATATCATTAACATATATTTGTATGACTAAAATATCTTGTTTAGTTCTTTTAATAAAAAGAGTTTGATCAACCTTTCCAATGTCAAAACCAGAGTCTATAAGATATCTTTTAAGACGATCATACCAAGCACGGGGTGCTTGTTTCAAACCGTATAAAGCTTTCTTGAGTTTATATACATGGTCTGGAAATTTTTCATGAGCAAATAGAGGAGGTTGTTCAACATAAACATTTTCTTTTATATAACCATTTAGAAAAGCACTTTTAACATCTATTTGATATAGTTTGATGTTATGAAAACATGCAAAGGCCAGTAAGATTCGTATTGCTTCTAGTCTAGCGACTGGTGCAAACGTTTCTTCATAGTCAATTCCCTCTTCTTGATTATATCCTTGTGCTGCTAATCTAGCTTTATTCCTAGTAATATTTCCTTGTTCATCAGCTTTATTTTTGAAAACCCATTTAGTACCAATGACAGATTGGTCACTAGGCCTTGGAACTAAATCCCAAACATCATTTCGTTCGAATTGATTTAGTTCTTCTTGCATAGCAATGATCCAACAATCATCAGTTGAGGCTTCCTTAATATTTTTAGGTTCTATTGAAGAGAGAAAAGCTACATGACCCATTTGATTAATTTGACTTCTTGTTCTAACATATGAATCAATTTCTCCAATAATGTTTTGAACAGGATGATCCCTCAAAACTCTTGGTGGAGATCTTATTTCACTATGAACAATGTTTTCATGTTGAATCAAATTATCAACTTGATTTATGTTATGAACAATGTTTTCATCATCATCAGAAGAAGATTTGATGCTTGTTTTTGGGGTTATCTCATCATCATCAAAAGAATATTTAGATATAAAATTTTCATCAAAAGATACGTGAAGAGTTTCTTCAATAATTTTTGATCTTTTATTGAAAATTCGATAAGCTTTGCTTCGTTCTGAGTATCCTAAGAATATTCCTTCGTCGGATTTGTAATCAAATTTGCCAAGCTGATCTTTAGTATTTAAAATAAAACATTTTGAACCAAACGTTCTAAAATAAGAAATATTTGGTTTTCTACCATTTAGAAGTTCATATGAGGTGTGCTTTGTTAGTGGTCGGATGGAAACACGATTCAAAACATAACAAGCAGTTGCTACAGCTTCTGCCCAGAATTGTTTTGGTAACGTGCAACCATTTAATAAAGTTCTTGCACATTCTTGTAACGTTCTATTCTTTCTTTCTACAACACCATTTTGTTGTGGTGTTCTCGGGAAAGAAAATTATGATAAATACCATTTTTATCACAATAATGTTCAAAAGCTTTATTGTCGAACTCACCTCCGCGATCACTTCTAATAGCTTTAATTTTTAAATCCTTAAGATTTTGAATTCTTTTTGCAAAAATTTTGAAATTTTCAAAAGTATCATTTTTATTTTTCAAAAATATAGTCCATGTATATCTTGATAAATCATCTACAATTACAAACACATATCTATTGTGATTAATAGATTGAACTTGAGTTTGAACAAATAGATCCAAGTGTAATAACTCCAATGGTTGCATTGTAGAAATAATTTTCTTAGATTTAAAGGATGATTTTGATAATTTCCCAAGTTGACAAGCATCACAAAGATTTTCTACTTTAAAATTCAATTTTGGTAAGCCCCTTACTAAATCATTTTCAGATAATTTAGATATGGCTCTAAAATTAATATGACAAAATCTTTTGTGCCATAACCAAGGATCATTTTCTTTGGCTAATAAGCACATATTTAAATTATAATTTATATTCATGTTTAAAACATAAATAGTTTTATCTCTAAAACCTTCAAAAATAAGATTGTTATTGTGATCAGAAATGCTACATTTATCTTCAGAAAAATTGATTTTAAATCCCTTATCACACAATTGGCTAATACTTAATAGATTATGTTTTAAATTCTTAACTAATAAAACATTAGAAATAAGAGGTAAATTAGATGTACCGACATTGCTCACATCGCCTTTGCCGATGATGTATCCCTTAGAATTATCTCCAAAGGTGACAGAACCTCCATTTGAGTAGATGATATTTGTTAGCATTTCCTTGTTTCCTGTCATATGTTTTGAGCATCCACTGTCTAGTATCCATTTTCCTCTTTTGTTTGGTGGTACCTGCAAAAAATATAAGTGAAGACATTGGTACCCACCTTTTTATTAGGGTCCTAAGAGTTAGGTCTTAGGAAACCAAACCCGAGAGGGTTCAGTATTCCCTTTATAAATATAGTTTTTATTTTTATGCACAGATTCAAAGAAGGAATTTATATATCTCTTCCTAATCAAACTATTGTTTGTTTTAGGAATCCATATTTTTATGGTTTTTATGTTGGTTTTCCTCTTTGTATGTTCCATGAAAGGTATAGTTTTAGAAACATTTCTCCTTTTATTTTCCTTTGTAGGTGGAGCTTGTGATTTCTTAACATAACCTAATCCATTTTTATTAGATGCCGGTTGAGAACTTTTAATAATCTTAGACAAGTTTTCTCTACCTTTATTGAAATTTGAAACATTCTTGGTGATATTGTCTAGCTTAGTTCTAAGACTGGTGTTCTCTAACTCTATCATTTTGATTTTTGTTTTAAGCTCATGATTTTCAGAGGCTAGAGTATCATTCTTAACTTTCTGAGTTTCCATTTCTTGACTTAATAGAGAAAATTGAGAATTATCAGAAGATGATTCTTGAATTTTCTCAAGTTCTTCTTCTAATATTTTCTTTTCATCTTTTAACATATCTCTTTCAAATTCTGCTCTATTTTGATTTTCTAAAGCTTCTTTATATTTTCTTTTGAGATTTTTTAAAGTGTCAAGAAGTTCAGAATTAATTTCAATCATATCATCAAAAGTTAGATCACTAACCTCATTCTCCTTTGCCATAAAGCATACATTTGCTTGCTCATTCTCACTGTCACTGCTACTATCAGAAGATGAAGAATCTGAATCATCCCATGTAACTGAGAAAGCCCTTTTCTTGAATTTGTCCTTCTTATTTTTGTTATTGTATGATTTTTTCTGATCTGGACAATCTTTCTGAATGTGACCCTTCTTATGGCAGTTATAGCATTCTAATACAGAAGTTGACGGCTTGTTGAAAAACCGTTTGTTATTATTCTTGTTCCCTTTTCTGTATTTTAAAAACTTTTTAAAGTTTTTGGCTATAAAAGCTAAGTCTTCTTCATCTGAGTCTGATTCTTCTTCCTTTTCAGCATGGAAAGCCACATTCTTTTTGTCTTGAGCATGTACTCTTTTATCCTGCATATTAACTTCATAGGACATTAAATTTCCTATTAACTCTTCTGGTTTCATGGTGGAAAGATCACTTGCTTCTTCAATAGCTAAGACATTTCTTTCCCAATCATTAGTTAAAGAGTTTAATAGTTTTGAGACAATATCAAAATCCGTAAATGTTTGTCCTAGTCCTAGTAAATAATGATAGATACCTTGAAATCTAGAGTACATATCATTTATGGACTCATCTTGCTTCATTCTAAAATTTTGAAACTGGCTTTTGAGCATGGATATTTTACTTTGCTTGACTTTGTTAGTGCCTTCATGTGTGACTTTAAGAGTTCTCCAAATTTCATAAGCAGTTGTGCACATACTAACTCTATTAAATTCATTTCTATCTAAGGCACAAAATAGCATGTTCATGGCTTTAGCATTAGCAGTGGCTTCTGTCTTTTGAGCAGTAGTCTATTCTGCATAAGCAGTAGTGGGTGTAGTGTATTCTGTTTGTGTAACATTCCATGAATCAAAACTATTTGCTTGCATATAAATATGCATTCGTGTAGCCCAATAGTTGTAATTCATGCCATTGAATAGTGGAGGTCGTGCATTAGATTGACCTTCAATAAAACTGGTGTTAGTGCTAGTGCTGGTGTTATTTTCCATATTAGCAAAGTATCAAATAGGGGTGGGCATGGTCGGTTAACCGAACCGATCGGTTAATTAACCGATTTAACCGACCAAAGTTAACGCATCGGTTAACCGAACCGAAAATAAATTTAGACGGTTCATACCGACCGAACCGCCCAAATTTAACCGCGGTTAACCACGTATGTCAAACGGTTAACCGCTCAAGCTTAGCTGGTTAACCACATACCAGCTAATTGCGGTTAACCAAACGGTTAACTGCTTTCTTCACTCAAAAATTAATCGAAACCAATAACACTGAAATATAATGTCATCCTCGGCAACAAATATTGCATTTCAATTCACATACAGTTCACATATTGCATATTACACAAGGCATTAGCTATTATGTACATAATATGTTATCAGCCAATGCATTTCACACTCACAATACATCATGTAATACTTCAACAGAAACACAGTTAACAATAAAACACATAATGCTTCAATATACTTCAATATATAATATCTCAAAGCAGTAAATGATTTGCAGTAACTAATATAGTTCTTACTTCATACAGTAAGTCAACACATAGCCCTCAACAGTCAGCAATTACAATACATGAATAGTTTGAACTTTGAAGACAGATACAACAACTTGGAAATTGGCTAGGTTCATAATGTACCAGCATGAAAACTCCAAGCTCGCTATCATAGGATGTTGCAGCAGTCAGCTTGTTGGTAGAAGCTCACTATCATGAACATTCATTAACAATTATACTTATGTGATGATAGGCTCAAAGCAATAAATGCAAAATATATTTACTGATCTAAAATGAATAAGCTCAAAGTAGTATATGATAAGCTCAATGTAAGCGAAATACAATCATGTTGCTGCATATATGGAATTAGTTACCGAATTCTTTGAATTAGTTAGTGATTTTTTGACTATATTTACTAGTAGTCTTTCTATTACTTCATCAACTACAGCTGCATATATGGAATAGTATTACAGGAATACAATCATGTTGCTGTATATATGGAATCAGTTACCAAATTCTTTGAATTAGTTAGTGATTTTTTGACTATATTTACTAGTAGTCTTTCTATTACTTCATCAACTACTGCTGCATATATGGAATAGTATTCCAGGAATACAATCATGTTACTATCACTGTCTAAGTCAATATATTAGTAACAGATATGAATTATTGTTTGTGTAGTTTGTAGGTTGTAGTCTCTCACACATTCAATATTTTTAAGCACAAACAAAGGAAAAACTCACGCTATAATTGACACTGCTTTATACATAGTTCCTTTCCAAGTTCCAATAGTGAAAAAAAGAATTAACTAGTGGGCAATATGCAACTATGTTTGCTAGCAAATGGCAAGTGCTTATAAAACTGCCTCCTCTCCACGTTGCATGCTACCTAGTCTTCCTTTTCTTCTTCTTAAGGAAGAAAAGGTAGAGCATGGACTCAAATTTATGAAACCTATATACAATCTTAAGGTATATATGTTAAATATATATTATAAACACGATAAGTGCTATTTATTAAGGGAATCTAAAGACAGAAAGCAATAGAGTAAGCAATGATAAAATGTGCATATATGGATCATAGTCATGCAATAGATGATTTCTTACAATAACAGATTTTAAATATTTAACCATGATAAGAATGTACAATATAGTTGATAAAATGTACACCTACGAATCAGAGTCACACCACAGTTGATTTCATTCACATTCAGTACATGAAACTAGCCTAATTAGGGGTGGATTTGTAATTACTAATTATATAATTTACAATACAATAAAACCCTTATTGCAAATGCCATCATAAGCAACGCAAATTCTATATATCATCATTCAGTATATGTTCAAGATAATTCACATATGAACAAATACACAACCCATAGAATTAATTAAGAATCGATGGTACTGTTTCAACTTACCCTTATTGATTAGAGAAAATACACTATCCCTAGAACAAATACCCTTATTACATCTCAACAATCGACTGATTAAAAATTAATTAAAAGTTTAATCAAGGTAACTATACTCACATTCTTTCTCTTCCTTCCATTGTTTTCTACAACAGCTCGGTTGGAGGCCGGCACAAGCATGACGCATTGCGATGTCGGCAATTGGAACAATTGAAGATGTTTGGACCGCGGACGATTAGCAAATGAAGACGAGCAGATGTAGGGTTTTCCATTTTCTCATGGTTTTTTCCTTTTGATTTTATCTGAATGGATAGTTGCTACTTGAGAGGAAGTGATTAATTAGGGCATACGGCAGGCATGGGATCGTTTTGGATATGGGTTGTAACATTACAAATGGGCCAACTATTGGGCTGTGATAGAGAAAATTTTAATTTTTTTGTCGGTTGACGGTTAACCGACCGATCAAATTTTTGTTAACCGTTAACCGAACCGAACCGAAAATGGTTGGTCGGTTAACCAATAACATCGGTTAACCGTATTTATAGGTTAAGTCGGTTCGGTTGATAACGATTAAATTGGTTAAGTTGGTTAAATCGGTTAAATGCCCACCCCTAGTATCAGATAACTTTGTAACAGTTATAAGATGCCTTGTTCTGATACCAATTGAAAGTGACTATAGGATCGAGTAATATGGAATAGTATAAAAGCAGTGCGGAATAATAAAACAATTAGCAGATAATAGTAAATAATAAACGAGCACACCAGGATTTTTATACTGGTTCGAACTTCCCGTTCTACGTCCAGTCCCAGACTCCTTCTGGAATTTCAACTAACTATAACCCTCACTTAACCCGGAGGAATAGGTTTACAACACCAGAGCAACCGAACAGGATTTCACGCCTCAGCAGTAGAAGAGGACTTCACTTTGCCCGAGCAGTAGAACGAGACTTTTACAAAACAATATTTCTTGACACTATGTGTTCTTGAGTAACACAAATTTGTCAATTATAGTACACCCTTCCTATAATATTCTCCTTTATGATATATATGTGAATGCGTGAGGAATAAGGAAGTAAGAAAGTGAATTTGAATGATGTTGAAAGCACAAGTGTATTAGAATCAAGAATTTTGAGAGTAGAATAATAATCAATTGAATTATTGTTGGAAAACTTGATTCTAATGTGTTTATATAGATAATAAATAATTGCAATTGTTCATAAAAAGTTATCATCAAGAGTTATGATCATATCTGTTGGATTAAAGATTGGAACTCTTCACGAATGGAAGTGCCTTTTCAGAAAACTAGCCGTTGTAAATATTCAGACTTCTGAAATTAAAAATTCAGGCTTCTGAAATGCAACGAAATCAAACCAGAATGTAAATAGGCAAAAAATTGCCAGATTCAAACGTCTGAACTATCCAATTCGGACGTCTGAATATTGTATTCTACAATATTCATATTTCCAGATTCAGACGTCTGGATTGGATCGTAAAATTTTCTTAATCGTTATTATCAATGGCGTTAAATTATTATTGATGGCGTCAAAGACTAACCAGTATAACCATTAACTAGTTAACTATAGCAAGCAACCTCCTGTGCAATCCCAATTTGCTATCAATATAACATTTTCTTGTAGTGGTGAAAACAAATGGCCACTTGTTTTTAATATTCCCAGCAATTCAACCTGTGAATTTTGTTATTCCAACTTTTCAATATATTCTCTGGTTCATTGCCATTCTTTCTTCTCCCTTCTGTCCGTTCTTTTCATTCATTAAAAGAAATATTAAATATATAAGTTTGTTTTTATTTTGATAGCTTGCTCGTCCATTTCTTTTTGCATTGAACCTATTTCTCTTATATTTTGTTTCTTCAAGCCTGCTTGTATCCATCCTCTCCCCTCCATTCTCTCGCGCCTTCCCTCTCCATTCTCAACCCGCCCAGAAAGCCACCATCCACCGTCCAAGCCTCTCCAGCCGATCCAAACCCAAGCACCCACTGACCTCGTCCACCCACAGCAGCTGACCCTCCCAGCCACCTTGCCAAGCGCCGAAACCCACAAACTCCTCTCTAACCCGAGCCCACCTTTCTTCCCACATCGCCACTCCTCTAGCCTCTTTGACCAAGCAGCGCCATCTCCAACACCAACTGCACCCGAGCACACCTGGCCACAACAGCCCGCGACTCACGCAACCTCTCCTCCGCGACTTCACTTCCCTGCCGACCAACTTTCAACCCAGCCACTGTACACCACAGCTCCAGTTCCTTCACCCCACGCTAAGCACACAGCCGCCTCACCACAACCACTGACCCAAACCCGAAGTATTCTAAAGCACACACCCTCCTCCGCATAACTTAAAACCCGTCTCGCTTGTGCTCCACCTAAACGCCATCAGCCTTCCACCCATCTCCAATCGATCAACCCTGTGACTGCATCTCTCCTCTGCCCAGCTCGTCCCATGACCAAGCTCCAACCCCTAGCCTCCCTTCTCTAAAAAACAAGAAGGGGAAGAAGTTGCTTCGAAAGCTGAAAGATGGGCGAGTGTTTCCTTGGAACGATGAAACCGATTCACCTTTTTTTACTTTGGAAGAAACGTTCAAAAACAAGTGGGGAATATATATATATATTGATCCATCGAATTCGTGTTCTTGTGCTTCGCCTTGTGTGCTCGCTGTCCGGAAATTTACAGCAGTTGTTTGTGAAAGTGACTATAGGATCGAGTAATATGGAATAGTATAAAAGCAGTGCGGAATAATAGAACAATTAGGAGATAATAGTAAATAATAAACGAGCACACTAGGGTTTTTATACTGGTTCGAACTTCCCGTTCTACGTCCAGTCCCAGACTCCTTCTGGAATTTCAACTAACTATAACCCTCACTTAACCCGAAGGAATAGGTTTACAACACCTGAGCAACCGAACAGGATTTCACGCCTCAGCAGTAGAAGAGGACTTCACTTTGCCCGAGCAGCAGATCGGGACTTTTACAAAACAATATTTCTTGACACTATGTGTTCTTGAGTAACACAGATTTGTCAATTATAGTACACCCTTCCTATAATCTTCTCCTTTATGATATATATGTGAATTCATGAAGAATAAGGAAGTAAGAAAGTGAATTTGAATGATGTTGAAAGCACAAGTGTATTAGAATCAAGAATTTTGAGAGTAGAATAATAATCAATTGAATTGTTGTTGGAAAACTTGATTCTAATGTGTTTATATAGATAATAAATAGTTGCAATTGTTCGTGAAGAGTTATCATCAAGAGTTATGATCATATCTGTTGGATTAAAGATTGCTACTATTCATGAATGGAAGTGCCTTTTCAGAAAACTAGCCGTTGTAAATATTCAGACTTCTGAAATTAAAAATTCAGACTTCTAAAATGCAACGAAATCAAACCAGAATGTAAATAGGCAAAAAATTGCCAGATTCAGACGTCTGAACTATCCAATTCAGACGTTTGAATATTGTATTCTACAATATTCATATTTCCAAATTTAGACGTCTGGATTGGACCATTCAGACGTCTGAATGCAACATAAAAATGAGATTTTTCCTTTAAACCAAATATATGCATATGAAATGATAATGAGATGTAGTATATATCATATAGGAGAGATTTTAACATATTTTAACTTCTAGACAAGGACTCGAAACAACCTTATATATAAAATTATACATAGTCGAATCTTGTCATAGATTAATCCCTGCAAAAACAAGTTAGTATATAAATGATTGTATAGTTGTCATAGTCAAAATATCGTATTTACGAAATACCGTAAACACGAAGTTTCAACAGTTTGCTTTGCTTTGCCGCTGTCGGGATCCGTTCGTAACAGTCCATCTTGTCATTTTCCTGCTTGCTTATCCGTGTGCATATCCGTGTCCATTTACATCTTATTCACGTTGTTCTCTGGCCTCGAAAGGTGAGCGACCACTCATGATTAACATTCTTATGTTTAGTAAATTGATTTCCCATGAAATGACGATTGAAATATGTTGTTAAATTTTGAATTGGTTAGAAATTTAATTGTTAAATTTGATATGTTATTATCTGCATTTGTTAACCTATGTTAACTAACATATGACACCATAACACGTTGTATATATATTATATTTTAAATTGTTAGTTATGATCCATGCTTGTAAATGATATGTTATGCTATTTTAAATTATTGTGCTATTGTTCTCACACTGCAAGTTCCCTGTTAGTTTAGGAAATCCCTTTGGGTTGAAATGATACATACCCGAATGATATTATAGATTAGGGAAAATTATTATAGGTTGAAATGATAAACCCAAGCGATTTTAATGATTTTATATTTTGGGATTACGGGTTGAAATGATATATACTCGTAAATATTAAATTATTGTGGATTGAAATGATAAATATCCGTATCACTTGACCATAGGTTAGAAAACTATATACGGACACCGTTGGTCTATTTTAAATGATTTCCAAATTTTTTGAAAAAGGAAAATAATTGTGTTTAATAATTATTGATTTTTAAAATATAATATAAGGATTTTTATTTCTAATATGTGTGTAAATTTAGATTTTTAAAAATTATATGTTTGGAAATTTTAAATTTATAAGTTAAGTTTTGAAAAATATAAATTTTAAGATTTTACTTATAATTTTATTATTTTAAAATATAAGATTGAATATAAATTTAAATTTTATAACAAGATTTTATTTAATAAAAATTTAATATAATAAAATTTAATTTAGTTAGTATATATATAATATGTTTAAGTATTTATTTGAAATATTTTAAAAATAGATTTTGTAATAACTTTAATAAATTAAGGCTGGAATGATGAATTGAAATTAATTTCAAATTTTATTTGTTTATGAATTGTATTTAAATAAAAATTGATTTGAAACTTATTAATTTTGAGATTTTAAAGATATGATTTTATAACTTGATAACTTGATTTTGATTTAAAGGTGATTAAATGAATATTTTCAAATTTAAATAAAAATTGAAATTGAATATTTAATGTTGATTTAAATTTGTAATTTGAGATTTTATTTAAATGTTATTAAAAATGATTAAGTGAATATTTCCAAATTTAAATAAAATTAAAGTTGAATTTTTGAAATATAAATGAAATTTATCAAATCGAGTTATTGTAAATGTTTGAATATTAAAATTTTGAAACCTATTGAATTTGAAGTGGTAGTTCAAACTAGATTTGAAATCGATATAAATGAAAAATGGTTTTAATGAGAATTTAAATCGAACCTTTAATCTTTTTAATTGGAATTGTTGAACTGAGATTGATTTAAATTGAATTTTGGAACTAAAGTTGATTTGAATTGATTTGTGAAATTGGAAGAAACAATTCTAATTTTAAACTATTTTCGATATAAACTCTTTTTAATATACAAACTATTTTTAATATATAAACTATTTTAATCTGTAACCTATTTTAAATATAAACTATTTTTAATATATAACTATTCCAAGATATAAACTACTTTCAATATTAAAACTGTTTAAGTTGGAAATGAATATGACTTAAAGTGAATAATGATTTCGAAAGTGAACAGGATTTCGAAAGTGATATGATTTCTAAAGTGAATATGATTTCAAAAGTGAATATGATTTCGAAAGTGATATTATTTTGAAATGAATATGATATTTTGATATAAAGTATGAACTGTTTGAAATGAAAATGACCACGGTGTGAAATAAGCGTTTGGTTGTTAAAGAGACCGGGATTAGATATTGTCATACTCTCTGCCAATACCGAAAACCACTTTAACAACTGTGCATGCGGTGGAGAATCCAGAACAAAGTAGGATGGTTTAGCGAACGTCTGTATGAGGTATGAACGTAGTCCTATGCCCCTCGGGTCAACTTGATATGACTAAAACAGGAGCCACGCCGGGCCAAGTGAGGTCGCACCTCCGATCGAGCATGCTTCTTCGATACCATTCTATTACTTTGTGATTTAATTGGGTGCACCTTTGATTATGGGAGTGTGTCTCGAGGTGGGCGGTAGTAGCTGCTTTGCATTACCACCAGTCTAGATCCGCAAAACGGTAGTATCCTACCCTGGGCATTGCCTCGCATGCCTTGTCATATGCCTTACCGCGCCCATTACGAGTTTGGTTTGTAACGTACCTATGGAGTGCACCCTTAGTATCTCACCGGTTTGGTGGAGCTTACAGTATAAGTATAGACTACGGGAATTATATAAAAATGTGTTAAGGGGGATATAGGTAACGCCTTAACGCTATTTTAATATTTTATTTTACTGTAGACATTTTTTATATAGCGTATTATATTATGTATGTAAATAGTGTGAGGAATGCGGAATATGGATTTTAAGGCTAGGAATAACACTAGAGGGGGGGGTGAATAGTGTTTATAAGAAATTATTAGATCTTTTTGAGTTTATGTTAATTTGAACACAAATGTATGTAATATTCAGACACAGATTTAATCACAGAAACAAACACAGATGCAGAAAAAAGTAAATGCAGTAAAGGAAAGAACACACCGGATTTTATACTGGTTCGGAGTTACCCTACATCCAGTCCCGCACAACTAAGTACGGATTTCCTTTCAAAAGCAATTCAATAATTACAACCCTCGGTTTCAAGGCTACGAGGTACAACCTCTAGAATCATAATCCTCTGGGTAGAGATACTTGATTTCCGGGGCAACAAGTTCACCCAATTGATTTCCATGGCTACAATCACACCTTTTCTCGCTTGATTGATTTCCAAGGCTACAATCACACCTTTTCTCGCTAGATAGATTACAAAGAAACCTATAACTCTGAATAGCACTTGGATCTTGTTGAGATAGTGATAGAGAATCAAACCAGAGATAATCTAGTTAGATTCAATGTTGATTTCGGCAGAGTGATGATAGGATTTTGAATAAGAAAATGTGGAAGAAGAAGAGAAGTGAAAAACCAGAAAATCTGATATAAAATTCGTTGAAACTAACCCCTATTTATAGAAGAATAACAGTCATGTCCATTCGTGAAAGGTTATGGCGAATAGACACTTCTTTTGAAATTCAAATTTTTGAATCTAACTGACACTATGTCGACATGGGGTACTAGGGCATGTCGACATCCCAAAGGAAATTTTGATGTTTTGTTTTTCTTTGAAAATAACCTTTATCTTGTATTAAAACTACTTTAAACTTTATAAATATACTTGACTATAGATAAAATACATAGATAAATATAGAGAATAATATATATATAATTTTACTATAATTTTATATTTAAATCTAAGTATAAAGATAGTTTAAAACAAACGAAGTTTAAAAACACGAGTTTATTAAAAACAAAGACAAAGAATATTTTAAGGCTAAAACATCTTTTTGAAAAGATAACTTTTAAGGCTAAAACATTTTGAAAAGCAATTTTGAAAATCATTCTGAAGTAGTTTTGAAAATCATTTTGAAGTAGTTTTGCAAGCTTCTTCCTGCAGAATATCTCATCACATCAGGACTCGAGAACTTGTACAAAACCAGGATGTTCGTGGGTTTGTAAGCCACTTGTCGTAGGTTTGTAAGCTACTTGTCGTGGGTTTGTAAGCCACTAAAAAGGTAGAAATGGGTTCCATCCCAAAAGAAAAATGGAGTGAAGATTTCAATGCTATTGTAAAGTTTTAACATAATTCTAGACTCAATACTTATCTTGAAATCTTGAACTCTTGATAATCTTGATACTCATGAGTCTTCAATCTTGATATCTTGAATCTCTATACTGTACCGTCTTCATTCTTGGTACCTGCATGGTTAAATCCTGCATATACATATATATCTAAACTATAATGTTAGTATTTATATTTTATAATCTTATTCTAAGGTTGTTGTCATCAAAACCATCAACTCATGGACTAACAATCTCCCCCTTTTTGATGATTACAACCTTTGTTTATAAAATATTACTTCTATACTAATAACTCCCCCTAAATCTAATAACTCCCCCTTAATCTATGCCTAACTACCCTATTTTATATTTCTCCCCCTTTGTCATCAACAAAAACAAACTAACTCCAAACTATATAACTCTTAGTCTAATATCCTATATGATTATAATGATAGTGTTATCATAAATAATCAACACTTAATTATAAAACTAAAACTTTAGTCCTAAATTACAAACTCTCCTAACTAAGAATCTATATAATAATACTTTTAATAGAACATATATGAGAACACACATTATTTATTAATTATATATTTGTTTATATTTACATTTTCGTAGAGAACGTAAAAAAAACAAACAACAAATAGGAAAGAAAGAGAAGAAACTAATGTGAGTCTTTGAACATAGGAGATCTATGAACCGAACAATTTGGATAGTGGAAACAGAAATTTCCACGTTGTTCGACAAGATTTCCATCTTTGTCAAAGCACACTTCGCCAACGCAAACAACTTTGTCGTTATCTTCCGCAATCTCTTCTTCCATTGGTTCTTCTTCTTCTTCTTCACTTTCCTCTTGTTCATGATCTCCTGAAGAGTCCTCGTCAATCAAGATTGGGTTAGCATGATTATCCATAAGAAATTTTTGCAAATTCCCACTACAAGAAAACTAGCCTTTAGTTGCATAAATTGGTGGCATTTATTTGTGAATGCAACTAAAAACATTTCACCTTATAGTCAAAACGCGGCAAAAATTATTTTACCTTTCGCGCCTTACCAAAATCTTTCCGCCTAAGTCTAATAAACGTAACCAGTACATTCCCTATCATTAAATTATCTAACACTTATAAATTTTCTAAACCTAAGGAACAAAATTTCCCAAATCGCTTCAAAATAATTTCCCAAATCGCTCTTTGATTCAACCGTTCCTCTCCACACCGTCGTTTATTCTCATCATCGCATCTACTCCTCTCCACATCATCGTGGTAGCTCTCCATCACGATTTTCTCCTCATGGTGCCCTAAATAGGTACATTTAGGTTGAATTTTATAAATCGATTTTCTAATTGTGATTAAAGCTTGCACATAAAATTGTTAGTGATTATTTCTGGTTATTCGTTATGTTTACTATTCTATTGATACTGCAAGTTATTATAGATTATATTGCAAGTTATTTTGTGATTGTTTGTGATTACTGTAGGTTTATTTTGTGATTGTTTGTGATTACATCTTAGAATGTAATTGTATAGTTTATTGTTTTGATATTTTCAATAAAAAATAGAATTTTTACTGAGAAATTTTGTGATTGTTTGCATTGTAATTACTGCAAGGGTTTCTCGGTTATTTTGTGATTACTGACGTCATTACTACAAGGGTAGCTCAGTTATTTTGTGATTGTTTGCATTGTGATTTATTAGTTAATGAAACCGGATGAGCAATCTATTACTGGTTGGAAACATGTGTTTTTCTGGTTCTACAAATAGTAAAATTTGATAGAAATGATACAATACTACTTAATTGTAACGACCCGTATTTTTAACACTTTAAAAATACGAATTAAAATGAAAATTTTGGATAAAAATCCGAAGGAAATAAAATTTTGTGTTGTTAAATGTGAATTACAAGTTAAAATATAAAACTGAATTCTGAAATAACTTATTTGTAAATTAAATATGGATGTTAACTGGTAGTGAATGTAAATAATGAATTGAATTTGATTGTAAACCAAATATGTTATGATTGTAAACAAAGAATAAATAAAATGGTAGATTTAATAATGGAAGTTATGTTATTGAAACTAATATAAATAAATGTAACTTAATATTACAGTTGATTGAAAGCAGATAATAACTGAAACTGTAATTTGATAAAGATGTTAACTTGTAATTGAACGTAAGTAAAAGATTTAAATTTGAATGTAACAAGTAATTGAATTGAATTGAATTTGATTGTAAACAACGAAATAAATAAAATGTTACATTTAATATTGAAGTTATAATATGGAAATCAACGTAAATGAATGTAATTTAATATTACTGTGAATTTAAATAAGATGATAGCTGAAGAAAATGAAAGTAAATGAATTATAAACTATTGATAATAATGTAGAAGCAAATGGTTGATCCAATAATGAAAGTGTAAATCGAAATAAAAGAATTCATTTGGAATTAAATAACTTGAATTTGAATTACAATATAATTGAACGCTGAATCTAATATAATCTTTTATATTGGATTTATAATGGAAAATTGCATTGTAAAAGATTGTTAATTACTATGAAATCAAAAATGGAATTTGTGAACAATTGAAATTTGATTTAAAAGTTAATAATTTAAAATTGGGAATTTTATATTGAAATTAAACAGTCGAATAATTTATTTTTCGAATATTGGATTTAATTAGACAATTAAATCGATAATTTAATAAGTTAAATTTCAGAAATAATTGAAAATCGAGTTGAATATGATTGAAAATGATTTGTAAAATTTTATCTTATCATATTGGAGTTATAGTAATGTTATAGAACTTTTAAAATTGAATTTAAAGTTAATTTGTGAAAATTGAATATTTTAATATTTAATTATCGATTGAAAAATAGCCATTTTTCTAACAGTCTCAGAATGGAACGAAACTACTTCCATTGGATCCGTAATAGTTTGTTATTGCCAGATTTCAATTTTCGTAGCAATCGGAGTTATCGTTTGACCGTGGCAGCTCGAAACGCATCGAATTGTTCTAATATTAATTCGGCGAGAGAAAATAGTCATTTTTCAAAAAAATCTCGGATTTCGACGAAACCAGTTTCATCGGATCCGTAATGTCATATTATTGTAGGGTTTCAAGTTTCGTAACGATCGGACTTGTCGTTTGATCGTACGAACGCGAAACGCCTTGAAATCAATTTAATTGAAATCAATTTTTGAAATCAATTTGAGAATTTCTTTTTCAGCATAACTTCTTCATACAATGGAATTTGGACGTGAAACTTTTTCCATCGCGCTCAGAATATTTTAAAACACCTATTTAGATATATGGGTTTACTCAATTTCGTTCCGGGGTCAGAACGGGCTTTTCGGGCCATAGTTTGTTCCACACGTTCATCTATCCAGTCTATCTACTCTATCTCTAACATACCTATATAAACACAGTTATAAACCCTAGCCTCCCTAATCTTCATTTGTCTGTACGTACAATTCATCTTCTTCTTAGCTTCTCATTCCAATGGCAGACAAAACCTAATTCCCAAATTCCAAAATCTAAAAAGAGAAAAAAAATTCGAGATTTACGCGCTTCGGGTCGCGCTTCGGGTTTCAGGGGAAAAAACCCTGGAGCTACTTCGAGTCGGGAAGAAAGCTACTCGGGTCATCGGGTCGTTTTCGCAAAAACTCCAAGCAGGCATCGGGTTTTTGAGGCGGCGGACCGGGTTGAACTCGAAGTCGACTCAGCACCAGAATTTTCCAATCTTCAAATTTTCATAACTTTTGCATACGGACTCGGATTTGGACGAGGTTTCTTTTGTTAGGATCGTATCGAAATTCCGGACATTTTGACGCTGGTTTGGATGCATTTGGAGACTGTCAAATTTTTGGGTTTAAATTGAATTTAAATTCAAAAGGTGAGTGTTTTATAACGCTCACAATGTACTGAATATTTTTATGGTAGTTAAATTTGACATTATGAAGTGATATGAATTTATTTGTCGTTGTTTGATAAAAATTTAATTGTCATACAGATTGTCGTGTGAATTCACCATTGAAAATTTAAATTGACAGTAAAGTGAAATTAGGATTTAATTGAAATCAAAATTCCCGATATTGATAACTATGAAATTGCCGTGAATTGTATTGACTATTGGATGATTTATTTCGATGGATGCTATTGGTTGATATGTAAATGTTTGGATGTTTATTTGCTTATATATATCCTGTTATACATGCACATGACATTGTGATTGGTTTAAGTAATATATATTCATCCCTGACATTTAATTGAAACAACTAACCACTTGGCCATAGGTTAGAGAATTATATACGGACACCGGGTTGGTTAAATTAAATGATTTTAAAAGTTATTTTGAAATTATTTAAATGAATTAATTTTAAGAATAAAAATCCAATTTATGGAAATTGAATTATTTTGAATTGAAGCTCGAGATGTTGGAATTTAAACTTGGTAAATGAAATTGTTTAATTATTCGAAGTTTAGATTTTTAAGAAAAAAAAATTGAAATACGGCGTAAATTTCCGAAAGTTGATTTGTTTTAAAAGATTGGACTTTTAATCGAACTCTGAATAATTCTAAGAAAATTTATATGAAATGATATTTCAAGTTTGAGTTTGGAATTGAAAATTAATTTGAAATTGAGATTTAATTAATTTGGAATTTAATTGAAATTCAAAGAAATTTGTGAATTGGACTAAATCGAAACTATTGAATTAAATTTGAAGGTAAAACTGATTTGAATAGGATTTGAACTGAAATCAATTTGGAATGTAATACTTAAATGAATTCTTGGAATCCGAATGTTAATCTAAGTTTATTGAATGGAATTGTTCCAGAGATTAAGTGAACTACTTAATACGGATGTTTAATTTGAAGTATATTCTAATTTGAATACGAAATGGTTTTAAAGCGAATCTTATATTCTTATATAAATATATGAGCTGTTTTGAAATCGAAATGAGATATTGAGGCGAAAATGATTTTGAAATCGAAATGAGATATTGAGGCGAAAAATGATTTTGAACGGAATCTTACAGTTTGAATAGATATGATGATATTTGAAATGGATTTGATTTTTGAAGCGAATATGATATTTTGATATCAATTATGAATTGATTTTGAAATGTAAAAGAGCCACCGGTGTAATAATACGTAGTTATTAAAGAGACCGGGATCAGATATGGACATACTCTCTGTCGATACCGAAAACCACTTTAATAACTAGTATACGCGGAGTGTTTATCCAGAACGAAGTGGATGGTTTGGTGAACGTGTTGACTGAAGAAAGAGAACGATATTGGATGACCCCTGACATGACTAAAACAGGAGCCGCACCGGGCCATTAAGGATCGCCATCTCTAGCGGACACACTTCTTCGATACCTTATCTATTACTTATGTGATTCGATTTGGGTGCACCCCTCGATTATGGGAGTGTTGTTTCGCGGTGTTGGGGTAGTAGCTGCTATGCCCAACATCAGTCCGGATCAGGCAACTACTAGTATCCTAGTTGGTATCGCCTCATGTACCTTGTCATACTGATTATCCTATTCGCGACCACTACGTTTTGTTTTGTACCTTTAGTATATGGATTGCCCTCTGGTGACTTCCGGTTTTGGGGAAACTACGGTCTTGTATATGCTCTTGGGAATATAAACTGTGTTAAGGGTGGAATGGGCCATGGCTTAACGCTATTTTAATACTTTTACTTTAATGTAGACATATTATAATAGCGTATTGTACTACATAGTAGATAGTTTAACGGATCCTTGAGAGATGGAAAATCCCGTAACATCTCTTAAGTTATTGCACTCACGTTGACACTGGATAGGAGATGTCAAACCCCGTAAACATCTCTGACGCCGTCACACTCATATTTCTTATTCGATTTGACTTACATGAGATATTTTAGTCCTGACTCGAGTGTTTTGTCTTTTCATTACGCTCGGGTCAGCTTGAGCATTTCAGATAAGGTTGAAGATCTATTTTGGAGGACGAAGACGGAGTTTGGTATTACATCATTTGTATTCTACTACCATATTATTTTTCCGCTGCATTATTGTATTATCTCTGATATGTATGTAACTCTGATTTATGATGTATAATAATAATCAAATTTATTTATTTAACAGCTTCATGAACTGTTATTTTATTATTATATCTTGTTCCTTCCGCTGCGAGATTCTGAGTTTGTTTCTGTTCTTTCTTTTCTTTTCTTATTTAACCCCAATAACTATCTGTATTTTGGATTGTTTGAGTCGGCATGTGTGTATGTTTTGTCGAATTGAACGGTCAAAAAATGCGGGTTGTTACAGTTGGTATCAGAGCTTTGGTTTAGATTACCTTGGCTCTAGTGGGGAATAACTCATTGAAATAGGGTTAAACCTTATGAATGAGTTCGAGTGTATATGAGAGAGCGTATTTGTAATTTTGATATAAAAATGATTTTATATTGTGTTAAATTGTTCCGTTGAGTATTTATGAATTCTCGTTGGTACTTGGGACGCCAAGGCATCGATAGGAATTTCTAAACACTCGAATAGGACAGATTGACATAATATTGTTTTGGACTATATTTTTATATAAAAGAACTATCTTGAAAATTTATAAATTTTGATTGTATTGGTTGTTAGGAGATGATAATATTAGATTATCATCGTTTATTGTTGATTAGTCAATATTTCTAACTATTGACTATTGGACGATTTTAAGAAATGAAACTTGTAAATATGATTGACAATGAATATAAATGGTAAATAAAATAAAATAAAAATGAATTTAAATTAAGATGGAGAATTTAAATTCCGGTGTTTTGAAAATTTATTAACAAAAATTTGAAATGTATAATACAAGTATTATATGATAGTATATTCGATTAGAAATTGTTTTCAAAGGATTTTCAAATGAAGTAAGTGTTATACTCCCCTCTTGACACTAGAGAATGATTTCGGTGATGAGTGCACGCATCATCGACGTTTATTTTCGAGAGTCTAAGTGGGGGAGATCACTTAATAGCTTTTTCTAAACCCTGTTTTGATTAAAATTGAATTTTATTTTGTATTCTCTATAGTATGACTTGATACACATTAATATAAGTATATATTATTTCAAACTTGATTTGAAATGAAACCAGAGATGAAATTCTTAAGTTCTTTAATATTTAATGACTTTAAACTATTGAGATAAACAAATACTTGAATCATTACGAAACTTCTAAATTGTGAAATGAGAAATGAACCTAAGAGCTAAGTGAAAATATCAATTGAAGTAGAAATCCTTAGAATTAGGAAATTATGAATTTAAAATAAAATTGAAACTGTAAAACTCGCATAGTATTAAATTTCATTCTATAGCATAAATATAACTTACCAAAATATTTAAGAAGTTCAAAAATGTTATATGAATTGTTAATTGGATAATATACAAGTTTAGGTTTGAATAATGAAATATGCATTTAATTAATGGTTTGCAAATATAAATAAAATTGTTAGTAAATAATTGGAATTTAAAGTAACATTTAAAGGTGATTCACCATTTTGTTAATATAAAATGGAAATACTATATGTGAATGTAAATGTGAAATTAAATTATAGTGAAATTTAAGTAATGACTTAAGAATTAATTAATTGAAAATTCAACTTTGAATGAAAAGAGGTTGTATGTTGTTTAACTACATTCTATTTGCATAACAAAAACTTACCAAATACTTAAAAAGTTTAAAATGCTAATAAGGATAAGTAGAGGAATAATATACCAGTGTGAGAGTGAATAATAAAATGTGAAGATTTATTGATAGTTGTAAATATAAAAGAAATTTAAGCTGTAAAATGAATGATATATACAAGTGAATGAATAAAATTTAAAATTAATGAAATATAAAATTTGTAAATGGAAACTAATTAAAGTTGAATATAACTAAATGTCAATAAACTTGGAAGTGTATGAAATAAAAAAAAATTACTTGGAAATGTATAATTGATTTAGTGTAATTCTGGATGGATGGTAATGTTTGATATCGCATCTCGTCTGGCTTCTCAGCGAGAGGCTTTGGGTTCTTTTGCTTTGCGTTTTGCCTTTTAGTTGCTCCGTTGTTGGATCTAGGTTTATTGTATGGATTTGGGGGTTTTCGCTTTTACAGGCGATTTTGTGAGGCGATGCCCTCCTTTCGCTGTCGTCGCTGACGCCTTGCTTGCGATTGTTCCTCCTCCTGTGTCGGTCTGTTTCACGAGTGCAAGCTCGGTTGATATTGCTGTTTTTTCATCGGTGGCTTTCTCTTCTCTGGCTCGTCACAAGTATATTTTGGTGGATGGTCTGTTCATGGAGTTGTTGCCTTGCTTTGAGAAGTCTTCCCATTTCTCGTTTAGATCTGAAGCTCTGGCTCTACGGGATCTCCAGATCCAATTCGCGCCCAAATTGATTTTTGGGGCGGCGCTGGACTTGTCGACTTCGTTGTCGACTGATATTGCTTTTGGTTCGGTTGATGTTGGTCTCGATTGTGGTCAGTTGGGTTTTTGCCATGAGGTTGAGTTAAAGTCGAGGAAGAAGGGAGAGTTCATCGCTCCTTTTTCTTCTCGCTTGTCTGTTCTCGGCTGTGCGGTTGCTAGTCCTTCTACTGTCGATCTATGCTTTGGTTCGGTTATCGGAGGTTTGGTAGATAAAGATTTGATCACTTTGTCTCCATCCTCGTGCCATCCGATAGTTCCTGTTTCGGTTACGAGTGGGTGTTCACCCTTTACTGTGAGTGGTTCTTCTGGGTGGTCTATGGCTGGTGGCGGGATCTTGTCTGCAGTATCGGTTTTGGGAGATTCGGCAGATGAGGTATCGGCTGCCCCTTGTCTTGCCGTTGTTGAGGAGCTTTGTTGGAAGGTATGTCTCTCTTGCTCGCCTTCGTTGTTTGTAGTTTTTGCTGGGTTGCCTTGTGACTGTTGGGGGTTTTCCATTGTTGTCGATACTGTTTGCTTGAGCCTTGACACACTTAGGTGTGTGCTCCCTGACACTACCGCCTCTCTCGGGTCTGGCAGTGTGTCAGGTCACTGTGGTGATGATCTCACCTTTTCGCCTGTCTGTTTGTTTGGTAGTTTTATGACGAGCTTTAGGTCCTCGTTGGCGTTGTTGGCTTTCAGCAGTGTGTTAGTCCAATTTTCGTTGCTAGTCTGGAACGAATCGAGGGTTTCTATCTGTTGGGTTTTGTCTCTGAGTCACTACGACTCCAGTTCTGTGTTGCTAGTGACTTGGTTGCTTTTTCGTTCTCCGGTATTTTCAGTACTCTATCGGGGCCATCGATCAGCTCAGTGGGCCTGGAGCGATTGGCGTGGGCAGTATCCTATTTCCTTATCTGTGCGTATAGTGATCCTCTGTGATCACTATACGGACAGCATGGGATACTGTCAGCCTTCGACGCTCCGTTCTTCTGGTTCCGCTGCTGGGTGCGCCTCGCGAATCTTACCTACGATGCGGGGCTGTACTTTTAGTGGCAGTCTCGTTTTGGTAAGATTCCCACAGCAAGATGGGACGCATCTGGATTGCTCCCTTACACTTGACCGGTTTTATTTCTGTCTCCCCCGTGTCGCTCTTCCTTTCCGTCATTACCCTGATCTATCCCAGCAGTTAGTTGAGTCGGGGGTATCAGTTTCTGTTATCCCCCCCACCTCTTTCTTCCGCTTTTTACCAGCTACTATCTGCCCCGCTACTGATCGGTTTATGTGGCAGTGTGCAGTTCGCCTGATTCGCCTTCCATTTTGCTTACGATTTTCTTCTGCTATTTCTGCTCCTTCTGTTCCTTCGAGTCCATCTTCAGCGTACTGCTCAGCAGAGTGCTCCCTCCCCTCTTCTTCATGCTCTCTGTCCATTACCATCCCGATGATGAGTAAGGCAGAAATTGCGCTACTGAATGAGCGTCTTGACTGTCTGTCCAGGAACTCTTATACGGAGGTTGCTGGGGCTACTCGGTCAGCCTCGACCGATAGTGAGGAGTCCTCTGTGGCTTCTTTTAAGCCCGCGGTTTCTTCTGTTCGTCCGTCCCGTCGCAGATTGCGTAGAGTTCCATCTACTCCTCGCACCATCTGTACACGCTCTATAACAGCGTCCGAGCAGGTCGACAGATCTACTCGATACTCACTGTATCTTGTCTGAGCTCGCTCGGTCATCCTGCTTGTAGTGGTCTGCTTATTCCTTTTTCTGCTTTTTTCGTCATGTCGAACTTTCTCTTCTGGAATGTTCGCGGTATTGGCAACGATGCATCTTTGGCTAGGCTAAAACGCATTGTCTGGAAACATTCGGTGGGTTTGCTTGCTATTATGGAACCTCTTCTAGATCCGGTAGGCATAAACAGTACCATTTTATCTTTAGGTTTTGGCGGAGGGTCTGCCAACGTCTCGGGTAAGATTTGGATTTTATGGTCCAAATCCTATTCGGTCCACTCTATTTTTGACTCTTCTCAACTCCTCTCATTAGCCTGCACTTCTTCTTATTTTGCTTCACCTTTTCTGTTTTCGGCTGTGTATGCCAAATGTGTTCGTTCGGAGAGGCTAACTCTTTGGACCGACATTTTAGGTCTCGGTTCTCTGGGCTTTTCTTCCTCCGTGATTGGCGGCGATTTCAATATCGTCGCATGCCAGGCAGAGAAACGGGGTGGAGCAGCCATCAACCGTCTTGCGATGGCGGATTTTAACTCGTTCATTGTCGGATCTGGTCTCTCAGAGCTCCCGTTCGTGGGATCGGCGTTCACCTGGTCTAATAACCAAGTGGGTCCTAGTCGTATTCTTTCCAGGCTAGACCGGGTTTTCGGCTCGGAGGATTGGTTTCGCTTACCTTTCTCCTTCTCGATTGTTCATCTTCATCGGACCTTCTCTGACCATTCCCCTCTGTTAGTTCGATGCTCTCCTTTCTCGCTGTCAGGGCCCTCTTCTTTTCGCTTCCAAAGTATGTGGAGATCTCACCATACTTTTCATCAAGTGGTAGCTGATTCTTGGTCTGTTCCAATCGTTGGTCCTCCCTGTTCTGTTTTCAGTCGCAAGCTGAAGCGCCTCAAGTGCTGTCTTAAGGCTTGGAACACGAACGTTTTCAAGAACATATTCGATCGTGTTCGGTCTTCCGAATAATCTCTTATCGTTGCTGAATCTTTGGTAGATGAGTCTCCGACATTATCCAACAAGGAGGCATGGGCTTCTGCTCAATCCTTCTTTGCTTTGGAACTTCGTATTGAGAATGACTTCCTTCGCCAAAAGGCGAGGGTCAAGTGGGTGGTCGACGGCGACGCGAACTCCAAGTTCTTCCACTCTTTTATTCGGAAGAAAAACAACCTTCTTTCCATTCGGGAGATCTTGCGCCCCGATCTATCTTTAGCATCCTCGCCTGAGGAAGTCAAAGATACAATTGTGACTCACTTCCAATCATTCCTAGGATCGCCATCGGTTGCCGAAACCGACCCTTCTCTTTTAGCTTTCATTCCCAGGTTGGTTCTCTCGCCAGAAAGTGATATCCTTGCGGAATTCCCATCGCCTGAGGAAATCCGAGCTAGTGTTTTCGCTCTTAGTAAGGATAGTGCTAGCGGCCCCGACGGGTTCAACGGAACCTTTTACCGTTGCTGTTGGCCAATTATTCAGGCTGACTTCTGTCTTGCTGTCCAGTCTTTTTTCGTCGGTAGTTTCCTCCCCTCTAGCTGGTCTTCCACCAACCTTTTTCTCATCCCTAAGTGCGACCTGCCGCGTGTCTGTGGCGACTTTCGGCCCATCAGCCTTTGCAACTTTTCAAATAAGGTTATTTCCAAGATTTTGGCTAGCCGTTTGGCCCCTTTCCTTGAGCGTATTATCTCTTCGTCTCAAGCGGGTTTTGTTAAAGGGCGCTTAATTTCCGACAATGTGATGTTGGCTCAGGAACTTATTTCCCAGATTGACAGGAAAGTGCGGGGCTCTAATGTTGTTTTCAAACTGGACATGGCTAAGGCTTACGATCGTATGTCGTGGTTTTTCGTCATATAGGTTTTGAGAACTTTCGGTTTCCCGGAAACCTTCATTGACCTTGTTTGGAGGCTTATCTCCAACTGCTGGTTCTCTGTGCTCATTAATGGTTCGGCTAATGGGTATTTCAAGGCTGGGAGAGGTCTGCGCCAAGGAGACCCGCTCTTGCCTTCGCTTTTTGTGATCGCGACTGAGGCTTTCATTCGTGGCCTACATACCTTAACGATATATGGTCAGATTCAGCGTTTCGGGATTCCTAGGGGCTGTCCTCTCATTTTGTCTCTGTCGTTTGCTGATGATATTGTTATATTCTCTAACGGTAGTCGCTCCTCTATTCGGAGGCTCCTTAGTTTCATTCATCTTTACGAGAGATCCTCTGGTCAGCTCGTTAACGCTTCTAAAAGTTGTTTCGTCCGTGCGAAGGATTGCTCCACTTCTCGATCTTCCTGGATTGAGACAATTTCAGGTTTCAACGAAACCTTTCTTCCATTACCCTACCTGGGTATAGTTCTGTACCGAGGTAGGAAGCTTAACGCTTATTTTGACCCTTTAGCTGACAAGGTGAGGGGTAAGGTCATTCGTTGGAATGCGGCTCTTCTCTCCCAGGCTGGCAGACTTGTTCTCATAAAGTCTGTGCTAGATTCGATGGGAACTCATGTCTTTGCGACTATGACCCCTACCTCCTCTTTCTTTCGGACGTATCGTTCTTTGGCCTCTTCCTTTTTCTGGGGCAACAAGGAAGACGCTCGCCGCCATCACTAGATCTCGTGGGACACGGTTTGTCGCCCCAAGAACGAGGGCGGATTGGGGCTGCGCAACCCCAAGGATATTTGCTCTGCTTTCGCTTGCAAACTGTGGTATAGATTTGGTACTAACGACTCTTTATGGTCCTCGTTCCTTCACGCTAAGTACCATAGGCTAGCGGGCTCTAATTATACAGGTACTCCGTCCTATGCTAGCGAGACTTGGAAGCACATGCAGTCAGTGAAATCTTTATCTGATTCCCATGGAGGTCTTTTAGGCTGGGACGGTGCTCCGTTTTCCATCCTCAGAGCTTGGACTTCGATTAGAATTCCTTCCCCCATCCGCCCTTTGTTTTCCGTCATCTGGGATTCTCGATCTCCTCCAAAAGTTTCGACCCTTATGTGGCGTATCCTCCATGATGGCCTACCATTAGACGAGAATCTCCAGCGAATAGGCATCCCATTAGTTTCCCGTTGCAGTTGCTGCGACAGCGGGGAATCGGAATCCTTGAACCATTTATTCTTCGCTGGTTCCACAGCCAGATCTTGTTGGAATTTCTTCGCAAATTTGGTAGGTGTCCGAGGAATTACCAGATCTGTTAACGATCTACCATCATCCTGGTGGTCTGGGAACTCCAGGAAATCTCTTCGTTCGATCATTCATCGCTTGATTCCTTGTCTCCTTTGCTGGCACATTTGGTGTGCTCGCAACAAGGCTATCTTCGACAGTTCTCCTATGGAACCCGTGGCCATTATTCGGCGAGTCAGGAATGACGTATTCCTTGCTTTTCGAGGTCGGCCTTTCAGGGGACGCATGAGCCCCCGTATCCATCATCTTGTGGGTCTTCTGTCTATTAATTGTGCGCTGAGTTCCGCTAGAACTGGCGTTGGTTGAGTGATCCACTCGGGGCGTTGGTATTCAACCGACGGTCTTGACTCTCTCATCCCCCCCCCCCGCTTTTTTTGGTTTGATGTGGTTGCTAGTTTTTCAGGTTCAGGATATGTAGGGAGTTTTCGGCGTTATCCTTGCCTGGGATTGTTTCCATTGGTTGCACTTCAGTTGTCCGTTCTTCTTTTCGGCTGTTGGAATTCGGAGCTCATATAGTCTTGCTGTTTGGCTGGTTGGGTTTGTTTGAGGCCGCATGTTATGGATCTCTAGGATTAGCATGTTTTGGATTGGGGATCTCTATGGGTATTATCTCCCTCTGTTGGTGGGTGGTTTTCTTTATGGTGGCCTGGCCTACACCTTTTTGGTGTAGCGGGGTTGATGGTTGAGCGGTTGTTTATTATTTTTTTTGAGCTTTGTCTTATGGTGCTGCTGTCAGCTTAGCTTTTTCCTTTCTTTGGTTTTTTTACTGTTTCTTTTTGTATCGGGTTTGTGGGAGGCATATTTTGTATGTCTTGCCGTGTTCTGTGAGCCGTTGGAGAAAGGCTTGTTTCTCCTTTTTATAAAATTCTGGTTTTTAAAAAAAAAAAGAAAAAACCAATAATCCATTCAAACAATATACACATCAATTTCCAAATAAAAAAAGGTAATGTTTGATATGCATTGGTTGTTTGATGGATGGTAATTGATTTAGTAGAATTCATTAGTGTTAATGGAATTGAATAAACGGAATAAAATTTTAAAATAATTAAATTCAAATTTGAAGCAAAGTGAAATTAAATATAATTGAATCCAATTTAAATTGAAGCAAATTGACTTGAATTTAAAATGTGAATGAAACAAACTTGAATAGATCGGAAACAAATTGAATGTAAACGTATTTCATGGATAAATAAGAAAATAAACGACTTTGTGTTTATGATTGTTTCTTTAGAAAATTTAAAGTTTGATGGTTTGTACTTTGAAATAATAAAAGCAAAATTTTGGAAAAAAATCCAAAATTGTCCAATATATGCTGAAACGAAAACAACCATAACTTTTAAATGGCTGGACGAAGTGCAACGATATTAGACTTTTCGGAAAGCTTAGAAACTGTAGCACGACTTTTGTTTAGACTGTATTGAGAAATTCCTTCATTTACTTAGTTAAAATTTTGAATCTTCTAGTTGGCCTGTGTAAAAGGGAAGCAAAATCAGTAGCATATACTCTTAGTATTTTTGCCATAACTTTTTACTGGTTTATCGGATTTTGATGATCTTGCACTTTCTGGAAAGCTTCGAACTTAAGCTAAAACTTTTGTTTTAAGCATTTGGTGTTTTGCTGTCGTTTAGAAGGTCAAAAACATGACCAAACGTCGCTGACCTGCGCAATTCATTGCCAGGCTGAGGCGTATATATTTAGTAAAACGGTCGTAACTTTTGAACGGAAGGTCCAAATTCAATGATTTTGGACATTCCGGGAAGCCTGAAACGAATGCAACAACTTTTGTTTAGATTTCATTGTCAAATTTTATCGTTTAGGTGACCAAAAACTGAGATTCGTTGCTGTCCTGGAAATTGAATTTCAGTTTTGAAGCTAAACATGTTATATGTGTGTTGTTTATGATAAGTATATCGATCTATCTTTATATGCATGGTTCTAACTTGGTTATTGAGCATTTTAGTAGGTAGCAAAGGGATTGCGCTTCGCTTGTGGAGCTCGCTTCTGCGCTTAATGCAAAATGTAAGTTAAAATGCTAATAAACGCTAAATAAAAGGTATGTTCTCGGATTACAGTTTATGTTGTGGTATATTATTGTGTTTCCCATGTTTTGGGATGCCTCATTCTTGTAATGAGATGTATATTATGCAATTATTACTACTATGAAATTTTTCGGTCCTAGCCGCGCAAAGGAAGTGCTGCCGAAATTTTTTCAAAAATCCGGGAGTTAGAAAATTTTGTGAAAAAAAGAAATCCTATAACTAAATTTTGCAAATAAGTAGAATATTTTGAATGAATTATATCTAAATGATGGTTTCCCTTTCTCCGTTCCTTTTCGAGGACGAAAAGTTTTAAGCGGGGGAGAATGTAACGACCCGTATTTTTAACACTTTAAAAATACGAATTAAAATGAAAATTTTGGATAAAAATCCGAAGGAAATAAAATTTTGTGTTGTTAAATGTGAATTACAAGTTAAAATACAAAACTGAATTCTGAAATAACTTATTTGTAAATTAAACATGGATGTTAACTGGTAGTGAATGTAAATAATGAATTAAATTTGATTGTAAACCAAATATGTTATGATTGTAAACAAAGAATAAATAAAATGGTAGATTTAATAATGGAAGTTATGTTATTGAAACTAATATAAATAAATGTAACTTAATATTACAGTTGATTGAAAGCAGATAATAACTGAAACTGTAATTTGATAAAGATGTTAACTTGTAATTGAACGTAAGTAAAAGATTTAAATTTGAATGTAACAAGTAATTGAATTGAATTGAATTTGATTGTAAACAACGAAATAAATAAAATGTTACATTTAATATTGAAGTTATAATATGGAAATCAACGTAAATGAATGTAATTTAATATTACTGTGAATTTAAATAAGATGATAGCCGAAGAAAATGAAAGTAAATGAATTATAAACTATTGATAATAATGTAGAAGCAAATGGTTGATCCAATAATGAAAGTGTAAATCGAAATAAAAGAATTCATTTGGAATTAAATAACTTGAATTTGAATTACAATATAATTGAACGCTGAATCTAATATAATCTTTTATATTGGATTTATAATGGAAAATTGCATTGTAAAAGATTGTTAATTACTATGAAATTAAAAATGGAATTTGTGAACAATTGAAATTTGATTTAAAAGTTAATAATTTAAAATTGGGAATTTTATATTGAAATTAAACAGTCGAATAATTTATTTTTCGAATATTGGATTTAATTAGACAATTAAATCGATAATTTAATAAGTTAAATTTCAGAAATAATTGAAAATCGAGTTGAATATGATTGAAAATGATTTGTAAAATTTTATCTTATCATATTAGAGTTATAGTAATGTTATAGAACTTTTAAAATTGAATTTAAAGTTAATTTGTGAAAATTGAATATTTTAATATTTAATTATCGACTGAAAAATAGCCATTTTTCTAACAGTCTCAGAATGGAACGAAACTAGTTCCATTGGATCCGTAATAGTTTGTTATTGCCAGATTTCAATTTTCGTAGCAATCGGAGTTATCGTTTGACCGTGGCAGCTCGAAACGCATCGAATTGTTCTAATATTAATTCGGCCAGGAAAATAGACATAGGGAGGAAGTTACAAAAAAATTTAGTCTCGGAGACAACAAGTTTGATTTTTAGTATGAAGGACACTTTTTAGTGTAAACAGAAAATGATAGTTGAAACTATCATTCTGTGATTTACACTAGAAGGTGTCCTTCAGCTTAAAAAGAAAATTCTTGTCTTTAAAACTAAATTTTTCTTCAATATTTTCCTTGAGCCTAAAAACCCCTAATTCGGCGAGAGAAAATAGTCATTTTTCAAAAAAATCTCGGATTTCGACGAAACCAGTTTCATCGGATCCGTAATGTCATATTATTGTAGGGTTTCAAGTTTCGTAACGATCGGACTTGTCGTTTGATCGTACGAACGCGAAACGCCTTGAAATCAATTTAATTGAAATCAATTTTTGAAATCAATTTGAGAATTTCTTTTTCAGCATAACTTCTTCATACAATGGAATTTGGACGTGAAACTTTTTCCATCGCGCTCAGAATATTTTAAAACACCTATTTCGATATATGGGTTTACTCAATTTCGTTCCGGGGTCAGAACGGGCTTTTCGGGCCATAGTTTGTTCCACACGTTCATCTATCCAGTCTATCTACTCTATCTCTAACATACCTATATAAACACAGTTATAAACCCTAGCCTCCCTAATCTTCATTTGTCTGTACGTACAATTCATCTTCTTCTTAGCTTCTCATTCCAATGGAAGACAAAACCTAATTCCCAAATTCCAAAATCTAAAAAGAAAAAAAAAATTCGAGATTTACGCGCTTCGGGTCGCGCTTCGGGTTTCAGGGGAAAAACCCTGGAGCTACTTCGAGTCGGGAAGAAAGCTACTCGGGTCATCGGGTCGTTTTCGCAAAAACTCCAAGCAGGCATCGGGTATTTGAGGCGGCGGACCGGGTTGAACTCGAAGTCGACTCAGCACCAGAATTTTCCAATCTTCAAATTTTCATAACTTTTGCATACGGACTCGGATTTGGACGAGGTTTCTTTTGTTAGGATCGTATCGAAATTCCGGACATTTTGACGCTGGTTTGGATGCATTTGGAGACTGTCAAATTTTTGGGTTTAAATTGAATTTAAATTCAATTTAAATTCAAAAGGTGAGTGTTTTATAACGCTCACAATGTACTGAATATTTTTATGGTAGTTAAATTTGACATTATGAAGTGATATGAATTTATTTGTCGTTGTTTGATAAAAATTTAATTGTCATACAGATTGTCGTGTGAATTCACCGTTGAAAATTTTAATTGACAGTAAATTGAAATTAGGATTTAATTGAAATCAAATTTCCCGATATTGATAACTATGAAATTGCCGTGAATTGTATTGACTATTGGATGATTTATTTCGATGGATGCTATTGGTTGATATGTAAATGTTTGGATGTTTATTTGCTTATATATATATATATCTGTTATACATGCACATGACATTGTGATTGGTTTAAGTAATATATATTCATCCCTGACATTTAATTGAAACAACTAACCACTTGGCCATAGGTTAGAGAACTATATACGGACACCGGGTTGGTTAAATTAAATGATTTTAAAAGTTATTTTGAAATTATTTAAATGAGTTGATTTTAAGAATAAAAATCCAATTTATGGAAATTGAATTATTTTGAATTGAAGCTCGAGATGTTGGAATTTAAACTTGGTAAATGAAATTGTTTAATTATTCGAAGTTTAGATTTTTAAGAAAAAAAAAATTGAAATACGGCGTAAATTTCCGAAAGTTGATTTGTTTTAAAAGATTGGACTTTTATCGAACTCTGAATAATTCTAAGAAAATTTATATGAAATGATATTTCAAGTTTGAGTTTGGAATTGAAAATTAATTTGAAATTGAGATTTAATTAATATGGAATTTAATTGAAATTCAAAGAAATTTGTGAATTGGACTAAATCGAATCTATTGAATTAAATTTGAAGGTAAAACTGATTTGAATAGGATTTGAACTAAAATCGATTTGGAATGTAATACTTAAATGAATTCTTAGAATCCGAATGTTAATCTAAGTTTATTGAATGGAATTGTTCCAGAGATTAAGTAAACTACTTAATACGGATGTTTAATTTGAAGTATATTCTAATTTGAATACGAAATGGTTTTAAAGCGAATCTTATATTCTTATATAAATATATGAGCTGTTTTGAAATCGAAATGAGATATTGAGGCGAAAATGATTTTGAAATCGAAATGAGATATTGAGGCGAAAAATGATTTTGAATGGAATCTTACAGTTTGAATAGATATGATGATATTTGAAATGGATTTGATTTTTGAAGCGAATATGATATTTTGATATCAATTATGAATTGATTTTGAAATGTAAAAGAGCCACCGGTGTAATAATACGTAGTTATTAAAGAGACCGGGATCGGATATGGACATACTCTCTGTCGATACCGAAAACCACTTTAATAACTAGTATACGCGGAGTGTTGATCCAGAACGAAGTGGATGGTTTGGTGAACGTGTTGACTGAAGAAAGAGAACGATATTGGATGACCCCTGACATGACTAAAACAGGAGCCGCGCCGGGCCATTGAGGATCGCCATCTCTAGCGGACACACTTCTTCGATACCTTATCTATTACTTATGTGATTCGATTTGGGTGCACCCCTCGATTATGGGAGTGTTGTTTCGCGGTGTTGGGGTAGTAGCTGCTATGCCCAACATCAGTCCGGATCAGGCAACTACTAGTATCCTAGTTGGTATCGCCTCATGTACCTTGTCATACTGATTATCCTATTCGCGACCACTACGTTTTGTTTTGTACCTTTAGTATATGGATTGCCCTCTGGTGACTTCCGGTTTTGGGGAAACTACGGTCTTGTATATGCTCTTGGGAATATAAACTGTGTTAAGGGTGGAATGGGCCATGGCTTAACGCTATTTTAATACTTTTACTTTAATGTAGACATATTATAATAGCGTATTGTACTACATAGTAGATAGTTTAACGGATCCTTGAGAGATGGAAAATCCCGTAACATCTCTTAAGTTATTGCACTCACGTTGACACTGGATAGGAGATGTCAAACCCCGTAAACATCTCTGACGCCGTCACACTCATATTTCTTATTCGATTTGACTTACATGAGATATTTTAGTCCTGACTCGAGTGTTTTGTCTTTTCATTACGCTCGGGTCAGCTTGAGCATTTCAGATAAGGTTGAAGATCTATTTTGGAGGACGAAGACAGAGTTTGGTATTACATCATTTGTATTCTACTACCATATTATTTTTCCGCTGCATTATTATATTATCTCTGATATGTATGTAACTCTGATTTATGATGTATAATAATAATCAAATTTATTTATTTAACAGCTTCATGAACTGTTATTTTATTATTATATCTTGTTCCTTCCGCTGCGAGATTCTGAGTTTGTTTCTGTTCTTTCTTTTCTTTTCTTATTTAACCCCAATAACTATCTGTATTTTGGATTGTTTGAGTCGGCATGTGTGTATGTTTTGTCGACTTGAACGGTCAAAAAATGCGGGTTGTTACATTAATAAAGAAAGCAATTTGTCTGCCTTTTATTTTACAAGGAAATAACAAATACAAATATGTATTACCATATATTCATTCATAGTTTGGACCTTGTACACCATTTCTGTTCCTCAAAAGTTATAGGTACTTTCATAAACTTCAATGCCAAGAAAAGCTTTCACTCATGAAAGCTTTTCTTGCTTAGTTCTTAAAATAAATCGTTCAACATGGCTAGGAGAACAATTTTTAATGCAAAAAGAAATAAAATGATACTGTCAAGTAAACCTTAGTAGTGGTTGTCTTTGTAATGTGGACCTTAGTGATGGACAAGTAGAGCTATATGGATGCAACAACTAATAATACAAGAAACCAATGTTAACACACACTTATAAAATTCATACTAACATCTTTGGTATTTTTGAAATAAAAATAAAGGATGTGTCCATATATATTTTGCAGTAACAGCAAACTCTCAGTAATTTTAATCAACTTTAGGCTTAATTGATCTAAATCAGTTAACTTCAGAACATTTTTATTAGCACATACATATCACAATACATGCATTAAAGAGTGTTAACTTTACTTTTTTTTATCGAACCCAGATTTTCTCTGCTGTTAGTACTTCAAGTCAATGTTTAAGTGTGTGTCTTTTGTGGATCATTTTTCTGCAAATGCACAAATAATGTTTCATGTCAATGTTTATGCTCAGCGTTCATGGACTAAAAAGGAATTTTTATTAGCACATACATATCACAATACACCTAAAATGACAGTATTAGCAGACGCTGTGAATAAGGTAGTAGCTTGGCCATCAACTTGCATTAAGATGGCGCTGCGAGTAAATTTGAACGACGTCAGTACGGTAAATTTTACACTTCTCATACTAAACTGTTGAATTACACTTCTCATTGAAACATACTAAAGTTTAAGTTTTAGTTTTTAGATATTAGTACCCCGAATTAATCCATTTGAATAATTTTTTTATATTAACAGCACTGTCCACGATATTATGGTTGGAATTACACTTCTCATTTTATAACCTGTGAATGAATTGCTAAGTAATTTGCTAAGTAGAAATTTATTTGTTTGTTAAAATAAACCATCTTTATATTTATTTGTTTGTTAAAATTACACTTCTCATTTTATAACCTGTGAATGATTTGCTAAGTAGAAATTTATTTGTTTGTTAAAATAAACCATCTTTATATTTATTTGTTTGTTAAAATTACACTTCTCATTTTTAGAGTAACAGCACTGTCCAAGATGACAAATGCAAGATTTATGGTTGGAATGAGGGTGAAGGGGTAGTTGCCGAAGGAAGAGTCTACTCCAGAGAGCCACAATATGTTGTTAATGGTATTCCGCTCGGTCTGTCTGCCGTTGTGATTTCGGTTGACAAAGTAATAAATAAAGATGCTTATTTATGGCGACCCACATGTGATATGTCGTGCATTGGAGATGCATTTGGTAGGAAAGTAGCATGGCCAAAATCAAAAGTTGAAGTTGATAAAGAAAATGGAAATGACAGTGTAAATTGTGCGACTTCTCCCATGAAATCTACACCCTTGGTCATGAAGAAATCAGAGCATGTAAGTATTAATATTCAAAATTAAAGAAATTACCTGTGTATGAAAGTTTATTTATTATGTGTATGTATATATTCTGCATAATAATCTCTTTTTTTCCAGCCAATTGCAAAGTTGACAAAAGATAGCAAATGCCAGTTGATCGATTTGGGTGGAACAAACGTAGTGGCTGAAGGAACTGTTGCATCAACTGATCCGATAACGATGGTCCATAGTTGTATATTGGGACTTAATGCTGTAAAAGTTTGGGTTGATATTGTGAGAGATGCAAATGCAGAGCTATGGGGACCAACATCGGAGTTGACGTGCATGGAAGATGCACTTGGCGTTCCCATAGCTTGGCCAACGGAAAAAGTAATTCTGAAAACAAACTGAAAGGTATATAACTTGTTCATCATAAATGTTTTCAAACTTTGATTCTAATACCCTGACAATATTCCTAGATAATCGACTATAAAAATTAGTTATATTACTCAATAAATATTGGTGTAGAGCTAGAGTTTGTGTGGCTGTTGATAGTGGATGGAATAGAGTTTGTGTGGCTGAAGTGTTGAATTTATATAACCAATTTTAACACATTCACCGTGTACTAATAAAGGTTACTGGAGCCTGGTACAACTTTGATAGAAAAGTATATCCCTAGTTGATGTAACAGAACCAGTTTTAACACCTTCAGTGTACTCACTGCGTAGCCTGATAAGCTATCACATTATCAACAACATATTGTTCTAGCAATAATGCAATACTTTGGTAAATTAACTACCAGCTTGTATTCAACATCCACCAACACAGTGAAACTGCGTTGCCCCAACTGTAGGTGCTATGAGCCAACAGGGTCGCGTTGCTCGCTACAACTAAGGCGAACACACGTTCATTCTTTAACATATCTAAACCCCTAGTAGTTAGTTAAATATCATTCTACACTTAAGCACTGAATGATCACAATCTGCCACATGATAAAGACATTTATCTTTGTCATAAGTTCATCTGCTAATGTGCAAGTCTAGTGCACTGACTTCACAAATATGATGTAAAAGTTGTTGGACGATTACAATGTGCTCACATCAGTGGTTAATACGCAGAGGCATATTTGTTTGAAGTATTATAGTCTAAGGACTACTATATTTGTCCATTTTTGATCTTTGATACCTTCACCTCACAAATATTTAGTAACATGATTATTATTGTTTACAGGTAGATAAACGTTTGTGAAGAATTCAAGCAGCAGCACTGGTTTTTGGTATGGTAGCAGCACATGTATGTAGTTAGGTTGATTAAAACTGTTATGAAACTATTATGAAACTAGTATGTATGGTAGCAGCACTACTTTAGCTACATGTACTATTATGAAACTATTTATGGTAGTTTGGTTGTGTAAACGTATGGTTAACCTTTTATCTTGACACTAATGTTATGATATAGTGGTGATTATGTAATTGCTTTTGTTTGTGTTATTGTGGTTCATTGAATGTGTATGTGTTTATATATTACGTTATTGTATAAGTTTGGAAGTAATTGAATTGGAGGCGAAATCAGATGCAGTCATGGAACAGCAGACAGTAAAATCGAAACATACGGTGGCGGAGAAAAAACGCCACCAAAAATAGTAACTCGGCAATTATAGTAACTCAGATAATCTCCGTGGCGTTCAAAAAACGCTGCAAAAAATAATAATACGTGCAACAAAAAATAAGATAGTACATGGCACCTTTTCGGTGGCGTTACTTAAACGCTGTAAAAAAGATCTTTAGTAATGTTTAAAAAACGCTGCCAAAAATTCATTTACAGTGGCGTTAAAATAAATGCAACAAAAAATCATGGATTTTTAGTCGCATGTTTTCTAGCGGCGTTTATCAAAACGCCACCAAAACTTTTTGTGGCGTTTTTCGTGCGCCACTAAAAATCAAATTTCTTGTAGTGTCCTAAGGATTTTGCCTTGCCTCTCTTATTCTTTGGCCATTCGAAGTTGCATCACTTGGATTTCAGTCATTAACCGAAGGGTATCCTTCAGAAAATCCTCCATTTTCGTCACACGAGCCTGCGTTGATTGTTGAAACGGACCAGAAGTAGGCGATGGGAACGAAAAAGTTGATTTTATGTTTGATTTGGAAGAGGAGGCCATTGATAAATTGATCTCAGAAGATAGAACAGAAAGAGAACAGAGAGAATGAAGAAATTTATAACCACTTATTTGAATTTTGGTGGTAAAAAAATTAAAAAATAAAAAACGTTATATGTCGACATGGGTCTAGGGAGGATGTCGACATGGTTCTTGAATTTTTGCCTATTTAATTTATTTTGAATTAATTTTTAATTATACTTGTTATTTATATTTTATATTTCAGTTAATGAACAAATACCTGATTCTCTCAAATATTATGGTTGAATTATTATCTTCAATGTGACACTTATCTTTTTCAAATTTAAGTTTATATCCTTTATCGCATAGTTGACTTATACTTAGCAGATTGTGTTTCAGATTCTTAACTAGCAAAACATTAGTAATAATAGGAGTTTCAGAGTTACCGACTTTGCCGATGCCGATCACATAACCTTTTGAATTGTCTCCAAAGTTAACCAGTCCTCCGTCTTTGTATATTATATCATTCAGCATATCTGAATTCCTAGTCATGTGTCTAGAACATCCACTATCAAGTATCCATTTGTTCTTTTTGATCTGCACAGTTTGTTTGTTCTGGATTGATTCCTCAATTCCCATAAAACATGATTCCTGTACATCAAACAATCATAGTAGACAACTTGTATTTGAATATTGATTATATGCAGACTCAAGAGACAATGATGATCTGAATATTTCTAAACATGCATTAACAAATTTCTTAAACATAGCCACTTTATAAAAAAACTTTTTCAAAAATCAGATTATGAAACTTTTGAAAACCTTGCTCTGATACCAAATGTGAGGAATGCGAAATATGGATCTTAAGGCTAGGAATAACACTAGAGGGGGGGTGAATAGTGTTTATAAGAAATTATTAGATCTTTTTGAGTTTATGTTAATTTGAACACAAATGTATGTAATATTCAGACATAGATATAATCACAGAAACAAACACAGATGCAGAAATAAAGTAAATGCAGTAAAGGAAAGAACACGCCGGATTTTATACTGGTTCGGAGTTACCCTACATCCAGTCCCGCACAACTAAGTACGGATTTCCTTTCAAAAGCAATTCAACAATTAAAACCCTCGGTTTCAAGGCTACGAGGTACACCCTCCAGAATCACAATCCTCTAGGTAGAGATACTTGATTTCCGGGGCAACAAGTTCACCCAATTGATTTCCAAGGCTACAATCACACCTTTTCTCGCTTGATTGATTTCCAAGGCTACAATCACACCTTTTCTCGCTAGATAGATTACAAAGAAACCTATAACTCTGAATAGCACTTGGATCTTGTTGAGATAGTGATAGAGAATCAAACCAGAGATAATCTAGTTAGATTCAATGTTGATTTCGGCAGAGTGATGATAGGATTTTGAATAAGAAAATGTGGAAGAAGAAGAGAAGTGAAAAACCAGAAAATCTGATATAAAATTCGTTGAAACTAACCCCTATTTATAGAAGAATAACAGTCATGTCCATTCGTGAAAGGTTATGGCGAATAGACACTTCTTTTGAAATTCAAATTTTTGAATCTAACTGACACTATGTCGACATGGGGTACTAGGGCATGTCGACATCCCAAAGGAAATTTTGATGTTTTGTTTTTCTTTGAAAATAACCTTTATCTTGTATTAAAACTATTTTAAACTTTATAAATATACTTGACTATAGATAAAATACATAGATAAATATAGAGAATAATATATATAAAATTTTACTATAATTTTATATTTAAATCTAAGTATAAAGATAGTTTAAAACAAACGAGGTTTAAAAACACGAGTTTATTAAAAACAAAGACAAAGAATATTTTAAGGCTAAAACATCTTTTTGAAAATCATTTGAAAAGATAATTTTTAAGGCTAAAACATTTTGAAAAGCAATTTTGAAAATCATTCTGAAGTAGTTTTGAAAATCATTCTGAATTAGTTTTGAAAATCATTTTGAAGTAGTTTTGCAAGCTTCTTCCTGCAGAATATCTCATCACATCAGGACTCGAGAACTTGTACAAAACCAGGATGTTCGTGGGTTTGTAAGCCACTTGTCGTAGGTTTGTAAGCTACTTGTCGTGGGTTTGTAAGCCACTAAAAAGGTAGAAATGGGTTCCATCCCAAAAGAAAAATGGAGTGAAGATTTCAGTGCTATTATAAAGTTTTAACATAATTCTTGACTCAATACTTATCTTGAAATCTTGAACTCTTGATAATCTTGATACTCATGAGTCTTCAATCTTGATATCTTGAATCTCTATACTGTACAGTCTTCATTCTTGGTACCTGCATGGTTAAATCCTGCATATACATATATATCTAAACTATAATGTTAGTATTTATATTTTATAATCTTATTCTAAGGTTGTTGTCATCAAAACCATCAACTCATGGACTAACAGATAGTTTAACGGATCCTTAATGGATGGAATCCCAAACATCCTTTAAGTTATATTGCATTTCACTTGGACATTTCACTTAAGTTGATTTACTTGCATAAGAATGTTAATCATGACTCGAGTGTTTTTTAGTTTTGCTTTATGCTCGGGTCGGACTGAGTGTCACAGCATCGAGACTCACCTTTGGAGCTTGGAGCTTTGCTTGGAGATCTATCTTTATATGTTTAGCTTTTCAGTTATTTCCAGTTGTTTATGTTCAGATTTGTCATATGCTTTTGTAGCTAGACTTCTATGTACTTGGGATTTTCTGTTGTATTTGTTTCAGACTCTGATGCTGTGTAGTAGCTTCATGAACTACTATTTATTTATTTCTGCCACTACACCATAATCCCGATTTCGCAACTCCTTAATGCGGCAGCTTTGCAACGGCTTTGAGCCGATGCTAATTAGAAACGGCTTATGGCCGTTGCAAAGGTCTTTAGAAAATTAACCTCCATCGTTTCCTTTTTTGCAACGGCTTTAGGCCGTTGCAAATTGAAATTGTACTTCCCTACCCCCTTTAACCCAGTACGCTCCCATATCTATCCAGTACGCTCATAAAAATAAAAAATAAAAAGAAAGCAGAAAACCCTAATCATCTCCTCCGCAGCACCTAAAACCACATCGCCAATCATCTCCTGCAATCTTCGAAACTACCCTGACCCTAATAGCGACCGCCCCCTTTCCAAATTCGCAACCTAAACCATCAATCCCCCAATCCTCGCCTGAAACTCACCACAGCAATTCGCCCTCAACAGTTGAAGAAAGCAATTCCCCGAATTTCAATTCCAAATCGGAGAAGGCTGAAAACAGAAATCTGAATTGAAGATTGCGGATCGGTTCGAAGACCCTAATCTTGATTGAGTCAAGGTATGAAACTCGCAAATATTTTAGTTCGGCGTATGCTAAACGCTTCTCCTGCTAAATATCGATTTGTAATTAAACTAAGTTAGAAGAGTAATAAAGTATGTAGCATCAGTACTATTATTGACTTTGGACTTCAAAATTGCTTAATATGGAAAATAGTTTCACCATCCAATTCATGTAGCATGGAGAATAATGTATACAAAGCATCTATCATTGAAGTTCACATTGTTGCACATTTAAATATTATATATTTCAAAAAAGTTTTATAGTTCCAAATAGAGCCAAAAAGAGTGTAGAAATCCTTGCACTATAGGTAGCCAAATTTAACAGAGAGCAACAATTTTTTTTATAACAAAAAGTGGTTGAACTAAGTCTTGTTCTAGGTAATGGATAATGGTTTTAATTGTATAGCACTGTACATTTAGGCAGGCTACCGCAAATGAATAAACTGCATTAAGTAGGGAAAAACTATGATAAATATTTAGGACGTAGGAGTTTAATATTAAATTTTAGTATAGTGATCTGATAGGAATCAAAAATAAAAAAACAGTAGCACAAAATAGATGTACTTTTAATACATCTGTTCTTCTGTCAGCTGGTGCCACATTACAGCTGCAATCTTGGTTTTATCAACAATGACTGCAAAATTTCAATACATAAGTTGTTTGTCTTGGTTTAAGAATAGTAACCAACATTTTTTTTAAAACGTATCAATATAGTCTCGCGTGACCATTATAATCAAATATTTATTCTTCCTTCTGATTTGACTATAATACCATTATATTCTGAACCCGTTAAGGTCCCATTTTTGTCATTACACTTTGATTGATAATAATGAAATAAAAGAAGCTCCGAACAATATACACATGCATGGCTTTGTGGATTGGAATTTTGCCAAAGTCTTTGAATAATGAATTTGATTTTTGATTTTTGTTTTTGTTTATTATTATTATTATTATTATTATTATTATTAGTTGAAAAAAAAATGTTTTGGTAATCTGATCCTACCATTGAATGGTTTAATAATATGAAAGTATTTGCTAATCAAACGGGTCCCTGCGTAGATTTTGCCTGTTGCATGAACAATAAGCTTTATCAACCCAAAGGTGGGAATACAAAAATCTTGCATCTATCTGCACACATAATTCGTCTCCGGTGGCACTTCTAAAAGGAACTTTTCACCTAGGTCCCTTGAAAAATTTAAATAAGCTTAGACTCCATGTTATCATAAAGTTGCTATAGCATATCTTGTTACATGCACATCATCAATTTTCATGCACAAATTTATATTTTTCCTCACTGAAATTTGGCTTCTCTTCATGTTGACTAGAATTAAACAAGTTTATATTTTTCCTTATCTCCTCCTGAACAACAACTATCAGCTGATGAATAACAAATTTCTGTTTTATTTTCTTTTTGTGACGATTTATCTCAGCTATTGCAATATGTTTTATTACATTTGTCCAGTGCTAACTGAAATGTCATTATTCTATCACCTTTACTTTTTTCTTCATGTACGTCTATCATTATGTTTATCTTAATAAGAAAATGCTTATGTATTTTAAGTTTTTAACTCCAATTTTAAACAAGAACCATGGCACAAGCAGCATATAACTGAGAATATATGTATTTATCTTTTGTGAATAAATAAAGCTATTTACCTTTTGTGAAAATGATAAACATAAATCTTTTTGATAAAAAGATTTTTTATTTTTATTTTTTGAGACAAAGATAAATGCAGTAATTATGTTAGTACCAATTAAATAAATTTTGTAATCCTTTTGACATAAAATATTGCTCTGTCTCTGATGGTATATTTGGCTATGATATACTTTTGGGAAAATAAATTTGGAGAACTTGAGCTGTGTAAACGTTTGATATATCCGACTCGTAGTATAAACGTTTCTTTAATATTTCATAACTTGGAAAGTAACCGAATCTCCCATCTTTAGGAAGGTGCTATTGGTAGTTCAAACAAAAATAATTCATGGCCTTTTATATTTGATATATCAGGTCGGTATGTCTTCTAGCGTGGACAAACAGTGGATGAAAGAATCCAATTGTAGAACTCCGCGATATCAGGAAGGAGTGCAGGAGTTTATTAATTTCGTTGAAAAAAATGGTGGTAATAAAGAAAAATATTCTTGTCCTTGCGCTAAATGTAAGAATGCGAAGGAAAAGATTAAATTAAAGGATATTCATTTTCATCTACTTAGAAGGGGAATTGATCCAACGTATACCATTTGGCATTTTCATGGAGAAGAATTGACGGAAAAGGGAAAACAACCCATCAGTCAAGCCATGCATGTCGATGATGTTGAATATCCCAGAATGGAAGATCTAATCAATGATGCCGATAAATTTCATAATTTTCAATCGACAAGTCAATTCCATGATAATGTTGACGAACCGCCTATCACTGAAGTTGACTGGCAGACCGATCAAAGTAAGAAGTATAAATCGCTTTTTGATAGTGCAAAAGAGCCATTGTATCCTTCTTGTCCAAAAGGCATAACAAAATTGTACGCCATTGTGAAGCTGAATAGTTTGAAAACGTAATACGGTTTTTCCGACAATGGTGTGACCGCACTCCTAGAATTTATAAATGAGTTAATTCCTGAAGGTAACAGACTACCAGCAAAATATTCGGACATGAAGAAGATAATTAAACTAGTTGGGATGGATTATAAATCTTATGATGCTTGCATTAATGACTGCATGCTATATTGGAAAGATGATGCAAACAGAGTTTCTTGTAGAATTTGCAACAAACCAAGATATAAGACAACATTTAACGAAGACAAAAAGGCCACCAAGGTAGCACAAAAGATTTTGAGACATTTCCCTTTAATTCCCAGATTGAGGAGACTTTATACAGTACCATGGATAGCAGAAGCTATGACTTGGCATAGTCGTGCAAAATCAGATCTAGCTGTTATGCGTCACCCATGCGACAGTTCGCAGTGGCGAAGTATAGATTCTTTTGATAAAACATTTGCCGTTGAACCACGAAATGTTACGCTGGGAATCTCAACGGATGGTTTCAATCCACATGCATCTCTAGGTACCCGCTATAGTTGTTGGCCAGTAATTGTAGTACCATATAATCTTCCTCCATCAATGTGAATGAAAAGAGAGTTTTCAATGTTGACATTGTTGATCGCTGGACCAAAACAACTAGGGAAGGATATTGATGTTTATCTGCAACCGTTGATAGACGAGTTAAAGCAGCTATGGGAAGGAGTAATGGCTTTTGACTCGTTTAACAAAAATAAGTTCACAATGAGAGCTAGGGTGTTGTGGGCAATTCACGATCATCCTGCGTTGGGCACATTATCGGGGTGTACAACTCATGGCTATTTTGCGTGTCCTACATGTGGAGAAGAAACATGTTCTTATTATCTTCCTGCTAGTAAGAAGATGTGTTACATGGATCATCGAAGGTTCCTTCCTTCCAAACACAAGTTTCATGATGAAAAATCAAATTTTAATAATAAACTAGAGCATCGTCGTCCTCCAAGGTCACTAAATGGTTATCAAGTTGAAGAGAAGGTAGCGAATATCAAGATGAAAGTTGGTAAAGACAAACCTGAAATTGGTCGAAAACGAAAAAAGAAAGCCGAAGAAGAAGAATATGAAAATATTCCTGCATGGTACTGGAGGTCCATCCTATTTGATTTGCCGTATTGGAAAGCAAATTTGGTCCGACACAATATTGATGTTATGCATACAGAAAAGAATGTCACTGAACATCTCATTAACACAATTTTAGGTCATAAAGACAAATCAAAAGATGGCTTCAATGCACGGAAGGATTTGAAAAACATGGGTATAAAACAGAAACTGTGGGTGATGGAAGATCCTGAAACAAATAAAACAGCTATGCCAAATGCTACTTTCGCCTTAAACAAGGAAGAAAAGTTACGATTTTGCACCATTTTGAGTAACTTGAAAGTACCTAACAAATTTTCTTCGAACTTCCACAATAATGTGAGCATCAATCCTATTGAACTGACAAATATGAAATCGCATGATTATCACGTCATAATGCAACTATTACTTCCTGTACTGCTTCAGCATTGTTATCCGCAACATAAGGATCTACGTAATGCTATACATCGAATTAGTCTATTCTTTTACATTTTATGCTCAAAGGTGATAAATAGGGAACATCTATTGAAAGCAAAGGCTAGTTTGGTAGAAGCCATTTGTGTGCTTGAGAAACATTTTCCACCTGCATTTTTCGATATCAGCATCCATCTTATGGTCCATTTAGCCGACGAAGCATTGACTTGCGGTCCCGTTAGATACAGGTGGATGTATCCTTTTGAACGGTAAATTACTAATTTCACTTTTATTAACCATCGCTCGATTTAAACAACTATTGATTATTTATAATTTATATCTTTCATAGGTTGATGAAAATATATAAAGGATATGTTCGCAACAAAAGATATGTTGAAGGGTGTATTGCGGAAGGATATATTGTTCAAGAATCCAGTCTTTATTGCATGGAGTATATGACGAAAGGAGGCGACAACACTCATAAACATACCCGTGAGTTGTTTTTAGACGATGATGACGAGTTTGCTAGTGAGATGCCTATAGACAATGGTAAAGATATAATCTTAACCCAAGTGCAGTATGAACAAGTTCGTAGATGGGTCTTTAATAAGCACGATGGGTTGGAAGAATGGGAGAAGTAAGTTAAAAATTTGTCTTAAGTTTCCATTAGCATAAATCAATTTACTTGTACGTTTTAAAATTTATGCTTTGTAGGAGGTATGAAATCTATGTGAAAAAAACTAAATCACAATCTCGTGCTGGAGTTATTCCTACTGAAACTGATCAAAGTTTTATTCTATGGTTACGTGACGAGGTAAATATAACATCGTATTAAATATTTCACGTGCATTTAACTGATCTTACTCCTTCATGACCATACTTCCCACATATTATTTTTTGTTAGTTGGCGAGGATCGACGATGTTGATCCTACTCTTTGGCGGCTGGTGAACGGGCCGATGTTCAAGGCACGCAGTTATGTGAAGTACTAAGTAAACGGATTCAGATTTTCCCCGAAAAGTTACGAAGAGCGTTTGCTAACACAAGACAGTGGTGTATGTATGAGAGCAATTACCAAATTTAGAGCGAGCGGGAAGGACAAAAATTACAAGGAAGCAGAAACCAAGTATTACGGAGTTATTCAACAAATAATTGAGTTGGATTACATTGACTTTAAACAAACGGTTTTCTATTGTGATTGGGTAAAGGTTGAAGACAAGGTCAATGGTTGCAAGATTGATCCCATTTCAAACTTGATCATGGTTAACTTAGGAAAATTGAAGAGTAAAGACAAAGTGAACGATGAGCCGTTTATTCTTGCATCGGAAGCGACTCAAGTGTTCTACTCGAAAGATTTAAAAAATGACGGATGGTCTGTTGTTTTACACACGCCAAAACGGTTGACTAGTAATGTGGATGACATTGAGTTTCCTACTATTTACCAATCAGCTTTTGACGATAATGACAAGTTAGAAGATCTTATAAAATGTGTTTGTTGATATTAAATGCATTTCTTTGATGTATGAAGTGACTAGAAATTGTGTGTAAAAAAATGTTGAATTCTATTGTTGGTTGCTTATCTATAATCGTGGTTTGCCCCGAGTAAATGGATATTGTTGGTTGCTTATCTATAATCATAAAAAAAACATTAAGTTTTGATAAATTTTTATTTTTCATAAATTTTTATTTGGAACACAAATTTCATTTTGTTTTGATAATGAACATTCCAAGAGCTAAAGTTAAAGTTTAAGCAAACATAAAACCAAAAAGTGGAATTCATACGCATGGGACACGTGCGGTTGTAATGTTTGGGTCTCCTTAATTGGCGCCGAGCTCACCAGCATTCATCCAAATTTAGTTACCAAACGTAGATTAGTTTACTATTTGTTTTTGCTCCTTTTCCTTTGGACGGTGGGAGTATTCTGCATGGTAGAATTCAGGTAACAATATTTGCATTCGTCTTCATCTTTTCTTACTTTTCCAATCAATCAAATAAGTGCAAACTGCCGCATTTACGGGTTTCACTGCTTTTACGCCGTAGGCCAACCAACTATTAATTAACTTGTATATTTCATGATTTCCATTGGATTGCTTAATTGGTCTTATAATTATTCATTGCTTTTATCACTTTGTTTAGCATTCCTGAATCAAACTTTAGTGTGGCATTAAATATCTTCTATCTTGATAATATCATGTGAATATTTACTTGCTTTGTTGTTTTACTAAAATTAAATATAACTTATTTGGATTTGTTTCAGCGACACTACTAGTACAGTTCATACGATATTATCACATTAATGTATTATGTACCTTATCCACTGTAATATCTGTTTGATTCTGTTTTGTCTTAATACAGTTTAATCTACATGTAATAACAATAGAGTACTTATACTTTGTAAATCATTTACTGAAACAAATACAGATGTCAGAATCCCGAGAAGCTCCAACCCAGTCTACGCAATCATCAACAACAGAACCCGAGAAGGTTGACATAAATGCATATGGAGTTCCCGTTTCAAAAAATGCGGGAAAATTAGGCAGCCGCATTGGTAAACTTGTGCGGATGCATGTGCCGATCTCCTACGAAAGCTGGGATAAAGTACCGCCAAAAATTAAAAATGACGTGTGAGTTGAATTGTTGGTAAGTACCGATCATTTATTGCATTACCATGTACCAACAATCTAATCTGTTTATGAATCGTTTAGAAGCATATTATACAAATTATACAGGCACACACAAATCTGTTTATGGAAATTATGGTATACATGTACACTGCATATGCTTCATGTATACATGTACACTGCATATGCTCCATTTAAAATGACTGGACCTGATTTCTTATTTAAAAATTTATGTTCATGTGCACTTATACACTTGCTTTTCATGTGGCTCTGCCATGTCTTCATTGGTGTATTTGTTGAACCATACACACTTGAGTGGTTTGGGTAAATTTAAGTTGGTAAGAACAGATATCTCACTTGATCAAGTAAATGATAAGAACAGACACTACCTTTATCTATTGTTTATAATCAAACTGATAAGAACTGATATTTGCTTGATTCACTACGTTCCCTGTACTGCTACAACTCCATTTGCCTTGTTGGCTTCAGACTGTATGTGAGTTTGTGTTGAGACTATATCTTTGAAACCTCCAGTATATGCTGGTGACACATGCATCTGGTACCCCATCCCAGTTTATATTATTCTTGTATATTAGCATTTTGTTTATAATTATGTACATTTCCTTTGCATTTGTGCATGCCTTGCATGTAGCCTTTGAGTTCTGACCTGATCATATCTGTGCTACATCTTCATTCAGTATTTGAAAACATTGAACACCTGAACTGCCTTGATCTTGAACCTGTTGTCACTGGCCATGTCCATGCAGTGTTGATATTTCCTGTCCTGACCTTGCATTTGTGCTCATAAGTCCTCTGTACACATTCATGATGAGTCTCTGTTGTCTTTACTAATGTTGAGCTGCAGTGGTACTCTTGTTTCCACTATTGCACTGAGGTCTTCACTGTCTTCACTTGATACTATGTGCACTTGGTCAGTTGCATACTGGTTGTTGTTCGTTTCATTTAGTTCATTTGCCAGTATGTCTTGAACTGATCTGGTCCGTGCTTTTTATTTGCTTATGCTGAGTTTCCTGCAGCCAGTTCCTTGTGACTTTGTATTTCAGTTTTGGCCACTTGTTGTTCTCTGTCCTGATGTTACATTTGTTTATTTTGGAGTCTGCATATTATCTGCTAAGGACAGATGTTGAGTTAATCTTTGTGTTGGTATAAAATGAAAAGATAAGAGCTGATACTACACTTGAGCTATTACATCACCCTATTGGCTATTTAACTGATGTGAGCAGATATATACTTGACCATTTCAACTTGATGCACCTTGAGTCACTACCTTAGTTTGTGTATAACATTCCATGTTGGTATATTCGACCTGATCACTTATTTATTTGTGTGCAGTCTTCATTTGCAATACATACCATGTGCATCGCATATAGTTTTGTGCACATTTTCATATGTACCCTTGTGATAGACTGTCTTGAATTCTATGACCTGCTGATTGACTTTAGTTGCTGTCATGTTCTTGCTGAACTTGTTGAACCATTTTATTCAGTTCCAGTAAAAATTTAATTACTTTATCTATTTAATCATTAGCTGTTTAGTATTAACTATCAACAAATTTTGACCTTGACCTATCTTCATTTTTGCAGAAACGTTTTGACCTTGATCCAAATACAAAAGATTTTTATTTCAAAAGAATGTGTGAGTCTTTTAGGAGACATAAGACTGAGTTGAGGACAAAATACTATGACAAATTCAGCAATTACGATGAAAGGTTGAAAAATTGTCCGCCCACTGTTAGTCAAGATGACTGGGAGGGGTTTTTGAAGAACGAAGAGAAACCCGGTGTGAGCGAGCGAAGAGAGATAGGCAAAAAAAACAGAAAAGGATATAACTATGGCCACCACACCGGTCGAACAAGTCATGCAGTCGTAGAACATGATATGGTATGTTTGATTTCATTTTCCAGTAATTCCACAAGTACAGTATTGTTTTGATTTTTGCTATTATATGCTCCAGAAAATATATATATGCATATGTACAAGTGCAAGTATTATCCCAGAAAATATATATTGCTCCAGAAAATATATGGATAAAATATATATTGCTCCAGAAAATGATGCGATGTACAGCTTGCTAAAAGATATATGGAGATACTTGCACTTAGATAAATATATTTATGTATGGATATTCTTATTTATAACTTGCATATGAAACAGGTCATCATTTAGTTATATCATACTGCACAGGTCAGCATGACCTTTCTTTTCTTTCAAGTAGTTTCCATGCTTGTATTTCTGATTTAATTTGTTGCAAATTGACTATAAATTTGTTTATATATTTGTCATCAACAAACATGAACGTTTATATATTTTGGCTACATAAATTCCAAACAAATGGTACCTATATATCTTTCTATTTTAGTAATTGTTATGTTATAAATTTCAGGCCAGCTAGCCAACTTTAACCCAAAGTAATAAAAAATAGTAGCAATATTTTATTTTAATAAAGTAGTTCTAGTTCATTTGAATTCTTTGCTACTTGTAGTCAAGAATATATATGCATATATTTCTGGAGCAACATATATATCTCCATATATTTTTGCTATTAAGTGCAAGTATGAAATATCAATAAACTAAAAATATATATGCATGCATTAATATTTATTTTTTAAGAAATAAGCGGCAGCAACAAGCTTATAAGCATAGCATCATTTACTGAACCATTTGCAAGTCTGTTTTATTTTATTAGTTCAATTGATAAGTGTTTCCAGTACCATCATTTACTGAACCATTTGCAGGCTATTGCAAATCCGGATAAAGAAATAACACGTCTTGAAGTATGGGAGACAGTTCATACAAAAAAGGATGGAAGCATAACCGATTCCACTTCTCCATACTTTGTAAGTTAGCGAAATAATTGCTTTTTTGAATTATTCACTAATTCAATTTATATATTTATGCTTCATGATTAGGATAAAATTAAAAAGGCAAAGGAAGCAATGAAGGACGGTGTGGAAGAGGAGTTGCCGTTGGATGAAGACATACTTTCACAAGTTTTTGGGAAGGATACAAGAGGCCGGACTCGTAGTATTGGAACCAAGATATCAAGGACCCAAGTTAAGGCCTCCAAAATTGCACGCAAGCAAATAAAAACTGCTCAAAACATGGAAGATCGGATGACCAATGTAGAGGGTACATTGAAGACTTTAGTGGAATTGATTAAAGGAAATTATGAGAAGCAAATACCGGACAATGCTTCGAATGAAGGAGGAAGTAATGCATGTCACGATGCTACTGAAACACAGCCGGAAATTGACATTGGCAATCGACAGAATTCTTCCGAGTCGATAAGTTTGAAGTGTGAAATCTTAAACTTTAATCTGGAGGTCATTGCGACAGGTACAGTATGCAGAGGTTCGTTGGGTTCAATTATTCATGGAAAAGCTGTACCGCCATCATTTGAGAAGTTGGTTGTGGATAGCATACTGCTGCCAGATGAAAGCACAACCAAGCAAAACCATGCTCTTTCTACGACCTTCGAAGAAGTTGGAGTCGGCGGTTTTGTGTGCCATCCGAAGAATCTTCTTCGATACCTGTAGACGCTGTAGCACATCAGGTAGTTACTTGCAAATTTATGCTTTACTTAAAACAGATGGATTGTCGATGATGCTTCATGGCTATTAAATAATTGTATTTGCTCTCCATGGTCTTTGTTTGTTAGGCTTGCTATCAGCTTTTCTTTAGCCCTATTACTATACCTTTTCTTTATACTATAGTGTCTAGTGTTAGGACTTTTTTGACTATGTACGTAGAGTGTTGGCACCTGCCAGATTTATTAGCACCTCCTTCTTAAATATAGAATTATATTAGTGCTCTTCCCCTTGGAAGGATCATTCGTTTCTCATAAACATATTATTTAGCCAGTTTGATACAAGATGTTTATTTTTTTTATATTTTCTTCCATTTTTCATTTTATATTTTAAGTGATAATAATGCTTAATCAAACAATCTTGAAGCAGGCTTTATACTTCAAATTTTTCATGCACATAAAATTCTTACAGAAAAGGCATCAAGCTGAGATCATGTTAGTTACTAGTATACTGTTAGTAATTTTAGTATGGGATGAATTTAAACACACTTATCTAAGTTTTTAAAAGTAGGTCATTCCTTCCAATAGTGCATTCCACTAAGCACCCCTTTAACTATTATGAAGAATCTTTTTTTCCATATTTTCGACCCGCATCGCAGCGGCCAAAATTTGAGCAACAAAAAATTTAAATTTATTTACTTTTACAAATATTTTCAATAAAAAATAAAAAGATATCAAAAAATGCATTTTTTGCTCAAAAAACAAAGAAAAATAGAGAAAATCAAAATTCTGGAAAAATAATAACAATTCCAAAGTTTAAAAGGGGTGGTTAGCGAAATTAGGTTTTGGATAGCACCCATCTAATAAAATTTAAAAGGTTGGTTGCTTAATTTTCACTTTTAGTATTTTTTTAAAAGTATGCATGTTTGAAGCTTCATTTTGCTTTTGTATGCTAACGTGCGGACCAGTTTTGAATTTTTTGAGCTATCATTTTTTCTTTAACTTCATTTTCAATTTAAAAAAGAAGTTGCTCTCTATTGTTTTATAACAAGAAAATACGCCTATATGCCGGGTGAATATACAACCGTATATATATACAGCTATATTTCTTTACTATCCACATGTAATGTAAATGCTTGATCATAAAAGTTTACAAAAACGCACAGAACAATATTTGTATATCAAAAATTGGAAGCTATTTTGAACATCTGCAATAAGTAGAAAAAATCACATTACTGTCATTATTATGGTTTAATTTCCAATGGATAGAAATTGAAGGCCTTGTATGATTCAAACATCATAAAATAATGTGTAAAATACTAAAAATGCATACAAAGAAAAGATCACATACCTTTGTAAATAATTGAGTTCTGTGCAGTTGTTCTCTATTCTTGTCTTTGTTCTTGTTTCTTTACTTTTTTTACTATGTATTGAATTGCATTGTGTTTGCTAATTGCTATTGCTTGAATTGCATTTTTAAGTTTACTGTCTCTGTTTCTGGTTCACTGTATTTTTATAAAAAGAAAAAAAAAACTTATTTCATTTCCACATTTTCATTCACTATTACATAAATCTCTCTGTTGCATTGCCTGCACATATTTATTCTCTGTTGCATTGCATTTTTTTGGTTTACATCTATGTTCATGGTTTCATTTACTCCTGCACACACCATATTACCAGAAACATTGCACAAACCAATCTATCTCTGCAGCCCATTTCATCACAACATTCATATAATCCCTTTGCATTTGCATATCCACCTCCATTGCATTCATACTGTTGCACCACCATCTTCCATCATCTACGGCAAGACAAAACTTTACAATTCCCTACTGTTACATTCATCTACCTGCAAAGCATCATACTTTCCAGACTTCCATTCCGGATAACTACCACTACCATATCCAATAGAAGTATACACCATGTGTATTATACTTTAACATTTTGACATTTATCGTCACCTATGTTTATAAAGTATGGTAGTTCTTTGACTGATTTAAATTATATAAGGCATTTTGCCTGTTCAAAATATATGTCATTATACAGTTTGCCATATACATATTCTGAACTGGGTTCTTCTTTGCAATATACAGATTCTTTTCTCTGTGATGATATAAGGAGGCTTCCTTTGCTCTATGAACCTTTGACTGAAGATAAAAGCTTCCGCTCTTGGCATTCCTCTCAAATAGTGTATTCTATCTCTTGTAGTACGCTTGTAGTATGCTTGTAGTACTTTATTGTGTTCGTATTGTTTTGGTGAACTAAACTTTATGATGGTATTGTAGTACGCTTGTGTTGAAATTATCGTAACTTATGTGTTTTATGATGGTATTGTGGTACATATGCTTGTATTGAAATTATCGTAACTTATGTGTTTTATGATGGTATTGTGGTATGCTTGTATATCAAATATTCATAGATTTCTGCTGAATATGAAATGCAGTGAAAGCAATAAAAAAACAATTTTTTAGAAAAATTTTAATATAGCAACGGCCAAAAACCGTTGCAAAAATAAATTTGCGACGGCCTTTACCCGTTGCTCCAAGGCAACTATTCTATTGTATCTTAACATGTAGCAACGGTTCTAAGCCGTTGCTAAATAATATTCCGCAACGGCTTAGAACCGTTGCTTTTACAATAAACTGCAACGGCTTAGAGCCGTTGCGAAATCATATTTAGCAACGGCTTTGAACCGTTGCGAAATTTAGCAACGGGTCTTTTTGCAACGGTCCAAAGCCGTTGCTAAATTAATATGCAACGGCTTAAAACCGTTGCGAAATCGGGATTATGGTGTAGTGTGCAGCTTATTGTTGTATTACTCTGTGTCTGTGATTCTATGATTGATTTATTTACTGTATATGCTAAGTTTTGCCAATATAAAAATAACAATCTGTTGTTTTGGGCGATTCAAGTCTGACTTGTGTGGATTATTGTTGATTTGAATGGTTCGAAATGACAGGTCGTTACATGTGGTATCAAAGCCTTGGTTTAGTCAAAACTTAGCATATGGAGTAAAAACTCATTAGTGATAGGGTAGTAATACCCTAGAATGAGTAAAATTAATTACAAAATCATCTTCTTTCGAGCTTGAAATTCTTTTTTAGGATCCTCTTTGATTTGGATTTCTTTTGAATTTTGGAACTCTACCGTTGTTCTAAAATCCATTCTTGTCTTTTCTTGTTCGTGTTCTTCTTGATACCGGAGCATCCCATATCTTTATTTTGGTTGATCTCTGTAATAAATTTGAGCACATCTTAAACCTCAATTGGCAACTTCATCCTTATGTGTGACTAATCCCATCGGTGGTCCCGCTAACCTTAGTACGAATTGTAAAGGGGTGAAACTCCTTTACAATAGGCATCGATTCACCGGAGATTTCTATGTCCTCGGTTTTGTTGCATTTGATATCTTACTTGGGGGTGATTGGTTAAAGCGATATGATGCTGTTATTTCTTGCAAAGCTCGAATCGTTTCTTTAGTAGACGACCAGGGTAATTCTCTTGTGATCCAATGTCAAATGCCTTAGGATTTTGCAGGATTTTTATCTTTTCGCTTGATTCTCAGCCTAGTGATCTTGACTCCACCCCGATAGTCATGGATTATCCTGATGTTTTGGTGAAGTCACTTCTCTACCCCCTAAGCGGGAAATTGAATTCCACATCAATCTTATTTCTGGAGCTCGATCTTGCTACCAGTTTTCACCAGCTTCGTGTAGCTGAGGAGAGCATTCCCAAGACAGCTTTCCGAACAGAGAATGGTTAGTCATGCCCTTTGGATTAACCAATGCTCCTGCCTTCTTCGTTGATCTTATGAATTGCGTTTTCCGCGATGTTCTCATAAGTTTGTCCTGGTTTTCGTTGATGATATTCTCATCTTTTCTAAGTCTGAGAAGGAACATGAGTCACATTTGGGCTATGTGCTGGAAACTCTTAGGAGTCATCAGTTGAAGGCTAAATTTTCTAAATGCCATTCTGGAGGGATGAAGTCCGATTTCTTGGGTACATTGTTTCTGAAAATGGAGTCTCGGTTGACCCAGTGAGGGTCGCCGCGATTAATATAAGTCTATCCATCTTTCTTCTTTTGTAATTTAATTATCTTATCTTCCTTTCGAGCCTATCTTCTTAGTTAGAATTTTCTTTGATTAGGGTCCCTCTAAATTTGAATCTCCATCCTTGTTCTAAAATCCATTCTTGAATCATCCTATGAGGGAGCGTATTTGTAATTGATATAAATTGTTTTATATTGTGTTGTTTGAGTTGTTAAGTTTGAATTTTGGGTTTCGATCGATTCGTCTAGCTAACGCTATCGATAGGAATTCCAAAACACTTGAACAGAGAAAACTGACACAATATTATTTTTGAAATTGGTAAATGAAATAATTTTATGTATGATCATATTATATATATATATAAGTATAATTTTCTGAAATTAGATAGTTAAATGAATTGGTTGTTAGAAATGATAATACTAGATTATTATTTATTGTTTTGTCAACATTCTTTAACCATTAACTATTGTTGTATGTTATAAGGAGATGAAATTTTAAAACATGGTTTATAAATCTGATTTGCAAATGAAATGAATTTAAATTAAGGATTTGAGAACTTAATTTTCGGTGCTTTTCAAAATTTGGTTTTCAAAGTTTTGAAAAAAAAAGTATTATTTGAAAGTATTTTCGAATGGAAATTGTTTCCAAAGAATTTTAAAAGAAGTAAGTCAGTACTCTCCGCTTCTGTCGATGGACAATAATTTCGATGATGACTGCAACATCATCGACATTCATTTTCGATTCTCAAAGTGGGGAGACCACTTAGTAGCTTTGCTAAACTTTTGTTTTGGAAAATGGATTTGATTTGAATTTCTTGAGAAATGGAATTGAAACAACTTGAAACAGTTGAACTAGGATAAAATTAATTTGTATAATACTCAATTGCATTCTAAAACATATATAACTTACCTGAAATATGCTAAAAGTTAAAATATTAATGTGAATATGTAATTGAAGGTTATCAAGAGAAACTTAAGTAATAAAATATTCAAACTAAATTTTGCTTAATAGAAATGTTGTAAATAAAAAGTTGTATAGTGCTCAATTACATTCGGAAATATTAATAAAACTTACCTGGAAAACGTTTGAATGTAATGAGAGTAGGTAATTGAATGGTATACAATATAAGTAAGTAATAAGATGTCCAAAAATGAAATTTTATTAAGAGAATCTATAAATAAAAATTGAGTGGTTATAATAAATGTTTATACACTTAATCTATGTTGCAAGATATTTTAAGTGAAATAAATTGAATAATAAAAAGAGAATGCTATTTAAGTAAATAAGGTGAATGCAAATAAATTGGATATGAATGTAAATTAATTGAAAGTGAGTTAATTAGAATGATAATAATAAATGGATGTTAATAAGAAATGATATATATAATGTTAACACTCGAAAATGAAATTTATATGGTTTTGAATTAGTTGTTGTATCTGGAACTATGTACTTCGAATCTAACTTTCCTTTCTGTTGCTTCTATTCTTCTATCTCGTTCCTTTTCGGGGATGAAAAGTTTTGAGTGGGGGAGAGTGTAACGACCCATAAATTTTAACGATTTTTATAACGTAAATTAACTAAGATTTTTCATGAAAATAAACAATAAAATTTTTAAAATGAAAATTTGATATTTGGAATACGTATATTTAAACGTAGCATGTGTCAGATTTTTATCGGAAAATATGTAAGTTTGTTCGGTTGTGAAATTTCAATTTAAAATTTAAAATCAGATAAATTGATGAAAATTAAATATTTTTGAAATTGGAATATTTTTATACAAGAAAAATGTAAATCATTTTCTGAGTGAGATGTCCTAATTCGTTTCGCCAAATTTGGAATGTTCTAGCCCCGTTTATCTTATTTTCGGCGGTTTAACAGCATTTTGGCAGCGAATATCGAATTTTGATAGGTTGGTCGTATCATTGATATCTATGTACCATTCTGTTCGTCTCGTCGTGCTGATTTCCGCAGTATATTCAGTTGTGCATTTCGACATCCGGTACGCAGCAAAATCTGCGAAACGGTTAGCCGTATTGGTACCCGTTTGGAACCTTTTGGTGTTCAGTGTCCTTTCATTATCAACCATGAAACCAAATGGCCACTTGTTTTTAATATTCCTATCAATTCAACCTGTGACTTTTGTTATTCACTTTTGTTATTCCAACTTTTCAATATATTCTCTGGTTCATTGCCATTCTTTCTTCTCCCTTCTGTCCATTCTGTTCTTTCGTTGAAAATAAATAAATATACAAGCTTGTTTTTATTCTGACAGCTTGCTCGTCCATTTCTTTTGCATTCAACCTATTTCGCTTATATTTTGTTTCTTCGAGCCTGCTCATACCCATCCTCTCCCCTCCATTCTCTTGCGCCTTCCCTCTCCGTTCTCAACCCGCCTAGAAAGCCACCATCCACCGTCCAAGCCTCTCCAGCCGATCCAAACCCACACACCCACTTACCTCATCCACCTAAAGCAGCAGACCCTCCCAGCCACCTTGCCAAGCGCCGAAACCAACAAACTCCTCTCTAACCCGAGCCCACCTTTCTTCCCACATCGCCACCCCTCTAGCCTCTTTGACCAAGCAGCGCCATCTCCAACACCCACTGCACCCGAGCACACCTGACTACAACAGCCCGCGACTCACGCAACCTCTCCTCCGCGACTTCACTTCCCTGCCGACCAACTTTCCAACCAACCACCATACACCACAGCTCCTATCCCTCCACCCCCACGCTGAGCACACAGCCGCCTCACCAAAACCACTGACCCAAACCCGAAGCATTCTACAGCACACGCCCTCCTCTGCATAACTCAAAACCCACCTCGTCTGTGCTCCACCTAAACGCCATCAGCCTTTCACCTATCTCCAAACAATCAGCCTTGTGACTGCATCTCTCCCCTTCCCAGCTTGTCCTACGACCAAGCTCCAACCCCTAGCCTCCCTTCTCTAAAAAAACAAGAAGAGGAAGAAGTTGCTTTGAAAGTTGAAAGATGGGCGAGTGTTTCCTTAGAACGATGAAACTGATTCACCGTTTTGTACTTTGAAAGAAACGTTCAAAAACAAGAGGGGAAGATATTTTTTTGTTTTGATCCATCGAATTCGTGTTCTTTTGCTTCGCCTTATGTGCTCGCTATCCAAAAATTTACAGTAGTTTTTTTCTTTGGTTTACCGCTGTCCGGATCCGTTCGCAGCAGTCCATATTGTCATTGTCCTGCTTGCTTATCCGTGTGCTTATCCGTGTCCATTTACATCTTATTCTCGTTGTTCTCTAGCCTCGAAAGGTGAGCGATCACTCATGATTAACATTCTTATGTTTAGTAAATTGATTTCACATGAAATGACGATTGAAATATGTTGTTAAATTTTGAATTGGTTAGAAATTTAATTGTTAAATTTGATATGTTATTATCTGCATTTGTTAACCTATGTTAACTGACATATGACACCATAACACGTTGTATATATATATATTATATTTTTAATTGTTAGATATGATCCATGCTTGTAATTGATATGTTGTGCTATTTTAAATTATTGTGCTATTGTTCTCACACTTCAAGTTCCCTGTCAGTTTAGGAAATCCTTTTGGGTTGAAATGATACATACTCGAATGATATTATAGATTAGGGAAAATCGTTATGGGTTGAAATGATAAACCCAAGCGATTTTATTGATTTTATATCTTGGGATTGCGGGTTGAAATGATATATACCCGTAAATATTAAATTATTGCAGATTGAAATGATAAATATCTGTATCACTTGACCATAGGTTAGAAAACTATATACGGACACCGTTGGTCTATTTTAAATGATTTCCTAATTTTTTGAAAAAGGAAAATATTTGTGTTTAATAAATATTGATTTTTAAAATATAATGTAAGGATTTTAATTTTTAATACGTGTGTAAATTTATATTTTTAAAAATTATATGTTTGGAAATTTTAAATTTATAAGTTAACTTTTGAAAAATATAAATTTTAAGATTTTACTTATAATTTTATTATTTTAAAATATATATAATAAGATTTAATATAAATCTAAATTTTATAATAAGATTTGATTTAATAAAAATTTAATATAATAAAATTTAATTTAATAAGTATGTATATAATATTTTTAAGTATTTATTTGAAATATTTTAAAAATAGATTTTTTAATAATTTTAATAAATTAAAGTTGGAAAGTTGATTTGAAATTGATTTGAAATTTTATTTGTTTATGAATGGTATTTAAATAAAAAATTGATTTGAAACTTATTAATTTTGAGATTTTAAAGATACGATTTTATAACTTGATAACTGGATTTTTATTTAAGGTGATTAAATGAATATTTTCAAATTTAAATAAAAATTGAAATTGAATATTTAATATTGATTTAAATTTGTAATTTAGATTTTATTTAAATGTTATTAAAAATGATTAAGTGAATATTTCCAAATTTAAATAAAATTAAAGTTGAATTTTTTAAATATAAATGAAATTTATCAAATTGGGTTATTGTAAATATTTGAATATTTAAATTTTGAAACCTATCGAATTTGAAGTGGTAGTTCAAACCTGGATTTGAAATCGGTATAAATGAAAAATGGTTTTAATGAGAATTTAAATCAAACCTTTAACCTTTTTAATTGAAATTGTTGAATTGAGATTGATTTAAATTGAATTTTGGAACTAAAGTTGATTTGAATTGATTTGTGAAATTGGAAGAAACAATTCTAGTTTGAAACTATTTTCGATATAAACTCTTTTTAATATATAAACTATTTTAATCTATAACCTATTTTAAATATAAACTATTTTTCATGTATAACTATTCCAAGATATAAACTACTTTCAATATTTAAACTATTTAAGTTGGAAATGAATATGACTTAAAGTGAATAATGATTTTGAAAGTGAATAGGATTTCGAAAATGATATGATTTCGAAAGTGAATATGATTTCGAAAGTGATATGATTTCGAAAGTGAATATGATTTCGAAAGTGGTATGATTTTGAAATGAATATGATATTTTGATATGAAGTATGAACTGTTTGAAATGAAAATGACCATGGTGTGAAATAATTGTTTGGTTGTTAAAGAGACCGGGATCGGATATTACTCTCTGCCAATACCGAAATCCACTTTAACAACTATGCACGTGATGGAGAATCCATAACGTAGTAGGATGGTTTGGTGAACGTCTGTATGAGGTATGAATGCAGCCCTGACCCCCTCGGGTCAGCTTGATATGACTAAAAGAGTAGCCACGCCGGGCCAAGTGAGGTCGCACTTCCGATCGAGCATGCTTCTTCGATACCAATCTATTACTTTGTGATTTGATTGGGTGCACCTTTGATTATGGGAGTGTGTCTTGAGGTGGGCAGTAGTAGCTGTTATGCGTTACCACTAGTCCAGATCCGCAAAATGGTAGTATCCTACCCTGGGCATTGCCTCACATGCCTTGTCATATGCCTTATCGTGCCCACTACGAGTTTGGTTTGTACCATACCTATGGAGTGATCCCTGAGTATCCCACCAGTTTGGTGGAGCTTACAGTATCTGTATAGAGTACGAAAATTATATAAAAATGTGTTAAGGGGGATATGGGTAACGCCTTAACACAATTTTAATATTTTACTTTATTGTAGACATTATCTATATAGCGTATTGTACTATGTATGTAAATAGTTTAACGGATCCTTAAATGATGGAATTCCAAACATCCTTTAAGTTATATTGCATTTCACTTGGACATTTCACTTGAGTTGATTTACTTGCATAAGAATGTTAATCCTAACTCGAGTGTTTTGTGTTTTGCTTTACGCTCGGGTCAGACTGAGTGTCAAAGCATTCGAGACTCACTTTTGGAGCTTGGAGCTTTTCTTGAAGATCTATCTTTACCTGTTCATCTTTTCAGTTATTTCCAGTTGTTTATGTTCAGACTTGCCATATGCTTTTGTAGTTAAACTTCTATGTACTTGGGATTTTCTGTTGTATTTGTTTCAGACTCTGATGTTTTGTTGTAGCTTCATGAACAACTATTTATCTATTTCCGCTGCTTATTGTTGTATTACTCTGTGTCTGTGATTCTGTGATTGATTTATTTACTGTATATGCTAAGTTTTGCCAATACAAAAATAACAATCTGTTGGTTTTGAGCGATTCAAATCTGACATGTGTCGATTATTGTCGATTTGAATGGTTTGAAATGGCAGGTCGTTACATTCCCTGCTATCCCAATCAAGAGATGACCATCCTTGGCCTCGATCCAAGGTTGTTTTCATTTGCTGCGTTTATGGCTACTCCTGTTACACCACCACTGTCCGGTTTCTCACATATTGTCATAGTTGGTTTTTCTGACCTATTCTTCGATTAGATCGCACAAGTATCTGCAACCATTTTTGTTATTCCCATCCAGCTCATGGAATAGGCAATATTTCCAAGACGTACTCTCACGGTCCATGGGTTCTCTTTTTGCCGGCTTTCGATAGGGGATCCGACCCCTAGTATCTGTATAAATCCGCTCTGGGATTTCATTCAAATTTGTATAAAAAGAGAATTTTGGTTCCCTTCTTTGCCGCTTTAATCCTTCAAAGCCATCATTCGTCTTTCATTTTCCTTTGCCTTTGCTTGATCCTTCTCCGATCGCTCCTTCGCCAGCCACATCATTAGTCTCTTCCTGATCTGCCTCAACGTCCTTTGACGCAGGTATCTCTCGGCATTATGAAAAATCCTGCGAGATCCATCGTTGGATCCTATTCCGAAGCAACTTTGAAATCTGTCTTAGCAGCTATTCCTAAAAACGCCGCCATAAAAACCATTGATGGATCTGGCTTATCGACCACGGCAGCCGTCACATTAAACCTTGTCAGAAAACTTCTGAGGGTCTCTCCAGCCCTCTGCTTCATACTCGCTAGTGCCATTACATTTTTGGGTTGCGAAATATGGACCCGGAACTGTTTCACAAATCTATTCACTAGCTCAGCCCATGTGCTGAAGGAACCATTCTCTAGTTATCTGAACCATAATGCCGCCAGATTCGTTAGATATAGAGGGAAACATCATTCCATGACCACTTCAGATGCACCCAACACCTACTTGTATCGGATGTACCTCATCAAATGAACTATTGGATCAGTCTTTCCGTCGTACATTTCTAATGTTAGTAGCTTGAAATCAGGCAGATTCCTAGCATACCAAATGTTTGGAGTGAAGGGACTCCTGTTCACATCTTCCAGGTTTTGGTTAGGCAAATCCCCTTTCATTGCTTGTCTCGCTATCTTGGCAAGTCTGTCACTGTCATCCAAAGGAATTCTCAAATTAGCATTCTCAACATGCCCCCTGTTTCCACGAGGTAATTCTGATACATACTCCTTCAGTCGTGCACCAACGTTCTAATTCACATCCACATGCCCATCATTATTCCTTGAACGTGCAATATTTCCTCTTAGGCCAACATGATCCATACCTCTAAGCCTTGGGGATCAGTACCGACCCGTTGTGGATCGATACCGATTCATATTACTGCCTTAGGGTTTGTTCTAGTGTGCATTATTCTGCCTTCTGGCATGTTTGCTCCTACTTCAGGTCTCTGGTTCTTGTTTGCAACGACTCTGGTTGTTCTTGCTTATCCCATTTTGCTGAAGAAATTATCAATCATCTTTTCCTGGCGAGCAATCATCCTTTCTTGCATCCATTCATCATCATCTCCATCATATCCCTAGTTATATAGATGGATGAGGGGTTAGCTCCTGAGGATGCCTCTTGGCTGCCCCTTGTTAGTTTCCTCTAATAACGGCTTTTCCAGTTGATTGTCTTATCATTTTGAATCTTTCCAGGTTTCAAACCAATGAACTGTAGTGTTTCTCAGTGAAAACACAAAATAATGTTTGAACCAAAAATGACACAAACATCAATGGATTGAGTAGAGAATAAAAAGTAAAGAAAATAAATTTAAAACGAGCAAGAAATAGAGCATACAAGATTTATAGTAGTTCGGCATACTCTGGCTACGTCCACTTCAAGTTTCCTTTTATTATAATATTGTTTTTCAAGTACAGTTCTTACGGATCGATATAAATCCATTACGGATCGGTATAAATCCGTGAGATTACTAAAGAATGTTAGAAAGTTGGCAAGTAAAAAAATCCTTAAAAATGAGCTCTGCCCTCCTATTTATGGAGGGAGGAATCCTAAAACTCGCTTGAAGATCTACACCTCGTTCTCCAAGCCCGAGACTAGTTCTTTAGAAAATACGGGTTCTGCCTCAGAAAAAATCACGTACCGGTACCAATCCATGGGCTTGGATCATTACCGATTCACGGGATAGTCAAATTAGTCGTTGTGGACTCTTTGTTTAAGCTCGACTCTTGGTTAGCTTCGTGATTCCATACTTGTTTGCACCATTATTTACTTGTTTCTAAGTCAAAATGATGGATCTATGAACGAATGGAGTTGCTGATTTCAAGAGCTCATGGAGATCGATAGAGAATCGCATAGGATCGACGAAATAATACTTGCAGTAGGCTTCTAGCATCAAGTAGAGTAGATAGGCAGAAGTGGGGTTGGATCGCATCAAATCTCGTGGATCAGTACTGATCCAACTCTTAGTTGGATTTTGACTTTCGGTTTTCTTGAGATGTTTTGTATTTGTCATATAATCTTGGTTGTACTTGAGTTTTGTGCTTCGCAGTCATCTCTCCGGATGTCTTGCCTTGATAACTTTGAAGTCTGACTTGTCAAGCTTGTCTATAAACTGCCTGGTCAAAAGACGGGATAACAGACAAATTTATGGATAAAATTATTTCTAAAATACACGCCTTAAGAATTATATATATATATATATACAATGATTAAGCCAAAATAATTTCCAATTGAGTAAAAACATCCAAATTACATTTAAATCTTTCTAATGTATTTGCAAATATATACACGTAAGAGTATGTGTGTAATTCCAGCCCAAAAAAATAAAAATTTGGATTTTCTAAATAATCAAAATATTACAAAGCCAAAATTTCATACATCAAATTAAGCATGATATCAACAACCTCTATATTTTAAAATTGATTAAAAAGTCAAATAGAAACATATAAATCATTAAATTGTATAATATATTTAGAATATTATTATACGAAACACTAAATTATATATTCATGACCTAAAGCATAGTTTTATACGTATATAAATTTTGGTTTTAATTTATCAAGTTACAACAGATCATATCGTTTAGCAAGTTATTTAAATTGTATTGCAAATCTAAATTAAGGTGACACAATAATATGTACATATAAAATCATGATATGTATATTATAGCCAAGAAAACAAATTTAGATCATAACTTTCAGATCTAGCCAACTATTGACACTTTGATTTGGAATCGCTCCTTAGATTCTTGAATCAACACCCAACTTTGCAAGAGAAGGATGAACCACTTTATTAGATTTTATTTGCTCCAATCTCGGGTGAATGGAAGAGAAAATTTCAACCATGAAAGAGATGCAGGAGGTAGCTATACATGAGGGAAGAATGATGAAAGAAAAATTGAATGAGGAAAAGAATGAGAGGATTTTGTTTTGAGGAAAGAATAGAAACATTTTCAATTTCTTCTTTAAAACTTCCTCTTTTAATTCCTAATTAATCTTCAACTAAGTCAATGCTTCCCCTTTCCTTGCACGGCCGACCAAGCATGTCCCCTTTTATGGACTAATTTTTCAAAAAGCCTGTTAAGTAATTAACTGCATTTAAAACCCATTTAAATACTTACTGATATATATATATATATATATGACTTTTATTTTGCTTTCAAATAATTACTAACAATACTCAAATCGTTAAAATAATAATAATAATTAATATTTCTTAAACGTTATTTAATTTAATAAATTTATAACATTTTATAAACTGATTAAAATCCTGTTGTTTTTTGAAGAATTCATAAATACGGTTGTAAGACTCAAAGGTGTGAATTTAGTCACCAATGAATTTTGAATAATCCAAATATTAATATTCACACGTCACCTTAGCTAGTGATATGAAAGTTTGACCAAACTCATCACCTAAGGATTTTTTCTGTAAAAAATTCAATTTCACATTTTATTAATCGGTGCCTTCAGTAACAATAATTCACACATGTTCTTTTTGTTAAAGCTATATCACTTTAGGATATATGAAATTTGATATTGGTCAAAATTCCAATTTGTCCACATTCAACTTATCAAGGACCTCTAGCTCAAATGGTTGGAGGCATGACGCCTTAGACAGAGGTTCTAGAGGTTATGGATTCGAGCCATTGAGACACCATAATGAGTACTTTTCTTGAATAAAGTATCACTCTTGTTATAAAAAAATAACATTTATTATTAAACGTTCTACTATAGCTAAAGATTTTGACTTTGAGTTGACTGTAGTTGACCGTGATACTAACCTCATACAACCAAGAAGACGAATTCTCTACTGAATAGTATTTCACTTCGAATGCTTCATTCAACTCACACCCAACTATGGTCACTCGATGGATTGTCATGCCATGGTTAACTATAATTAAAGTGGATATTCTCATTGAAGTTCCACAGTATTCTTAAATTGAGGGAATTGTGTAACATCATCGCCATAAGATTTTCTATTTGACCTGGTTGTTATCAACCAATGCGGAACTCTTGGGCGAGTAAATCCATATTTATCCAATAACTATAAGCACATAACCCTCTAAGAACTCGTAGTAGCCATGAGTAATACACTGCCTAACATTTGGAGAGTGTTACACACTTTACACTCAACATATGAACCGGCATCCTTTTCTCGAAACATCTTGGCCAGGAATATTTAAAACAAAATGCCATTTTATCTTGTGATTGATTACTCAAAATTGCAAGTACAATTGCATGGCAATTTAGTTAAGGATTTTCTTACTATATACTATAAATTAATTACTTAATTAGTTACATCATAATATAACAAAATATATAAAGGAAAACAAACATCGGTACTGCGAATAAGATTGGCTATAGAGTTGGATATATGTAAATAATTACATAACCACCCCTAGGAAATACCACTAACCTTTTCAATTTTCCCCTTGCACTTGGGGTCAATTATGAAATCTTAATATAATTCCTTTAGTTATTTCAGAACTGATTGAGCTAGACCTTTAGTGAACATGTTTGCTATATTGTATTACCATCTACTTTATCAACCAACATTTCTTAGTCATTGATAAACTGCTTTTATCATGTGGAACTTTTAAAGTATGTGTCTAGACATCTTGTGAGCCCTAGTTTCTTTCATGATCTACATCACGACATTGTTTTCACAAAACAATATCATGTGATTCTCAATATTTAGCGTCAACCCTAGCTTAGTTATAAATTTATGCATTTATATTTTTATTGCATTTGTTGGAACGCTATTCAAGCCGATGTACTTAGGCTTTCGGTTGAATCAGCATGTAACGACGGGCCTTTTTGACCCTCAAAAGTTGATACTAATATATCTGTGGTATTCACATACCGAGTATCCAAGGGCCGGAAAGATAGATTGTTTGGGTGGCATAAAAGAAAAGATAAAACAGAATCTCACATCATGACATGTAATATATAATATCCAACTAATCTTTATAAAAGAAAACTGTAACATACATACATCAATTAGAGTAAAATAACCTATCATCAGCCTAGAAAGTTGTAGTAGCTTGTCCTTAATAATGTTGATAAATACAAAACAAGAAATACATCTGAAATAATAGATATGTGAACACGTCTTAGAGGCATCTAGATCGTCTCCTGAAGCTCCAAAGCATCCATAATTAAATCTGGAAAGTACTCAGATCTGACCCGAGCATTATAAGAAAATAACACCCAAATTATTCTTCTAAGCCTGCGTGAGAAACTCAAACTATATGGATTTCTATATTTATAAAACCTTTTGAAAATAAAGGTATCTCGTAAGACCACGCCGCACATAAACACGTACAGGTTTTGACCTTACGATAACCAAATCATTTTAGAAAATCCAGTGATATTATAATGATGTCTAAGGTTTAAAATAAATAATTAGCATAGTAGTAATGGTTACATTAATTACATTCAATAAAATATTTAGTATATAACTAAGTCTGTAAAGGTACATATTGGAAAATAGATTCCATACAATAACAAGTCTATTAGGGTATCGCCTGCCACAATACACCTCTAGAAAAATGTATTGAGGTCACAAACCTTGCAACTCCCGCCAACGTAGAACCAGCCTACCCCTTCCTGGATAGTACCGTATATTATTATTCCTCGGCTGCCAACGTGACAAACCGTATCGGGCCCGAAGCATACATAAATATATAAATATCGATCTAGATCAGATATGATCAAACCCTAATGGTAGCGAACCACATAGACCTGCTGCATATCCCTTGTTTTAGTCATTCCCGGGTGCGAGGCTTGAAGCTACATTCTACCTTTTTGGAAAATTCCACTTAGAATGCTAACACTACCCTCCCGGAAACAATTTAATGCCAACACTCATCCATACAAGGTTGTTCTAGGACCGAACAAAACAAAAGGCACTACTTCTTCTACATCCTTTTTGGAATCACCCTTAGAATTAATAGTAAGTAGCACTTGCACTTCAAAAAACTCCGTCTTTGATTTCCGTCATCTTCAAGAAGTCCCAAATTCGAATGTTTATGTCGGTTCGAAGAAGTTTTCAGATAACATATCCGATCCCGGCCTCTCCGAACCAACAACCTATAGTTTTCGATTAGCTCAATCACCTTAATGAGTTCTCCCGATTGATCTCAAACCGTATGAACATGTAAAGCTCATATATACTTCCTAAGTCAAAACTGGCCAAGATTTGATAGTCATTTATTTAACTATCAAATAAACAAACAATCAAAGCAGAAATTTAATTTCATATGGAAACCAAGCATGATTAAGTACATAAGCAACCACTAAGCCTCTTTAATTAATTCTTTGATTGAATAAAATCACTTTGTAAATACTTGTATTAAAAATACCTTTACAAAGATATAGGTATGTATACTACTCATTCAGTATCCATTTATACTCTTTCAATGCTGGGGAAAATATCCATATACTTATCTCATCGATATAAGTATATTCACAAAACATTTACGAAGATTTTATATTTCAAAAGCATACTTAAATGGGTCAAAAACAACTGTCTACAAAAAAGTTGAATGTTTTCCATACCATCATAATTATAAAGATCATTTATGGGAATTAAATCTCCAACACTTGTTACGTTCCTGATATTCTTGACTTAATCTATCCCTCGCCCAGAAACGAAGTCGAGTAATGAAGGCACTAGTTGCCCTTAGCCTTTAGACACTTCGGTTCTAGATCTCATAGATAGAGGATCAATCTACTCATCAACTTTTAGTGCCAAGTATAGGACACCTTACTTTCCATAAATAACTCAATTCGTATACAAAAATAATACTTTATATAATGAACATCAATCTTCAATTTCAAATTTAAACTATCCTTCGGATAATAATAAGGCCATTCAAGTTAGGGTACTATTACCTCTCAAACCTTGACTTGACAATATTCTTGTCTTTCAGGATAGGTAGAAGTTTCCCTACCTCGAAGTTTAATATTAAGTATACAATTTCAGAAACCCATATATTATTTATTTAAATCAAGGCTTTATAAACCAACTTTCTTTTCCACTTTAAAATTCCACTTAAAATCCTTATAACACACATTAAAAGTCCCATAGAAAATCTCATTTAAAAATCTTTATTCAAACTAAGTTGGATTTGAAAAAGTCAAGATTTCCTTTGTCATAAAACTACCTCTTGCTTTATTATATCAAATATCCCTTTAAATCACTTATATAGATTTCAAAGCTTCCTTTAAAACACTTTAAACCAAGATTTAAAACTTCCATTCAAATCATAACTTAAACCCATCACCTTTAAAGGAGAATACGACTTGAAAAGTAAAGGGATTTCTTTTGAATTAACCACTTGTTTAAATATACCAAAATAAATTTTTTAAAACCGTACTAGAAACCAAGTGGTAACCAAAATGTCTCAAGGGATTCTTAAAGTCATCACCAAATATTTTTTCAAAGTATTTCAAAAAGAGGCTTACCATTATCATAGTGCTTAACACATACTATTACTATTTTCTTTATTTTAAAGATTCAACCTTTAAACATCAAATTCACATACAACAAACACAAGTTACCAAGCTGTGGCATATAAGCAATTCATTTATACAATATAAAATGAAAAGTAACATCAGTTGTTGTGAGGAATCCCGTTGGATCCCTCCATAAAAATCATATTCCTCGAAGTGCTTACGTCCCAACCTATTCGCTACGAAGTACTTCAACTTCCACTTTCATATGCCCTGCAAAACAAAGTTAGTCATAACATCCGCTTCCAAGCGAGAATCAAACATCATATGCAACAATATTTACAACATCAAAACATTGACTTTTTAAAGCTATTGCATAGTAAGTTATCTCACTGCAATCGAATGTGGAAGTTATATTTGCTAATCTTATGTAAAAGCAGAGGATATATTCACTTGGAATCATTTATTAAAATATAAACGAATCAAAGGAAAGAGATTAAGATTACATCACTTCCAATTTGCTTTGCTTGAGACAAGGAATACTTAGCCTTTGATAATGAAGATGCAATTTGGTTTCTTTTTCTAATTTGTCAATGGAGTAAAATGAGATATGAACTTGGGTATTTATAGGTGAAGAGAAGGATACTTTAGTAATTACCTAACCTCTTAGAGCCTAACCTAATTCGACCAGATTTTGGTCCAATGGCAACCATCCACATGGCATAACCTGATTAGACGATATTTTGGTCCAATGGCAACCATCCACATGCATAACATACTATGACCATATTTTGATCCAATGGAAACCATTCGCATGGAATTTAAAAATCATTATGCTATTTTGTTTTATACTATTGTTTTATTAGGCAAGTAATTATACTATTTTGTTTTGTACTATTGTTTTATTAGGCAGTAATTATACTATTCTATTTTATTTGGTACTATTTTGTTTTGTTAGGAAGGTCATTATATTATTTTATTTTGTTAGGTAGGTTAGTGAGCTTAGGCTAGAAGCTAGGTAAGGATAAGTTTTGAAATAGGAAGAAGTTGAAATATAATGATTATAAGGAAAAGTTTACAAAGTGTGGTCCAACTAGAGTTGAAAGATTCAACCTTTCTTCTTATAAGTTTAGATATATCAGTATCCTTAGCCACCGTATAACTTGAACCATCTTAAACTAACATTTTACACCTGTTTTAAAAATCGATTCGAGATGTTTTATCCATATTCCATTTTGGTTATATAATCCATTATTTAATCACTTAAAAATGTTTTAAATACTCATATTTAATGTGACTAAATCATGGGTCGGTACATAAAAAATTTAAAATTAATCAAATATTCACAAATCAAAGCGATAAAATTCGGGGTCATTACATTCTTCCCCTCTTAATAGTGTTTCAATCCAAAATTTCATCATAAACAAACAACCAAGAAACAAGCTATACCAGTTCTTAATTTTCCCCAAAATGTTAAATGACTACAAACCCCTTCTCATCACATAAGGATGATAAACATCTATTGAGCATACCTCATGCTCAATAGCCATAGGTTATTACTCAATCAATTATTCACACTATCTCATGAAAAATTGAATAGTCATCTACCCAACTCCTCATAAACTATAAAACATTAAAGGAAAATATATTAAACTCATACAATGTACGCTATATATGTATCGATCACTTACTCGAATACATAAGCTTTTCTTCCAAACTAGTATCGCTCACTCGACTTCCCTAGTGCAGAGTCCGATCAGGCTCCTTGATTAGGAACCTTTTTTCTTCTTGCATAGCCATATACTATGATAGGAAACCTTGGCACTGTGTCAAGAACCCTCACCAAGTGTTCGCCATCAAGAATTGAGTGATAAATCCTCATTCGAACCGGGGTGAATCACCTCAAAGTCATGTACTCAAATCTTGGATCAAGAGTCATGCGAAGAAATGATCTACGTATAACTTACGCACTTATTTTTATTGGTTCTCACTTATACAAATTTCTTTTTCTTCTAAAATTATTTATGAAGACATTTCATAAAATATGACTTAAGTTAAAAAACTTGTATAATACCCATTACATCTTGTGAGTATATCAACTATATGACTAAATCTTTTATCTTTTCTAAGTTCTAATTCATGCCCAAAATAAATCTTGGTCATAAAACCGAGTCGACCTTTTCGACCTTTTTGCCTATTCGGTCTGGTAAGTAGCTAAGAAGAGTAGTATGTTGGTATCCAAACTCAGTTCTAGGGTTTTAATTTTCCTTAGACATTTCTCAGGTAAGGATGTTTATTAGCCGACCCAATAACATCAAATAGTTTATACAACTTAGGTGTCAAAACAAGAGACACGGTTATAACAAAACCAAGTTTATTAAAACCTTCTTATTAAATTTAACCCATCTAAGCTTGAGTCAAGTTATTTTTTCTCTAATCAAGAATGATATAAATCCATATTGATAATTTCATTTATCAACAAATTCTTTTATCAAAATACCTTTTTATTTTGAATCCATTTTCTTTAAGGAAACTTAACTAAATACTCGGTTTTTTATTTCAAAACCTTTTTGAAATAATGCTATATATTTTAATCCATAGAAAATATACATATAGAGAGTAACCCCAAAATTATACCAAGGAACTAGTCTTGCCAAATAGTATCATACATTCCTTTAACATGATGGGTAATACTTAAGAGAAGTGCTTACCATCCGAACATATATCTTGCCCATTTTAGTCATTTTCATGCCATTTGGACTAGTTATCATAAAAACACTTCTTCTTTTTCTGTGACGACCCGTATTTTTGACGTTTGTAATAGTGTAATTAATTGATTTTAATTATTGGAATATTAAATTTTAAATTCCTGAATATGATAAATATTTTAGAAATGTATATATTAAACTCCACCCTCTAAATTAAGATTAAATGTCCATAAATATATATAGATAAAAACATACAAGCTTTGTGACATTGATGATATATAAGTGTATAGATGTATATATATGTATATATGTCCATACAAAGTGATATACATGTAAATAGGAAATAGTGTGCGAGTATATGAAAATATATGTAATGAGAAAAAAATGCATAAGTATATGTATACATGTATGTATAGTGAAGGTGATAAATGCAAATATCTACAAAAATGATGACAACAACCTATATAGATAGATATAAATGATCATTTAAGTGTTGTATATGTGAATATGTGTATATATATTATAAAAACAATGCGTATGAAAATAATAAATACCTATAGATATATGTATAAGCATGTGTATATCTAGATATATAAAATAAAAAGGTAAACATGACAAAGTAAAAATGTATATTGTATATGTATATATATATATAGGTGTTAAGGTGGATAAAAGTGTAAATGCCTATGTTAATAAATGTAAACATATACATATATTTATCTATATAATGACAAATACAAATGTAAGTAAACATATACATATATGAAGTGTACATGTATGAAGGCAATGTTAAGTATATGAATTAATATATGTATAAGATGGGGAAAAATCAAGACTTTGTTGATAAATATATATGTACATACAAGAAAAGTTATGTTTAAGAAAAAGGAAACATTGAAATAAATGCACCTCATTTCAAGCCCACAAACCATATAATCAATGTCAGAAAGAAAAAAAACAGGTCACGAAAACTTCAGATCAAAGAAATGCAAAAGATAAAGACATAAAAAAAAAAGCTGGCTGTGTACAACAAAACAGAATGCAGTACACTTTCTTATAACATCTCCACTCTATCTTCATTTTTCTTCTATTCGAAGCTAAGCATAACAAAGAAAACAAATACCGCCATCTCAAAACTTAAAACAAATCAAACCACTCAACTAAGCAGAGAAGATCAAAAATCAAGATAGCAGATCCAAGGCCAGTGCCCTCTGTTCAAACAACAAATGGTGAGTAAACTTCACACTTCAAAAGTTAATGAGAATTTGGTAGGGATGTATGTTTGCATGGATGGATAAATCTGATTGATGTATATAAATGTGAAAAATATGTGCTTATCTGTTTAAAATATATATGTATGCCTCTGTTCATAGATACAGGCTTCAAACCTATATAAAAATTTAAGATCTCATCATATAATCCTTTTTAGGTTTAGATGCTTAAACAAAATATGTTCAAATCAGCAAGATCTTAATTATAAAAATGTTCCAAGTAAAATAAATTTTGATTATTTGAAGAAAAATAAAGAAATACTGTGGAAACTCTGGTATAGGTTAAATTCGAACATCATGGTTCTTTGATTTACCTATGCAATCTAAATCATCTAGGAAAATCATGAATTTTAAAAGTAAAATCAAATTTTTTAAATTGGGATCGAATGAAAAATTCTATGACGACCAGAAAATGGGTTTTTGGCGAATTCTGACAGCTGGAGGTTTCGGGGTGGTAGGAGTTTCCTCTGGAGGTAGCTCGAGAGTTGTCGAGGCTAGGAAAAATGGAGGGGATTTTTCAGATGATCGGAGTGATCGAGAGTGGTGAAATAGGGTTTTAGGTATGGGTTTTGTTCGACAGGGTTTGCAAAACAATTTCATCGACCATGGTGGATTTTAGATGAACGGACCAAGGGGAAAGGGTTCATAGGTCATCAGAGCAGCTGGGGTTGTGGTTGCGTGACGTCAGGTAGTCTGTGGTGGCGATACTGGGAAGTTTTTCTGGTAATAGTTGGTTCCAGGATTGATGCAGATAGCTCGATTTCAATTTTCAGTTGAATTCGACGATCTGGGTTTTTGTGATATTGGAATGGATGATAGGCGATGTGTGGATGGCGACGAAGTTGATCGGAACGTCGGCATAGTGATGTGCATGTGCACTCAATACCCATTGTATCAGCACAAGAGGAGGAGGAAGAAGGATGTGGGTTTCCTCGGGATTGTTTGCGTGTAGTGGAGTGTTTGACTCGAAGAATAGTGGGCATGAAATTTACTCGGGCAAGATTCGAAATAACTCGGGATTTCTATAATCTGGCTTGGGTTGTTTTGTAAACAGTTTTGATTTCCTTTAAAATTTAAACAAGGTTTTCAAAATTTTAATTAAATCAAGTTTTAATGATTTTCTTAATTAATAATAAATGGTTTATACTAGTTATGGTTAAATAGCTTTAAAAATAATTATTTTTAAAACAATTAAGTTCAAGTGTTTTAATTCTTTATCTTAAAAGAAAATCTTTAGTTATTTTAAATAAACTTAATGTTGTAATTAAGAAGTAAATCGGAAAGATAATTGATGGATTAATAACAATTTGGTTTCAAAGATTAAAGGTTTAAAGATTAAATGTTTTTAAAGTTAATTGAGGGATAATTACTTTGTGTAAATTAAATTAAAGCTATTTACTTTGTGTAATTACATTTATGTGATAATTTATTAATATGATAAATTTGAGGTTAATTAATTAATGTGATTAATTAATTAAAGGTTGATTAATTAATTATAAGTAACTATAGTTAATTAATCACTTAAAGATAATTGCTTAATAAAAGTAATTAAATAATAATTGCTTAATGAAAGTAATTTAATAGAATAATTACCCAATGTAATTAAAAGGATTAATTAAGTAATTAATTAAGAGTAATTGATTAATTTAATTAATTAATGATTAAGGATTAACTAAATTATATTTAGAGATTATTAATTAATGATTAGAGATTAATTAATTAAGTAATTTGTGTAATTAATTTAAAGGATTGATTTATTAATGTGATTAATTAGTTAAAGTAATTAATTTAAGGATGATTAATTAAGATTGATCACATAATGAAATTGATTTATAATAATGAAAGTAATTAAAGGATAATTGCTTAATGACATTCATTAAGGAGGGTAATTAATGGGTAATTACTAAATGTGATTTATTTAATGATAATTACTTAATGAAGTAATTAAGGATTAATTACTTGGTGTAATTAATTAAAGGATTGAATTAATTAAGGAATTAATTAAGGATTAGTTAATAAATGAGTATGATTAATTAAAGGATAATTAATCAATGTAAGTGATTATAGGATAATTAATTTGAGTAATTAATTAAGGATAAATATGATTAATGTAAATGGGTGGAGATTAATTAAATTGTGTTATTAAATAAAGGCTAATTACTTCATGTAATTAAAGAGGATAATTAAGGGATGATTAATTAATGGTTTGTAATTAATTAGTATTAAGTAAGCAGGTTTAATAGTAATTGAGGTAATAAATTTAATTTATTTTAAATTAATTAGAAATGGTATGACAAATTAATCTTGCTTATGAATAATTGAATGATATTGTATGCCTTAGATTAGTTGATATCTCTGATATGTGATTTGTGGTGCTATGTGATATGATATGTTTGGTTTAAACTGTGATAATGTGGGTATCTATCGATGATGAATTACTGTGTAAAGGTGACACCCTGTATTTAAAGTTTGAACTGTATTCCACTTGAATAACTTGGGTTAAGGTGACTTGGGATTCGAAGAAACCACTTCGATTTGAAATCTACTATAACTCTTTATAGATTGATATGTGAAATCAATAGGCTGAATGGGATAAATTTAAATGACTGGACCTTTTAAACTAAGTAAAGGTACTTAGGGATTGATTTGTGAAATAAGTGTTGAGCATAACAAGTAATGAACTCGTAGTGAAGTACGAGTTATCCCGGGTTTTCTTTATGGTTTGAACTTAGTATTTCAAATTATATGGGTTTACTCACACTGGTTTCCAGCCTGACCCGAGTGTTACTTTGATATAATGCTCGGGTCAGACCGAGTATTACATATTTCCTGATAAGGACGTTCTAGAGCTCAGGAGGCGAGCTGTATGGCAGGAACGTATGGAGTGTATTCCGCTGTGATATATGGTAGTTCATCTGGGACATGTGATTTTAACTGTCCAGTGTTTGTGTAAATGTTGTAACTCTGATGTATTGATATAAATTAACTGATACAGTTTTCCTTTGTATAACTGCTATTTTATTTGATATTATATTTTGATCCGCTGTGAATGTGAGAATCTGTGTTTTGGTGTTTTATATTTCTTCTTCTTCTTCTATCTCTTTTCTTCTTTTTCCTAACTATATGGAATTTTCAGGATCGAAAATTTCGGGCCGTCTCATTTTCCAAATCCCATTTGAAAACAATATAGATAAATAGTTTTAACGAAATATCTATTACCAACTTACTTTGGGTTCGTTTGGATTCGAACTCGTTTCGATCGTACAATGACAATGAGAATAATTTGCTAAGTGCACTGCAACGTTTGCCTAAGTAAACATGCGATTGGCACTTAGAAGATTATTCAAATTACCACAAAACTAATCGAGACTCATTCTCCGAACTATCCAAAGAAAATGTATCTTACTTAAAATTATTTTACCTATAAATACTTTCAAGTAATAATATTATTACTCTATTCAAATCATTTGAAATCTTTTTCAAAGACACTGGGATTTAAATTGTTAAAAATCCTTTTATTTATACAACACATTTTATAAACCAAATTTATAAAATCATCTTTATATAAAATCATTCCTTCTTATATTAAAACAATCTTTATAACAGATTACTACCGAATACCTTATAGTCAAATTGTGAAACATAATTCACAAGCTGTTCCTATTTGATCTAAATTAAACAATAAATGATAATAATTGAATATTATCATTTCCTAACAAACAAACACATCATAAATAACTATATCTATTTTTGAAAACTATTCTTTTATATATAAAATATAATCCTAGGTAAAATTATTTCACTTACCAAATTCAAAATAATACCATGTCAGTTGGCCTTATTTAAGTGTTTAGGAATCCCTATCGATAACGTTGGCCATAAGCCTTAACCAGAATTCATAAACCACTCTTCAGATTAGTCAATACAATATAAAACATTTTTATAACAATAAAAAATACACACTCTCATATATACATACATACAAACACACACACACACACACTCTCTCTCTCTCTCTCAAATCATTTTAGGGTGTCACTTACCCTATCTCCAATGAGTTACCCATTCTAGGGCATTATTAACCCTATCCCTAATGAGTTTACCCCCACAAAGGCCTAGGTGTTTGCTCAACCTAAGCTCTGATACCACATGTAATGACCAGCATTTTCGACTCAAAATAGTCGATACTAATACATCCATGGTATTCACATGCCGAGCATCCGAGTGCCGGAAAGATAGATTGTTGAGGTGAAAGAAAAGTAAAGACAAAATAGAATCTCATAACATGACGAGTAATAGGTAATATCCAAATGATCATTCCAAAAGAAAACTATAATAAACGTACATTAAATATAGTAAACTAACATATCATCTGCCTAGAAAGTTATAACAACCTGTCCATACTAATGTTGATAAATACAAAAATGAAATACAGCGAAAATAAAAGATACGTGAATATATCTTAGAGGCATCTAGCTTATCTCCTGAACTCCAAAGCATCCATAACTAAATTTGGAAAAGTACTCAGGTATGCCCCAAGCATCATAAGAAAATAACACACGTATCAGTCTAGTAAACCAACATGTGAAACTCAAACCATATGGATTTTTATATTTATAAAACCCTTTGAAAATAAAGGTATCTCGTAAGACCATGTAGCGCATAAACACGGATGGGTTTTGTAACAAACCTAATTTTAAATAACATTATTCAGGAGATTTAATTAGATAAATTAAATAGAATAATGTAAAGATTAGAGTGATAAGGGGATTGAGATTTGGAAATTAAAATAGAGGCTGTGCATAATTAAATAAAATTAAAAGAATGAGTTTATGGAAAGGGTTTCATAAGTTAACTAATAAGAGAATAAGGCAAGGGCATTATGGGAAATAGCCGTCCACCATAACCCTTAACCCGTAAACCCTTATTCCCATTTTCGTTCCATACGTTCATAATTCAAAGACATAAGAAAAGGGAAGCTCAAAGCCGACCACAACCTAGGAGAAAAAGAGATTAAAAAGTTTACTAAAGCTTAGGATTCAAGCAATGGAGGATTAAGCAAGATCAAATCTCAAGTTCTTTATCCAAAGCAAGGTGAATAATAATCAAAACCATCGAATAATTGTTTTCATGAACATTTGATTTTGGGTTTTATATTTAAATCCGTTTTGATGATTTTAATGATGATATGCTTAGGTTATCTGCCATGTTTGATTTAAACAAGAATGTTTGATTCGATTCTAAGGTTAAAATTTTATATATTGGGTTTCGAATGCCATGAGGATTAGATATGTTATATAAAACATTATTTTGGACATGGGTTTAAATTTTCATAGTTATCTAAGCTATGGATAGTTTATTATGAATTTTTGAAAGAAGAAATAATTGGTTGGGTTTAAAAATTTATTTCGACTATTATATAAAGGATTTGGGTCTGAAATTTATATATGTTAGACAACATATTAAAAGTGATTTTTTTTATTTTTGGAGATTTTTCCTAAGTGATTTACTACAGAAATTAAATTAATTAAATTGTAGGATTTTAATGTCTTAATTATTTTGTAAAAGGGAAAGGCTTCTTTGTTAATTATTTTAATTAATTAATTCTGGATGAATTCGGCAGTCTTTTAGAAAAGATTTTGGTAAAGTTTATGGCAACCAATTATGCTTTTACAAATAGGAAAGTTAGTCGAAAAGCATTTACTTACGAAGACAACAAAATAGTTTTGCATAGATTTATTGTTTTGCCACTTCCAGTAGCAACCTTTCGACCCCATACCTCCGCCCCTAACTTAGTTGAAACTAATACATATGGTATCGATGCTTTGGTATGTGATGGATTGGACAAAGGCGGTAGGTATAGAGTCGAAACCGTGCTTTCGAAAAGGTCGATGCCATTTTAAATAGCTTTCGAAGATCTTTGTTTTGCTTTCAAAAGAGATGTCGCTTTCCTTGCTTTTAATGGATGCTTTTGAAAGGAGTGAATCACTTTTGTATAGCTTTCGATGGGGTAGCCGCCTTTTTGTTTAAAGGGTAGCTTTCGAATGAGTTGCTGCGTTTTATGTTTTAAAAATGGAGCTTTCGAAAGGGGAGTTTTGAACCTAGTCGAAACCTTACTGCCGTTTTCATGCCTCTCGAATAGGTTGAAGTTATCAACGAGTTTGAAAGGTAAGCTTTTGTTTTATAAATATAATAAGCCACTTCCCAATGCTTTCGAAAGGGCTCCAATAGCCACTTAAACTAAAGGTTTCGAAGGCGATGGCTTTGAAAGGTTGTTTCAAAGCTATCCTTCTATTTGCTTTACTTAAAGACTAATGCATTCAAAAGGATGGTTCCAAAGCCATCTATTTTCCCCTAAATTATTTTGCTTGAAGGTTAAAGGTTTCGAAAGGGTTACTTTCGCTTATGTTCACTTTGACCTAAAAGTTATATTTAAGGTTAAACCCAGTGGTTTTGAAAGAGGTACTTTCAAAAGGTTTTGAAGCTATGCTTCTATAAGTTGGGAAGATATGATTTAATATTTTGAAAGGAATGCTTTGATGGTTTCAAAAGTAAGGTTTTGATGCTTTCAAAAAACATATTTTAAAGTGTTTCGAAAGGCATATGTTTAAGCATTTTGAAAAGAAGATTTGAAAGCTTTCGAAAGATATATTCTACTAGTTTCAAAAGTAAACGTCTAAGGTTTCGAAAAAGCCTTAGTTTTCAAAACAAAGAACTCAATATCATTTTTAAAGGAAAACCCATGGCAATATAAAAGAGCTTTGAAATGGCTTCCAATTTTGGAGTTTTTGAAGAAGCTTTCCTCGATAAAAATAATGGGTTAAAGGTATTAACCATGTTTTGTATGTTATGATCAGTTATTATGTGTGCTTCTTCTATAAACATATTCACTTTATAATTAGACCCATAACTGTATTTTGGGGGGTAAGGGCAGAATAACCACCTAGGTTGACCCAGTAGTGAATATAAATTGAGTTAACTCCTGAATGAGTAGAGTTGCATCTAGAAGGTCAGGTAGACTAAAACATAGGATGCCCAAAGACTGATCAAGAAGTTGCCAATTTAGACATGTTTATAGTAAACCCATAAAAACAATATTTGGAGAGAGTTATTGGTAGGGGCCAATAGGTCCGTAGTGATCCCATGAAAACTATATGAGGATAAAGTTATTGACAAAGATCAATAGGTTCATAGTCAACTCATGAAAACTATGATATAAGAGAAGTTATTGGAGATACCAATAGGTTCAGAGAGAACCCATGAAATAATGAAGTTATTGGCAGGGGCCAATAGGTTCTTAGTGATCCCATGAAACTATAAATCAGACAGATAATCCGTAAGAGTTTAGACAGGTTATTAGTCAACCCATGAAAACTAATAGGTTAATAGTGACCCTAGAAACTATAATTGAGACAGATAGTCAAATGAATGGGGATGGGAAATCCAGGATATTGTGCTTGTTTGCATATCATCATGATATTTTAAATTGCTATGTTTATAATCATTGTGGATGCATGAGTTAGTATATGGTTATTATAAATTTTTGGGCAAGATACTTGTGAGAGGAAAACCCGTTCCGCTAAGTGGCATGGTCACACTGGATATTTAAATGGGTCGAGATGGTATGTTATTATTCATACCATGCTTTATGTCTGACTCGAAGTTTATGTTTTCTCTTTAAACTCTCGGGCGCTCAAATGATTTTGAGTAGATATAGAGTTGAGGTTTTCAGGTTCTCCTTTAGACGAAAAAGCTTCTGGAGACATGCAGGAGGCAAGCTAGCTAATAGGAGTTCTTTTCTATTCGATTCCACTATGGTTTGATGTAAAGGAAAAGTTGTTTAATTGTCTATGTTTAGACTCTGATCATTCAAGAGGGCATATTCATATGTCGCTCTTGGCGTATTTTGTAATAATTATATTTTCTTTGAACGTGGTTCTCGAATTTGGGATTATGTAATGAATTTGAAATATGAATGAAATGGAATGATAAATTTGTTTAATCATTTCAAAAAAAATTCATATCGATATGTTCCTGTTATATCAATGTATCTAACATTACCGTATTTGGTCACCGAGAATTAATAACTATGGAAGACTACAGCATCCATAGCCGTAAGTTTTCGGCCTCTAAGTGAGGGATGTTACAGGTTTTAACCTTACGATAACTCAAACCATACGGATTTTTAACATTTTAACAAATTCCACTTGGAATCCTAACACTGCCCTCCAGACAACAATGCAATGCCAGCATTCATCCATATAAGTTTGTTCTAGGTCTAAACAAAACCGAAGGCACTACTTTTACTATATACTTTTTGGAATCATCCCCAGGATTAGTAGCAAGTAGCACTTGCACTTCAAAAAGCTCCATCTTCGATTTCCATCATCCTCGAGATGTCTTAAATTTGAACGCTTATGCCGGTTCGAAGTGCTTTTGGATAACATTAATCCCGGTTTCTTTAAACTAACAACCAATAGTTTCTGGTTGACTTAATCCCAGTTCTTTTATAAGTAAGCAGACTATATCAGACTCCCAAGGGGGTCCCTCATATACCCCTTAAAGGTAAAGTGTTTCACTAGAATGAGTTCTCCCAAGCGATCTCAAACCGTATAAACACATGAAGCTCATATATACTTCCTAAGTCAAAATACCCAACATTTGATAGTCGGGTATTTAACTATCTAATAAACAAACAATCAAACCAGAGATTTAATTCCATATGGAAACCAAGCATGATTAAGCACATAAGCAACCAGTAAGCCTACTTAATTAATCATTTCATTAATTAAAATCACTTTGTAAATATTTGTATTAAAAATAACTTTACAAAAGATATACATATGTACACTACTCATTCAATATTATACTCTTTCAATGCTTGGGAAAATATCCATATAATTATCTCGTCGGTATATGTATATTCACAAAAAAGTTTGGAAGATTTCATATTTTAAAACATTACTTAAATGGGTCAAAAATGATTTTCCACAAGAAAGGTAATTTTCCATACCATTATGATTATAAAGATCATTTATGGAAATCAAATCTCCTACACTTGTCCTATTTTCGATATTCTCGACTTACTCTATCCCTCGTCCAGAAAGGAAGTCAGGTAAGTCAGGGCACTGGTTGCTCCTAGCTTTGCCTAGACACTTTGGTTCTAGATTTGACAGATAAAGGATTAATCTACTCATCGGCTTTTAGTGTCGAGTATAAGTCTATTTACTTTCCACAAATAACCTAATTCGTATACGGAAATAATAATTTATATACCTAATATCAACCTTCGATTTCAAACTTAAACTATCCTTCAGATAATAATAAGTCCATTCAAGTTGGGGTATTATTACCTCCCAAACCTTGAATTGACAACATTCATGTCTTTTAGGATATGTAGAAGTTTCCCTACCTCGAAATTTAATATTATGTGTATGATTTCATAAATATCGTATACTACTTATTTGAAACAAGGTGTTATAAACCAACTTCCTTTTCCACTTTAAACTTTCACTTAAAACCCTTATAAAACACTTTAAAAATCCCATAGAAAATCTCTCTTAAACTCTTTGTTCAAACTAAGTTCGATTTGAAAATGTCAAAATTTTCCTTTTTATAAAGTACTACTTACTTTATTACATTAAGGTACCTTTCTTTTCCTCTAATGGCAGTTAAAGTTAGCGTCCGTATCGTGTCGGACGCATTGGATGTGGGACCCACAACATTGCCCAGTTGGGGTGAACCGTTGTTGGAGGGTCGTTCGCGTCTGACGCGTCGGATGCAACTCAGGCGCGAACAGCTCACTCTAACGGTTCACCTAAACTATCACTCCTATATAATCCCATCTTTCTTCATCTTCTTCATCATCTCATTCTATTCTCTTCTCTCCTGCTTTCTTCATATCTAATGGCAGATCCAAATGAAGAAAGTGATGATTCTGATTTTGAAGATTTGCAAGATATCCAGTTCCTTAGACTATATTATGCTACATGTCGACCTCAAATGAGCAGGATACACGATTCTGAAGTTACCAGTATTAATCGGGTTTATGAAATGCTTACAGGCTATGAAGAACGGTGTCAATGAAATTTCCGAACGAAGAGGCTTTGTTTTATGTCGCTGTGTGAGCGGTTGGAAAGTTATGGGTTACAGCCGGCGACGCACGTTACAACTAGAGAAATAATAGCCATCTTTCTATATATAATCGCTTTAGCTATTCCTGTACGGCAGGTTGCTGAAAGATTTCAATGATCACTTAACACGGTTAGCCGTTATTTTCATAAAGTTCTGGATTTTGTTTTGTTAATGCATGTGGATATTATTAAGGCGATAGATCCTCAATTTAATAGAATTCCAGAACAAATCAGTTCTTCACCATGATATTACCCATTCTTTAGAAATTGTATTGGAGCTATTGATGGTACACATGTAATGGCTCATGTTCCTCAAGCGGATATACAACGATTTGTAGGACGTAAAGGTGTTACTACACATAAATAATGGCTGCATGCACTTTTGACTTAACATTTACGTTCGTGAGGGCAGGGTGGGAAGGAACAGCCCACGATGCTAGAATCTTTCGTGAAGTTGTAAATACTCCCTGTTTGAATTTTTCGCATCCGCCAAGAGGACAATATTATTTAGTGGATTCAGGGTATCCACTAATGGATGGATATTTACCTCCTTATCGTTGTTTAAGATACCATATTCCAGATTTCAATGACACATAGAATGAACCAAAGTTAGAAAATAAAGTTTTCAACTACTACCATTCGAGTTTGTGTACGGCAGTCGAAAGAACTTTTGGAATTTGGAAGAAAAAATTTGCAATCTTACATAACATGCCAACATACCCATATAATGTTCAGGTACAAATTTTCACTGCTACAATGGCTATTCACAATTTCATACGAAGGTACAATGCCGGAGATCTTGATTTTATGGCATATGACGATAATCCGAATCATATTCCTCGAATTGCTTCCATTGCAACCTATTCTCTACGAAGCACTTCGACTTCCACTTTCATATGTCCCGCAAAACAAAGTTAGTCATCACATCTGCTTTCAAGCGGAAAAAAACTACATATGCAATAATATTTACAACATCAAAACATTCAATTTTTAAATCTATTGCATAGTAAGTTATCTCACTGTAATCGAATATGGAAGTTATATTTGCTAATCTTATGTAAAAGCAGAGGATATATTCACTTGGAACCATTTATTAAAATGTAAACGAATCCAAGGAAAGAGATTAAGATTACACTCACTTCCTATTTTCCTTGCTCGAGACTTGAATACCTAGCCTTTAATAATGAAGATGAAATTTGGTTTCTTTTTCTAGTTTGTGAATGGATTAAAATGAGATATAGACTTAGGTATTTATAGGTGAAAAGAATGGTATGTTAGTAATTTGTAACGACCCGCTATTTTGGACCATTCAAATCGACAATAATCCACACATGTCTGACTTGAATAGTTCAAAATATCAGATTGGTAATTTAAAATTTGGCAAACTCAGCATATACAGTAAATAAATAAATCATAGAATCACAGACATAGAGTAATACAATAATACGCAGCGGAATAGATAAAATAGTAGTTCATGAAGCTACTATATAAACATCAGAGTTAAAAATAAAATACAACAGAATATCTCAAATACAGTGAAGTCTTCAGTACGAATAGATGACCTCTCTGAACAAATCAACTGGAAAAGCTGAAAGCTGAATCGATAGTTGGATCTCCAAATGAAGCCCCAAACTCCAAGGGTGAGTCTTAAATGATGTATCACTCGGTCTGACCCGAGCGTAAAGCAAAACACAAAACACTCGAGTCAGGATTAACATTCTTATATAAATAAATCCAACTCAAGTGAAATATCAACTGAAATACAAGTAACTCAAAGGATGTTTGGGATAACCATTCTCTAAGGATCCGTGGAACTGTCTACAATGTAGAAATATGCACAACAACACCGTGGTCATTTCAAATTAATTTATTCTTCAAACCCAAATATCATTTCATTTCAAATATATCTATTTTCCTAAATAATATATATAGGTTAAATAATTTATAAGGTAAAGTATTTAATTTCCTCAAGTCTCACAAATCGATTCAAATCAACTCAAATTCCAAATTCAAATTTATTCAAAGCTCAATTCATCAATTCAATTCAATTCTAAATAGACCATTTAAATTTTCAATATATTTCAAAGCTTTAATATTCAACATTTCAAAGTTAAATTTAACAGTTTCATATAGCTCTTGATTTAACTTCATTATTATTTAAATCAGGGAATATTCACTTAATAAATTCAATATCATTTAACTAGCCTTAAATTACATTTTTACTAAATATTTCCTTAAATTTATTTAAACAAGAAATATTCATTAAATTACTTAAATCAAACGCAAGTTATAAATCATATCTTAAATCTCAATTTCAATAAATTTCAAATCGGTTTAATTAAATAAAATTATCTTCCCAACCTTAACTTATTCAAATTAAACCATATTATATGTATTAACTCAATCTTAATTAAATTATATATTATTATTAAATCTATATACATCATTACCATTTATATATAATTATTTAAGAATCAACATTTATTAAAACCATATATTTCTTTCCAAAACCATAGAAATTATTTTCAAAATATTTATATATAGACCAACGGTGTCTGTATATAATTTCTTATCCTATGGTCAAGTGGTACGGATATTTATCACTTTAATCCGTAATTTAATTACATACGGGTAGATATCATTTCGACCCGCAATCCTAAATTCAATTCAAATGAAAATCGCTTGGGTCTATCATTTCAACCCATAACGAAATTCTCCTATTCTACAGTCCGTTCGGGTATGTATCATTTCAACCCATAGTGAATTCTAAACTACAGGGAACTTGCAGAGTGATAACAGATAATATAATAATATAAAACAGGCATATATCAACAATAACAATATAATATAAACAATAGGATATGGTGTCATATCCCACAGGTGAACAGTTACAGATAATAGCATATATAACAATTTAAATAACTAGAGCAGCATATTTCAATTGTCGTTTCAATTGAAATCAAATTTAATAAATATAAGAACGTTAAATCGTGAGTGATTACTCACCTTACGAGGTTAGAGAGGATAGATAACAAGACAAGCTACGATTTGAGTCACGATATAGTCTAACGATCGATCCAACAATAGATCTCAAAGTGATGTAAGCAGAACATTGATTTGACAGTCAAAGCTGATAGATAAGAATCGATGGGAGCTAATCAGAATCAGTTAATAAAAATTGAAATGAAAAGTGTATTATATTAATATACTAATAAAATCAACATTTTGATTTAAGACAAATATTAACTAAATAAAATTCAAAATCATTATACTTAAAACTTAAATATTAAAATCAAAGTATATCAAAAATTTCACAGTATAAACAGCCTTTAATATATATTAAAACTAATATCTTGCACATCTATTTTAACAAGACTCGAACAACTACTATATAAATATAATATATAAAATACTTAATAGATATTCCAAATCCAACAAAATGTAATATTATACGAACCTTGATAAAAGACACAAACTAGACCAATGCAATACATATAATACGTATAACTTATATGTCAAAATCTATTGCAAATCCATTTTTACTTTATATTACACAATTTAGAAATATGTGTTAATAAAATATATAGAATATTTACTAATATATACTAACATATATCATATAATTCATATAATTAATCCTACTTATGCAGACTTCTACCTATACTTACATGCAGACACTACAACAAATATATATGTTCGGCTGAAAATTGCATGCTACTCAGACAACATATTATAACTCATATATAATGACATACGAAATCTATGTATATACAAATATTTATATACAACTTATATAATAAAACACCTTACATACCCTTATGCATACTAACATATATATGCAGGCTCACAGGACCTATAAACTATGACAATTGTATAAACTAACGTACATAAACTTTATATAATATATACAATACTTTAGATCCACTTAAATTTACTTCCAGATCTGTTATAAATAACTTATATATATGACTCAGTTTTATATGCAACTGTACGAATCACTTAATATCTCAACATACCCTATACCAATATACACAATATTAACTAAAATTTACATATATGAACTACCACACTATAACTATATATACTTAGCATTTTATAGGTAATTATCAAACAGAGATCAAACCACAATATTTATAATAATATCAAAGCTAATAGTTGAATTATATAACCCAAGGTTTTGTAAAGATCTGTATAAATAAAATATCTATATATATACGTAATATATATAAACAACAGTGGAAACTAGACTTTATACTGATATGCAATAAGATCTGAACATATAAATATACTTTAAAAATGGATACTAAAAAAATATATATATCTTACCTAAATAAACCCAGAGACAAAAGAGAAGAGGAAGAGCAGACTGTAGAGTCTGGAAGCTAACGTTGCTATGAGCATCGGTCAAGGGAAACTGGGGTGGGTTTCATAACAGAGCGGAGGATCATGGGGTTTAGGCCGGAGTCGCATGCTTGGTATGGTTGGCTGTACTCGGGGGAGAGGCTGTTGTGAAGGGTGGTGGTCGGTCGAAATGTGGAGGAGTGGAGCTGTCGCTTTAGGTCGAGGTCGGCCGTGGGAGGCAAGGGAGGATGGGCGGAGGTTGATGGAGAATAGATGGCAACAGGTAAAAGATGGGCACAGTGGAAGCTCTGTCGGTAGTTGGCGGGGATGTTGTCGAAGGAGAGTAGCTATTGAGGGAGGGGCAGTGTTGATGATGGTGCGGCTCGTGCTCTGTTTGGTTGTGGGGTCGGGGAACGAGTTGCGTGGGTGACAAGATGGAAGTGGCTAAGGGTGGAGGGTTGGAGGCGAGCTCGGGAAGGGACGTGATGCGTGGCAAGCTTCGGCATAGGAGAGGCAAAGCCGAACAGAAAAGAAAATTGGAGGAAGAGAAATTGGCCAGGAAGAAGAAAAGAAAAAAACAATAATATATATATATATAATGGCTGTTGTTTGGAAAAAAGTGAAGGACATCTGTACGAGCCACTAATAAAGATTGAAGCCGAAAATTTTGTTTCAAACAGTGGGAATAGAAATGGTCACAACCAAAATATGTGAGGGGAAGGAGAAAAATGAGAAGGTGAGTGATGAGAAAGAAAATGAGAAGTCAGGAAGTATTGAACGCAAAAAAAATATGAACAACACAAAAATGAACGTGCATATCAATGACCGTGAGACGAGAACCCAAAAGTTTTTGAACGTCTATTTTAGAAAAAAACGTGCATCTTAAATTCACAAAGGGTATACATTATCACGGTGGAAAATTTAAAAGACAAAGGTAAAACCAAAAGCCAAAATACGAAATCGATACGGCCAGCTATTTCGTCGGTTTCGTCGCATACCGAACTTCGAAGCACACAAATGAATATACTGCGGAGATTGGCACGGTAAGACGATCAAAATGGTACACAGATATCAGTGATAGGATCATCCGATCAAAAGTCGATAATCGGTACCGAAATGTTGCTATTTTGTCAGAATTAAGATAAACGGAGCAATAGAAGTCAAAATTTGAAAAAAAGAAAGATGACGTCCCACTCAGAGGAGGATTTAGAAATTTTCTATAGAAAAATATTTAGGTTTGGAAAATATTTTATTACCATCAATTATTAACTGATTTAAATAGAAATAGAATTTCACAAGAAAATAAACTTTAATATTATCAGATGGAAATTTACCAGTTGCTATATTGAAATAGATGTATTCCAAATAATAAATTTTTATTTTCAAATTTTATTGTTTAAAATTTCACAAAATTTCAAATAAATACGTTATAAAAACCAATCAAAATTTATGGGTCGTTACACTCTCCCCCACTCAAAACTTTTTGTCCCCGAAAAGGAAGGAGGTAGGAGAATAGAAACAACCAGACAGAAAAGATTAAAAGACAAGGATAAACAATTAATTTATACTATATAAATTTTACTTGGAATATTCATTTGAAAACTTCATTTGCAATTCAATTATCTTTAATACTTTATTACCTTCCAAAACCCATTTGTAAAATTTTGCTTCCTTTATAAATACCGTTTATATGTTTAAATAACAACCTTATAAATATATGAAAACTATTTGAAAACAATTATTTACACTATTAATTATATTTACAAAGAAGCTATTTGAAAACATTAAATCCATAATTCATAAATTTATTAATTTTTATCTCAAGATACTTTTCAAATATTATTAATGAATCAATAAACATTTACTTTAAATATGTTTTATTTAATTAATAACTTCTAAAATATTTATATCACTAAAATTTCTATTAAACCATGTAGTTTATAAATAAACAATATTTTAAAAGAATATAGTCAACAATGAAAAGAAGGAGGATTTGGAAAACAGAATAAATAAAATAGTATCAGGTAAGGTAGATTCAAAAGAATAGTATCAGGCATGAGTAGTTAATTCAAACCATTAGAATTTCAATTTCGAATATTAATACAAAATTTCTTTGTTGGAAATACTTTTATAATAAAATACCTTTATAATAAAATACCTTTACAACTCGATGTTTCAACAAGTTTATCCTCGTTCCTGTAGACTCTGGCAGTGCGTTGATCAGGCGCAAAGCTAGAATTCTCTAGGTACTTAGTAGACTTGTTTCAACACCCAGTGAAAATACTGGAAAACTTAAAAAAACAGATATGGAAAGTACAATCCAAACAAAAAAACAAACAAAACCTTTGTCGATCATGGATCGCGGATACACAATGGTTACGCCTGGATCCCCTAGGAAACATCCGTACCCGTAGGCCGCCCCCCAACCTTGCGATTACGCCATGAAGACTGGTAATACTGCAGATACACAATGGTTACGCTTGGATCCCCCAGGAAACATCCGTACCCTAGGCTCTCGCAGCCCCTGCTGATTACGCTACCAAGCGACTTAATAGATCGCAGATACGCAATGGTTACGCCTGGATCTCCCAAGAAACATCCGTACCCGTAGGCCACCCCCAACCCTGCGATTACGCCATGAAGTCGCGCTCGTAAGACCATGGAGATTGCCATGGAATTCGATGGAAACTCGAGTATCATATCCGAAAAACCAAAAATCAGAGAAATATCGATAGAATGAATCCACAATGTGGCCACAAAGCGGATATCAAGCAGAAGGCACTTTCCATATCTTTACTTCGAAAATATGTATCATATAGTACCCTTTCAAATCACTTTCAAATATCGTACTTATACAAAGTCCATTATATATAAGATTTAATTTTCAAATCAACTACCTTTCCAAAATCAAAAGTATATCAAATCACACTTATATAGACTTCAATTATATAAGATTTCACTTTTCAAATTGAGTACCTTTTCAAATCTATAGTTTTCGAATCAACCTCATACTTATACAAACCAAATTTTTATATAAGTTCGATAACTCCCAAATCAGGTATTTAGTAAAAAATAAGGTTCTCAAATTTCAATTTGTTTCAATATTAGTTCAGTTTCAAAATCATATACAATCCCACCAAATTATATCTTCTCAATTTAAATATCTTTAGTTTTAAAGTTTCCAACATAATAAATTTAGAAAATAAATCCAAATTTCCAAATCAATGTAATTTAAGTCAACCAATTCATTTCCAAAATCAAATGTTTTCAAAGTCATCTTATACTTACATAAGGTCCATCTTATATAAGGATCAAATTTTACAAAATAAATTTCGCTGAATGAAGAGCCATATGGGATTGAATATCTTTACTTTTATGGGTTATATATCTTTGTAATTTAAATTGGAAATTTTCTTTTAGTAAGCAAAGATATTCTAACCCGACAGCTTTCAATTTCAGCGTCAAAATATATCAATGATATTAGAATATAAGATGTACATCCGTCATCATTTCGCAAAATCACATTTGATCGCTCGCTCGATCACACAAGTTCGCTTTCGAACTAGTATTGTCCATTCGACTTCCCTAATGCGAATTTCGATATGGTTTCTCGACTAGAAGCCATCAGTCTCCTTGCATAGCCATATACTATGATAGAGAATTCTAGAATCAAGCCCAAAATCCATATTAAATATTCGCCATCAAGAATCGAATGAAAAATTCTAACACGAAATGGTGTAATTCACCTCGAACTTGTGTACTCAAACTTGGATCAAATTAATTATGCGAATAAAACAACATACGTACAACTTATGTACCTATTCCAACTTGTAAAATATATAGTTTTATAAAGATGTTACCCAGTTAAAACATTTAACTAAATTTTATTCAAAATATATTGAAGACCAAATTCTTTTCAAAACATTTCAAATCTAAATTTCATATTAGAAAAATTCAGAATAGCCTTATTCATTTACTTAACAAAATAGTTTCAACCTATTTAAATCATATTACTACATACTTTAAACATACATACCAAACTTATATACTTTATACTTTTAAAAATTCCTAAGCTTTGAAAAGTTAACCTTGATTTGGAAGTGCTCGAACCTTCAAAATAGTTAAAGAAATCATTTTCAAATTCAAGAGTTGGAAATCAGCAACAAATCAGCAAATCAATTTTAATAGATAGGGTTATATCAAATCCGAAACTCGAGGACTGAACACCGGCTCACTTCAAATCATACTACGGAATGTGGGAGTCAAAATTGGTTTCACAAAATCACTCTCATAGCAAAGCTATTAGAGTGGCCTTTCCCTCACTCCGAAACTCGAAAATCAATGTCGATGATGCGTGCACTCATCACCGAAATTATTCTCTAGCGACAAAAGTGAGTTCTGGACTTCTATTTTCTTGAAAACTGCTTTAAATTTCTTTGAAATCATAAGAACTCATTTGAAGTTTTTTTTTTGAAACATTCGTTATTCGAAAAATACTTCCAAATCGTATTATTATATATTTTCAAAATCTTAAAACCAATTTAAGAATGCCGGGTTCAATCTCTCAAATTTCAAATTCAAACTTTTCAGTTATAAATCATTTTTATATAAATCAATTTCTTATATAACTTCAAAATTCCAAATCCTTTCGAAACTTCAAATTCTCATTTTTAAAAGGTATATAATCCTTATCGAAAACATTTTCACTTTTATATATATAGAATATAATCATATTTATCAAAATAATAATTTCGGTATATAAAACAATTTCTAAAATACAAGCAAACCCGATTTTTTTTTCAAAGAATGGTTCATGAATGGATTTCGAAACAAGGATAGAGATTCAAACTAGAGGGACTCTAACCTAATAGAATTCTGATTCGAAGATAGGCTCGAACGAAAATGAGATAATTAAATTTCAAAATAGAAGATGGGTATACATATATAAATCGCGGGCGACCTTAACCGGTCAACCGTGATTTCAAAATAAGATCGGTGCAGAATTCTGAGGCAAATCGACGTTCGATCGCCAGATTTAGAATTCGACATAACAAGAGATAGCAGCATCTAAACCGATGATACAGAAATCTTCGGTGAATCGATGCCCATAGTAAAGGAGTTTCACCCCTTTACAAATCATTCAGTGGAGTTATGGGATACTCCAGGATCAAAGAATACAAATAGGGGGAGACAAGAATAGATTTCGGAACCGAGGGACGTTCCAAAATTCAAAGGAATTTTCAATCAAGAAAAGGAATTCAAGGTCGAACAAAAGTGATTCCGTAATTAAATTTACCATACATGCCAAGGTTTGCGTAGAGCCAAAGCTCTGATACCAACTATAACGACCCGCTATTTTGGACCATTCAAATCGACAATAATCCACACATGTCTGACTTGAATAGTTCAAAATATCAGATTGTTAATTTAAAATTTGGCAAACTCAGCATATACAGTAAATAAATAAATCACAGAATCACAGACATAGAGTAATACAATAATACGCAGCGGAATAGATAAAATAGTAGTTCATGAAGCTACTATATAAACATCAGAGTTAAAAATAAAATACAACAGAATATCTCAAATACAGTGAAGTCTTCAGTACAAATAGATGACCTCTCTGAACAAATCAACTGGAAAAGCTGAAAGCTGAATCGATAGTTGGATCTCCAAATGAAGCTCCAAACTCCAAGGGTGAGTCTCAAATGCTGTATCACTCGGTCTGACCCGAGCGTAAAGCAAAACACAAAACACTCGAGTCAGGATTAACATTCTTATATAAATAAATCCAACTCAAGTGAAATATCAACTGAAATACAAGTAACTCAAAGGATGTTTGGGATAACCATTCTCTAAGGATCCATGGAACTGTCTACAATGTAGAAATATACACTACAACACCGTGGTCATTTCAAATTAATTTATTCTTCAAACCCAAATATCATTTCATTTCAAATATATCTATTTTCCTAAATAATATATATAGGTTAAATAATTTATAAGGTAAAGTATTTAATTTCCTAAAGTCTCACAAATCGATTCAAATAAACTCAAATTGCAAATTCAAATTTATTCAAAGCTCAATTCATCAATTCAATTCAGTTCTAAATAGACCATTTAAATTTTCAATATATTTCAAAGCTTTAATATTCAACATTTCAAAGTTAAATTTAACAGTTTCATATAGCTCTTGATTTAACTTCATTATTATTTAAATCAGGGAATATTCACTTAATAAATTCAATATCATTTAACTAGCCTTAAATTACATTTTTACTAAATATTTCCTTAAATTTATTTAAAAAATAAATATTCATTAAATTACTTAAATCAGACCCAAGTTATAAATCATATCTTAAATCTCAATTTCAATAACTTTCAAATCGGTTTAATTAAATAAAATTATCTTCCCAACCTTAACTTATTCAAATTAAACCATATTATATGTATTAACTCAATCTTAATTAAATTATATATTATTATTAAATCTATATACATCATTACCATTTATATATAATTATTTAAGAATCAACATTTATTAAAACCATATATTTCTTTCCAAAACCATAGAAATTATTTTCAAAATATTTATATATGGACCAACGGTGTCTGTATATAATTTCTTATCCTATGGTCAAGTGGTACGGATATTTATCATTTAAATCCGTAATTTAAATACATACGGGTAGATATCATTTCGACCCGCAATCCCAAATTCAATTCAAATGAAAATCGCTTGGGTCTATCATTTCAGCCCATAACGAAATTCTCCTATTCTATAGTCCGTTCGGGTATGTATCTTTCAACCCATAGTGAATTCTAAACTACATGGAACTTGCAGAGTGATAACAGATAATATAATAATATAAAACAAGCATATATCAACAATAACAATATAATATAAACAATATGATATGGTGTCATATCTCACAGGTGAACAGTTACAGATAATAGCATATATAACAATTTAAATAACTAGAGAAGCATATTTCAATTGTCGTTTCAATTGAAATCAAATTTAATAAATATAAGAACGTTAAATCATGAGTGATTACTCATCTTTCGAGGTTAGAGAGGATAGATAACAAGACAAGCTACGATTAGAGTCATGATATAGTCTAACGACCGATCCAACAACAGATCTTAAAGCGATGTAAGCAGAACACGGATTTGACAATCAAAGATGATAGATAAGAATCGATGGGAGCTAATCAGAATCAGTTAATAAAAATTGAAATGAAAAGTGTATTATTTTAATATACTAATAAAATCAACATTTTGATTTAAGACAAATATTAACTAAATAAAATTCAAAATCATTATACTTAAACTTAAATATTAAAATCAAAGTATATCAAAAATTTCATAGTATAAACAGCCTTTAATATATATATTAAAACTAATATCTTGCACATCTATTTTAAAAGGACTCGAACAACTACAATATAAATATAGTATATAAAATACTTATTAGATATTCCAAATCCAACAAAATGTAATATTATACGAACCTTGATAAAAGACACAAACTAGACCAATGCAATACATATAATACGTATAACTTATATGTCAAAATCTATTGCAAATCCATTTTTACTTTATATTACAGAATTTAGAAATATGTGTTAATAAAATGTAGAATATTTACTAATATATACTAACATATATCATATAATTCATATAATTAATCCTACTTATGCAGACTTCTACCTATACTTACATGCAGACACTATAACCAATATATATGTTCGGCTGAAAATTGCATGCTACTCAGACAACATATTATAACTCATATATAAAGACATACGAAATCTATGTATATACAAATATTTATATACAACTTATATAATAAAACACCTTACATACCCCCTATGCATACTACATATATATGCAGGCTCACAGGACCTATAAACTATGACAATTGTATAAACTAACATACATAAACTTTATATAATATATACAATACTTTAGATCCACTTAAATTTACTTCCAGATCTGTTATAAATAACTTATACATACGACTCAGTTTTATATGCAACTGTATGAATCACTTAATATCTCAACATACCCTATACCAATATACACAATATTAACAAAAATTTGCATATATGAACTGCCACACTATAACTATATATACTTAACATTTTATATGTAATTATCAAACAGAGATCAAACCACAATATGTATAATAATATCAAAGCTAACAGTTGAATTATATAACCCAAGGTTTTGTAAAGATCTGTATAAATAAAATATCTATATATATATACGTAATATATATAAACAACAGTGGAAACTAGACTTTATACTGATATGCAATAAGATCTGTACATATAAATATACTTTAAAAATGGATACTAAATATATATATATATCTTACCTAAATAAACCCAGAGACAAAAGAGAAGAGGAAGAGCAGACCGTAGAGTCTGGAAGCTAATGTTGCTATGAGCATCGATCAAGGGAAACTGGGGTGGGTTTCATAACAGAGCGGAGGATCATGGGGTTTAGGCCGGAGTCGCATGCTTGGTATGGTTGGCTGTGCTCGGGGGAGAGGCTGTTGTGAAGGGTGGTGGCCGGTCGAAATGTGGAGGAGTGGAGCTGTCGCTTTGGGTCGAGGTCGGCCGTGGGAGGCAAGGGGGGATGGGCGGAGGTTGATGGAGAATAGATGGCAACAGGCAGAAGATGGGCACGGTGGAAGCTCTGTCGGCAGTTGGTGGGGATGTGGTGGAAGGAGAGTAGCGATTGAGGGAGGGGCAGTGTTGATGATGGGTGCGGCTCGTGCTCTGTTTGGTTGTGGGGTCGGGGAACGAGTTGCGTGGGTGACAAGATGGAAGTGGCTAAGGGCGGAGGGTCGGAGGCGAGCTCGGGAAGGGAGGTGAGGCGTGGCAAGCTTCGGCATAAGAGAGGCAAAGCCGAACAGAAAAGAAAATTGGAGGAAGAGAAATTTGCCAGGAAGAAGAAAAGAAAAAAAACAATAATATATATATATATATAATGGCTGTTGTTTGGAAAAAAGTGAAGGACATCTGTACGAGCCACTAATAAATATTGAAGCCGAATTTTTTTTTCAAACAGTGGGAATAGAAATGGTCACAACCGAAATATGTGAGGGGAAGGAGGAAAATGAGAAGGTGGGTGATGAGAAAGAAAATGAGAAGTTAGGAAGTATTGAACGTATAAAAAATATGAACAGCACAAAAATGAACGTGCATATCAATGACCGTGAGACGAGAACCCAAAAGTTTTTGAACGTTTATTTTAGAAAAAACCGTGCATCTTAAATTCACAAAGGGTATACATTATCACGGTGGAAAATTTAAAAGACAAAGGTAAAACCAAAAGCCAAAATACGAAATCGATACAGCTAGCTATTTAGTCGGTTTCGTCGCATACCGAACTTCGAAGCACACAAATGAATATACTACGGAGATCAGCACGGTAAGACGATCAAAACGGTACACAGATACCAGTGATAGGATCATCCGATCAAAAGTCGATAATTGGTACCGAAATGTTGCTATTTTGTCAGAATTAAGATAAACTGAGCAATAGAAGTCAAAATTTGAAAAAAAGAAAGATGACGTCCCACTCAGAGGAGGATTTAGAAATTTTCTATAGAAAAATATTTAGGTTTGGAAAATATTTTATTACCATCAATTATTAACTGATTTAAATAGAAATAGAATTTCACAAGAAAATAAACTTTAATATTATCAGGTGGAAATTTACCAGTTGCTATATTGAAATAGACGTATTCCAAATAATAAATTTTTATTTTCAAATTTTATTGTTTAAAATTTCACAAAATTTCAAATAAATACGTTATAAAAACCAATCAAAATTATGGGTCGTTACACTCTCCCCCACTCAAAACTTTTCGTCCCCAAAAAGGAAGGAGGTAGGAGAATAGAAACAACCAGACAGAAAAGATTAAAAGACAAGGATAAACAATTAATTTATACTATATAAATTTTACTTGGAATATTCATTCGAAAACTTCATTTGCAATTCAATTATCTTTAATACTTTATTACCTTCCAAAACCCATTTGTAAAATTTTGCTTCCTTTATAAATACCGTTTATATGTTTAAATAACACCCTTATAAATATATGAAAACTATTTGAAAACAATTATTTACACTATTACTTATATTTACAAAGAAGCTATTTGAAAACATTAAATCCATAATTCATAAATTTATTAATTTTTATCTCAAGATACTTTTCAAATATTATTAATGAATCAATAAACATTTACTTTAAATATGTTTTATTTAATTAATAACTTCTAAAATATTTATATCACTAAAATTTTCTATTAAACCATGTAGTTTATAAATAAACAATATTTTAAAAGAATATAGTCAACAATGAAAAGAAGGAGGATTTGGAAAACAGAATATAGGTGAATAAATAAAGCTGAGCAGATAAGGTAGATTCAAAAGAATAGTATCGGGCATGAATAGTTAATTCAAACCATTAGAATTTCAATTTCAAATATTAATACAAAATTTCTTTGTTGGAAATACTTTTATAATAAAATACCATTATAATAAAATACCTTTATAACTCGATGTTTCAACAAGTTTATCCTCGTTCCTGTAGACTCTGGAAGTGTGTTGATCAGGTGCAAAGCTAGAATTCTCCAGGTACTTAGTAGACTTGTTTCAACACCCAGTGAAAATACTGGAAAACTTAAAAAAACAGATATGGAAAGTACAATCCAAACAAAAAACAAACAAAACCTTTGTCGATCATGGATCGCGGATACACAATGGTTACGCCTGGATCCCCCAGGAAACATCCGTACCCGTAGGCCGCCCCCCAACCTTGCGATTACGCCATGAAGACAGGTAGTACTGCAGATACACAATAGTTACGCCTGGATCCCCCAGGAAACATCCGTACCCTAGGCTCTCGCAGCCCCTGCTGATTACGCTACCAAGCGACTCAATAGATCGCAGATACACAATGGTTACGCCTGGATCTCCCAGGAAACATCCGTACCCGTAGGCCACCCTGCGATTACGCCATGAAGTCGCGCTCGTAAGATCATGGAGATTGCCATGGAATTCGATGGAAACTCGAGTATCATATACGAAAAACCAAAAATCAGAGAAATATCGATAGAATGAATCCACAATGTGGCCACAAAGCGGATATCAAGCAGAAGGCACTTTCCATATCTTTACTTCGAAAATATGTATCATATAGTACCCTTTCAAATCACTTTCAAATATTGTACTTATACAAATTCCATTGTATATAAGATTTAATTTTCAAATCAACTACCTTTTCAAAATCAAAAGTATATCAAATCACACTTATATAGACTTCAATTATATAAGATTTCACTTTTCAAATTGAGTACCTTTTCAAATCTATAGTTTTCGAATCAACCTCATACTTATACAAACCAAATTTTTATATAAGTTCGATAACTCCCAAATCAGGTATTCAGTAAAAAATAAGGTTCTCAAATTTCAATTTGTTTCAATATTAGTTCAGTTTCAAAATCATATACAATCCCACCAAATTATTTCTTCTCAATTTAAATATCTTTAGTTTTAAAGTTTCCAACGTAATAAATTTAGAAAATAAATCCAAATTTCCAAATCAATGTAATTTAAGTCAACCAATTCATTTCCAAAATCAAATGTTTTCAAAGTCATCTTATACTTACATAAGGTCCATCTTATATAAGGATCAAATTTTACAAAATAAATTTCGCTGTATGAAGAGCCATATGGGATTGAATATCTTTGCTTTTATGGGTTATATATCTTTGTAATTTAAATTGGAAATTTTCTTTTAGTAAGCAAAGATATTCTAACCCGACAGCTTTCAATTTCAGCGTCAAAATATATCAATGATATTAGAATATAAGATGTACATCCGTCATCATTTCGCAAAATCACATTTGATCGCTCGATTACACAAGTTCGCTTTCGAACTAGTATATCAAATATTCGCCATCAAGAATCGAATGAAAAATTCTAACATGAAATGGTGTAATTCACCTCGAACTTGTGTACTCAAACTTGGATCAAATTAATTATGCGAATAAAACAGCATACGTACAACTTATGTATCTATTCCAACTTGTAAAATATATAGTTTTATAAAGATGTTACCCAGTTAAAACATTTAACTAAATTTTATTCAAAATATATTGAAGACCAAATTCTTTTCAAAACATTTCAAATCTAAATTTCATATTAGAAAAATTCAAAATAGCCTTATTCATTTACTTAACAAAACAGTTTCAACCTATTTAAATCATATTACTACATACTTTAAACATACATACCAAACTTATATACTTTATACTTTTCAAAATTCCTTATCTTTATAAAGTTAACCTTGATTTGGAAGTGCTCGAACCTTCAAAATAGTCGAAGAAATCATTTTCAAATTCAAGAGTTGGAAATCAGCAACAAATCAGTAAATCAATTTTAATAGATAGGGTTATATCAAATGCGAAACTCGAGGACTGAACACCGGCTCACTTCAAATCATACTATGGAATGTGGGAGTCAAAATTGGTTTCACAAAATCACTCGCATAGTAAAGCTATTAGAGTGGCCTTTCCCTCACTTTGAAACTCGAAAATCAATGTCGATGATGCGTGCACTCATCACCGAAATTATTCTCCAGCGACATAAGTGAGTTTTGGACTTCTATTTTCTTGAAAACTGCTTTAAATTTCTTTGAAATCATAAGAACTCATTTGAAGTTTTTTTTTGAAACATTCGTTATTCGAAAAATACTTCCAAATCGTATTATTATATATTTTCAAAATCTTAAAACCAATTTAAGAATGCCGGGTTCAATCTCTCAAATTTCAAATTCAAACTTTTCAGTTATAAATCAATTTCTTATATAACTTCAAAATTTCAAATCCTTTCGAAACTTCAAATTCTCATTTTTAAAAGGTATATGATCCTTATCGAAAACATTTTCACTTTTATATATATAGAATATAATCATATTTATCAAAATAATAATTTCGGTATATAAAACAATTTCTAAAATACAAACAAACCCAATTTTTTTTCAAAGAATGGTTCACGAATGGATTTCGAAACAAGGATAGAGATTCAAACTAGAGGGACTCTAACCTAATAGAATTCTGATTCGAAGATAGGCTCGAACGAAAATGAGATAATTAAATTTCAAAATAGAAGATGGGTATGCATATAAAAATCGCAGGCGACCTTAACCGGTCAACCGTGATTTCAAAATAAGATCGGTGCAGAATTCTGAGGCAAATCGACGTTCGATCGCCAGATATAGAATTCAGCATAACAAGAGATAGCAGCATCTAAACCGATGATACATAAATCTTCGGTGAATCGATGCCCATAGTAAAGGAGTTTCACCCCTTTACAAATCATTCAGTGGAGTTATGGGATACTCCAGGATCAAAGAATACAAATAGGGGGAGACAAGAATAGATTTCGGAACCGAGGGACGTTCCAAAATTCAAAGGAATTTTCAATCAAGAAAAGGAATTCAAGGTCGAACAAAAGTGATTCCGTAATTAAATTTACCATACATGCTAAGGTTTGCCTAGAGCCAAAGCTCTAATACCAACTATAATGACCCGCTATTTTGGACCATTCAAATCGACAATAATCCACACATGTCTGACTTGAATAGTTCAAAATATCATATTGTTAATTTAAAATTTGGCAAACTCAGCATATACAGTAAATAAATAAATCACAGAATCACAGACATAGAGTAATACAATAATACGCAGCGGAATAGATAAAATAGTAGTTCATGAAGCTACTATATAAACATCAGAGTAAAAAATAAAATACAACAGAATATCTCAAATACAGTGAAGTCTTCAGTACGAATAGATGACCTCTCTGAACAAATCAACTGGAAAAGCTGAAAGCTGAATCGATAGTTGGATCTCCAAATGAAGCTCCAAACTCCAAGGGTGAGTCTCAAATGCTGTATCACTCGGTCTGACCCGAGCGTAAAGCAAAACACAAAACACTTGAGTCAGGATTAACATTCTTATATAAATAAATCCAACTCAAGTGAAATATCAACTGAAATACAAGTAACTCAAAGGATGTTTGGGATAACCATTCTCTAAGGATCCGTGGAACTGCATACAATGTAGAAATATACACTACAACACCGTGGTCATTTCAAATTATTTTATTCTTCAAACCCAAATATCATTTCATTTCAAATATATCTATTTTCCTAAATAATATATATAGGTTAAATAATTTATAAGGTAAATTATTTAATTTCCTCAAGTCTCACAAATCGATTCAAATCAACTCAAATTCCAAATTCAAATTTATTCAAAGCTCAATTCATCAATTCAATTCAGTTCTAAATAGACCATTTAAATTTTCAATATATTGCAAAGCTTTAATATTCAACATTTCAAAGTTAAATTTAACAGTTTTATATAGCTCTTGATTTAACTTCATTATTATTTAAATCAGGGAATATTCACTTAATAAATTCAATATCATTTAACTAGCCTTAAATTACATTTTTACTAAATATTTCCTTAAATTTATTTAAACAAGAAATATTCATTAAATTACTTAAATCAAACCCAAGTTATAAATCATATCTTAAATCTCAATTTCAATAAGTTTCAAATCGGTTTAATTAAATAAAATTATCTTCCCAACCTTAACTTATTCAAATTAAACCATATTATATGTATTAACTCAATCTTAATTAAATTATATATTATTATTAAATCTATATACATCATTACCATTTATATATAATTATTTAAGAATCAACATTTATTAAAACCATATATTTCTTTCCAAAACCATAGAAATTATTTTCAAAATATTTATATATGGACCAACGGTGTCTGTATATAATTTCTTATCCTATGGTTAAGTGGTACGGATATTTATCATTTAAATCCATAATTTAAATACATACGGGTATATATCATTTCGACCCGCAATCCCAAATTGAATTCAATGAAAATCGCTTGGGTCTATCATTTCAACCCATAACGAAATTCTCCTATTCTACAGTCCGTTCGGGTATGTATCATTTCAACCCATAGTGAATTCTAAACTACAGGGAACTTGCAGAGTGATAACAGATAATATAATAATATAAAACAAGCATATATCAACAATAACAATATAATATAAACAATAGGATATGGTGTCATATCCTACAGGTGAACAGTTACAGATAATAGCATATATAATAATTTAAATAACTAGAGCAGCATATTTCAATTGTCGTTTCAATTGAAATCAAATTTAATAAATATAAGAACGTTAAATCATGAGTGATTACTCATCTTTCGAGGTTAGAGAGGATAGATAACAAGACAAGCTACGATTTGAGTCACGATATAGTCTAACGACCGATCCAACAACAGATCTCGAAGCGATGTAAGCAGAACACGGATTTGACAGTCAAAGCTGATAGATAAGAATCGATGGGAGCTAATCAGAATCAGTTAATAAAAATTGAAATGAAAAGTGTATTATATTAATATACTAATAAAGTCAACATTTTGATTTAAGACAAATATTAACTAAATAAAATTCAAAATCATTATACTTAAAACTTAAATATTAAAATCAAAGTATATCAAAAATTTCATAGTATAAACAGTCTTTAATATATATTAAAACTAATATCTTGCACATCTATTTTAACAAGACTCGAACAACTACTATATAAATATAATATATAAAATACTTAACAGATATTCCAAATCCAACAAAATGTAATATTATACGAACCTTGATAAAAGACACAAACTAGACCAATGCAATACATATAATACGTATAACTTATATGTCAAAATCTATTGCAAATCCATTTTTACTTTATATTACACAATTTAGAAATATGTGTTAATAAAATATGTAGAATATTTACTAATATATACTAACATATATCATATAATTCATGTAATTAATCCTACTTATGCAGACTTCTACCTATACTTACATGCAGACACTACAACCAATATATATGTTCGGCTGAAAATTGCATGCTACTCAGACAACATATTATAACTCATATATAATGACATACGAAATCTATGTATATACAAATATTTATATACAACTTATATAATAAAACACCTTACATACCCCTATGCATACTAACATATATATGCAGGCTCACAGGACCTATAAACTATGACAATTGTATAAACTAACGTACATAAACTTTATATAATATATACAATACTTTAGATACACTTAAATTTACTTCCAGATCTATTATAAATAACTTATACATACGACTCAGTTTTATATGCAACTGTACGAATCACTTAATATCTCAACATACCCTATACCAATATACACAGTATTAACTAAAATTTACATATATGAACTGCCACACTATAACTATATATACTTAGCATTTTATAGGTAATTATCAAACAGAGATCAAACCACAATATTTATAATAATATCAAAGCTAACAGTTGAATTATATAACCCAAGGTTTTGTAAAGATCTGTATAAATAAAATATCTATATATATACATAATATATATAAACAACAGTGGAAACTAGACTTTATACTGATATGCAATAAGATCTGAACATATAAATATACTTTAAAAATGGATACAAAAAATATATATATATATCTTACCTAAATAAACCCAGAGACAAAGAGAAGAGGAAGAGCAGACCGTAGAGTCTGGAAGCTAACGTTGCTATGAGCATCAGTCAAGGGAAACTGGTGTGGGTTTCATAACAGAGAGGAGGATCATGGGGTTTAGGCCGGAGTCGCATGCTTGGTATGGTTGGCTGTGCTCGGGGGAGAGGCTGTTGTGAAGGGTGGTGGCCGGTCGAAATGTGGAGGAGTGGAGCTGTCGCTTTGGGTCGAGGTCGGCCGTGGGAGGCAAGGGGGGATGGGCAAAGATTGATGGAGAATAGATGGCAACAGGCAGAAGATGGGCACGGTGGAAGCTCTGTCGGCAGTTGGTGGGGATGTGGTGGAAGGAGAGTAGCGATTGAAGGAGGGGCAGTGTTGATGATGGGTGCGGCTCGTGCTCTGTTTGGTTGTGGGGTCGGGGAATGAGTTGCGTGGGTGACAAGATGGAAGTGGCTAAGGGCGGAGGGTCGGAGGCGAGCTCGGGAAGGGAGGTGAGGCCGAACAGAAAAGAAAATTGGAGGAAGAGAAATTGGCCAGGAAGAAGAAAAGAAAAATGGAGGAAGAGAAATTGGCCAGGAAGAAGAAAAGAAAAAAAACAATAAAATATATATATATATATATATAATGGCTGTTGTTTGGAAAAAAGTGAAGGACATCTTTACGAGCCACTAATAAATATTGAAGCCGAAAATTTTGTTTCAAATAGTGGGAATAGAAATGGTCACAACCGAAATATGTGAGGGGAAGGAGGAAAATGAGAAGGTGGGTGATGAGAAAGAAAATGAGAAGTCAGGAAGTATTGAACGCATAAAAAATATGAACAGCACAAAAATGAACGTGCATATCAATGACCGTGAGACGAGAACCCAAAAGTTTTTGAACGTCTATTTTAGAAAAAAACGTGCATCTTAAATTCACAAAGGGTATACATTATCACGGTGGAAAATTTAAAAGACAAAGGTAAAACCAAAAGCCAAAATACGAAATCGATACGGCTAGCTATTTTGTCGGTTTCGTCGCATACCGAACTTCGAAGCACACAAATGAATATACTGCGGAGATCAGCACGGTAAGATGATCAAAACGGTACACAGATATCAGTGATAGGATCATCCGATCAAAAGTCGATAATCGGTACCGAAATGTTGCTATTTTTTCAGAATTAAGATAAACGGAGCAATAGAAGTCAAAATTTGAAAAAAAGAAAGATGACGTCCCACTCAGAAGAGGATTTAGAAATTTTCTATAGAAAAATATTTAGGTTTGGAAAATATTTTATTACCATCAATTATTAACTGATTTAAATAGAAATAGAATTTCACAAGAAAATAAACTTTAATATTATCAGATGGAAATTTACCAGTTGCTATATTGAAATAGACGTATTCCAAATAATAAATTTTTATTTTCAAATTTTATTGTTTAAAATTTCAAAATATTTCAAATAAATACGTTATAAAAACCAATCAAAATTTATGGGTCGTTACATAATTACTTGACCTCCTATATCCTATCCTGATTTGATCAGATTTTGGCCCAATGACAACCATCCACATATCATAACCTGATTAGACAATATTTTGGTCCAATGGCAACCATCCGCATGCATAACCTGATTTGACCATATTTAGGTCCAATGGCAACCATCCGCATGGAATATAAGAATCACTATGCTATTTTGTTTTATACTATTGTTTTATTATGCAACTAATTATATTATTCTATTTTATTAAGAAGGTTGTTATAATTTTTTTATTAGGTAGGTCATTATATTATTTTGTTTTGTTAAGCATGGTTAGAAAGCTTAGGTTGGAAGCTAAGTTGGAATAAGTTTTAAAATAGGAAGAAGTTAAAATATAATTATTATAAGGATAAGTTTAAAAAATACAGCCCAGTCAGAGAGTAGAAAGATTCAACTATTCTTCTTATAAGTTTAAATATATCGGTGTCCTTAACCACCTTATAACTCGAACCGTATTTAAACTAACATTTTATCCGTTTTAAAAATACATTCGAGATGTTTTATCCAAATTTTATTTTAGTTATAAAATCCATTATTTAATCATTTAAAAATATATTAAATACTCATATTTAAAGTGACTAAATTATGGTTCGTTACATTATACATATAAAATAATTGAATATTCACAAATCAAAGCGATAAAATTCCAGGTCGTTGCATTCTTCCTTCCTTAAAAGAATTTCAACCTTGAAATTTCGTCATAAACAAACAATCAAGAAACAAGCCATACCATTTCTTAATATTCCCCAAATGTTAAATGAGTACAAAAAAACTTAGGGTTTGTCTAGGTTCACACCCTTCTCATCACATAAGGATGATAAACAATCTATTGAGCATACCTCATGCTTAATAGCCATATGTTATTACTCAATCGATTATTCACAATACCATATGAAAAATTGAAGTGTCATCATCTACCAACTCCTCATAAACCATAAAACATTAAAGGTAAATACACTTAAGCCCGTACAATGTACCCAATATATGATCCGATCACTTACTCAAATACATAAGCTTTTTTTCCAAACTAGCATTGCTCACTTGACTTCCCTAGTTTGGAATTCAATCTGGCTCCTTGATTAGGAACCTCCGTTCTTCTTGCATAGTCATATACTATGATAGAAAACCTTGGTACCATATCATGAACCCTTACCTATTGTTCACCGTCAAGAATCGAGTGATAAATCCTCATTCGAACCGGGGCGAATCATCTCAAAGTCATGTACTCGAACCTTGGATCAAGAGTCGTTTGAAGAAATGATCTACATACAACTTATGTACTTATTCTTATTGGTTCTCGCTTATACCAATTTGGTTTTCTTCTAAAATTATTTATGAAAACATTTCATAAAATATAACTTATGTTTTTAAACTTATATAATACCCTACTACATCCTGAGAGTATATACAACTATCTAATTAAATATTTTATCTTTTCTAAATTCAAATGCAGGCCCACAATAAATCTGGGTGATAAAATTAAGTCAACCTCTTTACCTATCTGGTCTAGTAAGTAGCTAAGAAGAGTAGGATGCTGGTATCCAAACTCGGTTATAGAGTCTACTTTTCCTTAGACATCTTTAAGGTAAAGATGTTTATTAGCTGGCCCAATAGCATCAAATAGTTTATAATGTAAGTCTAATGGATCATATCTAATTTGACTTGCGTATTAATATGTGAGTGTATACCAATATATGAGCTAAATATAGTAGTGTAACAAAGTATAAAAATCAAAGTATAAAAACGAGCACATCAGAGTTTTTATACCGATTTAGGCCTGCTGTCCTATGTCCAGTCCCGAAGCTCCTCTTCGATATTTCACTAAACAATAACCCTTGCTTCACTCGGAGGAATAAGCTAATACAAAAGTACTCATTTAACAATCTTTTGTTCAATACAACACAGATATTGGCTGCTAGTACAATTCTACCTATAATCTCCATTAAGTGATAATAAGTGTGAGTTGCTTGGTTTTGTAGGAAATAATTTAACAAAAATATAGATTTTGGTTGTAAGTGATTGAGAATGTTAAATCAATGATAGCACAAGAGAATATGAATATAGAAGTTAAAGAGTAGTAAATCAAGTTAAATTAAAATCTCAATCAATTGAAGTATTTATAGAATCAAAGAGTTATATTTGAAAAATTATGACTTTTTGAAAGATTGCTCTTTGATTAATGATTGCAACTTTTGAAGAAGGAAGTGGTTTGTTCAAAACAGAGAGAAGCATCTGTTTAAAAATATGACAGTTGCAGTTTTATGCTTACAGGCCGAAACATGTCATAGACGTATGTCCTTATGTCACAGATGTCTGTGGATGTCTGAAAACAACAAACAAAAATATGTTACAGACGTCTGTAGTAGAAGGACAGATGTCTGTCACTGTTTAAATTATAAATCCTTGGCAATTTAGTATCAACATTTGTTGATATGAAATTTTGTGTGTTATGATCACTCAAGAAGATTGTACAACATATATCTGTGACTATAATAAAATAATATGACCTTACTTTTAAATAGCTTGATCCATCTTTTTTTAATTGTCTTTGAGCCATGATTTTGTTGTGTACTGTGATCTTCTTCTAATATATACCTATAATATGATAAGATATATCTTGTATATGTGATTATATAGTTGTTGTCATTGAAATCGTAAAGTAGGGGTTCTAACATATACAACTTAGGTGTCAAAATAGGAAACACGGTTTTAATAAAACCAAGTGTATTAAAACCTTCTTATTAAATTTAACCCATTAAAACTTGAGTTAAATTATTTCTTCTCTAACCAAGAATTATATAAATCTATATTAAAAATTTCATTTTTCAATACATTCTTTTATCAAAATACCTTTTAATTTTGAATCCATTTTCTTTATGGAAACTTAAGAACTAAATACCCTGTTTTTATTTCAAAATCTTTTTAAAATAATACTATATATTTTAATCCATAGAAAATACACATATAGATCGAGTAAACTGAAAAAGATACTGAGGAACCGGTCTTGCCAAATAGTATCATACATCCCTTTAATAAGAAGGGTAATACTTAAGAGAAGTGCATCCCATCCAAACATATTCTTGCTCATTTTAGTCCTTTTCGTGCCACTCGAACTAGTTACCATAAAAATACTTATTTTTTCGAATCCTATTTTGAAACAATACTGTATATATGTCCAAATAAATAGTTTTAACAAAATATCTATTACCAACTTATTTTGGGTTCGTTCGAATTCGAACTCATTTCGATCGTACAATGGCAAAGGGAATAATTTACCAAGTGCACTCTACGTTCGCCAAAGAAAACATCCGATTGTCACTTAGAAGATTATTCAGATTACCACAAAACTAATCAAGACTCATTATCCGAACTATTCCAAGAAAATGTATCTTACTTAAAATTCTTTTTCCAAAATATTTATACTTATAAATACTTTCAAGTAATACTATTATTACTCTTTTCAAAAATCATTTGAAATCTTTTTCAAAGGCACCGAGATTTAAACTCTCAGAAATCCTTTTATTTATAAAACACATTTTATGAACCAAATTTATAAAATTATCTTATATAAAATCATTCCTTCTTATTTCAAAATAAGCTTTATAATACATTACTACCAAACACCTTATAGTCAAATTATGAAACTTAATTCACAAGGTGTTTATATTTGATCTAAATCCAAACAATAAATGATAATAATTGAATATTATCATTTCCTAACAAATAAACACATCGTAAGTAACTATATCAATTTTTGAAAATTATTCTTTTATATATAAAATATAATCCTAGCTAAAATTATTTCATTTATCAAATTCAAAATAATACTATGTCGGTTGTCCATATTCAAGCGTTTTGGAATTCACGTCGATAACGTTGGCCAGACGCCTTTACTAAAATTCATAAACCACTCTACAGATCAACCAATACAATATAAAACATTTTTATAACAATAACAAATATGCACTCATATATATCCATTCAACTCATTATATGGTGTCACTTACACTATCTCTAATGAGTTACTCATTCTAGGTCACTGTTAACCCTATCTCTAATGAGTATACCCCATGAAGGCCTAGGTGTTCGCTCAACCTAAGCTTTGATACCCTATATAACGACTAGAATTTTCAACCCTAAAAAGTCGACACTATTACATCCATAGTATTCGCGTACCGAGCATTCGAGTGCTGGAAAGAAAGATTGACGGAGTGAAAGAAAAGAAAAGACAGAATAGAATCTCACATCATGACGACTAATATATAATATCCAAATGATCTTTACAAAAGAAAACTGTAATATACATACATCAATCAGAGTAAAATAACCTATCATCAGCCTATCCTCACTAATGCCGACAAATACAAAATAAGAAATATAGTGGAAATAAAAGATACATGAATACATCTTAGAGGCATCTAGCCCATCTCCTGAAGCTCCAAAGCATTCATAACTAAATCTGGAAAAGTACTCGGGTCTGCCCTGAGCATCATAAGAAAATAACACCCATATCAGTCTGGTAAACCAACATGAGAAACTCAAACTGTATGGATTTATATATTTATAAAACTCTTTGAAAGTAAAGGTATCTCGTAAGACCATGTAGCATATAAACACAGACTTATTTTTTCCTTATGATAACCAAACTATTTTAATTAGAAAACCCAGTGATATTATAATAATATCTATGGTTTAAAATAAATATATAACATGGCCGTAATGGTTACATTAATTACATTCAATAGCATATTTAGTATACAACTACATAAGTAAAGGTACGTATTGGAAAATGGATTTCATAAAATGAAAAGGCAGTTGGGGTACCGCCCGCTATAGTACAACTCTAGAAAAATGTAGCAAGGTCACAAACCGTGCAACCCCTGCCAACATTAACCGGCCTACCCCTTCTTGGATAGTATAGAATATGATCATCCCTCGGCTGCTAACGTGACAAAACGTACGAGACCCGAAGAATACATAAGTCTATAAATATTGATCTAGATCAGGGATGATCATACTATAATGGTAGCAAACTACATAGCCCTGCTACATATCCCATGTTTTAGTCATTCCCGAGTGTGAGGCTTGAGGCTACATTTTACCTTTTTAGCAAATCCCACTTGGAATGCTAACACTGCCCTTTAGGCGACAATGCAATGCCAACATTCATCTATACAAGTTTGTTTTAGAACTAAACAACACCGAAGGCACTACTTCTACTACATCCTTTTTGGAATCACCCTTAGGATTAGTAGCAAGTAGCCCTTGCACTTCAAAAAACTCTGTCTTCTATTTGCATCATCTTCAAGATGTCTCAAATTCGAAGGCTTATGCTGGTACAAAGTAGTTTTCAAATAACATATCTGATCCTGATCTCTCCGAACCAATAACCGATAGTTTTCGGTTGGCTCAATCCCGGTTCTTTTAAAAGTAAGTGAACTATATCAGAGTCCCAAAGGGTCCCTTATATACCCATTAAAGCTAGAGACGTTTCAGCGGAATGAGTTCTTCCAAGGAATCTCACACCATATGAACACGTGAAGCTCATATATACTTCCTAAGTCAAAACTAGCCAAGATTTGATAGTCGGTTATTTAACTATCAAATAAACAAACAATCAAACTAGCAATTTAATTCCATATGGAAACCAAGCATGATTAAGCACATGATAAACCACTAAGCCTATTTAATTAATCCTTTCATTAATTAATCCACTTTGTAAATACTTGTATTGAAAATATCTTTACAAAAGATATACATATGTATACTACCCATTCACTATTTATTTATGCTCTTTCGATGCATGACAAAATATCCATATACTTATCTCATCATTATAAGTATATTAACATAACATTTAGGAAGGTTTCATATTTCAAAAGCATACTTAAATGGGTCAAAAACAATTGTCTACAAGAAAGGCAAATGTTTTCCATACCATCATAATTATAAAGATCATTTTTGGAAATCAAATCACCTACACTTGACACATTTCTGATATTCTCGACTTACTCTATCCCTCGCCCATAAACAAAGCCAGGTAAGTTAGGGCACTGGTTGCTTCTAGTCTTGCCTAAACACTTCAGTTCTACATCTCATAGATAGAGGATCAATCTACTTATTGGCTTTTAGTACAAAGTATATGACTACTTACTTTCCATAAATAATCCAATTCAGATACGGAAATTAGATTTTATATACCAAACATCAATCTACAGTTTCAAACTTAAACTATCCTTGGGTAAAAATTAGACCATTCAAGTTGGGGTTTTATTACCTTTCAAACCTTAACTTGACAGTATTCTTATCTTTCAGGATGGGTAGAAGTTTCCCTACCTCGAATTTAATATTAAGTATACGATTTCATAAATCGTGTATACCGTTTATTTAAAACAATATGTTATATACATACTTTCTTTTCTACTTTAAAATTCCACTTAAAACCCTTATAATACACTTTAAAAATCCCATAGAAAATCTCATTAAAAATCTTTGTTCAAACTTAGTTCGATTTGAAAATGTCAAGATTTCCCGTTTCATAAAAGTACCACTTGCTTTATTGTATAAAATAACACATTTAGACCACTTATATAAATTTCAAAGCTCCTCTAAAACACTTTAAACCAAGATTTAAAACTTTCATTCAAATCATAACTTAAACCCGTCACATTTAAAGGAGAATAAGACTTAAAAAGTAAAGGGATTTCCTTTGTATTAACCATTTGTTGAAATATACCAAAATGAATCTTTTAAAACCATACTTGAAACCAAGTGGTAACCAAAATATCTCAAGGGATTCTTAAAGTCACCACCAAATATCTTTTCAAAGTGTTTTAAAAAGAGACTTAGCACTATCATTGTGCTTAACACATACTAATTTAATTTTCTTTATTAGAAAGATTCAACCTTTAAACATCAAGTTTATATACAACAAATCCAAGCTACCAAGCTATGGTATATATGCAATTCATTTATAAAGTATAAAATGAAAAGTAACATCATTGGTTGTGAGGAATCCCGTTGGATCCCTCCATAAATCATATTCTTCGAAGTGCTTTCATCGCAATCTATTCGCTACAAAGCACTTCCACTTCCACTTTCATATGCCCTACAAAACAAAGTTAGTCATAACATCTGCTTCTAAGAATCAAACAACATATGCAATAATATTTACAACATCGAAACATTCACTTTTTAAAGCTATTGCATAATAAGTTATCTTACTGTAATCGAATGTGGAAGTTATATTTACTAAGCTTATGTAAAAGCAGAGGATATATTCATTTGGAACCATTTATTAAAATGTAAACGAATTAAAATAAAGAGATTAAGATTACACTCACTGACTATTTGCTTTGCTGAAGACTTGGAATACCTAGCCTTTGATAATGAAGACAAAATTTGGTTTCTTTCTTTAGTTTGTGAAAGGATTAAAATGAGATATTGACTATAGGTGAAGAGAATGGTACTTTATTAATTATGTAACCTCCTATAGCCTTACCCTATTTGACCAGATTTTGGTCAAATGGCAACCACACACATGACATAACCTGGTTTGACCATATTTTGGTCCAATGGCAACCATCTGCATGACATAACCTGATTCGACCATATTTTGGTCCAATGGAAACCATCCGCACGGAATATAAGAATTATGCTATTTGGTTTTATACCATTGTTTTATTAGGCAAGTAATTATACAATTTTGTTTTATACTATTGTTTTATTAGGCAAGTAATTATACTATTCTATTTTATTAGGCAGGTTGCAAGTAATTATACTATTCTATTTTATTAGGCGGGTTATTATACTATTTTATTTTATTAGGCCATTTATTATATTATTAATTTTTATTAGGAAAGGTTAGAAAGCTTAGGTTAGAAGCTAGGTTAGGATAAGTTTTAGAATAGGAAGAAATTAAAAAATGATTTTAAGGATACGTTTAAAAAGTGTGCTCTAGTAAGAGAGTAGAAAGATTCAACTTTTCTTCTTATAAGTCCAAATATATCGGTATCATTAGCCGCCTTATAACTTTAACCGTCTTTAAATTAACATTTTACATCCATTTTAAAAATCCATTCGAGATGTTTTATCCAAATTTATTTTAGTTATAACATCCATTATTTAATCATTTAAAAATATATTAAATACTCATATTTAAAGTGACTAAATTACGGGTCATTACATCAAATATTTAAAATTAATTAAATATTCATAAATCAAAATTAAAAAATTCTAGATCGTTACACAGCAACCACCTTTTGTTTGGAACATTCCAAATTAAAGCTCCTTAACTAAGGTTAAACATGAATTTAGGGTTGGCATACTATATTTGATATCACTTATGGAGTTCGAATCATTTATAAGGAGTTTATTGTCTTCATAAACAGTTCTCTAATATTTTGTATTTACTCGTTAATACTCATAACTTCCATTTTGCGATATTCATTCAGATTTGATACTCGCTCGTTTCATCAATTACATAAGCAAACAGGGATATATTAGAGAACATATATAATAATTCTTGAAGCATAAGGAATCCATCTCATGTGCTCCATATTAATCATTTTAACATGGTTTCTATGTATATCATTTAGGACAATCCCAACATCATTACTTATAGTTTTTGAAATATTCTAGTAACTTTAATATTCTTTCTTTTAGACACATGCTTCCTTTGCATTTTGACTGAAAATCAAACTATTTGATTTAGTTTCAAAATATATGCTAAACTCTAATGCATGTTGAACGATGTTACTGTAGCAGCTCTTGGATCTTATCTAATACCTAGAGACTCAGTTATCGCTCCCATTGATGTAACGATATTTTAGTTATCATGTGCAAACAGTCTATTTAAAATCATTATTCATGATTTCTGTTTTGACAAAGATGTACCAAAATTCAAAATTGTATCGGGCGATAATTTTATAAGTAGAATTTGATAACTCAAGCTCGTTGATTGATAAATCTCTTACACTCATTCCAACAATATCTGAAATTTACGAGGTTGTTCTCATCAATGTTGCTTACTATATTCTGGTTGCATCAGTCTTCCTTTTGAAGACACATCTATGGTCGATGGATCATATCCCTTCGAGTACAGTTATTAAAATTGTATTTTGATAATGTACTTGGAATCTATTTCGTATTTAAATCATTGTGCCATATGGTAGAGTCTATACTATTCATGGCTTATTGATAATTGAATAATTTGTTATCACTAACAATCCTTTTTCTTAACATTGATAAGAAACCTATAGTTTCTCTCTAATGTGCGAGGGTTTTTTTACAGACATTCTAATCAGTTGTGTCATAAAACTAATACTTACATAAAATGATTCAAATGAGAAATTAATAGGAAACCTATACTTAATAAAACTGATTCAATTTTGAGTTTTATGAAACTTATGTTCATAACATAAGTTTCCCAACCAATGTTGATCGGTCCCATTCCCCTGGTTCACACAAGGTCCCTTCCGATTGAATTTTATGTAAAGTCTCTCGACTCACAAAACGTGTCAACTCTTTGACCTAAGGCATATATGATTTTCACTTAATTCATATCTGATATGATTTTGTAAACAGTGCTTTAGATGAAATTAAAGTTAACATATGTACTTACTCTTAAGCACACATTCTTAAAGAAAGAAGTTAACTCAACATCACTCATCATCAATCGTACTTTGTTCAACGAATCTGATTACTCCTTATTGATACATCGTTATGTATCATCGGGAGGATTGAATTTGAGATTAAATATTATTCGATTTTAGGTACTTTTGGTACACCTTCCAATACCCACCTATTCAATCAAATCTGATAGTTTTATTTCCTTTGCATGTTACGTTTTCTACTTCCGTTCTAAATTATATGAAATTATCAAAGATGTACTACTTGGGAATCAATACTCATGTTCATGTCTATGACAGTTCATCGATGAATTTAAAAAAGTAAGTGGACTCATTTGGTATAATTTGAACTTCGATTCCATACAACTATATGCATTAATCTAAAAAGATCATTAACTCTTTTGTCGCTCCCAATGAATGGGTGCTTAGCACTTAATCCTTGAGGTATAATTCACTATTATCATACGATTCACAATCATATAAGGAAACTAAGCGATCCTCTCATGGATGAGAGCACTCATATAATTTTATTCTACACTTATTAAGGGTGCAATCAATAAGCCCGACGGGTAGCGAAATTCCTCCATTCAATGAAAAGGAAAGATATATCCCTCCCAAATCATGTAAACTAAGTCTGAAAGGAAGATGCTAAGGTCATGAATAATTAAACCAGTCAAATAATCAAAATCGTCCCTGGAACTGTAAAAACACAACTAATATACAAGTAGATAAATGAGAGGAAAAATAAAAATAACACGACCATAAGCTATCTCAGCAAACAAAATCCAAGCTAAGCTATCAAAGGTAGCCTTCAACATCCACATTCCGACTATAGAATCACCATAGCACGAACTATCCAATCCAAAAAAACTACTAAACCTAAAAAACTCTACAAAAATCATGAGTCTAGACCATATATATGTATATAAAAATGTTTATGCACATACATATGTGATAAGGTAAAAGCTAATGATAGTAAAATGAACTTAGTTTTCAATCAAAAGTAAAGCGTTTAAGCGGTTATCTTCACTAAGAAAATCAACCAGGTTTGTACTTAAGGCCATATTGTGTCTCCCATTGCTATAAACAATTTTTATCTTCAAGGTGTCAATGCGAGTTTTTACTTTTTCTAAGAAATTCCTTGAATAAAACAAGTTTATATAATTTTAAGCTAGGATCTGCAATCCAATGTAGCTGAAAAGCGCAATAGCATAAATTAGGTTATCAAAAGGATGGACATCCTTTGGTTCCTTTCAAACCATAAATACCAACAACTAATTGTAAAAATAGTATTAAGTAAAATTCGATAACATTTAACATACTGAAATATAAGATTGTTCCAATAGTGGCCACACTTAAAATTAGTGTTGGCCATGTTAAAGTCAAAAATAGTAAGAGTGTTTACGGTGATAGAATTAGTTAAGAGACAATTATAAAATAAACATGCTACGTTTTTTGAGTTTAAATTACAATAACCAAAAAAAATTTCTATTAACTAATTCTTTTTCTTTAAAATTTTTATTGTGTTTAATTTTTTTTGTAGAATTAGCTGCATGTGTAACTTTGTTTTAGCAGAGCATTGAGTTTCCAAATAAATTTGAAAATATTTTGTTTAGTCCTAAAGAAATTTAAAAACTTATTAACTAAGTTTGAGGAGTATATTTTATTGTTTTTCCAACACCAAATTTAAGTGTCACTCTCGTTATCTAAGTTATAATATTCAAGCTTAGTGCAAAGTGTTACACATTGGGTCAAGGTAATAACTTCAAGAGTATAGTTGAAATTGAAGTTCCAAAGGAATTCATTGTTATGTCTATAGACCTCAAAGATTAAGGCATTTTTGAGACAACAAATATCAAAAAGTTATTTGAATTCAACTTTCAATGGTATAGTTCAAATCCAGCTATCTTACCAAAATGAAGTATTATTACCAGAGTGAACTATATGATTAATGGCAATGTAATAACCCAACTCGAAATGGGCCTAATTTTGATCCAAAAATGATATTATATTTTATCCTTCCACTGTGAGATTCTGAATATGTAGATAGATAACTGCGTATTATTCTCTGTATCAATTATAGTAACCAATAGCCAGCTTTGGAATGGGTTTAAGGTTTGATGGACCTTTTTTGGATCAAAAATTAGGCCCATTTCGAGGTGGGTTGTTACGACCAAGGTTATAAATATTAAAGTTTATTAAAATGGATTTCCAAAAGTTAGACATGTAATTAATATTAGATGTAATATGGTAAAGGTTATAAGTTCTACCATAAAATTGATTCAAAATATTTTTTTTCAAAAAAGGTTTTCGTAAATATTATTGAATTTTCAAAGCCATTTTCCTAGTAAAGACAACTTAAGTTTTGAAGATTTATGATTCCTAGGCTTTCTACATCCTTATATTTACAAACTGATTTCAAATTAACATGACAATTAGTAATACTATAGGATCTGTCTGTAATAACCAGCACCTCCGAACACATCGATTCAAATCCCAAAAGTGGAGTTGAACTCGCATCATGTTAAGAAATACGAATCACTAGGTTTTTTACGATTTGCGGTACGAAGAGGCAATCATACAAGGTGTTGTGAGTGGGTAATATCGCCAGGTGTATGGTGTAAATAGGCAGTTAAATTATCATTTATAATCTACACTACCTAAGGATGTTCATTTGTATGTATATACTATGTCTAACAAATTAACCAACGGGTATAATATAGGGTAACAATCTATAATACGCCAAAAATATGATAATAGTCTACAAAGATTTCCACCCGAAGCTTGTATATCCAAAAACTGGGTAAACTGAGTAATGCATCAAGTATATAGTCTTGATGGTAAACTGCCTAACTATATATTGAGTGAATATTCTCAATGGTAAACCACTTATATTGCAGCCACAATGAGTATACATTAATGTTGGGCACACCTAGAGTGCAAAACCTTGGTGATAATCTGTCACCAAAGCATCGAGTAAATAAACTCAACGGTGCCAGTGTCCTATGCTCTATATCATTCAACTTGCAACAAAAAGGGTCGATAAACGATTCGACTCCCCATAAGTGCTTCCACTTAACCGCTCGCCAACCCTACTACCGTGAATGTCTCCATCTACTCTACCTCTGTAGTTCACAAATCAAAATATATGACCGAGGCGCTAATAGTGACGGTAAGTGCATCTTGCTGTGATACAATCACACGCCGCATTGAGCGTCGTGTTATTCAACATCATGAAACGTGAACTCCAAAATGCCAACTAAGTGGGAAATAAAGTTCTATACATTACACAGCTTCATGTAATTACGCGAGCTTTGCAAAGTCAAGGAAGTGGGAATGAATTCCCCAAAGCTATCCTATATGACCTGCATCATTCTAGGTTCAATCTAGGCCATTTACATGATTTTGGTCGACTGAATAACAAGCCACGATTGATTCCCTATACCATTTTTCTTCTTTTTAATACTGCGCATTCAACCGACCGGGCAATGTTTCCAATCGACTAAAAGGGAATTTAGTCGACTTGATACTTCAGTCAGTCAATTGTTTGACCTCGAAAATGAATTGTTTTCTTCTGGGTTGGACTTGTGTCTGTTTTATTGTTTTTCAACCGATCGGTTCACATTTTCAGTTGACTAGACCTTCATAAAATGGGTTTTGTTTTTCAAAATTTTAAAGTTGTTATTTTGAGCCGATTTTGATTGTTTATCATTAGTTCTTCTTTCCAAACTTAAGTATAACTTTTGAATTCTTATAATCCAATTTTTAAACAAGTTCTATATACAATCTCAACTTTTATCATATCCATACTTTTGTGTAATTTATACAGTTGATTGTATATAAATGTTCAGTGATCCATCTCATGTATTCAATTTTATTTAAAGGTGACAGAATCGAATTTAGATGATTTTCAAAGGACATATACATAGATTCACTTTATTCATTTAAATCAATTCAAATCTTTTACACAAAATCAGATTTGTATATTTCTAATGTTATATGTGTAGATTCACTTTTATTCATTTAAATTAATTCTAAATCAGTTACACAAAATCAGATTTATATGATTTTAAGGGTGAACCATATTCAGCCTACCCTCCCCAATCCAAATTTCATTAATTATGTTACCATATCATTATTTAGGGTTTTCCAATTATTTCAGTTCGTATAAATCTTTCATTGAATATCATCAATTAAATTAAAAACCATATTTTTAAATCTAAATAAATATATAAATGAAATGTGAATGCTTATCTACGTCATATTCATTTCGTAGATAAACTCACTCATCTCTATACGATGCCTATGAAGAAATCCCTTAATCTCCTTCTATGGTTTGATTTGATTTGGCCTTTTTTCTCCTCTAGTTTGCCTGCAACTGATTCAATATGATTTCCTCTCCTCCTTTTAATTTATTTTTATATTTTTTTTGGAGATCCGATTTAATATTTGTCTGGAGAGATTTTTTTTAGGTTTGAGGAAGAAGAGGAAGAGGAGGAAGAAGAATGGATATTAGAAGAAGCTGCGGCTACTAATCAAGAGAAGTGGAGAATGAGTTAAATTAGGGTTAGGAAATTCTACACTGACCCATAATTTTATGTATTTTTGGATCGTAAAAATGTTATTTTCAAAATAAAATTGGGTCCAAATTTATTCTAACTTTGGAAAATGTTGGGAATTGACATTTTTGACCCCGAGAACTAATATTGGATGGTTTTGACTTTAAAAATATTATAATATCGATATTTTTGGTAGGAGCCGAATTAGGGCTCAAAAATTTCCTAATGAAAGATATGATGGTTTTCCATTCTATTGAGTGGTCATATTAGATTTTTGGACATATGGTTTAAAAGATATGTTCGTTTGAAGTTTGGATAGGGTTTAGGCAGGTTAGTGGGTGATTAGCCCAGTCCGTAATTAGGCTTGCTAATTAATTTCAGTATTAGGATTAAATTTAGCCTCCATAGCAGCCACTAATCATTATAAAGACAACTCTAAACATATCCTAACCTTCTCTTAGCCTAAATCGACCTAGACCTATCAAAACTCCATCATTCTCAATAAAATTAACCTCAATGAATTAATTAGAAGGGGATTAGGAAAGAGATTAGCAAGTGGTATTTTAGATTTTGAAATTTCTGCCTTAGGAAGCATTTAGCTACTGCCCAAATTAAGATCTACTCTTGTTTTAGCAAATCTATGCTTTTTAGTGATTTTTGTTGATTTTACATCCTAAGTGAGCGATTCCATCGCTTCACTTTATTATAATTATAGATATTTTAAAAAAATTCAAACTTAAAAATATACTTTTTAATTGGATATTTGTTTTCCATTTCAGATCTAACTCGATTTATGTGCTTTTTATTGATTTTTGGGTAATTAGTAAGTGATTTATCATCTCTAGACCTATCATATATGTATCTATTGGTTTTCACATGTTTGAATCCATTTTTAAAGTAGAATATATGATTCGCTGTTTTTTTTAATTTTCAATTGAAAGAAAAATGAATTTAAAATGATTTGAACATGTTGTTTTGATGTTGGTTGTTTATATGAATGTTATGTTAGGCTCTGAATGTGTTTCGATATGAATTGCCATGATATGTTGTTTGTTTTCTTTTGTATGATTGTTTTTGTATATTGGAATGGTTAAAAACGCTCTTTTGAGCGAATTAGGGGCTGTAATCATTTCTATAGGCGAGACTCTTCGTGTAAAAGAAGTTACAATGTGCTCCTGATTTGATTATACAAAGGATGGAATATCCGTAGCCATAGAATGAACTTTGACAGATCAACTCTAGTATTTGATGTCGTATCGTTACAAATGATTTGTTTGTAGGTCGAAGTTTCGTAGATGGAGATCGAAGTGGTGTGAAATTTGAAGTTGTTGGAAATTCTACAGGTGTTCTGGTCGGTGGTATCTTAGTTGAAGGAAACTTGGTTTGGTAGTGATGTCGTGTGCTTGGGACGCTTCGGTCTGGTCTTAGGCTTGCGCGATGGTTGCTTTAGGTCAAGGTGTGGTCAGTGGTTGGAAGGGCAAGCATGAATGTTGGTTCGATGAAGACCCCAGGCCAAACATGGGGTTGCACGGTACTTGCTTCAGTCCAGTGGGTAGAATCATGTTTGGTGGTGTGTATGCCAAGCAAAGAATGTGGTTAAGGGAAGTCGCTTCAGTCTGGTCTCTCATACTTCGGTTCAACACCGAACAAAAGAAGGAAGAGGCATAAGAGTGTAGTGGCTTCAGGGCAACTTTGAGCTTGACATGAGGTCGCTTCGGCACTGACCTAGGAGCTACTTCAGAAGATTTGGGGGTTGACTTGAGGCAAGTGTGGGATGACTTCAAGACAGATCGAGATGACTTAGAGAATTGAACAGTAAATAAAGAAGTGTAGTGGCTTCCACAACTCGATGACATGAGTCTATTAGATCAAGCGCTTCAAGTAGAAAGTGTTCGTGGCATTCGAGGTCGTCCAAGAAGGCAAGTTTGATATGGAGTGAACTTATGGAGTCGAACATACGAGGGTTTCTACAATGTGGACATATGCCAAAGGAATCATAGATAACATAGAGTTATTGATTTATGCTCGAGAAGAAGGGATCAGTGAGAAAGCTCATTGTAGATCGACACGGGAAGATCTTTTTAACCCTGGACCTATATTGGATGGTCTAGTTTACTAGCCTTATGGAATTGCATGGATTCGAGCATTGATGGGACCACGATGTTGAGTAGTCGACGATTAATATGAGAGACCATATGGGTTGTCATATATCCAAAGGAATTTAAGTTGATAGTTATAAGATTTGATGTTTACTATGTTTGTTATGAAAGCCACAAGATGTAGGTATTATCGAGTAGTATACCTAGGCACCCTATACTGTACTTTGAATGGTAATACACCATATAAGGATAGTAGATTAGCATATGTAGATGTTATATGCCAACTCTTTGAATGTAGGGACACATTAGGTATACGTCCTCATACTTCATGTTCCCATTTACTATATCGATTTTTATAATATTTTGAGATTATAGATTGTTCGTACCAAACCATTTTCTGAATCGAGGTTTTATGCTGCTTCTTATTATCTCGAATACTCTTAAATGAGTGATCAGGGATAACAGGATTGAGATAGCGTTTAGAGCTGTGCGGAGGACGAGTAGGTGGCTAGTGCCTTCTTATACTATATTTTAGAGCCATTATTGTTATTTCATTGTGCAGTACTAGGGAGCAAATATCTGTACTATTTATCTATTAGAGACAAATTTTCCTTTGGAGTTTATTTGTTTCAATATATAAACTCTATTCCACTTGTTTTATATAACTTTGAGGAATTTGATGCATTTTGATTGTTTTTTATTCATATTGTTATATTACTGTCTCTCTTGTTTTTTATATAATTTGATTATTATATTTTATCCTATATTCTATGAGGTGTATGATTGGTTATGTATCTTAGATTTCCTCATTTTCCCCCTGAGTACAAATCTACATCAATCGAGTACCCTGATAGTGCACTGTACTGGTATATTAGGTACTAGAGGTGTATGGTGGTCGTCACACTTGGTATCAGAGCTTAGGTTGAACATTTTATCTAAGTTGATACTTGGATCTGTTAGATACAAGGGGGATTTATCACCTTAGAATGGATCGAGCGATATAAGACTTCATACTTTTAATACATTTTGGTTTTCAAAACCATATAGTGTGTGTGTGTGTGTGTGTGTATTAATAAGTTGCATTACACAGAAGATTAGTATTTAAGAAGCTCTCCTTTTTGAGAGACCGATAATTCTTATTATTGCTTTTGAGAACGAGTTGGCAAACAAGGAATGCAGCAAGAAATTCCACATCTAGAGTCGAGACTAAAGTAGGCAACGGTGTAGCTATGAATCCAATATGAATGTGATGCTCAATAATATGATAATGAACATGATGTAGAATGCCCATGTAGGTGCGTCAGTTGTAAATGGTGTTGATGCTCCAGGGCAAGTGACAGGGAATGATTTTGCCAAGCTGAATGATGATTTACTCTTAGGAGCAAACCATTACTTGGAACAAAATCACCGTTGAAGAGTAGGATTGGCTTGATACATGTGAACGCATCTTCAAGGACTTAGAATTAGAGGATACAATAAATAGGAAATTGGCTTCTAAACAACCTTATGAAAGGGCGATGGGATGGTGGAATGACTTTCGAACTGGATTAGGCATAATATTGATGCAAAGATTTAAGTTTGTTGTGTATGCTAGTTCGTAGTTAAAACTGCATGAGAAGAAATACCCAACCTATGATTTGGAGTGAGCTAGAGCCAGAGATGTCGACAAACTTCACTATTAGACTTACTATGATAGTGCAGATCGGTACTAGTCTAAGGCACGAAGCTAGACGAGCTGAGATTGCTAAGATCGAGGCAGGATTAGAGGTTGAAAGAGATGAAGCAGTACAGACTCGATCGAGTTGATTGACTCTATAAGGATGTTAGATTGTTTGTACTTAATATTGATGGATTATGGGATAAAGAAGAACATTAGACATCCATTTTGAAGTATATGAACTTTCAGCCGGTGAAGGCTAATCAGAAGGATCCAAGTGGTTTGCTATAACCACTTGAAGTTCCCTAGTGGAAGTGAGAATATATATTTATTGATTTCATTGATGGATTGCAAAGGACTGGAGGAGGGTATGATAGCATTTTGGTCATAGTCGACAGTTTGACAAAGAGCAAAATCCATACATGTAACACCCTATGTCTATACTCATACTATCCAAGAGTACTATAGAGTAATACTGTCATATAATATGAAGAATAAGGTGATATGAGGTACATACATGAATATTCTTTTAGGCTAACACTGGTACATATTTAAACATCGAATAAATAACTAACATATATGTACGTAGTATCCGCACAAAGCAATAAACACATGTACCTCCATGATAGAACAAATCCAATATACAACAAATAACAGAGATCACAGAGTCATTCGCAGCAAATATATACAATATACAAAATGTGTCCAATACACATCACAATGATATACACACAATAGACTATATAGTGTAGGATGTTAATCTACAATACAAAATATCTAACCTCCTCTATGCCTAATAACTTAAGCTGGTTTCATCGTCCCTAAACCTGTAATGTCTCGGACTGATCCGAGTATTATATAAATAATAAATGGGTCAGACTATTTCCAAATATAAGTCAATAAACAAACCGAACTCTGTATATACTGGGTATATTTATAATAATGTTATCTCAAAAACTCCAAATATCGTATAATCTAGAATGCCACAAAACCCAGCATAAAAATATCATCACCCATATAAAGACATATCAAATCATGAAACAACGTCAAATGGGTTAATAATCCAAATCCAAAAATCATTATCTAATCCAAAAATTATCGACAAAGAGATATAACCATGTATAATCAGGCTAACTTAGCCCAAGTATACACTCAATCCCAATTAATTAAATATTATCATCAAACAATATAAAATAGACTGACTGTAAAATATAGGGCACCTACCCATCAGTTAGATATAATAAAAGATATGAGAATCCAATATACTCTAGATATCTATAACATCATAGGTATAATCTCATCTTCTCATATAGAAATGTATAGTGACGAGAATCAAATCATAATATATGGGTTACACCACCCAATAATCTCATAATATTTGGGTAATGCCACCCAATCAAATCATAATATGGCTACCCGCCATCTCCAAGGGCACCTGGGTTATTCACCCGGATCCGTTATAATACTTAGGTGAGGTATCTAGATAATATATAATATGTACATTTCTACCAATCCATATAGAACCAGAAGGGAGAATGAAAAATACCCACCCGCTCAAGGAGCCCAGGGCTACTCCGTCCGGATCCGCTCCTATAATCCTTAGTTACCTACCTGGGATCATAACTATATCCACCGCATGTCATAATAACATTGATAGACTATGCTAAGCATTAATCATGCTTCAGATCATGCTTTTAAGATAACAGCCGCATGTCATAAAAGGGCTAGGATGACACCACCTAAGGGCTACACCACCCTAAATGCTACTCTGCCTATCTCTAAATCCCATGATGCGCATCAAACATAAAAACCAAAATTTCATGAATCTAAGGCATAACCCCACGATCAGGCCGCTAGGGTGGACACTAACCATCTGGTTCTCGCTAACTCCTAATCATATCTCGGAGCACTCTATGATGGATAACAACATATGGGTACACCTCCATAACTCTATGTCTATAAACAAATATGGGTACACTCCCATAACTCTATGTCTATAAACTTACTCTACTCTGAGCATATAAACTTGCTCTACACCTAGTATCACCCCACATAAGTATAAATTCAAAATCTAGATTCTCATCACTTGAGCGACATCTACATATAATGAATAGCCGAATAAGTATCACATCGGCGTCCCATACAACCGTGCGATGCTTAATCATTTATTCATCGCTCATAAATTACACTCAATCTCCAAAATATTCTATATAACAAGTCCAAAGAATAACCGGAGAAATATTCCCGAAGGTCCCATATAAGACAGTATTATAATTATTCAGATTTATCATCACATGGAATCAAAATAACAAAATCAATATAAAAATATCACAAATCCATAAAAGAATGTAATCACCGTATCATATCCAAATCACAAAACAATATCAATGGTGAACCATTCATAATATCTAATTCATTATAAAAGAAAAGAGAAATTAGAAAATATAGAAACCTTATATATAAATCGTAATTTAATTCAAAATGAAATATTAATAAGTATCAGCAAAAATTTTCTTAAACAATTAAATCAATGTTCAAACATATATATATATATATATCTGTGTGTGTGTGTAAATATTTAACAGATTTAAAATCGTTTAGTGAATCAAATATAATTTATAGTAATTACTATATAATTTTGTATAGTTAAATTCTATTTCAAAATAATTTATAATTTCAAAAATAATTCTCCTTCTAATTCATTCCATTGATTATAATTAAATCCACCATTATAGATTCAAATTATTTGTTACTCTAACCATTAAATAATTTCAAATACTCAAATATAAATTATGGCAGTGATTATATTTGTAAATAAATAATAAAGCCTTCTTATATCTATTTATATTCTGAAAACAGTAAGATCTTTTATGAGGCATATATTATATAATGGATAACACATTCACTTTATTTATATAATCCCAAAATAAAGATTTAAATATCAAAATTTCATTTCCAAATATTTACTTATATAATTTATATCATTCAAAAACACTTTATAAATCAAATATCCTTTATTGAAGTCATTCCAATATAAGATTCAATTACTAAAATTCATTTCAAAATCCTTTTATACATACTTTCCAAAACATCCAAAGTCACTTTACACTTCAAAAATAATTACATAAACTATTTCATAATTTTCTATGACTAAATAATACTTTAAAATAAATCTATAAACCCTAAAAATTGATCTTTTCATTTCAAACTATAAAATATAGTTCAAAATCTTCACTTTATACTCTAACACTTAGAAATAAAATATTTTCCATTTTCAATACAACTTTTATATCCAAAATAATTTTCAAGAAATAATTTTAAATTTACCAACTAATTCTATTTATTATAGATATACTTTAATTTAATTTTAAATACCAAAAATAATTTATCGAAGCTTCCAAAAATATTTTAAAATAAAATCAATTAAACATCCAAAAATATGAATTATAGAGCAAAATTATCCAAAATCAACAACCGAATTATCAACATAAGTTTATCATGTGGCCGAATAGAATTTCATCAAATTTTCGGCCATCCATACATTACACACAATATAAAAAAAGTTGCACAAATTAAAATACAAATGGATGGCATCTTCCTTGCATTTCAGACATCCAACAAACACAAAACTCCACTATCAAACACAAATAACATCCAATATCACAACAACCAATTGAATATCCCGATCAAATAATATATCTAAGCAAACAATTCAATATTCACAATCAATCAAATCCCAGATAACCAATTCAACCAAGCAATTCCATAATTATTCAGGACAATGATATATATGTAAGATGCAAGTGGAATTAAACATAGTTGTGAGTGAGAAATACTCACAAAAATGATGCTTGAATTCCCAACTCAGCGTCGTCCACTATCATCACAGTCAAACCCGTACTTCGCGGCTCCTAATTTAAACGTCAACATCAAAAATGCCATCCCCGTCCCTTTAGCGATCCTCAAGAAACTCACGCACAACACCAGTGGTAGCCCACGCTCAGCATCTCCGCCTTTTAACGCAATCGACCTCTCTCTCATTACCAGAATGTGGCTGCATGCCTCGGTCAGTGCCTCCACCATCGCATCCAAATGGTGACCTCACCAAGCTCCACCTTGCTCCATTGTTATGAACGTAACATAGTCTAGAGCTGCGACTCCAGATCGACCGCCTCATCACTTGCGTGCCTGATGTTATGCACTCCCTCACATCGATTGATTTCCAGGGCACACAATTTATCTTTTTTTTTGTGCATTAATTTGAGTACTAGGGCTTAGGATAAAAAAATGGATACGGGTTTGGTAAGGATGCCGCTTTGAAAAGAAGAAAAGGCTTCCAGAGAAATAGAGAAAGGGATAAGGGCTTTAGTTTGGGCCTTGTACTCTAATTTAACTTAGTTAATTAATTTTTCTTTTAGCAACTTCTTTTAAAACAATTTATCCAATTAAAACTACTTATACTAATAAAAGTATTTTATATCCAATTAAAATAATTTATTCAATTTCAGTATATTACTTGAAATAATTTATAAATTTAGCTCAATTTATTAAAATAAATCTTTTATAAAATAGACTTCAAATTAATAGAAATTTATTTTCAAGATAATAATTATCAAAATCGAATTCAAATATATTGTTATAATTATATTTACGTATTATTACGACATAGAAAGCAGGATTGTTACAGACTACCCCCTTAAGAAAATTGCACCATCGCAATTTCTTATAGGAAGATGTCAAACAACCAAACCCTGACCTCCATCGTATTTAGGATCTTCTACCAAACTTAACTGCCCAATCATCTATGTGGCTCTAACACTTTAATCCTACTTTTTCATATACTATTATTTTAAATAGCTTCAATTTGCGACTTTCTATTTTCGCATACGATAAAAATTTACAAATAATTTCTAAGTGTCGGATTTTCTAGAAAATTTTGGCAGTCTCTTTTGTACGGAGAGCATTCCGAAAAATCAAAACACAATATATCATAATAAACATATACACAAACACATATATATTGATAAACACGTAAAATATACCATTGTTTAGCATTTTAAAGCATATTAACTTATTGTTTAGCGAGCAAAAAGTGTTCCAACACTACCGATTAGTCCAAGTATGCTTCATAATTACCTATACTCAATCTCAAGTTCAAATATTCGTCGCATATAGTTAGAAATAAAACAAATATACATTCAATAATATATGAAAAACATGACATTTCTACTTAGGCCATTTTCCGACAAGATTTTTAAAGGCCAAAATCATAAAACTAGATTAAGTATAAAAAATAGAGTTGTTTCCTATTGTGTCAGCTTCCCAAACCAATTCTCGAATTATCAAAATGTCAAGTACACTATGAGTTATGGGATTTCCCATAAGAAGGGTAAAATCTAGAAACGTGTTGAAAATGCCACTTATAAAACTCGCATTTTTAGCCTAGAAAAGTATAAAATTTTGCGAAACACTTAAACAAAAGTTTCTTATTATATTATTAGCTTTTCGAAAGCGCAAGATCGTCAAAATCAGACAAACCGTTTGAAAATCATGCTCAAATGAATTCAGCCCCGTTTTTATGGAATTTTTGTTTCGGGACAGCATATACATTATTTCTAATTCATGTTTCAATATTAATAAACTTTAAAATCTCAAAGAACGATGAGCTCAAAAATTAATCCCTATTAAAATATCTTTCAAATGAAAGAAGATTCACCGAAATTCATTCACAATATAAAAAATTATCGTTGTTCTATCACAGCTCTTTTCAATTATTAATTTTTATTACTAAACTTCAAAACCAGAATATGTTTAAAATGCACACCACCTTTAAAAAACTTCATCACAAGGCAAAACTTACATGTTAGTATTAACACTTAACATATCACTTAAATCAAAATCAAATCATTATCAAAACTAAAGTTCACGTTATATAGAATATAATCGACTAAACTACTAAAGCATGCCTTCAATGTAAGCCACGTATTAAAATATTTCTTTCTCTGTTACCAAATCTTCGAACCCATAAGAGTATTAAATTGAAATTATTTCATTTTTACTAAGATGCTATGAAACCATTTTCATTCAAACATTTTGGTTCTTCCCTTAATACAATTTCTTTTCCAGTGTTGAAAACTTGAATCATAATGGTGTCATAAACACACCAAAAGATGTTAATTTAATCAATAAATCTTAGACCGGTTTCATCATTTCAGCCTTGACAAATGGGCTACTGGCAATGCGTGTAGCTTTTTAAAACTGAGATCAAAGCCAAGTTGTAAGCTTTAAAGAAAATATTATTATTACTCCCTTTTCTTCCAATTATTTTTCCATAACATAAATTCCTTCCTTTATTTTATTTTTCTCTTGAAAAAAATAGAGTACAAGTGAAGGAGAATAAGCATTCATACATAGTATGATGTGGGTTGTGGGTCATTTTTTGCGTTTGATAATGTGAAATTGGCATCATAAGCTCATCTTTTATTGGTTTTATTTGTTTATTTTTTGCGAAACATATTATTATTTTCAAACCATTGTGTCAACATGCCTCGTCTTAGTGTTTAGGGATCTGTATTGATGACATTGGCCAGGTGCACCGATCAAAATGCTTAAAGCATTCAACGGACAAATTAGCATGAATTTAAACTACTATAAATCTTTTAATCACTCTATAAAATCAATTTCATATTTTATTAAATTATATGCTTGTTTGAATAAAATATTTAGTTTCAAAATTTGTATATTCATCCAATTCATCACACAACATCTATTTGAAAAATCAAACAAGCATTAAACAACAATGCACACATTTTCAAATAACGGAAAGTTATCTATCAACCCCTGTCGTGCAACTTTGGTCACTCCTAGACCCTTTACTCTAACTCGCAATATCACAATTTAGAATGTTGAACTATTTATAATGCGAGATTCATATTAGGGTCTTTTACAACTACCCTAATTGAACTATACTTCATTTATATTAAAGCTACACAGAGGTTTATACACAATTATCAATGCCAACACTACTCGTCAGACTAACACCTCCTTACTTCACTACCTCCCTCAACAACTTCCCTTTCACACGAAAACCGATACGTACAGAAGAGGTAGCCATAAGGAATATATATTAGGGAAAATAACAAGTAAGTCCCTAGATGATTACCCCAGTAATCATCATGTACTCCTACTATTCCCTTAATATACGGTAACTACCATACACCCAAGGGGATAGGGATTCTAAGTCTTGATAAGGTCTTTACTCGTGTTTCTTATATATAATGTATTATTCTAAGACTACTCTAATACCAACCTGTAACATCACCCATACTATCCAATAGAACTATAGAGTAATACAATTGGACAATACGGAGAATAAGGCGATATGAGGTACATACGTGAAAATTCCTTTGGCTAACACTGGTACGTATTTATACATCGAATAAATAACTCACCTATACGTACACAGTATTGGCACAAAGCAATAAACATATGTGCCTTCAGGAAAGAATAATGCACAATATACAGTAAATAACAGAGATCACAGAGTCAATCACAACGAATATATAAAATATACAATATACAAAATATGTCCAATATACATCACAATGATAAACACACAAGAGACTATACAATGCAGGATGTTAATCTACAATACATGTAACGACCCGCCTTTTCGACCATTGAAAGTCCACACCAAATACATCCATGGTATTTAAATGTCGAACGTCCAATCACCGGGAAGGCAAATTGTTAGGATAAAATAAAAAGAACAACATAGGAAAGAACAGGGGAAATAGAATCTCACAGTGGAAACGACAACATATAATATAATAAAGATAGTATAAACTGTCCCTCCAAGGTACAAGTACATAAGATTTAAAAACAACTCTCATCAGCTCGACAGTTATAAATTTCTGACCTTACAATTGCTAATAGGTATATATAATAATACAGTGGAAAATAAAAATGTTATGGCGTGTGAACACCTAGCTCTACTCCATAAGCTCCATGTCCCACCAACGACAACCTAGAAAAATACTCAGTGTGACCCGAGCATTATAATAAAATAACACTCGGATCACTCTGGAAAAATGGCGTGAGGAAACTCAAGTAATGTAGCGAACATTTAATTATTCTTTCAGACCATGCTGATAAACGCAAAATGGGTTTTTACCTCATAAGAACAACTTTTATACATGAAGAAATGGAAAACAAATCATAACCACAATCTAAACAAGAAAGGATGAACACAGACAAGATCAAAATCCAAACTTAAAGAATGGACAAAAATAATTAAACATCAAGAAGAGCTCCAAACACTTCTCGACGCAATTAAGAAATGATTCAAAGATTTGAACCAAATAAGGGAAAGGGAAATTTTCTAATAATGACTAGAAGGGTGCGCCCTTTACTAAAAGTATACCTCTAGAAATATACTTGAGAACTCTGATGGCTCTCTAACACGTCCAAGCCGGACCCCGCCAACTTTACCGAGAATCCGAGTATTTCCCATCTTCGAACGCATACCACTAAATCCAATCTAGAGTAGATGTGATGAAACCCTGATGAAGCTTGGCTTCCACTCGCTCTTTGGATTTAGCATTTTAGAGAGGATATCAATGCTCAAATGAGCAATAAATCGTCTGGGATCGATGAAAACACAAAAGAAGAAAATATTAATTTCAAGGTTCGAATTGAAACGAGGAGAATAAATTTATCCAACATGAGTAGGAGGGTGCGCCCCCTACATCAAATGTATACCTCTAGATAAAATATGCTTGAGAGCCGACACCAAACTTGCATCACTCTCAGGAACTTCCAAGCTGGACCCCGCCTCATACGAGCATCTGAATGTACTCAAATCAACGCATGCAAGCTACCTACAACTTTGAAGATAAATGTGAATATATCCTAATGGGTGCGACCCACATGGCTTGGCCCCTACTTGCTCTTTGTTTCAACTATCGAAAGTAAACGAATGATTGTATGTGGGAATTAGATCACATTCACTTGTCATTAATAAAAATCAAGATTTAAAACATTTGATTCTTACTTGTACTTTATTTTCACATCTCAAATATTTGCAGAACACTTTAAAAACACTCTTTAAAAATATTCTTTTAAAAAGGGAAATTTTTTATATCTAAGTGTATTAAAAGAGGGGTCAAAAACGAAAGTCGTCGAAAACATTGTTTATTATAACCCCTAAAACAATTTACAGTTAGCTTTGTTTTTAAACATTCCTTTTTAATAATTTTCTCGTTTATAAACTATCATTTAACTTTTAGAAACAACATTTATTATTTCGAAAAGTAATAAATAAATTTAAATACTTTCATTAATTTTAAACAATGTAAATCATCCTAAAAGATAATTGGTATAATTCTTTTATAAATTTTAGAACCACATTAATTATCACACAAGACCATAAATCAAGTTATAATCTGTTATTAACATGTTTTTAACATCATTAATTATCCCTAAGGATAATAAATCAAATTTATAATCTTTTATGATTTTAAACAACGTAAATTATCCCAAAAGGTAATTAATCACATTTATAATCATTCATAAATTTAAACAATATTAATTATCCTAGAGGAAAATAAATCAAGTTTATAACTTCATTTATATTTTTTAATCAAAACTTATCCTTCATTTTCAAAATTCTCAAAATATTTTAAAATATAGTTTAAACAATTTTCAAAGTGCAAAAATGTTACCAAACGTTTATTTAGTAAAATACAAGCACAAGTTCAATACACACAAAGGTTTAAGGAGATGATGTTTCATAAGTGACGGTATAGCGAAAATTGCTATATTGACACTTACACAATTCAAACAGTATGTTACCAATATTTCAACCAAACATCAATATAAGAAACAAAAGAATATAAATAAAATACATATAACAATAAATAAATAATGGTGAGAAACCCCTTAGGGTCTCCCTATAAAAGTCCCCTACAAATCTCAAATATATATATATATATATATATATGTATGTATGTATGTATGTATGTATATGCACTTTGGAGTGTCCCGTAATGACTTATTCGCTACGAAAATACTTCCACTTCTTCCTTTTTGTCCCCTGCAACATAATGGTTATTTTGGTCATCCGCTATCCAGTGGGAATTCAAATCCAAACAAACAATTAAATAATTATAATTGTTTCAAGCACAAAATGGTGATTTATTCTGCTTGATAGATGTCCAAATAATCCATTCAATTTTATTATAGCAGAACGAGGTTTTATTCTGCTAAATGGATGTTCCAAATGAAGTATGACTAATTTAACTACAATAAGCGTAATTAAATTTAATCATTATACCTTTATCACTAATTATACTTCATAAAACTTATCAACTATCATCTAGGCATTCAACAACAGTCTATAACAACTCATGGATCAAATAGTTTATTTAAAGGTGAGATAACCCATTGAAATTCTAGTTGATGCTTTCGCATTTCGATTTGGTCTAAACTCGATATGAGTACTACTCTAAACTCAACGAAACCAATTCCATCATGTAGCAAACGTCGATATGAGTTTAATGCAACTAACCATGTCTAAATCCGACCTCGTATGAGTACGATATTAATTTTATACATTTTTGAATAAATCAAATTAATTAATTTCTCAATTAATTATTAATTACTCAAATTAATACCTTAACCCATGATTACAACCATCTTCCCCAATTAGCTAATTCTTTCAACCTATACATGATATCATAGTGAAACAAAACGTGCACGCACACCACCAATCACCTCATACCTGACGAAATCGGGTGCTGTCAGCTCCGACGGACTTCCCTTCCTCCTCTCTATACAACACACACCACAAACTTGAGCATGGTGCACCCGATCAAAACGCGGCCGACTCAAAACCGCTGCAACAGGAAACCATTGCTCCACCATAAAAATGATCAGACCCTCCAACTTCGGTACCAAAGGAGCAACACCGCACGAGCAACACGATGGAAACCTCCGCTTGGCCTCTCGTCCCACCAAACTCCACAAAACTTAAACCCTAGATTGACTACCCTAACCTTGATCTCTCTAAATCATCGCCGATCATGACAAACCCTACCTAGATTTGAAGCTTACGCCCAAACGAGTGGAAAGAATCAAGTTTCATATTTTTTTTCATAGAGTACTGCTTGCGATTTTAATTTTTAATGGAAGTGGCCATAATTTATGTTTACTGAATATTGAAAATGAAAAGGAAGGGGAGAGGGAAAGTTGAAAAGAACTAAAAAAATGAGGCTGTGTTTTGCTTACTTTATACACATGAAAATATCTTTACTTCAAATACAAGTTAAATTAATTTTCCAAGCAAACCAAATTTTTAAGTAAACCATTTGTCATAAGCAACACTCAAATTAAAATCAAGTCATCATTAATTCAAGTTGAAAATTTTGAATTTCATCTGATTTATAAAAAGGTTTCAAAAATTAAGTTTTGCGATATTGCGCTATCCAATACCCCGTTTCCGTATGAACCATGAATGATAGAAATAAAATTACGATTGTGCACCAAAATGCGACATGATCATAAACCAATAATAAAATACACAGATTATTTCAGTATGTGAAATTTCAAGAATACCATCGTTTGCTGTAAAATACGTCAAACGATAATTTAAATATTTTCCAACTTAAAAATTATGGATAAATCGTGTAAATTTAATTAAAAATATTACAATAAAAATCAATTCGTATTATTAGTAATTAATTTTATTATTATTATTTATTCAAACCATTTATTATGGAAAATAAACATACAAAATGAATTCACCAATATTATTTATTAATTAAAAGGAGTTAAATAAGGCTATTTAATCCATTTAATTAATATTTAATTCACCATTCAAATATTTAATTCACAATTCAAATATTTAAATTTCAAAACCCAATTATTTAAATATTTTAAAATTAATTAGATATTCAAACTAAGACGATGAAATTCTAGGATGTTGCATTCTACCTCTCTTAAAAGAATTTCATACAAAAAATTCCCAAAAGAAGGAAATGTCTCCAATCCCTTAAGTTTAAAAACTATTAATCAAAATGAGTTATTAAACTTTTAAAGTTTCTTATATTACGGAAAATTTTGGCAGCACCTCCTTTACGTAGCAAGATCCAAAAATTACAACGCCATAACGGGTTCAAACCAATCAAAAGAAAACAAAAACCAAGTGACCTCGCATATCTGGGGCACAAAACCTTTAGTCAATCACCAATTTCTAAATCTACCATGTACCACTTTTGCGTTTGATTTTTTAATTTTTGCAAGCAACTCACTATCTCCATGTAAATGCAGGTGCACAAGAAAAAAATAGAAATCTCTTGCTTCCCTGTACTTACATAATTCAAAGAGAATCATGTAGATAAAAGAGTAATACACAAGATATTTCTATCATAAGCAATAGCAACATAATCAATATAACAACTTTATACAATCAAAAGTACAGAGGATACTCTGTAATAAAATATTAAGCATCCAATATTTTCAAAAGTTAAATTTAGAACTAAATGGTCGGGTTTTTATATTCAAAATATTTTTTCAAATTCCTTCAAAGAGAAAAAATCAAAACAAAATCAATTATTTCAAGGAGGGGGTTCCTTCTACCGAAGCATGGTATAACTCTAGAATCAAACACCACGGAACATTCAGTGATATTCCAGTTCCTCCAAAACAACAACTAGAGTAAACAACTATACGTGGTGAGTCTTCGAAATCGGAAAATTCTCAAATCTCCCAACTTTAATCATAACGAAAATATTTGAAAAACCACTTCCCAAAAACTCCATTCAAATATCAAAAAAATAATAGTACTTCACCAAAGTTTTCAGAATAATAATAATATTATTATTTCTTTCATAAATTCTTTCAAAGTCAACTTTTTCAAAAGCATCGGGATTTAAGTCCTAATAAACAACAATTTTATAGACCGTAGTCTATAAAATCACATTATCAATTAAATCAAATTCTCTAAGGTAATAAACAAACACTTAAAACTATTTAAAATGTAAATTGACGATCAGACAAGATTTGGAATTTCACTTAGGTTCAGAACTTTCTAAAGTCACACCAAGTATACAAATATACTTAAGTCCATATGATGCACATAAATCATCCGTACACAATATCTAATCCGACCATTTGCTGGATATATGGACTTTACTTCCGAACTAGTATCACTCACTCAACTTCCCTAGTGCGGACTCCGATCCGGCCTCTTGATTAGAAACCTTTATTTCCCTTACATAGACATATACTATGATAGAAAACCTCAGTATCATATCAAGAATCCAAATCAAGAGTTCGCTGACAAGAATCAAGTGGGAAATCCTTTTTCGGGCTAATGTGAATCACCCTAAAGATATGTATTCGAATCCTAGATCAATAACCGTGCGAATAAAATAATCTACGTATAACTTACGTACTTATTCCGATTCGTCTCTTAATAACATCAATCTATTTCTAAATCGCTTTCATTTTCATTTCTAGTAATTCATTTAATACTAAAATTATTTATGAATTATTTCATAAATTTTCAATTAAGATTATAAATATTTTATAAAAACATGACTTTATAAAAAATTAAATTAAAAATTTACACCATTTTTATTTACTTGTATAGTACTCTCCTACATCCTAAGAGTAAATACAAAATATAAAATTTATTTTATTTATTTATTTTACTTTTTTTTAGAATTCAAATGGAGGCCCAAACAAAATATGCATCTTAAAACTGAGTCGACTACTTCAAACCTTTTAACTTAGAGTATTCTAAGGAAAGATGTTTACGAGCTGGCCTAATAACATCAAATAGTCTACACAACTTAGATGATTAACAGAATTATGCTTTTAATAAAACAATGCATATTAAAACCTATCTATCCAATTTTACCCATTTAAAACTTGAGTTAAAATGTTTCTTTTGTATCCAAGAGTTTAAAGTTTTCATTTATCAAATTATTATTCAAAATACCTTTTTATTTTAAATCAATTTCCTTTAAGAAAGCTTAAGAATTAAATATCTAGTTTTTGTTTCAAATCGTTTTTAAAATAATAATAATATACCTATCTCCCTTTTATATATCAAATCAAATTTTTGGAGTTTAAACAATTTTTTTTTACCAAAACACCCTATAGTAAATTACTATGGTAGCCTTCCTCCACTTAGAAACTCGAAAATGAACACCGATTGCTATAGTCATCACCAGAATTATTTTCCAGTGACAGAAGTGAGTTCGGTGCTTTCTTACTTCTTTCAAAATTCTTTTAATGCATTTCTATACACTTTTAAATAATACTATCATTACTTCCTCTAAAACTTTGGGAACAACTTTCGAAAACACCGGGATTTAAATTCACAAAAACCTTTTTTTAAAACACATTTTATAACCCGAATTAACATAAAATTTCCTTTATATTAAGTAATCTCATCTTACCATAGTTCTCCTGTATTAAAAAAATTCTTAATATTTACCCTCTAAATGTCTTGTCTTTCCATTTAGATTATATTAAACAACTTTTATTAAAAGTTTTACCTTTAACTCAAAATTATCAAAATATGACTTTTAACTTAAAATTTTCTCCAAATACCTTATAGTCAAACTGTGAAACTTAATTCACAAGAGGTTCGTTTTTAAATCAAAGTGATAAATGCTCCTAAATAAGCTAGGCATAATTTAACAATCAACCAACACAGTCATTACTCTTAGATTATCAAAGCATGACAAATCGCACAATAATGATAATAAATAAATATCATTACCAAGAAAACACCATAATTAACCATATAAATATGAAAATTATTCCTTTATATATAAAATATATAATCCTAGGTAAAATATTTCATTTCCAAATTTTCAAAAGCAAATATCGTGTCTGGTTGCCTTGTTAAAGTGTTCGGAAAACTCTATCGACGTTGTAGCATCCCGCGTCTCGACCAAAAATCATAAACAACTCAATAGACCAATTAACACAATATGTTTCTATAGCATTAACAAATATGCTCTCTTATATATAATACTCTCAACTCACTCTAGAGTTTCACTTACCCTATCTCTAAGGAGTTTACCCCACTAACCCCAAAGTTGTCACTTAACATTCAGCTCTGATACTAAATGTAACAACCCGCCTTTTCGACCATTGAAAGTCGACACCAAATACATCAACGATATTTAAATGCCGAACATCTAATCATTGTAAAGGCAGATCGTTAGGTTAAAATAAAAGGAACAACATAGAAATAATAGAGGAACAAAATCTCACAGCGGAAATGACAACATATAATATAATAAAGATAATATGAATTGTCCCTCCAAGGTACAAATACATCAGAGTTAAAAACAACCCTCATCAGCTAGACAATTATAAATTTTTTACCTTATAATTATTGAAAGGTATATATAATAATACAGTAGAACTCTAGACACTTCTTGACACTTCTTGATGCAATTAAGGAAACGATTCAAAGATTTGAACCAAATAAGGGAAAGGGAAAATTTTCCAACAATGACTAGGAGGGTGTGTCCTCTTACCAAAATTATACCTCCAGAAATATACTTGAGAACTCCGATGGCTCTCGAACGTGTACAAGCCGGACCCCGCCGACCATACCGAGAATCTGAGTATTTCATATCTCCGAACATGTACCACTGAATCCAATCTAGAGTAGATGTAAAGATACTCTAATGGGAGTAACTCCACATGGCTTGGATCCACTCACTCTTTGGTTTTAGTCATTTCGATAAAGGATATCAACGCTCAGATGAGCATAAATTATCTTGGATTGATGAAAACATAGAAGTAAAAAAGATTAATTCTAAGGTTCGAATTGAAACAAGGAGAATGAATTTATCCAACATGACTAGGAGGGTGCGCCCCTTACATCGAAAGTATACCTCTAGATAAAATATAATTAGGAGCCCACACCAAACTTGCATCACTCTCGGGAACTTCCAAGCTGGACCTTGCCTCATATGAGCATCCGAATATACTTACATCAATGCATGCATGCTAGCAACAACTTTATAAATAAATGTGAATATATACTAATGGGTGCGACCCATATGGCTTAGCTCCCACTCGATCTATAGTTTTAGTTATCAACGATTTTAGATGCCAATGCTCAAAATGAGAGACAAATCGTCTTAGATTGACGAGCACAAAAAATGAATCAAAATCGATAGTCAAGAAATCAACTACCAAAATTAAATGAATGATTGTATGTGGGAATTAGATCACATTCACTTGTCACCAATAAACGAATAAAGATTAAAACATTTGATTCTTACTTGTGCTTGATATTGATGTCATAAATATTTGCAAAACAGTTTAAAAAATTCTTTTAAAAAGGCAAATTTTATTTCTTAATGCATTAAAAGTAGGGTAAAAAAACAAATGTTATCAAAAACATTATTTACTATAACCCCCAAAACATTTACACTTAGCTTTTTATTTAAAGATTCCTTTTTAAAAAAATTCTCATTTATAAACTATCATTTAACTTTTAAAAACATCTATTATCCCAAAAAGTAATAAATAAATTTAAATACTTTATTAATTTTAAACAATGTAAATCATCTTGAACGATAATTGGTATAATTCTTTTAAAAATTTTAGAACCACATTAATTATCCCAAAAGACCATAAATCAAGCTATAATATTTTTTATATATTTTAAACATTAATTATCCCAAAGGATTATAAATCAAATTTATAATCTTTTATGATTTTAAAACAACGTAACCTATCCCAAAAGGTAATTAATCAAATTTAGAATCATTCGTAAATTTAAACAATATTAATTATCCTGAAATAAAATAAATCAAATTATAACTTCTTTTGTAAATTTTTAATCAAACTTATCCTTTATTTTAAAAATTCTCAAAATATTTGAAAATATAGTCTAAACAATTTTCAAAGTGCAAAGCCGCGACCAAACATTTATTTAGTAAAAATATAGGCACAAGTTCGATACACACAAAGGCTTAAGGAGATGATATTTCATAAGTAAGGGTATAATGAAAATTGCTATAATGACACGTACACAATTCAAACAGTATGTCACGTATATTTCAACCAAAGATCAATATAAATAAAATACAGATAACAGAAAATAAATAATGGTGGGTCTCCCAACAAAAGTCCCCTGCAAATCTCAAATATATATATATATATATATATTTAATATGCACTTCAGAGTGTCTCATAACGACCTATTCTCTACGAACACACTCCAACTTCTTCTTTTTTGTCACCTACAACACAATGGTTATTTACGCCATCCGCTATCCAATGGGAATTCAAATCCAAACAATCAATCAAATAATAATAATCTTTTTTACTTTGCAAGCATAGAACGATGATTTATTCTACTCGATAGATGTCCAAATAATCTATTTATTTTATTATAGCAGAACGGGTTATATTCTGCTAAATAGATGTCCCAAACGAACTATAACTAATTAACTACGTTAAGCGTAATTAAATTAAATTACTATACTTATATCACTAATTTATACTTCATAAAAATTATCAGCTTTCATCTAGGCATTCAACAATAATCTATAACCACACAGGGTCAAATAGTTTATTTAAAGGTGAGTAAACTCATCGAATTCTAGTTAACGCTTTTGCGTTTTGGTTTGGTCTCGATTTTAGCTCAAAATTATGTTTGCTCCAAACACAACCAAAGTAATTCCATCACGTAGCTAAGATCGATACGAGTCTAGTGTAACTAACCGCGTTTAAATCTGACTTTGTATGAGCAAAATATTAATTTTATAAGTTTTTGAATAAATCAAATTAATTAATTTCTTAATTAACTACTAATTACTCAAATTAATAACTTAATCACGATTACAACCATCTTCCCTAATTAGCTAATTCTTTCACCATGTACACAATATTATAGTGAAACAAAACATGCATGCACACCATCAATTTCCCCATACTCGATGAAATCGAACGCCGTCAGTTCCGACGGACTTCCCTTCCTCCACTCTACACAAGGCACACTACAAACTCGAGCACGATGCACCTAATCAAAATGCGACTGACCCAAAGCTACTGCAACAGAAAACCACCATAATGATGATCAGACCCTCCAACTTTGGTGCCAAAAGGAGCAACTCCACATGAGCAACGCAATGGAAACCTCCACTTGGCCTCTCGCCCCATAAACTCCATAAAACATAAACCTTAGGTTGACTGCCCTAACATCGATCTCTCCAAATCACCGTTGCTCATGACAAACCCTACCTAGATTCAAAGCTTACGCCTAAACGAGTTGAAAGAATCAAGTTTCATATTTTTTCATGAAGCACGACTTGCGATTTTAATATTTAATGGAAGTGGCCATGATTTATGTTTACTAGATATTGAAGATGAAAAGGAAGAGGAGAGGGAAAGTTGGAAAAGAACTAAAAAATAAAGTCTAAGTGTTTTGCTTACTTTATACACATGGAAATCTCTTTACTTCAAATACAAGTTAATTTAATTTTTCAAGTAAACCATTTGTCACAAGCAACACTCAAATCAAAATCAAATCATCTTTAATTAAAGTAGAAAATTTTGAATTTTATTTGATTTATAAATAGGTTTCAAAAATTAAGTTTTGCGGTACTCCGCTACCCAATACCCCATTCGTGTACGAACTATGAACAATGTAAATAAAAATATGATCGTGCAACAAAATGCGACCCGATCATAAATCAACAATAAAATACACAGATTATTTCATTCTGTGAAATTTTAAAAATACTATCGTTTGCTGTAAAATACATCAAAATAATTTAATTATTTTCCAAATTAAAAATTATAGAAAAATCCTACAAATTCATTTATTATGGCAAATAAATTTACAAAATGAATTCACCATTATTATCTATTAATTAGAAAAGGAGTTAAATAAGTCTATTTAATCCATTTAATTAATATTTAATTCACTATTCAAATATTTAATTCACAATTTAAATATTTTAATAATCATTATATTTGAACTCTGGTTATTAAAGGAACCCAATCATTTAAATATTTTAAAATTAATTAAATATTAAAAGTAAGATGGTAAAGTTCTATGACGTTCCAATACAAATATCTAGTCTTCTCTATGCCGAATAACTCAAACTGGTCTCACCGTTCCTAAACTTGTAATGTCTCAGACTGACCTGAGTATTATATAAATAATAAACGATTCAGACTATATCGATTCCTCTTCGATATAAGTAATAGCAAATTCTGAATCTGCAGCGGTCTTTCTTCTACGAAGTCTGTATGCTAGCCTTTCTTTCTCTTGGTGGGTGTTTGAGATTGTGCATCTTGCGACGGTTCGACCATAGGCGCCTTCCCTAGGCTTACATCAACGTCGCCAGGTCTATTGGCTTGGGAATCCCTAATCTCACCCTCTTCAGTGTCATCCTGAGTCCCCTCAGTTGGGGGCACGACTGGATTGATAGCATCCTTTCCTTGCTCAGCGACATTCCTCGGCAATGCCGCTTCCGGGGAGACCGATGCTACGGCCTTCCTCCAATAGTCCGAATAAAGATAGTAACTCGTCAGTTACAAGAATTTTGATGTCCTTGTCTTCGACAAGGGTGGCATGAATGGCAGCGACTGCTCTTGAAAAATTAGCGTCTTCAAGACATGGGCGAACACCTAAAAAAAATCCCAGATGTCAGTAGATTCAATGGAAAAGTTATGACTTGGATTGACAGACATGAGAATGAAATGAAAGTAATGCTTACGTCCTTCCAACCATCGCCTCGCACACCCGGCTGGACATCGTTCATAAAACCACTCGTGTTTGAACAAAGAAAGTTTATTCCAAGCACTTGTCAAGACTTGGTAGATAGGTTCAAGAAAAACATAGGAAGGACTTCCTGACCGCTGTTTTAAGTTGTAAATGAATCTTATGTCTTTGGGAGTTGGCGGATGAAATAGAACGCTAATAAATAACAAGAAGGTTTCATATATAAATGTATAACTGTTTGGATGGAGTTGAGTGGGAGCTATTCCAAGGTATCTCAGCATCTCTCGAAGAAATGAGTTAAAGGGCGGTACGCATCCGGCCCAGCACATAAATTTATTGCACGCCATGTACCTCGCTAGGGGCAAGTGTGGCCTGTCGTTTATTGAAGGGACCAAGACATCTACGAATGGAATTCCATGAATAGAACATAGTCGGTGAAGGGCAGCATCACCAATTCAGGAGGCCTGTGAGTCTACTAGGTTATTTAGAAGAATAGCTCCCGCTACTGCATCAGGATCATGACTTATATCCTCTGCTAGGAGGACCGGAACATCCAAGAAAAGGTCGATCGGTGAGCTAGAAACTTCCGTCTATTCTGTTTGATGGCTGGGAGAAAGCCTGTCGGATATAGTCGCAGAACATGGTTTTGCTTCAGAATCGATGTGTTGCATTGCCGGATCAAAAGACATACCAGCTAGATGCTCTGAGCGTCTGGAATCCATATTAGCTATACTTAGTATATAATCAAGGTTAGAAAAGTTAACCTGCTCCCCCCATGCTAAGTGTGAGGTAATGCAGTGTAGTGCAGTGTGTAATAGATATAAACAGTTTAAAATCAGAAAAAAAGAAGTAAACAACGGGACTTTGGATTCCAACCAGAGTGACCGTCATCGCCGACCGTCTCAACTGGCAGGGAGATTGATCGATTGTAAAAGCTTTGGGATCAACTATTGGCATATCGGAGTGTGAAGTTTGTCGTTTAAGTCCATATGCAAAATTTTAGTCTATATTAAAAGTTCTAGGGATTTGATTGTTCAATCTCAAGTTCAAAAGTGAATATGCATGTTTTATTGTTCATCGTTATCATATGTCTCAGCTCGTTGAGGTAAATTAATGGTGATTATTCGAAAAAGTTAGGTTGAATTAGTTTACAAGTTCAAAAGGCCAATCCACAACTTTATGCCAATCCCAATGTTTATGCCGATCGCTGTCCCATAGCCTCAATACCAATCCTTATCCTTATATACCGACCCCACTCTTGCACTAAAAAGTACCGGTCCCTTATCATGGACAAAGCTTGCTGATCCCTAAATCAATGTCGATCCCTCTCTTTAACTAAATCAAGTCGATCCCTATAGATATGTCGATCCCTGTGGATAGGTCGATCCATTTCCAAAGCTACAAAATCGAACCTCTCTTCAATCTAAGTACATTGATCCCCTCTATTTTGCCATCTACTCATTAGGCCATAGTATCGATCCCTTATCAACAAACAAGTGATCGATCTATGCCCAAGCTTCTAATACCACCCTGCTTACGCTTCTTCTTCCTCCTTCACCATTTTGCCGAGCCCAATTCCTTTCTACACCTCATCTTCCCTAAATTACCAATGTCCTCCATCATGCACTTCATCACAAATCAAGCTGTCATACTTTGAAGTAACAAGTGAGATAGAAAGCTCACCTAATTCAGTCAAAAACAAACCACAGAAGGAGAAGTTTAGGTTACGATTTGGTTGGAAGGTGGAATAGTGGTTCAGGATTAAGTAAGAGGATGGGTTAGTTGATTGGAACGATAATTGAGTGAAGGGGAAGGGTTTGGCTCCTTGGGAGAGTTTGATTGTGAAGATAGGAGAGTTAATAAGAGAATGAATAAATGAAGGGAAGGGAAGAGAAATGTTAGCTTATGTATAGGGCTCGAGGGTTCGGCCCGCCTTCTTGCACTGAAATGGTTAAGTCCATATAATTAAAGAGGGATCGGGTATGATCCCCCTCCAAGAGAACCAATGCTGATCCCTATGGTAAGATAGAATTCTGACCCCTATTAAGAAATGATCATACCGAACCCTTGTGAGTACAAGGAAAGGTTTGAAGGGGTAGGTCAAGTGAGCGTCGACCCCTATTGGCATGCGAGCAGCGCATGGATCGACATAACATATGCCGATCCCTACAAAAAATTTTTTAAAAAAGAGAGGGAAGTTGGCAATGACCCGTGAACGTGCGAGCACGTTCAAGAGCCAACAATAAATAACGTGTATATGAAATGTGCACATGAATGATCTGAAAGTTCAAATTTTTTGAAATCGACAGAGATTGAAACCGAACTTGAAACCTTCAAGTTCGAGGCCGAACCGATAATTAAAACTTATTAGTCTCGCAGAATCGGGCTTATATATATTGATGAAATATGGCACTGGATTTATATTATTGGAAATCGACCAAGCGACATGGCGATTAATGAGAAATTCAACGCCTTGGAAAAACTATTCGATAAAAGAATAGCAACCATTCAGAAAGCTAGATGAACCACTTTTCGACAATTCAAACTTGTTTTGATTCAAAGCACGTCATATTAATCACAAGATATACTTTGGAGGGCAAGTGTTATCCAGCATTTTAGCCCAGCTATATTGAACTGATTGCACGAGTTAGATCTGACTGCTGTCATGGCCGATGATTCTGGAGCATCAATTATGGGACCCGGTAGTCAAGTACAGATGGTTGTATAAAGACAGAATTGAACGAAATTGGTAGATAAACATTGTAAAATGCTTAAAGTATGGAATATAGCTTAGTAAATGGAAGGGATCGGTATGGGTTGGCTCCTTGAGAGGGTTCATCATACTTCAGCTCATAAAGAAGGGCTCGACATAGTTGAGTGAAATGGGTCGGCAGATTTTGTGGAAGAGGATGGATCGGCATACTTCGTTCCAAAAGAGGGATCGATATGCTTTATTAGAAGGTATGGTTCAGCATGCTTTATTGGAAGAGATGGATCACCATGCTTCATTGGAAAGTACGGGTCCCCGTGCTTCATTGGAAAGATGGGTCGGCAAGCTTCATTGAATAGGGGTCGGCATACATCAAAGACCAAATACATTCCTACATACAACGATCAATATCTTGAGATCTACAAGTCTAAAGCATATGAAATTTGGAAAACAAGGTATATAGACCTTAGGAACCTGCCCTAGGGATCGCTCATCAAATAGGCAAAGCTAGAGGGATCGGCATAAAACCCTTTAGAGGGATCAGCAGAAAGCAGTTTACAAGTATAGTTAAATCAAAGATCAATTAATAACTCGAGCTTTGTTAATCCAAATGACATGAGAATTGAAGGGCCAACATAATTAAGCATGCAGAAGCCACCATAGGGATCGCTGCCCAAAAATCAACCGATGAAGGGATCGATACCGATCCCTCTTCATTGGGAATTGGGCCCAGCAACCCCTCTGGTGGGCCCATATGGATTAGAAGGTCCTTTAGCCGAAGTTTTAGAGAGATTGGCAGTCATCTTCACCTATATATATCGGCCTAATGGGTCATTCTGAGGATCTTTACACTACTTGTTACTTTAGACTTTATTATAATCAAATTTTCTCTATTCCTTACTGATGTAATGAGATTTATAAGTGATCATAAAGATAATCTTCAAAGTGGACATAGGCATATGACGCCGAACCACTATAAATCTCTGTGTTTCTGGTTATTTCCTTTTATTTATTGTTATCTTAATCTGTTTCTCATTTTAATTTTATTTTTTCCATTTACTTCTCAACAAAAATATATTCTAGGATGTTTGTAACCAATTTGGTTGCAAACAAGATGCAAATCCCAATATCTATATACGTATATATTAATGATGCACACCTTTTTTCCATGTTGCACTTACACAGTTTGCTCAGGAGTATATTTGGATATACTCACAATTTATGCCCAGTAAAAATTTGGTTATAAATGTCATTTAATAAGTCAATCAAATTAATTAATGAGAGAGATGAAAGGTTTCACTCTCTAAATAAAAAAATCTTCCCTTAATTAACTGTATAAATTAAGAGCGAGAAATAAAAGGTTTTCTTCTCTAAATTAGTTTTAACATATAATTGTTACACACATTTACACACAAGATTATATTTGATATACTCCAGTTTATATAAACATCTCATATTGATTAAAATATAAATAATCAAAACCTTTTTAAAAAAAGTTAAATAAAATAAGACTTTATTTAGAACTTTATTAGATTGGATCCAAAATCCATTTAGACTTCACAGGCCCAATAGATCCAAAATAAGAATTTTTTAAAATCTACATTTTCATTCGCTTTCGACTGGCTTGGTTCCTACACATGTACCGAACGAGAAGCGACGCAAGTTAGATGGAAAAATTGAGAATTGCATCTTCATCAATTATGACGCCAACTCCAAAGGCTATAAGCTCTACAATCCTGATAAGGGGAAGACAATTATTGGTCAAGATATAATGTTCGATGAAGAAGGAGAATGAGATTGGTGATCACATAATGAAGACTACAACTTCTTTCCACATTTTGAAGAAGATGACAAGAAACAACCAAGGATTAAATAATCAAAAGAGGAACCCACTTCCCCACCAGCTTCACCAGCCGCAAGTTGTCAAGAAGACAAAAGCTCAATGAAAGGGCTTTATGCTTTAGAAGCCTTCAAGAAATTTATGAGGTAACTGAAAATCGAGACAATCTTACTCTTTTTTGGCTTTTTGTGGATTGTGAGCCCATGATGTTCCAAGAATATATGCAGAAGAAGAGTTGGAGAAATGTTATAGATGAAGAGATAATGGCGATCAAGAAGAATGGCATATGGGAGTTAGCTTCACTTTCACAAAGGCATAAGACAATCATTGTGAAGTGGGTATACAAAGCAAAAAAAAGAATGCCAAAGAAGAAGTTGAAAGATACAAGGCAAGATTGGTAGCAAAAGGCTACAGTCAAAGAGATGGCATTGACTACGATGAAGTATTCACTCTAGTCGCTCGACTAGAAACTATTAGACTAATAATTTTTATTGAGAGATCAAAACAATTAGAAGATTCATCAAATGGATGTGAAATCCGTCTTCCCAAATGGAGTTCTTAAAGAAGAAGTTTACATTGAGCAGCCACAAGGCTATGAAATCAAGGGAGAAGAAGATAAGGTCTTGAAGATAAAGAATACACTTTATGGGTTGAAACAAGCTCCAAGAGATTGGAATGCTCGAATTGATAAGTATTTACAAGATAGAAACTTCATCAAGTGCCCATATAAGCAAGCACTCTATATCAAAATCCAAAACGGTGATATGTTTATTTTATATTTGTATGTAGATGACTTGATCTTCACAAATTGCAATCCAAGTATGTTTAATGAATTTAAGAAAGAGATGACGAAGGAGTTCGAGATGATCGATATTAGGTTCATGTCTTACTACCTTGGCATTGAAGTATAACAAGAAGACGAAGGCATCCTAATCACTCAAGAAGGCTATGCTAAGGAAGTGCTAAAGAAGTTCAAGATGGATGACTCTAATCCAGTCTGCATGTCAATGGAGTGTGGAATCAAGTTGTCAAGGCATGAGGAAGAAGAAAAGGTGAATCCAATACTCTTTAAGAGCTTGGTTGGAAGCTTGCGATATTTAACATGCACAAGACTCGACATCCTATATATAGTAGGAGTTGTCATTTAATACATGGAGAATCCAACAACAACTCATTTGAAGGCAGCAAAGAAGATTCTTCACTATATCAAAGGGACAACAAACTTTGGTTTGTACTACTCTGTTTCTAATAATTACAAGCTTGTTGGATATAGCGATAGCGATTGGAGTGGAGATATGGATGATCGAAAGAGCACAAGTGGCTTCATGTTTTACATGGGAGACACAGCCTTCACATGGACGTCGAAGAAGCAATCGATTGTGACTCTTTCCACATGCAAAGTGGAGTGCGTAGCTGCTACTTCATGTGTTTTCCATGAAATTTGGTTATGAAAGCTGTTAAAGGAGTTGAATTTTCCACAAGAGAAGCTAACCAAGATTTTCATGGATAGTAAGTTAGCAATTGCACTGGCCAAGAACCTAGCCTTCTGTGATCGAAGCAAGCACATCGATACACGCTATCACTACATCAGATAGTGTGTCGCCAAAAAAGATGTGTAACTAGAGTACGTGAAAACGCATGATCAAGCAGTAGATATCTTCAACAAACCTCTGAAGCACGAAGATTTTGTCAAGTTGAGGAGTCTGCTTGGCATAGCAAAATCCAGTTTAAGGGGAGGAGGGGTGTTGAAATATTAACTTGATTTTCGATCTTTATTTTTTGTCTTAATTATTTGATGTAATAAGCCCAAAACTTAGAAATATGTTCTAGAAAAGTCTTATATAGAAAGATCTTTGTTGATAAGTCTTTCGAACTATATAGAAACAACGACAAGTTTAATTAGTAATGTGGAGAAAATTTTAGAAGTTAATTATAACTCTTAGATTGAAGTTGTGTTGGCAAAATCTTAACCATTTATGGGTGATGCCACTTGATTAAATAAGGGTGAAGCCTTTGTGTTTGTATCAAGAAAAAGAAAAAAAGTTTTCAATAATAAAAATTCTCTTTCATATATTCTCTCTATCTTTCTTCTAAAATATTCAACAAGATTCACTGTTTCAACCGGGGTATAAGTTATTTCTTCCTCAACTATTGGTGACTGAGGTTCTTTCTTTTAATGGAGTTTGATTTCATTTTCAGATCAAAGGTTGGTTAAGAACAAGTAGATCATGTGATGAAATCGAAAGCAATGGACCGGAACAGAGGTTAGGCCCTCCTTCATTAAAAATCTTGGTGTGATGTTTTATTACGTACCAACACCATAAAGTTCAGAAGATAAATTCTAGAAATAGAGGTAAAAAGAGAAAATCAATCAATGGCTAGGTGCCTAGGCTGAAAGTAGTAAGAGAGAAAAGCGTTGTTAAGTAAAGACACAAAGATTTATAGTAGTTCAGCAACCTCATTCCTACATCCGCTGTTGAGAAGTTCTTTTCATTTAGACAAATAGTCATGCTTTACAAGTCTATCTTGGTTTGCTATGCCCGCCATTAATGAGTTAAGTCTAAAAGCTTAGTCAAAGTTAAAATTATTACAAATCATTTCTCAATCAAATAGCTTAGGATTCAATCATCTATCCCCGTACATAGGATATGTGCCTTAAATTTATTAGCATCTCATAGTTCCACCATTGGTGGAGAGCTTTACTCTTGGATTGCTATGGCTCGCTTGGGAGGCTAGGATTTGAACATGTGTCGCCATTTAGCTATTTGCAAATTGATGTGGATTATTGACATGTCAGTTCTATATATAGCTTTGGACGCCTTGACCTTTATACTCCACATAAGCTTTAGGCTATTTGAGTCATTAATATACCTTGAGGTTATCTCAGTGATTGATCTTGGTTATTCATTAAGGCGCTCTCGGCCTTTGGTGGGACATTTCGGTCTCATATGCTAAATGAGGCGCTTAGGCCTTTACTCTTACTTACGGCTTCCTTGAGCCGTTGCTTTAAGTAGAGACAATTGTAAGATCTTGTTATATGAACTAGAGGTTGCATGTGACCTCAGTATAGTAGCACGCCTTGGTGCTTCTACTAACAACATGCCTTGATGCTTTGGTCATCCGACTTGAACTCATCCTTATGACTTATGCTTTCGGTTGAAGTTCTGCCGTGAGGCATGTATTCTCGGTTTAAACCTAGTAACCATCATTTTCGGTTGAGCCCATATTTTGTATATGCTTTCAGGGTGGCTCAACTTGAGTTACAATATCACGATTTCGATACGAGTTACAATAGTTGTCCTTGGTTTTCATTATAATTTGGACCTGATATCTAGGTCCTAGTATTGTTGGCTATATTTGGTCATTTAGGGCTCAACATCTAGGATTCGGCTCCTTGGACGTTCTCGCGGACATCTAGCCTTCGAAAATTTCCTATAGTTAGGCATGTAAGCTAAGCCTTCAGACTAATATACCGAAGGGATCTATGCGAAGCTATATACAAAGTATCCATTGACACTTAATACTTATGGAAGGTCAAGTATAGAGTAGATAATTCGGGCTTATGCTAAAGGCTTGAAGTTTTAGATATTCAAGTTCAATGAATACTTAAGGATCTTCCTTTTAGGTTTCATCTTATATAACTAAAGGTCGAATATAACGGAGCAAAAAATTATGGTATAACACATACTCAGTCTCATGGTATTTTTATTCATCTGCCGATGACTGTGATCTTGTTGGATGCCTTAGCAATGACTGGGCAAGTATTGTCCAGGAGAGAAAACCTACTTTTGGTTATTTGTTTCATATGGCTCTGGTGTAATTTCTTGGTCATCAAAGAAGCACCAGGTGTTAAATTTTGGCGACACTATATGAGGATTTGTAGAGGTTGGAAGTAGCTTCGTAACGGAGGAAACGGTTCGCAAATCGGAGTCCGGAGGTGGAAGTTATAAGAGAAAAGGCGAAGTGAGCTGTTTGGGGACAGCAACTAATTTCAGACGTCTGAAATTATTTTCAGACGTCTGAAATCATCCTGGAGTGGTTCCAGAACACTCAGTCAGACGTCTGACCAAGTGGGTCAGACGTCTGATCTGGAGCGAAGTCGCTCCAGTGACTTAAGTCAGACGTCTGACCCTTAGGCCAGAGGTCTGGAACGATTTTTTCTAGTTTTTCATCTCGCGGACTTGGGTGAAAATTTGTGATATCCACAGGGGCAATTTTGGAATATTGTCTAGGGTTTCTATTCCCCTATATAAGCTAGCCTCAGGTATCAGATCCGGAGTGAGAAGGAAGCAAGCGACTGCAAGAGATTAGCCTCCACTACTTAGGGTTTATCAAAACCTAATTTTCTTCAATTCTCTTCTTCACAAATCAATTTCTAATTAGAATTTGACCATTGTAATCAATCTCTTGTACTCTACTCATCAATAATAATAAAGCTCTCTCTTAAAGTGGATGTACACTAACACAACGTTAGTGGAACCACTATAAATCGCTGTGTGATTTATTTTTCGTTATTGCTTTAATTTCTGAATTGCTTATTTGGGATTGTGATTGTCTTGGATTGGTTGAGATTAGATTTGAGTTATTCGTTGGTTGTTTTTACACCTCTTATCACGATCCCGTCTTCCGCTGTGCTCAGGGGATTTCGATCGGAGTGGTCTCTAGTTGGAATCTCGTAATAACATTTGGTATCGGAGCATTGGTGTTGGTAGGTGGTTGTAGAAATGCCAGAAACAGATAATACCTCAAGTAGTTCCTCAATGGGTAATCCAAGTGGTGTAGCGCCTTATGTACGTGGATCGTATGCAGCTTCAGGATCACAATTGGTAATAGACAAGTAGAATGACGATAATGATTTTGAAAAATGGCAATGGAAGATGAAAGCGGTTCTAAGGAGGAATTAGGTACATCGGGTAGTGTTTGACACACATTTGTTGCCAGCGGACATCTCGGATGTTGAGAGAGAGGAGATGGAAGAGTGGGCATTCACTACACTTCAACTTGCTATAGGAGAGAATGTTATCTCTGAAATTAGTGGTGAGGCAACCGCTAAGGGTATTTGGGACAAGTTGGAGGAGTTATATATGAAGAAGTCACTGACAAATCGTTTAATCTTATTGTGAACGTTCTTCACCTATAAGATGAAGGAAGGTACTTCGCTTAAGGCGCACTTGAATATATTTAATGATTTGCTAATGAAGATGAAGGCGGTAGATTTGAAGATTGAGGAAAAGCAAAAGGCGATGATATTGTTGTGTTCGTTGCCAGATCGCTATACAAGTTTCTCAAATAGTTTGATCTATAGCCGAGATACATTGACTCTTGATGATGTCAAGACGGGTCTTCTTAGCGAGAAGTTGCGAGATCAAATGAAGGAGTTAGGTGATGGAGGTAGTGGTGCTAGTAGTGGTCATGGTTTGTTTGTGGAGAAGGAGAGGTATGTGAAGAAGGAGAACCGGGGGCGTTCTAAATCAAGGAACCCCGGTTGGAGAGGAAAGTCGAAGGAAAGAAAAGGCAAGTGCTATATTTGCAAGAAGCCCGATCATTGGAAGAATGAGTGTCCAGACAAGGAGAAGGCAAAGAAGGAAGTAGCATCTTCATCTATAGCGATGGAGAGTGGAGTTGGTGAGGGAGATGTAGATGTGTTGTCGGCGGTAGCATCGGATGTTTCGGGTAACGATTGGGTACTTGATTCGGGGGCGTCTTATCATATAACGCCAAATAGGAATTGTTTTTCTTCTTACATCAACAAAGAAGGAAATTCAATTGTTATGGGAAATGGTGCTATTTGCAAGTCGAAAGGCATAGGTTCCGTGCAAATTCGGATGTTTGACGGAGTGGTTCGTACTCTCACTAATGTACGCTATGTTCCGGGACTTCGGAAGTCGCTTATCTCTTTGGGGCAGCTGGATTCTTTAGGTTGTAAAATCACTATTGAGAGTGATAGCTTGCGGGTTTCGAAGGGGGCGCTTGTGGTGATGAAGGGTGCTAGAACTCATGGTATTTATTTGCTTCAAGGAGTGACTATGGAAGGCGAAACTTGTATAGGAGTTGACAGTTCTCGTGGCTTGGATGCGACTAGGTTGTGGCATTTGAGGTTAGGTCATGTCTCGGAGAGGAGTTTGGACATTCTTCGAAAGAGTAAGATGATCGATGGAGAGAGTTTCAACAAATTGGAGTTTTGCGAAGAGTGCGTCATGGGGAAGCAAACAAAAGTTTCATTCGGTGAAGGAAAGCATGATTCGAGAAGGGTTCTTGAGTATGTTCACACGTATGTTTGGGGACCGGCACATGTAGCTTCTTTAGGTGGAGCTCGCTATTATATTTCCTTTGTAGATGACTTTTCTCGAAAAGTTTGGGTGTATGTAATGAAGGCCAAGTCGGAGGCATTTGCAAAGTTCAAAGCATGGAAAGCTGTTGTTGAAAATGAAAGTGGAAAGTCTTTGAAGGTTCTAAGGTCTGACAATGGCGGAGAGTATGTTTCCGAAGAATTCTTGGAGTTTTGCAAGCATCACAGTATTCGGAGGCATTTTACTACACCTGGAGATCCGCAGTCGAATGGTGTTGCGGAGAGGATGAATCGTACTCTACTTGAGAAAGCTCGATGCTTGAGATTGACATCGGGTTTGGCGAAGGGATTTTGGGCTGAAGCTTTGTCAACCGCAGTGCATATTATTAATCGAATTCCGTGCTCAGCTATTGGTAACAAAATTCCGGAGGAAGTGTGGAAGGGAAAGAGTATTGACTTGAGCTATCTTCGTGTCTTTGGAAGTCCAGTTTATGTGCATGATCCGGGAAATGATAAGCTTGAACCTAGAGCTTTCAAGGGGATTTTTCTTGGTTATACGGATGGAGTAAAAGGCTATCGAATTTGGAATCCGGAAACGAAGAAGGTAGTGAATTCTCGTCATTTTACTTTTGATGAGTTGGTGATGTTCAAGGAGAATGGAAGCTCATCAGATGTTCCAGATTCGGTTCATGATGAATCAAAGGAGAAGGAAATTATTTCTACATTTTGTCCAAGGAGTAGAGAGAGTAGAGTAGTTGGAGATGCTTGCAAGGAGGTAGCGGTTGATGATACATCACATAGTCCACAGGGCGCCTCTAGTAGTGTTGGTGATGTGCATGATTCTAGAGAAGATTCGGTTCAAGGTGGAGCTGAAGGAAGTTTGGATGATGGTATTGCTACTCGGGTTGGTCGTCGTACTATAAGACCACCCGAAAGATATGGTGATTGGAACTATCTTAGTTTTTGTGATAATTTGGACTATGCTCTTCATGTAGTCCAAGATGAGCCGATGGACCTTGATGATGTCATAAAGTCGAGTGATAGCTCGAAATGTATTTGTGCCATGGAGGAAGAGATGCAATCATTGTTGAAGAATCAAACTTGGGATTTGATTCCGCTTCCTAAAGGAAACCGTGCTATAGGGTGCAAATGGATATACAAGGTGAAGGACGATGGAAGATACAAAGCTAGGCTAGTAGCTAAGGGGTTTGCACAAAGGAAGGGGAAGGAGTATGATGAGATATTCACACCGGTTGTGCGACATACTTCTATCCGGATATTACTTGCTATAGTTGATGTTCATGACTTGAGCAACTTGATGTGAAAACCGCCTTCTTGCATGGTGACTTGGATGAAGACATCTACATGGAGCAACCGGAAGGTTTTGTTGTGGATGGTAAGTCAAATTTGGTTTACAAGCTGAAGAAATCACTATATGGACTAAAGTAATCACCTAGACAATGGTACAAGAGGTTTGATCATTTTATGCTTGAAAATGGTTTTGATAGAAGCATCAAAGATGCTTGTGTTTATTTCAAGAAGTTGGAAAATGATTGTTGGGTGTATTTACTCTTGTATGTGGACGATATGCTCATTGCTTCTAAGGATAAGAATGAAATCAACAAGTTAAAACTGAGTTTGAAATCGGAGTTCGAAATGAAGGATCTTGGAGAAGCAAGAAGGATATTGGGCATGGAAATTGTAAGAGATCGAAAGCATTTTGAGTTGAAACTAACTCAAAAGGAATACATAGAGAAAGTGCTTTGCCGGTTTAGCATGGAGAATGCAAAGGCATCTAATACACCTTTACCTTTGCATATGAAGCTTTCGAGTAAAGGGTCACCTATCTTGGAGAAAGACAAGGCTTATATGGCAAAGGTGCCATATGCAAGTGCGGTTGAAAGTCTAATGTATGCTATGGTGTGTACAAGGCCCGATATTGCAAATGTCGTCGGGATGGTTAGTCGATACATGGCTAATCCGGGAAAATCGCATTGGGAAGCTGTGAAGCTTATATTGAGATACCTTAGAGGCACATGATTTCATGGTCTTGTTTTTGACGGTAGTAAGGCGATGGATTGCAAGTTGGTTGGTTATTGTGATTCGGACTACGCTGGTGATAGGGATCGAAGAAAATCAACTTCCGGATATGTCTTCACACTTGGGGTTACAACCATAAGTTGGAGATCTAGATTGCAGACCGTAGTTGCTTTATCCACTACGGAGGCGGAGTTGATTGCCGCAGTGGAGGCGGCAAAGGAGGCACTCTATTTGAAGTGATTGTTGTGTGACTTGGGATTCGGGCATGATAGTATTGATGTTCGATGTGATGGCCAGAGTGCTATTCATTTGGCAGAGAATTTGGCGTTTAGCTCACGGACTAAGCATATTGATGTGAGAGAGTCATTTCTAGTAGCCATGGATGAGGATAAGCAAGTATATCTTCGGAAAGTGCACACAAAGGATAACGCGGCGGACATGTTCACTAAGGCTTTGCCGGTTGGGAAGTTCGAGCATTGCTCGAACTTGATTCGCTTGGAGAAGTGCTAGGTGCCACGGGGTGGCACGGTTAAGGGAGGAGCTTGGTGGTAGATGAGAAAGAGTATTAGTGAGAGATTGAGATTCTATCTTCTTGGTTAGTGCTAGTCTTTGGAGAGATAGCTTAGGTTTTGGATGTTTTCAACATTTCATTAGTGGGCGGGGGTTTTGCCTGAGCTCATTGGTGGAGTGCAATGGGCGGTGGCTTTGCCGGAGCTCATTGGGAAAACATTCATGTTTGGTTGAAGGTGGAAGAAGTGATAGTTGGTGCTATCGGTTGTTGTTGATGGTATGGTACCATTAGAGTCGGAGATGGATATAGTGTCGAGGTGGAGTGTTAAATTTTGGTGACACTATATGAGGATTTGTAGAGGTTGGAAGTAGCTTCGTAACGGAGGAAACGGTTCGCAAATCGGAGTTCGGAGGTGGAAGTTATAAGAGAAAAGGCGAAGTGGGCTGTTTGGGGACAGCAACTAATTTCAGACGTCTGAAATTATTTTCAGACGTCTGAAATCGTCCTGGAGTAGTTCCAGAACACTCAGTCAGACGTCTGACCAAGTGGGTCAAACGTCTGATCTGGAGCGAAGTCCCTCCAGTGACTTAAGTCAGACGTCTGGAACGATTTTTTCCAGTTTTTCATCTCGCGGACTTAGGTGAAAATTTGTGATATCCGCATGGGCAATTTTGAAATATTGTCTAGGGTTTCTATTCTCCTATATAAGCTAGCCTCAGGTATCAGATCCGGAGTGAGAGGAAGCAAGCGACTGCAAGAGATTAGCCTCTACTAATTAGGGTTTATCAAAACCTAATTTTCTTCAATTCTCTTCTCCACAAATCAATTTCTAATTAGAATTTGACCATTGTAATCAATCTCTTGTACACTTCTCATCAATAATAATAAAGCTCTCTCTTAAAGTGGATGTACACTAACACAACGTTAGTGGAACCACTATAAATCGCCGTGTGATTTATTTTTCGTTATTGCTTTAATTTCTGAATTGTTTATTTGGGATTGTGATTGTCTTTGGATTGGTTGAGATTAGATTTGAGTTATTCGTTGGTTGTTTTTACACTTTTTATCACGATCCCGTCTTCCGCTGTGCTCAGGGGATTTCGATCGGAGTGGTCTCTAGTTGGAATCTCGTAATAACACCAGGTTGTTGCACTCTTAACTATCGAAGCTCAATATATAGAATCAGCCTTTACTGGTTATCATGCTGTTTGGTTGAGATGTGTACTTGAAGAACTGCAACAGAAACAGAAGTCTTACAATGAGTTAATTCCACAACAAATCAATGATTTCATTGAGGAAGAATAAAAAAATTTATGGAATAAGCAAGCACATTGACATTCAATTTCATTATATACGTGAGCTTGTGAATGATAAGGAGATAGAATAGAACTTCTGTAGGTCTAACTACCAAGTTGCTGACATCCTCGTAGAGGCATTGAAGCTTGAATGGTTTGACAAGTTGAAGAAATTGATGGGTGTTGATAGCATCGAGAGAGTTTAATGGGAGCTGTTGGAACCTAAACTCTAGGTTTTGTTTTGAATAAGTCATTATAAATTTATCTTGAATTAGTTCCTCCTTTGCAAGTTATTTCCTCTTAGTTTGGCAAACTTGTGGTAATTGGCCTTTCATTATACATTTATTATGGTTCAGTTTTGTATTTGGATCTACAACCATTTGTTATGTTGTTATTTTATGAACTGAAATCATCAAAAAAAATTCTTCTTCTATTTAAAATATATTTTGCATTATCTATTAAAGTCAGCAAATAGACGGGAGAAAATAGTTTATAGTTGTTTTTTAAACAAAGCATGCAGGTCAAAACTTTTAGGCTGAAGGACAAAGTGATGTTACACGCATATAGCGTTTGCTATAAAGTAATGATGTATGTATATAATATTTGTTGTACATATAGAATTTTGTTGTTAATATAGTGCTAATTAAATTTAGCATTTACACATATAATGATATATTAATATATCATTTTGTTAATTTTTTCCCTTAACATTTAAGGTGGTATCCTTGTTTGATAATTTTTCTCAACTTTTTCCTTTTAATAATTCACACTTAGCAAAATTACTAAGTTATTTCCTTTGGTTACTACCTTCACCTAGCACTGGTTGGAAACAAAACAAAAAAGAAACAACTTAGGGCATATGATCAATCTTTTTGACAGCTGGTTAAACAAGAAGACACTCCAAATTTAAAGTTAAGCCACCTAATTCAAATCTAATGAAGCGAAGGAGCTAAGAAGAATATAGTGTTCATTGATTTGTCTTTTTTAACAAGCATACATTTCGCAGTAAGCAAAGGATAGATCTATGCACCAATAACACTAAGTAAGTGGTAATGATCTAGATTGTTGATCATAAGACTTGTATTGACAACTTTCCAAAAATAGGAGTGTTCAAAGCTCCAATATGTATTTTATTTACCGAACTCTTCATTAAATATTTGTTCTTGCCTTCATTTTGTGCCACATCTATAAAATGCATGCCATATAAAAAAAATTTACATAGCATTTGCATTAGTTATATAGGTCTCGGATATTAAATTTGATTCACTAATGTTGAAGTTTATAAGCATATTTAATCAGAAGTATTTGAGCAGAATGAAATGTTGTTTAATTATATTATCGTACACCATCTGCAATGGTTGAGGAAGTATACTGAAGTTGCACATGTGCTGTCAATATGATAAACTGGAGGAAGAAAAAAATTAAAGCTATAATCATTGATTTTTTTGCCTTCATGTGAAAAGTACATGCATTATGCATTGGGGTGTGTGTATGTATGTGTGAATGTATGTATAGTCAAACAATTAGATATAGTATCATAATATACATTAGTATTATTTGCAAATAATAAAAATTAACTGGAACTTAATATATTACTGGAACCTGGATGATCACCAATCTTTCAGGCTGAAAGTGTTATGAAAAGCTCTAGACATTGAAACGATGGACATCTATACTGTGTTTGGGTTCACTTGTCTATGGATGGATCGTAGCATTCAAAATCACTGATTCAAGAGCAAACATGGTCCAATGTTTGATCCTATTAGGTTCTGTGTTACCCATTATTGGCTCCATCAGTGATTTTACCCTCAAAACTTGGATTTTCTTTCTCTTCTCGAACGTCATTGCCCGAATCTATCAAGGGACTTAAAGTTTTGTATGGGCAATTCAAAGTTTAATAATGTTCTCATGATGTACATAACATATCTTAAATAAACAGAGTTATGACTATGATCACCTTAACCTATTAGAAGGCTAATTCTTCATACAACATAAATTACTTTACATATGTCATTAACTTTTGAAAAAAAATCAGAACAAAAACACCCTTTTATTTCAATAGTTCTTATTTTTGAAGTTTATATGTCAGCTTTTTAATTCAAAATTACACATTCAAACCATTTTAAATATCAATTTTTTGCAATTTTAATTTTTTACAATTTAAATTCGAAGTTAGACTCAAAGTTCTAACTTAAAATCATATTCCAAGTCAAAGTAGAAATTTAACATGAGAACTTATCTTCATATTAAAATTTATTTCAGTTTAGAATTAGATTTAATTCAAAATTCAAAATTAAGTTTCAAATTAAAGGTTTAAATGCAAAACTTGTACATGTAGTTTTGAATTTATAATCAAATTTATCTCTCCTTAAAATAATATGCCCCTCGTTTTTATTTAATGTTGATGATTCTAGCATCATTCAAGTAAATATACATTGAGATCGTAGAAACATGAGCTTGTGATATAGCTACACCTAATTCTAGACCCGTTAATGCTAGAACTATAAACAAAGGACCAAAAAAAGAACCACACTAATTGGTGGGATGATTGAAAATGTGTTTTTATAAACTAGTTGTTCAAAAAACTAAAAATTAGAATCTGCAAAATAAAATTTAGGAAATTTATACTTTAGAATATATAGGTTTGATTGATTGGAGAGAGAGGAAGAGAAAGAGAAAGAGGGGGAGAGAGATAGATTTAGTGTCTTACTTTAATCTAAAGTGAGGATAAATTTGTAATATGGATAATGTATAATGAGTAAAATATGGTGTATATAATTTTGACAATTTTAAGTTGTATGTAAAGTAATTTGTGGTGTATAAAAAAATGTGCTTATTAGAATTCTTATTACCTCATACAATGTACTGTAATTCCTAAACTTTTTCGATAATCAATCACACAACAAATATGATATCTGAAGCATTTTTTGTAGCGGCTAGAGAATAGTTTTCGAAAAGCAAATGCACAATACATGTTAAATAATATTGGAATACTTTAGCGATAATGCCAGGATTGTAAAAAATGCTCCACATATCCAGAATTCGACCAAGTGGTATTTGACAGGTTCATGTCATCTCTTCAACTCCACCATGCAACCAAATTTTTCCCTCCAAAACTCATATATTCATTCAGTTTTGTTAACACAAAAATCCATAATTTGAAGCATGATTATGACGACTATAAATTGAAGCATACAGAGTATTTCTTTGAAAATTTCAATATATTTTAATATATGTTTTGTCAATATGTTATTCTGCTAAAAGTTCTAGAAAACAATCTTTTGAGTGGTTTTTTTTTCAAATGCACAATAACTAGGTCTGAATTGAAGCATTGAAAGTGAAACATAATTCAATAAAGAATTCATCCCCTCGGTTATATGAGGTTAGTATCATGGTTAATTCTAGTCAACTCAAAATCAAATTATCTGATCAGAGTAATACTGTTAATAATACATGTTATTATTGAACCGATGACTTTGTTTATAGACCACCTAAGTTGAATGTGGACGATATTAAAATTTTCGATCAAAACCAAATTGCATAAGTCCTAATATGATATACTGTTGACGAAGAGAATTCGTATAAATAATAGTTACTAAATTGTACTATTTAAGAAATTGTAAAATATAATTTTACTAAAAAGGTGTGCAAGCGATGAATTCGGCCAAACTGCCATACAACCAGCTAAGGTGGTGCATGGTCATTAATATTTGAATTGTTCAATATTAATTGCTAACTGAATTCACACCTCTAAGTCACACAACAGTATTTATGAATTTTCTGAAAATCCACACAATTTAATTAATTTATGAAATATTGTAAATTAATTAATATTTTAAATATTGATTATTGTTTAATTTATTTGACGTTTTGAGTTTGCTATTAATTATTTAAATGTACATATATAAAAGTTATATATGCTTGTATCGATATATGATAATGATATATATTTAAACGGGTTTTAAATATAGTTAATTACTTAACAAGCTTTTAGAAATAATTATCCATATGATGGAATGATGTGCCTTGCCATGCTAGAGAGAGGAAGGGATAGCATGAGATTTGAATGAATATATTGAGAATTAAAAGTGGAAGTTTTAAAGGGAGAATAAGAAAAATTATTATTCTGTCATTAAAACAAATCCTCTCATTCATTTTCTTTCCCTTGTTCCAATTTACATTCACTATTCTTCTCTATCCTCCTCGCCATCTATGATCGAAAATGCCATGAAATAATTCAAAAAATTTCAACTCTAAATAAAATGAAAACATAAAAAAAAGCGGTTCGTCTTTCTCTTACAAAGCAGGGTGCGGATGTACTTGAGTTCTAAGGAGAATTCTTAAATTATTACAAAAGGCAAGACTTTTCAGGTTCGATTATTTTATTTTATTTTATTTATTAATGATGTTTAAACTTGATAAAATTCACATATATATATATATATATATATATGAATTTTTTTTTGAAAAGCAAGCGGGGTTGACTGGTCCCCTACCAGTTTTATTGATTAAAAAAGAAAAAAGTGAGTATGAACATGCTCATACACACAAAGTTACAACACGTGGGTCGACAAAGAAAAAAAGAGGAAAGAAAAAAAGAAGAGGAAAAAAATAAGAACCAGATCAACACAGAAGAGCACTAAAGCCATCTCTCACTGTGATGCTCACTGAAATAGTGCTTACTAGTCTTCATTCCTTGCATAATTTCTTTCCTGAAACATGTCCATAATTCACTGTTTCTTCGTCTCTTGTTTTCAAAGCATCGGAGATTTCTTTCTTTCCAAATAAACCTTAAATACTTTTTCTAAATGAACAAAAAAAAATTTCATCCTCAGTTTTCCATCTTGTTGCTTTCCATATTACATTCCACTCAAATGCAGAGACAGTAGACCGATGATACAAGCCCATAATGCATAATACCTTACCCATATTACATGTAGCCCAGTGCATTCAAAGTACAAATGCTTAATACTTTCATTTCGTGCTTGACAAAAAACACAAAATGGATCAGGGTTCATTCCATAAAGAAGCATTTTATCTTTGGTTAAGAGTGTATTATGCAGAACCTTCCACAACATTATATTATCACTTGCAGTGGAGATAGGACTCCAAATAGCTTTGTGCCACCTAAATTTTGGAAGGCTATTGATATTTTTGAGGAGTCCATAAACCAGGGAGATGGAGTGAGGTTTATCATTCCAGAGAAGAGAATCTGAGTTGGAGTAGTGGAAGTATATGTCAATGAACCTACTCCATAGAGCTCTAATCTGCTGATTACTGCAGTTGGGCAAAACAAGTCTTCCTTCATCTATGTGTGAAACAGCTAAAGCATTTCTACTAACCCCTGACTGGACAATGTAATGAGGAGCAAGAACAGATGATAAGATAAGACCATTTGCAATCCAAGGGTCATTCCAAAAACTCTTAGTACTGAGATGAGATAGTGAGAATTTTTAGAAGGGGAGGAAAGTGGTTCTCAGACCAAGAATCTTCCTCCACACCCAGCTACAGTTCTGGGGCACAGCCATAGTCCAGAAAAGTTTGGACCCTATGTTATGTTGCTTAATCCATTGAACCCAAAGACTGGCTTTGTCACTGAGCAAGGAGTTGAAATGATGATTGAATGCAAACTTGTTCCATATTTCCAGATCAAAAATTCCTAGCCCACCCTTGTTTTTTGGCAATTCAAATTTAGTAAAGGAGCAGGGAACTGGTTTTAGAATGCATAGACCCAGTCCAAAAAAATCTAAGCATTGTGGGTAGGATGAAAGCCCTAGCCCAGTAGACAATCATTGAAGATATAATTGATTTGATCAACACTAATCTACCAGCCTGAGAAAGAAATCTATTTGCCCAATTATTCATGAGAGTGGAAAATTTTTCAAAAAGAGGAAGGCAGTGAGCAGTGGTGAGTCAGTGATGGAAACATTCAAAGGGATGATGCCTTTAGGCAGAAGAGGGTTTCCTCCATGTTTGTCATGAAGATTCAAGCAGCAGTTGAAATCACCGAAGACTAACCATGGGTGAGAGTTCTGCCTGAAAGCTGGAAGAAGGTTGAGTAGAGATTGCCTCATAGCTAGGGAGTAATGGGCATAGATTATGGTGAGATAGAAGGAGGTATTGCTTTGAATAAAATAAGCACGAAAGTGAATTAGTTGTGTTGTAGATAGCATAGGAGAGAGATTTAGTACAGAGGGTCATAGATAACCATGATTGTACCATATGGTGACTCGTTCAAGTTATGATACAGGGACCAGGATGGATTGATCTTGTTGGCAGCTTTGATAGTAAGGGGGTTGTTGAGCTTAGTTTATAAAATTGCAAAGAGGGAGAGGTTGTGTTGATTGATGAGGAGTTTGACTTGATAAAGTTTTGAGGGGCAGTGAGCTCCTCTTATGTTCCATATTCTAGATGGTGTGTTATTTAGTATACTTGAGTGCTTGATGAGCCACATTTTTCATGCTCCTTGTTGAAGGAGACCCCTAGAAAGCAGCTACTTGATGTAGAGGAGCAAATAGATTCTGTGTTGAATTCTTTTTTCTTTTTATAAGAAATGTTACTAATAGTAAAAGGGGCTTTTGGGGAGGGAGGAGGAGTGGTCCATCCAGGAATGGTACCAAGGAAGGTGTAGTGAGGTTGAAAGAGAGGGGTAGAATGATCAGAGGTGATGGGGTTTGGTTCATGCAAATTCAGTATCAGATTCATAATTTGTTTCTCAAGTTGTTTGCAAATAGCAGATTCAGACTGGTAATTGCTTGGGGATGTACTTCGGGGAGTTTGTATCAGAACTTGGGTGCTACTTGGAGGAATAGGTATTTTTGATAGTAAAAAGTCAGTGACATGCACATCAGTTGGATTGAATAATTGAGGAATTAAAGCAGTATCATCAACAACAGAGGCAGTTAGGTTACTTCGGGGAGGGAGCTCAATAGCACGAGAGTTGCTTAGTGTTGCATGGGAAGATTGTTGCATTGATCAGCAACATGCACAACCGATTCATTGTGCACAAGTGCACTGGCTACAGATACAATAGAGTCAATTAAAGGAGATTTTGCTTTCAAATCATCATTTTGATATGGCAATGTATTATGTAAATCAATCATGATTTCTCCTTCCTCCCCAGAATCATTATGTTCATTAGATTCAACTATGTTTCTCGAATCATTATCTTCTTGTAGAACATGAAATTTATTTGATGAGTAAGGTATATCTGTACATACACTAATTCTTCCAACTTGCATGGTTTTGCAGATTCTAGTATGTCAACGTAGCATTACCCATATTGTTGTCAGTGGATGGACCCATACTCATTCCATCACTTCGACTGTGCTCAACATGTTGTGCCATACCCACTGCTTGTTTTGCCATACCTTTTTTGAAATGTACTTTTCTCCAGATTCGTTTCTTCTTTACAAAATTTGCCCCAATCTCGTTTTCAACATCACTGATAATGTGATTACTGGCTTTCTTGTCCTTATCATCATCATAATCATCATTAATTTTGCTTGCTTTCAAACAGTTACAGGTAGAGTGCCCAAATACTTTACAAGTAATACATATTTCAGGTTTCCAGAGGTAATTTAATTGAACAATTTGCTCCGATCCATCCATTAACTTAACAGGAAATTCATCCAACAATTCATCATCTGGAGATACTTCTACCAGACATTTCGCATAACCAATTCTCTCCATATTTTTAGTTGAGACATCCATACATAGCATTCTGCCAATTCGTGATGCATGCCAATTGATACCCAGATGAGACCATGAAAATAAGGGGATATCAGAGAGCTTCAACCACATGGGGACAATTTTAATTATACTACAACTATTGCCTATAGCAAGATCATATGGTTTTACTATGAATAATTTGTTCCGCATAATAATTGGATCATTTTCAATGATATTCCCTCTATCTTCATCATTAGACGGATTGAATAGGAACAAGAACCCATCAGATTTGACCTATATTGATCCTTTTAATTTCCACAAGCGCTTCAGGATATGATGAAAATTACGTTTGTTCTCACATTTTAATTCACTTAAAGTAATGGATTTGATGTTTTAAACTAATGAAATTATGTATGAGTATATTCATATGCTTTATTTTGTTATCCAAAAGTGTAAGTCAATATTAAATTGGATCTCCTGTTTAATTTAATTTTGGTTTTCATTTAATAAATTCAATGCCTTGTTGTTTAATTAATTTAAGTATGTGAGATTTAAATCTTAAACTACAGTTATACATATGTGCATATATATATATATGTATGTATGTATGTATGTATATATCTGTGTGTGTATGTGTAATGTTTAGTATAAAAAATCAGTCATGTTATCTAAATAAATATTAGTTATGGAAATAATTTCTTTTAACAATTTTATTTATATGTTGAATATTTATTTTCAATTCTAAGATCGTAAATTTTGGATATTTTATTGTGGTTAAGCATGAAATTTCATGGTATTGAATTTATTGATTATTATTGGTTAAAAAGTTTGAAATTATAAATAACACCTTATTTGTAACATCCCACTATTCGATTAACAATTAATAAAACATATTTTGGAATTATTTTGGAAGTAAAGTCAATTATTTTATAACTTTTGAATATTAAAAATTAATATTTTGAAATGAAAAATCATTTCAAGAGTAAAATAAAACTTGGATAAAACATCTCGAGTGGATTTTTAAATGGATCTAAAACATTGTTTAAAGACGGTTCAAGTTTTACTGTGGTTAGGGATACCGATTTATTTAAGAATAAGAAGAATATATTGAATTTTTTTACTCTCTACTTGGACCACACTTTTTAAGCTTATCCTTATAATCATTCAATTTTAACTTCATCATATTTTAAAACTTATCCTAACCGAAGAAATCATCATGTTGTTTTAACTCATCCTCCTACTTAATTCTAAGCTTCCTAACCTTATGCCTATAAATACCCTTGCATATACCTCATTTTCTCCATTCCGAAAGCCAAAGCAAAACAACATGGTTTATTTCGTCTTCATCATCAAAGGCTAGGTATTCGACGTCTTCATCAAAGCAAATAGGACGTGTGTATAATATATTTTTATTTTACAGTGAATAGTGAAAAATTTTGTTAGGCAAGTGCCAGGAAAATATTAGTCCAGCAAGTATAGTGGCAAATATGTTACATATTATTGCTTGACATGCATTGTATTTCCTACAAACTTATGCTCTAATTTTTGGGATTAAAGCCACATACTACAATCCAAAAACATATATATATATATATAAATCAGAGGAATAAATATTTATGATATATTATTTAACAGATTCATTGATTTAAAGGTATGTATTTTTACCATATAGTTCAAATATAATAAAATATCTAAAGAAAAAACTATATATACTAATATAAAATTTAATTTGAATGAAGATAATCGACTGGTTTAAGGAAAAGAAATAAAACCAATACATCAAGGCACAATATACTTTGATACCCATGTCAAGGTATGCTATGTGAATACTAAGAATACATAATGTACAAAAAAGTTAAAATTAATTAAACTCTCAATGCATGTATCAGAATAAAAGGGCTACACAAACACTTTTGAACATTTTATGGTCCAACTTCTGGATATATATGTAATAAAAAGCAGGAAAATCTTAATTCCTCTTCACAATGAGTCCCATTATACCGTGTTAGAGGTAAATTTACAAAACAAAATTTGGAAACATTACAGCTCGTAAACACCAAGAAGAAAAAATGCTCATTGCCCACAAAAAATCTAGCAATCTCAGTGGTAAGTTAATATATTTACTAGCAATGTTTCCTACTATATATTTACAAATATATTACTTACCATGTCTTATTTATATTACATACCAAATATTTGCAAATATTTATGTGATAAATCACACAAACTTTCCAGTAAGATTGAGTTATGGAAGTATTGCAGGGTATATATGCAAAAAAATGGGCTATCACCGTCACAATTACATAATAAACCAATTCACTTTGTTGACTATCCCCTACTGCAACGCAACTCATATGTAGAAGGCTATCATTTACCAAATTTAATTTGAGGACCTCAAAACTACTAAACTGTCAATTAATGCAGGACTAACTTTGCAACTCATAATGTGACACATGAAAGATGGATCAAAGAATAAAGACACTGAAAGTAACAAGGAAATATGTAAAGATAACAGGATGAGAGAAAAAAGAGCAACACGAGTTCTTAACTAATAGAAAATATGGATGGAAGTTAAACCCAAAAACAAAAAATTTACTCAAAGATTGCATTTCAACTACAAACTACATTTGAGTTGTCACGGCTAATTTTTTTTATATAAATCTACTTTAGTTAGAACAATTTCTAATGACATTTTAAGAATATTAGTAGATTATAGTAATATGAATGTAATTTTAAAACGAAAGACTTGAATGTATGATGTCAGTATGGATAGTAGACCTCATGCAGATATTGGTAACCTAACTTATTTGTTAAATTTCATTGAAAGGATTTGAATGTTATTTGTATAAGTTTCTATATAGATCCAGACAACCTAAAGTACTTGTTATAAATAAATATTTAGCAGGAAATTTTTTGTAGAATAAAAATTTGTTAGGCACTAATTTGCTAGTAAAATAGACTGACATAGCATAATTTCAATATGGAAAACGGAGTTTGAAAATGTACTTGCTAAGTAGCATATTTCCAAAATTTCAATATAAATAATATATGTATTGGTTTTGTTATTATTTTCTGTTTTAGTTAATTAAATGATTTCTTTAAAAAAAACTAGTACGCAAAATTTGAATGATTATTTATGAATTCAATTATGCAATATATTTGAAATATAATCGTAATAATTTTTGCATGAATAATTTCTATACGATTGATTTATGTATAAATGATTTTAGTATGAATGGTTTTTGCCTAGGTGAACTTCACTATGTTAAAATTTAATTAGCAAATTTTCTAGGAAAATACATGTCTAGCAAATATATGATTGAGAAATATTTGCTAGTAAGACAAAGTAGCATAAATATATCATAAACTCGCAAAACAAAAACAACTTTAACACAGACTAATGATTTAATAACAAACAAAATCATAATGCAGATGGCAAATTCAATCACAGAACTATAAATCTCTATATCCTCCTCCATCTCCTCCCTTCCCTCCTTTTGCTTCATCATCCTCTCACCATTCGCCTCCACCCGGCCCATGCCATCGCGGGAAACCCAAACTTCATGATTAACCCTAGATCTCCATTCCTCATCAGTAGCTCAAGCTATGCAGAATTGCTTTGGCAAAGCCTTCAACTTTTTTGGTCTCACAACTAAATCTTCTCAGATCTCGATGGCCACAAATTTCCCCCTTCTATCAGCTCCATAGCTCTCCCCTGATTGCCTTTTTCTTCATCCATAGCTATAGAGCCTAATTTAATATAATATAATCTAACGGTTGGCATTAATTCAAACCCTTATAAATACATGCCTAACTCGCTATTCTTCTCATATTTTCTGAAGCAACGACGAAGCTCTTCCATTTTTGGTTCTCTACAAATTCTAAAATCTATATAAACTATAATCTATAAATATATATAAGTGGAGAATAGCGGAGAAAAATAGAATCGAATCGAATTGATAAAGCCAAGATAAAATGTAAATCCAAATCTAAATTAAATTCAAATCTTTTCTTGGATCTAAATTTCTAATGGATATATATATATATATATTCTTTTGATATATATTTTGATAGGAAGCAAGAATAATAGGGTTTAGATATAGAGATTTTAAAGCTTAGAGTTGAGTGCGAAATTATATATTTTTATATAATATTGGATTTATATCATTGTAAATCTATTCCTTGTATGCCTGAATATAACTTTGGAGTTGTAGACGTAAAAAGTACATGTTATGAATTTGAAAACCATGCCTACATATTTTGTGAATAGTTAACTTTGATTAGAAATTGCATATACTTGAATCTGGAGAGCAAGGGCGAAAATAGTCCCTAAGTTATGAGATTGTATAGTTACTCCAGGTTTGTTGGTTAAATGATATATGTTAGTAGACATGAATCAGAAGTCATTATAATTTGTATTGGGATTTAAGTAGTAGTTTGATTCATTGGAATGAAGTGTGTTGCAATGTAAATTTCTATAAATTATCCAATTTTATAAATATGAATAAAAATGTATCATTTGAAATAACAAGAAATATGCCCAAAAGAAAGATATGCACAAAATAAGGAGGTTTACCATATTTTGTTCTGTCTATTTCAATAATAATAGAAAAGATAATTCTTTGTAATTACAAACATAACACAAGTCCTCTTTTAGATAATTTATGAAATATTACAGTGTTAAAGTTTTCTTTGGGGAAGATGTAATTCCAATGCATTAAAATGCAAAAATCCTTAAATATAAACCAAAGTAATGTAAGTAGTGATAAAAGCAATAATTTAATTGTGAATCCAATACATGTGATTTTAGAGAAGTAAAAATATAATAATAAGGGAAGAAATATAAATAAAGAAATAAGGAATTAAGGGGATATAATAATCAAAGAAAGGTGGTTAATATTTGAAAAGGAACAGTAAAATATATCTAATATTATAAAGGTGATGTAACCAGTAAGAGATATTTAATCTATTAAATTAGAAGTAAGCGGTAAATGAAATTAAATTGAAGTTAATGCAATAAGAAACAAATTGTGTAAAATAACCGAATACCAACAGTTGAACATAGGAGGCGTAGTAATTCAATAAAATATGTATAGCCTCAAGTATGCATTTATGATGGGTGTGAATTAGTAAATCTATTCAATAACTTAGGTTAATTAAAAATGACTTAGCCATTAGTATGGGTTGGGATGCGAGGTCAGTAGTGTTGCACAAAGAAGTCTGCCCTTCGAAAGGGGCTAGCAGTGGTTGTGTATATATTGTATTGATGTAAGACATCTCCAATTGTAGGACCTGTAGGATTATACATTCGCATATAGGAAAAGTAAATATACCAGAGTAGGGGTTCGCCTTGGTTAAAGTATCAAAGAGCCCAATAGGTATGTGTTAAATAACTAAGTGGGCTCTGAATTAGGCAATCTAAATGGGACGGTGAGCATAGGCTCGGCGCTATGTTGGCAAGGTTGGTGCCGTATATATAAGGAGTAGGGTAGTAAACATAGGTCGAGGGCATCATCGGTCCTGGGGCGCTCAGTAGAAAGATGAGTGTTACAGCTAAATGGACAACGCCTCCTACTAGTGTAGATCATGTTTGGGACATGCACTGCCTCACATTTGTTTGTTATTTTGTTTTTTATTAAGAGGCAAGGCTAGATAACCCTTAGTTGAGGTCTTTCAAGCGAATAGAATAGTCTGGGGAGCTGAGTCTTAAATAGTCTGTGGAACTGAGTCCATGATTAGTCTGAGGAATAGAGTACTCGATACAAAGCGGTTAGATAAGTCTTCAAGACATGGTAGGATACAGCTAAATAGTTGTAATGCCGATATTAGGCACTAACGGAAAGATCTTCGGTGCACGAGAGACAATTCGGTCTAGACACTGATGATGGATACTTGGCACAGGTACAAAGTTACGGATACTAGCGGGGAAAGTATCCAAGTCCAAAGGGGGACTATGGTACTTATATATACACATATACATAAGTTTGTAGTCGTTAATGAATTTCTTTGTTAACCTCGAAAGTGTAGGGAAAATTGTCTTGTTTGAGTGATGGTTAAGGCAATGCTAAGCTAAGTAGCTAGGACGAAGTATGTTCAATGTCAAATCCATAATAGTTTAGTTGTGCATTGAATAACAAGGTTGTGATCATGCCAAAAGTCGTGCGAGAACAAAGTCGATATGCAAGTTACAATTCATGCCAAGTAGATATGCAAGTCATAAGTCAAAGCCTGGTCAATATGAAAGTCACAAAGTAAATCAAATATGCTATGCCATAGTTCAATATTCAATCCCTTATGTGTACAAAGTTTGAGTGTTACAATCAGCCAAAATCCCCAAACTGGTTTAGAGTTACAAATTGAAAAAATATAAGAAGAGAGGTAAGAATCATTCGCCCCTCCTTCAACCCTATAGGGTTGTATTTATATTGGTAGGTGAGCGACATTGCAGCTTTGGGTCGGCATCGCTGGTCTTCGGTGTCAACAATGTCACACGACATTCGATTTGATGTTGTGTGGTTAAGCTTTGGTGTTGCTTCGGTGGTAATCGGCATCGATAAGGAACGACATTGCTATGGTGCGATAAAGGTATGTCATTCCTCAGAACGTCGGCCTTAATAGGCCTTGTGAATGCTATTGATTGATTGCCGGTAGCATCAGTTGAAAGAGGCACAAAGGATTAATGGCACTGATAGCTTCTATGGACATAGACGGTGTTAACCATCAACACTGCATTTGTAGCCTCTGTAGTCATTGACTACTTTCGCTACAATCATTGTAGAATGGCGGCTTTGATTGTTGGTGACCTTAATGATGGGTGGTTCTGTCTGGAGGATAACTCTAAGGAGCGGCAACGTTGGTATTGAAGCCACGTCATGGAGAGGTGACATTGTTATTTAACTTCCTAGATGAATGGTGGTATGGAATTGTTGCAACATCGACAATGACGATATTAACTTCGAGCAACATCATTGGAGCAGTATCTGCCATAGAAGTCTTTCGGTGATGATGGTGCATGACATCAATTATTAAGTGTAATGCGGCATTGATTGCGCAAAGCATCAACGAGACGCGATGTTGATGGGAGGTGGCTACATCCAGTATAGCTTAGGTTACTATGATTCTTGGTATCATTAAGTGCTAACATCCAACAAATTATTAATTGCATTATCATCGATGAGCGACGTCGATCATGCTTAATATCCTTACTTCCTTTGATAACTTACGATGCTGATTCCATTCGGCATTGCTTTATGATGCAAGTCCACCTAACCCTATGGGTGATTGGCGGCACTAATGTTGTTTAGGGTTCTTTGACTTTACTAATGAAATGCAATGTTAACGTTGATGAGAGTCCGCGTCGTTGGTGTCGGCACTAACTCATTTCTGTTACTTTGGCACTGCTTATTGATGCGGTGTCTTGATCAAGTAGTATATTGGACATCTTCGAGGTCGATAATGGTGATAAAAGTAGTTATTGTATAACTCAAGTAGGTAAGTGTATCGTACGTGTATATGAAGTCACGATGACTATGTTTAAAAGTAGACATAACATGCAATGGAAAGTAATCGGCATAAACTAGTGTTATGTATAAAATATGTAATTTACCAGTCACTAGAATGTTGTTCTAACCTCCTTTTCATTACAACGCATATGATAGACTTAGAGGGACGGGTATTGGTATGTGGCAGGAATGGTGGAAGGACGTGCATGCTCGTTACTGACAAGTGCACTAGATATCAGAAGTTTTAGCCTTGATCGGTAATTATATGTTTATTATACTTTACTTTTCTATTTTGAGTTTATATCGAAAGTGCTTTGATATGCTTTTGTTATTTGCAGGATACCAACACCAACGATCCATACTTTGGTTGACTTGGATTTTCGAATTAGCGAAAATCCAGGCCCATTGAAGTTGGGGTTGTTACATAAGTTGTATTGATGATAATGTACACTATTGTGTTGATGAAAGTGTGTTGTCTGATGGTTTGGACATAAAAAGGCAGCTCGGGTTGGATTTTTCATACAAAACCTCCTGTGATATTATCTCATAAACTTATTTTCATGATTCAAACTCATCTTCCTTAGTAGTTGTTCCTACAGAGATGGAGGCCATAAGTGATGCCCCCAAAGATAAAATGAGTAAAGTTGATAGTTCTGCCCCGGCTCAGGCTCCCAATTCCCAATCTCTTAGGGATTCCATTGCTAGTTCTTTCAAATCAATAGAAAGGAAACTAAGCGATGGTTCTACAGCTGCTACCACCCCTAGTAAGAAGCCTAAAGTTGGGGGCATACATACTCCCATTATCATAGAGGAGACACCATTTGTAGATATCGACAAGGATTCTAAGGCCCTAAACCTCGGCCCTTTTGGGGAGAGAACTCATCAAACGACTAAAGTGGAGTAGTCTCAAGACCTACTCCTTCATATTACTTTTTCAGGTACCCCTGGGGCACTAAACCGTCTTTGCGAGGAGCTTGGACTATGTATCTATCCAGAAGACCCGCTTCCTTCCAAATCTCAATCCCACATTAGTAAGTTTGATGACCTTATTCAATTGGTCATTCAATCCCCATCTTTCGCTGCCTTTAAGCCACCACAGCCTTCCTCTTATACTCAAGATCATCAATTTTCTATTCTTAAACAATTTCTGTCGGTATGTGCTTTTCCTACTTAACCATCCCAGGCTGTTTAATCTTTCATACATGACATCCTCATTCATGTTTGCTGCTCATTTCAGGCCGCTAAACACATGTTTATGCTTTAAAAGGATGCTCTAGGATCATTTAATGAATCGTGAAAGCTTAAAGAGCAGATTTCTCCTCTTAACGATCTCATAATTGACATCTCAACGGTGAAGGGTGAGGCTATAAAAGAAAATGAAAAGCTCAACACCTCACTTAAGGAAACATAGACTTTACCTTATAAAGAAATAAATGCCAAATAAATTTTAGATGATAAGGCAAAAGCTTTGGAAATAACATTTGAGAAAGCTGGCATGAGGGAGGCCAAGCTTGTGGAGGAGAATGCATCTCTCAAGAGAGAACTGCGAAAGAAAATAATCCTCCTAAACAAATCAACTGGTGTGATTATGGACGCAAAGCAGAAGCTATCTCATTTCCTTGACTTGGCTTTCAATACCATTATTGAGAGATTCTATGAGAAGGCTCTTTTGATATTATATGTTGACAACGCTCACAAATGTCAAAATTTTGACTTTCCTTCTCTTCCTCTAGTTTGGAATAAGAAGTTTGTGAAGAAATTTGAAGCAATGCTAAATAAAACTCAAGCACCTAGGGAGGGACCCTCCGAGGAAGAGGAGAAGATTGATGCCAAGAAGCTATTAACTTTTGATGATCCTCCAATCGATGAGGAGACGGAGTCAGATGAGGAAGAGGACGATGAGAGCAAAGGAAATGGCGGCCATGGTGATGACGATGACAACGATAATGATAACAATGATGGTAATGGTTGTGGCGACAGAAAGGGTCTCTCTGGACCCCCAAATGATATGGTTGGATCGTGAGATGCTAACCCGAATTTGGCGGCCCAAGGTATGGAAGCTACCAAAATTCCCGATTCTTCCACCAAATATTCCTCCTAGAAAGACAATACTCCTCAAAGCAACAAACCCAAAGGGAAGAGTTGACACCTTGGCTATCTATTCCACTATCTCAGGTATGGATTTCTCTACTTAAATGTCTTAAATTACCAAATAGCTCTTAGTTAATACATTGGTTATTTTAGTTAAGGAGAAAATCAAAATATCATTAGTCATTATGCTTGAAAAGAAGCAAACAAAGATAAATCGATTGAATAGAGAGTTGGATAAACAACTAAAATAGTATAATGAGTTGTCTAAGAGGTACAAGAAACTTGTTGTGAGTGCATCAAAATTAAGATTTTTCAAAGAAAGGGAAGGTGCTCCACAACTGAAGAGAGTACGCCTCTATCGGGATACAATCTTAATAGAGAACACAGAGCTAATGACCTTTTTTGGGTGTTGATTGATGATAGTAATATCTTGGGGGAATTTCTATATAGTGCTTATTCTAGGAGTAAGTTTGTTGACTTCTCCTATTTAGACGACAACTGCGGCGGTTTGCTCAGGCGCTTTCATCGTAGATACTTGGATGAGCATAGGTCTGATCCTCATCCCGGGGTTGTTGGAATCTGCCAAGAGTTACCTCTATTCCTCTTTCTTCTCGTTCTCTTTACCCCAAAAAACTCAAATACAATTAGAAAATATTTATTTCCGAATTGTGTAAGAAATCAATTTTGTATGAACTCGAGTGATTGTATAGTTATATTCTGGTAGCTTATGAACTTTGTCGCTTTTTGTTCTTTTTCTATTTGTCTAATTTTATCATATTGTATAGACCAAAGACGGCTCAAGCAGTCTGATTCCAATAGAACTCTTGAGTAAATTCATCAAGTTAAAGAAAGATTTTATTGAAAGATCTTTAATTCTCAAGACATCATAATTAGCGAGACACTGCTTTCTCAGAGACCTAAAAGAAGTTTAAAAACGGTCTCCTCGTTTCCATTTTGACTTCTTGGATGATAAAAAGGATAATTTTCTTAGTGAAATTCGAAATTTTCACACCAAACCAATATGCAATCATGCTAATCCTCCGATCGGGGAATGGGATTATCATTAATTCCCTTCGGTTAACACTTTGGAAGGGATTGAAACTTCTTTCAATTCCACCCTCACTCATCTGTTAGGTCGTTTGAAAAGGCCAAAACTGCAGCTTCGAAACTCTAAAAGTTAGTTAAATGTTTAGAAAATGGAATCGTAATGTAATTTGATTTTTTTTATTGTTTGTAAACTTTACTGTTATTAACGAAAAAGTTTGTTTTTCATGTATTAATCCTTATTTTAGTTATTCTGAATAGGAAACTCAATTAGTGCGTGCATCTGATCCACTAGGCCTTTTTTTCGTGAGTGATTGCGATTAAAGATAGATTACTAATAGACATTAAAAAGAGGAAGTCCCCCAAGATGTTTCAGCTTACAATTTCCAAATAATCCAGAGGCGTAAGAGTGGCGTAAGAGATACTTTCGACTAAAATTGTCCTTTAAAAGTCTGAAGAATTTCCAGCTTAAAAAAAGAGATTAAGGAAAAGGATAAAGGAATTCCAGAGTTGAGAATAGATAAACTCAGCCTTTGAATCCAGGCCTTCGGTTGAGGTTGATGCCGAAATTGCTAAGTTATATCAACAAATAAACAATCTCGAAGTGGAGCCAATGAAAAGTCAAATCTACTATCAGTTGTTAGAGCTTATTATGAGTAAAGGCGAATTTGGCCTTCCTACCCCTACTCCCGATAAAATAACCAGATCTCGATCTTTGGCTGGTCAAGAATTTCCTGCCTTATTAAATCCACCTCCGGGCTTAAGCAATGAGACGATCGCAAATTTGAGTAGACAAGTTAATCTTGAATGCATGAAACATTTCAACAAGAAGTGGAATGAAAAAGTATCCCATTGTCTTAATGACTATGAAATAAAGTTTGAAAAGCTTGAATGTGAGAAATTTATTCTTAAAGAGGAAATTGAAGAGTTAAAAAGCATGATTAAAACATTGAGAGGAGCCAACAAGACACCCCAGAAAACTTTAAAGATTCAAATTGATTAAGTTGATGATGCAAACACTATTCGGAGGAAGGAAAAGAATACCAAGAAGCTTTTGGACGTGGCTCTTCGTCACCTTACTGACCCTTTGATTACCAAAGACGTGGACAAGCAAGCACGGAGCCTTGAACTTTAGCAAAAATTTGCTTTAAATAGATTTTTCTTTTTGTTTGAATTTTGTAGCTGCAGCTTCGCATATAGTATATTAGACCATAAATGAATTTGTATTTGAATGAATATTACCTTAAAAGTTAGGAATGTAGCTTTAAATTAAATACCGGCTCTTATTTCAAATTGCTTGGCAATTAGTATCTTGCTTTTTTGCATTTTGAGCTTTTGATATATAGATCAATATTCTGCTTGCTTACTGAGCTCTTTAGAACTTGATATAAGAAGTTGTTTTCCCATAATATTTAGTAGGTTGTTTAGTAACGGAGATTCTCGTTAATGAATTTGAATTGAAAATTGATTTGGTGAAACTCTATTGTCAAAGTGATAAATTCTTTAAATAATTTCTTAAAGCATTCTACCCGTCGATTGATAATTGAAGAATCTATTAAACTCTAATTAATAGAAGATCAAAAAATTAATCCAACAATAGATAGAAGGCTAGAAAACCAATCCGGTAATTGATAGAAGATCAGATAAACCAATTCATCTATAGATTGAAGACCTAAAAACCCAATCCGGCAATAGATAGAAAACCAGAAAACCTTATCTGGCAATCATAATAGAAATTTAGAACACCTTTTTGGCAATGGTAATGGAAGAACAAAAAACCAATTTGACAACTGAAAATCGGGTTTGTTGAGGAGCATAAATAGCTCATGTTCATTCGATGAATCTTCCTCAAGAAGATTTGTTTGATTTGAAAAGCTAACTGGCTTTGATTATTGATAGATTTTCCTCTAGAAGATTGATTAATTTGGATTGCTACTTGGCTTAGATTTTTAATAGATCTTCCTCTAGAAGATGTTTTAGATCTATTCTTCTGGATGAAGTGCGATTGACTTGATTGCTTTTTGCTACCACCATAGGCGAGGATCTCAACTTGGATCAAATCCCTTATCATCATTTTAAATAATGATTTAGGTTTCTTGTCCGATGCATTTGGCTATCTTCTTTCAACTGGACCGTAGACTTACCCAACCTCCCTCTAGGAGGTGCTTTAGTAAGGTCGTGGAGATGGTACTAAAGGCTTTTTCGAGTACGTTTGGCTGGCTATCTTTTAGCTGAACCAAAGACTTACCCGACCTCTCTCTAGGAGGTGCTTCAGTGAGGCCTTTGATGATGGAAATGCAGGCTAGTTTGGTGCTTTGAATAGGCCAAAGGCTTACTAATCCTCCTTCTAGGAGGCACTCCAACCAGGCCGCATAGGCAGGGGTTGAAGGCCTGCAGATGCTCTAATTACGCCTTTTCAGACGAAACCAAAAGCTTACTCTGAACTCCCTCTAAGGGATGCTTTGACCAGGCTATCTTGGCGGGGACAAAGGCTTAGCCTCTTATTACCATCTTAGGCAGTGGTTTAGGCTTTCCTTTATTTTAGGAGAGTGTTGCTCCTCAACCATGTAAATATACTTATTTTGATTCAAAAGATTTTATTTTATTGATGGCTGATTTAACATCTTTGTACAAACTTGTTGAGCTTTCCCTGCCCTAGGAAATTGTTGATCAGGCCCTTCGACATTGGTTTGTGTCATGTCCATTTGCTCAATGATAGTAACAACACAGCCCTTCGAGATTCCTTTCATTCTTTGGATGCTTCTTTTGTGAAGGCCAATAATTGAGGTTGTCTTTAGTCAAGAAATACATATTCTCATAAGATGTGGTATTCTTAGGGAGTCGTAATTTTCTGGAAAATGATCCTCTTGGTTAACGCTTAACTCTTTTGTTGCTTGTGACGGACCCTTCATTCTTGATGGCCAGCTTTTTAGTCAGTTTTGTGCTTTATTTGTTTCGTAGGATTGATCAAGCACACCTCTCCACTTTCTAGTGAGTTGAGTGAAGTCCCTTTCTATGTCCTTTTTGAAAATGGTCCCCTTGTCCTTGAGTAGAATCTCCTCACTCATTTTAAAGAATATGTTATCCCTATTGTTTTCCCTATCAAGGGCAAAGATTGGTGCTGGCCCAATATGGAAGAGGTTTAAACTCCATTTCTTGGGATTGTATGGAGCCATGTCTTTTCTTCTCTTCTATAACTTGTAATGCCACAATTTCCAGCACTTGTCCTTCATTAAGCCGGGGATCATTAGTGATTTGGTAAGTTGGCCTAGTCATTTGAGGCTCGAAGGATCCTTGTTCGTAGATTTTAACACGATTAATTCGCATGACTAAGAAAAACTTAGTTAGTGCAATTAATTGGTGCCAAAAATCCAAGGTAGGATAGCTTGGAATGGGATATGCTTAGTAGGGGCAAGTTCTTTAAGCCCTAAATATGCAAGCTATGGTAGTTTCACTTACGGTTTGAACGGAGACGCAGGTTCGAGCCCTTCTTCCAGCGTCAAAATGTTAGCGAGTTTCTTTGTTAACCCCGAAAGTGTAAGGAAGTTGTCTTGGTTGAGGGACGGTTAAGGCAATGCTAGTCTAAGTAGCTAGGACGAAGTATGTTCAATGTCAAATCCACGATAGTTCAATTGTGCATCGAATAACAAGGTTGTGATCATGTCGAAAGACGTGTGAGAACAAAGTCGATATGCAAGTTACAAGTCATGCTATGTCGATATGCAAGTTACAAGTCATGCTATGTCGATATGCAAGTCATAAGTCAAAGCCAAATCGATATGCAAGTCACAAAGTACATCAAATATGCTATGCCATAGTTCAATATTCAATCCCTTATGTGTAAAAAGTTTTAGTGTTACAATCGGCCAAAATCCCCAAATTGATTTACGGTTACAAATTGAAAAATGTAAGAATAGAGGTAAGAATCATTCTCCCCTCCTTCAACCCTCTAGGGTCGTATTTATAGGGGTAGGTGAGTGGCACTACAACTTTATACCAACATCGCTAGTCTTGACATCAACAATGTCGCACGACATTAGCTTTGACGTTGCACGGTTAAGCTTTGGTGTTGCTTCGGTAGTATTCGGCATCAATAAGAAACGTCATTGCTATGGTGCGATGAAGCTATATCATTCTTCGAAATGTCTTCCTTAATAGATCATGTGGATGCTGATGGTTTTCGGCATCATTAATCTTATGTACTGAGATGCTCTATTGATTGCCGATAGCATCAGTTGAAAGCAGCACTAAGGATTTACGGCACTGGTAGCTTCTGTGGACATCGATGGTGTTCACCATCAACAATGCATGTGTAGCCTCTGTAGTCATTGACGATATTCGCTACGATCATTGTAGAATGGTGGCATTGATCATTAGCGACCTTAATGATCGGTGGTTCTATCTGGAGGACAACTCTAAGGAGCGGCGATGTTGGTATTGAAGCCACATCATGGAGAGGTGACATCATTATTGAACATCATATATGAATGGTGGTATGGAATTGTGGCAACATCAACAATAATGATATTAACTTCGAGCAGCATCATTGGAGCAGCATCGGCCATAGACTTCTTTCAACGACAAATGGTGTGCGATATCAATTATTATGTGGGTGGTGGCATTGATTAGGCACGACATCAATGAGACACGACGTTGATGGGAGGCAGCTTCATCCAGTATAGCTTGGGTAACTATGATTTTCGATATCATTAAGTGGTAATATTTAATAATTAATGAAGTGTGGTATCATCGATGAGCGACGTCGATCATGCTCAATATCCTTACTTTCTTTGGTAACTTACGATACCGATTCCATTGGGCATAGCTTTGTGATGCAAGTCCACCTAACCCAATGGGTGATTGGCGGAACTGATATTGTCTTGGATTCTTTGACTTTACTAATGAAATGCGATGCCAATGTTGATGAGAGTCGGTGTCGTTGGTGTTGGCACTAATTCATTTTCATTACTTTGGTGATGCTGTGTCATGATCAAGTAGCATGTCAAACATCTTCTAGGTCGACAATGCTGATAACAGTAGTTATTGTATACCTCGAGTAGGTAGGCGTATCTTACGCGTATATGAAGTCACGACGACTGTTTAAAAGTATACATAAGTTGTAATGGAAAGCAATTGATATAAATTAGTGTACTGTATAAGGTATGTAATTTACCAGTCACTAGGACATTTTTCCGACCCCCACCTCATTACAACCCATATGGTAGACTTAAAGGGCGGGTACTGGTACAAGCCGGGAATGGTGGAAGGACATGCATTCTCGACACCTACAAGGGCACTAGATATTATAAGTAATAGCCTTGGTCAGTAATTATATATTTATTATAATTTACTATTCTATTGTGAGTTTATATCGAAAGTGCTTTGATATTGTTTTGTTATTTGCAGGATACCAACACCAACGATCCATACTTCGGTCAACTTGGGTTTTAGAATTAGTGAAAATAAAGGCCCATTGAAGTTTGGGTTGTTACAAAAGTTATGTTGATGATAATGTACATTGTTGTGTTGATGAAAGTGTGTTGTCTGATGGTTTGGACATAAAAAGGCAGCTCGAGTTGGACTTTTCGTTGAAGTGCACGCCAACGTTTCAACCAAATGTCACATATAATGTAGTTCGCTATGCTAACTCCATGCATGTTGTTTCCCATCATATGCCAATTACCCTACCAATGTGGTCCTCTTTATTCTAGGAACTACCCCGAGATACTGAAGCTTACTCTCTGAGAAAGTTTGATTTGGTCAAAAAGGAAGGTGTTATGATTCCACCATAAGAAATTATTGAAGCGAGGAAGAATTTTTGGAAGGATTATCTCGCAAGATTATTTCTAGACACAAACTCTCTTTATGACATTGTGCTAAATAGGTGTTGAAGGCTATGGAAGCTGAAAGGAGGTCTTAAAATTCACTTTGACAATGTTATGTTCTTTTTTCATTTCTCCATGCCGGAAGAATGTTTGCATATCCTTGAATCTTACCCTACTTTCAAAGACAACAAACCTTTCACCATCACTTCTTAAAGTTCTTTAGTTGACATGGCCAAGGAATAAGGTCTTTATATTCCCGTTTAGTCCCATTCTATATTAATCCTTTTGGTTCTCCAGCCATTAGAGGGTCCTAATTGGGTAGCAAATATTATTATTGAATTGAAATGTTTTGATGATAATATGGTGGCTAGGAGAAGACTTGTATATGCCAATTCATTAATTGAAATAAAACCTGGTCGGTCGCTTCCCTCCAAATTGCAAATTAGATCTACTAAAGGCCAAGTGACGATTGTCTACATAAGCTACAGTAGGGAACCAAATATTTTCATTTTTTTTCATTCCTTTAGGTATACTGACTCTTCTTGCAAGAATGGATCTTAACCGTCATAACCTTCTAATGATCAATCACAATTTCCTACCCCTTCCAAAATTTCTTATCTCTAATATTATATAAGGCGGTAGGTCCCCAAGCCTCAAGGTCTCCATCCAGTCTCCATGACAACCTTTTCGCTGACACATATGTCTAGATTCCCTCAAATTCTCATGAGCCTATGCCTGAACCCACTCCCCCTTCTGATCCCTGAGTCCATTCCTCCCTATTCTCCTAGCCATTGGATAGTATGGTATGCAAGAGAGCATGCTTGGGTGCGTGCTAATATTGAGATGTTTCTTATCCCCTTTTATGGAATTTAGTATAAATTTGTTATGGAAAAGGAAGGAGATAACGAACTTTTATGTACCATATTTTGAAAGACATTCTTCTTTTGACATCTAGTAATGAGCACGGGGATTTAAACCGGAAGATAGGATGATTCCATCTGGTATAGTAACTTTATATCTCAAGCAGTCATGTTAACTACATAAAAGACCTTATAAGGCAATTTTGTAGATATGTAGACATCATTGGGGCTGAATCAAGCCATGAGGACAGTGATACCTTCTCTGTGAAGGAGGGTTAGCATTGTATATGATAGTAGTTAGAAAAGTTAAGTTATACTCATGTATTTAAATTTTTTGGTTGAGTAATAAAAGTGGACGGACTACTTAAAAACCCAGCTAGCATTACTAAAATGCATATTGTGGAGAAATTCTTTAAACTAAAAAATTACAAATCCATATATAAAGTACAATTGATTTCTAAGCATACAAGAAGTTTTATTATGACTTAGTTTCTTATAAACACTACGATTATTATATTTATTAACCTCCCCAATTGACTTTATTCTAGCTAAAGAAGGAGGTCTTCCTGCACCATATCTCCTCTTAAGTGGTTGTACTTCAACATCTTCAGGTGAAACGTCTACCGTTTGAAAATTAACAAGAGGATGAATGGATGAGAACAAGCGATTCGAAAAAATATACTATGAAATAATCTTCTATATAGGAATAAACAACCAAATCAACAACAAAAATACTATTAACGATATGAGCACATGGAAAACCTTGAATACGCCAAATGTTACAACTACATCATTGATTACCAAATTCAATGCGGTAAGAATGAGAAGACTAAACTTCATATACATCCACATTAGATCTAATTTACTTTCCATTGAATGCTTTTAAGATATAAATACCTAAACATATTTCCATAACATAAGTTCCAAGTATTATATAGTTCATGTCTACCAAACATAAGTTTCATAAGCTTCAACCAAATTTTATCCAAAGATGCAGTAATAAGTAGATAACTTTCCTCTTATATCCAATGGTTAAAGCTTTCTGCATAATTAGAGCTCATTCTTCCGTAACATTTTCCAACAAAAAACACAATAGCAAACTTCTCAAAAGGAAAATTTTCTAAAACATTACTTCAAACCCACTAGCATTTCTAAATTCAGCCAAAGCTTAATTAAACTCGTCCAATGTAGCAGCATTAGCAACATGAATAAATAGTAAAATCATCCATTCTTTTTACCTCGAGGGAATATTTAGTTAGAAAACTCTTTAAATTATTCTTCGAATGATAATAGAAAGATCTAGGTGTTGAAGTAGGAAATACATATGGCACAAAGAAGGAAGGATGTTCAACAGACACAAAAGTGAAATCACGATCATCATCAAATAACATTTCCCTAAGTGTCCTTAGAATCCAATACCAACTGGGCTCTTTTTCACTAGATACAACACAAATAGTAAGAGGAAAGAATCTTAAAATAAACAAATTTATCGAAAATTTATTGAATAAAATGCTAAAAAAATAAAAAAATCCAGCCTAGCAATAATCTAACCAACAAATATTTTCTAGTAGGTATTTTCCTCATAAACATTTGGAAGACAAATGTTTTCCAAGTAATTTTCATTCTGGAAAATATTTACCAAGCAATTGTCTGCCAAGAAAATGTTTTCGAAGAAACTATTCGCTAGACAGATATTAGCTAATCAAAGATTTTCCAACCAACCAACTAAACTAAATATATATCAAAAGTATAGTATATTATTTTCAAAATTAAATCATATATTTGTTACCTTTTTAGTAGTCGTAGACATAATACAACCTTGATCTCTACCTCTCATAAATTATCATCTATGAATATTAAACAACGTTGACATGAAAATCCATATTTACAAGCCTAATAACTAATAAAAACCCTTTCAAATTCACAACTATTAGGACCACCGTGAAGCTCTAATATACTATCACGATTAGACTTAACTAAAAATTCTAAGAAAGATTTCAAATAATAATTTGAAAGTGAATTTGTGCAATGGATCTCTTCAACGGACAATCGTTTTTCAATATATGAAAAATAGTAATTTTTTGGAGTAAAAGGATGTGTAGCACGAAGCCACACAAGCATATCATAACATAAAAAAATAGAATAGCAAAATAGAAGTACATAAATACCCATATGAATTAATAAGCTTGGTCGATGGCCCAAAAACATACACTTATATCTTCTACATAATTCTGATATGCGTAATAGTAATGAACATAAGGCTAACCATATTAAATTTTTAAGTTGTCATCCCCATTGTTACTACCAACGGATTCCTCGTTCTGATGCTGCTCATACCTTGGAAGCATCTGCTACTACAGCCTAAAGTCCTCACTTATCCAATGGTTAACAAGATTTATATTTGTATTACAAATTTGATATGTACTTTTTAGTCCAACATTAAAACATCTTCTGTTTCTTTCTCTCCAGAGTACCCATGCATAAGCACATACCAGATAATTTATGAGAGAGGATGTGTTAGATTATCTATTCATTTTCTATTATTTAAAGAAAATGGTGCTAAATATAATTATGGAGGTGATTACATTTGAAGCACACATGGTCCAAGTCTGAAGTGAGATGTCATAGTGGAAATAGATGTATTGGATACTATCTATATCTTGGTCATGTATAAAGAATATGTGTCAAATGCCGATTATTCTTCTTGAGTAAATGATCAGATGTCTAACTTACCATGAATGAGAAGCCACATGTAAATTTTGAATTAAGCTGGTGCTTTGGTCTTCCAAATGAAGACTTACAAGGAAGTTGAAAAAACTAAAGAAAGATTTTATAGTAAGGTTACCATCCTTCTTGAGTCCCCAATAAAAGTGTTTAGCATGGCTCCTAGTTGAAAGTACAAAATCTAGTTCAATATTTCAAGTAGTTGAGATATATTATGATCCATAATGTTGCCGACGAAGGAGATTGAGCCGATCCTATTCATGAATGCTTCTCTAACGGTTTGGTGCTTAACTTAAGTCGGCCTAAAGAGATCTGGGAAAGTTGAAGAGAATGGGGCCGAGGAGAGCCATGGGTCAATGGAGAATCTGTGTCCTATGCCAATTGAGATGGTTACTCCAATATGAAGCTCAGAGCAGCAGTGAATAATATCCTTCCAAAAGTATGAAATTTTGCATCCAGGTGTGTAGCCGAGGTCAAAGAGGGAGAAATTTCCAGCTTAATAGCAGTTGTTGATCCATTATCGCCAAGGATAGTCCTGACATGTCACTATACCCCACTACCACTTACATAGGAAAGCTTTGTTGAACTGGTTCGGGTTGATAATGCAAAGGCCTCCTTGATTTTTAGATCGGGAAACATTGTCCCAAGCGACAAGGCAGTTGGATGGAGCCATGTTTTAAATGCCTTTTTAGAGGAATGATCTTTTAGTTTTATCAGTTTTGTTGATGACCCATGTCGGCAATCTATTGAAGTACATACAAAATGTTGGTAGAGAAGAGAAGACCAAGTTTAGTAGAGTGGGTCTTCTAATGCATAACAAAGAAGATCCCTTCTAACTTGTTAACCACGAATTGAACTTATCGATCAAATGATTCAAGTTATGTAAAGAAGCTTAATTCGTCTGACGATGAGTCCAAGGTATTTTGGAGTGAAGGTAGACAATTAGTAGTTAAGAGAAGAGGTCACCTGGGTAGCTAGGCTTGAATCAAGCCCAATCATAATGACAAAGCTCTTGTCAAAGTTTATTTTGTGACCAAAGTTGGGCTCGAAGCGGTAAAGAAGTATTTTTTAGAGTTGTAATGGATTTAGGATCGGGTTTTATAAGGATTAGAGTGTCATATGCGTATTGAAGTGAATTAGTTCCATTTGTAATGAAAGAGATACATGAAAAGGTAAGGAGTTCAGAAGTTGAGGCCTTGTCGGTCCAAAACTAACGACTACAGATGCTACAATCATCCATAGTTATTAATACTCGGCGACCAAATACGGCAGTGTTAGATACATTGATGCACAAAAACATATGAATATGGAAAAAATTTAAAACATCAAACAAAATCACATTCCATTTCAAAACATTTCCAATTCATTACATAATCCCACGATCGTTAGCCACGTTCGGAGAAAAATATATTTGTTACAACATACGCCGAGAGCGACATATGAAGATGCCCCCTTGGATGATCAAAGTATATATAGGCAATAACAACTTTTCCATTACAAACAACACAGCGGAATCAAATAAAAGAGAACTCTAGATATCTATCATGCCTCATGCATGTCTCCGGAAGCTTTATTCGTCTAATGAGGTACTTGAAAACCTCAACTCTCAAACTACTCAAAATAAATTGAGTACCCGAGAGTTTAAGGGGAAAACATAAACTTTGAGTCAGAAATAAAGCCTGGTATGAATAATAATCTACCATCTCAAACCATTTAGATACCTACTGAGACCATGCCGCTTAGCGGAACGGGTTTTCCCTCAATAGTATCTTAAAACCTTTATAAAACCATATACTGTGCTCCTACAACACAATTGTTAAAACAATTCAAAACCATATGGTATAATGATATGCAAAACAAATGAATTGATTTTGAATTGCCCATCCCTATTCATTTTTGACTATCTATCATAGTTATAGTTTCTAGGATTACTATTAACCTAATAGTTTTCATGGGCTGACTAATAACCGGTTAAATGTTTAAGGACTCCCTGTCTAATTACATAGTTTTCATGGGATCACTATGAACCTATTGGTAACTCCAATATCTTTACTCTTATCTTAGTTTTCATGGGTTGATTAGGAACCTATTGGTAACTCCAATATCTTCTCTTCTTATCCTAGTTTTCATAGGCTGACTAGGAACCTATTGGCATCTGTCAATATCTTAATATGAATATAGTTTTCATGGGTTCACTATAAACCTATTGTCCCCTACCAATATCAAATCATAGTTTTCATGGGCTAACTATGAACCCGTCTTTCTGACATCTTCATTGTATGCATAGTTTTCATGGGCTTACTATGAACCTATTGGCCCTTGCCAATATCTTTTCCTATGCACAGTTTTCATGGGCTTACTGAGAACCTATTGGCCCCTGCCAATATATTTTCCTTCAATATTTTAGCATCCTATATTCTGGTCTTCTTGACCTCTTGGATGTAATTCTACTCATTCATGAGTTAACTCTAATTCCCTTATGTTAATTAATTAACATTTATCCATTTATAAGCCCATTCATTTTAGTAAGCACAACCACTAATTGATTTGCAAATCTCAATCCCCTTATCACTCTACATTATTCTATTTAATTTTGTCTAATTAAATCTCCTAAATAATGTTATTAAAAATTAGAGGTGTTGCAGGCTCCTCTCCTTGAAGAATTTCATCCTCGAAATTCAGTAAGGACTAATACTAAACATAGCAATCATCTGTAACGACTCCTAGAAAACATACTAGCCTACCTGACTAGCAACTATCTATATAAAGCTAATATAGACATACCATCAAAACAGATCAGGATAAGTATCTCGATTCATGTCTTCAGTTTCCTAAGTACAGCCCTTCTCATTGTCGCTCCACTGAACTTTCACTAACTTGACTGTCTTGGACCTCAATCTTTTCTCATCTCTCGCCACAACTCGGACTGGTTGTCTAACAACTGTCAAATTAGGCTCTACTACCAAGTATTCTAACCATGTTGGAGGAATAGTAGTCTTTGGATCATGCACAAACTTGCAAAGATGAGATACATGGAATACATTATGGACACCTGCCATATTGCTTGGTAACTCTACCATGTACGCGAGCTTTCCAATCCTCTCTATAATCTGGAATGGACAAACATATCTCGGTGCCAGCTTCCCTAACTTTCCAAATCATATCACACCCTTAATTGGTGACACCTTAATGAAAACCTCGTCTCCAACTGAAAACTCTAGGTCTTTACGCCTCTTATTTGTGTAACTCTTCTGTTTGGATTGAGCATCCTTCATCCGTTTTTGGATTAACTCAATCTTCTCTGATGACACCTTAACCAAATTTGGACCTAAGACTAATCTGTCTCTAGTCTCCAACCAACATGCTGATGATTTGCATGGCCTTCCATACAAAGCTTCAAAAGGCGTCATTCCTATACTAGTCTGGTAACTATTATTATAGGAAAACTCAACTAAATGTAGGTGATCTTCCCAAGATCCACCAAAGTCTAAGATACAAGCTCTCAGTTAATCCTCGAGTGCCTTGTTGACTCTCTCTGTCTGCCCATCTGTCTGAGGAAGATATGCAGTAATCATATTAAGCTTGGTAACTAATACTTCCTATAGACTCTTCTAGAATTCACTAGTGAACAAGGCATCTCTGCACTCACTATACTACTCGGAACTTTGTGTAGTCTAACTATATTTTTTCATGAACGACTTGGCTAAACAGGTGTCATTCTGGTTGACTTAATTGGAATGAAATGAGCACTCTTGGTCAACCTATCCACTATAACCCATATACTTTCATTTCCTCTATTTGACCTTGGCAACCCGACTATAAAATCCATGGATATCGAATCCCATTTCCAAACTGGAATCTCTAGAGGTTGAAGCAATCCACTCGGCTTCAAATGTTCGGCTTTCACTTGTTGACAATTTGCACACTGCCTAACCCACAAGACAACATCCCTCTCCATACCTTCCCAATAGAAGCTCCTCTTAATCTCTTGATACATCTTGGTCCCTCCAGGATGAATCGTAAACTTGGATCGATGACATTCTCCAAGAACTTCTTTCGTCAAGTTCTCAACATTTAGAATACACAACCGTCCCCTCTTTCTCAACCATCCTCTCTGATCTAGAATAAAACCTTTTAGATCATCGATCTCAGTTCCAACCTCAAGCCTTCTGATCTTCTCGGCTAACAATAAATCCTCCTGCTTAGAAGCAATTCTCTCGATCAACACTGGTCGAACTTCTAAATAGGATAATATGGCAGTAATCTGACTAGAACTAGCAGTTGATCTTAGTTGCACACTACAGGTAGTCAAAGCTTCCAAATCCTTCCATTCTGCCAGCATAGCTAACACCACATTCTGATGTCTTTTGCTAAGAGAATCTGCTGCTTTATTACCTTTCCCTAGACTATATTCTATACTAAAATCATAAGCAGCTAAAAACTCCAGCCACCTCTGCTATCTCATATTCAACTCCTTCTGGGAGAATAAGTATCTTAAAGACTTATGATCTGTGCATAGTTCAAATCTCTCCCCTAAGAGATAATGCCTCCAAATCTTCAATGCGAAGATCACTACAGCCAACTCCAAATCATGAGTAGAATATCTCACTTCATGCGGTCTAACTGTCGTGAAGCATAGGCAATCACTTTACCCTTCTACATCAACACAGCTCCCATTCCAGTTCCACATACATCAGTATACACCATCAACTCTTGGTTTCCATCTGAAACTACTAACACTGGTGCATTGGTCAACAAATACTTTAACTTAAAGAATGCTTCCTCACATTTGTCGGACCGAACAAACTTTACCTCCTTAATGGTAAGCTTAGCCAAAGGCGATGCTATCCATGAGAAATCCTTGATGAATCTCTGGTAATAGCTAGCAAGTCCCAGAACACTTCTAATCTCAGTTACCGTCTCTGGTCTCTTTCAATTATTAACAGCTTCAATATTATCTGGATCGACTGAGAAACCCTTCTCTGAAACTATGTGACCAAGAAACCTAACCTCTTTCTTCCAAAAATGACACTTGGAAAACTTCGTCTTTAGCTGATGCTGCCTCAGCATCTCAAGCACAACTCTAACATGATCGTCATGCTCTCTATCATCTTTAGAGTACACCAATATGTCATTTATAAACACCAACATGAATTTGTCCAAATACTCTCGAAAGACTCGGTTCATCAAATCCATGAAGAAAGCAGGTGCATTCGTAAACCCGAACGGCATTACTAACCACTTATACGAACCATATCTAGTCTGAAATGTTGTCAAAGGAATGTTGTCCCCTGCCACTATTAACTGATGATAGCCTGTCGCCAAATCCAACTGGGAAAACACTCTGGCTCTACACAACTGATCAAATAGATCATCAATTTTCGGCAATGGATACATTCTTGATCGTCCTCTCGTTCAACTTACGATAGTCGATACACATCCTCAACAACCCATCTGGTTTCTTCACGAATACCACGACCGCTCCCTAAGGCGAACTGCTTGGTCAAATAAAATTCCTTCCTTCCAGATCCACTAGCTGCACCTTCAATTCCTTCATCTCAGTCGGTGTCATCCTGCTAGATGGTCTACTCATAGGTTCATCTCCTCGCACAAGATCTATCTGAAACTCAACAGCTCGTTTCGGTGGTAGTTCTGCGACTGGCTCAAAGACATCTGTAAACTCTCTTATAACTCGAACCTGACTTAGCTCTTCTCCCACTTCCATTGCACTTAACAAAGAACAACTACTCCGGTTAGAATTCTCTACTGAGAATATAATTCGGTTATGACTATTAGGGTGTCTTAATGATATCTCCCCATCTTAGAAAAATATCCTGGCCGCATACCCTCTGAACCAATTCATACCCAAAATGATTCTGAAATCTACGAAATCGAAAACATACAGACTGCATGCAAACTTATGACCTAACAAATCAAGTTCTAACTAGCCACATCTCATCTCCAGAGTTGCATACCCTCCTATTAGATTCGCAACCCTTAAGGAAGTAACAAGGTATGTGAATTCTAAGCATAACCTATCAACCAAATACTGAGATATAAATGAATGTGATGCACCGGTATCAAATAGTATCCAAACTGGTATACTCTGAATCAAAAACATACCTTCCATCATAGTCTTTCTTTTATCAGCTACGGTTGGCTTAGCAGATGATCCAATGGCAAAAACCTTTCCCTTATCCGCCCTGACTGGCTCTGGACACTGGTTCTTATAATGCCCAACTTGGTCACAGTTGAAACACTTGACATTCTTCTTATCTGCAGCCTTCTTCCCCTTGCTTGACCGACACTCATTTGCATAATGACCCTTCTTGTCACACTTATAGCAAACTAAATCAGCCTTTGCCTTCTTTGCTGCATCTCCCTTCTGCGTTCCCTTCTTCTTAAAGAACTTTCTTTCCTTTCACTAAGAACCCTAGGTTCCAACTAGCTTCTCTCTAGCACAAACATCAAGCATCTCTTCATGGAGAATTGCCATCTCCACAACCACATTACAAGGATCACGAATATGTGTCAAGGTCGCCCTAGCATGCTCGGGCCTCAATCCCTGAATAAACCTCTCATTCCTTCTGATGTCAGTGTCTATAATAGCATACCCATATCGAGACAGCTCATTAAGTCTAGTCGCATACTCGATAATGAAAACTCTCCTTGAACTAGATCCGTAAAATTTCTCACCAACGCTGACTTAGCAACCTCAGATAAAAACCTCTGTTCAAATCTCCTTCTGAATTCAGCCCTTGTCAACTCTTCCTCCGAAACCCCGATAGTAACACTATTCCACCAATGAAGTGCTGACCCTTGCAACTGTCTAGAGGCCAATCTTCTCTTTTGCTCATCCTCTAAACCCAAATCAGCAAAGATACGCTCACAATGCAACAACCAATTCTTTACCTCTATGGCATCCTCCGTTCCCATAAATAGTTTCCCACCAAGACTGGTGTAATCTCTTCTCAAATTAGTATAGTTATTCCCAACTGGAGCTACAGGATTAGCTCCTCCAACATTTCTAGCAACTCCAATAGCAAATCCTGCTTGCGTCACATTGACGAAGAACTGATACATCACCCCCATATCTACAGGTGGATTTCTAGTACACACATTGGCATCAGCATTTTGGTTAGCATTAGCATGTCGGCCTTGGTTCCTCCTGGTTTTAGGTCAAGCATTTCCATTGGTTGTGGTCATTCCTCCACCGAGATTTCCTTTTTCATTTCCTGCTTCCATATCTTCTTTCATGTAAATCTACATAAGAGCCTTCGTAAGATACAGAAGAATGGTCTAAGAAAGAGGGGAATACATACTTTTATACACACACACACATACATACATACATATAAACATACAATTATATATATATATATATCAAATACAAGTACATTACTATAGCGTTATCCCAAACCCCGATCATATTTCTGATTCATCGGATTATGTTTCAAAAAGCTTTTAGGTTTAATTTTCTTTTAAAGTTTCATAAACCTATGCTCTGATACCAACTTGTAACATCCCTCTACTTGGAGGCCCAAAACTAACGACTATGGATGTTGTAGTCATCCATAGATGTTAATCCTCGATGACCAAATATGACGGTGCTAGATACACTGATACACACATGAATTTGGAAAAAATTTAAAACATCAAACAAAATCACACTCCATTTCAAAACATTTCTAATTCATTACATAATCCCACAATCGTTAGCCACGTATGAAGAAAATATATTTATTACGACATACGCCAAGAGTAACATATAAAGATGCCCTCTTAGATGATCAGAGTATATATAGGTAATATAACAACTTTGCCATTACAAACAACACAGCAGAATCAAATAAAAGAGAACTCTAGATATCTATCATACCTCATGCACGTCTCCAGAAGCTTTATTCGTCTAATGAGGTACCTGAAAACCTCAACTCTCAAACTACACAAAATCAATTGAGTAACCGAGAGTTTAAGGGGAAAACATAAACTTTGAGTCAGACATAAAGCCTGGTATGAATAATAATCTATCATCTCAAACCATTTAGATATCTAATGAGACCACGCCGCTTAGCGGTATGGGATTTCCCTTCACTGGTATCTTAAAACCTTTATAAAACCATATACTATGCTCCTACATCCATAATAGTTAAAACAATTCAAAACAATATGATATGATGTTATGCAAAACAAATGAATCAATTCTAGATTACCATCCCCATTCATTTTTGACTATCTGTCACAGTTATAGTTTCTAGGATTACTATTAACCTAATAGTTTTCATGGGCTGACTAATAACCGGTTAAATGTCTAAGGACTCCCTGTCCAATTATACAGTTTTCATGGGATCACTATGAACTTATTGGTAACTCCAATATCTTTACTCTTATCTTAGTTTTCATGGGTTGATTAGGAACCTATTGGTAACTCCAATATCTTCTCTTCTTATCCTAGTTTTCATGGGTTGACTAGGAACCTATTGACATCTGTCAATATCTTAATCCGGATATAATTTTGATGGGTTCATTATAAACCTATTGGCCCCTGCCAATATCAAATCATAGTTTTCATGGGCTAACTATGAACCTGTCTTTCTGACATCTTCATTTTATACATAGTTTTCATGGGCTTACTATGAACCTATTGGCCCCTGCCAATATCTTTTCCTATATATAGTTTTCATGGGCTTACCGAGAAACTATTGGCCCCTGCCAATATCTTTTCCTATATATAGTTTTCATGGGCTTACCGAGAACCTATTGGCCCCTGCCAATATCTTTTCCTTCAATATTTTAGCATCCTATATTCTGGTCTTCCTAACCTCCTGGATGCAATTCTACTCATTTAGGAGTTAACTTAATTTATATTCACTACTAGGTCAACCTAGCTGGTTATTCTACCCTTCCCCAAAATATAGTTATGGGTCCATTACAATGTGAATATATATATATATGATGAAGAAAACACAATAACTTGGTTAATCCATTTAACCCTTTAATCAAAGAAAACATCTTCAAAAACTCCATTTCAAAACACTTTATTTAATTATGCCATGGTTTTTCTTTTAAAATGAGATTGGGTTATTTGTTTTGAAAACTAAGGCTTTCAAAACCTTCAAAACCTTGCTTTCGGCCTCACCGGATAACCTCCTTCGAAAGCATATAAATCTCTTTTTAAACCATTAGGCCCCTGCCTTTCGAAACACTTTAAAACTCTCTTTCGAAACCATTCGAATGTAATAAAGTATTACTTATTAACTCTTAGAAGCATAGCTTCGAAACCTTTGAAAGTACCCCTTTCGAAACCTTTGAAAGTACCCTTTTCGAAACATTTGGAAGTGTCCTTTCCGAAACCATTGAAAGTCCCTCTTTTGAAACCATTGGGTTTATACTTAAAATATCATTTGGGTCAAAGTGAATATAAACGAAAGTATATCTTTCGAAACCATCCTTTATCATATAAAAGTATTGGGGAAAACTTGATGGCGTCGGCACCATCCCTTTTGAAAGCTTCAAATCATTTAAACAAAACAGTGAAGGATAGCATCGAAACCACCTTTCGAAGCCATTGCCTTCGAAACCTTTGGACCCATTCGAAAGCATTTAGGAAGTGGCTTAAACATCTTTAAAACAAAACTACCCTTCAAAGGCATTGATGACTTCAATATACTCGAAAGGCATAAGAATGGCAGTAGGGCTTCGACTAGCTCGGAAGCCCTTCTTTTGAAAGCATTATTTTATAAGTAAAGAAACCCATTCGAAAGCTTATTCTTTAAAACATAAGTTGGCAACCCCTTTGAAAGCCTTTAGAAAACCTCTTTTGAAAACATATGCTTCGACTCCTTCGACGGCTTAAATAAAACAAAGGCAAGCGCTTCACTTTTTAAAACAAACAAAGGTATCGACCCCATCGGAAGCAATGCTTTCGACACCATGCCTTCCACCTTTCTCAAATCCACTACGTACCATCTAAGTGGTACCTTGTGTATTTTTTCCACCTAGTGGGGTTTTGACTTAATTGAAGGCGGAAGCTTTGAGTCGAAAGGTACTTCTATTAGAGGCGGAACCTGCTTTTCTGAGTAAAAGCTGATTAATGCCACTTAAAGCAAATTTTACCTAACTAACCTACCACATGTAAACCTGTAATTAATTGCCTCAACTTTTCAAATTATTTACTAAAATAACTGCCGCTTAATTTTAGATCTAAATCAAGGTTAATTTAGCAAATAAGCCCTTCCATTAAATAAAACCAATATTGCAAATAAATCCTTCTTTTAAAATAATTTAATCTGCATAACAAATCACTTAGGAAAAATCCCTAAAAATTCTAGAAATTCACTTTAATCATGTTATCTAACTTATCAAAATTTCAGACCCAAATTCTCAATATAATTTTTAAAATAAATTTATAAACCCAATTAACCATATTTTCCTTTGAAAATTCATAGTAATCTTTCCATAGCTTGGAAAATTATCAAAATTAGAACTCAACTCCAAAATCATGCTTTACATAAAATAAAATTTTTCCATGGCATTTAAACATCTATATCTATCTGTTTTGCCCTAAAACCGCATATAATCTTATTTAAAAATTCTTGTTTAAATCATACAAATTGTAATTCAAGCATATCATCATCCAAATCATCATACAAACGAATTTAATCTTAAATCTGAAAAACATATGTTCATAAAACAAAATAGAGATGGTATAAATTATTATTCACCTTAGTTTGGATAAGGAAATTTGAGATTTGTTTGAGATTGATTCCCCTAGCTTGAATCCTAAGCTTTTATTTTGAATTTTTCTCTTCTCTTCTTTATCCTAATGGCCAGCTATTTCCTCTTCTTTTGCTTACGTTTTCACTTGTGAAAAATGAACGTATATAGTATGGGGATGTGAGTATAAGGTAAGGAAGCATAGGTACCGCGGTTACTCTAATGCTCTTATGTTAATTAATTAAAATTTATCCATTTATAAGCCCATCCATTATTAAGCACGACCACTAATTGATTTTCAAATCTCAATCCCCTTATCACTCTACATTATTCTATTTAATTTTATCTAATTAAATCTCTTGAATAATGTTATTAAAAATTAGGGGTGTTACAACAACAAGGATAGGGTCCCCCCTTATAGCCCTTTCCTCGAGCAGATAAGATTACCACATTGGAAATCGATGAAGATAGAGGAATGGATTGATTGAAGAACATACTTGAGTTAACTAATGAATTTTCTAGGTATACCTCTATGTTCAAGCACGTCCATGATGAAGCTCTAACTAATTGTGTCAATATCCTTAGACAAATAAAACTTTATGAATGCACGGTCGACTTAGATCCATAGTGGTAGCAAATTACATCTTGAACTATAATAGCATTGTCCATCAGCGATCTGTTTGAAATGGAAGCAGATTGTGTATGACTTATTAGAGCACTCGTATGGAACTTAGGTTAGTTTGCCAACACTTTAGTTGAGTCAAAATATGAGAAAGGGGTTGGACTGAAATTCCAAAAAGAGGTCGAGGATGTTTTATTCAAGAAAACATAAATATTTTTTGAAAAGCATGGTAGGAATCCATCTGGAACTGGGGCTTTGTCTTTGGCAATCTTTTGAAAAGCATGACAGATTTCATCCAACTCAAAGTCTGAATCGGCGAGATTATGTCAAATTGAGGGTAGAGAGAGGTTTAGGAAGTGATGTCAGTGGCGGGGGATGACGCAAAGAAGATCTACCTATAGTGGTCTGTGAAGGTGTTTGGGATGTCATGGTGGTCATAGATTGTCAAACCCTCATGACAAATCGAGGTGACGGGGTTGGATCTACGTCTTCCATTCGCATCAATAAAAGTAAGCAGTGTTCAAATATCCCTCCTAAGCCATTGGGCTATTGATCTTAGCTTCCAGGACATCTCCTGTTGCTTCATGAGCCTGGAAATCTTTGATTCCAAGCTGTGGAGACATGTACGTTCATCGGTAGAGGAGGGGCTTCATCTTCCTTAATATTCAGATCTAAGATTATATCTTGTAGATCAGCCTTTCTTTCTTCAGACGTCTTCCATATCATAGAAGCCTAAGGGCTTTCAGAGAAGTCGTAGCTTACCAATAAGATCTCAATAGTAGATCCGCAATGATGATAAGAGCCCCAGAGCTGCTCCACCATTTGGTATAACCTATCTTCCAGGTTTCAAAAGTCTTCGAATTTGAAGGAGGAGTGGGAAACATTATCCCCCAAGTCTAAGAGGGTTGGGCAATGGTCCAAGATAATTTTGGAGAGGCCATGTTGAAATAAGAGAGGATGTTTTTCTACATAAGTGACGTTTAGGAAGAATCTATCTAATTTGGCAAGAGAAGGGGATTCATGTTTGTTTTTCCACGAGAATAACTGATTATTTATATAAATACCAATTAAATTGCGGCTATGAAGTCATTAAAGTAGTCCATCTCTGTTGTATTATGATCATTTATATTTCTCTATCTATGGTATCTTATGATATAAAAATAACCCTTTAGAAGATAAGGACCACTAACATTGTTGACAAACTCCCCATAGTTGTTCCAAAGTGCTATTCTTCCCGCACTAGAATGTGGGTCATAGATTTTTGAAAAGAAGTACAGGGTGTGGGATGATAAATGTCGCAATATAACATGTATGACATTTTAGGATTTTAGAATTTGTACTAGATTCCAATTTGACTTATCCCACCTTGTAATAATCCCCCTTACTCCTAGTAAAGTCTAAGTGAGCCCAATCTGTAATAAAATTTCCCCAAAAGCACCTAGCAATGCTAGGTTGGGATTCAAGAGCCTGAACCCTTGCAAAAAATGACATTATGTAGAGGTGTAATGAAATTATTGATCAATGCATACTTATTGATCGATCTAAGACCCCTAAGATTCCAAGTTAAGAATTACATTTGGACACATTTGCTCTTTAAGATTTAATGGATTAATATCAGAGATATCGGAAGTGGAAAGATTAATACCAGAGGATTTAGCAATAGAGATTAAACTCGATGTATCTTAAGAGTTAAGCATACATGGCAATAAGACACTACCTCCCAGTGAATGACCACCACTCCTAAATAGAAGTCGTCCACTGCATTTGACTATCAAGATAACTCATAAGTGTCAATCCTTCACGACTACTGGGGTTGTGGCGCATTGAACAATTGCAACAAAGGTTGGTCTTGTTATCCATCATTTTTTTATTGTCTTTCAGTGCTCTAAGGTATAGATTCATCTAGTAATCTAGTTCCATGCCCAGGTTCAGAAAGTAATCATATTCTTGAGAGTCGAGTGGAGGAAGGCCGAAGACAGTCTCTAAAAGTGGCCACCAGATTGAAGGGCCAGTAATGTCCAATGTAGGGATCTAAGCTTCATCTTTATTTGAAGATAGAATTGAGAGAGTTAGAGGTATGTCCTAGGGACAATTATGTAATTTGTTACATATATCTAATTATATTGCCAGTCTTGTTCATAGTAAAGGTATTTGTAAAATAGAAGATCCTTGAATTACAAGGATTTGTAATCATGAGAAAATTATCACAATATAAAATGGATAAAATTAGAGGTATGCCCTAGAGGCAATTCTGTAATTCAATGTAAATTGTTAACTTTATAATAAAATATTGCTTGAAATAAAAGTGTTTTTTCATTCTATTATATACTTTCCATAATATGTTATGTTAATTATTTAATTAATTTAAGTATGTTTAATAGAAAATCCATAAATGAATGTTTTGTAGACAAAACAAAGTATTATTATTTTACACGAGCAAGCTGGTTTTTATAGTGGCCATACCACTTTACTAATTTTATGGATGTGAAGCACAATTGCTTCAATAGCTATAACAACTCACATACCAATACATCACAAGCCAAATTTATAAAGCTCGGAAACAGCTACTATAAGCATACAAAAACTAAATAGTCTGAACAAAACCTGAAATAAAATCAAGAAATCAGGTAGAAGCAGTAGTTAAAGTCGAGAGCAGTCTGGTGCAAACCAAACTCAATGCCTTCATCAAGGTCATTAGTGTCCAAAAAGTCTAAGTTTGGAGTGGATGGCGAAGGGGGGAGAGACTTACTAGGGGTGGGATCTAGCACCTTTACCACAAGCATAGAAGGTGTGGCCAGTGAGACCTGCAGTTTCCCTGAGGCAGCTTCTGAATATGGTTCAGATGAAATGTCAGGTTGGGCTTTGGTAGGGGACTTGACATACCACTCTCTGGCTACGACTTATGCTAAGAGGATAAAGGTGTGATTGTAATCATCGGAATGGACTCATCAGTCATCAAAGAATGAATACATGTGGATTCAGTATGCCCAAAATAATAGCATGTAGAGCAAATGAAGGGTTTCCAAAGGAAGGAAACCTGTACATGGCCAGTAACATGCTCAGATAGAAAAATAGGAATGGAAGTGAGAAGCTCATTCTTAGGAGATACCTCAATCAGGGCATGCGTGTATGCCATCCTATCTCTATGCTCAGTGGCTTTATCAAAACAAGTAAGTTTCGCTATATGGCTAAAAATAAAATCTAGAAATTCTAATGGTAAATCAATTGAATATTAGATAATTTAGCCTAAATTTTGATAGATACAACTTGTTCACGAGCTCTGTCAATGATAGGAGTCCACTTAGTGATGATGAATACTTGTCAAAAATAATGAAAGGGACCGAATCCAATATTCTAGCCCTTTCGTCCATATAAGAGAAATCAAAGAGAAACATGTCTTTGTCATAAATAAACTTGACCGTTCCTTTAAGTTTCCAAACACGAAAAAGGTGTTTAATCACAACATGATATGGTAAGTTCTTGTCAAAAATAAACTCAACAAGGTAATTAAAGACTTCCTAACATCAAGTACTTCACTAGGGGAAACAATACCATCTCCAACTTTAAAGTTTTTGGTCACATACCTACATGCGTTACTTGGTTTGTGAGAGAACAAGAAGGCCCAATTCTGTTTCTATGGCGCAGGGACGGATGTAGACAACTTAGCTACATCATTTGTGTGATATGGACTAGAAAGATTACCAACTTAAATGATATGTTTTGTGAAAGTAATTACAATATGTTGTAATCATGAGAAATTTATCATAATGAAAATAGCATATTGTTTTAAATATTCCTAGTCAATATGTTTCAGATAGGATATCGATATGTCCTTGAGTAGAGTACATAATACTCTTTAAATGTTAGGTAGTGTATCACTCATGGCTGCCGGGGAGCACCAAGGGGTTATGTATTGATAGTTATTGTATAATTATGAAATAATTCACTCAATAGTTTTCTGTTGGTTAATATAACTAAGGTCAAATAGAGAATATCGAAGTGATGATGTTACATAATTCTCTAGATTTGAAAATATTGTTAAACAGCTACTGGGCATTACAATTTTATTACAGTTAAATTATGGCATGACGCCGATCGAATGACTATAGTTGGGTCTAAGTTGAAGCATTGGAAGTGAAACACTATTCAATAGAAAATTTGTCTCCACGGTTATATGAGGTTAGTATACAGCCAACTATAGTCAACTCAAACTTGAAGTCTTTGCCCAGAGAGTTCGGTTATTCATAATGTTATTATTGAACCAAGGAGTTTGTATTTAGATTATGCAAGTTGAATATGGACAATATTGGGATTTTGACCAAAACCAAATTCCATAAGTCCTAATGTGATATAGTTTTGATGAAGAGAATTGGTGTAAATAATCGCTATTACTAGGGACCGCTTAAAATAATAAAATTGGATTTTACCAAAAATGTGTAAGTGGTAAATTTGGCCAAACTATCACACACTAGCTAAGGTGACATATGAACGTTAATATTCGAATTATTCGATATTTATCGTTGATTGAATTTACACGTATGAGTTGCACAACCGCAATGTTGAATACTTTGGAATACCACACGATTTAATTAAATTATAATGGTTATAAATTAATTAAATTATTATTTAATATTAATTATTATTTTATTTTATTTATTTGAATAAGTGTTTAATAAATTGTGCATACAAAAGTGATATATGTATGTATCGATATACGACATCGATAAATATATAAATTGGATTTAAAATTGATAATGCTAATTGGATTTAAAAATATCCATAGCCTCAAAGAATCCATACATAGGACTAGCATATTTGTTGGGGGAGAGAGGAGATTTTTGTTTGAAATATCTTTTTTAAATTGGCAAGGAGAAGGGGTAAACGAAGAGATCTAAATCTCCTCCTTTTGCTCCTTCCTATTGCCTATATAAACCATTCATCCTCATTCATCTGTACTTTACTTTTTACCTCCTCCCTATCCATCTTTCGCCACAAGAAAAATGACCACCCCTTCTTCATTTCCAAATAAAAATTTAAATCAAATTAAATCTATTTCGAAGGTGCATTGCACTCTTCAATTAGCTGCTTTTCTGAAAGAAAATAGATTAGATCTAAAGGGTTTTGGATTTAACATTCAAGATGAACATTCAAGGCTGTAACATTGGTAATTTCAAATCTATTTCATGCTATATATACATTCATCCATATCAATATACAACTATAGATCGATCTCTAGTTATCATTAATATATATATATATATATATTTGTTGTCTAATTTACAAGTATGTACACATTCAGTTAAATTTAAAAAAACTTGCATATATTTAAATTATATACATATTCTTTCAACCATTAAAAAAACGTGTTTTTAAAGATTAAACTTTTTTTAATAATTTTAAATTAAATATAAATTTAGTAATTATTTTATATATATGTATATATTATAAACAATATATATATATATAAAGATTAAACCTTTTAAAATCAATATACATGTTTTGAAAAAAAAAATTCTTTATCAATCCATATAAGATTTATAATTTAAAAAATTATTATAAAATCTATACGGATTTTATAATTAAAAAAATATTTATTATATGTAAATCCGCACATGTTTATTTAAATTAAAAAATCCTATTTTTATAAAAAATGATTCGGTCGAAATTAATAAAAAAAACTTTATGTTTTTAAACATATATTAATTATATTATTAGTTAACATTTTATAAATAAATTTTAAATGAATATGTTTTAAATGTAATAGAAATTTTATATATATATATATATGTATGTATAACATACTAACATTTGAAATTTGAATTTAAACTTGATATAGATATATCTTGCTCTAAATTTAAAACATTTTAAGATACTTTAGATATTAATTTAAATCCTTTTGAATTGGTCAATTTATATATAAAAATAATCAAATATATAAACGCTTTATATATAAATATATATGTATGTGTGTGTGTAATAAAACAAATATAAACAATAAATATGTATATAAAGGGGCTAATGTGTCTATTGCAGTGTAAATATGAACATTTGTATAAGGGCACATTAAACTATACACACATCTATATATTGCACGTACATTATACATGTATATGTGTATTTGATACGCATATACATTATATACTAGATAAATAACAAAATTAAAACTTTATCTAAACTAAATAATAAATTAAGGTTTCATTTAATATTGTTTAAATTAGATCCAAATTAATTCAGACTTTGTAGATGCAATAAGATCTAAAAATGGAATTTTTTTTCATGAAATTCACCATCAAACTCATTAGGTGCTGGCCAAGTTCTATCAAAAATATTATATTATCTTAAATATTCTTGATCAAGTGTTTCGAGAAAGAATATTGATACATCTCTTGAGACTAGAGTACATAACACTCTCCAAACGTTGGGCACTAAGGTGTTATGTACTACTAATTATGGATGCTAGAGCACCAAGGTGTTATGTACTGATAGTTATTAGATAACTACGGAATGACATACCTGAGAGTTTCTAGTTGGTTAATAACAACAAGGTCAAACATGAAATCCCATAGTGACGATATTACACAGTTCTCTTGACTTGAGAATATTGTTAAGTTTCAATGTGGAAACTCCAATTTAATAATAGGTAAATCTTATCATGGGGACCATCGAGTAACTATAGTTAGGTCTGAGTTGAAGCATTGGAAGTGAAACACTAGTTAATAAAGATTTGTCTTCTTAGTTATATGAGGTTAGTACCACGGTCAATTGTACTCAACTTAAGTCAAATCTTTAGTTGGAGTAATATAATTATTAATAAACATTATTATTGAAGACTTTGCTTATGGACTAATCGAGTAGATTATGGATGATATTGGAATTTTGACTAAAATTAAATTCTATAAGTCCTAATGTGATGTAGTGTTGATGAAGAGAATTGGTGTAGATAATCATTATTAAAACGTACTACTTAAAATGTAAAATTGGATTTTTACCGATAAAGAGCAATAAGTGATAAATTTGACCAAATTGTCACACCACTGGCTAAATGACGATACTACACCATAGAGAAGATTTTGGCGCTGCCGTAGGCGGCGCATTTGATACGGCTACAAGCCGTATCAAATATTAATACGGCTTATAGCCATATCTAACTTGTTTAATACGGCTTTAAGCCGTATTAATATTTGATACGGCTTGTAGCCGTATTAAATTCCGTGCCTCTTTTCGTGGGAAAATTTTCCCCAAAATGCACACTCTCCCTCCCTTTTTTTTTATTTCAGTCGACTTCATCGTTTTCTCGCTTCCATCTTTCTTCACTCAATTCTCTTGCTTCAACTTCGCGTTTCTGCTTCAACTTCAGATCTGACGAGACTCTTCCAGTTCGTGTCCTCCATCGACGTATCCCCAAACAAATCCTCCATCTCTCCTTCAAATCCACGTCTCCCCAAATTGATTCTCCAACTCCCTTCCAATTTCAACCTCTCCTATTTTAGTTTCATCTCCCTGAAACTAGTCAGTTTCATTTCTGAAGAACAGGTTTTTCTCTTTTCCTAACTTCAGGTCCATCTTTTTTTGCGTTGAAGACCGTCTTTTAAATGGTAAATGTTTGAAGTTAGATAAATCGAAGAAGACGAGAGGCGAGAGAGTAGAAGATGGTACGGCGCAAAGGGACAGACCTCTGTATGAGGTAAATCCTATTTTCCAATAGTTTCAGTTGTTTGTGATGCAATGCTGTAATTTTTTTGTTTAATCTTGGGTTTAAAACAAAAATGACAATTTCTAGAATATACTGAGGTAATTGTTGAAGAAGTAGACTAACAAAATATACAGTTGTAATTAGCTTTAGACATATGTTCACAATTGGGATATATGTGATAATATAAATGGTGATATAAAACATGATTGAGATATTCCATCACTCCTTAGGAAAAGCAGACTCATGCGAGATGGTCATATATGACCATTTAAGCTTATATTAGATGAATTTCAATGATTTCAAAGTCTTGATGCAATACATATGTGAGGTTTTTTGTGAATTTGATAACTTTATGTTAGAACTCTTAACTACATTAATTCTAACATGTAGACAAACATGTTTATAATGTATGTATTGAGTGTAGATATACCTACATTGAGCTTGGATGGTTTTACATATTTCTCGCCTGCCAAAAGCAAATATGCATCTGATATTTCTCACCCTTTCTTCGTCTATGAATAATAGCAATAGTTGCTATCGCTAATTTGTCAACAACCAACTACATTCAATAAACGAACATACAGTAAATATCAATTTTCACATCAGTTTGTGGATTTGGATTACGAGCTAATAATTTTTTTCTAGGTTCTTAGTTCATATTTTAACCTAGTGAATGAATTGCAGGTTCGATTAAGCTGAGTCGAATATTCTGATTGCAAGTTCAGCCGAATAAAATTAAGTGTTTCCTTTCTTCAATTCGCTAGCCCAGTTGACGAGAGCTTCTACATAGTGGGTAAACTCGGTAAGTTTTTTCTTACCCTAGTTCAGGTTCGGTTACAAAACTTTACAATGAATTCAAAAGAAGTTGCTTAGGAAATTTGAAATATGGGGTTCAGAATATGTATTTACTTCTTTTTTTACTACAGTTTAAGTTCATTGTATTTTCTTGAAATGATGATAGGTTTAGAAAAATTTAACTCACACATAACTAATGGGATGATGCATAGAAAATGCACCCCTATGTAGTTGTTACAATGTTACTAACTGAATGCATGTTACATCATTTTCATGCTACAATGTAGGTCCAATTTTTGGAGAAAAACTTTAAATTTATTTTTCTTTACGTTAACGTGTTCAATTCAAGTTTGAATGTTTGAAGAAGTTCTGTTCCAATATCTTGAAGTTCTTTCCTGTGAGACATCATTTTTAAATTGGCTACTAAAAAGATTTCACAAATGATTTTTGACAATACCCATTGCCAAATTTATCATGGCGGTACTGTGTTTCATATTGATATTTTGCAAATAAAAGAGGAAGTTAATTTGAATGATTTTTGGTTCAACTCAAAATGACTAATAATTACATGATTACTTGTACAAAGAGTTTTGGATCATCTGCTCTACTTTTCACTTTGTTTCATGTATGTGCACTCGGTGTATAAATCAAGGGAAAAAAATAGTCAATCATGAATTTCTTAGTCATTATTCCGACTAATATTAATTAACGATCAATTTGAATTTGATTACGGCATATATCAACTATCAATCATGAATTTCTTAGTCATTATTCCGTACAGTAAAATAAATAAAGTAATGGAGAAGACTCTGTAAAGGAGACATGCATCAAATTGATTATTTTTGCAATTTGAAGTTTGCAAGCAATTCTGTTAGATTTGGTATGAAAGTATCTTTTGATAATGAATTGTTTCCAAGTTTATGACATGATGGAAACTACTGCCACCGATTTGCATTTAAATTATTTATTGTAAAATTTTCTAATTAATCATTATTATGCATGCAGATTATTCCTTAATCTCTAGCAATTTTGTCAGTACAACTTCTTTTGAAACTGGAGGTAATTAACTGATATACAATTTTCTTCTTTGGTAATCTCTAGCAATTTTCTCTAGCTTAATCTTTTATATTTGCTGCTTATTTATCTATAGCTGCTTAATTTATGAGAGGTAAATACATAAACGTAGTTTTGTATGGTAATTGAATCAAGACATGTAATTGAGAATAGGATGCGTTTGATATAGGGGCAACGCAACACTTTTGAATTTGGCTTCAACTCCGTTCCCACTATGACAGAGAATAGTAAGCTCGAATTATATACCCATCAGCCAACAAACATAATATTGGGGATAAGTAGTAAACGGGTTTGTTATGTTATTATAATGGGCACCCTACTAGAAAAGCTCTTTGTAATGATCGACCAAACTAACCAATTTGAAACACCTATTATGTGTTAACATAAAATAAAGAGGGGATTGTTAATTGACAGCATAAATTAAGAAAATCCATCGAAAGCAAGATCAGAAATCAATCCCAATCCAAAACTCCATATAGCATCAAAATTGGAGAAGTTAGCAAAGAGGAAAATAAAAAAAAAGAGTTAAACCGTTAAAAATAGACTGAAAACCTTGTTTACAAAACTTAATATTAGTTGGAAAAGCCCCGACGTAACACATAAATTTATACTCGAAACATGCTTCAAATCCGCACAAAAATTAACCCTGAAGCATCTATGTCATTTGCTTAAATGCTCCAAAACCGATACTTCACTTTGGTTGCTTCTAAACCGATAGATAGTGATTTATACATTTAATTCTTTTTTGTTTTTATATTAAATTTAGTGAGTAAAAACGTAAACCTTATCTGAATCATTATTTTTTATATTATGATATGCAGCTGTGTTTAAATTTTGTGGTGGTTAGTACTCAAATGTGATATGCAATTTTTCCTTTCAAAGTTCCAATTTCCTTTCCTATTATTTTATTTGGTTCACAAATGGATGTATACTGAAATAATCGCATTCAAATTCTATTATTATATGACGATGATGACAACTGAAGAATGAAATGCTTCATGATCCGTTTTGAAATTACCCCATCTTTTTCTACATTTCTTTAAGCTAATATCTTTTAAAATTATTATTTTTCCAGTTAGACATTTAATTCCGTTGTATATGGTTCTGACATTGTATATGGTTCTGACATTGTTGTATAAGTGGATAAAATTATTGTTAATGGCGCAAGCCAAGTATCAAGAGAGGGGTAATGCAAAGACATTACTCCGGTTCTACAAAATAGCGCCGTTGTAATGGGAATTTTTTTGGAAACAGTTTGGTTCTAATGTTGTATATTGTTCTGACATTGTTGTATAAGTGGATAAAATTGTTGTTAATGGCGCAAGCCAAGTATCAGGAGAGGGGTAATGCATAGACATTACTCCGGTGCTACAAAATAACGCCGTTGTAATGGCAATTTTTTTGAAAACAGTTTGGTGCTAATGTTTAAAATAAACCCTATATTTTGAGTTACATTTATTGAAATTTAAATAGTCCATATATTTTAACTATTTAAAATTAATTAAATATTTAAAATCATACCACAAAATTAATTCTAGGGTTATTGTCTACTTGTTTGTCTTACATTAGAGTATCATAGTTGAAAAGAATGGTAAAAGTTCAAGATAAATTATAGTTCTGGCATCAAGAAATCAAAACATCCAACAAAAAACAAGCATGATTTCAATTGATCGTTTTTAGATTTGTGCTCTCGATTAACTTGTAAGCTCATTTTATAAAAACAAGCATAATTGTTTATAACAATGAGGCCTTCAAAAATCATTTTTACAAATCCAAAGCAACCAAAAGATTTTGAAAGAAACAGAAGGAAAAGAATTTGTTCTTTAAAGATATGCACTATGTTTACCTGGTTTAGGATGTGGAGAGTAATATCTAATAAAGCTAAAAGAATGTTAGAAGTAAAGATTGGCTATTCTGGAATTACTTGAGACTATCACATATGTAATATGTTTAGCATTATATAATATATAAAATAATAATATACTAAGATAAAAAATAATATCAAACTGTTATTGACTAAAAAAAATTGATATATCCATATCATTTATAAATAACCAACCGAAAAATGATCATCCAACTACCCAAACAAGTTACACTCCGCTACAACCCAACCAATGGTAATCGGTCAATACAATTAATTTTCATCAATTATTTGCATTCACGGTTCACTTATTGTTTCATTCACATAAACTCTAATAAGCATAATGAATGAACCTGAATAATATCTTAGGTTTCACTCTAAAATCTCAAACTGTAGAAATGAAATGGTTGTTGATATTGATGTTCACTTTAAAGACATTATGCTTGGGACATCTTGAAAATAGAGGTTATGATATAGGACCCATTGAAGGGCAAGTCTCATGTTCTGTAAAATATGATATAGGAGGGCAGTATGTCTTTCAGCATAGACAAACAATGGATAAATGAATCAGATCTAAGATCTACATACTATATAGACGGGGTGCAGAAGTTCATTAGTTTTGTTGAAGAAAACGGTGGTAAGAAAGGATTGTATTTATGCCCTTGCACCCGGTGCAAAAATATGAAGACGATCAAATTAGATGACATTCATTTTCATTTGCTTAGATGGGGTATTATCCAATCGTATACAACGTGGTATTTTCATGGGGAAAAAGGGCGGAGATGGAAAAACAACAACCAGTTACTCATGGCAAAATTACTGCTGAGTCTGAACATATTAGGATGGAAGATCTGGTCAATGATGCATATAGATTTCATCATTTTCAACCTACAAATTCGTTTCCTGATCATGCTAATGTTGGAGAGCAGTCTACTGATTATCTAGATTGGCTATTCAACCTACAAAAGTCACGCTAAAATAGAACAAGAAATGGTAAATTATATTCATTTTCATTCAAATGATTTACACATTGTGATTGGATATTCATGTCGTTGCATCAACTTGTATTGCAGATCGTTGCTAGTCCATCAACAAATATCAGTCGTCGTCAAGTATGGGAGAAGACACACAGGAAAAAAGATGGTAGCATATCAGATGCCACTTCTTCATACTTTGTAAGTTAAACAAATATTAACTTGCATATTCTTTAAAATTCCTTATTCATGTAAGTATTATCATATTACAGGATCAAATTGCGAAAGCGAGGGAAAAGATCACTGATAGTGATGAAGAAAAATTGACAGTGGATGAAGACATCTTATCACAAGTGCTTGGTAAGGATGCAAGGGGTAGGAGCCGTGGTGTTGGGACCATTATACAAAAGACTAAAGTTAAGGCTTGTGCCATTGCACAGAAACGACTCCGACATGTTCATGGCGAGCAGGATGAGTTGAAAATGAGGGTGGGAAGTTTGGAGAGTACGGTGGGAAATTTGTCTGGGCAAATGGAGGTTTTGATCAACATGGTGGGAAATATTGAACAGGGAATTCGTGCACCGGTCAATTCTTCTGATGGAGGACGCGCCACACAATTCAATGCTCCTGAATTCATTGCTTCGCAGTTCCAGGATTCGACCAATGTTACGAACAATCAAAAATGTGAAATCCTCAACTCTGATTTAGAATTAATAGGAACAGGTATTTTTAACATTTAAACATTTATGACATAATAAGTAGAAAACTTAAATAATAATAAATATTACCTTTTATTGCAACAGGTACTATATGCCGAGATTCTACATTGTCCAACATCCATGGGAAATCTGTACCATCCACACACGAAAAAGTAGTGTTGGACAGTATACTGCTACCAGATGAGAGAACCAGCAAAATGAATCATCAATTTTCAGAGACCTTTGCTGATGTTGGAGTGGGTGGATATGTGTGCCATCCGAAGTGTCTTATTCGATATCTCTAGATGATGGAGCAGGTATATTTGGCAGGAGTAATTTTGAGAAATAAAAAATGGTTCATGAATCATATGACAGGAGTAAATTAGAGAAAATAAGAATAATTTAGTTGATTTTAATATAAATTTTACACATAATAATTGTGAGCTATAGTGGAATAATATTTGATTTTACTATAAGGGTCTCAATAGATATTTACTAGATATTATTTATATAATTACATATTGGTATATTTAGCTTGAAAGGAACCAACGAGATTTTAATAATATTATTTTAGGATTGAATAATTTTATATATGCAATTTGTTTAATTAATTTTAATTAGTTTTCAAACACTAGTTATAAATTAAATAACAATTTAGATTTTAAAGAGTATCTTAAAAAAACAAAATCTCATATTGACTTTTTTAAGAACAAAATATAAATTAAGTTTTAAGTAATTTTATAATTAATTCTTTTTAAATTACATTGGGTAATTATTCTAAATTAATTATATTAATTAATTAATCCTTAATAAATTAATCCTAACCTCTTAATTAAATTAAGATCTCAATTAACTTAAGATAAACCATTTATCTTAATTATTATTTTTAATTACGTCATTATATTTCGAACCACTCAGAGATCTAAATAATTAATATAAAAATTATTTTAAATCAAACAAATTTTGAAAACATTATACCTTTTAAAATTGGTTAGTTTGGTTATTGTTAACTGCTATTGTTATGTTATAACAAATGGCAAATACTCACAACCCAAGCAAATTGAAGCCTTCACCAAACCAAAACAAACAATAATCAAATCAAATACTCAACTTAAAATTTGACACTATCAAAATAAATTAAGATTTTCCTGAATCAGTCATTGTATTGCTCCTGAAGAGTCCTTTTGCTTGTTTACCCTATAAAAAACAAGGATACTATTTTACAGCATATACTATATTGGATAACATTACAGTCTGTAGCTGCATAAAACCATAAATTCCAATTTGTTGACATTTAGAATCATAATAATAAACCATATACAAATTATTATTTTATATATTTAATGAAAACTCTATTTCATACCTTTTAAAATTATTTTAAACATTTTATCATCATCTAAATTTGGCTTTTAAAAAATCTTAAAAATCAACTTGATAACTTTAAGTTAAACAACATTTATTATATAGAGAAAATAGTTTAAAACTTAAAGGAAAACTTGACTTATATTTTTAAAACTAATAGAACAAATACCCTAGAAAAACTCGAGTGAAACCCGAGCTAAAATCTGGGAATCCTCGTGCAATACCCGAGTCATCGTCAAAACAACAGTTTGATGAGCGAATATTTTCAAAAAAAGGTTGATGGATAATAAAAAGAAAATGCACTCAGTTTCCATATAATTTGACACCTATGTGTTCGGTTTGGAATGAAAAAAAAATCTGCAAAAATTGATAACAAAAGGAGAAAGAAAATCCCACTAGTATCTGTATAATATCCAATAAACAGAATAGAACTTTCTCCCCACCATATATATATATATATATATATATATATATGTAAGCATTAAGAGACCAATAATGGCCTAAATGAGTATGAAATCCACTGACCAAACATTTTTCATATATTGCCTTTTTTGTGCTACAGGAGCACTGTCTATCTTCCTTCTTCCTTTTGATTTCCTACATACAGGACTCTAAAGGATGAGTCATGTGATAACACACCCATGCTAATTTAAAAAGAATCCAAGGCAAACTTCTTCATGAAATTTAAATAATCTTCTTGCATGCTATGACATGATTATAGTCCAAATCTTGCTGTAGAAAAAGAATCAATTATCTCTTCTTCTTCATTTACTTTTGAGAAGTCTCCTTCCTTTATTTAGGCCTGCATGTACATATATATTAATAAGGAAATATGATTAAGAATACTGGAAACAAAAATCATCAAATACATTTCAAATACCAAGAAGTTTGTGTTTACTGTGCATATATATAGTACAACTATGTGACATATGAAACCTCAAGACTCGGCTACACCTCCAGGATTGAATTAGTGCTATGAATTGTGTCATCACTGCACTTAATTACTTTCTGTAGAGTGGTTCGATAGATGAGTATATGACTCTAGAAATTTGAATGTTTGCAGGTTGAATCAGGAACAATTTTCTGCCTACAATTTTCTACGTTAACCAGTTTCTCATTTATGTTTGCAGGTTGAATCAGGAATGACCTTTATGCAATCTTTGGTGCTAGCTAATTTTATTTGGTTTAGCAAGAAGTGTAGCAAGATACTTGGAGTAATTCATTTGCAAAAGGTTTAGCCAGAGACACTGTTATAAATGTTATACTCTGGGTTCTATTGAACATCTTAAGGTTTTGTATTGATATTGTGACTTGTGTAGCTCTTGTTTTGAGCTTAACTTCATATTTGTACTAAATGCTAGTATGTACTATTTTTCGTGTTATGTAATGATATTGTTAAGTTATTATGCACTGCAATGCGGATTATTGAATCATTTGAATGTGCACTGCCTATAATATTATTTGTTTTCTAATATTATTTGAGTGCGGAATTTTATATATGTATGTGTAATTGAGTACTTAGATACGGCTACTGGCCGTATCTAATGGGACAATTAGATACGGCTTAAGGCCGTATCTAATTGATACATTAGATACGCTATTAGCCTTATCTAATCGATACATTAGATACGGCTAATAGCAGTATCTAATTGTCCCATTTGATATGGCCAGAAGCCGTATCTAATGTATCAATTAGATACGGCCTTAAGCCGTATGTAATTGTCCCGTTAGATACGGCCTTAAGCCATATCTAATTTTCCCATTAGATACGGCTAGTAGCCGTATCAAAATAATAAGCTCGCCATATTTTGATACGGCTAAAAGCCGTATCTAATTTGATTAGATACGGCTTTTAGCCGTATCAAAACATCGTTTATGGTGTAGTGCGTGTGGACATTAATATTTGAAATGTTCAATATTACCCGCTGACTGAATTTGCACATGCAAGTCGCGCAACCATGTTTGTGAATTCTCGGAAGCATCAAACGATTTAATTAGTTTATAAATGTTACAAATTAATTAGTATTTATGAAATATTAATTAAATTGATTAATATTCACAAAATATTAATTGTGTGTATATATATATATATATGTGATGATCTAGGTCCTTTTAGTAATTAGTTTAGTGCATATATAAAAGTTCTATGCGCATATTGATGATATATATATATATATATATATATATATATATTTATATATTTATATGCAATTAATTAGCAAATGAATTTTGCGATTTATTAGCCTACAAAGGGAACAATTATCGCTGGCCATTATAGAGGGAGGAGTAGGGTGTTGAATCTAGATCTTGATTCAAATTGGTAAAGGGAGAATGAGTAAATTTTATGAGATATTTTCTCCCTGTAAATACCAAACCAAGCCTCATTTGTTTTCTTCTTCTTACTTCCTCCCTAACCTTGGTTAAAATCTCGTTCCCCTCTACCCTCGGTCGAATTCAATTAAGCGTTAAATCAAATGTAAAACAAAATACAGTTTTGCATTCGATCGTTACATAATTGATTGATGATATTAAGGAGTAAGAGTTCCCACAAATCAAGGTATATTCATTAGCTTATTCTTCAAGGTGAAATATTTTTTGTCATTTATATATTAGCTAAATATCCTTATCACACTTTTATATATGTATTTTTGCATAAAATTTAATTAGAATTAATTCTAACCACTAAAACAATTAACTTAATGATTTAATTCAATTGTTCTGGAAGTTTAAAATTATATAAATGTACATAAAATTAATTGCAGCCAAATATATGTTTTAGATACATGTAATTATTTTCTAAACATATTACATATTTTTTATTTTTAAAAATTATTTATTAATTTTTAAACACAAAGTACAATTTCATGTTTTCTATAATTATATATAATAAGCTTTTTTAGCCAAAAGGTGTTTTGTATATATTTGTAATATATATATATATATGTATGTATGTATGTATGTATGTATGTATGTATCTGTGTGTGTCATTATTTTACATACTATTCACATTTGATATTATAATATACTTTTAAAATATTACTTTTGAATTTTGGAATAAATAAAAAAATTCTAGCCGAAATTAATTTTACATATATTTATTTTATGTACATTTGTATATTAATTTTATAATATAAATTTATTTAAATCTAAAATGGTTTAATACTTATATATATAATAAGTATTATATTATTATTTGTAGGTGTATGAAAAAAATTACTTTATATATTTTATAAAATTAATATTTAAATAATTAAAGGTATTATAGTTAATTAATTCAGAACTAGTTTTGAAATTGAATATGTTTTACTAATCTTGAATATTTTTTCTTTAAATTTAAATTTAAACTTTTTGACTTAGTTAGACATAGATATTTTAAATTTTACTTGAACACTGAATTTTTTGACTTGTTCAAATTATTTCAAATATTTTAATTAAATTTTATTATGTTAATAAAAATCATTTCAATATATTATATATATGTGTGTGTTTGTATTTATATATGTGTATGTATGTATGTACTTATATTAAATATTTTAAGGCAATTAATATATATAGCGAATATGTGCAAGGTAAATATAAATCCCATTATCTACTCATGTATACATTAACCATGTGATGATACGAAATATCATCAAGCTATGACTTCATCATTGCATGTGTAAATATATGTGATATATTAACACTTATACACTTCAAATGTACATATTTAATATATAGTGTTAATTGAATAACAAAAAAATTGATTTTATTTAAATTAATTAGATAGGGTCTAATACAATCCTTCAGAATTAAAAGGGTCGGTATGATCCAGTATAGGAATTGTTTTTGAAATCTACCTATTTCATCCGTTGTAGACTGGCTCAGTTCCAAAAATAACATCAAAACAAGGTTGGTGGAGGCATTCACCTACTACATCAGATGTCCTAGGTTTGATCCCTTCAACTAGCATGATAGGTGGCTCTCATACCGTGATCTGTATCAAAGCATTGCCTCTTACCCCTACATGTCTTGTGATTTTTGTGCTAGTCGAAATGCTGCATGTAAAACTCACTGATGAGGTACCTAATTGGGTCACCCCAAAGGAGTTTAGGTTGGACTAACATTGATATCAGAGCCCAAATGGTCTTTGCAGTCTAAATTAGCAATTTTAGGGCCAACTAATAAAACTTACTTATCTAATGGGTGTCTAAAATAGTAATATCTAGGCTTGGGGTTTAATAATCAGGTGTGTTACCCTCCCTAGCTACTGGCCTAGCCCAACATGTGAAGTAAGTCCTAAAGTTTGGCTTAATCTTAAAAGCCTAAATTTATTTGAGCGTTGGATTAATTTTCAAAATCCAGTTTGAAAACTAAAAATATTTTTTCAATTTAAATGTTAAATTTGAAATATAAAAGAAAATTTATAAAGGATATAAAATAAATTTAAAATTTACATATATGTATTGAAAAATAAAATAATTAATTTTGAATTTTTAATATATTTATTTAATTAATTTTATCAGTTAAATAAATGAAATAATTAATTAAAAGGTTAGTAAATTTGATATGTATGTTTGTATGCAACTGTAATTATTAAAGTTATATATTTATATTAAATTTTTTAAGGATAAATTTTATCAAAATTTTAGAATTAATAAAATATTTAATTAGATTAATGAATTTATTAATTAAAATTAATTAACTTTAATTAATTAAAATGTTTACATATATTGATATGTGTATATATACTAACTATATATGTTATAGTTAATTATTTATCTTAAATATTTTAAGGTGAATGTTATTAGGCTTTTAGACCAAGTGGCTTTCAAGCGAATTTGGATGTCAAAATGAAGACGAACTCATTCATGGACTTAAAGATATGCTTGGAAGGAATATAGAAGAGGCTTTAAGGTGTTGGAGCACCAAAATATGCCAAGAGAGTGATCGGTACCGACCCTTTTTAGGTTGTGGCCGACATGATTTTAGGCATGTTGATAGATGGTGAAGCTTTGGTCTATCAATAGTTGGCTCGAGTGACCGTTTTGGGGCCCATTTGTAAAGGAGTAGGTGAACAACTCCAAAGAAGCTCCAAAGGTAAAGACAAGTACTAGAGGGTATAACTTATCAATAGCTATGGTTTATCAATAGCAAATCCACAATGATGAGAAGAGCCCCAGAGGTGCTCCACAATTTGGTATAACCTATCATCCAGGTCCCAAAAGTCTTCGAATTTAAAGGGGAAAGTGGGAAACATTGTCCCCCAAGTCTAAGAGGGTTCGGCAATGGTCTGAGATAATTTTGAAGGGGCCATGTTGAAATAAGAGGGGATGTTTTTCTACTCAAGTGACGTTTAGGAAAAATCTATCTAATTTGGTAAGAGAAGGGGATTCATGTTTATTTTTCCATGAGAATAACCAATTATTTATATAGATATCCATTAATTTGCACGCGGCTATGAAGTCATTAAAGTAGTCCATCTCTGTTGTATTATGGTCATTTATATTTCTCTATCTATGGTATCTTATGATATTAAAATAACCCTTTAGAAGATAAGGACCACTACCCATAGTTGTTTCAAAGTGCTATTCTTCCCACGCTAGAATGGGGGTCATAGATTTTTGAAAAGAAGTACATGGTGTTGGATGATAAATGTCTTAATATAACATGTATGACATTTCAAGATTTTAGAATTTGTACTAGATTCCAATTTGACTTATCCCACCTTGTAATAATCCCCCTTACTCCTAGTAAAGTCTAAGTGAGCCCAATCTGTAATAAAATTTCCCCAAAAGCACCTAGCGATGCTAGGTTGGGATTCAAGAGCATAAACCCTCGCAAAAAATGACATTATGTAGAGGTGTAATGAAATTATTGATCAATGCATACTTATTGACCGATCTAAGACCCCTAAGATTCCAAGTTAAGAATTTCATTTGGACACATTTGCTCTTTGAGATTTAATGAATTAATATAAGAGATATCGGAAGTGGAAAGATTAATACCAGACGATTTAGCAATAGAGATTAAACTCGATGTAACTTAAGAGTTAAGCATACAGGGCACTAAGACACTACTTCCCAGCGAATGACCACCACTCCTAAACAGAAGTCGTCCACTGTATTTGACTATCAAGATAGCTATTGAGCATCGATCCTCCACATCTGCTAGGGTTGTGGCGCATTGAACAATTGCAACAATAGTTGGTCTCCTTATCCATCATTTTTTTATTGTCTTTCAGTGCTCTAAGGTCTAGATTCATCTAGTAATCTAGGTCCATGCCCAGGTTCAGAAAGTAATCATATTCTTGAGAGTCGAGTGGAGGAAGGCCGAAGACAATCTCTTAAGGTGGCCACCAGATTGAAGTACCAGTAATGTCCAATGTAGGGATCTAAGCTTCATCTTCGTCTAAAGATAGAATTGAGAGAGTTAGAGGTATGTCCTAGGGACAATTATGTAATTTGGTACATATATCTAATTATATTGTCAGTCTTGTTCATAATAAAGGTATTAAATTTATATTATATACTTTGTTATGTAATGATATAATTAAATAAATAAATAAATTTAAAGTACATTAAAATAGAAGATCCTTGAATTACAAGGATTTGTAATTATGAGAAAATTATCACAATATAAAATGGATAAAATTAGAGGTATGCCCTAGTGGCAATTCTGCAATTCAATGTAAATTGCTAACTTTATAATAAAATCTTGTTTGAAATAAAGGTGTTTTTTCATTCTATTATATACTTGTCATAATATGTTATGTTAATTATTTAATTAATTTAAGTATGTTTCATAGAAAATCTATAAATGAATGTTTTGTAGACAAAACAAAGTATTATTATTTTACACGAGCAAGCTGTTTTTATAGTGGCTATACCACTTTATAAAATTTTATGGGTGTGAAGCACAATTGCTTCAGCAGCTATAACAACTCACATACCAATACATCACATGCCAAATTTATAAAGCTCGGAAACAACTACTATAAGCATACAAAAACTAAATAGTCTGAAAAAAAACTAAAATAAAATCAGGAAATCAGGTAGAAGCAGTAGTCATATAGTCGAGAGCAGTCTGGTGCAAGCCATACTCAATGCCTTCATCAAGGTCATCAGTGTCCATAAAGTCTAAGTTTGGAGTAGATGGCGAAGTGGGGAGGAACTTACTAGGGGAGGGATCTAGCACCTTTACCACAAGGGTAGAAGGTGTGGCCAAAGAGGCATGCAATTTCTCTACGGTAGCTTTTGAATATGGTTCGTATGAAACGTCGGGTTGGGCTTCGGTAGGGGACTTAACATGCCACTCTTTAGCTACGACTTATGCAAAGGGGATAAAGGTGGGATTGGAATCACTGGAATGGACCCATCAGTCATCAAATAATGAATACATGTGGATTCAGTATGCCCAAAATAACAGTATGTAGAGCAAATGAAGGGTTTCCAAAGGAAGGAAACCTGTACATGGCCAGTAACATGCTCAGACAGAAAAATAGGAATGGAAGTGAGAAACTCATTCTTAGGAGATACCTCAATCAGGGCACGCGTGCATGCCCTCCTATCTCTACGCTCGGTGGCTTTACCAAAACAAATAAGTTTCCCTATATGGCTAAAAATCCAATTTTGAAATTCTAAGGTTTGGTAAAGCAATGGAATATAAGATAATTTAGCCCAAATTTTGATAGATTCAACTTTCTCACGAGCTCTGTCAATGATAGGAGTCCACTTAATGATTATGAATACTTGTCAAAAATAATGAAAGGGACCAATTCCAATATTCTAGCCCTTTCGTCCATATAAGAGAAATCAAAGAAAAACATGTCTTTGTCATAAATAACTTTGACCGTTCCTTTATGTTTCCAAACACGGAAAAGGTGTTTAATCACAACATGATATGGTAAGGTCTTGTCTAAAAACAAACCAACAAGGTAATTAAAGACTTTCCAACATCAAGTACTTCACTGTGGGGAACAATACCATCTCCAACTTTAAAGTTTTTGGTCACATACCTGCCTGCATTACTTGGTTTGTGAGAGAACAAGAAGGCCCAATTCTGTTTCTATGGCATAGGGACAGATGCAGACAACTTAGCTAAATCATTTGTGTGATATGGACTAGAAAGATTGCCAACTTAAATGATATGTTTTGTGAAAGTAATTACAATATCTTGTGATCATGAGAAATTTATCACAATGAAAATAGCATACTGTTTTAAATATTCCAAGTCAAGATGTTTCAGATAGGATATCGATACGTCCTTGAGGCTAGAGTACATAATACTCTCTAAATGTTGGGTAGTGTATCACTCATGGCTGCTGGGGAGCACCAAGGGATTATGTATAGATAGTTATTAGATAATTATGAAATGATTCACTCGATAATTTTTTGTTGGTTAATATAACTAAGGTCAAATAGAGAATATCGAAGTAATGATGTTACATAATTCTCACGATTTGAAAATATTGTTAAACTTCAACGTGGGCATTACACTTTTATTACAGTTAAATTATGGCATGACACCGATCGATTGACTATAGTTGGGTCTAAGTTGAAGCATTGGAAGTGAAATACTATTCAATAGACAATTCGTCTCCACGGTTATATGAGGTTAGTATTACGTTCAACTATAGTCAACTCAAACTCGAAGTCTTTGCCCAGAGAGTTTGGTTATTCATAATGTTATTATTGAACTAAGGAGTTTGTATTTAGATTATGCATGTTGAATATGGACAATATTGGAATTTTAACCAAAACCAAATTCCATAAGTACTAATGTGATATAGTTTTGACGAATAGAATTGATGTAAATAATCATTACTACCAGGGACCGCTTAAAATAGTAAAATTGGATTTTACCAAAAATGTGTAAGTGGTAAATTTGGCCAAACTATCACACACTAGCTAAGGTGACTTATGAATGTTAATATTCTAATTATTCGAGATTTATCGTTGATTGAATTTACACGTATGAGCTGCACAACCGCAATGTTGAATACTTCGAAATACCACACGATTTAATTAAATTATATTGGTTATAAATTAATTAATTAAATTAATATTTAATACTAATTATTATTTTATTTTATTTATTTCAATAATTGTTAATAAATTGTGCATACAAAAGTGATATATGTATGTATCAGTATACGACATCGATAAATATGTAAACTGGATTTAAAATTGATAATGCTAATTGGATTTAAAAATATCTATAGCCTCATAGAGTCCATACATAGGACTAGCATATTTGTTGGAGGAGAGGGGAGATATTTGTTTGAAATATCTTGTTTAAATTGGAAAGGAGAAGGGGTAAACGAAGAGATCTAAATCTCCTCCTTTTGCTCCTTCCTATTGCCTATATAAACAATCCATTCTCATTCATTTGTATTACTTTTTACCTCCTCCCTATCCATCTTTGGCCACAAGAAAAATGACCACCCCTTCTTCATTTCCAAATAAAAATTTAAATCAAATTAAATCTATTTGAAAGTGTGTTGCTCTCTTCAATTAGATGCTTTTTTGAAAGAAAATAGATTAGATCTAAAGGGTTTTGAATTTAACATTCAAGATGAACATTCAAGGCTGTAACATTGGTAATTTCAAATCTATTTCATGCTATATATACATTCATCCATGTCAATATAAAAGTATAGATCGATCTTTATTTATCATTAATATACATATATATTTGTTGTCTGATTTACAAGTATGTACACATTCGGTTAAATTTAAAAAAACTTGCATATATTTAAAATATATACATATTCTTTCAGCCATTTAAAAAAACATTTTCTCAAACATTAAAAGTTTTTTAATAATTTTAAATTAAATATAAATTTAGTAATTATTATATATAGATATATATATATATTTCATAATCAATATATATATTCATATTCGATATATATATATATATGCAAGTACAAAACATTATTCGGAATTTATAAATTATTAAACCTTTTAAAATCCATATACATGTTTTGGCTAAAAAAACAAAAAATTTCTTTATAAATCCATATAAGATTTATAATTATAAAATATTATTATAAAATATATATGGATTTTATAATTAAGAAAAATATTTATTATACGTTAATCTGCACGTGTTTATTTAATTAAAAAATCATATTTTTATAAAAAATGATTCGGTCGAAATTATTAAAAAACTTTATGCTTTTAACATATGTTAATTATATTATTAGTTTGCATTTTATAAATAAATTTTAAATGAATATGTTTTAAATGTTTTTAGAAAATTATATATATAACATACTAACATTTGAAATTTGAATTTAAACTTGATATAGATATATCTAGTTCTAAATTTATAACATTTTAAGATACTTTAGATATTAATTTAAATTCTTTTGAATTGGTCAATTTATAAATAAAAATAATCAAATATATAAACGTTTTATATATAAATATATATGTATGTGTGTGTAACAAAACAAATATGGACAACAAATATGTATATAAGGTGCTAATGTGTCTGTTGCAGTGTAAATCCAAACGCTTGCATACGAGCACATTAAACTATATACACAAATATATATTTCACGTACAGTACATATGTATATGTGTATTTGATATGCATATACATTATATACTATATAAATAACAAAATCAAAACTTTATCTAAACTAAATAATAAATTAAGGTTTCATTTAATATTGTTTAATTTAGAACCAAATTAATTCAGACTTTGTAGACGCAATAAGATTTAAAAATGGAATTTTTTTCATGAAATTCACTATTAAACTCATTGGGTGTTGGCCAAGTTCTATCAAAAATATTATATTATCTTAAATATTCTTGGTCAAGTGTTTCGAGAAAGGATATTGATACATCCCATGAGACTAGAGTACATAACACTTTCCAAATGTTGGGCACCCAGATGTTATGTACTACTAATTATGGGTGCTAGAGCACCAATGTGTTATGTACTGATAGTTCTTAGATAACTATGGAATGACTTACCTAAGAGTTTCCAGTTGATTGATAACAAAAAGGTCAAACATGAAATCCCATAGCGATGATATTACACAGTCCTCTCAGCTTGAGAATATTGTTAAGTTTCAATGTGGAAACTCCAATTTAATTATAGCTAAATCATATCATAGGGACCATAGAGCAACTATAGTTGGGTCTGAGTGAAGCATTGGAAGTGAAACACTAGTCAATAAAGATTTGTCTACTTAGTTATATGAGGTTAGTACCACGGTCAACTGTACTCAACTTAAGTAAAAATCTATGGCTGGAGTAATATAATTATTAATAAACATTATTATTAAAGATTTCGTTTATGGACTAATCGAGTAGAATATGGATGATATTGGAATTTTGACTAAAATAAATTCCATAAGACCTTATGTGATGTAGTGTTGATGAAGAGAATTGGTGTAGATAATCGTTATTAAAACGTACCACTTAAAATGTGAAATTGGATTTTTACCGATGAAGTGCAATAAATGATAAATTTGACCAAATTGTCACACCACTAGCTAAATGACGTGTGAACATTAATATTTAAATGTTCGATATTACTCGCTGACTGAATTTGCACATGCAAGTCGTGCAACCGTGTTTGTGAATTCTCCGAAGCACCAAACGATTTAGTTAGTTTATAAATGTTACAAATTAATTAAATTAATTGGTAATTCTGAAATATTAATTGTGTATATATATATATGATGATCTTGGTCTTTTTAGTAATTAGTTTGGTGCATATATAAAAAAGTTATATGCGCATATTGATGTATGATATCGATATATATTTATATGCAATTAATTAGCAAACGGATTTTGAAATTTATTAGCCAATAAAGAGAACAATTATCATTGGCCATTCTAGAGGGAGGAGTAGGGTGTTGAATCTAGATCTTGATTCAAATTGGTACAGGGAGAATGAGTAAATTTTATGAGATATTTTCTCCCTTTTCTCCCTGTAAATATCAAACCAAGCCTCATTTTTTTTCTTCTTCTTACTTCCTCCCTAACCTTGGTTAAAATCTCATTCCCCTCTACCCTCGGTCGAATTCAACTGAGCATTAAATCAAATGTAAAACAAAATACAGTTTTGCATTCGATCGTTACATAATCGGTTGATGATATTAAGGAGTCTAAGAGTTCTCACAGATCAAGGTGTATTCATTAGCTTATTCTTCAAGGTGAAATCTTTTTTTTCATTTATATATTAGCTAACTATCCTTATCATAATTTTATATGTGTATTTTTGCATAAAATTTAATTATAATTAATTCTAACCACTAAAATAATTAAATTAATGATTTAATTCAATTGTTTTGGAAGTTTAAAATTATATAAATGTATATAAAATTAATTTCAGCCAAATATATATTTTAGATACATGTAATTATTTTTTAAACATATTACAATTTTTTTTTGAAAATTGTTTGTTAATTTTTAAACACAAAGTACAATTTCATGTTTTCTATAATTCTATAAAATAACCTTTTTAAGCCAAAAGGTATTTTGTACATATTTATAATATATATATATATTCGTATGTGTGTGTTATTATTTTACATACTATTCACATTTGATATTATAATAACTTTTAAAATATTACATTCGAATTTTGGAATAAATAAAAAAATTCTAGCTGAAATGAATTTTACATATATTTATATTACATACATTTATATATTTATTTAAATTTAAAATGGTTTAATTCTTATATATAATAAGTATTATATTAGTATTTTAAGGTGTATGTAAAATATTACTTTATATATTTTATAAAATTAATATTTAAATAATCAAAGGTATTATAGTTAATTAATTCAGAACTAGTTTTGAAATTGAATATGTTTTACTAATCTTGAATATTTTCCTTCAAATTTAAATTTAAATTTTTTGACTTAGTTAGACTTAGATATTTTAAATTTTACTTAAACACTAAATTTTTTGAACTGTTCAAATTATGTCAAATATTTTAATTAAATTTTACTTTGTTAATAAAAATCATTTCAATATATTATGTGTGTGTGTGTGTGTGTTTATATATGTGTAAGTATGTATGTACTTAGATTAAATATTTTAAGGCAATTAATATATATAGCAAATATGTGCAAGGTAAATATAAATCTCATTATCTACCCATGTATATATTACCCATGTGATGATATGAAATATCATCAAGCTATGACTTCATCATTGCATGTGTAAATATATGTGATATATTAACACTTATACACTTCAAATGTACATATTTAATTTATAGTGTTAATTGAATAACAAAAAAAATTTGATTTTATTTAAATTAATTAGATAGGGTCTAATACAATCCATTAGAATTAAAAGGGTCGGTATGATCCGATATAGTAATTTTTTTGAAATCTACCTACTTCATCCATTGTAGACTGGCTCAGTTCCAAAAATAACATCAAAACAAGGTTGGTGGAGGCATTCACCTAGTACATCAGATGTCCTAGGTTTGATCCCTTCAACTAGCATGATAGGTGGCTCTTATACCGTGATCTATATCGAAGCATTGCCTCTTACCCCTACATGTCTGTTGTGCTAATTGAAATGCTGCATGTAAAACTCACTGATGAGGTACGTAATTGGGTCACCCTAAAGGAGTTTAGGTTGGAATAACATTGACATCAGAGCCCAAATGGTCTTTGTAGTCTAAATTAGCAATTTTAGGGCCAACTAATAAAACTTACTTATCTAATGGGTGTCTAAAATAGTAATATCTAGGCTTGGGGTTTAATAATCAGGTGTGCTACCCTCCCTAGCTACTGACCTAGCCCAACATGTGAAGTAAGTCCTAAAGGTTGGCCTAATCTTAAAAGCCTAAATTGATTTGATCGTTGGATTAATTTTCAAAATCTAGTTTTAAAATTAAAAATATATTTTCAATTTAAATGTTAAATTTGAAATATAAAAGAAAATTTATAAAGGATATAAAATAAATATAAAATTTACATATATGTATTGAAAAATAAAATAAAATAATTAATTTTGAATTTTTTATATATTTATTTAATTAATTTTATCAGTTAAATAAAATAAAATAATTAATTAAAAGGTTAATGAATTTGATATGTATGTATGCATGCAACTGTAATTATTAAAGTTATATATTTATCTTAAATTTTTTAAGGATAAATTATATTAAAATTTTTGAATTAATATAATATTTAATTAGATTATTGAATTTATTAATTAAAATTAATTAACTTTAATTAATTAAAATGTTTACATATATTGATATGTGTATATATACTAACTACAAATGTTATAGTTAATTATTTATCTTAAATATTTTAAGGTGAATGTTATTAGGCTTTTAGACCAAGTGGCTTTCAAGTGAATTTGGAAGTCAAAATGAAGATGAAGTGGTTCATGGACTTAGAGATATGTTTGGAACGAATATAGAAGAGGCTTTAAGGGATTGGAGCACCAAAATATGCCAATAGAGTGATCAGTAATGACCCTTTTTTAGGTTGGTGCCGACATGATTTTAGGCATGTTGGTGGATGGTGAAGCTATGGTCTATCAATAGTTGGCTCGAGTGACCATTTTGGGGCCCATTTTTGAAGGAGTAGGTGAACAACTCCAAAGAAGCTCCAAAGGTAAAGACAAGTACTAGAGATATCAGAACTTCTCAGTAATAACCTGATTTCTAAGATGAAAGTGTTTGGAACTTGATGGATTTAAGCAAAGTGGTAGATTAGAAGAAGGTGCACAACTAGCACTCAAAAATTCAGACCAATACCGATCACTTCTTTTATACGATTTTCTAGCTTTAAGGACTTCGTCTCACCTCCTACATTCTCGAATATAATGTTGGAACTAGTATTTCGTATATTTGCGACTTCATTGAGGGTAATTTCTCTATAAATATAAGGCTTAGAGCAATTGGAAAAGGACTTTTGGCACTTTATCTTCTTCACTCACTTTCTCTACACGACCTTGTCACAAAAGAAGTTTTTTTCTTTTCTAGGCTTTTAGATCAGTAAAATCCTTGTACTTATGACCAAATTCTATAGGTAATAAGATTAACGTGGACGTAGGCCTCAGATTTACCAAACCACTATAAATATTTCTGTTATTTCTTGCTTTATGTTGCTAGATCTCTCTATTTTAGTTCGTTTTGAGGTGTTGTACCATTTTTAGGTTCAACATCTTTGGTGTTTTCATTGATACAGGTGTTTCTTAGGCATATATCTAGTTATCAATTATGGACTAGAGTGTCCAGAGGTTAGATGCAGAAGGTTTTCTATCTATAGGTTGAAGAAATTTCATATTAGAGTCAATGGCACCATCAAGGAAGTCTAGTAGATCTGGAGCAGTAGCTAGTGCAAATGTAGGAGCTTCTCACCATGATGAACTTACAAACCAACCGGTTGTAGGGTTAGCATAACCATCCGCCCATTAGGAGATGGTCACAAGTGTGGAATTGGATACGATGATAGCGGAGTTAAATCAAAAGATGGGAGATAGTAAGAAGGCTTTACTTGAAAATATGGATGCTAACGTAGCCTTGCCGACACAGCAGTTGTAGAGGATCAGGAGGAGCAAGAGAGAGGCATCACTTGCTAGGTTTGAAGAGGAGAACTCATTTGCTTTAGGTTAGAATAAAAGGGATAAAAAGAAGAAGGAACGGGTCACTAGAGCAGCAGGGAGATATGCTAGAAGGGTGGAAAGAGATCCTGTTAAGGGAATTCAAATTGGTACTGACCAGAATCAGGTCGATACCGACTAGATTTTGAGGCCATTTGAGGGGAAAAGAGTTGGGGTCGTCAACATATCTGATTTCGAGGATGATTTGTAGCTTGCTAGTGAAAATGATGGATTGGATGCTAAATCTCAGGATGTTGGTGTTCAGACAACCACTATGGAATTAACAAAACGTCAAAGAAAGACCAAAGGAGTAGTTCTCCTAGAGACTAGAGAACCTAGAAGTCAACGAGCAAATTGAGACTATTTTCGGAGTAAAACACTCGGCCCAACTCTTGATAGTCATCCTTCGGAGTACCAAGCTAACAAGGAGCATATAAGAGATATGATCAAACAGTTATTGGAGGAAAATAATTGATGAAATAATGAAGATTGGGGGTTCTACGCCTAGTATAACTCCATTCATGGAGAATATCTTAAGGGAAGAGTATCCCAAGAAGTTTATGATGCCTACCATGTCATCGTATAATGGGACTACCGACTCTAGGCAACATCTGTTGAAGTACAAGTGGCAGGTGCTAAAGCAACGGATGTAGTTCGATGCAGTTGTTTCCCCATTTTTCTGAATGGGGTTGCATTGATATGATTTGCTCGACTTGCGCCGAAATCCATCTCGAATTTTGATGAGTTAGCAAAGAAGTTTCTGGAGCATTTTAGGCTTTACACTACTCGGCCTAAGGACGCGATGTCATTGTCGAGCCTTTTGTTAGAACCTTGTATTTTATTCTTTGATTATGACAACTATATAAGTAAATAATACGTGAACTAACTATTTTTGCAAGAGAAGATGTTATTCTACTCGACAATAGATTGTAGACTAAGAATTCAGAGAGAAGTTTTCAATATTATTAACGGTTTGTCTTTAGTCTAGTCTAGTAGTTGATTATTGTTAAAATATCTCCTAAGTGGTATATGCACACACACACACAAGTATTTAAATATTGTTTTCAAATCATATACACACAAGTATTTGCATTTACTTCAAATTCACGCTCACAAATTTTCAAAAGAACTCTTCATTATGGCAGAAACAAGGCATTCAACCGACTGTATCAGGGAATTCAGTCGACTGAATACATGTACACATGCACAGTACATTTGAAGGTTCCGTTAACTGAACTACCCTATTCAGTTGACTGAATTGGATGTTTTATGCACAATTAATTTTTAATTTGAATTTTTTCAAATTTCAGTAGACTGAAATCTTTTGTTCAGTTGACTGAAAAAGTTTTTGTAGTAGATGATTTTTCAAGATTTACTTGGACAATATTTTTGAAAAATAAAATCGATACTTTTGAAAATTTTAAAATATTTGCTAAAAGAATCCAAAATATTAAAGATTTGAAAATTAAAAACATTTATAGCGATCACGGTGGTGAATTCGAAAATGAATCTTTTGAAAATTACTGTAATAAGAAAGGAATTGTTCACAATTTTTCATTTTCTAGAACTCCACAACAAAATGAAGTTGTATATTGGAAAATAGAATTCTTCAAGAATGTGCTAGAACTTTATTAAATGGATGTACCTTACCAAAACATTTTTGGGCAGAAGCTGTAGCAACTGCTTGTTATGTTTTAAATAGTGTTTCCATTAGACCATTAACAAAACATACCCCATATGAACTTTTTAATGGAAGAAAACCCAACATATCATATTTTAAAGTTTTTGGTTCAAAATGTTTCATATTAAATACAAAAGATAAACTTGGTAAATTCGATCCAAAATCTGATGAAGGAATATTCATTGGATGTTCGGAACGAAGCAAACCTTATAGAATTTATAATAATAGAACTAAAATTATCGAAGAAACACTTCATGTGTCATTCGATGAAAATTTCAAATTTAATCATAAATTTGAAGATGAAGGAATTATTTCTAAATCAAATAACTCAGATGATGATTTTGAAAATATTGAAAATAATGTAGACAACGCTAATAATGAAATAAGAACTCTACCAAGAATTCTAAGAAATCGTCCTGTTGAAAATATCATTAGAGAAATAAATACTAACATAAGAACATGAAATCAACTAAATCAAATGGGTCACGTAGCTTTTCTTTCAAATATTGAACCCAAAAATGCTAAAGAAGCCTCAACTGATGATAACTGGATAATAGCTATGGAAGAAGAATTAATTCCAACCTCTCTGTGAAATTTACTCTTCTCAAAGGGTAAATTGGGCTAAAGTTATCTTGGACGAGTTCCTCACCGTTAATCATAAGCGAGGCTATATGTCCATTTTCTACGGAGCTTATATAATGCGTATTCTTATGAATTTTGGAGTCACCTTACCCGATGCCGACTTCATTACTATTGGCGAACTTAATTCCAAGACTTTACGTCTTATGAACCTTCCCAAATGCCCACAACCTCAAGAAACCATAAGTTTCCAACAATGGGCATCCAATAGAGACCAAAGGATTCCACAACCCCGAGATACACACATTGCCTCTTCCACGACACAACCTCCCCGGCAAATGAAAGAAGAAGAAGACGACGAAATCCAAGAGCTTCATGGTGATTACAATCCAAAGCAAGCACTTGTCACACTCTCCGGCAACCAAAACAAGCTCGGACGACGATTGGTCACTATCAAAAATAATGTTGTCAAGACCATTAAAAAGCTTGATTACATCAATGGCTTCTTAAACAAGATATGGGAGAAGATATCATGTACCCGCTCTACTTCTACAAGTATTGTCGAGAACCCCGCTCCCTTCATACGGTCTACGTCCGAAGAGGAAGAGGAAGGATCGGAAAGTGAGGAGGTTTGGAATTTTTTTATCTTAGCTTATGCCCATCTTATTTTAAAGACATTACTTCATGTTGTTTGATGTTATTTTGTTACATTGATCATGTTATCTATGATGTTGGTGTTTTAGTATTTTGAAACATTATCTGTGAAGCTAATTCTATTTTTCCTCCTGCTTATCTGTGATGTTTCTATGCTTATATATATATTTCTCATGCTATCTATTTATTCCTTATTTTTGATGAAAAAGGGGGAGAAATTGTTTAATAGGGGGAGTAAATCATTCTTATACTTTTTTTATAAACACTTACATAGTTGTCATTATCAAAAAGGGGGAGAATGTTGGAACCTTTTATTTTGTTGTTTTGATCATGATAACTATATAAGTAAATACTATGTGAACTAACTATTTTTGTAGGAGAAGATGTTATTCTACTCGACAATAGATTGCAGATTAAGAATTCAGAGAGAAATTTTCAATATTATTAATGGTTTGTCTTTAGTCTAGTCTAGTAGTTGATTATTGTTAAAATCTCTTCTGAGTGGTATATGTGTACACACACAAGTATTTAAAAATTGTTTTCAAATCATATACAATAAAGTATTGCATTTACTTCAAATTCACGCTCATAAATTTTCAAAAGAACTCTTCATTATGGCAGAAACAAGGCATTCAACTGACTGAATCAGGGAGTTCTATCGACTGAATACCTATACACGTGCACAGTACATTTGAAGGTTTAGTCGACTGAACTACCCTATTCAGTCGATTGAATTGGATGTTTAATACACAATTCATTTTTAATTCGAATTCCACAAAAGATTTCAGTAGACTGAAATCTTTTGTTCAGTCGACTAAAAATGCATAACGGCTATTTTCTAAACGGTCACTTCCATTCAACGAACAGAAACAACCCTTGATTCAAGAGTTGTTTCTGTATCTTTTGACCGTAACTTTTCACGAAGAATTGCAACACTTAAACTCTATATATATTCTTCAATTCATTTGTTTTAATCACCTAATTTCTGATCCTATTCTCATATACTTATTATTTAATCATTTTGCCCTTTGCGCTCAAATTTTCGTTCTAATCACTTGCTCATTCAAGCACAAATTCATTTGTGATTAAATTAACTTCAAATCTTCACGAACTACACTATATACCACAAAGGAGAAGACTATAGAAAGGGCGTACTCTAAAGACTTATCCGTGCTATTAAAAGAGCACAATCAGTCAAGAAAATTCTCTGTATTGTTAAAGTCATGTTCGGTTGCTCAGGAAGTAGAAGTCTTATTCAATTGTCTAAGCGGTAGAAATCATGTTCGGTTGCTCAAGCGGTGTAATACCTATTTCTCCGAGTTAAGAGAGGGTTGATAGTTAAATTCTAGAAGGAGTCTGGGACTGGACATAGAACGGGAGTTCGAACAAGTATAAAAATCTCTGGTGTCATTTACTTTACTATTTACTTTTTATATTCATATTCCGCACTAGTAGATAACTTAGTTATTATTCCATATTACGATCCTTAGCAGCACTTTCATTTGGTATCAGAGCAAGGCCATCATATAACCATAACATAGTTATTTGATATTCAGTTAATATGGAAAATAACACTAACACAAGTTTTGTTGAAGGTCAATCCATTACACGACCACCACTATTTAATGGTTTGAATTACAATTATTGGTCAACTCGAATGAGAATCTTTATGCAAGCAAATGGATATGATACTTAGAATATTACTCAAAGTGAATACACTATACCTACTACACCATTTGTAGAATGGTCAAACACACAAAAGTTAGATGCTACATCGAATGCAAAAGCCATGAATATGTTATTTTACGCCTTAGATAAAAATGAATTTAATAGAGTTAGCATGTGTACATCTGCTTATGAAATTTGAAGAACTCTTAAAGTCACACATGAAGGAACTAACAAATTTAAGCAAAGCAATATTTTTATGCTCAAAAATCAGTTTCAAAATTTCAAAATGAGACCAGATGAAACTATAAATGACATGTATTCTAGATTCCAAGACATACATCATTCACTATTAGCATTAGGAGAAATTTTTTCATATTTTGATATTGTCTCAAAAATTCTAAACTCTTTAACAGATGAATGGGAACGAAAAGTCTTAGCTATTAAGAAGCTAATGACATTTCTACCATCAAACCTGAAGAGTTAATTGGAAATCTCATGTCATATGAAGTTAATTTGCAAGCAAAACGAGATCAAGCCTAAGATAAAAAGAATATTGCCTTCAAAGCTGAACAAAAAGATTCAGATTCAGATGAATATGGCATGGAATTGATTGCAAAGAATTTCAAAAAAAAATTAAATTTTAGAAAGAACAAGAAGTTTGGAAATAACAGGAGAGATAATTCTAGTAAACCGCAAGTTTCGAATCTCGAATGTTATGAATGTCAAAAGAAAGGTCCCATGAAGAAAGACTGTCCTGATAGAAAGAAAGAGAGATTCAAGAATAAGAAGGACAAGTACAAAAATAAGCAAGCATTCTCTGTTACATGGGATGATTCAGAATCATCTTCATCATCAGATAGTGACACAGACAGCGATTCTGAACAACCCAACATCTATTTTATGGCTTCGACTAACGATGTAAGTGATTTAACTTTTGATGATTTAATTGATATAGATTCAGAGCTGTTAGATAAACTCAAAGAAGTTAAAAGAAAGTATAAAGATGCACTAGAAAAATTAAACAGAACTAAAATAGAAGTTGATATGCTAAGAGATGAAAAGAAATCCTAGAAGAAGAACTAGTTAATACACAAGAATCTTTGTCTAACGTTTCTTCTCAACTCACTATGCTATCAAATGAAGTAGAAGAGCAAAAAGAAAGGAATATGACATTAGCCTCAGAAAATCATGGTTTAAAAGAAAATATCAAAATTCTTGAATTAAAAAATACCGGTCTTAAAACTGAGTTAGAGAATATCACTAAAAATGTATTTAACTTTAATAAAGGAAGAGAAAATATTTCTAAAATTACCAGTAATTCTCATACTACTACTAATAAGAACGGGTTAGGATATAAAAATTCTTCAAAGACTAGTGCAAAGAAGAATAGTATATCATATAAAAGTTTCAATTTACATAAAAATTTTGTAAAAGCAAAACCAAAACCAAAGGTTTTCACTCAAAAGAAAGATATTGGCAACACAAATACTTTAAAAATTGGGTACCAAAAACTAATAACAATTTAATCAAAAATAAGTATATTAAATCTTTTATAAATTCAGTTCATAAAAATAAAGATTTTACTTATAAAGGGAATTCTAAACCTTCCTGGGTTTGGCTTCCTAAGATCTAACTCTTAGGACACTAATAAAAAGAGGGTACCCACGTCATTCCAATATTTTTTGCTGGTATCAACTAAGAAAAGAGGAAAGTGGATACTTGACAGTGGTTGCTCAAAACATCTGACAGGAAACAAAGGTATGCTAACTAACATTATCTACTCGGATGGAGGATCTGTCACATTTGGAGATAATTCCAAATGTTATATCATCGACAAAGGCGATGTGAGCAATGACAGTACATCTAACTTACCTCTTATTACAAATGTTTTACTAGTTAAGAATTTAAAACATAATTTTCTTAGTATAAGTCAACTTTGTGATAAAGTTTTTAATATAACTTTTTATGAAAATAAATGCAACATATTTGATCAATATAATAATCTTATATTCGAAGGAACCAGAGAAAGAAATATTTACATATTAAATATGAAAGTTAATCATAATACAAATATGTATCTAGTAGCCAAAGAGAATGATCCTTGGTTATGGCACAAAAGATTTTGTCATATAAATTTTAAAGCAATAAACAAATTATCTAAGAATAATTTAGTTAAAGGTTTACTAAAAATGAATTTTAAAGTAAAGAGTATTTGTGATGCTTGTCAACTAGGAAAATTAACAAAATCTTCTTTTAAATCAAAGAAAATGATTTCTACATTACAACCACTTGAGTTATTACATTTGGAACTTTTAGGACCAACTCAAGTTCAGTTCATAAACCATAATGGGTATGTTTTTGTAATAGTAGATGATTTCTCAAGATTTACTTGGACAATATTTTTGAAAAATAAAAGTGATAATTTTGAAAATTTTAAAATATTTGCTAAAAGAATCCAAAATAATAAAGATTTGAAAATTAAAAACATTCGGAGCGATCACGATGGTGAATTCGAAAATGAATCTTTTGAAAATTACTGTAATAAGAAAGGAATTGTTCATAATTTTTCATTTCCTAGAACTTCACAACAAAATGAAGTTGTAGAAAGGAAAAATAGAATACTTCGAGAATGTGCTAGAACATTATTAAATGGAAGTACCTTAACAAAACATTTTTGGCCTGAACTATAGCAACTGCTTGTTATGTTAAAAATAAAGTTTTCATTAGGCCATTTACAAAACATACCTCATATGAACTTTTAAATGGAAGAAAACCCAACATATCATATTTTAAAGTTTTTGGTTCAAAATGTTTCATATTAAATACAAAAGATAAACTTGGTAAATTCGATCCAAAATCTAATGAAGGAATATTCATTGGATATTCTGAACGAAGCAAAGCTTACAGAATTTATAATAAAAGAACTAAAATTATCGAAGAAACACTTCGTGTGTCATTCGATGAAAATTCAAATTTAATCATATATTTAAAGATGAAGGAATTATTTCTAAATCAAATAACCTAGATTATGATTTTGAAAATAATGTAGACAACACTAATAATGAAATAAGAACTCCACCGAGACTTCTAAGAAATCATCCTGTTGAAAATATCATTAGAGAAATAAATACTAACATAAGAACATGAAATCAACTAAATCAAATGAGTCACGTAGATTTTCTTTCAAATATTGAACCCAAAAATGTAAAAAAAAGCCTCAACTGATGATTACTGGATAATAGCTATGGAAGAAGAATTAATTCAATTTGAATGTAATAACGTTTGGGACTTAGTTCGTAGACCAAGCAATCAAGCGGTTATCGGAACAAAATGGGTTTACAAAAATAAAGCTGATGTGCAAGGAAATATTATTCTAAATAAAGTTAGGCTAGTTGCTCAAGGTTATAATCAAGAAGAAGGAATAAATTATGATGAAACATATGCACCCGTAGCTCGTCTAGAAGCTATACGTATTTTATTAGCTTATGCGTGTTTTAATAATTTTAAACTATATCTGTGATGCTAATTCTATTTTTCCTCCTACTTATCTATGATGTTTCTACACTTATATATATATAATTCTCATGCTATCTATTTATTCCTTTTTGTCGATGGCGAGGTGGGGAGAAATTGTTTAACAGGGGGAGTAAATCTTTCAGGGGGAGTAAATCATTCTTATAAATTTTTGTATAAACAGTTACATTGTTGTCATCATCAAAAAGGGGGAGAATGTTGGAACCTTGTATTTTTTTGTTTTGATGATGACAACTATATAAGTAAATATTATGTGAACTAACTATTATTGCAGGAGAAGATGTTATTTTACTCGATAATAGATTGCAGACCAAGAATTCAGAGAGAAGTTTTCGATATTATTAACGGTTTGTCTTTAGTCTGGTCTAGCAGTTGATTATTATTAAAATCTCTTCTAAGTGGTATATGCACACACAAGTATTTAAAAAAAATTCAAATCATATACACATAAGTATATGCATTTACTTCAAATTCACGCTCCCAAATTTTCAAAAGAACTCTTCATTATGGCAGAAACAAGGCATTCAACCTACTGAATCAGGGAGTTTAGTCGACTGAATACTTGTACACGTGCATAGTACATTTGGTGGTTTAGTCGATTGAATTCGATGTTTAATACACAATTCATTTTTAATTCGAATTTTTTTAAATTTCAGTAGACTTAAATCTTTTGTTCAGTCGATTGAAAATGCATAACGGCTATTTTCTGAATGGTTGCTTCCAATCAACGAACAGAAATAACCCTTGATTCAAGAGTTGTTTCCTTATCTTTTGACCGTACTTTTCACGAAGAATTGCAACACTTAAACTCTATATATATATTTCAGTTCATTTGTTTTAATAACCTAATTTCTGATTCTATTCTCATATACTTATTATCTAATCATTCTGCCATTTGCGCTCAAATTCTCGTTCTAATCACTTGCTCATTCAAGCACAAATTCATTTGTGATTAAATTAACTTTCAATCTTCATGAACTACACTATACACCACAAAGGAGAATATTATAGAAAGGGTGTACTCTAAAAACTTATCCACGCTATTAAAAGAGCACAATCAGTCAAAAAAATTCTCTGTATTGTTGAAGTCTTGTTCGATATCTCAGGCAGTAGAAGTCCTATTCCGTTGTCTAGGCGATAGAAGTCCTGTTCGCTTGCTTAGGCGGTATAATGTCTATTCCTCCGAGTTAAGAGAGGGTTGATAGTTAAATTCCAAAAGGATTCTGGGATTGGACATAGAACGGGAGTTCGAACCAGTATAAAAATTCCTGGAGTCATTTACTTTACTATTTACTTTTTATATTTATATTCCGCACTAGTAGATAACTTAGTTAATATTCCATATTACGATCCTTAGCAGCACTTTCACCTTTCTCAGGGACCTCAAGAGTCATTAAAGGGGTTCTTGAATAGGTTTAATACTGCTGTTACTAAAGTTAAAAATCTAAATGAGAGTATGGTGTGAATGGCATTGGTCTAGAACATACATCTAGAATGGACTTTGGGAAATGGCTGAGGATGAAGCACCGACAACTATGGAGGAACTCTACCAGAAGGCAAACCAATTCTTGCATTTTGAATAAGTAAGTCAGGATGTTGGGAAGGCTGGTAGTGGGCAATCAAAAGAAGTAATTCAAAATAATGTAGCAATTAAGTAGATCGAGGAGAGCTCCAGTAACATGGTTGTGAATGTTGGTAATTCTGGTAATCAAAAGAAGAGAAACCAAGGCACTAAGGGTTGGTGGAATGATTCCAAAAAGCGCTCAAGGAATATGAGACCGGATAAATATACACCCCTGAATGATACATCAAAAACATATGTCTTTCTACACAGGCATAGAAAGGTATAACAAGCTACCTAGGAGAGAGGCGACTGAGGAAGAAAGGCGCTTTGGTAAGTACTGTCGGTTCCATGAAACTCATGGGTGTAACACGAACGAGTGTAGGTATCTTAGAGATTTTATTGGGGAATTGATAAGAAAAAGGAAATCACGGTAGTATGTAGGAAAGCCTTAGAATGGCTTGAATAAATGCTAGACCCCACCGGACGAATGCCCAAGGGAATCAACCTGGATCCAGTGGAGAGGGGCCTGGGCGGCCAGATTAAAGTATAGTTATTTAACACCATAATCAAAGGACGTCATCCAACCGAGAAAAGTGAGAATGAGAAGGAACGATACGCGAGTTTGTTGAGGCATGTACCATAGGAAAGCGCTTCTCCATTGAGGACGGAGCTTCGACTAAGCAGCAAAGGCTGAAGACTGACAATATTATGTTTTGGAATAGGGACTGAGATGGCGTAGAAGCACCAACCTTTAATCCCATAGTGATTACGGCTACTGGCGGATGGTGGAAGTTCGGTAAATATTTTATTCAAAGAAAGTTTAACTAGATGAGGATAAGTATAAAAGATGTTAAGCCTTGTAAATCCAATATTCAAGGATTTATCTATGAGACAAAAAAACCTAATGGGATAACTGATTTGTCCATGGAATTAGGAGATGGAGACTGCAAGATCGTGCAAGTTTGGAAGTTTGTAATCATAGATGAGTATTCGGTGTACAATGGATTTTGGGGCCGATTGGCCCTTGCTAATTTTAGAATAGCATTTAGCTCCTTGGTGTTTGATGATGAAGTTTCCTATGGAAAATGGGGTTGGATCGATTAGAGGTGACCAAAGCACTGGTCAAGAATGTAACATCATCCAGCTCAGAGACGCAAAGCGACACAAAAAAGGGAAGAACGTAGAGAAAGCTCTCTTCATAAAGGATGCTGATGCATAGCAATTAATGCCTAAGCCTTGGCTCGGGAACAATAGCAGGTTCCATAAGTCTATAAATCCCAACAAAAAGGTAGAGGAAGTGCGAATAGCACCAGCTGAGCTAATGGTCATTGTTCCGATTGATATGGACGATCCTACTTGAGCCCTTAAGATCAAATCTCAACTCAACGCATGATTGATGAGGGAATAAGTCGGTTTTCTCCGAGAAAACCTGAATGTATTTTCTTGGAAACATTCGAATATGTGTGGGATATCGTCAGAGGTAACAAGCAATGCATTGATTATGGACCCAAAATATCTGCCGGTGAAGCAGAAAAGACGCAGTCTGGGTCTAGAACAATCCGTTGTGTTGAAGGAAGAAGTGGATAAGTTGAAGGCTAACGGCTTCATTTGTGATGCTTTGTACCCTAAATGGGTATCATACCTTGTGTTGGTCAATAAAGCAAATGGAAAGTGTGAACGTATATTGATTATTCGAACTTGAGCAAATCATTCCAAAGGATAACTTCCCTTTGCCCAATATTGACCAGCGGTAGACAGAACTGCTGGACATGAGTTACTCTCTTTCATATTTGCCTATTTTGGCCATAAAAACCGATGCACGTTTTGGATCAAGAGCACATGAGCTTTATACTGGATTTGGAATTATACTATTACCGAGTGATGTTGTTCGATCTGAGGAATGTAGAAGCTACTAACCAGATATTAGTAAACTCGATGTTCAAGGATCGGATCAGATGAACGATGGAAGTGTATGTGGAGTGATACAAAAACATCGATTCCATTGATCTACTCTATGCGCGAGCTTCACAGTGGACACAATATCATCGAGCTCGACTCCCTCAAACCAATCCCGACTTGCAGCCCTTGACGGCAAAACCTAATAATGAGAATCACCATGGTGAACCGAAGCTCCTCAAGTTGCCGCCAGACCACTCCACTTCGAACAAATTTCACAACGGTGGTCTTTTTTCCTCCAACCATGTCTTCTAGCTCCGCCTTCCAACTAACCATCTTCGACCTCAAAATGTCAAGCATCGTCAATCACCCCTGCACTCCACTTTGGGACTATGGATGTAAAGCCCCCGCCTATACGAACCCAATGGAACTAACATCGTCGCCTTAAATTGACTGTAACCCCGAGAATATTGAAAGAGTTGTGACGGCTGCTTATTTTTTTTACTGAAGGATATAGAAAAAAGAAAGACGAGAAGTGATGGAAAGGGTTATATGTATGGGGTTATTTTTAGTGGATATATATTGTTATTTTAATTTTTCTTTTTAATCGTTGCGCGTTTCAAGCTTGTACGATCACACAGCATGTCCGATCGCCACGAAACTCATCTGCGTGCATCGCTTTATTATTTCGGTTCTGATGGTACTAGTTTCATCAAAATCCAAGACAGTGCTCAAGAATGATAATTTCACGCGTTAATTAAAAAGAATTATTATTAAAACAAGTTTAATCACTTTACTTAAAAATTAAAAGTTTACCATTATCTTTTATTATTTAAAAGAAGCTAAATAGGCTTATTATACCAATTTTATTACATTAAATTTAAGATTTAAATATTAAAATAATTTTGATATTTAAATATAAAGCGTTCGAAATTCCGGGTCGTTACATTCTTTCACTTTAGAATATTTCGCCTTGAAATACTGAAAAAAGCAATAAAACAACAATCACACATCAATACCTAATGGTATTACAATCACTAACAACCAAAGGAACAATCGCAAAATAATATTACATGATATTGCAATCACTAGCAACCATAGCTTATGGTTCGCCCAGGTTCAAAAACCTCTCATCACACAAGGATGATCAACAACCCACTAAGCATACCTTACACTCAAAAACCTTAGGTTAATACTTAATTGATTATTCATGCTACCTCAGAACAATTTGAAGAGTCAATCCCCAAACTCTCCACAAGCCAACAGTAATAGCATACAAGTATTATTAAAGCCCATACGATGCATATATATCATCCGTATGCAATATCAAATCTGATCACTAGCTCCATCGCATAAATTTCACATTCAAACTAGTATGGATCACTTGACCTCTCTAGTGCAGACTCTGATCAGGTTCCTTGATTAGAAACCTATGTTCTCCTTACATACACAAACACTTGATAGAAAACTTAGGATCATATCAAGAATCCATATCAATTGTTTGCCATTATAACGATCGCCTTCTCAACCCTCAAACGTCGATACTAATACATCCACGGTATTCACGTGTCGAGCACCCAAGTGCCGGAAAGGCAGAACATTAGGGTAAAACAAAAGAAGAAAAGAAAAGGAATAAGAAAGAAGAGAACACAATATCAGAATCTCATAATGGAATGATAACATATAATCAAAATGATCTTTTACAAAGAAAAACTATACGTATAAAACTAAAATATCATCAACCTGGACAGTTATAACTGTCTGTCCTTGCAATCACTGAAATAAACAAAGCAATGCAGCGGAAACAAAATCTTTGGTAGGTAATCATCCAGCTCCTCTCTCCAAGAGCTCCAATGATCATCAATGAAATCTGGAAATATATATGGGGCTAACTCGAGTAATATAAGAAGAATAACACTAGGATAAGTCTGGTAAACCAGCGTGAGATGACTCAAGTAATTTGAATTACTATATTTGTAAAACCTTTTAAAGAATAAAGGTATCCCGCAAGACCACGCCGCAAATAGACACGGACGGGTTTTTACCTTACGATAACCGAACCACTTTATAGGAAAATTTAGAGATATTATAATAATGTCTAGGATGTTCAACATAAATATAAATCATAGCTGAAATGGTTACCTTGGTTACATTTGACAGCATATTTAGGTATACAAACAAAACCGCTAAGGTAAGTTCATATAAATGGATTTTCCACGGAGACCACCCCAGTATACTCGTAAGCCATACTAAGACCGATCACCTATGACTAGGGTCAGAAACTACCTTTCGAGCGTTGTATATCTCTAGATAAAATATACCATAAGGTAAACACAACCATCCCACGCCCTAACACGTGAATTGAGTATCATCAACTCCCCGTGTGCAACAAATCGATAAGCATACTTTGGATAATGGAGTTGATGTACCCTCTATTTGGGTTAGCTGAACCAGGGACCATGCATCCTACTCTATCTTTAGTCATTTCCCGATGTCGAGGCTACGTTCGGCACCTTCACATGAGTTTTCAAAAAAACTCGATCAAACGATGAATCCCACATGGATTCCATCATCTCAATAGATTTCGGAACCGCACATGGTTTCCATCATTCCACTTCCAAATCATAGAACCCATATAATAGTTTTGGAGTGGTATTCGGTATGTAAAACACATACCGATCCCGGACTCTTCAAAACCAATAGATGAATTTCTGGTTAACTCAATTTCGGTTCTTTTAGAAGTAATTGAAAGCTAGAGGCGTTTTGTACCAATACTCCTCCCCAGGGGTTCTTATTGGTATAAATCCATGAAGAATTCCATATACTTCCTAAGTTAAGTTTGGTCAAGATCGGTAGTCAACTAATCGACTATCGAGTCTTGAACGCTTGCTTATGGGAATTAAGGTTCCACACTTTACACATTTTCGACCTTTTTGCTTAACTATTCCTCTACCTAGAAGAATGCTGATAGGTTAAAGCTCTATTGCTCTGTCCCTACCTAAACATCAGTCTTGACTCTCACAAATAGAGAAGCTTACTCGTTCGACTTTTAGTATTAAGCATATTAGTACTAACATCCTATAAACAATCAAACTAAGGTCATTACATAGTTGTTGTTAGCGCCAAAATTTGTCGCTAACACCTAAATCCAAGCGAAAGCACTAAATACCAGTCACAACTCACAGATAGAAGATATGTGGTGAATATTAATATGGAGAACGACAAGAATTAAAATGAAAGTAGTAAAGAACAACAGATTTTATAGTGGTTCGGCTAACTCCGGCCTACGTCCACCCCAGAAGTTTCCTTTTTATTGATATTAGAATCGATTACAGTTACAAAATGGCAGAGTGTCCTTAGCCTTAGAAAAGAGAAAGTAAGACAGTCGAAAGGAAGATCCCTTTTCTGAAGTCCTACATGCTGTATTTATAGGCAAATCCCGAGTTACTGGGCTTCCTGAGTAGTCCGGGCCTATCAGGACCATAGCCGAGCTAATATCCTTCATTCTGACCGACCCACACTGCCAGGCCGACCGACCTATGCCGATACACTCCATACTCTAGTATGCCGATCCACACCACCAGTGACCGAGCCACACCACCATGTCGTTCATACCACCAAGTCACCAATTGGCACTTGCCGAACCAACCACGCCGAGCCACATCCCACGAAGTCGACTCGAAGCAACAACTTCTTGGACACGAGGCTGCCGAACGATGTCATGCTGACCCACTTTATATCCCACTGAGATACCGAGCGACAACCTGAAGCGAAGGACCTTAGGACTCGAAGCAACCGAGCCCCATTCCATACCGAGCCAGTTCCTTCCATTCCTACCGAGCCACCCCGACCAAACCACAATGTCGAGCGACAACCAAGGCTGACTCAGGATCTAACTAGGCCGAACTCCCTTCCATGATGAGCCACCAACACGGCCGAGCCACCAATGCCGAGCCACTCATGCTGAGCCACCTAAAAGACTCGAAGAAATCATCCATACAACTCGGAGCAAATCCAGGGCGACTTGCGACTTATCGAAACCCAAGTTTCGAGTATCCAATAACCTTCGTCCATCGACTATGCCGAATCCCGGCTGTAGATCCATGATTATTATCCATGCTTGATCGTCCATCCATCTAATTGACTAAATCTGTCATGAACCAACCTCGACGAACGAGTAGTCAACTTAGTTATGTCCACCTATCTACGGCCTTGCCAAAAGGCGGGTTAACACTTGTTACTTATCATCCAAGTATAATCAAGTCACATAAATGAATTTTAGTCCCTTTATAATTAATTTATCCTTTATTAATTAAAACATTTTTTTTATCTAATAAAACTCCTTTTATAAATCAAGACTTCTTTTATTAATTAATACTCTTTTATTAATTAAAAGTTCCTTTATATGCTTGTATAAATATATTAGATTTCTCTTTATAAAAGATATATACTTGTCTTTATAAATTTAACTATTCATTTATTCTTTTAGTACTTAAAAAAAGTATTCATATACTTATTCCAATGGTATAAGCGTATTCACAAATCGTTTAACAAGTTTTACTTACTTGAAATATAATCAAAGAGATTAAAATAATTACTACCAAAATATTGTTATAATAAACTCATTTTCTTTTATAAATTAAACATATAACATTTTCTATCTCTTTATAAAAGATTTAAATATTTGTTATTATCTTTAAGATTCCATTGTTAAAGATTTATAGTTTTTCTTCCATAATATAGTTCAAGGGTTTAAAAACAAATGTTGCTAAAACATTGTTTACTACAAACCCAAAACCATTCCATTTAATCATTATCTTTAAAACTCTTCTTTTAAAAGTTTAATTTCATTTAAGGGTTAATGACAAGTATTGCTAAAAACAATTGTCACAACAAACCCAAATATTTTATACTTTGAAAACATTCCTCTTTAAAACTCCCTTCTTAAAGATCTATTTATATTTAAAGGTTAAAGACAAGTGTTGATCAAAACATGTCACAACAAACCCAAAGCCATTTACTTGTATTTTTTTCTACTAAATATTCATTAGTAAATATCTAATTATATTCCCAAGTATAATTAATAATAGGATGAAAACAAGTGTTGCTAAAAACACTGTTTAAAACGACCCAAAACTATTTATTTATCCATTAATAACTTTAAACATTTATTTAAAGATCAAAGCATATCCACACTTATTAATTAAGGCAACACACCCTTAGTTGATAACATAAAACAATTTATTTTAACTTAAGTGTTAAAATCCAGATTCCCTTTATTATGTTTATAAAATAATTAATTTAATACTTAAAACTTATATATATAAAAATATCTTTAAAATACTTATTAGTATATGAAAATACTTTTAAAACTACTTAAAATATATTATAATTACTTATATGGAATATTTTGTAAAATTAGAGAATTTTGGAATAAATAGAAAAACAAGTTTTTATTTTAAAAGCTACTTAGTTTAGAAATTCATAATCAATTGTTAAAGATATACTTAAACTTGAAACCAATTTTAAAACACTCTTTTATAAGTTAGAAAACAACCCTAAAACTATTAGAGAAAAATACATAATTTATTTATCATTTTTAAACAAATTATAGTTTCAACAGCAAAGGTAGCATTTCTGCAAATGCTACCATAATAATTTGCTACAATTTTGTGCTTAGATTTCGACGTCTTAACAAATTATTTTTAATCCATTCTTTTTATAGTAGTTGCTATACTTTGGGTACTTGAAAACCATGAAGAAAAATTCCAAAGAGTATATTTTAACTATTTTATATATATTCTTGAAAACAAGGTATTTTATCGAACTTCTCTTGACTATTTCGCTATAACTTTTGCATCTTCTTTCAACTAGCTATCAAATGAATTAGGCTTCAAAACTTTCCCAATAACAATAATATATTATTTACTTTATTAATTGCTACAGAAATCTCTAAGAAAGTTTCCACAAAAATGCGCGTAATTTTCAAAGACGGAAAAAGTGTCACTATAGCGACATTTTTACTTCAATCTTTTGTTACTTTGATTTACTTCTTCTATAACTTTCCAAAACATATTCTTTGATTTTCTAAAAACTTATAGAAGTATATTTACCAACTAAATAATTTATATTTAGAAGTGTTCTAAAAATCATCAATTTTAAACTTTTTAGTTTAAGGGATTCAAAGTGCGCTTATAGCGAGTATCGCTATACGGACCATTCTGTGTTCAATTCAACATCCATTGTCTGGTGTCATGCACATTTATACATATATGATTTCCATATTTAATCCATATTACTATGAAATAAGTTCTAATAGTTAACATGTCCATTAAGTATTCGAATGCTTTTAATTTAAACTACTCCTTTCAATGGTTTTAAGAGCAATACTTTAGCAAATCAGCAAAATATCATGGTCATAACTTTACTTAGTTAGTGTCTATTATTACTAATTATATAACAAACAATTTTATCAAGCAACATTTCAACAATTTTTTGACATAACTTGTTAATAAAAAAATTTCCCATAGTTAAAGTGAGAATAACTCACTTTTATTTGAATCAAATTTCTTTTTCTTCCTACCAACATTCACTAAAACCCTCTACACTACCTTCCTTCCACACACACATACACACAAGCCAAGAATCAAGCAAAACAAGAGAGAATGGAGGCTAGAAAGTGCAAAACCAAGGCACTATAGGTCTATGATGCTCACGGCCTTGAATGTTTTCTAGAGATGGGCTTCACTTCTTTGGATTTTGAGTTTATGGACTGATGTTATATGCTATATTAGGATGGTAGCATGAGTTTGAAGAAGTTTGGGAAGTTTTGGATAGAGTTGCTCTTATTTAGAGAGTTTTTAAGAAGAGAAAGAAGTGAATTCAAGTGAAACTTTTCAAGTGAAATTGTGAATGAATAAGGAGAGTAAGGGTGATTATTTATAGACTTTAGAAAGTGGCTAAATGACCTCCCTTACCCTCAAATGGTCTGCCAAAAAGAGATAGCCAAGCATGCTCTTTTAACACCTTACTTCCCTTAAATCACTCCTTTCAAATCTCCTTAAATCAAGGGTCCACTTGTCCTTCTTCCAGAAGCCTTTTTTCTAATTAATGACCATTAGTCTTAAGTATATTTAAGTACTTATTAATTTGTTCTAATGAGGCCCTACTAGTGCACAATTATTCTAACAACTTATATTGAATAAAATATTAATTTTTCACAAAAAGTTTTTTGGTCACATTTTCAATATTTATTAAAAGTATATATTTTTGTAAACACATTTCAAAAATAAGTTTTCTATCATTAGTTATTAATTAAAAGGTGTTTAACAAGGTTATAAAATCATATTTAATCACATTAAATCTTGGATTCAAATATTTAAATAATTCGGATATTTAAATACGAAGTGTTCGAAATTCCAGGTCGTTACAGCCGTCAAGAATCGAGTGAAAAATCCTAACTCGGACCGGTGTAAATCAGCTCGAAATCCATGTACTCGAATCCCAGATCAAGAACTTATATGCGAATATAATGATCTACATATAATTTACATGCTATTCCAATTTATTTCTTAACTACACCAATTGCTTCTCATTTTAAACCACATTTATCTACATTTGTAGTATTTCATTTAATACTATAATTCATTTCTCGGTCATTCATAACATATTACCTAAAGTCTACGAACATTTTATAAAGACTTATCTTCATTTATAAAACATTACCCAAGATTATAATTATCTTTAAAAAGCTACTACTTTACCTATAAAACATTTCTTAAAAACACAATTTCATTTTAAAACATCCCACAAAACACAACTCGTATTTATTAACACTTTTAAAAACTAAGTTCATATGCGTATATCACTCCACTACATCCTACGAGTATATACAAAACAATCTTATTCATTTGCTTAATATGGATATTCAACCAATTTAAAATTGTTTAAATTCTACTATCTTTCAATTTAAGAGTTACAAAAACTCAACTTTTTATATTTTCACAAGAACACTTAGCTTCAATTTCTATATCAATTTAGAATTTTCCGACTGTCCGAAATCATCTAAAATTCCATTTTATTTCAAAAGTTGAAAACTACAAATCAGCAAATCAAACAGGATGCACAACCAAACTACCCTAATGCATATGATACATGCATCCATTAAATATCTTAGTAGAAAACTTAAAAATTAAACATCGGGATTTATTTCAAATCATTTTAAAATAATATATACTTATAACTTTTTATTTATCAAATCGTACTTTTGGGATTTAATCAAAATTTGTTTTACCAAAAAAAATATAAAGCAAAACTACTATAGTAGCATTCCCCACTTTGAAACTCGAAAATAAACACCGATGATGCTGCAGTCATCACCAGAATTATTTTCCAGCGATAGAAGTGAGTCCAGTACTTTCTACCTCTTTAAAAATACTTTTGACAAAATTTCTATTTATAAATACTTTCAAATAATACTAGTATTATTTTCTCTTCACAAAATTTGAAAAACGATTCCCGAAAACACTAGAATTTAAGTTCTTAAATTCTTAGTTTAAATCCTTTTTACTTATAAACTATACTTTATAAACCATACTTATATAAAGTTACTTCCGTATCTAAATTATTTCACAAATGTATATCTTTGTTTAGATTATAATAAACAGCTTTTATTAAAGTTAAATTTTAACCCAACATTATCACTGATCGCCTTATAGACAAACTGTGAAACTTAATTAACAAGGTATTTGTTTCAATGTCCTCACAATTACTATCTACCCAACCCATGTGGAAAAAAGGTAAAACTGCTCATAAAATGGTTGAGCATAACTGATCAAACAATAAATGCTAATAATTGAATATTATCATTTTCTAACAAATAAACACATCATAAATAACTATGTCAATTTTTGAAAAATTATCCTTTCATATATAAAGTATAATCCTAGGTAAAATTATTTCATTTACCAATTTCAACATACCACTGTGTTGGTTTGTCCTGTTCAATTGTTTAGAGATCCCTATCAATAACGTTAGTAACACGTATTGATCAGAATCCATAAACCACTCAACAGACCAATCAACACAATGTAAAACATTTTTATAACAATAACAAATACGCATTCTCATATATATATATATATATATTACACTCAACTCATAATGAGGCATTCTGTTACCCTGTCTTTTAATGAGTTATGCCCCACCAAAGCCAAGGTTCTCACCTAAACTTCAGCTCTGATATCGAATATAACGAACGGTCTTTTCGACCCCAAATGTTGACACTAATACATCCATGGTATTCTCGTGTCGAACATCCAAGTGTCGGAAAGACAAAATGTTAGAGTAAAAGAAAACAAAAAGGAACGGAAAATGAAAGAAGAACACAATATCAGAATCTTACATGTGAAACGATAATATATAATATCTTAAAAGATCATTACCAAAAGATAAACTTTAATATACATACAACAATCAGAGTAAACTAACATATCATCAGCCTGAACAGTTATAACAGGCAGTCCTCACAAATGCTGATAGATACAAAACAAGTAATACAGTGCAAAATAAATATGTTAATAGGTTTTGGAGGCATCCAGCTCGTCACTTGAAGTTCCAAAGCATCCAGCTAAATCTGGAAAAATACCCGAGGTTGACCCAAGCATTATAAGGAAATAACACCCAGATCAGTCTAGTAAACCAGCATGAGAAACTCAAATCATAAGGATTTTTATATTTATAAAACCATTCAAAAATAAAGGTATCTCGTAAGATCACGTAGAAAATAAACACAGACGGGTTTTCCCTTACAATAACCAAATCATTTCTATTAGAAAATCTAGTGATATTATAATAAAATATAGGGTATGAAATATAAATAATCAAGTAGTTGTGGTGCATGTGATTGTACACCACAACAATAATAGGTATACAATCAAAACTGCAAAGGCACGGTCGCAAATTGTGTAGGACTCCACGGAGGTGCCCTCAGTACTTTGAGAACGGCCTTGCTGCATAAGGATAAGAGATATCCTCCCGAAGCATCATACATCCCCGACTGATGTACATACGATATACATAGCTGGCCACAACATGAGACCTAGTGCACCACTCATGCATGCATAGCTATAGGTATCTTTAAGGCAGAGCTACCTGCACCCTTGGGTTAGCTAAACCCCTTGTCTACACATCATATCTTTTGTTTTAGTCATATCCACTGGTGAGGCTATGTCCAGCATTCCAGCACACGAGTCACCACTCGAATAGATCACAACCACACATAGAGTCCCATATCGCAACAAATCTCAGAATCACACATGGATTCCCACATCCTGAATCGATCATGAATAACTACATGTGTTCGAGCATCTCAAACAGATCTCGAATCTCCTTATAGATTCCAACATCTCGAACCAATCATGAACCTCTTCAAAAGTATAGAACATATATATGGTTTTGGAGTGGGTACAGTTTGAGTCATCTCAAATAAGTACACTTCCCCGCTTACTGCATGCTCCAAAACAATTCGATAGATTTTCAGTAAACTCAACTTCGATTCTTTTGAAATAAACAGACAATACATAGGAGTGGAGATCACCACCTAACCAGATGGGGTCGGATTTCCTTATCATTTGTCCTTGAAGAGCAAAACGAGTTTATACATACAGTATAGCATCACCGAAGATAACTGTACCGTATAATTCTCGTGTTTCTTCTAGATATTTCTAGAGTTATATTTTGGTCAATTTCAACAATAATGAGAATGATTGCATTAGGGAAACTAAGTCCCGTATACTTTCCATAAGAAAATAATCACACAAATATGATTAACATACACAAAGCATGATCAAGTAGTATAAATGACTTTTAATCCCCATTTTAATTAATTAATTCTTTATTAATTAAAAATCTCTTTTATTAGTAAAATTCCTTTTTACCTAATAAAACTTCTTTCATCAATTAAAACTTCACTTATTAATTAAACTTCACTTTTTAATTAAACTTCACTATTCATTTCTACACATTTCAATACTCTCAAAAGTATTCATACACTTATCTCAACAATATAAGTATCTTCACAAATCAACAATAAGCTTTACTTTCTTTAAGCACATTCAAAGAGTTTAGAAGCAAATGTTACTCAAACATTGTTACTATATACCCCTTCTCTCTTTTATACTTTAAAACTCACTTTCAATATTTTTCCAAAGATTTCATGCTTGTTATTATCTTTAAAATTCCATTATTAAAGATCTAAGTGTATTCATAAACACTTAACAATATTTTCCCACTTTAAAATATTATTCAAGGGTTTAAAACCAAATGTTGCTAAAACATTGTTTACAACAAACCTAAAACACTTCACAAAACCATTTCATTCAAAAATTTCTTCAACGATTAAATTACTTTTATAAAGGTTTAAGACAATTGTTAGCCAAACATTGTCACAACAAACTCGATAGCACTAGTTTCATTAAAATCCAAGACAGTGCCCCAAAATGATAATTTCATGCGTTAATTAAAATATTAAAACAAGTTTAATCACTTTAATTAGAAGCTAAAAGTTTACCATTATCGTTTATTATTTAAAAGGAGTTAAATAGGCTTTTTAAATCAATTTTATTACATTAAATCCAAGATTTAAATATTTAAATAAATCCGATATTTAAATATAAGACATTCGAAATTCTGGGTCGTTACACTGAACCTGGAGAAGGATAAGAGAAAAGAGGGGTAAAGGTTATTCAAATAACAGAGGAAAGAAAGGGGTTAAAGATGGAAGCGTATCTTTTCTTTCCTTTTTCATTTCACGCCCTTCTATAATCAATTTCCAATTCCTTCCTCCTCCCAAGCTATAGCCAGCCATACAATAGCCCCATATGGGCCTCCATTCCACTTCAAGTCGGATTAGTTAATTTACATTTAAATCAAATTTAAACATACATTGATATCTTATATCCATAAGCATGTATACAACTTTTATATACACATTATTTTCAATACTGATCAATACAAATCAAATAAAATTTTATAAGTAATATTTCGTAAATATTAATTAATTTTAAAAAATTATAATGTAATTAAATCAAGTGGTAGTCGGAGCATTCAATATTTTGGTCGTGTGACTCTTATGTGTAAATTCAGTCAGCAATTAATATTGAAAAATTCAAATATTCCCGTTAACTCATCACCTAGCTTGTGGTGTGACATTTTAGCCAAACTTATCGCTTATATAGCTTTGATAACATCCAAATTTACTTATTTTAAGTGTTACCGAGTAGTGACTATTATTTACACCAATTCTCTTCGTCAAAAGTTCAAAACTATATCTCATTGGGACTTACAGAATTCGGTAATGGTCAAAATTCCAATATCGCCCACATTCAACTTTATAATCCTACATAGAGTCCTTGGTTAAATTATGACAATTATTATTAACCGTACTGCTCTGGCCACAGACTTTGACTTTGAGTTGACTTAAGTTGACCCCGTGATACCAACCCCATATAACATAGGGGCTCTTGAATAATGTTTCACTTCCAATGATTCTACTTGACCCAACTATAATCATTCGTTAGACACCATGGCATGATTTAAATATAATCAAAGTAGAGTTTCCACATTGAAGCTTGACAATGTTCTCAAGTTGAGGGAATTGTGTGATATTGTTACATCGTTATTTTTTGTTTGACCTTAGTTATATTTACCAATAGAAAACTATTGGGTGAGTCATTCCATAGTTATCCAATAACTATCTGTATGTAACCCATGGTGCCTCCAGCAACCATGAGTAATAAACTTCCCAACATTTGGAAAGCGTTACATTGTCTAGTCTCCATAAATATATCGATATCTAATCTCTATACATCTTGACTATGAATATTTAAAATGGTGTGTTTATTATATTATGACAAATTAATCATGATTACAACACATTGTAATTACTATCACAAAACACACCATTTATGTATTTTCTATTAAGTATACTTATATTGGATAATCAATTATTTATAACACGTTATGATAAGTATATAACAATAAAAAACATTTATTTTAAAGAAGATTGGTTATCGAATTTTTTATATGTAACAACTTATACAAACGCATAGGGCATACCCCTAACTCTATCAATTTTCTCCCTTTTCTCCCTATAAATACCAAACTTTTCCTCATTTGTTTTCTTCTTCTTGCTTCCTCTCTAACCTTGGCTAAAATTTCATTCCCCCTCGACCCCTAGCCGAATTCATTTAGCCATTAAATCAAATATAAAACAAAATATTGTGGTGCATTCGACCATTGCACAATCGGTTGATGTACCTAAGGAGTGTAGTAATTCTCACATATCAAGGTATGCATTAGTCTTTCTCATGAAGATACATTTGCAGTGAATCATACCCCTTTAGATACAACTACCATAATTATATTTTGACAATGTACTTATAATCCCTTTTGGATTTGTGTATCATATAATATGGCAGAGTTAATACTCTTAATAGTTTTTTGACAACTGAGGAATATCTACATTGATAAGAAACTCATAGTTTCTCTTTAATGTATAAGAATACTTATTAGACATTCTAACGCATTATGTTCGTTAAGGTTTGGTTAGTTTTATTCCATCCATCACAATCAGTTTTATCTTTGGATCGTATCCAAATCCATTTTACTAGCAATAATTTCTAAAAAAATATCCATTGCTACGAAGTTGGTATTTCTTGAAACAACAATTGTTTCTCAGTGCAGCAGAATAGGTATTCATAAACACCTTTTGAATTGCCTTATATATAAAATTGATTTGGTTTTAGTTTACAAAACTTATATTAAAAACATAAATTGGTCATCCAATGACAATCCTTCCCATACTTTTTTTAGGGTGATTCATACAAGATCCCTCACATATAACTATTATGTGTTGTCTTTCAGCTTGCACATCCTACCAACTCCTTGGCCTAGGATATGTTGGGGTTTATTATAACCCTTGTCTTGTATGATTTGCAAATTATTCTTTCGATAAAATTAATTTTAACCTTGCATGCTACTCTTAATAACATGACCTTATAAAAAGGAATTAACTCAACTTCACTCATCATTGATCGTACTTTTTCCAATAGTGTTCGGCTGCTCCTTATCAATACATTATGGATCAGAGGAAGGGTAACTTTTGAGATTGAATCTTTATTCATTTTCAGATACGTTTGTAACTCTTTCCAATATACTAACTTATTCAATCGTTTCGAATCGTTTCTATTGCATGTAATTTCATTCTCTTCCATTTTTGTATTCTATGAACTTATCGTAGACATACTACATGTGTATCAAATACACACGTTCATATTTCTGATAATTCATTGATGAATTCAACGAAGTATATGGAACCATTTTGGTATTATTAGACTTATGATTGCATACATCAGTATGTATCAATCCTAAGACTTCATCAACTCTTATGTCACTCCCACTGAATGTGTGCATTGTCCTTAATTGTTTGAGATATAATTTAGTAGTACCAAATGATTCATAATCATGTAATCAAAGAATTATTTCTCAAAACCGTGGCTTAGTCTATAATTCCAAAATAATTGCAAATAATTTCAAATACTTATGTATTTTCTAATGCATCGCTTTTTTTATGAAAACAAATAACACTATTATAGTTTTATTTGATAACGAATATTCATATTATTCATTATTGAAATAACATTAAAACTATTTTTAAGTAAGTATTGAAAATAGTTATTATTTTGTAAATAGTATTTGGTATACGAAAACAATTTTCATAACTTGGTGCGATCAATAAGTGCTATATGGTATGCTCCAGCTATTCCCATCATTACTATAATAGCGTATAGAATACAGAGCTCTATTTAATCACTTAATATAGGATATTTATTCCATCTACTATAACCAATTTACAATCGATAGTTTTCAGATCAAATATCTTGAACTCAAAGAAATAAATCTCATAGAAAACAATTTTCCTTATGAAAATACATTTTGGAATAAAAATCATATTTCTCATTACAATGTTAAGTATATATTATTAATTTACAATTCTTGTTTCTGATGTTTCTTTATGTAGCTGAAGTGACAGTCTACTCTCTTCATCCCAACTGTGCCTTAAGTTACATTTACTCTCGTACATTCGCTTTTCTTTCCAAATAGTCAAACCATTCAAAAGAAACCCTTACTATAACATCGTAATGAATTCTTTAAATAATGCATTTGGTTATTCTTAACATTTAAGGATATTAAATAATTTGCAATTTATATAAACTGCTCAAACTGACATTTCGATGATCGAATTCTTAGGTCTATATTGTGGTTTTGGTCTGGTGTTTCATTAAACATAGTAGATCAATATTATATCAATTATATTGAATACATGATATCATGTTATGGTCCATTTGCTTATTTCAAATGAACCAATTTCATCTAGGTTTCAACATTACAAATCATGACTCTTTCACCATATAACATTTATATGTAGTCGTATACGGATCAGGCTCCATATTCAAATATTGCTCTTAAAGTTCAAAACTCATAAAGGACAATACATGGTTATGAAAAAATAAACACATAAGTGATCAATTATAAATGTATTTAGTAGTTGTAAAATTAGACGCTTGCATGGGTATTGAAAAAATAACATGCAAAGAATATTATTTAGTTGGTATATTTTATATTTTTGTTTGTCAATCTTTAATTCGGTTTATTTATAAATCTTAATTGATAAACATTTTATCAATTATATTAATTACATAGATTTATCAATGTAGATTATTATAAATTTATATAGCAAATGTTCTTACAATTTTAGATAGGTTAAATGTTACCATTTCATTTATCTAATAAAGCTCTCACTAGAATTTTATGTTTCTCAAAACCATAAGACAGAACATAAAAATCTTTTGACTTCTCTCGTGGGTGTTAAGACCCGTATTCCTTGGGATTCTGACCTTAAGGAAAGCTCAAAAAATCATAGGCCTGCATATGATAGATAACTCCTTATCGATTATATCATATCCAACTCCTAACCCGTGTTCGTTGTCATAGTCTCATCTTTACCTTGAGGAAAGCTCAACAAATAAAGAAAGATTATTCGCTTATACCCACCATTTCGCGACAGTCTAAGTGTACTGCACATACCTTATGGAAAGCTCAAAAAATATATGTAGTTATCTTACCTCGTCTATTCAATATATTAATATTACTATGTATAACATCCTTAGCCAAAGGAAAGATCAACAACTAAGGAGTATGCAAGTAATCAATTAATATATAAATGGTTGAGGAGAACTTTATATTAAAGATTCATAACCTTTAATATATTTAATTTAGTGATATCAACTTATGGAATAATGTAGCTCTTATGAAATTCCCTCGTGATATATCAAAAATTATGTATTTATCAGAAATCATGGTATGGGTGTTATACATATGTATTTATCCCTTACGTCTCATATGGGTTTTTTTTCAGTTCCACCTTTTATTATACGTTCATATTATATAAGTTTAATTATTATTTAACTTTTATAATTTAATCAATTTATATAATAGTCTTATGTATATTACTAATTAAATCTTATTTGATTAATTTAATTAATTAAAAATTTAATTAATTTTATGTTATTCAATTAAACATTTTAATTGATATGTATACCATAACATTTATGGTTATACATACATACATACATACATATATATATATATACAAGTATGGTGGCACGTCCGTTGGACGTGTGCAAAGAAGGAAGTGACGTATTTTGTCTTTGTTACAATTATGATATTGTGAGAGATTATAGTAATGTTTTCGTTAATTATGGGAAAAAAGAAGAAGAGGATATGACAAATAAACAGAAATAAGGTGTTGTAAGAAAGACGATAGGTAAACCCGATAATGATGAAGTACCTTTGTAGGAGTTCTTTGGCACGTGCAATGCATGTGCACGTGTGCAGGAGAAATTGGTATTATGAAACATTGTTTGTTGGTTTTTTTTTTCACCTTACGAAATGACATTGTATGTGATGTTGCATTTTTATGTGCGTACATGCACAAATCATTTTTTTTACGTTAATGTTGGTATTTTGTATATAAAAGGAGAGTTATATGATATATACAATAGTTATGGCTCCGCCATTCAAAATTTAGCATCATCCAAAAAGCCGAGCATTTCAAGAAATGATTTCATAAGGAATTATACTGTACATGCATTGATCTTTAGTTGACAATTCAGATAGTCAAGTCTGATTCAGTGAGGAACGCTATTTGTACATGCATTGATCTTAAGTTGATGATTTAAAGCTAGCAGCTTCTTTTGTTGTGGATTGGTCTTCGGAGAACTTCTATTTTTGGATTAGTAAGATTGAGCACTGCGGGTCTTTTTTACTGTACTATTGACATGGGGATTTTCAAATTTTGGGAAGTCTACCGCAGTCATTCTGGTTCAGCAAAGTTAAGTGCAAGGTTTAGGTAGGCATGATACTTATAAAGATCAGAATGCCCTACATTGGCTGAATGGTTAAACTTTTTTCTACCCATTAAGTATTGAGAAATTAATCTTGTGACATGTAAGAGTTGTACCAAGCATCATGTACTTGGACCATTATAGTACTGGGGTATACGCATGTAATATTTAGTTATGTGAATACAGTAGAAACCATTTTGTACGGGATCAGACTATTATCATATTATAACCTATAAAACAAAAGGTAAAACTCATCATTGTTTAAGATATAAAATGGTACGTGGAGACGAAGAAAACTCTTAGCGTCAATGTCAAATAAAAGTGTTTAACATATAAAGTATGCATGCATGTACTCTGCACGTGACCGAAAAAAGTGTGTGCGCGAAAGTAAGTTGGCAGCGAGATATGTTCGGTAGTATAGAGGGGGAATTATATATGTGTGAAGTTAGAAGTTGCGTTGTAGCAGCAAAAGTGTAGTAATCTTGTATGCTGGAATACAGTGGGGTTGAAATTAGTAGACGAAATGTTAGTTGGTTGACGTAGTGGATAATATGAGTACTTTGGCACGTCGCACGTGCATAGAAGGAATTGGTATTTATAAACGATGTTTGTAAGGTTTTTTTGATTTTACTAAATGACTTTGACATGTACGTAATTTTGCATTTTTTATGCATATACATGCACAAATCAATCGTCTATCAAAATGCGAATGAGACCAAGATATTTTAGGAAATTATCAAACATGTAAAGATAGTAATTAACTATTACATGAATATCTAAAGAAATATAATAAATATTAAAATTAGAGCTTTTAGTAATTTGGAATTTAGAAAACTTGCATCATCTCTCTTTTAAAAAGTATTAAACCACCATATTAATATATAAAGAATTTTCCTTGTCAACCATTAAGGTTGGACTTCACATGAAACCTTCAATATTGCTGAAATATAAAACTTCTTGGTGCTAGTGTTTAGATTTTGAATTTTCCTTTATATTATATCATAATAAAAATTTGTAAGACTTAAATTGATGTAATAATTTTTTTGAAGCTTTTTCAAAGTTGATGTCAACGACAATAGCTTGTAAGTAATTTGTAAGAACTAAAATACAGTTGTATCAATCTGTAAGAAATAATACACCTGAACATTTTCCCAGGGTTTGAGGTCGACATCAGTAACATATAGATGACGGAGTTAAAACGTTATATAAGGGATTTTGTTAAAAAAATGGAACTTGTTATATTTATATCTAAGTTAGATAAACGAACTTTAAGATAAATTTCATTTGTTCCACATGGAGAAAACACATATTAAAAATAGCATAATATAATGAAAGATAATAATAAAGTATTATAATGGAGATGCATCATTTTATTGTCGAGAAAAGCAAGAAAATAAATTTTGCATGATAATATACAAAAGAAATCACTCTTTACAGGAACAACCTTATTATGGAGTCATACAAAAACAAATTTTTCATGATAAATATAAGGTAAGTTTGTTTACAGAATAATCATCTAAGAATTACATTGTCACGTGACTATTTCATCAAACAATTTGAAAGTAACCACAAATTTGCTCATGCCAATAAACTATAGTCGTCATCCATTACAATCTGAATAGAATGCATGAGTACATTTCATAGAGAATATTACTGAAACATTTATAAATGTACTAAAAACATAGATGGCATGTCTGTGTAGTGATAAGTAAACCGATAGAAATGAAGATTGTAAATGATGAAAACCACCTTCAATAAATTTTACTGATCTGTAGGAACGTGGGCATTTTAGGAAGTCTTAAAAAGGCTTCACTCTGAACTTGTATTTTTTACTTGTGTTGTTTAGAGCAAGCACAGAATCAGTTGTTGAAATATTAGGAGAACAAAGCTCTTTGGTTGATTCATTGGTGCTCAAATAGTCTGCAAATTGATGACAGGCTGCCACATCTGGATCCAAATTCATAGCATCTGGATAAAACTATGGTGTACAGTCGATAGTCAGTTGAAACTATGGACTCTCGTAAAAGGCCTGTTCCATGTAGTGTAGTAAAACTACTGCCCAGCTTGAATGCTGCTGAGTAGTAGCAGAAGAAAAATCATTGAATGCAGTAAGAAAAACTTCCAGTTACTGAAGGAGACGGTGAGCTGTCGAAGGCGACGGTGCCGTACAGATTTGCGTTTGAAGCTGTAGAATTTTATACACAAATCAAACTGCAAATCATTAATAGGTCTGGGCACTGTAGCCAATGATGAACCTGGGGATAATGAAGATATGTTGCAGCTCTTAGATTTAAAAGAAGAAGGCTTATGGAGATTCAGCAAAGCACAAACTGCTTATGGCCAACCTACAACAACAGAAACAACGGAGTGGGTCTTAGCAGGCTGCTGCCCGGTGGTTAGTCGCGCAGCATCTAAAACATTCACAGTCCTAACACATAGACCATTATTTACGTGTAAATAGACAACTATGTTTGTGGAGTTTAAATGTTAATCTATGAACATGACCACACTATTGGGAAGAATGCTTTTCTTTCTTAAATCGATGATGATTCATTCTGAATTAATCTACTTTTAAAAGCAATATAGTTCTGCATATTAAAATAAAGTAAGTGAAAGTGATATGAATCATGCGTGGTAGATGCAACAGAACCACAGTGTAAATCATTTCACAGTGTAAAGTTGATGGTAACTACATGATATCAATCATGCATGATACATATGTAATAGAACCAAAGTGTAATTCATTTCATAGTGTAAGGTAATAAATATATGTCTTGTTTTATCTTTTTATGAATAAATTTCATTACAATGAGAAATCATGTTTTTACAGATTTTAAACGGCAAAAGAAAATAGACCGACTACCATATATAAATAAATAGCATCCTTGTATAAATAAATAACATTTGGTTCTAATGTATTTAGTTCCTTTTCTAGTACTACCAAAATCATCCAATCAATTATTGTATTACAATGACTATTCGTTACTGTTAGTATTTTCATGTTCCTAGACAGAAAATTTGTATGGAGGATTGTCATGTTCCTATCTACAAAAAAACCTCCACCGCATTAAAAAAAAATATACTGTTATTTTTCCCTAACCAACCATGAAAATACATATAAGGCCAAAATCTGAACTTAGTACAAATTCCAAGTTTAAGGTTTAGTAAATACACACCATATAATATAAACCAAGCATGCATAAAGTGATTTTCTGGGTCAAAAATTCAAATGTAGCAAAAATATCCCTTAAACCACCCAGACTTTCAAGTGGAACATAAAATTAACTTTCTAACTAAGCACTAAAAAATAATAAGTTAACTATTCCTCACAAATTACAACATTACTTGAATAACATAATCTAAAACCAAAGCACTATTAATGTTTGAAAAAATCAAACCAAGATTCCTATATAATAGCTTGGCCAGGAAAGAGACTTTAAACTGCAATAAAATATGGCCAAAATTTTTTAATTAGCAACTTACAAAAATCGGCTGTAAGTAGAATAAATGACCAAAAGACATTGGTGACTTAAGATGAATATGCTATTAACTTTAAGATGGCTACAACTTAGTAACTTACACACATCATTTATGAGCAAATCTGCTGACGATAATGCACCTCACATCAATCAGTTGCAAAGACAACACCCCACTTCAGGTAGGGGTAATTTGAATAAAGCATATTTTAGTTAAATTCATAAAACAATTAAGGTAAGTTGTGAAGAGAGATACGAATCTCAAATCAGATATCAAACCATTATGCAGTAGTAGCAAATACTTGACTTTATGTCTCTATCAAAATAGCTTTTGGTTTATATTAATTAAAAAAATCATTATTACATGCTGAAAATTTAGCTGACATAACTGAGAAAATATGTACATACTTACCCCTGATCTATAACAACCAAACGTCAGAATAATGGCATTAGCCTCCTCAACCAACTTATCTGTATAACCTTTTATGCGAGTCACTATCATCACCCAGGTTTTAACTATCTGTAACTCTTGATATAAGCAACAAAAATATTAATTACCAAAATAGTAAATTCAGGTATCTAAGTACTATTCATCCAAACCGTATCCTTAGAAGGCGAAGAACATGTACTCAAGATCAACTTATCAATAGCAAATAGAATTAAACGACATGTTCACCTTGTTTAATTGTTCCAACATCTCTTCTCTGTTAGCATCCTCTTCCTTACTCTCATAGATCTTAGAATCTAGAAGGAACTTTGATATAAACAAACACCACGATCAGAAATACAATTTAAAGCAAACAGAACCAAAACTTCAGTAAAACCGCAGAAATAAAAGGTTGATTTTAAAAAAAATCAAATTCAGTTTACTTTGTCCAATTCACAAAATGAACCAATGAGATAATGGAAAAATTATAGAAAAGAATATTTACAGCTAGCATAAAGAATAATGCATAAAGAATAATGCATCTGTATAGAAAAAAGATTTTCACATTATCCATGCTTGCCAAATAAATGAGTCGTATATTCAAAAACCCCAAATAATGAATAAAATATCAAATAAGAAATGACCTTCGGCAAATCAAAAAACACTGAATCATTTTCAAATTAAGGACGCTGAAAGCGATAGAAAGATGTCGACATGTAATTTTTGAAAGCATAATTTTATTTTGTTTTATATACAACCACCTCTTACTCATATAATTACTTTGCATCCACAAAGTATAGAGCGAGGAAATTGCCCAATCTAGTAAAAGTAGGACTTTTTCCAATAAACTTTATTACAACATATGTTATCTTAAAAAAATAATGAAAGTAGTTTGCAAATATGTTTCACTGTATTTTTCTTTCAATGGCATGGAAAAATGATATAGTCAATGTAAAACAATGATAATACTATATATAAAATTCCTTTTTTTTTCTCTTACTTTGTTGCTTGGTACTCTTAAAAGAAGATATATCATGTATTGACATTATTACCGGGGTGAAACAAAAAGATACCACTGGAACTACTTATCTACTTAAGTGAGACGTAGATGGATAAATGTAAAATATGGTCAGGTAGTTTAAAACGTGTTCGAAAAAGAACGTACCTAAACTGAGAGAGTTGAGCTTGATACATGTTTCAAATTACATCCCATCTATAACATGATAGACGAACAAATTAATTTAGTAGGATGATATGTTAATGTTCGACATAGTTTCAGGTTATAATTAGGCTGGAGTTTAGAAAAATGATTTTTGGAATTTGAAAACAGTTCTTATAATAATGCATAAGGTATGCACTTACTTTTATTATTATTAGGTTAGAGTGCATAATGGATTTTTTGTAAAAAAAATATATATATTTGAAGTAGAATGGATAATTTTGCTTTCAGTGCTCATTTTCTTGCAAAATTATGTCACTTTTTCACCAAAATGCAGTGGTGCATGAATGACTAAAGCAATATCCTAATTTATATCCATTGACGGAGGGAATTTGGAAAAGAAATGGGTAATTTTGTCGAAGTTAGGGAAAGTACCAAATCTACCAATTGAAAAAAAAATCTCACAAATACAAATGAAGTTAAAACATTAACCTTTTCACATATTAGTTTGCATATGTCTATTTTTGAAGCTGAAACATATAGTAATATCAAACCACGACCAACAACAAAAAGTTTGCTTTAAAAGTTAAACGAATAATATTTAAATTAGCATCAATTTAAAGTTAAGGCAAATCCACCAAGAAGCTAAATCATGATTTTACTGATGAAACACAACCGTAATAAACATTCTACAAATTTCTGGAATAAAAATCTACTACAAAGCAGAAAATAATGAAACTTTAACTAAAACAGACCTATTTGTCTTCTTTCAATTCTTCGGTTATCCGAACGTAGCCCTCTGTCTTCCGACTCATCATTTTCATTCATCGCTTCCTGTTCATCAACCGATTGTTGGAGCTTCACTCAAAATTTAATTGAAACCCTAGAATTTTGATTCGAAAATTATAAAAGAATAAAATTATGATTTTTATTAGAATAAGTCAGCATTTAACTAAATATAGTTGATAAATTAAGGCGATACAATTACCATGGAGGTGAAGGAAAGATGAATAGTTGAGGAAGGTGGATTGAGGAAAATGAGAAGAGATGTATGCTCGTGATAGAAGAAGAACCGTTCCAGAACGGGGGAAAATGAAATGAAAATGGTAGCCATCCGATCTCGCGACAGACGGTAGAAGCGGAGGAAGGAAGTAAATTAAGGTGAGGATGCGGTTGCCGATGAGGAAAGGGAAAGAGGGAAGTTGCCATTTTTTGTGGATGAGGGGAAAGTGGAGTTGAAGAAAAGTGGAGAACGAAGAGGAAAGAGGAAAGTGGAGGACTGTTAGGCAGTACGGGAATTTTTTTTTTCAAGTGGGGGAAAATACTGAAATGCCTCTATGGAATTTTTTTTTTCAAGTTGAGTTGGGGGCAGTACGGGAATTCAATAAAAGGCTTCAGTTTGACCGGTTTGACCAAGGTTTTGCTTTATAGTATAGATATATATATATATATATATATATATATATCTTTATATATATATATGTGTGTGTGTGTGTGCGTATTTTATTATTTGTTAATTAACTTTTAAATAACTTATTTAATTAAAATTTAAATTAAATTTTAATTTTGAAATTTATTATGTATATACATATATACTTACATCATCTTAAACAATTCCAGATAATGTAACATATATCATTATGTATATTATACATGTATATACTTTAATTAATTAATTATTTAATTAATTCATTTTAATTTATTACTCTTATTAATAAATACTAAAATTTTCAAAATATGTTTATTATATTTTCAAAACACTTTTGAAAACTATATTATAACATTTATAATGTATAGATTTTTCAAAACCAATTTTGAAGATCACAATATAACATATAATGTAAATCTTATTTTAAATTTAACTTTTAAATTTAAAATCATATTTTAATTTCAAAGTAATTTTGAAAAAATAGCCCAAAGCCCAATTCTTGTTGGGCCTTTCCTATTACGGGTAACCTTTGTGCTCACTTCACCTTTCGGGCCAGGTCGGTAGCCAAGGATGATAGGGTACTAAATTACCAAAACCCAAGCCTAGACATTGCTTTTATAGACATCCTACTAAATTGGCAAGCTTAATTAGTTAGCCGGAACATGGCTAGGCCGCATAGTCTACTTGGCTCTGAAGGAATTAGGCTAGCATGTAGTGGGTAAAATGGGTAAATGTCAAATTTTTGTACCATTTTGGATCTTATCGGGTCTATGAAGTCTAAATTTATTTGGACCTTATCTAAATTAGTTTCAGACAAAATCATTATTTTATTTAGTTTGTAGATAAAGTATTATTTTGATGTTGTATTTGAATTATATAATATAAACATGTGTATCACATAAACATGTATGTGTAAGTGCACTGCAACATTTATAGTGACATAGCCTAATATGCCTGTATATAGGTACTTCGATTTACACCGCAACGGACAGGTTATCCTCTCAGTATACAAATGACTTGTCTGATATATCTATGTGTGTATATATATATCTAGTAAAGTATGATATCAAAATATATTTATAATACCAAATTTGGTTAAAATTATAGAAAGTTATTTAAATATAGAAAGTTATTTTCTTTATTTAAAGTCATTCAAATGAGTAACCTTTAAACATAGAAAGATATAATTCTATAGAAGGATATTATTCTATCAAATCCAGATCTTAATATATATGGTTAAGTATGATATCAAATCTAGACCTTGACATCAACAAATCTTTTAATTTCAAAATTAAATCAATAAACTAAAATTACATAATATATATATATATATAAAGAATGTAGTTCAAGTAACATGTATGTTTAAATTCAATATTAGCAAATTTATTCAAACTTTTAGCTTAGGTAGGAACTAAAATCTTATAATTTAAATAAAAGACTGCTTATGAAGTTTAGAATAAATAGAAACTTTTTACCTTTTTGTAAAAAATACTTTCAAATACAGATCTTCATATCAAAATAAATGTATCTTTTATTAATAAAGGAAACTTTATAATGTATATTATTTTATGCATATTACAATACATATATGAACATTTATATTTAACATACACACACATATTGAATTATGTATTATATTTTGAAATCAAATTATATCAATATTTAATTCGAGTAAAACTTATAGATATATATATAAATATACATGTATTTTTTTAAATTGAAAATATATGTTTATAATCTTAACTACACATCATACATATTATATTTATACATAACATGCATTTGTTTAAATATATATTAAACTTTTATACATATCATACATTTGTTTACATGTATATTAAAATTTATTTTGTTTAAAACCTTTTTAATATCATTAAATTTTGAAATAAAATATATTTAATCTATAGCCGAAACTATACACATATAAAAAGTGGAAAATTAATTATATATAGATACACACACACGCATATTCACATCTCATGTTAACAACACATGGATACAAGGATTCAGGATAATATGATCTAACTACATATGAATGAATAAGTACATATATTTTTAAATTGTAAATAAATGTTTTACCTTGTTAAATTCTAGAGAATACGCTTTTAATGTTGAATCAAATAACTCGACTTGAATCTTTATTCAAAATCTTCCAAAAGGCACTACCCGATTGAAAGGTCTACACATGGGTGTCCTATTTTTTCTTGAATTTGTATTTGATTACTTGCATTAATGGAGATGTGCATGAATTTCAGCCAGAAAATAAGGGGTTAGTGGTAGCTCTAAACCCTGGAAAAGAATAAGAGAAAAGAGGGGCTAAGATTGTTTAAATAGTTGAGAAAGAGAGGGGTTAAAGATGGAAGCGTATATTTTCTTTTCTTTGCCATTTCACACCCATTTGGAATTGAATTCAAATTCCTTCTTTCCCAAGCTATAGCCGACCATACATCAACCCATTATAGCCCTCTGTTCCACCTCAAACCAGATCAGATAATTTACATTTAAATCAAATTTAAACATACATCGATAATGTATATCGATAAGTGTGTATGTAACTTTTATGTACGCACTATTTTCAATACTGATCAACACAAATCAAATAAAATTTTATAATTAAAATTTCATAAATATCAATTAATTTAATTAATTTAGAATAACTATAATTTAATTAAATCGTGTGGTAGTCAGTTGTCTGACTCTTACGTGTAAATTCGATCGGCGAATAATATCAAACGATTCGAATATTGATGTTCACACGTCAACTAATTTAACTAGTGGTTTGACATTTTGGTTAAATTTATCATTTATACAGCTTCGATAAAATCTAATTTTACTTATTTTAAGCATTACCTAGTAGTGATGATTATTTACATTAATTCTCTTCGCCAAAACTATATCACATTAGGACATATGAAATTTGGTAATGGTCAAAATTCCAATATCATCCACATTAAACTTTATAATCCAAACATAAAGTCCTTGGTTCAATAATAACATTTATTATTAACTATACCACTCTAACCAGAGACTTTGACTTTTAGTTGACTTAAGTTGACCCCGTGATACTAACCTCATATAACCGAAGACAAATTATCTCTTGAATAGTTTTCCACTTCCAATGCTTCCACTCAACCTAACTATAGTTGTTCGATGGACATCATGTTATGATTTAATTATAATCAAAGCAGAGTTTCCACATTGAAGGTCGACAATATTCTTAAATTGAGGGAATTGTGTAATATTGTCACATTAATATTTTCTATTTGACCTTAGTTATATTAACCAATAGAAAACTATCGAGTGGGTCATTCCATAGTTATCCAACAATTATACGTACGTAACCCCATGGCTCCCCCAACAGCCATGAGTAATACATTGCCCAATATTTAGAGAACGTTATATACTCTAGCTCAATGGATGTATCGATATCTTACTCGATACATATTAACTAGGAATATTTAAAATGATTTGCATATTATATTGTGATAAACTGCTCATGATTACTACATCTTGTAATCATTATCACAAAACAAACCATTTAAGGATTTTTTGTTAAATATATTTAAATTGAATAAGCAACTATTTATAACAAATTATAACAAGTGTATAATAGAAATAAACACTTGTTATTTTGAACAAGATTGGTTATCGAGTTGGACACATATAACATATAACATAATTGCCCCTAGGGCATACTCCTAACTCTATCAATTTTTTCCCTTTTCTCCCTATAAATACCAAACTTTTCCACATTTGTTTTCTTCTTCTTGCTTCCTCTTTAACCTTGGCCCAAATTTCACTCCCCTGACTTATAAGCGAATTAGTTTAACCACTACATCAGATATAAAACAAAATATTGTGGTGCATTCGATCGTTGCGTAATCGATTGACGATTCTAAGGAATCTAGTAATTCTCACAAATAAATGTGTGGTCAATAACTACTTCTCTAAGGTGAAATCTTATTTACCATTTATATATTATCTAATTATTCTTATCAGTTTTCATACATGTATTATTGTCTAACATTTAACTAAAATTAATTCTAACCACTTAAACAATTAAATTAACTTATTTAATTCGATTATCTTGGAAATTTAAATTAACATAAATGTATACAAAATCAATTTTGGCCACATATATGTTTTAAATGTATTAGTTTTCTAAACATATTACATTTTTTATTTTTTAAAATTATTTCTCGAATTTTAGACATAAAATATATTAATTCCATGTCCGTCAACCTTCAATGGCTTTGTTTTTCAACCTCGGATAGCTTATATTCATTAACCTTCAATATCTTTATTTATCAACCGTTGATGGCTTTATTTGTTAACCTTCAATGACACCACACTATATTTATCCTTGGAATGCGTGTAACACTTGCCCCTTCCTATAGGAAGTTTTCTTATGCTTTAGCTTAAGTAAACTTTTTTTCTTGTTCTCGCCTCTTTTCTTCCCAAGTGGTCATGCCTTATTATCGTGCTCTTTCATCATTGATTGCTTGTGCTTCTTGGCTAATAAAAACTTTTGATAATTTAAAAACTTGATTTTTCTGCAAGCTATTTTATTGAAAATGTATTCCAAAGCATTGAGGTTTGCAATGTATTTATATTTGCAATAATCACTTTCATTGAAAATGTTTCTTTTAGTAAAAGTTTTTCATAAATTTATTCAAAGATATCCTTAGAAATATAAAAGATTTTCATAATTTTATTTAGGAATCATTGTATACAATGACCGAATATGTATCTATTAAAGTGCGATTTTCGAAAATAGATATTGGAAAGTATGGAAATCCTCTTGAAACCTTTTAAAAATATTGTTTATCAAAACTAATTTTCGTTTCCACAAGGTGGAAATTTCATGTAACCCGAGGGAGTTCACTTTATTCTTGCATGTTATGAGTTTGGTCGTTTATCGAATTAGGAGTTCAATCAGTCATCCTTCTTTGGATGTTTTCTTTTGAAGACCTTATTTGATTATCAAAATATCTATTAACTACCTTTCTTGGATGGGCCCCTTGGCCAGGTCTGGCAGCGGGACCAAAGGCTTAATTAACCATCACTATTTGGATGGGTGCTTTGGCTAGGCCATGCGACAGGACTGAAGGCTTCTCATCCATCTCCTTTTGATGTGTGCTTTGACTAGGCCTGGTAGCATAATCGAAGGCTTAATTCACCAACACTCTTTGGATAGTTGCTTTGGCCAGGCCTTGCGGTGGGACCAAAGGCTTCTCGTCCATCTCCATTGGATGGGTGCTTTGACTAGACCCGCCAATGGGATGAAAGACTTAATTGACCATCACTCTTTGGATGGTTGCTCGGCCAAACCTTACGGTGAGACCAAAGGCTTAGATTTCCTCTTCCATATATGAGGCATGCTTTTGCTTAACGAATCTCGCTAACCTCACCAGGTTAGGAGTCAAGTTAAACATATCACATCTCAGTCCGAGGGAAATTATTTAGGAAAAATAGTCCTTTGATAATCTATTTTATTCAGCTAGTGATGTGAGATATGGTATTAAGTGCTCAGCATTCCTCGTTCTTGATATCACATTTCCAACTGGTCTGCTTAATCAATAAGTCCTTAGAGGAATAACTTCATGAATAACTAATGGCCCTTCCCAATTTGGTCCCGTTGGATCGTTTGTAGGATCCTTAATATTTTAAATTACCTTCGCACTAGATCCCCATCTTGAATGCTCTTACTTTTACTTTCGAATTATAATACATGAAGATTCTTCGTTGATATTCAACTGTTTGTACGACGGCTTGATCTCTTAATTCGTTAAGTAAACTAAGTGACTCTCTCTTCATTCTTGGTTCATTTCATAAGTACAAGCAATCCTTCGACATGAGGGGACTTCGATCTCTATTCATAACATAGCTTCAAATCCATATGTCAAAAATATGGAGTGTATCCGATAGCTATTCTTGTAAAAGTTCTGTATGATCACAAAATCAAAGGAAGTTCTTCTACCCAATTTCATTTGGCTTTACTAAGTCGCTTCTTTAAGATGTTCTTAATGGTCTTATTCGCTGCCTCTACCATCCTCAATAGCTTTTGGGTGTACTACTGACGAAAAGCTTTTTATTATTCCATTCTTCTCGTAGAAATGATTGAATTCTTCGCTTTTATATTGAGTCCCATTATTAGAGATAATATTGTTTGGAAGTCTGAATCTAGTGAATATATTCTTGATGATAAACTTCAAAACTTTCCCAGCAATAGTGTTTGGTAATGGTTTAGCGTCTACCACTTGGTAAATTATTTAATGGCCGCTACCACAAACTTCTCTCCTCCTTTTTAGATTGGAAGAGGCCCAATCAAGTCGATTCCACATACATCAAAAGGCCATGAACTAGTAATAGTAATTAATTCACTTGGCGTCTATCACAGAATTCTAGAAAACTTTTGACATTTTTCACTTCCTTTAACATGGTTAAGGCATCCTCTGTCATATGGGGCCAATAATACCCTACCTCGTTGACTTTTTTGCTAATTTTACCCATTGTGATGATCCTCGCAAAACCCTTCATGGGCTTCCCTTAGTAGTTTACCTCCTATTTATGGGGTGGTACATCTCAAGTAAGCTGTTGAGTACCCTTTTCTATATAATATTCCATCATTTATGGTATATAAAGGGGCTTGGTAATTTTCATGACTCGTTTATTTCTTTAGGCAATATCCCTTACTACAAATATTTGATCAAAGGCGCCATCCACTATTGGCATATTGATCTTTATGAGCATTTATTTTTATTCTTTCAGAGGCTTCTCCATAACTACCATCCTCTTGGTGATTTTCCTATCACACATCGTTTGTCGGGATTAAGCTCGAGTCAAAACCAAGGCTTTGTTATTTGATTCTTCCTTTCTTGACACAATATTGGGATTTTATTGAAATCCAACTAGGATAATTTTAACTTCGGGTGCCCCTCGTGAAATCGATAATTTGGCAAAGATTCCACTAATGCATTCTTCTCCCTTAGTATTTGGTATATAGAAAAGCCTTAAACCAATTAGCATTTCCTAAATTTTCATTACATACTAAGCTAACAGAGCATCCTTGATTTGGAAACCTTCTTTAATCGGTTCACCGCTCATTGCGAATCACTAAATATCTTAATTTTTGGAATCTTCCGTTATTGGGCTAGGGTTAATCTTTCAATTATGGACCCATACTTGGCCATGTTATTAGTTGCAGAAAACTCCAACTTCATCACATAATGTAGCATATGCTCGTCGGGTGCAATTATTATGTAACCTACCACAGATCTTTGCTCATTTGATGCTCCATCTACGTATAACAACCACTTTGGTTCGAGCTTCTTTTCCCTCTTTAGTTGCTCCTTAATAAATCTTGTACGTTCTGCTATAGAATCAGTTAGGGCTTGTCCTTTGACTGACACTCATATTGACTCTACTCCATCCTCCATTTTATCAGTTTTTCTGAAGTTTCGAATTTGCTAAGGACCTGTCTTAGTGGATAATTGCTCAAATTCTTAATTGGGTGTGCCTACCTTAATTTTCATGCCGACAATAGTAAGCAATAGGCTAATTTCCCTATGACTGGATATCTAATTCCGGCATCTTTTAACCTCTTACTTACATAATATACTGGGAATTGAATTCCACCCTCTTCTCTAATTTGGACCAAACTAATCACATATTCTGATGCTGCCATATAAAAAACCAAGTTTTCTCCTTCCACCAGGCTGTAAGTATCGGTGGTTTTTCCAAATGGTCCTTTAACTCTTGGAAAGATTTTTGGCATTCTTCTATCCATTCAAAGGTCTTTCGTTTCTTGATCACATCAAAGAAAGTAATACACTTATCAATGGCTCTAGATATGAACCGATTGAGCAATGCAACTCTCCCATTTAATCCTATCACATGTTTACTTATTTTTGGTTATGCCAAATCTATAATGGCCATGATTTGATTGGGATTATCTTATATTCCTTGCGCATTTACGATGTACCTTAAGAACTTTCCAAATTGAATTCCAAAAGAACAATTTTATGGATTCAGCTTCATCTTATATTACCTCAATATTCCAAACATTTAGTTTAAGTCCTCCACATGATCGTCCTCTGTTTTATACTTTACCAGCATATCATCCACATATACTTCCATGTTCTTCCCAATTTGATCTCGGAACATTCTATTCACTAATCTTTGATATATGGCCCATGCATTCTTCAACCCAAATGGCATTACCTTGTAGTAATATATTTCCTAATCGATCACGAAACATGTTTGTTTTTCATCAGGCTTGAACATAGGAATACAATTGTACCCTGAATGAACATCCATAAAGGATAGCAATTATGATCGCTTGTGGCATTCACTGATTGATTAATTCTTAGGAGAAGGTTGTAGTCTTTGGGACATGCCTTAGTCAAATCTGTACAATAGATACATTTTCTCCATTTTCCATTAGACTTCATGACTAAAACTGGATTTGATTGCCACTTCGAATAGAACACCTCTCTAATGAATCATTTTCTAGTAACTTTTTTATTTCCTCTTTTAGTGCCATAGTGCGAATTTTGTCGAATAGCCTCTGCTTACGCCGTATTGCAGTGAACTTTGGATCAATATTAAGCGCATGGCGCATTACTGCGGGGTCAATTCCTTCCATATCAGCATGGGTCCATGTGAAGATGTCTTTGTTTGATTGTAGGAATGAGATAGTCTTTCCCTCATGTTTATATTCATTTTCTTTCCTACATTCACCATTTTAGTTGAGTCTTGGAAATCTAAGCTTACTTCCTCTAAGTCCTCCATTGGTTGTGCGTTCTCTTGCCTATCTCTAGAGTATATATCCAGAACCATCTCTTCTAAAATTTCATTTTCATTTTCGACATGGTTTAACTCTAGGCTTTTCCTTTTCCTTTCTTCTGATTTGACTCTTCCATCTAGCACTCAATGCATTTTTGATGGAAAACTTTGCCTATTTGCCTTAGATATCGGTTCTTAGGAACTGATATGCAAGTGCTTAGCAGTTTTTGTTTTTGTTGGGTTTATTTAACACGGGTCCATAACAAGAATTTCCCTCTTTATTAAATTGTTCGAGCATGAATATATACATTTCTCGAGAACTAAAATGTTCTCCATGGACAGTTGCCTATCCAGCCTTACTAAGGAATTTTACCAACAAATATTTTAGAGAGACAGAGGCATCAATCTCGTCTATCATCGGTCGTCCAAAGAATGCATTATAATAAGATGGCTGATTCATGACCAAAAACAAAGTTTAAAACATCCTTGAGTAGGATGGAGTTCCAATTTGAATAAACGGTTAATTAGTTCTAAATTGGTTCAAGCTTTTCCTTCGAGATTCCCATTTGGTCAAATGCACTCTTAAAAATGACATTAACGGCACTCCTAATGTTAACCAATATCTTTGATATAAGCAAAAGTCTAATTTGGCTAGTTATCATGAGCGGGTCATTGTGTGGATGCTTGACTCCTCTTAATTCTTTTGGTGTTATTACCAAATCCAACATTTGAATAGAACTTTTGAAAGTCTTTCATGGTGATTCCTCATGTATTGAATAGATGCCCTCTTTGTCCTCTTTTATATACCATTTCTTACCCTTTTACTCATTCCTACACTATGTGGGCCTCCATGAATAACATTGATGCAATTATTTGTTTGCAACATATCCTGAGGAAGTTCTCTTTCCAAAACATTGGTGTTATTAGCTGGAGGCTTTCTAATTTGAGAATGTTTAGGATCGGTTTTAACAAATTCTTTGAGCATTTTTCCACTAATCATATTTTTTATAATTCCAGCCATGACTCGATCTTCATTGGTCTTATGTCCATTAACTTTACGAAATGCACAATAATCCCCTCCTTTGTTTGGTTTAGGATTGGTTCTTGACTTAAAGATGTGGGGTACTCAAGCTCATCTTTAGTAACAACATATATGTAAGAGATGGGTTGGTTTAGTTCAACGGAATTGGTTTTAGCGAATTCATCCCATCTTATTTTTTTGTTTGGGATCATAAAGCTTCCCCTTTCTCTTTGATTCCTTTTGTTATGAAAAATCTCATCTTTTCATACAAATTAATCTATTTAAAAGTTAAAATCTTTCAGGTCCTTGCAACCATGAATGTATAACTTTTTCCCAAAATGGGAAGTTTTCAGTCAAACTGGCCTTTATTGCCTTCGGCTTTTCTCAATCACTTACTCTCTCCGCTTTATTTGATTCAGCATTGAATCTTTTATGATAATCCCTTAAGAATTCTCCTGGTTTTTGTTTTATATTAGCCAATACACTTGCATGATTACATCGATAGTTGGCTCTTTTGAGATGCAGAATTGCATTGAGAATTCATATGCGAATTGCTTCCATGAGTAAATTGTCTTTTCTCGATAACGCTGGTACCATTTCACTACTGCTCCAAAGAATGTAGTTAGAAATAGCCTACAACGTACTGACCCTGGGGCATTATATAAGTCCATCCAACTTTCGAATACCATCAAATGATCATCTAGATCGGTTGTGCCATCATACTTAATTGATAGAATTTTGACATAAGATGGAAATGATACCACCATGATTTCCTTTGTGAATGGTTCTCCCCTGAAGTAATTGCTCACTTTGGGGTCCTTTATCCTCTTCCCCTTTAGTTCTATTATATCCTTCTCCGCCTTATTAGCCATGTTTCTTAAATATGCCTCATCATTCTCATGATTCTTCTATTTTGGCTCATATTCCTTTTGTGAAGTGGAACTAGTAGATTGTACGATTGGTTATTTTGAACTCTTATTTGGCTTTTGTGTTAGGTGATTCTCTTCCCTTCTTTGTGGCCTTAAAGCACTTTTCTCAAAGTCTTTTCCTTTTAAGTTTGATTTTTCAACTTTGCTATGTGGAGATTCAACTTCTTTATCCTTTGTTCCTTTTGTTCTTTATGACAATTTCAAATATTTCTAAAAAAACAGCATTTCAATTAATCCTTGCATTGTTTATAGCTACCTCATCATGACTTTGGTATCATTCTCTTCCTTTGATGCTTTCCTCAGCATTGAAGCTTGCCCTGTCTCAACATTCTCCATGTTCAATTGAGGAGTTATATTCTCCTCAAGATATGTGGAATGGGCTACTTCATCTTGGACTTGTACATTCACTTCCTTAGTGGAACTTCCCATTTCATTTGAGTGGTTTCTACAAGTCCCTGAATTCAACTCTTTGTGAAAGCATTACAATGTTAGGTCGAAATAGGCTAAACTAGTGTTACTTGACTTAAGTAATGAAGGATACTTGAGCAGGATGAGTTTTGTAGTAAAGTATGCTTATATTGAGCTCATACGAAGTCATTGTGCAATTTATTCTTTATTTAAATCTTTTGTTGAAAAGTTACAAGGTCTTCAAGATTAAATCATCCATTGATACTACAAATAAAGCCCTTAAATTATACAAGAATTAAAATGAAAATGAGGAAGAAGATCTACTCAGAATTCGCCCTTCCGAGTAGGGGGTACATGTATATTTATCAAAAATTCTAGCCCTTGGATTCAAGACATGTGTCATCTGAAATAAATGGATGGCCAAGATTTGCTGACATAGAAAAAGCTTTACTGATCAACAAACGATGGTATCAACTCCACGTAGCAGTTGGGAATACCAATTTGGATCTATTTCCCAACATTTGACAGCTCCAGTTGTCAATATGCGATAGCTCCTTTGTTCCTCAATATGCGAGAGCTCTTATTAAGTTGATAACTTGATTGTTAATGGCTTGATCAACCAACATTTGATGACTTCAAAAATATTGACTTTGATGGTTTGACTTACCAACTTGCGATAACTCCTTGATTTCAACATGCGATGCTTTATAAACTCAACCTGCGACAGCTTCCTACTTCCATCATGCGATAACTTTATAAATTCAATATGTGATAGCTCAGATATATGCCAACCTTCAATAGTCTGTGAAGTCAACATGTGATAGCTTAAACATCTCATCCTCTGATAGTTACTGAGTCAACAAGTGATAGCTTAAAACATTTCATCCTCCGATAGTTCCTGGATTCAACATGCAAGAGCTCAAAACATCTCAACCTTCGATAGTTCTTGGAGTCAACATGCGATAGCTCAAAACATCTCAACCTCTAATAGTTCGTGGAGTCAACATGTGGTAGCTCAAAAAATCTCAACCTTTGGTAGTTCCCAGAGTCAATATGCGATAGCCCAAACATCTCAACCTTCGAAAGTTCCTTCCGATGATTTTAATAGACTGATTCTGAAATAGATTTGCTTTTGCCTTCAACTTATAATTACTTTATTTATTGCTAATATGCGATAGCTTGCTAAATCCCCAACTTGCTATAGCCTTTCACTATGTGTTAGCTCAAATAAACTTGCAATGACTCATTATTTCAACCTTCAATGGCTTTATTTGTCAACCTTCGATGGCTTATATTCATCAACTTTCGATACCTTTATTTGTCTTCCTTCAATAGCTTTATTTGTCAACCTCCATTAGCTTACATTCATTAACCTTCGATATATTTATTTGTCAACCTTCAATAACTTTATTACTTAACCTTCGATGATGGCTTTATTTGTCAACCTTCGATGGCACTATATTATATTTATCCTTGGAAATTTAGGTGTAATAGTATTTAAATTTAAAATGGTTCAACACTTATATATATATATATATATATATATATATATATATGTTAAAATAAATCAATATCATTACTATTTTTGATTGTATTTAAAATATTTTTATATATTTTAAAAAACTAATATTTAAATAATCAAAGATATTTTAGTTAATTAATTCAGATCTAGTTTCAAATGTGAATATGTTTTACTAAATCAAGCTTGGGTATTTAACTTTGATTAAATTTAAATATTTTAACTTACCCAAACTTAGATATTTTTAACTTTAAGTTAAATTTTTTGATTTATTCAAATTCTTTTAGATATTTTAATTTAATTTTATTACGTTCATATAAGTCATTTCATAATATTATATATGTATGTGTGTGGGTTATATTAAATATTCTGAGGCAAATAATATATATATAAATAACGATTATATACATGATAGATATAAATCACAATATCTACTCATGTATAAATCTCAATATTTGATGTCAAAGCTGTCGCCTCGCTTCTTCCTTCATATCTCGTTTCCTCCCGTCTTTATTGCGCCTTCTCCCTTCATTATTTCGTCCTCTACCTCCCCTTTCTCCTCATCCCATCCATGATTTTAATCCCTTTTTAATCATTTGTTGCTTCTTATCTCAACTTTAACCACCTTGTGCCTCTCCAGTTTGCTCCAAAGTCTTCCTTTCCATCGCGAGTCTCGCCTTCTTGTAGAGTCAAAGCCTGTTTTCAACAATCGACGTGTTAAGATCTGGGCTCCTGCCGATCTATTTTTGGTTATTGAAGCTTCCCGATCTTGATGACCTTGGTCATGTTTGAGGGTGTGTGTATTATATACCGTGCTATATGCAATTCTAAGTTTTTCTTTGGGATTTACGGCTGTCATTGTTTATTTTCCTTTGGTGTGTTACTTTTGAGCACGTCACTATCTGTTTCAACTTTTAAAGTGAGGTCCTGCTAGTATTGTGAGCCTTCCTTTTCTCTAACCTGGCATTTTTTCACCCTCATCATCAACAATCTTCATGGAAACTACGTGCAATGGATGCGAGATCCCATTTGGCGTTGCTAGTGCTTGTTGGGCTTGTTGTTCTTGCCGTTCTTTCTCTACTTGTTTGTTGATCGCCTGCTATTTTTATAGTGATCATATCGTTTCCTATGGTGAATGCTTTTGCTTCTTGAATTGGTTGAGCCGTGTCAAATAGTTGTATCATTTTACCTCTTTGGAAATCTTGCTTTTGTGTTACACATATATGTACCCGTGATTGTATTATATCAATGAGCTCTAGTGGTATCTTTGAGCTGTGTAATTGTGAGTTGTATTAGTGAATGTTGTAATTGCGTAGTTGCTAAGACGTCTTTGCCTTGAGCCTGTAAGGATTGTGATAAAGCTATACAATCACTATAATCTGGCTTACTTGTGCAAAATAATAATATATTTTTTTGCCTAAATTTTTTTTACCATGTCACTATATGTTATATCATAAAGTTATACCTTCTTTATTGAATGTGTGCGCGTGCTATATTAACACATATATACTTCAAATATACATTAATTGACTAAAACAAAACAATTTAAAAATATATACATTATTTTATTTAAATTAATTAGACCGAATCCGATACAACCCTTTAGACTTTATAGGCCCAATATGGTCCAATACATGAATTTATTTTGAAAACCTACCAATTTCACCCATTGCAGACCGGTCTGGTTCCAACAAAAACAGTGAATTGCTTCTTACCCTGGGCTATCTCCGTCCTCTGCATGTGAAGGTCGGCTTCATCATTCATCACGTTCGTTGCAAAGTTGAGAGGTGGTAGAGGAAAGTTTACCCAGGTCTAAAGTCCTTCTTGGTCGAATAAATACATCGATCTCTCCCTCTCGTAGCTAAGGTTAGAGGCCTCGCCAAGCAAGGGATCGCTAGGAGAGATCGGGGGTGTTTGTTTGCCTAGTGCTTATAAGGGATCTTGTAGAAGCATCTGCAGGCATAAGTCACCAAAGATCCTAGCACCTGTGCAGATTTATTGAGCTTATTCTTGACAAAGCTGAATCATTGGTCAGTTGAAGCCCAGTCATAGTGGTCAACGACGATGAAGTCCCCAACTACTAAGAGAACGTGTTTCAGCTTCGGGTCAGCGGAGAAACTTTAGAAAACAATGGCGACGCAATCAAGTGGGTTCAAAAAGTTCTATCTTGTAGCTTTCTCGCTTGGTGGTCCATTGGCTCGTGAAGACGGTACCATTCTCTTTATGGAAGAAGCCTTTTTTGATGTGGCTATTTCCAGAAGGTGCGATCTCGAAATCTTATTAAGCATGCTCTCTCACCATGAATACCTATTTTCCAACATGTAAAATAGCAATTTCAAAAAACATTGTATTTTGTTTTGAAATAAATGAACAATATCTTTTGTCTTCATTGCAAGGTTAGATCGAATAAAATCAATAACTAATTTCTTAACAAGTATACTAGAAATAGATGGATGGTTAACAACTATAATGCCTAGACTAAAAATGATTAGGTTGCATAGTTTTAGTAACATAGAAACCAAGAAGACTAAATTTAAGAAATATATGAACACGAAATGAACAACCTTCTTTTGGGCAAGTAACGACAACACGCTCCCTACCATTCTGAAGTATTGTAACTTTATATTCATGTTTAATATAATAGATCAGAAGGTATAAACAAAATTCTTTAACAACACCAAGAAATATTTGGTCAACACTAGTAAATGCCATATTTTCAGAATCATTTTTCAACAATTTGCTTCAAAAATAAACTAGAATCAACTGAAGAAACAGACATCGAAACACTAGAAGAACTAAATAAACTGCCTCATTAAAACCATCCAACAACTGAAGAAATATGAGAACCAATTTCCATTGAACCACATTTGGATTGCTTTGAACTAAACAAAACAACAAGAAATTTCTTGCACCTGCGAGCAATAAGCAACAATATACTATTCAAATCGAAATTTTCAATAACTCTTCGTGTATCATCCCTTTCAACTGGCAATTCAACAGACAATGGTGTTAATTTAGGCTAATGCTCACATAACTCTTTTTTTAATCACAAAACACAATCATTCAACCCAGGTTGTTTCCTATTACTATCGTTATCCAAATAAAATTAAAAAAAAACATCAACAGTCTAAGGCTTGCAAACACACACACACACACATATATATATATATATATGTATGTATGTATGTATATATGTATGTAGATATATATATGTATATAAATATGAGGAAATGAATGTGTAGTGCGCAACTACACCATTGGAATGCATGAATTAATATTTGCGAAAAACTAAAAACCATAAGAAAATTAACAAACATTAATGTGATAAATATTTGTGAAACAAGTATTTGCGAGACAATATTTGCCAAACTAATATCTGTCTCGCAAATATTTGTCGAATAAATATGCACCAAACATATAGTTAAAGGGAAATATCAGCTAGACATGTAATTGTATATGTATGTATATATATATATATATATATATATATATATATATATATTGAGGAAATGAATGTGTAGTGCGCAACTACACCACTGGAATGCATGAATTAATATTTGCGAAAAACTAAAAACCATAAGAAAATTAACAAACATTAATGTGATAAATATTTGTGAAACAAGTATTTGCGAGACAATATTTGCCAAACTAATATTTGTCTCGCAAATATTTGTCGAATAAATATGCACCAAACATACAGTTAAAGGTAAATATCAGCTAGACATGTAATTGCAGATAAACATTCATACATAAATTGCACAAAATTTATGTCATAATAATTTAAAGAAAATATATATCATGACGATAATTATTATTTATATTACAACAAATCTTCAACCATAACAAAAAAATTATCACAACTTCAATCCATTATTGACAAACAAATGAATAGAAACATAAACTTTTGGTCCATCTACAAAAAATACAGTAAACAAATTAAACATCAACAAACAACGCACAAATCAAAAATCAAGAAACGCTAAAATGTATTTAACTACCTTTGCACGATTATTTAAAGGAGGGAATTAGGAATTGAAAAAAAATTGGACTGAAGTATACCATGTTTTATTTTTGGACTGAAGGATAAATTTTGAAAAAAAAAATTCGACCGAAGAAAAATTCTAGTTATAACTATTAATGCTGCAATTTACTAGGCGATTAATTTAACTGATGATTAGAGCTGAAGACTGGGGTTAACTGATGATTAAGGCTACAATTTACTAGGCGATATTAGAGGAGATGAAGAAGGTTAAAATTGAAAGTTAAGGAAACTAAAATAAATGAGGAAGATGTAACAGTAACGTTGAAAATAGTATACAAAGTAGTAGTACGCAAAAATGGTAATTTTGAGAAGTACAGGTTCCTCGTGTATAAATAGGCATGTCAATTGGAATTTCAATTCTACGGTTTCGGCGCGAGTTTGACCTGAACCAGTCCTGTTCATACGGATACGGGTCTTGTCCTAAATATCCAGGCCCGATCCGATCGCTATTAGGATCGGATACATTTTATTAAAATTCGGTCTGATTTGGACCCAATCCGATTATTAGTTTTTAGTAAAATCAAAATTCAAATGTTTTTTTATTTGTTTATAATTTGGTTTATTTGCATGTAGATGTTTTTAGTTATTTTTATTGTAAACTTGGCTACATCACCACTCAAATTTATGTATAAATTTTTCAAAATTGAAAGTTCAAAGTACGATTTTAACATAAATATTATGAGTTCGATATATGGATATTATCTAGTGGACTAGAAAAGCCCAATGGATCAAACTGGTTTTGAAATAATCCGTGGGTTCGAGTCGAATTCAGGTTTTGATAATTATAATCGGGTTGGGCTTCGAGTTTTAAAGATGCTCGGACTGGGCTGTTTACAGGCCTATATACTGCAGCCTTAACAAACAGTGATATTTAGATCGATATTTTAGTAGAGCGAAAATTACAATAATATACCGTCCGTTCTCTTCAGACAAAATAATGTTATAATTATGTGTGAATATGTTATTACTTCCCAAACGCTCTTATACAATAATCTGCAGATGCATGCGTTTATGTACAAAATTAATTTAACCATTACTAAACCCATGTGCTTCATTTTACCTATCTGGTTTATTCGACAGTATGCTGTTGGATGCATTTGATCTGAATGCAATATGATTTTTTTTTAAAACCAATTTGATCGGCAGTATATGACCGGTCAAAATTGGATAACATAAACCAGGTAACGGAGTGTATTTAGCACGACTCTTGATTAATTGCTTCCAAATGATGTGTTTTTTCTTGGTAAATGATTGTTACGGTAGAAATGTTATTTTGTTACAAGTGCAGTTTTGAGCTATAGTAGTCCAGATCCACAAATGTTTGGTATTAGACCAGCGTGCCATTGTGGCTTTCATTATTACTACAGCAGTTGTTTAGTATGTCATTATGTCCAATTTTATTATTTCTGAAGTTCGGAAACACAAGAGAACTTCCTGAATATGGTGGTGTCGGTATCAAATGATGCAATGTTTCCTCTAAGCTTCCATCAATTGGCAAAAAATGTAATGTGCAACGCACGCCAGGAGTTCCATGTTTAACGTAATTTTTTATGTTATTAAAGTGTTAAATAATATTTTCATCAGATTAACAACATTTTTGAATTGTATTTTTGTTTTTTGTTTCCCATTTTTAATCATATTCTCTATATATGGTTTGGAATTTTAAAGTAATTTGAAACGCTTTGGATTAAAAATAATTAATAATAATTATAATACTTTAGTGTCATGCATATTTGTATAAATTTAAACTTTTCAAAATACCCATAAAATTCAAATTACATCTTTTGTATATATACATAGACACACACTCTCGCTTCCACCTTAATTTAAAATTCAAATTTTATATGTTTTGTCAATCACCCTTACATTTTAATTAAAACTGCTTATATCTTAAATAATGTACAAATTTTCGCCTACCAAAATTGAGTCAATCAATTATATCCTAATTAAATTTTAATTTAAATTGTCCATGCCTTAATTAAAATGCAAATTTGTCTGTACTAAAATTGAATTGATCGGTTTTATACCTAAAACCGCACATGCCTTATTTAAAATGCTAAATTTTTATGACTTAAAATGCTAATTTTTCATATACTATAGTCAATCAGTTATAGCTTAACTAGTTTTAAATTATATCTTAATATTGCATATCTATAGGAAAAAAATTGATTGCGGTCATAACCTCCTTATGCTTTGAATCTATACTGTATTTTTTATTTTCAATTTTTAATCATATTACTTCTCTGTTATACAGTTTGGATTTTCAAGGTTATTTGAATGCTTCCAAATCTTTAATAAAAATTATAATACTTTTGATGTCGTACTTTTTTGATGTAAATGTAAACTTTTTCAAAATCTCATTTAATACAAATTACATCTTCATATCTAAATATGCTTCCACCTTAATTAATATTCAAACGTTTATATATTTAGTCAATCACTCTTATCTTTTAACTAAAACCACTTATATCTTAATTAAAATTAACGTTTTTTGTCTATTAAAACTAGCCAACGAATTATATCTCAATTAAATTTTAAATTAAATTGCTCTCGTCTTAATTAAAATGCAAATTTATTTGTATTAAAATTGAATCATTCGTTTCTATACCTAAAACCGCTCATGCCTTATTTAAAATGCCAAATTTTCGTGAGTTAAAATGCTAATTTTTCGTATGCTATAGTGGTTGCATCTTAATTAAAATTTAAATTATATCTTAATATTGCATGTTTGTTAAAAAAATATCTGTACCTGAAGCGTGTACCATCATCACATGCGAAACACATGCCATTACGCTCGTAAGAAGAAAATAAATGCTGAGTTGTGAAGATAGCACATCAATTTTGGTGCCTTTTTGACATCCAGTGTTTTAAAGACTCGGTCTAAACATCGTTCAATTACAGTTAAATTTAAATCCACTAGCATTATAGTCCGTAAAATGACATGATCATACTTGTGCATGAACCAACTCACCAATCTTAAAAGTCTAGAAAAACATCTAAACCAATCTCTTTGAACGTGCGATCTCCAAATTTGTAAAATATAAAAATACAAAAATTCATATTTCAAACATCATTTTGTTCAGGTCAAGGAATACTAGCTCAAGAGTCAAGTGCTAAAATGCTTTAAACCAAGGTTTTAAGGTTTGAAACATTAAACCTCAAAATGAGTGATTTCTTTGAGTAAACTACCACTCTTGCTCTCAAAAACCATCGTTCCATTCCTCATTTTCTCAATGAACTAATTTAACAAAAAAAAATCTATAATCTTATCACCAAATTGAACTATTATATTATTTTATCAACTTTGTATGGTGTGAGAAACTATTAATATAAGTCACAGAAGACATTGATCGCACTTAGATTCCTTTATCTTAAACTATTATACTATCATTACTATTAATAAAGAGAATTCAATAAATAGGATTTGCACGGTGTTTTTTTGAAATTTCGAAAATACTATCATCTATCAACAGAATCTCACTACCGGTTTGCAATTTTCACCACTATTTCCTTCATGACTACCTCAATAGAATTTACTATCAATTTGTCATCGACACTACTAACAAAACAATTTGATATAAAAGCGTTGTGACTAGCAAAACTTTTGCACTTACAATACACATCCATCTAGTGAATTTTTTTATTAAATAAAAAGTAAATATCTCTATCTATTAGATATACATACATGCGGTTTATACTAGTTGTACTAAAGAAAATGTTATGGTAATATATCTTTTGTTAATATTTGTTATCAAATATTTAAAAAAAAATGTTACTGCATTAATTATAATTAGTGAGAGTTCTATGATTAACTGAAGTGCTTTCATATTTAAATAGAAAAAATTAAAAATATGATTAATGTGGTTCATCTTAATAACTATGGTGATATGCAACTTAGAAATAAAGTTAATGTGGTTTCATTAAAAATACGATTAATGTGGTTTCCCAAGCTCTATTATTTTGGATTTCATGAACGAGTATAAAAGTTCTACAAGAAACATATTAAATATTGATTTTTATTCGCTCATCATGTGTCTGCAATTACATCTTTTGGTTCACAACATGTCAAGTGCTCGAAATATGCCATCAGTAATGTTTGCGCGATTCAGGAATCACGCATCTAATGCAATTTGGAATGCTCGGCCAAGGTTTATATTGTAGAGTAGTTATTGGATCTAAATATTTAATTTTTTATTGATAATCCGACTGGCCGAAGGTTAAGAATCGATTCGTTACGTAAACAACTTACTCGGTTTTTTTCATGACATTAATAAACATTGATAGAACTCACCTAATACTAGAGTTAGCTAAGATGTGCATGTATAAATATTGATAAAGCTGGTTTATTTTCAAATTGGATAGAACTCCAGTGCTAGAATTTTATTCAATCTAATAATGAATTTTGTATTTTTAAATATTTCAACCAGTTCAAGCTTATGGATTATCTATGGAATATTATAATAATATATAATTTATTTTGTTTACATAGGTTGCTTTATGGTTGATCATCAATTAAGAAAATAGTGATGAATGTTTGATTTATCTCTGCACTGGTAATTTATGTCAGCTGGGATTGATCTGATCCGTTTCGTAAATGTATAAACGTACAACTATTTTGACATATAATATTTTGTGACTTTTAAGTTTTTTTTAAAGCGGACTTGGAAGTGAATTCCCTTGCGAATAATTTTAATACACAAAAAATACCATTTCTTATAATTTTATATGAATTAGGTCTCTAACCGTGCATTCTTCTTGAAACAACTGTTATTTTCAGATTCATGTTAATATTTCACATCTAACTTTGATTTCAAGATTTAAAATGCAACAAGTTTTTGTAGAACATCATATCTACAAATCGTTTTCACCATTAAATCGCAAATTCTATAAATTTTTAAATGATATGTATCATGCATATGCAAATATTTAGTCGTTGAGTTTTTTTTTTAATATAGATTTTCCATATAAATAACGTATATAAAATTGCATCGTTCAAATGCAACTATAATTATATGATTCAAATCACTATGTTCAAAAATAATAAACATACGGTTAAAAGTCAATTTCACATTTGGTATGCAGTTAAAATAATAACTGCATTATACTAATTCTGGTAAATTATGCATTAAGATCAAATATAACTTTTTCTTATTGCAGCTAAATTATAAAGTGCAATAAGATTGAATAAAATTATGGAATACGGCCAAAATTATTACTGCATCACATAAATACAGTTAAATTAATTCAAAAAATGTTCATATATTATAATTGAGCGTTTAAATTTTACTATATTTTCTTAACGCGGTTAAATTGTAACCTAATAGTAGAAATGAATCAAATTGTAACCACATCACCTAAATGAAACCAAAAGCACCTAAATACAGTCAAAAATTAAAGTAAATTTTCTTAATGCAATTAAAAGTGCAGCGTCCAACCAAAATTATTATTGCATAATATAAATGCAGCTAAGGTTGAATAAGAATTTTCTTAGCAGTTATAACTGCATTTCTTAATGCTGTTAAACCGGTACGTAAAATTATAATTTTCAAAATTTTATTTTTAGATATCAATAATGGATGTCATTGAAAAAATTATTAAATTTATTATTTAATGGTTTAAACGATTTTTAAATCCGATAAATTTACGAAATGTTGTCGCATTTAAAGATTGAAATTAAATGAATTTGAGGATGATGTTATATGTTGGACGTGGTATTAAAGAAGTAAGGATCTAATTTACAAATAATTATTGGTAGAGATCGCTTTATAATCAAAACAACAAATATGAATGCGAAATTAATATTCTATTTTTTAAAACACTGTAAAGGGTAAACTCTATTCGATTTTATTTCCTTTCCTATCACATGTCGAACGTAATACCTTCGAATATTTTTTGTACATCACATATTTTACAGTATTCTTAATGTAATTATAGATATTTTCTTCATAGATGGTTTTACATACATGATAATGACTTGAATTATTGATCACTCCTCTAATAAGCGCATGTTCCATTAAACGCGGTAGAATAGAATCAAAGATGAAATTTTATGATACCAACATTATGATTGAATAACCAAATACCAACATTACGATTTTTTCCTTCATTTGGGATTCCCGTATTCCTCCCAAGGTTTCTATTTTGATGTGGCGACTACTTCACGATGGGTTGCCGCTGGATGATAATATTTAAAAGATCGGCATCCCCCTTGTTTCCCGTTGCCGATGCTGTGGCAACGGGGATGTGGAATCCCTGAACCACGTGTTTTTTGATGGTTTCTCGGCTAGAGCGTGTTGGAATTACTTCGGCAACCTTGTCGGTGTCCGTCGCATTGCCAGAACTCCTTTTGATCTCCTGTCATCTTGGTGGGCTAGAAAATCTGAAAAATCTCTTCGTTCTATCGTGTTCCGGTTGATTCCCTGTCTTATCTGCTGGCACCTGTGGTGCGCGCGGAATAAGGCAATATTCGATAACATTCCTATGGATCCTCCGTCCATTATTCGGCGAGTGAGGAATGACGTTTTCTTAGCATTCCGTGGTAGACCTTTCAGGAGAACCACAAGCCCACGATCTAGTCGGCTAGTGGGTCTTTTATCTATTTCTTGTTCTCTGTCTACTGCCAAACAGGGAGTTGGCTGAAATCCTTCATTCGAGCGTTGGCCTTCACCCTTCGCTCCCTTCCCCCTCCCCCCTTTTTGTTTTAATGTGGTCGCAAGTTTTCTTTTCCAGATTTCTCTGTTTTCCCCTTTACGGGAGTGCGCTTTGGTTGGCTGCATCTGATATATGCTTCCGTGGCATTGTCGGAGGTTCCTGTTTACACCTCCTAGGTGTGATCTGGCTTGGTTTCTTGGTTTCTTTGGTAGATTGTTGGCTCCAGTCTCCTTCGTCCTTCACTGCTCAAGGTTCGTCGGTTATCTTCTTCTTGAGTTGGATTAGCTCAGTTGGTGGAGTCTGCTTTCTTCTGTTTCGTTGCATCTGCTTCAGTTTGGATTGTTCTATTCTTGGTGAGATTGGAGGTCTGGCCTTTACCTTCGGGTAAGGCGGGTTGGTGGTTAGCGGTGGTATCCTTCTTCTTCATTTTTTCCGGTCTTGCAGTCGTATCGCCTGTTGCGATGGCTTTGGATGTGGTCCGTTTGCTTTTTTTCTTTTTATTCTGTATGGGTGGTATGTCATTAATATGCCATGCCTTTTGTGTGAGCCATCGGAGAAAGGCGTTTTTTCTCCTTTTTGTTTATATACTTTCTTTTTTGAAAAAAAAAATTTATCTTATGCGAAACCTGCTTCGTACGATGAATTTTATTTTTCTACAAATTGTATATGTTTAACACATTCAAAGGAAAATTTGCATGAATATTTAAAAATACTTTTACATTAAAATCATGTCTAGTTAGTTTGAATTGTTATTTCTAAGTTGCAAAATCTAATATATTTTTTATTAGTTTAAATTTTTATTTCTTTTATTAACCGATGAACAATGAATTCTTAAAGAAAGTTTATTTGTTAAATCATACTTTTAACTGGTATTAAGATTTGTTATTATCTCGAAGGGGCCTTTCTGGTACTTTACGCTGACACCGAAAAAAAGTGACACCAAAGGTAATACAACTATTATTAAAGATAAATAGTAGTTGGAATAAAAAAACAACTTAGGTATTATGTCTGTGTGTAATTTAATTTAAATGACAAACTTTTAAAGTTTTTTAGCCTCTCGCACTACAAGAAAATCAAGCTTTCTATGCAGAAGTTCATGGCGTTTAATTGTAAGCGCAACTAAAAATATTTCATCCTATATTATAAACATAACAAATAATATTTCAGTATCCCGCCTCAACAATTTGGTACCAATCTGGGTGATATTTCTATGGTCGATCATATCTTCTTTTCTTTCGCTGCCACTTAAAAAATTCATTAAAAAATTTCTCTCGCCGTTAGAAAACCCTACTGGAAATCTTTCTGAAGTAAATGGAACTAAACGTTCCCAAATTTCACAAACTGAACCCTTAAACCATAATTCTTCTTCCATCTTCCCCATTTCCGCATAGTTCTAGAAATCGGTTTCTTTTTCACACTCTGTCAAAATCGGTTTGCCTCTACACGAACTCTCAATTTCGATACCCACATCCGTTTGATTTTGAAAACATCCTTATTCAGGATCGAATGATAGGTCGATTTTGGTTTAGGAGAGGGAAGATAGTGCCCACTACACGGGGATACCCTTGGGTTTTGAGAGGTCATGGGAAAGCAGTAATGAGCATTTGTGCGGTCGGGATCGACTTGGTGGTCAGTGGAGGGATGGATCGGACGGTGAGGATGTGGAGAAAGTGAGGGTTTAGGGAGGGGTACAGTTGTCTTTGCATGTTGGATGGATATTCAAGCGGAGTGAGGTCGGTTGTGGCAGGGAGAGGAGATGATGATGATGGGTTGTAGGTTTGTAGCGAATGTTTGGATGGTGGTGTTCGGGTCTGGCGGGTTCAGGTTGGATCCGATAAGAAACTGTATAGGTAATTAATTATTCCTCTATATATACAAAAGCAGCTTATTTCATGGATTGTTGGATTTGAATTGTGCTATCGACTCTATAACATGTTTCACATGTAGAAAATTCATGGATTGTGGATATCAAACTTTTCGATTTTTGAGATCTATTTATGCTTTCTCATCAAATTTGAGGCTGGTTTGTGGTTGCATTGCATATACGTTGATAAAAACCATTTCTGTACCCAAGATCTATGATGGTTAATGAAGAATTACTAGGCATGCTTAATCCAGAATTTCTATTTATTTAGTTGTATCTTACTGGATTGATGCATTTGGTACATATAAGCATGTAGTTTCAACTTTGTCTGAATATCAAGACTTATCAAATTGCATAAAAAATGTTTCAAGTTGCATAATAATCTACTTTGATGACATATTTTATAATTTATATGTGAATGTATTAGTATATATTGTAGTGGTTAGGGAAACACTAAATTGTTTGAGACTGAAACTAGTTACGTGTAACCGTAACTGTATATGTTTCTTTACCGTTGAGGCTTATTTTAATATATGATGGTTTTGTGTAATGTTTTAGCTTTAGATTTGGTAACTTTGTGAAAATGAGTTAAACTAATCATATTGTTTTTTTCTTATATCCTAAACTAGCATACGAACTCAGAAATTCTCACCATTCTAATATATTTTTATTTAAAATGAAAGATTTTAAATTGTAATCCATAAACATTTAAAAATGTTTGTCTGTAATTATTGCAGTTCTATAATTGAAGCATTATTCATCGTTTGGAAGCAGTTGAAATTGGTAACAGGTCAGTCAAGGGCAAGACTTGAGAAAGGTTAATGTTCTCTCCTTAAACTGTATATTACCCATCAATTTGTAGTTTGTGTGAGTTCGTTATTTCATCATGTTTAGTGAAAATTTAGAGTCATACATCACACCTTTTTTGTTTAGTGAGTATAGAAAATTTTCATTGTTCGAATAATTAAGTGGTTTCATATTTACAGTCTTTCTAGATTTTTGGTTTATTGCGTATAGTTTTAGAGGTGATAATTATGCCTAGTTTCAACTGATAACAACAAAGAATATAAAGTATAATGGTTCAGCCAAATCTGGAAATCACATAGCATACATATTATCATTGCAAGAAACTATATTTTAAGTTAATAATCTTCTTTCGATCATTTGTATCTCTAGCCAACATGTGTATATGGACGTATATGTCATTTTAAAAGATGAAATCGAAGATTGCTTGTTGAAATATGATGGTTGGTTTAACATGGAATAATTTTACCCTGGTTAAGTTGTGATTCATGGTTTGCATTTGAATTTTGGATTTTGAGTATAGTTTCTATTTGAATTTTGAAAATGAAAGTGTGTTTTCTAAATGGGTTTGAAGTAATATATTGGTGATGATCAGGAGTGATCATGATGCGCATTATAGATAACGTGCAACATATTTTGAGAAAGAAAAAGAAAACTTAGTGCGTGTAATGGTAGTTGAAGTTTATTAAATTGATTTCAAGTGTCTAAACCTTTAGTTCTGGGGATATATGTAGGATCATTCAAGGGATGCTGATGCAATTAGTTGAAACAGGAGGTGTTGATGATTGTTTTGGTCTGCTGATTTGTGGGGATGGTAATTTGGTTTTGTTGTTTAATGGTGTGAAGGGGTTGCAGCGATGCAGCGTTGTTTCAATAGATTTGAGGAAGAGTTGAAGTGAACTGTAGGGAGGCCTAGCCCAAGGGTAAGGCGAGCAAGACGGCCGTCTAGGGCAACTGATCCGGCATGGGCAACAATTCCGGCAGTGGCAATGGTTATATATTATGATTACTAAAATATGTTTGTATGTGAGCTTTTACAATTCAAGTTAAAGCCTAGTGGTTGCGTCTCTTCTTCTTGTCTGGGACAACCCAGGTTCGAGCCTAGCAATACCTTTTATTTTTGTCTAGGGCAACCATTGTGTTTGGGCTGACACTGACTGTAGGATGTAGTGAGGAGATGCAGGGAAGAATGTTGCAGTGATGTAGAGGTGCAGATGGGCGCGGAGGCAATGAGGTGAATGTTTGGTTCTGGTGAAAGTGCAGGTTGCTGGGCATGAGGAGTTATGAGGTTGGTGATTTTGGTGAACAGAAGTGATTAGTTATTGTGATTGGAGATTGGAACCAGGTGATGGTGATTGTGTATTGAGTTAGATGAGGTTGTAGTGAGCTGGTGGAGTGTTTGTGTAGGTACTGGAGGTTGATTTGGCAGGTTAGTATGGTGGTGGAGTAGGATAGCTATGTAGATTTAACAAATTCTCTAATACATTGTTATTTGATCATTGGTTAAAATATAAACTGATTCCACATAATGGTTAATACACAGGGGGTAAGGAAGCTGCTTATTTTATATATACCATGATCATTTTTGCTAAAAAGGAGAAAGAGAATTCCAAAATACTACCAATGCTTCTTGTTTATTATTCACACTTTCTGTATCTGGTAATTCTTTTTATATATAGATGTACATATATATTATCATTGGTTGTTACTAATAGCCTTTTTAATAATAAATTGATGTATTGAATTTCATCTATTTCTGAATAAGTGCAAATGGTTCCTTACCAAATTTATGTAATATTTTCAAGGTTTTAAATCTCGGATATCGGGCACGTTTCGTCTCGACGATTTTAGTGACTCGGTATCGTATCGGGAGATCTCGGACAAGATGAGTGCATCTCGGACGCCAATATCGGATTTACATCTCGGACCTAAAGTTCATCTCGGGACCATATCGAAGTATAACACATCACATAATTTATAGCAAAAAATGCATGGTATCGGTTTATTTAACATTTATCGAATTACTGCAACTAATCTCCACTATTTTAATTGAAAAAATAATGCAATTATACTTCAACTATATGAAATTGTTCAACAAAAGTTACAAAACATCATCAGTTTTAGCAATTACATATAAGTAGATGAAAGGCGACAAATTAACTGAAAAAAGCAGATTCTATACAATTACATATATGCAGTAAGAATAACATAATAACAGTATTAGGAACTGATGCAAATAAAAGCAAATGTATATAAGAGATATCAGGAATCAAAGGGTTTCAGGAATGCAAATTTACTTGCAAAAGGTTATGCAATAAGAATAACAAACTAAATCTACTTGCAAATCTAGTCTAAACTATACTGTATATTCAATTTCTGAAAAATTGAATTTCATTAAAATAGAAACAACCCTAATTTATATACGTGTAGAGAGTAGAGAGATTGGTCGAAGACGAAGGTGCATACTGTCAAAAGCGAGATCGAGTAGTCAAAAATTGAAAGCAACCGCGAGCTGTCGGATGTTGGAAGAGGGAGTTCGATTTTTTTTAAAAGAGGGAGTTCGATTTTTTTTCCGGAGAAGAGGGAGTTCGATATTTTGATGAGGAACGTGATGTTTAGAAGTTGAATCAGAAAGAAAAGGGGTTTGTTTATTTTTTTATGATAGACTGAGATGCGCCTATTTTTTTTGAAAAAAAATATATCGGGGATATCTCGGAATATCGTTTCGCTCCAAATATCGGCCGATATATGTAAATTTCGGACGATATAATCGAAACGAGATATCAACCGATATCTCATGCTTCGTTTCGCCCAAGCCTTCAACTGAGATCTCGACCGAGATATCGGCCGAGATGGCCGAGATTTAAAACAGTGATATTCTAAACCTATAAGGAAAACTTAAATTCCAATCAAAATTTATGTTGATTTATTATTTTGAACTTAAATTTAGTTCAGTTCAAGGTGGCAGGAGTACTGGACCACAGTCAATGGAAGCAAAAATGGTGAATCTAACAAGCCTGCTACTACTGGGTCGACGATTGGAGTTGGTTAGATGATATGCACTCGAAATGGAGATGTGTCAGATCATGGCGGTAGTCTTCAACCCATTGCTGCAACAGCCAATGCAGATCGTGGTCCATAATACTAGTAGTAGGACTGGTATCGATCAATGGAAGAACGCAGTCTCATCATTGTCGACTTGGTTGCACTCTCAGGTACTGCATTTTATAGATATAATTGAACTTTTTCTAGAACGATGTATAGTCAGTATAAGTTATAATTAATTGATTATGAGAGTAGAGTTGATTGATTTAGGATTGTCTTTGTTAGCTTATAGTAGACATCCGGTGCAGTTTATGTTAGTTTTTAATAGTTTTATTGTAGGAGGAGATGAATTTGGTTACGGAAGAGGCAAAAATCTTGGTTTATAGGTAATATGCTGAAACATCCATTGACACATATTGGGTATAGGGAGATGGGTAGTTATCCACTTATCATATATCTTTAGTTTTTAGCTATAATGTTTCCCTTTTAAGTCATATAATCAACGAAGTTTTCATAATTTCTTAGTCTGCTTGCATTAGCTTCGGATCCTTGGATATGCTTAAGGTAATTTCACATTCTTATTTAATAATATCTCTCCATGTTTTCCTTCCTAGCAAAAACATGTGATATACTATAGTGCTAATACACATGAATAGTATTATGTGTTTCTCTATTTTCATTTCTTATGTTCCCTTGGGCATTAAATGTTTCCTTTTCCACTTTGTTTCTCGCAACTCTAAATTCAATGGCTGATGCGGTCAAGGTTTTAAATCTCGCTCATCTCGGCCGAGATCTCGTTTTCAAGCCTGGGTGATTCGAAACAGGCTATTTCCTTTGAATCTCGTCTGACCCAAATCTCGGACGATATTTCAATATCTCGTCCGGTATCTCGGACGAGATTTAACAGCGAGATATCGGCCGAATTTTTGAATTTTGGAAAAAAATCAACTCTTCTTCCGTATTGGGCTTGCTCATCCTTTACCTTAATTTAAGCCTTCTTAATTGTACCTTTTTTAACCCTTATTTCTTATATAAATCTCATTTAATCTTCGTCTCTTATTTTACGGCAGTGACGAGTGTAAGAAGATGATAAAATCTACATCGATTATGGTAAGTATTTCACTTTATGATTTTCATTTAGGTTTCTGATCCAAATTAATTTACATCCGATTTCATTTTTCTTTTTTCGACACTTTCTTGATTTTTTTTCCTAACCCTATTTTTTTGCGGCTATAAATTTTGGGCTTCACTTATTTAACTTTATATTCCAAATGGATTTCCAATTTGATATCATTTAGTCTTTGCTGCTATAATTTTTTACCTCAAGGCTTATTTTTAAGCAATAAAGGAATTCTCTTTCAACTATTAATTTCATTTGATGATTACATGTTCATTCGTACATCATTTTTTTGCTTTTCTTATAATATTACTAAATGTTTGAAAATTGTTTGTACCGTGTATGCTATTTTCTACGTTTGTTTGAAATATCTATGCTATTAGTTTCTTAATAATATTTTGTTTGCTAATAATTAAATACTATAATCAAACATAGAATATCTTAATTCTACTTGTAGACTTTTGTATTTGAAGTTATAAAATTTAGATTTCCCTTGCAGCACTATAAATCATAAAAGGTGAAAATGAGACATTATATTGTGTAGGAAAGTTAAGTGAATGATCAAACAAAGTAAAGGTGCATATGTTATGGTTTGTTTCTTGTCTACTTTATCTCATATGATATTATATTGAACATTATTCATGAAATCTACTTATTTGTTTATTTTACATGATACAAGTGTTATTTTTCCATACTAAATTACTAATGATAAGCGTGTGATATATTCAGGGTAAGTGCATAGTGTTTTCCTTAAGGTAGTGACTAGCATTGTTATCAAAAATATTAAAATCTTACGATTTAAATCCCGATTCAAATCGGATCCCTCCCTTTACGATTCAATTTACATTCTGATTCGAACTTTGTTAAAACCACAACGAAAAACACATCCAACTCATGCTGATATATTTAATATACTTATTTAGATTCACAATTCTCATTATAATGTTTTTAAAACAAAATAAAAATGGAATTAGAGAGAAAATTAAGTTTTTAAGTTTAATTGTAGAAGTTCAAACATCAAAATCAACTTCAAAGCGCATACAAATCTTAAAATGTGGATATTTTAAATCTACGATTTACGATTTGAATCTCGTTTTGATTAACGATTTAAACTTTTCGATTTACGATTTAAATCCCATGTTGAAAACCTTGGTGACTAGTATTATAAATTTAGGTGTAGGAAAACTAATTTTCGACATGACATATACTCCGAGATAACTCTGAAATGAATTTTAGAAACCGAGATGTAAATCCGAGATGGACGACCGAGATGCACTCATCTCGTTCGAGATCTCACCCGATACGAGATAAGCTATCTAAATTCTTCGAGACGAGACGTGATCGAAATCCGAGATTTAAAACCTTGGATGCGGTTGACACCAAAGTGAAGATGTTGCTTTAGGTAAATTTATTTCTATATTTCATGTTGCTATATTTGAAATACTTAGATGGAGATTAGCAGTGTTAATGCACATCAAATTTTTGAAATTCATTTTTCTAAAATTTGAATGGCCATAGTATCAAGGGCACTTTCAAATTGATATTTTTTTCATAATAAACGGCATTTGATATCAGATTTGAAGTCCTACGAATTAACATAATTGTTTGACTATATGTTGTGCTTGCATTGGACTTCCGAAGAGAGCAAGGTTGGACTTTTATGGCATTGGACTTTCGAAGAGAGCAATGTTGGACTTTTATGGTGTGGGCTTTCACTTGTGCATGCAACAAAGAATTATGGGTTCAAGCGTTTTGTTAGCACTAGTTAGGTATAACATTTTATTAGTACTAGGTGTGTAAATATGTATACTAATGGTTATTGTATGTGAGTTTGGTCATTTTATCGAAAAAATATTGTATCGGAATGGTTATGGAAATCTTATTTGATTATATGGTTAATATATTTTTTAATTGTTTGAATATAATAATTATGTTAGTGATTGTTGATTGATATAGTAGAAACAAAATAGGCCATTAATGGGGAATAATAGCATGAAAAAATGCTACAAAATGATCAACAACTTTTAGTAGCATTTCAAAAACACTATAGAAATGCCTATAGTGGCGTTGAGTAAACGCAATTGTAAAGCAGGGGCAAAGTTGGAAACTCTACTGGTAGCGCCAAAAAGCCTGCGTTTTAAAAATGCTACGAAAAGATTTATGGTGGCTGTTTGCTCAAAAATCGGACAAACACCTCAAAAGTTTGATTTGTAGTTAAGTCGCGTTCAAGTTGATTGATTTGGAATTTCTATTGTTTCAACACGTAAAAGAATGATTTTAGCAATTACAGAACACAATTCACAAGCTCAAAGTTTGGAAAGCAGATAAGGAAGTAAACAACACAAAATTTTATAGTGGTTCAGCCAGAATGTGCTACATCCACTTTCTATCTTATTATTCTCTCTTTGAGTTGATTACAGGTACAAGATTGTTCGGAGAGAGTAAAAAAACTTAGAGTAGCCGAAGTGATGGATTCTCAGTAGAGTTTTCTCTCTTTTTCCCCAAACGTCGTCCCCATTGTTGTTGAGAAGCTCTGGCATTTATAGAGTGGAGTTGTGAAGTGTGGAGAAGAACTTATAGCTTCCTGAGTTTGGTTCGGCATTTGAGTCGAGAACAGTTGGATCGGCATTTGGGTCGGGAACAGTTGGATCGGCATTTGGGTCAGGAACAGTTGGATCGGCATTTGGGTCAGGAAGCTTGCCGGGACCGGTTGTCCTTCTTTGGCTTGGTTCGGTTATTCTGCCTTGGATTACCTTATTTGTCGGACCAAACATTTGATCCGGCATGTTTGTGTACGAACCAAATGTTTGGTCCGGTGATGGATGTGTCGTGCCAAACCAGTATTTGGTCCAGCATATTAGAGAATGCCGGACCAAATATTTGGTCCGACATATTTGAGGATGTCGGACCAAATATTTGGTCCGGCATATCAGAGGATGCCGGACCAGATACTTGGTCCGGTATACCATAGGATGCCGGATCAAACATCTGGTTCGGCATGCCGGCCATATTTTTGGTTCGGTAACTATATTCCCTATACCCCTGCTTGTCTTTGCTTCATTCTTTCTTTGTGCCCCAGAAAACCGAGCCAACACTTGCCCTCCAAAGTATGTTGTGTAACTGCACAACATGCTTTGTTTTTGGTTCGGCGTTGAGCTTCCACCACCGAATGAAATTGGTGACCGTTCGTCTTCCCCTCAATTTCCTTTAAATACACCTTCTTCCCTTCAATCTGTTACTTCTATTTTTCTCAATCAAATTTCTTCAATTCAAATAGGTCGACTGCAACTAATTTGAGCTTGTTATTTCTTGTTTGAATTTGGCTATTCTCGCACCTTCATAGCTTGAGGTAAATTTCTCTTAACTCGATTGCTGGTTATAAGGTTCAGGGTTTTGATGTGTAGGAGAGCTTAGTGCGAGGATGGGTGACTTCGGTCTCGAATCGACGAGGAGGCATCTCGTTTGAACGAGCGCCGAAGGATCATGATATTTGGATGGTCTTTATCCTCCCCGTGGTAGTTGAGGCTTTGGAGATTCGTGTTGGGAATGGGTGTGCAAATAACCACCTGCCCATCGGGTGTTTGATCCATTGCTTGACCGGTTAACTACGTTGCTATTGGCAGAGGCACTAGTGGCAATATTCTAGTTTTCTGGTATAATGTCGAAATTGAGAATAGATATTTGTCTAGGTAAGGCTGTAGGAGGGTATGCTTTGGGTCGGCAGTTGGTGTGTGGTAATTTTGGTTCGGCATTCGGCATAGGATAATGCCGGGCTAGATTTGCCGAGCACATTTTTATGGGAATGCCGAGCCAAAAGCAGGTCTTCCACTAGATGGCTAGGCTGGGGGTATGGATTCAATTGGGCTAGATGATAGGAGATTCCCATGCATGTTTTAACTTCTATTTACGATTTGGACCTTCGCTTGACCTTCATTGTAACAACCCATAATTTTAATAAATATTTTTAAATAAATTTTATATTGAAACTTTGATTTTTAAATAATTTTAATTTGAAGTTTGGAATTTTTCCAATGTATTTTGATTTTTGTTTCTATTTTTATTTTTCCAAATACAATTAAATATTGATTTTTCTGGAAATATTATATTTTGTCAAACGGTGACTTTTAAATTGAAATTTTAAAATTTTAAATTTAAATCTTTTTCTTTGAAACAGTAATTGGTTCTGATATCCGTTCTGCTTTTCGTTTCGTCGAATTCCGTTTTAAACTTTTTAGAATTTGATAAATTCAGGATTTTACACACAGAATTTTATCTGCATTTTTATTTTTCATTTTCTATTTTATTTGCCATCTTTTATTTTGTTTTGGGTTTTGAATTAAATTGTGTGAATTTTGTTGTGTTTGGAATTTTCCTATATTAGTTGTATTTTGTTTACAATTTTTTATTTCTAGTTTCAATAAATAAACTATTTTCTTTATTTATTTTCTTATTTTCCTAAGACAAATTATTTATTTTCATTTCCACTTTATTTTGTTTTGACTTTTATTTTATTTACTTGATTTTCTATTTGTTTATTTTGAATATATAGATTTGGAAATTCAAAGAGACAAATGTTTCACTTTACTTGTGACTTTTCATCTGTTGGTCTTTTCACTTGCCTTGGCCGTTCACTTCTTTTGTTTTAGCCGCGTATTTCCTTTGTTATTCACGTGAAAAACTTCTCAACACTTCACAACTCTCGGCCATTCCATTTCTGAAAGTTTATGTAAGTAATGGCTTCCTTTTTCCTATTTTCCTTTTCATTTTTCCATTATCTTTGCCTTGATCTCTTCATATGTTTCTCGGCCCTATCCACCATCATCTCCACCGACCACCACCATCACCTCCTTCCCCTCATCATCCACGGCATACCATTCCTCCCCTCTGTCCAGATCAGGTCGTGACCACCCTATGAGGCAATCACCACAAAAACTCCACAAACCCTTTGCAATTTTGCATAGCCGAGCTATATTTCCATCATCCCCTCCACACTTTGCCTCGGCCATCACCCTTAGCTGCCACCACCACCACGTGCATCACCTTTGGCCATCACATCAGCCTCTGACCTGACCTGTACCTGACCATGGCCGAGCCATATTGACATAGGCCAAGCCTATGTTACAACCAAACCTTCCCCTTTTGGCCTTGTCTTTTGACCTTCCATACCTTGTAACTCCATTCTCTTCAAATTCCTATGCTAGCCATGTGTTAGTGAGCCAAACCCGAGCCTTACCATCAATTATAACATGTATGGCCGAGCAAACATAGTGTCATGGTCAAGAAATTTTGATTTCAAAGCTTGGTGATGTCATTTGTTAATTCTATTTCCACTTTGTTTCAATTTATCTTTGTATTATAAATATATATTTATATTGCTTTGTTTTATTGTTGTATACAAGACTAATATCTTGGCTCTCTCTCCACTTGAATCAAAAGTCATGCTATCGTGCTTTCTGGAATTTATCTGTGTGTTTTGATTTGCGAACTCCAACTTAAAAAGGTGAGTTATTCACGCTTGACATTCATACTTATAGAATTTGTGAAATGACAACAAATGAATGTGTAGAAACTGTTATATCATGTTATACCTGCCTGTCATATTTATTATATGATGTTAAACTCTGTTATAAACTTGTCACATCATCTGATATGTTATATTTTGTTATACTGATTATTTATTTCTGTCTCTCACACTGCAAGTTCCCTGTAGAATAGAATCACTATGGGTTGAAATTATACATACCCGAACGGACTTTAGAATAAGAAAAAATCATTATGGGCTGAAATGATAGGCTCGAGTGATTTTTATTTATTTTTTTTAACTTGGGATTGCGGGTTTGAAATGATAGAACTCGGATTGTCTTTGTAAATTACAGATTGAAATGATATATTATCTGTATCACTTGACCTAGGTTAGAAAATATTATACAGACCCGTGGTTATTTTATATATTTTCTGGGAAATTTTATGTATTTTAAAATGTAAAAATATGATAATTTGGTTTAAATTGAATTTAAAATGATTTAATAAAGGGTTAGTGATTTTTCTATAAGCTAAAAATGTTAAATAAATAAATGATTAAATTGTAATTTGAAATATTACTTAATTTGAAATATGACTTAATTTGGAAATTTGTGATTTGGTTTAAAATGAAAGTTTAAGTTAAGAAAATAAAATAGAAATTAAGTTTTATTTATGAAATGGTAATTTAAATTTAAGTGTTAAGTTAATGATTAAATGCAAGGAATAGGAAAATTGTACACTTGGATTAAATAAGTAAATTATAGGAAAATTTGGTATTTTATTTATAAAATTTTACTTTATAAAATCAGAAGTTAAAGGGTATTTAAATGAACAATTCTGAAGTGGAAAGTATGATTTTATATGTTAAAATGGTAAAATTTGAAGTTTAATTGTTTTAGAAATTTTAGTATAAATCTGGAAATATATTTAGTAGCACTTCAGAAATGCTATCGTTTTTGAATTAACTTAAAAATCTGAAATAAGGGCTACTGCAGCACTTGGTAAGTGCTGTGGTTGCTGCAAATGAACTAAATGAACTAAATGTTAAATTTAACTAAGGGCTACTGCAGAACTTTGTAAGTGCTGTAGTTGCAAAAAATGAACTAAAGGCTAAATTTAACTAAGGGCTATTGCAGCACTTGGTAAGTGCTGTGGTTGCAGAAACTAAACTAAAACCTAAAATTAATAAAAGAGCTACAGGAGCACTTGATAAGTGCTACAGTTGGCTGAAATAAGATTTTTAGTTATAACTGAACTACTACAGCAGTTTTGTAAATGCTGTCTTTGCTGAATTGAATTGTTTTCAAATGTAACTTACCGCAGTATTTCTAAGTGCTGTAGAAGCTGAAATTTAAATGTTTAAAGTATTTAAATGAGCTCAGAAAAGGTTAAATTTTTGGGAATTGAATATTTGATCTGAAGGTATAATGACTTCACTTTTAATGGTTTAAATGAATGATTTAAAATTCGAAATTATAAACCATTTTTGAATTATAACCACGTGTACACTTCTCTGTGTGCCATTTGATTTACTTGTGATTGTTTTGATGCACACCTTTGATTTGAGAGTGTGGCTAGAGGTGAGCGATTACTGCAGCTCTGCGCTACCCTAGTCACATTTACACTGGTATTTGCATTGTTTACTTTAATATGGATATTTCTGTGATAGCGTTTATTACTGCTTAATTGATGGTTTAACGGATCCTTAAAGGATGGGCGATCCCAAGCATCCTTTAAGTTATTGTGCATTGCTATTACAGTCCACTTGAGTTGGTTTACATTGTATAAGTATGTATGTCCTGACTCGAGTGTTTGTGTTTTACTTTACGCTCGGGTCAGCCTGAGAATCACAGCTTTGGATTCACCTTCTGGAGCTAGAGATTGGTTGGAGCTTATTTGTCTATCGGTTCATCGATTTCTATTCCAGTTATTTCCTATTCGGTATTGTCTCTGTATTATTGACTTATGTAACCTGACTTCTATTGTATCTATTTTGACTATAAGATTTTGTATATGTTTTGAGAGTATGTATATAGTAGCTTCATGAACTACTATGGTATTTTATTTCCACTGCGAGTTATTCTGATATTCTGTGTCTGTGATTCTGTGTTTGGTTTTATTTGCTCCAAATTTTCTTGACAATCCACTGTTTTGAAGTATTCAAGTCCGGCATGTATGGATTTATTGTCGATTTGAATGGTCCAAAATAGTGGGATGTTGCATTTGGTATCAAAGCTTTAGTTTTAGGCAAACCTTAGCCTGCAGAGCAAAAACTCATTAGAGATAGGGTAGAAATACCCTAGAATGAGTGAAATCAATCTCAGAACCATTTCTTTGTGAGAGAACGTATTTTAGAAGTATAAAATGATTTTCAAATGATTTTAAAGAATTTTCAAAGATTATTTTGATATAAATTTCCTTGCTTTGAAAGTAAAAATTTTCTAAAATTCATTCCTTTCGTATCCACCTTGTTAGTAATTTCTTTGACTAGGATCCTCTTAAATTTTGAACTTCTCGCTTGTTTGATCTAGATTCATTGTTGATAGGAATCTATTTTGGGTATGGCAAAATCAGTAGTATGTTAGGTTGCTTTAAGTGAACTATGTTGTATCTTTTGCTTAGCTGAAGTTGTCAAACTAAAGATATTTATGCTCCTGTTTTCGTATGATATGAATTTGAGTCTTTTCCAAATTTTGAATGGGAATTCTTTTGTATTAATATAGGTTATATATCTCTAATATTGGTTTGGATTCTTATCGATTAGGATTCCTTTGAACTCTGGAATGCTCCCACTTGTTCTGAAATCCATTCCTGTCTCCCCTATTTGTATTCTTTAATCTTGGAACATTGCATAACCCCACTTTGAATGACCTCTAGAAAGATCGGCGATTCCGCCAATCTTTGAATGATTTGTAAAGGGGGTGAAACTCCCTTACAATTGGCATTGATTCACCGGAGATTTCTATACCCTCGGTTTACGATGCTATCTATCTTCTGCTATACGTAGATGCTATCTCTGGCGATCGAAGGTCGATTTGCCTTAGATTCTCGCATCGATTATATTCCTGAAGTCACGGTTGACCCGGTTAAGGTTGCCCGCGATTTATATGGGCTTATCTATCTTTTAATTGGTAATTTAATTATCTCATCTTCGTTCGAGCTTATCTTCGAATCAGATTTCTATTTAATTAGAGTTCCTCTAAATTTGAATCTCTGTTTTGTTTTGAAATCCATCCTTGAATCATCCCTTGGAAAATTTGTGGTTGATTGTCTTTTGAAAATTGTGTATTCATCGAAGTAATTATTTTGATAAGGATGACCATATTTTATATATAAAAGTGAAATGTTTTCGATAAGGATTATATGCCTTTTTAAAATGAAAATTTGAAGTTTCGAAAGGATTTGAAATTTTGAAAATTATATAAGAAATTGATTCATATAAAATGATTTTTAACTGAAGGGTTTGAATTTGAAATTTTAGAGATTGAACTCCGGCATTTTGAAATTGGTTTAAGATCTTGAAAATATATAATAATACGATTTGAAATTATTTTCCCAATAAGTAATGTTTCAAATGATGTTAATAGGTTTCAATGATTTCGAAGAAATTTCAAAGAAGTTTTCAAAGTAAATTGAAATCCAGAACTCACTTATGTCGCTGGAAAATAATTTCGATGATGAATGCATGCATCATCGACATTGATTTTCGAGTTTCAGAGTGGGGGAAAGGACACTTCGGTAGCTTTACTATGCGATTGATTTGTGAAACCAATTTTGATTTCAAATACCAAAGTGTGATTTGATATTCGAAAGATATATGTATATATGTGAACAGTTTGAAATGAGCCAGTGTTCAGTCCTGGAGTTTCGGATTTGATTGATATAACCCTATCTTTTGGAATTGATGTACTGCTTTGTTGGTGATTTCCAACTCTTGGATTGAAAATATGATTTCTTCGACTATTTTGAAGGTTCGAGCCCTTCCAAATCAAGGTTAACTTTTCAAAGCTAAATAATTTTCAAAAGTATAAAGTATATAAGTTTGGTATGTATGTTTAAAGTATGTGGTAATATGATTTAAATAAGTTTGAAACTGTTTTGTTAAGTAAATAAATAAGACTAGTTTTAATCATACTAATATGAAATTTAGTTTTGAAATGTTTTGGATAAAAATTTAGTCTTCAAAATGAAAAAAAAATTAGTTTTAAAATGTTTTAACTTAGTAACATCTTTATAAAACTATATATTTAACAAGTTGGAATAGATACATAAGTTGTACGTATGCTGTTTTATTCGCATAATTAATTTGATCCAGGTTTGAGTACACAAGTTCGAGGTGAATTACACCATTTCGTGTTAGGATTTTTCATTTGATTCTTGATGGCGAATATTTGATATGGATTTTGGGCTTGATTCTAGAATTCTCTATCATAGTATATGGCTATGCAAGGAGACTGATGGCTTCTAGTCGAGAAACCATATCGAAGTCCGCATTAGGGAAGTCAAATGGACAATACTAGTTCGAAAGCGAACTTGTGTGATCGAGCGAACGATCGAATGTGATGTTGCGAAATGATGACATATGTACATCTTATGTTCTAATATCATTGATATACTTGACGCTGAAATTGGAAGTTGTTGGATTGGATATCTTTGTAATTTAATTGGAATTTTCCTTTTATGAAAAACTACTATCAATTTAAACCATTTTTTTTCAAAACTATTTTTCTTTTATTTTTCTTAAACAAACTATATTATTCTATTTTACATACAAAACTATTTTACAAAACTATTTTATATACAAAACTATTTTACAAACTATTTTATTTACAAATTATTTTACAAACTATTTTGTATACAAAACTATTCTAAATTCAAAACCTTTTATAAAGCAAAGATGTTCAATCCCATATGGCTCTACATGCAGCGTAATTGATTTTGGAAAATTTTGATCCTGATATAAGATGGACCTTATGTAAGTATAAGATGATTTTGAAAACTATTGATTTTGGAAATGAATTGGTTGACTTAAATTATATTGATTTAAAAACTTGGATTATTTTCTAAATTTATTATTTTGGAAACTTTGAAACTGAAGATATTTGATTTGGAAGAATAATTTGGTGAAAACGTATATGATTTTGGAAATTGTATTGATATTGAAACAAATTGAAATTTGAGAACCTTGTGTTACTAAATACTTGATTTGGGAGTTACCGAACTTATATAAAATTGATTTGTATAAGTATGAAGTTAATTCGAAAACTATTGATTTTGGAAGGTACTCAATTTGAAAAATGAAATCTTATATATAATGGACTTTATATAAGTATGATATTTGACATTGATTTGAAAAGTACTATATGATACATATTTTCGAAGTAAAGATATGAAAAGTGCCTTCTGCTTGATATCCGCTTTGTGGCCACATTGTGGATTCATTCTATCGATATTATTCCCTGATTTGGGTTTTCCGGATATGATACTCGAGTGTCCATTGAATTCCATGGCGATCTCCATGGTCTTACGAGTGCGACTGCACAGCGTAATTCGCAGGGGCTGCGAGAGCCTATGGGTACAGATGTTTCCTGGGGGATCCAGGTGTAACCATTGTGTATCTGCGATCTATTGGGTCGCTTGGTAGCGTAATCAACAGGGGCTGCGAGAGCCTATGGGTACGGATGTTTCCTGGGGGATCCAGGCGTAACCATTGTGTATCTGCGGTACTACTAGTCTTCATGGTGTAATCGCAGGGCTGGGGTGAGCCTACGGGTACAGATGTTTCCTGGGGGATCCAGGCGTAACCATTGTGTATCCGCGATCCATGATCGACATGATTTGGTTGTTTTGTTTGGATTGTACTATCCATATCTGTTTTTTTTTAGTTTTTCCAGTATTTTCACTGGGTGTTGAAACAAGTCTACTAAGTACTTGGAGAATTCTAGCTTTGTGCCTGATCAACGCATGGCCAGAGTCTGCAGGAATGAGGATAAACTCGCTAAGACATCGAGTTATAAAAGTATTTTGATAAAGTATTATATAAAGGATATTTTGATCGGTTATTTTCCTTTCTAAAAGGTTTTAAAGTATTTTAAATATTGTTTACCTCTTCAACTAACAATTTGAATTAAATGACTTTTATGGATATAATAAAAATAGATTTAACCAAATTATTAAATATTAAAGAATTCTAATTGAAATTTATATAGTTTTAAATTAACGGTCCATCCTTGTCTTTCTCCATTTTTCCTGCTAGCTATCCCTATTCCTCCATTTTTCCTACTAGCTATCCCTATTCCTCCATTTTTCCTGCTAGCTATTTATATTCTCCTACCTTCAAGCTTTTCGGGGACGAAAAGCTTTGAGTGGGGGAGAGTGTAACAACCCATAATTTTAATAAATATTTTTAAATAAATTTTATTTTGAAACTTTGATTTTTAAATAATTTTAATTTGAAGTTTGGAATTTTTCCAATGTATTTTGATTTTGTTTCTATTTTTAATTTTTCCAAATACAATTAAATATTGATTTTTCGGGAAATGTTATATTTTGTCAAACGGTGACTTTTAAATTGAAATTTTTAAATTTTAAATTTTAATCTTTTTCTTCGAAACAGTAACTGGTTCTAATATCCGTTCTGCTTTTCGTTTCGTCGTATTCCGTTTTAAATTTTTAGAATTTGATAAATTCAGCATTTTACACACAGAATTTTATCTGCATTTTTATTTTTCATTTTCTATTTTATTTGCCATCTTTTATTTTGTTTTGGGTTTTGAATTAAATTGTGTGCATTTTGTTGTGTTTGGAATTTTCCTATATTAGTTGTATTTTGTTTACAATTTTTTATTTCTAGTTTCAATAAATTAAACTATTTTCTTTATTTATTTTCTTGTTTTCCTAAGACAAATTATTTATTTTCATTTCCACTTTATTTTGTTTTGACTTTTATTTTATTTACTTGATTTTCTATTTGATTATTTTGAATATATAGATTTGGAAATTCAAAGAGACAAATGTTTCACTTTACTTGTGACTTTTCATCTCCTAGTCTTTTCACTTGCCTTGGCCGTTCACTTCTTTTGTTTTAGCCGTGTATTTCCTTTGCTATTCACGTGAAAAACTTCACAACACTTCACAACTCTCGGCCATTCCATTTCTAAAAGTTTATGTAAGTAATGGCTTCCTTTTTCCTATTTTTCCTTTTCATTTTTCCATTGATTTTGCCTTGATCTCTTCATATGTTGCTCGGCCCTACCCACCATCATCTCCACCGACCACCACCATCACCTCCTTCCCCTCATCCTCCATGGAAAACCACTCCTCCCCTCTGTCCAGATCAGGCTGTGACCACCCTATGAGGCAATCACCACAAAAACTCCACAAACCCTTTGCAATTTTGCATAGCCGAGCTATATTTCCACCATCCCCTTCACACTTTGCCTCGGCCATCACCCTTAGCCACCACCACCACCACGTGCATCACCTTTGGCCATCACATCAGCCTCTGACCTGACCTGTACCTGACCATGGCCGAGCCATATTGACATAGGCCGAGCCTATGTTGCAACCAAACCTTCCCCTTTTGGCCTTGTCCTTTGACCTTCCTTACCTTGTAACTCCATTCTCTTCAAATTCCTATGCTAGCCATGTGTTAGTGAGCCAAACCCGAGCCTTACCATCAATTATAACATGTATGGCCGAGCAAACATAGTGTCATGGTCAAGCAATTTTGATTTCAAAGCTTGGTGATGTCATTTGTTAATTCTATTTCCACTTTATTTTAATTTATCTTTGTATTATAAATATATATTTATATTGCTTTGTTTTATTGTTGTATACAAGACTAATATCTTGGCTCTCTCTCCACTTGAATCAAAAGTCATGCTATCGTGCTTTCTGGAATTTATCTGTGTGTTTTGATTTGCGAACTCCAGCTTAACAAGGTGAGTTATTCACGCTTGACATTCGTACTTATAGAATTTGTGAAATGACAACAAGTGAATGTGTAGAAACTGTTATATCATGTTATACCTGCCTGTCATATGTATTATATGATGTTAAACTCTGTTATAAACTTGTCACATCATCTGATATGTTATATTTTGTTATACTGCTTATTTATTTCTGTTTCTCACACTGCAAGTTCCCTGTAGAATAGAAGCACTATGGGTTGAAATGATACATACCCGAACGGACTTTAGAATAAGGAAAAATCATTATGGGATGAAATGATAGGCTCGAGTGATTTTTATTTATTTTTATATACTTGGGATTGCGGGTTTGAAATGATAGAACTCGGATTGTCTTTGTAAATTACGGATTGAAGTGATATATTATCCGTATCACTTGACCTAGGTTAGAAAATATTATACAGACCCGTGGTTATTTTATATATTTTCTAGGAAATTTTAAGTATTTTAAAATGTAAAAATATGATAATTTGATTTAAATTGAATTTAAAATGATTTAATAAAGGGTTAGTGATTTTTCTATAAGCTAAAAATGTTAAATAAATAAATGATTAAATTGTAATTTGAAATATGACTTAATTTGAAAATTTGTGATTTGGTTTAAAATGAAAGTTTAAGTTAAGAAAATAAAATAGAATTAAGTTTTATTTATGAAATGGTAATTTAAATTTAAGTGTTAAGTTAATGATTAAATGCAAAGAATAGAAAATTTGTACACTTGGATTAAATAAGTAAATTATGGGAAAATTTGGTATTTATTTATGAAATTTTACTTTATAAAATCAAAAGTTAAAGGGTATTTAAATGAACAATTTTGAAGTGGAAAGTATGATTTTATAAGTTAAAATGGTTAGATTGGAAGTTTAATTGTTTCTGAAATTTTAGTATAAATCTGGAAATGTATTTAGTAGCACTTCAGAAATGCTATCGTTTCAGGAATTAACTTAAAAATATGAATTAAGGGCTACTGCAGCACTTGGTAAGTGCTGTGGTTGCTTCAAATGAACTAAATGAACTAAAGGCTAAATTTAACTAAGGGCTACTGCAGCGCTTTGTAAGTGCTGTAGTTGCAGAAAATGAACTAAAGGCTAAATTTAACTAAGGGCTATTGCAGCACTTGGTAAGTGCTGTGGTTGCAGAAAATAATCTAAAACCTGAAACTAATAAAAGAGCTACAGTAGCACTTGATAAGTGCTGCAGTTGGCTGAAATAAGTTTTTTAGTTATAACTGAACTACTACAGCAGTTTTGTAAATGCTTTCTTTGCTGAATTGAATTGTTTTCAAATGTAACTTACCGCAGTATTTCTAAGTGATGCGGAAGCTGAAATTTAAATGTTTAAAGTATTTAAATGAGCTCAGAAAAGGTTAATTTTTTGGGAATTGAATATTTGATCTGAATGTATAATGACTTCACTTTTAATGGTTTAAATGAATGATTTAAAATTCGAAATTATAAACCATTTTTGAATTATAACCACGGGTACACTTCTTTGTATGCCATTTGATTTACTTGTGATTGTTTTGATGCACACCTTTGATTTGAGAGTGTGGCTAGAGGTGAGCGATTACTGCAGCTCTGCGCTACCCTAGTTACATTTACACCGTTATTTGCATTGTTTACTTTAATATGGATATTTCTATGATAGCGTTTATTACTGCTTAATTGATGGTTTAACGGATCCTTAAAGGATTGGCGATCCCAAGCATCCTTTAAGTTATTGTGCATTGCTATTACAGTTCACTTGAGTTGGTTTACATTGTATAAGTATGTATGTCCTGACTCGAGTGTTTGTTTTTTACTTTACGCTCGGGTTAGCCTGAGAATCACAGCTTTGGATTCACCTTCTGGAGCTAGAGATTGGTTGGAGCTTATTTGTCTATCGGTTCATCGATTTCTATTCCAGTTATTTCCTATTCGGTATTGTCTCTGTATTATTGACTTATGTAACCTGACTTCTATTGTATCTATTTTGACTATGAGATTTTGTATATGTTTTGAGAGTATGTATATAGTAGCTTCATGAACTACTATGGTATTTTATTTCTGCTGCGAGTTATTCTGATATTCTGTGTCTATGATTCTGTGTTTGGTTTTATTTGCTCCAAATTTTCTTGACAATCCACTGTTTTGAAGTATTCAAGTCCAACATGTGTGGATTTATTGTCGATTTGAATGGTCCAAAATAGTGGGATGTTACATTCATTTTCTTGCACAGGGGATATGTCTTCTGGTCATGAACTTAGTTCCAAGTTTGCGGCTTCACAGCCTGCCGGGGCTGGTCCTTCTTCTTCTGACGCTCCAGCCAATCCTCCTAGGCAACCCAGTTCTGCTTACTCTTTGATGGAAGGTTATGCTCCTAATCAAATGCTGGTTAGGCCTCCATAGTGTTATCCCAGCGTGTTGACGATAGAGAAGCTGAACTCCATAGCTACTACATTTGGGATAGACCGTCGGAACATGATATTACCTGGTCCAGATGATAAAGCATGCTTTTCCCCAGACGGGTATATGGCATATAGCAAGTATCGTTGTATGTGCGGCGCGATTCCTTCGCTTACCAATTAGATTGCCAGCTTCGTGATATACTAGAAGGTCGCTCCCACGCAACTTCTACCGAATTATTATGCTATCCAAACATGTTTATATCCGATATTCATGAAGCGGTATCGGAGACCCCCTACCCATAGAGAGATCAGATATATGTATAACGTGAGGAGTTATTGGAAGGGGAGTCCTTTTATCAGCCTAGAGTCTGACCACAAGTTCAAGCCTGTCCTAGATCTATATTCCAAGTTTAGTATGTTCAAGAGGGAATATTTCTTTATACGTGACGATACCATGGCTCAACATGCTTTTACTTCTGGCTGTAAGTTATCGTATTATCTTTTCTGTGCTTTCTATCGACTTGGCTTCTTATTGCTCCATAACTTCCAGGTTGTGTGAAGGCGGTGGCGGAGGATGATGGCTTAAAAAGATGGCCAAGGAAATATTAGCTGTCCCGGAGGCCGAGGGGGAAGCCTCATTCCTACTTCATGATGTAGCCCTCCGATTCTACAACTTAATCGGCCCCAGACAGTCTGTGTACAAGATTAAACCAAGTTCTGCTGAGAGAGCAGCGGGAGCCGGAGGAGACGGGGGTGACGAAGACAAAGGCAAGGGCCCAGATGTGGAGGGCGGTGTGGCCGAAGCCCCGAAGAGGCCGAGGCATAAGAAGAGCACAGTTCGTCCTCCCTGCTTGGGAAAATCTCTGCGTATTCGGGATGCTCCTTCCCCTGGCGACGAGGGAGGTTCACATTTGGAAGGAGACAGTGAAGAGGAGGGAGGATTGAAGAGCGACTCTGAAGAACCGGAAGTGGAGGTTCATGTATCTCCAGACGTGGATATTACAAGCAGCAAAGGCTTGGGTGTGGATCCTTTAAAGAATGCTGAGGCTATGCGAGAGTGGCTCGAGCAGTTGGAACAATCCGAGCCAGTCCCAAGGCTGATTTCTGGTGCTGATCTTTCCCAGGAGAACGTGGCTTCGGGTGATTTGGGTGGAATACTGCCTCTTCCAGTACAAGGTGGAGTGGGAATTGGCGAGGAGTTCGGGATTTCCCTAGGTACTTTCGATTATTGTATGGATTTTGACATACTTCTTGAAAACTTTTTGTTTTTCGACGGGTCCCAGCCTCTTCCTGCTCCTCAATATAATGAAGTCCGGTCGGCGGTCGTCGTGTGTTCTCCTTCCTTCGAGTGGAGTCCCATCCCAATGTATTCCTTACTTGAGTGAGACCCTGCCCCGGCCATATGATCCAGTCTACACTAAAGGTTTGTAGTAGCTTGCAGTGTCCTAGTGTCTTGAGAGTTTCTCTTTTTTCTATGCTTTCTCCCTTTCTTGGATCTAATGTTGTTGCCCGTATTCTAGGGAAAAGGAGAAATCCAAGGAGGAATGAAGTGTCCAGACGGCTTAAGCAGTTCAATCGGATGAAAATGGCTTCCGTTTCTTCTAAGACGACTTTTCAGGAGGAAAAAACCGTGCAAGAGAATATTAGGGAGACCCCGTCAGGCCCGGATAAGGCAGAGAGCCGTGAGTCATCCCAGAAACATGCGAGATCCCCAGATAAGGAAGCCACCTCCCTTGGTTCCCAAACTTCCTCCCGCCGTCGTCGTCACTATCTAATTGGTTCTGAAATGCATAAAGTGCCAGATGAGTTAGGAGAGGGCAATGTTGATCCTTTTTTCTCAGATTATCAATAGCCGATGCAAAATCCCTTTGAGAGTCATCCTGATATAAATCCCGACTATGCGGGTCGTTGTGCGGTGGATCCTGACATCGAGTTCCTTTTACCTTGAAATCCCTTGGTCCGGATCCTAGATGAGGCGAAGACTCTTGATTTTGCTAACTTGACAACGAGGATGGTTCAGATTACATATGAGACCAGAAATATTGTTGATTATTAGTCCCGTTTGGCCAAAGCTAGTGAAGAAGTTGGGAGCGCCAATATGCGGTTGCGTTTAGAGATGGAGGATCTTCGCAAGGCGCTTAGGGAGAAAGAGGCTAAGTTAGAGGAAGTCGAAGCATCCCGCGCCTCCGAGATAACGAAGGCCAAGGAAGAGGCAAGGAAAGAGGCTGTCGATCTATGCAAGACACAGATTGACATGGCTATCGGTTCAGTGGATGAGGCTCGACAGAAGGATCTGGAGCGAATCCGCTCCCTTAAGGGCAAAGTGAAGAAATCGGAAGAGGCCTTAGTTGAGCTGAAGGAGTCTCGGGGCAAGTGGCAAAAGGAGAAGGACTCATATCAGGCTGAGATCGACAGGTTGAAGGTGGAGCGTGCTCAACTGAGGAGAGATAAGGAGCAGTACATGAATAAGGTGGTGGCCCTTTAGACCGAAGTCGATAAATCCAACGATTTTTGTGACACGGTCAACCAGATGTTGAAGGATACTTATTATATGTCTGGAAAAAAAGGAACCTTCAGTGGATGGATGACTACCTTCAAGTGATAGCAGGAATCCATGATCGGCTCATCGAGGAGACTAAGGCCCTAGTCGCGCAGGAGGAAGAGGCTGTATACGACGTTGGGATGGTGAACAGCCAGTTCATAGTGGAGGAGACCGAAGCCATTGCCAAGGGGTATGAGCTATTAGCGGAGGACGAAGACGATGAGGATGGCTTAGATGTTGAAGGACTTGGTGATCCGCGCCACGCCACTGCAGGTATCATGCCTTTTTTTGTTTCAATTCCACCGTTACCTATTCTGAATTGCAAAAATTAGGATCCTTCATGCTTGCATTGTGCAGGGACGTCTTCGGGGCAAGCCGGACCTTCGCAAAGGGAAAATGTGCATTCGAAAGATATAGCTGCGCCGGGCGGCAAAGATGTCCCCAAGTCTTGAAGAGATTTCCATTTTATTTTCTGTATGTGGTTAAGAAGAATGTATGGCTATTTAGTATTTATATATATGGACAAAAAGCGGTGTATGTAAAGATTTCTAATGTGTAACGTTTATTTTATGTCTTTCGTTTACTTATCTGGAATGACTTTTGCAATGTACGATTTTCATAGCCTGTTTGTGAACTGTTTATGACTTGGTTAATCGTTATTGTGTTCAAAAAACATTGAAAACCATAATCGTGTTGTTATTCAAGGCTGATCGCTAACGATAACTACTCGGGTTGGTACCCGTGTCGTGAGTATTATTCAATTTATCATTGTCGGCGTGTGTAATGCCGATCGTCAAGGGAAAACTACCCCTGGCTGCAGCCATGCCTTAATCGTGGGGCTTATAATCGGTTCGCATTTGCCGGCAAGCCGAACACTAATGATGAACTGCCTAGGCTATAAATTGTGCCTAATTTGTGGCTTATGGTCGGTTCATCATTAACGGCTTGGGGGTGCCGATCGTCAGCGGTGAATTGCCAAGGCTTGTTTCGTGCCCTTTATCGTGGCTATCTTACTTCCACTACTGCCAGCGAGTGTCTGCGATTGCTCGTAGTAGGAATAGTCATTAAATAAAATAATTAAACGATAGAACATTTAAATAAGATAAGTAATGTAAGATACAAGATTTTTATAGTGGTTCGGCCGAAATATGCTATGTCCACTGTCTTTCTTTTATTGCTTTAGTGCATGTTTCTTTACAACTCAAGAGAAGTAGCGGCGAAGATGTTGGAGATTCCATGCTTTCCCAAACACCTCTCTATCTACTGTTGACAAGATGTAAGCTCCATTGTGAAGATCCTTATGAATAACAAACGGTCCTTCCCAAATTGGATCTAGTGCTCCGGGTCATGGGAAGACTCGTTTGAGTACCAAGTCTCCTTCTTGCAGTGTTCGAGGCTTCACCTTAGAGTTGTACTACCCTGCCACCTTTTGCCTATGGGCGGCGGCTTTGAGGGTGGCGTCGTTTCTTTTTCCTCGATCAGGTCAAGTGACATGTTCAAGAGTTCCTCGTTTTCTTCCGGATTGTAATGTATCCTGCGATCCGAGGGGACGACTGTTTCGATAGGGAGCATGGCCTCGGTTCCATATGCCAATGTGAATGGCATGTGCCCTGTCGTGGTCTTATAAAAAGTTCGGTAGGCCCATAAAGCAGTAGGCAGTTCGTCGACCCATGCCCCTTTGGACTTTTCTAGCTTCTTCTTGATTAGTGTCTTCAACACCTTGTTCACTGCTTCGACTTATCCATTTGCCTGGGGATATGGTACAACTGAAAAGCTTCGGGCAATCCCATGTTCATGGCACCAATTGGAGAATTCTTCACTGTGGAATTGAAGTCCGTTATCCGATATGATTTTCTTCGGCACCCCATACCTGCACAGGATGTTACGTATTAGGAAGTTTATCACTTTGGTAGATGAAATTTTGTTTAAAGGCTCCGCTTCCACCCATTTGGTGAAATAATCCACTACTACTATAGCGTATTTTTCTCCTCCTCGACCCATGGGAAGTTCCCCGATCAGATCAATTCCCCAAACGGCAAAGGGCCAGGGGCTGACCATCTAGATTAAACCGGTAGGTGGAAATCTTGGGATTTTGGCAAATCTTTGGCATTTGTCACATTTCCTAGCAAACTTGGCCGCATCCTTGTTTAGTGTGGGCCAAAAGTATCCATAACGCTCGATCTTTCTGGCTAGAGTTTACCCTTCGGTGTGGTCGCCGCAACTTCCTTGATGTATGTTGTTAAGGATATCTTTTGCTTCGTTCCCGACGACACACCTTAGTAGCGGATTGGAAAAGCCGCGATGGTACAACATGCCATTCTGGACGGTGTAGCGGGATGCCCTCCTCAAGATTCTCCTGAATTTGTTTCGATCTGCTGGTAAGGTTCCTTCTTGTAAGTAGCTGACGATGGGGGTCATCCATGTCTCCTCCTTATCCGTGATCGATGTGGTTTGCAGACACTCGAAACTCGGTGTGGATTGTCTTATGATGGGGGTTGCCCCCAGCATTGGTTCGGTTCTTATGCTAGCCCCTTTTGCGAGGGCATCTACCTCTTGATTTTTCCCTCGCAGGATGTGTTTTATTACATAGTAGTCTAGCTCATCAAGGAGGGTTTTGGCCTTTTTGAGGTAGGACGCAAGCTTTTGTCCGCGAGTCTGGAATTCTCCAAGGATCTGGTTAACAATTAGTTGTGAATCGTTGTGCACACATATTGATTTAACTCCTATTTCTTTAATCATTTCTAAGATGGCTATTATTGCCTCGTATTCAGCTTCATTATTGGTTGCAGCGAACTCTAGTCTCAGTGCATAGCTTAATTTCCTTCCTCGGGGTGTGACTATTATGACACCTACCCTCGAGCCGAGCTCGTTTGATGCTCCATCAATGAACATATTCCATTTGACAGCTTCCTCAACCCTTGTCGCAGTCTCCTCGTCTCGCATTGTGAACTCAGCTATTAAATCAGCCAAGACTTGTCTCTTAATTGCGGTGCGCGGGTGGTAGGTAATGTCATACTGGCTCAATTCAATGCACCATTTTAATAGTCGCCCTGACGTGTCCGGTTTATGTAGGACTTGCCTCAAAGGTTGATCCGTTAGAACTCTAATGGAGTGTGATTGAAAGTAGTGTCGCGGTTTCCTAGATGCTACCAGCATACAGTAAGCCAATTTTTCGATCTTTGGGTATCTAGGTTCTGCCCCCGTGAAACTTTTGCTAATGAAGTATACTGGTCTTTGGATATGATCATCTTCTCGTACTAATGCGGCACTTAGTGCGTGGAAGGATACAGCTAGGTATAGGTAGAGGCTTTCTCCATTTATCGGAGTGGAGAGTACTTGAGGCTTCTGTAGGTGTTCTAGCAGACTCCGAAAGGCTGAGTAGCATTCATCGGTCCATTCAAATTTTCCTTTGTCCTTTTTGAGGGCTTTGAAAAATGGTACGCACTTGTCCATGGCCTTGGATATAAACCTACTCAGAGCATCTACCTTCCCATTTAGGCTCTGCATTTCCCTCCGCGTGGCTGGGATTTTGACGTCTTTCAAAGCTTGTATCTTTTCAGGATTCGCCTCTATTCCTTTGGCATGAATTTCCATCATCCTTCCTTTATATTCATTTGTGCATGCATGTATCTTTATAAAACCCTCTTCCATATGCATCCAAATTCCTATAAAATTATGAAAAATGTCCAAGTAAAAAGTTCCAAATTAACACATGCACAAAAATGACTATTTTGCCCCTGTATGAAGACGAATATATGATTTGAAAATAATTTAATTTTGGTTTAAACATGTTAAAATGCCCAAATATGACTTTTATTTAAATAAAAAAGATAAAATATGGATGTAAATATATGCACGTTTACGTGCACATCAGTGAACAATGAAACCTAAAAATTTACCCATACACCCCAAAAGAGCATTTTAGAGGGTTCAGCTTCATTTGGTATTTGCATAATATTTAGAACATCTCATCTAGGTGGCTCAAATGATCCATTGCTCTTCTCGATTTGACAAGCATGTCGTCGACATAGACTTCCATGGAGTGACCAATTTGCTGCTCAAACATCTTATTAACTAGATGTTGATAGGTAGCGCCGGTGTTCTTAAGCCCGAAGGGCATGACCTTATAGCAATATAGTCCTAGATCCATAATGAAGCTAGTATGTTCTTGATCCAGCACATGCATGGGGATCTGGTTGTATCCTGAATATGCATCTATGAATGACAATAACTCATGTCCTGCGGTTCCATCTTCCAGTCGGTCGATTCGGGGCAAAGGAAAATAGTCTTTGTGGCCAGCATCATTGAGGTTGGAGAAGTCAATGCTAGTCCACCATTTTCCATTAGGGTTTTTCACTAAAACCGGGTTGGAGATCCATTTTGGTTAAATAGCTTCGTGGATAAAACCGTTAGCGAGCAGGTTCTTCACCTCTTCGTTAAGAGCAGTCGACCGTTCTATCCCCATGCATCTTTTCTTTTGTTTGATCGGGATCTTAGCTGGGTCAATATTGAGGGAATGACAAGCTACTTTTGGGGATATTACCACCATGTCTTCGAGGGTCCATGCGAATACATCCAAGTTCTTGCGTAGAAATCCTATCAGCTGCATTTTTAGGTTCTGGTTCAACTGAGAACCTATCTTTAAAAGCCTTGTTTTGTCGTGTTCGTCTACTATCACATGTTCCATAGCCTCCACAAGCTCGATGTTGACCTCCTCCTCTCTATCTCTGGGGTCCAACTTATTAAAAGGGTCACCAGTATATTGAGAGGAGGAGCCTTCTTTGATTGCTATGCTTCTGCAGTTTTGGTGCAGAGGGCGACCCCTACGCTCTTACCTTTTTCCTTCTTTTTGTTTTGGCGGAGTTCTTTCACGTAGCAATCGCGAGCTACGTCTTGGTCGCCTTCTACCTCTCATATTCCTTTATCAGTTGGGAATTTCATCTTCAGGCACCATGAGGTCAAGACTATTTAGAAATCTGACAATGCAGGCCTCCCTAAAAATGCGTTCTAGGTAGAGTGTCCATCTACCAACACGAATGTTTGCTTTCAGATTATGGATCGGGGGTGACTTCCTAGCTCAACAAACAAGTCTAACTATCCAAGTGGCATCGTGGCCTCCCCCATGAACCCGTGAAAGGGCTTATTGCATGGGGATACATCTTTCATTGATAACTTCATTTTGTTGAAGGCATGTTTGAACAAAATATTCACTGAGCTTCCTGTATCAACTAAGATGCGGAACACCTCTGTCGGGCCAATCCAGGCGGAGATAACCATAGGATCAGTATGCGGATACTGCTTTCCAACTAAATCTTCATCGCTGAAGGTTATCTTGGCCCTTTCTCTCCGTTTTGCGATGCGTCCTTCAGTAATGGTGAACATATCCTTCCCTATCTTTCAAAGACTTTCTGTACCTCTCCATCTCAGCCCAACTTCCATCAGCCGCATGCGGGCCTCCAGATATGGTATGGACAACTAACTTCTCCTGGTTGGAGCGGCTTTTTCCTGCTCCTTCTTTGTTGTTTCCTTGTGGATGCGGCCCAAGTCCCTCGTGGACTGGAGCGGGAGAGTTGGGTCTTTGCTGCACGTACCATTCCAGTTTCATTTTTCGGATGTACTTCTCAATGAGATCCCACAAATGCTGACATTCTTTGTTGTTATGCTCGTGAGACTTATGGAAGCGACAACATTTTCCTGTTCTAATTGCAGCTTTTGACTCTTTTTAATATGGAGGGTGTTTTTATTTTAATTCGTGTTGAGTAGCCAAGTAAATGTTCTCCACAGTGTCATTCAAAGGAGTGTATGAATCGAATCTCGATCCAGGTCTGTATCGTCGCTTATTGCATTTTTCAGTTCCCGAGTTGCCTTGATGGTTACTTTTTCCTTTGTTGTTTGGCTTACTCCCCTCTCCTCGGGATGGGGCACTCATGTTTCCTTGGACGCTAGAACCCCCTGTGGGTTGCTCGCTATGTCGGTGAGCCGGCGCGTCTTCCAATCTCATGTATTTTCCAGCTTCATGAAAGAATTATTAAAGAGTTAAAGGCTTTTCCTTCATCAACATTCTTGCAAGCTTTGAATCGGGGTGGACGCCTCTGCATAGTGCCATCAGTGTAAGCCTTTCATCCGCGTTTTGTACTGCTGCCGCGACAGCGTTGAAACGGGTAATATATTGCTGTAGTGGTTCTCCAGCTTTCTATTTTACGTCTGACAAGGAATAAGCATCTCGGGGCTGTTCCACATGGATTCGGAATTGACTTATGAATTTTTCCTTCAACATTCCCCAAGAGCTAATAGAGCCATGAAGTAGGCGACAAAACCATGTGGTTGCTAAGTCTGACAGGAACAGCGGAAAACATTTACACAGCACGCCCTCTATTGCTCCATTCATGAGCATGTGCTGGGTGTAGCGCTACAAGTGAATGATTGGGTCGGATGTGCCTTTGTAGGGACCATAGTGGGCATCTTCCATTCTCGAGGAGTGGCTGCCGCTTCTATGTCCCTGGTGAAGGGGCTAGACACCCTTGCCCCTATCCCTCTTTCGAGTTGTTCGCGTCTGAGATATTCCCTGAAGAGGCGTGTCATCCTATCCTCGGATTCTAGGGCAGCCCTTGGAGAAGTGGGGGCTTCCCTTTGATTGCATCTAGAACCTTGGTTGAGGCTAGATTGGCGATGATTGGCTCGAAGCATGACAGGGTCAGTCACAGTCGGTCCTTGCCTGATGCCTCCTTGACTAGGCCTAGCTCTTGATGCCATTTCAGGACCAACTTTGGGCTAAGTCCTAACTCGGCTTCGAGTTCTTATATCTTCTTGATTGAATTCTTCATTTGAAGGGGATCTGTTCCGTCACTACAAGAAAAACTATTTTTAGTTGCATTAATTGGTGGCGTTTTAAATTTTGTGCAACTGTTGGTAATTTTACAATATAAAAATAAACAAACAAACGCGGCTAATTCTCCCGCCAGTAATTCGTGAAATTTTTTGCTAAAGTTTTTTGTGGCCGCTCAAATTTCATTTCCCCTTTTTCTTCTACTCAGACTACTCCACTTAAAAAAAATTGTTCGTCTCTTCCAATTTACTCCACAGCCCTAATTTTCCTAATTCTCCAACTCCCAAATCAAACTGAAATCGAAAATGAGAAAACGGAAAAAGAAAAATACGTGAACAACATCGCGACTAGAGGAGGGCAACGCGATGGCAGGAGATGACGGTGACATCACGATGGGCTGGGAGCTCACGACGTCGTAGGGCGAGGAGGAGGCTGGATGCCTAAATGACGATGGAGCAGGCGGCTAAGGCTAGCGATGGCAGTTGCGAACCCGACTTTGACACAAGACGATGTGCTTGGCGGCTGCTGTTGTGTGCGTGAGGAGATTATGTCAACGTTCGATGATGACATTCGAAGACAGAGGCTAGGACTGTACTAATTTCGAGTGAGTATAAACTTTGGTTTATTGTCAGTATTTTACCACTTTACTAGGCTTGAAATTTGCCCAAAATGGATGAAATGTTGAACCCATAAAGGCTTGGCAGCCTAACATGTTAAATTGCTTCCTGCTTCACACACACGCGCGCATACATAAGAGTAAATGATTAATTTTTGGTCATCAGTATATAATGTTTATAATTCAACTATATTTGAAATAGTATTGCCTTTAAACTTTTTTGCTTGCGTTGTTGTTTTTTTATCCTGATTTGCTTCTTTGCCTTGTTTGATGAATTCTAGTTAGTTTTGTACATTTAAAACAAATTGAAATGCTATGGATTATGGATTGAAGCTATTGAATGATGTCGAAAGGATTTTAAACTTACTATATAGTTGTTTTCAAAAGATACTGTTTTCCAGAGCATTGGCCAATGTTGTTTGATTTGGATTTCTTTGGCTTGCTTGAACTATTTTGACTAATTTCTGTAAGATTTGCCTTATGAAAATTGTTTGCATTTGGAGCTAAATAAATTCATGGAATTTACCACATTATTTTTACCTTTCCTATAAATCAATTAGTTTGTTCAAGCAAGCTTTCAAATATCTATCGAACACTACGATCTAATAAAACTGAGAAGAATTTGAATATAAAATTTTAAGTAATTAAATAATTGAAATTAACTTATATAAAATTCATCTCTTTTTGAAGATCATAATTTTATAAATAGAATTTTCCAAGTAGTGCTAAAACACTATGCATTAGAAATTGAATTCACCAGAAAATAAACTATTGTAGAAAAAATTGTTTTGAATGTGGAGATGTTCAAGGAACTTTAATGAAATGAAAACAGTTGAGTTTATGATTTAGAAATAGTGATTAGTGAAAAGTGGATAATATAAAATGTATTAATGAAAATGATTGAGAAATAATAGTAAGTTTAATTTAATAGATTAATTTAATCAAGAAGAAGAAAAAGGTAAGTTTATAGATTAATAGATTTGGTGTCACCATCCTTCCAGTATTAATAAACTTTAATACTTGATATAATGTACATTCGATTTTGTACAATAATTACATATGCATTTAATTAAATTTCATTCAATTAATTATCTAATTTCTTAACCTTTGAAATAATTATTTTGTTCCACTAACGTTCCAGTGATAATGAACCTTGATATCTGTTTCCTAATAATAAATATTTGAGTGATGAATAGTTACAAGAATCCTACTAGAATTGGTGTTAATATGATTTCTTTACCTTATTTGATTTCATTGAGAACCTTCCAATACTGGAAGAGTTGTCAATTTTAACTCTATGTAGTCTTGATATATCTGATACTCCCTTATAAGTATGAACAAATCAACAATTTCTTTCTACTGTATTTTGCTTATAAGAAAAAACGAAAGGAATTATTGACGGCCAAAATGACAATGAAAGATTTTGACATGAACAAGCCAGCTGCTGAGGTAGAAGAAGCAGGCTTTTCATCTGGCAGTAATGAAGATGGAGACATCATCAGTGAAGATGAAGCAAGCACACAAAGCAGGAAGAAAAAGCTTCAGCTCTCCAAAGAACAGAGCAGTCTACTTGAAGGAAGCTTCAAACTGAGCCTAGTTCCTAGCCATGTAAGATTTTACATTTATCATATATTCATTACTCTAACAATATATATTCATATAGTTTTAGTATGGTACAAAACTATTAAATGGCTTTCTGCATATAGCCTAGGAAAAATTTCTGTTCGATTAAAAAGGAAATCCCTTTATCTGTTAAAAGTATAGTTTTGGACACATATGTATACATACATACACACGAACGCAGAACATAGACTTCAGTTACAAGATTATATTGTTTTGGTGATAACCAATGTTAAATTAACACTATAATTATTTTAGGATAAAAAGGAAGAACTGGCCTCAAAGTTGAAGCTGACGGCAAGGCAAGTGAATGTATGGTTTCAGAACCGAAGGGCAAGGTTAGTACTTAGTTTAAGATCTCAATTTATGCTTATTTGTGTTCATATATACTATTTATTTATGAGTAGTATGGCCATTTGTTTAAGCATAAGGGTGTTTTATCACAATAACTTATTAATGTACCTTCAGATTAAACTGATTAAGTGGACTCCATGAATGTGTGACACTTCATATATTATTTTCAAAATATTGTATTGGCAATTTGATCAATAAACGGTTTCCAAAATTTACATAAAAACAGGTAATACATATACTACCTATAAGGATTGTTCTTCTACACTAATATCGCCTATACAACTAGGTATATATGTTATGTTAGTATAAGAATACTGTATCTTATATTTTACAAGTGATTCAAATTTAACATTTAACATAACGTTTTAGATTGTCATACAAGCATTTTTCCTAACTCCGTTGTTCTTGTTGCTTGCATCATCTTTGTAGACGGTGATGAAAGCCACACGTCGTCAAATTGAAAGGGAACTACTCCTGGAAGACATTCAGCGTATAGAAGACATGCCATCCTATAAACTTCTTACTCGGTAGTATAAAAAAATAGTTAAGCTTGGCTTTATCAAGTTTAGAATCTACACTCCAATTTTCCAATTTTGTACCTTCTTTTCTTCCACGTTTGACGTTGGCATGCCGTCTTTATTGTGTTAATATTTTCTCAAATTTAAGATTTGGTTGAATTTAATTTTTATCGTTACAGTGTTAAATGATGCAATTTATGGAAGACAATAAACTTGCATGAACATTGTAGATAAGCTTTATAATTATTAGGAGTATCTTTGTAGGAACTTTTTGCTTAACTTGTATATTGGCTTGTAATTATAGCAATAAAGTAAGTTTTATTTAGTGGAAGTGCAAAAACACTCAAGTGAATGGTTCCATGGCTGAAAATACGTCAGTTTGTAAATCACCATATGGTAATATGTACCTGCTAAATGAAATTAAAAAAAATTCTCATGGTTTTAATATTTACAGATTACATCAGGGCTTTGGATGGATGGGGGAGTGGGCTAACTTATGGTTAGTTTGTTTTCCATTTAACTTCCTGATTTTAATACCTTCTTCTTTAGCTATTTTTTATAATGGTGGATTATTCTTACATTTCAAATTTCGCGGTCTTGAAAGAAACAAGAATCCAACAAAGAATCACAACATAACATGGATTCACATAATTTGTTATGAAGAAAACGAGTAGTGTGCAAAATGCGTACTTGATAATCTGGTTTTGCTTCATCGTATTATAATTCATATTAGGAACAAAGGTCATGGCTTCAAATTCATAATTCTTGCTAAGATCGTAGTTAATAGGGGGTAGGTCAGTCAGTGAACAACCCCCAGTGGAACTTTGGATCAACCAAAACAACCATAAGGTTGCTTTGGCAACTCTAGGGTTGCTTTCTTATTCGACAAGTATGTGCAGTGACAATTAAATATCCATCACGCAAAACCACATGTTTTTCCGGCATTTAAAATACCAGATAAACTTGTGTGATCGTACAAGGTGAGTACAAGGTCAGCGACTATGAGTCAGCCCAAAAAATCAACTATTAATTACCGACCCATCTATATGTATTGGGTATGCTCTAACAATGCAGTAGGCACATGTAGGTCATAAGTGATGCGAAGTTCAGCGTATTGTGTGAGGATAATGGGTTCTGGTACACTTCGATTTTGACAACTATGCCATTCATACTTCTTTTTTTATTTATAAATTGAACTTTGATATGCTTTAACCTGTAGCATCAAACAAAATATAATGGACGACAAATCTATCCCATAGGCCATGGCATTGTAAAATATACTTGTATAATGTTGTAGATGTTTGATCTCATATTTGAAGTCCTACGAGTTAACGTAATTGTTTGACTATCTGTTGTGCTTTCACTTGTGCAGGCATCGGACTTTTGAAGAGAGCAAATTTGGACTTGATGATGCTAGCTTTCACTTGTGTATGCAACAAAGAATTATGGGTAATCAAATGTTTTGTTAGCACTAGTTAGATATAACATTTATTAGTACCCGATGTGTAAATTTGTATACAAATGGTTATTGTATGTGAGTTAGGTCAGTTTGTCAAAAAACTATTGTATTGGATAGGTTATGGATATTTTAATTAATTATATGGTTAATGTGTTTTTTAACTTATTTGAATATGATGATTATATGAGTGATTGTTGATTGATATAATAGAACCAAAATAGACCGTTAACAGGAAATAATAGCATGAAAAAATGGTGTAAAATAATAAACAACTTTTAGTAGCGTTTCAAAAACGCTACCGAAGTATATATTGTGGCGTTGAGTAATTGCAACCGTAAAACAGGGGTAAAGTTGAAAATTCTATTAGTAGCGTCAAAAAATCTTTTGGTGGCGTTTTTTAAACGGTACAAAAAGATTTATGGTGGCGTTTGAAAAACGCTGCCAAAAATGCATTTATAGTGGCGTTAAAATAAATGCAACAAAAAATCATGGATTTTTAGTCGCATGTTTTCTAGCGGCGTTTATCAAAACGCCACCAAAACTTTCAGTGGCGTTTTTTGTGCGCCACTAAAAATCAAATTTCTTGTAGTGCGTCTACGTGACTCTCCAGATTGAGACTCACCTCAAGATTCAGTGTTGTGAGTGGATTCCTCTGTGCCTCTTAAGCGTATCATGAGTTGGTCCACTAAAGCTTTTTGCTGGGCAGCGAAGCGGTCAGTCATCTCATTCACAACCCTATCTAAATCTTCTTGGATGACAACTGAGTCTGGAGGTTGAGAGTGGGTAGTCGGATTTTCTTGATCTTCTTGGATGGGGTTGAGTGTACTGGTAATAGCCGCACTCTTACCCTTATCAGTGGTGCGCCTAGAGGGAGCCATGTTCTAATGTTGAGTTAAGGTTTGGAAGGAGGGTGGATAGAAGAGTTCGGCTCTCCATGCGGCCCTTCTCAGTGAAAGCACCAAAAATGTATGCTAAAAAATTGGACAAACACCTCAAAAGTTTGATTTGTAGTTAAGTCTCGTTCAAGTTGATTGATTTGGAATTTTTATTGTTTCAACACGTAAAAGAATAATTTCAGCAATTACAGGACACAATTCACAAGCTCAAAGTTTGGAAAGCAGATAAGGAAAGTAAACAACACAAAATTTTATATTGGTTCAGCCAGAATGTGCCTATATCCACTTTCCATCTTATTATTCTCTCTTTGAGTTGACTACAGGTACAAGATTGTTCGGAGAGAGTAAAAACACTTATAGTAGCTGAAGTGATGGATTCACAGCAGAGTTTTCTCTCTTTTCCCCCTAACGTCATCCCCATTGTTGTTGAGAAGCTCCGGTATTTATAGAGTGGAGTTGTGAAGTGTGGAGAAGAATTTATAGCTTCCTGAGTTTGGTTCGGCATTTGAGTCAGGAATGGTTGGATCGACTATTGGGTCAGGAACATTTGGATCGGCATTTGGTTCAGGAAGCTTGCCAGGACCGGTTGTCCTTCTTTGGTTTGGTACGGTGATTCTGCCCTGGAGTACCTTATTTGCCGGACCAAACATTTGATCCGGCATGTTTGTGTACTAGACCAAATGTTTGGTCCGGTGATGGATGTGCCGTGCCGGACCAGATATTTGGTCCAGCATATTAGTGAATGCCGGATCAAATATTTGGTCCGGCATATTTGAAGATGCCGGACCAAATATTTGGTCCGCCATATCTGAGGATGCCGGACCAGATACTTGGTCCGGTATACCATAGGATGCCGGACCAAACATCTGGTCCGACATGCCGGCCATATGTTTGGTTCGGTAACTATATTCCCTATAACCCTACTTGTCTTTGCTTCATTCTTTCTTCGTGCCCCAAAAAACCGAGCCAACAGTGGCGTTTAAGAAACGCTACAATAAAAGGATTTATAGTAGCATTGAAATAAATGCAACTAAAAATCATTGATTTTTAGTTGCAGATTTTATTGCGGCGTTTATTAAAACGCTACCGTAAGTTTTGGTTTTTGTGCGCCACCAAAAGTACCTTTTCTTATAGTGTAGTACATTCCATTTAAAATTTAGTCATAAAGGCAACTTCTTCTTCACATCCCCTTTTTTACGTAGGCACAACACAAACCTCCACAACCAATGTCATCGCTTCACATATCACCACATCCTATATTGTTGCACCTCCATGTCGCCCTACATATGCGCTCCGCCACTACTCGTAGCCGCTGTCTTCCATAACTGCCACCTTCCAAAGTCGCCGCCTCCTCAAAAAAAAACCCTAACAAACCCATATCTCTACTTATCACTAACAATGTTGTCTACATCTTTAGCAAATCACAACATCGTTGCTCACCTCGTCTTGCTCATCAGTCATTACTTACTGTGTAAGTAGCAATTGGAAAAAATGATACAGTATGATTATATGAGAAAATGATACAAACAATGTAGCAAGTGCAAAATGCTACTAAGTTGTATCATTTAGACAAAAATGTTACCACAAGGTAATATCAACTATTATATGATAAAACTGAAATATAAGAGCTTTACTTTTCTCAATTCATTAAACATAAAACTGAAACTATACGGTACTTGTTAAATTTTGGTGATACAAAATCACAGTTAGAAGGAAATAAATATGAAAAAGAAAAAAAGAAATTTTTTGGTTTCCTCTAATTAATAGGCATGTTTGGTTATGTTTATTTCTCCCTTTAATTGGCTAATTAATTTATTTTTTGTCATATACGTGTTAACTTGGGCATTAAGTAATTGTTGTTATAAATATAGCCTAGAAAAGAGAGTGGAAAACATGGAAAAGTATTTGGTATTTTTCTCTTCTTCCATCTTTGTTCTTCTTCTCCAAATACCAAGAAACCATTGCAGTTGGGTTACCGATTTTATTTTTGTTTTGTTTACTTTTAGTTTGTGGATTAACCATAAATAATTGTTTTTGAGAATCAATATAAATGGTTATTAGATAGAATCTTGTGTGTTAGTTCTATTGATTTCTTTGTGTTATAGATCTATCTTCACAATTGTTTTGTCTTCAAATATTATTATTTTCATCCAATATTATCCCTTTGTAACTTGGGTGATATAAGATTTTGGGATAGGTTTCCACGATAATTTTATTCTTTGCTAGGTTTTGCACAACAAAAATTCTAACAAATCGGTATCAGAGCTAAATCATCGCAAGGCTAAGGGTAATCTTGGATTCATATGATTGTTGAGGTGCCAAATTTAATTTTCTTCTCGAAGATTACTCTTCTAAATGGAAAATATTAGGGCGTTTAGAAGCCTAAGATGGAAGATGTTTTATATCTCAATAATCTTCATAAGCCAATTGAAGATGATGGGAAGAGACTCTCAAATATAGAGGAGGGTAAATGGAAGAAGATGGACAACAATGCGATTTCTTTGATTCGTCGGTACCTTGATGACTCGGCTTTCCACCATGTGGCTAGTTGTAAATGGGCGAAGGCTTTGTAGGATAAGTAAGTATCTTTATATAAGTCGAAAAGTGCTACTATTAAGGCTTTTCTTGTTCGAAAATTGGTTCAGTTGAGGCTGGATAGAGAGAAGTCTGTAGCAGAGCATTTAAACGACTTTCAAGATGTAATAAATCAATTGTCAGGTATGGATGTCAAATTTAATGATTTGTTGATAGTTTGCTTTCAGAGAGTAGGGAAACATTAGTTGTGTCATTAAGTAACTCCAATGCTAATGAAACTATTTCATTGGATATTGTCCGGAATAGTTCTCTTGAACGAAGAACTTAGAAGGAAAGAGCCAATCTTGAAATCAATTCAAGATGAGGCTATGGTAGCAAAGGACTCAAAGTGGGATACAAAGCTGAAGAAAAAAGTTGCTAATGGTAAAGATATGTCAAAAAGTATCTTTTGTTATTATTATCATAAAAATGGTCATATGTGCAACATGTGTGAAGCGTATAAAAGGGATCAAAAGAATGCTACACATAGTGATAGTGATTGCGATACACGGACAGACATAGCTGAAGGTAGCGATTATGATACTTCTTATGAAGTCCTCATTAGTAATATTAAGCCATGGAAGATGGATTCAGGTGCTAGTTTTCACATATGTAGTGATATGGGGTGTTTTTATTCTTATAAGAAGACTGTCGACATGATTAGGACCGTTAATGGAGTAGAGATACCAGTTTGTAGTATTGGATCTATTCAGTTTCGTATGCATGATGTTGTGGTTAGAGAAGTCTTGGACATGAGACATGTACCTACTAATTCGCATAATCTCATTTTTCTTAGTCTGTTGGACCGCCGTGGTTGCACTTATGAGACTCGAGGTGGAGTTTATAGAGTGAAAAAGGATGGTCATATTGTGATGAGAGGGGTATTAATGGAAACCTTTATAGATTGATTGGTCGTGTGGTCAATAATAGAAAGCGAGTGACAATTGAAGAGCCTAGTCCACAGTTAGGTGCTGAGGTAAATGTGTGCACTGCTTTTAATGGTCATGTTGGTAGTTATATTTTCGACAGAGGCCTTCATTTTGATGACACTCGAGGTATCAACGGTGATCGTGTGGAGAGCTCGGGTCAAGTGGTAAATGGGTGTCGAGTAGGAAAATCCATGAAGACTTTATGAAGCTCTTTGTGGTATTACAAATGCTTTTGAGACTAAATTGTGTGGTGTATCTCATGGTGGGGGGATGCATCACTTGTAGGCAGTGGTAGCGGTTTGTGATTTGGTGTGATTAAGAAGAAAAGGGTGGTGATTGATATGAAGATGGTAGACTTGTGTGTTTTATTCGACGATGTCACTTTTTTATTTTTCGCTTTGAAGAGCCATTTTGGTTGAAGGTAGAGATCGAATGTATATTGGAGATATGTGATTTTGTATCAATGTAGAGTGTTAAATATTGGTGATATAAAATCCTTTTTAGAAGCAAATAAATATGCAAAAGAAAGAAAGAGAAAATTTGGTTTCCCCTAATTAATAGTCATATTTGGTTATGTTTATTTCTCTCTCTAATTGGCTAATCAATTTATTTTTTGCCATATACATATAACTTGGGCATTAAGTAACTGTTGTCATAAATAGGGCCTAGAAGAGAGAATGGAAAAGTGTAGAAAAATATTTGCTATTTCTCCCTTCTTCCATCTTTGTTCTTCTTCTCCGAACACTAAAAAGCCATTGTCATAGAAATCAAGACTCGTTCTCAATTAGGTTATTAATTTTATTTTTGTTTTGTTTACGTTTATTTCATGGATTAATTGTAAACAATTATTTTCAGAGTCAATATGAATGGTTGTTGAGTGGAATCTTGTGTGTTGGTTATCTTGATTTCTTTGTGTTTTAGATTTACCTTCACCATTGTTTTGTCTTTAAATATTATTATTTACATCCAATATTATCCCTTTATGACTTGGGTGATATAAGATTCTGGGATAGTTTTCCACGATAATTTTATCCTTTGCTAGGTTTTGCGTAAAAAATCCTAACAGCGCTAGGGGAAATTAGGATTGACACCCAAAACGCAGCAGAAATAATAGGATCATATTGATGGTGAGGTAGAACAAACAGAAACTAATATCCTAAAATAAGCAATCATAGATCACACACGCATAAATAGAAACGAAACAACACATAGGATTTATAGTGTTTCCACTATCGTGATATAATGTACATCCACTTTGGGAAGATGAAATTTTATTACTTTATGAGAAAAGAAAATTACAAGATTGATAATATGGGCCAAGAAGAAGAAATCTTTACCACTAATAATAAAAATTCAATACACTGGCTTCAACCGTGTCTTTTTAAACTTCCTAAAATGCCCATGCTTATCCAATCAGGCCCGCTTGCATTCCTCCCCTTGCCACTCCTTCATAAAACGTCACTGTTTCATCCCCTTTCCTCGATCAAATTACTCAAAACCCTGATTCATAAATGCTAAAAACCCTCCCCAACAATCGGCTTCTCCTAATTACAAATCAATATCGGCAGCATCACTAGAGACAGCATCGACGGTAGGTGATTCGATGGACTGCCAGAGATAGGTCAGGCGTATTATCAGCTTCTTTTTTCCTCAACGATATAATTCGATTTAGTGTATATATTTCAATTAAAATGTTTCCATTTTCGGATTTTCTTCAATTTTTACGTCCTCACTCATTATTTTTTACACTGATTTGAATTGTGAATGTGGAACATAATTGTTTCATTCTGATTTATAATTCACGAAATAAATTTTGTTATCAACGAAATTACTAAATCCATACAACTTCTGACATCGTTACTTCTTATTTTTTTGTCCTTTTAGATCTGATTTGTGAATCTATGATGTCGAAGGCAATTTCTCCATCTGATTTGCGATTCACGAATATAATTTGTTACAAACAAAACATCCATAAACATTTTAATGCAATAATCTTACTGTTGTAGTTACCGATTACAGAAATATTAAGTTGTAATTATTTTGGTTTAATTACATTTAGAAACGTCAATTAAACTCCCTACTGCTGTGGAATTGAACTCACTACAAATGTTCAACTACAATTAAAATTAAAATTAAAATCCCAAATAATTTTAATTTGATTAATGAAAAATATAAAACTGCATTTGGTTAAACTCCCTCCGACCGCATGAATACCTAGAAGTTGTTTGAATCATAAGAATGTAATGCATGTTCTATTTTACTTAATATGGTTTCTAAAACTATATTGATAATGTTTGTTTCACTAAGCTCCGTTCATTTCAAAACAAAATTTAGTTTAACTCTTTATTCGGTGTCGTCTTTGTAATTAATACCATTGTTAGATTTTGTGGATATCCGTCTTTTCATTCTCGATTCTACGAGAATTTTTTTGAAAGCATTTCATTTGTTTCTCTTTAATGGAAGTTTCATTTTCCCAGAATGTATCCTAATTTTTGGCCAAATTCTTCTTCTGATAATCGATTCAACCTCTGACCAAACAGATAGACTTTGGTTCTATTTCATCTCTTCAACAAGTTTAGTAATGAGCATAACGGCCTATTGTTCCGATGGAAAGAAGAACCTATAATTAGCTTTTCGGTAAATTTCCAAATGAAAGATTTTGTATTGTTCGGGAAATGATAAAACTACCCCTCTTAAATGTCCGAAGTATATCACTAGAACCAAAAGTATGATACGAATGCTGATTTTTTTTATATACATAAGCTTCTCATACTACACACACACGCTCAATCATATCAATCAAGGATGCACAACTCATCTACTTAATGAAAAGCTAAAGGTTGAAGTAGAAATTATATATTTGATTTGAGTTCTTCCATCTAATTGTGCCAGTTAATTTATTAGTATACTTATATCTATTTGTTGTCTTTAGTTTAATTTATTAAACATGGATTATTGTTTAACAGCATACAAAAACGAAAGAGTAAAATTTATATGGATGTCCTAGACTTATAATTGGAAAAAGTTTCTTTCAATTCTCATTTACTGAACTGAAAATTAAATACACGTAAAACAGTTAGGTGTACAAGCTCATAATTTACATCTTGAATGCAAACCAAGTTAAGTGTGTATGTAGGCCGATATCGCACTACCATCTTTATCGGTTTTTTCTTGCTTCGTGGATGTGCACTGAAGCTAATCAAGAAGCATGACGCTTTGTTGTTTTTATGATTTTAGTTTACCTTTTCTGTATACCGAATATGATAATACCATAGTTTTAGGTGTACTTTGAATTTAATGTGTAGGTGCTTGGTAATATTGCAAAATTAATTTTTTATTGCATTTTTAGAAGATGTATATATAGTGATCAGGATATGTATGTTAATGTTTATAAATCATCTCTACTCAGGTTATGCAAAGGTGAATATGAATCTGGGTTCAAAGCTTGATTATGAAGAATAAAATGATGGAAAGGAGAAGGTTAACAATTTACTGGCCTCTTTATTTTCTTGAGCATGAAATCACTATTAAGGTTAAATAGGCCAAAATAACTCATTGTTGTAATTCATTGGTGCATCACTTCATTAACATAGCTGAAATAACTTAAGACTATATTATGCTCATGAACTTAATTCTTTACTTCAATCACACTGGTGGTATAAACATGCTGTTCAAACAAGCTATGTAAATAATTTAAAAAACCAAAAGGTCCATTACCAAAGTCATAGTCAATTTTTTTCCAAGTATTGCAATTTTTATCACTTCAGCTTAAACACACACGCATATACAGACACACACGCATATATAGACACACACACACACACAAACACACACACATATAGACACACACATATGCATACATAAATGAACGTCACGTTAGGTAGAGATGGAACATGCACAATATCCAACAATCATTTACACACACATACACATACATAAATGAACGTCACGTTAGGTAGAGATGGAACATGCACGATATCCAGCAATCAACAACATTAAATTGTTAGATGCAATATATGATACTTATGTAATCCCTAATAATTTGGGCACGGTCATTAGAAAGTAAGTTTCAATAGACATGTGCTTTCCTCCAGATCAATACTGGTTTTATAAGAAATATTCAAACCTACTAGCAATTATTAGTTCGACTCAATTTCTTTTAGAACCAAATGATGTGTAAGAAAAGAAATGCTCAAAAGTGTTTTTGAGTTTTCTTATTATGCAATAGTTTCTTTAGTTTGTTTTCAGTGTATGGACGACGTCACATGAGCCAGTCCAAGTTACATCTTTATATTCTTAAAGGATGGAGAAATCCAAAGCATACTAGCTTTGTTATATGGGGAACTATAAAATCAAATCTAACATAAAAACTAATGGTTAAGAAGTACCATGTTTCAAAGATAATATTCTAAATCGTGTTTTTTTAGTTTTTTTTAACAGGATGGTAGGGAAGAGTTACATGTGTTACATTTAAAGTACCATGCAACACAATGAAAATTCCTCACATCATCTCATTTTCTTATTTTAAGGAAGAAGACAATGAGGAGATCGAAGAGACTGAAGTCAAGTTACAGAAGCTGCAGAGAAGGTATGTCTAAACATGCTCTTTTTCATCAAAAGTTATAGAAGCTGCAGAGAAGACAACGAGGAAATCTATGTATAGATAAAATTTAATGATCAAAAGTTACAGCTCTTTAGGGTTCCAGATGCTAATTCAGCTTGATAAGTTATTTTTTTCTTTTTTGAACACCTATTTTTGTTTTTTGAACCATAAACAATGGTAGTAAACAATTTGATCGCATTTTTTTTAAATTTCTTATTCCTCCAACACAACTGTTGCCACCCTATTGTTCTGCATTTCTACCAATTTTTTATATTAAACTATTGTGGTTTACTTCCATAAATTAAGTTTTTATTTGATGGTAGTACACATGCTCAATTATATGTGTGTGATATTATCTTCTTTTCAATCATAAAAAAATAATGAAAATAAAAGTAAAATACACATGTATATTGAATGTTTGTGTATTAGCGTATGAACATATGGATAAAATACATATAAATACAATTGTGCGAGTGCGTAATGACAACTGTTTTGCACACAAACTATGAAAATAAAATTATTATGTGCTCATTAGTTAAAATTTATAAAAATCAAATTATTATGGTCTCATTAGTTTGGTTTTCAATTATTGTGGTCCGTTATGACAAAACCACGAGTTGCTCCTGCGAAACCTCAAACTTAGTTGCATATGTCGGCATGTTGCTTATCCAAAAGAAATAAATCCAAATATATATGTTTCCTTACACTGTGATATTCGAATACGAATGCACATGTGTATGAAAAACATATAAATATTTAACTTAAATTTATTATTTATAGTAATAAGTGAAATAGTATTCAAGTTTGTTAATTTATGATGGACATGAATTTAGTCTCAAATGAGGATGAATAGTTACTAGATTAAAGGTAATGGAGAAAATTGAGTTTAACAGGATTTTGAAGAAAAAGCATTTAACTTTACAGATAATTTAGGTAATGGGAATTTTATGTGTTGCAAAAAATTTCTGTAAGGCGAAGTGTTTGTTCTATAAAATATATTGTTAGGTATGTATTATTTAATAATCACTCTATAAAAAACAAAAGGGAGAAAGTGGTAATACTAGAAGACAAAAGGTATTTATTGCTAGAGGGAGAAGGATCAAACTTAACGATAATAACGTAGGGAGACAACACACTTATGGCTGCCCCACAAAATGACTCAATTGTAGACCATGATAATTCTACCTTTGCAGCTTGGGTATTAAATGTTGCCTAAAAGATTTGGGCATCAAGGTTCGATTCTTCTTCTACCCTTTAATATACAAATATGCTAATTCTTTGTATTGATGGTGATGCATATATATTTAATATATGTACAGAATAATTATGGAAGAGTGTAGTATAAAGTTTGTACCGTCAATGTGACCCTAATAACAGACAAAATTGCTGTGTATAATTGCAAATTTATCAGTATTCATGATACACTAAATGGTTAATACCGCAAACAATGTTTTTATAATTGCTACATTGAAGAATTTTTGACTTCATTTGGGGGATATGGACAGTCTCTATATGAGGTACATATTCTTTTTGTTTCCTTATTTTTTTACTTTGTGTGTATAAAAAGAGCATGCCCTCTTTTTCCTTACTTTATTTATGCTAACAAATTGGATAAATTTGCTAGAATTTTTAATTCAAGGGTGGATTTAGTGGATCTAGAGTATTTATACTTGCCCTACCTTGGTTGAAAGAATAAACATATCTGACTTAACTTTCCTTATATGGCATACCAAAATTTAGTCAAAGTAACGAAGCTTAATATATTCTATCAGTTATATCTCCAAGTTGAAGTCAAGTATCTGATTTTAGGAAATTGATTTGAAAAAAAGATTTAGTATATCATTTTTCCCTCGGCATGAGATGTTAACTCTGGCCTATATACATTCATATGAAACTTAAAAGCAGTGGAAAATAAGGACATTGAGAGGATTTCAGCAATACCCACAGCGTAAAGAGATGTTGAAGAAGGCAAAAGAGAAAGTGACGATGTTTTAATATAAACTTTTTGATGTGTTGATTAGTATAACAGGTGGATGCTGCAAGGGAGGGGAGGGTATATAATTGGTGGATGTATTATAGTTGTACTATTTGGGTTTCACAGATGAGAAATATATTTTTTTTCTTACCATGATGTATTCTGATGTAGTGAAGAGTGAATGCTCATGAGTCATGCACGGATCAATTATCTGTACAAAAGAGAAAAAAACACAAATATTATTGTAAGTTCATAATGTAGTTTTGTTTCTGTGGTGTATTCCTCCCAAGTGCTATGATGAATGTGTTCATCTGTATGATATACTAATGGTTGTATTAATTTTATTTTTGTATGACTTAGTTATTGAAATTTATTAGCAGAAATATCTTTGTCTAAAATGGAACAGTTTTGTGATGTATCATTGTACCTGTTGCCACCGAAATTTATGATTTATTTAGTTTAACCGGTTTACTTTCAGAATAAAGGTTTGCCTAATTGTTCCCTCCTATCTGCATCTTTTAGAATTTATTTGGTGACATTCCTATGATTTATTTAGTGGATTTTCAAAAATGATGGTAAGTATTACATATTATAATGGTTACATACCACTTATTTAGCTTGCAATCTAAACTTCTTTCACATTTTTCATTACAGTGATCACATTTTGTATATGTATTTAACTTTGAATTTGTTTGGTTATAAGCAAGGTTGTAAAAATCGATAGACGGACGGTAGACAGTAAGTATAGACTAGGGATTCTGTTTGGTCGGGGATTAATCGAGGATTAATCGAAGTTAGACATTTTTGATAATTCATATATTCTGAAAAAGTTTTAGTGTTTTGTTTAGTATCAATTGATATAAATTGAAAATCTGGGTTTTTGAATGTGCTTAGTGTGGTCAAGGATGCAAGATCAGCTAAAACTAGCACATGAATACTTATATGTTATACTAAGCCTTAAACAATTCATAACCAGTGTCTAAATACATGTTTAGATTCTTACATGAGATTGTAAATCTTATCTATGTGGATCTATACAAATCGCTATACGTTAAGCCTCGCTTAGCGTTTAGGCGAGATCTATAAGGATATATTTGATAAATTTATTGAACAATTGAATTAATGATAAAATGGGGTGGTATAGATTTAATGATATATAAAAGCCAAATATCCAAGTAAGTATGTAACTAGATGCAGGTCCATGTGGGCGTGCATATATACTCGTATAAAGAAATACAACTTGAGATGATGATATTAATCTCTAAAGAATTACTATCTTTATATAGAGATTATTACTTAGGGTTGAAGTAATTTTTTACGATAATAAATCAATGTCTCATCAATTCTCCTATTCATATAGAAAATGTTTATCCATTTAATTTTTTCAGTTTCCTCCAATTTGCATGCACCTCATAAAATACATTTGTAACAACCACCTCATAACATGCCTAAATTTCGACCTAGAAAAGGCTCATCGAAACCGAGATCCATTCTGAGGCTGGCTATTGGTTGGAAAATGATCATAATACGAAACATCGCAAAACTGTCACATAATACCCATTGCATTATATGTCCAAATAAATAGGCACAACATAAAAATATCATAAAAGATAATAATAATTGTCACAAGCTTAAACCACTCCACCTTCGAGCATCGTCACCATCATCGCTCTATCTTTAACCTGTGTTGTAATAAGGGAGTCAGAACAACAAATGTCTAGTGAATAAAAACCTCGAGTCTTACTATTTCAGTACTTGGGCAGTGTATTTCAGAATAAGAATATGTCTAACATACATAAAACCATTTCAGACTTCTTATAAGAAAAGGAGGCGGGTCCACAATCAACCACTTAATACCTTCCATTCCCGAAGCAGGTTTCTAAATCCTATGATCCCACGTCATAAATATCTAACAATGCGAGAGATAGTACCCAAACCACTTAATACCTTTTATTGGAAAATATGCAAACTCTGGTACTTTAAGACCTCAATTGAGGCCGACCCCATTATTTGATACCTATTCCCAAGATGGACCCCTCAAAGGTGACTATCTAGCTGACATCGCATGAAATCTCTTGAGCTACTTAATACTTCTTTATGGAAAGGCGGACCCTCAATTAGTCACTTAATACCTTACCTGGAGCGAACCTTTATCGAGATACCACCTATCGTGCCCAATACTAGCCCCTTGACCATTTAATACTTCATTTGGAAAAAAGAGGTGGGCCCTCAAACAAACACTTAATGCCTCAAGACCCCGAAGCAGGCCCATCGTATTATGGTATATACTCATAATGACGTCTTACAATAGTCCTACTATTCCTAGGAACTAGTAGCCAGATTAACTGGGCAGGTTTACCCTATAGAATTCGGGACTAACCTCGCGTCATCGCAAATATTTATCATAGGAGATGTCACACATCAATAGGAAGTGTACACCACTACCGGTAACCTTAAAGTAAGAGGCAAACTTCTATCATGCAACTCTACCGACGTCGCATTCTTATGACTTAGCCATGATTTAAATATTCTCCATGTATATAATACGCATCTCACCATTTCATAATTAAGGCCTTATAAAGAATCTTCCTTATTACGCCTTAAAATATCAATTACCTTCCTAAAGGGGGAATTAATGACAATTGCTATCCAATTAACTACGCAATTATACGTTTATTACACTACTAGAAATAAATATATATTCATGCCTGATCAAATCTAGCGTGCGGTTTATACGCCCTAAACTAGTATTAAATGTCAATTCTTTTGTTGAAATTTAACCAATACTAATACAAGGCCTTTTCCTTCAAATTCCCAAGGTTTCAATATTTATAACAAGAGATTAAAACATTCATATCCAGAACTGCAATACATAGACTTTTAATAATCGAAACACAATTTATTACATCAATCCAATAGAATATCCTAAACGATAGCAATTCCAATCCTAACTTCATATTCAATTCAACTCCTCTTTTACATATAAGTGAAGGAATTTTGTGTGGAATAAGTGGTGTAATTTACAAATAGAATTAGTACTTTAAACCCTTATTACTGAAAACTCACAATTTGAATTTAAGAAGAAGGAGAAGTGGAATAGACTATGAAACTATCAAAAATTGCAGAACAATGTAAATTCCATCAAATTAACATAAATAATTGAGAATCACCATCTAGAATTGACATCTCGAAATAAAAAAGGAATTTTGGTAAATTTTATGTATTTTGTTTTTGTAATCTCAAAATCCCTAAGGCATATTCAAATACGTAGATATATACTAATCAATTACTGAATAAAGATACTAAGGTTTCCACTCACAAATTATCATTAGCTTCTCTTCTATGGGTTTGCAGTGCCAAAGCAACTCTTTTCCAGATCTTATTCTTTTGATATATACACAGACAGCGCGAAGGGTAGGTATATATATAGTTTTGTTAGATTCATAGTGGTTGGAGGAGAAGAAAATAGATTAAAAGAATAATCAGAAAATGATTAGAATCCTTACCTGAATCCCTAATAGAATTTCTGAATCTAACCGAAGAGAGAAAATGGCAGAGGTTCGAGGTATTTCCAAAATATTTATGAATAAAAAGTGGAGAGGATATAGTCCTATTTATAGGAGTTGAAATGCACTAGAACCGTAGGATGCAGTTTAGGTAAAAAATGGATAAATCTGGCATGTTTAAAGGCTGAAAAACTCTTGCCACCACCCGCCCCCAATAGACCGGTCGACTGCTATGGGTCGACCGCTTGGGATCAGAGGTGTCGACCTCTACTCCTATTTGAAGTGCACTGATTTGTTGCCATTGCTTGTTTATTTTATTCCATAATTAACTTTTAACGTTAATTGTTTAACTTAACGGTTGCTTAACCACCAAGTAAAACTATAGTTCATTTTTGAAATTCAAACTCTAAATTTAAATACTTATTTGAATTTGAATTCAAACTAAATTAATTTAAATTTATAAACTTCAAATGCTCATAACTTGTTCGTTTGAGCTCCATTTTCAGCAAATTATATATGAAAACAGACATAAATTTCGCCACGAATGTAACGGAATAACTTTCATGGTCAAATTTCAACTTTAACAAAATTTTCATTTTTAATCCTATCTTATTTAATTTAATTCACTCAATTCATTTATGGTTGATTTTACAGGGTGTAACATTCTCCCCATTAAAAAGGATTTCGTCCGAAATATTTCAAGGGGCGAACAACGTAACGCGCAATAACATCCATGTTACATAACCAAGTTATTTACACAACCATCTACTCAACCAAAGTGCAATGTGATTATGTATTGCAAACATACTAAAATGAGCTTAATCCTACCGTGAGTGTGTGAATCGTGTCATGCAAGCATGTATGCAAATACCCTAAATATGCATAAAAATTTCTGCATGAGTGTAAAGTGGTTATGAAAAAGCATGGCAACCATCTCCTACCATCCAATCTAGCAACCATGATACAACCAAATTCCTAATTTTGGAGAGAAATTTTACTAGTGAAAAGCTCTGGATGAGTGATCTTCATCTTCTCCTCGGTTTTCCATATGCTTTCTGTCGAGTGGTCTCCCAATTATACTCGGACCAGCCTAATTATTTTGTTGCGGAGTCTCCTATTTCCATGCTTCACAATGCGTGCAGTGGCAAGGTATTGTTGGCTCTGTCTCTAATTCCCTTAATTGATCAGGCTCGACTCCAATAGCAGTTCATGAAGACATTTCGTAAGGTGAGAAACGTGGAAACATTGTGGACTCCTGCCAATATGTCAGGAAGCTCCACACGATAAGCAAGTTTTTGTGTCCTTTCCAAAACTTTGAATGGCCCAACGAATCTAGGCGCCAATTTTCCAACTTACCAAACCTAATTACTTTTCTAAGAGGGCAGACTTTGACAAATACCATTCTCCAACCTCAAACTCAAGCTCTTTCCTTCTTCTATCTGCATAAGATTTCTGACGGTTTTGTGCTGCCTTCATTCGTTGCCTAATCAACTCTACTTTTTTCATGGTATCATGGATCAAATCGGGTCCAAGTAATACTTTATCGGTGGTTTCCCACGAACAACTTGGCAATGTGTGTAGCCTCCCATAAAAGTGCTTCAAAAGGAGCTATACCAATCGTCGCTTGATAACTATTATTATATTCAAACTCAACTAATGGTAGGTGTTGCACCCATTGTTCTTTGAAATCCAAAGCATAAGCCCTCAACAAATCTTCAAATATCCTATTCACTCTCTCTGTTTGACTATCAGTCAGTGGGTGATATGTAATGCTGAGATTCAAAGAAGTTCCTAAAGCTTCTTGTAGGCTCCTCCAAAATTCACTAGTAAACAAGGGGTCCCTATCACTAACTATGCTTACAGGAATTCCATGCAATCAAACTACCTCCTTGATGTAGATCTATGTGAGATAAGTGATAGTTCTATTATTTCTAACTGGGAAAAAATGAGACTCTTAGTGATTCTATCCACAACAACCCAAGTAGTTTCATTACTCCTCTGACTTCTAGACAATCCTTCCACAAAATTCATTAAAATATGTTCCCACTTCCAAGTCGGAATTTCCAAAGTTAATTGTAATCCACTAGGCTTCCCTTACTCAGCTTTTACTCTCTGACATGTCAAGCACTTAGCAACAAACTTAGCTACACTCCTCTACATTTCATGCTAAAAGAAAATCCTCTTCATATCCTTGTACATCTTATCTCCTTCAGGGTGAATGTTCATCTTTGAGTGGTGACATTCCATAAGCACCTCTCTTAACAAACTATCAACCATAGAGACACAAAGGCGTCCATCTCTTCTTAAGCATCCCTTCTCATCAACTGAAAATCTACTAGCAGGAGGAAAGTTCTCTCCTCTCCTCAATTTCTCCAAAATCTCTACTAACTTTTCGTCCTTCACTTGCTCAAACCCAATGCAGTCCATCAAGGCTGGTCTAATCTCCATAACTGCTAAAAAGGTTTGTATGGGTTCTGTTGGCGGTTGGAAGTTAAAATTTAATGGGAACTCCAACTACCTCCATTCATATATAGCACCTAGGGTAGCGTGCCTTCGACTAAAGGCGTCGACGACTACGTTTCCTTTTCTAAGGGTATTTTGAACACTAAAGTCAAATAATGCTATATATTTCATCCATCTCTGCTGCTTAAGATTCAAATCATTTTGGGAATACAGGTTTTTGAGTGATTTATAGTCAGTGATAACTCAAAGCTTTCTATCAAAGATAATGCCTCCACATCTCCAAGGCAAAGACGATAGCTGCCAACTCCACGTCATGAACTCGATATCTTTTCTCATGATCCTTCAGTTGCTTACTAGCATAAGCAATTACTTTTCCTTCTTGCGTTAAAACTTCTCCTAATCCTATGCCATAAGCATCAGTGAAAACTATAAACGACTTGGTTCCATTGGGAATAGTGAGCACAGGTGCACTAGTCAATAACTCTTTAAGCTTCTCAAGTGCCTTAATACATCTATCGTCCCAAGAAAAGGCTAGGTTCTTCTTAGTCAATTGGGTTAAAGTGGCTGCTATTCTTGAAAAGTTCTTGATGAACTTTCTATAGTAGCCTGCCAACGCGAAAAAACTTCTAACATCCAATGCAATCCTAGGAGTCTTCTATCCTTGAACAGCTTTCACTTTGGCAGGGTATACTGCCAATCCTTGCTCAGAAACGATATGCCCAAGAAATCTAACTTCTTTTCTCCAAAAGTGGCATTTAGCAAATTTAGCCTTAAGCTAGTGCCTTCTTAAGGTACCTAATACCTCTCTTACGTGATTCTCATGCTCCTCTTTGCTCTTGGAGAAAACCAAAATATCATCAACAAACACAATAATGAATTTATTGAGCTGCCCCTTAAATACCATACTCGTCAAATCCACAAAGTATGCTGGGGTATTTGTCAATCTAAAAGGCATCATTTTCCACTCATAGAGTCCAATTGGTGTGCGAAATGCAGTCTTTGACTTGCTTCCTTCAGTAATCCTCAATTGATGGAATCCAGTTGCTAAGTCTAATTGAGAAAAGACTTTAGCTCCTCTAAGCTAATTGAACAAGTCATCTATCCTAGGTAAAAGTACATATTCTTCCTTGTTAACTTGTTCAACTCCCTATAGTCGATGCAAAGTCTCAAAATCGTCTGCCTTTATGGCAAAACCAATGGAGACTCCCCATTCCAAAGTATCCGACAAATGAATCCTTTCTTTAATAGATTGGAGATTTGCTTATCCAATTATCTTCATTCTTTGGGGGCTATGTGTCTTAAAGGTAGGACAACTGGCCTTGCGTCCTTCTCTAAATTTATTCGAAACTCAATATCCCTATGGGGTGGGAGACCCAAGACTTCCTTAAAGACATCAGAAAATCCACAAACTATGGGTATGGATGATGGTTCTCCAACAATAGATAGAATTAGTTTGTATAAGTGGTTTAACTCAAGTAAATCTTGGGGTGTACAAAGAATTTCTAGGTCACAGCTGCCACAACTTCTTAAATGTACAACCATCCTATCACAATCAAGAATTGCTCCATAATATTCTAACCCATCTATACCCTATATAAGTCTATACCCCTCAAAAATTTAAAACGTACGCATTACATATGAAATCAACGTCGCATATGTCCAACATAGATCTTTGCAAATAAAAGAGATACGTGTCGAACCCCCAATAGGATTAGAGACCACTATTGGACTGTTGACAATCGGGATTAGAAGGTTTAAGAAGTTTACTACATTCCTAACTATAAAGGAATGTGATGCCCCTGAATCAAATAAAGTACGAATTATAACCCCAGAAATAAGAGTTATACCTTTTAATGCTACCTTCCCTTGGTATCTGGGTAGCTAACTAGCAATAGGGACGGCTTCAATAGCATAAGCTTATTCGCTTGATACTTCCTTCACCAACTTAGGGCATTGATTCTTGAGATGCCTTTCCCTATGGCAATTAAAGCACTTTCCTTTAAAAGCTTCCTTCATCAAACTCACTCTACAATCTTTAGCTTCATGACCATTCTTCTGGCATTGCTTGCACAACTTACCATCCTTCGTAAACTTCCCCTTTGACTTCTTGTTAGCCCAAAAGCTTCTCTTCTTGGACCCTCCTTGCTTTTGAGTAGGTGCAACCTTCTCCTTTTCTGCCTCCTTATCATCCACATTGGCTATGTGTAGCATCGCCATTTCCATCAACATCTCAAATGTGGCACCAATGGGTACTTGGGCCAACAACATTTCTTTCAGCGGGGAATTTAGGTCCTTCAAGAATTTCATGGCCTTTTTCATAGGTGCATCTATCAAGCTCATTCCAAATTTAGCCAACGCTGTGAACTTAGCTATGTACTCCTTAAGAGTGGAGTCTCCTTACCTAAGATGAATAAATTTCTTCAGTTCTAGACTCGCTTCTGCCCTAGACATAAACCTTATCTCAAATATATTCTTGAATTCCTCCTATGAGAAAATCCTTTCAGCGTTTCCCTTGGTCACCAAGTTCCACCAACCTAAAGCTTCTCCTTTGAGATGCCAAGCTGCTATCCTCTTCTTTAGCTGACTTCCCGACCAAGTTCTCTAAATATCCTATCGCAGTCATTAACCCATGCCTTAGCTTTCAGATATCCTTCAGTTCCAGAGTATGTCTTCCCTCTCATATCAAGAAAGTTCTTACACGACTGAGGAAAGTCAATAGGATGGGGTGCTACATCGGTAGGCGGGGTAGTAGGTGCTACCAATGTAGCTGAAGGAATAGGAAATTGATCAATGGTCCTAAGATATTGTCTAAACCATTCAGGCATTCCACGAATAGGAGGTCTTTCATCGGCAGAGATCCCATTTTCGGAAGACGATTGATCAGCCATATCAACTATCAGTAAGTTAAATATTTAGTGATGATTTTCTAAGATAGTATTATATGCTGAAAGAAAGAGGGTTGCTTAGTGCATGCACATATGCTCAAAGAAATAGGGGCGTGTGTGTATACACACACACACACACACACACACACATATACATAGTAAGAAATTTAGTAAATCCTTTTCAACAATAACAAGTACGCCACTCATATATATAGTTTTCCCATTGATCAGGTAATCTAGGCTCTGATACCAAATGCAACAATCCACTCAGAATAGTTCTAAATTTCGACCCAAAAAAGGCCCATCGAAACTTAGATCCATTTTAAGGTTGGTTGTTGGTTGAAAAAAATAAGTAACAGTACAGAGCAATAACTATTCTTTTAGAACCCAGAGTGAATGGAATAAAATATAATACCAACCCATTTATTTCAAAACCACTTGAAATGTCGTAATATAAAACATCATAAAACTGTCACATAAGATCCGTTACATCATATGTCCAAATACATGGGTACAACATAAAAATATTATAAAAGATAATAATATATGCCTCAAGCTTAAGCCACTCCACCTTCGGGCATCGTCACTATCATCACTTCATCCTTAACATGTGTTGTAATGAGGAGGGAGTCAGAACAATAAATATTCGGCGAATAAAAACCTTGAGTCTTACCATTCTAGTACTTGGGCAGCATATTTCAAAATAAGAATATGTATAATGTACATAAAACCATTTAATACTTCTTATAAGGAAAGAAGGGGGTCCACAATCAACTACTTAATACCTTCCATTCACGAACTAGGTTTCTAAATCCCATGATCCAAATCCCATGTCACAAATATCTAACAATACAAGAGATAGTACCCAAGCCACTTAATACCTTTTATTGGAAAATAAGCAGACTCTGGTCATTTAAGACCTTAATTGAGGCAGAGCCCATCATTTAATACCTACTCCCAAGGCTGACCCCTCAAAGGTGACTATCTAACTAACATCGCATGGAATCTCTTGAGCCACTTAATACTTCTTTATGGAAAGGACCCTCAATAAGCCATTTAATATCTTATCCCAAAGTGGACCCCTGTCAAGATACCACATATCGTGCCTAATAACATGCCCCTTAGCTATTTAATACATCATTTGGGAAAAAGAGGAGGGCCCTTAAACAACCACTTAATACCTTAAGACACCGAAGCAGGCCCTTAGTATTATGGCCCACTCATAATGACTTCTCATATTAATCTGACTATTCATAGGAACTGGTAACCAGATTAACCGGGTAGGTTTACCCTATAGAATTTGGAACTAACCTCATTTCATCACAAATATTTATCATAGGAGATGTCTCACATCAATAGAAGTGTACAAAACTACTGGTAGCCTCAAAGTAAAGGGCAGTCTTCTGTCGTGCAACTTTGTTGACCTCACATCTCTATGACTTAGCCATGACTTAAATACTCCTTCAATATATAATACTCATCTCGCCGTTTCATAATTAAGGCCTTATAAGGAGTCTCCTCATCACACCTTAAAATATCAATTACCTTCCTAAAGGAGAAATTTAATGATAATTACTACCTAATTAACTACGCAATTATATGCCATAATTATACGTTTATTACGCTAATAGAAATAAATTTATATATTCATGCCTAATAAATTCTAGCGTGCGATTTATACGCCATAAACTAGCGTTAAATGTCAATTCTTTTAACCATAATACTAATACATGTCATTTTCCTTCAAATTCCCAAGATTTCAATATCCATGATAAGGGATTAAATATTCAGATCTAAAACTAGAAACGCAATTTATTATACCAATCCAATGGAATATCATAACAATAGGAATTGCATTCTAACTTCATATTGTATTCAACTCCTCTTTTATACAGAAATAAATGAAGGAATTTTATGTGGAATAAGTGGTGTAAAATACGAATAGAATTCGTACTTTAAACCCTTATTTTATTACTGAAAACTTACAATTTGAATCAAAGAAGGAAGAGAAGTGGATTAAACTATGAAATTATCAAAATTTGTAGAACAATGTAAGATTCATCGGATAACATAAATAATTGAGAATCTCCATCTTGAATTGATATCTCGAAATAAAAAAGGAATTTTGGGAGATTTTATCTATTTCGTTTTCACAATCCCAAAATCCTTAAGGCATATTCAGATCCATAGACATATACTAATCAATTACTGAAATAAAAATACTAAGGTTTCCACTTATAAATTATCCTTAGCTTCTCTTGTATGGATTTGCAACGCCAAAGCGACCCTTTTCCAGATCTCCTTCTTTTGACACACACACAACGAAGGATAGGTATATATATAGTTTTGTTAGATTCATAGTGGTTGGATGAGAAGAGAATAATTAGAAAAGGATTAGAGTCCTTACCTAAATCCCTAATAGACTTTCTGAATCTAACTGAAGAAATAAAATGGCAGAAGTTTGAGGTATTTTCCAAATATTTATGAATAAAAATTGGAGAGGATAAGGTCATATTTATAGGAGTTGAAATGCACCAGAACCGTAGGATAGAGTTAGGTGAAAATTGGATAATTTGGAGCGTTTGAACGCTGAAAAACCCTTGCTACCACCCTGCATAAGGGTCGAATACCCCTCATAGACCGATCGACTACTAGGGATCAACCGCTTGGGTTGACGGTATCGACCTTTACTCCTATTTGGGTGCGCTAATTTATTTCCATTGCTCGTTTATTTTATTCCTTAATTAACTTTTAACGTTAATTGTTTAACTTAATTATTACTTAACCCCTAGTAAACCTACGGTTAATTTTTCAAATTCAAACTCTAATTTTAAATACTCATTTGAATTTGAATTCAAACTAAATTAATTTAAATTTAAAAACTTCAAATGCTCATAACTTCTTCATTTAAGCTTCGTTTTTAACATAATATATATGGAAACAGACCAAAATTTCACCATGAACGCAATAGAATAACTTTCATGGTCAAGTTTCAACTTTTATAAAATTTTCATTTTCAACCCTTATACTTAATTTAATTCACTCAATTCATTTATGGTTGATTTTACAGGGTGTTACAACATTCTTTAATCAACTGATTAGGAAATTGATTAATTACTTCAAGCTCTCAAAATAACTCCTTCTCATTTAGATAATTCCCTACGATCTTTACTGCATTAAAATAGACAATAAATTTGAGACACACATTGAGTCAAATATCTCCCAAATCTTCTTTAATATAGAAATATTGTATCACCGAAATCTAACAATCTCCACCTTGATATTATATTTTCATGAAGCCTATAATTCCATTTACATCCTCATACTCCAAGCAACCCTCGGATAATACGCCATGGATATTTTTACGATGAGCTTCGGCGTGGCCATCACCCATTGCACTTTATCAACGAACTTTAGCAAGGTCGCCGCCCGCCAACAAAGTGTTAAAAGTACCATCTCCATGTAGAATCTATCAATCTCCACAATGAAAACAAACATCTCCATCTACCAACCCACTCTCCCCATGTGCCACCATATGGCATCTAGCACCTCAACAAGCGGATCAAGTTCAAGCAACGCTCGAACTTTACAACAGACAAAGAATTGAAAACATATTTACTACGTTCTCCTTCGTGTGAAACTTCTGAAGACAAGCCAACTTCTCTTCATTCATCGAGACACACACCTCTATATGCTTTGTTCTCGAGTTAAAAGCCAGATTTTCAGATAAGTGAATTACACTTTGATTATCACAACTCACCACAACCCCATTATATATGAAGCCCAAATCACACATCAGTCGCTTTAAGTAGAGTGCCTCCTTAGTCGCTTTAATAGAAGCTATCAACTCTACCTCTATATTAGACAAAACAACCGTCATCTGCAACCTTGCTCTCCAACTAACAACCGTAACTCCAAGAGCGAACACATAATCTAAGGTTGACTTCCTTTGTTCTCTATCTCTGGCATAGTCAAAATCATAAAATCCAACCAAGTTGAAGTCTCTAATCTCTACATTTGAAAATCAGCCCATGGTATAGAGTTCCTCTAAGATACCTAAAATATACTTCACCGCCTTTCTATGCATGTTTCCGAATTTTCCACATATCAATTAACCAGTCCAACGGCCCATACAATGTTAGGCATAGTGTAAACCATAGCATACATCTAGCTACCGGCTGCATTCACATAGAGCACCTTCTCTGTGTAGGCATTGTCTTTCTCTGAGATCGAAGAGCCTTTACTAGAAAGTCGTATATGCAAATGCATGGGTGTATTAATTGCATTTGCTCCCTCTCTGCTAAACTGAGCAAGCATCTTCTAAATATATTCCTTTTGAGTAAGCCTCAAAAATCCAAGCTTTCCATCTCTTTGGATTTCCATACCCAAAATCTTCTTTACGTTCCCAAGGTCTTTCATGAATTCCACTTTTAGTTTCGTTTCATTTCAATTTATTGATTTTAGTTTTATCCTTAGAAGCAATTAACATATATCCACGTACAAGTGCAAATACACCCAACTATCATTCTTTAATGCTTAAAATAAATACATGCATATTTAATATTATGATTAAAACCAAGTGAAACCATAAAAAAATCAAACATCTTGTACCACTATTTAGGCGACTGTTTAAGTCCATAAAGAGACTTCTTCAACTTGCAAACTTAATCTTCTTTCCCACTTAAAACAAATGCTTCTAACCGCTTTATGTAAATAGTCTCCTCTAAATTATCATGCAAGAAAGCGGTATTCACATCAAGTTGCTCCAACTACAACTCATGAGTATCAAATATGACAAGCAAAATCCGGAAGGAGGTATGTCTCACTACCTAAGAAAATATCTCATCATACTCCAATCACTTCCTTTGAGAAAACCCTTTTTCTAGCGAATGGATCTGAGCAGATCCTGTTAGTCCCTGAGGAGTTGGTTTTGATGACAACAACCTTACTTAGAATTAGATTATAAAATATATAATACTAACATTATTGTGTAGATATATATAGATATGTTTGCAGGTACTAAAGAATGAAGAACTGTACAGTATAAAGATTCAAGATCAAAGATTGAAGATATCAAGATTCAAGACTCATGAGTATCAAGAATTTCAAGAGTTCAAGTTTCCAAGATAAGTTATATAGTTAGGAATATTGTTAAAACTCATAGAAAGGCACTGACATCTTAAAATCTATTTTATTCGTGGAATGGAATCCACTTCGTGCTCGTTAAAGGGATGGAACCCTAAGTAGGATGGAACCTACGAAAAATCTAGTGGAACGTCTTTTTGTATCCACTTACTTTTATTTCAAAATGATTTTCAAAATATATAGCTTGTTTTTCAAAATGATTTTAAATATTCCTGTTTAAAAACCAAAATCATCTGTCCTGGTTTTTCAATATATTTTAGCCTAAAAAATATCCTTAGTTTTAAATATCCTTAATTTTAAATATCCTTGATTTTAAATTATTATCCTAAGTTTTTAAACTATAATTCTGATATTAATATATTTAGCTGTTTTATATATTTATACTTAAGATTTAAATATAAAAGTATAGAAAATTATTATATATATTTTAATATTGTTCTCTATAGTTATTTATGTATTATAACTATATATAAGTATATTTTAAAGTTTAAATATAAGTATAATATAATATAGAAATTATTTTCAAAGAAAAAAATCACCAAAAATACAAGGGCATGTCGACATGGTCACATGTACCCCTGTCGACATGGTGACAGTTAAATTGTTTTTTAAAAGAAGTGTCCATTCGCCACATCCCTTCACCAATGGACATGGCTATTGATCTACTATAAATAAAGGGTGTTTTCAACGAATTTTAATTACTTTTTTCTCTGATTTAACTTCTCTTCTTCTTCTCCACTTTCTTATTTACAAATTACACCATTACTCTGCCGAAATCAATATCGAATCTAACTAGATAATTTTTGGTTTTGATTCTCTCCACTCTCTCTACAAGATCCAAGTGCTAATCTGAGTTATAGACTTTTTGTAATCAATAGAGCGAGAGAAGGTGTGATTGTAGCCCTGGAAATCAATTGGGTGAACTTGTTGCCCCGGAAATCAAGTATCTCTACCCAGAGGATTGTGAATCTGGAGCGGTGTACCTCGTAGCCTTGAAATCGAGGGTTGTATTAGTAAGAATTGTTTTTGAAAGGAAATCCGTACTTGTGTTGCGGGACTGGATGTAGGGTAACTCCGAACCAGTATAAAATCCGGAGAGTTCTTTCCTTTACTGCTTTTACTTTATATTTGCATCTGTGTTTGATTCTGTGTTCATATCTGTGTCTGATTAGTGTATACATTGTTAACAAATTAAGATAAACTCAAAAAGATTAACAAATTTCTTAAAACACTATTCACCCCCCCCTCTAGTGTTAATTCTAGCCTTAAGATCCTTAATCCGCATTCTAACAATTGGTATCAGAGCTTTGTTTCAAAAGTTTCATTATCTGAATTTTGAAAAATTTCAAAATGGCTACTAACACTAGTACTGCTATTACCACCAATACTAGTTCATTTGTAGAAGGTCAGTCTACTACCAGACCGCCACTTTTTAATGGTAGTAACTATGCATATTGGGCATGTAGGATGAAAATATATTTACAATCTATAGGACTAGACACTTGGAATGTCACACAGACGGAATATTCTAAACCCACAACTGCTTTTGCTCAGTGGACTGCTGATCAAAAGACTGTTGCACAGAATAATTCTAAAGCTATGAATATCTTGTTTTGTTCACTTGATAGGAATGAATTTAATAGAGTGTCAGTTTGTAAGTCTACATATGAAATCTGGAAAACTTTGCAAGTTACTCATGAAGGAACAAGCAAAGTTAAACAGATAAAAATCTCCATGCTCATAAATCAGTTTCAATTATTCAAAATGAATCCTAATGAGTCTATTCCAGATATGTATAGTACATTCCAGGATATTATCCACTCTCTAATATCATTGGGAAAAGTATTCTCCGAAGAAGATCAAGTCAGAAAAATCCTAAACTCTCTTACTTCAGAATGGGATCAAAAGACACTCGCAATCGAAGAAGCAAATGACATCAGCATCTTAAAGATTGAAGAATTGATCGGAAACCTAATGTCGTTTGAAGTTCAAATGCTTGGGAGAAGAGAAAGCAAGGCATCAGAAAAGAAATCAATTGCATTCAATGCACTAACAGAAGGATCAGATTCAGACAGCGATAATGATGAAGAGATTGCTTTTATGACCAAGAATTTTCGGAAATTCCTGAAGTACAGAAAATTGAATAGTTCCAAGAGAAACAACTTTAAGAATTCCGGTAATCAGACTACAGTACCAAACTTTATGAAATGCTTCAATTGTGACGAACCAGGTCATATCAAAAGAGACTGTCCGCATTCAGATAAGAAAAACCCTCCTACAAACAATGATTCTGCAAAGAAACGGAAACGTGCATTCACTGCTACTCTAGATGACTCTGACTCATCCTCCAGCGATGATGAACAGAAGAAAGATAATTCAAATCTGTGTTTCACAGCAATTCTCGATTTAGTCGATACCAAAAACACGGACTCTGAAAAAGGTACACGTTTACAATACATTGGTTGAAATTGCATGCTTGAATTGATTGATTGATTGGTTGTTTTTGAATTGATGTGTCGTTTGAATTTTAAAATTTTTATTATTTTTTTAATAATATTATAATATTTTATGAGTCTTAGTAATATTCCAGATATTATATAGACATTAAAATAATAGATATATATATATATATAAATATTACATTATATAAATGTATCTAGTCATCAAAATTTACGGATACCTGTCGACATGGGTCCATCCCTACCTGTCGACATGGTATAGAAAATTTGAAATTCAAATTTTGAATTCAAATGCTTGTATTTTCCTCCACTCTTTCACCCCATTCGAGACTCTGAAAGGACACTTTTTGACCAGAGAAACTGTCCATTTAATTTCTATTTATTTACTATCATTTATCTCATCTTTTCACTTAACTTTTCAAATTCAAACTCTTTCTTCATAACTCAAGCTCTCTTATCTCTACATCAATGGCCTCCTCAAGTACTCCATCAACTATGAGACTTTCCAAAACCTTAAAAGAACACCTCTTTTATGATCCGGAAGCAATCAAAGCCTATATTGGCTATGCTAATTATGGAAAAGTTCATCCCGGAAAGTTTGCAATTTTCGGCGATTTCGCTTCTTATGAAATCGATTCTCTTTGTGTTAGCAACAACATTTTAAGTCTTGTTGACGATCCTCAAAATGATTTTGTATGCTACCCAAATCTTGTGAAAATGTTTTATGCAAATCTTAATCGTGGCTTTTATCAAGGAAACGATGATGAAATATGGAGTAGTGTAAAAGGCACTCAAATTCTTTTAAATTGTGATGTTTTGGGAGCGATTCTAAATTGTAAGTGTACGGGTATGGATCTTTCAAATTTCAATTTTAATGAAAGTGATCGTGAGACTTTCCACCATATTTTTGAAAGTGACGAAAACTTTGATTTTATAAACCGTAATTTTCGTCCAAAAGCAAAAATTGTGAGCCTTCTTTTGCAACACACTTTGACCCCGAGATCGGGAAGTTTTAATAATCCTACTTCAAAAGTTTGTAAAGCTCTTTTCGCTCTTTTTGGAAACTATGATATTAATTGGGCTCAAGTTATTTTGGATGAATTTCGGCCTAAAAACTTGGAAATGGGAGAAAATATTTTATGTCATGGAATTTACCTTACTAGAATTTTCAACTATTTTGGAGTGAATTTTAAAGGAGAGGAATTCATTTCTAGAAAAGTTGTCAATCATTCCAATATCTCACTTATGAAAATTCCATACATCTTTCAACCTTATGAATCCCTTGTGGAAAAGGAAGAGCGTTTAGCTCACGAAGAAATGGAAGAAGGAGAGGAAGAAGAAGAAGAAGGGGATGAAATGGATATTCAAGAAGAAGAAGAGGAAGGTGAAACATCTCTTGAAAGTATTGATTACACCTCCAAACCAACCAACAAGATGATTATCCAAAACCAAAAGATAATTGTGAAAAATCAACGGACACTTAAGAGATCCGTTAGTAAAAAGTTGGATAAAATGTCTTCTAAGATGAACAAGTTCTTCTCAAAAGTCAGTAAGAAGTTTAACCTTTCATCATCCTCATCATCCTCCAATTAGATCTATCTTTTCATACCTTGTCGTAGTTGTTTAAGTTTGTTTTAAGTTTGAATGTTATTGTATTTCATGTTGTTTAATCCATGTATCATTCCAGTTTGAATTAATGTTGAAGTTCTTTCTGTTATCTAGCTTATTTCATCACTAGAATAACTATTAATATGATATATATATAAATATATATATACACATTTATTCAAAATAAAAACAAGTCATCAAAACACAGATGACCCTGTCGACAACCCCCAAAGGCACCCTGTCGACATGCTTAAAATCTAAAGTGTCTTTTCATTTTAATTTTTGAATTTTAAATAACTAACTTGTATCTATTCATTTCAAATGAAATTTACACCTACAAATACCTGTTCTCTTCCAGAAATCTTTACTCAAAATCATTACTTATCTATTTTATCTATATTTCTTCTCTTTCACAAAAATGGCTGATCCTATTCACAATTTATCTGAAAATCTTGAAGAAACTCTTAAATCCTTCAAGAATATTCTCTCTATCATTCTCCGTAATTAGCGTCACCTAGAATTGAGTCAAATGCAGATGATCAAGGAGCAAGAAAGGCATTTCGAAGCAATTCGATGGATGATTTCCTCCCTGCACAAGGATGGTAATGAAGCACATCCTCCCGTTTCTCTCTCTGTTGATAATGAGAATTGGGATGCCATCAAACAAGACCCTATCTTTGGAGAAGAAGGATGGGTTGATGTTCCTCGTAATATTTGATTAACTTTGTTTAATTTTTATTTGTTTGCTTGCTTAATTAGGATTTGGTTTGATTTGCTTGAATTTGACTTAGTATGGATTGATATTATGTATGTAAAATATAACATACATATGATTAGTATTAATAATATATGATCTTTTATGTTATCATGATTATTAGTTTAACTATCTATTTTTATATTAAAAACTCCATTATGAATAAATAAATTGTGTTCTCTTATTCGTATATTCTCTTATCCTTTGAATAAATATTTTAGTAGTTAGAAAACGTAGTTATTAAGAATTTAGTTTAAAGTTAAGTATTGATTATGTATGATAACACTATCATTATAATCACAAGTTATGTAGTCGTAGTTTCAGGGGGAGTTATATAGAGTTATATAGAATTATATAGTATTATAATTATGGAGTTATATGGTTTTTGTTGATGACAAAGGGGGAGAAGTATAAAATAGGATAGTTAGGCATAGATTAAGGAGGAGTTATTAGAAGTATTAGGATAGAAGTGATATTTTATAAACAAAGGTTGTCATCATCAAAAAGAGAGAGATTGTTAGTCCCTGAGGAGTTGGTTTTGATGACAACAACCTTACTTAGAATTAGATTATAAAATATATAATACTAACATTATTGTGTAGATATATATAGATATGTTTGCAGGTACTAAAAAATGAAGAACTGTACAATATAAAGATTCAATATCAAAGATTGAAGATATCAAGATTCAAGACTCATGAGTATCAAGAATTTCAAGAGTTCAAGTTTCCAAGATAAGTTATATAGTTAGGAATATTGTTAAAACTCATAGAAAGGCACTGACATCTTAAAATCTATTTTATTCGTGGAATGGAATCCACTTCGTGCTCGTTAAAGGGATGGAACCCTAAGTAGGATGGAACCTACGAAAAATCTAGTGGAACATCTTTTTGTATCCACTTACTTTTATTTCAAAATGATTTTCAAAATATATATATAGCTTGTTATTCAAAATGATTTTAAATATTCCTGTTTAAAAACCAAAATCATCTGTCCTAGTTTTTCAATATATTTTAGCTTCAAAAATATCCTTAGTTTTAAATATCCTTAATTTTAAATATCTTTGATTTTAAATTATTATCCTAAGTTTTAAAACTATAATTCTGATATTAATATATTTAGCTGTTTTATATATTTATACTTAAGATTTAAATATAAAAGTATAGAAAATTATTATATATATTTTAATATTGTTCTCTATAGTTATTTATGTATTATAACTATATATAAGTATATTTTAAAGTTTAAATATAAGTATAATATAATATAGAAATTATTTTCAAAGAAAAAAATCACCAAAAATACAAGGGCATGTCGACATGGTCACATGTACCCCTGTCGACATGGTGACAGTTAAATTGTTTTTTAAAAGAAGTGTCCATTCGCCACATCCCTTCACCAATGGACATGGCTATTGATCTACTATAAATAAAGGGTGTTTTCAACGAATTTTAATTACCTTTTTTCTCTGATTTAACTTCTCTCTTCTTCTCCACTTTCTTATTTACAAATTACACCATTACTCTGCCGAAATCAATATCGAATCTAACTAGATAATTTCTGGTTTTGATTCTCTCCACTATCTCTACAAGATCCAAGTGCTAATCTGAGTTATAGACTTTTTGTAATCAATAGAGCGAGAGAAGGTGTGATTGTAGCCCTGGAAATCAATTGGGTGAACTTGTTGCCCCGGAAATCAAGTATCTCTACCCAGAGGATTGTGAATCTGGAGCGGTGTACCTCGTAGCCTTGAAATCGAGGGTTGTATTTGTAAGAATTGTTTTTGAAAGGAAATCTGTACTTGTGTTGTGGGACTGGATGTAGGGTAACTCTGAACCAGTATAAAATCCGGTGTGTTCTTTCCTTTACTGCTTTTACTTTATATTTGCATCTGTGTTTGATTCTGTGTTCATATCTATGTCTGATTAGTGTATACATTGTTAACAAATTAAGATAAACTCAAAAAGATTAACAAATTTCTTAAAACACTATTCACCCCCCTCTAGTGTTAATTCTAGCCTTAAGATCTTTAATCCGCATTCTAACAGATCCATCACATATCTTTCTTCTATGAATGGAGTAAATCGAGCGTTGTTATCGTAGTACACAACACAAAGCTAAGGATAATACTTTAATCGAATATCTAGTGGAAGTTTGTAGAGCAGAGGAACTTTTTTCTATAGGAATTTGCTTCAATTTTTCATGTTGCTGCATTATTGAAAGCAAATGAGGACTTCAAATGCAGTTGAATAAAATGAACCGATAATACTGCTTGTATCTAGGAGTTACTATAATAGTTAAATTATTGGCCGGGTCGAATGACTAAAGTGTATTGTGGGACGATCTTATATATACTTTGTACATATTTGTTTGCTTTTTCATTAATAAAGATTTCATAACCGATTCAAAAAAAAAAAGATAAATAACATTTTTAGTCTTCAACGGATTAGCTTGAATATGATCGTATACCAAAATCTTGATAAATATACTAGAAACAGGAGGATTGATTTGTATCAAAAATACCAGCACCACAAGAATATTTAGGTTGATATTTTTTAATATAGATACCTGACTTATGAAAGGATTTAGAAGCATGAATCCTAAAACCATAAGTCATCCTTGAATAAATAGCAGTAGCTCTATCAGGTTCATTCTTAACCATATTAAGGTTGTATACATTTTTAATTGAATTTAACATAACCAAAAACCAAAAACCTTTAGCACCACAAGGAAAATTTTGATCAACTCTCATAAAAAGAGTTCGATCAAAATAATTTTTTAATAACTGTCGAATAAAACATTATGATCATTACCAGAACTAACCAAAGAAGATTCAGAACCGCTACTCATTACTAGAAGTACTGGCTTGACAATCATTAATGGAAGAACTAACAGGATAATATCAACACATATCACAAGATAACCCGCTTGATTATGTGCACACAACAACGGAATAGAATGCAATTAGAATTAGTTTCAAAATTTCTTTTCTTACCATCTCTTTCATACGACAGACCAAAAAGAATCAAGAGTTAATGCGGTCCATATAGCATAAATATCATCCTTCAAACCAGAAACATTGTCAACCAAACCAACACATTTAGGATAGTTTTCATTACCAAGCATGAATAACACAAGGAAATAAAAAAACTGCAATATATATATATATATATATATATATATATATATATAAGCAAACATTAAAAAATAAAACAAACCCTGCAAAAATCTTGTTTAAACTATTAGTATTTACAGTAAAAACTGCAAATAATTAATTTGAAAAACAAAAATAATTGCAAATTATACTACATATATTCACTGAATAAACTACATGTATTTGCTAAATAAATTGCATATATTTTACATACAAAAAATCAACATTACTACACAAAAACGAATTTCAAAATTAAATCAAAATCAGGAAAAACAAACTTATTAGAAGAAAAGCCCATACACAAAATAAGAATAACTTGAAATAAAAATAGAATGACAAAAATGACAATTTATTTATTAGGGAATAATAAATAAAACGAACAATGCACTAGTAAAGAATCAAAGAGAAGAAAAATAATGTCAAAAAAGTTTCATGGATATGAGAAACAATGGATCCTCGAAGTATAAGACAAGACTAGACTGACAGATGAAAATAAAGGAGAATCGAAGAAGAAGAAGGGCAAAATGGAATAAAAATATCGAAATTAGTACGGAGTGGGTGAATTTACAAAATTATTTTTTGATGTGTTTTTGACAAAATAAAGTAAAAAATTAAGGGTACGAGTCTAATTTCCACTTAGAAAAAGTATCACGCACGGATGACACTAAAGTTATGTAGCTCGCTTACATGTGCTCATTAAATTGTATTTTGTAGCTCAAATCTTCAAGTCTCATTCTTTGGTTTTTCTAATTTGCAAGTTAATTAAAAAGGTTTAGTTTTTGTTATTTTTGAACTAAATTTATTATTAGTAAAAACTACTTCTAATTCACTTGTCTTACGAATGTGACCAATGATTTTTTCTCCTTTTTTTGTGGATTAACATCAATGCAATAATCAATGAAACCATAAGTAAACTAGTAGTAGTTGAGAAAACATATGCTGGTGCCAGCAATATAAACGGTACACGGTTCCCAAATACAAAGTTACTGTGGCGAAACATGGCTTATTTCAAATGTAATGTTACTTCGATAATTAATCTGATTATCAAAGTAAAGTAATATTTGCCTGTCAGTTGTTATCAGTTGTTAGAGAATCCAACAAATTTTGAGATGCATTGGATAGTTTGAAGGGAGAAAATCATAAATGCAATATTTTAAAAAGTAAAACAATATATAATTGGCAAATAAAAGTAAAAACATGAAATGGAACAATGTGCCTTACGTATAGAAGAAAACAAATAACATGAGATATATGAAACACGATTAAACACGAAAACTAAATATGTTACACGTCTGTTAGGCAAGTGCCCACATATTGAGTGACCTGACAGTTGAGATTCATTAACCCACATGGTTTCTCAAGTTGTCGATATGTGTGGTGCTTCCATACATGCATGTTACTATTGGTCATGTGATTGATGACTGATGTTGCTAACGGCGTGATATTAGAAGGTAAATTCCCTCGATGTCCCAGCTTTCTAAATTGCTATTTTCTTAAATTATAGATAACTGTCTCAATATATTCTATATTAAGATAGCACTTGGCTAAGGAAAGCAGTACATCAAAACGTTTGGTGGTGATTTACGAGTGTGATGAAAAAGATACAATAGATCTGCTGCATCTGCTCATCACATTAAAATAAGATGCAACCGACAATGAACCATTAGAAAATTGATTGCATGTTCTGGTTTAAAATATAAGCAAGTTCACTCTGTTTAAATCATTAAGTAGCAAAACAATGATGACGATCTTCTCTATTGGTTCAGAATATCAAGTTAGAATCCAAGACTTAGTTTTCCATTTGGCAAACACTTTACAATTTCTACAAAGCTTAATCGGACCATAGAAAATAATGCATTGAAAAACCTTCATATCAATAAGCCTTGTGTCGCTAAAACTGTCATTATTTCCTTTCAGTAAACTAAATTAAAACCACCAAACAACACACTAATATAATTATATGACAAACATCAAACAGTAGAATAAACAATAACAAAACAAGGAAGAACAGCCCTAGCATTAAAAACCAACAGTTCGCCTCTTCCACCCATCGGAACCACAGAATCAAAAATCCCATCTTTCCCGTCCGCGAGATCGTTTACTTCACGTGCTACGATTCCAGCCACCACCCTACAAACGAGCATCGCCCTCCGCACGTGCAGATACTCGAACTCCCTCTCCAGCTCCTCCGGCAGCGACACGTGTGCACCCCAGCTCGTTTCGTGCGTACCGACCCCGTCCAGCTCCACGTCCTTCCCCGAAAACCCGTACCTCACGATCCCGCACGTGCTGCAGTACTGGTTCCCGCACGCTCCCACGTGACCGTACCCTTCCACCGCACACAGCATCGTCGTCCCGTAGAATCTCAGCCGTTCGTTCCCGTCCGCCAGGACGCGCTCGTCCCCACCGTTTCGGGCGGCTTTGAACCGGACGTGGTCTCTGTATTCCTCGAATCGGTCTACGGTCTTCTGACTGTTGTGGATCTTCAGAATTTTGTATACGGTAGGATGTTTATTGTTGTTCGGTCCTTTCCAGCCGCCGCGGAAAATGATCTCGACGATGTTTCTGCTTGAATCGCCTTCGTGGAGTTCGGAAAAAGAGTGCTTCGTCGTGTTGTGGATTTCGAGCTGCTGAGGTTTGGATAGAACTTCTCCGCAGGAGACGCACGGGTAGATATCGGTACGGTTCGAGAATATTTGGCTATTTGACGATGTGATTAATTGAGGAGATGCGTCGTCGTCGGGTTCTGATTTGGTAGTGGAGGTGGTTTTTTTGAAGGAGAAAATGTGGTTGAGGTACGATAGAATCGAGGTTGGTAAGGACTTAAGGGGTTTTGAGGAATTTGAGTTTATGGAAGGGGAAGGGGATAGAGGAGTAATTTTTGATTTTTTCGATTGTTTTCTGTGCTCTTGTTTGTTTGAGAAGAAACTGAAGCAACTTAGATAGACGAAGAAGAGGAAGAAGTAGAAGCCATTGGAGAGCGATTTGATTGAAGCCATTGTTTTTTTATTGGATCATTGTGAATCTGGAAATGAGTTTGAAGTGGTAAAGCGGAAAGGATGCACGTGGAATAGAGAGGTAAAGTAATGAAGAGCCTGGATGTCGGTGGGCCGAATAATGAATCGTACATGTCGTGGCCCAAACTCGTGAACCTGTTGTTAAATCATTAATTTAGCTAATTGACTGACATTTTTGAAGGTTTATTGCGGTCGATGAAGTTTACCTTTTGGTTGACAGAATTTGCTCCAATCAGAAAAAGATTAGAATTCTTAAATCTAACATTGAATACAACATACTATAGAATCTTGAATTAAGAAAAAGGGTAAACGACCTAAAGGGAGAAAGCATCCTTGTAAAGTTATGGTGGTAAGAAATATTACCGTAAGTATAAAGGGTTCAACTAAAGGCTAAATGTGGCATTTGTTATTTGGTTTGGAATATAATGGAAAGGTAATGGTTAGATGGTGTGCGTCACGACACAGATTGTAAAGTTTGAAGTGACAAGTTGTATTAGGATGCTTGTCTGCTAAAAGCAAAGGCTCAACTTAATTATGTAATTTCGCAATTGCTTACGAGAATAAGATGGACATTCAAATCATCTAATCTGCTAGAGGTACTGCGAATAATGTTCCATCCTGTTAACTTTTGATCAACGAAAGATTGATTATTCTTTCTTCAAGTTCAAGCTATGCTACCAGAGTAGGACATATATACATTAAATGAGTAAAGTTATTCCGCTGCTGACAAATTTAGAAAAAAAAATGAAAAGAAAAATGAAAATGAAAAATGCTAAACTGATAAATTGGAATAACGGATGATGAAATAGAAATAGTGTGCATTCATATTTCTACTTGAAGAACTGAGTTGCCTGAAACAAGTTAACAATTTGACAGCGGAAGCTTCCTCTGATGTATTAATGAAGCTGAGATTACTTGGTCGGCATTTTGTTAGGACTGCACAAGTCGTATAGGATTGTTCATGGCAACTGTAGATGATAACGCCTACTGCAATTTGTTTGTACCCTTTTGTCTGGTTTCGAGTACAGCGTAATACTTCTGCATCACTTAAAACATTAAAAAAAATATTTTAAAAAAAAGATCAAAAAAATTTATTTTTATGCGATTATTATTTAGATTTAATTTTCGGTAAAAAGCAATTTTTTATTTACCAAAATTGAAAGTATAGGTCTAATTTAAAATGTGTTTTTAAAAAGAGTTTTTCATATATTAATTCTGCATTATTTAAAATATTCAAAAATCAAGCAATTTTTCGAAAAAAATTGTTTATTTCCATGAAATTTCAAATAAAATTTATTTTTATTATAGAAGAATACGACTATTATTTATATTTAATTTTCGATAAAAAAAAACTATTTTTTGTTTACAGAACTTGACAATATAGGTCTAATTTTAAACGTATTTTTAAAAAGCGTTTTCACGTATCAATTCCAAAAATGAAGAGCATAATAAAATTTCCACCTTTAACTAATTGATTGATATTTATGATGATTAAATTTCCGTTGATGATGTTTGGTTTTTTGTTGACTTAATTTGATTGGTTGCACTAATCACAACTAATCACAATAGAGATTAGTATTCCTAACTTTACAAAAGGTTGATTGCTAGCTCACTACCAACATCTAGCATTTTCTAATTCTGATTTGGTTTTCACTTGTACTTAGCAAACATTGAGCTGTAGAAAAATAATACTTTAGACTAGTGATTATACCATAAACATAATGGTTGTGACAACCCACTATTTTTAATATCTAAAATCGATTATAAACATCGTCAAAATACGCTTACAACCAATCCCATAATTTATATAAAGCGGATTGTGGATATATAAAATTAAAAATCTGATAAATGGACATAAAATGAGAATCTCATAGCGAAATTTAAACATCAACATATTCATTTCAACAATTAATTATTATACAAATTAGTTACATGTGTGCTCTCTTCTACTTTTAGAGGATCACACATTTTTCTCAAAAATTAATTATTATACAAATTCAATACATAAGATGGTATTCATATTTCAGTACATTGACTATTAATAAAACAATAACTATATAATTGTAATGCAAGAGATATACCGAGTCATCCTGTAAATATGACATATTTCGGATTTTTTGTTCCTCCTTTGCTTCCGCCTGCAACTTATAAGTACGTATGTATACATATAATAAAGGAAAAAGTGATCAACTATGTTTAGACCGCGCCAATTTATATACATTCCGATCATAAGGGAATCGTGGGCTATTGCGTTAAAAAAAGACTGGCTAGTACCCTTTCGCAATCAAGCCCACGTAGCTCTATTTCCAGCTATTTTCTTGCATTCAAATACTTATTAGCACATAACGATCATAGAATACATGCAACAAACACAACCAATGCAAACAGTGCAAGCAGAAAACAGTATTCTTACTCATCCACCAAAACAAATCATTCTATGGGGCAACAACAATAACATTACACGACCATCAAACACCAACAACACCTAATACCAACTTTAAACATTTATAAGAGAAACAATACAAATATACTTACATACATATCAATCATCGACCACAATAGTACATCATCAATGTATGCATAAATCATCAAATATGTACTAACCACTCCACAATAGTAGCCCAATATCAATCATCAAGTGTGTACCAATCAAATGAATATTAGTCACACAACTTCAATCATCAAATAACCTTAATCAACTACCCACCATCTAGTAGCAATAATGGTACAATATCACCCACTCATCAAAATGCAATACCCTCATCAAACATCAAATATATGTGATAATTACAATCAACAATCAACCACACATTCTACAACCATCCGAATGATATATTCATGACCATTATTCTCTTAAATATAAATCATTTTTATTACTGTTTATTATAGAATCACTTTTATTTGTATATCTCGAACAATACTAATTTTTCCAAAATGATAATATACTTCAAAAACCCATTTTTATATTTCCATTCTTCAAATACCTTAAAACATAGTATTTTAGTTAAAAATAGATATTTACATAAAATACTTTAAAAATAATAACTTTAAAATTTTACATCAAAATAATAACTAGCATTATAACCAACTGAATATTTTCCAAAATTAATTTATTACAATTAGGGGCCAAAATAACAATATCTAATATTATATTTTAAAACCCCCTTTATTGTTATTTATCTTAAAATAGTAATAATTTAAACCAAAATGCTCTTGGAAACACATTTTTACCACTGATAATATTATTATTCCAAATATCCTTTTTTTATTTTATTAACTAACACTACAAAAAAGAGGGCTGTTTTCCAACCCAGAATTCCCTACGTCATCCCTACGCCGCGTAGGCGCGGCGTAGGGAAAACGTGGAAACATAGGGAAGGGGTAGGAACGGCGTAGAGAATTCCCTACACATTTCCTACGCGCACCAGGTTCTCCAACAATTGACTACCGCGTAGGGAATGTGTAGGGAATTGCCTACCCATTCCATACACCTTATTGTTCCCCTTACGCATTCTTTACGCCTGTGGAGGAAAGAGGTTGGTATTTCTCTACGCTTTACCTACGCCAGACAATTATTAACTTTTGTAGTTTAACTTGAAATTATATTATAAAAATATATAATTTGATTTTTCAGTAAATCGTATTAACTTTCGAAACTAAAATAAAATTATATGTATATATATATATTAAATTTAAATTATAATAATTAACTTTTAGATGTTTAATTAACTAAAAAAGAATAATAATTAAATTTAATAAGTTGAAATACCAAATTAATAGTCCGAAATATGAAAATTATGATTCAAGAAAAGTAAGCAAGAAATTTACATTATATAAAAAAAAATTAAATTCAGTTAAACTTAAAAATAAAACTGATTAAACTTTGCGGAAAATCTGCTTTGTTAGAAATGTGACATTTTTTAATGAGTTATTGTTTTTCTATATTATTGTAAAAGTTTTTTTTTTCTTTTGATAATTGATTATACTTGGTTTAAATTTTAACCTGGTTAACATAAATTTGCACTCACGTTCATTTATATCATGGGCTCAATCACTACAACAAAAATACCCTATTACAACGCGCTTTTTACAACGGGCATTGACTGTCCGTTGTAATAGAATGCTATTACAACGGCCCTTTCAAGCCCGTTGTAATAGATGCCCTATACAATGCCCTTTTTACAACGGGCAATATCTGCCCGTTGTAATAGAATGCTATTACAACGGTTCTTCCAGGCCCGTTGTAATAGATGCCAATTTTACAACGTTCATAAAATGTCCGTTGTAATAGATGCCAATTTTACAACGGTTACAAAATACCCGTTGTAAGAGATGCCAATTTTACAACGGTCATAACGCCCGTTGTAATATGTGTCAATTTTGCAACGGTAAAAAATGTCCGTTGTAATAGATGCCGATTTCACAACGGTCGTAAAATGCCCGTTGTAAACGATGCCAATTTTTTTTAATGTAGACGGTTTTATTGGTTCAAACTAGTCGATTTTAATAATCAGTGATTACTATTAAATAATCATTAGTTAATAACTAAAAATTGTAACAACCCTGTTTTGAAGTTGTAACATTAAACTAATTTATTTAAAATAGTAATGTTAGAATTCAATTTGTGACAATTATTATTTTTAGAATCAAATTATTATTCATAAGTCTATTTAATGGAGTTAGTTATAATAAAATTTGATTTAGCTAACAAATTTCATTTTAGATAGTATAATAAAAATTTAAATAAAATGTGTTAATAAATATGAAATATTTTAAAAGTATAAATAAATTTTGTATAATTGAAATAGACGGAAAGAAGTTCTATTCGATATTCACTAAAAATCGAATAAATTAACAAAGATGAATAAATTCACTTTCATAATCAATACAATGAATAATCAACAAGTGTGAAACAATATTGTATTGAATGAAAATTTTGTGGTTGTTTGGTATATAATTTGTACAATGAAGTGTAAATCAGTTTCAATTAGACTGAAAAATAATTACAAATAAATAAATGTGCAAATTGAAGTTACCTTTTTGACTAAAATAAAATGCTAACTTCCCTTAATAAAACAAAGCCCACCCAAATTAAAAACAAAATAAACTCCTTAGGCATCAAAGAAACTTGCCTGTGTTTATTTTCTCAAACCCGATACCCTTATTTCTCAAACCTGACTTCAACCCTAATCCCCAAATTACATTCGACCTCAGGCAATTCAACAAAAAGAAAATGGAAATCAAAAAAATTAAACGAGAACGACGACTTAGGGGAACGCGACCTGGCCGGCGTTGGCAGGAGGCACGACTACGATGGTGGGCACGTCTCTGATAGCGCGAAAACAAAGACCACAGGCTTGCCATCAAAGAAAGATCGCAGGGACGGATTCCGTCCGTCGTCCTCACCTCCGACTATGCGATGCTACTGGCATCTTCTTCTTCGACGAGGAAGCAGCTTCTTACCAGACCCCATTTATCGCAGGGACAAAGGTATCAAATTTAGATTTTTTTTGGATATAAAGTAATTAAAACTCGAGTTGTATCTTGTAATTTTGTAATTAGGTTCAATGACTACATATTTGAAAGTCGCCATAAATTAAACAGCGATTCTACTTCGTTCGGAACAATCTGAACCGTCAAAATGATGACATCCGCTTTTCCCTTACCCTCTGATCCTATGAAATAAAAGTTGGACTATATCCACGGAAAAAATAACTGCAAAATTTATCAATTAAAAATGTTGAACTTTTGATCCCCACGTTGGTGGGTCTTTTAGACTTTGCTACATTTTAAGAGTTTTGGTTACTTTTGAACGAATCTGTTTACAAGTTTTATGAATTATGATAACAACAACACTGTGTGTTGTGTTTTAAAAAAGTATACATGGATCGATTGTCAGGCTATTCCAATATAATCTTAATCCAAAATGAATTGAATCTGAACCCGTTTGCATTTAAAATAATAATAGTTAGAGCATGCTTAAGCAACGGAATATAAAAATGATAACTAGATTGGTTCATATTTATATATATAGATTTTGAAATTGGATCTAAGCTTCCTTTTGTCTATTGACTTTGACTTGGAGGATATTCAAGTTTTCTACTTTCACGCCAATGGTATAGTTTGTATATGGTAGATTTGATTTGAGTTTTAACATCTTCATAAGAGCCTACTGGTAAAAGCAAAAAGCTTCGATACCTGTCGATTGCATCTGTAAATGCTGTTAAATGCTGTTTAATTTCTTAATGGTCGTTATAAAATAGTACATTTTGATATAAACATCCAGTACAAGGCTTACTTTAAATAATTTGGTTATTGACATTTACTTTAGTTGCTAAATTTTGCTCAATTTAGGTGATACCATCAAATTGATTCACTGCTCAGATTAGTCACATGAATACTGTTAGTTTAATCACATGAATACTGTCCACATTTAACTAAAATCTCATATAATCCTTTACTTCGATCATGAGTTTCGATTTTAGGGTTTCATTTCCTCCCATAAAGGCCGCCACTTTCAATCTCAGATTCAACAATGGCGAAGGAGCGACAAGGCCAGCGCGTCAGGTCTCATTTTTCTCCATATATCTCACTATCTTGTATTGATTGCAGTCCCCCCTGACCTTTTTGACTTTTTAAATGCAGACTTTACGTTCGAGGAACGATTTTGGGATACAAGAGATCGAAATCGAATCAGTATGAAAACACTTCGTTGATGCAAATTGAAGGAGTTGATAGTCTATTTGAGTGGATATGGAAATAAAATAAACCGAAGAGTGACTAATTATGAGTCTGGGCCAACTTAACTGAGTGTTAAAAAGACATTGCAGATGCTGGTATTTAACCGCCACATCGCTGGTAGCCTCCGCTTCACCATTGCCGATAGCCTCCGCTTCACCTGCTCTGCTTCACCATCTTCACATCTGCGTCATTCTACAAATTCAACCGCCCTAGGTACGTGTTTTCTGCAATATTTTAACTTAGAGAATCAAATATTTGATTGAGCAAATCATAAGATTTAATTTAAGTTTTGAATCTTAAACGATTGAAAGCGATGGTGAGAATTTTGATTGATGTTCAGTGAACTTTATCCGAATAAGAGGAATTAGCTTTGACTTGGAATGGAGAAGAAACAAAATTAAAATTTGTTAGCTTTTTTGTTGTTATTTTTCTCAAAATAATAATATTAAAATGATGGATGTTTTTTTCCTGGCAAGCTAACGTGAAATTATAAATGATAGATTAAATAGCAATGTTTTCTTGATTTATGGTTATGACTTATACATTAGCCATGTTTAGATTAAATATTATGTTCTTGATATAGGGAAGAAAATTTTGATTGAGTTGATAGTCTATTTGAGTGGATATGGAAATAAAATAAACTGAAGAGTGACTAATTATGAGTCTGGGCCAACTTAACTGAGTGTTAAAAAGACATTGCAGATGCATGGTATACTTGTAATAGATTTTACGTATGTTACAACAAATAGCGTCTGTACAGTAAGATTCATAACTTTGATTATTCTATGTATGAAGAAAACAAAGTTAGGAAGTGTACCTATTTTTATACTGATTTGATACTGTATTGATAGACATGATATTTAAATGCAAGATTTTTTTATTTTCGTTGTACTAATTTGATTAAATAATTTATATGTAGATATATAGAGACAATACATACACGGCTAGGTTTGGAGTTTCATATGACAGAAAGAAACTTGTTGAGGAAGTAGAAGAGCTAAGAAGTAAAAATCAAGAAATGGATGTTACAATTAACAAACTACAAGGGGATTTATCTTCATGCAGGAAGAGATGAATTCTGTGCAAGAGTTTATACGGGGGTTGAGGCGGGAGCAAGAATCGGAGATATGACATACTTCGTGAGTTAGTCTTGTTTTGACTGTGGGTTTGATGTTCTATTTTTATAAGGTACATTGTATGATGTTTGAATTAGATGAAACAACTATGTTTGAGTTATGTAGCAACTTTATTTTATTGTTGGACATGATTTTTTTAAATACATTTGTAGCAATTTTATGGTAATTTGACAATGATATGCATTCTACATTAATGTTTTGTAATGATATATATTGTTACGATTTTGCATGTGGTTATATATTATATTTAATGCATTCTGTTGTTGATATTCGGGTGTATTATATTTTATTATGATCTGTGGTAGATGAAGATAAATACAATAAAATTGTATTGCAGTTTGGTGTACGGTGGCGTAGGGAAGGCGTATGGAACTTGTAAAGAAAATCCGATTTATGCATTTTAAAAGGAAGAAGGCTAGGCGTAGGGAAGACGTATGGAATTAGGCGTAGGGAACGCGTATGGAAATAGGCGTAGGGAATGCATATGGAAATAGGCATAGGGAAGGCGTATGGAATGCGGCGTAGGGAAGGCGTATGGAATGCGGCGTAGGGAAGACGTATGGAAGGAGGCGTAGGGAACCCGTAGGGATTTTTTGCGACGCATTGTTTTCCAACCTCTTCTTTGGCGTAGGGATGGCGTAGGTAAAATCTTTTCCCTACGCCGCGCCTACGCCAAACTGGCGTAGGGAATCCAAAATTCTTTTGTAGTGTAAACGACAACAACAAAAATAATAATATTTTCCTCTACAGACACTATATAATCAATTATTCTATTATTTACTCAAAACAATATAATTTTAGCAAAACCATATTATTATTTATGAAATTCCTCATTATTTTATAAATAAAAATACATCTTCCAATTTCAATTTAAAAATATATTCTTCGTTATTATTTATGAATTTTTCCAGAACTTCGTAAATAATAACCTTGTTAATCCTTTAGTTTAATTTTAGTAAAATTTGTTAAATCTTCATTATTTACAAATGCTAGTCAAAAATATGTAGATAATCCTATCTTTATTTATTTATCCATATTTTCTATAATTTCATCCAGTTCCTATTAATTATTTATTTTCCATCCAAATTCATAACTAATCATATCTTTAATTTTTAAGAAAAATGAGTTATCCTTCAAAAGTGAAGAACGCTCATATAATTTTATTTTACACTTAAGAAAGGAGCTGCCAACAAGTCTAACAGGTAGCAAAACAACCCCCTACAACAAAGAGAAAAAAAACCCCTCACAAACCTAAGTCTAGAGTCTAAAATGGAATAGTATAGCCTAAAAGCTATAGATGTAGGCAAAGCAAGCTATGTCATCTCTCGAACTTCCAAAATAGGAATAGTCCATATATATATGTATATGTATGTATGTATTACACACACATATGTATGTATGATCAAATCAGGTATATCATCCAAACGCGCAAGTAGGCGGAACAAACTAAGCAAATCAATAAGAAGCCCGTCACAATAGTCCACTATCAACAATCCATCCACGTAAATATCATAACATAAGTAGGCCAATCCACAATAGCCAGTAAAACCGAATATCTAAATGAAAGTTTGAGAACAACCCATTTATATGTGTATAGTCAAGGATTATGCACAAAAGCATGTGTTAAAAGTAGAGCATGAACGAGAAAAAACACGATTAATTTTACATCAAAAGTGGAAAGTTCGAAGAGTTTGCATTACTAAAAGTATTTGAAAGGTCGAAGCTTAGGGCCATATCATGTCTCCTACTGTCAAAAATCATTTTTGCCTTTAAGATATCTATGACGCCCCACCTCTATACCCACGCTAGCCAAGAACACTACGGTGTAATGTTGTCAACTAGCATGGAGAATAAGGTTGTTGAGGAGCGACCATCCGTGTAACTTCTTTGTGCGAGCACCGATATGTCAGATGTATAACATGTAATTCATTTAAGGAGGAAATCCGACATACCGATACAGACTCAAAGCTATCACACAGTGGCTATATATAATCTTTGGAAACAAACATAGAAACAAACATAACATAAATCAGTCACAGACATCTATACCACAAAGGCGGAAAAAGATATGAATATATAACACATGAAAGTGTACATCAGAGTAGTGGTCAGAAAGATCCACGATAATACAAAAGAATAGCAACACGTGCTATACAAAAGAATAAGTACACAACATAGAGTCTATATCTCAAATGTGTACATCCAAAAACTACTAATCTAAGTAGATAGCCAAAAGTCAGAATAATCCCAAAAGAGAAGTCAAGCAGAAGCACCTGAAACATCTCGGTCTGACCCGAGTATTATTTATAAGAAAATAATAAACGGATCAGTCTAGCTATAAATATCAGATGATATGGTACAAAATAAAAGACATGGCATGAACATGTAACAACCATAATGGCATACTACAATAAGTATGTAATTGAAAATCGACAAGAGATTAATCAATATCATAAGAATCTTCTCAAAGATAAAATAAGATATCTTACCCTAAACTTGTATTCATAACAAGTCAATGATACACAAATTCACCAATACACAAAAATTGATAAAACTTATCAATAGAAATCACGAAAATTAGTGAAGCACAAAATTCCAAAAATCATCACAAGAAATCCAGAAATCACAAGAAGGGGGGAGGCCTATCACAAAACGGGAGTATGAAAACTCACCAACACGTGTAACACAAGACGAGACGCTATCTCATGGTAGCTAACCATTAATATTTGAGCCGAAGCTCCACAAGAATGACCCGAAGGCCGTGGGGCGCTACCCCACATATGTGATGGTGAAACATCACACAAACAGGGTTTAGTCTCCCTCGTAGACAAAGAGACATCGCACAATTGCTAGTCTAAATCAAATCACAATAATGATCGTCATGATCATCAAGAAGCGTCGATCACACCAAGCTAGTAAATATATGAGTTTAGCTTCATGTCCCATAACCACTTGCTTAACTTAAATATTTACGAACAAACTGTAGATCTTCACTAGAAAATTGTCACAAGAGGTTCAATCGAACAAGTCCAAGAATTAACCGATGAAGTGAACGCAAGCGTTTCATACCACTCGTTTTACTAAGCCGTTTAATTAGATTTCTCATCCGAGTGAAGTAAAGGCTTGTATATACTAATGGATTGGAAATCGGTTTAGGAAAAAGAGCTTTGTAATAAAATAGAGTTGAAATCGCTTTGATGAAAGAGTTTTGATATTCACTACTAGTATTGAAGCCTTCACATTTTTAAAGTGACAAGTCACAAAACGATTGTTGAAGCAAATCAAATCACAAAATTTCACATTCGAAGACGTGAGAAAAATCCAAGGAATTCAATTCCAAATCCATCAAAGTAGAAATGTAGACTAATCTCCACGGCCTACGACCTAGGAAAATCTTCGACCTAATGTGGCCGACCCAAAGTGCAAGCGACCTAAGGAAATACGGCCCAGGAAGTAGCACGCGACCTAAAAGATGGCGCGACCTATGGTATCCATACGACCTATCTAGGCGAGCGACCTAAAGGGATGTCAGGTCGGACGACCTAACTCTTGGCCGAGGCAAGAAAAGGCGCGACCTAACTCTTGGCCGAGGCAAGAAAAGGCGCGACCTAACTGGGAATGGTCGAGCGACCTAAAGGATGTAAGGTCTAACGACCTAAAGAAAATAAGGCAGGTCGACCTAATAGAATTGAGGTCATGCGACCTAACGACCTAATGGTGCGACCTAAGTGGTACGCGACCTAAGTGAAACGAGCTAGGCATGCGACCTAACTGGCGAACGACCTAACTGCGAGCGACCTAAGGTATGCGCGACCTAAAGTGTGCGCGACCTAAATGGGCTGTGAGGTCGAGCGACCTAAAGGAAATAGGTCTAACGACCTAATGGATCCGCGACCTAAAAGGTAAGTAAGGCCGAGCGACCTAGGGCCAACGACCTAGTGCAGAACGACCTAACGACTCAGTGCCGAGCGACCTAACGATATAAAGGCCGAGCGACCTAAGTGGTAAGCGAGCTAAGGGGCGAGCGACCTAACTCCGAACGAGCTATCGATGGCGAACTACCTAAGCCCAGAACGAGCTATATGTAGGCAGAGACCTTTCTACACCGTGCGAGCTAACGAGGCAGAACGACCTAAGTGCAGTTTTCTTGCCAAAAACACTAAAAATTGGGGTTTTGACCAATTCAATCCACACCAAAAGCAAATGCACATACAATAACGATAGGAATTCATTCCCAACAGTCCAAGATAGTTATAGGCAAGAATGTGAGATAAAAATCTCACCTTTTCCACGAAATTGATGATGGAGAAGCTTAAAAGTTAAGCAAGAGCAACAACAAGCTTGAATCTATGTTCTTCACTTGAATTTGGAGTAGATGTTGGATTAGCAATGAAGATTAAGACTTTGGAGTTTTAATTTCCCATTCCCTCCATCATTTTTGAAGAAGCTTTAATGTATATGCAAATAGAGATGAAGTAATGAAGAGAAGGAAGGGGTTGGGCTGAGTTAGTAAGTTCAGCCCAAACCAAAGCCAAAGTGAAAAAGTGGCGAAAATTCCACTATCTCCAAACATATCGATGTTTATACTTAAAAGATTGCAAACGACGTTTTGAACTCAATGGAAGTGGTCTCGAGTCCTAATTCGTCCGTATGCAAAAAGTAGCTTTTCGAACTAAAATCCGACTAATGACAAAATATTTAAATAAAATATTTATATATAAAATCGATAAATATGCAGGTTGTTACAGACTCCCCTCCTTAAAGAAATTGCGTCCACGCAATATATAAGATGGAAATAAAAAGTAACAACCATAAAAGCATATTAACACAAAAGAAATTTGAAATAAGAAGTTTACCTCAAAGAGCATGAGAAAGTAAGTTCGGATGTGTTCGCTCGATGAATTCTCTAGTTTTCCAAGAGCAATCCTTAGGATTTGAGGACCATTGAACTTTAATAAGCGGAACATCTTTATTTCGAAGTCGTTTAACCTCCGAAGCAATAATTCAAATAGGATGTTGCTCATAAGTTAAATTAGGCGAAACTTCAATCTCTTCCACAACACCAGGCTCAAGTATAGCATCGGAATCCCGAAGGCACTTCCATAATTGAGAAACGTGAAACACGTCATGCATGGCAGAAAACTGAGCCGGTAATGAAAGGCGATAAGCCATGGAACCAATACGTTCGTTGATAGGAAATGGCCCAATATATCGAGGCCCTAACTTTCCCGATCGACTGAAACGTACAACACCTTTCATAGGTGAAACACGAATAAACACAAGATCCCCCACAGAAAATTCTAATTTTCTCCTTCGGTTATCGGCATAGGATTTTTGTCTACCCTGGGCTTCTTTCATCCTATGACGAATAAGTTCAATCTTTTCTGTGTAATCACGAATAAAATCTGGACCTATAACCAGCTTCTAACCGGCCTCAAGCCAACAAGAAGGAGATCGGCATGGCCTTCCATAGAGTGTCTCGAAAGGTGCCATACCAATACTAGATTGGAAGCTGTTATTATAGGAAAATTCAACAAGTGAAATATGATCTTCCCAACTTCCACCGAAATCAAGCACGCAAGAACGAAGAAGATCTTCAAGAGTTTGATTCACACGCTCGGTTTGTCCATCGGACTGGGGGTGATAAGCGGTGCTAAAATTAAGCTTCGTTCCCAAAGCTTTTTAAAGACTCTTCCAGAATCCACTAGTAAACAATGGATCACGATCGCTAACAATAGAAGTAGGAACTCCATGTAATTTAACAATTTCTTTGATAAAGAGTTTGGCCAAAAGAGGTACGGTCCGATTAGACCGAACGAGAATAAAATGGGCGGATTTAGTAAGTCTATCAACGATCACCCATAAGCTATCATGTCCCGAACGAGAACGGGGAAGGCCATCAATAAAATCCATGGAAATTTGATCCCACTTCCAAACTGGAATTTCCAATGGTAGCAATAACCCACCGGGCCTTTGATGTTCGGCCTTAACAAGTTGGCAAGTCATGCAACACTTAACAAAGTTAGCGATATCAGATTTCATTCCCTCCCAGTAATAAAGTCGCTTCATATCCGCGTACATTTTACTGCTACCGGGATGAATGGAAAATTTGGAACGATGAGAATCTTCTAAAATGTCTTTACGAAGATCACTAATATTTGGCACTATAAGTCTACCAAATTTTCGAATGCCGCCACGAGAATTAATATCAAAGTCTTTCAAACCTTCAATATCGGTTTTATCCTTAAAATTTTGGCCAAGCAAAGCCAATTCAGGATCTAGCTTTTGAGCTTCAAGGATGCGGTCTAAAAGAGAAGGACGAGCCTCAAGGCTACATAAAACGAGAGATGAACATAAATCAGATACACGATCTCTAATCTCACAAGTGGATAAAACCTCGAGATCATGCCATTCAGATATCATCATGGAAACAACCGCTTATTGCTTACGACTAAGAGCATCAGCAACTCGATTTCTCTTTCCGGGAGTATAAAGAATGTCAAGATCATAAGAGGCAAGGAATTCGAGCCAACGCTGTTGACGCAAATTAAGTTCCTTTTGAGAAAATAAATATTTCAAAGATTTATGATCAGTATAAAGTATAAATTTCTCTCCCAAAAGATAATGTCGCCAAATTCGAAGGGCGAAAACGATAGCCGCGAGTTCTAAATCATGTGTGGCATATCTAGTCTCAGCCGGCTTCAATTGCCTAGAAGCATAAGCAATAACACGTTCTTTTTGCATAAGAACGGCACCCAAACCAACGCGACTAGCATCGGTATAAACAACAAAATCTTGATTCCCTTCGGGAATAACAAGAATAGGAGCATCAGAAAGGAGTTCTTTTAATTTCTGAAAAGAGGTTTCACATTTGTCCGACCAAATGTATTTAACACCTTTCTTTATTAAGCCAGTAAGAGACACGACAATCTTAGAAAAATCTTTTATGAAACGGCGGTAATAACCTGCCAATCCGAGAAAGCTACGGATTTCAGTCACGCTCTCCGGTCTTTTCCAATTTTGAATCGCTTCGATCTTTGAAGGATCCACTGATATTCTGGATTCGGAAATAATATGACCGAGAAACTTCACACTAGATTGCCAAAAGTGGCATTTAGAGAATTTTGCTTTTAATTGATTGCTCCTAAGAGTCTCCAATACAATCCGAAGATGCTTTTCATGTTCCTCCTCGATTTTAGAATACACAAGAATATCATCAATAAAGATGAGAAAAAACCGATCAAGGAAATCTTTGAAAACTCGATTCATGAGGTCAACGAAATAAGCCGGAGCATTCGTTAAATCAAATGGCATAACTAGCCATTCATATGATCCATAACGAGTACGGAACGAAGTCAAAGGAATATTATCCTCTGCAATACGAAGCTGATGAAAACCGGTAGCCAAGTCCAATTGTGAAAAGACTCTAGCACCACTAAGTTGATCAAACAGATCATCAATCCGAGGTAAAGGATATTTATTATTAATAGTAAGATCATTAAGCTTGCGGTAGTCGACGCAAAGCCTAAGTGTACCATCAGACTTATTTACGAAAATAGCTGAAGCTCCCCAAGGCGAGGAACTAGAGCGAATAAGTTGCTTCATCTCCAACTCGGATAGTTGTTTGCGCATCTCTTCATTCTCCTTATTGGACATGCGATAAGGAGGACGAGTAATAGGTTGAGCTCCAGGTATAAGATTAATTTCGAACTCAATTACTCGCTTAGGTGGTAATCCTAAGACGGGCTCAAAGATGTCGGAAAATTCACGAACGACGCGAATAAAAGAAATAACATCTTCCTCATCATCATTATCATCATCACGAGGATTTAAAGAATATAAAGATGCAACCAAAGCGGAATCCGAATCTTTTAGAATAATAGAAATTTGATTAACAGATTGCGGATGTCGAAGATAAATAGTCCGCTCAGGACATAGGATATGAGCTTCATAACGGTTAAGCCAATCCATACCCAAAATCATTCCAAAGCCTAAGTAACGCATGATATGCAAATCGGCTAGGAAAGAAAAATCACACAAAATAATCTCGACATCTTTACAAAGCAGACTAAGAGTTGCGGATCCACCAACCGGATTCGCAATTCTTAAAGAAGTCATTAAAGCAACAACACTTAGAGAAAAAGTGTCCACAAGTTCCTTTGATATAAAAGAATGGGATGCTCCCGTATCAAAGAGAACTCTAATAGGTTGATCATGAAATATAATAATGCCATCAAGGACAGAATGAGACATACCTTGACCGCGAGATGTGTTGCCAAGGGCTTGAGCTACATTAAGCTTTCCCTCCTTTTTGCCCTGAAGTCTGGGGCACAAATGTATATTATGATCCGGGCTCTTTCAATAGCGACAAGAACAGGGCTTTGAACACTTGTTCGCAAAATGGTCCTTAGAACCACAGTTAAAGCATTGCCCACTACTAGGGGTAGAAGTCTTTGCTGCCGGAGGTGCAGGTTTTCCCCTTTTTGTTGGGATAAGGACTTTTGAATTTGTTTGGCCTCTTCTTGTTGTTGAAGTTTGGTTTGGCACTCACAACTTCAACATCACTTTCCCTATCTGCCTCTTCAAGACGAAGAGCGATATCAATGAGCCGATCAAAAGAAACTTCTAATTTTAGAAGTAATGGCTTCTTAAGATTTTTATTCAAGCCATAGACGAATCTTTGGTTCTTCTTCAATGGGGTGTTGATGTATTCAATCCCATATTTAGACAGTGACTCGAAGGATGCGACATAATCTGTCACAGAGGATTCGCCTTGAACAAGGTCTATGAAACGTCGAGCCAATGTCACTTTCTCTGCTTCTGGTACGAATTTTAATTCGAAGCGTTCCCGGAATTGCTCCCAGGTGAGATCCGCTTCATTGATTTCAGATATAAGAAGTTCGTACCAATCCAATGCTCTCTCTTGGAGCATACTGGAGGCCACCTGAACACGGTGAAGATCGATAAGATTCATGCGAGAAAAGATTCGATCGCATGTTCTTAACCAAGCCTGGACCTCGATAATAGTTTCGAAACCTTTGAATGGTTTCCCACCCAAGTTGGTATAATCGTTGCACAAACGTGCAAATCCAGACTTAGGATGAGTAGGTTCCTGATTAGGACCAGCTGCTTGAGCATTCTTTACTAAATCAAGAAGCTGTTGAGCGGTCATAAAAACTCCATCCTGGGGAGTAACAGTAGATGGTCCAGCTCTGGGATGGCCTGGTCTAGACATTCTCTTCTTTAAAGAAGAGAAAAGAAGAAAAGTTATTCTCCAAATAAATATCAAGCAAATCTTGATAGATAGAACAAGGATACGTAAAAGGAAATAGGATAAATCGGTACGAAGACTCGAATTAAATCCTAATGCATGACTCCTAAGTTGGACTTAGGACGATGATCCTTGTTAAGTTATTCTACATTGTTCCGAAGTTTGGCTCTGATACCAAGTTGTGACACCCCACCTCTATACCCACGCTAGCCAAGAACACTACGGTGTAATGCTGTCAACTAGCATGGAGAAAAAGGCTGTTGAGGAGCGATCATTCGTATAACTTCTTTGTGCGAGCACCGATATGTCAGATGTATAGCATGTAATTCATTTAAGGAGGAAATCCGACATACCGATACAGACTCAAAGCTATCACACAGTGGCTATATATAATCTTCGGAAACAAACATAGAAACAAACTTAACATAAATCAGTCACAGACATCCATATCACAAAAGCGGAAAAATATATAAATATATAACACATGAAAGTGTACATCAGAGTAGTGGTCAGAAAGATCCACGATAATACAAAAGAATAGCAACACGTGCTATACAAAAGAATAAGTACACAACACAGATTCTATATCTCAAATGTGTACATCCAAAAACTACTAATCTAAGTAGATAGCCAAAAGTCAGAATAACCCCAGAAGAGAAGTCAAGCAGAAGCACCTGAAACATCTCGGTCTGACCCGAGTATTATTTATAAGAAAATAATAAACGGATCAGTCTAGCTATAAATATCAGATGATATGGTACAAAATAAAAGACATGGCATGAACATGTAAGTATGTAATTGAAAATCATATGGCATAAACATGTAACAACCATAATGGCATACTACAATAAGTATGTAATTGAAAATCGACAAGAGATTAATCAATATCATAAGAATCTTCTCAAAGATAAAATAAGATATCTTACCCTAAACTTGTATTCATAACAAGTCAATGATACACAAATTCACCAATACACAAAAATTGATAAAACTTATCAATAGAAATCACGAAAATTAGTGAAGCACAAAATTCCAGAAATCATCACAAGAAAACAGAAATCACAAGAAGGGGGGAGGCCTATCACAAAACGGGAGTATGAAAACTCACCAACACGTGTAACACAAGACGAGACGCTATCTCATGGTAGCTAACCATTAATATTTGAGCCGAAGCTCCACAAGAATGGCCCGAAGGCCGTGGGGCGCTACCCCACATATGTGATGGTGAAACATCACACAAACAGGGTTTAGTCTCCCTCGTAGACAAAGAGACATCGCACAATTTCTAGTCTAAATCAAATCACAATAATGATCGTCATGATCATCAAGAAGCGTCGATCACACCAAGCTAGTAAATATATGAGTTTAGCTTCATGTCCCATAACCACTTGCTTAACTTAAATATTTACGAACAAACTGTAGATCTTCACTAGAAAATTGTCACAAGAGGTTCAATCGAACAAGTCCAAGAATTAACCGATGAAGTGAACGCAAGCGTTTCATACCACTCGTTTTACTAAGCCGTTTAATTAGATTTCTCATCCGAGTGAAGTAAAGGCTTGTATATACTAATGGATTGGAAATCGGTTTAGGAAAAAGAGCTTTGTAATAAAATAGAGTTGAAATCGCTTTGATGAAAGAGTTTTGATATTCACTACTAGTATTGAAGCCTTCACATTTTTAAAGTGACAAGTCACAAAACGATTGTTGAAGCAAATCAAATCACAAAATTTCACATTCGAAGACGTGAGAAAAATCCAAGGAATTCAATTCCAAATCCATCAAAGTAGAAATGTAGACTAATCTCCACGGCCTACGACCTAGGAAAATCTTCGACCTAATGTGGCCGACCCAAAGTGCAAGCGACCTAAGGAAATACGGCCCAGGAAGTAGCACGCGACCTAAAAGATGGCGCGACCTATGGTATCCATACGACCTATCTAGGCGAGCGACCTAAAGGGATGTCAGGTCGAACGACCTAACTCTTGGCCGAGGCAAGAAAAGGCGCGACCTAACTGGGAATGGTCGAGCGACCTAAAGGATGTAAGGTCTAACGACCTAAAGAAAATAAGGCAGGTCGACCTAATAGAATTGAGGTCATGCGACCTAACGACCTAATGGTGCGACCTAAGTGGTACGCGACCTAAGTGAAACGAGCTAGGCATGCGACCTAACTGGCGAACGACCTAACTGCGAGCGACCTAAGGTATGCGCGACCTAAAGTGTGCGCGACCTAAATGGGCTGTGAGGTCGAGCGACCTAAAGGAAATAGGTCTAACGACCTAATGGATCCGCGACCTAAAAGGTAAGTAAGGCCGAGCGACCTAGGGCCAACGACCTAGTGCAGAACGACCTAACGACTCAGTGCCGAGCGACCTAACGATATAAAGGCCGAGCGACCTAAGTGGTAAGCGAGCTAAGGGGCGAGCGACCTAACTCCGAACGAGCTATCGATGGCGAACGACCTAAGCCCAGAACGAGCTATATGTAGGCAGAGACCTTTCTACACCGTGCGAGCTAACGAGGCAGAACGACCTAAGTGCAGTTTTCTTGCCAAAAACACTAAAAATTGGGGTTTTGACCAATTCAATCCACACCAAAAGCAAATGCACATACAATAACGATAGGAATTCATTCCCAACAGTCCAAGATAGTTATAGGCAAGAATGTGAGATAAAAATCTCACCTTTTCCACGAAATTGATGATGGAGAAGCTTAAAAGTTAAGCAAGAGCAACAACAAGCTTGAATCTATGTTCTTCACTTGAATTTGGAGTAGATGTTGGATTAGCAATGAAGATTAAGACTTTGGAGTTTTAATTTCCCATTCCCTCCATCATTTTTGAAGAAGCTTTAATGTATATGCAAATAGAGATGAAGTAATGAAGAGAAGGAAGGGGTTGGGCTGAGTTAGTAAGTTCAGCCCAAACCAAAGCCAAAGTGAAAAAGTGGCGAAAATTCCACTATCTCCAAACATATCGATGTTTATACTTAAAAGATTGCAAACGACGTTTTGAACTCAATGGAAGTGGTCTCGAGTCCTAATTCGTCCGTATGCAAAAAGTAGCTTTTCGAACTAAAATCCGACTAATGACAAAATATTTAAATATAAAATCGATAAATATGCGGGTTGTTACAAACTTACAATATCAATGCGACTCTTTACTTTATTAAGTAGTTCCTTCAAATGGACATTTTTGGCCAATCTAAAACTGAGGTTTGCAACTTAATTATAGCAAAAAAAGTGCAATGGCTTATGTCAAATTATCAAAAGGACTACTAATGTCATTCTTTGGTTCTTTTCAAACCATAAAAACCAGCAAGTAATAGTGAAGATTGTATCAAGTAAATATTTAATCTGAAGTCGTTTCAGCAGTAGTCGTAATTAAATTCAGGGTTGGTCATGTTATAGCCAAAAATATTAAGTGTGTTTATAAGAACTGGTTTGTTAATGGACACGCAAAATATAGATGTGTTACAATTTCTATGTCTTAGTTGCAAAAAACACATTTTATCAACGAGTAAATTCCTTTTCTTTTGAAATTCGATTGTATTTTATTTCTTGTGTAGGATTAGCCACATATGTAGTTTTGTTTTGGGAGGAGCGTTAACTTTCCAAATAAATTTAAAAGTATTTGATTTAGTCCTGTGAAATTTAAAAACTTGTACATCAATTTTGAGGAGTAAATATTGTTATTTTCCCAACACCAAGTTTTAGTGTCACTCTCGTTATCTAGATTGTAACATTCTAGTTTAGCGTAGAGCGATACGAATTAGATCAATGTAGAGCACGGTTGAAACTGAAATTCCATGGAAATTTGTTATAGGGGCTAAAACCTTTGAAATTAAAGCATTTTTGAGATTACAAATATCAAAAAGGCCTTTGTAGACCACTTTAAGTGGTATAATCGAAATCCAGCTATCATGCCAAAAGAAGGTATTATTACCTGAATGAAATATATTATTATCCCAAGGTTAAAAATGTTAAAAAAAAATTAAAACGCATTTCCAAAGTGAGACATGTTATTAGAATTAGAAACGATTTAGTTAAGGTTATAAGTTCTACCACAGAATTGGTTCAAAGTTATTTCTTTTCAAAAAAGGTTTTCATTATTATGTTTGAACTTCCAAAGCCATTTTTCTAGTAAAGACAAGTTAAGATTCTGTAAGCCCCCATCCTATTTGGATTTAAAAATGGTTTCCCCATTAACAAGGCATGTTTAACTGTTATAGGACGTGTCTCCACTCCAAAGAAAATTTCTTTCGAGTTCATCGATTTTATCAACTACCCATTTTGAAAAAAGATAAAGAGACATCCAATAAATCAGTAAAGCCGATAAAATAGAGTTAATAAAAATGATTCTATCGATTCGAGATAAAAATCTACAACTCCAATAATTTTCTATTAATTTTTTCATTTATTATTTGAGAATTTTCCTTTTTTAACTTCGTTGGTCTAATTAAGAAACCAAGTAGTGTATAAGAAACTTCATAATGTTGTAATTAAGTGTATTAGCAACGATATTTTCAACATTGTCTGCATCGTTCAACGCTAAAACCGAGCTTTTGTCGAAATTAATCTTAAGTCCCAAAAGCATTTCAAAACTATATAAAATAAATTTAAGGGTTGTGATGTGGAGAGGTAAATGTGAGGTAAATAGCATGGTATCATCCGCAAATTGGTGAACCGAAAGACCATCGCTAGTGATATTATTGCCAGCACAATCAAGGACCCTGTTTGTGATAGATAACTTAATGATCGTAGTGAATACGTCCGCAGCTAGGCTGAGTAGTAAAGGTGATAAAGGATCATCTTGTTTAAGTCCACATTTTGATTGAATTTTATTTCATAAAATCTCGTTAACCATTATAAATGAGTTCCTTGCTCTAAGCAATGTCATAATGCAACCTATCCAATCTATAGAGTCATAAGCCTTAGGAAAGTATAGTTTTAAAAGAGCACAGGTGAAGTTATTTTTACAACATTAATTTATAAGTTCTTGAACTGCCGCGACCCCATCTGTGATGGTTCTCCCCTTAATAAAAGAAGGATGCATTGTATCAATTACATTGTTCATTTTAGTTTTTAACCTATTAGCTAAGACCTTTGTTATAATCTTAAGAGAATAGTTTATTAGTGATATAGGCCTATAATCCTTAGGCTTTACTGCATCCACTTTCTTATGAAGTAGAATTACGCTAGCAAAGTTAAATCTTCCTAATTGTATGTTACCGTTATAAAATTTGTTAAACATTTTAACTAAGTCATATTTTAAAACATACCAAAATTTCTTATAAAACATCATGGGAAATTCATCCGATCCGGGCGATTTATCGCTAGGCATATCATTGATAGACCTGAAGATCTCTTTCAAGAATGGATCGTCCAATTCATCAAAATCAATCTTTGAATTTTCTTGGTATAATTCATTCCACATAGCTTTAATTCTGTGACAGCTATTAGATCCAAAAATATCTTTGTAGTAGTTAGTGAAGGCGTTATTGGACTCATTTTGTTCAAAAAGTTTCACATTATTAATACAGAGGGCGTTAATGGTATTACTTCGCTTACGGCCATTCACCATTTTATGGAAAATCTTAGTATTCTTGTCTCTTTTATCCATCCACTAGACAGTAGACCTTTTTTTCCACATTATTTCTTTTTGCCTAATGACTTTGTCTAATTCTTCTTTAAGATTTAAATGAACATTTTGGTCAACTAGGTTTAAGGTTCTAAATTCTTCTATTTTGCTGAATTTTAAAATTTTAGAAATTAGTTTTTCTTTTTTAATCCTAACGTGGCCAAAAACATCATTTTTCCATTTTTTTTGAGAAATAACCTTAGGTACCTAAGTTTGCTTAAAAAAACTTTGGCTATATTACACAAATATTTAACATTAATGTTACTCATCAAAAGACATTTAGTTGTTACTAATTATGTAAAATTACTTTCTAAAAACCACATCTTCTAAATTTCAAAAATCTATGATTTAAGTGTTGATTCTCATAAAAATGAATAATAGGGCAATGATCAGAGTACACAATTGGAAGTCTATTAACCTACAAAACTGGAAACCTATCTTCCATTTTTTCACTAATTAAGAAACGATCGAGATGTGCCATAGAAGGGATCTCTCTAGAGTTCGACCAAGTGAACATCCTATTACTAAGATGTAATTTAATCAAATTATCATTAATAATAAACTAGTCAAACTCCTCCGTAGCAAAGGGGTCACCGTTTCTAGGCGAGTCGTCTCCTTAAAAACCCGGTTAGATTGAAATCCACCAGCCACCCATGGCCCGATGGTTAGGGATCTAAATTCTAAGAATTCCTTCCAAAGTTCCCTCCTATCAATCTTATTATGAAGCCCGTATGCATTTGAGGCATTTAAAAGAGAACCATCTCTTAAATCAGTGAAAATAAAGTGCATCGAGTAAACGTTAATTACAGTTTGTATAAGTTTGACACGGTTATGTTTCCATCCCAATATCAGCCCTCTTGAGCTACCCCTAGTAGGGAGGAAAACCCAATTACTAAAATAGTACCACCTATGCTTCTATAGTATTGATAGTCAGAACGGTCGATTTTAGTTTCTTGCAAAAGAGCTATATAAATGTTATATTTTGAAAAAATTCTAATTTTATTGCATTTATTTAAAACGTACAATCTGGTAACATTCTAGTAAATGTATCTCATGATCTAAGTATTTGGACCCTCTCCAGTTCCTTGTTTATAATATGTTCTATATAGGATCGATCTACATCAAAATTAAATCCCGTCTTTGTAGCTAGTTCTAGCATTGAAGTAGTAGATATATCACAGAACATTAGAACTATGAGTGCTGCCTAAGAAATCGATCAAACCTGAGCTAGAGTCAAAAGTTCTAGTAGTCGCACATGTAGATGCACCAAGAAGACGCTTTCCCCTACCAACAAAGTTGTCGACCTAAAGTGACTTTCACTTAGACATGCGTTTTGAGCCCGCGACCACAACCAAATTAGGAGACTCAAACCGGTCCAACCTTACATCAATCGAAACCGGTGAGTCCAAAAATACCAAGTCATGAATCACCATATCTGAATAAAATTTTGATATGAGACGACCCCCTATGCTCGCGCTCACCCCTCTCATGAGTAAGCCCCCAACCTGATCACCCTCTTTGACATCACCAATTACAATATTAGCCCCAACTACTAGTGTTGGAATCATATTATTTGTGGTATCTCCTACATCCTCCAATCCCACTACCATCGTATCATCATCCACATTAACATCCATAACCGTATCTCGTACACACCCTTTTCTTTCGGCTTACATTCCCACCAATACAACGTTTGCCCCCTCACCTTCCACATTTTCAGCCAAAACATCAAAACATTTAACTTCTACATCACCCCTTCCCAAGCCACAACATAATTCACCTCACTATCAGCATTAGAAACATTGTTCACATTACAAACCATTATAACATCATCGACCTTATCTAAATATGCTCATGCCTGATCCTCAACAATAGATACCATAGCTTGATTGCCATCCAAAATTACAACACTGGGTTTCTCCGCTCCTACTAATACCTCTCATACTTCCTCGACTACTACTCCTCACCTATAGTCTAACCATATATCACTACCTGTTTCCCAACCGAAACACTCACTCCTATAGAAATAGTTAGCACACTACTAACTGCGTTATTATTCTTACTACCTGCACAAGAAAACATGGTCTCCTTTTGTCTCCCCACCTCCATCAGTTCTAATTTATCATCCCCTCCACCCAAATTATTGTTCTCAAGCAACCTATAGAGTAGTGAGAAGCCGTTCGATATAGAAATGTCTTTTAGGAACTTTGCCTTCTTATGTACTACATCAGTGACAGATTTAGGAACAATGGTAGTAGTGTGAGGTTGAGATAAGTTGATGGTCGATGAGTCGAAACAAAGAGGGTCAGCTATTGCAGGCAGAGGGCAAGACTCGAATAAGGTTTTTTTGGGAATTTTATCAAGTAGTATGACTAGATCTCTTTTTTCAGGCTTACTTTATCAAGACCCATTGAGCAGTCCTTGTTGTCCGAGTCATGTCACTCTGACGAGACTTCGGTCTCTGGTTGTTCTTCTCCCTTGTCCTACAAAATAGAATTGAAGTGTGAAAAGATTTCCTCCAACAACCAAATTGTTGCATCCATGTTTCTCCATAAGTCGTCCAACAAGACCTTCTAGAGTTCCATATAGTTTAACGGACAGTGTAATCTATGGTCGTACCTAGAAATAATTAATCATAATTAAATATCTAACCATACAATATTAACAATAAACATCCAAACAAAGGTATAATACATCCATAACATCATACTAACCAAACAATCATTATCATGTATCAATAAACATTAATTTTCATCAATATACATACATACATATATATATATATGCATTTAATATTTTTAAATTTTAATTATTTAAAATAAAAAAACCATATCGACATGTTTTTGCAAACAATCTCAAAAACTATGCAGTTAATGCCCCGCTATTACCCCGCTATAATCCTGCTATATCTCATAGCATATTTCTACCGCTACGATTTTTCCATATAGCCCCAAATATAGCCTTTCCGCTTTAAGCCCCGCTATTTCCGCTATATCCCGTTATTCCCGCTATATTCTGCTATGTCTTCTTTAAAAGAAATGAATTGAAAAATGACATTTATACATTATAAAAATTATGAAATTAATTTATTTAATTGTAATATATTTTTAGAAATGGAAATACTTTAATATTCTACTAAATTCAATTATGTTATATAACAGTTTTACGTTTATTTACAGTATATTCGCACATGTTTTTATTTAAAATTATTTATGTATTAATTATAATTCAATTGAATGTTAATTTTTCATTTAATTACCATTTATATATTTGTAAATCATTAAGTACGAGTTTTATATGCTATTTTAGAGTCATTTGCTATATCCCGCTATACCCTCGTTGTATCCCCGCTATGACTTTTTGCACCTCCACCGCATTGAATCTACCGAGCGCTTTAACTGCACAGCTCAAAAATTAGCAAATCTAGAGCCAAATCATCCGAAATTCCATCGATGTTGTAAGATGTGTCGTGGATGTTTTATTACTCCTTGGGATTAATTTCTTGTTATGCTATGTATATTATTCCTTGAGATATCATTATATTCTCACCACTAAATCTAGACATAGTCTAACCTGCTTATTATTTATATAATACTCGGATCGGTCCGAGACATTTCAGGTTCAGGGACGATGTGACCAGATTTTCTTATTGGGCTTAGTTAGAGGTTGTATTACTAGATGTATTGTATATTGTATATTTGGACTCGTATATGTATATGATGTAGAATTGGATGTATTAGATTTATCATGTATATCATTGAGATTTAGTTGGAATTTGACCTTTTGTATCCACTCAAACTTATGTGATGTATTATATTTACATCGCTGCGTTGATGACTCTGTGTTCTCAGTAATTTATTTTATATCGCGTATTATTCTATCCTCGGGCATCACACATGTTTATTGCTTTGTACTGAAACCGTCTATGTCGAGATGAGCCGTTTTTATATTATGAGATGTATTCAGTGGTAGTCCAATGGAATATTCACGTGTGCTTCACCCATATCGCCTCATTCTCCTTGTTACTCAACAGTATTACTCAGTAATACTCTTGAGTAATATGGGTATAGAGGTAGGGTGTTACATCCTTCCTCTCCTTCTTCTTCTTCTTCACCTTAGACTCTTTCATCGCCCATATTCTCTTCTTCTCCTATCACTTCCTCTTCCATATTATCGTCCCCTTTATTATCCTTGGCTCCTATAAGATCTTCATCGACTTCTTGATCCTCTTATTCCCCAGATTCATCGCTATCGAAGCTAGGAACCTCTTCAGTTTCCATGAGGAGCCGAAGGTCCGCGAGCTGATGGAGCTACCCTAGGATGAAGTGGATTCGACTGAATGCTTATGCCATTGTAAAGAAGCTGGAACTGGTGCATACCAGCGTTGCTGAGGAGAAAGGAAGTGTGCTGTAGGTTTGGATCGATTCCTTTCAAGAACTGAATGGTCACCACTAGAGTGGGAGTTGGAGTTCGATGAGGAATATCTGTAAAAGACGTGGGAAGAATACTAGTGATTTGAATGAAGAAAACTCAAGTGTGGAGAAGATATTGGATGAGAGCCGAAAAGCCAATATCGATTAAAGCCTTTAGGGCATTGGATGAAAAAGCATCGATCCTTGAAGTAACTCCTTTTGAATCCCCTCAAAATCCTTGCATCGGTTGAAAGCTTCAATTATCATCAAAGATGAGGTTTCTTTCGTCTCTTGAAGTTAAGTAAAAAAGGATAGCTCCTCGAAGGTTGGTGGCCTGCCTAAGTGCATCATGAAGATGATGTAAAAAGAATTTACTAAGGCGTAGCCATTTGGATAAACATGAGTTGGAGCTAGCCCTATCAACTAAAGAACAAACTCAAGGAATTCATTGAAGAGAGGCATATCTCCATAAAGACACATGAATCCACTACATGCGGTGTAACTTGCCGAAGGACGGTTAGCCCCTTTGGTGGGTTTCAAGAAGAAGAACTCCGTTCTCTGGAATCTCCTTTTTCAAGCATATAGACTTAAGTTCCTTCACGGACAGCTTAGAATGTGTTGCATTATGAGGATTATCTAATATTATAAGGATAGGCTGGTCGTCCTTCATGATGAAATGCCCTTGAGGTCATACTGGAGGGACAACTTGGAGCTGAAATTCTTGGGTAATTGAACACCTCAGCCTTGATGGTGTAGAAGTATATGCCGGGGCGGAGGATGAACCTGTTTCCGAAGGCGTGAAAGGGCCAATGATAGTTTGAAGACGAGGAGATCGTCTAAGGTTGGTCGTTCTGTAATAAAAATTGATAACGAATGTGTTCAAGTATGATTTATCTTGACGCCTTATTTTGATTAAAACCGCTGTAGTCGATGTACATAGTCCAACGAATGCCAACGTGTGTTGGACAGTTAAATTATGTATATTGACGGGGGCAGTGCAATGTTTTAATACATGCAATGCATGTCCTGGCTCTATAGCACGATGTATGCGTACACTCTATGTAGATTGTTCACTTGTGTAGAAAATTAGCTCCGTCGTGCGATAGAAATATGCATCGGATTTTACCCGTCATCATGAAATGTGTGATAGTGAAAATGCTGTATAAAGTGATACAAAGCCTTTCTTTGCAATATCACAAGGTTGTACTACTCGATTCAGAGGGTCAATGCTTGAATTTATCGAACGTTGGAGTGTGACCAATTAAATGAGTTCTTGAAAGTACCTCGTTAGAGCCGAAATATCCAATCCATGTTTGTAACAAGCTGCATATTTTACGATTATATATTTAAATATTTTATTTAAATATAGCATCGTTAGTTGAATTAAAGTCCAAAATGTGACTTTTGTAAACAGTCGAATTGGGACTCGAGACCACTTTCATTAAGTTCAAAACGACGTTTACAACTTGTTTAAGTATAAATATCGATATGTTTGGAGTTGATTAGGATTTTGGTATTTTCATTTGGGCTTTGGGTTGGGTTCCAGCCCATTAACCCAATAAGCTAACCCAAACCCTTCTACCAAATACCCTAACTCCTCTCCCCTTCATTCATTCTACTCATAATAATTCCTAACACTCAAGCTAAATGAAAAATGGAGGAAAGAGAGGAGATTAGAAATTCCTAAGCCCTAGTTCTCTTAGAAAATTCAAATTCAAGTTTCAAAATCAAGGAGAAGCTTAGGTAAGCATCATCTTCTTCTTCTCCATCTCAATCTCTCTTCAATTCTTGATCTTTCCTATAACCTAACTTAGGAAAAACTTTGCATTTGATAATAGATTGAAGATTCTAGAGATGTAGTGAAGAGGAATTGGTCTAAGCTTGTTTTAGAGCTTCTCATTTCTTGTTTTTGAATTTAAAGGTGAGTTCTTGAACTCACATCTATGTTTATAGCTTTCATTGTTGTTAGGTATGAATTCCTAACATCTATTTCATGTTCAATTGCTTTTGATTTGAATTGGTTTGGTGAATTTTCCAATTTTGGTATTTTGAAGTCAAAATCTTTAAAGATCCTATCTTGGATGTTTGGACATGTTATTTGGGGTGTATCGAAGAGCCTATAGGGCTGGGTTGTCGTTTGGCATAAATCCATAGCCTTCATCGCTCGTCCGATCGCATCTGAATTGATTTGGCCATCATTGGCCTAGGCAAATTCTGCCCAGGCCCAAGCAACCAGACGTCTGGTTGAAAAATCCAAACGTCTGGTAGGGGGTTCTGGAAAAATTATAAAAACGAAAAATGAAATAAAAATGGCAAAGCCTAGGGTCAGACGTCTGGTCAAACCAACCAAGCGTCTAGTCCTTTTGGATTTTGCCTGTTTTTGAGTGGATTTTCAATTTTTATCGATTTTTGTTGATCTGGTTAGTTGCTATCATTATTATCGACTTTGATAACTTCTTTTCTGGATTTTTGGGAATATCCATTTGATGGATTTGATATCGATTTTCATGGTTTTAATTCACGTCGTCGAATGTGGATTTTTGATGATAGATTGTTTTTACAATCATTTCTGTGATTTGTCACTTTAAAATACAAAGGTTTTTTTATACTAGTAGTAAATATTCAAACTCTTTCACAAAAATGATTTCAACGTTACTTTTAATACAAAGCTTGTTTTTAAAATCGTTTTCCAATCTATTAGTATATACAAACCATTACCTCATTCGTATGAGAAATCCAATTAAACGACTTAGCAAAATAAGTGGTATGAAACGCTTGCGTTTACTTCGTTGGTTAATTCTTGGACTTGTTCAATTGAAATCTCGTGACAATTTTCGAGTGGAAATCTACAATCTGTTCGTAAATATTTAAGTTAAGCTAGTGGTTATAGGACATGAAGCTAAACTCATTTATTTACTAGCTTAGTGTAATTTACACTTATTGATCAATGATGATCATTTTATGGTTTAGACTAGCGATATGCGATGTCTCTTGTCCTTGTGGGGGACCATACCCCATTATGTGGAGCTTCGGCTCAATTTGGTGAGGTAGCAACCCATGGTCTTTTGACCGTTCGTGGAGCAATCGGTTCAATCGAGCTTCTATCAATGGGGCGTATCTTTTTATGTGCGTCGATGTTTGGCTCGTTATGGGTTAGCGACCCATAGGATAGCGTCCCATTTGTGATACATGTGTTGGTGAGTATTCATGCTCCCGTTTGTGATAAGTCTCCCCCTTTGTGTTTTTTGGATTTCTAATTATTGATTTCTAGAATTTGCGTTTCACCAACTTTTGTGATTTGCATTGACAAACTCTATCAATATTTGTGATTTGGTGAATAAAAATAAAGAATATGATATTCTTTTCGGTGTTTGAGAAAATTTGAGATATTGTATGATTTTTGTTGTTATCATATATATTTATCATATCTCTTATCATATCTCATCTTATATGATAATTATAGCTAGACTGATCCATTTATTATTTTTCTTCTTAAATAATACTCGGGTCAGACCGAGGTGTTTCAGGTGCTTCCACTTGACTTCTTAGCAGAGATTAGCTTCTAACTTTTGGCTAACTACTTTAGCTTAGTAGTTTTTATCTTTCATGTATACGAGATAAAGACTCTTTGATGTATACATATTCTTTTGTGTAGAACATGTACCTATTCTTTTGTGATGTAGTGGATCTTGTATGACCACTACTATGATGTTCACTTCTATGTGTTGTATTCATATATGTTTCCGCCTTAGTGATATGAATATCTCTGACTGATTTTGTGTTGTGCTTATTTTATATTGATTCCGAAGGCCACTTAGCCACTGTATGGTAGATTTGAGTTTGGATTGGATATGCCGGATTTTCTCTTGAATGAAATGCATGACATATTATCTGACATATCGGTTCTCGCTCAAATCAATTATACAGTTAGTCGCTCCTCAACAGCCTTATTCTTCGTACTAATTGACGGCATTACCCAATAGTGTCCTTGGTTAGTGTGAGTATAGAGGTGGGGCGTCACAATGTTCCAGAATGACTCTAAGGATTTAGGATGCTTTTGTTAAACCATCTCCGCTTGTCGATGTGTTCGACTTGAAGATTCCCTCAACGAACTCAAAAAAGGCCATGAGTTTCCCGTGGTAAAGCCAGCCGTGAGTTTGTCATGGGAAGGGTGATGGCTTAAGAAGAGTAATTGACTTGACCGTGAATGTAGATCCAAAATGATTGCCATAGTGGAGACGATGGCGGGGAAGGGGGCCAAGGACAAGGCGATGGTGGAGCACCAAAAACGAGGCTGAAACCCACCTTTGATCAAGATTTGAAACGACAAGGTCGAATGAGATTTAGTTAGGGCTTTGCTTGGAATTGTCGGCGATGACTAGTCGTGGCAACTCAGTTGAACGTGGCGGCGTTCAAAATGAGGCGGTGACGTTCAAGATGTAGCGGCGGCCAGAAAGTCAAGATGGCAGCGGGTTGAAATTCGCAAAGGTGCAAGGACTCTAGAAAAGTGAAGTGAAACTTAAAACAAATTCCAAGTGTTTCATTTAACTCAAGTGGAAAATCATGTCGATACCGATAGGTTTTGAACCCCATGTTTAAAAGAAGATTGGAATCTACCTGACCGAGAGAGAGTGGAACTTTCAGAGTTGAAGACTCCAACTTTGCTATAGAAAGAAGTGATTTGACAAGTATGCGAAGCAATGAACCAATGATCTCAAAATAGACGAGACGCTTCAAGACAACAATTGGTTGATTGAAGACTTCTTTGCAGATAAGGTTTAGTCGCTTATCTCGATCCAAAAATGCTCTGTTGTCACGAAAATATACTTTGAGGGTAAATATTATCTATCATTTGAACCAAACGACATCTCGATAGATCTGGACTTCGAATGAAATGGTTCAAACAACTTAGAAGGTGTTAGAAATGATGAACAAACGAAGCACGAGAAATTTGGCCAAGGTTTGCACAGCGTAAATCATATTGGTACGGATATGATTGATCATGTCGTCACCGAGTTGTTTGAAGATGGGATCCACTCTTAACCTGTAAGAAAAATACAAAGACTCGAATACGACAAATTATGTTGGTACGAACATGATTTGGAAGAGCAATTTTGTCAATAAAGAGTAGAAGCCTAAAGACTTGAACAAGTGTGAAGAAGAGTCGAAAATGCAAATTGAAAAAACATGTCGGTACCGACTTTTTACAAATACCGAGTTTTACTCGTTCCTTATGTCATTCTTTCGGAACGAAATAATGACTTTATCCTTACGTGCTAACTAGATTTTAGATTTTAAGCTATACTTGTTAAAAATGGTTGTAATTGCAAGAAACATCCAAAACTAATTAATAATTGACATAGACATTTGAATCGAAGTCGAATCATTTTAAAAATCTTGTTTTTTTCCTTTCAATTTTCGTTTTTCACTTTTGTTCTGGTTTTAATTTGATTTTAGGGATTTTGAGACAACATTTCTTGTTTGGTTTAGAATTTAATAAAAAGGTTATGATTAGATGATGTACGTCACCACAGCGTGTAAAGTTGCAACTTACAACTTGCAGGGCCCCGTTTCTGCTTTACTTGGTACTATTCTGATGCTCGTCGGCTAAAAGCTAAGGCTCAACTTATTATGTATTTTCGCAATTGCTTACAATAAAGTCATATTCCCGTCAAATATCGCTGACTTATTCCAAATAAGCATTAAGCGATACGTAACAAGAATAAGATGGGCATTTAAATCGTCTAATCTGCTAGAGATAATGCGAATAATTGTCTCATCCTGTTAACTTTTAATCAACGAATGATTGTTCACTCTTCAAGCTATGCTACCAGAATAAGACATAGATTCAATAAGTAAAGTTATTCAGCTACTAACAAAGTTTAGGAGAAAAAAGAAAATATAAACTGATAAAATGAATAACGGATGATGGATGATGAAATAGTGTGAATTCATATTTCAACCAAAAGTATTAGTAACCGGAATAAACAAAATATTCCATGGCAATTGTACAAGTCGTAACAGATTATTAAGTGTAGACGCTGACCGAGTAAAATAACTTCACCAATTCAAATCACGCACAAACAGAAGTTCAGTACACTGGGTGGGAAAACGATGAAAATTAAGTGTAGAAAAACAATGACTAATGCACTATTGCAGAAAATTGCTCATAGTAAAAGCTCGCTTTCATCTGGCTTAATGAATGCCTTCTGATAACCATCAGGCAACTAGAAGAAAGACATCTTGCCATTCACATAAATTGATTGTATTCTTCGAACTCAGGATCTGTTTACAAGCTATTATTTTAAATCCAAAAATCATCTTCTCTACATGTGACCAACTAAACGGGTGTTCGGATATAACAATCATCAATATTCTATCCCACTCTTCAAATGGTAATCATAGTTGAAGATCCCCTGATTACATTGCTCCCAACTGAAACCAACATTTCCAGAAAATCAGATCAAAGTTACCAAGCTATAAAATTTATCTACCTGACAATGTACAATTAGGCTTCGTGTTCATCCTTGCAGAATCAGAATTTATCATCCTTCTATAGAAATTTCTGCAATGGTCAGATAGTTGATGCCAGATCAGCAAAGAATTACGAGTGACAATTGTTTGAAAGGTATGAGAATCAATGCAACTTTTGCTATTACTGTACACCTCTGAACATACATGGAAGTATCTTGTTTACTTATGCCTTAAACGAGAAACTAATGAGAATTTTCTACGGTTTTCCAATGCATTCCTTAAATTTTATCCCTTGCAATTTCACACAAGCATCTTTCAGGTTCTGATATACATATATACATATACACACGTATATATACATATACAGATATATATATATATACATATATCTATATGTATATATACATATATCTATATGTATATATACATATATCTATATGCATGTGTGTGTATACATATATGCATATGTGTGTGTGTATATATATATGCATATGTGTGTGTGTGTGTGTGTGTGTGTATGTATATATATATCCATTAGAATCGTGCAATCAATCAACAAATAGAATTACACGCAGTACCTTTTTCACAAATACCACCAAGTCATGTTAATTCTCCTGCATTGACAATGATATGCCACTGCATTGCATACAGTCAAGCAAGAGGTGATGAAGCCACATAGTGACCACAGGAGGCAACTGAAATGTGCAAATTTGGTATAGAATACTGATCTCTCCATCGCTTTCGCATGTCGAGCTTCTCGGATGTTGTTAACCTTTGTCCCTGCAAGTAAGTTAAGTTGTACAAATTTGTAACACCTTAGCTGTACTTGTTAAATCACCAAACTTAGTTGCTTGAGGTTAGGCAATATTTTCAGAATGCAGATAATTTAGAAAAATAAGAAATTATCAAGAATTTAAAATAATTCATGAATCATGATCATTACAACAGTATTCGTAAAGCTTCTTGTTCTTATAGACAACTTTTTAAAATTTTAGAAATTAATCTTGTGCATGCATGGAATGTGTAAGAACAGTTTTGAAATATGAAAATGGGCATATGTAGAATGGGCAAGGTTTAGGCAGTGTTTGGTTTTCCGTTTTTAATTTTGGGTTTTCGTCTATACAAAAAATGCGCACGACGTATATATATTGTGGAAAACAATCAATTTAGAAAACAAAGTTAACATACAAAATAGAAAACAATTTTTATTTTTATTTTTCATGTTTTAAGAAATTAGAGAAGCACGAGAAACAATCCATCATTGCTACATCCCTCTGTGTCCCTTCATCTTCCTTCTATCATATTTGTCGTCTCTCCGCACCTTTCATATTTTATAATTAATGTTGAAAACCAAAAATACAAAACTCATTTTAAACCAAACGCTACCTTAATTTCTATGTTTTTTTATTATTAAAATTCCTTCATGCACTTTCCATATGTATGTGATGGAATTACTTCTTATATTGGGAAGTTATCCCTTCACTTTTAACTCCTCTACCAAACTGAACAAAAAACCCACTTTCATTTTCATTTCCATTTCAAACCAAAAGGACAAAAAATTATTTCCTTTATTACATTTAAAAATTTTTTTTGACAACATTCCAACAGTCAAAGGAGATGATATTCATCTTCATCTCAAATTAGAGGCAAACTGTCAAATCTTTACTCTACTTTTTCAGTTTCAGATTTACAAATGATTGAAGAAAATGTTGTACTGCATATTTATAACGATTCATGGTCAGTTTATGAATATTGTTAAGTTATAAAAATGTAAATTTTCAGAAATATAGTCGCTTTATATTTGTATATATTTCGAAAATCCTTAATCTACATAGAAATAAGAGTAACCATGAATCACTCATGGAGCCATAACATCATACAACATTTGAACCAAAGTAAAGTATCAGTCAGAGTGAAGGTTGCAGCCTTCTCCTACATGAAGAAATTCCTTCATGCACATTCATGGAATGTGCACAAAGGAATTACATTAAAAAAATAAAGAATTTAAACTCTGTGCATTTTATATATGCACATAGTTATTTTTTGAAGAAATTCTCATGCATTTTACATATGCAAATATCAATATATTAAGTTTTAGAAATTGTGATAATAAATTTAAACGTTAGAATAAAATTAACTTTTTTAAAGTGCCCGTTTAAATTGTCCATGATACAAAAAAAACACTAACCTTTCTAACAAAAAGATATAAGCATAGGAAAATGTTGACACGCTTTTAAACACTTTCTCAGACACATGATAGCTAAAGGATTGGCGATTGGGTGTTTGACGTCCAATGTAAACCTTATATAAGTGGTTTGAGAAGAAGCGTTAAATAGATAGTTTTGCGGGATAATGCTTAAGACATAAATTCTCCCACTTTTCCCAATCTCTCAATCATTTCAAGTGCATTCTTTCACCGTTAATAGTTTGAAAAATGTCTAATTATAATTTCTACTTGTTCTATTTCCAAAGAAAATATTTTTTGAATCAATAAACTTGAACGCTTCAATTGATAGTGACGGTATATCTGACAATTCAGATGACTACGATAATGACCTCGAAACCATTGTTGTAACAATGATAATTAATTTAAATAAAGAACCCATACTCCACATCGTATTGTTTCATACATAGGTCGACGATGGGTGGAAGATATTCTTAATGGGAATGAAAAACAAATCAAGGACCTTTCCCTATGCAATGTGTCATTGTTTCAAACGTCATTGTGATGTACTAACTTGTAAGTATGACCTAACCTGATTAGGTGATGTTGAAGATATGCAACACAATATTTGCTTTATATATTAGCTAATTGGTTGGTTGACTAATTAACTATGAAAAACATTGGATTGACTTAGTAAGAGATATTTATGTATATATTTTTCTCAAATATCTTTATTTTTATGGAAAATAAATAAATAAATATATGGTCAAATGTATTTATTTATTTGACTGATTATGAGAGATATATTAGCAAATATATCTCTATGTTTCTATTGGTTGATAGTAGCTATAAATATGTATGTTATGATAGTCATTTTTACCAAAGGGTTTTGGTATTGACATTGGTTCTCAATTTTTAGGTTTTTCTTGTAATCTTTTGGTGAATTAATAAATATTTTGTTTGGAGGAAAAAGATCATTTTTTTACTTCACATCTCTTCTAAAATCTAATTATGCAGATCCTAGAAAAACACCTTAACGGATTGGTATCGAAGGCTACTACACAAATTTAAAGAGAATTTGGTTATGGAGAAGATAAGTATGGAAAAACTCAATGGAAGAAATTGAGAGTTATGGAATGCAAAGATGGAGGATTTTTTATATCTTAATGATCTTCACCGACCATTAGAAAACAAAGGGGAGAAACTTAGTAATTTATCTAAAGCAAAATGGAAGGCTTTGGATAGGAAGACTGCGGCTGTTATTCGTTGTTTTTTTGAAGAATTCGGTGCTACATATTGTTGCTAATGAAACATTTGCTTATGCAATCTAGAAGAATTTAAAAGGAACCTATGCAAAGAACTCGGCAATAAAACAAGACACTTCTTATGAGAATATTGGTGAATCTAAAGCTTAAGAAAGGTGGGTCAATTGAAGAGCATCTTAATGGTTTTCAGCCAATTGTGAACCAATTGGCTGCTGTGAATTACAAGATGGAAGATGAGGCATAAGCTTTGATGTTGATGAGTTCATTAGCGGAGAGTTGCGAAACGCTTGTGGTTGCATTGAACAACTCAAATTCGGATGGAATTGTTTCAATGAGATCGGTGGTTAGTAGCTTGCTTAACGAGGAGGTGTGGAGGATGAACCTAATAGAAAAAAGGAGAAGGAAGAAAAAGAAAGTAGAAATCCGTTTAAAGAAATCAATCTTGCCAGGAAGGGTAATCATCCAAATATGGAAAGACGATCAAATAAATTGAACATCGAAAGAGATTTCATCTGCTATTACTGTGGAAAACCCAGTTACCAGCTAAGATTTTGCAACAAGCTTAAAAAGAACAAAGAATGAAAGCATTAGACGAAGACAAAGTCAAGCTTGATGAAAGCATCAATGAAGAGGTAAACTTCGGTGAAAAATTTAATGACAACGCCCTACGTGTGGATAGAGGCAAAAGCAAAGATTGAATACTTGATTCAGATGCTTGTTTTCACATATGTAATCGAAATGAAGCGTTTATTGACTACAAATGGCAGAGTGATAAGGTGGAATCTGCAGCTGGTGGAGATTTGCATGTTAAAGTATAGGTTCGATTAGGTTGAAGATGTATGATGGAAGAGTGATGAAGCTAACAGGAGTTAGACACATCTCAGGAATTAAGAATAATCTTGCTTCAGTATGACAGTTGGAACAAAAATGATGCAACTTTTCAACTCGAGGTGGAGTCATATAGGTTTGGAGGGGTAATAGGAAGGTTCTGCGTGCAAAACGGGAAAACAATAACATATACAAATTGCTTGAAAAAACGATAGAGAATATAGAGAGTTCTCAAATTGGAGTTAGAGAGGCAAATTTATCCTAATCAAGGTGGGGCATGCAACGAAAAACCACAAAATCTGCTTGGAGACCTTTGTGGTATTACAAGAAATTCTGATTTAATGATGATATACGTGTTCAATGGGAGCACGCATAACTAGGTGGTTTGAAGGTTGATTAAATTTGTTTTTGAACAAAGGTGTTGCACATAAAGAATATTGCGTCGAGGTGGAGCGTTAAAGATCTGCAATACAATATTTGTTTTATATATTAGTCAATTGGTTGATTGACTAATTAACTATGAAAAGCATTGGATTTGACTTAGTAAGAGATATTTATGCATATATTTCTCTCAAATATCTTCATTTTTATGAAAAACAAATAAATAAATATATGATCAAATATATTTATTTATTTGACTGATTATGAGAGATATATTAGCAAACATATCTCTACGTTTCCATTGGTTGATAGTAGCTATAAATATGTATGTTAGGAAAGTCATTTTTACTAAGGGGTTTTAGTATTGAGATTAGTTCTCAATTTTTAGGTTTTTCATATAATCTTTTGATGAATTAATAAATGTTTTGTTTGGAGGAAAAAATCATTATTTTACTGCATATCTCTTCTAAAATCTAATTGTGGAGAGGTCTTAAAAAAACCCTAACATATGAAATTTTTTATCGAGCCTGCAATATGATAAATATTTATGTTTACAAAATATTACGTAGTGTTTTACTCATGGGCAAAAATAATATTAAATTGACAGAGTTCAATGTTGTTCCTGATAAGATTAGGTATGTGATACGTTATAGTCATCTCTTTCAAAATGTTGTTGGAGCTACAAACAGAACACAAGATGATTTAGCGACATTTATAGATAGAAAGAAATTTCCAACATAAATATTCTCGCTACCGTTTGTATTTAGTTTCAGTGGCTGGTTGAAAGGCTCTGCTTATGATAGTAGCCATTGAATCATGCTATTGAAGAAGTTGAATCATTTCCATGTCTTCCACCTGCTAAATGTTATCTTGTAGATTCATATTACAAGATTAAAAATGTCTTTTTACCACCTTATCGCAACGAACATTATCACGTTTTAGATTTTCATTAAATCTCAAATGTTTCGAAATTACATAATGAAATATTCAACTTTTACCACTCATGTTTGTTTATTACTATCAAAAAGACATTTGGAATTCGGAAAAAGAAATTCAACATTTCACAAGAAATGCCAATACATAGTTTGAAATACAAGCAACTTCTATCCTTGACCTGTGCTATTCATAAATTTATAAGAAAATACAACAGTTCAGATTCTAATTACAAATAAATTATTAATGCGAAGATTTCACAGAATTATAGGGAAAATTAGAGTAAACGGAGTCAACAAATGCATGGTGATACTAAGTTCAATAAATCCACAACAGATTATTCCCTAGCATTCATATATTAGCCTAGCAAAAGTTAACTGTCATCTTCAGAACTGGCGTAAAAATTTATTATTGTCACCCTTCATCATTTGCCGGGACCAGTGCTTAGTCTTTCAAACAAGCAGCAGTTTCGATGGTGCTTTGGGAAGCAGCAACTGGCTACATTTTGCAGCATGGTGAGAACATCCTCCTACTTATTCGGAGGTATAGAACTTTACTAATCTAAACCAAACCACTCTCACTTTGAAAGATGTGAGACACTCCTCAACATATAGGTCCGTTCCATTTTCATTTTTGGCATGAACAACAAACACATAATACCAAAACAATCGTGTTCATTAATTTTATTAACTATTCAGTTTAGTAAAACTTGAATAAATTATGGTCAGGGACTTCATTTAACAATTGCAAATTGTATTTGGTTGCTTGATTCAAGGTTTGTATATATATGCTTGTCTTCCTTGGAGATAACATACAATATTTTCTAGTAAAGGAATAGTTTGCAGAATTATCATCATCCTCGTCCTTGCATTAATCCCATATGATTGGAGTCAGCCAACTTATCAAAATTTCATACCTCATAATTTACAATATGAATATTTTCAGGTAGAAGGGATGATGTCTTTTAGTAGATCCTTTTGTCTTGTTTGATCCCTTGATTGTGATCATTGTGAAATTTGGGTTTTTTTTGGGGGGGGGGGCGGTGGGGGGGGGGGGGGGGCGTAGAATACGCTGGTAATTTTATGCTTCAAATGCAAGAGTAGAAGTAATATACATGTCCACTATCGGAAGGCATGCTTTTATAACTGAACACACAGATAAGAAGGAACTATGAACTCTTAATTTTAAGCAACTTTACAGAGGATCCAATGGTTGACTGGAAATAGGACAGAATCAGTTTAAAGGTTAGTTAAGGATCTAATGGTTGATCAGAACACAGAGAAAATCAGTTAACTATCCAATGGTTGATTGAAACACCAATATAATCAGTTTAAATGGTTAATCAGAGTAATATTGTGTGCACTTGATACCCACAATACAATTTTTTTTTTTAGTACCGTACTTGGTTTCTGTAAAGTTATTCCAAAGCTGACTCTGATATATAAAGATAGAGAATTGCACATGTAAAAAATATGAGAACCCATGTTCGTGCATGTACTGATCATTCCATATAGGGATCATAAATTAAAAGACTAGATTATCACAACGTAAATCTTGTGCATGATCCATGGTCAAATACTAATACGAAATGACACAGGAACATGACTATCCAATAATTTCAGCTTGTGAACCTTTTCTTCACGTAACCTTCATGAGGTAAAATTAACAAGCTATACATGTCCATGGCATCCTTCGTACCTTAAACTAAGATGATATGTGAAGTAAGATGCAGATGTGTACATACCTATAAGTTACAAAAGTGAGATGACACCTGACAAATTGGACGTCTCCCAAACCTCAACCCCTTCCATCTCTTCCCGGCTAACAAACAACCTCTCCCCTCCCCCTTCCATCATCATTATCCTTCCTCTCTTCGCATCCTCCTCCTTATCAACATAATTCCGACTATACCTTTTTCCCTCTTCCACCTCCTCATCTTCCTTCCCAATCCTTGACCAAACCTCCAACCCATCTTCCCTACTAACAAACACCTGCTTCCTATAACAACAAACAACGCTCCCATCACCACACCCATCTTTCCTCAACCCACCACGACTCCTCAAATCCTCCAAATACACCCATGGATCCTCACTCAACATCCTCATATCCGCCATGCCAATATCCCCCGACTTCCAACACACCTTGTAAATCTTCATCTCCTCTCCATCCACATCCACAGCCGAAAATGAATCACCAAACCTACTGCTCCTCCCTGCACCTCCTGGCTCTGTCGTCTCCCAAACCCCATCCCCGCTTCTCGGGTCCCATACCTTCATATACCCACTATACCCGAATGCACCCGAACTCACTGACGATGCAAACAAAACACCCATCTCTGTCAGATGCGTTAGTTTGGTGGCTGCAGCAACCTTCATTGAGCTTCCTCCTTGTCTGCCTATCTCAGACATAATCTTCATTGTGGATCTGTCTATGGACAGGATGCTGTTCTCCTTGTGTGGACACTCAAAAGCGGCATAAACTGGATAGCTAGGGTTTAAATCTGCTGCTATGGCAGTAACGCGTGCTTTGTAAATCCTAGGATCGGTGGGATCGGACCAGTGAGTGGATCCCACATGCCGACCAATAGACACGTCGTAAAAGTGCAATCCGGGAGATTCTAGGGCAGCAACCGCGGCTAATTCCAGCCAGACGCGTGCGATTGAAGTAATGTCATCGAGATGAGTGCGGACAGTGCTGACGTGGCTGAGATTCCAGTCGTATGAAGAGATCTGACCACCATGAGCGATCCAGACGGAGCCGTCATCGGGATTGTTCGCGGAAAGTGCAGAAGGAAAGGCGTCGGATGCGGGTCGGATCGTGGAAGCAAGAGAGGCGTCGAATCCGAGGAGAGGAGGAGGGGATAAAGCGGATTTGAGGATGTTTTCGATGCCGTAGTACTGGGCTTCTTCGAAGAGGTCTTGCTTGGAAAGGGAATTGGAAGGGAGGCGGTTGGAGCGGAGGAGGGAGAGGAGGATGGCGAATATTTCGGGATCGCGGTCTATGAATATCGGTTCTGGGTCAGTGTCATCGCGGAACTCTTCTTCTTCTTCGGAATCTTGATCGTTGTTGTTAGTGTTGCGATTGGAGAGGGCAGCCAGCAAAGAGTCAGGGCCGGGGGAGAGGAGAGTGCCTGAGGTGGTTTGGAAGAGTTTACCACCAACGTTTAGTTTTATTAAGCGATTAGTGGTGGCGGCACCGGAGTTGGACATTGTTTTATTGGAACGTTCTGGGATGGAGAGTGGACGAAGATAATAATGTAATCAACTTTAAAGTTGCTGACTTGCTCACAACGTGGTTTTTACTTTTTCCTTTTTTTTTTTTTTTTTCAAATCAGTAAATTACCGGGAAGCACCACCTTAGTTTCCGTTTTATCTCTGTATAGTACCTAAAAAAAATATCTTTTAGTCTTACTCGCTTATTTTCACAAACCATAGTTTGTGATTTTAATCATATAAATCCAGTTTTTTTTTGCAACTTAACGAATTTTGATTTGAAGGATGAAATGCTTCAATAATCGAAGGAGATCAACCCTTTTAATTTTATATTTACTTTTTTAACTTGATTGAAAATTTTGTTACATTGCACAAGTCACTGTGCGTAAATCGTATTTTGGCCTTGCCAACTACGGGGTAAAAAAAATGATTCATTAGTAACAACTTCATGATTATGATTTTACCTTGTAGTCTAACAATGGGGTAAAAATTATAATCATACGGTTGCTCTGCACTATGGTTATTCCGAAAAAACCGCACAGTTTGGAAAGTATCAGATTAACTTCATCGGATTTTAGTTGAGTAGATTCGATTATGATTTCATATTTTCATTTGAGTATGTTTGACTAGGATTTCAGATCTAATAAAAAAAACTACGATGTCAGTATTTTTTTGTGCGTGGATGATATCGTCGATGCTTGAACTAGTCAAAACTTCCACTGACATGATTCCCAACAACTGCGCATCTTCAGAACTCGTCAGTTTGGCTAGTGAATCAACATTCGTATTCTTCTCTCTATGCATGTTTGTTATCGTGTAGTGCTCGATATCGCCTAGTAATTCCAACATTTTTGTCAGGTAAGAGGCAAGTTGTGCCCCTTTAGCCTAAAATCCTTTCATAGCTTGACAGACCACCAGTTGGGAGTCATTGAAAATGTGTAATGTCTTCACTCCCAACTCTTTCTCTATTTTGAATTCTGCAATCAACGCTTCATATTCAGCTTCATTGTTCGTCACTAGGACTCTAGTTTTAATGCATATCAAATCCTCCTCCCGTCTTAGGTACGGTACCACTCACACTCCAGCATCATGTTCATTGGAGGCTCCATCAACATACAACCTCCATTGAGAAAGCTGGACCAAATCTTCTTGCACTTCATCATCCCAGATGGTGAACTCGGTAATGAAGTCTGTTACTACCAAAAATTCCTTTCGACTTAGTCAAAAGCTGTTTGAGCAGAAGATAAAGAAGAGGAGGAAAAGACTCCAACCAAACCTTTTGAAAGAATCGGAGGGATGCTACAACTAAAGTCCAAGAGCTTCAGAACCTTTCGAAGAGGTCGAAAGGATGCTACAGCCAAATGCCAGGAGATTCTTTACCTTTCGAAGGGGTCAAAGGAGCGAAAGCACCCTTCCGCCTTCAGTGACCACCTTTCAAAGCAGGTGATTCCACATGATTGAAGACCTTTTGAATGAGTTAAAGCAACACCTTTCGAAGACAATGAAGGATAACTCTTCAAATACACGACAAACCTTTCGAAACCAAAGGCTTCGCCTTCATTCAAACTACTCGAAAGCATATATTGGTCTGAACAACCCTAACCAAGCCTTTCGAACCGGTCAAAGCCATTATTGTCCAGGGAGGTTCCGCATCAAGTCACAGGCAAGAGTTCAGAAGCAATCAAAAGCATCGAAACCATCGGCATCTCAACATCTTCGAAACCACTGGATAAAGCCTATCGACAGAGTCGAATCTTACAAAGAAACATAGAAGAGGAAAGTGCAGCCACTCCTTTTGACAAAGGCGGAATTATACTAGTGTCAACATGGCAGCCACCTTTCGACCAGGTCAAAAGCATTGGGGTCGAAAGGTGCTGACCCGCATCTATAAATAAGACTTAAGGGGTCTGGTTTTAGGGATCCGAATTCAGTCAATCTAAACTTGTATTTTCTTAATTTCAAAAGTTGTAAAACCCTAATTTCTAAATTGAATTGGGGATTTTGAATAATAAAGTCTTATTTGAGTTGTGGAAGGGAAGTCTTCAATCTTTAGATTACTTAATTGTTTATAAAACTTTTATCAGGCTTAACCTTGTGTTACAGGTATCGACTGCATCGAAAGGTCTCTTCCGACAAGGTCGAAACCCATATGGTCTCAAGTAATACAAGTTATTGATTCCAGGATACCTGTCCCAAATCTTCTACTTTCGACCATGTCGAAACCTCATACCAACTCACTTTGGACTTTGATTCCCAATCTAAGCCAAGACATTTGAGGATACTGCTTTCGACAGGGTCGAAACTCAACCTCAATCCACTCAAAACTTAAAAACCCAGACCTAACATAAAGTGCCTAAGGATTCAGTTTTCGATAAGGTCGAAACCTCGATCTCGGATTCTAGATTAAAGCCCTAACCCACCAACAACTTAAGCCTTCGACTGGGTCGGAACCCACTAAGATAAACCTTATCCAGAGGTTTCTAAGGTGATCCATTTGAGACTCACATCCGCTTCGAAAGGAAGGCTTTCGAGGGAACATCTAAATCATCTCAACAAGCTCAAAAGGCTGTAAAGTAAAAGAGCTAACCGTTTCGACTGGATCGAAATGTCAATCTGAACAAGTCTTCATTATAGCAACTAGAGCGAAAGGAGAGTAAAGTGAATATACACATTCTATCCACCTCAATTCAGTTAAAGGAAACCAAAAGAAATCGATCTAGGCCTTTATCTCTACTTTAGAGGTGTTGACAAGATTTCTTGTTAACATTTCGGCGCTAGAAGGAGGGCCTGAACCTCTGACTCTGTTGAACATTCAACACCACTTATCTCTAACCAAACCCTATTTCAAGCTTATCTACTTTTGATCTAACTTCATCATGGTTGGTAAAGTTAAAAGATCTGAGCAGGGATCTTTTGAACCATAATTAATTGGATTCTTCCCGAAGACAACTAGTGGAAGAAATCTCCAAGAAGAACAACTGTTAAGGATGATGGCTTTAAGAATCATAAGGGAAAAGAAAGTTGAAGCATATGATCCACTTAAATGGAGCTTAAACCCTTTTCATGTTGTTCCAACCCAATCTTTGCTTTAGGGGAAAAGAAAAAGGAAAGTGAAAATTTATTTGACCAAACAAGAAAAACAATTCAACACTATACCAGAGGCACAATCTTTAATGAATGAATAATGGCAGATTACAATGCCTTTGCATGCAAATGGGGTCAAGTCACAAGCGGGACAATACCTACACCGGAACCCCAAAGGTTTTTAAAGAGAAAACCAATTATTAAAGGGGAAACACTAAAGCCAAGTAATAAAAGATTTAGAAGTCATCCTCAAGAAGCAAGTTTTAAATCTAGACTTCCTAAAGGATGCAACTTGACAACGTCATTAAAAATGTCTACTTGCTAACCAAGGATGAGCTTAACTATTGGCCATCACAGAAAAAGAAGCCAAAACATGAGAGGAATCTAGGGAGATCCTACTGTCACTATCACATGATGAACGGACATGAGACCAACCATTGCAGAGCCCTAGAGGGGATTATAATCAATTTCTTCTATCAAGGAAAGATCAAAGAATTAGTAAAGAGAACATGAGAAAAATCAATAAAGAGTCTACATGGTTGGGAGTCAAATACTCCTTGAATTTGGATACTACCTAAGATGGTAGAAAGCCTCTGTCCACGCCGAGTTGGCTAGGGCAGAGCACCTCCTGGAGGGAGGGCGGAGTAAACCTTTAACCGCGCCACGCTATGGCCAGGTTAAAGCAGCGGGCAAGCCCTTGGTCACGCCTCTGGTCAGGTCAAGGCACCTCCTGGAGAGAGGATGGAGTAAGCCTTTATCCATGCCACATTATGACCAGGGTAAAGCATCGAATAAGTCCCTATACGTGCCACGCTATGGCCAGAGTAGGGCACCTCCTGGAGGGAGAATAGAGTAAGATTTTATCTGCACCACGCTATAGCCAGGTTAAAGCACCGAACAAGCCTCTGTCCACGCCACGCTATGGCCAGAGTAGGGCGCCTCTTGGAGGGAGGTTGGGTAAGTCCTTGGTTCAACCTCTAAGATGAGCTAACCAAGTGCACCAGACAACAATGGACTAAGATGTCCAAGCGCGAAAAGAGGCTCATCAAATAATGAACTAAGATGTCCAAGCCCAAGAAGAGGCTCATCAAATAATGAACTAAGATGTCCAAGCCCAAGAAGAGGCTCATCAAATAGGGGATTAAGATGTCCGAACCTGAGAAGTGGTGTATCTCTAATGTACTAAGATGTCCATGCCCAAGAAGTGGCATATTAGATTATGAACTAAGACGTCTAAGCTTGAGAAGCAGCCAATCGGATTATTATTATATACAAAGCCTAAAGGGTTTACACATGTCAAGGAAGATAGAATCTAAGGAGTAAAGCAGAACTCCGTCTATTAAATACCCGAATCTGAGTTTCGGGTTTCCCATTTCTGGATTTCATCTATTAATACCTGAATCTGGGTTTCGAGACTTTCATCTCTAAACTTCATTTATTAATACCCAAATCTAGGTTTTGGGTCATTATCAATCAATAACTGTCTTATTCATACCGAATTTGGGTTGTGAGACTATTACTTGTTAATGCCCTAATCTAGGCTTGAGATTTCTATTATGGATTTCTATTTATACATCACAAATACCCGAATCTGGGTCAAAGAATATTCTCAAGAAGATCATTGTTATGAGTTTCCGTTAATACCCGAATCTGGATTTTGGATTTCTAAATTTTCAAATTTCATTAATACCCGAGAATGGGTCATTAGGTTTCTATTACACATATTCAGATAATGATTTCTGGATTCTTCCATATTTAGCTCTTTATTAACTATCTATAAAGAATGATTCTCTCACATTTATACCCCTACTTTAGGGTAGGATTTTCTATCAACTGGCTTCAGGCATTCCAGCAAAATGGTTTAAGTTAAATTCTTAATTATTTCTCATCGTGGTTAAAGATGGGATTTAGACATTTGATATAAACTACTTTTCATGCAATTAACATGATAATTTGTTAGTCTTCACAAATGATATGCATAGACTTATATACCAGTTTCAAAGCTAACAATTGGAAATGTTGTTTGCGTCATACTTTTTAGGGAAATCAAAACAACAAAGAAGAATGAAAGATTTAGTGAATACAGAAATTATAGTATGGGCTATTAAACAAGCATTTCAGAAATAACATTACAGGAAAGAATCACAAACCAGGTGATATTTACAAAGTTTATATGATTTACATAACTTACGAAACTATTTACAAATATACATGATAAGTATAAACATTTCATGAATACAAATCTATTATAAGTCTTGAGTAGCCTTGCTCAAATTCTCAGCAATCGAAGGATCAACTACGTGACGGATTACGATGCAGAGGACCTCCTTGAGTTTCTTTTCTTTCTTCCTTATCTTATCTGCATCGTCAATTGCATCAATGTTAGTCTTCAGAGCACGATTGAAAGCTCTATTTGCGCCCCTAAAGGTTTTATTTTCTCTTTCTAACTCTGTGATTCGCTTTTGAAGGAAGTACTTTCCACATTCAAGTTCCTGAACTCTAGCGGCATACTCATTTATGCTTTGCGAATATTTCATTCTTTGTTGTTCATCGAAATATTTATCCACTTCAAACTTGACTTTCCTACACCATTCACCTACTACATTCTCGTCTAAGCCAGGAGAGGGACTGGTCATTGTGGGGAATTTTTGAGCGGCTAGGGAAATAGACCTCGTAGGTCTGGTAACAGAAGGAGTAGCACAGGGAGCCGGTAAATCGATACTCTGAATGGTGTCCCCATAATATATTCCAATGACTCACACTGAGCTTGGCTGTCCTTCAATTTCAATTCCAAATCACTTACTTGTTGGAGAAGTTCTGACATCTTGTGGTCGAAATCGATTAAAGGATCCGACTTGACTTGACGCTTCAGTGCGGAAATTGTTTCATCTTTACTTTTGGCATCAGCCTCTATATTGGCAATTTGATCTTTAAGATTGCTAACAATAGTTTTCTGAAGTAAATATCTCTTATTCCATCTTAAAGCTTCGGTATTGCCATGAAAGCATGCGAGTAAGGTGTCTTCAAGGAGTTTTCTCTTTTCAAATTCTATCAACAGCTTATCTCTAAGATTAGAAAAGCGCGATGCCAAATTAAGTGAGAGAGGAGCTACTGATAATTATAACTCATATTTAAATAGAAAAAGAAACAAAATGGAGTCAAAATCAGAATGAAAAATCTCTTTATTATTATGATAACAGATTACAACTCAAATAACAACGAAACTAAAAGATACAACAGATAATTGTTTTATATCTAAAGTTGGGAAACTGCATTTCTAACTTTATTTAATGAATTTGTGGAGAGGGTAACTGTCGAATCAAAAGGAATATTGACTCCTTCTGGAGTAATAACCGATGGACATTTGCTATAGTCCCACTTCCCAGCCGGAGGACCATCGCGGCCACAAATTAACTTAGTATGAATGTCCTGATTTCCTTAAGTAGCTTCTCTTTTTCATCACCGAGAAAATCAAAGCAAAGACAAGGATGTTTCAAGTAAAGTTTTTGTAAATCTCTAAGGAAGTGGTATCTTACTAGTTTTGAAGATTTTAAAATTGATACCTTTTCAAGATAAAATCTTCTCAATTTAACATATTGACTTAAATGGTCTCTAGTAACAAGTTGGCCTGATGAACAGTCATTCTGTGATAATATAATAAAATGAAGCTAAGCATAAAAAGTAAGACTAAAATAAATGTTTACAAATCAATACACTATTGCATGTTTACAATTGTTCATCTAGTTCATACAAGATAGACCTAGAAAATAATTCGAAGACAAGTTTGTTCTTATAATACTTAAGTTTTTCAAGAGGGAGATCTTGGGGAATGGATATGACCCGTGGTAAGTTCCAACAAGCTCCATGGTGCGGGTCAGATATGAATTCGTCCAAGTATCTCTTATGAAAACGCCTAAGTAGAACCCCACTAAATTCACCTAAATATGAAAAGTCAATAATTGGGTGTCTACAATAGGCCTTATATAAGAAATTAACTAAAATATCCCTCTCTTCAATCAACATCCAAAATAAGGTGATTAACTCTTGGTTTTCTTTTAAGAGAGCGTCGTAGCAAAGGCGCGCTCTTTTTAGTAGGAGGCAGCTTTTTGATGCTTAGAAGACGCTAGTACTGATGCACTTCTATCAAGTCTATGATACTTATCAGAAAGTACATTGTGCTCCCTTATTTGCTTGTCTAACTCCCTATATAATATGTTTATCTCTGCTTGTTTTCTTTCGAGTTTAGTTTTATAGGGGAGGGCGGATTTCTTCCTTATCTAAAATGAATGATTTACACTATTATTATCTTTGAAGTGAAAGATATATAAATAGAGAATCTCATACCTGAGATATCGGGACAGAAGTTTGAGAAACCTACTCTTTTCCTCTCGGTTCTTCAACATTAATAGAAGTAGGATCTTCTTGAGGAGCAAAGGGGCGATAGATTCAGACAGGACTACTATGTGAGGAGATGGCTCTTTCTTAGGAGCTTTTATACTACCGTCTCCATCTTTGTTAGAAAACTTAGTGTGGCCTTCTCCGTCATCGCCTAAACCTTGACCGCCGTTAACATTGTCATCATTATCATCATCATTATCGTCGTCATTGTTATCATCATCATTATTCCCTTCTTCCTCAGCAACATCGTCTTTGTCACCTTCATCTTCTGAGTTAGATTCGACTTCAAAAGAGGGGGCTTCGAAAGAGAGAATCTGGGAGGCATCAATTTCCTCATTTTCAATAGCCTTAGTTCCCTGCTTCATCTGGTTTGTCTTGACCATAACTCTATCTACAAGGGCGGAGTCGAGCGAAGGAAAACTGAGCTTAGGGCATTTGTCAATATTATCAGCATAAGCAAGCATCAAGGCCTCCTCGAAAGAATTCATCATGATCTCTTCAAGGGTTGAATGAAGAAACTGAGATACTCGTTGTTTGGCATCTGAAATGGTATTGACCGCCAGTTTCAAGGAAGCCCTATTCTTCTTTAACTTCTCTTTCAAAGAGGCATTCTTTTCTGCCATACGGACCTTCTCCTCATCGGAATCCTTTATGGTTAGTTGCATGGCAAAGTTTTATTGGCGAGGAGTTGGCGAGCCTTTCTTCCTTCTAAAATAACAAATTCCAACTGGGCGAGAGAAGTTCTCAATCGCTCCAGTTCAGAGGTTGCTTCATCTTTTACTATAGATAAAGAAGAAACTTGGTTCTTTAAAGCAGAAATCTCCTCCTGAATCTTAGAGGATTCAACAGAAGACTTAGATGCATGCTTGTGCAAAACTAGCCAACTCTTGGAAACATGAAAGAAGAAGTGTAGTGCAAGTTAGAGATTTAGAGAAAACCAGTAAAGAAAAAGTCAAGTGAAGTGAAACTTACCAAGAATTGTTGTTCTATCAGAGAAGGGTAATGACCCGCTAAGTCAGAAACGGAGGAAGGCGGGTAGATAGAGGAAAAATATTCAAAATTTAAGATAGACCGGGCTATCTCTTCAAAATTAGTGAAAGGAGAAGAAAATGTTGGCTTCGGAGGAATGCTCTTTTGAGCGGGATTCATCTCCAAAGCTTGTTGCATCTGTTCGAGAGCAGCTGGAGAGCTCGAAACAGTAATGCGTGAAAAAAGATCGACTGCAGATGGAGTCTGCTTGGATTTATCCTGAAGGGCTTCAACAGTCGGGCTCTCCGATGCTTTATCAAGAGATAACGATTCCTCTTCTTTTGAATCAGGAACATCAACTACGTTAGCCATCTTCAAAGATGGTTCCACTTCAGTTGATTGCGCCAACTTCCTCTTGATTTCCATCTTAATCCTGGCAAGAGATTAAGCGATGGATGGCGCATAAGAAGTAACAGGAGGAGGAACTGGACCACTGACAGGCTTTTTAACTTAAGGAGCAACTGAAAAGAATTCAAGCAGATTATAAGTCAGTAGAATAATTTGACAAAACAACACGGCAATACATAACAAATGCAACATTTATAACTTACCAGAGTGGTCAGCACAAACGGTTGATATGGGAGAGAAGTTTGATGGGTCTCCCAGAGAAAGGAAGCGTTTGCCTCGGGAGACTGAAGGAGGATTGCCATGGATCCTTTGCTCCGCCGGCAGAAGGGAGTGCTTTTGCAAATTTGTTGGGGTTAACAACGTTAATCTACTCCCGATCTTGCTTGAAACTACGGTTAGAGATTCTACTGTTCTCTTATCTTCCTCATTGAGCTCTTTAGCAGGGGCACCTGAAAAAAGTGAAAATTAGACAAGAAAGACCACTGAATAGAAGGAAAATAATGAAAATCTGAACTTATGTGGGGTAGAGAAAGTCCCATTGATATTTGAGAAGCACTTGACAAAGAAGAACTGGTTCTCCCAGTCTCTAAACTTATTAACGCCCTCTGATATCAGCTTCTTCGGAGGGTTTGCCCTAAATATTCGGCTATTGAGATTGCTAAGCTTGACTAATCAAACCAAGTGGTTCAGCACGTTAGCATTTAAAGAAGGGTGTCCAGACTCCAATGCCATCAACTCCAGAGACAGAAGGTAGGTGTAAACGTTCTGGGATAGTTGGATGGGAGCGATTATGAGTTAAGAAAGAAACTTGGACAAGAATTCTGGGAAAGGGAGAAATCCTCAGTGCCATATATGGATGGCAGTATAAGCAAAGAACCCTTCGGGAGGGTTGTTGATGGTATTTGTTTCCCTAGAAGGAATGGCTTCCACACCAGTAATTCCATAGTTACTAAGGATGGCATCTACTTCATCTTGAGTAGAATTGAGAGAATCCTTGGAAGTGGCTTCGACCTTCTTTGGAGAGCTCATGGTTCTGTCAGGTGAAAACGTTTTAGTTAAAATTTCCAGTTTATTATAAACTTAACTCTTTCAAAAATTAGTAAAAACCTATTATAGCAGCTAAAACATAAAATCAAACATGAAACTTCAAATTCTTGGGGGAGAGTTAAAGTTAAAAATCAAAAGTATAGAGCTTTCGACTGAGTCGAAAGGAAAGGATAGATTAACATTTAACAAACCCCTCTCGACAATGTTGAAAGCTTAAATATGAACATCCGCCAAACTTTCGACCAGGTCGAATGGGAGGGTTGGAGTATATATCCTATCGATGCCCTTCAACAATGCCGAAAGCTCAATAAGAACCAGGTTGTTAGAAGCAAATAGTAAAAGTTACTTAAAAACTTGAACAAAGTGCATACAACTAATATTTAATAGATAAGATAACAAGACCCTTCGACACTGTCGAAACCAATGACTTAAGTTTTCTAAGAGAAATGTTAATGCCGTCGAAACCTTATATATCCATTGAGTCGAAAGGCCCTAAGTTAAAGTCATATGAACTTGAAATGTTTCGACAATGCTGGAGAAAGGTGTTTATAGAGGGTTTTGACTCATTAGGTTACAGAAGGTTCCGATAAGGTCAAAAGGGCACCACGGTTTCAAAAAGCATACTAAAAAGAAAAGATTTCATTCGGCATAAAAGGTTTTGATTAGGTCGAAACGTGTTGCTTTCGAGAGGGGTGACTGCATTTTGCTTCACTATATAACCTTTCGACAAGGTCGGTCAAATTCGCGCTACAATACCTTTCGACCCCATCAAAAGAGGCTAAGAAAGCAAAATCAATGTTGCCGCCTTAATCTCTTTCGAAGGGGTAGAATGGTAAATTTGTGGCGCCAATTTTTCATCCATACAACCCATAGCTTCCGGGTGAAGAAAACAGAAACCCCTTTCTTTCCCGAACCCAATTTCAAATCCAAGAATTCAAAGAAGTAATTAATGAATAAATGAATCAAAACCATAAAACCAATAGATTTCAACATGGACTAACCTTCTTAAATTTCGAAACTTATAAAAGGAGAATTTAGATTCTCTTAAAAAAATAAAAAAAATAAATAACAGTAATCATGAACATTGAATTTGGGTTCAAAACGAGAGATAAATCTCATCGATTCATGAAACTGAATCGCAAAATTCTCTTGGATGTATCGAATTTTAAAACTTAAACAATTTCCAGAAACCGAAGCAAAATTCAAAATCTCGATTACAAAATTTGAAGTCAAAATTTTGATTATGAGCCCTGAGAGATTAGAATTCACTGTGGAACATAAAAAGTAATAAATAGAAAAAGAAATTTGCAGATCGAAATGAATTTTTACTCACGGTTGGATCTGATTTCTTCTTTAATTAAGGAAGAGATAATTTGGAAAATTTTGAAATCTCTTTACTTTCTCTCGAAATTGATTTAACTGAAGGTAAGTGAAGAGGAAGAAGAAGGGAGCTTACTTTATAAGAAAAGTCAGAAAGGGCTGATGGCCGTTTGATCAGATTCAAATAAGTGGTCCAGATTTACGCGGGAAGACCAAGAGGCGGGAAGTTTCTAGGTTTCGACAAAGTTGACTTGGAAAGTCAAGTGCATCCCTTGGCAAGGGGGTGATGGAAAATGTTACTACCAAAAATTCCTTTCGACTTAGTGGAAAGCTGTTTGAGCAGAAGATAAGGAAGAACAAGAGGAAAAGACTCCAACCAAACCTTTCACAAGAATCGAAGGGATGCTACAACTGAAGTCCAAAAGCTTTAAAACTTTTCGAAGAGGTTGAAAGGATGCTACAGCCAAATGCCGGAAGATTCTTTACCATTCGAAGGGGTCAAAGGAGTCGAAAGCACCCTTCCTCCTTCAGTGACCACCTTTCGATGCAGGTGATTCCACATGTTTGAAGACCTTTCGAATGAGTTGAAGCAGCACCTTTCAAAGACAATAGGATAACTCTTCAAATACGCACCATACCTTTCGAAACCAAAGTTTTCACCTTCACTCAGACCACTTGAAAGCATGTATTGGCCTGAACAACCCTTTCGAAAGCTAAACCAAGCCTTTCGAGCCGGTCAAAGCCATTATTGTCCAAGGAGGTTCCACATCAAGTCACATGCAAGAGTTCAGAAGCAATCAACAGCATCGAAACCATCAACATCTCGACATCTTCGAAACCACTGAATAAAGCCTATCGACAGAGTTGAAAGATCTTACAAAGCAACATAGTGGAGGAAAGAGCTAATAAAATATTACATATCATCCTAGGAAAGCTCAAAAGGCTGTAAAGTAAAAGAGCTAACCGTTTCGACTGGATCAAAGGTCAATCTGAACAAGTCTTCATTATAGCAACTAGATCGAAAGGAGACTAAAGTGAATATACACATTCTATCCACCTTAATCCATTTAAAGGAAACCAAAAGTAATTGATCTTGGCCTTTATCTCTACTTTCGGGGTGTTGACAAGATTTCTTGTTAACAAAGTTTGTCAATTCTTGTCCTTTTATCGCCTTCCTAGGATGATAGGTAATATTTTATTGGCTCAACTCGATATTCCAATTATTAATCTTACCAAAGTCTAAGGTCGACATAGCATTTGTCTCAATGGCTGATCAGTTAACACCTTATCAGACGAGCCTGAAATTATGGCTTCAATTTCCTCCCAGCTATCAACAAATAGTATGCTAATTTCTCAAGCTTTGGATAATTATTTTCCGTTCAAGTAAACCGTTTGCTAATATAATACACCAGCCTTTAGATCAGACTCGATAATTCTTGCACTCCTCACGTTAAGGTTGCACACAGTGCATGACCGGACACTGCTAAGTAAATGTATAGATCTTTTCCTTCCAAAGTCTTTGATAGTATCAGTGGTCCTTCCATGTGATCCAACCGTTTTTGGAAAGCATTCTTTCATCTGTACGAACTTTCCTTTCTCTTTTTTGAGGGCATCATAGAACGGTATGCGATTGATTGATATGATTTTTTGTCGCTTTTAAGATGAATCGATTCAACGCTGTGACCTTCCCATTCAAGCTCTACATTTCCCTCCTTCTCTTTGGAGCAGTAACCTATCTTAAAGCTTCAATATCTTCAGGGTTAGCTTCGATGCCCCTCAGTTTACTATGAAACCCCAAAACATGCCCGATGCGACCCCAAAAAGCACTTCAGTGCCACTAGTACAAAACAGATCAGTTGCTTCGCCTCATTTGTGTCGGTTGTCCATAAAACCGACACAAATAGTGTAATTTGTGTCGGTTGTTTATTAACAACCGAAACTATTGACTTATGGGGTAAGAAGAAAATGTTAAAAATGTAATTTGTATCTGTTGTTCTTAAGAAACCGACACAATTGAAGGGAAGCAATAGATTTACTCGTGTCAGTTGTTTGAACAACCGACACAATTAAATACAATAGCATCGGTTGTCCAAAAACCGACACCATAGGCACACAACTTTTACCCCCAAATCCATTTCAGCCGCCCCATCTTTTCCCGCGAACCCCGATAATTCCTGACTAATTCGTAAATCATGTCCGAAATCCTAATTCTCATTCTTCTCCTCTTCCAAACCCTAAATCTAATTTCCGCCTCGCCAACGACTCCTTCCTCACTCTCCCCTCCTCCCTCAAAAAGTCCCTCTCCCGAACACTAGACCCAGCTTTCAAGCTCCACGTCTCCATCCCAGTTTACGTCAAGCAGCCACCAGTAGCCACGAACCCACTGCTTTCGTCCCCTCCACCTCGGCTGCTCCTCACACCGACCAAGCACCGCGCATAGGGCAATTTGTTTCCAAAGTCCCTCTCCCGAACACTAGCCACCAGTAGCCACGAACCCTAAAACTATGGCAGTTTGTTTCCAAAGTTGGTGGCGGGGGACGCAAATGAACCAGCATAGATTATTTCTGCTGTGTGCTTTTGGTTTGTCCTCTGAAGCGTTTGTATCTTTGAACCTATTATTTCTGCTGTGTGCTTTTAGATTTTTGAGTTTCTTCAATATGTTGGTGAAGTAGTCTTGAAGATATTTCTCAAAGTAGCAATGTCTTTTGGATCTGCACCTAATAAACTATATGTCTCTGTCATAGGAACTGAAAAGACTGTGTCGCTTGAAAGTACCTACTCCAGTATAGGAAAAGTTTGTATGATCAATAATAAATGTAAAGATGTTCAAGTATATGCATACTATGCACCACTTTGTCAGTTTATATATGTGTAAACATGACCAAGTAAATTGGGTAACTAAATAGAGCAATATGTTATTATGTAGCACAGAGATTCAACTATGTTATAACATGAAATCCGGAAGGATTCTGGATATTTAGTTAATTTCTTACGCTATAATGCATGTTATAAGTTATAACTCATATCATTATGATTTTCTTATTTTAACTATGTGGTGCTTGTGCAGATTTTACACTCTGTATATTCCTTTTTGTTGAGTTACCTCAGAGAATGCCAATCGATCGGCAGCATCATTTGACCACTGAAAGAAGCGAGTAAGTTGTCGAGTAAATTTCAATACTGAAACTGGAACTGTGGTTATGTTTGCATCTTGCCCTGCAAGTCTCTCACATAGGGCAATCACCTGGATCATATGAGAGTAGTTTCACGCTAATTACCATTGATATTTTGCATGTGCCATATGCACTTTTCATCTATGCATTCAAATTTCCATTCAAAACATTCGTGAATAATATGATTGTACACATTGATAAATGATCTGGTAATTAAGTACCTCTTGAGTCGTCCATGCTCGAGGTCCAGCAAATGTCAGAAGCTTGTTGTTGACCTTTTCATTACGCATAGCCATAAACGTTAGCCGGGCTATATCCTATATAAAAAGGCATATACTATTAATTCAATCAAAACAATAAAGTGGAAAGATGAATTGTAAAAATAAAAGGAAACCTGAGTATCCATATAAGCTATTCGAGTTGGAGCATCAGTTCCCCACACTGATTTCTCTTCAAGTATTGGCACTGCATACTGTCCAATCAAACCCTGTTCGATTGACATAGTAGGTCAAAAAAACTCAACTTAGTTACATCATTTTGAAAAGTAAGTATATTTGTAGCGATAATTTTTGAGCTTTTAATGCTTACTATTATATGGAACATCGAACTTATGCAAAGTTTACATAATTGATGAACTTATTATAAAATTTAACTGGTCCATGCTTATTTCATGATGAATCATGTAATGTTTGTTTGTTCAGCTTTATCAGAAACATGATTTTATGGCTTCCAAACAATATATAGTAGATGATATTCTCAAGTCAAGAATACAAACACTTGCACTCTTATTTCCTGTGAATCAAATGACCTTTTTCTAATGATTCATCATATCTCTAGGTTAAGAATGGTTTACTTATTACCTATGTCATGCAATGCCAATAATACCACAATTGAAACATGGCTGATACTACGGTGACCAAATACCTGCATAAAGCCACATAGCCGAATAATGATGTAATTCAGACCGGAATCCTGGATGAATTTTTCGGTACAATACTTGAGCTCCATTAAAGGAACCTCAGGATGCTTATCACAGTTGTGAATAGAGTAGAAAACAAATTTCTGTATTCCCATAGCCTTCGCGCATTGGATCAGAGCCACTTTGCCTTCCCAATCTACCTAAAAAGAACTAGTCAGTTAGACAAGCATAAACCAGCAAGCTTCAAACTATACTTCATCTAATCAACTAACTGTAAGAGCACTTAACCTCTTCTCAAGTTTCTTTACCGTGCGAATAGGTTCTTCTGGCCTTCCTGTTGCACAGTCGATCACTGTGTGAATTCCTACAAGCATTGCAGGGATCGTCTCTGGTTTGCTCAGGTCAGCCTGCTCATAATCAATCACACATACACATTTCATTGTTACATGCAATGGACTAACTATGATAAATATATTTATTATTTTTGTCATATAATATAGAAAATGATGATGAGTTTTTCTGGAACAGAGGATATACGTTTTATGCGGATCTAAGATTAAATGGCAAAAGATTAGCAACGGAGTTTGCAACGGAAACATGCTTGAGAATCATTTTTACTTTTCACTGTTAGTCATCTTTACATGTAGTACATTTGTGTCATTAATGAAAATATTAACGATTAGTACATTGATGATTTTAACATTTCATTTCTTTATGATATACATTTTTATATGTAATTTTGTTTTTTGATGAAAACTTAATGCAGGCGATTGTTGAAGAGATACTGAAGCTATTACCCAGGACTCAGCTTGATTTAAAAAGGGTAAGTCTGTTCTCTTCAATTTATCTCTTACCTTTATATAAAAATAAACTTGTTCAAGTACTCTAGAGACCCCTTGTAGCTCTACAATCTTATAACAAATTCGTACGATTCTATTTACAGCTCTACTTATAAATATAAATTAATTTTCCTTGTACATAAATACAAATAGAAAAATAACCACCAGTCTCAATATCCAATTTTTGGTTTGACTAATGAATTCACATGAATGATTATTCCAATGTCTCTACAGGATTTGAACCATGCTCAAACACATTGTAACTGTACCACTAATCACTGAACTAGCGGATTGTTCTCAAATGAATGAACTTAAGGAAATATACATAAGACTTGTTATAATCATTATCATTTTATTCTTTTACCAAAGCCCAGTGGGTTTGCCCCAGTCCATGTACTTGGTAGGCTGTCCTCTTTGCCGAGCCTACAAATATGGTCTTTATGATTTATTCTCTTAATACTAGCATATGAGCTACAATTATATGTAGTGATTTGTTTCAGGATCTGAGAAAATTAACAAAATCTTAGTTGCTTGAAATCCAATTGATGGTGCAACAAGTATTAAATCAACATCTTTTTCAATATTATTTAATTTGTGAAGTAATTAAATCTATGATTCTTCTTTGTATACCAAGTTATGATGGATTCATGAAATTTCTTCTTTTAAAATAAAATTGGGAGATGTTAAATTTACAAGTTCTTCAGATCATTACCTTTTTCTTCCTCCAATAGATCCCTTTTCTTTTGCGACAAAGTGTTAATCTCTTTGTGATTGTGTTGTGCAGTGGAAAAGAAGAAAAAAAGAACTCTTGGAGGGGAGAAAATCCACAAACAGAAGGAGCAATTTTGGTACATATTTCAAATTTTATCTTTTAATGTATACATTTCAGCCTGTATTGCTTGAAAATGGGTTTTAAAATAGTTTAATTTTTCAGTGTCAACATTAAGCATCGGTTTGGAATACTTTCGTGATTTACTTCCTACGACGGTATAGCTTGCATGTAGATGTAATACTATTTGTGATGTGTACATCTTCTGCTGATTGAGTAGGCTTGTATTAATTACGTATTATGAATTTGGAGGTAAATTTTATCCATAGCCTAGAATTTTTGCAGTATAGTTGCTTTCTTCTTCTTCAGTGGGTTCAATCTGGATGCTTGCCGAATTTCTTATTTGGCAGAATGTCTCAAAAACTACTGAAGGTTAATATTTATTTAAGCAATTGCAAATTATTATTATGCTACTGCTCTATGTATGATTATACTTGCACTTGATCAATTTCCTTTTTCTTGCATCTTGCAGGTTCACTATTACAAGAAGATGATATTATATGTTACTGCTTGCTTGATTATAACATGAGAACTACAATACATCTGACCACCAAATGTTTTATAATTGTTAGTTTGAAGTTTAATCATGTACATTCACATTTTACCAGTGTTATTTTCCCGCTGTGTAGCAAATTTTGACTTCAACTCCTTGTTTCATGGTACATGGTTTGTTTTCCATGTAAAACTTATATATTGCTATATGGTTGCTCAGTATCTATTGTGCTATAATGCAAAGTAGATGAATCTGAAATCATAACCGATATATTTTTGAAAAATTAGAAATTGGATTATATTTTCTAATTGGAAATAAATAGTAAAGATATTTGTTTATAATCGAGTAAAATATTGAACTTGACAAATTGGAAACGAAAATCAATTATTAAATGGATTGTATGATATGGATTGGGGATAATACATAATATATTCAGCTTATGGTTCAACCTGTGTTTGAATTACACTCTCAGATTCTTTTATGCAGAGCATTCCTGACTTAATTATTGTCTTTTGTATAACAATTCTCTTAATTGCAGGACTTTGTACGAGACGGTTCTTATAACCAACAAGAGATAGACGAGGTTCGAGAGAATTTAGCTAGTTATATCATGTATAATTGGATGTAGTTGTTTTTTGTTGTGTACGCTGATCTTTTGTAACGTACGTTGGTATTTTGTTATGTACGTTATGTTTGTGATAGATTATATTCTATTTTGTTCTGTAAACAAGAATTATGTTGATGGATAATATAATTATATTTTTTGTTCAATCAGTTCATAGTAACGTTCGTTTATAAAAAATTAAAATTCAATTTCATAATGTTTTTATAATCTTAAACGGTAATAATATATTTTTTTTGCTTCAGATATAACTTGTGTCAGTTGTTACTTCAAAGGGAACCGATACAACTGCATATCAATTGTGTCGGTTGAAAAGGTTTTTCTTAAAGGACCGACACAATAAACGGCGGTTTGCTTCACTATACAAGCTGATTTGTGTTGGTCCTATTAGAAAGACCGACACAACTGTTCATAGTTTTGTGTCGGTTCTCTATTACCAACCGACACAAATAATTGATATTTGTGTCGGTTGTACAACCGACACAACAGAAAAATGTCTTTTGTGTCATCTTCATTTGAGTCGGTTGTAAAACCGACACAACAGGGGTTACACAACCGACACAAATGACCAGTTTTGTACTAGTAATTCATTTTCATTCCATACCTTCGAAGCACATTAAACATTTCTGATAGGTTACCCACGTAATCCATTGTTCGTCATGACTTCAAGAGCATATCATCCACATAGACTTCCATTGTCTGTTCGATCTAATATTTAAACATTCTTTTAACCAACCGTTGGTTAGTAGCACTAGCGTTCTTCATTCTGAACAACAGACTCTTTATAGCAGTACAACCCCAAATCTATGATAAAACTTGTATGGTTTTTATATAGGATGTGCATCATTATCTGATTGTAACCGAAGCATGCATCTGTAAAAGATAGCAGTTCATGTTCGGATGTCCCATATAAAAGCTGGTTAATCCTCGATAGGAGGGAGCGGTGCTTCAGGAACGCTTTATTCAAGTTGGAATAGTCAATGCATGTTTTCCACTTCCCGTTTTCCTTCTCGACCAACATGGGTTTTGATACCCACTCCGGGTACAACACCTTACAAATAAAGTCGTTTGCCTTCAAATTACCCACTTCTTCCTTTAATGCAGCGAATCGCTTCTCCTCCATACTACACCTCTTTTGCTTTATAAGGGGTAACTTGGAATCACATTCAATGCATGACACGTAATCTCGAATGAATTCCCACATATATTGAAATGCATCCAAGAAAACACATCCGTGTTTGCCCGAGAAAACCTACCAACTTCTTTTTTATCTTCACGCCGAGCAAAGACTGGATCTTGAGAACCCTTGTAGGATCATCATCATTAATTGGAGTATCAATCGTCAACTCTATTGGGACTGTCCTTTCTTCCTTTTACTCATTTTGTGGGTCCATAGGTTTATGAAATTTGCTTTTGGACCCAAACCAGGGCTTGGGCAGTAGTTGTTAAGCCTTTGATGATTTGATGCAGTGAGGCTTCTATTCATTCTTCCCCTTCTCACGTCGCTTTGCCTCTTTGAGCGTAGCAATATAGCACTCTCAACCTGTGCTTTAGTCATCCAATATTTCCCCTACTCCATTCTCGCTAGGAAACTTCATCATCGGACACCATGAAGCAAGTGCAATTTAAAACTGGCATGGGCTGGTCGACCTACGAAAGCATTATAGGACAAAAATCCATCAACCACAATGAATATTTGTTCCTGCACAACCGTATAGTCTCCTTGTCCCAACTCAACTGGCAATTTGATTCACCACATTGGCTCTTTACCATCTTCGGTATCCCTAGATGTGGGACTACATGTCTTCAGATCCTTTTCGTCAAGGCGCATCTTGTCAATAGTTTGGTTGAATAAAATATTCACCTAGCTCCCACGGTCAATAAGGACTCAATGCGTTGTTGCTGTCTAATCGCTGTCATAATCACCATAGGGTTAAGCAATGGCATTTCAACGTCTTTTTTACGAAACATGATATCATCATTAATAGTTCTTTGTTTCTTTGCGGGAGCACCTTCCTCTGTGGTGTAACACATCTCTTGAGGAATGTTTTTCAATGAGCTTCCATAGCGCTACATTTCATTCCAACTCTTTTCCATCGGATGTGGACCACCTGAAATTGTATTTATCACAATCCCCCTCGTTGGCTGTCTAGATCCCTCTCTACTGGATTTAGCCTGTGCCCTTGGGAAGACTTCCCTTGGGATTGATTGCTAGCATGCCCACCAGCCTACGAGTTCCTAGCATACTACTGCAATTTCTTTTTTCGGATAAAATCTTCAATGACATCTCTCAAATGCCTACACTTGTTTGTATTGTGCCCATGTGTCTCATGAAAGTGATAATACTTTCCGAAGCATCTCTCGTTTTCATTTGCCTCCCTCATGGGTGACTTCTTATAACGCTTTGTACCTTGCACAATAAGGTAGATGTCTCAACGAAGCCTGTCAACTCGTTATAATCTCTCGGTCGGGTATACCTCGTACGCTTCTAAGTCTCATGTTTCTTGCCACTAATGTTTTAGTTTTCTCCTTTTATCATTATTGTTGCCAACATTCACTACAACATTTCCAGCACTATCACCACTCTGTTTGACAACAATGTTGCTTTGTATCAAACTATCTGATTCTTCCTAACCGTTAGTAGCCAATCCTATAGCCAAATTTGCCTCTTCTAAGCGTAGAAGTTGAGATATCTTGCAATATAACTCCTTCAAAGTAGGAGCATCCTTCCTCTTATGCCATATTCCAAAATTAGTTTTCAAGTGAAACCTGTTCATTAATGTCATCAACACTATCTCTTCTTTAGTGTTGCCGACCTCTATAACTACAACATTGAATCTTTTTAAGAAACTCTTCAAGGTCTCTCTGGACCTCTGATGCACGTTTGACAATGACATCGCATCCCTCAGTTGCACCATATGCACCTAGAACTACTCTATAAATCGCTTTCCCAATTGGTTAATGATGATATGGACTTAAGTTCAAGTCGAGTGAATTAAATTATTGTTATTCCTTCCAATAAAGTCGGAAAACATCTACATCTAACATCATTTGTTGCATTCGAACTATTTATATGTCATTCATACTGCAATAGATGTTGCTAGGTCAGTTGCGCGGTTATAACTCAGCATATTCGGCATCATGAACTTCTTGGGACACCTAGCTTCCAAAATATCTTTGGTGAATGGGGTCCAGCTAGTTGATGAAACCCACTCGTCATCACATCTTTGCTGATTTTCACCCATCAACCTTTTAATCATGTTAGGAATATACTCCTCACTGCCTTGGGCGACTGAACGATGATCATCATGAATGCCCCCGAGTATTTGACTTTGTAAACGGTCCCGATTGGTTGCATGAAGTATAGGTTCCTTTGTCTTTAAAGAAACTACTCATCAAGACCCATATCAATGCTTCTTTGGAGTTCGTCCCCTCCTTACTAGTTCAATGGCATTAGCCTGAGCACCACCAACCTAGGTACAGGTAGTTTGTCCTTTACCAACGTTGTCATAATGCAAATCCTCTTCACTATTAGATAAATTCAACATGTCAACAAACCTCTTGGTACCCGCCTGCTTGGATCTCTCGGTACCAAGTGGTTTTAATGTTTGCTGACCAAATCCATCTTTCATAACTCTTTTCTATATCGCCTTAGCCCCTCTTTGCACTCGTTGTTTGCCTGATTTTCTATTTCGTTCAATCGAAAATAAGCTCTCTTCATTAGTGTTACCCGGCTACTTGGCCCGACTATGAGGCAATAGTTGTAAAGGATATGGTTGGACCTAGACATGACTCAAGCCAAGAGAGGATTGGAAGTATAAGAGATCGGTGTAACTTGTTTGGGTCGGTCTGTATGTGTTGTTTGGTATTAGATGGTGGGTCGGTTGAAGTAGGATAGCTATTGTGGAAGGCCATGGTGGTTCGGCCTTGGTGGATCGGTCAAGTAAAATAAGTTAAAGTGGATCGGCCATGGTGGTTCAGCCTTGGTGGATCGGCATGTGATGTTCGGTCAAGGAAAATAAGTTGAAGTGGATCGGCCATGGTGGTTCGGCCTTGATGGATCGACATGTGATGTTCGGTCGAGGAAGATAAGTAGAGGTGGTTCGACCATATTGGGTCGGCCTAGGTGGATCGACATTGGTTGTCCGGTCAGATGTGGTTCGCCCTTGGTGGTTCGATAGCATGGGTTGGGTTAGCTTGACATGGTTTCGAGAGTGGATCAATGCGAGCATGAGCATGAATTACTTCGGGTCATGGTCTAGCTGGCTTCGAGCATACACGAGAGCTATTCTGAGTCGACGTTCAGAGGATCCCAAATTGTCAAAAGGGGATCGGTCAAGGTGGATCAGGGTGCTTGGTTCGGTCTACCTAACTCCTCAGCTATGGGCCGAACCATCTTAGTTATAGGCTCGGACCGGGGGTCCAACCTATCTTCGTCTATAAATAGAGGGGTAGAGGTCCAGTTTGAGGGACCTTTTGGGGGAGAAATTCAGAGAGACTCTGCCATTTTCTGTACTTACTTTCTTTCTGCTCAAACTTGTATTCAAGTTATTTGTTTACGGATTGTATCTCTATTCAAGTGATTGAAAAAGCAATAAAGATTACATTCAAAGTGGACGTAGGCATTAACGCCGAACCACTATAACTCTGGTGTTCTTGTTTTTGTTGTTGTTGTTGAATATGCAAGTATATGATTTTTGTTTGATGATAATAAACATATATATATATATATATTCATTTAAATGTATTTGTTATTGTACTATTTTATTTTTCACATAATTAAATAAATATTTGTTGAATAAAATAAATAACACAAAATATAAATTCAAACAGATATTTTATTCAAATAAATATTTTATTACAATTTTTGAATAGTAAAAAATTTGAGCTCTCGCTATATATACAAAATTTCAATTACAATACAATTTCAAATCACAACACAATTTTTCACTATACAATTGTTATTTACATTTGCACCTCACTACATATCACTCGTTCACTCATATTTGTTCTTCAACTATATTCAAATTTGTATCCAGCATCTGAATTATCTACAAAATAAACACTGACATAGTAAAATTGAAAAAGAAATATTTTTGCAGTGTAAAATAAAATGTGTGTTTGAAAAAATGTTACATGCCTTAGTTATTTGGGTTGTTCGTCATCATTTTCGTTTTGAATTCATCAAACATGAACAACCTGTGACATGCACAGTGTATCACTGTACATGCCACAAGGCTGCACACATCGATATACACTTGATAAAATTGCAGAGACAGGTGAGCACAAGGTCAAACCCGAGCTATAAGCTGGATTTAACTCAGGTGCAATACGAAAAACAAATCCAGATGAAAGTGTACACAAAACTTCAGACTGTAAACAACACATGTACACATGAACCAACAGACCATCACGACCATAACACACAAGTTCAAATGCAAGCATTCAAAGAGGACAGAAGATATACATGCATTCAGAGATGTATATATACATATGCCATGACAAGTGAAGCTTCAACCAAGACACAGTGCAAGCAATGCATCACTGAGGTACATGGCAACAAGCCAGTGGATCTAACCTATACAAAGGGCAGTGCACCATAAATATACTCAAACCAATGCAGACCAACAAAAAAAAGCAGCTATGCATAGCCTTAACAATTCAGTACACATAAAGAACTGCTCCAGACTGCATGAGCAACTATAAAAAGACCAAATGCAACATCTGTTCAAATATGGGATGAAATAAAGCAGTGGACTAAGTGTCCAGAGCTACAAAATCTATATGTATGCATATATGTAACTATATACATAAACATATTAGCACAAGTTAAGCAGTAAATAAAATGACATATGCATATGGACATGTACTCGAAACAACCAGAGGCACCAGGGCAATGCACATGAAACAAGACCGCAACAAGCTCCAGACCAGAATCAAGTGGAACCACTAGTGAAACAAAAAAACTCCAAACAAATGAACACAACATCAATGTGACTCAAGAAAACAGGTGCGGGTATACAACAATCAAGTGAAGACTCCAAGAGGAACAAGTGCAAGCATCACAACATACATATATACATGCGTGAACACACACACACAAACACACACATATATGTAGTGGAAACCAGACTCAACCAACAAATAGTTCAAATATTTCAAAAACAGTGAAGCAGCATGTATATTCATATGCAACAGCAATGAGCAGAACAAGGCATCACAATACATATATATACACACATACATGTATGTATGTACACAGATGATGAACACACTTGAACCAGACTTGTATGCGAGACATGAACAAAACTATATTCCAAAATATATAAAACATAAGCAGTTCGAAGAGTCACGACCGAGATAAAAATTAACAGAGGCCAGAACCACAGACCAGACTCAAGAGGAACCACAAAACTCAACACGGTGACTTCAACATCAAACCAGACAAGTGCAATCAGTTCAAAATTCAATAGCAAAGCCTCAAGCAGTCAAAACAATGTCATGTTTCAAAAGGAAATGATATGCCGCAGTTCAAACAAAATAATGTCGCAGGGGATTTTAAAATAACCAAGTCAAGTCAAATGCCAAAGAATCAAAGCCGTGGTGACCAAGGTAGAGTTCGAACAAGTCAGAGTCAAAGCCAGGTGATAACAAGAATCGAACAAGTCCAGATTATCACAATTTCAAATGGCCGAAGTCAAAGGAGAAAAGACCGAAACCAATTCAGAGAAAATCAAATAATAGTATGAAAAATCAGAAAACCAAACAAGCCATGATAATCAAGCAAAGAAATATTCGAATTGAACCAGTCTAAACAAATCACATGTATTCAAGTAAAATCGAACGGCCGAGCTAAATTAACAGACTAATTATTCGAACGATAATTTATGGTTTTATTCCTTATAAATACCATTAACATCATCGACAATTAGAGCATCGAGTTCAAGCATATCAACGAGAGTAATAAAGCAAAATCACATACCGGTTTTATCATTCGAGCTCGATGCGTTGGAGCAACCGTATGCAAGTCAAAGCGACGATTTGATTGACGAAGCAAACTGAAGAAAGATCATCATTCAATCAACAATTTGAATCGGCGGGCTCAAATTCCAGAACCCTAATTTTCAGAACGAAGAGGAACGAGAAAGCGGCCGAAGACATAAACAAGAGAAAAAGGGATATACTTAGTTTTTATCACTGTGTTTTTTTTCTTTGGGCCGGCTTTTATTCTATTGGGCTTTAATTTTAAAATTAAGGTTTTTGTTTTGTGTTTAGTTTTTATTTTTCTTTTAAACTTTTGTAAAAGTCTAATCGTGTGACTAGAGGATGAACTACGGTGGTGTAGTTCGAGAATTCGCAACTCAGTGGCTGAGTTGTGGTAGGGTTTTGAGCGTAGAGTTAGGTTAGTCGATAGCGGGTGTCGTGAGTTTACGTATGTAAGCGTCTGACTACTTAATTTCTAGTAGAAACCTTGGGAGCAGCATGTAGGCAGGTTTTTGCCGAAGCTGGGTAAATTTGTGTGTGATCTCTTCTGCATTATCTTTCTGCTTTTATTATTTTGCTATTATCCGTGCTGCAATTATTTTATATATTTCCGCATTAATTTTTATAATTATTAGTATCACCATATTCACCCACCTCTAGGGTGAAATCGATCCTACAAGTGATATCAGAGCTAGGAACAAAAACCAGTCTTTGTTTTAAAATTTTGATTTTTCAAAAACAAATTTTTGCTTTAAAAATTTGATTGTTTAAAATGGCTTCTTTTAATAATGCTTTTGCTAAGGGACAGTCCATAGTTAGACCACCCATGTTCCATGGTGAATATGCTTACTGGAAAAATAGAATGAATTTTTTTTCTAAAAACCATTAATGCTTGGAATATTGTTGAGATAGGTTATAGAACACCAACTATAGTGGTAGATAATCAGGAAATTGAAAAACCGATGGATCAATGGACAGATCTTGAAAATAAACTACATAATGCTAATGTTAAAGCTATGAATTCTATTATTTGTTCATTGGATCAAATTGAATTTAATCCTGCCTTACATTGTTTAACTGCGCAGGAAATTTGGCACACACTTGAAGTGACTCATGAAGGAACCTCTCAAGTCAAAGAATCTCACCTTGCCATGCTTAGTAGCGAATACGAGAACTTCACAATGGCAAAGGATGAAAATGTCAAAGAGATGTATGGATGACTTTCTAATCTCGTATACAAATCAAAAGCTCTTGGAAATCATACACAGAATTGGAAATAGTCTGAAAAATCCTCATAGTCCTTCCATGAAATTTCGAAGCAAAAGTGACTGCCATTCAAGAATCCACAGATCTGAAACAAATCAAAGTTGAAGAACTCATCGGAAATCTCACCACTTATGAGCTAGAAATCAAATTCAAGGAAGAACGCGAAGGAGGTGATACACGAAAGAAATCAATAGCTCTTAAAGGAACAACAGAAAGTGATGATGATGATGATGGAGCAGTTGAATTGGCACTGATAATAAAGAGATTCAAAAGGTGGATCCATAAATACGAAAATCTAGCTCTAAATCAACAATTGAAAAGCAGAATAGTTAAAGTACTAGACAACTCAGAAGAGCAGGAGATCATTTGTCACAAGTGCAATAAACCTGGTCACATCAAGCCCAATTGTCCTTAGAATCGACTCGGCCAAGGAAAGAAATCGAAAAGGAGTAGTTTTGCAGCCACTTGGAATAAAAGTGATAATGATAATAAAAGCACTAGCAGTGAGAGTGAAAAAGAAGATCTGTGTCTTCGAGGTGATACAACTGATAGCGATGATGACGAGCCAAGCGAGGTATCAAAACTCACTCACTCAGAATTACATATATATTTTCACGAAGTAAATGGCTGTTTTGAACGACTTAGGGAGAAGTACGCTAAAATTGAATCACAAAGAGATAGTTTAATAGAACTAAATAAACAGCTCAATCAATTGGTTAAAAAATATTGAAATAAGAGCCCTAAGTGTGATAAGTGTCTATCATTCGAAGAGGAAATTAAAAAATCAGAAATTAAATTAAATCGCTTGAAAATGAAATTCTGATTTTGAAAGAAAGTGAAAATACTAGGAGAGAAAATTCTATTAAAAAGTGCACTCAATTATTGAATGAAAATGAATCTCTCAAAACACAAGTCCAAAAATTGTCTACAACTTTAGGAAAATTTTCCAAAGGAGAAATATCACTAAATATGTTATTAGGGAAACAAACAGTCAATACTGTTAGACAAGGACTTAGGTATAATCAATCTGAACGTGTTAGAAGTAAAATTAATCAAGTCAATTCCAAGTGCACAATTTGTAGAAAAATTTGTACACAATCAAAACAATTGTTGGTTTAGACCCAGACACACTTAAACCATACCAATTTAGGTACTAAAAGGCACAAATATAAAATCCCTTAAAGTCAAACAAATCTAGGTGCCAAAAGGAACAAATATAAATTGTCTTGGGTCTACACAAATTTATTTTTCAAAATCGTTTGCCATTAACAATCATGGACCTATAAAAACAAATAGGTCACAAAAATCTTCTCTCGGGTAGGTGTGGTGGCAGGCTAAGGAACAACAAGAGTGATACCTGGATTCTAGCTGTTCCAGGCACACAACGGGCGACAAATCAAAGTTCCTTAGCCTAGTACAAAGGTGGTTGAATAACAATGGGCAACAACGAAAAATTATCGGTAAAGGTAAATTAGGTAACAGTACATTTATCTTGAACGATATATTATATGTTGAAAATCTACACCATAATGTGATTTAAATCAGCCAGTTATGTGATAAAGAAATGAATGTTGATTTTGATTTATGCAAAATTGTTGGTCAATTATGCTTTTATGCCGAGAACACTATAAGTACCTCTTGAGTCTTTGAACTAGTTCATATAGATTTGCTTGGACTAATGATGGTGTTTTATTGGTTGATGATTATTTTAGATACACGTGGATATATTTGTTGCACACTTCATGGTTTGGTCTTTGGTATCCATCTAATAACTTTGAGGTAAAACGGAATTCAGATGCAGATTACACTGGTAGCCAAGTTGATAGAAAAATTACTAGTGGAAAGTATTTTATGTTGAGACATCCATTAGTTGCATCACATTTACAAATAAAATATCTACATATTTTTCATTTCAAATGATTTTAAATTAGCAGACATTTTTCTTATAAAACCCCTTTCAGAAAATAGTTTTTGTTGACTTCGTTTCAGATTAGTCATTTTAGAAAATTTGATTTGATATTAAATGACTACATTAACTAATCTGACTCCCTACTGATTATCGAAAAGATAAATAGTGATTGAAAAAGTGATGAGTGTTGATATTAATCATATATTATGACTTGAGACAGTATATTTAGTAAATTTCTTTAAAAATTTAAACAAGATTTATAATAACTTTTGTTGGTAAAAATTCCATGACCATCTCTATTTCTATCATATTTCTAACGGCCATCACTCATTAAAATCCAATATAGTATGTAAAAATGTGGTATTTTAAACAGGAAATTATCTGTTTTTATTTATAAACATCCAAAGTATTCACTCTAATTTAAAAGTCCTCACGGTTATGCATGGGGGAATTACTTGGAATATTTGTGTATGTGCTTTCATGCTCATTTAAAAGTCCTCACGGTTATGCATGTATGGAACACATATCAAAATTGAATATTAAATAGACAAGTTGATTCTAATCCCATTTAAAAGTCCTCACGGTTATGCATGGTTAGAAGATGCTTGAAATTCATTTTTTTATATATAAAAATTGGGAATACTACTAATCTCATTTAAAAGTCCTAACAGTTATGCATGGTTAGTAGATATTCAAATTCCTGATATAAATATACCACAAATAGACACAACTATATGGTTTTATATACCGACATCACCCATATCATTCTAAAGTGGAATATGCGCCTAACAGAGTATTTATGATTTTTGTTTGGGTTTTTATTGAAATTTAATATTTATACCCGATTGGGTATTAATATTATATTAATGTCTATCACTTTATCTCTATATTTTCTAACACTAATACTCTTTTGCTGATAATAAAAGGGGGAGAGAAAAGTTAAGATTTTGGAAAATAAAGTTCAAATATTTTATTTTTTATTTACATATTCCCATCTAGGTTTATTTGCATATTTTTATTTATTTTCATGCATATATGAAGAGGGAGCTTTGGTGTAGGGAGAGCATTCAAATAGGGGGAGCAAATAGAATGATCCAATACATTTAATAAATTTAAAATCTTAAATATATGTTTGTTATCATCAAAAAGGGGAGATTGTTGAATATGCAAGTATATGATTTTTGTTTGATGATAATAAACACACACACACAGATATATATATATATATTCATTTAAATGTATTTGTTATTATACTATTTTATTTTTCACCTAATAAAATAAATATTTGTTGAATAAAATAAATAACACAGAAATTAAATTCAAACGGATATTTTATTCAAACAAATATTTTATTACAATTTTTGAATAGTAAAAAAATTGAGCTCTCACTATATATACAAAATTTCAATTACAATACAATTTCAAATCACAACATAATTTTTCATTATACAATTATCATTTACATTTGCACCTTACTACATATCACAAGTTCACTCATTTTGTTCTTCAACTATATTCCAATTTGTATCCAGCATCTGAATTATCTGTAAAATAAACACTGACACAGTAAAATTGAAAAAGAAATATTTTTGCAATGTAGAATAAAATGTGTGTTTGAAAAAATGTTATATGCCTCAATTATTTGGGTTGTTCGTCATCATTTTCGTTTTGAATTCATCAAACACGAACAACCCGTGACATGCATAGTGTATCACTGTGCATGCCACAAGGCCGTGCACACCGATATACACTTGATAAAATTGCAGGGACAGGTGAGCACAAGGTTAAACCCGAGCTATAAGCTAGATTCAACTCAGGTGCAATACGAAAAATAAATCCAAATGAAAGTGTACAAAAAAATTCAGACTGTAAACAACACATGTACACATGAACCAACAGACCATCACAACTATAACACACAAGTTCAAATGCAAGCATTCAAAGAGGACGGAGGATATGCATGCATTCAGAGATGTATATATACATATGCCATGACAAGTGAAGCTTCAACCAAGACACGGTGCAATAAATGCATCACTGAGGTACATGACAACAAGCCGGTGGATCCAACATATACAATGGGTAGTGCACCATAAATATACTCAATCAATGCAGACCAACAAAACAAAGCAGCTATGCGTAGCCTCAACAATTCAGTACACATGAAGAACTGCTCCAGACTACATGAGCAAATATAAAAAGACCAAATGCAACATCTGTTCACATATGGGATGAAATAAAGTAGTGGACTAACTGGCTAGAGCTACAAAATCTATATGTATGTATATATGTAACTATATACATACACATATTAGCACAAGTTAATCAGTTACAAAATGACATATGCATATGGACATGTACTCGAAACAACCAGAGGCACCAGGGCAGTGCACATGAAACAAGACTGCACCAAGCTCCAAACCAGAATCAAGTGGAACCACCAGTGAAACAAAAAAACTCCAAACAAATGAACACAACATCAATGTGACTCAAGCAAACAGGTGTATGTATACAACAACCAAGTGAAGACTCCAAGAGGAACAAGTGAAGGCATCACCATATACATATATACATGCATGAACACACACATATATATGTAGTGGAAACCAGACTCAACCAATAAACATTTCAAATATTTCAAAAACAGTGAAGCAACATATATATTCATATGCAACAACAATGAGCAGAACTAGGCATCACAATACATATATATACACACATACATGTATGTATGTACACACATGATGAACACACTTGAACCAGACTTGTATGCGAGACATGAACAAAACTATATTCCAAAATATATAAAACAGAAGCAGTTCGATGAGTCACGACCGAGATAAAAATTAACAAAGGCCAGAAACACAGACCAGACTCAAGAGGAACCACAAAACTCAACACGGTGACTTCAACATCAAACCAGACAAGTGCAATCAGTTCAAAATTCAATAGCAAAGCCTCAAGCAGTCAAAACAATGTCATGTTTCAAAAGGAAATGATATGCCGCAGTTCAAACAAAATAATGTCGCAGGGGATTTCAAAATAACCAAGTCAAGTCAAATGCCAAAGAATCAAAGCCGTGGTGACCAAGGTAGAGTTCGAACAAGTCAAGAATCGAACAGTCCAGATTATCATAATTTCAAATGGCCGAAGTCAAAGGAGAAAAGACCGAAACCAATTTAGAGAAAATCAAATAATAGTACGAAAAATCAGAAAACCAAACAAGCCGTGATAATCAAGCAAAGAAATATTCGAATTGAACCATTCTAAACAAATCACATGTATTCAAGTAAAATCGAATGGCTGAGCTAAATTAACAGACTAATTATTCGAACGATAATTTAGGGTTTTATTCCCTATAAATACCATTAACATCATCGGCAATTAGAGCATCGAGTTCAAGCATATCAACTAGAGTAATAAAGCAAAATCACATACCACTTTTACCATTCGAGCTCGATGCGTTTGAGCAGCCGTATGCAAATAAAAGCAACAAGTTGATTGATGAAGCAAACTGAAGAAAGATCATCATTCAATCAACAATTTGAATCGGCAAGCTCAAATTCCAGAATCCTAATTTTCAGAACGAAGAGGAACGTGAAAGCGGCCGAAGACATAAACAAGAGAAAAGGGAATATACTTAGTTTTTATCACCGTGTTTCTTTTCTTTAGGCCGACTTTTATTCTATTGGGCTTTAATTTTAAAATTAGGGATTTTTTTTGTGTTTAGTTTTTATTTTTCTTTTAAACTTTTGTAAAATTCTAGTCGTGTGACTAGAGGACGAACTGTGGTGGTGTAGTTCAAGAATTTGCAACTCAGTGGCTGAGTTGTGGCAGAGTTTCGAGCGTAGAGTTAGGTTAGTCGATAGCGGGTGTTGCGAGTTTACGTGTTTAAGCATCTGACTACTTAATTTCTAGTAGAAACCTTAGGGGCAGCACATAGGCAAGTAATTTGCCGAAGCTGGGTAAATTTGTGTGTGATCTCTTTTGCATTATCTTTCTGCTTTTATTATTCTACTATTATCTGTGCTGTAATTATTTTATATATTTCCACATTAATTTTTATAATTATTAGTATCACTCTATTCACCCCCCTCTAGGGTGAAATCGATCCTACAGTTGTTTTTGCATTTTACTGTGATATTCTTCTACTTTAATTTATTGTCTTCATTAATCTCTCTGCACAAATCTATTATAGGGTGTTAGTGACCAATTCTGGTGCCAACATTTTGGTGCTTTCATTGAGAACGTTCATTCTCAGGCTGTTAGGATCTACTTTGTTGCTACCGGATTAAGAAAATCCCCCGAAGGAGATCCAAGATCATACTCAAGAGTTCATAGATTCTACTCAGAGTTCCTACGGATAACTCTAAGATGACAAGGCCACGTACCAGATCCGCCTCCCACCACACCGATGTTAATGAGACTGCTAGCGTCCAGCAAGTAGGGCCCAGCAATCAGCAAGCTAATGCTAGTGCAGAACCCGCCATCATCCCAAACCAAGCAGAACCTGTCACCAGGGCAGAGTTCAATGAGCTGATGAGGGAGCTCGTGGAAAGCAGGAGTAATGAGCAGATTCAAGCAAATGCTAACCTGATGACCCAGATCGCTCAGCAACAGCGTCATGACGCTGGAGGAAGCCCTGCTTCTTACTCATCATCCGACAGCTCCGCTTCGTCAGATGAACACCCCTGGCATAAATGCCGTAGGATTGAAACGACACAAACTGGCGCAATAGAGAAATTGGTGATGAGTCGCCAAGGACAAACCAACAGAAATGATCTAGATTCCTTAGCTGGAACCGTGGCTCCTCAACCGCACCTGGGGAGTCGCACCCAACCTGGAGTGAGAAACTTAGGATCTGGAGCACGCTTGGGAGCTGGTCAACCACCTCGCCGGGATCGTAATGAAGTGGGTCCTCAGGATGCACACTTAGGTGATCGCCGACCGAGGAGGCACCAGCCAGAGCAATCGCGCAGGACGGATACCGACTTGGGAACCCCCATTCAAACTCCGGATTTATCAGCCATGGTCAAGAAGCTTATGAGGGAGAATCAGGGCTTGACTAATGACGATTGGGGTGTATCAAGGAGTCATACTCCGTTTACAGTTAACATTTCACAAGCTGAGTACCCCCGGAAGTTCAGCATGCAAACTATTCCAGCTTATGAAGGGAAGACCGACTCTCGACAGCACATAATGAGATACAGGTGGATGATGGACTCGGCTAGGGAAAACGATGCGACCAAATGCAGATGCTTCCCAATAACCCTATCTAGAATCGCTACCATGTGGTTCACCAGACTTCCTCCGCGATCGATCTCCAGTTTTGATGAGTTAGCGATGAAGTTCGTGGAGCAGTTTAGGATCCATGCTACTCATCCAAAAGACGTGATGTCAATATCCAGTGTGATTCAGGCTCTTGGTGAGTCGTTAAAGGACTACTTACAAAGATTCTATGTGGCTGCTACCGAAGTTAGTAATCCGAATGACCACGCCATCCTTATGGTCGTCATGCGGGGAGTGGATCCGGAGTCTGAGTTTGGTGACTGGCTGGCAGGCAAACCACCGACTACCCTGGAATGCTTTTATTCAAAGGTGAACCAATTCATGAGAAAGGAAGAGGCCATGTAGTCAAGACGGAGCAGTGCGCAGGATCTAGTAAGGAAGCGGTGCAAAGCAACATTGCGGTAAAGAAATCTGGCGAGAACTCTGGTAAGGTCCAAGTTAATGTTCAAAATAAGCAGGAGCAGTCAAAAGGATCTGGAGGAGGAAATTCCGAACGAAAGAGGGAAACAGGAAAGTGGAAACCAATAATCCCGACCTATAACGACTACACGCCCCCGAACACATCTTTGGAGAATATTTATCTATCAGCTTGTAATACCTTTCAATATCGAAAGCCGCGGCCAAAGGAATCGACTGAGGAACATAAGCAGACCGGGAAGTATTGTCAATTTCACAAGACCTATGGGTACAATACTGAAGAGTGCAGACACCTCCATGACGCTATAAAAAAGATGATTCGCCAGAAGAAGTTGCAGCAGTTTGTTAAGAATCCACAGGAAGGTGGACAGGGGGCATCCGACCCCAATCACGGGCAAGCTTCACACCAACCTGAGGTGCCCGCTCGGACCGAAGGAAGGCTAGTCATAAACACGATAATTGGTGGGCCTCATCCTACAGACAAGAGTTGGCAAGAAATGGAGCGCTATGCTAGTTCCTTGAAGCATGCAGACTTCGAGTGCTGATCGAACACAGAAGGCGGGACTCCGGTGAAACATCAGCGAATGATGATGGATGATATAGTATTTAGGAGTAGGGATGCCGATCAGGTGGAGGCACCTACCATTGACCCGATGGTTATCTCAGCTACGATCGAACTTGCGTTTGTGAGAAGAATACTAATTGATTGTGGGAGTTCTGTTAATAAAGGCATATGACCAAATGAAGATGGAGGCGAAGGATCTAAAACCATCTAAAGCCAGCATTCATGGCTTTAATGGTGTAGCTACTGATGCAGTAGGTTTTTTCGAATTGCCAGTTGAACTAGGAGAAGGTGAACGCAGGAGGGTATGGATCCTACCATTCATTATGTTGGATGTTGATTCCCCGTATAATGTTTTTCTGGGACGATCGACCCTGGCGGAGTTTAGGGCAGCTTTGACCCTATGGTGTTTGACCTTGAAATTTCCGACGAACAAAGGAGTTAGTGTAGTACATGGCGATCAAGCGACTGGTCGTGCTTGTTATGCGGCTGAGCTGAGAGAGGTCCAGCGAAGAGATAAGGGAAAGGGTGTGGACAAGCCTGTCTGCATCCATGTTGAAAATTGACAAATAGCGCCTGAGCCTTGGCTTGGGCAACACAGTCGGATCTATAGAGACATAGGTCCGAGAGATGACGATGAAGAACCCAAGGAGGCCAAGGCGGCACCGACTAAACTGATGAACAACATTACAGTCAGCCATGATGACCCATCACGGGTGCTGAAGATTGGATCACAACTCAACCCCTCGATGATGAGGGATCTTGCTGATTTCCTCTGAGCGAATCTCGATGTTTCACTTGGACCCATTCTAATATGTGTGGGATTTCTCCCACCATCGCAAGTCATATGTTGAACATTGACCCAAAGTATGTGCCAGTGAAACAAAAGAGGAGAGGCATGGACCTGGAGAAGTCCGTTGTTCTCAAAGAGGAGGTGGATAAACTCAAAGCCAATGGGTTCATCCGCGACGCCCTCTTTCTCGAATGGATATCTAATCCCGTACTAGTGAGGAAGGCAAACGGGAAGTGGAGGACCTATGTTGATTACTCGGACCTGAACAAGGTGTGCCCTAAGGATAGTTTTCCATTGCCCAGAATTGATCAGCCGGTCGACTCGACAGCAGGACACGAGTTGTTGTCATTAATGGATGTATATTTGGGATACAATCAAATCCCGATGAACATCCCAGATCAGGAGCATACCAGTTTTGTCACAGACGTTGGATTGTACTGTTATGTAGTGATGCCTTTCGGGTTAAAGAATGCAGGGGCAACTTATCAGCATTTTGTGAATCGGGTGTTTAAAGACCAGATTGGTAGAACGATGGAAGTCTATGTGGATGATATGCTCATGAAGTCACGACAGTCAAACGACCACATTCGAGAGTTAGCAGAGATGTTCGATATACTCAGATTTTACGAAATGAAAATCAGTCCATTGAAATGTTCCTTTGGCATTGCATCGGGGAAGTTTTTGGGTTTCATTGTCAACGCACGAGGAATCGAAGCGAACCTAGAACAGATTCAAACTATTCGAGACATACAAGCACCCAGAACTATAAAGCAAGTACAAAGCCTGAATGGGAAAGTTGCTGCGTTGACTCGATTTATATCCAAAGCAACCAACAAGTGTATTCCTTTCTTTAATGTGATAAGAAAAGGGAAAAGAAATTTTGAATGGATGCCGGATTGTGAGGACGCATTCCGAGCTCTGGTTAGTCACTTGGAGAGGCCCCCTATTCTGTCAAAGCCCGTAGACCATGAGGAGTTGTATGTTTACTTGGCTGTATCCCAACATGCCATCAGTGCAGCTTTGATTCGTGAGGAGGACCGAATCCAAAAGCCAGTGTACTATGCTAGTAAGCATTTAACAGGGGCAGAGAGAAATTATCCCAAGATTAAGAAGCCGGCTTACTGTTTGGTGATCGCATCATGCTAACTCCGCCCGTATTTCCAAGTACGACCGGTCAGTATTTATACCGATTAACCTTTGCGGCAGGTGCTCCAACGACCAGAGACTTCTGGAAGGTTACTCAAATGGAACATTGAGCTAAGTCAGTTCGACATTACCTACCTGCCACGGAGGGCTATCCAGGGACAAGTGCTAGCAGATTTCATTGCAGAGTTCACTATATCAGACGAGCTAAGTGGAAGTGATTCCCGCTGTTCGATGGAAGCTATATACCGATGGGGCATCCAACGACCATTGTTCTGGGGCTGGTGTTGTTCTTGTAACTCCCGAGAACCGATTGATTTGTTATGGTTTGAAGCTTAACTTCCCCGCTACCAACAACAAAGCCGAGTATGAAGCGTTGATCGCTGCATTAAAGCTTGCCAAAGAACTTGGAGTGAAATCGGTTGAATCTTTTGTGACTCACAGTTGGTGGTATACCAAGTACGGGGAGACTATCAGGCAAAGGGACAAAGGCTTGCCCCATACCTCGCTCGGGTTCAAGAATTATTGGCGGACCTCGAATACTACGATATTTCGCACATTCCACGCGAAAAAAATGGGGAAGCTGATTTCTTAGCAAAATTTGCAAGCACTGGCGATGCACAACAGATAGGCTTGGTTCCTGTTGAAACTTTACATGCCCCGAGTATAAATGAGATGGAGGTTGATTTTGTGGCGGAGACGGAAACTGAAAGGGAGTCGTGGATAACCCCGTTCAAAGAATACTTGCTACACGGAACCTTGCCCAAGTTGTTCGCAATGCCTCGCGGTATATAATGCAGAATGGAATGATGTATCAGAAGGGATTCTCCGTTCCCTTGCTTAGGTGCATCGCCCATGATGAGATAAAGCGAGTTTTAAGAGAAGTCCATGAAGGAGAATGTAGCGACCATACTGAGGGGCATACACTAGTCAAAAAGATACTCCGCTATGGATACTATTGGCCGACCGTGAATCGGGATGCCCCAGACTATGTAAGGAGATGTGACAAATGTCAGAAGTAGGCAAAGATCCCGAGAGCACCGCCGACGGAACTCACGCAAATGGTTAGTCCATGGCCGTTTGCGATATAGGGGATCGATTATATTGGCTCCTTGCCAATCTCCAAAGGTGGTGCGAAATACGCAATTGTCGCGGTCGATTACTTCACAAAATGGGCAGAAGCGGAGCCATTAGCTAAGATCACCACCAAAAAGGTCTTTAACTTTGTTGTGCGAAACATTATATGCCGCTTTGGTCTCCCACGGACTATCATTACTAACAATGGAACTCAATTTGAGAGTAGATAATTCAAAGAGTTTTGTCGAAAGTATTGCATTGAGAAAAGGTTTGCAGCAGTCGCTCACCCTAGAGCGAATGGGCAAGTTAAAGCCATAAATAAGATAATCAAGTCCATCTTGAAAAAAACGTTTGGAGATGGCTAGAGGCAAGTGGGTGGATCAACTTCCAACGGCACTCTAGGCATACAGAACCACCCACAAGTCCGCGACTGGCCATACTCCTTTCGCCTTGGCATACGGCATTGAAGCAGTTATACCCGTGGAACTTGAAGTTCCTTCCCACCGGGTGAATCATTATGATCCTAGAACGAACCGAGATCTTTTACTAGAGTCGTTGGACTTTGTCGATGAGAAGCGTGAAGAACCTGAATTAAGGGCGGCTGCATATCGCCATCGAGTCGCCCGATATTATAATGAAACAGTTCGACCAAGAGCTTTCGATGTGGGCGACCTTGTTTTGAAGCGAGTTTTTCCAGTCCCGTCATATATAAATCGCACATGGGAAGGTCCCTACGTCATCGAATAGAGGCTTGGAGAAGGAACCTTCAAGCAAGCGACTGTTGATGGCGTGACACTCCCTAGAGCATGGAATAGCGAGCATTTGCGCGGTTATTATGCTTAGTTTATTTCTTTTTCATTTCAGTAGTAATTGTTTCCAGTATATGTTTCTTTTGTTGTTCTCTATTTCCGACATGTAATAAGACAATTCAGTTTGTCCCTATTTTCTACAATCAATAAAAGCTTAAAACTATTTTTTGTGAATTGTTGGTATTCCATGTTTTATAATTTTATGACAAGGTTAATTTGCATCGATCTGTATGGCGTATGAACGCACACATAAAACTAAAAGTCGGCCAGCTATGTATTCAAAAATATCTAAGTCCCCAGAGTGCGGACTGAAGTACTCTAGGTCCCCAGAGTGCGGACTAGAGTATAAACGATTTCAAAAATCTCTAAGTCCCTGAAGCAGACTAGAGTACTCTGAGTCCCCAGAGCATGCACTAGAGTATAAACGATTCAAAAATCTCTAAGTCCCTGAAGCGGACTAGAGTACTCCGAGTCCCCAGAGCATGGACTAGAGTTTAAAAGATTCAAAAATCTCTAAGTCCCTAGAGTGTGGACTGTACTCTGGATCCCCAGAGCGCGGGCTAGAGTATAAACGATTCAAAAATTTCTAAGTCCCTGAAGCGGTATAGAGTACTTTGAGTCATTAGAGCGTGGACTAGAGTATAAACAATTCAAAAATCTCTAAGTCTCTGAAGCAGACTAGATTACTCTGAGTCCTCAGAGCGTAGACTAGAGTATAAACGATTCAAAAATCTCTAAGTCCCCAAAGTGCGGACTGGAGTACTCTGGATCCCCAGAGCGCGGACTAGAGTATAAAGGATTCCAAAATATCTAAGTCACTGAAGCTGACTAGAGTACTCTGAGTCCCTAGAGCGTGGACTAGAGTATAAACGATTCAAAAATCTCTAAGTCCCAAGAGTGCGGACTGGAGTACTCTGAGTCCCCAGAGCGTGGACTAGAGTATAAACGATTCAAAAATCTCTAAGTCTCTGAAGCAGACTAGAGTACTATGAGTCCCCAGAGCATGGACTAGAGTATAAACGATTCAAAAATCTCTAAGTCCCCAGAGTGCGGGCTGGAGTACTCTGAATCCCCAGAGTGCAGACTAGAGTATAAACGATTCAAAAATCTCTAAGTCCCTGAAGCAGACTAGAGTACTCTGAGTCCCCAGAGCATGGACTAGAGTATAAATGATTCAAAAATCTCTAAGTCCCCAGAGTGCGGAGTGGAGTACTCTGAATCCCCAGAGCGTGGGCTAGAGTATAAACGATTCAAAAATCTATAAGTCCCTAAAGCGGATTAGAGTACTCTAAGTCCCCAGAGCATGGACTAGAGTATAAACAACTCAATAATCTCTAAATCCCTAGAGTTCGGACTAAAGCACTCTGAGTCCCCAGAGTGCAGATTGGAGTATAAACATTTGAGAAGATTCTTAAGTCCCAGAATGTGGACAGAAGTACTCTATGTCCTTTGAAGGCGGGCTGGAGTTTAAATGACCCGCAAAACTTTGAATTTCAGTTTTAGATCAAATTATAAGTTATGCAATGAGAATCTGTGAATGCAAAGAAATAAAATTTTATTTACTTCTCAAAAAATTTCCTTACAACTTCCCTAGAAGTTCGGAGGCCAAGTCTATCTACAATGACTACTGATGAAAGAAAAAAGAAATAAAAGGAAAGGAAAGAAACTACATGGTTCTAAATTATTTAAGCTAAGAAAAATGTTGTGAGACAACGGCTACTTCTTCGGTTTTCTTCCCTTTACGGCTTTTCCGAAGTCTCCTCATCTGAGCGTCTTTTCCTGGACCCTTTGCTTCCAAGCAACGTGGTACCCGAGAAAGGAGGAGGAAATTCCAAGGGTGTAATCCCACCGGGGAGAATAACCTTCAACGTCCTATTTAGGGGATCGTCGAGCTCCACCACCTTGGATTCTGTCTTAACTTTGATTCTCTCTTTCTCCTCCTCCTTGAGTTACTCTTTCATGCTAAGCTTGGAAGTGTGCTCGGAAGTGCCTGTGATTTCGATATAGGTGAGGGGTCTTCAGGTTTATCCTCATATAGTGCACCGATCACTTGAGCATCAGGACCAGGGGTATCTTTGGTGTAAGGTGCCTCAGCCTCTTTTTCTTCCCGCTCTGTGGCAACATCGCTCCTTGGAGTCGGCTTGGGACCAGAGTGACCTATATGAATTCATGATAAGCGAATGTTAGAACACATCCATTACTTTCCAAAAGCAATGACTTCCTAAACTCTAGAAGGTGAAGTTACGTACCGGCTTCTAATTGACTTTCAGTGGTCCTCGGAGTATCACCCTCGGGGATTGGGGATAAAATGTGAATGCCAAGTTCGGGCTTCTCCGGGTTATAACCGACATGTTGCTCGGGAGGCCCAAGTGATGAAGTCTCGGCCGATGACGGGGGAGGAACTTGAGACTCCATGCCGAACGGGCCTGCAATATCTTCCTTACCCTTCGATGTCAGGGAGTCTCTTCCAAAGAGGGATTTTGTTGCAGATAAGTCTGAAGGCTCATTTCCTCGGAGCACTTCCCTCACAAGGGCCTCTTCATCAACCTCTTCAACACCCAGCTCCACTTTCTTAATTTTTATCAAAGTATCCCATACTTCAGCTAGTGATTCGAGATAGCCAATGCCCAAGAAAGATAGGTCGCGGTGCATGAGAACTCTTGCATTGTACTCGGCGATGAGCAGGTCAAATGAACACTTAATCTCTTCTCTACCGGCCTCGGTCGCTTCCTCAATTCGGGAGTCTACCTATGAAAGTGTTGCCTTCTTGCCTTCTTCATAAGCTGCATCTTTTAACGCTTCGATCTTGAGTAGCTCTTCATCGAGTTTTGTTTTCAAATTCCTCGTCTCGACGATTTCATCGCAGTATTTTTGTGACTCTTCCTACGTTGCGATTTTCTCTTCTTTTTCTTTGGAAAGCTGCTTCTCCAATTCCTTGACTCGGTGGGAAAGGATGTCTTTCTCTTTTTGCAGAGAGTCTTTTCCCAGAGCTAGAGTGTCGTTCCATTGAACTGCCTCGTTTAATTCTTTTTTATGGATAGCCTTTAAGCGATTGACCGCATCGGCTGTCTCCTTGGCATTCTTCTGGGCGGCCTCAAGTTGAGATTTATATAAGAGCAGCTCTTCATCCTAGATCTTTATAATATCTCTATCATGAATGGCTTCGAGCTTAAGGCAGTCAATCTCGTGCTGGCACTCGATGGAGACTTCCGATACATTTTCCACTAAGTGTACGAACTCATCGTGTTGAAAATACACGTCATTATTGCAGGCAATAGTACTCTGTTTAACGTTCCTAGGAATAAGATGAATTGCAGGAAGGAATGTTAGCCCGTCAAAACAGATCTTCGAGAACGTAGCTTTAAGCTCGGCTAATTTTTCTACCATGGACTGATCGTGAGCGGGAGCTGGGGGAGTCTGCCTTGCTGGAGTCACCGATTTCTTATGAGGCTCGCGAGATTGCTTGGTGCCCGAAGAACCAGAATGTTGATCGCAAGGGACTTCAGACTGAGAGCCTTTCTGGGCAGATTTGTCTCCACTACGCGTCGGAAGATTGGAAGGTTCATTTGAATATGAAGAGTGGCTGTGGGTTCTCCTTTTAGAGGATGAGGATGATTCTCTAGAACGATAGTCTCTATCCTCCTTCATCCCTATCTCTTCGTTTACCCGATCCCGAGTCTCGATCAGAGTGATGGAAGATGGAGGATCCTCGGAGACGGTCAATGCCATGTGTGTGCCCCATTTCACCTGTACGTAAGATTAAACGAGAACGAATTAGTAGAAGTCATACGACGAACTGAATTCAAGTGCGTGGTGGAGTGTAAGTGTCCGTGTGTGTCCTAGTGCATCCCCCCAACGAACCAATATTTTTTGCTTTACTCATTGGAGTTTTCTCTCCCTGATTATGAAGTTGTGCGCCTTCATCACTTCTCGCAGGCGAGTTAAATCCCATAGCATCGGGATTATTGAAGTCATAATTCAATATATCGTCAGGAATGGTTAAGATGATCCTTTTTCGATAGGGGTTATCGTGACCTTTGAAGTTCCACTGACTTTACTCTTTTTCAGCTTGTACGCTAAGCTCTTTTTCTTTTTCGAAGAAAGCGATGGTTGGTTGGTGCCGGGAACATCGACTGTTGGCACTTGTCCGGGGCTTATATTCTCATCAACCGACGCTGGAGCCTTCGTTTCTTTAATCTCACCTTCCTCGGTAGTATCATGAGCCCCTTCGGCAGGGGGCATTGAAGGACCCACTTGTTCTTTACTTGCTTCAGCGGTCGGTCTTGCAGTTGTGGTGCCACTCGGAAGGCTAGTACTGCGACCCTCTTCTAATAATCTGAACCTCAAAAGCAGTTCGTTGGTGACTACTAATTTGATGTCTCGATCTTCCACAGGGGTAGCTCAAATAGCCTCAACTGCCTCAGAGTACCTGGCGCCTTTGGGCCGTGGGCGAATACCTATAAGGATTAAAAGAAATTCAAACTTTCGGAGAGATACGCCTTAAGTCTTAGAATGAAGGATGAGATAAGGATGAGACTTACGTCCTTCCAGCCATCTTCTAGCAAAGCCAGGAGGACAGCGTACGTATAACCACTCCTGTTTAAATTAAGAGAGTTTGTTCCACGCACCCATGAGAACTTGGCATTTGGGGTGCGGCTCGAGGAATATATAAGATGGGCTATCAGCACGTCTCTTGAAACGGTAAATGTAGCGGATATCCTCAGGAGTTGGAGGTCTGAATAGGAAACTCATAAAAAGGATGTAGGTACCATGAATGAACGCATGGCTATTGGGATGCAGTTGTGTAGGAGTGATCCCCATGTACTGCAACACTTCACGGATGAACGGATTGAAAGGTGGCACGCATCCGGCCCAACACATGAATTTGTTGCATGCGGTATATCCAACTATGGGCAGATGGGGCCAATCTTGTCCTGACGGTACCAAAACGTCATCGAAGGGGATTCCATGGATTGAGAACAATCGACGAAGAGCGGCTTCATCGATTTTTTGAGGCTTGAGAATCGATGGGGTTATCTAGAACAACAGCTTCGTCTACGGCATTGGGAGCAAGATCTATAACCTCAGCAGGAAGTACTGGAATGTCAGGAATGGGGGCAAACGACGGGCTCGACGTCCCTACTACCTCTTGCCGTGAACTTGGTCCAGGCTTGTTAGATATAGTGGCCGAGCTTGACTTCTTAGACATTTCGGGAAGGTTCCTGGTGTGAATAAATACCTGTTTAAATCATACTTGAAAGACAATCGATATTAGATATAACAACAATGTATTCCCCCGTGTGGTGTGTGAACTAGTGCGGCGATTCAAACATGAGTGCAGAGAAATTAAAGTTTTAAAGACAAGTGTGGCGTGATAGAACTTTAAGTTGTCGTCCTTGGAGACCGTCACTCCTGACCGTTTCTGGCAGTTTATCATATGATCGATAGCGGAAATCTTAGAATCAAGCATTGGCATCATAGATCGTAAAGACTGTTACTTGCATTTATTGGGTTAGATTCACATTTGGAATTACTTAAGTTGTGGAGTTGTTCGTCCAAATTAAGTCCATGGGCATATATGCTTTGGTCCTTGTCATTGTTCATCATATTATGCTCAGGTGTGGAAATATGTAGTCCTGATGTATGCGGTGTTCGAGTTGAAATGGTCCTAATTGCCAATGCCGACCCCGACACTTAGTACCGACCTTATGCCTAACTCCTGAAATCAGCCTATGTCGGTCGCTCCTCTAATCTAACACGACTGACCCACTCTTTGAGTTCTAATCGACCCACTCCTTTGTTTATGACCGACCCACTCTTTGAGTTCTGACTGACCCACTCCTTTGTTTATGACCGACCCACTCACTCTCAAGTCACCGAACAACCTCACCACGGCATCTATCGAGCCACTCCCTCTCATAATACCGAACCGCTCTGTTGCAAGAATCCTACTGACCCACTCTATTCCAATAACCTATCGAACACTCTCCCTCGGTCGGTATGCCAAGCATAAGCCTACACAATCACCCCTGTAAATCACCGAACTCTCTTCTTCTCCACATCACCGACTTCAAAGTTAAGGCTGTAACTACTTCTCCTAGTAGCTTGTCCTTTGATCCATTAAGACCGAGCCAAACTCCTAGCCTAAGACACGCTCCTACCTCCAATTTGTCTCTCTCTTCGCCAACTCCTACTAATCCCTATTTAAGAGCCCATGAACTCGGACTTCACGCAAAATTCCAAACTTAAAGGGATGAATTGAGTGAAAGATTCGTACCTATATGAAAGGTTTGAGACTATGGAAACTGCTGGGTTTCAGATCGAGATTTATTTGGGTTTGTTAGCGGTTGGAGTTGCAAGGTGGATGGTCTGGGTTTGAGAGGAGGAAGGACTGAGTGGTGAGCGAGGCCTGGAGGGAAGTAAGTTAGGGGGCTTGTAAAAGTAAAGTAGAAGTGAGAAGAAGAAGGAGGAGTGTAGACTTTATATGGTAAAGAGGGAGATGAATAGGCACTTTCCTATAGACCCGGTCACCAAGCATCAGTGGGTCGGCAACTAAATATGCCGAACGTTGTCCTAGTGAACCGGCTGAGTTGATCGACCTTCGTATGCCGATCCGCTGCTTATTCATAAAAACATATAATGATAATAAATAAAATAGTAAGAATATTGATGGTAATAAAATGTATATATATGAATATATACACATATAATGATGATTGAGGATGATGATGTGGAAAAGAGACAGATACTACCAGATAAGTGGAGAAGCTTGGTTTAGAAAACCCACTGCAATTCAGCCTTCAAAAGGTTGCAAACATTTATCTTTTGAAAAGTTAAAACATGATTTCAAGAATCTCTTTGAGACTAATCTAATACGATCAGACGACATAAAGCTTCTTCGAGGAGCAACGAAAAAGCAACAGTCGGTTATCATTATGAATGAACTAGCCTCTAGAAACAGGGATTACTTGTTGATTCAAAGCGCGTCGTGTTGATTCATAAGACACGCTTTGGGGGGCAAATGTTACCCGGCTACTTGGACCGGCTACGAGGCAATAGTTGCGGAGGATATGGTTGGACCTAGACGGGACTCAAGCCAAGAGAGGATTGGAAGTATATGAGATCGGTGTAACTTGTTTGGGTCGGTCTGTATGTGTGGTTCGGTATTCGATGGTGGGTCGGTTGAAGTAGGATAGCTATTTTGGAAGGCCATGGTGGTTCGGCCTTGGTGGATCGATCAAGGAAAATAAGTTGAAATGGATCGGCCATGGTGGTTCGGCCTCTGTGGATCGGCATGTGAATTCGGTCAAGGAAAATAAGTTGAAGTGGATCGGCCATGTGGTTCGGCCTCGGTGGATCGGCATGTGATGTTCGATCGAGGAAGATAAGTAGAGGTGGTTCGGCCATATTGGGTCGTCCTAGGTGGATCGGCCTTGGTGGTTCGGTCAGATGTGGTTTGACCTTGGTGGTTCGGTCACATGGGTTGGGTTAGCTTGACTTGGTTTCGAGAGGGGATCAATGCGAGGATGAGCATGAATTACTTCGGGTCGTGGTCTAGCTTGCTTCGAGCATACACGAGAGCTACTCCGAGTCGACGTTCAGAGGATCCCAAATTGGCAAAAGGGGGTCGGTCATGGTGCATCAGGGTGCTTGATTTGGTCTACCTAACTCCTCGGCTATGGGTCGAACCATCTTAGTCATGGGCCCGGATAGAGGGTCCAGCTTATCTTCGTCTATAAATAGAGGGGTAAGGATCCAGTTCGAGGGAATTTTTGGGGGAGAACTTCAGAGAGACTCTGCCATTTTCTGTACTTACTTTCTTTCTGCTCAAACTTGTATTCAAGCTATTTGTTTATGGATTGTATATGTATTAGTGATTGAAAAAGCAATAAAGATTACATTCAAAGTGGACGTAGGCACTAATGCCGAACCACTATAACTCTGGTGTTCTTGTTTTTGTTGTTGTTTTTGCATTCTACTATGATATTCCTCTGTTTTAATTTACTATCTTCATTAATCTCTCTACACAAATCTATTCTAGGGTGTTAGTGACCAATTTTGGTGCTAACAACTAGAATCAAAAGATGATGAATCTCTTCCACTCTTCCTATGATTATGAAATTTATTTTATTGTTGGGGTTGGGCCTACACCACTAGTTGCTTTTGCATATTCCTTTTCAGTTCCATCTGAGTTCTTTGTTGCTCTAGCATCTTTTCATTCATATCCAACATCATCTTCTCCACACAAACTATTGTATGACCTCAGGCTGTGATAATGACCTGGCACAACAATTGGTTGGTTAATCTCTTCTTCATCATAGGATCATTCATGATCCCCTTCAACGATATCTCCAAATATGGCACTCTTTTCTTTTCTAGGAGACATCTCTTTCTCACATCTAATAATAAACTCTTTTGAATCCATGTAATCAACTGGACTACACTATAGAACTCAAGATATAGCTTTTACACTTCTTCAAATCAAAAGTGAAAGCACATATCCAAGCTGGAGAATGATCGTTCTTAGTGAAAGCACCAAAAATGTTGCACCAAAAAATTCTATTACACCCTAAACTAACCAAAAATGAGATGAATTCAAGTAAAATAAAATTAAAAATGGGGGAAGACAAGATTTTTAAAGTGGTTTTACCTCAATTTGATTACCTACGTCCATTATCAACTTTATTTTGATTTGATTTTCACAAATTCAGTAACAAATATTAATGATTTCAATTCTAATAATGATTGAAAATGAAAAATGAAATGGTATAGCTTAGTTGCAAAAACCAAAATGGAAATAAAAGTCCTTTCTTCATTGATGTATGAGGTGTATTTACAGTCGAATTCCTCCTCCAAATTCACCAGTAAGTGTAAGAAAAAGTAAGAAGTCGAATCGGAGCTTTCAAGCATGTAGAACGTGCAAAAATCAATAATAATAACCTCTTGGAACCAATTTGTTTTGGTCTATGCCAAGAGAATATTTTTTTCCTATCCCATGAATTTTCTTTTTCTTCATATTTGCTTAATTCTTCAAGCTTTGGATTTCTTATTGATAAAAATACCCATCAAAATAAGTCATGCTGACTTGTTTTGTTCTTCCATATTTGTCTTTTCTCACCAAAGTACCAAGGAGCATCACTATTAGCTCAAAGTGGGTCACCCCATATCTCAAAGCTCTCGGTACCGACATATTTGGATAACTCGATACCGACTTGTTTAGCCTTATGCAAAACTTGGCTAAACTTCCCATGCTCCATACATTCACTAACCTTGACATCTTTTAAGCTTCTTGATCCATCTTTTCCTCATCTTAAAGTCCAAATCCATCTCGATGTCGCTTGGTTCAAATGCCTTTTAGCCTAATTTTTTATTAAAATTAAAATGGCCGGGCGTAATATTTTATTGATATATATATAATATATATATATATTAATTTCAAATTTGAAATTAACGTATTTCATTATTATATAATATATATATATAACTTTCTACCCAAATAATAATAATAATTATTTATTATAATAAGACGGGCGAGAATAATATCTGAATCAATATATATATATATATATATATATATATATCTATTTGAAATTTAAATTAATGTATTTAGTATTTAAAATGATTATAATTAATAAATGATTAATTAAAATTATTTAAAATTATATTTTGTGTATAGAAAAATATTTTGTGCCTTATAAAATTATCTATGGTCATAATAATAATGCGCGCTACATCAATGAGGACTAGGTCCTTCCCCTTTCCATTCTCCTCTTGTCCTAATTTCATTTATCGTCGTCTGAATCACTTCGTCTTCCTCTACTTCACTTTGTCCGAATCACTTCGCCTTCCTCTACTTCACCTTGTCTTCTCCCTCATTTCACCTAGCTTTTCTTATTACTGCAACGCCCCTTTGTATTTGCTCTCCTCTAACAATCGCCTCCACTGATCGTCTCTTGCCTTCTCGTCCGACATTAACCCTACCACCGATCTTGTGCTTCTTCTTTGGTTCCGATTCAGTTTTCACTGACATAGCTCGGTGAATCCAGATCGATTTTTAAAGTTTCCCCAATGAGCTTTAATTAGGGTTTTTGTCCAAGGTTGGCTGTCGACCTAATTGGTGGTCTCGTGCTATTTTCTGGCAGTCGCGGTGTTACTTTGCTGGTTTACTATTCCGCAATCATATGAGGTGCATTTGGGTTGTATTTCTTTATGAGCTGGTTGGTGGTTGAGTACCTAGCTGGCCTTCATTTCTGCTTTTCCTAGCGAGCGTTAGAGGTACTATGATTGGTTGATTTTGCAGTTGTCTTGGGCTCAATTTGTTGGTATTCCCTCTATCCGTCTTGACTGAATCTGTCCTCCCTCTTCGCTCTCCTTGCTTGTAGTATTGTTCTTATTGAGTTTGGAGTTCTTTAGCTTGTTGGTATGTTTTTTGGTATTGTGTCTTTTCTTTGGAAACTTTTCTCTACACTTGTTGATAGTCTCCTTTGATATTCGCTTTTAGTTGCCTTATCTGTATACTTTGAGTTGTGCTTTTGGTGTTTCTTTGTGTGTTTGGTCGCTCTCATGTGCTTTGCCTATCATCTTTCAGTTCCCACTTCTGGATGTCTTGGCGATTGCTCTTACAACGAGGGCTTATCTGGTATTTGGTTACTTGGAACTTTCATGGACTTTGAGGAAGTCACTATCTAGCTTCTGAATCACTTAGTGATGTAAGTTTTTTGTCTCATGTGTGTGGAGTGGCTTTTGGGCTGCATTTTAGGGCTTCTATTGGTAGAGCTTCTTCTTTTACCATATGGTTTTTGGTTGGAATTGTTGTATGTTGCTGGACTGGAAATGATGGATTTGGGTATTTATGTGCTTTCAGGAAATGTTCTGTTGTAGTAGTAAAGTCTTGCTATGGGTTGCATTGTTATCTATTAGGTTGTATATCTCTTGGTATCTTGCTTGGTACAAGTGTTAGTTTATGTGATATTTTTGCATGTAAATTGTGTTTGGGTTTGTTAGCTATTTGGCGTTGATGCCAAATACTTATTTTAATTATCTTTATAAGTGGTTGGACCACAATAAAAACCGTCTATAGCTATTCCGCGTATGTGTAGAACACCTGTTTAAATTTTATAAATAAAAGTGGACGGTCTACTATAAAGTCGGCTATCCTTGCTAATTTTTTTTATCTATGGTCGAAAATATATTTTTTAAATAATTTTACTATTTAAACCATTGTATTTAACTAAATTAAAATATTTAATTATTTATTAAATTGTTAAAATTAATGTCAAATTATAATAAGGAAATATTAAAATACATATATGGTGATATTGAGCATATAACAATCTATGTAAAATATAATTATACCTGGATGAAGATGAAGCTTGTTTAACACACCTCAACAGTTTCGTAGATCTCCGAAATCACTACCGAAGCTACAACCTTAAACGTATAATTACCTCAATGGAGTATCTTAGTATTTGGGATGATGGACTTAAGGGGTTAGGATATGGAGGACAAGTATATGCGGTTGGGGTTGTAGAAAAGAGCCCCTAAATAAATGCAAAGTGATGTGTATTTATAGAAGTGGATAAAGAGATATTTAAATAAATATCCACCCACTTATCTCTCATCTACAAATATCCATTCAACATTCTCACTCTCCCAACATATATGGTGGCCTACCTTGGTGATGTGAAATCCACATCATTTCATAATCCTATATTTTATATTTAACCAACTAAATGCAAATCGATATCGTATATCGATGCATACACATAAAAGTTATGCACACTCATAAATAATTGCTAAAAGCACTTAGAATATTATCAAGAGCTACCATACATACTAAAGGCACCCCAAATACAAAATATACTCATAATTAATATTCCTCTTAAATATCAATTAATTTAATTAATTTATAACCATTATAAACTAATTAAACCGAGCGGTATTTCAAAGACTAAATAAATTTAGCTGTAGGACTCACATATGTAAATTCATTCAATATTTAATATTGAATAATTCAAATATTAATCATCACATGTCATCTTAGCTAGTAGTGTCATAATATGGATGAATTCATCGCTTACGGATCTTATCGGGAAAATCCAATTTTACATTCTCTTAGGCGGTGCCTTTTAGTAATGTTAATTTACATGCATCCTCTCCATCAACACTATAACACTTTAGGATATATGGAGTATGGTATTGGTCAAAATTCCAATATTATCCACATTCAACTTGATCAGTCCATAAATAAAGCATTGGTTCAATAATAACATTGTTATTAATTGTTCTACTTTGACAAAAGCTTTTGACTTTGGATTGACTATAGTTTACCGTGATACTAACCTCATATAGCCGAGGAGATGAATTCTTTATTGAATAGTGATTCACTTCCAATCAACTCAGACCCACTTATAGTCGCTCGATGGTCATCGTTCCACGATTTAACCATAATCAAAGTGCAGTTTATTGAACTTCCACGGTATTCTCAAGTCAAGAGATTATGTAACATCGTCACATTGGGATTTCTTGTTTAACCTAGTTGTTATCAGCCAAAAGAAAACCCTCGGATGAGTCATCTCATAGTTATCCAATAATTACGAGTCGTAACCCTTTTGTTCCCCCAACAGCCATGAGTAATGTACTGCCCAACATTTGACGAGCTTTACATACTCTGGTCTCAACGAATGTATCAATACCTTTTCACGAAACATCTTGACCAGGAATATTTAAAACAAAAATGTTAATTATGTTATGATTAATTACTCGCGATTTCTAATATTTTCATTTGCAATCATTTAAAATTATATTTAAGGATTTTCTTATTAGTATATTTAAATTAATTACATAATTAACTATATCAACAAAATTACTTACAGAGTTGGATAATTTACGATAAATTACATAATTTCCCATAGGACATATCCCTTACTCTCTCAATCTTCCATTTGCACTTGGGGCTTGTAATAGATTCTTAATCCCATTCCTTCAGTCAATTTACATAGAACTCATCGAGTTAGTCCCTTCATGAATGGCTTAGCTATATTTTCTGTACTGTCCACCCTTTTAATTGTTACTTCTTTATTGCTGACAAACTCCCTTATCGGGTGGAACTTCTAGAGTATATGCCTTGATTTCTTATGAGCTCTAGGTTCTTATCGATGTACATCGTGACATTGTTGTCACAAAACAATGTCATGAGATTCTCAACATTTGGAATCACCCCTAACTCATTCATAAATTTGCACATCTAGACCACTTCATTTAAGGCAATGTGTTTAGTCTCAGTCGTTGAGTAAGCCACCATCTCTCACTTGGAACTTTTCCACTTTACCACTCCACTATTTAATGCGAATACATAACCCAAACCGATTAACTATCATCGACATCACTCTGATAGGTTGAACCTGTATACCTCTTCATAAGTTGGTCTTCATTCTCATAGATTAGGAATATGTCTGTATTTCATAAATACTTAAGAATACATTTCATAGTCATCCAATATTTTTCTTTGGGATTCGATTGGCATGGCTTACGCATCTTAATGCATAAGCCACATCCAGTCTCGCACATAACATAATATACATAGTGGATTCGATTGTAGATGCATACGATATACATTTCATATGCACTTTCTCCTCATCAACATGATGAGCGTCTTTCTTCAAGAAGATGATTCCAGATTGCATCAGAATAGTTTCGCCCTTAGAATTATCAATATCAAACCTTTACCGCATGATATCTATGTGCAAGGATTGAGATAATCCTAGCAACCTTTTGGATCTATCTCTATAGATCCTAATACTAAGTATTTAGGTCGCCTCTCTCAAACGCTTTATGGAGAATTTCTTGGACAACCAAGCTTTTGTCGATTGCAATAACAAGATGTCATTGCCAATCAGGAGCAAATTGTCGATGTAACGACCCAGAATTTTTGATAATTAAAATTCGAATATTTAATTGATTTTAAATATTAATAAATGAATTTAATAAGTCGAATAATTTATTTAAAGGATATTGGATTTAATTTGATAATTAAATCGATAAATTAATAATTGAAATTCCAGAAATAATTAAAAATCGAGTTAAAATGATTGAAAATGATTTGTAAAATTTTATTTAATCATACTGGAGTTATAGAAAGGTTATAGAACTTTTAAAATTGAATTTGGAGTTAATCTGTGAAAATTGAATATTTTAATATTTAATTATCGACTGTAAAAATAGTCAATTTTCGAACAGTCTCAGAATTGAACGAAACTAGTTCCATTGGATCCGTAATAGTTAGTTATTATCGGATTTCAATTTTCGTATCCATCGGAGTTGTCGTTTGACCGTGGCAGCTCGAAACGCGTCGAAATTATTTTAATTTAATTCGGCGAGTTAAAATAGTCATTTTTTTTCAAAAAGTCTCGGATTTCGACGAAACCAGTTTCATCGGATCCATAATGTGATATTATTGTAAGATTTCAAATTTCGTAATTTTTGGATTTACCGTTTGTCCGGGGCAAGCCAAAACGCCTCGAAATTGATTTAAATCGGTTTAATTTAAATTGATCGTTTATTGCCATATCTCACACATACGATCGAATTAGCTTCCGAAACCTGTTCCATTGTGTCCGGAACGTGGGGTAAACCCCAGAAACGTCAGTCACCGCGCGTAAATCGGAGTTCGGAAAAATTCCGGATGAATAGTAATTCGTTGAATTTTCTATAAATAGACCATCTTCATTCACAAAATAGAAAACAAAGAAAACCCTAACTCTAAATTTTTCTCAGCCGCCACCAATGAAATGAATGGCCGACATCACTCCATACTTTTCCTCCCAATCTCTCTTAATCCACCGATCTATACGTAAATGTTTCAACTACAACATTAAAGAGACAAGTGAGATCTTTCGATCCATACGGTTATGATGGGTTTTTGTGTAAAGATGAGGCGAGAATTTCTGTTTGAAGGCCGCGACTTCGTGCACGTTTTCGCACGCGTGGGGACCACCGAGTTCGACCGTGGTTGGGGCGGTGGTGCACTAGAGCGAGGGCTACGACGTGATATTTGTTGATCATCCTGGAGATCGATGAGATGGGCTCGGCAATCTAGGGTTTCGTTATATGATGGGTTCGAATTTCACCTGGTAATGTCGCGCGCGTGAAATAGAGGGAGAAGAGAATAGGCGGCCACGATCTGTAGTTGCGAATTGGATGGTCCAGATGTGATGAAGGTTGAAAATTTAAAAGAAATTGAAATTAGAATTGTATATTAAATTCGTATTCACTTTAAAAAAAATGCATATCTTTTTGCTGCGTGATCAGAATTTGACAAAACAAAATGCATTGGAATCGTATCGTCGAATACTTCGCGATGGAACTGGATTGGAAACGATCGGGGTCAGTGAAAATTTTGAGTGAGATTAAACGTGCGTTTAATTTCATTCGAAATAAACGCTACAAATTGCTATCGAAAAATCAAGGTGAGATCTTCTCACTCAAAATAAATTTGGATTTGCAGTTATTGATTGATTGCTATTGGATGTGATATTAGATATAGTAGGATATATATCTATATATAGCAATATATACATATTGGCATATGTATATATTGGATTGATTGATTTCCCACCTCGTATAGCGGATGAGACCCTATTGCGCCGTTAGTAAGCGGATAATATTTATTAAACCCATATACCGCGATAATTCCGTACTGGAGCGGAATTGGTATTGTGCTAACATCTGTGGATGCAGGGAAACAGGTTGGAGGGATCCAACTGGATTCCTCACCGTATTGATTATTTACAGCTATTGTGATATATTCTGTTATCATATGATGATATATGATATTTGATTGTTGTGATTGATTGTTTGATGCTGTAGCATCATCGGATCCATTTTTGAAGTTAAAAGTAACGATATTATTTTTAAAAGGATTTCAAAGTGATTATTTGAAAATATACGTTTTATTGAATTTTGGAATTAATTCATTTTAAATAAATAAATGTTATAATTTTCGTGTTATAAAATTATGAGATTTGTGAAGATATAATAAGAATGTGGTTTTTGAAATATAAGTTGATTAAATTGTAATTGGGTTAAATTGAAATTTTCGACTTATTATAAATGGATTATATCTATAGAAGATGTATAAAATTGTTATTTTATAAATAAAAATAAGGAGATTTTTTAGGAGTTCTATAAATGTTAAAAATGAACTTATAAACGGATTTTATAAGTAAGTAGTATTAATAGATATGCGATTTGTGAAGTTATAAGATGAAGGATTTTGAAAATAAATGAATTATAAGTTATCAACTTATGAATTGGATTTTTGTTATATAAATGAGTCAAATGGAATTGTTTAAATTTTATATTTCATAACTTGAAATTGTTATAAAATATAAAATTGTGATTTATAAACGTTGTTTATAAATCCGAAATCACTTATTTTGATAAGTGAATTGTAGAAGTTAATTAAAGGAATTATATCCACGATTTTGGACAGTGGATAAGCTTTTAAATAAAATGTGTAGAAATGTTGAATTTGGATAACGAAGTATATTCACGATTTTGGACAGTGAATATATTATTAAATAAAATGGATATGTTTTGGAAAAGTGATATTACGAAATGAAGTAATTGTTTTAAAAGATGTTTTAAAATGTGTTAAATATCGAAACCATAGATTTCAACATTTTATTGTTGAAATAGACGTTTTCGAAAAATAAGGAAATGGTGGACTATAACACTGTTGTTATAGTAAATGATCTCCGAAAGGAAATGTTTTATATAGTATTGGGATTTACATCTCTATCTTAATTTCGAATCTCTATACTAGTGATTTTTGAGTCGTCGTAACGATGTTTTACATAACATTCGTTTTGACTCACATAAATGTGCTTAAAAGAATGATTTCCTTAAAGAATGAGTTTATACTTAAATTTGATTTAAGTATATTGAATATTTTCCAAGTGTTGAAAATAAATAGATTTGTGAAATACTTATTATTAAATAAGTATGGAAATGTGTTCCAAAATGAAATGAAACGTTTTGAGATTTTATCTTCTTAAAGATAAAATGAAATTGACTATTTGAAATCAATTGAAAATCGTATATTAGTAGATATTTGAAATATAAATTCACTATGGAATTTATAAAAGGAAAGGGAAACTGTTTAGAAAAATAAATGTTGATTTATTTTTGAAGTGTGGAAATTTTATATCTAGTAAAGATATTTTTGAAGATAAATAATTTGGAAAATTATTTGGAATCTGGTGATGTTGCGCATCTTTATTGATAGTTAAATAACCGACTATCAATAATTACCTTTAGATAGGTATTTGTTGTGAATTGGATGAATTTGAATGCCACACTTATTTTGAATAATCGCTCACTATTCGGGTTAGCCGGGAAAGGACCATGGGGTCGTATAACCCATTCCGAATATGTGATACGTCGTTATGAATTGCATTCGAAGACCGGTGTTGAAGACCGGATATTTTTGAAAACGGAAGGATTACCGTCGAGTTACTCTACATCGGCTGATCTCCGGTTTAGAGGTTTTATCACCCTTAGTGATGGGAAGTCCGGACGTGATTAGAAATTTATCCGGATATGCAAGGGCTTCGTGAGAAGTGCCTTCGGTTCTGTTCGATCCCGGAACAGACTTGTATGGATTGTGTGTCTGACGTTACAATTTGAGATATAAAGCTGATTTCTTTCAAATACATATCTGTTGGTGGCGGAGAATTTATTCTCTTAGCTTAACACCCTTCTCTGAGACGTACGAGCTCAGAGGTTATGTAGTTGAAATTCATCAGCGATATATCCCAATTTGGTAACGTGGCATACTGAGTGTTGCTGTGAAATGATCAGTGTTTGATCATTTGTGATATGATCATTTGTTTGATCTTATATCTTTGTGATCATAGGTTGATCATTTGTTTGACCCGAAGCATGGCTTTTTGAGAAGCGTAGCTTTGTGGACGAGACTTCGTCGAGCCTCACACCCCGGAAATGGTCAAAACAGGAAGGATGCGGCAAGGTTCTAGGGAGTAGCGCCCCTTAGTGTATGTCATTCCTTCTGGATAGAGGTGGTATCATGGTATGGAGCCCAGATACTTAACCTATGTGGTTACTGCATTATTTTTACTATGTGGTTTGTTGCGAATCGGGGATCCTCGGGAAGATCGGTGACGATCGGGGGATGGCATACGCATGTCAGTAGTTACCTATTTTTGCAGAGGTAACCCGGCCTTGTGTTGGCAGAGATCCGGTTAGGTTCTCGGGTCGTCTATTCCAGGGACGTACCCATCGTGGATAGGAAGTTCCTTGGCCTGACCATTTGTTGGAAATCCAAAGAAACAATACGATCTTGTACGGTTTTAGTTGTAGAACCTATCATTCACTTATGGTGGTCACCACTGTTTGGATGGTAGCTATAGTAGGCATAAGTGCGGAATGCCTATGCTGGCTAAGATTAATATTATACTTTCGAAATGATTTCTACACTATGCACTAATAATAATATCAAAAAAGAATTTGATTTTGCGTAGTAAGCATCTTTGACTATCATAAGAAGAAATCTCCTCCAATTCTACGTTTGCATTGTGTGTGTGGTGGGAGGTCTTATGGTAGTTTCATTTTCCAAAAGCATTGCGAATTTGTTTTATTTTCTTTGTGAAAAATAACTGTTTTACGATCTCACACCAGTCACCATGACTGACTCGGAGTTTATTGTTTCCCTTCTAAACTCTGGGTGCCCACCAATTTTCCACACGGGCAGTCTAGAGTTAGGTTATCAGGATATTCTGGATATTCTGGAGCTTTGGAAGCAAGCTGGATGACGAGACGTAGTATTTGTATCTGATATTATTTATTCCGCTGTGTATTCTGTATGAGGACAAGTTATATAACTGTCCATTGTTGTATATTGACTCTGATGATTGATGTATGAAAAAAAAACTGATATAGTTCTTTGTTTAAAGATTATTCATTTATCTATTATATTTTGTTCCGCTGCGATGTGTAAGATTCTGATATTGTTTCTGTTCTGATGTTGTTCTGTCTGTTCTTCTTTTTTCTCTCTTCTTTCTTCCTCCTCTTTTCTTCTTCTTCTACCTTTTTCTTCTATTTAAAACCCTCACTATTGGAGTTTCCGGCATTCGATTTCTCGGCAGTCGATAAAGTGAGTATCGATGTCGAATTTTCGAAAGTCATAAATCCCGTACGTGACAGCGTGTTATCAGATTATATGGTTAAGCGACAACCCTGCTCTGTTGGGTGTTACTCATTAGAGATAGAGTCAGCAGTACTCTAGAATGAGTTGAGTGTAATAATAGATATGAGCGCGTATTTGTTAGTGAATATAAAATTGTTTTGTATTGTGTTGACTTATCGGTTGATTGTTTATAGATTCTGGTCGGTGCAGTCTAGCTAACTGTAATCGATAGGGGTTTCTAAACTCTTAAACAAGATAAACCGACATAGTATTGTTTTAAAATAGGGTAAATGAGATAATTTTGCCCAAAACTATTTTTGTATATAAAAGAAATAATTTTCTGTAAATTATTATGATATATGGATGCATGGTTGTTAGGAAGTAATGATGTTAATTATCCTCATTAATATATATGTGGAAATTGTATATGAAATTGGAATCAAAACAAAGAACCAGGAAATAAATCCACATACAAATGAAATTTGAGAATATAAATTATAAATGTGATTTGTAATTTGAAACGGAATTCTAGAGAAGTATTTGGAAATGTTTTGAAAAGAATTTGAAAATTTTGGTGATTTGGAAAGATAAATCATTTTAGAGTTGAAAATGAATTTCAAAGGTTTTGAAAAGTATTTTGGAGAGTTGAAAGCACTAAACTCTTTTCGGTCACTGGAAAATAACTTCGGTAATGACTGCAGCATTACCGGTGTTCATTTTCGGGTTTCTAAAGGAGGAATTGCTGCCAAATTGTTTTAAATGGAAGTTGTTTGGAAAATTGGGTTTTGTTTTGGAAATTCAAAAGATAATTTGGATTGTTTTCAACAATGATTTTTTGAATGTTGGTAAGACTCTGGAATACCATATTTATGAAATATTGTAAGTTGATAACCTATACAAATTGAATTTTGATAGAATAAATCTAACTTAAAAGATGGAGTTAAATAAATGTAAGTACAGGTGAATCAATTAAATGAAACTGAAATTGGAAGTTGAGATTCATTTTGAAGTTGTAAGCAATGAATTGAAATTGAAAAATGAAATGAGACTTGAATCAAATGGAGTAAAATCCAAACCTGAGAAAAATAAAATGGATTGAATCCGAATAAACTACTTTGATAATTAATTCATGAAATAGAAGTTGAATTAGTGAATTTAAAACTTGAATTGTGAACTAAATAAAAAAATGGTTCGAATTTGCAAACATATTCAAGTAAGTAGAAATAAATTTCTGAATGAATGGAATTTACAGTTGCTAGTACATGAAATTAAAGCTGAATGTTAAGACTTCATTTTGAATTTGTTAGTAAATGTAATTCAAGCTGAATATTGAAAATTGAACTTTGATATGAATTAGTAAATGAAAGTTAATCGATGAAATTCAATATTCAGAAGTTGAATTGAATTTAAATAAGAATGGAACTGTGAATTAAATTAAAATGAATGTGAAATGTAAAATTAAATGATAATGAATATGTATAACTTCAATAGTGAAATAAAAATGTATAAGCAGTTTATATTGAAAATTTTGTAATAGAATTTGCAAAATGGTTTGAATATATGTAACTAGACATTATGGCTAGTAGATATACAGGTGTTATTAAGGAAATTGGATTTTGAAGATGAATTTGAATTGCTCGACAAAAGGTAAGTATTTAAATTTCAATATGAAATTTGATGATTTCTTATCTAGCCGCTTGGCTTTTTCTTTTTCTTTTTGAAATCTGAGAGTCCGTAGGGACGTTTTGTAGTCGTACCGTATCAGCCGTGCAAAGGAGACGCTGGCGAAATTTTTCGGAAATTTAGGGCGTTAGAAAATTTTTGTGAAAATTTTGAAAGTTTAAATTTGAATTTGAATTTGAATTTGAATTTTGAAGTGAACAATGTTGTTTGAAGATTATGAAAATGTTTAGAAATCTAGTTGAATTAATAATGAATCTTTAGTAGAAGATTTGTTTTGAAAATTAGATAAAACTATTGATTGTGAAAAATGATAGACGAGTTAAGGACCACTTTTCCTAACTTGTAATTTCGAGGACGAAATTCTTTTAAGGGGGGAAGTTTGTAACGACCCAGAATTTTTGATAATTAAAATTCGAATATTTAATTGATTTTAAATATTAATAAATGAATTTAATAAGTCGAATAATTTATTTAAAGGATATTGGATTTAATTTGATAATTAAATCGATAAATTAATAATTGAAATTCCAGAAATAATTAAAAATCGAGTTAAAATGATTGAAAATGATTTGTAAAATTTTATTTAATCATACTGGAGTTATAGAAAGGTTATAGAACTTTTAAAATTGAATTTGGAGTTAATTTGTGAAAATTGAATATTTTAATATTTAATTATCGACTGTAAAAATAGTCAATTTTCGAACAGTCTCAGAATTGAACGAAACCAGTTCCATTGGATCCGTAATAGTTATTTATTATCGTATTTCAATTTTCGTATCCATCGGAGTTGTCGTTTGACCGTGGCAGCTCGAAATGCGTCGAAATTATTTTAATTTAATTCGGCGAGTTAAAATAGTCATTTTTTTTCAAAAAGTCTCGGATTTCGACGAAACCAGTTTCATCGGATCCGTAATGTGATATTATTATAAGATTTCAAATTTCGTAATTTTTGGATTTACCGTTTGTCCGGGGCAAGCCAAAACGCCTCGAAATCGATTTAAATCGGTTTAATTTAAATTGATCGTTTATTGCCATATCTCACACATACGATCGAATTAGCTTCCGAAACCTGTTCCATTGTGTCCGAAACGTGGGGTAAACCCCAGAAACGCCAGTCACCGCGCGTAAATCGGAGTTCGGAAAAATTCCGGATGAATAGTAATTCGTTGAATTTTCTATAAATAGACCATCTTCATTCACAAAATAGAAAACAAAGAAAACCCTAACTCTAAATTTTTCTCAGCCGCCACCAACGAAATGAATGGCCGACATCACTCCATACTTTTCCTCCCAATCTCTCTTAATCCGCCGATCTATACGTAAATGTTTCAACTACAACATTAAAGAGACAAGTGAGATCTTTCGATCCATACGGTTATGATGGGTTTTTGTGTAAAGATGAGGCGAGAATTTCTGTTTGAAGGCCGCGACTTCGTGCACGTTTTCGCACGCGTGGGGACCACCGAGTTCGACCGTGGTTGGGGCGGTGGTGCACTAGAGCCAGGGCTACGACGTGATATTTGTTGATCATCCTGGAGATCGATGAGATGGGCTCGGCAATCTAGGGTTTCGTTATATGATGGGTTCGAATTTCACCTGGTAATGTCGCGCGCGTGAAATAGAGGGAGAAGAGAATAGGCGGCCACGATCTGTAGTTGCGAATTGGATGGTCCAGATGTGATGAAGGTTGAAAATTTAAAAGAAATTGAAATTAGAATTGTATATTAAATTCGTATTCACTTTAAAAAAAATGCATATCTTTTTGCTGCGTGATCAGAATTTGACGAAACAAAATGCATTGGAATCGTATCGTCGAATACTTCGCGATGGAACTGGATTGGAAACGATCGGGGTCAGTGAAAATTTTGAGTGAGATTAAACGTGCGTTTAATTTCATTCGAAATAAACGCTACAAATTGCTATCGAAAAATCAAGGTGAGATCTTCTCACTCAAATAAATTTGGATTTGCAGTTATTGATTGATTGCTATTGGATGTGATATTAGATATAGTAGGATATATATCTATATATAGCAATATATACATATTGGCATATGTATATATTGGATTGATTGATTTCCCACCTCGTATAGCGGATGAGACCCTATTGCGCCGTTAGTAAGCGGATAATATTTATTAAACCCATATACCGCGATAATTCCGTACTGGAGCGGAATTGGTATTGTGCTAACATCTGTGGATGCAGGGAAACAGGTTGGAGGGATCCAACTGGATTCCTCACCGTATTGATTATTTACAGCTATTGTGATATATTCTGTTATCATATGATGATATATGATATTTGATTGTTGTGATTGATTGTTTGATGCTGTAGCATCATCGGATCCATTTTTGAAGTTAAAAGTAACGATATTATTTTTAAAAGGATTTCAAAGTGATTATTTGAAAATATACGTTTTATTGAATTTTGGAATTAATTCATTTTAAATAAATAAATGTTATAATTTTCGTGTTATAAAATTATGAGATTTGTGAAGATATAATAAGAATGTGGTTTTTGAAATATAAGTTGATTAAATTGTAATTGGGTTAAATTGAAATTTTCGAATTATTATAAATGGATTATATTTATAGAAGATGTATAAAATTGTTATTTTATAAATAAAAATAAGGAGATTTTTTAGGAGTTCTATAAATGTTAAAATTGAACTTATAAACGGATTTTATAAGTAAGTAGTATTAATAGATATGCGATTTGTGAAGTTATAAGATGAAGGATTTTGAAAATAAATGAATTATAAGTTATCAACTTATGAATTGGATTTTTGTTATATAAATGAGTCAAATGGAATTGTTTAAATTTTATATTTCATAACTTGAAATTGTTATAAAATATAAAATTGTGATTTATAAACGTTGTTTATAAATCCGAAATCACTTATTTTGATACGTGAATTGTAGAAGTTAATTAAAGGAATTATATCCACGATTTTGGACAGTGGATAAGCTTTTAAATAAAATGTGTAGAAATGTTGAATTTGGATAACGAAGTATATTCACGATTTTGGACAGTGAATATATTATTAAATAAAATGGATATGTTTTGGAAAAGTGATATTACGAAATGAAGTAATTGTTTTAAAAGATGTTTTAAAATGTGTTAAATATCGAAACCATAGATTTCAACATTTTTTTGTTGAAATAGACGTTTTCGAAAAATAAGGAAATGGTGGACTATAACACTGTTGTTATAGTAAATGATCTCCGAAAGGAAATGTTTTATATAGTATTGGGATTTACATCTCTATCTTAATTTCGAATCTCTATACTAGTGATTTTTGAGTCGTCGTAACGATGTTTTACGTAACATTCGTTTTGACTCACATAAATGTGCTTAAAAGAATGATTTCCTTAAAGAATGAGTTTATACTTAAATTTGATTTAAGTATATTGAATATTTTCCAAGTGTTGAAAATAAATAGATTTGTGAAATACTTATTATTAAATAAGTATGGAAATGTGTTCCAAAATGAAATGAAACGTTTTGAGATTTTATCTTCTTAAAGATAAAATGAAATTGACTATTTGAAATCAATTGAAAATCGTATATCAGTAGATATTTGAAATATAAATTCACTATGGAATTTATAAAAGGAAAGGGAAACTGTTTAGAAAAATAAATGTTGATTTATTTTTGAAGTGTGGAAATTTTATATCTAGTAAAGATATTTTTGAAGATAAATAATTTGGAAAATTATTTGGAATCTGGTGATGTTGCGCATCTTTATTGATAGTTAAATAACCGACTATCAATAATTACCTTTAGATAGGTATTTGTTGTGAATTGGATGAATTTGAATGCCACACTTATTTTGAATAATCGCTCACTATTCGGGTTAGTCGGGAAAGGACCATGGGGTCGTATAACCCATTCCGAATATGTGATACGTCGTTATGAATTGCATTCGAAGACCGGTGTTGAAGACCGGATATTTTTGAAAACGGAAGGATTACCGTCGAGTTACTCTACATCGGCTGATCTCCGGTTTAGAGATTTTATCACCCTTAGTGACGGGAAGTCCGGACGTGATTAGAAATTTATCCGGATATGCAAGGGCTTCGTGAGAAGTGCCTTCGGTTCTGTTCGATCCCGGAACAGACTTGTATGGATTGTGTGTCTGACGTTACAATTTGAGATATAAAGCTGATTTCTTTCAAATACATATCTGTTGGTGGCGGAGAATTTATTCTCTTAGCTTAACACCCTTCTCTGAGACGTATGAGCTCAGAGGTTATGTAGTTGAAATTCATCAGCGATATATCCCAATTTGGTAACGTGGCATACTGAGTGTTGCTGTGAAATGATCAGTGTTTGATCATTTGTGATATGATCATTTGTTTGATCTTATATCTTTGTGATCATAGGTTGATCATTTGTTTGACCCGAAGCATGGCTTTTTGCGAAGCGTAGCTTTGTGGACGAGACTTCGTCGAGCCTCACACCCCGGAAATGGTCAAAACAGGAAGGATGCGGCAAGGTTCTAGGGAGTAGCGCCCCTTAGTGTATGTCATTCCTTCTGGATAGAGGTGGTATCATGGTATGGAGCCCAGATACTTAACCTATGTGGTTACTGCATTATTTTTACTATGTGGTTTGTTGCGAATCGGGGATCCTCGGGAAGATCGGTGACGATCGGGGGATGGCATACGCGTGTCAGTAGTTACCTATTTTTGCAGAGGTAACCCGGCCTTGTGTTGGCAGAGATCCGGTTAGGTTCTCGGGTCGTCTATTCCAGGGACGTACCCATCGTGGATAGGAAGTTCCTTGGCCTGACCATTTGTTGGAAATCCAAAGAAACAATACGATCTTGTACGGTTTTAGTTGTAGAACCTATCATTCACTTATGGTGGTCACCACTGTTTGGATGGTAGCTATAGTAGGCATAAGTGCGGAATGCCTATGCTGGCTAAGATTAATATTATACTTTCGAAATGATTTCTACACTATGCACTAATAATAATATCAAAAAAGAATTTGATTTTGCGTAGTAAGCATCTTTGACTATCATAAGAAGAAATCTCCTCCAATTCTGCGTTTGCATTGTGTGTGTGGTGGGAGGTCTTATGGTAGTTTCATTTTCCAAAAGCATTGCGAATTTGTTTTATTTTCTTTGTGAAAAATAACTGTTTTACGATCTCACACCAGTCACCATGACTGACTCGGAGTTTATTGTTTCCCTTCTAAACTCTGGGTGCCCACCAATTTTCCACACGGGCAGTCTAGAGTTAGGTTATCAGGATATTCTGGAGCTTTGGAAGCAAGCTGGATGACGAGACGTAGTATTTGTATCTGATATTATTTATTCCGCTGTGTATTCTGTATGAGGACAAGTTATATAACTGTCCATTGTTGTATATTGACTCTGATGATTGATGTATGAAAAAAAAACTGATATAGTTCTTTGTTTAAAGATTATTCATTTATCTATTATATTTTGTTCCGCTGCGATGTGTAAGATTCTGATATTGTTTCTGTTCTGATGTTGTTCTGTCTGTTCTTCTTTTTTCTCTCTTCTTTCTTCCTCCTCTTTTCTTCTTCTTCTACCTTTTTCTTCTATTTAAAACCCTCACTATTGGAGTTTCCGGCATTCGATTTCTCGGCAGTCGATAAAGTGAGTATCGATGTCGAATTTTCGAAAGTCGAAAATCCTGTACGTGACAGTCGATATAGAAGACAATAAACACTGTAGCACTGCCTTGCTCTTTTCAGTATATATGCGCTTCCTTTGTGTTCTAATGAAAACCCAACTATTTGATTACTTTATCAAAACACTTATTCCAACTTCTTAAAGCTTGTTTAAGACCATATATTCATCTTAACAACTTACAATCTTTTCCCTTGCTCCCATTGACATCGAAACCCTTAGGCTACGACCTATAAACGGTCTTATCTAAATCAGCATTTAGAAACATCATTTTCACGTCCATATTTCATAGTCATAGAATGCAATGATAACAAGTAATATCCGAATGGACTTAAGCATGGCTATAGGTGAAAATGTTTTGTCATAATCAACACCTTGAATTTGATGGAAACCTTTCTCAACTAGCCTCGCTTTATAGGTCTTTACCTTTCCATCTACATTTAGCTTCTTCTTAAAGATCCATTTGTTTCCAATGGGTTTTATCCCTTTTGGGTACATCATCCAAAATCCATACTTTGTTTGTGTACATGGAATCCATTTCGGATTTCACAGATTCAATCCATAATGTAGAGTCTTTTTTCTGCAGTGCTTGTCGAAATGTAAGAGGAGTGTCATCTTCTATGACACGTTCCTCTTTCTTGCCATCCATTATCTCTTTGGTGCATGAGATTAAGTACTAGACCTTCTAATAGGTTGCATGTTATCTATATCTATGAATTTGGCTCTTCTACTAGTTTACTCTCTGTATAAGTTTCTTGATCTCAACCAGTTTACAACTTCACTGTTAATTTCCTCTGACATAAATTCCTTTTGTAAAAAGGATTGAGAAACACTAAACTTTTGTTCCTTAGTGTTATAGAAAATATATCCCATAGAATCTTTGGGATATCCTGCAAGTTTACACTATATTGATCCTTCCTTAAACTTATTAGGCCCAACGTTATTAATGTAGGCTGGACAACACCACACCTTCAATTACCTAAGGTGGGGTTTATTCCTAATACCAGATCTTATATGGTGTATTAGGCACAAATTTAGTAGGCATCGAATTCAGCATAAGCATTGCGGATTCTAACGCATATCTCTCGTAGGAAAGAGTTAACTCAGCTCCAATCATCATAGATCGAACCATATCTAATAGGGTCTGATTCCTTCTCTCCAAAACACCGTGTTGTTGCGAAGTATAGGGTGGAGTGACATTAGAGATAATCCCATTATCTTTTAATTATTGTTGGAGCTCTTTTTCAACATACTCTCCTCCTCAACCGGATCGAAGTATTTTAATTCATGGTTCGTTTGGTTTTCAACTTCATTCTTTACTCTTTAAATTTCTCAAGGACATCAGATTTATTCTTCATAAGATGTACATATCATAGCCTTGAGAAATCATTGGTAAAAGTTAAGAAATATATGCAAAATATCATTAGTCACTATTGACATTAGGCCACACACATCAGAAGTTCATTAACTCTTTCGTTGCTCCTGTTGAAGAGGTGCTTGGTCATTTTTCCTTTGAGATATGACTCACAAGTGTCAAATAATTCATAAAAAAATAATAGAAGAAAACCTTTAGTTTTTACGTTTTGTGGTCTTTTGTCACTTATATAACCTAGCCTACAATGCAATAAGTAACTATCTTTAACATTAATAGCAAAAGAATTATTGATATCACGTACATTATTAAAGTTAAGTATATGAATGACACTATCCAAAACACCGTTCCAGATACTTACCACCAAACATGATGTTTATTACAATGAAAACCATATCCCTTTTACCAATCTAGACATAGATATGACATTGCAAATAAAGTTCTTTCCATATTAGCAATTATTCAAAATAATAATAAATCCATTGGGCAAGCATAAATGATATGTTCCAAACGCAGTTGCATCTACAATAGATCCACCTACAACATGAAAGATTGTTTCACCTTTTACCATAGGTTGCCTACTCTTAAGTCCCAGTGATGAATTACAGACATGAATTCCAAATCCAGTATTTATGACCAAGAATATTTATTGATTGCAAAATAATTTTAAATCATAAACATACTGTTAGGAGCCGAAGAAATTGTTTTCGACTTTTCTTTTACCATCTTCAAATAGTCTGGAAATTCCATTTCCATTGCCCCTTCTTATAACAATGGTGACATTCACCCTTGTCACTAAAGGCATACCTTTACCTTTCTTACTTCCATGCTTTTTCTTCTTCAAACTTTTTGAAGGCATTGCGTTCCCTTTTCAGCGAGCACTGTAACTTGATTATTGAATGAACTTTCAACCGATCTTAATATATTGAGTAGCTCAACAATGTTCACATTCATCCATCTCATATTAACATTCAATATGAACAGCTCAAACTATGAAGTCGGCTAGCCTAAATCTACTTGCACCTTTTCAATAATTTTGGCACCATTGTCGTGAAGTCTATCAATATAGCCCTTCAGCATTATGACATGGTCCTATACACGACCGCCCTAACTCATTTTCAAATTGAAAAACTTGTTAGCAATCTTGTACCTTATGGAATAAGATCACTTCCCCACCAAAGCTTTGAGGTTATCAAAGATTTTGTGGACAGTCATATGCTAATGTTTTCTTTATAATGGTTTGTCTAAAGTAGACAGCACGTAGGCTTGGGCAATGTCGTAATCAGTTACCGAAGTGTTATATGCCTTAACTATACCGAGATCCACACCTGTAACGGGTTTAGGTTTCAAAGGTTCGGTTTTGATAGACTATAGTCATTTATAGTTTAGAGCTATTTCTATCGTTCTTAACCAATCAATGTAGTTATGTCTAGTGAGCTTATCGTTTCCATAAAAAATAATTAAATTGGTCATCTTGCTGCAAATTTAATTAAATTTGATCAGTATAGTTTTATAGGAAATGTTCTTATAATATTAGATAGGTCAAATGTATTCATTTTATTTTTCTAATAAGGCTCCTAATAGATTTTTATATTGCTCAAAACCCTAAGAAAATATAGAAATTAAAATCACAGTATACATACCATACATATGTATTTATTTCAAAATTCTATTTGGGTTTCTTATAGTTTCACTTGTATTATAATTATACATATTTAATCACATAGGTTTTAACTTATTTATAACTATTATAAATTAATTAACTTATATAATGTTTATATGTATCTTATTAATTAAATAAAATTTAATAATTTTAATTCTTAGTTTAATTAAATATTGATTAAATTTTATTTTAACTAAACTATTTAAGATGGATAATTAAATATAACCTTTATAATTTTTTTTATTTATATATCTTAATTAATTAACTTTTAATTAATTAATTATTAGATAAACTATATATTTAATTAAACATTTTAATTAAATATTTTAATAAATTTCATATTTTTATTTTATTTACCTTAAGGAATTTTAAGATAAATACTATAACTTTTATATTTATATATTTATGTAATCAATATATATATATATATATATATGATTAATCATATCAATTAAATATAATTTTTAAAAACTATCACTTTATTTTATAACATTTATAAAATTTCCTTTTTAATATTTTAAATTTAGCATTTAAATGTAAAATACATTTTAAAGTTTCAAATCTTAATTTGAAAATTAGCATAAGGCTAAAATAACATTGGGCCCACCCTTTAGACTTACTCCACTATTGGGCCGGGCCAGTATGCAAAGAGTGGAGAATACCTATTATTCAACTCCAAGCCTAGACACTAATATTCTTGACCCCATCAGACAGAAATTTTTATTAGTTGGCCATAAATGCTAACTATTAGACTGCATAGACCATACAAATTCTGATACCACTGTTGGAACCGGTCTATTAGCAATAGATGAAATGGGTAAATTTAAAAAATTCCCTAGTTGGATCTTAACAGGCCTATTTAGTCTTTGAGTTAACATTATATCCAATATATTTATTAAATAAAATTATATTTAATTTTAAATATTTTTATATTTTATTTAGTTAATCTTATTAATTAAATATGTCTAATGCTCATTATTAATTTGTCTAATATATTCAAACATAGATGTGATGACATACATGTTTGATATGTTAGCATAACATATCAATATAACAAATATAAACATTGTTTAATATATACATGTATAGATATTGAGATTTATATCTACTATGTATATAATGAGCATATATATTACCTTATTTAAATTATTTAACATTAATATATATATATATATATATATATATTATATTTTGAAAATTTATATTTGATAAAACAAAAAATTTGACTTTGTTAAAATATCTCATATATTTTAACTAAGTCCAAAATTTTAAATTAAAATTCGAATTAATTAGAATATCTTATTTTGACTTGGTAAATATATTTAATTTTAAATTTAAATTTAAGTCAAAATAATAATTTATATTTATAAAATATCTTCAAATTGACCGAGTATTTTTTATAAGTATATATTAAATATATGCATAGCCGAAGTTATATTTTTATATATATTTTATTTTCAAATAGATATTTTAAAATTAAAACATATTCAATATATTTATTATTATATAAAATATTTATACTATAAAATACCTTTTGGCCAATTTTTTTATTAAAATAAAAATAGTCGAGAGTAATATTTGTTTGATATATGTATTTATGTATGTATGTATATTAACTTTGAAATTAATGTATTTTACTATTATATAATACACACATATACATATATAATTTTGGCCCAAATATTTTTGTTTATTTATTAAAAAAACTGACCCAGAAATGTATGTAGTAACTTTAAATTTGAAATTAAGGTATTAAACTATATAAAATGATTATAATTGATGAATGATTAACTAAAAATATTAGAAGTTATATTTTATGTATAGAAAAATACTCATACATTATAAAATTATCGATAGTCAAAAATAATTTTTTTTAAATCATTTATAATTAAAACCATTGTATTTAATTGAATTAAAATATTTAATTAACCAAGTTCCTCTTCTAACCTAGATCTGCTTTCATCCTCTACTTCCACGTCGCTCATCTTCTAATCCTCCCTTCTCATTGTTTCATTGTCGTTCTTCCCTCGATCGTTGAATCCCTCTCTTTGGAGTCATCTCCAAGTCCGATGGCGAAGAATAGAAAGACCAAATCAAAATCCATGGCCGCTTTCGTGAATAGTCCTTCCTCTCAGACGAGGTCGGGTCAAATCTATGAGGCTCATGTGGTTCGTGCTTCCTCGCCGTCTGCATTCGATTTGGATTCATGTACCGAATCACAGGTTAATTTAAATCCTCAGTCCTTGTTAGCTTATGGTTGTAGTCTGGTTGAGTTTCCAACTCATGTTGTTGTCAATTTGGTAAATTCCCTGTGATAACTCAAATGTAGTCTGATATCATAGTATGTTTGCAATTAATGATAATGTTTCTATGGTTACTCCTATACATGCTCCACTTAGTGACATTCCTAAGCAAATGCCAATTTATACCACTGCATTAGGTAACCTAGCTACAATGGGAACTATGTTAATGGATCCCTATATTACACCTTCTGTTGTTATCCCTATTAACCCTGAGATTCCAATTTCTAGTCGGATTTCGAGGGCTACAAATCAAAATAATACAATGCCTTCTACTGCTATTCCGGGTGCTGCTATCCCGACTATGTTGTCCTCCTTGTTTATGAATAAACATCATACCGCTGGAGTTTACATTCTAATATGTTTTGATCTTAAGTTGGAAATTGGTATCAATATCCATCCTCCTGATGTTGTTGACGCAGGAAAATTATTTTGGCACGAATAACTTGTTGGTTTGTTCCTTGATGATAGACCCCCATTTACTATTATGAAATCCCCATTAAGGAAGTTTTGGAGATTAAAAGGAAAGATTACCTTGCGTTTTGATAATTCAATGTTCTATTTTTCTTTCTCATATCCTAAGGACAAACTACACTTTCTTGAATTAGAGCTAGTTATTATTCTAGGAAACCATTTACTGTTACCAAATGGAGTCCATTGTTTGATAATGCATGTGAATAGGTTCTCTCTATCCATGTATGGGTTCATTTCTCAAACATCCCTTCTATATTTCAAACTATGGTTGGTATTGACTGGTTAGCAAACCTAATTGGTAAGTTAGTTTGTTTTGATGAGGCCACGGTGAGAAGGGACAAATTAGGTTACCATATGTACTACCCGTTGAACCGGCTCCTGGACTTGTTGCTTGTGTTGATGTTGGTTACAAGTGGAAACCACCAATATGTACAAATTGTAGACGCTTTGGTCATCTTGTTGCTTCTTGTAAGCACACCCCTGCTCCTATGCCATTGCCTAACGTCGAGGAAGATATGGTGAAACTTCCTATCCCATAGAAGATACCTCTTCCAAAAGTTACGAGGCGTGTTTGGGTTCCCAAACACTCGATCCCACCTTCCCATGTAGGTGTTGCCACTGCTTCTATTCTGCCTAGCTCTAGCACAAGCTCTATAGCCGTCCACTTTGAATGGTGTTCTGAAGAGAAGACCTAGGTCTATGAACCGGCGCAAATATACTATTCCCCTTTGTCTGGCACATACTTTAAGTTCGTCTCTGATTTGGTGGGCAAGCATTGATCCTTGTTTTATCACATTTCTAGTGATTCCCTTATCCTGTCTATGGATGGTAAATATGGTGACATATAGTGAGATTTTAAAGGACAAAACTTGGGACATGCATTACATTTTCGACAGTGTTGCAGAGATGTTTGATCTTAAAATTGCATTACTTTTTAATGAGTATGTTAATGTTATTGGTACCGACTCGTCTGACGATGAGTACAAATCCTCCTCTGGACAGGAGGATTAGTTGTTTTTATAGTTGTTTAGTAGCTTAGGCATGTTACCTAACTCCTATATTATAGTTAGCTTAGTCATTATTTTAGTTGCTGAGATGTCTTAGCCTCACACCTGTATTTCATTTGTAAAGTGGTATAGCCACTATTAAACCAGCTTGCCCGTGCAAAATAATAATACTTTGTTTTGCCTGCAAAAAAAACATTTAATTAACTATTCAATTATATAAATTAATATTACATTATAATAAAGCAATACTAATATATATATATATATAAACAGTGATATGAGCATATAATAGTTTATATAAAATATAATCATACCTGGATGAAGATGAACCATGTTTGACACACCTCGATCTAAGTAGTCTCATGGATCTGCAAAATCACTATGCGAAGCCTGCAATCTTCGACGTATAACCAACTTAATGGAGTATCTTAGTATTTGGGATGATGGGCTTAAGGAATTCGGCTATGGCGGCCAATTATAGGTAGTTGGGTTGCAGAAGAGAGCCCCAAAATTAAAGCAAAGTGGTGTGAATTTATAGAAGTCGATAAGGCAATATTTAAATAAATATCTACCCACTTATCTCTCATCTACAAATCCCCATTCAACATTCTCATTCTCCCAACATATATGACCGGCCTGCCTTGATGATGTGGCAATCCACATCGTTTTGTAATCATTTATTAAATATTTAACCAGTTAAATACAAATTGATATCGTATATCAATGCATACATATAATAATTATATATATACATAAATAATTATTAAAATCACCTTGAATATTTCTAAGGGCTACCCCATTTACTAAAGGAAACTCAAATACTAAATATACTCATATAGCTAGTATAGTGATTCATATTGAATAACTCAAATATCAATTTTCATTCATCACTTTAGCTATTGATGTGGCAGTTTGGCTGAATTCATAGATTATAGATCTTATCCGTAAAATCCAATTTTACATTTTCTTCACTAGTACCTTTTGGTAACGATAATTTACACATATTATCTTTGTCAATACTATAACTGTAACATCCCTCATTTCATAATGCCAAAGATGGAATCCCAATCTGTTGTACCTTGGAATTATCTTTCAATGACGGAGATGAGATCTGTAATAATATACAGTCTTAAGTAAACAGAGTAGAAATTCAAAATAAAACACATCTTTGTGGATTTAGCTTAACAATTATTTTTACATCCAAAGTCACGCCACGTTGGGTCAATAATAGAGTACATAGTACAACTACTAGTTCCCATATATGACCATATGGGCACCAACACCAGATACAACGGGAATAAACATAAATATAACTCCCAATCCTCTACTTTGTCTTTGGCTTACATTATTCGGCTATCCCCAAAAGGGACCTGCCTAAACCCATTAACACAGCCCACTCGAATAAATACCTATGAGCTATAGGGAAAACAAGAATAAGAACACAGGCCAAACATAAAGTCTAGCGTGAATAACATTTTACCTTAAAGAATGTAAGATAGTGAGACCACGCCGCCTATATGTGAAAGGGAATATCTCATTGCTTTCCAAAGCTATAATATCAGAATGTATAGGATGTTTAATTTGTGACATCATCCAAGTGTAAAAATACTATGATTCCATAACCAAAAGCTTCCCTTCGATTTGTATCACAGAGGAAACTCCAATATTCCATTACACCAAAATACCCTATCCTTGTTTACTCCTACGGCTTTATATACTTATATCATTAAAGTTCTACCATTCGGCTGCTACTACGGCCTTATGCCTATATACCGTATACATTAATCACACTAATTCTCGATTGCCATGAAGGCCTTATGCCTTGTCATTTTTGGTCGCCAAACAGGCCTTACACCAACGCCTTCATAGTTAGGTTGACATGTAGGCCTTATACCTATTTCACTTTCGATTTCTATAACAACCCATTGTCAAGAAGCAATAAATTGAAAATTTAATAGTAAAGATAAATTAATTAAATGCAATTTAGTATAATAAATGTAAATTACGAGAATGATTGGAAATTAAACGAAAATAATTTTTATATTGATAAATATTGATTTGGTGATTTATTTACCTATTTAAAAATTTAAAGTATAAATTAATAATAATATGAAATAAAAATGATTCAATAAATTTGGTAAAGGAATTTTTTTGAAATAAATGAAATTAGAAATTATCATTTGAATTTTATTTAATTATTAAAGGAATTAGAAATTTAATTTATAAATAAGTTAAAAAGATATTTGAAGAAAATATTAAAAGAAATATATAACTTGTAAAAAATAATTATATAAAACGAAAACAAGGTTACATGAAAGTTAAGAGAAAGTTAAATGTAAATTCAGTTGATTGAGAATGGATTAAAATAAGAATGACAGGGTAATTTTATAAATGGGAAAAAATGGTTTAGTGAATAAATTAAGGCCTAATTAGGCTTAGGCATCTAATATCTTAAATAAAACCTTGAATTATCCATTTCCAAAAATTTCTTCCCATTTGTACATACAAGCTTACGTTCAAAGAAAGGAGATCTTGTAGCTCATTCCATTTATTTTATAAACTTCATCAACCCTAACTCCTCTTTTAAAATTCCAAAAATAAATCAAAAAAATTCCTTAAATTCCCAAACTCAATTTTGAGCTTCTTGACACCAAACCACACCTATATCTAAGGATAAATTTGAGTTCTAACATCATATTGGGGTAGTTGGAAAATTAAAGGAAAATGTAAGCAAAGGAGATTCGAGGGCTAAAGTGAATTTGAGATTCTACAACGTTAGGTGAGCTATCAATTCATGTCTATTTTGAAATTAATGTGCCTAAAGTATATCTTTTGCTTCTCTGATCATGGAAGAACCATCTACTGTCAATGAAGCTTTACCTGCTATTGAAGATGTTGAATTATATATGATATTTGATTGTGTTTGAGCATGATTGGGTAGAAATATAGTTGAATAAGTGTGCATGAACTGGAAAGAGGTTTGCAAGGATGTATGCTTGAATTTGATCATAGAAGCTGAATATAGCTTTAGAAATGTGTGATATCGGTAGATCTACCGGTCGAGCACTAGCGGTCGACCACGCTCGACCGGTGGAGCGATCGGTAGCCTAAAAAATACATTGTTTTTTTAAAACATTAATTAATTAGATAAAAATAAATTAAATAAAATGTAAATAAAAAGATATATAACAATAAACTTATACCTATATTTAAATTAGACATATAATTCAATAAGTTAGATAATTCATTGAGGTAGTATAATAATATTTAGAAGAATTATTATTGGCATTTATTAAATTCTTATTTTAAAATAAAAGTAAATATAAGTAAATTATATATATATATGCGTGTGTGTGTGTGATAAATGTAATTTGGTTTCACGATGAAATATTATTTATATTAAGTATTAAATTCATTAATGAGAATTAACTATTAATAAATTGATTTAGAGGTTAAAATAATTGTGAAAAAAAATCAATATGAATATTAATAATCATTTAAAAGTTTTGTGATGCTCGTGTATTGAGATGAGTATTTCTTTGAATATATATCATATATATATATATAATGTTTCAAAGATTAATATCAAATAATCTATAAAAGGAAAATGTTTTATAAATCATTTATGTAACTATGATTTCTGTGTGATGAGGAATTTGAATAAACAGAGTTATAATACCGCTTGGTATGAGACTTTTGGTAATATTTTTCTGGTAATTCATCGGATTTGTTACATAGAAATATAGTATGGATTGAGTATATTTTATGAGCATTGAATAAACGTTTAAATATTATGCAATGGTATGGGATGCTATTGTAATATTTATTCGGTTATTCATTATAAGTAAATGTCATTCATATGGAGATTCATTGTGTATGATATGATACTCACTTTGGTTAGTAATATTTATACTTATTGCTATGTATCGACATATATATTAAGCTGTGTGTCAGCATATGTATAGAGCCATGTGTCGACATATGTTTAGAGCTATGTGTTAGCTATGGAGTATAGATACTATGTGTCTGTCTATCTTTGATCAACTTCCTTTATGATTCGGGAGTGAATCAGATTAGGCCAGTATCCACCCTGGTAGCCTTAGTACGGGGCCATGCCCTTAATCCATCACAACCTATTCTTATAGCTATGTGCTATCACTTTGTGCATTTGCCCCTATGTCTCCTAGATCCGTAGTCTGTTGCCATTGGGGGCATGTGTCGGGTCATGATCGAGTTGAGTCCTCGCATAGACAAGCAGATATATCGATCTTGTCATGGTACTGAGGGAAGGTAACCAAAGACTATAGGAGCTATGTTAGAAGGGCACGTCTGTAGTCTCTTGGAGCGAGTGTGTGATGTCAGTCTCCTGTCTGGTTCCGGTGTGTATGGTAGATGGACATATACTATTTATACTCCTATGAGATGATAAGTATGACCGTGCTAGAGTTCATGTGTCTAAAGTGTTGGCAGCCCCTATGTAATCCATACTCGTCCTTTGGTATTATATTTTTAGTTATAATCGGAAGGTAGCCATTATATTATAAATGTAGGGATTGATGTTATGCATATATGTAATAATTGTTTTACTCATATATTAACTTAGTTTATATTATTGTCATTATACCACTCTTGAATTGGATTTAGACATAGTCTAACCCGTGTGTTATTTATAATACTCGGGTCAACCCGAGACATTGCAGGATCAAGTACACCATAGGCAGGTGCATTCACTAGGTTTATAGGTGGCTAATAGTTATATATATATATATGATGATACATTTCTTATGTATTTTTGTAGCCTCATGGTTGTATATATTATGATGTATTTGGTATTGTATGTATATACTGGGCCAGAGACTATCATTTTGTAGCCCTACTAGACTTTGTATTATGTGATATATTATATTTTATCTGCCGCGTTTTGACTCTATGCACTCTATTATATTCTGTGATTAAGTATTGTTCTTTCCTAGAGGCACACATGTTTATTACTTTGCACTGAGACCGTGCACATCTATAATAAGTGCTTTATGATTTGAGACATGTACCAGTGTTAGTCCAAAGGAATATTCACATGTGTACCCATATAGGCTCATTTTTTGTATTATCCGATAGTATTGTATAGTAGTACACTTGGATAGTATGGGTATGGAGGTAGGGTTTTTCATTCGGTATCAAAGTAGGTTAGAACAATACATGTTACAAAGAAACACAAGCCATTGGCCTGGATGGACTTAAGATTCCATGTCCCTTGGGTATTGGGTAGATTACTTATATATATTTATATTACTTATGTATACATGGTTACTATAGGGTGTTGTCATCTGGATGTGTATTTGTTAATTATGTAATATATATATATATCAGTGTGTGTGTTAATGTTATTTTATTTATTTTAGTCTTAATCTCACTTCTTTGTAGTAGTGAGAAATGGCTGGTCCTCATGCTGTAGGAGTTTTCATGACTACAGAGCAGCTAATGGAGTTTGTGAGGAGCATCCAGCAGTCCAGTGCTTCCATAACTCCTAATCTTCCCACTCCTCGATTTTATTTTTCCAAATTGTGCCACGATTATGCTAGCCTTGAAGGCAATACCTTCAAGGGTACAGAAGGAGTGATTGGAATACAGTATTGGCTTAAAAAGTGTGAGTGCATTTTCATATATATAGGGATTACATACTAGTGGAGGGTCCAGATAGCATCCAGCCAATTGTAGGAGAGAGCATTGGATTGGTATGAGCTGTTGGTTGTAGAGATAGATGAAGCTGAGCTAACTTGGAATGAGTTCGAGGACCAGTTTGAGTGGAGACTCCCTCTCGAAGCAGAGAAGGGAGCGATGATCAGGAAGTTTATAGATTTAAAGCAAGGACGCATGCCACTAGCCTAATATATATGCCATTTTTAAAAGCATTGTCAAAGTATGGAACAAATCTCATTAACACTCCATTGGAAAAGAATCAAAAGTTTATGTATGGACTGAATGAAGACCTAAGGAAGGCCCTTCTACCTCAATTGGAAGTTACTTTTGAGAAGCCGTAGACACAACACTAAGGTTAGAAGAAGAGGAAAAGGAAAGCAGTAAGGAAGAACAGAAGAAGAAGGCGAGCATTAGGTAGAAGTGGAGATTTCCATTTAGGAAACTGAAGCCCAAATCTGAGGACAAGAAGCTAGTTAGAGCTAACACACCAGATTATAAAAGTCATGGTATGGAGATAGTAATGTGTTACAACTACAGAGAAAGAGGACATTATTCGAGGGAGTGTACCAAGCTGCGCCCTCTTTCATTTCAGAAGAAGTGTAGGTTCTGCAACAAGGAGGGAGGCCTCATCTATGCTTGTCCAACTGTTGATAAGAAAGGTGTGAAGCTGAATGTTGTGGAGGCGTCTGGCAGTACTTCTCATATGAAAAGGAAAGCACCTGCTGTCTTTGAAGGTATGATCTTATTTAAAGGAATTCCTATTAGAGTTCTCTTTGATGCGGGAACATCTCATTCTTTCGTATCAAAGGAACTAGGTGATAAACGTGATTTGGATGTTCTGTGCCTAGTTAGATCTCCAAGGACTGTTAACCTATCAAAGGATACACAACACTTGGGAAGATGTGCAAGAATGAGGAACTAGAATTATATGACCTAATATTCTATTGTGATTTGCATGTATTTGAATACTTAGGATTTGGGATTATTTTGGGAATGGATTGGTCAACCATTATAAGGCTCGTCTATATTTCCCTAAGAGAGTCATTACCTTAAGCCATCTAGATTCCACTAATCGAGTTAGTATGGTTCTTTGGGATATCGATCGAGACTTAGATGGAACATATTCGCTCTTAAGGCAAGAGATATAGATGATATTACTAGGATTTCTATGGTTAGAGAATACCCAGATATGTTCGAACCAATTACGGATTTACTTGCTAAGTGAGCGTAATAGCCCTAAATTTTATAATTAATTAAACAAGTTAATTAAAGGAATAAGGCGGGATAAATAAGAATGGTAGAGAGGAAAAAATTAATAAAAGTGGGTATGAGGACCCAAACCCAACTTATTATGGGATAATATACAATACTCATTTCTATTCATTCATTTTATTTTACTCAAAACTAAAATAAATGTTGGAGAAACTCTTTAATGGTGGAAGCATAAGAAGGAAAATAAGAAGAAGATATAAAAATGCAAGCTAGAAAAAACTAAAGAAGACTAAAAGCACTACATCTTAAAGTTCTAGGTGAGTAATACTTAACCCTTCTAAATTAATTTCCTTATATAAATGCATTCGGTTCAGATCTATATGTTTTTATGTGTGATGGGGTTTATATGGGTTTTCATGCAAAGACCTAAAAGTTTAATAAATGTTTTGGGAGAGGATGATCGAACATGGGATGTGTAACATCCCCCACTTAGAGGCCCAAAACTAACGGCTACGGATGCTGCGGTCATCCATAGTTATTAATACTCAGCGACCAAATATGATAATGTTAAATACATTGATATAACAGAAACACATGGATATGGAAAAAATTTAAAATCATTAAACAACTTTATCATTCCATTTCAAATCATTTCAAATTCATTACATAATCCTAGATTCGAGAACCACGTTCATAGAAAATATAATTATTACAACATACGCCAAGTGCGACTTATGAAGATGCCCCCTTGGATGATCGGAGTATATCAATATATCTAGGCAATTAAACAACTTTGCCTTTACAAAAAAACATAGCGGAATCAAACTAGAAAAGAACCCCTACTAGCTAGCTTGCCTCCTGCACGTCACCGGAAGCTTATTCATCTAATGAGGTACCTGAAAACCTCAAATCTCAAACTACCCAAAGTTAATTGAGCACTCGAGAGTTTAAGAGGAAAACATAAACTTCGAGTCAGACATAAAGCCTGGTATGAATAATAACCTACCATTTCAAACCATTTAGATATCTAGTGAGACCATGCCGCTTAACGGAACGAGTTTTCCCCTCACTAGTATCTTATCCAAAAATTTATAATAACCATATACCATGCTCTTGCATCCCAATGGTTAAAACATAGCAATTTAAAATATGATGATATGCAAACAGGTAAATTATTCTGGATTTCCCATCCCCGTTCATTTGACTATATATCTCAGTTATAGTTTTTAGGGTCACTATTAACCTATTAGTTTTCATGGGATCACTAATAACTTGTTTAAAGTTTATGGACCACCTATCCTATTTCATAGTTTTCATGGCATCACTAAGAACCTATTGGCCTCTGCCAATAACCTCATTCAATTATTTCATCAGTTCTCCCGAACCTATTGGTATCTCCAATAACTCCCCCTATACCATAGTTTTCATGGGTTAACTATGAACCTATTGACTTCTGTCAATAACTTAATCCGAATTGATATATATGAATGGGTATCTCCAATAACTTATCAATCAAACACTGTGATATAAATGAATGTGATGCACCAGTATCAAATAGTACCCTAACTGATATACTCTGAATCAAAATCGTACCTTCCATCATAGTCTTTCCCTTCTCGGTAGTAGTTGGCCTAGTTGATGATGGTCCAACGACAAAAACTTTTCCCTTGTCCGCCCTGACTGGTTCTAGACACTGATTCTTGTAATGCCCAACCTGGTCACAATTAAAGCACTTCACGCTTTTCTTTTCTGTAGCCTTCTTCCCTTTGCATGTCTGGCATTCATGAGCATAATGGCCTACCTTATCACACATGAAATAAACCAGATCAGCCTTGGCCTTCTTGGCAGCATCTCCCTTCTGGGTTCCCTTCTTCGTAAATAACTTTCTCTTCTTCCCCTGATAACCCTGGATTTCAACTGGCTTTTCCTTCCCACAAATAACAATCATTTCCTCATGTCAGATTGCCATCTTCATAACAACATTACAAGGATCAAGGGGATGTGGCAATGTCGCCCTAGCAATCTCAGGTCTCAATCCTCGAATGATCTTTTCATTCCTCTTAATTACAGTGTCAATAGTAGCATACCCATACCTGGACAGCTCGTCAAACTTAGTGGCATATGCAATTACCGACATTTCTCCCTACACCAAATCCATAAACTTTCTCAACAATGCTGACTTAGCAACTTCAGACAAAAACCTCTGCTCGAATCTCCTTCAAAATTCTGCCTAAGTCAAGTCTTCCTCAGGTACTCCGGTAGTAACACTATTCCACTAATGGAGCGCTGCTCCCTGCAACTATCTAGAGGCTAGTCTCCTCTTCTGCTCATCATTCAATCCCAAGTCAACAAAGATTCTCTCACAATGCAACAGCCAATTCTCAACTTCTATGGCATCCTCCATTCCCATAATGGCTTCCCACTAAGACTGGTATAATCTCTACTCAATTTAGCATAGTTGTTTCCAATTGGAGCCACGAGATTAACTCCTCCAACATTCCCAGCTACTCCAGCAGCTGCTCCTGCTTTCTCAGATTGGCGAAGAATTGATACATCATCCCCATATCTACTGGCGGATTTCCAGCACCCACATTGGCGTCTGCATTTTGATTAGCATTAGCCTGTCGACCCGGTTCCTCCTAGTATTGGGTCGAACATTTCCATTTGTTGTGGTGCTTCCTCCACCGAGATTTCCTCTTCTGTTTTCTGCCTCCATATATTCCTTTCTCATAAATCTGCATACAAGCCTTAGTAAGATACAAAAGAATGGTCTAAAAGAGAGGGGAACACGTACTTATATATATATATATATCAAATACAAGTACGTTACTATAGCGTTAACACAAACCACGATCTTCTTTTCCGATTCATTAGATTATGCTTTGAAAAATCTTTTAGGCTTAAATTTCTTTTAAGTTTTCATAAACCTATGCTCTGATACCAACTTGTAACATCCCCCACTTGGAGGCCCAAAACTAACGGCTACGGATGCTGCAGCCATCCATAGTTGTTAATCCTCGGCGGCCAAATACGGTAATGTTACATACATTGATGTAAAAACACATGGATAAGGATATTTTTTAAAATCATTAAACAACTTTATCATTCCATTTCAAATCATTTCAAATTCATTACACAATCCCATATTCGAGAACCACATTTAGAGAAAATATATTTATTACAACATACGCCAAGAGTGACATATAAAGATGCCCCTTGGATGATCAAAGTATATCTATATATATAGGCAATTAAACAACTTTGCCTTTACAACAAAACATAGAGAATCAAAATAGAAAAGAACTCCTACTAGCTAGCTTGCCTCCTGCACGTCTCTAGAATCTTATTCGTCTAATGAGGTACCTGAAAACCTCAAATCTCAAACTACTCAAAGTTAATTGAGCACCCGAGAGTTTAAGGGGAAAACATAAAATTCGAGTCAGACATAAAGCCTGGTATGAATAATAACCTACCATCTCAAACCATTTAGATACCCAGTGAGACCACGCCGCTTAGCGGAATGGGTTTTCCCCTCACTAGTATCTTATCCAAAAATTTATAATAACCGTATACTGTGCTCCTACATCCACAATGGTTAAAAGTTAAAACATAGCAATTTAAAATATTATGATGATATGCAAATAAGTAAATTATTTTGGATTTCCCATCCCCATTCATTTGACTATTAGTCTCAATTGTAGTTTCTAGGGTCACTATTAACCTATTAGTTTTCATGGGATCACTAATAACCCGTTTAAAGTTTATGGACTAACTATCCTATTTCATAGTTTTCATGGGATTACTAAGAACATATTGGCCCCTGCCAATAATCTCATTTAATTATTTCATGGGTTCTCCCTAAACTTATTGGTATCTCCAATAACTCCCCATATACCATAGTTTTCATGGGTTGACTATGAACCTATTGATTTCTATCAATAACTTAATCCGAATATAGTTTTCATGGGTGCACTACAAACCTGTTGGCCCCTGCCAATAACTTTCTTTAATCATAGTTTTCATGGGATCATTATGAACCTGTCTAAACCGACAACTTCTTAATTAGTCTTTGGGCATCCTTTATTCTGGTCTACCTGACCTCCTGGATGTAACTCTATTCATTTAGGAGTTACTTAATTCATATTCACTACTGGGTCAACCTACCTGGTATCCTACCCTTACTCCCCAAAATACAGTTATGGGTCCATTTTACACTGAATATGTATATTATAAGAAACAAACATAATAACACCAACATTTATGTTTATTATCCTTGAAATCATTTTCATATGAAACATGGTTAATCCCTTTAACCTATTACTTTATCAAGGAAAGCTTCTTCAAAAACTCCATACTTAAAAACCATTTCAAAACTCATTTATTTTGCCATGGGTTTTCTTTTAAAAATGAGATTGGGTTCATTGTTTTGAAAACTAAGGCTTTCGAAACCTTAGACCTTTTCTTTCGAAACCATTGGAAAACCTCATTTGAAAGCATTCAAATCTTCTTTTCAAAACACTAAGCATATGCCTTTCGAAATACTCAAAACATATGACTTTAGAAATCTTTCGAAAGCATCAAAACTTGTCTTTTGAAACCATCTAAACAATCCTTTCGAAAGTATTAAAGTATACATAAAAGCATTTCTTAGAAACCAATTGAAAGTACCTTTTTCGAAACCATTAGGTTTATCTTTAAAATACCTTTTGGGTCAAAGTGAATATAAACGAAAGTACCCCTTTCAAAACCATTAACCTTCATATAAAAGAGTTTGGGGAAAAACAATGGCTTCCGAACCATCCTTTCGAAAGCTTAAATCATTTAAGTAAAACCTTTGGAAGGATAGCTTCGAAACCCCTTTCGAAGCCATTGCCTTCGAAACCATTATACCCTTTCAAAAGCTTTGGGAAGTGGCTTATTATATTTATAAAACAAATGCTAACTTTCGAAAGCATTGATGACTTCAATCCATTCAAAAGGCATAAGTTTGGCAGCATGGTTTCGACTGGGTTCAAACTACACTTTTGAAAGCATTGATAAAAAACAAGGCAAATCATTCAAAAGCTATCTTTTTCGAAACAAAAAGGCGGCGACTTCTTCGAAAGCTATTGTAGACTCTTTTGAAAGCATTCTTTTGGAAACAAGGCAAGCACATTTCTTTTGGATAGTAAAACAAAGGCTTCGACCCCTTCGAAAGCTAGGTTTCGACTCCATACCTATCGCTATTTTCCAATCCACTACGTACCATTGCTTTGATACCTTGTGTATAGGTTTCGACTTGGATGAGGCGGATGTATTATGTCGAAAGGTAGCTACTGAAAGTGGCGAAACCATACTTCTATACAAAAACTATTTTATTGCTTTTTCAAGTAATTGCTTTTTAACTAACCTGTCTATTTGTAAAAATCTAATTGGTTGCCATAAACTTTTCAAATTCTTTTCTAAAAAATATTGCAATTATTTCATATCTAATTAAAGGTAATTAGCAAAGAAGCCCTTCCCTTAAGCAAAACTATTAAAACATTTATATCCTCCAAATAAATTAATTTAATTTCTATAGTAAATTACTTAGGAAAAATCCCCAAAAATCATAGAAATTAACTTTTAATATGTTATCTATCATATATAAATTTCAGTCCTAAAATCCTTCATATAATTATCGAAATTAATTTCTAAAACCCAGTTATTCAAATTCTCCTTTGAAAATTCATTCTAAATTTTCCATAGCTCGAAAAATTATAAAAATTAAAACCCACCTCCAAAATAATGTTTTACATAACATATAAATTCCTCATGGCATTCAAAATCCAAAAAATATTTACCTAAAATCGAATTAAACATTTATCAAACAATCTTGTTTGAATCAAACATATCATAAAATCCATGCAAATCATCATCAAAATCATCACACAAGGTTTTAAACATAAACCTAAAACCAAATTTTCTTAAAAAACAAAAATAGAGATGGTTTTGATTATTATTCACCTTGATTAGGATAAGGAACTTAAGATTTGATCTTTGATTAATTCCTTCTTGCTTGATTGCTTAGCTTTAATTGATTTCCCCTCCTTTTTCTTCCCTAGGTAATGGTCGGCTTAAGCTCTCTTTAATTTATGTTTTTGTGTTTTGAAAAGGAACGTGAAAAGTAAAGGAAACGAGATTTTAAGGGTAATGGGATTATGGTGCGGTAATTACCCATTAAGCCCTTGTTTTATTCTCTTATTAATTATCTAATAAACCATTTCCATAAACCCATTCTTTATGTTTATTTAAGCACGACCTCTAAATAAAATTTTCAAATCTCAATCCCCTTATCACACTAATATTTACATTATTCTATTTAATTTATCTAATTAAATATCCTGAATAATGTTATTAAAAGTTAGGGGTGTTACAGGATGTTTACATGTGTTTTCCTTATTTTAGTGATTTCGAAACTTAATGAAAATTTTATATAATGTTTAAATCAAGATTTTTGAAATGGGTTTTTAGTTTAAGGAATTTCCCAAGTTTATATAATTTTATACAAATTTTTGAAGTGGTTTAACTTGAAAATAACAAGTGAAATATTCTTAAAAAGGCAAAATATATGCAAACCATGGAAGAACAGAGGTTCAAGAATTTTAGAGAATTTAGCTGAAATTTCTATGAGAAAATAAAAGGGTTAAACAACTAAGTAATGCATCGGGGTTAATAGGTTATGTAGGGGATGCAGGGGAATAAAATCCATGAAAATTATATTAACAGGGGTTAGAAAAAAAGGGAGACAAGATCCAAATTGTTGCTAAAAAGAACACTACAAATAACAGAAAGTAAAATAAGATCCAATGGGATAACGACACTTGTAAAAGCATTGTCAGGGATATCAAAGTTGTTGGGTAATGACATTAAGGTAGTGGCTCTAAATTTATAGGTGAGAGTCTGTGCTAAATATGAAAGAACATGCTGCGCTAAATATGAAAGAACATACTGCGCTAAAATGTAGAGAAGAACATTTAATAAATAAAGTGTAGAACGTACCATGCAGGCTAAGGGGACTACGCTAAAAAGAAGAAATGTATAATACTTATAAAAGATAAGTTAGTGAGACTCGAGGAGAGGCAAGGTCGGAATGGGAAAGGGATCCTGTGTTAAAATGAAAAGACAGAGTTGGAAGGGGTATTGACGTTGGTGGGTGGGGACGCTCACTCGAATGCACACCCAAGAAAGGTGAGGAGAGGCATTCAACTTTCAGAAACTACGATGGGGAAGGCCAAGTAGTTTCAAATTAAATAAATATTCAGAGGTTGTATGTAGGATTCTTTACATTCTACCATGGTGGGATGGTTCTAAGCATTTTGAAAAATAAGTAAATATATTACTGTGGTGGGGCGACGCCAAGCAGTACAAAAACTTAGTAAATGAAAATAGAAGGACTACATGTGGCTGTTTCTTTGTAGTCCAAGGTTTAACTAATTAAATCGTTAAGTTCTATGAAAGTGGGGTCCAGGCAGTCCGAATAGATGTATCAATTTAGAAGTATACTATAGTAGGGTGATTCTAAGCGGTAATAACAAACAAATTTAGAAGTAAAATATATTGGGGTAATTCCAAGCAGTAGTAGGCAAGAGATAAACCCAAAAGGGAGGTGAAGTGAGTACCACATTGGGGAGTAATATTGAACAATTTAAAGAATGCTTTAAAGAATAAATGAGACATGTGAGGGGTTATTGCAGGAGTAAAATTTTAAGTAATATTAGATTAAAGAAGAACCCATAAGGGTAACAGGGTGGGGTCGATGCAGGGAGCGCAGTATTTTATATTTAGATGTAAAAGCTATCTTAACCAGGAAGAGGGTTGGTGCGCAGGGTGCGTGGAAGTAAAGGAAATCTGCTGAAGAAAGCATTTAATTGAAGATGTAAATAAGAAATAATTGCATCAGTAGTTTAAAGTGTTTTACTCATGATGGTTGAATAATGAGGGAAAACCTAATCTGCGTAGTGTAGGTTGGTTTTACTATATATATGTTTGTTTTTGGGGATAGTATCATTTACACTAGACTTTATGTCTGACCCGTGTTTTTATTATTGTTTCTCCCATAAACTCATGGATACTCATCTGAGTAGGCTGAGTTTATGGGTTTAGACAGGTAAGGAATAATGGTCGTTGTCCATGGACGGAAGATGGAGCAGGAGGCTCTTTAGCTAATAAAGATTTTTTTACGTTGTATGATGGAGTGCGGGCCATATCTTCATATGTGGACCCGACTCTTTATGGTGTTATTTTCTATGATATTTGACCCTACATGGGCCGAGACTTGGGAAATTTTGACCAAAGTAATTGAAATGAAAATTTAAAAAGAATCCGCTATGTAATGAGTAATGTTAGTTTGCTTTGTTTACTTATCTGTGTTTTCATATTATACTGAACTCACTTTAGTCGCCAGAAGAAAATTTTGGCGATGACTGCAGCATCATTGGTGTTCATCTTTGGGTTTCAAGTAGGGGACGTTACAGTTGGTATCAGAGCATAGGTTTAGAGAAACTTAAGTGAAACAAAGCTAATAAAGGATAAGAGCAGGAACTAAGATAGAAGTAAATTGAAATGAAAATTTAAAAGAATCTTCTATGTAATGAATAATGTTAGTTTGTTCTATTTACTTATTTGTGTTGTCATATTATACTGAACTCATTTCAGTCGCCGAAGATAATTCTGGTGATAACTACAGCATCATCGACGTTCATGTTCGGGTTTAAAGTGAGGGACGTTATAGCGAGCTATCGAGTTTCGAATTGATTTAGATCCTAGAGTTCAACCCATTGGTCAATCTCCGACGAGAATGTTTGCAAAAGAAAATAAGGAGCTTAAGAAGCAACTATCAGAATTGGAATCCAAGCATTTTATTAGGTCAAGCAGTTCTCCTTGTGGCGCTGTAGCTGTATTTGTAAAGAAGGCGGATGGAACCCTTAGGCTATGCATTGACTATAGAAAGCTAAATGAGCCGATTATCAAGAATAAGTATCCCCTTCCCAGGATGGATGATATGTTCGATAACTGAAGCGGAGCTAAGATCTTTGCACATCTTGACATAGCAAATGGATTTCCATCAGCTTAGGATTGCTGAGGATAGTATTCCTTTAATGACATCAGGACTAGATATGAATCCTATGAATGGCTAGTGATGTCCTTCAAATTGATGAATGCTTCAGCATACTTCGTTAACTTGATGAATAAGTTTTCAGAGATTATCTACTCAGGTTTGTCTTAGTTTTCATTAATGACATTCTGATCTATTCTAAATCTAAGGCAAAACACGAGAAGCGTCTTAGAACAGTATTGGAGACATTGAGGCAAAATAAGCTAAAAGCCAAACTCTCCAAGCGTCAATTCTGGCAGAAGAAACTTAAGTTCTTAGGTCACGTTGTTTCAAAAGATGGTATTTTTGTTGACCCAGCTCAGGTGGAAGCTATTCAAAAATGAAAGTGGCCTGAGACCGTTTCGGAGATCCGTAGTTTCTTAGGATCGGTCAGATATTATCAGTGATTGTAACAACTCTAATTTTTTTTGTAACGTTATTCAGGCGATTTAATTAGATAAATTTAATAGAATAGTATAACATGTTGATATAAAGAGAACAAGATCTGATAATTAATCAGGCCAGGCTTTAATTAATCAATTAATAAAATTGATCTAAACATAGAATAGAAGGGTTGATAAGAGGGGCAAATTGGGAATAGTTCCTTACTTCATTCCTAAAACCCATTCATCCCTCATTTATTCCCAGTTTCATTTTACAAACTCCAAAAACCAACATAAGAGGCCGACCATTACTAAGAAGAGGAAAGCATTGAAGGATAAAAGCTAAGGGAGATTAATCAACAACAAATCTCAATCTCCCTTATCCAATCTAAAGAGAATAATAGTATCCATCCACTTGTTTATGTTTAATTTCGAATCTAGGATGATTTACAAATTGTTTTGTGATAATAGTCATGATATGTTTGATTATATCATCATTTGGTTGAATGATGATTTATTTGAATTAATATGGAATTATTCTTATGGGTTTTTGAAGGTAAAAACCTAATTTTTGATCTCCAATCGACTTGAAATTTTGATATGATGTATAAAACATTATTTTGGAGATGGGTTTTTAATTTCATAATTTTTCAAGTTTATATGAATATTTTATAAATTTCCTATGATGGAAAAGGAGTTTATTTTAGATTTTAATTATGAAAAATAATTAAATAAATATTTTGACCCGAAATTACTATATGTAAAAGAACATGGTAATTCTAATTTTTGATGATTTTTGAGGATTTTTCTCATGTGGTTATGATTTTCTATGAATTTATTATTCTAGAAAGGCTATCAATTAATATTAATTAATAATATTATTTACATGGGTTTACAAATTATTTTGGGAAGGTAGATCGAGATCTTGCATCAATTTCTGAAAAGGATTTGTAAAGTATTTTGTTAACCAATCATATTTTGACAAGGGGCAAGAGTTGGTGGAAAGAATTATCTTTAAAAAGAAACAAATCAGTTTTATAATTATTTACAGAAATGCCATTATGGATATTCGGCACCCCATCTCTTTGTTATTCAACATCTATAAAGGTTAATACATGAAATATCTATTTGATAGATATTTGATGTATCAAGTTTGTAGACACAAAATCTATATGAAGTGATACGTGTGGTATCTACTTAGTAAATATGTGATGTGTCTCTTCATATAGAACTTCGGCATCAAATTCTATATGAGTTCGATATCTCATGGTTATAGAGGCTCGGCACAGGACCCTATATTGTTCTTTTAAAGGTCCGGCACCATCTTGGTTTTAAGAGTTCAGTGCCCTCAAGATTTTATTTATTCGGCATTCCAAGTTTTTATGGACCCGACGCCCTCTAATGTTTAGAGGACCAATATCCCCCAACTATTTTAAACCCGATACCCCTTGTCACCTATTTATTCTACATCTATGTTTTGCGGCATGGATGTTGTATGTTTATAAATTTGACACCTATGATTTATAGGTGTGATGGCTTTATGTTTTGCAAACTAAAAGCTATGTTTTAAAGGCACGATAGCCTATGTGTTTTAGAAATTCGATAACCATATATTTTTGGCAATATAGCCATATGTTTCACAAATTAGAATGATTTTTTTAGAGACTCAATATAGGGGCACGATATCCTATTCTACTAGCATTGATACTGTATGCTTATAAATTGAATAGTTTTATTTAGTGGCCTGGTAAGCCATATGCTATAGAGGTTTGACGACCTTGTTTTTGATACCGAATGATTTAAAAGTTGTTTGAAGATGGTTGTATTTTAGCATAGGATTTTGGCTAAGTACTGGGCTATGTTTTCCCTTGATTTAAAGAAAGATCTTAAGTGGTTAATCATTTATAATGATAATTGTTTTCAAGGAAATAAAATGGTATTTTAGCCCAAAATTTTATATGAATTTGCCAAAGGAAATTATTACTTAAGATTAAGTAATTTTGTGATGTCAATGATTGTTGATTGAACATATTTAAATAAATAATGCTATATTTTCTTGTTACTATATGATCAATTATATTTTTATGATTTGCATTGTCATACTCACATTTTCGTGACCCAATATTATATCTTGGGGTGTAAGGGAAAAATTACAAGTTCGATTGTCCCAGTAGTGAGTATGGTCAGACTTAACTCCTGAGTGAGTAGAATTGCATCTCGGAGATCAGATAGATCAATTGTGTTAGGATGCCTTGAGCTAATAAAAAAGATATGATTCTTTATGGGTTCATAGTAACCCTGGGTAAACTATGATATGTGCGATTGATCGTCCACATGATATATGAGACAGATAGTCTATATGATTCTCGATAGGTTCATAGTAACCATAGGAAAACCATGATATGTATGATGTATAGTCCATATAACCCGAGACAAATAGTCCATACGAGATGTGTGATGGGTAGTCTGCATGATTTGAGGCAGATTGTCCATTTGATTTGAGATAGATACACCATTTAATTTGAGACAAATTGTCGACAGATTAGGGATAGATAGTCCATTTTATGAGATTGGGTAGATTGCGGGAGTGCATAACCCTATGAAGACTGATTAGTCAGACTTACTCATATTGCATGCTTGCATATGATTATATTATGTTGTTCTAACCAATGTGGTTATAGGTGCATGATTTATGATTGACATATTTGGATAAGGTACTAGTGAGGGAAAAACCCGTTCCACTTAGCGGTGTGGTCTTATTAGATATCTCTTTTGATTCGAGATGGCATATTATTATTCACACTAGACATTTTGTCCGACTCGAAGTTTTTTTTACCCCCTAAACTCTCGGGTGATCATTTGAGTAGATCGAGAGTATGAATTTTTAGGTTAGTCGAATAAGCTTCTAGAGACGTGTATGAGGTAAGTTAACTAATATTAGGAGTTTATTTCTATTGTGTTGCTTAAAGTATTGCTTTGTTGAATGGATATAATGACAGAATCTCTAACTGTCAAATAGTTAGACTTTGATCACCCAAGGGGGCATCTTCATATGTCACTCTTGGATTATAATTGTAATTATCATATATTCTCTGAACATGGAATTATTGAGATTATGTAATGGGATGTAATGAATATGAAAGTTATTAATGAAATGGGTTTTGAAAATTTTCATATTCTTGTGCTCTTGATGTTATAAATACAATTAATGGATCTCATGTTATCGCCACAAATGAATACTATACATGACTGCAGGATCCATAGCACTTAATTTTAGGCCTTAAATTAGGCGATATTACAACTTGGTATCAAAGCATAGGTTTGTGTAAAACTTAAAAGCTTTTAATGAAAATAATACTTAAAATATTTTGAAAGCATAATACAAATGAATCAGAGAACAAGATTGGGGGTATATGATAGCGCTATAGTAACGTACCTGTATTTGCTATATATAAGTATGTACTCTATCTATATTCTCTCCTCTTTCATTGTTCTTCGATGTCTTATTAAGGCTCGTATACAGATTACAAAAAAGCAAGGTATGAAAGCAGGAAACGGAAAAGTGAATCTTGGTGAAGGAAGCACAATAACTAATGGAAATGTTCGGCCCAATGTTAGAAGGAATCCAGGTCGACAAGCAAATGCTAATCCAAATGCAAATGCTCATGTGTGTGCTAAAACCCCACCAGTAGATATTGGGAAGACTTCGTGAATATGATGCTAGCTAGAGCTGCTGTTGGTTTGGTTGGTGGAAATGTTACTAATGCGGGTGGAGCTAATCTCGAGGCATCGACTGGCAACAACTATGCTAAGTTGAGCCGGGACTATACCAGTCTTGGAGAAAAGCCTTTTCTAGGAACGGAGAATGCTATTGAAGTTGATAATTAGCTGTAGCACTATGAAAAGATTTTTGCTAACTTAGGTTTGAATGATGAGCAGAAGAGGAGGTTGGAATCTAGACAATTGTAAGGAGCTGCTTTGTATTAGTGGAACAACGTGACGGTAGGAATACCAGAGGAAAACATGACTTGGGCTGAGTTTAGATGGAGGTTGAAAGGAAGGTTCCTATCTGAGATAGTGCAACGACCAATAATTTAATCATTTTGAATTTGATATTTAATATATTTTTAAATATTTAAATAATTGATTTTATAACTCAAATAAACTACTTTCTAGTAATAACTAATGGTGGCAAAATCATTTTAAAATTTAGTTTACAAAAATGATTAGTTCGGAGGAAAATCGAAAATGTGACCGGAAATTATTTTTTGGATTTTCGACTTTTCATCGTCTAAAAGTTGTCAGAATGTATTATGCACACTAGTGTACATGTGTACACACTTATATAAATCACCTAAGTTTTTATTAATAAGGTAATTTGACTAAATATTGGTTTAAAAACAAAGTTAAGTAACTTTAGTAAACTTTGACTTATCTTTTTAAATTTAAAAAGTGAAATGTACAAAATAAGGTAACATCGCATCATAAAAGTGGAGAAGAGATGGAATGAAGGGTGAAGGGGCATAGTTGTGTGAGGATTAAGGTAAAGGGGGGAGGTGGTGACGTGCCAACAAAGTGTGGAGGGTAGAGTACTTTAAAAAATTTCAAGGGTATTTTAGACCTTTCACGTATTCAATTTATATAGAGTAATTCCTTTTTTTTTTCATTTCTCATTTTCATTTTCAAACACTCATCCCCTTTTCCAAGCTTCTCCTTTTAATTTCATGGCCTCTCCAAAATTCCTAAGTAAAAAAAATAATCCTTTTTCACTTTTCCTTAAAAATAACTAAAACCTCCTTCTTTCTTCTCTACATCACTTAACCAACCAAAACAAGGTCCATAACCACCATTTTAACAAAGTCCAAGCCCTATAGCCACCTAGGTCGAACCATTTTGACCTTATCTAGGTCTTAGAGTTGAGATTTTGCAAAAGGAAACTCTGTTCGTGTGTCAATTACAAGTTTAGTTGAAGTTTGTGTTCATTTCCGTGAGTAAATCTCATCTTTAAAAATCCAAATTTTAATCTTTGTTATATATAATAATAATGATTGTTGGCTTAGTTTCCATTTTAAGCGGATGAATTCTTTGGTAATTAGTTAATGACTTTAGATCAGCCGAAAAGTTAAAAATAATAATTATAATTGTTGCTCTCTCCATGTTTTTTGAATGTTATTTGCCTTCGTATATATGCCAATACTTTTGTTATGTGACGCTTGGACGAATAAATGACAAATGAAAGTGTTTATGGGCATCCGTACTATCGCTATATCGGCAATTTGAAAATATCATCTCTTTGGAAAATATATTTTTTGGATCTTGTGCTTGGGTTTTTTACAAGGTTAATTAATTATTTAAATAATGGTGTGTTTAAAGTTAATTAATTATTTTAATAATGATATTTAAAATTAATTAATCATTTTAAATAATGATGATCAGGGTTAATTAATGATTTAAATAATGATGTGTTTAAAATTAATTAATCATTTTAATAATGATATTTAAAATTAATTAATCATTATATATAATGATGTTTAAGGTTAACTAATCATCTAAATGATGATGTATTAAAGTTATTTAATCATTTTATTAATGATGTTTTAAAATTACTTAATAATGATGTCTTAAAGTAATTAATCATTTTAATAATGTGTTTTAAGGTTGACTAATCATCTTAATAATAATGTTTTAAAGTTAATTAATCATTTTAATAAAAATGTTTTAAGATTTGTTAATCATTTTAATAATGGTGTTTTAAAGTTGATTAATCATCCTAATAATGACTTATTAAAGTTAATTAACCATTTTAGATAATGATGTTTTAAGTAATTAATCATGTTTTAAGTTAATTAATCATTTTAAATAATCATGAGATTTAACCAGTTGCCTATTGTTTGGGCTGGGTCCGAAAGGTGTTGGGTTGATCTCAATTCTGACATGAGATTTAACCGCTTGGAGGATTCCTTTTTAAGATTCGTTTCCAATGATCATATGGACCTCATATGCCTTCGATACTGCACATCTGGTGATTCTTTAGTTCTCGATGTGGATGGCCAACATGCGAATGGGAATGTTGTCATGTTAGCTGATGCTTCATGGGATCGATCCTTTATATACTCACTTGATTTAATGGATTATGACCCTTGTCTTGCTATGCATTTTCACCCTTTTGCTCGTATTGTTGGGAATATCCCCGCGGACTCTGCCCTGGTGATAGAGGACGTTGGTGTATCCCCCTCTTCTGAGGAGACCTAGTCTATATGTTATTTAGAGTAGCTGTGGCATGTCTGCCACAATCTTGTGTTGTATTTTCCTTTTTCTAGCAGTTAAGGTGTTTCTACCTTACTCCTATACTCAAATGTTTATTACGTTCGTAATAAAAAGTGGACGGTCCACTATAAAACTAGTCGGCCTTACCAAAAAAATTTATGGTGATTGAAGTAATCAATTATGGTTAAAGTTAATTTATCAATTTTGATAATGTTATTTTAAAGATAATATTTGCGAAGTGAAATCCCAGCACAAGTCCGATTTTAAAAGTTTAAAAAGTTTGATTCGGTTATGGAAAGGATAAGAAATTAAATTTCTGTAATTGATATCGCTTATATGGAAAGGATCTGGTCATAGTCCAAGCACTAAACATCGAGGTATGGAAACACATTTCTATCTTGAAGACTAAAAATGTTGTCAATGGTAATGCCTAGAGGTAACACTGCCTTCACTTGCCCAACTTCATTTTTAACCGAGGGATAATACAAGTTTGAAATCGACGAGTAGTGGTTAGGATATGAGAATTAATTTCCATATATGATCGTTTTGATTATTCCAGATAGTTGATTTATTGACTATCAATTTAGATTGCTTCTTTAAGATTCATCAATTTGAGACGATTTCTTGCTTATTTGAGCATTGATATCCTTTATCGGAAATGATTAAACCTAAAAAGCAAGTGGAAGCCAAGCTATGTGGAGTTGTTCCCATTAGGGTATTATCACATCTACTCTAGATCGGTTTCGATTATATGCGCACTAAGATGTGAAATACTTGGATTCTCAGTAAAGGCTGGCGGGATCTGACTTGGACGTGTCGAAGAGCCATCATAGTTCTCAAGTATATTCTAGAGGTATACTTTTGGCAAGGGGAGTGTATCCTCCTTGTCATTGTTTAGAAATTTCCCTCTTCTTGCCCTTGATTCAAACCTTTCAATTTGTTTTCTTAATTGCATCGAAAAGTGACTAGTGCTCTTCTCGATGTTTAATTATTTGAGTTCTTTCTCTAAGTTTTGATTTTAATCTTGTTTAGGCCTCGTTTTTCAAGTTTGAGTTTTATTCTAAATTGTTCCCATTACTTGTCGTTGTATGTTTTCCTGTAAGGGAAATCCATTCCGCATTTGGCTACGTGGTCTCACATATTATTATTTATTTCCACCCTTTATTTAGAGTTTACTCATACCAGACTTTTTGTCTGACCCGTGTTGTTTGTTTTTCCTAAATTTCGGGTACTCATTTCAATTTGAGTAGTCTGAAAGTAGTTGGTTTCTTTGGGCTCTTTTGAAGTTAATGCACAAGCAGGAGGCTCCTTATCTATCTAGCTATCTATTTCCGCTATTATATTTATTTATGTATGTGTATTTTGTATCAGCAAGTGTAAACACAGGTTGTTATAACTGCTTAGGCTGATGGTAATGCTTTTGTTGTAACTCTGATAACTCCATGTTAAGGAATAATCTTCCGTACTATTGTATTGTTATGTTATAATTAACTGTTCAATAGTGAGATTTTCTATTCTGATCTTTTATTTTAACCCATGACAACTCGTTTTTCGGATGCTTGGGCAATGACACACGAATACCGTTGATGTATTAAGCGTTGTTCCCCGAGGTCAGAAAGGTGGGTCGTCACAGATAGCCAAGTCACCCTTTTCTCAGGAAGTTTATGGAATTGGAGCATCAAACAAATGTCATTACTGGAGTATGCTACTAAGTTTAATGAGTTGGTCTGATACAAACATGCTACTATTGACATTGTAATCAAAATAAATGAGAAGTTCATATCGGGTTTGAAGCTGGAGATTGCCAAAGCAACAATTTCACATCTAAGAGATCCGTGTGGTGTAGTAGTAGAGATGGCAATAAGGAATGAGGAAATGCTCTCGACATTTGAAAAGGACAAGCCTATGGAGACTCAAGGTTTTCAGAGAAAGAAGAAAAAGTTCTTCTAAAAAGGAAGCTCAAAAGGGTGGAGCTGCCAAGAAAGGGAAAAATGATATTGTTTGCTATAAGTGTGATAAGAAAGGGCACTTTGCTAATGAGTGTAGATCTAGCGATGGAAAGATGGTTGTGGGAAAGAAGAACGTGAAGTGTTACAACTGCAACCAAGTGGGACATTACAAGAATAAATGTTCAGAAGTGGTCAAGGTTGATAAAGGGAAGGTTTTTGCTTTGGAGCCATCAGCTTCTAGACCGACCACAAATGAGAAAGAAAAGTTTGTGATGGGAGGTATGCTTTTGATTCATGGCATATTGGTTAAAGTATTATTTGATACTGGTGTATTACATTCTTTTATCTCACATTGTTTGGTAGATAAGTTAAATCTAGAACCATCATACCTTATTACTTCCTTAAGGATTGCGATTCAATAGGAGGTTATACAACTCTTAGGATGAGATGTGACCATTTAGAATTTGAGTTGTTAGGCATTCATTTACCTACAGTTTGCATGTGTTTGATTTTGTTTGTTTTAGGATTATTCTGGGTGTGGATTGATTAAGTTGATATGATACTAGGATATTTTTTCAAGATAGGAAGATATCATTAAGACACCCTAATAGCCATGGTCGAATTATATACTTTGTAGAAAATTCGGGTTTCGATCTATGTGCTTTATTGGGTGCTATGGAAGTGAAGGATGAAGTGAATTGGTTTTTTGTTTCAAGAGAGTATGCAGATGCCTTTGAGCCAGTTACAGGACTACGGTTGAAACAAGTTATTGAGTTTCAAATAAATCTTATACCTTAAGCTGAACACGTAGGTAGATCTCCTAGGAAGATGACACCTACTGAGACGAAAGAGTTAAAGGTGTAGCTAGTGGACTTAGAAGGGAAGAATTTTATTAGACCAAGCAGTTCACCTTAGGGAGCGGCCGTGGTGTTCGTAAAGAAACCGGATGGGTCGTTGAGGATGTGTATTGACTATCATAAGTTGAATGAGAAGACGATAAAGAATCGGTATCCTTTGCCGAGAATATATGATTTGTTTGATATGTTGAGTGGAGCCAAAGTATTTTACCAATTGAGTTTGGTGATAGGGTTCCATCAATTGAGAGTGGCAGAGGATAGTATTTTTTGACAGCATTTTGAACGAGGTATGGTTCGTATGAATGCTTGGTTATGCCCTTTGGACTAACTAATGCGCCTGCTTTCTTTGTGAATTAAATGAGATCTTCTAAGAGCATTTAGATAGGTTCGTGTTAGTGTTTGTAGATGACATTCTGATAATTCTAAGAATGAGCGAGATCATGAGACTCATCTTATAATAGTGCTTGAGACATTGAGGCAAAATGTCATTTTTAGAAGAGTGAAGTGAAGTTTCTTGATCATGTATTTTTAGAAGAAGGGTGATCTATGGATCCATCTAAGATTGAAGCTGCTAATAATTGAAAGAGACCCAAGACTGTGACCAAGATAAGGAGTTTTCTTAGACTAGTTGGTTATTATCAGAGATTCATCAAGGATTTCTCTCATATAGCGGCGCTTATGAATAAACTAACAAGGAAGAACATAAAGTTTGTTTGGACCGATTAATGTGAAGAAGCATTCTTAAGGCTGAAACATTTATTGTCCAATGCGCCCATGTTAGTTGTTCCAGATGGGAAGCAAGACTCAGTGGTGTATACTGATGCATGTGGGACAGAGTTAGGACTTGTGTTAATGCAAAGAGGTAAAGTGATTGCCTATGCTTCTCGATAGCTTAGACCACATGAAGTTAGATATCCTACTCTTAATTTAGAATTGGCAGCGGTGATCTTTGCTTTAAAGGTGTTGAGACACTACTCTTGGGAGAAAGAATCGAGTTATTTATGGATCATAAGTCTTTGAAGTATTTATTCTCTCAGAAGGAGTTGAATATGAGACAACAAAAGTGGCTAGAGTTTTTGGCGGCCTATGATCTTGGAGTTGAGTATACGCTAGGGAAAGGAAACAAAGTCGTAGATGCATTTACCAGAAAACATCAAAATGTGGTATTAGCTATGTTGGTAGGATGGAAGGATTTATGTACACCGACTACATGCAGTGTGTGGTTAAGGTCGACAACTAGTTCTAGTCGAAGTACTGTGATGTTGTCATGTTTAGAAGTATGGTCAGTAACGATCGAAAGAATTGCTTCTAAGCAGAGAGATGATCCATTACTAGCTAAATGAATTAGAAGACTTGAAGAGGGAACTGAGATTGATGATTTAAAAGGTTTTAGTTTTGACCGGAACATATGGTTGAGAAAGAAGGGACGGTTGTGTGTTTCAGATGTTTATGACCTAAAGAGGGAAGTTCTTAGGGAGTGTCATCGATTGAAGTTTACTGTTCATCCTAGAGGAACTAAGATGTATCGGGATTGGGAAGTGATGAAAAGAGACGTAGGCTTATGGGTGTGACAATGTTTGAATTTCCAACAAGTGAAAGCCTAGCATCAGAAACCAAGTAGATTGCTTCAACTGTTAGAAGTGCCACTTTGGAATGAGATTCTATATCCATGGATTTTATCGATGAGTTTCCAAGGTCGAATAGCGGAAATGAAAGTATTTGGGTCGTGGTAAATAGAGTGACTAAGAGTGCACACTTTATTCTCGTTAAATCGACAAGGACACCTACTTTGGCAAAGTTGTTTATGAAGAATATTGTTAGACTTTATGGGATTCCTAATAGAATAGTCAGTGATAGAGATAGTTTGTTCTAGCGAATTCTCGAAGAGTCTCTAAGAAGTGTTAGGTACCAAACTGAAGATGAGTACCACTTACCATCCATAAACAAATGGGAAAATGGAAAGAGTAAACAAGGTTCTAGAAGATTTGTTAAGGGCTTGTGTACTAAACTTTGGAGGTTCATGGGAGGACCATTTGCACTTAATCGAGTTTTCCTATAATAATAGTTATCAGACTAGTATAGGAATGGTGACTTTCAAAGCTCTTTACGGAAGGCGGTGCAAATCACTAGTATGTTGGCTAGAGACCGGGGATAGATTAATTCTTGGTCCAGATATGGTGAGAGAAGCTATAGAAAAGATTGAGTTGATCCGGGCAAGGATGAAGGAAGCTCGATCTACGTAGAAAAGTTACGTAGATAAGAGGCATAAGGATTTTGAGTTCTCGGTTGGAGACTATGTTTTCATTATAGTATCACCGAATAAAGGTGTGGTACGGTTTGGGAAATCAAGAAAATTGGCACCAGATATGTTGGTCCATTTCCTATCATAGAAACGATCGGGAAATTTGCTTATCGGATAGAGTTACCGAATAGTTCGGCAGGAGTCCATAACGTTTTCATGTTTCTCATCTTAAAAAGTGTGTTCATGATCCATAGATTACTACGCACTGACTGTATTGGAAGATTTAGTAGTGGAATCGGATACGACTTTTTTTAGACAACCAGTTCGTGTTGTAATAAGAGAAGAGAAGAAGTTAAAAAACAAAACAGTCAAGTTAGTGAAAGTCCAGTGGAGTGAAAATAAGAAAGACTGTACTTGAGAGACAGAAGACAGGATTAGAGATACTTATCCTGAGTTGTTTTGATGGTATGTTCTATATTCGTCATGGTGACCTTGTGCTAGTAGGATATGCTAGTATTGTTGTTCTATGTTTATCACACATGTTTGCGTGATTGATATGCTTGTTGTTTTCTTTATCGTAATTTTGAGGATGAAATTCTTTGAGGGGGAGCCTGTAACACCCCTGATTTTGGTGTAACATTATTCAGGAGATTTAATTAGATAAATTAAATAGAATAATGTGATGTGTAGGGATAAAGAGAATGGGATTTGATATAGGTCGGGGCTTAAATAATCATTTAATAAGATTGATTGAACAAAAGGGAATTAATGAGAGAGGCAAATTGGGAATAGTTACTTACTTCATTCCTAAAACCCTTTCCTCCCTCATTCATGCTCATTTCCATTTTACAAACTCCAAAAACCAACATAAGAGGTCGACCATTACCAAGAAGAGGAAACCTAAAGTATTCAAGGGAAAAAGCTAAGGGAAATCAATCATCAATAAATCTCAATCTCTCTTATCCAATCTAACATGAATAATAGTATCCATCTCAGTTGTTTATGTTTGATTTCTAATCTAGGATGCTTTATGAATTGTTTTGTAATAATATGTCATGATATAGTTGATTGTATCATTGTTTGGTTGAATGGTGATTTATCGAAATTATTAAAAATTATTTTTATGGGTCTTTGAAGGTAAAAACCTAATTTTTGATCTCCAATCGAGTTGGAATTTTGATATGATATATAAAACATTGTTTGGAGATGGGTTTTTAAATGGGGCATTTCACCAGAAGGACAAACTTTGCAGTCCAATTAGTTTCTAGGACACACATTCAAAGAAATTACTTTCAAGGCCAAAGTCAGCAGAATAATTACTTTCAAGGACAAACTCAGCAGTCCAATTACTTTCAAGGACATAATTTCGTAAGATTTAGGCCATAGAAACTAATTCTTTTACGTTTTGTCCTTAAAAGTAATTATTTCAATTGTGTGTCCTAGAAACTAATTTTACTTGCTAAAGAGGCCCTTGTGGCTAATTTCCACTTTTTAAATTTTATAATTTTTCACATTTATAAGAACACTTCATGAAGTTCCAATGATGGAAAAGGAGTGTATTTCTGGTTTTAATTATTAAAAATGATAAAATGAATATTTTGGCCCCGAAATTTTTATATGTAAAAGAACATGGTAATTCTGATTTTCATTGATTTTTGGAGATTTTTCCAAAGTGGTTATGATTTTCTACGAATTTATTACTCTATAAAGGCTATTAATTAATATTAATTAATAATATTACATGGGTTCGCAAATTATTTTGGGAAGGTAGATTGAGATCTACCAGCAATTTCTTAAAAGGATATGTTCAGTATTTTGTTAACCAATCAAATTTTGACAAGGGGTAAGAGTTGGTGGAAAGAATTAGCTTTAAAAGGAAACAAATTTGTTTTATAATTATTTACAAAAATGTCATTATAGATATTCGACACCCCATCTTGTTGTTACTCAAGATCTATAAAGATCGATACATGAAATATCTATTTGATAGATATATGATGTATCGGGTTTATAAACGCAACATCTATATGGAATGATACGTGCGATATCTACTTAATAGATATGTGATGTATCTATTCATATAGAAGTTCGGTATCAATTTCTGTAGGGGATCGATATCTCATGGTTATAGAGGATCGACACCCTAGGGTTTTAGGACCCTATATTGTTCTTTTAAAGGTCCGACGCCTTCTTTGTTTTAAGGGTTTGGTCCCCTCGAGATTTTATTGATTCGACATTCCAAGTTTTTAAGGGCTCGGTACCCTCTAGTGTTTATAGCATTAGTATCCCCCAACTATTTTAAAACCAACACCCCTTGTCACCTATTTATGCTACATCTATGTTTTGCGGCATTGGTGTCATATGTTTATAAATTCGACAGCTATGATTTATAGGCACGATGGCTTTATGCTTTGCAAACCAAAAGCTATGTTTTAAGGCTTGATAACTTACATGTTTTAGAAATTCGATCACCATATATTTTTGGCATTATAGCCGTATGTTTCACAAATTAGAATAATTATTTTAGAGACTTGATATAGAGCCTCGATATCCTATTCTAGCGGCATAGATGTCATATGTTTATAAATTGAATAGTTTTATTTAGTGGTCTGATAAGCCATATGCTATAGAGGTTCGACAACCATGTTTTTGATACCGAATGGTTTAAAAGCTGTTCGAAGATGGTTGTATTTTGGCATAGGATTTTGGCTAACCATTGGGCTATGTTTTCCCTTGAATTAAAGAAAGATTTTAACTAGTTAGTCATTTATAATTATAATTGTTATCAAGGAAATAAAATGGTATTTTAGCCTAAAGTTTTATATGAATTTGCTAAAGGAAATTATTACTTAAGATTAATTAATTTTGTGATGCCAATGATTGTAGATTGAACATATTTGAATAAATAATGCTATATGTTCTTGTTACTATATGATTAGTTATATTTATGTGATTTGCATTGTCATACTCACATCATTGTAGCCCAACGCTATATCTTAGGGTGTAAGGGCAAAATTACTAGTTAAGTTGTCCCAATAGTTAGTATGGTTAGACTTAACTCCTGAGTGAGTAGAATTACATCTAGGGGATCAGATATATCAATTGTGTTAGGATGCCTTGAAATGGTAAAAAGATATCATTCTTGATGGGTTCATATTAATCCTTAGAAAACATACTATGATATATGCAATGGATAGTTCACATGATATGTGAGATGGATAATGCATATGATTCTTGATAGGTTTATAGTAACCGTAGAAAAATTATGATATGTGTGATGCATAATCCACATGACCCGAGACAGATAGTCCATATGAGATGTTTGATGGATAGTCCACATGATTTGAGACAGATGGTCCATTTGATTTGAGACAGATAGTCCATTTAATTTAAGACAGATAGTCACAGAATAGGGATATATAGTTCATTTTATGAGATTAGGTAGATTATGGGAGTTTATAGCCTTATGAAGATTGATTTGTTAGACTTACCTACATTGCATGTCTGCATATGATTATACTATGTTATTCTAACCAATGTGGTTGTAGGTGCATGATTTATGATTGACATATTTGGACAAGGTACTAGTGAGGGTAAAACCCGTTCTTCTCAGTGGCGTGGTCTCACCAGATATCTATTTTCATTCGAGATGGAATATTATTATTCATGCCAGACTTTTTGTCTAACCTAAATTTTTTGTTTTTTCCCCCTATACTCTCGAGTACTCATTTAAGAAGATCAGATGTAAGGATTTTCAGGTTAGTCAAACAAGCTTCCGGAGACATGCATGAGGCAAGTGAGCTAATATTAGGAGTTTATTTCCGTTGTGTTGTTTAAGTCTTTGCTTTGTTGAATGAATGTATGATAGGATCTATAACTATCAAGTAGTTAGACTCTGATCATCCAAAGTGGCATCTTCATACGTCGCTCTTGGATTATAATTGTAATCACTATATTTTTTTTGAATGTGGAATCGATGGGATTATGTAATGGGATGCAATGAATATGAAAGTTACTAATGAAATGGGTTTTGAAAATTTTCATATTCTTTGATGTTATAGATATAATTAACGGATCTCATTTTGTCACCATAAGTTGATACTGTGGATGATTGTAACATTCGTAGCGCTTTATTTCGGGCCTCAAATTGGGGGATGTTATGGTGACTCATTAGGGATTTTTCAAAGATCGTGCAACCTCTCACTAACCTTAATAGGAAAGAAGTTAAGTTCTATTGACAACTAAGTGTGAGGAAGCTTATCAAAAGTTGTAGGAATTGCTTACTCATGCACTGGTACTTATTGTTCCAGAAGGTAACCATGACCTGGAGGTCTACATTGATGCATATGGTACTGGATTAAGTGCAGTGTTAATGCAGAAGGAAAAGGTAGTAGCATATGCATCGAGGCAATTAAGGCCTAATGAGGTTAGATATGTTATTCATGATTTGGAACGAGCAGCCATAGTTTTTGCACTGAAGATCTGGCCTCATTACTTTGTTAGAGAACGATATGTGTTATACGCGGATCATAAGTCATCGAAGTATGTATATACTCAGATGGATCTCAATATGAGACAACAACGACGATGGCTAGAATTCCTAGCAGCATATGATTTAGATATCCATTACATCCTCGGGAATGGTAATCGATTAGTAGATGCACTGAGTGGGAAGCATCAAGCGGTAGTTTCTATATTGATTATAGAATGGATGGATCTCGAAACACTATCCATGTTTGAGATTCAAGATAAATAATCTGTAGCTAGTTCGGGAGAAATGCTAGCTGGTTTTGTGGTTAGACCATCTCTGATAGATCGAATCACTGTAGGTGAATATCTTATTAGTTATTCTCTTGATTCTAATGGATGTCTATGGAGAAGGAATAGATTAGTAGTTCCAGATATTGATGATCTCTATAAAGTGGTAATGGAAGATTGCCATCGATCTCGATACACTATTTATCCTGGTGGTAGTAAGATGTACATGGATATGAAACGTCTATACAGTTGGAAAGGAATGAACCGTGATATTGGAAAGTTCATGAAGGAGTGTTCGACATGTCATCTAGTAAAGGTTGAACACCAAAAGCCCAGTGGTTTGCTTCAACCATTGAAAATTCGTTGGTGGAAATGTAATCAAGTATGAGTGAGTTTTAAGTTATAATAATGATGATTCACTTAAGAAAATCCCTATAAGTATGTTATTTTATACGGTTACAAGTGTCTATGGATTTTATTGATGGATTACCTCATTCATGAAGTGGACATGACAACATATGGGTAGTGGTATATCGGTTGACTAAATCTGCACATTTTATACCAATAAAGTCGAACCAAACCACACCATATCTGGCAGAGCTATATGTGAAGGAAGTAGTCAGAATTCATGGAGCCCGCAATTCTACAATTTGTGAACGTGATCCCTTATTTATTAGTAGATTTTGAAGGAGTCTTCAAGCAGCCTTGGGAAAAAAACTGAATTTTAGCACAACCTATCATCCATAGAATGATGGTCAGACGGAGCTGGTGAATCAGATACTTTAGGATTTGCTACGTGCTTGTATGCTTGATTTTGGAGGTATTTGGGAAGATTATCTCTGTCCAGTTGAGTTTGCTTACAATAATAGCTATCGATCTAGTATCGGTATGGCACTATTTAAAGCCTTGTATGGTAGATGTTGGGCGTGTTCTCACCCAGAAGATCGCAAGGCCAAGAAGCTTGATTCATTCGCGCTCGCCTAAGATCCATTCGGTCTCCTACCACCACCGGACCGTGCTCCTACCGGATCAGCCCAGCTCCACACTACCGGACCATGACCCTACCGGACCAACCCGGCGCCATCCTACCGGACCATGATCCTACCGAACTAACTCAGCTTCACCCTACCGGACAATGCTCCTACCGGACCATGATCCTACCGAACCAACTCAGCTTCACCCTACCGGACAATGCTCCTACCGGACCATGATCCTACCGAACCAACTCAGCTTCACCCTACCGGACAATGCTCCTACCGGACCAGCTGCCACCGGACCGAGATGTTCCGAACCAAGCTCCTTCCGGACCAACAATACCAGGCCAGATCGCGCCAGCCCAGGCCCACCAGCAGTTATATACATCAAAGACCCCGACCCCCAGCCTCACTCTATAAATAGAGGGGCGGGGGTACAACGATGGGGGACAAGTTTTGAGAGCTCAAGCATGGAGAGAACTTTCAAACAACTTTCTTTTACTTATATCAAAGCTTTGTACTTGTAATCTAAACAAGAGAAGAGAAATAACATATGAAGTGGACGTAGGCACATTCTGGCTGAACCACTATAAATCTGCGTGTCTTTTTACAGTTTAGCCCCTGCTTTTTATATATTTGCATAAATCACCCAAATCACTAAGAACAACATAAGACCTACTAAATCATACGACTTTGAGGTGTTTGTCCATTTTTTGTGCAAACATTTTTGGTGCTTTCGCTGAGAACTAGAAGCTCGAAGCTTCAGCTTCATCCACTTAACAGTTTTCCTAACAGCATCGTTCGCCACTTGGAAAACATGCCTCCCAAACCGAGAAAAGATGTTAGCAAAGGAAAAAACATCGCATCCAGCAGTCTTCCAGATCCAGCTATCACGAATCAAGTAAATCGTCCTCCTCCAGCAGCGGTACCAAATGAAGGACAGGCTAATCCGACCACTCCTGCCACAGAACAACCCGTAGCAATTACTAGGGCAGATTTAGATAGGGTTGTGGTTGAAGTAACTAACCGCTTCACATCCAAGCAGGAAGCCTTGGTGGACCATCTCATGTCACGCTTAAGGGATGCTGAAGAGTCCAACCGCAACACTGAATCATGGGGTGAGTCCCAGTCTGGAGGATCTCAGAGACAACAAAGATCTTCCTTCTTCGAAGGAGCTAACGGCAGAAGTAGCCATGGTAGGAGCCGAGACCGAGCACAGCCCGAAGTTAGGCCTGAGGAAACGTTTGGTACCGAACCCAACGGGGGAGGTACCGGGCGAAGGTCAACTGTAGCTGAGCCTGTCATACTGCCTAACCACGGAAACGCCGGTGAATGGGGCCGAGCTAGAGTCCAGCCCGAAGTTGGACCCGAGGAAGTGCTTAGATCAGAACCCAGCAGGGGAAGATCAAGGCAAGGGCCAACTGTAGCTGGCCCTAGCATGCTCCCAGAAGATCAAAGGCAGCCGCTGGAAAATATGAGGAATGATAGACGATATCATCCCTATAGGTCATCTGGACGGAATCAATCCCATAGAACAGAACCAAACTCCTTTCTATTAGCTCCAAATTCTGATGAAAGGATAGCACGCTTATTCAGAGAGTGTGTCCAACGGGAGCAAAGAGATCGAGGGATAGGCGCTAGGGTAACCAGTCCTTTCGCCCGCAATATCGAAATCGCTATCACTCCCCGAGAATGGAAGATGCCAACAATGGAACCTTACAAAGGAACCTCCGACCCCGTTGTACACTTACAGAGGTACACACAACATATGCTCATGAGTGGAGCAACAGAAGGAGTACTGTGCAAATGCTTTCCGCTCTTCTTAGCAGATCTCGCTACCTCCTGGTTCTGTCATCTACCCCAGGGATCCATCAGCTCGTGGGAAATGTTGAAAGAAAAGTTATCAGTCAGTTCCGTATCCATGTGGAACAACCTAAGGACGCTTATTCCTTATCCAGCGTCAAACAGAAACCTGGAGAGAAACTGCAACAATACCTAACCCGATTCAATGCCGCAGCAGCCGCGGTCCAAGACGCCGATGAGAAGCTTATCCTAATGGCCCTCTGTAGTGGTGTGCATCCGGACATCAAATTTGCTAGAAGATTGATGAAAGAAAAACCAGCTACTTTACCCGATTTCTTCCACGAAGCCGGGAAATATATGAGGCTTGAGGATGCTGCCGTTGAGGGGCAATCAGGACAGCAGAATAAGGCAACTCACAGCAACGCCCCTGCTGTAGCAAGGGACGTTCGAAGAAATGATTCCAGGGACAATACTGGGGGCAAGAAGGGAGAAAAACGCCTATATCGGCCTGGACCGAGATTTGACACTTACACTCCTTTGAATGAGACTGTCGAAAATATCTTCCTTGCCACCCAAGGCGAAGTTAGATACAAACGCCCACCATACAAGAAGGAATCAGATAACGCGCAGAAGTCTGGAAAGTTCTGCCGCTTCCACGAATCTCATGGGCATGACACCAATGAATGCCATCATCTCCGGGACTTGATTGAGGAACACATCAGAAGGAAGAAACTGGAACGCTATGTAAAAGGTCAGGACATGACTCCAGCTCCTGCCAATGAGAACCCAAGGCTACCCTCACCGGAGATCGGCAGAGGAAACCGCAACACTAGCAGCTCTAGTCAAGAGAAGATAGTGGTCCATACCATCTCGGGAGGACCGCACATCGCTGACAGAAGCTGGAAAGAAATGGAAAGATATGGAAAGTCGCTTAGAGACAATAAAGACTGTGTCAATTCGGTTATAGAAGAGCGCCACCCGAAGCGGAAAGAAAGTGATGACATCACATTCGGTAAACGTGACCTAGAGGGAAGGCAATACCCTCACATGGATCCCATGGTTATCTCTGCCCGGCTCGGCCCCGCCGAGGTTTACCGAATCCTAGTAGACACTGGAAGCTCAGTAAACATCCTGTTCAAACACGCATTCGACAAAATGAAGCTATCAATGAAGGATGTATCTCCCTGCGATAAACCACTACACGGTTTCACTGGAGATGCAAAGATGCCTCTCGGGCAACTGGACCTCTTTGTTGAGATTGGAAGCCATCCCCACTCCGTTGTACGGAAACAGACGTTTGTGCTAATAGAAAACTATTCGGCCTACAACGCCTTCTTAGGAAGGCCAGCCTTGTCTGACTTCCAAATTGTCCTAGCCCCATGGTGCCTGAAGATGAAATTTCCAACGGACAATGGAGTAGGGGAAGTAGAAGGAGACCAGGACGTGGCTCGAGACTGCTATGTGACTGAACTTCGCAACAAACCATAGGAAGGATAAAGGGAAGGGTGTAGAGGTTGCCCTCTGCACAAAAAGTCTAGAAGCATAGCAACTAAAGAAAGCCCCTCCTCTTCGATATACCAGCGACCCTTTCAATGAATTAGACCCTAGGGACAAAGAGGAGGAGGCCACCGCCGAGCCTGCAGAGGCTATGGAATTTGTATTTGTAGACAAGCACGACTCGAGTAGACTATTGAAAATTGGATCCCAACTAAAGGCAGAGTTGAAGGAACAGCTCATCGATTTTCTCCGCCACAACCTGGATGTATTCGCATGGTCACACGCGGACATGACCGGAATCTCCCCCGACGTAGCGTGCCATGCACTAAACATTGATCCTACCAAGGCTTCCGTAAAACAAAGAAAGAGAAGTATGGGAGCAGAGCGATCAGCAGCCCTCGATGAAGAGGTAAAGAATCTGCTCGCCAATGACTTCATACGAGAAGCCATCTACCCGGAATGGATCGCTAACCCAGTGCTGGTAAAGAAGGCCAATGGGAAGTGGCGAACATGCATTGACTTTTCCAACCTAAACGATGCCTGCCCAAAGGATTGCTTCCCACTTCCCCGAATCGACCAGCTTGTAGACAGCACAGCCGGACACGAGCTGTTATCTTTTATGGACGAATACTCAGGATATAACCAAATTCCTATGCATGCTCCCGACCAAGACCACACTAGTTTTATCACCGACCGGGGTTTGTACTGCTATAAGGTAATGCCTTTCGGACTTAAAAATGCAGGGGCCACCTACCAGCGCCTCGTCAACAAGATGTTTGCAGGGCTAATAGGGAGAACTATGGAAGTATACGTGGATGACATGCTGGTGAAGTCAAGAAAAGCCGACGATCACGTAAGCCACCTAGGCGAGATGTTTCAAGTACTTCGCCAGTATGGAATGAAGTTGAATCCTCTAAAATGCTCCTTCGGAGTGTCATCGGGAAAGTTCTTAGGATTCATCGTCCATGCCAGAGGGATTGAAGCAAACCCTGAACAAGTCCGAGCCCTAAAGGATATCAAGATACCTTCCACTCGAAAGGAAATGCAAAGTCTGAATGGAAAAGTGGCCGCCCTAAGCCGATTCATCTCCAAGGCAACGGACAAATGCGTCCCCTTTTTCGAAGCTTTAAAGAAAGACAAAGGAAAGTTCGAATGGACTGATGAATGCTTAACCGCTTTCCTTAACTTAATCGAACACCTCCAGAAACCACCGGTACTCTCGACTCCAAGCGAAGGCGAAGAATTATGCCTATACCTTGCTGTGTCACCTCACGCCCTGAGCGCCGCCTTGGTAAGAGAAGACAACCGCATGCAGCGGCCAGTTTACTTCGTCGGTAAGAGGTTTACGGGGGCAGAAGTCAGATATCCTAAACTTGAGAAGCTGGCATACTGTTTACTAATCACATCACGGAAACTGCGTCACTACTTCCAGTCCCATTCCATCAAAGTTCTGACCGATCAACCACTGAGGCAGGTACTCCATCGTACCGACACTTCCGGGCGACTACTTAAATGGTGCATTGAACTAAGTCAGTATGATATCACTTATCACCCTCGCACCGCCATCAAGGGACAAGCCATAGCTGATTTCATTGCAGAATTCACTACCAACGAAGATAAGGAGCAATTGGAAATAGCAGAAGATATCAAGTGGAATCTCTTTGTGGATGGTGCATCGAACGAACAAGGCTCGGGGGTAGGTGTGGTAATAATCACTCCCAGGGGAAACAAACTGCACTATGTTGTAAGGTTGGAGTTCGCTGCCACCAACAATAATGCAGAATATGAAGCAGTGATAGCCGGACTAGAACTTGCCATAGAAATCGGAGCTAATTCTTTGTGTCTTCACAGCGATTCTCAACTTATCGTTAATCAAATACTAGGAGAATTCCAAGCTCAAGAAGAACGACTCATAGCATATTTAAAGAAGACCAAGTTACTTCTCAACCGATTGGACCACTACTTAGTCAAACACATCCCTAGGGAAGAGAACCAAGAGGCCGACGAATTGGCAAAACAAGCAAGTATGAGAGACATCGCCATCTTCGGGGCAGTAACCATCTCAAAGAAAATGGCCCCAAGTTTTGAGCAAGTGAATCTGATAGCTGCAATCGAAGAAGCAACTTGGATGACTCCCATCTGAGACTACCTATAAAGCGGCACACTGCCCAACGGACGTAACGAAGTCAAGAAAATCTTAAGGAAAGCTTCCCGCTACACAATTCAAGAAGACATCCTCTATCGGCGCGGATTCTCTAACCCGTTATTAAGGTGTGTCGCTGGGAGGGAAGCCAAGGAAATGTTATCCAACATCCATTAAGGAAGCTGCGGAGACCACACCGGAGGACAAACATTAGCAAAAAAGATACTCCGATATGGATATTTCTGGCCCACCTTAAGCAAGGACGCCTTGGATTTCGTCAAAAAGTGTGACAGGTGTCAGAAGTTCGCTAAGATTCCGCGGCTACCAACGACTGAGATTACTCAAATGACCAGCCCTTGGCCCTTTGCAGCATGGGGAATTGACTTAATCAGCAAACTGCCAATGGGCCGAGGCGGGGCCAAATATGCTATAGTGGCAGTCGACTATTTCACCAAATGGGTGGAAGCAGAACCTCTGAATAAAGTATCTTCAGCAAAAGTTATTAACTTTTTGATCAAAAATGTTCTGTGCAGGTACGGAGTCCCATTCAAAATCATATCAGACAATGGACTTCAATTTGACAGCGAGGAATTAGCCAACTGGTGCCAAGAGCACGGAATTCACAAAAGCTTCTCATCCGTAGCGTATCCCCAGGCAAACGGACAAGTCGAAGCCATCAACAAAATTCTGAAAACTCTAATAAAAAAGAAACTCGAAAAGTCAAAGGGCGCTTAGGTGGATGGACTCCCTACGGCACTATGGGCCTATCGCAAATCTTTCAGAACTTCAACGGGGCATACTCCTTTCTCTTTGGCATACGGATCGGAGGCTATGCTCCCAGTTGAAACCATTGTGCCTTCCCACCGTAGGATCCACTATAACCCAAAAGAGAACGAAGAACTCCTTCACATGTCTTTGGATCTAGTGGAGGAGAGAAGAAATGATGCAATCCTTAAAGCAGCAACCCACAAACAAAAAGTGGCAGCACAATACAACTCCAAAGTCAAGCATCGTACCTTACAAGAAGGGGACCTTGTCCTCAAGCGAATCTTCCCCCGCCCCGGAGCACTAGATCCAATTTGAGATGGACCATATGTAATTCATAAAGATCTCCACAATGGAGCTTATATTTTGTCAACAGTGGACGGAGAGGTGTTCCAGAGGACATGGAACATCCAACACCCCCGTCGATACTTTTCTTAACTTGTACTGCCCATATGAAGTGAATTAACAAAGAGAATCAGTGGACGTAGGCCTTTTCGTGCCGAACCACTTTAAAAAACCTTGTCTCTTTTTTAACTTGTTCCTTTATATCTTGGCTGCTTGTTAACTTTATCCTTTTCTGTTGAACAAAATCCTATGCGTATAGTGTTTCCACTCAACGCACTCCACAGCTCAACTTCACCTGGACAAGACCTGACAGGTACTATGCGAATCTATGCCCTCACCAATGAGACACTTTTGCTCCGGCATCCCTCTGTTGTGGGTTAACTCATTGCTCACGACGGCCCTTAAAGCCAACTGTAATGAGCCGATTATAAGCCACCGAGAAGGCCGACTATAGCCGAGGCAGCTCATTACGGCGTTCGGCTCGCCGGCAACTGTGGACCGACTATAAGCCCCAACATAAGGTGTGGCCAGCTAGGGGCAGTTCATAGTTGAAGATCGACACCCACGCTAGCCGGCCACAGTAAATCGAATAATACCCACGATTACGGGCCATAACGGCCCGGGTAGTTACTGTGCGCGATCTCGGCTCCGATGTGTCTTAAGTGCGGCTGTGGTAAAAAAGAATTAACTCCCCGCGGAGGCGTAAGATGGGTGACAAATGTCTCCAAGACCCACAGCTAGGGAAAGTGACTACAAAGCCCGTTTGCCACGAACTTAAGCACATCGAAGGCCTTCCGTGATTGGAAGTTTTACTATTTCGCATATTTCAATTTTACTTAAGAAACTTTTTCTCCTATCCTCTGTAACAAATCCTGAAGTGCAGGACACAAAACAGGAGACACTCACTAATAAAAGCGGATACTCACAGCAAGATACTGGACCGCATCCCTTACTCAGTCACACAGGATATTCAAAGCTGCCATCTATAAGCAAAATATAAAGGACAGTACTTCCTTCTTTCATATATGCCTATAATTTGTTCACACCTCACGCTAACACTGCAAGTCATGAAATTATGTTTTAAGCAAGAACCTGACATCAAACGCAATTTAATTACAAGAATATGCATGGCTATATTTCTTATGCAACATGTCAAAATAGCAAAAACATTCAAAAGACGACAAAATTAGCTTAAGTTAAAGAATTGCACATCAAGAATAGAGCTATTTATTACAAGTAACAAGAATTACAACCTAAACGTTACTCTACTGTTTTAAGACTAACATATACAGCCATGTCAAGTACACAAAAAGAATTCTTCAGGTCTAATCAGGGAGCCGGCTGCATTGGAGTCTTGTCCATGTCATGTTGACCACCTGTCCGGTCATAAAAAGAAATCATTAGTGATAAGCAACCGAGTTAACAAAAGAACAAACTAGTGGAGTAGAGGTTACCAGCAACTTCCCCTTGATCGTCTTGGTCGTCATCCCCTACTTCCATGCCTGCTTCCTCAACCGCGAACAACCTCATCCCCTCTTTCACCGATGTCTTCTCCTCCTTGGTAAACTGAGCGGTGACCACATCCATCCTAAAGGCCGCTCCACCCTCCTTATCCGCCTCAGCCTTGGCCTCCTCTAGAGACCTGAGGTAAATCCTAGCCATAACCCAGGGGTAGTCGTCCATCCAAGATAAGCTGCCCTGCTTCCAGGTGCGAAAGTACATGTCCTGCAGCATATCGTCCATCATCCCCTCATTTTCCTCGAACTCCCTCATACGAGCCTCAGAAACCGACAGCCTTGCAATGGCAGCATCCCTTTCCAGTCGGTATCGCGAGCAGTCAGCCTGAAGGGACCTCCTCATCACCTCCATCTCCTTCTTTAGCCTAACCTGAGCAATCTCTGCGGCTTCAAGCTTCCCCGACAGCTCCTCTACCTGCTCAAGATCCACCCTCCGAACCTCGTCCACTGTCGAGATGGCCATATTTATCTGCTCCTTGCAAGCAGCCTCCATCTTCCGCAATTCCGCCTTACTAGCCTCCTCCATAGTCTTCCTCAACCGCCCGGAGGCAGCCTCATGCTGAGAAATCTGAATGGTCTGATCAGCAAGCTGTTTGGCCTGGTCCGAAACCATCAATCGTAGTCGGATGTTGGCACTCCCAATCTCCTCTCCAGCCTTAACCAGCCGGGCATGATGCCCCATCAGCTTCCTAGTCTCCTCCGCCACCCGATCAATATTAGCCTTGGCCTCATCTCCCATGATAACTATCCGAGTGGTAAGTAAATCGAGATCTAAGGACTTAGCCTCATCAAGCACCCGTACCATGGGATTACGGGGAAGAAGGTGCTCACCGGTAACTTCGTCGAAGGTAATATCATGGGAACCTCGATCCAGATCAGGATGACCCGCAAATGGATTACGAGCCAAACCAGCACGATCAATCTGCGTAACGGTAGGATTTTCAGACGGGTGCGGAGAGAGTGCAAACTCAGTATCCTCCTCCGTGATATCATGAAGAGGCTGAACTGGGGGCTGAGGACTGAGTGAAGGTTCGGATAAGGGATGACTCCTTTTTCTCTTCTGAATACCCTCTTCAATAACCCCGAGAAGAGGACGGTAGCCGACTACATCCCCGGAACGGTGGGTCGGAGTCTTTGGCTTGGCGGAAGCTTTGGAGAGCTTGTATTGTTCAAGCCTGTGCCGAAGATCAGAGGCCTTGGCCGTTTTACCTACTCCTGATATGAAGAACAAGTGTCACAAGCTTACATTGATCCATAATTCGAGAAACGCGGTAAATTAAAAGTTAAAAGAAGAAAGGAAACACATTAGTTATACAAACCCTGGGGAGGAGTAGGATACTGCAATGAGTCCTGGATTTCATTCCAGGACGGGAGCGGATCATAAAATATTCCTAAGTCCCTATCATAAATGGAGCCTGCAGGAGTCAAAAGTTCACCTTGAGTCGTCGGAGCCGCCTTGGCTGGAATAGTCTGAGAAGACTCGCTTGCACCGGTCCCGGCCTTGTCAGCCTTCCCGAATTTCTCTACCAAAGCCGTTTCTCCATCCAGCCCCTCGAAAGCTTGGTTGAATGCATCATCCGTCCACTCCTGAATCTCGCCTGCTTGCCCAGGAAGCAAGGCCCCGATGCCATCGCCACCATCACCACCTTCCTGGTATTCTCCACCCTCACCTCTCTCCTCCTCCACATCTTCCTTCCCCGGAGTAAGTGGACAAGTGCTGGGGGAAGGACCATCCGACTTCTTAAGCTTCTTACCTCCTACCATTGGAGATTTTGAGAAAGGGATCCTCTTGCCACTCTCTACTGTGACACCTCCCTTAGCTTGAGCAGCCGCCCTCTCCTCCGCCGTTTCCCTCTGCTTGACTACTGACTGTTGTGGAAGGATCAAATTATACTCCAGAAGAGTCGCATTTATGATCAGGTAAGCAGCCGATCTATCTCTCCCGGGGATAGCTTCTATCTCAGCCGCCATCCGAACCAAGCGATCAGTCTCCACAACCGCAAAGCCACCTGTCGCTAGCAAAAAATGAAAACGTATGAGAAGAAGCATCGCAACCAGGACGGAAATTATAGTTAAAGCATCGACTTACATCCGAAGGTGAAACGCCGAATAGAAACAGAATCGTCCCTGACGAAGAACCACTCCTTCTTGAACATGTTGTACTTAGAATACAGATCCAAGACCGGCTTGAAGGTTACAGCTGACTCCAAGCTGATGTATGAGGACCCCTTCTTATAGCCCCTCAGATTATATAAGTACCGGATCTCCCGGTTGGAAGGAGCACGCCCATGCTTCCTCTGAAAGATGACGAAGAGGCTCACCAGTATAGTATAAGAGTTGGGTTGAAGCTGGAATGGGGCCACCTTTAGATATGTAAGAAAACTGAGTACCCAAGCATTAAGAGGCGGGATGGCACCACACATACAGTGGTATCTGCTGTAGGCAAAGTACCCTTCGGGAGGGTCATATGGCATAACTTCTCTCCCTGGCAACAGCATGCGCGCCCTATCAATTCCAAAAGAACGGGAGATGGCATCAAGCTGCTCCTCCTTGAGGGAGCTGGGAAAGCAATCGGGCGGGGAGTTCAGAAGCTCCTGAGGGCCGTACCCGTCCACCAGTGATCTCGGGGCAATTCCGTGACGTTCCGGTCCTGGCTGAGCAGTGGGCACTGCGGAAGATTCTCCTTCGCCCTGGGACTTCTTTTTATCCGATCGAGTTTCTGCTTTGCGAGACATTATCTGCAACGTCAAAAAAACATGTTGTTAAAACAGAGGATACAAACAAGCAAGTACATGTAGCCAGGAATTTCGCTCGTGATATGAAAAGTGAAAAAAAATCAAGTGTATCAAGTCCATTCGGCATTCTCATTCTCAAAGGCCCATTCGGCATTCTCATTCTCAAAGGCCCATTCAGCATTCTCATTCTCAAAAGCCCATTCGGCATTCTCATTCTCAAAAGCCCATTCGGCATTCACAAATAAAGTTCATTCGGTACGTAGGACATACGAGTTTCATTCGGCGAAGGGAAGATAAGTACCTGATTCGGCAGGCCAAAGCGATTCGGCAATAGGATAAAATCTGATTCGGTTATTTGAAGCTGTCTCGCTCGGTAAAAGGTACGAAAGCCCTAGGCCCTTCTTTATAGGCGAGCATAGACGACCGGATTGGCTGATTCGGCGAGAGCATCCAAGCTAACATTGTTGGTTTTTTTTTTTAAAAAAAAAACAAAGCACGGCATATGCCCCACTTTGGGGGGCAAATGTTGGGCGTGTTCTCACCCAGAAGATCGCAAGGCCAAGAAGCTTGATTCATTCGCGCTCGCCTAAGCTCCATTCGGTCTCCTACCACCACCGGACCGTGCTCCTACCGGATCAGCCCAGCTCCACACTACCGGACCATGACCCTACCGGACCAACCCGGCGCCATCCTACCGGACCATGATCCTACCGAACCAACTCAGCTTCACCCTACCGGACAATGCTCCTACCGGACCATGATCCTACCGAACCAACTCAGCTTCACCCTACCGGACAATGCTCCTACCGGACCATGATCCTACCGAACCAACTCAGCTTCACCCTACCGGACAATGCTCCTACCGGACCAGCTGCCACCGGACCGAGACATTCCGAACCAAGCTCCTTCCGGACCAACAATACCAGGCCAGATCGCCCCAGCCCAGGCCCACTAGCAGTTATATACATCCAAGACCCCTACCCCCAACCTCACTCTATAAATAGAGGGGCAGGGGTACAATAATGGGGGACAAGTTTTGAGAGCTCAAGCACGGAGAGAACTTTCAAACAACTTTCTTTTACTTGTATCAAAGCTTTGTACTTGTAATCTAAACAAGAGAAGAGAAATAACATATGAAGTGGACGTAGGCACATTCTGGCTGAACCACTATAAATCTGCGTGTCTTTTTACAGTTTAGCCCCTGCTTTTCATATATTTGCATAAATCACCCAAATCACTAAGAACAACATAAGACCTACTAAATCATACGACTTTGAGGTGTTTGTCCATTTTTTGTGCAAATAGTAGACCTTGTCGATCACCATCTTGTTGGCTTGAGATAGTAGATATATTTAATTTGGGGCCAGACTCTATCAGAGAAGCATCAAAGAAGATGGAGTTGATTAGGCAAAGAATGAAAGAGGCCCAAGATTGTCAGAAGTCATATGCCGATCGATGAAGGAAGGATATATAGTTTAAAGTGGGAGATTTTTTTATGTGAAAATATCTCCATTAAAGGAAGTCATGAGATTTAGTAAATCGAGGAAGTTAGCACCTAGTTATGGTTACTCGTATCCACTTACTAAACGAACTGGAAGAGTTGCATACAAAGTTGCACTTCTTGATCACTTTTCTAGAATCCATAATGTATGTTATGGCTTCCAACTAAGGAGGTGTTTGCAGGATACAGAGACTATGGTGGAGCTAAGAGACATATAGGAGCTTGAAATATCCCCTAACCCGACTTATGTGCAGCATCCTGTTCGGATATTTGACTCAAAAATCAGACAACCAAAAGTAAGAGATTTCCTTTAGTGAAGGTACAGTGGTCCAACAACCTATTGGATTGTTCTTGGGAGACTTAGGAGCATATAGAATGGTCTTACCCTGAGTTTTTCTCTGGTGTACGTAGGTTAGGTATGGTTTTGTTCTTTATCAGTTATTAATTAATGGTGTAGATGAGCTAGAATTTAACTAGCTGTTATAGATTTTCCCTAAGAAGGAGTTGCGAGGATGCAGCTTTCTTAAGGGAGAAGTCTATAATAACCCATTGTCAAGAGCAATAAATTGAAAATTTAACAATAAACATTAATTAATTAAATGTGATTTAACATAATAAATGTAAATTATGAGAATGATTAGGAAATTAAATGAAAAGAATTTTTATATTGATAAATATTGAATTGCTGATTTATTTAGCTATTTAAAAATTTAAGGTATAAATTAATAATAATATGAAATGAAAATGATTGAATAAATTTTGTAAAGAATAAAATTTGAAAAAAATGAAATTAGAAATTATTATAGGAATTTTATTTAACTATTAAAGGAATTAGAAATTTAATTTATAAACAAGTTAAATAGATTTTGAAGGAAATATTAAAATAAATAAATAAATTATTAAAAATAATAATATAAAATGAAAACAAGGTTACATGAAAATTAAGAGAAAGTTTAATGAGTTTCATTTGATCAAGCATGGATTAAAATAAGAATGGAAAGGAAATTTTATAAAAGGGAAAAACTGGTTTAGTGAATAAACTAAGGCCCAATTAGGCTTAGGCCTCTAATATCTTTAATAAAATCGAAAATTATGCATTTCCATATATTTCTTCCCCATTTATGTATATAAGCTTACGTTCAAAGGATGAAGCATTACGTAGCTTACTCTATTCAATTTACAAACTTCATTTACCTTACCTCCACTTTTAAAATTCCAAAATAAATCTAAATTCCCAAAATTGTTATGAGCTTCTTGACACCACCTCTATCTAAGGAGAAATTTGAGTTCTTGCATCATATTGGGGTTGTTGGAAAATTACAGGAAAGTGCAAGCAGAGGAGATTCAGGAGCTAAAGTGAATTTGAGATTCTATAAATTTAGGTGAGTATTCTAACTTATAATTCATGTCTACTTTGATATTAGTGTCCCTGAAGTATAACTTCTGCTTCTCTGATCATGGAAGAACTATTTACTGTCAATGAAGCTTTACCTTTTATTGAAGATTTTGATTTATATATAATATTTGATTGTATTTGAGCATGATTGTGTTGAACATAGTTGAATAAAGGAATATGCATGAATTAGAGAAGAGGTTGGCAAGGATGGATGCCTGAATTTGATCAAAGAAGCCGAATATAGCTTTAGAAATATGCGATACCTGTATGTTTACCGGTCGATCGCTAGCGGTCGACCGATGGCTTAACCAATGCTTTGTTGTTAAAAAATAAATTAAATAAAATTTAAATTAGAATATATATAACAATAACCTTATACCCTATAATTAAAGTAGGCATATAATTCAAAAGGTTTGATAATATATAAAGTAATATAATAATATTTAAATAATTACTATTGAAATTTAGCAAATTCTTATTTTAAATAAAAGTAAATATAGATAAATTATATATATATATATATATGATAAATCTAATTTTGTTTCATGGTGAAATATTATTTATATTAATTATTAAGTTCATTAATGAGAATTATCTATTAATAAATTGATTTAGAGATTAAATTAATTTTTTATAAAAGTCAATATGAATATTAATAATTATTTATAAGCTTAGTGATGCTCGTGTATTGAAATGAGTATTTCTTTGAATTATATTTCATTTATTTATATAATATTTCAAAGATTAATATCAAATAATTTCAATAAAATATTTTATAAATCATTTATGTAACTATGATTTCTGTGTGATGAGGAATTTGAATAACATAATTATAATACCATCTGGTATGAGACTTTCGGTGATATTTCTCTTGTTATTCATCAGACTTGTTACATATAAATATAGTATGGATTGAGTATATATTATGAGCATTGAATAAACATTTAAAAATTATGTAGTGGAATGGGACGCCGTTGTAATATTTATTCGGTTATTCATTGTAAGTAAATGTCACTCATACGGGAATTCATTGTGTATGATATGATACTCACTTAGGTGAGTAATATTTATACTTATTATCGTGTGTTTGAATATGTATTGAGCTGTGTGTCATCATATGTATAGAGCCGTGTGTCGACATATGTTTAGAGCTATGTGTTAACTATAAAGTATAGATACTATATGTCAGTCTATCTTTGTCCAACTTCCTTTATGATTCAGTAGTGAACCAGACTAGGCCAGTATCCACCCTAACGGCCTGATAATGGGGTCATGCCTAAAATCCATGACACCCTATTCCTATAGCTGTATGTTATCGCTGTGTGTGTTCACCCTTATGTCACCTAGGCCAGTAGTCTGTTACCACTAGGAGCATGTGTCAGGTCATGACCGAGTTGAGTCCTCGTGTAGACAAGCACATAGGTGGATTTTGTCACGATACTGAGGGAAGGTAACCGAAGACTATAGGAACCGTGTCATACGAACACATGTGTAGTCTCCTAAAGCGAGCGTGTGCCATCAATCTCCCGTCTGGTTCCGATGTGTGTGGTAGATAGACATGTAGTATTTATATTCCTATGAGATGATGAGTATGACTATGCTAGTGATCATGTGTCTAAAGTGATATCGACTTTTGTATTATCCATACTCGTCATTTGGTATTATATTTTCAGTTATAATTGGAAGGTAGCTACTATATTATGAATGTATGGATTAATGTTATGTATATATGTAATAATTGTTTCACTCAGATATTAGCTTGGATTATATTCTTGTCATTATATCACTCTTGAATTGGATTCGGATATAGTTTAACCTGTGTATTATTTATAATACTCGGGTCTGTCCAAGACGTTGCTGGATCAGGTACACCATAGGTAGTTAGATTCGTTGGATTTTTGGGAGGCTAGTAGTTATATATAGGATGATACATTCCCTATGTATTTTTTTAGCCTCATGGTCGTATGAATTATGATGTGTTTATTATTGTATGTATATATTGGCCAAATCACTATCATTTTGTAGCCTTACTGGACTTTGTATTATGTGATAAATCATATTTTGTCTGCTATGTTTTAGCTCCGTGTTCTCTAGCATATTCTATGATTCTGCATTGTTCTAGCCTGGAAGCACATGTGTTTATTGCTTTGTACTGAGACCTTGTACATCTACAATAAGTAATTTGTGATTTGAGACATGTGCTGATGTTAGTCCGAAGGAATATTTAAGTGTGTACCCCATAGAACCTCATTCTTCATATTACCTGACAGTAGTATATAGTAGTACTCTTGGATAGTATAGGCAAAGAGGTGGGGTGTTTCAATTTCGGTTCCAACATAGGCTCTACACCTTCGCTTTTGACTTCTAGACTGCCACCTAAGGCCTTAAATCATCCACCATTCTCTTAGTGCCACTTTTGGCCTTATACCAATTGCTTTTGTACTTTGGATGCCACATAGCCTTTACTCCGCTTTTGGTTGTAGATGCCACACATGGCTTACTCCTTCACTTTCGATTGTGGATGCTACATAGACCTTACTCTTTTGCTTTCGTTTGTGGATGCCACACAGGCCTTGCTACTTCACTTTCGGTTATGGATGCCACACAGGCCTTTCTCCTTCCATCGAATCCACTATCCAACCATCTACTATTAGGCTTTTTATTTAGCTATTTATTAAGCTAACGTTCAATTAATCATCATATGATTATTAATATTTATTGTACTATTGACATCAATGTCTTGGGTTTCGAGCTCAGTTGTCTTAAGCCTTATCGTGCCTTATTATCTTTGAAATTTACAAATTTATGCTTATATATTCTTCCAGGAGCTACACTACTCTTAGTAATTCATGTTCTCGTCTCGTTTAGGGAAGCCTGCTATAGTTTAGTTTTAATGATTTGTGAAATTAACTCGAAATCACCTCCTCTACCCATAATTTCTCCTTAATCGTCGACCGCCTTCGGTCCTCAGTTGATACCCTCGGTTTACCAACCCTAGCCTTAAATCATGCCTACCATAGCATTTCTACTTAAGCCGTTTCACTTTAGATTTCGGTTTTATTAAAGTTTCGGTTCAGCTCAACTTCCTTGGGCACCGTCCCTTGGTACATGTTTGTAACTGCCCACTACACGTCTGACAGAAGCTTTACACGTATCGATTTATGATTTATTTGACTTTTTGTTACCATTTTAAACACTTTATTAACACATTCAGCATAAAATGTGTGTTTATTCTACCACTCCATAATTAATTAAACTCTTTAATCGAATAACCTTCCAGCCATTACCTATTTAACCTCATGTTCTGTATTATAACCCTTCGGCTAAACTTAATTTCATTTGAAAACTGCCTATTTGTTTCCATTTTTCTATAGTAAATTAATCAGGTATAAAATTCCTCATAACTAACCAATTTTCTCCATATATGGTTCTTAATTAATTTATAACAACTTATCTGCACAAGGATAAATTCTATCAATCAAATCGGCTAGCTAACATGACATTCTTATCCTCTTATTCAATACCTCATACCAATTAAACATTAAAATCATAGGAATGACTAAATCATCATATGGACGTGAGGAATACAAGGAAGAAAAGGTCAGAGAATATATTACTCACCTATACTTTTTTTTTTGAGTTCATGGGAAACCTTAAGATCATGGTATTCATTGATACTCACTTAAGTAAACCACGCCGTGTGTCTACCCCGCTTTTATTTAGTCGTCGCACACGGATGCTTAACGTTGAAACTCCCACTGATGGTTTGGCGTTGGGATTCGAACCTGCCCGGACGCAGTCCTTGGGTTCCCATCTCCCAGCTCCCAAACCAACCGAGCTACGAACGGCGGGTTACTCACCTATACTTTTAGCTGATGAAATCACCAGTTCCCTTTCTTTTTTTGCTTCTTCTTCTTGTTAGGCCTCAAATACCTTCAAAAAGCGCTAGCTTTTGTTCTTAAGTTTTGAATGTAACAAAAAATGGAAAGAAAAAGGTGGTTATCTTTACTTCAAAAGAATAATTTGGGCCACTCGCTCACTATCCCATTTGCTTATAAATTTGTTCGTCCTTGTGTTAAGATTGGATTTAATTGTTATTAATTTGGATTTTCAACTAGGATTTTCATAATGTCACTTGATTCATCCAATTGTAATAAATAAATAAAATGTTCCATATATATTTACCCTTTTTTACATTATCTCACTTCTTAACCTTTTAATTAATTATTTGTTAAATTATGGGTGTTATAGGCTTCACTCTGGAATTTCGTCCTCCAATTAAAATTAGGTGCGATAAAAAGCTCTAGGCTTTTTATGCCTAATATATCATACACAGATGGGTTCTTTTTCCATGCATCACAGTAAAAACGCGTTAATGGTTCTACCAATACATAATTAAAATCAACCATTATATCACACACACATATATATATATGGGATACAACTAGACATAGCAAACATACAAGCTAAGCAAAGAAAATAACTTGGGATAAATCCCTTTAACCTTATCCTCTATTTCCAACCGTACAATCATCCCAGTCCTCGCTCCAATAGACCCGAATGAGCTTTACTTCTTTATTCTGAAACTTTTTATCATCCCAACCTACACTTTGAATAAGTTCCTAATATAAGTCATGTTTGGTTCAACCACCAAGTCTTCAATCACTTTTAGAATCAGCACATCCTTGGGGTCCTAGACACATTTCTGTAGATGTGATATTTGAAACACATTATGCACCCTGCCAAAAGCACTTGGTAAATTGACTATATAAGCAACTCTTTCAATCTTTTCTAATATTTAAAATAGACCAACATATCTTGGTGCTATCTTTCTGGCTTTTACAGACCTCATAGTGCCTCTCGTAGGTGGCACTTTCACAAACACATGATCTCCCAGATCGATCTCCAAATCTCCTTGCCTCCTAGTGGCATAACTCTTTTGTCTAGACCGAGTATCCTTCATTCTTTTTCTTATCAATTTGACCTTCTCTAAAGCCTCCCTTACAAGATCTGGACATATCTCAGTTTATCTCCCATCTTGCACTAACTTACTAGCGACTTACAAGGCCTTTCATATAATGCCTCAAAAGGTGCCACCCTAATGCTGGACTGGTAACTATTATTATACAAAAACTCTACTAAGTGAAGGTGATCTTCCCAAGATCCAACAAAGTCTAACACATTAAATCTTAGCAAATCTTCCAACACTAGGTTAACCCTTTTGGTCTGGCGATACGTCTATGGGTGGTAAGTAGTACTCATACATAGCTCTAAACCTAATGCACCTTGTAGGCTTTGCCAAAAGGCACTAGTGAATAATGGACCCCGATCACTCATTATAGTACATTGAATTCCATGAAATCTTACAATAGCCTTAACGTATATTTTAGCTAACATGGCTACTGTTTTTGTAGACTTTATCGAAATAAAATAGGCACTTTTAGTTAACCTATCAACCATAACACATGTTCTTTCATTCTCGAGCCTCGTCCTTGGCGACACATCAACAAAGTCCATCAAAATCGAATCCCATTTCCATACCAGAACTTCCAAAGGATGCAAACGAACACTAGGTTTATGATGCTCTGTCTTAACTCATTGGCATGTGAGGCATCTATACACACATTTTCCTACATATGTTTTCATTCCATTCAATAAAAGCTTTGCTTCATATCTCTGTATGTCTTTGTGCGACCCAGGTGAATGTAAAACTTGGAACAATGACATTTCAAGACTAGCTTTCGAAGGTCGCCTTGATTTAGAACATACAATCTTCCTTTCTTCCGAAACCATCCTTCCTTATCAACAACAAAGCCCTTCAGTTCTGCAGTCTTGGTACTACTTTTTAATCCTTGGAACCTTTTGATGCATAGTGGATGTTCCTTTCGCGCTTCGGTAATTCATTCAATGAGTATTAGATGAACTTCCAAGCAAGGTAACATCCTTGAATTTTGATTCAAACCAGCCTCTGCCCGAAACTGCACATCACAAGAAGCTAGCGTTTCCAATACATTCCACTCTTCAATTATAGGCAAAACATAATTCTATTGTTTTCAGCTTAAGGCACCAGCAACTTTGTTTCCCTTCCTTGGGACATACTCGATCCTAAAATCATAAGATGCCAAGAACTCCAACCACCTTTGTTGTTGCTTGTACAACTCCTTCTGAGAGAACAAATATCTCAAAGACTTATGATATGTGAAAAATTCAAATCTTCCCCCAAGAGGTAATGCCTCCAAATCTTCAGCGCAAAGATAATTGCCACTAACTCTAAATTATGGGTTGGATACCGAGCTACATGGGGTTTCAGTTGCTTGGATGCATAAGCTATATCCTTGCCCTTCTGCATCAATACTACTTCTAAACCTTAGCTTAAAGATTCTGTATACACCACCATTTCTCCATTTCCTTCCGTCATAACTAGAACCAGAGCTTCTACCAATCGAGTTGTTAACTTTTAAAATGTTGCTTCACACTCTCTCATCCAAATATACCTTTCATTCTTCCAAGTAAGTCTGGTCAATAGCCCCGCTCTCCTAGAGAATGTAATGACCTAGAATTTCAAAAACTCATTATTTAAATATTTGAATTATTTAATTATTTCCTTTTAATTAATAACCAATGAAGGTAAACTTGCTACTGAATAGGTTTACAAAAATAAATAGTTTGAAGAAAGATTGACAACATGATCAAAATTCGTTTTAGCGATAAAGGCTTTTCACCTGATATACGTTTTTTGAACTTTTTGGGCATGATTATAATATTAATGTCTAATTAATTAGCAACTAAAAATATTTTGGTGTTTATGGTTAACTAAATACATTTGATGATGTCATGGTTGTATTATGGTAGGGGTAGAAGATATTTATGTGTAAGGAGATATTTGGTGGTAGAAGCACATGGGAAGGATGGTGTTTGGTGACCTTCCAAGGAGGTTCGGAGGTGGTGGTGACCTCTTAAATAAAGATACATAATATTCTTCGTAATTTCACAAAATCACTTTACAAATTTATGAACAAAAACTAGTCTTGTGCATCCTCTTCTCTCTTCTCTTTAACAATTCCAAATCATAACAAATCAAGCCCAAACTCCTCCAAACTTTGGTTTAGGCCGTAGGACAACATGGAAACAAGGAATATCAACTAAAAATGGGAATAAAATTAGCGCACACCCCATCCATGGCATGGCCATGAGCAACTTAGGGATCAAGGAGGTGGCCGGGAGCCTTTTGAAGACAAAGGTTGAGTCTTTGGCTTGTTTGCTGATGGTAAGAAGTGGTCATGTATTCTAATAGCTTGTTCATGGAGGTAGTAATGTTTTTGGGTGAGTTTACTCATCATTGAAGTATATGTATTGTGTATATATATGTTTGTGTCTGATTTTAAAGTTAAAGTAAAGAACTAATGCAAGTTATCACTTTTGGACCACATTGCTTTAGAAAGCAAGTGACAACTTTATATTTAGTATAATCACATCTTATACCCTTTAAAACATGTAATGTGGCCAAAACCTTGTGTTTACATATTTGGTGTGATGTATGTGATGTGGAAGAGTGTGTGTGTGTGTGTGTAAATGTTTGTAGCGAAAGAGTCACTATAAGTGCACATCATAAACTCTTTGTGTTTACCCTCTTTAAAATGGTTAGATATGAATATATTTAGAAAGTATATATTTTAGTCATTCTACTAGCTTATATAGTATATGGAATAGTGAGGAAATGGTTTGAAAAGTACAAAAATTATAGAACAAAGTTGCAAAAGTTATAGCGAGAAAGGTCGCTATATGAGCACTTTGGATTTGCCTTGTTTTAGCGATTTTTAATATGATTTTGAAAGACATCCTTAGGGGTTTCTTTATTGTTTTAATTAGTACTTTATGTGAACTACATACTGTAAAAATATTAGAGTTTAAATCATTTTGAAACTGGCTGAACAAAGTTGCAAAAGTTAGAAGCGAAAAGGTCGGTATAGATGCACTTTGAAATGCCCAATTTTTGGTGATTTTTAATATGATTTTGGTAGATATCCTTAGGGGTTTCATTAGATGGTTTTAAGTAATCTACGTATATTACTTAATGTAAAAATTTCAGATCTTAAATAAATTATTTGGATAGAGAAAACCAACCTCAAATTTTCATGTTTTTTGAACCTGCTCTGTGTCCAATATCTTTTACAACACTTATAAATGCTGTCTTTGACCTACAGAAGCATTTCTGAACTTTTTTATAGAACCAATTGGTGTTTGTGTTATTTTATGTTACTTATGTAATTATAAATCTATTTAAAATGTTATTTAAATTTATTATTTTTAAAAGATCTTTTTAGGGATGTTTAACAGCACTTTTAAAGTATTTTAAAAGTGGTTTGAATTTTAAATATGTTTTATTAATTATTTATGAGTTTTTAAAGGGTTTTAGATATAAGACATGTTTTTTTATGATTTTCGTTAAATTTAAAATTAGTAATTTTTAAATAATATTTTATATGGATATTTAAAACATACTTATAAGTATTTTAAAAGTAAGTATGTATATATATATATTTAAAAAAGTAGCGAAGTATTTTATAAAAGAATAAAGAATATAGAAGTAGGTTTTGGTTATAACACTTGGTTAAAATGAATGATTTTAAGAAATTACAAAGTGTTGTCTGTTTGTTGTAAACTATGTTTTAATAACATTTGTTTTTAACCCTTGTAAATATACTTTGATCTTTAAGATGAGTATTTTAAAGATAATAATAAGTATGGAATGTTTTCGAAAAGAGTTTAGAAATGTAAAAGGTTTAAGTTATAAGAGAGAAGGGGTTTATAGTAAAAATGTTTTAGTAAGATTTTTTAACCTCTTTGATTATATTTTAAAGTGGAAAATCTTGTTAAATGATTTGTGAATATTCTTATACCTTTGAGATAAGTATATGAATACATTTTGAATAATTAAGAGTAGAAATGAATAGTAAAGTAGTAGAATACATGTATATATCTTTTATAAAGGTATTTTAAATATATATATATATGTATTGACACATAAGTATTGTGTGAATATAGGGATTGGAAGTCATTTATGTGATTCGACCGTGTTTATGTGCTTATTCTTCTCTGGAAAGTATTCACTCCTATTCCTAGAACTAAAAGAAAACAAATTAGACTTGGTCTATCTATGAGAGTTAAGAATGAAGTGTCAAGGTAGAGCTTTGATGCAACCAGTGCTCCAACCTACCTTGCTTCACTCTTAATCGAGGGATAGTGTATGTTGAGAAGATCAAAAACGGTGATAAGTATACGAGAGTTGATTTCCATATGCGATCTTTTTATATTGCTTGAATCTGACCAAAATTAACTTAGGAAATATCTAGAAGAAACACTAGATTTATATGGTACGATTATCCTCTCTATGATGCTATACCCTATGTATAAACTCGGCTAGCTCTTTTAGGAAAAGAGATAAGGAAATCCATCCATATAATAGATTATCTCTACCCATATGTGTTGTTTGTTTATTTTTAAAAGAACCAAATTCAATTTAAACAGAAATTCATTGATTTGGTTTTGAAGAGTCCTGTAAGCAGTGGAGTGTACTTATATGAGATGACTCAAAATTGTAACCACATCAAAACCAGTATATGTGTTCTTTGTTCTGAAAGCAGTTGTGAAGCAAAATGTTATAGAGTTCCACTGTCTATCCTAAGGGTAACTCTAAGGGAGAGGTTAGTGTTAACATTTCAAACGATGCTATCATGTTGCATCTCACTTGAGGATGATTCCAAGAGAGAGGGAAAAGTAGCATTCGTTGGGCGACTTATGCTGAAATCCATGGAGAGATTCAATATCTATTCGAGTGATGAAGAATCGTGTGTTGAGATGTTAAACATGACTTCACCATTTAAAATGATAAAAAATAGAGTGGTTGCACAACCAGTGGGTTTCGCTAAACTAAGGGTATATTAACTCCATATCTAGAAATGTTTATAGATATTAGTACCGGGAGTTGACGGTATTTGATATCACGTGTTTGGGCGTGGACCGGTTGTATTTATCTTATTGGTATATTCTATCTAGAGATATATGATGCTCGAAAGGTAGTTTCTGACCTTGTTAGGAGGTCGGCCTTGATGTATCGAGGATACCTCCAGTGGAACCCATTATGCGAATATACCTTAGTTTTTTTTATTATACTTCTAATAATATTGTGTTAAAGCAACATAACTATTTTTTGATTTATATTTTTCTACCCCATATACTATCTATTATATTGTCATATGCACTTATTAGATGGTTTTGATCCTTTTAAGGTGAAAACCGTTACAGTGATTCGAATGGTCTCAAATTGTACTATTACATTACGCGGATGTTTCTTGAGTTTCTCACATTTGACACATGTCTGACTCATGGTTTTATCTTTCCTTTAATTACTCGAGTGCTCTTTCGATCAGTTTAAGAAAGACAGGTTTTCGTTGGAAATTCTATAGAGCTTCAAGAGATGAGCTAGATTCTTCCATTCGTCTATGGTTGCATTTTATTTCCACTACACTACTAGTATGTACTTACCAGCAATTGTGAGGACACACAGTTATAATTAGGCTGATGGTAGTACTTAGGTTAGTAACTTCGAAATTACATTATAGCTTGGAGTAACCCTTTGTATTATTTTGATATTATATAGTATCGTCCCGTTGTGAGACTCAGATGTTTTGTTATCTTCTTTCTTGTTCTTTTTCTTTTTGATTTTTCTTTTTTACCCTAACAATCTACTTTCTGGCACATGGATGTATTAGTGTTGACATTTGGGGGTCGAAAAGGTAGGTTGTTACAAATCCTTAATAAAGCTCCGATAGTATTCAGCAAACCTCAAGAAAATTTTGATCTCGGTGACAATTTTTGGTCTCTTCTAATCATTCACAGCTTCAACTTTCGAAGGATCTACTACTATTCCTTCCTTTGAAACCACATGGCCTAAGAACTTCACTTCCAGTTTCTAAAAATAGCACTTGTAAAACTTTGCCTTCAACATATGTTGTCTCAAAGTCTCTAACACTAATCTAAGACGATTTTCATGTTTTTGATCATCCTTATAATATACCAAAATATCATTTATAAAGACTAACACAAATCTATCTAACCGACCATGAAAGACCCAGTTCATAAGATCTTTAAAGAAAGCCAAAACATTGGTCATCCTAAATAGCATAGCCAACAATCCATATGAACCATTCTTTGTCTGAAATGCGGTCAAAGTAACACTCTCCTCAGCAACCCTTAGTTGATGGAATCCCATATCCAAATCTAATTGCGAGAATACTTTAGCGCCACTCAACTGGTCGAACAGATCATCTATACTTGCTAGTGGGTAACAGTTCTTTGTCGTTAGCTCATTCAACTTCCTATGATCAATATACTCCAATGTGATCCATCTGACTTCTTAACAAATACTTTCGAGGCCTCCCATGACGAGCTACTCGGCCAAATTAAACTCCAATGCTCAAGTTCCACTAACTGCTTCTTTAATTCGTCCATTTCCTTTGGCAACATTCTACTAGGTGGTCTAATAATAGGTTGGGCCTCCGGCACCAAATTAATGTGAAAATCGATCGCTCTTTTTGGAAACCATCACTAGCTCAAAAACATCAACAAATTATCAAACTACAAAAACTCTATTTTCTCCTCCTCAAGGCTCTCCATTACACATAAGGAAAATTCAGACTCTTCTTTAACCTTGTTTAAGGATACTAAGATCATGTCTCTTCTTTTCAGATTCCTTAAGGCAATGATTCTCTCAGCATAATAAATTCTGGCATGTTCTGTACTAACCAATCCATACCCAAAATTACTCAGTACCCCTCGAGCCTAACATGAATGGATTATACAAAAACAAATTGTCGCACAAGATAAACTCTGTATTGGTACATCTCAACCCAAGAGTGGCATACCCACCAATTGGATTAACGACATACAAAGAAGTAACTAGGTATGTAACATCTAGTCCTACTCTATTAATCACATTCTTTGAAATAAAAGAATGCATAGCTCCAGTATCAAAAAGAACTCTAAGTAAAAAAACTGGAAATAGAAATAATACCCTTCAACGCAACATTTTTACACTTCTCCAAAGCAAAAGGTCCTACTCTCGGGTCTTCCAAGGCAAACATCATCATCTGTTTCAATCATGGGCAATCCTTCTTCTTATGGCCTGGTTGAGCACATCTGAAACATTTGACCTTAGCCATTGCAGCTGGTTGTGAACACTTTGATGCATAGTGTCCCTTCTGCCTATATTTGTTAGCAAACAATCTCCAAGATATCCTTCTAGCTGCCTTTTTCTGGAACTTTTACCCTCAGTTGTTGTCCCTTCTTCCCTTTTTGGTAAGGTTAAACCTCTTCTTCTACTCTCCTTTCGGCTTGGTGTTGGCCCTTCTCTCGTCCCAGTACATACTGTCATAACTTCGGGCCATATCTACTACAAACTCATAAGGAGATGCCAGATGTGCCATCGCCTTAAGTGTTCAACCCTTTCTTTAGCCCTCGGATGAGCATCTCATTCTTCTCTATTGGGGTGTTAATCAACTCCCACCGTACTTGGCCAACATATTGAATTTCTAGATATAGGAATGAACATATTTTTATCCTACTATTTAATACCCTATACCAATTAAACAGGTAAAATCACAGGAATAACTAAATTATCATATGGTCATGAGGAATACAAGGAAGGAAATATTATAGAATATATTACTCACCTATACATTTACCCGATGAAGTCTCTAGTTCCCTTAGTTTTAATCTTTTCTTTTCTTCTTCATGTGGTTGACCACAAATACCATCAAAGTGCTTAAGCATTTGTTTTAGTTTTGACTGTAATAGAAATGGAAAGAAAGAGGTGGTTATCTTACTTCAAAAGAATAATTTGGGCCACAAGCCCACTATCCCATTTGCTTATAGATTGGTCGAACCTTACGTTACAATTGCATTTAATTTTAATAAATTTAGATTTTCAACTAGGATTTTCCTAGTGTCACTTGATTCATCAATGCATAATAAGAAAATAAAATGTTCCACGTATATTTACCCTTTTTTTCATTAACTCACTTGTTAACTTCATAATTAATTACTTAATTAATTATTTATTAAATTACATGGTGTAATAATAACAATTTGAGATATATAGAATTTAATATTGTTTAAAAATCTAATATTATCTGCATTCAACTCGATCCATCCATAAACAAAGTCCTTTGTTTAATAATAACATTTATTATTAACTATTATACTTTGGCTAGAGATTTTGACTTTCAGTTAGCTACAGTTGATCATGATACCAACCTTATACAACCAAGGAGATGAATTATCCATTGAATAGTGCTTCACTTCCAATGCTTCAACTTAGACCCAACTATAGTCACTCGATGGTCCACATGCAATGATTTAGCCATAATCAAAGTGTTTAGTGCCCACAGTGAAGCTCTATAGCATTCTTAAGTTGAGAGAACTGTGTAACATCGTCACATTGAGATTTCCTCTTTGATTAAGTTGTTATCAACCAACAAGAAACTCACGGATGAGTCACTCCATAGTTATCCAATAAATATGAGTTTGAAAAACCCTTAGTGCCTCGAGCATCCATGAGTAATACACTTCCCAACATTTGGAGAGCATTATGTACTCCGGTCTCAACGAATGTATTAACAACCTTTCTCGAAACATCTTGACTAGGAATATTCAAAACAAAATATTATTTTTATTGTGATTAATTACTCACAATTGCAAGTATTTGCAATTACAATCACATAACCTTTTATTTTAGGATATTATACTTAATCTACTTTAAATTAATTACTCATTTAATTATATAATAACATAACAAAGGTTATAAAGAAAACAACACCTTTATGAAGAACAAAATTGATTACAGAGTTAGATAAGTTATAATAAATTACATAATCGTCCTTATGGCATTTCTCTAATTCTCTAATATTTTACCCGTATCTCATATATGTCATATAAGAAGAAGGGATCAGGGTCATAATGGAAGTTTTAGACCTAGGCCAGCCCAAAGCGGAAGTTATGGGTAAATTTTAATTTTTTTTTACCATATTTGATCTTTATTAGGCCTATGAAGTCTAATTTATTTAGAACATTTCTTTTTTTTGGCAAGGCCGACGGGGTTAGATGGACCCCGATCATTTTATTGCAGCACCAATCAGAACAACACACTCAAGAAATGCAAAAGAAAACAGAGAGAAACAAAGCGCTGCAAACATAGAGGGAAACAAACACAAAAAGGAGAAAAAAACAAATAAAAGGCAACACCCAGGCGAACTTAGCCATTGAAAGACTGAAGAATTCCTGGGTCAAAAGAGAACTGCAGCATTCCCAATTCTCGCTTTATTTCATGCATGACCCAATGCTCAAGCACAGAACTTCTCTTCGAATTTACGTGGTCAAAAACCCTAACGTTACGCTCTGTCCAAACAGCCATAATAAAACTCTTCAACACAGCAGTAGATAGCTTCTTCAACACTTGCTTGCACCCAGTATTAGTGCATAGATATGATTCCATTCGTCCAGATTATGTTGAGCAACATTATTACACCAAAGCTTGTTCTTCACAGCAATCCAAATCGCTTTGATAACCGCACATTCAAAGAACATGTGCTCGACAGTTTCAGGATGATCTGTACAGAAGGTACGGTATATGGTGACATTCATACCCATGGCGACGAGTTTGACTCTAGTGAGAATATCACGATTCAGAACTTTCCACATCAGCAAATTTTCACGCATGCTACCATCCTTATTCCATGTACGCTTCCACCACTTCCACTCTGGCAGAGAATTGTTCTTCATCAAGTACTCATAAGCCTCCCAAATTTTGTATTTACCTTTTTTCTCCCCCCAAACTAGTTCAGCTGATGTCATGTTGAGAGGAACATACTGTCTGGTCATGCTCCAGAAGTGCTGAATTCTCGAATTAGAAGAGAAGGATCTAAACCGCTGGTGATCTTGAACAACATCCTTAACCTTAGCCATAGAGTGAATACCATATTGCATTAGTTCACAGTGTGTTAATTGTCTTCTTAGAATCAGGCCCGTGTCAAGCCAAGGATCATCCCAAAAACTAGTGTTATATATTGGGTTGGAATTTATATGAATTATAGGAAGAAAAGTCTCCTTGAGTTTAAAGATACACTGCCAAGTCCAGCTGAGATTTTGAGGCTTCTGCATATTCCATAGACTCCTGCCTTTGATAACATTTCTTCTAGACCAGGCAGCCCAGAGACTAGTGGAACAATTGAAGAATGTATCAATGTGTTTTGCAAAAGCTGCTTTGTTCCATTGAGTTAAATTGAATAAACCAAGCCCACCTTTATTCAAGGGACATTCAACTCTGGTGAATTTAATCGGAGCATAATATCTACCAGTAGTTTTTCCCATCCAAAGAAAGTTCATAAATGCACTGCGCAACATTTTAACAAGTTTAAAAGGAAGTACAAAGGTCCTTGCCCAGTACACCTGCATAGCAAAGAGCACGGACTTAATTAAAGTGAGCCTTCCTACTTGACTAAGCTTCCTAGCAGTCCAACATTCAAGACGAGCAGTTATCTTCTCAAACAAGGGAAGGCATTGTAAGGTTGTTATTCTAGAAGATGCAAGAGGGAGCCCTAAGTAGGAAATAGTAGTGTAGTTTGGGGATAGACCAGAGACATGAGAAATTTCAGCCATTTGTTGTAAAGTAACTCCAACAATCTTGATATCAGATTTATGAATGTTAACCTTTAAACCAGTCATCTCAAAAAACTGATCGAGGGTTAACATAATATTCTTAACAGTGGTGGTGTCCGAAGAACAGAATATCACTAAATCGTCAGCAAACATGAGAGTGGAGATTTGTGGTTCTTTGCAAGCTTGATGAAGTTTAAAGCCACCCTGACTTATGAGCCTGTTTATCAATCCTGTCAGCAGTTCCATCACGATAATGAAGACATACGCTGAAATCGGATCCCCTTGACGTATACCTTGTTTACCACCAAAAAATCCAGCAGTGTTACCATTAACAGTGACTGAGTAGTTCGTTGTAGAGATACATTCATAGATCCACGTAATAAAGTGCGGCGGGAAGTTCATGTAACCCATAATTCTCACTATACTATCCCATTGAATCATATCGAAAGCTTTCATGATGTCAAGTTTCAGCATTGCTTTAGGAGGAGAATGCTTTCTATTGTACCCTTTAAGCAATTCATGAGAAAGCAGGATGTGATCAAGAATATTTCTTCCAGGTAAGAAGGCAGCTTGGTTATTGGAGATGATGGAAGGAAGCACTTCCCTAAGTCTAGAAGCAATGACTTTGGAGATGCATTTATATATAGTGTTGCAACAAGAAATAGGGTGAAAGTCATTCACGTTATGAGCATTCTTAATCTTCGGGATTAAAGCAATATTGGTATAATTAAAGGATCTATAGATTTTGGCTTTCTTAAAGAATAGCTTGATAGCATTACACACATCAGTCGAAACAAACGGCCAGCAAAATGTGTAGAATTTAGCATTTAATCCATCGGGACCACCACACGAGTTGGCATTGAGAGAGAACATTGCTTTTTCAATTTCTTCTTTAGTAACCTCTTTGCATAATGCGTCATAATGTTCAGCAGATAATTTAGGAAGGATGTCATGAGGAATTTCATCAATAGAGGCGGAGAAGTTGGTATCATTGCCATAAAGGGAAGAGAAATGATGGACAAAAGCAGCTTTCACATCATCATCAGTGGTTTGAAGGACACCTTGTCTGTCAAGGATAGACACAATATTCTCACGTCGCTGCTTATTCTTGAGACTTGCATGGAAATAAGAACTGTTCCTATCTCCCTTTTCTCTCCATTTTATTCTAGCCTTTTGGCGAATCATGTCACTTTCTTTAGCCAGTGCTTCGTAGTACTTTTGGAACAGCAGACTTTCGGTTGTTGCAAGACTTTCATCAGCAGGATTATTCATCATAGCAGTTTGCACTGTAACTAGCTCAGCCTCTAGCGTCGAGCTCATTTTAGCTCCTTTACCAAATCTCTTAGACGACCACTCCTTCAGGACTTCTTTCATTTCTTTGATTTTCTCCTGCAAAATGTATAAGTGATTACCATACTTAGTATTACTCCAAGAGGCTAATGCAATTGTTTTAAAATCAGGTTCAAGCACCCAAGAATTAAAAAATTTAAAATTTGTTTTTCCTCTCTTGCCAGCTTCTCGCAAATGAATAATTTGAGGAGAGTGGTCAGAAAGGAGAGGAGGAGGAAGATCAGTGTAAAGAAGAGCCATTTGATAAGAGAAGATTGATTTGAGAAGGAGTGGTCAATCCTAGAGAAGGTTCTATTGCCATGCCTCCTTTTATTATTCCAAGAATACGGCATTCCAACCGATTTAATAGGAACAAGGTCAACTTGATGAATGGTATTAGCAAGAGGCTGTATTTCATTACGGGATAGGGGGTTGCCACCAACTCTGTCAGAGAGATTGAAACAACAGTTGAAATCACCTGAGATCAGCCATGGGTGGGAGGACTGTCTCAGAGCAGGGATAAGCGAATGTAATGAAGCACGAGCAACAACAGTGTTGAAGGCATAGACAAAGGTGACATAGAAGTTGGAATTGTCAGAGGAGTTATGAGCTAGACAATGAATAAGCTAGGGAGTGGAGAGAATAGTTGTTAATTGGACTTGAAGGGGATTGAAGAGAATCAAGATTCTACCGTATGGTGCTTCATCAAGGTTATGGATGAAACTCCAGTCGGATTTAACAAAGTTAGCTGCCTTGATAGTCAAGGCAAGGTTTAATTTAGTTTCTAGAATAGCTAGAGTCGATAACTGATGCTTGTTAATAAGAAGACGACATTGATCAAGTTTGATGACGTGGTGACCTCCACGTATGTTCCATGCTCCGATATTCGTCATCATTGGAGAGCAGTAGCATTAAGCATTTCAATCTTCATTCTCCTAGTCACTGCTTGAGAAGAGGTCAAGTAGCTAGGAGTTTTATCTGAACTGGGTTTGTTTAAACTATTCAATATTGTTACGTTACTGCTAGGCAGTTCTGAAGGAAGAGGAGTTGAGGGTGGCGATTTGTAGGCGAGGGGAGGCATGATGTTGGAATAGGGATTATTGGGAGATTTGACATTTCCAAGGAGGGAAGAATTTAAGTTGTTAACTTTGTTGATGTCATCCGTGCTTGGTTGAGCACCTTTGTACATGTCATCTTGTTTGCATTCAGCACTTTTGTGAGTTACTTTCTTTTTTTACCCTTTTTGTCCTTCATTCCACTTGAGCTAGGCTCCATACCAAGTTTACTTTTCACATTGATACTACTATCTTCTTCCCCTGAATTATTTACGTCTAGAGCTTCAGTTTTATGTACTTTTTTTATCTTCTGCACTAAGATATCAGTTCCAACAAGATTAGCTTCTTTTTGGGTTGTGTTGTTTTGCACTGTTTGGTCCTCAGCGTCTTTACTTGTTTGGTCTGCCTTATTACTATTTGCATCAACACATTTACATCCACCTTCAAACACTCTTTATGCTTCTCAGTAATAGTATGTTCCTCCTCCAAGTCTTGTAGAGCATCAAATTTGTTGAATACAACCAGGATATCTTTATTTTATTTAAATATAGATTCTTATTTCATTTAAATTTACAAACTATAGATAGAATTTTATTCAATTTATATTTAATTAAATATAATTATACATATATGTATCATATATATAGGTATGTGTGTGCATGTGTAACATAATAATCCATGCATGGTATAACATTCCCATATATAAGTGTGGAGATTTACATCACAACAGATAAGCTGCTCATCCTATATGGTATTAACTGTTTTCCAAATACATGTATGTATGTAAACTTGTTATTTATATAAACACTAAAAACTATGTAAATATACATATATATATATACACCTTGTATGTAAAAATATTAATGATTTATATCTATATACTATTGCATTAAATATTAAATAAGCATATGTAAGATATATACATACATACATACATACATATATATATATTTATTTATGAATTATAATAACAAAATTATTACTATTATATATATAAGTATATTTACAGTATCTAAATATGTATATGTATGTATATATATATATATAGTATATTAGTTATGTATTTAAAAAATATATATATTTTAAAACCTTTCAAAATCGAATGCACAGCACACAAATTTTTTATTTATATTCTATTGCATCAACAGATATATATATATAATTCAAAATACAATAAAATTATAATAAAAAATATTTTCATGTTATATTATTTGAATTTAAATTATTTGAAAATCAAGCATTATATTTTAAGTTACACAAATTTTTCTAGAATTTTCTCTTTCAAAATAATATTCTTAATCAATTGATTTTTTAAAAATAAAAAATTGATTTTAAATTTTGATTTTTCGGCCAAGAGTTTATATCATGATAACAAATTTTTTTTAAAATTTAAAATATAATTTGCAAAACATATTTTATTTTATATGATTTATTTAATTAGTACATTGATTTAAATAATATTAAATAAATATTAAAATTAATTTGCAGCCACCGAAAAAAATAATGTATGTAAATATGCATTTATAAAATATAAGTTCAACTATTAAATGATATGATGATATACTTAAATATAAGTCATATAATTAAAATTAGGTAGTATATTAACACACACACATATATATACAAATTAAATGATAATAACTAAAAAAAATTTATTTATCTATGCATTTCAGATCTATATATAAAAACGTGTTTTTGTAATAAATTAAAGCATACATATAACCAATCTAATTGTGATAAAATTGACGATACATATAAGAATCTCACCAAACTAGCAATATAATAATGATATATATATATATATATGAATAATGTAGTATTACTTAGAAAATATAAATCATATAGTATAGTAAATACATACCTAATACTAATACATTAGATCACACCTTGTAATGATGAATTCTCCCTCCTTGGAAATCTTCTCGACTCAGCAGATTGCCAATCCTTGAACCGTAGAACTTTAGCTATCCAATAGCTATCGCGTTTTGAATTGATTTGAGGTAAATTTATTGGAGCTCCTTGTTGATAAGGTTGGCCATCAATGATGGGAAAATGGTAGCCAAAAAGTCCTAAAAAAATTAGGACAAGGGGTCCTTTTATAGTTGATGAAATAGAGAGATATATGGATCGCATCTCATACCAATTATCACTAGATCTAAGCCATCCATCTCAGAACACCTCTAGCCTTTTTAGCTGCCCCGTATAAGCCATATTACTATCAAAATTACCATCTTATTATCATGGGTAAATATCTCATTTAAGCCCAAATAAATATTATTAATTAAATCTAATTTAATTGCTTGTTGATATCACATATCGATCGATATATTTATAACTATTATAAATATATGCAACAATATTTATTCCTCAAATCATATTCAAATTTTTTATAACTAATATATCATAGATATTAATCAATTTAATTAGTTTATAACAACTATAAACTAATTAAATCATTTGGTCGAAAGAGAATTCATAATTTCAGTTGTGTGACTCATTAGTTGTAAATTTGGTCAGCTATTAACATCGAACTACTCGAATGTTAATGTTCGCACGTCACTAGCAGGCGGTGTGACATTTTGGCCAAATTTATTGCTACATAGTTTCAGTAAAATCTAATTTTACATTTTTAAGCGTTATTTAGTTGTGACATTTATTTACACCAATTCTTTTCATCAAAATATATCACTTTGGACTTATGGAATTCGGTAATGGTCAAAATTCATGCATCGTCCATATTCAACTCTATAGTCCAAACACAAAGTCCTTAGTTCAATAATAACAATCACTATTAACCGAATTTCTCTGGTCAAAGACTTTGACTTTGAGTCGACTTGAGTTGACCGGGATACTAACCCCATATAACCGAGGAGACGAATCCTTGCTTGAATAGAGCTTCACTTCCAATACTTTCACTCGACCCAGCTATAGTCACTCGATGGACATCGTGCCATGATTTGAGTATAATCAAAGCGAAGCTTTCATATTGAAAATCCATAGTATTCTCAAGTCGAAAGAACTGTGTAAATTGGTTATATCGATATTTTTTGTTTGACTTTAGTTGTATTAACCAATAGAAAACTATGGAACGAGCCGTTCCATAGTTATTCAATAACTATCAGTATGTAACCCCTAGGTGCCCTCAGTGCTCATGAGTAATACACTGCCCAACATTTAGAAAGCGTTATGTACTCTACTCTCAATGGATACATCGATATCCAGTCTCGATGCATCTTGAATAGGAACATTTAAAATTGTATATTTGTTTTTATTGTGATAAATTGCTTACAATTACAACACTTTGTAACTACTATTACAAAATACAACATTTATGGATTTTCTATTAAATATACTTTTAATTTAATTAATTAAGTAATGCAGCGCATTATATCAAGTATATAACACCTTTTACTTCGAACAAAATTGGTTATCGAGTTATATATATGTATGAATTACATAATTGCCCCTAGGGCATACCCTTAACTCTATCAATCTCCCCCTTGCACTTGGGATCAATTATGAAGTCTTATTCTAACTACTCCAATCGATTTCCTCAAAACCAATTAGGTCAGTCCCTCAGTGACCGGGTATGTTATTATGTTTTAATTATCTACTTTGTCAATCAACTTTCTCCGACGTTGGTAAACTACCTTTGTCATTGGAAAAATTCAGAGTATCTCTCTCGACTTCTAGTGAGCTATAAGTTTATATTGTGACATTGTTATCATATTACAATGTTATGTGATTCTCAGCATTTGTACATTTATACTGTGGCATTGCATTTATTGCAGCGCTATTTAAGGTAATGTACTTAGCCTTTTTCATTGAATCAACCACAGTCTTTCATTAGGAACATTTCCAACTTAAAGATTCTTAACTTGAATTTATTATTGACATATTATACTCAATATCACTTATAAAAGTTTGAGTTCGAACACTCCTTCGCAAGGAGTTTGTTATTTCTGTAAACAATTCTCTAATATTTCGTAAATACACAAGAACACTCCAAACTATCATTTAGTGATATCAATTTAGATTTGATATTTGCTTCATGTATCAAATACATAAATAAATCACGATTTTGTAGACAACGTAACATCTAATGATAATTCCTATTGCCAATGCATAAGGAATCCCTCTTACATGTTCTATATTAAACATTTTAATAAGGTATCCTTGCATATTGTTTGGACATTCCCAATATCTTTTATATTTACTATAAAAGACATCAAGTACAAATCTAATGTCGAGTATTAAAACAACTAAAGCCGATTTTAACACGACTACATCGTTAACAATTAGCATTGTATTGTTTACTTATGGTTTAGAAATATCTATGTACCTTTTAACGTTCTTTCTTATGAGCACACACTTCCTCTACATTTTGAATGCTAATCAAACTATTTGATATTTCTATCAAAGGACTTGTTCAATTTTGATGCTTGTTGAACAACACTTTCGTATCTATTCTTGGATCATATCCAAAATCTTACAAACCCAAATATCTCCTACTGACTTCGAGACTCTTTGGTTGTTATGTGCAAATGGTCTATTCTAAATCATTATTTAGACTTTTCCATTTCAGCATATATGTAGCAAACACAAAATCATACTAAGCAATAATTCTGTGAGTAAATCCGAACCAACTTGAGCACATCGAATTGTGAATCTGTTGTGTTAATTTCAACAGCTGAAATTTACTGTATTATTCTCATCAAAGTGGCTCACTATATTCCAACTACATTTGTCTTTCTCTTAAAGGCATATTTGTGGCCAATGGATCATATCCCTTTGAGTACAAATGTCAAAATAATATTTTGATAATGTACTTGGAATCTATTTGATTTGTGCATCATACCATATTGTAGAGTCAATACTCTTAATGGCTTAATTGACAACCGAGGATTATTTATTCTGGACAAGGATAAGGAACTCATGGTTTCTCTTCGATGCCTGAGAATACTTGTTAAACACTCTAATGTGATGTGTTCATTTAATTTTGGTAGTTCATTTTATCCCACGTAATCAGTATCATCTTTAGATCATATCCAAATCCATTTTAATTCCAATAATTTTTCAAAGAAATTCATTCGCTATGAAGTTGGTATTTCTTGAAATAATAGTTGTTTTTTAGTGTAGTGGAATGGGTATTCCTAAACACATTATGAATTTCCTTATTAAAAAACTAATTTGATCTTAGTTTACAATACTTATGTTCACAACATAAATTAGTCTTCCATTCACTATCGTACCTAAACTTTTTTGGGCGATTCATCCAAGATCAATTATGTATAATTATTACATGCGATCTTTAGACTTACACAACCTGCCAACTCTTTGGCTTAGGACATGATGGGGTTTTTTATAAACCCATATCTTATATGTTTTTTTAAATTATTCTTTAGATGATATTAAATTTAACCTTATGTACTACTGTTAAGTTTACACCATATAGAAAGAGTTCAATTCAACTTCACCCATCCGTGCTTTGTCCAACAAAGTTCGATTACTCCTTATCAATACATCATTATGTATTATTGGGAGATGTTACTTGAGAATGAATCTTTATTCATTTTAGGTATGTTTGAAACTCTTTGCAATATACTTACTCACACGATCAAATCAAATCAATTCTTTTGTCTATTATATTATTTACTTTCGTTTTATATTCTATGAGCTTATCATAGACTTATATATGCATATCAAATACACATGTCCATTTTTGTGATGACTCATAAGTGACTATGATGAAGTATGTGGAACCGCTTTGGTATTAACAAACTTACAACTGCATACATCTATATGTATCGAACCGAAGAGTTCATAAACTCTTATGATGCTCCCACTAAATAGGTTCATAGACATTAATTGTTTAAGATATAATTAACTAGTATTATAAGATTCATAATCATCATATGATAAAAATTATTTCTCAAAACCACGAGTTAGTCTATAATTCTGAAATAATTGTAAATATTTTAGATACTTCAGTATTTTCCAATGCATCACTTTTATTGTGAAAACAAACACAACATTATAGTTTTATTTCATAATAAATATTCACAATAGTCACATTGAAATATAACTATGTCCATTTTTCAATCGACACCAAAAAATAGTCATTATTTCATAAATAATGTTCGGTATGTTTTACGGAAACAATTTTCGTAATTTGATGAATTAGTAAGTGCTTTATGGCATGCTCCCATTATTTCTGCCATTACTATAATAGCATACTAAATTTGGAGGTCCATCATTCACTTAGTATGAACTATTTATTTCATATATTGCAACTAGTTTACAGCGGAGTGTTCTTTGATTAATTGTCTTGAACTCAAAAAAATAAATTCTCATAGAGAAAACATTTCTGTATGAAAATACAATTTGGAATAGAAAACATGTTTCTTATTCCAATATTAAGTATCAATTATTACTTTACAATTCTCGTTTCCGATGTCCCTTTATGAACCAGAAGTGACATTCACCCTTTTTATCCCAACTATACCTTAAATCACATCTACTCTTATACATTCATTTTTCTTTCTAAATGGTTAAACCATTTAAAAGAATACTCTTACTACAATGTCATAATGAACTCTTTACAAAAGTGCACTTGATTATCCTTAACATTTAAGGGCATCAAATATGTTGCACTTTGTGTAAACTGATCAAACTGATGTTTCAGTGATTGAGTTCTTAGATCTATATTGTATTTTATGTCTTGTGTTACATTTAACACAATGAGATCCTTTTATAATCAATCAAATTAAATACTCGGTTTCGTAGTATTGTTATTGGCTTATTTCGAATGAACTAACTTCATTGAAGTATCATACATTACTAACTGTGACCGTTCACTATATAATACTTATATGCTATATTATATGGATAAAATATCCATAGTCTTGTATTGCTTTTAGAGTTCGAAACTCATAGATTGTAATACATGGTCTTGACCAAATAAATGCATATGTGACCAAACTACGAATGTATTTAGTAGTTGTAAGATCACGCGCTTGCATAGGTATTGAAACATTAACATGCAAGAAGCACTTATTAGTATGTATATGTTATATTTCTATTTGTCAATCTTTAATTCGGTTCATCTGTATACCTTAATTAATAAATGCTTTATCAATCATATTAAATGCATAAATTTATTAATGTAGATTATTATAATATTATACAACATATGTTCTTACAATATTAGAAAGTTTAAATATTATCATTTCATTTTCCTAATAAGGCTCCCACTAGTCTTTTATGTTTTGTCAAACCCTAAGTCGAAACATAGAAATCTTTCTACTTCACTAGTAGGCGTTAGGACTTATCTGTCTTGGAATTCTGACCTTGAGTCTACTCAACAAGTCATAGCTCCATGGATGATGGATAACTCCTTATCCATTGTATCATAAACAACTCCTAACCCTTTGGTACCTCGTCCTAATTCCACTTCGATCTCGAGTCTGCTTAACAAACCGAAACGAAATTATTCACTCGTACCTACCGTATCGCGATGACCTCACTATAGTATATGTACCTTGAGTCTGCTTAACAAATACATATAGTTATCTTACCTTGTATATTCAATATATTAATAATACCACACATAACGTCCCCAACATGAGTCTGCTCAACAACTAAGCAGTATGCAAGTAATTTATTCATATATATATGGTAGAGAACAACATTATATTGAAGATTCATAATCTTAAATATTTAATATTAAGTGATATCGACTTATGGAATTATATAATTCTTATGAACTACTCTCGTGATTCAATTGTTAAACACATATAAAATCACGGTACAAGTACATTATGTATTTATTTATTTCTTAAGTCTATTTTAGGTTTCTTACCATTCCACTTTTTATTATACATTTATATTATATAAGTTTTTACTATTATATAACTTTTATATTTTATATTACTTAAGTAATAGTCTTATGTATAATAATATACTAATTATATCTTATTCAATTAATTTTATATTATTTTATATAACATTTATACTAAATATTTATCATATACTATAACCTTTATAGTATAACACATATATCTTATATATGTGTATTTTTATTTAATTAATTAACCTTTAATTAATTTATTTGAATAACCAACCTTTAATTGATTTTTTTAATTAATTAACCTTTAATTAATTATTTTAATTTAACAATTTTAATTAACTTATATTAATTTCGAAAATCATATAGACATACACGTATACTTATGATATCTTAAACATTTTAGAATATTATAACATATTTCAAACATATATAATACATGTTTATAATTTTTCATTAATTAACTTAATTAATTAATTTTGTTGATCTTATTAATAAATTTAAATTTACAAAATTAATATCTAATATTTTTAGATATTTTGAAAACTTTATTATATTATAACTTTTATAATATGTGTATATCTTACTTCAAATTTCACTTTTAAATTTAAAATCTTAGGCCCCGTTTGGCTTTTGGTTTTTAGTTTTGTGTTTTCGTCTATACAAAAGCGCGTCCATTGTATGTAACGTTGAAAAACAAACAATTTTGAAAAATGAAATTAACATGTAAAACAGAAAACAAGTTTATTTTGTTTTTCGTGTTTCGAGAGATAATAAAAGCATAGAGAACAATACAACTCATTTGTTGTCCGTTGGTCGTCGCAATGGATAAGAATTATATATCTTCTTCTCTTATTTCTTGCTATTTCTTAGTGCAAGTTGAAAACACAAAACTCAAAATACAAAATGAAACCAAACGGGCCCTTATATTTTAATTTTCAAACAATTTCGAAGATTAGCCTAAGGCCCATTTCAAATTTGGGTTTTCTATATTAGGGACAACTTTTAGGCTGTGAGCTTAACAGTTAACCCTAACATGACTAATTTAGACTGCATAGGCTAATAGGCTCTAATATTGTTGTTGGATCTGGGCCATCCTGCAACGGAAGTTATGGGGGAATTCCAATTTTTTTACCTTATTGGACCTTTATTGGGCCTATGAAGTCTAATTTATTTAGAACATTTCTAAATTTTATTTAAATAAAATCTCTTATTTCATTTAAATTTACAAATTATAGATAGAATTTTATTTAATTTATATTCAGTTAAATATAACAGTACACATATGTATCATATATGTATATATATATATATATGTATGTATGTGCATGTGTAACATAATAATCCATGCAAGGTATAACATGCCCGTATATAAATGTAGGGATTTACATCACAACAAACACGTTAACTCATCCTATATGTATTAAATGTTGTCAAATATATGTATGTTTGTAAACTTGTTATTTTATAAAAGTTAAAAACTATGTGTGTGTGTAAAAGTATATGTGTGTGTATGTGTGTGTATATATTGTTATCCATCCTTTTGATCCGGCTATATCCATTCTCATTGGACCAGTTACACTTGACGATAGACAAGGAAAGCAGTGATCACGGAGACCAAAGATTAAGCATAGATGAAGATATGAAGTAACAATCAAGCGAGACCAAGAGATAGACTCTCCGGAATACTCTAAGTATGGATTTGTGCCTCCCCTAGACAGGGGATCGGTACTTATCCCATCCCCTAAGAAGGGGATCGGATCACATCATAGCAGTCATGAACAACTTCAACCAAAAGTTCAACTCAAACGGAATCGATCGATATCTCTAAAAACATGAATGCAACTACACAAATAACTTTGGAAACATGAAGCTAGCATAGAGAGGGACCCACCATAGCAATCGTAAGCTGCCATGTGGATATCTTAACCGATCGATGCCGATCCTTCGGTATTGGGAGTTGGGTCACGAATGGCACATGACTACGCACGAGCCACTGATGCAGTCAAGTGCTGAAATTTTCTTATTTTTATGGAATATGTTGTGAGAATGTGGTTTACCAAGCTACCACCGTGGTCAATCTCTTCATTTTATGGGTTAGTAAAGTAGTTCTTGGAGTAGTTCCGCATGCACACAAGTCGTCCGAAGGATTTAATGTCACTCTCTAACTTTGTCTAGGCACCGGGGGAATCACTAAAAGATTTTCTTGAAAGGTTTAATACAGATGTTACAAAAGTCAGTAATCTGAATGATGATGCAATACTCATGGGACTGATTAAGGGAGTCAACCCCGGTTTCGAGTTTTGTGATTGGTTAGCGGGAAACCCTCCTACATTAGGATGTTTCTTTGCAAAGGTAGCTCAGTTTCTGAGGAAGGAAGACGCAAAGTGAACTAGGAAGAGAGACGTTGCAGGCCCAAGCATCGAGGGAGTACAAAGTAATGTGGCGGTGAAGGGGTCTAGTGATAGTTCCAGGAAAGTTTAAATCAATGTTCAGAACAAACCGAATAAGTAGAATAAAGGTGGTACTAGAAACTACGACCAAAGTTGGGATTCCGAGAGTGGAAAGCCGAGGATCCCATCGTTTGATACATACATGTCATTGAATACGTCACTAGAGAATATTTAACTATCAACTTGTAACACAATGCAGTACAGGAAACCACCTTCGAAGGAACCCATGGAGAAGCAGAGACAGTCCGGAAAGTACCATAGATTTCATGAAAGTTATGGACAACCGTGGATGAGCGTTGCTACCTCCGTGATGTTATTGAGAAGTTAATTCGAGAAAGAAAGGTGTAGGAATTTGTTAAAGCCCTACCGGATGGCGGGCAGGGGACTTCGAACCCCAATCGAGGACAAGCTCCACCCAGTGCTGAGGATCCTCGGTGGACAAGAGGGAGATTAGTTACTATTACCATTGTTAGAGGATCACATCCAGCCAACAAAAGCTAGAATGAAATGGAGCGTTACGTGAATGCTACCAGACATGTTGACATTGAATGTTGCTCGAACACGGAGGACGGTGCTCCAGCAAAGCAGTAGAAAACTATGACTAGATGATATCATATTTTAGAGTAGAGATGCGAACCCCTACGATTGACCTAATGGTGATCTCGGTCATGATCGGCCCCACCTTAGTGAGAAAGATTCTGATTGATTGTGGAAGTTTTGTGAATATCATTTTCAAGCACGCATATGACAAGATGTTACAGGAAGCCAAAAATCTGAAACTGCGCATAGCCCATATTCATGGCTTTAATGGTATTGCAATTGAAGCGGTAGGCTATGTCGAGCTATCGGTGGAGTTAGGAGATGGTAATCGAAGGAGAGTATGGATGATGTCGTTTGTTGTGATGAATGTGAACTCTCCATGCTATGCTTTTTTGGGCCGACCAGCCTTTGCTAATTTTAGGCCAGTTATCGCCCCTTGGTGTCTAACACTCAAATTCCTGATAGAGAATGGCATGGGCACTATCCATGGAGATCAGGCGATTGGACGTGCCTGTTATGTGGCTGAGTTAAGAGACACTCAATGAAAGGAGAAAGGAAAGGATGTGGAGAAGCGTCTCTGCATCAAAACTATTGAAACTTAGCAATCAACGTTCAAGCCTTAGCTCGGGCACCACAGTCATTTCTATAAAGATATAGATATGAGAGATGAAGAAGAGGAGCCCAAAGAAACCAAGGCTGCACCAACCGAGCGGACGATCGGCATCACAGTCAACCACGACGACCAATCACGAGTCCTGAAGATCGGATCACAACTCAGTGCAACAATGCTGTTTTTCTTCAGGCGAATCTTGATATGTTCGCTTGGACCCATTCTGACATGTGTGGGATCTCACCGACCATCATGAGCCATGCACTGAATATCGACCTGATGCATGTCCCGGTGAAACAAAAATGATGTGGCATGGATCTGGAGAGATCTGCTGCGCCTATAGAGGAGGTGGATAAACTCAAAAATAATGGGTTTATCCACGATGCCCTCTACCCGAAATGGGTATCCAATCCAGTTCTTGTGAGAAAAGCTAATAGAAAGTTGCGGACATGCGTCGACTACTCAGACTTGAATAAAGCCTGCCTAAAGGACGCTTTCCACTTTCGAGGATCGACCGGTTGATAGACTCAACTGTTGGATACGAACTACTTTCATCCATGGACGCGTACTCCAGATACAACCAGATCCCAATGCACGTCCCTGACCAGAAACAGACCACCTTCATTATCGATCTGGGATTGTACTGCTACATTGTGATGCCATTCGGGCTGAAGAACGTTGGTGCAACTTATCAATGACTAGTCAACCGGATGTTCAAAGATCAGATCAGGTGATCGATGGTAGTATATGTAGATGATATGCTCGTGAAGTCACAATGATCAAACAACCACATCGATGATTTAGAAGAGATGTTTAGTGTTCTTCGGAAATATGGAATGAAACTCAACCCTCTGAAATGCTCTTTCGACGTTGCGTCAGGGAAATTCCTAGGTTTCATTGTTAACTCTCGTGGAATCGAAGCCAATCCCAACAAGATCTAGGCGATAAGAGATATCCCGGTATTGAAGGCAATTAAATAAGTGCAGAGCTTAAATGGGAAGCTCGTCGCCTTGAGTCGGTTAATCTCCAGTGCTACTGATAAGTGCATTCCTTTCTTTGACTTGATCGGGAGAGGGAAGAGAAACTTCGAATGGATACAAGATTGTGTTGACGCATTCTAAGCTCTGGAAAATCAATTAAAGAGACTGCCCATTTTGTCCAAGCCACTGGATCATGAAGACTTATTTATTTATATAGTAGTGTCAGCATATGCCATAAGTGCCGCACTGTTGCACAAAGAGAATATGATTTAGAGGCCAGTGCATTATGTTAGCAAGCGATTGATAGGTGCTGAAAGAAACTATCCGAAGCTACAAAACTTGCATACTGCTTGTTGATTGCATCGAGGAAGCTCCACCATTATTTCCAGGCTCACCCCATCAATGTCTTAACCGACCAGCCATTACGATAGGTCCTATAGTGACCTGAGATGTCTGGTAGGTTACTTAAATGGAACATCGAGTTAATCCAGTTTGATATCACTTATCTCCCTCGAAGATCCAACCAGGGACAAGCATTGGCGGAGTTCATAGCTAAATTCACTACACAAAACAACTCTTCGGAGAGCAGTGGAGAACCTACCATCCGATGGAAGATGTACACGGATGGAGCACCCAATGATCAGTGTTCTGGCACTAGGGTCATACTGGTAACTCTTGAGGAACGTTCGATCTGCTACGCTTTGAAACTTGACTTCCCTGCAACAAATAATGAAGCTGAATATGAAGCCTTGATCGCTGGGCCTAAACTTGCTAGAGAGCTGAGAGAGTACATGCATTGCAAACTTTCTATAATTCCCAGTCAGTAATAAACCAAGTCAGGCGAGAATATCATGCCAAAGGAGCGTGTCTTGCTCCTTACCTCAACTAGGTCCAAGAGCTGCTAACCGATTTCGAGCATTACACCATTGCACACATCCCCAGAGAATAGAATGAGAAAGCCGACTCACTTTCTAAGCTAGCCAGTTCTGGGGATGCATAACAAATGAGCTTGGTCCCAGTTGAAGTACTTAATGCTCCAAGCATTGAACAGATGGAGATTGATTGGGTCCTAGAGATGGAGCTCGAGAAGGAGTCATGGCGGTCTCTGATTAAAGCTATTTGCAAAGGAGAATCCTTCCTGAATGGAGGAATGAAAAACCACAAATACTTCATAAAGCTTCACGGTACATCCTTCAAGAATGAGTCAGTACATGAAGGGTTTCTTCATCCCCTTGCTTTAGTGTATCGCCAACGATGAAATTAAGTGAGTATTAGGAGAAGTCCATGAAGGAGAATGTGGCGATCACATCGAGAGGCAAACCCTGGCGAAGAAATACTCTGCTATGGTTATTTCTAGCCAACTGTCAATCTAGATGCGGCTGATTATGCTAGATGATGCAATAAATGCCAGATGTTTGCAAAGATTCCAAGAGCCCCACCAGATGGTCAGTCCATGGCTGTTTTCTACTTGGGGTATTAACATCATCGACTCTTTGCCGATTTCCAAAGATGGTGCGAAGTACGCCATCCTAGTAGTCAATTACTTCACTAAATTGGCTGAAGTTGAACCTTTGGTCATGATAACAATAAAGAAAGTAATCAACTTTGTGGTTCGAAACATCATCTATCATTTTGGTCTCCCCTAAGCAACCATAACTAACAACGGAACCCAATTCGACAGTGCTGAATTCAAAGAATTCTATCGCCGACGTCATATAAAGAAAAGATTTATGACAACTGCTCACCCTTAAGCTAATGGATAGGTGTAACATCCTCCACTTGGAGGCCCAAGATTAACAGCCACAGATGCTGCAGTCATCCATAGTTGTTAATCCTCGACGACTAAATATGGTAATGTTAGATACATTGATATAACATAAACATATAGATATGGAATAATTTAAAAATCATTAAACAACTTTCACATTCCATTTCAAATCATTTCAAATTCATTACGTAATCCCATATTCGAGAACCATGTTTAGATAAATTATAATTATTACAACATTTGCCAAGAGCGACATATGAAGATGCCCCCTTGGATGATCAGAGTATATATAACTAGACAATTAAACAACATTCCCTTTACAACAAAACAAAGCGAAATCAAAATAGAAGAGAACTCTTAATAGCTATCTTGCCTCCTGCACATCTCCGGAAGCTTATTCGTCCAATGAGGTACCTGAAATCCTCAACTCTTAAACTACTCAAAGTTAATTGAGCACCTGTGAGTTTGAGGGAAAAACATAAACTTCGAGTCAAGTATAAAGCCTGGTATGAATAATAATCTACCATCTCAAACCATTTAGATATCTAGTAAGACCACGCCGTTTAGCGGAATGAGTTTTCCCCTCACTAGTATCTTATCCAAAACATTATAAAAACCATATACTATGCTCCCGCATTTACAATGGTTAAAACATAGCAATTTATAATATTATGATGGTTGCAAACAAGTAAGTCAATTCTTGAATACCCATCCCTATTCATTTTGACTATCTGTCTCGGTTGTAGTTTTTAGGGTCATTATTATCCTATTAGTTTTCATGGGCTTACTAATAACCTATTTGAAACTTATGGACTCCCTGTCCAGTTTTTTCTTAGTTTTCATGGGATCACTAAGAAGCTATTGGCCCCTGCCAATAAAAATTTATTGTTTCATGGGTTCTCCCTGAACCTATTGGTATCTCTAATAACTTCCATCATATCCTAGTTTTCATGGGTTGACTAGGAACCTATTACTTCTGTCAACAACTTTATCCGGATATAGTTTTCATGGGTTCACTACAAACCTATCGGCCCCTGCCAATAACTCTTTCTAAACATAGTTTTCATGGGATCACTATGAACCTGTCTATCTGACAATTTCTTTAATCAATATTATGCATCCTATATTCTAATCTGCCTGACCTCCTGGATGCAGTTGTACTCATACAGGAGTTAACTCAATGTATATTCACTACTGGGTCAACCTAGCTAGTTATTCTGCCCTTTCTACCCAAAATACAGTTATGGGTTCATTTAAAGTAAGTGTGTGTACATATATACATATTAAAAGAAGCAAACATAATAATATAATAACACTAACACCTATGGTTTAATATCCTTGAAATCATTTCCATATGAAATCCCTCTAACCTATTATTTTATCTAGGAAAGCTTCTTCAAAAACTCCATACTTAAAAGTCATTTTAAAACTCCTTTATTTATGCCATGGTTCTTCCTTTAAAAATGAGATTGAGTCCTTTTTTTTGAAAATTAAGGCTTTCGTAACCTTAAACTTTTCCTTTCGAAACCATTGGATAACCTCCTTCGAAAGCATTCAAATCTTCTTTTCAAAACACTAAGAATATGCCTTTCGAAACACTTTAAAACATCTCTTTTAAAACCCTCAAAACATACCTTTCAAAAGTATTAAAGTATTACTTATTAACTCTTAGAAGCATAGCTTTGAAACCATTGAAAATACCCATTTCGAAACCATTTGAAAGTATCCCTTTTGAAACCATGGGTTTATTCTAAAAATATCTTTTGGGTCAAAGTGAATATAAACGAAATTACCCCTTTCGAAACCATTATACTTCATATAAAAGAGTTTGGGGAAAACTAATGACTTCGGAACCATCCTTTCGAAAGCTTAAATCATTTAAGTAAAACATTTGGAAGGATAGCTTCGAAACCCCTTTCTAAGCCATTGCCTTCGAAACCATTAAACACTTTCGAATGATTTAGGAAGTGGCTTACTTCATTTATAAAACAAAAGCTACCTTTCGAATCAGTTGATGACTTCAATCCATTCGAAAGGCATAATGTCAGCAACAGGTTTCGACTGGGTTGAAACTACCCTTTCGAATGCTTTAATTTAAAAACAAGGCAACTCATTCGAAAGCTATCTTTTCAAAACAAAAAGGCGACAACATATTCGAAAGTTATTTAAATGGGTTTCGACCCCTTCGAAAGCGTCATTTTGAAAACAAGGTAGGCGCATATCTTTGGAGAGTAAAACAAAGGCTTCGACCCTTTCGAAAGCTTTCTTTCGAAGTTATACCTTCCGCCTTTCTCTAATCCACTTCGTACCAACTTATTGATACCTTGTGTATTGGTTTCGACTTGGGTGGTTTCGACTTTGTTGAGGTGGAAGTATAGATTCAAAAGATACCACTGAAAGAGGCGAAACATAATTTATGGATAAAGACGGTTTTAATGCCTTTTTAAGTAATTGCTTTTTAACTAACCTGCCTACTTGTAAACATTTAATTGGTTGCCATAAACTTTTCAAATTCTTTCTTAAAAACTGCCACAATTATATCAGATCTAAATAAAAATAATTTAACAAATAAGCCCTTCCATTATGCAAACAATTAAAACAGAAGTCCTCCATCAAAAATAATTTAATTTCCACAATAAATTACTTAGGAAAGATCCCCAAAAATCACAAACATTCACTTTTAATATGTTATCTAAAATATAGAAATTTCAGACCCAAATTCTTCTATATACTAGTCGAAATAATTTTAAAACCTAATTATTCATTTTCTCCTTTCATAACAAATTTTTCATAGCTTGGAAAATTATAAAAATTAGAACCCATCTCCCAAATTAATGGTGTACATAACATATAAATTCCTTATGGCATTTGAAATCCAAAATAAATGATTTTAGCCTTAAAACCATTTTAAACAATTATCGAACAAACTTGTTTGAATATATCATATCATGAAATCCACGCATATCATCATCAAAAATCATCATAATGGATTTAACTTAAACCTGAAATCAAGTGATCATTAAAAAAAATAGAGATGGTTTTGATTATTATTCACCTTGATTAGGATAAGGAATTTGAGATTTGATCCTTGATTAATTCCCCTAGCTTGATTCTTTAGCTTTAGATGAATTTCTCTTCTCTTTTGCTCCTAAGTAATGGCCGGCTTGAGTTTTAGGTTTTTACGTTTTTGTGTTTTTGCAAAAATGAAAGTGAAAAGAAAATGAAACAAGAATTTTAAGGGTAACAGGATCATTATGGCGGCAATTCCTATAATACCCTTGTGTTAATTGTTTTCTTATTAACTAACATATGAAACCTATCATAGCCCATTCTTTTGAAATAAAATTTAATTAAGCACGGCCTTTAATTTAAATTTTCAAATCTCAATCCCCTTATCACTCTAGTATTTACATTATTCTATTTAATTTATCTAATTAAATCTCCTGAACAATGTTATTAAAAATTAGGGTGTTACAGGCTCCCCTCCTTAAAGAATTTCGTCCTCGAAATTCAGTAAGGACTAAATACTAAACATAGCAATCATCTGTAATAGCTCCCAATACCATACTAGCCTAACTAACTAGTAACTATCTATATAATGCTAATATAGAACATACCCTCATAGAAGATCAGGATTAGTATCTTTAATCATGTCTTCTGTCTCCCAAGTACAGTCCTTCTCATTGTCGCTCCATTGAACTTTCACCAACTTGACTGTCTTGTTCCTCAATCTTTTCTCATCTCTCGCTACAACCTGAACATTTTGTCTAACAAAAGTCAAATTAGGCTCTACTATCAGATCTTCCAACCCTATCGGAGGAATAGTAGTCTTTGGATCATGCACATACTTGCGAAGATGGGACACTTGAAATACATTATGGATGCATGCCATACTGCTTGGCAACTCTGCTCTGTATGCGAGCTTCCCGATCCTCTCTATAACTTGGAATGGACCAACATATCTCGGTGCCAATTTCCCTGACTTTCCAAATCGCACCACACCCTTCATCGGTGATACCTTAATGAAAACCTTATATCCAACTAAAAATTCTAGGTCTTTACGCCTTTTATCGGTGTAACTCGTCTATCTAGATTAAGCGTCCTTCATCCTTTCTTGGATCAACTCAATCTTCTTTGTCGCCTCTCTAACCAGATCTAGACCTAAGACTAATCTGTCTCCAGTCTCCAACCAAAATGCTGGTGATCTACATGGCCTTCCATACAAAGCTTCAAAAGGCGCAATTCATATACTTGTCTGATAACTATTATTATAGGAAAACTCCACTAAGTGTAAGTGATCTTTCCAAGATCCACCAAAGTCCAATACAAAAGCTCTTAACAAATCCTCGAGTACATTATTGGCTCTCTTTGTCTGCCCATCCGTCTAAGGATGATACGCAGTACTCATCCTAAGCTTGATACCTAACACAACCTATAGACTCTTCCAGAATTCACTATTAAACAAAGCATCTCTGTCACTGACTATACTAATAGGATTTCCATGTAGTCTAACTATGTTCTTCATGAACAGCTTAGCTAAAACAGGTGTCGTCCTGGTTGACTTAACTGAAGTGAAATGGGCACTCTTGGTAAACCTATCCACTGTGACCCATATACTTTCATTTCCTCTGTTTGACCTTGGCAACCCGTTTATAAAATCCATGGATATCGAATCCTATTTTCAAACTGGAATCTCTAAAGGTTGAAACAATCCACTCGGCTTCTGATGTTCGGCCTACAATTGTTGACAGTTTGCATAATGCCTAACCCATAAGCCAACATCCCTCTTCATACCTTCCTAACAGAAGCTCCTCTTCATATCTTGATACATCTTGGTCCCTCCAGGATGAATCGTAAATTTGGATCGATGACATTCCTCAAGAACTACTTTTCTTAAGTCCTCAACATTCGTAACACACAACTGTCCCTTCTTTCTCAACCCTCCTCACTAGTCAAGACTAAAATCTCTTTGATCATCGATCTTAGTTCCTACCTCGAGCCTTGTAATCTTCTCGGCTAATACTGGATCCTCTTTCTATTTAGAAGCAATCCTTTCGATCAACACTGGTTGAACTTCCAATCAGGACAACGTGGCAGTGCTCTGACTAGAACTAGCAGTCGATCTTAATTGCACTCCACAAGTAGTCAAAGCTTCTAAATCTTTCCATTCTGTCATCATAGCTAACACCACATTCTGATGTCTTCTACTAAGAGCATCTGCTACCTTATTCCCTTTCCCATATTTATACTCTATATCAAAATCATAAGCTGCTAAAAACTCCAACCACCTCTGCTGTCTCATATTCAACTCCTTCTGAGAGAATAAGTACCTTAAGGACTTATGATCTATGTATAACTCAAATCTCTCCCCTAAGAGTTGTCTCCAAATCTTTAATGCGAAAATCACCGCCGCTAATTCCAAATCATCAGTGATATCTCACTTCATGCGGTCTAAACTGTCGTGAAGCGTACGCAATAACTTTACCCTTCTGCATCAACACAGCTCCTAATCCAGTACCACATGCATTGGTATACACCACCAACCCTTGGTTTCCGTCTGGAACTACTAACAATGTGTGTTGGTCAACAAATGCTTTAATTTAAGGAATGCTTCCTCACATTTGTCGGACCAGACAAACTTCACATCACTTCCGGTTAACTTAGTTAAAGGTGTTGCTATCCGGGAGAAATCTTTGATGAATCTGCGGTAATAGCCAGCAAGTCCAAGGAAACTTCTAATCTCAGTCACCGTCTTTGGTCTCTTCCAATTATTAACAACTTCAATCTTATCTGGATCGACTGACATCCCTTTCTCTGAAACCACGTGACCAAGAAACTTAACCTCTTTCTTCCAAAAATGACACTTGGAAAACTTTACTTTTAGCTGATGCTGCCTCAGCGTCTCAAGCACTACTCTAACGTGATCTTCATGCTCTCTTTCATCCTTAGAGTATACTAAGATGTCATCTATAAACACCAACATGAATCTATCCAAGTATTCTTGGAAAACTCGGTTCATCAGATCCACAAAGAAAGCAGGTGCATTCATTAACCTGAATGGCATTACGAACCACTTATACGAACCATATCTAGTCTGAAACGTTGTCAATGGAATACTTTCCTTTGCTACTCTTAACTGATGGAAGCCTGTCGCCAAATCCAACTGGGAAAACACTCTGGCTCCATACAACCGATCAAATAGATCATCAATTATCGGCAAAGGATAATTATTCTTAATCTTCCTCTCGTTCAACTAACGATAGTCGATACATATCCTCAACGACCCATCTGGTTACTACATGAACACCATGGCCGCTCCCTAAGGCGAACTGCATGGTCTAATAAAATTCCTCCCTTCTAGATCCACTAGTTGCACCTTTAATTACTTAATCTCGGTCGGTGTCATCCTGCTAGGTGGTCTACTTATGGGTTCAGCTCCTGGCAAAAGATCTATGCGAAACTCAACAGCTCGTTTCGGTGGTAGTCCTATAACCAGCTCAAAGGCATTTGCAAATTCTCTTGCTATTCGAACCTGACTTAACTCCTCTTCCACTTCCATAGCTCTAAAAAAAGCACAAGCACTTCGGTCAGAATTCTCCATTGAGAATATATTCGGTTATGACTATCTGGGTGTCTCAGTGATATTTCCTATCCTGGCAAAATATCCTAGCCTCATATTTACCCAACCAATCCATACACAAGATAATCCCGAAATCTACGAAATCAAAAACATATAGACTGCATGCAAACTTATGACCTAACAAATCAAGTTCTAACTAGCCACATCTCATCCTTAGAGTTGCATACCCTCCTATAGGATTCACAACCATTAAGGAAGCAACAAGGTACGTGGGTTCTAAGCATAACCTATCAACCAAACACTGAGATATAAATGAATGTGATGCATCGATATCAAATAGTACCCTAACTGGTATACTCTGAATCAAAAGCGTACCTTCCATCACAGTCTTCCTATTTTCAGCTGCAGTTGGCCTAGCAGATGATGGTCCAACAGCAAAGACCTTTCCTTTGTCCGCCCTGATTGGTTCTGGACACTGATTCTTATAATGCCCAACCTAGTCACAATTGAAGCACTTCACATTCTTCTTTTTTGCAGCCTTCTTTCCCTTACTTGATAGGCGCTCATGAGCATAATGACATTTCTTATCACACTTAAAGCAATCTAAATCAGCCTTTGCCTTTTTGGCAGCCTCTCCCTTCTGGGCTCCCTTCTTCATAAAGAACTTTCTCTTCTTTCCCTGAGAACCCTAGTTTCAACTGGCTTTTCTTTCCCACAAATAGCAAGCATTTCCTCATGTCGGATTTCCATCTCCACCACTACATTACATGGACCTTGGAGATGTGGTTGGGTTGCCCTAGCAATCTCGGGTCTCAATTCCCGAATGAACTTCTCATTCCTCTTGAAGACGGTGCCTATGGTAGCATACCCATATCGGGACAGTTCATCAAACTTAGTAGCATACTCAATTTCCGACATCTCTTCCTGCACCAAATCCATAAACTTCCTCAACAATGATGACTTAGCAACTTTAGACAAAAATCTCTGCTCAAATCTCCTTCGAAACTCTGCCCAAGTCAACCCTTCCTCGGGAACTCCCGCAACAACATTATTCCACCAATGGAGCGCTACTCCCTGCAATTGCCTAGAGGCTAGTCTCCTCTTCTGCTCATCATTCAATCCCAAGTCAGCGAAGATTCTCTCATAATACAACAACAAATTCTCAACTTCTATGGCATCCTCCGTTCCCACAAACGGCTTCTCACCCAGACTTATATAATCTCTGCTCAGCTTAGCATAATTATTCCCAACTGGAGCTACATGATTAGCTCCTCCAACATTCCCAGCAACTCAAGCAGCTGCTCCTGTTTGCATCAAATTGATGAAGAACTGATACATCATCCCCATATCCACTCACGGATTTCTAGCACCTACATTGGCATCTGCATTTTGATTAGCATTTGCCCGTCGACCCGGGTTCTTCCTGGTGGATCGAACATTTCTCTTTGTTGTGGTGCTTCCTCCGTAGAGATTTCCTCTTTCGTTTCCTGCCTCCATATCTTCTTTTTCATAAATCTGCATATGAGCCTTAGTAAGATACAGAAGAACGGTCTAAGAGAGAGAGGAATACGTACTTATATATACATATAAAAAATACAAGTACGTTTCTATAGCGTTATCCCAAACCCCGATCTTATTTTCTGATTTATCGGATTATGTTTTGAAAAATATTTTAGGTTTAAATTTCTTTTAAATTTTCATAAACCTATGGTTTGATACCAACTTTTAACATCCCCCACTTGGAAGCCCAAGATTAACGGTTGCGGATGTTACAGTCATCCATGGTTATTAATCCTCGACGACCAAATACGGTAGTGTTAGATACATTGATATATCAGAAACATATGGATATGGAAAAATTGTAAAATCATTATACAACTTTCACATTCCATTTCAAATCATTTCAAATTCATTACATAATCCCATTTTCGAGAACCACATTCAGAGAAATTATAATTATTACAACATACGCCAAGAGCGAAATATGAAGATGCCCCCTTGGATGATTAGAGTATATATAACTAGGCAATTAAATAACTTTCCCTTTACAACAAAACACAGCGGAATCAAAATAGAAAAGAACTCTTAATAGCTATCTTGCTGCCTGCACGTCTTCAGAAGTTATTCGTCTAATTAGGTACCTAAAATCCTCAACTCTTAAACTACTCAAAGTTAATTGAGCACTCGAGAGTTTAAGGGGAAAACATAAACTTCGAGTCAGACATGAAGCCTGGTATGAATAATAATCTACCATCTCAAACCATTTAGACATCTAGTAAGACCATGTCGCTTAGTAGAACGGGTTTTCCCCTCAATAGTATCTTATCCAAAACTTTATAAAAATCATATGCTGTGCTTATGCATCCACAATGGTTAATACATAGCAATTTAAAATATTATGATGATATGCAAACAAGTAAGTCAATTCTAGATTACCCATCCTCATTCATTTTGACTATCTATCTTAGTTATAGTTTTTAAGGTCACTGTTAACCTATTAGTTTTCATGGACTTACTAATAACCTGTTTAAAACTTATGGACTCCCTGTCCAGTTTCATAGTTTTAAAGGGATCACTAAGAACCTATTGGCCCCTGCCAATAACTTTATTGTTTCATGGGTTCTCCCTGAACCTATTGGTATCTTCAATAACTTCCCTCATATCCTAGTTTTTATGGGTTGACTAAGAACCTATTGACTTCTGTCAATAACTTTATCCGGATATAGTTTTCATGGGTTCACTACAAACCTATCAGCCCTTGCCAATAACTCTTTTTAAACATAGTTTTCATGGGTTTACTATGAACCTGTCTATTTGAAAACTTCTTTAATCAATATTATCCATCTTATATTCTGGTCTGCCTGACCTCTTGGATGCAATTCTACACGTACAGGAGTTAACTAAATTTATATTCACCACTAGGTCAACCTAGCTGGTTATTTTTCTCTTTCTCCCCAAAGTACAGTTATGGGTCCATTTAAAGTGAATATATATATATATATATATATATATATATTAGAAGAAGCAAACATAATAACATAATAACACCAACACCTATGGTTTAATATCCTTGAAATCATTTCCATATGAAAGATGGTTAATCCCTTTAACCTATTATTTTATCAAGGAAAGCTTCTTCAAAACTCCATACTTAAAAGTCATTTTAAAACTCCTTTATTTATGCTATGGTTTTTCCTTTAAAAATGAGATTGAGTTCTTTGTTTTGAAAAGGCTTTCGAAACCTTAAACTTTTCCTTTCGAAACTATTGGATAACCTCCTTAGAAAGCATTCAAATCTTCTTTTCAAAACACTAGCATATGCCTTTGGAAATACTTTAAAACATCTCTTTCAAAACCCTCAAAACATAACTTTCGAAAGCATTAAAGTATTACTTATTAACTCTTAGAAGCATAGCTTCGAAACCATTGAAAATACCCCTTTCGAAACCATTTGAAAGTATCCCTTCGAAACCATTGGGTTAATTCTAAAAATATCTTTTGGGTTAAAGTGAATATAAATGGAAGTACCCCATTTGAAACCATTGTACTTCATATAAAAGAGTTTGGGGAAAACTGATGGCTTCGGAACCATCCTTTCGAAAGCTTAAATCATTTAAGTAAAACATTTGGAAGGATAGCTTCGAAACCCCTTTTGAAGCCATTACCTTCAAAACCATTAAACCCTTCGAAAGCTTTAGGAAGTGGCTTACTTCATTTATAAAACAAAAGCTACCTTTCAAATCAGTTGATGAGTTTAATCCATTCGAAAGGCATAAGGTCAGCAACAAGTTTCGACTGGGTTGAAACTACTATTTTGAAAGCTTTAATTTAAAAACAAGGCAACTCATTCGGAAGTTAACTTTTCGAAACAAAAGGGTGACAACATATTCGAAAGCTATTTTAATGGGTTTTAACCCCTTCAAAAGCGTCCTTTTGAAAACAAGTCAAGCACATATTTTTGGAGAGTAAAACAAAGGCTTCGACCCTTCGAAAGCCATGTTTCAACGCTATACCTTCCGCCTTTCTCCAATCCACTTCGTACCAACTTATTGATACCTTGTGTATTGGTTTCGACTTGGTTGAGGCAGAAGTATAAATTCAACAGGTACTACTGATAGAGGCAAAACATAATTTCTGGGTAAAAACTATTTTAATGTCTTTTTAAGTAATTGATTTTTAACTAACCTCCCTGTTTGTAAACATTTAATTGGTTGCCATAAACTTGTCAAATTCTTTTTTAAAAACTGCTGCAATTATTTCAGATCTAAATAAAAATAATTTAACAAATAAGCCCTTCCATTAAGCAAACAATTAAGTCCCCCATCTAAAATAGTTTAATTTTCATAGTAGATTACTTAGGAAAAATAACCAAAATTATAGAAATTCGCTTTTAATATGTTATCTAACATATAGAAATTTCAGACCCAAATTCTTCCGTATACTAGCAGAAATAATTTTAAACCCAAATTATTCATTTTCTCCTTTGAAAATTCATAACAAATTTTCCATAGCTTGGAAATTATAAAAATTAGAACCCATCTCCCAAATTAATGTTTTACATAACATATAAATGCCTCATGGCATTCGAAATCCAAAATAAATGATTTTAGCCTTAAACTGTATAAAACAATTATCAAACAAACTTGTTTGAATATATCATATCATGAAATCCAAGCATATCATCATCAAAAATCATCATAATGGATTTAAATTAAACCTAAAATCAAATGATCATTAAAAACAAAAATAGAGAAGGTTTTGATTATTATTCACCTTGATTAGGATAAATAATTTGAGATTTGATCCTTGATTAATTCCCATAGCTTGATTCCTTGGCTTTAGATGAATTTCTCTCCTCTTTTCCTCCTAAGTAATGGCCGGCTTGAGCTTTAGGTTTTACGTTTTTGTGTTTTTGCAAAAATGAACGTGAAAAGGAAATGAAACGACAATTTTAAGAGTAATAGGATCATGATGGCGGCAATTCCTATAATACCCTTGTGTTAATTGTTTTCTTATTAATTAACATATGAAACCTATCATAGCCCATTCTTTTAAAATAAAACTTAATTAAGCAAGGCCTTTAATTTAAATTTTCAAATATAAATCCCCTTATCACTCAACTATTTACATTATTCTATTTAATTTATCTAATTAAATCTCATGAATAATGTTATTAAAAATTAGGGGTGTTACACGCTCCCCTCCTTAAAGAATTTCATCCTCGAAATTCAGTAAGAACTAAATACTAAACATAGCAATCATCTGTAATAGCTTCCAACTACCATACTAGCCTACCTGACTAGCAACTATCTATATAAAGCTAATATAGAACATACCCTCACAGCAGATCAGGATAAGTATCTCTAATCATATCTTCTGTCTCCCAAGTACAGTCCTTCTCATTGTCGCTCCACTGAACTTTCACCAACTTTACTGTATTGTTCCTCTATCTTTTCTCATCCGTCGCTACAACCCGAACTGGTTGTCTAACAAAAGTCAAATTAGGCTCTACTATTAAATCTTCCAACCCTATCAGAGGAATAGTAGCCTTTGGATCATATATGTACTTGAGAAGATGAGACACGTGAAATACATTATGGACTTTTTCCCCAGACATGGGGGTAAGGGAATTAATCAAAGGAAACGTGATTCGATTGCCATACCCAAAAGCGAGGGCCGTACCCACACAATGACGACCAATGAAAGAAACTAGCTGCCTAGCTATGCAAAACCCAAGCCGATTCAATGGCTATTTCTTATCCTTCTTGGGCTTCTTCAGGGAAGACTCATTAGAGATCTCACCCTTGCCCTTCCTCTTCAACCTTCCTCCACCCGTGCCACTTTTAGGTGAAATGCTTTTAGAGACAGAAACAGAAACAGAAGCAGTCTCTCTTTGGGTTGTGGAAGGGTCAACCTTTTCAGGGACGATACTACCAGGTAGTATAACGTGGAGTGGAGTGATATCTCATGCTCCCTCTTGAGTTGCTTGTCTAGCTCTTCCTTCTTAATGTGCTCCTTCAACTGTGTTAATCTATATGCTCAGAGACATGGGTCAGCACGATGTCATCTGTCTCTTCCTGAGCCTGTTGATCATCGGTTGTTTCTTCATTCAAAGCCCCTATAACTTCAGCATCCAGGCCAGGAGTCTTAGTGGATTGGACGGTCGGGACCATCTATAAAGCGACGACCATTGTAGACTCCATGGTCAGCGCCTGTTGTCCCAGGATGATTCACCACCAGGAACATGTATGGATGTAGACAGATCTACAATTTCACAAATTTCAATGAGTAAGCCCATGACTTTCGTGTGCAAAATGTATACTTTCTCGAACGTTGGTTAGGTAAGAGTTATACCTTCACTTGATTGGCCTTCGATCGAAACTGGAATGTAGCCTTCCAAAATTGGAGATAGCCTAAAAGACCTGTAGATTTCAGGATAATCTAGATCGTAGCTTATTTCCTTTTTAGAGGCATGAGAAGCCGAGGCACCAGTTGCCTGACTTGTGATAGGGTCCAGAGAGCAAGACCCGGAGGCTTCACCACCCCTTTCCCTTCTCGGTGATTGCTGGGTCATGGGGTAAACTGAGTTGAGCAGCCTTGAGTTCGTCAGGCTCTTTATCATGCAAGATTTCATGCATAAGTTGCTTTTCATCAACCGCAGCGCCACCAAGGGATTTCTTTTTAAGCTCAACAATATAATCCCAAGCTTCGACTAGCGACTCGGGATATCCCTATCCAAGGAAGCAAAGGTTAAGGTTCATGAGGACACTTGCATTGTAAAATATCAGCAGGGGTCAAAGTCATCCTTTATCTCTATTTGACCAGCCTCCATAGCTTCCTCTTTGAGGGTCTCTATTTGCGCAAGTTGTTTATCAACCTCAATCTTGGTCAAGCGAGCCTCGACGGCTTCCTCGCAATAATGTTAGGACTCTAGTTAAGCCCCAAGTTTCTCTTGTTTTTCTTTCTCAAGCTCCTCCTCCAGCTTTCAAATATGAAGGGCTAGGACATCATTATCTTTTTTCATTGAGTCCTTTTCCTTATGCAAAACATCCTTCTCAAGGGCTAAAGTGCCACCGTGGCGAATGGCGATGTCCAGTTCAACTTGATGCACTTTCATCAAACATTCCACTGCTTTAAAAGACTCATTGGCTCTTTTCTCAACATCAGCTGGTTTTGTATTCAGCCCCTTGATTTTTTCATCCAAGTGTTCGATGATGTCTTTATCATGAATCACTTTAAGAGTTAAGTGATCGATCTTGGGCTTTCTTTCAATTGACACTTCAAAAATCCACTCAGCCACATGAAGAGTTGTGCCATGCTAGACATAGACATCATTAACATAAGAGAGCACTATGTCTTTGGTCTCTAGAGGAATCAAGAGTAATTGAGGCTGAAAGGGCCCATTTGTCGTGCTTGCGGGATGAAGAATCAAGACCTACTATGCTAAACTGGCGTTCCGAAGATTAACGAAATCCGAAAGAACCCGAATGTTGCTAAGGCGCAGTAGCCAAAGTGGGAGCATGAGGCAGCGACTTGTTATTACTATATATAGTGGCATGTTGATCGACACCCTTGTGATGAGAAGACTGAGATTTTGACTTGTGCTTGGACAATGATACCTTGGATTGGTGGCTTCAGTCTCAGTTTTCTCTTCCTTCATAACCTTCTCTATCTCGACCAGGGTCCAAACCTCGACTAGGCCCAAAATAAGACGGTTGGAGGTATGCCGATCTCTTTAAGTGATCATAGTTGTGGGGGCATCCCATCGAGCCTGCAAACAAAATGAAAGCATGTAAGAATCATTGGAATTAAAGATAAATAAGTGTCATGTGGTGAAGTGACATGATCGTGAGTGTCTTAGTGTCCCCTTAACGGACCAATTAATGGAGCTTTGCTAGCTGGAGTAATCTCCCCCACACTGTTTGCACCTAAATTGGTTACAAACACCCAAGAATAGTTTTTGTAGAGAAGTAAATGAAGAAAAGCAAAATTAACTGAGTAAGTGAACTAATAAGCAATTTTGAATAAGCAGTAATCGAAGACGTAGAGGTTTATAGTGGTTCGGCATTGTATGCCTACGTCCACTTTGAAGATTATCCTTTATTACTCTCTCGTGAATCTTATTACAACGGTATAACAAAGCTAGCACTAGATTACAATGGAGTTTAGAGTAACAAGCAGCATAAAGACCCTTAAAATAAACCAATAGGTTTGTATTTATAGGGTGAGATGACGAGATATTTCGCTAAGATTTCGGCATAAGACTCTCCAATCCATAGGAGCCAACCATAATGATCGGTGAACATAACCTGTTATTTTGGAACAATCGGTATAAATTATACCGATCATTATTTTTGCTTCTAATTGCCAAGCGATCGTTTAGGGGGGGTTCCACATGCCCATATGCCTTGCTCCTAAAATACGAAGTCATTATGAATTGTAGATTGCGAGATATGGACCAATCTTTGTTGCATTTGGATCGTTTGCTGAGTTACACCGATCGTTATGAAGGATCGACATAAAATGATCGAAATTTCTTGAACAGTTTTGAACTGCGATCGTTTTTGTGCGCTCCACCCTTCAGTATATTGATGACCTGAAAGTTTCAAGTGAATTGGCCTTGTGGATTTTGAGATATCGATCGATCTTCGCTGATTTGAGCTATTTTATGGATCGTTCCTGGTCGATCCATATAAATCCTTGCTTTGTCCATAACTCGAGCATGAACTCCAATCGACTTGCAGTTTGGAATATAGCTTCGCGCGGCTATGCCTATCGCTCCATACTGATTGCACCTCGATTGGGTCCCAATCCGGATCTGCTTGACCATCGTCCATAGTATCTTACACAACTGATTCTTAAGGCTGGTACCATCCGTTTCTAACCAAGTTGATGATATCACGACCTTGCCAAAAGGCTGGATAACATTTGCCCCTCAAAGTACGTCTTTTTCAAACATGATGTTCTTTGAAAAGTCACAAACTTCAATCACCGAAAAAGGATTCCATTTAGTTCGTTGAATGGTCATTATCCTTTTGTTGAGTCACTTTCTTTTTGAGGGTCATGTTTCCTTTTATTCCTTATGACTTTTGGTCGATTCCAAATAGCATAAGTACTAGATCATGGCTTATTGATGGTCATCTTGTTGTTTTCTGGTGATTACCAGGCCACAATAATTTGGTTTTGTTCTTCATTTGGTTGATTTCGGGTGTGAATTCAATTTTTGTCGATTTCAAAAAATTGAACTTTAGAACGTATACTGGTTTGTATACGTGTCCATACCTGACCCTCGATTACGATTGCAGGTCCACGGATTGTTGTCAAGTTTCAAAGTCATTCCTTGTTTTGTATGAACAATCACGATCGATCGTTATTCATTCACTGAAAAGTTGGATTGCCTTTGTACGATCGCTTTTTTATATATAAAAACTAATGACCAAGGTCGATCGTTATTTTTGAATGGATTTTCGTATCCATCTACCTACGATCGTCCTTGTACGATTGCTGCCAGTATATATATATATATATATATATATATATATATATACTGATCATTACCTATCATTAGTTCACATAAAGGAGTTTTCAGATCGTTCTTGGTGGCAGAATGATCGGTAGGAATTTTAGTTTGAACAATTGGTATATCTCATGGGTTGAACGATCGGTATACGCTCTTCCTATAAAACTTTCATCCTTAACCATTTTTTATAACCTTGCCTGATCATTTCTTGGCTTATAGAATTTTGGATTTTTTTAGAATAATCGGTGTAATTTTTGGGCTACAAAGGATCGACCTATCTATCAATTTAAAGGCATTTTACTTAGCAACTTCTATCTCCACTCCTCACTTTCATATCATTCAAACTTTCAACCAAAAAAGAAAAGAATGAATCATTCTCCCTCTTTTCTTCCATCGCTCCAAACAACGATCAGAATTCTCCAACTAAAAAACATCTTTTCTTCATTCAAGCTCTAGTCAATCGTCTTCTTCTCTTATCCATCACTGTTTCTTTAGATCTCACCTCGAATCGAATTTGAGTCTACCTTTTTCCTTCAGATCTCACACTTAGGTAGAATGACTTGGACTCGCTTTATGATTTAAGGATGAGACTTCGAGTGCCTTAAATCTCATGTTAGTTAGTTTAGTTGGTGGAATCATTCGATCTAAATCAAGTTGGAGAGGATGGGAATTGAGAAAGATGGAGTTATCGAGTGTGGGAAATAACTCAGATTGATGCATGACAATCGTCCTTGGATGATCGATAGAGCTTTGGACTTGGTGAATTTTGAAGCGAATGGATCGATTAGCAGAACGATCGTACGGATGGAGTAGAGACAACGACCGTTTTAGAGGGCTAAGGAGAATGATCGGTGGGAATGAATTGATCAGAAACGATCGGTAGGACTAAGCCTAGGAACGATCAGTTGGGGTGAAGCTCGAACGATCAGTTTAGGAGAGTTAAGTTGAACGATCGGTAGTGAGGCATGTGGAACGATCAGTGTTGCTAAAATGAATAATCGATTGTCTGCACTTGAACCTTAAAAGTGGAACCTAATTAAATAGACTTGAACCCAACAATGAGCTTCGGCCTTGCACATTAAAGTGAACTCATATGACTTGTATAGGACTTGAACTGCATATTCGGTAATATATGACATTTGAACTTTGACATGAACTAATGCCTTCGACTGTTCTCCTAGAGCTCATCAGTGACTTGAATATAAAAATTGTACTTTTAATTACGAACAATCGATCGTGAAACTCAAACTGCATCATTCCCTAATGACATAGAGAAAGGGTTGAGACGGTCAAGAATGATGGTCTCTCCGGTCGAACCTCGAAGTTTTGTCGTCTTTTTCGTTTTTAATTCCGTACAAGTTGTTACTGTATTGTATAGCACTTCACCGCATCATACTAGCACTAACTATGCACTTGGGGGTACAAGTTACTTTATCTAATCATGATTTTTATTGAGCTTGGTAGCAATAGGTTCTAGATGTTCTGGACATCTTGCAGCTATGCCAGCTGGACCATCTTCTCAATAGGATAATCATGATGTGGAATCGAGTTCTGCAACCGAGTCTAATAGTCCGTCCTCTAGTCATCATTCAGAAAAACAAAGAAGTCCAGGCCCACAGTTTGATTTTTCTGATGCAATTCCCATTCTTCCACTAGAAGTTATTGATCCTGCTCCCGACAATTTGGAAAATGCAGTTATTCTGGAGAACCCTGTTGATTCCATAGCCTCTAAAATTAAGGAAGATGCTCTTCGCTGAATCTACGTAAGGCATGGAATTCCCTTTGACAATGTATTGGTTCCATCGCGAGATGATAGGGCTCATAGACCCTTAGAAGGATATACGGCATGCAACAAATTCATGTGCTGGGTCGGATGCTGTTACCCCGCCTTTTGGTCAAAGTTGGGATATCAACAAACTGGCTAAAAAGGATGGATACCAGGATTGGAGATCGATTGAACCAAGCTCTAATCAAGGTGGGATCGATTGGGAATGATAAACAAGGCTAAGAAAGGCTACGTTTCGAATTTCAAGTTAAACGGAGTTCGTATGCTCGAGTTATGGATGGATCAAGGTTCAAGAAAATTTAGTTTGTATCGATACTTTCGTATCGATGGAGATGGACTCAGCTATTTGCACTGAATCGATGGTTTTGTATCGATCCATATGGATATGAATAAGGGAAATGCACTTGGCACCTCACTTTGGACCGATGGATTTCGTATCAATGCAGCACGCATCGATTGAATGGATACGGCAAGGCATACTTCGTATCGATCAACGCTTGAATCGATACGAAGGGACACAACTTTGGATGGGTACGAACAAATCAGGAGCCATTCTCGTATCGATCGGTACGAAGGAAATGTTCAAGAAAGCATGGACTACGGAGTGATGGATACGAAGACTGTGATCGATACGAATAAGAGGTATTTAGGATCGATACAAAGGCAATGAACTTGGATCGATGGATGCAAGCAAAGGCACAGTTGATGGATACGAAAGCATGTGCTTTCGGGATGGTCAGGGGATCAAAACAAATATGGAAACAGCATGGATACGAAGGAGGGTTAATCGATGGATACGAACAGCGCATGCCGATGGATACGAATGGGATACAAATAATTCGATGACTCGGTCGAACGACACGAAAGGTGGATCTTTCCTGGATCTTCGAGACACGTCATCGATGCGAACTATATCGATACGAAGAGAGGAGAATGTGGAGCTTTAGAACAATACGAACGCGACGGCCGACTTGTGAACACAAACTTGCATCGATCATAACTCACAATCTACAAGTCCAAATGCTATGAAATTTTGAGAGGAGCTTCCTAATGCACTCGAGAACCTCTATGATCGATCTCAGCTCGATTGGACCACTTTTGATCGATACGAATTGAACACGCATCGATCCAAAATCGCTACAGATCAATGTGGCAGGCCCACATGCGCAGGAGAAAAGGTATTCTAGGCTTGAGGCGGATATTTTCGGATCTACACCTATAAATAGGAGGCTGTGGCAACTAAAAGGGGGATCTTCTCCTTCTCCGACACTTAAACTCTGCCATTTTTGTGATTGATACTAAAGGCTTGTAATTGTAACTACAGTACAAAGGGAATAAAAAGGATTGATTCAAAGTGGACGTAGGCCGGATTGCCGAACCACTATAAACCTTGTGTTCTTTCTTGCTTTCTTCCATTTTAGCTTTACTGTTTCTTCATCTTTATTCTCTACTCTATCTGGATCTGAAATCTGTGTTGGAATATTGTGAATCTGTGTATATACATTGGTGCTTTCACTACTTCTGGGGTTTGTGACCAATTTTGGCGCAAACACTTTGGTGCTTTCACTGAGAATGACTAGCGCCCGCTATATCAGATTTGGAGTTCAGATTTGAAAAGCTAAAGGATCAAATCTAAAAGAAACCATGGTTAGGCAATCAGTTAGGAAGATATTACCAGAAAGGAGTCATCACGAAGGGAGTCAGGAGGCTTCATCGGGAGAGAATCAGGTCTCGATCTTCATCACCAGAGACGAGATGGAAACAATTCTGAAGAGACAAGAGGAGATGATGCAGAGCCTACTTCGACAAGTTGGACAAGTTGGAGTGCAGAATCAAGGGAACGCAACTGCAGGAGATGCAAGAGATAGGGATCGAGAGCATGGAGCAACCAGGATTCTTAATAGAGCAGGACCATCAGGAGTAGCACCAGAACTAGGGGCACTCACCCGGAGCATGTTGATCCAATCCCGGGCAGAGTTCCAGGTGGAGCTGTGCAACACGGCGTTGATAGAGGAATGGATGCTTGTCCAGGAGAGCAGAATCCAGGAATCCCTCGTGAACTCGGGGGGCGGATTGGAGGCAACGAACAAGGACTGCAGCTTGGCGACAATGATAGGTTAGCGGACATGATCAGACGGGCTATGAGAGGAGGATTGGTGAATAGAGACTTGGAGGATGTGAATAGGAGTCCCTTTGCTCCTACGATCAGGCAAGCTAGGAACCCACCGGATTTTAGACTACCAATGCTGGAGATGTATGATGGGAGAATGGATCCTACTGTTCACTTGACTAGGTATATGAGGCACATGGAGGTACTGGGGGCATCAGAGGAAGTCATGGCTCTGTGCTTCCCTTTATATTTGACAGATGTAGCAGCACTATGGTTCAGACAACTGGAAAGCGGTTCAATTGGCACTTGGATGGAGTTGATTGAGAAGTTTATGAGGCAATTTTGGGTCCACGTCATGAGACCCAAGAATGTGATGACTTTGACATTGATGAAGCGGTGGAAGGGAGAATCACATAGGGATTTCTTAACCAGATTCAATGCAGTAATGGCTTCGGTGGATCGACCAGATCCATCGATGGTTTTGATGGCAGCAGTCCCAGGAGTTGTGGATGATTCCGATTTTAAGATATCATTGGAATAGGATCCACCGATGGATCTCGAGGAGTTTTACCACGAAGTAGAAAGGTTTCTACGGTAGGAAGATGCGAAGGCTGAAAGAGGGGAGAGAGGCTGAAGTTTATGCGGTAAGAGGTGGAGGTTTATCCAGAGAGGATCTAAGCAAGGACGATAAAGGCAAAAGAAAAGCGGATGACAATCGTAACACATCGAAAAGGCAACGTAGGGAATCAAAGTTCTCTTCTTACACTGATTTGACTGAAACTCTGGAGAGGATTTACATGGATACTCGAGGGCGTCTCCAGTATCGAAGGCCGACAAAAAGGGAACCCTCTGAGTACGAGCGAGCATTAGGGAAGCATTGCCCATTCCATGAGTTGGACGGGCACAACACGAACGACTGCGGGCATTTGAAGGATATCATTGATGAGCATGTAAGGAATGGTCATCTACAGTAGTATGTAAGGAATCGAGTTGTGGCAATGGAGCAGGAGCAGCCACTGCCCACCTCAAGCGAAGATGGCACTGGATCTAGGCAACGTCATCAACTTGTTATCAACTGAATGGATTTATGGCTTTGAATAAGCAATAAACCCCAAAGTATTGCGGCTAAGTCACTTACACATGTACGAGATCAAGGACAGTCCCTAGGCATGCTTTGAGATGATTATAAACCGTGATGCTCGGGTTTGTGAAATCTTGTTTTCTTTCTATTTACTATGGACTCCGGTTTCTTTCTTGGTACTGTGGTTATTTGTTTTCTTGGTTGTACGAACTTTCATTTTGTTAACTGGATTCTGTGAAAATTGGATTTGGATAAGTGTAATAAATACTACCGATTACGCGATTACGGGGTCGACTGGAGAGACGGGGCAGTAATCGCAAGTTATGAGCCCCTTCGCCGGAGAGCGATGGAATGGACTCGAACACAGTATAAAAGTCCTTGACCGGAGAGTCAAGGCCGGAGAATATAAAAGTCCTTTACCGGAGAGTCAAGGTCGGAGAATATAAAAGCCCTCGACCGGAGAGCAAGGCCGGAGAATATAAAAGCCCTCGACCGAAGAGTCGACGCTGGAGAATATCAAGTCCTCGACCGGAGAGTCGAGGCCGGAGAAACATATTCACAGGTTAATCCCTTGACTGAAGAGTCGAGGCCGGGATTGGATATGGACCTAGAGTGGTCCCAGATTTAGATAAGGGTCCGGAGCGGTCTCGGATTCGGATATCGGCCCGAAGAGGTCATGGATTTGGTCATTGGACTTTGGACATGGATGGATCAGAACTCAGCTAACGGGTCCGGATGGATATGGAATTGACTAAGGACTTAGTTACCGGATTTGGAATCGGATATTGACTCGGAGCAGTCGTGGAGTTGAATAAGGGTAAGACCTTAACTCTCAATCTACTCAAAATAATTTTTGAGCACCCGAGAGTTCAAGGGGAAAAACATAAACTTTGAGTCAGACATAAAGCCTAGTGTGAATAATACTATTACATCTCAGTTTACTGATATTAAATGAGAGGAACGGGTTTCCCCACACTAATATCTCTTTAAAACATATCTTTTTGCAAATCAGAATCCTGCAATCAAGCTGATTAAAACAATAATAGCAATATCATATATGCTCATAAATCAGGTAACAAATGGACTATCTATCCGAACAATATAGTTTTTTTGGATAACTACTAACCATTAGCTGACTCGTGCCTACCAGACAAAATAAATAATCTAACATATGTTAGACACACTTCTGGACGGTCTGTCCTTAACTTACTTCTCCCAGGGTCAACTAATCTTAATGGTTTTGCTGGCTCACAAATAACATATCATCCTCTGTATGTTCCTTTCTGTGTAACATCATTTAAGCAATTGAAATCCAAGCACTATTTTAAAATACCAAGGAAATCGACCTGTCCAAACTTAAAGGTGAAATGCTATTGGGCGATGAACCCAAAACATTGCATGATATCCAGCTTACACTTTAAAAAGAATATGCTACTGCCTCTTCAGATGAAGTGGGTGAAGGATCTGGGTCAGCACAACCCAATAACTGAATTGCCCCCAACATCCCGGGCTATTCAAAGTTTCATGGCATATTCTTCAACCATACCCATGTATGATTCAAACAAGCCTCAGCTTTCTCCAATTCCTAAACGTAGTTCTGAGGGTATTTCGGCTCAACTTGGGAGCCACACCGAGGAAGGTATTTCACTAACATCTTCCATCTTTCAAAAAGTTGGGACATTATTAGTTTCTATTTCTAATCATTTTGCCTATTTTTTCTTAGCTTTAAATCTGTAAGATGTTGTTCCTCCTCCCTTAAAAGAGCCTCAATTGGGATCATAAGCGGCCATGACTGAACCTATTAAAGTTACAACTTTGGTCGCTGTTCAGGGTGCTCAAGAAGAAACCTTCGTTATTAATGATTGATTCATGGAGGCATTGTTCAAGGAAGGAGGCGATCCGCATCATGAAATTCCTTTTGATGAGGATGTCCAAATCACGGGCTCTTCCAACCCTACTGATGAGCTTAACATGAAAGAACACGTTGAGAAGGAAGAGTTATTGAAAAAGAAGGTGAAAGTTGAGCCTATTGATATGGATTTCAATGAGCTGATTCCTATCTTACTCCAGATGATCCCTCCTTGCAGGATAATTCCCCAGATCAGGTCCCCCTTGCTTTCAGTGTTGAGAGTGCCTCGATCCCTCTTGCCTCTAAGGATGATGCTGCCTCGATCCACATACCGAAGATATATCTTCGAAGAAAAGCCGAGGTGGAAAATGATCGAAGAGAGGATCGAGTGGCAGTTCGGATGGAGCCACCCCAAGAAACAAAAGAAAGATAGGAAATCCAAGAAATAATCGTTGGGTTGATGTGATGTGTAAATAGTTTGGATGGCTACCTTTTCTTTTTGTTTGACGTGCCTGTTAGGGTACGATCCTCACTTTTACTTCTCATTTTAGATAAACTTGTATTGTGAACAACAAGTTTAGTGTGAGTAAGAATTCTTTTATTCTTGTGTAGAATGCTCGTACATGCTTGTTTAAATGATCGAGCTATTACATTTTTCATTTAATGTATTTGTGATTCGTTGCTTGTTGGGTCGGATATTGATCTGATTTATCCATCCCAAGGCCTCCCTAAGGTCGTGGCCTTGAGTCGTATCAAACATTGGGCTCGAGCCTTAATGTTACACCATCGAATTTAGCGGTTTGAGTGATTATACTCCTGCCCCTAGTCTTAGGTTAGTGGTGTTAGATATTGGATGGTTGAACTCCATCCTGAGCGAGTTTATACTCCTCCTATCGGGTTCAGACCAGAGTTTATGGAATAGTGAGTGGTCGAACCGCACTCATCTATTTGTTTATACTCATATTTGCATTTTGGGGATAAGAGTTATTTCATGGGTGGTCGGTCAAACCCATTTAACATTTATACTCATATTCGCACTTTGGGGACGTGAGTTATTTGGAAAACTATCGAGTTCAGTTCACATTGGTTAGTTGTTCTGCCCTCAAATATGGGGTTTGACTCATCAAGTGACCGGTCGAATCTCAATCACTTTCGAATTATGTCGGTCTCATCGAAAAGTGGGATTTAGTCGATCCTATATCACAATTAACTTGTACTGCAATGTCAGGTCATAAATATGATGGAAAATTCAAAGCTCTATTGCTGAATAGAAAGAAATGACATAATTTGTCTTATTACATATTTGAAAAACCAAATGCTAAAGTAAATCCTGAAATTAAATACAACTGAAAGAAAAAGGAAAACTTGGTGAAATAGCATTGTAAATGCTTGCTATTCCACGCCCTTGGGAGTGTGATGCCATCAACAGTCGCTAGCTTGAAAGTTCCCTCTCCATGCCTCTGCTCAATGACATATGGTCCTTACCAAGTTGGATTCATATGCGATGGGTAGGAAAAACCCGTTTTAAGACAAATTCGCCGACTTCAAAGGTTCTAGTATGACTTTAGTGATATAGTATCGGGTGACTTGGCGTTAATGTGCAGCTGTCCTCAAATCAACTTCCTCCCACTTCTCATCTATAAAGTCTAGAGATTCCAAAAGAAGCTCTCTTTTTGTCCTAGGATCATAGTAAGTTAGTCAATGAGAAGGAACTTCGAGCTCAACAGGAATAACAGCCTTGGAGCCGTAAGCGAGGGCGAATGGAGTATGGCCAGTCGTAGATTTATGGGTGGTCATGTAAGCCCATAGTGCTATCGGGAGTTCAACCACCCACTTGCCTCTATCTCTTTGAAAATGCTGTTTTAGAATGGATTTTATGATTTTGTTCATAGCTTCGACTTGTCCATTTGCTCGAGGGTGAGCGACTGCCGCAAATCACTTTTCAATATGATATCGACGATAGAAATCTTTAAATTCAGTACTGTCGAATTGAGTCCCATTATCTGTTACAATAGCTCATTGAAGACCAAAACGATGGATGATGTTTTGGACAAAGAAGTTGATTACTTTCTTGGTTGTGATCATGGCTAAATGTTCCACCTCACCCTATTTGGTGAAGTAATCAACTGCGAAAATAGCGTACTTTGCGCCACCTTTAGAGATCAGTAAGGAACCGATAATATCTATACTGCACATGGAAAACGGCCATGGGCTGATCATTTGTGTAATTTCTGTCGGTGGATCTCCTGGAACTTTCGCATATATATAGCACTTGTTGCATCACCTTACATAATCGGCAGCATCTCGATTAATGGTCGGCTAATAATACCCGTAACGGAGTATCTTCTTAGCTAAGGTTTGCCTCCTAGTGTAATCTCCACATTCCCCTTCATGAACTTCCTTTAAGACTCGTTTTATTTCATCATGAGCGATACATCGGAGAAGGGGAACAGAGAAACCCTTTCTGGACATAACTCCTTCCTATATAATATACCGTGAAGCTTTGCGAAGGATTTGTTGCTTTTATTTCCTACGTTCAAGAAGAACACCCTGTAACAAATAATCTTTAATCAGAGTCATCCACGATTCCTTTTCAGGTTTCGTCTCTAATACTCGGTTAATTTCCTTCAGGCTAATACTTGGAGCATTTAATACCTCGACGGAAACTAAGCCCATCTGTTGTGCATCCCTGGTGCTAGCAAACTTTGCCAATGAATCGACCTCTCTATTTTGATCCCGAGGAATGTGCGTAATGTCATAATACCCAAAGTCTGTCCACAACTCTTGGACTTGAGTAAGGTATGGAGCTATTCATTGTCATTTAGCTTAATAATCTCCCCTGACTTGGTATACTACCAATTGTGAGCCACAAAAGATTTCAAGAAACTTTATTCCCAGTTCTCTAGTGAGTTTAAGTCCAGTAATCAGAGCCTCATACTTGGCTTCGTTGTTTGTTGCAGGGAAATCAGGCTTTAAAGCATAGAAAATTGACCGATCTTCAGAAGTTACAAGAACAATCCCGGCTTCAGAACAACGATCGTTGGATGCTCCATCTGTGTACAACTTCCATCGTATGGTAGGGATTTCACTGCTCTCCGAGAAATCGTCTTGCGCAATAAATTCTGCTATAAAATATGCCAGTGCCTGACCCAGGATACTCCTCCGAGGAAGATAAGTTATATTTAATTGGCTAAGTTTGATATTCCACTTGAGTAACCTCCCATATGTCTCAGGTCGCTGCAAGACCCGTCGTAACGGCTGGTCGGTGTAAACATTAATAGGGTGTGCCTCAAAGTAAGGGCTAAGCTTTCATGATGCAATCAATAAGCAGTATGATAGTTTCTCTATCTTCGGATAGTTCCTTTCAGCCCCTGTCAATTGCTTGCTAACATAATAGATCTGCCTTTGAATTTAATTCTCTTCACGAAGCAACACGACACTTATAGCGTGCACCGACACGACTAAATGAATATATAAATCTTCATGATCCACTAGCTTTGATAAAATGGGAGGTCTCTTCAAGTGGTTTACCAAAGCTTGAAATGCGTCTTTACAATCCTGTGTCCATTCAAAATTCCCTTTTCCTCTCCTAATCAAGTCAAAGAAAGGAATGCATTTATCAGTAGCTCCGGAAATGAATCGGCTTAAGGCAGCAACCTTCCCATTCAGACTATGTACTTGTTTAATAGTCTTCGATGCTTGGAAATTGTAAATGGCTTGGATCCTCTTGGGATTAACTTGGATTCTACGGGCATTAACAATGAAACCCAAGTAATTTCCTTATGCAACGCCAAAGGAACATTTCAAAGGATTAATCTTAATTTTATAATGTCAGAGGATGTCGAACATTTCTGCCAATTCCTTAATGTGGTCGCTCAACTGTCATGACTTCACAAGCATATCATCCACATATACCTCCATCATTTTTCCGATTTGATCTTTAAACATTTTGTTAACTAGGCACTGGTAGGTCGCTCCTGCATTGTTTAGCCCAAAGGCATCACCATATAGCAATATAATCCAACATCGATAATGAAGCTAGTGTGCTCTTGATTGGGAATGTGCATCGGAATTTGGTTATATCCTGAGTATGCATCCATGAAAGGTAGTAACTCGTGTCCCGCGGTTGAGTCTACCAGCTGGTCAATCCTTGGAAGGGGAAAACTATCTTTTGGGCATGCCTTGTTCAAGTCCGAGTAGTCAACGCATTTTCTTCATTTCCCATTTGCCTTTCTCACAAGTATAAGATTAGATACCCATTCGAAGTAGAGGGCATCAGGAATAAACCCGTTGTCTTTGAGTCTATCCACCTTCTGTTTGAGAGCGGCTAGACCTGTCAAATATGACCCAACCCATTAACCCAACCCATTTACCCTACTTTTAAATGGGTTGGGTCAACCCATTTATGAATTTTATTAAATGGGTTGTGGGTTGGGTTGACCCATTTTTAAAAGGATTTTAAATAGTGGAAATTAGCCACAAGGGCCTCTTTAGCAAGTGGAATTAGTTTCTAGGACACACAATTAAAATAATTATTTTCAAGGACAAAACGTAAAATAATTAGTTTCTAGGGCCTAAAAACCTATGAAATTATGTCCTTGAAAGTAATTGGACTGCTGACTTTGTCATTGAAAATAATTATTCTGCTGACTTTGACCTTGAAAGTAATTTTTTTGAATGTGTGTCCTAGAAACTAATTGGACTGCAAAGTTTGTCCTTCTGGTGAAATGCCCCTTTTAAATAGGTAACCCATTTACCCATTTATTAAACATATTAAATTTTAAAAATAAGAACTTTGAATATACAATGTAGTTTTTCATAAAGGCTGACAGTTGTACTTAGAAAATAACAAGCTACCGTATTCTCATATTTGAACTTCACCAAGTGTAGAAGCCGCTATTTTTTTTGTTCGGACTGTAGTAACTTCTTCATACCAAGTCGGGATCGGGCGAGACTTCGACCGATTAACTACCACCTAAATTACGGACATTATGGAACACTCAAATACTTCATTTTGTGAACACACACTTTAGTTCTCCAAGGGGACTGACAATTGTACTTAGAAAATAACATGCTACCACATCCCCATATTTGAACTCCGCCTAGTGTAGAAACCGCTATTTTTTGTTCAGACTGCAATAAATTCTTCATACTAACTCGGAATCAGACGAGACTTCGACCGATTAACTCCCACCTAAATTACAGACAGTATGGAATACTCGGATATTTCATCTTGAGAACACACATTGTAGTTCTCCAAGGGGACTAACAATTGTACTTAGAAAATAACAGACTACCACATCTTCATATTTGAACTCCGCCTAGTGCAAAAACCGCTATTTTTTTGTTCAGACTGCAATAAATTCTTGATACTAACTCGGAATCAGATGAGACTTTGACCGATTAACTCCCACCTAAATTATGGGCAGTATGGAATACTCGGATATTTCATCTTGTGAACGCACACTGTACTTCTCCAAGGGGACTGACAATTGTACTTAGAAAATAACAGGCTACCACATCTTCATATTTGAACTCCGCGTAGTGCAGAAGCCGCTATTTTTTTGTTTAGACTGCAATAACTTCTTCATACTAATTCGGAATCAGGCGAGACATCAACCGATTAACTCCCACCTAAATCACGGACAGCATGTAACACTCGGATACTTCATCATGTGAACGCGCACTATAGTTCTCCAAGGGGGCTGACAGTTGTACTTAGAAAGTAATGGGCTACCACATCCTCATATTTGAAATCCGCCTAGTGTAGAAGCCACTATTTTTTTTGTTCAGGCTACAATAATTTCTTCATGTTAACTTGGAATCAGGCGAGACTTCGACCGATTAACTCCCACTTAAATTACGGACAGTGTGTAATACTCGGATACTTAATCGCGTGAACGCACACTGTAGTTCTCTAAGGGGACTGACAATTGTACCTAGAAAATAACAGACTACCACATCTTCATATTTGAACTCCGCCTAGTGCAGAAACCGCTATTTTTTTGTTCAGACTGCAATAACTTCTTCATATTAACTCGGAACCAGGCGAAACTTCGACCGATTAACTTCCACCTAAATTACGGACAGTATGTAACACTCGATACTTCATCATGTGAATGCATGCTATAGTTCTCCAAGGGGATTGACAGTGGTAAAAATAACAGGCTACCACATCACCATATTTGAATTTTGATAAAAAAATAGGATTAAAATTTCAAATTTTTTAGAATTCAAAACATAAAAATTAGAAATAGAATTATTTCATATCTATTTTTTATTAGTCAAATCAAATTTAAATTTTAAATGGGTTAAATGGGTAACCCACTTAATAAATGGGTTGAGTCATAAATGGGTTGGATCATTAATGGATAAAAAAGAATGGGTCATAAATGGGTTGGGTTAAACTTGACCCAACCCATTTTGACCCAACCCAACCCGTTTAACAGGCCTAAGAGCGGCAGATCTCTCTGGATCCATGCCACCTCTTTTTTGTTTCACCGGGACATACCTTGGGGTGATATTCAATGCATGGCTTGCAATGGCAGGCGAGATCCCACACATGTCAGAGTAAGTCCAAGCGAACACGTCTAAATTCGCTTGGAGAAATCCAGCAAGTTCTTCATCATCGGGAGGTTGAGCTGTAATCCGATCTTTAGGATCCTTGATGGGTCATCGTGGCTAACTATAATGTCAATCGTCCGCACAACCGGTGTAGCCTTGGTCTCTTTGGGTTCCTTTTCGTCATCTCTCGGATCTATATCTCTTTAGAACCGACTGTGGCACCCAAGCCAAGGCTCAGGCGCAAGTTGTCAATCTTCAGTGGCTTGGATGCAGACTGTCTTGTCCACACCCTTACCTTTCTCCCTCCATTGAGCATCCCTCAACTCAGCTACATAGTAGGCACATCTAGTCGCTTGATAACCATGAACAACTCCAACACCATTATCTATCAGAAACTTTAAAGTCAAACACCATGGGGCTAGAGCTGCAAGGAACTCAGCTAGGACCGATCGGTCCAAAAAAGCATTATATGGAGAGTCAACATCCAAAACAACAAAAGGCAAAATCCACACTCTCCTACGGTCACCATATCCCAACTCTACAGGCAATTCAACATAACCAATAGCTTCAGTTGCAACACCGTTAAAACCATGAATGCGGGCTTTAGACAGTTTCAAATCCTTTGCTTCCATCCTCATTTGATCATAAGCTTTCTTAAAAATTATGTTTACAGAACTTCCACAATCAATCAATATCCATCTCACAAAAGCGGGGCCGATCATGGCCGAAATGACCATTGGGTCAATTGTCGGACCCTCCACCTTGTCTGCATCTCTATTTCTAAACACAATATCATCTTTCATTGTACGTTGTTATTTTTCCAGAGCTTAATCCTCTGTATTTGAAAAGCATTCAAAATCCATGTGCTTAATCGCGCTAGCATAGCGCTCCATCTTGTGCTAACTTTTATCAGCCGGATGTGGTCCTTCGACTATTGTATTAATCACTAATCTTTCACTAGTCCGTGCAGGTTCCTTATCCATGTGCGACGCTTGTCCTCGTTTGGGGTTAGCTGTCCCCTACCCACCATCTTGTGGAGTTTTTACAAACTCCTGTAACTTGCTATCTCAAATCAGCTTTTCGATAATATCTTGGAGATGCATGCATTCATTGTGTTATGCCCGTAACATTCGTGAAACCGACAATATTTCTTGGTTTGTTTATGCTTCTCTGTTGATTCTTTTGGAGGCGGCTTCCTGTATTGCAGGTAGACAAATAGACATTCTCTAGGGACGTATTCAGTGGTGTGCAAGTGTCGTACATTGGAATCCTAGGTTTTCCTCTTCCCGAATCCCTCTTTCGTTCTTGGCTTCTATCTCCGCCTTCCTTTTGCTGATTCGGTTTGTTCTGGACATTCACTTGAACTTTTCCAAAGCTCTCAGCTGACTACTTTATTGCATATTACTTTGTACTCCCTCTCTACTTTGTCCTGCAACATTCTTCTTCCTAGAGGATCATGCTTCCTCTTTTCTTAAATATTGACCTGCGTTTGCATAAAAGTGTTCCAACATTGTGGGTGCTTTGCCGGCTAACCAATTGCCAAAATCAGATTCTGGATCAATCCCTCTTGTCACGACCATCAATATTGCATGGGCATTCTGATTACTGATTTCCGTAACAGCTATGTGGAATCTATCCAAATAATCTTTCAACGATTCACCTAAAGCACGGATCACACTGGACATGGACATTACATCCTTGGGGCGAGTTGCGTGCATTTAGAATTGCTCCACGTACCTTGTTGCCGAATCATCAAATCTAGAGATCGATCGTGGTGGTAGCCTCGTAAACCACATCGTTGCTATTCCAGAGAGAGTTATATGAAAACATCTATACTTGGTTTCATCATTTGTTCATGCTGAATCCATCAGCCATTAATATCTCATGATGTGCTGCCTGGGGTCGGTTTTTCCCTCAAAGACAGGCATCGACGACATGTTGAACCTCCTTCGATATTCTACATGCATGACATTATCAGTGAACGGGGTATGGCTTCTCAAGATTCCCCAGTCATCATTGGTCAAGCCTTGGCTTTCTCTCACTAGTTGTCTGACCATAGCCGATAACTTCGGCGTTTGGATAGTTGGCGCCAAGCGGTGGTCATGTTCCACCTCACGTGAATTGTCTGGTCGATGTCTATCGGTCGTTCCATGCCTTCTTGGTTCAACATCTTCCTAATGTGTATCTTGTAAATTCACTTCATTGCCATTTCGAGGAAGCATTTGGTCAATATTTACCTAAACTCCATCATCCAAATCGGCTGCAGCAACTCCAGTTTGAATCCCAGCATGCATAGGTAAGTTCTCTTCTCTGGTAGAGGAATCAACACTGATCATTCCTAGCAAACCAAAATGGTTTGTCTATTGACTCCCAGAAGTTTCTGCGTGATATCCGTCTATTCTACGACACATATGCCTATGATACTCATCAGGTGAACTAGAACTCTCTGATGTCGAGTAAGGGGTAGGGCCCCTTCTAGCTTTTCCTCACTGTTGCTGACTGGTTGGTTCATTAGGTTGATATTGGCCTAAATCTGCTGATTTAATTCTCGACGGCTATTTATTAGCTCTCTCATCAGATCCTAGAATTTAGCTTTCATAATAGAACCAGTTGGATTCTAGACTTCAATTGGTTTAGCATTCACATCCATTTTTACATCCATTAGTTGACTGCTTTGGCCTTCTTGTTGGATACTAGCATTTTCATTTCCTTCCACGTTCTGAGAAGTAGATCTAGTGTTCCCCACCATTGTTGACAGCTTTGCTCAAATTTTTGCAAATTTGAGTAGAACGAGCAAACTTCCTAAAGATAACTATGGATCTCCTTCGGAGGATTTATGTAATCCAGTAGCAACAAAGGGATCCTAATAACTAAGAATCACCCAAGAATAGTTTTTATAGAGAAGTAAATGAAGAATAGCAAAATTAAACTGAGTAAGTGAACTAATAAGCAATAGAAATGTTATTTTCAATGAGATAGAAATAAGATTTGAGAAATAGAAATAGAAGCCATTGAAATTGTTATTTCATCTTACTCAATAATCGGCTGTACATGTTTCAATTTATACTTAGGTAAATTAGAAGATAATAACAACAGGCAACACTTAGCAGGCTCTTAGATAATTGGGCTTTCACTAATCAATAAGCCCAGCACCTCAATAAAGACTAAATCAATATAACCAGGCTATCTCGTGCACACCGGATTTCAACTTCATGCACACATGATTACACTCCCCCTCAAGTTGGAGAATATGCATTTTTCATTCCCAACTTGTTACATAGATATGTCATTCTAGAACCAGGCAAAGCTTTAGTGAATAGGTCAGCCACTTGTTCTCCAGTTCGCACATACCCAGTTTCAACAATTCCAGCTTGAAGTTTTTCTCTGATGAAGTGACAATCTACTTCGATGTGCTTAGTTCGTTCATGAAACACGGGGTTAGACGCTATATGAATTGCTGCCTGATTATCACACCATAGTTTTGCTGGCAAGCCTCTGTACATATTGAATTCTTTCATTAAATGGATCACCCACATAACATCACACACACCATTAGCCATTGCTCGATATTCAGACTCTGCACTAGAACGAGACACCACTGTTTGTTTCTTGCTTTTCCATGACACCAAGTTTCCACCAACGAATACACAAAATCCTGAAGTTGATCGTCTATCAACCTTTGAACCTGCCCAATCAGCGTCACTAAAACATTCAATATTCATATGTCCATGGTCCTTATATACAATGCCCTGTCCAACAGTACCCTTTAGGTAATGTAGAATTTGATTCAGTGCACCCCAATGATGTGCCTTCGGTTGAGACATGAATTGGCTAACAACACTAACTGAAAAAGCTATGTCTGGTCTGGTCACACACAAATAATTCAACTTTCCTACTATACGCCTGTATCTTTCAGGATTTTCAACTGGATCCCCATCATCACTCAACCCACTATTAGTATACATGGGTGAACTACATGGCTTGGCTGCTAGCTTTCCAGTTTCTCTTAACAGATCAAGAGTGTATTTCCTTTGTGACAAAAGTATCTCTTCAGTGTTTCTTGTAATCTCCACACCTAGGAAATATTGTAATTCACCTAGGTCCTTAGTATTGAACTGAGTATGAATAAATTGCTTGAGACTACATATACCAGCTTCATCATTACCAGTGATGACTATATCATCAACATACACTACTAACAAAATTATCCCCCTATTAGAATGTTTGAAGAATACTGAATGATCAGCTTTACTTCTATTCACACCAAACTTCTCCATAGCTGAGCTAAACTTGCCAAACCATGCTCTAGGACTTTGCTTGAGTCCATATAATGATTTGTTAAGTCTACACACCAAACCAGTATCCCCCTGAGCAACAAAACCAGGAGGTTGCTCAAGATATACTTCTTCAGTGAGATCCCCATGCAAAAATGCATTTTTAATATCTAATTGATGAAGTCTCCATTTATATCTTGCAGCCATAGAAATAAACAATCGAATTGATGTCATTTTTGCCACAGGTGAAAAAGTTTCAGAGTAGTCAATGCCATAAGTTTGTGCATAGCCTTTAGCTACTAACCTAGCTTTTAATCTAGCTACTGTTCCATCAGCATTCATTTTAGTTGAAAAAATCCACTTACTTCCTATGGCTTTTTTGTTTGGAGGTAATTTCACTAAGTTCCAGGTTTTATTTTCCTCGAGTGCCTTCAGCTCTTCCATCATGGCATCATACCATTCTGGGGATGCCATGGCTTCACCTACTGTCTTGGGAATGATGACTGAGTCTAAAGTTGTAATAAATGCATGTATGTTATGTGGGATCTTATCATATGTCACATATGAAGAAATAGGATATGTACAACTTCTTTTCCCTTTTCTAATAGCAATGGGTAGATCAAGACTTGTATCTTCTTCACTCTGCTGCATTTCTTGTGCAGATGGGTCAACAGAAGATTGCTCACTAGTTTGTGTAGTATCAACAGGGATTTGGTCATTCCTGTGTGCATCAACACCACTGTCTAAAGGAGAGGTCACACCAGGTATCGTGGAGTAAACTAAAAACTCTTCATCACCTTCTAGATTTTGAGTCCTACCAGTTTGATAAAATGGTATGTCTTCCATAAATGTCACATCCATGGATACAATATACTTCTGTAGCTTGGGGCAATAACACCTATAACCTTTCTGTACTCTAGAATACCCCACAAAAATACACTTCAATGACTTATGATCAAGTTTACTTAACTGTTGACTCACATCTCTCACAAAACAGGTGCATCCAAAAACCCTTGGCCTAACTGGAAACATGTTCTTGTGTGGTTGTAAGACCTGTTGTGGTACTTCATTATTGAGTACAGTAGATGGCATTCTGTTAATAAGAAAGCAAGCTGTGGAAACAGCATCTGCCCAAAACACCTTAGGCACATTCATCTGAAATAATAAAGCTCTAGATGTCTCTAATAAATGCCTATTTTTCCTCTCTGCTACACCATTTTGGGAAGGTGTATCAACACATGATGTCTCATGAATAATACCCTGTTGTGCTAAATAATTTCTAAACTCAGTTGACACATACTCCTTTGCATTATCACTACGAAGTGTTTGTATAGCTGTGTTGAACTGTGTTTGGATCTCAGCATTCAATTTACAAAATATAGTGAACAATTCAGATCTTGATTTCATCAAAAACAGCCAGGTAACTCGAGTGTAATCATCAACAAAAGTAACAAAGTATTTGAAACCAGGTTTAGAAGTTACAGAGGCAGGTCCCCAAATATCAGAATGAATTAAAGAAAATGGATTACTTGACCTTTTATTGATTCTAGGTGGCAAGTTACTTCTCTGATGCTTTGCATATTGACAAGCTTCACAATTTATTGTTGATAGGTTGCTATACTGAGGACACAGCAGTTTGAACAATGTGATGGATGGATGACCAAGTTGGCAATGCATTTTGAAGGCTTGATTTGTAATAGAGCATGCTACAGATTCTGGATTAGTGTCAAGAGTATATAAACCACCATATTCGGTTCCTCTACCAATAATCTGTCTCGTCACTAGATCCTGGATCAAACAGTGGGAAGGAAAGAAAGTAACACTACAATTGAGCTTATGTGTAATTTGACTTACTGAGAGCAAATTGAATGATAGTGAAGGTAAGTATAATACAGAGTGCATTGATATTGAAGTGTTTGGCTTAACTTCACCTATTCCTTTTACTACAGACTTAGAGCCATCAGCTAATGTAACCCATTGAGACCTGTTATTTGCCTTTAAATGTGTAAACAAAGTGTGGTTACCTGTCATATGATCTGAAGCTCCAGAATCTATTATCCATTTAGAAGTTGAAGATCCAGTACTTGTGTTTGCCACTGATGTGGTAGTTGATGTATGTGCAGGTTCTGGAAAATTAGTATGTAGTGCATTTTGAAATTTGGAGTACTTATCAAATTCTTCAGCAGTCATGAGCACAGTCTTAATGTTTGATTGGTTTGTGTTTCTTTGATTCCATTGAAAGCTTCTGCATTCAGAAATAACATGACCAATTCTTTTGCAATAATTGCAGATTTTGTTTTGGTTGGGTGGTGGTCTCCATGATGGCCTCTGTGATCTCCCTGGTTGTCTTGGGGTTCTCCATGTTTGATTAGGTGGTCGCCATGATTGTGGACAAGGTGGTCTAGGTCTCCAATTCTGTATATGTTGCTGTGCACTTCCCTTATCTATGCTTGATTGATTATTAAAGGCAGCATTGCCACTACCACCAACAAAAGCACTGCTCCCAGTATTCTCGTTTGTGCCACTCACATTTGTTACAATTTCAGTTCTAAGAATCCGGCTATATACTTCATGGAGTGAATTCAATTCAGTATTAGCAAGTATCTGTGATTTTGCACCATCAAACTCTGAAGGTAGGCCAGCCAAAAAACTCATAGTAGCCATTTGTTCTCGTTGTTTCTGCTGTACTTGTATATCAGTGCTCATTGGCAACAAAAGGTTGAACTCCTCATATGTTTGTTTGAATGACATAAAATAATTCATCAAACTCATTTCCTTCTTTTCTGCCCTATAAAATGCCTGACATACATCATACATCCTTGTTAAGTTTCCTTTACCTGAATATAAAAACTCTAAATACTCCATCAACTCTTTTACTGTCTCGCAATGATTAACTAACCCAATCACTTCATTCTCAACCGAATTTCGAATTTGTAAAAACAATCTAGCATCATCACGAAGCCAATTCTGATCATCGTTATCCTTTGAGTCAAACTGTGGTGGATCTTTGATTAAGTGATCAATCTTATCTATACTCCTAATATACAAACGAATAGTTTTATTCCAATCGAGATAATTGGTGCTATTTAATTTGCGATCTGTAATTTTTGGCATCATTGACATCACATCGACGCTCTTAGATTCTGCCATAATCGAATCAGATGACAATGCACACAGGAACACCTGATTGTTGAGCGGAAAAAGAAACAGATCAAATTTACGTTGTCGAAACCCTAGATCAATTCATCGCTCTGATACCATGTTATTTTCAATGAGATAGAAATAAGATTTGAGAAATAGAAATAGAAGCCATTGAAATTGTTATTTCATCTTACTCAATAATCGGCTGTACATGTTTCAATTTATACTTAGGTAAATTAGAAGATAATAACAACAGGCAACACTTAGCAGGCTCTTAGATAATTGGGCTTTCACTAATCAATAAGCCCAGCACCTCAATAAAGACTAAATCAATATAACCAGGCTATCTCGTGCACACCGGATTTCAACTTCATGCACACATGATTACAAGAAATAAGTAGTAATCGAAGAGGCATAGGTTTATAGTGGTTCGATGTTGTATGCCTACGTCCACTTTAAAGATTATCCTTTATTACTCTCTTGTGAGTCTGATTACAACAGTAGAACAAAGCTAGCACTAGATTACAATGGTGTCTAGAGTAACAAGTAGCGTAAAGATTCTGAAAATGAACCAACAGGTTTGTATTTATAGGGTGAGATAACGAGATATTTCACTAAGATTTTGGCAAAAGGCTCTCAAGGTCCATAGGGGCCCATCATAACGATTGGTGAACATAACCTGTTATTTTGGAACGATCGGTATAAATTATACTGATCGTTATTTTTGCCTCTAATTGCCATGCGATTGTTTGTGAGAGTCCCACATGCCTCTATAACCTACTCCAAAAATATGAAGTCATTTTGAAATGTAGATTGCGAGATATGGATCAATCTTTGTTGCATTTGGATCGTTTGTTGAGTTACATCGATCGTTCTGAAGGATCGGCATAAAACGATTAGCATAAAACAATCGGCATTTCTTGGTCCTCAGAGTTTTGAATTGCGATCATTTTTGTGGGCTCCACCCTTCAATATATTGATGCCCTAAAAGTTTCAAGTGAATTGACCTTGTGGATTTTGAGATATCTATCAATCTTCGTTGATTTAAGTTGTTTTATGGACCATTCCCGATCGCTTCATATAAATCCTTGCTTTGTCCATAACTCGAGCATATAAACTTCGATCGACTTGAAATTTGGAATATAGCTTCACAGGGCTATTCCCATCACTCCGTACTGATTGCACCTCGATTGGGTCCCGGTCCGAATATGCTTGACCATCGTCCATAGTATCGTATACACTTGATTCTCAAGACCGGTAACCATCCATTTCTTACCAAGTTGATGATATTACGACCTTGCCAAAAGGCAGGATAACACACATTAGTTGGAGGAATTTCAGTGTCAAGTCGAATGGAAGATTCGGAGCCCCCGAGGCTTAAATTGGAAAAATCATAACTCCCAAGATCATTTGGAATTAGGATGCCTGACAGCTCCTCAAATAAATTTTTTGGAGGTAGAGAGATAGATTGATTTGTAGCAGCAGAGGTTGACTTAGATTTCTTGGAGGCTTGCCCTCTACCAAGCTTATAAACGAACCTCTTTCTTCTTCTCTTCTCTTAAGCGGGAAGCTATGGGTCTTGGGAGGATCCAACTACAGGCTCATGACTCGAGCTCACATCATCATGACCAGGCTCATTGGCATCACACCTCGCCTCGCCTTCCTCGACGATATCGTAAGCCCCTTCGACTGGGGGCATGACAGGATCAACTTTATCACCTCCATGTCTAATGATGCCTGTCCTTTCTTCAACTTCTTCCTGGTGTTTCTTGGCAATCCCATGCAGCAACCTTCTTCTTACAAGACGAAGGTAAAAAGGCACTCGTGGTTGATCCAAAATCTAAAATCCCTATCTTCTGGCGGTATATTTCTAAGCGCGGAAACCGCCTTCGAGTACATATCGCCTGAGGGATGTCGATGGCTACCTGCAAAGTTCAATAAAAAATTGGTTAATTCACGGTTCCACTTGGATGCAAGGAAAAAATGTTGAGTAAAGCAACACTTACGTCCTTCCAGCCATCGTCCCATGAAGCCAGGTGGGCAACGCATGTAAAACCACTCATTTTTGAAGGCACTTAGTTTATTCCAAGCGCCGGTCACAACTAGATAATTGTTGTCCGACTTTAGAAAAGACTGAAAAGCTTCCTTTTCGTCGCTTAAAATTGAAAATGGATCTGATATCCTCCGGAGTTAGTTCACAGTACAAGAATTCAACGAATATCATATATGTGCAATAGAGAAATGCATAGTTGTTCGGATGCAGCTGGGCCAAAGCCAATCTCAAATGATGTCGCATCTTCCAAATAAATTGATTAAAAGGCGGAACACAATCTTCCCAACATATATACCTATTACATGCAATATATCCTTCCGAAGGCAAGTAGGCTCTGTCATTACGAGATGGGACTCGTACATCCTCGAATGGGATCCCATGTTTGATGCACAGTATGCGGAGAGAGGCCTCATCGACCCTTGAAGCCACGGAATCCTACGGATCATTTAAAAATATGGCATCTTCTAAAGTGTCAGGAGCTAGATCGATTTCTGCTTCTAAGTTCGAAGGAATTTTTAGCACCTATTGAGAACTTTCGGGCTGTTCAGGTTGATGGCCTAGAGAGTTTCGAGCAGATATTGTTGCAGAGCTTGACTCAACATCAAGATTGTCATAAGAAGAAGTTTGTTCGATGCCCATAGCAGCTAAACGCTCCAAGCGTCTGGAACCTATAGCTATCGAACTTAGTAGATAATCATTATTAGAGAAATTAACATGTTCCCCCATGTAAAGTGTAAACTAGTGCGGAATGATGCAGTATTGTGCAATGTAGTGATAAACAATTCAGAAATAAAATGACAGCTGTGAGCCTATGACAAGACTCTAGAATTCGATCGGAGTGATGCAGTGGGATAAAAAATAAGCTTTTCATTCTCCTCATTAAACTCCCTTCATCTCCTTTAATTATGGTCGGCCCTAGCTTACTTTATAAGGAGCAAAGTTTCCAAAAAACCTTCCCTTTAATTATTTATTATTTAAACCCCATTTAAAGATATACTGATATCGTATATCAATATACGTAAATACAACTTTAAAACAAGCATTTAAATAATTACCAATAACATTCAAAACATCAAATAAATTAATAATAATTAATATTTTTCAAATATTAGTTAATTTAACTAATTTATAATATTTTATAAATTAATTAAATCATGTGGTTTTTCGAATAATTCACAAATCCAGTTGTGTGACTCAGATGTATGAATTCAATCAACAATTAATACTGAACAGTTCAAATATTAACGTTCACAGGATGGCCAGTGGTGTGGAAATTGGCCAAATTCATCACTTACAGACCTTTCAAAAAAATTTACATTATCATATGCAGTACCATTTAGTAATATAATTTACACACGCTCTTCATCAACACTATATCACTTTAGGATTTTTGAATTTTGGTTTCGGTCAAAATTTCAATATCATTTTTATTCAGTCAGTTAGTCCCTAACCAATGTCCTTGGTTTAATAATAACATTCATTATTAACTATACTACTCTAATAAAAGATATTGACTTTGATTGATACCGTTGACTGTGATATTATCCTCATACATCCAATAAGATGAACTCTCTATTAAATTTTATTTCACTCCCAGTGCTTTGACTCGGACCCAACTATAGTCACTCAATTGTTCACCATGCCATGATTAACTATGATCAAAGTGGACTATTCACCTTGAAGTCTCATAGTATTCTAAAATCGAGGGAACTATGTAACATCATCACCTTGAGATTTCTTGTTTGACCAAGTTGTTATTAACCACCAAGAAACTCTCAGATAAGTCATTCTACAGTTATCAAATAACTACGAGAAAGTAGTCCCTTGGTGCCCCCAAATACACAACCCAATATATGGAGAGCGTTACGCTATCAAGTCTCAATGGATGTATCGATATCCTTTCTCAAGACATTCTTGACCAATAATATTTAAAATAATATGTTATTTTATATTAGGGTAATTTTCTCATGATTACAAGTACTTGTAATTATTATCACACAACATATCATTTGAGGACTCTCTATATTAATACTTCAATTAATTGCTAATTAATATATCATAATATAACAAGTGTATAATAGAAAATTAAACACCTTTATTACAAATTACCAAACTGTCTCTAGGGCATATCCCAACTCTTGCAATAACAACGTCAAAGGGTGTCAAAAGAAAGTTTCAAGAATTATGCAAATCTTATCATGGTATACTATATATTATATATGCACCACCAAACTGAAGTTTAGTATTAATCTTTTAATAACAATTTCAAAGGGTATCAAAAGAAAGATTTATAATTACGTCAATCTTATTATGTGTGTGTCTCTATATATATGCACTATTAACTTGAAGTTTAGTATTAAATCTTTTTAAAAAAACATCAAAGGGTATCAAAAGAAAGTTTCTGGAATTATGTCAATTTTATTATAAATAGCCTTAGATCTAATTTATTTTTGCAATAGAGACTAGATGCATTATCTTTGCTAACAGGAAGTGATTTCTGGGCCTTCCTTATAGCTCGTGGAAACTGATGAATATAGTGAATCCGGTCATTCTGTTTATCCAACTGGGTTGTTTCTTATGTTGCATCAGTTTAAAGAAAGATAAAAACCCCTACACGTGCCATTCGTCGTTACCGAAAATGAAGCTAGCGATGAAACTAATTTAATTCAACATCTTTACATACTTGAGCATTTATTATCTGTCCATGCAGCATCTAAAATGGTTAAGATACCATCTCCATTATTTTATTATTATAGTAAAAAAAATATTCCCATTGTAGGAAAATAGTTAATTTGTTCCTTTATTTTCTTTCAACATTAAGGGATTCCAGACAATTTTGATAATTGGGAAGGGGTAGATTAGTGTAATAACATATTTCTAATAATATATGTGTGTGTATGTAATATATATGTATGTATGTAATAAACAAGAAGTAGAGAAAAAACTTATCTGGCGGATGTAGAAAATGAATATGCTTTCGTACAAGCAGTTGACAGTGATTCCACTAATCTGCAATTATACGAAGAAACGTTAATATAACGAGAAAGATGGAATTACCTACACATTTCATCAATGTGATATATGAGTGTATTAACTCTCTTACTTCTATCCTAATGAAAGGAATACCCAAAGGTTTTATCATTAGCAATAGAGGGCTTCGACAAGGAGACTCACTATCTCCTTATTTATTTACTATTGCCATGGAGTATTTTTTGTACCTAATGAATGAGGCATATGAAATGAAATTGATTAAATCAACTTGTTCAATTAAACTAATGATAACACATTTATTGTATGTTGATGATTTAATTTTTGAAAAAATGGAAAGTATAGCTGTTGAAACCAAGCTAACAATTTTTGACAAGTTGCATAATTGGTCAGGTTTAAATGGTAGCATAATGAAGACTATAATTTATTTTAGCCAGCACGCTACAAGAAAAGTAGAAACAAAACAAATTCTAGGATTCGAAGAGTGTACCTTGCCTATTACTTATCTTGGAGTGCCTTTCACTACAACAAAATAACCATATTACAACCTTTCATTTGCAACTAACAAAAGTTGACAGTTGTTATAGGTATTTTTTAACAACTGTTTTATTTCAACAGTTGTAATAGGTATTTTATAACAACTGTTTTATTTCAGCAGTTGTAATAATGGCACTTATAACAACCATACTTGTATAGCAGTTGTAATATTTTTTTATAACAACTGTTTTCAACGGTTGTAACAAATATTATATTTCTATCACATATGGGGTTTCAATCTCCCTCCATTAATTTCTTCGGCCGCCCAAACTTTAAAAAAAAATACTCGCTCCTTTCCTTTTCTGAAGACCTAAACGCCGCAACAAATCTAAACTAGCAAAAAAAATTGTTTTCCCTCCTTGTAATAAAGCCCTAAATCATCGTCGTCGTCGTCGTCGTCGATCGCAGGCCGCCCTCTCGTTCCTAGCTAGATCGCTCATGCTCGCCGCTTGTACGCGCTCGTGCTATCACTCATAGGTTTGATCTCTTTCGTTATTTTCTAATCTGTTGATTTTAATTTCATTTTTCTAGGTTGATTAATTTGATTAGTATTAATTTAGTTTTTTTTTAATTCTACAACTTCCAATGTCGGTTTTGTTTAATTTTGGATGATTGATCAACTGATTGCTCCAATTTGAGGTGAAATCCTAGCTTTTAGGTTTATATTTGTTCTAATTCGGTGACTTTCAATGTCGATTGTAAGTCTCATTTTAGGAATTAAAAACCCAATTCTATGTCTTTTATATTTTAAATACCTAATTAACCCGATGCACCTAATCGCATAGAGAAAGCGTAGAGTACCTATGACTTTTACTGCACCTTGCCTACGCTCCTGCCATTTACTGCCGTGCTTACGTGAGGTAAAGATGATGCTGGGAATACCAAGAGGGGAAAATTGTAGTTTCTAGTACTAATTTTGCATAAAAAAGTTACAAATTTATGTGTGTATGTGTTTGTTTGCTTTAAAAATTGCAACCTTTTGAATGTTTTCTATTTTTGCTTGGAAATAATAATGATTTAATGTACGTACGAATTGTGAAAAAAGCAATAAATAAATAAATATACTACCCAAAATAATTTTAGCAGTGCTTCTTGGATTGAGTTTCTAGAAGGAGCAGAAATAGATTAAGTTTGGAACTAGAAATGCCTCTCTAATTTCCATTTTTTAATGCACTTATGCTTTTATCTGAAAATAAAATGAAAGAAAAGTCAAGGATTAAGGATATATGATTCATCTTCTGCAACTTCAATCTACTAATCATTGTTAGTCTAAGTCATAAGTTTTTTTTTCTTTTTTCTTTAATTTTCTTTTTCCCTCCCTTCCAGTTTCAGTGTATTCGCGGGTTTAATTAATTAATTTGTGTCACCAATAATCAACCAATTTTTTTAGTAGTAAATATAAATTTATTAACTTACAAGTATTACGTACTCTCCTTCACTATTCCAGGTTTGGTCAAATTATCTACACATAGGAACATTTGCTGAGAGGTATAGTATCAGTCGATCTTCAGTAGTAAAGAATAGTAACTTCATTTGCATGATACACGATGCACCTAACAAACATTATGATATGGATTAAGTCATATTTTAGCAGTTGATATCGATATGTCCCACCAAATAATAAAATAAATTATAATCAGAAGTTGTGATCTTCATCAACTTGACTTTAAGTACATGGCTGCCAACTGTAATGTAAAAGTCGTAGGTACTCTACGCTTTCTCTATGTTTTATTTAGTTCGTTACTCAATTTTTATTATTTGCTTTGATAGTTAACATTTTGTTCCAATAAATCTATAAAAAAATGAATATGAGATATTTTATTTATAAGATATCACTTTTGTCTTCTAAATGATCGATACATCTAGTCTTTAATATATTTTATGGATTATAATTTGTGAAATGTCATATTAGTTTAGAATGTTTTTTGTTTTATTGCTATACTTTTTTGTTTGGATATTATACTTTATTTTTATTTAGAATCATTATTTTTTGTTAATAATCAAATATTAAGTAAATTTTATCATCTTTATGGGATTAATCCCAAAATGAGTGACCGGTCGTGGATGTACCGTAGGCTTAAAAATGGATATATAAATCTAAAAGTTATTACCTTGTTTTTGAGCTATACCACTGTAAATAGCATATGACCGTTTTTTGTAGTGCAATGTACAGCTCTTCATCCTAATAAGTCAGAAAATTCACCAGTTAATGAAGAGCATCAATAATAAATTAATGAAGTTTTTGAATGGTAATAGTTGTAAGTTATTACGTTGTTTTTGAGGAGATAAAATGTGAAATTTTGGTATTTTTCATGCCTTTGTATCGATTTAGGAAGGCCATAATCCACAACATGGATTTCTATTGGACGGTCATCTGAGTAATCTTCAAATAACTTAGATAACTTAAATGTGCACCATGCGTTTTTGATTTTTGATGACTGTGGTCCTCCATATGAGCAATATCAGTATCAAATGGGTATCTCTAATTCAGCCATTCCTCTGTTTGTGCATGTTTACTTACAGAAACAGAAATATGAAAATATGGAAATCTTGAAGTCACTTAAGCTAACTTCCATATGCATATAGAGAGCAAAGTGAGGTACGTTGATTTGTCTCCTATTTCATGTAATGACCCACTATATAATGCATGCATGTTCTATGTGTAACAACTATTCATGAATTTCATCAATTCATGTCATACATCCCTCACGTAGCTTTGTTTTCCTTTTCGTCTATAGACTCAAATATTCAACATCATCTTGTTCATACCTCCAATGAATTGGATTTGGTAGTACCCACATGAATCAACAATTAAGTTGAATCATGTTGTCATTGACAACTAGTGTTGCTATATACTTCTGCATAACTTCCATCATGTCTTTTACACCCTTTCTCTCATCATACTAATATGTACATTACGTCTTGGTAATAGCCACCAAGAGTTGGATAAGCTATGAGAAATAGAAGCTCCAATATGGGGCCATATGGCTAAATGTTAAAAACAATATATGGTAAGAAAATATATTATGCGCTAGATATTTATATACTATTAAACTCAGAATCCATTAACCTTCACCGAGACTAAGGATTCTAAGTTAGAATTACAGATTGGATAATATTACTAGAAAACCCAATGGAAATAAATTTCAAAGTAGATAAAAACACAGTCCTTGCATGACATAAACGTTTTCAAAGACATGAACAAAAATTTAAGAGAAAACATTCTTTCTTAAACAAACTTGATTTCTATTTTTTTTATTCTCATTTGGTAGATGTACAAGTGAAAAGAAAGAATTGACGTGTTGATTCTTTTTCCATTTGAATAAAAAAATTACTCTTTCTTTTTTTTGCAAGTAATGATAAGTTAGTAAAATAATATGTTTGAACTGAATAACAAAAATCAATTAGTTTTATGATTATGTAAACAAGCCATTAACACTACACGTTTTAATTACTATTAAAACATTTATGAACTTTCATGAAAATAATATAGTTTTTCTTTTCTTTTCAATTAAACAAATTCTTGTTTTGCTTTCAACTACAGGCTTTTTAAGTGGTCAAGTTTTTTTATCATTCCCATTATAATTTCTAAAAGATACATGAAGTAGCTAGCAACTTTGCCCTTTAATAAGTGTGGTTGGAGGTTATCAGATAAGAGAATATGCATATAAATATATATGCTCAGTTCCACGTGTATAGGCATGATCGTTTAAACATCATCTGAACTAATTATTTGAGACCAAAGGCAATGAGCCTAAGTATTTGAACTTAGCATCCTGGAAACCTACTTCTTATTGGATGAGTTATGTTGCTTTGACTATACATACATTGAATTATCAACCTACATTATACTACTGCAATAATTCAGGATATGTGTTTTAATTCTACTGCCTGCACTTAATTTTGATTTTAAATCATTGTCAGGCTCCAGTTAGCATCATTGTCGTCCACTTATATTTCAGTCACTTCAGACATAACTAATTTTGATAGATTAGAAGCTAGCCTCTTCATCTCTGTACCACACTTCATCTCAAATCAATTCCAACCCAAATAAAGTCAGACTACCAGTTTCAGTTCATAGCATGCCATTTCACATCTGGTAGTATCTGGATTGCAACAGTCCAGTTTATAACATGATCCACACCATAATTAGTCTAATGTATTCGTAAATTATTTTTGAATTCCGATATACACTGATTGATATAGTCCTACATTCGTAGTTTAGTTCCATGTCTTTTTCTGAGTTGCTATACATATACCATAATTAGTCTAATGTATTCGTAAATTATTTTTGTGCAGTCACACCATGAGAGCAATACTCTGACTGTTGAAGGACGGCCTAAACGGGATGCAAGGCATGCTGGAATTGAGGTCGGAAAATGTAAAATATTGAGTTGGCAAAAGCAAGTTGTTGCAGAAGGAACGGTAGTATCCACTGATTCTGATTGTTTGGTGCATTTTAAAAAACTAGGACCAGATGGTTGTAAAGTTTGGGTTGATGTGGCGGTGGATCCGGAAGCTTTCTTGTGGAGGCCGAGTTCCGAGATGTGTACCATTGGAGAAGTAGTTGGATCGACCGTGGCTTGGCATAAAGACTTCGTTGCCTTCGACTAGTGTATTTCCTTTGGGTATGTGTTTTGCGATATAAAACTTTATCTTTCTTATGTATTTTGTGTTGTATCCTATTTTGGAATGGTTATGTGAGAATGTTGTTTTGGTACTGTTTTAGTTGGTGATGTGAACGAATACTTTAGATTGTTTTATTTGGTATGTATTGTGTTTTGTTAGAATTATATAAATATTAATATTTATGAATGAATTTGATTCAGTTATCCAGCAGTTGTCATACGTGCTACATCACGAAATATTACATATCTACAAGAGTTACCAACAGTTGTAAAACGGTTATTTGCAAGGGTAAGAAACAGTTGTAATATACAATATCACAACGATTATATGCAACTAAAGAACACAGTTGTAAAAAATTAATAGTCTTTTACAACTTCTTAAAATACGACTGTTGTTCCACCGTTGTAATATATCTTTTACAACTGTGTTCCACCGTTGTAATATGCCTCTTTTGTTGTAGTGTTTGCCATCAATGTGCCTGTACTATTCCTAATGTAGTAATCTCATACAAAAAATACAAAATAAATTGGAAGGGTGGGATTCACAATTATTAAGTCTCACTAGAAGAGTGGATCTTCTGCACACAGTAATAACCCCTACAGTACTATACTACGTTTTTATTTACCACCTACCTGAACAAACGATTGCAAAAATTAATGCTTTATGTTCAGATTTCTTTTGGGCAGGTAGAAGACACAAGGTTGCATGGAATACATTATGTAAATCTAAGAGAGAGAGTGGAATTGGCCCAAAATTTTTTGCAGATTTGAAAAAGGCAGGATGCTTAAAGTTAATGTAGAGTTTTCTTACAAAGAAGAATTTATGGACATATAAGTGGATGAATAGTACATACTGCAATCAAAAGAATTTCTGGACTATTAAAATTGACAATAACGCTTCTTGTTCATGGAAAAATATGTTAAGACTATGACATAGTGGACTACAAATTTTCAACAAAGTTATAACTGATGAGCAAGGTACATCATTGTGGGATGCGTGGATTAATTGTAGATGTTTACTTGACCTATTATGGTATGACAGACTACATAGCATAGGATCTTCTCATTTTAAAATAGCAAATATAGTGCAAACGGTAGACTAAATTCCAACTTAAATAATGCAACTAAATAAGTTGCCTATTTAGTCAACCAAGGTACAGATGAATAATACAGCAAATGCAAATTTTTATAAGTGGTGTGACGGTGGCGACCTTACACTATAAAAAGATTAGGATAAAGTGAGACGAAAAATGAATTTCAACAATGGACTACATTACTGTGGCATGGCGAAAATAGCAACAAAATGTTGTTTTACACATACTTGGCTATCGAAGATCGTTTAAGCACTAAAGTTCGATTATAGAGACTGGGTAGAAACATTGATACAAGATGCGTACTATGTGATGAAGACTATGAAACTAAAAATCATGTGTTCTTTAATTATTCTTACAGAAAATATATTTGGGCTATATTTAAGCTAGAATTGAAATTATTACCTTCACTTAACCCATTATCAGAGGAAAAAGTAACTAAGTTGAATTCCAAATTTAAGCGCGAAGACCAAATCTGCGATGTTGCTTTTGCAGCTCTAATCGCAATGGTGTATTTTATCTGGAATGAGAAGAATTCTCGAATATTTAAGGGAAATAAAATTGATAGTGTTTAAAAGCTATTGAAAAGGAAGTGGTATATCCGATGAAGGAAAATGACGATAAATAGGAGGGGAACGATCGCAACCTTGAAATCCTAAGTCGATGGGGGATAGAATTTATCAACGTTGGATAGAAGAGTTCTTGTAGCTCAACCGCCATTTATTAGGGTTGTTGGTAAAGAGGTTGTGTTGAATGCTGAAGGATTTGGTACAAGTGAAGCGGGTCGAATATTGTCAAATGGGTCATCTCATGTTTAGGTTGAACAAGACTGATTCTGGTTTACTTTTGTATCCGCGATTGTAAGTATGTTCAACTTGTAAGTTAATATATGGAAATTATGCGTACTATTTTACCTTACAAGGCACCCACTTAGGTTATAAGGGCTTTAAGGTTTTGATGAGGAATATATTGGAAGTATATGATCAATTTTAGTAATAAGAGTACTGATTTTCATAAAAAAAACGTATGTATGTATGCATTTATATAGATATGTGTGCATGTAATTTGCAATTTTGTTCGTAAGTTATATCATAGTGCATGTTCATCCCTTTTTAAGTACATTATAATAACATTAAACTAACTACTTTACCACCGAAGGAGTTGTGCTCATCCAAAGAAAAAGCAGATGATGATGAAGAAAAATTAAATGTTGAATTATCTATAATGAGTACTACTCTTTGAAGCCATATTTCAATAGTGATTTTAGTATCTAATTTCTTTTTTAATATGCTTAGACTTGGTAAGCATAAACAAATTTATACTCAAAACCAACCGCTATATATAGTAGCCGAATGGCAAAGGCATAACCTGAATAGTGTAGTGGGTCGATGTGCATGGTCATGACATTTGTTTTTTTGTGTGTTTAACACTTGAATTAATGGATTGTTTTTACTAAAGAATTTGAGAAAATATTGTCATCTGAAAAACTATTTTAGTTTTTTATTTGAAATGTTATTATATGATATGCAATGAAAATGAAATGAGATGTATATTACAAAAGAAACAAATGCTATAAAACTAACATTAAATTTAGAAAGAAAACAATATTACGATAAAAAGAATCGATAATTTTAATAAACGCTATGGACTAATTAACATAGCATTTTCTTTTTCTTAGCATATTAATTTTTAGCATTTCTTAAACCCTATTAATAGTAAACTTTTGATAGTGTTTATTTGAATGATGTGGTTGCTCTTAGACTTTTTATAGCATGTTATTACACTGATTTCTCTAAAATGTTATGGAGCATTCGTTTTCTTTCTTAAAATTTATGCCATTTAGTAAATGCTATGAAAAGATAGCTTTTTTAGGGTTTAGTAAAAGCTATGAAAAGCTAACTTTTCATAGCCTTTGTGTTGGTGCTATATATGTTCTTGATCTACTATAGCACATCGTTACATAACGTTCTTTAAAAAAGCTAAGGTAAGCTATTATAGCCTTTTTCAAACATAAAAATTCCAATTTCTTGTAGTGATTAATAAAATATGATTTTATTAAAATTAACTAGATTGGATCTAGTGAAACACATTAGACTTCATAAGTCCACTATAATCCAAATAAGGAAAATTTTCAAATCTACATGTTTCACCCACTATGGACCAAGTAGTTCCTTTACTCATCAAGCTGGCAACAAAGAAACTTATTGTTGTCATTTTATGTGTCATTTTTGCATTATCCTATATGCTTGTCCTTTAGCTCTAATGAGAATGGTGATAAGAAACAAAAGGTGTTGAACAAAAAAAAGTTGTCGAATCATGGAATAGGTTTTTTTAGATTTAGTAGTTTGCTTGGATTTAGCATCCACTTAAATTTTGCCATTTTCTTCATTTGGTTTTATTTATAGCATTAAGTTGCAGTTTATGGAGTTTGTTTATTTGGAGTTTGTTTGCTTGGATTTTGTAGTTTGTTAAGTGTTTAGATAACTGATTTGTCTAATTAGAGTTGGTATTTTTTTGAATTTGAAGTTGGTTTGAATTAAGATTGCGCATACTTAGGATTAAGGATGTATGATCTATTTTTGGTATTTCATTAGAGTGGTAATGTTTGTAATCTTATCGAACTATTGTTGTTCATCGAATTATTGTCGTTCAAGGGATTGTAGTCATTTGCTACTAGAAAATAAATAATAAACCTACGAAGCTTACCGATGACATAAGGCGGTGTCGTCGGTTAGAAATAAGTCGTTGGTAAGTTGTCAAAATTTTCAATGACATACCAAGTTAATATGCCGATGACTACTGTTAATCGACGGAAATTCTAGCGGTTTAGAAAACCGTCGAAAAATTTCAGACTAAAAATATAACCGCAAGCGCACGGCGTACACTTGTAGTACGTGGCGAATACGGGTCGATCCGCAAGGAAATGATGATTTTAAAAATCTATTCAATCAAATTAACCAAAGTTGAAAGTGTGATTAGCTAAAAATGTAAGAAACTAACAAAAATAGCAAAAGAAAAATAGATAAAAATATGAGAGTTAAATGACAATTTAGAGATAAATCCACTCTTTAGATCATATAATTCAACAATTAATGAAATTATGATCTCTTTTTTGGTCATAACTGAGTTTAAATGTTGTGTTTATCATAAGTATGGCTTATTTGTGCTATTAATTAGCTCAACATAAGTCATCAAACTATAATACGCCCCTTAAACCACTTACTAACTCTCATGAAAACAACAACAAAGTTGAAAATGAAATCTATTTTAAGCATGACCTATTAACTATTGTTTAGAAATATAGGCCGTCAAATTTTAATTTCACATTCACTTCATTACCATCATCATATGTAGATGAAGAGGTAATTATTACTTGTGATTGTTTAAGCATAGCCTATTTGTTATGAACAACATAGACTATCAAATTCAACATGAAACAATAAATCACTTCAATATTCCTTTAAGCACAAAAGAGATCAAAATTATCAAAATGTTGAAGCTACATGATTAGAGGCTTCATTACCCCTAAATTGAAGGGTTTAAGCTCTCATTTTTGTTATCATATGAACAAACGTAGCTAGCAACATGAAAGCAAAAAGAAAGGAAAATGAAAGCTAATGGAAAAGAGAAGATAATTAACAAAAATTAAAACTAATCTACTTTGCATGAATGTAAACTACACTACTAACATAAGAAGAGAAGAAGCATGTAAATAAAAGAGAATTAACATTGCATAAAAGAAAGAAAAATTACATGAAATAAAATGGCTAAGTAGCCATGGAAAAAGAAGAGAGAAAAACTTTGATTTATTTCCTAAGCTAAAAAATAAGTAAGAGAGACTAAGGAAAGAGAGCCTAAAAGAGAGACTAAGGGAGAAGAGGGTTACATAAAACATAAAGGGTCTTTATACATGTATGAAACCCTAATTCATATTTTTGGGGAATGCCCAAAATACCCTTGAGAAAGTATGGAGGCCAAGTAATCATTAGCTTCTACTAATCATCATTTAAGTGTACATGAAGCCATTAATTCCACAAGCATGTGCATTAGCCTCTAATTTGTACATTAAGGTAGGTGGGTGGGTGAGGTCCTCCATTATCATGCCTTTGAATTATTTCCATCTCCATTCCTTTGTATCTTCTTTGTGCATGCATATATCTTCATGAAACCACTTGTATGTGAAGCCAAATTCCTATAAAATAATATAGAAATTTCTAATTAAATTTTCTTAAATTAATATATGCACAAAAATGACCATTTTTCCCTTAGATGAAGATGAATATGTGACGATTTGAAAATAATATGCATTTTGGTTTAAACAAGTTAAAATACCCGATATGATCATTTATTTAATTTAAATAGATTAAATATAGTGGTAAAAAAATATGCACATTTACGTGCACATCAAATACCCCCACACTTATCTTTTTATTCGTCCTCGAATAAAGAAAAACTAAGATAAATCTGTTTTCATAGGGAGCATGATTACATTAAGCGTATGCAACAAGCCGTTAAACCTCCGGGTGTCCCCAGTAGGACGAGTGTTGTCTCGTGAGGGTTTTCAGTGGATACTACCCACAAAATCCAAATGCAGGATGAAAATATTTACAAAATGCAAGATTTATTTACGAAGAGATGAATGCAAGTTTTTGAAAATATATACAAATGAAGGGTTTACTTTTAAATCAACACAAATAAGTTAAATATAGGTTTTGGTCATTATCTTGAAATTTAAGTCATTTACTCGTCAAAATTTCCAATAAAAATTAAGTTATCATAACAAATAGACTATAGTTTAACTCGTTGTTTCGGTTGATAACAAAGTGTAATTATAAAATGGATCCTTAGTTGATTATCAAAGTTTATCAAAGTGGTAATTTTATTTCTTTTCAATAACAAGTCAAATCAAATAAGTTAAAATAGTTCTTGGATTTCAATTGCTTGCTCTCTCCATTTTTTTCTTTTGAAAATTTTGTTGATATTAGCAATATTTACATATGACTAACTCAGATAAACTGAGGCCAAATATATTACTCGTGCACTGCCTTGCGGTCTGATGTGAGGGGAATACAAAAGTGGCGAGTGAACACACAAGTGTGAACACTTATCGACTATAGGCATTATTAAAAAGAAATTTTATACACATACACCTAACTCAGATAAACTGAGCCCAGATATACCGATCGTGCACTGCCTTTTGGGCTTACGTGAGAAGGGTACTGAGCATGGCGAGTGAACACACGAGTGTGAACACTTGACTCTAGGTGTTAAAAATATATACATATATACAAATGTTTTTTTTACTTATATTTATTTTTGAAGAGAGAGTTTCGCACTATCATCTTAGCACCATTTAACTTAGAAGACAGAAAAATGTTATATCATTTACTTTAAATTCACCACTCTTTTAAACAAAGATTTTCAATTAGGATATATTTCATAATTAACACGTATGAATCTTCCTATATACTAGTTAAACCATTGTTATTTGCAATCAAACTTCATTTTTATTTTTGTTAAGACAAATAAATTTTCAAAAATTTCAATTTAATAAACCAAAACCATATATTTATCTTATAGTGTTTCTTTAAAAATAAATCAAAATGCTTTAAAAAATATTTGTTTGTTTTGTTTTTGAGATGTTTTTTTTTTAAATTTGGAAAGGAAAATTAAAAATAAACCATAAAAAATCGAATACGATGAGTCTCCCCCCACACTTGATTTTGACTGTGTCCCCACAGTCAACCCAAGTGGAAGGAGAAAAATAAAAATAAAACATGTCCTTTATTTAAATGAAAATTAACGGTATTTACACGAGATCAAAAAGTAAATGAAACGGTCTTCCAAAGACCGATTCATTTGTCTCATCAAATATGCGAGACACAGCTTAAGCTCGGAAAACCAAATCGTAAAAGATTTCAAAGTTGAATGTTGATTTGGAAAAACGAATGTCGTTTTATTGAAAATTGTACGAGTTGTTTTATTTTCGATGATTTTCGGGGTTGATAGAATAATTGATTGAAATTCAAATTTATTATCACCACATTGAAATTCAAATTTATCATTGAAAACTTCTTCAAAATTATTGAATTCAAAATCAAAATGGTGATTTAAATCATCCCCTTCAGAATTCGAAAACTCATTTTCAAAAGGTCCAAAGAAATCGTTCGTTAAATTCGCCTTCCTTTGTTTGATTATCAACAAATTCATTTCGTGTCTCAAGTTCAAAGTCCAAAGTTGTTGTATTCAAATTTTCGAAATCGAGAAAAGGAAGATCAAATTTTAAATTTGGTTCCACACCCTCAAAAGAATTGAAATCCAACTCAATTACCAAATTTTCAACAACTTCGTTAAGATTTTCGTTTTCAATTTCAAAAGTTGTTATTTGAAAATCATCGATTTGGGTAAAGGGTGGATTATTACTTGACTCGTCACACATTGGGATTTGATTTAGTTTTTCACGTTGTTTCATATAAGTTTCAAACAACGAATCTGTGTGAACATTGTAGATTTCGTCCATTTATTCAACAAAATCCAATTTATAGTTATTAACTTGAGAATTTTCGATTTGGATTTGTTGAGAACAAAAACTTTCAATTGTATCATTGTCGAGATTATTACCATTGCCAAAATTATTTGAAAAGTGGATCACATTTTCGTTTTGATTTTGAAATTAATTTTGGAGTTCAAAATTGAATTGGCATGGGTTATACTCGAAATCGTTTGAATTTTGAAGTGAATTCAAATTTTGATTATTTTGAAAACTTTGATTTGAATCATTGCCCAAATATGAATTACACAAATAATTTATCATTTGATTTTGTTGTGTAGAGATTTCAAGTAAAGACGAAATGCTCTTTTCAAGATTTGAGGGTTGGTCATCGTTTTGAAAATTTTGTGGTTCAAAATTTGAATCATTTAAACAAAAGTTGTCGTTAAAATATCCATACGAATTTGGAGTGAAATCATATGGATTATATTGGTTTTCACAACTATTGTAAAATTCAAATGAGTGGGGAAACTCGGACATTTTCAAGAATGTTTTTTTTTATTTTTTTATAAAGAAAAAATATTTACAAATAAAATTTATTTTTCAAAAGGGAAATTGATTTTTGTTTTGTTTTTTTGTTTTTTAATTTGTTTCTTTGTTTTTTAGAAGGTTTTTTAAAAAAAATTGATTTTGGTTTTTTGTTTCTAAATTTTTTTGGATTTTTAGAATTTCAAAGAAAAAGGATTTAAAAATTTCAAAGGAAAAGGAATATATACAATTTTTTTTAGTTTTGGATTTTGAAATTATTTTTTAAATATGCATGAACCAATGCAACTAAATGAATGCAAGGATTAATTACAAATGATTTATCCTAAGTTAACCCAAAATTGTAAAATTACACATTGTCTTAGTTCAACAAGATAGTTCTCAGCCAGGTAACGTACATGATTTATCGGTGCACCACGAATCACCGTAGCAATGCAGCCGAAGGTTTAAGTAACTTCAGAACAACCACTATAATATTTACGAATCACCGTAATATTTATAAATGGTTATTACTCTGCTGTAGCCTAGACACCAAGAAATTAAATTGTTCAAAGAAGACAACTTGTCAATATATAATTAAGTGTGTTATTATTAATCAAATTCTAAGATGAAATGTAAAACAGAAATTAAACGTGTTTTAACAATGCAACTACGAATGGATTTTTGTTTTGTTTTTGAATTTTTGAAATTTTATAATATATAAATGCAAATGCAAGCAATCAACAATGCAATTCAAATAAGAGTAGAGATAAAAGCGACAAAAAATTTTTATAAGCAAGCCAACAATTTATTTTTGGCAGCAGAGCGAAGCAAGCAACTCTTCCTATCTGCTTTGGCAACCTGGAAATTAAAAACAAGATATATACAATTGTTATTACTATTACTATTATTTTTTGGTTGTTTTTTTCTTTTATAAAGGAAAAGTTTTGGAAAGAAAACTGCTTAAAAGAATATTTTTTTTCTTTTTTTTGAAAAGGAAACAAAATTTAAAAGTGAAGTTTTACATAATTTTCTTTTTGAAATATCAAAGGAGTAACTAAAACAAAGGAAAAATCAAAATAAAATCCAAAAAAAAACCAAAGTTATTTTATTTAAAAACAAAATCAAAAGAAATAAAACAAAGGAAAATAAAACAAATGAAATCAAAAGAAGTTTGAAAAGAAGTTAGAAAACAGATGAAACAAGTGAAACCCAAGATAAGTTTCTAACTTCTTTGTTTATATATTTTTTTTCTTTGTTTTTTTCATGAACCCAAAACCAGCCCGGCCCAACTAAAAAAAATTAAACTTAACTTCTCTGTACCAACAATCTAATACTCAGTTAATCCAAACGCGAACTCAAAATCAATCAGAGAATTTGCGATTCTCAGAGATCAAAATCAAATGCGATCTATACTTCACGAATACGTGAATTCACAAATTCAAAACAATATTCGAAATCCAATAGCAGTTTGGTGAGGCGATTCTTGAGTGTAAGAGGTGAGGAGATGTTCGATTATCAATGAGGTGGGTAATTCGTGGTTCTTGGCTTTGAATTGAGTTTTGTGGATTTGCAGTTGTGTGAAGGGCGAATTGAGGAGGTTGCGTGAAGATAGTGGTATGCTCAGGTGGTTCAAGCTACAGCGTTGTAGTGGTAGGCGATGGGTGGTTGAGTGTTACGAGGTGACGGCAGCAAGAAGGCTATTTGAAATGGGTTTGGGAATTGGGTTTGGTTGTAGTTCTTGATTTTGTGGTTTTTGTGATCTAGGTGATGGTCAGCGAGGTGATTGGAAAGGGATTTCGAGAGGTGTTTGTTGAGTTCGCCGAAGACTGCTCTGATGATGGCGCTGTTGTTGTGGTAACAGTTCAGGTAGGGGAATTTGGTAGTCTTGTTTGTGGCAATGTGTGTAGCAGATTGTTGCAAAAGGTAAGGCTCAAGTATGTATTTTTGATACAATGGTATTGCTTGTGAGTTGCGTGGGTTCGTTTGCTAGGTAATTGAATTGTGAACGGTTTGTTGTAGGGTTGTGACAGCGTCGAACAGAACGCAGTAGTTGCTGAGAAGTTGCACAGAGCTGTGTTGATGGAGGCAAGGGGTGAATGCAGTGGTTGTACTGTAGTTTGATGGTTTGGTATGATTGTTTGGTTTGTGTCGAACTGCACTGTGGCAGTTACAAGGTTGAAATGTGGTTTGCTGGTAGAAGAATGATGTGCACAGGAGTATGGAGGAGGGTGATGCTTGGTTTGGTCGGAAGCGGAGAAGTGTCTTGTGGCTCTGTTGCTGGTTGGTAGGTTGGTTTGACCAGAAGGAGTTTGTTAGATTGATGGTGTGGTGGTTGTGAAGTGGATGTTTGCAAAGGGAAGTGCATTGATGTTATAGGAAGTGAAGAAGTCAGTGGGAAGTTAGTTGCCTGGGGGGTATTTGATATACTTGCAGTGTGGTTTGCGAATGTTGATGACTGGAGAGGGATGTAAGCAGTTGATAGGGACAGTGCTTGATAATAGGGGTTGAAGGAGATGTTTGGTGGATGGGTATGGTCAGAAGTATAGTAGTGATATGGTGATATGGTAGGGTTGTTTGAATAAGGGAAGAGATTGGAGATTTAGGCAATGAAGGAGGAGGAGTAAGAAGTAATGCAGTGGGTAGAGTTTTGGTGAGTCAGTTGGTTTGGAATGTTGAGAGATGAATAGGTTAGAGTGTGTGCTTGGTGATGTAACAGTGGATGGGGCAGCAATATCAGATGGCAGTTTGAGGTTGAGGAGTATGTGTTGCTCTGTTGTAAATGATGGAGCAGTAGGGAAGTGCCAGTGTTTGATTGAAACTGAGTGATGGCAGGCAGTTTTGTCAAGGAAAAGTCAGGAGAATGGAAGAATAGAAGTGGTCAGATGTGAGAAGGATGGAAATGCAATGGTTTGGCAAAGCTATGTGACAGAGCAAAGAAGTGGTTAGGAGATGTGCACAGGGATTTGTTGTTGTGCACTGGAGGGTGACAGTGCAAAATAAAAAAAATGTAGAAGAAATTGAAATGTAAATGTAAAATAAAATGTAAATGAAATGAAATAATTTTTTTTTGGTTTTTGAAATTGAGGATGTGTTGTTTTTTTTCTTTTTAGATATGAAATGTAAAATGCAAATGCAACTAGAACAACCGTAAACACACAAATGAAAATGCAACCAAAAAAAAATCAAACAACAAACACACACAAAAATTAAACAAAAATAATTCGAAGAAAAGAAAATTAAAATCAAGCAACTCCCCGGCAACGGTGCCAAAAACTTGTTCGACGACGGATTTTCTATCGGTTTAGAAAACCGTCGAACGAATTTAGAAATAAAATATAACCGCAAGCGCACGGCGTACACTTGTAGTACGTGGCGAATACGGGTCGATCCGCAAGGAATTGATAATTTTAAAAATCTATTCAATCAAATTAACCAAAGTTGAAAGTGTGATTAGCTAAAAATGTAAGAAACTAACAAAAATAGCAAAAGAAAAATAAATAAAAATATGAGAGTTAAATGAAAATTTAGAGATAAATCCACTCTCTAGATCATATAATTCAACAATTAATGAAATTATGATCTCTTTATTGGTCATAAGTGAGTTTAAATGATGTGTTTATCATAAGTATGGCTTATTTGTGCTATTAATTAGCTCAACATAAGCCATCAAACTATAACACACCCCTTAAACCACTTACTAACTCTCAATAAAACAACAACAAAGTTGAAAATGAAATCTATTTTAAGCATGACCTATTAACTATTGTTTAGAAATATAGGCCATCAAATTTTAATTTCACATTTACTCATTACCATCATCATATGTAGATGAAGAGGTAATTATTGCTTGTGATTGTTTAAGCATAGCCTATTTGTTACGAACAACATAGACTATCAAATTCAACATGAAACAATAAATCACTTCAATATTCCTTTAAGCACAAAAGAGATCAAAATTATCAAAATGTTGAAGCTACATGATTAGAGGCTTCATTACCCCTAAATTGAAGGGGTTAAGCTCTCATTTTTGTTATTATATGAACAAATGTAGCTAGCAACATGAAAGCAAAAGGAAAGAATGTAAAAGAGAAGCTAATTAACAAGAATTAAAACTAATCTACTTTGCATGAATGTAAACTACACTACTAACATAAGAAGAGAAGAAGCTTGTAAATGAAAGAGAATTAACATTGCATAAAAGAAAGAAAAATTACATGAAATAAAATGGCTAAGTAGCCATGGAAAAAGAAGAGAGAAAAGCTTTGATTTATTTCCTAAGCTAAAAACTAAGTAAGAGAGACTAAGGAAAGAGAGCCTAAAAGAGAGACTAAGGGAGAAGAGGTTACATGAAACATAAGGGGTCTTTATACATGTATGAAACCCTATTTCATATTTTTGGGGAATGCCCAAATACCCTTGAGAAAGTGTGGAGGCCAAGTAATCATTAGCTTCTACTAATCATCATTTAAGTGTACATGAAGCCATTAATTCCATAAGCATATGCATTAGCCTGTAATTTGTACATTAAGGTAGGTGGGTAGGTGGGGTCCTCCATTATCATGCCTTTGAATTATTTCCATCTCCATTCCTTTGTATCTTCTTTGTGCATGCATGTATCTTCATGAAACCACTTGTATATGAAGCCAAATTCCTACAAAATAATATAGAAATTTCTAATTAAATTTTCTCAAATTAATATATGCACAAAAATGACCATTTTGCCCTTGGATGAAGATGAATATGTGACGATTTGAAAATAATATGAATTTTGGTTTAAACAAGTTAAAATACCCGATATGATCATTTATTTAATTTAAATAGATTAAATATGGTGGTAAAAATATGCACATTTACGTGCACACCTTAAGAACAAACAAAATATTTTCCTATGTGTTTGCGCCAAAAATGGCCACAAACCCCAAATATCGTGAAAGCACCAGTGTATGAACACAAATTAGCGATATGTAATCATAGATCTCAGATCTAAGTAATGTGGAGGATGAAAGTGAAGAATAATAAACTTAAAATGGAAAGAAATAGACAGAGACATAAGGTTTATAGTGGTTCGGCGATCTTGCCTACGTCCACTTTGAAGTTGATTACTTTATTGATGTTCACTTGATGATTTCAGTTGATTACAGAAAATTACAGTCAATAATGATGGTTTACAGCAGTGAATGTAGTTAGTAGCAGCAGCAATGGAGTTCAGATCTGGATCTGGCGGAGTCTGGGCGTTGGAGATCTCCAAGAGGAAGAAGAACCCCTTTTCTGTTGGCTTTGGGGGTCTATTTATAGGTGTAGGAGGCTGATATTTCGCCAGATCTCGGGAGACCCTCTCTGGCATGTGACCAGGCCCGTGCGCCCAAGCCCGTGAAGTTTCGGTCTGATCCGTGATCGACACGAACAGATTTCGTATCGATCAAGATTTCGTCCAACGGAGTCGAAATTTGGCGTGGACATTCTTTAGCATGTATGTAGTCTTCTGTGAAAATTTCATTGCATTTAGACTGGTAGATTAGGAGATATGACCGATACAAATTAGAGTCTCCGATTGGCTGTTTTGTTCGACTCGGTTACGAATCAGCCCAGTTCGTATCGATGAGAGTCCCTTCGTTCGTATCGATGACTATGCTTTCGTTCGCCTCGATTGCCATGATCTGTTATGTGGATGTGAAGTAGATCGAGTCGGAGCGTGGTTCTTTGATGGAGTCGTAGAGGAGCGAGTCGAAGAGTGATTCTGTGTTGGAGTCGAAGCGGAGAAGGCGGAGCGAGTCGAAGTAGGCAAACGGAGCGAGTCGAAGTAGGCAAACGGAGCGAGTCGAAGTAGGCAAACGGAGCGAGTCAAAGTAGACAAACGAAGCGAGTCGAAGTATGCTTTCTTGAGGGATGCAAACTGAGCGAGTCGAAGAAGGCATCTTGATGGAGGCGAAGCGGAGCGAGTTGAAGCAGGCTCGAAGCGGAGCGAGTCGAAGTGTGCACTCCTGATGAATTCGAACTGAAGCGAGTCGGGGAAGGCTGTTTTTACTCAACTTTGCATCATTCTTAACTTGAGCGTACGAACTCAGATTGACCTGAAATTTGGAATGTTGACTCTCATAGCTTCGCTTGCCGTGTCATATCAATTTTAGCTTGATCCGGACTTGGACAAAATTCGTCGATATCCATAGTGAGCCTGTGTATAATCGTTCTCTAGGACGGACCATCATTGGTTACTAGTCAATTCCTTGGTGTCACGGCCTTGCCAAAAGGAGGGATAACATTTGCCCCCCAAAGTACGTCTTGTGGAAACATGATGTGCTTTGAATTGCTGCAATCTTTACTCTGAATAGTTATCGTTTCTTCGATGAAAGTTGTTGCTCTATAATGCCATGAGCTGGATGTTCATATCCTGTTGATGACCTGCAAAGGAATCGATAGTTTTATTTGACCACGAATGACGATCGTTCGGGATCGTATGTCATTCGAGGTGATATGTGACCGTTCGCGATCGGATGCCGTTCACGGCGAAAGGTGACCGTTCGCGGTCGGGGTGCCGTTCGAGGCGATTTGTGACCGTTCGTGGTCGGGTGTCGTTCGAGGCGAATTGTGACCGTTCGTGGTCGGGTGCTGTTCGAGGCGAATTTTGTATGCCCAGGGGGACTTAGTATTAACAATGTCAGATTTCACGTTCGAGTGAGTTTCTGAACTGTTTGTGGTGGCGGTTTATCGCCATCTCAGAGCATGCCCGAGGACCGTTCGCGATCACTTACATGTGTAAGTGGCTTAGCCGTTGTGGAATCATAGGTAGTGGGTTTTTGTTCAAAATGAGTTTTTCAACAGAGATGTTCAACAAAATCAGGTTCAATCATTAGAAACGGAAAATAAGAGTAAAATAGGGACGTCAAAGTGCAAACACCTACACCGTTGCGATCAGTAGTCGTATCAGAGCATGCCTGAGGATCGTTCGCGGTCCCGTACATGTGTTAAAAGACTAAGTCGCGTTGGTGTGGAGTTTGCTACTTATTCATCATTATCCCAATCAATTGATGACAAGCTGACGCCTCGATCCTGAGCCGTCTCCAGTAGGTGCAGGTGGTGGCCGCTCCCGTTCCACCATTGTTGTTCCCCTTCTTACATACTGCGATAGCAGACGATTCCGGATATGTCCCTCAACCTCATCCTTCAAGTGTCTGCAATCGTTCGTGCTATGGCCATTCAGCTTGTGGAATAAGCAGTACTTGTCTGACCTTCTTTCACTGTTGGTCGGATCCCTTCTTATTGGCTTTCGATAAGGAATCTGCCCCCTGGTGTCCTGGTAGATTCGCTCCAAAGTCTCGTTCAACTCCGTGTAGGAGGTGAATCTTGGTTCCTTTCATGGTCGTGTTGGTCCATCACTATTATCCTCAGCCTTTCGTTTCCCTTTACCAGTTCCTGAATCTGTTTTAGGAGGATTTTCACCCTTGACTGCATAAACATCAACTCCTTCTCCTTCCTCTCTTTCAGCATTTGCATCCTCTAGTCATAAAAATCCTTCAGCCTCGTGATAAAATTCTCCTAGATCTATAGGGGGATCCCTTGTTAATGAATTCTTAAACTCTGTGCCATCAGCTACGCCAGAGACAGCTGCCATCAAAACCATGGATGGATCGGGTCGATCCACCGATGCTGCCGCTGCATTGAATCGCGTCAGAAAGTTCCTCAAAGACTCCCCGATTCTTTGCTTCATTGCTGCCAAACTCATCACATTCTTAGGTCTCGAAATGTGAACTCTGAATCGCCTCATAAACCTCTCAGTCAGATCGGCCCATGTTCCTATGGAGCCACTCTCCAGCTATCTAAACCAAAGCGCTGCAATTTCTGTCAAGTACAATAGGAAGCACCGGGCCATGACCTCCTCCGATGCCCCCAGCACTTCCATGTGCCTCATGTACTTCGTTAGATGAACCGCATGATCCGTCCTTCCATTGTACATGTCCAATGTCGGTAACTTGAATTCTGGTGGATTCATGGCTTGTCTGATCGTAGGAGCAAAGGGACTCCTATTCACATCCTTCAGATCTCTATTCACTAGTCCGCCCCTCATGGCTCGTCTGACCATCTCCGCCAATCTATCACTATCTCCAAGTTGTAGTCCTTGTCCGTCGTTTCCGATTTGCCCCCCGAGTTCACGAGGGATTCCTGGGGTCTGCTCTCCTGAACGAACATTCGCTTCTCTATCAACGCCGCGCTGCGCAGCTCCTCCTGGTACTGCTCCTGGGATCGGGTCAACATGCTCTGGGTAAGTGCCCCCTAGTTCCGGGACCGTGCTAGATGGTCTTGCTCCGTTCTGAACTCTGGTTGCTCCTTGATTTTGCGCTCCAAGCTGCCCAATCTGAAGAAGCAAGTTCTAGATCATTTCTTCTTGTCTTTTCGTCATTGTCTCCATCTCATCCCTGGTGATGTAGATTGATGTCTGATTTGCACCTGAAGAAGCCTCTTGACTCCCTTCATGCTGACTTCTCTCTGGCCTTTGTCTTCTATTAGATTGCCTTGTCATAGCTTTTCAGATCTGAATCTCTAAGCCTTCAAACTCAACTTCCAAACAATAGGATTCCTGAGTTCAGTTCTCAGTGAAAGCGCCAAAGTGTTTGCGCCAAAAATGGCCACAAACCCCAAATTTCGTGAAAGCACAGTGTATGAACACAAATTAGTGATATGTAATCACAGATCTCAGATCTAAGTAATGTGGAGGATGAAAGTGAAGAATAATAAACTTAAAACGGAAAGAAATAGACAGAGACACAAGGTTTATAGTGGTTCGGCGATCTTGCCTACGTCCACTTTGAAGTTGATTACTTTATTGATGTTCACTTGATGATTTCAGTTGATTATAGCAAATTATAGTCAATAATGATGGTTTACAGCAGTGAATGTATTTAGCAGCAGCAGCAATGGAGTTCAGATCTGGATCTGGCGGAGTCTGGGCGTTGGAGATCTCCAAGAGGAAGAAGAACCCCTTTTCTGTTGGCTTTGGGGGTCTATTTATAGGTGTAGGAGGCTGATATTTCACCAGATCTCGGGAGACCCTCTCTAGCACGTGACCAGGCCCGTGCGCCCAAGCCCGTGAAGTTTCGGTCCGATCCATGATCGACACGAACGGATTTCGTATCGATCAAGATTTCGTCCAACGGAGTCGAAATTTGGCGTGGACATTCTTTAGCATGTACGTAGTCTTCTGTGAAAATTTCATTGCATTTGGACTTGTAGATTAGGAGATATGACCGATACGAATTAGAGTCTCTGGTTGGCTGTTTTGTTCGACTCACTCTGTTCGACTCGGTTACGAATCAGCCCAGTTCGTATCGATGTGAGTCCCTTCGTTCGTATCGATGACTATGCTTTCGTTCTCCTCGATTGCCATGCTCGGTTATGTGGATGTGAAGTAGATCGAGTCGAAGCATGGTTCTCTGATGGAGTCGTAGAGGAGCGAGTCGAAGAGTGATTCTGTGTTGGAGTCGAAGCGGAGAAGGCGGAGCGAGTCAAAGTAGGCAAACGAAGCGAGTCGAAGTAGGCAAATGGAGCGAGTCGAAGTAGACAAACGGAGCGAGTTGAAGTATGCTTTCTTGAGGGATGCAAACTGAGCGAGTCGAAGAAGGCATCTTGATGGAGGCAAAGCGGAGCGAGTCGAACCAGGCTCGAAGCGCAGCGAGTCGAAGTGTGCACTCCTGATGGATTCGAACTGGAGCGACTCAGGGAAGGCTGTTTTTACTCAACTTTGCATCGTTCGTAACTTGAGCGTACGAACTCGGATTGACCTGAAATTTGGAACGTTGACTCTCATAGCTTCGCTTGTCGTGTCATATCAATTTTAGCTTGATCCGGACTTGGACAAAATTCGTCGATATCCATAGTGAGCCTATGTATAATCGTTCTCTAGGACGGACGATCATTGGTTACTAGTCAATTCCTTGGTGTCACGGCCTTGCCAAAAGGCGGGATAACACTATGTCATCATACTGTCAATATGTTGTTGAAAATTCCGACGACTTACAATGACTTATTCCCACCAGTACATGACCGACGAAAACTTCCCATTTTATTTCTTGAAGAGAAAAACTCATAAATAAAAACCTCACTCCCAAAACCCTCCTACGCCACCTCCATACCCTTACTCTGCCCCTTTCAGACCCTTTCCTCGCTGCCTATATACCCAAAATCTCCTCTTCACCGTGTTTCGCCAAACCCTCACACTTACGTTCACCCTCCAAACCCCAAGATCCTCCATCGCCAGAGCCCTCATCTCAAGAACTGTGACGATGTTTATTTAAAGCCTTTGCCTGAATATGTAACCACAACGCTTCAGGCGATCCTCCCACTACAACAAAAATACCCTATTACAACACCCTTTTTACAACGGGCATTGACTGCCCGTTGTAATAGAAGGCTATTGCAACGGTCCATTCTGGCCCGTTGTAATAGATGCCTTATACAACGCCCTTTTTACAACGGGCAATGACTGCCCGTTGTAATAAAATGCTATTACAACGGTCATTTCATGCCAGTTGTAATAGATGTCAATTTTACAACGTTTACAAAATGCCCGTTGTAATAGATGCCAATTTTACAACGGTCACAAAATGCCCGTTGTAAGAAGTGCCAATTTTACAACGCTCATAATGCCCATTGTAATAGGTGTCAATTTTACAACGGGCTAAAATGCCCGTTGTAATAGGTGTCAATTTTACAACGGTTATAAAATGTCTGTTTTAACCGATGCCAATTTTCAACAACTCTTAACCACTGATCGTCGCCGCCTTCGATTAATGTTTAATGTTTATTATTATTAATGTTTAAATAATAATAATTAATTTGAAATATGAAACAATTACCATTAATAATTAATATTAATAATCACAATTCAATAATCAATAATTAATATTATAATTAATAAATAATTATTATTATTAAGTAGTTAATAACTAATAAACAAGTATTAATGTTTAATAATTAATAATTAACATTAAAAGTTAATAATTAAGAAGTAATAATTAATATTAATAATAATAAGTAATAATTAATATTACTAATTAATATTTTATAATTAATAATTACTAGTATGATAATTTATAATTAATAATATCAATATTTAATAATAGTGAAATTTTAATTATATAGAATAATTAATAATATTAATATAATAATTATTTATTAATGATATTAATATTTAATATTAATTAATATTCAATAACTTACAATATTAATAATTTATAATATTAATAATTTATAATTAGTAATAATCTTACAGATTAATCATAATTAATGTTTAATATTTAATGTTAATGTTTATAATTAAGAATAATCCTACAAATTAATAATAATTAATATTTAATAATAATCGTACAAATTAATAATTATTATTATTAAATATTTAGTAATTACTAACTAGTAATTTATATTTAATAACTAGTAATTTATAATTAATGACAAATAATTAATACTTAATAATTCATAAATAAATGGTAATTTATAATTAATAATTATGAATGACAGGTTATATTTAACATTATATACTAATTATTAAAATTTAAGTATTAATTATTAGTTATTTGAAAGTAACTATTTAATATTAGTTATTAATCATTAGTTATTTGAAAGTTTAATTTTCGTTTCCCGCTTCATCCTCGTTAAATTTAACCCTCTTTTCTGTAAATTTTCGTTTCTCGCTTCATCCTCGTTCCTTAACCCTAGGTTCCACTGCTAAATCGCAAAAGAAATTTAATTTCCCTCTCTCCACTTCCTCCACCATAATATCCAAATCGTGGTTTCAATCCCAGCGCAAAATCCCCTTTCTCCAATTTCTTCACCACAATACCCTAATCGCGATTTCAGTCCCATCGCAATTCCCCTTTCTCTCCGACCACAATCGCAATCCAAGCTCCATATTGAATCGTGATTCCAGTTAAACCATCTAATTGAAACGAAACCAAAATAGATTTAGTTCGGCATTGCAATATTATTTCAGCAATCAAATGGGAAAAATGAAGAAGAATAGTAAGAAGAAGTAGCAGCATACTTGAATTGGAAAATTTGGTAATTAGTGAGTTTAAAGTACCTCCCACCGAAGCTGAACGAGCAAACTAAATTCGAAAATCCATCTTCGCGAGCTGAATTGGAAAATTTGGAATTTTCTTTTCTATTTGAGCTGCAATGACTGCTGGAGCAGTGATTTCAAGAAGAAGCTTTGGTTATTTTGTAATTTCAGGTTTATTTCTGCATATTATTATCTCAATTTTAGGCCTTGAAAATGAATTGCGATGTTGTATGTTATGTTATTTGAATGGAGGAGGAGGAAGAAGCAAAGAAACCGTAAGATAACGATTTATATTTATTTTAGTGCACTTGCTATATTGTGAAACATTAAATCTGTTAATCGGTTCAAACGTGTGAAGAAACTTTTTATTTTTTAATACCTTTTCAGTGATCATGAGTTCAATGAAGCCTTGCAACAAACAATTTAAACATGAACAAAGAGGCGAATCGATAGATCTTCCAATCTTCGATTTTGATACAATCATAGCAGCAACAGACTATTTCTCATCATTATTGGGATTGCGGATTCATAAGTTCGCTCATTTCTTGTTTGGATTCATAAATTTGCATGAAACTGAAAGATGAAATTGTAAGCAACAGACTATTCCAATACAGGAGGGTTCGGATTCATAAGTTCGTTCATTTCTTGTTATCGGGTACGTAATATGACTGGTCCAACTGAGCTTATATATCCTAATGTCCCCTAAATATTCTCATGCGAGAGATTCAAACTGAGGTTATACTGATTTTGATAATTACCTACCATGTGTAGTTGCTTCCGGCAACACCAAAATTGAAAACCTCCTGAAGATTCAGCCTTTCAATACATGGCACAAAATAAATATAGCATCATGTGCACTTCTTGTTCCTTACAGTTATATGACTGTATCTGCGATGCTATAACAAATGCTACTACTGTGGTTGTTTGTAATAATTGTAGGTTGCAATATTTTCTGTGTCCCCGAGTGCTATTGTCTACCAAAAAGCACTTTTATATATAATGTTATCTGTTGTCGTTTCCAATCCCACAACTTTAATGAAGGAAACTATTGTTACTGGCTCTGTAATGATGGTTGATAATTGTCACCTTCCAACCACTTTTATACATTACCAGCACATGTTTTAAGATCGATTAATTCATCCAGAGATTTTACTTTATTTTGAATCTTGCTTTGCTCCTTTGTCTTGTAATATGAGAATTTGAGTTTGAACTTGGATGCTGTTTGACTGACTGCACCCATGTTTGGCTGACTGCACCCATGGATGCTATTCATCCATAGATTTTACTTTATTCCGTACCTGATGTTATCTTGATCATGAAATTCTTCTTTCAGTTTCATGCAAATTTGATGCTTACAATTTACATTCAGAGGAAGGAAAAAGGTTGTTGCTGGATTGGAATACACGATACCACATCATTACTGGGATTGCTCGAGGTCTTCTCTATCTTCACCAAGATTCCAGATTTAGAATCATTCATCGTGACCTTAAAGCTGGAAATATTCTTCTTGATAAGGAAATGATTCCAAAAATCTCCGATTTTGGCATGGCAAGAATCTTTAGTGGTGATGAAACTGATTTCAATACTCGAAAAATTGTTGGAACATAGTAAGCATATCAGTTTGTTATTGGCATGCATAAAACTTTTGATACTTCAAATTAACTTTTACATTATTTAACATCGTAGTGGATACATGTCTCCTGAGTATGCCATGTATGGAGCATTTTCAGTAAAATCAGATGTATTTAGTTTCGGCGTGTTGGTTCTAGAAATTATAAGTGGAAAAAAGAACAGAGTTTATGCAGAACCGCCTCATATTAATCTACTTGCCCTTGTAAGTTTTCAATATTTCATCTTTCATTGCATGTCATAGCATTATGCCTACATTTTAGTGTGTCTGGAGCGCATGCGCACACACATATGTGTGTGTATGAGGATAACTAGAAGTTTCATATCCAAGAACTTTGACAACACAGCTAAATTCTTTTTAAGTAAATATTTGCAATTGATGTCCATACTCTACAGATCTTTGAATCAAGATTCCAAATGTCTTGCAACTGTTCTAGTGATATTTGACATTTTTAAAATTGATAAATGATGTCCAAAGGATCCATAGTCTAAAACCGTAGCACTTTGTTAGTGTTCCTTGGTGCACAACCAAATATCTTACCATTATTACCTTGTTTCATGAACACAATGCATAATTTTCTATTTCAAATATTTTCTGATCAAATAGGCATGGAGTTTAAGGAAAGAAGGAAATGACATGCAATTAGTGGATGATTCAATGGGCGACTCCTTTTCAAGTGATGAAGTTCTAAGGTGTATAAAACTTGGGTTATTATGTGTACAAGAGCATCCAGAAGATAGGCCTCTAATGTCATCAATAGTACAAATGTTCAGTGGTGATATAAAGACAATACCACAGCCGAAGCAACCTGGTTTCACAGGAAGGATTCATCCTCCTGAAGTGGACTTATCCAGCAATCATGATTTTTGTTCTAATGAACAGAGTATGACAGTGATTGAACCAAGGTAGCTGGTTAATGACTTTATATAGAATCTTCGTCCTCAGATTTTGGTGGACATAGTTCTGGCTAATAATGTGCTGAGAACTTTTGGTAGTCACATTTCGCTTCCTGAAGAAAGCTATAATAAAAGCATGATGCACCCTAGAGTAGCTGAGTGTGCATTGTATATTTCCGGTCAGCAAAGTAATACCAAACGAAAACGTACTCTTTAAAGATGGCAATTAAAAAAGGAAGGAGTGAGTAAATTACAATGCATTTTTCCTTGTAGCAATGCCCTTTAATAATTGGTTCAGTAAGATTTGTATGTAGTCATATCCAGTTTGAATAGAATGGATGTATAGTAAATTTATAGTGTCTACGTTTCTACTCATTGTAAATGTTTGTGAACTGCCAAGTTTCACATTTGTGTAACATTTGCTTGATTGTTATTTGTAATTATATGCAGTTTTACATTTGTGTAACATTTGCTTGATTGTTATTTGTAATTATATGCAGTTTTGTTTAAAGTTTGAAATTTTGCGCAATTGTATAAGAACTGCCAAGTACTTACTAGTATGGTTAGTCTATTGCAACGGGTTATGACCATTGTATTATAGCCTATTACAACGGTCATAACTCGTTGTAAAAAGGTATACTGCAACGGTTTTTACAACGTGCATGGCCCGTTGTAAAATGTGGTGGATCTATTACAACGAAGCCTATTACAACGGGCACATGTCCGTTGCGAAAACCATATTACAATGGGCATTGCCCGTTGTAAAAAGACTGTTTTGTTGTAGTGTCCTCTCCACCGTGACTCCGCTCTGCTTCAAATCTTCAACCGCGCCTCCACAACTCCACTCCATATAAAATGAGATTGTTTTGTAGTTTATAAAAGTATGCTATTTGTAATTAACCAAAATAAAAATTGTTCATGGAGTTTAATAACCAGGAAATGATGGTTATAAATAGAACTCATCTACCATATATTTAGCCTCTTCAACTTTAGCTTAGAATTTATAGCATTATTGAGCACATACACTCTCAGAAATTAGAAGTTAATTAAGTTATAATTAATACATGAATTTGTGAATAAACTAATTAATATATGAACCATAGTTTATTTGCAATAGTATGAAGTTGACTAATTTTTCAGTTTTGGTGTTTATCTTTAAAATAATTAATACATTTATTAACATGTATATTATGAGTTTAAATTTCTTACTAGTTTAGAAGAATGGATGTACATGATATATTCTAGATGATTGTAGTACTAGTGGTGCATGCACTTTGTTTTCATACTAAAAGCATTTAATTTGGGAAAGAAATTGATATTTACTTAGATTATATATGATTTAGCCAAATCTTTTATTAACAATACAATTGTAAACATAAAAATATATAATACTATCGTATGGACAAATTATAAAAATTAATGGTATAATAAATATTATATTAATTAATATATGGTATTTATATTAATAATAAAATTGATAATGTCATTTGAATTTTTAATACTATCATGTGAAAGATAATGTAAATTTTATTTATGTATAGGAAAGATTCCATTGCACTTGAAGGTGTTGCATTTGAAGGTTTAGATAGTTCTTTAATAAAGGAGCGATGCCCATCATCAGAGAAAATTATCACCGTGTTAGATGGTGAAAAACAAATACGGTCTAAAGTATTAGCGGTGGTGACTGAGCATTTGTAGCAGTGTTGTTATAACTGATGATGGTGGATTTGGGAAGTGATGGGGGAAAGTTGTTAATGCTTGAGTTGTTGACCATCAATAATGGTGGTTGTCACCACCAATGATAGTAGTATTTCCACTAGCACTTCCTCATCCACCATCACTAGTTATAATAGCACTACCATGCATGTCTTCAGTCACCGCCACGATTGCGCGACATGACAACATTGTAGTATTAATAGAGGAGGTGTTTGGGCTTGCGTAGTAGTGCTATTATAACTGGTGTTGGTTGGTTGCGATAATGCTCGAGGAGGTGATGTTAACATTGGTGTCGTTGATTATCAGTGATGGTGGATGTCGCCACCAGTGGTAATAGTACCCTTACCAGAGCTACTCCAAGCTCTACTACCCATTATAATGACATCACCATAGAAATCTTCGAGCATCGCCTTGGTAGCCCAGCATGGCAGCATGGTAGTATTAATAGAGGAGGCACTTGGGCTTGTGTAGTGGTGCTTTTATAACTGGTAGTGGTTGGTTGGGATAGTGCTAGAGGGGATGATGTTAACATTGTAGTCATCGATTTTCAGTGATGGTGGTTGTTGCCACCAGTGTTAACAATACCCCTACCAGAACTACTCCAACCACTACTACCAGTTATAAAAACATCATCATGCAAGTCTACGGGCACCTCATTCTATCAATATCACTATGCTATTATGCCATGTAACCATCTTCAGACTCAAAATAGGGTCACGAGGAAGAGATAGTCGAGCAGAGGAAGCAAGTCGAAGCCTTGTTCTAAAAGTTCAGTCAACAATTTGAAATGCGCCACCACCACCACCACTACAATCGCGATTTTTTTATATGGACAAGATGTGTTATGTATACATTTATGATATTATTTATGTATGGACATGTTGTGGTGTGGGATGTTATGTATGGACATGATGCGGTATGGACATGATGTTGTGTATGGACATGAATGTAAGTTTTTATGAAATTTATATGCTGTTGTTTTACATTTTTCTATAAATTTTTTTGGTTTAACAAACATTTGGATATGATATTATGTTGGTTTTTTGTTATATTTACCCACATGACATTATCAGAATGTCATGTTTGTGTAGAGGTTTAATGTGACAACCCGCACCTCCTGACATGCCGATCCAAAGCCTAGTGTGACTTTCAGACTTGCACCATGTCGAGAAATACAGATCTTTGGGGTTTAAACACTTCATATCACAAAGACTAATACAAGCAGATATAATCTAAGATATAGTACATTTTAATATCTCATGGTGGAAGGAAATAAACATGTATATATCATAGAAAAACATAAATCCTAGAAAATATCAAGTCATGGTCTCGGAAAGATATAAATACATGATCCAATACAGAGTAATAATAAAATTTCCCTCGAAGTCTGATGAAAGAAGCAAAATGTACTGATAAGCTAGAATAACACTGGAGAGTAAAATAGGATAAAAGTAGACTCTAAATATAAGCTCAACTCTCCAAGTATCTAGAGTGGGTCAGTCACCTACTGCCCCGTCCCCCCGTGGTAGGGAAAAAGAAGGAAATAGAATGGGTCAGACATGAAGTCTGGTAAATAAGTACGATTTTAATATGATGATCATATGTAGTTACTTTAATACTACTCTAAATGATATAGGGTGTGATACAAGTGTCCGTGAATTCTTAAGGCCTGTTACCTAAAGGTTCTTATCTACTTCATTCTACACTTCAAATTGTATAGGCTAATTCAGTGGATCGAACTACACATCGAATTTCAAATCAAACAATCGGTCGCCACACCTAAAGCAACTTAATGTATAAGACACCGCCCTCTTGGCTAATACAATAGAAGACCCCGCCACTAGGCTATTGTGGACGTAAACTTCCACTACTATCACCACCACTAGGCTATTGGAAACGTTCCCCCTTACTATGCTTGTAGATGAAGAACTCGAAATGTCGACTTATCGCAAGGTATCATCATCTGCATTCGCTTCCACCTCTCGATCATAGCATTGGCCTCTTATTGCATGCTCTGAGTCCTCCTCTCTAATTGTATCACGTGCGTCAGGAATTTGTGAATATTAGGACCTCCCATTGTGCCAGACCCACTCCATCAGTCATCCACGCCAGTTGCACGCCAGTTGCACTCTATCAGTCATCCACGCCAGTTGCCCACTGTTGGAACCTCTTGTGAGTGCCAAACGCGAAAATACATCACCTGGAATCGAGTACTATCCCAAATTGGGTAAACAACATTTACTTAGCACTGACACAACCTAGCGTCCGCTCATAGGGAACTAACTTCCCTACAAGTCATAACATGCATCTGATTGCCCTTAAATAGGCCCATTACAATTCACGTTTATATACTTTTTATTTATAAATTTTGGGCCTTAGTCCAAGGTTCAGGTTGCCAATTTTTTATACGAACGGTTCACCGCCTTATCCCCATGGTCGACCGCTACCGGTTGACCACTACCGGTCGACCACTAGGGTTTCCAAGTCAATCGCTTGCGTGTAAAATTTAAGGGTTTCGTGATTTCCTTATACCAATTGTTTATACAGGTTCATCAAGTCATATAGTGATTTGTGAATCTAATTACATTCTAATTCATAGTTTGCAATTGAATTTAGGGTTTGTTGAATTAGGGTTTCCAATTTCAAAAGAGAAAATGGGTATATGCATAATTCCAATTAACAGTTAACTGACAATTTAAAACTAGGGTTTTAGATTCAAACTTAGGGTTTAACATACTAACATGTTCAATTTAGGGTTTGCTAACATCATAATCAATTACAATAGTTTAAATTAACTACAGTAATCAACTTATCAAATTTGTGCCCACTCGCCTCTAGCCTAAGCTCTTACTAATGCTTGCACTCGAGAACTTGGCCCTCAAATCGATAACTCCTCCTTAGATAGCCTTGATCCGCCTTTGTTTGCTTGCTTTAATCTCTTGGGTTAAATAGATTTGATTTTAGAAATTTTAGAAATTAGGGTTTTAGAGAAAAATTGGGCAGAGTTTGGTTATTGTAAGTTTTTAATAGAGAACTACGGTTTCATTAGCTTAGTAATTATAAGGGTAGGATTTTAGTTTGGGCCATTAAATTAGCTTAGGGAATATTTTTGGAGAATCTGGTCCTCTCATTATACTCTTTAGTTGCAAGCAAGAAATCTGGTTCGTTCATCTCCTCTTTAGAAAAAGATTACGTTCGATTTTATTTGAATTCGGGTCGATCGTTCCTACCACGGTCAACCACTACTGGTCAACCTTGAGCCCATAAGGGTCGACTGGTGGCATTTATAATTTTAAAAAGTAAGTTTTTAAAATTTTTAATTCAATATAACGCCCATAATTTCTCCATAATAGCTCGATTTCAAAGTGTTATATATGAAAATTGTCTAGAACATCGGTACGAACCTAATGGCGCAAGGTTCGTAACCAAATTCAGATGCCTATGAAAATTGATTTTAAGTTCTTGTTTTCGTTTAATTTAATTCTCTTATTAAATTTTCATCTAAATTTCTGTTGAATTTCCGGGGTGGTATTTTCTCCCTCCCTTAAAAAGGATTTCGTCCTCGAAATCTCCAAAGACGGAAAAACATAACTCCTACACCCGTCAATCAATAGATAAAATCATCTACTCATCCATCATCCATGAGCAATCACTGTCCTTAAAAATTTTCTAATGCAACATGTACATGTATATGCAATATGAAATGCATGTGAATCTATACTAATGCAAAAGTAGGCAGTCTACTGATGTAGTCGACCTACTGTTATGCAAATGCTCATGCCATGCGTCCAAATATATGTAACATCCTAAGTAAATGTTTACTTGCATTTCTATATGTATGCGCAATCATACAACTCATATGCAACACCATATGCATAAGATCCACTAGCACAATGATAATCAAGAAATAACATGCAACTTGATATAAGGGTGTATGTGTACCTAGAGGATATACTATGTAAAAGAGAAAAATGGGAACAATACATTCATATACATCCCTTAGCATCCATCGTTCATAACACGTCTTATAGACATGTTTACAACCATTCTTAACATCCAATAGTCTCTACCTAAAGGGTATACCACCTAAGTCCTACCTATAAGTAATTTATACTTATAAGAATTAAATTGGAAACATACCAGAAAAGGGTTGTTGTTGAGTAGCGTAGATTTTCTCCTTGGGCTCCCATGTACTCTCTACTGAGTAGCCTCCCAATTGGACTTTAACAAGTCTAATCTCCTTATTGTGGAGTTGCTTTTTACCATGCACTAGAATAAAAGTAGGTGCACAGTGAATAAGTAACTCTCGCTCTGCCTCAATGTCCTCCAACTGACTAGGCTCGACCACGGCAGCTGCATTATGTAAACATTTTCGCAAATGCGACATATGGAAAATGTTGTGTACCCTCACCACTAACGGGAAGGGTCATACAAATCTCGTTACTAACTTTGTCGAACTACCAAATCCTTTCACACAACTAAGGGATGAAACCTTCACGAATACCATGTCTCCCACCGTCCAACTCCGTACGTCTTTTGTCAATAAGATTTCTACCTATCCTAAGCGATCTTCATCCTCGTACGGATCATATCCACCTTCTCCAATGTATCCCTCACAATATCCGGTCCAAGAATAATCCTATCTATCATATCCCACCAAACAACGATGATCTACATGGTCTACCATACAATGTCTCAAAAGGTGCCATCCCATACTAGCTTGATAAATATTATGGTAGGTAAACTCCACCAACGGTAGATGATCCTCCCAGGAACCTCCAAAGTCTAAAATGCATATCCATAGCAAGTCCTCTAGAACCCAATTCACTCTCTTTGTTCGTCGATCCGTCTACGAATGATATACAATACTCAAACTCAACTCAGTCCCCAAAGCCTCCTGTAGACTCCTCTAGAACTTACTAGTGAAAAGTGGATCTCGGTCACAAACTATGCTAATAGGAACTTCATGTAACATAGCGACTCCGTTGACCTAGTATTCCTCACTGGTATGAATTGAGCACACTTGGTCAATCTATCAACCATGACCCAAATGTTCTCATTCCCTCTCTTTCCCAAGATAGACCATCTACAAAATCCATGGAAATTCTCTCCCACTTCCAATGAGGAATATACAAATGGTTGCAATAATCCTCCCTGCTTCTTCTGCTCTGCCTCTACCCTTTGGCAAGTTATACATCTAGCTACATACTCTATTACTTGTTCTTCATACCAGGCCAATAGAAAACTCGCTTCATGTTGTGATACATCTTGCCTCCACCGGGGTAAATAGTCATCCAAGAGCTGTGAGACTCCGCAAGTACCACATCTATCAAATCAATACTACGGGGAACACAAAGACTATCATCTCTCCATAACCATCCTCTCGATTCAATGGCATAACACATCAAACTCAACGATTCACCTCTACCAAGCCTCTCAAAAATATCTACTAGCTCCTTATCCTCCTTCTGCTTAGATCCAATACGCTCCATCAATGAAGGTTGAACAACTAAAGCTGCTAGTAGTCCTGGGGTAATATCTGATGATGGTATAAAATTAAAGGTAGAAATATACTCCAACTGTCCGCACTCCAAGAACAAGGGACTCAAAACTACATGATGTCTACCCAAAGCGTCTGCCACTACATTACCCTTGCCCGAGTTATAAGAGATATCAAAGTCATACGATGCCAAAAAATTCATCTACCTCTATTGCCACAAATTCGAGTCCTTTTAGGAGACCAAGTACTTCAAGGACTAATGACCGTAAATAGCTCAAACCGCTCCCCTAAAAGATAATGCCTCTATGACTTAAGCACGAAGATAATGGTTGCTAACTCAAGGTCATGTGTGGGGTAGTTCCCTTCATGGGTCTTTAGCTTCCTACTAGCATAACTCACCACCCTTCCTTCTTGCATCAGTACTGCGCCTAACCCCATTCCATAGGCGTTGGTATAAAATATAAATGGCTTCGTCTTATCCGGTAGCGCAAAAACTGACGCATTAGTCAATGCCTCCTTCAATCTGACAAAAGCATCTTTACACTACGCATCCCACAAGAAAACTAGATTCTTCTTAATAAGATGGGTTAGTGGGGCAGAGGTCTTCGTGAAGTCCTTAATGAACTTGTGATAGTAGCCTACCAAAACAAGGAAACTTCTTACCTCCGTGGCATTTTTTGGAACATGCCAATCCTAAACTGCTGCCACCTTTCTAGGATCAACTACTGAGCCACTTTATGAGATGATGTGTCCCAAAAAGCGTACCTCCTCTCTCTAAAAGTTGCACTTATAAAACTTTACTTTCAACTTATGTGCACGGAGTGTATAGAGAACTTCTCCTAAATGCAACACATGTATTAACAAGAGAACTTGTCAACACCCCAAAACAAAGTTTAAAGTGTAAGTGACCCATTCAAAACCACCTTTCGAATAGAAGGCGTAGTTTAAACCTTTCGAATCCCTTCACCCAAATAAAGATGACGTAGATCTCCCTTAAGTCCACCTTTCGAAGAAGTTGCTGCAATTATAACTCCTTCTAAATAACCTTTCGATGGGGTTGAGATACTTAAACCTCTTTTGAAAATACCTTTTGAATTAGTTAAATTGGTTTAGGATCCTATCGAAGCCTCCTTTCGAAATGGTCACGGTGACTCGAGGTTAGGACCTAATGATTTAAGGATTTTAGTTGAATTCAAGGGTTTCGACTCCCTTGAAAGTTAGCCTTTCGATCATTTTGATACCAGCAAATCATAACTAGAACCACATAGAAACATTTAATCAACTAATATATCCAAAAATGTCATAAACTTGCTTTGATAATATTTTCCTTCATTACTAGAAGCTTAAGTAATACAAATAAGTCAAATCCACAATCTAATTTTAGAATTAGGGATTACAAATTCAAGAAAGAAAAAGTATAGTGAATGAAATCGGATCCCCATGAACAATACCCATAGGGTCTTATTTATAGGCGCAAGTTGGCCCCTTTCAAATTGGTCTTCTTGACTTAGTCGAAAGGGTGCCTTGGTGGCCTTTTGTTGCTGCTAACATCAAGGTGTCCTTCGACTTTGCTTTTAAATTGAATTTGAGTGCTTTTGAGTTGGTTGAAAGGTATAGATGCGCACTCTACTTTATTTTTGATGTGCTGTTGCAAGTAGGGAAGGATATGGGCTTTCAATTCTATCGAAAGGTGAATCTTTGGGGTTTTGAAGGAGTTGGAAAGTAGTAGAAGGCTTAAATGCAGAAGGTAGATTTCGAAGACACACTTGCTGACTAATGCGGAACTCCATCCCCTGGTGTATGAGAATGCCATATTGAACTTAAGTATGTTTCTTTTATAATTGTGAATGGTCTGAACCATTTCGAAAGGCTTATTTATGCTTTCGAAGGGGTAGCTCTGTCCAAATGTTCTTATGTGGAATGTGAATGAAGCAAAACCCACTGTTTCGAAAGGTTTGGCGCACATGTGAAAGCTTGTAATATGTTGTCTTCGAAAGGTGTTCTTCAACTCATTCGAAACTCCTTTATGCATGTGAAAGCTACTGTTTTGAAAGGGACTCATTGATGCGAAAGGATGGCTCTGTCACCTTTCGACCTCTTTGAAAGTGCCTGACTCATCTAACTTCTTGCTGAAGCATCCCTTCGACTCTTTCAAAAGGTTTTGTTAACTCTATCATTTCTTGTGAATCCCTTTTTTATATTCTTCATGGTTTCAACAAGGTTGAAGTGAAGGCTGATGGTTACACTTGCACCCCAGCAAAAGGATGCTTTTGACTTTCCAAGTCAACTATTTCGAAACCCATCTTTATTTTAGCATTAAATTTCCTGCCTTTTGATATTTCCAAATGGATTGTGGCTTTCCTTTTATTTGCCTCTTTTATAAATCACGCTTCCTTCCTTTTCATATACCTGCCATTAAGAAACTCAAAGCAAGAATTAAAATTTTCAATTTCTTATTAAATTCCCAATCTCAACAGATGCAAATTCAAATTCGAGGCATACATTTGTTATTCACGTTTAATTTTCAATTCAGGTTTGAGTTTACATTACCGCTTTAATTTTTGAGAATGATTCAATTTTTTCATTTGTATAAAATTATCTTTAAATTCACTTTTGATGTTGATTTCGCTCAATCTACGGTATCGATTTTGGGTTTGAATTTGAATTCATCAGAGTTGGGGCTATGTGTGACTGTTGTGCTTGAACCCAAGCTTGAACTCTATCACATTCAATTCCAACTCGTTTAAGAGGAATTTTTTAAAAAATCAATTATGCTTCGAGCATGAACTTGAGGTTTTCATTATTGTCAAATGTAAATTCATGCTCGAATCAATTTAATTGTTAGGTTCAAGAAGCTTTGGGTTAAAAATTGAATAAAGGAGAAAATTCTTTTCTAGTGGCTTAAAAGAGATGGTTAAGTCATACAAATTAAAACTCACTATTAAAACTTGACTTTTCAACCCTTTCGAAGGGGTTGAGGCGGCCAACTCCGATCTACTTTTTCAACCTCTTTCGAAGGGGTCGAAAGGAAGTCAAGTATCTACCTTTTAGTGGAACCATTCGAAGGGGTTGACGTGGTTAGCGAGGGATGGACTTCTTCGAAAGCAAAAATATGTTTCGATATATTTTGACACCTTTTGAAGAAGTTATCTCAAAGGATCCAATTTAATGGCTACACAACATATATTTTCGAAGGTTCAACTCTTTTTTAAAGTACCCAAAATTTAACATATGTGAAAGTGGATTTAATTTATCATTTTATTTCGAGTAAATCATACTCAATTTTGACTTGCTTTTGAAGTTGTTAAAAGTTAAAAATTTATACCTCATGTCATCAACTGGATTGAAAATAGTGCATTTTTGTTAAAGTTGAAACTTTATCAAGCCTTTCGACCTAATCGAAACCTCTCAGATTGAGACAAGCCTAGTTGTTTGTATGCTTTCGAACCTCTATTTCCCCTTTTCGACTTGCTTGAGACCTATTATATTCAACATGAATATAACTATCATTTTCTAAATATAAACACTATCGAAATGTTCCAAGGTCCTTTCATTTGTATTAAAATCACTTGGATCCAAGTCTTTCGGTTTAATGAGAGTACAGTGTTCTGGAAATATTCATATTTTTTTAGTAAACTAAGATCTGTGGGTTTCGACATGTCGAAAGGTTTATTTGATTTGATTATGGAATGTTGTTTATAGTTCTCATAATATATATACATATATTCAAATTGGTATTGTAGGGTTAGTTGTACTTAAAAATAATAAAAATTTTCTGAGCTTCTGACTTTGTCGAAGGGTGTGTTTAGGTGTTTCTATTCCATCCACCCCTTCAATATCGTCGAAAGCTCTATGAATTTCATGATCCAAATTTACTTTAACACTCTTTTGAAGTTGTGGAATTATATATCTTGGTGGATATTTGAATTATTGTAATAGGTTTTCGACATCTTCAAAAGGTGTTAATAATGAAATAAATTATAAATTTTAGTAAAATGGTTTCACCTGACATGATCATGGGTTTGAAAAAGACTTAAGAAACATGAAAAGGATATAGCTCCAAAGGCAGAATCTTCACCAAAAAAGTTTGAAGCCATCTCAAGACATTCTTTGTTATCTTCTCAAGATGAGGTTGACGCCATTCTCAATGACTTAGGAATCACAGGAGTAGAAGTTATTCCTCCTGGTGATAGTGATACTATCCAGAATCCTCCCGAAGGATATTTTGCTTATACTGCCATCCATATCTGTCATGGTGGCTTTATTCCATTCCAAGGTTTCTTATCTAGATTCCTGAATCATCTTGGCGTAGCACCTATTCAAACTATCACCAAATGTATATACCTATCTTATCTCCCTAGAGCTCATGGCCTTGGAATAAGGCATTCCTTCTTTAAGCGCAGAAGTTCTTAATTACTTAGTGCATTTGGTTAACCTAAGAAATCTTAATACCTAAATTTTCAGGGCTAACCCCCATAAGAAACTAATTTAAGAGGGAATAAATAAGTTCAGAGACTGGGAGACGCAGTTATTTTACGTCAAATGTTTCCCAAATATTAGTGGAGTCTTCTCTTCCCCTCGTAAGTTAGTCATAATTTTCACCTCTATTAAATTACTCTCTTTTGTTGAATTACGTTTCCTTATTAGGTCCTGCTCCTAAAGATCTCAATGATGAGGGGAAGAGAATCGTGAAGCTGTTGACCGCTGCTTCAAGTAGTATGAGGAATAGACTTACACTATTGAGGTCAAACAATCTCCAGAAACATTCCCTCCTTCCCGTTGGTCAAAGAGTTCTTGGACAACCTCCTCTTGTCCAAAATACTTCCAAGAGCAAGCGTTTCCTGCCTTTAGGTGATCCTAAAAATTTTCTCTTATGTCTACAGTTTGTCTGGATCAACCTGGTAAGCTTTAAATGTAGCATTTGTAACGTACCATCGTGTTACTCCTTAGATTGTCTTATTAACTTATGCATCTTGGATTATAGCGGTTGCTCCCCTGCTAAATTAACCACAGAAGATCCACTCCTTCCAATTTCTGAATCTAGTGCTTTGGCTCTAACTCAAGCCATCGCCAGCACAAGGATGATCGCCAAAAGGAAATTGAGTGGAATGACTACGATGGGTCCTTCTCTTAAGAAGACTAAAACAGGTGATATCCAATCTTCTCCTCCTCCAAAAGAGGATGAAACAGGTAATGTGAGAAAAATTATAGAAGGTCCTACTCTTGAAGCTTCTATCGACCAATCTAAAACAACTCTTTCAAAGGACGACCTCAAAACCTACATTGTTGTGTCCGATTCTCCAAGAGTCATTGAACAGATGCAAAAGGATTTGGGCACTTCAACTCCTTCTCAGGAGTTGGACCCCTCTGGACCCCTATCGCCGGTTTCTCCAAACGATTTTGAGAGATGGTATAATAAATTTTGAATTCTCCTTCATTTACTTCCATTCATCCACCTTCTTCTGTTTCTGACCCGATAGGACATTGCCGCTCTCTAATTGAGCAACAACTTCTATACGTTCCATATTACTTTCCCATCATATTACTTATTTCTTACTGAATTCTAACTTATGTCATACCTTTCCTTTAGTTGCTGAAAATTTAGACAAGGTTGTTCAGGATTTGTGAAACATACACTTGTGTTCAGGATTTTTGAAACATACACTTGTGTTATATACTTGTAAATAATTTTATAAATTATGTAAATATCACCTGGTCTATAGCTTTTCCTTACAATGTTGTTTTTGAATCTGTTTTCTGATAACTTGGACTATGGTTTTTATATTTGCTGGTCCATCCAATCTTCCTTACTGATCTCATTTCCCTGAAAAGTACAAAGCAAACAATATTCCTTATCATTAATTTGCCACCTATGCAAGAACTTGTTCGGTGATTTGTTCACATTATTAGTAATAACATTAAGAATTCATAAATTTAAGTAATGAATGTGAATAGATCATCATGTGAAAATAGTGATAATAAGTGAGAAGAAATTCCATAATTGGATACGGCTAAATGTCTTGAGTCCCAACTTAGGTAATGATGAGAGAGGGCCAGGAATCTAACCCCATCTGTAGAAGATCAAAAATCTAATAATAGAGAACCTTAAATCCAATTCTGGTATTAATTATAGAAGTTTAAAAATTCCTCTTTTGGAAATAACTAATAGAAAGCCAAGAATAATCGTTTAATAATAAAACTCCAGCGATCGTCATCTGGAATTAAGTCATGGAAGATTAGGCATCCTTTTTCAGGAACAAATAATATGAGTCCAGAAACCCTTATCTAGAAACAATAGAAGACTGAAAACCCAGATTCGGGTATTGGTACGATAGATCCAGAAACTAGTAGAAGATAGAAGTCCATAATAAAGGTTTTAGTATTAGAGGCCCTGAAGCTTAAATTCAGGCATTAATGAGCGAAGTCTAGAAATCAATAGTAAGAGTTCCAAAACCCAGATTCGAGTATTAATAAGTGTTATCCAAAAATTAATAGTAATTGACCCGAAACCCAGATTTGGGTATTAATAAGTGTAATCCAAAAATCCTCTTTTGGAAATAAGTCGGAGGCTATAGATTCTTATTTGAGCCTTCTGTTATTAACCACTCTTTGGATTTTAATTCTTTTGACATGTGCCACCCTTTAGGTCTCATATGCTATCATTGTTTGATGTGCCGCTTCTCGGGCTCGGATGCCTAAGTCCGTTGTCGTCTAGTGTGCTTGGTTAGCTTATCCACAAGCAGGACCCAAGGACATATCCAACCTCCCTCTAAGAGGCCCTCCGGCCAAGCCTTACAAGCGGTACTGAAGGCTTGTTCGGTGCCTTCGCCAGACCATAGGGTGGCGGGACCAAGGGCTTACTCCATCCTCCCTCCAGGAGGCGCCTTGATCTGGCCATAGCATGGCGCGATCAAGGGCTTGTTGATGATTTAACCTGGCCATAGCGTGGCATGGATAAAGGCTTACACTAACCTCCCTCTAGGAGGCACCTTGATCTGGCCATAGTGTAGCGTGATCAAGGGCTTGTTGATGTTTTAACCTGGCTATAGCGTGGCACGGATAAAGGCTTACTCTAACCTCCCTCCAAGAAGCACTTTGACTTGGCTAACTTGGCGCAGACAAAGGCTTTGACCGTTTAAGGTAATTTCCAAATTTAAGGAGAATTCAACTCCCGTCCATGTAGATATTTCTTACAAAAGTGGTTCTTTATTGAATTTGACTAGGATCACTTTACAAGTCTATTGATTTTGCCTTATCTGAAAAAGTTGATCACCATTCCTTCAAGTGCGCTATATTGATTTGTCTCATGCCCATTCATCATATGATAGTGGCAGTAGGATCCTCCCTTATTCCTTTCGTATTTAGGCCTTTTCTTTTGGGATGGACAGTAGTTGAGTTCCTCCTTAGTTAGCAAATAAACATTCTCAATTGATGTAATCAGATTGCATTCCTTAAGGAGTCTCGACTTGAAGCTTGTCTTTTGAGGATAGTTTCTAGATTTTTTATTGCTTGATTCTAAAGTTTCACCCTCAATGACCAATTTCCTTTTCAAAATCTTTTGAAGCTCATATGTAGGCAATGTCCCACTTGTTGCTTGTTGCCATTTTTGTGCAAAGGTGTTGTAATCAGCCATCATCCCTTCTTCAAAGATAGTGCCTTTGGTATAGAGTTGGATTGTCTTCTTCATTTGGTCAAACAAGTGATCACGCTTATCTTTTGTTCCCCCTAATGCAAAGATAGGTGTAGGACCAATGTGATAGGGGTTTAAACTCCACTTGTTTGGGTCATAAGATTCAGCTCTCTTTCTCTTTAGGATCCTTAAAGCTTCCAATCTCAACATTTGCTCTCCATATAGTTTGGAATCTTCAATAGTTCCATGGGAGAATCCAATTGAGTGTGGCTTTAAGGATCCTTGTTCGGACTTTTTAATTTTTCTAAACATGGTGGTGTAAAGTCTAAATTAGGTAAGATTTGAATAGAATAGGGTTAGAGGAAAATAAAGTTGGTAATTCAACAAGGTCGGAGGTTCGAGCCCACTTTCTAGCATCAAAAATGTTAATAAGAAAACCTGTCAACACCCAAAATGAAGTTTAAAGTGTAAGTGACCCCTTCGAAACCACCTTTCGAACAGATGGGAGTAGTTTAAACCTTTTGAATCCCTTTACCCAAATAATTTTGATGACTTATATCTCCCTTAGGTCAACTTTTCGAAAAAGTTGCTGCAATTATAACCCCTTCAAAATAAACTTTCGATCCGGTTGAGATATTTAAACCTCTATTAGAATACCATTTGAATTAGTTGAATTGGTTTAGGATCTTATCGAAACCTCCTTTCGAAGTGGTCAAGGTGACTCGAGGTTAGGACCTAATTATTTAAGGATTTTAGTTGAATTCAAGAGTTTCGACTCCCTCGAAAGGTAGCCTTTCGATCATTTTGATACCAGCAAATTATAACTAGAACCACTTAGAAACATTGAATCAGCTAATATATCCAATAATGTCATAAACTTACTTTGATAATATATTCCTTTATCATTAAAAGCTTAAGTAATACAAAGAAGTCACATCCCCAATCTAATTTTAGAATTAGAGTTTACAAATTCAAGAAAGAACAAGTATGGGTTGAATGAAAATGGATCCCCTAAACAGTACCCCTAGGGTCTTATTTATAGGCGTAGGTTGGCCCCATTCGAATCGGTCCTCTCGACTTAGTCGAAAGGGTGCCTTGGTGACCTTTAGTTGCTGCTAACATCAGGGCGTCCTTTTTACTTTGCTTTTAAATTGAACTTGAGTGCTTTCGAGTTGGTCGAAAACTATAGATGCACTCTCTACTTTGTTGTTGATGTGCTGTTGCAAGTAGGGAAGGATATGGGCTTTCGATTTTATCGAAAGGTGAATCTTTGGGGCTTCGAAGGAGTTGGAAAATAGTAGAAGGTTTAAATGCGGAAGGTAGCTTTCGAAGACATACTTGTTGACTGTTGCAGAACTCCATCCCCTGGAGTATGAGAATGCCATATTGAACTTAAGTAAGCTTTCTTTTATAATTATGAACGGTCTCAACCGGTTTGAAAGGCTTATTTATGCTTTCGAAGGGGTAACTCTATCCAAATGTTCTTCTATGGAATATGAATGAAGGCGAAACCCACTCTTTCAAAAGGTTGGCGCGCATGTGAAAGCTTGTAATCTGTTGTCTTCGAAAGTTGTTCCTTAACTCATTTGAAGCTCCTTTATGCATGTGGAAGCTACTGTTTCGAAAGAGACTCTTTGAAGCGAAAGGGTGGCTCTGCCACTAAGTGCCACCTTTGGACCTCTTCGAAAGTGCCCGGCTCATCTAACTTATTGTTGAAGCATCCCTTCGACTCTTTCGAATGGTTTTGCTAACGCTGTCATTCCTTGTGAATCCCTCTTTTATATTCTTCATGGTTTCGACAAGGTTGAAGTGAAGACTGATGGTAACAACATGCTTCTCCTTGCTCCTTGTGTATACAAGAATATCATCCACAAATACCACAATGAATTTGTTAAAAAACCTCCTAAATACTCAGCTCATCTGATCAACAAAGTAGGCGGGTGCATTAGTCAGTCCGAAGAGCATGACTAACCACTCCTAGAGTTTGTCGGGTTTATTAATTGTTGTCTTCTAAATGCAGTCCTCAACTACATGCAACTGATGGAATCTGGTAGCCAAGGTAAGCTGTAAGAATAATCTAGCTCCAACCAATTGATCAAAGAGATCATCTAGGCGGAGCAGTGGATAATGATTCTTCTTTGTCAGTTTATTCAGCTCCCTATCATCGACGCAAAGTCCAATGAACCATCCGCCTTGGTGGCAAAGACGACTGGTGCTTCTCACTCAGAAATACTCCTACTGATAAAGCCCTTCTCCAACAACTCATTCACTTACTTATTTAATTCGCATCTTTCCTTTGGAGCCATATGCCTTAGTAATAAGGCAACAGGTCTAGAATTCTCGATAAGATATATCCTAAACTTGATCTCTCTCTGAGGCGGGAGACCGGTAACCTCATCAAAAACATCTAGAAAATCTCTAACTATAGGTATTGCTCTAAGCTTGTCATGTGATAGATTCAATGAATATAAGTAGCTAAACATAACAGAACCTCGGGGATTGCAATAAATCTCTAAGCTACGTCCACTATACGTGCTCAATCTAACGACCTTCCTATCATAGTGTAAAACAGCCCCAAACATGGTCATCCAATCCATGCCTAATATCAATCAAAACCTAGAAAATCGCAGTACAAAGGCCTCATGATCAAACTCAGCCCCTATAATAAACAACTTCAAACCCCTACACAACGTAGACAAATAGGCCGATCCTCCTATGCGGTTTGACACAACTACAGGGTCCATGACTATACTAGTGTGCAAGTGTAAGTCATTAACAAGTCTATAAGAAATGAAAGAATGTTAAGCCCCAATATCAAATAAAGTGCGAATGGATAAACCAGAAAGAGTCAACACACCTTTGATCACCACTTTCTTACCCTTATGCATAAGTCACTCGAGTAGGAGTTTGATTAAATGCTCCTGATGGTGCTGTGCAAGCTCACTCCTGATGATGTTGTGCAAGCTCGCTTCAGATGTCCAAACTGATCATAGTTATAACACTTAACCTTAGAAAGATCACCCCTTTACTCCTTCATAAAATGTCCCTTCCTGCTACACTTCCTATAGTGCATATCCTTCTTATGTATCTTTCCCTTGGGTCCACCTCCACCTTTTTGTTGGTTCTACTATGCTTTCCCTACAGCCTTCTTGGGTTCCTTTCCCTTGCTTTACCCTTGGAGATGGTATTTAGCAAAGACATATCCACTAGACCCCAATATGTAGCACCCATAGGAATATGAGTCACAGCTAAGTCCCGAAGAGGTAGGCTTATCCCTTTAGTAAATTTGAGAGCCTTCTTGTGTGGTGTGTCAATCGGTCCCATACCAAATCTAGCTAGCATATTGAACTGGTTGACGTACTCCTTAATAGACATATTTCGTTGCTTTAAGTAAAGGAACTTCACTAACTGCACACCCTCCTCTGCCCTAGGAAGAAACTTTAACTCAAATCGCCTATAGAACTCATCCAAAGTGATCACCTCTCCATTAGTCTCAGCCTCAACTACCTCCCACCAGCTCAACGCCTCACCCTATGACTACCAGGTAGCCAACTGCATCCTTGCCTCGTCAGTCAAACCCATTAAACCAAAGATCCACTCACAAATGTGGATCCATGACCTCGAATCCACATAAGACATGTCCCCGTTTATAGCTTGATAGAGTTAGGGGTATGCACTAGGGGCAATTCTATAATTTATTGTAATTAATTAACTCTGTAGTTAATTCTCATTCGTAATAAAGATGTTTTCTTTCTGTTATATTTTTTATAATGTGTTATAAATAATTAAATTAAAATATTCTAACAAAAAATTCATAAATAGTGTGTTTGTGATAGTAATTACAAATAGTTGTAATCATGAGTATTATATCATAATATTTTATAGAACACATCACCTTAAACGTTCCTAGTTAAGATGCACTATGATGGGATATCGATTTATCCATTGAGACTAGAGTGCGTAACACTCTCCAAATGTTGAGCAGTGTATTACTCATGACTACTAGGGGCACCAAGAGGTTACGTATTGATGGTCATTAGATAACTATGGAATGACTCACTCGATAGTTTTTTGTTGGCTAATATAACTAATTTACATAGTTCTCTCGACTTGAAAATACTATCAATCTTTAATATGAAAGCTTAACTTTGATTATAGTCAAATTATGGCATTGCGTCCATCGAATGACTTTTGTTGGGTCGAGTGGAAGTATTAGGAGTAAGGCACTATTTAAGATAGGATTCTTCTCCTCAGTTATATTGGGTTAGTATCATGCTTAACTCAAGTCAACCCAAAGTCAAAATCTCTAGCTAGAGTGATACAGTTAATAATAATTATTATTGTTGAACCAAGGACTTTGCGTTTGGACTATAGAGTTGAATATGGACGATGAATTTTGATCATTACCAAAATTCAACAAGTCCAAAGTGGTATAGTTTTGACGTCGAAAATTAGTGTAAATAAATGTCACAACCGGGTAACACTTAGTTAACTAAAATTAGATTTTACCGAAACTAAGTAGGCAATAAATTTGGCCAAAATGTCACAACACTTACTGAGTAAATTATGAAAGTTAACATTCGAATAGCTCAATGTTAATCGATGACCCAATTTACATCGGATGAGTCATACAACCAATATGATAAATTCTCTTTAGACCAAGCGACGTAACTAGTTTATAATTGTTATAAATTAATTAATATTTATGAAATATTGATTATAAAATTTTGAATACAATTTGAGGAATAAATATTATTGTATTCATATTTATAATAGTTATAAATATATCGATCGATCTGCGATATCGACTAGCAATTAAATCAGATTTAATTAGTAATATTTATTTAGACCTAAATGGGATATTAAACCATGATATATGGTGATACATTTGGCAACAACAAGCATGTATGGGTTATTAAATGGGTTATACCTTGCACGAATTGTAACATATCGGAAAAATATAAATAACTTATATTCAAATATGGGGATTATTTAAATATTTGAATTGTGAATTAAATATTTATCAATAGCATTATATAACTCCTTTTTAATTAATAAATAATAACGATGAACTCATTTTATGAATTTATTTCAATAATAAATAGTTCGAATAAGAAACAAGAAAATAAATTGTTAATAAAATGACTTGGTTTTATTGACGTATTTTTATTTTAATTTATTGGATTTTTTCGTAAATTTTAATTTGGAAAAAATTTAAATTATCGTTTAATGTATTTTTCAACAAATGATGCATTTTTTAAATTTAAAAGAATAAGATAACCAGTGTATTTTATTATTGTTTTGAGATCGTACAACGAGATGTTGGAAATTGTAATATAAATTAAACTCTACATTTAGAATAATCAACTCTCTGACTATTCCTCATTCCTCTTTCTCTTTTCATTTTCAACTTCCAGTAAAAAAAAATAATGTCCACCTCTTTAAAAATTCAAAATCAAGTGATTTACTAATCGAAAAAAAATAACGTTGGATTCTTTGAACTCGTGAGGCCAGGATCTTCGAATCCATGTTAGTTTGGTATGTGCAGTTGTCGTTGGTCTCGACCGATATGAGGAGGTTGCATTGTGTTTGTTGTGAGGAGGAGCTTTGGTAGTGAGATTTTGGTTGAAGGGCAGTGTTTTGGAAAATACGACGTTAGGCTTGTCGTACGTTGACCATCAGGTCGCATTCCATAGGGGAGAGTCGAGTTGAGTGTTTTTGGTATGGGTGTGTCGAACTCGCGAAGAGGAAGACGTTGGCGAAAGCGGTTCGTTGTTTCGTGAAGCGCGGAGGAAGAGAGTAGGAGAGAAGGTCGACGTTAATGAGTGCATGTACATGTGCCTGTGCACATTTTCAAACTAGGGAAGAAAGGGTTTTTAAGGCAATTGAATTTTAATTAAGTGATTAGCTTAATTAATTATTTTAATTGATTCAAAACTTATAAAACCAATAACTATTGCATACGAGGTTAGATTTGAACACGGTCTTTTGCATTGGACTCGTAACTATGTTATCTACGCATTGGAGTTGGATTTGTTGAACTTGAAGCTATTTTAAGCTAAAATCGAACGTCATCAAACCATAACACGAAATTGTCAACTGGAATTCTAGTGACTTTACTCACCTTTAAATAAATTATATGATATCTATGTTTCTATAGATTTTTGTTGAATGCTTAGATGATAGTTTGTATATTGTTGTTTGATTGTTTTTTGGATTTGATTCCTACTTAGAGGTGGATGAAATAAATAACCATTGTGTTATAGGGAATAAAAGTAAGAGGAAGTCGAAGTGTATATGTAGCGAATATGTCGCTATGGAACACTTCGAAATACACATACATACATATGATTTACATAGGACTTTTGCAGAGAGACCTCAAGGGGTTTCTTACCAATATTGATTTACTTATATTCTTATATTGCTTATATAGTTGTTTGGTTGAAATATTTATGACATATTGTTTGATTTGTGTAAGTGTCATTATAGCGATCGTTTGTACCAAAATTGGGCACAACACTCTTCAGATGTGTTTGAAGAGATAAAATGAAGAATATAAATGGAAAATGAGGAAGATCTAACAAACACACCAATCGACTAATAGAAAAATCACACAGAAACACACAAATTTAGAGTGGTTCGGCGGATGGCCTACGTCCACTATGAAATGGCTAACTTTTATTGATATTTGCTTACTGGTTACAATGAATTACAACAGTACAATCCAAGTACAATAGTGATTTCGGCAGAGTCTGGACATAGAATAGCCAAAAGTCCTTTTTCAGTAGGTCCTGGGCTGCTATTTATAGGCGTAGGCAGCAAATATCTTGCCCAGATCTCGGAAGACCCCTTCTCTCACGTGGATGGGCCCACGCGATCGATCCTCGGTCGTTTGTACTCAATCCGTGATAGATACGAATGAAATTCGTATCGATCAAGATTTATCCCAATTGAGTCGTGATCAATCATGAACATTCCTGAGGTTGTACGCAAGCTCCTGTGAAAATTTGGTAGCATTTGAACTTGTAGATCTCGAGTCATGAACGATGCAAGTTTGAATTTGTTGAAGGCTGCTGAGTTCGCATCGCTTCTGTCATCGCTTCTATTCACATCGTTTCTGGGCACGTGATGACTAATGATGTGGCGCTAGCATTTAGGATCGATCCACTTTTTATGCCGAGTGTCTGAGTCATCCGTCTTTACGTGTTCTCTTCGTATCGCTTTACTGCACTTCCTTTCGTATCGATCTCTGAAGCCACTTCGTATCGATGGCATATTAACCGCTTCTTATCGATAACCTCCACTCCAATTCGTATCGATATAAACTTAAACTCTTCATATCGATTGAAGATCGATTTCGTATCGATGCCTTTTAAGTGTTGTTTTATATCATTTGTTGGTGATCGATATGACTGTGTATAAGATGATCGATACGAACTATGTACAAGATGGTCGATACGAACTGTGTATAAGATGATCGATACGAACTGTGTATAAGTGGATGTGATACGAAATCTCCTCAGTTGATGGATACGAAACAGAGCGGACGTGATTGATATGAAGTGGAATAGGTATGATGGATACAAAATGGATCGATGTGAAATGATGGATATGAACAGAACGTGCTTCTCACAGAATTTGATCGATCCATAACTTGAGTATATGAACTCCGATCGACTTGAAATTTGGAACGTTGGCTTCTGTGGCTTTGATTGTCGTATCATGTTAATTGTAGCTCGATCCGGACTCAGGCAAAATTTACCAGCATCCATAGCGAACTTGTGTATAACCGCTTTTCGGGATGAACTATCTTTGATTTTTGGTCAATTCCTTGGTATCACGGCCTTCCCAAAAGGCGGGATAACATTTGCCCCCCAAAGTACGTCCTGTATAAACATGACGTGCTTTGAAAGCTATCATCTTCATTCTAAAAAGTTCCATCCGATCTGTTGATTAGTTGTCTTTTCCTTGAGAGATGCAACATTTGATTGATCTTCAGTAATACAAATAACGAACCGTTGATTGCTAATTGTTGTACTGTGCACTACTATAACTGAGTATTGAATTATAGCAATCTGTTATTTGTTGTAGTAATCGCCATCAGGTGAGCATTCAACTCCTTGTGAGTTTTGAAAATTGGGTGTTAGTTTGACATACATGCACGTATGTTAACCTGACTCTCATTAACGTTTATACATTCACGAGTCGTTGTCAGTTCAGTTTTTTTTATATCAAACCTCGTATCGATCCTCTCCTGGATCGATGTGAAATTCGAGTTGTAACGACGCTTGATGGTCATTTTTAGATTATCCCCTCGTATTGATCCTCTCCTGGATCGACTTTAAGAAGCTGAAAAATCCTCTTTGTGTCGATGGCGATCAACACGAATTCGGACGAATCTCAAAGTTTTTGAATAGAGGGATACAAAACTGGCACTTCGTATCGATGGAGTGCTGATGGGTTGGAATGGTCCAAACATGTTTCTGTTGTATCATTCGTGTCGATGAATACGAATTCTTGTGGGCTTTAGGTTGATGGACACAAACAAAACATTTTGTATTGATGGCCATGCCTTCCAGTGATCTCCAAAATGATGGACATGAGGTTGTGATTTCGTATCAATGGACTTATGATGGCTACGAACCGTCCAACCGGTCCTTCGAGTATTATTCGTATCGATGGAGACGTACTCATGTGGTCCTTGAAATGATGGATACGAAATTTTCACCTCGTATCGGTGAATCATCGATGGATTTGAATGGCCATGTCCTAAATTGGCTCGAGTCGATGGTTACGAACAACTGTTGTATTCTCGGCCAACACAGAGGGATGGATTCGAACAATGCTTCGTATCGTTGACATGGGAGACCGCTTTTAACCGGTTGTCATAACTGGGAAACGAATTGTTTTTTTCTTCTTGGCTATACACCCATATAAATACATTTTTTACTTAGCCAATTTTTCATCCGCTTTTCACTTTACTTCCAGCCTTCGTATCAATAGAAAGATCGAGAAAAAGAACTATCTTCATTTCCAAATTGAATAACTCATTAATTCCTCAAACCGATTTCTTAAGCTAGGTAATTAACCAATCAAAACTACCCTAAAATGATGAAACTCGAGTTTTAATGCCAACTCGTCACAAGTCGTTGCCTATTCCGGCGTCATTGATGCCGGAGCTAGGTCGGAGTGAGGTCGAGGAGAGAACAATGGTGTTTAGGCTGCTTGGAGTAGAAGAAGCCTGGGAGCTCTCGTATCGAAGATGGATGAAGGATGAGTTCGTATCTACTCAAATGTAACGCGACTTCGTATCGATTGACAGAGCTGCCTCGTATCGATGGATGAAAGAAGGAACCTCTTTTGCGTCGACCCAGGACAGGGAAATCGCATTGATCTGGAACCGATAGGTGGAAGGAGGAGCTTCGTATCGATCTAGAGTGGCCGAAATTCGTATCGATCTAGGGCGATCGATACGAAGCATTGGCAGTGTGATCGATACGAAGTTGAGGAATCGATGATCGATATGAATTCTTGATAGGCGATCGATACAAAAGCGTGAATTTCTGATCGATACGAAATCTGTCCTTCTTCGGTCGATACGAATTAAGCTTCTTGGGATCGATCTGAGTTCAAACCTTAATGGATACAAAATCTTGCATAATCGAATGCTTGACTCCGACGAGCTTCTGCTTTGCATAATTGGACTTATCTGTTTCATTGCATACTTGACTGCCTATCGAAGCTTGTCGATGGAACTGTAACTTGATGAAATTTGATGAACATTAACTAGGATCAATCTCCGAAGTCTGAATGGCACGGTTGTGACGGTCAGCGATGACGTTCGCTTCGATTGAACCTCGAAATCTTATCGTTTGAACATTTTCTCAAATTCTATAGAATTTCTTAAGTATTATATAGCACTGCACTGCACAACGCATTCATGCATGTCACACTGGGGAACACACGGGCTTATTATCATCTAATGATGGTTTTTACTGAGTTGATTAGTTATGGAACCCGGGAGTTCACAGCAGCAGGAGGTTCAAAGTTCATCTCCTCCGATAATAGAGATGTTGGCCATCGCGGCCGAAGTCATAATTCCAGCTCCAGATGAGCTGCCAGGAGCAATCTTTGTTGGGAATCCGTAAGATTCTATACCATCTAATGTCTCTAAAGATATGTTGAGGATAATCTGCTTAAGACACGGTCTATCGTTAGATGACGTTCTGCTACCAGGACCGAATGATAGGCCACATATTCCCTCAGAAGGGTTCACCGCCTTTAACAGACATTCGTGCATAGCTGGAACACTCCCTCCATTTAACCAATACATCTAGGAGGTGTTATCTTACTTTGGAATTGCTCCGTCATAGTTGCACCCAAACAGATATGCATTGTTGAACAGTTTATTCATTGTCTTCATGGAGCATCTCTTACGGCCCCCGACTCCGGAGGAAGTTAGGTTCTTGTTAATGTCAAGAGTCGGGGGGATAACCCCTCATTCACATTCGTAGAGGCAGTCAGGAATTGTCAAGTGGTGACTGGATCCTGGACTAGGCTTAGCTACTTCAAGACGGAGTGGTTCTACGTTCAATGCCCGCCAGGGTTTGCTAGAAGGTGGTTAGTTAGACGTAAGTGTCACAATTCCTCTAGTGGCTTACGAGATAGTTGTAATCGACATTGAATCTAATATTTCCTTTTCTCTATAGTCACAATTCTACGACCCGAAGGTGTCCAATTTAAAGAAATAGTGCGGATCCTTCAGGAGGTGCCCGGTGAGATGAGAGAGATTGACTCGGTGCTGACAGATGAAATTTTGAGGGTCATTGGGCTAATTGATCAAGGCTAGAGCATAAGACTTGAGGGACTGCTCAAGACAACCCTAGGGAGACGGGTGAAGCGGAGGGCGCCCGAGATTGTAATTGCTAAGGAGGGCGATGAAGAAAATACGTCCATCGAAGACGAATCCTTAGCCGGGCCCCTAGATAGTTCTCGGCATTTAGAGGGAAGGAGGAAAGGCAAGGAAGTTGCTTATAAGCTTCATATGTCTTCAAGATGGAAATCTGTGGTCATGTCCCTGCCAGCCACCAGTGTTAGAATTTTGGAAACTCCTTCCGCACAAATGGAGAATCCTTTCGAAGGACTCGTCGACATTCCAACTCCGGACTATGTGTCGCTTCAACACGACATCGGATTGGAAGGGCTTCAAGCGCTTTAGATTTAAGCGAGTCACTTCCTACAAGTGTGGCCGACATAACCGGTTGGTTGGGGGGCTTAGAACAAGCATATATACACTTCACGGCACTACACAATTTCCAATCATAAGCTGTTCATTTCTGAAGATTATTAACTCTGCTTCTCTTTCTATTTTATAGATACGATGTCAAGACGGGAATCCATGCTCGGTAGCCTTCGCTCGGCACGCCAGTCATCTAGTTCATACTATGAGTCCCGCAGAAGGGAGGCTAATAGAGACTGCGACCGTGGTTATTCTAGCCAGAAGCATTATGAAAAGGAGTAGGACAGAGGGAGAGAGAGAAATAGAGAATACAGGCTTCGCTCCCGATCACGCTCTCCGCCACCTCGAGTCCCAACACAACCTTTCGGTCATGGTAAACAACCCTTGGAACCTTCACACCAAAGACCGCCTTCTCAAGTATCAAGGTCTGATTCACAGTGCCGAAGAACTAAAACTGTTATCACTGAGCAAGCTGTCACCGAGCCCATTGGGGAGGGAGCGATCAGAATCGCCCAGTTGAAAAAAGACTTTCCAAACATCTGTTTTCATGGCTTCATCTTCCCTCCGCATTTAAAGAGAATTCCAGTTGAGGTAGAACAAACTATGCACAATTACATCCATGATGTTTACAACTAATATCAGGAGTGGATGAAGATCAGGGACAAAGCATCGGCGGTGGCCTTCGAGCGGGCGAAAACGATTGAGAAATTAGAAACCGATCTCGCTCAAAAGGATCGCATAATTCAGGTGCTACATGATGAGAGCGAGTCCGCGAGAAACTCGGAGACAGAGGCCAACACAAGGGCTGATGAGGCCACTTGGCGAATGGAAGAAATGAGGCGGACGCACTTAGCCCTGGTCGAGGAGATGGGGCATCGAAACACCACAGTCATGGCCGAACGTGACGGGGCGCTCAAAGAGCTTGAAGAGCTTAAGGCCAAATTTGCTGAAATCGTCAAAGAGAAAGACGATGCAAACAAAGCTGCCCAGGAAATGTGTGAATAGGTTGTGGTGCTTAGGGATGAGAGGGACGCAGCAATGCTTAAAATTCAGGAAGCCAAGGCCAGGGTAGAGAATGAAGTGAAGATGGCAGAGACCAGGTTGGAGGTCGATATCAAAGATCTTCTTATCACATACAACGCCAAAGTTCTGAAGTACCGAAACCTAACCTGGCTCGATAACTATCCATCGCACTTGTATAATGCTTGGGGTCACTTGGTGGAAGACGAGAAAGCTAAGCATCAAGCCGAATCTGTTGATGAATTTGAACTAGAGAACCGAGTGCTGAGTAAAGACGAGAGAGGAGTTCTCCACGACATCACTATTACATATGAAAAGGAGAAACTCGATACCCAGCACTTGGAGACTGGAGAGGGTTCTGGTGTTGAGCGCCATGATGCTGGTTCCGAAACCCTTGTGCCAACCCTGCCTGAGTCTACTCCTGCGGTTGATCCTCAGTCTGTTTCTGCGTATAATCCCGATCAACCGCAGTTGTCTCCATCTCGTGAGCATGTTTCTGAAGCTGCTCCGCCACCCGCGAGCCAATCTGAGGAAGGTATTCTGAACAATTCTTGCATTCATTCAAAGCTAGAAACGTTGATTGAAGTAATCACTAACTCTTTTTCTTTGTCTTTATTCAGTGATAGGAGCTACATCTGCCGCGCCTCCTGCAACTCAAGAGCCGCATCACGAGCAGGAGGCCATCATAACGGAAGCGACAACGACAACGACCACTGCATCGACCGATGGAGCGCAGGGAAGCACTCTTATCTTTGATGAGCAGATGATGCAGGAACTTCTCGGTCATCAAAGTGACCCTTTTGCCGATCTTCCATTCGTCATGGGTGGTGGCGCACCTGTGATCAGCTCCTCGGGCCCAACTGCTAGCATTCCCGGCGAGGCCCAAACAATCCACGAAGATGAGATACTGGCTGAAATTAACACCGAGATGGAAGCAACTACGCGGACAGTGGCTTTGGAGGTGGAATGGCGGGACCTGGTCTAGCCTCTTTGCGAATGATTTCTCCTGGAGGCACGGTCGTTGACACCAGTGTGCCCCCTCCGTCTTCTAACATTGATCCTGTCCCTCCGACTCCGCCTTCAGGAAGCATTCCAATCCATGTGAGTTCGGAGGAGGAAGTTACCATAATGCCCCCGACTGGAGATCAATCGCCAAAAGGCAATGGCTCAAAAAGGTATCCAAGCGGTAGCTCCAGCGGGTCAACGCCGAGGGGAAGAAGAAGAAAGTAAAAGAATAAGCATGTCTTTTCATCTCATTTTTGGTAGACAAATAGGAATTCCTTTTTGCTTTTTGTAGGCCGTGTATAGATGCGGATTCGGCCCTTGCTAGTAGGATTTTTTGGAATAATTTTGTACTTATCCTTCTCTTCCAAAGAATAGTTGAAATAAAATCTCATTTTGTCTTCAGCACAATTTTGCATTCGTTTCGCTTAAGTATTTCAGCGTTTGAACTTCCATTCAATGTACTTGTGGAGTTTTAGTTTTAGAATCGGACCCGGGTTCAGTTGCTAAGTTCTGGAGTCACGGCTTCGGGTCACGATTGAATTGTTAAGTCAAATTCTAATACTAACTGTTTCAATCAGTGGCTGATACTTAAGTTCTACCCCCAGTTTCGGGGACAAACTGAAAAGATCGGTAGGCCATCATTCTTCGCCTTTAATATATCAAGCCCAATTATGTTGAATCGAGGCTGAAACAAGACGAGTTCGGGTGGTCGAATCACACCTGCTCATCCATTGGTGATTGCATCCACGCTCTGAGGATTTAGATTGATTCGTAGGTGGTCAGTCACACCCACTTTGCATTTATACTCCGGCCCGCACTCTGGGGGATCGGAGTTATCCTACGGGTGGTCGATTCACACCCGGTTTGTGTTTAAACTTCAATCTGCACTCTGGGGATTTAGAGTTGGTCGATGTTTATACTCCAGTCCACTCTCTGAGAATCTAGAGTTAGTTAATAGACGGTTAATCACATCTGTTATGGGTTGCAGAACTTCATTCGCACTACGGGAACGACAGGTGTATCAAGATCGCGGATGGTCGAATCACGTCCACCCTGAGTTAACAAGTGAGGTCGTTAGATGGACGGGTCCATCTTCCTCGAACTTGGTGTAAACACGAGCGAAGTCGTTAGGTGGACGGATCGACCCTTTTCGAGCTCGCATTTGCAAGTTTATACTCCAGTTTGCACTCTGGGAATCTGGAGTTAGTTAGAGGATTGTCGTGTATCAATCCTTCTTTGGCTTCAGTGTGATGACTTGCCCCCGAGCTCAGGTTTCACTTAGTGAGTGGCCGGTCATATCACAGTCACTCCCTATTTGAATAAGTCCCATTGTAGGATGGAACTTAGCTCTCTGTGCATTGTGATGGTCGTATGAAGCATTTAGAAATCACTACTCTGGCTCGAAGAGATTGCATTTTATTGCTGAAATAAGAAAATACGGCAAAGTCAGTTGCCTTATTACAAATTTAGATTTTGAAATGCATAAAAAAATTGCAAAGGAAAAGTAGACTGAATAAATAAATAGAGCCTGTTATGTGTAGTAGCGACGAAGACTCTCGCTGTTCCAGGCTCTCGGCAGAGTAAGACCATCAACGGTCGATAATTTGAATGTGCCATCTCTGAGCTTTCGTTCGATGACATACGGCCCTTCCCACGTTGACTTCATATGTGAAGGAACCGGGTAACTTCTCTTAAGGACGAGATCACCGAGTTCGAAGGTTCGGGGTCGGACCTTGGCATTGTACAATCGGGCGACTCGGCTTCAATATGTGGCTGCCCTCAAATCAGCCTCTTCTCGCTTCTCATCCAATAAATCTAGAGATTTGGCAAGTAATATATTCGTCTTCAGATCATAATATGTCACACGATGAGAAGGTACTTCCATTTCGACTGGAATAACGGCTTTGAACCGTAGGAAAGAGAGAACGGAGTGTGGCCAGTTGCGGATTTGTGGGTTGTCCAATAAGCCCATAAAGCAATAGGAAGTTCATCGACCCATTTTCCTTCAGCCTTTTCCAGTCGTTTCTTCAGAATGGACTTTATAAATTTATTAATAGCTTCAACCTGTCCATTCGCTTGAGGGTGCGCAACTGCGGAGAACTTCTTCTGAATGTGGAATCGTTGACAGAAATTCTTAAATTTAACACCGTCGAATTGGGCTCCGTTGTCGGTGATGATGGTATGTGGGAGACCAAATCGACAAATAAGGTTGCGTACTACAAAGTTGATCACTTTTTTTGTTGCGATAGTAGCAAGGGGCTCAGATTTCGCCCATTTGGTAAAGTAATCAATCGCAATGATGGCGTACTTCGCACCCCCTTTGGCGAGAGGTGGAGAACCGATAATGTCAATGCCCTATACCGCAAATGGGGGATGGAGCGACAGAAGTATTGAGAATCCAAGATAAGGTCACGGCCCATGGACTGACCATCTGAGTTATTTCAGTAGGCGGGGCTCTTGGAATCCGAGCATGTTTTTGACATCTGTCACATTTTCTGGCGTAATCCGATGCATCACGATTTACAATCGGCCAATAGTATCCATATCGAAGCACTTTCTTGGCTAGAGCCTGCCTCCCGATGTGATCACCACATTCTCCTTCATGTACATCATGCAATACTTGTTTGATTTCATCGTGGGCGATACACCGGAGTAAAGGAACATAGTACCATCTTCTATACATGACCCCATTCTGAATAGTGAACCGCGAAGCCTTTCAAAGAACTTGTCTTTTTTCACTCCTACGCTTCGACAGGGTCCTATGCTCGAGATAGTATCTAAACGGAGTCATCCATGACTCCTTATCGGGAACGACTTCAAATACCTAGTCTGTTTCCATCTAATCGATGCTAGGGGAAGATAATGTCTCTATGGGAACGATTCACATTCACTGTGCCTCACATGTACTGGCTAACTTTGCTAAGGAATCGTCCTTCCGATTGCGTTCTCGGGGTATGCAATAGATGGCATAATAATCGAACTGATCCAATATTTCCTGAACCCAAGCAAGATAAGCAGCCAGTCTTCGGTCTTTCGCCTGATATTCCCTCCGAACCTGACACATGACCAATTGTGAATCACAACAAATCTCCACAGCAATAATTCTTAAATCTCTGGCAAGTCTCAATCCGGCGAGCAGGGCTTCATATTCGACCTCGTTGTTAGTCGCATGGAAATCGAACTTTAAGGCATAACATATAGATCGGCCTTCAGAAGTTTCAAGTACAACTCCGGCGCCTGAACAACGGTCATTTGATGCACCATCAATATGTAGCTTCCAGACATATTTACCATGATGAGTAAGGTTGAGTTACCTTTGTCCTATTGGGGATATGCACTAGAAACTGCAACACATATGTTGAACTTGTTACTTATTAAATCTGTGCCTAAAACACCATATGAGATGTGATGTGGTAGGAAACTATAAATCAAATATTTGAGAGTAGGGGGTTGTTCGGCATACGTTTAGTACATTAGTCTGTATAAACTAGAGCTAAGATCAGTATTGTGTAAATATATAGGATATCTCAAAAACTTAATGAGATATATATTCTACAACACCGGGGATCAAAAGGTCATTGTTTCTCGACACATTATCTTTTCAAAAAAGGAATTTTTGTCAAAGGAAATGAACAGCGAAGTTGTAGACTTGGATGAGATCCAAGAAATTAACACTGAAACTGAACCAGTAGGAGAATGAAGTTCTCTCGTATATAAAAACGTGCAACCAATTAGAAGGTCTAGTAGGGAATCTCACGCACTAGAGAGACACAACAGATTTCTTGTGGATGGCAAGAAAGAGGACTATGTCTAGATTATGACACTCCTCTATCTTTCCAATAAACACTACAAAGTAAAGACCCTGCACTGTGGCTTGGTGCAATGAAATCCAAGATGAATTCCATGTACAAAACAAAGTTTGGACTTTGTCGAACATACTTAAAGGGATAAAACCCATCAACTGCAAATGGATTTTTAAGAAAAAACTATATGCAAATGGGGAAGTGGAGACGTATAAGGCAAGGCTAGCTGCAAAAGGATTTCATCAAATTCAAGGAGTTGATTATAACGAAACTTTCTCACCCATAGCCATGCTTAAATCTATTCAGATAATGCTAGCTATCACTGCATTCTATGACTATGAAATATGGCCAATGAATGTAAAGGTGGCTTTTCTAAATGGTGATTTAGAATAAATTGTTTATATGTCATAGCTTGAGGGTTTTGTGGCTAGTGGGAGTGAGAGAAAAGCTTGCAAATTGTTGAAGTCCATTTATGGACTTAAACAAGCTTCAAGGAGTTGGAACAAATGTTTTTATAAAGTAATAAAATATTTTGGTTTTTATCAGAACATAGAGGAAGCGTGTATATATAGAAAGGAACAGGGTAACACTATCGTATTCTTAGTACTTTGTGTCGATAATCTATTATTAATTGGCAATGACACTTCGTTGTTGCAATCAGTGAAAGCTTGGCTTTCCAAGAACTTCTCTATGAAGGATTTGGGAGATGAAGCTTATGTACTTGGAATAAAGATCTATACAGATAGATCTAAGAGGCTGTTAGGATTGTCCCAATCCCTATACATAGACACCATACTGAAAAACTTGAGTATGGAGAATTCCAAGCATGAAAATGTTCCAACACAATCTAGAATCATCCTTTCTAAGAAGGATGCTCCACTTACCGATGAAGAGAAGGAGTATATGAAGAGGATTCCCTATGCTTCAGCCATAGGATCCATAATGTACACTATGCTATATACTAGAACGGATGTGGCGTACACGTTAAGATGCGTAAGCCGATACCAGTCTAATCCCGGGAAAAACATTGGATGGTTGTAAAATGTATACTTAAGTATTTAAGAAATACCAATGACATATTCCTTATATATGGGAACGAAGACCTCCTTGTGAAGGGGTATACAGATTCATGTTTTCAAAGTGACATAGATGATAGTAAATCGGTGTCTGCTTATTTCTTTACGTTTAATGACAGGGCTGTAAGTTGGTATTTATCTATGGCCCTCTGCAAATATGATGGAAAAGTTCCAAGCAAGAAGCAGTTGCCGATTCCACGATGGAGGCCGAGTACATCGCCCTCAATGAAGCAGCTAAAGAGGCAGTTTGGATGCGCAAATTTTTGAGTGAGCATGGTGTGATTCAGATACCAAGAATCCTATAGCATTTTTCTACGATAACAATGCAACAATAAAAATCACAAAGGTGCCTACAACACACAAGAAATCACAGCATATTCTTTGAAAGTTCCACCTAATTAGAGAGTTCATTGAGAAGAAACAAGTCGTGATACAAAAGGTAGATACTAAGGACAACATAGCAGATCCATTCACTAAAGGCCTGGCTTGGTTGGCTCTCGAAAAGTTGATTGAAGAGATGAGATTAAGATTACATAATTAGCCCCAAGTGCAAGTAGGAGATTGATAGAGTTAGGGGTGTGCTCTAAGGGCAATTCTATAATTTATTTTAAAATAATTGACTCTATAATCAATTCTCATTTGTAACAAAGATGTTTTTCTTTCTCCTATATATTTTGTTATAATGTGTTATAAATAATTAAATGTTCAATAAAAATATTTTAACAGAAAATCCATAAATTGTGTGTTTGTGATAGTTATTATAAATAGTTGTAATCATGAGTATTATGTCATAATATTTTATAAAACACATCATTTATAATGTTCCTAGTCAAGATGCATCAAGACTGGATATTGGTGTATCAGTTGAGACTAGAGTGTGTAACGCTCTACAAATGTTGGGTAGAGTATTACTCATGACTACTGGGGCACCGAGAGGCTACGTACTGATAGTCATTGGATAACTATGGAATGACTCACTCGATAGTTTTCTGTTAGAAAAGATTGGTGTGACTAATTTACACAGTTCTCTCGACTTGAGAATACCGTCGATGTTCAATACGAAAGCTCTACTTTGATTATGGTCAAATCATGGCACGACATCAATCAAATGACTATAGTTAGGTCGAGTGGAAGTATTAGGAGTAAGGCACTATTCAAGAGAGGATTCATCTCCTCAGTTATATCGGGTTAGTATCATGGTCAACTCAAGTCAACCCAAAGTCAAAATTTCTGGCTAGCGTAGTACGATTAATAATAATTGTTACCATTGAAACAAGGACTTTGTGTTTGGACTATAGAGTTGAATATGGATGATGTTGGAATTTTGAACATTACCAAATTCAATAAGTCCAAAGTGATATAGTTTTGACGAAGAGAATTGGTGTAAATCAATGTCACAACCGGGTAACACTTAATTGACTAAAATTGGATTTTACCGAAACTACATAAGCGATAAATTTGGCCGAAATGTCACACCACTTGCTAAGTGATGTTTGAATGTTAACATTCGAATAGTTCAATGTTAATCGTTGATCATATTTATACCTGATGAGTCACACAACCGATATGATGAATTCTCTTTAGACGAAACGATTTAATTAGTTTATAATTATTGTAAATGAATTAAATTAATCAATATTTATAAAAATATTAATTATAAAATTTTGAATATGATTTGAGAAACAAATATTATTGTATATATATATATATATATTTCTATAGTTATAAATATATCGATCGATATGCGATATCGACAAGCAATTAAACCAGATTTAATTAGTAATATTTATTTGGACCTAAATGGTTTATTAGCCCATGATGTATGGTGATACATTCGGCAACAACAAGCATGTAAGGGGTGGCTAAAAGATGGGGCAGGAATATCTTAGATGGATGGCTCTGATTTAGGGAGAATGGGTAAGAGATATGAGTCACCTTTCCCTCTATTCCTTCCATTATAAAAGGGCTCCTAACCCTAATACATATTAAATGGTTACATGTATGTATGTATAATAAAAAAAGATTTTTTATATGGATCAGATATATACATAGACATATAAACTTATTTTAATTTTTATCATTTGATTAATTAATTATTCTTATATTAATATATGTCATATTACATGAACTAATGACTTATAATTAATCACACCATCATATTATGTTAAAAAATGATCTTATATTTTATATATGCGAATTTATACTAATTATAATTTTATGTAATAGCAACGTATTTTTAATAATTATTTTATATTTTAATATTATTTAAATCGAAATATAAGTTAAATAATTCATATAAAAATAACATTTATTTCGAAAATTATATTTTAAATTTTATAAAATTTCTTTATCACCATATTATCTCTCGGAAAAAATCCTAAAATTAAAAAATCAATATTATTATTTTAAAAAATCATTTAATCATGCGGTAGATATTAATCAAATAATAAAAAATATAATTTAGACTTGGAAAATTTTCCCTAACTTTATAATATCATATTTGAATTTATAAAAATTTGAAATTTGAAATATATGTCACGAAAATAATTTTATATTTTATTATTTTTTGACTAATATATATATATATATATAATTTAATAGTATAAAAATATGTTATGTGTTGTGTATTGGATCTGGAATGCAATAAAAAAATTCAAATTTATTTAACTTTCATAATTAATATAATTATATGAACATACACACACCTACACATATTTACGTACACATATTTATAAATACTTTAGATCTTAAAATATAATTATATATATATATATATACATACATACATAGATATATACATATATATATATATAATTTTCTTACTGTAAAAATACGTGTATATTATATTTAACAACTTTTTATATTATGTGTATTTATATAGTCATTTATGTAATTAATATCTAATTTGATACATATATTACCCTTTTTAAGAAGAATATATATATATATATATATTACTTATACATTTATGCAATACTTACATTACACACACACACACGCAAGTAAAAATTTGTATTGCTTTAATACCTATTTAAATAAAATGTTCATACACACACACATCCATATATTTGGACAACATATAATACATATAACATAAGCTAACATGTCAGTTGCGATGCAAATCCCAACATTTATATATGGGCATGTCACACCTTGCATATATTGTCATGCTACACATGCACATACATACATATATGTATACGATACATATGTGTACAATTATATTTTATTAAACATAAATTAAATAAAATTCAATTCATTATTTATAAATTTAAATGAAAAAATATTTTATTTAAATTAAATTTAAAAATGTTTTAAATAAATTAGACTTCATAGGCCCAATATAGATCTAATAAGAGATATTTTTTTGATATTAACCCATATTTTCCAATGCGGGCTCAACGTGGCCTCCCTCCAAGATTTGAGAAAACTTTACAAAGCTTGGCAAAGTCTGTAGCAGTTGGTGGGCAGGCAACAGCCACACCTATCGCTTCCTCTGTGGGTCCTCTAGCGAGATTGAGCTCGGCTTGCTCCCTAACTTGAAGGTATCGACGGAACCATTTAAGGATGTCATGCTTGGGATTCCGGCTACATCACCAGAGCCTAAACCTACGGGATCAGTCATCTTCTATTTGTGAATTTTAAGAACTCTGTTAACAACTTTTCATAGATATTATAGGCATGAATAATATAGACATGAATCAAAGATAACTTAGGTACGAAAAAGAGTGATTACGTTTGTATAAAATCTTTTGGGAAAAGCTCTTCAAAAAATCCTTACTAATATATATATATATATATACATATTAAAATTCTGCTTTGAAAAATCTTTGGAAAACCTTTGGACAATCCATTTTTATCAAAAACTTTTCAAATACTTCTCCCAATAAGGTCCTAATTCCTAAGGTTCCTTGAACCTATCCTTTGATACCAACTGTAACCACCGACGCATCCCTAGATGCCGATCCAAAGCCTAGTGTGACTTTTGGACTCACGCCATGTCGAGAAATGCAGATCGTCGGGGTTTAAACACTTCACATCATAGAGACTAATACAAGCAGATATAATGTAAGATGTACTAAACTTTCAGATTTCACAACGGAAGGAAATAAACATGTATATATCATAGAAAAACATAAATCCTACAAAATATCAAGTCATAGTCTCAAAAAGATATTAGTACATGATCCAATACAGAGCACATAATAAAATATCCCTCAAAGTTTGATACAAGAAGAAAAATGTACTGACAAGCTAGGATAATACATGGAGAGTAAAATAGGATAAAAGCAGCCTGCTAATATAAGCTCGACTCTACAAGTGTCTAGAGTGGGTCAGTCACCTGTAGACCTATCCACCTATGGTGGGGAAAAAGAAGGAAAGAGAATGGTTTAGACATAAAGTCTAGTGAATAAGTACGAGTTTAATATGACGGTCATATACAGTTACTTTAATACTACTCAAAATGATATACGGTATGATACAAGTGTCCATGAATTCCTAAGGTCTGTTACCTAAGGGTTCTTATCTACTACATTCCCACACTTCAAATTATGTAGGCTAATACAATGGATCGAACTACATATCAGATTTCAAATCAAACCATCGGTCACCGCTCCTAAAGCTACTTAATGTATAAGACACCGCTCTCTTGGCTACTACAATAGAAGACACCGACACTAGCCTGCTATGGACATAAACTTCCACTACTATCGCCGCCACTATGCTATTGGAAACGTTCCCCCTTACTGCGCCTGGAGAGGAAGAACTCGAAATGTCGACTTATTGCAAGGTCTCATCATCTGCATTCACTTCCACCTCTCGATTGTAGCATTGTCCTCTTATTGCAAGTTCCAGGTCCTCCTTTCTAATTGTATCACGTGCGTCAGGAATTTCATATCTAACAATCGGGTCGCTACTCCTAAAGCTACTCAATGTATAAGACACCGCCTTCTTCACTACTACAATGGAAGACACCGCCATTAGGCTACTGTGGACATAAACTTTCACTACTATCATCGCCACTAGACTACTGGGAATGTTCCCCCTCACTATGCCTAAAGAGGAAGAACCCGAAATGCTGACCTATCGCAGGATCTCATCGTCTGCATTTGCTTCCACCTCTCGATCGTAGCTTTGGCCTCTATTGCATGCTCCAGGTTCTCCTCTCTAATTGTATCATGTATGTCAGGAATTTGTGAATATTATGAGCTTCCATTAGGCTAGACTCACTCCATCAAATATCCCTGCCAACTGCACCCCTACTGTTGTAACCTCATGTGAGTGCCCATCGCGAAAATACATTGCCTCGAATCGATTACTATCCTAAATTGGGTAAATAATATTTACCCAACACCGCCACAATCTAACGTCTGCTCATAGGGAACTAACTTCCCTACAAGTCCTAACATGCCTCTGATTGCTCTTAAATAGGCCCATAACAATTCACATTTTATATGCTTTTTATTTATATTTTGGGGCTTGGACTGAGGCTTAGGTTGTCAGTTTTTAATACGAATGGTTGACCACTTTTTCCCCATGGTTGACCACTACGGTCGACTACTAGGGTTTCCAGGTCGACGATCGTAAGTAAATATTGAGAGTTTCACGATTTTCTTTTATCGATTGTTTATACAAGTTAATCATCAAATTGTACAGTGACTTGTAAACCCTAATTACAGTCTAATCAATAGTTTGTAATTGAATTTTGGGTTTGTTGATTTAGGGTTTTCAATTTCAAAAGAGAAAAGGAGTATATGCATAATTCCAATAAACAATTAATTGACAATTCAAATTTAGGGTTGAACATATTAACATATTCAATTTAGGGTTTGCTAATATCCTAATCAATTACAATAATTTAAATTAACTACAATAATCAACCTATCAAATTTGTGCCCACTCACCTTTAGCTTAAGCTCTTACTGGTGATTGCACTCGAGAACTTGGTCCCCAAATCGATAGCTCCTCCTTAGATCACCTCGATCCACCTTTATCTGCTTGCTTTAATCTCAATCTCTTAAGTTGAATAGATTTGATTTTTGGAATTTTATAAATTAGGATTTTAGAGAAAAATTGGGTAGATTTTAGTTATTGTAAGCTTTTAATAGAGAATTAAGGTTCATTAGCTTAGTATTATAGGGGCAAGATTTTAGTTTAAGCCATTAGATTAGCTTAGGGAATATTTTAGAGAATTTGGTCCTCTCATCATACTCTTCGGTTGCAAGCAAGAAATCAGGTTTGTTCATCTCCTCTTTAGAAAATAGATTGCATTCGATTTTATTTGCGTTCGGGTCAACCGTCCCTTACCACGGTCAACTGTTACCAATCGAACTTGAACCCGTAAGGGTCGACCGGTGGCCTATATAATTTTTATCATTAAGTTATTAAATTTTTTATTTCAATCTAACACCCAAGTTTTGTAGGCAAATTCAGACGTTTGTGAAAATTTTCTTTTAAGTCCTTGTTTTTGTTTAATTTAATTCTCTTATTAAATTTTCATCTAAATTTCTATTAAACTTTCGGAATGTTACATTCGTGGGAAAGAACAGCAACAGAAATGCTAAAAATTTCATTTCAGTAAGTCATCGACAAGTAGTTGGAATAACCAAATTTTATGTTTTGGGTTAGGCATGCAACTAGCTTCAGACTCAGATAAAAGGACATGAGAAAGAGATGGCCAAGCAAAGGAAGCAAGTCAAAGCATTATACCAAAATTTCAACCAACAAGTTGAAATGCACCACCCTCACCATCACAATTATGATTTTTTTTGTATGGACATGATGTATGATGTATATTATGGACATGTTGTGGTATGAGATGTTATGTAAGGACATGATGTGGTATGGATATGATGCTGTGTATGGACATGCATGTATCGTTTTTATGGAACTTTTATGGTGTTGTTCTACTTTTTTCTATGAACTTATTTTTTTTGGAAGTTAATGGGCTAAGGGAGCCTGGCCCCACTTTATTCATTCTTAAGAAGAAAAATATACAGATATCAACTAAGGCTTTCAAATAGAGCCGTAAATAAACCAAAACATTCCGATAAAATTAGAACCATGTAGTCAAGTTAACCTTCAGATTCTTAGAAGGATTCGCCTATGAATAACAAAATATAGGATAGGAGCAGGCATGAACAAAGAGGCAAAGATCTGCTCATTTCTTTCTTTCCAGACTGCAAAGGCAAAGGTTTTTAGAATGATTAGGAGAGTTAGGGTTCAGGTAGTTTTCCATCTACTTGCTTTGTGAAAGTTTCCATTGGTAAGAAGTTTACACCATATCTGATGGGTGTAAGAACATTCAAAAAGTAAACGAGTGTTGGTTTCAAGGTGTGTTCCACATAGTACACATGTGACTTTATTTATGATTCTTAGGGATACAAGCTTTCCCTTGGTGTGAACTGCATTCGACATGATTTTCCAAAGAAGAAGGTTCTCCTTTGCTGGGCTGCATGTGTTTCATATTCTTGCTAACCATGGGAAGTTTTCCATAGTAACATTGCATAATACCTCTTTGTATACTAGAGCAATAGAGTGCTTTTCTTTTTTGCTTGTCCATAGTACCTTGTGTTCAGATCGAGACAAGGAAATAGCTAATAAATTACTCCACACCTGTCTTCATAGGCCGAACTTTAGTAGGATAGCTCAATAGAATTGTTCAAGATATATGTGCCAAAGCTAGCTCAATAGAAATTTTTTTGTTTTACATTTATTTAGATCTGATATTGTGTTGGTTTGATGTTATATTTTCCTGTGTGGCATTGCCGAAATGGCTTATTTTATGTAGTAATTTGAGGGAAAGAACAACAACGGAAATGCTAAAATTTTCATTTCAGTAAGTAGTCGAAAAAACCAAAATTTACATTTTGGGTTAGGATGCAACCAGCTTCAGACTCAGACGAGGGGGCATGTGGAAGAGATGGCTGAGCAGAGGAAGCAAGTCGAAGCCTTATACCAAAAGGCCAGTAATTTGAAATGCGCGACCGCCACCGCCGCTGTCGTCACAAACGTGAGTTTTTTGTGTATGGACATGATGTATGATGTATATATTTATGATATTATTTACTATTGGACATCTTGTGATATGTGATGTTATGTATGAACATCATGTGGTATGGACAAGATGTTGTATATGGACATGTATGTATCGTTTTTATGGAATCTTTATAGTGCTATTTTATTTTTTTCTATGATCTTTTGTTATTGTTCTAGTTTTACATATATTTAGATATGATATCGTATTGGTTTGGTGTCATATTTTCCTATGTGGCATTGTTAGAATGACTTGTTTGGTACAGTGTTTCGAGAGAAAGAAAAGCAGTAGAAAAGCTGAAAATTTCGTTTAAATAAGTCGTCGATATGTAGTCGGAAATATCAAATTTTACATTTCGGGTTAGGCATTTACATGGCGTTGGCAAGTCATTGACAATAAGGTTGTTGGCAAGTCATCGACAACAAAGTCGTCGCCAAGTCGTCGGTATTGTGCAAACGATTGTTGTCGGCAAGTCGTCGAAGACTATTTTGCCATAGTATTTATACCGGTGACCATTTTGTCTTTGGTAATTCATTGGTAAAGGCTTTACCGACGACTTAATGGCGTCGGTAAAACCCTATATTTCCAACAGTGATTCCACGGATCGGCGTTGTTGCCATTTGGTTTTCCATATTATTTCAATTATTGTCGTTCGACATTTCTATACCATTTAAATTGTTGTCATTGATCGAATTGTTGCCATTCAGTATTTTTGTATTGCCCAGATTGTTACTGTTTGGTATTTCCATACTGTTGGAATTATTGCCATTGATCGAAATGTCATCGTTCAGTTTTTTCATACCATTAGGATTGTTTCCATCCGTTGCAAATTGGGGGAGAAGAAGAATGATTTGAAATAGTTTTTAGATGTTGGTGTTTGTAGTGTGAAAGTGGTGTCTTTTTGTTTGAATCATGAGCTTGTTAAAGGGTTCAAATCTGGCTCGTTTTAACTGGAATAATCCTATTCAAAAATATAGTTTGGACCCAAACCATAGAACGGCAGCGTGCGTGTGGAGGTTATGCATGATTTTCCTTCTCACAATAGAGCAAACATTTCAATGCCTAAAAAACCAACCTTTTTTTAAGGAATCTATATTTAAAGAAATATAGTTTCTATTATTCCAAAATGCGGAACTATTTCTAATCTTTCTCTTCTCTTTCTCGTTTTCTCATTTAAAACAAAACAATTTTATAAAAGTTTAACTAACAGATTTTAGATAATATTTACTATTATTTTTGGTTATTTTCTATTATTTAGCCATTATATTATACTATATTATAAGAGTGGCTTAGCTTAGCCTTTCATTGATCTTTATCTTTTCAGGTTTATAAATAGAAACATGCATTATGTTTATGATGATTATTTCAGTTTTCAATAAAGAAGTAGTCAGTCATTCGTTTTGTTCTTTTCACCTATTTCCCCATTTATTTTGTTTTATTCAATAATTTTATCAATTAGCACTATTATATCACCTATTTGATTTAATTAGAAGTTCTAAACGTAGATCTGAACACTTATAGCAACCAGGGTACCTTGAGTTTAATGGCGTTGTCAGGTTCTCTATCGATTGGGATACCCATTTGTATCATCTATTTATTAAGTTTGTGATGTTTTAAGCTTAAGCTACAATAGAACCGATGAAAGTAGATTACACAGGTAAGTAATATAAGAATAATTTGTTCATCTCTGTTTGTTTGTAATCGAAATAAACCTTACATCGGTATATTACGTGTCTTCATGGCAATGCTTTTGATGTGGAGCTACTCGATCACCAATTTACCAAAAGACTACAGTTTATTAATACCTTGAGTACTCCATCGTCAAACGCAGACATAATATCTCGTTAATAAGTGCAGTAATACGATTAAAAAAAACCTAAATAATTAATATTTATCCAATATGTCAAACAGGATGGAGCACATCAACATTCAGTTACTATATATTTTTTCTAACAAAACTCTCTCTACGCAGCTTTCTTGCATGAAGAATTAATGAACTCAATGCAATCATCCATTGCCTCAGAATGATGTGAATCTCTATGTGGAACGTAATGCTGATGCTGATAAACAACCATGTTATTAGACGCCCTTTTCTTATTACCAGAATTAGCATGCTTCTTGGACACCATTCTTATTGCTTTTACAACATTACTCCTCACATATCGAAACATCTTCAACGTCGATGATGATGATGAAGAAGACGATGATGAAGAATAAGAAGAAGAAGAAGAAGAAGAGACTTTACTCCTTCCAGGAACTCTTTGCTTGTTAATAACTATAGGCATAATAGACACTTCAGGAAATTTCTCATTGATGTCTAGGCTGAAGCTCAATCTCCTACTCTCCATTCTTTGCATATACATTAACTGGTGCACAGAATGGAAATATGTATGTACGCACCTATATATAGAATGAATGAAACTAGGTAAAGAGAAAGGGAAAAGAAAAAGGGGGTCTATTCTTGTTTGTGATTGAGCATAGATAGAGGCCTGAAGCAAACTTGGTTAACCGAGGAAAATGAAAATCTTTTTGACTGAAAAACAAAATGATGGAATAATATTGAGTGAAGAGTTATAATTATGAACAGCACATTGGGTATTGAATCATCAAAGAAGAATTAACAATTTGGAGTCTTGTGGTGGGGGTTTATAAGAATTAAGAATCTCCAGAATTGAAGCAACCCAGTAAAAGAAGCTGAAGAAGATTGAATATATATATAAAAGAAAGAAAATTTGAATGTGAAAAATAAAGGTGTGAAATTCTTTTGAGGATTGTGAAAGAGTAAGAAAGAGGTGAATTCAAACTGATTAGGAGACAAAGATTCCAATCTTTGTTGGCACCAACTGATTCATAACAAGTACAGTTCCAAGCTGGCAGTGGAATTCTTCTTCTTTTTCGGGTTCGAAAAATTCACATAGATGTTAACTATTCTTTGAAGATATTCACTTGAAACTGACTTAATAATAACTGCTGCCTAAAAGTGAGAGTCCAGGTACGTTATTTTATTGATGTCCGAGAGCTGCTTACACAAGAAGGACTAAAAACCTTTGAAGAGCTACAATGCATTTTGACCAAGTTTTGATTTTTCTTGAGATGCATGCTACTGAAGTTTAATGTGTTTGAGTGTGACTTCAAAAACTATAAGCTACTCGTCTTCTAATACAAGTGATTTCTTTTCATGTTTTGTGATCCTTAAGCCTTTATGTTTCGCAATAATCGTTGTAGGACCAAGTGTTTCCTCCAAGTTTCAAATGGAAAACTTTTGCCTAGTACATATCGGAATCAATTGAAACCACAAGAATTTGACATCTACGTCTTAAAAAGAGAACAGATGTAACAAACTTGCATTTTTAACTTTGAAACGAGAAAAGAAAACATGATTTTAGTTTTAGGACAGTGTTTCTTAGCCAGGAGAATTTTTTTTTAAAAGAACGGTGCCTTAAGAAATGTGCAACAAATTCAAATCCATTGTACCTGGATTCGAACATAATATGATAAGTTTCGAATTTGTTCGGATCGGATTTTATCAATTCGAATTATACATTATCAAACCCAAACCTAACTCGATTTGAAGTTCGGATTAAGTCATATCTGATTGGATAATAATATTAAAAATGCATGTATTTTTATGTTTCCGAACAGAACATTCGAACTGAGTCTTTATGTCAGTTTCCGTCGGTTAGATCCGACTCGAAATCCATCAGGTTAGGGTCGGGTTTATATCATATCGATTAAGGTTTACCGATCTTGGTTATACTTTTCAACGCTAACAAAATCTTTAGTAGATTAAAGAAGCAAAAAACATATAAAATTCTACGAATAATAGAAATTGAACCTCCACCATAAAATTAGGAAAACAACATGCAAACCAACTAGGATACGAAGTTGAAATATGTAATCACACCAATAGATAAGCTATGTAGCGACCTTGAAATTCGAACACTTCGTTTTCGAATATCGAAACGTTTTAAAATATAATTAAGTGTTATAAATATGATTTTATAACCTTGTAAGACATCATTTAATTAATGAATAATGATAAGAAACTAGTTTTTAAAATTTGTTTATAAAAATATATTTTTCGAAGAAAAATCGATAATATGACCGAAAATCGGTTTATCGGTAAGCAACTTTTCGATCGATATAAGTTGTTCGAACTCTTTGGCACTTGTCTAATGATTAAATAAACACATTAGCAACTAATTAACACACACACCTCTTCATAAAGCTTGGAATGCTTTAGAAGCATCCATGTGAGTAAGAGATACTATGAGAATGGTATAATGGTAATTAGCATAAAGGAGAAGTGACTTAAAGGAGAAGTGATGGAAGGTTAAACTTCCATGGCATGGTTTGGGTTTGGGGAGGGGGGGGGTGAATGCAAGCTTAAAGAGCACCATTCTTGTGCCTGTATAAGAAGAGGCATACCCTTAGTATTCATTCACAAATTCACAAAGCTTTGAGTTGAAAAATCAATGACTTCTTCATCTTCTTCATCTCTTATGTTCTAGAGAAAATTGTTGCAAATAAATTTCAAATCACTTCAAACTTTACCACAAGGCTTAGTACAATATTAGAACGCCTTCCCCTAAGCCAAAAGTTGAAGAACAAAGCCACACTCAAACAATCCCATTATGTCGTGAGTATCATAGGGATTTGGAGGCAAGGCAAGGCAAAAGCAAGGTGGAAAGGAGAAAGGAAATGAGATTGCTAGCTTGGGTTTGAACTTTGGTTCTTGGGTCTTGGTTGTTAGTGAGGTTAAAGGTGAGTTAACACCTCACTTTGAATGAAAATATAACACATATATGTTGTGTTTGATTGTGCTTATGTTGTTTGAATTATTGTTAACTTATGTTAAAAAATTTGTTTGAATTCTTGCTTTAAAATTAAATGACATATGTGATCCATGTATATTGACTTGAACAAACTTGGAATGGACTTTTATGACTTATAATAAGATCTTGACAAAACACATAGGTTATAGATGGACTTTGGTTTAGATCGGACTCGGACTTGAAAGTGCACTTATAGGAATAGTCGTTATAGATGTAGTTTGAAATTGCCTTATTTTTGGCAATATTTATGGAACTGTGTATAGAGATCCTTAGGGGTTTCTCACCATATTTATAATGTTTTATATGTAGGTTTATTGCTATTAAAAGGTTGAATATTAAAAGGTTAAGTAACATCTCGAAAAGTGGCCAAAACATTACTAGTGCAAATATGCCCCGTTTAGCCTTGATTTTTTGACTTTAAAGGTTTGAAAAGATATTTAAATTTAAGTATTTTGTTTCATTCTTTTTACAAATATTTACTAACTCATATTACAGTTTTTCAAAAGTGGTTTGAGACCTTATGAATTTATAAGAATTAGTTGTGAATTTTTAAAGAAGAAGTTTTTATAATAAAACATGTTGTTTTCAAGTTTTAAGGAAAATTGTAAAGTTGTCATGGCCAAGTAATATTTTGGATAACTGTTTTAAAACCTATCATAAGTATTTCCAAGTATTTTTAAAGTATATACAAATGTTTTTGAAAAGGGATAGAATTGCTAAATGGCCAAATGGTTAATTGTTTAATTACTTGTTTGGAAAGTAATTAACTATGCTTAACATTAAAAGTCGATGAAGTAAGGCTTATCTATTTGTGAGAGTTAAGATTGATATCGAGTAGGGACGGAGCGGTAGTGCTCTAAACTATCGGTTTTCCTCTTGGCTGAGGAATAGTAAGTCGAAAAATATTAGAAACGTGTTAATCGTGTTGATTTCTTCTTGTTTATAGAAATCATCAATACTATACTTAACACTAAAAGCAGATGAGGTAGACTTATCTGTTTGTGAGATTCAAGAATGAAATTTCTGGGCAAGGCTTTGATGTAACAAATGCTATAACTTATTTGGCTTCCCTCATGGATTAGTAATAGTAAAGTTGGAATTTCGATAACAAGTTAAGTGTACGGATTGTGATTTGTATAAAAAATTGTTTTAGCTAGATAATCGATTAGTCGATTATCAAACTTGACCAAATATTGACTTAACAAGTTATCAAAAGGTTTAGCAATTTCATATCTGAGAACCCTCAGGGAGGAGCATTGATATGGAACGTCTCTATCTTTCGCTTACATCTAAGAGAACCAAAATTGAATTAACCGGAAATTCATCGACTGGTTTTGGAGAGTCTAGTAAGCGGGAAGAGTGAACTTAAACCCGTGATCACTTCAAAACCATATACGCGATCTATGTTCCGAATGCAGTTGTGAAGTGGAATATAATAGAGTTGAATTGTCTATCCTAAGGATAAGTCCAATGGAAAGGTCAGCGTTAATATTTTGAACGATGCTATTGTGATGGACTACCTATCTTGAGGAGTATTCCAAGAGAGAGGACAGTGTTAGCATTCGTTAGAGGACTTATGCGGGAAACCTATATGGAGGTTCGAGATCTATTCAAGATGCTCGAATCCATGTAGTGATTCGTGATCTGTTCAAGATGAAGAAATCCAATGGGGGATTCGTTTGCTGCTCGAGTGATGAAGACTTTTGTGAGAGATGTCGAACGTAGCCTCGACATTGGGAATGACTAAAACCCAAGGAGAATGCACAATCTCGTTTTAGCTTACCCATGAGTTATATCAACTTCTTATCTAGAATATGTTTTTAATTATTGGGCCCGGGAGTTGGTTATACTTGGTGCCACGCAGTTCACCGTTGGGCCAGTTGTGTTTACCTTAGAGCATATCCTATCTAGAGATATATAATGCTTGGAAGGAAGTTTCTGATCCTTGTCATGGAGATCCTCTTCAGTTTACTGAGGGCGTCTCTATGGAAAATAGTCCAATACGACCACACCTTAGTAATATTGATTGTATACCTATTACTATTGTGGCATTCACATTGCATCTATTTGATATGATTTATGTGCTGCACACTAGACATTATCTATCATATCATTATATTAAACTTAATAAATGGTTGGCTTCTTTTGAGGGAAAAACTGTTACGGGAATCTATACGATCTCATTAGTTATTATTACATGTTGGATTTATCTTGATTTTTTTATGTTAGTTTACCAGACTGATGCAGTGTTATTTTGTTATAATTTTCAAGTCAGCCCCGTGTATGTTTTTAGATTTAGTTTTTGATGCTTGAAGCTTATGGAGAAGAGCAGAATGATTAAATCCCATAGTATTATTATTTCCGCTGCATTTCTGTATTGTATATATCAACATTGTGAGGACATGCATTTATAACTGTCCAGACTGATGATAGTACTTAGGTTTTAATAGCACTAATATTTCTATATTCAGAGTAACCCTTTGAACCGTTCCTTTAATATTATATATTACCATTTCGTTGTGAGATTCTGATATTGTGTTCTTTCTTTCTTGTTCTCTTCTATTATTTTTTATTTTACCCTTAGTTTTTGTCTTTCTGGCACTTGGGTACTCAGCATACAAATACCGTAGATGTATTTAGTGTCGACATCCGAGGGTCGAAAAGTCAGATTATTACATTTGATATCAGAGCACGAGGTTGAGCAAACACCTTCGCTTTGATTAGGTATGGCTCATTAGAGATAGGGTAAGCAACACTCTAGAATAAGTCGAGTGTATTATATATATGTGAGTGTATTTGTGTTTTGAAAACTAGACTTTTAAAATAATTCCTTAGGAATATCTCATTCAGTAACTCTTTCTTTGAAATAACTTTATCCTTTAGTTTCCTAAAACCGTTTCACTTTTATTAGGTAGTAAGTGTTGTGATTACTAGAGTCGTCAATGCTCGAGGAGGCAGAGGTGGTCGAGGTAGTACCATCATAAATGGTGGAAATTGAGCAACAAGGAATGCTGGTCCAGTCGGGGAACTGAGAGTGGATATTGTGGAAGAGGTCGTGCAGGTCAGGCCTTAGGTGAATTTTGCTTCGCTCTGCCACGATTATGAGAGGATAGAGGGTAATAATTTCATTTATATGGAGATAATTATAGAAGTCCAGACTTGATTCAAAATTGTGTGACCGGATATTTGGAGATATAGAGCTAAATGACGCAATAACGCATAGGTTGGCATTGCGACATCTAACAGATGCAGCCATGTATTGGTGGAGTTCTATTACAGCTGATGTCCAAGAGAACGACTTCACTTAGGCACAATTTAAAGATGAGTTTGAGATGAAGTTTGTTTCAGAAGCCGGAAAGACTTTTTTATTTAGGAGCTTCTTAGATCTGAAGAAGGAGGTCATGGCTATGGCAGAGTATGAAAACTGGTTCATTGCATTGTCCCGATTTGGGTTAGGATTGGTTGATACATCGCTAAAGTAGAACGAGATGTTCATTGCGGGTATGTGTAACAACCCTGGTTTTGGAGATTACCTATTAATATTAGTTATAATTTAATATTAATAGGTAATCTCCAAAACCAGGGTTGTTACAGTATGCGTCCCGAGTTCCAACGGGATATGACTAATCACGTCATGGGATCTTTTGTTGGTTTGGTGAACATGGCTTTGAGGTTTGAGAGCTTAACTCCAAAGCCGTCTATTTCTACACCAGTTAGGGAGAATAAGCGTAAGTTTCAGTTGTCAAAGGATAAATCCGCCCTCGTCTGCTGTAGGTGTGGGTAGAAGGGTCATTTTTCTAATAAGTGTAGGTTTGGAGTGGGAGGACAAGTAGCGAAGGCGCCATTATTGGAGGCACCAATTGCTAGGCACCAAAGCTTGGTGCACAACTTGCACTAGAGGGTTGTCATTGCCATCAGCCTGGTCATATTACCAGAGATTGTCATATGCTCAGGAAAGGGGAGCAACCTAGGATCTTTGCTATTTCTGCAACTGAGAAGGGGAAGCAGGTTCTTTAGGGTACACTATCTGTTTATAGTTTATCTATTCACATTTGTTTGACTCTAGTGCTTCTCATAGTTTAATATCCCGTAACCTTGATTATTTAGTCATGCTCTCGGCATGTTAGGAACATTGAGTATTGTTTGTTGTTAATTTGTGCTTAACCAGTTTATGAGCAGTTTTACCTTTCTCCATCATGTTTTGGGTAGACAGTAATCGTGGGCATATTAAAATGAACACCTTCTAAATTAAGTTTCACAGTTAAGGCGTTCGGTGATATTGTTGGGTTAGAAGATAAAATTTAGTAAAAGATGTTTACTATAATCAAAAGGGAAAGATAGAATATTTTAGAAATAAATATTTGTGAAAAGATTTATATAAGAAAGTGATTTTATATAAAGTATGGTTTATAAAATGTGATTTATAAACAAAAACGATTTAAACAAAGAATTTGAGAACATAAATCCTTGTGTCTTTGAAAATGTTTTTTCAAGATTTTGGAGAAAATAATAAGTGTTATTTGAAAGTAAATATTTGGGAAATTGATTTAGGAAGTTGGGATCGTGATACTTAGTATTATTATATGAAGTATTTCATACCGCTTTGGAATGATTTTGGTTGAGTACCAAGAGTATGGTTTGGGTGTACTGAATTCACTTCTATCACTTGAAAATAATTTCATGATGACTACAACATCATCAGCGTTCATTTTCGGGTTTGTAGGTGTGGGTTGCTACAAAGTTGTTTTGGTAAAACGGAATTCCGAAGTATATATTATTTCAAAATGATTTGAAATGAAAACCCGGTGTTTGGTTCTTAAGTTTTCTGTAAAGAAATTGGAACTTTGTTATGTTATGATATGTTGGTTGGTAGTTACCATTTGTTAAAATGAAATGAAATGGAATTTTCGGCGATTTTGTATAGTCGGGAACTTCTGAATCATTATAGAACTCAAACTATGTGTTTTGGGAAATATAAAGTTGAGTTTATATAACACTTGAATTGAGAAGTAGTAAGTTGAAACAATTTTAAATTGTAGATCATCCTTGTTAAGTAAAACAAAATGATGTTTTGTATATGATCTTAGGATGTAGTGGAGTATTATACGAGTATGAACTTAAGTTATAAAATATGGATAAACTTGAAGTTCAGACTTATGAAATGATTCATAAATGGTTTTCGTATTGAAGACATACTAATTGTATAAATGAATGCGATTAAAAAGGAATTGGTGTAGCTAAGAAACCAACAGGATAAATACGTAAGTTGTACATAGATCGTTTTATTCGCATGATTGTTCTTGATCCAATATTCGAGTACATGTTTTCATGGTGGTTTACACCGATCCGAACAAGGATTTTTCACCCGATTGTTGACGGCGAACACTTGATACGTGTTCGTAATATGATCCCAATGTTTTCTATCATAGTATATGGCTATGCAAGGAGAAGTGAGATTTCTAATCAAGGAATCAAATTGGAGTCCATACTAGAAAGGTCAAGTGATTTATACTAGTTTGGAAGTGAAATCTATGTTATCGAGCAAGTGATCAGATCGGATATTGAGAATGGATGGTCCATGTGCATCGTATTATATGCTATGTTTGTTGGGTTATGAAGAGTTTAGGGAATGACTCTTTGATTCGCTATGAGGTAGCATAAATAATTGTCTAAGTAAGAACCTAAGGCTATTGAGCGTAAGGTATGCTTAGTAAAATATTTATCATCCTTGGGCGATGAGAGAGTTTTAAACATGAGAGAACCATGAGCATTGGTTGCTAGTAATAATGAATAATATTTGAGTATTTGTGTGCTTGTTCCTTTGTTAAGGTTAGAAGTGCCGAGGAGCAAGGATGCTTTGGATGGTACAAAGAAGACGGAGGATAGTTTGAAGGAGTTCTACCCAAAGTGCTTATAGACTAAGGGTTCCTTCTTATCTTAGTATCGTATATCTTCCATTTGAGGTGGAGTCGCTTAGTATGCATTTCATCTTGCAGTTTAGTTTGTATATAGTTTCAGCAGTACTCTATATATAACTTGTTTCATCTATCTCCTTTGATTATTGTTCTTATTTAAATTTCGAGAATGTAGCAACTCTGAAACTCGAACACTTCGTTTTCAAATATCGAAACGTTTTGAAATATAGTTAAGTGTTATAAATATGATTTTATAACCTTATTAGATGTTATTTAATTAATTAACAATGGTCGGACATTTTTTTTTGAAATTTGTTTACAAAAATATATTATTCGAAGAAAAATCGATAATGTGACCGAAAATTGGTTTATCGATAAACAAATTTTTGATCGATATAGGTTGTTCGAACTCTTTGGCACTTGTCTAATGATCGAATGAACAGATTAGCAGCTAATTAACACACACCTCTTCATAAAGCTTGGAATGTTCTGGAAACTTCCATATGGATAAGAGATACTATGAGAAGGGTATAATGGTAATTAGCATAAAGGAGAAGTGACTTAAAATAGAAGTGATATGATGTGAAACTCACATGGCATGGTGGGAGAGTGAATGCAAGCTTAAAGGGCACCATTCTCGTGTGTATATAAGGAGGGGAAAACCCTTAGTATTCATTCACAAATTCACAAAGCTTTGAGTTGAAAAATCAATGGCTTCTTCATCTTCTTCATCACTTATGCTCTAAAGAAAGTTATTACAAATCAACTCCAAATCACTTCAACTTTGCCATAAGGCTTAGTATAATACTAGAACACCTTCCACCAAGCCAAAATTTTAAGAAACAAAGCCACACTCGCACAATCCCATTAGGTCATGAGCATTATAGGGGTTTGGAGGCAAGGCAAGGCAAAAGTAAGGTGGAAAGGAGGAAGGAAAGGAGGTTGCTAGCTTGAGTTTGGACTTTGGTTCTTGGGTCTTGGTTGTTAATGAGGTTAAAGGTGAGTTAAAACTTCACTTTGAATGAAAATATAACACATATATATGTTGTGTTTGATCGTGTTTATATTGGTTGAATTATTGTTAACCTATGTTAAAACATCTGTTTGAATTCTTGCTTTGAAAGTAAATGACATATGTGATCCAAGTATATGGACTTGAACAAACTTGGAATGGACTTGTCTCACTTGTGACAAGACCTTGAATAAAGCACATAGGCTATAGGTGAACTTTGGTTTAGATCGGACTCGGACTTGAAAGTGCACTTATAGCGATAGTCGCTATAAATGCAATTCAGAATTTCCTTGTTTTTGACAATGTTTATGGAACTTTGTAGAGAGATCCTTAGGGGTTTCTCACCATATTTATAATTTTGTATATGTATGTTTGTTGCTATTAAAAGCTTGAATATTAAAAAGTTAAGTAACATCTCAAAAACTGGCCAAAACATCACTAGTGCAAAACTGCCCTGTTTAGCCTTGATTTTTGGACTTAATGGTTTGAAAGATATTTAAATTTAAGTATTTTGTTTCATTCATTTTACAAGTGTTTACTAACTCATATTATAGCATTTCAAAAGTGCTTCAATACCTTTATGAATTTTTAAGAATTAGTTGTGAATTTTTAAGGAAGAGGTTTTATAATATACATGTTGTTTTCAAGTTTTAAGGAAAATTGTAAAGTTGTTATTTTCAAGTAGTATTTTGGATAAATGTTTTAAAACCTATTATAAGTATTTTCAAGTATTTTAAAATTATATACAAATGTTTTCGAAAAGGAGTTAGAATTGTTAAATGGACAAATGGTTAATTGTTTAATTACTGGTTTGAAAAGTAATTAACTATGCTTAACACTAAAAGCCGATGAAGTAATACTTATCTATTTGTGGGAGTTAAGATTGATGTCGAGTTGGGACAAAGCAATAGAGCTATAACCAACCAGTTTTCCTCTTGGCCGAGGAATAGTAAGTCAAAAAATGTCGAAAACGTGTTAATCATGTTGATTTCTTCCTGTTTATGGAAATCATTAATACTATACTTAATAATAAAATCCGACGAGGTAGATTTATCTATTTGTGAGATTCAAGATAAAGTGTCTAGGAAAGGCTTTGATGAAACCGCTGCTCTAACTTACTTGGCTTCACTCTTGGACGAGGAATAGTTAGGTTGGAATGTCAGAAAACGAGTTAAGCACACGAATCGTGATTTGTATAAGCAATTGTTTTGACTAGATAATCGATTTTTCGATTATCGAACTTGATCAAATATTGACTTAAGAAGTTATCGAAAGGCTTCATGATTTCATATCAATGGGAACCCCTGGGTGCAATGATATGAAACGTCTCTAGCTTTCTCTTACTTTTGAGAGAACCAGAATTGAGTTAATCGAAAGTTCATCGATTGGTTTTGGAGAGTTCGGTAAGTGGGAAGAGTGTACTTATATGAGATGACTCAAACCCGTAATCACTTCAAAACCATATACACAATCTATGTTCTGGAAGCGGTTATGAAGTGGAATGTTATAGAGTTGAACTGTCTATCCTAAGAATAAGTCCAAGGAAAAGGTCAGTGTTAACATTTTGAACGATGCTATTGTGAGGGACAACTTATCTTGAGAAGTATTCCAAGAGAGAGGACAACATTAGCATTTTCCAGAGGACTTATGCGAGGAACCTATGTAGAGGTTCGAGATACTCGAATCCATGTAGTGATTCGTGATCTAATTAAGATGAAGGAATCCACTTGGGGATCTATGTGCTTCTCGAGTGACGAGGACTCGTGTGAGAGATGTCGAATGTAGTTTGACATTGGAAATGACTAGCACTAGAGGAGGATGCACAATCTCGGGTTTAGCTTACCCATAAGGGTATATCAACTTCAGATCTAGAGTATGCTTTCGATTATTAGGCTCGAGAGTTAGTTATACTTGGTGCCACGCAGTTCAGCGTTGGGCCAGTTATCTTTACCTTAGATTACATCCTATCTAGAGATATACGATGCTCGAAAGGAATTTTATGATCCTTGTCATGGAGATCCTCTTTAGTTTACTAGGGGGATATCCATGGAAAACAATTCCTATACGAACATGCCTTAGTGGTATTGATTGTATACCTATTACTATTGTGGCATTCACACAGCAGCTATTTGATATGATTTATATGCTACACATCAGACATTATCTATCATATCATTATATTAAACTTAATAAATGGTTGGCTTCTTTTGAGGGGAAAATTGCTACGAGATTCCGTACGGTCTCACAAGCTATTGTTACCTGTTGCATGTATCTTGAGTTTTCTCACGCTGGTTTCCCAAACTGCTCCGAGTGTTATTTTCTTATAATGCTCGGGTCATCCCTATGTATGTTTCTAGATTTAGCTTTGGATGCTTGGAGCTTACAGAGAAGAGATGGATGATTATCTCCTATGTATTCTTATTTCCGCTGCATTTCTATATTGTATATATCAGCATTGTAAGGACAGACAGTTATACCTCTCTAGGCCGATGATAGTACTTAGGTTTTAGTAACTTTGATGTTTCTGCATTTAGAGTAACCCTTTATACTATTCCTTTGATATTATATATTATCGTTTCGTTGTTAAATTCTGATATTGTATATTGTATTCTTTCTTGTTCCATTTCATTTTTTTATTTTACCCTAAATTTCTGTTTTTTCGGCCCTTGGATGCTCGACACACGAATACCGTGGATGTATTTAGTGTCGACATTCGAGGGTCGAAAAGTCTGGTCGTTACAAGTTATCTTTAGGGAAGAAGTTTTTGTGATGAAAAACCAAATCTATATGGAATTTTTTTGTTTTTTCAAACAAATCAATTGTTGACCAACACATTTCTTATGACGTCCAAGAATTCATCATAAATCCATGGTAATTCAAGCATGAAGTTTTCGCGGTGTTAAAAGTGTAGTTAAAATTTGCGCAAAACAAAAAAATAACCAAATAATATTTGTGACCGGCCATGCATATATGTCGTAAATCTTCTATGGACTTGACATGAATAGTTAAAATGTACATAACTCTTAAGCTAAATTTGGATAAAATAGCATCAATTAGTATCCTCGATAAGCCATTGCAAATCCATAGCATTTTTGGTATGGATTTAGTGCAGATTTATGATAAATTTTCTACGCAAAAATATATTCAAAAGAAATATATCAAAAATAATAAATAAATAATTCGTATGAAAATCCATTATTGTTTTGGAAAGATTTTCTAATGTAATTTTCCTTCAAAAAGGCAATATAAGGTAAATCAATAACTATTTATCAAGGAATTCATTACTAATCCACTATAAATTTGTCACAAATTGTTAATATCCCTCACGAGACATGAAAATAAATATCATAATGTTGTAGTCACTCTAATCTTATTTTCAAATGGCAATATGTAATTTTTTCTTCATACATACAACAAAATGATAAAGAATTATAGTTTTTAAAGAAAATCAATTTCTTCATTTCAAATAATATTAACTACCCAATGTTTCCATCGTTGAGAGGAAATATAATATACAACAACTATATTACTTGATTGGTATATAACAATACCACCATTAATGATCAAACTTTATACTTCATCAATTTTTACATAGCAAAATGAATTGCATAATAAATCTGCCTCTTTAGTTAGCTTCTCCGGCTATTAGGAAAAATCTACTAAAATTTCATCCTTAGAGCCACTCAAATGAGTACCCAAAAGTTTAAGAACAAAACAAAATTTTTGAGTTAGACATAAATCTGATACGAATAATACTGGCTTAATGATAAATAATATAAATGACACATAATGAGACTACGCCACATAGTGGAATAGGTTTTCCCCACCCTTGTATACTTACATCTTATATATAAACATTTATTCTTATATACTAAGGTTTCAACCTTGGGTTTATGTATATACTTACATATCGCTATATATCCAAGTTATCTACCTTTATATAAACAAAGTATCAAGGGTCCATGTCCATACATTATATACTCAAACACCAAAAAATATTTATTTACAATTATCAAGAGTCCCCACTTCGGTTATCAAAACTTTACTAGCAAATACTATTCGAACACTAAAAAGTATAAAAAGCATAACATCGTTTGCACCACACTAAAAAGGCACCGAATAATATTTGTTACCACCGTGGAAGGTTTGTTGTAAATCACTTACAGAATTGCGCTGGATAGTTAAAACTTACCTAACTCTTATGCTAAAATTAGATAAAAATCATCAAATAATATCCTTAACAAACCATCTCAACTTCGTAGCATTTTTACTGGGATTTCTTAGATTCGTTAAGGATATTCGTTAAAAATATATTCAATACATATATCAACAACAATAAGTAATAATCACATCACAAATCCATAATGGTTTTGGAATGATTTTGTAATGGTGTTTTTCTTCTAAAAAATTGTATGAGGTATACTAATAACTATACATCAAAAAGCCCATTACTAAACCATCATAAATCTATTAGACATTAGTGACGGAAGTATTCTGCCAAATGGTAAAAGATATACACCCACATTTATAAATATAAAATCCATCAAAAATTCATAATAGTTTTTCCCTAGATTTATAGCAGAATTTTTTGTTTAAAAAATATGTAAAGATATCAACAATTATAAAGAAATTACATCATAAATCCATCATACCTTTAGTTAGATTTGTCATGGTTCAGGATGGAAGTACCCTTCCATGGAAAAAATGTAAAAAAAGATATAATCCAATAGCTTATGCAACATGGGATTTTACCGTGGATTTTCGATGGATTTTTATTTTTGCAGTTTACTTCTTCTTTGAATGTTTATATTTCAAGTAAAGTTAGATAGCTAAATATGTTTTACATTTTAAGTAAATGTAAAAAAATTCGCAAGGAAGATGATTGACGAAGAATTCACCCTTAGTGATCCACATTTTTATAAAGTTGGACAGATAAATATGATTTACATATTCAAACGATCTTAATTTGAGTTGAAACTTCTGTGAATGTTGTAATTTGACATTTTTGGACTTTAGGCTAGATTGTGTAAGTTTTTGGGACCAAACCTTATAAAGGACATCCTTTTGATAGGTTTTGAATTATGGTATGATTCATGTTTCATATGGAAGAATAATGTATTCCCTTTTATATTGTGATTATAATAGAGATTTAGTCCAGATATTTGAAACTAATAACAGTTTAAATTTCAACCTGAATAGACATGTTAGACTGATTTTATATTTTGATCCAAAATCCCATAGTATGATTTGTTTGTTAATTTCAAGTTTTAGGGTTAAATAAGTTTATGGTATCCACTATTTCACTTTATTTCAGATCTAAAAAAATTCGTAAACCTCCATTAACATTTCTTCATTTAAAATCACTAAAAACATTACTATTTTGAGAAAGATTCATATATTAAGAGACCAAGACTTAGAGGCATCATTAGATATCATCTAAATAATATTTCTAGGAGAAATTTTTGTTTATTTTTATCCATATCAAATTCTTATTGATTTGGAGCTTAATTGATGAGGGATTATAACCTATTACTCGTATATTTTGTAATATATGTGTTAAAAATGTTTTGGATCCATTTTCAACCTTAAAACTATATTTTGATTTCTAACCTGTTTTGAAGATGATTTGAAAATGATGTTTTAGAGATTTGAATGGATTTAAACAAGTTTTAGAAAAATATAAGTTAATTTTTATAGTCTTTGTGCTTGTTGAAATGTTTAAATGATATGTTATGCTTGATTTGATGTTGTTTATTCTATGATGTGATTTCTTATATGTTTGGAGGATGTTTACACAAGATTTGAGCATTTGAGGTGATGGATGTTGATTATATGGATGGAGGACTCTTATGAATGTATGGAGTAGACCATACAGAGAGGCCCTTTACACAAGAGAATAAGGTTTAGATCATAGAGCAACTCAATGGATTGTCTTAGGAGATTGAATCCAATCGATGCAGTTTCAGAATTTTCATGAGAAACAAGAAAAAGAGAAAAAAGATGGATCGACATAGTAATGGAGTAGGAAAAATTAGCGAAATTATATCTAAGTCAATCGATTGGTATCGATATCATCGATACTAGTTAATTGTAAAACTATAAGGAGCTTAGCATGGGGATAAGAGTGAAGGGATCACGTGTGTATACCAATATTGGGAAATTTGGCAAAGTTAATTGATTAGTATCGAACGATATTTGATTGATATCAATCGATGACCAATCAATGTTTGGATGCAAGGTAGATACCTTAAGGTCAACTCAAGGTAAGAAGCAAGTCTACAAGAATTCACTTTACTAGTCGATTGCTATCGATCCATGATCAATCAATAGCATTTGATAGATGATGTTCTAACAGATTGTTTTAAGTCATTGTTATTCTGGTAGTAATGTTCTATTAAGGGGTAAATTGAAGGGAGACAACTTATGTGTGATACTATCATTATTCATGTGAAGAGAGGATGCAATGTGCAAGCCTTAGAGTTGATTACCTTAGGAAGACTTTTTACTAGGTGAAGATGCACACCAAGGGTGGCTGTTGCTGGCGTGACTGAATGTGTAATTAGTAGGGTTGACCCGACCTTAACCAAGGAGGATACTAGCCAAGAGGGTAGCTAGAGGAATAAATAAGGGTGCCCGAAGCACGATCATCTATATGGTATTTTTGTTAGGCCAAGAGAGCCATCACATGACCAAGTCATAATGGGCACAATAGGGGTTTGATTATTGGATGTTTTGTTTATCTTTGTTGATGTTAGGTATTATTAATGAATTTCTTCTTCAACACCCAAGAGTGGATTTTGTTAACAATGCTAGAGCGATCCTAGGCTAATAGGCTAAGTCTCCACAAGCTTAGTGCCGAATCCATGATGATTTTATGCATAGCTACTATCAAGGTTTTGGTAATGTCGAGAATCATAAAGGAATCGAGTCAATATGCAAGTCATAAGTTTGAGTCAAGTCGATATGCTATGCACTTGATTAATATTACATTCCTTGTATATACAAAGTTTGAATGCTACAATTGGTTAAGACCTTAATTCAATTTAGGGTTACAAAGTTTAAAATGCGAGAAATGAGACAAGAAGTAATCGGCCCCTCCCTTTGCGCCCCAAGGTCCATATTTATAGGGATAGAGGAGCGGCACAACAGCTTGGCCTCGACATCCTTAGGCTTCGGCATCGTCAATGATACACAATAACTTTCAACATCTTTAGGTGCGGTGGAAGTTCTGGCTTTGTCACTTTGATGAAGATACACAACATCAATGATTCATGACACAGTTGGCTTTGATAGCTTTTATGGACATTGATGATGTTAACTGTAGAATGACGGCATTGATCATTGACGACATCAATGATGGGTGGCATTGATAAAGAGCAGAGTGGTTGAGGAAGAGCAGCTTTATTCAATATAACGTCGGAGTTGATAACCATCGATGTCATCATGGAGTGGCATCCCTTAGATATTATTAAAGTGCAGTGCTGCTTTAGTGCAGCATTAATAGCTTTCTTGGACATCGATGACATTCGCCATCAACATCGCATATATAGATGTGTGTCATCTTTCATGTGTCATATAAAAGTCGATACTATATAATATCGGCATTGATCTTCGGCAATATTAATAATGTGTGGTTCCCCTCAAAAGGCGACTTCAATGAGCGGAGACATTGAAATGAAGTATTATCAATGAGATGCGATAACATTGATTGCATATGGTATAAATGATAGCCGACACAGATGGTAAGCGGCGTTGATAGGAGGCGGCTCTTCATCCAGTATTGTTTCAATAACTATGATTCTCGGCATCGTCATGTGGTGTCATTCAATATCTTAGCCTTGTTGATATGCGATGCTACTTGAGTGGTGATGTCAAAGAGTAGAGACCTTGAATTGGGGGCGTTATTGAGAATGTGCAAAATTGATGAGGAGTGCCATTAATGAGAGGTGACATCAATAATCTTCCTTTAGGATTAACACTTGCTCGTTTATCCTAACGCTGCCTTATGTGCATTATAATGGCTTAGACACTTCTTCTTGTAATGAGGTTCGACATCATCTTCTTAGAGCTTTGAATCTAACATCATATTCTCTTGAGAAATCATATGGATAACATTGCCCTCCCCCCAAAGTGTAGTGGAAGCATTGACTTTTCAGGTCGATAATCTTGAACATTATGCTTGCTGCCTTTCGAATGTATCCATTCATTTAAATTTGATCTGATGGCGTTCCTCTTTCTTCTAAAATTCAAACCCAAGCAAAAGAAGTTTCTAAATTATAAAGATCACTTGAAATCTTAGATTCCATATATCTAGGTTAATTCCAATATATAATTTTAATGCTAACATATTTTTGCTTTATTGTGTAACTCATTTGGCATTTGGTATTAATCTACTTAATTGACAAGGTTTTACTGGTGCAACATTATACTTAGAATACTTTTATGTTAGTCATCATTCAAGTTTCTAGCACATACTCATAGACTTATTCTCTTATCATAAGTTTAGAATCTATTTGTGTTCTTCTAGTCAACCTAAAATTTTATGTTATCTTGCAAATTCAATATTGGTTATTCAATGGTTGTTAATTTTTTACAAAGGTTATTTTGGACCTTAAGCTTTTTAATGTTTAGACAATATGTATATATTGAGCATCCCAATTTGGAATAATATCACCTCGTAGGAAAATGGAGGGCTAAGAAATAAACCCTTTACAAAGACTAATATGGGCTCCAAAGCTTCTCCTCCTGAGTTAATTCTTCTTTGGTTGTCCGAGATTGGCTTTCAATATTGAGTCCCTTGTAAACCTTTAAATCAGACTCCTTTGTTATTCAAGTTTTTGGTTCCTGCAATAGTGTATCCAACAAATTTGTACTTAAATAATTGTTACTTTGAATGTATTATACAACTTGCTTTCCAGAGCTTTAATTTGATGCAAGATGATATGTAACCCATAGCATGTCTTCGTATTGTAATCTTTGTCTCCAAACCTGAAATCTGCTTTGATGATAGGTTAATAATTTAAGAAATTAGAAATTTATTTTTCGAAAAAACTAGAAAAATATCTAGTACTAATTTTGCAGAAAAGGTTAGAAAACCATCCGATAATAAGAAGGCTAGAAATCAAGCATATCATCTGATAAGAAGAAATATAGAGTACCATCCTTTAGTAATAAGAAATCCAGAATACCATAATCTGATAATAAGAAATACAGAGTACCATCTTCTAACAATAAGAAATTCAAAATACCATCCGGTAATAAGAAATCAAGAATACCATCTGCTGGTAATAAGAAATCCAGAGTACCATCTTATGGCAATAAGAAATTCAGAATACCATTTGGTAATAAGAAATCCAAAGTTCCCTCTAGTAATAAGAAATCAGAATATCATCTTCTGGCAATAAGAAATCTCTTTGATAATAATAGAAGATCAAAAATCCCTTTCTGGCAATAATAGAAGACCAAAAATCCTCACTTGATAATAGAATACCAGAAATTCCATCTGAAAATAATAGAAGATCAAGAATCCTCATCTGATAATACAAGGTCAGAAATCCCATCTGAAAATAGTAGAAAATCAGAAATCCTCATCTGATAATAGAAGATTAGAAATCCAATCTAAAAACAATAGAAGATCAGAAATCATCATCTGATAATAGAAGATCAGAAATCCCATCTGAAAATAATAGAAGACCGAAAATCCTTATTTGGCAATAATATGAAAACTTGTATTCCAAAAGAAAACCAAAAATTCAATAGGAAGACCAAAAACCATCAAGAAAACCAACAATAAACCAATGATTCATTTGTCAAGAAAATTAGAAACTTGATTAAAAGTTCATCATAATTTCTTTTGATAATAAGAAACTCGAAAGCCTATTCGATAGTAATAGAAGATCACAAAATCGCGTAGTAGTAGTAATTCGTGTAGACTTAAAGTGAAATATTCGCACTTCTATCTGATACTAGAATGTTACATTAGAAACTTTCATTTGGGACTAATACTTTGATAGCAACGTAGATTCCCGTTGTTCAAAGGAATGTTTCTTGATAGGAGATATGTGGTTTTTAAGGTGTTTATTATTATTATTATTACATTGGAGCTAAGTAGTTTCGTTCACCCATTCAGCAAAGTAGTATTGTTCAGCCATCCAGCCGTTCATCAAAGTAGTTCCGTTCAACCATTCAGCAAGATAGTTCCTTTCAGCCGTTCAACTATTCAGCCATTGTAACGACCCCACCGCTATACCCATATTATTAAAGAACATAACAAGTAATGTCGTCTAATAACATGGAGAATACGGCTGGTTAAGGGTGATCGAATGTGAATATATCTTTGTACTAACACTAACGCATCTTTACTACCTTTTTAGGATCTGAACTCAAAATTTTGACATGTACAGTATTAATACAAAGTAATAAACACACCGATAAAAAATATTCAGAATAGTACATAATATAGATAGATCAGAATCAAAGTCACAGATTGTAGCGAAATAATATACATCATTTATCATAATAATATGTGAGTCTATAAAATAACAATACTAGACCCATATGAATATATACATTACATCTGAAATACTGTATTAGGTACAAAATGACTACTAAATATTATACATGACATATCATCTTAAATGTCAACATATACAATAATGAAGTAAACTGAAACAGTCAAAATCATCTACTCCATAGTTAACACAAAAATCCAAAAGCCAGTGAGTCCTAGTACCTCTAGAGTCTCGGCCTGACCCGAGTATTTTAAAAATAAATGGGTTAGACTATGAGATACTGATATAAAAATTATATGATTTAATAATAAAGTAAGCCATAATAGATATATGCCTGAAACCAAATAATCATATTAAAGCATATCACTCAAAATCACCGTTTTATAAATCCATATCATAAATATATGGCTTAACAATAAAATAAGCCATAATAGAAATATGCCTAAAACCAAATAATCATAACAAGGCATGTCAATCAAAATCACCATTTCATAAATCCATATCGAATCTCAAATGGACTATCATAAAAAATATGGTGATAATAATTCAAAATCTCTAAATTCACAAAAGAAAGGGATCTCGAATGCAATGACAAGGTCACTAACACCTCTCCAAACAGTTTTGTCGGCCATAACATGGTCGCTAACACCTCTCTAAGCAGTTTCATCCTGAATGACAAGGTCACTAACACCTCTCTAAGCAGTTTTGTTGGCCCTAGCAAGGTCGCTAACACCTCTCTAAGCAGTTTTGCCCTGAACGACAAGGTCGCTAACACCTCACTAAGAAGTTTCGTCCTGAATGACAAGGTCACTAACACCTTACTAAGTAGTTTTGTCATTCGGTGTACAAATCTAAGAATGTATCGACTCTTAGGTCGATGAAAAATGAGTCATCCGCTCTCGGGGAACTATCAGCCTTGTTAGCACCAAAATTGGTCACTAACCTCGTTGAGAAAGATTGTGTAGAGATGTAAGTGATGAAGTTAATTAAACAAGGAAGAATATGCTAATTTAAATGCAGAAAGTAAGAACACCAAATTTATAGTGGTTCAGCGTAATTGCCTACGTCCACTTTGAGATTAAACTTTATTGATCTTTCTTCTTGTTGATTACAAATACAATTCGTGAATCAAATGCTTGAATGAAGTTGTTAAGTAGAGAAGATGAGTCTCAAAAATGGCAGAGTCTCCCCGGTGTTCTCTCCCGAGAAAAGGATCCCTTTCATTGTGCCCCTACCTCTCTATTTATAGACGAAGGTGGGTTGGACTTCTCTGGTGGGCCTGGTAGCTGAATAACTCGGTCCAAATAGTGTAAGTCCTATGCGCCGAACCAGATAGGCTGAACAACAGAATGCCGAGCCTCCCCCTTTATGCCGAACGAGGTGAGGCCGGACACTCTGAATGCCGAACATCCATTTGTACTGAATGACCTTGGATGACGAGCTGCAGGTGATTGCCGAACGAGATACGTACCGGAAGAGATGTGGTGTTGAGTGAGGGATGCAGGTCGAATGAGGCTGGAATGCCGAACAGTCCGGGAATGCCGAGCGTACCTTGTAGGCCGAACGTTCATGGATGCCGAACGATTTTATGCTGAGCGTTCTTCCTTGGCCGAACGGTATTCACTACCGAACGTTTCTCGATGCCGGACGCTCCTAGATGTCGAACGTTATCCCAAACCGAACGCCCTTTAGATGCCGAGTGCTGTGCTCGTGCCGAACGGTCTTAACATGCCGAACGCTCATTGTTTAACTGATCGATGGGGAGGCCGAGTACTAAGTTGCCTGGTCAATTCCCCAGGAAACAAGCCTAAAATCCGAACACCTTAAGATAATACAACTCTAAAGTGTTAATTACTTTCGCTATAGTAATTACAAAATTTTAACTACTGTCCCATACCAATAATGAAATTATAGTATTACCAAAAGCTAGAAAATTCCACATAAACTCTATTTAACAAATTATAATAATAAGCGAAAGAATCATATGGAATGTCTCATACCAATCCGATAATTCAATTGTTTATCAAAATTCTTTATTTCATAGAAAAACATGAAATCTCATAAAAATCTCGAATCCATAATAAGTTAATAAACAAAAGAGTATTTAGTTAATTATATATATAAAGATATAATTTTTTCAAAATTACTTTTAAATCCATAAATTCGTTTTAAGAAAAAGTTGTCTTTTTACATAGGCTTTTGAACACTTTCAAACTCATTTAAACCTCTTTTATAACTAAATTATTTGAAATTGAAGTTATTGTTTTTATAATAGTTTTTATAAAATAATACTATATTTTAACTTTTGCCTCTAAAACATTATCAAAATTTTAATATATTTATAATAGAAGTTTTTTAAATGTTTTATGAATAAATATTACTCATCTTTAAAAGATTTAAATAGAAATTTAGTAAGTTAAACATATATATATAATTTAACTATATTTCAAAAATTAAACTCCATTAAAGATTAAAGTAAATAAATTCTCATTTTTAAAAATCTTTTAAAAACATTTAAACAATTCAAATAATAAACTCATCAAAATTGTGCCTTCTCGAGCCAACATCGCTCTATAAAATATAACTCCATAATATAGATTATTTAGCAATCCGAGTTGCTTTCCGAGAACTCTGATCACTCAAACACTGCATAACCATCGTATAATCTAACAACAAAAACCTAATGCATTTTGATGGTTTTCAACATACATGCTATTTCATAATCAATCAATTCAAACACCAAACTAATTGAAACTATAGCATGCAATTTTATTTCAATCATATCATCCGATCACAACTACGTATTAACATAATTCATAACTATAGAAAGACATACAAAAAGAGATATTACTAATTTAGATATAGGTGTGTGAGTTAATAGAATAACTCACTGAAATGAGGAACGGGAGAATCAAACTTTGCTCTAGCTTTCACTTTTTGTTCAGTTACCATCTCCTCCATTGCCACCGGAACCATCGCACACTGCCTCCCTTCCACGCTTACCAACGCCATCCACTTAAGTCCACGCACAACAATACTAGCCATTGCGTCAACCTCCACCGATACTAGCCTGCAGCCACAACCATGCGTAAACCACCTTTGCTGCCAGCATGAAACTTGCGAGTGCTTCCTTCGATCGCAACTCCTCTGCATCGACCACCGCACCTTAATTCCATGCTGTCAGGCTTCACATGCTTCCTCTCCCTTATCCATGCCTGTGCGACAACCACCAATGTGCCTCAAACTTCGCATGTTCGCGCTCATCATCAACTGTTGCCACGATTTCCCCCTCCCTTCGCCAACTACCATCTCTACTCGTGCTAATTCGGCTGCGCTTGATTTAATTACTATTTTTCGTTTTATTTCGAAATTATTCTGGGGTAAAAGAGGGATAAGGCGTACTGGTTATTAGAGATTTGAAAAAGTATGGATTTGGGCTTTATTTGTTAAGAGTTATAGTTTTACATTTTAGTTCTTTATATTTTTTTACTCATTTTTATCTTCTTTCTTTTTCTTCAAATAAGTCTTCATTTATTTGCAATTATACTTTGATCAAATTTAAATAGATTCATGCTTCATTCTAGAACATATATTGCGGTAGCTACACAATTCTATTCTATTCAATTCAATCTTGTTTCGCCTTATTTAATTATTCATTGTATTAACACAAATGAATTTTATTTTCCTACTATTTAAATAATATTAAATTACCTACACTTTAAGAGTATTTTATATCTAACAATAACACTTTATCCTATTTGATATATTTTCTTAAATGAATTTATTAATTAATTTAACTTGTTAAATAAAATCTATTATTAAATAAATTTCAATTAAGTAAAATGTTGATTGCAAATAATAATATGAAAATCGAATATGAGCAGTTTATTTTAATTAAATTTGTAGGATACTACGGCTTCGAAAAACAAGGTTGTTACAGACCTCCCATTATGAAAATTGTGTCCTTGCAATTTCTTATAAGGAGACGTCATACATACTTAAATTATAACTTTCTTTCGAATTCTACAATCAAGTTGAGACTCACTCAATTCTCTAAGTGGTTTACATTAGAATCAAATTTATCGTATGTTATAAATTTAAATAGACTCATTTATTAACCTTTTTTTTCTTTGCATATGAAATTTATTGAAAATTTTCTAAGTGTTACAATTTTCGGAAAATTTCAACAGAGTCTCCTTTGTACGGAGTGCCGTTTGCAATTTCACAAATATAATATATATAATATACATCGACCACACAATCAGAAACACAATATATAACAATATTGTTTTTAGTGATTCTATATTTTAAGCTATAAGGGTACCTTTATTTTAGGCAACTTACCTTACTACTAGTAAGAAAAAGCAAATTAAAACCACCGCATAGTCACGCTTGGCCTCGTAGAGTACCTATATTGAACTCAAATCAAACTCATAAGCTTATATAGATAAAGTTTTATAACATGGTAATCATTCAACTAAATATGCACAAAGGATGGAATTTGTTTTCCGCTTAACTCTATAAAGAATATGAAATTTAACTTTGTATCAACCTCAGAAACTATAACATGGAGTGTGCTTAAAAATCACCTACATGTTATAGCACAAAGAGAGAGAATAACTTTGAGAGTCAACTGGTAGTATAATTTCTTATTAGTTAGGGACAGGGTTCATTTTTGAATCACCTATTTTAATATTGACTTGAGTATAGGCATGCATATATGCATGGTAACAAACATTTGAACTTGGAATGCTATACAAAGGAATAAAAAATATACAGAAAAGCTAAGGCTTGATAATTTCGTAAAAGTGAGTATGATAGTAGTCAAGCATGAAGGGATATAATATACCTCTTCCTCCATTATAAATAGATCCCTTCAAGAATTCTCCTGTAGACTTTGGAAGCATTATTATTTATTATTTATTTTTTTATTTTTTTCAATATCACTATCTCTATAAAGCTAAAAGGATGAAATGAAAGAGTAGCACCTTCTAAAATAAGAGAATCAATGTTGTTAAAAGATGCCAGTACCAAACAAAAGGTTTTTGTTTTTACACTGAAAAATAGAATTTTGTGGATATGCTAGTTGTTAGCGCCAAAATTGGTCACTAACCCCCAAATCCAGATGAAAGCACCAAATACCAATCATAGCTCAGAGATAGAATGTATGTAGAGAGTAATAATGTGAAGAACAGTTAAAACTGAAATGAAAGCAGTAAAGAACAACAGATTTTATAGTGGTTCGGCTAACTCCGGCCTACGTCCACTCTAGAAGTTTGCTTTTTATTGCTGTAATAATCGATTACAGTTACAAAATGGCAGTGTTGCCTTAGCCTTAGAAAAGAGAAAGTAAGAGCAGAAAGAAGATCCCCTTTTACTGTGCCCCTGCCTCTCTATTTATAGACAAAGATGGGTTGGACTTCCCTGGTGGGCCTTGTAGCCGAGTACCTCAGCCCAAATGGAGTGGTCTCCATATGCCGAACCATAGATGCCGAACGCTGAATGCCGAACAAGGCGTGAATGCCGCACGATCTCCTCATGCCGAACGTTGGGAGGTGCGAGGTACAGAGGTATCGAGGTGCGAGGTGCGAGGTATGGAGGTGCGAGGTATGGAGGTGCGAGGGATGGAGGTGCGGAGTATGGAGGTGCGAGATATGGAGGTGCGAGGTGCAATGTCGAGCGAGGTGAGGTATGCCGAACGACCCATCCAATGCCGAATGCTCCTTGATGCCGAACGATCCATCCAATGCCGAACGTCTCCAGATGCCGAACGTTGGTTAATGCCGAGCGCTCCATCCAATGCCGAACGTCTCCAGATGCCGAACGTTGGTTAATGCCGAGCGCTCCATCCAATGCCGAACGTCTCCAGATGCCGATCGTTGGTTAATGCCGAGCGCTCCATCCAATGCCTAACGACGAACTCTCTATGCCGAACGCTCGTCCAGTGCCGAACAAGATTTATGCCGAACACTCCATCCAACGCCGAACGTCGATCTCTCTATGCCGAACGCTCGTCCAGTGCCGAACATTCCTCTATGCCGAACGATCCTTCTAATGCCGAGCACTCGCTCAGTGCCGAACGATCCCTCTAAATGTCGAGCACTCGTTCAATGCCGAACGATCCCTCTAAATGCCGAGCGCTCCTGGATGCCGAAGTTCTGTGCATGCCGAGTACTCTTGAATGCTATTCGAATGTGAATAGTGAATGCCAGACGAACATGTAGTTGATTAAGTTAAACCCGTCTGTCCGCGGCCTTGCCAAAAGGCGGGTTAACACTTGCCCCCCAAAACATGCCTTGCTTTGAAAGGTGTGTTTTGAATAGCCTCAAGTCCAGTATCCAAAGTCCATGTTTCATCCATATCCAATAACCAATATGGGACTTTAGGACCTCTTCGGGTCGATATCCAAATCCATAACCTCTCCGGGCTCTTGCCAAGCGCAATCCACACCTGATAACCGTGGTCCAGTGTCCCTGGACGTTGAGATAACCTCTCCGGGTTCTTGCCAAGCGCAATCCACACTTGACGACCGTGGCCCAGTATCCCTGGGCGTTGAGCTAACCTCTCCGGGTTCTTTCCAAGCGCAATCCACACTTGACGACCGTGGCCCAGTGTCCCTGGGCGTTGAGCTAACCTCTCCGGGTTCTTGCCAAGTGCAATCCACACTTGACGACCGTGGTCCAGTGTCCCTGGACGCAAGTAATGCCGTGGCTTAAGTCCTAAGCCAAATCCTGGTCGCTCCGGACCCTTGCCGAGCATAGTCCATACTCGACGACCTGAAATAGTAACCGATAATATATGGCCTAATTCCTAGGCCGAATCTTGGTCTCTCCGGAACCTTGCCGAGCATAGTCCATACTCGACGACCTTTAAGCCAAAATCCGGAGAAAATCCAATCAAAATCCAATCCGAAAAACAAACATTCAAACCAGAATTCAAATCAGAAAAACGAGAAAAACAGGGAGTTCAAACCAAACTCCAAAACCAAACCAGAAAAAGCAAATGTCCAGGTCAAAGGAAAAAAAAGATTTCACAAACCCGGGCGTTTCGATAAGCCATCATCTCAGAGCATGCCTGAGGGTTATCTCCGACCCCGTACATGAGTAAGTGATTTAACCGTTTGCCCGGAGTTTGTTACTTATTCCAAACCATCAAGATTAGTCGATGACCAATCGGTCACCATTCCTGGGCCTCGCGCCCTCGTCGTTCAAGGTAGGCGGAGGCTGTTCATGTTCCACCGCCGCATTCCGAGTTCCGACATACTGTCGCAACTGACCATTCCTTATATGCTCCTCGATTATATCCTTTAGATGTCGGCAGCTGTTAGTATCATGCCCGTCCAAGTCATGAAAGAGACAGTGCCTTCCTGATGCCCTTTCACGTTCCGTGGGTTCCCTCCTTGATGGCCTTCGATAGGGAAGACGATCTCGAGTATCTAAGAAAATCCGCTCCAACGTTGCGTTCAATCCTGTGTAAGTGGAGAACTTTGGTTCTCCCCAGCGCTTCCTTTTCCCTTTATCCTTGTCCCCACCTGAGCTTTCGCTTAGTAATCTTCCATCCTTAGTCATGTTTACTTCCTGTGACCTCATGTCCAAACATGCATCCTCTTGTCGAAGAAATCTTTCAGCTTCATGAAAGAATTCCCCAATATCCAACAGTGGGTCCCGTACCAACGATACTTTGAACTCCGAATTATCTCTGACTCCTGATACCGCAGCCATCAGAACCATTGATGGATCTGGCCGATCCACCGAAGCAACTGCTGCATTAAATCGAGTTAAGAATGTCCTGAGCGATTCATCTGCCCCCTGTTTGACTGATGTTAGCGTCATCACGTTCTTTGGCCTTTTTATGTGAACTCGAAACTGACTTAAGAACTTGTCCACCAGTTCTGTCCATGCTCCAATGGATCCATCCTCCAGCTGTCTAAACCACATAGCAGCAATTTCAGTCAAGTACAGGGGGAAACATCGGGCCATAACCTCCTCCGTTGCCCCCAGCACTTCCATATGCCTAGTGTACCTCATCAAGTGGTCGGTGGGATCCGTCTTCCCGTTGTATACTTCCAGAGTGGGTAGTTTGAAATCGGGCGGATTCCTAGCTGTCCTGATGTTCCGGGTAAACGGACTTTTGTTAACTCCCTCTGAATCCCTGTTTGTCAGACCTCCGCGAATAGTCCGCCTGATAATGTCAGCCAATCCAGTGTTTCCAACCAATCCAGACTGCCCCCCAAGTCCCCGAGGAAATTCTGGCACATATTCTTCATCACGTACTCCTGTATTCCTATCGATGCCAGGCCGCGTAGCGTTATCCGGTATCCCTCCATGAACTGGTCCAGCATCACCTGGTGGTGTGCCCCCGAGTCTAGGTCCATCTAGATTGTTAACTGTTTGTTGATTGGGAGCTGCCCCCTGCTGATTCACTCCATCTGTCCGTTGGTTGAGTTCCTCTGGTCCAGCTCCACGATCTTGAGCAATTTCAGTTCCTGGTTGTCCAAATTGCCTAAGAAGAGCCTGCATCATCTCCTCTTGTCGTTTCATCATCTACTCTTGCATAGAATTCATCATCACTTGCATCTCGTCCCGAGTTATGTAGATGGATGCATGACCCTCTCCAGCTCCAGAAGATGCCGCTTGACTTCCTTCCTGATTGCTCCTTTCCACTGCTTGCTTCCTCGTTGGTGGTCTTGCCATTGCTTTTTAAGATCCAAGTTCCTAACTCCAAAATTCCTGAGTTCAATTCTCGGTGAAAGCACCAAAGTGTTAGCGCCAAAATTGGTCACTAACCCCCAAATCCAGATGAAAGCACCAAATACCAATCATAGCTCAGAGATAGAATGTATGTAGAGAGTAATAATGTGAAGAACAGTTAAAACTGAAATGAAAGCAGTAAAGAACAACAGATTTTATAGTGGTTCGGCTAACTCCGGCCTACGTCCACTCCAGAAGTTTGCTTTTTATTGCTGTAATAATCGATTACAGTTACAAAATGGCAGTGTTGCCTTAGCCTTAGAAAAGAGAAAGTAAGAGCAGAAAGAAGATCCCCTTTTACTGTGCCCCTGCCTCTCTATTTATAGACAAAGATGGGTTGGACTTCCCTGGTGGGCCTTGTAGCCGAGTACCTCAGCCCAAATGGAGTGGTCTCCATATGCCGAACCATAGATGCCGAACGCTGAATGCCGAACAAGGCGTGAATGCCGAACGATCTCCTCATGCCGAACGTTGGGAGGTGCGAGGTACAGAGGTATCGAGGTGCGAGGTATGGAGGTGCGAGGTATGGAGGTGCGAGGGATGGAGGTGCGGAGTATGGAGGTGCGAGATATGGAGGTGCGAGGTGCAATGTCGAGCGAGGTGAGGTATGCCGAACGACCCATCCAATGCCGAATGCTCCTTGATGCCGAACGATCCATCCAATGCCGAACGTCTCCAGATGCCGAACGTTGGTTAATGCCGAGCGCTCCATCCAATGCCGAACGTCTCCAAATGCCGAACGTTGGTTAATGCCGAGCGCTCCATCCAATGCCGAACGTCTCCAGATGCCGATCGTTGGTTAATGCCGAGCGCTCCATCCAATGCTAACGACGAACTCTCTATGCCGAACGCTCGTCCAGTGCCGAACAAGATTTATGCCGAACACTCCATCCAACGCCGAACGTCGATCTCTCTATGCCGAACGCTCGTCCAGTGCCGAACATTCCTCTATGCCGAACGATCCTTCTAATGCCGAGCACTCGCTCAGTGCCGAACGATCCCTCTAAATGTCGAGCACTCGTTCAATGCCGAACGATCCCTCTAAATGCCGAGCGCTCCTGGATGCCGAACGTTCTGTGCATGCTGAGTACTCTTGAATGCTATTCGAATGTGAATAGTGAATGCCAGACGAACATGTAGTTGATTAAGTTAAACCCGTCTGTCCGCGGCCTTGCCAAAAGGCGGGTTAACACTAGTTAAGATTTCTTAAATGGGTTCACTGGTTAACTAATTATTACTTAAAAACTAAGTTATCTTTATGTTATATGTTACAAAATTCCCTTGCACAATATGCTGTATAAAAGGATAAAGCCAGTGCTGCATAAGGAATATATAGGTCTTTTACTAAAATGAACAAACAGTGGGCAGAATAATATCAAATGGGCTCTACAATGAAATTTTTGACCATACAAGAGGATATTGGAGACTTGGTCAAGAAAAATATAATGAAGTACTAGAAAAAACTACAAAAGTTCCAAGATGAGGCCTTGTTATTAAATTAATGACACGATCCCTGTAGTATCAAGTATTCTTATCAAAGCCAACGTATGCATCAAAACATTCTTTTATTCTGTCAAATAAGTTTCTTTTTAACGTAGATAAACTATATTACATGCAAATGGATATGTGTTGGTGCATTCAAGTATACATGATGAGAGAAAGGAATTACATATAGATAAAGCTTTTCATTTATAATTTTATTTACTTTCTTTATATTATCAAATAAATCTAAAAATTCGATTTACTGAATTAAATTCAATAGAGTATTCAATTAGAATGTGTAAATATTCTACCACATAATATAATTTGAAAGGCTAAAAACATGGAAATGCATCCAATTGTTGAGGATACATCACAAATAAGATGATAATGGTGTTAAATACAAGGATGCTTTAAATGTTGCACTTGCCAAATAGTGTAAAAAAATAAAAAAAAATAAAAAAACACTTTAAAACTGCTTTAAAACTGTTTTTATAGTTTTTCATTTTTGCACCATTTCAATTCAGTTAAATCGGCCTTGTAAGACTGAATTTCAAAAGTTGATACCAAGATATAGTAGGTTACTGCGATGTAGCAGGGATTTGCAAGAATCTAATTTATAGGATTTACAAGACGTGGACCAACTTTTACATTACAATTAATGATTTCGGACCTGAAACTAATATTTTTTCTATTTAAACCATATATAAGGCATCTTATGTAAACACTACATGAAATGCCGATATTTGAACTACAATTAATCTTATTTATGTATCCTTTAAAAAAAATCCTTTTTATTATCTCAAAACCTCTCAACATTTTCACCACATTTTCTTATTCCATCAAAACTACACATTTTATTTTTTATGTCTTCCTTTTGAAAATCTAAGAATTGCAAAAATAAAATTTTATTAATAGGCTAAACTTATAAAGAAAAGAATAATAAATTTTTCTTTTACCTATACTCGTCTTTCATTATAAATAATAAATATAAAATTTTTGTGAATTATATTTCTTCGAAATAATTTCAACATTTTCCTAAGAATTTTTTTTGGTTCAAACTTAATCAGAAACATATTTACACCCAAAAACCCGAATTTAACTTAGTTCTAAAATATAGAACATTGCTGCACCACATGCTTTTAGTGATTCCTCTCATTAATTGACTACAATGTTGACTATCTAGAATTTTATATCAATAATGCCTTGCCATTATCTCAACTTCGCACTAATTAAATGGCTGCATACATTGTTTGAAATAATTAAATTTAGAAAACAATATCTTCATTTTTTTTCTAAATTAACACATTGCTTTATAAAACAATATAAACTCCAATTAAAACCTTTCTTATTATATTTCCAAAATACTATTTCGATTCTACCTCGTTTAAGCCTTTAGAAATTCCTATCGATACATTAGCTACTTGTATTGACCAGAATTCATAAATCACTCAACGAACCAATTAACACAAAATATACCCTTTTAAAATTCTTCCAATCACTTCATAAATTAATACTCATCCTTTATCAAAATTATTACTTGTCTCTAATAAACATATCAAATTTTACATATACGTATGCCCCTTATCAGAAAGATTTTAATTTAAACAAATACTTGCTTTTATTAAAATCCTTCAATTTATCTCACTATTTACATATGAGAATAATTCAAAGATAAAAATTTCATTACACATTCATTCATCCATAAATACTTCAAGCAAACATCAATTTTTAAATTCGTCTTAACACTTGGTTAATATACATATGAATTAAATTTTCATTTTATACAAATTTAACCTTTCAATATTTCCTACGGTAATTACACTACTGAAGATACCGTAAAGTTCTATGATTAATATCATTTATAATTTTAAAGCAACCAAGCATCCATCAACTAATCAATTTTTATTATATCTTATTTTATTTATTAAGTATATTTTCCAATTCCAAATTTAATTAGATACATATAATTTATCATTCTATATTTTTTAACTATTAATTGCTTAGACATTTTTATTATTCCCCAGCGATTCTATTTTGTAGAGACCGCTGGCTTTTATTAATAATTATCTTCATCCATATTCAATTTCATAATTTTAAACTAATCATATGCAAAACAAACATTAGTGCAAACAACATACATTTCAATCCAATAAACAAAAAATCGTCTTCAGCGGAAAGCTATCTTCCAACTTCCACTGTGCAACTCTGATCACTGACACAACAATTTAATTCCGAGCCATCTAAGGTCACATTTATAATATCCATTAAACCTCACTCTTTACAGGAGTGAGTTCCAAATTTATAACCATTTTCGTAATAATAATTGGTAAAGAAATTCAAAACTTTTTACAAATACGTCCCGATGATTATTCCCAATAATCATTTATATCCTAAGTAGAAATATAAAATCTAATTCTACCCCCACATCCATGGGACTGAACTCTAAGTCTATCTAGGTTTAGTTCTCGATTCTATGTCAATTATATTCTATAATGCTTTGAAACCAAGCTGTAATGACCTCATTGCTATACCTATATTAATAAAGAACATTACAAGTAATGTCCTCTAATAATATGGAGAATACGGCTAGTTAAGGGCGATTGAATGTGAATATATACTCGTACTAACACTGACGCGTCTTTATTACCTTTTTAGGATCTGAACTGAAATTTTGGCGTGTATAGTATTAATACAAAGTAATAAACACACCAATTAAAAATATTCGAAACAACATATAATATAGATAAATTAGAATCAGAGTCACAGATTACAGCGGAATAATATACATCATATATCATAATAAGATGTAAGTCTACAAAATATAATTTCTAGACCCATACGAATATATACATTACATCCAAAATACTTTATCAGGTACAAAATGACTACTAAATATTACACATTACATACCATCTTAAATGTCAACATATACAATAATGAAGTAAACCGAAACAGTCAAAATCATCTACTCCATGACTAACACAAAAATCCAAAAGCCAACGAGTCCCTGTGTCTGTAGAGTCTCGGCCCGACCAGAGTATTTTAAAAATAAACGAGTCAGAGTATATCTAATAAAACGGTGAGATACTGATATCAAAAATATACGAGTTAACAATAAAATAAGCCATAATAGAAATATGCCTAAAACCAAATAATCATAATAAAGCATATCACTCAAAATCACCATTTCATAAATCCATATCATAAATATATGGCTTAACAATAAAATAAGCCATAATCGAAATATGCCTGAAACTAAATAATCATAATAAGGCATATCAATCAAAATCCCCATTTTATAAATCCATATCAAGCCTCAAATAAACTATCATTAAAAGTATGGTCATAACAATTCAACACTCCAAATTCACAAAAGAAAGGGATCCCGAAAGCAATGACAAGGTCACTAACACCACTAGAAGCAGTTTTGTCATCCCTAACAAGGTCGCTAACACCTCTCTAAACAATTTTTCCCTGAATGACAAGGTCGCTAACACCTCTCTAAGCAGTTTCGTTGACCCTGGCAAGGTTGCTAGCACCTCACTAAGCAATTTCCTCCTAATGACAAGGTCGCTAACACCTCACTAAGCAGTTTCACCATGAATGACAAGGTCGTTAACACCTTACTAAGCTTTCATCATTCGCTGTATAAATCTAAGAAGTATTGACTATCAGGTCAATGAAAAATGAGTCATCTTCTCTCGGGGATCTATCGGCCTAAAATCCGAATACCCTAAGATAATATAACTCTAAAGTGTAAATTATTTTCGTTATAGTAACTACTAAAATTTAACTACTGTCCCATACCAATAGTGAAATTATAGTATTTACCATAAGCTAGTAAATTCCACTCAAACTTTATTTAGCAAGTTATGATAATAAGCAAAGAATTATACGAAATGTCCCATACCAACCCGATAATTCAATCGTTTATTAAAATTCTTTGTTTCACAAAAAAACACAAAATCTCATTAAAATCTCAAATTCATACAGATAAATAAATAAAAGAGTTTTTAATTAATTATATATATAAAGATATAAATTTTCCAATATTACTTTTAAATCCATAAATTTGTTTTAAAAAAAAGTTGTCTTTTTACATAGGCTTCTGAACACTTTCAAAATCATTTAAACCTCTTTTATAACTAAAATTATTTGAAATTGAAATTATTATTTTTATAACAGCTTTTATGAAATAATACTATATTTTATCTTTTGCCTCTAAAACATTACCAAAATTTTAATATATTTATAATAGTAAGTTTTAAAAGGTTTTATAAATAAATATTACTCATCTTTAAAAGCTTTAAATAGAAATTTTGCAATAAGAAGTAAGTTAAAAATATTTATAATTTAACTATATTTCATAAATTAAATTCCAATAAGGATCAAAATAGATAAAATATCACTTTTAAAAATCTTTTAAAACCATTTAAACAATTCAAACAAGAAACTCATCAAAATTGCAACTTCTAGAGCCAACATTGCTCTATAAAATATGATACTGTAATTTTTACACCAAAATTTGGCACAAACACCCAATAGAAACTTTTCGAAGAGAATTAAATAAAGAGTATGGAAACAGTGGATAAAAATAAAGAAACAACAATTAATTGAAAGAAAAACAAGCATATAACGATTTATAGTGGTTCGGCGTTGTATGCCTACGTCCACTTTGAATAAATTATTTTATTAATTACTTTATAATCTTAGTACAATATGGATCGGATCAAAATCCTTAGTTACAAAAGTGTACAAAGCAACTAGCAGCGTAAAGTCCTGGAAATAAACAACCAATTCGGTATTTATAGATGAAGATAGCCAAATATCTATATGAAAACTCAGTAGAAGGGACCTCAAAACCATATGGGCCCACAGAAGCGGTCGTATGGCCCAATTCCCAAAGAAGACAGGTCTATACCGATCCATTCTTTGGTTGACTTTTGGGGTGCGATCCCTATGGTGGTTTCCTCATGATAAAATATGCTTAGCCTCCAAATTTCATGCTAATTGGATTAGTGGAGCTCAAGTTATTGCTTGATCTTTGCTTCAACATAGTTTGCATGCTGTTTTCTATGGATCCCTTCCCAGGGAAGTATACCAATCCCTCCAACTTTATCCCCTTGAGGTGCGATCCTTAGGGTAGGCTCCCTAGGTTCCCCATGTCTTGCCAACAAAATTTCATATGCATTGGACTTATGAATCTTGATATATTAATTATTTTCTACAATAATGCTTCCACACCTTGAAACACATCGATCCCTCTTATTGGAGCTAATTTTATGCCGATCCCTCCTATGTGTTGAACCATATTTCATAATTTGAACATTATACTTTGCATATCTATCAATTCCATTTAACCTTGACTTCGTATTATCATCTGCACTTGACTTCTAGGCCCCACAATCATCACTCTGGAGTCATCGGCCTCGATGGCAATCGAATATAACTCGTGCAATTAGTTCAATATAGCCGGGTTAAAATGCCGGATAACACTTGCCCCCTAAAGTACGTCTTGTGATGAACATGACGTGCTTTGAATCGAAGCGAATTAGAGTCATCGAAAAGAAATCTATCCAGCTTTCTGAATAGTTGCTATCCCTTTGTCGAATTATTTTTCCAAGATGCTGTATTTCTCATTGATCATCACGATGCTTGGTCGATTTCCAATAGTATAAATCTAGGGCTATACTCCATGAGTTGATATATATAAGTCTGGTTCTATAAGACTAACAAGCTTTAATTATTTGGTCCAGCCTCGAACTTGAAGGCTTCAGGTTTGATTTTAATTTCTATCGATTTCAAAAATTGAACTTTTAGGTCATACACATGCACGTTCATATACACGTTCTTGTTGTCGGCTCCTGGACGTGTTCATACGTTCATAAGCCGTCGCCAATTTTCATTGCATTTTGTATGTTCATGCTTTTAATAATTTTGATGCCTATATTTATTTGCGTACATACTCATGGCCGATCCCTCACTCTTTTTTTTAAATGCTTGTAGGGATTGGCATATGTTTAGTCGATCCCTCATTTACATTCCTTGTGCTCACAGGGATCAGTACCTTTTATGTCGATCCCTTTTCTCTTGCTTGAAAACGTGGGCCGACCCTTTCGCTATCTTATATAAACCAATATCCCTTCTTTCCAACCTTACTTGCTTCATTTTTCTACCATCCTGCAAAGCACCAAACTCTCTCATTCCTCTACCGAAACCAAATCCTCCTTCCCTTCTTCCCTTAGTTTCAAAATGAAATCCTTTTGCAATTCAACCTGCCTCATGAACTTGCTTCCTCTCACCTTCCATTTCGAACATCTGCAAACCACTCGCCCACACCTTTAACCCATACGCTCACGCAGGTAGCTTTTTAGTCTATAACTTTCGATTTCATGATGAGATAATTGATTCCATGCCATCGGCGATTACGATGGTTGAAGTGGCCTGGAGGAGGTGAGTCGTGGGGTGTGAATGGGTTCAGCAGAATAAGTAAGGAGGAAGAAGAAGGAAGAGTAGAGGAGGGATCGATTGGGATTTGTTGTATGGCGTGGATATACCGATCTTTCATTTGATGATGTGGGAAAGGGATAAGTATGGTAGCTTGATGGGAGGAAGGTTAAAAATAGTGGCATGGAGGGATTAGTAGAGTGGAATAATGTGGATGGATCGGTACTGGAAGTTTGGTGGAAGATAGTAAAGTGGAAGGGTCGGTAGGATCAGCTAAGTAGGAGAAGGATCGGCGGAGTTGAATAACATGGAGGGATCGGTATTATTTGTGAAAGGACAAGAGGGATCCGTGAAAATGGGTAGCATGGTGGGATCGACAAATCTTGTTTAAGGAAAGGGGTCGGCACCCTTAGTTTGGAGAAAGGGATCGGTTGAGCTGCTTTTGGATAGGGATCAGAAAACATGGATCGGCATATAGGGGTCGACATTTTAGGATCGGCATATATGTACTTTGAGTTGAACTCGAAACCTAATCCATAATCACTTATCTGAGCAATTATAACCAATCCCATCTCAATGAACTTGAACATATGATGACAATGAACAACAGGACTTGCATATTCATTATTGGATTCAAAATTGAACAATCAAATCCTTGGAACTTAGAACATGAACTAAAACTTAGCATATGGAATTGAATAATAGATTTCACACTCTTATATGCCAATGGTCGATCCCAAAGCTTACACAGCCAATCAATCTCTTCGCTAGTTAAGATGGTCAGCGATGATGGTCACTCTGATCGGAATCCAAAGTCTCATCATTTCACTTGATTTTCTTATTTTAAGCTGCTTATTTCTGTAACACATCACACTTCACCACACTACACTACACAAGCTCACACTTAGCATGGGGGGACAGGTAAACTTTTCTAATCTCAATTATCTACTGAGTATAGTTGACATAGACTTCGGACATTCAGAGCATCTAGATGCAATGTCTTCTGGACCAACCTCGCAACATAGCAATCCCGAAGTTGAGTCGAGTTCCGCTACCATATCTGGCAAGCTTTCCCCTGGTCATCAAACTAAACAAACAGAAGTTTTTGGCCCACCAACCAACCCTTTTTTGATGTTCCCATCCTCCCGGCGGAAGATGTAAGTCCTACACCCGATGCGGTAGAAGGCGTTGTACTCTTAGATAACCCGACAGATTCTTAAGCCTTTAGAATTGGTGAGGCCGACCTTCGCAGACTATGTTCCAGGCATGGAATTCCATTTGAAGATGTACTGGCACCTTCAAAAAATGACAGGGCTCACTTGCCCCGGGAGGGGTACACAACAAGTAACAGATTCATGTGTTGGGCCGGATGCGTGCCGCCTTTCAATTTTTTTATTCAGGAAATCTTAAGATATCTTGGAATAACCCCCACTCAACTTCACCCAAACAGCTACGCCTTTCTCCATGGAACTTTTTTACTATTCATGAGCGTTCTATTCCGCCCGGCAACTCCAGAGGATATAAGGTTCATTTATAACTCTAAACGACGATCAGGAAGTCCTTCCTATTTTTTCTTGATCCTTCACCCAACTGTCAAGTCTTAATCGGTGCTTGGAACAAACTTACCCTTTTCAAACATGAATGGTTCTACGTTCAATGTCCGCCTCGCTTGGCAAGGCGAAGGTTGGAAGGACATAAGTGTCGTCTTCGCTTAATTTTCAAATTATCTAATATGAATCATATTCTGGAGCAACTAACATTCTGAATATCTACAGGTGTCCGCCCACATCCAGAGGGAAGTAGTTTTGCAATCTCCGCGATTCGTGCTACCCCTGTCGAAGACAGGGACATCATACTCCTCATAACTGACGAGTTATAATCTCTATTTGGGCTATTGGAAGAAGGCCGCATCATTAGGCTTCTTGGAAGTGTGCATTACTAAGAGGCACTGTCAAACAAGAAAGGGATATCAGTAACCCTATCGTGCCCCCAATGGAGGGGAATCAGGATGACGTCGAAGAAGGCGAAATTAGGGGTACCAGATCAATGAGCCTGGTGACGCTGATGCAAGCCCAGGAAAAGCGCTTGTGATTGAACCATCCCAGGGTGCGCAACCCCACACACATGCTAAGAGAAGGAAGAAGCTTGCATATAAGCTTCGTAGGAGGAAAAACTACTATGGATCTCGAGTTCATTATCACTTCCATTGATGAAGTGTCACCTTCCTAACATTTAGAAAGCTCGATGAAGGGGTTTTCAAATCTCCAAATTCCGGATGACATTATATCTAATGACTTCCCTAACATCAACATCGATGGGCTCAATTATCCTACCAAAAGTGGTGTCGACATTCTTCCTACTAGCAAAGGAGAGAAAACTCCCATGAGCAAGGCTGTAGCAACCGGTCCGTTAGGGGGGACACTGGGACACTTACAATCACGTGCACTTCACCACACGATTTCTATATATCTTTTGTGCAATGGTTACTCATACTCTGGTATTCGGTTTTTTGTAGGTTCGATGTCCCAATCCCGAGCTTTTGATCGCTTGAGGAGCTCCTTGATGCAGAATGGATCCAAACGTGATTCAAAATCGGGTAGGCATAGAGAGAGGGATGATGACCAAGAAAGAAGTCATCGCTCGAGGGAATCTTCATCTTCAAAACATAAATCCCAATCTCGGTCATCCCATTAGGAAGTGCAACCTAATCCTCATGTGCATAGTGGCGAGCAGACCTCTTTTCACAGTCCTCCAACTCTCGTACCGCCAGAGCAATATTCTGGTTCATCCAGCTCCAAGCAGTCCCGTGACTGCAGGTCGAGAAAACGTCCAATTGTTGCTTCTGATCCATCTTTCTCGACCACTGCTCCTGAAGCTTCTACAACGGAGAAATTGGCCGAACTTAAGGTCAATTTCCCAAATATTTGTTTTGATGGGATTAAGTTCCTCCTCTCTATCCATACGATCCCTGGGACTGTCAAAGAAAGCTCTCTCACATGCATCAACGATGTTTTCGTGCAGCATGAATCATTCCAGAACTTAGCAGAAAAATCTCTGAGGTGTCTATTGAGCAACAACATAAGATAGATCGTCTCAAGCTAGAGGCGATCCACGATAAAGATATAATTAAGCACCAAGATAATGAGATCTCAGAGTTGACGACAAAACAAATTGAAGTAGAAAAAAGTGCCAAGGAAACATCAGAGGTAGTGAGTCGTCTGGGAGCTGCCCATAAAAAGGAACTTGACACTACTCGCAACCGCAGTGGTGCACTCGCCTTGGAAAAAGATTCGTTACAAAAGAAGAAAAATAACTTGCCCTGCCATGTTGACGAGCTTGAAGAGCTTCTGAAGAAAGAGATGGAAGAGAAGATCGAAGCTCAAGAAGAATCACAGAGATATTGCGAAGAAGCTGTTGAGGCCCGGACTTTGAAGATTAAACTTAATGAGCAACCTTCTAGATTGAAGTCCTCAAGTAAGAGACGAAGGAAGCGGGCCATAATGAGATGAAAGAATAGCTCGAGCCCTAAGTAGAGGATGTTAAGGAAGTCGGTCAAAATGAAATCAAGGACATATTCAATCCTTTGATCATCGAATACAATGCAAAGTCCTTCTCCACCGTAACCTGAGCTTTCTTGGTAAGGGTTATCTTGGGTCGCTCGCCTAGGCCTAGGAGTATATTGTTGAAATGAAAAAGAGAGACCTCAGCGAAGCCGATTTAGATGAAGAGAAATCAGTGCAAGAGATCCTTTGCGGAAATGAACCCCTAGACCTTGCTGCCGCGAGACTTCGATACTTCGACGTTCTAACATCTTCCGGCAAAGGGAAAAATATCGCTGAATCTTCGAAGTATAATCCCAAGGTCCGCTCTTGTTTTCAAGCAGGCGGAGCATCAGTTTCTTTTGGCTTAGGATAGGATCTATGCTATGATCCAGACAAACCCGGTTATCAATCTAAAGTGCTAACCCTTATTCTAGAAGGGGGGACCCAATGACAATTGAAAGTCAGTCGGATGTAGGTATGCTGCTCTATTTTCCACTTTTCGATCGATTTCTTTCTTCATGTCCAATAGTCATGGGCTTATCTTCTTGTTTCTGCTAATCTACAGGTCTTTCGGGTCCCGGCCAAACTCCAAAAGGTGGTGCCGCCGTGGAGCAATAATCGACATCAACTAAGATCCCCACGGCCACCGATGCTCCAAGGCCCGATGCTCAAGTCATTTGAGCACTCGATAACGATAAGGCTGAAGATCCGCTGCCGCTGGACGATTCTGATGATGTTATGATAACCAGCGCCACTAAACGCACCGATGAGCTCAGCTTAAAGGAGCACGTTGAGAGGGAGGAGTTGTTGAAGAAACAGGCTAAGTCTGAACCCATTAATGTGGACATTAGTGATACAAATCTCATCCCATTAGAAGTCATCCCACCGGGCGGGTCAATTTCCAAAAACTCCCTCCTACTTTTGAAAGCTCCCCCACCAAAGGCATTAAGGATCGAGGAAACAGATAGGTGGAAGCTCGGGTGGCGCTACTCCCGAAAAATCCAAAAAGGAGAGAAGACAAAAGAAATAGCCGTCGTTTCGGCTCTATTTGCACATAGCTTGTATAGCTGTTTTTCTCTTTGTTGGCCGTGATTGTATGGGTACGACCCTCGTTTTTTGAAAAAACTTGTATCACAACTTTGAAGCTTATTATGCGAATAATTTTTTTTGGTTTCCTATTGAACCCTTGTGCAAATTGTTATCTAAGTAGTTGAGCTATTACTTTCCATTCAATGTACTTGTAATTCATTGCTCGTTGCTTTGGATGATAATCTTTAATTCTATCCCAAGGCCTCCATGAAGTCATGGCCCTGAGTCATACAAAACATGGGGCTTGAGCCCTAATGTTGTGCTGTTGGATTCAGCGGCTTGAGGGGTTACACTCTTGCTCCCAGTCTCGGGTTAACGGAGTTAGATGGTGGACGGTCGAACTACATCCTTTGTGAGTTTATACTCCTCCTGTCGATTTCAGGCTGGAGTTCATGGAATAACAAGTGGTTAAACCACACTCGTCTATTTGTTTATACTCATATCCGCACTCTGGGGATAAGAATTAGTTAGCAAGTAGTCGAATCGCACGCGGCTTGTGTTTATACTCCATTCCGCACTCTAGGGCCTTAGAGTTATTTTGAAAAATAGTTGGATCGTACTTTCCTTAATTCATTGATTTGCCCCCAAGGTCCGGGGTTTGATTTAGCGAGCGAACGGTCGTGTCACGATCGCTTTTGATTTATTTCAGTCCCATCATTCGATTGGATTTCTTAAGTCATCGGATGGTCGAGTCACTTCCATTCCTCTTTATGTATTTCATCCGTTGGGTTATGAACGAGAGTTATCAGACGAATGGTCGGACCACACTTATCTTGTTTAATTCAATCGGGAACTAACGTTATTGGTTAGTTCCAAAGTATGGGAACATGTTCGGACATATCGACATCAGTCAATTTCGTAATGTAACTAACATATAAGCTACAATAAACACAGATATAAAGGAAGTTCAAAACTTTATTTGCTAAACGGAAGGAGATGACATAATTTTCTTATTACATATCCAGAAAATCAAATGCTAAAGAAAATTCTAAAATAAATACAACTGAATGAAAAAGAAACGAACTAAGTGAAATAGTGTCATAAATGCTCGCTACTCTACGCTCTTCGGAGTGTGATGCCATTAACAGTCGCTAGCTTGAATGTTCCATCACCAAGCCTTTGCTCCATGACATACGGTACTTCCCAGGTTGGAATCATACGTGATGGGGCAAAAAATATCCGTTTCAAGACAAGATTGCCGATTTCAAAGGTTCTATGTCCGACTTTAGTGTTGTAGTATCGGGCGACTCAGTGTCGGTGTGCAACTGCCCTCAAATCAGCTTCCTCACGCTTCTCGTCTATACAGTCTAAAGATTACAATAGGAGATCTTTAAATGTTCTGGGATCATAGTAAGTTACTCGATGGGAAGGAACTCCAAGCTATAGGAATAACAGCTTTGGAACCGTAAGCAAGGGCGAATGGAGTATGACCGGTCGCGCACTTGTGGGTGGTCTTATAAGCCCATAGTGCTATTGGGAGTTCATCCACCCACTTGCCTCTAGCCTTTTCCAAACGCTTCTTCAGAATGAATTTTATGACTTTGTTCACAGCTTTAACCTGCCCATTTGCTTGAGGGTGAGCGACTGCTGCAAATATTTTTTTAATACGATGCCGATGGCAGAAGTCTTTGAACACAACTCTGTCGAATTGAGTCCCATTGTTGGTTATAATAGTTTGTGGATAACCGAAACGACAAATGATGTTCCGAACAATGAAATTGATTACTTTCTTCATTGTGATCATAGCTAATGGTTCTGCTTCGGCCCATTTGGTGAAGTAATCAACTGCGATGATGGCGTACTTGGCACCACCTTTGAAGATCGGTAAAGAACCGATAATATCTGTGCCCTATATGGAAAATGGCCATGGACTGACCATTAGTGTTATTTCCGTCCATGGAGCTCTTGGGACTTTTTCATATATCTGGCACTTGTCGCATCGTCTTACAAAATCAGCAGTGCCTTGATTGATTGTTGGCCAATAATACCCGTAATGGAGTATTTTCTTTGCTCGAGTGTGCCCCTTAGTGTGATCGCCACATTCTCCTTTATGAACTTCTTTAAGAACACAATTTATCTCATCTTGAGCGATATGCCAAAGCAGGGGAACGGAAAAATCCTTTCTGTAGGTAACGCCTTCCTATATGATATATCATGAAGCTTTATGAAGGACTTGTCGTTTTTCAGTCCTTTGTTCAGGAAGGACTCGCTATATCAAATAATTTTTAATTGAGTCATCCACGATTCCTTCTCAAGCTCCGTCTCTAGTACTCGGTCGATTTCCATCAGGTTTATACTCGGGGCATTTAATACTTTGACTGGAACCAAGCCCATTTGATGTGCATCCCCGATGCTAGCAAACTTTTCCAATGAATCAGCCTCTCTGTTTTGATCCTAAGGGATGTGCGTAATGTTGTAGTACTCAAAGTTAGTCAACAACTCTTGGACCGGGTAAGGTATAAAGCAAATCGTTGTCCTTTAGCTTGGTAATCTCCTCTGATTTGGTATACTACAAATTGTCAATCGTAAAAGATTTCAAGAAATTTTATTCCTAGTTCTCTGGCGAGTTTAAGTCTAGCAATCAAAGCCTCATACTAGGCTTCATTATTTGTTGCAGGGAAATCAAGCTTTAAAACATAGCAAATTGATTAATCTTTGGGAGTTACAAGCACAATCCTAGCTCCAGAACAATGATCATTAGATGCTCCATCTGTATACAACTTCCACCGTTTGGTAGGGGTTTCACTGCTCTTCAGGAAATCTTATTGCATAGTAAATTCTACTATAAAATTTGCCAATGCTTGACCCTGTATAGCCCTTCGGGGAACATAAGTGATGTCGAATTGGCTAAGCTCGATATTCCACTTGAGTAACCTTCTAGACGTCTCGTGTCGCTGCAGGACCTGTCATAATGGTTGGTCAGTGTAAACATTGATAAGTTGCGCCTGGAAGTAAGGGCAGAGCTTTCATGATGCAATCAGTAAACAGTATTCCAGTTTTTCTATCTTTGGATAGTTCCTTTTAGCTCCTGTCAATAACTTGCTAACATAATAGACCGGTCTCTGGATTTGATTCTCCTTGCGAAGCAATGTGGCACTTATAGCGTGTACTGACACGGCTAAGTATATATATAAATCTTCATGATCCACTGGCTTTGATAAGATAGAGGGTTTCTCTAAGTGATTCACCAAAGATTGGATTGCATCTTTACAATCCTGTGTCCATTCGAAATTCCTTTTTCCTCTCCTAATCAAGTCAAAGAGAGGAATGCGTTTATTGATAGCTCTGGAAATGAATCAGCTTAGGGCAACGACCTTCCCATTAAGGCTCTGTACTTATTTGATAGTCTTTGGCGCTTAAATATTGCAAATAGCTTGGACCTTCTTGGGATTAACTTCGATTCTGCGGGCATTAACGATGAAACCCAAGAACTTTCCTAATACAATGCCAAAGGAACAATTCAGAGGATTAATCTTCATTTTATAATGTTGGAGGATGTTGAACAGTTCTGCCAACTCTCTAATGTGGTCGCTAGACTGCCGTGACTTCACAAGCATATCATCTACATATACCTCCATCGTTTTTTCGATCTGATCTTTAAACATTCTGTTAACTAGGCATTGGTAGGTTGCTCCTGCATTCCTTAGTCCAAATGGCATCACCACATAGCAATATAATCTAACATCAGTAATGAAGCTAGTGTGCTCTTGATCGGGAATGTGCATTGAGATTTGGTTATATCCTGAGTACGCATCCATAAAAGATAGCAATTTGTATCCCACGGTCGAATCTACCAGCTGGTCGATCCTTAGAAGGGGAAAACTGTCTCTCAGGCATGCCTTGTTCTAGTCCAAGTAATCAACGCACGTTCGCCATTTCCCATTCGCCTTTCTCATAAGTATAGGATTAGATACCCACTTAGGGTAGAGGACGTCACGAATAAACCTATTGTCTTTGAGTCTATCCACCTCCTCTTTAACAGTGGCAGATCTCTCTGGATCCATGCCTTATCTTTTTTGTTTCACAGGACAATCCTCGAGTTGATATTCAATGCATAGCTCACAATGGCAGGCGAGATCTCACACATGTCATAGTGAGTCCAAGCGAACAAGTCGAGATTCGCTCGTAGAAATCTAGCAAGTTCTTTTACCATCGGGGGGCTGAGCTACGATCCGATCTTTAGGACCCGTGATGGGTCGTCATGGCTGACTGTGATGTCAATCGTCAGCTCACCTGGTGCAGCCTTGGTCTCTGTGGGCTCCTCCTCATCGTATATCGGATCTATATCTCTATAGAGCTGACTGTGGCGCCCAAGCCAAGGCTCAGGCGCTAGTTGTCAATCTTCAATGGCTTGGATGCAGACTGACTTGTCCACACCCTTACCTTTCTCCTTCAGTTGAGCATCCGTCAATTCAGCTACATAACAAGCACGTCCAGCCGCTTGATCACCCTGAACAACTCCAACACCATTATCTTTTGGGAACTTCAAAGTTAAGCACCATGGAGCAAGAGCTGCCCGGAACTCAGCTAGGGTCGGTCGGTCCAAAAAAACATTGTATGGAGAGTCGACATCCAAAACAACAAAGGCAGAATCCACACTCTCCTATGGTCACCTTGTCCAACTCTACAGCCAATCCAACATAACCAACAGCTTCGGTTGCAGCACCGTTAAAGCCATGAATGCGGACTTTAGATGGTTTCAAGTCCTTGGCTTCCATCCTCATCTGATCATAAGCTTTTTTGAAAATTATATTTACATAATTTCCACATTCAACCAATATATTTCTCACTAAACCGGAGTCGATCAAGGCCGAAATGACCATTAGATCGATTGTTGGAGCCTCCACCTTTTCTGCATCTTGGTTTCTAAACACAATATCAACTACCATTGTACATTGCTGTTTTGCCGGAGCTACATCTTCCGTATTTGAATAGAATTCAAAATCCACATGCTTAATCATGCTAGCATAGCGTTCCATTCCATGCCAACTCTTATCGGCCGGATGCGGTCCTCCGACTATTGTATTGATTACCGATCTTCCACAAGTCCATGCAGGCTCCTCAACCTTGTGCGGTGCTTGTCCTCGGCTGGGGTCAGATGTCCCCTACCCGTCATACTGTGGGATTTTCACAAACTGCTATAACTTCCTTTCTCGAATCCGCTTTGGATAATATCCTGGACATGTCTGCATTCATTTGTGTTATTCCCATAGCATTCGTGAAACCGACAATATTTCCTGGTTTGTTTCTACCTCTCTGTTGATTCTTTTGTAGGCGACCTCCTATGCTGCATGGTATTGTAGGTAGACAAATAGATATTCTCTATGGACGTATTCAGTGGAATGTAGTATTTTACATCGAAATCCTAAGCTTTCCTCTTTCAGTATCCCTCTTACATTCTCGGCTCCTATCTCCGTCTTTCTTTTGTTGATTTGGTTTGTTTTGGACATTCACCTGAACTATTCCAGAGCTTTCATCGGACTGCTTTACAGTAATATTACTCTGTACTCCTTCTCCATTTGGTCCTACAACATTCTTCTTCCTAGAGGATCTGACTTCCTCCTTCCTCAAATACCAAACCGCTTTTGCGTAAAACCGTTCCAATGTTGCGGGTGGTTTGCCAGCTAACAAATTGCCAAAACCAGATTCTGGAACAATTCCTCTTGTCACGGCCATCTATATTGCATAGTCATTCAGAATACTGATTTCTGTAACTGCTGTTTGGAATCTCTCCAAATAATCTTTCAACGATTCTCCCAGAGCCTGGATCATGCTGGACAGGGACATCACATCTTTGGGTGAGTCACGTGCATTCGAAATTGCTCCACAAACCTTGTTGCCAAATCATCAAATCTAGAGATTGACCATGGGGGTAACCTCATAAACCACATCGTTGCTATTCTATAGAGAGTTATGGGAAAACATCTACACTTGGTTGCATCATCTGCTCATGCGGAATCCATCAGCCATTCATATCTCATGATATGCTGCCTGGGGTCAGTTTTTGCCTCGTAGGCAGGCATCGACGGCATGTTGAACCTCCTTAGATACACTGCATGTAGGATGTTGCCAGCGAACGGGTTATGGCTTCTTGTGATTCCCCAGTCATCATTGGTCAAGCGTTGGCTCTTTCTCACTAACTGTCTGACCATAACCGACAAGTCTGATGTTTAGATAGTTGGTGCCAAGCGGTAGTCATGTTCCACCTCATGCGAATGGTCCGATCGATGTCTACGGGCCATTCCATGCCTTCTTGGTTCAACATCTTCATGATTTTTATCTCATACATTCACTTCATCGTTATTCTAGGGAAGCACTTGGTCAACATTTAACTGAACTCCATCATCTAAATCGGTTGCAGCAGCTCCAGCTTGAACCCCAATGTGCATAGGTAAGATCCCTCCTTTGGAAGAGGGATTGGTACTGATCCTTATGGAGGGATTGGCACCGATTGATCCTAGAAGACCACGATGGTCCGCCTATTGATATCCCAAAGTTTATGCATGAAATCCATCTATTATGCGGTGCCTATGCCTGTATACTCGTCCAATGAACTAGAACTCTTCGATGCTGAGTAAGGTGTAGGGTCCCTCCTAGATTTTCCTCGTTGTTGCCAAGTGAGTTGGTTCATTTGGTTGATATTGGTTTGAATTTGCTGATTAATTGTCGACGGCTATCCATTAGTTCTCTCACCAGATTCTGGAATTTAGCTCTTATAGTAGAATCAGTTTGATTCTGGACTTCAATTGGCTCAGCATTCACACCATTGGTTGACTGCTCGGGCCTTCTTGTTGGATACTAACATTTTCGTTTCCTACCACGTTCTGAGAAGTAGATCTAGTGTTCCTCACCATTGTTGATAGCTTCACTTAGATTTTTTTAAATCTGAGTAGAATGAGCAAACTTCTTAATGATAACTATGGATCTCCTTTAGGGGATTTGGGCAATCCAATAACAACAAAGGGATCCTAATAAGCTGAGAATCAAGGTTCTCCGTAAAAGCACCAAAATGTTTGCACCAAAATTTGGCACAAACACCTAAAAGAAACTTTTTGAAGAGAAATGAAGAATAAAATGGAAACGTGGATAATAACAAAGAAATAGCAATTAATTGAAAGAAAAACATGCATACAACAATTTATAGTGGTTTAGCATTGTTTGCCTATGTCCACTTAGAATAAATTTCCTTATTAATTAATTTATAATCTGAGTACAAGAGAGATCATATCAAAATCCTTAGTTACAAAAGAGTATAAAGCAACTAGTAGCGTAAAGTTTTGAAAATGAAAAATCAAGCTGGTATTTATAGATGAAGATGGCCAAATATCTCTTTGAAAACTCGACAGAAGGACTCTCAAGACCATATGGGCCTTTAGGAGGGGTCGCATGGCCTAATTCCCAAAGAAGAGGGATCGATACCGATCCCTTCTTTGGTTGAATTTTGGGGTCTGATCCCTACGTTGGCTTCCTCAAGCTAAAATATGCTTAGCCTCCAAATTACATGCCAATTAGATCAGTGGAGCTGGAGTTACTGCTTGATCTTTGCTTTAACATAGTTTGCATGCTATTTTCTACCGATCCCTTCCAAGGGAAGTGTACCGATCCATCCAACTTTATCCTCTTGAGGTGCGATCCCTAGGGTAGGCTCCCTAGGGTCCCTATGCCTTGCTCATAAAATTTCATATTCATTGGATTTGTGGATCTTGAGATATTAATTATTTTCTACAAGAATGCTTCCACACCTTGAAACATACCGATCCCTCTTATTGGAGCTAATTTTATGCCGATCCCTCCTATGTGTTAAAACATATTTCATACTTCGAACATTCTACCTTGCATATCTATCAATTCAATTCAACCTTGACTTCATATTATCATCTGCACTTGACTTCTGGGCCCCACAATCATCACTTTGGAGTCATCGGTCTTAATGGAAATCGAATCTAACTCGTGCAATTAGTTCAATATAGCCAAGTTAAAATGCCGAATAACACATAATATGGAATTATTTAGTGATCCGAGTTGCTTTCCTACAACCCATTCACTCAAACAATGCATAATCGTCATATAATCTAACAACAAAAATCTAATGCATTTTGATGGTTTTCAACATACATGCTATTTCGTAATCAATCAATTCAAATACCAAACTAATTGAAACTATAACATGCAATTTTATTTCAATCATATTATTTAATCACTACCATATATTAACGCAATTCATAACTAAAGCAAGGCATATAGAAAGAGATATTACTAATTTAGTTATAGTTGTGTGAGTTAATAGAATAACTCACTGAAATGAGGAACGGGAGAATCAAACTCTGCTTTGGCTTTCACTTTTTACCTAGTGACCATCTCCTACATTGCCTCCGGAACCATCGCACTGCCTCCCTTCCACGCTCACCAACTCCATCCACTTAAGCCCACACACAGCCATATTAGCCACTTGCTTCAACCGCCACCGATACTAGCCTGCAGCCACAGCTATGCGTAAACCACCTTTGCTACCAGCACAAAACTCGCAAGTGCTTCCTTCGATCACCAACTCCTCTGCATCGACACCGCACCCTAATTCTGCACTGTCATGCTTCACAAGTTTCTTCTTCCTTATCCATGCCTGCACAACAACCACCAACGTACCTCGAACTTCGCACTTCCGCATCCATCTTCAGCTATTGCCACAATCTCCCCCTCCCTTGCCAACTACCATCTCCACTCGCGCTCATTCGGCCGCGCTTGATTTGACTATTTTTTAAATGATTTCAAAATTAGGCTAGGGTAAAAAAGGGATAAGGCGTACTGGTTATTGGGGATTTGAGAAATGAAGTATGGATTAAGTTTGGATTTGGGCTTTATTTGTTAAGGGTTATAGTTTGACATTTTAGTCATTTATAATTTTTTGTTTATTTTTATCATCTTTCTTTTTCTTTAAATAAGTCTTAATTTATTTGCAATTATACTTTGATCAAATTTAAATAGATTTATGCTTCATTCTAGAACATATATTGCGATTGCTGCACAATTCTATTCTATTCAATTCAATCTTGTTTCGCCCTATTTAATTATTCATTGTATTAACACAAATGAATTTTATTTTCCTACTATTTCAATAATATTAAATTATCTACACTTTAAGAGTATTTTATATCTAACAATAACACTTTATCCTATTTGATATATTTTCTTAAAAGAATTTATTAATTAATTTAACTTGTTAAAACAAAATCTATTATTAAATAAATTTCAATTAAGTAAAATGTTGATTTCAAATAATAGTTATTAGAATCAAATACGAACAGTTTATTTTAATTAAATTTGTATAATACTACGGCTTCAAAAAATAGGGTAGCCGTTCAACAGAGTAGTTTAGTTCGGTTGTTTGGCCGTTCAGTAGGGTAGTTCCGTTCGACTGTTTGGCTGTTCAGTAGGGTAGTTCTGTTCGATAGTTTGGTCGTTTAGTGGGCCTAATTAATTTATTGATACTTATTTCATAGCCCTTCCTTTGAAGGTTTCCCTCTTCTAGGTCTAGATCGGACCTATTAGAGGTTAGTTTTGATATATCCCTTGAATAAAACTATTCATACTTTTCTAGTAGAGATTTATTCTTTACTTATTTCCCTTTGCGTCTCCATTGGGTTTCAGACTCCTTCATATTTTCTGACTTTGCCTCTTTTGGGTTTTGAACATCCTAGTCCTTTTTCTTTTTTGGCCCCTTCTTGGGCTTTGCCTCTATTTTAGACTATGGACATTTTTGTCCTTTTTGTTTTTAGTTTTGGATTTTTGAACTCTTTGATAAAGAAGTCCCTTCTTAGCATTGCCACCAAGAAGGGTTTTTTGGTCCCTCTCATAATAGAAATGCAAATCTAAAATAAGAGACTGGGTGGTCATGATTCACGAACCAATAGTCCTTTAATCGAGAGTATGCTATTCTAGTTAGAGTTTTTGCGGTGCTTATGAGTCTTGGTGGTTCTAAAAACCTTCTTTGGAAAACATGTATAGATCTTCCTTCTCCAATAATTTCGGAAAGCTTTGAAAATGCTTTTGTCAAGACATGCTCAGCTAAAATCTTTTGTGTGCATTTACTAATGCTAAGTAATATTTTTCGAAGATTTTATAAATCTTTCTTGAAATAGATAAATATCTGTTTTCCCTAATTCGTAAGGTAACTGGAAATAATACTTTTTAAATTTTGAAAGTAATTTTTCTCAAAGACGTGTTTAGTAAATCTATGGTAATAAAATGGCTTGTTAAAAATAAGGTCGGTGTATATTGCTTCCACCTTTGTATGATATATATAATTATAACTCTTCAGGTTTTGCTTAGCGAAAAGGAATGTCTTGTTTGTAAGTCTAAAAATTCACGATTCATAAACTAATAGACTTTTACAGACAAGAACATGCTTTTTCCTAAGAACCCCTTCTTTTGGAAGATTTCACATATTTACCTTTTTCTAGAAACTGGTTTATGATGGAAGATTAATGGTAATTTAAAATCTCATAAAAGAAATTCTTTATACTGCATTGATTCAAGCCTTGAGATAAAGGGCCATTTTATCTTGGATATTTGAACTATCCTTTCTTCAGAGAAGATAAGAAATTTGTTATGCTTTGATAGGGAAATTCAGATCCTCCCGGATATACTAGATTAGTTTTGTTTTAACCTGCAACGAAACTCGAACTTTTTGTCAATACATGATGAATTTTAAGTAAAAATCGAATTTGGAATTTTTATGAGTAAAGATAATCCTTGGCGGGCAACTGCCACAAAACTTCACAGTTTGATTGGAATCTGATTTTGAAGTTGCTAAGTTGCTTTCTCCTTGTAGAAAAAGTTAGGTTTTGGGTGTTTGGACTATTCTTTTTAGAACGGGATATCCTTTAAGTTTTCTTAATAAATTTCTTTAGAGATCCTGACTTGATCATATTCTAAATTATTCCTAACAAGACATGGCATTCATCAGTCTTATGTCCATTTACTTTGCGGTAGGCACAATAATCTCTTCCCTTCTTAGGTTCCAGAGATCTCCTTGTTTTATAGGAAGTGGGGAATCTTCCATTACTTATTGCCATGGCAAAAATATAGGAGAGAGGTTTGTTTAATTCTACATGATTAAATTCGGATGCCCCCATTCGACCTTTTCCTCTGCTTTCATTCCATCTTGGTTTTTGTTGGAATGACTACAACCAGACTTTTCTCCTTTTGCGTTTTTTATTTCTTTTTAGCTTGGTGCATCTCATCTATGATGATGAATTTCTCAGCTTGGGAATAGAAGTGTTGTAGATCCTTACATCCATAAACATATAATTCTTTCCAAAAAGGAGTCTGCTTAATTAACCTTGAACGTCCTGCCATGAGCTTTTCTCTATCGGTCACATTTTCTGCATTTAACGCTTTCATATTAAACCTTTTTAGGTATTCACCAAGCAATTCTCTTGGCCTTTGCTTGATATTAGCTAACATATTGGAATCTATAGTTAGGTATTTGTATATGCAAAACTGCACTATGAATTCATAAGAAAATTGCTCCCAAGAATAGATGGTCCTTTCTTGATAATACATATACCATTTAGTAGCAGCTCCATAAAAAATTATGGGAAAAAGCTTACAACGGACTGCCCAGAGGCGTTATACAAATCCATTCGGTTTTCAAAAGCGAGAAGGTGATCATCTGGATCAGTGGTTCCGTCATACTTTAGTGAAGAAATTTTGATGTGATATGGAATTCTAACATCAAATATTTCTTTTGAAAAAGGAGTTTTTCAAAAGCTATTTATTTTCCTTAGGTTAAGGATTTCTTTCTCCTTAAGCATGTCCTTTGTTATTTGGCTGGTTTCTTCGTCATAGTAGTCTCTATATTCTTCAACCGAGCTATCTAGTTGTTTGAGGGGTTTTCTTATTTGACTTTCTTGATTTTCATTTTGTTGACTTATCATAATCCTTTTGATTTCTTTAGTTTGCACCCTTGGAGAGTATGTTTCTAATACCTCATTTTGCGTTTTATTTAGAGATTTTGCTTCATCTCGATCTTCCATAAACTTCGTCATTTTAAAAGATTCTTGGGATGGAGCCTCTCCAAGAAGCTCTCGCATAACTATCAGTTGTTGTGTAAAATCCTGAGCTTTGGTTTCATTCTTGTGAGTTTTATTGGAGTTAAAGGTTGTCTAACTTCCATATTCCCTAAATTGAAGCTCGGGACGATATCATCCTCCAAAGTTGATGTGGCTTCTTCATTTGGGACGTTATCATTATTTCTTCTGGTTCTCACAATTTTCTTCGAAATAAAAGAATTTTATGTAATCAGTTTACGGAGTGAATTATAAGGAATCGAAGGTTCGAGCCCTCCTTCTAGCGCCAAAATGTAAATAAATTTCTACGTCAACACCAAAAAGTGGATTTTGTTAACAATGCTAGAGCGATCCTAGGATAGTAGGCAAGGTCGACACAAGCTCAATGCCGAATTCGTGATGATTTATTGCATATCTATTGTCATGGTTTTAATCATGTTGAGAGTTATAAAGGAATTGAGTCAACATGCAAGTCACAAGTTTGAGTCAAGTTGATATGTTTATGCATTTGATTAATATTCAATTCCTTGTATATACAAAGTTTGAGTGCTACAATTTGACCAATTCACAAGTTCGACTCGATCCGAGAGCGATACGAATTGAGTTCTTATCGGTCCATAAATGGTCCTTTTGGGCTGAAATTGGTCAGGTACATTCTTGTGGTAGTACGCAAGCTCCTGTGAAAATTTGGTGGCATTTGGACTTGTAGATCTTGAGATATGATCGATGCAAGTTTGTGTTTTCAGTATGCAGTCGAGCTTCATATCGATACGTTTGTATCACTACATTTTGTATCGATGAAAGGCACGTGATGGCCAATGACGTGGTGCTATCTTCTAGGATCGATCCTCTTTTCATGCCAAGTGACCGAGTCTTTCTTTTGATCGTGCTTCGTTCGTATCGACCAACGTGACTTCATTTGTATCCATCAATCACACCCCATCTCGTATTGATCTCTTCGTATCGTTAGTTTCAGATTGGGAGAGGGCCAATTCGTATCGCTCGAGGGATATGTGGGTCGTATCGATCTTCGACCGATCGATATGAATTGTGGAGGAACCGAGCGATAAGAATTGTGCACTAGTGGAACGATACGAAGTGCTTCTAGGTGATGGATATGAGTTGGAGCATGCATGATGGATTTGAACGAATGGATGGTTAGTGGATACGAATTAGGCTTGTTTGATGGAATGGATGCGAACACATTGCTTCCCTCCATGGATACGAACTGTCCACGTTTTGCTTGAGGTTTGATGGATACGAAGCAATGCACCTGCGATGTATGCAAAGTGGGTCAGGTGATGGATACGAACCACTATTCACATTGATGGATACGAATTGTAATTGCTTCCCTTGACTTGCAATGGTCATATCTTGAGCATACAAACTCCGATTGACTTGAAATTTGGAACGTTGGCTTTTGTAGCTCTGCTTGTCGTACCATATCGATTGTAGCTTAATTCGAACTCGGATAGAATTCACTAGTATCCATAGTGAACGTATGTATAACCAATCTTTGGGACAGACTGTCCATGGTTTCCCGTTAAGTTCTTGGTGTCGCGGCCTTGCCAAAAGGTGGGATAAAATTTTCCTCCTAAAGAACGTCTTGTGAGAACACGAAGTGCTTTAAAAATATACGATCTCTATTCTGAAAAAGTTCTTTCCGATTTGCTAAATAGTCGTTGTCTTTTTGTCGAAAGATGTAATCTTTGATTGATCTCTAGTAATATAAATACTGAATTGTTGACTGCCGATTGTTGAACTATGCACTGTTGTAACTGAGTGTTGAATGATAGCAAACTGTTGTTCAGGGTCGTAGTTGACATCAGGTGAGCATTTAATTCCTATGGATTTTGAAAGTTGAATGTTAATTCGTCATACGTGCATGCATATTAACCTGACTCTTGTTCACGGTTGCACATTCACATGTCATTGTCAAGTTTTTTGTTTCTGTTTGGATCGAGTTTCGTATCGATCCTCTCCTGGATCGATGTGAAATGTGTGTTGTAACAATGATTGATGGTTGTCTTAAGTTCTCCCTTCATATCGATCCTCTCCTGGATCGAGTTTAAATGTTTGAATGCATGCTTCGTATCGATGGCTATCGATACGAACTTGATGGTTTCTTGGGATGCTTCGTATTGATGGATATGAAGCTTTTATGGTGTTTGAATCGATGGATATGAATTTGACACTTTGCATCGATGGAGTTAAGTAGTCCAAGTGCAATCTCGCTACAACTTTCATATCGATATACAAATGGATAAGAACTGGCTGGATATAATTGTGTTGATGGATACGAAGCTTTGCCTACGTATCGATGAAGGAAACCGGTTTTCTTGGTTCAACAACCGGGATACAAAACGTCTCTTTTGCTTGGCTACGAATCCATATAAAAGGGTTTTGTACTTAGCCAAATTTATCACTTGCCTTCATTCTCTTATCTGCTTTCGTATCGATCGAGAACTCAAGAAGAAAGAATTGCCTTCGTCCCCAAATCACTTAAATTACTAATCCTTCAACCCGAATCTTTAAATCAGGTAATTGACTGACTAATTTGACTTTAAAATGATGAGATTCGGGTCTTCATGCCATTTCATCCAAAGTTGCGACCAATTCCGTTGTTGTTGATGCCGGAACTTGGTCGAAGTGAGGTCGAGGGTGAAAGGGATGAGGCTCGGATGGAGTTGGTGAAAAAAGGAACCGAGGGACATGAATGAGCTCGTAGAAGGGTTGTTTGGCCTCCGTTTCGTATCGGTGAAGGAGGGAGGATGAGTCCTATCGATTAAGATTAGAAGCGTTCGAATCGATCAGGGTTGTTAGGTTTTGTATCGATCAGGTGAAGTATCTTCGTATCGATCGATGGTAAGGTCACGCATCGATTCGAAATGATCGACACGAAGGCTCGGACCTGTTGATCGATACGAAGGTGGTGCATACAATTGATATGAAATCGAGCATGCCTGATCGATACAAATTGCTTGTTAGAGGATTGATACGAATGCACTTTTTTCGATCGACAAGAGCTCGTACATTTAATGGATACGAACTGCCTTTTTCGACCGATACGAATTGGAGTTTTGGTGATTGATCCGAGTTGAATTTTGACAAACTCGAGGCCCCCCTCTTTACATTTGAATATATGACTCTGACGAGCTTCTGCCCTGCATAATCTGACTTAAACGTACCATACATTTGACCGCCCTTCGAAGCTCGTCAATGGAACTGTAATATGACAACACTTGACGAACCTCAATTTGAATTGATCTCTAAAGTCTGGATGGCATGGTTGTGATGGTCATCGATGACGGTCACTCCAGTTGAATTCTAGAGTCTCGTCATTCAAGCACTTTGCTAATCTCCGTAGAATTTTCTTAAGTATTATACAGCATTGCACTACACAACACATTTATGCATTTCACTCTGGGGAAAACACGGGATTATTGTCACCAAATGATGGTTTTTGATGAGTTGATTAGCTATGGAACCCGGGAGTGCACAGCAACATGAGGTTCAGAGTCCACCTCCTTTGATAATAGAGATGTCGGTCATCGCGGCCGATGTCATAAGTCCAGGTCCGGACGAGTTACCAGGAGCAACCTTCATTGGGAACCCACAAGGTTCCGTTTCATCCAATGTTTATGAAGATATGTTGGGGAGGATTTTCTTGTGGCACGAACTATCGTTGAACGATGTTCTGTTACCAGGGTCGAACGACAGGCCACATACTCCCTCGGAAGGGTACACCGCTTTTAATCGATTTTTCTGCACAGCCGAGACGCTCCCACCATTCAATCAGTATATCCGAGAGGTGTTATCTTATTTAGGTATTGCCCCGCCACAGTTGTGTCCGAATGGGTATGCTCTTCTGAATAGCTTATTCATCATCTTCATGGAGCACCTTTTCCGGCCCCCGACTCCAGAGGAAGTCAGATTCTTGTTCAATGTAAAGAGTCGAGGTGATAATCCTTCTTTCACATTCTTATAGGGAGCAAGAAACTATCAAATCGTGATTGGAACTTGGACCAAACTTAGCTACTTCAAAACTGAGTGGTTCTATGTTCGGTGCCCGCCAGGATTCACTAGACGGTGGCTAGTTAGACGTAAGTGCCGCAATTTCTCTGTCGACTAATGGGATAGTCATAATCGAGGTTAAGTCTAACATTTTCTTCCTTTTACAGCTTCAATTCCACGACCTGAAGGTGCCCACTTTAAGGAAATAGTACGAATTCTTCAAGAGGTGCCGGGCGAGATTAGAGAGATCGAATCGGTGCTTCCAGATGAAAATTTGAGGGCCGTTGGGCTAATTGACAAAGACCAGAGCATAGGGCTTAAAGGATCTCTTAGGGCAACTCTGGCAAGACAGGCTAGGCGTAGGGCGCCCGGGATTGTAATTGCTGAGCAGGGTGGTTAAGAGGATACGCCCACTGAAGATAAACCCGTAGCCGGGCCCTTAGATAGTCCTCGACATTCAGAGGGGAAGAGGAAAGGCAAGGCGGTTGCTTATAAGCTTCACAAGTCTTCAAGATGGAAATTCGTGGTCAATTCTCTACCAGCCGCGAATGTTATAATTTCAGAGGCTCCCCCCCCACATATGGAGAATCCTTTTGAAGGACTTGCAGACATCCCAATTCCAGACTATGTGTCGCTCCAACAAGATACTGGATTGGAAGGGCTTCAGAGCGCTTTAGATCTAGGCGAGTCAATTCCTTCGAGTATGGCCGATATAACCGGTTGGTCGGGGGGTTTGCACATGCATACATACACTTCATGGCACCACACAGTTTCTAATCACAAACAATTCATTTCTGGGAAATACCAACTCTGTTTTTCTTTTCATTTTACCGGCACTATGTTAAAGCGAGGATCTATGCTTGGCAGCCTTCGTTCTGCACGTCATTCATCTAGTTCATATTATGAGTCTCACAGACGTGAGCCCGATAGAGACCGCGATTGTGGCTACTTTAGTCAAGAGAGGGAGTGCTATGAGAGAGAGGGAGAAAGAGTATAGGCATTGTTCCCGATCACGCTCTCCGCCACCTAGAGGTCCAACTCAACCTTCTGGTTTTGGCAAACAGACCCATGAATCTTTGCATCAAATACCCCCTTCCCTGGCACCAATGCATGACCAACAGCGTCGGAGAACCAAAACTGAAACTCCCATCGTTACTGAACAAGCCATCATAGAGCCCACTGGGGAAGGAGCGATTAAAATCGCTAAGCCGAAAAAGATTTTCCAAATATCTGCATTGACGGCTTCGTCTTTCCCCCGCACTTATAGCGAATTCCCATCGAGGTAGAACAGACGATGCACGACTATATTCATCATGTTTATGGCCAATACCGGGAATGAATGAAGACCGCAGACAAAGTATCAGCAATGGCCTTTGAGCGAGCGAAGACAATTGAGAAATTAGGGACTGATCTCGCTCAGAAGGACCGCATAATTCAGGTGCTTAATGATGAAAACGAGTCCGCAAGAAACTCAGAAACAAAGGCCAATAAAATAGCTGATGATGCAACCTGGAGGATGGAGGAGATGAGGCGAACACACTTAGCCCTGGTTGAAGAAATGGGGCACCGGACCACCACAGTGATGGCCGAAAGGGATGGAGTGCTAAAAGAGCTTGAGGAGCTTATAGCCAAACTTACTGAAGTTGTCAAAGAGAAAGATGACGCAAATAAAGCTGCTCAGGAGGCATGCAAGTAGGCTATGGTGCTCAGGGATGAGAGGGATGCGGCAATGTTGAAGGTTCAAGAAGCCGAAGCCAGGGTTGAGGGTGAAGTGAGAACGGTAGAGGCCAAGTTGGTGGGTGACATTGAAGATCTCCTCATTACGTATAATGCTAACGTTCTGAAGCATCGAAATCTAAGCTGGTTCGAAGGCTATCCATCACATCTATACAACGCTTGTTGCCGCTTGGTTGAAGATGAAAAAGCGGAGCATCACACTAAACCTATCGATGAATTTGAATTGGAGAATCGGGTGCTGAGTGAGGATGAAAGAAGAGTTCTCCACGACATCACTATCATATTCGAGAAGGAGAGGCTCAGTACTCAGCACCTGGAAGCTGGAGAGGGTTCTAGCATTGAGCATCATGATGTGGGTTCCAAAACTCTTATGCCAACCCTGCTAAATCTACTCCTACGATTGATCCTCAATCCGTGCCCTCATACAATCCTGATCAACCGCGGTTGTCTCCAGCTCGTGAGCAGGTCACTGAAGTTGTTTTGGCTCCATCCGCAAGCCATTCTGAGGAGGTATTCTGAATATTTCTTGCACTTATTCAAAGTCGGGAGCGTTGTTTGAAGTAATCGCTAACACTTTTTTTATCCCTATTCAGCGATAGGAGCTGCATCGATTGTGCCCCCTGCAACCCAAGAGCCACATCACGAGCCGAAGGCCCTTAAATCAGAGGCGACCACAACAATGGCCGCTGCACCAACCGATGGAGCGCAGGGGAGCACTTTTACTTTTGATGAGCAAATGACGGAGAAACTTCTTGGTCATCAAAGCGACCCTTTTGCTGACCTGCCATTTGTCAGCGGCGGAGGCGCACCCGTGGCCAGCTCCTCGAGTCCAACTGCCAGCATCCCCGCGGACGCTCAATCAATCCATGCAGAAGAGATAATAGCTGAGATCAATGCCGAGATGGAAGCGGCCGCGTGGGCCAGCGGTATTGGAGGTGGGATGGTGGGTCTTGGTCCAACCCCTTTACGAATGATATTTCCGAGAGGCACGGTCGTCAACACCGGTGTGCCTTCCTCGTCTTCTAACATCGATCATGTCCCTCCGACTTCGCCTCCAGAAAGTATTCCAATTTCCGTGAGTTCGGAGGAAGAGATTACCATAATTCCCTCAACTGGAGACCAACCACCAAAAGGCAAAGGGTCGAAGAAGCATCTAAGTGGTAGCTCTAGTGGGTCGACGCCGGGGAGAAAGAAGAAGAAACTAAGGGAATAGACATATCTTCTCGCTCCCTTTTTTGGTAGATATATTGGAATTCCTTTTTTCTTCTCGTAAGCCATGTATATATGCGGGTTCAGTCCCTACTAGTAGGAATTCTTGGAAAGATTTTTGTACTTATCGTTCTTTTTCAAAGAATAGTTAAAATAAAATTCCATTTTGTTTCCAACATAAATTTGTATTTATTTGATTAAGTGTGTTAGCGCTTGAACTTCCATTCAATATATTTATGGAATTTTAGTCTCTGAATCAGACCCGGGTTCGGTTGTTAAGTCCCAAAGTTATGGCTTCGAGTCATAATCGAACGTCAAGTCCAGTTCCAATACTGCACTGTCTCGATCAGTAGCCGATACTTAAGTTTTGCCCCCAGTCCCGGGGATAAACTAAAATGGTCGATCGGCAGCCGCTTTTCACCTTCAATACATCGGGCTTGACTTTGTTGAAACGAAGCTGAAACGAGATGAGCTTGGGTGGTCGGATCACACTTGCTCATCTATTGATAATTGCATCCACACTCTGGGGATTGCACTTGTATGTCGGCGGTGAATCACGCCCGTTTAAGGTCTAGAGATACGTCCGTGCTCCGGGGACTTAAGTCACTCTACGGGCGGTCAGTCACACCCGTTTGATATTTAGAATTTCGTCCGCACTCTGGGGAATTAGATTGATCCGTGGGTGGTCAGTCACACCCAATTTGCTTTTATACTCCGGTCCGCACTCTGGGGGACTCGGAGTTGTCTCACGGCTGGTTGGTTCGCACCCAGTTTGTGTTATACTCCAGCCCACGCTCTCGGGACTTAGAGTTAGCTAATGGGCAGTCAGTCACACCCATTTTGATGTTTATACTCCAGTTCACACTTTGGGATTCTGGTGTCGGTTAACAGACGGTCGATCACATCTGTTTTGAGTCTTAGGATTTCATTCGCACTCCGGGAACGATAGATGTACCAAGATCATGGATGGTCGGATCACATCCACCCTTAGTTAACAAGCGAGGTCGTTAGATGGATGGATCCATCCTCCTCGGACTTGGTTTAAATACGGGCGAAGTGGTTAGGTGGATGGATCCACCATCTTCGAGCCCACATTTGTGAGTTTATACTCCAGCTCGCACTCTGGGAGCCGGAGTTTGTTAGAGGTCTATCGTGTATCAATCCTTTCTTAGCTTCAGTGTAATGGTTTGCCCCCGAGCTCAGGTTTCACTTAGCGAGTGACTGGTCGTATCACAGTCACTCCCTATTTGAATAAGTCCCACCGTAGGATAGAACTTAGCTCTCCGTGCATTGTGATGGTCGCATGACGCATTTTAAAAATCAATGCTCTGGCTCGAAGAGATTGCATTTTATTGCTGAAATAAGAAAGTATGGAAAAGTTAGTTGCCTTATTACAAATTCAAATTTCAAAATGCATAAACAAATTGCAAATGAAAAGCAGACTGAATGAATAAATAAAGCCTGTTATGTGTAGTAGCGACGAAGACTCTCGCTGTTCCAGGCTCTCGGCAAAGTGAGACCGTCAACGGTAGGCAATTTAAAGGTGTCGTTTCTGACTCTTCGTTCGATAACATATGGTCCTTCCTATGTTGGTTTCATATGCGAAGGGACCGGGTAGATTCTCTTAAGGACGAGATCGCCAAGTTCAATGGTTCGGAGTAGGACCTTGGCATTGTACAATCGGGCGACTCGACTTCGGTACGCGGCTGCCCTCAAATTAACCTCTTCTCGCTTCGCATCCAATAAGTCTAGAGTTTTGGCAAGTAATATAACATTTGTCTTCGGATCATAAAATGTCACACGATGAGAAGGCACTTCCATCTCGATTGGAATAACGGCTTCTGAACCGTATGAAAGAGAAAATGGAGTGTGGCCGGTCGCGGACTTGTGGGTTGTTTGATAAGCCCATAGGGCCATAGGAAGTTCTGTAGGATCGATTTCACCCTAGAGGGGAGGTGAATAGGGTGATACTATTAGTTATAAAAATTTATTGCGGAAGTATATATAATAATTTCAGCACAGATAACAGTCAAATAACAACAGCACAGATAATAGCAGAATGATAAAAAGCAGAAAATAAAACACACAGATTTACCCAACTTCGGCAAAACCCTGCCTACGTGCTGCCCCCAAGGTTTCTACTAGAAATTAAGTAGTCGGACGCTTACACACGTAAACTCGCGACACCCGCTATCGACTAACCTAACTCTACGCTCAAAACCCTGCCATAGCTCGGCCACTGAGTTGCGAATTCTCGAACTACACCACCATAGTTCATCCCCTAGTCACACGACTAGATTATACAATAGTTTGAAATGAAAATTAAAAACAATTAAAACAATAAAAACACAAAGCCCTTAAATATAAATAAAAGCCCAAAATAATAAAAAGGAAACCGGCCCAAATTTAAAAGGAAACCCCATTTTTCTTTCTATTGTTATATCAGCCCGCTTTCTTCTTTATTTGTGAAAATGGCTTCTTGCTCGTTCGTTCCTCTGTGCGAAAACTAGGGCTTGTGAAAAATTGAGGCTGCCGACTTCAATTGCTCGATCGAATGATGATTCAGTGTCCCTTTCTTTGTCGATCGATGATCTCTTTGCTTTGCACATGGCTACCCCAATTTTTGATCGAGTTCGACTAAGTGGTATGTGATTTATTCTCTTTGCTTTACTGGTTGATATGCTTGAACTCGATAATCTCGTAGCCGATGATGTTACGGTTTAAATAGGAATCGAATTCCTATAATTTCGTTAATTTGAATTTATCATTTAATTTAGCTCGGCCATTGATTTTGCTTGAATGCTTGAGATTGTTTACTGACTTTTTCAATTCGTATATCTTGCTTGGTTATCACGGCTCGATTCTAATTTGATTCCTTGGCCACCACGGTATTAAAAATTGTGATTTGGTTCCTTTTTGACTTCGGCCTTGACTTTGTTTAATTTGAAATTCTTGATGCATTGATTTGAAACTGCTGCTTCTCTGTCTTTGTTCAAAACTGGTGTATATCATTTGACTTTGGTTTGAATCGATTGGTTGCTTCGAATTACTGCAGTTTTCACTCTTGTTCATGCAGCTTTCTTCACTTGATATTTGCTGTGCATTTGTAGTTGTATCGAGTACATTTGTGTTGTATTTGGTTGCTCCTGTATACTTGATGTGTGCATGTCGACTTTACATATATGCTGCACTGGGTTGTCAATGTGTATATGTTGTAGCTTGATTTCATGGATGTTGTTCTCTGGTGAATGTAGTCTATCTCGACTCCTCATTGTAGTCTGAGTTTGTATTCATATGCTTGTTGATGGTTTGAGCTGCTCTGACCAGTTAAACCATTGACTATTTCTTGCGTTTCTGTTCAACATGTTGTTGCAGTCTAGTCTGCACTGTTCTTCATTGTTTAGTGTCATGGTGCACTTGTAGATGCATATACATATGTTTGTTCTTTGTGCAGCCTTCTCTGGCTTGATGTACATTGATTTGAATCTTATTGTTTTCACTGTTACATTGCCCTTTGTACCTTTCCTTGAGTCTGGTTCCAATGTTTCTTGTATCTGGCGTAGTGGCATTCATTTTAGTATATGCAGTCTTTGTTTTGGTTGACATAGTCTTTCTCGACTGCTCATTGTTGTTTCAATTTGGTCTGGTTGGACTATCTAGCCTCTGTTATCATGTGTACGAGTTGAACTTTGGTCGAGGCTTGATTTATGTGTCTTGACCATTTCATTTGAATTTGCACCCGTGTTGAATCAAGCTTAAAGCTCGGGTTTGACCTTATGCTGATATTGTGACTTAATATTTATTTCACTTGAGTTGAACCCGGCTTTTGATTTGGGTTCGACCTTGTGCTCACCTGTCCCTGTAGATTTATCAAGTGTATATCGGTGTGCACGGCCTGGTGGCATGTACAGTGATACACTGTGCATGTCACAAGTTGTTCGTGTTTGATGAATTCAAAATTAAATGATGACGAACAACCCAAATAACTGAGGCAAATAATATTTTCAAAATTCACATTTTATTTTACACTGCAAAAATATTTTATTTTCAATTTTACTGCGTCGGTGTATATTTTTGCGGATAACTCAGATGCTGGATTCAATCTGGAACGGAGTTAAAGATAAATACGAGTGAATGAGTGCTATGTAGTGAGGTACTAATGTAAATGATAAATTGCGATCTAATCGAATTTTTATTGTAATTGAAATTTGTATATATATAGTGAGAGCTCAAATTTGTACTATTCAAAGTTGTAATAAAATATTTGTTTGAATAAAATATCTGTTTGAATTTAACTTCTATGTTATTTATTTTATTCAGAAAATATTTGTTTAATTATGTAAAAAATAAAATAGTACATTATCAAATACATTTAAATGAATATATATATGTTTATTATCATCAAACTAAAATCATATACTAGCATATTCAACAATCTCCCCCTTTTGATGATAACAAACATATATTTAAGATTTTGAATTTATTAAATGAATTTGATTATTCAATTTGCTCCCCCTATTTGAATGCTTCCTCTCTACACAAAGCTCCTCCTTCATATATGCATGAAAATAAATATTCAAATGAGCTTAGATGCAAATAGAAAATATTTGACCTTTATTTGCCAAAATCTTAACTTTTCTCTCCTCCTTTTGTTATCAGCAAAAGAGTAATAGTGTTAGAAAAATAGAGATAAAGTTATAGATATTAATACAACATTAATACTCAATCAAGTATAAATATTAAATTTCAATAAAAAATCAAACAAAAATCATAAATACTCTGTTTGACGCATATTCCACTTTAGAGTGATAGGGATGATGTCATCATATAAAACCATATAGTTGTGTGTATTTGTGGTATATTTATTTCAGGAATTTGAATATCTACTAACCATGCATAACCGTCAGGACTTTTAAATGAGATTACTACTATTCCAAATTTTTAATAAAAAATGAATTCAAGTATCTTCTAACCATGCATAACCGTGAGGACTTTTAAATGGGATTAGAATCAACTTGTCTATTTAATCGATCAATTTTGATATGCGTTCCATATATGCATAACCGTGAGGACTTTTAAATGAGCATGGAAGCACATAATCAAAAATTCCAAGTAATTCACCCATGCATAACCGTGAGGACTTTTAAATGAGAGTGAATACTTTGGATGTTTTTATTTGAAAAAATAATAATGAAATGAAAGAAAATAATTTCCCGTTTAAAATACCACATATTGACAAACTATATTGGATTATGATGAGTGATGGTCGATAGAAATATGATAGAAATAGAAATGGTCATGGAATATTTACCAACAAAAAGTTTTTATAACTCTTGTTTAAATTTCTAAAGAAATTTTCTAATTATACAGTCTCAAGTTATAATATATGATTAATATCAACACTCATCACTTTTTCAATCACTATTATCTTTTCGATAATTAGTAGGGGGTCAGATTAGTTAATGTAGTCCAAAAATAATTATAAAATCAAATTTTCCAAAATGTCTAATCTGAACAAGGTCAACAAAAATGATTTTCTAGAAGGGTTTTAGAAAAAATGTCTGCTATTTTAAAATTATTTGAAATGAAAAATATGCAAATATTTTCTTTGAAAGCGACGCAACTACTGAATGTCATAAATCATGTTCCACTAGTAATTTTTCTATCAACTAGATTACTAGTGAAATCTGCATCCGAATTTTCCTTTGACTCAAAATTATCATTCGTTGAATGTTATAGACCAGACCGTTATATTGCAACAAAATATCTTAAAATCATTTTTAACAGCTTTTAAATGAAGTTGAATTGAAGCCGTGCAAATAAACAAATCAGTGAACATAATGACCAAATATATCCATGAATATCTTGAGTATTTATCAATTAATATTACACCATCATTAGACAAAAAAATTTATATGAATTAGTTCAAAGTTGAAAAGATGATTGGTTAACATTTTACACAAATCAGAACAAAAAATATGAATGAGTCAAATAAGAATATATCAAATAAGAATAAGTCAGAATCAAAATCAACATTTATTTTATTATCACTCATCTGGCTGTATTAAATCAGATTAGGGTGCAGATTATCACATTTAATAATCGTTCAAGATGAATATACCATTACTGTTTTACCTTTACCGATAATATTTCATTGTTTCCCATTGTGATTCTGCCACCTTTGTACTAAGCTAAGGAACTTTGATTTGTCGCCTGTTGTGTGCTTGGAACAGCCAGAATCCAGATAGCACTGTTGCTTTTCCTTAGCCTGCCGCTATACCTACACGGGAGAATATTTTTGTGACCCATTTGTTTTTATAGGTCCATGATTGTTAGTGGCAAATGATTTTAAAAACATGTTTGTGGAGACCCAAAACTATTTATATTTGTTCCTTTTGGCACCCAGATTTGTTTGACTTTAAGAGATTTTATATTCGTGCCTTCTGGAACCCAAATTGATATGATTTTCACGTGTTTGGGTATCACACTTTTTCTTTTGACATTTTTATTAGTTGTTTGTTCATATTTTGATACTTTTGCAAACCAAATGCATTCCTTTTATTCTTGAAAAGTTGATTTTCTAATGATTTATCTCTAGTGAAAAATTTCCGAGTAACCAACTCAAGTTTATTAATTTTGGATTTTAAAAGTTTATTTTCATTTATTAGCTTAGAACAACAACTAATGTAATTCTCTCTCTTTTCAAAATTTTTCATTTTCAACTCCATATTTGCATTTTTAAGCTCTCTAATTTTATTATCAATTTCTAGCATCTTAGTTTCAAAGAGTTGTAGTTTTATAAATTCAATTTTTTCAAAATCCTTGATTTTTTCAATCTCCTTTTCAAACTCGTGATTTAATTGAATAATTTTAGATTTGCTCAAAATCACGTTTTCTTTTTCAAGGGTTTTGAAATTTTCGTTGACTTCATTTAATTTATTTTCAAAATTCGCACATTTAGAAATTTCCGACTTCTTAAGGCTATCCATCTCTTTTTGCAAAATGTTGTTTTTACAAATCAACTCAGTTTTGTTTTTCTCCTGCATTAAAATTTTGTTCTTTAACTTTTGAAAGTTTTCATGAAAATGAGCAAATTCTTTCTCATGGTTCAAACACCTTTTGCAATTATAATTTTTATTTTTCTTAATATTTTTAAGCTCATTTTCCAAATAATTATTTTTCTGATGAAGTTTAGCTTGTTCTCTTTCCAACTTATTATTTCTCAACTCAAGAGCTTTATTATTTTCAATTAATTCTTGGCACAAGAGAACTAAATCATTGATTGGAAAATCACTTATCTCATCGGCTATTGAATCTTCATCACTACTGCCCTTTGCCAATCCTGTTAAGCACGTTTCTTTAACTGAGTCGATTGTGGAGAATTTCTCATCATTGTTAACTTTTGCACCATATATTGCATCAAAAGTATTCCAGATTTCCTGTGCATTTTCACAATGAGAAATAAAGTTAAAATTATCTTGATTAATATGAGAATATAATATATGCATAGCAAGAGCATTAATTGAAGTAATTTTCTCGCCTATTATATCACACCCATTTTCAATAATATCCCAACATTTAACATTAACATATTTAAATAAAATTCCATTTTCAATTTCCAATTCAAAAAATCTGTTCCATCAAAAACAGGAGGAATAATATTGGATTGACCCTCTCCAAAAAAGTTAAAAGAAGCCATTTTAAAATTTTAAAGCAAAAATTGGTTTTTGAAAAATCAAATTTTTAAAACAAAAATGGCTTTTGTTCCTAGCTCTGATACCACTTGTAGGATCGATTTCACCCTAGAGGGGGGGAATAGGGTGATACTATTAGTTATAAAAATTTATTGCAGAAGTATATAAAATAATTTCAGCACAGATAACAGTCGAATAATAGAAGAATAATAAAAAGAAGAAAATAGAACACAGAGATTTACCCAGCTTCGGCAAAATCCTGCCTACGTGCTGCCCCTAAGGTTTCTACTAGAAATTAATTAGTCAGACGCTTACACACGTAAACTCACGACACCCGCTATCGACTAACCTAACTCTACGCTCAAAACCCTGCCACAACTCAGCCATTGAGTTGCGAATTCTCGAACTACACCATCGTAGTTCGTCCCCTAGTCACACGACTAGATTATACAATAGTTTGAAATGAAAATCAAAAATAATTTAAACAATAAAAATACAAAGCCCATAAATATAAATAAAAGCCCAAAATAATAAAAAGGAAACCGGCCCAAATTTAAAAGGAAACCCCCTTTTCCTTTCTATTGTTATGTCGGCCCGCTTTCTTCTTCATTTGTGAAAATGGCTTCTTGCTCGTTCGTTCTTCTGTGCGAAAACTAGGGCTTGTAAAAAATTGAGGCTGCCGACTTCAATTGCTCGATCGAATGATGATTCAGTGTCCCTTGCTTTGTTCATCGATGATCTCTTTGCTTTGCACACGGCTGCCCCAATTTTTGATCGAGTTCGACTAATTGGTATGTGATTTATTCTCTTTGCTTTACTGGTTGATATGCTTGAACTCGATAATCTCGTAGCCGATAATGTTACGGTTTAAATAGGAATCGAATTCCTATAATTTCGTTAATTTGAATTTGTCATTTAATTTAGCTCGGCCATTGATTTTTCTTGAATGCTTGAGATTGTTTACCGACTTGTTCAATTCGTATATCTTGCTTGGTTATCACGGCTTGATTCTGATTTGATTCCTTGGCCACCACGGTATTAAAAATTGTGATTTGGTTCCTTTTTTACTTCGGCCTTGACTTTGTTTAATTTGAAATTCCTGATGCATTGATTTGAAACTGCTGCTTCTCTGTCTTTGTTCAAAACTGCTGTATATCATTTGACTTTGGTTTGAATCGATTGGTTGCTTCGAGTTACTGTAGTTTTCACTCTTGTTCATGCAGCTTTCTTCACTTGATATTTGTTGTGCATTTGTAGTTGTATCGAGCACATTTGTGTTGTATTTGGTTGCTCATGTATACCTGATGTGTGCATGTCGACTTTTCATATATGCTGCACTGGGTTGTCAATGTGTACATGATGTAGCTTGATTTCATGGATGTTGTTCTCTGGTGAATGTAGTTTATCTCGACTCCTCATTGTAGTTTAAGTTTGTATTCATATGCTTGTTGATGGTTTGAGCTGCTCTGACTAGTTGAACCATTGACTGTTTCTTGCGTTTCTGTTCATCATGTTGTTGCAGTCAAGTCTGTACCGTTCTTCATTGTTTAGTGTCATGGTGCACTTGTGGATGCATATACAAATGTCTGTTCTTTGTGCAGCCTTCTCTGGCTTGATGTACATTGATTTGAATCTTATTATTTTCACTGTTACATTGCCCTTTGTACCTTTCCTTTAGTCTGGTTCCAATGTTTCTTGTATCTGGTCTGGTGGCATTCATTTTAGTATATGCAGTCTTTGTTTTGGTTGACATGGTCTTTCTCGACTGCTCATTACTGTTTCAATTTGGTCTGGTTGGACTATCTAGCCTCTGTTTTCATTGTACGACTTGAACTTTGGTCGAGGCTTGATTTATGTGTCTTGACCATTTCTTTTGAATTTGCACCCGTGTTGAATCCAGCTTAAAGCTCGGGTTTGACCTTGTGCTGATATTGTGACTTTATTTTTTTTTCACTTGAGTTGAACCCGGCTTTTGGTTTGGGTTCGACCTTGTGCTCACCTGTCCCTGTAGATTTATCAGGTGTATATCGGTGTGCACGGCTGGTGGCATGTACAGTGACACTGTGCATGTCACAAGTTGTTCGTGTTTAATGAATTCAAAATTAAATGATGACGAACAACCCAAATAACCGAGGCAAATAATATTTTCAAAATTCACATTTTATTTTACACTGCAAAATTATTTTATTTTCAATTTTACTACGTCAGTGTATATTTTTGCAGATAACTCAGATGCTGGATTTAAAATGGAATGGAGTTGAAGATAAATATGAGTGAATGTGTGCTATGTAGTGAGGTGCTAATGTAAATGATAAATTGTGATGTAATCGAATTTGTATTGTAATTGAAATTTGTATATATATATATATAGTGAGAGCTCAAATTTGTAATAAAATATTTGTTTGAATAAAATATCTGTTTGAATTTAACTTCTGTGTTATTTATTTTATTCAGCAAATATTTGTTTAATTATGTGAAAAATAAAATAATACATTATCAAATACATTTAAATGAATATATATATGTTTATTATCATCAAACAAAAATTATATACTAGCATATTCAACATGTTCATCAACCCATTTGCCCCCGGCCTTTTCCAGTCGTTTCTTCAGAATGGATTTTATAACTTTATTAACAGCTTCAACCTATCCATTCGCTTGAGGGTGTGCAACTGCAGAGAACTTCTTCTGGATGTGGAATCGTTGACAGAAATTCTTAAATTAAAAACTGTCGAATTGGGCTCCGTTGTCAGTGATGATGGTATGTGGAAGACCAAATCGACAGATAATGTTGCGTACAATAAAGTTGATCACTTTCTTCATTATGATAGTAGCAAGGGGCTCAGCTTCTGCCCATTCGGTTAAGTAATCAACTGCAATGATGGCGTACTTTGCATCACCTTTAGCTAGAGGTAGAGAAACAATAATGTTGATGCCCCATACTGCGAACGGCTAGGGACTGACCATCTGAGTAATTTCGGTAGGCGGGGCCCTTGGAATTCGAGCATGTTTCTGACATCTGTCACACTTTTTGGCGTAATCCGATGCGTCGCGATTTACAGTCGGCCAATAGTATCCATACCGGAGCACTTTCTTGGCAAGAGCTTGCCACTCGGTGTGATCGCCACATTCTCCTTCATGTACATCATGCAATACTCATTTGACTTCATCATGAGCGATACATCAGAGTAAAGGAACGAAGTATCCTTTTCGATACATGACTCCATTCTGAATGGTGAACCGCGAAGCCTTTCAAAGAACTTGTCTTTTTTTACTCCTGCGCTCTGGCAGGGTCCCATGCTCGAGATAGTTTCTAAACGGAGTCATCCATGACTCCTTATCGGGAATGACCTCAAATACCCAGTCGGTCTCCATCTGATCAACACTCGGGGAAGATAATGTCTCAATGGGAACGAGTCCCATTTGCTGTGCCTCACCGATACTGGCCAATTTTGCTAAGGAATCGGCTTTTTGATTGTGTTCTCAGGGTATGCAGTAGATGGCATAATAATCGAACTGACTCAATATCTCCTGTACCCGAGCAAGATAAGTAGCCAGCCTTTGGTCTTTGGCCTGGTACTCCCTCCCGAACTTGGCACACGACCAATTGTGAATCGTAGTAAATCTCCACAGCAATAATTCTTTTATCTCTGGCAAGCCTTAATCTAGAGAGCAGGGCTTCGTATTCGGCCTCGTTGTTGGTCGCACGGAAATCAAATTTTAAAGCATAACAAATAGATCGGCCTTCAGGAGTTTCAAGTAAAACTCCAGCGCCTGAGCAGCGGTTATTCGATGCACCATCAGTATGTATCTTCCAGACATGTTTGGGATATTCACTGGTTTCGAGCAAGTCCTTGGAGATAGTGAATTCAACGATGAAGTCTGCTAGGACTTGTCCTTGAATAGCTTGCCTTGGTGTGTAAGTGATGTCGAACTGACTCAGTTCGATATTCCGTTTGAGTAACCTACCAAACGTCTCAGGCCGCGTAAGGACCTGTCGTAATGGTTGGTCGGTGTATATAGTGATAGGATGAGCCTGAAAATATGGACGGAGCTTCCTCGAGGCAATGAGAAGACAATAAGTCAACTTTTCCAGCTTCGGAAAATTTCTCTCTGCTCCGGTCAGTTGTTTGCTAATGTAATAGACTGGCCGTTGTATCCGATTGTTCGTCGACGGATTTTCTATCGATTTAGAAAACCGTCGAATGAATTTAGAAATAAAATAACCGCAAGTGCACGGTGTACACTTGTAGTACGTGGCGAATATGGGTCGATCCGCAGGGAATTGATGATTTTAAAATTCTATTCAATCAAATTAACCAAAGTTGAAAGTGTGATTAGCTAAAAATGTAAGAAACTAACAAAAACTAGCAAAAGAAAAATAGATAAAAATATGAGAGTTAAATGACAATTTAGAGATAAATCCACTCTCTAGATCATATAATTCAACAATTAATGAAATTATGATCTCTTTTAGGTCACAAGTGAGTTTAAATGATGTGTTTATCATAAGTATGGCTTATTTGTGCTATTAATTAGCTCAACATAAGCCATCAAACTATAACACACCCCTTAAATCACTTACTAACTCTCATGAAAACAACAACAAAGTTGAAAATTGAAATCTATTTTAAGCATGACCTACTAACTATTGTTTAGAAATAGGCCATCAAATTTTAATTTCACGTTCACTTCATTACCATCATCATATGTAGATGAAGAGGTAATTATTGCTTGTGATTGTTTAAGAATAGCCTACTTGTTATGAACAACATAGACTATCAAATTCAACATCCAACAATAAATCACATCAACATTCCTTTAAGCACAAAAGAGATCAAAATTATTAAAATGTTGAAGCTACATGATTAGAGGCTTCATTACCCCTAAATTGAAGGGGTTAAGCTCTCATTTTTGTTATCATATGAACAAATGTAGCTTGCAACATAGAACAAAACAAAGAGAAAAAGAGTGCTAAATGAAAGAAAGAAAAACTAATCTAATTGCATAAAATAAAATCTACACTACTTGCATAAATAAACAAATCTACACTACAACATGAAAGGAAATAAGCATGAAAAGGAAAAGAACATGTATTGAAGTTGCATAAAAAAGAAATTACATGAGAATAAAAATGGCTAAGTAGCCATGAAAAGAGAAAGAGAGCTTGTCTTTTTATTTTGAGGCTAAACTAACTAAAGAGAGACTAAAGGGGGAGAAGGGTTACATGAAACATAAGGGGTACTTATACATGTGTTAAACCCTAATTCATATTTTTGGGGAATGCCCAAAATACCCTTGAGAAAGTGTGGAGGCCAAGTAATCATTAGCTTCTACTAATCATCATTTAAGTGTACATGAAGCCATTAATTCCATAAGCATGTGCATTAGCCTCTAATTTGTACATTAAGGTAGGTGGGGTCCTCCATTATCTTCACTTTGAATTATTTCCATCTTCATTTCTTTATCTTCACTCTTGTGCATGCATGCATCTTCATGAAACCATTTGTATATGAAGCCAAATTCCTATAAAATAATATAGAAATTTCTAATTAAATTTTCTCAAATTAATATATGCACAAAAATGACCATTTTGCCCTTGGATGAAGATGAATATGTGACGATTTGAAAATAATATGAATTTTGGTTTAAACAAGTTAAAATACCCGATATGATCATTTATTTATTTAAATATGGTGGTAAAAATATGCACATTTGCGTGCACATCAAATAGGGGTGGACATGTTCGGTTAATCGAACCGATCGGTTAATTAACCGATTTAACCGACTAAAGTTCACGGTTTGGTTAACCAAACCGAAAATAAATTTAAGCTGTTTGTACCGACCGAACCGCTCAAATTCAACCGTAGTTAACCGCTCTTATCTATTAGTTAACCGATTCAGCTTAACCGATTAACCGTAAAATGGTTAACTATGGTTAACCGAAAATTAACTACATTAAACCATAAAAACTAACCATATTCCATTTCATTCTTTATACATCTTACGCTTCACATAATATATATATATATATATTGCATATGCATATTATCCCTCAGCAATGTCAGCAGCCAATATTACATATTACATACGAATTCATATTAATACATATCACATAACATTAAACATTACATGATTACATAGCTGAAAGGAGATAAAAGTTCATATTAATACATAATATTCATAGTTCATGGTCAAACTACAAACCAGTATCCACACGCCACAGCAAGTCAGCCACTCAAAGCTTCGAAGTTGCCAAACTACCAAATTCATATCCATGTTTTCTACAATAAAAATAGCAAGAATGATAAATAAAGTGTCGTGTAACCCACTCAATTCAAAAAATAAGGTCCAAGCCAATGTGTAACAACCCGGAATTTTACAACAAATAATTTTCATCTAATGACGATTATAGTGGTTGTTAATTATGATTCGAATTTTAATCAGTTGGCTAATTGCTTTTGTGAGTTTAGATCAGTAGTAATTCTTTTGATAATTCGTTTAAATAATTGTTAGGGTTTTATGTGGGCTTAAGAATTGAATTGGCCTAAGTCTTTTCTTTGTTGCCGTGAAAATTATTAGTAACCATTCCTCTTTTCTTATTTGATTGGCAAACCCGACCCTTAACCTATTCTTCGTTCGAAAAAAAAGAAGAACTCTAATCTAAATGAAAGAGATTAAAAATGGCTGCCTAGATTTTTCGTCCTCGTCCCCAAATTCAGAAATTAGGGCTTCGATAAAGAAACGGTGGTTCGATCAGATTTTCGTTCGCCTTCGCTTCGAAAATAAAGTGAGTAATTTCTATTACTCACATCTACTTCTACTTGTTTGCATCCGTTGCTTAATTTGTTTCCGTGGTTTTCGACTTCGACTTGATTGTATCGATGTGATTAGGGATTATGGCATGACTTATTCATATGCATATGTTTTTTTTATAGCTTGATTTCCACGGCTTTGTGAATTTCTCTGACTTGATAAATTTCGTATAATTTTATTTTTGGATACTCACGGTTTTGATACGTGACTTGGTCATTATGGCTTTAATTTGATTTAGATGATGTTGATTTACTTTAACCATACTCTTCGATGTTTCTTCTGTTGACTTCGAACTTGTCTTTGTTCAAATTTGGAATCCCAGCTGCTTGTATATTTTTATCACTGTATTTTGTTCGAACTTTCATCCTTCTTGCGGCTTGATGGTTATATCCACTTGCTGCTGTTGGCCTTCATGTGCCCTTGACTTTTGCCATGCTATTCACCGGCCGATTACACTGCCGTTGACCTTGTTTTGAATTGGGTCTCTGTGTTTGACTTGTTAATTTGTCCACTTGATTTGTTGGTTTATATTGTCATTGCCTCTGTTTATAACCATGTATATGCTTCACTGCATCTTCATTTACCTGTCGTACAGGTAATGTGTCGAGTGGTTGCATTTCCAGTTCCATTTAGTTGACTTTATTTCAACTTTACTTCATCTATATACTACTTAGTTGCAATCGTATATGCTGGAGATTCACTTGATCTTGTTGTGTTGTCTCTGTTGCCACTCTGATCTGGTCTGCAATACTTGAAGTGGTCACTGACCTGAGTCTTGTTGCATTACTATCTCATTTCGATATTGAGATCCACTGTTTGGTTAGACTTGAACTGACTGCATACATATATGTATATGTTTACTTCATGTACATATCCATATTTCATATGTTGGTCTGGTCTTGCCTTTGCATTGAACTGTGCTCAGTTTAACTTGAGTTTTGTCGCACTTTGATCATTGTACTCTGCACCTCTGTACATTCATGTGATCTGATCTGGGTTTGTGTTACTGGTTTCCTCTGGAGCTTTGCATTCATGTTGTATGTGTAGATGGCCTTGATCATATTGACTAACTGTCTTTGTGATGCCTGTTTCAGTAAGCTTGATGTGAGTTGTATTTGCATCACTTTCTGTTGTAAGTGCTTGTATCATCCCCATTGCTTTGATATTGATGATGCTCTGTCCAGTTTTGGTTAGTCTGCATTTGGTATTGTTCTATTCTTGAGGCATGACTCGTTGCATTTAGTAGTTAGTATTCCACTTGAGCATTTGAATTTGTACAGTCATATATTTCATGTTGCTATGGTTTATGTAGCCTTTGTACATTTTTGTATTACCATTGTGACTGGGCATGTGTACCTCCATATTTTGTTAGACACTGTTGCATTTGTTCATCTGGTTAGTTGCAGCTGTGCACTTGTGTACTTTGTGCATTAATTTGTTGCCAGTTCCTTGGTTTGTTGATTTTAATTAAGTCTGGGCATTTCTATGCTCTGGTCTTCATAGTAGCGTTCATGCTTTAGTTTCTGAACTGTTGCATTGCTCCAATGTATTCATGTGTAGCCTTCATATATGTGCATACATTTGTTCTGAAGTGTAGCTTCACTTGAGTCGTTTACTGATATTGCTTTACTTCTCTGTTGCAATTTTTAGTTGCACTGGTCATTTCCAGCTGCTTGAACTTCATTTGAGCTTCTGATGATCACCTCTGTCACTATTCATTTCTATTACATTGAGATTCATTGATTTGAGTTGATGTCATTTGTTTCTGGTTCAAGTATAAGCCAGTTTCATTTGTGTTGTTATCACACTTGAGTTGAACCCGATTTCGGGGTTTGACCTTGTGATCATTTGTGACTTTCACTGAGCTTTTGTGTATCTCATGCGATAGTGGCGAGGCAGTACACGCGTGCGTGTACTGCAGCCCTATCAGATTTAACAGTTTTAAATTGATGTTTCGATTTGTTAAATTGTTTCGTTGGTTCAATTCAATATTTTGAAGTTGTATTTTGAAATGGTTCATTTTGATTTGAGTTGGACCTGTTGGCTTTTGGATTGCTGATTTGTTGTTTAAACACTGTTTAGTGTTATATCTGTCGTTATCTGATTCTTTTATCGAGGAATCGGATATACGAGATTTCTGTGATTGTCGTCTATTTGATATTGATTATTATTGCTTCTGTGCATTAATAACTGATTTTGAATTAGACTGACCTGTGTATTATTTTCTTTTGAATTTAATACTCGGGTCAGACCCGAGTTATTTCAGGTTGTAGATTACCTGCTTTGAGTTGCTGTTCAGGATATGAAGACTTTTTATATCTTTTGAAGTGGTTTGCGTCATTTTGTAGTAGTCGTGTCATTGTATAGGTTGATATGTATTCATGTATATTAGTCGATAATGTACTTGTATATATAACTTCCAGAGTCGACAGTTGTAGTTGTATCATATGTATCGTGTCAACTATATTGTAACTGACATCAGTCATATATATATATATATATATATATGAGACTTTTGTTTTATCTGTGTTCCGCATTTATATTATCTGCGTTATTATTATATCTAATGTCCTAAACTATTATGAACCATCGTAGTTTGTTTTATACTGATAATTGGGTATGTCGATGGGAGTAAATAAATAAGATGAAAAATGAAAAGCATATACTACTCTTATCGAGGTAACCAATATTAGCGTAAAGCCAACTACGGATGGCCGCTCCTATCCAGCCTTATTCTTCGTAATAATAGACAGTATTTCTTTTAATACTCTTTGTTATTATGTGCATAGAGGTGGGGCGTCACAGTTGGTATCAGAGCTTGGGGTTTATGGACATAATATAAAACATAACTTAGATAGAACATATGTTACAACTATTAGTCGATGTTTTATTTGTGCTTTGAGTCAAAACTAAAGTTTAAAATTTTGATGAAAGTTTTTAAATATCATTATTTAAAAATAAAAGGTGAATTTGTGTTCTGATGATTTGATTGATTTGAGTACTATTTATCAGAGTGCGCAGTAGAAACAGTGAAACTGTCTTCGCTGAGTACAACAGATAATCTATTTGATTTAAAAATTGAAATATGATATTGAAATAAATTTCATTGGTTGTTTACATAGCTGTAATTATTTTGTTTCTTTGAGAATTTCGAATCCGAATTGAGGATTCGAAGAAATTACAGTTATGTGATTTTTGTTGAAATTTCCGCTGGCTTTCTTCTGTACTAATCATCTATTGATTAGATTTTGCTGTTTTGAATTGTCTTCATTGAAGATACATTCGAATGATTTCTTTGTTTATATTGTAATGTGCGTGCAAATATGAATTGCACGTTACTGCATTGATTTTACGTTGAACCGATGCTTGGTTATGAAACGTATTGTGTTGCCGTTATTTATAACGGGATTTTTACACCAATGCTATATTTTAAAGCACGGTGTTTTGTGGCATTTTGATGAATGAAAATTCACTGATATTACATTTTGATGTAAATTGTTTTGATTTGATTTTGATGTTTTAAAATTACTGTCGCTTTGGCTTCAGTAACCGTCAAATTTTAAAGGTGGATTTTCAAGCGGATATTCCGCAATGATGATTTTGTGACCCGTTTTTACGGTATTTTGAGAAGTACAATTTCCTTATCGAAATTGATACTGATTTGCTGTTTTAATCACGAGATTGGAAAATCGTTTTAAAATGAAAATTGTTTTATAAATTTCTAACAGTTTGCGCTTTCAAAAGGATGAGAAAGCGACTTAAACGATTCAGCAAAATCGAGGATTATGACCCCTTTCTTTTACTGATTCGCTTAACTCCGGACTTGTCCAGTTGAGAATGTGAATTGTTATTTTTACAAAATAAATAAAATTGTTTTCAGAAATTTTACAGTTTGCGATTTCAAAAGAATGAGGAAGCGATTTAAACGTTTCAGCAAAATCGAGGATTATGACCCCTTTCTTTTACTGATTCGCTTAATTCCGGACTTGTCCGTTTGAGAATGTAAAGTGTATTTTTACAAAATACACAATTTTGCACTTTCAAGGAAACGATGAAGAGATTTAAACGATTTAGCAAAAGTGCGGAGTATGGAACCACACTTTTACTATTTCGTTTAATTCCGAACTCGTTAATTGAAATATCTGCTGTTTAGATGATTTTGATGATTTTGCACTTTCAAGAAAACGATGAAGAGAATCAAACGATTTAGTAAAACACGTGGTATGGGACATGTGCGTTTGCTATTTCGGTTAATTCCGGACTCGTTAATTGAAATATTTGATGCTTTCGTGTGCTTTCGAGCCACTATGAGGACCTTCAGGTCATATGAGTACCTTCGGGTCATATGAGGACCTTCGGGTCAAATACCAGTACTAGACCTTCGGGTCACTCTGCGGACCTTCGGGTCAATCTGATGGGCGCCAAAATTATGTTGAGTACTTGGTAGGCTTCGGCCATTTGTTGATGCACAGCGGCGAATTAAAAACTCGCCATCTGATGGGATCGATCCAAGCTTTTATGTTGATTTTCTAGTCTTCTTAATTGATTTCTAGATATTTGTTGTTTCCAATTATCTGCAGGTAATTGGATATTTGTTGATATGAGTTCTGATTATCGTTTTTGATAATCGAATATTTGTTGTTTCTAATTATCGCTTGTGATAATTGGATATTTGTTGATATGAGTTCTGATTATCGTTTTTGATAATCAGATATTTGTTATCGCTTGTGATAATTGGATATTTGTTGATATGAGTTCTGATTATCGTTTTTGATAATCGGATATTTGTTGTTTCTAATTATCGCTTGTGATAATTTGATATTTGTTGATATGAGTTCTGATTATCGTTTTTGATAATCGGATATTTGTTGTTTCTAATTATCGCTTGTGATAATTAGATATTTGTTGATATGAGTTCTGATTATCGTTTTTGATAATCGGATAATTGTTGTTTTGAATTATCACTTTTGATAATTCAATATTTGTGATTTGAGATTTAATTATCGCTTTTGATAATTAAATATTTGTTGATATGAGATTTAATTATCGCTTTTGATAATTAAATATTGCTGATTTGAGAAATTTAGTTATCGCTTTTGATAATTAAATAATTGTTGAATTGAAATTTGATTATCGTTTATGATAATTAAATATTTGTGATTTGAGATTTAATTATCGCTTTTGATAATTAAATATTTGTTGATTTGAGATTTAATTATCGCTTTTGATAATTAAATATTGCTGATTTGAGAAATTTAATTATCGCTTTTGATAATTAAATATTTGCTGATTTGAGATTTGATTATCGTTTTTGATAATCGAATAATTGTTGAATTGAAATTTGATTATCATTTTAGATAATCGAATATTTGTATATTTGAAATTTGATTATCGTTTTTGATAATCGAATATTTGTGAATTGAAATTTGATTATCGTTTTTGATAATCGAATATTTGTTGATTTGAAATTTGATTATCGTTTTTGATAATCGAATATTTGTTGATTTGAAATTTGATTATCGTTTTTGATAATCGAATATTTGTTGATTTGAAATTTGATTATCGTTTTTGATAATCGAATATTTGTTGATTTGAAATTTGATTATCGTTTTTGATAATCGAATATTTGTGAATTGAAATTTGATTATCGTATTTGATAATCGAATATTTGTGAATTGAAATTTGATTATCGTTTTTGATAATCGAATATTTGTGATTTGAAATTTGATTATCGTTATTGATAATCGAATATTTGTGATTTGAAATTTGATTATCGTTATTGATAATCGAATATTTATGATTTGAAATTTGATTATCGTTTTTGATAATTGAATATTTGTTGTCATTTTTGATAAGTAGATAATTAATAATTTGATAATTGGTGATTTGTTTTCTGAGTATCGTTTAGATAATTGGATGTTTGCTGATTTTGTTGATACGAGATTTTCTAGTCTCTAATTGAATCTAGATTATGCTAATTTTTATTGAATTGCTGTTTTCTTTCTATCTCTGTTGATAGTTAGAGTTCGCTGATATGAAGTTTGTGTTTTCTAGTTAATTGTTGAATAACCAGATATTGGCAGTTCTGTGGATAATTAGATTTTGTTGAAAATTTGCGAATCTCTTTTATTGGAATTAAAAGATTTCTTTGGCATTTGTGTTCTTGACCTTATTTTTCTAGCTTAACCAGTTTATGTTAGAAAAATAATTGTTATTGACGCCTTTAATTATGAACATTGCGGGGACGCAATTTTTATAAGGAGCGGAGTCTGTAACAACCCGGAATTTTACAACAAATAATTGTCATCTAATGACGATTATAGTGGTTGTTAATTATGATTGGAATTTTAATCAGTTGGCTAATTGCTTTTGTGAGTTTAGATCAGTAGTAATTCTTTTGATAATTCGTTTAAATAATTATTAGGGTTTTATGTGGGCTTAAGAATTGAATTGGCCCAAGTCTTTTCTTTGTTGCCGTGAAAATTATTAGTAACCATTCCTCTTTTCTTATTTGATTGGCAAACCCGACCCTTAACCTATTCTTCGTTCGAAAAAAAAGAAGAACCCTAATCTAAACGAAAGAGATTAAAAATGGCTGCCTAGATTTTTCGTCCTCGTCCCCAAATTCAGAAATTAGGGCTTCGAGAAAGAAACGGTGGTTCGATCAGATTTTCATTCGCCTTCGCTTCGAAAATAAAGTGAGTAATTTCTATTACTCACATCTACTTCTACTTGTTTGCATCCGTTGCTTAATTTGTTTCCGTGGTTTTCGACTTTGACTTGATTGTATCGATGTGATTAGGGATTATGGCATGACTTATTCATATGCATATGTTTTTTTTGTAGCTTGATTTCCACGGCTTTGTGAATTTCTCTGACTTGATAAATTTCGTATAATTTGATTTTTGGATACTCACGGTTTTGATACGTGACTTGGTCATTATGGCTTTAATTTGATTTAGATGATGTTGATTTACTTTGACCATACTCTCCGATGTTTCTTCTGTTGACTTCGAACTTGTCTTTGTTCAAATTTGGAATCCCAACTGCTTGTATATTTTTATCACTGTATTTTGTTCGAACTTTCATCCTTCTTGCGGCTTGATGGTTATATCCACTTACTGCTGTTGGCCTTCATGTGCCCTTGACTTTTGCCATGCTATTCACCGGCCGATTACACTGCCGTTGACCTTGTTTTGAATTGGGTCTCTGTGTTTGACTTGTTAATTTGTCCACTTGATTTGTTGGTTTATATTGTCGTTGCCTCTGTTTATAACCATGTATATGCTTCACTGCATCTTCATTTACTTGTCGTACAGGTAATGTGTCGAGTGGTTGCATTTCCAGTTCCATTTAGTTGACTTTGTTTCAACTTTACTTCATCTATATACTACTTAGTTGCAATCGTATATGCTGGAGATTCACTTGATCTTGTTGGGTTGTCTCTGTTGCCACTCTGATCTGGTCTGCAATACTTAAAGTGGTCACTGACCTGAGTCTTGTTGCATTACTATCTCATTTCGATATTGAGATCCACTGTTTGGTTAGATTTGAACTGACTGCATACATATATGTATATGTTTACTTCATGTACATATCCATATTTCATATGTTGGTCTGGTCTTGCCTTTGCATTGAACTGTGCTCAGTTTAACTTGAGTTTTGTCGCACTTTGATCATTGTAGTCTGCACCTCTGTACATTCATGTGATCTGATCTGGGTTTGTGTTACTGGTTTCCTCTGGAGCTTTGCATTCATGTTGTATGTGTAGATGGCCTTGATCATATTGACTAACTGTCTTTGTGATGTCTGTTTCAGTAAGCTTGATGTGAGTTGTATTTGCATCACTTTCTGTTGTAAGTGCTTGTATCATCCCCATTGCTTTGATATTGATGATGCTCTGTCCAGTTTTGGTTAGTCTGCATTTGGTATTGTTCTATTCTTGAGGCATGACTTGTTGCATTTAGTAGTTAGTATTCCACTTGAGAATTTGAATTTGTACAGTCATATATTTCATGTTGCTATGGTTTCTGTAGCCTTTGTACATTTTTGTATTACCATTGTGACTGGGCATGTGTACCTCCATATTTTGTTAGACACTGTTGCATTTGTTCATCTGGTTAGTTGCAGCTATGCACTTGTGTACTTTGTGCATTAATTTGTTGCCAGTTCCTTGGTTTGTTGATTTTACTTAAGTCTGGGCATTTCTATGCTCTGGTCTTCACAGTAGCGTTCATGCTTTAGTTTCTGAACTGTTGCATTGCTCCAATGTATTCATGTGTAGCCTTCATATATGTGCATACATTTGTTCTGAAGTGTAGCTTCACTTGAGTCGTTTACTGATATTGCTTTACTTCCCTGTTGCCATTTTTAGTTGCACTGGTCATTTCCAGCTGCTTAAACTTCATTTGAGCTTCTGAGGATCACCTCTGTCACTATTCATTTCTATTACATTGAGATTCATTGATTTGAGTTGATGTCATTTGTTTCTGGTTCAAGTATAAGCCAGTTTCATTTGTGTTGTTATCACACTTGAGTTGAACCCGATTTCGGGGTTTGACCTTGTGATCATTTGTGACTTTCACTGAGCTTGTGTATCTCATGCGATAGTGGCGAGGCAGTACACGCGTGCGTGTATCAGATTTAACAGTTTTAAATTGATGTTTCAATTTGTTAAATTGTTTCGTTGGTTCAATTCAATATTTTGAAGTTGTATTTTGAAATGGTTCATTTTGATTTGAGTTGGATCTATTGGCTTTTGGATTGCTGATTTGTTGTTTAAACACTGTTTAGTGTTATATTTGTCGTTATCCGATTCTTTTATCGAGGAATCGAATATACGAGATTTCTGTGATTATCGTCTATTTGATATTGATTATTATTGCTTCTGTGCATTAATAACTGATTTTGAATTAGACTGACCCGTGTATTATTTTCTTTTGAATTTAATACTCGGGTCAGACCCGAGTTATTTCAGGTTGTAGATTACCTGCTTTGAGTTGTTGTTCAGGATATGAAGACTTTTTATATCTTTTGAAGTGGTTTGCATCATTTTGTAGTAGTCATGTCATTGTATAGGTTGATATGTATTCATGTATATTAGTCGATAATGTACTTGTATATATAACTTCCAGAGTCGACAGTTGTAGTTGTATCATATGTATCGTGTCAACTATATTGTAACTGACATCAGTCATATATATATATATGAGACTTTTGCTTTATCTGTGTTCCGCATTTATATTATCTGCGTTATTATTATATCTAATGTCCTAAACTATTATGAACCATCGTAGTTTGTTTTATACTGATAATTGGGTATGTCGATGGGAGTAAATAAATAAGATGAAAAATGAAAAGCGTATACTACTCTTATCGAGGTAACCAATATTAGAGTAAAGCCAACTACGGATGGCCGCTCCTATCCAGCCTTATTCTTCGTAATAATATACAGTATTTCTTTTAATACTCTTTCTTATTATGTGCATAGAGGTGGGGCGTCACACAGTGACTGATCAGTGGTCACCCTGCAATAAAAACAAAGGTAAAACAACTAGCATATTATCTAACATTTCAATGTTAGTGCTTACATTAATAGCGAAGCAGTGGCCACCATTCAATGCAATGCAGCATGAGTACAAATTTTTTTAACATCAAATTGATTTGAGGTAGAAATTAGTGCTTACATCAATAGTGAAATGCGTCTCCATATTCAAAGAAATGTGAAAAAATAAGAGGAACAACCTAACAATTACTTCTATTTTTTATTTTGTTTTTGGTTTTAAAATTATTGAACTAGAACATATCAGTTGTACTGTTAGAGTAGGAAGATGATAACAAGGATACAGTTCCTAGATAGCAACGAGTGATAATCAACGAGGTGTGTATGTTGTAAGTGTATGCGCGCATGTTTCTAGCCCAAAATCAGCAAGAAAACACTAAGAACTAATGCATATATGTATATATTATAGCAGGAATAGCAATATAGCGATACATGTGGCGGGTTTTCACACACACATATTATAGTTATATCATTGTCATATATTTATGAAGTGAATTATGCATGAACTATAAGTATATTCATTATTCATGAACTGAATCAACTGATATATGCAATATATGCATGAACTATATTCTAAGGACGTAGATTCTAAGAACATATGCTTATAAACTTACTTTAGTCATTTCTGCTCCAACACCATGTTCAAACATTTCCAAAGATGCATTACTTCTGTTCAGGCCTACGCATTAGTTCATCATCATGTTCAAACATTTCCATTCTCCACGTCACTGCACTCTTCAACATGCCCTTCTTTCTAGAGCAACTTCAGTTAGGTTGTACGTCAATTTTGACACTCCATCAGCTCATCTACTGTTTAGCTAGAACACATTTAGCTCTGTACCTAATTCAGTGTGCGACACATCATTTCAACAATAATTTAATTGTGCATTCAGTAGTAATATATGAAATTACACTATAAACTTTAACTATAAAGTGTAAACCATAAACCGTAAATGTCGAAAAGGTGTATATACGATATTATAATGTAATACATATGTTAATATATAACGTTAATGAAATTAAACTGTAACTGTAAATAGCTAAGTTGTTTATATGATCAAAATTCAAAACAACTAAGTGATATCTTCAACATGTGCTACACAAACTTCCTTTTACCGTAACAGTGATGTATTTTTTGACAACTACAAAATATGTTATGGCAAAATATTTGATGTTCAGATAATTAATGTTCTAACAATCTCATAAATAAAAAGGTTTTTTCTATAATAAAGAGGCTTAAACATAAATTTGTTAGCAAGTATATGTAAAACAAAAATATTTAACAAAAAATACCATTCAACAATTAGACTTCAAAGTTGGTAGATCTGAGTTACTTGAATATGAATAACTTGATGTGTGTTCAATATAGTCAAGATCATGTTATGGGTAGCTTATACATGCTTAGCCCTCAAGCACCTTCTTACCAACAGCAGAATACCAATATACTTGTTTACCATTAAAATTCACTACAGGAATCTAGAGAATGAAAATGAATCAAATTTTAATATACCAAAATTAGACAGAAATCAAATCAAAGCAAATTCAGTATATGATTACCGTAAATTACTGCAATTATAACTATAAATTAGCTTAGAACTTAGGTCTGATAATCCAGTTTAGAACTTAAGAATTATTTCCAGAAAAGTATACTCACAGTCTGTTTCCTTCTTGACGCCTTTAGTTACTGTAACAGATCGATGGTTATGGTGATCTTCACTGGCGTTGTGAACTTCCGCGACTAAAGTCGGCGATTAGCAGATGAAACTAGCAAGTAGATTAGATCTAGGTTACCAGTTTTATCTTTTTATTTTATTTTATTTGGAAAACGACAATTGGAACCGATCAAGAAGTGGGAATACTAGGGCTAAGTATTGGTTTGGCTCGGGTATGGTACATTTACAAATGGGCTGCTTTTGGGCTGGGATTTGAAAGAAAAAACACTTAATTTTTAGGTCGGTTAACGATTAACCGGCCAAATGAGTTTTCTTAACCGTTAACCGAACCGAAAATGTTCGGTTATGGTTGGTCGGTTAACCAATGATGTCGGTTAACCGAACTTATCGGTTAAGTCAGTTCGGTCGACGTCGGTTAAATCGGTTAAGTCGGTTAAGTCGGTTAAATGCCCACCCCTAACATCAAATACCCACACACTTATCTTTTTATTCGTCCTCGAATAAAGGAAAAAATAAGATAAATCCATTTTCGTATGGAGCACGATTGCATTGAGTGTATGCAACAAGCCGTTAAACCTCTGGGTGTCCCCAGTAGGACGAGTGTTGTCTCATGAGGGTTTTCAGCGGATACTACCCACAAAATCCAAATGCATAATGAAAGTATTTACACAATGCAAGATTTATTTACAAGGAGATGAATGCAAGTTTTTGAAAATATTTACAATGAATGATTTATTTTTAAATTGACACAAATAAGTTAAATATAGGTTTTGGTTATTATCTTGAAAATTTAAGTCATTTTACTTGTTAAAATTTCCAATAAAAATCAAGTTATCAAAGCAAATAGACTATAGTTTAACTCGTTGTTTCGGTTGATTATGTAGTGTAACTATGAAATGGATTCTTATCGATTATCAAAGTTTATCAAAGTGGTATTTTTCATTTCTTTTCAATAACAAGTCAAATCAAATAAGTTAAAACAGTGCTTGGATTTCAATTGCTTACTCTCTCCATTTTTTTTCTTTGAAAATTTTGTTGATATTAGCAATATTTACATATGCCTAACTCAGATAAACTGAGGCCAGATATATTACCCATGCACTGCCTTGCGGACTGATGTGAGGGGAATACAAAGCGTGATGAGTGAACACACAAGTGTGAACACCTATTGACTATAGGCATTATTAAAAAGAATTTTTTACATATACACCTAACTCAGATAAACTGAGGCCAGATATACCGACCGTGCACTGCCTTTTGGGCTTACGTGAGAAGGGTACAGAGCATGGCGAGTGAACACACGAGTGTGAACACATGACTCTAGGTGTTTATTAAAAATATATATACATATATACAAGAAATATTTTTTTTTGTTTTTTGTTTTTTTTTGAAAGAGAGAGTTTCGCAAAATTATCTTAGCACTATTTAACTTAGAAGACAAAAATATGTTATATCTTTACTTTAAATCAACCACTTTTTAAAACAAAGATTATCAATTAGGATATATTTCATAATTAACACGTATGAATCTTCCTATATACTAGTTAAACCATTGTTATTTGTAATCAAATTTCATTTTTATTTTTGTTAAGACAAATAAAATTTCAAAAATTTCAATTTAATTAACCAAAACCATATATTTATCCTATAATGTTTCTTTTTAAAAATAAATAAAAAATGCTTAGAAAAAAAAATTGTTTTTTTTTGTTTTTGAGATTTTTTTTTTAATTTTGGAAAGAAAAATTAAAAATAAACCATGAAAAATTGAAAAATGATGATGAGTCTCTCCCCACACTTGATTTTGACTGTGTCCCCACAGTCAACCCAAGTGGAAGGAGAAAAATAAAAAAAAATAAAAAGATGACCTATATTTACATGAAAACGAAAAGATTATTATTTACAAGAGTTCAGAAAGTATATCGTCAAAAAGTAAATGAAACGGTCTTCCAAAGACCGATTCATTTGTCTCGTCAAGTATGCGAGACACAGCTTAAGCTCAGAAAACCAAACCGTAAAAGATTTCGAAGTTGAATTTGGATTTGGAAAAACGAATGCCTTTTTATTGAAAATCGTACGAGTTGTTTCCTTTTCGATGATTTTTGGGGTTGATAAAACGATTGATTGAAGTTCAAGTCTGTTTTCACCAAGGTGAAATTCAAATTTATCATTGAAAACTTCAAAATTGTTGATTTCAAAATCAAAATGGTGATTTAAATCTTCCCCATCAAAATTCGACAACTTGTTTTCGAAAGGTCCAAAGAAATCGTGTTCATTGAATTCGCATTCCTTATTTGGATTATCAACAACTTCATCGTATATCTCAAGTTCAAAATCTAAAGTTGTTGTATTCAAATTTTCGAAATCGAGAAACGAAAGATCGAATTTTTAATTTGGTTCCACACCCTCAAAAGAATTGAAATCCAACTCAATTACCGTATTTTCAACAACTTCATTAAGATTGTCGTTTTCAATTTCAAAAGTTTTTATTTGAAAATCGTCAATTGTGGTAAAAGATGGATTATTATTTGACTCGTCACACGTTGGGATTTGATTTTGTTTTTCATGTTGCTTCATATATGTTTCAAACGACGAATCTGTGTGATCATCGTATATTTCGTTCATTTGCTCAACAAAATCCAATTTATAGTTATTAACTTGATAATTTTCAATTTGGATTTGTTGAGAACAAAGATTTTCACTCGTATCGTAATCGACATTATTCCCATTGCCAAAATTATTTGAAAAGTGGATCACATTTTCGTTTTGATTTTGAAATTCATTTTGGAGTTCAAAATTGAATTGGCATGGGTTATAATCAAAATCATTTGAATTTGGAAGTGAATTCAAATTTTAAAATCCTTGAAAATTTTGACTTGAGTTATCACACAAATAAGAATTACACAAATCGTTTATCATTTGATTTTGTTGTGTAGAGATTTCAAGTAGAGACAAAATGCTCTTTTCAATACTTGAGGGTTGGTCATCGTTTTGAAAATTTTGTGGTTCAAAATTTGAATCATTTAAGCAATAGTTGTTGTTAAAATATCCATACGAATTTGGAGTGAAATCATATGGATTATATTGATTTTCACAACTATTGTAAAATTCACGTAAGTGGGGAAACTCGGACATTTTCAAGAATTTTTTTTTGTAAAGGAAAAATATTTACAAATAAAATTTATTTTTCAAAAGGGAAATTGATTTTTGTTTTGTTTTTGGATTTCAAATTTTTTCTTTGTTTTTGAAAAGGTTTTATATTTTTTTTTCTTTTTGGATTTTTCTTTTATTTTTCTAAATTATTTTTGGATTTTTGAAATTTCAAAGGAAAAGGAAAAAATTTCAAAGAAAAAGAAAGGGAATATTTACAATTTTTTTTAGTTTTGAATTTTGAATTTTTTTTTTAAATATGCATGAACTAATGCAACTAAATGAATGCAAGGGATCCTTACAAATGATTTATCCTAAGTTAACCCAAAATTGTATAATCACACATTGTCTTAAATAAACAAGATAGTTCTCAGCCAGGTAACAGACACGATTTATCGGTGCACCACGAATCACCGTAGCAATGCAGCCGAAGATTTAAGTACCTTTAGAGGAACAACCACTATAATATTTACGAATCACCGTAATATTTATAAATGGTTATTGCTCTGCCGTAGCCTAGACACCAAGAAAGTCAATTGTTCAAAAAAGACAATTTATCAATATACAATTAAGTGTTATCGATGTCTAACCGATATTATTAACAAATTCTAAGATGAAATGCAAAACTGAAAATAAACGTGTATTAACAATGCAACTACGAATGATTTTGTTTTTGTTTTTTTGGTTTTCTGAATATATTTTTTTAAATGCAAGTAAACCACAAAGCAAGACAAATAAAAACAATAGATATATACAATGCAAGGCAAATAAAGAGAAAATTATAAATAAGCAAGCATTTTTTTTGGCAAGCTCAGCATGCAAGCAATTTATTTTAGCAAGCACTTCTGCTCCTTCTGCAATTTTGCTTTGGCAACCTGAAATAAAAACAAAATATATATATAGTTTTTTTTGGAAAGAAAACTTGAAAGTGAAGTTTTACTTTTAATTTTTTTTTTGGTTTTTGTTGTTTTTTTTTTCTTTTTTAAATAAGAAAAGATAAACACATTAAACAAACTCTTTTTTTTGTTTAACAATCTCACTCCTAATAAAAGAAAAAAAATGTAACCAGCCCGGCCCAAAACAAAAAAAGCCAACAAAAATCCCCCCCTTTTTTTATTTCTATTCCACAACAAAGTCAAATGCCTGAAATCGTGCAAACGGTATTTCGAGCTTCCAAATTTCAATTCCAAATTCCGTATTCAAAAACGATTCGACAATTCGTCTCTTTGGGTGATTTGGGTTTGCGAGGTGGTGTTCGAAGCTATGGTGTGGCAGATTCGAAGCTATGGTCGCGGTGGTGCTCGATTGGGGATTTGGCGAGGTGGTAGAGATTCGCGGCAATTCACATGTATCGATTGAAGGTGGCAGTTCAATTTTGGATATTCGCGAGTGGTTTAGGTTTGTGAATTGCAGAGATGTATCTGGGGAAACAGCAGTTACGTGATTTATGGTGGTATCTGAACAATGGTGAGTAGTTAATGCTCGAATTGTTGTAAGTTGAACAACACAGTGGTGGGTATATGATGTCAGGCTTGATATATGATGAACTGTGTGGATATTCAGAGGTGTTTGGAAGTAGAGGAGAGGGATTTCATTGTACAGTGTTGTGATAGCTGTGGTAAAGAAGTTAGTTCAGCAAGATGTGATGTCGTAAGGCAGGTGATAGCAAGCAGTGAAGTGGTTTAGGTTGAAGGCAAGAAAATGTGATGTATAGAGTTGTGTTTTGGTGGAGTAGTTCAGGGTTTTGTGAATGCAGTGATTGATGGTGTGGCTGCACCGTTTGATGGGTGAGTTGTTGGGGTTGATGAAATGGTATTGGCAGAGGAGGTTATGTATATGCAGTGATATTGTAGTGATGTGGTGTTATAGCAGTAAGGTGATGATGATGTAGATGTACAGGTAATGGGAAGAGAATGTTTGATGTTGATGCCAGAGGAGATGTGTGTAAGTGGCACAGTTTGTGGTAATATGAAGAAGGCAGCAAGGTTTGGTTGTTGGCAGTTTACAGTTGAGTTTGAGGCAGGGGACTGTTTGAGACGCAGTTGTGGATGAGTTCGTGGTTCGAACTGGGGGATGGCTGAAGTGAGTTGTGAATGAGTATTGATATTGATAGTGGATTGTAGGCAGTGTGGCAAGTTGTTGACAGTGCAAGAAGATGGTGATTGTAAGTTGAATTTGCTGACAGGTGAAGGTGGATTAGATGGTGATTGTGCTAAAGTTGTATGTTTGGAGGAATTTGATTGCTAGAAGTTAACAAAAATGTATGGAAAGGTCAGTGGAGATTTGGTATGAAGATATGGAGGAAGTTGTTGTAGAGGCTGATGAAGTTGTAGAAGTTAGAACTATTGACAAAAGGAGGGGCAAGTAAGGTGGCAGTAAGGTAATTTGTTTGTGATGGTATGGTGGCAAAACTGTGGTTCAGTGGTGGTGTTTGTATTGTGAGGAGATGGTAGATTGAAGTGGATTCAAAGTTGTGACAGCCTGATGGTAGATGTTGTCAGTGGAGATGTTGAGTTTGAAGTGGGGGTTTGGTAGTGGGTTGTTTGTATGACAGTCAGGTTGATGGGGGTTGGACTGTGGGTATGGTGATGAATTGAAGAGTTTTGTGTTGAGGGACCTCGAAGGCAAGCAGTGGAGTTTGTGACAGGATTAATAAATGAATAGAGGAAGTAGAAAATGGGTTGAGGCACTGTAGCAAAGAGGAGTGCACAGGGGTTTTGAAAACAGAGAGTGAAAACAGTTTTGTCAACAAAGAGTGAAAACAATGTAAAAGCAAAACAGTGCAAAACGTATGTACATTGTAAAATGTGAAATAGTTTTTTATTTTTCAATGAAAGTGTGATTTGTTTGTTTGTTTTTTTTAATAGGATATGCATGCAAAGAAAACACTAGAAAACAACAACAAACAAAAAAAATGCAAACAAAAATTCAAACAACAAACACAAATGTTTTTTATATGCAACACACACAAATTAAAACACACAAAAAATTCTAATGAAAATAATCCGAAGAATAAAAAATTAAAATCAAAACAACTCCCCGGCAACGGTGCCAAAAACTTGTTCGTCGACGGATTTTCTATCGGTTTAGAAAACCGTCGAATGAATTTAGAAATAAAATAACCGCAAGCGCACGGCGTACACTTGTAGTACGTGGTGAATACGGGTCGATCCGCAGGGAATTGATGATTTTAAAATTCTATTCAATCAAATTAACCAAAGTTGAAAGTGTGATTAGCTAAAAATGTAAGAAACTAACAAAAACTAGAAAAAGAAAAATAGATAAACATGAGAGTTAAATGACAATTTAGAGATAAATCTACTCTCTAGATCATATAATTCAACAATTAATGAAATTATGATCTCTTTTATGGTCACAAGTGAGTTTAAATGATGTGTTTATCATAAGTATGGCTTATTTGTGCTATTAATTAGCTCAACATAAGCCATCAAACTATAACACACCCCTTAAATCACTTACTAACTCTCATGAAAACAACAACAAAGTTGAAAATTGAAATCTATTTTAAGCATGACCTATTAACTATTGTTTAGAAATATAGGCCATCAAATTTTAATTTCACATTCACTTCATTACCATCATCATATGTAGATGAAGAGGTAATTATTGCTTGTGATTGTTTAAGCATAGCCTATTTGTTATGAACAACATAGACTATCAAATTCAACATGAAACAATAAATCACATCAACATTCCTTTAAGCACAAAAGAGATCAAAATTATCAAAATGTTGAAGCTACATGATTAGAGGCTTCATTACCCCTAAATTGAAGGGGTTAAGCTCTCATTTCTGTTATCATATGAACAAATGTAACTTGCAACATAGAACAAAACAAAGAGAAAAAGAGAGCTAAATGAAAGAAAGAAAAACTAATCTAATTGCATAAAATAAAATCTACACTACTTGCATAAATAAACAAATCTACACTACAACATGAAAGGAAATAAGCATGAAAAGGAAAAGAACATGTATTGAAGTTGCATAAAAAAGAAATTACATGAGAATAAAAATGGCTAAGTAGCCATGAAAAGAGAAAGAGAGCTTATCTTTTTATTTTGAGGCTAAACTAACTAAAGAGAGACTAAGGGGGAGAAGGGTTACATGAAACATAAGAGGTACTTATACATGTGTTAAACACTAATTCATACTTTTGGGGAATGCCCAAAATACCCTTGAGAAAGTTTGGAGGCCAAGTAATCATTAGCTTCTACTAATCATCATTTAAGTGTACATGAAGCCATTAATTCCATAAGCATGTGCATTAGCCTCTAATTTGTACATTAAGGTAGGTGGGTAGGTGGGGTCCTCCATTATCTTCACTTTGAATTATTTCCATCTTCATTTCTTTATCTTCACTCTTGTGCATGCATACATCTTCATGAAACCATTTGTATATGAAGCCAAATTCCTATAAAATAATATAGAAATTTCTAACTAGATTTTCTCAAATTAATATATGCACAAAAATGACCATTTTGCCCTTGGATGAAGATGAATATGTGACGATTTGAAAATAATATGAATTTTGGTTTAAACAAGTTAAAATACCCGATATGATCATTTATTTAATTTAAATAGATTAAATATGGTGGTAAAAATATGCACATTTGCGTGCACATCACCGATCCTTTTCCCGAATTAAGGCAACACTAATTTGCGTTTTCTAACACCGCCAAGTAGATGTACAATCTCTCGTGATCAATAGGCTTTGGCAGGATGGGTGGTGTGGACATGTGTTGGACTAGTGCTCGAAATGCGCCCTCACATTCCATAGTCCATTCAAAATTTTGTTTCCCTTTTCTGATCAGATCGAAGAAGGGAATGCATTTGTCGGTGGTTTTTGAAATGAACCTGCTCAGTTCCGCTACTTTCCCGTTAAGGCTCTGAACTTGCTTTATAGTCTTTGGAGTCTAAAGATTTCTGATTGCCCAGATCTTCTCGGGATTGGCTTCGATTCCTCTAGCGTTTACGATGAATCCAAGGAATTTTCCAAATGCGACCCCAAAGTGACACTTCAACGGGTTGAGTTTCATTCTATACTCTCGGAGGATGTTGAACATCGTTTCTAGGTCTTTGATATGATTGGTGGAGAATCGCGACTCACAAGCATGTCATCCACATACACCTCCATGGTATTTCCGATCTGGTTAGCGAACATTCGATTAACTAGCCGTTGGTAGGTTGCCCCGGCGTTCTTGAGTCCAAATGGAATGACTTTGTAGCAGTAAAGTCCTAGATCGGTGACGAAGCTGGTATGCTCCTGATCGGGCAAGTGCATGGGTATCTGGTTGTAACCGGAATACACATCCATGAAGGATAAGATTTCATGTCCGGCTGTTGAGTCTACGAGCTGATCAATCCGGGAGAGCGGAAAACTGTCTTTAGGGCAAGCTTTATTCAAGTCTGAGTAGTCAACACAAGTTCTCCACTTCCCATTAGCTTTTCTGATACGTACGGGGTTGGACACCCATTCTAGATATAACGCATCTCGGATAAACCCGTTCGACCTGAGTTTATCTACCTCTTCCTTGAGGGCGGCAGATCTCTCTGGATCCATACGGACCATACCACGCCTTTTTTGCTTGACCGGGACATGCTACGGGTCAATATTCAATGTGTGGCTCGCAATATCTGGCGAGATCCCACACATGTCGGAGTGCGTCCAGGCAAACACGTCGAGATTTGCCCGGAGAAATTCAACCAATTCCTCTTTCATCTACTGGCTTAGCTGAGATCCAATCTTTACCATTTTAGAATTGTCATCATTATCGATCAGAACATTGATCGTCAGCTCTGCCGGAGAAGCCTGACTGTCTTTGACTTCGTCTTCGCTTTCGGTATCTCTCGGGTCAAGGTCTCATGGGAATTGGTTGTGGTGCCCGGACCTAACTGTCAATTATCGGCAAAGTGGACGCAGAGAGATTCCTCTATGCCCTTTCCCTTCTCTTTCCGCTATACCTCTCGCAGCTCAGCAACATAACGAGCTCGTCCAACAGCCTGATCTCCCTAAACGACTCCAGTTCCATTGTCGGTAGGGACTTTCGAAGTTAGACATCACGAGGCGATAGCGGCCCTGAACTCAGCTAAGGCCGTTCGGCCCAAGAAAGTGTTGTATGGTGAATTAATATCCAATACAATAAACTGTAATATCCAGTCTCTCCGATGTTCTCCAAGTCCCAACTACACTAGTATCTCCACCATTCCAGTGGGTATAGTTGCACTTTCATTGAAGCCATGAATACGAGACTGACAAGGCTTCAACTCTTTCTCTTCCATCTTCATCTGGTCATAGGCTCGCTTAAAGAGTATGTTTATTGAACTTCCACTGTCCACTAAGATCTTTTTCATCCAAGTAGGTCCTATTTGAGATGAAATGACAAGTGGATCAATCGTTGGGGCTTCGACTCTTTCGGCATCCCTGTCTCAAAATACGATGTCTGTCATCATTTTCTGTTGTTTGGCCGAAGCCCCGTCTTCCAAATTACTACAACATTCGAAGCTCGCATGCCTAATAGAGCTAGCATACAACTCCATTTCCATCCAGCTCTGATCCGCTGGATGAGGACCACCACTAACAGTGTTTATCACTAACCTCCCGCCGGTATGAGCGGGTTCCTCCGGTCTAACCTGATTTGGTACTTGGTTTTGATTTGATTGGCCTGCACCACCAGACTGCGGCGCCCGAACAAACTGCTCCAACTTTCTTTCTCGTATCAATTTCTCGATAATATCCTGTAAATGACGACACTCGTTCGTGTTATGGCCATAACTCTCGTGAAATCTACAAAACTTCCCCATTTGAGTCTGTTTTTCGAATGATTGCTTCGGAGCAGGTTTCTTATATTGGATAGTATTGCAGGTATGCAAGTACACATTTTCCAGATACGTATTTAAAGGAGTATAAGTGTCAAACATGGGAGCTCTATGTCGCGGCCCACGATTCTGATCCCGTTTCCTGCCCTGGTTTCCATCGCCTTTCTGTTGATTCTGTTGATTCTATATGTTTAACTGCACCTTTCCGGAACTCTCCTCGGTTTGTTTTACAGTGACATTACTTTGGATTCCTTCCACACTGGGCCCTGCGTCATCCTTTTTCCTAAACTGTTTCGCATCTTCCCTTTTCAAGAACTGAGTTGCCTTGGAATAGAAATGGTCCAATGATGCAGGAGGTTTTCCGGCCAACCAGTTGCCAAATTCGGAATCGGGATCGATTCCCTTAGTTAGTGCCATCAGAATTGAGTTGTCATTAGGATTACTAATCTCAGCGCATGTAGCATGAAACCTCTTTAGATAACGTATGAGTGTCTCTCCGGGAGCTTGAGTGACATTGGACAAGGTATTAACATCTTTGGGCCTTATGACATGCATGCGAAACTGTTCAACAAACTTCGTTGCCAATTGGTCAAAACATGAGATAGATCGAGGGTGTAGGCGAGTAAACCTCATTGTTGTGATTCCCTCTAGGGAAATTGGGAAACTTCGGCATTTGAACGCATCATCAGCACGCACGACATTCATTAACCATTCATACTTTAAAATGTGTTGGTTAGAGTCAGAGCTCCCTTCGTAAACAGGTAGAGTTGGCATTCTGAATCGCCGAGGCGGTTCAGCATAGAGGATATCACCAGTGAAAGGGGTATGACTCCGGGAGATTCCCCAATCGTCATTGGTGAGGCCCTGACTTTCACGGATCATCTAACGGATCATTGTCGGGATGTCTGGCATCTGGACATTCTGAGCATGCTGAACCAAGATGTGGTTGGGTTCCACAATGCGAGGATGGACCAGGCGCGGTCGATGGTCCATACCTCGCCTCCTTGGCTCTAGGTCTTCGGGAACATAAGGTTCAGGAGTATAATCACATTGGCGAAGGTTTGGATCTGCTTGGTTCCTAGTGTCAGCTTCCAACTCGGTGGCAGTGGCAGCAGCGCGGTTATTGGTAGCGTGATAAGGAACCGTCCCTCCTCGGGAAGAGGGTCCGGTCTGGTGGCTGGTTGACGGACCAACTCTCGGTTGTCCAATAGTCAAAGTGCGTTGATGTCCGGTAGCCTGTCTATAGCTTCCATCCAATCGTGGGTGCGTGGATTTGTGATTGTAATTAGAAGAAGCCGAACTCTCAGTGGATGAGTAGGAAGCCTAATCCCTTCTGGATGTCCTTCATCTTTCATGGTTCAACCGATTGGTTAACTCCGCGTTGGCATGGAGCTATTGGGTAAGCTACTGGAGGCTTTGAGTCAGCTCTTGCATTAGCAGTTGGAACTCTTCCCTGGTGATAGGGCCTTGTGGATTCGAAGGTCCGACGGCATTTTGGTATGTAGGAGGAAGTTGCGTGGGGTTCTACCTATCCCGTCCTTCTGGATCTGCAGCTGTTGAGGTAGCCCTAGTGTTGACCATGGTGGATAACGAAGTTCTCTCCTAGACTTGGTACAAATCTAAATAGGATGGAAGAACTTCTAGGCTTGAAATCTGGATCTCCTCCTTAGATTCTTACAATCCAATATCGGCAGTAGATCCAATGAGCAAGAGAAAAGCTGGGTTTTCTCAGTGAAAGCACCAAAGTGTTTGTACCAAAATTGGGCACCACACTCTTCGGATGTGTTTGAAGAGATAAATTGAAGAAAATAAATGTAAAATGAGGCAGATCTAACAAACACACCAATCAACAGATAAGAAAATGCACAGAAACACATGAATTTAGAGTGGTTCGGCGTATTGCCTACGTCCACTATGAAATGACTGATGTTTATTGAATTTCACTCGCTATTTACAAGAGATTACAATAGTACAACTAAAGTGTAGTTATGGTTCTGGCAGAGTGTCAGCGTAGAGAAGCCAAAAGTCCATTTTCTGTAGGTCCAGGGTCACTATTTATAGGTGTAGACAGCAAATATCTTGCCCAGATCTCAGAAAACTTCTTCTCTCACGTGAGTGGGCCCACGGGATCGAGTTCAGGTGATTTCGACTCGCTCCAAGAGCGATACGAATTGAGTTCATATCGATCCATAAATGGTCCTTTTGGGCTGAAATTGGTCAGGTACATTCTTGAGGTAGTACGCGAGCTCCTGTGAAAATTTGGTGGCATTTGGACTTGTAGATCTTAAGATATGATTGATGCAAGTTTGTGTTTTTAGTGTGCAGTCGAGCTTCGTAACGATATATCTGTATCACTCTATTTGGTATCGATGAAAAGCACGTGATGACCAATGACGTGGCGCTATCTTCTAGGATCGATCCTTTTTTCATGCCGAGTGACCGAGTCTTTCTTTTTTCTTTTGATCGTGCTTCGTTCGTATCGACCAACGTGACTTCATTTGTATCCATTAATCACACCCCATCTCGTATCGATCTCTTCGTATCGTTAGTTTCAGATTGGGAGAGGGCCTATTTGTATCGCTCGAGGGATGTGTGGGTCGTATCGATCTTCGGCCAATCGATATGAATTGTGGAGGAACCGAGCGATACGAATTGTGCACTGGTGGGAACGATACAAAGTGCTTCTAGGTGATGGATATGAGTTGGAGCATGCATGATGGATTCGAACCAATGGACGGTCGGTGCTACGAATGAGGCTTGTTTGATGGAATGGATACGAACACATTGCTTCCCTTCATGGATACGAACTGGCCACGTTTTGCTTGAGGTTTGATGGATACGAAGCAATGCACCTGCGATGGATACGAAGTGGGTCTAGTGATGGATACGAACCACTATTCACATTGATGGATACGAATTGTAGTTGCTTCCCTTGACTAGCAACGATCATATCTTGAGCATACGAACTCCGATTGACTTGAAATTTGGAACGTTGGCTTTCATAGCTCAGCTTGTCTTACCATATCGATTGTAGCTTGATCCGGACTCGGATAGAATCCACTAGTATCCATAGTGAACGCATGTATAACCGACCTTTGGGACAGACTGTCCTTGCTTTCCAGTTAAGTTCTTGGTGTCACGGCCTTGCCAAAAGGCGGGATAACAATTGCGTATATAGATGTGTGGTGTCTTTCATGTGTCATATAAAAGTCGACACCATATAATATAGGCATGGATCTTCGGCGACAATAATAGTGCGTGTTTCCTCTCAAAAGGCAACTTCAATGAGCGTTGATGGTGGAATGGAAGTATTATCGATGAGATACGATAGCATTTATTGCATACGGTATCAATGAAAGCCGACACAGATGGTAAGCAGCATTGATAGAAGGTGGCTTCATCCAGTATTGTTTCGGTAACTATGATCCTCGGCATCATCATGTGGTGTCATTCAATATCTTGGCTTTATTGATATGTGGTGCTGCTTGAGTAGCAACGTCAAAGAGTAGCGACCTTGAATATGGGTGATATTGAGAATGTGTGTCATTGATTAGGAGCACCATTAATGAGAGGTGACGTCGATAATCCTCCATTAGGATTAACACTTGCTTGTTTATCATAACGCTGCCCTTATGTGATTTATAATGGTTACTATTATAAAGGCTTAGACACTTCTTCTTAAAATAAGGTTTGACATCATCTCCTTAGAGCTTCGAATCTAACATCATATTCTCCTGAGAAATTATGTAAAATATTACTTGAAAATAACTAATTTATAATTTGATGAAAAACAAGTGTAATATTATAAAACCTCTTTACTTTGAAAATGCATATATAATTATTAAAGATATATTTAAACTTCAAACCAACTTTAAAATACTTAAAAATAGGTTAGAAAATATCTCTAAAAATATTAGAGAAACACACCAAATTTAAATATCATTTTTAAACAATTAAAACCATACGTGATTTACTATAGCATTTATATACTGCAACATTTATAAATGCTGTTAATAGTCATTGTTAAACAACACATTGAAAAGCACAATCTTTGCGACTGTTTTTCGCCACTTAGACAAATTATTTAAGATTTGAAAATTTTACAGTAAGTGCTAACCTTAGGAAAAGTAAAAACCACAGAAAGAAACCCCTAAGAATATCTTCTAATTTATTTAAAAAATTCCTGAAAACACGGTATATTTATAAAGTGATTTATAACCACCCTTCTACTTCAAATTTCACAACTTTGGTTCATAATTATTATAACATTCTAAACCATTTCTTTATTGTCCAATACACCAAAATATTTGTAGAGAAAAACTAAATCAAATTATCCTAAGTGAAGTTCGTAAATCTCCAATTTACACAAGTTAAAGTTAAGGGATCGAAGTGCACTTATATCGACTATTCTTGCTTTAAACACATTCAAACATACTTTAAATCAACACACAATCCAAAAAATCATTTAAACATTAGGTCAAGGCTATGCCACATGTTTAAGAATGTAGTAGAAGTGATGTTATACAAAAGGAAGATGTCATTTTCTTTCAAAAGCAGAAAGGGTCCAAAGTTTATAACTTTAATTAGTTAATGTCACTTTAACTTTATATTTCATACACACGACATATATACACAATATAAAAAAACAAGATAATGAGATAACTCAGTTAGATCTAAGCGAAGTACATGCTCAAGCACAACCAAACTCAAGAACACTTCCTACCATTACCAAACTCCTAAAGATCCAACCTTTATCACTTCCAAACCAAGGCAACACCTCCCCACCTCTTCCATTGCTCACGGCCCATCCAAGATCCCCTTTCTCCTTCACTTTTCTTCCACTTTGAATTTAGATCTAAGCTTACTAAGGTGTTGATGAAAGTTTGGTGGAGATTAGAGAAGATTTGAGTTAATTAGAGAAAGTTAGTGAAGAACATAGTGGATTAGTGCTAATCCACTTCCACCATTTTCAAGTTTTTATTACATTTCAAGCTTATGTAAATTATAAAACCCTTAAGGGTGTATTTGTAGGTTTTAAGAATAGGTCATTAACACCTTCTATCTTCCATGAAAGGTCACAAAGGAGCCTCCCTCTCACATGCAACCTATACACCTCATTTTCATTCCTTAACACTTAAGAATTTTCTTAAAAGCTCATTTTCAAAATATCTTCTATGACATCACCCATGACATCATCAAAAAATTTATTTCAATAAATGGTAAAATATTTATATTTCATTTTAATGATTTCCTAAGCATATAAGTGTATGCAAAAAAGTTTGAACCACTTTCGATGCGTAAAAAGCTATTTATTGATAAAACGGTTTTCGGTCGTATTATCGATATTTCTTCAAAGTAACTATTTTTGCAAACAGTTTTCTAAATTTTTTTTTACCATCATTAGTTATGATTTAAAAGGGGGTCAACAAATTTATTAAATTACTTTAATAACATTTAATTCAAGATTCAAATATTTAAATAATTCAGATATTTAAATATGAAGTGTTCGAAATACCAGGTCGTTATATTCTCCCCCACTTTGAATGTTTAGCCCTCGAAATTCTAACATGAGCAACAAAAGGAAACAATCACATAGCAATACTTAATAGTAAATAATAAAAAACAAAACCTATGGTTTGTTCACATTCAAAAATCTTCTTATTGTACCAGGACGAAAAACAATCTACTAACCGTACCTTATGCTTAACAGCCTCAAGTTATTACTTAGTCGATTATTCATGCTACCTCATAACAAATCAAAGATTCATCACCTAAAATCTCCATAAGCCAACTAAACTTAGTATGCAATTATACTAAAGCTTGTACGATGTACATGGACCATCCATATGCAATCTAATCACTTGCTCGACCACATAAATTTCACTTTCCAACCAATACAGATCGCTTGATATCTCTAGTACAGACTCTAATTAGGTTCCTTGATTAGAAATCTTCGTTCCACTTACATAGCCATATACTATGATAGAAAACATTAGGATTATATCAATAATCCATATCAAGTGTTCGCCATCAAGAATCGAGTGAAAAATCCTTATTTGGACTGATGCAAATCACCTCGAAATCATGTACTCAAATCCTGGATCAAGAATTGCCATGTGAATAAAACGATCTACGTATACCTTATATATCTATCCTATTGGTTTCTTAACTACACTAATATCCTTATTATATCACATTCATTTATACACATGGCATTCCATTCAATACCAAAACCATTTACAAATCATTTCATATGACATATCTTCATGTAATAACCCAAAATTTAACCCGTAATAATTAATTTGCTAATTAATTAAATAATAAAATAACTTTGTGAAATTATCAGAATTAAGCCATGGAAGTTACACCATTGTGTCCGTGGTAATTTTCTGGTCAATTTCCATATATAGAACGTCAGAAAACGAGCTAATATGACCAAGTTATAAAATAAACAAAATAAGCAGAAATATAACAGAAAAAAAATATGGTCAGGTCGACCTGGGCAAGGGGGCGGTCGACCGCCCGGTCGACCCGCCTTGTATTTCAGTAGGTGAACGAACGTTAATTCATTTGAATGAATTAGAGGCCTCGGAACACGTCATTTGCATCCTTTAGTTTAATATGGTCCATCCGTTTCTACATCTGATGGCTCATATTCAGCCTATGACGTGGTTGCATCCTATTCAATCTCCAAATTCAACGGTCCGAGATCCACTTCTACACATATAAATAGACCCCAAGACCTAACACTTTTTCTCGTTCTAGGTTTTCTCCAATTGGGTTGACCTTTCTATAAAGGACCCTAAATGGAATAATTTTTCCAAAGGATAAAATCGTTATAAATTAAATTATTTTCCAACTCCAAGTGGATCCGGGAAGACCAAAGGAAAAGCTTAGGACCGTGGGTGAGTGATTGTAATTATTTTAAGATTTCTTTAAGTAATTTAAAATAATAGGGTTTCCAATAGTTGTAGTTTTACTACGATTTTTGGAATAGCCTTTTTCAGTAGTTATTTACAGTTTTTAATTATTTTCAATCTATTTCCTTTCAGCTATTCCTTTTAGTAATATTAGTATTGTTTCTATTAATTATAATTTATTACTGTTAAGCATAGCTTTTTATTAATTTACAGTCTATTTACAGTATTTAAGTTTATTTACTATTATTTATTTCTCATTTACATCTTTTTGACATTTTGGATTTTATGCAAGCGTCTATTCTCTTCATTCCCCTTTTCTGCACGTATGGATTAGAATAAATTGAACTCGAATTTGGATTTTATAAGTAAGAATATTAAATGAAGAAAATAAGATGTAAATTATAAGGACTATAATAAATAATGGAATTGGACTGAAATTACGCCTAATTATAATTAGAATTGGACTAATTAAAGATAATTGGCATAGTTATAACTTAGAATTATAACTAAATGAAGTAAAAGATGAAAGAAGCTTATTTTCACACTTAGACCTTGGGTTAAGTAATAAGCATGATTATAACGTAGGTTATAATCAGAAAAAGAACATAATGGGGCTTATTTTAAGGCTTGGGATAAATTAATAAGCGTAGAAAGTAAAAATGGTAATAAAGGATTATTTAAATAATTTATCTAATTTAATCAGCAAAGATGAAAGTAGGACCCGTACCAAATAGCATTCTCTAGGGCCCGCTTATGCTAAGAATGGTAGTAATTGGTCAAATAGAAGTACCTATTCTCGCAGAAGGACTTGAACTTGAGGCAACAAAGGTGGATGGAGTTTTTAGCCTCGTATGATTCTGAGATAACTTATACCCCTGGCAAGGGTAATGTGGTTGCGGATGCATTGAGTAGAAAGAAAGCAACCCTTAGTCCTTTGTTCGTAGAGTGGAGGAGCTTGGAGTTTATTTCTACTTTTGATTTTAAGCCCTCTACGGACATTACTCTCGGATTGTAGGCAACCTTAGAGGTAAGGCCTACCCTTATGGATCAGGTTGGCTCGAGGCAGCGGGAGGATTCGGAACTCATGGACATTATGGATAGGATTAGCCGAGGAGAGGTATCAAGACATCTCCAACACTATTCCATTGATAGTAGAGGATGGCTTAGGAGAGATGGGAGGCCTTGTGTTCCACGCGCCTGTGACTTGTTGATACCAGTTTTGGAGGAGGCACACCATTCCCGTATGACTATTCATCCGGGTGGTGACAAAATGATCGGGATATGAAGAGGATGTTCTATTGGGGTGGTATGAAGAAAGGCATGGCAGAATTCGTAGCTAAGTGTCTCATATGCCATAGGGTAAAAGCAGAGCAACAGAAGCCCGGTGGATTGCTTCATCCCTTAGATGTACCGGAGTGGAAGTGGGACAGTATTTCTATGGATTTCATTAATGGTTTACCCCGTTCTAGGAAAGGGAACACTAGCATTTGGGCGATTATTGATAGATTGACCAAGACCGCTCACTTCATCCCAGTTAAGAGTAAGCATACTGCTTCATATTTGGCATCCTTGTATATTCGTGAGATAGTCCATCTACACGGAGTTCCTTCTAGTGTTGTTAGTGATAGAGATCTCATTTTCACTAGTGAGTTTTGGAGAAGCTTACCAAAAGCGCTAGGGACGCAACTTAGGTTGAGTACGGCCTATCACCCCCAAACGGATGGCCAAACGGAGAGGGTAAATAGAGTGCTTGAGGATTTGCTGCGGATGTGCATTTTGGACTTTGGAGGAACTTGGGAGGAGCATCTTCCGTTGGTTGAGTTTGCGTACAATAATAATTACCAAACAAGTATAGGAATGGCACCATTTGAGGCTTTATATGGGAGACCTTGCAAGTCCCCATCATGTTGTGTAGAGTCTACGGAGAAGTTATTACTTGGACCTGATATGGTTAGGGATACCTCTGAGAGGGTGGATTTGATTTAGCAAAGGATGAAGACGGCTCAAGACAGACAGACGTCGTATGCGGATAGGCGGAGGAGAGACTTAGAGTTTGAGGTTGGAGACTTAGTTTTTATCAAAGTATCCTCTCTTAGGAAGGTGGTAAGATTCGGATCAAATGGAAAGTTAGCCCCTAGATTTGTTGGACCATTTCCTATCATAGAGAGAGTTGCGAAGATGGCTTACAGAGTTAAGCTACCAGATAGGCTCGCAGGAGTGCACAACCTTTTCCATGTTTTGCACTTGCGAAAGTGCTTACATGACTCGGGGGAGGTTGTAGAGCCTAGTCAATTAGATGAGGTGGAGGTAGAAAGAGAAGCTTCTATTCGGCGTATCCCCACGAAGATTGTTGGAAGAGATATCAAGTGACTAGGAATAGGGAGGTTCCACTGGTAAAGGTGCAACAGAGAGATGATGTTGCAGGCGCCACTTGGGATGTAGAAGAGAAGATTCGTACTTCCTATCCTCATCTTTATGTTTTAGAATTCCCTTTTTCATCTTTAGATTTGAATAGGTTCTTTCCTTTATTATCCTTTAGGAGGGTAGAACTTAGGATTTAACCTATGGATGGTAGGATTTGATGTAAACATGTTAATAGAACATGTTATGAATGATGTATGCTAGTGGTTGCAAGTGTTTGCTAGTGGATGCTATGGACACATATAGGTACACTAGGCCCTATTATTCCTTAGGGATCGCCCTAACTAGGACACTAGAGCATATGCATATGGATGTGTGCGCAATTTTATTTTATTTTCATGATTGCTATAAATGGATGATTATCACATGATTGTTGCATTTGGATGATGTTTGTAGCATGCATATAGAACTATCATTTATCATTAGTAATTTTTTTGCATTCATTTGGATACATGACATGAACATGATTGCATAAAAAGGAATTCAACCGAATAAGTGGACCGCCTAATCTTTTGCATTAGTTAGGGACATTTACATTACACTAATTGCATAAGTATCATAATATGCATTAGAAAAACTTAAGGACAATGCACCACGCTGTTTTTACCTATTTTTGTCTTGTAAATCTTAGCCTCTGTTAGTTTCAGTTATACCTATAATGCACCACGCCTTTTAATGTGCCATTTTGGGTATATTAAGGGGTGTGGGTATGTTTCACTTCTTATCAAACATCTTATAACTTAAGTTCATACTTGTATAATACTCTACTACATCCCAAGAGTATATACGAAACATCAAATTTAAAACTGATTTAAATTCTACTATCTTCTAAGTTCAAATGTTATATACATTTTCACAAAACACTTCATGTTCTATAACGATTCGTAAGTTTCCGACTGTCCAAAATCATCCAAAAACTTTCGTTTCATTTTAACAAATGAAAACTATCAAACAACATATCATAACATAATGCACATACTATACAATCCTAATGTATAGGCTACCCGTGTCTATAAAATATGTTAACAAATTTCAATAATTTATTAAACATAATTTACCCAAAAAAGGAAAGCATGAGAAGTTCCAATTTATTTTAGGCTATGCCACTACCACTTGGGTACCCTACATAGCATACACACAAAACCTTTCTACAAAAAAGTTCATAACAAATTTCTTTTAAAGAAAAAAACTTTAGAACTAAACACCAGGTTTATTTCAAAATGCTTTGAAATAATAATACATACATATATCTTTTGTATAGAAAAACATGCTTTCGGAATCAAATCAGAATCCATTTTACTCAAACCACTTTGTAGCATCCCCACTTTGAAATCGAAAAATGAACGTCGATGATGTTGAAGTCATCACCCAAATTATTTTCAAGCAAGAAAAGTGAGTTCAGTACATCTAATTTATGCCTTTCAGACTTAATCAAAATCATTTCCAAAACAGAATCAAATACTTCATAAAAATTACTAACTATTATGATCTCAATTTCATAAACCAATTCCCCAAATACTTACTTTCAAATAATACTATTCTTATTTTCTCCAAAATCTTGAAAAATATTTTTAAAGACACCAGGATTTATGTTCTATCTGTTAAATCCTTCTTATTTATAAATCATGTTTTATAAACCATACTTATATAAAACCACTTTCTTATATAAAATCTTTTCACGAATGTAAATTTTACAAAATATCTTATCTTTATTAGATTAAAATAAACATCTCTTACAAAATCTAACTTCTTCTTACCCAACATCATCACCGAATGCCTTATAGTCAAATTGTGAAACTCAATTCACAAGGTGTTCGTTTCAATGCATCTACAAGTACCGTCTACCCAATCAAACCAATGAAAAGGTAAAACTACCCACAAACTAGTCGATCATAAATCAGTAATCAACAGATGATAGTCAATGCCCATAAACTGGCTGAGCATAACAAAACTAAGTAACGAGCAATAATAGATAAGCGTCACTAGCCCATATAATAATTAAACTATACTTTAATAATTCACACTTATATAAGTTACCTTATATAAGATTTTTAATTTTCGTAGTTGTAATTACCTTTAAGACATACGTTTATAACAAATACAAATACGCTCTCATATTTATAATACACTCAACTCATGCTAGGGCATTCCATTACCTTCTTATCTCTTAATGAGTCCTAACCCACCAAATCCAAGGCTCTCGCATAACCTTTAGCTCTGATACCAGCTGTTATGACCCGCTTTTTCGAACCCCGAATGTCGACACTAATACATCCACGACATTCATGTACCGAGCATTCAAGTGCTGGAAAGACAAATTGAAATAAAAAGAAATATAATAAGAAAGAAGAGAATACAATATCAGAATCTCACAGCGGAATGATATTATATAATATCAAATGAACGGTACAAAGGGTTACTTTGATACAAAAATTTCAAAGTTAGAAAACCCAAGTACTATCATCAGCCTGGACAGTTATAACAGCCTATCCTCGTAAATGCTGATATATATAATGTAGCAATGAAGAAAAAATAAGAATACTGTGGTAGGTGAAACATCTAGCTCGTCTCCTCGAGCTCCAAAGAACATCAATGAAAACCTGTCTTTCTCAAACTACTCGAAAGAGTACGCGAGGAATTTGGGAAAAATAAAAACTAAGTGTTAGACATAAATTTGGTAGAGAAACTCAAGAAATATGGGGCCAACATATAACACTACTTTTGAGACCGCATGGAATGCTATAACTGTTATCTCCTCAAAAGAACCACCATCTAATAAGTACATAGGATGATATAATAGGTAATGTCTTGGGTGAAGAATACAAATAAGAAAAGCTGGAATGGTTACATTGGTTACATTCAACAGCATATTAGGACTACAATCAAAACCGCTAGTACGTTCATATAATGGATATTTTCTCGGAAATTCCTTCGGCCAAGTCGAAATCCAATCTCCATGCACAAAGGTCAGAAACTACCTTCGAGCACTGTATATCTCTAGATAGAATATATCATTAAGGAAAACATAGCTGGACGTCTAAATACGTGATCCCAAATACCATCACCTCTTGTGCATAACATAGATACGCATACCCTAGATATGGAGTGATAATATTCAATTGTGGGTCAACGAAACCCCAAGTTATGCCCCTACTTTGTTTTCTATCATTTCAGATGTCGACGTTACGTTCGGCATCTTTCACATGAATCTTCGTCACTCGAACAGAACATGAATCCCTAAATGGATTCCATCCAGTTCCAAGAGATAGAATATGCATCTCAGTCTTGAAGTGGTTTTCAATAAGTAAAACACTTATCGATCCCGGTCTCTTCAAGACTGAATCGACGAATTTGGTCATCGTATACTTAACACGTTTCTGATTTTTTTCATCTCACACTATCCTCGGTTAAGAGTGAAGCCGCTAGGTTAGAGCTCTATTGCTCATATCCCTACTTGAACATCAATCTTAACTCCCACAAATAGACAAGCCTACTTCATCCGCTTTTAATGCTAAGTATACGACTAAATGTTTTTTATAAACGAGTAAATACACAAAGCACGATCAAGTCATACAAAGCATGATTAAGTCATATAAGCGACTTCTAGTCCCTTTTTTGTTTAATTAATATTTTATTAATTAAAACCACTTTTATTAGTAAAACTTCTTTTATCTAATAAAACATCGTTTATCAATTTCTACTATTTATTTATACTCTTTCCCGTACTTCAAAAAGTACTCATATACTCTCAAATAGTATAAGTATATTCACAAATCATTAACAAGATTTCTTACTTTAAACCTTTAGTTTTTCTATCTTTTTCAAAAAGATTCCATACTTATAATTTCCTTTCAAATATACATTTTAAGGATCTAAGTAATTTTACAAATCCGTTTAAAAGGCCTAAAACTAATGTTACTTAAACATTATCACTAGAAACCCAAAACCATTTCACTTATGCTTATCTTTAAAATATTATTTTAAAGACCTATTTACATTCTTAAGTATAGTAAAAAAAGGTTATAGATGAATGTTATTAACACATTGTCACAACAAACCCAGAACCATTCCATACTTGTATTATCTATAAAATCATTGTTTTAAAGATCTAAGATAATATTTGGTTAAGTATGATAGTCGACTAAGTGACTATCCAGTTAAAAATGATCGCTTATAAAAACCACGGTTCGTATACTTAACTCGTTTCCAACATTTTAACTTAACTATTCCTTATCCAAGAGTGAAGCCAGGTAAGTTAAAACACTAGTTGCATATCAAAGCCTTGCCTGGATACTTCATTCACGAATCTCACAAATAGATATATCTACCTCTTCAGGTTTTAGTGTTAAGTATAGTATTTATGACTTTCATAAATGAGTAACAAACAACATGATTAACACATTTCTGACATTCCTGACTTAACTATTCCTCGTCCAAGAGGGAAGCTGGAAGGTTAGAGCTCTATTGCTCATATCAGTACTCGAACATCAATCTTAACTCACACAAATAGATAAGCCTACTTTGTAGGCTTTTAGCGTTAAGAAAAGTTAATTACTTTTCGAATAAATAAGAAACAACAAGATTAACACTTTTTCAACATTCCAACTTACCTAATTCTCGGTCAAGGGGGAAGCCAGTAGGTTAGAGCTCTATTGCTCATATCCCTACTCGACATCAATCTTAACTCTCACAAATAGAGAAGTCTACATCATCGGCTTTTAGTGTTTAGCCAAGTCAATTACCTTTTTCCAAACTTATAAATGCTTTAAAAATATTTGCAAGTAGATTTTAAGTAACTATGTAAAATATTACTTGAAAATAACCAATTTATAATTTGATGAAAAACATGTTTTATTTATAAAACCTCTTTACTTTGAAAATACATATATAATTATTAAAAATATATTTAAACATCAAACCAACTTTAAAACACTTAAAAATAGGTTAGAAAACATCTCTAAAAACATTAGATAAAAATACCAAATTTAAATATCATTTTTAAACACTTAAAATCATAAACGACTTACTACGACATTTATAAATGCTGTTAAATGTCCATGTTAAACAACACATTGAAAAACACAATCTTTGTGACTATTTTTCACCACTTAGACAAATGATTTAAGATTTGAAATTTTTATAGTAAGTACTAACCATAGGGTACATAAAAACCATGAATACAAACCCCTAAGAATATCTTCCAATTTATTTACAAAAATGCTCGAAAACAAGGTATATTTACAAAGTGTATTTATAACCACCCTTCTACTTCAACTTTCACAACTTTGGTTCATAATTTCTATAAATTTCCAAACTATTTATTTACTTTACAATAATACAAAATATGTATAGAGAAAAACCAAATCAAATAATCCCATTTTAAGTTCATAAATCTCCATTTTACACAAGTTAAAGTTAAGGGATATCGTAGTACACTTATAGCGACTATTCTTGCTTCAAACACATTCAAACATACTTCAATTAAATAGACAATCTAGACAACTATTTAAACATTAATTCAAGGCCATGCCACATGTTTAAGAGGGTAATAGAAGTGATGTTATACAATATAAAATTTTCATTTTCTTTCAAAAGCAAGAAGGGTCCAAACTTTATAACTTTAATTAGTTAATGTCACTTTAACTTTACATTTCAAACGCACAACATATATACATAATATATACAAATAAGGTATTGAGATAACTCACTTAGATCCAAGCTAGACACATGCTCAAGCACAACCAAACTTAAGAACACTTCCTACCATCACCAAACTCCTAATGATCCTACTTTTAGCATTTTCAAACCAAGGCATCACCTCCCCTCCTCTTCCATTGCTCGCGGCCTATCCTAGATCCCTCCTTCTCCTTCACTTTTATTCCACTTTAAATTTAGATACAAGATTCCTAAGGTGTTGGTGAAATTTTGGTGGAGTTTGGAGAAGATCTGAGTTAATTAGAGAAAGTTAGTGATCAACAAAGTGGATTAGTGGTAATTCACTTCCACCATTTTCAAGTTTTTATTACATTTCAGGCTTATGTAAATTGGAAACCCTTAAGGGTGTATTTATAGGTTTTTATAAGAGGTCATTAACACCTTCTACCTTTCATGAAAGGTCACAAAGGAGTCTCCCTCTCACATGCTACCTTTACACCTCATTTTCATTTCTTAACACTTAAGACTTTCCTTAAAAGCTCATTTTCAAAATATCTTCTATGATATCACCCATAGTATTATCAAAAAATTTATTTACATAAATGGTAAAAAAATATTTGATTTTAATGATTTCCTAATCAAATAAGTGTATGGAAAAAATTTTGAACAACTTCAGACGTGTAAAAAGCTGTTTATCGATAAAACGATTTTCGGTCACATTATCGAAATTTCTTCAAATTAAATATTTTTTCAAAACTTTTTACCATCATTAGTTATGATTTAAAAGGGGGTTAACAAGGTTATTAAATCACTTTAATAACATTTAATTCAAGATTTAAATATTTAAATAATTCAGACATTTAAATACGAAGTGTCCGAAATTCCGGATCGTTACAGGTTTACATTATAAATGGAACTTGCATGCTACTAGCAATATATTAGCCCTATATATAATATACAACCTTTAATCATAAATTTGATTTATGCTAATGATTTATTAGCTGTGTGTAAGGCTAACAACACTACTATCGACAATTTAAAGCATATTTAAATAGTTGGAAGTGTTTGATGGTCTGGAGGTGAATGATCTTAAAACAAAATTCTACTTCAAAAAGTTTTGTAGAAACAAGCAAAGTCCCTTAGAGGGTTTAGGATTTCAAGAAGGAACTCTCTATGTTAAACATCTTGGTGTATCTCTGGCAAACAATACAATCACTCATGCTGAGTGTGGCAAATTGATAAACAACATTAGATAGAAATTGCAAGGCTGGAGATTTAAATTACTTTCTTCTACAGGAAGAATAGAACTTGTTCATTCAGTAATAACCTTTAAAGTTAGATTTTGGCACCAAACCTTTCTAATCCCTGACTATTTTATTATAAAATCAATGTTGTAAGTGCTATTTCATTTGGTGGGGTGGTTTACATAAGGTCAGCTACAAAGAATTATGCAAATCAAAGAAGGAAGGTTGGGTGGGACTTAAAAATCTATTTGAATGAAAAAAGGTGAATGGACTCAAACTAACTTGGAAAATTGTTGAATATAATAATTTATGGGCTAAGTGGATGAGGGCTAGGTACTTAAAAGAGTATGCTTCGACCACCTAGAAAAATACTTTGAAACAAAGGGAGCAGCTTGAAGAATTAATAGAGAGACAAATAACATTTGGTGAAAACACAGATCTTTTGAAAGACCCCTGATTAAATAATAAAAGTTTGATTGATAGACTGGGGTAGGATACTTATTCAGCTAATGGCACACCATTAATTCAGGTTGCAAGCATCATAAGGGGAGCAAAATGGAACCGTGACATGAACGTGATTACTAGAAATTTTAGATGAGAAATTGAAGCTATTCCTCTATACTCTGGATGAACTGAAGATATTTAGGCATGGAAAAGTAATAGTAAGGGGCAATTCAATCTTCATAATGCTTGGGAGGACTCAAGAACACACTATCCTACTGTTAAATGGCACTAAACCATCTGGAGTAGATCTAATAACCTAAAACTGGCTCACACAAATTATAAAGCTATCATCTTTATGCTTCCTACTAAAGATAGACTTCAAAATTTGGGATTAGTAAAGGAAGACACATGCAAGTTATGTAAGTAAGACATGGAAATGCACAATCTCTTATTTTTTACTACTAATTCAGTAGGAGGGTATGATATATATAGAAACTTAAATGCATGATAACCGAAGAGGTGAAATTATTACAAGAAGAAGCGATTTTCCTAAACCAAAGGAGTGATATGTCGGATCTGATGAAGGAAATTTCCAGAGTTTGCTTAATAACTACTGTATGGTACATCTAGAGAGAACAGAATGATAGGACTTCCAATAATAAAGAAAAATGCAAGTTAGTAATTTCTAATTTCATAGCTTGAGATGTTGTTGCCATTCTAGGAAGAATTACTAAGTTGAAATTCACCAACTGAACGGAACTAGAACGACAAGTACTGGAGAATTGGAGTTTGAAGGTAGAGAATGCAGGAGCTCAAAAAGAGAATGTGCGGCCGTCATGATCGAATTAGCTTCTGACCAAATTTTTGTAACTTCTGTTAAAGTCAAAGAATGTCTCAAATACGAAAGAAAATCTTTATTTTGTATTATATTGCAATTGTATTGATCAGTTTGTATGGGCTTGGGCCGTAAAGCCTATGTGAGAAATAAAACCTTAACCCAATTTAAAAAAATACAGTAAATGTATTGTTTCCTAGTTTGTGCTTTGAACACATATTAACTTGATTTTGATATATTTAACTAATTTGTTTAATTTATAAATCTACGAATAAAACATGTTTATCTATATAACTTTTTTATAACTTTTGTTTCAGCTAAATCCATAAATCATAAAACATATTTGTCTATATATAATAAAATTCAAATAATTTTTTGTTGAAAATACTAAAGTTCGAAATAATCATTTTTTAAACGATACAATAGAAAAAAAAAATCAAAAAATAACTTCTTCTTTTAAATATTAAATCGAAAACTTATTTAATAGTTTGATGTATAAACTATTTATGTATATATATATATATACACACACACACATATACACATACACACACACTCTTCTATAGTTTCAGATCCAAAATAAAAGGTTATTTTTATTTCTAAACCAAAAGTGATTTTAAGCATATACAATATATATATATATATATATACACACACATATTCTCATTATTTAATCATTTAAAATACAAATAATTTTTGAAATTAATTTAATCCTTTTTTATCATGGTCGAAAATAAGTTTGTTTAGATTTGAATATTGTTATATGTATATATAACTGAATGGATTAGATAAGTATTTACCTCCTCCTTGCGATCTCGCCGATAGTGTAGTACCTTGATTATTAGTCATTTCTTCCTTCTCCTTGGTAACGGTTTTCAACGCCATCTCCTTGGGTTCACAATTGTTGTTAGAGGTTAGGTTAGAGATTTTTCTTCTGTATCATGGATGGAGAGGGAGAGATCTATCTACAGGCAATTCAGACCATGGATGAAAAGATCACTTTCCTTTTTTCTCTTTAATCAACAATTACTTCTCCCTAATCAAAAATTAATTCTCCATCAATCAAATCTTTTCCCCATCCTTGCCCCCTGTGTATGGTCAACCTTGATATGGCTATCTTGGGATGCCATATTTTATGACAATCAATAATTTATCATTAAAACCATTTACAATTTATCCAAACTTGTCTATTTATTAAATCAATGCACAACGTTTGTACATTGTTTTAATAATTTTTCAACCTTTAAATATATAAATAATATGTGCCATTAAAATTTCAATACAACATTTGTGTTTAATTTTATTGTTAATTTACAACATTTATAAATTAATTTTACTTTAGTCGAATTTGGAAATAATTAACAACTCAGTTATATTAAATCTTGGTATTAATCCATCCTTGGTCAATATTTAAACATTTAAAAACTAAAGTTGGTATGTACTTTGCTGAACTATGTTATTGGGCATAAGTGCATTTCATATAGTTCATTTAGAAAGCTTAATTTTTAATTTATTTTTAAGGTCATCTAGTAATGACAATTATAAATATATTATCACTATGTCACTTATATATATCAAGAGTTCAGTCAAAGGTCCAAAACTCAATCAATATTCATATTTAATTGATAGACTAATAAAAGTCATTTTTTCAATCCAATAACATTTATTTATTAACTACTTTACTCTGGCCAGAGATTTTGACTTTATGTTGATTATCAATTATGGCGATACAAACTTTCTACAACGAAGGAAATGAATCCTCTCTTGAGTAGTGTTTCACTTTAAGTAGTTCAACATACACTTAATTATGGCTGTAACATGGTTACCATGCCATGTATATTTTAAATTTAAAAGTTAAATTTAAAATATAATATATACATATTATAAATGTTATAATATAATAATAATTTTCAATATGATTGAAAATTAATATAAATTAATTTCAAAATTTTAAAAATTTATTAATAAGATTAATAAAATATATTCATTAAATAAGTTAATTAGTCAATAAATATATATATGTATTGTATATTATGATATATGTTATGTTGTTTTAAAATGTTAAATTAACATAAGTATACATGTATGTATATAAATGAATTTCGAAATCAATATCAAATTTAATAAAAATTGTTTAATTAAATAAATTAAATAAAGGCTAATTAATTTAATAATATACACATATATATCATATATGTGTTATACTATAAAGGTTATAGTATATAATAATTATTCAATATAAATGTTGTATTAAATTGATATAAAATTAATTAAAATCAATTAAAATCAATTAAATAAGATTTAATTAATATAATATTATACAAAAGACTATTACATAAGTAATATGAAATATAAAAGTTATATAATATATGTAAAATGAATGTATAAATTCAAAGTGGAACATTAAGAAACCCTAAATAGACTTATGGAATAAATACATATGTAAATGTACGTATACCGTGATTTCCGACGTGTCTGACACTTAGATCACGAGGATATTTCATAAGAAATACATTATTACATAAATCAATATCACTTAATATAATATATTGAAGATTATGAATCTTTTATATAAAGTTATCCTCTATCATTTATATATTAATAGATTGCTTGCTTACTTTTTAGTTATTGAGTTTTCCTTAAGCCAGGGATGTTATGTGTAATATTATTAATATATTGAATAGACGAGGTAAGATAACTGCACGTATTTGTTGAGCTTTCCTTAAGGTCATGTGTTATGCTTAGGCCATCGTGAAATGATAGATCCAAGTAAATAGTCGCACTTTACTTGTTGCGCTTTCCTAAAGATAAAGGTGGGATTGGGACAAGGAACCATAAGTTAGGAGTTGTATGTGATACAACCGATAAGAAGTTATCCATCGTATGTAGGCCTATGATTTTTTGAGCTTTCCTCAAGTTCAGAATCCCAAGGCATACGAGCCTAACACTTACTAGTGAATTCGAAAGACTTCTATGTTTCGCTTAGGGTTTGGTGAAACATAAAAGACTAGTAGGAGCCTTATTAGAAAAATGAAATAATAACATTTAAGCTTTCTAATGTTGTAATAACATATGTTATATATGTTATAATAATCTACATTAATAAATTTTTGCATTTTAATACGATTAATAAAAAATTTATCAATTAAGATATACAAATGAACTGAATTAAAGACTAACAAATAGAAATATAACATATACTTACTAATAAATGTTTATTGCATGTTAATGTTTCAACACCCATGCAAGCATCTGATTTTACAACTACTAAATGCATTTGTAATTTGGTCACTTACGTGTTTATTTGGTTGAGACCGTGTATTTCATTCTATGAGTTTCGAACTATAAAAGTAATACAAAACAGTGGATGTTTGATCCATATACTATCACATATAAGTGTTATATGGGGAACGGTCACATTTTATAATGTATGATACTTTGATGAAGTTAGTTTTTTGAAACATTCAATAAACAGTACCATGAGATCAAGTAGTCAATTTGATTGATTACAAAAGGATCGTATTGTGTTAAATGTAACATTAGACCAAAACTACAAGAAAGATCTAAGAGTTCGATCACTAAAACGTCAGTTTGATCAGTTTACATAAGATGCATCATATTTGATGTCCTTAAATGTTAAGGATGATCAAATGCATCTGTGTTAAAAGTTCATTATGATGTTGTAGTAAGGATTTTCTTTTAAATGGTTCAGCCATTTAGAAAGAAAAACGAATGTACAATGGTAGATGGATTTAAGGTACTGTTGGAATGAAGAGAGTGAACAATCACTTCTGCGTCATAACGAAAAATCAAAAATGAGAATTGTAATAATAATAATTAATACTTAACATTAGAATAAGAAATATGATTTCTATTCCAAAATGTATTTTCATGTATAAAATTGTTTTCTATGAGATTTCATTCTTTAAGTTCATGATATTTGATCAAAGAACTCTCCGCTGTAAACTAGTTGTAGTATATGAAATAAATAATCTACACTAAGTGAATTATGGACCTCCAAATTTAGTACATTATTGTAGTAAAGGCAGAAATAGTGGGAGAATGCCATATAGCACTTATTGATTGCATCAAACTATGGATATTGTTTTCATAAAACGCATCACACAATATTTATGAAATAATGAGTATATTTTGGTGTCGACTATAAAATAGGCATAATTGTATTTTAATAGGAATATTAAGAATATTCGTTATGAAATAAAACTATAATGTGGTATTTGTTTTGACAACAAAAGTGATGCATTGGAAAATACTGAAGTATTTAAAATTATTTACAATTATTTTGGAATTATAGGCTAAGCCGCAGTTTTGAGAAATAATTATTATTGTATTATTATGAATCATCTGATACTAGTTAATTATATCCCAAACCATTAAGTGTTAAGCACAAATTTAGTGGGAGCGTCATGAGAGTTGATCAACCCTTCAGATTGATACATATTTATGTATGCAATCATAAATCTATTAATACCAAAACGGTTTCACATACTTCGTCATATTCATCGATGAGTTATCACAAAAATGGACATGTATGTTTGATACACATGCATAAGTCTATGATAAGCTTATAGAATATAAAATAGAAGTAAATAATATAACATGCAACAAAAATGATTCGATTTGATCCAATGAGTGAGTATATTGGAAAGAGTTTTGTGTGTATCTAATATGAATAAAGATTCAGCCTCAAGTTCACTCATTCTTACAACACATAATGATGTATTGATAAGGAGTAATCAAACTTTGTTGGATAAAGCACAATGAATGACGCGTGAAGAGAGTTAAAATTCTTTCTGCAAGGTGTGTACTTAAGAGTAGTTAAAGGTTAAAATTATTATCATTCAAAGAATAGTATACAAAACTATATAAGATAAGGGTTTATAAGAAACCCCAACATATCCTAGGCCAAGGAGTCAACAGGTTGTGTAAATCAAAAGTATGCACGTAATAATTTTTCATGAGGGATTCGTATGAATCTCCCCAAAATGGAGTTTGGGAAGGATTGTCATTGGATGACATATTTATGTTTTGAATAAGCTAAAACAAAATCAGAGTTATATATAAGAAAATTCATAAAATATTTAAAATACCTATTCTTTTGCATCGAGAAACAATTGTTGTTTCAAGAAATACCAACTTCATAGTGAAGGAATTTCTTTGAGAACTTATTGGTAGTAAAATAGAATTGGATATGATCCAAAGATAAAACTGATTACATGAGGTGAAATGAATTTAACTAAACTAACTGAACATATCGCACTAGAGAGTATTCTTGCATATTGAAGAGAAACTATGAGTTTCTTATCGATGTCAAAAATATATAATCCTTGGTTGTTTAATTAAACCATTAAAAGTATCAACTTTATGATATAGTATGATGCGCAAGTCCGAAAGAATTACAAATACGTTATCAAAATATGATTTTGGTAGTCGTAACAGAAGGGATGGGATCCATCGACCGTGATTGTATCTTTATAAGCATGACTAATGTAGTTGGAATATAATGAGCAACGTTGATAAGGATAATCTCGTAAATTTCGAATGTTGAAATTAGCGTAGCAGATTCACCATTCAATGTGCTCAAGTTGGTGCGTGTAATGACCCCACTTTTCGACCCTCGAATATTAACACTAATACATCTACGATATTCGTGGCCGAGCACCCATGTGCTGGAAAGACAGAAAGTTAGGGTAAATAAAAGAAAATGAATAGAACAAGAAAATAAGACAGAAAGTTGATCATTTTAAAAACTTTTGTTTATGAAATTTGGAATGAACGAAATAAAAGGATTTTTGATCATAAAATGGAGAATGCTAATGTTTTATTCAGTCTAATGCATAAGAAGATTGGCAGAAGAGTTGGAAGGCTGAAGTGATTTAGGAATTGATAATTGCTGAGTTATGTATTTTGTTTTGGTATGAAATCTGGTCCATTTTCTGCTTTTTTCTTGATGAATGTTAGTATCTTCATGTAATTCATTTTGTACAATTTTGATGTATATGAATAAATTGGGCAGGGCTCCCTTAGCCAATTGCTTTTCAAAAGAACACATCAGAATCTCACAATGGAACGGTAATATATAATATAAAAGGAATAGTACAAAAGGTTTGTTTTGAATGTTTTTTTATATTGTATTAAGGCTTCACTCCATGTTTGAGTGGATTTAGAATTGATTTGCAATAATTTTCTTTAGAACATAAGAGATGAAGAAGAAGGAGAGGAAGAAGCCATTGATTTTTTGACTCTAAGCTTTTTGAATTTGTGATTATAATTCTAAGGTATGGATCTCCTTATATAGGCACAAGAACGGTATTGCCTAACCTTGCATTCACCTCCCACCATGCCATCGAAGCTTCACCTCCCATCGCTTCTCCTTTATGCTAATTACCATTATAGCCCTCTTTGATAATATCTGTTATCCATTAGAATGCTCTAGAACCTTTCAAGCTTTGTGAAGAGGAGTGTGGATTAATTACTTGCTAATGTGTTCACTTGGTCATTAGACAAGTGCCAAAGAGTTCGAACAATTTATATCGATAGAAAAACCGTTTACCAATAAACCGATTTTCGGTCACATTATCGGTTTTCCATCGAAGAATATATTTTTGTAAACAAATTTCAAAAACAAGGCTCTTGTCATTATTCATTAATTAAATGATGTCTAACATGGTTATAAAATTATATTTATAACACTTAATTATATTTGAAAATGTTTCAAAATTTGAAGATGAAGTGTTCGAATTTCCGGGTCGCTGCATTCCTACTTAGAATATTTCATCCTCAAAATTCAAACAAGAATGATAATCAAAGGAGATAGACGAAACAAGATACATATATAGAGTACTACTGAAACTATATATAAACTAAACTGAAAACTGATATGGATACTAGATGACTCCATCTCAAGCGGTGAGTACACCACAAAAGATATACGATAGTGAGATAAGAAGAAATCCCTAGTTTATAAACAACTATGGATGGATCTCCTTCAAACTGTCCTCCATCTTCTTTGTACCACTCCGAGCATCCTTGCTCCACGGCACTTCTAACCTTAACAAAGGAACAAGCACACAAACACTCAAATAGTATTCAAAATTACTAGCAACCAATGCCTATGGTTCGCTCATATTCAAAACTGTCCCATCGTCCAAGGACGATAAACAATTTACTAAGCACACCTTACGCTCAGTAGCCTTAGATTCTCAGAAGATTAATCATGCTACATCATAATGAATCATAGAGTCATTCCCTAAACTCTTCATAAGCCAACATAACACATCTTTCAAAAGTACTAAAGTGGATCATTCGTACACAATATCCGATCTGATCACTTGCTCGATCACATAGATTTCACTTTCAAACTAGTATAGATCACTTGACCTCTCTAGTGCGGACCCAATTTGGTTCCTTGATTAGAAACTTCTATTCTCTTTGCATAGCCATATACTATGATTAAAAACATCGGGATCGCATCAAGAACCTGTATCAAGTGTTCATCGTCAAGAATCGAGTGAAAAATCCTTGTTCGGACCAGTGTAAACCACCTCAAAAACATGTACTCGAATACTGGATCAAGAAAAGTTATGCAAATAAGACGATCTATATACAACTTACATATTTACCCTTTTGGTTTCTTAACTACACCAATTACTTTTTTAATCATATTCATTTATACCATTAGTATATCATTCACTACTTAAACCATTTATGAATCATTTCATAAAACATAACTTCAAGTTTATCTACATTTAATAAATTAAGTTCATACTTGTATAATATTCCACTACATCCTAAGAGAATATACGAAACATCATTTTGTTTTACTTAACAAGTATGTTTTACTATTTAAACCTTGTTTTAACTTGTTATCTTCTCAATTCAAGTGTTATATAAACTAAACTTTATATTTTCAAAAACACTTAACTACAAGTTCTAAAATAACTCGGAAGTTTTCGACTATCCAAAATAGCAGAAAAATCCATTTCATTTTAACAACAAAAACTATCAAACAACATATCATATCATGATGCACATATAATACTTTCCTAATGTATAGGCTACATGTGCCCATGATATAACTTAACGAGAGAACTTTTAGAACTAAACCCTGGTTTTCATTTCATATCATTTTGAAATAATATATACATATAAATTTTGTATATCAAATCATACTTTTAGAATTTTAAATCAAAATCCGTTTTATCAAAATAACTTTGTAGCATCTCACACTTAGAAACCCAAAAATGAATGCCAACGATGCTGTAGTCATCATTGAAATTATTTTCAAGCAACAGAAGTAAGTTCAGTACATCCAAAACATACTTTTGGTATTTAGCCAAAATCATTCCAAAGCGATATCAAATAATTCATATAATAATACTAAGTATGATGATCTCAATTTCCTAAATATTTACTTTCAAATAATTCTATTATTATTTTTGCCAAAATCTTAAGAAACATTTTCGAAAATACCAGGATTTAAGTTCTCAAATTCTCTATTTAAATCCTTTTTTCTTATAAATCATATTTTAAAAACTATACTTATATAAAATCTCCTTCTTATATAAATCTTTTCACAAATATTTATTTCCAAAATATTCTATCTTTCCTTTTTTATTATAGTAAGCATCTTTTACTATATTTTAACTTCTAACCAAACATTATAACTGAATGACTTATAGCCAAACCATGAAACTTAATTCACAAGGTGTTCATTCATTGCACCCACAATTATTGTCTACCTCAGCCATGATGTAGAAAGGTAAAACTACTCATAAACTGGTCAAGCACAAATCAATAACAAACAATAGTCAATGTTCCTAACATGCCGAGAATGACCACACAATCAAGTTAATAGGATATTAAACTATGAGAAGTACTAATATCAAACCAAACACGAATAGGTAAACTATAAAAAGATAATATCCCCTCACGAATCTACTTTCCCTTTACAGCCGCCGAAGTGGAAGGTGCAGAAGCAAGTGCAAAAGCTCTAGGTTGTTGTCCTATTTGAAGCATTGGGAAACTCCTAACTATATGACCGGGCAGATGGCAGTTATAGCAAGTCCTTTATCCCAACCGTGCCTTGGCTGCTAGTGACTCAAACTTTGGTACCTTAGCAATTGGTTCCCCAGCTACTTGTTGGTACCTTGGCAATTGGTTCCTCGGTTACTTGTTGCTACCTTAGCAATTGGTTCCTCAGCTACTTGTCCTCCTCCTTCTATCTTACAATCTTTAGGAAAGTGGCCCTTGTGCCCACATCGATGGCAAACGGTGTTAGACATGTACTTCAACTCCTGAAACATTCGATATGTTGCTTTCGGTTGGTGTAGATATAGAAGGCCTTGGGCCGAACCATTGAACCTAAAAGCGGTACTTATAATATCATTGAATGCTCCTTGGATATGATCTGTCATATCCTTTCATACCATGTTGCACAAAATAATCCAAGCCTAGACTTTGATGATAGTCTCGGTGTCATTGAACCTTTTTTTCCCAATGCCTCAAACTCTTCTTATATCAAAGCAAAGTCCTTCCATGGCCGAACTGTGAAGACCCGCACTCGACACCATATGAATCCAACAATAAACCACACATGTCCGACCCATAGTACACCGATTGCAGATGATCATGAGAAAGCAAAGAGAGGGTGAGAAGAAAAAGAGGATAAAGAAGAAGAGAAGAGAACAAGAAGAGAGAAGCAGAACCAAAACAATACAGAATCTCACATCGCAGCGGAATAACATATAATATAGATCAATAATCTTTATAATGAGAAACTATAATATACATAAATCAATATTAGAGTTCAACAATCAATCACTAATCATCAGCCTGGACAGTTATAATAACCTGTCCTTACAATTGCTGATAATTTAAATAACAAAGCAGCGGAAAATAAACAGATACGTGTATACGACATAAAGATCTCCAGCTCGCCTACTGAAGCTCCAAAAGCACCAATCTGAAGCTGTAAATATACTCGGTCTGACCCGAGCATTGAAAGGGAAGAACGCCTGGATCAGTCTGGTAAACCAGCGTGAGAAAACACACCTCAGCTGAATTTATAAAGTTATCAAAACTTTTCCTTTATCAAAACAAAAGGTATCTCGTAAGACCGAGTCACAAATAAATACCGACAAGATTTTTACCTTACGATAACCAAAACATTTCATATCAAATGCTCTTATATTATAATAGTGTCTATTGCACACAAATAATATTAATATAGTCAAAATTGTTACATTATTAAATTCCAACGTGATAGGTTTACAAACAAAATGGCAGGCACGTATTGGATTTCCATACGAATGACTAGGTAAAGGGACTACCTTTTCGAACCAACACGGTACACCTCTAGAGGGATGTACCTAGGGAGCAGATACTGCCCGCCTAAACCAACACAAGACCGGCCTACCCATACCTGGATAGTACCGAATATGTCATAAACTAAAAATCTGGGTCGTTACACGAACCTGTGCTACTTCTTCTACTACACCTCTGTCGGCATTAGTAGCTCTAGTATCCATAGTTTGTACCTAATCAAAGCGGAACATCTTTAGGAAATTGAAGGATAGAGTTACTCTAAATAGAGGGTTACGAAGAAAGAGATATTCCTAAGGAATAATTTAAAAGCCTAGTTTTCAAAATAAAAATGCACTCTTATATGTATAATACACTCGATTCATTCTAGGGTGTCGATTACCCTATCTCTAATGAGCCATACCTAACCAAAGTCATGTTGTTTGCTCAACCATGACTCGATACAAAATGTAAAGACTCGACTTTTTGACTCTCGAATTTAGAACCTTCCAAGCTTTATAAAGAGGAGTGTGTGTTAATTAGTTGCTAATGTGTTCATTAGACAGTGCCAAAGATTTCGAACAACTTATATCGATCAAAAAGCCATTTACCGATAAACCGATTTTCGGTCACATTATCGATTTTCCATCGAAGAAAATATTTTTGTAAACAAATTTAAAAACAAGTTTCTTATCATTATTCATTAAATAAATGATGTCTAACATAGTTATAAAATCATATTTATAACACTTAATTATATTTCGAAATGTTTCGTCGAAAGACGAAGTGTTTGAATTTCTAGGTGGCTACAGTTTGGATTTTACTCACAAAATTATCGTCTAGCATGACTTTATGTTTTAGTGTATATGTTTTGAAAAAGAAAGTTCTAAATATAAATTTAGACTAGACTGTTTGTGTAATGATATAGAATTTTAGTCATTTAAATTTGGAATATTTAATTGATTTTAAATATTGGAAAGTTAATTTTATAAGTTGAATAACATGAGTTTCAAATATAATGGTTATTTGAATATTTAAAATTGTTTAAATAATTAAATCTTGAATTTTATGTGAATGAAAATGATTTCAGAAGTTGGTTAAAATTCTATTTGGACAAGAATAAAGCTAGTAAACTTTTGAATTTGAATTTAAAAGTGATTAAACTTGTTTTATGATAATCATATTAAATAATGTATGAAAATAGCCCTCTAGGATACTGTCTCGGATTTCGACGAAACCAATGCCATTAGATCCATAAAAGTGTATTATTGTATGTTAACGAATTTCAAGGTGATCGGATGAATCGTTTGGTCGTGCAAGTTCGAAATGCATAGAAATTAATTCAAAAATTTTAATTAATATAATATAATTGAGTTTGAAAAGCTAACTTCTTTATATGATCTAATTAGGTCTCGATAATGGTTCCATTGAGTTTAGAATAGGGATATTACATTATAACACTCCTCATTTTGATAACATTATTCAGGAGATTTAATTATATAAATTAAATAGAATAATGTAGAGTGATAAGGAGATTGAGATTGGTTAATAAACCTAGAGGTCGTGCTTAATTAACTCTAATGGGCTTATTAGGGGTTAAATGATAATTAAATTAACATAAGGGCATTAGGGTCATTGCCGCCTATATATCCTACCCTTATACTATTATCTCTATACCATTCAGGTTCATTTTATCATAAGTAAAAATAAACGTAAGAAAGAAAAGGAAAGCCGGCCATTAAGGAGTAAGAAGAGAAGATAAATTCAAGTTTAAAGCTTGGGATCAAGCTAGAAGAATCAATCTCTAATTTCCTTATCCAATCTAAGGTGAATAATAATCACTACATCTCTATTTTGGTTTTTATATGATCATTGATTTTCGGATTTAAGATTAAATCTAATATGATGATTTTTGATGATATGCTTGGATTCATAATATGTTCGATTTAATCCAATGGTTCAAATAGGAGTATATACAGTTTTAGGGCAAAACCGAGCGTAAATGATTTTTAAATGCCATGGAAAATTTATATGTTATGAGAAACATGATTTTGGAGTCGGTTTTCAATTTTTAGAATTTTCCACGCCATGAAGAATTAACTATAAATTTTTGAAGGAAAACATGTATTATTAGGTTTAAAATTTATTTTCGGATGTTATATGAGGAATTTGGGTATGAAATTTATATATGTTAGATAAGATATTTAAATTGAATTTCTGTGATTTTTGGGAATTTTTACTAAGTGATTTAGCATGGAAATTAAATTATTTTGAAAGGAGGACCTAAATGATTTAATTGCTTTATTAATTGGAAGGTCTTATTTGTTAATATTTATCAGGTTTTAGATCTGAGAAAATGTGGCAATTATTTAGAAAATAATTTGAAACTTTAAGGTAACCAATCAAGTATGTACAAGTGGGCAAGTTAGTTACAAAAAGATTACTTTAATTGGTAAAACCAGCCTTTTTACTCAGAAAAGTAGGTTCCGCCACTTTCGAAAGGAACCTTTTGACTTAGACCTTCCACTACCAATCAGGTCGAAACCTATCTGGTCGAAGCCAATGAAGCCAAAACCAATACACATGGTATCACTTAGTTGGTACGCAGTGGATTGGAGATAGGCGAAAGGTAGGGTGTCGAAACCTAGCTTCCAAAGGGATCAGACCTTTAGTTTGTTTTCTAAAGAAAAGCGCTTGCATGTTTACAAAGAAGTTCCGAAGGACTCAAAAGCAATGCTTGCGAAAGGGTATTTTAATACAAGCTTTCGAAGGAGAGCTGTCGCCTTTTTTAAGAAGTAGCTTCCGATGGAGTTACTTAATTTCCGACTTGAAGCTTTCTGAAGGGGTAGTTTCGACCAAGTCGATTCTATAATTTAAGCCTTTCGATGGTATTGAAGATATCAATGCTATCGAAAGGTATTTTGTGTTTTTATAAAATATAAGCCACTTCCTATAGCTTTTGAAAGGGGTTACAGGTTTTGAAGCCAATGGTTTCGAAAGTAGTTTCTAAGCCAACTTTCCAATATTTCACCAAGTTGTTTTATGCTTTAGAAAGGATGGTGCCGACACCATCATGTTTTCCCCAATGCTTTTATGAGATAAAGAATGGTTTCGAACGAGATGCTTTCATTTTTGTTCACTTAACCCAAATGATATTTTAAATATAAACCCAATGGCTTTGGAAGGGATACTTCCAATGGTTTCGAAAGAGGGTCTTTCAATGTTTTTGAAATGGGCACTTTCAATTTGTTTCAAAGCTATGCTTCTAAACTAAAATGTTGATACTTTAATACATTCAAAAGGTTTCGAAAGAAAGGTTTTAAAGTGTTCGAAAGGCAGGAACCAAATGTTTTGAAGATAGATCAATATGCTTTCGAAGGAGGGTATCCAATGAGGTCGAAAGCAAGATTTTGAAGGTTTCGAAAGGCTTGTAACCCAAACTCATTTTTAAAAAAAACCCTGGCTAAATTAAAGGTGTTTTAAAATGATTTTTTTGAAGAAGCTTTCCTTGATAAAATTATAGGTTAAAGGGATTAACCATGTTTTATATGAAAAGTATTTCAAGGACATTAAACCCATAGGAGTGGTATTGTTTTGTAATTATGGTTGCTTCTTCAAATATAAATATATTCACAGTATAATGGATACATAACTGCATTTTGGGGATAAAAGGGTGGAAGAACCAGCTAGGTTAACCCAGTAGTGAATATAAATTGATTAAACTCCTAGATGAGTAGAATTGCATCTAAGAGGTCAGGGAGACCAGAAAATAGGATGTCTAAATATAGAAGTTGTCAGGGAGACAGGTTCATAGTGATCACATGAAAATTATGTTATAAAGAGTGGTTGGCAGGGGCCAATTGGTTTGTAGTGCACCCATGAAAACTATATCCAAATTAAGTTATTGACAGTTGTCAATAGGTTCCTAGTCAATCAATGAAAACTAGGATAAGAAAGAAGTTATTGGAGGTATCATTAGGTTCCTAGTCAACCCATGAAAACTAGGATAAGAGATAAGTTATTGGAGTTACCAATAGGTTCAGGGGAACTCATGAATTAATTAAGTTAATTGGTAGGGGCCAATAGGTTCATAGTGCACCCATGAAAATTATGTAATAGGACAGCGAGTCCATATATTATAAAAAGGTTATTAGTAAGCCCATGAAAACTAATAGGTCAATAGTAACCCTAGAAGCTATAAATATGACAAGGAGTTAATTAAACAGAGGACGGGGAATCTAGAATGTTTTAACTTGTATGCATATCATCATAATATTTTGAAGTGACTATGTTTTTAACCATTGTGGATGCAGGAGCACAGTATATGGTTTCATAAAGGTTTTATGATACTAGTGAGGGGAAAACCCATTCCGCTATGCGGCGTGGTCTCACTAGATATCTAAATGGTTTGAGATGTTTGATTATTATTCATACCAGGCTTTATGTCTGACTCGAAGTTTATGGTTTCCCCTTAAACTCTCGGGTACTCAATTAATTTTGAGTAGTTTGAGAGTTGAGGTTTTCAGGTACCTCATTAGACGAATAAAACTTCATAAGACATGTAGGAGGCACAATAGATATTTAAGTTCTCTTTTATTTTGATTCCACTGTGTTGTTATAACGGCAAGGTTGTTATATTGCCGTATATACTCTGATCATCCAAAGGGACATCTTCATATGTCGCTCTTAGTGTATGTTGTAATAACTATATTTCTCTGAACATGGTTTACGATTATGGGATTATGTAATGAATTGGAAATGATTTGATATGGAATGTGATCTTATTCGAAGTTTTAAATTTTTTTCCATATTCATGTGTTTCTGTGTATTAATGAATCTTACACCGCCGTATTTGGTCGCCGAGTATTAATAACTATGGATGACTGCAGCATCCGTAGCCGTTAGTTTTGGGCCTCCAAGTAGGGGGTTGTTACAAGTTGGTATCAGAGCATAGGTTATGAAACTTTAAAATAAATTTAAACCTAAAAGATTTTCAAACATAACCCAATGAATTTGAAAAGTTGATCGGGGTATGGGTTAATGCTATAGTAACGTACTTGTATTTGGTGTGTGTATATATATATATATAAGTATGCGTTCCTTTCTCTCTTAGACCATTCTTCTGCATCTTACTAAGGCTCGTAAGCAGATCTACGAGAAAGAGGATATGGAAGCAAGAAACAAAAAGGAAATCTAGGTAGAGGAAGCACCACAACAAACAGAAATGCTCGACCTAATACCAGGAGGAACCAAGGTCGACCGGCTAATGCTAACCAAAATTTTGAGGCCAACGTTGGAGTTGGAAATCTGCCAGTAGATGCGGGGATGGTGTATCAGTTGTTAGCCAATCTTTTTTAAGCTGGGGTTGCTAGTAAGTTGGAGGAGCTAATCCTGTGGTTCCAGTTGGGAATAACTATGCTAAGTTGAGCAGAGACTACACCAGTCTGGTGGAAAGCCGTTTGTTGGAACGGAGAATGCTATTAAGGTGGAGAATTGGCTAATGCACTTTGAGAGGATATTTACTAATCTAGGCTTGGATAATGAGCAAAAGAGAAGGCTGGCCTCTAGGCAGTTGCAAGGTGCAGCGCTTCACTGGTGGAGTAGTGTGACTGATGGAGTTCCGGAGGAAGAATTGACATGGGCTGATTTCAGAAGGAGATTTGAGCAGAGGTTTCTATCAAAGGTTGCTAAGTCGGCGTTGGTGAGGAAGTTCATGGATCTAGTTCAGGGAGAGATGTCAGTAATCAAGTACGCTGCTAAGTTTGCTGAGCTATCTCGATATGGAAATGCCACTATAAACACTAACATCAGAAGGAATGAGAGGTTCATTCGAGGATTGAGACCTAAGCTTGCTAGAATGACCATGACCTATATTCGAGAACCTTGTAATGTGGTGGTGGAGATAGCCATTCGCCATGAAGAGATGTTGGCTGGTTGTGCTAGGGAGAAGCCAGTAGAATCCCAGGGTCCTCAGGGAAAGAAGAGGAAATTCTTTTAGAATAAGGGAGCCCAGAGAGGGGATGCTGGCAAGAAGACAAAGGCTGAAATAGTGTGCTTCAAGTGTGACAAGAAAGGTCATTATGCTCATGAGTGTCGGACAGGCAAAGGAAAGAATCCTGCAGAAAAGAAGAATTTGAAATGCTTCAACTGCGACCAGGTTGGGCATTATAAGAACCAATGTCTAGAGCCGGTTAGGGCGGACAGACGGAAGGTTTTTGCCATAGGACCACCATCTTCTTCTAAGCCTACTATAGCAGATAAAGGGAAAACTGCGATGGAAGGTACGCTTTTGATTCAGAGTACACCAGTTAGGGTACTACTTGATGCAGGTGCATCACATTCATTTATATCACAGTATTTGGTTGATAGGTTATGCATAAAACCCACATACCTTGTTACTTCCTTAAGGGTTGCGAATCCAGTAGGAGGGTGCAACTCTAGGGATGAGATGTGACCAGTTAGAACTTGATTACTTAGGTCATAAGTTTGCATGCAGTCTGTATGTTTTCGATTTCGTAGATTTCGGGATCATTTTGGGTATGGATTGGTTGGGTAAGTATGAGGCTAGGATATTTTTCCAGGATAAGGAAATATCATTAAGACACCCTGATAGTCATAACCGAATCATCTTCTCGGTGGAGGCAGCAGAAGTGTTTGTGCTTTGTTGAGTGCAATGGAAGTGGGAGAAGATCTAAGTTAGGTTCGAGTAGCAAAAGAGTTTGCAGATGTCTTTGAACCAGTCACAGGACTACCACCGAAAGGAGCTTTTAAGTTTCGGATAGATCTTGTTTCAGGAGCTGAACTTGTAAGTAGACCACCTAGTAGGATGACACCGACAGAGATGAAGGAATTAAAGGTGCAGCTAGTGGATCTTGAAGGAAGGAATCTTATTAGGCCAAGCAGTTCGCCTTGGGGAGTGGCCGCTGTGTTCGTTAAGAAACCAAATGGTTCGCTAAGGATATGCATCGACTATCGTAAGTTAAACGAAACGACGATCAAGAATAGGTACCCTCTGCCGAGGATAGATGATCTGTTTGATCAGTTGTGTGGAGCCAAGGTATTTTCCCAATTGGATTTGGCGACAGGGTTCCATCAGTTGAGAGTGGCGGAGGACGGCATTCCTTTGATAGCATTTTGGACTAGGTATGGTTTGTATGAGTGGTTAGTAATGCCATTCGGGTTAACGAATGCACCTGCTTTTTTCGTGGATATGATGAACCGAGTTTTCCGAGAGCACTTGGATAGGTTCGTGTTGGTATTCATAGATGACATTTTAGTGTACTCGAAGGATGAAAGAGAGCATGAGATTCATCTTAGAGTGGTGCTTGAAACGCTGAGGCGGAATCAGCTAAAGGCGAAGTTTTCCAAGTGTCATTTTTGGAAGAAAGAGGTTAAGTTTCTTGGTCACGCGGTTTTAGAGGAGGGCTTTTCAGTCGATCCAGTTAAGATCGAAGCTATCAATAATTAGAAGAGGCCAGAGACGGTAACCGAGATCAGGAGTTTTCTTGGACTTGCTGGCTATTACCGGAGATTCAATAAGGATTTCTCGTGGATAACATCACCTTTGACTAAGTTGACCAGGAAAGATGCGAAGTTTGTCTGGTCCGAAAAATGCGAGGAAGGGTTTCTTAAGTTAAAGCATTTGTTGACCAATGAACCAGTGCTGGTAGTTCCAGATGGGAACCAAGGGTTGGTAGTATACACTGATGCATGTGGGACTGGATTGGGAGCAGTATTGATGTAGAAGGGTAAAGTTATTGCCTATACATCTAGGCAACTTAGACCGCACGAAGTAAGATATCCCACTCATGACTTGGAGTTGGCTGCAGTGATTTTTTCCTTGAAGATTTGTAGGTATTATCTCTTGGGGGAGAGATTAGAGTTGTATACCAATCATAAGTCATTAAGATATTTATTCTCTCAGAAGGAGTTGAATATGAAGCAACAAAGGTGGCTGGAGCTTTTCGCTACTTATGATTTTGGTATAGAGTATACTGGGAAAGGAAATAAGGTAGTGGATGTTCTCAGTAGGAAATACCAGAATGTGGTGTTAGCTATGTTGGCAGAATGGAAGGATCTAGAAGCTTTGGTCGGTTGTGGTGTGCAATAAAGATCAACTGCTAGTTCTAGTCAGGGTACTGCCATGTTGTCCTTTTTAGAAGTTCGACCAGTGTTGGTCAAGAGAATCACTTCTAAGTAGAAGGCGGATCCATTATTAGCCAAGAAAATCAGAAGGCTTGAGGTTGGAACTGAGATCGATGATTTTAAAGATTTTTGTCTTGTCCAGAGAGGATGGTTGAGAAAGAAGGGGTGATTATGTGTTCCAGATGTTGAGAACTTAAGGAAAGAAGTTCTTGGGGATGTCATTAAACCAAGTTTACGATTCATCCTGGAGGGACCAAGATGTATCAAGATATGAAGAGGAGCTTCTATTGGAAAGGTATGAAGATGGATGTTGGCTTGTGGGTTAGGCAATGTGTAAACTGTCAACAAGTGAAGGCCGAACATCAAAAGCCGAGTGGATTGCTTCAGCCTTTAGAGATTCCAGTATGGATATGGAATTCGATATCCATTGATTTTATAGACGGGTTGCCAAGGTCAAACAAAGGAAATGAAAGTATATGGGTCGTAGTGGACAGATTGACCAAGAGTGCCCATTTCATTCCAGTAAAGTCAACTAGAACCGCATCTATTTTGGCGAAGTTGTTCATGAAGAACATAGTTAGACTTCATGGGATTCCTAGTAGCATAGTCAACGATAGAGATGCATTATTCACTAGCAAATTCTGGAAGAGACTACAGGATGTGTTAGGCACTAAGCTCAAGATGAGTACCACATATCACCTTCAGATGGATGGGCAGACAAAGAGAGTCAATAAGGTACTTGATGATTTGTTGAGAGCTTGTGTGTTGGACTTTGGTGGATCTTGGGAGGATCACCTACATTTGGTTGAGTTTTCCTATAATAATAGTTATCAAACTATTATAGGAATGGCGCCTTTTGAAGCTTTGTATGGAAGGCCATGCAAATCACCCATATGTTGGTTGGAGACTGGAGAGGGATTGGTCTTAGGTCCAGATTTGGATAGGGAGGCGTCAGAGAAGATTGAGTTGATCCAAGTACGGATGAAGGAAGCTCAATTCAGATAGAAGAGTTACGTAGATAAGAGGCGTAAAGACCTAGAGTTCTTAGTTAGAGAGAGGGTTTTCATTAAGGTATCACCGATGAAGGTTGTGGTATGGTTCAGGAAGTTAGGGAAACTGGCACCGAGATATGTTGGTCCATTCCAGATTATAGAAAGGATTGGAAAGCTCAAATACAGAGTAGAGTTGCCGAGTAGTATGGCAGATGTCCATAATGTATTTCATATGTCTCATCTTCGCAAGTATGTGCATGATCCAGAGGCCACTATTCCTTCGACAGGGTTGGAAGATCTAGTAGTAAAGCCTAATTTGACTTTTGTTAGACAACCAGTTTGGGTTGTAGCAAGAGATGAGAAAAGATTGAGAAACAAGACAGTCAAGTTGGTGAAAGTTCAGTGGAACGATAACGAGAAGGACTATACTTAGGAGACAGAGGATAGAATTCGAGATACTTATCTTGATCTGCTTTGACGGTATGTCTATATTAGATTGCTATAGATAATTCTTACTCATGTAGGCTAGTATGATTGTTAGGAGTTGTTACAGATGATTGCTATGTTGGTATTTAGTACTTACTGAATTTCGAGGACAAAATTCTTTAAGGAGGGGAGCCTGTAACACCCCTAATTTCGATAGCATTATTCAGGAGATTTAATTAGGTAAATTAAATAGAATAATGTAGAGTGATAAGGAGATTGAGATTGGTTAATAAACCTAGAAGCCGTGCTTATATAACTCTAATGGGCTTATTAGTGGTTAAATGATAACTAAATTAAATAAGGGAATTAGGGTCATTGCCGCCCATATTTCATACCCTTACACTATTATCCTTATAGCATTCACGTTCATTTTATCATAAGAAAAAATGAACGTAAGAAAGAAAAGGAAATCCATCCATTAAGAAGTAAGAAGAGAAGAGAAATTCAAGTTTAAAGCTTAGAATCAAGCTAGAAGAATCAATCTCTAATTTCCTTATCCAATCTAAGGTGAATAATAATCATTACATCTCTATTTTGGTTTTTATATGATCATTGATTTTCGGATTTAAGATTAAATCCAATATGATGATTTTTGATGATATGCTTGGATTCATAATATGTTTGATTTAATCCAATGGTTTAAATATGAGTATATACTATTTTAGGGCAAAACCAAGAGTAAATGATTTTTAAATGCCATGGAAATTTTATATGTTATGAGAAACATGATTTTGGAGTTGGGTTTCAATTTTTAGGATTTTCCATGCCGTGGAGAATTAATTATAAATTTTTGAAGGAAAATATGTATTATTGGGTTTAAAATTTATTTTCCGATGTTATATGAGGAATTTGGGTCTGAAATTTATATATGTTAGATAACATATTTAAAGTGAATTTCTGTGATTTTTGGGGATTTTTACTAAGTGTTTAGTATGAAATTAAATTATTTTGAAAGGAGGACCTAAATGGTTTAATTGCTTTGTTAATTGGAAGGGCTTATTTGTTAATATTAATTAGGTTTTAGATCTGAGAAAATGCAGCAATTATTTGTAAAATAATTTGAAAGTTTAAGGTAACCAATCAAGTGTGTACAAGTGGGCAAGTTAGTTACAAAAGGATTACTTTAATTGGTAAAAACAGCCTTTTTACTCAGAAAAGTAGGTTCCGCCACTTTCGGAAGGACCCTTTCGACTCAGACCTTCCGCTACCAGTCAGGTTGAAACCTATTTGGTCGAAACCAATGAAGCCGAAACTAATACACATGGTATCACTTAGTTGGTACGCAGTGGATTAGAGAAAGGTGGAAGGTAGGGTGTTGAAACCTAACTTCCGAAGGGGTCGAGGCCTTTGGTTTGTTTTCTAAAGAAAAGCGCTTGCCTGTTTACAAAGTGGTTTCGAAGGAATCAAAACCAATGCTTACGACAGGGTATTTTAAAACAAGCTTTCGAAGGAGAGCTGCAGCCTTTTTTAAAGAAGTAGCTTCCGAAATAGTTACTTAGTTTTCGACTTGAACCTTTCGGAAGGGGTAGTTTCGACCAAGTCGAAACCCTTCTGTAATTTTAAGCCTTTCGAAGGTATTGAAGATATCAATGCTGTCGAAAGGTACATTGTGTTTTTATAAAATATAAGCCACTTCCTATACCTTTCGAAAGGGGTTAAGGGTTTCGAAGGAAATGGTTTCGAAATGGGTTTCGAGTCAACCTTCCAATATTTTACCCAGATGTGTTATGCTTTCGAAAGTATAGTGCCGACACCATCATGTTTTCCCCAATACTTTTATGAGATAAAGAATGGTTTCGAAAGAGACGCTTTCATTTTTGTTCACTTGACCCAAATGATATTTTAAATATAAACCCAATAGCTTCAGAAGGGATACTTCCAATGGTTTTGAAAGAGGGTCTTTCAATGTTTTCGAAAGGGGCACTTTCAATTGGTTTCGAAGCTATGCTTCTAAACTAAAATGTTGATACTTTAATACATTCGAAAGGTTTCGAAAGAAAGGTTTTAAAGTGTTCGAAAGGCAGGAGCCTAATGTTATGAAGATAGATCAATATGCTTTCGAAGGAGGGTATCCAATGAGGTCGAAAGCAAGGTTTCGAATGGCTTTGTCACCCAAACTCATTTTAAAGGAAAAACCCATGGATAAATTAAAGGAGTTTTGAAATGATTTTTTTGAAGAAGCTTTTCTTGATAAAATTATACGTTAAAGGGATTAACCATGTTTTATATGAAAAGTATTTCAAGGACATTAAACCAAAAAGAATGGTATTGTTTTGTAATTATTGTTGCTTCATCAAATATAATTATATTCACATTATAATGGACCCATAACTGCATTCTAGGGATAAAAGGGTAAAAGAACCAGCTATGTCAACCCAGTAATGAATATATATTGATTAAACTCCTGGATGAGTAGAATTGCATCCAAGAGGTCAGGAAGAGAAGAATACAAGATGCCTAACTATGGAAGTTGTCAGGCAGACAAGTTCATAGTGATCCCATGAAAATTATGTTATAAAGAGTGGTTGGCAGGGGCGAATTGGTTTGTAGTGCACCCATGAAAACTATACCCGGATTAAATTATTGACAGTTTTCAATAGGTTCCTAGTCAACCCATGAAAACTAGGATAAATAGAATTTATTGGAGGTATCATTAGGTTCCTAGTCAACCCATGAAAACTAGGATAAGAGATAAGTTATTGGAATCACCAATAGGTTCAGGGGAACCCATAAATTAATTAAGTTAATTGGCAGGGGTCAATTGGTTCATAGTGCATCCATGAAAACTATGAAATAGGACAGGGAGTCCATATATTATCCATATATTATAAAAAGGTTATTAGTAAGTCCATGAAAACCAATAGGTTAATAGTAACCCTAGAAACTATAAATATGACAAGGAGTCAATTAAATAGGGGACGGGGAATCCAAAATGTTTTAACTCATATGCATATCATCATAATATTTTGAAATGACTATGTTTTTAACCATTGAGGATGCAGGAGCACGGTATATGTTTTTACAAGGTTTTAAGATACCAGTGAGGGGAAAACCCATTCCGCTATGCGATGTGGTCTCACTAGATATCCAAATGGTTTGAGATGTTAGATTATTATTCATACCAAGCTTTATGTCTGACTCGAAGTGTATGTTTTCCCCTTAAACTCTCCGGCACTCAATTGATTTTGAGTAGTTTGAGAGTTTTCAGGTGCCTCATTTGACAAATAAAGCTTACAGAGATGTGTAGGAGGCACAATAGATATTTAGAGTTCTATTTTATTTTGATTCCGTTGTGTTGTTGTAATGGCAAAGTTTTTATATTGCTTATATATACTCTGATCATCCAAGGGGCATCTTCATATGTCGCTCTTGGCGTATGTTGTAATAAATATATTTCTCTGAACGTGGTTTATGATTGTGGGATTATGTAATGAATTGGAAATGATTTGATATGAAATGTGATCTTATTTGAAGTTTTAATTTTTTTTCCATATTCATGTGTTTCTGTGTATCAATAAATCTAACACCTCCGTATTTGGTCGTCGAGAATTAATAACTATGGATGACTGCAGCATCTGTAGCCGTAAGTTTTGGGCCTCCAATTAGGGGGATGTTACACTCATATAGAACGCCAGTGAGCATGCCTCAATAGGATTTCGAGATTTTTCGGATGTGTAATATCTGGTTTTATTGAATATAATAACATCTCACCATACTCTTTTTCCAAGCCATATCTATAGCCAATAACCCCAAACTTTCAGCCATACCCACATCCTACTCCTCTTCCTTATAAATCACAGCCTAAATCAAAGAAAACCTTGGTTTATTTTTAAACAACATACGACCATCATCGAACGACAGACATTGCAAGGAGCCACTATAGGCGTCGATGATCGAAGTTGTCAACTAGGAAGTTGTAGAGAGGAATGCTCGACTTATTGAATGGTGGAGATGGACTTTGGCGAGGTGTGGAGGTGGGAATTCCTCAATGAATGGAGGCAGTTTAGGGTAGGGATTGTGGCAATTTGGATTATCTTTAGGCAATGGATCCTGAAGGAGAATTGTCGAGAATGGTTTGAGCGAGGTTCTGGGGAAGTTTGGTGGCGTAGCGTGGCCTGAGGCAGTGGAATTTTCGAGTTGAACGTGTGGTGTTTATGGGTTCGTTTTGGTGAACGGCGTTAGGCAAAGGTGGAATCGGTGATGTGAGGCATGGCTAGGCTAGGCGAAGCGACGGCGTGAAGGCAGCAACGTCCGATTGAGCGACGAGGCGGTGTCAGAACGATGAAGTTGCGGTCGAGTTAGATTTTGTGCCTGATGGTATACGAGGGTGAGGAGGGAAGGTATTAGTTTATAAACTTAAATTAATTAAAGTTAATTATAATTAAATTAATCTCAAATTTTCATTAATTCATACCTAATTCATACGAGGTCCAAATTGGACGCGATGAGTTGCATTGCCATCGTATTAGCGAATACTATGAAATGGAACTGGATTGGCGACGATTGAAACTAGTAGGATTTTGGGTTAAAATTGAATTCCTATTCGATTTTAATTTAAACTAGAGCGCTTTGGCGATTACTGAAATCAAAGTCAGTTAAACTCACCTTTTTGGTTAACTAGTAATGTTATATAGTTGATAAAAAAATTTGATTGGATATTTGGATGGTTTACTATTTATCAGTTGGTTTGGATTTATTCCCACCCCTGGAACGGATGACCTTTTATATATATACCTGCCTAGTAGCAGATGACCCGTTATATATGATTATATATTGTTTGTGATGTAGGGGGATAGGTTGGAGGGATCCAAAGGGATTCCTTGCTATTATTGATTTCTTTCCAAGAAAATTCTTGTTATATGAATTATTGGATATGAAACTTGATTTATGGACATTATTGGTTATGACATTGTTTATGTTCAAAACCGAAACCCAGTAGTGATAGAAAAACAATAACAATATTGGTTAACCGTTTGGTACTTATTGGCCTCAAATTAGTAATTTGAGATACTATAAGTCGCCATTTGGTTTGGAATTGGGTTTGAGACGGAGAAAGATTTAACATCTGAATTTGGGGTTTTCGTAATTTCTATATTTCCCCAACCTTTTTATCTGTCTTTTCTAAATTACTAGAACTAATTTGAAGTATTTAACTTTGATTGGAAATGTTTTAAAAGTTGTTTCTTTGTATTAATAATGGTTTAAAAGTTGTTTATTTATATTTAATATTGTTTTTAAAGTTGATTATTTATATTTAATATTGTTTTAAAGATTACTTATTTATATTTAAAATTGTTTAAATGTTATTTATCAATATATTAATATTTTAAAATGTTAATAATTTAAATAATTATTATGGCTTGAAATTAATAATAATGATTTATTAACAATGTTTTGGAAATAAATTATTATTGTTTATAATAATGGTAAAGATTAATTATTATTATTTATTTAATGATGTTTTAAAATTATTAATTATTATTTTTACAATATTTAAAAATTAATAATTATTATTTATTTATAATGTTATTGTTAATAATTATTATTATATAATAGTGTTTTGAAGTAAATGATTTTTATGTTTTCGGCACTCATAAATAGAGTTTTGTAAACGGACTTGGGTTTTATAAGAGGAGTTTTATAAATGGTTTAAAGACTTAAAGGAAGAATATTTACAAGGTAAAGGAGTTTTGTAAATGGTTTGCTATTTAAAACGAAGTTTTAGAAATGGGTTATAGATTTATAAGAGAAGTTTTATAATTAGTTTGTGGATTTATAAAGAGTTTATAAATGATCTCAGAAATGTTTTAGAGACGTTTATAAATGGTTTTAGAGATTTATAAAATAGTTTATAAATGTTTTTAGAAATTTATAAAAGAGTTTATAAATGGTTTTAGAATTGTGTAAAAAGAAAATCTTCCTCCATTATGTGAATATACTTATATCATGAGATAAGAATATGGATATTTTTCCAAATATTGAAAATATAGAGATTTGTGAATATATCATGTGAAAGTATTTTGATACAAATATTTACAAGATGAATTTAATTAATGAGAAGATTGATTAAGGAAGTTAGTGGTTGCTTATGTGCTTAACCAATGTTGGTTTTCCCTTGGAAATAAATACTTGATTTGAATGTTTGTTTATTCGATAGTTAAATAATCGACTATCGAATTTGGACCCAAAAAGTAACTTTGGAAATATTTAAGAGAAACGCCGTGAGTTATATGGCACAGTCATCTCTGATGATGTTGTACGGTGCATATAAATCCCGTTTCGTTCTCCTAGGACAAGGAATCTGTCCACTAACTGTTAGGAGGTGATCTTCGCTCTTATCTTTGACTGTTTATTTCCTAAAGAACCGAGGTTGAGTTTACCGAAAACTATCGAATGTTGTTTCGAAGAGATCGGGATCGGGTATGTTATTCGAAAACCACTTTGATCCTACTCAAGCGTTTTGAAGTGAAGACATCTTAAAGATAATGGAATTGAAGACGGAGCTCTTTGAAGTGCATAGGCTGTTTGGTACTAATCCCGAGGATGGTTCTAAAATGAATGTAGTAGAAGCAGTGCCTTCGGTTCGTTTATCTTCTGAATGACTTGTATGGATGAATGCTGACATTATGTCGTCGATTGGAAGGCAATGTAGCATTCCAAGTGGGAAGTGCTATATAAAGGTAAAACGTAGCCTCAAGCCTCATCAATTGGGAAATGACAAAAATAAGGCATGCAGCCGGGCCAAGTGGGTCGCTCTTATTAGGGTATGGTCATTCCAAATCTAGATCGATTATTATCTACTCATGTATGCTTCGAGGCCTATTAACAAAAGAGATGATCATATTCGGTACTACTAGTCAAATGTTAGGCTAGTCCTATGTGGTAGGGGTACAAGATGTTCTTGTCAGACGCAGTGCATTTTATCTAGAGATGTACCATCGAAAGGTAGTTTCTTACCTTGTCATAGTAATGAATCCATTCTCCAATACGAGGTTTACTGCCCAATTATGCTAAAACGTGAGATGCAAGCATTTCAGCTATTTTATATATTTACTTTGAATCTCTAGACATTGTTATAATATCACTAGATTTTTTATAGAAAATGTTTGTGTTAGCACCAAAATTGGTCACTAACCTCGTTGAGAAAGATTGTGTATAGAGATTAATGAAGAAAGTAAATTTAAACAGAGAATTATATGCTAAGTTAAATGCAAAGACAAGAACACCAGATTTATAGTGGTTCGGCGTAACTGCCTACGTCCACTTTGAAGTTAGTCTTTATTGCTTTACTCAACGATTGATTACAAATACAATCCGTACATCAACTACTTGAATACAATTGCTAAGTAAAAAGAATGAGTCTTGAAAGTGGCAGAGTCTCCACAGTGTTCTCGAAAAAAGGTCCATTTCATTATGCCCCTGCCCCTCTATTTATAGACGAAGATGGGTTGGACTTCCCTCTTGGGCCTATGAGTGAGATACCTCGGCCCATGGTGAGTGACTTCTGCGTGCCGAGCCGTAAATGCCGAATGACAAAGGCTGAGCCACATGTACAAGCCGGTCGAGGCTTCTATGCCGAACGAAGCAGTGCGTTGCGCTGAGTGTGTAGGCCGAACAAGGCTGTAGTGCCGAACGAGGTACGAGTGCCGAGCGAGACTTCTGCCGAGCGAGGCTTCATGTCGGTCGAGACTTCTGCCAAACAATAATGAATGTCGAGCGAGGTTCATGCCGAACGAGTATAGATGCTGAACGGCGCTTGGATGCCGAACGAGTAGAGATGCCGAACGGCGCTTGGATGCCAAACGAGTATAGATGCCGAACGGTGTTTGGATGCCGATCGAGGACAGATGCCGAACGGCGCTTGGATGCCGAATGAGTATAGATGCCGAACGGCGCTTGGATGCCGATCGAGGACAGATGCCGAACGACACTTGGATGCCGAGCGAGTATAGATGCCGAACGGCGCTTGGATGCCGAATGAGGACAGATGCCGAACGACGCTTGGATGCCGACCGATGCTGGATGCCAAACGATGCATGGATGCCGAGCGATGCTGGATGCCGAACGATGCTTGGATGCCAAGCGATGCTGGATGCCGAGCGATGCCTGAATGCCGAACGATCCAGCTGTGCCGAATGACCTAGTTGCCTGGTCAAACCTCCAGGTAACACTTGCCCCCCAAAGTGCATCATGTGGTCAAACCTCCAGGTAACACTTGCCCCTCAAAGTGCATCATGTGGTCAAACGTGATGTGCTTTGAATCATGAGTCCCCCGTGTTTCGCTTCGAGCCTTGGCTTAGTCTTCTCGATAGTATTTTCTCTGGGATACCGATTGAGGCAATGTACGTCGAACGACATGCTGATGCCGAACGACATACAAAAGCCGAGCGACAGAGCTGATGTCGAACTAGGGGTGTGCTTTGAATCATGAGTCTCCCATGTTTTGCTTCGAGCCTTGGCTTAGTTTTCTCGATAGTATTTCTCTGGGATACCGATTGAGGCAATGTACGCCGAACGACATACAAATGCCGAGCGACAGAGCTGATGCCAAACTAGGGGTGTGCTTTGACCGGTTCTACCGGTCATGGTCCTTTCGACTTCCCTTTTTCCCCCTATAAAGGTTGGCACTTCTTCTCCTTTTCTTTTCTTACTTTTATCTCTACACCATAGTACTTACAAACTCGTGTCTTCCCAATCCCTCATCAACACCTTTACAACTCCTTTAATCCCCGAGTCTCCTTGGTTACATCTCGATTGCCTTCCACAGTGAGCCCGAACAGATCTCTACTTCCAGTTCAAGTATCTCGCCAGATTCCTTTCCCTTCTCTTAGGTATGGAACCATCGAATACCCGAATCTATCCGATTAGAGACTTTGTATGAGACTCGGATTTATAACTTTCCCTTAATCTATAAACAACGGAAGTCTCGTAGATTAGGAAGGTGGATTTGAAGTTTAAACTGGCCTTAGGATTAAACGGATAGGAAGTTGGAAGAAGGTGTTAGCCCGGTGAGAGCCGATGAGGTTTGAGATGCCCGGACGCAGGCGGCGTGTGAATTGAAGTGTGGGAGTAAAGGTGTAAGGTCGAGGTTGGGCTTAGACGCCGAGTGATGCGGCTCGGTATGATCACGGCTCGGCATGACTTCATCATGCCGAACAGTGAAGAGGAAATACCGGAGTGAAGTCGGGGTTAACTTTAGCGTGCCGAGCGACGTGGCTTGGTACGACTACGGTTCGGCATGATCCTCTTGTGCCGAATGGTAGAGAGGAAAGGTGGGAGAGTGTTGTTGTCGAGGGTAATAGTGCCGAGCGGTGTGGTTCGGCTTGGTTACGGTTCGACATGTCTTGCCGCATGCCGAACGGTGATGATGGATGGTAGGAGAGTGATGCACACATGATAGTTAAAACCATCTCAACCTGAATCCAATGCACTGTTTGAATTAACACCTTTTTATGCCCGAATATATGACAGCGAACAAAGATGGACTTAAACAATTAAGCATATCGGACAATCCGGACTGATAACTCCTGCGTTTAGACAACTGTAAACTTGAACTTAACTTGCTTAATAGTCAGTAACCTTTTATGTGCAGTGTCGATGCCGAGTCCAAAACATAAACCACCTTACGGTAAGCTCTCGTAGACGGTCAGCGATGATGGTCTTCGATGATGATAGTTCGAAGCTTAAACTTACTTCATCAATCCAGCGTCTTTTCTCTGTCTGGCACTTACATCTGAATGATCGCACTAGTTCACACACCACACAAGGGGGAATATTTATGTCGTTAAGTCTAATGTTAGGTGTTTTTCAAGTATAGTTCAAATAGGTGCTTTGTCAGATTCAATCTTTATCAAAGATGTCAAGAAAATCTAACTCTGCTACGATCTCGGATAGACTCGGGCCATCCTCTCGACAAGAAGCTATAGGGACTTCAAACCCGCCAACTACCCCTGCTCAAGACTTACCGAGTCTTGCGACGGCGTCTGTCGACTTGGCTCCCGACGCTCTGGAGGCAGCAATTTTCTTAGATGACCCAATCGATTCACAGGCCTCAAAGATTAATGAAAGTACACTCCGTCGGATATGCTCTGTCCATGGAATCCCCTTCGATGACGTGTTAGTTCCATCGGGGCATGATCGTCCGCACTTGCCCCCAGTCGGATATACAGCCTGCAACAGGTTTATGTGCTGGGTTGGCAGCGTACCACCATTCAATTCCTTTCTTCGCGACGTGCTATAATATATCGAGATTGCCCCCTCTCAATTACATCCAAATAGCCATGCATTCATATACGGGACTTGCATCCTCTTCATGAGCATCCTTTTTAGGCTTCCCACTTCTGGCGATATTCGTTACATCTATCGCTTCAAGAGACGGTCAGACAGTCCATCTTTCATATTTCTAGAGCCACATAGTAAATGCCAAATCCTGACTGGGGCATGGAGCAAATTTTCCCAGTACAAGCAAGAGTGGTTCTACGTTCGTTGTCCTTCCGGTTTCGCCAGGAGATGGGTAGAAGGGAGTAAGTTCGTTTTCTAGATCAACACTTGAATTTGGTGGAATCTGCATCTTTTCTGACTCTTTATCCACTTTTCCAGGTATCAATCCACGTCCCGAAGGCTCCGGATACTCTGAAGCTGTGGCAACTATCCGGGCTCTCCCCGCAGAAGATCGGGACGTCAGATCTCTCATTTCAAATGAGTCACTTGCGAGATTTGGAATGTTGTCGGAAGGTCGCCGAATAAGTCTTCCCCAAGGCGTCACTCTATCCAGACCTGCCTCAGGCAAGGGACAAAGGCAGGCTGGGCCTTCAACATGTAACGCCCCTGACACGCCAGAAGAGGGAGAAATTAGAGAAGGCAAGACGCCCGAAGTACCGGGTGAAAACGTTAGTCCCGCCCAGGACCTGATAGTCGAAGTCCATGATATTGAAACGTCATCTTCCCCTTCCAAGGGAAAAAAGAAATTGACCTACAAGTTGAGGAGGAAGAAAGTGGGTGGAACTTCTAATGTTACTCTTATTCCAGAGGAGAGAGAACCATCCCCCCAACCCTTAGAAAGTTCACTAAAAGGTCTATCGAATCTCACCATCCCTGACGATCTGCTCAATTATGGTTTCGATGACTCAGAGGCGCTTAAGCTTCATTCGCCCGCCAGAGGCAATGCAGGCAATCATGCCCATGTCCAGGGAGAAAAAACTCCTATTAGTAAAGATAAAGAAACTGGTCCGTCGGGGGGAACACTAGGACACACACGCACACGTGCACTTCATCCTACACTTCAATTTTTGTCATCACCCCGATCTTTTCTAACTTGTCGTTATTCTCATTCTATGCAGGTGACATGGGACGCTCCCAGGGATTTGATCGTCTTCACGGCTCATCCATTTTTCATCATTCTGGCCGGGATTCGGGCACCAGCAAGCGCCGAGACAGAGACGACTCTGGAGACCGAGACAACCGTCCCCGAGAGTCGACTTATCGAAAGAAATCACACAGCCAGTCTTCATACTCCCGCGATCTTCCTTCTCAAATAGAACAAGGCACAGAGAAGTCTTCGCTGAAGGGGTCTCAACCTGATGTTCCCCGTGATCAACATTCTGGTTCATCTAGCACACGGCAGTCCCGGGAACATCGTAAGAGAACGGAACTTTCAAAGCCACCTCCCCCTGTTCCTTCAGCAGACCCGATGATATCAGAGAAGCTGGCCGAGCTTAAAGTTAAATTTCCCAAACTCTGCTTTGATGGTCTGAAGTTCCTTCCAGCAATCCATCACATTCTGGGACATGTTAAGCAGAGTGCCATCGCTTGCAACAATGACGTTTATGTTCAACATGACGCGTTTGTTCATTTAGTTGAAAAAGTCTCGGAGGTTTCTGTCGAGCGTCAACAGGAAATCGACCGCCTGAAGCTTGAAGCTATTTTCGATAAATACATTATCAAAAATCAGGATGAAGAGTTCGATTCGTTCAAATCCCAACTCGAGGCTGCCGAACAAAGTGCTAAAGATACTACGGAGGCCGTCACTCGTCTAGAGATGACTCATAAAAAGGAAATTGACGAAGCGGTCCAACGTTGTGGGGCCCTGGCTTTAGAAAAAGACTCTATTCAAAAAGAAAAGGATGCACTTGCCATGAGGTTAAAGAGTTGAAAGAACTACTCTCTAAGGAGAAGGAAGAGAAAATAGCTGCTCAAGAGGACTCTCAACGATACTGCAACGAGATTGTTGCTACGCGACTCTTGAAGGCAAAGCTCGACGATGAGCTTTATAAGGTCGGGATGGTGAAAGATGAAGCCCGTGAAGAGGGCAAGAGAATAGCATCCGCGGAGATCGACTCTCGCCTTGAGGCGGCTGCAAAGGCCGGTAGAGAGGAGATCAAATGCTTGTTCGACCCATTGATAGCCAAATACAACGCCCGTGTCCTCATGCATCGGGACTTGACTTTCCTTGGCGAGGGCTACCTTGAATATCTAGCCGAGGCATGGGAAACTTTGGTAAAGATTATAAAGGTGGAATCGGGTGTCGAGGAGGTTGATAAGGATGCTTTAGTAAAAGAGATTCTCAGGGGGAACGAGCCTTCAGACTTGTCCGCAGCAATGGCCCTCTTTGGCAAAGGCTCTTCTCCATCAAAGGAGAAAAATGACCTGGTTGGTCCGTCTGGAACCGAGCCTTCAGCTCCTCCTCCTATTCAATCGGTTGATCGGCCAGCACTTGATCCATTCGAGCAACATGTTGGTTATGATTCGGAAGACCCTAGCCTCGGCATTCACGTGCTATCCTCTATTCTAGAGGGTGAGACTCCTCGGACGGCTGAAAGCCAACAAGAAACCGATATATAACCCTTCTTCTTAAAGTTCAAAGAACCGTCGCTTTCGGCGAGAGGTTATTGTATTCTAAAATTCGTACTTTGCATTTTTATGCAGGCCGCTCTGATCCTGAACCGACTCCAAGGAGCGATGACGCCAAGGAGGAGATGGGGAAAATGAGCGATGCTACTCACGCGGGAGTAACCCCCGGTCCTGATGCTCAGGTGATTGGGGCGCTTGACAATGATAAGTCTGAAACTTCGTCCCCCGTCGAAGGGAGTTATGAAATTGAAATTACGGGCGCCTCAGGACACACTTCGAAAGTGAGTATGAAGGAGCAGCTTGCTGAAGAGAAAAAGAAGAAGGTTGAGATCAAGGCCGAGCCCCAAGTAATAGAACTTGATGACCCGTTGAACAGGCCTCTAAAAGTCATTCTTCCTGGCAAATCCAAACCACTGGATGTTCCTCCTCCCACTCCTGACACCGCTTCTTTGGCAAGCAAAACATCCAAGAGAAAGCGTGTGGGGGAGGAGTCATCCAAGAAAACCAAGGAGGAAAAGAAGCTAAAGAAATTGAAGAAGTAGTCACTACACTCGTTCAACGAGGTTTAGCTTAGATCATGTAATTACTTTCATTCATTTCTCTTCGTAGTCAATGTAAACAGACTTTTGACTCCGAGTTTTGGAGGAGTAGTTGTACAACCCCATTTTGGATCAATGAATAAAGTTTAGTTTCTTCGTCTTTTAAATGGCTCTTGTTTTTTAGCTTTCTGTATAACTGTGGTCAAAACTCAAGTTCTTGTGAGTCACATGAGCTTCCAATCCATTTTCACCTTGCTTGGAGATTCTTTAGAATTGTACATCTCTTATTTCACATCTTTGGTACTTAGAATATTTTTTAATCCGCACTTCGGGGACTTAGAGTACTCCGGTCCGCGTTCAGGGGACCTGGAGATTTAAGTCGTTTATACTCTAGTCCGCACTCCAGGGATTTAGAGTACTCCAGTCCGCATTCAGGGGACTTGCAGATTCTGAGTCGTTTATACTCTAGCCCGCACTCCAGGGGCTTAGAGTACTCCAGTCCGCATTTTGGGGACTTGGAGATTCTGAGTCGTTTATACTCTAGCCCGCACTCCGGGGTCTTAGAGTACTCCAGTCCGCATTCTGGGGACTTGGAGATTTTGTCGTTTATACTCTAGTCCGCACTCCGGGGACTTAGAGTACTCCAGTCCGCGCTCAGGGGACTTGGAGATTTGGTCGTTTATACTCTAGTCCGCACTCCGGGGACTTAGAGTACTCCAGTCCGCATTCAGGGGACTTGGAGATTCTGAGTCGTTTATACTCTAGCCAGCACTCCGCGGGCTTAGAGTACTCCAGTCCGCGTTCTGGGGACTTGGAGATTTTTTCGTTTATACTCTAGTCCGCACTCCGGGGACTTAGAGTACCCCAGTCCGCGCTCAGGGGACTTGGAGATTTAAAATGTTTATGCGCGTTCGCATGTCAGAGAGAATAATGTAACTCCAATTGTTTGTCATCGGATTATAAGGCACAGAAACATCGGTAATTCATAGAAAAGATGGCTTCAAGCCTTTATTAATGAAAACAAACTAAATCGTCCGATTACATGCTCAAAAGGAAACTAAGAATCGATGGAATAAAAACATATAGGAAATAATTGCACCTAAAACATGAAAGAAACAGGCTAAATATAATAACGTCGCAAATGTTCACTGTTCCACGCTCGGGGGAGTATCATGCCATCAATGGTCGTTAGCTTGAAGGTTCCCTCTCCAAGCTTCCGTTCTACGACATACGGACCTTCCCAGTTGGGTTTCATACGTGACGGTATCGGAAAAACTCATTTCAAAACGAGATCTCCCACATCAAAGATTCTAGGGCGGACTTTTTTGTCATAATACCGCTTAACTCGGTGCCTATATGCCGCTGCCCTTAATTCAGCTTCTTCACGTTTTTCATCAACAAAGTCTAGTGATTCCAACAAGAGATCCTGATTCATCCTAGGATCATAATGTGTCACCCGATGTGATGGAAGTGGAACTTCAAGCTCCATGGGTATAACAGCTTCCGAGCCATATGCCAATGCGAATGGAGTGTGGCCAGTCGCGGACTTGTGGGTAGTTCTATAAGCCCATAACGTCGTTGGAAGTTCATCTACCCACTTGCCTCCAGCTTTTTCCAAACGCTTCTTTAATATGGACTTGATTATTTTGTTCACGGCTTCAACTTGTCCATTAGCCTTCGGATGAGCAACTGCGGCGAACTTTTTCTCAATGTCGTACTTTAAACAGAAATCTTTGAATTCCCTACTTTCAAATTGAGTTCTGTTGTCTGTAATGATGGTTCGCGGGAGGCCAAAGCGGCATATAATGTTTCGTACAACGAAATTAATGACCTTCTTGGAGGTGATTGTGGCTAAAGGCTCCGCCTCGACCCATTTGGTGAAGTAGTCGACCGCAACTATCGCGTATTTTGCACCACCTTTGGATATAGGCAAAGAACCGATTATGTCGATTCCCCAAATTGCAAACGGCCAGGGACTAACCATTTGCGTGAGTTCCGTTGGCGGAGCTCTCGGGATTTTCACGTACCTTTGACACTTATCACATTTTCTCACATAATTTGCAGCATCCCGATTCACAGTTGGCCAATAGTATCTGTAGCGGAGGATCTTTTTTGCTAGTGTTTGCCCCCCCAGTATGGTCGCCACACTCTCCCTCGTGAACTTCCTTCAAGACCCGCTTTGTCTCATCGTGGGAAATGCACCGTAGTAAGGGGACCGAGAACCCCTCTTATACATTACTCCTCCCTACATCACATATCGCGCGGCTTTGCGAATGACCTGTCGTCTTTCGCTTCTTCTTTCGGGCAAAGTTCCACTTAGCAGGTACTGTTTGAATGAGGTTATCCATGATTTCTTCTAGATTTCCGTTTCCAACACGAAATCGACCTCCATCACATCTATGCTTGGAGTATGTAAAGTTTCGACGGGAACTAATCCCATCTGCTGTGCATCGCCGGTACTTGCGAATTTGGCCAACGAGTCGGCTTCCTTGTTCTGTTCACGCGGGACATGCGAAATGTCGTAGTGTTCAAAGTTCGCTAATAGTTCCTGAACCAGAGCAAGGTACGGAGCAAGCTTTTGTCCCCTTGCTTGGTAATCTCCTCGCACTTGGTACACCACCAATTGTGAGTCACAAAAGATTTCAACTGATTTTACCCCGAGTTCTCCGACAAGCTCTAAACCAGCAATCAATGCTTCATATTCTGCTTCATTATTCGTAGCCGGGAAATTGAGCTTCAAAGCATAACAAATTGATCGATTTTCTGGAGTCACAAGAACTACACCAGCCCCAAAGCAACGGTCGTTTGATGCCCCATCAGTGTACAATTTCCATCGAATGGGGGGAATGACACTATGACTATCCGGTTCGTCTGATACGGTAAACTCAGCGATGAAATCCGCTAATGCTTGCCCTTGTATGGCTCTTCGCGGCAGGTAGGTAATATCAAACAGACTCAACTCGATATTCCATTTTAACATCCTTCCAGAAGTTTCTGGTCATTGGAGTACCTGTCGCAAAGGCTGATCGGTATAGATACTGACTGAGTGTGCTTGAAAGACGTAGCTTACGTGATGCAATCACCAAGCAATAGGCCAATTTATCAATTTTAGGATAATTTCTTTCTGCCCCCGTTAAACGTTTACTAACGTAATACACCGGCTTTTGAACTCGGTCCTCCTCGCGGACCAAAGCTGCACTTATAGCATGCGGGGATATGGCCAAGTATACGTACAACATTTCGTGGTCTACTGGTTTCGATAGCACTGGAGGACTTTCCAAATGCCTTACCAGAGCTCGGAACGCTTCCTCACAGTTGGATGTCCATTCGAAATTCCGCTTTCCTTTCTTTATTATATCGAAGAAGGGAATACACTTGTCTGTGGCTCTGGATATGAATCGACTCAGCGCAGCCACCTTTCCATTCAAGCTTTGTACCTGTTTTATAGTTATGGGCACTTGTATATCTCGAATAGCTTGAATCTTTTTCGGGTTAGCTTCAATTCCCCAGGCATTAACAATGAATCCCAAAAACTTCCCTGACGCAATGCCGAAGGAACACTTCAGAGGGTTGATCTTCATCCCATAATATCTAAGTATGTCAAACATCTCTACTAAGTCTAAAATGTGGTCGTTTGACTGTCGTGACTTCACGAGCATGTCATCCACATAGACTTCCATTATTCTACCAATCTGATCTTTAAACATTCGATTCACCAAACGCTGATAGGTTCCTCCCGTGTTTTTCAATCCAAAAGGCATAACCATGTAGCAGTATAGCCCAACGTCCGTGACAATACTGGTGTGTTCCTGGTTCGAAATGTGCATCGGGATCTGATTGTATCCCGAGTACGCATCCATGAACGACAATAACTCGTGTCCTGCAGTGGAGTCGACCAACTGATCAATTCTAGGTACTGGGAAACTGTCCTTGGGGCACGCTTTGTTTAAATCATAATAATCTACGCAAGTTCTCCACTTCCCATTCGCTTTTTTCACTAGCATGGGGTTTGACACCCATTCAGGGTAGAGGGCGTCGCGGACGAACCCATTGGCTTTGAGTTTGTCCACCTCCTCTCTGAGAGCAGCGGACCTCTTAGGGTCCATTCCTCTCCTTTTTTGCTTAACTGGGACGTACTTTGGGTCTATGTTCAACATATGACTCGTAATAGCGGAAGAAATCCCGCACATGTCGGAATGTGTCCAAGCGAAAACATCGAGATTCGCTCGGAGGAAATCACTAATGTCTTCAATCATCGAGGGGCTGAGTTGTGATCCAATCTTCAGTACTCGCGATGGATCGTCTCGGCTGACTGAAATGTCAATCGTCAGTTCAGCCGGTGCTGCTTTTTCTTCCCTGGGTTCCTCATCGTCATCTCTCGGATCTATGTCTCTGTAGATCCGAGAATTTTGCCCGAGCCAGGGCTCGGGCATTACTTGTCAATTGTTAGCATTCTGAATGCGAACGGAATTGTCCGCAACCTTTGCCTTTTCCCTCCGCTGGGCCTCTCGGAGCTTAGCCACATAACATGCACGACCGGTCGCCTGGTCGCCATGAACAACACCTACTCCTTTGTCAGTCGGAAACTTTAAAGTCAAACACCACGGGGCCAATGCTGCCCTAAACTCAGCCAGGCCCGATCGACCTAGAAACACATTGTATGGAGAATCTACATCCAAAACTACGAAAGGTAGGATTCGCACCCTCCTATGCTCACCTTGTCCCAGTTCAACCGGCAACTCAACATACCCCACTGCATCAGTCGTTGCACCATTAAAGCCATGGATACGAGCTTTAGATGGCTTCAAATCCTTCATCTCCATCTTCATCTGGTCATAAGCCTTCTTGAAGATGATATTGAAAGAACTCCCATAATCAATCAAAATTCTTTTCACAAAAGCCGGCCCGATTGTCGTAGATATAACCATCGGGTCAATGGTAGGAGCCTCCACTTGGCCAGCGTCTCTGCTCCTGAATACTATATCGTCTATCATCGTGCGCTACTGTTTAGCGGGGGTCCCATCCTCCATGTTGGAACAACACTCAAAATCTGCATGCCTCAAGGAATTTGCATACCGCTCCATTTCTTGCCAGTTCTTATCTGCAGGGTGAGGTCCGCCGATGATCGTGTTTATGACCAGTCTGCCCACGGTCCGAGCAGGCTCCTCGGGGTGATGTGGAGCTGGTGCATGACCGGGATTGGACGTTCCATGTCCACCTTCTTGTGAATTCTTTACAAACTCCTGTAACTTTTTCTGCCTGATCAACTTCTCTATAGCGTCGTGTAGGTGTATGCACTCTTCAGTATTGTGCCCATAAGTCTCATGGAAGCGGCAATACTTCCCAGTCCGCTTTTTCTCCTCGGACGACTCCTTTGGGCGCGGCTTTCTGTATTGAAAGGTATTGCAGTTTGATAGGTAAATATTCTCAAGAGATGCATTCAGCGGGGTGTATTCATTGTAGGTTGGAATTCTCGGCTTACATTTCCCCGCTTCTCTTTTCTTCCCCTGATTTCTTCCTCCGGAGTCCTTTGCCTGTCCGGGCTTGTTCTGGACATTGACCTGAACTTCCTCGAGTTGTCTCCGGATTGCTTCACAGCGATGTTTCTTTTCATGGTCTCTTGAACAGGCCCCGGTACCTTATCTTGCCTTATCCACCTGGCTTCCTCTCTTCTTATGAACTGATGTGCCTTTGAGTAAAAACGCTCTAGCGTAGTTGGAGGTTTTCCTGCTAGCCAATCTCCAAACTCTGAATCTGGATCCATACCTTGCATCACAGCCATAAGAATCACGTGATCATTGGGATTACTGACTTCAGTAGACGCAACATGGAATCTCTGCAAATACTCCTTCAACGACTCCCCTGGAGCTTGGATCACACTTGATAGAGACATCACGTCCTTAGGACGAGTAGCATGTATTCTGAACTATTCTATAAATTTCTTCGCCAACTCCTCGAAACTGGATACGGACCGCGGAGGAAGTCGGGTGAACCACATGATAGCGATCCCAGATAGAGTTATTGGAAAGCATCTACACTTGGTTGCATCATTTGCTCTAGCCGAATCCATCATCCATTCGTACCTCATCACATGTTGCCTAGGATCGTTCTTTCCTTCGTAGGCCAGGATAGTCGGCATGCTAAACTTTCTGGGGTACTCAGCCTGTAGAACAGCGTTTGTGAATGGAGTATGACTCCTGGATACTCCCCAATCATCATTTGATAAGCGTTGATCCTCTTTCATCAACTATCTGATCATAGCTGTCAGGTCTGGGGTTTGTATGGAAGACGGAAGGTTGGAGTCTGTCCTACGAGATTGATCAGGTTCATGCCTCCTTTGTTGGCGATCTGCCAGACGTGCATCTTGAGGTTCGGCATCGTTGGCATCTTGGTGGGCCGGGTGTCCAGCTTCCATACGCGCTCCAGCTCCTAAGTTTCTCGTCCCTGCTTCGTTGCGGTCTCCGAGGTGTATGTGATCCCTAGTAGTTTGATCGGCAGCACCTGCCTGCGTAGTTTCAGTCTTGCGGCGTCTACGCCTAGGGGGTTCATCAGATGAAGTTGAGCTATCAGATGAAGAGTAAGGAGCTGGACTGCCCCCAGCATTCCGATGCTGTTGTTGAGTGAGCTGTGCCATAAGGTTGGCGTTGGCTTGCATCTGCTCTCCAAGTTGTCTCCTGCTTTCCATGAGCTCTCTCATCATGTCGTTGAACTCTATTCTGGTGACAGCTTGCATTTGGTCCTGGGTTGCAGTCCCTGCACCCAGATTCGCTTGCTGATTGCTAGGTCCTATTTGTTGTACGCTAGCGGTCTCATGGACGTCCTCATTATGAGAGGCTGATCTGGTACGTGGTCTTCCCATTGTAGAGTTATTGACAAGAACTTTGAGTAGAATCAACGGACGTCTTATGAATGACTCGGATCTCCTTTGGGGGATTTATTCAATCCAGTAGCTTCAAAGCAGATCCTTGTGGCCTGAGAATTTGATTCTCAGTGAAAGCACCAAAGTGTTAGCACCAAAATTGGTCACTAACCTCGTTGAGAAAGATTGTGCATAGAGATTAATGAAGAAAGTAAATTTAAACAGAGAATTATATGCTAAGTTAAATGCAAAGACGAGAACACCACCCGCCGTTCGTAGCTCGGTTGGTTTGGGAGCTGGGAGATGGGAACCAAAGGACTGTGTTCGGGCAGGTTCGAATCCCAGCGCCAAACCATCAGTGGGAGTTTCAACGTTAAGCATCCGTGTGCGACGACTAAATAAAAGCGGGGTAGACACACGGCGTGGGGTTTACTTAAGTGAGTATCAATGAATACCATGATCTTAAGGTTCCCCATGATCTTAAAAAAAAGACGAGAACACCAGATTTATAGTGGTTCGGCGTAACTGCCTACGTCCACTTTGAAGTTAGTCTTTATTGCTTTACTCAACGATTGATTACAGATACAATCCGTACATCAACTACTTGAATACAATTGCTAAGTAAAAAGAATGAGTCTTGAAAGTGGCAGAGTCTCCCCAGTGTTCTCGAAAAAAGGTCCATTTCACTGTGCCCCTGTCCCTCTATTTATAGACGAAGATGGGTTGGACTTCCCTCTTGGGCCTATGAGTGAGATACCTCAGCCCATGGTGAGTGATTTCTGCGTGCCGAGCCGTAAATGCCGAACGACAAAGGCTGAGCCACATGTTCAAGCCGGTCGAGGCTTTTATGCCGAACGAAGCAGTGCGTTGCGCTGAGTGTGTAGGCCGAACAAGGCTGTAGTGCCGAATAGGGTACAAGTGTCGAGCGAGACTTCTGTCGAGCGAGGCTTCATGTCGGTCGAGGCTTCTGCCAAACGATAATGAATGCCGAGCGAGGTTCGTGCCGAACGAGTATAGATGCCGAACGGCGCTTGGATGGCGAACGAGTATAGATGTCGAACGGCGCTTGGATGCCGAATGAGTAGAGATGTCGAACGGTGCTTGGATGCCGAACGAGTATATATGCCAAACGGCGCTTGGATGCCGATCGAGGACAGATGTCGAACGACGCTTGGATGCCGAACGAGTATAGATGCCGAACGGCGCTTGGATGCCGATCGAGGACAGATGCCGAACGGCGCTTGGATGCCGAGCGAGTATAGATGCCGAACGGCGCTTGGATGCCGAACGAGGACAGATGCCGAACGGCGCTTGGATGCCAACCGATGCTGGATGCCGAACGACGCTTGGATGCCGAGCGATGCTTGATGCCGAACGACACTTGGATGCCGAGCGATGCTGGATGCCGAGCAATCCCTGAATGCCGAACGATCCAGCTATGCCGAATGACCTAGTTGCATGGTCAAACCTCCAGGTAACAGTTTGGTTATCGTAAGGTAAAAACCCATCCGTGTTTATGTGCGGCGTGGTCTTATGAGATACTTTTATTTTCAAAAGATTTTTGAAACATTAAAATTCAATTGGGTGTGTTTTTTCTCACGCTGGTTTACCAAACTAACTCGGGTGTAATTTTATGATAACGCTCGAGTCAGATCGAGTATATTTATAGATTGCTTTAGATGCATTGGAGCTTAGGAGACAAGCTAGAGGTCCAAGACTTATCTACACGTTTCTTTATGTTTCGATGTGTTGCTTATTGGTTGTATTTATCAGCAATTGTAAGGATAGACTATTATAACTGTTTGTGCTGAAATAGGTTAGTATACTCTGATTGGTGCATGTATATTACATTTTCCTTTGTGTAAAGATTCATTGTATAATATAGATTATTCGTTCCGTTGTGAGATTCTATGTTGTTTAGTTTCATCTTATCTTCTTTCTTCCTTCTTCTTTTCCCTAAAATCAGGTTTTCCGACATTCGATTGCTCGGCACACAATACAGTGGACGTGTTAGTATCGATTTTTGAGGGTCGAAATCCTGGTTCTTTACATTTGGTACCAGAGTGCAAGGTTAAGTGAGAACCATGGCTTTGGTGGGGATTACTCATTATAGATAAGGCAGTAGCACCCTAGAATGAGTTTGAGTGTATGTGTGTGTGTGTGTGTGTGTATATGAGCACGTATTTGTTAGTGATATAAAAATCTTTTATATTGTGTTTATTGATCTGTTGAATGGCTTATGGATTCTGGTCAATACGAGTAATTAACGTTATTGATAGGAGTCTCTAAACACTTGAACATAGCAATTCGACACGATATTGTTTTAAAATTTGTTAAAAGAAATAATTTTACCTTGGTTATATTTTATATATATAAAGGAATAATTTTTCAGAAATTATTGCAGTATATATGGTGTGTTTGGTTGTTAGTGAATAGTAATATTTGATTATTATCATTTGTTGTTTGTTGTTTGTGTTCGAATAAAAGTTGTTATTATTATTATAATATTAACAAAGATAAATAATTAAGGAATGGTTTTATATAACCCAAGTGAAATTATATTTTGGGAAAATCTATAAATATGATTTGCAAATAAAAAGGATTTAAAAGCTGAGAATTTGAGAATTTAAATCTCGGTGGTTTTGAAAAAAAAAATTCAAAGGTTTTGGAAGAATAATAATAGTATTATTTTGGAAATATTTTGATTAGAAATATTTTAAAAGGTTTTAAAGGAAATAGAAAGCATTGAACTCACTTCAGTCGTTGGGAAATAATTCTAGTGATGACTATATCATCATCGGCGTTTGATTTTCGAGTTTCTAAGGATGGATTGCTACCATTTGAGTTTTGTTTTGGTAAAACTAGTTTTGATTATAAAATTCAAAAGTATGATTTTGAATACAAATGAAATATTTATAGTATTGTTTCAAAATAATTTGAAATAAGAATAGGGTGTTTAAACTCTGAAAATTTTCATTCAAGTATTTTATGAAAATATGAGAAAATAAGTTTTATAATTTAAAAATTTTGAGAATTATTAAGTTAAAACAAATCATTTTTACATTTGTTGAATATAAATGTTAAGAAAGGTAAAATTGAAATTGAACAATGAAATTAAATTTAACTTAAGTTAAGATAAATGAAATAGATTTTGAAAAGAAATTTGACTCAAGAAAAGGGGAATGGAGTGAATTAATGAAATGAGTTAAATGAAACCGGATATGATTAGAAATGGATATGAACTTAAGTCGTGAAGAGATAATAAACATGAGAAGTGTTGTATAGAATGTTTATAATAAACTTAAGTAAAACTTGATGGAATGGTTCTTAAGTGACATTAGTATAGAAATAAGTTAGCTAGGTAATAAATGAATGTGAATAAAGCAATGTGAATAATGATTATGAATAAAAGAATGTAAATAAAAGAATTGTATATATAAGAAACCAATTGAAATAAATACGTAAGTTGTATGTATATTATTTTATTCGCATAGTTGTTCGATCCAGATTCAAGTACATGATTTTGAGATGATTTACATCGGTCCGAGTTAGAATTTCTCACTCGATTCTTGATGGTGAACATTGGATATGGATTTTAGATTGATTTTGTGATTCTCTATCATAGTTTATGACTATGTAAGAAGAATGGCGGTTTCCAATCAAGGAACCGGATCTGGGTCTGCATTAGAGTGGTCGCATGAACGATGCTAGTTCAGAAATGAAATTGTATGGTCGAGTAAGCGATCAGATTTAATATTGCATATGATGATATATGTACATCATACGAGCTTTAATAAATTAAATGTTAACATTGGAAAATGTAAATTGTTATGGTTATGAATTAATTGAATGGGTATTATGTGTTTGATGGTTTCTCTGGTTAGATTTGATACATTTGCATATAATTCTTGTATAGTCTATGTTATATATTGATATTACTTTCCCTATACTTGTTTTCATTGGTTGTTGAGTGATTAGTAGGTGCGGATGGTGTATGCTTCGCATTTGAAGTTCGCTTTCGCATTATATTGATTGTATATGTTTGCTAATGCTAATAAAAGGTACCCATTTCAGATTACATCTCGTATTTTTATGTTGTTCCCTATGGGATGCCTCATCCTTGAAGATGAGATGAATATTTATGATTATATATATATTGACATTTTTTCCGATCTAGCCACGCAAAGGAGACGCTGTCGAAATTTTCTGTATATTAAAGAGTTAATTTTTTTTTGAAATGTTAATGTTATAACTTGGAATGGTATTAGTTAGTAACTATGAATGAATTAAAGATTTAGAAGATGTGATAACAAAATTTCAAAAAATTGGTGTTGAAAAGTTAATTGGTTTGGGTTACTTGCTAATTTCGAGGATGAATTCTTTTAAGGGAGGAAGAATGTAACAACCCAAAATTTAAGTCATTTGAATTTGGAATGTTTAATTGATTTTAAATATTGAAAATTTAATTTTATAAGTTGAATAACTTGAGTTTCAAATATAATGGTTATTTGAATATTTGAAATTGTTTAAATAATTAAATATCGAATTTTATATGAATTAAAATGATTTCGAAAGTTGATTTAAATTCTATTTGGATAGGAATAAAGATAGTAAACTTTTGAATTTGAATTTAAAAGCGATTAAACTTTTTTATTATAATCGTTTTAAATAACGTGTGAAAATAGCCTTCCGGACCACTGTCTTGGATTTCGACAAAACTAGTGCCATTAGAACTGTAATAGTGTATTATTGTATGTTAACGAATTTCATGGCGATCAGACAAATCATTTGGTTGTGCGAGTTCGAAACGCATAAAAATTAATTAAATAAATTTAGATTAATACAATATAATTGAGTTTGAAAAGCTAACTTCTGTATATGATCTAATTAGGTCTTGATAATGGTTCCATTGAGTTTGGAATAGGGGTATTACATATAGAACGCCAATGAGCATGGCTCGATAGGATCGAGATTTTTCGGACGTGTAATGTCGGGTTTTATTGAATATAATAATGTCTCACCATACCCTTTTGCTAGGCCATACGTATAGCCCATACCCCCATAACTTTAGCCACACCCACACCTGTTATCCCACCTTTTTCTCAAGGCTGGAATATCAACAAATTGGCAAGGGACAATGGATATCAGAATTGGAGATCGATTAGAAACAAGGCTGCAATGGATGTCGTCAAAATTTGACCGGGCTCCGATCGGGACGGAATCGATCGGAGATGATGATCAATGCTAGAAAAGACTACATTTCAAATTTCAGGTTAATCGGAGTTCGTATGGAGGAGATATGATCGATACAAGTTAAAAGAAATATGATGTTCGAATCCATCAAGTTGCTTTGTTCGAATCCATCAGAGGCGAGCAACTTCGAATCGATCATCTTCGAATCGATGATGCTCGAATCGATCCGTGGTCATGCAATTCATAACCATCTTCTTCGTATCGTTCCAGAGTAAGCACTCCATGACAACGCTTCGGTATTGTTCGCATCCCTTTGAACTACGCAGTTCGTATCGATCCACAGACCACAATTGATCGATGCAAACAAGGGAGCAAACGAATGCGAATACTATCGGTGCCAGGCCAATACGAACAAAATGGGATATGGTTTAGGCTTTGATCTTGGAACGAGCAAGGCGCGAGCAACCCAGTCAACGTGCCTCAAAGAGCGGATCGACCCAGGGATTTCGCAACACGTCATCACATGCGCACATGCCCTGATCGACACGAACGGATCGATTCGAATCTATCGATTCGAACCACATTGCCTGCCGAATACTTCAATCTCGTATCGACCATATCTCCTAAACCATAAATCCAAAAGCTATGAAATTTTCACAGGAGCTTACGTGCATGTTGAAGAGTGTCCACACCAAATTTCAGCTCGATTGGATCAATTCTTGATCGATACGAAATTGCTTCGTATCGATCCCGAAACGGGCCCAGATTTCCTAAACGCGGGCATGTGGGCCCACTCACGTGCCAGAAGTGGTCTCCCTAAATTTAGGCGAAATATCAGCCTCCTACACCTATAAATAGAGCCCCAGGTCATTCGGGAGGAAGGATCGGGATTCAGAAGCGCCCAGACTCTACCGGATTCGATCCTACACTTCATCATCGCTGTTAAACTCGAATTTCTTCATTGTAATTGTTGTAATCAACTATAATCAGCAAGGATAATCAATAAAAAGATAAACCTTTGAAGTGGACGTAGGCCGGAGATAGCCGAACCACTATAAATCTTGTGTTCTGTCTGTTATTCTTCATTTTATGATTATCTGCTTTACTTAGATCTGAGATCTATGGTTATACACTGTTGATTTGTGTTCATACACTGGTGCTTTCACGACATTCGGGGTTTGTGACCAATTTTGACGCAAATACTTTGGTGCTTTCACTGAGAAGGACTAGCACCCGCTACGCAAGATTTGAAGTTCAGAATTGAAAGCTTGAATATTTGAAAGACAATGACTTGACAAACAAGTAGAAGGCAAAGAGCTGAGAGAAGCCAACAAGGAGGAAGTCATGAGGCGTCCTCCGAAGCTGGAGAAGGACAAGCTTCTGTCTACATCACAAGGGACAAGATGGAGGCTATGGCGAATTCAATACATGAAAGAATAATGAAAAGCCAACAGGAAATGATGCAAACTTTCTTCGAACAGATGAGAGCTGCAGGGATGCAGAACTTAGAACCAGCCACAGCGGCTGTTAATGTGGAACAAGGAGCTAGGGTTATGGGGCCCAATGTAAGATAGAATACAGAACCTGAAGGCAATCAACAAGGGCTTGGGGGCAGGCCCGCAGGATCCAACACAGATGGACCTTTGGAAGGAGTTCAACAGGCTAGGGCTAACGTTGCTACTAATGAGCCACATGAAGAATATGTGCCGGAGTTCCCTCGGGAGCATGGGGGGCAACCCCTAACAGACAACGCTGGATTAGCAGAAATCATTAGGAAGACTATGCGTGGAGGCTTGACCAATAGAGATTTGGAAGGAGTGAATAGGAGTCCGTTCGCTCGAGAAATCAAGATAGCTCAGAATCCACCTAAGTTCAAATTACCTAGCGTGGAAGTATATGATGGCAAGGCTGACCCGACTGATCACTTGATGAGATACACTAGACACATGGAAGTGCTGGGGGCATCGGAGGAAGTGATGGCCAGATGTTTCTCGTTGTATTTGACAGATCTAGCTGCAATGTGGTTTAGGCAGCTGGGAGAAGGATCTATCAGGACTTGGAGGGAGTTGGTGGACAGGCTTTTGGTTAACTAGTTATGTTATATAGTCGATAAAAGTTATTAATTAGATATTTGGATGATTTACTGTTTATCAGTTTTTTTGGATTTGTTCCTGCCTCTTGAGCGGATTACCTTATATATGTATATACACCTGCCTAATAGCACATGACCCATTATATATGATTATATAATGTATGTGATGCAGGGGGATAGGTTGGAGGGATCCAACGGGATTTCTCGCTATTGTTGATTTATTTCCAAAAAAAATCCTGTTATACGAATTATTGGATATGAAACCTAATTTATGGACACTATTAGTTATGATATTTTTTATGTTCAAAACTGAAACCCGATAGTGATAAAAAATCAATAATAATACGGGTTAAGCATTTGGTAGTTGTTGGCCTCAAATTAGTAATTTAAAATACTATAAGTCGCCGTTTGGTTTGAAATTGGGTTGAAGACGAAGAAAGATTTAAAATCTGAATTTGTGATTTTTGGAAACATTTTATTTTAAATGGATTTAATTTCAATTTATTCCAACCTTTTTATCTGTCTTTTCTAAATTATTAGCAGTGATTTAAAGTGTTCAACTATTGACTGTAAATGTTTAATAGTTGTTTATTTATGTTAATAATGTTTTAAAAGTTATTTATTTATATTTAATATTGCTTTAAAGAATATTTATTTATATTTAATGTTGTTTAAAAGCTATTTATTTATATACTAATATATTAAAAAGTTAATATTTAAATAATTAATATGGCTTGAAATTAATAATAATGATTTATTAATAATGTTTTGGAAATAAATTATCACTATTTATAATAATGGTAAAGATTAATTATTATTGTTTATTTAATAATTTTTTGAAATTATTAATTATCATTTTTAAGATGTTTTAAAATTAATAATTATTTTTTATTTATAATGTTATTGTTAATAATAATTATTATATGATAGTGTTTTGAAGTAAATGATTTTTATGTTTTCAAGACTCATAAATTGAGTTTTATAAACGGACTTGGGTTTTATAAGAGGAGTTTTATAAAATGGTTTGAACACTTAAAGAAAGATTATTTACCAGGTAAAAGAGTTGTATAAATGGTTAGGTATTCATAAACAAAATTTTAGAAATGAGTTATAGATTTATATGGGAAGTGTATAATTAGTTTATGGATTATAAAGATTTTATAAATGATTTGAGAAATGCTTTAGAGATGTTTATATATGGTTTTAGAGATTTATAAAATAGTTTGTAAATGGGTTTTAGAAATTTATAAAGGAGTTTATAAATGGTTTTAGAATTGTGTAAAAAGAAAATCTTCCTTCATTCTGTGAATATACTTATATCATGAGATACTTAGGTGTAGCCTTGTGCTTGTACTTAGGGTGTAAGAGGTTGACTTTAGATTTCTTAAGGATGAAGTTTTAGGAAAATATTTAGATATTTTGTAATATTTATATATATATGTGTGTGTGTGTGTGTGTACGCGCGCGCGCATATATGTAGGTATATATGTGTTCATGTTCATGTACATGTATGTGTGTATATGTATATCTCAAATGATTCACAACGTTGCACAACTTTTCTACATTAAATCATTATGCATTCCGATTTCGATTTCCAGTCATATTTTCACTTCTTATTTAATATATATGTATGTATGTATGTATGTATGTATGTATTTGTAAACAAAGATTCATAATAATATTTTTATCATTATATAATAATTAAAAGGGCTTATTGAATAATTAAAATAATTATTAAGTCATTTAAACTCAATTTAAATTCAAAAACCATTTATTCCAAAATAGCGATATCATTGATGATGTCATAAAGGGATTTAAATTTCAAAAATAAAATAAATAATTTTATTACATATTATCACTCATTTATAGTGTATGTATCCAGCTCCATGCACAATGTTGGATGGTTTAAGAGCTGTTTATTGATAAATCGGTTTTCGGTTATTTTATCCATATATCTTCTAAAGCGTATATTTTTGTAAATATTTGTTCAAAATAAGATTACCGATACTATTTATTATTCAAACATTATCATTTATGTCAAAAAAATCTTATATTTGAATATTATAAAAAAATTCTGAAGTGATGAATTTGTGCTTTGCCCGTTGTAAAATGTGGTGGATCTATTACAACGAGGCCTATTACAACGGGCACATGCCTGTTGTGAAAACCATATTACAACGGGCATTGCCCGTTGTAAAAAGACTATTTTGTTGTAGTGTTCATCCTCGAAATTAAGGATAAGAAGAAAATGACTCGAAAAGGAATAGTATATTTGGATAAGTGGAAATATAAACAAGATATGATAAGTGACCACATCACAGGCAGTGAGTACACTATCTTAATCCACATGCAAACTATACATCAATCAAAAACTCAACATAAGCTTTCCTCATTCTATCTTCTATTATCTTAACCAATCTTACCACCTACCTTCTCAATCGCTTCTCATCATGATCCATGATTCAAAGTTTCAAACTAGTCGTCTGATAACTGCCAAATTTGGTTCTACTTCTAAATCTCCTAGGCAGTTGTTTCTATAATCTGTTCCGGATCATGCACATATTTTCATAGATGGGATATGTGAAAGACGTTATTCACACCAGAAAACCTTTCAGGCAATTCCACGCGCTAAGCTTATGGGCCAATCCGCTCAAAAATGGGGAAAGGTCTAATAAATAGAGGTGCTAACTTCCCTGCCCGTCCAAATCTTACCACTTCTCTTATCGAACAGACTTTCAAGAATACAAAATCTCCAACTAAAAATTCCAAATTTCTACGCCTTTGATTGGCATAACTCTTCTACATGCTTTGAGCTTCTTTTAGCTTTTACGGGATCATGTCTACCTTTTCTGAGGCTTCTCGAATCATATCGAGGCCAAATACCAGCCAATCTCCGATTTCGATCCAGCATGCTGGGGATCAACATGGACAACCATATAAAGCTTCATATGGTGCCATATCGACGCTTGCTTGATAACAGTTATTGTAGAAGAATCCTACAAGATGAAGATGATTTTCCCATGAATCTCCAAAATCTAAGACATAAGCTCACAGAAGATCTTCTAATACTCGGTTTATCCTTTTCGTTTGCCCATCGGGTTGGGGATGTTATGCGGTGCTTAAATTCAGCTTCGTTCTCAAAGCTGTCTGTAATGCCTTCCAAAACTGACTTGTAAAAATCAAGCCCCGATCACTCACTTTACTGCTTGGAACTTCATGTAATCTTACAATTTCCTTCATGTATATTTCTACCAGACTTAAAACGGTTCTTGTTGGCTTTACTGGAAAAAGTGTGCGCTCTTGTTCAATCGGTCTACGATAACCCAAATGCCTTCATTTCTCTTCCTTGTTCGAGTTAAGCCGTCTATGAAATCCATCAATATGTAGTCCCGCTTTCAAGTTGGAATCTCCAGAGGTTGTAGTAGTCCAACAATCTTTTGCTGATCGCTTTTGATTTATTTGCTGACAATTTGCATATCTACTAACATGAATAGAAATACCCCTTTTTATGACTTTCCATCAGAAAGTCTTTTTCGTGTCCCGGTACATTTTAGTAACCACAGGATGTATTGCATGTCGAGAATTGTGGCACTCGGCTAGAACTTCTTGCCTAATCCCATCAATATTTTGAACACAAATCACACAAATCTTCCCTGCATTCTTAAGATTCCTTGATTGTCCGCATCGAATCCTATCCATCTTCCTGGTAAAATGTTTTCCTTCACTTCAATTTCTATCCTTGCAATGAACGGATCCCTAAGCTGGTTCTCCTTTATACGATCAATTAAAGTTGGACGTAGCACTAAATAAGCTATAACGGTATGCCTTCTGCTTAGCGCATCCACCACTACATTGGCTTTCCCAAGTATGTATAAAATATCAAGATCATATAATGTGAGAAATTCTAACCAACGTTGTTGTCTCATAATTAAGTCCTTCTAAGTGAAAAGATACTTCAAAGATTTGTGATCCATGAAGAGTTCGAACTTTTCACCTATTTAAAGAAGGAATATTATTTACCAAGGTCAAACAAAGTTTATCAAAATAAACTATGAGAAATTCTTACCCAGTAAATAATGCCTCCATATTTTTAACGTGGACACAATGGCTAATAATTCTAAGTCGTGTGTCGCATAATTCCTTTCATGAGTCTTCAGTTGGCTGCTTGCATAAGCGATAAATTTTCCATGTTGCATCAGCACTGCACTTATTCCTTCTCCAAAAGCATCAATATATACAGTTAAACCACCGCTTTCATCAGCAATAGCTAGGACTAGAGTGGTAGTTAACCTTTTCTTGAGTTTCACGAATGCTTCTTCAAATTTTGGTGTTTATTCAAATTTAACATCCTTCATAGTCAACTTTGTTAGATGGAAGGAAATTTTGGAGAAGTCTTGAATGAATCTCCGATAATATCCTGCCAATCCTAAGAAGCTGCGGATGTCCTTCGGAGTTTGTAGTTGCTTCCAATCTCATATGGTTGAAATCTTTTCTAGGTATGTTGAGATCCCTTCTCCTGACATAATATGCCCAAGGAATCTTACTTCTTTCTCCAAAAGTGACATTTCGAGAATTTAGCTTTAAGTACATTTCCTCTCAATATTTCCAACACAATATCCAGATGTCTTTCATGTTCCTCCTCGGTTTTGGAATAGATAAGAATATTATCAAATAAAAACCAACATGAATTTGTTTAGCACATCTCTGAATAATTTATTCATAAGGTCTACGAAATAAGCGGGCACATTGATCAACCCAAAAGGCATAACTAACCATTTGTAAAAGCAATCCAAACCCCTTAATGTTGATATGGAATGCCATCCTCGGTTATTCTTAGTTGATGGAATCCTATGGCTAAATCGATTTGCAAGAATACATGGCACCATGAAGTTGATCAAACAAGTTATCTATGCAGGGTCGAGGATAATTGTTTTTAATCGTTTGCTTATTTTGGTCTCGATAGTCTACACAAAGCCTTAGGGAGCCGTCAGACTTTGCAACAAAAACCACCGCTGCGCCCCAACTCGAGCGACTTAGTCTAATTAGTCCTTTCTTTTACAACTCATATGTTTGGTTTGCCAACTCAACCTTTTTCTTCGTGGCCATCCTTTGAATAGGGTGTGTTAGCACCAAAATTGGTCACTAACCTCGTAGAGAAAGATTGTGTAGAGATATAAGTGATGAAGATAAATTAAACAAAGAAGAAAATGCTAATTTAAATGCAGAAAGTAAGAACACCAGATTTATAGTGGTTCAGCGTAATTGCCTACGTCCACTTTGAGGTTAAACTTTATTGATCTTCTTAATGATTGATTACAAATACAATTCGTAGATCAAGTGCTTGAATGTAGTTGCCAAGTAAAGAAGACGAGTCTGAAAAATGGCAGAGTCTCCCCAGTGTTCTCCCAAAAAAGGTCCTCTTCACTGTGCCCCTGCCCCTCTATTTATAGACAAAGATGGGTTGGCCTTCCTAGGTGGGCTCGGCAGCCGAACACTCTGGCCCAAATACAGTGGTCGCCGTATGCCGAACGATATAGGCCGAACATAATGATGCCGAACCACCCTCTTTATGCCGAACGATATGCTTGCTGCGTGGGAAGAGTGGAACGAATGTCAGTCGAAGCCGAACGTGCCTCTGGCCGAACGAAGCGCTTGTTCGAACGCTGTCTCTGGCCGAACGATAGCTTTTGACGAACAATACAGCCATGCCGAGCAGTCGTATACGTCGAACGCCTTCTGATGCCGAGTACTCCTGGATGCCGAGCACTACTAGATGCCGAGTACTACCAAATGCCGAGTACTTCTGGAAGCCGAGTACTTCTGGATGCCGAGTACTACTAGATGCCGAGTGCTTCTGGAAGCCGAATGCTCCTAGATGCCGAGTGCTCCTGGATGCCGAGCACTACTAGATGCCGAGTACTTCTGGAAGCCGAGTACTACTAGATGCCGAGTGCTTCTAGAAGCCGAATGCTCCTGGATGCCGAGTGCTCCTGGATGCCGAGCACTACTAGATGCCGAGTACTACCAGATGCCGAGTACTTCTGGAAGCCGAGTACTACCCAAATGCCGAGCACTCGGTTGCCTGGTCAAATCTCTAGGAAACACTTGCCCCCCAAAGTGTATCACGTGACCGAACGTGGTACGCTTTGAGTCATGTAACCTTCTCGTCTCGTTTTAAATCCTTGACTAACCTCGAACGGAGATGCCTTTTTGAGAATTCCAGTGGTTTAGGTGTGTGCCGAGTGTGTTCTAAATGCCGAACAAGACATTCGTAACCGAACGATCCTTCAGTGCTGGACATCATTATACGCCGATGCCGAACGACGCGACTTTGACCGGTTCCACCGGATGTAGCCTTTTCGACTTCTTCTGTTTTCCTTATAAGAACCATCACCTCCATCCTTCTTTCCCTTTTCACACTTCTAACACCTCTGCCTTGCACCTGCCGAAGCTACCAGCCAACATACAATTCGCCGATTCTTCCCAAGTCTTCACTTTACCAACTAGGTACCGATCCTTTCACCTAAATACAGTCTTTACGCTCGAACTCCCTTAATTGATGGGATAAATCGAGCCTTGACTAAAGTGTCTAAAAAGTTGCCAGAGTCACGCGATGAGGGTGGAAGGAAGAGTGAATAGAGATGGGTTTTCTAGGAAGTCATTGGCAGACGTACTGTGGTTCAGCATAAGTATTTTATGCCGGACCAGATTGGAGGAAGGAGAAACATGGAGGAAGTAGGTGATGATTAGAGGCATCGAGCGGTATGGTCTGGTACGACTTGCCGAACGATTTGCCCTCGTGGTTCGGTGTGGATGGAGGAAGAGATGAGGCCACTGTTAAGGACAGCGTGCCGACCGAACACGACTTACATGCCGAACAACAATTTAGCCGAACGAAAATTTAACCAAACAAAGACTTAGCCGAACAATGACTTAGCCGAACAAAGACTTAGCTGAACAATGACTTAGCCGAACAAAGACTTAGCCGAACAAAGACTTCGCGGAACAATGACTTGGCCGAACAAAGACTTAGCCGAACAAAGACTTAGCCGAACAATGACTTAGCCGAACAATGACTTAGCCGAACAAAGACTTAGCCGAACAAAGACTTCGCGGAACAATGACTTGGCCGAACAAAGACTTAGCCGAACAAAGACTTAGCCGAACAATGACTTAGCCGAACAAAGACTTAGCTGAACAAAGACTTATCCGAACAATGACTTGGCCGAACAAAGAGTTGGCCGAACAAAGATTTAGCCGAATAAAGACTTAGCCGAACAGTCGCAAATGCTGAACACTTATTAACTATATCTACTCGTATAGCAAAACAAGAAACAGGGCCCAAGCATTCTAGCATATGTGAAGCCGACACGGATCACTAACTTCCTATCTTCAGTAAACATAAATCTGAACTTAGATTATCATACGTTTTCTGGATCTGGAATTGCAATCACCAAAAGGCAGGCTTCTGGGGACGGTCAGCGATGACGGCCTTCGAAGGCGATGACTTGACGCTCAGTTTTATATCAACAACTTTGTGACCTTCAAACTTTCAACGCTTTTACACGATTGCTTGCACTAGTTCACACACCACATGGGGGGATATTCGTGTTGTTAATTCTAACGTTGAACATTTTTCAAGTATAGTTTTCACAGGTACTTAGACAGATTCATTATTTATTGGGGATGTCTAAGAAGTCTAGCTCCACCACTATATCTGATAGGCCTGGGCCGTCATCAAGGCAAGAAACCGCTGATACTTCAAATCCGTTGACTTCCCCTGCCCATAACTTAGCACCTGATGCCCTGGAGGCAACAATAATTTTAGACAATCCGATCGACTCACAAGCTTCGAAGATCAATGAAGCCGCACTTCGACGAATATGTTCCATCCATGGGATTTCTTTCGCCGATGTGCTAGTCCCGTCGCGTCACAATCGTCCTCACCTGCCCCCAGTCGGATATACCAGCAGCAACAAGTTTATGTGTTGGATGGGCAGCGTGCCTCCATTCAATTTATTTCTTCGGGACGTGTTGCAGTACATAGACATCGCCCCGTCGCAGCTGCATCCAAATGGTCACGCGTTTATATATGGGACCTACATACTCTTCATGGCCGTCTTCTCTAGGCCTCCAACTTCTAGCGACATCAGATACATTTACATGATCAAGAAACAGAAAGATAGCCCCTCCTTCATGTTCCTCGAGCCGTACCACAAATGCCAAATCTTGACAGGAGCATGTAGTAAATTTGCCCTGTACAAACAGGAATGGTTTTATGTGCGTTTCCCTCCTGGTTTTGCGAGGAGATAGGTCGAAGGCAGTAAGTCTCTTTGTTGGGTCATCATTCGTGTTCAATTGGAGTTGTGCTTTTCCTAACTTCTCGTTTCATCTTTTCAGGTATTAACCCGCGTCCGGAGGGTCGAGGATATTATGAGGCCGTTGAAGCCATTAGAGCTCTTCCTGCCGAGGAACAAGACATCCGAACCATCATTTCAAATGAATCATTGTCAAGGTTCGGCTTGCTAGCCCCTGGTCGTCGGATTAGCCTTCCGGAGGGCGTTCCATTCCCAAGCCGGCATCCGGTAAAGGGAAAAAACAAGCTGGGTCGTCGTCACGCCATACTCTTGATGCGCACGAAGAGGGTGAGCACAAGGAGGATGAAGCTCCTGAGACTCAAGGCGAGAATGTGGGTCCTGCTTGGAATCCGGCGGTCGAGGTTCACGACATTGAGACGTCATCCTCGCCTTCGAAGGGAAAGAAGAAGTTAAAATACAAGATACGGAAGGAGAAAGTTGGCGGAACTTCAAAAGTTACGCTCATCCCACCAGAGAAAGAGGCTTCCTCACAACATATGGAAAGTTCTCTAAGGGGTCTGTCGAATCTTTCCATCCCTGACGATATACTTAATTATGGATTTGACGATCCTGAAGCTTTCAAGTTTTCTTCGCCCGCTAGAGGCAATGCGGGAGTTCAACTCCCAGCCCAGGGAGACAATACTCCGATCAGTAAAGATAAAAGAACCGGTCTGTCGGGGGAACACTAGGACACACACGCACATATGCATTCCATCATACACTTCAAGTTTTTTCTTATTTCCCGGATTTTTCTTAACTCGTTGTTATCTTTATTCTTTGTAGGTGACATGGGGCACTCTCACGGACTAGACCGTCTCCACAGCTCTTCTATATTTCACCATCCCGGACGGGATTCAGGTTCGGGTAGACGTAGAGACAGAGATGATTATGAGGATCGAGACAACCGTCCTCGCGAATCGTCCTACCGAAAGAAAACATACTCTCAATCTTCACACTCTCGTGATCCTCCTCCTCAAACTGAGACAGATAGAGAGAAGCTTTCACAGAAGGAATCTCAACTCGATGTTTCCCGAGAGCAACACTCTGGTTCGTCGAGCACAAGGCAGACTCGGGAGCATCGAAAACGAGCAGAGCTTCCAAAGCCTCCACCCCCACTCCCACGGTTGACCCGACTGTAGCAGAGAAGATGGTCGATCTTAAGGCCAAATTCCCAAAAATCTGCTTTGACGATCTAAAATTCCTCCCGGCTATTCACCATATCCCTGGGCACGTGAAGCAGAGTGCCATTGCCTGTAACAACGACGTCTATGTTCAACATGACGCGTTTGTACACTTGGTTGAAAAGATCTCGGAGGTGTCAGTTGAGCGACAATATGAGATTGATCGTCTGAAATTGGAGGCTGGCTGTGACAAGAACATCATCAAGCATCAAGACGAAGAGCTCGCTTCGTATAAGTCGAAGCTGGAAGCCGCTGAGCAAAGTGCAAAAGATACTGCTGAGGCAGTCACTCGTTTAGAGATGGCTCACAATAAGGAACTTGATGAAGCGGTCCAACGTAGCAGTGCCCTGGCCCTAGAAAAAGATTCTATCCAAAAAGAAAGGGACGCGCTTGCCATACAAGTCAGAGAGTTGAAAGAATTACTCTCCAAGGAGAAAGAGGATAAAGTGGCTGCTCAAGAAGAGTCACAACGATATTGTGATGAAATCGTTGCTACTCGGCTCCTGAAAATGAAGCTCGATGACGAACTTGCTGGGGTTGAAAAAATGAAGGACGAAGCCCGTGAGGAGGGCAAAAGAAAAGCTGCGGAGGAGATTGACTCTCGCCTCGAGGCGGCCGCAGAAGCCGGTAGGGAAGAGGTCAAGTGTATGTTTGACCCGTTGATTGCCGAGTATGGCGCCCGCATCCTTATGCATCGCGACTTGACATTCTTGGTCGAGGGCTTTCTCGAATCCCTAGCCGAGGCCTGGGAAACTTTAGTGAAGATCAGGAAAATCGAGTCGGGCTCTGAGGAGGTTGATGAGGATGCCTTGGTGAAGGAGTTTCTTAGAGGGAACGAGCCAACGGATTTATCCGTAGCTTTGGCGCTTTATAGCAAAGGCTCTCCCCTACCAGAAGAGAAAAATGACGAAGCTGGCCCATCTGGAGCTAAGACTACGGCTCCTCATATTGCTGCTCCTCCCGCTGCTCAACCGGCCGGTCGGCCGACACTTGACCCATTCGAGCAGCATGCCGGCTACGATCCTGAAGATCCCGGGCTCGGCGTTCATATGCTATCCCCTATTTTGGAGGGTGAAACTCCACGTGCAACCGATAGCCAGCCAGAACCCAGTAGAAAACTCTTCTTTTTTAGAAGTTATAAGATCTGCCATTTTCCAGCAGTGGATATTCGTTCTAATTGTTCATTCTTTATGTTTTCATGCAGGCTGTTCTGACCCCGAGCCAACTCCAAGGAGTGATGACGCCAAGGAGGAGGCAGAGAAAGCAAGTGGTGTTGCTCATATGGAAGTAACTCTTGGCCCTAACGCTCAAGTGATCGAGGCACTAGATGATGATAAGCTTGACACTTCATCTCCCGCCGAAGGGAGTGATGAAATCGAAATCACTGGCGCCTCTGAACATACCTCAAAGATGAGCATGAAAGAACGCCTCGCCGAAGAGGAGAAGAAAAAAGTCGAGGTCAAAGTTGAGCCTGAAATACTGGAACTTACCGACCCGCGGAACAGTCCTTTGAAAATCATTCTCCCGGGCAGGTCTAAACCACTGGATGTTCCTTCTCCTACTCCTGACTCCGCTTCTTTAGCAAGCAAGAAATCCAAGAAAAAGCACGAGGGAGAGGAGTCATTGGAAAAAAAAGAAGACAATAAGAAGAAACCGAAGAAATAATCGCTATACTCGTTCAACGAGTTTCTTGCTTAAGTCTTGTAATTACTTTTATCTTTTGTCTCCGTAGTTTGTGTAGATAGGTTCTTGATTCCAAGTTTTAGAGGGATAACTGTGTAACCTCATTTTGGATTGTTGAATAAAGTTCAGTTACTTAGTCGTTTGAACGATTCTTTTACTTTTTTAGCTTTCTGAGTAACTGCGGTCAAAACTCAAGCACTTATGAGTTGTATATTTCTTGTTCATTCTCGCGTTGTTCGAACATTCTTTGGAGTGGCATACTTCTTGTTCCACATTTCTTGAGTACTTAGAATTTTTTCTAAATTCACGTTTCAGGGACTTAGAGTACTCCGGTCCGCGCTCTGGGGATTCGGAGACTTGAAATCGTTTACACTCTAGTTCGCGCTCCGGGGACTTAGAGTACTCCGGTCCGCGCACTGTGGATTTGAAGATTTGAAATCGTTTATACTCTAGTCCGCGCTCCGGGGACTTAGAGTACTCCGGTCCGCGCTCTGGGGATTCGGAGTTTTGAAATCGTTTATACTCTAGTCCGCACTCCGGGGACTTAGAGTACTCCGGTCCGCGCTCTGGGGATTCGGAGATTTGAAATCGTTTATACTCTAGTCCACGCTCCGGGGACTTAGAGTACTCCGGTCCGTGCTCTGGGGATTCGGAGATTTGAAATCGTTTATACTCTAGTCCGCACTCCGGGGACTTAGAGTACTCCGGTCCATGCTTTGGGGATTCGGAGATTTGAAATCGTTTATACTCTAGTCCGCACTCCGGGGACTTAGAGTACTCCGGTCCGCGTTCTGGGGATTCGGAGATTTGAAATCGTTTATACTCTAGTCCGCGCTCCGGGGACTTAGAGTACTCCGGTCCGCGCTCTGGGGATTCGGAGATTTGAAATCATTTATACTCTAGTTCGTGCTTCGGGGACTTAGAGTACTCCGGTCCGTGCTCTGGGGATTCGGAGATTTGAAATCGTTTATACTCTAGTCCGCGCTCCGGGGACTTAGAGTACTCCGGTCTGCGCTCTGGGGATTCGGAGATTTGAAATCATTTATACTCTAGTCCGCGCTCCGGGGACTTAGAGTACTCCGGTCCGCGCTCTGGGGATTCGGAGATTTGAAATCGTTTATACTCTAGTCCGCGCTCCGGGGACTTAGAGTACTCCGGTCCGCGCTGTGGGGATTCGGAGATTTGAAATCGTTTATACTCTAGTCCGCGCTCCGGGGACTTAGAGTACTCCGGTCCGCGCTCTGGGGATTCGGAGATTTGAAATCGTTTATACTCTAGTCCGCGCTCCGGGGACTTAGAGTACTCTGGTCCGCGCTCTGGGGATTCGGAGATTTGAAATCGTTTATACGAGTTCGTACATCGTACAGGATAATGTAGTTCTAGTAATTCATCACCCGACTATAAGGTATAGAGACATTAGTGATTCACGGAAAATATGGCTTCAAGCCTTTATTAATGAAAAACAACTAAGCTGCTTGATTACATGGCTAAAAAGAAACTTAGCTACGATTGAATGAAAACATACAGGAAATAACTGTGCCTAAAACAGGAAAGAAACATACTAAATGTAATAATGTCGCAAATGTTCACTGTTCCACGCTCGGGGGAGTGTCGCGCCATCAACGGTCGCTAGCTTGAATATTCCTTCTCCAAGCTTCCGTTCGATGACGTATGGACCTTCCCAGTTGGGATTCATACGTGATGGTACTGGGAAGACTCGTTTCAGAACGAGATCACCCACATCAAAAATCTTTGGGCGGACTCTGCCGTCGTAGTAACGCTTGACTCGGTGCCTATGCGTTGCCGCCCTCAATTCGGCCTCTTCATGTTTTTCATCGATGCAGTCCAGCGATTCCAACAAGAGGTCCTGGTTCGTCTTGGGATCATAGTATGTCACTCGGTGTGATGGAACTTCAAGTTCCACGAGTATAACGGCTTCCGAGCCGTATGCCAAGGCGAATGGAGTGTGGCCGGTCGCGGACTTGTGGGTAGTTCTATAATCCCATAATGCTGTCGGGAGCTCATCTACCCACTTGCCTCCGACCTTCTCCAGTCGCTTCTTCAGTATGGACTTGATTATTTTGTTAACGGCCTCGACTTTCCCGTTAGCTTTTGGGTGTGCAACGGCGGCGAACTTCTTCTCGATGCCATACTTTAAGCAGAACTCTTTGAACTCTATGCTTTCAAATTGCGTCCCATTGTCCGTAATGATGGTGCGAGGAAGGCCAAAGCGGCATATAATGCTTCGTACAATGAAGTTAATGACCTTCTTAGAGGTGATTGTGGCCAAAGGTTCTGCCTCAGCCCATTTTGTGAAATAGTCGACTGCAACTATCGCGTATTTCGCACCACCTTTGGATATAGGCAAAGAGCCGATTATGTCGATTCCCCAGATTGCAAATGGCCAAGGGCTAACCATTTGTGTGAGTTCCGTTGATGGGGTCCTTGGGATTTTCGCATATCTTTGACATTTGTCACATTTCCTTACGTAGTCTGCAGCGTCCCGATTTACTGTCGTCCAGTAATATCCATAGCGGAGGATCTTTTTTGCTAGCGTTTGCCCTCCAGTATGGTCGCCACATTCCCCTTCGTGAACCTCTTTCAAGACCCGCTTTGTCTCATCATGAGCGATGCACCGTAATAAGGGGACTGAGAACCCTTTTCGATACATTAATCCATCCTGCATCACGTATCACGCGGCCTTTCGAAGGACCTGTCGTCTTTCGCTCCTTTTTTCTGGTAAAGTCCCGGTCATCAGGTACAGTTTGAATGGGGTTATCCACGACTCCTTCTCGATTTCCGTTTCCAACACACGATCAACTTTCATCTCGTCTATGCTCGAGGCATGCAAGGCCTCGATGGGATACAATCCCATTTGCTGCGCATCGCCTGTGCTCGCAAACTTAGCCAATGAGTCGGCTTCCTTATTCTGTTCGCGTGGGACATGCGAATATCATAACACTCAAGATTCGACAGTAGTTCTTGAACCAGAACAAGGTATGGAGCAAGCTTCTGTCCCTTTGCTTGGTAATCTCCCCGCACTTGGTAAACCACCAACTGTGAGTCACAAAAGATTTCAACTGATTTGATCCCGAGTTCTCCGATGAGCTTCAAGCCAGCAATCAATGCTTCATATTCTGCTTCGTTATTTGTAGCTGGGAAATCGAGCTTTAAAGCGTAACAAATCGATCGATTTTCCGAAGTTACAAGAACTACACCCGCGCTGGAGCAACGGTCGTTTGATGCCCCATCATTGTATAATTTCCATCGAACAGGGGGAATGACGTCGTGATTATCTGGTTCGACGGGTATGGTAAACTCAGCGATGAAATCTGCTAATGCTTGCCCTTGTATGGCTCTTCGTGGCAAGTAGATGATATTGAACTGGCTCAACTCGATGTTCCATTTTAACAATCTTCCAGAAGTTTCTGGTCGTTGGAGTACCTGTCGTAGGGGTTGATCGGTATAAACGCTGATTGAGTGTGCTTGAAAGTATGGGCGCAGCTTACGTGATGCAATCACCAAGCAATAGGCCAAATTCTCGATTTTGGGGTAATTTCTTTCTGCTCCCGTTAAACGCTTACTAACGTAATACACCGGCTTTTGGATTCGGTCCTCCTCGCGAACCAGATCCGCACTTATAGCATGTGGGGATACGGCCAAGTACAAGTACAGCATCTCATGGTCCACTGGTTTTGACAGCACTGGTGGACTCTCCAGATGCCTCACCAGATCCCGGAATGCTTCCTCACAATCGGATGTCCACTCGAAATTCCTCTTCCCTTTCTTTATTATATCAAAGAAAGGGATGCACTTGTCTGTTGCCCTGGATATGAATCGACTCAGCGCAGCTACTTTTCCATTCAAGCTCTGTACCTGTTTTATAGTCCTGGGCACTTGCACATCTCGAATAGCTTGGATCTTTTCTGGGTTGGCTTCAATTCCCCTAGCATTGACGATGAATCCCAAAAACTTCCCCGACGCAACGCCGAAGGAACACTTCAGAGGGTTGATCTTCATCCCATAATACCTGAGTACGTCGAACATTTCAGCCAAGTCTCGAATGTGGTCGTTTGACTGTCGTTACTTCACGAGCATGTCATCCACATAGACTTCCATCGTCCTACCAAGCTGGTCTTTGAACATTCGATTCACCAAACGCTGATAAGTCGCTCCTGCGTTTTTCAGTCCGAAGGGCATTACAACATAGCAATATAGCCCGACATCTGTAACGAAGCTGGTGTGTTCTTGGTCCGGAATATCCATCGGGATTTTATTGTAACCCGAGTACGCATCCATGAATGATAACAGCTCATGTCCTGCAGTGGAGTCGACCAACTGATCAATCCTAGGCAACGGGAAATTGTCCTTGGGGCATGCTTTGTTCAAGTCAGAATATTCTACGAAGTTCTCCATTTCCCATTCGCCTTTTTCACCAGCACGGGATTCGATACCCATTTGGGGTAGAGGGCGTCGCGGACGAACCCATTGGCTTTGAGTTTGTCCACTTCCTCTCGAAGAGCAGTGGACCTCTCTAGGTCCATTCCTCTCCTCTTTTGTTTAACTGGGACGTATTTCGGGTCTATGTTCAACATATGACTCGTAATGGCGGGAGAAATCCTGCACATATCAGAATGCACCCAGGCGAAAACATCAAGATTTGCCCGGAGGAAATCACTAAGGTCTTCAGTCATTGCGGGGCCGAGTTGTGATCCGATCTTCAGCACTCGCGATGGATCGTCTCGGCTGACTGAAATGTCAATCGTTAATTCAGCCGGCGCTGCCTTTTCTTCCCTGGGTTTCTCATCGTCATCTCTCGGATCTATGTCTCTGAAGATCCGAGAATTATGCCCGAGCCAGGGCTCGGGCACTACTTGTCAATCATCATTATTAAGGATGCGGACCGGAATGTCCGCAACCTTTCCCTTCTCCCTCCGATGGGCCTCTCTGAGCTCTGCCACATAACATGCACGACCGGTCGCCTGGTCACCATGAACAACTCCTACTCCTTTTTCAGTTGGGAATTTCAAAGTCAGGCACCATGGGGCTAATGCTGCCCTAAACTCAGCATATCCTACCGCATCGGTCGTTGCACCATTAAAGCCGTGTATACGAGCTTTGGACGGTTTCAAGTCCTTTGTTTCCATTTTCATCTGGTCATAAGCCTTCTTGAAGATGATGTTGATAGAACTTCCACAATCAATCAGAATTCTTTTCACATAGGCCGGTCCGATCATCGCAGATATGACCATCGGGTCGATGGTTGGAGCCTCTACTTGGTCAGCATCTCTGTTTCTGAACACTATATCGTCTGTCATTACGCGCTGCTGCTTAGCAGGGGTCCCATCCTCCACGTTCGAACAACACTCAAAATCTGCATGCTTCAGGGAACTTGCATACCGCTCCATCTCTTGCCAATTCTTATCTGCGGGGTGAGGTCCGCCGATGATTGTGTTTATGATTAGTCTACCCACAGTTCGGGCAGGCTCCTCGGGATGACGCGGAGCTGGTGCACGACCTGGGTTGGATGTTCCATGTCCTCCTACCTGTGGATCCTTCACAAATTCTTGTAACTTCTTCTGCCTGATCAACATCTTTATAGCGTCATGCAGGTGTCTGCACTCTTCCGTATCGTGCCCATAAGTCTCATGGAAGCGGCAATATTTCCCGGTCCGCTTCTGTTCCTTGGTTGACTCTTTTGGACGTGGCTTTCTGTACTGAAAAGTATTGCAGGTTGATAGGTAAATGTTCTCAAGAGATGCATTCAGCGAGGTATACTCGTTGTAGCTTGGAATTCTCGGTTTCCACTTCACCGTTTCTCTCTTCTTCCCTTGATTTCTTCCTTCGGACTCCTTAGGCTGCCCAGGCTTGTTCTGGACATTGACTTGGACCTTTCCCGAGGTGTCTCCGGACTGCTTTACAGCAACGTTGCTTTTCATGGACTCTTGGACAGGTCCTGGTGCCTTATCTCGCCTTACCCACCTAGCTTCCTCTCGTCTTATGAACTGGTGTGCCTTTGAATAAAAACGCTCTAGCGTAGTTGGAGGTTTTCCTGCCAACCAGTCTCCAAATTCAGAATCTGGATCCACACCTCTCATTACAGCCATTAGAATTGCATGATCATTGGGATTACTGACTTCAGTTGCCGCAACATGAAATCTTTGTAAATATTCCTTCAATGACTCCCCAGGACTTTGGATTACACTTGACAGAGACATTACGTCCTTTGGACGAGTAGTGTGTATTCTGAACTGCTCAATAAACTTCTTTGCCAACTCCTCGAAATTGGATACGGATCACGGAGGAAGTCGGGTGAACCACATAGTAGCGATCCCAGACAGAGTAATCGGAAAGCATCTACACTTGGTTGCATCATTTGCTCTAGCTGAATCCATCATCCACTCGTACCTCATGACATGTTGTCTGGGGTCAGTCTTTCCCTCATACGCAGGGATAGTTGGCATACTAAACTTTTTGGGGTACGCCGCCTGCAGCACAATATCTGTGAACGGAGTATGACTCCTTGATACTCCCCAATCGTCATTCGATAAGCCTTGATTTTCTTTCATCAATTGCCTGACCATGGCTGTCAGATCTGGTGTCTGTATGGAAGGTAGAAGGTTAGAGTCTGTTCTACGCGACTGTCCATGCTAATGCCTCCTCTCCTGGTGATCTGCCAAAAGTGCATCTTGAGGCTCAACATCGTTAGCGTTTTGATGGTCTGGGCCTCCAGCCTCCATCCACACTCCGGTCTCGAAGTTTCCAGCTCCTGCTTGAACGGCAGCACCTGCCCGCGCAGCTTCAGTCTTACGGCGTCTGCGCCTGGGTGGTTCATCAGAGGAAGTTGAGCTGTCGGATGAGGAATAAGGAGCGGGATTGCCCCCAGTATTCTGTTGCTGCTGTTGAGTGAGTTGTGCCATCAGGTTGGCGTTAGCTTGCATCTGCTCTCCTAGTTGTCTCCTGCTTTCCCTGAGTTCTCTCATCAAGTCGTTGAACTCTATTCTGGTGACAACTGGAGTCTGGTCCTGGGCGGCAATTCCTACACCCGGATTCGCTGGCTGATTGCTAGGTCCTGCTTGTTGTACGCTAGCAGTCTCATGGGCATCCACATTATGAGAAGCTAACCTGGTACGTGGTCTTGCCATTGTAGATTTATTGGTAGGAACTCTGAGTAGAATCAACGGATGTCCTATCAATAAGTCGGATCTTCTTTAGGGGATTTGTTCAATCCAGTAGCTTCAAAGCAGATCCTTAAGGTCTGAGAATTCAATTCTCGATGAAAGCACCAAAGTGTTAGCACCAAAATTGGTCACTAACCTCGTAGAGAAAGATTGTGTAGAGATATAAGTGATGAAGATAAATTAAACAAGGAAGAAAATGCTAATTTAAATCCAGAAAGTAAGAACACCATATTTATAGTGGTTCAGCGTAATTGCCTATGTCCACTTTGAGGTTAAACTTTATTGATCTTCTTAATGATTGATTACAAATACAATTCGTAGATCAAGTGCTTGAATGTAGTTGCTAAGTAAAGAAGATGAGTCTGAAAAATGGCAGAGTCTCCCCAGTGTTCTCCCAAAAAAGGTCCTCTTCACTGTTCCCCTGCCCCTCTATTTATAGACAAAGATGGGTTGGACTTCCCAGGTGGGCTTGGCAGCCGAACACTCTGGCCCAAATACAGTGGTCGCCGTATGCCGAACGATATAGGCTGAACACAATGATGCCGAACCACCCTCTTTATGCCGAACGATATGCATGCTGCGTGGGAAGGGTGGAACGAATGTCAGTCGAAGCCGAACGTGCCTCTGGCCGAACGATGCGCTTGTTCGAACGCTGTCTCTGGCCGAACGTCGGTGCTGGCCGAACGATAGCTTTTGACGAACAATACAGCCATGCCGAGCAGTCGTATACGCCGAACGCCTTCTGATGCCGAGTACTCCTGGATGCCTAGCACTTTTAGATGCCGAGTACTACCAGATGCCGAGTACTTCTAGAAGCCGAGTACTTCTGGATGCCGAGTACTACTAGATGCCGATTGCTTCTGGAAGCCGAATGCTCCTGGATGCCGAGTGCTCTTGGATGCCGAGCACTACTAGATGCCGAGTACTTCTGGAAGCCGAGTACTACTAGATGCCGAGTGCTTCTGGAAGCCGAATGCTCCTGGATGCCGAGTGCTCCTGGATGCCGAGCACTACCAGATGCCGAGTACTACCAGATGCCGAGTACTTCTGGAAGCCGAGTACTACCCAATGCCGAGCACTCAGTTGCCTGGTCAAATCTCCAGGAAACAGGGTGAATAACGGGTCTTGCAACAGGAATTAAGTTAATACAGAACTTAATATCTTAATGTGGGGGCAAACTTTTAAAATCCTCAAAAACGTCCTGAAATTGCTTTACAATTGGTATTGTCTCCTTACCTTTTTGAGATGAATCAAGTGCATACATGAAACTCCCTTACTAGACTGGGTTCCTCACAAAATATTTCTATAAATATTCCGAAGTTGGTCCATAAAGATACCGTTCTCTTAACACAATCAAGGATAGCTTTATTCTTGGATATCCAATCCATACCGAATAAAACCTCAAACCCAATAAAGTCAAGAACAAATAGGTCGCATGAAAAATTATGGGAAAGGTGAGTAACTCAGACGTCTTCACCAATTATACAAAGATTAGTTGTACCGTCTATGGGATTAGACACACAAATAGGAGTATTTAATATTTTTGTGGTCAGTTTTAATCTATCAACCAATCTTTTAACAATAAAACTGTGGGAAGCCCTAGTATCAAATAATACTTTAACTAAATTCTCTTTAACATAGATGTTACCTTCCAAAACTCCCTTGCCCTTTACATCTTTAGAGGTTGAAGGCTCGTCTTTAATAGCATAAACCTTAACCTGCTCTCCTTTCTTCATTAATGGGTATTTGCTTTTTTCCAGTGCCCAATTAATGGCAGTTGTGGCAGAGACTATTCTGAACCATATGAGAGACAGTTCCTTGTTGCTGCCTTTAAACTTTAGGGCTCCTACAATACTTTGAATAAATGGCCTTTCTTTCCACAGTTAAACATTCAACATCTTTAAAACAGTTTTCCTGATATCCTCCTCTGGGCTTGCCTTGCCATGGCTTCTTTTCATTGTTACTAAACTTCATCTTATTGTTGTTGTTTTAGGTTGTGACAGGATTCTTCTTGTCCAAAGCTTCATAACGGAAAACCATATCTATTAAACCCATAAAGGTTCCTTTTACATGAGCGGTCATCCTATCTTGATACTTCTCTTTCATCCCAGAAATGAACATCTCATTTTTATTCAAAGACATGTCTATCAGTCCAGGCCAAAAGCAAGATAATTCATTGAATTTGTGCAAATATTCTTCCACGGACATCTCTTTTTGTTTTTGGTCCATGAAACTTCTATAGAGGTGGGATTTCCCAGCAGCGGGCATGTATTGTTCTTTAAAGAATTCTTTAAACCTTACCTAAGAGAAATTATCTTCGGATTCATTAAGAGTAATGGACTTCCACCAAGCTAGAGTCCCATCCTTCAATTGCCAGGATGCCAAGAACCTCTTTCAATTATCATCAATGTCTAATCCTTCAAAAAAATTCTCACAAGATCTGAGCCAAGCCTGAACTCCAATAATAGATTATGTGCCTTTGAATGGCTTTCCTCCCAAAGCTGGTATAATCTTTGCAAAGAGCGGCAAAGTGAACTTGAGGTTACACAGGAATTACCACTTCCCTAATTACTGTAGCATTTGATTGACCATTGGTAGCCGTAGTGTTGCTACCTCCCCTTCATCCTCTTCAATTACTCACTCCTACTATCTTCATATAGTAAGGAAACATCTTTAGAATTGTAGACGAAATTATCTAAGATAATAAGTATAAAACTCGAATATACTTATTCGGATAGAAGTCAAATATGCGCTCTCTCTGACTAAACTGATTCTAGGGTATTACTACCTCTATCTCTAATGGGTTGACCCCATCAAGGCATAGATATTCGCTTAACCATAAGCTATGATACCAACTATGATGACCCACCTCCTCGACCCTTAGAAATCGACACTAATACATCCTCGGTACACATGTGTCGCGGATCTAAATGCCGGAGGCGGATTATCAGGGTTTTTAAAAAGAAATAAAGATAGAAGATAGAACAAAATAGAATCTCACATCGTATTCAACAATTTGTAATTATACATATAGGTAGTATATACAATCACTCTCAAAATGAGATATCAGAGTTATAGCAAGAACTAACCCAGCCAGGGATAGTTATAACTACCTATCCTTATAGGTGCTGGTAGATACTTATATATAATACAGTTGAAATAGAAATAGATGGCTATATCCAAAATGCTCTATGCTCCATGGTCCTTCCAAAATGCTCCAAGTTACCTAACTACTTGGCTACCCAGAAAAATATGACACCCAGAGTTTAAGGAAAACGAAAATAAACTCTGGGTCCATCATGGGACTGGTGTAAGAAGCTCAAAGTATGGATGTTTGAAAACAAAGGTATCTCATAAGACCACGCCGCACATAAACAGGGAATATGATTTTACCTAATGATAACCAAACCATTTGCTATGCAAAATCAGGGATATTAATTTTAATGACATTCTTTAAAAGTCCCTTTAAAATAACATATTAATCATATCTAGAATTGTTACATTTTTTAAATTTGACAACATAATAGGTTTACAACTAAAACCGTAAATGCTCGTATTGGAGAATGGATTACATACAATGATATGGTAAGGGACTACCTTACGACTGTACATCTCTAGAAAAATGCACCGGAGGCTCCAACCTTTACCAACATAGAACCGACCTACCTTTACCATAGATAGTACCGAATATCCCATCACCTCGGTCGTTCCCGACCTTTACCGGAATCCCAAAGCATACGCAACATACCCAAAATATATAGGGTAATCTAGAAAGGTGATGATCATATCCTAATAGGAGCGACCCACTTAGCCCTGCCGCATCTACCCTATTTTTGTCATTCCTGGGTAATGAGGCTCGAGGTAACGATTACCTTTCTCGTAGCACATATTTCACTTTAATGCTACATTGCCAATTGCATCGCACACTATTGATTTCTACAAATGTACAGTCTCTGATGTAACGACCTGCAAATTTATCACTTTGATAAATTATATTTATTTTTAAATTCATTCGAATAAAAGGTTGAAAACATAAATAATATTATTTTGAGTGATAATAAGTAATAGTAATCTTATTTTGAATAGATATTTACTAAACTATTGTCCTCGGAATTTAAATCGATAAAATAGCCGAAAATTGTTTTATCAATAACTAGCTATATAATCATAAAACGTAGCGCACAGAGCTGGATATATACACTTATTTTTATAATTGAACAAGAATATGTAATAAAGTAATTTATTGTATTTTGTGAAAATTAAATGTATTTATGACATTTTTAATGCCCATAAATATAATAATTGATTTATTGAGGTTTAATGATTTAATAATTATTTAAAAAATTTCAAATAATTATTTTAAATAAAGATAATTAATTTTGAATAGTTATAAGGTGATAATAATAGTTATATATATATATGATTTGAAAATATAAGGAAAATCGATATCACTTTATCAATATAATAACAATTATTGTAAATAATTTTTAATATTAATTTATATGGTTTATAATTCAAATATTACCATTTTAATTCATTTAAAATGATATGAAAATAGGTTTCAAATTTTGTTTATAGATATATGTACATTGAGTAAGAAGTGAAAATGTGACCGGTAATCGGTTTCCCGGTTTTCAATGATTTAACAAACAAAAGTTGCTCGATGACATTTGAATTGTTATGCACGTACATGTACATATATATATATAGGTCACATGCACATGATAACATATGCATATATACATAAACACTTAAATATATATATATATTACAAAATAATTAAATAATTCCTAAAATTTAATACTTAAGTAACCAAAAAACAAACACCAACTCATAGTACCACACCATCATCGCACCATCACCATCACATGGCCTAAAGGGGGAAGCCGTGTGTGTAGGGGGTGTAGGAGGCGTGTGGGCTAGGGGCGTTTTGGTAATTTTGCCTTTAGATATTTTATTCCAAGTTTTCTCCTATAAATACCCACCCTATCTTCACATTTTTCACACAATTTTCTACTTCTTCTTCCTCCTTTTTTAAGCTACTCTAATGGCTTCTCATGATAATAAAGTTATGGAGAATATTTAGTCAAAAGGAAATCAAATTTACGTAATATCCATACGTTGTCAAATCCAATTCAAAATAAAGGCAAGTATCTTCCTTTTCACCCCTCCAACCCACGGCCACCACCCTTCTCAACCTTAGGTCGAGCCTTCTCCCTCTTCCCATCAAGGTCATGAGCTCCAAAGCAAGGCCAAGCCATTTTAAGTCAATTGTACTAAGTGATCGTGAGCGTAGATTTCAAGATAGCAGAACTATAACCGATTTTATACTAGCTCAAAGGGAAAATAAAGGTGAGAAACTCTTACTAATAATATATTTTTGGATGATGATATGATGTTTGCAATGGATGTTTAATATGCTTTGGTCATCAAGCTTGGTTGTTTCATATGAATGTTGAATATATATGTAAGTCAAGAAAATACAAGTCGATAAGCACAAATGAAATCACTTTTCTCTATTTTAATGAATTAGTGTATATGGAAGATGAACCTCTTTAAAATGGTTTAAAAATGAGTTTTAAATGTTTTATAAACACATGGAAGTGTTTTGGTGAAGTTTGAAAGGTAATTGAAAATTTAGTCAAAATAATCGCGTCGCGTAACGGTAGTTCGCGATTTCACGCCATACAAGTCAAATGAGTATATATAATGTAATATAGCTCCGAACTCTACGATATAAGAATTTTCCAAACTATTAAATCCATAGTTTTCCAACAAAGAAAGAAAATCGAGATTTCGATAAGTAGATTTTGAAATATGAGTAAAACAAGATTTTGAAAAAATCACGGTTTTGCAATTCGAAATCCATAACAGGATTTATTTGAAAATGATATTTTAAAATTGTTTAAAAATATGAAATAAATCTTAAAAATAGTTTAAAATAAATTTGAATTGAAAAATATGGATTTTCAAATATTGGAAAAGTTGTTTTAAATCGAACCAGCTTTTAAGCACTTTCCGCATCACTTTTCTGCTGTCGTTTCAACAACTTTAGAAATGAAGTTTTTAAACTTAACGATTATTTTCCCAATCTTTTATAAATGTTTTCAAATGAATAATTAAGTGTTTTAATGATGATTTGGAAGTTTTATAGTTTATTTAAAAAGAATTTAAATAAGCATTCTAAAGAAAAGCTATTACAAATTAAGTGATTTAACCTTGGCTCTAAAAGCAGACGAGTAGACTGGATTTTTCTATACGTGAGATTCAGATGTGAGGTGCATAAACTAAGGAGATGTTCAGGAGCAACCAATGCCCTGGCTCACTTGGCCTCTTTCCAGGGCGAGAGATAGATAATGTTGAAATGTCGAAAAAGAGTTAAGTATAAAAAGATTTAAATTTTCCAAATTTAAATTAAAAACAACTTGATATTATAGAGATGATCTTCTTATACTTAGTGTTAAAGCCCGAAGAGGGAACTCGTACTATTCGTGGAATTTAAAAGGTGATTTCATCGTTATTCCGCCTATAGTATATGTTGAATACGGGAATTGATATTGAGTAGAATTAGATGATTTCTATAGATTCTACTCATTTAATATATACTGGTTTTGGATTAACATCCTAGATAACATGGTTTTGACTCAATCAAAATTATGAGTTTAGAATTAAGAAATCATTATTAAGATTTAAATGAAATGAATTGGAAATATCTTCCTAAGTGAAAAATGAAATGATTTTGAATTATTCCAAGTTTAAAAAGGGTTATAAGTAATCTAAGGATGTGATAAGAGAGGTTCAATAATTCCGTATATACCAGAAAGAATGTTTTAGAAATATATTTCTCCGGAAGAGATTTTGATAAAAAGAACTTAAAATTTAAGAATGATTCTCTATTCAAGGAACCTCTTTTATCAGTGATTGGATCGAAGGAACCGGGGTCGGATTTGGGTAATTCCTATCCGAAAACCACTTCGAACCAATGTACGGGTTTGAAAAATGAAGACTTGATGAAGAAAATGAAGGATAAAGACCGAAGATTTAAGGGGGTGAACGTACTGCTTGTTGATAATTCAGGTTAGCTCCCAAATATTAAGTAGCAGTGATCCCTTCATTTCTGAAACTCTTCGGGTTGTAAGGACTTATCGCTACTAATCCTAAGGGAAACTCCCGACAGGATGTGGTAGGAGAGTGCCTTCGGTTTGTCCTATTCCTGGACAACTTGTATGGATGAATGTCTGACTTTGCATTTCTAGTTACATAAGTGATCTCTATAAAAATATCATTTGTTTGGTGGTGGAGTAGGCAACTTCTCTTAGCTTAACATCCTTCTCTGAGACGTACGAGCTCAGCAGTTATACGTTTGTAGAAATCAGTTGTGTGACCATGGAATGTCAGTGTGGCATTCAAAGTGAAATGTGCAAAGTGAAAGCTAATTATTACCTCAGGCCTTACACTTGAAAATGATCGAAACAGGTTAGATGCGGCAAGGCTATGTGGTTCGCAACCATTAAGATATGATCATCCCCTTCTAGATATATTTATTCCCACTGACGTTCGGTACTTAAATTATTGTGGAAGTATGCTGTGAGGGCCCTCGGGAAGGTCGGTAACGACTAGGGTGATGACGTATTCGATACTATTTAGGAAGAGGTAGGCTGGTCTTATGTTGGTAGAGGACCATCAGTTAGGCCTCGGTACATTCCCCTAGAGATGTACCGCCAGAAGGTAGTCCCTTCACCTGGTCATTAGTATGGAAACCCCTTCTCTAATAAGAGCCTGTACGATTTTAGATGTAGAAAGCCTTATATTACAAGGTGGTATGCTGGAATTTAATAATGTAACAATTTCGGCTAAGATTAATAAGTTTATTTGCAAATGTTTTTAAAGGAATGCCATTAAAAATAATATCTCTTATTTTTATGTAATAATGATTTGGTTATCATAGGGTAAAATCTCATTCCATTTTTATGTGAGGCATGGTCTTATGAGACACCTTTTTGTTTTCAAAACGCGTATTTTGAGTTCTCACATCAGTCCCATGAATGACCCAGAGTTTATTTTCCTTTCCCTTAAACTCTGGGTGCCCTAATTTTCCCAGGCATCCTAGTAGTCAGATTTAGTTTAGAAGAAATCTGGATGGAGCTCGAAGCATGGAGTTAGAAGATTCTTCTAAAGATTGTTATCTATTTCCACCACTCTTGTGTTATAGAATTCCGCATTTGTAAGGACAGGAATTTATTACTGTCCGTGTTTAATTCTAATAAATGAATTTAAATTTCCGCTGCAAAGATTATTTGTTGAAATAATATATGATATTCCATTCGTATGAGATTCTATTCTGTCTTTATTTCTTTCTTACCCTTGAGAATCCGCCTCTCCAGCACTTGGATTTGCGGCACGTTAATACCGAGGATGTATTAGTGTCAATTTTCGAGAGTCGAAGAAACGGGTTCTCACATCTGAGCTCGTATGTCTTAGAGAAGGATGTTAAGTATAGGAGAGTTACCTCCTACACCACCAAACATATATTCGTTTGTAAAAATCAATGTACGTGCATTTTAGAAATGCAATGTCAGACATTCGTCCATACAAGGTGTCTAGGAACAAGACAAGCCGAAGGAATTCTCCTACTACATCCTGTCAGGAATTACCCCTAGAATTAGTAGCGAGCATTCCTTGCATCATAGATCAAATGAAGATACTACTTCCACATATATATGATATGGGAAGTTTCCTCTGAGGGTCAGTGAAAAGCAGCCCTTCATTCCTTTTAATATCACTCCTTATTGTTACCTTCGATTGTGTGAATTGGTTCTAAGTAGTTACCGGATAGGGATCACCCAAATCTGACCCTGGATCCATCGAACCAATCTTTGATAAAAGGATGTTAAGTTTAAGGGTGATTATCATTTCATTACTTAATATCTTTAATCAAATAATTTCTCTCTTTTAGAGATATATATCTTTAAATCATATTCTTTTCCAGTATAAACGGAATCATTAAACCTCTCTTTAACTTTGGAAATACCTAAACAAAATCATTCTCATGAATCATATTACAGAACCTTACTGAGTAAAAAGGGTCGATAGAAATTATACTAATTCTACTCAACATCAATTTTCGTATTTGACCTTTATTGTCTATCGAATGACGGTGAGATCACATTTTAAATTCACACGGATAGTACGGGTTTCCTCCTCGGAAATTAATACCAAGTATAAGAAGATTATTTCTATACAATCCAAGTTGTACTAAATTAAATTTGAATCTTTTATACTTGCCCTATTTCCGACATTTTGACCTTATCTATTCCTCGCCCAGGAAAGAGGCCAGGTGAGCCAGGGCATTGGTTGCTCTTGAACATCTCCTTAGTTTAAGCACCTTACATCCAGATCTTACGAATAGAAAATTCTAGTCTACTCATCGGCTTTTTGAGCCAAGATTAAATCACTTGATTATAACAGCTTTTCTTTAAATCATTTATTTAAACCTTTTTAAATTATTAAGCCTCCAAATCATCTTTAAAATACTTAACTATTTATTTAAAATATTTATAAAAGATTTGGGAAAGAATACTCATGGTTAAAGTCATATTTCAAAAGTTATTAAAAGTGCCGCAAATAGTGCTTTTAAGGCTTATTTGATCAAAACAATTTTTCTATCATTTAGAAATCCATTTTTATAACTCAAATCTCTTTTAAAACATTTTAAAATATTTATAAGAATTCATTCCATACTTTTAAAGAATTAAAAATATTACTTTTAAAGAATTTATTGCTTTGGTTTCCGAACTGCCAAACCGCGGCTATTTTAAAAACTTGATTGGCTCATATTTCAAAATATACTAAATGAAATCTCGGTATTTTTTTTTGAAATTATGACTATAAGAGTTTGGAAAATTCTTATTCTAAAGTATTCCGACTCCGAATCCATCTTTTAAATGGATTTAATTTTCTACGACGTGAAATTGCACACTACCGTTACATGACGCGCTTATATTGACTCAACTTTCATAACTTGTCCAAACTTCACCAAATTGGATTTTAGTGTTTATAAAAAAATTATAAACCATTTCAAACCATTATAAAGAGGTTTAATAATTCCATATCACTTTTATAACTTGATTTGGAAATTTATTTCCTTGTGTATGTATTTAACGTGACTTGTTTACACAATTAAACACTATATTAAAATAACCAATATTTGATGATCAAAGCATAGTAAACATCCATAGTAATCATATTACATCATTATTATATATATATATAAATAGAGTTCCTCACTTGATTTTCGATCGGACTAACATCAAAAAACGGCTATATCTCCGCTATCTCGAAATCAGAGCTAACGACTACTAGCACAAATGCTCCTAGGGGTTTTGGCCTTGGTCTTGGAGGCTTGGAAAGGCTCAGCCTTGCTTTGAAAGTGGTGGTGGAGGGCCTGGTTGCACACGGCTTTGGTGGAGGAGAAGGAAGAGATCACTGGCTTGAAATTTGGTTTAAGTGGTATAGATTTCGACTGATTTTTGTATAACTTTTTTTGATTTTGTAATATTTTCTTTCTTAGGCTATATGGAAGCGCAGAGAAGAAGAGAATGAAGAGCTTAGTAATTTTATGAAGAAGAAGTGTGTATGAAGGGAAGAGAGGTGGGTGCTATTTATAGGCAAATGTAAGGATGTAAATATCATGATAATTCCACATAAACACATCACCATTTCATCACCACTACACCTCTCCCCCTACATCATGTTCGGCCGAGCATCTCCCTATGTATGTAGCCATGTTCTTGTACTTAAGGTGCAAGACGTTGACTTTGGATCTACTTAAGGATAATTTTTAGGAAATTATCTTAGATATTTTGTTATATATATATATATATAAATTTATAAGTATATTTGTGTGTATATATGTGTTCATGTGCATGTGAAATGTGTTCATGTATATGTACATGTATGTGTGCATATGTATATCTCAAATGATTCACAACGTTGCACAACTTTTCTACGTTTAATCGTTATGGATTCCGATTTCGATTTCCGATCATATTTTCACTTCTTATTTAATATATATTTGTAAACAAAGTTTGATAATAGTATTTCTATCATTATATAATATTAAAAGGGCTTATTTAATGACTAAAATAATTATTAAATCATTTAAACTCAATTTAAATGAAAAAATCATTTATTCCAAAATAACGATATCATTGATGATGTCATAAAGGGATTTAAATTTCAAAAATAAAATAAATAATTTTATTACATATTCTCACTCATATATATAAATGAGTGTATGTATCCTGCTCTATGCACGATGTCGGATGGTCTAAGAGCTGTTTATTGATAAAATGGTTTTCGGTTATTTTATTGATATATCTTTCAAAGTATATATTTTGTAAATATTTGTTCATAATAAGATTACCAGTATCATTTATTGTTCAAAACATAATTATTTATGTCAAAAAATCTTATATTTAAATATTTTGAAATTTTTCTAAAGTCATGAATTTGCAGGTCGTTACCGTAATTATGTTGAGTGAATTTGCAATCCTTTCAATGCAATTTAGTTTGCATATTAAAGTTATAAAGTATATATAATCAGAACGGTTACATTGACCTAAATTATTTCTTGATTTCATGTTTATTACATGAACAGAATTAATATATTGCATATTTAGGCATGTTGAAACTTGGTTCTAATAGAAGGTGCCATTTGAGTTTATTGTAAGTCAATTCGTTGAGTACTCTTTATGCATAGCAATGCTTTTTTATTGGTTTATATATGACTGTTTGTACTAATGTTAATAGGGTTTGTAGGGGTACCCCTTATTTGCATAACATAGCATTGCCTTTTACTTGTTTATACATGCCTTGTATAATTTTTATTTTTATTTCATATATATGTATATAAATATATATTGATATACATTTATATACATATATATGTAGCGTGCTTACTCTTTTTTATGTAGTTCATTAGCAGGTTTAGGTATGCGTATTGATTAGGATGGTTTCATCGGATTTGGAAGACTATAGAATTTTTTATTATTTTGTGTTTTTTTGTATTTTATACTACACCATAGTTTTTTAAGTTTAGGGTTTTTTATTCTATTTTTTACTTTTATTGTATGAGGAGGCATCGCTACCTGTCAAGAACATTGACAGCTCCATTTTTAGTGTAGAATAAAATGACATGAGTGCTCTCCTTCAGTGATAGAAGACCGCTTATTTTTCTAAGAAAATGTTTAAAATGGAACATGTAATATGGATTCCTTATGCATTGGCAATTAAAATTATCATATATATTATGTTGTCTACGATATCGTAATTCGTTTATGTATCTAATACATGAAGCAAATATCAAATCCAAACTGATGTCCCTAAATGGTTGTTTGAGGTATTCTCATGTATTTACAAAATACTAGAGAGTTGTTTATAGAAATAGTGAACTCCCTATGAAGGATTGTTCAGACTCAAATTTCATAACTGATGTTGAGGATAACATGTCAATAAAAAATTAAGAATCTTTAAGTTGGAAATGTTCCAAATAGAAGAGATTGTGATGGATTCATTTACTTGAATAGTGCCACGATAAAACAATGTATACATATAATAAATGCAAAAATTCATAACTGAGCCAAGGAAGATTTCAAATGTTGAGAATCAAATAACATTGTCATATGATAATAATATCACGATATAGTTTGTAATATAGCATAGATCTCACTGGAAGTCAAGAGACATACTCTGATTGTTCCACATGATAAAGGTAGTTTATCAGTGTCGGAGAGAATTGATTAATAGAGTAGATAGTTGAAACGTAACAACATCCCGTTTGCCGAGGGACTGACCAAATTTTTTTTTGAGAAAACCGATAGGAGAAGTTGAAATAAGATTCCATAATTGACCCAAGTGCAAGTGGGAGATTGATAGAGTTAGGGGTATGCTCTATGGGCAATTATATAATTCATTACATATATCTAACTCGTTAACTAATCTTGTTCGAAATAAAAGTGTTTTCTTTCTATTATATACCTGATATAATGTGATTAATTAATTAATTAATTTAATTAAAAGTATATTTAATAGAAAATCCATAAATAGTATGTTTTGTAATAGTAGTTACAAAGCATTGTTATAGTGAGTTATTTATCACAATAAAAACAAATATATCATTTTAGATGTTCCTTGTCAAGATGCATCAAGACTTGATATCAATGTATTTGTTGAGATTAGGGTAAAGTAACGCTGTCTGTAATGACCCGAAATTTTGGTCGTTTGGTTTTGAATGTTTATTTTATTTTTAAATGTTGAATTTGAAATATTAATTTATTTTGAATATGGAGATTTTAGTTGACTTAGTGAAATGGGTTAAAATTTCAAATATAGCGATTAATTGAATTTGATAAATAGTAAATTTAATATTTGAAATTGGGTAAATATATGAATCTGGAGTTAAATGTGAATGGAAATGATTTCTTAAGTTGAATTAAACTCTATTTGAATTAGAGTGATAATAGTGGATTTTTGAATGGAATTAAAAGTCGATAAATTAAAATTTTGAAATTATGTATATTAATTTAAGAGTGAAATTTAATATTGGAATAGTGTAAATAATTGAATTTGTGATCTGATATGAATCGAAATGGTTTCTAATATCGATATAGATTCTATTTGGATTATAATTGAGTTAGTAAGCTTTTCAAATTTGGATTTCAATTAATTTCGTCGATTTTGAAAATTGCTTGATTTAATCAACACGATAAAATAGCCTTCCGGGGCATGGTCTCGGAATTCGACGAAACTAGTTCCATTGGATCCGTAATAGTGTATTATTATCGTATTTCAAATTTCGTAGCAATTGGAGTTACCGTTCGGTCGTACGGGATAGAAACGCGTTGAATTTAATATCGAAAAATTAATATTTTAATTTGATTCGAAAAGTTATCTTCCACATACGATCGAATTAGACTTCGAAACATGTTTCATTGAGTTCGGAATAAGGGTAAAACATTATAAACACTAGGCGGCACGTTTCGTTTGGAGTTCATCCAAAATTTCGCGTGAATAGTCAAAATAATATTAAAATTATATATTCACGTATATATACGCATACACACTCAACCCTAACCCTAGTTTTATTCCAGCCGCTGCCTCCTTTATTCCAATGGCCGAAAACTTCCTCCTTTTCCCCTCATTTTTCTTCCAATTCACGTGTAATTAGACAAATCTTCCAGCTAGAAAAATGAAGAGCTCGTCGAACTCTACTAGATCAACGACTGCAATCGTAAATGGTGTAGCAAGGAGGGAGAGAGAAGGTCATGTTTTGGCTGCCGTTCGAAGTGCTTTTCTCGTCGCTGGCGACGAGGTGGAGGGCCGGCCTCCGGCCGTGGTTGCGAGGCATCACTCGATGGTAGCTGATCGGCTTCTGGTGGCTTGAAAGGGGAGCGGCATCGAGTTGTAGATGATCGACGTTGTGGGTTTCGTATACTTCTGGAATAAACGGAGGTGAAGCAGGGAACGACCAAGATTGCAGATCCAGGATTAAACGGCCACGATTTTTCGAAGGTGTTAACCCACTTTTTGGCAAGGCTGTAGGCAAGCGGATTTAACTAAGTCGGTTTCTCAGTTATCAAGGATGGAATGTGGTAGGTTTGAGTCGACTGGATGGATAGGTAATGCAGCACGTTTGGAAGTCGCTCGGCACAGGAAGTCGATCGGCACAGGAAGTCGCTCGGCACAGGCGGCATAGGAAGTCGCTCGGCACAGGCGGCACAGGAAGTCGCTCGGCACTGGCGGCACAGGAAGTCGCTCGGCACAGGAAGTCGCTCGTACCATGATGAAGGATGTTGGTTCGGCTATGGCCCTAATGGGCCTGGACTGCTAAGGAAGCCCAGTAACTCGGGATTTGCCTATAAATACAGCATGTGGGGCTTCAAAAAAGGGATCTCTCTCTCCATTCTGTTTCCCTTCTTCTTCCTCATTAAGGCTACTCTGCCATAATTGTTTTGAAAACTCCGGATTGTAACTGTAATTGATTCTCATATCAATATAAAGGAAAATTTTGGAGTGGACGTAGGCCGGAGTTAGCCGAACCACTATAAAATTTACTGTTCTTTACTGCTTTCATTTTAATTTTTACTGTTCTCCACATTATTACTCTCTACATATATCCTATCTGTGAGTTGTGACTGTGATTTGGTGCTTTCAACTGGATTTGGGTGTTAGTGACGATTTTGGCGCTAACATTTTGGTGCTTTCACTGAGAACGCAAGTACTCGTGGATTCTGAAGCTTAGGAACTTGGATTCTAGGAAGCAATGGCTAGGCCACCAAAAAGGAAGAAAGTGACAGAAAGGAGCAACCAAGAGGGAAGTCAAGAGGCCACCTCAGGAGCTGGAGCAGGTCAAGCATCCATCTACATTACCAGAGACGAGATGGAAGCGATGCTGAAAAGATAAGAGGAGATGATGCAGACTCTTCTCGGACAATTTGGACAAGTAGGAACTACAGGTGCTCAGATCCATGGAGCTGGATCAGAAGGACTCAACCGGCAAGTAGATGGAGTGGTTCAGCAGGGGGCAGCCCCCAATCAACAGACGGCTATCAATCTGGATGGACCTAGACTCGGGGGCACACCACCAGGAAATGCTGGACCAATCCATAGAGGGATACCAGATGACGCTGTGCAACCCGACACCAACAAGAGTGCAAGAGTACGTGATGAGGAGTATGTGCCAGGATTCCCTCGTGAACTCGGGGGACAGATTAGAGGTAGCGGACAAGGATTACAGTTCGGCGACAATGACAGATTAGCGGAGATGGTCAGACGAGCTGTGAGAGGTGGATTGGTAAATAAAAACTTGGAGGATGTGAATAGGAGTCCATTTACTCCTACTATCAGGCAAGCTAGGAACCCTCCGGATTTTAAGCTACCAACGTTGGAGATGTATGATGGGAGAACGGATCCCGCCGTTCGCCTGACAAGGTACATGAGGCATATGGAGGTACTGAGGGCATCGGATGAGGTCATGGCTCGATGTTTCCCTTTGTATTTGACGGATATCGCAGCTATGTGGTTCAGATAGCTGGAGAGTGGTTCTATTGACACTTGGACATAGCTGATTGAGGGGTTTATGAGGCAATTTCTGGTCCATATAGTCAGACCCAAGAACGTAATGACCCTGACATCGATGAAACAATGGAAGGGAGAGTCGCTCAGGGATTTCTTAACCAGATTCAATGCTGCGGTAGCTTCAGTGGATCGACCTGATCCGTCGATGGTTTTGATGGCAGCAGTTTCAGGAATTGCAGATAATTCGGATTTCAAGATATCGTTGGAACGGGACCCACTGAGGGATCTCGGAGAGTTCTACCATGAGGCGGAAAGGTTCCTAAGGCAGGAAGATGCGCAGGCTGAGAGAGTAGGGAGAGAGGATGAAGCTTATGCAGTGAGGGGTGGAGGTCCACAAAGGGAGGATCGAAGTAAAGATGATAAAGGAAAAAGGGAAACAAATGGCAACAGTGGCACTTTGAAGAGGCCTCGAAGGGAGTCAAAGTTTTCTTCTTATATGGATTTGATAGAAACTCTGGAAAGGATTTACTTGGATACTCGGGGGCACCTCCAGTATCAAAGACCGGCTAGGAGGGAACCATCAGAATACGAGCGGGCGTCAGGAAAGCATTGCCTATTCCATGAGCTGGATGGGCACAACACAAATGATTGTAGGCATTTGAAAGATATCGTTGAGGAGCATGTAAGGAATGGTCACCTGCAACAGTACATAAGGAATCGAGGTGTAGCAGTGGAGCGGGAGCGGCCACCGCCTACCTCGAACGAAGGTGGCTCTAGATCTAGTCACCGCCGGCTTGTTATCAACTGAATTGATTTTTGGTTCCGAATAAGTAATAGAATTCAAAGTAATATGGCTAGGTCACTTACACACGTACGGGATCGAGGACGGTCCCTAGGCGTGCTCTGAGATGACGAAAAACCATACTGCTTGGATCTATGAAATCCTGTTTTCTTTCTATTTTTCTGCAAACTCTGGTTTCTTCTTTGGTACTTTGGACATTTAGTTCCCTTTGTTGTACGATCTTTCGCTTTGATAACTGAATTCTATAATAATTAGGGATTGGACTAATAATACAGGCCAAGCGATTACCGTCCCGACCGGAGAGACAGGGCTGTAATCATGAAGTACGAGTCCCTTTGCCAGAGAGCAGTGGAATGGACTCGAACAGAAGAAAAAAAAGTCCTTGGCCGGAGAGCCGAGGCCGGAGAATATAAAAGTCCTTGGCCAGAGAGTCGAGGCCAGTGAATATCAAAGTCCTTGGCCGGAGAGCCGAGGCCGGAGAATATAAAAGTCCTTGGCCGGAGAGCCGAGGCCGGCGAATATAAAAGTCCTTGGCCGGAGAGTCGAGGCCGGTAAATATCAAAGTCCTTGGCCGGAAAGCCGAGGCCGGAGAATATGAAAGTCCTTGGCCGGAGAGTCGAGGCCGGTGAATATCAAAGTCCTTGGCCGGAGAGCCGAGGCCGGAGAATATGAAAGTCCTTGGCCGGAGAGCCGAGGCTGGTGAATATCAAAGTCCTTGGTCGGAGAGCCGAGGCCGGAGAATATAAGAAGTCCTCGGTCGAAGAACCGAGGCTGGTGAATATCAAAGTCCTTGGTCGGAGAGCTGAGGCCGGAGAATATGAAAATCCTTGGCCGGAGAGTCGAGACCGGTGAATATCGAAGTCCTTGGCCGAAAGGCCGAGGCCGGAGAACTTACAAACCCTTGACCGAAGAGCTGAGGCTGGAACAGGGTAACGCGACCTGGCGAGGTCTACAGATTCAAGGTTAAACCCGGAGAGGTCATGAATTTAATAATATGGTCATGAATGGGATATGGACTTCGAATATCGGATTTGAGGCTATTCAAAACACACCTTCCAATAGCAAGGCATGTTTTGGGGGGCAAAGTGTTAACCCGCCTTTTGGCAAGGTTGTAGGCAGGAGGATTTAACTAAGTCGATTTCTCAGTTACTAAGGATGGAATGTGGTAGGTTTGAGTCGACTGGATGGATAGGTAACACAGCACGTTTGGAAGTCACTCGGCACAGGAGGTCGCTCGGTATAGGAGGTCGCTCGGCACAGGAGGTCGCTCGGCATAAGACGTCGCTCGGCACAGGAAGTCGCTCGGCACAGGAATTCGCTCGTACCATGATGAAGGATGTTGGTTCGGCTATGGCCCTAATGGGTTCGGACTGCTAAGGAAGCCCAGTAACTCGAGATTTGCCTATAAATACAGCATGTGGGGCTTCAGAAAAGGGATCTCTGTCTCCATTCTGTTTCCCTTCTTCTTCCTCATTAAGGCTACTCTGCCATAATTGTTTTGAAAACTCTTGATTGTAACTGTAATTGATTCTCATATCAATATAAAGGAAAATTTTGGAGTGGACGTAGGCCGGAGTTAGCCGTACCACTATAAAATCTGTTGTTCTTTACTGCTTTCATTTTAATTTTTACTGTTCTCTGCATTATTACTCTCTACATATATCCTATTTGTGAGCTGTGACTGTGATTTGGTGCTTTCAACTAGATTTGGGTGTTAGTGACCGATTTTGGCGCTAACAAAAGGTTTAAAAAAATTTATTTATATAAATTATGTTTAATCTTTAAAAACGTATATCTTCTTCATACGAGGTCGAAATTGGACGAAACAAGCGGCGTTGGAATCGTATCGACGAGGGCTTTGGCGTGGAATCGAAATGGCATTTATTTAAAGCTGAAATATTTTCAGTTTCAAATAAAAGGTGAGTGTTTTATAACACTCACAAGTACTAGAATATTTTTATGCTAGTTAAATTTGAAATTATGAATATAAATTTATTGGTTGTTGTTTGATAAATTTAATTATCATCTAAATTGTCATTAGAATTAACTGTTAAAATTAAAATTGACCATTAAATTTGAAATTGGAATTTAATTGCCAATAAAATACTGATATTAATAACTATGAAATTGTTGTGAATTATATTGACTGTTTGGTTGATTGATTGCGATGGAGGCTATTGGTTGATATTTTGGATGATTTGGATGTCCATTTATTTTGATATATCCTGTATCACCTTGTATATTATTTACAGTATATAAAACTGTAAATTGAATTATTTCGAATAAATTAATAAATAGGTTAAAATGATATATACCTATGACAATTATTTTGGGTTGAAATGATATATATATATCCATCCCTGAATTAAATTGAAATAACTGATTCACTTGGCCATAAGATAGAAAATTATATACGGACACCGGATTGGTTAAATCAAATGATTTTAAATTTTTGATTCGAAATTATTTAAATGATTTTGATTTAAAGAAATAAAAAAATCGAATCTATGGAAATTGAATTATTTTCGAACTTGAGCTAAAAATGTGGAATTAAAATTTGTTAAATGAAATTGTTTAAAAATGAAATTTGAGATTTTGAAGTTATAATTGAAATATGATTTGAATTCCAGAAATTGATATGTTTTTAAAAGACTTGAACTTTTATTCGAACTTTGTAATATGGCTAAGTAAGATCAATTTAAATGGATATTTCAAATTTGGGCTCGAAGTTGAATTATTTTGAAGATTTGAACCTTAAATTGAACGTTGAAGTTGAATTTGATTTAAATGATTTAAATTGATATTCTGAAATCGACTCGAAATTATATAATTTGAAATGGTTTAAAATTGAGAATTGAAATTAATTCAAGTTGGAATCAAAATTGAAATTAATTGGAATCGAAATCGAAATCGAATTAATTTGAAATCGAAATTATAATTTATTTGAATTGGAATTGAAATCGAAGTAAATCCGAATTGAAATCGAAATTGGGTCGGTTTGAAGTGAATTGAGAATTGAATGATTTGAATTGGAAGATTTGGAATTGAATCAGTTTGACTTTGAAACTATATTCAAGTAAATTATTTTATTATAAACTGTTTAAAACCTATCTTTTAAATATTCAAATTATTTTGATTTCCAAGCTATTTTATTTTATAAACCATTTTTAACACTCAAACTATTTTATATTAAACTATTTTAACTCTTTAAATTACGTTAAAATATATAACTATTTTCTAAAAATTCAAATCGATCAAGGTTGGAATGTTTATATTTAAAACAGGGATTTAAATACGAATTGGGTTAAATTGAAGTTATAACCCAAATGGAAATTCGAAGAAATTTTGAATTGGAACTGAAATCGAGATATAAAGCGAACATGATTTTGAATTGAAATAGTATATTTTGAGTAAATATGATGATTTCAAAATGGATTTGATTTTTTGAAGCGAATATGATATTTTGATATCAAGTATGTGTGAGGAATGCGGAATATGGATCTTAAGGCTAGAAATAACACTAGAGGGGGGTGAATAGTGTTTATAAGAAATTACTAAATCTTTTTGAGTTTATGTTAATTTGAACACAAATGTTTGTAATATTCAGACACAGATATAATCACAGAGACAAACACAGATGCAGAAATAAAGTAAATGCAGTAAAGGAAAGAACACACCGAATTTTATACTGGTTCGGAGTTACCCTACATCCAGTCCCGCACAACTAAGTACGGATTTCCTTTCAAAAGCAATTCAACAATTACAACCCTCGGTTTCAAGGCTAAAAGGTACACCCTCCAGAATCACAATCCTCTGGGTAGAGATACTTGATTTCCGGGGCAACAAGTTCACCCAATTGATTTCCAAGGCTACAATCACACCTTTTCTTGCTTGATTGATTTCCAAGGCTACAATCACACCTTTTCTCGCTAGATAGATTACAAAGAAGCCTATAGCTCTGAATAGCACTTGGATCTTGTTGAGATAGTGATAGAGAATCAAACCAAAGATGATCTAGTTAGATTCAATGTTGATTTCGGCAGAGTAATGATAGGATTTTGAATAAGAAAATGTGGAAGAAGAAGAGAAGTGAAAAACCAGAAAATCTGATATCAAATTCGTTGAAACTAACCCCTATTTATAGAAGAACAACAGTCATGTCCATTCGTGAAAGGTTATGGCGAATAGACACTTCTTTTGAAATTCAAATTTTTGAATCTAACTGACACTATGTCAACATGGGGTACTAGGGCATGTCGACATCCCAAAGGAAATTTTGAAGATTTGATTTTTATTGAAAATAACCTTTATCTTATATTAAAAGCTTTTTAAACTTTATAAATATACTTGACTATAGATAAAATACATAGATAAATATAGAGAATAATATATGTAAAATTTTACTATAATTTTATATTTAAATCTAAGTATAAAGATAGTTTAAAACAAACGAAGTTTAAAAACAAGAGTTTAGTAAAACAAAAACAAAGAATATTTTAAGGCTAAAACATCTTTTTGAAAATCATTTGGAAAGATAATTTTTAAGGCTAAAAACATTTTGAAAAGCAGTTTTGAAAATCATTCTGAAGTAGTTTTGAAAATCATTTTGAAGTAGTTTCGCAAGCTTCTTCATGCAGAATATCTCATCATATCAGGACTCGAGAACTTGTACAAAACCAGGATGTTCGTGGGTTTGTAAGCCACTTGTCATAGGTTTGTAAGCTACTTGTCGTGGGTTTGTAAGCCACTAAAAAGCTAGAAATGGGTTCCATCCCAAAAGAAAAATGGAGTGAAGATTTCAGTGCTATTGTGAAGTTTTAACAAAATTCTAAACTCAATACTTATCTTGAAATCTTGAACTCTTGATAATCTTGATATTCTTGATACTTATGAGTCTTCAATCTGGATATCCTGAATCTCCATACTATACAGTCTTCATTCTTGGTACCTACATGGTTAAATCTTGCATATACATATATATCTAAACTATAATGTTAGTATTTATATTTTATAATCTTATTCTAAGGTTGTTGTCATCAAAACCATCATCTCAAGGACTAACAGTATGAACTGTTTTCGAAATGTAAAAGAACCAACCGGTGTGTAAAACGACGTTTGTTTGTAAAAGAGACCGGGGCCTCTTATTGGCATACTCTCTATCAATATTAGAACCACTTTAACAACTGTGTACGTGGAGGAGACTCCAGAATGAAGTGGTTGGATTTGGCGTCATTTGCTGGATTTGAAGAAAGAGAATGATGATGGATAGACCCTGGCACTTGTGCCAATTTGAAATGACTAAAACATGACGGCTTGACAGGGCCAAGTGGGCTAATTACCCCGAGCGGACATCCGTTCTTTGATTTTCTTGGTTTGGGATAGCCTCCCTTTGACTCGATATGGAATGGACGGACGCGGTGGGCAGTCATGGCTATGATGCGTTACCACCAGCCCTACGACCTGAACTGGTAGTATCCTACCTTGGGCATTGCCTCACGTGCCTTGTCATACTTTTATCCCTATACAAGGCCACTACAATTTTGATTTAGTGTTGTCGTATCACGTCACACCCCTATCCACCGATGGTTTACTGGTGTTTTATATGCAAACTGTACGATAATGCTTAAAAACGCATTAAGGGGGATCAATGTAAAGCCTTAACGTTATTTTGATATTTACTTTACTGATTAGACATTATATATATAGCGTATTCTACTACACATAAATATTTTGACGGATCCTTAAGAGATGAAAAATTCTGTAACGTCACTTGAGTTATTGCACGCACGTTATACACTGGATAGGAGATGTGAAAACCCATAAACATCTCTGACACTATGGCACTCATGTTATATGCGATATCGATTTGACTCACATAAGAATATTTTAGTCCTGACTCGAGTGTTTTGTCTTTTCATTACGCTCGGGTCAGCCCTGAGTTTTCAGCTTATTGAAGATCTATTGTGGAGGACGAAGACCGATATTTGGTATATTACTACTATTACTATTCCTACATCATGTTGTATGCTGCATTATTTATTTATTCTTGATGTATATATAGCTCTGATAAATGTTGTATAAATTATAATCAAATGTATAATATAAATAGCTTCATGAACTGTTTATTTGATTATTATATTTTATTGTTCCGCTGCGAGATTATGTGATTGTTTTCTTCTTCTTTTCTTATTTTTCTTAATCAACCCCATTGATTATCTATATTCCGGATTATTTAAGTTGGACATGTTTGGATTATTATCGATATAAACCTTCCGAAATGTTGGTCGTCACACTGTCGAAATGTTTGACGGTGTATTACTCATGATTGCTGGACGCACCTATGGGTTACATAATGATAGTTATTGGATAACTATGAAATGACTCACTCGATAGGTTTTTGTTGGTAAGTATAACTAAGGTCAAACAGAAAATATCGATGTGACTGGTTTACACAGTTCTCTCAACTTAAGAATATTATGGATCTCTGATATGAAAGATCTGTTTTAATTATAGTCAAATCATAACAACATCCATCGAGTGAATATAGTTGGGTCAAGTGGAAGTATTGGAAGTGAAGCACTATTCAAGAGAGGATTTTTCTCCTCAGTTATATGGGGTTAGTATCATAGTCAACTCAAGTCAACTCAAAGTCAAAAAGTCTTTGGCCAGAGCATTTCGGTTAATAATAATTGTTATTATTAAATCATGCACTTTGTATTTGGACTACAGAGTTGAATATGGATGTTGTTGGAATTTTGACCGCTACCAAATTCAATAAGTCCAAAGTGAAATAATTTTAACGAAGAGAATTGGTGTAAATAAATGTCACATCCTTGTAACACTTAATTAACTAAAATTGGATTTTACCAAAACTAAGTAAACAATAAATTTGGCTGAAATGTCACACCACCCGCTAAGTGATGTTTGAACGTTAACATTCGAGTAGTTCAATGTTAATCGTTGACCAAATTTACACCTGACGAGTCACACAACCAATATGATGAATTCTCTTTAGACCAAATGATTTAACTAGTTTATAATCATTATAAATTAACCAAATTAATTAATACCCATGAAATATTAATTATATAATTTTGAATATGATTTGAGGGATAAATATTATTAGATATATTTATAATAGTTATAAATATATCGATTGATATGTGATATCGATAAGCAATTAAATTAAATTTAATTAAAAATATTTGTTTGGGCTTAAATAGGATATTGACCCATGATGATAAGTTGATAATTTCGGTTATAATGAGGACTATAGGGGGGCCTAAAATAGGTTAGAGGTGTTAGAATTGGATGGCTTAGATTTTGTGAGAATTGGTATGAGATATGATCCATTATTTTCTCTCTCCAATCCACTATTTAAACATGTCAAACCTTAATTAAAAATAGGTCTTTTCACGGCCACTATCCCTTTCCATTACTGGTCGATTTCATCCCCTAGGAGATAAAGCAAATCCAACTCAAATCAAGTCAAAAGACAATTATTATTTGGTAGTCAAAGGTCTATGGTTCCAGGATTTGTAGTCTGCCGAATCGAAAAGCTTTAAAAGGAGAAAGATTTCATCATATTAGGTGTGCTTTAAGAAACCCTGACCTTAAATAGTTTAAGACATACGGTTGTCCGATTTGTGTTACTAACGTATGTTTTCTAACCTCAAAACTAGATCTGTATTGTGTGATTCTATAGGAAATTCATAAAATATTCTGAATGCATATTTCACAATAGTTAGAAACAAATTGTTTTTTCAAGGCATAACCACCTCTGTGTCGATGGAATTTCTTTGTAGAGAAATTAGTGGTACTGCAACGGACTTGGATATGATTTGAGAATCTAGCATAGTTATAGATTATATATAGACGATTTAACAAGACTTAAGACGAACAATGTTATATTAGAATATCTAATGATAATTCTCGCACATTAAAGAGAAACTGTGGGTTTCTTATCAATATTGAGAAAATAATTTGTTAGCAATAACAATATCCTCACTTCTCGGCAAGACATAGCGAGCATAGACTCTATAACAAGGCACGATGCTTTAAATCCAAAATGGACTCCAAGTACATTAATAAAATATGATTTTGGTAATTGTATCCAAAATGATATGATCCATTGTGTAACACCTTATATTTTAGAGTGCTAAAATATAGGATTAAATTAATAATAAGAAATTATTGTATGTTAATTAAGATAATTTAATCAAAAGAATTACTTAAGTAAAGTTTGATCATTAAGTGTGTGATAATTTAAAAGGTTAATTGAATGGACCAAGGGTTACTAGAGTAATTAAATTTGGCCATGTATGTACAAGAGAATAAATTAGAATGTTTGAATGAATGGGACTTTATGTTAAGGAAAATAAGATAATGATATTCAGCAAGGAGGAATTCTAGCCTAAGCCAAAATCATACATATACTCTTAAACATACTCTTTCCTTATCCATTCTCTTTTCATTTAAAAAAACAAACAAAAATTCCACCAACCAAGGTGTGCTTGGATATGGAAATGGCTTGTGTAGATTGTATTTGTGAAGATCATTTGTGTTGTTCGAAGTAGCTATGTTGCGTTTTGATGAATGTCGGACATTGATACTTTGATTAATCTGATGATAAGTGTATGTGTTGATAAATATTTGATGTATGGAAGTGATATTGTAATATGATAATCAAAACGTAATTGTGATGTGAGTTTATATAGACTCAAGATGAGAAATACAAGAAGATGAGAAATATTAGGGAGCTTTGAAAAAATCGAATTGTAATTTTAATAAATCTGGCTCCATATACTTTTTAAACTATTCCATTGCATAAATATTTCCTATTTATGGATATTTGGAGTTGGTAATGAATTGTACTTGTGTAGTCCTCACTGTGATCTTTCTTGTGCTCCAAATATATGGATATTTGTTTAAATAAGTCCTAATCTTGTGTGGCCCTCATAGTTTATCTCTTGTTATGATTTGTAACAATTCTTTTGTACATAAAACTCTTGAATTATGCCAATATTGTTCTCAAATGGATATGGCGCACACAAATTAATTTTGAACCAACAAAAATAATTCCATCGTGAACTATACTTGATCCACTTAACAAACATCAGGACCCTGCAAATAGACAATGCTAAACAAACATATTAAATACAATGCATGTTTATCAATATCAAATAGAAATTAATTGCAATATTTCACAATATTTCTATTTTGACAATAACAAACATAAAATATTTTTTACAGATGAAAATAGATGTGTTTGATATACGATGTGTTGGTTGAAAAAAATAAAAAAATAGATATAGTTAATGGAAAACAAAATTATGCTCTTTGATGATTTTTAAACTATAACACGGTCAAAACAAAATCAAATATAAAAATATATTTGTTATCATCAAACAAGACGTATACTCCACAATCTCCCCCTTTCGATGATAACAAACAGCAAGTAAAGATCTGAAAAGTGTAACATGTGTTGAGTATGTACTTGATATCATAAAATCAAAATCATAGCCCAATATTTCAATATAAATATAACATGCTCCCTATATTGATTTGCTCCCTCTACATATACGGAATATGAGTTTGAGAATAAAATATTAAACTAATAATATTCTTTCGGTATTAACAATGAATTCACAATATCACCAAATCTTAACTGCTCTTTCCCTCTTTTGTTTTCATCGAAAGTATTAATATCAAATTAACAAGGTGAGAAAGTGATACTGGATGATGAAACTCAATCAAAATTAGATATTAAATATTGAATGAAAAATCAACCATAAATTGTAGCAACTATATCGATCGAAGTCATATCGCATAGCTGGCATGAGGATGACAATATAAGTGATGTTAAATGCAATGAGGTTCGAAAGACATAGCCCATGAAATATTACGCAGTTAAATAACTTATTTTTCATTTATTATGAAATCAAGTCACATCCATCCATGCATTGCCGTGGTGTCTCTTAGATGAGAATGGATGTAACTAAAAAATATTATTTAAGTTAGTATAACTTATCCCCAGCCCATCGTAGATGAGATCAAGAACCTTCTATCCATGCATTGCCGCGAGGTCTTTTAGATGAGGATGGATGTTACTATGTGAGAACCGGAATGCCTATTTTAGGCATGCTAAGGCTTAGGGAGCTATTTATATTATATGTGTTATTTTTACCAAATTCCATAAACTTTTAATAAACAATTTTGGGTATGTTAATTTAGCCAACACTAGCATAAAAATTGTAAACTATGAGCTGATAAAATATTAATATCAAATGATAGATTCAAAGATGATGTGAGATATGCAATAGTCAAACATAGAAACAATAATGCATACTTGATTATCAAAAATATCATAACATCATTATTTAATCAAGTACAAAATGCAATATCCTTAATCATCTTTGTAATCAATATAAATACTTTTGGAAATCACATAAGAAGGTTCAATTGATCATGACATGATTTGAAAAGTAAATTTACTGTAAATATCTTAAAAAATATTTTTAGTTTTATATTTTATCCTTGAACATACGATAATTAGTTTTAGAGTTATTTATGTAAAGAGAATCATATGCACTAAGGGTGTACACATTAATATATTGAAGCTAAAATCAAAGACTCGTCGTAAATGATTTCATTTCAAAGCTCAGAATTTCATTCTCAAAACTCATCTCTTAATATCTTATCATGGGTAGAATTTCAAAATTCTCATTTCATAAACTTGTTTCCAAAAGTCATTCAAAGTATTAAAAGAAGATCATCTCAAGAAGTTTCAACATTTTCAAACCAAGGAATTTTCTAGTTAAGATGCCCTTATTAAAATAATTTTTCATTGAAAATCCATGTAAAAATATTGCCAAATTGTTTCATTTCAAAATATTCACAACGTGAATAAATATGGAGAGCAAAACAAAAATCAATCATGAGAAAGCAAAAACATATTTATGGAATTTTTTTTGATAATAAAATAAAACAAAAACAAAATGTGAACTCTCCACACATGCATGAAATGTGTGAAATATCAGTCACTCCATGAGACATATGAGCTACCAAAAATATCAGAATGGAGGAACCACAAAGGTTAAAAGTCATACCATACGTTCTAACAAGAGAAAACAAATTACGATTTCACGGTACCACTTGTTATATGGGCTTCCTAGATGGTGAATAATGATTCCACTTGTACTCTCTACATGCCGTGGTTGTGTAAAATGATACATCATACATAGGCTTTATGTTCAACCTCTTGATCTCTCATCATCAATCTCAAGTGTGAAAGATAATCTTCATCAAACAAGCGCATTACATACTCCACAATATCAATTGAATTTGCTCCAACATTCGAATTTCTCAACGAATCATTTATGTCAAACAAGAGCACCCATAACCAAAACTCTCAAACATATGATTTGTTAATCATCATCCAAAAATAAATATGACAATCATATGTATGTCAAGTGACTATTCTCATTTTTCAAACATTGAACGTAGTTGTTTTGAATTGTCAATCTATTTTGAAACCATTATTTGAAAATTTGAAGTCCATAATTTGATTTAACATAAAACATATAAGTTTTATATATTAAAATTGTCTAATTAATTTTTTTGGTTTCAAGTCAAAATGACTGCCAGATCAAAAGAAATATTCAAAATACTACAACTTATTTGAATAACCAAGGTACACTTTTCAAACAATGTGCTGACTTGATAACTAATTTTTGAGATTTTATGTAATGAATTAGCAAAGTCATAAAACATGAAAGTTATAGTGTTATATGTTAGCTTTCAGTCCATAAAAAATTTGGAAAATAGAATTACAGTGTGCAAGTTATGATCAATTAACTACAACTGCTTTAAAACAATTTTGCGATGTTGATTAAACATAGTATCAAATTGAATGCATTTTATCAACAATTTCTGAAATGAATTAGCTAAAGCTCAAAGAATAAAAAGTATAGTATTTTCTCCAAGGTTTTCAAAATATCTAAAATTTTGTAAATTGGAATAATAGAGCAAAAGTTATGGTCTAAATACTACTGTTAGAAGGTTTTGCAACATGTTTCAAATACTGTACTAAATTATATGCACTTTTTAATTCTATTGGATCTAACTATTGGAAATGGCTGGGTCGCATAATCCTTTGCTTTTTTAAGATGATTCATGGCTTAGTCCCAAGATGCAAGGCTAGCCATCACACGCTCCGTCCTCAGGATAAAACAGCCTCTGAAATTTGGTCGATTTGCTGTTTGTATGACAGTAAATCATTCTGAATTTAGTACTTTCTAATCTAATTACTTGGAAGAATTCTGTAGAAAGATAATGGCAGAGGGAGAAGAAGAAGAAAGAAAATTGTCTATTGCCTTATATTTTTCCTTCTGCATATCTATCATATAAATAGGCAGAATGGAAATTGTATATGTTACTGAAATGAGGGATTATTAATGAATCTGAAATTATTATCATTCATTACGAATTTTATTACCATTAATTTTTGCAAAGGCTCAATAATAATAGTTCATAAATATATTAGCATTATTCAACATCATCATTACGGAGATTGGAAAGTGGATCCGCCATGACTTTTCGCTTTAGTGCTTTCTAGTAGGAGACAATACTTTAGCTTTTGCTGAGGAATATTTTTATTATTCCAATCTGGTTTCGTGTATTTGTCTTATTCATTTTTCTGTGTACAAGACTTTCGTGTATTTGTGAGGCATCAATAAAAGTTACCATTCTTCAAAAAAAAAATCATCATTACGAATTTTATTACCGTTAGTTTTTGCAACGGATCAAAAATAATAGCTCATAAATATATTACCGTTATAAAACGTCATTCATTATGAATTTTATTACCATTAATTTTTTTAAATTATTTCACTTAAAATTCCAACAATCCCTCAGTTGAATTATTAAAAATCATTTCCAAGCAATTTCTGAAAATATAGGATTGTGCATGAAAAAATGTATCTTCGATTTGAACCTTTGCATAACGAGTAAGATTCAAAATATACTAGAGTGAGACGTAGTCTTGAACTCTGTCTCTGATATCAAACCACATAAATCTTTCTAAAGTGCTTTCAATTAGCTCGTGCGTTAATGGTCATGCACGTCTATCCTCGTTTATTGAACGCTCTAGAAAAGTTTTCATAGTTCCCACATTCACAAAGGTGAGTCTATCAGGAGTACTCCTATAGCTTGGTACCCCACTCCATATAGAGTATACATCTCATTAAGACTTTATGTTACTTCATCCTCTATCGCTACAAGAATACACGCTTCTAAATATTTTATAATATAACATGTTCACCTCTTATAACTTCATAACTTGTTGTTTATCCATTGAACCTAATTCTTGGGATCTCCAGTCATATAGACCGAGTCACCATTATGAGTGTCTAAGGTTAGTAGTCCCATCCTTTTGGATGTTTTATGGACTTTCTCTCCGGTCAATCTTTTTGTCAAGGATCTGCCAAGTTTTCATCAATGCGAATCTGATCCATTCTAATAGCACCTGAAAAGAGTAACTCTCTTACTATGTTATGCTTACAACGTATCTGTTGTCCCTTACTTTACAATAACGGTTATGAAGTTTTGCAATAGCTACGGTACCATCGCAATAGATCAACACAATTAGTATTGGTTCTTCCCAGTTCCCATAAAGGAATCTCAGCTAGCAGATTTCTTAAATAATCTGCTTCTTCAAAGTTGTTGTTAGTGCTATCATCTCAGATACCATAATGGACTGAGCCAAAATAGTCTATTTCTTGGATTCTCAAGAAACATCCCTACCAGCTATGCTAAAAATATAGCCGCTTATTGCTTTAGAATCGTCAAATAAAGTATTCTAGTCTGCATGGGTGTATCCTTCAAGTACAAATGTAAACTTTCCATAATGTAATCCAAAGTTCTTGGTTCGTTTTAGATATCTCATGACCCTTTCAATAGCATGCTAATGCTTAATACTAGGTATACTAGTAAACCTGCATAATAATCCCACGACATATGCTATGTTGGGTCTAGTACAATTAGTGGCATACAGAAGGCTGCCAATGATGCTTGCATAGTCATATCGTCTTACACGTTCACTAGCGTTCTTAAATAGTTTTACACTTGGTTCATATGGTATATAACCAGGTTTACAATTAAAGAAATTGTATTTCTTTAATATCTTCTCAATATAATGAGATTGATCCAAATAAATTCCTTTATTAGACCTGGCGATCTTAATACCAAGGATTACACTCGTTTCTCCTAGGTCTTTCATGTTAACGTTGACACTTAAAAGAGATTAACCGTATTAATGTTTGAATCCAAAATAAGTAGATCATCTACATACAAACATATAATAATGAAAATGTCGTTCTTATTTTTATAATAAATACATTTTTCACTCTCATTAAATTTGAAACCATGTGAAATAATCAATTGTCAAAATGTTATGTCATTGTATATGTGCTTGTTTTGGACCATATAAAGATTTGTCTAACTTGTAAACCTTATGTTTCTTGTCCGTGTATTACAAAACCTTAAGGTTGGTCCACATAAATTTCCTCTTTTATTCACCGTTTAAAAATGCAATTGTAACATCCATTTAGTGTATTATTAAATCATGAATAAAAATAAGTGAAATTAATACTCAAATCGATGTAATTCTAGTTACACGTGAAAAGGTATCAAAAAAGTGTACATTTTCTCTTTAAACCCTTAGCTACTAGACGGGCTTTATATTTATCAACTATTCCATCGAGTTTTAATTTCTTTTTAAGTACCCATTTGTAGCCTATGGTCTTACAACTAGGTTAGGTCAACTAGGTGCGAAGTCTTATCGGATTCATGACAATCCATCTCATCATTTATAGCCTCTTACCAAAAATCAGCATCTAATGAAGATAAGGCTTCTTGAAGGTTTAAGGGGTCCTCCTCTAAAGTGTAAGCACAAAAATTTGAACCATAACCTTTTACAATTTTAGCTCTTTTACTTCTTCTAGGTTCATTTCCAAAAAAGTCATTTTGTTCATTTCTTACGGGAATAATATTACTAGATGTGCACCATTATTCCGTAAATTTAAAAGGAAATTTTAGTCCATAAAAATCAGCGCCATTAGATTTTATTATAGTATGTGCATTTAGATCATAAAATCTATATGTTGTGTTATTAATAGCATATCCAATAAATGCACATTCGTATGCTCTACTTGCTAATTTAATTCTTTTATAGCCAAGTATACCAATATATGCTAAACAACCCCAAATTATAAAATATGACACATTAGGTTTATGATTTTTCAAAATCTTATAAGGAGAAACTTTGCTCTTAGATTCAGGAATTCTATTCAACAAATAACATACAGTTAACAAGAGTTCCCCGCCAATGTGATCTTGCACCTGAATTAAGTAATATAGCTACAACTAACTTAGTTAAAGTCCTATTTTTTCTTTCAGCTTTACTATACATTTCAGGTGAGTAAGGTGCAGTTCGTTCATGTACCTGTGAATTATAAAATTCAATAAACATACTGGATTCAAATTTAGTGCCTCTATCACTACGTAACCTTTTAACTTTCTTACAAAGTGATTTTCAATTTCAGTTATAAAATATTTAAACATTTCAAATGCACCACTTTTATTTTTCAGTAGGTATACATGAGTAAAATCATAGAAATCATCAATAAATGTGATAAAAAAGCAATGTCCATTTCTAGTCAAAGTTCCATCTAGTTCACATATATCAGAATGAACCAACTCTAAAGTTTTAAATTCTCTAAATACAGATTTATGTGAAGTTTTTGTAATTTAGGCTTGACTACAAAATTCACATTTTTCAAAATCTTTTAAAGACATATTAGGAATTAATCCTAAGCTACTCATTTCTTTATTATATGTTTGTTAACATAACAAAGTTTAACATGCCATCTATCAAATGAACACAACATATAATTAGAACGATATACTTTATTACTTTCAACATTCAACTTAAACATGCCCTCGTAGCATAACCCGTACCCACAAACATACTATTCATAGTGATGGTGTACAAATCAGCCCTTAAAGTTTGAGTAAAGCCAGCCTTATTAAGAAGATTACCAGAAACTAAGTTCTTTCTCACCTCTAGAGTGTGCATCACGTCCTTTAGTATGACAGTTTTTCCAGAAGTAAACAGTAGCTCAACACATCCAATCCCAGCAATAGTAGTGGTATGAGAGTCTCCTAGTAGCCTTTCTTGTCCTCAACATCGGTGTATGTTTTGAACATAGCACGGTCATAGTAGACATAACATGTAGCGCCAGTATCTACCCACCATCCTTCTAATCCCTCAATAAGGTTGATCTCTGTAATCATAGTAGTTAGCGGCTGCTCTTCAGTCGGGTTCTGTAACACCCCTAATTTTTGATAACATTATTCAGGAGATTTAATTAGATAAATTAAATAGAATAATGTAAATGTTAAGTGATAAGGGGGTTGAGATTTGAATAAATTTAATTAAGGCCGTGCCTAATAAAATTAATGGGCTTAAGAATAGGTTTTTGGGTTAATCAAATTACATAAAGGTATATTAGGAATTTGCCGCCCATAACCCCTACCCTTATATATTTCGTTCCTACATTTTTCTTCCCATTCAAGTCATTTTGAAAACTAAACGTAAGAAGGAGGGTCGGCCATTAAGAGAAGAAGAATTCAATTAAAAGCTAGAGAAGATCAAGCTTAGGGGAAATCAATCTCAATCCAATCTCCTTATCCAAAGCAAGGTGAATATTAATTCCATCTCTATTTTATTTTGAATCATATGTTTTTGAATTTAAGGGTAAATTCGTTTTTATGATAAATTGGATGATGATATGCTAGAATATTGATTTGTTTAATTTAAACAAGATTGTTCAAATAGGGTTACACACGGTTTTAGGGTAAACCCGGTTTTTAATGATGTTTAAATGCCATGGAAAACATTTATGCTATGTAAAACATGATTTTTGGAGTTGGGTTTCAATTTTGATAATTTTCCAAGTTATGAAAAGATCGTTATGAATTTTCAAAGGAAAATGTGGTTATTTGGGTTTATAAATTTATTTTGGAAAATATATTAAGAATTTGGGTCTGGAATTTTGATATGTTAGATAACATGATTAAAGTGAATTTCTGGAATTTTTGGGGATTTTTCCAAAGTAATTTGCTATGAAAATTAAATTATTTTAGAAGAGGGACTTCTTTGCAAAAACTGGTTTTGTTTAATGGAGGGGCTTAATTGATTAACTTAACCATGGTTTAGATCTGAAATTAGTGACAGTTATTTTGGTAACGAATTTGAAAAAGTTAAAGCAACCAATCTGGTGTTGACACGTGGTAGGTTAGTTAGAAAAAGATTTGTTTTAAGCAATATAAAACCAGGTTTACTCAGAAAAGAGGGTTTTCCCTACTTTGGAAGTACCTTTCGACAGAGAAGTATTCGCCTTCAATCTAGTCGAAACCTACTAAACTGAAACCAATACAAAAGGTATCACAATGATGGTACATAGTGGATTGGAGGAAGGCGAAAGGTAAAGTGTCGAAAGCATAGCTTCCGAAGGTGTCGCTACCTTGGTTTGTTTTTCAAAGAGAAGTGTCTGCCTTTGTTTTGTTTTAGCCTTCAAAGGAGTCCAAGCATGGTTTTGAAAGAGTTTTTAAAAGGTTTCGAAAGGGTTGCCATAACATAAGTTTGCTTTCGAATGAGTTATGAAAGAATGTTTTGAAAGAAGGGGTTCCGACCTATTCGATGCCCTATTGCCGTTCTTTAGCTTTTCGATGGTGTTGAAGTCATCAATGCTTTTGAAAGGTAGTGTTTGTTTTTAAAAGATGTTTTAAGCTTCTTCTGAAATGCTTTCGAAATGGTCCAAGGGTTTTGAAGGCAATGGTGTCGAAAGGGGTTTCGACGTTGCCCTTCAATGGTTGTTTAAATGGTTTAAAGCTTTCGAAAGGGATGGTGCCGACGCCATAAGGTTTTCCCCAATATTTTTATATGATAAAGAATGATTTCGAAAGAGATGCTTTTGTTTATATTCACTTTGACCCAAATAATATTTTATGTATAAACCCAATGGTTTCGAAAGGGGGACTTTCAATGATTTTGGAAGGGTTACTTCCAATGGAGTCGAAAGGGATACTTTCAACTGGGTTCGAAGCTATGCTTCTAAAGTTAAATATTAATACTTTAATACAATCGAAAGGTTTCGAAAGGAAGATTTTAAAATATTAAAAAGGCAGCCTAATGTTTTGAAGATAGATTTTAATGCTTTCAAAGGAGGTCATCCTATGAAGTCGAGAGCAAGGTTTCGAAGATTTCAAAAGGTTTTATAACCCAAACTCTATTTTTAAAAAGAAGAAACCCATGGCTAGATCAATGGAGTTTTGAATTGGTTTTAAGAAGAAGCTTTCCTAGATAAAATAATAGGTTAAAGGGATTAACCATGTTTTATATTAAACCCACAGGAGTGGTATTGTTATGTTATTATGCATGCTTCTTCAAATATAAATATATTCACATTAAAATAGACCCATAACTGTATTTCGAGGGAAAGGACAGAAGAACCAGCTAGGTTGACCCAGTAGTGAATATAAATTGATTAAACTCCTGGAAGAGTAGAATTGCATCCAAGAGGTCAGGAAGACCAGAATATAGGATGCCTAAATATGGAAGTTGTCAGGGAGACAAGTTCATAGTGATCCCATGAAAACTATGACTAGGAAGTTATTGGAGTTACCAATAGGTTCATAGTGATCCTATGAAAACTATGTTATAAAGAGTGGTTGGTAGGGACCAATTGGTTTGTAGTACACCCATGAAAACTATATCTGGATTAAGTTATTGACAGTTGTCACTAGGTTCCTAGTCAACCCATGAAAACTAGGATAAGAGAGAAGTTATTGAAGTCACCAATAGGTTTAGGGGAACCCATGAATTAACTAAGTTAATTGGCAGGAGCCAATAGGTTCATAGTGCCCAATGAAAACTATGAAATAGGACATGGAGTCCATACATTTTACAAAGATTATTAGTCAGCCCATGAAAACTAATAGGTTAATGGTGACCCTAAAAACTATAAAATATGACATTTAGTCAATTTAAACAGAGAATGGGAAATCCAATATGATTTAAAAGGTTTGCATATCATCATAATATTTTGAAATGACTATGTTTTTAACCACTGTGGATGCATGAGCATAGTATATGATTTTATAAAGGTTTTGGGATACTAGTGAGGGGAAAAACCGTTTCGTTAAGCGACGTGGTCTCACTAGATATCTAAATGATTTGAGATGGTAAATTATTATTCATACCAGGCTTTATGTCTGGCTCGAAGTTTATGTTTTCCCCTTAAACTCTCGGGTACTCAATTGATTTGAGTAGTTTGATAGTCGAGGTTTCAGGTACCTCATTAGACGAATAAAGCTTCCGGACACGTGCAGGAGGCATTATAGCTATATAGAGTTTTCTTTTATTTGATTCCGCCGTGTTATTTGTAATGGAAAAGTTGTTATATTGTCCATATATACTCTGATCATCCAAGGGGGCATCTTTATATGTCGCTCTTGGCGTATGCTGTAATAAATATATTTTCTATGAATGTGGTTGATGATTATGGGATTATGTAATGAATTGGAAATGTTTTGAAATGGAATGTGAACCTTTTTGATGTTTTATTTTTTTTTCCATATTCATGTGTTTTTGTGTATCAATGAACCTAACATCGCCGTATTTGGTCGCCGAGGATTAATAACTATGGATGACTGCAGCATCCATAGCCGTTAGTTTTGAGCCTCCAAGTAAGGGGATGCTACAAGTTGGTATCAAAGCATAGATTTATGAAACTTTAGAAGAAAGTGAAACCTATAAGATTTTCAAACATAATCCAGTGAATTTGAGAAACATGATCGGGATTTGGGTTAACGCTATAGTAGTGTACTTTTATTATATATATATAAGTACGTGTTCCCGTCTCCCTTAGACCGTTCTTCTGTATCTTACTAAGGATCGTATGCAGATTTACGAGAAAGAAGATATGGAAGCAAGAAACGAAAGAGGAAATCTAGGTGGAGGAAGCACCACAACCAATGGAAATGCTCGACCTAATACCAGAAGAAACCAAGGTTGACAGACTAATGCTAATCCAAATGCTGAAGCCAATATAGGTGCTGGAAATCCGCCAGTAGATGCGGGGATGTTGTATCAGTTGTTGGCCAATCTTTTGCAAACTGGAGTTGTTGGTAATGTTGGAGGAGCTAATCCCATGGCTCCAGTTGGGGATAACTATGCTAAGTCGACCAGGGATTACACCAATCTGGATGGAAAGCCATCTTTTAGAATGGAGGATGTTATTGAAGTTGAGAATTGGCTATTTCACTATGTGTGGATCTTTATTGATCTTGGATTGGATGATGGGAAAAAGAGGAGGCTGGCCTCTAGGCAGTTGCAAGGGGCTGCACTTCACTGGTGGAATCGTGTGACTGCCGAAGTTCCGGAGGAAGAACTGACATGGGCTGATTTCAAAATGAGGTTTGAGCAAAAGTTTTTATCTGAGGCTGCTAAGTCAGCGTTGATAAGGAAGTTTATGGATTTAGTGCAGGGTAATATGTCAGTAATCGAGTACGCTACTAAGTTTGATGAGCTGTCTCGATATGGACATTCAACTATAAATACTGACTTAAGAAGGAATGAGAGGTTCGTTCGAGGATTGAGATCGAAGCTTGCTAGAATGACCATGATCCATATCCATGATCCTTGTAATGTAGTGGTGGAGATGGCCATTCGCCATAAAGAGATGCTGGCTGGTTGTGCAAGTGAGAAGTCAGTTCACTACAGGAAAATGCATTATTAACAGCAATAGAACTCAGCGTTCATACACGAAATGTTGTTCTAGTTATGATAAAAATAAGAAATTAAACAAAACGCTGAGAAAAGATTATGATATCTAAACGGGAATAAAAAATGAGCGCTATTCCGAAATTTCATCTTCTATGCTCTAAATTATTTCGTTTCACTTCATTCCCTCTTATTACCGCAGCAGGTCCCTATTTCTCATCATTTTCACCAAAAATTACTCCCTCCAACACGTCCACTCTCATCTTCACCAAGACATAGTTCACCAGAGGTCCGCAAACCACACTCTGCTTAGCCTTCCTCTGCCTACACGCTGCCCAACTCTACTATGATAAACCACTCACCACCCAACTAGAATAGTTCCTCCTCTAACTCTGATTAGCTTGCTATCTCAGGTAAGAATTCTCCGAATTTTATTGATTCTTATTTGATGTTAGGTAATTTTTTTGATTGCTATCTCACGCAAGGATTCTTGCTTTCAAATTAGTAGCATGAAATAAATCCATTTCATAGATTCCTATTTGAAGTTGATAAAAAGATTTAGCCAAAAACTTGATTTTTATCTCACATTACCATGAATCAGTTTGACCTTGCTTTGAAAGTATTTGATCTTTGGGAGTCTATACTTCATTATCTTTCATCTTTTTTGGATATTAACATTCACCTTATCGTTTTCTCTTGTATTTGATGCTTATTGTTGGTATGATGCAGAACTAATCGAAATTCCATTACTTTTTCGGCTGAACCACTTTATGCTTTGAACCATACTTTAGTCTATGTGGTTATTATCTAGTGGTTAATATAGGCACATTTTTTTGGAAAGCCTTGTTTTTATGACACAAACCTTTGGATGAGGATTAAACGAGTTACCTGCTGAAGCACACACATATTTTTAAGTAGTATGTACACATTAATCTCTTTTTTTATAGCTATCAAATTTGACCTGTAGATATAATAAAAATTCAAGAAATTCTACTATAATATTTTTTTCTAAATAAAAGTTAAATAGGCAAAAGTTGAATTAAAAATAATTAAAAAACATGGTACAAATTTCAAACAACCAATGATGAACAATAAAATGTAATTTTGCAGCCACTAATGACTTCATTCACATGATGAAAAATAGAGTAATTAATGAATATTTTTGTCACTTAGCATGCATGTCATTATGTTTCTTGTGTTGGGCGAGGCTTCTGTAATATTTTGTATATTTCTGGGATTCCATCCTGCAAATTCAGATTCAAACAATAGGTGCTGAGGGCGACTTTGTAAAATGCATGGAGGACTTGCTTATTTCTATGATGAATCTCATCTCCAAATATGATAGCATAGGATCCATAATTAACATCTTTAATTGCAACCTCTGATGTTTTGTCCCTTAATATTAGATCAATCTGTAAATAGTAGATTATCTATACTATACTATTATAATTGAGTCTTTCTGCCTAGACTTATCTTGATTCACTCTCGTATTCACTCCTCTCATCACATGCATAATTTTCTCTTTTTTAAAAGAAAAACTTATCACTAGAAAAATACCAATCACCATTTTTCATGTGGAATAAATTATAGTTTCCATCCTTTATTTGTTTTGTTTGCATATATGGATAATTCGTGGATTCTTTTAGTTGTCTATTCACTTCTCTCAGTTCCAATATCTTTTGACTTCTTAACCTCAGTTTTAGTTGCATTAGTGTCACTTTTGATTTCCTTCTCAGTCATAATCTTTGCTCCTACTTTGGACTTCTTAGCAACTCTTTCCTTATTCAATAAGTCTTCTGCATTATAATAATTACTATTATAATGGCACCAATCCTTTTCTCCTCAACATTGTCCATTACCTTATCCTTGGAATCTACTGACTATAAGGAACTCAAAATCATGCCAAAACTTGAACCTGATGAAATTGGAGTTGATGAAGGCCAAATTGGTTGATTCATAGAAGGTTTAGTATTATTATTTGGTATACTTGTACATATTTGAACTCTAAGTTTTATACGTGCTGCATTTTTGGATTGTGCAACCTTTAAGAGTGAGGTAGTGGTAGAAGGATTTGCAATGCGGTCGGCGGCCCCCAACAGCAAAGGCTGCAGCTTGTATCAGAGGGTTGGGCTCCGTTGTATGTTTCATTGTAGTAAATGATGCTTTTCTAATAAGCAGGTAAAGTTTTGTGAAAATATTTGGTGTTGTTTCGTCTTGTGATTGATTTAACAATTGAGCTGCACAAGCCCGTGATGCTTGTGAAGTCGCAGCTGTTGACGTAGAAGATATGCCTAAAGTGTTATCCTTGAATACGCTGATATTCTTACAGTCATAGGCATGTCAAATGGATATATCGTTTGCTAGTTGCATTGCCAACCTCACCTCATTTGTAGCCAAGCTGCTACATTTAGCTCCTTTACCATTAATTTCAGTAGAAGAATCCATCTCTGATGTAGCTGAGATGGAGTTCTATTGTGCTTTAAATAACCTTTTAAAGTATGTATCTAATTTCCTTTGTCATATTTCTTCACATCTTCCTTTAATTCTTTGTGTTCTTCTTTGGTCCTAGGCTGCCTTTCTTCTAGCCATTATGAAGTCCATTTCCATCCATTCCTTTGTCACAAATATCAATTGGTGGTTTGTGCTTGAAATTGAGTTTGCTGCATTTCCTTTATGGTTTGGACTAGCTTGTTTATCAGGCGAATCAAGTAAAGGTGAAATACTATGCATGTCCTCGTCTATTGGGCATAAGCGAGGTGCAGGAGTTGAAAGCAATGCCCGTTTATTATTTTTGAACAATACTAGTTATGACTAGTGGAACCCAATTTTACTTGATAAACATGGTTTAATAGTAAAGCCTGTAGTTATTAATATGGTTAACAATTGTTGTAAGTTTGCTAATATATCTATTTTTAATCACTGTAAGAATTAGAAAGATACTAAATGCTAATTAGTGAAATTTTGAAATGGATTTTCTGTGAATGCTACTTGGATAATATGGAACCAATTTATGATAAGGCACTAATTGTCCCACATCATAAGAATTATAATACAAAACCTTTATATGTATACGGTGTAGTGGTTTTTTTTGCATAGTCAAGTCTGCCTTAAGTGGCACACTTACAGTATGCAACTGCATATTCAGAGTGTCCATAATTTAACTTTGGACTAGTAAATCTACAATAAAAAAAATTCATTAAAAGGTGATAAGGTAACAAAAGTTAAAAGGAAGAATTTGGAGTTATTTGTTTGCAAAGAGACTGAAAGTAAGCGTTTGAATTCTTATCATTTTATGCTCAGCAGGAAAAAGAGTCTGCACTTCTTTTTATTGTTTTAGTTGTGCTATAATTGAAATTGGGAAAACTCACACCTTACTGGCCCTCTAAATTCAATTTTAACCAAAGATTTTACTGGGTAAACTAGTTAGTTGTATTATAACCTTAGCCCTAATGCATGTAACATATTTCCTCTACATTATTATTTTGGACATAAGCATGTAATCAATAAGTTGAATTATTACTAATGGTATATAAACTGCTATTATTTATTTTCAGGCTTTCTAAATCATTTAGTTGAAGATCATGGAAGCATCGATCTGAAGTGGTTAAGGAATGTTCCTTCAGAAATGGCTAGGTAAGATATCAAGTACTTTTTCTTTAGCAAAGACAAATATATTATTCTAACTTATTTTGTGACGTCTCTATCTGCATACAAAAGTGTGTCTCTATCTGCGTACAAAAGTGCTAACTTTCTACTTGTAATGTTTAAGTCTAAAACTTATATATATTATTTCAGGGACTATCTTCTTAGCATTAGGGATTAGGGCTTAAACATCATTTAGTACCATTATTAGTTGATATATTGTTTATATATTCAAATTACATCGATGTTATATTCCTTAAACAAAATATACACTACAAGAAAAGTATATTTTCTTAGCACTAGGGCACAGTGTTTTTGGATTGGTTGCCATCAGAAATGATAATTTACGGTAAATTACTTTAACCCTAAGATTGTGCATACTACTAGAAATCAGAAATTAAAGGCGCTAACTTTATTTCCTTCCCTCCATTTCTACGAACTCTCATTAAACACAAACTTCCCTAAATTTTCAATTCCTCGATCCAAATTTAATTACAAAATATTCCTCCTCCAAAAATAATTCGTCGCCAGTAGCCCTAGTTCCCACTGTAGTCCATTGGCCCTACTACAGTCGTCCCTATTGCAGGCTCGTTTCCGTTTGCAGTCATCCCCATTACAGGCTCATCCCCGTTTGCCCTCATCCCCATCCCCGTTGTAGGCTCATCGGTGGAAGCGACCATTAGCCCTAATTCCCGCTGCAGTCGATTGTCTCGTCAGTGGATGCAAATCGGCAGCCATCATCGCCAGCAGCCCTTTGTCCTCGAAGTTTTAGAGTAAGTTGCCATCGATTGGTTTTTGCCTTTATGTTCTATTTTCAGAGTAAGTTTCAGAGGGAATGTTTTCGTGTATCAACTTTTGCGTTTACTTGACCCCATCGTATCAACGATTTATTTCTGATTTACTGGGTTTTGATATGTATTTATTCGAAGAACAACATTTATGTTATAAAGCAAGCGGGTCGGGTTATGGTTTGCAAAATAATCAAATGATGAAAATATACATATTGTATATATTGCAAGTTCTTATTCATAATGATTTGTAGTGCATAGTGTTTTATTCAATTTATGGTTAAATATCATGTATTCATCTTTTGTAGCTACATAGCTTATATGTTCTTCCTATTAAAATATTGAGTTCATTGAAAAAATGCATTTTTTTAAAATTTGACCCCTAAACCTTATCTTTCATAATATACCTGAAATGAATTTATAGTGGTGCGAATGGATTGCTAAAAAGCATTTATATAGTTTTGAATGGTACTTGGTAAACCACAAAGTTGAATTTTTATTCTTGTAGATTTTAATATTTATTAATTAAGAACTAAAAATATATCAACTTCTTCATGTAGGATTTATGTAGTTTATCTAAGAATTTTTACTATATTAGGCTAGATGGAATGGTTAGTAATCTCATAGTTTCTTTATAAAACAATTCAAATAAAATCTATTTTGAAAAAAAAATTGTATCACAGTTTTAGAATCATTCATGTTGTAGCCTAGATTTGGAAATGGGTTGTCTTTTTCATGGAATGTTATAGTTGACATGTTTTTGCTTTTGCTAATGACATGCATTTTTTGCAGATTAACCATGAAGAGCAACTTCAGTTTGCACAAGGTGCCATATTTGGGTTAAAAGTGAATACCGATATTCTTAGGTTAGTCAGTAAATATTCGCTTGTATTGTGCTCTATGATTTGATCAGTTCCTGTCACATTTCTGTAAGATTTCATATTGGTCGCAGCATGTTACTGATGCAACCTCTTTGTTTATTTGCATACATTCATGTTGTATATCCATTATCATAGAAGTCAATGCATGATTGTGCAACCATTGCAGTAAAAGTAAACAAACATGCTTTACCAATATGTTCCATGATTCGGTTATATCAATAACATGCTTATACTAAGTTCTATAAATGTTTAGCTAAATTTCTAAAAATTACTAAGTTTTATTAAAGTTAATAATGTTTACATAAGTTAAATAAACTGAAGTGGCAAGGCAATGAACTTAGGTGGTTGAACAGATAAATGCATGTTTAGTTACAATTATATCACGGATGGCTCATTGTGGAGTGTGCACAAGAGATTAGGAAAAATGTAATGAAAATTAAATGATGACTAATATGATGGCATCATCTAGGGAAAATGTAGTGAAAATTTACCCTTAATTTTACATCATAAAAAAAATCATTGTATGCACCCTTTGTTAATTAAATTCTTCATAGCATTCTTTTGTAGTAATAATGTTGGATTTCTCTTGATGGACCGAGCCTTTGTTATATGAACTTGAAAATAGATAAACTTTAAAGGATGATATATAAAGTTGGATGCATATAACTTTTATCTATATATGTAGATTAATTTGTTTTTTATACAAAATTTGATGTTTCATTTCTCTATTCATGAGGATTAGTTTTGGTCCTGGTAATCACATATTGTGGTTATATGAGGTTGTTTGAACTATAATTTTTCCCTTGCTCATGCTGAATTTATATTACGTTAGTGGCATTCAAGTAGCATAGGAGATGTTTTCTGCCTTCAATGTGTAGAATCCAATATTCCATTTTCTCAAAAGATCAAATCAATCAGAAATGGGAACTTCAAAAAATCAGAGACATTTTTAATAAATCATTATGACTTTACCTCAACTGGTAGGTATTTTCCTAGGTTTTTGGACACTTTACCTTTTAGTTTAATTCAAGTGAAATGCAATATCTGATAATACTTTCAAATTAGCATAGCTGATTTTTCTCTTTTTGGAACCTAAGTAAATAGTTTTTATCTTGTAACTCGGACTATAAGAGAAATAACTAGTAAAGCAACAGTGTGCATATGCTGAAAATTACGCTAAACCACTTTAAAAATTATTTTCTTTTACCTCTTCAGATTTTGATCTTTATTCCATTGATTTAGTACTGTTTATTTGCTGTGTGATATCATTTTCATTTATTATCATCAAATACCAATGAATTAAAAGTATGAAAATCATTTTACATTCCCTACAGATTTGAAAATGGGGAGTTTATTTATCAAAAATTAAGATACTTTTCGTGTTATCCTTCGGCGACAATGTGTTAACTCATTGCTGCAAGTTATTGTCAAATTTGTAACCTTTATATATGTAAAAATCACGTTAGCAATCTTCGCATTTGGGTCATAGCAATCTTCGCATTTATCCAGATTCTTGTAGGCTTTTCTAGCCGTTCCATTATTGCATAAATTTTGCGATTATTTATTGCACTATCAGACATGCTACATGATATATTTTCTCAATTTTAATATTAAACACTGTTTTGTCTCAATTTTACCAAACTTAAAATTCACTCGTAATTCTCTTATGGAAAATTTCTGCACTGTTTTTGTTCTCATATTTTTCCACTTACCTTTATTTCTCTAAACAAATAGCTATAAAATATGTTTAAAGAATTTAAATATTTCTTTATAACATATAAACATACACCATTTTTACTAGTAGTAATTGACTTTATCTGCACATTATTTCTAATGGAATATAAAAATAAAAATGAGGTGAAAAAGTGACAACAGAATGTTAGCTTGAACGAAATGGATTTTTGTGAAAATACATTTAAAATTCAAAATTTTGAATGAGATTAAACTTTGTTTAATCCACCAACCAGATTAAAACTTTCACTGAGTAAGCATGAGTCTGATAATAGCATGAATTAAGGATATTAGATGGGGCATTATTGGGAATTATTTTTTTGTTACGGAGATGTAATGACTTGCACTGAGTAAGCATGAGTCTGATAATAGTACCCATGCAACTAGCCAACTACATCCAATCATGCATCTGGCAAACTTTCAACTTATGTTAAAACGAGCTCCCAGTAAGCAAAGTGCATCCCATTTTGTGCGCCTGTGTCTAACCCAGACAGTTAAGAAACACAACAAAAGAGAGCGTTTTGCTAATCACCTGGCTATTAGTATCTAGATGCATGGCTTGCTTAGGGCAATGTCCTATGAAACACCCCATACCCCTTAGTATACCCAGAAGGACACACTAAAAGATGTGGTGCATTGTAGGTAAAACTAAAGCTAGCAGAGACTAAGATTGACAAGACAAAATAGATAGATAATAACACAGCGGAAGCAATTAAAAAAAATAAGTGATTTTAAAAATTAATACTTCATAAATACTTCAGACAAACCACATATGTTCCAAATACCAAATACAATTGTCTTATGAAAATAAAGCTCAGACTCATCAGAAAAACCAAAGTACAAACACAAACTTTCCCTCAATACAGTGTCAGTACAATAAAAGAACAAAATGCTGAAATAAAAGAAGTGGAAGTACATAGTGGAATCTCCTTCAAAGAAACCTTCAAGCAACTGCAACCTACTGTCCTCTTTCTTGATTGCCTATGGGGGAAGGGGGGAAAATAGAGGAGTGGGTCAGACTAAAAGTCTGGTGAATGATAGTTTTTACTAGAATCTTTAAGTAAAGTAAAGATAATAGCCTTTACAACAGTTCTAGTATATAAAAAGAAACAAAGAGAATAGGAAGAAAAAATAGTAAGCTGGAAATAAATACGAATCACTAAATTAACGCAATTGATTAACTTTGACTGTTTGAACTTGTCTTTGTTAGCTGCTTTGATTAGGCAGAATTCCTAATCCTACAATTAGGCTGAAGTCCTAATTCTACCCTTTGATCGGCCTGCTACTCTGTAGAACTTACTGCGGATTAGACGCTATATAACTCCCTACACATAAGGTAATGACATCTATGAAAAACGCACAAAGTACAATGGTGTCTACGAAAGATGCACAAAGTATTTATTATGGACTAGACGTTATAAAGCTCCATACACAGAAGGCAATGGTGCCTACGAAAGGCACACATACTTAAGCGCTTGGAACTCATAGCGATTACTGAGCATCGAAATGGAAGTCGCACGCGTAACTGCCATCGTGCTCATGCTACATGTTGCTCCACCTATTGGGTCTTCTTATTACCTGTGCTCCAGCATAAGCGTGCCCCTCGTCTTACTTCAGGATTATGTGAAATACTGTGTCCATAGAAAAATAGAGGAAATGTTGTTGGTACTGGCCCGTCATCCAAGATTCCAAACAACATCTAGTTGCGTCTCTTATCCAAACTCCTCGTGATTTGGACTTCTATTTGACTAATTACTACCATTATTAGCATAAGCGTGCCCTCATCTCACTTCAGGCTAATGTAAGACCAACATTTTTTCTAATAGGGAATGCTTTTTGGTACATGTCCTACTTTCATCTATGCTTATTAACTTAAATAAATTATTTAAATAAGCCTTTATTATTATCTTCACTATTTTTGTTTATTAATTTATCCTAAGTCTTAAAATAAGCCTCCTTCTGTTCTATTTCTTATTATAACATACGTTATAATCATGCTTATTACTTAACCCAAGGTCTAAGTGTAAAAATAAACTCCTTTCATCTTATACTCTTTTTAGTTATAATTCTAAGTTATAACTAGGCAAATTATCTTTAATTAGTCCAATTCTAACATTAATATCATATTTAGGCTCAATTTTAGTCTTAATTCCATTTTTATTACAGTCTTTACAATTTACATTTTATCTCCCGTTATTTTGGTATTCTTATAATTTTAATCTATATTCGCGTTTAATCTATTCTAATCCATACACGAAGAAGAAGGAGAAATAAAAGAAAACTGAAAATAGAAGAAAATCCAAAGCGTAGGAAAAAAAGATGTAAATAACGCATAAATAACAGTAAATAAATTAAAATACTGTAAATAAATGAAAAGCTATAATTAACAGAAATAAACTAAAATTAACTGAAAAGAATAGCTAAAAGAAATAGACTAAAAATAATTTTAAAAAATGTAAATAAACTACTAAAAAGGTTATTCCAAAAATCGTAGTAAAACTACAACTATTGGAAACCCTATTATTTTAAATCACTTAAAGAAATTTAAAATAATTACAATCACTCACCTGTGGTCCTAAGCTCTTCCCTTTAGGTCTTCCCGAATCCACTTGGGTTGTAAAATAATTTAATTTAAAATGATTTCCTCCTTGGAAAATTATTCCATTTTGGGTCCTTCCTGAAAAGGTGAACGCAATTGGAGAAAATCTTAGAATGAGAAAAAGTGTTAGGCCTAGGGTTCTATTTATAGGTGTATGAGTAGATCTCAGACCGTTGGATTTGGAAATTAAACAGAATGCAACCACGTCATAGGCTGAATAAGAGCCGTCGGATGGAAGCACGAAGGGATCAGATTGCCCAAAAAGAATGAAAATAATGTGTCAAAATCATACAGGGCGAAGAAGAAATTTTCTTCGCTTCTCAACTATAGGCGGGTCGACTTAAGCCTTGGGATGGTCGACCTCCCTACTTATATTATATTTTTTTTCTTCCGAATCTTCTTTATTTTTATTTAATTCATAACTTGCTCATATTAGCTCGAATTCTGACGTTCTATATATGGAAATTGACCAGAAAATTACCACGGACACAATTGTGCAACTTCCGTGGCTCAATTCTGATAATTTCACAAAGTTATTTTATCATTTCATTAATTAACGAATTAATTATTATGGATTAAATTTTGAGTTGTTACATTCTCCCCTCCTTAAGGGATTTCGTCCTCGAAATCTCTAAGGATAAAAGAATGAACTAAATGTTTTCATCCAATATCTACAACCAATTACTCATTCATCAAACATTCATCCATTGTTCTTAAGTTTTCTAATGTGATTCATTTTACTTATGCAATTAGTGTAGTGTTAATGTCCCTAACTAATGCAAAAGATTAGGCGTCCACTGATTCAGTTGACCTCCTTTTATGCAATCATGTTTGTGCTATGTATCCAAATGAATGCAAAAATTCCTAATGATAATTGATAGTTCTATATGCATGCTACAATCATCATCCAAATGCAATAACCATGTGATAAACATCCATTTATAGAAACCATGGATAAAATGAAAATGCGCACACATCCATATGCATATGCTCTAGTGTCCTAGTTAGGCGGATCCCTAAGAGATAATAGTGCCTAGTGTAAGTATATGCGTCCATTAGCATCCACTAGCAAACACTTGCATCCATCATTCATAACACGTTCTAGTAACATGTTTACATCAAATCCTACCATCCATAGGTTAAATCCTAAGTTCTACCCTTCCAAAGGATAATAAAGGAAAGAACCTATTCAAAACTAAAGATGGAAATAGGAAATTCGAAAACTTATTATCAAAGAAATGTGGATATGAGATACGAATTTTCTCCTAATCAAACCAATCTTCTCTGAAGTCTCCTTAACTATGTCGGAACCACTGTTATCCCTCTATAGACCCTATCCAACACAAAGGCGACTGTCACGGTCTTTCATAAAGAGCTTCGAAAGGTGCCACTTCTAATGCTATTATCATACGAGAATCTCATTAAAGGAAGATGCTTTTCCAAAGTTTCTTCAAAATAAAAAATACGCGTCCTTAACTATGTGTGCCTTACAATCTTACTAATTTCACTTTACCGTTCTTCCTTAGCCTGTTTACCTGAATCAACATTCGTAGGTCCTCACTAGTGCCCTATACACTTTACGAAAACTTCCACCATCACTACTTCCAAAAGTAATTACTGCTGTCTCCTCTATAGCCTTACATCTTTTTCGTTACACCTAGAAAATGATTCGTATCTACTTCACATTTAGGAGTTTGGTATAGTTCCATTTTAAAAATTAAGGTTTCTAAATTTTTAAAACTTAAAATCTCATAACTTTTGTCTTTAAAAGTGTTATCTTTCAGTTTCTATTAAATTCAAAAATACTAGGTTACTTAAAATCTTATCTTTCTAGACTTGCATCTTCAGAGCTTTTTGAATTTACATTATTTCCCAAACCTAGAGGGAATAACTTTCAAATTCTATGTCCCAAAACTTATTCCTCATTTATTTTAAAGACATTTTTGGTTTTCTATAAAAGTTTGAATCCTCAAATTTCTCTTTTATTAAGTTTTCCAAACACTTATTTATTTTTTTACCAAACTATTTTCTTTTAAAATATCTTTAAAATATCCTTATGTGTTTTCAAAACATTTCTTATTACACCTAACGGTCTCATACCTTAATGTATTAGAACTGCTCTCTCTTATGAGAAATTACTAATGTTAAAATCTTCTATGAACCTTTTAAAAAAGGACTTCATGTTTATGTGAAATTACAAGGAACTTATTTTATATTTTTCGAAACAGGCTATACAAAATATGGTGTTTCCCATACCTTGTACATCTCTTTCACGTATTCCTTATTACTTACACAAAACATTTTTATTGGTTTCATAGAAAATTATACCATTATTCTTTTCATTCCAATAGATTAAAGTATGTTTAATTTATATTCTCTTACTATAGAAATTTTCTAATATCTAAATCTTTGTTTACTTTTAAAGAAACTAGTGAGCTATATACGCTCTATAATTCTTCAAAAAGAATTTCACCTTTTCAACAAAATTTTCATCATATAAAAACCAATTTAAATTTCTTACTATATTCCTAATATTTACTTTAAAAATATTGACAATTATATAATTTTTTCCAATTCTAATAATTTCAGTTTATTGGGTTAGACATAAAGTGGATTTTTCTACTTACTACTCTAGGAGTATCCTTCCTAAACCTTGGAAATCTCATTTCCTTGCTTAAAGTCTTTTGTTCCTATACTCATATTTATTCTAAGGTACTACCTTTAAATCCACTTATATGAAATAATTATAATTTCTGCAATTATCTACACGTGGCTTACCTCCTTTTCTATTGTACATCCCCAATCTTTGCCTACCACACTTTGGATTTTCACAATCCGAGCCTAAATGTACAAAACTATTTATCAAACTCTTTCCATATGTAGACCTTCTTTATGCCCCCAAGAAACATACTTCCTTATGCCAAAAGTGATACTTCGAGAACTTTGCTTTCAACTAAAGAATGCGAAGTGTACGAAGAACCTCCTCTAGATGAATAGCATGCTTCTCCTTACTCTTGGAAAACACCAAAATGTCGTTCACGAATACCACCCCGAACTTATTTACGACATCTCTAAAAACACGGCTCATCAAATCTACGAAATAGGCTAGGGCATTGGTTAGCTCAGAAGGCATAACCAATCACTCAAAGAATCTGTCAGGTGTCCTAAATGCGGTCTTATCAATGCTATTATCATCGACCCTAAACTGATGAAATCCAGTGGCTAAATCAAGCTGAGAGAATACTGTAGAGCCAACTAACTGGTCAAAAAGGTCATCTATCCTAGGGAGTGGATATCGGTTCTTCTTCGTGAGCTTATTCAATTCTCTATAGTCTACGCAAAGTCGAAGTGAATCATCTGCCTTAGTAGCGAAGACGACTGGCGCTCCCCACTCCGATATACTCCTTATGTAACCTTTTTCCAAAAGCTCACGGATCAGCTTGCTCAATTCCTTCCTCTCCCTAGGTGCCATGTGCCTCACAGACAACGTTACTGGCTTAGCATTATTAGTCAAATAAATCCTGAAGTCAATCTCTCTCTTAGGGGGTAGTCCCTTAACCTCCTCAAGGACGTTTGGGAAACCACTGATGACATGAACCGAATCTAACTTTGATGATGATGAATCAAGAGAATAAAGGAAACTCAACATGACTGACCCTAGTGGGTCGCAAGACACCTCGAGAGTCCTACCGTTGGATGTCTCTAGTCTAACGACTCTCCTCTCACAATCTAATATAGCTCCATATGTGGATAGCCAATCCATCCCCAAAATCATCCCATACCTCGAAAATCCCAAAACATAGGTGTCGCATTCAATTTCTACGCCTAGGATAAAAAAACTTTCAAACCCCAACAAACCATAGACAAGTTTGCCGATCCATTTATGGGGTTTGAAACAACAATGAGGTTTACTACTAAAGAGATGTCTAAGTGCAAACAACCTACTAAAGAACTAGAGATGAGAGAGTGTGATGCTCCAGAATCGAAAAGAGCCCGAATGGAAAAATCAGGAATATAAATCAAATTTTCCTACCTCGATTTGGTCTTCTGTTGGAAGGTGCTGTATCCAAAATCTAAATCTGTGCTGCAGGTGCGCTCGCTATCTGCCCCGTTTTCTGAGGACATATCTTACTAAAGTGACCAAGCTGTCCACAATTGAAATATCTTCCCTTCATTCCTGCCTTCTTACAGTCTTTTGCGTAATGACCAGTCATTCTACAACGCTTACATCTCCCACTTTTCTTGATTCGCTTCTGAGGTCCTCCCTCCTTCCTCTTGTCCTTATCATTATCCTTCTTATCCTTCCCCCGCTGCTTCTTAGAGCTTGTAGGAACCTTCTCAAGCTCTCCCTTCAGCTGCCAAGATGAAGGTTGACCACTATGTCGGTCCTCCAAACCTAACCGACTAAACCTTTGCTCCATATTCTCCAACCTAGCTCGCGTCTCCTCTAAATTCTTTGTGTCAGAAAAAGTTCTGCCTCATATACTAGCGAAGTCCTTGCATAGCTTAGAAAAGTTTGCTGATGTAGGTGGGTTAAAGGGATTTCCACCTACCGGTGTTGTACTGGGCACTTGCCCTTGCACCTCTGGTGCCGTAGCTCTACGGAACCAGTCAGTCATAATATGCAAAGAAAAGGAAAACTTAGGCTTGAAAGAATTGAAAGAAGGTTGAACTGGACCTTTGAAGGGATTTTTATAAAAACACTTTTATACTTAAAAACTACTTCTTTTATAAGAGTTTATTTCTGAAAGACATCTTTAAAACAAGTTATTTTGAAAAATACTTTACTTTTAAAACAAATTTTTAGGAATCCTGTAACCTCAGGCTCTGATACCAAGTGAAACACCTCACACCCCTTAGTATACCCAAAAGGACACACTAAAAGATGTGGTGCATTGTAGGTATAACTAAAGCTAGCAGAGACTAAGATCCACAAGACAAAATAGATAGATAATAACACAACGGAAGCAATTAAAAACATTAAGTGATTTTAAAAATCCATACTTCATAAATACTTCAGACAAACCACATATGTTCCAAATACCAAATACAATTGTCTTATGAAAATAAATCTCAGTCTCATCAGAAAAACCAGAGTAAAAACACAAACTTTCCCTCAATATAGTGCTAGTACAATAAAAGAACAAAATGCTGAAATAAAAGAAGTGGAAGTACATAGTGGAATCTCCTTCAAAGAAACCTCCAAGCAACTGCAACCTACTGTCCTCTTCCTTGATTGCCTATGGGGGAAAAGGGGAAAAATAGAGGAGTGAGTCAGACTAAAAGTCCAGTGAATGATAGTAATTACTAGAATCTTTAAGTAAAGTAAAGGTAATAGCCTTTACAACAGCTCTAGTATATAAAAAGAAACAAAGAGAATATGAAGAAAAAGGAATAAGCTGGAAATAAATACGAATTACTAAATTAACGTAATTGATTAACTTTGATTGTTTGCACTTGTCTTTTTAGCTGCTTTGATTAGGCTGAATTCCTAATCCTATAATTAGGCTGAAGTCCTAATTCTACCCTTTGATCGGCATGCTACTCCAATGAACTTACTGCGGACTAGACGCTATATAACTCCCTACACATAAGGTAATCACATCTACGAAAGACACACAAAGTACAATGGTGTCTACGAAAGACGCACAAAGTATTTATTGTGGACTAGATGTTATATAGCTCCCTACACAAAAGGCAATGATGCCTACGAAAGACACACATACTTAAGCGCTTGGAACTCATAGTGATTACTGAGCATCGAAATGGAAGTCGCATACGTAACTGCCACCATGCTCATGCTACCTGTTGCTCCACCTATTACGTCTTCTTCTTACCCGTGCTCCAGCATAAGCGTGCCCCCCGTCTCACTTCCGGATTATGTGTGTACACTGTGTCCATTGAAAAATAAGGGAAATGCTGTTGGTATTGTCCCGCCATCTAAACAATATCTAGTTGCACCTCTTGTCCAAATCCCCCATAATTTGGATTTCTATTTGATCAATTATTACCATTATTAGCATAAGCGTGCCCTCATCTCACTTCAGGCTAATGTGAGACCTGCATTTTTTCTAATAGGGAATGGCTTTTGGTACAAGTCCTACTTTCATCTTTGCTTATTAACTTAGATAAATTATTTAAATAAGCATTTATTATTATCTTCACCATCTTTGCTTATTAATTTATCCTAAGTCTTAAAATAAGTCTCCTTCTGTTTTATTTCTTATTATAACCTACGTTATAATCATGCTTATTACTTAACCCAAGGTCTAAGTGTAAAAATAAGCTCCTTTCATCTTATACTCTTTTTAGTTATAATTCTAAGTTATAACTAGATCAATTATCTTTAATTAGTCCAATTCTAACATTAATATCATAATTAGGCTCAATTTCAGTTTAATTCCATTTTTATTATAGTCTTTACAATTAACATCTTATCTTTCGTTATTTCAGTATTCTTATAATTTTAATCCATTCTAATCCATATGCGAAGAAGAAGGAGAAATAAAAGAAAACTGGAAATAGAAGAAAATCCAAAGCGTAGGAAAAAAAGATGTAAATAACGCATAAATAACAGTAAATAAATTAAAATACTGTAAATAAACTGTAAATAATAAAAACTATAATTAACAGAAATAAACTAAAATTAACTAAAAATAATAGCTAAAAGAAATAGACTGAAAATAATTCTAAAAACTGTAAATAAACTACTAAAAAGGTTATTTCAAAAATCGTAGTAAAATTACAACTATTGAAACCATATTATTTTAAATTACATAAAGAAATTTAAAATAATTACAATCACTCACCTGTGGTCCTAAGCTCTTCCCTTTAGGTCTTCCCGGATCCACTTGGGGTTGTAAAATAATTTAATTTAAAATGATTTCCTCCTTGGAAAACTATTCCGTTTAGGGTTCTTTCTGAAAAGATGAACTCAATTGGAGAAAATCTTAGAGTGAGAAAGTGTTAGGTCTAGGGTTATGTTTATAGGTGTAGGAGTGGATCTCAGACCGTTGGATTTGAGAATTGAATAGGAGCCGTCGGATGGGAGCACGAAGGGATCAGATTGCGCAAAAGAATGAAAATAACGTGTCAAAATCGTACAGGGCGAAGAAGAAATTTTCTTCGCTTCTCAAATGTAGGCGGGTCGACCTACAGGTCGACTTAAGCCTTGGGATGGTCGACCTCCCTAATATTTTTTTCTTTTCGATTCTTCTTTATTTTTGTTTAATTCATAACTTGCTCATATTAGCTTGGATTCTGACGTTCTATACATGGAAATTGACCAGAAAATTACCACGGACACAATGGTGCAACTCCTGTGGCTCAATTCTGATAATTTCACAAAGTTATTTTATCATTTCATTAATTAATGAATTAATTGTTATGGGTTAAATTTCGGGTTGTTACATCCTACATCACCAAAATGACATGGCACATAAATATTAGCCACTCCATTTTAAATAACACCAATGTCTTTTGAATTATAAAATTCCATTTACTTAGCCCATTGTTGTGGAGATGTTTTCTAGTATCTATGTTATTTGTTGATGTAAATACTAATAACATCTTAACCTATCATAGTTGAAATTGTGAGGTATAAACGTTGCATGTGGATTGTGAGTGATATATAACAAGCTTGCACGATGCAACTTGAGATTACAAATAAAATGTCTTAGACAATTGCATTCATGTAGCTTAGTCAATAAAGTTATTATGCTCTTTAGGGTAGTACATATGACATAATAGGAAAAACAGTTTCCTATTGGTATAATGTCACTTAAATTTGGGATATAAATATCACCCTCCTTTGAAATGACACCAAGACATTTTGGGGAACATAAGTCTACATCTTTGACTTGACTTATTATAGTGAACAAGATAAAAATATTGCATTCGTTATAAATTTAAGGACTATAGAGATGCATTGTGCAAGTCACGATTTCGAATTCTAACAAGCAACCATTAAGAATAGAGCAAATTCAATAACAAATTCTCCTTTTGCGTTGGAACACTTGTTAATGCTTAAGTGAGTTCTTTGTGTAGTTCATTACAACCAATGTAGAAATTATTTGTACAGATGATAACTTACTTTACAAGTAACTATATGGCTCAATAGAAGCTACAAAATTAGGAAGCCAAAATTATTAAACAAAAGAATTAAAATGATAATAAATATTAAGTACAAGCGATATAATTAATACATGCAGTGCTATGCAATTTAGCTTTGTGCTTCATCTGTGTGTTTGAAAACCAACTTACGTATTTGATTGTAGTCATTAACGAAATGAACTTTGAGATCTTCCTTGATGTCATGTTAGCAAGCTCATCAAAGTCTCGTTTATTTGCTAAAGGAAATATTAATGTCTTCACCTCACTTCTTCTTGCCGCAATTTTTTTCTCCTTAACTTGTTCACAATGATAGTTATTGTTGTCTCATGGTACACAATATTGGTTCTCCTTTTGAAAATGCCAAAACAATGAATGTGTGCTTTTCCAATTCTATATCTCGAAGAAAGAGACTCCTTTTAACCTTATCTTATTCCTTTTTGTCCCTTTTTAGTGCAACCATCTGTTTTGTTTTTTATATTTTGCCATTTTAATTTGAAGTCCAAAGCCAATTTTATTGTTTCCAATTTTTCTGTTATTTTGCATCTTCATATTTACAAGTTCAGCTAAAATTTACAAGTTCATGAAACTTGCCAATTTTACTGCAATCGTGCAACCATCTGTGCTTTTTTCTTCCACTTTCAGTTATTTTTCCTTTAACATTTAATGAAATCTAAGTAGTTTGAAGTCCTCAGAACATGTGCCGTGTATAAAAATATGCATGCTTATTCCCATTTATGAATTTTTAAATATTTTACAGAGCTCCAGTTCAGGAAACATGTATTTCTTGCAGGCTCAAACTGCCCATAATTTTTACTGTAGTTACTTGGAGCTAAGCCAAGTAAATATGTATTTACCAGATAAAAATCATAAGCTAAATAGCATTAAAATGCAAATGAACTGAACTGTGTTAGTGCTTGATCAATGAAAGGACATTATGCAAAATATAGACTAATGATGCATATCGTCCAAAAATGACTTATTCAGTTTCTTACTTAAATTATTTGACAATTAGCACAAGATAGTCAAAAGCAGTAGTAGTAACTAGTTAGCATATGAGCAAAGTATGTGAAATTTAGCTGTGACATCTTCTTCATATGGTAGAAGTTGTTTGGTTTTAGCACTTTTGTACCTCACAGTGGGCATTTATTAAAGTTACAGTGGGCAAGTTTTGGCACTTTTCATTTGTTAATGTATTTGTCTCTGTAATAACATGCTAACGCATGTTGTTGTTCATGGCTGTTAACCAACTGCATATATCTTTGATATTAATTTAACTTATAGCTGAATATACTGGCATGATCTTGGGCTTCTTATTTGGTTGCTGCTATTTCATTGTTTTCTTATACTTGATAATTTGAACTAGTGATGCCAAACTTCTAACTAGTAAGTTTTGCCTCTTTAGTTTCAATGTATATTTTTTGTTCCTAGCAGCTTTAAAATCTAGTGAAAAAGTTAAAGTGGGCAAGTTTGCGAGGACAAAACTTAATGAGCACTTAAAAGAACATGTTTTTTTGCTTTTATTAAAGTTATAGTGGAAAGGTTTTAGCACTTTTCCTTTATTCCAGAGTGCATTTCATGTTATTGTTGCTTGCATCAAGTATGTTTCAGACTGTATCTGTTGTATTTCTGATTTATTTTGCTAATATTTTAACTTTTACTTTACAGGTAGATAAATATCTTTGATGAAAAAAACGTGCCACAACAAGTCATGGGTTCAAAGTTATTTTTGCTACTAGAACCACATTTATGTTTGTACGCTTGTACGTATTACTACTTTTGGTCACTAACTGCTATTTATTCTACATTGTTTATGAAATATTATGAACGTATTATATATGTTTTGATGTAAGAATATTGCATATTTTGATTATGCAATGTTGCATGTTGATTATGAGATGTGCGATTAATATAAAATGATGATTATGAAATGTGCGATTAATATAATATGTTGATTTTGAAATGTTCATGTTGATTTTAACTATGTTGGTTTATATACCGGGACTGATGTGTATAGAAATGGAACCTGTGTGAGGAGAAATGCAGAAATCCTAAACAACAGCGTTTCTAAAATGCTATGTAAACTATTAGTAGCGTTTTCAAAACGTTGTGGTTACTTTCAACAGCGTCTCAGAAACTTCATAAAACCGTTTTTAACATTGATGAAAGGTAGTAAAAAGAACATTCATAGCAACACATAAATGCTATAGATAAATATCATAGCAATGACCAAAACTCTGTAAAAGAACTCACAGCAGAAGCTTTACGCTGTATATGTTTAACACGGCAAAGAGTTAAACGCTATTAAAAACTTATCTCATTAAAGTGATAACCACAACAAAATAAATTTGATAGCATAAATCAAACGCTAAGAAAAGTTTTAGCTCATCAACAGAAATGCTATAAAATGTATTAATTATATCAACCAAACGCTATTAAAAATTACTTTTTATAGCGTTTGAACTATTGTTATGGTAAGTCACTGACCTATAATGGCATGTTGTTACACAACATAGTTAAAAACGCTGTTAAAACCATTTATAGCATTTTCTAAACGCTATTAAATGTCCAGTTTGTTGTTGTTGAATCCCAGGGTCCTTATGGAAAGAAGAAAAAGTTCTTTAAGTAGAAAGGAGCTTAGAAAGGAGATGCTGCCAAGAAGGCAAAGGCTTATTTGGTGTGCTTCAAATGTGACTAGAAGGGTCATTATGCTCATAAGTGCCGGACAGGCAACAGGAAGAAAGCTGCAGACAAGAAGAATGTGAAGTGCTTCAACTGTGATCAAGTTAGGCATTATAAGAATTAGTGTCCAGAACCAGTCAGGGCTGACAAGGGGAAGATCTTTGCTGTTGGATCATCAGCTAAGCCCACTGCAGCTGATAAAGGGAAGACTATGATGAAAGGTACGTTTCTGATTCAGAGTATACCAGTTAGGATACATTTTGATACCGGTGCATCACATTCATTTATATCCCAATGTTTGGTTGATAGGTTATTCTTAGAACCCACATATCTTGTTACTTCCTTAAGGGTTGCGAATCCAATAAGAGGGTATGCAACTCTGGGATGAGATGTGACCAGTTAGAACTTGATTTGTTAGGTCATAAGTTTGCATGCAGTTTGTATGTTTTCGATTTCGTAGATTTCGGAATCATTTTGGGTACGGATTGGTTGAGAAGGTATGAGGCAAGGATATTCTACCAAGATGGGGAGATAACACTAAGACACCCCGATAGTCATAATCGAATTATATTCTCAGTAGAGAATTTTGATCGGAGTAGTTGTGCTTTGTTAAATGCGATGGAAATGGGAGAGGAGCCAAGTCAGGTTCGAATAGCTAGAGAGTTTGCAGATGTCTTTGAGCCAGTCACAAGACTACCACCGAAACGAGCTATTGAGTTTTGGAAAGATCTTGTGCCTGGAGCTGAACCTATGAGTAGACCATTAAGCAGGATGACACCGACTGAGATGAAAGAATTGAAGGTGCAGCTAGTGGATCTGGAAGGAAGGAATTTTATTAGACCAAGCAGTTCGCCTTGGGGAGCGACTGCGGTATTCGTGAAGAAACCAGATGGGTCGTTGAGGATGTGTATCGACTATCGTAAGGTAAATGAAAGGATGATAAATAATAAGTACCCTATGCCAAGGATAGATGATATATTCGATCAGTTGAGTGGAGTCAAAGTGTTTTCCCAGTTGGATTTGGCGATAGGGTTTCATCAGTTGAAAGTGGCAGAGGACAGTATTCCTTTGACAGCATTCCGAACTAGATATAGTTTGTATGAGTGGTTAGTAATGCCATTCGGGTTGATAAATGCACCTGCTTTATTTGTAGACTTGATGAATCAAGCTTTCCGAGAGTATTTGGATAGATTCTTGTTGGTGTTTATGGATGACATTTTGGTATACTCAAAGCATGAGAGAGAGCATGAAGATCATCTTAGAGTAGTGCTAGAGACGCTGAGGCAGAATCAGCTAAAGTCTAAGTTTTCTAAGTGTCATTTTTGGAAGAAAGAGGTTAATTTTCTTGGTCACGTGGTTTCAGAGAAAGGGTTGTCAGTCGATCCAGATAAGATCGAAGCCGTAAACAATTGGAAGAGACCAGAGACGGTGACCGAGATCATAATTTTTCTTGGATTTGCTGGCTATTATCGGAGATTCATCAAGGATTTCTCGCGGATAGCAGCGCCTTTGACTAAGCTTACAGGAAGGAGGTGAAATTTGTTTGGTCTGACAAATGTGAGGAAGCATTCCTTAAGTTAAAACATTTGTTGACCAATGCACTAGTGCTTGTAGTTCCAGACGGAAACCAAGGGTTGGTAATATGCATTGATGCATGTGGGACTGGATTGTGAGCAGTATTGATGCAGAGGGGTAAAGTCATTGCTTATGCATCTAGACAGCTTAGACCACACGAAGTAAGATATCCTACTCATGACTTAGAGTTGGCTGCGATGATTTTTGCCTTGAAGATTTGGAGGTGCTTTCTCCTGGGTGAGAGATTTGAGTTGTATACCGATCGTAAGTCTTTAAGATATTTATTTTCTCAGAAGGAGTTGAATATGAGACAGTAAAGGTGGTTAGTTTTTGGCTACTTATCATTTTGGTATAGAGTGTATACCAGGGAAAGGTAATAAAGTAGTGGATACTCTTAGCAGAAAACATCAGAATGTGGTGTTGGCTATGTTGGCAGAATGGAAGGATCTAGAAGCTTTGGCCAGTTATGGTGTGCAGTTAAGATCGACTGCTAGTTCTAGTCAGAGTACTGCCATGTTGTCCTGTTTAGAAGTTCGACCAGTGTTGATCGAGGGAATTGTTTCTAAATGGAGAGAGGATCTACTATTAGCCGAGAGGATTAGAGGGCTTGAGGTTGGAACTGAGGTCGATGATTTGAAAGATTTTTGTCTTGACCAGAGAGTATGGTTGAGAAAGAAGGGGGATTATGTATTCCAAATGTTGAGAACTTGAGCAAAGAAGTTCTTGAGGAATGTCATCGATCGAAGTTTATGATTCATCTTGGAGGGACCAAGATGTATCAAGATATGAAGAGGTGCTTCTATTTGGAAGGCATGAAGAGGGATGTTGGCTTGTGGGTTAGGCACTGTGTAAACTGTCAACAAGTGAAGGCCGAACATCAGAAACCGAGTGGGTTACTTCAGCCTCTAGAGATTTCAGTTTGGAAATGGGATTCGATATCCATGGATTTTATAGATGGGTTGCCAAGGTCAAGCAGAGGGATTTTATAGACAGGTTGACCAAGAGTGCCCATTTCATTCCAGTAAAGTCGACCAGGACGGCACCTGTTTTCGTGAAGTTGTTCACAAAGAACATAGTTAGACTTCATGGAGTTCCTAATAGCATAGTTAGCGACAGAGATGCTTTATTCATTAGCGAATTCTAGAAGAGTCTATGTGTTAGGCACTAAGCTCAAGATGAGTACTGCATACCAACCCACAGATGGATGTGCAGATAGAGAGAGTCAATAAGGTACTCGAGGATTTGTTGAGAGCTTATGTGTTGGATTTTGGTGGATCTTGGGAGGATCACCTACATTTGGTTGAGTTTTCCTATAATAATAGTTATCAAATAAGTATATGAATGATGCCTTTTGAAGCTTTGTATGGAAGACCATGCATATCCCTTGCATGTTGGTTGGAGACAAGAGACAGAATTGTCTTAGGTCCAGATTTGGTAAGGGAGGCGTCAGAGAAGATTGAGTTGATCCGAGAACGGATGAAGGAAGCTCAATCCAGACAGAAGAGTTACGCAGATAAGAGGCATAAAAACCTAGAGTTCTCAGTTGGAGACAGGGTTTTTATTAAAGTATCACCCGATGAAGGGTGTGGTATGGTTTGGGAAGTCAGGAAAATTGGCACCGAGATATGTTGGTCCATTCCATATTATAGAAAGGATTGGAAAGCTCGCATACAGAGCAGAGTTGCCGAGCAGTATGGCAGGTATCCATAATGTACTTCATGTGTCTTATCTTTGCAAGTAGGTGCATGATCCAGAGGCTACTATTCCTCTGATAGGATTGGGAGATCAAGTAGTTGAGCCTAATTGGACTTTTGTTAGACTACCAGTTTGGGTTGTAGTGAGAGATGAGAAAAGATTGAGGAACAAGACAGTCAAGTTGGTGAAAGTTCAGTGGAGCGACAACGAGAAGAACTGTACTTGCGAAACATAGGACAGGATTCGAGATACTTATCCCGATCTGCTTTGAGGGTATGTATATATTATATTTATATAGATAATTCCTAGTCAGGTAGACTAGTATGGTTGTTAGGAGTCGTTATAGATGATTGCTATGTTTAGTATTTAGTCCTTACCGAATTTCGAGGGCGAAATTCTTTAAGAAGGGGAGCCTGTAACACCCCTAATTTTTGATAACATTATTCAGTAGATTTAAGTAGATAAATCAAATATAATAATGTAAATATTAAGTGATAAGGGGATTGAGATTTGAATAAATTTTATTAAGGCCGCGCCTAATAAAAATTAATGGCTTAAGAATGCATTTTTGGGTTAATCCAATTACATAAGGGTATATTAGGAATTTGCCACCCATAACCCTTACCATTATATATTTTTGTTCTTACCTTTTTCTTCCCATTCACTTCATTTTGAAAACTAAACGTAAGAAGGTGGGTCGGCCATTACGAGAAGAAGAATTCAATTAAAAGCTAGAGAAAATCAAGCTTAGGGGAAATCAATCTCAATCAAATCTCCTTATCTAAAGCAAGGTGAATAATAATTCTCTATTTTGTTTTGAATCATATGTTTTCGAATTTAAGGGTAAATTCATTTTGATGATAAATTGGATGATGATATGCTAGAATATTGATTTGTTTAATTTAAACAAAATTGTTACACTCGGTTTTAGGGTAAAACCGGTTTTTAATTATGTTTAAATGCCATGGAAAACTTTTATGTTATGTAAAACATGATTTTGGAGTTGGGTTTCAATTTTGATAATTTTCCAAGTTATGGAAAGATTGTTATGAATTTTCAAAGGAAAATATGGAGTTTATAAATTTATTTTGGAAAATATATTAAGAATTCGGGTCTAGAATTTTGATATGTTAGATAACATGGTTAAAGGGAATTTCTGGAATTTTTGGGGATTTTTCCAAAGTGATTTGCTATGCAAATTAAATTATTTTAGAAGAGGGACTTCTTTGCAAAAATTGGTTTTGTTTAATGGATGGGCTTAACTGATTAACTTAACCATGGTTTAGATCTGAAATTAGCGGCAGTTATTTTGGTAAAGAATTTGAAAAAGTTAAAGCAACCAATCTGGTGTTGACACGTGGCAGGTTAGTTAGAGAAAGATTTGCTTTAAGCGGTATAAAACCAGGTTTACTCAGAAAAGAGGGTTTCGCCTACATTGGAAGTACCTTTCAATACAGAAGCTTTGGCCTTCAATCTAGGCGAAACCTACTATGCCGAAACCAATACACAAGGTATCACAGTGATGGTATGTAGTGGATTGGAGGAAGGCGAAAGGTAAGGTGTCGAAAGCATAGCTTCCGAAGGTGTCGCTACCTTGGTTTGTTTTTAAAAGAAAAGCGCTTGCCTTTGTTTTGTTTTAGCCTTCGAAGGAGTCGAAACATGTAACAACCCGCACATTTGTCGATTTTATATTTAAATATTTTATTTAAATATAACATCGTTCGTCGGATTTTAGTCCGGAAAGCTACTTTTTGCAAACAGTCGAATTAGGACTCGAGACCACTTCCATTGAGTTCAAAATGCCGTTTGCGACCTTTTTAAGTATAAGCTTCGATATGTTTGGAGAAAGTCGAATTTTGCTATTTTCTATTGGACTTTGGGTTTGGGTTTGGATTCAGCCCACTTGCCCAAATCTGGTTATATCATTACCCCTCTCCACTCCACTTCTCTTCATTCATTCCTCATTTCTTAACACCCTCAAGCTCAAGAGAATAATGGGGGAAGAGATTGGAAATGGAAATTCCTAAGCCCTAGTTCCATTGCAAATTCAAGCTCCTACCTCCAAATTCAAGAAGAAGCTTTGGTAAGCCTTCCCTTCATCTTCTCCAACTCCTTCTCCATTCAATTTCAGAAATTTCCTAAACCTAATTTTGAAAATGATTCTCTTTTAAGCTTAGTTTCAAGCTTGTTGGGTTGGAATTGAAGAGATTGTTCTTGCCATTGCTCTATAGCTTCTTCTTCATTGATTTTGTGAAAAGGTGAGATTTTTATCTCACATCTAAGTCAATAATTATCTTCGATTGTTAGGTATGAATTCCTAACACTTATCCTTGTGCAATTCCTTAGTCGATGTTGCTCGACCGATCGTTATCGATGTCGTTTGGCCATTTTTTGGCCTAGGTTCAGGGAATGCCCTGAATAACAGTTTCAGCCGTCTGAACGTATGATTCAGACGTCTGAATGGAATACTGGGAATTTTCTTTTCCCAGCATTCAGACGTCTGAATCAAAATTCCAGACGTCTGAATTGGTTCGTTTTGAACCAGAAAAGAAGTAGGCTAAAAAGTGCCTATTTCAGACGTCTGAAGTCTAGGATTCAGACGTCTGAATTCTGTTCTGGAAAATAGTTTATTTTCCAGATTCAGACGTCTGAATTCTTGATCTCAGACGTCTGAATCTGCTGTGTTTTGCCTAGTTGTTTTTTTTAGCTTGAATATCCAACTCTAATCAAATCGGGTTGATTCCCTTTTTGTTGTTATCATTTATTATCGGCCACTTTGTTAAGTCGCCCACCTATTTTTCCTTAGGTCGCTGGACAGCTTGCCTTCACTAAGTCATACCGTGACGGGGCGCTGCCCCGCACCCCGCCGTGGGCGCTGCCCCCTGGACCCCCGCGACCTGACCGGGCAGGTCGAACCCCGTATTACTCTGCGTAGGCAATCTTATATGAAAAGCATTCATCAGAACTTCCATTTTGATGCATTTTGAGCTGATTTCCTTGGATTTTATTCACGTCTCCGAATGTGAATTTTTGTGATACGTTTTATGACTTGTCACTTTAAAAATATAAAGGTTTCAATACTAATAGTAAATATCAAAACTCTTTCATCAAAGCGATTTCAACACTATTTTAAATATCAAAAGTTCGTTTTCTCAAACCGATTTTCAATCTACTAGTATATACAAGCCTTTACTTCACTCGAATGAGAAATCGACTTAAACGACTTAGTAAAACGGGTGGTATGAAACGCTTGCGTTCACTTCGTCGGTTAGCTCTTGGACTTGTTCGATTGAACCCTTTTTGTGACAATTTCCTAGTGAAGATTTACAGCTTGTTCGTAAATATTTAAGTTAAGCAAGTGGTTATGGGACATGAAGCTAAACTCATATATTTACTAGCTTGGTGTGATTGACACTTCCTTATGATCATGACGATCATTTTTGTGATTTAGACTAGCGATTGAGCGATGTCTCTTTGTCTACGTGGGAGACTATACCCCGATCATGTGATGTTTCGGCGTCACATTTCTAGGGTAGCACCCTACGGTCTTCGGGCCATTCATGTGTTCGGAAAATTAAATGGATAGCTTCCATGAGATAGCTTCTCGTCATGTGTTTACGCGTAGGTGAGCTTCATGCTCCCATTCATGTGTTAGGCCTCCCCCCCTTTTTATGTGTTTTCTGGATTTCTGATGATGATTTCTGGAATTTTGTGCTTCACCAATTTTCATGATTTTCATTGATATGATATCAGTTTTTGTGCATTGGTGAATTCATGTGTTATTGACTTGTTATGAATACAAGTTTAGGGTATGATACCCTACCTTATCTTTGAGAAGATTCTTGTGATATTGATTAATCTTTGGTTGATTATCATTTACATACTTATAGTAGTATGTCGTAATAGTTATTTCATGTTCATGTCATGCCTTTTACTTTATACCATATCATCTGATATTTATAGTTAGACTGATCCGTTTATTATTTTCTTATAAATAATACTCGGGTCAGACCGAGATGTTACAGGTGCTTCTGCTTGACTTCTCTTCAGGATATTTCTGACTTTTGGCTAACTACATAGATTTGTAGTTTTTGGATGTACACCTTTGAGATATAGACTCTATGTTGTGTACTTATTCTTTTGTATAGCACGTGATGCTATTCTTTTGTATTATCGTGGATCTTTCTGACCACTACTCTGATGTACACTTTCATGTGTTATATATTTATTCATATCTTCTTCCGCCTTTGTGATATGGATGTCTGTGACTGATTTATGTTATGTTTATTTCTATATTTGTTTCCGAAGATTATATATAGCCACTATGTGATAGCTTTGAGTTTGTATCGGTATGTCGGATTTCCTCCTTAAATGATATGCATTCTATACTATCTGACATATCGGTACTCGCACAAAGAAGTTACATGGATGGTCGCTCCTCAACAGCCTTATTCTCCGCGCTAGTTGACAGCATTACTCCGTAGTGTTCTTGGTTAGCGTGGGTATAGAGGTGGGGCGTCACAAAACATATGGTTTCGAAAGAGTTTTTAAAAGGTTTTGAAAGGGTTGCCATAACATAAGTTTGCTTTCGAATGGGTTATGAAAGAATGTTTTGAAAGAAGGGGTTCCGACCTAGTCGAAGCCTTGCTGTCGTTCTTTAGCCTTTCAATGGTGTTAAAGTCATCAATGCTTTTGAAAGGTAGTGTTTGTTTTTAAAAGATGTTTTAAGCTTCTTACTAAATGCTTTTAAAAGGGTTGAGAGGTTTCGAAGGCAATGTTGTCGAAAGTGTTTCGACGCTGTCCTTCAATGTTTCTTTAAACGGTTTAAAGCTTTCGAAAGCGATGGTGCCGACGCCATCGGGCTTTTCCCGATGTTTTTATATGATAAAGAATGGTTTCGAAAGAGATGCTTTCTCCTATATTCACTTTGACCCAAATAATATTTTATGTATAAACCCAATGGTTTCGAAAGGGGGACTTGCAATGATTTCGGAAGGGTTACTTCCAATGGAGTCGAAAGGGATAGTTTCAACTGGGTTCTAATATATGCTTCTAAAGTTAAATGTTAATACCTTAATACAATCGAAAGGTTTCGAAAGTAAGATTTTAAAGTATTAAACAGGCAAGAGCCTAATGTTTTGAAGATAGATTTTAATGCTTTCGAAGGAGGTCATCCTATGAAGTCGAAAGCAAGGTTTCGAAAGGTTTTATAACCAAAACTCTATTTTTAAAAAGAAGAAACCTATGGCTAAATTAATAGAGTTTTGAATTGGTTTAAAGAAGAAGCTTTCCTTGATAAAATAATAGTTTAAAGGGCTTAACCATGTTTTATATTAAACCCATAGGAGTGGAATTGTTATGCTATTATGCATGCTTCTTCAAATATAAATATATTCACATTAAAATAGACCTATAACTGTATTTTGGAGGAAAGGGCAGAAGAACTAGCTAGGTTAACCCAGTAGTGAATATAAATTGATTAAACTTCTGGATGAGTTGAATTGCATCCAAGAGGTCGGGGAGACCAAAATATAGGATGCCTAAATATGGAAGTTGTCAAGGAGACAGGTTCATAGTGATCCCATGAAAACTATGACTAGGAAGTTATTGGAGTTACCAATAGGTTAATAGTGATTCCATGAAAACTATGTTATAAAGAGTGGTTGGCAGGGGCCAATTAGTTTGTAGTGCATCCATGAAAACTATATCTGGATTAAGTTATTGACAGTTGTCACTAGGTTCCTAGTCAACCCATGAAAACTAGGATAAGAGAGAAGTTATTGGAGTCACCAATAGGTTTAAGGGAACTGATGACTTAATTAAGTTAATTGGCAGGAGCCAATAGGTTCATAGTGCACCCATGAAAACTATGAAATATGACAAGGAGTCCATACATTATATAAAGGTTATTAGTAAACCTATGAAAACTAATAGGTTAATAGTGACCCTAGAAACTATAAAATATGACAGTTAGTCAATTTAAACAGAGGATGGGAAATCCAGTATGATTTAAACCGTTTGCATATCATCATAATATTTTGAAATGACTGCTTTTAACCATTGTGGATGCGGGACCATAGTATATGGTTTTATAAAGGTTTTGGGATACTAGTGAGGGGAAAACCCGTTCCGCTAAGCGGTGTAGTCTCACTAGATACCTAAATGATTTGAGATGTGTTAGCGCCAAAATTGGTCACTAACACCCAAATCCAGATGAAAGCACCAACCAACAACCACAGATCATAGATAGAATGTATGTAGAGAGTAATATTGTGAAGAATGGTAAAAATCAAAAAGAAAGCAGTAAGAACAGAAGATTTATTGTAGTTCGGCTGTCTCCGGCCTACGTCCACTCCAGGAATTTCCTTTTTTATTGATGTTAGAATAAATTACAGTTACAAAATGGTAGAGTAGCCTTAGCCTTAGAAAATATAAAGCAAGAGGGCCGAAAAAAAGCTCCCCCCAATCTGGAGATCCACATGCTGTATTTATAGGCAAATCCAGGTAGTTGGGCCTCCTGGGTAACCTAGGGCCCATTAAATCCATAGTCGATCCAGAATCCGTAGCCTTGACCAACTCCCTATCCAAATGTCGCCGACCCAGAAAAACCACCAAGGCGACTCGAAGTAACGATGCTTTTGACTCGAAGCAAGGCCTTGCCGACCCACACTCCTGTTGCCGATCCGGAATCCACGAAGCCGACCCACACTCCTGTGAAGTTGACCCGAAGCAACAACTACTTAGACACGAGGCTACCGAGCGATGTCCTATGCCGACCAACTTTATATCCCACTGAGTTACCGAGCGACAACCCGAAGCGAAGGACCTTAGGACTCGAAGCAACCGAGCCCCATTCCACACCGAGCCAGTTCCTTCCATTCCTACCGAGCCACAACTAGAACGCCGAACCACTTCCTACGCCGAACCACGCCATCCTGACCGAACGACGCCTCCCAGACCGGATCACATCATCCTGACCGAACAACGTCTCCTAGACCGGACCACCTTGGTCGAACGGCCGAGCCACATGGCCGAACCACCAATGACTGAACTATGCTTGACCTCCTCTCCTCGACCGAACGACACCTGCCGATCCTCATAGGCCGAACCATGTCTGGCCAACCCACCTCAACTTTTACACCATGTCCGAACGACACCATCTAGACCGATCCATACCTCCCAGGCCGAACGACCGACACCCAACAATCCATGACTGATCGTTTTTCATCCAGCTGGCTTAAACCCATCATATCCCAGTCTCGACAAACGAGCAGTCGATTTAGTTAAATCTGCCTGTCCATGGCCTTTCCAAAAGGCGGGTTAACATTTGCCGCCCAAAACATGCCTTGCGGTAGGAAGGTGTGTTTTGAATAGCTTCAAGTCCAATATCTAAAGTCTATGTTCCGTTCATAACCATACCATTATATTCGTGATTCAAGCCATCCTATCCAAGTGCCATATCTTTGTCCGAATCCACGACTGCTCCGAGTCGATATCCGATTCTGAGTCCAGTAACCAAATCCTTAGCCAATTCCCTAGCCATCCGAACCATTCAACTGAGTTTTAATCCATCCATATCCAATAACCAACTCCTTGACTATTCCGGGTTTAAATTTAAATCCATAGACCTCGCCGGGTTGCTTTATCCTATTCTGGCCTTGACTCTTCGGTGTCCAGGACTTTTATGTTCTCCGACCTCGGCTCTCCGGTCGAGGATTCTTATATTCTCCGACCTCGGCTCTCCAGTCATGGACTTTATATTCTCTGGCCTCGACTCTCCGGTCAAGGACTTTATATTCTTCGGCCTCGACTCTCCAGTCGAGGACTTTTATATTCTCCGGCCTCGACTCTCCGGTCGAGGAATTTTATATTCTTCGGTCTCGACTCACCGGTGGAGAACTTTTATATTCTCCGGCCTCGACTCTCCGGTCGAGGACTTTATATTCTCCGGCCTCGACTCTCCGGTCGAGGACTTTATATTCTCCGGCCTCGACTCTCCGGTCGAGGACTTTTATATTCTCCGGCCTCGACTCTCCGGTCGAGGACTTTTATATTCTCCGGCCTCGACTCTTCGGTCGAGGACTATAGTTTCTCCGGGCTCGACTCTCTAGTCGAGGACTTTACATTCTCCGGCCTCAACTCTTTGGTCGAGGACTTTTACATTTTGTTCGAGTCCATTCCATCGCTCTCCGGCGAAGGGACTCATACCTTGCGATTACTGCCCCGTCCCTCCGGTCGGGACCGTAATCGTGTAACCGATATTATTTATTAATCCAAATCCAATTAACAAAATAAAAGTCCGTACAATAAATAAAATCAAATGTCTGTAGTACCAAGAAAGAAACTAGAGTTCACAAAGAGTAGAAAAAACAAAATTTCATAAACCCGAGTATCACGGTATATCATCATCTCAGAGCATGCCTAGAGACCGTCCTCGATCCCATACATGTTTAAGTGACTTAGCCGCCTTACTTTGGGGTTTACTACTTATTCAAAGCCATATATCCATTCGGCTAATAATAAGGCGATGATGCCTAGATCCAGTGCCAGCTTCGTCTGATGTGGGCACTGGCTGTTCCTGTTCCACTACCACAGCTCGTTTCCTTATGTACTATTGTAAATGACCATTCCTTATATGTTCCTCAATGATATCCTTTAAATGCCTGCAGTCATTTGTGTTATGCCCATCCAGCTCATGGAATAGGCAATGCCTTCCCAATGCCCGTTCGTGTTCGAAGGGTTCCCTCTTTGCTGGCCTCCGATACTGGAGGCGTCCTCGAGTATCTAGATAAATTCTTTCCAGATTCTCATTCAAACCCGTATAAGAAGAGAATTTTGATTCCCTCCGTTGCCTTTTCGATGTGTTACTGTTATCATTCATTTTCCTTTTTCCTTTATCATCTTTGTCTGGAACTTCCCTAGGTCGACCTCCACCCCTTACTACATAAGCTTCAGCCTCTCTCCCTTCTCTCTCAGCCTGCACATCTTCCTGCCTCAAGAACCTTTCCGCCTCATGGTAGAACTCCTTGAGATCCCTCGGTGGGTCCTGTTCCAATGATATCTTGAAATCCGAATTATCTGCAATCCTTGAAACTGCCGCCATCAAAACCATCGATGGATCGGGTAGATCCACCGAAGCCACCGCCGCATTGAATCTGGTTAAGAAATCCCTGAGCGACTCTCCCTTACATTGTTTCATCGATGTTAAATTCATCACGTTCTTGGGTCTGACTATGTGGACCTGAAACTGTCTCATAAACCTTTCAATCAGCTTCGTCCATGTGCCGATAGAGCCACTCTCTAGCTGTCTGAACCATAATGATGCAATATCCGTCAAATACAAAGGGAAGCATCGTGCCATGACCTCCTCCGATTCCCCCAGCACTTCCACATGCCTCATGTACCTCGTCAAGTGAACAGTGGGATCCGTTCTCCCGTCATACATCTCCAGTGTTGGTAGTTTGAAATCAGGTAGGTTTCTAGCTTGCTTGATCGCAGGAGCAAAAGGACTCCTATTCATATCTTCCAAGTCTCTATTCACCAATCCTCCCCTCATAGCCTGTCTGATTACATCCACTAACCTGTCATTGTCATCAAGTGACGACCTCTTTGCGTTGTCTCCAACCTGCCCCACGAGTCCACAAGGGAATTCTGGAACCTGCCCTTCTGGATGAGCATCCACTTCCTTATTAACGCCAAATTGCCTAGCATCGCCTGGTATCCTTACGGAACGGAGCCTACATGATTCGGGGGGCATGCCCCCTAGTTCAGGGGCCGTTCCCAATGGTCCAACTCTATCTTGTATTCCGGTCGCTTCATGCCCTTGGTCCTCATTCTGGGCTGCCTCTACTCCTGTCGCTCTAGCTTCGTGATCCTCATTTCCGGCATATCCTGCTACTCCATTCCTTTGGTTTTGCACTCCAACTTATCCAACCTGTTGGAGTAGGTTCTGTATCATTTCCTCTTGTCTCTTCAGCATTATTTCCATCTCGTCTCTGGTGATGAAAATTGAGGCCTGATTCGCTCCTGAGGAAGCCTCCTGACTCCCTTCATTCTGACTCCTTTCAGCCCTTTGTCTTCTTGTCGATTGCCTTGCCATAACTTCCCAAGAATCTGAGTTCCTAAGCCTTTAAATCCAAAGACCAAGCTTTAGAATCCCTGAGTACTAGCTTTCTCAGTGAAAGCACCAAAATGTTAGCGCCAAAATTGGTCACTAACACCCAAATCCAGATGAAAACACCAACCAACGACCACATATCACAGATAGAATGTATGTAGAGAGTAATAATGTGAAGAACAGTAAAAATTAAAAAGAAAGCAGTAAGAACAGAAGATTTATAGTGGTTCGGCTATCTCCGGCCTACGTCCACTCTAGATATTTCCTTTTTTATTGATGTTAGAATCAATTATAGTTACAAAATGGTAGAGTAGCCTTAGCCTTAGAAAATAGAAAGCAAGAGAGCCGAAAAAAGCTCCCCCCAATCTGGAGACCCACATGCTATATTTATAGGCAAATCCAGGTAGTTGGGCCTCCTGGGTGACCCAGGGCCCATTAAATCCATAGCCGATCCATAATCTATAGCCTTGACCAACTCCCTATCCAAATGTCGCCGACCCAGGAAAACCACCAAGGCGACTCGAAGTAACGATGCTTCTGACTCGAAGCAAGGCCTTGCTGACCCACACTCCTGTTGCCGATCCGGAACCCACGAAGCCGACCCACATTCCTGTTGCTGATCCGGAACCCACAAAGCCGACCCACGCTCCTATGAAGTTGACCCGAAGCAACAACTACTTAGACATGAGGCTGCCGAGCGATGTCCTATGCCGACCCACTTTATATCCCACTGAGCTACTGAGCGACAACCCGAAGCGAAGGACCTTAGGACTCGAAGCAACCGAGCCCCATTCTATACCAAGCCAGTTCCTTCCATTCCTACCGAGCGACAACTACAACGCTGAACCACTTCCTACGCCGAACCACCAACACGGCCGAGCAACTTATGACGAACCACTTCCTACGCCAAACCACGCCATCCTGACCGAATGACGCCTCCCAGACCGGACAACATCATCCTGACCGAATGACATCTCCCAGACCGGACCACCTTGGTCGAACGACCGAGCCACATGGCCGAACCACCAATGACTGAACTATTCTTGACCTCCTCTCCTCGACCGAACAGCACCTGCCGATCCTCATAGGCCAAACCATGTCTGGCCAACCCATCTCAACTTTTACACCATGTCCGAATGACACCATCTAGACCGATCCATACCTCCTAGGCCGAACGACCAACACCCAACTATCCATGACTGATCGTCTTTCCATCCAGCTAGCTTAAACCCATCGTATCCCCGTCTCGACAAATGAGCAGTCGATTTAGTTAAATCCGCCTATCCATGGCCTTTCCAAAAGGCGGGTTAACAAGATGGTAAATTGTTATTCATACCAGGATTTATGTCTGACTCGAAGTTTAAGTTTTCCCCTTAAACTCTCAGGTACTCAATTGATTTTGAGTAGTTTGAGAGCTGAGGTTTTCAGGTACCTCATTAGACGAACAAAGCTTCCGGAGATTTGCAGAAGGCATGATAGCTATATAGAGTTTTCTTTTTAATTGATTCTGCTGTGTTGTTTGTAATGTCAAAGTTGTTATATTGCCTATATATACTCTGGTCATCCAAGGGGTCATCTTCATATGTCGCTCTAAGTGTATGTTGTAATAAATATATTTTCTCTGAATGTGGTTGACGATTATGGGATTATGTAATGAATTGAAAATGTTTTGAAATGGAATGTGAATCTGTCTGATGTTTTAAATTTTTTCCATATTCATGTGTTTATGTGTGTTAATGAACCTAACACCGCCGTATTTGGTCACCGAGAATTAATAACTATGGATGACTGCAACATCCGTAGCCATTAATTTTGGGCCTCCAAGTAGGGGGATGTTACAGGTTCGCCTAAGGAGAAAGACGAGGCATGTTCTGACACTTTTGTGTCATATGACCTGGTTTGTAACAGTTATAACAAATAAACCGACCGGAATCATTTTTTAAGGGTGGTTGTTGTTGTGGAGTGGCGTGGTTCCTTTGAAGGTTCCCATTCTTGTTGTGGTATTGATTAGGCTTATGGTTCTCATTCTTAAAGCTTTTGGTATTCGATTTCAAAACCATGGCCTTCTTACTGTTGCTGGAAACAACAAGCACTTCATCTTTCATATCATGTTTTCACGATTCCTCCTCAATTCGGTGGCTAGTAATCAAACTTTCGAGTGAAAATTCTTTAGTTTTATGTCTAAGCATATTTTTGAATTCTTTCCAACCAGGGGTGATTTATTAATAAGTACAACAATTTGAAACTGTTCGTCAATAGTCATACCTTCGGAGACGATCTCAAGTTATTTTCTGAAGCTCATGAGACTGCGTCTCTACGGACCTGTCATCGGACATCAAATATTTGAGGTAGTGGCTGACTACGTATTTCTTTGCTCCAACTTCTTCCATGTCATACTTCTTCTGCAGCGCCTCCGAGATCTCCTTAGCTGATTTCTCATCTGCGTTGTAGTAGTCATATAGGTCATCACAGATGCCATTCAGAATGAAGTTTTTGCATGGGTAATCGCTCGATCTAGGATTTGTGCTCCTTGCTCTCTACTTCGGTGGGTGGATTAGATAGTGGTGATTTGCCAGTGGTCAGAACATAGACTATCTTTTTCATTGTCAGTAAAAATTGCATCTTCTTCCCCTATCTTTTGAAATGCAGCCCCTCAAATCTGAAGGGTTTGTTGGTGTGTAGTAGTACTATTCCAGTAAAATCATCGGTCGCAGCCATTTAAAGCAGCTAGAATCGTCTTAAACTGTTTGACATGATTATTGGAAATGGCCGAGTCATATAATTCGTCGCTTTCTTTAAGACGATTCATGGCTTAGCCCCAAGGTGAAAGGCTAACTATCAACCACTCCATCCTTAGAATAAAACAACCTCTAAAATTTGGTCATTTTGTTGTTTGCATGACATCAAATCATTCTGAATTTAGCACTTTCTAATTTAATTGCTTGGAAGAATTCTGCAGAGAGAGAAATGGTAGAGGGAGAAGAAGAAGAAAGAAAATTGTCTATTGCCTTATATTTTTCCTTCTTTCTATCTATCATATAAATAGGCAGAATGAAAATTATATGCATTACTGAAATGAGTGATTATTAACAGATTTTAAATTACTTTCATTCATTATGAATTTTATTAAAATTAATTTTTGTAATGGCTCAATAATAATAGTTCATAAATATATTACCGTTATACAACATCATTCAATATGAATTTTATTATCATTATTTTTTGTAAAAGGTAAATAATAATAGCTCATAATATATTACCGTTATACAACATCATTCATTACAAAGCTTATTACCATTATTTTTTAAAAATTAGTTCGCTTAAAATTCCAACAAAGTCATTTAGGGTCAAAATCTGGAGAAACTCAAAACACAAAAATTATAGGATTTTATGTCTATTTTCCAGAACACATTAATTGTGCAAATCGGAGTTCAAAGCTTAAGATATGGTAATTTTACTACAGAAATGTCATAAAATCAGAACTCAAAATAAGGAGAGAAAATCGAAAAATAGAGTTTAGAGATCATACATTTGCTTACATTAGAAGTTGCATTTGTGTTCACCATTGTTATCCAAAATGTGTGGATCTCCACTTCATTTTCCTAGGCTAAGGAATATTACAATTATTGCTCATCAAATATGTAAAACAACTCAAAATCATCTTTCGACGTAGTTGCTCCATAGTTTATCTTCGTACCTACACGATAGAAGAAGTCTGTGGCCTAGAAAAAGATGCAGGACCACATTTATTTATAGTTGAAATCTTTGGTACCCAAATTTGTTTGTATAGCAAACCTTTAATATTAACAATTGTACCCTTAGGAAGCAAAATTTGCTTGACTCGTTATTTATGTTTCCTATTTGGATAATTATTATAACTATGTCCAATACTACCAAACATCACACATTTGGGAAACACACTTCTCCCCTTAGCAGTAGTACTAGTCGTTTTTTGATAAACTAAAACATTTTCAAATCCAAATCCTTATCTGTTATTTGCAAAGATTTGATTTCCTAATAACAAGTTAAACGATTTTTCTTCAATGGAAATTTTTCAAAGAGTCAACTCAAGATCATTGACTATGAATTTTAAAAGTTTATTTTCATTTACTAGCTTTAAACAACGACTTATAGCAAATTCTCTCTTTTCAAAATCATTTCTTTTTAAGACCGTATTTTCATTTTCGAGCTCTTTTGTTTTGGTATTAATTTCAAGTATTTCGTTTTCAAAAAGTTTGCCTTTTCCCAATTCAAGTTTTTCAAAATCCTTAATTATTTTCAATCTGGTTTTCCAATTTGTGATTTGTTCATATAATTTCAGTTTTGTTATTTTTCAAAATCACGTTTTTATTTTCAAGAGTTTTGAAATTTTCTTTGATGTCATTTAAACCTTTTCAATATTTGCACATTTCACGCATTCAAGATTTCCAACCTCTTTAATCCTTTTGATTCCTTTTCTAGCCCATTTAGAATTATTTCAGTTTTCAACAAATTTTTATTTTTAAAATTTTCATATTTGGAATTTTCAGTCTTTTTAAAATTCTCCAACTTCCTTTTAAAAGCATTATTCTTGCAAATTAGCTCACTTTAATTTCCCTTGAAACTCACAATTTCTTTTTCAAGCTTTTGAGGACTTTCATCGAAACAAACAAATTCCTTTTAGTAGTTCAAACATTTTTGCAATTAAAATTTTCAATTTTCTTAATATTTTCAAGTGTCTTTTAAGTTTATCATTTTTCTAATGTAGTATATATTGTCACCTTTCAACCTATTATTTTTCATTTCAAGATCATCAAAATTTTTATTAATTTATGACATAAGAGAACTAATCTTTGAATAAAAAATCACATATCTCATCGTCTGTTGAGTTCTCGTCAGTAGTGTCTTCACTGTCATAGTCTGAATCGTCTTTTGTGAATCCCATCAAACAAAATTCTACTGTCGAGTTAATTTTGAGGAGTTCTTCATCTTCATGACTATTTTACCTCATTTTTCATTAAGAGCATTCAAGATTTCCTATGAAGTTAAAAAATGAGAGATATGGTTAAATTCATCTCTATTAACTCTCCCCATAACATTAGCATTAAGCGAAATATTATTCCTATCTACCAAATCACAAGCATTTTCAATGATATCCAAAAGTAAAAAATTAACTGATTTTAAATAAAATTCCATTTTTTATTTCCAATGAAAAATCTATTCTATTAAAAATAGGTGGATTAGAAATGGACCGACTCTCACTAAATCTACAACTAGGGTGAGACATAATATTAGAATTTTCCTATAAACCCGCTCCAAAACCACTTATTAGCATCGTGCAATATACCCTAAAGGGGATGCACAAATAGAGTATTTAAAAATATTTCGTAGATAAACAAATAAATAAAGCATAAATGTAAATGTGAAAAGTAAATAACACATAGATATACCTAACTTTGGCCACTAACCCGTTAGTGCCTACTCCTACCCCTAAGATTACTCCTATAATTATATATATTATAATTCTTACAACACCTATAAACTCGCACTCCCTGCTAACTTTTAAACCTAAACATACCAATCTTATGCCCAGTAATCCTGCCTTGGCTTTACCCAAAGTCGAAAATTTCTGAACTGCAAACCCTATAGCTCAGTCCTAGAGTAAATCTAGAGTTTGAAATTAAAAAGGAAATACAAAACAAATAAAACGAATTGCCCTCAAATAAATTTAAAGAGTAAACTTGCAAATACTAAACACTTGGAGGGCTTCTTTAAAAAACTATAAATTATTCCTTTAAAATAAGTTGACCAAGTCTTCCCTTCTCATTACTAAACTTTTCACGCATGTGTCCTCTAAGGCTCTGCTTGTGAGTTTTTTAGTACCGGTTATAAGAGGTTGTCAAAGTATTTTGACCATAAATGACCATAGCGGTTTTGATTGGTTTACATGGAGTGTTGTTATAACCGATCAATACATGCTTGAGAGTTTAACATGCATCGGTTGGAAAGGGTTTGCCCCTAAAGTAATATTACATGTATACCCTTATATTTATTCTTTAATCTTGTGAAGATTAATTTTCCAGGATGATTGGTGGGGGTATAATTAGAAAAAAGTTATAACCCCTCAAAACACCCCAATTTGAAGGGTTGAGAATTGCTATTTAAATTACACTACACCGATTTTCATCGGTTTTATAACCAACAATAACCGGTGTGGAAAAACTTACAAGCAAGGGTTATCACTACAACTGAAATACAAAGCCGTCCAAAACCAGTCAAAACCAGTAGAAAAAAACTTCTAAGCAAAGCCTAAAAGCTTCAGTTCAGATTCCTTCTACTTTCTTAAAAAGGTTTGTCCTTAATAATAAATGATTTTTATGGCCTCCTTCAAAAATTAGCTACCTCATGACAATCCTATTGTTCCGGCAATTTCAAACGAGTGTCACCGAAGAGTTTGTGCGCCGCCTGAAGATGTTCATTGCCTGGAAATAAAGGGCGTCGCTACGTTTTGGAATTTCCACCATTAAAATCACTTGAGTGCTTGAGTTGCAGTGCTTGGCCTTGTATGTCATGTCACCGTCGACCAGATGTTGGCTGGAGGATGAAGTCAAGAGAGTGCTTGCTTTCTTCAAATTGGATTTGCTACTACATGCTATTCAACAACTTCACTTGAGATGAAAAAATTTCCTCTGATGAATTCGCGCTTTGTGGTAGTGATGAATTGGTCTCCTTCATCGTTTCTGTGAAGCATGAACATGTCTTGAGATCAATAATTGCTATTATAAAGTTTATGATGCCTGATGCTTACATTTAGATCAACTTGTTATTGTTGACTTTCTATGAGTCGAGGCTACCGAGCGAGATTTGTGTGATCTAAGTTGCTCATGATGCCTTGAGATGATTGTCACACCAAATGCTGAATTGTTCCTTCTTAGAAGACTAGAGTTCGTGACGATGAAAGAGATTGGAGATGCTTGTGCCTTAGTGCTTACTGCCTCAACCACTCATCTACGTTGCTACTTGCATCAAAACTCCGGTGTTTGTTCGAGTTTGGCCTTAGTTGAACGATGAGCCTGATATGATAGCTTATTGGGACTATTTACCAGAATTCTGGAGCTGTCTGGCCAAGATTTGCGTGGGCTTGGATATGGCAATGGCTTCCATTAATGCTTGTGATCGATAGTGTTTGTGACGATGGTTTGTGTTGTTCGAAGTAGCTATGTTGCATTTTGATGAATGTTGGACATTGGTACTTGTCTTCATTGATCGAATAATAAGTGTGTATGTTGATAAATATTTGATGTATGGAAGTGATATTGCAATCTGATAATCAAAATGTAACTTTGATGTGAGTTTATATAGATTCCTGATGAGAAATACTACGAGATGAGAAATATAAGTGGCTTTGAAAAATTCAAAATGTAATTTGAATAATTCTGGCTCCATATACTTTTTAGACTATTCCATTGCATACAAATTTCTTATTTGTGGATATTTGGAGTTGGCAGTGAACTGTACTTATGTAGTCCTCACTGTTATCTTTCTTATGTTCCAAATATATGGATATATGTTTGAATAAGTCCTCATCTCGTGTGGTCCCCGCGGTTTATCTTTTGTTATAATCTTTATTAATAGTTGGCTTGGAAGAGCAAACTTTTGTTCCGATCGCGAACTTCCAAAATTGCCCCTATATGTATTTATTTATTAAAGGTTGTAATACATTGGTGTCATACTCTTTTGATGTCAGCGTGAAATACAAAAAATTTCTCTCTACATATATTATCAAGCTTTAGTATAACTCAAAAATAAGATCTGACAATTAAGCTTCCTTTGCAGATTCAAATTTTCCTCTATAAATATTTACCAAGTCTTCATATTACTTAAAAATAGGATCTAACAAATAAACTAGTTTACAAATTTGTTTTCTTAATAAATTAATAATATAAATAAAATTCTAAACTAACAAAAAATTATATATTGCAACTTAGAAATTAAAATTCAAATTAACTACGTATGATTCAACACAAAAATATGGCTAAATATTCGTAGAAAACATTTTTTTAAGCGTATTAAACAAATACAGTTTATACAAAAACAATTCAGGTACCTTCATCATGTGCGAAGCGCGTGTCATAATGCTCGTTTGTAATAATTCTTTTGTACTACCAATATTGTTCTCAACTGGATGAATTCCATCATGAACTGTGCTTGATCCGCTTAACAAAGATCAGAACCTTGTAAATACAAAATGCTAAACAAACACATAAAATACAATATATATATATATATATATATATATTTATTTATCAATATCAAATAGAAATTAATTGCAATATTTCACAATATTTCTATTTTGATAACAACATACATATAATATTTTTACAGATAAAATAGACGTGTTTGATATGTGATGCATTGATTAAAAAATAAAATAATAGATAAAGTTAATGGAAAATAAAGTCATGCTCTTTGATAATTTTTAAATTATAACACAATCAAAAAAATTATATATAAAAATATATTTTTATCATTAAACAAGATGTATACTTCATAATTTCCCCTTTTAATGATAATAAACAACAAGTTAAGATTTAACAAGTGTAACACATGTTGAGAGTGTATTCATATCATAAAATCAAAATCATAGCACAATGTTTTAATAAATATAACATGCTCCCTATATTGATATGCTCCTCCTACATATATGTCATATGTGTTTGAGAATAAAATATTAAACTAATAATTTTCTTTAAGTATTAACAATGAATTCATAATATCACCAAATCTTAACTGCTACCTCCTTTTTGTTTTCATCAAAAGTGCAAATATCAAATTAACATGGTGAGAAAGTGATACTGGATGATGAAACTCGATCAAAATCTAATAATAAATATTTAATGAAAAATCAACCAAAAATTATAGCAACTATATTGATCAAAGACATATCCCCTAGCAGGTAAGAGGGTGATAAAAAAAAAGTGATGTTAAGTGTACTAAGGTTTAAAAGACATAGCCTATAAAATATTATGCAATTAAATAACTTAATTTTCATTTATTATGAAATCAAGTCACTTCAATCCATGCATTGCCGTAAGGTCTCATAGATAAGAATGGATGTGACTAAGAAATAGTATTTAAGTTAGAATAACTTATCCTCACCCAATCGTAGATGAGATCAAGAACCTTCCATGTAACGACACGCAAATTTATCACTTTGATAAATTATATTTATATTTGAAATATTTAAATACAAGATTTTATAATACAAATTATAATGTTTTGAACTATAAATGATGATGGTAAACTTGTTTTAAAGGTATATTAACAAATATGGATATTTAGAGGTTTTCATCGGAAAAACAATGAAATTCAGTTTTCAGAAAATTGAGATTTTCTCAATATTAAAGTGAATGGAACTGAATACATACACTTATTTATCCATTTAAGTAAGAATATAAAATAAAAAAACTATCTACTTTATTTTTGAAAATTAAATATATTTATGACATCATCAGGGATATCATCACTTTTATATATTTTCTAGAATTTTAATTAAGTTTAAATAATCAAATAATTGTTTTAAAATGATAATGATTCATTTTAATTATTATATAGTGATAATAATTGATTTATAATAGTTTTATAAATGTATATACCTGTTCTAGAAAAATATAAGAAAATTCGTAATGTTTTGTTGATACGACAACACTTTTTGTAAACACTTGTTTAATATTGATTTATATGGTTTTATATTTCAAATGCGATCATTTTAATTTATTACTAATGATAAGAAATTAGTTTTCAATTTTTTTTACATTTATATGTAATTTAATAAATAAGTGAAAATGTGATCGGGAATCGGCTTTCTGATTTTCAACGGTTTAACGATCAAAAATTGTTCAAAGTGATCACAACATTGTTTATATGTCTTATGCACATATATAACATGGACATATATACACTAACATATACACGTATAACATATATACATACACTTATATATGCATATATCACAAAATATCATGACATTTTACACTTTTCTTTCAACTTAAGCATCCTAAAAGCAAACTAACCATCATCCATCACCTCCTTACACCTCATCAATAATCAAACGCATAAAGAGGAGGACAAGGGGGAGTGATCGTGCATATGGGAGGGGAGTGGGTTACATGTAGTTTGGTAATTTCACATTTAGTTATTTGTTCACTTATTTTTCCTATAAATACCACCCTTCATTCTCTCATTTCTTCACACATTCTTCTTCTTCTTCTTCCAAGCTACACAATCTTCTTCTTCTTTCAAGCTATTTAAATGGCTTCTCACCATAAAGAAATTATGGCAAAGTATTGCAAGTAGAAGAGAATATTTTTATACAAGTATAGAATATCAATCCACCTCAAAAGAAAGTTCAAACTCCTCCTCTACCCATCATAAACTCACGGTCGCCCTTGCACACCCCTTAGGTCGAGCTCCATCCCTTCGTCCAAGCAAGGACGTACACTTCCAAGGGTCCTAGGGCTGATTTCATAAGCTTCGGTGCGATAGCGAAGCTATAGTTAAATTTAGTAAATCTAGAAACCAATGAAGGTGAGAATTACTCTGCCAAAGTATTATAAATTATGTGAAGATATAATATATTTGCTATGATTTTTTTCTATGTTTGATCATCATGTTTTGGATGTGATTATATGTTTATTTGGTTATGGAAATAATTCATGTTAAATACATGTCGAATTTACACAAAGGAAATCACTTTCTATATGAATTATAAAAATGTACGGAATAGTTAAACCTCTTTAAACATGAATAAAATGGTTTAAAATGGTCTATAAATATTTTATAAACATTAAAACTCATTTCGATAAATTTTGAAAAAGATTTGAAAATGGAGTCAAAATAAGCGTGTCGTGTAATGGCAGTTCGTGATTTTGCGCCATAAAAGTTAAATCAATGTGTAGAATGGAATATAGCTTGAAATTATTCGAAATAAGAATTTTCTGTAATCTTATAACTATATTTTTCTAATGAACAAAAAAAATCAAGCTTTCAATAAATAGAATTTGAGTTATATCCAAATCAAGTTTATAAAAACATCGCGGTTTGGCAGTTTTGGGAAGCAAAGTGGCAAATGCTTTAAAATTGATATTTTTAAATCTTTAAAAATATGAATTAAATTTTATAAATACATTAAAATGTTTTAAAATGGATTTGAGTTATAAAAATGGACATATCAGAAATGGAATTGGTGTTTTGAACACAGGCTTTAAAAACACTATCCGTTGTAGTTTTTGCAGCGATTTCGGTAACTTTTGCAAATTATGGTTTTAACTTAATTATTCTTTCCCAATCTTTTTAGTAATCTTTTCAAATGATTAATTAAGTATTTTGAAGATGATTTGGAAGTTTTATAATTATTTTAAAGGAGTTTTAAATAAATGGTTAAAGGAAAATTGTTTTAAATAATATTTGAAATTGTGTTAAGTAAATGAAAATCATCTCTAAAAGATCATATAAATGAGTTTAGAGTTGATCAAATAACTTGACCGCCATATGGGTTACAGAGAGATAGTATCTAGACTCGAGCTTGGACAATCAGTTTTCGGGTTCCACTCTAGCTATCCGGATTGGCATAATGGAGGGGATAACAAATTTGATTTACTCAGACCACATCTTCCTAAGATAAAACAAGATTTGGAGCTTTCCAAAAATTAAACAAGATTTAAAATAGGATTTTGTTTGTTAAAGAAAACATTCTGGTTAAACTCCATATTAAATTCAGAGGAGGGAACTCGCACTATCCGTATGAATTTAAAAGGTAGTTTCACCTTTATTTGATGAATAGTATAGGTTGAATACAGAAATTAGTATTGGGTATAATAAGTCTAAAATTTATGGATCCCTTTTATTCGACACTGACTGGTTTGGGTTTACAATAAACGATATCTTAAATAACATTGTTTTTGTCCTATTAAAAATATGTTTTGGAAATGTGAAAGCTTCATTAGGATTTGAATTATAACATTGCTAAATAATTAAAGATGAAATGTTTTGGTATTTCCAAAGTTTAAAAGGGGTTTTAATTAACCAAAAGATTTGATAAAAGAGTTTTAATTATCCCATATATACTAAAATAGAATATTATTTAAAGATGTATATCTCTAAAGAGATATTTTATTTGGATAAAAGATATTGATTAATTGAATAATAATCAACTATATACTTGACATCTTTTATCGTTCGGAGAAACCGGAATCGGATTTGGGTGATTCGTATCCGAAAACCACTTCGGACCAATATACGTTCGAAAGTAAAAACATGTTGAAGAAAATTATTTTGAAGATTGAGATCTTCATAATGTAGAGCTACTTGTCACTAACATTTAGGGTAATTACCTTATCATAATATTATGGCAGTGGTTCCTTCAATTTGAAATCTTCGATGCAAGGACTACTTGCTACTAATCCTAGGGGTGATTCCCAAATAGGATAGTAGGAGAAGTGCCTTCGGTTTGTTCTTTGCCTGGACAACTTGTATGGATGAGTTCTGACATTGAATATCTAAGCCCACGTACATTGGTCTTTACAAATGTACATCTATTTGGTAGTGTAGGAGGTAACCCCTTTTATACTTAACATCCTTCTCTGAGACGTACAAGCTCAGAGGTTGTACTTTTATGGAAATCAATTAGTGTGTTGTTGGAAATGGCAATGTGACATTCAAAGTGGGATTTGTCATGTGAAAGGTAAAACGTTACCTTAAGCCTCACACATCGGTAATGTCAAAAACAGGTTAGATGCGGTAGGACTAAGTAGGTCGCTCCTATAAGGAGATGTTCATCACCTTTTAAAATTACTCTTAATATTTTTGGTTTGTTGTGTATGCTATAGCCACAGATAGGTCGGGAACGACCGGAGTGATGTCATATTCGGTACTATCTATGGTAGAGTTAGGCCAGTTCTATGTTGGTAAAGGTTGGGGCCTCAGGTGCATCCCTCTAGAGATGTATTGTCGGAAGGTAGTCTCTTACCTTGTCACTGTATGGAATCCACTCTCTAATATGAGCCTTTACGGTTTTACTTGTAAAAATATTATGTTGGAATTTAGTAAATATAGCAATTTCGGCTAAGATTATATATATTTATTTGAAAGAGTTTTCAAAGAATCTCATTAAAAATAATATCTTTGATTTTGCATAGCAATTGGTTTGGTTATCATAAGGTGAAAACCCATCCCAGTTTATGTGCAGCGTGGTCTTATGAGATACGCTTTGTTTTCAAAAATATATATGCTTTGAGTTTTCTCATACCAGTCCCATGACTCACTCGGAGTTTATTTTCTTTTCCCTTAAACTTTGGGTTCCTTTTTTTCGGGCAGCCAAGTAGTTCAGGTCTAGCTTGGAACATTTTGATGGAGCTTGGAGCTGGAGCTAGAGTTTCCTCTGTAGATGGTTATCCATTTCCATTTCCGTTGCATTTGTTACTATTTGTATTCAACACTAACAAGGACATAGATTTATAACCTTCAAGGCTGATATTAGGATAGAATCTGATGTATGTATTTAAAATTTCCACTGTAAAGATTATATATTGAAATAATATATGTTATTCCATTCATGTAAGATTTTGTTCTATCTTCTTTTTCCTTTACCCTTGATTAATATGTCGTTTTAACACTTGGATATTCAGCACGCGAATACAGTGGATGTATTAGTGTCGACTTTCGAGGGCCGAAAAGTTGGGTCGTCACAATTGGTATTAGAGTTTAGGTTGAGCGAACACCTGAGCCTGATAGGGGTAAAGTCTCATCAGAGATAGGGTTAGTAACTTCCTAGGATGAGTAACTCATTAGAGATAGGGTAAGTGACACCCTAGAATGAGTTGAGAGTATTATATAAGAGTGTGTATTTGTTAATGCTATATATAAATGATTTGTTTTGAAATTTTGGTAAATGAAATAATTTTACCTAAGGTTATATTTTGTATATAAAGAATATATTTTGAAAAGTAGTTAGTTAGGCTGTTAAGTTATAAATTGGATGATTGTTTAAAATCAGGTTAGTTAAATCTAAGTATGAACATCTTGTGATTAGTATTTCACAGTTTGACTATAAGATGTTTAATAATAATGCTGAAAGGATTAAGAATAATAAGGGATATAAATAAAACTTGAGGAGTTGGATAATGAGAACTTTTATCTAAGAGGTTTTTGAAAAAGAGTTTTCAAAGGATTTTGAAAGGTGATAAAAACAATGTTTGGGAAATATTTTGGCAAAGATTTCAAAAGATTTTTGGAAAAGATAAAACATTTGGACATGGATATCTTGGGAAGAGATCTAAGTTAGAAAAACTATCTTTATTATTCGATTAAACAAAGGTCTCGATTTGTTTTCTAAGTATTGTTCGAATATCGGTTTGGGGAAAATAGTACTAAGTGCTTAGTGGATTATTCTCTTTAAAATAGTGCAGCTAAAACGGATTTGTGTTAGGATAAACCTAGATTAATAATCAGACATTAGATTAAGTTTGGACAATTAAAATACATAGTGTCTAAGTATTTGTTTTTTATAATTGTAGAGGCCTTCTAGTTACAGAGGAAAGTATTCCAAGGGGAATCATCAAGAGCCAACTGGGGCAAAAGTGATGATTTGATAAATCTTTCCAATGATGAAGAACCTGAAGCATGGCCGCCTGGCAATGGTTGGCCATATATAGAGGAAGAGCCTAATCAGTACACTTATCTAGATAAAAATGGTTATCCTGAGGTTGGGATAATAATACCACCTGAGACTCCAGAACTTTTTACGATATCTAGTGATGAAGAAACCACCCAAACATCAGAAAACGTAGTAACAATCATGGAGTTAGAACCATTAGTGTTGCCTCAAGAAATCTCAGATGGGATGTGGATCACCGATCCAGCAAATTCACAACCTGAACAAGAAAAGAAGGAAATTCCCAAAGAAGAACCAATATAAGAAGAGCCCAAGGAGGACCTAAATGCTACAATGAATAGTCAAGCCTCTACTATACATGACGCATGGATGGATAAGATATCAAGTGAATCAAATAACAGTAGTGGTGATAGCAACATCGTTTGGGAAATGGGTGAAAATGATAATTTCATTTGGTATAAAGAATCTTCAAGTTCACAACTGGGATGATATGGAAGAGTATAAGGAAGAAGTTGAGAATCCTTGGGAAGAGGGAGTTCAAGGTTTAGAAGAGTTAGTTGAAGGAGAAGTTTTTCCTGAAGTACCAGCTGGATTAGGATATATTCCATGGGTTTCCCAAGGACAGCCTTGGAAACCAATGGGATGGGATTTAGTGCATCAAGAAGAAGATGGAAAGGAAGCGGATGATGAGTAAGAATGTGATAACGAAGATTGTAACGACCCGCAAATTTATCAGTTTGATAAATTATATTTATTTTTAAAATATTCCAATATAAGGTTTCATAACAAAAGTTATGATGTTTTTGGTAATAAGTATTTACAAAACTACGAACTCTGGAAAAATACCGACAAAATGGATGAAAACCATTTTATCGATAAACAACCCTATAATCGTAAAATGTCGCGCACGAAGTTGGGTACATACACTTACTTTTATAATTAAGAATATGAAATAAAATTAATTAATTATTTTTGAAAAAATAAAAGTATTGATGACATAATTAGTGATGCCCTTATATTTAATAATTGATTTATGATTTTAAATTGAGAATTAAAAATTATTATAATTATTCAAATAATTGTTTTTAAATAATAGCAATTCATTTTAAATAGTTATAAAGTGTTAATAAATGATTTATAAAAGGTTTATAAAGATATTTAAGCAATTTGAAATTATGAAGAAAATCGATATCTGTTTTTCGGTATAAATGCACTTTTTGTAAATAATTGTTAGTATAAATTTATATGGTTTTATAAATAAAACGAGGTCATTTTAATTAATTAAAAATAATTAGAAATTTATTTTCAAATTTTGTATACATGTATATGTAATTTGAATTATAAGGGAAAATGTGACGGGGTATCGGTTTTCCGATTTTCAATGGTTTAACGAACGAAAGTCGTTTCAAGTCGTTGCAGCATCGTAAATGACACTAACACATATTTATATGCATGTATACATATCACATACTCACATGTACATACATATAACATATACAAATATATAACCACATTTAAGAAAATATATTCACCCTTAAGCAAACTAAAGTCAAACCCACATGCATAAGGACATGAATGGATGGCTTGGAAGTGATTTGAGGTGATGGAGCACATGGAGGAGGGGGCTAACGTGTGAAACTTGTTGGAAAAGGAGGGGATGGATGCGGTGATGGATAATGATGATGTTTTGGATATTTTCCACTTCTTTTTGCCTATAAATACAAGCACCCTTTCATTCATTCACTCACACATCCTACCATCTTCTTCTTTCTCTTTTCCTACGCTTTTCCATAGCTTCTTCTTTAGGTAATTTATGGAGAAATTTTACTAGAAAATAAAATAAATTTTTGTACGTATATTCAAAGTCAAATCACCCCAAAACACTAGCCAATCTCCTCCCCTACCTCTCTATTACTCACGGCCCAACAATCACCACCCTTTGGCCGAGCACATCAACCTGCAAGAAGCATGGCCGAGCCTACTCAAGCCTAGGCCGAGCATTATAAGAAAGGAAGGAGATCGGGAAGCTCCGGAGCAAGGAAAAGAAGAGGAAGTGCTGCCGGAATCAATTCGAGAAGCTACAGAAAAGATTGGTGGAGTGGAGTCATAAGTGAGTACTCAATGTTTATTAAATAATAAATAATCTCTATAACTGCTTTTAAGTATGATAATATGACCATTTAATCTCATAATGATTGTATGAATGTTTGATAACTTGTTTGATTATATGGTTGGTTATACGGATGTTGATATGGTTGACAACTTGGGTGTGATAAATTATTAGAAATCATAATAAAAATGATTAAGTAATTAACCATGATAAATAAATGAAAAATAATCCATATGGATGTGTATTTGAAGTCATTTAGCCTCTTAATGATTTTGAAAATATAAAAAAGTTGAAAATGAATATTATAATAACATTATCGTATGAAATGATTTAAAAGTAAAAATGAGATTTAATATGGAAAATATTGGTTTAAATGTTTGAAATTGGTTTATAAATGTTTTATAAATCTTAAAATTCAAATTGGAGAAGTTTTGTCAACTAATGAATTTGGAGTAAAAAATAAGCGCGTCGCGTAACGGTAGTTTACGATTTCGCGCCGTAAAAGTTAAGTCCTTCTGTAGGATGAAATGGGAGTCGGATTTCTTTGCAATAAGAATTTTCTGAACTCTTATGACTATTGTCTACGTGGAATGTGCTTGGTCATGAATTCTGTCAGGCTGTTCATAACGTCTTTAATAAATGCAAATTATTGGGAGAAGTCAATACAACTAACATAGCTTTAATTCCTAAAGTTAACCCACCTACCTGTGTATCCTCTTTCAGGCCTATTTCCTACTGTAATGTGGTCTACAAATGTATTTCCAAAATTCTTGCATCAAGACTTGTGAATGTTTTCCCTTCTATTGTGTCTAACAATCAGGCAGCATTCATCCCTTCTAGGAATATTCTTGATAATGTCTTGCTTGCCCAAGAGTTATTAAAAGGTTATAGTAGAGGAAATGTGACTCCGGCGGCTGCTCTTAAAATTGATATTTCCAAGGCATATGATTCTGTACACTGGGCTTCTATTGTTAGAATAATGCCCATGATGGGATTCCCTAAGGTTTTTTGTCTTGGATTTATGTTTGCATATCCACCCCATCTTTCTCAGTTGTTATTAATGGAAGGCCTATTGGTTTTTTCAGAAGTAAAAAAGGAATTCGTCAGGGAGATCCTATATCTTCTTATTTGTTTCTTCTAGTTATGGAAGTCTTCTATGTTCTTCTTAAAACCAAGTACTCTCAAAATCTAATCAAGTATCACCCTAAGTACTCACATCATCAAATTTCTTCTATTATGTTTGCTGATGATGTTATGTTGTTCACTAAGCCTGAGATTTCATCTCTGAGTGGAATTTTAGAGGCACTGCAGACCTTCAAAAGCATGACTGGTCTTTCTATAAATCAATCCAAATCTTCCATGCTTGTTGCTGGTGTCAGTGCCCAGCATGCTGCTGCCTTGTATCAGCATTTTGGATTCTCTAGTATGGATGTTGATATGTGTTATCTTGGTCTTCCTTTAATTACTAAACGAATTACTAATGCTGATTGCTTTCCTCTGTTTAATAAAATTACTTCTGTCATGAATGGTTGGGCAAACAGACATCTCTCCAAGAGTGGTAGACTTGTTCTTATTAAATCTGTTGTGTTTTCTAAACTTATTTATTGGGCTCGCACTCTAATTCTTCTGGGAAAGCTATTGCAGCTTGTTAGGTCTGCCATGTCCAGATATTTTTGGACTGGGAGTATGCACAATAAGAAGTTGTTTCCTTGCTCCTTTTCTAAGTTTGAGACTACTTTGAAAATGGGTGGTCTTGGTATTTTAAATATTAAGAAGTGGAATATTGCGGCTTTTAGCAAGCACCTTGATGATTTATTGAATAAGAAGGACAGTCTATGGTTTAAATGGACATGGCATTACAATATTAAGAATAAGTATTTTTGGAGTTTAGAAATACCCCAACACTGTAGTTGGTCTTGGAGAAATTTGCTGAAGCTTAGGGATGTTTTTCTTCTAATGATTCAATATCAATTAACTCCAATTGTTAGTTTTTGGCATGATCCTTGGGTGAGTAAAGGCAAAATCCTATCTAAAGTATTAGATCATGCTTAGATTGTTCAATCTGGTATTCACTATGATGCTAAAGCCTATGATTTCATATCTGACAGTAGCATGCATTTACCTTATAACAATAACCAGATGATCAGGGAACTTTGGGGTATCATTCAGAGTATTCACTACTCAAGCAACTCTCCTGTCTCTATTTCTTGGAACTTGAAGCAACACTCTGTTGCTATTGTGTACAAACAACTCATTGGAAATGCTATGTTACCTGCTGCTAAGGGTATTCTGTTATTTGGAGAAAGGATTCGTCCCCTAAAGAAAATCTGATGATGTGGAAGGTACTTACTCAAGCTTTGATGACAAGAAGTTTGTTGACTAGCTATGATATACATTGTAGCCATGAGTGTGTATTTTGTGAGTTGCATGAAGAAACTGTTGATCATCTGTTTTTTTCTTGCCCGGCTTTATTATTCATGATGGAAAGAATTGTGTGCAAAACTGGGAGAGTTGTTACATCTGCCCAATCTTTCATGGACTGGAACATAATCTATAAGGCTACGAGGTGGAGGAATGATAGAGCTAGAGGATTGGTTGTTAGCATGAAAATATATATGGATGAAATTTGGAGAGAAAGAAACTTGATAGTATTTGAAAATCAGAAAAGGCATTTGGAAACTGTTTGGTTTGATGTTAGGAAAATAACTCACATGCAATTGAAGAGGAGTGCTATCCCGGATGATTTGGTTATTCTTTGGGCTACTTAACTCTTCTATATTATTTTGTGCTTTTGTTTGTTCTCCTCTTTCTGCTTTTCCTTGTTGTTTTTCTTGATTTGAAGTTTGTTTCGAATCAATTATTTTATTGTTGTGCAATAAAATCTGGTAGGGGCCCAGTCAACCCCGCTGGCTTTGCCAAAAAAGAAAAGTATCATGATTTCGTTTAGTAAATTTTGAAATATAAGAAAATCAAGTTTTCAAGAAAATCCCGCTTTGGCAGTTCGGTGGCCGAAGTCGCAAATGTTTTAAATAAATATTTTTAAAATGTTTAAAAATATGGAATAAATATTATAAATCTTCTAAAATGTTTTAAAAGTGATTTGAGTTATAAACACAAAATTCCAAATGATAGAAAGTCGTTTTGATCAATATAGCTTAGAAAGCACTTTTCGCAGCACTTTTCTATAACTTTTAAATTATAGTTTTAAACGCAACCATTCTTTTTCAAATCTTTTATAAGTGTTTTAAAATGATCAATAAAGTATTTTAAATGTGATTTGAAGGATAAATGTTAAATGATTTAGAGTCGATCAAATAACTTGACCGCCTAATGGGTGTTAGAGAGATAGTGTCCGAGCTTGAGTTTGAAAAACCAATTTCTTGCTCTCCTTGGCTATCCGGATTGGCCCAAAGGATGAGATAGTAAATTTGGTTTACTTGGATCCAAATTTCCCAAAGTATAAAAGATATAGTTTTCCAAATTTAAATAACTTGGATTGCATAGAAATGATTTGGAAATGTTTTCCAAAATAAAAGGTGAATTGATCTGGAATTATTCCAAGATTAAAAAGGTTTAAATTAACCAAATGATTTGATAAATGGGGAATAATGATTCCATATACTGTGAAAAAATATAAAGAAATGATTCAATAATTATATCTCTAAGAGATCTATGAATGAATAAAAAGATGAATTAAATTGATTGATGATTGATAATCATATACAAACTTAAAATCTTTTTAATCGATGATTGGTTCGAAGGAACCGGGGTCGGATTTGTTGATTCATGGGTTTTGATTCATGACACAAGCTTCAGAGATCATAAGACGAACTACAAAGAAAATACTATACAAAGGCGACAAAAAGAGAATAAACGTATATTGTGCACTACAAAGGAGACAAGACTACAATCCAGAGATTAGTATGAATATTTTATTATATTGAGTCTTAGAATATTGTTAAAATCATTCCTCAAGTAGTCACACACACATTCAAATAGTTGTATATTGTTTTATACTTGAAAAAATGTGATCTGTGCACATAACATCAGGTCGGTCGACCGACCAGTAAGCTCGGCTGACCGAACCTGTGTTAGTGCACAGATATACACTGTTTTGTGCACGGTTTTAAACTCAGCTGACCGGCCAGAATTTTTAGTCAACCGACCTGGAAATAACGGCTATTTTTCTGAAGAGTTGCGATCGTTCGTGAAGAGGAATCACCTTCAATCCAAGAGATATGGTCACAACTTTTGATTGAAACTCTTCATGAAAGATTGTAACTATTCTACAACTATATAAACATGTTTAATTCACTTCTACAATCACTAATTCTTGTTTATAAATCTGAAATCTATTCTCTATTTATTTCTGCAAATAAAAGCATTCATTCTCATTTAATATCGCTAGAATCTCTGAATTAATTCATATACTTCGATTCTACGCGATTATCCTCCTTCTAAATCTTCACACACACTATATATTCTTGAGGATTTGATTATAGGAGAATTATATTATCAAAAGACAATCCGTGTTATTTAGAACACATTCGTCAACAAGTTATTTGTATTAAGTTGAAGTCCTCTTCGGCTGTTGAGGCGGAAAAATTCCTGTTCGGCTGCTCAGGTGTCGTATACCTATTCCTCTGGGTTAAGTGAGGGGTTTAGTTTAAATCCAGAGGGTATTCTAGGACTGGACGTAGAACGGGAAGTTCGAACCAGTATAAAAATTCCTGGTGTGCTTACTTTAATTTTTATTTTTACTGCTATTATCAGTTTCCGCATTTATATACCATATTACACGATCCTTAATACTGCACGTACACTTTCATTTGGTATCAGAGCAAGGTTATCCTATAACCGTCACAAAGTTATTTGATATCTATTTCTAGTAATATGGCAACAACATAAACTAACGATTTTGACACTAACACTAATACTAGTTTCACAGAGGGTCAATCAACCTCACGACCTCCACTTTTTAATGGTATAAATTATAATTATTGGTCAACTAGAATGAGAATCTATATGCAATCTAGTGGGTTTGATATCTGGAATGTTATACAAAGTGAGTACACAACTCCTACTGGAGAATACTCAACTTGGAGTAACATACAAAAATTAGATGCTACATCAAATGCAAAGGCTATGAATATTTTATTTTGTGCATTAGATAGAAATGAATTCAATAGAGTTAGCATGTGCACTTCTGGTTATGAAATTTGGAGAACACTTAAGGTAACACATGAAGGAACGAACAAAGTTAAATTAAGCAAAATCTCTATGTTGAAAAATCAATTTGAAAATTTCAAAATGAGGCCAAATGAATCTATAAATGATATGTACTCTAGATTCCAGGATATTTATCATGCTCTACTATCATTAGAACAAAAATTTACTGATTTTGATATTGTCAGAAAAATCTTAAATTCTTTAACGGACGAATGGGAAAGAAAAGTCCTAGCCACTGAAGAAGCAAGTGATTTGTCAACATTAAAACCAGAAGAATTGATAGGTAATTTAATGTCCTACGAAGTAAATTTGCAGGCAAAGAGAAATGGAGCACAAGAAAAAAAGAATGTGGCATTTCAAGCAGAAAAAGATGACTCCAACTCAGAGAATGAAGATATGGCAATGATTGCTAAAAATTTCAAAAAGTTCCTGAAATTCAAAAGAAATAAATTCAGGGGAAACAAAAATAATTCCAACAACAATGGCAAACCATCATCTTTAGCAATGGAATGTTATGAATGTCACAAGAAAGGTCACATGAAGAAGGATTGTCCAGAACGTAAAAAGAGCAATTTTAAGAAGGACAGAACCAAACGAAGAGCTTTTTTCAGTCACTTGGGACGACACAGACTCATCATCCTCATCAGAGAGTGAAAGTGACAATGAAAATGAACAAGCAAATGTGTGCTTCATGGCTTCGTCAGACGATGTAAGTGATCTTAGTTTTGAAGATTTAATTGAAATTAATTCTGAATTAGTAGACTTAGCAAAGCAACTTAAAAAGAAAAATAAAGATTTACAAAGAAAATTAGATAGGACAGTCTTAGAAGTAGATATGCTGAAATATGAGAAGAAAATATTAGAAGAAGAACTTGAAATTTCTCAACAATCAAATTCTAATTTATCTTCTCAAATTTCTTCAATATCTGAAGAACTAGAAATTCAGAAAAATAAAAATGATGCTTTATTTTTGGAAAATAATAGTTTAAATTCTAAAATTAAAGATTTAGATTTAGAAAAATCTAGTCTAAAAATAAAATTTGATGACATCTCTAAAAATGTCTCTAATTTCAATAAAGGAAGAGAGAATCTTTCTAAAATACTTGAAAACTCTCAATCCACCAACAATAAATATGGACTAGGATTTAAGAAACAGAATATTTTTTCTAAAAGTAGGATTGATAATAAAATTAAAAAGGATATTAAGAAAACAGTTTGTTCAAACACTAAAACCATTAAGATATGGATTCCAAAATCAAATAATATTTTGATAAGGAATAAACATATCAAAATGTTCATGGAAACTGTTCATAATAACAAAAACTATGTTTATAAAGAAAATTCTGAACCCATATGGGTTTGGCTTCCTAAGATCTAACTCTTAGGCCCCTAAAAAGAAATGGGTACCAACTTTTTATAAATTTTTGCAGGTACCACATAAAAGGAGAGGAAAGTGGATTTTAGATAGCGGTTGCTCAAAACACATGAGTGGAAACAGAGAAATGTTGTCAAATATTATCTACTCAAATGGAGGATCAGTCACTTTTGGAGATAACTCTAAAGGATATATCATCGGTAAAGGCGATGTCAGCAGCAACGGTATCACTAATTTACCTCTCATTACTGATGTTTTATTAGTTAAAAATTTAAAACATAATTTATTGAGTATTAGTCAGCTATGTGATAAAGGTTTTAATATAACTTTTTGTGAAAATAAATGTAATATTTTCAATAAAAATCATAACACTATTTTTGAAGGAATAAGAGATAAAAACATTTATATCTTAAATATGAACGTTAATAATGATTCAAATTTGTGTTTAGTAGCTAAGAAAAATGATTCCTGTCTTTGGCACAAAAGATTTTGTCACATCAATTTTAATACCATTAACAAATTAGCTAAAAATAAATTAGTTAAAGGATTACCTAACATGAGATTCAAAACTAATATATTTTGTGATGCATGTGAATTAGGAAAATTAACAAAATCTTCTTTTAAATCTAAAAAGGTAATTTCTACAGAACAACCACTTGAACTTTTACACATGGATCTTTTTGGTCCAACTCAAGTTCAGTCTATTAATCATAATAGATATGTGTTTGTTATTGTAGATGATTTTTCTAGATACACTTGGACTTTCTTTTTGAAAAATAAAAGTGATACTTTTGATAATTTTAAAGTTTTTATTAAAAGAATACAAAATATTAAAAGTTTGAAAATTAAAAATATCAGAAGTGATCATGGAGGAGAATTTGAAAATGAAGTTTTTGAACAATTTTGTAACAAGAAAGGTATTAACCATAATTTTTCATTTCCTAGAACACCACAACAAAATGGCGTTGTAGAAAGAAAAAATAGAACGTTACAAGAATGTGCAAGAACTTTATTAAATGGAACCACTTTATCAAAACATTTTTGGGCAGAAGCTGTAGCTACTGCTTGTTATGTATTGAATCGTGTTTCCATTCGACCGTTAACTAAAAATACTCCATATGAACTTCTAGATGGAAGAAAACCAAATATTTCATATCTTAAAGTTTTTGGTTCTAAATGTTTTATTTTGAATACTAAAGATCAGCTAGGCAAATTCAATCCAAAATCCGATGAAGGAATATTCGTAGGATATTCGGAACGAAGTAAAGCTTATCGAATTTTTAATAAAAGAACTCAAATTATTGAAGAAAGTTTACATGTTTCGTTTGACGAATATTTTAAAAATATAAATCCAAATACTACTATCGATTCTGATGATGAAACTATTCAGAATAAAAACAGTAATACTAGTGAAAATTTTGATAATAATCATGAATTTACCGAAAATATAAACATTACTACTAATATAATAAAATCTCCACCTAGAATTTTACGGGATCATCCTGTACAAAATATAATTGGAGAAGTAAATACGAATGTTAAAACCAAACATCAATTAAGTCAAGTTGGTCATGTAGCTTTTCTCTCTAACATAGAACCTAAGAATATAAAAGAAGCCTCAACTGATGACTACTGGATTCTTGCCATGCAAGAAGAACTAAATCAATTTGAACGAAATGAAGTTTGGGAACTTGTTCCTAGACCAAGTGATCAATCAGTCATTAGTACTAAATGGGTCTTCAAAAATAAAGCAGATGAACTATGAAATATAACTAGGAATAAAGCTAGATTAGTTGCACAAGGATATAATCAAGAAGAGGGAATTAACTACGAAGAAACGTTTGCTCCAGTCGCCCGACTTGAAGCAATACGAATCTTATTGGCGTTTGCATGTTTTCATAATTTTAAACTTTATCAAATGGATATTAAAAGTGCATTTTTAAATGGTTACATAAAAGAAAATGTCTTTGTTGAACAACCACCTTTTTTTATCATGAAAAATTTCCGGATCATGTTTATAAACTCAAAAAGGCTTTATACGGTTTAAAACAAGCACCACGTGCTTGGTATGATCGTCTTAAAAGCTATTTATTAGAATCTGGTTTTGAAATTGGTAAAGTAGATCAAACTCTTTTTATTAAGAAAACTAAGAAAGATATTTTTATAATTCAAATTTATGTTGATGATATTATTTTTGGATCGACAAATGAAAAGTTATGTCAGGAATTTTCGACTATAATGACAAATGAATTTGAAATGTCTCATATGGGAGAATTGTCATATTTTCTTGGATTACAAATTAAACAAGTTGAAAATGGAATTTTTATTAATCAAGAAAAATATTTTTATAATTTAATTAAACGATTTGGTCTGGAAAACACCTCTGCCAAACCAACTCCTGTGAGCACAACGATTCATCTCGATAGAGATGAGGAGGGCAAAAGTGTTGATCAAAAACTATATCGTAGTATGATTGGATCTTTATTATATTTAACAGCTAGTTGACCTGATATAATGATGAGTGTTTGTTTATGTGCTAGATTTCAAGCAAATCCTAAAGAATCACATATGCGAGCAGTTAAACGCATTATTCGTTATCTAACTAAAACCAAAGATTTCAGACTATTTTATCCAAAATAATGTCCTTTAGAATTAGTTTCCTATAGCGACGCTGATTTTGGAGGAGTCAGACGGATAGAAAAAGTACTAGCGGAACATGTCACTTCATTGGACGTTCCTTAGTCTCTTGGTTTAGTAAGAAACAAAACTGCGTTTCTTTATCGACATGTGAAGCAAGCATGTGCACAAGTCATTTACATGCAACAAACACTTCAGGATTTTAATTGTCATCTTGAAAAGTATATAATTTATTGTGATAATACTAGTGCAATAAATCTTTCTAAAAATCATGTCAATCACTCACGAACAAAACACATAGATATTCGTCATCATTTTCTTCATGATTGTTTGGAAAAAGGATTGATAAATTTAGAGTTTATTAATACTGAAAATCAGATTGCTGACATTTTTACTAAACCATTAAATGAAAATATTTTTATCAAACTTAGACGAGATTTAGGAATAATGTCTCTAAAAGAGTTATAACTAAAAATATGCAAAATGTTTAAAACAAAAATTTGTAATCATCCATTTACAAACTGTTTTGCTATTAATTAGCTGTGATGAGAATTAAATAATAATTCTTATCCACTTGTTTTTTAGTAAACAAATACTTATATAAACTATGTTTAGTTTTCAAACAAATACTAAGAAAGTTTATATTCAAAATTATTTGAAAATGTCATCCAACAATGATTTTTACAATTCCGAAAACTCTCGTTTATCGTATACATCTCCGGACGATGATTCCGATCATATTCCTGAAAACGGACCCTATCCTATTTTTCCCTTACCTAATCATGTCCTTACCTTCTCTTCTTCCCCGGATAAAGACCCCCGACATGGCTGGAAACCATGGGAGAACACTCATACCGGTTATACACCGGAAAAGAAGAAAGGCAAGAATGCTATGGTCATATCTCCTTCAACTAAATAGAAAATAGATGAGATACACAACTATCAACAGCAACAATTGGATCTACAAAAGGAGTTATACTATGAACAAAAAATTACGGCAAGACGTTTGAGCTTTCTATAACGGATGGCCATAAAAATTTGTTCGTCGAAAAAGGAAGACATTGTTAAACCCACATCTAGACCCTCAACCTCCTCAAATCCTGCTCAAACTCCAGTAGCTCCAAGGTGGTCACCTATAGAGAATGTACCATCTCCAAACTCTTGGGAACGCCGATATTAACAACCGGTGGCTAAGCATATATATATATATATGTTGCTGATTTTCCATAAGTTGTATTAATTTCATGCAAAAATAATAAAATTTCTTTTTATACAATTTTTTTAAAAACAGAAAAACTGGGCAAAATAACAGGATCGGTCAACCGAAATACTGAGTCGGTCAGCTGAATCCCTTCCCGAAAGTTTCATACGTTTCGGTTAACAAAGTCGGTCAGCCGAAATACTGAGTCAGTCAGCCGAATCCTTCCCGAAAGTTTCATATGCTTCTGTTAACAAAGTCGGTCAGCCGACCAGAGCTTTCGGTCGACCGAACGACTATAAATCTGCTGCTGCCTATTCAAATATTTAACCCACCTATTCACTTTTTCAACTACCTCTTCATTTTAACTTTCCCAATTTCAGATTTTTACCCCAAACTCCATTAAAATTTTCTCAAATTTTATATTTTTCCTCAAAATCAATGGCTCCTATAAAGAAAACTAAAACTACTGCCGCTTCTTCATCAACTCCAGTGGATTCTCAAATAGCCTCATTGCTTGTGAATGATAAAGCACTCGAAAGATGGATAAAGCTTCAAGATGCCAAGATCTTCGAGGAATCCTTCGTAAGTTACCCCGATTTCTCTTCTTACGGTATTGAACATGCCGCAATTGAAAGTGGGCTTGACACTTTTCTTGACCATAGAAAGAACAATTTGAAAATTAACCACATTATGGTCAAATTATTTCTTGCTAACCTAAACCTTGTTAATCCCCCTAGAAACACTGAAAATTGTGTTTGGACGTCGATATGTGGTACGGAAATTTTCCTTTCACTAGATAGAATAAATCATACTTTGAATGCTCGACCGGGTGGAATATCGTTACATGATGTGGATTGCAATGTAATGAGACGCGACCAAATAAGCCATCTCTTTTTCGAAGATGATGCTATAGATTTAAGACAAACATCATCTCTTCGACCAAAAGCTAGACTTTTTCATCGATTCATGATGAAATCCATTGTTCCATGAGGCGGCTCCTACCACTTAGTGTATCCTGAAAATTTTAAAGCATTATATGCTATATGTGGGAATGTTCGAGTCAATTGGGCACAATTACTTATGGATGAGTTTCTCTCATTTAACCAAGGCAAGATGCTTCATATTTACTATGGAGAATATATAATGAGATTAATAAATGACTTAGTCGTACATGCTCCAGAATCTGAAACTACCAAAGTTCATCATTTTGATTCAAGGACCATTAAATTAATGAAGTTGCCGGATGCTCCACCAAGATTTCTAAAATTTGACCAATGGCGTGCTACTCCTAAAGATCAACTACGCCGTAGCCATTCCAAACCACAACCAACCACTCATTCTACAGAACGCTTAACTCGCCGGTCCACAATTCAAAGACCAACTCCCGGACTTGGTACGGAAGCGGCTATTAATCTTTTGGCTCGAAATCAATTAGCTTTAGATGCTCGTCTATGGAAAATAGATGGAAGATTCAAGAAAATCAAAGGCTTCTTTGTTAATCTTTGGGATGCTTTGTCATGCACTTCTGAAGCCGGTGCCTCTCATCTTGCTCCCGGAAAAAGACCAGCACCTAATTTCTCTTGGTCAACTTCGGAGATACAAGTTCCGGAACATCAAGAACTCATACTTCTCATACTCAGCGTCGTGGTAAAGAACAAGCTCCTCCTGATGAAAATATTCGTCCGGAATTTTGGGATACCGACGAGGGTGAGGAGTGATCTTGTTGTTTTTTGTCTTGCGACATTCTGTTTTTATTGTGAACAATTGTTCTATTTTATGACATCTTAAGTGATGATATCATTAAACATTTTATTTGGTTTCGGTATGTAAATTTAATTCTATGTTCCTAGATTTGATACATGTTTCGTATTGTTTTTTTACATTTTATGTATCATAAGTATTCCTTTTTGTCGATGACAAAGGGGGAGAAATATATGAAAGCTAACAAGTTTTTGCAGAAAAGTCGTGTAACAGCCCAAAATTTTTAAAACGAAATTTTCTTTAAAATTATACAATTTCGAAATATTGATTTTAATATAAAGTGAAGTAATTTGTGTGAAACGAAAATTTAAACTTTACATTTTTTTTTCTTTCGTATATTTATATACATTCTTTAATTTATTTTAAACAAAATTTTTTTTTTATATTAATTTATGATAATAGCTATTTTATTTTTAGTATGAAATGATACGTTATTTTATTTAAAGAAACGTTATCATTTTTAAATTTATTAAATAAAAAAAACAAGTAACGGTTGTACGTTACTTTGGGCGTTACACTTTACGTTCATTGTTCTTTGTCCATTTGATCTTTTCTTGTGTTAATAGTGCTATTTCAGCTGTATAATTTCAGTTTGAAAATTTCAATTAAATCTTGCATTGAATTGTGCGCATGAGAATTATTCCACTTTCCCCTTTATCTTCCTTACGTTTCATTCAAACTTAATAATATTGCCTACCGTTCAACTTTATTTACTGCCTTAATTGCCTATAGTTCTAAAACTTTTCGTTGCCTTCTTTCTACAAAAAGCAAAACAGCTGTTCATTTTGTTTCGTTCAACAATTTTCATTTCTCAAAAAAGCTTTCTCTGTAGCTTTTGTTCAGAATCTCGTGTGCATCTAAAAAGGGTAAGCATGCCTCCTCCTTTCAATTATATTTTTGTTTTCCCTGTTTGCTGTTGGCCAATCCCTTACCTTTCTTCTTTTCCATTTGTATAAGGAAAGTTGGTGGCCTTTGCTTTTGTTTGCTGTACTAGCTTACGTTCGTTTTTTTTTGCTTTTATTTTTTTCAAGCCTTGGCTAATCTGAAACCTACCACCCACCAGGCAACCCCACTATCCCCACGCCTATTCGCCACCATGCCTCCAACTTCACCACCCACCACGTGACCGGCCAACCACCCAGGCAATCCCACCGCTCCGCCAAGACAAACCCCAGCCTGTCACCTACCTAGCGCCTCTGCCCGTGCCGACACCACGGCAACCACGAGACCAACCAGACCCAAACCCAGTTCGTCACTGCCACCACGTCATCACCACCCACCACGGCTCCAGCTCCTCCACCAGTCCTTGTCGAGATGGCCACCATTCACTTCCAGACCGAACACCACATCCCCACCTTCCAGTCCTCCGCGCTACCAGATCCCACGCCTTCATCACGTTCCCAGGCCACCACGAGACCACCACTGGCCTATGCCGAGAACCCTTCGCTTGAACCCACCACCAGACCGAGCCTCCTACCGAGCCTCCTACCCCATTTTCCTGCCACGACAGTTTCGCCTCCACCCCATGCGGAAGCCAAACCGGTCCCCTGACCCTACACCCACCAGCACCCTCCATGAACCCTACCCGTTCGCCACCACTGACCTATGCTGAGAACCCTTCGCTTGAACCGAGACCGAGGCTTGTATTTGATGAAGTGCAGAAAATTGTTTCCACTAACCGTGTATAAAAAAAATATATATAGAGGAATTGAGAAAAAGTTGTTGTCACCTGGTATTGGGTAGCATGGTTTTCCAGAGCTTTTGTTTTGAAGTATTAAATATGTATTGCCTCTAACTTTTGTTTTGAAAACGAAAATTTCTTTTTGCTTTAGTTTTAGTTGGTTGCCTTTGTCTTTGTATGAACCAGAGAAGTGAAAAGAAAAATGTTTTGTCACTTTGAATATATATAGTTATAATCTATATTTATATAAAAAAAAGTGGTCGGGCTATTTGCTGTCGATTTTTCAACTTGTTTCTTTTTCGGTTGTTTGCTTCATTTGAAAGTTCGTTATTCGTGCAATTTTAGATTTGACTATTTATTGTGCTTTTGGTTTGAATCTAGTTGGCGCATCCGCTAACGACTGATCGTGCTATCCGCGTGCTTTCGATTTACATCGTATTTCTCTTTTCTTCGGATCTCCAGCTTCGTAGAGGTGAGTAAATCTCACACGAATATTCATACTTATATGATTGTGAAACGACCGCAACTGAATGTGTAGAAATAAATAAATAAATAAATGATGTTATAATTACCTGTGATTTATTTATAGTTGATGTTAATTGTTAAAACTGCATATCGTATCATCTGTTATTTTCTGTTCTTATTTTACTGTTATTCCATTCTGTTAAATCACACTGCAAGTTCCCTATAGAATAGAATCACTATGGGTTGAAATGATACACACCCGAACGGACTTTAGAATAAGGGAAGGTCGTTATGGGCTGAAATGATAGGCCTGAACGATTTTCAATAAAATTTTATTTACTTGGGATTGCGGGTTTGAAATGATAAAACCCGGATTTTTCTTTGTAAATTACGGATTGAAATGATATAGTATCCGTATCACTTGACTTAGGCTAGAAAATATTATACAAACCCGTGGTTATTTTTCTGTATTTTCTGGATACTTTTAAATAATTTTAAATATTGAAATAATATTAAATGGATTTAAATCGGATTTTAAGTGATTTATTTAAAAATAGAAATGATTTTTTTTCTATGTGATAAAAATAAATAAATGGAGGAATATTGATTTTTAAACGAAACTTAAATTTGAAATTTTGATTAAAAGAAAAGATGGAAACTTAAGTTAATTTAATTAAAATGAAATTTAGTTTAAATTGTTGGAAAGATGGAGTAAGTTTAAATGTTGAAATGTATGTAATAAGTGAATTTGTAAGTTTTGGGTTTTATGTGTAAAAATTCCTCTTTAAAATAAATCAGTTAAAGGATTTAAATGAACATTTTTAATGTATGATTTGTAAGTTCTGAACTAGGGAAATATGTAGCACTTGTTAAGTGTTGTGGATTATATAAGTGAACCAAAAGACTAAAATGAACTAAAGCTATGATAGTACTTGGTAAGTGCTGTTGTAGCAGAAACTATAATTGAACCTGAACTAATAAAAGGGCTACTGTAGCACTTGTTAAGGACTGCAGTAGGCTGAAATAGGATTTGTTTAAACGAACTGTTATAGCAGTTTATAAATGTTGTTTTGTCGAATAAAACTGTTTTCAAATATAACTTACCGCCACACTTTTAAATGCCGTGGAAGCTGAGAATTTTAATGCTATTATTTTAAGTGAATAAGTGAACTCCGAAAGGGTTAGGTTTGGAAATTTAATATTTGATTTTTTTTAAAGAATAATGTCTTTGGTTTTTTTAAATGGTTTAATTCGAAGCATATTTGATAAATTGTTTTAAATCTATAACCACGGATTATAATAACGATTGGTTGGCAAAGAGACCGGGATCGGATATGGACATACTCTTTGTCGATACCGAAAACCACTTTGACAACCGTGTACTAGGTGGAGATTCCAGAATGAAGTAGGATGGTGGCGACGTTCTTAAGGTATATTACGTGGACCCAACTCCCGTGAGTTGGCATAAGGTGGCTAAAACAGGAGCGATCTCGGACCAGCGAGGTAGCACCTCTTCTCGGACACATTTCTTCGATATTATACTCTTATTTGTGATTTGATTAGATGGCCATCCTCCGATTTGGGAATGTTGTTCGAGGTGGAACGGTAGTGGCTGCTATGCGTATCCATCAGTCCGTGTGCGTAATTGGTATATCTACCCTGGCATTGCCTAGTTGTGCCGTGTCACCTACCATATCGAGCTTTACTACGATTATGATTTTAAGATCCGACCGCGTTAAGGTTCTCCATCCCCTTAACGCTATTTTCCGATATGATTATACTTTACTTATTTAGGCACTATTGTAATAGCGAATATTACTACATAGTAGATATTTTAACGGATCCTTAGAGGATGGGCGGTCCCAAGCATCTTCTAAGTTATTTGCACCTTTACTACAGTTCACTTGAGTTGGTTTACACTGTATAAGTATGTATATCCTGACTCGAGTGTTTATGTTTTATTTTACGCTCGGGTCAGCCTGAGTATTCACAGCTTTGGATTCACCTTCCTGGAGCTCGGAATCGCTGGAGATTCTGCTTATCTAGTTATCTTCCTATTTCAGTTCAGTGGTCTTATTTCAGCTTTTGTTTTAGAGACTTGTGTATTTGGGATTTCTATTGTACTTGTTTCAGAATTGTATTGGGTTTCAGACTATGTATTTTGTATTTGATTTGAGACTATGTATTTTAGTGGCTTCATGAACCACTATGGTTATTTTAAATTCCGCTGCGAGTGATTCTGATATTTCTGTGTCTGTGATTCTATGAATGATTTTATTTGCTCCAAATTTTATTACAATCTGTTATTTTCCATTATTCAAATCTGACATGTGTGGATTATTGTCGATTTGAATGGTCCAATATAGTGGGTCGTTACATTTGGTATCGTAGCCAGGTTTTAGGCAAACCTTAGCCTATGGAGCAAAAACTCATTAGAGATAGGGTAGGAATACCCTAGAATGTGTGAAATCAAACTCAGAAACATTTCCTTGTGAGTGAACGTATTTTCAAAGTATAAAATGATTTTAAAATGATTTTTCAAATGATTTTTCAAAGATTATCTTGATATAAAGTTTTCTTGTTGTAAGAAGAAATTTTCTAAACTTCCTTCTTTCCGTATCTACCTTGTTAGGAAGTTTTGTTATTAGGATATTCATCCAAGTGATCTTATCGTGTTTATCTTAACTTATCTTTGTCTTCTTTGTACCTTGTCCTAAATTTATTCTTGATATTTCCAGGATGAATCGTGGAAATGCTAGAGGTAGGGGTCGTGGTATTGCCCCAGTTCCTCCACCTGTTGCACCCGTTAAGTTTACAGTTCTTTGCAAAGAATTCTCTCAGCTCGGTGGCACTAAGCTCACCGGTTCAGAGAGTATCATCGAAGCCCAGCAATGGCTAAGAAGTTTGGAAAGAATCTTTACTGGTCTAGAGATCACTGATGCCCAGAAGCGTCAGTTAGCAGCATGGCAGCTGCAAGAGTCAGCCCTAGATTGGTGGGAGTCTGTTACGACTCACACTAACGAAGGTGATCTTTCATGGGAGCAGTTCAGGTATCCTTTGTGTTAACTTGAATTTTTCCCATTTCCTTTCCTTTTGAATTTATCTTAAGTTCTGTTTCTGTATCTTCTTTCCAGGGAGGCTTTTGTGGCAAAATGGATGCCCGAAGCCGGGAAATCTCAGCTTTACCGTGAATTCATGGACCTCAAGCAGGGTACCATGTCCTTCTCAGAGTATGAATGGAAGTTCAATGAACTTTCCAAATTCGGTCCTGGTCTTATCGACACTCAGCTTAAGAAGAATGAGAAGTTCATTTCTGGAGCTCGCCCAGAGTTCTACGATCGTCTTATTTCACATGTTCATGGCACATTTACTGAGCTCATGGATATGGCTATTCGCTATGAGAACCCTACTTCCAAGGGTCCTGCTGCTTCTGGTGCTCATGTCTCACAATCTTCCTCTGCAAATTCCAAGAAGAGAAAGCCCAACTTCCACCAGCAGAAGAAAAATTGGATCAAGCATGCGGGCTTGGGATCTTCAGCATCTGCTCCTTCTCAGAGACACCCTATTGATCTTTCCTCCATTACTTGCTTCAAATGTGACCAGAAGGGACACTATGCCAATAGTTGCCCTAATCCGCCTGTTGCTGCTGTTCCTCCACCTCAGGTTTCCAGGAACGATCTTTGTCATGTTTGTCTTCAGCCGGGTCATTTTAGGAAGGACTGTCCTTTATATCAGAAGGGAAAGCCATCTGGCGTATTTGCTGTCACATCTGCTTCATCACCTGCTCCTGCTCCTGCTCCTAGCGATGGTCAAGGTACTCTTCAAGGCACCTTTACTTTATTTCATCATCCTGTTCGTGTTTTATTTGATACTGGGGCTTCGCATAGTTTTATTTCTGATGACCTGTGTAATAAGTTTGAACATCTCCTTTCTCCCGAGTATGCTTCTGTTCCTCTATGTGTTTCTAATCCTATTGGTGGCCCTGCAAATCTTAATAAGATTTGTAAACATGTGAAACTCCTCCATTCCGATCATAGTTTTAGTGGCGATTTCTATATCCTTGGTTTCGATGCTTTTGATTTGTTGCTTGGAAGTGATTGGCTTGATGGACACGATGCCCGTATCTCGTGTAAATCCCGAATTGTTTCTCTTAAGGATGATCGAGGAAATTCTTTGGTTATTCAGGGACGTATGCCTCATGATTATGCTGGTAGCTTTATCTTTTCTCTAGATGCTTCTATTGATGATCTTCAGTCGACCCGTGTAGTCAATCACTACCCGGATGTATTTGGTGAAGTTACTGCTTTACCTCCCAAGCGGGAAATTGATTTCCGCATTGATCTCATTCCTGGAGCTCGACCTATAGTTCTTCCTCCTAGAAGAATGGCACCCCGCGAGAAGGTTGAGTTAAGGAAACAAATTGAAGACCTATCTTCCAAGGGTCTGATCAGACCTAGTTTTTCTGAATGGGGAGCTGCGGTGCTTTTCGTCACCAAGTCCGATGGTTCTCTTCGGATGTGTGTTGATTATAGGGAGTTGAACAAACTCACTATGAAAAATAGATATCCAATGCCTCGCATCAATGACATGTTTGATCAGCTTTATGGTGCTACTATTTTCTCTCAGCTTGATCTTGCCACAGGTTTTCACCAACTCAGAGTTGCTGAGGAAAGTATTCCTAAGACCGCTTTCCGTACTGAAAATGGATTCTTTGAATGGTTAGTCATGCCTTTTGGTTTGACTAATGCTCCCACTTTCTTTGTTGACTTGATGAATCGTGTTTTCCATGAGGTGCTTAATAAATTTGTTCCAGTCTTTGTGGATGATATCCTCATTTTCTCTAAGTCTGAAGAAGAACATGAGTCACATTTGAAATCTGTTCTTGAGACTCTTCGAAAGCATCAGTTAAAAGCTAAATTTTCCAAATGCCATTTCTGGAAGGATGAAGTCCGTTTCCTCGGGCATATTGTTTCTAGTAATGGAGTTTCAGTTGATCCAGTCAAGATCGCTGCGATCAATGATTGGGAAACTCCTAAGACTCCTACTGATATCCGTAGTTTTCTGGGCCTCGCTGGTTATTACCGGAGATTCATTGAGAATTTCGCTCGGATTGCTGCACCTCTCACTGCTTTAACTCGGAAGAATGCTAAGTTTATTTGGAATAGTAAGTGTGAAGCCGCGTTCAATGAGTTAAAAGACAAGCTTACTTCCGCACCTGTTCTTACCGTTCCAAATGGAAATGAGGGATTAACGGTATACACTGATGCTTGTCGAGAAGGTTTGGGAGCTGTTTTGATGCAGGATGGTAGAGTGATTGCTTATGCTAGTAGACAGTTGAAGACCCATGAAGTAAATTATGCTGCCCATGATCTAAAGTTGCTTGCAGTTGTTTTCGCTTTGAAGCTTTGGAGACATCATCTGTTGGGTACCAAGTTTGAACTTTTCACAGATCATCAGTCTTTGAGGTATATTTTCTCTCAGAAGTATTTGAATCAGAGACAAGTTAGGTGGTTAGAGTTCCTTGATTCTTATGACCTCGACATCAACTATACACCGGGAAAGGCTAATGTTGTGGCAGATGCTTTGAGTAGGAAGAAAGCTTTGTTGTGTCAGATTGTTGTTTCTTCGCCTCTTGTGGATCGTATTATGGCTAGGCAGGATGAGGATCAGATGCTTAGATTGATTAAAGAGAGTGTTCGAAGCAGAGTTGGAAGTAGTAGTCTTGAAGGTAATGGAGCTCAGATTGACGATAAGGGTGTATTGAGGATTAATAATAGGATTTGTGTCCCGAATGTTGATGGATTGAGACAGGAGTTACTTCGGGAGAATCATCAGTCCAGACTTTCTATTCATCCAGGCGTGACCAAGATGTATCAGGACATGAAGAAGTTATATTGGTGGAAGGGTATGAAGCGAGATATTTCCATTTTTGTGAATAGATGTGCGACTTGTCAGCAAGTCAAGGCAAATCATCAGAAGACCCCAGGTTTATTGCAGCCTCTTGAGATTCCCAATTGGAAGTGGGAACAAGTTTCTATGGATTTCATTGATGGTTTACCGAGGACTAGAAAGGGTAACGAGAGTATCTGGGTTATTGTGGATAGATTGACCAAATCAGCTCATTTCATTCCGGTCAAGTCTACCCGTTCAGCTTCTAGTTTATCTGAGATTTACATGAGGGAGATTGTTCGTCTCCATGGTGTTCCTCTCAGTATCGTTTGTGATCGTGATCCTATCTTTACCAGTAGGTTTTGGAAAGCCTTTCAGGATTCTTTGGGTACTCATCTAAATCTGAGCACTACTTACCATCCACAGACCGACGGTCAAACAGAAAGGGTGAATCAGATTTTAGAAGATCTTCTTCGTGCTTGCGTGCTTGATTATGGAGGATCTTGGGAAGATCATCTCCATCTTGTCGAATTCACTTATAACAATAGTTATCAGGCCAGTATTGAGACATCTCCATTTTCTGCTCTTTACGGACGACCTTGTAGATCTCCTTCTTGTTGGATTGAATCCGGTAATCGTTTGGTTCTTGGTCCTGAGATGGTTTTGGAAGCTTCAAAGAGAGTTGAAGAGATTAAGAGGAAGATGAGGATTGCTCAGGATAGATAGAAGAAGTACGCCGATCGTCGAAGGCGGAGTTTAGAGTTTGTTGTTGGTGATTTGGTTTTCCTTAAGGTCTCTCCCTTAAGGAATGTTATTCGTTTTGGTCGTAGAGGAAAGCTTTCTCCTAGATTTGTAGGTCCTTTCCGCATTTTGGAAAGAATTGGATCTCTTGCTTATCGTCTGGATTTACCCGAGAAATTTTCTGGAATACACAACGTCTTTCATGTATCTCATCTTCGTCGCTATCTGCATGATCCATCTCTTATTATTCAGCCTTCTGCTCTTGATAGTTTGGATATCGAGCCAAATCTGACTGTTGAGAGGAAGCCAATTCGTATCGTCGATCGAGGTACGAAGCAGCTAAGAAGAAAATCTGTCAACCTGGTCAAAGTGCAGTGGAGCACTGATGAACGGGATTGCACCTGGGAGACGGAGGAGAGCATTCGTGCTTCGAATCCGGATTTGTTTTATTCAGGTACTTTTACTATTCTGTCTTATCTTTCTTTGTTTTCCTTCTTTGTTCCTTTTCGGGGACGAAAAGCTTTGAGTGGGGGAGAGTGTAACAGCCCAAAATTTTTAAAACGAAATTTTCTTTAAAATTATACAATTTCAAAATATTGATTTTAATATAAAGTGTAGTAATTTGTGTGAAACGAAAATTTAAACTTTACATTTTTTTTCTTTCGTATATTTATATACATTCTTTAATTTATTTTAAACAAATTTTTTTTTTATTAATTTATGATAATAGCTATTTTATTTTTAGTATGAAATGATACGTTATTTTATTTAAAGAAACGTTATCATTTTTAAATTTATTAAATAAAAGAAACAAGTAACGATTGTACGTTACTTTGGGCGTTACACTTTACGTTCGTTGTTCTTTGTCCATTTGATCTTTTCTTGTGTTAATAGTGCTATTTCAGCTGTATAATTTCAGTTTGAAAATTTCAATTAAATCTTGCATTGAATTGTGCGCGTGAGAATTATTCCACTTTCCCCTTTATCTTCCTTACGTTTCGTTCAAACTTAATAATATTGCCTACCGTTCAACTTTATTTACTGCCTTAATTGCCTACAGTTCTAAAACTTTTCGTTGCCTTCTTTCTACAAAAAGCAAAACAGCTGTTCATTTTGTTTCGTTCAACAATTTTCATTTCTCAAAAAAGCTTTCTCTGTAGCTTTTGTTCAGAATCTCGTGTGCATCTAAAAAGGGTAAGCATGCCTCCTCCTTTCAATTATATTTTTGTTTTCCCTGTTTGCTGTTGGCCAATCCCTTACCTTTCTTCTTTTCCATTTGTATAAGGAAAGTTGGTGGCCTTTGCTTTTGTTTGCTGTACTAGCTTACGTTCGTTTTTTTTTTGCTTTTATTTTTTTCAAGCCTTGGCTAATCTGAAACCTACCACCCACCAGGCAACCCCACTATCCCCACGCCTATTCGCCACCATGCCTCCAACTTCACCACCCACCACGTGACCGACCAACCACCCAGGCAATCCCACCGCTCCGCCAAGACAAACCCCAGCCTGTCACCTACCCAGCGCCTCTGCCCGTGCCGACACCACGACAACCACGAGACCAACCAGACCCAAACCCAGTTCGTCACTGCCACCACGTCATCACCACCCACCACGGCTCCAGCTCCTCCACCAGCCCTTGTCGAGATGGCCACCATTCACTTCCAGACCGAACACCACATCCCCACCTTCCAGTCCTCCGCGCTACCAGATCCCACGCCTTCATCACGTTCCCAGGCCACCACGAGACCACCACTGGCCTATGCCGAGAACCCTTCGCTTGAACCCACCACCAGACCGAGCCTCCTACCCCATTTTCCTGCCACGACAGTTTTGCCTCCACCCCATGCGGAAGCCAAACCGGTCCCCTGACCCTACACCCACCAGCACCCTCCATGAACCCTACCCGTTCGCCACCACTGACCTATGCTGAGAACCCTTCGCTTGAACCGAGACCGAGGCTTGTATTTGATGAAGTGCAGAAAATTGTTTCCACTAACCGTGTATAAAAAAAAAATAGAGGAATTGAGAAAAAGTTGTTGTCACCTGGTATTGGGTAGCATGGTTTTCCAGAGCTTTTGTTTTGAAGTATTAAATATGTATTGCCTCTAACTTTTGTTTTGAAAACGAAAATTTCTTTTTGCTTTAGTTTTAGTTGGTTGCCTTTGTCTTTGTATGAACCAGAGAAGTGAAAAGAAAAATGTTTTGTCACTTTGAATATATATAGTTATAATCTATATTTTTTTTTAAAAAAGTGGTCGGGCTATTTGCTGTCGATTTTTCAACTTGTTTCTTTTTCGGTTGTTTGCTTCATTTGAAAGTTCGTTATTCGTGCAATTTTAGATTTGACTATTTATTGTGCTTTTGGTTTGAATCTAGTTGGCGCATCCGCTAACGACTGATCGTGCTATTCGCGTGCTTTCGATTTACATCGTATTTCTCTTTTCTTCGGATCTCCAGCTTCGTAGAGGTGAGTAAATCTCACACGAATATTCATACTTATATGATTGTGAAACGACCGCAACTGAATGTGTAGAAATAAATAAATAAATAAATGATGTTATAATTACCTGTGATTTATTTATAGTTGATGTTAATTGTTAAAACTGCATATCGTATCATCTGTTATTTTCTGTTCTTATTTTACTGTTATTCCATTCTGTTAAATCACACTGCAAGTTCCCTATAGAATAGAATCACTATGGGTTGAAATGATACACACCCGAATGGACTTTAGAATAAGGGAAGGTCGTTATGGGCTGAAATGATAGGCCTGAACGATTTTCAATAAAATTTTATTTACTTGGGATTGCGGGTTTGAAATGATAAAACCCGGATTTTTCTTTGTAAATTACGGATTGAAATGATATAGTATCCGTATCACTTGACTTAGGCTAGAAAATATTATACAAACCCGTGGTTATTTTTTTGTATTTTATGGATACTTTTAAATAATTTTAAATATTGAAATAATATTAAATGGATTTAAATCGGATTTTTAAGTGATTTATTTAAAAATAGAAATGATTTTTTTTCTATGTGATAAAAATAAATAAATGGAGGAATATTGATTTTTAAACGAAACTTAAATTTGAAATTTTGATTAAAAGAAAAGATGGAAACTTAAGTTAATTTAATTAAAATGAAATTTAGTTTAAATTGTTGGAAAGATGGAGTAAGTTTAAATGTTGAAATGTATGTAATAAGTGAATTTGTAAGTTTTGGGTTTTATGTGTAAAAATTCCTCTTTAAAATAAATCAGTTAAAGGATTTAAATGAACATTTTTAATGTATGATTTGTAAGTTCTGAACTAGGGAAATCTGTAGCACTTGTTAAGTGTTGTGGATTATATAAGTGAACCAAAAGACTAAAATGAACTAAAGCTATGATAGTACTTGGTAAGTGCTATTGTAGCAGAAACTAAAATTGAACCTGAACTAATAAAAGGGCTACTGTAGCACTTGTTAAGGACTGCAGTAGGCTGAAATAGGATTTGTTTAAATGGACTGTTATAGCAGTTTATAAATGTTGTTTTGTCGAATAAAACTGTTTTCAAATATAACTTACCGCCACACTTTTAAATGCCGTGGAAGCTGAGAATTTTAATGCTATTATTTTAAGTGAATAAGTGAACTCCGAAAGGGTTAGGTTTGGAAATTTAATATTTGATTTTTTTTAAAGAATAATGTCTTTGGTTTTTTTAAATGGTTTAATTCGAAGTATATTTGATAAATTATTTTAAATCTATAACCACGGGTTATAATAATGATTGGTTGGCAAAGAGACCGGGATCGGATATGGACATACTCTCTGTCGATACCGAAAACCACTTTGACAACCGTGTACGTGGTGGAGATTCCAGAATGAAGTAGGATGGTGGCGACGTTCTTAAGGTATATTACGTGGACCCAACTCCCGTGAGTTGGCATAAGGTGGCTAAAACAGGAGCGATCTCGGACCAGCGAGGTAGCACCTCTTCTCGGACACATTTCTTCGATATTATACTCTTATTTGTGATTTGACTAGATGGCCATCCTCCGATTTGGGAATGTTGTTCGAGGTGGAACGGTAGTGGCTGCTATGCGTATCCATCAGTCCGTGTGCGTAATTAGTATATCTACCCTGGCATTGCCTAGTTGTGCCGTGTCACCTACCATATCGAGCTTTACTACGATTATGATTTTAAGATCCGACCGCGTTAAGGTTCTCCATCCCCTTAACGCTATTTTCCGATATGATTATACTTTACTTATTTAGGCACTATTGTAATAGCGAATATTACTACATAGTAGATATTTTAACGGATCCTTAGAGGATGGGCGGTCCCAAGCATCTTCTAAGTTATTTGCACCTTTACTACAGTTCACTTGAGTTGGTTTACACTGTATAAGTATGTATATCCTGACTCGAGTGTTTATGTTTTATTTTACGCTCGGGTCAGCCTGAGTATTCACAGCTTTGGATTCACCTTCCTGGAGCTCGGAATCGCTGGAGATTCTGCTTATCTAGTTATCTTCCTATTTCAGTTCAGTGGTCTTATTTCAGCTTTTGTTTTAGAGACTTGTGTATTTGGGATTTCTATTGTACTTGTTTCAGAACTGTATTGGGTTTCAGACTATGTATTTTGTATTTGATTTGAGACTATGTATTTTAGTGGCTTCATGAACCACTATGGTTATTTTAAATTCCGCTGCGAGTGATTCTGATATTTCTGTGTCTGTGATTCTGTGAATGATTTTATTTGCTCCAAATTTTATTACAATCTGTTATTTTTCATTATTCAAATCTGACATGTGTGGATTATTGTCGATTTGAATGGTCCAAAATAGTGGGTCGTTACAAGTCGCCATATATTCAGGGGGAGAATTACAATATATATGTATATACTACTTCATCACATAAGTATTGTCATCAATCAAAAAGGGGGAGAATGTTGATTCATGGGTTTTGATTCATGACACAAGCTTCAGAGATCATAAGATGAACTACAAAGAGAATACTTTACAAAGGCGACAAAAGAGAATAAACGTATATTGTGCACTACAAAGGAGACAAGACTACAATCTATAGATTAGTATGAATATTTTATTATATTGAGTCTTAGAATATTTTTAAAATCATTCCTCAAGTAGTCACACACACATTCAAATAGTTGTATATTGTTTTATACTTGAAAAAATGTGATCTGTGCACATAACATCAGGTCAGTCGACCGACCAGTAAGCTCGGCTGACCGAACCTGTGTTAGTGCACAGATATACACTGTTTGTGCACGATTTTAAACTCAGCTGACCAGCCAGAATTTTCAGTCATCCGACCCGGAAATAACGGTTATTTTTCTGAAAAGTTGCGATCGTTCGTGAAGAGGAATCAACTTCAATCCAAGAGATATGGTCACAACTTTTGATTGAAACTCTTCATGAAAGATTGTAACTATTCTACAACTATATAAACATGTTTAATTCACTTCTACAATCATCAATTATTGTTTATAATTCTGAAATATATTCTCTATTTATTTCTGCAAATAAAAGCATTCATTCTCATTCAATATCGCTAGAATCTCTGAATTAATTCATATACTTCGATTCTACGTGATTATCCTCCTTCTAAATCTTCACACACACTATATATTCTTGAGGATTTGATTATAGGAGAATTGTATTATCAAAAGACAATCCGTGTTATTCAGAACACATTCATCAACAAGTTATTTGTATTAAGTTGAAGTCCTCTTCGGCTGTTGAGGCGGAAAAATTCCTGTTCGGCTACTCAGGTGTTGTATACCTATTCCTTCGGGTTAAGTGAGGGGTTTAGTTTAAATCCAGAGGGTATTCTGGGACTGGACGTAGAACGGGAAGTTCGAACCAGTATAAAAATTCCTGGTGTGCTTACTTTAATTTTTATTTTACTGCTATTATCAGTTTCCGCATTTATATACCATATTACACGATCCTTAGTACTGCACGTACACTTTCAAGATTTAGGTGACTCCTATCCGAAAATCACTTCTAACCAATGTATTTGAAAGATAAGACATGTTGAAGATGATGATTATTGAAGACCGGTGACCTTCAGAATGTAGGGATTGCTGTCACGAATCCCGGGGTTTACCCCACATTATATTTATATGGCAGTGGTGTTTGCATTCTGAAAATCTTTGTTGTATTGAAGACCGAAGATCTTCATAGTGGAAGAACTGCTTGTTGACATTCTCTAGGTAGCTCCCAATGTAAAGACATTTATTATAGGAGTGGTTCTATCGTGTTTTGAAATCTTCGAATTTCAAGGATTACTCGCTACTAATGGTAGTAGGAGGAGTGCCTTCGGTTTCGTTCAGTCCCAGAACAAACTTGTACGGAGGAATGTCTGATAGTGCATTTTTGATCATATTAGTTGATCTCTATCAACATATTATCTGCTTAGTGGTGGAGAAGGAAACTTCTCTTAGCTTAACGCCCTTTCCTGAGACGTATGAGCTCAGGAGTTATACGTTGTTAGAAATCAGTTTTGTGATTAAGGAATGGCAATGTGACATTCTAAGTGGAATGAGCTTTATGGAAGAATAAAGCGTGACTTTGTAAAAAGCAAAGCATGGCTTTGTTAAAATTAAGTGTAGCCTCACGAGCCTCATGTCCCCGAGATGATACAGGTAATTATGTGGCCTACGGGACATATATTTCAGGCTATCAGTTGTACGAGTATGGAGGAGTCCGGTGGAATCTGGATCCTCAAGGCATATAGTGGCTTGCTTTTGAAAAGCGGTAAGGCTACCGGATATTGGTAGTGTACCAAGTGTAGTTCCAAGTGACTTGCTTGAGAAAAGCGATTAAAGCACCGCGGGAACTATGTTGCTATATGTGGATCGAAGGAAAAGGCCACTAGTTTCCTATCATATTAGAAATCCAATTCCAATACGAGCTTTACGGTTTTTTATTGTATTCCCAAAAAATCTGTATTGCTTTGTAAACATTTCAGCTACCCCTTTGGTATCATATATTACATCCAAGTATATTCCGTTGACCTAGTTCGGATATATTACCATAGACTTAGTCCGGGTATTGATACTTTCATTTTGTATATATTTATTTGAAAAGTGTTTTCAAACCAATGTTATTAAGAATAATATCAAATGTTTTGAAATAAAGTATTTTGGTTATCATGAGATAAAAACCCGTCCGTATTTATGTGTGGGCGTGGTCTTATGAGATACCTTTCTTTTCAAAGGTTTTGATTCACGTCAGCATTTAAAATTTCGAGTGTCTCACACTGGTTTATCAAGCCTGATCCGGGTATTTTTAATACTTGGATCAGATCCGAGTAGTTTCAGGTTTAGTTGAAGATGCTTGGAGTTTCCAGAGGAGAGCTGGAGATCTTCATTTACGTATGGATGTATTCTATCATCCGCTGCATATACTGCATTTGTTTTGTTTGGTTGTCAGCATTTGTAAGGATAAAGATTTATAACTGTCTAGGCTGAATCTAGGTTAATATCTAATATTGTATTAAAAATATTCCGCTGTAAAAATTATATTGGAATAATATATTATTCCATTCGTTTGAGATTCTGTTCTATCTTTATTTTCTTTTTCTCCTAACAATCGGTTTTTTCGACACTTGGATTTGCGACACGAGGATATATCGGTGTCTATTTTTGAGGGCCGAAAATCCTTGGTCATTACATTTGGTATCAGAGCTTAGGTTGCGCGAACACCTAGGCTTCAGTGGGGTAAAACTCATTATAGATAGGGTTAGCAATACCCTAGAATGAGTGACTCGTTAGAGATAGGGTTAGTAAAACCCTAGAATGAGTTTGAGAGTATTATATATATGAGGCCGTATTTGTTAATTGATATAAAAAAATTTTGTGTTGATTTATCTGTTGAGTGGTTTATAGATTCCGGTCGGTACGTGGGACACCACGATATCAATAAGGGTTCCTAAACACTTAAACAAGGAGAATCGACACCCCGTTTTTAAAAGGAGTATATGTTATATATACAAAAGTATAAATATTCGTGTGATTTGGAAAATTTATAAGATGCCATCCCTTTGTAAAGTTCCAAGAATAAGGTCTTGATCTGTTTGGTGATGGTGGGAATAATCTTCTAAGTATCGATCATATGTTGGCTTGGGCGAATGGTATCGAACACTTGGTATATTATTCTTCTTATCATTGTATAATCAAGGAAAGTTCAAAGCCGAACAAGTTAAATCAAGTAATTTGGATTAACGGTATGAAACCTTTGATAATAACTTAGTATATCATTTAGGTAAGGATGTCTTATTATATGTCGGGTGATGAATTATTGGTTAATTCAAAGCAAGCATGTAGAGTACGCGCCAAGGAAGAAGCTGAAGAAAAAGCAAAACTAGGACCCTATGCTGACATCGACTGTTACTATTGCGGTGAGAAAGGACATTATGTAGTTATGTGTGAAATTAAGCAAAGGAAGAAGCAGAGGAGGGAAATCAAAAATTATGATCGGAATGATATAGTCTGTTTCAAATGTAAAGAGAGAGGACATTTTCTACATAAATGACCTAAAACGAAGAAGAAACCGAGGATTAAAAAGAAGAAAATGGGCTGCTACCGATGCAAGAACTTAAGACATGAAGTCAAAGATTGTCCTAAACGAATTTGCATTTGGTGCTTCTAAGGGAAACACTTAATGAAGGACTGTCCAAAAATGAAAGTGGTTAACTTAGGCCTCCAAGATAAAGTACCGTCTACCTCAAAGGGATCCAAGAATAGTGTATATATAGCAGTTCAATTATCTATATATGTATGAAGGTGGTGTGTGATAGGTTGTATTCCCTAAGAAGTTATCCCTAAAAAGTTTATAATACAACTAGGAATGGATGTATAAATATGATGTAATTAACAAACTTCTCCTTGGATTATCCTCTTAGAGCACTTCTTCTATCTTATATTTGATCAAATTTAATAAGATATTTTGAAATAAAAAGATTATATAATATAAAGAAGTGTCTTTATAAAAAAAATTTAAATTAAGAAGTTATTTAAGAATATATTTTATAAAAGTATATTTTATAAAATAAAGTGTAATTAGCAAAAATAAACAATGTTTGAGAAAGATAGGTTTGAGAATTCATATACTAATGTTTTGAAAAAGTATAAAGGGAAAGTTATGTAATATAGGATAAGTTTGGAATTAAATTTATGATTAGATTTATTAACAAATAAATTTTGAAATAAGAATTATAATGGTATTATTCTAAATAAAGGATAATCGATTTCTTTTGGAAAAGAGATAGAAATATTTTTGGGAATAAATATATTGAAGAAAGGGTTTATAAAGGTTTAAATGAAAAATAAAAGTTTATGAGATGTTTTCATCAAGATTAGAAAAAGTAAAAAAAAAGTTGTAAGTAGATCATTTCGTCACACGATTTTGATCTAAGATTCGAGTATGGAAATTTGAGTGTTTACACCAGTCCGAAAGAGGACTTATCACTCGATTCTTGACAACAAACATTGATGAGAGTTTGTGGTTGGTACTTGAGTTTTCTGTCATAGTTGAGAGTTATGCAAGAAAACCGAAAGTTCTAATTGGAAAGCCTAATTAGAGTCCGCACTAGAGGATCAGGAGATCAGTACTAGTTTAGAAGTAAAGTTGTGGATTTGAATATTATATCAAATCGGATGATTTGTATACATCATACAAATGTAAGTTGAAAAATAAATATTTTGGGCAAGTGCCTTTGGGTTTTGTTTTGGTGTAATTTCGAGGACGAAATTCTTTTAAAGGAGAAGTCTGTAATGACCCATAAATTTATCAGTTTAATAAATTATATTTATTTTTAAAATATTCCAATATAAGGTTTCATAACACAAGTTATTATGTTTTTGGTAATAAGTATTTACAAAGATATAACCTTTGGAAAAATACTGATAAAATGGCCGAAAACCACTTTATCGATAAACAACTTTGTAATCGTAACACGGCGCGCACGGAGCTGAATACATACACTTATTTTAATAATTGAGAATATGAAATAAAATTAATTTATTTATTTTTGGAAAAATAAAAGTATTGATGACATCATTAGTGATGCCCTTATATTTAATGATTGATTTTTGATTTTAAATTAAGATTTAATGATTTAATAATTATTATAATTATTCAAATAATTGTTTATAAATGATAGTAATTCATTTTAAATAGTTATAAAGTGATAATAAATGATTTATAATAGTTTTACAAAGATATTTAAGCAATTTTAAATTATGAAGAAAATCGATATCGGTTTATTGGTATAAACGCACTTTTTGTAAATAATTGTTAATATAAATTTGTATGGTTTTATAAATAAAATGAGATCATTTTAATTAATTAAAAATGATTAGAAATTTAGTTTCAAATTTTGTTTATATATATATATATGTAATTTAACTTATAAGTGAAAATGTGATTGGGAATCGGTTTCCCGATTTTCAACGGTTTAACGAACGAAACTCGTTTCAAGTCATTGCAACATTGTAAATGACACTAACACATATTTATATGCATCTATACATATCACGTACTCATAAGTACATACATATAACATATACAAATATATATACACACACACATATTTAGGAAAATATATTTTCTACAAAACTTCACCCTTAAGCAAACTAAAGTCAAACCCACATGCATAAGGACATGAATGGATGGCTTGGAAGTAATTTGAGGTGATGGAGCACATAGAGGAGAGGGGCTAATGTGTGAAACTTGTTGGAAAAGGAAGGGATTGATGCACATGGTGATGGTGATGGATAATGATGATGTTTTGGATATTTTCCACTTCTTTTTGCCTATAAATACAAGCACCCTTTCATTCATTCATTCATTCATTCATTCACACATCCCACCAAGTTCTTCTTTCACTTTTCCAAGCTTTTCCATGGCTTCTTCTTTAGGAAATTTATGGAGAAATTTTAGTAGAAAATAAAATAAAATTTTGTACATATATATATAAAGTCAAATCACCTCAAAACACTAGCCAATCCCATCCCCTGCCTCTCTATTACTCACGGCCCAACCATCACCACCCTTTGGCCGAGCACATCAACCTCAAAGAAGCATGGCCGAGCCCACTCAAGCCTAGGCCGAGCCCTATAAGAAGAAAGGAAGGAGATCAGGAAGTTCTGGAGCAAGGAAAAGAAGAGGAAGTGCTGCCGGAATCAATTCGAGAAGCTACAGAAAAGATTGGTGGCGTGGAGCAATAAGTGAGTACTCAATGTTTATTAAATAATAAATAATCTCTATAACTACTTTTAGGTATGATAATATGACCATTTAATCTCTTAATGATTGTATGAATGTTTGATAACTTGTTTGATTATATGGTTGATTATATGGATGTTGATATGGTTGACAACTTGGTTGTGATAAATTATGAGAAATCATAATAAAAATGGTTAAGTAATTAACCGTGATAAATAAATGAAAAATAAATCCATATGGATGTGTATTTGAAGTCATTTAGCCTCTTAATGATTTTGAAAATATAAAAAAGTTGAAAATGAATATTATAATAATATAACATTATGAAATGATTTAAAAGTAAAAAAGAGATTTAATATGGAAAATATTGGTTTAAATGTTTGAAAATACTTTATAAATGTTTTATAAACCTTAAAATTCGAATTGGAGAAGTTTTGTCAACTAATGAATTTGAAGTCAAAAATAAGCACGTCGCGTAACGGTAGTTCGTGATTTCGCACCGTAAAGTTAAGTCCTTTTATAAGATGGAATGGGAACCGGATTTCTTTGCAATAAAAATTTTCCGAACTCTTATGACTATTTATGTCAAATAAAAGAAAAGCATTATGATTTCGTTTAGTAAATTTTGAAATATGACAAAATCAAGTTTTCAAGAAAATCGCGCTTTGGCAGTTCGGTGCCGAAGTCGTAAATGTATTAAATAAATATTTTTAAAATGTTTGAAAATATGGAATAAATCTTATAAATATTTTAAAATGTTCTAAAAGTGATTTGACCCTATAAACACAAATTTCCAAATGATAGAAAGCCGTTTTGATAAATCTAGCTTAAAAAACACTTTTCGCAGCACTTTTCTATAACTTTTAAATTATAGTTTTAAACGCAACCATTCTTTTCCAAATATTTTTAAATGATTAATAAAGTATTTTAAAGGTGATTTGAAGGATTTATGGAATGGTTGAATGTTAAATGATTTAGAGTCGATCAAATAACTTGACCGCCTTATGGGTGTCAAGGAGATAAGTCTAAGCTTGAGTTTGAAAAAGTGGAAAATAGGCACAAGGACAAATTTTCATAAAATTTTTGGCTGAAGGACAACAAGTTTTATTTTTAGGCTGAAGGACAAACTTTGGAAGATAATTAGGCTGAAGGACAATGCTAATACAACTAGCATTTTGTACAATGTAAAACTGGATATAATGCTAGTTATAATTAGCATTTTGTACAATGTTTGCACTGTACAAAATGCTAACTATATTTAGCATTTTCCTTCAGCCTAATTTTCTTTCAAAGTTTGTCCTTCAGCCCAAAAATGAAACTTTGTGTCCTTCAGCCTAAATTTTTTTCAAAGTTTGTCCTTTTGCCTAATTCTCTCTTTGAAAAACCAGTTTCCTGATCTCCTTGGCTATTCGGACTGGCCCGATGGATGGGATAGTAAATTTTGTTTACTCGAATCCAAATTTCCCAAAGTATAAAAGATATAGTTTTCCAAATTTAAATAACTTATTGCATAGAAATGATTTGGAAATGTTTTCCTAAATAAAAGGTGAATTGATTTGGAATTATTCTAAGATTAAAAAATTTTAAATTCACCAAATGATTTGATAATGAGGCATAATGATTCCATATACTGTGAAAAAGATAAAGAAATGATTCAATGATTATATCTCAAGAGATATCTATGAATGAATAAAAAGATGAATTAAATTGATTAATGATTGATAATCATATACGAACTTAACATATTTTTAATCGATGATTGGATCAAAGGAACTAGGGTCGGATTTGGGTAACTCCTATCCGAAAACCACTTCGAACCAATGTATACATTCGAAAGTGAAGACATGTTGAAGAGGATGATTAATGAAGGCCGAGGATCTTCAGAATGTGGGGATTGCTATCATGAGTCCTAGGGGTTTACCCCACATTATATTTATATGGCTGTGATGTCCGCATTCTGAAAATCTTCGTTGTATTGGAGACTGAAGATATTCATAGCAGAAGGACTCCTTGTTGACATTCTCCGAGTAGCTCCCAATATAGAGACATTTATTATAGGAGTGGTCCTATCGTGTTTTCAAATCTTCAGATTGTAAGGACTACTCGCTACTAATGGTAGTAGGAGGAGTGCCTTCAGTTTCATCCAGTCCTAGAACGAACTTGTATGGACGAATGTCTGACAGTGCATTTATGATCATATTAATTGATCTCTATCAACGTATTATCTACTTGGTGGCAGAGAAGGCAACTTCTCTTAGCTTAACACCCTTTCCTGAGACGTACGAGCTCAGGAGTTATACGTTGGTAGAAATCAGTTATGTGATTAAGGAATGGCAATGTGACATTCTAAGTGGAATGAGCTTTGTGGAAGAATAAAGCGTGGCTTTGTCAAAAGAAAAGCGTGGCTTTGTTTGAGTGTACCCTCATGAGCCTCACATCCGGAGATGATACGGGTAATTATATGGTATACGGGACATATATTTTAAGCTATCGGTTATATGAGTATGGAGAAGTCCGGTGGAATCTGGATCCTCAAGGCATATAATGGCTTGTTTGTGAAAAGCGGTAAGGCTACCAGATATTGGTAGTGTAGCAAGTGTAGTTCCAAGTGACTTGCTTGAGAAAAGTGATTAAGGCACTGTGGGAACTATGTTTTTATACATGGATCGAAGGAAAAGGCCATTAGTTTCCTAGCATGTTGGAAATCCAATTCCAATACGAGCTTTACGGTTTTTGATTGTATTCCCAAAATAGCTATAATGCTTTGCAAACATTTCAGCTACCCCTTTGGTATCATATATTCCATCCAGGTATATTCCATTGACCTAGTTTGGATATATTACCATAGGCTTAGTCCGGGTATTGATACTTTCATTTTGTATATATTTATTTGAAAAGTGTTTTCAAACCAATGTCATTAAGAATAATATAAAATGTTTTGATATAAAGTACTTTGGTTATGATAAGATAAAAACCCGTCCATATTTTTGTGTGGGCGTGGTCTTATGAGATACCTTTCTTTTCAAAGGATTTGATTTACATCAGCATTTAAAATTTCGAGTATCTCACGCTGGTTTATCAAGCCTGATGCGGGTATTTTTAATACTCGGGTCAGATCCAAGTAGTTTCAGGATTAGTTGAAGATGCTTGGAGTTTCCAAAGGAGAGCTGGAGATCTTCATTTACGTATGGACGTATTCCATTATCTGCGGTTGTATAAAATGTTTATAATAAACTTAAGTGAAATTTTACGAAAAATTTCATAAACTTATTGAGTATGGAATGAAACATTGTTAAACATTAATTGAATTTCAAGTGAAGGTTAATAAGTGAATAAAAATAAATTGAATGTAAGTGAAATTAATATGAATAATTGAATTTGATTTAAATTGGATGCAGATCGAATAAAAGTAAATAAACGAATATAAATAAAAGAATCGGAAAAAAGGAATGGATATAATAAGATACCCATTGGAATAAATACGTAAATTGTACGTATATTATTATATTCGCATAACTTTTTGATCCAGATTCGAATATACGATTTCGAGGTGGTTTACACCGATCCGAGTTAGGATTTTTCACACGATTTTTTAACGGCAAACCCTGGATATGGATTTTGATTGATTCTGATATTCTCTATCATAGTATATGGCTATACAAGTAGAATGGCAGTTTTTTAATCAAGGAACTGGATCTAAGTCCACACTAGAGTCGTCGTGTGAACGATACTAGTTCGGTAGTGAAATTTTGTGATCGTGCAAGTGATCAGGTATGGTTTTGCGTACACATGATATATGTACATCGTACGGGGTTTAATATTAAATGTTGACATTAGAAAATGCAAATTTATACGATTATGAATTAATTGGATGAATATTAATAGATTTATGGTTTTTCTTGTTGCATTTGCTACGTTTGCATATAGTTATTGTATTAGTATGTGTTATATATTGATATTACTTTTCCTACACATATTCTCATTTATTGTTGAGTGATTAGTAGGTGCGGATGGCGTATGCTTCACATTTGGAGCTCGCTTTCACGCTATACTGATTGTATACGCTTGCTAATATGATGAAAGGTACATATCTCAGATTACATATCGTACTTTTATATTTTTTTTCCCTACGGAATGCCTCATCCTCGAAGATGAGATGTATATTTGTGATTTTATATATATTGTGATTTTTTACGATCGAGCCGCGCAAAGGAGACGTTGGAGAAATTTTCCGTAAATTTAAAGCGTTAACAAAATTTTGGAAAAAATTTTGATAACTAAAAAAATTTGGTTTCAAGTTATAACTTGGAATGAATGAATGGATCATATTAGTTGGTTTTGGAAAGTTAATTATAAATTTAAAGATTGAGAATATATGGCAACAAAGTTTCCACTAATTGATTTTGAAAAGTTAAAAGAATTTGGTAATCTATTTCAACTAATTATTTTGAAAAGCTAATGGGTTTTGTGATACTTTTCTTACTTGGTAATTTCGAGGACGAAATTCTTTTAAGGAGGGGAGAATGTAACGACCCAGAATTTCAGTCATTTGAATTTAGAATATTTAATTGATTTTTAAATATTGAAAAGTTAATTTTATGAGTTAAATAACTTATATTTCAAATATAGCGATTTATTTGATAATTAAATTGTTAAATTTAATATTTGAAATTGTTACATAATTGATGTCTTGAATATAATGTGAATGGAAATGATTTCTAAAGTTGATTTAAATTCTATTTGAATAAGAAGAAAGATAGTGAACTTTTAAATTTGATTTAAAAGTAATTAAACCGATTGGAAATTACTCATTTTAATTAATTTGTAAAAATAGTTTTTGGGGACTATCTCGGATTTTGACGAAACTGGTTTCATTGGATCCGTAATAGTGAATTATTATATGCTGTCGAATTTTGATTGGATGTATCGTTTGGTCGTGCGAGTTCGAAACATGTTGGAATTTATTAAAGGAATTTAATTTTATATAATTCGATTTTTAAAAGCTATCTTCTGTGTATGATGGAATTGGCTCCCGATATATATTCCATTGTGTTCAGAATATGGGTATAACATATAGAACGCCAGGCGGCACGCTTCATTTGGAGTTCGAAATTTTAATGGGTGAATAGTGCCGAGTTTAATTTGCTATAAAAGGACCTCCATTCCCTTCATTTTCAAACCCTAATCCTAAAATAGATTTCAGCCGCCATTAAAATAAAACCATCCAATGGCCATGTCGATCAGAGCTTCTAGAGGCAAAATTAGCGTTTGACTTCAACTAACAAAACATAGAGCACGACCATACGAGCTTAACCAATGGCTGGATCGTCGAATCATTGCTCGACATGGGCATAATAGTCCTGCGTTTGAACTGCGGTTTTGGGTTTATCTCGCGTGTGCGCTCGAGAGGCAGGGCCAGGCGGGGCGAGGAGGAGAGCGGCTCGGCGGTGAGGTGGCGCGCGAGCATGGGGGGCGGCTTACGGCTGGAAGCGCGATCGAATTGAAGAAAATAAAAATAAAAAACACGTGCGTGCATGTGCTTGTAGTTGAGAACAAGGAGGAAGAAAAGGTTTAGTTTAAACTTAATTTAATTTTAATTTATTTAATTATAATTAATTATATTGAATGTTCATAAATCCGCAACTTTCTTGTATGAGGTCCAAATCGAGCGTGAAAAGTTGCGTTACGTTCATGTCAACGAGCACTACACTATGAAGTTGGATTGAACAAATTCGAAGATAGTAGGAATTTTGAGTTAAATTGAACGACCATTCAATTTTAATTCAAATTGGAGCACTTAGGCGATTTTTGGAATTTTTTGTGAGTAAACTCACCTCTCCGAACTACTTATATTTTTGTATAAGTGGGAATAATTTTATTTATGCTGATTGTTGCTTGTTCGATGATTTAGTATATTTATTAGTTGGTTTGGATATATATTCCCATCTATTGGAGCGGATGAGACCCTATTATGTTCCCGTGTAAGAGCGGATGACTCTATGTGTACAAATCCCGCCTCGAAGCGGTTAATTTTTATATTATTTGATTATATGCTATTTGTGATGCAGGGGGACAGGTTGGAGGGATCCAACAGGATTCCTCACCACTGTTGATTTTACTTTTCATGTATATGTTGATATATGATGTGTGGTATGTCATGTTATGGATTCTGATATGATTTGACTTATTTAGTGCTGTAGTAGCACTGTACCTTATTTTTGGTATTTTGAAATACTAAAAATGATGGTTTTGATTTAAAAAGGATTTTGAAGTGATTTCGGAATTTTATATTTTTTAATAATTTTAAATTATTAAAAGAAAGGAATTTGATTTAAAATAAATAAAGTATGATTTTTTTGTATTTTTGATTTACTATTTTGTAAAGTGTTTTAAATAGAGATTATAAATAAGTTTATAAAAAGTATTTATAGAAGTGATATTTTATAAATAAAGAAATAGATTTATAATCAGAATTTATGAATGTTTTGTAAATGGATTTGAAGTTGTTTGGTAAAGGGAATATAAATGGATTTTATAAATAAATTTGATTTCTAAGGAAGTAGATTTCTAAATAGATTTTGTATAGTAAATTTAGTTTTTATAAAAGAATGATTTATAAATAAAATTTTGTAAATAAAGGAGTTTTATAATAGTGAAATTTATAAGCGTAGTTTTTAAATATAGAAATGATTTATGTTTAAGCATGGATTTTTATTTAAAGGAATGTTTGAAAGAAAGATTTTAATGGAGTTAATGGTGTTAAAAGTGAATTTATCTTTTGAAAGTAATGTTTTGGAAAATAATAATTCCAAATGAAATTTAATAGTTTAAAAGAAATTTAAAATGTGATATTTATCGGAAACATAGATTTCAACATTTATTGTTGTAATAGACATTTTCGGAAAGTATGAAAGGCATGAACTATAATACTGTTGTTATAGTATATGATTTCCGAAAGGAAATGTTTTATATAGTATATGGGATTATGTGTGTGTATATATATATATATATATAATTTATCAAATCCCTATACTAATGATTTTGGGTTGTCGTAACGATGTTTTGCGCAACATCGTTTTGACCTAATAAATTATGTTTTGACCTTTCATCGTGAAATACAAAAATCGGTTCCTATGATCGTACTAAAGGCTTGATGGTGTTGGAGCATTGCTTCCTATACTTAACACCTATCCGGAGGCATACAGACTCTGGAGTTGTATAGTATAGAAAACTATTTGGCGTGTCTCCAAATGGTAATGTTATTTAATATGCTTATTCCATAAGTATATGGAAATGTTTTCCAATATAGAAAGATTGAAATGATTTCGAGATTATATATTTTTAAAGATAATTTGAAGTAAATGTTTGGAAATTGATTTAAGTAATAAAAGATTTAAATTAAATGGGCCTGGTGATTGCTTATGGTGCTAGATATTATTGTTTGCTTTGATTGTTAAATAACCTGCTATCAAATTTGGCCTCTTTATTGTTGTTGATCCAAAGAGACTGGGACCAAAATTATCCGAAACCTCTTCGGACCAACGTATATGCGTTCAAATGTGTAGGTATTGGAAGACATTGATATTTGGGATTTTCGTAATGAAGGACTGCCTGTTGATCATTTGGGGATAAACTCCCAATATACATATAGTAGTAGTGGTCTCTTCGTTATGAAATATCCAATGTAAGGACAATCGCTACTGATCCTAGGGGTGATTTCCAAAACAGGATGTGGAAAGAAAAGTGCCTTCGGTTTGTCCTGTTCCTGGACAACTTGTATGGACGAATGTCTGACGTTGCTTTTCTAATTACAATGATTGATCTCTATGAACGTATTATCTGCTTGGTGGGGGAGAAGACAACTTCTCTTAGCTTAACACCCTTTCCTGAGACGTAAGAGCTCAAGAGTTATACGTTTGTAGAAATCGGTTGTGTGATGATGGAATGGCAATGTGGCATTCAAAGCGTAAAGTGATTTGTGTTGTGTGAAAGGTAAACGTGACCTTAGGCCTCACACCGGGGAATGACCGAAACATGGTAGATGCGGCAAGGCTATGTGGTTCGAAACCATTAGGATATGATCATCCTCTTATAGATATATTTATTCCCACTATGACGTTCGGGTTTTAAATCATTGTGGATGTATGCGATGAGGGCCCTCGGATAGGTCGTTAACGACCAGGGTGATGACATATTCGGTACTATCTAGTAAGAGGTATGCCGGTTTTGTGTTGGTAGAGGACCAACACTTAGGCCTCGGTACATTCCTCTAGAGATGTACTGCCGGAAGGTAGTCCCTTCACCTAGTCATTTGTATGGAAATCCATTATCCACTACATGCCTGCCATGTTGTTTGTAGAACCAACTATGTGGCTAGTATGCTGGAATTTAATCAATGTAACCATTTCGGCTATGATTAATATTATTTGTATACTAGAAACTAGTATAATATAATAGGATTTGTTATGAAATGTTTTGGTTATCGTAAGGTAAAAACTCGTCTATGTTTATGTATGGGTGTGGTCTTACGAGATACCTTTGTTTTGATAAAGAAAAGTTTTATAACTTTAAAATTCAGTTGAGATGTGTTTTCTCATGCTGGTTTACCGGACTGATCCAGACGTTCTTCCCTTTCAATGCTCGGGTCAGACCGAGCATATTTACAGATTTAGATTTGTATGCTTTGGAGCTTCAGCAGACGAGCTAGAGGTCTTTTGGTCATATTCCCGTATTTGTTTATTTTCCGCTGCATTGTTGTGTAAATTGTTAGCATTTGTAAGGTCAGGTTGCTATAACTATCCAGGCTAATGATTAGTGAATGTGATTTGTTGTATTCCGATGGATGTATGTATATTATAGTTTCTGTTTTGTAAAGCTCATTGATATTATATTATATGTTGTTCCACTGCAATTGTGAGATTCTGTGATTGATTTAGTTTCTTCCTCTTCTTCTTCTCTTCTCTCTTCTCTTTCTTTCTTTCCCATAACGATCGGCTTTTCCAACATTCGATTGCTCGGCACGCAATACAGTGGACGTATTAGTGTCAATTTTCGAGGGTCGAAAATTCCATGCCGTTACATTTCGGGTTTGTTGTGTATATTGTGGCCATGGATAGGTCAGGAATGACCGAGGTGATGTCATATTCAGGACTATCTATAGTAAAGGTAGTCCGGTTTTGTGTTGGTAGAGGTTGAAGCCTCAGGTGCATCCCTCTATAGATGTACTGTCGAAAGGTAGTCCCTTACCTTGTCATTGTAAGGAATCCATTCTTCAATACGAGCCTTTACAATTTTAGTTGTAAACCTATTTTATGCTGGAATTTAATAAATGTAACAATTTCGGCTAAGATTATATATATTTATTTGAAAGAGTTTTCAAAGAATGTCATTAAAAATAATATCTTTGATTTTACATTGCAAATGATTTGGTTATCGTAAGGTAAAAACCTATCCATGTTTATGTGAAGCGTGGTTAGGCCTGTCAATGAGTACCCGAAATATCTGAAATCTATCCCCATCCGTATCCGAAAACATGAAAAATATCTGATATCCGAAAAGCGTATACGGATATCCGATATCCGAAACGTATTTCAGATATGGATACGGATATGGCTGTATCCGTATCCGATAAATATCCGTCCGGTTTGAAATTAAATATATATATATATATATTAATATGTTATTTTATATCCATAAATTTAATATAAATCTACTTCATTTTACAAAAATACAACCCATTATCCCTTGGTCCGGCCCAAATTCCCAAAATACAACCCATAGTCCTCAAAAAGTTAACCCATTTGATGTAATTTATGTATTATAATGTTTTTTCATCTTTTTTCAGCCAAAAAAATGAAATATGCATTATATTGATTAATTTTTGGATATTTTCGGATACATTTTGAGGTTCGGATACAAATATTTTCGGATATCCAAAAATATCCGTATTTGCTAAGCCGGATACGGATATTTTCGGATATCCGAAAATATTCGCGGATACGGATACAGATAATATTCAACGGGTATTCGCGGATATCGGATACGGATTCGGATACGGATTTTCATTTTCGGATACGGATACAGATACAGCACTATCTGTATCCGATTGCATCCGTTTACAGGCCTAAGCGTGGTCTTATGAGATACCCTTTGTTTTCAAAAATATCCATACACACCTGTCCCATGACTGACACAGAGTTTATTTTCTTTTCCCTTAAACTCTGGATGCCCTATTTTTCCAAGCAGCCAAGTAGTTCAGGTCTAGCTTGGAACATTTTGGAGGAGCTTAGAGTTGGAGCTGGAGTTTCCTTTGTATATGTTTATCCACTTCCATTTCCGCTGCATTTGTTATTGTTTGTATTTAGCACAAATAAGGACAGAGATTTATGATTGTCCAGGTTGAGATTAGGATAGAATCTGAAGTATCTATTTAAAATTTCCGCTGTAAAGATTATATATTGAAATAATATATGTTATTTCATTCGTGTAAGATTCTATTCTGTTTTCTTTTTCTTTTTACCCTTGATCAATTATCTTTCTGGCACTTGGATATTCGGCACGTGAATACCGTAGATGTATTAGTGTCGATTTTCGAGGGTCGAAATGGCGGGTCGTCACAATCCATTCATGTATTACCGTGATGTCTCTTAGATGAGGATGGATGTTACTTGACGAGAGCTGACACACCTATTTTTAGGCATGCTAGGGCCTAGAGAGTTCATTATATCATATGTGTTATTTTTACTAATTTCCATATGCTTTTAATAAACAATTATGGGTATGTCAATTTAACCTACATTAGCACAAAAACTGAAAACTATGACTCGATAGATATGAATATCAAATGGTAGATTCAGAGATGATGTGGGATTTGCAATAGTCAAAAATAGAAACTATAACATATGCTTGATTATCAAAAATATCATAACACCATTATTTACAAAATGTAATATCCTTAATCACTAATGTAATTAATATAAATATTTTTGAAAATAATATAAAACATTTCAATTGATTGTGATATGATTTCAAAACTAAATTCTTTAAAATATCTCAAAAAATATTTTTGGGTTTATATTCTATCATTGAACATACATTATATTGGTTTTATAGTTATTTGCATAAAAAGGAGCACATGGACTAAGGGTGTATACATTAATATATTGAAGCAAAAATCAAAGGCCCATCGTGAATGATTTCATTTCAAAGCTCAAAATTTCATTTTCAAACTCATCTCTCAAAATCATGTCATGTGTAAAATACCAAAGAATCATCGCAAGGAGTTTCATTTCAAAATTTTCATTTCACAAACTTGTTTCCAAAAGTCATTCCAAGAATTAAGAGAAGATCATCTCAAGAAGTTTGAGCATTTTCAAATCAAGGAATTTTCTAGTCAAGACTCTCATATCAAAGTTTTCATCAAAAATCAATGTAAAAAATATAGCCAAATTGTCTCATTTCAAAAGATTCACAACGTGAATAAATATGGAGAGCAAAACAAAAACAAATCCTAAGAAAGTAGAAACATATTTTTGGTTTTTTTCTTACATGTTCAAAATAGAAATTCTAAGAAGGAAAAAACATGTTTATGGATTTATTTATTTATTTTGAAAATAAAATAAAACAAAAATAAAATGCAAACTCACCATATGTGCATGAAATAAAATGTGTGAAATATCGGTCATTCCATGAGACGTATAAGCTATAAAAAATACCAGACTGTAGGAACCATAAAGATTAAAAGTCATACCGTATGTTCTGACTAGAGAAAACAAGTTACAATTTCACAATACCACTTATTATATGGGCTATCTATCATATTTAACAATGATTCCACTTCTACTCTCTACAAGACGTGGTGGTGTAATGATCTTCAGACATAGGTTTTATGTTCAACCTCTTGATTTCTCATCATCAATGTCAAGCATGAAAGATAAGCTTTATTAAACAAGCGATTACATACTCCACAATATCAACCGAATTTGCTCCAACATTCGAGTTTCTTAATAAAATCATCTTAGTCAAACAAGAGCACCCACAACCAAAAACTTTTGAACATATGATTTGTTAGTAATCATCCAAAATAGATATCATAATCATATGTATGTCAAAAGATTATTCTCAGTTTTCAAATATTGAACATAGCTGTTTTGAATTGTCAATCTATATTGTAACCATTATTTGAAATTTGAAGTCCATAATTTAATTTAGCATAAAACATGAAAGTTTCAGATACTAAAAATTTCTAATCAACAAATTAGGTTTCAAGTCAAAATGACAGCTAGATCAAAAGAAATATTCAAAATACTACAACTTATTTGAATAACTAAGATACACTTTTCAAACAATGTGCTAACTTGATTACTATTTTCGAGATTTTATGAAATGAATTAGCAAGTTACTAAATATGAAAGTTATAGTGGCATATATTAGCTTTCCAAATCGTCAAGAGCTATTGAAAACAGAGTTACTGTGTTCAAGTTATGATCAATTAACTACAACTACATAAAAATAATTTTGCGATGTTTATTACCGATATTATCAACTTGAATGCATTTTATAAACAATTTCTCAAATGAATCAGCCAAAGCTCAAAGAATAAAAATTATAGTGTTAGAAGGTTTTGCAACATGTTTCAAACATTGTACCATATTATTTGTAGGTTTTTAAGTCGTTTAAGGTCAAAATATGGAGAAATTAAAAATACAAAAATTATAGGATTTTATACCTATTTTCTAAAAAATATTAAATTGAGTAAATTGGAGTTTCAAAGCTTAAGGTATGATAATTTTATTGCAGCAATGTCATAAAGTCAAAACTCAAAATAAGGAGATAAAATTGGAAAATACAATTTAGAGTCATACCTATTCTTACCTTTGAAGTTGTGCTATTGTTCACCATTGTTATCTAAAGTGCGTGGATATCCACTTTGTTTTTCTAGGCTATGTTAGAACTAGACCAGCCCGTAGTGGAAGTTATGGGTGAATTTCAACTTTAAACATATTGGATCTTTATTGGGCCTTTGAAGTCTAATTTATTATAACATTTCTAAATTTCTTTTAAATAATTTTATTTAAATTTATAAAATAATATTATATAATTTATTTAATGTTATATCATATATATATGGGTATCGCACGCACGCGCGCGCGCGCGCGCGCACACACACACGCACACACATATATATATATATATATTTGTACGTGTGCATGCATGTGTAACATATCAATCCGTGCAAGGTATAGTATAACCAAGTATAGATGCTGGAATTTATAATGCAACAGACAAGTTAGCTCATCTAACATACAAATTTATTGTCTAAATGTATGTTTATATATTTTACTTATATATAAATATATTACAAATATGTTTATATATATAAACTCTAAAAAATTATTCAAATAATTTTATATAAATATGTATTTAGAATAAATATTTTAAAATGTATATATAAACATAATTATGAAATATTAACAATATATATTTAGAACTATATAAATATGTTTGAATTATTTGTAAAATATATTAAATAAAATAATTTTTTTATTGTAAGGTCGAAAATAGTACATGTATAAATATAATTCTTTTTAAACATATATATATATATGACTATATTAAATGCTTACATGTATATATGTATATATAATAATATATATATATATATATATATGTATATTAATACAAATAAAATCTCAAAATAATTTATATTAAATATATCGCTACCTGGTTTTGCCCATGGCTCGGAAAAAATGTTTTTTTTAAGTTTTAAATATAGTTTATAATAAATTACTGTACGAAAATTAATATAAATTTAATAAAAAATAATTTTTCAAAACTAAATTTGAGTTTTAAATTTCCTTTAAAATTATAAATGATAATTTTGAATTTTGAAAATTTAATATATACTTTTATAATTTAAAACAGTTTAAAAATCAATTTTTCAACTTTCGACTTATATTTAAATATGGATGCGTTTGTCATACATCCCTGGTAAGGTTTGAAAATACATAAAACATCCCTCCGTTTTTTAATAAGTTTCCGGTCCCTGTTTTCAAATTCACGCGCGCACAAAGATCCAAATACCCTTTATGTTATTAACATTTCAAACGTGTATAACTTTCTGTAGAAACATCAGATCAACATACCGTTTTCACCAAAAAATCAAATAATTTATGATCATTAAAATGAGATCAATTGTTGATACCAAAAAATCATATTTGTAGTAAAGGTGCAATTATTCCATATATTTGCAGACAATTCTGCAAATTTCGGACATCTTTGATTTTTCTTCAAATATGCAACTATTGCATATAATTGCAGACATTTCTGCAAGTATATGGTATAATTTATTGTATATAGTTGCAGAAATGTCTAGAACTATTGCATATAATTGTAGACATTTCTGCAATTATATGGTATAATTTATTGCATATAGTTGCAGAAATGACTGCAACTATTGCATATAATTGTAGACATGTCTACAATTATTGCATATAGGTGCAGAAATGTCTGCAACTATTGCATGTAATTGCAGACATTTCTGCAATTATATGGTATAATTTATTGCATATAGTTGTAGAAATGACTGCAACTATTGCATATAATTGCAGACATTTCTACAATTATGTGGTATAATTGCAGACATGTCTGCAATTATTGCATATAGTTGCAGAAATGTCTACAACTATTGCATATAATTGCAGACATTTCTGCAATTATATGGTATAATTTATTGCATATAGTTGCAGAAATGTCTGCAACTATTGCATATAATTGCGGACATTTCTGCAATTATATGGTATAATTTATTGCATATAGTTGCAGAAATGTCTACAACTATTGCATATAATTGCAGACATTTCTGCAATTATATGGTATAATTGTAGACATTTCTGCAATTATTGCATATGATTGCTGAATTGTCTGCAATCATACCATATAATTGCATAAATTTGAAAAACACCAATTGTCTTGCCGTTGTTTTTATATATGCACAATGCCACTCGTTAGAAAGATAATAAAATTTGTGATTTAATGGTAAAAAATGGTCTGTTAATCCGTCGTTTCTACAAGAAGTTATTGCATTTTAAAGATTGATAATTAATGAGGTGCAAATTTTAATTATGGATGTGAGAATAACATCCATATATGAAAGAAATCAACATTGCTGCAATGGAGAAGAGAGGTATTGTAGGGAAGAAAATTGTAATATTTGAAAATAGGGATGTAATTTGTAACGGCCCGTAAATTTTGTTAATTTAATTAGTTAAATTAATAAGATTTTCGTAATTAAATTTAGAAAGGAATAGAAATTTTATAATAAATATTGAAGTAAATGTTAAGAATGAATTGAGTTAATGGTTATTAGAACTAATTGTTGAAAATTTAAGTGAATATAAAATAAGTAATAAAAGGTAAGCATTTAATTTACCAATGTAATAATATATTGATTTAAAGTATCTGAATGTAAATTTAGGCAATAATATTAATGCATCAAGATATAGCCAATGCTAATTAAAGGTTAATAATTAATGGATTGAATGAAATTATATTTATGTAGATGTTATACTTAGCTACGGATATATGGTAGTAAATGTAAGCATTCAATTAATTAATGAATTTAGTAAATTTGTAAAGTAATAATATAATAGGTGGTAATTAGTTGGGAAGAATGAGCATACAAAATAATTAAATATTACTTTAATGAAAATAAGTGTAGTAAGGGAAGTGTGAATGTAAAATTTATAGAAACGTGAATTATATTAAGGTAAATTCATTAATTGGATTTAAACCTAAATTAATGTGTTCAATTGATTAAAGTACACATTTAGAATGTAATATTTATTCAAGTAAAGATGTGATTTGGCGTATATTAATGTAATGAAATAATTAGCGTTATATATGGAATTATAATCTGGATTGATAAGTAACGAACTTTTAAATGCAATCAAAAGCAATAGGTGACATTTAATATAGGTTGTTTATTTATTTTGTAAATAAACTTTGGTAATCAATTACAGTAAATCCAAATTTAACGTTTGGTTAATGTAAATTTAAGTAATGTTAATTTTACTCATAATATGAATTGATTGATTTAAAGAATGGAAACCAAGATTTTATTCAACTGAAATATAAAATTCAATAATTGGATTTATTGCAATTTAACGAAATTGAATATAGCTAAATAATACGTTATTTGCAATGAAGATGGAATATGAGAAATTTATGTAATAGTTTGAATCCAATGGTAAACCCATCTATTTGACAATAATTAATGGAATAACGTTTATGCAAACTAATTTAGCGCAGTCACTATTAATTGAAACCTATTGCAATAAATGGAATTAAATATTACGTTAGTGTGGATTTAAGGTAATTTGGTAATAATGTATTGTTAATGGTTATGAATGAATTGATAATTAAAAGGAAGGGTAGTGATGTTAATATAGGTTGACTATACATAAGTTGAATGAAATCCCAATAAAGGAAGTAATGCAAATATATATTTAGCAAAAATTTCAATACTAGTGGAAAAATTAGTTAATACACAATAAAGAAAGAAAGTTGATGTAATAGAAGAATGGAACCTAGATGAAATGATTAATGTGATTTAAAATCTTAAGCTGGGTGTGCATTAATTTATAATGGGATATAAAAGCTAAATTAATAATTTAAAGTGTTGATGTTACCTTTAAGATGGTAAATTTATAATTGATTCATAATAAGAAAATAAGGAAAGGTTCAAATGAATGGATTCATTTGGATAGCAATTGACAATTTATGAATTTATATAAAATAAAATAGTAAGTTATAATTGATCGAAATAGTGGGGATAATACAATTTGTTATAAGTGAAACATAGGTAAACAAATGTAAGTATTGAATTTATAAGAGAGAGAACATTAAATTGTAAGTTTATAAGTGTAATTAAACGTAGCTTATGTTTTGTGAAAATATAAGGAAAGTTTGATTTAATGAAAAGAAGAACGTTTATATCAAATAAAATGAATGTTTCATTTGTGAATGTAGATTTAGTTTCATTAGAGTAAAGAATAGAATGATTTGTAAAAAATAAAAATAAAATAGAATATATATATATTTATTTGAACGCTGTTTTAGCATATAGATTGATTACAAGAATAAGAGTATAATTTAAGTTATTTATTACTATGGTGTATAAACAACAAATGTCTAAACATCTTTAAATGACTTAAGGAAACAATTGTTCTATTTTTCATCCATTTTGGTTTATCTATTTTGAAATTTAACTTTGTTATTAATTGCAATCAATGTAATGGAAATATTTTAATTAAAAGGAAAGAAAACGTAAAAGGAAAGAAACGTTGATTGTAATTAATAGATTTAATAAAAGAAACGCGCGTTTTGTGTTAAACTGAAATGGTGCTTTAAAGGAAATAAAAGAATTTAACTTTTTCATTTTTAAGGTGAGTATAATTTTATTAATTATGCGTAGATAAAAATTATATGGGTACAAATTGAGTATTATTTGAGTGAATGAAATTAATTTGATTACGTTTCGGAGAAATTGAATTTCAAAATGTGTATGTGGTCCCTTCATTTTTTTTGTTTTTATCACATGTACGTTTTAAAATAGTTATCTCATTTTAATACTTGGCCCGTTCATTTCTCCTTCTATTTAACACCTAGGCCTAAACCTTTAGGCTACATTTAATTCTTTCCATCTCATTTCTTTTCTCTCTTCACCTTCATCCTTTCTTTTTCATTTTTTTCCTTCTTCTTCGAATCTTCTTCTTCTTTTTGAAAGCTTCTTTTCTTTTTCAATTCTTCATCTTCTTTAAATTTTCTTCTTCTTTTTCAAACATTCTTCTTTTTTTTCCACATCTTCTTCTTCAAATCTAGATGCATACAAACTTCTCCGTCTCTTCCAAAACATTCTTAAAAAAAAGGAGATTAAGGAAAAAAATCAAAATAAAATATTACGGAACACGATAGCAATCAAGAAGGAGACTAAGGAAACATAGAGCGGAGCTATGGATTAGAAGTTTATTTTTTTAGATTCGTATAAAGGTGAGTGTATTAACCCACTCACAACTTCTAAGATTTCTTATGTTTGTTAAATTAAATTTTGATGTGATTTAAAATTTATCTATTATTGTTTGGGCATATATTTAATAATCATCTCAGTTAGATAGCATTTATTTAAATAAATTGTTATTTAATTTTATTTTTGCATATAATTTGACAGTTAAATTTATCTATTATTGCATATAAACTACCAGTTAAACAGTTATTAATTTTTATTGAATATAAACTATTCGTTGATGCCTGTTATATTATATATTTTTTATATTGATGTTTTGTTTAAATTGGATGATGATTGTAATAAATGTTTGTTTATTGATATTTGGATGAATGGATGCAATATTTTATATTGTATAAACTGCCACTTATTATGCATTTTCATTTCATTCGGGATTGCGGTTTGAAATGATATATAACCGTAAACTTTTATTTTTAAAATTACGGATTGAAATGATAAATATCCGTATCACTTGACCGTAGGAGTTAAAATTTTATACAGGCACCGTGGTCTATATATAAAATATTTTAAAGTGATTTTCTATGGTTTGGAAAGAAATATACAGTTTAATAAATATTAAATTTTGATATTATATAAATATTATTTTTTATATAGTTAAATTCTAAAATTTAAGCTATGTGTAACTTGATGATGTTTTAAGTTTGATTTACGAATATTTCAAGTTTGAGCTTTATTTAAGGGATATTGAATTTATTAAATAAATATTTCTAAACTAAATAATAGTAAATTGAATTATATATAAGATTATCAGATTAGGTTGGGAATTTTGGAATATTTAAAGACTTGAAATATATCAAAATTGAAATGTTTTATTTAAATTAACGTATTATTGTTTTCAAAGTGTTGGTTTTCAAAATTGTTATAACTTTGAAAGTAATATGGTTTGAAAATGAATTTATTTGAAATAGAATTTATTTAAGAATTATCTATGAATATATTGATTGGAAACCTATTGAAATTGAAAATTTAGAATATGACTTCAAAATGTGGTTTGGGTTTAAGATGATTTAAAAGAATATTTCAAGTTTATCTAAATTAAAGAAAGATTTGTGATTGGAAATTTAGATCTTATTTAAATGATATATTATTGAATTTGTTTTTAAAGTATATACTATTTTGAAGTAAAGGATATGTTTTGAAATGGCAAAAATATTTTGGTTTTGAAGTATATACTATTTTAAAGTAAAGGATATGTTTTGAAATGGCAATAATATTTTGGTTTTTGAAGTATATACTATTTTGAAATAAAGAATATGTTTTGAAAGGGCAATGATTGTGTTTTTAAAAGTATATGTATTTTTAAATGACCATGGTATTATAATAACGATTGGTTGTTAAAGAGACCGGGATCGGATATTGTAACGACCCGGAATTTTCGAACCCGAAAATTCCAGATAGTTAGAAGAAAAGAAAGAGATAGAAGAAAGAAACAGAAAGAAGAAAGGAGAACAGAGAACACAACATCTCACATTCGCAGCGGATTAAATATAATAATAAATAATAATATCAGTTATACAAAGAAAACTGTATTTGTTAATTACATTTTAATACATCAGATTTACAACATTCACAAATGTACTAGACAGTTAAAATTAACATGTCTCAGACAACTATAATATCACAGCGGAATATACTCCATACGTTCCTGCCATCCAGCTCGCCTCCTGAGCTCCAGAACGTCCTTACCTGAAAATCTGTAATACTCGGTCTGACCCGAGCATTACATCAAAGTAACACCCGGGTCAGGCTGGAAACCAGCGTGAGTAAACCCATATAATTTTTAATGCCAAGTTATAAACTTATTTGCAAACCAGGGTAACTCGTTCCTTAGTACGAGCTCTTAACTAGTTATAGCCAACACTTATTCCACAAAACAATACTAAGTACCGTTACTTAGTTTAAATAGTCCGGTTTACTTAAATTTATCTCATTCCAGCCTATTAGATTCCATATTCACATCTATAATGAATTAAAGATTACTAATCGAAGTGGTTCCGGATATTGTTGATATCCGACCCCGGTCTCTTCGAATTCAATGTCATCCTTAAAACCAAGTTGTTTAAGTGAATACAATTAAATTTAAAATTCAGAATACAGCATTTCATCACAGATAGATAATCCATATTATCACAGTTAAATCTCAACATATCATCTCACATAGTATCACGAATCATATATCAGATATATTAATTAATTCGAGGCATTCTATATCATACAATCATCCATAAGCAAGATAAATTTGTCACACCATTTCTAATTAATTTAATTAACCACCCATGAATTAAATTAATTACTTTGATTACCTTTAAATCTTGCATACTTAATGATTATTTAATTTCAAACCAATTAATAAATCATCCCTTAATTATTCATCTTAATTAATCATCTATGATTAATTATTCTTTATCCATTCACATTTATCCACCCTTAATTACTCTTATCAATCAAAGATCTTCTAATCACTTACATTTATTAGTTGTTCTTTTAACTAATTACATTAATCTTTTAATTACAAATTGAATTAATTAACCCTTGTCAAATTAATCCTTAATTACTTATATTAAGAATTTATCATTTTGAGTAATTAATCTCTAATTACTTTCATTTATTAATCTTTAATAATTAATTAATCTTTAATTAATTATAACCCTTAATTACTTAATTTATTTAATCCTTAATCATTAAACAATAAATTTAATTAATCCATTAATTAATTAGTTAAAAGATAAATCGTTTATCTTACTTAACTTCTGAATTATCATTTAAAACCCTATTTAATAAACTCTAGGGATTAACTAACATTAATCTATTAACTTAAGATTTTAAGTTAAATCTGAAACAAGTAATCACTTTCGTTCCCGAAGACAACCCCGAGCAAAAACAACTGAAACCCCGAGTTCCCTTCGTGCCAACCACTTTTCTTCTTTCTTCGAGTCAAACTCTCAACCTCTACGAGTCTGACCCGAGAAAACTTTATCTTCCCCGATCTTCAGCAAACAAACCAAACCACCGATACACTTCTGATACACGTGCACATGCACAGAAACTCCGGCGAACTCCGATCAATGCCGCGATCACCGATGAGTCGGCGACAACCTCCACCAGCCACCAGAGCACCCAGAAAACCAAGATGTTGACGAACTCGAAATCAAGCTATGCGACCAACTTGTGAACTCGAACTCCAATCAACAAAAACCCTTCGCCTCGACGATACCGACAGTCTGAAACATCGCCATCATGCTCATCTTTTCGTCAACGATCCCTACTTCGATTCTAACAACCCCGATCGATTCCAATTCGACGTTGACGATGCAATTGTCTCAAGAACACGATCGACTTAAAACTGGTTTTAAACCCTAGATCGATCATGTTTGCCATCCACGATGATCAGGAATTTTATCGAACATTTTTGCCAAACTCTCCGACCTCCCATCAAGCTACAGTTTCGATCTCGACAACCAATGACTCATTGTTCGCCAGAATTTGGTGAAAATGGTGATTCCGTTCATCTCCCGATTTCTCTCTCGATAGCGAACTAAAAATCTTGAATCTTATTTCAAAAATCATGGTTTTCCAAGTCGAATCTGGTGATGTAAATGAATTGAGAAATTATGATACTTGAATCAAGACATAAATTTGAATTCTTACTGCATATCTTCTTTCCTGATCAATTTTTCATCATTCTTATCTTAAGATTATTTTTAAAAGTTAGATCTTGATTTTATAAACACATTTCCTTTAGATCATAAAGTCTATAATGAATCAGAGTAGAAGAAATTTAATTTTAAACAGGGTTTGAAGCCTGTATCCTTTGAACAGAGAAGAGAATGCCTGGAATCAGACATACACAACATATATATACACATTTTTGTATACATGCAACCATATTTATACATGCAATCATATTTCACAGCTTCGCTTCAAATGTTCATCACAAACATCAAGTTATAGACCAGATTCAAAGTAGTTTTACTCACCTTTGTTTGAATCAGAGGAAGCTTTGAAAATCTGGAAATGGTTTGATAACTGGAAATTGCTTTTGCTCCTGAATCTGGACTTGAATTTGAAACTGCTGCTTGATTTAATTTGAAACTGAGTTGAAATCTGAAGGTGTTGAGTTAATCTTTGTTTAACTTGTTTCAGGTTTTAAATCTTTCAAGGGTTTGATTTCTTTGGTTCTTTTCCTCAGGTTTATGTTACAGACTTTTATTTTCCTTTGTCTAAGAAAATGAAGATGAGAAAGAAATGAGAAGTTTTTAACTGAATAATGCCTGGTTTTTAAATTTTGTTTACAGGCTATTTGTTTTGAACGGTGAAGGTGAAAGAAAATGTTAAGAGAGGAAAATAAAGATATTATATAACCTTATTAGAAATAATTTTAAATAGATGACACTTGTTTAAATTATATGCTAGAATCATTACACTTGGCTAATTTCTTATTATGATGCTTACACATGTAATTTGCATGTATTAAATGTTTTTATATGATCTTATATTATATATCAATTTGTTTTTATATTAATAAATGAATATGTTTTTAAATCTATACCTATTTTAAATATTCTTATTCATGTGTAATTTAAAAGAAAGAGTATTGATTCTTTATTTAAATCTTTTCTTATGTTTTATGTTTATATTCATACATGATCTAAAAATAATCATATATATTTATTCTTGAATTTCCAATCCAATTCTATGTAAAATCTACTCATATGTATATATATTCATATAACAACACATTATTATTTATTTTAAAAGAATAATTTGCCAAATTTTAAGTAATTATATTAGGAGATTATAAAATATTTATCCAGATATTTATAATTCAATTTTTATTATATTTCCAAATTCATTTACATATCCGGATATCTTTTATTATTAGGATTTTATCTGTTTAATTGTTTAAAACAGTTAATTATCCAATTAACAGATGTCCAAAAATCTGGATTATCACATTCCTCCCCCCTTTAAAACTTTTCGTCCTCGAAAAGGAACGAAACTAGAATTTATTAAAATACTTAATATCAGTTAACTTTTCTCTTTGAATATTTTTAACTCTTAACTCTTTTTATTTAAATTCTAAGATACTTTAAAATCTATATAATATTGTCAAAATAGTTTATAAAAATATCATTTTATAACTCGATGTTTCAACAAATCCATCATCGTTTTCACAGAAATTCGGTCATACGTTGATCAGGCGTAGGACTGAAAATCTGTAAATACTCAGCAGATCCATTTCAACATCCAGTGAAAATATTCGGAAAATAATTTTATTGAAAATATAGAAAACAATTTTGAAAATAGAGGAAATATCTTTGGTGAGAATGCTCTGGAAATCATCACTCCCATCCATGGTCGCAGTTAACCCGATGGTTACGTTGCCGTCCCGGCAAAATCCACAGATAACTGTAGGTCTCCGCGCTCCTCGATTACGCCATGGAACCCGCTACAGATCGCAGTTATACCCGGGCCTTACGTTGCTAGCACAGCACAAACCCATATAACTGTAGGCATCAGCGCCTCCGAATTTCGCTGCCAAATAATGAAACTTCTCCCACATAGGTCGCAGTCTACCGATATAAAATCAAACGCAGACTGTTGGCTCTCAGCGGCACAAACGACTTTCGCTATGTTACCATAGTGTCACAGTCTACCGATATAAAATCAAACGTAGACAGTTGGCTCTCAGCGGCACACATGACTTTCGCTATGGTCTGCAGTAGATCGCAGAGACATCGAGTTAAACTGTCGTCACAGCATAACCCAAATGCCTCTGTGGGCACCAGCCCCTCGACTTTCGCTACACAAATAATCCTCAGGAACTAGTTTATTCCGGACTCCTCACAGGATCAACTTTAGAAACCCCCCTTGGGGCTCAAGGCAGTACCACCCTGTGGTACTCCTGAGAAGTTCATTTCAAGGAAGCGCCTTTTTCCCCAGAGCTATTTTCAAAATACTTTATACTATATACTTATAGTATCTTCAAATCATACCCTTTATGATTTATCAAAATCTCCTTTACACAAAATCGATTACCAAAATCGATAATTCTCAAACTAGGCTTTCCAAAATCCAAAATTGATTTTCCCAAAAATCAAAAGCCTTTTCCAAATTCATAGGTTCCCAAGACCTTTTCCAAAATCATTCTCATAAGATCCTTTATATATATAGATATAGATATATATATAACTTTGAAAATCTTTGGATCATTTCAAACTTGTATAAAACCTCTTTTATACTTCAAATATTTCAAAACCCTTTTTATTCTGGCTAGATTCAATAAGGGAAGTTTATCATATTACAAAATATAACTTTATTTATTGTCAAATCAAATATTCAAGTTTGATTTCTTTATAAAGTTATTTACCATTTACTTACCTCCATAAAGTAAATTTCAACCAAAGAAATACCCAATTCCATTATATTTCACAAAATATACCTTTCATTTTCGAAAACCATTTCAAATTTCTTATCCTCAAATTTTAAATGCCAATTTCATTCAAACCCGTACGATGTACACATATCATCCGTATGCTATATCAATCTGATCGCTCAATCGATCACACAATTTCACTTCCGAACTAGTATTGTCCACCCGGCTTCCTAGTGCGGACTCAGATCTGGTTTCCTGATCAGAAACCGTCATTCTCCTTACATAGTCACAACTATGATAGAGAATATCCAGAACCAATCAACAATCCATATCCAGGTTCGCCGTCGAAAATCGAGCGAAAAATCCTAACTCGGATCGATAATACTATCTCGAAATTCTGTGTTCGAATCTGGATCAAATCACTATGCGAATAGAATAATATACGTATATCCTACGTATTTATCTTTATTGGTTATTAGCCAAATCAATTCTCTTTTCTATTCACATTTCCTTTAATTCTATTCTCTTATTCTCAATTGCTTCCATTTACAATTGAGTTAATACTTCAATTATAAACAGTTTGAACTCTGACCCGTTTAAATTTAAAAATAGCTTGAAAAAGTTTTAAAATAGATAAGTAGTTGAAAAATAGTTATTAGTTTATAAAATAGCTGTAAAATAGTTAAGTAGGTACAAAATAGTTAGATAATTGCAAAATAGTTTTTAAAATAGTGATTAGATATAAATAACTGAAAAATAGTAATTAGTTTATAAGACAGTTTCAAAATAGTTAAATAATTCTAAAATAATTGTAAAATAAGAATAGATAGTTTGGGGTTTAAGAAGAAAGATTGTATAGTAAATAGTTTGGAAAAATTTATTTGTATTAAAACAATTTATTTTAAAAATTGTTCAGAGCCAAACTGTTTAATTTCCCAATCTACATTCCCAATTAATTTCCCTTTTATTCAATTTAAATTTCCTTTTCCATTTAAATTGACTCAACACTTCAATTTCCATTGAAATTTATTAAATCCCAATTTAAGTTGAATTAACCTTAATTCCTTTCCAAATTCAAATCAAATTCCATTTGATTTTTAAACATATTCAACTTTAATTACAATTTCCAAATTATTTCCAATCAATTTGGATTAATTTCAAATTGAACCAGCTTCAATTTCAAATCATTTCAATTCTAATTTACCATTTGAATTTTTAAACTTATACATCTTCAATCACAATTCTAATTAATTCAAATCAAATTCAATTTGAACTAATTCTATTCAAATCTCAATTTAAAACTATCTCGAATTATATAAATTCGAGTTAAATATTTTAAATGTTCATTTAATCCCTTAAGTCAAATTAACCCTTATTTTTTAAATCAAATCAACCTTTATTTTTAATTTAACAACTTAAATCTTTAAACCATTTAATTCTGAATCCAAATTCCAAAATTCTATTTTAAAATTATCTTTACTTAACTTATTACAAAGTTCAAATAAGAATTCAAAAACAATTTAATCTTTAGATTCTAATTTATTATCCATTTTCAATTTCCAAATCTCAAACCCATTTTGAGATCACTCATAACTCCCATTTAAATTAACCATTTAACTACTCAAGTTAAATTTAAATTTCATCTTGAAATTTCCAATTCAAGTTATTTATTCAAACTTATTTAACTTCCTCCAAGTTAAATTTACTTAATCCGGTCGACTTTTCACAATTTGAATTCCCATTCAAATTTTAAACTTTAGATTAATAGTTTTTCCCCTTTTAAGTTTAAAAAAAAACTTACTTTACTTTGGGTTTCACATCACATTCCAATTTAAAACTCAACACTAAGTGTTTATTTCAAATCATCATTGGTATTATGTATATTCCTCATATATACATCTTTATACACCAAGTTATACTTTAAATTTTTAAACCACCTTTGGTTTTAATTCAAAACAAACTTCTTTAAAACAATTTCAAGTTTCTGGATTTAGATTTAAAATTTCATAATTTTAAATTATCTTCAATTCCAATTTATAAGTTATACTCACTTAAATGTTTACTTCCCTAAAACATTTCTTTTTTCTTAATCATTAACAACATTCATTATTAAACACAACTACCATTTATGATAATAACCAAGGTTATCATATCTGGAAACCAATTTATTATTATCTTTATTTCTACAAATTCAAGATTTTAATTTCAGTTTGGATTCATTTCAAACTTAACTTTATTCAATTTTAATTTGGTTGTACTACCACTTAATTCTTATTATTTTATTTAATTCCAATGATTCAACAACCAATTTCTTTAATATATTCAATAATTAGAAAATTTATTTCTTTATATATCAAAAGATAAACTTATATTAAAATCATTAAATTTTAAAATTATTTTAAAATCTTTATATAAGAAAATAACAAGTACGCTCTTATATATATATACTCTACTCGTTCTAGGGTACCATTGACCCTATCCTTAACGAGTACACCCACCAGAGCCAAGGTTCTCACTTAACCTTCAGCTCTGATACCAACTTTAACGACCCGGAATTTTCGAACCCGAAAATTCCAGATAGTTAGAAGAAAAGAAAGAGATAGAAGAAAGAAACAGAAAGAAGAAAGGAGAACAGAGAACACAACATCTCACATTCGCAGCGGATTAAATATAATAACAAATAATAATATCAGTTATACAAAGAAAACTGTATTTGTTAATTACATTTTAATACATCAGATTTACAACATTCACAAATGTACTAGACAGTTAAAATTAACATGTCTCAGACAACTATAATATCACAGCGGAATATACTCCATACGTTCCTGCCATCCAGCTCGCCTCCTGAGCTCCAGAACGTCCTTACCTGAAAATCTGTAATACTCGGTCTGACCCGAGCATTACATCAAAGTAACACCCGGGTCAGGCTGGAAACCAGCGTGAGTAAACCCATATAATTTTTAATGCCAAGTTATAAACTTATTTGCAAACCAGGGTAACTCGTTCCTTAGTACGAGCTCTTAACTAGTTATAGCCAACACTTATTCCACAAAACAATACTAAGTACCGTTACTTAGTTTAAATAGTCCGGTTTACTTAAATTTATCTCATTCCAGCCTATTAGATTCCATATTCACATCTATAATGAATTAAAGATTACTAATCGAAGTGGTTCCGGATATTGTTGATATCCGACCCCGGTCTCTTCGAATTCAATGTCATCCTTAAAACCAAGTTGTTTAAGTGAATACAATTAAATTTAAAATTCAGAATACAGCATTTCATCACAGATAGATAATCCATATTATCACAGTTAAATCTCAACATATCATCTCACATAGTATCACGAATCATATATCAGATATATTAATTAATTCGAGGCATTCTATATCATACAATCATCCATAAGCAAGATAAATTTGTCACACCATTTCTAATTAATTTAATTAACCACCCATGAATTAAATTAATTACTTTGATTACCTTTAAATCTTGCATACTTAATGATTATTTAATTTCAAACCAATTAATAAATCATCCCTTAATTATTCATCTTAATTAATCATCTATGATTAATTATTCTTTATCCATTCACATTTATCCACCCTTAATTACTCTTATCAATCAAAGATCTTCTAATCACTTACATTTATTAGTTGTTCTTTTAACTAATTACATTAATCTTTTAATTACAAATTGAATTAATTAACCCTTGTCAAATTAATCCTTAATTACTTATATTAAGAATTTATCATTTTGAGTAATTAATCTCTAATTACTTTCATTTATTAATCTTTAATAATTAATTAATCTTTAATTAATTATAACCCTTAATTACTTAATTTATTTAATCCTTAATCATTAAACAATAAATTTAATTAATCCATTAATTAATTAGTTAAAAGATAAATCGTTTATCTTACTTAACTTCTGAATTATCATTTAAAACCCTATTTAATAAACTCTAGGGATTAACTAACATTAATCTATTAACTTAAGATTTTAAGTTAAATCTGAAACAAGTAATCACTTTCGTTCCCGAAGACAACCCCGAGCAAAAACAACTGAAACCCCGAGTTCCCTTCGTGCCAACCACTTTTCTTCTTTCTTCGAGTCAAACTCTCAACCTCTACGAGTCTGACCCGAGAAAACTTTATCTTCCTCGATCTTCAGCAAACAAACCAAACCACCGATACACTTCTGATACACGTGCACGTGCACAGAAACTCCGGCGAACTCCGATCAATGCCGCGATCACCGATGAGTCGGCGACAACCTCCACCAGCCACCAGAGCACCCAGAAAACCAAGATGTTGACGAACTCGAAATCAAGCTATGCGACCAACTTGTGAACTCGAACTCCAATCAACAAAAACCCTTCGCCTCGACGATACCGACAGTCTGAAACATCGCCATCATGCTCATCTTTTCGTCAACGATCCCTACTTCGATTCTAACAACCCCGATCGATTCCAATTCGACGTTGACGATGCAATTGTCTCAAGAACACGATCGACTTAAAACTGGTTTTAAACCCTAGATCGATCATGTTTGCCATCCACGATGATCAGGAATTTTATCGAACATTTTTTCCAAACTCTCCGACCTCCCATCAAGCTACAGTTTCGATCTCGACAACCAATGACTCATTGTTCGCCAGAATTTGGTGAAAATGGTGATTCCGTTCATCTCCCGATTTCTCTCTCGATAGCGAACTAAAAATCTTGAATCTTATTTCAAAAATCATGGTTTTCCAAGTCGAATCTGGTGATGTAAATGAATTGAGAAATTATGATACTTGAATCAAGACATAAATTTGAATTCTTACTGCATATCTTCTTTCCTGATCAATTTTTCATCATTCTTATCTTAAGATTATTTTTAAAAGTTAGATCTTGATTTTATAAACACATTTCCTTTAGATCATAAAGTCTATAATGAATCAGAGTAGAAGAAATTTAATTTTAAATAGGGTTTGAAGCCTGTATCCTTTGAACAGAGAAGAGAATGCCTGGAATCAGACATACACAACATATATATACACATTTTTGTATACATGCAACCATATTTATACATGCAATCATATTTCACAGCTTCGCTTCAAATGTTCATCACAAACATCAAGTTATAGACCAGATTCAAAGTAGTTTTACTCACCTTTGTTTGAATCAGAGGAAGCTTTGAAAATCTGGAAATGGTTTGATAACTGGAAATTGCTTTTGCTCCTGAATCTGGACTTGAATTTGAAACTGCTGCTTGATTTAATTTGAAACTGAGTTGAAATCTGAAGGTGTTGAGTTAATCTTTGTTTAACTTGTTTCAGGTTTTAAATCTTTCAAGGGTTTGATTTCTTTGGTTCTTTTCCTCAGGTTTATGTTACAGACTTTTATTTTCCTTTGTCTAAGAAAATGAAGATGAGAAAGAAATGAGAAGTTTTTAACTGAATAATGCCTGGTTTTTAAATTTTGTTTACAGGCTATTTGTTTTGAACGGTGAAGGTGAAAGAAAATGTTAAGAGAGGAAAATAAAGATATTATATAACCTTATTAGAAATAATTTTAAATAGATGACACTTGTTTAAATTATATGCTAGAATCATTACACTTGGCTAATTTCTTATTATGATGCTTACACATGTAATTTGCATGTATTAAATGTTTTTATATGATCTTATATTATATATCAATTTGTTTTTATATTAATAAATGAATATGTTTTTAAATCTATACCTATTTTAAATATTCTTATTCATGTGTAATTTAAAAGAAAGAGTATTGATTCTTTATTTAAATCTTTTCTTATGTTTTATGTTTATATTCATACATGATCTAAAAATAATCATATATATTTATTCTTGAATTTCCAATCTAATTCTATGTAAAATCTACTCATATGTATATATATTCATATAACAACACATTATTATTTATTTTAAAAGAATAATTTGCCAAATTTTAAGTAATTATATTAGGAGATTATAAAATATTTATCCAGATATTTATAATTCAATTTTTATTATATTTCCAAATTCATTTACATATCCGGATATCTTTTATTATTAGGATTTTATCTGTTTAATTGTTTAAAACAGTTAATTATCCAATTAACAGATGTCCAAAAATCTGGATTATCACAGATATGGACATACTCTCTGTCGATACCGAAAACCACTTTGACAACTCTGTAAGCGGTGCAGTTTCCAGAATGAAATAGGATAGTGGCGACGATCCTAAGGTATAAACGTGGACCCAACTCCCGTGAGTTGGCATAAGGTGGCTAAAATATGAGCGATTGACGGACCAGTGAGGTAGCACCTCTTATCGGACGCACTTCTTCGATACCATTCTATTACTTTGTGATTTTTGGTGGCCACCCTTCGATTTGGGAGTGTTGTTCGAGGTACGGAAATTTTCGACTTTCGAAAATTCAACATCGATACTCACTTTATCGACTGCTGAGCCATCGAATGCCGGAAACCCGAAAAGTTATGATTTTAAGAAAGAAAAAGTAGAAGAAGAAGAAGATAGAAGGAAAAGAAAGAAGAACAACAACAGAACAAGAGCAGAAACAGAAAACAATATCAGAATCTCACATATCGCAGCGGAACAATATATAATAGATAAATGAATAATCTTTAAAACAAAGAATTTTATCAGTTTATACATACATCAATCATCAGAGTCAATATACAACAATGGACAGTTATATAAACTTGTCCTCATACAGAATACACAGCGGAATAAATACTATCAGATACAAATACTTCGTCTCGTCATCCAGCTTATCTCCAAAGCTCCAGAATATCCAGAATATCCTGATAATCTAACTCTAGACTGCCCGTGTGGAAATTTGTGGGCACCCAGAGTTTAGAAGGGAAACAATAAACTCCGAGTCAGTCATGGTGACTGGTGTGAGATCGTAAAATAGTTTATCTATCTTTAAAATAAATAGCAGAGAATTTTAAAGTCAATTCGCAATGGTTTTGAAAAATGAAACTACCATAAGACCTCCCACCACACACACAATGCAAACGCAGAATTGGAGGAGATTTCTTCTTATGATAGTCAAAGATGCTTACTACGCAAAATCAAATCATTTTTGATATTATTATTAGTGCATAGTGTAGAAAACATTTCGAAAGTAGAATATAAATCTTAGCCAGCATAGACATTTCGAACTATGCCTACTATAGCTACCATCCAAACAGTGGGGCGCCACCATAAGTGAATGATAGGTTCTACAACTAAAACCGTACAAGTCACGTATTGTTTCTTTGGATTTCCAACAAATGGTCAGGCTAAGGAACTTCCTATCCACGATGGGTACGTCCCTGGAATAGACGACCCGAGAACCTAACCGGATCTCTGCCAACACAAGGCCGGGTTACCTCTGCAAAAATAGGTAACTACTGACACGCGTATGCCATCCCCCGATCGTCACCGATCTTCCCGAGGATCCCCGATTTCCAACAAACCACATAGATAATAATAATGCAGTAACCACAGAGGTTAAGTATCTGGGCTCCATACCATGATACCACCTTTATCCAGAAGGAATGACATACACTAAGGGGCGCTACTCCCTAGAACCTTGTTGCATCCTTCCTGTTTCGACCATTTCCGGGTTGTGAGGCTCGACGAAGTCTCGTCCACAAAGCTACGCTTTCTCAAAAAGCCCTGCTTCGGGTCAAACAAAATGATCAACCTATGATCACAAAGATATAAGATCAAACAAATGATCATATCACAAATGATCAAACACCGATCATTTCACAGCAACACTCAGTATGCCACGTTACCAAATTGGGATATATCGTTGATAAATTTCAACTACATAACCTCTGAGCTCGTACGTCTCAGAGAAGGGTGTTAAGCTAAGAGAATAAATTCTCCGCCACCAACAGAAATGTATTTGAAAGAAATCAGCTTTATATCTCAAATTGTAACGTCAGACACACAATCCATACAAGTCTGTTCCGGGATCGAACAGAACCGAAGGCACTTCTCACGAAGCCCTTGCATATCCGGATAAGTTTCTAATCACGTCCGGACTTCCCGTCACTAAGGGTGATAAAACCTCTAAATCGGAGATCAGCCGATGTAGAGTAACTCGACGGTAATCCTTCCGTTTTCAAAAATATCCGGTCTTCAACACCGGTCTTCAAATGCGATTCATAACGACGTATCACATATTCGGAATGGGTTATACGACCCCATGGTCCTTTCCCGGCTAACCCGAATAGTGAGCGCTTATTCAAAAATAAGTGTGGCATTCAAATTCATCCAATTCACAACAAATACCTATCTAAAGGTAATTATTGATAGTCGGTTATTTAACTATCAATAAAGATGCGCAACATCATCAGATTCCAAATAATTTTCCCAAATTATTTTATCTTCCAAAATATCTTTACTAGATATATAATTTCCACACTTAACCATTTGAAAACAATTTCAAATCAATTTCCACATTTCAATTTTATCTTTAAAAGATAAAATCTCAAAACAGTTCATTTCATATTGGAAAAGCCTTTCCATACTTATTTAAAAATAAGTAATTCACAAATCATTTATTTTCAACACTTAGAAAATATTCGATATACTTAAATCAAATTAAGTATATATTCATTCTTTAAGGAAATCATAAATTTCAACATATATTTGAGTCAAAACGAATGTTGCGTAAAACATCGTTACGACGACTCAAAATCACTAGTATAGGGATTCGGATTTAAATAGATATATAAATCCCAATACTACATCAAAACATTTCCTTTCGGAAATCATTTACTATAACAACAGTGTTATAGTCCATCATTTCCTTATTCCTCGAAAACGTCTATTTCAACAATAAATGTTGAAATCTATGTATTCGATATCATAATACATTTTAAAAACATATCTAAAATGTTTAACTTCATTTTTAATATCCCTTTTCCAAAACTATCCATTTTACTTAACGATATATTCACTATCCAAAATCGTGAATATACTTCAATAATTACATTTCAATCTTTTCTACACGTTTTATTCCAAGAATTATCCACTATCCAAAAACGTGGATAAAATTCCCTTAATAACTTCTATATTACATTCATCAAATTTGATTGATTTCGAATTCATAAAACAACGTTTATAAATTCACCTTTATATTTTCTAACAACTTCGATTTATAAATTCTCCCCTTATTAACTTCTAAAATTACTTATCAAAATAAGTGATTCCAGATTTATAAACGACGTTTATAAATCACATTTATACTTCATAACAATTTCAACTTATGAAATCTTTTCATTTAGCAATTTCTATTTATATCCCAATTAAGTGCAAAAATCTAATTTATAAGTAAATTACTTATAAATCGTTTATTCTACAACATCTATTCACTTTATACCTTCACGTTATAAATCTATTAATTTCATTCACTTATGAAATCCTTTTATACTTCTTTTCAACACTTATAAAAATTCGGTTTATAAGTCCAATATTTTTATTAATAAAATATCCATTTTATAAATCTTCCTATACAAATCGTTTATAGTTATTCAAAAATCCCAACTTAAACCATTTTATAAATAAATCGACTTTTATTTCGAAAACGACACTTCGGTTATATTTCACTAAAAATTATAACTTTTATAACTTTAAAATTTTACGTTTATAAATCGATTCAAAAATTCCATAAAACGTATATTTTCAAAAATCACTTTAAAAACCTTTTTAAAGTAAAAGGTCGTTATTTTTAAAACTTGAATCCGATGATGCTACAGCACCAATCAGTCCATCACAACAGTCAATATCATATATCAATATGATAACAGAATATATCAAAATATCTGGAAAAAAATCAATACGGTGAGGAATCCAGTCGGATCCCTCCAACCTGTTTCCCTGCATCCACAGATGTTAGCACAATACCAATTCCACTCCAGTACGGAATTATCGCGGTATATAGGTTTTTATAAATCCGCTTACTAACGGCGCAATAGGGTCTCATCCGCTATACGAGGCGGGAAATCATCAATCCAATATATACATATGCCAATATGTATATATTGCTATATATAGATATATATCCTATAATATCTAATAGCACATCCAAACAGTCAATCATCAATCAATAACTGTAAATAATTCCACATTCAATTGAGTGAGAAGATCTCACCTTGGTTTCAAATTCAGTTCCAGCGTCTATTTCGAATAAAATTAAACGGACGTTTAATTTTACCCGAAATTTTCGCTAGCTCCAAACGCGCTCAAATCTGCGCTGCAGCGTGTATTTCGTCGCTGCGATTCCAACGCCACCAAATTCGTCAAATTCTGACCTCGTATGACAAAGATACACTAATTTAAACATTACACGATTTAATATATATATATTATTTACAATTCTTTTTAAATTTATAACCCCTACTCGATCTGGGCCGCACGTTTTGAACAGAGAGATCTCAGCCGTGTTTCTTTTTCTTCCCTCTACCAGTTTTCGATCGCGAAAACAACCCAACGCACGCGACACAATCTGATGGCCGCGCCTCCTATCGGCGACGTGACGTCGATCAAGACTCGTCAAATGAAAGAGCATCACGAACCCTATCATCGCCTGGAACCCCAGGCAGCTCGGTCGCCTATTGGCCTTGGAATTCGTGCGCGAACCACGGCCGTTCGAGCTTGATTTGCCGTCAATCCCTGCCTCTATAGATGATCATCACCGTTGAACTTGTCAATCTTACTACCACCTTCATTTTTGTAGTTGGAATCGAAGTCTATCGGGAAGTGGATGAGAAGATAATTACGGGGGAACGATGGAAGACGTCAGCCATTGTTTTAAGAGGGTGGCGGCTGAACGTTTAACTAGGGTTTCAAAATTTTTTTCTTTTTTTAATTTTTTGAGAAAAATTGGCTATTTATAGAGAATTTCTCAATCACTATTCATTCCGGTATTCCGGACTCCGTTTTACGCGATGTAACTGGCGTTTCTGGGGTTTACCCCGCGTTCCGGACGCAATGGAACAGGTTTCGGAAGCTAATTCGATCGTCTGTGTGAGATATGACAATAAACGATCAATTTAAATTAAACCGATTTAAATTGATTTCGAGGCGTTTTAATTCGTACCGGACAAATGGTAAATCCAAAAATTACGAAATTTGAAATCTTACAATAATATCACATTACGGATCCGATGAAACTGGTTTCGTCGAAATCCGACACTGTTTGAAAAATGACTATTTTAACTCGACGATTTAAAATTAAACGATATTGATGCGTTTCGAGTTGCCACGGTCAAACGACAACTCCGATTGATACGAAAATTGAAATCCGATAATAACTAACTATTACGGATCCAATGGAACTGGTTTCGTTCAATTCTGAGACTGTTCGAAAATTGGCTATTTTTACAGTCGATAATTAAATATTAAAATATTCAATTTTCACAGATTAACTCCAAATTCGAATCTGAAAGTTCTATAACCTTTCTATAACTCCAGTATGATTAAATAAAATTTTCCAAATCGTTTTCAATCATATTAACTCGATTTTCAATTATTTCTGGAATTTCAATTATTAATTTATCGATTTAATTGTCAAATTAAATCAAATATTCGAAAAATAAATTATTCGACTTCTTAATTCCACTTATTAATATTTAAGATCAATTAAATATTCGAATTTTAATTATCAAAAATTCTGGGTCGTTACAGACTTCCCCCCTTAAAAGAATTTCGTCCTCGAAATTACAAGTTAGGAAAAAATGTCCTTAACTCGTCTATCATTTTTCACAATCAATAGTTTTATCATTTTTCAAACGGATCTTCCTACTAAAGATTCGTTATCATCTCAACTAACTTTCCAACTTAAATTTTAAGTTTCAAACAACATTGTTTAACTTCTAAATTCAAATTCGAGTTTAAATTCAAATTTTAAACTTTCAAAATTTCTCAAAATTTTCTAACGCCCTAAATTTTCGAAAAATTTCGCCAGCGTCTCCTTTGCGCGGCTAATACGGTACGACTACAAAACGTCCCTACGGACTCTCAGATTTCAAAAAGAAAAAGAAAAAGCCAAGCGGCTAGAGAAATAAGTCATCAAATCTCATATTCGAATTTAAATACATACCTTTTGTCGAGCCATTCAAATTATCTTCGAAATCAAAATTCCAATTCCTTTTATAACACCTGTATGTCCTACTAGCCATAATATCTAGTTACACATTCGAACCAATTTGCCAATTCTATTACAAAATTTTCAATATAAACTACTTATACCTTTTTAGCTTACTATTGAAGTTGCATATTCAATTTCGTTCAATCTTTACATTTCAATTCCATTTGAATTCAATTTCAACATTTAATTGGATTCAGTTCAATTTCTGAATATTGAATTTTATTGATTAGCTTTCATTCATACTGCACCATTTTAAATTAGTTTCAGTTACTAATCCATTTCAAATTTGTCTTCAATTTCATTTTACAATTGCAAATTATTCATTCATCCACTAATTCATTCATTTTCAATTTGAATCTCATTTCTATCAAATTACCAAATATTCTATAAGTTATTAACTTATTTACATTCCATTATGAATTTTATCTTTTATTCATCTTTCATTTATAATCATTCAATTCAATTCATTTCTTACAAATTTGAAACGAATTTCAATTTTCAATCTCATTTTATTTAATTGATTCACTTGCAAATTTATTCGTTCATTCACAATTTTCATTTATTTTCATAATTCAGTACTCAATTCCAGAGTCTTTTCAACCTTTTCAAAACCATTTTGAAAACAATTCAAATTATCCTTTTGAATTTCCAAACAAAACCCAAATTTCAAACAACTTTCCATTTAAAATAATTTGGCAGCAATTCCTCTTTTGGAAACCCGAAAATGAACATCAGTGATGCTGCAGTCATTACCGAAGTTATTTTCCAGCGACCGAAAAGAGTTTAGAGCTTTCATCTCTCTAAAATACTTTTCAAACCTTTGAAATTCATTTTCAAATCAAAAATGGTTTAAACTTTCCAAATCTCCAAAATTTTCAAATTCTTTTCAAAACATTTCCAAAACTTCTCTGGAATTCTGTTTTAAATTACAATTCACATTTATAATTTACATTCTCAAATTTCATTTGTATGTGAATTCATTTCTTATCTTTGGAGTTACGATTTCAATTTCTTATTCAATTTCAGTGATGATAATTCACTATTATTACTTCCTAACATCCATGCAACCATATATCATAGTACTTTATAGAAAAACATTTATTTTCTATACAAAAATAGTTTTGGGCAAAATTATCTCATTTACCTTATTTAAAACAATACTGTGCCGAATTGTTCTATTCAAGTGTTTAGAGATCCCTATCGATAGAGTTGTACGGACAATACCGACCAGAATCCATATACCACTCAACAAACCAATCATCACAATATAAAACAATTTTATATTCAAATAACAAATACGCGCTCATATCTATTATTACACTCAACTCATCCTAGAGTACTACTGACTCTATCTCTAATGAGTAACACCCAACAGAGCAGGGTTGCCGCTTAACCATATGCTCTGATACCACTTGTAACGATCCACAGACAGCGGCCACCGGTAGGCTTTGCAACCATCACAGTCCCACCGTGGCTTACACCGGCACCTCGCATTTACTTTTACGGCCAGCCTCTCGACTGTCACGGCCTTCGCCTAACCAACCCATCCCTCTCAGGGACATGTAGGGGTAAGAGTCTCCCATTCGCCACCAAACCGCGAAGCGAGAACCCCCTATCATGCTGTAATATAGCAAATGCGATCCATAACGACGTATCACATATTCGGAATGGGTTATACGACCCCATGGTCCTTTCCCGGCTAACCCGAATAGTGAGCGCTTATTCAAAAATAAGTGTGGCATTCAAATTCATCCAATTCACAACAAATACCTATCTAAAGGTAATTATTGATAGTCGGTTATTTAACTATCAATAAAGATGCGCAACATCATCAGATTCCAAATAATTTTCCCAAATTATTTTATCTTCCAAAATATCTTTACTAGATATATAATTTCCACACTTAACCATTTGAAAACAATTTCAAATAAATTTCCACATTTCAATTTTATCTTTAAAAGATAAAATCTCAAAACAGTTCATTTCATATTGGAAAAGCCTTTCCATACTTATTTAAAAATAAGTAATTCACAAATCATTTATTTTCAACACTTAGAAAATATTCGATATACTTAAATCAAATTAAGTATATATTCATTCTTTAAGGAAATCATAAATTTCAACATATATTTGAGTCAAAACGAATGTTGCGTAAAACATCGTTACGACGACTCAAAATCACTAGTATAGGGATTCGGATTTAAATAGATATATAAATCCCAATACTACATCAAAACATTTCCTTTCGGAAATCATTTACTATAACAACAGTGTTATAGTCCATCATTTCCTTATTCCTCGAAAACGTCTATTTCAACAATAAATGTTGAAATCTATGTATTCGATATCATAATACATTTTAAAAACATCTCTAAAATGTTTAACTTCATTTTTAATATCCCTTTTCCAAAACTATCCATTTTACTTAACGATATATTCACTATCCAAAATCGTGAATATACTTCAATAATTACATTTCAATCTTTTCTACACGTTTTATTCCAAGAATTATCCACTATCCAAAAACGTGGATAAAATTCCCTTAATAACTTCTATATTACATTCATCAAATTTGATTGATTTCGAATTCATAAAACAACGTTTATAAATTCACCTTTATATTTTCTAACAACTTCGATTTATAAATTCTCCCCTTATTAACTTCTAAAATTACTTATCAAAATAAGTGATTCCAGATTTATAAACGACGTTTATAAATCACATTTATACTTCATAACAATTTCAACTTATGAAATCTTTTCATTTAGCAATTTCTATTTATATCCCAATTAAGTGCAAAAATCTAATTTATAAGTAAATTACTTATAAATCGTTTATTCTACAACATCTATTCACTTTATACCTTCACGTTATAAATCTATTAATTTCATTCACTTATGAAATCCTTTTATACTTCTTTTCAACACTTATAAAAATTCGGTTTATAAGTCCAATATTTTTATTAATAAAATATCCATTTTATAAATCTTCCTATACAAATCGTTTATAGTTATTCAAAAATCCCAACTTAAACCATTTTATAAATAAATCGACTTTTATTTCGAAAACGACACTTCGGTTATATTTCACTAAAAATTATAACTTTTATAACTTTAAAATTTTACGTTTATAAATCGATTCAAAAATTCCATAAAACGTATATTTTCAAAAATCACTTTAAAAACCTTTTTAAAGTAAAAGGTCGTTATTTTTAAAACTTGAATCCGATGATGCTACAGCACCAATCAGTCCATCACAACAGTCAATATCATATATCAATATGATAACAGAATATATCAAAATATCTGAAAAAAAATCAATACGGTGAGGAATCCAGTCGGATCCCTCCAACCTGTTTCCCTGCATCCACAGATGTTAGCACAATACCAATTCCGCTCCAGTACGGAATTATCGCGGTATATAGGTTTTTATAAATCCGCTTACTAACGGCGCAATAGGGTCTCATCCGCTATACGAGGCGGGAAATCATCAATCCAATATATACATATGCCAATATGTATATATTGCTATATATAGATATATATCCTATAATATCTAATAGCACATCCAAACAGTCAATCATCAATCAATAACTGTAAATAATTCCACATTCAATTGAGTGAGAAGATCTCACATTGGTTTCAAATTCAGTTCCAGCGTCTATTTCGAATAAAATTAAACGGACGTTTAATTTTACCCGAAATTTTCGCTAGCTCCAAACGCGCTCAAATCTGCGCTGCAGCGTGTATTTCGTCGCTGCGATTCCAACGCCACCAAATTCGTCAAATTCTGACCTCGTATGACAAAGATACACTAATTTAAACATTACACGATTTAATATATATATATTATTTACAATTCTTTTTAAATTTATAACCCCTACTCGATCTGGGCCGCACGTTTTGAACAGAGAGATCTCAGCCGTGTTTCTTTTTCTTCCCTCTACCAGTTTTCGATCGCGAAAACAACCCAACGCACGCGACACAATCTGATGGCCGCGCCTCCTATCGGCGACGTGACGTCGATCAAGACTCGTCAAATGAAAGAGCATCACGAACCCTATCATCGCCTGGAACCCCAGGCAGCTCGGTCGCCTATTGGCCTTGGAATTCGTGCGCGAACCACGGCCGTTCGAGCTTGATTTGCCGTCAATCCCTGCCTCTATAGATGATCATCACCGTTGAACTTGTCAATCTTACTGCCACCTTCATTTTTGTAGTTGGAATCGAAGTCTATCGGGAAGTGGATGAGAAGATAATTGCGGGGGAACGATGGAAGACGTCAGCCATTGTTTTAAGAGGGTGGCGGCTGAACGTTTAACTAGGGTTTCAAAATTTTTTTCTTTTTTTAATTTTTTGAGAAAAATTGGCTATTTATAGAGAATTTCTCAATCACTATTCATTCCGGTATTCCGGACTCCGTTTTACGCGATGTAACTGGCGTTTCTGGGGTTTACCCCACGTTCCGGACGCAATGGAACAGGTTTCGGAAGCTAATTCGATCGTCTGTGTGAGATATGACAATAAACGATCAATTTAAATTAAACCGATTTAAATTGATTTCGAGGCGTTTTAATTCGTACCGGACAAATGGTAAATCCAAAAATTACGAAATTTGAAATCTTACAATAATATCACATTACGGATCCGATGAAACTGGTTTCGTCGAAATCCGACACTGTTTGAAAAATGACTATTTTAACTCGACGATTTAAAATTAAACGATATTGATGCGTTTCGAGTTGCCACGGTCAAACGACAACTCCGATTGATACGAAAATTGAAATCCGATAATAACTAACTATTACGGATCCAATGGAACTGGTTTCGTTCAATTCTGAGACTGTTCGAAAATTGGCTATTTTTACAGTCGATAATTAAATATTAAAATATTCAATTTTCACAGATTAACTCCAAATTCGAATCTGAAAGTTCTATAACCTTTCTATAACTCCAGTATGATTAAATAAAATTTTCCAAATCGTTTTCAATCATATTAACTCGATTTTCAATTATTTCTGGAATTTCAATTATTAATTTATCGATTTAATTGTCAAATTAAATCAAATATTCAAAAAATAAATTATTCGACTTCTTAATTCCACTTATTAATATTTAAGATCAATTAAATATTCGAATTTTAATTATCAAAAATTCTGGGTCGTTACAGCGGTAGTGGCTGCTATGCGTCACCACCAGTCCGGATGCGTAATTGGTATATCTACCCTGGCATTGCCTAGTTGTGCCGTGTCACCTACAATATCGAGCTTTACTACGAGTTATGATTTCTCCCGTAGCCTGTGGAGTATCGAGGGTAGCCCCCATTTTGGGAGTATGCTAATACTGTATAGACTACTGGGACTATTACGTGTTAAGGTGGAAAATGTAAAGCCTTAATGCTATTTAAAAGTATGTTTATTTTATGATTAGACATTATTATAATAGCGAATATTACTACATAGTAGATAGTTTAACGGATCCTTAAGAGATGTGAATCCCGAACATTTCTTAAGTTACTACACTCACGTTAGACATTGGATAGGAGATGTCAAATCCCGTAAACATCTCTGACGCCGTTCCACTCATATATTTTCATTGATTTAACTTACATAAGATCTTTTAGTTCCGACTTGAGTGTTTTGTCTTTTCAATTCGCTCGGGTCAGCCTGAGCATTTCAGGATTTGAAGGCTCTATTTCTGGAGGACGAAGACGAAGATTTTATTACTACTATTTATTATTTTCCACTACATCATTGTATTCCGCTGCATTAATTATCATTCTCTGGTATGTGTAACTCTGATATGTATTGTATAAGTATAATCAAATGTTTTGTAAAACAGCTTCATGAACTGTTATTTGATTATTATATTTTATCGTTCCGCTGCAAGATTCTATTTTGTTTCTTTTATTTCTCCACTTTTTCTTATTTACCGCATAACAATCCGCCCTTCTGTATGGTTTAAGTTGGCACGTGTGTCAGCTTAAGCGTACAAAAAGGTGGGGCGTTACAGTTGGTATCAAAGCTTTGGTTTAGCGATAAACCTTAGCTTTATGGGGTCTGACTCTTTATTAATAGGGTAGTAATACCCTATGGGAGTCATTGAGCGTATATATATGAGAGAGCGTATTTGTTAGTGTTATAAAAATGTTTTAATATTGTGTTAATCTGTTTCGTTTTGTATTTATAAATTCTAGTTGGTGCATGGGACGCTATGACATCAATAGGGATTTCTAAACACTTAATATGAGAGACCGACATAATATTTGTTTTTAATATAGGTGAATGAAATAATTTTGCCTATTATATTTTCTATATATAAAGTAAAATATTTTATAAAGGTATATATTGGTTGAAATAGATTGGTTGTTAGGTAATGAAATTTATAAATAATAGTTGAAATAAGATTTAAGATAAAATAAGTGAAAATTTGGAAATTTAGAACTTAAGTTCCGGGCTTTTGGAAATTTCTTTCGAATAATTTTGGAATATAATAATATTGTTTATAAGTATTTTCTATAAGTATTTCAATATGATTGGAAGAATTGTTGTAAGGAAGGTTTTGGAAAAATAAGTTATGTACTTCCCTCTTTGTCGCTGGAAAATAATTTCGGTGATGGCGGCCGCATCATCGACATTCATTTTCGAGTTTTGAAGTGGGAAGGCCACTGTAGTAGTTTTACTACAGATTTATTTTGATAAGCAAATATAAATTTTAAATTCTTTTAATTAAATTGGATATATAAATTTTAAGTATATATTTAGCTGTTATTTTAAAATGATTTGAAACTTAACCTGGTAGTTAGTTCTTGAGTTTCTATTAATTAATAGTTTCAATTAGTGTAGTGAAATGGAATTTAACTAATAATTGAAGCCTCTAAAGAAAATAAGTGATTTAATGCTAAGTTATAAATTAAATAAAAAGAAAATTTAAATTTGTAACATATAAAACAAAGGATTATTATTGAACATTTAAATTAATTAAAAGAATCGAGAGAAACTTGTATAACTTTCAATTACATTCTTTAAAAGCACATATATAACTTACCAAATATTAAAAGTTGAAATGTTAATAAGAAAATGTAATGGAAATTGTACAAGTAAACTTATATAATGAAAGTGTTCAGTAAATTGCTTTTATTAATAAGAATTAAGGTTATAATTGTTATGCCAAGTAACTGAATTGAACATGAATATTATTAATAAATGAATGTAAATAAATGGAATCAAGTAATGGATGAATATAATACAATAAGAAGAGAATTGACATGATGAGAATAAATTTAATGAAGATAAGTATTAATTGAATGAAGAGGAAATCAAGCAACAATATATGGAATGAAATTAATAAGAATGAACTTGATCTATTGTTTGAATTTGTTGTTTGTTTAATTTATGGTTGTTTGGGCAAGGATACTTTACAATTGTTGGATGAATAAATAATCTATTTAGTTCGCCTAAGACTGGTGAGTAAAAGGGTACACTTAGTAGTTATTTCTCATTCCGTACAATTTAAAGTTTTGAACCCGAACAACTATTTGATTGTTTGATATGAATGGATGATTGATTTGTGTTGATGTGATGGTTGTATGCCTTGTTGCAAGTGATTGTTGTTTGTATTGATTAGTTTTTTTTTATGGTTGAAACAACTTCAAATATTTCATTTTATATAATTTTTAACTCTTCTAGATTTTATAAGTGAAAAACAGGTTATGGAAGCAATTGCTACTGCTTTTGGTTTCATAATTTAAGCGTTGTTTGCCCGACAAATAGGTACGTTTCCGGATTTCGGTTTTATAGCGTTATTATATTTTTTTTCCTATGTTGGGATATATTATTTTTGAAATTTTAAGTTATATATGGTTACTATATTTTCTTCGGAGCCTCTCCGTACAAAGAAGACTGCCGAAATGTTCTGTAAATTTTGGACTTAGAAAATTTTGAAAATGTTTCCAAACTTTAATAATTTAAGTATAAAAAGATGTAAATGGTTATAAATTGGTATATTTAATTTTAAATTATTTTATTTTGCAAATTTATTTGTTTATAAATTTAATATTTTAAGTAAGATATATTGATTTCTTAATTCTTCTTTTTCCCTTCTTTTTCCTTTTCGGGGACGAAAAGTTTTGAGTGGAGAGTGTAACGACCCATAAATTTTGATAATTTAATTGGTTAAATTAATAAGATTTTCGTAATTAAATTTAGAAAGGAATAGAAATTTTATAATAAATATTGAAGTAAATGTTAAGAATGAATTGTAGTAATGGTTATTAGAACTAATTGTTGAAAATTTAAGTGAATTTAAAATAAGTAATAAAAGGTAAGCATTTAATTTACCAATGTAATAATATATTGATTTAAAGTAACTGAATGTAAATTTAGGCAATAATATTAATGCATCAAGATATAGCCAATGCTAATTAAAGGTTAATAATTAATGGATTGAATGAAATTATATTTATGTAGATGTTATACTTAGCTACAAATTGGATATATGGTAGTAAATGTAAGCATTCAATTAATTAATGAATTTATTAAATTTGTAAAGTAATAATATAATAGGTGGTAACTAGTTGGAAAGAATGAGCATACAAAATAATTAAATATTACTTTAATGAAAATAAGTGTAGTAAGGAAGTGTGAATATAAATTTTATAGAAACGTGAATTATATTAAGGTAAATTCATTAATTGGATTTAAACCTAAATTAATGTGTTCAATTGATAAAAGTACACATTTAGAATGTAATATTTATTCAAGTAAAGATGTGATTTGGCGTATATTAATGTAATGAAATAATTAGCGTTATATATGGAATTATAATCTGGTTGATAAGTAACAAACTTTTAAATGCAATCAAAAGCAATAGGTGACATTTAATATAGGTTGTTTATTTATTTTGTAAATAAACTTTTGTAATCAATTACAGTAAATCCAAATTTAATGTTTGGTTAATGTAAATTTAAGTAAAGTTAATTTTACTCATAATATGAATTGATTGATTTAAAGAATGGAAACCAAGATTTTATTCAATTGAAATATAAAATTCAATAATTGGATTTATTGCAATTTAAAGAAATTGAATATAGCTAAATAATACGTTATTTGCAATGAAGATGGAATATGAGAAATTTATGTAATAGTTTGAATCCAATGGTAAACCCATCTATTTGACAATAATTAATGGAATAACGTTTATGCAAACTAATTTAGCGCAGTCACTATTAATTGAAACCTATTGCAATAAATGGAATTAAATATTACGTTAGAGTGGATTTAAGGTAATTTGGTAATAATGTATTGTTAATGGTTATGAATGAATTGATAATTAAAAGGAAGGGTAGTGATGTTAATATAGGTTGACTATACATAAGTTGAATGAAATCCCAATAAAGGAAGTAATGCAAATTTATATTTAGCAAAAATTTTAATACTAGTGGAAAAATTAGTTAATACACAATAAAGAAAGAAAGTTGATGTAATAGAAGAATGGAACCTAGATGAAATGATTAATGTGATTTAAAATCTTAAGCTGGGTGTGCATTAATTTATAATGGGATATAAAAGCTAAATTAATAATTTAAAGTGTTGACATTACCTTTAAGATGGTAAATTTATAATTGATTCATAATAAGAAAATAAGGAAAGGTTCAAATGAATGGATTTATTTGGATAGCAATTGACAATTTATGAATTTATATAAAATAGTAAGTTATAATTGATCGAAATAGTGGGGATAATACAATTTGTTATAAGTGAAACATAGGTAAACAAATGTAAGTATTGAATTTATAAGAGAGAGAACATTAAATTGTAAGTTTATAAGTGTAATTAAACGTAGCTTATGTTTTGTGAAAATATAAGGAAAGTTTGATTTAATGAAAAGAAGAACGTTTATATCAAATAAAATGAATGTTTCATTTGTGAATGTAGATTTAGTTTCATTAGAGTAAAGAATAGAATGATTTGTAAAAAATAAAAATAAAAGGGAATATATATATATATATATATATTTATTTGAACGCTGTTTTAGCATATAGATTGATTACAAGAATAAGAGTATAATTTAAGTAAGTTATTTATTACTATGGTGTATAAACAACAAATGTCTAAACATCTTTAAATGACTTAAGGAAACAATTGTTCTATTTTTCATCCATTTTGGTTTATCTATTTTGAAATTTAACTTTGTTATTAATTGCAATCAATGTAATGGAAATATTTTAATTAAAAGGAAAGAAAACATAAAAGGAAAGAAACGTTGATTGTAATTAATTGATTTAATAAAAGAAACGCGCGTTTTGTGTTAAACTGAAATGGTGCTTTACAGGAAATAAAAGAATTGAACCTTTTCATTTTTAAGGTGAGTATAATTTTATTAATTGTGCGTAGATAAAAATTATATGTGTACAAATTGAGTATTATTTGAGTGAATGAAATTAACTTGATTATGTTTCGGAGAAATTGAATTTCAAAATGTCTATGTGGTCCCTTCATTTCTTTTTGTTTTTATCACATGTACGTTTTAAAATAGTTATCTCATTTTTAATACTTGGTCCGTTCATTTCTCCTTCTATTTAACACCTAGGCCTAGACATTTAGGCTACATTTAATTCTTTCCATCTCATTTCTCTTCTCTCTTCACCTTCCTCCTTTCTTTTTAATTTTTTTTCGTTCTTCTTCAAATCTTCTTCTTTTTGAAAGCTTCTTTTCTTTTTCAATTCTTCATCTTCTTTAAATTTTCTTCTTCTTTTTCAAACATTCTTCTTTTTTTTCCACATCTTCTTCTTCAAATCTAGATCCATATAAACTTCTCTGTCTCTTCCAAAACATTCTTAAAAAAAAGGAGATTTAGGAAAAAAAATCAAAATAAAAGGTTACGGAACAAGATAGCAATCAAGAAGGAGACTAAGGAAACATAGAGCAGAGCTATGGATTAGAAGTTTATTTTTTTAGATTCGTATAAAAGTGAGTGTTTTAACCCACTCACAACTTCTAAGATTTCTTATGTTTGTTAAATTAAATTTTGTTGTGATTTAAAATTTATCTATGATTGTTTGGGCATATATTTAATCATCATCTTAGTTAGATAGCATTTATTTAAATTAAATTGTTATTTAATTTTATTTTTGCATATAATTTGACAGTTACATTTATTTATTATTGCATATAAACTGCCAGTTAAACAGTTATTAATTTTTATTGAATATAAACTATTCGTTGATGCCTGTTATATTTTATATGCTTTATATTGATGTTTTGTTTAAATTGGATGATGATTGTAATAAATGGTTGTTTATTGATATTTGGATGAATGGATGCTATATTTTATATTGTATAAATTGCTAGTTATTATGCATTTTAATTTCATTTGGGATTGCGGTTTGAAATGATATATAACCGTAAACTTTTATTTTTAAAATTACGGATTGAAATGATAAATACCCGTATCACTTGACCATAGGATAGAAAATTTTATACAGGCACCGTGGTCTATATATAAAATATTTTAAAGTGATTTTCTATGGTTTGGAAAGAAATATACGGTTTAATAAATATTAAATTTTGATATTATATAAATATTATTTTATATATAGTTAAATTCTAAAATTTAAGCTATGTGTAACTTGATGATGTTTTAAGTTTGATTTACGAATATTTCAAGTTTGAGCTTTATTTAAGGGATATTGAATTTATTAAATAAATATTTCTAAACTAAATAATAGTAAATTGAATTATATATAAGATTATCAGATTAGGTTGGGAATTTTGGAATATTTAAAGACTTGAAATATATCAAAATTGAAATGTTTTATTTAAATTAAGGTATTATTGTTTTCAAAGTGTTGGTTTTCGAAATTGTTATAACTTTGAAAGTAATATGGTTTGAAAATGAATTTATTTGAAATAGAATTTATTTAAGAATTATCTGTGAATATATTGATTGGAAACCTATTGAAATTAAAAATTTAGACTATGTCTTCAAAATGTGGTTTGGGTTTAAGATGATTTAAAAGAATATTTCAAGTTTATCTAAATTAAAGAAAGATTTGTGATTGGAAATTTAGATCTTATTTAAATGATATATTATTGAATTTGTTTTTAAAGTATATACTATTTTGAAGTAAAGGATATGTTTTGAAATGGTAAAAATATTTTGGTTTTGAAGTATATACTATTTTGAAGTAAAGGATATGTTTTGAAATGGCAATAATATTTTGGTTTTTGAAGTATATACTATTTTGAAATAAAGAATATGTTTTGAAAGGGCAATGATTGTGTTTTTAAAAGTATATGTATTTTTAAATGACCACGGTGTTATAATAATGATTGGTTGTTAAAGAGACCGGGATCGGATATGGACATACTCTTTGTCGATACCGAAAACCACTTTGACAACTGTGTACGCAGTGGAGTTTCCAGAATGAAGTAGGATGGTGGCGACGATCCTAAGGTATAAATGTGGACCCAACTCCCATGAGTTGGCATAAGGTGGCTAAAACAGGAGCGATTGACTGACCAGAGAGGTAGCACCTCTTATCGGACGCACTTCTTCGATACCATTCTATTACTTTGTTATTTTTGGTGGCCACCCTTCGATTTGGGAGTGTTGTTTGAGGTGGACGGTAGTGGCTGCTATGCGTCACCACCAGTCCGGATGCGTAATTGGTATATCTACCCTGTCATTGCCTAGTTGTGCCGTGTCACCTACCATATCGAGATTTCCTACGAGTTATGATTTCTCCCGTAGCTTGTGGAGTATCGAGGGTAGCCCCCATTTTGGGAGTATGCTAATACTGGATAGACTACTGGGACAATTACGTGTTAAGGTGGAAAATGTAAAGCCTTAATGCTATTTAAAAGTATGTTTATTTTATGATTAGACATTATTATAATAGCGAATATTACTACATGGTAGATAGTTTAACGGATCCTTAAGAGATGTGAATCCCGAACATTTCTTAAGTTACTACACTCACGTTAGACACTGGATAGGAGATGTCAAATCCCGTAAACATCTATGACGCCATTCCACTCATATATTTTCATTGATTTAACTTACATAAGATCTTTTAGTTCTGACTCAAGTGTTTTGTCTTGTCAATTCGCTCGGGTCAGCCTGAGCATTTCAGGATTTGAAGGCTCTATTTCTGGAGGACGAAGACGAAGATTTTATTACTACTATTTATTATTTTCCACTACATCATTGTATTCCGCTGCATTAATTATCATTCTCTGGTATGTGTAACTCTGATATGTATTGTATAAGTATAATCAAATGTTTTGTAAAACAGCTTCATGAACTGTTATTTGATTATTATATTTTATCGTTCTGCTGCAAGATTCTATTTTGTTTCTTTTATTTCTCCACTTTTTCTTATTTACCCCATAACAATCCGCCCTTCCGTATGGTTTAAGTTGGCACATGTGTCTGCTTAAGCGTACAAAAAGGTGGGGCGTTACATAATTTATATGTTTTTTATGAGGAGGATGTTTTGTGTGTTAAGTTTGATTTTAGGGATGTGTCCATTATTTTCAATTTAAATATTTTAAAATATTAAAAAATGATTTTTATCCTTCCGAAAGTTTAATATTTATTAATATAATTTTGTAAAATATTAAAATATAATTTATAATACGTATACATTTTAATATACTTATTCTTATGATTAATTGATTTAAATATCATTTAAAATAATATATAAATATAAAAAATTATTTTTGTTCCTACCGAAATTATTATACCCATCAAACTTTATGTATAAAATTATATTTTCATATTTTGCGTAACTATAATGTAGTATATAAATTATAAACTATATACATATTTATAAATATTATATATTAAATTATTTAAAATAGGAATAAAATAGTTTTTTTATTGTTGTGCCATGCTGCATATATGTATATTTACATAATAAATAATTTTTTAATATAAAACATATATATACATACTACCAATCTATATTACAACAATATATTTATATATTCAAATCGTCACATAACTAACAATATATACCTTAGCCAAAGCCCTTCGGGACAACTTAAAATGATGAGAACTGATCCTCGAATCTAGGAAATTGCTAGTCCCTGGACTGATGACCACCGGTTATCAAATATCACTTGATTTTATTTCATTTGATTTTATTTGGACATAGAATATCAGAGAGATGGAAAGGAGAAGTATAACAAGATCTAGAGAGGATATGGAGGCTCCAATTTTTTTTAAAAGAGGTTGAGGATTTATATGCCTATTGTAACACTTTATAATCTGACATTATTTATTTAATTAATTAGTTAATTAATTTAACCCCAAAAATCAAATTTGTGCAAATGATGAAATTTGACCACTAAACTAGCACCATTGCGTTCGTGGCGAAATTTTGAGCAACCTTCATATTTGGAGTTTTATGATAATGGCCAAATGAAGAAGTTACAGACAAAAATGAATTCAGAATGAAAATAAATAAATAAGAAAAATTAACGTTTATTAATAAATCGCCAGGGCCCGCAACCCGACTTATCATTGGAACCGGTTAACCACCTACAGTCGACCCGCTCGATGGGCGGTCGATCGGTTCTCTTCAAGCGGCTGCAATAAACCTAGACCGCAATTACCCGAATTTAATATTTTGAATCGTATGGTTGTGATTGATTCTAGTGCCTATAAATTTAGGCCTAACCCTCCCTTCTCTTCTCATATTTTATGGAAACAGTAGCAAAGCTATGCCATTTCTTATTCTCTATATTATTTCTAAATTATAAAAATAAGATATTTATATCTATATTCATACAAATTAGAGAAGAATACAAATCTGATAAAAAGATGAAGAGAAGATAATCAACTAAACGCGTATTTGAGGTAATTTATATATATTTGTATCTATTTCTCTCCCAATCCCAAATCTCTTCTTAGATCTGTAATTCTAATGTATGTATATAACCTTTTATACATATTTCTTGGACTAAAAAGGATTTAAAGATGAATTTAATGTTTTACTTCTGATATGGAGATTTGGATCGCTTTTAAAAGGTGAGTGGGAAATTTCATATATAGTTTACGATTTTAAATCTATTCCATACGGATATGTTTGATTTTTATGCCTAAATCAATTTTATCTGTGAATTGTAGGCTTAAATTAGTGTAGAAAACTATTGCCTAAATATTCTTAATTTGAAATACGTTTACACCTAGATTTGGAAATTTGTTCCAAAGATTTTTGAATTTGAACGTTGCATATTTTTATTCCAAATCTGTACTTGGGTGTAAAATAGGATTTTTGGATTATTGTCCAATTTAAGTTAAGTTGTAGATTTTCCATACTTTAATTTATGAGAAGAACATCCATTTGATTTTTATAAATTTGTTTACTTTTCCACTTTTGATTCAAAAAGGCAACGCTTGATTTAACAAGGAATAAAACAAAAAGGGAAGAGATGTGTAAAGCACAGATTTATTCTCTGTAGTTTACACCGTTTATTCTAAATAAAAAGAAATTATCTATTGCTTGTAATTTCAAATGTAGTAAATCTTTCTTTTTGTATTAAAACCAATTTATGGAAATCATAGCAGAAAATCTTCCTAATGAATATAATCCTAGCAAATTAAATATGAAAAACATATTCTAGTTACATATTTATTACTAGAATATATTTGGATAAGAATAAGTAGTTTATACGTATTTGTTGCGTTAATAAAAGAGAACAGCGTTTATTCATGCGTAACGTTCGTTAGTTATTATTATATTTAGTAAAGCGAATATATAGAATTTGAAAATATAGTAATTTCTATTAATGAGCAATAAATTAGGAATTGCCAATAATTAATAGGAATAAAGGATTGTAACCCTAATTAATAGGCAATTAATGTGAAATAATGGATAAGATTTGTTAACCTGCCTTTTGGCAAGGCTCTAAGCAGGCGGATTTAACTAGGTCGACTTCACGATTATCGAGGCAGGAACATGATGGATTCGGTTTAAAAGGATGAAGTTAACCTGGATATGTCATTCGGTCGAGAAATGGAGAAGTTGCACGGCTCGGTCTGGATGCTCTGGATCTCTCAGCATTGAGGTGACAACAAGGTGGCTCGGCATTGTACATCGCTCAACATCAAACCTCGCTCGGCATTGGACATCGCTCGGCATTAAACCTTGCTCGACATTGTACATCGCTCGGCATCAAACCTTGCTCGACATTAGACATCGCTCGGCATCAAACCTCGCTCGGCATTGGACATCGCTTGGCATCAAACCTCGCTCGGCATCGGACATCGCTCGGCATCGGACCTCGCTCGGCATCGGACATCGCTCGGCATCAGATCTCGTTCGGCATTTGTGGTTCGGCCTGAGAGTCACGGGTCGTTCGGCATTGGTGGATCGACATAAGCCGGTCGGCCTTGGTGGGTCGGCATGGGCCATTCGGCCTTGGTAGGTCGGTCATCTGGATTCGCTTGATTGGTTTGAACTCAAGAATGAGGAAGTGGGTTCGGCATTGGGCTACTTCGAGTCTTAGCATGAGTTACTTCGAGTCTCTCCCGGGGTGAAACTGCGTCGGCTTGCTTAGATTTTAGGTTCGGTCACAATGATGATTCTGGTCCGGCAATGGCCTTGATGGGCCCGGATTGCTCAGGAGGCCCAACTACCTGGATTTGCCTATAAATACAACATGTGGGGGTTCAGAAAAGGGATCTCCATTCTGTCTCTCTTCATCTTCTACACTAAGGCTGCTCTTCCACTGTTGTTTTAAAAACTCTGGATTGTAACTGTAATTGATTCTAACATCAATAAAAAGGAAACTTCTGGAGTGGACGTAGGCCGGAGTTAGCCGAACCACTATAAAACTTGTTGTTCTTTACCGCTTTCATTTGAATTTTTATTATTCTTCACGTTTATATTCTGTACATACATTCTATCTGTGATTTGGTGCTTTCATCTGGACCTGGGTGTTAGAGACCAATTTTGGCGCTAACATTTTGGTGCTTTCACTGAGAAGCAAGCACTTGGGGATTTCGGAGCTAGGATTTTGAATTCAAAAGCTTAGGAACTTGGATTCTAGGAAGTAATGGCTAGGCCACCAATAAGGAAGAAAGTGAAAGAAAGGAGCAATCAAGAGGGAAGTCAAGAGGCTTCCTCTGGAGCTGGAGCAAGTCAAGCATCCATCTACGTCACCAGAGACGAGATGGAAGCGATGCTGAAAAGACAAGAGGAGATGATGCAGGCTCTTCTCAGACCATTTGCTCAAGCAGGAAATGCAGGAGCTTAGATCCGTGGAGCTGGAATAGAAGTGCTTAACCAGCAAGCAGAGGGAGTGACTCAGCAGGGGGCAGCCCCCAATTAGCAGACGTCTATCAATCTGGATGGACCTAGACTCGAGAGAACACCACCAGGAAATGCTGGACCAATCCATCGAGGGATACTAGATGACGCTATGCAACCCGACACCAATAGGAGTGCAGGAGTACGTGATGAGGAGTATGTGCCAGGATTCCCTCGTGAACTCAGGGGACAGATCATATGTAGTGGATAAGGATTGTAGTTTGACGACAATGACAGATTAGCAGAGAAGGTCAGACGAGCTGTGAGAGGCGGACTGGTAAATAAAGACTTGGAGGATGTGAATAGGAGTCCTTTTACTCCTACTATCAGGCAAGCTAGGAAGCCGCCGGATTTTAAGCTACCAATGTTGGAGATGTATAATGGGAGAACGGATCCCGCCGTTCACCTGACAAAGTACATGAGGCATATGGAGGTACTGGGGGGCATCAGATGAGGTCATTGCTCGATGCTTCCCTTTGTATTTGTCGGATATCGCAGCTATGTGGTTCAGACAGCTAGAGAGTGGTTCTATTGACACTTGGACAGAGCTGATTGAGAGGTTTATGAGGCAATTTCGAGTCCATATAGTCAAACCCAAGAACATAATGACCTTGACATCGATGAAACAATGGAAGGGAGAATCGCTTAGGGATTTCTTAACCAGATTCAAAGCAGCGGTAGCTTTAGTGGATCGACCCGATCCGTCAATGGTTTTGATGGCAGCAGCCTCAGGAATCGCGGATAATTCGGATTTCAAGATATCATTGGAATGGGACCCACCGAGGGATCTCAGGGAGTTCTACCATGAGGCGGAAAGGTTCCTGAGACAGGAGGATGCACAGGCTGAGAGGGTAGGGAGAGAGGATGAAGCTTATGCAGTGGGGGGTGGAGGTCCATCCAGGGAGGATCCAAGTAAAGACGATAAAGGAAAAAGGAAAACAAATGGCAATAGTGGCACTTCAAAGAGGCCTCGAAGGGAGTCAAAGTTTTCTTGTTACACAGATTTAACTGAGACTCTAGAAAGGATTTACTTGGATACTCGGGGGCACCTCCAGTATCGAAGACCGGTTAGGAGGGAACCATCGGAATACGAGCGGGCGTCAGGAAAGCATTGCCTATTCCATGAGCTGGATGGGCACAACACGAATGATTGTGGGCATTTAAAGGATATCATTGAGGAGCATGTAAGGAATGGTCACCTGCAACAATACATAAGGAATCGAGCTGTAGCAGTGGAAAGGGAGCGACCATCGCCTACCTCGAACGAAGGTGGCACTGGATCTAGTCACCGCCGGCTTGTTATCAACTGAATGGATTTATAGTTCTGAATAAGTAATAGAACTCAAAGTAATACGGTTAGATCACTTACACACGTACGGGATCGAGGACGGTCCTTAGGCGTGCTCTGAGATGACGAAAAACCATACTGCTTGGATCTATGAAATCTTGTTTTCTTTCTGTTTTTCTGCAAACTCTGGTTTCTTCTTTGGTACTTCGGACATTTAATCCCCTTTGTTGTATGAACTTTCACTTTGATAACCGAATTCTGAAATGATTGGGATTGGACTAATTCAATAAATAATACAGGCCAAGCGATTACCGTCCCGACCGGAAAGACGAGAGAGTAATCGCGAATTACGAGTCCCTTTGACGGAGAGCAACAAAATGGACTCGAACAGAATGAACAAAGTCCTCGGTCAAAGAGCCAAGGCTAGAGAAATATAAGAAGTCCTCGACTGGAGAGTCGAGGCCGGAGAATATAAGAAGTCCTCGACCGGAGAGTCGAGGCCGGAGAATACAAAGTCCTCGATTGGAGAGCCGAGGCCAGAGAAATATACAAAGTCCTCGACCGGAGAGTTGAGGCCGAAGAATATAAAAAGTCCTCGACCGGAGAGTCGAGGCCGGAGAATAAAAAGTCCTCAACCAGAGAGCCGAGGCCGGTGAATATAAAAAGTCCTTGGCCGAAGAGTCGAGATCGGAGAATACAAAGTCCTCGACCGGAGAGCCAAGGCCGGTGAATATCAAATTCCCTGGCCGGAGAGCCGAGGCCGGAGAATATGAAAGTCCTCGAGCGGAGAGCTGAGGCCGATGAATATCAAAGTCCTTGGCCGGAGAGCCGAGGCCGGAGAATATGAAAGTCCTCGACCGGAGAGCCGAGGCCGGTGAATATCAAAGTCCTTGGCCGGAGAGCCGAGGCCGGAGAATATGAAAGTCCTCGACCGGAGAGCCGAGGCCGGTGAATATGAAAGTCCTTGGCCGGAGAGCCAAGGCCGGTGAATATCAAAGTCCTTGGACGGAGAGCCGAGGCCGGAGAATATGAAAGTCCTTGGCCGGAGAGCCAAGGCCGGTAAATATCAAAGTCCTTGGCCAAAGAGCCGAGGCCGGAGAATATGAAAGTCCTTGGCCGGAGAGCCGAGGCCGGTGAATATCAAAGTCCTTGGCCGGAGAGTCGAGGCCGGAGAATATGAAAGTCCTCGACCGAAGAGCCGAGGCCGGTGAATATGAAAGTCCTTGGCCGGAGAGCCAAGGCCGAAGAATATGAAAGTCCTTGGCCGGAGAGCCAAGGTCGGTGAATATCAAAGTCCTTGGACGGAGAGCCGAGGCCGGAGAATATGAAAGTCCTTGGCCGGAGAGCCGAGGCCGGTGAATATCAAAGTCCTTGGCCGGAGAATATGAAAGTCCTTGGCCGGAGAGCCGAGGCCAGTGAATATCAAAGTCCTTGGCCGGAGAGCCGAGGCCGGAGAATATGAAAGTCCTTGGCCGGAGAGCCGAGGCCGGTGAATATCAAAGTCCTTGGTCGGAAGGCCGAGGCCGGAGAACTTACAAGCCCTTGACCAAAGAGCTGAGGCTGGAACAGGGAAACGCGACCCAGCGAGGTCTACGGATTCAAGGTTAAACCCAAGGAGGTCATGAATTTAATAATATGGTCATGAACGGGATATGGACTTCGGATATCGGATTTGAGGCTATTCAAAACACACCTTCCAATAGCAAGGCATGTTTTGGGGGGCAAAGTGTTAACCCGCCTTTTGGCAAGGCAGTAGGCAGCCGAATTTAACTAAGTCGACTTCACGATTATCGAGGCAGGAACATGATGGATTCGGTTTAAAAGGATGATGTTCACCTGGATTTGTCGTTCGGTCGAGAAATGGAGAAGTTGCACGGCTCGGTCTAGATGCTCTGGATCGCTCGGCATTGAGGTGATAACAAGGTGGCTCGGCATTGTACATCGCTCGGCATCAAACCTGGCTCGGCATTGGACATCGCTCGGCATCAAACCTCGCTCGGCATTGTACATTGCTTGGCATCAAACCTCGCTCGGCATCGGACATCGCTCGGCATCAGACCTTGCTCGGCATCAGACATCGCTCGACATCAAACCTCGCTCGGCATCGGATCTCGTTCGGCATTTGTGGTTCGGCCTGGGAGTCACGGGTCGTTCGGCATTGGTGGATCAACATAAGCCGGTCGGCCTTGGTAGGTCAGCATGGGCCGTTCGGCCTTGGTAGGTTGGTCATTTGGATTTGATTGACTGGTTTGAACTCAAGAATGAGGAAGTGGGTTTGGCATTGGGCTACTTCGAGTCTTAGCACGAGTTACTTCGAGTCTCTCCCAGGGTGAAACTGCGTCGGCTTGCTTAGATTTTAGGTTCGGTCACAATGATGATTCTGGTTCGGCAATGGCCTTGATGGGCCCAGATTGCTCAGGAGGCCCACTACCTGGATTTGCCTATAAATACAACATGTGGGGGTTCAGAAAAGGGATCTCCATTCTATCTCTCTTCATCTTCTACACTAAGGCTGCTCTGCCATTGTTGTTTTAAAAACTCTAGATTGTAAATTTAATTGATTCTAACATCAATAAAAAGGAAACTTCTAGAGTGGACGTAGGCCGGAGTTAGCCGAACCACTATAAAACTTGTTCTTCTTTACCGCTTTCATTTGAATTTTTATTATTCTTCACGTTTATATTCTCTACATACATTCTATCTGTGATTTGGTGCTTTCATCTGGACCTGGGTGTTAGTGACCAATTTTGGTGCTAAAAAGATTAGATTAGGGATTACAATTGGTTAATTAAAGACTATAACTCCAATTATTGGGCAAATAATGGAAATGAATTTGGGAGTTACAATTAATAAGGACAAATAGATAAAAAAGGACTGATAAAAATGGGATGATATAAAAGGTTGCTAATTTGAAATTAGTAATCATACATAAATATCTTAGGAAATGTCCATTAGGATTTTATGGACAAATTGATATTTATGAGCATAAAAGGAGGATTTATGGGTAGATAAGTATTTAAGGTAAATCTTATTGCCTTAAATAAAAAGAGAATTAGTAGCTAAGTCTAATGTCTATCTAAGATAATATATGTAAAGACTTAGAATGGTTAATTGGACTTAGTAGGTTAGTTATGCAAGGCCAGTAAAGTCACTTGATGGAAGACTGCCCTTCACTTTGAGGCAACCAGCAATCAGGTGCACTTACTATTGATGTGAGATATCACTAATCCTAGAACCTGTGACGACTAGAGAGATTGGGCCTGCTTTCTTAACTGAAAAGTGTTAAATGGTCCAAATTTGGAATTAGGAGCGGTGAGGGATATATTTATAGGAGCTCGCTTTTGGTTTGAGGTATAAAGTGGCTTTAGGGCCCACCTCTCTCCTAAAAGTAATTATTAAGTAACCTAGTGAGATTCCAAATAAAAAAGGATGTCTATAAAAAAGTTTACTTCAGTATTGAGGTATTAGGTGGTTATTTTAGGGCCCTCCTCCCTAACGAAAGAAGTAACCAAATGAGATTCCATATCTATAATTAAGAGTGATAGTGGATATCTCGGAAAGGGTTCGCTTCGGGTTTGAGGTATTAAGTGACTGATCTAGGTTTCTTCTCTCTCCTAAAAAGAAGTAATAAGTAACCTAGTGAGGTTCCAAGTGATGTCATCTAAATAGTATCAGTGAGGAGTCCGCCTTAGGGTAGGTATTAAATAACAAAGGTCTACCTATAAATATGTGTTAAATGGTCAAGCGCCTTTGTAGTCCTTATTAATGAGGTATTAAGTGGCTTGGGTATAGTCTTTCACATTGCTATGGCCGCAATAATGATAGTACCAGTGAGGAGTCCACTTGAGGATAGGTATTAAGTGATGAGAACCTACACCTAGAATATAGGTATTAAATGGTTAGAAGTCTGCTCAGTCCCTTTTAAAGGTATTAAGTGGCTTGGGTACTGTCTGCTCAGTCCCTTTTAAAGGTATTAAGAGGCTTGGTTAAAGGTCTTTGTAGCTAGGACCCACTGACCATTGACAACATTGTTATAAAACCACCTTGGGAATAGGTATTAAATGATGGGGTCCACCTTGATTGAGGTCTTAAATGGCAGAGTCTGCCTGTTTCTCTTTTAAAAGTATTTTGTGTTGATTATAGAAGCCCACTTCATATTTAGAATTAGTAAGTGGAAAATGTGTTTGGAAGTATTGGGTGGTTGATAAGGCTTCGTTAGTATTTTGTACCTTGGCAAGGGGTAGGTAAGGAATCGTGTGTGCAATGCAATGTTAGAATTGTTAACCTTAATAGACATAACAATCAAATGGAAACCAATCATATAAATTTATGTTATAGATAGTTTATAGACATAACAATTTAGGCCTATTGAGGTACGGGTTGTTACGTGTGGTATCAGAGCTTAGGTTAGTAGATCGAAGGAATTAGGTTAAATTGAGGGTACATATTCGTACTTTCCTATCCAGTAATATTATATTTTTACGTTAGATCTAAGAGTTCCGACTATAGAAGTAGTTGTAGTTCCACTCTAAGGGAGTGGACAAAGCAACTATGGGTTGGAAACATCTTAGAATTAAGATTTTCACCTGACTCTGAAGTACCCCACGGAGTGCTGGTGATGCGTAAGGCGCTAATGATGAAGAGCATGAGTACAATATATCACAGAATCTCGGAGATTGGAGGTGTTCGACTTGATGGTTAAGATTATAGCTACCTTATGATTTTTAATTTTATTGAAGAATTCCAGTTGGAGACACACATTTATTCGAGATGGGCGTGAAATTAAAGTCTGTATGTCACATATGTCCGTAGGCAAGTCTTAGTTAGGGTGCATTCATTTATCACCTCTTTGATGGCAAACCGGATTTTTATTTGGATAATTAATGTCAAATCCTTATTCTAAAACCTATGAGAGAATTTTTATAACCTTAGAGTTTGGAAAAAAGGTTTTCAAAGGATTTCTTTTCCTGAGGATTTTCAAAGAAACATGTATACTTCTACATTGGTCGTGTTAAGAAACTTTTAGTTTATAAAAGATTAATTTTGAAATCCTTAAATATTTATACGTATATATTAGTAAAGGGTTGATTTTGACTTTTGGTAAGGAAATAGTTTTCCAATTTGGGAAATTTGTGTTTTGAAAAGGTCTTTAGAAATCCTGAAATTTTAATATAAATGTAAGTTTGATTTTTAAGGGAAGCTTTGGTATGAAATAGTTTATATTATTTAGAAACAAGTATAAAGGAGCATATATTTAGCTCGGTGATTTTTCAATTTATAAAATCGAGGTTTTTATATTTTCTCTCTTTAAGGTATAGACAAATTAGGAATGACAATCAATTTTATCGGGGTATGTAGTTTGTAGTGTTGTACCCACCAGCTATTGAAAGAAATATTTCCGTGCGAAGTAGGCAGGTAATAGCAGCTAGAATATTTTTGGGTTTTTAGGATTGTTGTTGGTCACAGCAGTTTTGTTGGGACTACTATGAATTGCTAGAGCATGGTTCGGGACTAGGCGGTAAGCTTTGACACCACCGTGATAGGGATAGGAATTTTTTAAATCGTGTCGAATCGAAAGAGACGGCGCAAAACGACTACTATTATTTAATCCGACCCTAATTGGGTCTAGGTTCAATTAATACCCAAAGTCCATCTAGTGGTTGACCACTTGGTGGTAAACCTAGAGTGGTCTACCAGTTAATGAGTTTTGGCATAACTTGAACTTGAAACGGGACTATAAAAGTCGCGTTCGAATTTCCCAATTACCTTCTTTCGTTCCCTCTTCCTTAATAAGCCGAACCCAATCTCCATCCTCCTCCTCATCCCAGTTTCAGCCACTCTTTCTTTCAATCCTCCTCTAGGCGACGCTGTTTTTCCTTAGGAGCAGCGGCCTTCCCTCCCCCTCGTGCTGGTTTTGCACGTTAGATTTTTAGATCTAGCCCCACCTCCACTCCATATCTAAACCCTATTTCCTCCCTTCGACCACTTCTTAGCCCATGACACCTTTCCACACTGCCAGCTTTTCTTCGCACCATTATGGTCTCAACCCTCAAGAGGCCACTTGGCTAGACCAGAATGAACAAAAGTTTTCGTCGCTTTTGGGCTGGAAGAGCTATTCATCACAGTAGGATTTGCACTGATCCTTTGCTTTGATACTTTTAAGCGGGAATGTTACCCATGCTGCATCTACCTTTTCGATGGAGGCAATAATTTGATTCATTCGGAGGTGAAAGGTGTCCTGATTGAGTTGACTAATGACGATCTCATTGAGATTTTGGAGGCCCCCGCGAAGGACGCGGACTTGGATGATTTTGAAGTGATCGACTCAAAGATTTTGCAGCAAATCTTCTCCTAGAACGTCGGTGGATAATCTACGTCTGATTGCTCATCTGATTATGTGCATCATTTGGTACAACGTCATTCCTAAGATGGGGAGTTACGACCAGATTTGTCCTACGATGCGGAAGACCATCTATGCTAGTATTACCGGCATCACCATCAATTGGACTCACACCCTTTTGATGCAATTTGTTGATCAAGGATTCAACTCTACAGAGTCAATTTTCATATTTTCACCTATCCACTCTTGTCTTTAGGTAATACAGGTGAACCTCCATGGAGAGATGGTTTAGTAGAAAGTTCCTTCTACCATCATTAGATCTTTCCTTAGGAAGATAGAAATTCCAAAGTCATCATCAACACCAGAAGCGCCAGCGATACGAGATTGGGTGCATAGCCGCCATGCTACGACTATTCATGGGTCGCAGCAACGGATCGAACTCCAGCCGCGGAGCAAGGCATCTTGTAGTCTTTAGGCATTATTTTAGGATTTATGGTATTGTTGTCTTTTCCCTTCCAGCATTTGTTCTTTTTCTTTTAGGTTGTTTGGCTTGTAACTATTAATTGTCTCTTGTAAAAGGCATGCACGATATTATGAGTTTCTTTTTATTTATCGTGTTATTTTTTGTGGACATGCGAACTGCTCCTAATATGCATAGTAAAGAAGCAGTATAAATATGAGAATCTCATAAAGACACTTGACTAACAGTAAATGCAATATAAGACTGGAAGTTTAGAATAGTTGGGAAATTTTAGCGAACGACATGATAAAGTTGTTTTGGTATCACAGGTCATTGCTCATGTTCCTTAAAATCTAATTTTTTTGAATAATAGATGTGTTGACATTTTTCCTTTATGTAAAATGTCTCGTTTTATGGGTAAATGTTAGCTGTAGGTTTTAGAATTTGGTTTATGCATTTAGCGCATAACCGACTTCCAGCTACGTTGAAATTATGGCTTAGTTTATCAAAAAATTTAAAGGAAAATATTTTGAAAAGTTTCCCCTTGATTTGAAAAGTTCTCTTTTGAAAAAAAATGTTTTTAGGTTTTAGTGGTTTTTGGCTCTTAAATTATTTTTAGTATTTTTATTCATACTTTTATTTCAAGGGAAAATGTGCGTCTAAATATTTTTGGGATTTTATTTTACAAAAGACGTACAAATTGAAAAGTGAGAAAGATTTATGTGAAATATTTGATTTTGAAGGCTACATGTTAAGCGTAGGTGTAACGACCCGTAAAATTTGATAATTTAATTGGGTAATTTAATAAGATTTTTGTAACTAAATTTAGAAAGAAATAAAAACTTTATAACTTATAATGAAGCAAATGTTAGAAATGAATGTAGCTTTGGTAATTAAAAATTAATTATGTAAAATTGAAGTGAAATCCCAATAATGAAATAGTGTAAATTGTTGCACTTGGTTATAAAATAGAAATAAGTAAATAAGAATAAGTATTGGATTAACCGAGGAAATAATTTATTGAAACAGTAACTGAATGTGAATTAATGTAATAAGGTTTATGCAAGTTAATGAATAGCTAATTTAGTGCGATATCAATAAATTGAAACCATTGTAATGTTATAATTGATGGGAATTAGTAAATTAGGAAATAAATTCAAAGTTATATTAGTTGATGGAATAATACATAATAAATTGCAATTTGATAGAATCAATGCTAGATAAGTAATTATAATAATTGTTGGTTGATAATTAGGTATGAATGTGAATAAATTAGGCTAATAGTGATAATTATTAATTGTTTACCCATTCATTTAATTTATTGAATTAGATCTAAATCAATTGCATCATTTGTTTGTTAATAATAGCTTATAAGTGAAATTAAACGTAAATGGTAATAATTATTATAAGTAACCATTTATGTAGTATATTAAATATAAACTGGTAATCAATTGCAATAAATCCAAATTAAAAGTTATGTTAGTGTAAATTTAGGAAATAATGTCAATTCAATTTATAATATGACCATTGGTTGCACAAAAGGAATGGAAGTAAAGTTTTATCAATATATTGGGATTTAAACTATAATAATTGATCAATTGCAATTAAATGAAATTAAATATCTAATTTTTACGTTAATGAAGATTAAGATGAAATTTGAGAATATTAATGTAATAGATTATGAACCAATATTAATTTCATTTATTTGATAACACTTTTTTGAATATAGGATTTAAAATCAAATGAATGGATTTATTGGCATTTCAATTGAAAGATAATAAATTTACCGGAATTGGAATTTAATACTATAACTGCTGAATTAAGTAACTTTAAATTGATATGGAAATTTGTTATAAAGGATTTTAAATTTCTAAAGGAATACAAGATGATAAAATTTATGAATTATAGAATTTTAATTTAAATAGTGATTTAATTAATTTAATATTAAAATTTTCTTTTTATTAGAAAATAGCCATTTTGCTACTAACTCGGATTTCGACAAAACCAGTTTCATCGGATCCGTAACGATGAATTATTGTAGGATTTCAAGTTTCAGAATGATCGGACTTGTCGTTTGATCGTACAGGCTTGAAACGCCTTGAAATTAATTGAAATCAATTTGAGATAAATTGAATTTAGCATAACTTCTTCATACGATGGAATTTGGACGTGAAACCTGTTCCATTGATTTTAAAATATTTTAAAACATATGTTTTGATATATGGGTTAACCCATTTCCATTACGAAATCGAAACGGGCTTTTTGGGTCAATTACGTTCAAAACTCAAATCAATCTTGTTCATCTACTCTATTTTCTGCTTTGTCTATAAATACCTCGTTATAAACCCTAATTGTTCCTCATTGTCATTTGTCTGTACATACATTCCTTCTTAGCTCCTCATTCCAATGGCAGACAAAACCTAATTCCCAAATTCCAAAATCTAATTTCAAAAAAAAAAGGAAAAAAAAATTGCAAATCTGCAGCAACTTCGGGCCGCGCTTCGGGTTTCAGAGGCAAAACCCCTGGAGATACTTTGGGTCAGGAAGAAAATGACTCGGGTCTCTGGGTCGTTTTGGCAAAAACTCAGAGCAAGCACCGGGGATTTGAGGCGGCGGACTGAAGTTGAACCCGAAGTCGACCTAGGACCAGAATTTTTCAATACTCTAATTATCATAACTTTTGCATACGGACTCGGATTTGGACGCGGTTTGTTTTGCTGGGATCATATTGAAATTCCGGACACTTTGATGCAGGTTTGGATGAATTTGGAGACTGTTCAAATTTTGGGTTTAAATTGGATTTAAATTCAATTTAAATCCAAAGGTGAGTGTTTTAACCCACTCACAACTACTAAAATTTCTTATGTGTGTTAAATTAATTGTTGATGTGATTAAAAGTTTATTTATGACTGTTTGGCATATTTTTAATCATCATCTCAGTTAAATTGAATTTATTGGATTAAGTTGTTATTTAATTTATTATTGCATACTGCCAGTTAAATTATTATTTGATTTATTATTGCATTTAAACTGCCAGTTAAATTGTTATATAATTTATTTTTGAATATAAACTGCCAGTAAATACCAGTTATTTATTTTCTGTTCTATATTGATGTTATTGTTGAATTGGATGATGATTGTGATAAATGGTTGATGGTTGATATTGGATGAATGGATGTTGTATTTATATTGATATAAACTGCAAGTTGTTATACATTTTTATTTCATTCGGGATTGCGGTTTGAAATGATATATATAACCGTATTTTTATTTTTAAATTGCGGATTGAAATGATAAATATCCGTATCACTTGACCATAGGATAGAAAATCATATACAGACACCGTCGGTCTATATATATATATATATTTGGAATGATTTCTGTGGGTTTTGGAAAATAAGGGTTTATACATATACTAATTTTGATATTTTATAAATATTATTTTATATATAGTTAAATTCTAAAATTTAAGCTATGTATAACTTGATGATGTTTTAAGTTTGATTTACGAATATTTCAAGTTTGATATTTATTTAAGGGATATTGAATTTATTAAATAAATATTTCTAAACTAAATAATAGTAAATTGAATTAAGGTATATATAATATTATCAGATTAGCGATTGGAAATTGGGTTTTATTTAAATAAGATATTATTGAATTGTTTTGGAAATGGAAATGATATATTATTGAGTTGGTTTTGAAATGGCAATAATATTTTGGTTTTAAAGTATATACCATTTTGAAGTAAAGGATATGTTTTGAAATGGCAAAAATATTTTGGTTTTAAAGTATATACTATTTTGAAGTAAAGGATATGTTTTGAAATGGCAATAATATTTTGGTTTTAAAGTATATACTATTTTGAAGTAAAGGATATGTGTTGAAATGGCAAAATATTTTGGTTTTAAAGTATATACTATTTTGAAGTAAAAGATATGTTTTGAAATGGCAATAATATTTTGGTTTTAAAGTATATACTATTTTGAAGTAAAGGATATGGTTTTGAAATGGCAAAAATATTTTGGTTTTAAAGTATATACTATTTTGAAGTAAAGGATATGGTTTTGAAATGGCAATAATATTTTGGTTTTAAAGTATACACTATTTTGAAGTAAAGGATATGGCTTTGAAATGGCAATAATATTTTGGTTTTAAAGTATACACTATTTTGAAGTAAAGGATATGGTTTTGAAATGGCAATAATATTTTGGTTTTAAAGTATATACTATTTTGAAGTAAAGGATATGGCTTTGAAATGGCAATAATATTTTGGTTTTAAAGTATATACTATTTTGAAGTAAATGATATGGTTTTGAAATGGCAATAATATATTGTTTTTTGAAGTATATACTATTTTGAAATAAATGATATGTTTTGAAAGGGCCATGATCGTGTTTTTAAAAGTATATATATTTTTAAATGACCACGGTGTTATAATAACGTTTGGTTGTTAAAGAGACCGGGATCAGATATGGACATACTCTCTGTCGATACCGAAAACCACTTTGACAACTGTGTACGCGGTGGAGTTTCCAGAATGAAGTAGGATGGTGGCGACGATCCTAAGGTATATATGTGGACCCAACTCTCGTGAGTTGGCATAAGGTGGCTAAAACATGAGCGATCTCGGACCAGTGAGGTAGCACCTCTTATCGGACGCACTTCTTCGATACCATTCTATTACTTTGTGATTTTTGGTGGCCATCCTTGATTTGGGAGTGTTGTTCGAGGTGGAGCGGTAGTGGCTGCTATGCATTTCCATCAGTCAGTGTGCATAATTGGTATATCTACCCTGGCATTGCCTTGTGTGCCGTGTCACCTACCATATCGAGCTTTACTATGAGTTTCTATTTGTGTCGTACCTATGGAGTATCTTCTCGTAGCCTTTCGAGGTATGCAGGTACTATATAGACTATTGGCACTATTATGTGTTAAGGGCTATATGGGTAACCCCTTAACGCTATTAAAAAGTAAATTTATTTTATGATTGGACATTATTATAATAGCGAATATTACTACATAGTAGATAGTTTAACGGATCCTTAAGAGATGTGAATCCCGAACATTTCTTAAGTTACCGCACTCACATTAGACACTGGATAGGAGATGTCAAACCCCGTAAACATCTCTGACGCCGTTTACACTCATATTTATTTCATTGATTTAACTTACATAAGATCTTTTAGTTCTGACTCGAGTGTTTTGTCTTTTCAATTCGCTCGGGTCAGCCTGAGCATTTCAGGATTTGAAGGCCCTATGTCTGGAGGACGAAGACGAAGATTTTATTACTACTATTTATTATATTCCACTACACCATTGTATTCCTCTGCATTAATTATCATTCTCTGGTATGTGTAACCTTGATATGTATTGTATAAGTATAACCAAATGTTTTGTAAAACCGCTTCATGAACTGTTATTTGATTATTATATTTTATCGTTCCGCTGCAAGATTCTATTTTGTTTGTTTTATTTCACCACTTTTTCTTATTTACCCCATAACAATCTGCCCTTCTGTATGATTTAATTTGGCACGTGTGTCTGCTTAAGCGTATAAAAAGATGGGATGTTACAGTAGGAAAGACAATAGAGCTAGAATTGGCAGTTAGCGGTGCATTAGGATCGACGATGCGGCAAATGCAAGCGCTAACAAGGGAAAAACTATTTTAGCCTTGAAATTTCTATTTCAATACCTTGTCGACGACGCGCGCGAGTCTATTTTCAGAATTAATTCCATTTTAGAGCTTGAAAATAAGCCTCTTTATGCGTTTTGTGCGTGGAAAATTTGGAGTAAATTTGGGGTAGCGAGGAAATTTTGTAACGACCCCGAATTTTATAAATATTTAAAATGATAATTTATTGAATATTTGAATTTATATTTGTGAAATAAATCGATAAGGTGATGCGAGTTTCCCCGATATCTAAGTATATTTGTATAAATTGTTTAAAAATTTAAATCCTTGTATATATGTGAATATATGTATATTGAGCATATGTGAGTAAATTTGAGATAATATATATATATATATATGTATATTTGATTTGGATTTAAATCTTAATATAAATGGTTTAAAGATAAATATAAAAATATAGATCATTGATACAAGTTTAAAAGTGAATAACTTTAAATTTGAAATATTGAATTTGTACTTGAGTTGGGATTTATAACAAGTATAAATAAGAGATTAAATGATGGGTAGTTAAACTTTTAAAAGAAATTAAATAAGTATTAACACTAAGTTTATGGTTATATCAAATCTGAAATGAACGTATAAGATTCTAGAAATAAACGGTTTAATAATAAATTGATAATAAATATTTAAACTAAAAAGATAGAAGTAAAACAATATTTGAGTTATAAATAAATATGAATAAATGTAGACAAATTCCAACAATATATTTACTATAGAATTTCATCTATACTACAAAGTAACATGACAAATTACATATGAATGCACTTGCTAAAGAAAAAAAGGTATAGACGTATATATAACACTTGCAAAGAATGAAACAAGAATAAGTATATGAAAGCTTGTGAAGGAAGCCACATCAAAATATCCTCATATGTTTGTACAGCCGAGAAAAATTTTATGGTACAATGTGAATTAATACAAGCCACCACATTATACTTATGCATTGTACAACATAATAAATGCAGCCTCCACAAAGAAAAATATCTCTGCTAGAAAATTGTACAAACAAATATATTTTGTCACCCTGAACAATTCATCATGCAGTAAAGCTTCATTCCAGTTTTCGTTCACCCCATTAAAACTGAGAAAAAAAGAAAACTAAAGTGATATCATCCTCATTCAAAAACAATGATCATTCAAATTAAAACAAATCAGGATTTAAAGGAAGACCAACTACAGATTTTCAAAACAAAAGGTGCTCTCTGTTTAAACTGGTTTTCAGGTGAGTAACACTTGTTTTAAACTTTTAGAAATAAGCATATGTGGCTTGTAAATCTCTGATTCGAATATAAATGTGTGTGAATATATATGTGTGTAATGAGATGTGTATGCTTATCTAAGAACAGATGAGTTTCTGTTTAGTAACAGGGTAGCTAAAACTCAAGAAAAATTCATACTACCCAAACCAACCCATATTAAGCCTTAATCTCAAAATAAAAAGTGATTGTAAGGTGGCAATATAAATTTTAAAAATGATCACAAGTTTAACGATTGAATGAATATTGTGAAAATGGCATTTTACAGTAAAAAGGAAATCAATGGTTAAAATTCGAATATTTTAAATAGTTAATTTGATTTCATACCTTGAATAAACATCCAAAGGTAGGATTTTTAAAGTAAAAATGATGATTTTTAATTAGGTATACAAGGTGCAGTTCATAAATGAACCAAAAATGCTTTTTTTTCAATTTCTGATGGGTTATCAAATCTTAGATCCTGAAATTTGTTGTGAAGCTTGCTTGATCTTCGTCGATTCCAGGAAAAATGTAAAAAAATTTATTTAATGCAAGAATTGTTGGGTTGAGAGCATTTTAGGGTTTTTGTTCGAGTTTTGGACAAGTTTGAAACGAGGCGAGTTCGTCTCCTCTGTTTGATCGAGTTTCACGAGACTCGAGGGGATGGAAGAATAGGGTGTTGACGTGGCATGGACGGAGGCGCAGTGGTTCCGGTGGCGTGTAGTGGCGAGTCGGAGGAGTTTTCAGTGGGGCGTGTGTTCTAGGAAATGTCAGTTATTTCGAGTTAAATGCTCGATTTTGATTTCGTAACAATTTTGAGTTTTGGGTTAATTGAATCGATTCCGGTGATCGGTGATGGTGCTCCGGTGGCCTCTACATCGATCGCAGATGATCGACGTGCGTGTGCACGTGCACGCGAAGGTTTGGGTATCGGCTGCTGTTTGAAGTTTTGGGGAAGAAGTATCGGCTTGGAAATTTCTTCGGGGTCGTCTCGAGTTCGTGCTCGAGTTGATCAAGTGAATGGCTCGAAGAAAAGGAATGGTGCACGAATCTGCTTGAAACATTGTTTTAAAGTTTTAATCAAAACAAGTTAACAGATATAAAGATGGGCTCGGGTTTGTTAACTTGTACCAGGTTTTGAAAAGAACCAGAATAAGAAATTTAATTTTAAAATAAAGTGTATTAATTACATTTTCATATAAATTTATTTAAACAAGTAATAAGGTATGATAAATGGGATATCATCGATTTCCTAAATTTTTAAATAATTAAAGAACAATTACTTAGGAAAGAAAAAAAAGGGTAATTAAAAGATACTGGAGGTAATTTAAAGGGAAATACTGGATGGAGTTAATTAAAGAATTTCTTAATAAAAGTAAATCAAAGCTAATTACTTTATTGAAGATTAAATCCTTTTGGGTAATTACAGGGGTAATTAATTAATAAAATTTATTAAGGATTTATTATTGAAGTAATTAATTAAGAATAATAAATCAAAGCATTAATCATAAATTAAAAGTAAATTAACACATGATTACAGAATAATTTATCAAAATGATTCGAAATTCATTTATATTAATTAACCAGGATTAGTAAATTATTAATTTAACCTGATTTGAATTAATCAGACGAGTAACTGATCTTACTTATGAATGTTTGAATTCTATTGGATGATTTGATTGTTGGATATCCTTGATATATGATGCTTTGTGATACATCCTGATTTATGTTGTGATCTGTAGTTTACTTATCTGTGACCTTTATATATCTATGATCTGTGAATGAACGATAAGCGTTGTTCTTATACTGCTTATCGAATTATATTTCTGTATTCTGATATGTGATGATTCATTATGTTGCACTATTGTGTGTTAAACCCCTGGACCACACTTTTACACACACAAATATGGATTTCACGTGGAAATCGGTTAAGTCACAGATAATGTAAATTTGATGTTTTCGAAATTGAAATTTTAATTTCAATTGATTTTGAAATTGGAAATTTTGGGTTTAAAGTGAAAAGCAATTGAAATAGAATTTCAAAGATAAAAGTTATTTTGAATAACTTAATTGAGTTTTGAAATTTTAAATAATTTGATTTAAATTTGAATTCAAGTTTGGAATTGAATCCTATGAATTGAAACTAGGGGTTAAAAATGTTATAAATGTGTTTATCTGAATTTAAACCATTTAAAAGTATAATTTTGAGAATTTGGATTTAACCCAAGGATTTCAACTCGTATGGATGAATCAGATTTTCCGAAATAAAAACTGTTTGTTTTAAAAGAATAAAAGCTTTCAGATAAGCAATGAAATTCCAGTTTAGTTAAAGGAATTTCAAGATTGAATTGAAAATGGTTTTCCAAGTTATGAATGAATTGTTGTGAAAAGCTATGATTTGAATCTGTTATCTTTAACAGATTTAAAATAATGATTGGTTTAAATCATTTGAAATGGGATTGTTTTGAAAGCTATAAGTTAAATCTTTGATTTAAAGATTTAACGAGTTAATCAAATTTAAATGGAAATTAATTTGGAAAATCTGTGAATGAATCTTTTGTTTAAAAGATTAAAGTGTGGAAACTGTTTAAACCGTAAAGGTTGAATCTTTTTGTTTAAAGATGTAAATGGTAATTTGTTTTAACCATTCAAATGGAAAGTTTTGGGTTTTAAGTTGTGACTTAATTGAAATCCCATATCCATATGATTTTCGAATATTTCGCTCACTATTCGGTTTAGCCGGGAGAGGACCTTTGGGTCGTATAACCCATTCCGAATATGTGATACGTCGTATATGGATCGCATTTGCTATATTACAGCATGATAGGGGGTTCTCGCTTTGCAGTTTGGTGGCGAACGGGAGACTCTTACCCCTACATGTCCCTGAGAGGGATGGGTTGGTTAGGCAGATGCCGTGACAGTCGAGAGGCTGGCCGTAAAAGTAAATGCGAGGTGCCAGTGTAAGCCACGGTGGGGCCGGGATGGTTGCAAAGCCTACCGGTTGTGACCGCTGTCTTTGGATCGTTACATGTGGTATCAGAGCTAAGGTTGAACTTTAGCTCAGGAGTATAACACGTTAAGTAGCTCATTAGAGATAGGGTGAAGTATACCCTAGAATGAGTAATTCTCAGATATCCGTTCGAATATCTCAGTAAATTCTCTTGCTATCCACTGATAGTGAGTATGAGTGAAAGAAGAGGACGAGATAAAGGACAGGGGGATACCACTATGAAATGGTCAATACTCTGCAACAACGAGGAAGCAATCTTTTCTCTATCAATCTCTTTTGTTCAACATCTTTTCTCAATTCTTCGATAGTTTCTGGTAGATCCAGGAATAAATTCGACATATTAAAATGGGACATAAACTCCGGATAGACCAAAATTGTTTGTTTGAATGTATTGGTTGCTTTGATTGCTATAGTTGATAGGTACATTTTGGTTTTTTAAACTAAAAATTTTGAAATCGTATCCATATATCTATCTATTCTTTGGGTCCAGATATATTCTACGAATGGTTAGTTATCCTTTGAACTAACCGATGCCCGTGCATATTTCGTAAATCTGGATAACCCGAGTATTCTGTGGAAAATTAAATAGATTCGTATCTATTATTGATATTCTGATTTGGTAAGCCAAATGCAGAATAAATGTTCAGTTTGAGTTGATGAAATATTTTTCATCTATCTTTTTGTCTCCTTGGTAATTTCGAGGACGAAATTCTTTTAAGGGGGGAAGTCTGTAACGACCCCGAATTTTATAAATATTTAAAATGATAATTTATTGAATATTTGAATTTATATTTGTGAAATAAATCGATAAGGTGATGCGAGTTTCCCCGATATCTAAGTATATTTGTATAAATTGTTTAAAAATTTAAATCCTTGTATATATGTGAATATATGTATATTGAGCATATGTGAGTAAATTTGAGATAATATATATATATATATATGTATATTTGATTTGGATTTAAATCTTAATATAAATGGTTTAAAGATAAATATAAAAATATAGATCATTGATACAAGTTTAAAAGTGAATAACTTTAAATTTGAAATATTGAATTTGTACTTGAATTGGGATTTATAACAAGTATAAATAAGAGATTAAATGATGGGTAGTTAAACTTTTAAAAGAAATTAAATAAGTATTAACACTAAGTTTATGGTTATATCAAATCTGAAATGAACGTATAAGATTCTAGAAATAAACGGTTTAATAATAAATTGATAATAAATATTTAAACTAAAAAGATAGAAGTAAAACAATATTTGAGTTATAAATAAATATGAATAAATGTAGACAAATTCCAACAATATATTTACTATAGAATTTCATCTATACTACAAAGTAACAGGACAAATTACATATGAATGCACTTGCTAAAGAAAAAAAGGTATAGACGTATATATAACACTTGCAAAGAATGAAACAAGAATAAGTATATGAAAGCTTGTGAAGGAAGCCACATCAAAATATCCTCATATGTTTGTACAGCCGAGAAAATTTTTATGGTACAATGTGAATTAATACAAGCCACCACATTATACTTATGCATTGTACAACATAATAAATGCAGCCTCCACAAAGAAAAATATCTCTGCTAGAAAATTGTACAAACAAATATATTTTGTCACCCTGAACAATTCATCATGCAGTAAAGCTTCATTCCAGTTTTCGTTCACCCCATTAAAACTGAGAAAAAAAGAAAACTAAAGTGATATCATCCTCATTCAAAAACAATGATCATTCAAATTAAAACAAATCAGGATTTAAAGGAAGACCAACTACAGATTTTCAAAACAAAAGGTGCTCTCTGTTTAAACTGGTTTTCAGGTGAGTAACACTTGTTTTAAACTTTTAGAAATAAGCATATGTGGCTTGTAAATCTCTGATTCGAATATAAATGTGTGTGAATATATATGTGTGTAATGAGATGTGTATGCTTATCTAAGAACAGATGAGTTTCTGTTTAGTAACAGGGTAGCTAAAACTCAAGAAAAATTCATACTACCCAAACCAACCCATATTAAGCCTTAATCTCAAAATAAAAAGTGATTGTAAGGTGGCAATATAAATTTTAAAAATGATCACAAGTTTAACGATTGAATGAATATTGTGAAAATGGCATTTTACAGTAAAAAGGAAATCAATGGTTAAAATTCGAATATTTTAAATAGTTAATTTGATTTCATACCTTGAATAAACATCCAAAGGTAGGATTTTTAAAGTAAAAATGATGATTTTTAATTAGGTATACAAGGTGCAGTTCATAAATGAACCAAAAATGCTTTTTTTTCAATTTCTGATGGGTTATCAAATCTTAGATCCTGAAATTTGTTGTGAAGCTTGCTTGATCTTCGTCGATTCCAGGAAAAATGTAAAAAAATTTATTTAATGCAAGAATTGTTGGGTTGAGAGCATTTTAGGGTTTTTGTTCGAGTTTTGGACAAGTTTGAAACGAGGCGAGTTCGTCTCCTCTGTTTGATCGAGTTTCACGAGACTCGAGGGGATGGAAGAATAGGGTGTTGACGTGGCATGGACGGAGGCGCAGTGGTTCCGGTGGCGTGTAGTGGCGAGTCGGAGGAGTTTTCAGTGGGGCGTGTGTTCTAGGAAATGTCAGTTATTTCGAGTTAAATGCTCGATTTTGATTTCGTAACAATTTTGAGTTTTGGGTTAATTGAATCGATTCCGGTGATCGGTGATGGTGCTCCGGTGGCCTCTACATCGATCGCAGATGATCGACGTGCGTGTGCACGTGCACGCGAAGGTTTGGGTATCGGCTGCTGTTTGAAGTTTTGGGGAAGAAGTATCGGCTTGGAAATTTCTTCGGGGTCGTCTCGAGTTCGTGCTCGAGTTGATCAAGTGAATGGCTCGAAGAAAAGGAATGGTGCACGAATCTGCTTGAAACATTGTTTTAAAGTTTTAATCAAAACAAGTTAACAGATATAAAGATGGGCTCGGGTTTGTTAACTTGTACCAGGTTTTGAAAAGAACCAGAATAAGAAATTTAATTTTAAAATAAAGTGTATTAATTACATTTTCATATAAATTTATTTAAACAAGTAATAAGGTATGATAAATGGGATATCATCGATTTCCTAAATTTTTAAATAATTAAAGAACAATTACTTAGGAAAGAAAAAAAAAGGGTAATTAAAAGATACTGGAGGTAATTTAAAGGGAAATACTGGATGGAGTTAATTAAAGAATTTCTTAATAAAAGTAAATCAAAGCTAATTACTTTATTGAAGATTAAATCCTTTTGGGTAATTACAGGGGTAATTAATTAATAAAATTTATTAAGGATTTATTATTGAAGTAATTAATTAAGAATAATAAATCAAAGCATTAATCATAAATTAAAAGTAAATTAACACATGATTACAGAATAATTTATCAAAATGATTCGAAATTCATTTATATTAATTAACCAGGATTAGTAAATTATTAATTTAACCTGATTTGAATTAATCAGACGAGTAACTGATCTTACTTATGAATGTTTGAATTCTATTGGATGATTTGATTGTTGGATATCCCTGATATATGATGCTTTGTGATACATCCTGATTTATGTTGTGATCTGTAGTTTACTTATCTGTGACCTTTATATATCTATGATCTGTGAATGAACGATAAGCGTTGTTCTTATACTGCTTATCGAATTATATTTCTGTATTCTGATATGTGATGATTCATTATGTTGCACTATTGTGTGTTAAACCCCTGGACCACACTTTTACACACACAAATATGGATTTCACGTGGAAATCGGTTAAGTCACAGATAATGTAAATTTGATGTTTTCGAAATTGAAATTTTAATTTCAATTGATTTTGAAATTGGAAATTTTGGGTTTAAAGTGAAAAGCAATTGAAATAGAATTTCAAAGATAAAAGTTATTTTGAATAACTTAATTGAGTTTTGAAATTTTAAATAATTTGATTTAAATTTGAATTCAAGTTTGGAATTGAATCCTATGAATTGAAACTAGGGGTTAAAAATGTTATAAATGTGTTTATCTGAATTTAAACCATTTAAAAGTATAATTTTGAGAATTTGGATTTAACCCAAGGATTTCAACTCGTATGGATGAATCAGATTTTCCGAAATAAAAACTGTTTGTTTTAAAAGAATAAAAGCTTTCAGATAAGCAATGAAATTCCAGTTTAGTTAAAGGAATTTCAAGATTGAATTGAAAATGGTTTTCCAAGTTATGAATGAATTGTTGTGAAAAGCTATGATTTGAATCTGTTATCTTTAACAGATTTAAAATAATGATTGGTTTAAATCATTTGAAATGGGATTGTTTTGAAAGCTATAAGTTAAATCTTTGATTTAAAGATTTAACGAGTTAATCAAATTTAAATGGAAATTAATTTGGAAAATCTGTGAATGAATCTTTTGTTTAAAATATTAAAGTGTGGAAACTGTTTAAACCGTAAAGGTTGAATCTTTTTGTTTAAAGATGTAAATGGTAATTTGTTTTAACCATTCAAATGGAAAGTTTTGGGTTTTAAGTTGTGACTTAATTGAAATCCCATATCCATATGATTTTCGAATATTTCGCTCACTATTCGGTTTAGCCGGGAGAGGACCTTTGGGTCGTATAACCCATTCCGAATATGTGATACGTCGTATATGGATAGCATTTGAAGACCGGTGTTGAAGACCGGATATTTTTGAAAACAGAAGGATTACCGTCGAGTTACTCTGCATCGGCTGATCCCCGATATAGAGGTTTTATCATCCTTAGTGACGGGAAGTCCGGACGTGATTGGAAATTATCCGGATTTGCAAGGGCTTCGTGAGAAGTGCCTTCGGTTCTGTTCGATCCCGGAACAGACTTGTATGGATTGTATGTCTGACATTACACTTTGAGATATAAAGCCGATTTCTTTCAAATACGTTTCTGTTTGGTGGCGGAGAATTTATTCTCTTAGCTTAACACCCTTCTCTGAGACGTACGAGCTCAGAGGTTATGTAGTTGAAGGTTATCAGCGATATATCCCAATTTGGTAATGTGGCATGCTGAGTGCTGCTGTGAAATGATCAGTGTTTGATCATTTGCGATATGATCATTTGTTTGATCTTATATCTTTGTGATCATAGTTGATCATTTGTTTGACCCGAAGCATGGCTTTTTGAAAAAGCGTAGCTTTGTGGACGAGACTTCATCAGGGCCTCACAACCCGGAAATGGTCGAAACAGGATCGTTGCGGCAAGGTTATGAGGGTCGCGCCCTTTAGGGTATGTCATTTCCTTCTGGAAAGGGGTGGTATCATGGTATGGAGCCCAGATACTTACTCATGTGGATACACTTTATTATGTGTGATGTTGGTTTAGAGGCGCCTCGGATAAAGGTCCCAAAGGACCGGGGGGTGGCATATTCGTGAGTTACCTGTTACAGGGGTAACTCGGCCTTGTTGGCAGAGAGCAGTTTGTCTCTCGGGACGTCCCGCCAGAGGCGATCCCATGCGGCGGAAGGAAGTTCCTTAGCCTGACCATTTGTTGGAAATCCATTTCCCAATACGGAACTTGTACGGTTTTAGTTGTAGAACCTGCCATTTACGTACGGTGGTCACCACTGTTTAGATGGTAGCTATAGTAGGCATACGATACTGGTCGTATGTTGGCTAAGATTAATATTATACTTTCAAAATGTTTTTCTACACTATGCACTAATGATAATATCCAATGATTTGCGTAGTAAGCATCTTTGACTATCATAAGAAGAAATCTCCTCCAATTTTGCGTTTGCATTGTGTGTGTGGCGGGAGGTCTTATGGTAGTTTCATTTTCTAAAAGCATTGCGGATTTCAATGTTTAAATTCTTTTGTGTTTGTTTAAAGATAAACTGTTTTTGTTGCTCACACCAGTCCCATGACTGATCCGGAGTTTATTGTTCCCTTCCTAAACTCTGGGTGCTCAAAATTTTCCACACGAGCAGTCTAGAGTTGGGTTTCTTTTCAGATATTCAGGTTTAGTAGATTATCTGGAGCTAGTTCATTCATCGGAGTTGCTTATCTTGGAGTTGTGGATTCATTCTTATCTGAAGATCATTTTGGAGTTATCATTTCTATTGATATTGTTCCGCTGCTATTGTTATCTTTTCTTTTCTGCTGCTATTTCTTGTATCATATCTCTGATGTATATAGATATTCATTGTATCATCATTGTATCTGGATATTGTATCAGATGTTGTATATCTTTATTCTTTTCTTCCGCTGTGTTATTTACTTAATTGTGTTATAGCTCCGGCGAATCGGATTTGAACGGTCGAATCTGCGGCATTCTAGTACAATGTGAAGTACGGATGTTGATTTTCGAGCGGGCAAAACCCGGTACGTTACAAATTTCCACTGTACTACGGGAATATGTAGATTATAGTGTGGTAAGAAAGTTAGAATCTCTATCTAAATTCCTTTTTCCGGCATAGGAGTAATGTTTAGGAAGTAATTTTCAATGTGTTAGATTTTTGGATGGTAGGAAGTGGATACAAAATTGGTTACTTCATACTTCTATTTGTAGGAGTATGGTAGTTTTGGTTGAAAAGATTTTTCAAAAGTTGATACATATAGAATTGCCAATATATATATATATAGGTTGTTTGTACTCATATAGGAGGATCCGATTTAGAATCATTCTACATACATATTTTCTGTGTAGTGATACAGTAATACACTATGCACTTGTGCACATTTGGTTGCAAAATTGATTGTACACTCATTAGTTGTGTAGTTTAGGATAATTAAGAGCCAAAATCATGACTTAGTCATTTGTGAAATTTCGGGGACGAAATTCTTTTTAAAGGAGGAAGAATGTAACACCACGTATTTTGGCATTAGTTATTTAATTAATTAGTTAATTCATTAACCCCAAAAATAGAGTTTTTGCAAATGATGGAATTTAACAACTAAACTTGCATCATTGCGTTCGTGGCAAAATTTTGAGCTACTTTCATATTTGGATTTTTGTGATCAGAGTCCAAACCAAGAAGTTACGGACGAAAAACAAATTCGGAACGAAAATAAATAAGTAAGAAAAATTAACGTTTATTAATTACTCACCAGGGCCCACAGATCGACCTGTAATTAGGACCGGTCGACCACTATTGGTTGACCGGTGCTCCATGGGTAATCGACCTGTCGCCTTCAAGCGGCTGCAATAAACCTAGGCCGCAACGGTCCGGATTTAATATTTTAAATCGTACGAGTGTGGTTGATTCTAATACCTATAAATTCAGGCCTAACCCTCCATTCTCATAATTTTCTAGAGACAGTAGCAAAGCTCTACCATTTTTTATTCTCCGCTTTCTTTCTAAATTATAAGATATTTATATCTATATTCATACAAATTGGATAAGAATAGAAATCTGATAAAAAGAAGAAGTGAAGAGAATCAACTATACGCGAATTTGAGGTAATTTATATATATTTGTATATTTGTATCTATTTTCTCTCCCAATCCAAAATCTTTTCTCAGATTTGTAATTCTAATGTATGTATATACCCTTTTATACATATTTTTTTGGATTAAAAAATATGTGGAGATAAATTTAAGGTTCTACTTCAGATCTGGACATTTGGATCGCTTTTAAAAGGCGAGTGGGAAATTTTATATATTATTTTGTGATTTTAAATCTATTCTATTGCATACGTTTGATTTTAATGCCTAAATCAATTTTATTTCTGGATTGTAGGCTTAAATTAGTGTAGAATACTATTGCCTACATATTCTTGTTTTAGACTTAATTTGAAATATGTTTACACCTAGATCTGGAAATCAGTCCCAAATATTTTAGAATTTGAATGCTGTATATTTTTATTCCAGATCTGTACTTGGGTGTAAAATAGGATTTTTGGATTATTGCCTAAATTTGTGTTAAGTTGTAGATTTTCCATAGTTTAATTTGTGGAAAAAAACATTCGTTTGATTTTTATAAATTTGTTTACCTTTTCCACTTTTGATTCAAAAAGCGACGCTTGATTTAACAAGGAATAAAACGAAAAGGGAAGAGATGTGTAAAGTATAGATTTATTCTCCATAGTTTACATTGTTTATTCCAAATAAAAAGAAATTATCTGTTCCTTGTAATTTCAAACGTAGTAAATCTTTCCTTTTGTGTTAAAACCAATTTATGGAAATTATAGCGGAACATCTTCCTAAGGAATTTAATTAATCAATTATTGAAAACATATTCTAGTTACATATTTATGACTAGAATATATTTGGATAAGAATAAGTAGTTTACGCGTATTTATTGCATTAATAAAGGAGAACAACATTTATTCATGCGTTATTTATGTGTAACGTTCGTTGGTTATTATTATATTTAGGAAAGCGAACAAGTAGAATTTGGAAATGTAGTAATTCCTACCAATGTGCAATAAATTAGGAATTGCCAATAATTAATAGGAAACAAAGGATCGTAACCCTAATTAATGAGCAATTAATGGAAAATGATGGATATGATTAGATTAGGGGTAAGAATTAGTTAATTAAATACTATAACTCCAATTAATGGGCAATTAATGGAAATGAATTTAGGGTTACAATTAAGAAGGACAAATCGATAAAAATGGACTGATAAATGGAATAGATATAAAAGGTTACTAATTTGAAATTAGTAATCATACATAAATGTGTGTTAGGATTTTATGGACAAATTGACATTTATGAGCATAAAAAGGGGATTTATGCATAGATTAGTATTTAAGTAAATCTTATTGCCTTAAATAAAAAGGGAATTAGTAAGCTAAGTCCAATGTCTACCTAAGATAATATAAGTAAAGACTTAGGATGGTTAATTGGACTTAGTAGGTTAGTAACACAAGGTCGGTAGAGTCACTCGATGGAAGATTGCCTTTCACTTTGAGGCTACCAGCAGTTGGGTGCACTTACTACGGATGTGAGATATCACTAATCCTAAAACCCATGATGACATAAGAGATTAGGCCTGCTTTCTTAACTGAAAAGTATTAAATGGTCCGAATTTGGAATTAGGAGCAGTGAGGGATATCTCCATAGGGGTTCACTTCTGGTTTGAGGTATTAAGTGGTTATAGGATCCGTCTCTCTTAAAAGGAAGCATTAAGTAACGTAGTGAGATTCCAAATAAATAATGATGTCTCTAAAAGGGTTTACTTCAATGTTGAGGTATTAAGTGGCTATTTTAGGGCCCGCCTCCCTACCAAAAGATGTAACCTAGTGAGATTCCATATTTATAATTAAGAATGACAGTAGATATATCAGAAGGATTTGCTTTCGGGTTTGAGGTATTAAGTGACTAATCTAGGGTTTGTCTCTCTCCTAAAAAGAAGTATAAAGTAACCTAGTGAGATTCCAATCGATGTCAGCTAGATAGTACCGGTGAGGAGTCCGTTTTAGGGGTAGGTATTAAATGACAAAGGCCTACCTATAAATATGTGTTAAATGATTAGGAGTTTGCCTAGTCCTTTTTAATGAGGTATTAAATGGCTTGGGTATAGTCTCTCATATTGCTAAGGCCGTAATAACGATAGTACTACTGAGGATTCCGTCCGGGGATAAGCATTAAGCGATGAGGACCTGCCTAGAATATAGGTATTAAATGGTTAGAAGTCTTCTTAGTCCTTTTTAAATGTATTAAGTGGCTTGGGTACTGTCTCTTACATGGCTACAATTTTATTGGCGATAGACGCGGTAAAAGTTGGACATTAAATATCGAAAGCCTTAAATAGTGGTGAGAGGTCATTGTAGCTAGGACCCACTAACTATTAACAACATTGCAAGAAATCCACCTTGGGAATAAGTCTTAAATGATGGGGTTTACCTTGATTGAGGTCTTAAATGGAGAGTCTACCTATTTCTCTTTTAAAAGTATTTTGTGCTGAATATAGAAGCCCGCTTCATATTTAGAAGTAGTAAGTGGAAAATGGGTTTGGAAGTATTGTGTGGTTGATAAGGCTTCATCGGTATTTTGTACCTTGGGAAGGGGTAGGTAAGTAATTGTGTGCGATGTAAGGTTAGAATTGCTAAACTTAATAGACATAATAATTAGATGGAAACCAATCGGTATAAATTTATGTTATGGACAGTTTATAGATTTTCTAATCACCAGAATGTTGTTCTGACCCTTTCCTCATTACAATCCATAGGATAGGTTTTAGAGGAACTTGTCGCTAGAGCTGGATGTGCTTTGTTGTTGAAGAATTTTTCTCTCATGCTCGATACTGTTGTGACAACCTATTATCCAAGGAATACCATCAATTCCAAGGTTGTAATCATAATTAGTATTCTTAAACTATTATTGTTTCCGCTGTGAGTTTAGATTTTTATCAATCTCTGATAATGCTCATGCTTATTTGCAAGCACCAAATCCAACGATCTATGTTTTGATGGACTCAGGTTTCGATTTTTGTCGAAATTTAGGCCCACTGAGGTACGGGTTGTTACACCTATATAGAGGAGAATTTAAAGCTATTTTAGGATCAATATCCTACGTTATCTTTTACCAATCCTCTTCCATCTCATAGCCTTTCTATCCCTTCTTTTAGCCACCAATAACCCGTATCAAAGCCGAGCCAATTAGCTCCCTTCATGGGCTTTAATCCCATTTAAAGCCCGAACAAATATTCTGTATTTAAATCCAATTTAAACGTGTATCAATACCGTGATGAATATATTTATAACTATTATAATATATTTAATAATATTTGTTTATCAAGTCCAAATTAAATTTATAACTAATATTCCATAAATATTAATTAATTAAATTAATTTATAACAATTACAAATTAGTTAAATCATTTCGATCAAAGGAGAATTTATCATTTTGGTTATGTAATTTGTTAGGTGTAAATTTGGTCAGTGATTAATATCGATGTCACGGCCCGTTTTTCCGTACCCTTTGAATCGAAAATAAATCACACATGTCTAACTCAAATTGAACGAAAAGACGGAACATGAAGGGTAATAAAGAAAAATAGACAGAATAGAATCTCACACAAATGGAATAATATATAATATTGAACAATATCTTTACAGCGGAAAACTTTTAAATACATATATCAGAGTCTAACCTAAATTCAGCATGGAAAGTTATAAACATCTGTCCTTACAATTGTTGACAAACATCAAAGTTCAAACAAACAGACAGCAGCGATAATAGAATATGTCATACCTAGATGAATATCTCCAGCTCTTCTTTGGAAACTTCAACCGTCTTCGACTAAACCTGAAACTACTCGGATCTGCCACGAGTATTGAAAATACTCGGATCAGGCTTGATAAACCAGCATGAGAAAAACTCAATAATACATGATAGTGTCATATATCAACATTTAAATAAAATCCTTTGAAAATAAAGAGTATCTCATAAGACCACGCCCACACATAAACACGGACAGGTTTTCACCTTATGATAACTAAAACACTTTTATATCAAAACATTTGATATTATTTCTAATAACATTCTTTGAAAACATTTGCAAATAAACTTATTAATCTTAGCCGAAATTGTTACATTGGTTAAATTCCAGCATAATAGGTTTACAATCAAGTCCGAAGGCACTTATCGAAGAATGGATTTCCATACAAATGATCAGGTGAAGGGACTACCTTTCGGCAGTACATCTCTAGAGGAATGTATCGATGACCATCACAAAGGATCCTCTACCAACAAAAGACCGGCCTATGTCTGTAACTAGATAGTACCGAATATATTATCCCCCGGTCATTACCGACCTCTAACCGAGTGCGTTCTAGCATACAAACCACCTTAATTTACATCCCGAACGTCATAGCGGGAAGAAATATATCTAGAATAGGATGATCATACCCTAATTGGGAATGACCCACTTAGCCTTGCCGCATCTAACCCTGGTTCGGTCATTTCCAATTGATGAGGCTTGAGGCTACGATTACCTTTTCACACAGCACATCTTCTTTCACTTTGAATGCCATATTCCATTCCACATTCACATGACTGATTTTTACAAAAGTATAACTCCTGAGCTCATACGTCTCAGGAAAGGGTGTTAAGCTAAGGGAAGGTGTCTTCTCCTCCACCAAACAGATATACATTTATAGAGATCACTCATTGTGATTTAGAATGCAAGGTCAGACACTCATCCATACAAGTTCATTCTAGGACTGAACGAAACCGAAGGTACTTTCCTCGGCCATTACTAGGTGAGAAGTCCTTGTGGTTTTGAGGTTTTTCATAACAAAGAGACCACCGCTACAATATAGTGAATCAGGAGTTTATCCCCAATTAATCAACAAGTAGTCCCTCATTATTATTCGTCTCAATATCTCCATCTTCAAACATCTTCAATCTTCGAACACGTAAACTGGTTCGAAGTGGTTTTCGGATAGGCCAAATCCGACCCCGGTTCCTTCGAAATCCAATTATCGATAAAAAGTGAATATGAGTATGTAGGATTTATTAAGTCTCTTTTCACTTTAATTCTTTTCGGATGATTTCGAAATCTCTTTCTTTTTTCTTAGAGTAATTCTAAGTAATTCATTCTTTATCTTGGATAATATTTCAATCTTCTCTTATTTTGGAAAAATCAATAGAATCATTTTAGAGCATCTGGGCTTTCCTTTCGATCTATTCCACCCCTCGCCTAAGAAGAGAAAATAGAGGCCAGGTAAGTTCAGGGCACTGGTTGCTTCATCTCTAACCTTAGTTAAACACCTTGTTTTATCTTCCCAGATCTCACGGGCGGGACAAATGTACTGGTCGTTTCCGCATACTCAGTTATCAACTTTATTTTAGAATTGATAATAAAGATTCCAAATTATCTTTTAAACGCTTAATTTTCCCTTTAAAAATATTAAAAATCGATCCTAGGAAAAATCATTACATTTAAACTCATATTCAAAAAGTCATAGAATTCGCAGCATAAAAGTGTTGTGGAAAGTGCTATATAAGCTTATTTGATTAAAAAAAATTTAATATTTGAAAATTCATATTTTCCAATTCAAATCTGTTATTAAAACTTCTAAATCATATTTAAATTACTTAAATATTCTTTTAAAATCATTTTCAAAAGATTTAGGAAAGAGTTGTTAAGTTTAAAACTACATTTCGAAAGTTATTTAAAACTGCTGCGAAAACGTTGCGAAAAGTGTTGCAAATAGCATTTTAAAAGCTATATTCTTCAAAACGACTTTTATATCATTTAGAAATCCATATTTTCAACTTAAATATCTTTTAAAACATTTTAAATGATTTTTAGAATTTATTTCATATTTTTAAAACATTTAAAATATCAATTTTAAACTTTGGTCACTTTACTACAAAAGCACGATTCTTTTGGAAAATTGTTTTGGACATATTTAAAATATACAAGATGAAATCTTGATTTTCTTTCTTTATTTCTTTAAAAATACTTAAATGTTTATAAAACTTTTCTAACTCATTTAAAACTATTTCCAAAAGGTTTAAGTATTCCAAATACACCATTTCATTTTCAAAAGGAAAGTGATTTCCTTTGTGCTTATCGACGTGTATTAACGTGACTTGGTAAAAAAATTTAACAATCATATCAAACAATCAATACTTGATGATTAAAGCATATATAAGCATCCATAGCAATCATAGCACATCATCAAACATGTGTGTGTGTGTGTATAGATGTTAAATAGAATTTCTCACCATAAACCAAAGCGATAAACTTCCTACCAACATTCTAATCAACCAACACTTCACTAACTACTTCCTACTCCATTAAACACTAGCAAACAACACCCTCTCCTTTCCAATATCTTAGCTGAGGCCTGAGATGGAGGTTGGCCGAAAGTATAGAGAAGAAGCGGTAGAGCTTTGAACTTGAATTCCCAAGATTTTGATCCAAAAAATAGGTTAGCTTGTATCTAATTTTAGGCCGTCTATATCTCAAAATTTAGAAAGGTTGTTCACTAAAAGTTTTTTAAAATTATTTTCTCTTGAATTTGAAAAAAGAATCATTTGAATCCAAGTTGTTTTGAGGGAGATATGATAGAATGAAGAAGAGGTATTGTCGGATTGACAAAAATAAAGCATGAAAATGCACTTCAAAAAATTTAGTTTGAGGTATAGAAAACCTCAAAACTAGAAAAAATGATCAACATTATTGTTGTAGCCACTGGAATTTCATATGCTTTGAAAAAAATAATTTCTTAATTTGGATCAGTTATGATCAAGTTATGATCAAAACAAAATGGGCTATTTTCTGTGTTAAAAACTGGGCCAGAGAATGCACTAAAAATAAGTGGATTTTTGACATGGTTAAGTTTAGAATAAGGCAAAGTAGTCAACATAAAAGTTGTATCCACTGGAAAAATACATGATTTGAAAAAAAAATTTGCATTTTGAATATGTTTTGAAGAAGTTATGGCCGAGAGAAAAAGAGGTAAAATATGGAAAAAAGAGGAGTTTGATTTGAAGAGAATGAACATTGATTTCTTTTGAATATTTTGTAAATATTTTGACATTATTTCTTTCTAATTTTTTCAATGGCTTAGAAGCCATTAAAGAGGAGAGGAAGAAGATAAGGAAGCTGGAGAAAAGAAGAAGAAGAAAATGTGAATGAGAGTGAAGAAGGAGGTGGGTATTTATAGAAAAAGAAAGAAGTGGTAAATTTACCAAAATAACCTCTTACCAAATTACCAAACTAACCTTACTTCAACCTAAAGCAATCTCCAATTTTTCAATACTTAACATCGTCATTCACATCCTTACTTTATGTCTTAGTCACTTAAAGATTAAGTAAAGAAAAGTAATTATTTTGTTGGATTTTGATGTGATTTGGATTTGATGTTTACTTTTGACTTTTCTTAAACTTACTTACTTTTCTTAATGACTTCTAGAAGTTTTCTAATCATAATTAGTAAAAGTAAACATGTTTAGTTATTAAAATGTGTAATATATATTTTAAAACATGTTAACAAAGGTGCGACAACGTTGCGACAACTTATTTTGAACAAAACTTTGATTTTTGACAAAACGTTTTTCGGTCACATTTTGACGTTTTTGTTAAACTATTTATTCATGTAAACCAAACTTCAAAATAAATTTGTTATTATATTTAAATAATTAAAACAAGCATATTTGACTTATAAAATAATACAAAACAACATCCAAATCTATTTGTAAAATTACGACATAGATTTATCAATATGCGACGAAATTTGTCAACTTTTATAGAACGGGTTTTATATATTTATCAAACCATTATAAATTAAATTAATATTATTATCAAATGAGTTTGATATCGATTATATATTTTTAAAAAGAATTATTTATCCTTTAAAACAAATTTCTCGAATATTTATCCTACTTTATTGGAATCCGACTTTTATCAATTTTACAATGGAAATCCAAAATCTTTATTCAATATCAAAATAAGTTTACCATTCTTATTTATCATATAAAACATTATTGTTTAAGTTTGAAAATTCTACATTTAAATATTTAAATAAATTAAATATTCCATTTTCAAAGTGGTAAAATTACGGGTCGTTACAATCGAACTATTCGAACATTAACGTTCACACATCACTTAGCAGGTCGTGTGATATTTTGGCCAAATTTATTGCTTACTTGCTTTTTGGTAAAATCTACTTTTACTTTGTTAAGCATTACCCGGTTCTGACTTTTATTTACACCAATTCTCTTCATCAAAACTATATCACTTTGGATTTATGGAATTTGTTAATGGTCAAAATTCTTATATCTCCACATTCAACTCTATAGTTCAAACACAACATCTTTGGTTCAATAATAACAATTATTATTAACCGAAATGTTATGGCCAGATACTGACTTTGAGTTGATCGTAGTACCAACATCATATAACCGAGGAGATGGATCCTCTCTTGTATAGTGCTACACTTCCAAAGTTCCAATACTCTCACTCGACCCAACCATAGTCACTCGATGTACATTGTGCCATGATTTGACTATAATCAAAGTAGATCTTTCATATTGAAGATCGACAGTATTCTCAGATTGAGAGAACCATGTAATTTTGCAACATCGATATTTTCTGTTTGACCTAAGTTATATTAACCAACAGAAAACTATCGAGTGAGTCATTTTATAGTTATCTAATAACTATCAGTATACAACCCTTTGGTGCCCCCGGCAGTCATGAGTAATAGATTGTCTAACATTTGAAGAGCGTTAAGTACTTTAGTCTCAACGGATGTATCGATAACCAGTCTTGATACATCTTGACTAGAAATATTTAAAATGGTAAAATATATTCATTGTGATAAATTACTCATGGTCACAACACTTTGTAACTACTATTACAAAACATAACATTTTATGAATTTTCTATTAAATGCACTTTTAACTAAATTAATTAATATAACACATTATATCGAGTAAATAATAGAAAGAAAACCCTTTTATTTCAAAGAAGATTGGTTTTTGAGTTAGATATATATATAACAAATTACATAATTGGGTTAATACCGCTACCTTTGTCAGGTTAAGGAACATTATAATTATTGCTCATCGAATATGTAGAACAACTCAAAATCATCTTCCATCGTAGTTTCTCCTTAGCCTATCTTTGTACCTACACAATAGAAAAAGTGCATGTCCTAGAAAAAGACGTAGGATTACATTTGTTTACATTTGAAATCTTTATCCAAATTTGTTTGTATAACAAACTATTAATATTAACAACTGTAACCTTAGGAATCCAAATTTGTTTGACTCGTTTATTTATGTTTCTATTTGGACAATTATGATAACTATGACCAATATTACCACACATCACACATTCGGAAACACACTTCTCCCTTTGGCAGTATTACTAGTCATTTGTTTATAAACTGACACTTTTTCAAACCCAACTCCTTTATTGTTATTCACAAAGAGTTGATTTCCTCATTACATGTTAAACGATTATTGTCCAATGGAAAATTTTCCTATTGACTTTGGATTTTAAAAGATTATTTCTCATTTACTAGCTTTGAAGAACGACTAATAGTAATTTCTTTCTTTTCAAAATCATTTCTTTGTATGACCGTATTTTCATTTCAAGCTCTTTTGTTTTGGTATTAATTTCAACCATCTCATTTTAAAAAAGTTGGCGTTTTCCAAATTCAAGTTATTCAAAATTCATGAGTTTTTCAATCCCATTTTCCAATTCGCGATTTGTTCGTATAATTTTAGTTTTATTTTTTTCAAAATCACGCTTTCATTTTCGAGGTTTTTGAAATTTTATTTGATGTCATTTAATTCCTTTTCAAAATTAGCACATTTCACGCATTTAAGATTTCCAACCTTTTTAATCTTTTCGATTTCCTTTTCTAGCCCATCCAAAACTATTTTAGTTTTCATCAAATTTTCGTTTTCAAATTTTTTCACATTTTTCACATTTGGAATTTTCGAACCTTTTAAAACTCTCCAACTTCATTTGTACATCGTTATTCTTGCAAATCAACTCTTTCATTTTCCTTAAAAGTCACAATTTCTTTTTCAAGCGTTTGAAATTTTTCGTAGAAGAACAAATTCATTTTCGTATTTCAAACATTTTTTGCAACAAAATTTCAGTTTTTTGAAATATTTTTAAGCTTCTTTTCCAATTTATAATTTTTCTAATGTAGTTTAGATTTTTCACTTTTCAACCTATTATTTTTCAATTCAAGATTATCAATAATTTTAGTTACTTTGTGATATAAAAGAAAAAAAACGTTGAATGAAATACCACTTATCTCATCATCTTTTGTGTTATCGTCATCACTATCTTCACTATCATAGTCTGAAAGGTCTTTTGCGAATCCCGTCAGACAAAATTTTTCTATTGAGTCGGTTTTAAGGAGTTCTTCATCATCGTTGATTTTTCACCATATTTTGCATCGAGTGTGTTCCAAATTCTAATATTGAGTCGGTTTGGTGGAGTAGTTCATCAGCGTAAACTCGCACTCCCTACCAAGCTAAATATATTAATCCTATGCGTAGTAACCCTGCCTCGACTTTATCTCCAAGTTTAGAATTTCTGGACTACAAACCCCGTAGCTCAATCCTAGAATAAATCTAGAGTCTAAAATTAAAAAGGAAATACAAAACAAAGAAAATGAATTACCCTCAAATAAATTTAAAGAGTGAACTTGCAAATACTAAACACTTAAGGGATTCTTTAAAAAAAAACTATGAACTATTCCTTTAAAATAAGTTGACCAATTTTTCAATTTTCATTACTTCTCTTTTCATGCATACCTCCTCTAAAAGCTTCAATTCAAATTTGAGAATTTTCCTTCTCCTTGCTTAAAAAAGGTTCATCCTTAAAAAAATGATTTTTATGGCCTCCTTCAAAAATCAACTGCCTCGCGTCAATCCTATCGTTTCTGCAATTTCAAATGAATGTCATCGAACAGTTTGTGCTTCGCCTAATCATGGTCATCTCCTAGAAATAAAAGCCACCACTGCATCTTGGATCTGCCACCGTTCAGATCACTTGAGTTCTTGAGTTGCTGGGCATGGCCTTATACATCGTGTCACAATCGATCTGGCATTGATAGGAGGATGAAATCGAGTGGGAGCTTGTTTTCTTCAAATAGGATCTACTGCTACTTGCTATTTAATGACTTTGCTTGAGATGAAGCACATTTTCATCCCGATGAATTTGCGCTTTCTGGTGGTGATGAATTGGTTGCCTTCATCATTTCTATGAAGTCTGAACAGATCTTGAGATCAATACTTGCTGTTATAAAGCTTGTAATGCCCGATGTTTATGTTTAGGTCAATTTGTTGTTGTTGACTTGTTGTGCCTCAAGGCTAGTAAGAGAGGTTTGTGTAATCTAAGTTTCCTGTGATGCCTTGAGATGATTGTCACACCAGATGTCGAATTGCTGCATCTTAGAAGACTAGAGTTCACAATGATGCTAGAGATTAGAGAAGCTTCCATCCTAGTGATTGTTGCCTTAACAACTCGTCTACATTGTTGCATGCATCAGAACTCTGGTGTTTGTTCGAGTCTGGCTGTAGTTGAATGATGAGCCTGAGATGAAAGCTTATTGAGACTGCGTACTAGAATTATGGAGCTATTTGGCCAAGATTTGCATGAGCTTGGATATTTCAAAGGCTTGCTTTGTTGCTTGTAATTTATTGTGTTTGTAGCGATGGTTTGTGTTATTCGAAGTAGCTATGTTGCATTTTGATGAATGTTGCATGTTGTTAAATATTTGATGTATGGAAGTGATATTGTAATCTGATAATCAAAATGTAATCGTGATGTAAGTCTATATAGACTCAAGATTAGAAATACTAGGAGATAAGAAATATTAGGGAGCTTTGAAAAAAAATCAAAATGTAATTTCAATAATTCTGGCACCATATACTATTTGAAAACTTCCATTGCGTAGATATTTCTTATTTATGGATATTTGGGGCTGGTAGTGAATTGTACTTGTGTAGTCCTCACTGTTATCTTTCTAGTGTTCCAAATATATGGATATATGTTTGAATAAGTCCTAATCTCATGTGGCCCTTGTAGTTTATCTCTTGTTATGATTTGTAATAATTATTTTGTACACACTATACAAAACTCTTGAATTATACTAATATTGTTCTCAAATGGATATGTCACACAAAAACTAATTTTGAACCAACAAAAAAGAATTCCATCGTGAACTGTACTTGATCCGCTTAATAAACAATAGTTACCTGTAAATACACAACGCTAAACAAATACCTTAAATACAATATAAGTTTATCAATACCAAACAAAAATTAATTGCTATATTTCAAAATATTTCTATTTTGATAATAAAAAACATATAATATTTTTACAAATAAATGTATATGTGTTTGATATGTGATGCGTTGATTGAAAAAATAAAATAGTTAATACCGTTAATTAGAAACAAAATTATGATCTTTGATGATTTTTAAACTATAATACACTCGAAACAAAATCAAATATAAAAATATATTTTTTATTATCAAACAAGACATATACTCTATATTATACACATGGTTATGAAAATGAAAATCAATTTGGAAATAATATTTATCATGAATTACTTGGATTATAATTTTGATAATAGCTCATATCAAGGAAATTATACTAAAAATGTTGAAATTGAAAATCTTGCATGTGATTTTCCGACGAGCTAAGAAAATTGAACAACACGTATGATGAATGGTTACATTTAATTGAAATTTTCTTAAGACAATATGAAGAAAAATGAAATCCAAGCATGCAGCAAATTAGAAGATAATCCAATTTGTACTCACTTTGATCAATTTCAAATAACAATGTATGAAATTTAAATTGATAACCTTAATAATGCTGTTCAAAATCCACTAAATGATTTGGAATTAAATTCCTTTAAAGAAAATGATTTAAATTTGAATTTTGATCTTCCTTTTCCTAACAAAGGTGAGCTGGAAGTAACAATTTGTAAGGTTGAAAATTACAAAGATAATAATATTATTAATGATTAAGTCAAAGAAGATGAATTTAGTAAACAAATTTTTTTCAGACTATTCAAGAATGAGTTATCACATAAGGATGTGTTAAATTTAAATCACCAACCTGATTTTGAAAATTTTAATTTTGAACAAATATTCATTGATGAAAAAATAAAACTTTTGCCGACGAAAATAAAATGTCTATTAACGAAACTGGTTATGAATGTGAACCTAAGCTTGATCCAAAATAGAATGAAAATGTTCAAATTTCAACTAAAGAGACCTTTAATATTGAACATAATATTAAACTACATCTTGTAAATGAAGAACCTAAGCCAAATAAATTGTTAGTAGACCCTCAAGATGTTGATTCTATTGTTTCAACTATACTTGTTCATGATCACCTAATTTTGAAGGATTACGCTGATAAATTTATCGTACATGAATCACATCGTGCACAAAACTTGGATGGAAAAGCTTATACTTACAACATTCTTAGAGATCAACTTAATTGACTATAAATCTAGGCATAAAGATTAAATGTAGGTAAAATGATTTTGCTTATTAGAAAGCATACCCTAGCATAGTGTGAAGGAAAAACATAAAATTAAAACCTCGCATGGAAGAAAGAGATGGTGACATTTTCTACGTCGCATTTATTGTAAACATATATATTATTTCATATATAATCCATGTCAGCATATTGTCAAATTGCATTTTATATTGCAAATCATTTTGCATTGCATCCATTTGTTGGTACTTTCCTTCAAGTTTAGAAAACATTTTGAATAGTGATGAAAGTATCAAATTTAAGTGTGGGGGAGACTCATATTGCATTAATTTTTTAATTTTTGCACATTTTTTTTCGAATTCAACATTTTTTTCAAAATTGCATTCATTTTGCATATAGATTTGCATTTCTTTGAAGCATATGCATTAAAGACATAACATTTTTTCTACATATTTTTAAATTAGTTGAAATCGGTTTATTATGAATAACCATGACAGAGTATTTGCACTTTGTTAGTCATTCGAATGAATTTTTTGTGAATCACTAGTTTCAAATGGAAAATAAAATTGAAAGTTCAAATTACAAGCAATAGTAGTAAAGCTAGCTAGTATATAATTTGACTCATACGCGATGACTTTGAAGTTTGTTAAAATTTATTATCATCGTTTAAAAGTGCTAAATCTAAAGTACATGCATTTACATCTTCAAATCTTTATAAGTAAGAGGTGCTAAGATGATTTTGCATTACTCTCTCTTTCTCTCCTAAAAATACTTATGATAATAATAAAAACTAAGGGTATCCAATATTGCTAGTACATCTAACATTGGTGTGCACACCCACCAAGCTCTATCCTACCCTCCCGTAGGCCCGAAAGGTAATGCATGAGTGATATGCCTTGGTCTCAGTTTAAGAGTTGGACACCTAAGGATCACTAAACTTTACTAACATTGTGAAAGTCTATTTGCACAATCTACCAAGCCCCATTCCATTCAATAAGCCTGCAATGCAATGCATGGGTGGTACACCATGGTCCATGGGTTAGGTGTATGACTATAAAAATAAAATAAATAAATAAATAAATAATAAAGAGAGTGTAAGTTATTGAATTCAAGGAATTCTCTTTAGTTTTTTTGATTTGAAATTGTTATACAAGTGGAAATAGAAATATTACTTTACAATCTTTGACAATTGTAACATCCCCCTACTTGGAGGCCCAAAACTAATGGATATGGATACTGAAGTCATCCATAGTTATTAATCTTCGACGACCAAATAAGGCGGTGCTAGATACATTGATACACAAATCATAGAAATATGAAAAAAAATTACAATTCAAAAAAAACATATTTCCACATTCAAATCAAAACATTTCAAGTTCATTTCATAATCCTAAAATTACGTTAACCACGTTCAGCCAAATATAATTATTACAGTTACGCCAAGAGCGATATATGTAGATATCCCCTTGGTTGATCAGAGTATATAGTAAGGCTAATAAATCAACCTTTACAAATAAAACACACAGCGGATAGAAAACTCTAAATATCCATCTGCCTTCTTCACGCCCCCGGAAGCTTTATTCGTCTAAGAAGAGAACCTGAAAACCCTAAACCTCAAACTACTCAAAATCAATTGAGTACCTAAGAGTTTAAGGGGAAAACAAAAACTTCGAACCAGACATAAAGCCTGGTATGAATAATAATCTAACATCTCAATCCTTTTGATATCTAGTGAGATCACGCCGCTTAGCGGAATGAGTTTTCCCCTCACTTGTATCCTAAAACTTTTATAAAACCATATTTTGTATTCCTGCATCCACAATGTTTAAAAACATACATTTTTAAAATATTATGATGATATGCATACTTACAAACATTTAGGATTTCCCATCCCCTGTTAGATTTTAATTTGCCTCAAAGAGGGACTATCCATCCTATATTTATTTTACTTAAGCGGGTGTGGACTATCCATCTCGCATCTCATAGTTTTCTTAGGATGACCATAAACCCTTCATTAAACATATGGAGACTATCTATCCCCAACCCGATGTTGACCATCCATCAAACATCCCATAGTTTTCCTAGGATTACTATGAACCCTTCTTCGATCACATGGAGATTATCCATCTCCAACTTGATGTTGACTATCCATCATACAACCCATAGTTTTACTAGGATAACTATGAACCCATCACTCGACCATTTAACTCATGCTATCCACACGAATCTAATTATCTCATGCTATCCACATGATTATCCAATTGCCATTAGTATCCCTATTTTAGGCTATATCCATTTATAATTTACATTAGTATCCCCAATGATTGTAAAAACATATAAGTGTTGATATCCCCAACTATTGTGTTGAACTCATTAAACCCACCCTGGTATCCTCAAGATTAAACAACGTTTATTTTGTAAGGTTAAAAGAAAACAATATTTCAACCCCCTACGAAAGTGTCCCCTACGAAAGCTTTGTTTTCGACCCTTTTAAAAGCATAAACCATAAATTTTAAAACAATAGTTTCCAGCCTTTATAATACTTTAAAACCACTCCTTCGAAACCTTTCGACTTAGTTGAAGTATCATTAAGTAAGAGTGGAAGTATAGCTTCCAAACCATTTGTAAGTAAACCTTTCGAAAGCATTGGAAATCAAACCTTTCGAAACTATTGGAACTCAAACCTTTCTAAACCATTCAACCTTTTAAAACATAAACATTTCGAAAGCTTACTGGGTTCAATTTAAAACATGTAGAAAATTTTCTTTCAAAAACTTTTAAACTTCATTGGAAGCTACCTTTCGACTTTGTTGAAAGCTCTGCTACGAAAGCTTTGTAAGGAATGCGGAATATGGATCTTAAGGCTAGGAATAACACTAGAGGGGAGGGTGAATAGTGTTTTTAAGATATTACTAAATCTTTTTGAGTTTATGTTAATTTGAACACAAATGTATGCAATATTCAGACACAGATATAATCACAGAAACAAACACAGATGCAGAAATAAAGTAAATGCAGTAAAGGAAAGAACACACCAGATTTTATACTGGTTCGGGGTTACCCTACATCCAGTCCCGCACAATTAAGTACGGATTTCCTTTCCAAAGCAATTCAACAATTACAACCCTCGGTTTCAAGGCTACGAGGTACACCCTCCAGAATAACAATCCTCTGGGTAGAGATACTTTATTTCCGGGGAAACAAGTTCACCCAATTGATTTCCAAGGCTACAATCACACCTTTTCTCGCTTGATTGATTTCCAAGGCTACAATCACAGCTTTTCTCGCTAGATAGATTACAAAGAAGCCTATAACTCTGAATAGCACTTGGATCTTGTTGAGATAGTGATAGAGAATCAAACCAGAGAAGATCTAGTTAGATTCAATGTTGATTTTGGCAGAGTAATGATAGGATTTTGAATAAGAAAATGTGGAAGAAGAAGAGAAGTGAAAAACCATAAAATCTAATATATAAATTCGTTGAAACTAACCCCTATTTATAGAAGAACAACAACCATGTCCATTCGTGAAAGGTTATGGCGAATAGACACTTCTTTTGAAATTCAAATTTTTGAATCTAACTGTCACTATGTCGACATGGGGTACTAGGGCATGTCGACATCCCAAAGCATTTTTTGAAGATTTGATTTTCTTTGAAAATAACCTTTATCTTATATTAAGAACTATTTAAACTTTATAAATATACTTGACTATAGATAAAATTCATAGATAAATATAGAGAATAATATATATAAAATTTTACTATAATTTTATATTTAAATCTAAGTATAAATATATTATAATTAAAAGTTAGTTTAAAACAAGAGTTTATTAAAAACAAAAACAAAGAATATTTTAAGGCTAAAACATCTTTTTGAAAATCATTTGAAAATATAATTTTTAAGGCTAAAACATTTTGAAAAGCAGTTTTTAAAATCATTCTGAAGTAGTTTTGAAAATCATTTTGAAGTAGTTTTGCAAGCTTCTTCCTGCAGAATATCTCATCACATCAAGACTCGAGAACTTGTACAAAACCAGGATGTTCGTGGGTTTGTAAGCCACTTGTCGTAAGTTTGTAAGCTACTTGTCGTGGGTTTGTAAACCACTAAAAAGGTAGAAATGGGTTCCATCCCAAAAGAAAAACGGAGTGAAGATTTCAGTGCTATTATGAAGTTTTAACATAATTCTAGACTCAATACTTATCTTTAAATCTTGAACTCTTGATAATCTTGATACTCATGAGTCTTCAATCTTGATATCTTGAATCTCTATACTGTACAGTCTTCATTCTTTGTACCTGCATGGTTAAATCCTGCATATACATATATATCTAGACTATAATGTTAGTATTTATATTTTATAACCTTATTCTAAGGTTGTTGTCATCAAAACCATCAACTCATGGACTAACAATCTCCCCCTTTTTGATGATGACAACCTTTGTTTATAAAATATTACTTATATCCTATTGACTCCCCCTAAATCTAATAACTCCCTCTTAATCTATGCCTAACTCTCCTATTTTATATTTCTCCCCCTTTGTCATCAACAAAAACAAACAAACTCTAAATTATACAACTCCCCTCATTCTTGTACTCAAGTACCTGCATTAATAAACTATATAATAGAGTATATATAAGAAATAACTATACTTATAGACATGATATTCAACCAACGATTATAAATATATTAATGTATATTTTATACAATCATCAAACCACACCAATGTATAAATCAAATCAATCAAAACAACCAATTTCAATCAAAACAATCAATTCAAACAAAGTAATTAAATAAAGCAAACAAATTAAATGTTACGGGGAACTTCCACCCATCCTTCTTCTTCGAAAATAGGGTCTGCTTTGATGGCATCCTAATTTTCATTGTCATTTGTGATAGAGACAGGAGGATGTGCTTCGTTATTATCCTTGTGCAGGGAAGAAATCATCCATCGAATTGCATCGAAATGCCTTTCTTGCTCCTTGATCATCTGCATTTGAATCAACTCTAAGTGTCGCTGGTTTCGAAGAATGAACGAGAGAATGTTCTTGAATGAATTAAGAGTCTCTTCAAGATTCTCGGTTAAATTTGTGAATAGGATTTGCCATTTTTGAATTTGTGAAGAGAATAAGAGATAAGGAGATAGGAAATAATATTGAGTGAAAAATTCTAGAAGAAATAGGTATTTATAGGTGTAGGAATTCGTTTGAAATGAATAGACATAGGGTAGTTATTCAAATTTCAAATTTGAAATGAAATGTCATTTCTGACCAGTACATGTCGACATGGTCAAGGGGGGTATGTCGACATACGACAGTGAAATTTGATGGTAATTTTGATTTTGTGAATAATTGTGTATATATATATATATATTTATATAATATACTAACATTTATTCAAGAGATAAGATAAGCTAGATAACATAAAGGAAATTCAATTTCATTGCACAGAAGAGTTATTCAATGATTAATCATAAAGAACTAAATTAAAACAAACTTAAACTAATTCGACATGATATGAAGATATAGAGCTAGTTAGAGGATGATGAAGATGAAGATAATCCAAGTTTCTTGTTGACTTTGGAGAAAAACTTGTTCATCTTGGATGATTTTTTGTCCAACTTCTTACTAACGGATCTTTTAAGAACCCGTTGATTCTCAACAATAATCTTTTGGTTTTTGAGAAGGGTTTTGTTGGTAGGATTGGAGGGATATTCAATACTTTCTAGGGATGTTTTGCCTTCTTCTTCTATTTCCATTTCATCCCTTTCTTCTTCTTCTTCCTCTTCCATTTCTTCATGAGCCAAGTGCTCTTCCTTTTCGGCAAGAGTTTCATAAGGTTGAAAAACATATGGGATTTTCATGAGAGAAATGTTTGAGATATTAAAAACTTTTCCTGAAATAAATTCTTCTCCTTTGAAATTTACTCCAAAATAGTTGAAAATTCGAGTAAGGTAAATTCCATGATATAAAGTGTTTTCTCCCATTTCAAAATTTTTAGGACGAAGTTCATCCAAAATAACTTGCACCCAATTGATATCATAATTTCCGAAAATAGCAAAAAGTACTTTGCACACTTTTGAAGTAGGATTATTAAAATTTCCCGATCTTGGGGTCAAAGTATGTTGTAAAAGAAGATTGACAATCCTTGCTTTAGGACGAAAGTTTCGGTTTTTAAATTCAAAGTTTTCACCTCCTTCAAAAATATGATGAAATGTCTCACGATCATGTTCATCGATTTGAAAACTAGAAAGATCCATTCCCGTGCTTTTGCAATTGAGAATGGTACCCAAAAGATCACAATTCAAAACAATTCTAGTGCCTTTGACACTACTCCAAATTTCATTATCATTTCCTTCATAAAATTCTCGATTGAGATTTGCATAGAAATTTTAACCAGATTTGGGTAACAAACAAAATCATTTTGAGAAGAATCAACAAGACTAAGAATTTGATTGTTTGCAAAAAGAGTATCAATTTCATAAGAAGCAAAATCTTGAAAAATAGCAAACTTTCCAGGATGGAGTTTTCCATAATTAGCATAATTGATGTATGCTTTTATTGCCTCCGGATTATTGAGGAGTTGCTCTTTCAAGTTTCTGGAGAGTCTCAAGGTGGAGGGGTTGCTTGAAGAAGCCATTAAAGTAGAGAATAGAGAGCTTGGAGTTTTGAAGAGAGAGTTTGAATTTGAAAATGAAAGTGAAAAGTTATGATAAAAGATAGTGAATAAATAGATTTTTGAAAGACATGTTCTCTGGTCAAAAGATGCCTTTTCAGAGTATTGAATGAAGTGAAAAGATGGAGGGAAATTCAACCATTTGAATCCAAATTTTGAATTTCAAAATTTGTACCCATGTCGACATCATGGTAGGGACCATGTTGACATGTGCCTGTGAATTTCTATGATTTATTTTTCCTAAGTATTCTAATATATATATATACATACTTATTATTTTAATGTCTATATATATATATATCTGGAATATTATTAGAATTATAGTATATTCCAGAAAATATTATTATATTATTAAAAAATAATAAAAATAAAATAATAATAAAATTATAATAATAATAAAAAATAAATTTAAAATTCAAACAACACACCAATTCAAAATCAATCAATCAAGCAATCAATCATCTAATTCTAAGCATGCAATTTCAATCAATTGTATTGTAAATGTGTACCTTTTTCTGAGTTTGTTTTCTTGAATTTGTTGAAGTCATGAACTGCCGTAAAACACAAATTTGAGTTATCTGTCTTCTGATCATCATCGCTTGAGGACGAGTCTAAGTCATCTAGAGTAGCAGTAAATGCACACTTCCGTTTCTTTACTGAATCATTGTTTATAGGAGGATTCTGCCTTTCTGGATATGGACAGCCCCTTTTGATATGGCCTGGTTCATCACAGTTGAAACATTTGACATTGTTTGGCACTGCATTCTGATTTCCAGAATTCTTATAGTTGTTTCTCTTGAGATTATTCGTCTTTCTGTATTTCAGAAATTTCCGAAAATGCCTGGTCATAAATGCTATTTCTTCATCATTATCACTATTTGAGTCTGATCCGTCGGTTAATGCATTGAATGCCATTGATTTCTTTTCAGATGCTTTGCTTTCTCTTCTCCCGATCATTTGAACTTCAAACGACATTAGATTTCCAATCAATTCTTCTATGTTTAAAGTACTGATGTCATTTGCCTCTTCAATTGAAGTGTCTTTTGATCCCATTCTTGAGTGAGAGAATTTAAAAATTTTCTGACTTGATCTTCTTCCGAAAATTCCTTTCCCAAGGATATTAAAGAATGCACAATATCTTGAAATCGACTATACATATCTGAAATAGACTCATTAGTATTCATTTTAAATAACTGAAACTGATTTGTGAGCATGGAAATTTTGGTCTGTTTAACTTTGCTTGTTCCTTCGTGAGTCACTTGAAAAGTTTTCCAGATTTCATATGCAGACTTACAAACTGACACTCTATTAAATTCATTTCTTTCAAGTGAACAAAACAGAATATTCATTGCTTTAGAATTATTTTGTGCAATAGTCTTTTGCTCAGTAGTCCACTGTGAAAATTAGTTGTGGGTTCAGAATATTCAATTTGTGTGATATTCCAAGTATCTAATCCTACAGATTATAAATATATTTTCGTCCTACATGCCCAATATGCATAGTTACTGCCATTAAAAAGTGGTGGTCTGGCAGTAGACTGACCTTCTACAAATGAACTAGTGACAGGGATACTAGTGTTAATAACAATACCAGTGTTAGTATCCATTTTGAAAACTTTTCAAAAATCAGATTATGAAACTTTTGAAAACCTCGCTCTGATACCAAATGTGAGGAATGCGGAATATGGATCTTAAGGCTAGGAATAACACTAGAGGGGGGTGAATAGTGTTTTTAAGAAATTACTAAATCTTTTTGAGTTTATGTTAATTTGAATACAAATGTATGCAATATTCAGACACAGATATAATCACAGAAACAAACACAGATACAGAAATAAAGTAAATGCAGTAAAGGAAAGAACACACCAGATTTTATACTGGTTCGGGGTTACCCTACATCCAGTCCCGCACAATTAAGTACGGATTTCCTTCCAAAAGCAATTCAACAATTACAACCCTCGGTTTCAAGGCTACGAGGTACACCCTCCAGAATAACAATCCTCTGGGTAGAGATACATGATTTCCGGGGCAACAAGTTCACCCAATTGATTTCCAAGGCTACAATCACACCTTTTCTCGCTTGATTGATTTCTAAGGCTACAATCACACCTTTTCTCGCTAGATAGATTACAAAGAAGCCTATAACTCTGAATAGCACTTGGATCTTGTTGAGATAGTGATAGAGAATCAAACCAGAGATGATCTAGTTAGATTCAATGTTGATTTCGGCAGAGTAATGATAGGATTTTGAATAAGAAAATGTGGAAGAAGAAGAGAAGTGAAAAACCAAAAAATCTGATATATAAATTCATTGAAACTAACCCCTATTTATAGAAGAACAACAGCCATGTCCATTCGTGAAAGGTTATGGCGAATAGACACTTCGTTGAAATTAAAATTTTTGAATCTAACTATCACTATGTCAACATGGGGTACTAGGGCATGTCGACATCCCAAAGCATTTTTTGAAGATTTGATTTTCTTTGAAAATAACCTTTATCTTATATTAAGAACTATTTAAACTTTATAAATATACTTGACTATAGATAAAATACATAGATAAATATAGAGAATAATATATATAAAATTTTACTATAATTTTATATTTAAATCTAAGTATAAATATATTATAATTAAAAGTTAGTTTAAAACAAACGAAGTTTAAAACAAAAGTTTATTAAAAACAAAAACAAAGAATATTTTAAGGCTAAAACATCTTTTTGAAAATCATTTGAAAAGATAATTTTTAAGGCTAAAACATTTTGAAAAGCAGTTTTGAAAACCATTCTGAAGTAGTTTTGAAAATCATTTTGAAGTAGTTTTGCAAGCTTCTTCCTGTAGAATATCTCATCACATCAAGACTCGAGAACTTGTACAAAACCAGGATGTTCGTGGGTTTGTAAGCCACTTGTCGTAGGTTTGTAAGCTACTTGTCGTTGGTTTGTAAGCCACTAAAAAGGTAGAAATGGGTTCCATCCCAAAAGAAAAATGGAGTGAAGATTTCAGTGCTATTATGAAGTTTAAACATAATTCTAGACTCAATACTTATCTTTAAATCTTGAACTCTTGATAATCTTGATACTCATGAGTCTTCAATCTTGATATCTTGAATCTCTATACTGTACAATCTTCATTCTTTGTACCTGCATGGTTAAATCCTGCATATACATATATATCTAAACTATAATGTTAGTATTTATATTTTATAACCTTATTCTAAGGTTGTTGTCATCAAAACCATCAACTCATGGACTAACAAGCTTTGGGCATACTTCAATTAGAAAACATTGGTAAATCACCTAAGTCGAAGGTTCTCTTTCGAAAGCATGGGGAAGCAACTAATTTTAAAATAAGCAAACCTTTCGACTTTGTCGAAAGGTTCAAATCAAAACAAAGCAAAAAGTGGTAGTAACCTGTGACGCCCCACCTCTATACCCACGCTAACCAAGAACACTACGATGTAGTGCTGTCAATTAGCACGGAGAATAAGGCTGTTGAGGAGCGACCATCCGTGTAACTTCTTTGTGCGAGCACCGATATGTCAGATAGAATAGAATGCATATCTTTTAAAGAGGAAATCCAACATACCGATACAAACACAAAGCTATCACACGGTGGCTATATATAATCTTCGGAAACAAATATAGAAATAAACATAACACAAATCAGTCTCAGACAATTCATATCACAAAGGCGGAAATAGATATGAATATATAACACACATGAAAGTGTTCATCAGAGTAGTGGTCAAGTAAGATCCACGATAATACAAAAGAATAGCAACATGTGCTATACAAAAGAATAAGTACACAATATAGAGTCTATATCTCAAATGCGTACAACCAAAAACTACTAATCTAAGTAGTGCCAAAAGTCAGAGTAGCAAATCCCAGGAGGAAGTCAAGCAGAAGCACCTATAACATCTCGGTCTGACCCGAGTATTATTTAAGAAAATAATAAACGGATCAGTCTAACTATAAATATCAGATGACATGATATAAAATAATAGATATGGCATAAACATAGAATACCCATACTGACATACTACTATAAGTACGAAAATGATGATCAACAGGAGATCAACCGATGAGAAATGATCAATATCACAAGAATCTTCTCAAAGATCCAAAGAGGGCATCATACCCTAAACTTGTACTCATAACAAGTCAATGACATAAAAATCCAGAAATCAAAACAAGAAATCCAGAAATCATAAAAAGAGAAAGAGGCCTATCACATGATGGTCCGAAGACCATGGGGAGCTACCCCATATGTGTGAGTCGGAATCACACTGATTGAGGCCTAGGCTAACCAAAAAGCAGAAAGGTATGTGTGAATGGAATCACACAAGTGGTGTCTAGCCTAACCTCGCAAACAAAAAGATATGTGTGAGTCGGAATCACACTACTGCGGCCTAGACTAACCTTGCGGACAAAGAGATGTGTGTGAGTCGGAATCACACTATTGCGGTCTAGTCTTACCTTGCAAACAAAGAGACATCGCACAATTGCTAGTCTAAATCATAAAATGATCATCATGATCAGCGAGAAGTGTCAATCACACCAAGCTAGTAAATATATGAGTTTAGCTTCATGTCCCATAACCACTTGCTTAACTTAAATATTTACGAACAAGCTGCAAATCTTCACTAGGAAATTGTCACGAAAAGAGTTCAGTCGAACAAGTCCAAGAGCTAACCGACGAAGTGAACGCAAGCGTTTCATACCACTCGTTTTACTAAGTCGTTTAAGTCGATTTCTCATTCGAGTGAAGTAAAGGCTTATATATATTAGTAGATTGGAAATCGGTTTGGGAAAACGAACTTTTGATATTAAAAATAGTGTTGAAATCAATTTGATGAAAGAGTTTTGATATTTACTACTAGTATTGAAACCTTTATATTTTTAAAGTGACAAGTCATAAAACGTATCACAAAAATTCACATTCGGAGACGTGAATAAAATCCAAGGAAATCAGCTCAAAATGCATCAAAATGGAAGTTCTGATGAATGCTTTTCATATAAGATTGCCTATGCAGAGTAATACGGGGTTCGACCTGCCCGGTCAGGTCGCGGGGGTCCAGGGGGCAGCGCCCACGGCGGGGTGCGGGGTGCGGGGGCAGCGCCCCGTCAAAACGGTACGACTTAGTGAAGACAAGCGACCTAAGTTTAAAAAGGCGAGCGACTTAACAAAGTGGCCGATAATAAATGATAACAACAAAAAGGGAATCAACCCGATTTGATTAGAGTTGGATATTCAAGCTAAAAAAACAACTAGGCAAAACAGAGCAGATTCAGACGTCTGAGATCAAGAATTCAGACGTCTGAATCTGGAAAATAAACTATTTTCCAGAACAGAATTCAGACGTCTGAATCCTAGATTTCAGACGTCTGAAATAGGCACTTTTTAGCCTATCCCTTTTCTGGTTCAAAACGAACCAATTAAGACGTCTGAAATTTTGATTCAGACGTCTGAATGCTGGGAGAAGAAAATTCCCAGTATTCCATTCAGACGTCTGAACCATACGTTCAGACGGCTGAAACTGTTATTCAGGGCATTCCCTGAACCTAGGCCAAAAAATGGCCAAACGACATCGATAACGATCGGTCGAGCCACAACGACTCAGGAATTGCACAAGGATAAGTGTTAGGAATTCATACCTAACAATCGAAGATAATTATTGACTTAGATGTGAGATAAAAAATCTCACCTTTTCACAAAATCAATGAAGAAGAAGCTATAGAGCAATGGCAAGAACAATCTCTTCAATTCCAACCCAACAAGCTTGAAACTAAGCTTAAAAGAGAATCATTTTCAAAATTAGGTTTAGGAAATTTCTGAAATTGAATGGAGAAGGAGTTGGAGAAGATGAAGGGAAGGCTTACCAAAGCTTCTTCTTGAATTTGGAGGTAGGAGCTTGAATTTGCAATGGAACTAGGGCTTAGGAATTTCCATTTCCAATCTTTTCCCCCATTATTCTCTTGAGCTTAAGAGAGTTAGGAAATGAGGAATGAATGAAGAGAAGAGGAGAAGGGCTGGGTTGATATAACCAGAATTGGGCAAATGGGCTAAACCAAACATAAAGTCCAAAGTGAAAAAGTAGCGAAATTCGACTTACTCCAAACATATCAAAGATTATACTCAAAAAGATCGCAAACGGCATTTTGAACTCAATGGAAGTGGTCCCGAGTCCTAATTCGACTGTTTGCAAAAAGTAGCTTTTCGGACTAAAATCCGACTAACGATGAAATATTTAAATAAAATATTTAAATATAAAATCGACAAATATGCGGGTTGTTACATAACCTTTCGACTATGTCGAAGGGTTTCAAAACAAAATAGTGATAAAACAGCAATAATCTTTCGACCGTGTCGAAAGGTTTAAAACCTTTATTTTAAACATTTGACCTGGTCAAAAGCAACCAAATCGAAAGCTCTTATTCGAAAGCAAAGCAGACTATCTTTCGTTTATAAAACAAACACACTTCAACCTCTTTGGCAACCAACCTTTCGACTAGAACCCTTCGACTCTATCTAATTCATTACGTACCAAGTAACTTAATACCATATGCATTAGTTTGACCTTATCGAAAGCTATGAACCTCTCGACCTTGTCGAAAGGTCTGGGCCAGAAGGTTTGATGCCTAAAATGGCTGAAACATGTGTAACACCACCTAATTTTATTAACATTATTTAGGATATTTAATTAGAATAAATTAAATAGAATAATGTAGATAAGGAGATTGAGGTTGATTAATAAATTAGGCGGTCGTGCTTATTTAAAAATTAATGAACTTGTATAAATGGTTAGGAAATTAAATATAAGGGCATTAGGGTAAATAACCATACTTTCCACCCTTATACTATTCTCATTAGGTCATACAAGTTCATTTTACTTAAAACAAAATTTTATAACCATGAGCAGCAAGGTCAGCCATTAGGAAGAAGAGAAGAGAAAATCAACTTAAAGATTAGGGTTCAAGTTAGAAGGAATCAATCTCAACCAAACTTCAATTTCCTTATCTAATCTATGGTGAATAATAATTTCTACATCTCTATTTTAGTTTTATGACCATATAGTTTTTAATTTTAGTGTACATCTGTTTTTATGATATATTGAATGATGATATGCTTGAATCATGATTTATATGGATTAAACAAGTGTGTTAAAAAGAGATTACCCGGTTTTAGGGTAAAACTGAGATGAAATGATTTTTAAATGCCATGGGAAATTTTTTTGTTGTAGAAAACATGATTTTGGAGATGAGATTCAATTTCCATAATTTTATGAATTAATGTGGATTTTATATAAATTTTCTAGTGAAGAAAATGATTTATTGGGTTATAAATTATTTACGGCTAAAATAATAATTATTTGGGTTTGAAATTTTTATATATTGGAAAACATATTGGAATAGATTTTCTAGGATATTCTTAGATTTTTCCTAAGTTATTTGATGAGTATATAAAATTATTTAAGGTATAGGACTTAAATGTTTTATATATTTAATTAAGGAGAAGGGGCATTTTATAAAATAAAATGATTATTTAATTCTGAAAAATAGTGGCAGCACTTTTCTGGAAAGTATTTCGAATTTGACAAATAAAGGCAGGTTAGTTGAAAATTATCCATTTTAAGTTAAAAACAAAGAAATCATACATTTGGCATGTTTCAACCAATCCTGGTATTAAACCTTTTTACCCAGACCTTCCGACAAGGACGAGAGGTTCAAAGCTTTCGACAAGGTCAAACCAATGCATATGGTATCAAGTTACTTGGTACGTAATGAATTGGACAGAGTCGATGGGTTCTAGTCGAAAGGTTCGTTGCCCGAAGGGGTTGAAGTATGTTTGTTTTATAAGCCAAAGGATCACCTGCTTTGCTTTCGAATAAGAGCTTTCGACTTGGTTGCTTTCGACTAGGTCAATGTTTAAAATAAAGGTTTTAAACCTTTTGACACAGTCGAAAGGTTATTGCTGTTTTATCGCTATTTTGTTTTGAAACCTTTCGACATAGTCGAAAGGTTACTGTCGCTTTTGTTTGTTTTGTTTTGAACCATTCGACAAAGGCGAAAGGTTTACTTGTTTTAAAACTAGTCGCTTCTCCATGCTTTCGAAAGGAAGCTTTCGACTTAGGTGATTTACCCTTGTTTTATAAATTGAAGTATAACCCAAAGCTTTCGAAGGAGTGGTCTTAAAGGCTGAAGCCTATTGTTTAAAAGTTAAGTTTTAAAGCTTTCAAAGCAGACCTTCCGACAAAGTCGAAAGGTAGCTTCCAATGAAGTTGAAAGGTTTTTAAAAGAAGATTTTCCACATGTTTTAATTGAACCCAGTAAGCTTTTGAAAGGTTTATGTTTAAAAGATTGTTTGCTTTCGAAAGGTTTGAGTTCCAATGGTTTCGAAAGGTTTGATTTCCAATGATTTCGAAAGGTTTGATTTCCAATGCTTTCAAAAGGTTTACTTACAAATGGTTTGGAAGTTAGGCTTCCAATCTTACTTAATGATACTTCAACTAAGTCGAAAGGTTTCAAAGGAGGGGTTTAAAAGTATTATAAAGGTTGGAACATATTGTTCTAAAATTTATGGTTCATGCTTTCGAAAGGGTCGAAAGGTTTCTTTCTCAAGGGTCAAAAGCAAAGCTTTCGAAGGGGATACTTTCGAAGGGGTTGGAAAATTGTTTTCTTTTAACCTCATAAAATAAATGTTGTTTAACCTTGGGGATACTGGGATGGGTTTATTGAATTCAACACAATAGTTGGGGATATCAACACTTATATGTTTTGACAATCATTGGGATACTAATGTAAATTATAAATGGATATAACCTAAACTAGGGACACTAACGACAATAGGTTAATCATGTGGATAACATGATTTAAATGGTCAAGTGATGGGTTCATATTTATCCGAGGAAAACTATAAGATGTATGATGATAGTCAACATCAAGTTGGAGATGGATAGTCTCCATATGATTGAAGAAGGGTTCATAGTAATCCTGGGAAAACTATGAGATGGTTGATGGATAGTCAACATCATGTTGGGGATGGATAGTCTCCATATGTTTAGTGAAGGGTTTGTAGTCATCCTAAGAAAACTATGAGATGTGAGATGGATAGTCCACATCCACTTAAGAAAATAAAAATGGGATGGATAGTCCCTCTTTGAGGAAAATTAAAACCTAACAGGGGATGGGGAAATCCTAAATGTTTACAAGTATGCATATCATCAAAATATTTTGAAAATGTATGTTTTAACCCTTGTGAATGTAGGAGCACGGTATATGGCTTTATAAAGGTTTTAGGATACTAGTGAGAGGAAAACTCATTCCGCTAAGCGATGTGGTCTCATTAGATATAAAAAAGGATTGAGATGTTAGATTATTATTCATACTAGGTTTTATGTTTGGCTCGAAATTTTTGTTTTTCCCTTAAACTCTCGGGTACTCAATTGGTTTTGAGTAGTTTGAGGTTTAGGGTTTTCAGGTTCTCTTCTTAGACGAATAAAGCTTCCGGAGGCGTGCAAGAGGCGGATAGATATTTAGAGTTTTCTTTTCGCTATGTGTTTTGTTTGTAAAGGCAGATTTATTAGCCTTACTATATATACTCTGATTAACCAAAGGGGCATCTTCATATGTCTCTCTTGGCATAATTGTAATAATTATATTTTGCTGAACGTGGTTAACGTAATTTTGGGATATTGTAATGAACTTGAAATGTTTTGATTTGAACATGGAAATATGTCTTTTAATTATGAAATTTTTCCATATTTCTGTGATCTGTGTATCAATGTATCTAGCACCGCCGTATTTGGTCGCCGAAAATTAATAACTATGGATGACTGCAGCATCCGTAGCCGTTAGTTTTGGGCCTCTAAGTAGGGGGATGTTAGAAATTGGTATCAGAGCATAGGTTTATGAAACTTTAAAAGAAAAGTAAAACCCAAAAGCTTTTTTCAAACATAATCCAATAAATTTAAAAATACGATCGGGGTTTGGGTTAACGCTATAGTAACGTACTTGTATTTGATATATAGGTATATGTCTAAGTACGTATTCCCCTCTCTCTTAGACCGTTGTTCTGTATATCACTATGGCTTGTTTTCAGATATACAAGAAAGAGGATATGGAGGCAGGAAACGAAAGAGGAAATCTAGGTGGAGGAAGCACCACTACTAATGGAAATGCTCGACCTAATACTTGGAAAAACCAAGGTCGGTAGGCTAATGCTAACCAAAATGCTGAGGCCAATGTAGGTGCTGGAAATCCGCCAGTAGATGTGGGGATGGTGTATCAGTTGTTGGCTAATCTTTTGCAAGCGGGAGCTGCTAGTAATGTTGGTAGAGCTAATCCTGTAGTTGCAGCTAGTTATAATTGTGCTAAGCTGTGTAGAGACTATATTAGTTTGGGAGGAAAGCCGTTTGTTGAAATGGAATATGTTGTTGAAATAGAGAACTGACTATTGAACTGTGAGAGGATCTTTGCATATTTAGGCTTAAATGATGGAGAGAAGAGAAGACTAGCCTCTAGACAGTTGCAGGGGTTAGCGCTTCATTGGTGGAATAGTGTGACGGCCGGAGTGCCGGAGGAAGAGTTGAATTGGGTTGACTTAAGGAGGAGGTTTGAGTAGATGTTCTTGTCTAAGGTTGCTAAGTCGGCATTGATGAGGAAGTTTACGGATCTTGTCCAAGGAGATATGTCTGCGATCGAGTATGCTGCTAAGTTTGATGAGCTATCTCGATAAGGTTATGCTTTGGTTGACACAGATGTCAGAAGGATTGAAAGATTCATTAGAGGATTAAGGCCAGAGCTAGGCAGGATGACTATGACCCATATCCGAGATCGTTCTAATGTGGTGGTGGAGATGGCCATTCGCCATGAGGAAATGCTTGCTATTTCAGCTAGAGAGAAGCCAATTGAATCCCAGGGTCCTCAGGGGAAGAAGAAGAAGTACGCTCAGAAAGGAGGAGCAGCCAAGAAAGGGAAAGCTGGTATAGTTTGCTTCAAGTGTGATAAGAAGGGTCACTATGCAAATGAGTTGCCGTTCGGGAGATGGAAGGTTGGTAGTGGGGAAGCATAATGTGCAATGCTATAATTGCAACTAGATGGGGCAATACAAGAACTAGTGTCCTGAAGTTGCCAAGGCAGGAAAAGGAAAGGTCTTTGCTTTGGAACCATCATCTTCTAGACCTACTGCAGCAGAGAAAGGGAAAACTGTGATGGAAGGTACGCTTTTGATTCAGAATATACCAGTTAGGGTACTTTTCAATACCGGTGCATTACATTCATTTATATCTCAGTATTTAGCGGATAGGTTATGTATAGAACCCACATACCTTGTTACTTCCTTAAGGGTTGCGAATCCAATAGGAGGGTATGCAACTCCTGGTATGAGATGTGACCAGTTAAAATTTGATTTGTTAGGTCATAGGTTTGCATGTAGTTTGTATGTTTATGATTTCATAGATTTCAGGATCATTTTGGGTATGGATTGATTGGGTAAGTATGAAGCTAGGATGTTTTGCCAGGATCGGGTAATATCATTGAGGCACCCAGATAGTCATAACCGAATCATCTTCTCAGTGGATAATTCCTATAGAAGTGTTGGTGCTTTGTTAAGTGCCATGGAGGTTGGAGATGAGCTTAGTCAGGTTCGTGTAGCGAGAGAATTTGTAGATGTATTTGAGCCGGTTACTGGATTACCCCCGAAACATGCTGTTGAGTTTCGGATAGAACTTATACCAGGAGCTGAACCTGTCAGTAGACCAGCTACCTGAATGGCACCGACATAAATAAAGGAATTGAAGGTGTAGTTAGTGGATCTTGTGGAAAGGAATTTCATTAGACCAAGAAGTTCGCCTTGAGGAGCAGATGCGGTGTTTGTGAAGAAACCAAATGGGTCGTTAAGAATGTGCATCGACTATCGTAAGTTAAACAAGAGGACGATCAAGAATAAGTATCCTTTGCCAAGAATCGATGACTTATTTGATCAGTTGAGTGGAGCCAGAGTGTTTTCCCAATTGGACTTGGCGACAGGGTTCAATTAGTTGCGAATGGCGGAGGATAGCATTCCTTTGACGGCATTTCGGACTAGATATGGATCATATGAGTGGTTGGTGATGCCATTTGGATTGACTAATGCGCCTGCTTTCTTTGATGATTTGATAAACTGGGTTTTCCGAGAGCACTTGGATAGTTTCATGTTAGTATTTATAGATGACATTTTAGTGTACTCAAAAGATGAAAGGGAGCATGAGATTCATCTTAGAGTGGTGTTGGAGACGTTGAGGTAGAATCAGCTGAAGGCGAAGTTTTCCAAGTGTCATTTTTGGAAGAAAAAAGTTAAGTTTCTTGGTTATGTGGTTTCAGAGAAGAGATTGTTAGTCAATTCAGCCAAGATAGAAGCTGTGAACAAGTGGAAGAGACCAAAAACGATGACCGAGATCAGAAGTTTTCTTGGACTTGCTAGCTATTACCGAAGATTCATCAAGAATTTCTCGCGGATAGCACCGCCTTTGACTAAGTTGACCAGGAAGGACGTGAAGTTTGTTTGGTCTGACAAATGTGAGGAAGCATTCCTTAAGTTAAAACATTTGTTGACCAATGCTCCAGTGTTAGTAGTTCCGGATGGTAACCAAGAATTGGTAGTATACACTGATGCAAGTGGTACTGGGTTGGGAGCAGTATTGATGTAGAGGGGCAAAGTTATTGCTTATGCATCTAGGCAGCTTAGACCGCACAAAGTTAGATATCCTACTCATGAATTTGAGTTGGCGGCGGTGATTTTTGCCTTGAAGATATGGACGCATTACCTTTTGGGAGAGAGATTTGAGTTGTATACCGATCATAAGTCATTAAAGTATTTATTCTCTCAGAAGGAGTTGAATATGAGGCAGCAGAGATGGCTGGAGTTTTTGGCTGCTTATGATTTTGGCATACAATATACTCCTGGGAAAGGAAATAAGGTAGCAGACGCTCTCATAGAAAACATCAGAATGTGGTGTTAGCGATGCTGGCAGAATGGAAGGATCTGGAAGCTTTAGCCAGTTGTGGTGTGCAGTTAAGATCAACTACTAATTCTAGGGGAGGTACTACCGTGTTGTCTTGGTTAGAAATTCAACCAGTGCTGATCGAGTGGATAGCTTCTAGCAAAGAGAAGATCCAGTTTTAGCTGAAAGAATTAGAAGGCTTGAGTTTGGATCAGAGACTGATGACCTAAAGGATTTCAGTCTTGACCAAAGAGGATGGCTGAGAAAGAAGGGACGATTATGTGTCCCAGATGTAGAGAGCTTAAGGAGAGAAGTTCTAGAGGAATGCCATTGTTCAAAGTTTACGATTCATCCTGGAGGAACCAAGATGTATCAAGATATGAAGAGGAACTTTTATTGGGAAGGAATGAAGAGGGATGTCGGCTTGTGGGTTAGGGAGTGTGTTAACTATCAACAAGTGAAGTCCGAACATCATAAGCCAAGTGGCTTACTTCAGCCTTTAGATATTCCAGTCGGAAAGGGGGTTCGATATCAATGGATTTTATAAACGGGTTGCCAAGGTCAAGGAGAGGAAATGAAAGCATATGGGCTATTGTGGATAGATTGACTAAGAGTGCCCATTTCATTCCAGTAAAGTCAACTCGGACGACGCCTATATTGGCGAAGTTATTTATAAAGAATGTGGTTAGACTACACAGGATTCCTCGTAGTATTGTCAGTGATAGAGATTCTTTGTTTACTAGTGAGTTCTAGAAGAGTCTACAAGAAGCTTTAAGAACCAAGCTCAACATGAGTACCGCTTATCATCCACATACCGATGGGCAAACGGAAAGTGTTAACAAAGTCTTGGAAGATTTGTTAAGAGCTTGCGTATTGGACTTTGCTGGATCTTGGGAAGATCGCCTACATTTGATTGAGTTTTCCTCTAATAATAATTATCAGACTAGTATAGGAATGGTGCCTTTTGAAGCTTTGTATGGAAGGCGATGCAAATCACCAGCATGTTGGTTAGAGACTGGAGACAAATTGGTATTAGGTCCGGATTTGGTTAGGGAGGCATTAGAAAAGATTGAGTTAACACGAGGACAGATGAAGGAAGCTCAATCCAGGCAGAAGAGTTACGTAGATAAGAGGCGTAAAGACCTAGAGTTCTCAGTAGGAGACATGGTTTTCATTAAAGTATCACCGATGAAGAGTGAGGACCAAGACAGTCAAGTTGGTGAAGGTTAAGTGGAGCGACAACGAGAAAGACTATACTTGGAAGAAAAAGGACATGATTCGAGAGGCTTATCCTAATCTGTTTTGATGGTATGTCTATAGTAGATTTACATAGATTGGTTGCTAGGAGATGTTACAGATGATTTCTATGTTTGCTAGTTATCCCTTACTGAATTTCGAGGATGAAATTCTTTAAGGAGGGGAGCCTGTAACACCCCTAATTTTATTGACAATTTTCAGGAGATTTAATTAGAATAAATTAAATAGAATAATGTAGATAAAGAGAATGAGGTTGATCAATAAATTAGGTGGTCGTGCTTATTTAAAATATAATGAACTTGTATAAATGGTTAGGAAATTAAACATAAGGGCATTAGGGTAAATAACCATACTTCCCACCCTTATACTATTCTCATTAGGTCATACACGTTCATTTTACTTAAAACAAAATTTTATAACCGTGAGAAGCAAGGCAGGGCATTAGGAAGAAGAGAAGAGAAAATCAACTTAAAGCTTAGGATTCAAGTTAGAAGGAATCAATCTCAACCAAACTTCAATTTCCTTATCCAATCTAAGGTGAATAATAATTTCTACATCTTTATTTATTTTTATGATTATATGGTTTCAGATTTTAGGGTAAATCTGTTTTTATGATATATTGAATGATGACATGCTTGAATCATGATTTATATGGATTAAACAAGTTTGCTAAAAAAGAGATATATACGGTTTTAAGGTAAAACCGAGATGAAATGATTTTTAAATGCCATGGGAAAATTAAGTTGTAGAAAACATGTTTTTGGAGATGGGTTTCAATTTCCATAATTTTTTGAATTAATGTGGATTTTATATAAATTTTCTGGTGAAGAAAATGATTTATTGGGTTATAAATTATTTACGGCTAAAATAATTATTATTTGGATTTGAAATTTTATATGTTGGAAAACATATTGGAATAGATTTTCTAGGATTTTTCCAGATTTTTCCTAAGTTATTTGATGAATATATAAACTTATTTAAGGTATGGAACATAAATGTTTTATATACTTAATTAAGGAGAAGGGGCATTTTATAAAATAAAATGATTATTTAATTCTGAAAAATAGTGGCAGCAGTTTTCTAAAAAGTATTTGTTAACCAATGAGAATTTGAAAAATAAAGGCAGGTTAGTTAAAATTATCCTTTTTAAGTTAAAAACAAAGAAATCATACTTTTGGCATATTTCAGCTAATTCTGGTATTAAACCTTCCGACCCAGACCTTCCGACAAGGTCGAGAGGTTCAAAGCTTTCGACAAGGTCAAACCAATGCATATGGTATCAAGTTACTTGGTACGTAATGAATTAGACAGATTCGAAGGGTTCTTAGTCGAAAGGTTGGTTACCGAAGGGGATGAAGTATGTTTGTTTTATAAGCCAAAGGATCACCTGCTTTGCTTTCAAATAAGAGCTTTCAACTTGGTTGCTTTAGACTAGGTCAAATGTTTAAAATAAAGTTTTAAAACCTTTCGACACAGTCGAAAGGTTACTGATGTTTTATCCCTATTTTGTTTTGAAACCTTTCGACACAGTCGAAAGGTTACTGCCGCTTTTGTTTGGTTTTGTTTTGAACCTTTCGACAAAGACGAAAGGTTTACTTGTTTTAAACTTAGCCGCTTCTCCATGCTTTCGAAAGGAAGCTTTCGACTTAGGTGATTTATCCTTGTTTTATAAATTTAAGTATAACCCAAAGCTTTCGAAGGAGTTGTTTTAACGGCTGAAGCCTATTGTTTAAAAGTTAATTTTTAAAGCATTCGAAGCAGACTTTTCGACAAAGTCGAAAGGTAGCTTCCAATTAAGTCGAAAGGTTTTTAAAAGAAGATTTTCCACATGTTTTAAATTGAACCCAGTAAGCTTTCAAAAGGTTTATGTTCAAAAGTTTGATTGCTTTCGAAAGGTTTGAGTTCTAATGGTTTCGAAAGGTTTGATTTCCAATGGTTTCAAAAGGTTTGATTTCCAATGCTTTCGAAAGGTTTACTTACAAATGGTTTGGAAGTTAGGCTTCCACTCTTACTTAATGATACTTCAACTAAGTCGAAAGGTTTTGAAGGAGGAGTTTTAAAGTATTATAAAGGTTGGAACCTATTGTTCTAAAATTTATGGTTCATGCTTTCGAAGGAGTCTAAAGGTTGCTTTCGGAACGGTCGGAAGCAAAGCTTTCGAAGGGGATACTTTTGAAGTGGTTGGGAAAAACCTCATAAAATAAATGTTGTTTAACCTTGGGGATACAGGGATGGGTTTAATGAATTCAACACAATAGTTGGGGATATCAACTCTTATATGTTTTGAAAATAATTTGGGATACTAATGTAAATTATAAATGGATATAACCTAAATTAGGGACACTAATGGCAATAGGTTAATCATGTCGATAGCATGAGATAATTAGATTCATGTAGATAGCATGAGTTAAATGGTCAAGTGATGGGTTCATAGTTATCCTAGGAAAACTCTGAAATGTATGATGGATAGTCAACATCAAGTTGGAGATGGATAGCCTCTATATGATTGAAGAAGGGTTCATAGTAATCCTGGGAAAACTATGGGATGGTTGATGGATAGTCAACATCATGTTGGGGATGGATAGTCTCCATATGTAAGACGAAGGCTTTGTAGTCATCCTAAGAAATCTATGAAATGTGAGATGGATAGTCCACACCCACTTAAGAAAATTGAAAATGGGATGGATAGTCCCTCTTTGTGGCAAATTAAAATCTAACAGGGGATGGGGAAATCCTAAATGTTTGTAAGTATGAATATCATCATAATATTTTGAAAATGTATGTTTTTAACCATTGTGGATGCAGGAATACAGAATATGGTTTTATAAAAGTTTTAGGATACCAGTGAAGGCAAAACTCGTTCCGCTAAGCGGCGTGGTCTCACTAGATTTTAAAAAGGATTGAGATGTTAGATTATTATTCATACTAGGTTTTATGTCTGACTCGAAGTTTTTGGTTTTCCCTTAAACTCTCGGGTACTCAATTGATTTTGAGTAGTTTGAGGTTTAGGGTTTTCAAGTTCCCTTCTTAGATGAATAAAGCTTCCGGAGGCATGTAGGAGGCGGATAGTTATTTAGAGTTTTATTTCCGCTGTGTGTTTTTTTGTAAAGGCATATTTATTAGCCTTACTATATATACTCAGATCAACCAAGGGGGCATCTTCATATGTCGCTCTTGGCGTAATTGTAATAATTATATTTTGCTGAACGTGGTTAACGTAATTTTGGGATTATGTAATGAACTTGAAATATTTTGATTTGAATGTGGAAATATGCCTTTTAATTGTGAAAATTTTCCATATTTCTGTGATTTGTGTATCAATATATCTAGCACCACCGTATCGCCAAAAATTAATTACTACGGATGACTACAGCATCCGTAGCCGTTAGTTTTGGGCCTCCAAGTAAGGGATGTTACAACATGCTAAAAGCATGATTTTCTTGTTTTTAACTTAAAGAAGATAACTTTTCAACTATCCTGCCTTGGTATCAAATTCTCATTGGTTAACCATTACTTTTCAGAAAATGCTGCCACTAATTTCAGAATTAAATAATAATTTTATTTTATAAAATGCCCCTTCTCCTTAATTAAATTTATATAACATTTAAGTCCCATACGTTAAATAATTTTATATATTCCTCAAATCACTTATGAAAAATCCAGAAAAATCCCAAAAAATCTATTTTAATATGTTTCCCAACATAAAAAAAAATTCAAACCCAAATAATTATTATTTTAATTGTAATTAATTTATAGTGAATATTAGGCTCAGGTCCCTAATAAGTTTCAAAATACACAAAAACCCCAGTAAAAAAAAAGTATGTAAATTAGGTCTCTAGAATTAAGTTACTAAGTAATTGCATATAGTTATGCAATTATTCATTGAATAATTGCAGACATTTATGCAATTATATCCAAAAGTTGTATAAATTTATACAACTTTTTCGGTGAATAATTCGAAAATTTCCGCAATTTTTTTGGTAAATAATTGCGGAATTTTCCGCAAATTTTTGAAAAAATTGCGGAAATTTCCATAATTTTTCAGTGAATAATTGTGAAAATGTCTGCAATTTTTTGATATAATTGCATAAATGTCTGCAATTATTCACTGAATAATTGCATAAGTGTATGCCATTATTCGGTAACTTAATTCTAGGGACCTAATTTACAAACTTTTTTTTACTAGGGTTTTTGTGTATTTTGAAACTTATTAGGGACCTGTGCCAAACTGTCCATAATTTATAACCCAATAAATCATTTTCTTCACCAGAAAATTTATATAAAATCCACATTAATTCAAAAAATTATGGAAATTGAAACCCATCTCCAAAAACATGTTTTCTACAACTTAATTTTCCCATGGCATTTAAAAATCATTTCGTCTCGGTTTTACCTTAAAACCGTATATATCCTTTTTAGCAAACTTGTTTAATCCATATAAATCATGATTCAAGCATGTCATCATTCAATATATCATAAAAACAGATTTACCCTAAAATCTAAAACCATATGATCATAAAAATAAATAAAGATGTAGAAATTATTATTCACCTTAGATTGGATAAGGAAATTGAAGTTTGGTTGAGATCGATTCCTTCTAACTTGAATCCTAAGATTTAAGTTGATTTTCTCTTCTCTTCTTCCTAATGGCCAACCATGCTTCTCATGGTTATAAAATTTTCTTTTAAGTAAAATGAACGTGTATGACCTATTGAGAATAGTAAAAGGGTGGGAAGTATGGTTATTTACCCTAATGCCCTTATGCTTAATTTCCTAACCATTATACAAGTTCATTAGATTTTAAATAAGCACAACAACCTAATTTCTTAATCAAACCTCAATCTCTTTATCTACATTGTTCTATTTAATTTATTCTAATTAAATCTCCTGAATATTTTCAATAAAATTAGGGGTGTTACAGGCTCCCCTCCTTAAAGAATTTCGTCCTCGAAATTTAGTAAGGACTAACTAGCAAACATAGCAATCATCTGTAACAACTCCTAGCAACCAATCTATATAAATCTACTATAGACATACCATCAAAACAGATCAGGATAAGCCTCTCGAATCCTATCCTTCGTCTCCAAAGTACAGTCTTTCTCGTTGTCCCTCCACTGAACCTTCACCAACTTGACTGTCTTGGTCCTTAATTTCTTCTCCTCTCTTGCTACAATCCGAACTGTTTGTCTAACAAAAGTCAAATCTGGCTCTACTACCAAATTTTCCAACCCTGTTCGAGGAATAGTTGCCTCTGGATCATGCCCATACTTATGAGGATGAGACACATGGAATACTTTATGGACACCTACAAAACCGCTCGGCAACTCTACTTTGTAAGTGAGCTTTCCAATCCTTTCTATAATTTGGAATGGACTAACATACCTCGGGGCTTACTTTCCCGACTTTCCAAATCGTACTACACCCTTCATTGGTGATACTTCAACTTCTTTTTGCCTCTTATCTGCATAACTCTTCTGTCGAGATTGAGCTTCCTTCATCCATCCTCGGATTCACTCAAACTTTTCTGACGCCTCTCTAACCAAATCTGGACCTAAGACCAATCGGTCTCTAGTCTCCAACCAACATACTGGCGATTTCCATGGTCTTCCATACAAAGCATCAAAAGGCATCATTCCTATACTAGTCTGATAACTATTATTATAGGAGAACTCAATCAAATGTACGCGATCTTCCTAAGATCCACCAAAGTCCAATACGAAAGCTCTTAACAAAACTTCCAAGACTTTGTTAACTCTTTCCGTTTGCCAATCAGTCTGTGATGATAAGCGGTACTCATGTTGAGCTAGGTTCCTAAAGCTTCTTGTAGACTCTTCTAGAATTCACTAGTAAACAAAGAATCTCTATCACTGAAAAATACTACTAGGAATCCCGTGTAGTCTAACCACATTGCAACAACCCAAAATTTAAGGAGGAATTAATAAATAATTATAAGTGAAAAGAAATAGTGTTTATAATTAGAATTCGTTTGAAATTAGTATTGAAATTAATTGGCAGTAGAGTTATTGAAATGTTTCAATTAGAAAGGGAAAAAGGAATTAAATTGTAATGATTGAGTTTAATATAAGAACTTGCATTTGTGTCAAAATGGAATGAACATTTTAAATAGAAATAAATGCATGTTTTGAGATAAATAAAATAACTTCTCATTTTTGAATATATGTATGATTTTATAAACAGGGAGTTTGATTTGTTACAAAAGAGAAAAAAAGGTATAACAATGTATTTAAAAAGAAGGCATCCACTTTTATAAATTTAGATGATGATGTTCAAATGAGATCGATTATTGTAAATGAGAGAAAATGTAACCATATATTTATAAGAAGAAGAAATTTAATAAAATAAACATTATATTTTAAAAGAAAAGGCAAGAGTGTATTATGGAAGGATTACATTTCTTACAGAAAATATAAGGTATGTTATTTTTTTGTTAGTAAAGGATAAGGGGCAGTTTGATTTTTAAACATAAAAACATTAATACCAATCAATTAATGTAATTGATTGCTCCATTTAAAGGTAAAAAATTAGGTTACAAATTAATACACAACATATACACACGTTTGTGGACATACGTTATTTACCTAATTACAACAGATGTAAATGTGGAAAGATATTGATATGTTAATTATTTATTTATTTTAGACGTAAACATCTAAATTAAATGTGATGTTGAAAAATGAAATGAAACATGCGAATAAAGAAAGACGCATGGAAATTTAACCTGAAATAAAATGCACAAATTAGAAATTAATTGAGGAGAAGAAAATGTTATTTATAGTTTGTATATTATTGAAAGTGTAATTAATTGAATTAAATATAAGATAAGGCGCTGACAAGGCGCATTGTAAGATTTGACACAACAATAAGTCAGCAGAAGTTTCATACACTTTGTTTTGCATTCTTTTATTCCATCTGGACCTTCCATGCTTCCATGCGATGGTTCCTATTCAGCCTATGACGTGGTCGCATCCTATTCAATCCCCAAATCCTATGGTCTGAGATCCACTTCTACACCTATAAATAAGACCCTAGGCTTAACACTTGTTCTCATTCTAGGTTTTCTCGAATTGGATTCACCTCTTCAAGAAGGAACCTAAACAGAATAATTTTCCAAGGAGAAAATCGTTTTAAATTAAATTATTTGACAATCCCAAGTAGATCCGGGAAGACCTAAGGAAGAGCTAAGGACCACAGGTGAGTAATTGTAATTATTTTAAGATTTCTTTAAGTAATTTAAAATAATAGGGTTTCCAGTAGTTGTAGTTTTACTACGATTTTTGGAATAACCTTTTTAGTAGTTTCATTTACAGTTTTTAGAATTATTTTCAGTCTATTTCCTTTCAGCTATTCTTTTCGGTAATTTTAGTTTATTTCTGTTAATTATAATTTATTACTGTTAAGCATAGCTTTTTATTTATTTACAGTATTTTAGTTTATTTACTGTTATTTATACGTTATTTACATCTTCTTTCTACATTGGGATTTTCTTCTATTTTCAGTTTTCTTTTATTTCTCTTTCTTCTTCGCGTATGGATTAAAATAGGATTAACGCGAATACGGATTAAATTATAAGAAAACTGAAATAATGGGATATAAGATGTAAATTATAAAGACTGTAATAAATAATGGAATTGAACTGAAATTACGCCTAATTATAATTAGAATTGGACTAATTAAAGATAATTAGCATAGTTATAACTTAGAATTATAACCAAATAGATGAAAGAAGCTTATTTTCACACTTAGACCTTGGGTTAAGTAATAAGCATGATTATAACGTAGGTTATAATAAGAAAAAGAATAAAATGGGGCTCATTTTAAGACTTGGGATAAATTAATAAGCGTAGAAAGTAAAAATGATAATAAAGGCTTGTTTAAATAATTTATCTAAGTTAATAAGCAAAGATGAAAGTAGGACCTGTACCAAATAGCATTCCCTATTAGACAAAACGGTGTCTCACATTAGTATGAAGTGAGATGATCCACGGTTATGCTAAGAATGGTAGTAATTGGTCAAATAGAAGTCCAAATCACGGGGGATTTGGATAAGGGGTGCAACTAAATATTGTTTGGATGAAGGGCCAGTACCAACAGCATTTCCCCTATTTTCTATGGACACACGGTGATCTTACATTAGCCTGAAGTGAGATGAGGGGCACGCTATGCTGGAAGTTGGAGGTAATAAGAAGACCCAATAGGTGGAGCAAAAGGTAGCATGGGCATGGTGGCAGTTACGCGTGCGACTTCCATTCGGGTGCTCAGTAATAGCTATGAGTTCCAAGCGCTTAGTATGAGTGTCTTTCGTAGAAACCATTACCTTCTGTGTATGGAACTATATATGTCATCCGGATCCACTGTTGTTGCTCTGAGCATCTTTCATAGATACCATTGGCTACTGTGTAGGGAGTTATATAGTGGCTGGTCCACAGTAAGGTCTATGGTGTAGCAGGCCGATCAAAAAGGGTAGAATTAGGGTTGCATCCTAATTACAGGATTAGGAATTCAACCTAATCAAAGCAGAAATCAAGGACAAGTGCAAGCAATCGAAATTAACCGATCTTATATTTAATCGTACTTATTTCTAGTTTATCTCTTTCCTATTTGCTTTATTATCCTTATTTATGCTAGAACTGTTGTAGAGTCTATTACTTTTATCTTGCTTAAAGACACTAGTAATTACTATCATTCACTAGACTTTTAGTCCGACCCACTCCTCTATTTTCCCCTTTCCCCCTAGGCAATCAAGGGAGAGGACGGTAGACTGCAGTTGCTTGGAGATTTCTTGGAGGAGTTTGCTACCATGTATTTCTTTTCTTTCAGCTTTTGTTCTTTCTATGTACTGGCTTATTATGAGGGATATTATGTACTCTGATTTTTGAGACTGAGTTTTTGCTTCTTGAGACATATGGGATTTTTAGACATGTATGTGGTATTTGGCATTTGACTTATTTATGAAGCAATTATGAAGTTTTTTTAATTAAGTTATTATTTTAAGTTTTCGTTGTTTTTATCTATTTTTGTCTTGTGAATCTTAGTCTATGTTACCTTTAGTTATACCTACAGCGCACCACACCTTTTAATGTTTTCTTTTGGGTATATTAAGGTGTGTGGTGTGTTTCACTTGGTATTAGAGCCTAAGGTTACAGGATTCCTAAAAATTTGTTTTAAAAATAAAGTATTTTCCAAAATAACTTGTTTTAAAAAGTATTTTTAGAAAAGAAACTCTTAGAAATAGTTTTCAAGTATAAAAGATTTTTTATAAAAATCCCCTCAAAGTCTAGTTCAACCTTCTTTCGATTCTTTCAAGCCTAAGTTTCCTTTTCTTTGCATAGTATTGCTGACTGGTTCCGTAGAGCTACGGTACCAGAGTTGCAAGGGCAAGTGCCCAATACAATACCGGTGGGTGGAAATCCCTTTAATCCACCTACACCAGCCGATTTTTCTAAGCTATGCAAGGACTTCGCTAGCATAGGGGCGGAACATTTTCTGGCACGGAGGATTTCGAGGAGATACAAGCTAAGTTGGAGGATATGGAGCAAAGGTTTAGGCAGTTAGGTTTGGAGGACCGACAGCGAATTCAACCTACATATTGGCAGCTGAAGGGAGAACTTAAGGAGGTTCCTACAGATTCTAAGAAGCATTGGGGGAAGGACAAGAAAGATAAGGACAAGAGGAAAGAGGAAGGCCCTCAGAAGCAAATCAAGAAGGGAGCGAAGTGCCATAGTTGTGGGATTATCGGTCATTATGCAATAAACCGCAAGAAAGAAAAGATGAAGGGAAAGTGTTATACTTGCGGACAGTCCGGTCACTTGAGTAGAAATTGTCCCCAGAAGATGGGGCAGGGAGTTAGTACACCAGTCGTGCAGATTCAGGCGTTAGACGCAACACCTTCACGCGGCATTCCGAATAGAGGTAGGAAAGTCACAGTTGAAGGTTTGATTTCTATTTTTGATTTTCCCATTCGAACTCTATTCGATTCTGGAGCATCACACTCTTTTATCTCTAGTTCTCTTGTGGATTGTTTGCACTTAGACATTTCTTTAGTAGTAGACCCCATTGTTGTTTCAAACCGCATAGGAGGATCGTCACACTTGTCTATGATTTGTAGGGGTTTGAAAATTTTTATACTAGGCGTAGAGTTTGATGGTGACGCTTATGTACTGGGATTTTCGGGGTATGGGATGGTTTTGGAGATGGATTGGTTATCCACTTATGGTGCGATATTAGACTGCGAGAGGAGAGTCGTTAGACAACAAACGTGCAGCTGTAGGACTCTCGAGGTTTCTTGCGACCCATAGGAGTCAGTCATGTTGAGCTTCTTTTATCCCCTCGATTCATCATCAGTAGAGTTAGATTCAGTTCCAGTCTTCATAAATTTCCCAAACGTCTTTAGAGAGGTGCTTTTCTCGGGGCATAGAGAAGGTCTACACATGGTAGGAGTTTGAGAAATGATTTTGTTTTTTTAGGTTTGGATTATGGAAATCCAAAGAGAGGAAGGAAAAGGTTGGAGATGTACAATAGATTTAGTTGAAAAGAAAAGAAGAACGCCCATGTGTAGATAATTGCATAAATTATAATTGTTTTATATAAGTTGATTTAATGGTAGTGCCTTAGAGTAAAAATATAAGCATCAAAGAGGAATTGGAGTAAAAGACTTTGGTAAGGAAATGGGATTACCAAAATTTAGGAAGGATACTCCTAGGGCAATGAGAAGAAAACCGACTTTATATCTAGCCCAATAAAATTGTTAGAAGTAGAAAAGTTGAAAAGTATAATTGTCAATGTTTTTAAAGTAAATATTGGGACTTTTTGAAAAATGACATGAAATTTAAAATTGGTTTTTATATGATATAAATTTTGTTGAAAAGGTGAAATTCTTTTTAAAGAATTATAGAGCGTATATAGCTCAGTAGCTTCTTTGTAAGTAAACAAAGATTTTAAATATAAAAACATAAAGTGTATTAAGTATCGAAAACATAGGTTACAACATTTATTGTTGTAATAAATGTTTTCGTGAAAAATAAAAGGAGCATAGACAATAACACTATTGTTATAGTAGATGACTCCCAAGAGGAATGTTTTTACATAATATGTGAGGTTTATTAGTATTTATTTTTAATTAAATCCATGCACTAGTATTTTTGGGTTGTAGTAACGGTGTTTTACGCAACATCCGTTTTAACCCAAATAAAGACGTATTTTAAAAAGGTAATTTCAAAGAATAGAAATAAAGTAATTTGTGAATACACCTATTATTTAAATAAGTATAAGAAATTTTTTATCATAGGAAAGTATAAATTAAACATGCTTTAATCTATTGGAATGAAAAGAATAATGGTATAATTTTCTATGAAACCAATAAAAATGTTTTGTGCAAGTCACAAGGAATACATGAAAGAGATATACAAGGTATGAAAAGCACCATATTTTGTATAGCCTATTTCGAAAACTATATAATAAGTTCCTTGTAATTTTACATAAAGAAGAAATTTTCTTTTAAAAGGTTTATAGAAGATTTTAACGTTAATAACTTCTCATAAGAGAAAGTAGTTCCAATACATTAAGATATGAGACTGTTAGGTGTAATAAGAAGCTGTTTTGAAAACACATAAAGGATATTCTAAAGATATTTTAAAATTAAATGGCTTGGTGAAAAAGTAAATAAGTTTTTGAAATGAAAAAACTTAATAAAAGTAAAATTTGAAAATTCAAATTTTTATAGAAAACTGTGAAAGTCTTTAAAAGAAAGAGAGAAATAAATTTTAGACTTAAAAATTTGGAAGTTTTTACCTCTAGGTTTGGGAAATAATATTAAGTGACTAAGTATTTTTGAAATTAATAGAAACTGAAGAGATAACACTTTTAAAGACAAAGATTTTGGGATTTGATGTTTTAAAATTTTTAGAAACCTTAGTTTAAAAAAACAAGGTAATATATACCAAACCAAACTCTTAAATGTGGAGTATATAAGAATCATTTCCAAGAAGTAACAGAGAAGGTGTAAGGAGATAGCAGTAATTACTTTTAGAAGTAATAATGGAAGTTTTCACAAAGTGTATATGACACTAGTAAGAACCTAGGAATGTTGATTCATGAAGAATAGTAAAATGAAATTAGTATGATAGTAAGACAAGCATGGTTGAGAATGAGTATTCTTGATTTTGTACAAACATGGGAAAAGCATCTTTATTTACTTGAATTCATATGGTAGTAGTTTTCAAGCTAGCATTGGGATGACACCTTTTGAAGCTCCTTTTGGGAAGGCCATGTAATACATCTTCGTGTTGGTTGGAGTCTACGGAAAGGTTGCTTCTTGGTTTCGACATGGTTAGAGAGATTACGGAGAAGGCTAATTTGATTAGGAGAAAATTCGTATCTCATATCCATTTCTCTTTGATAATAGGTTTTAGAATTTCCTTTTTCCATCTTTAGTTTTGATTAGGTTCTTTCCTTTATTATCCTTTGGGAGGGTAGAACATAGGATTTAACCTATTGATGGTAGGATTTGATGTAAACATGTTAATAGAGCATGTTATGAATGATGTATGCTAGTGATTGCAAGTGTTTGCTAGTGGATGCTAATGGATGCATGTAGGTACACTAGGCACTATTATTCCTTAGGGATCGGCCTAACTAGGACACTAGAGCATATGCATATGGATGTGTGCGCATTTTTACTTTATTTCCAAGGTTGCTATAAATGGATGATTATCACATGATTGTTGCATTTGGATGATGATTGTAGCAAGCATATAGAACTATCAGTTATCGTTAGGGAATTTTTGCATTCATTTGGATATGTAACGACCTCATATTTTCAACTATTCGCATCCACACATGTCGGACTTGAATTGCTCAAAATATCGGATTGTTAATTTAAAATTTGGCAAAACTCAGCATATACAGTAAATAAATCAATCACAGAATCACACACACAGAGTAATATAATAATGCAGCGGAATAGATAAATAGTAGTTCATGAAGCTACTATATAACAACAGAATTTGAAATAAGGTACAACAGAATATCTCAAATACAGACTGATGACCTCTCTGGACAAATCAACCGGAAGCTGAAAGCTAAATCGATAGTTGGATCTCCAAGCGAAGCTTCAAACTTCAAAGGTAAGTCTCAAATGCTGTATCACTCAGTCTGACCCGAGCGTAAAGCAAAACATAAAACACTCGAGTCAGGATTAACATTCTTATATCAATAAATCCAACTCAAGTGAAATATCGACTGAAATACAAGTAACTCAGAGGATGTTTAGGATAACCATCCTCTAAGGATCCATGGAACGAAACGTCATTATAACACCGTGGCCATTTTCAAAATAATTTATACTTCAAAACCAAAATATCATTTCATTAAATATATATATATATTTCCTAAATTTCACAATTTGATTCAAATCAACTCGAGTTTCAACTTAAAAATTTAATTCAATCTAGATTTATCCATTTTTATTCAATTCAGTTTTTAAATAACAAATTCAAATTTTATTGATTTCAAATACAATCTGAATCATAAAATAAACCATTTAAATTCCAATATATTTCAAAGCATTAATATTCAACATTTCAAAGTTCAATTTAACAGTTTCATATAGATCTTGATTTAACCTCATTATTAATTAGCCTTGAAATATTCACTTAATAAATTCAGTATTATTTAAATAGCCTAAATATACCTTTAAACTAAATATTCCTTTCGATTTGTTTATACTTGAAATATCCATTTAATTACTTTAAATCAAAAATCAAGTAAAAAATCAAATTTTAAACTTCAAATTCAATAGTTCAAATCGATTTAATTAAGTAGAATTCTTTATTGAATACAATTTCAACTAAATTCAAATTATCTTCCCAACCTTAACTTACTCGAATTATTACCAAAATCTATTTTTGAAATATAAATTTAAATACTAAACATAATATATGCATTAGATCAATCTTAATTAAATTAAATATTATTATTAAATATGTATATACCATTACCTTTTATATATAATAATTTAAGAATCAACATTTATTAAAACCATATATTTCTTTCCAAAACCATAGAATTTATTTTTTTCAAAATATTTATATATGGACCAACGGTGTCTGTATATAAAATTTCCTATCCTATGGTAAAGTGATATGGATATTTATCATTGCAATCCATAATATATATATATACGGATAGATATCATTTTGACCCGCAATCCCAAATTCAATTCAAATGAAAATCGCTTGAGTTTATCATTTCAACCCATAACGATTTCCTCCTATTCTAAAGTCCGTTTGGGTATGTATCATTTCAACCCATAGTGAATTCTAAACTACAGGGAACTTGCAGAGTGATAACTGATATAATAATAATATAACAGGCAGATATCATCAATAACAATATAATATAAATGTAAAGACCCAAAAGTTGGCCTTCGAAAATCGGCACCCGTACTCCACTTGTACTCAAGATGCCGAAGATTCAAATGCCAAATCTGGTTCTCCGGAGCTTATAACACAGTTAAGTAAATAACACAGCGGAATAAAAAGAATAATACATTGATATACAATATCTGATACAACAGAGCGATACAATGAATATCAATATACATCAGAGATATGATACAACAAATAGCAGCGGAAAAGAAAACGATAACACCAGCAGCGGATAATCTCCATCTCCAAAGCATCAATCCAGAAATAGCTCGAACTCCCAATAACGAGGCACAAAGTTAAGCAAGTGCAGTCCGATCCAAAGACTGAACTAGCTATAGAAATTTCGGGGTCGTTACAAACTTCCCCCCTTAAAAGAATTTCGTCCTCGAAATTCGCAGGCACGCAAACAACACAGAGATAGACAGATTCACAAAGACTGAGAAACAGTTTTCCAGGTCAAACTGGATATCAATTCTGCATTTGGCTCATCAAAGCAAAATATCAACAATTTAAAATTTTCAATTAATTCTAAATTTCCAATTTATTTTAGAATTTCCGATTTATTCATATTTATTAAAGTTTCAATCGAAAACTGATAAGAAACCGATGAAATACGAAGTAAAGATTTCTACAATGATTCGTAGAACCATCATCACACCGAAACTTCTTTCTTGTATCTGGTACGAAGCAATCAAAAGAATTTGAAAACAAATCAAAGGAAATTGATAGGAAAGTTATTTCCACTGTCGCAGGGTATTGACCATTATAGTCGTACTCCCATGTCCCCTATCTCGTCCTCTTCTTGCACTCATACTCACTATCAGTGGATAGTAAGAGAATTTACTGAGACATTTAAACGGATATCTTAGGGATATACTCATTCTAGAGTTTACTTCACTCTATCTCTAATGAGCTACTTAACGTGTTATACTCCTGAGCTAAAGTTCAACCTTAGCTCTGATACCAAATGTAAAGACCCAAAAGTTGGCCTTCGAAAATCGGCACCCGTACTCCACTTGTACTCAAGATGCCGAAGATTCAAATGCCAAATCTGGTTCTCCGGAGCTTATAACACAGTTAAGTAAATAACACAGCGGAATAAAAAGAATAATACATTGATATACAATATCTGATACAACAGAGCGATACAATGAATATCAATATACATCAGAGATATGATACAACAAATAGCAGCGGAAAAGAAAACGATAACACCAGCAGCGGATAATCTCCATCTCCAAAGCATCAATCCAGAAATAGCTCGAACTCCCAATAACGAGGCACAAAGATAAGCAAGTGCAGTCTGATCCAAAGACTGAACTAGCTCTAGAAAATCTACTGAACCCGACTATCTGAAAAACCCAACTCTAGACTGCTCGTGTAGAAAATTATAAGCACCCTGAGTTTAGGAAATGAACAATAAACTCCAGATCAGTCATGGGACTGGTGTGAGCAACAAAAACAGTTTATCTTTAAAAACAAACAACAAAAGAATTTAAAGTCAATTCGCAATGCTTTTGGAAAATGAAACTACCATAAGACCTCCCACCACACACACAATGCAAACGCAGAATTGGAGGAGATTTCTTCTTATGATAGTCAAAGATGCTTACTACGCAAAATCAAATCATTTTTGATATTATTATTAGTGCATAGTGGAAAACATTTCGAAAGTAGAATATAAATCTTAGCCAACATACAACCATTATTGTATGCCTACTATAGCTACTATGTTCAATAGCAGGTTACCGCCACATTCCATAGCAGGTAATACAACTAAAACCGTACAAGGCTCGTATTGTTTCTTTGGATTTCCAACAAATGGTCAGGCCAAGGAACTTCCCATTGCCACATGGAAGCGCCTCTGGAATGACGTCCCGAGAACCTAACCGGATCTCTGCCAACACAAGGCCGGGTTACCTCTGCAAAAATAGGTAACTACTGACACGCGTATGCCATCCCCCGATCGTAACCGATCTTCCCGAGGATCCTCGATTTCCAACAACCACATCAGAATAATAATGCAGTAACCACATAGGTTAAGTATCTGGGCTCCATACCATGATACCACCTCTATCCAGAAAGAAATGACATACACTAAGGGGCGCTACTCCCTAGAACCTTGCTGCATCCTTCCTGTTTTGACCATTTCCGGGGTGTGAGGCTCGACGAAGTCTCGTCCACAAAGCTACGCTTTGTTCACAAAGCCATGCTTCGGGTCAAACAAATGATCAACCTATGATCACAAAGATATAAGATCAAACAAATGATCATATCGCAAATGATCAAACACTGATCATCACACAGCAACACTCAGCATGCCACATTACCAAATTGGAATATATCGCTGATAAATTTCAACTACATAACCTCTGAGCTCGTACGTCTCAGAGAAGGGTGTTAAGCTAAGAGAATAAATTCTCCGCCACCAACAAAAATGTATTTGAAAGAAATCTGCTTTATATCTCAAAGTGTAATGTCAGACATGTATCCATACAAGTCTGTTCCGGGTTCGAACAGAACCGAAGGCACTTCTTACGAAGCCCTTGCAATTCCGGGTATTCCCAATCCCGTCCGGACTTCCCATCACAAAGGGTGATAAAATCTCTATATCGGGGCCAGTCGATGCAGAGACATTTGACGAGTTGTCCTTTCGTTTTTGAAAATATCCGGTCTTCAACACCGGTCTTCAAATGCTATCCATATACGACTTATCATTATTCGGAATGGGTTATATGACACAAATGTCTTTTCCCGGCTAACCCGAATAACGAGCGAAATCTTTAAAACATATGGATATTGGGATTTCAATTAAATCACAGCTTAAAGCCCAAAACTTTTCATTCGAATGGTTAAACAAATTACCATTTTCAAATCTTTAAACAAAAAGATTTATTTCACAAAGCTAACCCCATTCACAAAGATACATTCATAGATTTCAAAACAATTTCCGTTTCAATTGGATTAACTCGTTAAATCTTTAAAACAAAGATTTAACTTATAGTTTTCAAAACATTTCAATTCATTCTAAATTTGAAACCTTTCAACACAAATTGGAAGTTCACTTCTCATATGAAAGCTGTTATTATTTGAAAACAAATAGTTTCCGTTTAAGAAAATCCAATTTTATTTGAACGAGTTAAAGCCCTTGAATTATATTCACATTCCAAATCAATTCTTTTAAAATAGTTTAACCCTTCTATAATGGGTATAACATCTTTAATCTCTAGTTTCAAATCATAGAATTCAATTTCAAATATTGAATTCAAATTTAAATCAAATTATTTAAATTTCCAAAACTCGATTAAGTTATTCAAAATAACTTTTATCTTTGAAATTCCATTTCGAAAGCTTTTCACTTTAAACCCAAATTTCCAATTGCAAAATCAATTGAAATTAAAAATTTCAATTTCAAAAACATCAAATTTAAATTATCTGTGACTTAACCGATTTCCACGTGAAATCCATATTTGTGTGTGTAAAAGTGTAGTCCAGGGGTTTTACACACAATAGTGCAACATCAATCATCACAGATATATCGATAAGCGGTATAATCGATAACGCTTATCTTCATTCACAGATTCATAGATAAAATAAATTTATCGATCACAAAGATTCACAATTACAATTCGATGTGGGTTTCGGATAACCAACTGGAATCCGACTCCCTGTCGCATCGAAATTCAAGTGTCGTTTTACGGGTCAAGGGGTTTCATATTCATATAACAATATATATTCATCACAGATATAACAGTTCAATACAAAGCAATTTATATCACAAAGCATCATATCACAAAACATTCGATAATAATCAATCATCTATAATTAAGATGAATTAATTGTGTAATTATAACTAATTAATCACATTAATAAATTAATCCTTATTAATTCAATTTCTTAATCACTTTCATTCATTTATTAATCTTTAATAAATAAATTCTTCTCAAATTATTTACTTTAATTAATGATTTAAACCTTTAATTACTTATTTAATTAATCCAAATCATTAATAAATTAAATAAATAAATTATTCATTTTAATCAACTTAAGACAAATCTCATTCTTATTAGTGATTTATTATCACTGATAAATATGTTGACAATTCATATTCAATTCACTTTTAAATTCATTTCAATTTTACCTTTGGATTTCATTTTAAATCCAGGATTTAAAATAAAAATCCATTTTATCTTTAACAAAGTTTAAACAATTTCTAAATCTCTTTTTTTTTAGTTAAAGAATTATTTATTTTATAATAGAAGTTTCCAATTTTATTTTAAATTCAAATCAATTTAAAATTTCACTCCATCCTCAAACATTTCTGAATTCAACTATTTGACATCTTAAAGTGGTTCAAATACTTTAAACTTTTAAAACCTTATTTTATTTTAAAACTGAGATTCAACTAAACTTGAATCTGATTCTAAAACTCGTTTGAATCTTCACTTCTTATTTTAAATTCCAGTTTAAAATTTTTCTTAAGACTTATTAACAAGATACTAACCCGAGCAATCAATATTTGCTTCGAGTCTCATACTCGAATAACTCGACCACGTCTTTGAGTCAACCACGCGAGTTCACCCTGCTTCTTTCCTCTCCTCCTCCTCCTTTTCACCTTACTCCATTACACTTCCAGGCAGACAACCGTGCACGCAAATGCACGTATACGTGCACAGAGGATCGGAGTTCCTCCGATCATCGCCTCGACCTCCCACGAGTCACCACTGACCCTCTCGACCTAAACCACCACCCAGATCAACTAATTCGACGACGAGCTGAATTTCGACATCTCGAACCAAACTAGAACTTCTACCTTATCAACAAAACGACTCGCCGCCTCGACGCTGACAATCAGAAGCTTCGAGCTTCCGGCCACGTGTTCCCTGACCATCGACGCTCCTCTACCCCAATCCTCGTACCACTCGATCGCGTATAGCCGTTGTTCTCGATTCGTCACTGACATGAACAAAAACGTGAACTCAAGCCCTAATTTGAATTCGTTCGACCAATTTTTGAATTTGAAAAATTATTCAACATTTTTCTCAACATTATATATGTTCATACTAGCTCCAAATCAAATCTCAACAATTTATATTTAATCAATAATCAGAAATTGGCAAAAATGCAATCTTTGTTTATTTACAAACTGCTCTTTAAATATTAATCTAAAAATCTTCGTTTTTGTTTTAAAAATCCTACTTTTAAATGTTTGTCCAATATATAAAATCAAATCAACAATTTATGATATTCGAATTTTAACAATAGGACTTTTTTTTCTTTTCTTTTTACTGTAACTTGAATATACAGTATCCATGTTATACTATTTAGCTTCAAACAAAATTCCAAGCTATGTTTTTAAGTTTAAACAACCTGTTTTGTTTAAATCCTAAGTTTAAAATGTTTTGTATGAAGATTTATTAAATTTTCTCTACTTTACTTTACTCTGTAACCAGAGATTAAGAAGAACAGACCATATACAATTTTCAATGCAACAGGATTACACAGAACTTCTTATTTACAATATACAACAAAACATAAGTTATTCATGAAGCAAACATACAAATTTAAATTTTAAAACAGTTTGTTTACTCACCAGTTTTCTCAAACATTGGATTCAAAGAAATGGTTTTTAAAGATTAAAGTTGCTCACCTCAAAAAGAAAGAACAGAGAAGCTTGCAAAATTGTTGAACTGGCTTTTAAAATTTGCAAATTGAAGCTTTTCCAGGCTGAAGCTTCTTTTTTTCTTGATTCGATGTTGCTTTGAGATGTTTGTTTTTAAGTTGAATGGTTTGTTTACTTCAGATTTTAGCTTTAAGGAACGAACTGATGAAAATATATGGGAAAGCAAATTTACAAGTTGATATATATAAAAGAGGAGTTGTACAGGGTATTATTTTTTTATGTTTGGTTTGTACAAAAATAACAGGGATATTTTTCTTTTGTTTTGTAGGCTGAAGTGATCAATGGTGGCTGCATTTAATGTTTGAGTACTTCATGTTTCACATCTCCCTTCTTTTGCTTTTAGCCATACTTGACTTCGGCTGGTATAATTTTGCTTTGCCTTATCACTTTATATTTAGAACTTTGCTTTGTCATTAAGTGTTGTTTGTATTCCCTTGCTCTCGGCTGAGATGATGATTCTTGTACATGCTTATGTCCTTCATGTATTTATTTATTTTTTTCTTAAATTTCGTATGTACTTGCTAAGTTTCTTTATTTTTTTCAAGTGTACAAAATAGTTTTATACTTCCTGTACAAGTATGAACATGTTTTCCCCTTCTTCCTTATGTCCTACAGCCTAGCATTGTAATCAAATATGTCTAGTTTATTTACTTTACAATGTAACAATTCTTACTTTAAGATGTTGTTTAAATTTAGTTATGTTTTACTTTATTTTCTTTATAATCTGTAAACAAGCTATTTAATTTATATTTGAGTTGAGTATATTTGTTGTTTTAAATTCGTTAATGTGTTGCTTTAAAATCTAATGAAGTCCTATTTTTATGTAATATAAATAACTTCTAATCTAATTCTGTTGATAAATCTCATTTAAGTGTTACTTTTATATTTTATAATTTATCTTATTATATATATCTATTTTAATTTGTCAAATTTATTTTCTATTCCTAGTTTAAATATTTATTGTTATCTTACTTTAATATTCATTATTATCATTTATTTACAATTTAAACACAAATCAAATATATATTATATTATTTCAAATTTAGTCGGATATGTTCAAATACAGATATATATATATATATATATATATTCTCATATATACACATGTATACAATATTTTAATTTTAAATGATTTATACAGAATATATATGGATTCGGGGAAACTCGCATCACTTAATCAATTTATTTCACAGTTTTATTCAAAAATTCATTTAATTATAAATTTAAATAAATTTAAATTTCGGGGTCGTTACAAACTTCCCCCCTTAAAAGAATTTCGTCCTCGAAATTCGCAGGCACGCAAACAACACAGAGATAGACAGATTCACAAAGACTGAGAAACAGTTTTCCAGGTCAAACTGGATATCAATTCTGCATTTGGCTCATCAAAGCAAAATATCAACAATTTAAAATTTTCAATTAATTCTAAATTTCCAATTTATTTTAGAATTTCCGATTTATTCATATTTATTAAAGTTTCAATCGAAAACTGATAAGAAACCGATGAAATACGAAGTAAAGATTTCTACAATGATTCGTAGAACCATCATCACACCGAAACTTCTTTCTTGTATCTGGTACGAAGCAATCAAAAGAATTTGAAAACAAATCAAAGGAAATTGATAGGAAAGTTATTTCCACTGTCGCAGGGTATTGACCATTATAGTCGTACTCCCATGTCCCCTATCTCATCCTCTTCTTGCACTCATACTCACTATCAGTGGATAGTAAGAGAATTTACTGAGACATTTAAACGGATATCTTAGGGATATACTCATTCTAGAGTTTACTTCACTCTATCTCTAATGAGCTACTTAACGTGTTATACTCCTGAGCTAAAGTTCAACCTTAGCTCTGATACCAAATGTAAAGACCCAAAAGTTGGCCTTCGAAAATCGGCACCCGTACTCCACTTGTACTCAAGATGCCGAAGATTCAAATGCCAAATCTGGTTCTCCGGAGCTTATAACACAGTTAAGTAAATAACACAGCGGAATAAAAAGAATAATACATTGATATACAATATCTGATACAACTGAGCGATACAATGAATATCAATATACATCAGAGATATGATACAACAAATAGCAGCGGAAAAGAAAACGATAACACCAGCAGCGGATAATCTCCATCTCCAAAGCATCAATCCAGAAATAGCTCGAACTCCCAATAACGAGGCACAAAGATAAGTAAGTGCAGTCCGATCCAAAGACTGAACTAGCTGTAGAAAATCTACTGAACCTGACTATCTGAAAAACCCAACTCTAGACTGCTCGTGTAGAAAATTATGAGCACCCAGAGTTTAGGAAATGAACAATAAACTCCGGATCAGTCATGGGACTGGTGTGAGCAACAAAAACAGTTTATCTTTAAAAACAAACAACAAAAGAATTTAAAGTCAATTCGCAATGCTTTTGGAAAATGAAACTACCATAAGACCTCCCACCACACACACAATGCAAACGCAGAATTGGAGGAGATTTCTTCTTATGATAGTCAAAGATGCTTACTATGCAAAATCAAATCATTTTTGATATTATTATTAGTGCATAGTGGAAAACATTTCGAAAGTAGAATATAAATCTTAGCCAACATACAACCATTATTGTATGCCTACTATAGCTACTATGTTCAATAGCAGGTTACCGCCACATTCCATAGCAGGTAATACAACTAAAACCGTACAAGGCTCGTATTGTTTCTTTGGATTTCCAACAAATGGTCAGGCCAAGGAACTTCCCATTGCCACATGGAAGCGCCTCTGGAATGACGTCCCGAGAACCTAACCGGATCTCTGCCAACACAAGGCCGGGTTACCTCTGCAAAAATAGGTAACTACTGACACGCGTATGCTATCCCCCGATCGTAACCGATCTTCCCGAGGATCCTCGATTTCCAACAACCACATCAGAATAATAATGCAGTAACCACATAGGTTAAGTATCTGGGCTCCATACCATGATACCACCTCTATCCAGAAAGAAATGACATACACTAAGGGGCGCTACTCCCTAGAACCTTGCTGCATCCTTCCTGTTTTGACCATTTCCCGAAAATTTTCGACTTTCGAAAATTCGACATCGATACTCACTTTATCGACTGCCGAGAAATCGAACGCCGGAAACTTCAAAAGTGAGGGTTTTAGAAAGAAGAAAAAGGCAGAAAAAGAGAACAGAAGAAAAAGAGAAGAAAGAAAGAAGAACAACAAAACAACAGCAGAACAGAATACAATATCAGAATCTTACACATCGCAGCGGAACAATATATAATAGATAAATGAATATCATTTAAAAACAAAAGAATTATATCTGTTATTACATTACATCACATCATATCATCAGAGTCAATAAACAACAATGGACAGTTATATAAACTTGTCCTCATACAGAATACACAGCGGAATAATTACTATCAGATACAAATACTACGTCTCGTCATCCAGCTTATCTCCAAGCTCCAGAATATCCAGAATACCCTGATAATATAACTCTAGGCTGCCCGTGTGGAAATTGGTGGGCACCCAGAGTTTAGAAGGGAACAATAAACTCCGAGTCAGTCATGGTGACTGGTGTGAGATCGTAAAACAGTTTATCTTTAGAATAAACAACAGCAAAATTTTTTTTTAAGTCAATTCGCAATGCTTTTGGAAAATGAAACTACCATAAGACCTCCCACCACACACACAATGCAAACGCAGACTTGGAGGAGATTTCTTCTTATGATAGTCAAAGATGCTTACTACGCAAAAATCAAATTCTTTTTGATATTATTATTAGTGCATAGTGTAGAAAACATTTCGAAAGTAGAATATAAATCTTAGCCAGCATAGGTACCATTATATTATGCCTGCTATAGCTGCCTCCTGAGGAGACAGGTTATACAATTGAAATCGTAAAGGCTCGTATTGTTTCTTTGGATTTCCAACAAATGGCCAGGCTAAGGAACTTCCTATCCACGATGGGTACGTCCCTGGAATAGACGACCCGAGAAATAACCTAACATTACGGTTAGATCTCTGCCAACACAAGGCCGGGTTACCTCTGCAAAAGTAGGTAACTACTGACACGCGTATGCCATCCCCCGATCGTCACCGATCTTCCCGAGGATCCCCGATTCGCAACAACCACAAAGAAATAAATTTTGCAGCAACCACAGAGGTTAAGTATCTGGGCTCCATACCATGATACCACCTTTATCCAGAAGGAATGACATACACTAAGGGGCGCTACTCCCTAGAACCTTGCCGCATCCTTCCTGTTTCGACCATTTCCGGGGTGTGAGGCTCGATGAAGTCTCGTCCACAAAGCTACGCTTTCTATAAAAAGCCCTGCTTCGGGTCAAACAAAAATGATCAACCTATGATCATAAAGATATAAGATCAATCAAATGATCATATCACAAATGATCAAACACTGATCATTTCACAGCAACACTCAGTATGCCACGTTACCAAATTGGGATATATCGCTGATAAATTTCAACTACATAACCTCTGAGCTCGTACGTCTCAGAGAAGGGTGTTAAGCTAAGAGAATAAATTCTCCGCCACCAACAGATATGTATTTGAAAGAAATCAGCTTTATATCTCAAATTGTAACGTCAGACACACAATCCATACAAGTCTGTTCTGGGATCGAACAGAACCGAAGGCACTTCTCACGAAGCCCTTGCATTTCCGGATAAATTTCTAATCACGTCCGGACTTCCCGTCACTAAGGGTGATAAAACCTCTAAATCGAAGATCAGTCGATGTAGAGTAACTCGACGGTAATCCTTCCGTTTTCAAAAATATCCGGTCTTCAACACCGGTCTTCAAATGCGATTCATAACGACGTATCACATATTCGGAATGGGTTATACGACCCCATGGTCCTTTCCCGGCTAACCCGAATAGTGAGCGATTATTCAAAAATAAGTGTGGCATTCAAATTCATCCAATCCACAACAAATACCTATCTAAAGGTAATTATTGATAGTCGGTTATTTAACTATCAATAAAGATGCGCAACATCATCAGATTCCAAATAATTCTCCAAATTATTTCATCTTCAAAAATATCTTTACTAGATATAAAATTTCCACACTTCCAAAAATAAATCAACGTTTATTTTTAAACAACTTCCCATTTCTTTTTATAAATTCCATAGTGAATTTATATTTCAAAATATCTTTTGATATACGATTTTCAAATCGTTTTCAATATTCAATTTCAATTTATCTTTACAAAGATAAAATCTCAAAACGTTCATTTCATATTGGAAAAGCATTTCCATACTTATTTAAAAATAAGTATTTCACAAATCATTTATTTTCAACATTTGAAAATATTCGATATACTTAAATCAATATTAAGTATACATTTCATTCTTTAAGGAAATCATAAATTTTAACATCTATTTGAGTCAAAAACGAATGTTGCATAAAACATCGTTACGACGACTCAAAATCACTAGTATAGGGATTCGAAATTAAAATAGATATATAAATCCCAATACTACATAAAAATATTTCCTTTCGGAAATCATTTACTATAACAACAGTGTTATAGTCTACCATTTCCTTATTTTTCTCGAAAACGTCTATTTCAACAATGAATGTTGAAATCTATGTATTCGATACTTAACACGTTTTAAAACATCTTTTAAAACAGTTACTTCATTTTTAATATCACTTCTTCAAAAACGTATCCATTTTACTTAAAATTATATTCACTGTCCAAAATCGTGAATATACTTCACTAATTACATTTCACTATTTTCTACACGTTTTATTTCAATAATAATTCGCTATTCAAAATCGCGAATATATCTCCTTTGATAACCTGCTACATTTAATTTATCAAATTCAATTGATCTCGAATTTATAAAACAACGTTTTATAAATTCTCTTTCTATCTTTATTTTATAATCACTTTGATTTATAAATTTTCTTTATAAATCAATTCGATAGATATTCCATTTAAAGGCAAAATCCAATTTCCAAGTGACCTTCTTATAATCTTTTATTCTACAATTCCATTCATTTTATAGCTTCATACTTTATAAATCTATAAAACTTCACATTTTATAAATCTATAAACTTCGAATCTTCGCAATTTATAATCCTATAAATTTCCTATCTTTACAACTTATAATTTTTATAAGTTTCATATCTTTACAATTTAACACTTATAAAACTCGTTTAAAATTCCAATAATTTCAATTGATAAATATCAATTTTTGTACATCTTTTATATCCATCGTTTTTAATAATTCGAAATCCACATTTAAGCTATTTTATAAATTACTTAACTGTTTATTTCAAAAATCATCTCTGGGTTATATTTCACCCAAAATCTTAACCTTTATAACTTTAATAATTTTAACGTTTGTAAATTTATTCGAAAATTTAATAACGTATACTTACAAATAATCACTTTAAAAATCTCTTTTAAAGTTAAAATCGTTATTTTAAAACTTCAAAATTTGAATCCAATGATGCAACGCATCAATTAGTCAATCACAACATCAACATCATATATCAATATATGATAACAGAATATACATCAATCCTGTAAATAAATAACTACTGGTGAGGAATCCAGTTGGATCCCTCCAACCTGTTTCCCTGCATCCAAAGAGGTTAGCACAATACCAATTCCGCTCCAGTACGGAATTATCGCGGTATATAGGTTTTTATAAATCCGCTTACTAACGGCGCAATAGGGTCTCATCCGCTATACGAGGCGGGAAATCATCAATCCAATATATACATATGCCAATATGTATATATTGCTATATATATAATAGATATATCCTACTATATCTAATAGCACATCCACATAGCAATCATGTCAAACAATCAATAACTGCAATCAATTTTTAAATCTGAGTGAGAAGATCTCACCTTTGCTTTTTATTAGCAATCCAATCCAATCCTTCTTTTTGTTTTCTCGACTTTAACCTTGTATAAATAATTTATAAAATCTATTAATATTCGAATTAAATCGAATAATAAATTTTCATTTTGTAATTTAAATGATTCCATCATCTCATTTCAAACAAATTCTCCTTAACAAATTTATTCAACTAAAATTTTTAGTTAAAAAATTAAATTTTCTTCTTTAATCATTTTCTAACAATAACTTACTTTAAAATTATACTAGTAAATACGTATGCGTATATTTGCCCTTATTTCCAAAATAAATCATATAGGTATAGAAATCAAATTTTTATATCAACTTCAACCTTTTAAAAATCCTACTTCATTCTTTCAAAATCTTATTATTATCATTATTTTTTTTCAAACTGCATATCTTTTTCTCTGTATATTTATATATGTTATTATTATTAAGATAGATATGTAAATATATATATAATTAAAATAAAACATAAGTTTTAATCCTTACTGTAAATCAATTTATACTTCACTGTAAAATTCATTGAAATAATAAAAAAAATTAGTTATACCCCTCTGCAAATCTGAAAACTACGGTGACCATCTACGCTTGCTGGACCCTAAATCGAACAGCCCAATGTCGCTGCTTCCTCCATTGCCGTGCCCTAGATACACCACGAACCCCAAATTGATCGGCAACAATTCGCCGAGCTCAATGCTGCAACCCACCTCGATCGCGAACGAAATCACGACCACCCACGAAGCCACGAATTTCCGCGCCTACGCGCCTCCGTGAAACCCCCCCATCGCTCGACCTCCACGGCGCCGCCTTGTTCCTCCCTCGCTCATCGAACGCGACGCCAGTGCGCGCGCGAGCTGCCGCAGCCCCAGTTCCAATCGCCAACATCATGATTCGCTTCACCCAAAATCGCATTCCATTGGGGCCACAGCGAGTACGATGCGAGCTCGAATCCCTTCCAGTCGCACGTCCCCAGTCTTCGATCGCGACTCTCCTATTCATCACGTCGCCGCCCCAAACATTCGTGATTGAAACTCGAACTCAATTTGTTTGAGAAGAATGGAACGAAATGATCCCTTTTCTTTTTACTGTCGTTCGTATTGATTTGAACCCGGTTGCCATTTATTTGATTTCGAATTGAAAGAGAAAGGCGGCCATTTTTTTTTCTTTTTGTTCTGTGACTTTGAAGTGAACGGAGGGAATTTAAAATTGAAGGGGAATGGGTCGCGTTATTTTACGTCGTGATTTCTTCGTGATTGTCTGCGTGATAATAGGCGTGATTTTAGGGGAGAAAACGTGGTGACGTGTTGACTAATTTAAATTTAAATTTAAATTGAATCCGTTTTAAATTTTAACGCGTTTATTCGTCGTATGCTCACATAACAAATCCAAATATTACGAAATTTGAAACCCGGCAATAATCCAATATTCCGGACCCAATGGAACTGGTTTCGTCGAATTCCGAGACTGTCTGAAAATTGACTATTTTATAAATATCGGTTCGAGTGATTATTTTCAAAACTGAACAAAACAGTTCGAAATTAAATTCTGAAGCTCCTATCATCTTCAGTATTATCAATATAAACTTTAAAAGCTTTCGAAATATTTTTCTTCGGCTTAAAGTCGAAGATACAAATTTTTATTCAGCATTCACTAGATTAAATTTTATAATTTAATCACCAATTTCGAACTTCAATCGGGGATTCAAATTAAATCGTCGTTCAAATATTTAAAATTAATTAAATATTCCCAATTTAATTTGTTCGAAATTCTGGGTCGTTACAGACTTCCCCCCTTAAAAGAATTTCGTCCTCGAAATTACAAGTTAGGAAAAATGTCCTTAACTCGTCTACTATTTTTCACAATCCAATAGTTTTATCAATTTATCGAAACAAATCTTTCTACTAAAGATTCGTTATCCATCAACTAAATTTCAACTTCAACTCTAAGTTCAAAACAACATTGTTTGCTTAACAATTCAAATTTAAGTTTAAATTCAAATTTAAACTTTCAAAATTTTCTCAAAATTTTTCTAACACTCTAAATTTTCGAAAAATTTCGCCAGCGTCTCCTTTGCGCGGCTAATACGGTACGACTACAAAACGTCCCTACAGACTCTCAGATTTCAAAAAGAAAAAGAAAAAGCCAAGCGGCTAGAGAGAAATCATCAAAAACTCATATAGAATTTAAAATACGTACCTTTTTCGAGCAATTCAAATTGTCTTTGAAATCAAATCCAATTCCCTGTATACCTGTATATCTACTAGCCATGATATCTAGTTACACATTCAAACTAACATTTTGCAAATTCTATTACAAAATTTTCAATATATGCTTATATATTTACGGTTGAAGTTACATTCGTTTTTAAACAAAATGAATTCATATCCATTCTAGTTTATACCCAATTCAAATTGATACAAATTCAATTTATTTTAATTCTACTTTATTTGCAATTGATTCCATTCCATTTAATTTGCATTTCATATTTTCATTCGGTTTATTTTATTAACCAAACAACTTTCATTCATAATTGCTCTTTTAGCTTAGTTTCAATTACTAACTCATTACAAATTCCAATTCACTTACAATTTCAAATTTGTCTTCAATTTCATTTACAACTGCAAATTATTCATTCATCCACTAATTCATTCATTTCCAATTTGAATCTCATTTCATTTAATTGATTCACTTGCAAATTTATTCGTTCATTCACAATTCCAGAGTCTTTTTAACCTTTTCAAAACCATTTTGAAAACAATTCAAATTACCCTTTGAATTTCTAAAACAAATTTCAAAATTTTCAAACAACTTCCGTTTTTAAAACAATTTGGCAGCAATTCCTCTTTTGGAAACCCGAAAATGAACACCGGTGATGTCGCGATCATCATCGGAATTATTTTCCAGCGACCGAAAAGAGTTTAGAGCTCTTATCTTTCCAAAATACTTTTCAAACCTTTGAAATTCATTTTTAACTCCAAAAATGATTTAAACTTCCAAATTTCCAAAAATTTCTCTGGAATCCCGTTTTAAATTACAATTCACATTTATAATTTACATTCTTAAATTTCATTCGTATGTGAATTTTTTTCTTTACTTTGGAGTTATGATTTCAATTTCTTATTCGATTTCATATAAAAATGATAACTTTCAATATTATCACTTTCCTAACATCCATGCAACCATATACTGTAATAATTTACAGAAAATCAATTCTTTTATATACAAAAATAGTTTTGGGCAAAATTATCTCATTTACCCCATTTTAAAACAATACTGTGCCGAATTGTTCTATTCAAGTGTTTAGAGATTCCTATCAATGATCGTTAATTACTCGTATTGACCAGAATCCATATACCACTCAACAAATCAATCATCACAATATAAAACAATTTTTATATTCACTAACAAATACGCGCTCATATCTATTATTACACTCAACTCATTCTAGAGTACTGCTGACTCTATCTCTAATGAGTAACACCCAACAGAGCAGGGTTGTCGCTTAACCATATGCTTTGATACCACTTTGTCACATCCCTAAAGAAGCGGTCACAACCGGTAGGCTTTTCAACCATCCCGGCCCCACCGTGGCTGACAATGGTACCCCAAACTTGCTTTTACGGCCAGCCTCTCGACTGTCACGGCATCTGCCTAACCAACCCATCCCTCTCAGGGACATGTAGGGGTAAGAGTCTCCCGTTCGCCACCAAACTGCGAAGCGAGAATCCCCTATCATGCTGTAATATAGCAAGACTGGTGTGAGATCGTAAAACAGTTTATCTTTAGAATAAACAACAGCAAATTTTTTTTTAAGTCAATTCGCAATGCTTTTGGAAAATGAAACTACCATAAGACCTCCCACCACACACACAATGCAAACGCAGACTTGGAGGAGATTTCTTCTTATGATAGTCAAAGATGCTTACTACGCAAAAATCAAATTCTTTTTGATATTATTATTAGTGCATAGTGTAGAAAACATTTCGAAAGTAGAATATAAATCTTAGCCAGCATAGGTACCATTATATTATGCCTGCTATAGCTGCCTCCTGAGGAGACAGGTTATACAATTGAAATCGTAAAGGCTCGTATTGTTTCTTTGGATTTCCAACAAATGGCCAGGCTAAGGAACTTCCTATCCACGATGGGTACGTCCCTGGAATAGACGACCCGAGAAATAACCTAACATTACGGTTAGATCTCTGCCAACACAAGGCCGGGTTACCTCTGCAAAAGTAGGTAACTACTGAAACGCGTATGCCATCCCCCGATCGTCACCGATCTTCCCGAGGATCCCCGATTCGCAACAACCACAAAGAAATAAATTTTGCAGCAACCACAGAGGTTAAGTATCTGGGCTCCATACCATGATACCACCTTTATCCAGAAGGAATGACATACACTAAGGGGCGCTACTCCCTAGAACCTTGCCGCATCCTTCCTGTTTCGACCATTTCCGGGGTGTGAGGCTCGATGAAGTCTCGTCCACAAAGCTACGCTTTCTATAAAAAGCCCTGCTTCGGGTCAAACAAAAATGATCAACCTATGATCATAAAGATATAAGATCAATCAAATGATCATATCACAAATGATCAAACACTGATCATTTCACAGCAACACTCAGTATGCCACGTTACCAAATTGGGATATATCGCTGATAAATTTCAACTACATAACCTCTGAGCTCGTACGTCTCAGAGAAGGGTGTTAAGCTAAGAGAATAAATTCTCCGCCACCAACAGATATGTATTTGAAAGAAATCAGCTTTATATCTCAAATTGTAACGTCAGACACACAATCCATACAAGTCTGTTCCGGGATCGAACAGAACCGAAGGCACTTCTCACGAAGCCCTTGCATTTCCGGATAAATTTCTAATCACGTCCGGACTTCCCGTCACTAAGGGTGATAAAACCTCTAAATCGAAGATCAGTCGATGTAGAGTAACTCGACGGTAATCCTTCCGTTTTCAAAAATATCCGGTCTTCAACACCGGTCTTCAAATGCGATTCATAACGACGTATCACATATTCGGAATGGGTTATACGACCCCATGGTCCTTTCCCGGCTAACCCGAATAGTGAGCGATTATTCAAAAATAAGTGTGGCATTCAAATTCATCCAATCCACAACAAATACCTATCTAAAGGTAATTATTGATAGTCGGTTATTTAACTATCAATAAAGATGCGCAACATCATCAGATTCCAAATAATTCTCCAAATTATTTCATCTTCAAAAATATCTTTACTAGATATAAAATTTCCACACTTCCAAAAATAAATCAACGTTTATTTTTAAACAACTTCCCATTTCTTTTTATAAATTCCATAGTGAATTTATATTTCAAAATATCTTCTGATATACGATTTTCAAATCGTTTTCAATATTCAATTTCAATTTATCTTTACAAAGATAAAATCTCAAAACGTTCATTTCATATTGGAAAAGCATTTCCATACTTATTTAAAAATAAGTATTTCACAAATCATTTATTTTCAACATTTGAAAATATTCGATATACTTAAATCAATATTAAGTATACATTTCATTCTTTAAGGAAATCATAAATTTTAACATCTATTTGAGTCAAAAACGAATGTTGCATAAAACATCGTTACGACGACTCAAAATCACTAGTATAGAGATTCGAAATTAAAATAGATATATAAATCCCAATACTACATAAAAATATTTCCTTTCGGAAATCATTTACTATAACAACAGTGTTATAGTCTACCATTTCCTTATTTTTCTCGAAAACGTCTATTTCAACAATGAATGTTGAAATCTATGTATTCGATACTTAACACGTTTTAAAACATCTTTTAAAACAGTTACTTCATTTTTAATATCACTTCTTCAAAAACGTATCCATTTTACTTAAAATTATATTCACTGTCCAAAATCGTGAATATACTTCACTAATTACATTTCACTATTTTCTACACGTTTTATTTCAATAATAATTCGCTATTCAAAATCGCGAATATATCTCCTTTGATAACCTGCTACATTTAATTTATCAAATTCAATTGATCTCGAATTTATAAAACAACGTTTTATAAATTCTCTTTCTATCTTTATTTTATAATCACTTTGATTTATAAATTTTCTTTATAAATCAATTCGATAGATATTCCATTTAAAGGCAAAATCCAATTTCCAAGTGACCTTCTTATAATCTTTTATTCTACAATTCCATTCATTTTATAGCTTCATACTTTATAAATCTATAAAACTTCACATTTTATAAATCTATAAACTTCGAATCTTCGCAATTTATAATCCTATAAATTTCCTATCTTTACAACTAATAATTTTTATAAGTTTCATATCTTTACAATTTAACACTTATAAAACTCGTTTAAAATTCCAATAATTTCAATTGATAAATATCAATTTTTGTACATCTTTTATATCCATCGTTTTTAATAATTCGAAATCCACATTTAAGCTATTTTATAAATTACTTAACTGTTTATTTCAAAAATCATCTCTGGGTTATATTTCACCCAAAATCTTAACTTTTATAACTTTAATAATTTTAACGTTTGTAAATTTATTCGAAAATTTAATAACGTATACTTACAAATAATCACTTTAAAAATCTCTTTTAAAGTTAAAATCGTTATTTTAAAACTTCAAAATTTGAATCCAATGATGCAACGCATCAATTAGTCAATCACAACATCAACATCATATATCAATATATGATAACAGAATATACATCAATCCTGTAAATAAATAACTACTGGTGAGGAATCCAGTTGGATCCCTCCAACCTGTTTCCCTGCATCCAAAGAGGTTAGCACAATACCAATTCCGCTCCAGTACGGAATTATCGCGGTATATAGGTTTTTATAAATCCGCTTACTAACGGCGCAATAGGGTCTCATCCGCTATACGAGGCGGGAAATCATCAATCCAATATATACATATGCCAATATGTATATATTGCTATATATATAATAGATATATCCTACTATATCTAATAGCACATCCACATAGCAATCATGTCAAACAATCAATAACTGCAATCAATTTTTAAATCTGAGTGAGAAGATCTCACCTTTGCTTTTTATTAGCAATCCAATCCAATCCTTCTTTTTGTTTTCTCGACTTTAACCTTGTATAAATAATTTATAAAATCTATTAATATTCGAATTAAATCGAATAATAAATTTTCATTTTGTAATTTAAATGATTCCATCATCTCATTTCAAACAAATTCTCCTTAACAAATTTATTCAACTAAAATTTTTAGTTAAAAAATTAAATTTTCTTCTTTAATCATTTTCTAACAATAACTTACTTTAAAATTATACTAGTAAATACGTATGCGTATATTTGCCCTTATTTCCAAAATAAATCATATAGGTATAGAAATCAAATTTTTATATCAACTTCAACCTTTTAAAAATCCTACTTCATTCTTTCAAAATCTTATTATTATCATTATTTTTTTTCAAACTGCATATCTTTTTCTCTGTATATTTATATATGTTATTATTATTAAGATAGATATGTAAATATATATATAATTAAAATAAAACATAAGTTTTAATCCTTACTGTAAATCAATTTATACTTCACTGTAAAATTCATTGAAATAATAAAAAAAATTAGTTATACCCCTCTGCAAATCTGAAAACTACGGTGACCATCTACGCTTGCTGGACCCTAAATCGAACAGCCCAATGTCGCTGCTTCCTCCATTGCCGTGCCCTAGATACACCACGAACCCCAAATTGATCGGCAACAATTCGCCGAGCTCAATGCTGCAACCCACCTCGATCGCGAACGAAATCACGACCACCCACGAAGCCACGAATTTCCGCGCCTACGCGCCTCCGTGAAACCCCCCCATCGCTCGACCTCCACGGCGCCGCCTTGTTCCTCCCTCGCTCATCGAACGCGACGCCAGTGCGCGCGCGAGCTGCCGCAGCCCCAGTTCCAATCGCCAACATCATGATTCGCTTCACCCAAAATCGCATTCCATTGGGGCCACAGCGAGTACGATGCGAGCTCGAATCCCTTCCAGTCGCACGTCCCCAGTCTTCGATCGCGACTCTCCTATTCATCACGTCGCCGCCCCAAACATTCGTGATTGAAACTCGAACTCAATTTGTTTGAGAAGAATGGAACGAAATGATCCCTTTTCTTTTTACTGTCGTTCGTATTGATTTGAACCCGGTTGCCATTTATTTGATTTCGAATTGAAAGAGAAAGGCGGCCATTTTTTTTTCTTTTTGTTCTGTGACTTTGAAGTGAACGGAGGGAATTTAAAATTGAAGGGGAATGGGTCGCGTTATTTTACGTCGTGATTTCTTCGTGATTGTCTGCGTGATAATAGGCGTGATTTTAGGGGAGAAAACGTGGTGACGTGTTGACTAATTTAAATTTAAATTTAAATTGAATCCGTTTTAAATTTTAACGCGTTTATTCGTCGTATGCTCACATAACAAATCCAAATATTACGAAATTTGAAACCCGGCAATAATCCAATATTCCGGACCCAATGGAACTGGTTTCGTCGAATTCCGAGACTGTCTGAAAATTGACTATTTTATAAATATCGGTTCGAGTGATTATTTTCAAAACTGAACAAAACAGTTCGAAATTAAATTCTGAAGCTCCTATCATCTTCAGTATTATCAATATAAACTTTAAAAGCTTTCGAAATATTTTTCTTCGGCTTAAAGTCGAAGATACAAATTTTTATTCAGCATTCACTAGATTAAATTTTATAATTTAATCACCAATTTCGAACTTCAATCGGGGATTCAAATTAAATTGTCGTTCAAATATTTAAAATTAATTAAATATTCCCAATTTAATTTGTTCGAAATTCTGGGTCGTTACAATTTCCGGGGTGTGAGGCTCGACGAAGTCTCGTCCACAAAGCTACGCTTTGTTCACAAAGCTACGCTTTGTTCACAAAGCCATGCTTCGGGTCAAACAAATGATCAACCTATGATCACAAAGATATAAGATCAAACAAATGATCATATCGCAAATGATCAAACACTGATCATCACACAGCTACACTCAGCATGCCACATTACCAAATTGGGATATATCGCTGATAAATTTCAACTACATAACCTCTGAGCTCGTACGTCTCAGAGAAGGGTGTTAAGCTAAGAGAATAAATTCTCCGCCACCAACAGAAATGTATTTGAAAGAAATCTGCTTTATATCTCAAAGTGTAATGTCAGACATGTATCCATACAAGTCTGTTCCGGGTTCGAACAGAACCGAAGGCACTTCTTACGAAGCCCTTGCAATTCCGGGTATTCCCAATCCCGTCCGGACTTCCCATCACAAAGGGTGATAAAATCTCTATATCGGGGCCAGTCGATGCAGAGACATTCGACGAGTTGTCCTTTCGTTTTTGAAAATATCCGGTCTTCAACACCGGTCTTCAAATGCTATCCATATACGACGTATCATTATTCGGAATGGGTTATATGACACAAATGTCTTTCCCCGGCTAACCCGAATAACGAGCGAAATCTTTAAAACATATGGATATTGGGATTTCAATTAAATCACAGCTTAAAGCCCAAAACTTTTCATTCGAATGGTTAAACAAATTACCATTTTCAAATCTTTAAACAAAAAGATTTATTTCACAAAGCTAACCCCATTCACAAAGATACATTCATAGATTTCAAAACAATTTCCGTTTCAATTGGATTAACTCGTTAAATCTTTAAAACAAAGATTTAACTTATAGTTTTCAAAACATTTCAATTCATTCTAAATTTGAAACCTTTCAACACAAATTGGAAGTTCACTTCTCATATGAAAGCTGTTATTATTTGAAAACAAATAGTTTCCGTTTAAGAAAATCTAATTTTATTTGAACGAGTTAAAGCCCTTGAATTATATTCACATTCCAAATCAATTCTTTTAAAATAGTTTAACCCTTCTATAATGGGTATAACATCTTTAATCTCTAGTTTCAAATCATAGAATTCAATTTCAAATATTGAATTCAAATTTAAATCAAATTATTTAAATTTCCAAAACTCGATTAAGTTATTCAAAATAACTTTTATCTTTGAAATTCCATTTCGAAAGCTTTTCACTTTAAACCCAAATTTCCAATTTCAAAATCAATTGAAATTAAAAATTTCAATTTCAAAAACATCAAATTTAAATTATCTGTGACTTAACCGATTTCCACGTGAAATCCATATTTGTGTGTGTAAAAGTGTAGTCCAGGGGTTTTACGCACAATAGTGCAACATCAATCATCACAGATATATCGATAAGCGGTATAATCGATAACGCTTATCTTCATTCACAGATTCATAGATAAAATAAATTTATCGATCACAAAGATTCACAATTACAATTCGATGTGGGTTTCGGATAACCAACTGGAATCCGACTCCCTGTCGCATCGAAATTCAAGTGTCGTTTTACGGGTCAAGGGGTTTCATATTCATATAACAATATATATTCATCACAGATATAACAGTTCAATACAAAGCAATTTATATCACAAAGCATCATATCACAAAACATTCGATAATAATCAATCATCTATAATTAAGATGAATTAATTGTGTAATTATAACTAATTAATCACATTAATAAATTAATCCTTATTAATTCAATTTCTTAATCACTTTCATTCATTTATTAATCTTTAATAAATAAATTCTTCTCAAATTATTTACTTTAATTAATGATTTAAACCTTTAATTACTTATTTAATTAACCCAAATCATTAATAAATTAAATAAATAAATTATTCATTTTAATCAACTTAAGACAAATCTCATTCTTATTAGTGATTTATTATCACTGATAAATATGTTGACAATTCATATTCAATTCACTTTTAAATTCATTTCAATTTTACCTTTGGATTTCATTTTAAATCCAGGATTTAAAATAAAAATCCATTTTATCTTTAACAAAGTTTAAACAATTTCTAAATCTTTTTTTTTAGTTAAAGAATTATTTATTTTATAATAGAAGTTTCCAATTTTATTTTAAATTCAAATCAATTTAAAATTTCACTCCATCCTCAAACATTTCTGAATTCAACTAGTTGACATCTTAAAGTGGTTCAAATACTTTAAACTTTTAAAACCTTATTTTATTTTAAAACTGAGATTCAACTAAACTTGAATCTGATTCTAAAACTCATTTGAATCTTCACTTCTTATTTTAAATTCCAGTTTAAAATTTTTCTTAAGACTTATTAACAAGATACTAACCCGAGCAATCAATATTTGCTTCGAGTCTCATACTCGAATAACTCGACCACGTCTTCGAGTCAACCACGCGAGTTCACCCTGCTTCTTTCCTCTCCTCCTCCTCCTTTTCACCTTACTCCATTACACTTCCAGGCAGACAACCGTGCACGCAAATGCACGTATACGTGCACAGAGGATCGGAGTTCCTCCGATCATCGCCTCGACCTCCCACGAGTCACCACTGACCCTCTCGACCTAAACCACCACCCAGATCAACTAATTCGACGACGAGCTGAATTTCGACATCTCGAACCAAACTAGAACTTCTACCTTATCAACAAAACGACTCGCCGCCTCGACGCTGACGATCAGAAGCTTCGAGCTTCCGGCCACGTGTTCCCTGACCATCGACGCTCCTCTACCCCAATCCTCGTACCACTCGATCGCGTATAGCCGTTGTTCTCGATTCGTCACTGACATGAACAAAAACGTGAACTCAAGCCCTAATTTGAATTCGTTCGACCAATTTTTGAATTTGAAAAATTATTCAACATTTTTCTCAACATCATATATGTTCATACTAGCTCCAAATCAAATCTCAACAATTTATATTTAATCAATAACCAGAAATTGGCAAAAATGCAATCTTTGTTTATTTACAAACTGCTCTTTAAATATTAATCTAAAAATCTTCGTTTTTGTTTTAAAAATCCTACTTTTAAATGTTTGTCCAATATATAAAATCAAATCAACAATTTATGATATTCTAATTTTAACAATAGGACTTTTTTTTCTTTTCTTTTTACTGTAACTTGAATATACAGTATCCATGTTATACTATTTAGCTTCAAACAAAATTCCAAGCTATGTTTTTAAGTTTAAACAACCTGTTTTGTTTAAATCCTAAGTTTAAAATGTTTTGTATGAAGATTTATTAAATTTTCTCTACTTTACTTTACTCTGTAACCAGAGATTAAGAAGAACAGACCATATACAATTTTCAATGCAACAGGATTACACAGAACTTCTTATTTACAATATACAACAAAACATAAGTTATTCATGAAGCAAACATACAAATTTAAATTTTAAAACAGTTTGTTTACTCACCAGTTTTCTCAAACATTGGATTCAAAGAAATGGTTTTTAAAGATTAAAGTTGCTCACCTCAAAAAGAAAGAACAGAGAAGCTTGCAAAATTGTTGAACTGGCTTTTAAAATTTGCAAATTGAAGCTTTTCCAGGCTGAAGCTTCTTTTTTTCTTGATTCGATGTTGCTTTGAGATGTTTGTTTTTAAGTTGAATGGTTTGTTTACTTCAGATTTTAGCTTTAAGGAACGAACTGATGAAAATATATGGGAAAGCAAATTTACAAGTTGATATATATAAAAGAGGAGTTGTACAGGGTATTATTTTTTTATGTTTGGTTTGTACAAAAATAACAGGGATATTTTTCTTTTGTTTTGTAGGCTGAAGTGATCAATGGTGGCTGCATTTAATGTTTGAGTACTTCATGTTTCACATCTCCCTTCTTTTGCTTTTAGCCATACTTGACTTCGGCTGGTATAATTTTGCTTTGCCTTATCACTTTATATTTAGAACTTTGCTTTGTCATTAAGTGTTGTTTGTATTCCCTTGCTCTCGGCTGAGATGATGATTCTTGTACATGCTTATGTCCTTCATGTATTTATTTATTTTTTTCTTAAATTTCGTATGTACTTGCTAAGTTTCTTTATTTTTTTCAAGTGTACAAAATAGTTTTATACTTCCTGTACAAGTATGAACATGTTTTCCCCTTCTTCCTTATGTCCTACAGCCTAGCATTGTAATCAAATATGTCTAGTTTATTTACTTTACAATGTAACAATTCTTACTTTAAGATGTTGTTTAAATTTAGTTATGTTTTACTTTATTTTCTTTATAATCTGTAAACAAGCTATTTAATTTATATTTGAGTTGAGTATATTTGTTGTTTTAAATTCGTTAATGTGTTGCTTTAAAATCTAATGAAGTCCTATTTTTATGTAATATAAATAACTTCTAATCTAATTCTGTTGATAAATCTCATTTAAGTGTTACTTTTATATTTTATAATTTATCTTATTATATATATCTATTTGAATTTGTCAAATTTATTTTCTATTCCTAGTTTAAATATTTATTGTTATCTTACTTTAATATTCATTATTATCATTTATTTACAATTTAAACACAAATCAAATATATATTATATTATTTCAAATTTAGTCGGATATGTTCAAATACAGATATATATATATATATATATTCTCATATATACACATGTATACAATATTTTAATTTTAAATGATTTATACAGAATATATATGGATTCGGGGAAACTCGCATCACTTAATCAATTTATTTCACAGTTTTATTCAAAAATTCATTTAATTATAAATTTAAATAAATTTAAATTTCGGGGTCGTTACAAACTTCCCCCCTTAAAAGAATTTCGTCCTCGAAATTCGCAGGCACGCAAACAACACAGAGATAGACAGATTCACAAAGACTGAGAAACAGTTTTCCAGGTCAAACTGGATATCAATTCTGCATTTGGCTCATCAAAGCAAAATATCAACAATTTAAAATTTTCAATTAATTCTAAATTTCCAATTTATTTTAGAATTTCCGATTTATTCATATTTATTAAAGTTTCAATCGAAAACTGATAAGAAACCGATGAAATACGAAGTAAAGATTTCTACAATGATTCGTAGAACCATCATCACACCGAAACTTCTTTCTTATATCTGGTACGAAGCAATCAAAAGAATTTGAAAACGAATCAAAGGAAATTGATAGGAAAGTTATTTCCACTGTCGCAGGGTATTGACCATTATAGTCGTACTCCCATGTCCCCTATCTCGTCCTCTTCTTGCACTCATACTCACTATCAGTGGATAGTAAGAGAATTTACTGAGACATTTAAACGGATATCTTAGGGATATACTCATTCTAGAGTTTACTTCACTCTATCTCTAATGAGCTACTTAACGTGTTATACTCCTGAGATAAAGTTCAACCTTAGCTCTGATACCAAATGTAAAGACCCAAAAGTTGGCCTTCGAAAATCGGCACCCGTACTCCACTTGTACTCAAGATGCCGAAGATTCAAATGCCAAATCTGGTTCTCCGGAGCTTATAACACAGTTAAGTAAATAACACAGCGGAATAAAAAGAATAATACATTGATATACAATATCTGATACAACAAAGCGATACAATGAATATCAATATACATCAAAGATATGATACAACAAATAGCAGCGGAAAAGAAAACGATAACACCAGCAGCGGATAATCTCCATCGCCAAAGCATTAATCCAGAAATAGCTCGAACTCCCAATAACGAGGCACAAAGATAAGCAAGTGCAGTCCGATCCAAAGACTGAACTAGCTCTAGAAAATCTACTGAACCTGACTATCTGAAAAACCCAACTCTAGACTGCTCGTGTAGAAAATTATGAGCACCTAGAGTTTAGGAAATGAACAATAAACTCCGGATCAGTCATGGGACTGGTGTGAGCAACAAAAACAGTTTATCTTTAAAAACAAACAACAAAAGAATTTAAAGTCAATTCGCAATGCTTTTGGAAAATGAAACTACCATAAGACCTCCCACCACACACACAATGCAAACGCAGAATTGGAGGAGATTTCTTCTTATGATAGTCAAAGATGCTTACTACGCAAAATCAAATCATTTTTGATATTATTATTAGTGCATAGTGGAAAACATTTCGAAAGTAGAATATAAATCTTAGCCAACATACAACCATTATTGTATGCCTACTATAGCTACTATGTTCAATAGCAGGTTACCGCCATATTCCATAGCAGGTAATACAACTAAAACCGTACAAGGCTCGTATTGTATCTTTGGATTTCCAACAAATGGTCAGGCCAAGGAACTTCCCATTGCCACATGGAAACGCCTCTGGAATGACGTCCCGAGAACCTAACCGGATCTCTGCCAACACAAGGCCGGGTTACCTCTGCAAAAATAGGTAACTACTGACACGCGTATGCCATCCCCCGATCGTAACCGATCTTCCCGAGGATCCTCGATTTCCAACAACCACATCAGAATAATAATGCAGTAACCACATAGGTTAAGTATCTGGGCTCCATACCATGATACCACCTCTATCCAGAAAGAAATGACATACACTAAGGGGCGCTACTCCCTAGAACCTTGCTGCATCCTTCCTGTTTTGACCATTTCCGGGGTGTGAGGCTCGACGAAGTCTCGTCCACAAAGCTACGCTTTGTTCACAAAGCCATGCTTCGGGTCAAACAAATGATCAACCTATGATCACAAAGATATAAGATCAAACAAATGATCATATCGCAAATGATCAAACACTGATCATCACACAGCAACACTCAGCATGCCACATTACCAAATTGGGATATATCGCTGATAAATTTCAACTACATAACCTCTGAGCTCGTACGTCTCAAAGAAGGGTGTTAAGCTAAGAGAATAAATTCTCCGCCACCAACAGAAATGTATTTGAAAGAAATCTGCTTTATATCTCAAAGTGTAATGTCAGACATGTATCCATACAAGTCTGTTCCGGGTTCGAACAGAACCGAAGGCACTTCTTACGAAGCCCTTGCAATTCCGGGTATTCCCAATCCCGTCCGGACTTCCCATCACAAAGGGTGATAAAATCTCTATATCGGGGCCAGTCGATGCAGAGACATTCGACGAGTTGTCCTTTCGTTTTTGAAAATATCCGGTCTTCAACACCGGTCTTCAAATGCTATCCATATACGACGTATCATTATTCGGAATGGGTTATATGACACAAATGTCTTTCCCCGGCTAACCCGAATAACGAGCGAAATCTTTAAAACATATGGATATTGTGATTTCAATTAAATCACAGCTTAAAGCCCAAAACTTTTCATTCGAATGGTTAAACAAATTACCATTTTCAAATCTTTAAACAAAAAGATTTATTTCACAAAGCTAACCCCATTCACAAAGATACATTCATAGATTTCAAAACAATTTCCGTTTCAATTGGATTAACTCGTTAAATCTTTAAAACAAAGATTTAACTTATAGTTTTCAAAACATTTCAATTCATTCTAAATTTGAAACCTTTCAACACAAATTAGAAGTTCACTTCTCATATGAAAGCTGTTATTATTTGAAAACAAATAGTTTCCGTTTAAGAAAATCTAATTTTATTTGAACGAGTTAAAGCCCTTGAATTATATTCACATTCCAAATCAATTCTTTTAAAATAGTTTAACCCTTCTATAATGGGTATAACATCTTTAATCTCTAGTTTCAAATCATAGAATTCAATTTCAAATATTGAATTCAAATTTAAATCAAATTATTTAAATTTCCAAAACTCGATAAAGTTATTCAAAATAACTTTTATCTTTGAAATTCCATTTCGAAAGCTTTTCACTTTAAACCCAAATTTCCAATTTCAAAATCAACTGAAATTAAAAATTTCAATTTCAAAAACATCAAATTTAAATTATCTATGACTTAACCGATTTCCACGTGAAATCCATATTTGTGTGTGTAAAAGTGTAGTCCAGGGGTTTTACACACAATAGTGCAACATCAATCATCACAGATATATCGATAAGCGGTATAATCGATAACGCTTATCTTCATTCACAGATTCATAGATAAAATAAATTTATCGATCACAAAGATTCACAATTACAATTCGATGTGGGTTTCGGATAACCAACTGGAATCCGACTCCCTGTCGCATCGAAATTCAAGTGTCGTTTTACGGGTCAAGGGGTTTCATATTCATATAACAATATATATTCATCACAGATATAACAGTTCAATACAAAGCAATTTATATCACAAAGCATCATATCACAAAACATTCGATAATAATCAATCATCTATAATTAAGATGAATTAATTGTGTAATTATAACTAATTAATCACATTAATAAATTAATCCTTATTAATTCAATTTCTTAATCACTTTCATTCATTTATTAATCTTTAATAAATAAATTCTTCTCAAATTATTTACTTTAATTAATGATTTAAACCTTTAATTACTTATTTAATTAACCCAAATCATTAATAAATTAAATAAATAAATTATTCATTTTAATCAACTTAAGACAAATCTCATTCTTATTAGTGATTTATTATCACTGATAAATATGTTGACAATTCATATTCAATTCACTTTTAAATTCATTTCAATTTTACCTTTGGATTTCATTTTAAATCCAGGATTTAAAATAAAAATCCATTTTATCTTTAACAAAGTTTAAACAATTTCTAAGTCTTTTTTTTTTAGTTAAAGAATTATTTATTTTATAATAGAAGTTTCCAATTTTATTTTAAATTCAAATCAATTTAAAATTTCACTCCATCCTCAAACATTTCTGAATTCAACTATTTGACATCTTAAAGTGGTTCAAATACTTTAAACTTTTAAAACCTTATTTTATTTTAAAACTGAGATTCAACTAAACTTGAATCTGATTCTAAAACTCGTTTGAATCTTCACTTCTTATTTTAAATTCCAGTTTAAAATTTTTCTTAAGACTTATTAACAAGATACTAACCCGAGCAATCAATATTTGCTTCGAGTCTCATACTCGAATAACTCGACCACGTCTTCGAGTCAACCACGCGAGTTCACCCTGCTTCTTTCCTCTCCTCCTCCTCCTTTTCACCTTACTCCATTACACTTCCAGGCAGACAACCGTGCACGCAAATGCACGTATACGTGCACAGAGGATCGGAGTTCCTCCGATCATCGCCTCGACCTCCCACGAGTCACCACTGACCCTCTCGACCTAAACCACCACCCAGATCAACTAATTCGACGACGAGCTGAATTTCGACATCTCGAACCAAACTAGAACTTCTACCTTATCAACAAAACGACTCGCCGCCTCGACGCTGACGATCAGAAGCTTCGAGCTTCCGGCCACGTGTTCCCTGACCATCGACGCTCCTCTACCCCAATCCTCGTACCACTCGATCGCGTATAGCCGTTGTTCTCGATTCGTCACTGACATGAACAAAAACGTGAACTCAAGCCCTAATTTGAATTCGTTCGACCAATTTTTGAATTTGAAAAATTATTCAACATTTTTCTCAACATCATATATGTTCATACTAGCTCCAAATCAAATCTCAACAATTTATATTTAATCAATAACCAGAAATTGGCAAAAATGCAATCTTTGTTTATTTACAAACTGCTCTTTAAATATTAATCTAAAAATCTTCGTTTTTTCTTTAAAAATCCTACTTTTAAATGTTTGTCCAATATATAAATTCAAATCAACAATTTATGATATTCGAATTTTAACAATAGGACTTTTTTTTCTTTTCTTTTTACTGTAACTTGAATATACAGTATCCATGTTATACTATTTAGCTTCAAACAAAATTCCAAGCTATGTTTTTAAGTTTAAACAACCTGTTTTGTTTAAATCCTAAGTTTAAAATGTTTTGTATGAAGATTTATTAAATTTTCTCTACTTTACTTTACTCTGTAACCAGAGATTAAGAAGAACAGACCATATACAATTTTCAATGCAACAGGATTACACAGAACTTCTTATTTACAATATACAACAAAACATAAGTTATTCATGAAGCAAACATACAAATTTAAATTTTAAAACAGTTTGTTTACTCACCAGTTTTCTCAAACATTGGATTCAAAGAAATGGTTTTTAAAGATTAAAGTTGCTCACCTCAAAAAGAAAGAACAAAGAAGCTTGCAAAATTGTTGAACTGGCTTTTAAAATTTGCAAATTGAAGCTTTTCCAGGCTGAAGCTTCTTTTTTTCTTGATTCGATGTTGCTTTGAGATGTTTGTTTTTAAGTTGAATGGTTTGTTTACTTCAGATTTTAGCTTTAAGGAACGAACTGATGAAAATATATGGGAAAGCAAATTTACAAGTTGATATATATAAAAGAGGAGTTGTACAGCGTATTATTTTTTTATGTTTGGTTTGTACAAAAATAACAGGGATATTTTTCTTTTGTTTTGTAGGCTGAAGTGATCAATGGTGGCTGCATTTAATGTTTGAGTACTTCATGTTTCACATCTCCCTTCTTTTGCTTTTAGCCATACTTGACTTCGGCTGGTATAATTTTGCTTTGCCTTATCACTTTATATTTAGAACTTTGCTTTGTCATTAAGTGTTGTTTGTATTCCCTTGCTCTCGGCTGAGATGATGATTCTTGTACATGCTTATGTCCTTCATGTATTTATTTATTTATTTCTTAAATTTTGTATGTACTTGCTAAGTTTCTTTATTTTTTTCAAGTGTACAAAATAGTTTTATACTTCCTGTACAAGTATGAACATGTTTTCCCCTTCTTCCTTATGTCCTACAGCCTAGCATTGTAATCAAATATGTCTAGTTTATTTACTTTACAATGTAACAATTCTTACTTTAAGATGTTGTTTAAATTTAGTTATGTTTTACTTTATTTTCTTTATAATCTGTAAACAAGCTATTTAATTTATATTTGAGTTGAGTATATTTGTTGTTTTAAATTCGTTAATGTGTTGCTTTAAAATCTAATGAAGTCCTATTTTTATGTAATATAAATAACTTCTAATCTAATTCTGTTGATAAATCTCATTTAAGTGTTACTTTTATATTTTATAATTTATCTTATTATATATATCTATTTGAATTTGTCAAATTTATTTTCTATTCCTAGTTTAAATATTTATTGTTATCTTACTTTAATATTCATTATTATCATTTATTTACAATTTAAACACAAATCAAATATATATTATATTATTTCAAATTTAGTTGGATATGTTCAAATACAGATATATATATATATATATTCTCATATATACACATGTATACAATATTTTAATTTTAAATGATTTATACAGAATATATATGGATTCGGGGAAACTCGCATCACTTAATCAATTTATTTCACAGTTTTATTCAAAAATTCATTTAATTATAAATTTAAATAAATTTAAATTTCGGGGTCGTTACAAACTTCCCCCTTAAAAGAATTTCGTCCTCGAAATTCGCAGGCACGCAAACAACACAGAGATAGACAGATTCACAAAGACTGAGAAACAGTTTTCCAGGTCAAACTGGATATCAATTCTGCATTTGGCTCATCAAAGCAAAATATCAACAATTTAAAATTTTCAATTAATTCTAAATTTCCAATTTATTTTAGAATTTCCGATTTATTCATATTTATTAAAGTTTCAATCGAAAACTGATAAGAAACCGATGAAATACGAAGTAAAGATTTCTACAATGATTCGTAGAACCATCATCACACCGAAACTTCTTTCTTGTATCTGGTACGAAGCAATCAAAAGAATTTGAAAACGAATCAAAGGAAATTGATAGGAAAGTTATTTCCACTGTCGCAGGGTATTGACCATTATAGTCGTACTCCCATGTCCCCTATCTCGTCCTCTTCTTGCACTCATACTCACTATCAGTGGATAGTAAGAGAATTTACTGAGACATTTAAATGGATATCTTAGGGATATACTCATTCTAGAGTTTACTTCACTCTATCTCTAATGAGCTACTTAACGTGTTATACTCCTGAGCTAAAGTTCAACCTTAGCTCTGATACCAAATGTAAAGACCCAAAAGTTGGCCTTCGAAAATCGGCACCCGTACTCCACTTGTACTCAAGATGCCGAAGATTCAAATGCCAAATCTGGTTCTCCGGAGCTTATAACACAGTTAAGTAAATAACACAGCGGAATAAAAAGAATAATACATTGATATACAATATCTGATACAACAGAGCGATACAATGAATATCAATATACATCAGAGATATGATACAACAAATAGCAGCGGAAAAGAAAACGATAACACCAGCAGCGGATAATCTCCATCTCCAAAGCATCAATCCAGAAATAGCTCGAACTCCCAATAACGAGGCACAAAGATAAGCAAGTGCAGTCTGATCCAAAGACTGAACTAGCTCTAGAAAATCTACTGAACCCGACTATCTGAAAAACCCAACTCTAGACTGCTCGTGTAGAAAATTATGAGCACCCTGAGTTTAGGAAATGAACAATAAACTCCAGATCAGTCATGGGACTGGTGTGAGCAACAAAAACAGTTTATCTTTAAAAACAAACAACAAAAGAATTTAAAGTCAATTCGCAATACTTTTGGAAAATGAAACTACCATAAGACCTCCCACCACACACACAATGCAAACGCAGAATTGGAGGAGATTTCTTCTTATGATAGTCAAAGATGCTTAATACGCAAAATCAAATCATTTTTGATATTATTATTAGTGCATAGTGGAAAACATTTCGAAAGTAGAATATAAATCTTAGCCAACATACAACCATTATTGTATGCCTACTATAGCTACTATGTTCAATAGCAGGTTACCGCCACATTCCATAGCAGGTAATACAACTAAAACCGTACAAGGCTCGTATTGTTTCTTTGGATTTCCAACAAATGGTCAGGCCAAGGAACTTCCCATTGCCACATGGAAGCGCCTCTGGAATGACGTCCCGAGAACCTAACCGGATCTCTGCCAACACAAGGCCGGGTTACCTCTGCAAAAATAGGTAACTACTGACACGCGTATGCCATCCCCCGATCGTAACCGATCTTCCCGAGGATCCTCGATTTCCAACAACCACATCAGAATAATAATGCAGTAACCACATAGGTTAAGTATCTGGGCTCCATACCATGATACCACCTCTATCCAGAAAGAAATGACATACACTAAGGGGCGCTACTCCCTAGAACCTTGCTGCATCCTTCCTGTTTTGACCATTTCCGGGGTGTGAGGCTCGACGAAGTCTCGTCCACAAAGCTACGCTTTGTTCACAAAGCCATGCTTCGGGTCAAACAAATGATCAACCTATGATCACAAAGATATAAGATCAAACAAATGATCATATCGCAAATGATCAAACACTGATCATCACACAGCAACACTCAGCATGCCACATTACCAAATTGGGATATATCGCTGATAAATTTCAACTACATAACCTCTGAGCTCGTACGTCTCAGAGAAGGGTGTTAAGCTAAGAGAATAAATTCTCCGCCACCAACAGAAATGTATTTGAAAGAAATCTGCTTTATATCTCAAAGTGTAATGTCAGACATGTATCCATACAAGTCTGTTCCGGGTTCGAACAGAACCGAAGGCACTTCTTACGAAGCCCTTGCAATTCCGGGTATTCCCAATCCCGTCCGGACTTCCCATCACAAAGGGTGATAAAATCTCTATATCGGGGCCAGTCGATGCAGAGACATTCGACGAGTTGTCCTTTCGTTTTTGAAAATATCCGGTCTTCAACACCGGTCTTCAAATGCTATCCATATACGACATATCATTATTCGGAATGGGTTATATGACACAAATGTCTTTTCCCGGCTAACCCGAATAACGAGCGAAATCTTTAAAACATATGGATATTGGGATTTCAATTAAATCACAGCTTAAAGCCCAAAACTTTTCATTCGAATGGTTAAACAAATTACCATTTTCAAATCTTTAAACAAAAAGATTTATTTCACAAAGCTAACCCCATTCACAAAGATACATTCATAGATTTCAAAACAATTTCCGTTTCAATTGGATTAACTCGTTAAATCTTTAAAACAAAGATTTAACTTATAGTTTTCAAAACATTTCAATTCATTCTAAATTTGAAACCTTTCAACACAAATTGGAAGTTCACTTCTCATATGAAAGCTGTTATTATTTGAAAACAAATAGTTTCCGTTTAAGAAAATCCAATTTTATTTGAACGAGTTAAAGCCCTTGAATTATATTCACATTCCAAATCAATTCTTTTAAAATAGTTTAACCCTTCTATAATGGGTATAACATCTTTAATCTCTAGTTTCAAATCATAGAATTCAATTTCAAATATTGAATTCAAATTTAAATCAAATTATTTAAATTTCCAAAACTCGATTAAGTTATTCAAAATAACTTTTATCTTTGAAATTCCATTTCGAAAGCTTTTCACTTTAAACCCAAATTTCCAATTGCAAAATCAATTGAAATTAAAAATTTCAATTTCAAAAACATCAAATTTAAATTATCTGTGACTTAACCGATTTCCACGTGAAATTCATATTTGTGTGTGTAAAAGTGTAGTCCAGGGGTTTTACACACAATAGTGCAACATCAATCATCACAGATATATCGATAAGCGGTATAATCGATAACGCTTATCTTCATTCACAGATTCATAGATAAAATAAATTTATCGATCACAAAGATTCACAATTACAATTCGATGTGGGTTTCGGATAACCAACTGGAATCCGACTCCCTGTCGCATCGAAATTCAAGTGTCGTTTTACGGGTCAAGGGGTTTCATATTCATATAACAATATATATTCATCACAGATATAACAGTTCAATACAAAGCAATTTATATCACAAAGCATCATATCACAAAACATTCGATAATAATCAATCATCTATAATTAAGATGAATTAATTGTGTAATTAAAACTAATTAATCACATTAATAAATTAATCCTTATTAATTCAATTTCTTAATCACTTTCATTCATTTATTAATCTTTAATAAATAAATTCTTCTCAAATTATTTACTTTAATTAATGATTTAAACCTTTAATTACTTATTTAATTAACCCAAATCATTAATAAATTAAATAAATAAATTATTCATTTTAATCAACTTAAGACAAATCTCATTCTTATTAGTGATTTATTATCACTGATAAATATGTTGACAATTCATATTCAATTCACTTTTAAATTCATTTCAATTTTACCTTTGGATTTCATTTTAAATCCAGGATTTAAAATAAAAATCCATTTTATCTTTAACAAAGTTTAAACAATTTCTAAATCTTTTTTTTTAGTTAAAGAATTATTTATTTTATAATAGAAGTTTCCAATTTTATTTTAAATTCAAATCAATTTAAAATTTCACTCCATCCTCAAACATTTCTGAATTCAACTATTTGACATCTTAAAGTGGTTCAAATACTTTAAACTTTTAAAACCTTATTTTATTTTAAAACTGAGATTCAACTAAACTTGAATCTGATTCTAAAACTCGTTTGAATCTTCACTTCTTATTTTAAATTCCAGTTTAAAATTTTTCTTAAGACTTATTAACAAGATACTAACCCGAGCAATCAATATTTGCTTCGAGTCTCATACTCGAATAACTCGACCACGTCTTCGAGTCAACCACGCGAGTTCACCCTGCTTCTTTCCTCTCCTCCTCCTCCTTTTCACCTTACTCCATTACACTTCCAGGCAGACAACCGTGCACGCAAATGCACGTATACGTGCACAGAGGATCGGAGTTCCTCCGATCATCGCCTCGACCTCCCACGAGTCACCACTGACCCTCTCAACCTAAACCACCACCCAGATCAACTAATTCGACGACGAGCTGAATTTCGACATCTCGAACCAAACTAGAACTTCTACCTTATCAACAAAATGACTCGCCGCCTCGACGCTGACGATCAGAAGCTTCGAGCTTCCGGCCACGTGTTCCCTGACCATCGACGCTCCTCTACCCCAATCCTCGTACCACTCGATCGCATATAGCCGTTGTTCTCGATTCGTCACTGACATGAACAAAAACGTGAACTCAAGCCCTAATTTGAATTCGTTCGACCAGTTTTTGAATTTGAAAAATTATTCAACATTTTTCTCAACATCATATATGTTCATACTAGCTCCAAATCAAATCTCAACAATTTATATTTAATCAATAACCAGAAATTGGCAAAAATGCAATCTTTGTTTATTTACAAACTGCTCTTTAAATATTAATCTAAAAATCTTCGTTTTTGTTTTAAAAATCCTACTTTTAAATGTTTATCCAATATATAAATTCAAATCAACAATTTATGATATTCGAATTTTAACAATAGGACTTTTTTTTTCTTTTCTTTTTACTGTAACTTGAATATACAGTATCCATGTTATACTATTTAGCTTCAAACAAAATTCCAAGCTATGTTTTTAAGTTTAACCAACCTGTTTTGTTTAAATCCTAAGTTTAAAATGTTTTGTATGAAGATTTATTAAATTTTCTCTACTTTACTTTACTCTGTAACCAGAGATTAAGAAGAACAGACCATATACAATTTTCAATGCAACAGGATTACACAGAACTTCTTATTTACAATATACAACAAAACATAAGTTATTCATGAAGCAAACATACAAATTTAAATTTTAAAACAGTTTGTTTACTCACCAGTTTTCTCAAACATTGGATTCAAAGAAATGGTTTTTAAAGATTAAAGTTGCTCACCTCAAAAAGAAAGAACAGAGAAGCTTGCAAAATTGTTGAACTGGCTTTTAAAATTTGCAAATTGAAGCTTTTCCAGGCTGAAGCTTCTTTTTTTCTTGATTCGATGTTGCTTTGAGATGTTTGTTTTTAAGTTGAATGGTTTGTTTACTTCAGATTTTAGCTTTAAGGAACGAACTGATGAAAATATATGGGAAAGCAAATTTACAAGTTGATATATATAAAAGAGGAGTTGTACAGCGTATTATTTTTTTATGTTTGGTTTGTACAAAAATAACAGGGATATTTTTCTTTTGTTTTGTAGGCTGAAGTGATCAATGGTGGCTGCATTTAATGTTTGAGTACTTCATGTTTCACATCTCCCTTCTTTTCCTTTTAGCCATACTTGACTTCGGCTGGTATAATTTTGCTTTGCCTTATCACTTTATATTTAGAACTTTGCTTTGTCATTAAGTGTTGTTTGTATTCCCTTGCTCTCGGCTGAGATGATGATTCTTGTACATGCTTATGTCCTTCATGTATTTATTTATTTTTTTCTTAAATTTCGTATGTACTTGCTAAGTTTCTTTATTTTTTTCAAGTGTACAAAATAGTTTTATACTTCCTGTACAAGTATGAACATGTTTTCCCCTTCTTCCTTATGTCCTACAGCCTAGCATTGTAATCAAATATGTCTAGTTTATTTACTTTACAATGTAACAATTCTTACTTTAAGATGTTGTTTAAATTTAGTTATGTTTTACTTTATTTTCTTTATAATCTGTAAACAAGCTATTTAATTTATATTTGAGTTGAGTATATTTGTTGTTTTAAATTCGTTAATGTGTTGCTTTAAAATCTAATGAAGTCCTATTTTTATGTAATATAAATAACTTCTAATCTAATTCTGTTGATAAATCTCATTTAAGTGTTACTTTTATATTTTATAATTTATCTTATTATATATATCTATTTGAATTTGTCAAATTTATTTTCTATTCCTAATTTAAATATTTATTGTTATCTTACTTTAATATTCATATTATCATTTATTTACAATTTAAACACAAATCAAATATATATTATATTATTTCAAATTTAGTCGGATATGTTCAAATACAGATATATATATATATATATATATATATTCTCATATATACACATGTATACAATATTTTAATTTTAAATGATTTATACAGAATATATATGGATTCGGGGAAACTCGCATCACTTAATCAATTTATTTCACAATTTTATTCAAAAATTCATTTAATTATAAATTTAAATAAATTTAAATTTCGGGGTCGTTACAATAAACAACATGATATGGTGTCATATCCCACCGGTGAACAATTACATATGAATGCATATATAACAATTTAAATAATTAACATTTTAATTAGCAGCATATTTCAATTGAAATCAAATCTAATAAATATAAGAACGTTAATTGTGAGTGATTGCTCACCTTTCGGGGCTAGAGGAATTTGACACAGAAATGAGTTACGAATCCAAGCACGAATTTCAAAGCAATGCAGAATTGGCACAAATCTACGAACAAAGCTGATAGATATGAATCGATGAGAATAAATCAAATTTGTTTTGATAAAAACTAAGATACACACATTATTATTATAATATGTATTTAATTCAATATTTCAATTCAAGCCAAATATAAAAATAATATAACTTTCAAACCATTATTAAATCAAATCCATATATTATCACTAAATCAACACAAGTTTAGTATAAACAGATCAAAACATATGTTATATATAAACTTATATTCAAATATTTTATATCTGTATATTATAAATATATATATATATATATATATTTAAACTTACTTTATATATAAATACATATACTAACATAAACACATATATACCAGCAGACATAAATACTTAAAAATCTAAACAATATATATATACCATATATGCCAAAATATACTTATAAACAAATATATATATAATCATACAGTAACAGACGTATGCAGTTTATATTCATAACAAATATCCAAACATGTGCATGATGCTCAACTCTATGTAGCTACATTTAATTACATACTTGTTACAAAATATATAATATGTATGTGTGCGACGTATTTAAATTACAATGTTATTACTATACACACACACACACACAGATATATATATATGTACTTAAAGTAAATATCGTTATAACCGTATATACATTATCTCTTTAAGCCAATATGTTTAAAAATCATATAACAGCTGCCCAGCAAAATGAAACAAATGTGTAGCTTACGTATATATATATATATATATATGTATGTATGTATGTATGTATGTATGTATGTATGTATGTATGTATGTATGTATGTATGTATGTATGTATGTATGTTTATATATAAAACAGGGTGTATAAACTTTTATATATACAATATATCATCTAAGCTTGCAAATATGAATTACATACATAGTTCAGAATTTCCATATAAACCTTTGTATACCATATATACATCATAAAATCTAATACATATATAATCTAGAACCAACAGCCATGCACTACATACCTTTATGACTTATATATGCAGACAGCCAATGCAACCATATATATATAAACAGAGTATAAAATTCAATATGTATATATATACTTTATCATATAACCATATTTTTTTTAAAACTAACTAATATATACGCATACTCAAATAGGAAACAATGTATAAACTTACACATATATATAATATAACACAAAGTATATATGCCTATAAATATCAAAATCAGAATATAGTATACATGTTATATTTATATACATTTACACAGTCATATAGTCATAATTTACATAAAGTAGATATATATAATCGATATATAGAAGCATACGTATCTTGTTTACATTTTTTTTCTTCTTTATAACAAAACAGATTATAGTTTAAGTGAAAAAATATAAATGACTTACATATATATATTCAACAAGGAGAGGCACAGCTAGAGGTGGATCAGAGGCTAGGCTGAGTGGGGAAGCGATGCGGAAATGGGACGGCTCTGCGGGTTCGCTGGCGGAGCAAGCTACGATGGCTGGGCGAATGTGTAGCTCGGCACAATAGTGGAGAGAGGGAGAAACGAACGGCAGTGGTTGCGTGTTGAAGTCGGAGGCCGGTGGGCTTTATTTTGTGAAGAGAGTGGGGTGAAGTCGAGGACGAGGCTGGTGGTAGAGAGGAAAAGGAAGAAGAAAAGGAGAAAAAGAAATAAGAAATGATGAACGAAAGAAGCTACAGGAAATGATGGAGAACGTATCTGATTTGTGAATGGGTATTGTAACAACCCGGTATTTTATAACAATTGATTATCGTCAAATGACGATTAAAATTGTCGGCTAATTGCTGTTGGAGTTTTAATCGGTTGAATTCTTTTGAAATTGGGTTGAAATTCTTTTAATAATTCGTTGAAGATTGGTGGGCTTTAAAAATTGAATCGTGGCCCATGTTTTATTTTGGGGCAGTGAACATTTTCAAAGTAAATACCCGTCCCCCTTTCATTCTTCATTCATTGGTGAAAAAAACCCTAAAACGGAAAGAAAAAAAAAGAGAATGGCGGCTTCAAATTTTCTACGCTCGTTCGACAGTTTCGAAGATGCCGACCTTTGATCGCTCGATCGAATGAACGTTCTACGTCATTTCCTTGGTCGATCGCACGTGCTCACGGCTCTTTGAAATTGGCCAAGCCCATAATCAAGGTGAGTGATTCTTTCCACTCACATCCAGTGTTTTAAATCTCGGATTTTGGCCAATATCTCGGAAAAATATCTCGGCTATCTCGGGCGATATTTAAAACACTTATAACTAAATAGGCTGCCAAATCTCGGATTTTGGCTGATATCTCGGATTTTTCATCTCGGCCATCTCGGGGAGATTTAAAAGCCTGCTCACATCTAATTCGAACGTATTTGCCTAATTTTTGTGTTCGTCTGAGTGTTGCTTGACTTCGTCTCGGTCGTATGATTTTGTAGTGATGCTTGAGATTGATTACTGATATTTTCAATTTGATTATCAAGACGTTGATTTCGTTTTTGGTTGTCTTCGGCTTTGACTTGATTTCTATCGATGTTGATTTTTGTTCGATTTTGGCCATACGGTTCAATGCCTTGGGTAGTATTGTCAACCTTGTTCGATTTTAATAAAACTGCTGTTGCTTGCTTATGTCGGTTTCGTGAATCTCTGATCACTTTGCTTCGTACTTATGGCATTTGAACTTGAATTTGTGACTTCGGCATTTTTGCTTTGATCTGTGCACGTTTGTTTTCATATATATATGCATACATACATTTGTATGTGTGTATGCATGTATTGCTGAATCTACACCTGGGTTGTCACTGCATACTTTGTTCTTGTGCCATTTTGTTGTTCTGTCTAGATTTTGCTTGAGTTCCCTGGGTACATGTCACTTGTTTGCATTGTTCACTTGGTTGATCACCTTGCTTTGTTCTAGTCTGTCCCATTTCACTTGGTTATAGAACTTGATGGTTGGTTCTGGTCTTGTTTGTGTATTCAGTGTGACTGTGCATCCATGTTTTCCAGACCTGAATGTGCAGTCTTTGGTTGTGAAATGTGTTTGATCTTTGATGTTGTTTCACTGGTCTGGGTTGTTACTATCTTGGTCATAACTTCAGTTGAGTCCAGTTCCATTCTAGTTCATGCATTCACTGTGCATGTCATTGCCTTGGTTCCTGCTATCATGGCACTGGTCTTGATACTCGTACTACCTGGTCTGGTTCTCGGCCTATAGTGTTCATGTAGTCTAATGCATTTGGTTCTTCATTAGTGCATATTGCCTTGAGTACATGTATATAGTGATTATTTGATCTGTCCATTTGAGTTAGTGATGTTGTCTTCATTCTGGCTTGTGAGATCTGATTTTACGTGCTTCCTTCACCTCTGATCTGTAGACTATCTCCATATGTATACATACATATATGTATGTATATGTGCGTGTGGTTCATTTGTTTTATTGAACTGATGTCATGTACTGTCATGCCTGTTCCATGGTGTTTTCAGTTTGGGCATTTCACTTTGGTATCTTGAAGTGCTTCTGGCCAGTGAGTTGTACAACTTCTGGTTTAACCATCCTTGTTGCACTTTTATTCATGCTTGAAGTCTGATAGGGTGTAGTCTCTGATTCAATGTTGGTTATTGTGAGTTGTTTGGTTATTCCCTGTTGCACTTTGTATCACTTCTGACTGTTGACATGAGCATTGCCTCTGCTATATGTGCACTGTGCTTCGAGTCTGGTACCTTGAATTTGTCTCAGCCTTGAACCTTATGTGTAGTCTGGTTGCATATACATACTTCACTGTGTAGTTGAACTCATTCATGTATATGTTTCCAGACTTGTTTGTTCACTTGTAGTCGAAGTACCCTTCGAGTTTAATCATTCATTGTAGCTGTCTTGATCATTTGAGGCAGTCTGCATAATTGTTTCATGTGGGATGGGGCATAGGTAAGGTTGCTTTCATGTGGTTCTATTGATGAAATGGTTCATCACTGTTTTGTGTATTAGTGCTCATCCATGCTTTGCTTGATCCAGTTTGTATACAGTGCATTATTAGCCTCGAGATTATGTTTCAGTGATGCATTGCATTTGTTGTGGTTTGATGTTGAATTCCCAGTGGCATTTGCTATTTGATGCATATGTATTTATCCACTTGTGTACATACTTGTACGTATGTATGTTTCTGAACTGTCTTTGATTTTTGGTTCCATTGGTGGCCGCAGTTTCATTTTGTTGCAGTTGTGTTGAGTCATGCTAGACGTGACTTGACCTCTGCAGTTTTGATTACTGTTAGTATTCACTGTTGTGATGATTTCACGTACTGTAGTGGCGAGGCGGTGCACGCGTGCGTGTACTGCAGCCACACAGAAATTTGAGTTGATTGATCATTTTGAGATTTGTCTAATTATCTATTAGATAATTAGATTATGAGTTTCTAATTATTTATTTAATAATTGGATTTTGTTGTCAATTGTCGTTTAGACAATTCTGTTGTTTCTTTAAATTGTCTTCGTTGATAATCCTTTTTATATGTCTTTGATGATGATTTCAATTTGCTGATTTGTCATTTAACACTATTTAGTGTTATATCTGCCGTTATCCGATTCTCTTATCGAGGAGTTGGATATACGAGATTTCCGTGACTGTCGTCTATTTGATATTTGATTATTATTGCTTCTGTGCATTAATAACTGAGTTTGAATTAGACTGACCCGTGTATTATTTTCTTTTGAATTTAATACTCGGGTCAGACCCGAGTTATTTCAGGTTGTAGATTTTCTTCTTTGAGTTGCTGTTCAGGATATGAAGACTTTTCACACCTTCTGAAGTTGTCAGTGTCATTTTGTAGTAGTCGTGTCATTATATAGAATGATATGTATTCATGTATATTAGTCGATAATGTACGTGTATATATAACTTCCAGAGTCGACAGTTGTAGTTGTATCATATGTATTGTGTCAACTATGTATTAACTAACATCAGTTATATATATATGAGACTTTTGTTTTATCTGTGTTCCGCATTTATATTATCTGTGTTATTGTTATATCTAATGTCCTAAACTATTATGAACCGTCGTAGTTCGTTTTATACCAGTATTGAGTGTGTCGATGGGAGTAAATAAATAATAGATGAAAAATAAAAAGTATATACCACTCCTATCGAGATAACCAACATTAGTGTAAGGCCAATTACGGATGGTCGCTCCTATCCAGCCTTATTCTTCGTAATAATAGACAGTATTTCTTTTAATACTCTTTGTTATTATGAGCATAGAGGTGGGGCGTCACAGTTGGTATCAGAGCTTGGGGTTTATGGACATAATATAAAACATAACTTGGATGGAACATATGTTACAACTATTGGTCGATGTTTTAATTGTACTTTGAGTCAAAACTAAAGTTTTGAAATTTAGACGAAATTTTTAAATATCATTATTTAAAAAAATAAAAAGTGAAACTGTGTTTTGTTGATTTGATTGATTTGTGTTCTATTTATCAGAGTGCGCAGCGGAAACAGTGAAACTGTCTTCGCTGAGTACAACTGATAATCTTTTTGATTTAAGAATCAAAATACGAAATTGATATGAATTCCAATTGTTGTTTACATAGCTGTAATTATTTGTTTCTTTGAGAATTTCGAATCCAAATTGAGGATTCGAAGAAATTGCAGATATGTGATTTTTGTTGAAATTTCCGCTGGCTTTCTTTTGTACTAATCATCTAGTGATTAGATTTTTGCTGTTTTGAATTATCTTCGTTGAAGATACCTTTGAATGATTTCTTTGTTCATTTTGTAATACGTGCAAAAATTTGAATTGCACGTTATTGCATTTATTTTACGTTGAACCGATGCTTGGTTATGATACGTATTTTGTTGTTGTTATTTTTATAACGGACTTATTACACCAATGCTGAATTTTTGAGGCACGGTGTTTTGTTGAAAATTTTAATAAATGAAAATTCACTGATGTCACATTTTGATGTGAATCCTTTGATGAGATATTTGATGTTTTAAAATTTCTGTCGCTTTGACTTCAGCAACAGCCAAAATTTTAAAAGTGGATTTTCAAGCGGTTATTCCGCAATACTGATTTGTGACCGTTTTTACGGTATTTTGAGAAGTACAATTTCCTTATCGAAATTGTTACTAATATTGTTGTTTTAATCACGTGATGGGAAAATCGTTTTAAAATGAAAATTGTTTTATAAATTTTTAACAGTTTGCGTTTTCAAAAGAATGAGAAAGCGACTTAAACGATTCAGCAAAATCGAGGATTATGACCCCTTTCTTTTACTGTTTCGCTTAACTCCGGACTTGTCCAGTTGAGAATGTGAATTGTTATTTTACAAAATAAATAAAATTGTTTTCAAAAATTTTACAGTTTGCGATTTCAAAGGAATGAGGAAGCGATTTAAACGTTTCAGCAAAATCGAGGACTATGACCCCTTTCTTTTACTGATTCGCTTAATTCCGGACTTGTCCGTTTGAGAATGTGAAATGTATTTTTACAAAATACACAATTTTGCACTTTCAAGGAAACGATGAAGAGAATCAAACGATTTAGTAAAACACGTGGTATGGGACATGTGCGTTTGCTATTTCGGTTAATTCCGGACTCGTTAATTGAAATATTTGATGATTTCGTGTGCTTTCGAGCCACTATGAGGACCTTCGGGTCATTTGTTGGGCTTTCGGGCCACTCTGCGGACCTTCGGGTCATTTGTTGGGCTTTCGGGCCACTCTGCGGACCTTCGGGTCAAATACCAGTACTAGACCTTCGGGTCACTCTGCGGACCTCCGGGTCAATCTGATGGGCGCCAAAATTATGTTGAGTACTTGGTAGGCTTCGGCCACTCTGAGATGCACGTGCGGCGAATTAAAAACTCGCCATCTGATGGGATCGATCCAAGCTTTTATGTTGATTTTCTAGTCTTCTTAATTGATTTCTAGATATTTGTTGCTTCCAATTATCTGCAGGTAATTGGATATTTGTTGATATGAGTTCTGATTATCGTTTTTGATAATCAGATATTTGATGTTTCTAATTATCGCTTGTGATAATTAGATATTTGTTGATATGAGTTCTGATTATCGTTTTTGATAATCAGATATTTGATGTTTCTAATTATCGCTTGTGATAATTAGATATTTGTTGATATGAGTTCTGATTATCGTTTTTGATAATCAGATATTTGTTGTTTCTAATTATCGCCTAAGATAATTAAATATTTGTTGATTTTAGATTTAATTATCGCTTGAGATAATTAAATATTTGTTGATTTGAGAAATTTAATTATCGCTTTAGATAATTAAATATTTGTTAAATTGAGAGATTTAATTATCGCTGTTAGATAATTAAATATTTGTTGATTTGAGATTTAATTATCGCTGTTAGATAATTAAATAATTGTTGAATTTTAAATTTGATTATCGCTTGTGATAATCGAATATTTGTTGGATTTGAGATTTGATTATCGTCTTTGATAATCAAATATTTGCTGATTTGAGATTTAATTATCGCTTTTGATAATTAAATAATCGCTGATTTGAGATTTGATTATCGTCTTAGATAATCGAATATTTATTGATTTGAGATTTAATTATCGCTTTTGATAATTAAATAATCGCTGATTTGAGATTTGATTATCGTCTTAGATAATCGAATATTTATTGATTTGAGATTTAATTATCGCTTTTGATAATTAAATAATCGCTGATTTGAGATTTGATTATCGTCTTAGATAATCGAATATTTATTGATTTGAGATTTGATTTTCGTCTTTGATAATCGACTATTGGTTGATTGCTAATTTCGCTGATTATGAGATTTTCTAGTCTCCAATTGATTCTATAGTATGCTGATTTTATTGAATCGCTGTTTTCTATCTATTTCTGTTAATAGTTAGAGTTTGTTGATTATGGAATTTGTGTTTTCTAGTTAAATTGTTGGATAACTAGATATTTGCAGTTTGCGAGTTGTGATTTGTGTTTCATAATTATCTTTGTTGATAATTAGATTTTGTTGTTTTCTAATTATCATATCAATAATTAGATATTGCTGTTTTGTGACTTCTACGTTCTAATTATCTAATTGATAATTGAATATTGCTGATGATTGCATTTATTCAGTTTTGTTGTTTTCTGATTATCTATTTGATAGTTAGATTTTGTTGAGAATTTGTGAATTTCTTTTATGGAATTAAAAGGTTCCTTTGGCGTTTGTATTCCTGACTTTTATTTTTCTAGCTTAACCAGTTTATGTTAGAAAAATAATTGTTATTGACGACTTTAATTATGAAAATTGCGGGGACGCAATTTTTATAAGGAGGGGAGTCTGTAACAACCCGGTATTTTATAACAATTGATTATCGTCAAATGACGATTAAAATTGTCGGCTAATTGCTGTTGGAGTTTTAATCGGTTGAATTCTTTTGAAATTGGGTTGAAATTCTTTTAATAATTCGTTGAAGATTGGTGGGCTTTAAAAATTGAATCGTGGCCCATGTTTTATTTTGGGGCAGTGAACATTTTCAAAGTAAATACCCGTCCCCCTTTCATTCTTCATTCATTGGTGAAAAAAACCCTAAAACGGAAAGAAAAAAAAAAGAGAATGGCGGCTTCAAATTTTCTACGCTCGTTCGACAGTTTCGAAGATGCCGACCTTTGATCGCTCGATCGAATGAACGTTCTACGTCATTTCCTTGGTCGATCGCACGTGCTCACGGCTCTTTGAAATTGGCCAAGCTCGTAATCAAGGTGAGTGATTCTTTCCACTCACATCTAATTCGAACGTATTTGCCTAATTTTTGTGTTCGTCTGAGTGTTGCTTGACTTCGTCTCGGTCGTATGATTTTGTAGTGATGCTTGAGATTGATTACTGATATTTTCAATTTGATTATCAAGACGTTGATTTCGTTTTTGGTTGTCTTCGGCTTTGACTTGATTTCTATCGATGTTGATTTTTGTTCGATTTTGGCCATACGGTTCAATGCCTTGGGTAGTATTGTCAACCTTGTTCGATTTTAATAAAACTGCTGTTGCTTGCTTATGTCGGTTTCGTGAATCTCTGATCACTTTGCTTCGTACTTATGGCATTTGAACTTGAATTTGTGACTTCGGCATTTTTGCTTTGATCTGTGCACGTTTGTTTTCATATATATATATATGCATACATACATTTGTATGTGTGTATGCATGTATTGCTGAATCTACACCTGGGTTGTCACTGCATACTTTGTTCTTGTGCCATTTTGTTGTTCTGTCTAGATTTTGCTTGAGTTCCCTGGGTACATGTCACTTGTTTGCATTGTTCACTTGGTTGATCACCTTGCTTTGTTCTAGTCTATCCCATTTCACTTGGTTATAGAACTTGATGGTTGGTTCTGGTCTTGTTTGTGTATTCAGTGTGACTGTGCATCCATGTTTTCCAGACCTGAATGTGCAGTCTTTGGTTGTGAAATGTGTTTGATCTTTGATGTTGTTTCACTGGTCTGGGTTGTTACTATCTTGGTCATAACTTCAGTTGAGTCCAGTTCCATTCTAGTTCATGCATTCACTGTGCATGTCATTGCCTTGGTTCCTGCTATCATGGCACTGGTCTTGATACTCGTACTACCTGGTCTGGTTCTCGACCTATAGTGTTCATGTAGTCTAATGCATTTGGTTCTTCATTAGTGCATATTGCCTTGAGTACATGTATATAGTGATTATTTGATCTGTCCATTTGAGTTAGTGATGTTGTCTTCATTCTGGCTTGTGAGATCTGATTTTACGTGCTTCCTTCACCTCTGATCTGTAGAATATCTCCATATGTATACATACATATATGTATGTATATGTGCGTGTGGTTCATTTGTTTTATTGAACTGATGTCATGTACTGTCATGCCTGTTCCATGGTGTTTTCAGTTTGGGCATTTCACTTTGGTATCTTGAAGTGCTTCTGGCCAGTGAGTTGTACAACTTCTGGTTTAACCATCCTTGTTGCACTTTTATTCATGCTTGAAGTCTGATAGGGTGTAGTCTCTGATTCAATGTTGGTTATTGTGAGTTGTTTGGTTATTCCCTGTTGCACTTTGTATCACTTCTGACTGTTGACATGAGCATTGCCTCTACTATATGTGCACTGTGCTTCGAGTCTGGTACCTTGAATTTGTCTCAGCCTTGAACCTTATGTGTAGTCTGGTTGCATATACATACTTCACTGTGTAGTTGAACTCATTCATGTATATGTTTCCAGACTTGTTTGTTCACTTGTAGTCGAAGTACCCTTCGAGTTTAATCATTCATTGTAGCTGTCTTGATCATTTGAGGCAGTCTGCATAATTGTTTCATGTGGGATGGGGCATAGGTAAGGTTGCTTTCATGTGGTTCTATTGATGAAATGGTTCATCACTGTTTTGTGTATTAGTGCTCATCCATGCTTTGCTTGATCCAGTTTGTATACAGTGCATTATTATCCTCGAGATTATGTTTCAGTGATGCATTGCATTTGTTGTGGTTTGATGTTGAATTCCCAGTGGCATTTGCTATTTGATGCATATGTATTTATCCACTTGTGTACATACTTGTACGTATGTATGTTTCTGAACTTTCTTTGAGTTTTGGTTCCATTGGTGGCCGCAGTTTCATTTTGTTGCAGTTGTGTTGAGTCATGCTAGACGTGACTTGACCTCTGCAGTTTTGATTACTGTTAGTATTCACTGTTGTGATGATTTCACGTACTGTAGTGGCGAGGCGGTGCACGCGTGCGTGTACTGCAGCCACACAGAAATTTGAGTTGATTGATCATTTTGAGATTTGTCTAATTATCTATTAGATAATTAGATTATGAGTTTCTAATTATTTATTTAATAATTGGATTTTGTTGTCAATTGTCGTTTAGACAATTCTGTTGTTTCTTTAAATTGTCTTCGTTGATAATCCTTTTTATATGTCTTTGATGATGATTTCAATTTGCTGATTTGTCATTTAACACTATTTAGTGTTATATCTGCCGTTATCCGATTCTCTTATCGAGGAGTTGGATATACGAGATTTCCGTGACTGTCGTCTATTTGATATTTGATTATTATTGCTTCTGTGCATTAATAACTGAGTTTGAATTAGACTGACCCGTGTATTATTTTCTTTTGAATTTAATACTCGGGTCAGACCCGAGTTATTTCAGGTTGTAGATTTTCTTCTTTGAGTTGCTGTTCAGGATATGAAGACTTTTCACACCTTCTGAAGTTGTCAGTGTCATTTTGTAGTAGTCGTGTCATTATATAGAATGATATGTATTCATGTATATTAGTCGATAATGTACGTGTATATATAACTTCCAGAGTCGACAGTTGTAGTTGTATCATATGTATTGTGTCAACTATGTATTAACTAACATCAGTTATATATATATATGAGACTTTTGTTTTATCTGTGTTCCGCATTTATATTATCTGTATTATTGTTATATCTAATGTCCTAAACTATTATGAACCGTCGTAGTTCGTTTTATACCAGTATTGAGTGTGTCGATGGGAGTAAATAAATAATAGATGAAAAATAAAAAGTATATACCACTCCTATCGAGATAACCAATATTAGTGTAAGGCCAATTACGGATGGTCGCTCCTATCCAGCCTTATTCTTCGTAATAATAGACAGTATTTCTTTTAATACTCTTTGTTATTATGAGCATAGAGGTGGGGCGTCACAGGTATAGACAGAAGAAAGGCAAGTTAATATATATTAAAATGAACGCAATGCCAACCGTCAGCCTAAAATTTAGCTGAAGAGTTAAGGCAATTAAATGGTTTGATTTAATAGTACGTTTCAAATTTGAAACGTAAAGGAAAAGAATAAAGTCACAATAACGGTACCGATATATGTTGCTATTTCGTACGGAAAAATCCAAACGAAGCTAGAAACGTCCGAATTTCGCGAAACGAATTTCGTAGTCTGATCCAGAGTGTTCTAAATAAATTTTCTCATGTTGCCATTTTTAGGTTTCAGAACACTTTTAAATTCAACTGTTATTAACTGATTTAAATTGAGATAAAATTACACAATAAAATAAACTTTCATATTTTCTGATGAAAATTTACCAATTGCTATATTTTTAAATACGTATTCCAAATATAAAAATTTTATTTCAAAATTCAATTATTTAAAATTTCAAAAAATTCAGTTAAATACGTTATTAAAACCAATCAAAATTTATGGGTCGTTACACTCTTCCCCACTCAAAACTTTTCATTCCCGAAAAGGAAGGAGGTAGGAGAATAGAAACAACCAGACAGAAAAGATAGATTAAAAGACAAGGATAAACAATTTATTTAAACTATATAAATTTTACTTGAAATGTTCATTTGAAAACTTCATTTGCAATTCAACTATCTTTAATACTTTAATACCTTCCAAAACCCATTTGTAAAATTTCTTGCTTCCTTTATAAATACCATTTATACGTTTAAATAACACCTTTATAAATATATGAAAACTATTTGAAAACAATTATTTACATTATTACTTATATTTACAAAGAAGCTATTTGAAAACATTAAATCCATAATTCATAAATTTATTAATTTTTATCTCAAGATACTTTTCAAATATTATTAATAAATCAATAATCATTTACTTTAAATATGTTTTATTTAATTAATAACTTCTAAAATATTTATAACACAAAAAATTTCTATTAAACCATATAGTATATAAATAAACAATATTTAAAAAGGATATAGTCAACAAGGAAAAGAAGGAGGATTTGGAAAAACAGAATATAGGTGAATAAATAAAGCTGAGCAGATAAGGTAGATTCAAAAGAATAGTATCGGGCATGAATAATTAATTTAAGCCATATGGATTTCAATTTCAAATATTAATACAAAATTCCTTTGTTGAAAATACCTTTATAATAAAATACCTTTATAATAAAATACTTTTATATCGAAACCAATTTTCCTTTCGAAAATACTTTTATAACTTGATGTTTTCACAAGTTTATCCTCGTTCTTGCAGACTCTGGCCATGCGTTGATCAGGTGCAAAGCTAGAATTCTCCAGGTACTTAGTAGACTTGTTTCAACACCTAGTGAAAATACTGAAAAACTTAAAAAAACAGATATGGAAAGTACAATCCAAACAAATCAACTCAATCATTGTCTAACCATGGATCGCAGATACACAATGGTTACACCTGGATCCCCCAGGAAACATTTGTATCTGTAAGCTTTCTCAGCCATGCGAATTACGCCATAATGACTAGTAGACCGTAGATACACAATGGTTACGCCTGGATCCCCCAGGGAACATCCATATTCGTAAGCTATCTCAGTCCTGCGGATTTCGCTACTAAAAACGACCTACATAGATCGTAGATACACAATGGTTACACCTGGATCCCCCAAGAAACATCCGTACCCGTAGGCCATCTCAGCCAGGCGAATTACGTTATGCAGTCGCGCTCGTAAGACCATGGAGATCGCCATGGAATTCGATGGACACTCGAGTATCATATCCGGAAAACCCAAATCAGAGAAAATAATATCGATAGAATGAATCCACAATATGGCCACAAAGCGGATATCAAGCAGAAGGCACTTTCCATATCTTTACTTCGAAAATATGTATCATATAGTACCTTTCAAATCAATTTCAAATATCATACTTATATAAGTCCATTATATATAAGATTTCATTTCAAATCGAATACTTTCCAAAATCAATAGTATATCAAATCACACTTATATATACTTTGACTATATAAGATTACACCTTTCAAATTGAGTACCTTTCCAAATCAATAGTTTTCAAATCAACTTCATACTTATACAAATCAATTTTATAAAAGTTCGATAACTCCCAAATCAAGTATTTAGTAAAACAAGGTTCTCAATTTCAATTTGTTTCAATATCAGTTCAGTTTCAAAATCATATACGATTTCACCAAATTTTGTTCCAAATTAAATATCTTCAGTTTCAAGTTTCCAAATTAATAGATTTAAAAAGTCATCCTCATTTCCAAATCAACTTAATTCATGTCAAACCAATTCATTTTCAAAATCATCATATAAATACTGGGTTTTAATTCCAATCTATTTTCGAAACCAAATATTTTCTCAAAATCAATTATACCCAAAATGATTACATAGTTTATAACCATCACTTTAAAACCTTTAAACTATTATTTCTCTCTAAAATATCCAATTTACCTTTTAAATATTATTATTCTATATATATATATATAGTTTTATAAAAGATGTTTCAAAGTCAAAACATTTAGAACTAAATTTTATTCAAAACATTTCAAATCTACATTTCATATTAGTATAATTCAAATAGTCTTATTCATTTCCTTAACAAAGTAGTTTCAAATTTATTTAAATCATACCACTTCATACTTTAAACATACAAAACTAAACTTATATACTTTATCAAATATTTTACACTCTTCGAAATTACTTAGCTTTGAAAATTAAACCTCGATTTGGGTGTGTTCGAACCTTCAAAATAGTCGGTGAAATCAAATTTCAAATCCAAGAGTTGGAAATCAGCAAAAAAATAGTAAATCAATTTTAATAGATAGGGTTATATCAAATCCGAAACTCGAGGACTGAACACCGGCTCACTTCAAATCATTTCAAATATATATACATATATCTTTCGAAAATCAAATCATACTTCGGAATTTGAAATCAAAATTTGGTTTCACAAAATCACTCGCATAGCAAAGCTATTAGAGTGGCCTCTCCCTCACTCTGAAACTCAAAAATCAATGTCGATTATGCGTGCACTCATCACCGAAATTATTTTCCAGCGACATAAGTGGGTTCTGGACTTCTGTTTTCTTGAAAACTTCTTTGAAATTTCTTCGAAATCATTGGAACTCATTTAAATTCATTTGAAACATTTCTTATTCGGAAAATACTTTCAAATCGTATTATTTATATTTTCAAAATCTTAAAACCAATTTAAAAATGCCGGGTTCAATCTCTCAAATTTCAAATTCAAACTTTTCAGTTATAAATCATTTTTATATAAATCAATTTCTTATATAACTTCAAATTTTCAAATCCTTTCGAAACTTCAAGTTCTCATTTTTAAAAGGTATATAATCCTTATAAAAAACATTTCACTTTTATATATAGGATATAATCATACTTATCAAAATAATAATTTCGATATATAAACAATTTCTAAAATACAAACAACCCGATTTTTTTCAAAGGATGGTTCAAGAATGGATTTCGAAACAAAGATAGAGATTCAAATTAGAGGGACTCTAACCAAATAGAATTCTAATTCAAAGATAGGCTCGCACGAAAATGAGATAATTAAATTACAAATAGGAGATGGATATACTTATATAAATCGCGGGTAACCTTAATCGGGTCAACTGTGACTTCAAGATTAAGATCGATACAGAATTCTAAGGCAAATCGACATTCGATCGCCAGAGATAGAATTCAGGCATAACAGGAGATAAATAGCATCATAAACCGAGGATACAGAAATCTTCGGTGAATCACCACTAGTAAAAGAGTTTCATCCGTTTACAAATCATTCCATGATTGGCGGGATTGCCGATTTATATAGAGAATCATTCAAAGTGGAGTTATGGGATGCTACAGAATCAAAAGAATACAAATAGGGGAAGACAAGAATGGATTTCAGAACAAGTGGGAGCGTTCCTAAATTCAAAGGAAATCGAATCAAAGAGGAAGAGATTCAAGCACGAACGAAGTAATTCTGTGATTAAATCTACTACATATGCTGAGTTTTGCCTAAAACCAGAGCTCTGATACCAACCGTAACAGACCGCGTCAGTGGGGTAACGCCCACCGTAGCATACAGTTGTACCTGTGTTCTTGCTTTACAGCCAGCCTCTCGACTGCACCAACCCCGCAGGGACATGTAGGAGTAAGAGTCATCCGCTCGCTACCAAACCAAATGCGAGAACCCCCTATCATGCTGCACCCGCCAAGTGCATAGGCAGACACACATGTCGGACTTGAATTGCTCAAAACATCGGATTGTTAATTTAAAATTTGGCAAAACTCAGCATATACAGTAAATAAATCAATCACAGACACAAAGTAATATAATAATGCAGCGGAATAGATAAATAGTAGTTCATGAAGCAACTATATAACAACAGAATTTGAAATAAGGTACAACAGAATATCTCAAATACAGACTGATGACCTCTCTGGACAAATCAACCGGAAGCTGAAAGCTGAATCGATAGTTGGATCTCCAAGCGAAGCTCCAAACTTCAAAGGTAAGTCTCAAATGTTGTATCACTCAGTCTGACCCGAGCGTAAAGCAAAACACAAAACACTCGAGTCAGGATTAACATTCTTATATCAATAAATCCAACTCAAGTGAAATATCAACTGAAATACAAGTAACTCAGAGGATGTTTGGGATAATCATCCTTTAAGGATCCATGGAACGAAACGTCATTATAACACCATGGCCATTTTCAAAATAATTTATACTTCAAAACCAAAATATCATTTCATTAAATATATATATATTTCCTAAATTTCACAATTTGATTCAAATCAACTCGAGTTTCAACTTAAAATTTTAATTCAATGTAGATTTATCCATTTTTATTCAATTCAGTTTTTAAATAACAAATTCAAATTTTATTGATTTCAAATACAGATCTGAATCACATAATAAACCATTTAAATTCCAATATATTTCAAAACTTTAATATTCAACATTTCAAAGTTCGATTTAACAGTTTCATATAGATCTTGATTTAACCTCATTATTATTTAGCCTTGAAATATTTACTTAATAAATTCAGTATTATTTAAATAGCCTAAATTTACCTTTAAACTAAATATTCCTTTCGATTTGTTTAAACTTGAAATATCCATTTAATTACTTTAAATCAAAAATCAAGTAAAAAAATCAAATTTTAAACTTCAAATTTAATAGTTCAAATCGATTTAATTAAGTAGAATTCTTTATTGAATACAATTTCAACTAAATTCAAATTATCTTCCCAACCTTAACTTACTCAAATTATTACCAAAATCTATTTTTGAAATATAAATTTAAATACTAAACATAATATATGTATTAGATCAATCTTAATTAAATTAAATATTATTATTAAATCTGTATATACCACTACCATTTATATATAATAATTTAAGAATCAACATTTATTAAAACCATATATTTCTTTCCAAAACCATAGAATTTATTTTTTTCAAAATATTTATATATGGACCAACGTGTTTGTATATAAAATTTCCTATCCTATGGTCAAGTGATACGGATATTTATCATGTCAATCCGTAATTCATATATATATATGGGTAGATATCATTTCGACCCGCAATCCCAAATTCAATTCAAATGAAAATCGCTTGAGTTTATCATTTCAACCCATAACGATTTCCTCCTATTCTAAAGTCCGTTCGGGTATGTATCATTTCAACCCATAGTGAATTCTACACTACAGGGAACTTGCAGAGTGATAACTGATATGATAATAATATAACAGGCAGATATCATCAATAACAATATAATATAAACAACATGATATGGTGTCATATCCCACCGGTGAACAATTACATATGAATGCATATATAACAATTTAAATAATTAATAGTTCAATTAGCAGCATATTTCAATTGAAATCAAATTTAATAAATATAAGAACGTTAATCTTGAGTGATTACTCGCCTTTCAGGGCTAGGGGAACTTGACACAGAAATGAGTTACGAATCTAAGCACGAATTTCAAAGCAACGCAGAATTGGCACAAATCTACGAACAAAGCTGATAGATATGAATCGATGAGAATAAATCAAATTTGTTTTGATAAAAACTAAGATACACGCATTATTATTATAATATGTATTTAATTCAATATTTCAATTCAAGGTAAATATAAAAATAATATAACTTTCAAATCATTATTAAATCAAACCCATATATTATCACTAAATCAACACAAGTTTAGTATAAACAGATCAAAACATATGTTATATATAAACTTATATTCAAAAAATTTATATCCGTATATTATATATATATATATATATATATTTAAACTTACTTTATATATAAATACATATACTAACATAAACACATATATATACCAACACACATAAATGACTTAAAAATCTAAACAATATATATATACCATATATGCCAAAATACTTATTGTAATGACCCCGAATTTTATACGAATTTAAATTGATAATTTATTTAGTCTTTGAATAAAATCTGTAAAATCAATTGATTTTAGTGATGCAAGTTTCCCCAATCTCAAAAATACAAGACAATTTGTATGCAAGATAAAGTAAATATTTAAAGTTATAAAATGTTAATAACTAAAACAATTTTCTTATAATTAGCAAAGTAACTAAACAAGTTGCAAGTGGAATTCAAAAAACCAGTAAACAAGATAAAATTCTACAAAACAAATGAAATAGTACTTGCACAACCATAAAATAAGACTGCTGTAACATACAAAGGAAGCAAAGGCATTAAATGCCATCACCTCTAGCACAAAGAAGAATCAATACTTACAGAAAAGCAAATCGAATAGCAGACTAAAAATATACAAAACATGTTTTCATTAAATGCTAGTACTGTCCAGCATGTACAAGATCCCATCAGATTGTATTAAAAGCATGGTTAAGTTTCTTTTATATACTTTAACTTGTACTTGCTTCAGCAAACCTCAGCTTACACACAATCTGTTATATATACATCAAATCTATCTCTTTAAATTCATTCAGCAAAACCTAACAAAGAACAGAAAAAAAAAGAACCACTTTATATTTCAAAGTTGAAAACAAATTACTGAAGAAAGAAAAAGAGGAGAAGGATCAAACTGCAGTTTTCAAAACAGATATAGTCTCTGTTCAAATCTTTGTCAGGTGAGTAACATTTTGTTTTAAAACTTTAAAAATATGATTTTGTGAGCAAACCTTCATTTCCTTGTTCTTTATATGATACATATGTGGAAGTCTGTTGTTATCTGTCTCTGCTTTCATGCCTGTGAGTAAACAAACTATTTTAAGACTTAAGTTTAACAAAAATAGTAAAGATGATTCATTGACTATAAAGTGTTGAATGTGATTTATTTTGATATGGATCTGTGTTACATAAAGATTTTTCTATGGACATCGTATATGTTCTTCTTCTCTATTATTTGTTCCAGGATATATGTTTTGTTCAAACACAAATTTCTCCCATCAAATCATCATTATGCTTAAAGTTGTCAACTGAAACAAGATGTAAACTTAAATTTAGTTTTTAAAGGTTGCTTAAATAAAAAATCCTGTTTGAAAATATACGCTGTAACTTTGTGTTACAGGGAAGTAAGTAGAAATTTGATAAATCGATTGTTGTAAAACATTGATTCAAGATTTTATATTGAATCCATATGGCAAGTCATGATTTTTAAAACAAAATTTAAGATTTTTAGATTGGTTTGTTTCGAGCAGTTTGAATTTAAATAAAAACTGCATTTATACAAATTTCTGACACTTTAATCAATTTTAAAAGTTGAAATTTGATATGAAGATAGTATGGACACCAGTGATTTCGAGAAAAATATGAAATAATTTTTCCATTGGGTAAATTTATGAAGCAAGATCGATTTAGGGTTTTTTCTTGAGCTTTTGAACTTGTCTGTAAGCATGGTGAGTTCGTCGTCATTACGCGACCGAGTCGCACTAAATTAAGGTGGAAGGTTGCTTGGTGGATTGTCGAAGCATGGCCGAAGTTCGAGCGCCTCCGGTGGTACGTGCGATGGTGACGAGGGTCTTTGACGTTTTGGTTGAGCTTCAGTTTCGAGCAGTTTGATGAAATTTCGAATTCGAATTTTTACAGGCAATTCGAATTTTGATTTCGAGCCTAGTGAAAACTTGCAACTTGCCGATGAGGTTGGTGATCGCCGGTGACGAGTCGTGCCGCCGTGCACGTGCACGAGCACGTTGTCGCTGTGTCAGGTTCGAAGTGCGTGAGTGAACCTGAAGCTTTAATTTATAACCTAGTGTAAACTAAAGTTTTTAAAACTTAACTTGCTGTAGAAAAGTGAGAAGAGAGTAGGGGAAGGAATATGCGTGTAGAACACGAGAAAGGATGCGGGGAAAATGAGAGGGAACTCGGGTTGCTACTCGAGTAAACAAGGGTTTACCCTGGGTCCAGTTTTAGGGGAATTAGCCTAATCACTATCACTTTCAAGTTAAAATGTTAAACAAGTTTAGTTTAAATAAAATTAAGAAAATCATTTGATAATTGGATAAGTGTAATTACTTAGTTGAATTAATGGAGATAATTACTTAGGGAAGTAATAAATGATAATTACTAGAATGTAATTAGTAAAGATGATTTATAAATGAAGTAATTTGGGTAATTACTTTTGTAATAAATTAAGGGGTTAATTAATTCAGAAATTAGTTTAATGGTTGACGTAATAAATATGATTAATCAAGAATAATTTAAATTAATTAAAGATAATTAATTAAATGGTGAATTAAATAATTAAAGGTTAATTATTTAATAATTAAAGGTTGATGAATTATAATTAAAGGTTAATTAATTTATTATTAATGGTTAATTAATAAATGATTAAAGAATAATTAATCAAAATGATTTGTAATTAACCAGGATTAGTAATTCATAAGAAATTAATCTGATTTGAGTTAATCAGACAATTAAATTGACCCTACTTATGGATGATTAGATTTGACTGAATGATTGAATTGTTGATATCCCTGATATGTGATGCTTTGTGATATACCCTGATTTGTGTTGTGATCTATAATTTATTTATCTGGGATGAATGTAATTGATTATCTATGATATATATATCTGTGATGAATATACTGTTGTATGAATATGAAAACCCCTTGACCCGTAAATGACATTTGAATTTCGATGCGACAGGGAGTCAGATTCCAGTTGGATATCTGAAACCCACATCGAATTGTAATAGTGAATCTTTGTGACTGATAAATTTATTTTATCTATGAATTTGTGAATGAAGATAAGCGTTATGGGTTATACCGCTTATCGATATATCTGTGATGATTGATGTTGTGCACTATTGTGTGAAACCCCTGGACTACACTTTTACACACACAAATATGGATTTCACGTGGAAATCGGTTAAGTGACAGATGATTTAAATTTAATGTTTTTGAAGTTGAAATTTTAATTTCAATTGATTTTGAAATTGGAAAATTGGGGTTTAATATGAAGAGCTTTTGAAAGGAGTTTTAAAGATATTTTGGATATCTTGAAATTTAAATAATTTGATTTAAATTTGAATTCAAGTTTGAAATTGAATTCTATAATTTGAAACTAGGGATTAAAGATGTTGTACAAGTTATATGTGGGTTAAACCATTTTAAAGATATTGATTTGAGAATTTGAATTTAATTCAAGGGTTTTAACTCGTGTAAATATAACTGGATTTTTCTGAAACGAAACTATTTGTTTTCAAATAGTAAAAGCTTTCATATAAGTAATGAACTTCCAATTTATGTTGAAAGAATTTCAAGTTTGAAATGGAATTGAAATGTTTTGAAAACTATGAAATGAGTCATTGATTTCAAAGACCGGATGAGTTAATCTAACTTAAAATGGAATTGTTTTGGAAGACTATGAATGAATCTTTGGAAACGAGTTTTGAAAGCTATAAGTTAAATCTTGATTTAAAGATTTAACGAGCTAATCAGATTGAAATGGAAATCGATTTGAAAATCTATGAATGAATCTTTGTGAACTGGGTGAACTTTGTGAATTGAATCTTTTTGTTTAAAAGTGTGGAAATTGTTTAAACCATTGAAGGTTTTTGAAATGAATCTTTTTGTTTAAAGGATTGGAAATGGTAATTTGTTTTACCATTCGAATGAAAAGTTTTTTGGACTTTAAGCTGTGATTTAACTGAGACCCCAGTATCTATATGATTTTTAATTGCGCTCGTTATTCGGTTTAGCCGGGAGAGGACCTTTGTGTCATTCAACCCATTCCGAATAAATGATATGTCGTATATAGATAGCATTTGAAGACCGATGGTGAAGACCGGGTATTTGTGAGAACGATAGGATGACCTATCGATTGTCTCTGCACTGAGTCGCGCCGGTATAGAGATTTCCTAAGTGATGGGAAATCCGATCGGGATTGTGAATACCCGGATTGCAAGGGCTTCTTTGGAAGTGCCTTCGGTTCAGTTCGAACCCGGAACAGACTTGTATGGATGTGTGTCTGACGTTACACTTTGAGATGTAAAGCTGGTTTCTATCAAATACATTTCTGTTGGTGGCGGAGAATTTATTCTCTTAGCTTAACACCCTTCTCTGAGACGTACGAGCTTAGAGGTTATGTAGTTGATGGTTACTAGTGATACATTCCCAATTTGGTAATGTGGCATACGAAGTGCTGTTGATCATTTGTTGATCAAAGCATGGCTTTGTGAAAAAGCGTGGCTTTATGGACGAGACTTCGTCGAGCCTCACAACCCGGTAATGGTCGAAACGGGAATGTTGCGGTAAAGGTTTGTAGGGGTAGCGCCCCTAGGGTATGTCATTTCCTTCTGGATAAAAGGTGATATCATGGTATGGAGCCCAGATATTTTACCTATGTTGATGCTGCACAGTTATTATACTTTGTGGTTGTTGCTTTATGATCGAGGTACCTCGGATAAAGGTCGGTGACGACCGGGGGATGACATAGCTCGTGTGTTAGTTACCTAGTTACAGCTGTACAGCGTGAGGTAGCGTCAGTGTGTTAGTTACCTAGTTACAGCTGTATAGCGTGAGGTAGCGTCGGTCTTGTGTTTGTAGAGATTCGGTTAGGATCCGGGGCGTCTTTCCAGAGGCGTTTCTATTTCGGTGTAAGGAAGTTCCTTTGCCTGACCATTTGTTGGAAATCCAAAGAAACAATACGAACCTTGTACGATTTTAGTTGTATTACCTGCTATGGAATGTGGCAGTAACCTGCTATTGAACATCGTAGCTATAGTAGGCATAAAATAATGGTTGTATGCTGGCTAAGATTAATATTGTATTTTCGAAATATTTTCACACTATGCACTAGTAATAATATCAAAAGAGTATTCTTTTGCGTAGTAAGCATGTTTGACTATCATAAGAAGAAATCTCCTCCAATTATGCGTTTGCATTATGTGTGTAGCGGAAGGTCTTATGGTAGTTTCATTTTCCAAAAGCATTGCGGATTTCAATGTTTAAAAGCCTTTTGTGTTTGTTTAAAGATAAACTGTTTTTGTTGCTCACACCAGTCCCATGACTGATTCAGATTTTATTGTTCCCTTCCTAAACTCTGGGTGCCCACCATTTTCCACACGGGCAGTCTAGAGTTGGGGTTTTCAAATATTCAGGTTTAGTAGATTATCTGGAGCTAGTTCAGTTCTTGGAGTTCAGGACCGCACTTACTTCTCTTTGTGGTTTGAGATTGAGATTGGAGTGGTTGCGATCAGTCTCTCTGACTGATCATTTGGAGTTATTAGTTCTGTTATTTCCGCTGTATCATTATTTATCTCTGATAATTGCTGTATATTATCGATATCATTGTTGTATATCATACTGGATATTGTATTCATTGGAGTTGTATATGATATCATTGTTTTCTTTTTCCATTGTGTTGTTAGACTTAATGGTGTTATAAGCTCCGGTGAACCAGATTCGGCGTTCGAATCTGCGGCATTTTAAGTACAAGTGAAGTACGGGTGTCGATTTTCGAAGGCCGATTTCAGGGTCATCACATTTGGTATCAGAGCTAAGGTTGAACTTTAGCTCAGGAGTATAACACATTAAGTAACTCATTAGAGATAGGGTGAAGTATACCCTAGAATGAGTATCCTTAAGATATCTGTCCATATGCCTCAGTAAATTCTCTTGCTATCCACTGATAGTAAGTATGAGTGCAAGAAGAGGATGAGATTGGGGACAGGGGAATACGACTATAGATGGAATGCCCTGTAACAACAAGGAAACAATCTTTTCTCTATCAATCTCTTTTTTTTAGCATCTTTTTCTCAATTCTTCGATGGTTTCTGGTTGATCCAGAAAGAAGATTTGATATATTAAAATGGGACGTAAACTCCAACCGGGTCAGAAATTGTTGTTTGGATGTATTGGTTGCTTTGATTGCTATGGTTGATAGGTATATTTTAGTTCTGAACTAAAAGTTTTGAAATTGTATCCACATATCTATCTATTCTTTGGGTCCCGATATGTTCTACGAGTGGTTAGTTATCTCTTCGAACTAACCGATGCCCCTGCATATTTCGTAGATCTGGATAACCCGAGTATCTTGTGAAGTGTTAAAACAGATTCGTTCTCGTATCTATTGTTGATATTCTGATTTGGTAAGCCAAAGGTAGAATAGACGTTCAGTTTGATTTGATGAAATATTCTTCATCTATCTTTGTGTCTCCCTGGCAAATTTCGAGGACGAAATTCTTTTAAGGGGGAAGTCTATAACGACCCCGAATTTTATATGAATTTAAATTGATAATTTATTTAGTCTTTGAATAAAATCTGTAAAATCAATTGATTTTAGTGATTCGAGTTTCCCCAATCTCAAAAATACAAGACAATTTGTATGCAAGATAAAGTAAATATTTAAAGTTATAAAATGTTAATAACTAAAAAAAAATTCTTATAATTAGCAAAGTAACTAAACAAGTTGCAAGTGGAATTCAAAAAAACCAGTAAACAAGATAAAAATCTACAAAACAAATGAAATAGTACTTGCACAACCATAAAATAAGACCGCTGTAACATACAAAGGAAGCAAAGGCATTAAATGCCATCACCTCTAGCACAAAGAAGAATCAATACTTACAGAAAAGCAAATCGAATAGCAGACTAAAAATATACAAAACATGTTTTCATTAAATGCTAGTACTGTCCAGCATGTACAAGATCCCATCAGATTGTATTAAAAGCATGGTTTAGTTTCTTTTATATACTTCAACTTGTACTTGCTTCAGCAAACCTCAGCTTACACACAATCTGTTATATATACATCAAATCTATCTCTTTAAATTCGTTCAGCAAAACCTAACAAAGAACAGAAAATACAAAAATAAATAAAAGAAGAACCACTTTATATTTCAAAGTTGAAAACAAATTACTGAAGAAAGAAAAAGAGGAGAAGGATCAAACTGCAGTTTTCAAAACAGATATAGTCTATGTTCAAATATTTGTCAGGTGAGTAACATTTTGTTTTAAAACTTTAAAAATATGATTTTGTGAGCAAACCTTCATTTCCTTGTTCTTTATATGATACATATGTGGAAGTCTGTTGTTATCTGTCTCTCTGCTTTCATGCATGTGAGTAAACAAACTATTTTAAGACTTAAGTTTAACAAAAATAGTAAAGATGATTCATTGACTATAAAGTGTTGAATGTGATTTATTTTGATATGGATCTGTGTTACATAAAGATTTTTCTATGGACATCGTATATGTTCTTCTTCTCTGTTATTTGTTCCAGGATATATGTTTTGTTCAAACACAAATTTCTCCCATCAAATCATCATTATGCTTAAAGTTGTCAACTGAGACAAGATGTAAACTTAAATTTAGTTTATAAAGGTTGCTTAAATAAAAAATCCTGTTTGAAAATATACACTGTAACTTTTTGTTACAGGGAAGTAAGTAGAAATTTGATAAATCGATTGTTGTAAAACATTGATTCAAGATTTTATATTGAATCCATATGGCAAGTCATGAATTTTAAAACAAAATTTAAGATTTTTAGATTGGTTTGGTATGAGCAGTTTGAATTTAAATAAAAACTGCATTTATACAAATTTCTGACACTTTAATCAATTTCAAAAGTTGAAATTTGATATGAAGATAGTATGGACACCAGCGATTTCGAGAAAAATATGAAATAATTTTTCCATTGGGTAAATTTATGAAGCAAGATCGATTTAGGGTTTTTGTTGAGCTTTTGAACTTGTCTGTAAGCATGGTGAGTTCATCGTCATTACGTGACCGAGTCGCACTAAATTCAGGTGGAAGGTTGCTTGGTGGATTGTCGAAATGTGGCCGAAGTTCGAGCGCCTTCGGTGGTACGTGCGATGGTGACGAGGGTCTTTGACGTTTTGGTTAAGCTTCAGTTTCGAGCAGTTTGATGAAATTTCGAATTCGAATTTTTACAGGCAATTCGAATTTTGATTTCGAGCCTAGTGACAACTTGTGACTTGCCGATGAGGTTGGTGATCGCCGGTGACGAGTCGTGTCGCCGTGCACGTGCACGAGCACGTTGTCGCTGTGTCAGGTTCGAAGTGCGTGAGTGAACCTGAAGCTTTAATTTATAACCTAGTGTAAACTAAAGTTTTTAAAACTTAACTTGCTGTAGAAAAGTGAGAAGAGAGTATGAGAAGGAATGTGCGTGTAGAACACGAGAAAGGACGCGGGGAAAATGAGATGGAACTCGGGTTGCTACTCGATTAAACAAGGGTTTACACTGGGTCCAGTTTTAGAGGAATTAGCCTAATCACTATCACTTTCAAGTTAAAATGTTAAACAAGTTTAGTTTAAATAAAATTAAGAAAATCATTTAATAATTGGATAAGTGTAATTACTTAGTTGAATTAATGGAGATAATTACTTAGGGAAGTAATAAATGATAATTACTAGAATGTAATTAGTAAAGATGATTTATAAATGAAGTAATTTGGGTAATTACTTTTGTAATAAATTAAGGGGTTAATTAATTCAGAAATTAGTTTAATGGTTGACGTAATAAATATGATTAATCAAGAATAATTTAAATTAATTAAAGATAATTAATTAAATGGTGAATTAAATAATTAAAGGTTAATTATTTAATAATTAAAGGTTGATGAATTATAATTAAAGGTTAATTAATTTATTATTAATGGTTAATTAATAAATGATTAAAGAATAATTAATCAAAATGATTTGTAATTAACCAGGATTAGTAATTCATAAGAAATTAATCTAATTTGAGTTAATCAGACAGTTAAATTGACCCTACTTATGGATGATTAGATTTGACTGAATGATTGAATTGTTGATATCCCTGATATGTGATGCTTTGTGATATACCCTGATTTGTGTTGTGATCTATAATTTATTTATCTGGGATGAATGTAATTGATTATTTATGATATATATATCTGTGATGAATATACTGTTGTATGAATATGAAAACCCCTTGACCCGTAAACGACATTTGAATTTCGATGCGACAGGGAGTCGGATTCCAGTTAGATATACGAAACCCACATCGAATTGTAATAGTGAATCTTTGTGACTGATAAATTTATTTTATCTATGAATCTGTGAATGAAGATAAGCGTTATGGGTTATACCGCTTATTGATATATCTGTGATGATTGATGTTGTGCACTATTGTGTGAAACCCCTGGACTACACTTTTACACACACAAATATGGATTTCACGTGGAAATCGGTTAAGTCACAGATGATTTAAATTTAATATTTTTGAAGTTGAAATTTTAATTTCAATTGATTTTGAAATTGGAAAATTGGGGTTTAATATGAAGAGCTTTTGAAAGGAATTTTAAAGATATTTTGGATATCTTGAAATTTAAATAATTTGATTTAAATTTGAATTCAAGTTTGAAATTGAATTCTATAATTTGAAACTAGGGATTAAAGATGTTGTACAAGTTATATGTGGGTTAAACCATTTTAAAGATATTGATTTGGGAATTTGAATTTAATTCAAGGGTTTTAACTCATGTAAATATAACTGGATTTTTCTGAAACGAAACTATTTGTTTTCAAATAGTAAAAGCTTTCATATAAGTAATGAACTTCCAATTTATGTTGAAAGAATTTCAAGTTTGAAATGGAATTGAAATGTTTTGAAAACTATGAAATGAGTCTTTGATTTCAAAGACCGGATGAGTTAATCTAAATTAATATGGAATTGTTTTGGAAGACTATGAATGAATCTTTGGAAACGAGTTTTGAAAGCTATAAGTTAAATCTTGATTTAAAGATTTAACGAGTTAATCAGATTGAAATGGAAATCGATTTGAAAATCCATGAATGAATCTTTGTGAACGGGGTGAACTTTGTGAATTGAATCTTTTTGTTTAAAAGATTAAAAGTGTGGAAATTGTTTAAACCATTGAAGGTTTTTGAAATGAATCTTTTTGTTTAAAAGATTGGAAATGGTAATTTGTTTTACCATTCGAATGAAAAGATTTTTTGACTTTAAGCTGTGATTTAACTGAGACCCCAGTATCCATATGATTTTTAATTGTGCTCGTTATTCGGTTTAGCCGGGAGAGGACCTTTGTGTCATACAACCCATTCCGAATAAATGATATGTCGTATATGGATAGCATTTGAAGACCGGTGGTGAAGACCGGGTATTTGCGAGAACGATAGGATGACCTATCGATTGTCTCTGCACTGAGTCGTGCCGGTATAGAGATTTCCTAAGTGATGGGAAATCCGATCGGGATTGTGAATACCCAGATTGCAAGGGCATCTTCGGAAGTGCCTTCATTTCTGTTCGAACCCGGAACAGACTTGTATGGATGTGTGTCTGACGTTACACTTTGAGATGTAAAGCTGGTTTCTATCAAATACATTTCTGTTGGTGGCGGAGAATTTATTCTCTTAGCTTAACACCCTTCTCTGAGACGTATGAGCTCAGAGGTTATGTAGTTGATGGTTACTAGTGATACATTCCCAATTTGGTAATGTGGCATACGAAGTGTTGTTGATCATTTGTTGATCAAAGCGTGGCTTTGTGAAAAAGCGTGGCTTTGTGGACGAGACTTCGTCGAGACTCACAACCCGGTAATGGTCGAAACGGGAATGTTGCGGTAAAGGTTTGTAGGGGTAGCGCCCCTAGGGTATGTCTTTGTAGGGGTAGCGCCCCCAGGGTATGTCATTTCCTTCTGGATAAAAGGTGATATCATGGTATGGAGCCCAGATATTTTACCTATGTTGATGTTGCACAGTTATTATACTTTGTGGTTGTTGCTTTATGATCGAGGTACCTCGGATAAAGGTCGGTGACGACCGGGGGATGACATAGCTCGTGTGTTAGTTACCTAGTTACAGCTGTACAGCGTGAGGTAGCGTCAGTGTGTTAGTTACCTAGTTACAGCTGTATAACGTCAGGTAGCATCGGCCTTGTGTTTGCAGAGATCCGGTTAGGATCCGGAGCGTCTTTCCAGAGGCGTTTCTATTTCGGTGTAAGGAAGTTCCTTTGCCTGACCATTTGTTGGAAATCCAAAGAAACAATACGAACCTTGTACGATTTTAGTTGTATTACCTGCTATGGAATGTGGCGGTAACCTGCTGTAACGTCCCAGATTTTCACGCTCGAAAATCGACATCCATACTTTACATCGTACTCGAATGCCGTAGATTCGACCGTTCAAATCCGAGTCGCCGGAGCTTATAACAACAATTAAGTAAATAACACAGCGGAAAAATTAAATAATACATTGATATACAATATCTGATACAACAGAGTGATACAATGAATATCAATATACATCAGAGATATGATATCAGAGAAAATAGCAGCGGAAAAGAAAACGATATCAGCAGCAGCGGATAATCTCCATCTTCAGAGCACTAATCCACAATCAGCTCGAACTCCCAATAACGAGGCACAAAGATAAGCAAGTGCAGTCCATATCCAAAGACTGAACTAGCTCCAGAAAATCTACTAATCTGACTATCTGAAAAACCAAACACTAGACTGCTCGTGTAGAAAATTTTGAGCACCCAGAGTTTAGGAAAGAAACAATAAACTCCGGATCAGTCATGGGACTGGTGTGAGCAACAAAAACAGTTTATCTTTAAAAACAAATAGCAAAGAATTTTAAAGTCAATTCGCAATGCTTTTGGAAAATGAAACTACCATAAGACCTCCCGCCACACACACAATGCAAACGCAGAATTGGAGGAGATTTCTTCTTATGATAGTCAAAGATGCTTACTACGCAAAATCAAATCTTTTTTGATATTATTATTAGTGCATTGTGTAGAAAACATTTTAAAAGTATAATATAAATCTTAGCCGGCATAGGCATTTCGCACTTATGCCTACTATAGCTATCATCCAAACAGTGGGGCGCCACCATAAGTGAATGATAGGTTCTACAACTAAAACCGTACAAGTCACGTATTGTTTCTTTGGATTTCCAACAAATGGTCAGGCTAAGGAACTTCCTATGCCACGAAGGAACGCCTCTGGAATGACGTCTCGAGAACCTAACCGGATCTCTGCCAACACAAGGCCGGGTTACCTATGCAAAAATAGGTAACTACTGACACGCGTATGCCATCCCCCGATCGTAACCGATCTTCCCGAGGATCCTCGATTCCAACAACCACATAATAAGCAGTATCAACATAGGTTAAGTATCTAGGCTCCATACCATGATACCACCTCTATCCAGAAGGAATGACATACACTAAGGGGCGCTACTCCCTAGAACCTTGCTGCATCCTTCCTGTTTTGACCATTTCCGGGGTGTGAGGTCCGACGAAGTCTCGTCCATAAAGCTACGCTCTCTACAAAGCCATGCTTCGGGTCAAACAAATGATCAAAGTAATGATCACAAAGATAAATGATCAAACAAATGATCATATCACAAATGATCAAACAATGATCATTTCACAGCAACACTCAGCATGTCACATTGCCAAATTGGGAATATATCGCTGATAAATTTCAACTACATAACCTCTAAGCTCGTACGTCTCAGAGAAGGGTGTTAAGCTAAGAGAATAAATTCTCCGCCACCAACAGAAATGTATTTGAAAGAAATCGACTTTATATCTCAAAGTGTAATGTCAGACATACAATCCATACAAGTCTGTTCCGGGTTCGAACAGAACCGAAGGCACTTCTCACGAAGCCCTTGCAAATCCGGATAATTTCCAATCACGTCCGGACTTCCCGTCACTAAGGGTGATAAAACCTCTATATTGGGGATCAGCCGATGCAGAGTAACTCGACGGTAATCCTTCCGTTTTCAAAAATATCCGGTCTTCAACAACGGTCATCAAATGCTATCCATGTACGTCGTATCACATATTCAGAATGGGTTATACGACCAAAGGTCCTTTCCCGGCTAACCCGAATAGTGAGCGCAATTAAAAATCATATGGATATGGGATTTCAATTAAGCCACAACTTAAACCCAAATTTCTTTTCAAATGGTTTAACAAATTACCATTTTAAATCTTCTAAACAAAAAGATTCATTTTATCAACCTTCACGGTTTAAACAATTTTCACACTTTAATCTTTTAAACAAAAGATTCATTCACAGATTTTCCAAATTAATTCCCATTTCAATTTGATTAACTCGTTAAATCTTTAAAACAAAGATTTAACTTATAGCTTTCAAACAATTCCATTTCAAATAGTTTAAACAAATCATCATTTTAAATCTGTTAAAAATAAACAGATTTAATTCATAGCTTTCAAAAAGAAGAATTCATTCATAACTTGGAAAACCATTTTTCAATTCAATCTTGAAATTTCTTTAACTAAATTGGAATTTCATTTCTTATATGAAAGCTTTTATCATTTAAAAACAAACAGTTTCATTTCAGAAAATCTGATTCATTCATACGAGTGGAAATCCTTGGGTTAAATCCAAATTCTCCAAAATTATACTTTAAATGGTTTAACTTCATATAAACACATTTATATCATCTTTAATTCCTAGTTTCAAATCATAGGATTCAATTCCAAACTTGAATTCAAATTTAAATCAAATTATTTAAATTTTCAAAACTCGATTAAGTTATTCAAAATAACTTTTATCTTTGAAATTCCATTTCAAATACTTTTCACTTTAAACCCGAATTTCTAATTTTCAAAATCAATTGAAATTAAAATTTAATTTCAAAAACATCAAATTTAAATTATCTGTGACTTAACCGATTTCCACGTGAAATCCATATTTGTTTGTGTAACAGTGTGGTCCAGGGGTTTAACACAATAGTGCAACATCATACAATCATCACAGATCAGAATACAGAAATATAGTTGATAAGCGGTATTAACTATCACGCTTATCGCTCATTCACAGATCACAAATATATATCACAAATAAATAATTTACAGATCACAACATAAATCAGGGTATATCACAAAGCATCATATATCAGGGATATCAAACAATCAAATCATCCAATAGAATCCAAATATCCATAAATAAGGTCAATTAATTGTTTGATTAATTCAAATCAGATTAATTTCTTATGAATTTCTAATCCGGGTTAATTAATATTACAAATCATTTGATATAAATTAATTAATCAATCACCTTAATTAATTAGTCTTAATTAATAAATTTTTCTTAATTAATCACATTTATTAAATTAACCTCTAACCCAATTACATAATTAATTAACCCCTTAATTAATTATTTTAAGAATTACTTACCATTAAGTAATCATCTCATAACAATTTATCATTAATTACTAATTAATCTTTATAGTAAATTAGTTTACTTTAATTAATCTTTAATTAATTCAATTTGATTAATTATCCTTAATTAATCATAATAAGTAAGTATCCCTAATTACTTAATTAATCAATTATTAATTCTTAATTAAATTACTTGATCAGTTAACCACTAATCATACATTAATTAACTTTAAGTAGTTAATTAAAATTCTTAATTACAAAATTATTAAACATTTAATCATTAATTTTCCAATCTTTAATTACAGTTATAAATTAATCATTCTTAATTATTTTCCAAAATAATCAATTAATAATAAGTGTTCATCTTAATTAACATTTAAAAATCATCCTTAACTTTGAAAATCCATTTATTACTACATTGAAAACTTTAATGTTAATTAACTTTAACACTTAACTTTAAGTTAACTATTTAATTAAAGTATTTATTGGGTTTTTTTTAAACATTCCAAAGTATTAACTTAAATAATTCCATCTTATAATAAATTCTTAATTTAGACTGTTAAACATTCATTAATTCGACAATACTTAAAATTTTGTTGAAAAATAATTTGTTTAACTTTACTTTATATTATATAGCAAGTTTGAAAACTAACTCGGGTACTGACCAGGTTTTACTCGAGTAACAACTCGAGTTTCCCACTATCTTCCCTCGCGTCTTCTTTCTTCTCCATACATACTTTCTTCTCTTTTTTAAAAAATTTAGTCAGTTTAAATTTTTAAACCTGGAAACAAGATTAAATCCTCACGTAAAACACGAAGATGAACCCGAGCATACAAAATGATTTCCTCGAGTTTCCCTTCGAACCAACTTCCATCCCCAACAATGACACGTCCAGCCTCGCCGTGCACGTGTACATCTGAACTGAACGTCGTCGACCAACTCTGCGACCACCGACACGTCACCTTCGACCCACCTAACTTCCCCGACCTCCTAAATTAATACGATCACTGGAGTGTCAAAATTGAACTACTCGAGACAACTGGAACAAATCACCATCATCGGAAAAACCCCTCGTCCCCGCGACCTCGACTACCAGAAAGTCTAAAACTCCGGCCAACCCTTCGTCTCCATCCACGCTTCCACTTCCCAAATCCCCGTCACAGTCGATCACTCAGAGATGGCGATATCACCTCGATTCCAGACCACAACCAAACTCACGACTTAAACCCTAAACTCCACTCGATCCTTCAATCCTTTCAATGGAAAAATTATTTAACATTTTTCCCATTTAGATCGATCGCCAGGCTTACTTCGTGCAAAGTTTCAGCGATCGAAGCTCGTTTGATTTCTGGGAATTGACAAAAATCAAATTTTGGTTCAACTAAAAACTGCTCCTTAGACCCATCACTAAAAAATGTGATATAAGTTTCAAAAATCCAAATTTTGATTTAGTAATCAGTTTATAAACTTGAATTGATAATTCAAGATATTCGAAAATGGCAGTTGTATTAAATTTTAACAGTTCTTAAGGTTTTCCAGAGCAGAGCAACTTTGTTTAGCATGAATTCAAATTTCAAAATTTACTTTTAAATCAACCAAACATATTCTACTTAGATGCTTTGTCCTGACAATCATTAGATTGAGTAATAATGATTTTTGAATTAACTTAGAGTTGAAATCTATAAATAGAGGTTTATCCAGATAAACAACATGCAGGCATTATCTCACCAAAAATATAGTACAATGCATATATTTTCACACAACAAAATTTCCAGATATTAATCATGCAACTAGATTAAAACTTAGGTTATTAAAATATGATGTTACTCACAAATTTTTTTTTACATGCATCAAGGGATAAATTCAGGTTAAATGTGTTTTACTCTCCTGGCCAAGGTTTGAACTTCAACAGAACAATCATATGTATGTATATACATACATCCAGTCATGCAAACAAATAAGCAGTAAACCATTTTCACAACATCATCAGACAATCATCAATTTATAGATCTAAGGTTCTAATTTAAAGGGTTGCTCACCTTAAAAAGAAAGAACAGAGGACTCAAGCCTGGAAGATTGAATTTGAAACCCTGGTTCGAACCTGACTTGAATTTGAGGTGCTTCAGATTTGCATATTTTCCCAGATTTGATTTGGTGGTATTGTTGTTTGATGTTTTTAAATTTGGAGTATTGTTTAAATTTGAAATATTCTTTTTTTCAGTTTTCTCTTAGCTTTGAAGATGAACGAGCTAGAATGAAGAAGTTGATGGATATAAAAAGGAATGAAGATTACAGGAGATAAAATTTTATTTGTTTGTACACATTGATTAGTGATATCTTCCTTGCTTGCTGGCTGATATGTACCATTTTGGGGATGCATTAATTTGCCATGTACAAATACATATCTTTGCATTTATTAGCTTTGTACCATGTATATTCCTCCCATACTTCAGCTGTACAAGCTTAACTTGATTTCGGCTGAAAGATAATTGTGTAGTGTACTAAAGATGATGGCATTAAATTAACGTGTACAACTTACCTTCATTTCGGCTGTAGATCACTTGCTTATTATAATGTTGTTTTAGTTGTTATCAAACTTAACTTGTATATTTAGTTCTTCCTATACAAGCTTGCTTTTACTTTATCTCATTACTTTAAACTAAAATTAAACTCCTATTTTAATATGTTGTTGGAATTCGTCTAATTGTGTTTACTTTGTAATAAGTAAATTTCTATTTTTTTTTATAACTCAAATCATTATTAACCCATTTCCTTACAATTTAAACTCAATACTTTTAGCCTTCTAAATCCAAATTACTTATATTTTTAAACCATTTATTTACAATTTAAATCCAAATTAAAAACAAATTCGTATATATTATTTATAATTTCAAATTTACTTTAAGATTTTATTTTAAACCCAATATATACATATTTTTACAATATTTAAATTTTTATGATTTATACAGAATTTATTCAAATTCGGGGAAACTCGCTTCCATTTATATTTAATTTTACAAATTTTTATTCAAAAATTTATTTAATTATCAATTTAAATTAAATTAAAATCTAGGGTCGTTACACCTGCTATTGAACATCATAGCTATAGTAGGCATACAATAATGGTTGTATGTTGGCTAATATTAATATTGTATTTTCGAAATGTTTTCACAGTATGCACTAGTAATAATATCAAAAGAGTTTTCTTTTGCGTAGTAAGCATGTTTGACTATCATAAGAAGAAATATCCTCCAATTCTGCGTTTGCATTGTGTGTGTGGCGGAAGGTCTTATGGTAGTTTCATTTTTCAAAAGCATTGCGGATTTCAATGTTTAAAAGCCTTTTGTGTTTGTTTAAAGATAAACTGTTTTTGTTGCTCACACCAGTCCCATGACTGATCCAGAGTTTATTGTTCCCTTCCTAAACTCTGGGTGCCCACCATTTTCCACACGGGCAGTCTAGAGTTGGGGTTTTCAGATATTCAGGTTTAGTAGATTATCTGGAGCTAGTTCAGTTCTTGGAGTTCAAGACCGCACTTACTTCTCTTTGTGGTTCGAGCTTGACATTGGAGTGGTTGGGATCAGTCTCTCTGACCGGTCATTTGGAGTTATCAGTTCTGTTATTTCCGCTGTATCATTATTTATCTCTGATAATTGCTGTATATTATCGATATCATTGTTGTATATCATACTGGATATTGTATTCATTGGAGTTGTATATGATATCATTGTTTTCTTTTTCCGTTGGGTTGTTAGACTTAATGGTGTTATAAGCTCCGGTGAACCAGATTCGGCGTTTGAATCTGCGGCATTTTGAGTACAAGTGAAGTACGGGTGCCGATTTTCGAAGGTCGATTTCAGGGTCATCACACTTATAAACAAATATATATATATATATATATATATATATATAATCATATAGTAATAGACGTATGCAGTTTATGTTCATAATAAATATCCAAACATGTGCAGGATGCTCAACTCTATGCAGCTACATTTATTTACATACTTGTTACAAAATATATAATATATATGTGTGCGACCTATTGAAATTACAACGTTATTACTATACACACACACACACACATATATATATATATATGTGTGTGTGTGTGTGTGTGTATAGTAATAACGTTGTAATATATATATATACTTAAAGTAAATATCATTATAACCGTATATACATTATCTCTTTAAGCCAATATGTTTAAATATCATATAACAGCTGCCCAGCAAAATGAAACAAATGTGTAGCTTACGTGTGTATATATGTGTGTGTGTGTGTGTGTGTTTGTGTGTGTGTGTGTGTTTGTGTATTTATATATAAAACAGGGGGTATAAACTTTTATATATACAATATATCATCTAAGCTTGCAAATATGAATTACATACATAGTTCAGAATTTCCATATAAACCTTTGTATACCATATATACATCATAAAATCTAATACATATATAATCTAGAACCAACAGCCATGCACTACATACCTTTATGACTTATATATGCAGACAGCCAATGCAACCATATATATATATAAACAGAGTATAAAATTCAATATGTATATATATACTTTATCATATAACCATATATTTTTTAAACTAACTAATATATACGCATACTGATATAGGAAACAATGTATAAACTTACACATATATATAATATAACACAAAGTATATATGCCTTTAAATATCAAAATCAGAATATAGTATACATGTTATATTTATATACATTTACACAGTCATATAGTCATAATTTACATAAAGTAGATATATATAATCGATATATAGAAGCATACGTATCTTGTTTACATTTGTTTTCTTTATAACAAAACATATTATAGTTTAAGTGAAAAATATATAAATGACTTACATATATATATATATATATATTCAACAAAGAGAGGCACGGCTAGAGGTGGATCGGAGGCTAGGCTGAGTCAGGAAACGATGCGGAAATGGGACAGCTCTGCGGGTTCGCGGGCGGAGCAAGCTACGATGGCTGGGCGAATGTGTAGGTCGGCACAGTAGTGGAGAGAGGGGAGAAACGAACGGGAGTGGTTGCGTGTTGAAGTCGGAGGCCGGTGGGCTTGATTTTGTAAAGAGAGGGGTGAAGTCGAGGACGAGGCAGGTGGTATAGAAGAAAAAGAAGAAGAAAAGGAGAAAAATAAATAAGAAATGATGAACGAAAGAAGCTATAGGAAATGATGGAGAACGTATCTGATTTGTGAATGGGTATAGGAAGAAGAAAGGCAAGTGAATATATATTAAAATGAACGCAATGCCAACCATCAGCCTAAAATTTAGCTGAACAGTTAAGGCAATTAAATGGTTTGATTTGACAGTACGTTTCAAATTTGAAACGTAAAGGAAAAGAATAAAGTCACAATTAACGATACCGATATACGTTGCTATTTCATATGGAAAAATCCAAACGAAGCTAGAAATGTCTGAATTTCACGAAATGAATTTCGCAGTCTGATCCAGAGTGTTCTAAATAAATTTTCTCATGTTGACATTTTTAGGTTTCGGGACACTTTTAAATTCAACTGTTATTAACTGATTTAAATTGAGATAAAATTACACAATAAAATAAACTTCCATATTTTCTGATGAAAATTTACCAATTGCTATGTTTTTAAATACATATTCCAAATATAAAAAATTTATTTCAAAATTCAATTATTTAAAATTTCACAAAATTCAGTTAAAGACGTTATTAAAACCAATCAAAATTTATGGGTCGTTACAGGATACATGGCACGGACATGATTGCATAAGAGGAGGTCAATTCAATCAGTGGACCGCCTAATCTTTTGCATTAGTTAGGGACATTGACACTACACTAATTGCATAAGTATCATAAATCGCATTAGAAAAACTTAAGGACAATGAATGTAATGGGTGATGGTTGAGTAGTTGGTTGTAGAACTTGGATGCAAACTTTTATTTCATTCTTCTATCCTTAGAGATTTCGGGGACGAAATCCCTTAAGGAGGGGAGAATGTAACAACCCAAAATTTGAGGAGGAATTAATAAATAATTATAAGTGAAAAGAAATAGTGTTTATAATTAGAATTCGTTTGAAATTAGTATTGAAATTAATTGGTAGTAGATGTATTAAAATGTTTCAATTAGAAAGGGAAAAAGGGATTAAATTGTAATGATTGAGTTTAATATAAGAACTTGCATTTGTGTCAAAATGGAATGAACATTTTAAATAAAAATAAATGCATGTTTTGAGATAAATAAAATAAACTTCTCATTTTTGAATATATGTATGATTTTATAAACATGGAGTTTGTTTTTTTACAAAAGAGAAAAGAAGGTATAACCGTGTATTTAACAAGAAGGAATCCACTTTTATAAATTTAGATGACGATGTTCAAATGAGATGCGTTATTGTAAATGAGAGAAAATGTAACCATATATTTATAAAAAGAAGGCATTTAATAAAATAAACATTATATTTTAAAAGCAAAAGCAAGAGTGTATTATGGAAGGACTACATTTCTTAGAGAAAATATAAGGTATGTTATTCTTTGTTAGTAAAGAATAAGGGGCAGTTTGATTTTTAAACATAAAAACATTAATACCAATCAATTAATGTAATTAATTGCTCCATTTAAAGGTAAAGAATTAGGATACTAATTAATACACAACAGATATACACATTTGTGGACACATGTTATTTACCTAATTACAACAGATGTAAATGTGAAAAGATATTGATATGTTATTTATTTATTTATTTATTTATTTATTTTAGACGTAAACATGTAAATTAAATGGGATGTTGAAAACTGAAATGAAACATGCGAATAAAGAAAGATGCATGGAAATTTAACCTGAAATAAAATCCACAAATTAGAAATTAATTGAGGAGAAGAAAACATTATTTATAGTTTGTATATTATTGAGGGTGTAATTAATTGAATTAAATATAAGGTAAGGTGCCGACAAGGCGCATTGTAAGATTTGACACAGCAATGAGTCAGCAGAAGTTTCATACACGTTGTTTTGCATTCTTTTATTCCATCTGGTCCTTCCGTGCTTCCATCCGATAGTTCCTATTTAGCCTATGACGTGGTCGCATTCTATTCAATCTCCAAATCCAACGGTCTGAGATCCACTTCTACACCTAAAATAAGACCCTAGGCTTAACACTTTTTCTTATTCTAGATTTTCTCCAATTGGGTTCACCTCTTTAGGAAGGACCCTAAATAGAATAATTTTCCAAGGAGAAAATCGTTTTAAATTAAATTATTTGAGAAACCCAAGTGGATCCGGGAAGACCTAAGAAAGAGCTAAGGACCGCAGGTGAGTGATTGTAATTATTTTAAGATTTTTTTAAGTAATTTAAAATAATAGGGTTTTTAATAGTTGTAGTTTTACTACGATTTTTGGAATAACCTTTTTAACAGTTTTATTTACATTTTTAGAATTATTTTCAATCTATTTCCTTTCAGCTATTCTTTTCAGTAATTTTAGTTTATTTCTGTTAATTATAATTTATTACTGTTAAGCATAGCTTTTTATTTATTTACAGTATTTTAGTTTATTTACTGTTATTTACACGTTATTTACATCTTCTTTCTACGTTGGGATTTTCTTCTATTTTTAGTTTTCTTTTATTTCTCCTTCTTCTTCGTGTATGGATTAAAATAGGATTAACGCGAATACAGATTAAATTGTAAGAAAACTAAAATAATGGGATATAAGATGTAAATTATAAAGACTGTAATAAATAATGGAATTGAACTGAAATTACACCTAATTATAATTAGAATTGGACTAATTAAAGATAATTAGCATAGTTATAACTTAGAACTATAACCAAATAGATGAAAGAAGCTTATTTTCACACTTAGACCTTGGGTTAAGTAATAAGCATGATTATAACGTAGGTTATAATAAGAAAAAGAACAGAATGGGGCTCATTTTAAGACTTGGGATAAAATAATAAGCGTAGAGAGTAAAAATGATAATAAATGCTTGTTTAAATAATTTATATAAGTTAATAAGCAAAGATGAAAGTAGGACCTGTACCAAATAGCATTCCCTATTAAACAAAACCGTGTCTCACATTAGCCTGAAGTGAAATGAGGGCACGCTTGTGCTAAGAATGGTAGTAATTGGTCAAATAGAAGTCCAAATCACGGGGGATTTGGATAAGGGGCGGAACTAGATATTGTTTGGATGAAGGGACGGTACCAACAACCTTTCCCCTATTTTCTATGGACACACGGTGATCTCACATTAGCCTGTAGTGAGATGAGGGGCACGCTATGCTGGAAGTTGGAGGTAATAAGAAGACCCAATAAGTGGAGTAAAAGGTAGCATGGGCATGATGGCAGTTACGCGTGCGACTTCCATTTGGGTGCTCAGTAATAGCTATGAGTTCCAAGCGTTTAGTATGAGTGTCTTTCGTAGACACCATTGCCTTATGTGTAGGGAGCTATATATGTCATCCGGATCCACAGTATTTGCTCTGAGCATCTTTCGTTGATACCATTGGATGTTGTGTAGGGAGTTATATAGTGGCTGGTCCACGGTAAGGTCTATGGTGTAGCAGGCCGATCAAAAAGGGTAGAATTAGGGTTGCATCCTAATTATAGGATTAGGAATTCAGCCTAATCAAAGCAGAAATCAAGGACAAGTGCAAGCAATCGAAATTAACCTATCTTATATTTAATCGTACTTATTTCCAGTTTATCTCTTTCCTATTTCCTTTATTATCCTTATTTATACTAGAACTGTTGTAGAGTCTATTACTTTTATCTTGCTTAAAGATTCTAGTAATTACTATCATTCAGCAGACTTTTAGTCCGACCCACTCCTCTATTTTCCCCCTTCCCCCCCTTAGGAAATCAAGGGAGAGGACAGTAGGCTGCAGTTGCTTGGAGATTTCCTGGAGGAGTTTGCTACCATGTACTTCTTTTCTTTCAACTTTTGTTCTTTCTATGTACTGGCTTATTATGATGGATATTATGTACTCTGATTTTTGAGACTATGAGTTTTTGTTTCATGAGACAAATTGGATTTTTAAACATGTATGTGGTATTTGGCATTTGACTTATTTATGAAGTAATTATGAAGTTTTGTTTTAATTAAGTTATTATTTTAAGTTTCCGTTGTTTTTATCTATTTTTGTCTTGTGAATCTTAATCTCGGTTAGCTTTAGTTATACCTACAGCGCACATCCTTTTGGGTATATTAAGGGATGGGGGTGTTTCACTCATTATTCATAAATAACTTCGCCAAAATAGATGCCATTCTAGTTGACTTTACTGGAATGAAATGGGCACTCTTAGTCAATCTATCCACTATAACCCATATGCTTTCATTTCCTCTCCTTGACCTTGGCAACCCATTTATAAAATCCATCGATATCGAATCCCATTTCCAGACTGGAATATCTAAAGGCTGAAGTAACCCACTTGGCTTCTGATGTTCAGCTTTCACTTGTTGACAGTTAACACGCTGCCTAACCCACAAGCCAAGATCTCTCTTCATGCCTTCCCAATAAAAGCTCCTCTTCATATCTTGATACATCTTGGTTCCTCCAAGATGAATCACAAACTTCGATCGATGACATTCCTCTAGAACTTTCCTCCTTAAGTTCTCTATATTCGTAACGTAAAGTCGTCCCTTCTTTTCAACCATCCTCTTTGATCAATACAAAAATCCTTTAGGTCATTAATCTCCGATCCTTCCTCAAGCCTTCTAATCCTCTCAGCTAAAACTGGATCTTCTCTTTGCTTAGAAGCTATCCTCTCGATCAGCACTGGGCGAATTTCTAAACAAGATAACATGGCAGTACTTCCACTAAAACTAGCAGTCGATCTTAACTGCACACCACAACTGGCTAAAGCTTCTAGATCCTTCCATTCTACCAACATCGTTAACACCACGTTCGATGTTTTCTACTAAGAGCATTTGCTACCTTATTCCCTTTCTCAGGAGTATACTTTATACCGAAATCATAAGCAGCCGAAAACTCCAGCCATCTCTGCTGCCTCATATTCAACTCCTTCTAAGAGAATAAATACTTTAATGACTTATGATCGGTATACAACTCAGATCTCTCTCCCAAAAGATAATGCCTCCAAATCTTCAAGGAAAAAATCACCGCCGCCAACTCAAAGTCATGAGTAGGATATCTAACTTCGTGCAATCTAAGATGCCTAGATGCGTAAGCAATAACTTTGCCCTTCTGCATCAATACAGCTCCCAATCCAGTGTCACATGCATCAGTGTATACTTCTAACCCTTGGTTACCATCCGGGACTACTAACACTGGCATATTGGTTAACAAATGCTTTAACTTAAGGAATGCTTCCTCACATTTGTCGGACCAAAAAAATTTCACGTTCTTCCTGGTCAACTTAGTCAAAGGTGCTTCTATCCGCGAAAAGTCCTTGATGAATCTCCAGTAATAGCCAGTAAGTCCAAAAAAACTTCTTATCTCGGTTACCGTCTCTGGTCTCTTCTAATTATTGACAGTTTCGATCTTAACTAGATCGATTGACAATCCTTCTTCTTAAACTACATGACCAAGAAACTGAAATTCTCTCTTCCAGAAATAACACTTGGAAAACTTCGCCTTCGGCTGATTCTGCCTCAGTGTCTCCAGAACTACTCTACGATGAATCTCATGCTCTCTTTCATCTTTAGAGTACACCAAAATGTCATCTATAAATACCAATACGAACCTATCCAAGTGCTCTCGAAAAACCCGGTTCATCAAATCAACAAAGAAAGCAGGCGCATTAGTCAATCCAAATGGCATCACCAACCACTCATTCGATCCATATCTAGTCCGAAATGCCATCAAAGGAATGTTATCCTCCGCCATTCTCAACTGATGGAACCCCGTCGCCAAATCTAAATGGGAAAGTACTCTGGCTCCACTTAACTGATCAAATAGATCATCTATCCTTGGCAAAGGGTACATATTCTTGATCGTCCTTTCGTTTAACTTACGATAGTGCACATTTTTTACGACCCATCTGGTTTCTTCACAAACACCGCGGCTGCTCCTAAGGCGAACTGTTTGGTCTGATAAAATTCCTTCCATCAAGATCCACTAGCTGCACCTTCAATTCCTTCATCTCTGTCGGTGTCATCCTGCTAGGTGGTGTACTAACAGGTTCAGCTCTCGGTATAAAGTCTATCTGAAACTCAACAGCTCGTTTCGGGGGTAATCCAGTAACCGGCTCAAATACATCTGCAAATTCTCTCGCTACACGAACCTGACTAAGCTCATCTCCAACCTCCATGACACTTGACAAAGCACCAACACTTCTATGGGAATTCTCCACTGAGAACATGATTCAGTTATGACTATCTAGATGCCTCAATGAGATTTCTTGATCCTGGCAAAATATCCTAGCCTCATACTTACCCAACCAATCCATACCCAAAATGATTCCGAAATCTACAAAATCAAAAACATACAAGCTGCATGCAAACTTATGCCCTAAAAAATCAAGTTCTAGTTGATCACATCTTATCCCAAGAGTTGCATACCCTCCTATTGGATTTGCAACCCTTAAGGAAGTAACAAGGTATGTGGGTTCTATAGATAACCTAACAACCAAATGCTGAGATATAAATGAATGCGATGCTCCGGTATCAAACAATACCCTAACTGGTATGCTATGAATCAAAAGCGTACTTTCCATCACAAACTTTCCTTTCTCAGCATCAGTTGGTTTAGAAGATGATGGTTCCAAAGAAAAGACCTTTCCTTTTCCTGCCTTGGCAGCTTCAGGATACTTGTTTTTGTAATGCCCTGTCTGGTTTCAATTATAGCATTGCACATTCTGCTTCCCCAAAACCAACCTTCCATCTCCCGAACGACACTCATTTGCATAATGACCCTTCTTACCATACTTGTTACAAACTATATGTGCTTTCCCTTTCTTGGATGCTCCTCCTTTCTAAGCACCTTTCTTCTTGAAAAACTTCCTCTTCTTCCCCTAAGGACCTTGGGATTCAATTGGCTTCTCTCTAGCTGAAATTGAAAGCATTTCCTCATGGCGAATGGTCATCTCCACCACCACATTAGAAAGATCTCGGATATGGGCCATAGTCATTCTGCCTAGCTCCGGCCTTAATCCTCTAATGAATCTTTCATTCCTTCTGACATCTGTGTTAACCAAAGCATAATTGTATCAAGATATCTCATCAAACTTAGCAGCATACTCGATCACAGACATATCTCCTTAGGCAAGATCCGTAAACTTCCTCATCAATGCCAACTTGGCAACCTCAGACAAGAACCTCTGCTCAAATCTCCTCCTGAAGACAACCCAAGTCAACTCTTTCTTTGGCACTCCGGCCGTCACACTGTTCCACCAATGAAGTGCTAACCCCTGCAACTCTCTAGAGGCTAGTCTTCTCTTCTCTCTGTCATTCAAACCTAAATCTGCAAAGATCCTCTCACGGTTCAACAGCCAGTTCTATACTTCAACAACATCTTCCGTTCCAACAAACGGCTTTCCTGCCAGACTGATATAGTCTCTACTCAGCTTAGCATAATTATAACCAGCTGGAACTATAGGATTAGCTCCACCAACATTACCAGCAGCTCTCGCTTGCAAAAGACTAGCCAACAACTGATACACCATCCCCGCATCTACTGGCGGATTTTCAGCACCTACATTGGCCTCAGCATTTTGGTTAGCATTAGCCTATCGACCTTGGTTTCTCCGAGTATTAGGTCGAGCATTTCCATTAGTAGTGGTGCTTCCTCCACCTAGATTTCGTCTTCTGTTTCCTGCCACCATATCCTCTTTCTCATATATCTGCATATGAGCCTTAGTAAGATACAGAAGAACGGTCTAAGAGAGAGGGGAATATGTACTTAGATATATACCTATATATCAAATACAAGTACGTTACTATAGTGTTAACCCAAACACCAATCTTATTATTTTTTCATAAATTCATTGGATTATGTTTCAAAAAGCTTTTAGATTTATCTTTCCTTTTAAAGTTTCATTAACCTATGCTCTGATACCAACTTGTAACATCCCCATACTTGGAGGCCCAAAACTAACGGCTACGGATGCTCCAGTCATCCATAGTTATTAATCTTCGGCGACCAAATACGGAGGTGCTAGATACATTAATATACAAATCACAGAAATATGGAAAAAATTTACAGTTCAAAAAAAACATATTTCCACATTCAAACCAAAACATTTCAAGTTCATTACATATTCCCAAAATTATGTTAACCACGTTCACCTAAATATAATTATTACAATTACACCAAGAGCGACATATGAAGATGCCCATGTTTGTACCAAAATTGGACACAGCACTCTTCAGATATGTTTGAAGAGATAAAATTAAGAAAGTAAATGTAAAATGAGGCAGATCTAACAAACACACTGATCAACGAAGTGTTTTATTTGTTGTTCTTGCTTTGAATTTGATAGCCTATATTGTTGACACCAAATAGGCTATGCTTAAACAATCACTAACACAAATTCCTCTTCATCAAAATATGATTGTGGCATAAGAAAGTGATTTGAAATTAAAATTTGATGGTCTATATTTCTAATCAATAGTTAAGAGGCCATACTTAAAATAGATTTCATTTTCATTGTCAAGTTTCATGAAAGTTAGTAAGTGGTTTAAGGGGTGTGTCAAAGTTTGATGGCTTATGTTGGCTAACTAATAGCATAAATATGCCACACTTATGATAGACACATCAATTAAAGCACTAATGACCATAAAAGAGAGATCATGATTTCATATGTGTTGAACTACATGATCTAGAGAGTGGATTTATTCTTTAAATTGTCATTTAACTCTTATATTTGCATCTCTTTTCTTTATTTAGTTAGTTCATTCTCTAATTCTCTAGCTTAACTTTCACTCGACTTTGGTTTAATTTGATTGAATAGATTTTTAAAATCATCAATTCCCTACAGATCGACCTGTATTCGCCACGTACTACAAGTGTACGTCATGCGCTTGCGGTTATATTTTAATTTGAAATTTTTCGACGGAATTTCTATCGAGTTAGAAAACTATTCAATCACTAACACAAATATAACCGTCGAAAAAAAATTCGATGGAATTTCTATCGAGTTAGAAAACCGTCGAAAAATTTCAAATTAAAATATAACCACAAGCGCACGGGTACACTTGTAGTACGTGGCGAATACGGGTCGATCCATAGGGAATTGATGATTTTAAAAATCTATTCAATCAAATTAAACCAAAGTCGAGTGAAAGTTAAGCTAGAGAATTAGAGAATGAACTAACTAAATAAAGAAAAGAGATGCAAATATAAGAGTTAAATGACAATTTAGAGAACAAATCCACTCTCTAGATCATGTAGTTCAACATATATGAAATCATGATCTCTCTTTTATGCTCATTAGTGCTTTAATTGATGTTTCTATCATAAGTGTGGCATATTTGTGTTATTAGTTAGCCAACATAAGCCATCAAACTTTGACACACCTCTTAAACCACTTACTAACTTTCATGAAACTTGACGATGAAAATGAAAATGAAATCTATTTTAATTATGGCCTCTTAACTATTGGTTAGAAATATAGACCATCAAATTTTAATTTCAAATCACTTTCTTATGCCATAATCATATTTTGATGAAGAGGCACTTGTGTTAGTAATTGTTTAAGCATAGCCTATTTGGTGTCAACAATATAGGCTATCAAATTTAAAGCAAGAACAACAAATAAAACACTTCATTAATCATCATTAAGCACAAAAGGAGAGCATGAATTAACAAATATTTGAAGCTACATAATTAGAGAGCTTCATTACCCCTAAATTAAAGGGGTTTAGCCTCTCATATTTGTCATTTGATTAACAAATGTAGCTAGCAACATGAAAGCAAAAAGAAAGGAAAATGAAAGCTAATGGAAAAGAGAAGCTAATTAACAAGAATTAAAACTAATCTACTTTGCATGAATGTAAATCTATACTACCAACATTAAAGTAAATGAACAAGGAAAGTAAAATGAACAAGTAATTAAATTGCATAAGAAAAAGAAAGGAAATTACATGAAAATAAAAATGGCTAAGTAGCCATGAAAAAAAAGAGCTTTCTATTTATTTTCCTAAGAAAAGAGACTAAGAGAAGAGAGCCTAAAAGAGAGACTAAGAAGGAAGAAGGTTATATGAAACATAAGGGGATTTTATACATGTGTTAAACCCTAATTCATATTTCTGGGGAATACCCAAAATACCCTCTTAGGAAGTGTGGAGGCCAAGTGATCATTAGCTTCAAATAATCCTCAATTAAGTGTACATGAAGCCATTAATTCCATAAGCATGTGCATTAGCCTCTAATTTGTACATTAAGCTAGGTGGGTAGGTGGGGTCCTCTAATATCATGCCTTTAAATTATTTCCATCTTCGTTTCTTTATCTTCACTCTTGTACATGCATACATCTTCATGAAACCACTTGTATATGAACCAAATTCCTATAAAATAATATAGAAATTTCTAATTAAATTTTCTCAAATTAATATATGCACAAAAATGACCATTTTGCCCTTGAATGAAGATGAATATGTGACGATTTGAAAATAATACGAATTTTGATTTAAACAAGTTAAAATGCCCGATATGATCATTTATTTAATTTAAATAGATTAAATATGGTGGTAAAAATATGCCCATTTACGTGCACATCACACACCAATTAACAAATAAGAAAAAGTGCTGAAACACACGAATTTAGAGTGGTTCGGCGTATGGCCTACATCCACTATGGAATGATTGATGTTTATTGATTATAACTCGCTGGTTACAAAAGATTTACAATAGTACAGTTGAAGTACAATAGCAATTTTGGCAGAGTATCGGCGTAGAGAGGCCAAAAAAGTCTATTTTCTGTAGGTCCAGGATCATTATTTATAGGCGTAGGCAGTAAATATCTCGCCCAGATCTCGGAGGACTTCTTCTCTCACGTGGGTGGGCCCACGGGATCGAGTTCAGGTGATTTCGACTCGATTTCAGAGCGATACGAATGGAATTCATATCGATCAAGAATTGATCCTTTTTGGTTGAAATTGATCTGGTACATTCCTGATGTTGTAGGCAAGCTCCTGTGAAAATTTGGTGGCATTTGGACTTGTAGATCTCGAGTTATGATCGATGCAAGTTTGGATTTTCAATGTGCTATCGAACTCATATTGATACGATTCATATCGGTCTGGGCAACTCTTTTCGTATCGATGCTCCATGCTCTACTTCGTATCGTTGATTTAGTGACTACTTCGCATCGATTATGTGTAGTCGCTTTGTATCGATGGATTGCATCTAACTTCATATTGATGCTTTTAGGTGCTACTTTGTATCAATCGGTTGGGGAACCGATACGAACTACCTTTATTTGATGGATACAAAGTGGAGCAAATATGATGGATACGAAGTGGAATAAATATGATGGATAAGTGGGATAAATATAATGGATACGAAGTAGATCAGTCATTGATGGATACTAACCGATGCTCTCTCTCTTGATTTTTATCGATCCATATCTTGAGCATACGAACTCCGATTGACTTGAAATTTGGAACGTTGGCTCTCATAGCTTTGCATGTCGTGTCTTGTCAATTGTAGCTCGATCTGGACTTAGACAAAATTCACCAGTATCCATAGTGAACCTGTGTATAACCGATCTTCGGGATGGATTGTCCTTGGTTTCTAGTAGAATTCTTGGTGTCACGGCCTTGCCAAAAGGCGGGATAACATTTGCCCCCTAAAATACATCTTGTGTGAACATGACGTGCTATGAAAAGCTGCAATCTTTATTCTGAAAAAGTTCTATCCAATTCGTTGAGTAGTTGTTGTCTTTTCGTCAAAATATGTAACCTTTGATTTATGTCCAATAAAATAAATGCTAAACTGTTGACTGCCAATGATTATGCAGTGCATCGTAGTAACTGAATGTTGAGTGTCAGCAATTTGTTGTTCACTATTGTAATTGTCACCAAGTGAGTATTCAATTTCTATGAATTTTGAAAATTGAATATTAGTTCGTCATACATGCACGTATGTTAACCTGACTCCCGTCAATGTTTGCACGTTCACAGGTCGTGGTCAAGTTTTTTTTGTATCGAGTTTCGTATTGATCCTCTCCTGGATCGATGTGAAATTCGGGTTGTAACAACGTTCGATGGTTGTTTTAAGTCCTTCCTTCGTATCGATCCTCTCCTGTATCGATCTGAGATGTTGTAATGTATGCTTCATATCGATGGCTGTCGACACGAAATGGATAGTCCCTAGGAATGCTTCATATCGATGGAGTTGAGTGGCTCAAATATGATCATGTAGTGACTTTCGTATCAATGGGCTTTACATCAATGGATACGAAGTTGATGGCTGGTCACTGATGGACACAAAATGTACAAGTGTTAACTCATGGGGCAGCTTCGCGAAGTATATGCCATTTATCATTCCTCTGTTCAAGAGGGATGCCTTGTTGTAGATAATCTTTGATAGGAGTCATCCGTGACTCCTTTTCTAGCTCCATCTCTAAGATCTAATCGATCTTCATCCGTCAATGCTTGGAATAATAAGTATTTCAACTGGGACAAAGTCTATATGTCGTGCATCCCTGGAACTAGCTAGCTTGGCCAGTGACTGGCTTCATTTTGTTCTCCAAGGATGTGTGTAATGGTGTAATACTTGAAGTCGGCTAATCGCTCTTGGACCCAGCTGAGATAAGGAGCAAGACGTTGCCCCCAAGTTAGATAATCTTCCCTGACTTGGCATACTACTAACTAGTAATCACATAAGATATGTAAAGTTTCCACTCCTAGTGTTCTTGCAAGTTTGAGTGTGGCGACCAAGGCTTCATACCTAGCTTTGTTATTTGTTGCAGGGAAGTTGAGTCTGAGGGCGTAGCAGATCAATTGTTCCTCGGGAGTCATTAACGCAACTTCGACGTTAGAAAGCCGATTATCGGAAGTTCCATCTATGTATGTTCTCCATCGGTTGGACGATTCTCCACTGTTCTTCGGATAATCGTCTGATGCAGTGAATTCAGATATGAAGTATGCTAATGTTTGACCATGGATAGCTTCCTGAGGGAGATAAGTGATATCAAATTGGCTTAGCTTGATATTCCATTTGAGTAACCTTCCAAACATCTAAGGTTGCCATAGGACCTATCGTAACGGCTGGTCGATACAGATGTTAACAAGGTGAGCTTGTCAATAGCTAGCTTTCATCATATACCGGTCTTTGGATTCATTTCTCTTCACATAGCAATGCGATGCTTATGGTGTGTGTTGACACGGCCCAATTGATGTATAAATTTTCGCGATCCGACAGCTCGGATAAAATTCTATAAGCGATCTATCAGAGCTAGAACTACATCAACGCAGTTGTTAGTCCATTCAAAAATTATCTTCCCTCTCTTGGTCAGGTTGAAGAAGAGAATACACTTGTAGATGGACCTAGAGTTGGATCAGCTTAGGACGGTAATCTTCCAACTTAGCTCTATACCTGCTTGGTTTCCTCGGTACACGGATGACCCTAATCTTCGGAATTTTCTGACATTAGCCTCAATCCCACAAGAATTGATGACAAAAACCGAGAATTCTTCTTACACAATGCTGAAAGAGCATTTCAAAGCATCAAGTTTCATTCTGTAGTTGTTGGAGAGCACTAAATATCTTTGCCAAGTCATCGATGTGGTCGTTTGATGGTTGTGATCTCACGAGCACATTAATCACATATACTTTCGTCGATCGACCGATCTGATTTTTAAATGATGTGTTAAGCGTCCTTTGGTAAGTAGCATAAGCGTTCTCAAGTTTGAATCCAGGGATTGCAGCATAGCACTATAAGCCCAGGTCAGTAATGAAACAGTTGTATTCCTGGTCTGGGACATGCTTCAGTATCTGATTGTATTTGGAGTTTGCATCCATGGATGTGAGTAATTCATGTCTGATGGTTGAGTCCATCAGTTGGTTGATCATTGGAGCTGGAAAGCAGTGCTTTGTCATGCCCCATGCAAATCTGAGTAGTTGACGTATGTTCGCCAATCTCTGTTCATGTTCTTATAATTAAAGGATTGGATACTTATTTTGGTTAGAGGGCATCGTGGATAAACCCACTGGTTTTGAGCAGATTCGCCTCCTCTTTAAGTGCAACAGATATCTCCGGATCCACGTTGCATCATTTTTGTTCACCGAGACATGCCTCAGGTCGACATTTAATGCAGGGTTCTTCATGGCTGGCGATAGTCCACATATATACATGAGACTGAGTCCAAGCGAACATATCAAATTCACTTGGAGCAAAGTAGTAACTCTTTCATCATCATTGCGCTGAGTTGTGATCTGATCTACAATACTCGTGATGGGTTGTAGGCGCTTCATGTGCTTATTTAATGGTAAATGATCAGGCTTGTAGGGACGTTGAATCAAAGGATTAGTAGAACTTAGCCTTGTACTGCATGCTGCTACATAGCTGGCTCCAGCTTTGAGATTGAATCTACTTGTGTTTCTGAATGATGCACTTTTCATTCAATGTACTCGCGATCCATTGCTCGTTGTAAGGGTCGGAATAATGATCTGCTACAATAAGTCTGGGCATCGATCTGATGATTATATCCCTAGGCATCCTTTCGGCCGTAACCTTGAGTTGTTATGAATATAAGGCACGGGTCATAGGATCGAGTTGTCATAGTCAATTCTTGGATAATCACTCTTTTGCCCCCGGTCTTGGGTTGATGGACATATTGTGTGAATGGTCGATCCTAGCCCCTGCTGTGTTTATATCATTGTCCAAGTTGTAAGAGCCAGAGTCATTTGATGAGCGATCAAACCATATTCATCTTATCTCTCGCACGTGCCCACAAGTCTAACCGATATGTGGCAAGGTAGATCATGTACGCTTCAATTTTGTATTATATCCCGTTGAACCATGGGATCGAGTTAACTGATGGAAGGCTGAGTCGTGCCTATCCTGCATTATGTTCTAGTTCTTTCCTCTAGGCGGAATACATTGTTGCTTTGCCGACATTTGGACATGAGCTAGGTTCTGGACGGTCAATGACATTCACTTCGCTGCTTATGTTGCCACACTCTGGGCAAAAACTGAAGAGTGAATCGTCCAGTCAGATCCAATGTAGGATTGATGCTTCCCTTGTCGAATCCAGTGTAAGAATCGGTGCACGGACATTTAGGTTGCACTTGTTGTGAATTTCTTGTTTAGTCGGATCATGGTAAGAGTCAAAGAATGAATGGTCGCATTGCATTCTTTTGGAGTTGGGCGATCAACCACGTCCATTTCGATTTACGTTCTCCCGTTAGATCTAGGGATAAAGTTAGCTCAAATGCAGTCATGTCATGCTCATCTGGTCTCATGCTCTTCCTGACGAATCGAAAGAAGGCGACGAAGGATGAATGGTTAAGTCACACTCATTCGTGGTTTACTCTTCTATCCATGCTCTGTTGGTCAAAGGTATTCGATGGACGTTCGGGTCACATCGATTTGTAGTCGAAGAGGATCGACATTGACTGTCGATTCAATGGCACAATGTAGAATGCTCGGACCTCATTTCCTATCGATCCAATGGTATGATATGAAAGGTGCAGATCGATATTGCCCATCGATCCGACGGTACTATATAATTGGTTGCCCATAAATTCGCGCATCATTCTGATTAGTTAGCATTAAGGCCTCCTTGTAGTCGTTGCCTTAAGTTGTAAAGGACGCTAAGCTGGAGATGTAATGAGTCACCTTTCTCTTCTTTTAGTGATTTGTGCCTCTACCCTCAGTCAAGGGTAAAAGTCGAAGTGTAGTCGGTCACATTACAACAACTTTAATTTGATGCTTCTCCCACCGAACTGTAGGAAGGAATTGATTGGCGGATGGTTGGGTTACATCCGTCCATGTTGCATGCACTGCTCGTCGGATCATAGGCGAGAGTTAGCAGATGAACAGTCGTGTCATGTTCATTTGCGGTAGGGTGGGTAGTAACATCCATTTAGAATAGGACGTTCAGCTAGGTCTGTTTTGCGAATCTGCGTCTCCCTGTCGAATCAAGGAAGAAATTTTGTCTTGTAGGGTTGGAGTGCATCCCTATAAAATTATGTTATGGGTCCCGTGCCGGGGACAAGAGTGATGCATGGACGGTCGTGTCGTGCCCGCTTAGTGCTAGATGGTTAGATCACATCCGTTTTTTGTGATAAGTGTGCCCCTATGTCAGGGGAAGAGTTGGAAAGCAGACGGTCGAACCACATCCGCTTTTTGTACTACAAAACTTGTTGAGGAATCAGAGTTGATAGATGGACAGTCGAGTCGCATCCCTTCTAGTATTTTTATTCTAATCCATGCTTTGAGGACTGGACTTGGTTGATGGGTGGTCAGTCACACCCATTTGGTGTTTATACTCCAGCCTGCGCTCTCGGGACCAGAGTTAGTTGATGGCTATACACTAGTTCGCACTCTGGGAATCTGGAGTTAGTTGATGTTTATACTCTAGTTCGCACTCTGGGAATCTGGAGTTAGTTGATGTTAGTCCATGAGATGATGAGATGATGGTTTTGATGAAAACAACCTTAGAATAGATTATAAAATATAAATACTAACATTACAAGTTTAGATATATATGTATATGCAGGATCTAACCATGCAGGTATCAAGAATGAAGACTGTACGGTATAGAGATTCAAGATATAGAGATAGAAGACTCATGAGTATCAAGAATTTCAAGAGTTCAAGATTCCAAGATAAGTTATATAGTTAGGAATATTTGTTAAAGCTCGTAGAAAAGCACTGACATCTTAATATCTATTTTATTCGTGGAATGGAATCCACTTCGAGTCTGTTAAAGGGATGGAACCCTAAGTAGGATGGAACCTACGAAAATCTAGTGGGACATTGTTTTGTATCCATTAATTTTAATTCAAATGATTTTACAAAATTATCTTGTTTTCAAAATGATTTCAAAACTTTCATTTTAAAAGATTCAAAACTCTATCCTGATTTTAAATAATTTTAGCCTCAAAAACATCTTTAATTTCAAAGTCAAAATTACTCCTGATTTTAAACTATCTTTTCAAATAATATATTTAACTTTTAAATTATTTATACTTTGATTTAAATTATAGTTAAATAATATGTATATATTGGTCTTTATATTTACTTATGTATTTTAACTATAGTTAAGTATATTTATAAAGTTTAAAATAATTTTAATATAAAATAGAGGTTATTTTCAAAGAAAATCAAAACACCAAAAATCCCTTTGGGATGTCGACATGCCCATGTACCCCATGTCGACATAGTGTCAGTTGGTTTCAAAATTCAAATTTCAAAAGAAGTGTCTATTTGCCATAACTCTTCATGAATGGTCATGGCTGTTGCTCTTCTATAAATAGGGGTCAGTTTCAACGAATTTTCAATCACTTTTTTCTGGTTTTCACTCCTCTTCTTCTTCCACATTTCTTAATACAAAATCATACCATTACTCTACCGAAATCAACATCGAATCATACTCGATTACTTCTAGTGTGATTCTCCATCATTATCTCTACAAGATCCAAGTGCTATTCAGAGTTATAGACTTCTTTGTAATCAATCGAGCGAGAAAAGGTGTAATTGTAGCCTTGGAAATCAATTGAGCGAGAGAAGGTGTGATTGTAGCCCTGGAAATCAATTGGGTGAACTTGTTGCCCCGGAAATCAAGTATCTCTACCCAGAGGATTGTTATTCTGGAGGGTGACCTCGTAGCCTTGAAATCGAGGGCTGTAATTGTTGAATTGGTTTTGAAAGGAAATCCGTACTTAGTTGTGCGGGACTGGATGTAGGGTAACTCTGAACCAGTATAAAATCTGGTGTGTTTCCTTTACTGCTTTTACTTTATATTTGCATCTGTGTTTGATTCTGTGTTCATATCTGTGTTTGATTAGTGCATACATTGTTAACAAATTAAGATAAACTCAAAAAGATTAACAATTTTCTTAAAACACTATTCACCCCCCTCTAGTGTTAATTCTAGCCTTAAGATCCTTAATCCGCATTTCTCACATTTGGTATCGGAGCTTTGTTTTCAAAAGTTTCATAATCTGAATTTTGAAAAGTTTTAAAATGGCTACTAACACTAGTACTGCTATTTCCACCAACACTAGTTCATTTGTAGAAGGTCAGTCTACTTCCATACCACCACTTTTTAATGGCAGTAACTATGCATATTGGGCATGTAGGATGAAAATATATTTACAATCTGTAGGATTAGAAACATGGAATATCACACAAACTGAATATTCTGAACCCACAACTAATTTTGCACAGTGGACCACTGAGCAAAAGACTGTTGCACAAAATAATTCTAAGGCAATGAATATTCTGTTTTGTTCACTTGAAAGAAATGAATTTAATAGAGTGTCAGTTTGTAAGTCTGCATATGAAATCTGGAAAACTTTGCAAGTAACTCATGAAGGAACAAGCAAAGTTAAACAGACCAAAATTTCCATGATCACAAATCAGTTTCAGTTATTTAAAATGAATACTAATGAGTCTATTTCAGATATGTATAGTCGATTTCAAGATATAGTGCATTCTTTAATATCTTTGGGAAAGGAATTTTCAGAAGAAGATCAAGTCAGAAAAATTTTGAATTCTCTCACTCCAGAATGGGATCAAAAGACACTTGCAATTGAAGAGGCAAATGACATCAGTACTTTAAGGATAGAAGAATTGATTGGAAATCTAATGTCGTTTGAAGTTCAAATGATCGGGAGAAGAGAAAGCAAAGCATCTGAAAAGAAATCAATGGCATTCAGTGCATTAACCGACGGATCAGATTCAAACAGTGATAATAATGAAGAGATAGCATTTATGACCAGGAATTTTCGGAAATTTCTGAAATATAGAAAGATGAATAATCTCAAGAGAAACAACTTTAAGAATTCCGGTAATCAGACTACAGTACCAAATTTTATCAAATGCTTCAATTGTGACGAACCAGGTCATATCAAAAGAGACTGTCCGCATCCAGATAAGCAAAACTCTCTTACAAACAATGATTCTGCAAAGAAATGGAAACGTGCATTCACTGCTACTCTAGATGACTCTGACTCATCCTCCAACGACGATGAACAGAAGAAAGATAATTCAAATCTATGCTTCACAGCAATTCTCGATTTAGTCGATACCAAAGACATGGACTCTGAAAAAGGTACACGTTTACAATACATTGGTTGAAATTGCATGCTTGAATTGATTGATTGATTGGTTGTTTTTGAATTGATTGAATGATTGATTGATTTTGAATTGATATGTTGTTTGAATTTTAAAATCTATTTTCTAGTTTTTTTACTATTATTTTATTATTATTTTTAACACATTCTGAAATATATTATAATATTTCAGAAATATAGACATTAATAATAATATTTATATATATATATCTATGTATGTATATTAGATAATTTAGGAAAAATTATGTCATGAAAATTCAAAGTCACATGTCGACATGGCCCCTACCATGATGTCGACATGCCTACCTGAATTTGAATTTCAAATTTTTAATTCAAATGTTTGAATTTCCCTCCACCTTTTCACTTCATTTATTTCTCTGAAAAGATACCTTTTGACCAGAGAATATGTCCTTTGAAAGTCTATTTATTCACTATCTTTTATCATATATTTTCACCTTCATTTTCAAGTTCAAACTCTCTCTTCATATCTTCAAGCTTTCTACTCTCTACTCTAATGGCTTCTTCAAGCAACCCCTCAACCATGAGAATTTCCAGAAAAATCAAAGAGCAATTACTCAATGATCCGGAGGCAATTAAAGCATATATCAATTATGCTAATTATGCCAAAGTCCATCCCGGAAAATTTGCTATTTTTCAAGATTTTTCTTCTTATGAAATTATCTTAGAATAGATTATAAAATAGATTATAAAATATAAATACTAACATTACAAGTTTAGATATATATGTATATGCAGGATCTAACCATGCAGGTATCAAGAATGAAGACTGTACAGTATAGAGATTCAAGATATAGAGATAGAAGACTCATGAGTAACAAGAATTTCAAGAGTTCAAGATTCCAAGATAAGTTATATAGTTAGGAATACAGGAAATTATTGTCAAGGACAAAAATTTTCAGCGTTTTTGCCTCAAGGACAGACCTTCAATATTTTATCCTGAAGGACAACTTTCTTTAGGTATCAGTTTTTAGTCATTGATAGTATCAGTTTGTAGTTATCGGTAGCAGTTTTTAGGTATCAGTTTTTAGCTTGGTAGCAGTTTTGTTGTCCTTATGAATAATTTTGGAAAATATTTGTCCTTATGAATAAATTTTAGAACAATGTTTGTCCTTATGGTAAAAATATTGAGGTTGTGTCCTTGAGGCAAAAAATATTCAAAATTTTGTCCTTTTAAATTAATTCCCCTTAGGAATATTTGTTAAAACTCGTAGAAAAGCACTGACATCTTAATATCTATTTTATTCGTGGAATGGAATCCACTTCGAGCCTGTTAAAGGGATGGAACCCTAAGTAGGATGGAACCTACGAAAATATAGTAGGACATTGTTTTGTATCCACTAATTTTAATTCAAATGATTTTACAAAATTATCTTGTTTTCAAAATGATTTCAAAACTTTCCTTTTAAAAGATTCAAAACTCTCTATCCTGATTTTAAATAATTTTAGCCTCAAAAACATCTTTAATTTCAAAGTCAAAATTACTCCTGATTTTAAACTATCTTTTCAAATAATATATTTAACTTTTAAATTATTTATACTTTGATTTAAATTATAGTTAAATAATATGTATATATTGGTCTTTATATTTACTTATGTATTTTAACTATAGTTAAGTATATTTATAAAGTTTAAAATAATTTTAATATAAAATAGAGGTTATTTTCAAAGAAAATCAAAACACTAAAAATCCCTTAGGGATGTCGACATGCCCATGTACCCCATGTCGACATAGTGTCAGTTGGTTTCAAAATTCAAATTTCAAAAGAAGTGTCTATTCTCCATAACTCTTCATGAATTGTCATGGTTGTTGCTCTTCTATAAATAGGGGTCAGTTTCAACAAATTTTCAATCACTTTTTTCTGGTTTTCACTCCTCTTCTTCTTCCACATTTCTTAATACAAAATCATACCATTACTCTACCGAAATCAACATCGAATCATACTCGATTACTTCTAGTGTGATTCTCCATCATTATCTCTACAAGATCCAAGTGCTATTCAGAGTTATAGACTTCTTTGTAATCAATCGAGCGAGAAAAGGTGTAATTGTTGCCTTGGAAATCAATTGAGCGAGAGAAGGTGTGATTGTAGCCCTGGAAATCAATTTGGTGAACTTGTTGCCCCGGAAATCAAGTATCTCTACCCAGAGGATTGTTATTCTGGAGGGTGTACCTCGTAGCCTTGAAATCGAGGGCTGTAATTGTTGAATTGGTTTTGAAAGGAAATCCGTACTTAGTTGTGCGAGACTGGATGTAGGGTAAATCCGAACCAGTATAAAATTTGGTGTGTTCTTTCCTTTACTGCTTTTACTTTATATTTGCATCTGTGTTCATATCTGTGTCTGATTAGTGCATACATTGTTAACAAATTAAGATAAACTAAAAAAGATAAACAATTTTCTTAAAACACTATTCACCCCCCCTCTAGTGTTAATTCTAGCCTTAAGATCCTTAATCCGCATTTCTCACAGTTGATAGGTGGTCAGTCACACCCATTTGGTATTTTAGGATTATGTCCGCATTCTAGGGACTTAAGTTGTTTTACGGGTGGTCGGTCACACCCGTTTTGATGTTTATACTCTAGTTCGCACTTCGAGAATCTGGAGTTGGTTGATGGGTGGTCAGTCACACCCATTTGGCATTTACACTCCGGCCCGCGCTCTCTGGACCAGAGTTAGTTGATGGGCAGTCAATCACACCCATTTATGTTTATGTTTATACTCCAGTTCGCACTTCGGGAATCTGGAGTTGGCCGACAGATGGTCAGTCGCATCTGTTTAGGCTTTAGGATTTCGTTCACACTCTGGGAATAAGAAGCTGATCAGGTACGTGGATGGTCGTATCACATCCACCCTGAGTAGGCAAGCGAAGTCGTTAGATGGATGGATCCACCCTGAGTAGGTTGAACATGGGTGAAGTTGGTAGGTGGATGGATCTACCCTCCTCGAGCCCACGTTTGTAACTATGAAAGCGAGGTCGTTAGATGGACGGATCCATCCTCCTCAGGCTTAGGTTGAACATGGGCGAAGTCGTTAGGTGGACGGATCCACACTCCTCGGGCCCACGTCCGTAAGTTATGCTCCAGATCGCACTCTGGGAGCCAGAGTTAGTTAGAGGATTGTCGTGTATCAATCTCTTTTGGCTGCAGGGTGATGACTTGTCCCTGAGCTCGGGGTTTCACTTAGCGAGTGATCGGTGGGATCCCGATTACTTTCCACTTATCTGCCTCAACGAAGGATGAGATTTAGTTAATGGACGGTTGGATCACGTCTATGTTCATTTGGATTCCGCTTCTACGAAGCTTAAGGAGTAAGATTAGTGTTCTGGCAAGCTTTGAGCTCGAGCAGAGGAGAGGATGGTCGAACTACATCCACTTTGAGTTGTGTATTTTCCCTTAAATCAGGTGCAAGAATTGGAGAGCAGATGGTCGAGTCACGTCCACTTTATACATTGTGTTCTTTTGATCGAGTTGAGGAAGAGAGTTGAAATGATGGCTCATGATGGTTAGAGAGTAGGCATTAAGACGTTGATGACTTTAAATTGAGGGTTGGTCCCTGATGAAGTCGGTTTGAGGCATGATTGTTTTGTCGATTCATCGACGCAAACTGGAGAGTGAATGGTCAAATCATATCCACTTTAAACATGTGTTCTCAAATAACCCCAAGTGTCTAATGTGGGATTGGATGCATGGACGGTCACGTCACGTCCACCCTTGGTGTGATTTCGATTTTACTGGGCATCAGAAGAAGCATAAGTATTTTGGCGAGCTTCAAGTACGAGATGGAGAGTGCATTGTTGGGACATATAACTCCAAGTCTTTCTCAGATCTCCTAATTAAATTGCATAGGCGGATGAGTGGATGGTTGGTTGCATCCACTTTGTACTGGAGTCCTGACCTTGTCGGTCTCTTCTGCTTTGATGCCCTGCACCCAAGTCAGGGGCATATAGTAGTCGATCAGTGGTTGAATCATGCTTGTCATAATGATACCTCAATGACTTGAGCATAGTCGGTGGAAGTTGTTCGACACCGAACCTTGAGTACTCGGTTACCTGCACCATTTGCAAGTAGTTTAATTCAAGTCGGTCATACTTTGCAACATAAATGAAATTAAAATAGAAATAATTCAAAAGAGATCAGATAAAATCTCGTTGATAAGTGAAGCAGCGTCGTATGCTCACTATTGCGCTTTGGTCCAACCCTTCTTAGTTGGAAGTCTAACGCAAGTGGTTCACTTTAATCAAAGTTCTTGATCGATAGGGGTCGGGAGTTCCCTGCCTATCGTTTTATGGGGCTTGCACATATTGTCGAAGCTTTCCTTTCTGGAGCAGTCTTATGGGGCTGGCATCCACTGTAGCCATCTAAGGAAGAGGAGCTTCCCGATTTAGAGTATAGAGTAGGTTTCTTCCTTATCTTGCCACATTGATCCTTCATCTAGTTCATCAACTCAATATTGGATACAATATGTTGGTGTAGTTGTTGGCGGCTATCCGCCCGTTCTCTTATCAAATTTTGGAAATAAACTATTGTGATAAATTCATTTATGATTGTTGGCAGCAACTGGCTGTGGATTTTGATCAATTCATTGGCTTCCAGCTTCTTTATTCCCTTCAGCAATTCGAGAAGTAGAACTGGTATGTCTAACCACGGTTGACAGTCTTCTTTGAAGAATGAGGGAAGACATCTGCATTTGATGGCATTCATCACTCTTAGTGGAATCCATGCGTCATTCTCACTTCATGAGGTAGTGTCGGAGATTGTATTCCCGTAGTACACCGACATGGTTAGCATGTTGAATTTTCACTGGAAATTTTGTATGTAGAACAGTTTCAATGAATGATCTCAACTGGGAACGATACTCCAATCGTCGTTGTTAGGTCCATTTTGTGGCTACGAGGTCTTGTAATACTTGTGAATGATGTATGCGTGATCGTCCAACATTTGAGTGGTTGGTAGCACCGATTGGATGGTGAGTTGGTTAAGATGGGATCATAGATTGGTGCACGCCCCCGGAAGCTTTATTCGTCTAAGAAGAGAACCTGAAAACCATAAACCTCAAACTACTCAAAATCAATTGAGTACCCGAGAGTTTAAGGGGAAAACAAAAACTTCGAGTCGGACATAAAGCCTGGTATGAATAATAATCTAACATCTCTATCCTTTTTAGATATCTAGTGAGATCATACCGCCTAGCGGAACGGGTTTTCCCCTCACTAGTATCCTAAAACCTTTATAAAGCCATATACTGTGCTCCTGCATTCACAAGGGTTAAAACATACATTTTCAAAATATTTTGATGATATGCATACTTGCAACATTTACGATTTCCCTCTCTCCTATTAGATTTTAATTTACCTCAAAGAGGGACTATCCATCCTATATTCATTTTACTTAAGCGGGTGTGGACTATCCATCTCACATCTCATAGTTTTCCTAGGATGACCATAAAACTTTCATTTAACATATGGAGACTATCCATCCCCAACCTGATGTTGACTATCCATCAACCTTCCCATAGTTTTCCTAGGATTACTATGAATCCTTCTTCGATCACATGGAGACTATCCATCTCCAACTTGATGTTGACAATCCATCATACATCCCATAGTTTTCCTAGGATAACTATGAACCCATCACTCGACCATTTAACTCATGCTATCCACATGAATCTAATTATCTCATGCTATCCACGTGATTAACCTATTGCCATTAGTATCCCTAATTTAGGTTATATCCATTCCTAATTTACATTAGTATCCCCAATGATTGTCAAAACATATAAGTGTTGATATCCCCAACTATTGTGTTGAGCTCATTAAACTCACCCCCGATATCCCCAAGGTTAAACAACGTTTATTTTATATGGTTAAAAGAAAACAATTTTTCAACCCTCTACGAAAATGTCCCCTTCAAAATCTTTGCTTTCGACCATTTCAAAAGCATAAACCATAAATTTTAAAACAATAGGTTCCAGCCTTTATAATACTTTAAAACCCCTCCTTCGAAACCCGTCGACTTAGTTGAAGTAAAATTAAGAAAGAGTGGAAGCACAGCTTCCAAACCATTTGTAAGTAAACCTTTCGAAAGCATTGGAAATCAAACCTTTCGAAACTATTGGAACTCAAACCTTTCGAAACCATTCAACCTTTTAAAACATAAACCTTTCGAAAGCTTACTGGGTTCAAGTTAAAACATGTAGAAAAGTTTCTTTCAAAAACCTTTCGACTTCATTGGAAGCTTCCTTTTGACTTTGTCGAAAGCTCTGCTTCGAAAGCTTTGGGCATACTTCAATTAGAAAACAAGGGTAAATAACCTAAGTCGAAGGCTCTCTTCTAAAAGCATGGAGAAGCGGCTAATTTTAAAACAAGTAAACCTTTCGTCTTTGTCGAAAGGTTCAAAACAAAACCAAACAAAAGCGGCAGTAACCTTTCGACTGTGGCGAAAGGTTTCAAAACAAAATAGTGATAAAACAATAGTAACCTTTCGACTGCTTCGAAAGGTTTAAAACCTTTATTTTAAACATTTGACTTGGTCGAAAAAACCCAAGTCGAAAGCTCTTATTCGAAAGCAAAGCAGGCTATCTTTGGTTTATAAAACAAACACACATCAACCACTTTGGCAACCAACCTTTCGACTTAGAACCCTTCGACTTTGTCCAATTCATTACATACCAAGTAACTTGAAACCATATGCATTAGTTTGACCTTGTCGAAAGCTATGAACCTCTTGACCTTGTCGAAAGGTCTGGGCCGGAAGGTTTGGTGCCCAAAATGGCTGAAACATGCTAAAAGCATGATTTTCTTGTTTTTAATTTAAAGAAGATAACTTTTCAACTAACCTGCCTTGGTTTATCAAATACTCATTGGTTAACCATTACTTTTCATAAAATGCTGCCACTAATTTCAGAATTAAATAATAATTTTATTTTATAAAATGCCCCTTCTCTTTAATTAAATTTATAAAATATTTAAGTCCCATACCTTGAATAATTTTATATATTCATCAAATCACTAAGGAAAAATCTGAAAAAATCCCAGAAAATCTATTTTAATATGTTTCCTAATATATAAAAATTTTGAACCCAAATAATTATTATTTTAGCCGTAATTAATTTATAACCCAATAAATCATTTTCTTCACTAGAAAATTAATATAAAATATGCATAAATTCAAAAAATTATAGAAATTGAAACCCATCTCGAAAATCATCTTTTCTATAACATAAAATTATCCAGTGGCATTTAAAAATCATTTCATCTCGATTTTACCCTAAAACCGTATATATCTCCTTTTTAGCAAACTTGTTTAATCCATATAAATCAAGATTCAAGCATATCATCATTCAATATATCATAAAAACAGATTTACCCTAAAATTCGAAACCATATAATCATAAAACTAAAATAGAGATGTTGAAATTATTATTCACCTTAGATTGGATAAGGAAATTGAAGTTTGGTTGAGATTGATTCCTTCTGACTTGAATCCTAAGCTTTAAGTTGATTTTCTCTTCTCTTCTTCCTAATGGCCGGCCTTGCTTCTCACGGTTATAAAATTTTGTTTTAAGTAAAATGAACGTGTATGACTTAATGAGAATAGTATAAGGGTGTGAAGTATGGTTATTTACCCTAATGCCCTTATGTTTAATTTCCTAATTATTTATACAAGTTCGTTATATTTTAAATAAGCGCGTCCACCTAATTAATTAATCAACCTTAATCTCCTTATCTACATTATTCTGTTTAATTTATTCTAATTAAATCTCCTGAATATTTTCAATAAAATTAGGGTTGTTACAACAATCAAATAAAGAATTGGTTTCATGGTTGCACTACGTTTTCAACTGAAACAACTAGCAAGCTGAGTCGAGTGTGATGTGAAATTGATTTTTGTTTGAAGTCTGTGACTAGGTGATGTACTTAGCTTTATTGATTTTGACAGGAACATATGTACACTACAATGTTATGACTATTTATAAATTAATTGATTCATCAATTTCCATAATTTTTTGCATTCATATAATTGCATTACATTATAGCAAACCAAATTTGTATTTTACGGGTAGTATCCGCTGAAACCCTCACGAGACACAACTCGCCCTACGAAGGACACCCAAGGTTTAAAGACTTATTACATATGCAAAATGCAATCGTATTTCTCTATGAAAGTGTGGGTAATAAATTCCATTAGGTTCTAATTCAAGGACGAATAAAAGTTCTGTTGTGGGGTATTTGATGAACATCAAATTGTGTATATTTTAAACTAATTATTTACACATTTAATATTCACAAGGCAGTATTTATTTGTATTTTGGTTGTATTTTTTGCAGATTCTTGATTTGTAAAGAGTGAAGAAATTATAGAAGAATTGGCTTAAAAGAAGTCAATTGCATATATATATACAAAAGCTATTATACTCAACTGCTTTTGAAGATGTGCATTCACTAAGAGGTCACTAGTTCGATTCTCGCTTTACGCATATTTTTAAAACCAAGTTCATTTCCTAGAGCAAAAACCTTCCATAACACAATAAATCAAGAATCTTTCGGAAGATCGAATATACTAGAGGAAGATCATTCAAAAAGCTTCTATAATATACTCGAGGAAGATCATTCTAGACTTATATCTATTTGAATTGGATGAAGATTATGCAAGAAGTTTCTAGAGAAAAATCGAGTATAATAATTCTGGAAAATTCCCTTTTTATCAGGTCTACTCCTGGATTTGCAAGGAATTCTATAAATTTCCCTACCTGGCAACATTTGAAGACATCTTAGCATGGCTTGGTTTATTTTAGGTTTTTCTTTATTTTCTTCCTTTCGATTAGATTAGGATTTAATAAAATAGTTTTTTTCCTTTCTTTCTTTTTCTTGTACTTCTTTTATTTAGCATTATAAATCTATTTTATTTGTCTTCAATTCATAGTTTACTTATATTAGTTTTAATCTTTATCCTTTCTATTGCAGTACTATTTCAATTTTTATTTAATATTTAGCACTTAAATTCTAGATCTATTGGTTTTCCAAGTGGCCGGCGATCTCTTTAATTATTCCCTTACAGTACCTTATACCTCCTTGAATTGATTAACCATTTCTTTTAACTATTTTGCAAAACTTCATATTTTTGCAATTTTACAAATTTTGTAGTTTAAATTAATTGGATCCATATCTCTCAATTTCATCTAACTCGTCTATTTTAATTAAACACTACTAACTAATAAACTCCCAATGGATTCGACCCGTACTAGCACATTTATTACATTTGACGTCGTGCGCTTGCGGTAAATAAAATCGTGGTTTTTTTCACATCAAAAATTGTCGATCATCAGATCATAGTCTAGTGTGAGAGATAAGCAATCTCTATGAAAGTTGATATAGTATACATGACTTATGGTATGGAGAATCATATCTGACCAAACCAGCATTCAAAGAGTAAGCATAGTAAAGTATATGCTTACCTACTATCATCATCATCATATGACAAGCCTAAGTACAATGTTGATTGTTGGGTATCCAAGTAAACAATACCTAAGTAATATAACATCCCTAGAGTGATAAAAAATCATAGCAATCATAGCATCCAGTAATCAATCCCCACACCACTCTGGTGCATTGCATATAAGATAACTCGTATGGTACCATCATAAGCCAGAGACTAATGGAAAAGTCTCGGTTTCTTAGTTCTCAAACCAATACCACTTCGTACGACTAAGAACTAGAACCATAATCATAAGGTTCAAGAAATATACTACCATAAAATCAGGACACCATCATAATCCAAGTAGGCATCCTTACACACCTCCTCAATACGAGCATTATAGAAACCTCCAAGTATCAACGATCCCTTTTCACATGTCAATATTGTCGAACCCATTGTAACAACCCAACATTGAGAAGAAGATAATTAAAATTAATAATAGAGTTTTAAGTAAATAAATGGATTTTAAATGATAAAATGTAAATAATATAGGATTTATTTGTAGATGTATAGTAATTATGACGATTTGGAAATTAAGAAATTTATTGGGATTTTAATGATGAAATATTCTGCGAAGTTAAGAAATTTTATAATAAAATAATTATTGTTGTGATTTGAGAAAATAATAATTTATAGGAGATATCTATTTACATTAGGATGAGTTATTTGTTAAAGTGGTAATGAAGTTTTTTATGCTAAATATTTTTAATGCTATGTATTATTAATAAATGGAAATTTTGACTATTACAAAGAAATATTAATGTTTTGAGCTTGAATTAATTTTTAATTAAAAGTGCGTTAATAATTTTGTAAAGTTAAATAATGAGAAATAAAAGAGTTTTGGAATTTATCATAGTGATGAATTAAGTTTTATTAGATTATTTGTTTTAATGAATAATTTTTACTTCAACGGGCCTAATATTATGATTTAAATTTAAACGGTGAAATTATAGGAAATAATTTTCATAAAAATATACAGTGTTGGTAAAACACTATTATTAAATAAATGTGATTTTAATTAGGATTTGGAGTTATTTTGATAAGATAGATTAATTGTTTTGCAAAAGAGAATGATGTAAAGAAAAAATGGAAAATGAATTAATATTGGCCCAAGTGCCCAAACTTTAGCCAAAGAAAAATATCTTGCTCCTTTTCTTTATCTTTGTTTTGCTTGTGAAACCAAGATACTTCCTCATCGCTTTCAGAAACCCAGTCCTGTAGATTCTTTTGTTCATTTTTTCTTTATATAATAAAAGTTCTAAACTTAACCTCCTCATTCAAAAATCAAAACAAATCAAATAAAATCCCATAAATTCTGAAATTAAATATATGCTTCTCAATGACAAGTTACACTTCTAGAGATAATCTAAGTAGGATTTTTCTTAAGATTGGAGTTAAGTGCAATTCACTATGAATGGAAAATTTGAGCTTTGGAGAAGTAGTGGAGTGTTTTGGCTTGCCATTACTACGGTGAGTAATTATTACTTATAAATTTATGTTCATTCGAATGTTTGAATCCATTGTATGTTGTTGGTTGTAATATGAATTTTTTTGCTTCACTATGTATGACAAACCCATTCTTGCCTATTTTCCCACTTCATCAAACTATGATCATGTGATGTTTGCTATGTGAATTTGGGTAAGTAATTATGTTTGTATGTGTGCTCAAAGTGGGAGTGATCGGGGAAGGGAAACTACGATGAATGATGGAAAAATGGAATCAAATGGCTTACAACGTGGAGCTTAACTACTCCAGGCCTATCACCAATGGCTGATCCACTATGGGGTATGGGGCGGTAGAGTTTGGAGCTTGCTCTAAACAGAGAGCATTTGCATTATTTTAAAATTGATTTAAAATCCATGTTTTGAAAATAAAAATTAGGTGTATTAATAATATGAAGTTATTTTGTAGAAAAACAATTTTTTTTAATTTAATATTAATTATTTTAGTGAAGGAATTTATTTATTGAATAAAAAATGATGTTTGGGCTTTAAATAATCATTTAAAAATCCTATTTAGTTCTAGAAATTTATAAAAGTTTTATAATGAATATTACTTGATTTTAAAATAATTTTCATTGGTTATTGAAATAAGGAAGAGATTTTAATATACTTTCTATAGTTTGAAAATTAATAGAAAGTGGAATTTAAGAATTAAAATTTATTTAAATACCTTATTTGATTATAGAAAATTATGGGATGACTTCTATAAATAATATTTGATTATAAAAGAGATTTCTATGACTTTCAAATATGGAAAAGTGATTCAAAATTATGTTACAATGTTTAAATCCCTATTTTCAGCTTTAAATAAATGAGAAATTTATATTTTACTATTATATAAAATAAGAGCTTTAGGGTAAATAAATAAAATCTTTCTACAAAAAAAATCTCTTTTATAAAAAAATTGTGTGTTTTGTTTGATTTTATTTTCTGTATGACGAGAAGATTGAATAAATGGAGTTGGAATACCATCTGTTATGGGACTTTTAATAATATTTCTTCGATTATTCTTTGGACTTGTTATATAGAAATACTTATGTGATGTGAGTGTAATTTACTAGCATTGGGTAAATAGGTAAGTAACACTAAGTGGTATGGGACGTTGAGCTGATATTTGTTTAATTACTTAAATGTCACTTTTGATTCTATTGTGGGTTTAGGCTTTTATGATATCATCTAGATGTGTATTTTTAGAGCTTGGTAGTTTAGAGGAATATTCCACTTCAAGGGTTATTATCATCCAACATTTGAACCAAGTAGCATCTCGATGAACTTGGACTTCAAGATGATGAGGGAGTAGATCAAGAAGCTCATGAGATGTAAGGAGTGATGAAAATAAGAAGTAAAAAAAGTTTGGTGAAAATTTTCCTATCAAATCATATCGATACTGACATGATCAATCATGTCGGTACTAAGTTGTTTTATGAAATGGGATTTACCCTTCATTGTAAAAGAAGAAGGCATGTACTTTGAAGAAAAAGAAAAAGATTTATATAGGATAAATCATGTCAGTATTGACATGATTTATAGGAGCAATTTTTCAATGAAACTTAGGAACTTGAAGACTAGAAAAAGTATGAGGAAAGATCGAAGATATGAGATGCAAAATTATGTCAGCACTGACATGATCATGTTGGTACCAACATGATTTGAGTTACGAGTTTTACTTGTTCTGCATGCTTAAAGGAGTGGATTTGACTTTTTAGCTGGTCATCCGCAAGTTAGTGGCTTTGTGGGTGAATTTGCCTATACGAATCCATCCTTTAAAACTAAAAAATGAAACTTTTGGAATTTCTATCTCTTTCTTGTCATGAAGTGCTACTAAACTCAAATCTCGATAGGTTTCTAGATCTGAAAGCTATGTAATTTGATTGTACTTATCCAAAATCATTGAAATAAAATTAATAGTGGACTTTGGCAATGATTTAATGTCGAACCATTCTAAAATCTCATGTGTTCATGCTTTCATTTTCGATTTTAGATTCATTCATCTCGTTTTTGATTAATTTGGGGTGTTTTATCATTTTTTATCGTAACTTTTGTGGTGCTTTCAATGAAAATAAAGATTCTTAGGAGTAGATCTACACTTTAACTTTGGATTTAAAGAATCTAAAAGGTAGATCTAGAGCTTTTGTGTTGAAGGTCTGTGGTTATTTGGATTAAAGAAAAACCTACAAGAAGATCCGATAAGAGATGTCTCCAAGGAAAGGTTCTATGAAATCTGGAACTATTGTTGAAAGAGATAATGAAGGATCTCAGCGAGCAGAAGGTGAGACTACTCAATCTGTGTGTGCTCTATCGACATCTTTGTCTTAGCCTACTGAAGTTGTGAAGCTAAAATGTAGAGGATGCTCGATATGGATACAAGGGTGATGGAGCAGCAAAGGAATCAATGGATTTGATGAAACCTATGCAAGAGCAATTGATAGCATTGCTTAGCCCTGGCAAAGAATCGAATTGCGAAGGCGAACGGAGTACAGAAGGGAGTCGTCATCTTCTGATTATAGTGAAGAAACTCATCTTCTATAGAACAAAATAGAAGGGATAGAAGAATGTTGATGCAGAGAGGGGCTAGGGCAGCATAAAAGAGAACTGCAAAAGATGGTGCAACTCTGGTGAAGTCAAAACATCTCGGTATCAACATTTCCAATTAGGTCTGTACCGACATAATTTCTGAGGCAGTGAATCTTTCGAACATTGAAGCAGAGCAGCGGGATGTTGGTGCTAATGAAGGGCAAGAAGCTGGTGCTCAGACGAGCAGAGATCAAACATGTGGTGCATAGATGAATACCATGGAACCGGCTAGGAAGGAATGTAATTCGACAAGGCTTCGATGGAGAGGAGCTAGGTGAAGGGCTTCCCCAAAGACAGGGGAGCCTAGACATCAGGCAACTAACCAAGAAAACTTAGAGCTATTCCCGATGCTCACCGTCTAGCCGCCAAAAGTAGCGAAAAGTATATAATTGATATGGTTAAGAGAAAACTGAATGAAAGCATAAACATAATAACGAGTGGGTTTCGACACTGAGCCGAACCTCATTCACCAAAAACATTCTGGCAGAAAGGTATCCTATGAAATTTATGATACCTACTATGTCTGTATATAATGGAATGACTTATCTGAAGCAGCATTTGCTGAAGTATGAATGACATATGAATAGTGCTCATGTTGGAGATAGTGTAAGATGTAGGCACTTCCCTATATTTTTGGATGGAGTGGTGACAATATATTGCATCACATCAAAGTCCATATCATTGTTTGATTAATTGGCAAAAAAATTTATAGAGCAATTCCATGTCCACACTACACGACCAAAAAAAATAATGTCTTTTTGAATGTTCATTAGAGTTCCAAATAAACTTTAAAGAACTTTTTAAAGAGGTTTAACGCTGCTATTACTGAAATAAGCAATCCCGGGGAAGAGATTGTATTAAAGGCGTTGATTAATGGGTTCATCCAAGGACAGATTTCGGTAGGTGGCTCAAGAGAAACCAACCTTATATCATGGAAGAGTTTTACCAAAATGCATCCTAATTTCAGCACTTAGAAGAGGTAGATTTGGATGATAACGATTAAGAGGTACCAATGGTGCAATTCAAAGGAATGTCGCTATTATGCAGACTCGTGCAGTTAAAGTCCAACTAAATCCGCATAAAATCCTCGCTATAGTGCATAGCACTCTTTGACCACTATGCTATTTCAATTTAGCTATATTGAACAGTAGATCCACTTTAAGCCTCGATATTTTCCGCTACACCTGCTAAATCAAGGCAGCATCCACTTAGCAACATTAATATACAAAGGTTGATTTGATTGGTACTCTTCAAAAGCAAATCAATAAAGTTAGGATAAAGGCTTAATTTTAAGGCATAAGTGCTTAATATAAGTTATAAATCTTTTGTAGCCACAAAATCTAGTCTGCATAAATAATGATATTCTTTTGTTTTGTTATATAAGATTAAACAATATATTTTTTCCTACATAAATGATGTAACAATGAGAATAAATTATCTTTAAATATTTGGTTTTATTTCTAATGAAGCTTTTTACACCTCCACTATTTTCCGCTATATCTCCGCGTTATCCCTGCTCTGTGCGGTTAAAGCGCTTAGAGATTCTATAGCGGTGGAGGTGTAAAAAGTTATAGCAGGGCTAAAGCGGGGATATAACGGAAAATAACGAAGGTGCAAAAATGTTCATTAGATATAAAACCAAATATTTAAAGTTAATTTATTCTCATTCTCGCATCATTTGTGTAGGGAAAAGGAAATATTTTTTAATCATATATAATAAACCTGAAGATATCATGATTTACGCAGTCCTGATTAACGACTACAATAGGTTTCTAACTTATATTGACCACTCATGCCTTGAAATTTGGCCTTTACCCTAACTTTGTTAATCTAGTTTAAAAGAGAACTAGTCAAATTAGCCTTTTTATATCAATGTTGCTAAAGCAGGTACTAAAAAGTCTTGATTTAGCGGTTGTAGCGGAAAATGGCAAGGCTTAAAGTGGATCTACTATTCATTGGTGCTAAATTGAGAAACTGTAGCGGTTGAAGAGCACTATGCGCAATAGCGGGGATTTTGTGGGGCTTTAACTGCATAGTCCCCGCTATAACTTTTTACACCTCCACCGGTACGAACCGTTAAGCGCTTTAATTGCATAGATGTAGACTAGTGATGGTGCTAGGAACTTTGCATTGAATGTTGGGAGCAGCAATAATGCTAAGAGAAGGAAACAAGGCTCTGGTGGAAAAACGCAAGACACCAAGAAGTGCACGAGGTATACAAGATCTGAAGATTACACTCTACTAAATGACATAATTGAAATTGGCTACCTTGCAATACAAGGTACCGAGCACTACTACAAATCACCTCCAAGGGAGGCTATTGAGTAGGAAAGATGATCTATGAAGTATTATAGCTTCCATAAACCCATAGGCACTATACCAATGAATGTAGACATATAACAGTGTCATCGAGGATTAAATTCGAAAGAAAAAGTTATAACAATATGTTAGGAACCCGCAAGCGGGCATGTAGACGAATAGTAGACTCCAAGTGCAACTTGCCCAAGGGGATTAGCCTAGATCCAAGAGAGAAGAATTGAGATAGCCTTATCAAGGAATTGTGTTTACTAATATAACTAGGGGCCACCTCTAGTGTAGAAAAGCTGGAATGAAATAAAGCGCTGTGGCGGCTAGTTGAGGCATTACCACAAGGAATGTGTTTTGCTGTGGAGGATGGAACTCCAACAAAGTAACAAGGGACAATGACTGAAGATATTGTGTTTATAAATAGAGCTTCCAATGGGTTGGAATACCAACTCTTGACCCAATGGTGATAATGGTCGTGTTAGGGCCAGCTATAGTGCATAGAGTCCTTATTGACCGTGGAAGCTTGGTAAACATCTTGTTAAAACAAACCTTTGACAAAATGTGCCTCGATTAGAAAGATTAGAAGCCTTGTAATTCTCACATTCAAGGATTTATCAGAGAGGCTAAGGAGCTGGTAGGATGCATAACTTTGTCGATTGAGTTAGGATAAGTTGACCACAAAGTTGTGCAGGTGTAAACATTTGTTGTTGTGGATAGTTTTTTAGCTTACAATGATTTTCTAGGCCGACCGACCTTGAAAGCTTTCGGATTCCAATTTCTCCTTGGTGTCTGATAATGAAATTTCCAACCACAAATTGAGTAGGGGTGATCCAAGTTGACCGGAGCATAGGTTGAGTGTGTTATGTTGCTGAGCTCAGATATGCAAAGCGATGTGAGAAAGGGAAGGGTTTAGAGAAGCCTCTCTGCATTAAGTCTTACAATGCATAACAACTACGGTCTAAGTCCTAACTCGGGTCAAACAATAAATTTTACAAACCAATGGACCCACAAAAAGAGTCAGATGATGCGAGGGTGGCCCTAACTAAGTTGGCGATCGACGTTTTGATCAATGATGAGGATCCAACAAAGGTTCTCAAGATGGGGCCTCGGCTCAGCCTAAAGATGATGAAGGGGTTGGTAGGGTTTCTTTGGGAAAACATGGATGTGTCTACATGGATGCATTCTAATATGTATGGAACTTCGTCGAAGATAGTGTTGCATGCATTGAATGTAAACAAAAGGTACCTCCTATGAAGTAAAAGAGGGGTACCGAATTCACAATGGCTTCATCCACAATGCACTATGTTGATCGAAGAAGTGGATAAGCTAAAGGCAAATGGCTTCATCCACAATGCACTATATTCGGATTGGGTATCGAATCCTATATTGGTAAATAAGGAAAATAGAAGATGAGGTACTATTCAGACTTGAATAAAGCATTTCCCAAAAACTACTTTCCCTTGCCGAAGATCGACCAACTTGTAGATGGAATAGCTGGACATGAACTGCTATCCTTTATGGATGCATATTCTAGCTACAATCGGCCAGCGATGCATGTCTTATATCAAGAGCATATGAGGTTCATCATCGATTTATGGCCGTATTGTTGCCGCGTCATGCCGTTTGGCCTAAAGAATGCTTGAGCTACTTACTAATGACTAGTGAACATAATGTTTAAAGATCAGGTCAGATGTACTATGGAGGTCTATATGGACAATATGCTTGTAAAGACATAGCGATCGATAAATCCATGCGCAATTTCTCGAAAATGTTCAATGTACTTAAGAGTATAGACCGAAGTTCGATCCACTGAATTGTTATTTCATAGTTGCATTAGGCATGTTCTTGGGTTTAATTGTAAACTTAAGGTGCATTAAAGCCAACCCAACATAGATTAAAGCATTAAGAGTGTTTAATGCCCCAAAGACAAGGAGGGAGATTCACAACTTGAACGGGAAGGTTGCAACACTTAGATTCATCTCGAAGAAGACCGATAAGTGTGTACCATTCTTCGATGCCGATAAGAAAGAGAGAGGGTAAAGTTTTTCTAGATGAAGGAAAGTCGGGATGCTTTCGAGAACCCATTAGATCATATGGAGAGACTACAAGTATTATCGAAGCTTTGGAAGGAGAATATATGTTCGTTTTCATAGTGGTGTCCACTCACACACTAAGTGCAGCCTTAGTACGTAAGGAGAGAAGAATCCAAAGGCTAGTATATTACATCAGCAAAAAATTTAATAAATCAAAAAAGAATTATTCGAAGTTAGAGTAACTGCTGTACTGTTTATTGATAACCACGAGGAAGTTGGGGCTTTACTTTAAGGCTCATCGAATAAAACCACTGGTTTATCAACCGTTGAGGTAGGTATTACATCAACCCAAGACTTTGGAAAGATTAATTAAATGAAATATCAAGTTAAGCCATCATGATATATCATACCATCTTATGAAGGTGATTCGAGGATATCCATCGATGGAATTCATTATCGAGTTCATTGTCCGGGATGGGAAATGAAGGAGGTTTAGTCCAACTAATTCAATGGAAACTATAAGCAGATTGCACCTCCAATAAGCATCATTCTCAGGTAGGAGTAGTTCATGTGAACTTTGAATGACAGAGGATCGGTTATACCTTAAAGCAAGAGTTCAAAGTGACAAACAACAAAGCTGAGTACGAAGCATTGATTGTGGGACTCACGGTAGCAAAGGAACTGAGAGTCAAGACATTGCCATATTCAACGACTCGTTTGGTGGTCTGCTAAGTGAAGAATGAATTGTAGGCCAAGGGAGCAAGACTTACCCTTTACTTAACAAAATTATTGGAATTATTGAAAGATATCAAACATTACACAATAACGCACATTCCTAGGGAAGAAAATATGAAAGTTAATTCACTAGCCAAGATGGCCAGCTATAGGGATGCACAACTTATGGGTATTGTTCCAGTTGAAGCTTTGGTGACTCCAAGCACAGACGTGATAGATGTTGATTAGATCTTGAATTTTATGGAAGTGAAGGAGTCATGGATGGCTCTAATTAAACAATATTTGCTAAAAGGGACTCTATCGAATAGAAGCAATAAACGATGGAAACTCCTACCTAAAGTCTCTCGATTCATTATGCGAGTGCTGTGTCAGAGTGGATTCTAAATGCTCTTACTGGGATGTGTCACCAAAGAGGAAGCTATGAAAATTCTTGTAGATGTGCATGACGGTAGTTGTGGTTCTTTGTTACGGAGAATTCTAGCCAACAATCTGTCAGGATGCAATCGACTTTTCTAAACTATGTGATAAGTATCAGAAGTTGGTGAAGATACCTAGAGCCTCATCCCCTTAACTTATGCAAATGGTTAGCCCATGGCCGTTTGTAGTGTGGGAAATTGATGTCATCGATATGCTACTGATGTCGAGGGGTGGAGCAAAATATGTTATAATGGTTGTGGATAGTTTACAAAATGAGCCAATGAAGAACCACTAACAACGATTACTTTGAAGAAAGTGATCAACTTTGTAGAAAGAACATTTTTGTGCATGTATGAAGTTCCATAGCAGATAATCACCAATGATGAACTCAATTTGAAAGTTCCGAGTTTAGAGAAATCTATGCTCGGTACTGAATTGAGAAGAGCTTCTCGGTAGTAGCATAACCACAAGCGAATGGACAGGTGGAGCCAGTTAACAAGATGATCAAATTCATCATCAAAAAGTGATTAAAAGAGCCAAGGGAAACTGGGTTGATGAGCTACCACTGGCATTGTTGGCTTATAGGAAAATCCACTACTCCGCGACTAGCCATACCCCTATTGCATTTTATTTACGTATCTTTTAGCACAAAAGTTGCAGGGATCGCTTCCACACAACATCGACCTGTATACATAACCGTGCCAAAAACAACAAAGTATAAAACAGAAGTCAATTTCTTGGAAGCTAGACACCCTACTTCTTCTTTAGTGTCTTCACTAGGGTATCACCCTTCTTCTTTAGAGGCCAGTGTTTTCCTCCCTTAATAGATTTTGAAAGAGGGTTCTTGTCATCATCATCAGAGCCAAACTTTGGATGACTAGAGGCAGCTCCGAGTACAGGTTTGGAAGGGATCCGGGTAGGGCTAGCTGGGGGATTGATATGGAGGGTTAAGCTAGGAAGGGATCTCGATCGTGGAGGAAGAAAATTCTCTATACCCGACTCGAGCTTAACCTTGATTTTGGACATGTCGAATGCCAACCTCTCTGCACAGATATAGAGTCAGTCCCTTTTTCACTGATTATAGCCACGTCTTCATAGATGGATACTTTAACATTCTTATGGACTTCTAGTGCCCCTATCTTCTAGAAGTCAGTACCGGGGTCAGAGATGGAAGGGAGAGACAAAGGATTGGACATTGTAGTTATGTTAATAGACATTGCTGTGATGGTGTTGGGCTTATAGCATAAATGGCCAATGGCGGAGAAGGCAGTGTAGGATTATAACCTATAAGATTACAGATAGAAAGATAGAGACTAGAGATGTCTGTACGCAAGAGGTGAAGCTTCTCAAGGACCAAGGAAATTAAGGACATGCCTTTGACTAGTGAGGACTCCTTTGAAGGAGACTTATCGATCCACCCTTTCTCTAGATCTTTTAGAGGTGTAGGCAAGGAAGATGAAATCCCCAGGACAAATGGAGGTTGAAGTGTCGGGATTATAACTTTCAAAAACAACAGTTTTAGGAGCTGCAGAGACAGGTGTTTCAATAGGGATAACCTCAGAATCAATTTCAAAGGAAGTAATGATCTCTAGCTGAAACTCTTTTAGAATAAGAGAAGTGTCGACCGCATGGTCTGATAAGCTAGGACCGGCAAGAGACTTAATAAGCACCTGCTTCTCAAGTATAGCCTCTACAACCCTGATTCTTATACCCTCATGTAGGGCTGCTAGATCTTCATTATTGATAAGCACACTTTTCAACCTTTCCTCGTCAATGTCACTGCCAGATGGTTTGGCTCTTCTAATGATCTCCTCCCAAGCCTCGGTCAGTGTAACGGGATAGCCGCCTCTCAACCACTTGAGGCTCCTTGTTTCAATAGCATTTGCAAATAACTAGAGGCGAGTAGCTTCTATTTCTTCCTCGGTCTGGGCTGCCTTGTCCTTAAAATCTACATTTTCCTTATCAACAATGGCTAGCCTGATTTTTAAATCGGCAAACTCGCTCTTTACCTGCTCTCTTGATTTTTTTCAGCCTTTAGGTCAGCTTTGAGTTTTTCAACCTTTGCCCGAAGTGCAACATTCTCAGCTTCTTTTCCCTTAATGTCCTTCTCAAGGTTGATGCTGGCGGCATTGGCATTCCTCGATTGTTCATTAAGAAATAGGCTCTCAGCTATGTGAGCCTTAGCTAACTCAGTTAACCTTTATTGGGAATCCTTAGCAGATTTAGCATTTTCATCCTTGTTTTTCTGAAGCTTAGCTAGTTCGGTCTTGTATTCCTCACAAAGATGGGTATGGTTGGCCTCACTGTGTCAAAAGCACGAATGATTAGCTGATTTGCTTTATTGACATCCAACAGTCCCTTGGCTAGCCTTTTCCACTTAAACAACTAGTCCATGATCTCGTGATGTCTATCAAGACCTTCATTAGCTTAGCTTTGTAGGAGATAATTAACGTTGCAATCAAATTTAACCCCTCCGGTCAGAAGTCGGGAAGGGCAATCTGCATTTTCATGATACGACATTAGATTGGCCTTTGGGGAAGAGGTGCAATAGTGTGTCGAGAATTTAGTTCCTTTCCAACCCTGTGAGATCTTTAAGAAGAGGAAGGGCTGATAGAATTAGATTGATGGGAGGTTGTGATTAGGGCCTTAAGCTATTTCATGATAGTAGTACTAAGAGGTTAAGTAGATGAGGGAAGATCAGAGCAGGAAGTTTTTTGATGCTGGTAATATTACGTATGGTAGGAGTCATAGTCACACTTAGTGTGGTCACATGTCTCCCTATGATCATCGCAACGATGTTGCCTTTCTTTGGCATCAGACGTTTCTTTTTTCCTTCCTCTTAAGTCTCTTGTTCTCGAACTTATAATAGGGGTCCTGGTAATAGTAAGAAATCCTAAGAGTCCCGAAGTGGTATTATCTAGTGCCTTCTCGTAGCCTCTCTATTCAGGTGTATCTTCCCATTGTAACTAAAAAGGAAGATATACGATGTTAGACTTGAATCGAGGGATCGAGAAAAAGTATGGAGTGTTTGTGCTTGTGATCTTATATGTGCGTAAAGTGTTAGCGTACCCTAGGTAACCTACAGACCATGTTTAAGAGGGTCCAGGGATGGAATTTCTTTACCCACGGTGGGTCGTGGCACGTCGCCCAAAGGAAAGCTGAAATTGCATAAGCTGTAATTTTGGATATCTTTGAATTTCAGCCCAGCAAAAGGGAAGTTGGAGAGGCTCCCGAGGTTGCTAAGAGAACTAAAGATGATGTCGGACGTGCCCATTGGAGGAGTTGACTCTTCAATAGGGTCATGACGTGGTTTAAATGCAAGCCCAGAAGACTTGATTACTAGTTGTTTTGGTCTAGAAGGTGATGTGACCATGTTGCCTTCAAGGGATATCTCCCCAAATGATTCATTTCCACCAGCGCTGTCATCTTCCTCGTCCTCTCACTTATCTTCTCCTTTATCCACATTTTGATCTCCTCCTTCGTTTATATTCTCGCCTCCTCCTATACCTTCTTCATCTAAATTCTTAACTCTTTTATCTCCTTACTCTTCTCCAAGATTCGCCTCAGTTCCTTGATCACCACACTCCCAGTTCATTATCGTCAGAGTCATTAACAAAGGCAGCGATTCTGCGAGCAGTTCGAGTTTCTCTAGTTGGAACTAGATTGGGGACGATGCTCCTTTCATTATAAAAAAGGTAGAATGCCAAACTTGAGCATTGGTAAGGAGGCATATAATTTTCCTTAAGTCTAGATTAATTCCCTTCATAAAGGCAATAAGATCGAACAAGGAAAGAGTTGGGACTCATTCCGGGAGATCTGATAGAAATATAAAAAGAATGCTAGTTGCTTGGGTGAAGAAGGCCCTAGTATGATGAGAATGTCGCTCAAAGAAGCTTATGGCCAGATAGCCATAGACGATTGGAGCCCTCGGTGCATCGAACGAAGAAGTATTTACTCTTAAAGTGGCTTCTCTTATTGTGAGCCCCTAACAACCTTACAGCAATTGAAACTTCCAGTATTAGCAATGAATGGGCCTCTCCTTCCTTTGTGAAGCTGAGCAACTAGGTAAGCTCTTCAAAAGTCAGCGAACAACCCAAGTGCATCGTGAATATAGTGTAAAGAGAGCTCAACTAGGCATAACCATTTGGGTGTACTTGGGTTGGAGCTAGCTCGATCTCTTAAAGAAAGAATTTCAGAAATTCATTGAAAGGAGGAACGGCTCCTGAGAGACACATGTATCTGTTGCATGTAGTGTAGTCAACTGGTGGAAGATGAGCCCTTTGGTGGGGTGCAGGCAGAAGAACCTCACCTTCGAGAATCCCGTGCTTGAGGCAAATCAGTCTTGATTCTTTAGTAGTCAGCCTAAAGGCTGTTCGATTTGGAGGGTTATCCAAGACCATAAGGACATGCCAATCGTCCCTTAGAGGGACAAGGCAATGAGGTTGGACCATCAAAGTGGCTTGAAGCTAGAGTTCTTGCATAATAGAGTGCCTTACTTCTGATGGAGTAGATGTAGACATCTCGGTAGTAGAACAACTTGCCTTTGGAGGTGTAGAAGACTGGTACCAATTCGAAGATGCGGGGATCATCTGACATCTCCCATTCTATACTGAAAAATTTACTGACAAATGTAATCGGGTATATTTTATCCTTTTTTAAAGGAAAATGAGTGGTCCTCTAGTAATAAAGAAGAGCACTTATGTATTTTATTCTACACCAGAAAATAGAGTTGTCAACATGTCTGATAGGTAGTGATACCCCCATGTACAATGTGAAATAAAAATAATAAAAAGAAACCCCAATCCTAGAAAACTAAGGGCCATAATAAAAAATACAACACTATCCTAAATATGCTGAGTAATTATGTCCTCGAAATCAGCAACATCCATCCAGTCCAATAAGCATATCTGAAGCTGCAAAAAAGTCTATATCAAAAATGTATGACCAATGCATATATATGCATATAAATTTATATATATATATATATACATACATATACATGCACATAAAAATTTATATACCTATATATATGGAAAATAAAAAATATACTAATCTAGTAAAAATAAAACATGTGATATTAAAATTAAATCTGAATATGAATCAATATAGAGTATAACACAATCATACTACATAAAGAACAAACAAGTAACGAGAAATTCAAATTCATGGATAATATCCTAATAATAATGAAGTATCAAATGTGTCCTTAGTATGATGTCCAAAGAAGCTAGGTTTAATTAGAGGTGAGTGTTATATTCGAAATTACAATATTTTAAAATCTAACTAACTTCCTAGACATAATTAGCATCGGATTCATTGGCATACATATTAAATAAAGGAGTATTTAAGGGGTAGTTATTATTTCTACTTTTAAATACTACATTTCTCTTAACTAAATTAATACGATATTTAACCTTTTTAAGGTATTCATTAAAACTAATATTAACATCTTTATTATAAATAAGGTTTGAAGGTCTAATTAAAATAAAACAAAGCAATTTTATATATTAATTTATCTATTGAACTATTTATATTATTAAAAACCTGTTGACTTCTTTCAAATCATATATACCAACATATTATGGTAAATACAATATCAATTACTAATATATGAAATCCTTTGTAATAAAACGTAAATCTATTCCAAAATAGCTCACAATTAATATTATTATTAGTTAAATTAAAATAAAAAATATTAAGACATTTTATAAGAACATAATTAGTAATATGACACTCAAAATATAAATGAAAAATATTTACCATTCTCAAATTACCAAAACAATATTTATTATCAATAACTATATATTTTTATTTTGATATTCTGCTTTGACTGAAATTTGTGTATTCGATGTACAAAGTACAATGGATGTCGACTTGTGTTGACCAACCAGATTACGTACATTGACCATTGTAGTGCATTGTATCAGTCTATGCACTGTATGTCCTATATCTATGGCACAGTGTACATGAACACTTTATGTAGATAGCCCGTTCGTACTGGTAAACGAGCCCCATCACGCTACATAATTGTGTGTTTGATTTTACATGTACTGTAGAATGAACGATAATGGAACCATTGTCCGAAGCGACATCTAGTTATCTTTGTAGGGTTACAGGATTGTGATGTTCAACTCGAAGTGTCGATGCATGAATTTCTTAGACGCCGAAGTGTGTTCTTGTGGCCATTTCTTGAAATCATCCCATTTAAATTGAGTTTCCAACCTATATTCGATGAAAGTTCAATGAAAATTAGTTGCCTCTCCTCTTATAAGCAAAAACTTGTGAAACCAAAGACCGACCTTAAAGAGACTCGATATCAAAAAAACTCAAAGCTAGCTTTGTAAAACGTCAAAGTCAGATCCAAGAGGACTTAGAGTAGAGTCTAAGAAGTGTGAGTTCAGTCTTGGGTTTCGTTATGTCAAATCAGCAATGATGAGATTGGGGAGGCACCAGTTCGAGGTCGACCATGGATCGACGATGGCAATGTCAACAGTGACGATGAGATGTCGGTAGCACCAAGACCAAAGCAAAAACCCACCTCGAGTTAAAGTCACGGATGAAAATTGACTGAGATCTGGTGAAGTTGAAGAAGCCGGTGTCGACTTGATTGCGACGACTCGATTAAAGAAAGCGGCACTAAGGTAGATGGCGGTGGCATTAGCAAGGCTATAGTTTGAATTCACAAGGGTTAAAGATGCGTTGTGCTGAGTGAATGAAGGTGCAAGCTAAAAAATCTCTAAGTGTTTTCTTGTATACTTAGAAAGATAATGATGTCGAAACCAACATGATCTTATCGGTAACAATATGTTTCAACCCCCATATAAAAAGAAGAAGAAGAAATAGGAAGTCTACCCGATAAAGATATGGTGTGGCTTCCAAAAAATTAAAAGTTCCAGCCATTCCTTAAAAGAGACGATATAGCGACTACATGAAGTAGTGAATGGTTGTTTTTGGAATAGACATGACACTTTAGGATAATAGTTAGTCTACTGATAAATCTGCTATTGTTGGCATCTGAATGCTTGTCTAGATCCAAAGCATGCTTTGTTTTCACGAAAGCATACTTTGGGAGGCAAGTGTTATCTAGCATTTGAACCAAGCGACATCTCGATGAATATGGACTTCAAGATAATGAAGGAATGGATCAAGAACCCAAGAGATTTAAGGAATGATGAAAAGAAGAAGTATAGGAAGGTTAGTGAAAATTTTCATAAGTCAAATCATGTCAGATTTGACATGGTTAATCATGTCGGTACTGACATGATCAATCATGTTGGTATCGAGTATGCTTTGTGAAGTGGGATTTACCTTGAACTACAGTAGAAGAAGACATGTACTTTGAAGGAAAACCAAAGATTCTTATAGGACAAATCATGTCAGTACCAACATGACTTATACGAGCAATTTTGTCGACGAAACTTGGAAACTTGAAGACTTGAACAAATATGAGAAAGGATCTAAGGTACGAGATGCAAAATCATGTCGGCACTGATATGATCATATTGGTACTAACATGATTTGAATTATTGATTTACTCATTCTTCGTGCTTGAAGGAATGGATCTGAATTTCTACCTAGTCTTTCACGAGCTTGCGACTTTGATTAGTGAATTTGCCTATAAATATCCATCCTTTAACAATGAAAAATGGACCTTTTGATATTTCTCTCTTTCTTGTCACGAAGTGCTGTTGAACTCGAATTTCAATAGGTTTCAAGATTTGAAAGCCTTGTAATTTAATTTTACTTGTGCAAATCATTGAAATAAAAATAATAGTGGACGTGTGCAATGATTTGAGGCTGAACCACTCTTAAATATCATGTTTTCATACTTTCATTTTCGATTTCAGATCTTTTTATCTCCCTTTCGATTGATCTAGGGTGTCGTGTAATTTTTAATGAAACAGCTACAAGTTGGGGTTATATTTGCGATCACACGTTCATTCTCTAAGGGCTAACTAGTCGAGAACCATTTTCTCTTGGGCAATGATCTAGAAGGTATCGTATTACTGAGTTGCTCCCATTAGGACTTATCGAGTCGAGAGTGCTAATTATCATTCTCTTCAGGATTATCAAGTCAAGATTATTTACTTAAAATCTATGTCATAGGGCACACCTTTATATGGAGAGTGTGATTAGGACCCGCTTGATAAGTTAGTATCCATCATAACAGTCCTGATTGCGGGGTCATGCCCTAGATTTGCGACATCAATATGATGAGATCGAGGCTGAGAGTTATCACTCTCATTAGAGCCATTATCCAAATGCCACTAACGACCAAAAATCTATAACATGGGCAAGTAGGAGTCAAGACCGATGCATAGCGTAGACTTGAAGCATGTTGATGACATGCAGATAGATATAGAGGTATCATGATTCTAGGAGTAACTGTGGCATTGTAGGAAATAGGCTGCGGTCATTAGCGTTTCCTGGAGCAGTGCCACGGTACATCAGTCTCCCATCTATATGATCACGATAAATTCATTTCTGATGAGTTATTTGATGTTACCACCTCATAGGAGATGACGATTGTATGACATTAGAGACTTGCGATATGCTTTATGTCATTTAAGGTAGCCTAACCAAGACAACTGCTTGTTGTCTTTCTATATGACATTAGATACTTGTTGTGTGCTTGTTTGTCATCATCTCTTAGAGCCTTTAGTTGATAGATGTTTGGATGTGATTTATTATATTTATCTCTTAAAGACATTCGGTTGAAAGTTCCCAACTCGCGTTAAGACTGGTTGTCGAGATAGTTCATTGTGTTTATTAGGTGTGTAGTATTGAATTTATGTGTTATATTGTGAGTCTGCATATATTATAATTTCTATATCTCACTTAGGACCATGCAGTCGACGGTTCTTGTGTCTCATTAGGGCGGATGGTCAAGGTATATATTATTAGATGTTGTATTTATAGGAACTGGGCTGATTGGAAGCAGGTGAAATAAGTAGATATTAAAATAATTAACTATCTTGGATCCATTGGGCGTATGAAGTCTAAATGGATTTTAGATCCAATATAATAAAGTTTTAAATAAAATATTTTATTTAATTTAGTTGAAAGGAAAATTAAATTAAATTTAGATTTAAATATATAATAATTAATGCATCAAATATATTCATATATGTGAAGTGTAAGTGCAACACATAAGCTATGTACATAGTTAATGTGTATGATATAGGTTTTGGGATTTACACTGCAACAGACACATTCACCCTTTATATATGCTTTAGTTGCCCATTCTTTTATTTTGAAAACATGTAAATAATACTAATATGAACATACAAAGTTCAGCTACACTTATACATGTTATATTAAAATATTTTACTAATAGACAATAGATAACTTATTTTTATAACATGAAAATTAATGAATAAAGTGGGCATATATAAATAAAAAGACAATTAAAATTTTAAGCATATATGCATATTAAAATTAATTTTGACCATATTTTTTATTTGCAATCTATAATTAACAAGTACGAATTAAATTTCAACTTGGGAAGAATTTCAAAGTTAAATTTGTGATTTTACAAAAAAGTTAATTTTATAAACTTTGAATTAAAATAACACACACATACATACACAAACATAATTAATTGCAAACTATGGTTTAAAACTAAAATAACATATGTATGTATAAAGTTAGTAATTTAATATATGTGTTAAGATTTAAAGTTAACAGATTAAAAGGCTAACATTAAATTAGGAAGGATTCAAAACTTTATGATATTTTATACAAAAGTCCACCTTTTTTTTTGAAAAAGTTTTAAAAAAAGTATAAAATAATAAAAAATTATATCCAAACAACAATCATATAACTTATATTCAGTTTCCAAATAATTTCAATTAGACAAAACATGAACTTTATTCAAGTTTATATATATAAATATGTAATAAATAATAAAATCATATCAATTATTTTAAAATTAGGTTTCAATCAAAAAAAATTAGTTAAACATAATTTCCAAAACAAGGACAAACGAAAAGCTTAGGCACATATAAATTCGTTGTAAAATTTCAGATCCAAACTACAACGATAGTATGAACAACTAATTAAATAAGATGTAACATATAATATCTTATTTTCACCTTCTATTTTTGGACATCCAAAATCGGAGACAAACACCGTCAATCTATGCTTGCACACTAACCTCGGACATTAAAAATAGTGGGCATGGGTTTTTGTTTGATGGCTAAATCTCTATCGGATTAGAAATTAGCCGATCAAATTTTAAATAATAATAACCACAAGCGCACGGCATACAATTTTAGTACGTGGCGAATACGGGTCGATCTGTAGGGAATTATGTAGATTTTAAAATTTCTATTCAATCAAATTAAACCAAGAGTTGAAGTTTTGATTAGCTAAGAAAAAATGTAAACAAAAAGCTAGAACAAAAAGTGATGGAAAATATGAGATTAGAAAATAATTTAGAGGCAAATACACTCTCATATTTTTGTAAATCAACACAAAAATAATCTATGATCTCTATTTTGATATTAAGTGGAATTAATTATGTATTTATCATAATTATAGTTTATTTATGTTATTAATTAACATAACTTAAACCATCAAACTATAATACAACAACCAAAGCCACTTATCGATTCTCATGAAAATGAAGTCAAAGCAAAAGCTATTTTAAGTATGATCTATTTACTATTGTATTTAGTAACATAGATCATCAAATTTTGTTTCTACCTTAATTACATAATAAAATATCAATTAGTAAAATGATGATGTAAATTGTGTTTATGTTTGAATAAGAGTAGTCTATTTGTAAATACAACATAGGCTAATTCATTTTTATAAACTTACATCAACATTTACTTCTCATGAAGCATAAAAGAGACCATAAATCACAAAATATGTTGAATTTACATAATTTTAGAGAGCTTCATTACCCCTAAATTGAAGGGGTTTAGCTACTCATTTGTGTTATCATATCAACACATGTAAATTTCAACATTAAAACAAAAGCAAAAAAGGTAAAGGCTAATTAGAATAAAAGAGAAACTAAACTATTTGATTAAAAGTAAAACTAAGCTACTAACATGAAATGAAAGAGCATGTAAATAAAAATGAACAAAAAAAAAATAAGAACAAGGAAGAAGTAAAAGAACAAGAGTCTTAGGAAGCCATTTTTATTTCATTTAACTTTGAGGCTACAACTTGCATACTAATTTCCTAAGTAATTAAAAAAAAGATCATTTACATGTACATAAGAGGGCTATTTATACATGAACAAAACCCTAATCCAATTTTTAGGGGGCTTCCCAAAATACCCTTTAGGAAATGTGGCCACCATGTAATCATTAGTCTCTAATTAATCCATCATTAAGTATGCATGAAACTTTAACCTCCACTGACTTGTCCATTAGCTTCTAATTGAGGATTAAGGTAAGTGGGCAGGTGGGGTCCGGTTTGAATTATTTCCATCTTCGTTTCTTTGTTCCATCCTTGTGCATGCATGAGACCACCTTCATATTTCCATCCAAAAATTCCTATAATTAAAAAGAAAATGCAAAAATAAATATTCTCCGAATTAATTCATGCACAAAATTACTATTTTACCCCCACATTGATGTATGAATGATGACTTGAAAGCATATTTGAAGTTTGGTTTCAAACATGTAAAAATACCCAATTATGGCTTTTATTTAAATGAAAATAGATTAAATATGGATGTAAAAATATGCACATTTATGTGCACATCAGTTTTAATTTTTAAAATCTAAGATCAACATAGACAAAAAGACAAAAATGTCACAGTTGAATAAAAATAAGAATACGCATGAGTCTCAACAATTTAAATATCATGGAGATTTTACCAAGAAAATAACATTCATAATTTCCAACACATTTACCATTATTAATTAATAATAATGTAACTATGGTGTAAAGGAGATATAATGAGCCAAGCATTATGTAAATATAACTTATCTTGACATTTTCTCTATTCTCTATCTGCGATTGTACGATTGGATGGAAAAAGGAAGAATGTTTCAACTATGTTTGGACTACGCCTAACCCTATACACTCCAGCCCAAACTAAGGGATCTGGTGGCTAATGCATAAGGAAAGATAGCCTACATACCCCTTTTAGTTGACCAAGCCCATATAGTTCGGTTCCTGCTCTTCTCCTACATATAAATTCTTAGTAGTACATAACAACTATGACATCAATGTAAGTATTGCAACCAATGTAACCATTACAACTAATGTAACCAATGTAAGTAGAAACAATACTTTGACTCATCCATCACAACAAATCATCATATGAGGTAACAACAATAAAAACACACAGCTATCGAACGTCAGCAACACTGATATCCAGTTAAATATTGGTGTTTGCCTATTTTTTGAGCAAACAATTTTGGTGCTTTTACTGAGTATTTACTCTCAACATTCCTTCGAAATCAAAGAATGAGGTTGGTGCTACCAGCGGGAATATAGGGAACACCAGTGCACCCAAATAGATAACTTCTATTCATGTTGATTATTCAGCAAGCATTCTAGTGCTAGCAGATGTAATTACCAAAGGAAATCTCGATAGAGTTGTGGCCAAGCTAATTGAATGTTTCGCTGCCCAACATCAAGCAATGGTGTACCAACTGATGATATGCTTGGGGTAGCCGCAAACTAATGGTTGCAACACCTGAACACAAGGGCGATCACAGTCTATAGGATCTAGAAGACAATGGGTGTCACAGTCTGATGAAGAATTTGATCAAGCATGTCCAAGAGCTAGAAGAAGGAATGATGAAGGAATGAAACAAGCAATAGTTAAGCCCGGAGCCAGACTCGAGAAGTGGTTCGGCATTGAACCAGACATGGATAATGCCGAACTGTGGGAAGCTACAACAAACACGTCTCATTCCCTTATCGAAATTTTGGTCAATAAAGAACAAAATGATCACTGGACCGATCTAGGAGCCATAACAATGCCCATAACTGAAGATCAAGCCATCATAGAGAGGATGATAGAAATCATTCCCTCCAAATGGAAAGGTCGAGCTATCATTGCCAATGACCCGAACCGGGGGATAGGTTGGCTTGAATATGGCTCGAATCATTATACAATGTATTTAAGGTGAAAAAAGGAGCGAGGAATCAGAGCTAGTTTTAGCAGTATCTTCTCCCTAGAGATAGGACTACAAGGGACCCCGGAGGTTTCAAGATGCCTACTATAAAACCATATAAAGGACTTACTAACCCTGTAGTACATTTACAATGGTATACCCAACCCATGCTGATGAGTAGAGTATAGAGGAAGTCTTGCGCAGGTGCTATTCTCAATTATTGGCAAACTTAACCACTATGTAGTTATGTGGTTAACCCTAAGGATCAATTCATTCCAATGCGATGTTAAAGAAGAAGATTATTAGCCAATTCTAGGTGCATATTAAACAACCAAAAGATGGATACTCATCATCTTATGTGAAACAAAGGGAAGATGAGTCACTATAACACTACCTATCTCGGTTTAATGCCACTACTGCTGGAATTCAAAACATGAACGAAAGGTTCACCTTGATAACTTGTATAGTGGAGTGTACCCTGGAATGAAATTTACTAAATGATCAATAATGGAGAAACCAGCTATGTTAGAGGAGTTTGCCTATGAGCCAGTAAAGTACATTCGGTTGGAATATGCTTCATCAGGAAGGAGGCCTGGTATAGCTACTAGAGAAGAGTCTGATAGTGACCGCAAATGATGTTGGAAAATATGAAAGCTTCTTTCCTAGCTAAGTATTTAGAGATAATGGAGCATTCCTCATATTCAAGGAGCAAGTAGCACAAATGCATGTCTAGAGAGACCAAGTTCGGAATTCTATTTGCAATCCATCAAGAATGGATATAAGGGAGTATGCAAGGTAGGAAGGAGCCATTGAAATATGGACTTCCTCAAACCGTATCGGCTAGAGCTCGAACCAAATCGGATCGATTCAGAACTGATTCGTACCGGACCAAAGATATAACCTATGCCGAACTAAGGAAGGATGTCTTACCAGAAGTCAATGCTGATGTTGGAACCACATTCTTGGCTACCGAAATGGGACCGCTTGAGTTTATACCGACTGGTACATAGTGGTTAATCTAGTGCCTAAGGGGCATGACATAGCCTACCAAGCAACCTAAGGAAGCATTCCGGTAGCGAAGGAGCGAGTTCCTGGGCTAATGTGTCGAGTGTTAGGCAAGCAGAGCAGGAAACCAGAGCTTGACATGATGAACTATAGTCATTTCACTCCGAACATCAGATATGCAGTCAATCCTCGAATTTTAAGACATTGGTTATAGAATAATATGTTGGAAAACCAACCCTTGAACACATTTTAGATGCTACATATGTCATTGCTTTCCTCTATTCATGTCATATTTAGAGACTATTTGCTTTGGTCATTTGGAACATTAATCCGCTAACACTTGGATATTAAGCAAAAGGATGGATAAAACTTACAGAACAATCTTGCATGGTTCTGTGCTATAGCACCACTATGCATCAACTTAACGAATGGATAGTCTCTGTGGTTATCACTTAAGGAATTATAGGAAAACATAGTTATACAGGGAACTTAGGAAGAATCCAACTGCCAACTTGGAGGACTTATACTACCGAACCTACACATTTATGCCCATGGAGGACTCTAATATTAAGGAAAGACTGACAAATGTCAACTGGGTTGGAAATGAAAAGCCTCGAGATAAGGACATGTGAAAGATGGACTACATGATTGGAGAAAGTGAACACTTCAGAAGATAGGACAAGTTGCAAGTTCATAGCTTACGAAGATTCCTGAAAGAATCTATCTCGCTACCAAAGAAACCGTGGAATACGGTGAATCGAGAACTAAAGAGCCAAATATGGAAGAGATGGGAACAAATATGCTCTGGGCTAAAACCTAAGGTAACTCCAATGAGAGTGCTATTAACTATATATTCTAGTCCCTCAACAGAACTAAGTCCTTGTGAAGGAAGGATATAAACCACGCTTAGGGGCACGGTGTCGGTTTTCCCTATGGACATTAGAACATATCCTCTCACTAATTATAAAGAGATATATGTGCTTGAATATTAGGAAGAATGGAGTAATTACACTATGGGGAATAAAACTTTCTAGTCGTAGAGATAGGTTTCAACTCCATTAGAGACAATGGAAGACTAGGTTCATCTCCACCAGAGATAATGAAGTGTAACTCTGTCCCATTCCAGAGGCGAAAACCGGACATCACTAGAGATGGTGGAGCATAATCTATTCAAAATGCCCCAACGACAGAGTCAACTTCATATGGATATAAAGCATGATACTACAGAGACTGAATACGCTCATAGAATTTGGGGACAACAATGCAAAGGTACGGCTTACTTTAATGAATAAATTTCAAATGATATCTAATAGAAATACATGAGGCATGATAGCGTCATGCCACTTGATTGTGAGAAATAGGCATAAGTGTGAGAAAATACTAATAAGTGGCAAGAACGGATGTTCTTGACCCTTACGAGTCAGATAGATCTCTTACCTTGTATGCTAGGCCAAACGACGGAGTATAGTACACTAATAGTAGGATTGGAAATAACAAAGGAGCTGGGAATCAGACACTATGTATCCATAGCAACTTGCAATAGTTGTGAATTAAGCTCTTTGGGAGTTCTTATTCAAAGGAGTGCGGTTGGCATACTACTTTAAAAAAGAAAAAGGGTGAAGGTTTTGCTTGATGTGCAAGAATACAAAGTGGTTAAGCACCCCCATAGGAGGAAAATCGAGACGCTAACGACTTGAAAAAATTGGCTTGCTCAGAAAATGGATAATTTTTGAGTTGGATCTATTAAAAGCTTCACCCTTAAACCATATTGAAGCAAGGAAGGTAATGTTAAAGGCAATTCGGTACACCATATAAGATGGCATCCTGTACATAAGGGTTTTCACTAACCCGCTACTAAGGTGCATGGCTGCAAGAGAGGCTAAGGAAATATTAGATAACTTCCTTTAAGGCGGTCGAGGAAACCACGTTGGGGGTCATATCCTAGAAAAAGGAAATATCACAGGCATCAATCTGAATGGATAGTTTCTAATAGCTATGGTTAGAGCTGAGTATGGAATAGTGGTTTCATATTACTTTATCGAGTGTCGAGTTCCACTTCAGATGATCTCGGACAATAGGTAGTAGTTTGATAGTCAGGAATCCGCTAACTTCTATCGACAACATGGAATTAGGAAAAGGTTTTCTACAGTGCCTTGCTCATAGGCCAATGGATATGTTGAAGAAATCAACAAGGTTCTCAAAACTCTCATAAAGGAGCATTTGGAAAATTATAAGGGAGCGCGGATGGATGAGCTATTATTGGACTTTATGCATATTGCACTTCCTACGAAACTACAATAGGACATGCTCCTTTTGCTTTGGCTTATGAATTACAGGCTATGCTTTCTATCAAAACTATAGTCTTATCTCATAGGAGAATCCACTATGACTTAGAGAAGAACGAGTAATTGTTAAACATGTGCCTGGATCTGATTGAGGAGAAGCAAGACGAGGTTTCTTTGAAAACCATGGCGCTCTGGAAAAAAGTGGTGAAACAATACAACCCCTAGGATAAAGCATTGCCTGCCTAAGGAAGGAAACCTAATCCTGGAGCGAATTTCCCCTTGGCCGGGGACACCTGAATGATCTAGGAAGGACTATATTCTATCACCAGGGAACTAGGGAATCAGACCTACATTCCCATCATCGTGGATGGAGTAGTATCTGGGAAAACATGAAATGCTTAAAACCGCTACTTTATTTTTTGCGCACTGACTATAGGAACTACATGGATTAGTCAATCATCATGGTCTAACCGAACCCCATGGGTGGGGTGTGCGAAACCATGATAGATGACCAGTGCTACCAAACCACCATAAGAACAACCATCCTATTCCAAATAAATTCCCAATTTCTAGTACTATATAGGCATGGCACTGCATACCAGGGGCGCACCCAACTCCAACGCATCATAGAAAGCATGGACAAACCTTTGGCCAGCAATACTAAACCAGATTCACCTATGATCTGGACACGATCGCGGAATGGCTATTTCACTGTTGATGAACGGCTCAAACTTATCGCCGACAATGATGGACTAGAATGATCCCTAACTAGGTGTCCATCATTGATGATCGACTCAAACTTCTCATCGATAGTGATGGACCGGAGAGGTCTGTATCAACCCGTATTTTATGTATCGGAGGATGGTAAAATATTTTTTTATTCACATGAGATCATATGACTCTAAAATTTTGGGAAGTGACTCCTAGGGACATTTTCCACATCCTTGATTTTTGTCGAATTTCAATGTGACCATTTTGACACTGAAAATCTTGTTGGACTGCAACTTTTGATAGAAGCCAAGTTGGAGTCTCAAACTACTTCCATACTTTACGATGATGGTTTCAAATTCTATAGACTGGTCATAGTAGAAAAATGGACCTACCGCTTGAGAGTTATAGATGTTTTAAGTTTTGATTGCTATAGGCCTGCATTAGTGGGTAATTAACTATGCACGTGCTTAGGCCCACTAACCCACCTTGAAAATTATGCTAAGGGAAGGCGGTAGGAATTGATCTAAGTCATTTCCATCTTCCCCAAAGTAGCTCTAAACCTCAATTAACCCTGATTTCATCAAAAACCTACCTTTTCCTTATTAACCTTAACCAAATCATCAATTAGAGGGGTGATTAGCATATAGGAGCTTGAGATTTGGCTGATTTGCATTCCACTTTCTTGCTGTCCACTTCAGATCTAAGGGGAGGAATTTGAGTTTTAGGTATTTGGTGAGTGTTCTTTACCTCTTACTCTACCATGCATGTTTATGTAGTTCAAAATGATGTTTTAAACATGATTTTGGTCCTAAATTGTTTTCTAACTTTAACCACAATTTTATAGACGTTTATGGCCGAATTTTAAAGGTTTTAAAGTGGTTTTTAAATTTTTTTTCAACTCCTTTTTTCATATCCATATGCCAGTATAAGATTTAGATTAGGATTTGCTTGATTATCATGTTCTTTTGTATTATATGTATGGATGGATGTATATGTATGATATTCCATGTTTGTATGTTGTGCTTTGACGTGGTTTGCTAGTGCTTATAGGCAGTTAGGAAAGGAGTGGTCGAATTGGAAAATCGAAGGCAAAGATGGTCGAAATTAGATGAAAGTTGGAGGAGCAGCTTTGAAGCATAGGAGGAGCTTAGGATTCAAGTCACATTGAAATTGGAGCTAAGTACAAGAATTGGTACCATGAGCTTTTTCTTCATGGAAACCACTTGATGGAAGGTTGATACTTCAGGTTGGAACTTAGGTTGATGAGTGAAGGCCAAATGCAAGAATTTGGTTAAGTATTGGACTTGGTACTGAGAATGAGGGTGTGAAAACAAGAAATTTAGGAGTTGCCACCAAGATCTTTGGAATTGATGCTCAGAGGTTTTAAGAGGAGTGGTAGGGGTCCAAGCACTAAGAAGATGAAACATTAGAAGAAGAGGAAGAAAGTTAGCCAATATTGGCTAAGTACCCAACTCGGTACCGAGAGCTTTTGGTTGGTACCGAGAGGTCTGTTTTGATGGGATCGGGGTAGAACTTTTATGAGAGGGAATGTAGACTTTATAGGTCATGCTAAAGGTGTTTGTTTGTCCACTTGGGTTTTGATGACGATGTAGTAGCATGATGATAGCTTCAGGACTTCGGTAATGGTAACTCGACAGTGAATGGAGTTAGTTCCGATGATGGTGGCTTGATGTTGAAAGGAGTCTTGAGAATGCTTGTCCACAAACGGTAGGTTCTAGGAAGGGTGACCCATAAATAGAACATGAGAATGGTTCTATCGTAGAATGGAGGAATCTGGAATGGTTCCTTAAGAATAATGGAAACTAAATGGAGCATGGAAAGGGCTGGGATACAGTGATAAGGGATTGTTGTTACTCGAAGTGTTTTCTGATGTACTCGAAAGCAGAGGTAATATGAGTGCACTCATGGGTACTAGGAAAGGCTACCATGGGTCATTTGAAAGGATATATATACCCTAGACTGGGAGAAAGGGTGTAGTATCAACTTCAAGGCTAAAGATGAGTATGCTGAAAATTGGGATTTCCATTAGTCCCCAAAATAGGAAAGACCATATGAGTTATCATATATCTGGAGCACATTGAGGGATAGTGAGGATTGTTTGATTGATGTAATGGAAGTTATGGATTCCATGGTTGTTTTCTTCCATAGTCTATCATATAGGGATGCCATTGGAGATAGGTATTGGGGATAGGGATACATGGACACCCGTCATCATACTTAGTTTGTATTATATATTTATGATATTCGTAGAGTAGCATATTATGTTTGTTATATGCTAACTCTTTGATTGCAAAGATAGGTCAGGTATGATTTGTATACCCTTGTTTCTTACTATATCAACCTGTATAGTATTTTGAGATTCATTTACCGCGCACACCGGACTATTGTCTGACTCAAGGTTTTATGCTTTGCTTCTTATTTTCTTGGGTACTCTTAAATAAGTAGACTAGATAGCAGGTCTATGTGCGGTGCAGTAGAGTTGCAGAAGGTGAGCTGGATGGATATATCTCGTATTATATAAGGATTTCTATGCTTATTCTATTGTGTAACACTGCAGAGCCTGGATAGTGCTTGCTTATTACTATTACTATGAGACAGTTATTTGAGTTTATTTTCATTTTACGTAAACTCTATTTCTTGCCGTATAACTCTATGGATTTGTATATTGATATTTTGATCGCTTAGTTATTACTATCTCTCATGTTTTATATATGTGGTGTATATTATATTTTATTCCATGCACTGTGAGATATTCAATAGGTTCTATGTGATGTTTTATTTCATTTTTAACTCTTGATGATCGTCCTACATCGGTCGGGCACATCAGCAGTGCACTGTATAGTTATATTGGGAGCTGGTGGTGTAGAGCGGTCATCACATTTGGTATTAGAGCTTATATTACACAATAACCTGAGTTGATACCATGGTCCAGTAGAGATAGGGAAGGAGTATCGCCTTAGACTAGATCGAGAGTGTACACACACACATGAGAGAGTGCATACTTGTTATATATTTTGGTTTTTGGCAAGGCAAGCCCCTTTTTAAAGTGGACTGTACCACTAATATTATTACTAACAAAGGACTATGATTATTATATGTATATTTTGGTTTTAAAAACTATATACTAGTATATATAATATATAAGTCACATGCACACACAGCTACCATCGACATAGTTTTCTTTTTGAGAGAATGATCATTCTTATTATAGATCGAGAATGAGACGGCAAACAAGAAACACTATGAGGCACTCCATCTTTGGAGTCGAGGAAGGAGCGGATTTGGGGCTGCTAACCCTGACTAGTAAGCTATGTCTAATGCAATGACGACAAACATGCCGCAAAACGTCTAAGTAGTCGCTTTAAATGTTACTGTTGGTAGTGGTGCTCAAATGCAGGTGTCAAGGGCTGACTTTGCCAAGCTATGCAAAGATTACTCTACCTTGGGAGGCAAGCCATTTCTTAGAATAGAGTCATCCATTGAAGTGCATGATTGGTTGGACACTTTTGAGCGCATCTTTAGTAGCATGGAAGTAAATGATGCCATGAAAAGGAATATGGCTCTATAGAGCTTCAAAGGTGGGCTATGAACTGGTGGAATGCTATTACTATTGCTATACCCGAGGATCGATTCACTTGGGACCAGTTCAAGGCAAGGTTTGAGGAGAAGTTTGTCCCGGCTGCTCAGAAGTCGATGTTATTCAGCAAATTTTCTGATTTAAAGTAGGAAGATAGGCCTGTTTCCGAGTATATTGCCAAGTTTGACGCTATATCGAAGGTCGAGATATCATTCATTGACACTCCATTAAGGAAAAATAAGAAATTTATTATGGGTTTGGATGACTATCTGGGGGAGAAGTTGGTGAATCATATTGATGAGCTGTCCAAGAGACTTGTCAAGAAAGCTCTTCACCAGGAGAGTTTATACCTTAAGTCCAAATCAGTTGTTGCTGCTAAGGAAGAGTCGAAACCACAACAAGGCGGTGGAGGCAAGAAGAAGTAGAATGGAAAGAGGAAACAATCATAGGGAAAGAACCCTCAAAAGAAGGACAAATGGAATCCCGTCTGTTATGGTTGTGGAGACAAGGGTCAATTGATTAGAGACTGCAAAGCTAATGGGGAAAAGAAGTGTTAAAGCTACTACAGGTTTGAACGTACACATAAAAGTTGTTCAGAACTAGCACAGCAGAAGCAAGTTGTGAACGAATATGCTTTGGATGCTATTCCGACTTCATCGAGTGCTCCCTCGGCGAAAGAGAATGGAAAGAGCGTTGTTATTCAAGGTATGCTTACCATTTATGATGTTCCCATATATGTTTTATTCAATACTGGGGCTTCACATTCCTTCATATGTAGTGACCTAGTAGATAGATTGGAATTGAAACCCGAAATAGTTAACCAACCCTTTATTGTGATGAACCGTGTTGGAGGCCACTAGCCTGTGTATGGTTTGTCATGGTTTGGTTTTATCGAGTTATAGATACTCTTTTGTTTGTGATTGCTTTTTTTTGAATTTTGTTGGGTTCGAGATTGTCTTGGGGATGGACTGGCTACGAAAGTATGTAGTGGCAGTGGATTGCGAGAAGCTATTGGTGATGACCGAAGCTGTAAAGGGGTGGACTGTAGTGATTGGCTGCCTGTAGGAGGATGGGGTTATGGTTAGCTTCCTATATTCGCTTAAGGTTCCATAGGATGGGTTGTCATCTGTGCCTATCGCTAGAGAGTATCTGAATGTATTTGAAGAGTTGACCAGATTACCACCGCAGCAACATATTGAGTTTCGTACAGACTTAGCAAGGATGTCGGACCGGTAGTTATGCCTTTAAGGTGTATGGCATCCAGAGAGCAAAAGGAGTTGGATATGAAAGTAAATGACCTGTTGAAGACAGGGTTCATTCGTAGAAGCATACCAGAGTGGGGTGCTATAACATCCCGTAAATTCAACCATAATTAAATAAGTATACTAAATTAAATAAGTTAGGTTTGAAAATGTAAATTTTAAAGAAGTCGGAATTTGATCACGAAAGTTATTCCGTTGCATTCGCGGCAAAATTATGATATGTTTCCACATATAACAACTTAAAATGGAGATCAAACGAAGAAGTTATGAGTATTTGAAATTTTTAGGTTTAAATTAATTTAACTCGAATTCAAATTCAAATGAGTATTAAATTTAGAGTTTGAATTTTGAAAATTAATAATAGAGTTACTTGGGGGTTAAGCGAACATTAAGCACAACAGTTAACGTTAAAAGTTAATTAGGGAATAAAATAATTAGGCAATGGAAATAATTAAAACGCTCTCGAAATATTGGAGCGGTCGGCCAGCGCATCCTAATTGGTCGGCCCCTAATGGTCGATCGGTCGAGGAAGAGCGGTCCAACGCTACTTATAGTGGAGGAAAGGGTTTTTTTCAGCGTTAAACGCTCCAGATTTATCCGTTTTTAACTTAGTTTCATCCTACGGTTTGATACATTTCAACTCCTATAAATAGGACCCTACCCTCTCCACTTTTTATTTATAAATATTCGGGGAATTCTGCAAACCTCTACCATTTACTCTCTTCGGTTAAATTCATAAATTCAATTATGAATTCAGGTAAGGACTCTAATCCTTTACTAGTTATTCTTTTAATCTATTCACTTCTCCTACAACCTCTCTGAATCTAACAAAATTATGTATATATACACATCCTTCGGTGTGTGTATATATCAAAAGAAGGAGATCTGAAAAAGAGTTGCTTTGGCATTACAAATCCATACAAGAAAACTAAGAATAATCTATAAGTGGAAACCTTAGTGTTTTTATTCAGTAATTGAGTAGTATATATCTATGGATTTGAATATGCCTTAGGGATTTTAGGGTTTACGAAAACGAAACAAAATAAAATACCCTAAAATTTCTTTTTATTTTGAAATGTTAATTCTAGATGGAGATTCTCAATTATTTATCTTAATTTGATGGAATTTGTATTGTTTCTGCAATTTTTGATAATTTCATAGTCTATTCCACCTCTACTCCTTCATTGATTCAATTTGCTTTGTAAAAGGAGTTGAATAGAAGTTGAAGTTAGAATTGCAATTCCTATTTTTTTGACATTCCGTTAATTTGATGTAATAAATTGAGTTTCTATTTACAGATCTAATTATTATAGTTTTGGATATGAACATTTAATCCTTGTTATAAACATTAGAATTCTTTGTTATGGACATTGGAAATTTGGAAATTTGAAGGAAAGAACTTGTATTAATACTACGGCTTACGGAAATGACATTTAACGTTGGTTTAGGGCGTATGAACCACATGCTTAGAAGTTTACTAGGCACAAATATATATTTATTTCCATTAGCGTAATAAACATATAATTATAGTGTATAACTGCGTTGTTAGTTAGATAATTAAATTCTCATAAATTCCCCCATCGGAAAGTAATTAATATTTTAAGGTGTAATAAGGTAGATTCCTTATAAGACCTTAATTATGGAATGGTGATATAAGTATTATATATAGAGAGAATATATGAATTATGGCTAAGTCAAAGGGATGCGAGGTCATTCAAAAGGCACACAGAAGCATGCCCAACTAATCTAGCTTCCAGCAGTGTGACTTTTGGGGCTGATGTGAGAACTCCTATGATAAGTATTTATGATGACGCGAGGCTGGTCCTAAATTCTGTAGGGTAAATCGGCCCAGCTAATCTGGTTACCAATTCCTATGAATAGTTATACTAATATGAGACGTCATTATGATTATGGATCATAATACGAAGGGCCTGCTTTGGGGTCTTAAGGTATTAAGTGGTTGTTTGAGGGCCCACCTCTCTTTCCCAAATGAAGTAGTAAATGGCAAGGGTTAGTTATTAGGCATGACAGGTGGTATCTCGATGGGGTCCGCTTCAGGATAAAGTATTAAGTGGTTGATTGAGGGTCCTCTTTTCCATAAAGAAGTATTAACTAGCTTAAGAGATTTCATACGATGTCAGCCAGATAGTCACCGATGAGGTGCCCACATTGGGAATAGGTTTTAAATGATGGGATCTACCTCAAATGAGGTATTAAATGGCCAGAGTCTGCCTATTTTCCAATAAAAGGTATTAATTGGCTTGGGTATTATCTCTCGCATTGTTAGACATTTATGGCATGAGATTTGGGTCATGGGATTTAGAAACCGACTTCGAGAATTGAAGGTATTAAGTGTTGACTGAGGTCTTGCCTTCTTTTCTTATAAGAAGTATTAAATGGTTTTATATACGTAAGGCATATTCTTATTTTGAAATATACTGCCCAAGTACTGAAAAGGTAAGACTCGAGGTTTTTATTCACCAGACATTTGTTGTTCTGACTCCCTCCTTATTACAACACATGTTAAGTGCGGAATGATGATAGTAACGATGCTTGAAGACGGAGTGGCCTAAGCTTGTGGCGGTTATTATTATCTTTTTATGATGTTTATGTTTTACCCATGTATTTTTGAATAAATGATGTAATGGATATTATTTGTCTGTTTGTTGATGTTTGTAGTATGACAATAGAAATAGTTTTGAAATAAATTGGTATAATTTGCTATTATATTTTATTCCATCCAATGTGAATTCTGAAAGTATAGTTAGTGCTATGTACTTTATTTCTTTTTTCCAACCAACAGCTAGCTACAGAATGGGTCTAATTTTCAATGGGCCTTTTCTGGGTCAAAATTTAGGCCTGTTCGGGGTCGGTTGTTTCATTTAGTATCAGAGCCTAGGTTACCTGATCAATGGGAAATTATAGGTATGTGTGGCATATTTGTTATTTTTAAAAAGGTTTTTCAAAAGAATTTTCAAAAAGAATTTTTATCATACACACACCCCTATTTCTTTGAACATGCACACAAACACTAGGCAACCCCTTTTCTTTTAGTATATAATACTATCTTAGGAAATCGTCGATAAAGATTTACCTATTAATAGTTGATATGGCTGATAATCAATCTTCTTTTGGAGCTGGGATCCCTACCCATGGAAGACCTCCTATTCGAGGAATGCCCGAATGGTTTAAGAAATATCTTAGGACTATTGAGCAAATTCATGTCCCTCTAACTACACTGGGGGAACCTGCTGCCACGCCTACCAATGCGACACCCTATCCAATTTACTTTCCTAGACTGTGTAAGGACTTTCTTAATATGGGAGGGAAGACATACCCTAGAACCGAGGGACATCTGGAAGCTAAAGCATGGGTAAATGACTGTGAGAAAATATTTAGAGAGCTTAGTTGAGAGGACCAGCTAAAGAGGAGGATGGAAGCTTAGCACCACAAAGAGAAGCTTTAGATTGGTGGAACTTGGTGACAGAAGAAAACACTGGTAGGATTTTCTTATGGGATGAATTCAAAAATAGATTTGAGCTAAAATTTATGTCTAAGGCAGAAGTGAGTTTACAACTAGAGAAATTCATTCGATTTAGACAAGGAGACTCCACTATAAAGGAGTACATGCTAAGTTCACAGAGTTGGCTAAATTTGAGATGAGCTTGATAGATACACCTATAAGAAAGGCCATGAAACTCGTGAAAAGCCTGAATTCATCACTGAGAGAAATGTTGTTAATCCAAGTGCTCGTTGATGCCATGTACGAGATGTTAGTTGAGATAACAACGTTATATATGGCCAGGGCGGAGGATAGAGAGACAGAAAAGGAGAAGGCTGGACCTACCAAAAACTAGGAAGGTCCAAGAAGGGAAGCTTTTGGACTAACAAGAAGTCAAAGTGGAAGGTCCAAGAAGGGAAGCTTTTGGACTAACAAGAAGTCAAAGAGGAAGTTTAAGAACGATGGTAAGGTGTGCAAGAGATGCCAAAAATAAGGTCATGAGGTTAAGATTGTAGGGTGAATCTGATGAAGGAAGCTTTTAAAAGGAAGTGCTTTAATTGCCATGAGGAAAGGCATCTCAAGAATCAATGCCTTAAGTTAGCAAAGGAAGGATCAAGCAGATAAGCTTATGCTATTGAAGTCATTCCTATTGCAAGTAGACCACCTAGAGACCAAGGGTATGCATCATTAGAAGGTATAACTCTTATTCTAGGGCTTACAATTTGAACTCTATTTGATTCAGGGGCATCGCATTCCTTTATAGCTAGAAATGTAATAAACCTCTTAAACCTTCAAACCTAAAGTCTCACTAGCCTAATAGTGACCTCCAATCTAGTTGAGGGGTCGACACATCTCTCCTTAATTTGCAAAGATCTAGTATTGGACATATGCAACATTGATTTCGTATGTAATGCACACATTGTAGATTTTAAGGGGTATGGACTTATCTTGGTTATAGATTGGTTGGCATATTATGGATAAATTCTTGATTGCGACAAGAGGGTTGTACGATTAAAAAGTTGTAGAAGCCGTGACCAAGAAATTCTTTGTACACCCCAAAATTTAGTTGAGTCAAAGCCATATATACTCATTAAGTCTATCTTTTGGGGAGCTATCATCCATACCCGTAGTTTGTGAATTTTCCGATGTCTTTGAGGAAATCTGGGTCTTCCACCCTAAAGGGAGATTGAGTTTTGAATACATTTGGAGATAGATACAAGGCCAGTCGCCATGCCTTTAAGACACATGGCCTCTAAAGAGAGAAGAGAATTAGATAAGCAAATTTGTGAACTATTGAAGAAATGATTTATCCGACGGAGTACTTCAGAGTGGGGAGCCTTTGTTGTTTTCGCCTCTAAGGCAGACGGTTCGTCGACTATATATAGAGAATTGAACATGCTGACAAGGAAGAATAGGTACCCTTTACCTAGGATATATGACTTGTTCGATTAACTTGTAGGAGCCAAAGCCTTTTCCCAACTAGATTTAGCAACTGGTTCAATTAGTTGAGGATTGCAGAAGAAAGTAAGTCGAAGACCGCATTTCACACACCCGATGGACTCTATAAGTGGGAAGTGATGCCTTTTGGATTAACGTATGCCCCAGCATACTTTGTAGATTTGATAAGGATGGTATTTAGGGGGCAACTCGATAAATTCGTTATTGTGTTCATAAATGATATCTTGGTTTTCTCCAAGGGCGAAGAGGAGCATGAGAACCACTTAAGAGAGGTACTAGGAGCCTTAAGAAGGCACCAGCTTAAGGAAAAATCTTCTAAATTCCACTTTTGAAGAACAGAAATTAGATTCCTTGGGCATATTGTTTCTGAGCAATGACTGGCACTATACCCCGCTAAAGTAGAGGCTGTTCAAGGATGGAAGACTCTTAGGAACGCATCAGAGGTTAGAAAATTTCTCAGGTTGGCAGGCTACTATAGGAAGTTCATCAAGAACTTTGCAAGAATAGCAGCCTCCTTAACCCATTTGACTAAGAAAGACCTAGTCTTTTCTTAGGACGATAGATGTAAGGCATTTGAGAAGCTTAAGAAGTTATTAACTAGTGCACATGTGCTCACTATTCCTGATGGGACTAAACTAATATGATTTTCATAGATGTTTGTGACATAGGGTTAGGAACAATTCTAATGCAAGAAGGGAAAGTAGTTGCTTATGCTAGTAGGCAACTGAAGGATCATGAGAAAAGATTTCTAGTTTACGACTTGGAGTTGGCAGCTATCGTCTTTGCATTAAAGATATGGAGGCATTATCTCTTGGGAGAAAGGTTTGAGTTATTCACTGACCATGAATCACTCAAATACCTATTTTCCTAAAAAGTTGTAAATCTTAGGCAGCAGAGATGGATGGAATATATAGCATCATTCAATCTTAGTATTAGATACATCCCTAGAAAAGGGAACATAGTTGCCGTAGTCGGAGGGATGCTACCCTAGGTGCCACATATGAATGGAGGCGGTTGGATTTCCTCTTAAATTTTAATTTCCAACCGCCAACAGAACCCATCCAAAGCCTTTTAGAAGTTAGGGAGATTAGGCTAGCCTTGATGGATTGCATAGGGCTTGAGCAAGTGAAGGTTGAAGGGATTGTAAAGATCTTGGAGAAGTTGAGGAGGGGAGAGCATTTTCCCTATGCTAGTAAGTATTCAGTTGATCGGAAAGGATGCTTAAGAAGGGATTGACGCCTTTGTGTCCTAATGATTGATAGTTTGTTGAAAGAGGTGCTTATGTAATGTCACCACTCAAAGATGATCATTCACCCTGAAGGAGATAAGATGTACAAGAATATCAAGAGGATTTTCTTTTGACCTACAATGAAGAGAAGAGTAGCTGAGGGCTTGTATTTTGGACTTTGGAGGACATTGGGAGCAGCATCTACCTTTGGTCGAGTTCATGTATGATTATTGCTATTAAGCGGGACCGGTATGGCCCCTTTTGAAGCACTTTATGGGAGGCCATGCAAATTGTCAAGTTAATGGTGGGAAACCACCGATAAAATATTGCTTAGACCCGATTTGATCCGTGATACCATGAAAAAATTAGATTTGATCAGGCAACGAATGAAGGCAGCGCAAGACCATCATAAATCTTATGCGGATAGGAGAAGGAAAGAGCTAGAATTTGAGGTTGGAGATTGGTATTTGTCAAAGTCTCCCCATTTAGAAAAATGGTTAGATTTGGAAAGTCTGGAAAATTGGCGCCTAGATTCGTTGGACCATTCCCAATTTTGGAAAGGATAGAGAAACTTGCTTATCGGGTGGAGCTTCCTTACAGATTGGCAGGAGTCCATAATTTTTTCCATGTTTCTCACCTTAGGAAATGCCTTCATGCAACCGCTTTTATAGTTGAGCCTGATCAGTTGGGGGACTTAGAGATGGAGCCAACAGTACTCCGTGCCACTGCATGCATTTTGGAGTGTGGAACTAGGAGACTCCACAACATAACAATTAGACTGGTCCGAGTACAATGTGGAGACAATCCGGTGGAAAGCATATAGAAAACTGAGGAGAAGATGAAGATCACTCATCCAGAGCTTTTCACTGGTAAATTTTCTCTCCAAAATTAGGATTTTGGGTGCATGTTGGTTGCTAGATTGGATGGTAGAGGATGGTTGCCACACTTTTTCACAATCACTTTACACTCTTATAGAGATTATCATGCATGTCTAGGGTATTTGCATACATAATTGCATGACATGATACAATCATGTTAGGATTAAACTTATTTTAGCATGTCTGCAATACATAATTACATTGCACTTTGATTGAGTGGATGATTGTGTAGATAACTTGGTTGTATAACATGTGTTATTGTGCGTTACGCTGTTCGTCCTTCGAAAGATTTCGGGACAAGATCCTTTTTAAGAGGGGAAGAATGTAGCATCCCATAAAATAAACCATAATTCAATAAGTAAATAAAATAAAATAAGGTAGGGTTGAAAATGGAAATTTTGTAAAAGTTATAATTTTACCGCGAAAGTTATTCTGTTACGTTCGCCGCAAAATTCTAATATGTTTCTATATATAATATGTTGAAAATGGAGCTCAAACGAAGAAGTTATGAGCATTTGAAGTTTTCAGACTTAAATTAATTTAAATCGAATTCAAATTCAAATGAGTAATTAAATTTATAGTTTGAATTTCAAAAATTAACAGTAGAATTACTTGGGGGTTAAGTAAACGTTAAGCTAAACAGTTAACGTTAAAAGTTAATTAGGGAATAAAATAATTGGGCAACGGAAATAATCAAAATGCTCCCAAAATAGTGTAGCGATCGGCCAGTGCATCCCAACCGGTCGACCCCTAGCGGTCGACCGGTCGAGATAGGGCGGTTGACCACTACTTACAGTGGTTTCTAGGGCTTTTTCAGTGTTATGCTCCAGATTTATCCATTTTTGACCTAGTTTCATCCTACGGTTCTGGTATGTTTCAACTCCTACAAATAGGGACCTACCCTCTCCACTTTTTATTCACAAATATTCGGGGAATTCCGCAAACCTCTGCTATTTTCTCTCTTCAGTTAGATTTAGAAATTTAATTAGGAATTTAGGTAAAGATTCTAATCCTTTTATAATTATTCATTTATTATATTCACTTCTCCCCAGCCTCTCTGAATCTAATAAAATTATACACACACACACCCCTATCCTTCGATATGTGTGTGTGTGTGTGTGTGTGTGTGTGTGTGTATACATATATCAAAAGAAGGAGATTTGAATTGGAGTTGCTTTGGCATTGCAAATCCATACATGAAATGCTAAGGATAATGTGTGAATGGAAACCATAGTATTTTTATTTCAGTAATTGATTGGTATATATCTATGGATTTGAATGTGCCTTAGAGATTTGCGAAAACAAAACAAGATAAAATCCCTTATAATTCCTTTTTATTTCGAAATGTCAATTCTTCATGTAGATTCTCAATTATTTATGTTAATCTAATGAAATTTATATTATTCCTGCAATTTTTGATAATTTCATAATCAATTCCACTTCTCCTCGTTCTTTGATTCAAATTGTGAGTTTTCAATAATGAAATAAAGGTATAGAGAACGAATCCTATTAATAGTTTACACTACTTATCCCATACAAAATTCCTTTGTTTATTTCTTTGTAAAAGAGGATTTGAATAGAATATTAAGTTAGAATTGCAAGTCCTACTATTTAGGACATTTAATTAATTTGATGTAATAAATTGAGTTTCTATTTCTATTTACAAGTCTATTTATTGCACTTTTGGATGTGAACATTTTATCCTTGTTATAGATATTAGAATTCCTTGTTATGGACATTGGAAATTTGGAAATTTGAAGGAAAGGACTTGTATTAATACTATGGCTTAAGGAATTGAAATTTAACATTAGTTTAAGGCATATGAACCGCATGCTTAGAAGTTTGCTAGGCACGAATGTGTGTGTGTGTGTATGTATGTATGTATGTATATGTGTGTGTGTGTATTAGCGTAATAAACATATAATTATAGCGTATAATTGCATAGTTAGTTAGCTAACTAAATTCTCTTAAATTCCCCCTTAGGAAAGTAATCAGTATTTTAAGGCATAATAAGAAAGATTCCTTATAAGGCCTAAATTATGGAACAGTGAGATGAGTATTATGTATATAGAAAATACATAAATTATGGCTAAGTCATAGGGATACGATGTTAGTCCCTGAGGAGTTGGTTTTGATGACAACAACCTTAGAATAGATTATAAAATATAAATACTAACATTACAAGTTTAGATATATATGTATATGCCGGATCTAACCATGCAGGTATCAAGAATGAAGAATGTACAGTATAGAGATTCAAGATATAAAGGTAGAAGACTCATGAGTATCAAGATTACCAAGATTATCAAGAGTTCAAGATTTCAAGGTTAAGTTTGTTTTATTAGGAATATTTGTTAAAACTCGTAGAAAAGCACTGGCATCTTAATATCCAATTTATTTGTGGAATGGAATCCACTTCGAGCCCGTTAAAGGGATGGAACCCTAAGTAGGATGGAACCTACGAAAATCTAGTGGGACATTGTTTTGTATCCACTAATTTTAATTCAAATGATTTTACAAAATTATCTTGTTTTCAAAATGATTTCAAAACTTTCCTTTTAAAAGATTCAAAACTCTCTGTCCTGATTTTAAATAATTTTAGCCTCAAAAACATCTTTAATTTCAAAGTCAAATTACTCCTGATTTTAAACTATCTTTTCAAATAATATATTTAACTTTTAAATATTTGTACTTAGATTTAAATATAAAATTATAGTTAAATTATGTTTATATTGTTCTTTATATTTACTTATGTATTTTAACTATAGTTAAGTATATTTATAAAGTTTAAAATAATTTTAATATAAAATAGAGGTTATTTTCAAAGAAAATCAAAACACCAAAAATCCCTTTGGGATGTCGACATGCCCATATACCCCATGTCGACATAGTGTCAGTTGGTTTCAAAATTCAAATTTCAAAAGAAGTGTCTATTCGCCATAACTCTTCATGAATGGTCATGGCTGTTGCTCTTCTATAAATAGGGGTCAGTTTCAACGAATTTTTAATCATTTTTTTCTGGTTTTCACTCCTCTTCTTCTTCCACATTTCTTAATACAAAATCATACCATTACTCTACCGAAATCAACATCAAATCATACTCGATTACTTCTAGTGTGATTCTCCATCATTATCTCTACAAGATCCAAGTGCTATTCAGAGTTATAGACTTTTTTGTAATCAATCGAGCGAGAAAAGGTGTAATTGTAGCCTTGGAAATCAATTGAGCGAGAGAAGGTGTGATTGTAGCCTTGGAAATCAATTGGGTGAACTTTTTGCCTCGGAAATCAAGTATCTCTACCCAGAGGATTGTTATTCAGGAGGGTGTACCTCGTAGCCTTGAAACCGAGGGTTGTAATTGTTGAATTGGTTTTGAAAGGAAATCCGTACTTAGTTGTCCGTGACTGGATGTAGGGTAACTCCAAACCAGTATAAAATACGGTGTGTTCTTTCTTTACTGCTTTTACTTTATATTTGCATCTGTGTTTGATTCTGTGTTCATATCTGTGTCTGATTAGTGTATACATTGTTAACAAATTAAGATAAACTCAAAAAGATTAACAGATTTCTTAAAACACTATTCACCCCCCTCTAGTGTTAATTCTAGCCTTAAGATCCTTATCTGCACTTCTCACATTTGGTATCAGAGCTTTGTTTTCAAAAGTTTCATAATCTGAATTTTGAAAAGTTTTAAAATGGCTACTAACACTAGTACTGCTATTTCCACCAACACTAGTTCAATTGTAGAAGGTCGGTCTACTGCCAGACCACCAGTTTTTAATGGTAGTAACTATGCATATTGGGCATTTAGGATGAAAATATATTTACAATCTGTAGGATTAGAAACATGGAATATCACACAAACTGAATATTCTGAACCCACAACTAATTTTGCACAGTGGACCACTGAGCAAAAGACTGTTGCACAAAATAATTCTAAAGCAATAAATATTCTGTTTTGTTCACTTGAAAGAAATGAATTTAATAGAGTGTAAGTTTGTAAGTCTGCATATGAAATCTGGAAAACTTTGCAAGTAACTCACGAAGGAACAAGCAAAGTTAAACAGACCAAAATTTCCATGCTCACAAATCAGTTTCAGTTATTTAAAATGAATACTAATGAGTCTATTTCAGATATGTATAGTCGATTTCAAGATATTGTGCATTCTTTAATATATTTGGGAAAGGAAATTTCGGAAGAAGATCAAGTCAGAAAAATTTTGAATTCTCTCACTCCAGAATGGGATCAAAAGACACTTGCGATTGAAGAGGCAAATGACATCAGTACTTTAAAGATAGAAGAATTGATTGGAAATCTAATGTTATTTGAAGTTCAAATGATCGGGAGAAGTGAAAGCAAAGCATCTAAAAAGAAATCAATTTCATTCAATGCATTAACCGACGGATCAGATTCAAACAGTGATAATGATGAAGAGATAGCATTTATGACCAGGAATTTTCGTAAAATTTCTGAAATACAGAAAGATGAATAATCTCAAGAGAAACAACTTTAAGAATTCCGGTAATCAGACTACAGTACCAAACTTTATCAAATGCTTCAATTGTGACGAACCAGGTCATATCAAAAGAGACTGTCCGCATCTAGATAAGCAAAACTCTCCTACAAACAATGATTCTGCAAAGAAACGGAAACGTGCATTCACTGCTACTCTAGATGACTCTGACTCATCCTCCAACGACGATGAACAGAAGAAAGATAATTCAAATCTATGCTTCACAGCAATTCTCGATTTAGTCGATACCAAAGACACGGACTCTGAAAAAGGTACACGTTTACAATACATTGGTTGAAATTGCATACTTGAATTGATTGATTGATTGGTTGTTTTTGAATTGATTGATTGATTGATTTTGAATTGATATGTTGTTTGAATTTTAAAATCTATTTTCTATTTTTTACTATTATTTTATTATTATTTTTATTATTTTTTGACACATTCTGAAATATATTATAAGTACAGTAATATTCCAGAAATATAGACATTAATAATAATAATATATATATATATATATATATATATATATGTATATTAGATAACTTAGGAAAATCATGTCATGAAAATTCAAAGCCACATGTCGACATAGCCCCTACCATGATGTCGACATGCTTACCTGAATTTGAATTTCAAATTTTGAATTCAAATGTTTGAATTTCCCTCCACTTTTTCACTTCATTTATTTCTCTGAAAAGATACCTTTTGACCAGAGAATATGTCCTTTGAAAGTCTATTTATTCACTATCTTTTATCATATCTTTTCACCTTCATTTTCAAATTCAAACTCTCTCTTCATATCCTCAAGCTCTCTACTCTCTACTCTAATGGCCTCTTCAAGCAACCCCTCAACCATGAGAATTTCTAGAAAAATCAAAGAGCAATTACTCAATGATCCGGAGGCAATTAAAGCGTGCATCAATTATGCTAATTATGCCAAAGTCCATCCCGAAAAATTTGCTATTTTTCAAGATTTTTCTTCTTATGAAATTGATTCTCTTTTTGCAAACAATGGTGTTTTAAGTCTTATTGACTCTTCTCAAAATGATTTTGTTTGCTATCCTAATCTTGTCAAAATCTTCTATGCTAATTTAAACCATGGTTTTTATATTGGAAATGAGAATGAAATTTGGAGTAATGTCAAAGGCACTCAAATTGTTTTGAATTGTGACCTTTTGGGTACCATTCTCAATTGCAAAAGCACGGGAATGGATCTTTCTAGTTTTCACATCGATGAACATGATCGTGAGACATTTCATCATATTTTTGAAGGAGATGAAAACTTTGAATTTAAGAATCGAAACTTTCGTCCTAAAGCAAGAATTGTCAATCTTCTCTTACAACATACTTTGACCCCAAGATCAGGAAATTTTAACAATCCTACTTCAAAAGTGTGCAAAGCACTTTTTACTATTTTAGGAAATTATGATATCAATTGGGCGCAAGTTATTTTGGATGAACTTCGTCCTAAAATTTTGAAATGGGAGAAAACACTTTATATCATGGAATTTACCTTACTCGTATTTTCAACTATTTTGGAGTAAATTTCAAAGGAGAAGAATTTATTTCAAGAAATTTTTTTAATATCTCAAATATTTCTCTCATGAAAATCCCATATGTTTTTCAACCTTATGAAGCCCTTACCGAAAAGGAAGAGCGTTTGGCTCATGAGGAAATGGAAGAGGAAGAAGAAGAAGAAAGGGATGAAATGAAAATAGAAGAAGAAGAAGGTGAAACATCTCTAGAAAGTATTGAATATCCATCCAATCCTTCCAACAAAACCCTTCTAAAAAACCAAAAGGTAATTGTGGAAAATCAACGGATTTTAAAACGATCCGTTAGTAAGAAGTTGGATAATATTTCTTCGAAGATAAACAAGTTCTTTTCAAAAGTTAGCAAGAAACTTGGACTATCTTCATCATCTTCATCTTCTAACTAGTTTTATCTTTTAGTATCTTATTGTATTTGTCTTAGTTCTTTTTTCTTTCGAATGTTCGTGTAGTTCATTATGCTTAATCTTTATATTATCGTAATGAAATTGAATTTCCTTTCTGATATCTAGCTTATCTTATCTCCTGAATAAATGTTAGTATATTATAAATTTATATATATATACACAATTATTCACAAAATCAAAGTTGCCATAAATTTTCACTAACCCATGTCGACATCCCCTAGTAGACCATGTCGACATATACTGGTCAGAAGTGACTATTGATTTTGAATTTGAAATATGAATAACTACCAAATGTCTATTCATTTCAAACGAATTTCTACACCTATATATACCTTTTTCTTCCAGAAATCTTCACTGAAATTTATTTCTCATTATCTTATCCTTCATTCCTTTCTCCAATTCAATTATGGCCAATCTTATTCACAATCTATCTGAAAATCTTGAAGAAACACTCAATTCTTTCAAGAATCTTCTCTCTTTTGTTCTACGAAACCAGCGTCACTTAGAGTTGAGTCAAATGCAGATGATTAAGGAGCAAGAAAGGCATTTCGATGCCATTCGATGGATGATCTCCTCTCTACACAAGGATGATAATGAAGTACATCCTCCTGTCTCTCTCACCAATGACAATGAGAATTGGGATGTAATTAAAGCAGACCCTATATTTGGAGAAGATGGAGGGGTAGATGTCCCTCGAAACGTTTAATTTTCTTTCTTTGTTTGATTTGTTTGAATTAATTTGTTTGATTTGGTTTGATTTGATACTTTGTGTGGATTGATTTTATTTGGTTTGATGTTTGATGTGTGAAACATATATATATACACTGAAATGAATATAGTTTTTAATTAAGTTATTATGCTCATAAGTATCATTATTTCTTAATCTATATAGTATATATTCCGTTGTATAGTTTATCAATGCAGGTATTGAAGTCCAAGAATAAGGAGGAGTAATTTTTGTTGATGACAAAGGGGGAGAAATATAAAATAGGATAGTTTGGCATAGATTAAGGGGGAGTTGTTAGTTTTAGGGGGAGTTATTACGATAGACATGATATTTTATAAACAAAGGTTGTCATCATCAAAAAAGGGGAGATTGTTGGTCCCTGAGGAGTTGGTTTTTATGACAATAACCTTAGAATAGATTATAAAATATAAATACTAACATTACAAGTTTAGATATATATGTATATGCAGGATCTAACCATGCGGGTATCAAGAATGAAGACTGTACAGTATAGAGATTCAAGATATAAAGGTAGAAGACTCATGAGTATCAAGATTATCAAGTGTTCAAGATTTCAATGTTAAGTTTGTTTATTAGGAATATTTGTTAAAACTCGTAGAAAAGCACTGGCATCTTAATATCCAATTTATTCGTGGAATGGAATCCACTTCGAGCCCGTTAAAGGGATGGAACCCTAAGTAGGATGGAACCTACGAAAATCTAGTGGGACATTGTTTTGTATCCACTAATTTTAATTCAAATGATTTTACAAAATTATCTTGTTTTCAAAATGATTTCAAAACTTTCCTTTTAAAAGATTCAAAACTCTCTGTCCTGATTTTAAATAATTTTAGCCCCAAAAACATCTTTAATTTCAAAGTCAAATTACTCTTGATTTTAAACTATCTTTTCAAATAATATATTTAACTTTTAAATATTTATACTTAGATTTAAATATAAAATTATAGTTAAATTATGTATATATTGTTCTTTATATACTTATGTATTTTAACTATAGTTAAGTATATTTATAAAGTTTAAAATAATTTTAATATAAAATAGAGGTTATTTTCAAAGAAAATCAAAACACCAAAAATCCCTTTGGGATGTCGACATGCCCATATACCCCATGTCGACATAGTGTCAGTTGGTTTCAAAATTCAAATTTCAAAAGAAGTGTCTATTTGCCATAACTCTTCATGAATGGTCATGGCTATTGCTCTTCTATAAATAGGGGTCAATTTCAACGAATTTTTAATCATTTTTTTCTGGTTTTCACTCCTCTTCTTCTTCCACATTTCTTAATACAAAATCATACCATTACTCTGTCGAAATCAACATCGAATCATACTCGATTACTTCTAGTGTGATTCTCCATCATTATCTCTACAAGATCCAAGTGCTATTCAGAGTTATAGACTTCTTTGTAATCAATCGAGCGAGAAAAGGTGTAATTATAGCCTTGGAAATCAATTGAGCGAGAGAAGGTGTGATTGTAGCCTTGGAAATTAATTGGGTGAACTTTTTGCCCCGGAAATCAAGTATCTCTACCTAGAGGATTGTTATTCTGGAGGGTGTACCTCGTAGCCTTGAAACCGAGGGTTGTAATTGTTGAATTGGTTTTGAAAGGAAATCCGTACTTAGTTGTGCGGGACTGGATGTAGGGTAACTCCGAACAAGTATAAAATCCCGTGTGTTCTTTCCTTTACTGCTTTTACTTTATATTTGCATCTGTGTTTGATTCTATGTTCATATCTGTGTCTGATTAGTGTATACATTGTTAACAAATTAAGATAAACTCAAAAAGATTAACATATTTCTTAAAACAGTATTCACCCCCCTCTAGTGTTAATTCTAGCCTTAAGATCCTTAATCCGCACTTCTCACATACGAGGTCAGTCAAAAGGCACACAGAAGCCTACCCAGCTAGTCTGCCTACCAGTAGTGTGACTTTAGGGCTAATGTGAGACATCTCCTACGATGACGCGAGGTTAGTCCCAAATTCTGTAGGGTAAACCTATCCAGCTAATCTAGCTACCAGTTCCTACGAATAGTCGGACTAGTGTGAGATGTCATTCTGAGTATAGATCATACTATGAAGGGCCTGCTTCGAGGTCTTGAGGTATTAAGTGGTTGTTTGAGGGCCTGCCTCTTTTCCCTAAATGAATAGTAAATGGTCAAGGGTTAGTTATTAGGCATGATAGGTGGTATCTCGATAGGGTTCCGCTTCGGGATAAGGTATTAAGTGGCTGATTAAGGGTCCGCCTTTCCATAAAGAAGTATTAAGTGACTCAAGAGATTCCATACGATGTCAGCTAGATAATCATCGACGAGGAGACCGCCTTGAGAATAAGTATTAAATGATAGGGTCTGCCTCAATTGAGGTCATAAATGGTTAGAGTCTGCTTATTTTCTAATAAAAGGTATCTTGGGTACTATCTCTCAAATTGTTAGATATTTATGATGTAGGATTTGGGTCATGGGATTTTGAAACCTGCTTCGAGAATGGAAGGTATTAAGTAGTTGATTGAGGACCTGCCTCCTGTAACATCCCCCTACTTGGAGGCCCAAAATTAACGGCTACGGATGCTGCAGTCATCCATAGTTATTAATCCTCGATGACCAAATATGGGTGTGTTGGATAAATTGATACACATATCACAAGAATATGGAAAAATTTAACAAATTAAAAACACATTTCCACATTCCATTCAAAACATTTCTTGTTCATTACATAATCCTACAAACGTTTACCACGTTCAAAAAAATATAATTATTACACATACGCCAAGAGCGACATTTTAAGATTCCCCCTTGGTTGATCAGAATATATAATAAGGCTAATAAGTCTGCCTTTATATCCAAAATACACAGCGAAAAAAGATAACTCGAAATAACTAACTGCCTCCTGCACGCCTCCGGAAGCTTTATTCGTTTAAGAAGAGAACCTGGAAACCCTAAACCTCAAACTACTCAAATCAATCGAGTACCCGAGAGTTTAAGGGGAAAACAAAAACTTCAAGTCAGACATAAAGCCTGGTATGAAAAATAATCTAACATCTCAATCCATTTGGATATCTAGTGAGACTACGCCGCTTAGCGGAACGGGTTTTCCTCTCACTATTATCCTAAAACCTTTTCAAAACCATATACTATGCTCCTGCATCCACAATGGTTAAAACATAAATTTAAAACATTTATGATGATATGCATATATATAAACATCTTGGATTCCCCTTCCCCGGTTTAATTGACTCCCTGTCATAATTATAGTTTCTAGGGTCACTGTTAACCTATTAGTTTTCATGGGTTTACTAATAACCTTTTTATGATTTATTGACACCCTGTCGTATTTCAGAGTTTTCATGGGATCACTAAGAACCTATAGGCCCCTGCTAATTAACTTAATTAACTCATGGGTCCCCCTGAACCTATTGATCATTCCAATAACTCATCTTTTATCCTAGTTTTCCTGGGTTAACTAGGAACCTATGAATTATTCCAGTAACTCCCTTCTTATCCTAGTTTTCATGGGTTGGCTAGGAACATACTTGTTATCCCGCCTTTTGGCAAGGCCGTGGCACTAAGGAATTGACTAGTAAACCAATGACGGTCCATCCCAAGATCAGTTACACAGGCTCACTATGGATATCGACGAATTTTGTCCGAGTCCGGATCGAGCTAAAAACAGGTTTGACATGACGAGCGAAGCTATGAGAGCCAACGCTCCAAATCTCAGGTTAATCCGATTTCGTATGCTCAAGTTACGACCGATGCAAAATTGGATAAAAACAGCCTCGCGTTCGACTCGCTCAGTTCGAATCCATCGGGAGTGCCAACTTCGACTCACTCCACTTCAACTCCATCTCAGAGCCTCTGTTCGGCTCGCTCCGCATCCCTTAGAAAACAACAGTTTGACTCGATCGTCTAAGGCTTACTTTGAATCCATCGACCAACAGTGGTTCGCGTCCATCAATTGACCAGTTCGTATCCATACTGGAAAGGCCCTGTTTGACTCGATCGAACAATGCGCAGTTCGACTCGATCGACTTCGCATCCACCACCAAGTCTCTGTTCAACTCGACCAAATTCGTATCCATCAGGAAGCAACAGTTCGACTCGATCGACCAATGCCTACTTTGTATCCATCGGCAACAAACACTTGCATCTGCTTTGCATCGCTCAGTCTTAAAGGTTCTATTTGTATCAATCGATCACCAATCGATACGAAACGCACGCCTCCCATAGATGCGATCAGGCCAACATCCACCGATTCGAACTAGACTGTCTTCATCAATTCGAACTAGTTACGCTGCAGATCGATGCGAAGGATGCACGCCACGTCATCGAGTTGAACAGCGAGTCGAACCAGACCGAGTCGAATAAGAGCGAGTCGAAATAAGGGAGTTGAACGAAACAGCCAACCGAAGATCCCAATTCGTATCGATCATATCTCCTATTCTACAAGTCCAAATGCTATGAAATTTTCACAGAAGACTACGTGCATGCTAAAGAATGTCCATGCCAAATTTCAACTCCATTGGATGAAATCTTGATCGATACGAAATCCGTTCGTATCGATCACGGATCGGACCGAAACTTCACGGGCTTGGGCGCGCGGGCCTGGTCACGTGCCAGAGAGGGTCTCCTGAGATCTGAGCGAAATACCAGCTTCCTACACCTATAAATAGAACCCCAGGGCATACAGAAAAGGGGCTTCTTCTTCTTTGAATTCTCCAACGCCCAAACTCTGCCGGATCCAGATCTGAACTCCATCGTTGCTGCCAACAACGAAATTCACTATTGCAAATCATAATTATATGCTGTAATTCATTGAATTCACTTGTAATCTTCAAAGAAAGATCAATAAAGCTACTTCATAGTGGACGTAGGTGATACGCCGAACCACTCTAAATTCTTGTGTCTCCTTGCATTTTAATCATTTTCATATCTGAAATTTGGAGTTTTTGTTAGATAATCCTCTTTTTCCATTTAATTTCTTCACTTTATCTCTTCAAAAACTTCCGAAGAATGTTGTGCCCAATTTTGGTACAAACACTTTGGTGCTTTCACTGAGAAAACCCAATTTTTCTCCTGCTCTTTGGATCTCCTATCTATATCGGATTGCAAAAATCCAAGAAGAAGATCCAGATCTAGAACTTTGAAGCCCTTCCATTCTATTCAGATCTGCATCAGATCTAGGAAAGAACTTTCATCGATTCACCATGGTAAGTACACAGACTACCTCTACAACTATTGATCAGGGAGGACGGGACAGGCAGAATCCTGCGCAATTGCCTCCATCAAACTAAGATGCCGCCGGACCTTTAGATCCAACATGCCCGGTTACCAGACAAGAGTTTTAGATGCTGCTACAAGAATTGACCCAGAGTCGACAACAACTTACTGAACAACTGCGCGCCAACACAGAGTTGTCCAACCAGCTAACTCGCCAAAGGCGAAGAAGATCCAGAAGAGACCAAGGTTCTTATTCTTCCACAGAGAGTTCAGCCTCATCTGACGGTCATCACCGATCCACGCGCCCATGGTTGGATGTGAGCTACACCCAGGCCACAGGGCACCAACCTGCTTCGAATCTTGGACAACCCAGAACTGGACCATCCACTAGCCATCATACAGGACCTTCATCCCGAGGAGGTGGTGCTCCTTATCATGTCGCAGGCAACATTGCTACTACCACCACCACCGAACAAGGAGGTGATGCTAGAAACCAAGCTAATCCTCAACGTGATCAACGAGAGCAGACTCCAGAGCCTTATGTCCCGAAAAATGTTGAACCAAGGAGGCGAGGCACGGACCGTCGACCGCGTCCGGTCCAGAATCGCGCTGTGGAACTCGACCACACCTTGGCACAACATGCTCCAAGTATCCGAATGCCAGATATACCAAAAATGATTCATCAAATGATCCGTGAAATTCAGGGTCTCAGTAATGACAACTAGGGAATCGCTCGGAGTCATACCCCTTTCACCGATGACATATAGTATGCTGAACCACCTCGGCGCTTCAGGATGTCAACTTTGCCAGTATATGAAGGAAGTTCTGATCCCAATCAACACATCCTGAAGTACGAAGGGCTGATGAATGCTGCGAGAGCTGATGACGCAGTAAAATGCCGTAGTTTCCCCATTTCCCTGGGGGCATTGCAACCATGTGGTTTACTCATTTGCCCCCACAATCCATTTCTAATTTTGACCAGATGGCCACCAAGTTTGTTGAACAATACCATATGCACGTAGCGAGGCCTAAAGATGTTAACACTCTGTCTAGTGTGACAAGCTCCCGGAGAAACACTTAGACGTTACTTGGAGCGATTCCATGCTGCGTGTGCAGAAATAATCAATCCCAATGATAACTCTATCCTGATGGCATTTACTAAGGGGATTGATGCTGATTCCGAGTTCGGAAATTGGTTAGCTGGAAAACCACCTACGTCATTGGACCGTTTCTACTGCAAGGCAGCCCAATTCTTGAGAAGGGAGGATGCGAAACAGTCAAGGAAGCAGGATGATGCAAGGCCCAACATCGAAGAAATCCAGAGTAACATCGCCATTAAACAGTCCGGAGATAGTTCTGGAAAAGTTCAGTTGAACGTACAAAATAAACAAAATCAGCAGAGGGACAATGGAAATCAAAGCAAAAAACACGATCAGAATCGTGGTCCGCAGCGTAGAGCTTCCATGTACGATAATTACACTCCATTGAACACGTCATTGGAAAATGTGTATTTGCAGACCTACAATACCATGCAATACAAGAAACCTGCTCCGAAACCACCAACTGAAAGACAAATCCAAACAGGGAAGTTTTGTAGATTCCATGAGAGTTATGGCCATAATACAAATGAGTGTCGTCATTTACAAGATCTCATTGAGAAACTGATACGTGAGCAGAAGTTGGATCAGTATGTGCGGGCGCCGTAGTCTGATGGTGCGGGCCCATCAAATCAGAATCGTGCACCGAATCAGGAGAGATAGGAGGAACCCGCTCGTACAGGCGGGAGGTTGGTCATCAATACAATAAGTGGTGGTCCTCACCCAGCAGATCGAAGCTGGAAGGAAATGGAGTCGTATGCCAGCTCTATCAGGCATGTGGACTTCGAGTGTTATAGTAGTTTTGATGAAGGGGCTCCGGCCAAGCAACAGAAGACGATGACAGATGACATCATGTTTAGGAACAGAGACGCTGATAAAGTTGAAGCCCCCACTATTGTTCCACTGGTCATCTCAGCTCAAGTAGGTCCCGCTTGGATGAAGAGGATCTTAGTTGATAGTGGAAGCTATGTGAATATATTTTTTAAGCGAGCCTATGATCAAATGAGAATGGAAGCCACGAACTTGAAACCTTGTCAATCCTGAGTCCATGGTTTCAACGGAAGTGCTACTATACCCACTGGAATGGTGGAATTACCAGTAGAGTTGGGAGTTGGAGAACGTCGGAGAGTACGAATGTTACAGTTCATTGTTTTGGACATAGACTCCCCTTATAATGCTTTCCTGGGCCGATCGGCCCTCGCTGAATTCAGGGCAGCCATTGCCCCGTGGTGTTTGACTTTAAAATTTCCCACTAATCGTGGAGTGGGGATCATTCAAGGAGATCAGGCTGCTACCAGAACCTGTTATGTTGCTGAGCTGCGGGAGGCACATCGAAAGGAGAAGGGAAAGGGCGTAGAGGAATCTCTCTGCGTCCGTTTTGCCGATAATTGACAATTAACTCCCGGGCCTAGGCCCGGGCACCCCAGCCAATTCCTCAAGGATCTTGACCCAAGAGAAACTGAAGACGAAGGAGAATCTAAAGAAAGTCAAGCATCCCCGGCCGAACTGACAATCGATGTCCCAATTGACAATGACGATGATTCGAAAATGATAAAGATTGGGTCTCAGCTAAGCCAGCAAACTCAAGAGGAATTGGTTGAATTTCTACGGGCAAATCTTGATGTATTCGCCTGGACGCATTCCGACATGTGTGGGATCTTGCCGGACATCGCGAGCCACACTTTGAATATTGACCCGCGTCATGTCCCGGTCAAGCAGAAAAGGCGTGGTATGGATCCAGAGAGATCTGCCGCCCTTAAAGAAGAAGTAGAAAAGCTTAAAGCAAACGGGTTTATTCGAGATGCGCTATATCCTAAATGGGTGTCGAATCTCGTGCTCGTCCGAAAGCCAAACGGAAAGTGGAGAACATGTGTCGATTATTCCGATCTGAATAAAGCATGTCCCAAAGACAGTTTCCCGCTTCCCAGAATTAATCAGCTAGTAGATTCGATAGCTGGGCACGAACTCTTATCCTTCATGGACGCGTATTCTGGCTACAATCAGATACCGATGCATTTACCCGATCAGGAACATACCAGCTTCGTAACCAATCTGGGACTTTACTATTACAAAGTTATGCAATTCGGACTCAAGAATGCCGGGGCTACTTATCAGCGATTGGTCAATCAGATGTTTGCCAATCAAATCGGGAAAACAATGGAAGTATATGTAGACGACATGCTTGTGAAGTCACGACTCTCCACCGACCATGTCAAAGACCTGGAAACTATGTTCAACATACTTCGAGAATACAAAATGAAGCTAAATCCACTGAAATGTCATTTCGGAGTTGCATCCGGAAAATTCCTTGGATTCATCGTCAACGCTCGAGGGATCGAAGCTAATCCTGAAAAGATCTGGGCTATCAGAAATCTTGAAACTCCGAAAACCATAAAAAAAGTCCAGAGTCTCAATGGAAAAGTAGCAGCAATGAGCAGGTTCATTTCAAAGTCCACTGACAAATGCATTCCCTTCTTCGATCTGATCTGAAAAGGGAAATGAAACTTTGAATGGACCACGGAGTGTGAGGACGCTTTCCAAGCACTAGTCCAACATCTATCCACACCACCTATCCTGTCGAAGCCCATTGATCATGAGAAGTTGTTCGTATATTTGGCGATATCAGAAAACGCTATCAGCGCTGCATTAATTCGAGAAGAAGACAAGATACAGAAGCCAGTATACTACGTCAGCAAGCGATTGACTGGGGCCGAAAGGAATTATCTGAAATTGGAGAAGTTGGCTTACTTCCATATTATTGCATCAAGAAAACTCCGACCGTATTTCCAGGCACATTCCATTATTGTTTATACCGACCAGCCGTTACGACAGGTCCTTTCGCGGCCTAAGACGTCTAGTAGGTTACTCAAGTGGAACATCGAACTGAGCCAGTTTGACATTACTTACGCTCCGAGATGGGCCATACAAGGACAAGTCCTAGCCGATTTCATAGCTGAGTTTACCATTCCAAAGGACTTGCCCGAAACCAGTGAATCCCCCGAATACGTCTGGAAGCTTTAAACCGACGGTGCATCAAACGACCGGTGTTCGGGCACCGGTGTTGTACTTGAAACTCCCGAAAGCCGATCCATATGTTATGCTGTGAAGTTCGATTTTCATGCGACTAATAATGAAGCTCAATATGAAGCCCTCTTAGCTGGCTTGAAACTTGCTAGAGATTTGAGAATTATCGCAGTGGAAATTTATTGCGATTCACAATTAGTTGTGTGTCAAGTACGGGGAGAGTATCAAGCAAGAGATCGAAGGCTGGCTGCTTACTTAGCTCGAGTTCAGGAAGTACTGAATCAGTTTGATTTTTACGCCATCTATTGTATACCCCGGGAACGCAACCAAAAGGCCGATTCATTGGCGAAGCTAGCCAGCACAGGTGAAGCTCAGCAAATGGGGCTCATCCCCGTAGAGACGTTATCTTCTCCAAGCATTGACCGGACAGAAAAAGACTGGATATGCAAAACCGTCCCCGAAAAAGATTCATGGATGACTCCACTCAGAAATTACATTGATCACGGAACCCTGCCAGAGCGCAGGAGTGAAAAGAGACAAGTCCTTCGGAAGGCCTCACGATTTACCATCCAGAATGGAATCATGTACATAAGAGGGTACTTTGTCCCTCTACTCCGGTGTATCGCTCACGATGAAATTAAACAAGTGTTGCACGATGTGCACGAGGGAGAATGTGGCGATCACACCGGGGGGCAAGCACTGGCCAAGAAAATACTTCGATACAGATATTACTGGCCGACTGTGAATCATGACGCGTCGGATTATGCAAAGAAATGTGATAGGTGTCAGAAATATGCCCGAATTCCTAGAGCTCCTCCTACCGAGATAACGCAAATGGTCAGCCCATGGCCGTTTGCAATGTGGGGGCATCGACATCATTGGTGCTCTACCTCTGGCAAAAGGTGGAGCAAAATACGCCATCATCGCAGTTGACTACTTTACAAAGTGGGTTGAAGCCAAAGCTCTTGCTACCATAACAACGAAGAAAGTAATCAACTTTGTAGTTCGCAACATCATTTGTCGATTCGGTCTCCCACACACCATTATTACGGACAACGGAACCCAATTCGACAGTGCTGAATTTAAAGATTTCTGCAAACGATTTCACATCCAAAAGAAGTTCTCCACAGTTGCACACCCTCAGGAAAACGGACGGGTCGAAGCAGTTAATAAAGTTATAAAATACATTCTGAAAAAATGACTAGAGAAGGTCGGGGGCAAGTGGGTCGATGAACTTCCTATGGCTTTATGGGCTTACCGAACAACCACAAGACCGCGACCGGCCACACTCCATTCTCTCTCTCTTATGGTTCAGAAGCCGTTATTCCGGTTGAACTAGAAGTACCCTCTCATCGTGTGACATACTATGATCCAAAGACAAATGCTATATTGCTTGCTGAATCTCTCGATCTGCTAGATGAGAAGCGTGAAGAAGCTGATTTGAGGGCAGCTGCGCATCGAAGTCGAGTCGCCCGATTGTACAACGCCAAGGTCCGCCCGCGAACCTTTGAACTAGGCGATCTCGTCCTCAAAAGAATCTATCCGGTTCCTTCGCATATGAAGCCAACATGGGAAGGACCATATGTTATTGAACGAAGACTCGGAGACGGCACATTCAAATTATCGACCGTTGATGGTCTTACTCTACCAAGAGCTTGGAACAACGAGAGTCTTCGTCGCTACTACACATAACAGGCTATATTTATCCATTTAGATTACTTTCCATTTTGCAATTTGTTTCTGCATTTCGAAATTAGAATTTGTAATAAGGCAACTGACTTTGCCATATTTTTTTATTTCAGCAATAAAATGCAATCTCTTCGAGCCAGAGCTGTGATTTACTTGAAATGCTTCATATGATCATCACTATGCACGGAGAGCTAAGTTTCACCATACGGTGGAATTTATTCAAATAGGGAGTGACTGCGATGCAACCAATCACTCGCTAAGTGAAACCCGAGCTCGGGGACCGACCATCACATCAAAGTCAAGAAAGGATTGGTACACGACAATCCTTCATTCAACTCCGAAGTCCCAGAGCGCGAGTCGGGTATAAACATCAACTCCAAACTCCCAGAGCGCGAGTCGAAGTATAAACATCAACTCCGAGTTCCCAAAGTACGAAACGGAGTATAAACAACAACTCCAAACTCCCAGAGCATGAGTCGGAGTATAAACATCAACTCCGAGTTCCCAGAGTGCGAAACAGAGTATAAATAACAACTCCGAACTCCCAGAGTGCGAGTCGGAGTATAAACATCAACTCCGACTTTCCAGAGTGCTAAACGGAGTATAAACAACAACTCCGAACTCCTAGAGTGCGAGTCGGAGTATAAACATCAACTCCGGATTCCCAGAGTGCGAAACGGAGTATAAACATCAACTCCGAACTCCCAGAGTGTGAGTCGGAGTATAAACATCAACTCTGGATTCCCAGAGTGCGAAACGGAGTATAAACATCAACTCCGAACTCCCAGAGTGTGAGTCAGAGTATAAACATCAACTCCAGATTCCCAGAGTGCGAACTGGAATATATAAAATACGTCTACGAAGAGGGTAGATCCGTCCGCCCAACGACTTCATCCGTATCCACACTAATTTTGAGGAGGATGGACCCGTCCATCTAACGACCTCACTTGTTAACTCGGGGTGGATGTGATCCGACCGTCCACGATCTTGATACACCTTTCGTTCCCAGAGTGCGAACGAAATCCAAAAACATACAGCAGATGTGACTGACCGTCTGCTCAACAACTCCGAACTCCTAGAGTGCGAGTCGGAGTATAAACATCAACTCTGAATTCCCAGAGTGCGAAACGGAGTATAAACATCAACTCCGAACTCCCAGAGCGCGAGTCGGAGTATAAACATCAACTCCGAGTTCCCAGAGTGCAAAACGGAGAATAAGCACCAACTCCGAATTCCCAGAGTGCGAAACGGAGTATAAACATCAACTCGGAACTCCCAGAGCGCGAGTCGGAGTATAAACATCAACTCCGAGTTCCTAGAGTGCGAAACGGAGAATAAGCACCAACTCCGAACTCCCAGAGTGCGAGTCGGAGTATAAACATTAACTCCGAGTTCCCAGAGTGCGAAACGGAGTATAAACACCAACTCCGAACTCCCAGAGTGTGAGTCGGAGTATAAACATTAACTCTGAGTTCCCAGAGTGCGAAGCAGAGTATAAACATCAACTCTGGGTTCCCAGAGCGTGAAGTGGAGTATAAACATCAACTCTGAACTCCCAGAGCGCGAGTCGGAGCATAAACATCAACTCCGAATTCCCAGAGCGTGAACGGAGTATAAACAACAACTTCAAGTTCCCAGAGCGTGAATTGAAGTACAAATATCAACTCCAAACTCCCAGAGTGCGAGTTGGAATATACATGTCGATCCCAAGTCCCCAGAGCGTGGACGTATGATTTAAACCTGAGCCGGCGTGACCAACCATCGATAAACAAATGGGAATCCCCGGAGTGCGGATATGATCATCGACAATCAAACAAGCATGGATAAATTACTCAATCTCCGCTTGTCTCAGAGATCCGTTCGGCGGCACTAGACTCAACATGTTACAAATGAGAAGCGATCGTCGACTGATGTTCTACAACTCACCCCCAAGACTGGGGGGCAGGACTTAAGCATCGACCATTGACTGAAGCGATGCGACGTAAAAATTCAACTTGCTCCCCGGTCGCAAACCATGTCCACAATACCCGAACTTGGCGAACAAAAACAAACTTTATTCGGAAGGTGAAACTTCACAAGTGCACTTCAGATATTGAAACACTTAGGCAAATACACAATGACAGAAAAGAAGTCAAAAAAGAGAAGTTTCATTTCTATTGTTTGTAAAAGAAGTTCGTGTACAAGTTTCTACAAAAAAATTCCTACTAGCAGGGGCCAAACCCGCATCTATACACGGCCAACAAAATGCAAGTCAAAATAAACCAGGGAAGCATGTCTAATCTTTCTTCTTCCTTGGCTTCCTTCTCGATGTAGACCCGCTGGAGCCACCGCTAACCTTCCTCTTCGAGCCTTTGCTTTTCGGTGGTTGGTCTCCGGGCGGGGGCATGATATCAACATCCTCCTCCGAACTCGAGTGGATAGGAATGCTGCCTACCGGCGGAGTCAGAGGGATAGGATCGGATATGGAAGATGGAATGGCCGCACTAGTGTCAAAAAACGTACCGCCAGGCGATATCATTCTAAGCGGAGCTAGACCAAGTGCCGCCATTCCACCTCCAAAACTGCCGCCATGGACCGCTGCTGCCATCTCAGCATCGATTTTGGCCAAAATCTCCTCTTCAGTGAATGCTCGGGCCTCGCCGGAGGCATCGATAGTCGGCATCGAAAATCTTGTAGCGGGAGCACCTCCACCCATAACGAATGGCAAATCGGCAAGAGGGTCGCCATGACGGCGAAAGAGTTCTTCCATCAGGTGCTCATCAAACACAAGTGTGCTTCCCTGTATATCATCAAGAGACGCAGCAGTAGTCACGGCGGTCGCTTCAGTAGCGATAACCCCCTGCGTCTGGTATGATTCTTGGGTAGCAGGAGGCACGACCGGTGCGGCATCGATCACTGGTCAAAAAATGAGAGAAACTGTTAGAACTTGATTCGAATAAAGATTCCGACTTGAGGCAGATATGTGGAATGTTCGGAGTACCTTCCTCAATTTGACTTGTAGGCGACGGAACAGCTTCAGTAACTTGCGTTGTAGCCGGAGACATCTGCGGCTGATCCGAATTGTAGGCAGGAACAGCTTGTGGATCGACTGCAAACGAGGATTCGGGCTGGGTTGACGCTGGAACTTCAAGACTCGCCTCATGGTGGTCAACCCCTGAACCCTCTCCTATCTGAAAGTGCTGGGCGTCGAGCCTTTCCTTCTCATGCAGAATCATTGACTCGTGAAGAATCTTCCTTTCATCTCCATTCAGAATGCGATTCTCGAGTTCAAATTCATCCATGGACTCACCCAGATGTGCCTCTTTCTCCTCCTCAACCAATCGGCCCCAAGCGATATAAAGATGCGATGGATAATCATCGAGCCAGGCTAGCCCCTTGTGCCTCAGCACGTTAGCATTATAGACCACAAGAAGATCTTTAATATCAGCCTCTAGCCTGGACTCGGCCAACTTCACTTTCTCCTCGACCTCAGTCTCCATCTTATGGACTTTAGCCACAGCTGCATCCCGCTCACCCCTAAGCAGAACAGTTTGTTCGCATGCCTCATGTGCTGCGTTGTTCGCATCATCTTTTTCCTTGGCCATGTCGGCGAATTTGGCCATGAGTTCATTGAGTTCCTTGACCGCCGCATCCCACTCGGCGGTGACTGTAGTGTTCCGGTGGCCCATCTCCTCCACTAGGGCAACATGCGTCTGCCCCAACCTCTCCATTGCCGCCTTCGCTTCATCAGCTTTTTTGGTGGCCTCAATCTTCGATTTTCGAAAAGACTCGGCTTCAGTAGTGAGCACTTGAATGATCTGATCCCTTTGAGCGAGTTCGGTCTCCATTTTCTCAAGCGCTTTGGCTCGCTCAAAGGCCACCTTAGAAGCTTTCTCTACAGCCTTTACCCACTCTCTGTATTGGGTGTAGATGTCATGAACGTAATCATGCATTGTGCCTTCCACCCCTGACGGAATTCTTTTTAAGTGTGGTGGGAAGACATAGCCATCGAAGAAAATATTCGGAAAATCCTTCCTCATCTGAGCCAATTTAATGGCCTCTTCTCCTGTGGGCTCAGCTGGGACCTGCTCTGCAATTATGGAGGCCGTGGTCTCAACTCTCTGAAGATGAGTCTCGGATCTAGAAGTATGAGAAGACGGCCTGTGACGAGGAGGCTCTGGCGGGTGTGGAACAAAAACAGGGGGTGGAGATGGAAGTCTAAGAGGAGGAGAGCGTGATCTAGATCGATGTCTACATTCTCTGTCACGCCTATACCTGTCCTGGTTAGAGTATTCGCGATTGCGATCTCTATCTGAATCCCTCTTGCAGGAATCATAATAACTAGAAGCTTTTCGGGCCGAGCGAAGATTCCCGAGCATAGATCCTTTTCCAGACATAGTACCTGAGAATGAGAAACGAATAAAGAGTTAGTGATTTCCTAAGTTGGACGATTTACAGTTGTGAATCATGTAGTGTAGTGAAGTGTATGTATGTGCAACCCCCCGACCAACCGGAAATGTCGGCCGCACTCATAGCAAGCGACCCTCTTAGTTCAAGAGCATTATCAAGCTCCTCCATCCCGGCGTCGTGTTGAGACGACACAAAATCCGGAATCAGAATATCAGCAAGCCCTGCAAAAGGGCTCTCTACTTGCGGGGGAGGAGCCTCCGAAATTCTAATCCCCGGGACGGGCAAGGACACAACCATGGATTTAAATCTCTCGGATTTAGAACGCTTATGAGCAACAACCTTGCCTTTTCTCTTTCCTCCTGAATCCTGGACATCGGAAGAAGGCCCAGCTGGGAGCTCGGTATCGGTAGGCGTTCTCTCCGGATCAACTTCCTCGGTTATCACGACTGCGGGCGCTTTGCGCTTCACCCGTTTCTTCGAGACCACTCTAAGTGTCCCTTCCAGCCGTATGCTCTGCCTCCATTCAATCAGCCCGACAGTCCTCAAATTTCTGTCGGTCAGAACCAAGTCGATATGCCTCTCTTCGCCCGGAACCGCTTGGAGGATCCGAACTAGCTCTTTGAAGTATGCACCATCATGCCGAGAAATTGCGGCTGTGGAAGAAGAGAAGTGTATCAGTTTTGAAATTGGTTATTATTATCTCGATGATTCAAGAGAAAGAATCGTAACACTTACGTCTATCTAACCATCACCTACCAAATCCAGCGGGGCACCGAACGTAGAACCATTCGGTTTTAAAGTAACCTAGCCTTCCCCAGGAGCCCATTACAATGTGGCAGTTCCTGACTGCTTCCAAGAAGGTGAAAGAGGGGTTGTATCCACGGTTCTTAACGTTAAATAAATATCTGATTTTGATCGGCTTTGGTGGCCGAAAGAGGATCTCCATAAACAGAATGAAGGTGTTATTCAATAAAGCATACCCGTTGGGGTGCAGCTGGGATGGAGCTATTCCGAGGAATGATAACATCTTCCTTATATATTGATTGAAGGGAAGAAGTGTACCCACTGTGCAAGTGTGACGGTTGAAAGCAGTAAACCCCTCCGGGGGATCATGTGGCCTGCCATTTGGCCTAGGCGGTAACACGTCATCGAGCGACAAACCGTGCCTTAAACAAATCCGTCCTAGCATATCTTCGGAGAAACCGGACGGCACATAATCTTGTGGACGACAAATGGACCGGGCACCCGGACGATCGTCCAGAGCTGGGTCTATAACTTCGGCTTCAATGACCAATATTTCAATGGTTGGAGGAATTGAACTCGGGAGTTCCTGCTGCTGAGAACTTGAAGGTTCCATGACTAGCTAGCTTATAAAAAATCATTGTTAAACAGACAATAACGCTCGTGCATCCCCCAGTGTAAAGTGTGTGAATGTGTTGTACAGTGCAGTACTGTATATCACTTGAGAAGATCTACAGGATTGAAGAAAATATGAAAACGACGAGACTACGGAATTCAGTCGGAAGGACCGTCGTCGCTGACCGTCACAACCGTGCCATCCAGAAATTAGCAATCAATCCAAGTTAAAGTTTGTTAAAATTTCGTTAAAGTTTCAGTTCCATCGACGAGCTTCGAAGGGAAATCAAGTATGCAGTCAAAAGGTCAAGTCTAATTATGCCAAAATGAAGCTCGTCGGAGTTAGGTGTTCAAATGCACAGGAGTTTTCGATATCATCGAAGTTAGGTTCGTTGTCAATCATCAAAAGTTCATGTTCGAATCGGTCGCTCAAGTTCAAGTTCGCATCGATCAGGTTCGATTTCGTATCGATCACACAGGGACACTGTCGTATCGATCCAAGGGCTGCGCAGTTTGAATCGGTCCAAGGCATCCACTTCGACTCGATCCAAGGCCACCACTTCGAATCGATCCAAAGCCATCCACTTCGACTCGATCCAAGGCCGCCGCTTCGACTCGATCCAAGGCCATCATTTCGAATCAATCAAACGCAACCCCTTCGTATCAATCCACGTATTCAAAGCACTCGATTCGATGCAAAGCTCAGCCATCGATCGATACGAAGGCCTCCGTCTCATCATCTCGAAGCCCCTACTCCAGATCGACGCGAAGCTGAGGCCAAGGAATCTTCGATCGATCACGACTCTGGTTGATTTGGTGTTAAAGATCAAGTCTCATCGTTTACGTGTTAGATTCGCTTAGTGGATTACCTAAATCTGGCAGTTAGTTCGAGTGATTGAGGATCTGAATCGGTTCGAAGGCAAGAATGGTTTCTTCTTTTTTCCCGAGTCTCCGAACGATACGAAAACGAGAGCGCAAGAGTAGAAAAGTAAAAAGTGAAAAAATGGCTAAGTCCACGATATTTATATGGATTCGAAGGTGAGGTGGAAAAACGATACGCATTCCAGTAAACACGACCGGTTACAACGCGTCTCCTCCACATCGATTCGAACAAGCTATTCGACTCGATGGACTCGAGTCTGCATCGATGCGAAGCCCTTCTTCGTATCGGTCGTCTTCGACTCCATCCCCAGCATTGATACGAACGAGCAGTTCGAATCCATCAGATCGCAGCTCCCAGAAGCCAACGCCTATCGATACAAAACCCTTCTTCGTATCGCTCGCTTTCGACTCCATCTCCAGTGCAGCAGTACGAGCAATTAGTTCGACTCCATCGATATGAAACCACAGTTCGTATCGATCACCTTCGACTCCGTCTCCTATGCAGTTCATATCCATCGAGCCCCACATCCATCAATTCGAAATGCTCATTTCGCATCCATAAATTCAATGAAAATCGTCTTCAATGTTTCGACCCTTCACATCGATTCAAGAAAGGATCGTTACGAAGAAACATTCAAAAACAACCATCGAGCGTTGTTACAACGAATTTCACGTCGATTCAGGAGAGGATCGATACAGAATTCAATATAAAATAAACTGACAATGACTCGTGAACGTACAAACGTCAACGAGAGTCAGATTAACATATATGCATGTATGTCGGACTAATATTCCAGATTTTTAGGAATTGGAAACTCATTTGATGACGATTACAACAACAAGCGGCTAATCACTGGCATACAACAATTAGTTTCAGCAATACGGGGAACATCAGTTGACAGTCAACAGTTTACATCATCGAGAAAATCAGTCGAAGATTACAGCTTTCATCGAAGAGACAATAACTATTCATAATAAAGATTGCAGCATTTCAAAGCACATCATGTTTCCACAAGACGTACTTTGGGGGGCAAATGTTATCCCACCTTTTGGCAAGGCCGTGGCACTAAGGAATTGACTAGTAAACCAATGACGGTCCATCCCAGAGATCAGTTATACACAGGCTCACTATGGATATCGACGAATTTTGTTCGAGTCTGGATCGAGCTAAAAACTGGTTTGACACGACGAGCGAAGCTATGAGAGCCAACGTTCCAAATCTCAGGTTAATCCGATTTCGTATGCTCAAGTTACGACCGATGCAAAATTGGATAAAAACAGCCTCGCGTTCGACTCGCTCAGTTCGAATCCATCGGGAGTGCCTACTTCGACTCGCTCCACTTCGACTCCATCTCAGAGCCTCTGTTCGGCTCGCTCCGCATCCCTCAGAAAACAACAGTTCGACTCGATCGTCTAAGGCCTACTTCGAATCCATCGAGCAACAATGGTTCGTGTCCATCAATTGAGCAGTTCGTATCCATACTGGAAAGGCCTTGTTCGACTCGATCGGACAATGCGCAGTTCGACTCGATCGACTTTGCATCTACCACCAAGTCTCTGTATGACTCGACCAAATTCGTATCCATCAGGAAGCAACAGTTCGACTCGATCGACCAATGCCTACTTCGTATCCATCGGCAACAAACACTTGCATCTGCTTCGCATCGCTCAGTCTTAAAGGTTCTATTCGTATCGATCGATCACCAATCGATACGAAACGCACGCCTCCCATTGATGCGATCAGGCCAACATCCACTGATTCGAACTAGGCTGTCTTCATCAATTTGACTAGGTACGCTGCAGATCGATGCGAAGGACGCACACCACGTCATCGAGTCGAACAGTGAGTCAAACCAGACCGAGTCGAATAAGAGCGAGTCGAAATAAGGGAGTCGAACGAAACAGCCAACCGAAGATCCCAATTCGTATCAATCATATCTCCTATTCTACAAGTCCAAATATTATGAAATTTTCATAGAAGACTGTGTGCATGCTAAAGAATGTCCACGCCAAATTTTGACTCCATTGGATGAAATCTTGATCGATACGAAATCTGTTCGTATCGATCACGGATCGGACCGAAACTTCACGGGCTTGGGCGCGCGGACCTAGTCACATGCCAGAGAGGGTCTCCCAAGATCTAAGCGAAATACCAGCCTCCTACACCTATAAATAGAACCCTAGGGCATACAGAAAAGGGGCTTCTTCTTCTTTGAATTCTCCAACGCCCACACTCTGCCGGATCCAGATCTGAACTCCATCGCTGCTGCCAACAACGAAATTCACTGCTGCAAATCATAATTATCTGCTGTAATTCATTGAATTCACTTGTAATCTTCAAAGAAAGATCAATAAAGCTATCAACTTCATAGTGGACGTAGGCGATACGCCGAACCACTCTATATTCTTGTGTCTCCTTGCATTTTAATCATTTTCATATCTGAAATTTGGAGTTTTTGTTAGATAATCCTCTTTTTCCATTTAATTTCTTCACTTTATCTCTTCAAAAACTTTCGAAGAGTGTTGTGCCCAATTTTGGTACAAACAATACTAATGCCTCCAATAACTTCTTTCTAATCCTAGTTTTCATGGGTTGACTAGGAACCTTTTGGCTGACATCAATACTTAATCCGAATATAGTTTTCATGGGTTCACTACAAACCAATTGGCCCCTTCCAACCATCCTTAATACATAATTTTCATGGGTTTACTATGAACCTGTTGGTTACCCCCAATAACTTCCTAATCATAATTTTCATGAGTTTACTATGAACCTATCTATCAGACAACTTCAAGGTTAAGGCATCCTATATTTTGGTCTCCCTGATCCCCTAGATGCAATTCTTCTCATTTATGAGTTTAATCAATTTATATTCACTACTGGGTTAACCTAGCTAGTTCTTTTACCCCTTCATCCCCCAAACTACAGTTATGGGTCCTTTATCATGTGAATATATTCATATTTGAAGAAGCAAACATAACAACTTAACAATACCGCTCCTGTGGGTTTAAAGTCCTTGAAATACTTTCCATATAAAACATAGTCAATCCCTTTAACCTATATTTTTATCAAGGAAATACCTCTTCAAATTTACATACTTAAAGTCATTTCAAAACTCCTTTATTTAGCCATGGGGTTTTCCATTAAAAATGGGTTTGGGTTTAAAAATCCTTTTGACTCCTTCGAAACATTGCTTTCGACTTTATTGGATAACCTCTTTCGGAAGCATTTAAATTCTATCTTTAAAACATTAGGCTCCTGCCTTTCGAATACTTTAAAACATCTCTTTCGAAACCTTTCGACCTTGTTACAGTATTATCATATAACTATAGAAGCATAGCTTTGAAACCATTCAAAAATACCCTTTTTAAACCATAAAGTTTACCCTTCGAAACCAATACCTTTCGAAGTCAATGGGTTTATATTTAAATTAAAATTTTTGGGTCAAAGCAAACATAAGTAAAAGCACCTCTTTCAAAACCATCCTTTATCATATAAAAATATCGGGGAAAGCTTGATGGCGTCGGCACCATTCTTTCAAAAGCATTAAAACATCTGGGTAAAACAATTGAAGGTTGGCTTCGAAACCCCTTCTGAAACCATTGTCTTCGAAACCCCTAACCCCTTTCAAAAGCAGTAGGAAGCGGATTATATTTATAAAACAACGGTACCTTTCAACAGCATTAATGTCTTCAATACCATCGAAAGGCATCAAGTAACAGAAGGGTTTCGACTTGGTCGAAACTACCCCTTCCAAAAGCTTCAAATAAAAATAAGTAATTTCTTCAGAAGCTACTACTTGAAAACAAAGGCGGCATCTCTCCTTCGAAAGCTTCTTTAAAAATACCCTTTCGAAACCATTGGTTTTCGAAGTATTGGTTTCGACTACTTAGAAAACCTTTTGTAAACAGGCAAGCGCTTTTCTTTTAAAACAAAACAAAACAAAGGAACCAACCTGTGGAAGCCATGTTTCGACACCCTACCTTCTGCCTTTCTCCAATCCACTACGTACCAGCTAAGTGATACCATGTGTATTGGTTTCATGGTAGAAGGTTTTGACTAGGTCGGAGGCGGAAGCTCTGGGTCGAAAGCTCCTTCCAAAGGAGGCGGAACCTGCTTTTCAAAGAAAAAGGCTGTTTTTACTAAATAAAGCAAACTTTTTGTAACTAACTTGCCCACTTGTAAACACTTGATTGGTTACATTAAACTTTCAAAATATTTTGCTAATATTTGCTGCATTTTCTCAGATCTAAAAACCAAAGAACATTAAGAAATAAGCCCCTCTTATTAACAAAACAATTAAATCATTTAGGTCCTCCTTTCAAAATAATTTAATTTCCATAATAAATCACTTAGTAAAAATCCCCAAAAATTCCAGAAATTCACTTTAATCATGTTGCCTAACATATCAAAATTTCAGACCCAACTTCTTAGTATAATTTCCGAAATAAATTTATAAACCCAAATAATCATATTTTCCTTTGAAAATTCATAACTAATTCTCCACGGCTTGGAAAATTATAAAAATTGAAACCCAACTCCAAAATCATGTTTCTCATAACATAATTTTTTTCCATGGCATTCAGAAATCATTTAACCTCGGTTTTACCCTAAAACCGTGCATATCTCCCTTGAAACAATCTTGTTTAATCTAAACAAATTATAAATCAAGCATATCTTCATTCAATATATCATAAAAAAGAATTTACCCTTAAATCCAAAAACATATGATTATAAAACCCAAAATAGAGATGTAGTGATTATTATTCACCTTAGATTGGATAAGGAAATTGAAGATTGGTTGAGATTGGTTTCTTCTAGCTTGATCCTAAGATTTAGATTTGATTTTCCCTTCTTCTCTTCTTCCTAATGGCCGGCTCCTTTTCTTTCTTTCATTTTAAATTTTGCTTATGATAAATGAACCTGTATTGCCTAGAGATAATGGTATATGGGGGAATATGGGCGGCATTTTACCCTAATGCCTCTAGGTTTATTTAGTTAACACCTATCCATTTATAAGCTCATTCATTTTAAATAAGCACGGCCACTTAGTTTATTAATCAAACTCAATCTCCTTATCACTCTACTTTATTCTATTTAATTTATTCTGATTAAATCTCCTGAATAATGTTATCAAAAATTAGGGGTGTTACACCTCCTTTCCTTGTAAGAAGTATTAAATGGTTTTATGTATGTAAGACAAATTCTTATTTTGAAATATAATGCCCAAGTAATGAAATGGCAAGACTTGAGGTTTTTATTCACCAGACATTTGTTGTTCTGACTCCCTCCTCATTATAACACAGGTTAAGGACAGAGTGATGACAGTGACAATGCTTGAAGACGGAGTGGCTTAAGCTTGTGATAGTTATTATTATCTCTTTATGATTTTTTATGTTGTACCCATGTATTTTTGAATAAATGATGTAATGAATATTATTTGACTGTTTGATGATGTTTTGTGTTATGACAACTAAAATGGTTTTGAAATAAATGTTTACAATTTGCTATTATATTTATTCCATCCCCTGTGAGTTCTGAAAGTATAGTTAGTGCTCTGTACTATTATTTCTTTTTCCAACCAACAACCAATTTAGAATGGGTCTAAGTTTCGATGAGCCTTTTCTGGATCAAAATTTAGGCTTGTTCTAGGGTGGGACGGGTTATTACAGGTGCATCTTTAGTATTTGCCACTAAGGAGGATGGATCTCTGAGGTTGTGTGTAGACCATCGTGAGCTGAATAATGTAAGAAGAACAAATATCCACTCCCACGTATTGATGACTTGTTTGATCAACTCCATGGTGCGAAGGTGTTCTCCTAAATGGATTTGGCGACAGGATTTTCCCAGTTGAGAGTATCAAATGGGAGTGTGTCAATCAGTACATTTCACTTGCCATCTGTTTTCTATGAGTGGTTAGTTACATCGTTCGGGCTAACCAATGCTTTAGCATACTTTGTTGATCTTATGAACCGTATTTTAAGGGATCAGCTTAACAAGTTTGTACTTGTGTTCGTGGGTGATATTCTGATCTATTCTAGGACAGAGGAGGAATACGAGATGCACTTGAGGACTATGCTCGAAGCATTAAGGAAGCACAAATTAAAAGTGAAGTTTTTGAAATGTTACTTTTGGAGAGGGGAAGAAAGATTCTTAGGTTATGTCATTTTTGAGCAGGGTATCGCAGTAGATTCTGCCAAGGTGGCAGTAGTTCAAGATTGGAGTCAGCTCAAGAATTCTATGGATGTAAGGAATTTCCTAGGATTGGCAGGATATTGTAGACGTTTATCAAGGACTTCTCAAATGTAGTGGCATCATTGACCAATTTGACAAATAAGAATTAGAATTTTATTTGGAACATGAAGTGTGAGCATGCATTGTGAGTCTGAAGGAGAGATTGACTAGTGCACCAGTATTGACTATTCCAAGCGGGAATTAGGAGCTGACAGTATACACAGATGCATGTGGTACTGGATTAGGTGCGGTATTAATGCAAAAGAGAAACTTTGTCACCTACGCTAGTCGACAACTGAAGCCACACGAGTGGAAATATCCGACTCAGGATTTAGAGTTGGCGGCGATGGTGTTTGCTTTGAAGATTTTAAGGCACTGCTTATTAAGAGAAAGATTCGAGCTATTCACAGACCACAAATCCTTGAAGCGCCTTTTCTCTCAAAAGGATCTTAACCTTCGTCGGCGGCGATGGTTGGAATTCATGGCCTTCTATGACTTTGGCATTTCATATAAGCCTGGTAAAGGAAATGTGGTCGTCGATGCATTGAGTAGAAGACAAGCCAGTTTGAAAGCGATGTTCGTGGAGTGGAAGAAGTTGGAGTATATTGCTGGTTATGACTTCAGACCTCATTACTAGTTGAGCTAGAGATGTTGGCAAGTTTTATGATCGGACCTACTTTGATTGAGCTGATCGGTACTAGTCAGAGACGAGATGCTAGACTAGTAGAGATAATGGCGAGAATAGAAGGAGGAGCAGAGTCTGAAGATACGAAGCAATACAGACTCGAGCGAGAAGGTTGGCTCCGTAAGGATGGGAGATTGTTTGTCCTTGACATTGATAGATTACAAGAAGAGGTGCTATGAGAGCGCCACCATTCTAGGCTGACCATACATCCCGGCAGTTATAAGATGTACTATGATATGAAAAAGTCCTATAATTGGGAAGGCGTGAAGAAGGATATTAGGACATTCATCTTAAAGTGTATGAACTACCAGTTGGTGAAGGCAGAGCAAAAGAAGCCAAGTGGATTTCTGCAACTACTTGAAGTTTCTAAATGGAAGTGGGAGAAAGTATCGATGAATTTTATCATTGGGCTGCCGAGGATTCGAGTAGGGACGACAACATTTGGGTTATAGTTGATCAATTGACCAAAAGTGCTAGATTTATACTCGTCAAGTTAAGTAGAACAGCAGCCAAACTGGTAGAGTTGTATGTGATGGGTTGTACGATTTCATGGTATGCCGAAGAGCATTGTGAGCGACAGAGACCCATTGTTCACAAGTAGGTTTTGGAAAAGCTTACAAGAGGCATTAGGGACCGAGCTGCATCATAGTACAGCTTATCACCCACAAACTGATGGGTAGACCAAGAGAGTGAATCGTATATTCGAGGATCTCTTGCATGCTTGCATTCTTGATTTTGGAGGCTCATGGGATGATCACTTGCCTTTGGTAAAATTCGCATACGACAATAGCTTTCAATCTAGTATCGGTATGGCACCATATGAAGCATTGTATGGCTGACCATGTATCGCCCTATCATTTTGGTGGGAAGCGGGCAAGAAACTGATACTTGGGCCCGATATGATTTGTGAAACCTTGAAGAAGATAGAGATCATTCGGCAACGAATGAAAGCTGCTCTGGATAGGTAAAAGAGCTACATTGATAGGAGACGTAGAGATTTGGAGTTCTCCATCGACGATATGACATTTGTGAAGATTTCTTCTTTGAAGAATGTTATTCAATTCGGTAGTAAGGGGATGTTGGCATCAAGATTTGTAGGTCCTTTTCCCATAGTAGAAAGGATTAAGAACCTGGCTTATAGGGTCGACTTACCTTAAAAGATGGCAGGCGTGCATTATATCTTCCATGTTTCTCATCTGTGAAAGTTTGTGCATGACTCAGGCGTGATGATTAGATCAACTTGATGATATCAAGATTGAACCAGAAGCTTCAAAACCTCGTAGGCCGGTTCGTATCGTCAGACACGATACGAAATAGCTTAGGAGGAAGATGGTGGAGTTAGCAAAGGTTCAATGGGGCAAAAGTGAAGGCGATTACACGTGGGAAACCAAGGAGAGCATGATGGCCACATATCTAGAGCTCTTTGTATGGTAAGACCTACTTTTTATCATATTTATTTCACCTTTGATATCATGTAGGCTAGTTTAGTATCTCGCATGTTAAGATAGGCTTACCTACATTATTGGTTGCAATGCTACTTGTTTGATATTTATAACGGTTTAATCTGTTGTTGGGCATGATGGGTAACTATTTTTGACTTATTTGGATATTTCGAGGGCGAAAATTCTAAAGGAGGGGAGAGTGTAATGACCCTTATTTTACATATCAAAGAATAAAAAAAATTATTTTAATCACATGAGGTCTTTGACTATAAATTTTTGGGAAGTGTCTCTTAGGGACATTTTCCACATCTATGATATTTGTCGAATTCCTATATGACCATTTTGACCTTGAAAATATTGTTTGGAGTATAACTTTTGATAGAAGGCGGGTTAGGGTCTCAAACCACTTGTATTGCTTCAGGATGATAGTTTTCCATTCAGTATAGTGGTCATAATAGAAAAACGGACTTAGCTTTTGAGAGTTATAGGTGTTTTTAGTTTTAGTTGTTGCTGACCTGCTTAGGCCCACTAACCCATCTCGAAAATTGTGTTAAGAGGAGGATGTAGGAATCAATCCAAGTCATTTCCATCTTCCCCAAAATAGCTCTAAGCCTCCCTTAACCCTATTTTATCAAAAAGCTTACCTTTTCCTTACTTAATCTTAGCCAAATCATCAATTAGAGGGGTGATTAGCATATAGGAGTTTCAGATTATCATTTTCATTGATTTGCATTCCACTTCCTTGCTGTCCACTTCAGATCTAAGGGAGTAATTGGTATTTTGGGTATTTGGTGAGTGGTTCTTGACCTCTCACTCTACATGCATGTTTATATAGTTAAAAATAATGTTTTTAACATGATTTTAGCCCTAAATTATTTTCTAACTTAACCACATTTTTATAGATGTTTATGGCTGAATTTAAAAGGTTTAAAGTAGTTTTTAAATGGTTTTGGAACTCCACTGTTCATATCCATATGATAGTGTAAAAGTTAAATTTAGATTAGGATTTGCTTGATTATCATGTTCTTATGTATTGCATGTATGAATGGTTATATGTATGACATTCCATGTTTGTTTGTTGTGCTTTTATGTGGTTTTTTAGTGCTTTTAGGTAGTCAGGAAAGGAGTGGCCGAATTGCAAATCGAAGGCAAAGATGGTCATAATTAGATGAAACTTAAAGGAGGAGCTTTGGAGTATGGGATGAGCTCGGGATTCAAATCACGTCGACATTGGAGCTATGTACAAGAGTGAATACTGAGAGGTCTAATCAGTACCGAGAGCTTTTTCTTTATGGAAACCGCTCGATGGAAGGCCGATACTTGAAATTGGGGCCTAGGTTGATGAGTGAAGGCCAAATGCAAGAATTTGGTTAAGAATTGGACTTGGTGCCGAAAGCTTTAAAGGGCATCGAAACAAGAGGTTTTGGAGTTAGCACCAAGAGCTTTGGAGTTGATGCCGAGATCTTTTAAGAGGAGTGGTCGGGGTATAAGCATTTAGAAGATGGAACACTAGAAGAAGAGGAAGAAAGTCAGCCAAAATTAGCTAAGCACCCAACTCAGTACCAAAAACTTCTAGTTGGTACTGAGAGTTCTGTTTTGATGGGATAGGGGTGGAACTTCCAGGAGGGGGAATGCAAACTCTACAGGTCATGTTGAAGGTGTTTGTTTGTTGGCTTAGGGTTTGATGGCGATGAGTAACATGATGATGGCTTCGGGACTTAGGTAATGGCAACTCGACGGTGAATGGAGTTAGGTTCTAATGATGGCGGCTTGATGTTGAAAGGAGTCGTAAGAATGTTTGTCCACAAAGGGTGGGTTCTATAAGGGGTGACCCATGGATAAAATGTGAGAATGGTTCTATTGTGGAATGAAGGAATGTGGAACGGTTCCTCTAGAATAATGGAAACTAGATGGAGCAAGGAAAGGGCTCAAATACGTGTGTTAAGGGACGTTGATGCTCGAAGTTTTTTTGATGTACTCAAAATCAAGGTATTATGAGTGCACTCATCGGTACTTGGAAAGGCTACCTTGGATCATTTAAAAGGATCCGTATAACCTGGACCAAGGGAAAGTGTCTAGTATCAGCTTCAGGTTAAAGTCGAGTACACTGAAAACAAGGATTTCCATTATTCCCTGGCATGGGAACATCCATACAAGTTATCATATATCTGAAGCACATTGAATGATAGTGAGGATTGTTTTATGGATGCTATGTTTGTTTTCTTCAATAGTCTATCACTCTAGGGACATCACTGTAGATAGTATTAGGGATAGGGATACATGGACACCCATCATCATACTAAGTTTGTAATATACCTTTATGACATTCGTAGAGTAGCATATTATGTTGATTATGTGCTAACTCTTTGGTTGCAATAAGGTATGGCCTGTATCCCTTGTTCCTTACTATATCGACTTGTATAGTATTTTGAGATTTATTTACAGCTCACACTGGACCATTGTCTGACTCGAGATTTTATGCTATGCTTCTTATTATCTCGGGTGCTCTTAAATGAGTAGATAGACGATAGGTCTAGGTGCGACATAGTAGCTGTATGGAGGACGAACTGGATGGAGCTATCTTGTATTATATATATATGGATTTCTATGCTTAGTCCGTTGTGCAACACTATGGAGCTTGGACAGTGCTTACTTATTACTATTAATATGACATAGTTATTTGAGTTTATTTCCATTTTGTATAAACTCAACTACTAGTTGTATAACTCTATGGATGTGTGCTCTGATATTTTGATCACTTAGCTATTATTGTCTCTTCCTATTATATCTATGATGTACATTATATTCTATTCCATGCGCTCTGAGATATACAATAGGTTCAGTGTGATGTTTTATTTCATTTTTAACCATTAATGATCGTCCTACATCAGTTGAGCATGTCAGCGACACACTATATAGTTATATTGGGTGCTGGTGGTGCAGGGTGGTCCTCACATGATCCTTAACCAGGTGTCCATCATTGACGATCGACTCAAACTTCTTGCCAGTAGTGATGGGCTAGAGTGATCCCTAACCGGGTATCCATCGTTGACAATTGGCTCAAACTTCTTGCCGGCAGTGATGGGCTAGAGTGATTCCTAACTAGGTGTCCATCATTGACGATTGGCTCAAACTTCTTACCGGTAGTGATGGCCAAAGTGATCCCTAATTGGGTGTCCATCATTGACGATCGGCTTAAACTTTCTACCGACAATGATGGACTAGAGTGATCCCTAACCAGGGTCTATCATTGACGATCAACTCAAACTTCTTGCTGGCAGTGATGAGCCAGAGTGATCCCTAACCAGGTGTCCGTCATTGAGGATCGGCTCAAATTTCTCACGAGCAGTGATGGACCAGAGTGATCCCTAACTGGGTGTCCATCATTGACATACAGCTAAAACTTCTTGCCGGTAGTGGCGAACCAGAGTGACCCTAACTGGGTGTGCATCATTGACGATCGACTCAAACTTCTTGCCAGTAGTGGCAGACCAGAGTGACCCTAACCGTGTATCCACCATTGACATCGGCTACAAGCTTTTGGGCTGCTATGGAGAACCCGACTTACCAGCAGTTAGGATATGACCGCTGCCTAGTTGGTTCACCCCCGACATTTGGCTTTAGATTTCTATCAGTAATGGATAACTGTGCTCGACCATTGTATAACGTGACTATTGATCAGGCGGTTTAGTTCAAGCAATCAATATTGGAATTGCAGAGAATGACTACCAACTAAAAGATGCAAGGACAAGCTTGTATAAAGTGCAAGTGGAATATATGCATGAAAACAATCAAGGACACATGAAACTGGATTACAAAGACACTTCACCAAGGAGCGCCCACCTTAGAAAACTAGACAGTGATTGATCCTATGAAAATGTGCAAGGTAGCGATGAGAAGGCATTCCATCAAAAGGTCGCTTACCCCATTGAACTTGCCCGTGATTGATCCTATGCAAATATGTCGAGGGCAAAGGAAGAGTTATCGGAAGAGCTGAAAAAATAAGGAACTATTTTACCAGTATGCTCATCTTGTTGAACTTGTCAGTGAAAGATCTTCTACAAGTGCTAAGGTAGCAATGAAAAAATTGCTGACAATCTAATGGGTAAGCAAAGATACTATACAAACATGAATGCGACAACTAATCCAGATTAGGTATGATAATTTCATCTAAAATTTATATTATTAGAAAATGTGCTTGCGTAAGTGTTCATACAGGAATATCTAGTATGGACCAAGGAAAGCATTAGTTACAAAAACTGCTTACCCTATCAAACTTGTTGGTGATTGATCCTATATAAGTATGCATGATAGCGACGAGAAAGGTTCCTAATGGAACAAGCAAAATTAACAATCATGTAGAGCAAACATATCACGATTGTTATCCCGCCTGTTGGCAAGGCCGTGATACCAAGGAATTGATCGAAAACTGAAGACGGTCCATTCTGGAGATCGATTGCACATAGGACTACTATGGATACTGATAAACTTTTCCCGAGTCTGGATCAAGCTACAATTGATATGACACGATAAGCAAAGCTATGAAAGCCAACATTTCAAATTTCAAGTCAATCGGAGTTCGTATGCTCAAGTTATGTATCGATCAAATTCTGTGAAAAGCATGTTCTGTTCGTATCCATCTATTTCGCATCGATCCATTTCGTATCCATCAGTCCACAAGCCTCAATTCGTATCCATCACCTTGCAATGGCCCTATTCATATCCATCAAGTATCACTCCCACTTCGTATCCATCAGCAATGACACGTTAGTCCAATTCATATCGATCCACTACTTAGAATGTTTCGTATCGATCAGCTACAGATCGATACGAAGTTGGCATCCTCTATCGATACAAAACAGGCCAAGGACTATCGGTACGGCTGCATGTAATCGATACAAAGCAATCTCTATACCGTCGATACGAAGCGGAGCACAGAGCATCGATGCGAACTCGCCTTCCAATCATCGATACGAAGTGACTTCAGGAATCGATAGGAAGAGCATTTCCTGGGAGCGATACGAACAAAGCACGATTCAAATGGAAGAAACAGTCACTCGACATGGAAAGTGGACCGATCCTAGAATTTAGCACCACGTCACTCCTTATCAATACGAACAGAAGCGATGTGAACTCGGCAGCCTTAAACAAATTCAAACTTGCATCGATCATATCTTGAGATCCACCAGTCCAAATGCTACCAAATTTTCACAAGAGCTTGCGTGCAACCTTAGGAATGTTCATGATCGATCTCGACTCAATTGGGCTAACCCTTGATCGATATGAATTTCATTCGTATCGATCACGGATCGAGTCCAAACAACCGAGGATCGATCGCATGGGCCCACCCACGTGAGAGAAGAGGTCTTCCGAGATCTGGGCAAGATATTTGCTGCCTACGCCTATAAATAGCCGCCCAGGACCTACTGAAAAAGGACTTTTGGCTCTTCTACGTCCAGACTCTGCCGAAATCACCATTGTACTTGGGTTGTACTGTTGTAACTCATTGTAACCAGCAAGCGAAAATCAATAAAAGTTAGCCATTTCATAGTGGACGTAGGCCATACGCCGAACCACTCTAAATCTGTGTGTTTCTGTGCGTTTTTCCTGTTTATCAATCGGTGTTTTTGTTAGATCTTCCTTGTTTTACATTTAATTTCTTCATTTTATCTCTTCAAACCCATCCGAAGAGTGCCGTGCCCAATTTTGATACAAACACTTTGGTGCTTTCACTGAGAACAACCCAGTTTTTCTCCTGCTCATTGGATCTACTACCGATATCGGATTGCAAGAATCTAAAGAGAAGATCCAGATTTCAAGTCCAGAAGTACTTCCATCCAAGGTTTTAAATCTCGCTCATCTCGGCCGAGATCTCGGCCGAGATCTCGTTTTCAAGCCTGGGCGATTCGAAACAACTAATTTCATTTGAATCTCGTCTGACCCAAATCTCGGACGAGATTTCAGTATCTCGTCCGGTATCTCGGACGAGATTTAACAGCGAGATATCGGCCGAATTTTTGAATTTTGGAAAAAATCAACTCTTTTTCCGTATTGGGCTAGCTCATCCTTTACCTTAATTTAAGCCTTCTTAATTGTACCTTTTTTAACCCTTATTTCTTATATAAATCTCATTTAATCTTCGTCTCTTATTTTACGGCAGTGATGAGTGTAAGAAGATGATAAAATCTACATCGATTATGGTAAGTATTTCACTTTATGATTTTCATTTAGGTTTCTGATCCAAATTAATTTACATCCGATTTCATTTTTCTTTTTTCGACACTTTCTTGAGTTTTTTTCCTAACCCTATTTTTTTGTGGCTATAAATTTTGGGCTTCACTTATTTAACTTTATGTTCTAAATGGATTCCCAATTTGATTTCATTTAGTCTTTGCTGCTATAATTTTTTTCCTCAAGGCTTATTTTTAAGCAATAAAGGAATTCTATTTCATCTATTAATTTCATTTGATGATTACATGTTCATTCGTACATCATTTTTTTGCTTTTCTTATAATATTACTAAATGTTTGAAATTGTTTGTACTATGTATGCTATTTTCTACGTTTGTTTCAAATATCTATGCTATTAGTTGCTTAATGAGATTTTGTTTGCTAATAATTAAATACTATAATCAGACATAGAATATCTTAATTCTACTTGTAGACTTTTGTATTTAAAGTTATAAAATTAAGATTTCCCTTGCAGCACTATAAATCATAAAAGGTAGAAATGAGACATTATATTGTGTAGGAAAGTTAAGTGAATGATCAAACAAATTAAAGGTGCATATGTTATGGTTTGTTTCTTGTCTACTTTATCTCATATGATATTATATTGAACATTATTCATGAAATCTAGTTATTTGTTTATTATACATGATACAAGTGATATTTTTCCATACTAAATTACTAATGATAAGCGTGTGATATATTCAAGGTAAGTGCATAGTGTTTTCCTTAAGGTAGTGACTAGTATTATAAATTTAGGTGTATGAAAACTAATTTTCGACATGACATATACTCCGAGATAACTCCGAAATGAATTTTAGAAACCGAGATGTAAATCTGAGATGGACGACCGAGATGCACTCATCTCGTTCGAGATCTCACCCGATACGAGATAAGCTATCTAAATTCTTCGAGACGAGACGTGACCGAAATCCGAGATTTAAAACCTTGCTTCCATCCTATTCAGATTTGTACCAACTCTAGGAGAGAGCTTCGCTATCCACCATGGTCAACACTAGGACTACTTCAATAGCTGCAGATCCAGAAGGACGGGATAGACAGAACCCCGTGCAACTTCCTCCTACCGACCAGAATGCTGCCGGACCGTCAGATCCGCAAGGCCCTGTCACCAGGGAAGAGTTCCAACTGTTAATGTAAGAGCTGACTCCAAGCCGCCAGCAACTTACTCGGCAACTCCGTGCCAACGCAAAATTGACCAATCAACTGAATTGTCAAAGACGAAGGAGACCCAGAAGGGATCAGGCTTCCTATTCATCCACTGAAAGTTCAGCCTCTTCTGAGTTTAATCACAGATCCGCGCGCCCACGGCTAGATGGAAGCTATACACAAGCTACTGGACATCAGCGCACCTTGAATCTTGGGCAACCGAGAGTTGGCCCGTCAACAAGCCATCAAACCGGACCCTACTCTCGAGGAGGTAATGTTCCTTATCATATTACTGACAACCGCGCTACCACCACTTCTACTGAGTTGGAAGTTGATGCTCGGAACCGAACGGATCCAACCCACCGTCAACGCAACTATACTCTTGAGCCTTATGTCCCGGAAGACCTAGAACCAAGGAGGCGAGACATGGACCGTCGACCGCGACCGGCCCATCCTCGCATTGTGGAACCCGCCCACACCTTGGCTCAGCATGTCCAAAATGTCCAGATGCCAAATATCCCGACAATGATCCGTCAGATGATCTGCGAAAGTCAGGGCCTCACTAATGACGACTGGGAATCTCCCAGAGTCATACCCCCTTCACTGGTGACATCCTCTACGCTGAACCGCCTCGATGATTCAGGATGACGACCCTACCCATTTATGAAGGGAGCTTTGATCCTAACCAGCACATTTTAAAGTACGAATGGTTGATGAATGTTGCACGAGCCGATGATGCGGTCAAGTGTCAGAGTTTCCCAATCTCCCTAGGGGGCATAGCAACTATGTGGTTTACCCGTTTACCACCTCGATCTATCTCGTGTTTTGACCAGTTGGCAACGAAGTTTGTTGAACAGTTCTGCATGCATGTCACAAGGCCGAAAGATGTCAATACCTTATCTAGTGTCACTCAAGCTCCCAGAGAGACACTCAGACGTTATCTGGAGAGGTTTCACGTTGCATGCGCTGAGATTAGTAATCCCAATGATAACTCAATTCTGGTGGCACTAACTAAGGAGATTGATCCCGATTCTGAATTTGGCAACTGGTTGGTCGGAAAACCTCCTGCATCATTGGACCATTTCTATTCCAAGGCAATCCGGTTTTTGAGAAGGGAGGATGCAAAACAGTCTAGGAAAAAGGATGAAGCAGGGCCCAGTGTGGAAGGAATCCAAAGCAATGTCGCTGTTAAACAAACCGGGGAGAGTTCTGGAAAGGTGCAATTGAACATATAGAACAAACAGAATCAACAGAAAGGCAATGGGAATCAAAACAGAAAACGGGATCAGAGTCGTGGGCCACGACGTAGGGCTCCTATGTTTGACAATTATACTCCTTTGAATACGTCGCTATAAAATGTGTACTTGCAGACCTGCAATACTATTCAATATAAGAAACTTGCCCTGAAGCAATCATCATAAAAACAGATTCAAACGGGGAAGTTTTGTAGATTTCACAATAGCTATGGCCATAACACGAACGAATGCCGTCATTTATTGGATATTATTGAGAAGTTGATACGAGAGAGAAAGTTGGAGCAGTTTGTGCGGGCGCCGCGGTCTGGAGGAGCAGGCCCATCGAATTAGAACCAAATACCAAATCAGGCGAGACCGGAGGAACCCGCTCATACCGGCGGGAGGTTGGTGATTAATACTGTTAGTGGTAGTCCTCATCCAGCAGATCGAAGCCGGAAGGAAATGGAGTCGTATGCCAGTTCTATTAGGCATGCGAGCTTCGAATGTTGTAGTAATTTGGAAGATGGGGCTCCGGCCAAACAACTGAGAACGATGACAGACGACATCGTATTCAGGAGTAGGGATGCCGACAGAGTCGAAGCTCCAACCATTGATGAACTTATCATTCCAGCTTAGATAGGTCTTGCTTGGATGAAGAGGATCTTAGTGGACAGTGGAAGCTCAGTGAACATATTGTTTAAGTGAGCTTATGATCAGATGAAGATGGAAGCAAAAGTTTTGAAGCCTTATCAATCTCGCATTCATGGCTTCAATGGAAGTGTGACTATACCCACTGGGATGGTGGAGCTACCAGTGGAATTGGGAATTGGAGAACGCCGGAGAGTCCGGATATTACAGTTTGTTGTATTGGATATGGACTCACCGTACAATGCTTTCTTGGGCTGACCGACCCTAGCCGAGTTCAGGGCAGCAATTGCCCCTTGGTGTTTGACTTTAAATTCCCTATCGAACACGGAGTTAGAGTCGTTTAGGGAGACTAGGCTGCTGGACGAGCCTGTTATGTTGCCGATCTGCGGGAGGCGCAGCAAAAAGAAAAAGGAAAGGGCATGGAGGAATCTCTCTGCGTCCGATTTGCGGAAAATTAACAGCTAATGCCTGGGCCTAGGCCCAGGCACCCCAACCAATTCCCAAGGGATCTTGACCCGAGAGATACCGAAAGTGAAGATGAAAGTAAAGACAATCAAGCTACCCCGGCCGAGCTGACGATCGATGTTTCAATCAACGATAATGACGATTCTAAAATGATAAAGATTGGATCTCAACTAAGCCAACAGATGCAGGAGGAATTGGTTGAATTTCTCCGGACAAACCTCGACATTTTTGCCTGGACGCATTCCTACATGTGTGGAACCTCCCTGGACATCGCGAGCCACACATTGAATATTGACCCGCGGCATGTCCCGGTCAAGAAAAAAAGGCGTGGTATGGATCCAGAGAGATCTGCCGCCCTTAAGGAAGAGGTAGATAAACTCAAGTCGAACAGGTTTATCCGAGATGCATTATATCCGGAATGGGTGTCCAATCATGTACTTGTCAGAAAGCCTAATGGGAAATGGAGAACGTGCATTGACTACTCAGACTTGAATAAAGCTTGCCCTAAAGACAGTTTTCCACTTCCCCGAATCGACCGGCTCATAGACTCAACGGCTGTACATGAACTCTTATCCTTCATGGACGCGTATTTTGGCTACAACCAGATACCCATGCACTTGCCCGATCAGGAGCATACCAGTTTCGTCACCGATCTGGGACTTTACTGCTACAAAGTCTTGCCCTTCGGACTCAAGAACGCCGGGGCAACCTACCAACGGTTAGTTAATCGAATGTTCGCTAACCAGATCGAAAAAACCATGGAAGTATATGTGGACGACATGCTTGTGAAGTTGCAATTCTCCACTGATCATATCAAAGATCTGGAATCTATGTTCAACATCCTTCGAGAGTACAGGATGAAACTCAACCCATTGAAATGTCACTTTGGGGTCGTGTCTGGAAAATTCCTTGAATTTATCGTCAATGGCCGAGGAATCGAAGCCAATCCTGAGAAGATCCGGGCAATCGGAAATCTTGACACTCCAAGGACTATAAAGCAGGTTCAGAGCCTCAATGGAAAAGTGGCAGCACTGAGCAGGTTCATTTCAAAATCCACCGACAAATGCATTCCCTTCTTCGATCTGATCAGAAAAGAAAAACGGAATTTCGAATGGACTACAGAATGCGAGGGCGCATTCCGAGCACTGGTTCAACACCTGTCTACACCGCCCATTCTATCAAAGCCTATTGATCATGAGAGATTATACATCTACTTGGTAGTGTCAAAAAACATAATCAGTGCTGCCCTAATTCGGGAGGAAGACCGGATACAACAACCAGTATATTACATTAGCAAACGACTGACCGGAGCAGAGAGAAATTATCCGAAGCTGGAAAAGCTGGATTATTGTCTTGTCATTACCTCAAGGAAGCTTCACCCGTACTTCCAAGTTCATCCTATCACCGTCTACACCGACCAGCCGTTACAACAGGTCCTTACGCGGCCTGAGACGTCTGGTAGATTACTTAAGTGGAATATTGAACTGAGTCAGTTCGACATCACTTGCACACCAAGGCGAGCCATCCACGGACAAGACCTGGTAGATTTCATCGTTGAATTCACTATCCCGGAGGACTTGCCCAAAACCAGTGAATCTCCTAAATATGTTTGGAAGCAACATACTGATGGTACATCAAATGACCGCTGCTCAGGCGCCGGAGTTGTACTTGAGACTCCTGAAGGCCGATCCATATGCTACGCCTTAAAGTTCAATTTTCGTGCGACTAACAACGAGGCCGAATATGAAGCCCTGCTCGCCGGATTGAGACTTGCCAGGGATTTAAGAATTATTACTGTGGAGATTTACTATGATTCACAATTGGTCCTGTGTCAAGTTCGAGGGGAGTATCAGGAAAAAGACCGAAGACTGGCAGCTTATCTTGCTCGGGTTCAGGAAATATTGGATCAGTTTGATTATTATGCCATATATTGCATACCCTGAGAACGCAATCAGAAAGCCGATTCCTTAGCAAAATTAGCCGGTACCGGTGAGGCTCAGCAAATGGGACTCGTTTCCATGGAAACATTATCTTCCCCGAGCATCGATCAAATGGAAACAGAGTGGGTGTGTGAAGTCGTTCCCGATAAGTAGTCATGGATGACTCCGTTCAGAAACTATCTTGAGCATGAGACCCTGTCGGAGCGCAGGAGTGAGAAAGACAAGTTCTTCGAAAGGCTTCGCGGTTCACTATTCAGAATGGAGTCATGTATAGAAGAGGTTACTCTGTTCCTTTACTCCGGTGTATCGCCCACGATGAAATCAAATGAGTATCGCATGATGTACATGAAGGAGAATGTGGCGATCACACTGGGGCAAGCTCTTGCCAAGAAAGTGCTCCGATATGGATATTATTGGCTCACTGTAAATCGCGATGCATCGGATTACGCCAGAAAATGTGACAGATGTCAAAAACACGCTCGGATTCCAAGAGCCCTGTCTACCGAAATAACTCAGATGGTCAGTCCATGGCCATTCGCAGTATGGGGCATCGACATTATCGGTTCTCTACCTCTAGCTAAGGTGGTGCGAAGTACGCCATCGTTGCGGTTGATTACTTCACCAAATGGGCAGAAGTTGAGCCCTTTGCTACTATCACAACGAAGAAAGTGATCAACTTTGTTGTACGGAACATTATCTATCGATTTGGCCTCTCACATACCATCATCACTGACAACGGAGCACAATTCAACAGTGCTGAATTTAAGAATTTATGTTAACGATTCCACATCCAGAAGTTCTCTGTAGTTGTGCACCTTCAAGCGAATGGACAAGTTGAAGCTGTTAATAAAGTTATAAAGTCCAATCTGAAAAAACGACTGGAAAATGCCGGAGGCAAATGGGTCAATGAACTTCCTATGGCTTTATGGGCTTATCGGACAACCCACAAATCCACGACCGGCCACACTCCATTCTCTCTTTCCTACAGTTCAAAAGCCGTTATTCCAGTTGAGATGGAAGTACCTTCTCATCGTGTGACATATTATGATCCGAAGACGAATGCTATATTACTTGCCGAATTCTTTGACTTATTGGATGAGAAACGTGAAGAGGCTGATTTGAGGGCAGCCGCATACCGAAGTCGAGTCGCCTGATTGTACAATACCAAGGTCCGACCCCCGAACCTTTGAACTCGGCGATCTCGTCCTTAAGGGAATTTACCCGGTTCCTTCACATATGAAGCCAACGTGGGAAGGGCTGTATGTCATCGAACGAAAGCTCGGAGACGACACATTTAAATTATCGACCGTTGACGGTCTTAGTCTGCTGAGAGCCTGGAACAACGAGAGTCTTCGTCGCTACTACACATAACAGGCTTTGTTTATTTATTCAGTCTACTTTTCATTTGCAATTTGTTTATGCATTTCGAAATCTGAATTTGTAATAAGGCAACTGACTTTGCCGTATTTTCTTATTTCAGCAATAAAATGCAATCTCTTCGAGCCAGAGCAATGATTTCTAAATGCGTCATATGACCATCACAATGCACGGAGAGCTAAGTTCCATCCTACGGTGGGACTTATTCAAATAGGGAGTGACTGTGATATGACCGGTCACTCGCTAAGTGAAACCCGAGCTCGGGGGCAAGTCATCACACTGAAGCCAAAAAAGGGTTGATACACGACAATCCTTTAACTAACACCAGATTCCCAAAGTGCGAACTGGAGTATAAACTTGCAAATGTGGGCTCGAAGAGGGTGGATCCGTCCACCTAACAACTTTGCTCGTGTTTAAAACAAGTTCGAGGAGGATGGACCCGTCCATCTAACGACCTCGCTTGTTAACTCAGGGTGGATGTGATCCGACCATCCATGATCCTGATACACCTGTCGTTTCCGGAGTGCGAACGAAATTCTAAAACTCATAACAGATGTGATTGACCATCTGTTAACTAACTCCAGATTCTCTGAGCGAGGACTGGAGTATAAACATCGACTAACTCTAAATCCCCAGAGTGCGGATTGGAGTTTAAACACAAACTGGGTGTGAATCGACCACCCATAGGACAACTCCAAGCCCCCGGAGTGCGGGCCGGAGTATAAACGCAAAGTGGGTGTGACTGACCACCCACGAATCAATCTAAGTCCCCAGAGTGCGGACTAAGTCCTAAATATCAAACGGGCGTGACCGACCGCCAGTGTGCAAGTACAATCCCCAGAGCGTGGATGCAATCACCAATGGATGAGCAGGTGTGATTCGACCACCCGAACTTGTCTTGTTTCAGCCTTGATTCAACAGAATTGGGTTAGAAATATTAAAGGCGAAAAATGATGGCCTACCGATCTTTTCAATTTGTCCCCGAAATTGGGGGCAGAACTTAAATATCAGCCACTAATTGAGACAGTGCAGTATTGGAATTTGACTTAACGATTCGATTGTGACCCAAAGCCGTGACTCCAGAACTTAGCAATTGAACTCGGGTCCGATTCAAAGACTAAAACTCCACAAGTACATTGACTGGAAGTTCGAATGCTGAATACATAAGCGAAACAAACGTAAACTGTGTTGAAGACAAAATGAGATTTTATTTCAACTATTCTTTGGAAGAGAAGGATAAGTATAAAATTATTCCAAAAAATCCTACTAGCAGGGGCCGAACCCGCATCTATACGCAGCCTACAAAAAGCAAAAAGGAATTCCTGTCTTTCTACCAAAAATGAGATGAAAAGACATGCCTATTCTTTCACTTTCTTCTTCTTCCCCCTCGGCGTTGATCCGCTGGAGCTACCACTTGGATGCCTCTTTGAACCCTTGCCTTTTGGCAACTAATCTCCAGTCGGGGGCATTATGGTAACTTCCTCCTCCGAACTCACATGGATTGGAATGCTTCCTGAAGGCGGAGTCGGAGGGACAGGATCAATGTTAGAAGACGGAGGGGGCACACTGGTGTCAACGACCGTGCCTCCAGGAGAAATCATTCGCAAAGGGGCTGGACCAGGTCCCGCCATTCCACCTCCAAAACCGCTGGCCCGCGCGGCCATTTCCATATCAACATTGATCTCAGCTATTATTTCTTCTTCATGAAGCGTTTGAGCATCTACGGGGATGCTAGCAGTTAGGCCAGAGGAGCTGATCACAGGTGCGCCTCCACCCATGACGAATGGCAGATCGGCAAAATGGTCACTTTGATGACCTAGAAGTTCCTCCATCATCTGCTCATCAAAGGTAAGAGTGCTTCCCTGCGCTCCATTGGTCGGTGCAGTGGCCGTTGTCGTGGTCGCTTCCGTTATGATGGCCTCCTGCTTGTGATGCGGCTCTTGGGTTGTAGGAGGCACGGCAAGTATAGCTCCTATCGCTGAATAGAGACAAAGAAAAAGAGTTAGAGATTACTTTGATCAACGTTTCCGGCTTTGATTGAGCACAAGAAATGTTCAGAATACCTTCCTCACATTGGCTTGCGGGTGGCGGAGCGGCTTCAGAAACATGCTCGCGAGCTGGAGATAACTGTGGTTGATCAGGATTGTATGCAGGGATAGATTAGGGTTCAACCGCAGACGTAGGCTCGGACAGGGTTGGCACAAGAGTTTCGGAACCCGCATCATGGTACTCAACACCAGAACCTTCTCCAGCTTCCGAATGCTGAGTAGCGAGTTTCTCCTTTTCATATGTGATCATGATGTCGTGGAGAACTTTTCTCTTATCTTCACTCAGCACCCGGTTCTCTAGTTCAAATTCATCGACTAATTCAGCTTGGTGTTCTGCCTTTTCATCTTCCACTAAGCGGCCCAAGCATTATACAAGTGTGATGGATAGTTATCGAGCCAGGTTAGGTTTTAGTGCTTCAAAACTTTAGCATTGTATGTGATAAGAAGATCTTCGATGTCAGTCTCTAACCTGGCCTCCGCCGCTTTTACTTCATTCTCAACCCTGGCCTCGGCTTCATGAATTTTGAGCGTTGCCGCATCCCTCTCATCCCTAAGCACCACAGCCTATTCACACACTTCCTGGGCAGCTTTGTTTGCATCGTCTTTCTCTTTGACGATTTCGGCGAATTTTGCCTTAAGCTCTTCAAGCTCTTTAAGCGCCCCATCACATTCGGCCATGACTATGGTGGTCCGATGCCCTATCTCCTCGACCAAGGCTAAGTGCGTCCGCCTCATCTCTTCCATCCGCCGAGTAGCCTCATCAGCCCTTGTGTTGGCCTCTGTCTCTGAGTTTCTCGCGGACTCGCTCTCATCATGTAGCACCTGAATTATGCGGTCCTTTTGAGCGAGATCAGTTTCTAATTTCATAATTATTTTCGCCCACTCAAAGGCCACTGCCAATGCTTTGTCAGTGGTCTTCATACAATCCCGATATTGGCTGTAAATGTCATGGATATATTTGTGCATTGTTTGTTCTGCCTCGACTGGAATTCTCTTTAAATGCCAAGGGAAGATGAAGCCATCAAAATAGATGTTTGGAAAGTCTTTTTTCAGTTGGGCGATTCTGATCGCTCCCTCCTCAGTGGGCTGTGTAACAGTTTGCTCAGTGATAGTAGGAGTTTTGTTTTCTGTCCTCCGGCGCTGTGAATCAGACCTTGGTACTTGAGTAGGTGGTCTTTGGTGTGGAGGTTCCAAGGGTCGTTTACCATGACCGGAAGGTTGTGTTGGGACTCGAGGTGGCGGAGAATGTGACCGAGAGCGAAGCCTATATTCTCTCTCTCTCTCTCTGTCCCTCTCCCTTTCATAACGCTCCTGGCTAGAATAACCGCGATCGCGGTCTCTATCAGCCTCCCTTCTACGGGACTCATAGTATGAACTAGACGACTGGCGTGTCGAGTGAAGGCTACCGAGCATGGATTCCCGCCTTGTCATCGTATCTATGAAATAGAAAGAGAAACAGAGTTGGTAATCTCCATAAATGAATAACTTATGACTAGAAATCATGTAGTGCCGTGAAAATGTTTGTATTTATGTGCAAAACCCACTGACCAACCGGTTGTGTCGGCCATACTAGTAGGAAGCGACTCGCCTAAATCTAAAGCGCTTTGAAGCCCTTCCAATCCGGTGTCGTGTTGAAGCGGCACATAGTCCGGAATTAGAATGTCGGCGAGTCCTTTGAAAGGATTCTCCATTTGTGTGGAAGGAGTTTTCGAAATTCTAACACCGGCGGCTGGCAGGGACATGACCACGGATTTCCACCTTGAAGACTTATGAAGCTTATGAGAAACTACCTTGCCTTTCCTCTTTCCTTCTAAATGCTGAGAACTATCTAGGGGCCCGGCTACGGGTTCGTCTTCGGTGGGCGTATTTTCTTCATCGCCCTCCTCAGCAATTACAATCCCGGGCGCTCTCCGCTTCACTCATCTCGCAGGGGCTGTCCTAAGCGGTCCCTCAAGTCTTATGCTCTGGTCTTGATCAATCAACCCAACAACCCTCAAATTTTCATCTGTCAGCACCAAGTCAACCTCTCTCATCTCACCAGGCACCTCTTAAAGGATCTGTACTATTTCTTTAAATTGGGCACCTTCGGGTTGTGGAATTACGGCTGTAGAGAAAAGGAAATATTATATTCAATGTCGATTACAACTATCTCGTAAGCCACTAGAGGAATTGCGACACTTACGTTTAACTAACCACCTTCTAGCAAACCCTGGCGGGCATCGAACGTAGAACCACTCCGTCTTGAAGTAGCTAAGCCTGGTCCAGGCTCCAGTTACCACTTGGCAATTCCTGACTGCCTCTAGAAATGTGAATGAAGGGTTATCCCCCTAACTCTTGACATTGAACAAGAACTTGACTTCCTCCGGAGTCTGGGGCCGTAAGAGATGCTCCATAAAAACAATGAATAAACTGTTCAACAATGCATATCCGTTTGGATGCAACTGTGACATAGCGATTCCAAAGTAAGATAACACCTCTCGGATGTATTGGTTAAATGGAGGGAGTGTTCCAGCTGTGCACGAATGTCTGTTAAAGGCGGTGAACCCTTCTGGGGGAATATGTGGCCTATCATTCAGTCCTGGTAGCAGAACGTCCTCTAACGATAGACCGTGTCTTAAGCAGATTCTCTCCAACATATCTTCGGAGACGTTAGATGGTACAGAATCTTGTGGATTCCTAATAAATATTGCTCCTGGCAGCTCATTTGGAGCTGGAATTATGACTTCGGCCGCGATGGCCGGCATCTCTATAACCAGAGGAGGTGAACTTTGAGCCTCCTGCTGCTGTGAACTTCCGGGTTCCATAGCTAATCAACTCAGTAAAAACCAACATTAGATGATAATAAGCCTGTGTATTCCCCAGTGTGAAGTGCATGAATGCGTTGTGTAGTGCAGTGTTACATAATACGTAAGAAATTCTACAGAATTTGAGAAAATGTTCAAACGATAAGATCTCGAGATTCGATCGGAGCAACCGTCATCGCTGACCGTCACAACCGTGACATTCAGGCTTCGGAGAACAATCAACGCAAAAGTTCGTTAAGTTTTTCAAGTTACAGTTCCATCGACGAGCTTCGAAGGGCAGTCAAATATGGAGTTTAACAGTTAAGTCCAAATATGCAAGGCTGAAGCTCGTCGGAGTCAGATTTGAATATGCACAAGATTTCGTATCCATCAAACTTAAAAATTGGATCGTTCAACAAAAGCTCAACTTCGTATCGATTAGGAAAGATTGGGTTTCGTATCGATCCAAAACCCTCGACTTCGTATCGATCATCGGCCTGGTCTTCGTATCAATCACCAGGTCCAGGACTTCGCATCGATCACACAGCCTAGTCTTCATATTGATTGCTCCAGATCGATACGAACTTCTACCATTCTCAATCGATACGAATCTCACCCTTCCATTCAACATTTCCAGATCGATACGAACTTCTAGTGTTTCCAGATCGATACGAGCTACTTCTCAACGTAGCAGCATTCTCTTCGTATCCATCAGTAGGCCTTCTTCCCCAAGCTGCTTAAACACCATTACTCCTTCTTCAACCATGCTCCGATCATTTCCGGCCTCGACATCATTGGAACCGGGCATGAACGTGAATGAGTTAGCAGTCAAACTCAAGTCTCATCGTTTTTGATGTGAATCCATTAATTAATTACCTAAGTAAGAGATTTGGGTCGAGGGATTATGGAACTGTGTTGATTTGGGGACGAAGGCAATTTCTCGGTTTTTCTATCGATACGAAGGCAAGGATGGAGTGAAGGCAGATGAAAATTTTTCTAAGTACATGGCGTATTTATATGGACTCGAATCTCATAAGGAAACGATTCATCTTCCAATGCAAAGTGACCGGTGAAATGGTTTCTCGTGTTATTGATATGGAGAGATTTCTTTGTATCCATCCACAGCCGATCTGGGACAAAGCTCTTCATACCCATCAAGCCATCGATACGAAAGATGTGGCAAGGGCTCATTTGAACTGTTCGTGTCCATCAATAATCAATCGATATGAGATGATAACTTCGTATCCATTGCTTTGAAGCCCACAGATAATATTTTTAAAAGGCCAATTAATTCATATCGATCGCCATCGATACAAAGATAATTTTTCAATTCCTCAAATTGATCCAGGAGAGGATCGGTACGAAAGGATACACTAAAACAACCGTCAAGCATTGTTACAACTCAAATTTCACATCGACACAGAAGAGGGTCTATATGGAATTCGATACAAGAAAACTGACAATGACTCATGAACATGCGAACATTAACGGGAGTCAGGTTAACATACGTACATGTATGACGGACTAACATCCAATTTTCAAAAATCACAAGGAGTTAAATGCTCACCTGATGGCGATTACAACAAATAACATATTACTATCCTTCAATACTCAGTTACAACCGTGCACAGTACAACAATTGGCAGTCAACAATTCGTTATTTGCATTACTGAAGGTCAATTAGAGGTTGCATATTTCGACTAAAAAACAACAACCGGTCAACAAGTCAGATATAACCTTTCAGAATGAAGATTGCAGCTTTTCAAAGCACGTCATGTCCTCACAAGACGTTCTTTGGGGGGAAAATGTTATCCCGCCTTTTGGCAAGGCCGTGATACCAAGAAATTGATCAAAAACTGAAGATGGTCCATTCTCGAGACCAATTGCACATAGGTCTACTATGGATACTGATAAACTTTGCCCGAGTCCAGATCAGGCTACAATTGTATGACACGACAAGCAAAGCTATGAAAGCCAACATTTCAAATTTCAAGTCAATCGGAGTTCGTATGCTCAAGTTATGGATCGATCAAATTCTGTGAAAAGCACGTTCTGTTCTTATCCATCTATTTCGCATCGATCCATTTCGTATCCATCGGTCCACAAGCCTTAATTTGTATCCATCACCTTGCAATGGCCCTATTCGTATCCATCAAGTATCACTCCCTCTTTGTATCCATCAGCAATGACACGGTAGTCTAATTCGTATCGATCCACTAATTAGAATGTTTCATATCGATCAGCTATAGATCGATACGAAGTTGGCATCCTCTATCGATACAAAACATGCCAAGGACTATCGGTACGAAACAGCTGCATGTAATCGATACAAAGCAATCTCTATACCATCGATATGAAGCAGAGCACAGAGCATCGATACGAACTGGCCTTCCAACCATCGATACGAAGTTACTTCAGGAATCGATAGGAAGAGCATTTTCTGGGAGCGATACGAACAAAGCACGATTCAAATGGAAGAAACAATCACTCGGCATGGAAAGTGGACCGATCTTGGAATCTAGCACCACGTCACTCCTCATCGATATGAACAGAAGCGATGCGAACTCGGCAGGCTTCAACAAATTCTAACTTGCATCGATCATATCTCGAGATCCACAAGTCCAAATGGTACCAAATTTTCACAGGAGCTTGCGTGCAACCTCAGGAATGTTCATGATTGATCTCGACTCAATTGGGCTAAATCTTGATCGATACGAATTTCATTCGTATCGATCACGGATCGAGTCCAAACAACTGGGGATCGATCGCGTGGGCCCACCCACGTGAGAGAAGAGGTCTTCCGAGATCTAGGCGAGATATTTGCTACCTACGCCTATAAATAGGAGCCCAGGACCTACTGAAAAAGGACTTTTTGGTCTTCTACGTCCAGACTCTGCCGAAATCACCATTGTACTTGGGTTGTACTGTTGTAACTCATTGTAACCAGCAAGCGAAAATCAATAAAAGTTAGCCATTTCATAGTGGACGTAGGCCATACGCCGAACCACTCTAAATCTGTGTGTTTCTGTGCGTTTTTCTTGTTTATCGATTGGTATGTTTGTTAGATCTTCCTCGTTTACATTTAATTTCTTCATTTTATCTCTTCAAACACATCCAAAGAGTGTTGTGCCCAATTTTGGTACAAACAACGACTACTAGTCGGGAAATGAAGAATATGGACATGAATAAATACCAGACGCGACAGCGCATGAACATTAAAAGAAGATTAGCTTCACAACACAAGCGCATGATCAACCCACGTTCAAAACTTCAACAGAAACCACTTACCTAGACAAACATTTTGGTGCTTGACCTATACAAGTATGCATGGTGGTGATGAAGAAGTCACTAGTGGAATAACTTGGCAATTATGTAGGAAAAATAAATCGCAATCACCAATCTTAATTGGAAAAAATACAATTAATGCAACAAAATACACATCGTCAAATCCACGTGCCATTGAACCACTGTATACTTCTTTCCCTACGACACTTCGATATTCTTAGAACATTCATAAGATAACACGAGACCCTTGGGACATGGGAGAGTTTGAACCAAAAATGGCACAAACATCTAACGGATTGAGTAGAGAATAAAATGTGAAGAAAATAAATATAAAATGAGAAAGAAAAGGACACACCGCAATTTATAGTGGTTGGGCGAATCTTGGCCTACGTCCACTTAGTGATTTTTATCGATTATCACTTGATTACAAGCATGAGTTCTTATGGGTTATATAACATCGACAGGGAATGCAAGAAATTAAAGTGGAGAAGACTTAGAGTCAAAAAATCCTTAGAAATGAGCCCTACCCTCCTATTTATAGAGGTAAGAGGCCTAAAATCTCATCCAGAAGATCTCTACCTTGTTCTCCACGCCTGAGACTAATTCTCCAAATAAGTAGGATGCCACCTCATCAATTTGTATGGGTCGGTACTGATCCAAGGACTTGGAACGGTGCTGATCCATAAAATGGTCAAACTGGCCATCTTGAACTCTTTGCTTTGGTTTGATTGGTTGTTAGCTTCATGATTCTACACTTGTTTGCACCATTAATTGCTTGTTTCTGAGTCCATGTGACGGATCTACGGAGAAGTAGATTTGTCGATTCAAGTGCTCATGGAGATAGATATAGAATTGAGTGCAATTGACAAAATAGCACTTGGAATAGGCTTGTAGCATCAAGTAGAGTAGATAGGCAGAAGATGGGCAAATTTGGTGGGGATTTCCTGGATCGATACCAATCCATTTTGTTGGATCGCTACCAATCCAACATTTGTGGATTTTGGGTTCTTGGCTTTTTGGAGTGGACACATACTTGCTTTATGATCTTGGTTGTACTTAGGTTTTGGGCTTCATAGTCATCTATCCCGACGTCTTTCCCTGATAACTTCAAAGTTTGACTCATCGGTTCGTTTGTATACTGCCTGGTCAAAAGGTAGCATAACACTTAACTCCCAAAGCATGCCTTGCGAATGGAAGGTGTGCTTTGCTCAAGAACAAATCCTAGACATTAAACTTTAATAGTTGAGCTCTCCGGATACTTCAATTTTGGTGAATCTCCTGTTCCTTAGGATTCTCTTATAGGTCAAAGGTTGTTCCAAACCTATTATAGCCTAAAATTCTAGACTTTCCTAAATGTAATCTATACGTCATCATTGTTCCGATTTCATTTAGAGTTATTACATCACATATCTAAATCATCCCATGTTCATCCGGGATTTGTCAGTCGTATTCTAATTACAAGGCATTCAAATTCTTTTATCAAAAATGTATCTATTCTAAGGCCTGGCCTCTCAAGATCATTTTATATTCAATTTAATGCACGATTCTTCTGATCATTTTATATTTAGTTTAATGTGCGATTTCTTCGGATCGTTAATCAAATTCTTGATCATTTAGGGCCGATAAGTAAATCCACGATCTCTTTGGACTGTTAATCAAATCCATGGCCGTTTGGGGTCGATCATCAAATCCGTGGTCTCCTTGGTCCGTTAATCAAATCCATGGCCGTTCGGGGTCGAAAATCGAATCCAGGGTCTCTCCGCACCGTTAATCAAATCCATGGCCGTTCGGGGTCGAAAATCGAATACAGGGTCTCCCTGGACCATTAATCAAATCCATGGCCATTCGAGGTCGAAAATCAAATCCAGGGTCTCTCCGGACCGTTGATCAAATCCATGGTCGTTCGGAGCCGATAATAAAATCCATGGTCTCTCCGGACCGTTAATCAAATCCATAGCCGTTCAAGGTCGATAATCAAGCCTATGCCCTCTCCGGACCTTTGCTAAGTCCAATCCGCTCGCTCTCCAACGAGGGCACTCAACGACAAGCAAGCCCATTCACCCACTCTTCGATAAGGGGACTTACTTCTTGCACTCCAGTCCCGTCTTTCCAAACGGGACTTAAAGCGATCAATATCAATCATCACATTCAATGTGGAATTTAATAACTAAATTCAAATATCAAAAACAACATAAAGTCTAACATTAAGATAACTGCCTTGCCAGGCACTACAATCTAACATCCAGCTCAGAGCATGTCTAGGGAGCGATCGAGATCTCGTACATGAGTAAATGGCTAGACTGTAGTACTGCATTGTTTAACTATTTACCAAGTAATCAATGAACGTTAACATAACTTATATAATTAACTTTTCTAGATAATGATTTTTTTTTCTTTTTTTTTGTTTCAAAAGTAGAAACAAAACTTATTCAAAAGTAGAAACAAAACTTTTTTGGATAATGATTTTTCTGATTCATCAAGTTCTCATGCAAGTAAAACCATCATAGTTCCCACAGTCGAGAGTAATTGTGAAAAATATTTATAGGTCAAGACTTGTATATCTTCATTATGTATATACAAAACCATCTTATCTTAACATAAGACTATTTCAGAGTCTCATAACTTCAGCAAAATTGATCAGCTAAGAGATAAAACAAATGCAGTAGAGAAATAAAGATTATAGAGTGCGTACATGAGAGAATGTGCATATATTGCAATGATGTTTAAAAAAAGCAAAAAAGTAATTTCAAAATCAGAAGCTGAAAACGTTACCAATAATATGTTTCACAATTTCAGTCCTCTTATCACATGGAACTCAACCCCAGTTCAATTATATGTACAAATAAAATCATATACTTCTGTTTCTAGTTTCTACAGTTTGTTTGTATATGTAATTTTTTATATAATGTCATAGTTGCACTTTCCAAACTGAAATACTAATAAAGTAGCAAAATAAGACTACATTAAAAGCAAATAACTAGCAATTAGCAAGTAGAATAGCAAATTAGCAATCTGAATAACAGCAAATAACTCACATGGTTTCTCTTTCTCGTCGTCCTCGATGGATTCGTAATCGTTGGCGTTGCCATTCTGTCGTCTGTAGTAGTCGAACTCGAATAGCAATCGCAGACTCGTTGTGGCCGTAAATGACGAGATGGCAGATGCGCTTGAAGTTATCGAACGAATGGGATTTGGGAGGCTGAGGCTTCGACTAAGTTTTACAGATCTAGGGTTTTTTTTTTGGTTTTCTATTTCGAACTAAAATACTGAAGTTACTTTGCAGGCACGAGACTACTAGGGCATGGGAGTACTAGTGGGTTACTGGGTATACAATTGGAATTGGGTAGTGGGCTAGGCTCTAGGCTGGCCACGAGATGATCAAATATATTAAAAAATAATATGGTCGGTTAACGGTTAACCGACCGACCTAATTTTTGTTAACCGTTAACCGAACCGAAAATATTCGGTTAAGGTCGGTCGGTTAACCAATGATGTCGGTTAATCGATTTTAGCGGTTAAGTCGGTTCAGTAGTGGTCGGTTAAGTCGGTTAAATGCCCACCCCTAGTTCTTATGACATTTACATATAAGGCCATGTACATTCAAATTTTTCATAGCATATGAATAAAGGTTTCACGACTTGTGGCTTGTTTCTAATTTCAATGCACTTGTGATTTTAATCATAACTTGCTTTGAATTCTTAAACATTTATAGTCTCGATTTCTATTGGTATAAGATTGTTGCATATTGGTGATATGGCTTCAATATAAATTCGAGCATAGTTTCGGCATGAACAATTGTGATATCATCATGGACTTGAACATACTAAACCTATTTACCTAAGCCCTTTCTCAACCAACTGTCGCTTTTACCAACACTCGTTGAGGTCCATAAGGGTGAACCGAGCCTTTACTCAACCAAATTCCTCTTACCTTGCACCTTTTGTGTGTCAACAAAGAAATTCGTTAACAATAATGAAAATTTTAATTTTTTTAACCGAGTCCTAAAATCATACCCCTACTTTGAAACCATCACCATTCAAATCATAAGAACACTTTTGAATAATATCAAAACTAAACCCCGAATCAAAAACAAATATTACATTTCCAATACTTTCTTCAAAGACTTTAACTTCTCTTTTAGTTATTTCACACATTGAAACTTTTAGATATGACTAACATGTATTATGTTTTTCTTTTCCTTTTTTAATATCAAAGGAGCATTTTTTTTCTTTAATGACAAAGAAGAATGCAAACTGAATGAAGGGAGAAATAATGAAGATAAAGAGAGAGAGAGTCAGATTATTCGCAAATAATTTATAAACAAGCAATTTTTTTGACTTATCAAGAAAAGTAAAATTTTCTTATAAACTTTAGAGAAAGATATGTATCAAATACATACTTTGGTTACTTGTTACAGGGTTGTCAATTTTGTGATTCAAACGATTTTTGGTCATGCTGGTAGGAACATCAATCAATTGAACCAATCATGTTGATCATAAACTAGTAACCTATTATAATTGGGATATACTAGTGATTGTGTATGTTTAACAAATTTACATCGTAAGAATTAAAATTTAGGCTAATTATATTTAGATACCAAAAATTACCTGTAATTTCAAAATTAATTAAGGTACAAATTTGTGTTTCTTCATTGCAACATTAAGAATTGGCTTTTGAATTCATCAAATTAAAACCATAAGTTATATAAAGAACAAAAACAAATTTTAGGTATGGAATTCAATACAAGCTTAAATAGAATAGAAAAAAGAAGATAATATTTTTATTATCTATTTCTTTCATCTTTAGATATTTTTTTTTCAAATCAACCTAACTAGGATAAACATTTTTGAGGAGGATGTTGATGGTCTCTTAAAGTAAGAATTGACATGAATTATAAATGTAAGGGTATTATTGTATTAGGTTTTGATTTGAGAATTTTGTTCGAAAAGAGAATAATGGGAACAAGATAAGAAATGTAATTTTATTAGGGTAGTTTTGTAATTTTTTCGGTGTAGATAAAGTAAATTTTAATGTATACTATGTTGTTAAAAGTTATGAGGTGATTATTGTATTTTTCGGTGTTTGAATAGAATTTGCCTAAAATTTATACTTTCTTACCAAATTTAAGAAAAGATTCCAGACTAATATTAGACGTGATATTCAGCCAAGTTCCAAAGTTCCAACGATTGGGATCCTTGAATTTCTCAAAAGTTTGATGATAACCAAAGGGCTGGGTTAAGGGAATGGTTTTATTTTGGGTGCGTTCGTGGACAAGCGGTTGGATGGAGGAAAAGTGACAGCGGATTTTTATGTCCGACCTATCGAAAATATGTCAAACGTAAAAATTAAGTTAGGAGCTGAAGAGGCGATTCACCACTTCGACTCCTAAAGGTTTTATGGGACTTAAGTTTTACGTCTGACTATCTTCGATACGTCGGACGTAAAAATTGTTATATCAGCATCCCGAGCCCTTCTTCCTCATTCAAAATAAAAAACAAAACCAATTCTTCTCTGTCTTAAAAATTCTAGTGGCTTTTTCCTCATCCTCCTCTGTCTCAAAAAAACAATCCAAGAATGGTCAGACACAATTCAAGAATGGACGGACGAAGAAACAACCATATTTATTGTTGTGTGTTTCTTATTGCATCAGATAAAAGAGAAAAATAAAAAATGCATTTCATCAAAGCCGTCTGGATCTACATGAAAGATAACTATGGATCAAATTACGAGCATTCTGGTCTGTTGTAGAAATGGGACAACAGTATCTGTTCGTGCAGAAATTTTCAGAAGTTGATGATGGTGGAGGGGTTGGAATGAGATTCACAAAGACATATAATCAGAGGTGATGCTAATTTTTGGAAAAGGGCGAGAGAATAAGGTGTTACATTCTTGAATCTTTTTAAGTAAGCATCACCTTACGGTTGGGAGATGATTGACTTTTTACTTCATGCACACCTGTCTAGGGGTGTTTGTCCATTCGGTAGTGAAGTTGAGTTCACACTTCCTCCATATCTCAGCTACGAAGTTGCCATGCGCTAGGTCGGTCTGATGAACAAGAGAGTGTGTAGGATATTATAGCTGCTCTTGATGGTGCTAATGTATCTGATTATACTAGAGTATCATTCACTTCAGATTCAACATTACACGACTAGCGTCGTCGTTTTGTTTTCCACCACCGTCCCAACCGAAAGTCCAAACGTCCCGTTGATGCTGGATCTTCTGCTCCAGCTCCCGCTACCGCTCCATTTTCTACCCCTACATCACAGTGGCAAGAAGTTATGAAAGCACTGAACGATTCTCAAGAGGCATCGACAGAAGAACTAGTTTTTGCTGCTTACTTTTTGAGCGCTCCAGACAGATTGGAATTGGCTATGTCGACGCAACAGTTCAGTATTGAACCATTTGTTAAAGGTGTCGGCGTCATTATCGCGGAAAATAGGTGAAACCTGTGGTGATTTTTATTATTATTATTATTTTTTAGGAGTTTAAATTTTTAGTTTATATTCGAAATTAAATTTGATTTTCTAGTATTATAAATATTAAATATAATTACTAGAAAAATTAAGCAATGATTTTTATTTAATAATTTTCAGTTGCTTTACACAATATTTTTTTACTTTCTGCGTACTTCTCTAAACATCCTTGAATCAGGCCTCCAACCTTCACTCCATTTTGTGGAACGCACCTTTTGTTGGCCGCGTCGTTGCGTATCATATCAAACTCACTCGAACTGCCTATTCATATTTATTTCTTCGTCCATGAATCTTCTCACAAAATAACCAGCCTCTCACAAATCCTAATCAACTCTCTTTCTCTACTTTAGTCATTGAATAAAGAGGGAGAGAGAAGTATGTCCGATGCCCTTATCAATGGATTGTCTGGCGCCGGCGGTGGAATCATAGCTCAGCTGCTCACCTACCCTCTTCAAACTGTACTTTCTCGTATATTTTTTAATTTTGTTTCCCCCCTTTTATGTGAATTTTTTGATTAATTGTTCGGGGATCATGCTAGGTGAACACACGGCAACAAACTGAGCGTGATCCCTCAAAATCAAGAGTCCAAGATGGTACCATTAAGCAGATGTGTCGAGTACGCAACTAATTTAATTAGGATTTCAATTTCGTTTATCCGATGGGCCATTTGTTTTATTTTTGTATTATTTGAATTGGGGATATTTATTTTATTGTATTATTATTATTATTTGTAGGTAGTGAAGAATGAGGGATGGGGGAGATTGTACGGTGGATTAGGTCCGTCGCTTGTTGGTACGGCAGCATCTCAGGTGATCCAGTTGTGGTACATTTAGCTGTTTCTTTACATGTGTATTCACTTTTTGGTTGATAGGCTGCCTCTGTTTCTAATAAGGAGGTCTGAATCTAAGTTTCTGATTTAAAAATCAGACCTTTCTAAGCTGTCTATTTTTTATCCGTGTTCTGAATAAAGTCTATATATTCGGACAAAAAATTCAGACTTTTTAGTGCTTATTTTTTGGTCTGAATGTTGTATTTTGTTCGGAAGGCTGAATGCAAACAAACAAGTACGTGATCATTCAGAATTCAGCATTCGGAGTTCAGCAATCAGAATTAAGCATTTTAGCCAAGTTTTTTTGCTTTACCTTATGGAAAGTGTTTATGAGATAGTCTAAGCCAGATTAAGTAACAGTTATAATATGTTCAACCGCATTGCTGATTATATTATTACATACTAAACAAGCTAACAAAATATTTTCAAAGGAGTTGTTTAATATTTCGATTAAACATTAAAGTTTGTCCATCCTCCATATCTCACTTTCCTATTAAGAATTCGGGCACCATTCAGTTGCATTCAGTTAGTTGAAAATTATCTTAATATCTGCTGCACATACTGTATTGCTAAGAACTCTCATTGTGTTAGTGTATATTTTTGTACAGGGCGTTTATTATTATTTCTACCAAATATTTAGAAGCAGAGCTGAAGCAGCTGCTCTTGAACGCTGGAATAAAGGCACTGGAGATGGATCAGTTGGGATGCTCCAGTCGCTTTCCGTCGCAGCTTTGTCTGGGTAATTAAATCATCATGTAATTGATCATTTGTATTATTTTATCACATATGTGTGCATTTTCAAATTAAAACGGTATATAAGAACTCTGTCAGATTAAGCTGTACTTTTCTTCAATGTGTCTGTTTTCTTCCAAATTTCTAGATATGCCAATTAAATAGGGAAAATGCATGATTCACTATAGTTTGGACACATTGTGATGCTGATTATATTTCTGTATGAGATAAGCTTACTAATTCTTTTTCCTGTTCATATATACAGATGTGTGAATGTTCTCATGACAAACCCAATATGGGTGATAGTCACTCGTATGCAGGTGAAGTATCATTTATACCTTTACCATGGGCAATATTAGTTTAATGATTGGTTAAACTGTTAGATGATTGATATCATTTTTAAATCACCGTTGCTTCTTGTAGACTCATAAGAAGAGCAAGAGCAAGCCAACAGATCACCCTCTTGATGTAAACACTCTCAATACTGCAATTGAACCCCCGCCTTATGGAACTTTAGATGCGGTATGTATTTGAACTTCGCCAACTCACATTTTTAGGAGCCAACACAAATTTCACATAATTGACTGTCTAAATACACCTAGGATGTTCATTATGCTACTACAATTACATTTGCTGAAAATATGACTATTGAAAAGTCACAGTTTCCATCCCACCTTTAACTTGATTTATATCTATACAGTTATATGCCTCAATAGTTTCTTTATTTTATATCATCTAATAATATTGGCAACACTTTCTCGATTCATCTTTGTAGATACAAGAACTCTATGACGAGGCTGGAATATTTGGGTTTTGGAAGGGTGTGATTCCCACACTTATAATGGTCAGTGTTACTTGATATTTTCAAATGTTCAACTTGATACTATATTCACATTTTCCGTAATATGTTTTAGGTTAGCAATCCTTCCATCCAATTCATGTTATACGAGACTCTCTTAATTAAGCTAAAGAAGAGGCAGGCATCCCAATCAAAAGCTGCTGATGGTTTTACTGCTCTCGAGGTAACATTGAGCTAGCTTTAAACCACTAGATATAGATAGTTGCACAGATTCAACAAGATGGCTTTGATAAGCATTTGAAAGCTAGCTTCCATGTCAAGAGTTTGATGGCCATGACACATCAATATTATTTCAGTGTAAAACAATATATATTTTCCTCTAGCAGATACTAGTATGAGGCCCGTGCTTCGTACACGGGAAAATGGTACTATAAATGATGTGAAATGTATATATGCCATCAATAAAAATTGTGTTTATATATAATGTGAACGGCTAAGAAAATCGATTGGAGAAGCTTGCGTGTGTGAATCAATGTTTAGTGTGACAGTAGTGTCTATATTGTGTTAGTAAAGGTGTAAGCTGGCAGTACATATGAATGTTTTGTTGTGGAATTCAGAACAATACATTAATTTGTGCCGAAAAAAAAAATTAAGCGCACTAATCATAAACATTAGTTTAGAACTGAATGTGTACTAAAGCATGAATAGTAATGGAATATAAAAAGTCAAGTGTAGGACAGATGAACTGTAGTTCAGGTACAATATCATCGAAACAAATAACAATAAGCTAAACCTAGTACAACAAAGCAGACTTAGTAGATCTATAATATTGTTATGAAAGAACAATGGTCAGTTGGAACGAAGATAGATTAAACATAATCAGTTGAGCATGCATTCTGAGCAGCTGAAGGTATAATGTTCAAGCTTCATCGCAAACCATGTAGAATTTATCTGTGAAATTTATGTGTACTTATATTCTAGAGTGAACAAACATCGAATACTTAAGGTGCTAATATGCATTACTGCATTGACATCACATGCAGATTTTTCTTCTTGGAGCGGTTGCTAAATTAGGAGCCACTCTTGTGACATATCCCCTTAACGTTGTCAAGGTATTAGCTCATCCTTTTGGTCTATACTTGACTACTTTTTTGGAGTAAATCCTACATTTTTGATGAATTAATTTTGATGAGAATAAGTTGGATGATCCAATAACGCTGTCGCCTTTCAACTCTGACAGTGTTTAATTTTTTATCCTTTCATTACAGTCTAGGCTTCAAGCGAAGCAAGGAGTTGATATTGATAAGAAGCACCATTATAAAGGTAAGAATAAAGAATAAATAATTTCTCCAGCTATTAATGAATTTGGAAATTTTTCATTCTAAAGCTATCGCTGTCACATAGAAAATCTTGAGAATTTCTGAAAAAGAAAGCGCTAAACATGATATATTTTTGTGTGCGGCAACTCTGTAGGCACGTCTGATGCAATTGCAAAGATGATTCAATATGAAGGCTTTGCTGGATTTTACAAGGGAATGGGCACAAAAATTGTGCAGAGTGTATTTGCTGCTGCTGTATTATTCATGATTAAAGAAGAGCTAGTGAAGGCAACTCGATTGCTGGTCAAAGGAAACACCAAACTTGTTAACATATCAAAATTGAAGCCACCTTAATGAATATGGTTTCATTGTAATGGTTTTAGTGGTAAATGGTCGTGGTTGATTCTTTATGTCAGTTATATTGATTAGAAACAAACAGTCAAGTTGAACTCTTACTAAAGAGGTGAAGCAAAAAATAAGGTTGTTTTTAGATATTACTTGTATGCCCTAGGGCTTGTCATTGGTTGTAATACAGAGAAATATACAGTGTGTGAATGAACAAAATGGATATTAACACTTCTGAATGAATTTATTGTGAAAGAGACATTACAGGGTATGAATGAATTTATTGTGAAAGAGACATTTAAAGATGTATGTGCTGTTCGGCGGCAATTTTATTCCATTTTCGTTTGGAACGCGTTGGACGCCTTAACGTTTATTTCCTCCAATCAAGTCAGTTCGAGCTGTTGGAGGAAAGATATGTTGGCGTCAGACGTGTTTATCCGTTTCATCTCCAACGGCTCCTCTTTCCTCTCCAACGGCTCTACTTTCAAACCAACACGTTTATATTTTTTTCCGTCAATCCGAAAGGCTATTCAGGTATATTTTTATACTTCAATCTATATTTTTTTTTCTACCTACATTCTATAGTTTTATGATTTTTTCAATTCGGAATTTCAACTGTAATGGCTCTACATCATTAGATGTCCGACGCTAATAGGATTATGTTAAAATATGTTGTAGAAGAATATTCTGATCGTGGTGGTAATAAAAAAGGAGTGCACAAAACTATAGCGGAAAAGTTCAACCGTGCTGTAGAAAATATTCTGTTTATTGAATCGATAAACGAAGACAAAATCCGATCTATACGATAGTCTTAGAGGAGATTGAGTTAAATGATAAAGTTTGTGCAACGAAACTGATGCTGGTTGGGATGATCGTAGACAAACTGTTACTGGCAGGAAAGAATGGTGGAGTGATCGTACAAAGGTATTTTTCATATATGCATTTTTGTGTTTGTAATATTTTATTAATTTTTTTTTACTCGTATGAATTTGAAACAATGTTATGAAATATAAAAAAGGACCGTCTGAGAATTTGAAGTTGATGCATCAATTGTTTTAAGGGACGAATGCAACTGGACAAACATCGTATACGCCTGCTGCTAGCCTGCTAACCAAGAACCACCGCAACAAAATACTTCTTCTTCTACACAAATCGGGTTTAATAGAACATGGGCTTTTGAAGGGGTTTTTCAATCAATTGGATGAAATGCAAGATGGACAAATTTCAAATTTGAATTCATCAACCAATCCTCTATTTCAACAAATTCCATTGCAACAACCTCCATTCCAACTGCCTCCAATCATTAGTTCATCTTCTGGTGCATGTATTAGTCCGAGAAGATGTCGTGGAGAAGCAAATGAGAAAATGTACGGCATCATTGATGTAATGCGCGGGAGATAGATGAAAAAGTCTCGTACGAATTCAGACAATGCGAATATAAACAGTGTAGACTCAACAGGAAATTCTATAAACTACACAAATATGACTACTTGCGTTCAACATCTTGGAGAATGAGGGGAATTTGATTTTGGTGAAGCGATGATAATTGTTATGCAGTTCGATAATAGATATTTATTCAATGCCCTTAACGGCGAATTAGAAAAAAATTGATTGTTGTCGGAGGTTGCGGAAAAACAACACATCAAAGAGTACCAAACTTATATGATAAACCAAGGTGGTGTCAACAAATATGACTTTTACTATAATTGTATGTCTGTTGTATTATCTATGCAGTTTATCGTTGTATTATTTAAGGTATTTTAATTAATTTGCATGTATTTCGATTTTTGTACCGTTATTTCATTTCAATTAAATGCATATTGCATAGCAAAACAAATAATAAATTAACTACAAATCAATTAAATTAAAAATCACATTTTAAATACTCCACTTAAATACCCTGTTCAAATACCCCGTTCGCAGCACACAAACGCATTCTTCGTTCACTCAACTTTCCCACTCAAATACCTCGTTTTCGTTCGTTCCAAACGCACCTTATGTGTTCCTAATATGCTCAATGCTAATACATGTCATGCCCTTTGTCGTGTGATAATTCAACACATCAAATACTAAACTACTAGTACAACTGTATAACAGCAAACGAACCGTTCAATTACATTATTTCAAAAAAAAAACAAATGGTATAGTTTTTGTTTTAATTTATAGTTAAACATCAAATGATATTATATTGAAAAGGTTTAGAATCAAAGAGATTCAAGAAGACATTCGTATAAAGAACAAAGTAAATAGTATCGGAGAGAGGTTTAAAGGAAAATGTTAATGACGTGTTTCTTTGTTTTTTTCCCCTCCTCCTCCTCCTTCCGCCCTTCCCATTATTTGCTTTCTAAAGTAAATAAGCCTCCCAAACGGTAGGTTTTATAAGCATGTGTTTGATTAAAGGAAAGTTTTGGCTCACTTGAAGGGGGAAAAAGCAATGTTCGTGTTTCTATCAACACTTTCCATTAACATGATATAAACCGAGCCCATGTTACTAAAAGTACATCTAAAAATAATGTAAAAGTTTAAGTTCTGATACTTTTTTCAATCAGTATCTGATCCAAAGATTTATTAGTGTTTTATAAATGTCAAAATGCAGAAATTAATGTAATCTTAACTATATAAAATAAGCCCCTCACATTTAAAGTGAGCAGTTTATTATTTGGTAAGATGCTATGATTTCGAGGAATAACTGGTAGTACCATGGCAACCGATGAGCTATTCACTATTGCATTTAATCAAGCCGTGCGTATAACACATATAAAGATATATTACATCTCTCTTGCGTCGTATCTCATTTTACATCCTCATGGTTTTTAAAATTGCACAATTCAAAATAAAATGAAACTTTAGAAATATTCAATCTACGCTGTAAACTATCATGTTATAAAAAGAGTGAGATCTTAAAACTTCTAAAATGCTTTGAATTTTAAACCAACATAAACCATCAAAACATTTGTTTTAACAACTGATTATTATAGGTTAGGACCATCCCAATTAATCAAAATATTATAAAGTCGATCTTAAATCATGAAAACATATCTACAAAATTTTGTTTGACTTCAGATTTTGTAACTTTAAAAACCAAAGTGAGATAAATGAGTTTTGACAGAGATAAGGAGAGAATATGATCCGCTGCTCTCTCCTTTCGTTAGAAAACTAGCTTGCTTCGGACACGGCCTATTAAAAGCAAGTTGGTTCAATCGGTTGATTCTAATAAATGGTTAATTTAAGAAGTTTTGTTCTCATTTTAATAAACGAGTATATATGCATGTCCATATGGATCTACATCTGCTCACTTTGGGACATGTGAACTATTTTATACATGAACAATTTGGTTACTTATTTGCTTCACCTAAAAACTACTTTAGAATAGTAACCACCTAAAAAAAATTGTTATTTTTCTAATTTTGGATGTGGGAACAAATATTGTTGAGTGGTTAAAAAGTAGTTAAATTGTATTGCTTTTCTAGTTGAACTTTTTCAATGTATATTACCATCGATATTTCTGTTATTGAACTCGTTTCATTCCGGGTAAATGTGCATTTAGCTGCCATGCGCAATTTATTGTGGACATTTCTATAAAATGGGGCATTTCGTCCAAGATTCTACAATTTTCTATAAAATTGCTTCATAATTTTTAAAATTTAAATTTAAATGCATGATAGTAATTAGTAATGTCTTAGAAGTTTTAATTAAGATTGGATGTCATTGAAGTTACCCATAAACTTGGGATTTGTTGTCATTTTCTTCAATATGAGTACGATGTTTTATCCCCTAATTTATTATTGTTATTGTGTGCACGTCAATTACTGAAAATTTCTTTACCCCTTAGTAACCGACATATTGAAGTGTATGATTACATGCAATCACCATCGATGCTTTTTGAGTTAGCATGCAATTGCAGGTTAATTAATCAGAAAATGATAAAGGACAATTAGCGTTTCCATTTTCTTTCGGTGTTATTTTTGCTCAAGTGGAAACTCAGCAAAAATATTTAGGATAAAATATAATATGTTCAAAATAAATATAAGGCCAGTTTGAGAAGAAAATTTAGTTAAAGAAGAGAATCTGGGCTATAAACACCTCTCAAATGCAATTAAACAATGCAAAATCATAGAAAAATGAATACATACCAAAAATATGTAAGAGAAGAGATACTTGGCTTTCTCTTTAGTAATTCCTCCTTCTCCTCTCGGGTAATGTATCTTCAATTCGTTACTCTACTTTCACTGATTATGCTAATGTGATTGGTATTAAATTTATTGTAAGCAATACTCCATTTGTCTCAAGAACAGTATCTTTGGGAACTTGCTTGTAAATTTTTTGGCTTCACTACAACAACAAAGCACTTTCCGTTAAGCTGGAATATCAATTTATATGATGAACTATACCAATGTTATGTAGGATAACTATGTTACTCGTATGAGCAAGTTCTATACGTATCCATGTTATATATGATAACTATCATGCCAAAATTTTGAAAGAGGAAACATAACACAATCATAAAAGTTCATTTGAATACAATAATTTTTTTTACAGAAATAATGTGATCGCCTAAATCAGTCAAAGGAGTAAACTGCTTATCCAAATTTCTACATAAAAGTTTACCACACATATATCCCAATCAGAAGCACTGTACATCGTTATTTTGCCGGTTTACAAATAAGAATAAAACCAGTAAAGAGCAATACAGCTTTAATGGAAAAAACACTTTTAAGGAAGAAAAAAGACGACAAATGTATAAAAGAACAATTTTATATTGTTGACAAATTAGCCTCCATCTTACATTTGTGAACACTATAAGCATTAGCCCACAATAGAAGGGACCAAAACAATGAAAAACTGGGACTTTGTTCCACCGAGGCATTCAAAATATTAATACCATTCCCATAGCCTTGTCCTCCGGTGCATAAACTTAATATGTAGTACATCTCAGATGCTCTTATTATCAATTTTCAGTAGATTATTAAGAAACTCATAATGAATATGGTACAAAATTCATTTTGAATATATCATAAGAGAGGTGATGACGAATTCAAATCAATAAGTTGCAGAAGCTTCCACCTTTTCTATCGTAAACCAAGCTGCTAAATTGTTAGAAAGACAAAATTACCCCTAAAATGATAATTGAAAATCAGTTGCTAAATTGTAAATTGACTTTCACTGCTATTGAAAACTGAAGTTGCTATAGGAGTTTAATGATTATAATCTTTGAAAAAATCAAATTTTCGGATACCATGGTTGTGGATCAAACATGATTTGAGGTCGTGAAACAGTCAAATTTGTGTAAATTAGACTACTGTCATTGTATTCGTAAATACAACATGTCAGCTTTCCAAATCTGCATAACTTATACACAGTAACCACATAATTATAGAGTAAGGCACATAATAAACATATTAGGTGCATCAAGTTATAGAAGCGAACATCGATTGGTAATTGAGCTTAAATTCATAAATATAAGTATCAATGAAATTAGGGTTAAGTCTACCATACCTAAAAGTGAAAAGTGATATGGGATAAGTTGGTGAAAACAACTGTAACATCCCGCCTTCTGAGGTCCAAAACTAACTGCTACTGATGCTGCAGTCATCCGCAGTTGTTTTTTCTTGACGACGGAATGCGACATAGTTAATATTGTTACACAAAAACACATGGATATGAAAAAAAATTAAACTTTCAATAAACAGAATTTCTCATTTCATGCAAAATACAATTTAAGATTTAATTACATAATCCTAGACGTTAAGCACAGACCCCTTCAAAACCTAAACTTTCGAAGACAAAACCTTTCGAAAACAAAAATATTTCGAAATCAAAACCTTTCAAAAACAATGAAGTGTTAGTGTTTGAACCAACCATTCGAAAACAATGGAGAGAGGCGGCAAGTTTTAAAAAATAAAAGATAACCTTTAACTCCATCTGGGTTAAAAGGTTTGGAAGTGGCAACTATGCTTTCGATCCTGTCGAAAGGTTTCATTTAAAACAAGAAAGCAAACCAATCGAAACCTTTTTCTTTTAAACCATTTGACAACGTCGAAAGCTTTTTTTCAAAAGCTAGCAGACGTACTTTCCTTAAAACCAAAACAAAACCTCATCTCTTTCGAAAGCTTTAACCTTTCATCCCTAAACCTTTCGACCCCTTTCAATTCACTACGTACCAGTCACCTGATACCATGCGCATTGAATTTTGACCTAGTCGAAAGGTTTTATACCTTTCGACCTTGTCGGAAGGACTGAAATGAAGGTGGAAGCCCTTGCCGAAGGAGTCGGAATAGTGAAAATTGTACTTTAAAATAATTCTTTTGTACCCCACCTGCCTTGTTTGTCTAAATCTGATTGGTTGCCAGAATTTTATATTCAAAATAGCTGCCGACTTTCCTTATTTGGAAATTCAAATAAATTTGAAAAAGCCCCTTCTCCTTTATAATCATATAAAACATTTAAATCACATTCCTTAAATAATTTTATATAACTATTAAAACACCATAGAAAAATCTAGAAAAATTCCAGAAAATCAATTAATATGTTATCTTCAACATATTAAAATTTCAAAGCATATGAAGATCAAAACAACTCGAAATTTAACCAAAACTGAATAAAAACGTGTTAATTAGCCCATTAACATTTAAAACACCTATGTCTTATCCAAACAAAGGTTTAAATGGTTATATTTTAACCAAATCACAAACATGAAACGGGAATAACCCATAGCCGATCCAAACAAGAAAAATGAGATGATACACATGATTATTCACCTTGATTAGTTGATTGGAGAATGAGATAATTTCCTAGCTTTAATTTCTTAGCTTTTTCTTTAATTTATTTCTCTTCCTGGAGCTTTTAATGGCCGACCGAAAGTAAAGTGAGGAGTTATTAATGAGAAACTGAAAGTTTATTAAGGTAGAGGAAGAGATTTATACTAAGAAATGTAGCCCCATTTCCAAGTTTACTCCTTAGGAAATTCCTCTTTCTAAATTTAGTTAAGTCTTATTTTAGTCCATTCATTAAGACACGACCATTGGATTTATTAATCTCATCTCTCTAATTATTCACATTATTCTATTTAATTTATCCAATTAATTATCCCGAATAATGTTAGTTAAAATTCAGGGGCATTACAACAACATCCGTTAATGACAGTGGCTGTCGATTGATGACAACAATATCCCTAAGCACCATTATTTGGATTAGGGATTAAGGATTAGGGATTATGGATTAATGAAGTGATTGGTGATAACAACAACGTCGATTGATTTAGTAATAAGAGGCGTCGATCGACTTGGGAATTGCAACAACAGTTTGAATGATTTGTGATGGGAGATTTGGGGATTCAACGACGTCGTATGTCGATCGATTTGACGATAATTTTTTTTTTGATATGGTGATAGTGTATTTCTGAGCAGGATGAGCGTTGAATTGCCCTGGCGATTAGGGTTAGCAAGAAAGGGGAATAAAACGTATGCGAATAGAAGTGGAGATGATGAGAAAGTAGACTCGAACAAAATTGAAAAGAAAATGGTATTTTTGGTACTTCAAAAGGACACGGTTGAATCATGTTTAAAGAATTCCTATTATTACACTACAAGGAACAGAAGCAATAGCAACGGCAATTAGCCGTTGGCGGCCGTTGCTAGCCGTTGCTATTTGCCGTTGCTAATAAGGTCGTTGCTACGAGCTCCAGCAACGGCAATAGCAACGGCTCCGTTGCCAATTTAGCAACGGCTAGCGACGACTAATTGTGCGCGTGGAAACAGTTAGCTCCAACCGTTACCGTCCCGTGGCGTCGCGAACCGTTGCAAGCCTGGAACCAGATAGCCGTTGCTAGCCGTTGCATCCCATACGCAGGAAAATCACTAATAGTCCATAATAAAGAAGCGAACATACGAAAATTCTTTTTTCTTGAAATGTCGTATGTTTCAACTCCTTCATGCCACAATGTTTTCAATTCTTCGATCAATGGTTGTAGATAAACATCAATTCCTTGTGTCGGATCATCGGGACCGGGGACGACGATCGTTAGAAACATATACGGAGTTTTCATACACATCCATGGAGGTAAATTATAAGGAGTAACAATAATAGGCCATGATGAGTATTTACTACCAAACTGAGAGAATGGTGAAAATCCATCTGTACATAAACCAAGTCTGACATTACGGCTCTCTGCAGCAAACGCGGGATAAGTCTTATCGAAATGTTTCCACGCTTCTCCATCAGATGGATGTATCAAAGTTCCTTCTTCTGCTGTTCTAACACCGTGCCATCGCATATGACATGCCGTAGCAGAAGATGCATATAACCTTTGAAGTCTAGGAGTGATAGGTAAATAATGCATTCTCTTGTATGGAACTTCTTTTCCTTTTTTTTTTCTCGGTTTGAATCTTTCCTCGTTACATATTCTGCATTTTCTAAGGTCAACGTCATCTTTCCAATACAACATACAATCTTTTATACATGTATCTATCTTTTGGTATGGCAATCCAAAAGCAGACATAAGTTTTTTCACTTTATAATGACTATCGCACATCAAATTATTAGGTGGCATGTGTCATTTTGCAGCTTGTACAACTGCTGTAAATCCAGCTTCTGTAAGGTTGAATTTTGATTTCATAGCGATGTATTCGGCGGTTACGGATAATTCGGTTCCGCTTTTACAACCATCCCACAAGGGCCTCTTAGCAGAATCCAATAAATCATAAATTTTTTAGCTTGCGCGGTTGGTTCTTCTTCAACGTTATCATTGTCATCATCGCCCTGATCAATGGTAGGAAACATCGACCGTGCTGCATCTTGCACCATATTTTCTATTGGATTTGTCATAATATTATCGTCCTCTAACACTACAGGATTAGGTGTACGTTCAACAAGTTCACCATGACGATCCCATAAGTAATAATTCGGCACAAAACCAAATTTATACAGATGTACTTCTACTACATCTGATTTCCAATGCTTTAAATGTTTGCACTTACTACACGGACAACGAATTTCATCGTTATTCCGATTATTAGATTTAGCGAATCTAATAAATTCATGTACACCATTACAGAAATGTTCCTTTATTGATCCTTTCATACCAGTTCGGACTTCATACATCCAACTACGATCGAGAAAATAATCGAACATTTTTCCTGATTTGATAAAATATGTTAGAAGATTCAACTAAACACTTCACTTCATATTATACAGTATTTTACGATTGATTTATAATTTGTCATTAAATCAACTATTTAACAATTGAAAAACATTTTATAATTCATTGACGGCCGGTCATCCTACTTCCCATTACAAACACAATATCGTAATTACATTTTATAAATCATTTCAGGTTAAACGATTCAACAAAATTTCGGCAGCACTTCCCTTTATTCCCTGTATCGTACACAAAATGCGTGTACACAGGGAACAAAAAGGAAGTGCCACCAAAATTTTGTAAATCGTTTAAACTGAAATGATTTATAAAATGTGATTACTTTATTGTGTTTGTAACTTGTCCAAATACTAGGACAAATCCAACAAATATTGTATCAGATGAATATAAATGTCCGTTCTTAGAAAAAACGAATATCCATATAACGATCATATACAACACTTGTCAGACGGGGCCAAAATATATCTCTAAGGGATTTACAGAAATAAAACATATTTTCTAATTATTCTTCTAACAACTACAAAATATTTTATAATTAATTAATTCATTATATTTTAACTTTCACTGAATAATTAGCTCATTGTTATTACGCTCATTTCAAAATTTTATAATTCATTCAACGAATTATACTTATTTTAAACTATGATAACAATTATAATTAGCACTTCTGAATTAAATTATCGTTAACTGTACCAATCTATCATGATATCTATTAATTTCTATACAATTAACTTTGGCGTAAACTATACACATTATTTTAAATAAAAACAAATATTGTCATAAACTTAAATATCAACAAGCATGTTCATCAATAATATACACTAATTTTAAAATCAAACCACCAATCAAAATCAACTAATACAAATATTACCATAACTATTACGTCGCATTAATCATCATTTTCAACATAATGATAAACTAATTTAACTTCCACCTAACTTAAAACACTATAATCATCCAATATCACTATAAATAAATCACTATAATCATCACCCAATATCACTATGATCAACTAATACAATTATTTTCGAAATTAGGGTTTTTCAATTAATCCTAAATTAAACCTAAATCAAAGCCAAATCAAGTTTAGAAGATATACCAGCGAGTTTTGGAGGTGTTTGAGCGACGTGGAGGCAACGAGCAACGGCTGGAGTCGGAGAGGCGTCGGATTGCGACGGGGAGGAGGATTTGGGGAGGAAGATGGATTGCTGGGAAATGAGAAATCTGTTCGCGGGTTACAGATCTGTAGTCGCGATCTGCAACGGCTAGCAACGGCTAGCAACGGCCGCTTTTTTTAGCCGTTGCCAACCGTTGCAACCTTCCGACACAAAATTGAGTCTTCTCTTGTAGTGTTAATAGTAAAGATAAACATTAGCTGTGACACCCTACCCCGAGACCCACATTATCAAAGAGTATTACTGAGTAATACTGTCTGCTAATGCGGAGAATATGACTGGTTAGAAGCGACCATCTATAGTTGTGTCTTAAATATCTATTGAATATGTCGATTAGTGCTCTCTATATTTTTTTTCTCTGATATCTCAAGTGGATCGACATATCCAATAAATGTTTAATACATAACTATAGGTGGCTATAGGATCTATCAGAACAAAATACAACAACTCAAATGCATAACACATCATAGAACAACAAACAGATATATATACATATATACTGATACATCCCAATACAATACAAATAAAGTACTGTAATTTCGTAGTGTACTACATAGTGCATTCTAATAAACGGTTAATTTAAGAAACTTTGTTCTCTTTTTTGCTGCATATCATAACTAACTTCTCCATTTTTTATTCTTTTTAGTTTTCCAATTCGTTGGTTAAAATTTCAGGTCCAGGTATAAATTTCTACACTACTCTATTGACTTGCTTCCTGAATCATTACACACACACAAAAAAGTTGAATCATGAAGTTATCTTTAAAAATCCAACCTGATAAAAGTAAAAGCAGATAGTATGATGCATTCCCAAACAACTTAAAGTAACTACAGATGATGAAGAAACGTAGAAGAATATTATACGGGTTAAATTTGGCTACTTCACCAATTATTCTTGGTGTAAGTGGATGTGTGAGGTCACTTCTTCATACCAAGGACAGGAGAACGAATACAAATCAATGCTACAAAATTATTGTCATATAAGTACAGGACATTTCATCTACATATATGCTAAATGAACCACTCCTACTTGTTTTATTCATTTTGTACGTAAGTTGTAAAGTGTTGGCCTTTTCTCTTTGAAATTTACATGCTGAATACTGAATAATAGAAGAAATAAAACCACGTGATTGTCTATACTGATTCATGACCTATATGACTTCGTCGGTGTCGCCTTTGCTGTTGAGCTCTGTCGGTCATCATCCTCTTATGCAGAGAACTGATCATGCTGTTGATGTTGGAATAAGCCAAAATTTAATACTAAGTTTAAGAGTCGTGTCTATTGAAATAAAATGTCGTGTCTGTTCAGTAAATAATCATGCCTATTTAAATGAAAAGATGTCTATTTAAAAAGTTGTCTATTTCTAAGGATGTGTTGTAAGGATGTGTAGGCACCTATAAATATATGGTCATTTTGTTGTCTTGGATGTATGTATGAGAAAAAAGAAGAAATTTGAACTAAAAGAAAGTAATAGAATCAAAAGTTATTTATCTACCTCTCCTCTAAAACTATATTCCTCTTCTTTCTCAACAAATTGACATCAAATTGGTATCGGAGCTTGGTCGAAATCATGAAATTTCTTTATTTTTCATCATTTGTTCTAACAAAAGAAAATTTTGAAGAATATAATAAAAAAAGGAAATATGAGTCAACCACTAAAGAATTATGGAAGATCGTTGAATAAATTGTTATGAATAATCGAATGATTTGGAAAGCATGTCACGTACAGGAAAGAAAACAATTGCAAAATTATGATGGGGGTGATCATCGTGCTCGTGTTGTGATGAGTGAGAACATCGATGAAGAAGCGTTGAATTATATTCTTGAAGAAAGTTCAGCAAAAACTTTGTGAAATTTATTGAAAGAAGCGTATGGAAAGAATGACACAAGAATAATAGAAGAAAACAATTTGAGTGATGAGAAAGAGAAAAGAAAGCATGGTGAGAAGGAGAAATACGTGGAAAAATTTTAAAAATTAGGAGAAAAAATTGAAATAAGAAGGAAAACTTGTAGACGATGAAAAAGAAGAAGTTGAAAATAAACTAAGCGAAGATAACGCCAATGATGAAAAGTAAGAGAGCGGAGGAGAAGACTTTGTCACTTATGATGAAGCATCAAAAGATGAAAAGTGGGTTCATGCAATGAAAGAAGAAATCAAGTCTATTGAAAAAAATAATATATGGAAGCTTACTATGTTACCATCACACAAATCTATCATTGGTGTAAAGTGGGTGTTCAAGTCAAAAACCAATCTAGATGGCTCCATCAATAAACACAAAGCATGAGTGGTTGCAAAGGGATACAAGCAAAAGGAAGGTGAAGATTTTGTTGAGACTTGGTTTTGATTCTTGACACGAAGCTATCACTGCAACATACAGATTCGACGACTGTTACGACAAAAAGAGAATATATACTACATGGAGACAAGACATCAAATCGGTGCATCAACTTTTATATTATTTTGTTTTGAGTCTTAAGTCAATATTGTTAAGATCTCTCCTCGTTTACGTATATATTAGCTTATATATATATAATCTTCTTATTTTCAAATGATTTATACATATATAAGCATATAAAATATATATTATTAAAGTTTTAAAGTTAGAATCATATATATATATATATATATATATATATATATTACATATACCTGTGTAAACTGGGCAAATTGCACAGATAATACCAGGTCAGTCGACTGACCTGGTAGGTCAGTCGACTGACCTGCTAATATCTGTGCAACATGCACAGGTGCACAAGTATATATATAATATATAATAAAAATCGTTTGAATATTTAGTCGACTGACCTAGAGGCTCAATTGACTGAATTTCTATAACAGCTATATTTTCTGAAATGACACGATCATTCGTGAAGGGTTACGAATCTCTACGAAGAGATTTGGACGCGACGCTTCAACCGGAACTCTTCGCCAATGGTCGCTGCTATTTAAAAACTATAAATACATATCCTAACTTCATTCCAAATAACTGAATCTGCTTATCTCTCTTATCTAACTCTCTTGAATATTCTTGCAACTATAGTTGCTTGAATTAGATTTATATATCATATTCTAAGCAATACTATTCCTTTCTAATCTTCATAAACTTCAAATATACATATTTATACTCGAGGAGAAGATCATAGGAAGGGTGTACTATAAACAGACTTATCCGTGTTATCAGAACACAAAAAGTCAAACAATCTTTTGTATTTGTTGAAGTCCTGTTCTGCTGCTCAGGCGTGTGAAGTCCTCTTCGGTTGCTGAGGCGAAATCCTGTTCCGCTGCTTAGGTCCCTGTTCGGCTGCTCAGGGGTTGTATAAACCTGTTCCTCCGGGTTAAGTGAGGGTTGTTGTTTTAGTGAAAATCCAGAAGGAGTCTGGGACTGGACGTAGGATGGAGCTCCAAACTAGTATAAAAATCTCTGGTGTTATTTTTATTATACTGCTTTTATATTCCACACTATTTACTGTATAGCTATCATCACTATACTCTGTATTATCGTATATCCATATTACACGATCCATAGCACACTTTCATATTTCAATAAGATATTTACTTATATTTCTAAACTTGATATGGTTCGATTGTAATTTTTTTCTACTCAAAATGGTTGGAGACTATTACAAATGAATGTAAAATTAACTTTCTTGAATGGTTTTCTCTAAGATGAAATTTACATTAAGAAGCCTCTCAGATTCGTAAAGCAAAATGAAGAACAAACTGGTGATATTTGTAAACCTCTTGGAGGACCAATGTTTTTAAGGAACGTTGCTGCATTAGGAGTTCGAAGGAATTTTGGTTTAAGGGAGGCAATGTTGGGATAAACCAAAATTTATTGATAACTTTATGAGTCGTGTATATTGAAATAAAGGATCGTATTTATTGAAGTTAAAAGTCGTGTCTGTTTAGTGAAGAGTCATGTCCATTGAAACGAATCAGCGATTCTCAAGCCTCGAAAATCAGCGAATCTTCTCTCCATCGATTATGTTCTATCCACGGAATCCCCTTCGAAGACGTTCTAGTTCCTTCGGCACAAGATCAGCCTCACTTGCCTCCAACCGGATATACTGCGTGCAACAAATTTATATGCTAGGCCAAAAGTGTGCCACTTTTCAATTCATTCATCCGTGAAGTGTTGCAGTATATTGGGATTGCTCCAGCACAACTACACCCTAATAACCATGCATTTATTCACGGTACATGTTTTCTTTTCATGAGCATCTTACTCAGACCCCTAACTCCCGAGGATATCCATTATATTTACCGCTTCAAGAGACGTACCGACAGTCCATCTTACATATTCCTCGAGCCATACCCCAAATGTCAAGTCCTGATGGGTGCTTGGAGCAAATTTTCTCAGTATAAACAAGAGTGGTTCTACGTACGCTGTCCTCCCGGTTTCGCGAGAAGATAGCTAGAAGGGAGTAAGTCTCATTTTTATCGCAGTCTTTGTCTTAAGGCTCGAAGTGCATCTTTTCTGAACTTCTTTCAACTCTTATAGATATCCACCCATGACACGAAGGCACCGGGTATTCTAAGGCCGTCGAGGCCATTCGAGCTATTCCCGTGGGAGATCGGGACATTAAATCTGTAATTACCAACGAACTGCTCTCGAAGTTCGAATTACTGGAAGAGGGCTAGCCGACTAGCCTTCCAATTGGTGCCACTATAGCAAGAACGACTGCGGATATGGGCAAAGAACAAGCTGGTCCTTCGATGCCCGCTGCCGAAGGGGCCCCCTATACTTCCGTGGAAGGCGAGATTAAAGAAAACGAGGTGCCGGTGGCGACTGACGAGAATGTAAGTTCTGACCAAGCGCCAGTAGTTGATGCACTCGACACCGACGAGCCACCGCCTCCTTCGAAGAGGAAAAAGGGTCTAGCTTACAAGCTGAAAACGAAGATAGTTGGCGGAACTTCAAAGGTCACGATAACTCCAATCGAGAAGAAGTCATCTTCCTAAAACTTAGAGGTCTCATTAGAAGGCCTATCTGACTTGACCATCCCTGACGATATACTAAATTACGGTTTCAATAACCCCGAGGCTATGGGATTTAATTCGCCCGCGAGAAGCGATGAAGGGGCTCAGGCTCATCATCAGGGAGAGAAGACTCCAATGAGTAAAGCAAAAAACACTGGTCCGTCGGGGGGATACACTAGGATACATACAAACACTTACACTCCGCCATGCACTCGAATTCCACTCATCGTGTGATTCCTACTAACTCGTCCTCATTTGGCTTTATGTGCAGGTGATATGGGGCGTACACACAGCATTGATCGCCTTCGCGGATCCTCCATCTTCTACCATTCCCGTCGAGATTCAGGATCAGGAAAATGGCGAGATAGGGACTACAGCGGTGATAGAGATTATCGTCCCAGAGAGTCATCGTCTTCTAGAAGGAGAACCTACAGCCATTCTTCATATCCAAACGATCCTCCCCCTCACTCAGAACATAGTCGGGAGAAGTCTGTTCAGAAGGGATCCCAGTCCGAAGTTCCTTGCGACCAACATTCCGGCTCTTCGAGTACTAAGTAATCCCGTTAGCCTCATAAGAAATCTGTGGCTCCAGTTAGGCAGACCCCTCCAGCCTCCGCTCACGATTCGTCGACAGCAGAGAAAATAGCTGAGCTCAAGGCTACATTCCCGAAGATATGTTTCGATGGATTGAAATTTCTCCCCGCGATTCATCTTATCCCTGAACATGTCAAACAGAGCGCTATTGCCTGCAACAACGATGTTTATTTTCAGCACAATGCATTCGTACACTTAGTGGAGAAAGTTTCAGAGGTTTCCATTGAACGCCAACACGAGATTGATCGCCTCAAACTCAAAGCTATTCATGAAAAAGACATCATTAAAGGTCAAGATGAAGAGCTATCCTCATACAAATCTCAGCTCGAGACTGCCCAGAAAAATGCCAAGGAGACAGCCGAGGCAGTTATTCGCTTGGAGGCCACTCACAAGAAAGAAATCAACGAGGCAATCCAACGCAGCGACGCTCTACCTTTAGAGAAAGATTCTATCTAAAAAGAGAAAGACATCCTCGCTCGACAGGTCAAAGAGCTGGAGGAGTTGCTCTTTAAAGAGAGAGAAGAGAAAATTATAGCGTGGGAAGAGTCAAAAAGATACTACGGTGAAATCGTCGAGACACGGCTTCTAAAGACAAAACTCGATGAGGAGCTTTCCATGGTTGAAGTGCTAAAAGAAGCAGCTCACGAGGAAGGCAAGAAAATGGCGCTCACAGAGGCCAACTCTCAACTCGAGGCAGCTACCGAGGCCGGCAGAGAAGAAATCAAATGTTTATTCGACCTGCTCATTGCCGAGTTTAATGCAAGAGTCCTCATGCATCGTGACTTGTCTTTCTTGGGCAAGAATTATCTCGTGTCACTCGCTGAAGCATGGGATACTTTGATTAGAATTAAAAAGGTGGAGCTGGGTGTCGAAGAGATTGATGAAGAGGCTCTGGTAAGGGAAGTACTTTGAGGCAACGAACCCTCAGATTTATCTGCGGCTAAAGCCCTCTTCGAGGGAGGCTCTCCTACATCAAAGGATAGAGAGGATGCTGCTGGCCCATCTGACTCTGAGCCCCAGATTCCTCCTCCCGTTGAATTGACCAAAGCTCCATCGCTTAATCCCCCGGAGCAACATGTGGGTTATGATCCGGAGAAGCCTGGACTTAGCATTCACATGCTATCCCCAATTCCGGAGTGTGATACTCCTAAGACGACTGAGAGCCAAATGGAAGCTGGTATCTGATCCCACCTTCTAAAGTTCATAGAGTCATTGCTTTTGGCGAATAATTGTCGTATCTTAACATTCACTTTCCATGAATTCGTGTAGGTCACTCTGGCCCTGAACTGACTCAAAGGAGCGATGTCACCACAGAGCGGGAGGAAAAAGAGATTGAAGTACTCCATACCAGCGACACCCCTGGTCCTAACACTTAAGTAATAGGGGCGCTTGAGGAAGATAAGCCTGAAGATCCTTCACCCATAGAGGGGCACGATGATGTCGAAATCACGGGTGCTTCCGAGCACACTTCCAAACTCTGCATGAAGGACAATTCGAGGAAGAGAATAAGGAGAAAATAAAAATAAAATTTGAACCCCACGTGTTGGAGCTCGACGATCCCTTGAATAGGCCGCTGAAGGTTATTCTCCCTGGTGGGATCACACCTTTGGAAGTTCCTCCTCGTCCCTCGAGTACTCCGTCGATGGGAAGCAAAGGGTCTAAAAAGAGGCGCTCGGATGAGGAAACTTCGGAGAAAACAAAGAGGGAAAGAAAACCGAAGAAGTATCTGTTGCCTCACCACATTTTGCTCCGCTTAAGTAACTTAGTACCATGCAGTTGTTTCCCCCCTTTTTTTATTTTCTTTTTAGTCATCGTAGATAGATTTTGGCTCCGGACTTCGAAGAAATTGTAACGAAACTTTTTTTAGTAAATAACTTTTTTGCTTCTTTGTATTCCTAGACTCTCATCGCTTCGCTTATAATTTGATCTGTAATTGAAATTCAGAGTCTCGTGGGTCATGTGAATTCCAATCCACTTTCACAGGACTTGGAGACTTTTGAAGTATTTATACTCAAGTCCACACTCTGGGACTCAAAGTACTCTAGTCCGTGCTCTGAGGACTTAGAGATTTTTGAATCGTTTATAGTTTAGTCCGCACTTACTCAAAGTACTCTAGTCCATATCCTGGGGACTTAGAGATTTTTGAATCGTTTATACTCTAGTCCGCACTTTGGGGACTCAAAGTACTCTAGTCCGTGCCCTGGGGACTTAGAGATTTTTTAATTGTTTATACTCTAGTCCGCACTCTGGAACTCAGAGTACTCTAGTCCGCGCCCTGGGGACTTAGAGTTTTTGAATCGTTTATACTCTAGTCCGCACTCTAGGGACTCAGAGTACTCTAGTCCGCGCTCTGGGGACTTAGATATTTTTGGAATCGTTTATATTCTAGTCCACACTCTGGGGACTCAGAGTACTCTAGTACATGCTCTGGGGACTTAAAGATTTTTGAATCGTTTATACTCTAGTCCGCACTCTGGGGACTTAGAGTACTCTAGTCCGCACTCTGGGGACGTCCGCACTCTAGGGACTCAGAGTACTCTAGTTCACGCTCTGGGGACTTGGAGATTTTTGAATCATTTATACTCTAGTCCGCACTCTGAGGACTCAAAGTACTCTAGTCTACGCTAGAGATTTTTGAATCGTTTATACTCTAGTCTGCACTCTGGGGACTTAGAGTACTCTAGTCCATGCCCTGGGGACTTAGAGATTTTTGAATCATTTATACTCTAGTCCGCACTCTGGGGACTCAGAGTACTCTAGTCCGCGCTCTGGGGACTTAGAGATTTTTGGAATCGTTTATACTCTAGTCTACACTTTGGGGACTCAAAGTACTCTAGTCCGCGCTCTGGGGACTTGGAGATTTTTGAATCGTTTATACTCTAGTCTGCACTCTGGGGACTCAAAGTACTCTAGTCCGCGCTCTGGGGACTTAGAGATTTTTGAATCGTTTATACTCTAGTCCGCACTTTGGGGACTCAGAGTACTCTAGTCCGTGCTCTGAGGACTTGGAGATTTTTGAATCGTTTATACTTTAGTCCGCACTCTGGGGACTTAGAGTACTCTAGTTCACGCTACGGGGACCTAGAGATTTTTGAATCGTTTATAATCTAGTTCGCACTCTGGGGACTCAGAGTACTCTAGTCCACGCTCTATGGACTTGGATTTTTATTTTGTTTTGTGTGTGTGTTCATACGCCAGACAGATTAATGCAATTTAATTTTTTCATGGAATTATGAAACACGGAACACCAATAGTTCATAGAAAAATAGCTTCAAGCCTTTATTAATTGTAGAAGTAAGGGCAAACCGAATGGTCTTATTACATGTCAGAAACAGAGAACAACAAAAGAAACATATACTAGAAACAATTGCTTACTAAAATGCAAAAGAAATAGACTAAGTATAATAATGGCGCAAATGCTCGCTATTCCATGCTCTAGGGAGCGTCACGCCATCAACAGTCGCTAGCTTGAAGGTTCCTTCTCCAAGCCTCCACTCAATGATGTAGGGGCCTTCCCATGTGGGATTCATATATGACGGGACCGGAAAATCTCGCTTCAAAACAATGTCACCCACATCGAAAGTTCTTGGTCGAACATTTTCATTATAATATCGGGCGACTCGATGCCGATAAGCGGCCGCCCTTAAATATGCTTCTTCATGTTTCTCGTCGACAAAGTCCAATGATTCCAGCAAATGTTCTTGGATCATAATGGGTCACCCGGTGAGAAGGAACTTCAAGTTCCACGGGTATAACAGCTTCAGTGTCGTATGCCAAGGTGAAAGGAGTGTGGCCAGTCGCGGACTTGTGGGTGGTTCTGTAGGCCCAGAGTGCGGTTGGAAGCTCATCCACCCACTTGCCTCTAGTCTTCTCCAAACGTTTTTTCAAGATGAACTCAATTATCTTATTTACGGCTTCAACTTGCCCATTTGCTTTAGGGTGAGAAACTACTGCAAACCTTTTCTCAATGCAGTATTTTTGGCAGAACTCTTTGAATTCTCTACTCTCAAATTGAGTTCTGTTGTCAGTAATGATAGTCCGTGGGAGACCGAAGCGACATATAATGTTTCGCACGACAAAGTTAACAACTTTTTTGGTGGTGATCGTAGCTAGTGGCTCTGCTTCTGCCCACTTGGTGAAGTAATCGACCGCGACGATTGCGTATTTCGCACCACCTTTGGAGATTGGCAAGGAACCGATTATATCGATCCCCCATATTGCAAATGGCCATGGACTAACCATTTGCGTGAGTTCCATCGGCGGTGCCCTCGGGATCTTTACGTACTTTTGACATTTGTCGCAACTTCTTACATAGTCCACGGCGTCCCGATTCACGGTCGGCCAATAGTATCCATGTCAAAGGATCTTTTTGGCTAACGTTTGCCCCCCAGTATGGTCGCTACATTCTCCTTCATGGACTTCTCTTAAGACCTGCTTTATCTCATCGTGGGCGATGCACCTAAGTAAGGGAATGGAGAATCCCTTCCGATACATTATTCCATCCTGCATTATATACTGTGAGGCCTTGCAAACGACTTGTCGTCTCTCATTCTTTCTCTTGGGCAAGGTTCCATGTAGCAAGTATTCTTTGAACGGGGTTATCCACGACTCCCTTTCAGTTTTCGTCCCTAACACAAGATCTACCTCCATCTCGTTTATACTCGGTGCATGTAAAGTTTTGACGGGAACCAAGCCCGTCTGTTGTGCATCACCAGTACTTGCAAATTTTGCCAAGGAGTCGGCTTCCCTATTTTGTTCACGCAAAATGTGCGAAATATCGTAGTATTCGAGGTACGCCAACAATTCTTGAACTCGAGCAAGGTATGCGGCAAGCCTTTGCCCCTTTCCCTGATAGTCCCCCCGTACTTGGTACACCACCAACTGTGAGTCACAAAAGATTTCAATCGATTTCACTCCAAGTTCTTTGGTTAGCTTTAATCCCACGATTAATGCTTCATACTAAGCTTCATTGTTCGTAGCGGGGAAATAAAGTTTCAAAGCATAACAAATCGATCGGTTCTCGGGAGTTACAAGAGTAACACCAGCCCCGGAACAATGGTCATTGGATGCTCCATTTGTATATAGCTTCCATCGAACAGCGGGAACCACATCACTTCCACTTGGCTCGTCTGATATGGTGAACTCTGCAATGAAATCTGCTAGCGCTTGCCCTTGGATAGCTCTCCATGGCAGGTAAGTTATATCGAACTAACTCGGCTCAATGTTCCATTTGAGTAGCCTTCCAAAAGTCTCCGGTCGTTGGAGCACCTGTCGCAGAGGTTGGTCGGTATAAACATTGACCGGATGTGCCTGGAAATACGGACGGAGCTTGCGTGATGCGATCACCAAGCAGTAGGCTAGCTTCTCAATCTTAGGATAATTTCTCTACGCCCCTGTTAAACGCTTACTAACATAGTACACTAGCTTTTGGACTCGATCCTCCTCACGAACCAGAGCTGCACTGATGGCATGCTAGGATACGGCCAAGTAAACATACAACTCATTATGGTCTATGGGCTTTGACAGAACTGGAGGCCTCTCCAAGTGTCTCACCAGAGCTCGGAACGCGTCCTCACAGTTCGATGTCCATTCAAAATTTCTCTTCCCTTTCCTTATCACATCAAAGAAAGGAATACACTTGTCGGTTGCTCTGGATATAAATCGACTCAACGCGGCGACCTTCCCATTCAAGCATTGCACTTGTTTTATAGTTCTGGGTGCCTGTATGTCTCGAATAGCTTGAATCTTTTCTGGGTTGGCTTCGATTCCCCGTGCGTTGACAATGAAACCCAAAAACTTCCCCGACACGACGCCAAAGGAACATTTCAGTGGATTAATTTTCATTCCATAAAATCTAAGTATATCAAACATCTCTGCTAAGTCTCGAATGTGGTCGTTTGACTGTCGTGAATTCACGAGCATATCATCCACATAGAATTCCATCGTTCTACCAATATGGTCTTTAAACATTCGATTCACCAAATGTTGATAAGTTGCCCCTGCATTCTTCAACCCGAAAGGCATCACTACATAACAGTACAGTCCAACGTCCGTGACAAAACTGGTATGCTCTTGATCCGGAATGTGCATCGGGATCTGATTGTATCTCGAAAATGCATCCATAAATGACAACAATTCATGTCCTGTTGTCGAGTCGACTAGCTGATTAATTCTGGGCAAAGGAAAACTATCCTTAAGGCACGCCTTGTTCAGTTCCGAGTAATCAACACAGGTCCTCCACTTCCCATTTGCCTTCCTCACCAGTACGGGATTAGATACCCAATCAGGATAGAGGGCGTCGCGGACGAACCCATTGGCTTTGAGTTTATCCACCTCCTCTCTGAGAGCAGCGGACCTCTCCAGGTCCATGCCTCTCCTCTTTTGTTTCACTGGCACATACTTTGGATCAACGTTCAACATATGACTTGCGATGGCGGGAGAAATCCTTCACATATCAGAATGGGTCCAAGTGAAAACATCCAGATTCGCACAGAGGAAATCAGTAAGATCCCCTATCATTGAGGGGTTGAGCTGTGATCTAATCTTAAGCACCCGTGACGGGTTATCATGGCTGACTGGAATGTCAATCGTCAGTTCAGCCGGTGCCGCTTTGGCCTCCTTGTGTTCTTCATCGTCATCTCTCGGATCTATGTCTCTATAGATCCGACTGTGTTGCCCAAGCCAAGGCTCAAGCTCTACTTGTCAATTTTCAGCAACATGGATGCGGACAGGGTTGTCCACGCCCTTGCCCTTCTCTCTTCGTTGGGCCTCTCTCAGCTCACCCACATAACAAGCACGACTAGTCGCTTTATCGCCATGTACTACACCAACTCCTCTGTCCATTGGAAATTTCAAGGTCAAACACCACGAGGCCAAAGCTTCCTTAAACTCTTCCAGGGCCGGTCGACCCAAAAAAGCGTTATACGGGGAATCAACATCCAAAACAATGAACGGTAGGATCCGTACCCTCCTGCGTTCACCTTCTCCTAGTTCAACCGGTAATTCAACAAAACCTATTGCATCAGTAGCTGCACCATTAAAGCCGTGAATGCGGGCTTTAGATGATTTTAGATCTTCGCCTCCATCTTCATTTGGTCATATGCCTTTTTGAAGATAATAATAATAGAACTCCCACAATCAATTAATATCCTTCTCACAAGCACCGGTCCAATCGTAGCTAAGATAACTATCGAGTCAATGGTAGGTGCCTCCACCCGATTGGCATCCCTGCTCCTGAACACTATATCATTAGTCATCATTCGCTACTGCTTCGCTGGAGTCCCGTCTTCTGTATTTGAACAGCATTCGAAAGCCACATGCTTCAAGGAACTAGCATAGCGTTCCATTTCTTGCCAACTCTTGTCTACCGAATGAGGTCCATCGATTATCATGTTTATGACCAGCCTTCCTCTGGTCCGAGCGGGCTCTTGAGGTCGATGTGAAGCTTGTCCGTGATTGAGGTCGGATGTCCCCTGTTTGCCTTCCTGCAGATCCTTAACAAACTGAAAAGATGGTGCGGATCGTGCTATATGGAATTATACTATACTAGTGCTGAAATAAACTAAGATACTATAGCAATGTGAATAAGTAAAATAAAACAAGCACACCAGGAATTTTTATACTGGTTCGAACTTCCCGTTCTACGTCCAGTCCCACACTCCTTCTGGAATTTCACTAAAACAACAACCCTCACTTAACCCGGAGGAACAGGTCTATACAACCCTGAGCAGCCGAACAGGGACCTGAGCAACAGAACAGGATTTCACCTCAACAGCCGAAGAGGACTTCACTTTGCCCGAGCAGCAGAACGGGACTTTTACAAAACAATATTTCTTGACACTATGAGTTCTTGAGTAACACGAATTTGTCAATTATAGTACACCCTTCCTGTAATCTTCTCCTTTATGATATATATGTGAATGCGTGAAGAATAAGGAAGTAAGAAAGTGAATTTGAATGATGTTGAAAGCACAAGTGTATTAGAATCAAGAATTTTGAGAGTAGAATAATAATCAATTGAATTGTTGTTAGAAAACTTGATTCTAATGTGTTTATATAGATAATAAATAGTTGCAATTGTTCGTGAAGAGTTATCATGAAGAGATATGGTCGTATCTATTGAAATGAAGAACGCATCTCTTCATGAATGGAAGTGCTATTTGAAAAAAATAGCCGTTATAGATATTCAGACTTTGAATTGAATAATTTAGACTTATGAAATTGCACGGGCTCAAACCAGAAAGAAAATAGGCTAAAAACACCATTTTCAGACGTCTGAAATTACCAAGTCAGACGTCTGAATATTGTACTAACAATATTCATTTTTCCAGATTCAGACGTCTTATTTGGTACATTCAGACGTCTGAATGTAACTAAAAAAGACCATAGCTCAAATGGTAAGAGCACTCGCCTTCTGAACTAGTGACCCAGGTTCGAGTCCCGCTCCATGCAATTTTTGAAAACTTGATTTTTCATTTAAAATATGAATGTATATGTGTGTGTATCATTTTGAGAAGATTTTAACATTTGTAAACTCTAGACACGACACTCTATGACTAATAATACTTTGTTTGTCACCTTTGTCTTGTCTCTATCGTATATATGTCTTCTTGTATCTCTATATACATTCTTTCATACTTTTGTACCGTGTATTTTCATTTTGAACGTATTTGATTATCTCTTTTTGATGCTTATGTACCTGCAAATTAGCTTAGCGATTCTTTGACATAATTGTATAGTTGTTGTCATTAAAATCCAACAATTGAGGTTCTAACATTCTCCCCCATTTTGATGATGACAACTATACAATTTAAAAAATATATTCATTCTATATAAAAAATAATATTAATATGTTTAAAGCTCCCCTTAAGTATAACATCTCCCCCTAAGTATAATATCTCACTCTATTAATATGCATATGAATTTCTCCCCCTTTGTCATTATCAAAAAGAATAAGGGAATATAATAAATTATATAAAATATCTTGTAAATAACGAGATAAACTCATTATTAATTATGAAGGAAAAATAAAATAGATTTTACCATATTTGCTGAAGTCCATATTTCATTGTAAGCACGTAATTCTATTAAACGTATGGAACATTCTTTAAAATTCCAAAATCTATCTTTTTCCTTTTGTTTCTCCGAGTACCTGCAAAATAATAATAATCATTTTCGGTACCCACTTATTATGTCAGGGTCCGGGGGGTTTGGTCTTAGGAAACCATACCCATTTGGGTTTTGTTGAACCTTTATAAATATAATTTTCATTATTAACTACCATATCAAAATAATCATCAATGTATTTTTCTCTATTTTTCCAATTAATAAGAACCCAAATACTTGGATAATTTTATTCATATTTCTGTTCAATGATTTTGTACTTCTAGAGAAATTATAAACATTATTGGTCATAGCAGTATTTAAATTTCTATAAAAATTGGATTTAGACTTTAATCGAAATTTAGTACTAGCACTAACATTTTTACTATACATGAAAGCATATCTAGTGCTATTTCTACGGTCAATTTTATTATATCCTAAACCACTTTTATCATGTAACGGTCTAGAACTGGATAAAATCATGTTTAAATCATTTTGACCTTTATTAAATTTTGTGACTTCAGTGTTAAGTTTATCAAATTTAGCTTTAAAGTCACAATTATTATTTTCAAAAGAAATATTACTATTATTTAAAATATCAATTTTCTCATTTAATTCAGTATTCTCATTTTTTAACGTACAGTTTTCATTTTTGAGAAGGAAATTTTGAGATTCTGAATTATCTAAAGAGGATTGTAATAAATCATTTTGACTTTTCAAATCAAAAATTCCTTTTGAAATTTTTTCTCTCTTTCTCAAATATGGTGTTTTGTTCATCTAGAAAATCTGTAAGAGCCTCAAAATTATTCTTTAAAACACCAAGTTGATTTTCTAAATCTAACTTCTCATTTTTCAATTTCTCATTTTCAAGTTCAACAGATTTCATCTTTTCTAAAATAATAAAATTAAGCTTTGAAATCTTATTGCTTACACTAACTAATTCATTATTATCTTTTACTGAAATTTGTAAATCATAAAGTACCTTTTTGTAGTCTTCACTACTTCTTCAAAACCAACTTCATCCGTACCAACAACCCTCTATTCTCAAAAACTCCAATTTTTTTTTTAAAAGGGGGCTTCAAACTCTTTCTATCACAAAAATCTCCAATCCCTCCAAGATCAAAACGTCCAAGGGCTTCAACCTCTTCATCTACACCAAATGTAGATCAATGGCTATGGAATGATGAAGCTAAGAAAAGATTTGCTCAAATGGATATATCTAGTTTCTTCCCAGGAGCTTTTGTTAAATTTGACGAATTTGCATCCTATATAATTCAACAAATTGCTCGCTCAAGTGGGTTAGAATCTCTCTTATCCTTCTCTGCAAATAATGTTAAGATAAATCATCTTTTAGTCAAATTATTCTATGCTAATATGAACTTGGACCATCATCATCCCCATAATAGAGAAGACTGTATTTGGACTTGGGTATGTGGTGTTAAAATCTATCTACCCTTAGTTCGTCTTGGAGATATTTTGCAATGTCCTTCATCCGGAACAGATTTGGATGATATTGAAGCTTCACTCTCCTTAGATCATAGAGATGAAGTCTCCCATAGATTTCTTTCCGATGATATCACTAGGCTTACCTCCGTCCAACTCCGCCCACAATCTCGTATTCTTCATCGAGCTTTAATTCGCTCCGTCTTACCAAGAACCGAAAGTTATGAAGTTGTCAACAAACGCAACTTCCAAGCTCTTTATGCCATCTATTCCGGACAATCTGTAGATTGAGGTCGTGTTATTCTTGAGGAGTTTATGGATGTTAATCGTCGCCATCGTAATAAAACTTTTCATTACGGTGCCTATATAATGAAAATTCTTAGAAATTATGGAGTAACTTTTCCGGAATCAGAATTTTCACCTATAAAGGAGCTAGGATCCAAAACCTTAGGGCTAATGAACTTTTGCCTAAGCATCCACAAAATCTTGACTTTATTTCTTTCCAAGAATGGATCACAAACCGAGATCAAAATAGACCTCAACCTCATCAGCCTCATTAACACATTGCTCCACAAGCTCCCGAGCATGATGATGATGATATAGAAGTGCTTACTCTCGAATCAACACCAAAACAAGCCTTGGTTACAATTTCTCAAAATCAGGCTAGGCTCAATACCAAGATTGATAGATTCGAGAAGCAAACCAATAGGAAGTTTAATTCTATTCGTGGCTTCCTAAACAAGATTTGGGAACGTATTGGATGCTCCATTTCCACTTCTACCGACGTCTTTGATCCCGCACCCTTTCAATGGTCTTCTAGCTCCGGTACTAACAATGATGAAGATGACGACGACGATGGTAGCGAAGGTGATAATGAACCTAGTACATCTTTTTAAAATGATGGTGGTATGGATCTTTCACTTCAATATTTCATAACTAATCTTTTTGGTCTGTTCTAAATCATGACTTTTCTAGTATTTTTATTGTATGAACCTATTTTGGTACTTCAGTTATGTCTTTCAGTATGTAACTTAAACTTATGCTCCTACTTGTTGACTCTATGTATTTCGTGATGATTCTGTCGGTTCTTTGCTCTCCTTATTCTTGTTTATATTTTGTTATCTATGATATGCGTGTTATTTTAACTCTCCTTTTTGTCAATGTCAAAGGAGGAGATATATTTTTGAAATAATTTCTATCGACAAGGGGAGTTTATATTAAGGGGGAGTATTTGTATTTCCTGCTTCTATATGATCATGTTGTATACTATAATTTTATATAGTTGTCCTCGTTAAAAAGGGGGAGAATGTTGAAACTTCGTAATTACGGTATTTCGTAAATACGATATTTTGACTACGACAACTATACAATCATTTATATACTAACTTGTTTATGCAGGGATTAATCTATGACAAGATTCGACTATGCATAATTTTATATATAAGGTTGTTTCGAGTCCTTGTCTAGAAGTTAAAATATGTTAAAATCTCTCCTATATGATATATGCTGCATCTCATTATCATTTCATATGCATATATTTGGTTTAAAGGAAAAATGTCATTTTTATGTTACATCCAGACGTCTGAATCTGGAAATATGAATGTTGTAAAATACAATATTCAGACGTCTGAATTGGATAGTACAGACGTCTGAATCTGGCAATTTTTTGCCTATTTGCTTTCTGGTTTGATTTCGTTGCATTTCAAAAGTCTGAATTTTTAATTTCAGAAGTCTGAATATCTACAACGGCTAGTTTTCTAAAAAGGTATTTCTATTCGTGAAGAGTTGCAATCTTTAATCCAACAGATATGATCATAACTCTTGATGATAACACTTCACGAACAATTGCAACTATTTATTATCTATATAAACACATTAGAATCAAGTTTTTTAACAACAATTCAATTGATTATTATTCTACTCTCAAAATTCTTGATTCTAATACACTTGTGCTTTCAACATCATTCAAATTCACTTTCTTACTTCCTTATTCTTCACGTATTCACATATATCATAAAGGAGAAGATTATAGGAAGGGTGTACTATAATTGACAAATTCGTGTTACTCAAGAACACATAGTGTCAAGAAATATTGTTTTGTAAAAGTCCCGTTCTGCTGCTCGGGGAAAGTGAAGTCATCTTCTGCTGCTGAGGCGTGAAATCCTGTTCTGTTGCTCAGGTCCCTGTTCGGCTGCTCAGGGGTTGTATAGACCTGTTCCTCCGGGTTAAGTGAGGGTTGTTGTTTTAGTGAAATTCCAGAAGGAGTCTGGGACTGGACGTAGAACGGGAAGTTCGAACCAGTATAAAAATCTCTGGTGTGCTTGTTTTTTATTTTATTTACTTTACTCTATTATCAATCTTCAGTTTTATACTTCCGCACTGCTTGTTTTAAACTGTTTCATATTACACGATCCTATAGTCATTTTCATTTGGTATCAGAGCACTTTCATTTGGTATTAGAGCCTGGAATTCTATCGATTGTCACAACATCATAGAATAATGGCCAGAAAACGATCCAGTCAAAATACAACAGGCAAAATCCCTGTCAAAGCCACCAGTAAAGACTACAAAAAGGTACTTTCTGATTTACAAATTTTAGTAAAAGATAATAATGAATTAGTTAGTGTAAGCAATAAGATTTCAAAGCTTAATTTTATTATTTTAGAAAAGATGAAATCTGTTGAACTTGAAAATGAGAAATTGAAAAATGAGAAGTTAGATTTAGAAAATCAACTTGGTGTTTTAAAGAATATTTTTGAGGCTCTTACAGATTTTCTAGATGAACAAAACACCAAATTTGAGAAAGAGAGAGAAAAATTTTCAAAAGAAATTTTTGATTTGAAAAGACAAAATGATTTATTACAATCCTCTTTAGATAATTCAGAATCTCAAAATTTCCTTCTCAAAAATGAAAACTGTACGTTAAAAAACGAGAATACTGAATTAAATGAGAAAATTGATATTTTAAATAATAGTAATATTTCTTTTGAAAATAATAATTGTGACTTTAAAGCTAAATTTGATAAACTTAACACTGAAGTCACAAAATTTAATAAAGGTCAAAACGATTTAAAAATGATTTTATCCAGTTCTAGACCGTTACATGATAAAAGTGGTTTAGGATATAATAAAATTGATCGTAGAAATAGCACTAGATATGCTTTCATGTATAGTAAAAATGTTAGTGCTAGTACTAAATTTCGAGTAAAGTCTAAATCCAATTTTTATAGAAATTCAAATACTGCTATGACCAATAATGTTTGTAATTTCTCTAGAAGTACAAAATCATTGAACATAAATATGAATAAAAATTATCTAAGTATTTGGGTTCCTATTAATTGGAAAAATAGAGAAAAATACATTGATGATTATTTGATATGGTAGTTAATAATGAAAATTATATTTATAAAGGTTCAACCACACCCAAATGGGTATGGTTTCCTAAGACCTAACCCCCCGGACCCTAACATAATAAGTGGGTACCGAAAACGATTATTATTATTTTGCAGGTACTCGGAGAAACAAAAGGAAAAGGATAGATTTTGGAATTTTAAATAATGTTTCATACGTTTAATAGAATTACGTGCTTACAATGAAATATGAAATTCAGCAAATATGGTAAAATCTATTTTATTTTTCCTTCATAATTAATAATGAGTTTATCTCGTTATTTACAAGATATTTTATATAATTTATTATATTCCCTCATTCTTTTTGATAATGACAAAGGGGGAGAAATTCTTATGCATATTAATAGAGGGAGATATTATACTTAGGAGGAGATGTTATACTTAGCGGGAGCTTTAAACATATTGATATTATTTTTTGTATAGAATGAATATTTTTTAAAATTGTATATTTGTCATCATCAAAAAGGGGGAGAATGCTAGAACCTCAATTGTTGAATTTTAATGACAACAAATATACAATTATGTCAAAGAATCTCTAAGATATTTTGGAGGTACATGAGCATCAAAAAGAGATAATCAAATATGTTCAAAATGAAGATACACAGTACAAAAGGATGAAAGAATGTATATGGAGATACAAGAAGAGATATACACGATAGAGACAAGACGAAGGTGACAAACAAAGTATTATTAGTCATAGAGTGTCGTGTCTAGAGTTTACAAATGTTAAAATCTTCTCAAAATGATATACACACATATACATTCATATTTTAAATGAAAATTCAAGTTTTCAAAAATTGCATGGAGCGGGACTCGAACCCGGGTCACTAGTTCAGAAGGCAAGTGCTCTAACCATTTGAGCAATGATAATTTTTTGTTACAGGCTAAATTCAGACGTTTGAATAATGTCATTCAGACGTCTGAATGCTGAAACCTGAATATTGTTTCACAATATTCAGACGTCTGAATGAAAATATTTAGACGTCTCAATCAGGTCAAAAATGACCTATTTGCTTTCTGATTTGCACGTAAACGATTTCAGAAGTCTGAATTCTATTTTTCAGACGTCTGAATTCCTATAACGGCTATATTTCTGAACAGACATTTCTCTTCCATAAAGAGATACGACTTTTAATCAACAGGTATGACCATATACTTTCATGATAATTATTCACGAACAATTGCACCTTTTTATATTCTATATAAACATGTTAGAATCATCAGTTTTATTAACCTAATCGATCTAACTCTTTCTATTCTTAATATACTTTGATTCTAACACACTCTTGTGCATTCAAGTTCATACAAAATCATTCATTTACTTCCATATTCTTCACATACACACATATATATCAAAAGGAGAAGATTATAGGAAGGTTGTACTATCAAGAGACAAATCCGTGTTATCAAGAACACACTGTGTCAAATACTCTCTGTATAAGTTGAAGTCCTGTTCTGCTGTTCAGGCGAGTGAAGTCCTCTTCGGCTGTTGAGGCTGTTGGAACCTACCTTCTTCGATTTTAATGCGACAACTATATATTTCAATCTATATACTATAATGTCAAATATTCTTGCAGGAATCTACAAAAGAAGCTATTATCATATCATCAACAAGATTAAAGTTCTCAAAAATCTATTTAGATATTTATGTACAATCTCTGATATGGTGATGAAACACACACACACACAAATATACTTTTGAAAATCATGTTTTAAAATAAATATCTTTTATTATTTAAAAGATATAAAAAGGTATTTTCAAAATTATATATTATCTCAAGTTCAAAAGTGCTAAAATAAAGGAAGGAACAAAACAGTACAGAATTAGACGTCTGTATATTAATTCAGACGTCTGACATCAATATCAGACGTCTAAAAGTAATATAACAGACGTCTGAACTCTATGTTTTAGTGCCTCTATTTCTATATGAAATAGACGTCTGTCAATTTAATAACAGACGTTTGTCATCCTAGACAGACGTCTGAATTAAAAGACAGACGTCTAAATTGACTGTTTTTGTCTTTCTTTTATTTTTTGAATTTCAAAATTTATTCAGACATCTGTCACTTTTATCTCAGACATCTGAACTTGACGAACTGAAGCATCTCTTCATGAAATATCAAAATCTGAAGAGTTGTCTTCTTCACCAAGAGTTTCACTTCTTCAAATAGTTGCAACTATTAAATTAAGACTATTCAATACTATAAATAGAGATGAAAATTCACTATTTTAACAACCAATTCTTTCTATCTATTCTGATCTTATATTGTTATAATATCAAGTGATTTTCAAATCTCTACTTCCTATCTTTGCACATTCAAATCATCATATCAAGAAGATTATAGGAAGGGTGTACTACATTGACTATATTCGTGTTATTCAAAGAACACACAAGTCAAGAAACAATTTTCAAATTGTATTTGAAGTCCTATTCGGTTGCTTAGGCGGAAAGTCCTGTTCGGTTGCTCAGGCGGTGTAATACCTGTTCCTCCGGGTTAAGTGAGGGTAGTTAGAGAAATTCCAGAAGGAATCTGGGACTGGACGTAGAACGAGAAGTTCGAACCAGTATAAAAATCCCTGGTGTCATTTTTTTACTGCTATTTACTATTATTTATAATTCCGCACTTGCTAGTCGTAGTTTAACTATATTATCGATCCATATACACTTTCATTTGGTATCAGAGCTCGATTAGGATATAAAAAACCAATACAAAAGTATTCTAAACATAATGATTCTTTATATACTAATTTCAAGAAAAAGGAATCTATATCTATTCAAAAAGCTTCTTCAAAAGTTATTCATCCAAAATCAATTATGATTTGGGTTCCAAAAACTAATAATAATTTGATTAGGAAAAACTACATTAAATCCTTTATTATGTCTATACATAAAAATGAAAATTTTATTTTTAAAGGGAACTCTAAACCCAACTGGGTTTGGCTTCCTAAGATTTAACCCTTAGGACCCTATAGAGGAAGTGGGTACCAATAGAATTTCAATATTTTTTGCAGGTACCGATTAAGAAAAGAGGAAAATGGATTCTAGATAGTGGTTGCTCAAAACACATGACATGCGACAAAAATATGTTAACTAACATTATTTACTCAGATGGAGGATCTGTCACTTTTGGAGATAATTCCAAAGGTTACATCATCGGCAAAGGCGATGTGAGCAATGACGGTACATCTAAATTACCTCTTATTACAAATGTCTTATTAGTTAAAAATTTAAAACATAACTTACTAAGTATTAGTCAATTATGTGATAAAGGTTTTAACATAGTATTTTCTAAAAATAAATGCAATATTTTTTATCATAACAAAAATATTATTTTTGAAGGAGTAAGAGATCATAATATTTATATTTTAAATATGAAAATAAATCATAATACAAATATGTGCTTATTAGTCAAAGAAAATGATCCTTGGCTATGGCATAAAAGATTTTGTCATATAAATTTCAAAGCTATTAATAAATTATCCAAAAACAATTTGGTAAAAGGATTACCTAAAATGAATTTTAAGGTAAATAGCATTTGTGATGCTTGTCAACTAGGAAAGCTAACTAAATCTACTTTTAAATCCAAGAAGATCATCTCAACTTTGCAACCTCTTGAATTGTTGCATCTAGACTTATTTGGACCAACTCAGACTCAATCTATTAATCACAATAGATATGTTTTTGTAATAGTTGATGACTTCTCTAGATATACTTGGACTTTATTTATGAAAAACAAAAGTGATACTTTTGAAAATTTCAAAATCTTTGCTAAACGTATTCAAAATATTAAAAATCTAAAAATTAAAAATATTAGAAGTGATCATGGAGGAGAATTTGAAAATAAAATGTTTGAGAAGTTTTGTAATAAGAAAGGAATATTTCATAACTTTTCATTTCCAAGAACGCCTCAACAAAATGGAGTTGTTGAACGTAAAAATAGAACACTTCAAGAATGTGCTAGGACTTTATTGAATGGAACCACTCTTCCAAAACAATTTTGGGCAGAAGCCGTTGCTACTGCTTGTTATGTCCTAAATCGTGTCTCTATTCGACCTTTAACTAAACATACTCCATATGAACTCTTCATCGGTAGAAAACCTAATATATCTTACTTTAAAATTTTTGGTTCTAAATGTTTTGCTTTAAATACAAAAGATCAATTAGGTAAATTTGATCCAAAATCGGATGAATGTATATTCATCGGATATTCAGAACGAAGCAAAGCATATAGAATCTATAATATAAGAACTAAATCTATTGAAGAAACACTTCATGTATCATTTGATGAAAATTTCAAAATTAAAACAAATGATGATGAAGACATTGTAATAAATTCAAACTCTACTTTTGACAACAATACACCTGACAATATCACTTCTCTAAATCAAATTGAAACTGAATTAAAATATCCACCAAGAATTTTAAAAGATCATCCAATTCAAAATATAATAGGAGAAATTGATGAAAGAGTTAAAACAAGAAATCAACTAAATCAAATGGGTCATATAGCATTTCTTTCTAATATAGAACCTAAAAATATAAAGGAAGCCTCAACTGATGATTATTGGATTATTGCGATGCAAGAAGAACTAAACCAATTCGAAAGAAATGACGTTTGGGATTTAGTTCCACGACCAAATGATCAAACAGTTATTGGCACTAAATGGGTTTTTAAAAATAAAGCTGATGAAAATGGTAATATCACTAGAAATAAAGCTAGATTAGTTGCTCAAGGATATAATCAGGAAGAAGGAATTGACTATGAAGAAACATTTGCTCCTGTCGCAAGATTAGAAGCAATACGAATTCTATTAGCCTATGCTTGCTTTCATGATTTCAAATTAAATCAAATGGATGTTAAAAGTGCTTTTTTAAATGGATTTATTAAAGAAAATGTTTATGTTGAACAACCTCCCTTGTTTATACACGAACAATTTCCAGAACATGTTTATAAACTTAAAAAGGCTTTATACGGTTTGAAACAAGCACCTCATGCTTGGTATGATCGTTTAAAAAGTTATTTAATCAATTCTGGTTTTGAAATTGGAAAGGTTGATCAAACTCTTTTTATTAAGAAAAAGAACATGATATCTTAATTGTTCAAATTTATGTAGATGATATTATTTTTGGATCAACTAATGATAAATTATGTCAAGAATTTTCTAAAATAATGACAAATGAATTTGAAATGTCTCATATGGGAGAATTAACATATTTTCTTGGACTTCAAATTAAACAAGTAAATAATGGTATTTTTATAAATCAAGAAAAATATTGTAATTATTTAATCAAACGCTTTGGTATGGAAAATACTTCTACCAAACCAACTCCTATGAGTACAACCATACATCTTGAAAAAGATGAAAATGGCAAGAGTGTAGACCAAAAATTATATCGAAGTATGATTGGATCTTTATTATATTTAACTGCTAGTAGACCCGATATAATGATGAGTGTTTGTTTGTGTGCACGATTTCAAGCCGATCCTAAAGAATCACATATTAGAGCAGTGAAACGTATTTTACGCTATCTCAACAAAACCAAAGATTTTGGACTATTTTATCCGAAAGAATGTCCTTTTGAATTAGTATCATATAGTGATGCTGATTTTGGAGGAAGTCGGACGGATAGAAAAAGTACAAGTGGGACTTGTCACTTCATTGGACGGTCTCTAGTATCTTGGTTCAGTAAGAAACAAAATTGCGTATCACTTTCTACTTGTGAAGCAGAATATATATCTGCAGCTTTGGCATGTGCTCAAGTAATTTATATGCAACAAACTCTTCAAGATTTTGGTTTTAACTTATCCAAATCTACAATCTTCTGTGATAACTCTAGTGCTATTAATTTATCTAAAAATCCAGTAAATCATTCACGGACAAAACATATTGATATTCGTCATCATTTTCTTCGTGATAATATTGAAAAAGATATAATCAATCTAGAATTCGTATCTTCGGAAAATCAATTAGCAGATATTTTTACCAAACCATTAAATGAAAACACTTTTGTAAAATTGAGACGAGAACTTGGAATTATCTCTCTCAAAAATTTATGAAGTTTACTTCAACTCAATTCTATTTTTATTTAACTTGTTTCTATCCTCACATATTGTTTCTGGTTAAAATTAAATTTTCTTCTTTTAATCTTAACCATTTATTTTTTAGCCTTTAGTTGTCTATAAATTTCTTCTTTCCGAAGAAAATTGTCATTCAGCTTTTTTTTTACAAAGGTGAACGCAAAAAAATTCAATTATGCTTTTTAACTTTGCATTATTCATATATACCATGGCTGGTTCATCCTCAGATGAGCCTTCCTATTCATCTGAATATTCATCAATTAATTTTGAAACACCTAGTTCTGGGTCTTCCGAACTTCCGACTCCAACTCCAGCTTATATTCCGATATGTCCACCACAAAGTCATCATACGGGATATACGCCGGAAAATAAACGCACGCGAAGAAATTTATTTCCATCTCCAACTACTAAGGAAAAGATAGATGACTTACATCACTATCAGAGGGAAACACTTAATCTTCAGCGAGAAATGTATTTTGAGCAAAAGAGTCATGGAAGACGACTCAGTTTTCTTGAACGGTGTGCTGCAAAAATATGTGGTTCATCTCCTATCAACATGAATGCACATATTCACTCACCTCAACGTCCTCATGTATCCCCAAATTCATGGGATCGTCAACCTCAATGGTCTCCCATTAAACAGTCTGATGAACAAAATCAACACGAATCATCCAAAGGGAAGTCTCCGAAGTCTCCAAAAACTCCAAAGACTCCTAAGTATATAATATATATATGATTGTATGTTGATTTGGTTATTCATGTTTGCTTTGTATTTTCAAAATAAATAATTATTTGAATTTTTTATTATCGTTAAACTAAGCAAAAATATTCAACATCAGACATACAGACATCTACTCTTTTACTACAGACGTCTGTAAAACACTTTCTTTTACTGTTCTCTGCCACACAGACGTCTGAATCATTTATCACAGACGTCTAAATTAAGTTTAAAAATTTTCAATTTTTCTGGTATAAAATTAGCCGTCTGTTTGAAAATAACAGACGTCTGTTCTCCAATATAGACGTCTAACATAAAATTTTCAGACGTCTGAATTTAGTTCAAAATGTTTTTTACTCTCTGTTTCAATTTAAACCTTCTGAGCCGTCTGTCAATATTTTTTAGACGTCTGTCATACGTCTTAGCCGTCTGTTATAAATATTTAGACGTCTAATCTTCTCGTCTTCGAGTCTACTCTACAGAACCTCAGATGTCTGTATATTTTTAGACGTATGAAACCCTGTTAAGAAGAAAACTATATAAATCATACCAACGGTTTATTTTCTTCTTCACGTCTATTTTCTCTCAAACTCAAAACCCTAGCCTTCTTCAAATTAAAAAAAAAATGGCGCCCAAATCAAAGAAACAAAAAGGAGATTCATCTCAACAACCTCCTCATGTTCTTCCTTCGGAAGATCAAATTGCAGCTTGGTTATACCACGAACCCCGAAGTATGGCTCGTTACAAACATTTATCTTCTCTACCATCATTTCATGTTATTTTTCATGATCTTGATCATTTTCCTACGTACAAACTTAGGCTCTATACTGATAGATCTCAGATTACAAGTCTTATTGATTTCAAAGATAATCAAGTCAACATTTGTAGACTTAGTGTCTTATTATTTCTTGCAAATGTTAACAATCCAAAAATTAGACTTCATCGAGATAAAGGAACGCTTTGGACAAGCGTATTTGGAAACATTCTGCAAATAACTCCTTCTGACATTGGACGAGTTCTAAAATGTAGCTCGGATGGAGTCGACTTAGATGACTTTAAGTTAGAAGGAGAGGAACTTAAACAAATAGAATATTATCTTTTTGAACCTGAAAAATCCACAGATAGATCAAATCATCTTCGTCCTCGACCTCGATTATTGCTTAGAATGCTAATAAAAACAATTTTTCCCCGGCAAGGAAGTCATGAGGTCATTTACGATGATGAAGATAAGGCGCTTCAATCAATTTTATCAAATACTCAAATCAATTGGGCTCAATACTTTTATGATGCATTTCGTACTTATCATGACTCCAAGAAACGTTCAATTGTCTATGCTCCTTATATTACTCGAATTCTATCTGCCTTCTCTATTCAAAGACCGTCAATTGAATTTGAAAAGATCAAGGTATCCAACATTCGCTTCTTTAGTTTGATGGGATTACCGGAATCTCCTCCGACATTTACAACATTTAATGATTATCAAGCGGAACAACTAGCTTTACAAAAAGAAAAGGGAAAAACAAAAGTAAGTAGTTCCGGACATAATGGAGATGAAGGAGATAATGAACAAGAAAGGGATGATGAAGAAAAGGAAGATGAAGAAGAAGAAGAAGATGAAGCTTTTGAGCAAGCTTTTATCCAAAGCTCAAACTCGGAAAATTACGAAATTGAACTAATTTCTGGTACTTCACGCACTTATACTAAAAATGAAAAGCTCAAATCTGACATCACTATCTCTAAAAATCAAAAGAAAATTTCTCAACAAATAGCACAAGGCTTTTCTTCCATCAATTCTAGATTCGATGATTTAGATGCCAAAGTCGAAGAGAATGCACGAGAGTTGAAAAATATCAAGACAATTCTTCGTCAATTATGGAAAAAGTCTCATGGATCTTCTCCTCCTTCTTCTCCAACTTGGGGAGAATGGTGAATGAAGATGGTTTTCTTTTGGTTTGTCTTTTGGTTCAAAAAAATTTCTTTCATATAAATTTTTTTGTTATGTTTAAAACTACTAAGTTGATTGTATAATTTTATCTGTCTTTCTTAGTCAACTGTGTTGGGTAAACAAATGCTGTGTCTTAAACATTGATTTGTTATTATCATGCTTGGTTTGTTTACATTTCTTAATTATTGTGTTATTCACAGCTTTGTTACTTCTTTTTATCTAAACACCCCCAACAATTCTTTTTGTTAATGACAAAGGGGGAGAAATAATAACATTTCTGCTATATAATATGGTCATATTGACAGGGGGAGCAAAAGGTATGGTTATACTAATCGTTGAATTATATAGTTGTCATCATCAAAAAGGGGGAGAATGTTGGAACCTGCCTTCTTCTATTTTAATGCGACAACTATATATTTCAATCTATATACTATAATGTCAAATATTCTTGCAGGAATCTACAAAAGAAGCTATTATCATATCATCAACAAGATTAAAGTTCTCAAAAATCTATTTAGATATCTATGTACAATCTCTGATATGGTGATGAAACACACACACACACAAATATACTTTTGAAAATCATGTTTTAAAATAAATATCTTTTATTATTTAAAAGATATAAAAAGGTATTTTCAAAATTATATATTATCTCAAGTTCAAAAGTGCTAAAATAAAGGAAGGAACAAAACAGTACAGAATTAGACGTCTGTATATTAATTCAGACGTCTGGCATCAATATCAGACGTCTAAAAGTAATATAACAGATGTCTGAACTCTATGTTTTAGTGCCTCTATTTCTATATGAAATAGACGTCTGTCAATTTAATAACAGACGTCTGTCATCCTAGACAGACGTCTGAATTAAAAGACAGACGTCTAAATTGACTGTTTTTGTCTTTCTTTTATTTTTTGAATTTCAAAATTTATTCAGACATCTGTCACTTTTATCTCAGACATCTAAACTTGACGAACTGAAGCATCTCTTCATGAAATATCAAAATCTGAAGAGTTGTCTTCTTCACCAAGAGTTGCACTTCTTCAAATAGTTGCAACTATTAAATTAAGACTATTCAATACTATAAATAGAGATGGAAGTTCACTATTTTAACAACCAATTCTTTCTATCTATTCTGATCTTATATTGTTATAATATCAAGTGATTTTCAAATCTCTACTTCCTATTTTTGCACATTCAAATCATCATATCAAGAAGATTATAGGAAGGGTGTACTACATTGACTATATTCGTGTTATTCAAAGAACACACAAGTCAAGAAACAATTTTCAAATTGTATTTGAAGTCCTATTCGGTTGCTTAGGCGGAAAGTCCTGTTCGGTTGCTCAGGCGGTGTAATACCTGTTCCTTCGGGTTAAGTGAGGGTAGTTAGAGAAATTCCAGAAGGAGTCTGGGACTGGACGTAGAACGAGAAGTTCGAACCAGTATAAAAATCCCTGGTGTCATTTTTTTACTGCTATTTACTATTATTTATAATTCCGCACTTGCTAGTCGTAGTTTAACTATATTATCGATCCATATACACTTTCAGAGGCATTGAAATCCTATTCTGTTGTTCAGGTGTTGTAAACCTGTTCCTCCGGGTTAAGTGAGGATTGTTGTTAGTGAAATTCCAGAAAGGAGTCTGGGACTGGATGTAGAACGGGAAGTTCGAACCAGTATAAAAATATCTGGTATGCTTGTTTTTTATTTTATTTACTTTACTCTATTATCAGTCTTCAGTTTTATACTTCCACACTACTTGTTTTACACTGTTCCATATTACACGATCCATACAAACTTTCATTTGGTACCAGAGCACTTTCATTCAAACAAAAAGACGGTGCGGATCGTGCTATATGGAATTATACTATACTAGTTCTGAAATAAACTAAGATACTATAGCAATGTGAATAAGTAAAATAAAACAAGCACACCATGAATTTTTATACTGGTTCGAACTTCCCGTTCTACGTCTAGTCCCAGACTCCTTCTGGAATTTCACTAAAACAACAACCCTCACTTAACTCGGAGGAACAGGTCTATACAACCCCTGAGCAGCCAAACAAGGACCTGAGCAACAGAACATGATTTCGCCTCAACAGCCGAAGAGGACTTCACTTTTCCCGAGCAGCAGAACGGGACTTTTACAAAACAATATTTCTTGACACTATGTGTTCTTGAGTAACACGAATTTGTCAATTATAGTACACCCTTCCTGTAATCTTCTCCTTTATGATATATATGTGAATGCGTGAAGAATAAGGAAGTAAGAAAGTGAATTTGAATGATGTTGAAAGCACAAGTGTATTAGAATCAAGAATTTTGAGAGTAGAATAATAATCAATTGAATTATTGTTAGAAAACTTGATTCTAATGTGTTTATATAGATAATAAATAGTTGCAATTGTTCATGAAGAGTTATCATGAAGAGATATGGTCATATCTATTGAAATGAAGAACGCATCTCTTCATGAATGGAAGTGCCTATTTGAAAAAAATTGCACGGGCTCAAACCAGAAAGAAAATAGGCTAAAAACAACCATTTTCAAACGTCTGAAATTACGAAGTCAGACGTCTGAATATTGTACTAACAATATTCATTTTTCCAGATTCAGACGTCTGATTTGGTACATTCAGATGTCTGAATGTAACTAAAAAAGACCATAGCTCAAATGGTAAAAGCACTTGCCTTCTGAACTAGTGACCCGGGTTCGAGTCCCGCTCCATGCAATTTTTGAAAACTTGATTTTTCATTTAAAATATGAATGTATATGTGTGTGTATCATTTTGAGAAGATTTTAACATTTGTAAACTCTAGACACGACACTCTATGACTAATAATACTTTGTTTGTCACTTTTGTCTTGCCTCTATCGTATATATCTCTTCTTGTATCTCTATATACATTCTTTCATACTTTTGTACCGTGTATCTTCATTTTGAACGTATTTGATTATCTCTTTTTGATGCTCATGTACCTGCAAATTAGCTTAGAGATTCTTTGACATAATTGTATAGTTGTTGTCATTAAAATCCAACAATTGAGGTTCTAACACAAACTGCTGTAACTTCTTCTGTCGAATCAACTTTTCTATAGCATCATGGAGGTGTTTGCACTCTTCGGTATTGTGCCCGTAGGTATCGTGAAACCGGCAATACTTTCCAGTCTGCTTTTGTTCCTCAGCGGATTCCTTTGGGCGCGGCTTTCGGTATTGGAATGTATTAAAAGTTGATAGATAAATATTCTCCAAAGATGTATTCAGAGGAGTATATTCGCTATAGATTGGGATTCTTGGTTTCCACTTTCCTGCTTCCCTGTTTCGTCCGAAATTTCCTCCTCCGGATCCTTTAGGCCGCTCTGGCTTATTTTGAACATTGACTTGGACCTTGCCAGAATTTTTGCCAGATTGCTTTACCATAATGTTGCTCTACACGGCTTCCTTGCTGGGCCCTGGCGCATTACTTCATCTTGACCGCCTGGCCTCCTCTCTTCTCATGAATTGGTTCGCCTTTGAGTAAAAGCCTTCCAGGGTAGTCGGTGGTTTGCCTGCCTGCTAGTCACCAAACTCTGAATCCGGATCTACTCCTCGCATCATGGCCATAAGGATAGCATGGTCATTCGGATTGCTAACTTCGGTAGCAGCAATGTGGAATCTTTGCAAATAATCCTTCAACGACTCTCCCGGAGCCTGGATCACACTGGACAACGACATCACGTCCTTTGGGTGAGTGGCATGGATCCTAAACCGCTCTACGAATTTCGCCGCTAACTCATCAAACCCGGAGATCGATCGCGGGGGAAGTCTGGTGAACCACATGGTAGCAATTCCGGATAGGGTTATTCAGATGCATCTATATTTGGTCGCATCATTTTCCCTAGCCGAGTCCATCATCCACTCATATCTCATTATGTGCTATCGAGGATCGGTCTTCCCTTCATAAGCTGGAATAGTAGGCATGTTGAATTTCCGAGGGTACTCGGCTTGCAGGATGGTATCTGTAAATGGAGTATGGCTCCTAGATATGCCCCAATCATCGTTGGTTAAGCCCTGATTCTCCCTCATCAGTTGTCTGACCATAGCTGTTAAATCCAGGGTCTGGATGGAAGGTGGCAATTCGGTATCTGTCCTGCGCGATTGTTCCGGCTGGTGCCTCCTCGGTAGACGGTCTCCTAAGTGCGCGTCCCAAGGACCTGCTTTGCTATGACCTTGGCAAGGTGGTGGACCAGCTCCCACATGTGCTCCAGATCCAAAATTTCCCACTCCAGGTTGGGAGCGACCTCCAGGTGCAGGTGAGGGGCCACGGTTCCAGGTAATGAATCTGGACCATTCCTGTTGGTTTGCTCTTGGCGAGTCGTTGCCAATTGCTCCGTTGCACCAGTTTGTGCCATCTCGATCCTACAGCGTCTAAGCCTAGGGTGTTCATCTGATGAAGCGGAGCTGTCGGAAGATGAGTAGGAAGCAGGGTTTCCTCCAGCGTTCTGACGTTGCTGTTAAGCGATCTGGGTCATCAAGTTGGCATTTTTTTGAATCTGCTCGTTAAGTTGTCTCCTACTTTCCACGAGCTCCCTCAACAGCTCATTAAACTCTACCCTGGTGACAACTTCTGGTTGGTTTGGGATAGTAGTGGGCTCTGCACCTACATTAGCTCGCTGATTGCTGGGTCCCACTTGCTGGACGCTGGCGGTCTCATTAACATCCACGTTGCGGGAGGCGGATCTGGTACGTGGTCTTGCCATCTTAGATTTATCCGTGGGAATTCAAAGTAGAATATATGAACTCTTGAGAATGAACTCGGATCTCCTTTGGGGGATTTCCTCAACCCAGTAGCGACAAAGTAGATCCTAACAGCCTGAGAATGCACGTTCTCGGTGAAAGCACCAAAATGTTAGCACCAAAATTGGTCACTAACACCCTTGAATAGAATTGTGTAGAGAGACTAATGAAGAAAATAAATTAAAACAGAGAAGTAACGCAATTGAGTGCTAAAAGAACAACAAAAAACAAGATTAACAATATCGTGTATGTGTGCCCTATTAAGTGTTAAGAAATCCCTATCGATGTCATAGCTTCTTATGTACCGACCAGAATTTATAAATACTAAACATAACAAATTAACACAATATCAAAACATTTTTATAACACTAAAAAATATGCTCTCTCATATATATATGCTCAAACAACTCATTCTAGGGTGTTACTACCCTATCTCTAATGAGTCAAACCCCACAAAGCTAAGGTTATCACTAAACCAAAGCTCCGATTCCAACTGTAACGACCCACCTTTTTGGACAGTTTAAATCGACAATAAACCACACATGTCAACTCAAACCATTCAAAAGGGAGGATTGCTAATGGGGTAAATAAGAAAATAAGAGAAAAGAAGGAAAACAAAACACAGAATCTCACAGCGGAATGACAAAATATAATAATCGAATAAACAGTTCATGAAGTTATTTTACAAATAACATTTGATTACACTTTTACAATACAATCAGAGTTATACATACCTCAGGAATAAATAAATAATTCAGCGGAACAACATGATACAGTGGAATTAAAATACAAATAAATTGTGACTCACCTTTGATTTATCATCGAATTAAAATCCAAATAAAGCCCAAAATTCCAACAGCCTTAGAATTTAGCCAAACCAGTTTCATATTGTCCAGAATTTTGATACGATCGCAACAAAAGAAACCGCGTCCAAATCCGAGCTCGTATGAAAAAGTTATGTGTGTTAGAACATTTGAATTTAAATTAAAAATAAAATACAGTTTAGGGGCAAAGCTGTAATTACCACTACCTTCATCAACCCTAATAGATAAGTCAAACCCAACTTTTCACGCAGCCCCCATCTCTCGACTTCCAAACTCCGACCACCATGATAAGCCGTGGCCACGCGTACCACCTTCAAACGAACGGCCTCCGCCTACTCATCCCTCTCCGACCACCGAGACCCCCAGAACGCCTCCAGTCGCCGTCCCAATTTGAGCCGCCGCCACCATCATTAACCCTAATTGAAATGTTTACGTCGATCTGACCATTGTTATACCAAATGAACAACTCATATGAACTCCTCATGCCAATCTCCACACGACTGTACCCTTGAATCGATGCATCGCTGCCGTTCATCAACCACCAAAACGGATGGCCGAGAATGTTTTGGTCATTTCTGGACAAACAAAGCTCGATGGAAAAAACAAATAGTAGATTTAGATTGCGCTCGTCAAGAGCTTTCCAACGATATATTATATGACATAGTTTGAGGAGTTTAAATTTTTCGATTTGATTTTTGAATTGGAGATTTATGGTTTGGGATTATCTGACTTTGGGAAGAAAGGAAGGAGCAGATGGAAATAATAGTATGTAAAAAATTAAGAAAAGGCTGCTAGGGTTTCAGAAAAGAAACCTATATATATAGACAGAGATGGATAAGAACGAATGGACAGATCGAATTGGGTCGAAATGATAACAACGACCCGAAAAGCCCGTTCCGTTTTCGAATCGAAAGTAGGCCATCCAATATATCAAAATATATGTTTTCGATATTTTTAACCTTAATGGAACTAGTTTCAAACCCAAATTCCATTGTATACAGAAGTTAGCTTTTAAAATCAAATTATTTTAATTGAATCCATTAAATTGATTTCTACGCGTTTCAAGCTCGCACGACCAAACAATAAGTCTGATCGCTACGAAACTTGAAATCCTATAATAATTCACTATTATGGATCCGATGAAACTGGTTTCGCCGAAATCCAAGACAGTGGCCAAAATGGCTAATTTTCACGTTAATTAAATAAATTTTTATTAAATTTATTTAATCACTTTTTAAATTAACATTTAAAAGTTAACAATTTTTTTATTCTTGATTACATATAAATTTATAATCTTTTTAAAAATAAATTTTCCATGTTAAATCCAATATTCAAATACTGCACAAATTACAACGTTCAATTACAACTATAATAAATTCATTAATTATAATTTAAAATTCCAATAAATTCATTTGTTTTGATTTTCACTCTTATATTTTTATCAACTATTATCTTATGAATATAATTAACATTAGTTTACATTTTATTACATTCATATTTTACAGTTATCATCTTTTACCATATTAACTATAATATTTCAATTGCATTAATTTCATTGATTTCCAAATTAAATCCAAACATATTAAATAATGAGATGATAAATAAACAATTGTTACTTTTAAGTAATTTAATCATATTTATAAATTTATTGTTTACAAACAAAGATTATAACTACTTACCACATCACTAATTTCATATTCTATATTAACCAATTCAATTAATTACATACAATCTCACCATTAAATACAACATTTAATTTATTTCCTTATTTACAATTTATAACCAAATTAACTTTACAATTATTCCAATTGATTGAAATTACATTAAAATAGTTGTCAATTACATTAAATCAACATTATAAAATTACATTCTAATCATCTTTTCCATTTGTAAATCATAAAATTTAATTTCTCACAATATTTAATTTCCAACTCTTATTTAATTTAATATTTTTATTTATCGAAAATACGGGTCGTTACACCTAAGATGCATCCGTAAGAACCTAGACTACTTGGCTACTCATAAAAATTTGAGTATCTAAGAGTTTAGCGAAAGAAATAAAAACTCTAGGTTAGACATGGGTTTGGTGTGAGTAAACTCCAAATAACTGAATTATTTTACTTATAAAATTCTTTTAAAAATAAAGGTGTCTCCTAAGACCACGTCGCACATAAACACAAACATGTTTTTGGCTTACGAAAAGCAAATCCATTTAATACAAAATCCACTGATATTATAATAACGTCTAGGATTTAAAGCAAATATTGAGTCATAGCTGAAATTGTTGCGTTAATTAAATACCAACATAATAGGTATACAACTAAGTCCATAAGGCACTTATCGGAGAATGGATTTCATACAACGGCAAGGTAAGGGACTACCTTCCTACTGTACACCTCTAGAGAAAATGTACCAAGGTTGAAAAACATTTGCGCCTCTACAAATCAGAACCAAACTACCCTCTACTGGATAGTAACCGAATATGTCGCCCCTTAGTTGCGATCAACAGCCATACCAGCCCCGAAGCATAAATAAATATATGAATACCGATCTAAATCAGGCGATAACCGTACCTCAATGGGAGCGACCCATATAGCCCTACGACACCTCCCTATTTAGTCATTACCAGTTGCAAGGCTCAAGGCTATGTTTACCTTTCCATATAAACATCGCACTTGGAATGCTACCACTGCCCTCCGGACAATAATGCAATGCTAGCATTTGTCCATACATGTTTTTTAGAATATAAACAAACCGAAGGCACTGCTTCTACTACATCTAATTTGGAATCATCCTCAGGATTAGTAGTAAGCAGCCCTTGCACGTCAAAGATCTTCATCTTCGATTTCGTCTTCTTCTCGATGTTTCCAATTCGAACGCTTACGTTGGTTCGAAGTGGTTTTCGGATAACTCATGATATCCGATCACGACCTCTTCGAACCAACATTCGATAATTTTAAAAGGGTGAAGTTGTCGATAGTGGACAAATCCACTACTTGGGGTGTGTAGAGATATGCATATGGAAAATAAGATATTATATGCTTATCCTCACTTTCCAATTTTAAACAGTATTATCTCTTGATTAACAATGAAGTCGGACAAGTTAGAAACTAACCATGACTTGATGTACATTCTTACTTTTGGGATAGAGACTAGTTTTCATACCTTAAAATTTAATGTTGAGTATACAATGAAGTATCTTCCATATACTTAATTTATCATGGCCATTTATTGAAATTACTCTCTTATATTTATCACGTTTCTGACATTTCATCTTCTCTATCCCTCGTCTAGAAAATAATGTTCTTGATCTCACCGATAGAGGAAATTCTACTAATCGACTTCTAGTGCTAAACACGAGATGACTTATTTTCAATAAAACATGTCAATGTTTTAGCATAACTTATTCATATTTGTTTGGCTACTTAATCGCACAGGCAAAGAATCCCTTGTATTTAAAACCATTCTTGTAAAGAAAGTTGCTTTTAAACAAATCGACCTTTGAGAATAAAGTGATTTAATATTAAAAATCTTTAATTAATTAATTAATAATAAGTTTAACCTTTAACTAATAATAATTAATTCTTAATTACATCTTACTTAATTAATAATAAAGTAATAATTAAACCCTACCTGATGAATAATTAATTAACAATTAAACCTTATTTAACTAATAATTTTGTTTGGAACTAGGGAAACATGTTCAATCACTACCGACATGCGATTCCTGAACAGTAAACCTAGGAAATAGACGGCTGGCCCGCCACAACCGCTATTCCAGGCTAGCCGGACCTTTCGGTTGACCTGGTGCAGGAGGCGGGAAATGAACCTCAAACCTCCCATGTGAAAGGCATATCTCATGCCATACCTCCCAAGTGGGACTCGAACCTCAAACCTCTCATCTAGGAGGCGTATCACCCCACCACCCGACTAGGCCCATGGACTTATTTAATTAATAATTAATTTAAATAATTATAACTTACTGAAATAATAATTAATTAAATAATTAGCATTTAGTTAATAAATAAATAATTAACCTTTTACGTAATTAACTAGTTTTAATTATCTTACTTAATTAATAATTATGAACTAATTACCTCTACTTAAGTAATAATTAAGCACTAATTGTTTGACCAAAATGGCACATATACCCAGTAGAAAGTAGAAGAGAATAAAAAGTGAAGAAAAACAAATTAAAATGAGTAAGAAATGAACATACAAGTTTTATAGTGGTTCGAAAAACTCTGACCTATGTCTACTTAATGATTTTATTGCTTACCTCTTAGTTTGAGGCAGAAGTTCTTAGGGGTCGGTACCACTCCGACTCTTAGATTTTTAGAATTACATGAACATGGAGTAGAGTAGAGTTAGATCCTAGAGATCTTGAAAAATGAGCCATACCCTTCCATTTATAGAGGTAAGGAGCCTAAAATCTCGTAGAAAATATCACCAGGCCGTTATCCATTCTATGCACCAGTTCTCCATGAAAATAGAGTGTGATATCATCATACATTAGGGCTCGGTATGACTCCCTGAGTAGGGGTCGATAAGACTCCCTGACATGGCCAAATTTGTCACCTTCAACTTTCCACATCGGTTCATCTTGTGGTTAACTTTGTGATTCCATGGTTGTTTGTATCAATATTAGCTTGTTTTGGAGTTCAAATGATGGAGTTGTAGAAGAAAAAAGTTGCTGATTCAGGAGTTCATAGAGATTGATAGAGTTTGGTATCGAATCGACATAACAACATTGGAAATGGATTCTTAACATCAATGGGGACAATGAGGCAGAAGATGAACCCCTATGGAGGAGTTCTTGGGAGTCAGCACCGACCAATGGGTAGGGGTCAATACCGATCCCACACTTATGGTCCTTAGGTCCTCGAACTTTGGTGATGTAATTGTGTCCTTGTTTTGATCTTGGTTGCACTTTGGTTTTGGGTTCTGTGGTCATCCCTCCGGGCGTCTTGCCTTGATAACTTTAGAGTCTGGTTCATCAGGTTGGTACGTATAATGCCTGGTTAAAATGCGTGCTTTGCTCGAGAACAAATGTGATGTGAATCCCTGATAATCAAGCTCTTTGGCTTCTTCAATCTTGGTATAACGTCTAGTTCCTTCGGACTCTTCCGTCGATTACGGGTCGTTCCAAATCTGTTGGAGCCTAAGACTTTAGACACTGCCTAAGTGTAACCTATACATTATCATCTTCCAATTTCATTTTGGGTAATTACATCACATAACAAATTTATCCTGTGTTCATCCAGGATTCACATCATTATCATTCCGAGTACAAGGCATTCAAATCCTTTTATCAAATCGGTATCCATTCAAAGGTTTGATCTCTCCAGATCATTTCATATTTAGTTTAATGCATGATTTCTCTGGATCATTTAATGTTATAAGTTGAGGAGATGATCTTTTCAGATCATTGGTTAAATTCATGGTTGTTCAAAGCCGATAGTTAAGTCTACGATCTTTTCAGATCGTTAATTAAGGTCGTGGTCATTCGGGGCTGATGATCAAACCCATAGCCATTCGAGGTGGATGCCTATTCGGGGTCGATAATGAGGTTCATAGCTGTTCAAGGTAGATGATTATTCGGGGTCGTTAATGAGGGTCATAGCCTTGCGAGATGGATGACCATTCGAGGTTGATAATGAGATTCATAGCCATTTAAGGTAGATGACATTTCAAGGTCGATAATCAAATCCATGGTCTCTTCGGACCCTTATTGAGCCTAATCTGCTCGCTCTCTAGCGAAGGGACTCAACGATTAGCAAGCTCATCCAGTCGCTCTCCGACAAAGTGACCTGCTCCCTGCACTCTCTCGACTTTCCTACCAGGAGTTAACACGATCAAAATCCACGGTCTCTCTGTACCCTTGCTGAGCCCAACCCGCTCACGCTCCGTCGAGGAGACTCAACAACAAGCAAGTTCATCCGCTTACACTCTCGTGAGGTGACTTACTTCTTACATATCGGCCCCGTCTTTCCAGACGGAACCTAAAGTGATTCATATTGTCCAAGTCCTTCTGCTCGCACTCCGGTGAGGGGACTTGCACCTTGCACTCCAGTCCCATTTTTACAGACTTAAAGCGATCAATTTCAATCATCATGTTCAAGTGGGTTTCAATAATCAAAGATTTATCTATTGGATCAAATTCCAGTACTAAGAAACAAAAAATCAAACACTACACAGATGCCTATCCGGGCGTTACAATCTAGCATCTAGCTCAGAGCATGCCTAAGGACTATTCAGGATCCCATACACGAGTAAGTGTCTAAACTGTACTATTGCATGGTTTACTGAAAAGGGGGAATACAGTGTGAAAACCAGACCTGACTTCTGGCCATCTGGATCAAGAGATACCTATCCTTGACCTTGATCCAAGGCCATTTCTATTCGCTGCGTTTGAGGGCTGCTCCTATTCCATCACCGTGGTTCATTTCCTCACATATTGCTGTAATTGGTTATCTCTAACATGTTCTTCGATCAGATCCTATAGATATTTGCAATCATTTGTGTTATGCCCATCCAGCTTATGGAATAGGCAATATTTTTCAAATGTCCTTTCGCCATCCATCGGTTCTCTCCTTGCTGGCTTTCGATAGGGGATCTGCCCCTAGTATCAAAATAAATCCACTCCAGGGTTTTGTTTAAGCCCATATATGAAGAGAATTTTGGTTCCCTTCTTTGCTGCTTTGATCCGTCAAAGCTATCATCTATCTTCCTTTTTCCTTTTCCTTTGCTGGTTCCTTCTCCGGTCGATCCTCCATCATCCACAATACTAACCTCTTCCCCATCGACCTCAGTGTCCTCCTGACGCGGAAACTGTTCAACCTCATGTAAAATTCTATAAGATATTTCGAAGGATCCTGTTCCAATGAAATCTTGAAATCAGTCTTCACGATTATTCCTGAAACTGCTGCCATTAAAACCATTGACGGGTCCAGCTTATCAGCCGATGCTGCCGCTGCATTAAATCTTGTTAGAAAACTTCTAAGGGTTTGTCCAGCCCTGCTTCATACTTGCAAGTGTCATGACATTCTTAGGCCGTGAAAAATGGACCCGGAACTGCTTCACATATCTACTTATTAACTTGGCCTACGTGCTAATGGAACCATTCTCCAGTTGTCTAAATCATTATGCTGCCAATCTTGTCAAATATATCAGGAAACACCGTCCCATCATCCCTCGGGACATCTTTCCTTGATAACTTTAGAATCGGGTTCGTCCGTATACTGCTTGGTCAAAATACAGGATAACACTAATTACCTTTACTTAATTAATTAATTAAATAATCATAAAACCCTTACTTAATAAATAAATAACAATTACCTTTTTAATACTTATAATATGTTGAAATACTTTTCAAAAATATTTAAAGTGAAGTCTCTTTTAGTTTACACAAAAATGTTCGTTTTACGAACTGCATCCATAGCGACTATCGTTATGAATACCATAACCTTAAAATTTGTTTTATATATCAAACAGCCCTTTAAACCTTTACCTTTTATATTTAAATTACTTTATCAACTTAGTATAAAGTTTTTGGAAACAAAAGTAAAGTTTTTGAAAACTTTATAAAACTTTTTCTAGAAAATAATAAGTAAAACAAGTTTAATACCAAGGTATCTCGATGTCACAATAAACAAAAATTCAAGTGCTAACTTTCATTTTAGCATACAACACCTATAACATAAGCTCATTTATTTTGATCAAATTCAATAAAATTCATTCACAAAGTAAAGATCATCACTTTCCGTATCACTTAACATTTCGACTTCATTTCCAAATCATAACAAAACATTACATAGAAACATATATATGTTAAACACAAGCAAACATTTACTTTCCAGACTAAATAACAAGCAACAGTTATTATCACTAAAATAAAGTTTAAAACTTTGGTTGAAAATGTGAGCTTTACTCACTTAAGCAAGCACAATTTCAACTAACTTGCAACCAAACTCACGGATGGAGCTTCCTTCTACGAAAACTTGTTTTCAAGACCAACATGAGGTGGATTGGGTTCGGCCTTGGAATGTTTAGGCTCAACTTAGAGTAGTGGAGGGCATGACCTCGGAAAAAGGTAGTGTTTTGTACTCTGTTTTGAAGATAAGAGAAGTAGAGAAGGGATAAAAGTGTTTTAGAAGATAGATTAAATGTTTTGAGAGCAAAAGGAGCAATTTTTAGTTAGAATTCTTTATGGAAGCCGCAAAAAAGAAGGAGGAGCTTTGAAAAGAGGAAGCTAAAGTTTGAAAATGAAGAAGTGAAATAAAATGAAAATTGGAAAAAGTGAAAATTGTTTTTATATAAAATGGAATAAGTAAATTACCCTTATGCCCTTTGGTCCTTTACCCTCCACACTTTTGTACCACATCACCTTCCTTATCCCCCTTTGCCTTGTTCCATACGTTTTCCACTAGCACACTCCACGATCTCATCTTCTCTTTTGAATGTACCATGATGTTACCTTATTATGTGATATCTCCTTTCACATTTTCTTTTATTTTAAAATTTTAAAAGAAAAGTCAACATTCACTTTATTACTTAAGTAAATAATTTAACTTACTTTAACTCTAACTATTTCATATGTTATTTATATAAGTGTGTGTATATCTACTCTAGTGTAGACAACATTTTCCGATAACTTTTAGACGATGAAAAGTCAAAAATCTAAAAAACGATATTCGGTCACGTTTTCAATTTTTCTTCGAACTAATTATTTTTGTAAAACAAATTTGAACAAAACTTCACCATCTATAGTTATTATTCAAAAGAGGTTTATTTGAGTTATAAAATCCTTAAGAATATATAAAATATTCATATTTAAAGTGATTAAATTACGGTTCGTTATATTCTCCCCTCTTAAAAGAATTTCATCTCGAAATTAGCACATAAAAGATAACTAAAAATAACTCAAGATGGCATATATTATAAATGATAGAACATATATAAAAGATATATGCTAAACAACCACATCACAAATAGTGAGTACACACTCCATACAACAAACAAACAACTATCCTAACACCAACTCGGGATAAGCTTCCCTCTCCCAAGTACAATCCCAGAAATCCTCACTCCACTGAATCTTAATCAATCTCACGACCTTTTTATGCAATTTCTTCTCATCTCGATCCACAATGCAAACTGGATGTCTTATCATGGTCAAATTTGGTTCCATCTCCAAATCCTCTTGAACAAATGGCTCAACAACCAGCGATGGGTCATGCACATACTTCTTTAAGTGGGATAACATGGAACACATTATGGACCCTCGACAACCTCTCTATCAACTCAACTCTATAGGTAAGCAGCCCAATCCTTTCAATATATAGAAATGGTCCAACATACCTAGGGGCCAACTTCCCCGCTCTCCCAAATCAAACAAATCCTCTAATCAGTGAAATATTTACAAACACAAAGTATCTAGCTGCAAATTCCAAATCCCTTGGCCTCTGATCTACATGGCTCTTCTGTCGATCTTGAACTTGTTGCATCTTCCTCTTGATCATAACAACTTTCTCCATAGCCTCTTGAATCATATCAGGTCCAAGCACTAATCGATCCCCAGTCTCCACCCAACATGCTGTGACTTGCATGGCCGTCCATAAAGAGCTTCATAGGTTGCCATGCCGATGCTTGCTTGATAACTGTTGTTGTATGAGAATTCCACCAAGTACAGATGATTCTCCCATGATTCTCCAAAGTCCACGATACATGCTCTCAACAGATCCTCCAAGACTCAATTAACTCTTTCCGTTTGACCATCAGTTTGAGGATGATAGGCTGTGCTCAAACTTAGCTTTGTTCCCAAAGCTACTCGCAATGCTTCCCAAAACTGGCTGGTAAAGATTGTATCCTATCAATTAAAATGCTCACTGGAACTCCATGTTATCAGACGATCTCTCTCATATAAATCTTCACCAAAGTTGCTGCAATTCTTGTCATCTTTACCAGAATAACATAAGCACTTTTTGTCGGCTGATCCATAATGACCAAACCCCTTCATTACCTTTCCTTGATCTGGGTAATCCATCAATAAAATCCCTTGATACTTGCTCCCATTTCCAATTTGAGATCTCAAGCATTCGGAGTAGCCCAGCAGTTCTTTGGTGATCACCCTTGATTTGCTGGCAGTTCACACGTCGACTGACATAGATTGAGATATCCCTTTTCATCCCTTTCCACCAGAATGCCTGCTTCATATCCCTATTCATCTTTGAAACATCAGAATGTATACTCAAATTGGATCGATGACATTATGTTAAAACTTCCTCTCAAAACCGTCGACATTAGTAACACATATTCTCCCATTCATATGCAATACATCTCGATGGTCTATTTGAAAACATGAACAATGACCCTACTTTACATCGTTGATTATCTATATTAAGCGACTATCTTCCATTTGTTTGTTTGCAATACTTTCCAGAAGAGTCGAGGTAACTTCCCAAAGAGCCAAGACTGCATTTCTGCTAAAAGCATCGCTACCACATTTGCCTTCCCCGGCTATATAAAGTATCCAAGTCGTACGCTGCCAGAAATTCCAACCACCGCTGGTGCCGCATATTCAGATCTCTTTACGTGAAAAGATACTTCAAGGACTTATGATCTGTGAAGAGCTCAAACTTCTCACCCAACAAGTAATGACTACAAATCTTTAATGCAAACACAATAGCTAGCAACTTCAAATCACGCGCTGCATAATTCTTCTTATGGGGCTTCAGTTGCCTACTAGCATAGGTAATAGCTCTCCTAGGTTGCATTAAAAATGCGCCCAAACCTACTCCATGACCATCGGTATATACGGTCAATCCTCCACCCCCATCCGGAATAGCTAGCATAGGAGCGCTGGTCAACCTCTTCTTCAATTCAACGAATGCTTCTTCACACTTTGGAGTCCAAACAAACTTCTCATCCTTCTTCATCTTCTCGGTTAAGTGTGAGGCGATCTTGGAGAAGTCCTGGATGAATCACCTGTAAAATCTGGCAATGCCTAAGAAACTTCGAACTTCTATAGGGGTCAGCGGTGTCTTCAGTTCTTTAACAGCCACAATCTTCGTTGGATCAACCGAAATACCATCCCTCGACATAACATGTCTGAGGAACCTTACCTCTGATTGCCAAAAATGGCACTTGGAAAATTTTGCCTTCAGAATGTGTTTTCTTAACGTTTCCAACACCACTTCCAAATGGTGTTTATGCTCTTCCTCAATCTTAGAGTAAATAAGGATATCATCAATGAAAATCAACAAAAACTTATTGAGGACATCTGTAAAAACGCAATTCATAAGATCTACAAAATACGCAGGTGCATTGGTTAGCCTATAAGGCTTAACCAACCACTTAAACAAGAAATCTGGCCCTCTAAATGCAGTCAAGGATATATTATCCTCTGCTGCCCTTAACTGGTGAAATCCTGTAGCAAGATCCATTTGGGAAAATACTCGAGCACTGTGAAGTTTGTTAAAAATGCCGTTTATGTGGGGTAAGGGATACTTATTCTAAATAGTCTGCTTATTTAACTCCCGATAATCCACACAAAGTCTTAATGATCCATCTGACTTTGTGATAAAAACAGCAGTTGCTCCCTAACTAGAACGACTCGGTCAAATAAGCCCTCTTCTCAACAAATCATCAGTCTGATCCCTCTACTCCTCCTTTTCTCTCAGATCCATTTTACAAATAGGTTGAAAACAGGTCTTGAACCAGGAATTGAGTCAATACGGAACTCAATCTCCCAATATGGAGGCAGACTGTTGACTTCTTCAAACACGTCAGGAAAATCCTTAATAATTAATATAGACCCTAATTCTCCTTGGTATGATTATAAGGTATAAAGGAAACTACTCATTCACTTATCAGGCTCTTCAAACGATATTCTATCTGATACCCTTTCGAAATTAGTCTTTCACATATAACGTACCTTCAAGTACTCCTTTCCCTTTAACATTTGCTAAGGTCGATGGTTCCTCTTTGCTAGCATAATTGCAGCCCTTTCTTCATCGGTGGACAATCCTTTATCATGTGACCTGGTTGGCGACAATTAAAGCAGAGGGTCTTTTGAACCATCGGAGAGATAGGTCCTTTCTGCTGCTTCTGAGCTTCGGAATTCCTACAAAAATTAGCGATATGGCCCTTCTGATTACACTTATGATAGATATAATCTGTGTACTTGTTTTCTTGATCTCCACCTCCTGTCTTTTCTTTCCAATGCTACTTTAATTTCCAATTAAACTTTCTATTGTTCGGGTTACCGTTGATGTTGCTTGGTGCTGCTGTCGGCTTCTACTTCTCAAGAAATTCATACCTCAAAGCCATGTCTACCAAATCCACAAAAGATTCCTTCTGATGGGCAGTCGTTTTCTCCTAGAACGCTTATCTCATTCCCATCACAAACATCTCATTCTTCTTTAGAAGGGTATCGATCAACTTCGTCCCAAATCAAGATAGCTCATTAAACTTGGTTTCATATCCCACTACCGACAAATCTCCTTGCTTAAGATCAAAGAAACTCCTATACATACGGGTCTTTCATGCAGTGGGCATGGACTGGTCCTCAAATACATCCTTAAATCTAGACCAAGAAAAATCATCCTTTGGAACATTTACTGTAACAGAGTCCCACTATGTTGCCGCTCCATCTTGCAACTATCAGGATACTAAGAAAGCCTGCTCATCTGAAAGATCCAGCCCCTTGAAAATCTTCTTGCAAGAACAAAGCCAAGCTTAGACTTCGATGATGGATTCTATGCCCTTAAACGGTTTTCCTCCCATATAAGTATAGTCTTTGCACAGAGCTGCAAAGTTCACACGGGGCTGCACTGATGCTGCTTCTTCGACAATTCCAACTCTTCCAACATTCGGAGCTCAACCATTGGTGGTCGTGGTTCTACTAGCTCCTCTACCTCATCTTGCCTTATTACTTATTCTTACTATTGGATATAGTAAGATAACCTTTTTAGGATACTTAGACGAGATAATCTTAAGGAAAAGAGTAATAATCAAACATATCAAAGTTGATCTACCTAACTCAAATATATATATATATATATATATATATATATGCGAATGAAAACTATAAATACGCTCTTAAAGATTAAATCCATTTGATACTATGCTTTATTTAAGAGTGTATTTTTTATAACTCCTCTACCTCCTCTACCTCTCTTATTATTATACTTATAAAATTCATTTAAAAATAAAGGCAGCTCATAAGACAACGTCCAATATAAACACAGATGGTTTTTTACCTTACGAAAACCAAATCCTTTTAATAGAAAATCCAGGGATATTATAATAATGTCTTGGGTTTAAAGTAAATATTAAATCATAACTGAAATTGTTCCATTGATTAAGTTCCTGCATAATAGGTATACAACTAGTCCGAAAGGTACTTATCAGAGAATGGATTTCATACAATGACAAGGTAAGGGACTACCTACCATACAGTACATCCCAAGAGAAAATGTACCGAGGATACAAAATATTGCACCACTACGAATAAGGACCGAACTACCCAGTACTGGATTGTAACCAAATATGTCACCCCTTGGTCGCGATCAACAACCATACCGGGCCCAAAGCATACATAAATATATAAATACCGATCTAGAATAGGTGATGACCATACCCTGATGGAAGAGACCCACATAGCCTTATGGCACTTCCTTGTTTTAGTCACTATTAGTTGTGAGGATCAAGGCTATGTTTACCTTCCACGTTGTAATCCCACTTGGAATGCTAACACTGCCCTCAAAGCGATAATGCAATGCTAGCATTCGTCCATACAAGTTGTTCAGGATATGAAAATACCGAAGGCACTACTTCTATTATATCCACTTTGGAATCACCCTCAGGATTAGCAGCAAGCAGCCCTTGTACTTCAAAGGTCTTCGTCTTTGATTCCATCGTCTTCGCAATATTTCCAATCAAATGCTTACATTGGCTCAAAGTGGTTTTCAGATAACTCATCGTTCTCGGTCTCTTCGAACCAACATTTGATAATTTTAAAAGGGTCAAGTTATCGTTGGTGGAAAAATCCACTACCTAGAGTGTGTGTGTATATTTTCATATGGAAAATAAGACATCCTATCTTATCCCCATTTTATGATTTTAAATAGTACTATCCATTGATTAACAATGAAGTCGAACAAGTTAGAAACTAACCTTGACTCGATGTACATTCTTACTTCTCGGATAGAGACGAGTTTCCATACTTCGAAATTTAGTGTTAAGTATACAATGAAGCATCTTGCATATACTTATTCTATCATGACCCATTTGTAGAAATTAACTCTCTTATATTTATCATGTTTCTGACATTTCGACTTCTTTATTCCTTGCCTAGAAAATCAAGTTCTAGATTTCACAGATAGAGGAAAGTCTACTCATCGGCTTTTAGTGCTAAATACAAGATGACTTACTTTCAATAAAACGTGCCAATGTTTTAGCATAACTTATTCATTTTTATTTGGCTACTTAGTGGCACAGACAAAGAAATCCGTTGTATTTACAACCATTCTTTGTAAAGAAAGTTACTTCTAAACAGATCGACTTTTGTAAATAAAGTGATTTAATATTAAAAATCTTTATTTAGTTGATTAATAATAAGCTTAAACCTTTGTTTAATAATAATTAATTCTTAATTACATCTTACTTAATTAATAATTAAGTAAGAATTAAAGCTCGCCTGATTAATAATTAATTAATAATTAAACCTTAATCAACTATTAATTAACTTAAATAATGATACCTTATTAAAATAATATTTAATTAAATAATTAGCCTTTACTTAATAAATAAATAATTAACCTTTACTTAATTAACTAATTATAATTATCTTAATTAATATATAAGTATTAATTACCTCTACTTAACTAATAATTCAGTACTAACTATCTTTACTTAATTAACTAATTAAATAATCATTAAACCCTTAATAAATAAATAGTAATTAACTTTTTAATACTTATAGTATGTTGAAACACTTTTCAAAAATAATTAAAGTGAAAGCACTTTTAGTCTGCACAAAAAGAGTTTGTTTTACAAACTGCATCCATAGCGACTAGTTATGATCATAACCTTAAAACTTGTTTTATATATCAAATAGCCCTTTAAACCTTTACCTTTTATATTTAAAATTACTTTATAAACTTAGTATAATTTTTTTGGAAACAAAAGTAAAGTTTTTGAAAACTTTATAAAGCTTTTTCTAAAAAATAATAAGTAAAACAAGTATAATATCAAAGGATCTCGATGCTACAAAAAACACAAATTCAAGTGCTAACTTTCATTTTAGCATACAACACCCACAACATAAGCTCATACATTTTAGTGAGATGCATAACATCCATTAACAAAGTAAAGATCATCACTTTCCATGTCACTTATCACTTTCCATATCACTTAACTTTTCGACTTCGTTTTTAAATCCATAACAAAACCTTACATATAAACACATATATCTAAAAGACGAGCAAACATTTACCTTCCAAACTAAACAGCAAGCAACAATTATTATCACCAAAATAAAGTTTAAAACTTTGGTTAAAAAGGTGAGCTTTACTTACTTAAATAAGCACAATTTCAGCCAACTTGCAACCAAACTCACGGATGGAGCTTCCTTTTACAAAAACTTGTTTTCAAGGGCAGAAGAAGGTGGATTAAGTTCGACCTTGGGCTATTTGGGCTTGGCTAAGGGTAGTGGAGGGCATAACCTTGGATAAAAGATGGTATTTTTGACTTTGTTTTGAAGATAAGAGAAGTAGAGTGGGGATATAAGTGTTTTTAGAAGCTAGTTTAAGTGTTTTAAGAGGAAAAGAGCAATTTTGAATTAAAATTCTTTTTGGAAGCCATTAAAAAGAAGGATGGAGTTTTGAAAAGAGGATGTTAAAGTTTTGAAAATGAAGAAGCGAAACAAAATGAAAATTGGAAAAAATAGAAAATTGTTTTTTTATAAAATGAAATTAGTAAATTACCCTTTTGCCCTTTGGTCCTTTGCCCTCCGCACTTTTATGCCACATCACCTTCCTTATCCCCCTTTGCCTTATTCCACACGTTTTTCCACTAGCACACTCCACCATCTCATTATCTCTTTTGAATGTACCATGATGTTATCTTATTATGTGACATTTTCTTTTATTTTAAAATTTTAAAAGAAAAGGCAACATTTACTTTATTACTTAGGTAAATAATTTAACTTATTTTAACTCTAACCATTTCGTATGTAATTTATATAAGTGTGTATATATCTACTCTAGTGCATACAACATTTTTCGACAACTTTTAGACAAAAATCGAAAATCCAAAAAACAATTTTCAGTCACATTTTCGATTTTTCTTTGAATTGATTATTTTTCATAAACTAAATTTGAAAACAATTTTGCCATTGTTAGTTATTATTTAAAAGGGGTTTATTTTAATTATAAAATCTATAAATTAATTATTTAAAAATACATCAAATATTCATATTTAAAGTGATTAAATCATGTGTCGTTACATCGGCCATACAGATATTTCTAATAGCAGATTCATAACCATTTTGCTTCTTTACTGCAAGAAGGTAGTGAAATGAATTCAACGCCCATGGTAGAATGCAATACACGTTTGTTTGTTTGAGAATAGGATATCACACCCCACCAAGAGTGAATATCCATCCACTGGTTGATTTATTATTATCCTCTCTTCCAGTGTTCCAATTGGCATCCGTGTATCCTTTGATTACACTTGGATACTCACTGTACAATATACCATAGTCCATGGTTCCTTTCAAATATTTTAAAATTATTTGTACAACTAGCCAGTGAATATGACTAGGGTTACTGGTATATCTACTTATTTTTCTAACAGCGTAGGAAATATCAGGTCTTGTACATGTCGTGGCATACATTAGACTACCAATGACTTTAGCGTGTTCTACTTGATCTTTTAATCTACCAGTATTATAATATAGTTGCATATTTTGGTCAAATAGGGTGCTTACAGGTTTGTAATCAAATTTATTTAAAATCTACTTTATGTAATGATACAGGGTAATGACCAACCCTTCTGCTGTTTTTATGATTCTTATTCTTAGAATCACTTTGTAACACCCCGCATTTTTAGATAATTAAATAATCAAATAATTATTAAACAATGAAAACAAGCATTTTTGGAATTGTTAGAATATGGCCTCGAAACTTATACCATTGTGTTCGTGGCGATTTTCTGATTAATTTACATATATAATATGCCTTGAACGGACTTCGTATGAAAAAGTTATTGACGTTCGAAGTTCCGTATCGAAAAATAATTATACGTGTAAATATGCATAAATATATTCGTTTATAAATATATGCGCGTATAAATTCCAGAAATAACATGCATTTGAATTTCAAAATAGACGCACGTCATAAAGGAAATTAATTGACATCAGCAATTAGAGGTAATTAATTAACATTAGTAGGCAATGTCAATCAAATCAGCAATTAAAGGAAATTAATTTACATTAATTAGCAACGTTTGAGTTTCAAAATAAACACGTGTTATAAAAGGAATTAAATTTGCAATTGATGGAAAGTTTAGAATGAATAGACAACGATTAAAAGTTAATGTTTAATAATTTGATTTTCGTGCAATCTCGAGCGTTGTTTTCTGGATCCAACAATTCACAGCAAGCCTGTGACATGGTTGCACCAGATTCAATCCTAAAATCCAACGATTTGAGATTCCCGAACTCCACTATAAATAGAACCCTAGGCCTAGCTATTTTCTCACAATCATGTTTTCTCCCAATTGGGTTCATTGCCTAAGGCTGAACCTTAAATAGAAAATATTTTCAGGAAGAAGATCTTCTTAATAAAAATATTAAACGCCTTAGAAGAGGATCCAGAAAGGCCATGAAGCAAAGCTAAGGACGACAGGTGAGTGGATTTAAATTATATCTCTTTTTTGTTTATGATATATAATATCGTTAGATTTCCGTTAAATATTTAATTCAGCATTTATTTCAGTAATTAGTTCTACTAATTAGTTATGTTGAAACTATAAATTTTATAAGAGAAATGTACTTATATTTAAATGTTATTTATATGGAATAAGAAAGGAATCCAATTAAATATAAGTAATATTAGGCTTGAAGTTATAGAGAAAGGCATAAGCCTAAAAGTGAGAAATTTATAGTAAATTATGTTAAAACGGGAGAAGTAAATTAAAAAAAGGAAAATCTAATAACTTGATTTGGAAGTTAGTGATAGATTAGTTGGTTGGTTTAGAAAAAGGAATACATTTCCATAGTTTGGTATTTTAAGAATAACGATAAACGTAATTGCAAGAATAAAAGCAAGAAAAAGGGAATTAGTGCAAAATAGAGATATTATTGTATTTTGCATTACCAAAGAATTAATGAAACAATAAAAGAAAATATCTTGTAGTTACAAGTTATTGTTTATAACATTATTTAGTATTAAAATATGGAAATGGATTTTTAGCACAGTTTTTGTAACTAACCAAATAGAATAGAACTACTTCCCATAATAAAAGCGAATAACATGAAGCGTTAAAGAAATTAAAGAAGAAGAAATAATCAAGTAAATTATTTGACAAGACTAGAAACAATAAATAGAAATGTGACTAGATCTGCATTTACTGTGCAGATAGTAGAATAAAAAAGTAAAGCAGATATTATGATAAGTAATTTGTAACAATTGGACGTAGTCCCAAGCTAAGACTGTCATATAATATAAGAGAACTAAAAAGAATATAGTATCATAATAAAAGAAGATAGACTAGAATAGAAGAGAAACACTTGCAATTACATTTATAACATGTAAGTTATAAAAGAAAGAAAATAAAATAAAAGTAATAGTTGCAAGTATAATTGTAACACGTAGGTTATAATTAAAAAGAAAGAAATAGAAGAGGCTTATTTTATCAAACTTAGATCTTGGATTAAGTTAATAAGCAAAATAATAGAAGTGGCCCATACCGGCAGCATTCCCTTTCAGGTCTAGGACTGATAGTCTCACACATAGGTGGGGCTGGGCTTGCTGATTAGGGTAAATAAGTAGCCAACAGAATAAGAAAAGTAAACTAAATGCATAATAAAAGATTAGACGTAGGGTCTAATAAAATGGTAAGATGCGTTTGGAGCAGCCCAAAGGATGAAGAGCCTAACGAAGCAGTTCATCGCAGATTTTTAGTACAGAAGGAGCACATCCAATTTAGTTATTTTGGGCTAGAAGGAAGTACGAGACTTCAACGGGACGTGAAGATACTCTAGGATGGCTCTCTGGGGTAGGCCTAACGAAGCTGCACCCCCGGAGGCAGGTCTGTAGGTGTTCCATCAAGAGAGTATGCCTTGACTGCTTTTGCATTGCAGGCCTAACGAAGCGGACCTTTGTAGGCAATCAAAAGGTTGATGATGGAGTAGGATATTCGTATGACTTCGTACTCTAGTTACGAGTAGGTTTTAATGGGCAGGACCCAAAAGGATAGTCGCATGCAGAGATCAAGTCATCATCAACCAAAGCGAGCTCGGGAAAAACTAGAGTTAAACCAACAGGTCAATGATTCTTTCACTATCGAGACATTGGATGAGGGGCGCAGCCAATTGGATGGTTAGATTGTTTGCAGTAGGGCACAACCACTTAGCTCTTGAGAGGTCTTTCGATTAGTTGAGGGGGGGCTGCATGGGGCCATAACCACGATGAGAAAAGAGACAGACCAAGTAGAATATCTGTATTGTAGGTCTAACGAAGCGGATCTTTATAGATATAGAAAATCCCCGACCGAGTTCCGTACAAGGTAGACCTTGTTGGCGGGATTCAGAAAGTAGACAGAACGATTATGTATAGTCCTCAAGGTACATACTGGGTGCTACATTGTGGATGTCCGAGCACTTGTATAAGCTAGTGCGAACGCAGTTTTACGTTTTCATAGTAGATGACGGAACATCTGTATTGTAGGCCGCACGAAGCTGTCCTTTACAGATGTAGTTACAGAACGCTCTAGGAGCAAGATGATGGAATCCTTTTCGAGGAGGATACGGAAGGTACTATGGGTAGTACCTAGGACCGATGCGGTCTTTGGGCATGTAGCTACATATATATTAGTTATTAGGTTTTAATCTACTAGGGAGTAGATGGGTACATTTCACGCATAGAGGCAGGAGTATTATAAACCCAGTAAATCTAATATAACAGAAAATGGAAATAAAATGGTATATGTAAAATTAAGCTTAGAAGTGTATAATTTGTTCATCCACCAGAACTTTAGTTTCGACCCCCTCCTCATAACATCCCACATGTTAGGTAGATGGCAGAGACTTTCCAGCTTTGAGACACTTGTTTAGAAAGTGTTATTATCTTGGTGAGTATTTACTTACTATTATATTTTAGTTAGTTCCGCTGTGAGATATTTATTCAAGCTCTGATATATTTGTCTTTGCCTATTTGCAGGATACAAGATACCCAACTCGGGCTTTAGTGGGCTTGGATTTTAGCATTTTTGTGAAAAATCTGGACCCACTGGAATTCGGGTTGTTACACACTTCAGCTTCCCTCATATCTTTTATGTCAAAACATGATGATAGAAATCTTTTTGTTTCTTCACTACTCGAGGTATCAGTCTTAAATATTAACATATCATTAACACAAATGCATATAATTACACCTTTACCAGCACGAAATTTGCTATATACACATTTGTCTGATTCGCAAATCCTAAATCCATTTGATACTATGCTTTTATCAAATTTCTCATGCCACTGTTTTGGTGCTTGTTTAAGATTGTAATTTGATTTAATAAGTTTACATACTTTACGTTCTTGTCTAGCTAGACATCACAAAGCCTTCTAGTTGAGACATATATGTCTCCTTATCAAGTTCTCCATTTAAGAATGCATCCTTGACGTTCATTTGACGAATTTCAAATTGATAAATAGATGCTAATGTAATTAGTGTCCTAATTGTTGAAATTCTAGCTACAGGTGCATGGGTATCAAAATAATATATTCCTTCTTTTTGGATAAATCTTTTAGCAACTAATCTAACCTTAAATTTTTCTCTCTCTTAATTTCTTCTTGAATATCCACTTACATCCTATTGGTTTAGAACTAGGAGGTAAGACTACTAATTTCAATATTTGATTTTGCATAATAGAATTTATTTCTTCATTTATGGCTTCTTGCCAAAAAGATGAATTCTAAGACTTTATGGCCTCGATATATGTTAAAGGATCAGAATTGATGTTTTAGAAAGCATGGCTTGATGCCTAATACCATCTCTGGATCCTTCAACCAAATAAATGATAAAATCTAGTCTAAATGAATTTTTAGTCTTCGTTCTTTTACTATTTCTAAGAGTTTCACCAATTTCATCATTATTTTCTTACTAGTAGCAGCAGTGACCTCCATCATTTCATGAATAGGTGTATTATTCTCCATCGTTTCACTAATAGATGGTTGGATGAAATAGATGTAAATCTATTTTCATAGAACACACACCTCTAGATCTATTATTGTGTTTACCTTAATCGAATTATTAGGTTTTATTACTAGAAACCTATAACATTTGATGTGTTGAGCGTATCCAAAGAAAATACACTGATGCCCTTTTATCCTTATTTCCTATTTTTGGTTCAGGTAATCGAACAATAGCTCTACAACTCCAAATTGATAATAATCAAGATTTGGTTTGTGTTTCCTCCGAAGTTCATAGGTGTAACTTTGATCTTCTTATGAGGTGTCTATTTAAGATGTAACATGAGGTAAGTAAAGCTTCACTCAAGAAACTAGTATTAAGACCACAATTACATAACATAGCATTGACCATTTCAGTAAGTTGGCTATTTTTACGTTCTGCTTCTCCATTTTGTTGTAGAGTATAAGCTACAAATGTCTCATGTATAATTTGTACAAATTCACAAAATGCAAGGAAATGATATTCACCTCCCCTTTCAGATCTAAGGGTCTTAATTTTAAAATCACATTGGTTTTCTACTTCAGCCTTATAGGTTATAAATGAATTTAACGCTTCATCCTTAGTATACATTAGACAAACTTTACAGTACTTTGAATAGTCATCTATAGATGTGATAAAATAATTCTTTCCTCCTCTACTAGGAGTACTATGCATATCACAAACATCACTATGAATCAACTGTAACAGATTTGTGGTACTAAGCGACTTTAATGGAAATGGTTTTCTAGTTATTTTGGTTAAAGAGCATATCCTACACTTATCATCAGATTTATTATCATATTTAGGGATCATGTTTAATGAAATCATATTATCCATACTTCTAATGTTAACATATCCTAATCTATTATGCCATAAAGAAAAAGAGTCAACAATATAAGCAGAAGTAACCATTTTATTAATATTCAATTCGAACATTCCATCACACATATACCCTTTTCCAACAATTTTTTTGCCTTTGATAAATACATATTTATTTGACTCAAAGACTTGTTTGAAGTCAAAATTATTTAAAAGACTACCAGAAACAAGGTTCTTTCTAATTCGGATACATAATGTACATCATTCAATGTCAAAATTTTCCTGGATGTGAACTCCACGTCTACTGTCCCTTCCCCTTGACTGCTGCTTTCGTTGAGTTTAACATATAGAGATAATTTTCATCCTCAGACAGTTCAAATATCTTCAATAGATTATTGTCATTGCGGATATGATTAGTAGCACTAGAGTCGATCCACCAAGAATCCTCTCTTTCAATCATGTTGATTTCAAAGATTACGGCCATAATGTTTTCTTTTGTCGATTGAGGTTTCTTATTAAGGAAACGAAAATTTCCTTTAAAGTGACCATGTTTTCACAATTGTAGCATCCATTCACTTTCTTGGCCTTCTTATTATCAAAGTTTTTCTTATTCTGAAATTTCCTCTTCTGATTAAAAGATTGCTCGGAGGTTTTATTTCCTCTTTTTCCTCCACCATGTGGATCTTAGATGAAAACATTGTTGGTTCAACAATTTCTTTTTGCCAAAGTTGTTCTTCCACTTGCAAATACTATGTAAGATTACCTAGACTCATATCCTCCTTCTTGTGTTTAAGGATTTTCCTTTGGTCCTTCCAAGTGGAGGCGGTTTGTCTATTATGGATGAGACTTTTATCTCCTCGTTCATTTTTCATGTTATGTTGGTTGAACTAATTTAGGATACGTATAATATAATTGAATTTCTCTACTACTGGCCGCATTAGTCATTTTATGATTAAATAATTTTCTTACTTGTTGCATGCTCTATTAAAAAAATTTCTATGGCAGTTGATTTACTGCATTACATATCGAACAGAGTATTCGTCATTGCATTGCATATGTGCCTCTTGCATATGCAATCATCTTGCTGTCATTTTAGTTTTAATCGTGCTTGCACAATCATTTCTTTATCTGTTTCCTCTGGCTTTAGCATTGTAAGAACATAAACCGCTTTTAGTTCCGCAAATAAGAAATGCATCTTCTTCTACCAACGCATGAAATTAACACTATCAAATCTTTCTATTTTGGTAAAATCAGAAGTGAATTCCCTCACACCGTGAAGTGCCATTGTCGAATAATGTCTTAAGATTGTTGGTGTGACTTTCTGGATTTTTGGTGAATGGCACAACGGTGGCAAAATCAAATTTGTAGAAATCGCTTTAAGGCACGTTAATGACGCTCTTCTAGAGACGTTATTTGCCTCCATCACTCGTTTTAACAAACGAATGGAATGAGTGCTACGAGTTAAGGCAAATTACTTTCTAAGATACAATGGAACCGAGATGATTAATCTCTTTAGTCGATTGCGATAGCACTGTCGAAATCGATTCAGCTATCTTCTGAATTGTCTGTAGTGCAAATTATCGAGTTTGTGATCTGCAGTATCATAAACTCAAAATATTATTGAATGAAAATAGGGAAAAATAAAGTGATTTGAAAAACTTTTCAAGCATTCCAATTTATAGCAGCGAAGAGGTGCCTTTTCGTTTCTGAGATGTGTTTCATGCGCATCATTTCATTCAATCTTTCTATCGTCCAAAATATAATTTGGACCCAAACCTGGTCCGGTTGGACGCACGGCAGCGGTACACGCGCAAGCGGTTGTGCATGATCTCCCTCCTCATAAAAGAACAAGCATTGAGTTCCCAAAGGGCCAAATCTTCTTTTGATAAATATTTATTTAAACAAATATAGCTCTTTCTTTTCTATGATATAAAGATGATAGCGCGTACGCCGAATATGTAAGTATATTTTAAGTTATAAGTTATTAATATTGATCATTTTAATTAATTAGTTATAAAATATTATAATAATGTCATGTAATATTTATTTATATTTAATTTTGCATTGCGGGAAAAATTTATGCATGCACATGCGCAGATGCTTGAGCATTCCGGACGGGAACAGTTGACCATTGACGGGAAGGACGCGATCTTTGACTCTGTGATGGACCCGACCCAGAGAAATAGGCGCTAGGCTACGACAATCAACCGGTAATTTATAAAAATTAACTACGTTGTAAAATTTGCTTATTTTTTATAAAAGTTACGTAATAACTTAAACATATTTCGACTTTTTTTGTAGGCTCGGACATCACAAAGGGCTTACCAAATGGCTCAGGACAGTGCAGAGATTAATGAGCTTCGATAACAGATTGCACAGCTGCTGGAGCAGGACCGCCTCCGGGCAGTGCAAATGGAGCAACTCAACCAGCGTTTAGCCGAGCATATGGAGCGTCATGGAGTATTCTCTTCGTTTGGTGGTTTCGGAGCCGATGATGAGTCATGAAGTACGATTTGTAGTTTTTTTTGAAACTGGTGTATATAAACATTGAGTGATGGTGAGGTTGATTTATGGACATGTGGTGTTTGACATTGATTTGTGTGGTTGATTTGGTGGTTGATTTGTGGAGTTGATATATGAAGTTTGATGTTGGATGTTGGATGTATATATTGTACATTGATGTTGGATGTAAATATTGGAGTTAGATGGGTAAGGCCGATGATGAAAGGTTCGTTTTGTATTGATTGAATATGTTTGCGTTGATATGATGATGTTTGAGCTTTATATTGATATTGATTTCAGCATATATATCTGACGTATATATTGATTTTGATGAGTTGTGTTATATATTGGTATGGAAGTGATGTTGTGCTGCAGAATTTTTTTTTACCCAGATCTCTGAGGGCTTTCGACGACTTATTGGTTAATTTTTTCGACGACGAACGACGGTTTCCGACGGCTTTCTGGGCGAAAATTGCGACGGCTTATTAGAGAATTTCTATGCCATGTGGTCGTCATTGCCGTCGGAAATGTCGTCGCAATCTCTTCGTCGAAGCTGTCGGAAGTTGATGAAATGCGTGGTCTGTATTCCGACGACATTTCCGATGATTCGCGACGGCCGTCGACGGCTGCGAGCCGTCGAAAATTGCCCTTGTTCTTATAGTGCACATCCTTCCTCTTATCTTTCTTATCAAAAAAAAATTTACTCACACAAATATTTTATAAAATTTACACCAACAAAGCTTTTATTTAAAGAAATTTAGAAATATTTTAAAGAAATTAGACTTCATAGGCTTGATAAAGATCCAAAATGATATAAAAAATTGAAATTCATTCATTATTTTCGTTGCGGGCTGGTGTATTTCCAAGAATTTCTACCATGCAAAAGAACATATTTTAGTTCTAACCTTTGAATGTGAACTATGCCAGGTAGCAATAAACTCATAGTAATAGAAGATACATGGATGAAAATAGTAAAAAGTACCTCATTACTGATTTATCTACAGTGCTTGATAAAATTCTAGAATCTTCTTTTGTATCCTGGAACGTAACTGTATGATATTAACCCAATGAACTACATGAGAAAGATAAGTAATATGAACTATAAACATTAGTGTTAACTATGAAAGATGAGCATATATATGCAAAAGGAGATGTTTAAACAAATATATGATGGAAGGAAATGTAACCTCTATTCCTTCTGATGTCAGAAAACGTTTGTATTTAAATAAAAAACTTGTTCGTACCCAATTATGAAAGCATGAAGTGAACATTGTAGACCACATGTATAATAGGATACCATATTCTAGGAGAGCAAGCAAATAAATAGATATGCTATTATTCTCAGAGCAACATCAACATAACAGAATTTAAAATTCACTAATATAGAGGTTACATAGTCTTTTACAGAAAAAACAGACATACAAATATACAGTAGTAGTTTACTTACACATACTGAAGAAAACCAAATAAAATAAGGAAAAATGATACCAGAAAAAGAGGGGGGTTGAATTATTTGTATATTAATTGGTATATTTTAATTATTTAGTATATTTAGTTAGTATAACTAAAATGTTTTGTATAATGTCCTGGATATATATGCTGAAAGCAAATCCAGAGATGAACTTTATTGTGTATGTTAAAATCTCTATTATACTATGCAGAATAATTTGTTTGTTCATCTTCGTTACCTTACTGGCAACTTGAAGGCTTAAAACCCAACGGTGCAGTAAGTAGAGTAGTGAAATAGGAATTAGGAACCCATTCCATTCTGTTTTGTTCAGAGTCTTCTAATTTTTGTTTCACCATCTTGTAACTATCCTCTTTTAGTAAAATTCATTGTACATGTTACATTCATCTGTCCAGGACAGGTCTAGTTGGCTGTTTAGCCACATGTTGTTCTCCTCAAGAACATATTGCCGGATAATTTTGTAATTTTCTTCATAAACTAAATCTAGTATTTTGTTTGTGACTTTTGTTTTTGTCTCTTGTTGTTTTACAACATAATAGGTATCCATTATTTTGGTTACAGCTTTGGTTTTGTCAAGCTTTGGTTCATCTGAAAGTTCTATGAGTTTTTCAGTGTATTTATGTTTGAAGATTTTGGCTATGTTATATTGTTGATCCATGTTCATGTTTATTTGTTTTAGGACAAAAAGTATTTTTATCATAAATTTTTGTTCTAAAAAATTTTGTAATGATTCTATGGTGTTTATACTAGGTAAATTATTCATACTTAGTTTATCCAATCATTTCTATCTGTGATTTCATAGTCTGTTTTATTTTTGTTTGTTAAAAATTTATTCCATTTCGTGCATAAATCTTTCATGAATTTTTCTGTTATTATGATATTTCCTGGTTCTCTGTATATGTTAAAGTTAATGAATATTTGTAATAGATTTGTTTCACTGTCAAAAATATTTATTAATTCAGTCGTGTATTTTTGTTTGAATATCATTAGGATCTGATGTTGTTGGTCTTTGGAAAGTTGGCTATTTTTTGTGATTTTTATTATGTTTGTTAAAAACTGTTTTTCTAGATATTGTTGTAATTTTTCCATAACAGTTGTAAATTGCAAAAAGGTTTTTGTTAAATAATTTTTCTGTAACAAGCTCTTTTTTAAAGAGAGTAGTCAAAGCTTTCAGAAAGTACTTAGGTTATTTCATAGAAAATAGTAAGGGCCTTTTTTTGAAACAATTCAAAACGTTTTTACCAATACAAACCTTCTTTCTTGTTTAAAGATTTTTTGATAAACCGGGTTATTATTATTTTTTCATTCCTCACCTTGTTATCCGAAAGAGTTTCTTCCCCTATATGCCTAACGGCTCTCTTGTCTAAACGACTTCAATTGGGTACTTAGCTCTGTCAAGCAGATATACGTCTGTTGGAATTATAAGTAATTTTAACTCGTTGTAAAAAATCTTCAAATAAAGATTTTAGGGTGTCATGGTGTCAATTAAACTTTTGAAGTTCCAAAAATAGTTAACAAACTAAAATAAGATAGAAAATATGACAAGTAATGGGAAAGCTAGGGCACTTACATATTTTTAACGAAGATAAACCTGTTCCTTTCTTGAGCTTTGACTTTGGGGTTTAGCTAAAATTCATCTGAGTTGCGGCCATTAAAAAGAAAAAAGCTTTTATTTAAGATGGAAGGTTTACAATAAAGGCTTACAGTGGTAGCTAATTTTTTCTATATCTTACAGAACATACTACATCTCCTTATATAGAGGGAGAAAGGATACAAGGACTTGACAGCTGTCTGTTAATACATAGTGGAGATAAAGATATTCTCCATTATCTTAAAAACACTTTAAAAATAAAAAAGGTACATACTTTACATTTGTTTTATAAAAAGATAGCCAGCTCGCTACATCTTTTTATAAAGTAGATTCTTTCTTTTCCTGAAAGAAATCTTTGTTGGCTTTGTCTTTGTAAAGTTATCAAGTGGAGAATAATCTATCATCTCAATCATCTGTAGACATAGTAGTTGATTCTATGTCATCATCATTGTTTCTTTTTCTTTGTCTTTCCTTCCTATAGTTTTGTATTAGGGAAGGTTTGGGATGGAATATGTCGAAACTCCTGTGGTGAATTCCTTGATCTCTTAGCATATTTGTGACAAATATTTTTGTAATGGGGGTTTCTGTATAGAGAAATTTGTTTTTTGTATCCCATTCATCTTCTTCAACAATTTTTGTGGCTCTATATATTTCATAGGCCTGTTCCTTAATCTCTTTGTATTGGATAACTTCTGGTTTGTAGTCTACATCCCAATCTGCATAATTTGGATCAAGAAACTTTGCTTTTACCTGTACTGCATGTTTTGTGGGTTCGAAAATATGTTTGCCAAAATGAGGCGGTATGGACTTGAAGTCCATGTATATGTCTGTAGCCAATATGTTTGTGAGTTGTTCTATGGTAGTTCCAAAAGGTTCTGGCATGTCATCTTGGATCCATTCTTCTGCATAAATTCTCTTGACAAATCCAAAATTTATTAGTACCATGGGATCTTGTACTATGTCTTTATTGATTAGGTATTTGTACTTGTTGAGGTTTAATGTAATTTGTGGGATAGCACATATAATTGTACAAGGACAATTTGTATTTGTTTGTAAACATTGGGAATGCTTTTTTGTACAAGGTATATTGGAATTTCTCATTATCTCCCAATGGATTTATAGGCCTTCATTCTTAATGTGAGATATTTATGAGAAGAATTCACAAATATTGTTGAATATATTTGGAGATTGTTCCAGAATATGGTAAACAAATTGTAATTCCCTAGTCATTTGTTCAGAGAAGTTTGGTAAAATAATTTTTTGTGGAGGTTTGTTGTGAGGAGATGGTGGTTGGAAATTTGTTTTGGGTTGCCCCAAATTTGTCATTTTTGTAGTAGCAGTTTTTATTGCTGAAGCATAAGAGGTTTGAGGCCTCAAATTTATTGAAGAAGAAGTCTCAGGAGTTTCTTCCTTTATAAATTTTCCCAAAGATATTCTTTGTAAACTTTGTATATCATCAGAAATGATAAAATCATCTCCAAAGTTTTTTTGTAATTCTGTAATTGCTTCATCATACGTATTGAAACCTTTGTAAAGTGGGTTCCTATATCTGGGATTTTGTTTTAGAAAATTTATTTTTACTATGATCTGTTCCCATGAGGCATATAGGCCAGCATCAAGACCTGTAAAAAGACCATAATAAAGGTATTTTTTGTCTTGTAGCTTTGTAAAAATTTGTAAGAGTGTGTACAAAACACTTAGCTTTTGTTTGTTGGATTCCTGTGGAGTCTTCATGTTCCAGATATTATCTAGAACCATTTGTTGTTCTTCTGTAACTTTCATTTTTGTTTGGAACTTATTTTGTTTTGAGTATGTTTTGAGATGCATAGAAGGATCTTGTTCTCCCATATTTGTCTTTTGCTTTTCTGCAATCTGCATAAAGACTGTTAGTAAAATGTAGATTTATCTTAACAACCTAGAAAGTTTGTCTGGCAAAAAATTATCTTTGCCTTTTATATGTTCCCAAAGTATGTTTGTTCCACAATTTGTTACAGCATTTTTAAATTTAAGCCATCTATTATTTAGTATTCCTTTGTCTTTTTTATTTTCTGTATATTTGACTATAGATTCACAGTCAGTTCTGATTGTTATTTCTTTTTGTGAAATTATGAAAAGTTTAAAGGATTCTAGGACATTTATTATGGCTAAAATTTCATAATCTAGAGATGTCATATAACCCTTTTCTCTTTATATACCAGAGGTGTATCTACATATTTTTTCTGTTGTTTTGTTTTCGTATTTATTTTTTTTGCTTAATAAAATACCACCCCATCCTAAGGATGATCCGTCTGTTTCTACTATTAAATATTCTATTTGTAAAGGTAAACTTAAAGGTTGTAATTTGCTTGCTATTTCTTTTATTTTTTGTATTTGTTTTATGTCCTCAATATTAAAATCTCTGTTTCCTTTTGGGCTAGCTTTATTATATAAAGGCCCAGTGTATTTTGAAAGGTTTTTAATATATGGTCTTGCATAATTAACAAGCCCAAGAAAAGCTTGCAATTGTTTTAAATTTTCTATTTTATCAGGAAATTCTAATTTTTTTGTTATATAAGGTTGTAATTCTATAGTTCCTTTGCCAATCCGGGCTCCAAGAAATTCTATAGTATTTTTGATTAGTTCTATTTTTCTTTTTGATATAATTAGGCCACGTGCCTCTATTAATTTTAGAACTATGTATAAGTGTGATTCTACAGTGCTAGATAAAATTCTAGAATCTTCTTTTGTATCCTGGAACGTAACTGTATGATATTAACCCAATGAAGTACATGAGAAAGATAAGTAATACGAACTATAAACATTAGTGTTAACTATGAAAGATGAGCATATATATGCAAAAGGAGATGATTAAACAAATATATGATGGAAGGAAATGTAACCTCTATTCCTTCTGATGTCAGAAAAAGTTTGTATTTAATTAAAAAACTTGTCCGTACCCAATTATGAAAGCATGAAGTGAACATTGTAGACCACATGTATAATAGGATACCATATTCTAGGAGAGCAAGCAAATAAATAGATATGCTATTATTCTCATAGCAACATCAAAATAACATAATTTAAAATTCACTAATATAGAGGTTACATAGTCTTTTATAGAAAAAACAGACATACAAATATACAGTAGTAGTTTACTTACACATAATGAAGAAAACCTAATAAAATAAGGAAAAATAAAAGCATGTAATAGGAAGTTCAGACGAAATGGCAGGAAGAACAGACGTTCATGTATCTCTTTTCCAACGTTTATCCTATGTCTTGCCAGTCGGTGCATCCAAGGGAAGGGAATCATGAGCATCTTCCTACTATTATCGTTGGAAAGTCATTAGTTAATCAAATAAAAGGTTCAAAAGCAGTATTTCAGCGCAGTCCTAGATTGTAAACTCAGCATAAATGGAGTACACATATTTATGTATGTAATACTAATAATAGTATAGAATAAATTCTTTTCCTTTTTTCTCCCTTCACTCTATAGTGTAGAAAAGTGGTTGCAAAAGATTGTGATTGATTATCAATGTCAATTGACGTGTGTTGGGAGTAACACTACTAGAAAATGGCTAAATAGCGAGGAGGGGGGGCGACGGCTTTCGACAGAAGCCGTCGGAAAATCGTGAATTACAGGGCTCAGCCGAGCCTTCTTCTTCCTCATTTCCATACAAAAAATTTTAACCCAAAATCCCCAAATCTCTTCCCCAAGCTTCCAATCATCAATTTCGAGCTTTCGGATCCTCCCCGGCTGCGTAATCAACGTCTATTGCTCTCTAGCTCAGGTATAATCTCTTATTTTCGCCAAAAATCTAATTTTTACCCTAAATCCAGATTTGCATAAGTTGTTAAATTAGGGCTAATTGGTGATTGAAATTGTTTCCAATAGTGTTATAATAGTTTCTAGCATTCCATGGTATTCCTATTTCATCTTTTATCGTGAACATGTAATTTGAGGTTGTTCGTGTATATGTAAATCGTTGTGTATGCCTTGATTCTACGATTGTATATGTGTGTAGTGCTGCTATCATTGTATTGTGTTAGTTGGAATAAGATAAAATGAATGCACGAGCTAGGAATATTATATTGTGCACGTATTGACTTATGCAACAACAAAAAATGCGTCGAACGAGCCTTAAGTTGATGTAATACGTCGAATAAATGTGTTAAATTAAAATATATTTTTGTAAATGTGAACAATTAGTAAAACTGTATTTTTTTGTAAAATGCACACATCTAATTGACAAATGTCCCTTAGAGAGTTTTTGGCCCCGTCTGACGAGTGTTGTACATGATTGTTGTATAAATAGTCGTATTTTTCGAAAAACGACCATTTATATTCATCTGGTACAATCTTTGTTGGATTTGTCCATGTATTGGACAAGTTATGAACACGGTAAGCATTTACATTTTGTATACTACTTCGTCTCAAATGGTTCATAAAATTTCGGCCTAACTTTTCTTTTTTGTTTCCTGCGTACACGCATTGTGTACAATGCAGGTAACAAAAGGGAAATGCTGTTGAAATTTTGTTGAATCGTTTCAGACGAAGTAGTATACGAAATGTAAATGCTTACTGTGTTTGTAATGGGAAGTAGGATGCCTGACCATGGAAAAAAAATATTTTTGTATAATTTTTTGTATCGATACGTTAAAAAATAAAATGTGCCCTATTTGAAAATATTTTTAAATTTGTGAAGTAGTTCTTTAAATTCAAATATTATACGACCATGAAAATAATCTTTTTCGAATTTGTATTCTTGAAAATAAATATTAAATTTTGAACTTCTCATTTTCTCAAATAGGAAAAATGATTGATTATTTTGTTGATCGGAGGAGATGGATGTACCAAAGAAAAGGACCAAGGGGCTCAATAAAAGAAGATTTTTATAATGGTATAAACGTATTTGTTGAATTCATTTTAAGTAATAACGGAAACGATCTAGAAATTCGTTGTCCGTGTAGTAGGTGTAGACATTTGAAGTATTTGTTACCAGATATTGTGAAAGTTCATTTGTGCCAAAACGGTTTCGTACCCGAGTATTATGTTTGGGATCGGCATGGAGAAGTTGTAGCAAATACTTCTGTAGAGTCTGAAAGTGTCGTTAACGAAATAGTTACGACAACTTGTATAGAAAATATGGTCGAAGATGCAGCACGATCAATGTTTCCTATGGTTGAAGTTGACGACGACGATGGAAATGTTGAAGAACCAAATATTGAAGCAAATTTTTTTTATGATTTACTAGATGCTGCTAAGAAACCTATTTGGGAAGGTTGTAAAAGCGGAACTCAGCTGTCAGTAATCACAGAATACATTGCGATGAAGTCAAAATACAACATCACTGAAGCTAGGTTTGCGGCTGTTGTTGAAGCTGCAAAAAGGCATATGCCGCCCGATAATCTAATGTGTGAAAATCACTATGAAGTTAAAAAACTTATGTCGGCTTTTGGTTTACCTTATCAGAAAATAGATACATGTTTAAAAGGCTGCATGTTGTTTTGGAAAGAAGACGCAAACCTTAGAGATTGTAAATTTGTAATCAGGAGAGATACAAACCAAGAAAAAGAAGGGGAAGGAAGTTCCGTACAAGCGTATGCATTACTTACCCATAACTCCAAGGCTTCAAAGATTATATGCATCTTCTGTAACTGCATCTAATATGAGATGGCATAGTGTGAGAACGGAGGAAGAGGGTACGTTGACACATCCGGCCGATGGAGAAGCATGGAAGCATTTTGATAAAACGTATCCAAATTTTGCAGCGGAGAGTCGAAATGTTAGATAGGATTATGTACGGACGGTTTTTCTCCATTTTCTCAATTTGGTTCTAAATATTCATCCTGGCCCATTATCGTCACACCGTATAATTTACCTCCATGGATATGTATGAAAACGCAATATATGTTTCTTACCATTGTCGTTCCTGGCCCCGACGATCCGACACAAGGAATCGATGTATATTTACAACCGTTGATTGAGGAGTTAAAAATACTATGGAACGAACGAGTAGAAACATACGATGTGTCCAAAAAGAAAAAATTTCGTATGTTTGCTTCTTTGTTGTGGACTATAAGTGATTTTCCTGCCTATGCAATGCTTTCAGGATGGAGTACTGCCGGTCGTCTAGCATGTCCATATTGCATGGATGAAACACGAGCGTTTTCTTTACCTCATGGTAAGAAAATTTCATGATTTGACTGTCATCGATATTTTCTCCATGTAAATCATTCCTTCAGAGGAGACAAGAAAAACTTTTTAGCTAATAGAGTAGAAACCAGACAACCTCCGACGATATGGTCAAGCGAAGACATATATGAACTTGTTAGAGACTATCCAAAGATATATGAAACTGGAGAGCAAATAGAAATTGAAGGCAAGTATGTATTAATATTCAATTATAAATGCTTCTACTATATAAACTGTGAATTTTAACTGTAATTCTAAACACACAATCATATGGACTATTGATGGGCCATAGTGACATTACGGGAATAGCTGTCCTAATGAAAGTCAAATGACTTAAAACTAGTAAATTAAACATTTATTGGGAGAGGCGTAGGGTTTTGGGTACAAGGTGCTTGTATAAATCCCTACGATTTAATTAATTATGACTTAAATATCAAATTAGCAGTAAAATAAATTATTTACCACTTGATTGCCAAATCCGTATCGTCTGCCATGCTCTAATGGATCCATAACGGACTCAAAAATAGCATCCTCCTCATCAGTCGTCAATTGATCTCGACCCGTATCAGCAAGGAGTTTCTGGCGCTGCTCCATAAACTTTTCCTGCATTAACAAATTAATAACATCATATCTTATTTCATTATAGTTTAACAAGCAGAACAATTACTAATACTGCATAAAATGAAATATGCTTACATGGCTCCTGCTGGATTTATCGGCGTGCCATGTATACGAAACAGTCCCGTCCGGATTTACATGCTCGACAGCATGCGTACGAGTGAACACGTCCATATAGCCCACGGGACCATGCGCCTCAGCTTCCTGAAGTTGATTTTTACATACAATTTTTATAGATTTAAAATTATATAGCATAAACTATTTACAATTATCATTCAGTAAATTTACCAACTCCCGCCGATACTGCTGAAATGACTTCGAGCCTCCGCGATGAGTGACGGGATTTTTATTTCTGTTTGCAGAGTTTCTATCTGACTCTGCCTGTACATTCAAAATTTGATACATTATTTTTCGATCACGTCAAATTAATAATTCAAAAAAATTTAGTATACTTGCCTTCGCCTCATTAGTTTCCCAGTATGCCAACCATGCTTGCCATACGCTCTCACCCATCCACCGTGGTTTCTTACCAGATTTCTTAATTTCAGATATCGAGTCCCTATAGTTCTTGCGCATCTTCTTCATCCAGTATCCTTGTGCCAGCAGCATACCGTCTGTTTGGATGTCTATCTCAGCCTGTGTTTCACGATAAAAAGAAAAAAAGATTACACTATAAACGATAAACGGTAGAAAAATGACAAAAACGAATTAAAAATGGAAAACAGAAAAATATACATACTAGGACATCCTACCATATACACTCTATGATGTGGGGAGGGATGTTATCCCACTTCGGCCAGCAAGCACTCATCCTACTGCGATAAGAAGCTCTAGAGACATCCAGCACAACCTTCGAGGAAAGTAGGTCGAACCCCCTGTTTTTAAATACGATACAGATAAGTACGTACGTATATCATAAAAAAAATAAGATGCTGAATAAAATTTAATTCTTACCCCTCTGCTCTAGGGACTAACGAAACTACTGGACGCTGTGGATCTTGCGATGGGCCACTGCCATCGCCTCCTTATGATCGAGAAGAGCTCCTACCTCTATATGACATTATGATAAACCTATGGCATATATACACATCATTATATAAGAGAATAATAACATGATAATGAAATATATTTCATATGAAAATGACATCAACGGTATAAATTGCTTAATTAATGACTGAAATGGAAATAGAAATGGAAGTGTGTTATACCTGATTCATAATGGGTCATTGTTCCGACGATAAGCAGATTTCATTGCATTTTTAATAAAAATTGCTAAATAAATGACAAATGGAAATGACATAAAACATGTAAACAATGGTAAACAGATTTGGTTTCATAGTCACATCAATTTCATAATACATCAAGAATTCAACATAGTTACATCAATTGCAAAAAAATCAGATTCAGATTTATATCAGTCATCATCGTCTTCTGATTCAGATTCGGTCACGTTTTCTACGATATTTTCCTCTGCACTGTCAAAAGCTTCTACCAAAACATTTGATTCATCGATCAAAGGACCAAAATCTGTATGATCGTCTGTAATTATTATTTCATTATTTTGCTCAAGATCTGCCTGATAAGCTTGTTCCTCTGGAATATTCTTCCCATCAAATGTGAATCTGGCCTTTGTTTTAAAAACTGCAGACCAATCTGCTTTATCTCTTTTTAGAGACGGATAAGGAGCGTAATAAACTTGCAATGCTTGTTTGGCTAGTACAAATGGATCATACTTGTGATAGTGCGATGTATGCTTTATTTCGATAAGATTATAATCCTTGTGCACATTAATTCCATAACCTGGAACATTGCTAAACCAATTGCATCTAAATAGAAACACCTCCTCCGCGGGTCGTGAGAATTATGTCAGTTGCAAAATTTGTGTTAGAACACCATAAAAATCATTTAAGTGATTTTCTGGATCGTCACTACCTTTAACAAATACACCAGTATTATTTGTTAATTTTTCTGCACCGTATTCTTTGGTGTTAAATTTATATCCATTAACGAAATATATTGGATATGTCTTGACCACTCTTTTTGGTCCCATCGTAAGATGTTTCAACCCTTCGTCAACAACACAATTTCTTGGCTCATAAACGTAATTTGAAAACCAACCGGAAAATTCTTTATTGAGATCTTTGTTCGGATGTTCACGTTCATAAACACTGTATGTATAAACAAATTATTACATTAGGTTGTACACGCGCATGCATTATAGAAAATAATAAAACACAAATTATTATTTCAGATTACCTAACAAACGGTGCAACCTCGGCACAATTTAGAAGAATATAAGTGTGTGCAACATGAAGATCTTCATCGTCTAGCCATATTTCTACACATTTTCCAGAAGGCCGACCATGTTGTCTAAAAATAGATAACATTGCTTGAGAGGACTCTTGTTCGTCGCCTTCGTCATTACGAGGAACACTTTTAAATGAAATATTCACATGGTCACTGAAATAGTGAGAGAAAAAGAATGAAGCTTCTTCTTCAATGTTAGATTTACATATCGAACCTTCAACTCATGCTTTTTGCCTCACTTTTTTCTTCAGATGATTCAAATATCTATGCAAAATTAATTTATATTAACTTCATATTTCAAATGCAATTAAATTACGTGATAACATATTACATACCTCTCAAATGGATACATCCATCCATATTGGACAGGACCTCGAAGTCGTGCTTCAGATGGGAGATGAACAGGTAAATGTTCCATTACATTAAAAAAACCTGGCGGAAATATTTTCTCTAATTTGCAAAGCAATATAGGAATATCCACTTCAAGTTTACGTAAACGTTGCACTTTTAAAGTAGTCGAACAAAGCTCTTTGTAAAACATACTAAGCTCCGTTACTACCTTCCAAACTTTTAACGGCAGTAGTTCTTTGAACATAACGGGAAATAAATTTTCCATCATTATGTGACAGTCGTGACTTTTCATTTCGCTCAATCTACCATTTTTAAAGTCAACACATCTACGAAGATTTGATGATATCCCATCAGGAAATCTTAACCCTTCCACCCATTTTAACACAGCTTTAACTAGATTATTATCTAATTCTTAACATGCTTTGGGTTTTTTACTGTCATTTGGTTTCATATGAAGCTCAGGACGTTTGCATAATTCTTCTATATCACGTCTTGATTTCAAATCATCCTTCGTCTTCCCTTTCACATTCAAAATTGTGTTTAAAACATTATCAAATACATTTTTCTCATTGTGCATCACATCTATATTATGACGAAGCAGAAGATGTTTCCAATACGGCAACTCCCAAAAAATAGTTTGTTTGCACCAGTTATGAACAACTGATTTGCCTTCAATTTCTGTTTGCTCTCCAGTTTCATATATCTTTGGATAGTCCCTAACAAGTTCATATATGTCTTCGCTTGACCATATCGTCGGTGGTTGTCTGGTTTCTACTCTATTAGCTAAAAAGTTTTTCTTGTCTCCTCTGAAGGAATGATTTACATGGAGAAAATATCGATGACAGTCAAATCATGAAATTTTCTTACCATGAGGTAAAGAAAACGCTCGTGTTTCATCCATGCAATATGGACATGCTAGACGACCGGCAGTACTCCATCCTGAAAGCATTGCATAGGCAGGAAAATCACTTATAGTCCACAACAAAGAAGCAAACATACGAAAATTTTTCTTTTGGACACATCGTATGTTTCTACTCGTTCGTTCCACGGTATTTTTAACTCCTCAATCAACGGTTGTAAATATACATCGATTCCTTGTGTCGGATCGTCGGGGCCAGGAATGACAACGGTAAGAAACATATATTGCGTTTTCATACACATCCATGGAGGTAAATTATACGGTGTGACGATAATGGATCAGGATGAATATTTAGAACCAAATTGAGAAAATGGAGAAAAACCGTCCGTACATAATCCTATCTAACATTTCGACTCTCCGCTGCAAAATTTGGATACGTTTTATCAAAATGCTTCCATGCTTCTCCATCGGCCGGATGTGTCAACGTACCCTCTTCCTCCGTTCTCACACTATGCCATCTCATATTAGATGCAGTTACAGAAGATGCATATAATCTTTGAAGCCTTGGAGTTATGGGTAAGTAATGCATACGCTTGTACGGAACTTCCTTCCCCTTCTTTTTTCTTGGTTTGTATCTCTCCTGATTACAAATTTTACAATCTCTAAGGTTTGCATCTTCTTTCCAAAACAACATGCAGCCTTTTAAACATGTATCTATTTTCTGATAAGGTAAACCAAAAGTCGACATAAGTTTTTTAACTTCATAGTGATTTTCACACATTAGATTATCGGGCGGCATATGTCTTTTTGCAGCTTCAACAACAGCCGCAAACCCAGCATCAGTGATGTTGTATTTTGACTTCATCGCAATGTATTCTGTGATTACTGACAGCTGAGTTCCGCTTTTACAACCTTCCCAAATAGGTTTCTCACCAGCATCTAGTAAATCATAAAAAATAATTGCTTCAATATTTGGTTCTTCCACATTTCCATCGTCGTCGTCAACTTCAACCATAGGAAACATTGATCGTGCTGCATCTTCGACCATATTTTCTATACAGGTTGTCGTAACTATTTCGTTAATGACACTTTCAGACTCTACAGAAGTATTTGCTACAACTTCTCCATGCCGATCCCAAACATAATACTCGGGTACGAAACCGTTTTGGCACAAATGAACTTTCACAATATCTGGTAACAAATACTTCAAATGTCTACACCTACTACACGGACAACGAATTTCTGGATCGTTTTCGTTATTACTTAAAATGAATTCAACAAATACGTTTATACCATTATAAAAATCTTCTTTTATTGAGCCCCTCGGTCCTTTTCTTTGGTACATCCATCTCCTCCGATCAACAAAATAATCAATCATTTTTCCTATTTGAGAAAATGAGAAGTTCAAAATTTAATATTTATTTTCAAGAATACAAATTCGAAAAAGATTATTTTCATGGTCGTATAATATTTGAATTTAAAGAACTACTTCACAAATTTAAAAATATTTTCAAATAGGGCACATTTTATTTTTTAACGTATCGATACAAAAAATTGTACAAAAATATTTTTTTTCCATGGTCAGGCATCCTACTTCCCATTACAAACACAGTAAGCATTTACATTTCGTATATTACTTCGTCTCAAACGATTCAACAAAATTTCAACAGCATTTCACTTTTGTTCCCTGCATTGTACACAATGCGTGTACGCAGGAAACAAAAAAGAAAAGTTAGGCCGAAATTTTATGAACTGTTTGAGACGAAGTAGTATGCAAAATGTAAATGCTTACTGTGTTCATAACTTGTCCAATACAGGAACAAATCCAACAAACATTGTACCAGATGAATATAAATGGTCGTTTTTCAAAAAAAACGACTATTTATACAACGATCATGTACAACACTCGTCAGACGGGGCCAAAAACTCTCTAAGGGATATTTGTCAATTAGTTGTGCGCATTTTACGAAAAAATACAGTTTTACTAACTGTTCACATTTACAAAAATATATTTTAATTTAACACATTTATTCGACGTATTACATCAACTTAAGGCTCGTTCGACGCATTTTTTTTGTTGCATAAGTCAATACGTGCACAATATAATATTCCTAGCTCGTGCATTCATTTTATCTTATTCCAACTAACACAATACAATGATAGCAGCGCTACACACATATACAATCGTAGAATCAAGGCATACATAACGATTTACATATACACGAAAAACCACAAATTACATGTTTTTCACAATTTCACGATAAAAGATGAAATAGGAATACCATGGAATGCTAGAAACTATTATAACACTATTGGAAACAATTTCAATCACCAATTAGCCCTAATTTAACAACTTATGCAAATTTGGATTTAGGGTAAAAATTAGATTTTTGGCGAAAATAAGAGATTATACCTGAGCTAGAGAGCAATAGACGTTGATTACGCAGTCGGGGAGGATCCGAAAGCTCGAAATTGATGATTGGAAGCTTGGGGAAGAGATTTGGGGATTTTGGGTTAAAAATTTTCGTATGGAAATGGGGAAGAAGAAGGCTCGGCTGAGCCCTGTATTTCGCGATTTTCTGACGGCTTCTGACGGCCCGTTGGAAGCCGTCGGAAGCCGTCGCCCACCCCCCCCCCCATCGCTATTTAGCCATTTTCTAGTAGCAAAATTGTTAAAATGGCTAGCGGATGCTAGACGTTAAGTATGAACTCAAGATTAATCATCTAGGCGAAGATTAATCGAAATTAGATACTGTTAACAACTCATGAATTTTGGATAAAATTTTACTATTTTATATAGTATCAATTGGTATAAATTGGAAATTTTGGATTTTTGATGTGCTTACAAGAAACCAAGAAGAGAAACCATCTAAAACTAGCACATTGATACTTATATTACAACACTAAACCTTAAATAATGTCTGACGAGGTCTAGATGAATCGCTAAATGGCAAGTGACTAGACGAAGCCTAGGCGGGGGCCTAAAATAAATTTTACAACAGTGACCAGGAGTAGTAAATAAATGCAATAGATGAATTTATAACAGGAATACATTAATTTTCATGTACGATTGATCGGTAGAATTAAACGGAATAGTAGAAATAACAAAACAGCGGTAAAAATGTTGTTTTTAGCAAGTTCAAGACCACTATGAATAGCCAGTAATAATCAGACGAGCTAATATTAAAAATATAGATTACATTATAGATAAACTGTATGTAAAAATTACCTTTTTTAGCAAAAAAAAAGAGTTAATATTATTCCCTAAGAAAAGACCATGACCGACTAATTGTCTAAGTTGTTATTCGAGTACAATGTCAAGTATTCATGTAGGTATATGGAAGCAAACTTACATTATCAAATATTCCCCTTCTACCACTCCTTTTTGCCAGTGTAGGTTCTGTCGGAGTCTTGCTTTTGTCTATTGGACTTTGCCCCACATCCTATTTAATCAACATTCACTACGATAAAAAATAAGATTCCATAAAAAATTCTGAAATTTACAAAACTAACAATCAAAACTTACAATATGCTTTCCTACGTAATTGGAGTCTAGAGGTGTGTGCGCAGTGCTGGAGATGTTCTCCAAACTAGAACTCTATTCGCTTTGAGGAGGTAATCTTAAGTATATATATTAGTTAGTGATAGTATACGAAGATGAGAAGATGATTAAAAATTACTACGCTAGTACAAAGCAAATAACATGCAAATTTATTACCTATGGCAGAACAAAGCTAGTGCATAGAGAGCAAATTTCTTGATGATGCTTCTCTCCGTTAGGAATGTGTCATTGTTGTTCATCTCTTAGGTGCTTGGGATGAATTCAAAAACTGCATCAGTTCCCACTAATTTTTGAAAAGGGCTAACAACCTTGGATTCACCATTTTCATGAAACAGCATAGAGTAAACGACAACCATGTTTATTTCTACCTTTACTAAAGAGAATTCAATTAATAGAATTTTCACGGTGTCCTTTTGAAATTTCGAAAATACCTTTATTCATCAACAGAATCCCACCACCAATTTTCAACCTCCACCACCTCTTATTTCCAACTACCTATTAACGAAAATTTACTACCAATTTATCACCTAATAGAAATGATGATATATCTTTTTATTAAAAAATGAAGATTGTATTTCATTGTACACTGTAACTGAGAACTACATTCCTTATATAGTAGTAGTGTACATAAAATAAAACAACAAAAAAAGGCTATTGGGCTTGTTGACTCGGCCCAAGCTTTAGATTACTGAAACCCGCATTCTCTTATATTACTTGATGCTCTGTATACTTCGTATATTCTAACTCCCCCTTTCAATTAGATCTAGGGTTTTCTTCTCCTTTCTCGTCTTTCCGCGCCATCTTCTACTTTGAGCTTCCGCTTTAATCTTATGAATTTTTTTGTAAAGAGTGGTTTCGTAAGGATGTCCGCTCTTTGGTACAAGGTAGAATGTGATTTACTTTCAGTCCTCCACTCATAACACTCTCGCGAACAAAGTATAAATCGATTTCGATATGTTTTGTTCATGAGTGCAAAATTGGATTGGCAGAGAGTGAGATTGAGCTGAGATTGTCACACCAGATAATTGGAGTATTTATGAGATTGATTTTAATTTCGTGAAGCAATGATTCGATCCAGGTTATCTCTGATGTTGTACTGGCTATGGAGCGATATTGCACTTCGGTACTGAAGCGTGATACCGTGGCTTGCTTTTCGAGCTCTATGAGATTGGGTTACAACCCAGGTAAATACAATATCCCGACGGCGACCTTCTATTGTCGGGGTTGGAAGCCCGGTCTGCATCAGAGTAAGCTTGTATGTTTAAATCTTTACTATTATTGATGTACCTCTCAAGTATCTTAAGATACGTTTTACTACTTTCCAGTGATCACTGAGAGGTTTATGCATGAACTGGCATACTTTATTAACACTAAAACTTAGATCTGGTCTTGTTAATGTAATATATTGCAAAGCACCAACAATACTCCTATATTGTTTCTCATTTGTGACGGCTTCACCCTTGTTTCTTGAGAGACGTAGGTTGCTGATCATAGGTGTAGGTAATGGTTTGGCCAGATCTATATTTCCTCTTTTCAGTATATCCAATATATATCTCTTTTGACATAAGAATAGTTCTGAGTCGGATTTCTGTGTGACTTCTATACCAAGAAAGTAATGTAAATTTCCCAAGTCCTTTATAGAGAATGCTTGATCCAAATGTTTGATTGTCTATTCCATAGTTTTATTGTCACTTCCAATAATGATAATGTCATCAACATATATCAATATGTATGTAACTTGTCTTGTTTGCATTGGATATACAAGGAATTATCTGATTTAGTAGGTACAAAGCCTAGCTCTATTAGGATTGACTTGATTTTCTCATTCCAGACACGAGGAGCTTGTTTCAACCCATAAATAGCCTTATGCAGCTTGCATACTAACCTGCTGTTAGCTTCACTTTCATACCCTTCTGGTTGTTCCATAAATACATCTTCTTTCAAATCTCCATTGAGAAATGCATTATTTACATCCAACCGTCAAATTTTTCATTTTCTGTATAAAGCAATGGTTAAGATGATCCTTATTGTAGTTGGTTTTATCATTGGAGAAAATGTTTCATTGAAGTCGAAACCATACTGTTAATTGTAGCCTTTTTCAACGAGGCTTGCTTTATATTTTGATATGCTTCCATCTGGGTTTCTTTTGATTTTGTAAGTCCACTTACATCCTATAACATTTTTATCATTTGGTATAGATACAAGACTCCATGTGTTATTTCTGATTAGAGCACTATATTCTTCATTCACGGCCTGTTTCCAATTGTCATCTTTAACTTCCTCCTCATAACATCTTGGTTCTATTTGATCTAATTGTGTACTATAGACTTTGGGTTTGAATATTCCACTTTTGGCTCTAGTAATCATTTGATGCCCTGTCCTTGCAGGTGGTGATTCTTGAGCACTGTTGTTGTCATCAGTATGTTGAGACTTTGAGGAAGAGGACTCTCTTTAATCTGAGTTGGTAATATTGTTTTGATTTTTATTGTTGAAGGTGTTGGAGAGTTCATGTGAATCATGGCCTGATTAGGCACTGGATATTGTGTGTTGTGGTCCTTGACTTCTCTGCATGCCTTCATTAGTTTGTTTTATGTTCCACTCAGATACCACAGGTATGGAAGGAATGGACATATTGCTTTTGTTGTACACCTTTTTTGTGGTTTTGATCTTTTCATCTACAAAAGGAAAAATGCTCTCATTAAATACAACATGTCTTGATACAAAGATTCTACCATCACTACTCAAACACCTATAACTCTTTTGATTATTTGTATATCCTAAAAAGGTGCAAGGGGCAGATCTAAGACTTAATTTGCAATTGTTGTAGGGTCTAAGACATGGGAAACATAAGCATCCAAATATCTTAAGACTTTGGTAACCTGGTTTAGCCTCAAATAACACCTCAATTGGATTAATGTGTTTGAGTACTTTGGTAGATAGTCTGTTAATTAGATACACAACAGTGTTGAAGGCTTCTAGCCAAAATTTCATAGGTAGAGAGGCTTGTGTGAGTAGGGTTAGCCCAGTCTCTACTATGTGCTTATGATTTCTTTCCACCAATCCATTTTGCTTTGAAGTATATGGACAGGTAGTTCTATGAATAATTCCTTTTTCTAGAAAATATTCTTTTAATGATTTGTATTCTCCACCTCCATCAGTTTGCATTATCTTAAGTTCATTGTTTACCTGTTTCTCAGCTTGTGTGATAAATTGTATTATAGCCTTACATGCATCTGATTTTGTCTTTGAAAAATAAATCCAAGTATATCTGGAATAAGCATCAACAAAGGATATGTAGTACCCGAATCCATAGTCAAGCTTACTAGTGCAGGCCCCATAGATTTGTGGCCACTAGTTCTAGAGGTTTGTTAATAACAGTAGCTGAATCTGTAAATGGTAGCTTATGTCTTTTTCCTAATTGACAGTAAGTGCACACATATGGTAAAGATACATCAAAAGAAAAGTTATTATTCTTAAGTACTTGTTTTACAATATTCACTCTGGGGTGACCCAGTTTACAGTGCCACAAGTCAAATATTTCTTTGTCATTCTTAACATTCGATTCAGAACTGTTACATCAAATTTTCCTAACTTTGCTCTTTCTTGTGTTTCCAAAGTTGAATTTGTATAACCTCTTGTCCAGTTTACCCTGTAGTAATATTTCTTGATTTATTAAGTCTTTCACTACATAGAATTTTGGGTTAAACTCAAAATACACATTGTTATCATTAGCAAATTGAGATACACTCATTAGATTCTTTTTTATTTAAGGAACTTTTAATAGATTATTGAGATAAAGGTGTCTTTTACCTTGAATGCTGCTACTTCCAACATGTGTAATGTTTATAGCTTCACCATTTCCCATATGTCTAGTATGCATACCTGTGTATTCTTTGTTGCCAAGGTTAAGATTCTGGAAATTATTTGTAAAATGATTGGTAGCACCTGAATCTAGATACCAGTCTTCACTTGCAATGTCTTCAGCCCTGGTAATACTTTCTGGATTTATTTGTTGCATTCTTGAATTTTCACCCTGATTAATCTGTCTTTGAACTATATGGGCAACATTAGCACTGGAACTGTAGTTTCTTTGATTTCCTTGATTTTGTTGACTTGGGTAGTATTTAGTATTCAGTCTGAAATAGCACGGCCTTGCTGAGTGTCTTGGTTTTTCACATATTTGACACTTTGTTCTATTAGTATTCCATCTGTTGTTCCTGCCTCTTCCTTTGTGAGTAGCACCACCCCTTTGATTATAGGATTCTTGCCTGTTATTTTGATTGTCTTGTCTCCTTCCTTGGTTCTTGTTTTTAGAATTTGAGGCATGGTTGATTGATAATTTTGTGTTGCTTTCTTTTCTCTATTCTACTCTTCCTTCATGTGATAGTAAGGTTGAGTGGACATACTGCATGCTGGGTAGGCTTTGTTGTGAGGAGATAATGGCCACCACCGATTCGTATTCTATATGTAGGCCATTAATATAGTAAGAATCTGCTCTATTTCAGACACTGTATAACCAGCAGTGTCAAGAAGGTCCCAGTAAGTCTTGACCTTGGTCAGATACTCCCTCATTGACATGTTTTCTTTCTTTAAATTCTATAATTGTCGCTCATAATGCATAATTCTTGCTTCTGACTGTATGTTGAATATCTGTTGTATTGCAGTCCATATTTCATATGATGTCTTGCATCCAACAATCTGTGATAACAATCCAGAACTGATGGATGACAACAACCAGGCTGCAAGTAAACTGTACTGCCTTTGATGATTAACAAATTCCTTATTGATAGCTCACTCTCCTTTACTATTGGTGATCATTCTTGTAGGGGTAATAGCAGTTCCATACAGGAATTCTTCTAACCCATAACCTTTTATACTGGTTTCAACTTCGTACTTCCATAATACGAAATTGTTTTCATCTAATGGAGTGGTTACTAAGTGATTCTTTGGCTTGATAATGATGCAAGAATTATTCTCAAAAACTGATGGTTCTTGATTCTTGAGTCAACTTGATGCAGTGGATGAAACTTCATCATCTCCAGCCATGTTGAAGTAATGGAGTATAATGTTGCGGATCTTGATACGAATCTTTCAATGTGCAGCCAAAACTTGCGGATCTTGATGCAAGTTTCTTGGTAAGGCACTTTGAAGGAAATTCTTGATGATAATCAAGAAAGATGGGTTGAAACTATACACTCTTAAATGATGAGAACACTGATTTTTCGAGAGCAACCGAAGGGGCTGAATGATGAAGAAACTCTGGCACCCCTTTCTGGATGGCTCGATGATGATGAAAATCTGTTCTCTGATGAGTGCCGAGAGATGATCAGTAAAAGGTTACTGTCGTTTGACAGTTTTTAAGCTCTGATACCATAATAGAAATGATGAAATATCTTTTTATTAAAAAATGAAGATTGTATTTCATTGTACATTATAACAGAGAACTGCATTCCTTATATAATAGCAGTGTACATAAAACAAAACCATAAAAAAGGCCATTGGGCTTGTTGACTCGGCCTAAGCTCTAGATTACTGAAACCCACATTCTCTTATATTACTAGATGCTCTGTATACTTCGTATATTCTAACTTCACCGACACTACCAACGAAATAATTTGAAATAAAAATGTTTTAACTAGCCAAACATATACACTTACAACACGCATCCGTTCATTCGTTTTTTTATTAAATAAAATATAAATATCTCCGTCTATTAGATGCACGATACGTATGGTTTATACTCGTACTAATAAAGTTAACCACTACAAAGTATATCCACACCTACATTAAAGGTACAATTATTCGAAAAATGCAGATATGTAATAGTGGCTTTAGCGGAAACACATAATTTATTACACGGTTAATTTTGAATATTAAGGCTTCAAATTGGCAGGAAACGTTAATGAATTTGTTGAATGGTTTGATAGGTTAAAACCTAAAATTAGCAATAAAGAGATGGGGGAATTAATTTAAAGGACAAAGATTTGTATATTTTTTGCCTCGAGGATACAACCTCAATATTTTTATCATAAGGACAAACATTCTTCTAAAAATTATTCATAAGGACAAATATTTTTCAAAATTATTTATAAGGACAACAAAACTGCTACCAAGCTAAAAACTGATACCTAAAAACTGCTATCGATAACTACAAACTGATACTATCAATGACTTAAAACTGATACTTAAAGAAAGTTGTCCTTCAGGATAAAATATTGAAGGCCTGTCCTTGAGACAAAAACGCTGTAAATTTTTGTCCTTGACAATAATTTCCTGTAAAGAGATTACCTATGAACTTAATCAGAACCAAGGAAGACCTGCGTACATTATAGGAGTATGATGGATTTGGTTGTAAAGAGTAGGATGGATTTGGTTGTAAAGAGTAGAAACATATCCTTGAAATAACAATGTTTATACCATGTTCATAATACATGGGTTATATACGGCTTCATCTTATAAATTTCCATTTTAACCTTTAGCAATTAATTAGATATTTATTTCCAGTTCACGTGGCATCTTTTACTGATTTAAATTTTGAAAGTGATATTTCTTCCCAATTAATTAGAATCAACATCATCACGTTACTTTGTCTAAAATTGAACAGCACTTCGACTACCCAAAACCCTAATCAAAACTAGTGCTTTGACATGAACTTTAATCGTTCAAAAAATCAAATTGGTGAAGAGTTGGAGATTTACCATGTTGTTGTTTGGATCTTCTCTCCAATTGTCTCTCTCCATTGCATTGTTAGGGTTTTCAAAAGCATAGAAAGAGAAAGCAGTGAAACGGAAACTAAACGAAGAAAAGAAGACAAAATAAGTAGTAAAAGTAAATGGCAAACGGGGTGAGTAAGGAAAAATCAGGAGTTGGAAAAGAAATTACCGGGATGAGACTAGACGGTGCAGCTTTCTATCAAATATTTTGGTATATGACGCATGTATTATGAGCATGGTTGGACATTGTTATTTCAAGAATATATTTCTGCTTTTAACAACCAAAATTGTTTAAAAAAAATATAAGAGAGTAAAAAAATTTACATAACAAAAAATTTAGTAAATAAAAGTAAAGCAATAATATGACAATTGCGTATTGTGGAATAAGAAAATTTTGGCTAGTAATAATCATTTTAGCAAGGGATATGTCAGAGCAGTATTCATTACAATATAAGTTGTATAATAACAAATATATGTGTTCCAGTTCACATCCATACCAAAAAATAGCAGTAGTTATAAGCATGCATTAACAGAAGGATGGAACAAAATTTGACATTTTTATGGCAGAAGTAACCATTTTTGATATATTTATCATCTCATCCAAACTAGTAAGTCCTTCGGTCTCCTTATCAAAGGTGGTGATTGTGGTTGACGTCGTAGCATCCAGTATATCAATATTGACACGATACCTAAAACCAGTAAAACAAACATCACAGTTGAACGTTGATATTAATAATATAAAGAAAAGGTGTATCCACATACCATTAAGAGGATTATCCACCATCATGTGGCATTTTGTATGGGACTAATTCTATTTGAACAGGTAAAGTTACTGAGTAGTCCTCCATGGAACTAAAAAAACCATCATACCCATGTTTTTGATGAGTATACTAATTTTATTGTTAAAATTTTCTCTTTATCCTTATCTAGTAAAAATTGATTTATAAAAAAAAGGTATTACTATCTACACACATCAAATATACTAATTTTATTGTTAAAATTTTCTCTTTATCCTTATCTAGTAAAAAATGATTTAAAAAAAGGTATTACTATTCCACACACGCACCAATTTAATTTTTGTTTCTTCCTTCCGCATTTGCTCTTCCTAAAAAAGTAAAGCGAATGAAATTATTCACCTTTCTTCCAAAAAATGAATGAATTAATTCCATCCAACACGCTCGAATCCTTACTGCCCAAAAACTAAGTTGATGTTTGTTATTCGTTTTTTTAAACAAAGCAGATTTTCACTGAGACTAGAACGTCAAGATGAAGACGAAACAATTTACAAACTTGGAAACATGCTTAAAGGGATAATAGGAGCATACTCAAGAATTTTCATAAGCGATGGACTAAAGTGGACCACTCGGTACCGAGACATACCACTCAATATCGATCCTTTTTTAATTGCCGATTGGAGCTTCAAAACCACTTGTACGTGAAGCTTTAACTCAGGTGATCATCATGGAGTGCTTTTCTTAAGGAATAGACAAACAACTCTAAGGATTTTCTGGAAGAAAGCAAAGAAAGCAGAAATGAACAAGAAATGTTAGAACCTCTCAGAAATAACTTAATCTTAAAGGAAAAGCTCTTGGAACTCAATGGATTGGAGATAGAAGAAGAACATGAAGAAGTTGGGGAGGTTTCTCCCCCATGAAAACCGATCGGTACCGAGTGAAACCACTCCGTACCAATTGGTTTTGGTTGCTCTATGGTCTTGTAAGCTACTTCTACATGCGTGGCTTTGGATCTAGACCTAATGCTTCATGGGTCCCTGGTTCTGCTAGATAATTTTCCTATTAATACAAACCTTATGGCTATTGGAAAAGAACTTTTAGCTCTTTTGTTTTCTTCTTCTCCTATCTCTCCTCTCCATAGCCACTAAGGCAGACATTATTGGTTGTTTTATGCTTTAAGAGCTTATCAATCCCTTATACTAGCAACTCTCAATAAAATAATTGTAAACTACAGTGGACAGAGACCATAGATTGCCAAACCACTATAAAATTTTGGTATTATCTTTATTTTCCTTATAATTTTTGCTAGATCTCAATATTTCTACATGTCTTTGGATGTTGATCCATTTTTGGCATCAATATTTTGGTGTTTTCATCGAGAAAACTTAATCCAGGATTAGATCTAGCTTGCTATTTTGGGTTTTAAGAGATCCAGTGGTTAGATCCATAAGATTTTCTTTAAGGAATTTGGAAACTTGCTGATAGAAATTGATGGCACCTAGGAGATCTGAAAGGTCATCTGGAGTAGTAGTTGGTGGTGATGAAGGAAACGTTCATCAAATAGAAGTCGGTAACCAGTAGGCAGTACCAGGATCAGCGACTCAACGGGAGATGATTACTAAGGGTGAGTTTGACAAGATAATGCATGAGCTAAATCAAAGTTGGTTGACAATCTGAAGGCTTTGATGGAAAAGATGGATGCTAGTGTAGCACTACTGACTGAGAAACCACGGAGGACAAGGAGAAGTAGTAGGGAAGTTTTTCCTCTTGGATCTGAAGAAGAGAATTCATCTGTTTCTGGCCAAAATATTGGGAATGAAAAGCAAAAACAGAAGGAAGGATTTGCTGGACAGGCAGAAGAAATTGCTAGAGGAAGTTAGCATGCTCTCCCGCAAAAGGAGACCACTCGGTGCCGACCACAATCAAGTTGGTACCGAGAGGTTTATTAGAGCTCCTGGGGAATAAGGAGCTAAGGCCTTGGACTTATCCAACTTGGAGGAAGACCTGTAGCATGACTGTTATGATTACGAGTTGAATGTTGGAGTTAATGGTGCTAGAGTTCAAACAGCTGCGATGGAAATAATTGGGCATCAACGAAAAACTGGAGGAGCGGTTCTCCCAAAGACTGGAGAACCTAGATATTAGCGGACAAACCGAGATCATTTCTAGAGTCAAACAGTCGGAGCAGCTCTTGACAATCGACCTGCGAAGTATCATGCCAGCGAGGAGTATATAGCAAATATGGTTAAACGGTTGTAGAAGGAATGAAGATTGGGGTTCCGTACCAAGTAGAACTCCCTTCATGGAAAACAATCTAAGCGAAGAGTATTCCAAAAAGATTACAATGCCGACAATACCATCGTATAACAGGACTACTGATCCTAGGCAGCACTTACTTAAGTATGAGTGGCACATGGATTGTGCCAGGGTAACGAACACTGTGCGGTGTAGATGTTTTCCTATTTTCTTGGAAGGTGTTGTGTCGATGTGGTTCACTAAGCTCACGCCGAGATCCATATCTACCTTTGATGAGTTGGCTAGGAAATTCATGGAGTAGTTTTGGTTCCATGCTGCTCCACCTAAGGACGTGGTTTCCTTGTCGAGCATATCTCATGGACCTAAGGAGTCGCTGAAAGGGTTCTTGAATCAATTTAATATTTTTGTTAAAAAATGAGTAATCCGAAGGAGGATCTGGTATTTATGGCATTGGTCCGGGGAATACACTCGAACATGGATTTCCGAAGGAGGATCTAGAACTCGAAGGCCAATATATTCGTGTACCGGAGGAGGAAGCTCTTGGATTAGAACAACTATCCTCTGAAGCTCTGCGGTGATCGTTCCTCTAGTGGCAGAAGGTGTAAAAGTGGAAGTTTGGGTTGTGGTAGACCGGGCTACGGGAGTGGTAGATGTCCCGGCACCGATCTGAAAGCGAGGAGATTGACGTGTCATTTTGGATAGGAAACCTTGGCATTCAACATGGTCAGGTATGTTTATTTCAAATATTGAACTCATGTGATTGACGCCCAAAGTCCAACGGATGTCAACATGTGTTGATCCATCAGATTCCGAGCATCGATCGGGGCAAGTGAAAGTGTTAATCTATGCAGTGCGAGTCTCGTGTCCCATATGCGAAGAACGGACCATCCAGTGCAGATAGCTCGCTCGTGGTAGAAAAACGAGCCACGCCGCATGACCGAATTGTGCATTGGATGTTACTAGTTATCGCCAGATGGTCTATAATAGAACCATTGTCCGGAGTGATATAGAAGTTTTTCTTTTATGGAAGGTGCGGGAAATAGAAATTCAATGTAGTGGAATCGCTCGATACGACCACTCTTCGGAAGAAAACAATCATATTAGCATTGGATAGAGATGTTTGGTCGGGCAAGTGTCGGTTAAAACAACTTAAAGGATTTTGCGGTCTAAGAACTTGAATTATGGTGTTCTCCCTAGCACATCCCAGATGAAAACCTTATTGCAAATCAAAGCGGACCCGAGCATGACCTTGGGAAAATAATGATATTGCTCCAACCAAATACTCTACACGATCACCGCAAATCGTTATCACTATTGAACAGCCACTACCAATGGCAGCCTAATCACCAACCACATCGGTGAATCCACCTTGCTTTAATTGGAATTGAGACTTAGGAGAATGGATGATTAGGTGTTGAGCAGTTTTGGGAAATCAATCGTGGTCGAGATGACGACTTGGTGTTGGTAGCAAACTCGAGTTGTTGGCGGTGGCTTTAGGTGGTCAATGGTGTGCAGTCGAGGGCTTGGAATCGAGCGACGGAGGAATTGGTCATGAAAGTTAAAGAGATTGGGATGCGAGCGATCAACACGAGGAATTGAGAAAGGTGCTAAAAAAGTCTAAGTCTCAAGTACTTATAGTACCGGGGTTGAAGGAAAGTGATCGGTACCGAGTGAAACCACTCGATCCCAAATTGTAATTTCGAGTCAAAAATCAAAGAAAAACAAAAAAGAGAAAAAGTGCAAGCTCGACTAAGGTGTGGAACAATCCCCAGAGCATAGATCTTGTCCTTAGAATGGAGGATGGAATTTAAGCTATGTAAATCGGTTAAAAGAATATCTACGGAATGAAAGCAACGCTTTGAAACAATTCTTAAACGACTAATCGAAACGGTAAAATAGTAGTTAATGCTCGTCTTTTTCCAGAGCATGCTTTGTTCTTAACAAATCATACTCTGAAGGGAAAGTGTTGTCCAACTTTTTGAACCAAGCAGATTTTCACTGGAATTAGGACGTCAGGACGAAGACAAAACAATTCACGAACTTGGGAGCATTCTTAGAGGGACAATAGGAGCACACTCAAGAATTTTCAAAGGCTATGGACTAAAGTGGACCACTCAATACCGAGACATACCACTCAGTACCAACCCTTTTTAATTGCCTATTAGAGCTCCAAAACAAATTGTAGATGAAGCTTTAACTTAGGTGATCATCATGGATTGCTTTTCTTAAGGAATGGATGAACAACTCTAAGGATTTTCTGAAAGAAAGCAAAGAATGCAGAGATGAACAAGCGGTGTGAGAACCTCTTAAAAATAACTCAATCTCAAAGGAAAAGTGCTTGGAACGCAATGGATTGGAGATACAGGAACAGCAGGAAGAAGTTAGAGTGGTTCCCCCATGAAGACCGATCGGTACCGAGTGAAACCACTCGATACCGAGTGGTTTTGGTTGCTCTGTGGGCCTAGTAACCTGCTTCTGCATACGTGGATTTGGATCTGGACTTAATGCTTTATGGACCCCCGGTTCTACTAGACGATTTCCTTATAAATACAGACCATATGGCTACTGGAAAAGGACCTTTGTCTCTTTTGTTTTCTTCATCCCCTATCTCTCCGCTCCATGGTCATTAAGGCAGACATTGTTGGCTGCTCTAGGCTTTAAGAACTTGCCAATCCCTAGTACTAGTGACTCTCAATCAGTTAATCAATAAACTACAATTGACGTAGGCCAACGATTGTCGAACCACTATAAAATTCTGGTGTTCACTTTATTTTCCTTACAGCATTTGGTAGATCTGAATATTTCTATAGGTTTTTGGGCGTTGATCCATTTTTGGCTTCAACAATATTCAAATAAATCAAAGCTAGGGTTAAGTTAATTGATTGCGTTGCTCAGTAGGAAAAGCAGTATATTGAAATTTATTGAGATTATAGCACATGCAAACACCATGCATGATTTTTATAATAATAGAAAAAAACAATCTATTCATACAATAATTTATTCAAAAATAATAAAATAGGTCTTACGTACATTATTAATTTCAACATGTTCTTCCATTAATTGCTGATAGGGGAAGCTATTATTATATTTTATAATCGAGGTTTTTTTTATATTTGCATCTTTTAGTTATGCAAAACCGCTTGTCTATTATTTCACTCAATTTTGCATAACAATCGAATTTGGTTTTTGCTATATTTTATGCTAATTAATATTAGTGCCTATTTAAGTGGTGTTAGAGATAGTTCATGTGTGTATGGGCAGTAACATCCAAAAATCACCATACAAAAAACCACCTATCAGTGAGTTTTAATCCAAGCATCCCATCTATGTGATTATTCTACATATCACCGGAATCAACAATATCTTCCAAATCTTCTTCAATATGGAAATATTGTATCACCTAAATCTAACAATCTCCATCTTGATACTATATTTCCATCCAAGCTTATCAACTCCACTTAAATTCTTTTACTTCAAGCAACTCTCGGACAAGACACCATGGATACTTCCCTAATGTGCTTGGGTATGGCCATCACCCATTGTACTTTGCAACGAACTCAGGCAAGGCCACCGCCTACCAACAAATTGTTGAAAGTATCCTCTCCATGTAGTACCTATCGATCTCTACAAATGTATCCATCTACCAACTCACTGTCCCCATGTGCCATCAAGTGGTACCTAACACTTTAGTAAGCGAATCAAGTTCGAGCAATGAACAAACTTTGCAACGGGCAAGGACTCAGTGAACATGTCTGATGTGTTCTCCTCAGTGTGAATCTTCTGAAAATGTACCTTCTTTTCTTCATTCATAGAGACAAGGAAAGACTATTACCTCGATGTGCTTTGTCCTCGATCTAAATGCCAAAAGCCAGATGTATTGCGCTTTGACTGTCGCAATTTACTACTATATTCCCATGAACAAAGCCTAAATCACACAATAACCACTTCAAGTAAGGTGCTTCCTTAGCTATTTCAACGGCAGCTATCAATTTCGCCTTTATAACAGACAAGGCGATTATAGTCTGCTACCACGTTCTCTAACTAATGGATGTCTATCCAAGTGTAAAGACGTAACTTAAGGTTGACTTCCTTTGATCTTTGTCTCCAACATAATTAGAACCACAAAATTAGACCAAGCTAAAATCACTCTTCCTGCCATAAAAACAAGCCCATAATTTGTTGTTTCTCTAAGATACCTCAAAATGTACTTTACTACTTCTCAGTGCGGTTTCCCCAGATTAGCCATATAATGACTAACCAAATCGACCGCCTGTGCAATATCCAGTCTCATGCAGACCATAGCATACATCAAGCTTCCAATCGCACTAGCATAAGGTATCTTCTCTATATAAGATTTGTCTTCATCTGAGGTCAAAGGGCTCTTCTCTGTAAGCTAAACTTGAAAAGGCAAGGGAGCTGCCTTTGCCTTCTTCATGTTGAACCGAGCAAGCACTTTATGGATATATCCTTTCTGTGTCAATCTCAACACCTTTTCCTTTTTATCTCTAAATTTCCATCCCTAAATCTTCTTTACTTCACCAAGGCCTTTCATCTTGAATTCTGCCTTTAGCATAATTTTAGCTTTGTCCTTGGAAGCGATTAGCATATGTCCACATACAAGAGTAAATATATCCAATTGCCATCATTTATATGCTTAAAATAAACGCAAGCATCTTTAACGCTTCTATCAAAACCAAGGGTAAGCATAAAAGAGTCAAACATCTTGTACTATTGCCTGGGTGACTACTTCAAACCATATAGAGACTTCTTCAGCTTGTAAACCCATTCCTTCTTTCCATCCTATACAAATCCTTCTAGCTGTTTCATATAGATAGTCTCCTCTAAGTCTTCATGCAAAAAAGCTATCTTTACATCTAATTGTTCCAACTCCATGTCGTGAGTTGCAACTATAGATGGAAATATCCGGATAGAAGTATGTCTAACAACTGAAGCAAACACCTCATTATACGCCATCCCTTCCTTTGTGAAAACCTTTTTGCAATAGGTCTAGCCTTACATCTCCCAACATCTTTCACCTTACATACCCACTTGCATCCTATGGCTCGGCTTCCTTATGGGGGTGATACCAATTCCAAAGTCTGATTCTTCTTCAATGAATTCATCTCCCCTCGATCCATAGCATGCATCCATTTTATGTTGGCACTCGAACTCATAGCTTCTTCAAGGTCAAAAGACTCGTCTTGCACTATATACAGTATGTAGTCAAACTAATCATCAAGGTTAAGATTTGCATAGTTCCAGTCTCCATAACTATTTGGTTGCCTTCTAACTCTAAAGCTAGCCCAAATAGGTGTAACTTCGCCTAAGCTTCTATCAACTCCACCTTGAGCTGAATCATCTCTAACTTCACGACCTTCACCATCATTGCTAGAGGAATTTTGTACACCTTAATGTGATGTGTCAACAACTGTAATTACTCTGCCTTCTTTTGCAGCTCTAGCTATACTACAAGGCAAATATATGGGAATATGTTCCATCTCCTTAGGCATTTCAGCTTCTGAATCTACTGAATTAGGTAGATTCTCCTTCGGCTTGAACATAGCAGACTCATTGAATGTAACATGTCTCCAGTGCACTATCTACCTATTAATAGGGTTTCAAATGCAATACCCTTTGATGCCATCTGTATAGCCCAAAAATATGCCTTGATAGGTTCTAGCCTCCAATTTGTCATTTCATAGATGGTGAACACACAGTGCTACCAAATATACGAAAATAATTGATGTGTATAGATGTACTTTTCCACCTTTCCTTTGGAATCTTTCTATCAATGGTTGAGCATGAAATTTGATTGATAATATACGGTGCAATTGATAAAGATTTAGACCAAAAGCCACTAGATAAACCCTCCATCAATCTCAAACAACGATCTTTCTCCAGTAGAGTCCTATTCACCCTTTCAGCGACTCCGTTTGATTGAGGATCCCCGACTCCGAGTGTAGTAAAGTGTCTTTGAATTCCATGCCGCTTACAGAAATCTATGAACTCGTTAGAAACAAACTCACTGCCATTGTCAGATCTCAGCACCTTCAATTTCCTTTCGACTTCATTCTCTACCAGTGTCTTCCAAGTTTTGAACTTCTCGAACGACTCTGACTTGGATTACATCACGAACACCCAAACCTTCCGAGAGTTTTCATTGGTAAAAGAGATAAAATACTTAGCTCCTCCAATTGAAGCTGTAGCTACTGATCCCCAAACATCTATATGGACATACTCTGGTACTCCTTTGGACTTATGTCCACCAACACAAAAGGAAACCTCCGTCTGCTTCCCCAATACACATTCCTAGTAGAATTCCAAATAGTTGAATCTTTCACCCTTGATCATCTTCCTTCTACAAAGCAACTCCAAGCTCTTCTCTGGAACTTTACCCACTCTAAGATGCCAAAATTTAGTGTTATCCAAAGCTCATGAACTATCAACTCCAACACACGACTCTCCAAGAACTATAGATATTTTAATAGATAAAGATCCGGATCATCACCCCTTTCATCAATACAAGAGCACCACATGTCACCTTCAAGCTATCTGACTCTGTCGTAAACCTGCAACTCAAAGATGCTAGTGACCCAAAGACATAAGAGATTTCTCTAAAGCTGGAACATAGTGGATTCTAGTGATAGTGCACACCACACCATCGTACATGCAAATACGCACTGATCCTTCTCCTAATGACTTGCAAGTAGCATCGTTCCCTACAATATGGCACTTCCTTCCTTACCTTCGTAAGAATAGAAACACTCTTTCCTAGGCGTCATATGGAAAGACGCCTTTGTATCCAACACCTAATGGTCTGATACATCGGAAATAGATGCAGTCAACACATTATCAAAAACAACCTTCTCCATTGCAATAGATGATGAACCATCCACTTCATTTCTCTTCCTCAAATCTAGACAATCTTTCTTCCAATGGCCATGCTTCTTATAGTGATGACACCTGTTGTCTCTAGACTTGCCTCTCTAACCACTTCCGGGCTTCCTCGACTAGGAACACCCTCTGAAATTATTCTTCTTCTCCTTTCTTTATCTCTCTACAAAAATGTAAAGCCCCACTCCGAGACCCACTGTAACAAAGAGTATTACGGGAGTAATACTGTCTGTTAAAGCGGAGAATAGAGTATAGTGGAAGCGACCATCTATAATCAAGCTATAACTATCTACCGAACACGTCGAAAGGTGGAATCTATTTAAATTTTTCTCAATCAGGTGGTTCGACATATTCGGTAAATACTTATAACGAAATTACAAATGGCTAAAGATCTATCAGGACAAAGCATAATAATAAATAAATGATAAAAACATCACAGAACAGAATCACATAACAGATATAAAATCCCAGAACAATACATCATCAATACAGATCCAAATATCATAAGTGGGTACAAAGCCACTGCTCACACATGTGAGTCAAAAATATGTACATATCAAAGTCTGAATGATAATATAGTAGCAGAATAGTGGACAAATAAAGCGCTATCTATCAGCATAGCAGATAATGTCCAAGCGGAAGCACAGAAGCTAAGTCCAGAGACCTAACCTGAAACAACTCGGTCTGACCCGAGCGAAAACACTCGGGTCAGGCTAGCTAAACAATCAGTAATAACTGAGATATATAATAATGCGGTACATAAGTAAAACGGTACTTATCCAAAGAGAAGTATATTATGAACCACATGAATATAATGACGATCCCTAATCATCAATAAACAATAAAAATCTCCAAAGATAAATCAACACCAAAGTGTAGAATAAATAAAATCGCCTCATATCATCGGCGTAGCCAAAGCTATAAAAAGATGCCCATAGGCAATAATCCCAATAGTGACCAGAGTCTGTGATCAATGCCCAAGCAAAGATCGATGCTCCAAAGAGCCATGGGGATATACTGAAAAGTCAATGAAATCAAACACTGAAAAGCAGTGTCCAGAGACACTGTGGATCCATAAGGTAATCGCACTTACATCGTATGGTTCCATAGAACCAACACCGAATGGCGGTACTCGAATGGATATAAAAAATAATCAGATAATACAAGTTTTGCACGTGCACCGACCAGAGTCGTTGTTGCCAAGTACTGTAGAGTTGTGATCGATCACTCGCACCGATGCGAAACGCGCGAGACGGCAAGATCCTTCCCAGAAGGATAAAGGCCCAGAGGCACACGCCGAAAAATAAACTGCTCCATAGAGCAGGTGTCCAGAGACAGTTGCCCAGAGGCGTGGTGACCCAGAGGTCCAGTACTGGCCGCCCAGAGGCTAATGTGTCACTAACTTCTTGGAGAGGAACCCGCAAAGTGTTAACAATGAGTCCCATACCCCACGTTCGCACTAAACGGTTTCCTAACCAATAGCAAGCTCACACTCCAAACAATAAAAAGTCTACCTCATATCATCGGTAAACTAGACCCAAAGGTCAAAACGATCAATCGAATAGGTCGGGGATTAACCGGAAAGAAAATACACACGGTTCCATAAGCCGGAGTTTTTCCCAACCGTTTAAGCACCTTTCCACTTCGCTCGACGTGCTAAAAGTGAGTGTGAGATTTTTTTTTATTATAGAAAATAATGGTGTAAAACGGATTTATAATTGATTTTCGAAATCACTTTTAAAACGGTCTTTTGAAAGGTCTCCTATTATGGAGTAGTTAATTTAATAATTAAAATAATATTATATAATAATTTTCAAAAGCCATTTAGGAGTGAAAAATCTTTTGAAAATGATTCATAAAACCAGTGTACGAAATCTAGAGACAAATCTCAAAGAAATCAATGAAAACCAGAAAATCATCAAAAATATTCTAAGTGTTTGTAAACATTCAAAAACAGCTGTGAACTCAAGTTCGATAATTTATTTGGACCAGCAAACTGTGTCCAAATGTCATGAAAATTTGCAGGCATGTAGTCCAACATCCCTACTTTAATATGCAAAAAGAATTTCTGGATTCCGAGTTGAGACGAAGTGGCAGCGACGTCTCAAAGTTGGACCCAGAACAAGATTTACACTGTTTACAAACAGCGACTAGAGTTCAACTTCGACACGAAATTCGAAGTACCAAACGAACTCCAATGTTGCCCAAATTTTACAGAGATGGAGTTCGAAACTCCACATTTCCAACGAGACCAAAAACGTCGAATTCCGACTTCGGATGCGATCGTGGCGGCATCTCGAAGTGGAGATAAAAAGTCTGGAACAGAGTTGAGAAATAATTTTTTTTTTTTTTTTCAAGCCCAGCCCACCTGGGCTGGGATCCATTCAGACCCCAGCCCACCTGGGCTGGGGACAAGAGGCCCGCCCCAGCCCATGCGGGCTGGGAAATGAAAGAGCTTCCCCAGCCCGCATGGGCTGGGGAACACGGCCCGCCCCAGCCCCAGGCGGGCTGGGGTTCTGGGCCCGCCCCAGCCACAGGCGGGCTGGGTTCTAGGGCCCGTCCCAGCCCCATGCGGGCTGGGGTTCTGGGCCCGCCCCAGCCCCAGGCGGGCTGGGTTCTAGGGCCCGTCCCAGCCCCATGCGGGCTGGGGTTCTGGGCCCGTCCCAGCCCCAGGCGGGCTGGGGTTCTGGGCCCGCCCCAGCCCCAGGCGGGCTGGGGTGCTGGGCCCGCCCCAGCCCCAGGCGGGCTGGGGACCTTCGGCCCGCCCCAGCCCCTAGCGGGCTGGGGACCTTCGGCCTGCCCCAGCCCCATGTGGGCTGGGGACCTCCGGTCCGCCCCAGCCCCTAGTGGGCTGGGGACCTGCTGTCTGCCCCAGCCCCTAGTGGGCTGGGGACCTACTGCACCTGGGCAGCAGCCTGGGTGCAACCCAGGTCTGCCCTGGTGCACACAGTGCACTGTTTCAACCTGTTTCAGGCTGAAACATTCCAGCCAACAAATTTTTGTTGTTTTTGAGGTTTTGGGGTGTTTTTTTTTCAGTTTTTGGCATTAAAATTTTCACCAAAATTAACTAGCAATTATCACTAATAGGTATAACTAACAATAATTACTAATAAATAGTAATTACCAATATTACAACTAGCATTAATTACTAATCAATAGTAATTACCTCTACCAATCAAGCAAATAAGCAAACACTTCAAGTGCAACTTTCCAAAGCAAAGAGGATGTGGATTAGAGAGCTTCAAAATTACAAAGAGAACAAAACCAAGGATTACAAAGAGATTTCAAAGATTAAAATAAAGATTAGAAGGTGATTAGGCCTAGGATTGCATTACCTTGCTAGGATTGAACAAGTCTAATTATGAAGAGATGGAGATGGAGCTTCTAAATGGAGGCCATTAAGTTTACTTAGGTTTAGGTTTAGGAATTTATGAAGAGGAGGAGGGTTAGGGTTATGGGTTTAAGATATTATATAGGAGGGGGTTAGGCTAATGGGTTATGGTAAGGGGGTTTTAAACCCATTAGGACTTAGTTTATTTTCTAAGTTATCATGTGCAAAAAAATCCTAATAAGCATCCAATTTTAATTAAAACCATGTAATTATCTCATTTGGCCCATTAACCCATAATCACTTTTTATTTAAAAATTCCTCATTTCAACCTAAAATATCTTAATTTGCAAACCAATAGTAAATTTAAATCCCCGAAAATTTGTTTAGCCCCCTTTTTAACCTAAAGTCATAATTTTAATTCATTATTCGGTAATTGCAATCTCAGGGTTGTTACAGACTCCCCCCCTTAAGAAAATTGCGTCCCCGCAATTCCTTAAATATAGAAATCGTCTATAACATCTAATCCACAACGTGCAGATTCGCACGGAAAGAAAATCCACAAAGATCAATATTTATATTCTCACAGAGCAAGCTAAGGGTCGTGGATCCACCAATGGGATTCACAATCCTTAGTGAAGAAACCATACAAGTAACATCCAAAGATAAAGTATCAACTAGTTCCTTTGATACGAATGAGTGAGAGACAACCGTATCAAAAGAACTCTAAAAGATCTACCATGAAATAAAATAGAGCCTTCAAGAACGGAAGGATGTGTACCTTGAGGCTGAGATGAAGATGCGAGTTAAGCACGATTCAAAGATAGATAATTCAAATGGAATACTACGGAATATAAATGTATTCCTAAACATATTCCTAACTTATCTATCCAATGTCATGAGGAAAGGGCTTTGTAATATTCGAATCATACTAGGATGTATTGTACTAAGTGTTACTGTTCTGTGTTTATTATGCTTATTCCTGAACCAGGCTTTGATACCAAGCTGTAACGCCCCACTCCGAGACCCACTGTAACAAAGAGTATTACGGGAGTAATACTGTCTGTTAAAGCGGAGAATAGAGTATAGTGGAAGCGACCATCTATAATCAAGCTATAACTATCTACCGAACACGTCGAAAGGTGGAATCTATTTAAATTTTTCTCAATCAGGTGGTTCGACATATTCGGTAAATACTTATAACGAAATTACAAATGGCTAAAGATCTATCAGGACAAAGCATAATAATAAATAAATGATAAAAACATCACAGAACAGAATCACATAACAGATATAAAATCCCAGAACAATACATCATCAATACAGATCCAAATATCATAAGTGGGTACAAAGCCACTGCTCACACATGTGAGTCAAAAATATGTACATATCAAAGTCTGAATGATAATATAGTAGCAGAATAGTGGACAAATAAAGCGCTATCTATCAGCATAGCAGATAATGTCCAAGCGGAAGCACAGAAGCTAAGTCCAGAGACCTAACCTGAAACAACTCGGTCTGACCCGAGCGAAAACACTCGGGTCAGGCTAGCTAAACAATCAGTAATAACTGAGATATATAATAATGCGGTACATAAGTAAAACGGTACTTATCCAAAGAGAAGTATATTATGAACCACATGAATATAATGACGATCCCTAATCATCAATAAACAATAAAAATCTCCAAAGATAAATCAACACCAAAGTGTAGAATAAATAAAATCGCCTCATATCATCGGCGTAGCCAAAGCTATAAAAAGATGCCCATAGGCAATAATCCCAATAGTGACCAGAGTCTGTGATCAATGCCCAAGCAAAGATCGATGCTCCAAAGAGCCATGGGGATATACTGAAAAGTCAATGAAATCAAACACTGAAAAGCAGTGTCCAGAGACACTGTGGATCCATAAGGTAATCGCACTTACATCGTATGGTTCCATAGAACCAACACCGAATGGCGGTACTCGAATGGATATAAAAAATAATCAGATAATACAAGTTTTGCACGTGCACCGACCAGAGTCGTTGTTGCCAAGTACTGTAGAGTTGTGATCGATCACTCGCACCGATGCGAAACGCGCGAGACGGCGAGATCCTTCCCAGAAGGATAAAGGCCCAGAGGCACACGCCGAAAAATAAACTGCTCCATAGAGCAGGTGTCCAGAGACGGTTGCCCAGAGGCGTGGTGACCCAGAGGTCCAGTACTGGCCGCCCAGAGGCTAATGTGTCACTAACTTCTTGGAGAGGAACCCGCAAAGTGTTAACAATGAGTCCCATACCCCACGTTCGCACTAAACGGTTTCCTAACCAATAGCAAGCTCACACTCCAAACAATAAAAAGTCTACCTCATATCATCGGTAAACTAGACCCAAAGGTCAAAACGATCAATCGAATAGGTCGGGGATTAACCGGAAAGAAAATACACACGGTTCCATAAGCCGGAGTTTTTCCCAACCGTTTAAGCACCTTTCCACTTCGCTCGACGTGCTAAAAGTGAGTGTGAGATTTTTTTTTTTTTATTATAGAAAATAATGGTGTAAAACGGATTTATAATTGATTTTCGAAATCACTTTTAAAACGGTCTTTTGAAAGGTCTCCTATTATGGAGTAGTTAATTTAATAATTAAAATAATATTATATAATAATTTTCAAAAGCCATTTAGGAGTGAAAAATCTTTTGAAAATGATTCATAAAACCAGTGTACGAAATCTAGAGACAAATCTCAAAGAAATCAATGAAAACCAGAAAATCATCAAAAATATTCTAAGTGTTTGTAAACATTCAAAAACAGCTGTGAACTCAAGTTCGATAATTTATTTGGACCAGCAAACTGTGTCCAAATGTCATGAAAATTTGCAGGCATGTAGTCCAACATCCCTACTTTAATATGCAAAAAGAATTTCTGGATTCCGAGTTGAGACGAAGTGGCAGCGACGTCTCAAAGTTGGACCCAGAACAAGATTTACACTGTTTACAAACAGCGACTAGAGTTCAACTTCGACACGAAATTCGAAGTACCAAACGAACTCCAATGTTGCCCAAATTTTACAGAGATGGAGTTAGAAACTCCACATTTCCAACGAGACCAAAAACGTCGAATTCCGACTTCGGATGCGATCGTGGCGGCATCTCGAAGTGGAGATAAAAAGTCTGGAACAGAGTTGAGAAATAATTTTTTTTTTTTTTTTTTTTCAAGCCCAGCCCACCTGGGCTGGGATCCATTCAGACCCCAGCCCACCTGGGCTGGGGACAAGAGGCCCGCCCCAGCCCATGCGGGCTGGGAAATGAAAGAGCTTCCCCAGCCCGCATGGGCTGGGGAACACGGCCCGCCCCAGCCCCAGGCGGGCTGGGGTTCTGGGCCCGCCCCAGCCACAGGCGGGCTGGGTTCTAGGGCCCGTCCCAGCCCCATGCGGGCTGGGGTTCTGGGCCCGCCCCAGCCCCAGGCGGGCTGGGTTCTAGGGCCCGTCCCAGCCCCATGCGGGCTGGGGTTCTGGGCCCGCCCCAGCCCCAGGCGGGCTGGGGTTCTGGGCCCGCCCCAGCCCCAGGCGGGCTGGGGACCTTCGGCCCGCCCCAGCCCCTAGCGGGCTGGGGACCTTCGGCCTGCCCCAGCCCCATGTGGGCTGGGGACCTCCGGTCCGCCCCAGCCCCTAGTGGGCTGGGGACCTGCTGTCTGCCCCAGCCCCTAGTGGGCTGGGGACCTACTGCACCTGGGCAGCAGCCTGGGTGCAACCCAGGTCTGCCCTGGTGCACACAGTGCACTGTTTCAGCCTGTTTCAGGCTGAAACATTCCAGCCAACAAATTTTTGTTGTTTTTGAGGTTTTGGGGTGTTTTTTTCAGTTTTTGGCATTAAAATTTTCACCAAAATTAACTAGCAATTATCACTAATAGGTATAACTAACAATAATTACTAATAAATAGTAATTACCAATATTACAACTAGCATTAATTACTAATCAATAGTAATTACCTCTACCAATCAAGCAAATAAGCAAACACTTCAAGTGCAACTTTCCAAAGCAAAGAGGATGTGGATTAGAGAGCTTCAAAATTACAAAGAGAACAAAACCAAGGATTACAAAGAGATTTCAAAGATTAAAATAAAGATTAGAAGGTGATTAGGCCTAGGATTGCATTACCTTGCTAGGATTGAACAAGTCTAATTATGAAGAGATGGAGATGGAGCTTCTAAATGGAGGCCATTAAGTTTACTTAGGTTTAGGTTTAGGAATTTATGAAGAGGAGGAGGGTTAGGGTTATGGGTTTAAGATATTATATAGGAGGGGGTTAGGCTAATGGGTTATGGTAAGGGGGTTTTAAACCCATTAGGACTTAGTTTATTTTCTAAGTTATCATGTGCAAAAAAATCCTAATAAGCATCCAATTTTAATTAAAACCATGTAATTATCTCATTTGGCCCATTAACCCATAATCACTTTTTATTTAAAAATTCCTCATTTCAACCTAAAATATCTTAATTTGCAAACCAATAGTAAATTTAAATCCCCGAAAATTTGTTTAGCCCCCTTTTTAACCTAAAGTCATAATTTTAATTCATTATTCGGTAATTGCAATCTCAGGGTTGTTACAAAAAAATCCTTGGCGACTGCTAGCTTCTCCACTTTCACTCATAAGTTTCATCTATTCCCTCATCTCTTCACTCAAGAGTCTCGTCTTCACATCTTCTAATGTCAGTGTGATTCTGCGATAAATCAAGCTGTTAACGAATACCATTTATCGCTCTAGAAGAGTGCACAATACCACTATAGCCTTTTGCTCTTCATCCACATTCAAATCAATAACTTTCATCTTCATCATCAAGTCATCGAAGAAGTTAATATGTGCTTCAATGTTGTAAATTTCTGCATTTTATAAGTGAAGAAAGTCTTTAACAAAATTAGCATATTCATGAGCGACTTCTTCATGTAGAGATCTTCCAATTTCTTCCACAAGCCTCAAGTAGTAGTTTCATTACTAATATCTAGAATGACATTCTCACCCATGGCCAATTGGACGGCAGTAAAGGCCTATTTTTCCATCTCCTTCTTTTCCAAGAGGTATCCGCTGGCAATGATCCTACATCAAACATAACCTAATGACCAAGATTTCTTCTCAACACCGCCTTCATTTTCCACTACCACTTCTCAAAATCATTATCCCGTTCCACTTCTCTATAGCCAACTACGAACCGGATGCTATATATGAAAACTTAGTATAGGGTGCATACTCTTGGGTAGGTCTAACCTCACTTCGATCTCTAGAACCTACCATTTTATCGATCACCTTCTAGCCCTAGGCTTAACAACAACCTTCAAAGCTCTTATACCAAACCATTAGGGTAGATTCACGCAAGTGACTGTAAATCAACCCAAATAAACATGGATATATAATGGTTCCACCATCGCGAGATAGTGTGCATCCTCTTTGGGGAGAAGAGATTTTATCACTTTTTAAGAATTTTTTTTACAAGATTGATAATGAAGGCTAAGAAGAAGAATAAGAAATACAACTTGAGAGGGTGATTCCAATATCCATAGAATGACTATCTTTATACAGTGATTATTACTTAGGGTTGAAGTAGTTTATTATGGTTATAAATCAATACCTCATCAATTCTCATATTCATATGAAAAACATTTATCTGTTTGATTTCCAATTTGCACGCACCTAATAAGATTTCTTCATTAATCAGCTGATCAGGAAATTGTTTGATTACTTTAGTCTTCCAGATAATTCTCCTTCTCATGTAGATAATTTATTGCCTTCTTTAATGGAATAAAAGAGGCAATATATTTGAGTCATTACCTCAAATATCTTCCAAATCGTCTTTAATTGGAAATATCGTATCACTGAAATCAACAATATCTTCTAAATCTTCTTTAATATGGAAATATTATATCATCAAAATCAAACAAATATACAATAAAGCAATGCATAGATTGACATATACCAAGTGTTTGTGATTAACTAAATACTGAAAACGTTCATCGATTTTCATATAAATTCACATACCCAGCAGTTTGCTATCCTTAGATCATCAATCACACATTTGGTGGTTGCTTCAATTATTTCAACATCCAAACATCCTTTAGCACTTAAATTATGAGTAATCAGCGTTACTTTTCTAGTATTAGAGTATTCAGATCTGTTTTTAAAAAAGGACATCAATACATACAACATATGTAGATGTAGTGTTTTCTTTAACTAATTCTACTTAAAAGAGTACCTATCAAAAACCTCCTTAATTTGTGGAATATTGATATTTAAATACAATTTTGTCACCTTAGTTGAATAATAAGTGAAATAATCTGAAAATAAAATATTATTATCCATATTCTAAAGCTCATAATTTGGAATTGTACATGTATGTCCAAAAGTAAAGACAGTTGTTGATGTAACAATAATAGGAATTAGATGAGCAAAAGTATCCACCAATGATTCATCCATAACACAAGATTCTATTTGTCTGACCGTAAAGACACAACTTTCTTTCCATTGTTTCAGAATCAATCTATTACATGCCGTGTAACTCATAGTGGATAAAAACCCGATATAGATCAAAACTTGATTGTTTCAATATGCAGTCCTCTCTTAACAGATTATATTCCATCCTTTTTCGTAATTTGAAAAATGTCGGATATTGAACATAGAATACCACCTACATCTAAATATTTTTCAAGATAGACTGGTATACATGTTTGAAAATAAATTATACACTGCCAACAATTAATTAATGTAGATAGGAATATAGTCATACCAGTTAGTTGTCCCTTTTTATCAACCTGAGAATATAACACACTTTTATCAACAAATCCAAATTTGTACCTGGGAATATTGGTATGGATTTTTGGTGAAGTGGCACAATAGTGGTGAGATCAAATCTATAGAGATCACTTCAAGGCACATCGATGATGCTCTTATCAAGACATTATTTGGCCTGACCACTTGTTTGAACAAACAAATGGGTGCTATGAATTATGGCAAATCATCTTCCAAGATACAATGGAGCTGAGACGATTAATCTCTTCAATTGGTTGCGATAGCACTATCGAAATCAATTCAAACTATTTTATGAATTGACTGTAGTGACAAGAGTATCGAGTTTGTGATCTGCAATATTACAAACCTAAAATAATATTTAAAGAAATAAGAGAGGAGAAGAGAAGGAGATTTGAAACAAAAGGAAACTGAATTTTGGAACGCTTTTCAGGCGTTTCTGTTTTCATAGAGAAGAAGATTAAAAAACTGAAACAGTTTGTAGGCATTCCTATTTATAGTTGGAAATAGGTGCCTTTTCATTATGAGAAGACGCATCCTATTCATTTCAAAACATCACGTCGTTTGTAACGGTCATGTTGGGCTTGTTAACAGGTTAAGCTCTGGCACGTGTGTGGTAGTTGTGCATGACCTCCCTCCTCATAAAAAAGCAAGCATTGGGTGCCCAAAGAGTCTAACCTTCTCGTGAGGAACCTATGTTTAAACAAATATAGTCCCTTCTTTTCTATGGTGTAGGACTATTTCCAATCTCACACCCTACATCTTCTCTTTCTCTTCTTCTCTTTTTAAAATAAGTAACATAAACAAATAATTTTACAAAAATTTATACTAACAGGGAAGATCATCTACAACAACACAAACTTTTGTAATTCGTGTATCAGTCCTAATAACTATGATCCAATCTTCATCAATAGCTTTATAAGTTGGTTCAGAATTTTGAATATTGAATTTTGTAATTTCATACACTGCTCCTTCTTCAAACGTATTTTCAAACTGTTACAGTATATGCTTCCGTACAACTATAAGCTTTTGGTTTCTCTACATTGATTGCAAGTTTAAGTTGATAAGATAATTAAAGCCAACATAAATCAATAATAATATCAGTACATAGCTGTTAGTAAGTCTAGAAAATTACAATGTAAAAATAATATAGTAACAAATAAATGTATAGATTGAACTTGATAAAGGAAGTTAGCAGTACGAACGAGGTATTCAACAGTAGATTTGTAACTATATTACATACTGCACTTGAGAATGTGAATGAATTTGTAATTATAACTCATACTACACTTGATAAATGGGTTGATCTGTACCCAAAAAAGAAAAGGAGGAAATGAAATCGAATTAGTTGTAACTGCTACCCCACTAAAGGTAGCATATTTTAAAACGTGAACAAACTGGTGGTTAAAAATAATAACCACCTTTGACACAATTTAAAGTGCAAATCCATTAAAATATATCGATAGGATAGTTAAAAATTTGTATACAGTACTAGTAGCATGTACATACCTAATAAAAATATAGTCATACACATAATACCTAAAATATAGTGGAGGAAAGAAGGATTAAAGTTTTACATAACAATTGATTTAAATAATGTAAACTATCTTTCAAGGAAAGCTCAAATTTAGTGTTGCCATACTGTTGGAAAATTTGGTAATAAAAATGAATTATTAAAAGATTGAAAAGAGTATAGAATACCTTCTTATTGAATAGCCCACATTGTGAGGAACTATAGAATGTTCCTATTTAAATATATGATTCACAAGAGAAAGGATGGGCCCTTTGGGCATCCAATATTTTCTCTTGTGTTGAGGAGGGAGACTATGATGACCATCACACATGCATGCGCATCAACCGACCAACTCGACCCGACCTGACCCGAGCATGGCTTGGCTTGGCTAATGTGATGTAGAACCCTTTATTTTTATCATTATATTTTTTAAACCGACTTTGACTTTGTAATAAGACCCAGTAAATTTAGATCTAGTATTTTTTTATGACAACTCCATTTTCTACTTATATTTTTCCCTATATAAACCAAGCTATTTGACAGAATTTTCATTAGTTTCAAAACCGAGTTCTCTTCTTCTTCTGCCTTAAAACACAACTTTAGATCCGAGCAGTATTTTTTTGGGTGCTGTAGAATTAGCGTTCTTTGTGCAAGAGACTATTGATACTGATATTTAGAGTTATTTTATTTGGAGGCAGTGCTGCATCAGAGAATGCCTTGCACAATTCGGGTATAGCGGCGAAATTTTTTAAAGAGAGCGACCAAATCTGTGACTCGGCCACAAAGACACTACAGATTCAGATCGAGGTACAAAATTTTTAAGACGTTATGGCTTCAATCACCGATGCATATGCTGCTCCGATGTCAATATTTCAGGCTCCGATTGTGTCTGCTACGCCGTTCAGATTCGAGCGCCTGCATTTCAAACGATGGTGACAAAAGATAGAGTTCCTTTTGATAACGCGGAAGGTGGTCGCTGTACTGACAACCGACAAACTACAACTTCCTGCCAACCCCAACGATGCTGAGACAGAGCAGATGCGAGCCTGGACAGAAAAGTCAAAAGGGCTGTAGACTTGGACGGAGCAAGATTATCTATGCAAAAATTTCATCCTTAACAGACTAAGTGACGATTTATATGATTGCTACAACTCGGACAAGTCAACAAAGGAGATTTGGGATGGCTGCAAAAGAAATATGATACCAAGAAATCTAGAGCAAAAATGTATGATGTCAGTCGCTATTTGAAGTTTCAAATGATAGACGACAAATCTGTGGAGGCGCAGTCGCACAAGCTTCAGAAAATTGCGCATGAGATCATCTCTGAAGGTATGGGTTCTGATGAACAGTTTTAGGTTGCTGTGTTAATTGATAAATTACCCTTAATTGGAAAGACTTTAAAAATATTCTCAAGCATAAGACTAAAGAGTTTTCCTTAGAAAGTTTGATTACTCGTCTTAGTATTGAAGAGGAGGCTAGAAAAAAGGACCAAAAAGAAGAGGTGCTTGTTGTATCTAGCAACAACACTAAGAAATCCACAAACGCAGGTCTGAAACCAAATGTGAAAATTTTCAAAAATCAGAATCGCAAACCAAATCAAAACCACTACAATCAGCCTCCGAACAAACAGCAAAATGCCCCCTAAAGAATGGTACTGGACAGCTGTTCTTATGTTACAACTGTGGAAAACCAGGCCATATGGCATGAAAGTGTCGGAATAGGCCAAATCCTGCACCGCATGCTAACCCGACTAAAGAAGCCCTTGTGGTTGTGCTTACCGAGATCAACCTCGTTGGTGGATCAGAAGGGTGGTGGATAGACACTGGTGCTTCTCTCCCTGTCTGCAATGATCGTGAAATATTTAAAACATATAATGTTGCTAATGACATGAAAGTGATGTTGGGAGATTCTCACACCACTACTGTTGCTGGAATTGAGATTGTAGAGTTAAAGTTTACCTCTGGAAAAATATTGTTGCTGAAAGATGTGATGCGTACTCCAGAGATAAGGAAAAATTTAGTATCCGGTTTCTTATCAAATAAAGATAGTTTTACTCAAATTATTGGATTGGACTTGTACACCATCACTAAAAATGGTGTTTTTGTTGGTAAAGGATATGCTATAGATGGGATGTTTAGGTTAAATGTTGATTTGAATAAAGTTAATAGTTTTGATTATATGTTGTATGATTTTAATATTTGGCATGCTAGACTTTGTCATGTTAATAAGTGACCGACTCATAACATAGTAATTTAGACATAATCCATAATCTTTAAAGTATCCATATGTGATTCAAAAAATGTGAATACTGTAGCCAAGTTAAAATTACAAGGACCCCGCATAAATCTGTTTTAGAGAGTCAGAACCTTTAGATTTAATATATTCTGATATATGTGAACTTAATGGCACCTGAACTAGGAATGACAAATGCTACTTTATTACTTTTATTGATGATTGCTCTGATTTCACTTATGTTTATCTCAAGAAAAATAAAAGTGATGCGCTAGATATGTTCAAGTTATTTGTCACTGAAATTGAAAACCAATTTAATAAGAAAATTAAGAGACTTTGAAGTGATAGAGGAACAGAATATGATTCTAGCCTATTCATTTAATTTTATAATCAACATGGCATAATACATGAGAGAACTGCACCGTGTTCGCCTAAAATAAACGGTAAAGGTGGAAGAAAAAATAGAATTTTCACCGAATTAGTTGTAGCTATTTTATTAAATTCGGGTGTAATATCACACTGGTGGAGGGAAATTTTTTTAACTGTTTGTTTTGTTTTTAAACAAAATCTTAAATCTAAGAGAAAAATTTCACCGTTTGAGATTTTAAAAAAATCATAAACCCAACTTGTTTTATTTAAAACTTAATGTTGCTTAGCATATGTTTGTATTCCCGACCCTAAAAGTATTAAATTAGAAAATCATGCATATAAATATGTTTTCATTGGTTATCCCATTAACAGTAAAGCATAATGATTTTTTGATTTGAATGCTCAAGTTATTATTGAGTCAAATGATGTTGACTTCATTGAAAATAAATTTCCGTTTAAACTTAGGAATAGTGGGGGCACATCTACCACTAATAATCCAATAATCAAAAATAATAATATAATGCGAAAATTGAATTTGAACCTAGAAGAAGTAAAAGAGCTAGGATAGCTAAAGATTTTGGTCCAGAATATCATGCTTATGCGCTAGAAGAGGACCCTCCTAATCTAAAAGAAGCTCCGTCTTCTTTAGATTTTGACCTCTGCTAAGAAGCTATAAATGATGAAATGGAATCACTTGAATCTAATAAAACTTTGCATCTTGTTGACTTACCTCCAGATTGTAAAACTATAGGTTGTATGTCGGTACTTAAAACGAAGTCGAAACCTGATGGTACAATTGATAAATATAAGGCTCGTCTCATAGCTAAAGGATTTAGACAAAGAGAAAACATTGACTTTTTGATACCTTTTCACCTGTCACAAGAATAACATCAATTTGAGTATTAATTTCTCTTGCTTCACTTTATGATCTACTAATTTACCAAATGGATGTAAAAACTGCTTTTTTGAATGGTGAATTAGAAGAAGAGATTTATATATGGACCAACCTAAAGTTTTTGTTAAACCTGGTCAAGAGCATAAAGTTTGCAAATTAGATAAATCTCTATATGGTCTTAAAAGGCACCTAAACAATGGCATAAAAAATTTGATAATCTAGTTATTTCACATGGTTTTAAAGTAAATAAAAATGACAAGTGTATTTATTATAAATCCGAGAATAACATTTGCATTATCATATGTTTATATGTGGATGATTTACATATATTTGGTTCAAATATTCATGTTGTGAATCATGTTAAGTCCATACTATATGACAATTTTGATATGAAAGATCTTGGTGAAGCGAGTGTAATTCTTGGTATTAAGATTACTAAGTCTGAGAAGGGAATTTCTTTAGATGAATCTCATTATACTGAGAAGATGTTAGAGAAATATAATTACTTTAAATGTAAACCTGCTAGTACACCATATGATCCAAGTGTAAAACTATTTAAGAATACTGGTGAAGGTGTAAGACAGTTGGAATATGCGAGCATTATTGGCAGCCTTCGGTATGCCACTGATTGTACTAGACCTGACATTGCCTACGTCGTGAGATTATTGTGCAGGTTTACTAGCAGACTTAGTATAGAGCATTGGCACACTATTTAAAGGGTCATGAGATACCTAAAAAGATCTATAAACCTTGAATTACACTATCAGAAGTTTCCGGCTGTCCTTGATGGATATAGCAATGTAGATTGGAATAAGTTATTAGATGATTCCAAAGCCACTAGTGGATATATTTTCAGTATTGGAAGAGGAGCTGTTTCTTGAAAATCTAAGAAACAGACTATTTTGACTCAATCCACTATGGAGTCAGAAATTATAGCACTACCTAATTCTAGTGAAGAAGTAGGTTACTTAAGAAATCTGCTAGTTAAGATATCTTTACGGGAAAAATCGATACCAGTTGTGTTGATTCATTGCGATAGTACCGTGGCTATTGCAAAGTTGAGAACCGTTATTACAACGGTAAGAGACGACAAATTCATCATAAGCATAGTACTGTAAGAGAGTATATCTCTTCAGAATCTGTAAGAGTGGATCTTATATGCACTGATGAAAATCTTCCGGATTTTTGACGAAAGGATTGGCCAAAAAGAAAGTCATTTCTAGTACACCTAAAAGAATGGGACTATTGCCCATAGAATGAGAACTCAGAAAATGAGTAGTCACTCATAATAGCAACCCAACCTTATGGCTGGAGATCCCAAGAACTAGGTTCATTGGGTAATAACTAGTTATGAAGTGGCATTGATTGAACATGCTAGTTTCAATAAATAGAAGAATATAGTCCTGAAGCGATAAGAGGATGAGTTTAACTCTTAATGAAATCTATACTTTATGTGGAGTGGAGTACCTAGCTATAGGAGTACTCTTGATAAATTCACCTATGTGAATGTGGAAATGTGGTCATTTCCTATGGAATTTTGGGCAAAATTTTTAGAGCGTTCACTAAACTTGGATAGACATGCATGGTCTTTAAAGCATGGGCTATAGACTACACCCTAGAAAGGTTGTGTGTGGTTTGATGTCAGAGATAGAGTTCAAGACTACGAGTCACTCTAGTATAATCTGGATCTTACTCACCATGCAAAGGTTCAAATGGAAGGATACCTTTGTTTATAAGCAATCTTATAAAATTAGAAATTGCTCGAGAAAATTGTTTTTAAAAATTCAAGTGGGGGCTTGTTGGAAATTTTGGTTTTAAAAATGAATTATTAAAAATATTGAAAAGAGTATAGAATACCCCTCTTATTGAATAGTTCCACATTATGGTAAACTATAGAGTGTTCCTATTTAAATATAGGATTTACAAGAGAAAGAATGGACCATTTTAGCACTCAATGTTTTCTCTTGTATTGAGGAGGGAGACCATGCTGACCATCATACGCACACACGACGACCGACCAACACGACCCGACCCAGGCTTGGCTTGGCTAATGTGATGTAGAACTATTTATTTTTGGCAGTATATTTTTTAAGCTGACTTTGACTTGGTAATAAGACCCAGTAAACTCAGACCCGGTATTTTCTCATGACTCAACCCCATTTTCTACTCAAAATTTTCCCTATATAAACTAAGCTATTTGACAAAATTTTCATCAGTTTCAAAACTGAGTTCTCTTCTTCTTCTGCCTTAAAACACAACTTTAGATCCGAGCAGTATTTTTTGGGTGCTATAGAATCAGTGTTCTTTGTACAAGAGACTGTTGATACTAATATTTAGGGATATTTTATCCTGGAGGCGGTGCTACATCAGAGACTGCCTTGCACAATTCCTACACAGCAGCAAAACATCTTAAAGAAAGCGACCTAGTCCATGGCTCAGTCATAAAGATACTACAGATTCAGATCAAGATACAACACAAACTATAGTTTTATCACACGTATTTGTCAAATAAAAATACAGTATAAATCACAAAAGATGGTATGATTTAGCACAATAATAGATGATGTCATTTCTATCAAACAATTACAGCATTTAATCCATAGAAACGATTGGGAATGTAGTCAAATGTCTCATTGGATTAATAATTGCAAGCAAGTACATAAAAATATGTTTAATTTTAAGTCACATATATTGCCAAACATGTAGGATAGCAAATGCCATGTTTATTATATCATAAAAAACAATTTGTTTATTAAAATGAAAACTATCTAAGACAATAAAATAATCTATATACTAAAAAAAGTGCAGCAGAAGAAACTTTATATTTCTCGTCTATATAAATCACTTGCGCACTAAACAGTAAACAATGTGGAAGTGATAGATAATTTAAGGTTCGATGACGTGATAGTAAAATATAAATGGTTTAAGAGCCAAAGAGGATGAAAAACCAAACAACATAGCAACTGAAAGTATTTTACATAGATTACTTGAAATCACAGTTTCATATGTATAAAGTAAAATAAGCGATAACACATTGTTGAACAGGATTACAACTGAATTGATATACTATTTTCGAATGCTTTTACTATGCTAGCAAGTTAAAATCCTCTGAAGACCGAGTATGCTCAATGCTAATATACATCGTGAAAGATACATTACGACGCGTGAATGAATTTATCGTGAAGGAGACATTTAAGGTTTGTGAGTGTGTATTCTCCTAATATGCTCAATGCTAATATACATCATGTCCTTTGTCATGTGATGATTCAACACATTGAACATAAACTGCTAGTACAACTATATAATTAACAACGAATCGTTCGATCACATAATTTAAAAAAGAATTTAATGTAGTTTTCCATTAGTTTCAGTTAAACATCAAATGATATTATATTGAAAAAATTTAGAGTTGGAGAGATTTAATAAGACATTCATGGAGAGAACAAAGTAAATAACATTGGAGAGAGATTTAAGGGGAGATGTTAATGACAAGTTTATTTGTTTTTTTGTCTTCACACTATTTGGTTTGCTAATCTAAAGTAAATAAACCTCTCAAATGGTCGGTTTTATAAGCATGTGTTTGATTAAAGGAATGATTATGCTCACTTGAGGGAAAATAGCAATGTCCATGTTTCTATTAACTCTTTCCATCAACGTGATATACTCTTTCCATTAACATGATATAAATTATGCCTATGTTACTAAAAGTATGACTCAAAATAATGTAAAAGTTTATGGTATGATACTTTTTTCAATCAGTATCTGATCCAACGATTTATTAATTCTTTATAAATGTCAAAATGCAGAAATTAATGTACTCAAACTATTTGAAATAAGTCTCCTCGCTAAAGTAAGAAGCTAATTATTTGGTACGTAAGATGCTATGATTTCGGAAAATAACTGGTAATACAATGGCAATCGAGTAGCCATTCATTATTGCACTTAATCAAGCCGTACGTATACCACACACTTAAGATATATTACGTCTCTCTTGCGATGTATCTCATTCTACATCCTCATGGTTTTTAGAATTTCATAATTTGAAATAAATTGAAACTTTAGACACTATCATGTTAAAAAATGAGTGAGGTCTTAAAACATCCAACATTTTTTGAATTTTAAGCCAACATAAACCACCAAAACATTTATTTTAACAACTGATTAAAATATGTTAGGATCATCTAGATTAATCAAAATATTACGAAGTTGATCTTAAATCATGAAAACATATCTACCAATTTTTGTTTGACGTCAGATTATGCAACTTTAAAAACCAAAGTGAAACAAATGAGGTTTGGTAGAGATACAGAGAGAATATGATCTATTGCTCTCTCCTTTTGTTATAAATATTCTACAACCCTATATTTTCTGTAGCTACAAGATTAAAATCAAATGAAGCCTTGGGATGCTCAATCTACAAATTAAATATAATGTAATCAATCCAATTGTTCAAGTGTGTGTATTTGCCATTTCATTTTTTATTTATTTCTATGAAAGTGATCTGATTTAGTATATCTATTTTGTAATAGGAATAATCTAATTATTAAAGTGGATAAATTAGGTCCCAATATTTGGAGAGAGATTTAAGGGGAGATGTTAATGACAAGTTTCTTTATTTTTTTTGTCTTCACACTATTTGGTTTGCAAATCTAAAGTAAATAAACCTCTCAAATGGTCGGCTTTATAAGCATGTGTTTGATTAAAGGAATGATTTGGCTCACTTGAGGGAAAAAAGCAATGTCCATGTTTCTATCAACTCTTTCCATCAACATGATATACTCTTTCCATTAACACGATGATATAAATTGTGCCTATGTTACTAAAAGTATGACTAAAAATAATGTAAAAGTTTATGGTATGATACTTTTTTCAATCAGTATCTGATCCAACGATTTATTAATGTTTTATAAATGTTAAAATGTAGAAATTAATGCACTCAAACTATTTGAAATAAGTCTCCTCGCATTTGAAAGTAAGAAGTAATTATTTGTTACGTAAGATGTTATGATTTCGAGGAATAACTAGTAGTACAATAGCAACCGATGAGCCATTCATTATTGCATTTAATCAAGCCGTGTGTATACCACACTGTGCGTATACCACACCATGCATATACCACACGCATAAAGATATATTATATCTCTCTTGCGCTGTATCTCATTCTACATCCTCATGGTTTTCAGAATTGCGTAATTTGAAATAAAATGAAACTTTAGAAACTATCATGTTAAAAAATGAGTGAGGTCTTAAAACTTCCAACATGTTTTGAATTTTAAACCAACATAAACCACCTAAATATTTATTTTAACAACTGATTAAAATATGTTAGGATCATCCTGATTAACCAAAATATTGTGAAATTGATCTTAAATCATGAAAACATATATACCAATTTTTGGTTGACTTCAGGTTACGTAACTTTAAAAACCAAAGTGAAACAAATGAGGTTTGGCAGAGATAAAGAGAGAATATGATCTATTGCTCTCTCCTTTTGTTATAAATATTCTACAACCCTATTGTTTCTGTAGCTACAAGATTGAAATCAAATGAAGCCTTAGGGATGCTCAATATACAAATTAAATATTCTGTAATCAATCCAATTGTTCAAGTGTGTGTATCTGCCATTTTATTTTCTATTTACTTCTATGAAAGTGATCTGATTTAGTATATCTATCTTTGGTATTGGGAATAATCTAATCATTAAAGTGGATAAATTGGGTCCCAATAAAGCGAAAATAAAGTTTTTGATTTGACTATATTGTCTTTACTGTTTTGAGTGAAAATAGTGGAATATGGAGCAGTTCATGTCAACCATGCTCCAGCAAAAACGTAGTTATACAGAGAACCACGCTCAGGCAGAGTATGATTCATTAGATAATCGCGCTTAGGTCGAGCATGGATCGACTGATATGCACACTTAGTGTAAGCATGGTTCTCTAGATAATCACCCTCGGGTAGAGCTTGGTTAGCTTTCATTCATTGTTGACTGTATTTGAAACAAGAAAAGTAAAGACATTTTGAGATAAATTAGACATTAAAGGCGATTAGTGGGGTGTATGTTTTTATTTTAAAGTTGAGGTGGGTGTAAGGCAAAAATTAGGGTGAGAATAGATGTGAGCGGTTCCACATAAAAACAATATTTTCGATCAACATACACCGAGACAAAAAGTGTGTAAATATATGATCAATTTTGTGATCAATAATAATGCAATAAATATGGAGCCTTCAACCAGAATGATTAGGTCCCCTTTCCTTTTCTTTTGGAAAGAATTTGCAAAGGAAAATAATACGTTTTTCCTGAAATTTTCAGCTATGATGGCGACCATAATGCAAAATGCTACAATTGTAGAAGCTAATGGCAGCAGACCGAAGCTCCGTCAGCCCATTTAAAGAACCAACCAGAGAATTACAACCTCAAAACTAATGAACGTGTACTAGAAAATAACCAAAGAGGAAATTGAAAAAAAGAAAATGTTGCAAGTGTTGTAAAATTGATCTAGTGCATGACAAAATTCAGACGATCATAAACCATGCTATTGACCCACAAGTGCAAAATCAAGTTGAAAAAAAACCTGCAAAATGAAGAAGTTGATCAAAATTTGATCAAACTAGACAATTCTTGATTTCAACCCCATACCAATCAAAATTTGGTCGGTGTTTGCACTCAGAAATGATGAATCCCCCCTATAAGGACACGGTCGAAATCAACATAAAGACATTGCACTAAACCGGAGGAGCGGTCAGCTAATTACTATGGCATGCAATTATTTAATTTATTATATGATTTAACCCTTATATAAAATTCTATTCAAAATAAAGTTTTTTCTATTTTCTATTGTATATGTTTTTATTTTGTGATACAGCAATGATCTAAATATGTTGAACATGTATAAATAAAAAATCTTTAGAAAAAGTGTAATCGATTGTAGTTGTGAATTCCTCGATAATCATGAGTGCAACTGTAACACCCGTAAATTGAATGATAATTAATTAAAGAGAATTAATAAATAAACATTAAAACCAAAAAATAGAATTTTTGAGAACATCGGAATTGGGCTACGAAACTTGCACCATTGTGTTCTCATGATTTTCTAATCGATTTTAATATATAAAGTTTCACGATCGGAGTTCAAACGAAAAAGTTATTAACTTTTGAAGTTTTCGGATCGAAGACAATTCAGAAGATATTATTAGCTTAGCATTTAAGAAATCGCTAAATATAAATGAATGTAAATTAATAGCGTTTAATAAAATTAAATCTAATTAAGAAAGCGGAGAAGGAAATAAATAAATTGAATGCAGAAGAAAATAAATGAGAATTAATTAACGTTAAAACAAACGTTAATAAATATGAACGATAGCATTAAAGAGAAGAAAATTAGAAAATAAATATTGTTAATTAAGTTAAACTATCGGTACACTAATACTTACTTTAAGTAAAGGTAAATTAAAGTTAACGTTAATATCAAATGGAACAAAATTGGTCGCATAAGGAAAGAAATGGAATGAGATAAACATAAAATAATGAATTAACATATAAAGGCAACAGGTCGACCCTTTATTGTGAACGGTGGCAATAGAGCAGTGAGTGGTCGACCAATGGTAGCCAGCGGTTGATAATAATCCTAACCCTAATGGTCCGGATTTTATAAATTAAAATCTAACCGATGAAATTGATTTATGCGCTTATAAATACAGGCATAACTTCTCACTTTGCTTTTCATATTTTCTGAATCAAGGAGCGAAGCTCGGCTATTTTCTTTTCTCCACAAATTCTAGAAAATGTAGAAATTATAAAATAGTTAGTGTTTACTAAAATTAAATCTAAATAAGAATAGGGAAAAAGAAATAAATAAATTAAATGTAGAAGAAAATAAATGAGAATTAATTAACGTTAAAACAAACGTTAATATATATTAACATTAACATTGAAGGAAACAAAATTAGAAAATAAATATTGTTAATTAAGTTAATGGTACACTAATACTTACTTTAAGTAACATTAATTTAACATTAACGTTAATATCAAATGGAAAAAAATTGGTTGAATAAGGAAAGAAATGGAACAAGATAAACACAAAATAATAAATTAGCATATAAAGGCGACATGTCGACCCTTTAATGGGAACGGTGGCAATAGAGTGATGAGCGGTCAAAGCCAAAGGTTGATAATAACCCTTGGCCTAACGGTCTAGATTTTATAAATTAAAATCTAACTTATGAAATTGATTTATTCGCCTATAGATGTAGGCCTAACCCATCACTTTTCTTTTCATATTTTCTGAATCAAGGAGCGAACCATCATTTTCTTTTCTCCACAAATTTAGAAATTACAAAATAGTGTATATGTGTGTGTGTGTTGGGGAGGGGGAGATAATAGCATAAGATAAAAGAGAAGAAGAATAAGGGGTGAATCAATTCTGCAAAGAAGAGGTAAATTCTAAACCTAAAACTTTACAACTACATTTAATTCAAATCTCTTCTCAGATATATAATTCTAATAAATACGTATACATTTTAATACATATTTTGGTATAAGAAATGGAGTCAAATAAGAAGAATGGATTTAGATTTGGAGATTTGAAAACTTAAAGGTGAGTGAGAAATTATATATATTTTTATATAATATTGGATTTATATCATTGTAAATATGTTTCTTGTATGCTTGAATATAATTTTGGAGTTGTATGCTTAAATATATACAAATAATGAATTTGAAAACCATACTTACATATTCCATGAATTGTTAGCTTTAATTTAATATTGCATATAATTAAATCTGGAAAGCAAGGGTGAAAATAGTCCCTAGATTTATAATAATGGATAATAAATCCAAGTTTGTTGGTTGAATGATATATGTTAGTTAATATAAATTGGAAGCTACTATAATTTAAACTGGGATTAAAGTAGTATTGTAATTCATTGGAATAAAGTGTTGCGATGTAAATTTCTGTAAATTATCCGGTTTTATAAATATGAATAAAAATGTACCATTTGAAATAACAAGGAACATGCCTAAAAAGAAAGAGACGTATAAAATATGGATGTTTACCATATTTTGTGCCGTCTATTTCAACAAAAACAAAAAAGATAATTTCCTTTTAATTATAAACGTAAAACAAGTCTTCTTTTAAATAATTTATGAAAAATTACAATGTTAACATTTTTTTTTGAAAAGATATAATTCCAACGTATTAAAATGCAGAAATCCTTACGTATAAATCAAAGTGTTGTAAGTAGAGATGATAACAATAATTCAATTATAAATGTGCGATAAGTTAGAAAATAACATTAAGTGATGAAATGTATGTAAAGTAATGAAATGAGTAATTAAGAGAGTAATAGTAATCAAAGAAAGATAGTAATAGTTGAAAGGGAATTGTAGGATATACCTAATAGTATCAAATGAAAGTCAAACAAAAAAAGGTATTTAATCTATTAAGTTAAAAGTAAGCGGTAAATGACATTAAATTGGCGTAAATAAAACACGAAGCAAGTTAGGTAAAATAACTAAATACGAACGATTGAACATAGGAGGCGTAGTAACTAAATAAATTTATGTAGCCTCAAGTATGCATTTATGACGGTTGTAAATTATTGAATTTAGTCAATAACTTGGAGTAATTAAATATGACATAGTCATTAATATGGTTGGAATGCAAGGTCAGTAGTGTTATACAAAAAAGTCTACCCACCGCAAGGGGCCACCGGTAGTTGTGTATACATTATACTGATGTGAGACATATTCAATTGTATGACCCATGGAATTTTACGTTCGCGTATAGGTGAAGGGAATCTACCAAAGTATGATGGTTTGCCCCAGTCGAAGCATTAAAGGGCCAAGTAGAGTCTGCTTCAACCTTTTAGGGGGTATGTGTTAAGTAACCAAATGGGCATTTCCTTGATTGCATTAGGCAATCTAAATGGGACGGTAAGCTTAGGCTCGACACTATGATGGTGAGGTTGGTACCATATATATGAGGAGTAGGAGCTGTTTACATAGGTCGAGATCGTCATCGGTCATGAGTGGCCAATGGAAAGACAAGAGTTACGCTTAAACGGGCTACACCTCCTACTAATGGAGACCAAGATTAGGACATGCATCGTCTCACAGTTGTTTGTTAGTTCGGTTGTCGTTAGAAGGAAAGGCTAGATAACCTTTTAATTGGGGTCTTTCAAAATGACATAGAATATGGCTAAATAGTTGTAATGCCATTATTAGGCACTACGGGAGTTTCTTGGTATGCATGGTGACGAGGACGTGATACTGCGTTGACGCTGGATCCCGACGGGGTGCTAAGTTACGGATACTAGTGGGAAAAGTCTTGGTCCAAAGGGGGGTTGTGGTACTTATACATACACACCCACTTATATATACGTATGTAGTTATTGTACACATCGAGTAGGTGGGGCGTATCATACGCGTATATGAAGTCAAAACGACTAAGTTTTAAAATGTAATAGAAATCAATCGGCATAAACTAGTGTTATGTAAAAAGCATGTAATTTACCTATCACCAGAACGTTGTTCTTACCCCTCTATATTACAACCCATAGGATAGACTTAGAGGTACCTGTACCGGTATAAGGCGGAAATGGTGTAATGACATGCATGCTCGATACTAACAAGTGCACTAGACATCAAAAGTATTATCCTTGGTCAATAGTTATATGTTTATTATACTTTACTATTCCGCTGTGAGTTTATATCAATAGTGCTCTAATATACTTTTGTTGTTTACAGGATACCAACACCAACGATCCATACTTTGGTGGATTTGGATTTTCGATTTAGCGAAAACCTGGGCCCACTGAGGTGAATGTAATCATAGTAACACCCTGTAATTAATATTCAATTTATTAAAGAATTAATTTATAGAAATGATAAATAAAAGGGGCGAAGTTATAGAAATAAAAAAGAAATATAGAGAGCATTTGAGTGTACATTTGCTTACTATTAAGGTCACTCATAAATGATAAATAAAATATGAAAATGACAATGAGTCAATGGTGAAAAGGCTGGGAGTGTCATGACCCAAATTATTGTGGGACAATAGATATAACTCTTTCCTCATTTTTATTTCATTCTACTCAAAAATAAAAATAAATCATCTCCTTTTGTTTTCATGCGCCCTCAACCATCCCACTCTCTTTCTCTCTCCTCTACCAACACGCTACCTACCTTACCTAATCCCATCCCTATCCTTTCTGAGATGTCAACACCCGACCCGAACAAACCACTTGACCCTGCTATCGTCTCACCATCGCCTCTCTATCCCCTTCCAACCCCTCGATGTCATCCTCCCTCCGAGCAATTCAGCCGGCCTCACTCAACCATGGACATCCCTCTTCAAATCTAAACCCAAAAATGCTAGCAAGTACACTCCTCTCACATTCAACCTCTCCTACAATGGTGAACCTCTCCTAATACCTGAAGTTGTCTTCTCTGAAGATCTCAAATAATAGAAAACCCAACTTGTTGGTTTTTTTCTTGATGAATGTCCACCATACACTGTTGTGATTAATCATCTTAATCGAATTTCGAAGCTAAAAGGTAAATACTCTGTCAAATGCGACAACACTCACTCCTATTTTGAATTCGCTTTGAATAATGATAGAGCAAAGATCCTACAAAGTGACCCAATATTCATCTGTGGGAAAATGTTTATAATAGCTAATTGGAACCCTAACTTTGGTAGTGTACACCTTCAAATTTAAAAATGCCACTATGGGTACATTTCCATAAGATTCCTTTAATTGCCTAGACAACGGGGATAAACTGGCTTGCATGTCATATCGGGGAACTCATTTGGTTCAATGAAACCACTGAAAGGTTATCTAGACTTGAATACACGAAGCATTTGATAGAAATCAATGCTGATAAGGAACTACCATTTATCATTAAAGTTAGTGAAGGAGAGAATATGTCCTATGTTAAAGTGAAATATGATTGGAAAACCCTTTATTTGTGTTCAATGCAAATGCTTTGGGTATCTTAAGGAATCATGTGTTGTGTTGAATTATAAATCAAAGAGAGAAACTATAGTAAAAGATGAAGTTGAACCAAATAACACCAAGAACAAAAACACTTCTTCCTCTGCCTGGACCAATAAAGTTGATATGAGAAAGACTATAAATAAATACTCCCACGCAAGTAATGAACACTGTAAACCAAATCCAAGGAAAGTACACAAAACCCTATTAACTACCATTAATTCAAACCTACCATGTGCTCAACCAACTCTACCCCTCTCTAATAACACCACTCCACCTGTCAATCATGTTGCCTCCACGTCCCAACCCATCTACTAGCCTTCATGCAACCATCTTAATTCTATGCACTCATCCCACTCTTGCACGGACAACATGCATGCATTTACTCTTTCTCATAACAGCTTTGAACTGCTCAATAAAACTTATGCACTGATACACATATGCACAACCAACCTTCCTTACACTCTGCACCCACCAACCATGCCAATCAACACCTCATTCCCTCTTCATCTTCATTATCCCTTATTTCACAAGCCAAACCTACCACTAACAACACCTCACCTCCTATTCATGAATCCCCTATCAATCCTCCTTACATCCTACCATACACTAATATTCATCTCCCTCCACTATTTTATCCAACCTCATTGATCAAAACATCATCAAAGCCAACATCTTTCCCGACCAAACCACCAACCTCATCAACATCCACTGTAGCTCCTCCACAGCTGCTGACAACATTACCTTCATCTCCTTCACTCTTCTTTATCAACTTCTCATCCAAATCCCCCTGCTCTAACCTCTTCTCTAAACCTACCCATGATAAACGTAGGACTAACAAGAAAAGCAAAAACAAGAACACAAGGAAGAAAAACAATCATTCCTCTGACACAGAGAATGGAACTGAAAAGGAACTTAAATATGATAGCCCTACCAACAACTCTATTAGGAAGACAAGATCTTTTTCACCCTGGTAAAACCAAAATCATAAATTAATGATTGATAATATAGGAGTGTGGAATATTAGTGGTGCCCACCTCAATATCAAACAAAAAGAGCTTCAAAACATTATTGTTGAACACGATTTCAATATGCTTTTTGTCCTGGAGACAAAATTAAATTCTGAACTTACCGAGAAAGCCTACACCTTCATCAAACATGACTGGAACTATACTACCAATCTTGATTCTGCCCCCTATGGTCGTATCATGACACTTTGGAACCCTGCAATCTTCACTACCACCACTATCCTTTCTACCCCACAACTTATACACCGTAATTGCAAGCGCCTCCCATCATCTACATATTTTTTCTTTATCTTCATCCATGCTTACAACAACTATGAACCTAGAAACAATATGCTTAACCACTTCCATAATTTGAACCCCCATGACTCTCCATGGATTCTCATTGGTGATTTCAACTATATGCATTTATCTCACCAGAAACATGGTGTTAATCTTCTTACCACCCATGACATCTTCTCTCTCAACCAAGCTCTCCCCACAACTTACATCCTCCCTGTTCCCTCTACTGGCTCATCCTTCAATTAGAACAATCAAAATTACCATGGCAACATAACATTATGTACATTAGACCACTACTTCTTCAATCATCATGCCCTATCCACTTAGCAAAATATATACACCTTATTCCCAACCCACGGTTTTCCTGATCATAGCTCCATCATAGCTAAATTGGGAGTGGAACCCATGAAAACAATCCCCTCTTTTAAAATTTTTAACTGCTGGACTAAACATTTGGAATTTGAACAAACCTTTTTGCAGGGCTGGAGTACTGAAGTTCACGGCAACCCTATGTATATCCTTCAACAGAAACTTAAAAACACTAGAAACTTCCTAAGATCATGGTCCTCCATCACATTTAGGAAAGGTTCTAAAATCAGCACTGATCTCAGGAAACAACTGGAAGTTGCACAACAGAACATGCTTGCCAACTCTAATGATTCCAACCTCTCCAAGATAGAACATGAAATCCAAACCAAACTCCTTGCTGCCCTCTAAGAAGAATTTGAAATGATCAAATAGAAACTTGGAAAGGAGTATTAGTTTGAAGGGGACAGAAATACCTTCTTTTTCCACACCACTTTCAAGGTAAAACACTCTAAATCTAGAATTCTCACCATATATGACAGGTTTGGCACATGCAGGAATGAAGACTATGAGATAAAGAATGCACTTGTTGATTATTTCCATTCCACTCTTAATGACACTCACCTCCCCCTCAACCAATCCCTCCTCTTTGACCTCAATATTCCTGACATTAATCACAATGAAGCCCCGACCATCATTGCCCCTATCACTAATGCAGAAATTAAACATGCCTTATCCAGTCTAAACTCCACAAGTTTAGGTAGTCCTGATGGATTCAACTCACATTTTTTCAAGCTTACTTGGCATCATATCTCTCATGTATTCTGTAAAGCCATCTACCACTTCTTTAAAACCAACATACTGTTAAGAGGCATTAATGCAACTAACCTGGCCATGATCCCTAAACGACCTAGTCCCTCCTCAGTTGAACACTTCAGACCAATTGCATGCTGCACTGTAATATACAAATGCATCACCAAAATCATAGCCCTCAGAATCAAACCTCCTCTTTCCAGGATCATTAATAATAACCAATCTACCTTCCTCGGTTCTAGAAATATAGCAAATAATATCCTTCTCACCCATGAACTCCTGAGAGGTTATAACACAGATAACATATCACCTAGATGTATGTTGAAACTTGACATACAGAAAACATTTGACTCTATTTCCTGGCTCTCCCTAATTTCCATCATGACTAAAATGAACCTTCCTAAAGAATGCATTGCATGGATATACACATACATTTCCACTACAAAATATTTCATCATTATTAATGCATATGCCATTGGCTACTTCTCTACTGCTAATGGCATAAGGCAAGGTAACCATTTGTTTACCTATCTATTTTATCGTGGCTGTAGAAGTCTTCAATTGTATCATCAAGAAGCAGGTCCTGTCTAAATGCCTTAACCTCCACGTGAAATGCAGAAACCCTATGATTACATCTCTTATGTTTGTTGATGACCTGATTCTCTTCACAAAACCCAACATCTCATCCATTAACTTTATTCATCCTAGTCTTACATCCTTCCATTCCATTACTGTCCTCCAGATCAACAGAGCCAAATCACACATTCTTATTGTTGGGATCGGCAATCAGGAGAAAGCAACCATCTGTTTGCAACCAAATTGGTCACAAACACCCAAGAGTAGATTTATGTAGAGAAGTAAATGAAAAAAATAAAATTAAAACTGAGGAATAGAATAAGCTAACAGACTAATAAAAGCAATAATCAAGAACACATAAATTTATAGTGGTTCAGCGTTGTATACCTACGTCCACTTTGAAGATCATCTTTACTAATCCGCTAATAGTCTGATTACAGTAGCAAGAAATAGGAAAAACTTGATTGCAATAAAGACTAAAGTAACTAGCAGCGTAAAGATCCTCAGAATGACCTCTTAGGTTAGTATTTATAGGTGAAGGTGACCGTCAATCTCTCTGAAACTTCAGCTAAAGGACCATCTAACCCATATGGGCCTACCAGAGGGGTCGCTAGGCCCAAACCTCAATGAAGAGGTATTGATATTGATCCCTTCATTGGTCAATTTTTGGGCAACGATATCTATAGTGGCTTCTGCACGCTTAAATGTATTGGCTCTTCAATTTTCAAGTCATTTGGATTAATAGAGCTCGAGTTATTACATGACCTTTGATTTAAGATTTTTTATGTCATTGTTTCCTGCCAATCCCTCTAATAGGTTGGATGCCGATCCATCTCCTTTCATAAGCTATGTCGATCCCTTCTTTATGAGTTAAAGTATAACTTTCCAAGTCAATAACCTATGTCGAACCATACTCACTTGACTACGTTGATCCCTCATTTACTCAATCATATCGACTCTTTACTCGCTCGACCATGCCGACCCATATTCAATCATCTATATCGAGCCCTCCTTTATGAGCTAAAGTATTCCTATTCGAGTCAACATACCACGCCAACCCCTTCCTCGCTTGATCATGCTGATCCATCCTCATTCAGTTACGCTAATCCCTCCATTATTCAATCATGCCGATCCATTACCATTCAGCTACGATGATCCCTTGCTTATCCAATCATGCCAATCCCTTTGAAGTTACCAAGCTATTCCGACCCTTTCGCTTGTTTAAGCTATATTCCATATTTCAAACATCCTGCATTGTTTATCTACCAATTCCGTTCAATTCTGGCTTCAATCTGCACTTTACATTCGGGTCCTACAACCATTGCTCCTTGGTCATCGTTCTTGATAACCGTCGAATCTATCTTGTGCAATAAGTTCAATATAGGCATGTCAGGATACCGGGTAACACTTGCCCCCCCTCCAAAGTACGTCTTATGAGTAACATGACGTGCTTTGAATTGAAACAAGTCTGAATTGTTGAAAAGAGGTTCATCTAGCTTCCTGAATGATTGCTATTCCTTTGTCAACTCGTTTTTTCAAGGCATTGAATTCTTCATTGATTGTTAAGATGCTTGGTCGATTTCCAATAATATAAATCCAGTGCCATATTCCATCAATATATATAAGTCTGGTTTTGCGAGACTTATAAAATTTTATTGTCTGGTCCATCCCCGAACTTGAAAGTTTCAGGTTTGATTTCAATTTCTGTTGATTTCAGAAAGTTGAACCTTTAAGTCACTCTCGTGCGCATTTATATACACATTTCTGTTGTTGGCTCCCAGATGTGCTCGAACACTTACGGGTCGTTTCCAATTTCAGTAACATCTTGTATATTCATGTTCATAGCAAAATCCTTACAACTATTTTTTTTTCCTTTTTCTCCTCCCTTTTGTTTTGTAAAGATGTATAGGGGTCGGCATGCATTATGTCGATCCCTACTTTGAGTCTTGCTAATAGGGGTCGGCAAACTTCTGTGCTGATCCCTCTCTCCCCAATACGCGCTCAACACTTTAGGCTGACCCCTCTACCATATATGTATCAGCTCTTCTTTCCTTCCTTCTTCACTTATCCTATTTATTTGCTTTTGCACCGAGCCCTCTTCATGAACCCAAGTTCTCCGACCTTCGGCCTTAAATCCATCCACGATTCCAACTAACCCACAAACTTGCCTCTCCTTCGTCTTCGATTGGATAGTCCCCAAACACTCGACCTTATCTTAATATGAATCTCCATATTTTCGTATAGGGTATGATTTTGTAATACTTCCTTTAATTATACGATTATACCCTCAGCCTTGAGTTGTTGATGTGTGTACGAGGTCGTGATGGCAAACGATCTTGGAGAGGTTGACGATTACTGGAATAAGGGTTTGGTAGATTGAATTAGGTGAAGGAAGAGGAGAGGAGGAGAAAATATGAGGGTTCGGCGAGGGATTTTGATGGAAGAAAGGTCAGGAGTAGAGAAATGTAGGGATTGGTAGACGATAATATGGTAGGGGTCGGTTAGGTAGGGATCAGTATTTTTGGGGTTAGGCTATCATCTGGGAGAGGGATCGGTAGATGGTGTTTAGCTAAGGGATCGGTCATGGTGGTGACATATGGATCGGCATTCCCTGGTTTAGCTGAGGGTTCGGTATAAGGGTTTTGGATAGGGATCGGTATTCCCTTTGGGATCGGCATGGAGTTAATATTTGGTTTCTCGGACTTGCAAACTAATTTAACTTGATTTGTTCGAACAATCATTACTGATTTGTCTTAATGACCTTGGACATGTGATGACGATGAACTAAATAACATGCATATCCACTGTTGAACTGGAGATTGAACAATCGAATCCCTGGAACTTTCAATATGGACTAAAAACTTGGAAATGAACTTAAACGACAAACTTCACACTTTGATATGCCGTTGGCCGATCCTAAAGCTTTCATAACCGGTCAATATTCTTACCAGTTGAGACGGACAGCGATGATAGTCTCTCTGGAAAAAACTCCTAAGTCGTGTTGTTCTATTTCGCATTTCTGATTTCAAACTATTTATATCTGTTATATACTGCACTGCACTTCACTAGTTCACACTTAGCACGGGGGAATATGTTACTTTTTCTAGTCTCGATTATCTACTGAGTATAGCTAATATAGATTCCAGTAGCTTGAAGCATTCAGTTGATATGTCTTCTGATTCGGCGATGCGACACAATGGTTCTGAAGCAAAGTCAAGTTCTGCTACTATATCCGGTAGGCTTTCTCCAAGCCATCATATGGAACAAACAGAAGTTTCTAACCCATGAGCCGATCTTTTTTCAGATATTCCAGTCCTTCTAGTGGAGAACATAAGCCATGCTCCTGATGTTGTAAAGGGTGTTATTCTTCTAGATAACCCAGTGGACTCACAGGCTTCCCGAATTGGCGAAGCTGCTCTCCGTCGGTTATGTTCTATTCATGGAATCCCATTTGAGGACGTCTTAGTTCCTTCAAGAAATAACAGGCCTCAATTGTCCCCGGCAGGGCATACGGCATGCAATAAGTTTATGTATTGGGCTAGATGTGTACCGCCCTTCAACTCGTTCATCCAAGAAATGCTGAGATACCTTGGGATATCCCCCACTCAACTTCATCCAAAAAGCTACGCTATTATACATGGAACCTTCTTGCTGTTCATGAGTGTTTTATTTCGTCCACCTACTCCCGAAGATATAAGATTTATCTACAACTTCAAACGGCGGTCGGGAAACCCTTCTTATGTTTTCTTGAATACTTGCCAAATTACCAAGTTCTGACGGGCTCTTGGAACAAACTCTCATTGTTTAAGCATGAATGGTTTTACATGTGATGCCCTCTCGGCTTTGCGAGATGATGGTTAGAAGGATGTAAGTATTACCTTTACTTCTCTCTCAAGTTCACTAATCTAAGTCATAACATTTCCTTTGAATCTACTAACATCTGGAGTTCTTTCAGGTGTTCGCCCATGTCCTGAAGGCGCCGATTTTTCAAGAGTTGTCGCTGCCATTCGCGCTACCCCCGTTGAGGATAGGGACATCAAACTCCTTGTAACTGATGAGTTACTATCCTTGTTCGGGCTGTTGGAGGAGGGCCGTAGTATCAGACTCCCCGGAAGTGCAGCATTGCCGAGGAATGTTGCAGAACAAAGAAAGGATATTGTCAATCCCGTTGTGCCCCCCTACCAAGGGGACTCGAGACGATACCGAAGAAGGCAAGATTAAGGATTCTTAGGCCGACAAGCCGGGGGACGTTGAGGCAGGTCTGGAAAAGGCGCCAATGGTCGAACCATCGCAAGGCGTACAATCCCAAACACCCAAAAAAGATAGAAAAGGCTGGCGTACAAGCTTCGCAGAAGAAAAACCGCCACAGTTCCAAAGTTTGTTATTACACTTGTTGAAGAGGAATCGTCTTCTCAACACTTGGAAAGTCCGCTAAAGCGATTTTCAAATCTTCAAATTTTGGACGACATCATGACCTATGACTTTTCGAATATTAACATTGAAGGACTCAACTCTCCCGCTAGAAGTGGTGAAGGCATCTGATCTTCTTATAAAGGAGAGAAAACCAAATGGTGGCTTCTAAATGCTTAAATATATTGGCTCTTCAATTTTTAAGTCATTTGGATTAACAGAGCTCGAGTTATTACATGACCTTTGATTTAAGATTTTTTATGTCATTGTTTCCTGCCAATCCCTCTAATAGGTTGGATGCCGATCCATCTCCTTTCATAAGTTATGTCGATCCCTTCTTTATGAGTTGAAGTATAACTTTCCAAGTCAATAACCTATGTCGAACCATCCTCACTTGAATACGCTGATCCCTCATTTACTCAATCATGCCGACTCCTTACTCGCTCGACCATGCCGACCCATATTCAATCATCTATGTCGAGCCCTCCTTTATGAGCTAAAGTATGCCTATTCGAGTCAACATACCAAGCCAACCCCTTCCTCGCTTGATCATGTTGATCCATCCTCCTTCACCTACGCTAATCCCTCCATTATTCAATCATGTCGATCCCTTACCATTCAGCTACGATGATCCCTTGCTTATCCAATCATGCCAATCCCTCTGAAGTTACCAAGCCATTCCGACCCTTTCACTTATTTAATCTATATTCCATATTTCAAACATCCTGCATTGTTTATCTACCAATTCCGTTCAATTTTGGCTTCAATCTGCACTTTACTTTCGGGTCCTACAACCATTGCTCCATGGTCATCATTCTTGATAACTGTCGAATCTATCTTGTGCATGTGAGAAATGCGGATTAAGGATCTTAAGGCTAGAATTAACACTAGAGGGGGGTGAATAGTGTTTTAAGAAATTTGTTAATCTTTTTGAGTTTTATCTTAATTTGTTAACAATGTATACACTAATCAAACACATATATGAACACAGATTCAAACACAGATGCAAATATAAAGTAAAAGCAGTAAAGGAAAGAACACACCGGATTTTATACTGGTTCGTAGTTACCCTACATCCAGTCCCGCAACACAAGTACGGATTTCCTTTCAACAACAATTCAACAATTACAACCCTCGGTTTCAAGGCTACGAGGTACACCCTCCAGAATGACAATCCTCTGGGTAGAGATACTTGATTTCCGGGGCAACAAGTTCACCCAATTGATTTCCAAGGCTACAATCACACCTTTTCTCGCTTAATTGATTTCCAAGGCTACAATCACACCTTTTCTCGCTAATATATTACAAAGAAGTCTATAACTCTGAATAGCACTGAGAACCTTGTAGAGATAGTGATGTAGAATCAAACTAGAAGTAATCGAGTATGATTCGATGTTGATTTCGGCAGAGTAATGGTATGATTTTGTATTAAGAAATGTGGAAGAAGAGGAGGAGTGAAAAACATAAAAAAGTGATTAAAAATTCGTTGAAACTGACCCCTATTTATAGAAGATCAACAGCCATAACCATTCATGAAGAGTTATGGCGAATAGACACTTCTTTTGAAATTTGAATTTTGAACTTCAACTGTCACTATGTCGACATAGTGCCTAGGGGCATGTCGACATCCCTCAGCCAAAGTTGATATTTTGAATTTCTATAAAAGTAATATTTATCTTATATAAAAACTATTTAAAACTTTATAAATATACTTGAATATAGTTGAAATTCATAAGTAAATATAAAGAACAATATATACATAATTTAACTATAATTTTATATTTAAATCTAAGTATAAATATTAAAAGTTAAATATATTATTTGAAAAGACATTTAAAATCAGGAGTAATTTGACTTTGAAATTAAAGATGTTTTGAGGCTAAAATTATTTAAAATCAGGATAGAGAGTTTTGAATCTTTTAAAAGGAAAGTTTTGAAATCATTTTGAAAACATGATAATTTTGTAAAATCATTTGAATTAAAATTAGTGGATACAAAACAATGTCCCACTAGATTTTCGTAGGTTCCATCCTACTTAGGGTTCCATCCCTTTAATGGGCTCGAAGTGGATTCCATTCCACAAATAAATTGGATATTAAGATGTCAGTGCTTTTCTACGAGTTTTAACAAATATTCCTAATAAAACAAACTTAACCTTGAACTCTTGAACTCTTGATAATCTTGATACTCATGAGTCTTCTATCTCTATATCTTGATCTATACTGTACAGTCTTCATTCTTGATACCTGCATGGTTAGATCCTGCATATACATATATATCTAAACTTTTAATGTTAGTATTTATATTTTATAATCTATTATAAGGTTGTTGTCATCAAAACCATCATCTCATGGACTAACAATCTCCCATTTTTTGATGATGACAACCTTTGTTTATAAAATAATCCTTCTATCCTAGTAACTCCCTCTAAAACTAACAACTCCCCCTTAATCTATGCCTAACTACCCTATTTTATATTTCTCCCCCTTTGTCATCAACAAAAATTTACTCCCCCTTACTCTTGTACTTTAGTACCTGCATTGATAAACTATACAACGGAATATATAATATATTGATTAAGAAATAATGATACTTATGAGTATAATAACTTAATTAAAGACTATATTCATTTCAGTGTGTATATATATATATATATATGTTTCACACATCAATCTTTAGACCAAATAAAATCAATCCACACAAAAGTATCAATTCAAACTAAATTAAATCAAACAAATTATTTCAGACAAATCAAACAAAGAAAGAAAATTAAACGTTACGAGGAACATCAACCCATCCTTCTTCTCCAAAGATAGGGTATTGTTTGATGGCATCCCAATTCTCATTATCAACAGATAGAGAAACGGGAGGATGTGCTTCATTATCATCCTTGTGCAGGGAGGAGATCATCCAACGAATTGCATCGAAGTGTCTCTCTTGTTCCTTGATCATCTGCATTTGACTCAATTCTAAGTGACGCTGATTACGGAGGATGATAGAGAGAATATTCTTGAATGAATTGAGTGTTTCTTCAAGATTTTCAGATAGATTGTGAATAGGATTGGCCATAATTGAATTAGAGAAAGAAATGAAAGATATAGATAATGAAAAATAAATTTCAGTGAAGATTTCTGGAAGAAACAGGTATATATAGGTGTAGAAATTCGTTTGAAATGAATAGACATATGGTAGTTATTCAAATTTCAAATTCAAAATGATTTGTCATTTCTGACCAGTACATGTTGACATAGTCTAGGGGGTATGTCGACATGGGGTAATGAAATTTGATGGCAATTTTGCTTTTGTGAATAATTGTGTATATATATATTTATATAATATACTAACATTTATTCAAGAGATAAGATAAGCTAGATAGCAGAAAGGAAATTCAATTTCATTGCATAATAGGATAATACAATGATTAAACATAAAGAACTACACGAACATTCGAAATAAAATAAACTAAGACAAATACAATAAGATACTAAAAGATAAAACTAGTTAGAAGATGAAGATGATGAAGATAGTCCAAGTTTCTTGCTGACTTTTGAAAAGAACTTGTTCATCTTTGAAGACATGTTATCCAACTTCTTACTAATGGATCGTTTTAAAATCCGTTGATTCTCCAAAATTATCTTTTGGTTTTTGAGAAGGGTTTTGTTGGATGGATTGGAAGGATATTCAATACTTTCTAAGGATGTTTCACCTTCTTCTTCTTCTTCTATTTCCATTTCATCCCTTTCTTCTTCTTCTTCCTCTTCCATTTCTTCATGACCCAAACGCTCTTCCTTTTCGGTAAGAGTCTCATAAGGTTGAAAAACATATGGGATTTTCATGAGAGAAATGTTTGAGATATTAAAAACATTTCTAGAGACAAATTCTTCACCTTTGAAATCCACTCCATAATAGTTGAAAATCCGAGTAAGGTAAATTCCATGATATAAAGTGCTTTCTCCCATTTCAAAATTTTTAGGACGAAGTTCATCCAAAATAACTTACGCCCAATTGATATCATAATTTCCGAAAATAGCAAAAAGTGTTTTGCGCACTTTTGAGGTAGGATTGTTAAAATTTCCCGATCTTGGGGTCAAAGTATGTTGCAAGAGAAGATTGACAATTCTTGCTTTAGGACGAAAGTTTCGGTTTTTAAATTCAAAGTTTTCATCTCCTTCAAAAATATGATGAAATGTCTCACGATCATGTTCATCGATTTTAAAACTAGAAAGATCCATTCTCGTGCTTTTGCAATTAAGAATGGTACCCAAAAGATCACAATTCAAAACAATTTGAGTGCCTTTGACACTACTCCAAATTTCATTCTCATTTCCATTATAAAAACCACGGTTTAAATTAGCATAGAAGATTTTGACAAGATTAGGATAGCAAACAAAATCATTTTGAGAAGAGTCAATAAGACTTAAAACACCATTGTTTGCAAAAAGAGAATCAATTTCATAAGAAGAAAAATCTTGAAAAATAGCAAATTTTTCGGGATGCACTTTGGCATAATTAGCATAATTGATGTATGCTTTAATTGCCTCCGGATCATTGAATAATTGCTCTTTGATTTTTTTGGAAATTCTCATGGTTGAGGGGTTGCTTGAAGAAGCCATTAGAGTAGAGAGTAGAGAGCTTGAAGATATGAAGAGAGAGTTTGAATTTGAAAATGAAAGTGAAAAGATATGATAAAAGATAGTGAATAAATAGACTTTCAAAGGACATATTCTCTGGTCAAAAGGTATCTTTTCAGAGAAATAAATGAAGTGAAAAGGTGGAGGGAAATTCAAACATTTGAATTCAAAATTTGATATTCAAATTCAGGTAGGTATGTCGACATCGTGGTAGGGGCCATGTCGACATGTGCCTTTGAATTTTCATGACTAGATTTTTCCTAAGTTATCTAATACATACATACATACATACATATATATATATATATATATATTATTAATGTCTATATTTCTGAAATATTATTGTACTTATAATATATTTCAGAATGTGTCAAAAATAATAAAAATAATAATAAAATAATAGTAAAAATAGAAAATAAATTTTAAAATTCAAACAACATATTAATTCAAAATCAATCAATCAAACAATCAAGCAACTAATTCTATGCAAGCAATTTCAACCAATTGTATTGTAAATGTGTACCTTTTTCTGAATCCATTTCTTTGAATTCGTCGGAGTCGTGAACTGCAGTGAAACACAAATTCGAATTATCCGTCTTCTGATCATCATCACTTGAGGACGAGTCTGAGTCATCTAGAGCAGCAGTAAATGCATGCTTCTGTTTCTTTGCTGGTTCATTGTTCATAGGAGGATTCTGCCTATCTGGATACGGACAGTCTCTTTTGATATGACCTGGTTCATCACAATTGAAGCATTTGATAAAGTTTGGTACTGTAGTTTGATTACCGGAATTCTTAAAGTTGTTTCTCTTGGAACTATTCAATTTTCTGTACTTCGGGAATTTCCTAAAATTCCTGGTCATAAATGCTATCTCTTCATCATTATCACTGTTTGAGTCTGATCCATCGGTCAATGCATTGAATGCCATTGATTTCTTTTCAGATGCTTTGCTTTCTCTTCTCCCAATCATTTGAACTTCAAACGACATTAGATTTCCAATCAATTCTTCTATCTTTAAAGTACTGATGTCATTTGCCTCTTCAATCGCAAGTGTCTTTTGATCCCATTCTGGAGTGAGAGAATTCAAAAATTTTCTGACTTGATCTTCTTCCGAAAATTCCTTTCCCAAAGATATTAAAGAATGCACAATATCTTGAAATCTACTATACATATCTGAAATAGACTCATTAGTATTCATTTTATATAACTGAAACTGATTTGTGAGCATGGAAATTTTGGTCTGTTTAACTTTGCTTGTTCCTTCGTGAGTTACTTGCAAAGTTTTCCAGATTTCATATGCAGACTTGCAAACTGACACTCTATTAAATGCATTTCTTTCAAGTGAACAAAACAGAATATTCATTGCTTTAGAATTATTTTGTGCAACAATCTTTTGCTCAGTGGTCCACTGTGCAAAATTAGTTGTGGGTTCAGAATATTCAGTTTGTGTGATATTCCAAGTATCTAATCCTACAGATTGTAAATATATTTTCATCCTAAATGCCCAATATGCATAGTTACTACCATTAAAAAGTGGTGGTCTGGCAGTAGACTGACCTTCTACAAATGAACTAGTGTTGGTGGTAATAGCAGTACTAGTGTTAGTAGCCATTTTGAAATTTTTCAAAATTCAGATAATTAAACTTTTGAAAACAAAGCTCTGATACCAAATGTGAGAAATATGGATTAAGGATCTTAAGGCTAGAATTAACACTAGAGGGGGGTGAATAGTGTTTTAAGAAATTTGTTAATCTTTTTGAGTTTTATCTTAATTTGTTAACAATGTATACACTAATCAAACACATATATGAACACAGATTCAAACACAGATGCAAATATAAAGTAAAAGCAGTAAAGGAAAGAACACACCGGATTTTATACTGGTTCGTAGTTACCCTACATCCAGTCCCGCAACACAAGTACGGATTTCCTTTCAACAACAATTCAACAATTACAACCCTCGGTTTCAAGGCTACGAGGTACACCCTCCAGAATGACAATCCTCTGGGTAGAGATACTTGATTTCCGGGGCAACAAGTTCACCCAATTGATTTCCAAGGCTACAATCACACCTTTTCTCGCTTAATTGATTTCCAAGGCTACAATCACACCTTTTCTCGCTAATATATTACAAAGAAGTCTATAACTCTGAATAGCACTGAGAACCTTGTAGAGATAGTGATGTAGAATCAAACTAGAAGTAATCGAGTATGATTCGATGTTGATTTCGGCAGAGTAATGGTATGATTTTGTATTAAGAAATGTGGAAGAAGAGGAGGAGTGAAAAACATAAAAAAGTGATTAAAAATTCGTTGAAACTGACCCCTATTTATAGAAGATCAACAGCCATGACTATTCATGAAGAGTTATGGCGAATAGACACTTCTTTTGAAATTTGAATTTTGAACTTCAACTGTCACTATGTCGACATAGTGCCTAGGGGCATGTCGACATCCCTCAGCCAAAGTTGATATTTTGAATTTCTATAAAAGTAATATTTATCTTATATAAAAACTATTTAAAACTTTATAAATATACTTGAATATAGTTGAAATTCATAAGTAAATATAAAGAACAATATATACATAATTTAACTATAATTTTATATTTAAATCTAAGTATAAATATTAAAAGTTAAATATATTATTTGAAAAGACATTTAAAATCAGGAGTAATTTGACTTTGAAATTAAAGATGTTTTGAGGCTAAAATTATTTAAAATCAGGATAGAGAGTTTTGAATCTTTTAAAAGGAAAGTTTTGAAATCATTTTGAAAACAAGATAATTTTGTAAAATCATTTGAATTAAAATTAGTGGATACAAAACAATGTCCCACTAGATTTTCGTAGGTTCCATCCTACTTAGGGTTCCATCCCTTTAATGGGCTCGAAGTGGATTCCATTCCACGAATAAATTGGATATTAAGATGCCAGTGCTTTTCTACGAGTTTTAACAAATATTCCTAATAAAACAAACTTAACCTTGAACTCTTGAACTCTTGATAATCTTGATACTCATGAGTCTTCTATCTCTATATCTTGAATCTCTATAATGTACAGTCTTCATTCTTGATACCTGCATGGTTAGATCCTGCATATACATATATATCTAAACTTTTAATATTAGTATTTATATTTTATAATCTATTCTAAGGTTGTTGTCATCAAAACCATCATCTCATGGATTAACAGTGCAATCAGTTCATTATAGACGGGTCAGGATATCGGGTAACACTTACCCCTCCCCAAAGTACGTCTTGTGAGAAACATCAATTAAAAAGTAGTTTAAATGGTGTGTTATAGTTTGAGGGCTTATGTTGAGCTAATTAATAGCACAAATAGGCCATACTTATGATAAGCACGTCAATTAAACTTACTAATGACCAAAAAAGAGAGATCATAATTTCATGTTATGTTGAACTATGTGATCTAGAGAGTGGATTTATCTCTAAATTGTCTTTCTACTCTCATATTTTTATCACTTTCTTTTTGTCATTTTCTTACATTTTTAGCTAATCACTCTCGACTTTGCTTTAATTTGATTGAATAAAAATTTAGAATCTAACAATTCCCTGCGGATCGACCCGTACTCGCCACGTACTAACTTTTGTACACCATGCGCTTGCGGTTATTTTTATTATAAATTTTTCGGTGGTTTTCTAACTCGATAGAAAATTCATCGTTAAACAAGTTTTTGGTGTCGTTGCCGGGGAATTGCTTTGATTTTAATTCTATATTCTTCGAATTATTTTGTTTGATTTCGTGTGTTTGTTTAGTGTGTTAGTTTGCATTTAAAAAAATTGTATTGTGTTGTTGTTTGATTTTTTGTTTGCATTTTGTTTGTGTGTTATTGTTTTCTAGTGTGTTGTTCATTTGCATTTGCGTATATTTTAAAAAAATCATACACAATTCAAAAAGAAAAAAAAAACTTGTTTCATTTCAAATTGCATTTACAGTTTTACTCCATATCGTTCACAGCACATTTGCATACTGTTCACTGCACATCAAATACAAAGATTCTGGCAAATACCATCCACTGTTACATTATACTCTTCACCACATTTCTGCCATTTACATCACTCCACCCTCAACTTCTCGAACCAGCTCCATTACTACACACAGCTGCCTTCTCTGGCAATCGACCAACAGTCAGCGAAACCCAACCATTCTGCTCACAAAACATATCAGACTACCACCCATTTCAATTGCACATTGCTCAACCATCACTGTCCCCATACTCAAGTTCACCACAAACACAAAACTGCTGTATTTGCTTTGAACAATCAACACCCCGCAAACAAACCCAAGCCCCTTCTACCGCCTCCCTCAAAAATCGCCTCGCCGCCTTCACCCACAAATCATCACCGAACCTCCTTCCCCTTTGCAAAAGTCGTAACTCCCATATCACGCCTCGCCTAAACCAGCAGCCACTTGCACCCCAATTCACTACTGCGAACACCACATATCACCCCAAACTTCACCGCGATCCACCTCACCACTATCCCAAACAATTGCCTGCCTCTCCACCTCCTTGACCACGTATCATATCCAATAGTCAACCTCATACAACATCACTCCAAACTACACTGTGCAACCACTAGAAACCCCCTTCTCCACTGACCACAATCACAAACCAAATACCCTCACTGACCCCATACAACTGTCTGTCTTCAACATTTTTTTCAGTACCTCTACATCACCAGTTCAATACTTAGTTTTAGATATCCATTTCAACATAAACATTTCAACTCATTTTCAATACTTCATATACATCATTTTCAAACTGTCTGTCTTCTTTGAACAATTTTTGACCACTGCATTTTCACTTCATCAAACACTGCCTCCTCTTCAACATTGCCTGCCACTTTCAAAACAACTGCACACTGCATGTTCATCCACTACAACAACTTGCACACCACCTTCATCAACCACAAACAACCATTCATACACAACTCAATACTTCCACTGTCAACATCATAACCTCCTTCATCCATCAACCCAGTAACCTACTCCATTCCCACGGCATCATCCACAACAGCCAACTTTGAACGATCAGCAGCCGAACCACTTCGCCTCCATCAAGTACCACATTGCAACCGACATTCACGTGCAACACTGTGCAACTTGCTTACTCTCTCTGGTATTTGCTTTTCTGACCATCCACCAGAACAAATTTCACTTCTGAGACTACTGCCACCGAACCAATCATTTCACTTATGCGACTGCTGCCACCAAACCATACTTGATCATCACTGACTTAATGCTGCTCCTTACCACATCATCCAACCTTCACAACTTCACCACTTAAATTCCACCATATCAACATACTGCTGTTGACTGCCCTTCTCCTCAACAAACTGACCAAACCTGCCACACCTGCCATAGCCTCAACATCGACCTGCCATATATTACATATTCGAAACTGCCATATTCCATATATTACATACGACCATCAGCTCATACAACTGCATCACCATTAGTTTACAACTTGGCTTCTACTTCGACCAATTGGCTACTACTTCAACAAACACAGCAAACAGTACACTGCAGTTCGTTCCTTAGCCGATCGTGACAATCAACTCCTCGCCAGTAACCAACCACCGGAACCAATCACCTTCGAACGGCATCCCCAAATCCACAAACCCAAACGAACAATCGCCTAAATCGTTGACAACCGCGAACCCAATTCCAAACATCAATAGCAAAATCCGATCGACGAACTCCTGACCACCCAATTCCCTCGAATTCGTAACAACCGATCGCATCGATCAACGCGACCCCAAATTCGCCTCTTAATTTTGTTTGATTTCGATATGTGAAAGAGGGATTCGAAGTTTTTTGTGAAATATTATCAGAAAGATTGTTATTTGTTTTTAATTTTTGCGGGTCTGGGTATTTTCTTGGGCCGGGGTGAAAGTGGGCTTGTGTTCTTTCATTTTATTTGTTATTTTGTCATTTTGTTTAATAAGTTTAAGTTTTAAGAAAAAAAAACAAAAACAAGTTTGAATTTGTCTTGTTTTCATTTATTTTGTTTTCACTTGTTTTGTTTTTGTTTTAATTTGTTTGAAAGTCTATCTTCCAAAAAAAAATTATAAAAGAAAACAAACAATTGTATATATATCTTGTTCATTTGTTTTGTTTATTTTGTTTCATTTGTTTTATTTTCCATTTATTTTAGTCTTAAAAAAACGAGTTTGAATTTGTTTTGTTTTATTTTAAGTTCCATCCTTATTATAAAAAAACTTGTATATATATCTTTGTTTTATTTTCAGGTTGCCAAAGCAGAAAATCGTAAGGAGGAGATTAGCTTGCCAAAATAAATAACCGCTTGCTTGCTTATAAATTTTTTGCTAATCTTAACCTCTATCTATTGCTTTTATTTGCTTTGCATTGTTGTTTTCTTGCATTTTATAAAAAAAATTTAGAAACAAAAACAAAAACAAATTTCACCGTAGTTGCATTGTTAATACATGTTTAATTTCCGCTTTGCATTAAAATTTTATATTTATGATTAATAATAACGGTTAGACATCGTTAACTTTTAATTGTTTATTGACAAGTTGTCTTCTTTGAACAATTTATTTTCTTGGTGTCTAGGCTACGGCAGAGCAATAACCATTTATAAATATTACGGTGATTCGTAAATATTATAGTGGTTGTTTCTCTGAAGGTACTTAAACCTTCGGCTACGTTGCTACGGTGATTCGTGGTGCACCGATAAATCCTGCCTGTTACCTGGCTAAGAACTATCTTGTTGATTTAAGACAAAGTGTGATGATACAATTTTGGGTTAACTTAGGATAAATAATTTGCAATTGGAACCTTGCATTCATTTAGTTGCATTAGTTCATGCATATTTTAAAAAAAAAGAAATTTCAAAATCAAAAACTAAAGAATTTTTTTTGTAAATATTCCTTAACTTAGTTTTTAGAACCTTTTCTTTGAAAATTTTCAATCAAAAAAAAATCCCTTTTCAAAAACAAAAATAAAAAAAAAATAAAAAAAAAATTTGTTCAAAAAAAACAAAAAAATTTGAAAATCCAAAAACAAAACAAAAATCAATTTTCCCTTTTGAAAAATAAATTCCTTTTGGTAAATATTTTTCCTTTATAAAAATCCAAAAAAAAAACATTCTTGAAAATGTCCGAATTTCTATATTCACCTGAATTTTATGATAATTGTGAAAATCAATATAATCCATATAGTTTCACTTCAAATTCTTATGGATATTTCAACAACAACTATTGTACAAACAATTCGGATTTTGCACCACAAAATTTTCAAAATAATGGTCAACCCTCAACTCTTGAAAGGTGTATTGAAAAAATTGAATCTTTACTTGAACAACAAAATCACATGAATGATTTGTGTAATTCATATCTATGCAACAATTCAAGTCAAAGTTTTCAAAATAATCAAAATTTGAATTCACTTCCAAATTCAAATGATTTCGAGTATAACCCATACCAATTCAATTTCGATCTTCAAACTGAATTTCAAAATCGAAATGAAAATGGAAATACCTTTTCAAATAATTTTGGCAATGGGAATAATTTCAATTTTGGTGCAATTGAAATATTTTTGTTCTCAACAAATTCAAATGGAAAATTCTCAAATTAATAATCATGAATTTGATTTAGTTAAGCAAACAGAAAAAGATTACGAGGATTTGTTGCGTGAAACGTATAAAAAATTTCATGAGAAACATAGTAAAATCCTAACTTGGAAAGAATCAAATAATAATCCACTGTTTATCGAACTTGACGATTATTGTTCTCAACAAGTCCAAATCGAAAATCCTCAAGTTAATAATTATAAATTGGATTTTGTTAAACAAATGAACGAAATTTACAATGATCACACAAATTTGTTGCGTGATACCTACAAAAAATTACGTGAATAACAAAATCAAATCCCAACGTGTGAAAAGTCGTGTGATAATCCATCTTTTACCCAATTTGACGATTTTCAAACAACAACTTTTGAAATTGAAAATGATGATCTTAATAAAGTTGTTGAAAAGACGGTAATTGAGTTGGATTTCAATTTTTTTGAGGGTGAGACACTCGATCTAAATTTCGATCTTCCTTTTCTCGATTTTGAAAATTTAAATACAACAACTTTGGATGTTGGAATTGATACATTGAATGAAGTTGTGAATAATTCAATAAAGAAAGACGAATTTAATGAACACAAATTTTTTGGACTTTTCGACGACGAGTTGTCGAATTCTGAAGGGGATGATATAAATCACCATTTTGATTTTGAAGTCGATAATTCTGAAAATATTTTCAATAATAAACTTGAATTTCAATTTGGTGAGAATAAACTTGAACTTCAATCAATCGTTTTATCAACCTAGAAAATCATCGAAAAGGAAACAACTCGTACGATTTCTAATAAAATGACATTCGTTTTTCCAAATCCACATTCAACTCTGAAATCTTTTACGGTTTGGTTTTTCGAGCTTAAGCTGTGTCTCGCATATTTGACGAGACAAATGAATCGGTCTTTGGAAGACCGTTTCATTTACTTTTTGACTATATACTTTCTGACCTTGTGTAAATACCGCTTATTTTCATGTAAACATAGGTCATCCTTTTATTTTTGTTTTATTTTTCTTCTTTCACTTGGGTTGACTGTGGGGACACAATCAAAATCAAGTGTGGGGGGAGTCTCATCATTTTCATTTTCAATTTTTCATGGTTTATTTTTTTTATTTTCTTTCCAAAACTTTAAAAGAAAATTTTCAAAAACAAAAAAAATCAAAAAAAAATCTCAAGAAAAAAAACAAAAACAAAATTTTTGTTTTTAGCATTTTGATTTATTTTTAAAGAAACACTATAGGATAAACGTATGGTTTTGGTTAATTAAATCAAAAATTTTGAAAATTTATTTGTCTTAACAAAAATAAAAATGAAGTTTGATTACAAATAACAATGGTTTAACTAGTATATAGGACAGTTCATACGTGTTAATTATGAAGTATATCTTAATTGAAAATCTTTGTTTTTTTTAACATGGTGAATTTAAAGTAAAGGATATAACATTTTTTTGTCTTCTAAGTTAAATGGTGTTAAGATGATTTTGCAAAACTCTCTCTTCAAAAAAAAAACAAACAAAAAACAAACAAAGCAAAAACAAAAAAAAATTGTATATATGCATATATTTTTTTAATAAACACCAAGAGTCATGTGTTCACACTTGTGTGTTCACTCGCCATGGTATGTACCCTTCTCATGTAAGCCCGAAAGGCAGTGTACGATCGGTATATTTGGCCTTAGTTTATCTGAGTTAGGTGTATGTATATAAAAATTCTTTCAATAATAATGCCTACAGTCGATAGGTGTTCACACTCGTGTGTTCACTCGCCACGCTCTGTATTCCCCTCATGTAAGCCCGAAAGGCAGTGCATGGGTAATATATCCGGCCTTAGTTTATCTGAGTTAGGCATATGTAAATATTGTTAATATCAATAAAATTTTCAAATAAGAGAGAGTAAGCAATTGAAATCCAAGCACTATTTTTACTTATTTGATTTGACTTGTTATTGAAAAGAAATGAAAATGCCACTTTAATAAACTTTGATAATCAACTAAGGATCTATTTCATGGTTACACTTTGTTATCAACTGAAACAACTAGCCAAACTATAGTCTATCTGTTATGAAAACTTAATTTTTGTTGGAAATTTTAACAAGTAAAAGGACTTAAATTTCTCGATAATGACCAGAACTTATATTTAACTTATTAGTGTCGATTTAAAAGTAAATCTTTCATTTGTAAATATTTTCAAAAACTCGCATTCATCTCTTTGTAAATAAATCTTGCATTTTGTAAATATTTTCATCCTGCATTTGAATTTTGTAGGTAGTATCCGCTGAAAACCCTCACGAGACAACACTCGTCCTACTGAGGACACCAGAAGTTTACCGGCTTGTTGCATACGCTCAATGCAATCATGCTCCCTACGAAAACGGATTTATCTTAGTTTTTCTTTATTCAAGGACGAATAAAAAGATAAGTGTGAGGGTATTTGATGTGCACGTAAATGTGCATATTTTTACCACTATATTTAATCTATTTAAATTAAATAAATGATCATATTGGGTGTTTTAACCTGTTTAAACCAAAATTCAAATTATTTTCAAATTGTCACATATTCATCTTCATATAGGGGCAAAATGGTCATTTTTGTGCATTTATTAATTTGTGAAAATTTACTTGGAATTTTCTATGTTGTTCTGTAGGATTTTTAGTGAATTTTACAAGTGACTTCATGAAGATATGCATGCACAAGAGTGAATACAAAGGAATGGAGATGGAAATAATTCAAAGTGATGATCATGGAGGACCCCACTTACCCACCTACCTTAATGTACACTTAGGAGCTAATGCACATGCTAAAAGGCCATTAAATCTTCATGCATACTTAATGGATGATTATTTGAAGTTAATGATAACTTGGCCACCACACTTCCTAAGAGGGTATTTTGGATAGTTCCTAAAAAAGTGAATTAGGGTTTTAAACTTGTATAAATACCCCTTATGTTTCATGTAACCCTCTCCTCTTCTTTAGTCTCTCTTAGGCTCACTTTCTCTTAGTTTAGTTTAAGATCAAAAATAAAAGGAGAGCTCTCTTTCTTTTCATGGTCACTTAGCCATTTCTTTTATGTAATTTTATTTTCATGCAATTTTAATTCAAGTCTTTTCTTATTTATTTCTTTCTTTTCATGTTAGTAGTATAGATTTTATTTTATGCAATTAGATTAGTTTAGTTCTTTCTTTCATTTATCTCTCTTTTTCCTCTTTTTTTTGTTCAATGTTGCAAGCTACATTAGTTGATTTGATAACAAATATGAGAGGCTAAACCCCTTCAATTTAGGGGTAATGAAGCTCTCTAATTATGTAGCTTCAACATAACTTGTTAATTTTGATCTCTTTTGTGTTTAAATGAATGTTGATGTGATTTATTGTTTCATGTTGAATTTGATAGTCTATGTTGTTCATAACAAATAGGCTATGCTTAAACAATCACAAACAATAACTACCTGTTCATCTACATATGATGATGGTAATGAAGTGAATGTTGAAATCAAAATTTGATGGTCTATATTTCTAATTAATAGTTAATCGGCCATACTTAAAATAGATTTCATTTTCAACTTGTTGTCATTTTTCATGAGAGTTAAAAAGTAGTTTAAATGGTGTGTTATAATTTGATGACTTATATTGAGCTAATTAATAGCACAAATAGGCCATACTTATGATAAGCACGTCAATTAAACTTACTAATGACTAAAAAAGAGAGATCATAATTTCATGTTATGTTGAACTATGTGATCTAGATAGTGGATTTATCTCTAAATTGTCTTTCTACTCTCATATTTTTATCACTTTCTTTTTGTCATTTTCTTACATTTTTAGCTAACCACTCTCAACTTTGGTTTAATTTGATTGAATAGAAATTTAGAATCTAACAATTCCCTGCGGATCGACCGGTACTCGCCACGTACTAACTTTTGTATGCCGTGCGCTTGCGGTTATTTTTATTATAAATTTTTCGGCGGTATTCTAACTCGATATAAAATTCGTCGTTAAACACCATCTTTTGTATTCGAACAGCATTCAAAATCTACATGCCTAATCGCGCTAGCATAGCGCTCCATCTCTTGCCAACTTCTGTCTGCAGGGTGCGGTCCTCCAACTATCGTATTTATCACCAGTATTCCACCGGTCCGTACAGGCTCCTCAGCCTTATGTGGAGCATGTCCTCGATTGGGGTCAGATGTCCCCTGTACGCCGTCCTGCGGGGTTTTCACAAACTGTTGCAATTTCCTTTCCCGAAATAGCGTTTCGATAACATCCTGGAGATGCCTACATTCATTTGTATTGTGCCCATAATACTCATGAAACCGATAATATTTCTCGATCTGCTTCTGCTTGTCTGTTGACTCCTTTGGAAGCGGCTTCCTGTATTGCATGCTATTGCACGTAGATAGATGGATATTCTCCAAGGACGTGTTTAGCGGCGTATAGTTGTCGTACATTGGAATCCTAGGCTTTAATCTCCCAGAATCCCTCTTTCGCTTTCGATTCCTATCTCCCTCTCTTTTTTGCTGATTCGGCTTATTTTGAACGTTTACTTGGATTTTCCCAGAACTGTCATCATATTGTTTTATTGCAATATTACTCTGTACTGCTTCTCCGCTCGATCCTGCAACTTTCTTTTTCCTAGAGGACCTGGCTTCCTCCTTTCTCAGAACTGAGCTGCCTTTTAATAGAAGCGCTCCAATGTGGCAGGCGGTTTTCTAGCCAGCGAACCTCAGATTCCGGATCAACCCTCTCGTTACGGCTATAATTATAGCATGATCATTTAGGTTACTGATCTCCGTGGCGGCGGTATGAAATCTCTCCAAATAACCCTTCAACGATTCCCCTAGATCCTAGATTATGTTGGAAAAGGACATTACATCTTTAGGACGAGTTGCGTGCATTCGGAATTGTTCCACAAACTTGGTTGCCAACTCATCGAATCTCGAACTTGATCATGGGGGTAGTCTCGTGAACCACATCTTCGCTATCCCAGAAAGGGTTATGGGAAAGCATCTGCACTTGGTCGCATCATTGGCTCGTGCAGAATCCATTAGCCATTCGTATCACATAATATGCTGCATGGGGTCGGTTTTTCCCTCGTAGGCAGGCATTGATGGCATGTTGAACCTTCCTGGATATTCTGCATGCAGAAAATTATCAGTAAACGGGGTATGGCTTCTCGAAATTCCTTAGTTATCATTAGTCAAGCCTTGGTTCTCTCTCACGAACTGTCTGACCATTACCAATAAGTCTGGCATCTGTATGGGTGGTGCTAAGAGGTGGTCATGCTCTACCTCACGTGAATGATCCATTCGAGGTCTACGGTCGTTTCACGCTTTCTTGGTTCACCATCCTCTTGGTGCGCATCTCGAACATTTAACTCATCGTCATTCCGGAGGGGTACCTGGTCAACATTCAATCGAACTCCACCATCCAAGCCTCCAGGAATTATTCCAGCACAATTCCCTAAGTGTAAGGAGGAATCCCTCCTTTGGAGGAGGGATCGGTGCCGATCCTTAGGGAGGGATCGGCACCGATCGGCCATGGCATACCATGATGGTCTGCCAAGCGACGCTTTGAAGTTTTTGCGTGATCTTCTTCGACCCTATGATGCCTATGCCTATGGTATTCATACAATGAGCTTGACCTTTATGATGCCGAGTAAGGAGTGGGATCCCTCCTGGCCTTCCCACGCTGCTGTTGAGTAATCTGGTTCATCAAGTTAATATTATTCTGAATTTGCTGATTTAGTTGTCGACGGCTTTCCATCAACTATCTCATTGGATTATGAAATTCAGCTCTGGTTATAGAATCAGTAGGGTTCTGAACTTCAACCTTATCAGCATTCAAATTTGTAGGTTGATTGCTTGGGTCTCCTTGCTGAATGCTAGCAATCTCATTTCCATCCACTTTCTGAGAAGTAGATCTAGTATGTCTAACCATTATCAATCTCCTTACTTAGATTTTAGCAAATCTTAGTAGTATAAGCAACTTTATGAAGATAACTACGGATCTTCTTCGGGGGATTTACCCAATCAAGTAACAACAAAGGGGATCCTAGCAAGCTGAGAATCAAGTTTCTCGGTGAAAGCACTAAAATGTTTGCAACTAAATTGGTCATAAACATCTAAGAGTAGATTTATGTAGAGAAGTAAATGAAGAAGAAAAAATTAAAACTGAGGAATAGAATAAGCTAGCAGACTAATAAAAGCAATAATCAAGAACACGAAAATTTATAGTGGTTCGGCGTTGTATGCCTACGTCCACTTTGAAGATTATCTTTATTGATCCACTAATAGTCTGATTACAGCAGCAAGAAATAGGAAAAACTTGATTACAATAAAGACTAAAGTAACCAGCAGCGTAAAGATCATCATAATGACCCCTTAGGTCGGTATTTATAGGTGAAGGTGACCACCAATCTCTCTGAAACTTCGACTATAGGACTTCTAACCCATATGGGCCCACCAGAGGGGCCGCTAGGCCCAAATCCTAATAAATAGGGATCGGTACCGATCCCTTCATTAGTTGATTTTTGAGCAGTGATCCCTATGGTGGCTTCTACATGCTTAAATATATTGGCTCTTCAATTTTCAAATCATTTGGATTAACAGAGCTCGAGTTATTGCATGACCTTTGATTTAAGATTTTTTATGTCATTGTTTCCTACCAATCCCTCTATTAGGTTAGATGTCGATCCATCTCCTTTCATAAGCTATGCCAATCCCTTCTTTATGAGTTGAAGTATAACTTTCCAATTCAATAACCTATGCCGAACCATACTCACTTGACTACGCCGATCCCTGATTTACTCAATCATGCCGACTCCTTACTCGCTCGACCATGCCAACCCATATTCAATCATCTATGCTGAGCCCTCCTTTATGAGCTAAAGTATGCCTATTCGAGTCAACATACCATGTCGACCCCTTCCTCTGTTGATCATGCCGATCCATCCTCATTCAGCTACGTCGATCCCTCCATTATTCAATCACGCCGATCCCTAACCATTCAGCTACGCTGATCCCTTGCTTATCCAATCATGTCGATCCTTCTGAAGTTACCAAGCCATGTCGACCCCTTCAGTTGTTTAAGCTATATCCATATTTCATACATCCTGGGTTGTTTATCTAACAATTCCGTTCAATTCTGACTTCATATAACCATCTGTACTTTACTTTCGGGTCCTACAACCATTGCTCCGTGGTCATCGTTTTTGATAATAGTCGAATCTATCTTGTACAATCAGTTCAATATAACCGGGTCAAGATACTGGGTAACACCATCATACATCAATCTTCTCTGAACCTTGTTCCTCTAAATGCAACCTACCTTCCCATCCCAATCACTACCTCCAGAATCACCACTGCTCAATGCACACCTATATTTGAGGCTGTCATGTCAAAACTTAGCACCTGGCCATGCAACTACCTATCCCAAGCTGGAAGACTCACTATTGTAATATCCACTGCTATTGGTATGACTAATTATTGGTCTAGAATGTTTGTATTACCAAAAAAACTCATTTCAATGGTCAATAGAGCCCTGAACCATTTTCTATAGCATGGCGATTGTCTCTTACAGAAACTGATCCTTATCTCTTACAAGAGAATTAGTGTCCCTAAAAACAAAGGCAAACTTAGTATCCTCGATTTAAATATCTGGAATAAAGGTGCAGCATCAAAATACATTGATGATCTTCTCAACAAAAAGGATAATCTATGGTCACATGGATCACCAACTTCTACCTACATAACAAACACTTCTAGACTATGGATATCCCCAACAACCCTAGCTGGCACTTCAGAGAGTCTTCTCAGTCTCAGAAACAACAACTTCCCCATGTTATCCACAATGTATCTACTCACCATGAATGCTCTTTTTGGCACTGTCCATGGGGAGATTTCGGCCTCATCCTCAACCTTTCGCTCGACTATAACCAAAACAACATGACTGGCATTCCTGATGCTGCTGAAGTATACAATTACACCCACAATGGCAAACCACTCCTCCCCAACTCCAGTAACCCTCATATTCAAATGACATGAAACCACATTATGGCTCAACTCTATGGCTCTCATGAATTTGATATTCACTGGACTTCTAAAAGGAAACCACACACCATCAAAGGCATCTATTGTGCTCTGAAAATTTTCAACCTCCTTGACAACTAGCCTTGGTGTAAAAGTATCTAGAACAAAGCTAATGCGCAAAAGGACAACCTCCTCCTTTGGAAATTTCTTAACCGAGCCATATTTACCAAGGACAAGCTTCAAAGCATTGGTTTGATTAATGATGGTCTCTGTTCTTTCTGCTGTGCTACTCCTAAAACTGTTGAACATTTATTCTTTGAATGTTTTAACAACTATGCATCCTGGGAAACTACACTACACAAACTTCATTTGCACAAACCGGCTATCTCTCACACCCTGGAATTATAGAAATTATGCAACATGAGGCAATAATTTAAGCTCCGGAACACTCTTATGTATCCTCAAAATATTCGTTGGGGTTTTTTAGAGTGAGAGAAACGTCAGAACCTTCAATCAAAAGTACAGACCTTACCCTAACCTCATTGTCAAAATTATGCAACGAGTTAAGACTTGCAGGGAGTTTTGGATCTCTTTAAACCCTAATCTATGAGGTTTACATGTAACGTCAATTAATTAATTAGGTTTTTTTTAATATTTTACCCTTTTTTGTCATTTTGTATCTTGACTTCCCTTGTTGCCCTGGTATTTCTTTTCCCATGTTGCCCTTGTAACCTTTTATGTTATTTATAAATATGGTAGGGGACCAGTTCCAACCCCACTTACTTCTGCAAAAAAATAAAAACAAAAATAAAAGCTTGAAAAACATATTAATGGCGACAGCCTAAAAAGAGCAAATAAGAAGTAAAAGAAGAAAACCCAAGCTAAAAGGAAGTAAGAAGATTAAATTAAAATTATTCAAAGATCTATATGAGTAATACTAAACCCTTATATCGTTTACAATATATCTGATTTCGTTTTTGATTTAATATGATGAAGTTTACATGCATTAAATGTTTAAATGAGATAAATGATGTATTAAAGAATGCTTTGAAAAAAATTAGCTGTATATGAGATGTTTAGATATGTTTGCTTGCTCTAATGATTTTGAAATACTATGAAAATTTAATATGATGTTTTAATCAGGATTCTAGATATGATTTTTTAATTTAAAGAATTTCCACGTCAGAGTAATTGGTTATGAATTTTTGAAGGGATTTAACTAGTAAATAAATGAGAGAAAGCAATTGGAAAATAGAAATATATGTAAAACAAGTTAAAAGAATTATTCACGATTTTTCTGAAATTTTATAACGACTTTCTAATTAAAATCAATCATCACTGAAGGAGGAACTGTCATGACTAAACGTGATTAAGCAGGGAATCAAAACCTATTATACAAACTTGATGAAATTAACATTAAATTATTAGGGGACAAGATCCCACATAAATGCTGAAAAGGTATAAAGGTGTAACAACCCGTATATTTGGACCATTTAAATTGACAATAATCCACACATGTCAACTTAAATAGTACAAAACACGAATCATTAATGGAGTATATGTATATAAATGAGAATCATCACAGAATCACAGAAAATATAACATAACAGAATAGTGCAGCGGAATTACAACATAGTCATAGAGTAGTTCATGAAGCTACCCATAAATACAACAATGTCTCAAATAAAAGAAATACAACAACATAGATGTCCAAATAGTCCAGATGGAAAGAACAATACTGATAAAGATAAGATAGTGATAGTCTTCGGTCTTCAGCTCCAAGTAAGCAGCAACAGCAATCCTCAGTCTGATCCGAGCATATGCACAAACAAACACTCGAATCAGGACATATATTCTTATACAGATAATATGGTTCAAAATTTGAAATAACAATAACTCAAAGATGATTGGAATAAACATCTTTCAGGATCCGATAAACTATCTATACATAGTAGTGTACGATAAATAGATAATGTCTAACAGTAATGTAAAATATCAAAATAGTATTAAGGCGTCACCATTATTCCCCTTAACACATTTTATATAAGCATCATAGACTATACAGCACTGTAAACTCCACCGTAAACTAGTGGGATATCAGGGAGTACTCCATAGGTATAATACAAAACAAATTCGTAGTGGTCGCGAATATGGGAATACAAGTATGACAAGGCACATGAGGCAATACCCAAGGTAGTGACACTACCGTTTGCCTGATCCGGACTGGTGAGAACGCATCGCCGCAGCGATCGCAACACCGTGAAACAACACTCCCAAATCAAGGGTGCGCACCAATCAATCACAAAGTAAATGAATAGTTTACGAAGAAGTGTGTTCACTTGAGGTAGCTAATCCTCCATTGGCCCGGCACGGCTCCTGTTTTAGTCATTTCCAATTTGACACGAGTGTCAAGGCTATCCATTATCGTTCACTTTCTTCAATCATCAACGTTCGTCAATCCAACCACTTCATTCTGGATCACACTCCGCGCGTAGTTATTAAAGTGGTTTCCGGTTTAGACAGTGAGTATGTCCCTAACCGATTCTGGTTCCTTTAATAACCTTCGTGATTATAACACCGATTAGTCGTTAATATATTTAAAAATCAAATAATTTTCAATTTCAATTGGAATTCGTAAATCGACAATTCGTTAGTCTTTCTAAATCAATTTCCAAAATTACATCTCATAACTTCCCAATTTCATTTCCGAAATTTCTATAATTCGATTTCAAAGTTTCAATTTTAAACAATTCAAACATTCATTGCATTTCGTATATAATTTCATTCCAAAATCATTTAACTTAATTAACGTTCAAATCGATTTAAACTCAATTATCGATTTCATTCGATATTCATTAAATTAATTTATCATTAAACAATTTCAATTAAATTTCCAATTCATTATGTTACCTCCTAAGTTCATTTCATTATTAAAGTTTACAACTTTATTTAAATTACATTTGTCAAATCCAATTCTTTAAATTACAAGTCTTTCATTTGTTTCGATAAAGCGCATTCTATTTCTTATTAAAGAAATTCATTTCATTTATTATTTATTTAGTTACAAATTTCAAAACTCAGTTAAAGAAACTTAGTTTCACTTATTCAATAATTCAATTTCTCTTAATAAAGATATTCAATTCAATTTAATTATAATTCGATCTTATCAAATTATCAATAATTTAAAATCTTAATTTTTAATTATTTCAAACTCATTCATTAATAATTCCAAACTTAATTATTAATAAATTCAAACTTAATTATCAATTATTTCAAACTACGTTATTAATAATTTCACAACTTAACTATTTATAATTTCAAAAGTTAATCATTAATAATTTCAAAACTTAATTATTAATAATTTCAAAATTTAATTATCAAATAGTTCCAAATTTAATTATTAAATAATTAAATTATAAACACTATTCCTTTGTCAATCACTACGTTAATATTAGTTTCAAATTCAAATATTCACATTTACATTCATTCGAATTTAAATTCCAATTTATTCAAAACCTTGTTATTAGTCAAATAAAACTTTATTTTATTTAAATCAAAACATTGACCAATCAGGTTTAATTTAATTTTCTATCCTAGGTCAAAGTTATTTGGGTATTTATCATTTCAACCCGATTCCATTTCCATTCAAAATCAAAACATACAAAGGAAACTTGCAGTGTGATAGCTGGGATGGTGTCAAAGTAAATAAACAAGCAATAGCAACCATTTACAACAATTTAACAATTTAAATAATCCCGAAATAATCGTATTAATTTGCATTTGTTATTTATGCAAATTAATATAATTATTCCTAGAATCTACCCTATCATTTCAAGTAGATTAAAGATTATTACATTACGGTTTTCACTTGTCGTTCAATTTCAATTTAACACTACAACGGTTAATTCAATATACGTTCAAGGGTCCAAAGTGAAATTTATCAAATTCTACGTGTCAATTAACTTACAATTAAAGGGTCAATTTTAACTAATCGAATTCAACATATGAAGGGGGTCAGGTTTAGCAAATCAAAGTTCGACATATATAATCCAAATTAAATTCGTTAACTATCCTATATCAAATTTACTTGCAAATTATTTGTCACTTTATACTAGCAATCAACATTCAATTCAATCACATAGCAATCATTCAACAAAACAAACTAGTATAAGAATATAGTCGTGAAAATTAATTCACCTTCCATGGATAAAGAAATTTGACGACGAAGCAAAAGAAGCACGAAAAGAGTCGGTACAGCACGAACAACGGACACTGTAATATCGATAAAAGAAAACGATATTAATACAATGAACGTTTGTATATAATTTATAAATTTATATAAATGCGTTTACCGAAGACGGAGAAAAGAACAAAAGCTGAAGATCGATGCTGCTGCGAAAGAAATCAGTCGGTCGCTGCAACAACAAGCAAAGAAAAGTCGGTTACTAATTACACAACAAATCGATACCGTTCGATTTCCTTTTTTTTCCTCTTCTTCTTTTCCTTTTTTTTATAACAACACGCACGCACACAACAGATCTCACACGCATGACTTTCTCCAAAGAATACAAAGGGAGCACATTTTCAATGCACGCACGTCCCAAGGAAAAATGCATATTTGCATGCCTACTCACCCCTTCTACTTCAACAATCACCCACCCCTTAATGCATGCCTACATACGTTTGTTTCTTTTGTTTTTTTTTTTAAAAAAAACTCACGCATCTACAACCTTACTACACACAAAATAATACACGCACAGCACATGCACTTCATCGCCTCAACATTTACATGCATATAACTATACACGTTCACAATCCAATACATGCACGCTAGATCACAGCACCACACGCACGCACCCAGATTCCATCATTCTTTTCTTTTCTTTTTTTCAGATGCGGGGTGCACATGCAACCGCACATGCCCAGCATTGCCCACACGTGTGCAATCGCGAGGTCAGTAGGTGATCTGGCGGAGGAGGTCGAACAAGTGGTGGGATGTTGGTGCTGTCGTACGGAGGCGAAGTGAGGAAGGTCGGTTCGTGGGGCAAAGTGATGGGAGTGGGAGGTCTGTGAATGCTAGGATTTAACAGCTTTGGTGGAGGCAAAGGGGACGTGCGTTCCATTTGCTTCTTTCGACCGCATGTATTACATTTTTTTTTACTTATTTTATTTTGTTTGCTGAAAGAAAATATGAGGTAGAATGAGAAGGAGGTATGGATTACCTGAAGAGATTGGAATGAATTGTGAAGAGGTACAGTGAATAAGGATGATGTGTTTCCTTACTTTTTAAAGTTAGTGACAGTAAATATTTCTTAAAATTCCAAACGTTACGTGAATTTCCAACGTTCACCCTATTTTCAAGGTAACCCCTTAGCTTCCAACTACCCAATTAAATACATCAGCTGAGATTAGATTGTTTTTAAATTTTAGTGAATACGGGTTAAAGATGTGGGCTAGAATTGTTAACCGGTCCGTCCGGAACGTTCAATTTTAACGCGACGCTTTTCGACTGATTCCGATTAACACGAATAAGTATACCGTTTTGATCAGTGCGACGACGCGCTTACAACGGTACACAGATTATGGTGGTACGATTTTTATTACAAAATTTCGAATTTTATATTATCGAAAAATGCCGAAAATAAGATCGACGGAGCTAAAGAAATCCGAATTTTGAAAAACGAAAAATGACGCCTTGTTCAAAAGATGATTTAGAATTTTTCTTTGTAAAAATATTCGGGTTTGGAAGATAAAAAATTTCGCGTTTTAAAATGAACTGTTATACAGTAAAACGCGAACGAAATTTTCAGTGATATTTTACGATGAAATTTTTTCTATATTTATATCTATCTGGACGTATCCTATAAATAAAGTTTGGATGTTAATTTAGATCGTTTATAATTTCAAAATTTTTATTGAAATGATGAATTTAAAATTTAAAATCGGGTCGGAAATTTGGGGTCATTACAAAAGGACACTATCACTAATGGAAGTTAGACATACTAAATGTTGACACGTATAACAGTAAGCAACAAATGCATCAGACTTTGTCTGTAGCAGAGCTGAGGTAGAGGCCAGAAGTTATGGAAATAAACTATTTACTTAATGATGAGGGCAGTAATTTACCTATAGGAGTCTGTTGAATTTTGAGGGGAGTCAAAACTACGTAGAGTAAGATTGCGCTAAAAGCCTATACGATGACGGAGTCGAAAGCATGAAGGTGTAGAGTTGTATTACACTGCAAGCCAAAGAGGTGCAGGGATGTACTACACCGAGAGATAAAAATGTAGAGGATTGAAAGCCAAAAGGAGGGCAAGGTTGTACTACGCCACAAGGTAGATATGGGCAGGGTTGTAGTGCATCGAAATCAAAGGGAACAAACCACGTCGCAATACGAACGAGGGCATGGTTATACTATGTCGAAATAAATATATAACTAAAACCTAGTACATGACAATTAGATAAAACCCGAGGAGATTAACATGACTAAGTAAAAGAAGAACCTACCCCAGAATGCAGGTTTAGAAGGGCCATTGATGTCAAGCGAGGACACTCACTCGAATGAACACCTTAGGAAGGTGAGGAGAGACATTCAACTTTCAAAGGGATGTGGGATGTGGGATGTCCAGGCATATTATGCGCTTTCGTTAGAGTGGTTATAACTCTCTTATGAGGTTCAAAACTTAAAAGGAAATAAGACACTACATGTGGCTGATTCTTTGCATTATAAACAATAGAAAGACGAAACTACATATGGCTGATTCTCTGTGATGTAAACTAAAAAAAGATGAAACTGCATGTGGCTGATTCTTTGAACTATATATGAAGAAAGACAAAACTGCATGTGGCTGGTTATTTGTAGTATAAATTAAAGGAAGATGAAAATGTTTATGGTTGTACATGGTAGTATAAATTAAAGAGAAAACAAAATTGCTTAGGGTTGTATTTTATAGTTCAAATTATGGAAAAACAGAATTGTGCTTGGGATACGTTTTGGGGTATTGAGTCTCGAATTTCGAACCGCATAAGGATAGACTGTGCATTTCAAAAGTGAAGAATATGAAGGGTGCGCTTGGCAACCGAACCATTAGAGGAGGTACCTTTGATAGTTAGGCTTTCATGCACAGTTTCTAAAGGGAGGATTCAACAAGGGGTTGGTCAAGGTTGGAATCATATAGGGTTTTGAGGATAGCTTAAATTTGACTTATGAATTGCAAATGTTGCATTCACGTTTAATGTTTATGCTAGTGAGGGGAAAACCCATTCCGTGTATTGTGGCATGGTCAGAACCCATTCCGTTTATGCTAGTGGGTTTATGGGTATATGCAGGTTGCCTTATGAGATGAAGGACAAAGACAATGCAGGTAACTTTGTTACCAATAAAGAATGTTTATTTCTGTTGTTTAAAGAGTTCGGGATGGCATCATCATATGTTAGTTTGACACTCTAATATGTTATCTTATATTATAATTTAATCCCTGCATGGTTACGACTTTGGGGGTAATTAGGAATAAAATGTATGTAATGAATATTAAGACAATTATTATGTAATGTAAATATTTTAGCTACTCTGTTTACTTAGACTATCAACTATATATGAAACTCACGTTCATCGCTTGAAAATAATCTTGGTGATGATTGCAGCATCATTGGCGTTCATTTTTAGATCACAAACTAGGGGATGTTACAATGGGTTCTGAATCAAAATTTAAAATATTTATCCTTAAATTGTTCCTAATCAAGATGAATCAAGGAATGGATATCAATACAATCATTGAGTCTAGTGTACATAATACATAATGCTCTCTATAGGAAGGACGATAAATTACACATGACTGTTGGGGACACCAAGGAAACACGTACATGTGGTTGTTTATAACAATCATAGAATAACTCAATGAGAGTCTTCTATAGTTAAAACAACTGAGTCAAAATAAAAGACCTCATATAACGACGTGCAGTAGTCTTTGGATTTAAGAGTAATGTTGATCTTAAGTATCCAAACCATACTTTGATTATAGCCAGTCATATGACATCATGATATGTTACAACATTGTTGGGTACACACAGAGCGACCCATAGATTACACTTCCTTAGCCTAAACTGAAAATCACCATACATTTTATAAAGAACATCTTAAAAATAAAAATATGTTGCCCTACCCAAGTTTTGAACATCATCCATAATCCTTGTTTTTGCAAGGCATTAATCATTAGACCAATGCTTCTTTCAAGTACTATTCAGGTCATTAATGTTGTTCATTAGTCTTTAATATATAAAAAATTCGTGTTGCCATAGTCCCAATGGGCTACCAGTTCGAAGTCTTGGTTGGATGTCCTCTAAGCTTGCCTTGGTACACGTAGGACCACTTAAAGTGAAACACCGCTCAAGTGAGGATTTGTCTCCTTCATTCTAGATGGTTAATTAGTATCACCTTAATTGGTAGTCAACTTAAAGTCAAAATATTTAGCTAGGGTAAATTGGTTTATCGATAAGTGTTATCATATTGAACAAAGGGTTTAATGTGGCACTACACAATTAACTATGAATATTATTTGAGTTTTTTAACCATTAACCAAACTTTGGTTACCTTAGGAATATTGTGATGATAAATCAAAAATATGCACGAAATGTCATTAGAAAGATGTAGCTTAATAAAGATTAAATATTGGATTTTGTCTAAATGATATATAAGCAACTGAACTTGTGCGCGATATTGTACTTCAGTAAAGTATATACATATGTTAGTTAAATAATTGGTCTAACACCCTAATTGATTGATTTCGTGAATATAGTAATTAAAAATCAATATATTCGATCAAATGACAGTTGTTTAAAAGAAAAATTGTAAATATATAAAGTATAAGAATGTTAGAAAAACAAGGCACAAGAAATTTATAGTGGTTCGACTATGCATACGTCCACTTCAGTGATGTTTCATTATTGTTTTTTACTAGAGCTAAAAGAGAATATTATACAATCTCGAAATTCTATCAATAATTATAATGGCAACACTTCTGTTTAAGTATATATGTAACAGTTAAAATACCAAGATCACTTATCCTTTGCATGTAAGCCTATATTTATAGCTATAACTGGATGTTATTGGGCTTTCAATTCATCATATTGTATTACTGGTCCATTAGAACTCGTCATAGATCAAGATCCATAAAGATAGGAGAAAAGCAAAGCAAATCTCCTTAGATTGATGGATTGATATCGATCCATTTATTGATCGGTAGCGATCATTATAAAAATTTCTTCTACTAACTTTCTTTGTGATATGTTGTTTCACTTTAATATTGATCCTTCCTTAATGCTTCATAGCTTGACATTTACCTTATTCACTGAGAAATGGGCGTAAAGTAGGAAAAATGATTAACATCGATCTATAGACTTGGCTAATTTTCCACTTTTCCCTCTAGCTATTCTTTGTACTCGATTATATTTGAGCTTAACATCCATTCCTTTATCATTTTATATTTCAATATCCATGGACCGGTTCACTCCAAGGAGTCAATACAACAACATTATTAGCAATATTTCGAGTTTTACTTATTTAGACTAATTATAAATGTTATAAATTAATAGTAAATATTAATACTAACATTGTAATAAATTAAATTTATGGCTTTTAACTGTTTTTTAAGGCCATAAAATTGATTATAATTATGCAATTTTGTGTGTGTGCGTGTGTGTGTATATATATAATTAAATATTTGGACTCAAATAAATATTTAATTAATTAATATGTAATTTTAGTCAGGCCCAAAATAATGAAGAGTCCACTTACAAAGGGGAATACTGGTCAAAGCATAGAAATGCGGAGGTTTAAATTCTTCATTTGCCCTCGATAGATATAGATTTAGAAGACAAGAAAAAGGTGGAGATATTCGAAATATCCGATGGCTATAAATAGGCCAACTTCTCTCATTCAAAACACACACAAATTAAAATTAACCTCTATTAAAACTTATTAGAGCCTTAAAGCTGGGATTTGCATAACAAGCTAGAAAAAGGGAAGAATAACGGTTTAGGGAGGAACAACTAATAACATGTGTCGACAACCGATCGATTTGAGGTAACTTTTATTTTAAATAATTATAAATATATATGTGTGCATGTGGGCGCACGCGCGCACGTGCGTGTGTTTGCTTGTGTGTGTGTTTGTACATATATAATCTACATTAATATATGTATGTATATGCAGTATATATTTTCTTTTCAGCCAAGTACGAAAAAAAATACACACGCATGTATTATTTTAAATAACATATATGCATATGTATAATGCTCTTCGGTTTAACTAAATAATAAAAAGATTCTTTTTCGCATTTAGTAAAAATAATAACTCGGCTTTTGATTTTGCAAAAATTGTGTGTGTTTGTGTTTATATATGTGTGATCAAATTTAAATTTTAAACTTTAACTATGAAATATATATATATATATATATATATCCGATAAAAAGATCAACCAAAAATAAAATGGAGTAGATCAAAATATTTGAATTTGACATATATAAATAAATAAAATATACCTTTTTAAACATACCTTTATCGATTTTTTTTATTAAATAAATTGTTTTTTTATACAGAGTAAAATAAAACAAATCAATGTATGGTTGAAAATAAATAAATTATATATATTTAAGGAATTCTCTTCTAAGATAGGAACTCTAGAAAACAATGATCTAGGCTAGGAAAATTCTTTCAATTTGGCTCTTGATGTTTAATGGGTAAAGGATAAGGTAATTCTTTCAATTTATGGTTCCCAAGATGAAATCACAATAACAAAGATGAAGTACCGATAAAAATCGTGGCTAGAAACATGAAACTACCACTTCAGCTATTCCTAGTTGTAGGTCGATTCCACATGTACCAATCCTTTTGTGGATCAGAGAGGCAATTTCAAACATCGGTGAGGCAGGGTGTTTCTCAGCAAAGTCTGGCCAGATTTAATAGACTATGTAAATACAACTAACATTGTGAAGCTAGGGTTACTGCCTAAAAACTAGATCATACTTCTCGTGAGGTAATCATGATTTTTTGTGGATAAGATCAAAATAGGCGAATTTCCTTGCTAACCACGATCGCGAAGAAGTTTGTGAAGAAGGACATAGTGCAGATGATGTTCGTCGTGGATTGATGAACGAAAGAGAAGTGGTTAGTGATGATGAAGACGGTTATTGGTAACTGATAATACCCTGAATATTGATTTTGATGAACAACCGTATAAATATTACTACTAAAATATCTTCAAGTTATACAACACTTTCAGATATATTATGGAGACATTCTATAGAGATAAACAAGAACTCAGTGGAAGCAAATGAATTATATATATGAAGATTAATCAGACCAAACGGAAGAACAAAACAGATTGAAGAAGAATGAAATGCAAATAGTGTAACAATAGAGAAATTGATGTGATAAGTAGTCGTTTGAATCTTAGAACCTTTGTTAAAGACCCCATAGCAATTATACTTGAATATCATCAACCATTGACCTCAATCGAATCATAAAATATCCACAAATATGAAGAACTTTGAAATATGAAAATATAACATGTATGTCGACATATCCCTCCCTAAGTATGTCGACATATCGACCGTTTTTATGCTTTTTTAAAATTCAAATGAAGGGATTTTCCCTCCATCCCTTCACCAATGGATATGTCTCTTTAACCACTATATAGTAGCTTTAGAAAACGAAATTTAAAATATAATATTCTCATTTTCTCTTACACTTTCATTTTCATACTTTTGTGAGAAAGATCCATTACACATTCTTCCAATCTCTTTGCAAATCCATGCTATTTCACTCTAATTTTTCAAAGATTTGCAAGCCAAACAAGATTAGAGAATTTTTACTTGAATTCATATCATTCTCTCTCTAATCACATGCTAATCCTCAAAGAGTTCAAAGATATATTGCTATTGGAGGTCTATAGGATCATTGTATTGAATTTGCAAGAATATGTATTGAAGACATGACTACTTGCCATACTCTATTGTTGACTGTAAAGAGAATAATATGTTCTTATAGCCAGTAAAATCAAGAGGGTAATCTTATACCTCGGTAAATCACGAGGATGCATCTTGTAGCCCATGAAATCAAGATTGTAAAGGTGTTCTTGCCATCCGTGGAAAGCTAGTGGTAATAGTGAAATTCTGTACGGTGTAGTACAGGACTAGATGTAGGATTGGTTATCCAAACCAGTATAAAAATTTCAGGTATTATTTATTTTATTGCATCTTACTTTAGTACTTATTCTGTGATTATTTGTTGCTCTTTGCAATTTAAGTAGATAAAGTTTTAAATCCATAAGTAAGTTTTAAATAGTTAAAGTACACACTTCACCCCCTCTAGTGTATAAATAGTCTTAAGATTCATTCTGCATTGTGTTATAGGCAACCCATTTTTCTACATTTGGTATCAAAGCCACTGGTTTTTAAAAATTCATAATTTGGCTTTTAAAAAGTATAAATTGCTAATAACACTAGTAACACTTTCTTTAACACTTTTGTAGAAGGACAATCTAGTGCTAGACCCCCACTATTTAATGGTAGTAATTATGCTTATTGGGCTTGTAGGATGAAACTTTTTCATAGTCTAATGGTTAGATATTTGAAACATTACCCAAACAGAGTACACTGAGCGCCAAATGAATTATGCACAATAGACCTGGATCAAAAGACACAAGCACTCAACAGTTCAAAGGCTATAAATATTTTATTTTGCACATTGGATAAAAATGAGTTTAATAGAGTATCTATTAGTAAAAGTGAATATGAAATTTGAAGAACACTATAAGTCACATACGAAGACACTAGCAAAGTTAAACATACAAAGATATCCATATTAAACAATCAATTTCAACTATTTAGAATGGAACAAAATGAATCCATTTCTAATATGTATTCTATATTTTAGGATATTTTATACGCATTAGTATCATTAGGAAAGAATGTTACTGAAGAGGACCAAGTCAGAAAGATCTTGAATTCACTTTCTAGCGAATGGGATCGGAAGACTCTGTCAATTGAAGAAGCCAATGATATTAGTACTATGAAAATAGAAGAATTAATTGGTAATCTAATGTCCTATGAGGTATAGTTGCAGGTTAAAAAAGAGAACCAAGCAAATGAGAAGAAATCATTGGCACTCAACACTACAAACGACAATCACGAACCAAATGATGATGATAAGGAAATTGATTTCATGACTTAGAATTTCAAGAAATTCTTGAAATATAAGAAAATGAATAAACTTCGAAAAACTAACAGTTATACAGATAATTCCAAAAATGGAAATGTTGTTAAGTATTTTGAATGTGATAAAACCGGTCATTTGAAAAGAGATTGTCCAAACCTAAAGAAATCAAAGTACTCTTTAAACACTTTCAATAAGAAGAGGAAACAGACTTTCAATATAACATGGGATGATTTAGATACATCATCAAGTGATAGTGTTTTAGAAGTTGAAAATGCTAACATGTTCTTCATGGCAAATGATGGCTAGGTGTGGAATTCTAATGAACAAATTATGAATGTTTTAAATGATATGTATAAGGGATATAAAATGCTTAGAAAAGTTAGTTTAGCAGAGATAGATAGATTAAAAACGTTTAACGAAATGTTAACCGAAGGAAACAATGTTTAGAAGATAAAATTAGAAGACTTAATGGACATAATGATTTAAAACTTGAAAGTTTTGAAAAACTGAAAAGTGAAATGAATCCTTAAGATCGGAAAATCTTTCAATGAAGTCAGAGATCACTGATCTAAATGATAAAGTAACGTCTCTGGACAATGTTATTCTTAAATGTAATAAGGATACTGATAAAATGAAAACTGTTGTTGATGAATTTAACAAAGGGAAGGATAATGTAGAAAATTTATTATATGCATCTAAATCCACTAACAATAAACATGGACTTGGATACACCCCTAAGCCCAAATCAATAAAAACAGTACTCAAAGTACTAAATTTGTTAAGAGTACCAAGTTCAAACCAAAACCTAGAAAATTAAAGTTAAAACCCTCAAACAAATCCATTAATTTATGGGTTCCTAGAAAGTAAGATAATAATAAGAAAGAAAAATATATTGATAATTTTATTAATAAAGTTCATTTATCCGATGATTAAATTTTAAAAGGGTATTCAAACTCTTTATGGGTTTGGCTTCCCAAAAATTAACCCCATGGACCCCAACATAAAATAAGGTATCAGTGGGCATATTTTATATTTTTTAGATATTGAATAATGCAACAGATATAAAGAAAGAGAAATGGATACTGGACAGCAGATGTTCAAATCATATGATAAGAAATCCATAGATACCGAGCAACATTATATACAAAGATGGTAGAATTGTGAACATTTGATATAATTCAAAAGGATATGTTATTGACATTGGCAACGTCAGTAAAACTTCTCCTATTTTTAATGTTTTACTTCATGCTTTGTATTGATTTTGATTCCCCTCATAAGTTCTATTTATATACATTTATATATATATATATACAAACTCTATACATATTGTCTAGTTGTGCTTGAGCGATTCTTTTTCGTCCATTTTTGTTGATGACAAAGGGGAGCAATTATATAAATATACTAGGAAAAATGATGGAGGTGCATAGAGTTAGGTGAAGTCAAATATAAAAATATTATATTCTATCTGTTAAATATTTATATGGTTGTCATCAGCAAAAAGAGAGAGATTGTTAATACCTTAAGTACTAATTTTGATGAACAACCATATAAATATTACTACTAATATATCTCCAATTTGTAGAGTACTTTCAAATATATTATGGAGACATTTTGTAGAGATAAAAAAGAAATCAGTGGAAACAAATGAATTATATATATGAAGATTAATCAGAGAAAATGGAAGAACAAAACTGATTGAAGAATAATGAAATGTAAATGCTGTAATGACAGATATATTTGAAGTGATAAGTAGTTGTTTGAATCTTAGAATCTTTGTTAAAGACCCCATGGTAATTATACCTGAAGATCATCAACCACTAACCTCAATCAAATCACTTAATATCCGCAAATATAAAGAACTTTCAAAATCTATAAATCTCACATGTATGTCGATATATCCCCCCAAGTATGTCGACATATCGATTGTTTTTTTGCTTTTTTAATAATCAAATGAAGGGATTTCCCTCCAGCCCTTCGTCAATGGACATGTCTCTTCAACCACTATATGATGGCTTTGGAAAACGAAATTTAAAATATAACATTCTCATTTTCTCTTACTCTTTCATTTCCATAATTTGGTGAGAAAGATTCATTACATATTCTATCATTTTCTTTGCAAATCCATATTCTTTCACTCTAATTCTTCAAGGAATTGCAAACCACACAATATCAGAGAATTTGTACTTGAATTCATATCATTCTCTCTCTAATCACATTATATTCCTCAAAGAGTTCAAAGATATATTGCTATCAGAGGTCTATAGGATCGTTGTACTGAATTTGCAAGAATTTATATTTGAAGATACGACTACTTTCCATAATCTACTATTGATTATAAAGAGAATAATGTGTTCTTGAAGCCTGTAAAATCAAGAGGGTGATCTTGTACCCCGGTAAATCAATAGGATGCATCTTGTAGCCTGTGAAATCAAGATTGTAAAGGTGTTCTTGCCAACTATGAAAAGTTAGTGGTGATAGTGAAATTCTACACGGTGCAGTACAGGACTGGATGTAGGATTGGATATCCGAACTAGTATAAAAATTCTAGGTATTGTTTAATTTACCGCATCTTACTTTACTACTTACTTATTCTGTGATTATTTGTTTCTATTACAAATTTGATTAGATAAAGTTTTAAATTTATAAGTAAGTTTTAAATAGTTGAAGTACACACTTCGCCTCCTCTAGCGTATAAATAGTCTTAAGATCTATTTCACATTGTGTTATAGACAACCCATTTTCCCTACAGTAACTGCAGATGAATGGTTAATGTAAGCAAAGTGGTGAAGTAACTGCTCAGACAAATGGATCAGTTTGACAATTACAACTTTTGAGTGTAGGTAAGGGACCGACTTGATAAAGTAAGCTTTGAAAATAGTTAATTGGAAATTAAAGTTTTAAAATTTTGGGCCCAGTGCAATTTTCATGTAATATTTTTAATTTCTGCACTTTGGCTTTGTATATTGTGTGTGTTTGTACTAGATTTTTTGTGGGTTAGAATACTAATCTACCTATGTATTTTCCTTCTAGGGAATTAATAAAGAACCAATTCTCAAATAAAAATCTATTTATAAACATGCATAGAGATATTAAAAAGATATTATTAATATTTTATATGCTCATTTATACAATATAACCACAAATCATAATGGTATATATATATATGCTCCATGTTGTTAGTTTCATAAATATCTTAGGTTTGTGCATAATGTTAGTTTATACTATATGTGATATTCACATTGTGAATTTGAACCTGCATTAGTTCAAATATATCGAATTAAATTATAAAATTAAGGTTAAATAAATGTTTAGTTCTACTTGGTATATATAGATAATATTAAAACAAAATAAAACATAAATTAATTTCAAATAATAAAAGCCCCTTTTATCAAATATTCAATAAATATGATTTAATGCAAATAAATTATTCTTGCAAACACAAAATAAAGATATACTACAAAATTAATAAAAAGACTTTTTTGAAACTTCCCCATTTTATCCGCTACTGGTGCACCCGATCCAACAGCGGTGTCAGAGCCCACATTATGCTAACATGAATAAATAACCAACACATAGGGCAATCACTTGAAAAATCTAGCTAGATAGGTGTCTAAGGCATGGTTGTTTAAATAAGGATAAGGTTATTTTAAGCAAGGAAAACCTCTCATCTCTTGTCTCTTACCTGGCTCATTGAAGTGGTCAGTTTCAAAGGCATGCCCTTAATAGAAGGTCAAAAAGTACTATATGTCTTAGGTTAATTGAAATATGTGTATTTGAATATTGCAAATTTAAGTTCAAATTTGCTAATTTTAATAAAATAAAGTTTTATAAAAGTAACAAAATTCAAATTTAAAATTGTTTTTAAATTCTGTATAAGTATGAAAGTTATATATATTAGTAAAAAAGGTTTAATTAATAAAGATTTGCATATGATTATATATGTATAACTTAATAGCTATAAAATTTCTAGTACATTAATGTGTGTGTGTATCACATATGTATAATAAAAGGGAGGTTAAATGCATTGAAACCTATATTGCTTAAGGGAGTATATCACTACAAGAAAAAGAGTCATCCATAGCGGCATATAACCGCTATAAAAGAAACCAGTGGTTCGATAAACGCTATAAATCAACATGTTATAAAAAACCAGTGGCGTATTTATAACACAAAAAATGTCGTTATAAAATAGTAAGCTTTCATAGCCAATATATGTTGCTATAATATTATTTTTCTATAACGTTGTACGTCCGCTATTTACATATTACTACAGCGTGTATATGCCGCTATAAAATGCATAGATACAATAGCGTTTTCAATCCGCTATCCTTCAACGGTAAGCTTCTGCATTACATTATCTATTTATAGCACTTATATTATATACACTACAACAAAACAACCTTTTTACAATGGGCGATGCCCGTTGTAATATGTGTTTCGCAACGGGCATGCGTCCGTCGTGTTAGGCCTCGTTGTAATAGGTCTACTATATTTTACAACGGGCAATAAATGTTGTAAAGGACCGTTGTAATACACCTTTTTACAACGGTCATCGACCCTTGCAATAGACCCTTTGAAAACATGCATTGACCGTTGCGAAATCCCTTTTGACAACATGCATGGACCGTTGTAAAAAGCTCGTATAACAACATGCTCTGACCATTGTAAAAAGGTTGTATAACAACATGCTCTGACCATTGCAAAATAAATGCAAATTTAAAAAAAACAACAACAACATCCATACAGTATATCCATACCAATAATGAATAATTTAACGAGTAATAAATATTATCATAAAATAACCAAAATCACATACGAAAAGACTAATAAAGCTAGAGTCATAAAATTCCAACATATTCCAAAAAGTTAGATAAGTTTACATTGACATAGTTCTAACATACACATGACAACTAGTTACGTAATAGCCAAATACATAAAGCATTAACACATAACAGCCAGCTACAAATATCATGTTCTAAGTACTATCGTACTAGACCATAGTTCTTTTGTTCCTTGTAATCAAGATTCTAATTATCTCTTCACTACCATAGTTCTTTTGTTTAACGGCTTCATGAAGAATCTTTGCTTCTTCCTTTGCTAAGCTGATGTTAACTTTTGGTCCATCGTATCTATATGTGCACACAAATGGAAACAAAAGCTGATGCAGAAGAACAAAACAACGTTAGGTTGATACTACAAACCTCCCTACCTGAGTATGGTTCTAGACTGTATTAATAATATGACTATAAGAAATGATTTTTCTATGTCAACATTTCTCTCCAAAACATTAACTACAAGCGCAATTCATGTTGAAAAAAAATAACAATATTTGTTATGATTGTACCAGACTGTTTAATAATTCAACTATATTTGTTATAATTATAATATTTGTTATAATTATAATATTTGTTATGATCTGTTGTTTTACTAATTGAGACAGCGTATATGATTTCATCTGTTATTGAGGCAACTATTTGTCTCCATTTCCATACATGTTATATAAGATCCCGAGTATCACAAATCACATTTGGAAAGTTCCTAAAACATTAGGATATCTTCGAATATTTAGGAGCTTAACTTATATATTAACTTTGTTCATCGGTCCTTAACATTTACCAGATTGGTAATATGTGAAGAGAACATCCCACTAACTAATGGTATTGTTCAGCAAAATTTTACCATCATATCCTGAACAAAATTGTCATGTTCAAGTGATTTACCAACATTTTCACTATTAGTATCTGAAGTTGATGGGGTACACTCCGCAATTGCTTATAGGTAATCAATATTTTCATTAAGATCTTTGAATTGTAAATGTAAACCAGAACAATAAAAAATAGTTATAATGATATAACCTACTCATTTAGAAATGATCGCTCCTATAGATGTATTGTAAAATATAAAAACCATTCATAACATGAACAACATACAGTCCAGATTTGAAAATTCATCTTAAAATAAAATAAGTAGCACTAAAGATATCCAAATTGGACAAAAAGCCCTTAAATTAGCGAGCAAACAAATAACTGACTGTATTGTAGCATACCTCATTGATCAAATTTTTCCGTACCACATGTACATAACATTTACAGGAGCACTTAGTTCCTACCAATGCATCATTTTCAACACATATGTTGTACTCAATTTGAGCTATACACTGCATTAAATATCATGTCGTTACTGTAAATCAAATAACTAATTTTATTTTTCCACATATAATATTCTTTCCATCAAACATATTACTAACTTAGTTTTCATACCCCTGACAGAATAACACCTACCTAGTCATGTACTACTTCTATCTTCTCACAGTTACAAAATTGCCAAAATTATTCATTTCATCATATTTTGTACCCGCCTAAGCTCATAAATTATGTCAATCCAACCACTTTATTAAAAATGTATTTGACTTTTATTGGCCAATTTTCTAGTAAAATAATATTTTAAAAGTTTGTATGCTCTTGAAAATACTGTTCTTATTTATGGTGCTGCTGATGTGTACAGTTTTTTAACTGTCAATAACTAATGATACGAGTTTGTTTAAAAAGAAGTGGATGAAGGAAGCTGTTTTTACTGCAAGTTAAAAAATTAAGTAAACAGTGTATCGCTATTTTACAAAGCTGGAAAACAACAGAGACACGTAGGCAATTGGTGGTTCCTGTTTTTTATTTTAAGTAATAGAGAGATGTGCGTGTGTGTAATTTGCTTGAGTGAAATATCATCTGAACACATTCCCAAGCTAATTTGCAAATATATCATGCATTACAAGGGAAGCATACCTAAATGAAACATACATTAGCATATCCTACTCGAATGTGAAACAAAAACAAGGATTGCCAGAAAAATCAATAATGTAATCTGAACATACATGCCTGGATGGAACATACATGGTTATGACATTAATAGAACTCACAAACCTATACATACTTCTACATATAGACACTTTAACCGTTAATGATCACTTGATAAATAACATGTTTTCTCAAGTGAAATGTCTGAGTAAACAGTGACGGCACAACAAATTTTGGAGTTTTTATCATCCTTCTTCTCCACCTGATGTCAATTCTACATAACTGACTTTCAAGTTTCAATACTTCTAAGCATTTTACCTCATCCTAATTCCTACATACTCCAAGGTGAAACAAAACAAGAAATGCCTAAAACTCAACGACGTCATCCTAACATACATACCAATATTGAATTTGGAAGAGATAGATACCTAGACGAGACATAATAGCAATGACAATGATAAAACTCACTGGCCTATATCCCACATCTTAAAACCATGCTCCACAATTGCTGCCCCTTCCTCATTACCCAACCTCCTCAGCTCCCTCACAACAAACCCAAACAGATACTCATCCAACTCACATCCACCTATCTTCATCATCCCATACACCCTCCTCACCCCATCCGCGCTCTCCGCCATTACCAAGCTCTTCATCAACCTCGTCGGCCCTCTCAGCCCACCCTCCTTCCCAATCCCACCCGTTTCCTCCAACTCCTGCATCAATCGGTCGGTCAAATCGGCCAACTCATCGAGATGATTGTTTTTGTGGAGTGATTTGATTAGTTGGGAGTGGAGGACGAGGTTGGGTTTGTAGTTGGGTTCGAAGCGAAGGAGGGTGAGGAGATGTCCCTGAAATGATGAGTATGTCACAATAATATATTGCATCGGTGTTGGATTCCAGATCTTGGGAAGGAACGTTTGATTTGGGATTTAGGGTTAGCGAAAAATAAAGTTTTAGTAGCGAGGGAAAGAAAGCAAACAAATGGCGGGCTTTAAAATTAAGTTTTACCGCCATACATTTTGTTTTTTTTATCAATTATCATTTGTAAATTAGTATTAAAAAATTATTAATAGTAATTTACTAATTATAAAACATAAATTATTAAATATAATTTTTTATTTATAAATTATTAATTATAAACCATTAATTATAATAAACAATAAATCATAAATTATTAATATTTATTATTAATTATAAATTATTATATATTTAATATTAATTACTCGATATTACTTACTAATAACTGGAAAGTAAAATTAAGCATGTTGGAATACTGATTATATATAATAGTTAGTAATTAGTGATTATTTATTAATAATCATTAATTATTATAAGTTATAAATGATTAATATAATATTATTAATGATTAATTATTAAATATTAATAAATAATATAATATTATTAATGATTAGTAATTATTAATTAGTAATATAATATTATAATTAGCAATTAGTAACATATGATTAATATAATATTATTAATGATTAATTATTAAATATTAATAAATAATAAATATTAATTTTAAGAAAGCATTGTAATTATTAATTATTGATTGTCGAAAATTGGTAACAGACATTTATTACAACGGGCATTTTATGATCGTTAAGAAAACAATAATGGGGACCCTCCCTCTTCTTCTCCCCTTTCCCGCTGAACCTTCCTGTCAACCATCCCCTCTGCCGCAATGTCCTTTCTCACCCATTCTTGTACCACCTTCTGTTGTTGTCCATCCCCTGTCAACTCCCTTACCAACCGCCACCCCTCTTGTCTGTGCCAAAGCCACCCCTCTTGTCAGTGCCCAAGCCCTATCCCTGCCACCACCTACCACAACTTCCTCCCCTTCAGCTTCTCTAAACCTTCCTACCCCTCCGGTGCTTCCATTTCCACAACCCCAACAAGCTTGGAACTCTCTTTTCAAAGCTAAACCAATCAATGCTGGGAAATATGAACCACGCGACATTCAACTGAAATTTAGCGGTGATGCTCTGGTACCACCTGATGAGGTAGTTATGGCAGGTAACTCGATGTGGAAAGAATACCTGGTGGGTTTTTTCTTGATACTCCTTTGCCGTACTCTACTGTGTTGTATTACCTTAAGAAAGCGTGGAAACTTCGTGGATCCATTTCTGTTAAGTCAGATGGATTCCTGTTCCTGTTTAAATTCTCTAATGAAGATGATAGGAATAGAATCTCTGAAGCTGACCCTGTTGTTATGAGGAATAAACTGTTTATTGTAAAACCATGGGACGAGAATGTTGGCAATAGTTGTAGTAGTATCAATTCTGTCCCTGTTTGGATTAAGTTATCAAACATCCCCTTGTTTGCATGGTCTCCTTTGGGTATAAACTGGTTAGCTGCAAGAATTGGTAAACTTCTTTGCATGGATGCCTCGACTGAAAATTTTGAAAGAATCACCTTCGCAAAATGCTTAGTAGAAGTTACTCCCAAGTATGAACTGCCTGAACGATTTACTGTTCAACTGCTTGATGGGTCTGAACAGGAAGTTATAGTAGAGTACTTGTGGAAGCCTGAAATATGTATTTTTTGTAAAGAGTTTGGGCATTTAGATAGCACTTGCAAGAAGTCAGTAGTTGAAGAGAACGTTAAGAAATGTGAAGAAACTGAACAACAGAAGAGTGGTGAAATGAAGCAACACAATGAGAATAAAGGAAAAAACTCAGGCAAACAAGTTACAGTGAAGCAAGTGTGGCAAAAGGTCAATAGGTACAAGGGAAAAAAATTAGATGTAAGTAAGGAGATGGAAAAAATAAAACAAATATAAACACAGTAGCAGAGGAACTTAATGAACTTGTTGGAAGTGAAGGGAACAGTTCTAGTTTGGAAGTTATTAAAGTACCAGGTGATGTGGAACAAGTATGTAATATTCAAACACAAAACAAATTTAATGTGCTGCAGTATGAAGAGATTGAGCAAGTTATAGTAGATATTAATGAGATAGAGGATGGGGAAATCAACCCGGCTGACATTTGTGGTGAATTAAATAGAGATATCTCTCAGATCAATGCCAATTTGAATGACATTTCTGTTATTAATAACAAAATCCCAGTTTTGGCTACTGATAAGCAACATTTTCAAGTTGATGCAACTGCTACCGGTAGCAATAACAAGGAGAATGGTAACTGTGTGTCAGTTATGCATGCGCAAGCTGATACTTATGACACTGAACAGGATAAAGCATGGTGCAATGCAATTGAATCATTCATAACACAACTTATTCTCTCAAGCCATAGGCCTGACTCAGTTGTTCAACCTTTAGTTCATACCCCCTACAATTTCTCCATTGATCTGCCTGGTTGGCCATCAAACCTTACCCTCCCGCAACCAAAGCCTATTCTAACCAAGGACCCTCCCACCTCACATCATTCCTCTCCTTTCAGGCAAATTGAAACAAGATCTCTGTCTGCTCAGAGAAGAAACAAATCCTCCTCCCAACAATAATTGTTTTATGTATAAAAAAATCGCAGCTTGGAATATCAGAGGAGCGCATAGCAAAATTAAACTTGATCAAGTTAAAAAGTACATATCTGCTTATAACATTTGTCTAGTTGGATTGCTTGAAACAAAACTTAACCTATTGTTATCCACAAAAGCAGCAACTTACATTGATCCAACCTGGGAATTCCATCACAACCTTGACACTACTTCTTATGGTCGAATCCTGATCTTGTATGATCCTAAAGTAATTACCCTATCCCCTATCCTTTCAACTAGACAGTTCATCCATCTTCATGTTTTTGAAACTCTTTCTCAAACCTCTTTTTATGTCACCTTCGTTTATGCCGATAACTCTGTTCTTTCACGTAACACATTCTTCAACTCCTTGCCACCATTACGTCAGGCTTCACATCCCTGGGTTGTGCTTGGCGATTTCAATTCATGTTTTAATTTCACTGAAAAATGTGGGGGTAACCCTCTTACCCCAACAGACATTGCAAATTTCAACTTATCTATTGAACAATCTGACTTAGTCATGGTTAATAGGTCTGGTGCAAAATTTTCATGGAACAATAGAAGTCGTAGTGGAGTTCGAACGTTCACGACTATAGATCATGCTTTCTGCAACATCAAAGCTCTTCACCTCTGGCCCACCTTATCTGTCTTCCTCCCTCAACCTATATTATCTGACCACTCACCACTAATATTAACCCTGGGTCCCCATTTGCGAAAGGAAAAAAGAAGTTTCAAATTTTTTGATGCTTGGCTGAAGCTTGACCACCTACTTGAATTAGTTTCTCAAGTTAGCAATGAATTTATTTGCTATGGTAACCCCATGTATAAGTTTTGCAGGAAGTTGAGAAGAATCAAGCAGGAAATCAAATTGTGGGCCTATGCAACCTTTGGAGCTGGCAGCCTTCTTTCCACAACTCTTAAGGAACAACTGAAGAAGCAACAAGAATACATGATGGAGCATCCCCTTGATGAGCAAGCAGCGGCAGAAGAAAGCAAACTATTTTCTGATGTTAACAATGCCTTATGCTTAGAAGCTAACATGAAGAAGCAGCAACTGCATGCCAAGTGGTCTGTTGAAGGAGACAAGAACACCAAGTTCTTCCATGATGCTATTAAGGTCAAACATACAAGAGATAACATATTTAGTATCCTTGATGATCAGGGTAACCAATGTGACACTGTTGAAACTGTTGATCAAGCTTTTGTTAAATACTTCTCCACATTGCTTGGTAATGACTCTGGGTTCTCCCCTGACCTTGAACTAATCTCAACACTTACCTTGCCTACTATATCTCCCCTAGCAGCTCTTGATTTAATAAGGCCTATAACTAATGATGAAATAAAAGCTACGTTATTTTCAATGAACAAACATTCTGCAGGAGGGCCTGATGGTTTTAATGTGTCATTCTTCATTGCTTCTTGGGGTGTTCTTGGTCATGATTTTTGTCAAGCTATCCACAATTTCTTTTCAAAATGCAAACTGCTTGGGGAAGTGAATAGTACTAACATAGCCCTGATACCTAAAGTATACCCACCATCTAGTGTCTCTTCGTTCAGACCGATATCCTGTTGTAATGTCTTATATAAATGTATTACGAAAATTCTTGCCACTCGTATGATTAGTGTTATGCCATCAGTTGTCTCCATGAACCAGGCAGCCTTCCTTCCTACTAGAAACATTCTTGATAATGTTCTGCTGACACAAGAACTGCTTAACGGTTATTCTAGAGTTAATGTGTCTCCTGCTGCCACACTAAAAATTGACATATCTAAAGCTTATGATTCTATACATTGGGCTTCAATTGTGAGGATCATGGCAGTCATGGGGTTTCCCAAAATTTTTGTGTCATGGATATATGTGTGCATCTCCACCCCTACTTTCTCTGTTGTATTGAACGGTAGACCAGTTGGGTATTTCAAAAATAGTAAAGGAATTCGCCAGGGAGATCCCATATCTTCCTACCTATTCTTGTTAGTTATGGAAGTTTTCACAGTTGTGCTTAAAGAGAAGTACACTCAGAAGCTAATCAAGTACCACCCCAAGTGCTCTGCTCTCCAAATTCAATCATTGATGTTTGCTGATGATGTTTTGTTATTTACTAAACCAGATATTTCCTCTATGACCGGAGTTGTTGAGGCTCTCCACTCCTTTTACTACATGACTGGTCTTTCTATTAACAAAGCAAAATCTTCCTTGTTGCTTGCTGGAGTCAGTGAAACCCAAGCTGCTGCCCTACATCTGCACACTGGCTTCAACAACATGGACAATGACATGAGGTATCTTGGACTTCCTTTACTCACCAAAAGAATTTCTAATGCTGACTGTGTCCCCTTATACAATAAGATCACATCTGTTATGGGTGTTTGGGCTAATAGGCATCTGTCACAAAGTGGAAGGCATGTCCTTATTAAGTCAGTTGTTTTTTCATCTTTAGTCTATTGGGCTAGGTGCATTATCCTACCTACCAAGCTGTTGCACATGGTGAGGTCTGCTATGCATAGGTATTTCTGGACTGGTAGCATTCACAACAGGAAGTTGATACCATGCTCATTCACTAAATTTGAAACTCCAATTAAACTTGGGGGGCTAGGTGTTATTAATGCTAGCAAGTGGAACTATGCAGCCATTAGTTCTCATTTTGAAGACCTCATCAATAAAAGAAGCAGTGTTTGGGCAAAATGGGTTTGGCAATTTTACATTAAGAATAAATACTTTTGGTGCATGGAGATCCCCCAATGCTGCAGTTGGATTTGGAGGAGCATTCTGAAATTAAGAAATGTTTACCTCCCTTTGATACAATATCATGTTAATGCAAAATCTGATGTTAGCTTCTGGCATGATCCTTGGCCGGGCAGAGGTCTCATCCTTTCAAAAGTTTGTGACTACCTTCATGTTCAACAGTCTGGAATTCATTATGATGCTCATGCCAATGTTTATGTTCATGATGGGAATTTGCAATTGCCAAGCAATAGTAATCAAATGATCAGGCAATTATGGTCTGAGGTTCAAAACAACTACAGCAATACTAATCAAATGCAGGCAGTTACTTGGGACTTGAGGCCTCACACAATCAGGGGTGTGTACACAAATATTTCTGTGCATGACACGCTGCCTTCTTCAAAATGGTGCTCAGTGATCTGGTCTGATGATTCTCCTCCAACTGATAACTTGATGATGTGGAAAGTCATAAACCATGCTCTACTGACTAGAAGTAAATTGAAGTATTTTGGTATGACATGCACCTCCTTATGTCTTTTCTGTGATATGCATGAAGAAACCACTTATCACATCTTTTTTGATTGCCCTGCTCTAAAAATTGTGATGGCCAGAGTCAGTTCCAATACTGGTTTTAATCTAACTGCTGGGGGTTCTGCATTGATATGGAGTATCATTTACAAAGCAACAAGGTGGAGAAAGTTTGAGACTAGAATTTTGGTTGTCTGTTTGAAAAAATATCTCATTGCTGTTTGGAAAGAAAGAAACACTGCTGTTTTCGATAATCTCAGAAGGAAGAATGAATTATTATGGCAAGATGTTAGGAGAACCACTCATTGGAAATTGATGAATTGCAACACTAAATTTCCAGACTCGCTGATCCATGTTTGGGTTTGATGTTTAGTTGTTGTTTTTTCAATTGTTTTTATTCTCTTTTTATTTTTTTATTTTTTTTCCCTTTCTTCATTCATGTACTGTCCTCTTTTATTGTGTTGCAATAAAACTGGTAGGGGTCTAGTCAACCTTGCTGGCTTTGCCCACAAAAAAAACGGGCATGTAAAATTGGCATCTATTACAACGGGCATTTTTGGTCCGTTGTAAAATTAGCACCTATTACAACGGGCGTTATGAGCATTGTAAAATTGGCACCTCTTACAATGGGCATTTTGTGACCGTTGTAAAATTGACATCTATTACAACGGGCATTTTGTGAACGTTGTAAAATTGGCATCTATTACAACGGGCATGAAAGGACCGTTGTAATAGCATTCTATTACAACGGGCAGTCAATGCCCGTTGTAAAAATGGCATTGTATAGGGCATCTATTACAACTAGCATGTATGGACCATTGTAATAGTCTTCTATTATAACGGGCAGTCAATGCCCGTAGTAAAAACGGCGTTGTAATAGGGTATTTTTGTTGTTGTGTATAACTATAACGCATTTTAAGCGCTATGGTTTATTTTTCTATGTGTTTGATGTATCATGTTATATGTTCCAGTTTAGTAATAGCATATCAAAATGAATCTTCTTTAAACACATAACAATATGAACAGTGTAAGAGCTGAAGAATATATCAATCATAAAATGTAATGCATTATATCAAATATACCAAATATTCACAGACATCGTATTAAACATGATCAAACTTACACATAATATCCATTACATATTTTTTTAGCACATACCAACATCATTTATGCATCCAACCCCTTAGCCACAACATCCGTCCAATATCAATAATTTCTTTGCAAATGAAACCAAAAGAAGCCCTTCCACTTGGTTGCATGTATTTCCATCTTTAAGATTAAATCTTTTGCATTTTCTGCTGTAGTAACTAAAACCTATCTTGTTGAGTCTTCAATGAATCCCTCATCTACTGCCTTGTCAAATAGTATAAGCAAGTTGTTACAGTAGTCATCAACATTTAATAACCCCATCTGCACCAGAAATGTTTTCATATATATTAGTTATAATACCAAACCGTCCATCCTATCTCGACATTTATTAGTGTATCAATTTCTTGTATTAACATACATTTGTAATATAACGCAATGACATGAAAAAATACTTCACTTTTTGTATTTTTATTTTTATGCGAAGTTTTGTAGTTGAGTGAATATACATAAGTAGGAAGGTAGAAAAGTAGCGACTTACGGGTTTCTCATGTATTCCAAGTTGGGCCCATGTTATCACTTCCAACAACTCCTCCAATGTATCATAACCACCTCATATTATTTTTCTTTTAGTTTCCAAACTAATTAGACAATAAAATATTATAATGTAGGGAATCTTATCTTTATGTTCCCTTTAATTAGTACAAAAATGTGAAAAAAAATTATGCTTCAATGATGAGAAAAGGAAAAGCTAACCAGGAAGAGCAATGAAAGCATCTAAGCCTTTGGCCCAAGGTTCGAAATTCCGTTTTTCGTTTCCGTTCCGGTCATTGGTAATTTTAAAATTTTCGGTTCTGTTCCGAAAATTTCGGAAGTTCCGTTTTAATTCCGATTTTCTAATTCCGGTATCTTTTTTGCTTTAATTTGCTATTTACACTAATAAATATCCAATACCATCATAAATTTATAGTACATTTTTTATATTACATATAAAATACACTTTAATTAAAAAACCATTGTTTAAGATTCTATATTGTTCATTTGAGATTTTAAAAGTTGGTCAATTTTTGAAATTTTTATTATGATTCGATGTAAATTAACAAAAGTATAACGACTATTTTGTTCATAAACGTGATTTTTTGTCCATTTATTTATTGTCATATTTAAATTGTTTTCCTTTTTTAATTACTATATGTTTATCGTATTTTTTTATTTTTTATATATTTTTTTTTCAATATTTGAAAAATAAATCTGGAATTTGGACCGGAACCGGAATTTTGACCGGATTCCGTTCCGGTTATGAGCGAAACCGGAACGGAATCACCGAAATAACCGGAATTCCGCCGGAATTTTGAACCATGCTTTGGCCATTTCTGATTTCCTTTCAATGTTCGCAACATTCTTCACTTGCCCTATGTCATCTCTTGAAATCTGCTCATTTTCATGGTGCATTGTTAAAATTTGAACTTCAAATATAGATTATTTTTGCAAGGATCCTTCATTTTACCTCATGTGCCAGTAGAGCCTTAAGTATAACCCTACCACATTGTATTTTAAAAAAAAAGTCGTACGTATACAAATTAATTCAAGTAGATGAAAACGAATAATTGCTGCTAACCTATATAAAATATTAATTAGTATACGGGTTCAAATTAAATACCCAAGAACATGACAACCACCATTAAAAACGGTTTGTGATATTCAACCCCATTAGACCTACACTTCCACCACCATATACCATGTCTATTTTTTCTCAACCTGAAATTAAAAAAAAAATGATAATACATTCATTGCTCTATGCTTTTTTGTTCGAGATTAAGAAGTTTTTAACTATTTTTATATCCATCCTCTGTTGATATTCTATGCTAGATGTTACAAGGAAGAAAAATTAGTCTGCAACGGAAACCGAGAGTATGACCTTAGTGTTCATGTAACAAAGCTTAGGCATACACATTGGACGGAAATATTAGTCATTAGAACGAGTTTAAAAACGTGAACTTGTAGTTAAATTGATACACATACCAAATTATTTGAATTGATCTTGCTGTAGTAACTGTACTAAACTGGAGTGAGGAAGAATAATGCAGATGTGACCAAACCAAAGCAAAGCTAGATTGAACTAGAGTGTAGAATTTACAGTTGGTGTCACACTGTTGTTGTAGCTTTAATTAGCTGGTAACCAATTACCCAAAACAAAGTTATATAAACTGCACACCGTTAAATTTTGGCGATACTATATGGAGAATTATAGAGGTCGGAAGTAGCTTCGCAACGGAGAAAACGATTCGCAATTCAGAGTTCGGAGGTGGAAGTTATATGAAAAAAGATGGAGTAGGCTGTTTTGGGCAGGGTCAGACGTCTAAGGAAAATGGCCAGACGTCTGGCCCCTGTGGAAATTTGTTCCCGAGAATGAGCTCAGACGTCTGACCAATTTGGTCAGACGTCTGAGTCTGTGCAGTATTGTTTCCAGAGACATTTGTCAGACGTCTGACCATGTTGGTCAGACGTCTGAGACGTCTTTCGCCTGTTTTGTTCTGTGGACTCAGCGTGAAGATTTGCGTCAACTGCGGGGGTAATTTCAGAACATTGCCTAGGGTTTCTCTTCTTCTATATAAGCTAGCTTTAGGTTCCAGATCTAGAGACAAGCAAGCGTCTACAAGAGATTAGCCTCCACCAATTAGGGTTTATCAAAACCTAATTTTCTTCAATTCTCTTCTCCACAAATCAAATTCTAATTAGAATTTGATCATTGTAATCAATCTCTTGTACTCTTATCATCAATAATAATAAAGCTCTCTCTTAAAGTGGATGTACACTAACACGACGTTAGTGGAACCACTATAAATCGCTGTGTGATTTATTTTTCATTATTGTTTTAATTTCTGAATTGCTTATTTGGATTGTGATTGTCTTTGGATTGGTTGAGATTAGAATTGAGTTATTGATTGGTTGTTTTTACACTTCTTATCACGATCTCGTCTTCCGCTGTGCTTGTGGGGTTTCGATTCGAGTGGTCTCAAGTTGGAATCCCGTAATAACACACACGATAGGAATTGTACAGCATCGATTAAGGAAAGATTATATTGAAAGGCACTGAACTGAAACAAGACTGGAGCAAAGCGGAGTAAGCTTCTAGAAGCATTCCGAATTGAAACTGCATGGAATGAAACAAGACTGCAACGAAGCAGTGGCAGCAGACCAGTTGAACTTGACCAAAGTAACCTAAATCAAAGCTTTTTGAAGTGAACTAAATGAATGAATGAACTGAGCGTTGCTATACTGATGTAGATTGAAGATAAAAATTAAGATAGCGATCATATCCACTGAGATTGGAGGGAAACCCACTGAGGCGAAAAGTGAAGGCAAACAATGTGAGAGAAAGTTCACCATCCATGAGCGGGTACTAGAAGAGAAACAGCATGGCATAACATACGTATGCATAGCTTCAGATATCTGAACACGTAAACATAAACTGAGGGTCTACAGCCAACATTCTAAACCAATTGCTAGCAATCTACTCTGACATGTGATGAATAAACTGCATCGAGTGATAGTGAGCACTTATGAATGGTAGTGCAGGTTTATTTAAGTAGATAGGAGGGCTGCTTCGAGTGTAGTCGATGATGCAGCAGCAAGTTAGTGCTCTAGTTTTGTAGAAGTAGAGAGAGATTAACCGGACTTAGAGTAATGGTGGGTCCTCTAAGTCCAAGGCTAATCGTCATACAAAACTGCTTTCAAATAATAGTCATAATCTGGATTTTGTTACACTGTTTGCTTATAACGTGGACCTTTTTGGTACTATTTTTATTCTATTTGCATAAATATATGTTTATGGATGGCACCCTAAAATTACCGCTAGAGCAGATCTACAGCAGCATCTAAGAATTTACACAAAAAAAGCTAACATTAAAATCGTCTGAATCTGCAATGTCATTTTAATTTGTTTGCGTTCAAGCTCCTGAAAATTAATTTACGTAGCAATTATTTTAATCTGGTTTCCTAGTGGTAACAACTATTTTTACAGTTATGATTGTAAGATTAGAGCATGTAGAATTTTCTCTTTATTTTCTCTTTACCATCCACTATCAACTGAGATTTTATCTTTATTTTTCAACTAATGTATGTTCCACGTTTTAAAATAATATACATGATCCATCTTTCCAACAAGATTTTATCAAACAATGATGCAATGAATAGTTCAAAAACAAAAGGTTTGCTTTTTGTTGCTCTACCATAACTCAAAATCATAAGTTGATAGTTGATTAGTAATTTAGACGTTGCAAATGAAGTTGCACAAATTTATATTAGTAGTCCCAATTTGGGTAAATATTTTCTTTCGGATCATTCGAATTGCATGAATTTAAAAATATTTTCTTCTTAATCATCTCAACGACCGAACGAAGATAACACGATTGCAAGTGAACTACTTGAATTGTTCTTGTGCAATAAAGAGAGTCTTGTCTAAATATTTGGCCTGGTAATGAACATTCATAAATAAAAACAGTTTACAAATATATGTTACCATGTATGCAATGCATGCAACATGAACTTGAAAGAAATAGTTTTGCCTTGGATGAGTATATAGGCAATGTTTACAGTGGACAGTTTTATAATTATTATGATTATGAAATCAATGTTCATGCAGTTATGACAAACGTAATTTTGACATGATTTAAGAAACTATACACCCTTTCTAAAGAAATATAGCTTATGCAATATAAATATATAACATCCTTGCAAGCCTAGTTTATAATGTAAAGGATTGGTAATAACTTTATCCATTGTCATGTATACCCACATAGTATGTAAACAATAGAGTGTATCCTTGTGTCTAAGATATCTAATGATATTGAAGGTTGGAAAATGACAAACTACATTGAGTATGTAAACCACTTAAAGAAACCAGGTATAAGTACTAAACACAAGGAATCTATTTTAGATTAAGATATTATATTTCATAATCAAACTTGGGCCTAACAAAGCTTTGGAACAACTTAAAGAAGCCAACATTACATACACTCTCAACGGATGTATCAATATCCATTTTCGATACATCTCAACTAAGAACATTTAAGGATAAATATTTTTGGTGTTCGATTCAAAACTCATATGTGAACACATTCACAGCTACAATCGATAAAATACTTTTTCTAAGGATTTTCTACTTATATATGTTTAATATATTAATATCATTACTTATATCATAATATAACAACACATATAAAAGAAAACAAAATAAAAAACATACTTTATTTCGAACAAGATTCTTTACAAGAGTTAAGCCACATAATTATTTATATAATTTAACTCTGTTGGACTGGGCTAGCCCACAGCGGAAGTTATGAGTGAATTTCAATTTTTTTATACCGTACTGGATCTTTATTAGACTTATGGAGTCTAATTTAATTAGAACATTTCTAAATTTATTTTAAATAAAATCATTATTTTATTTAAACTTATAAAATGATATTATATTAAGTAATTAATGTTATATTATACATACATACGTGTATCATATCCACACATATATATGTGTGTGCATGTGTAACATATAATCCATGCAAGGTATAACATGTACATGTATAAGTGTCGGGATTACACTGCAATGGATACGTTAGCTCATCCAATATACAAGCATATTGCCCAAATGTATATTTATATACTTTAATTTATGTAAATAAAATGTTACAATATTTATATATGAATATATATATAAACTATATATTATTTTAAATATAAATATAGATATATACATAGAATTTTAATATTAAATATATGTATATATAATTATATAAATATGATTAAAATAAAAAAACTACAAAGTCGAAAGCTATATATATATTAAATATTTTAAATTCATATATATATATATATATATATATATATATTATAAAATATATATATATATACACACATACGTTAATATCTTTAAAATATACAAATGTATATATGTATATTAAAATATCTATATACACACGTCTATTATTGCACATAGCGATACATACACACATATATTGTTTTTTTATAATTTTAAAATGTATTTTAAAATAAAATCCATAAGGATAATGCTTTAATAATAAATAAAATTCATAAAAGATATTATTTTTGAATGTAATTTAAATTTTAAAATTTTAAAACAAATCTAAGAGATATTTTTATTTTCGAACATTTAAAATATAATTTTCAAATTTTACAATAATTTTAAATCTATTTTTAATTTTTGGCTAACATTTAAAATTTAAATTAAATAATAAAAATTGGTTTTTTTCACCAAATGTATATTATGTACAAATCTAATTTTATAAAACATATATTCTAATATGTGTATATATTGTTATAACCAGTTTGCTTAATTAATTAATTTAAATAATATTTAAACAATAATATATATGTACAAAAATTATTATTTTTCAGCCGAAATTAATTTTGATATGACGCTATTTACATGAAATTTTCAAAATATATTTAAATATATTATGATATAGAATTTAAATTATAAATCTCTTATGTAATTAAAAATTGTATATCTATTCTATAACATATAAAAGAGAATATGAGACCATATATATTCTTGCTTCTCATTCATTCCTACCTTCAATCCTCTTCTATGGTTGATTTGAGTGAAAAAATTTCACTTACCCCTCTAATAATTACTTACTATTCCAAAATCCAAATTAAATTTCCATTAAACAACAATGACCATATGCCCTTTCGCTTTCTATTCTAGTTATTCAGAAATGTTCCGCATTTATTTTCTGTTCTTACTTTCACTTTCTCATTTCTTATCTAAAATAAATTTTAAAATCATCAAATACTATCATATCCTATGTTTTTTTCCTTTTGAATCCAAGTGAAAATTTTTGCTCTCATAGAATTCCCTATTCCACGTTTTATGGTACGCTTCATGCTTTTTAGTATGTAATATTTCTTGTTTGATTTTAGGTTGGTTAATATGAATTAGAGTTTGCTTGGTGCTTGTTATAAAGGAAATTAATATGTAAAATAAAATATTACTCAATCTCTAAGAAACGGTGTTTATTATAGATCGAAACAGACCCAAAAATACATTGGTTGACTTGATCGATCAAGCTCAATTTAAAGGTTTGAACCATATTACATTATCTGTCTTCTCATTTAATTTGATATTGAATTTATTATTTTTATTCAAAATTACTAATTCTTTGGAGTTTTGTGTCTAAAGTTATTTCTTCTTATGATCTTTGTTTCGATTTGTAAGATTATGAGTTTGGTTATTTATTTGTAGTAGGTTATTGGTTTTATAAATGCTATTATGAGAATAAAATTTTATTTTTATAATATATTCGCTCTTTATTTCATATGTCTCCCTTTGCAACATTCTTATTTCCACATATAATAATCCTGCATTTATTTTTCCATTATATTCTAACAGTAGTTCTTTTCCTCTTCTCTTCATTTTCGATACAAGAATTTGTGTATTTCTTGAGTTATTTCACATGTTCAATATTCTCTATCTAAACCAAATTAAGGATCTTGGTAAACAACTTTGATTGATTTTTATTTCTTTTATTTTAAGTAGAATTCGGTTTAATTCACCAATTGTTCTTCACCTTTATATTAAGTTATATGTGAATGTATACTTATTTTTCAGGGATTGTGTTTCTACCTTGATTTCAATGTTACTATTTTATGGAAACATTATTTAAAGACCTCCAAAAGAACCTCTAATACGATTAGATCGATTAAAAAGTTTATTTTGTTCTCTGTATTTCCATTTAAACGTTTATTTTCTGTTCTCACTTTCACTTTCTCATTTCTTATCTAAAATAAATTTTAAAATCAGTAAATACTATCATATCCTATGGTTTTTTTCTTTTGAATCCAAGTGGAAAATTTGCTTCTTTGGTTATAATCATAGTATTCCCTATTCCACGTTTTATGGTATGCTTCATGCTTTTTAGTATGTAATATTTTTTGTTTGATTTTAAGTTGGTTAATATGAATTAGAGTTTGCTTGGTGTTTTCTTAAAGGAAATTAATACGTAAAATAAAATATTACTTAATCTCTAAGAAATAGTGTTTTTTATAGATCGAAACAGACCCAAAAATACCTTGTGGACTGGATCGATCAAGCTCAATTTAAAGGTTTGAATCATATTATGTTATCCGTCTTCTCATTTAATTTGATATTGAATTTATTATTTTTATTCAAAATTGCTAATTCTTTGGAGTTTTGTGTCCAAAGTTATTTCTTCTTATGATCTTTGTTTCGATTTGTAAGATTATGAGTTTGGTTATTTATTTGTAGTAGGTTATTGGATTTATAAATGCTATTTTGAGAATAAAATTTTATTTTACAGCATATTCTATCTTTATTTCATATGTCTCCCTTTGTAACATTCTTATTTCCACATATAATAATCCTGCATTTATTTTTCCATTATATTCTAACAATAGTTCTTTTCCTCTTTTCTTCATTTTCGATACAAGAATTTGTGTATTTCTTGAGTTATTTCACATGTTCAATATTCTCTATCTAAACCAAATTAAGGATCTTTGTAAACAACTTTGATTGATTTTTATTTCTTTTATTTTAAGAAGAATTCGGTTTAATTCACCAATTGTTCTTCACCTTTATATTAAATTATCTATGAATGTATACTTATTTTTCAGTGATTATGTTTCTACCTTGATTTCAATGTAACTATTTTTATGGAAACATTATTTAAAGACCTCCAAAAGAACCTCTAATACGATTAGATCGATTAAAAAGTTTATTTTGTTCTCTGTAATTTCATTTAATTCGATGTTGGATTTGTTGTATTGTCTGATTTCCTTGAGATCGATTAAAAGTTTGACTTTTATTTTGTTATTTTTCTTTGCATTTAATTCAATGTTGAATTTGTTGTTTTTGTTCTAAATCACTGATGTCATATCTTTACTTAGTGTTTTTTCCTCAAATTATGTTTTCTTCTGATTTTTGTTTTAGTTCATAAGATTATGAGTTTGTTTCCTTCTTCTTTTTTCAAAAGGTTACTTAATATATAAATAAATAGACACTATAAAATCCTTTATTGTTTCCAAAATCTATTATAGGTAAAGTTGAACTATTTTTTACTGTCAAAATTTATGCATAAATCAAAATTTACTTTATTTTTATTCATTGAGTAAGAATATGAACTTTGCTTCCTATATTTGTTTTGTATGTTATAACTGGATTATTATTACGTAGACATCAAATAATCTTTAATTCTATAATAATCTATTAGATGTAAGGTGGATCTTTATTCAATTCTTAACAATCTTACAAAGCAATGAGGCCAAAGAAAAGAGATGAATATTAATATGTTGTGTAAGTTTTTTCCATCATTGCTAATATATCTAGAGGTTGATAAATGGTCAAAAAACTCCAATAATATATGTAGTTGAGTCCTATGTTCAATCCGATAATATTCATCGATTAACCGTTTTACTTTGCCCAAAGATTTTGACTTTAAGTTAACGACCAATTATATTTTGACTAAGTTGTATTAATCCGTAGAAGACTCTCATTGAGTCATTTTGTGATTGTTCTAAACAACCACATGTATGTAATCCATTGGTGTCTCCAACTATCATAAGTATTCACCTACATCATACAGAGAACATTGCATACACTCCCAACGGATGTATCAATATCCATTTTCGATACATCTCAACTAAGAACATTTAAGGATAAATATTTTTGGTGTTAGATTCAAAACTCATATGAACACATTCACAGCTACAATCGATAAAATACTTTTTCTAAGGATTTTTTACTTATATATGCTTAATATATTAATATCATTACTTATATCATAATATAACAACACTTATAAAAGAAAACAAAATAAAAAACATACTTTATTTCGAACAAGATTCTTTTACAATAGTTAAGCCACATAATTATTTATATAATTTAACTCTGTTGGAACTGGGCTAGCTCACAGCGGAAGTTATGAGTGAATTTCAATTTTTTATACCATTTTCAGATCTTTATTGGGCTTATGGAGTCTAATTTATGTAGAACATTTTTAAATTTATTTTAAATAAAATCAATATTTTATTTAAACTTATAAAATGATGTTATATTAAGCAATTAATGTTATATGATATATACATACGTGTATCATATCCATACATATATATGTGTGTGCATGTATAACATATAAATCCATGCAAGGTATAACATGTACATGTATAAGTGTCAGGATTACACTACAACGGACATGTTAGCTCATCCAATATACAAGCATATTTCCCATATGTATATTTATATACTTTAATATATGTAAATAAAATGTTACAATATTTATATATGAATATATATATATATATAAACTATATATTATTTTAAATATTTTTTAAATATAAATATAGATATATACATAGAATTTTAATATTAAATATATGTATATATAATTATATAAATATGATTAAAATAAAAAAACTTTAAAGACGAAAGCAATATATATATATATATATATTAAATATTTTAAATGCATATATATATAATATTGAATATATACACACATATACATACGTTAATATCTTTAAAATATACAAATATATATGTATATTAAAATATCTATATATACACGTCTATTATTGCACATGGCAATTGTAACGATCTGGAATTTTGGTCGTTTGGTTTTGAACGTTTAATTTATTTTTAAATGTTGAATCTGAAATATTAATTTATTTTGAATATGGAGATTTTGGCTGAATTAGTGAAATGATTTAAAATTTCAAATATAGTGATTAAATGGATTTGGTGAATAGTAAATTTAATATTTGAAATTGGAAAAATATATGAATTTGTTATTTATATGAATTGGAATGGGTTCTAATATGGATATAAATTTTATTTGAATTATAATTGAGTTGGTAAGTTTTTAAAAATTTGAATTTCAAGTAATTTCGTCGATTTTGAAAATCGTTCGATTTAGTCGACGAGTTAAAATAGCCTTCTGGGGCACAGTCTTGGAATTCGACGAAACCAATTCCATTAAATCTGTAATAGTGTATTATTATCGGATTTCAAATTTCGTAGCGATTGGAGTTACTATTTGGTCGTGTGAAGCTGAAACGCGTAGAAATTTATTTAAGTAGATTTAATTAAAATAATTCGATTCAGAAACCTATCTTCCACATACGATCGAACTAGGCCTCGAAACTTGTTCCTTTGTGTTCAGAATAGGGGTAAAACATTATAAACGCCAAGCGGCATACCTCGTTTGGAGTTCGTCCGGAAAAGTGCGTGAACGGTAAAAATATTAATATTATATTTATATACGTATATATATACGCGAACACACACCAGAAAAACCCTATACGCCTCCATTTTTCTCCAATGGTTGAAATTAGCCAAGCTTCCACCCTCGATTTCTTCCAATCCATCGACTATTACCCAAAACTTCCAACTAGAGAATTGTCGAGCTCGTCGAGCTCTTGCTTTTCAACGGTCACGATCGTAAACGACGCAGTAGATCTATGGAGAATCTCGTTCAAGGTCATGGTGTTCATACGTGTTTCCCCAGGCCTTGGAGGCACCAAGTTCGGCGAGGCTTCGGCCGTAGGGGAGGTCAAAGTAGGCGCGCATGGTGGTGGAGCTCGATCGCCTTCTAGTGGCTTGAAGGAGGAGCGACGATGGAGGATTTAACGGCGGCGAAGAGTAGAGTACGTCTTTAGTCTGGAACGAACGAGAAGAATAGAGTGTGCGGCCTTAATTCCCAGAAACAAGAATCAACGGCCCAGATCTGAGGATGTCCGTTTGACACGAAACAAGCGGCGATGGAATCATGGCGACGAGCACTACATCATGGAACTGATTAGAGTTGATTGAAGCTAGCTAAAATTTTAGGTTAAATCGAACGTTGTTCGATTTGATTTGAAATTGGAACGTTTGGCAAAATTGAAACTCAAGGTGAGTTAAACTCACTCATTTGGTTAATCGGTATAATTTTTATAGTAAATAAAATTTATTTCTGCATGTTGGGTTGTTAAAATTTATCTAGGATGACGATATAGCATCTTGAAATGCTATTAGATTGGCTGAACCAGATCTAGGGTCACGATATAGCCTCTCGAATTGTTATTAAACTGTTTATGTTTATTTTAAGCTTATTTCCAGTATTGAATCATATATATGTGAAATTGATAAATGGATTGTGGTTGGAATTACGTTGTTAATTATGACGTAAATTGAATTGGAAAATATTAGTGTTATCTATTTGGCCAAATAAACACTGTTGAAAAATAAATGGACGAGTTTTTCTGTGAATGACCTTGGTTAGCATGATAATTCTCATTCTGCTATTAGATTAATTTGGACATTTGTTTTAAATGCCAGTGGATTTACACTTGATAATTGATGTATTAATAATTAATTGTTAATTATGGATTGACTTACATATATGTCTGTTATTATGTAAATGCATGTAATTTAACTTGAAAAGTTAAATTGAAATTAAATGGTAGCTTGTTAAGTACCATTGTGATCGTTAAGCCTCTTTCTGGATTTGGAAGGTTATGGTTTCTGTTTAACTTCAAATTTTATAATTTGAAGTAAAAGATTTTTATTTAATAATTATTATACAAATTGTTTTGTTTAAATTTTTATTTACAAATGTTTTGAAAAATCATTTATTTAGTAAAGTTAATTATGTTTTAAAATTAATTGTTTAATTGATTTTGTTAAAGATAATAAATTATTTATTATTATTAGTTATTTAGAACTAGGAAATTATTTCAACAATAATACAATCCAAAAAGTTGATTAATTTCATTTAAAGGTTGATTTAGTTTATTTTATAGATTTTAAAATGTTAAAGGTTAAATGGTTAAATTATTAATAAATGTTTTAAAAAGTATTTTTATATTATCAAAAATGGCTAAGATATTTTGTGATGTTAAAATCTTATTTATTATAATTATATACTAAATTGTTTATAAAAGGAAAACCTTTTTGTAAAAGAATTTTGTTAAAGAAGTTTATAAATTTGGAAGAGGTTTGAAATTTGAAAGGGGAAGTTTAACAATTGGTTTAAGATTTATAAAAGAAAATTTTCCTAAATTAAACTTGGAAATTTATATAGAAGCCTTATAAATAGTTTTGAGATATTTATAAAATAAAGAAATTTTTGGGAAGTAATGGTATATTTTCATAGTTTAATTCGAGGGCAGAGATTGCCTATAGTTTGGGATGTTTTCGCTAGGATAGCGACGTAACCATTATGCTAACTGCGATCTATGATTGATTGCATGGCGAAAATCGGGAGGCAGAGATTGCCTAAAGTTAAGTTTGGTTTTTCTGGGATAGAGACGCAACCATCGAGCTGCGATCCATGGTCGATACCGAATGGTACTTCCATATCTATATTAATGAGTTTTCAAGTATTTTTGGAAGAAAGGATTTGTGAATGTACTTATTCATATGAAATAATTATATGCCTGTTTAAAACGAGGAATTCAAATTTATCAAGTTCATAATAAATGAGACTTAGTGATTTCAATGGGAAATGTAATCTTGGTTGAATGTTTGTTTATTTGATAGTTAAGTAACCGACTATCAAATCTTGGCCCAAATATGTAATCCTTCTTAATTTTAGTGGTAGGGAAATGATTTCCTACTTAACACTGAGGGATTTTGACTCTGGAAATATCTAGGGGAAACACGAGAATTATATGGTACAGTTACCGTTCGAGGTGTTATACCATACGTATAAACTCGTTGTTCTTCTAGGATAAATGATAAGAAGATCTATCCACTTAAACGGTTAGGAGTTGATCCCCGCTCTTATGTATTGTCTGATTATTTCCTAAAGAACCGGTCTTGAGCATTCCGAAAAATCGACGATGGTTTATGGAGCTCCCGGGAAGCGGGAGAGTGTACTCGTAAGAGATGACTTGGAACCATTACCACTCCAAAACCATATACGGTTCTATGGAGGAGTTTCGTGTTATATTGAGATGTTGAAATCCATGTGTGGTTCCGAGACCGTTAGGTATGAGAATCCGTGTGTGATTCCAAGATCTATTTGAGATGTGGGAATCTGTATGCGATTCCAAGGCCATTGTGGTGTGGGAATCCATATGGGATTCCGTGATCTATTGTGGAGCGGTGCGTAAGCTGGAACACCGAACGTAGCCTCATCAGCAGAAATGAATAAAACCAGAGTTAGGAGGCATGGCCAGTAAGGTTGGCAGACCCATAAGGTGTAATCGGCTCCTTTTCTAGTAATACCGATACCTTCATTTGTTTTTGGCATGCCGGAGGGATGCACTCGGTCTTAGTAAGACCAGTTATGTTTTTTCTATAATACCCCGGCTAGACGGGTATGATGCTTCGGAAGGATAATTCTAATCCTTGTGCAGGAGGACCGTTCTTGAAGTACTGAGGGTACCTCCATGGAAATCCTACACAATTAGCGAACGAGCCTTATCGAGTTTTGATTTTATACTAGTATTGTTGTGATGTACACAGCACGAGCATCACAGCTACTTGATTATTATTATTTTGACCGTTAGACATTATTATAATATCACTAGATTTTCTATAAAAATGTTTTGGTTATCGTAAGGTAAAATCCGACCGTGTTTATGTGTGGCGTGGTCTTACGATATCTTTATTTTGAAAAGGTTTTATAACTTAATAAATCAAATTGAGTGTGTTTTCTCACGCTGGTTTACCAGACTGATATGTGTGTTATTATTTTATAATAATGCTCGGGTCAGACCTAGCATATTGTAGATTTGGATTGCTTTGGAGCTCAGGAGACGAGCTGGAGTCTGAGATGTATTCTCATACTTGTTTATTCCGTTGTAGTGTTTGTTTTGAAGTTATCAGCAATTGTGAGGATAGGCTGTTATAACTGTCCAGGCTAGTAATTATTGATTTGTGTACTTTGATTTGAGATATGTATATTATAGTTTCATTTGTGTAAAGAGCTGTTAATATTATATACTATTCAGTCCGCTGTGAGATTCTGTATTTGTTAGTTTCTTCTTTCTTCTATCATCTTTCTTTCCCCTAACAATCTGTATTTTCGGCACTCGATTGTTCGGCATGTTGTACAGTGAATGTATTGACGTCGATTTTCGAGGGTCGAAAAGTCGGGTCGTCGCACGTGGTATAAGAGCTTAGGTTGGCGATATACCTAAGCTTTGGTGGGGATTACTCGTTAGTGATAGGGTCATAAGTACCCTAGAATGAGTTTGAGTGTATTAATGATATGAGCGCGTATTTGTTAGTGAATATAAAAATGTTTTATATCATGTTGACTTATATCGATTGAGTGTTTATGAATTCTGGTCGGTACGGGAAGTACAACCGTGTCGATAGAGGTTTCTAAACTCTTAAACAAGGTAAACCGACACAGTATTTTTTTGAATAGGGTAAATGAAATAATTTTACCCAAACTATATTTTGATATAAAAAAATAATTTTTTGAGATTATTATAGTATATTGGAGTGTTAGTTTGATATTATTATAATCAAAACAAGATTATAAAAATTGAAATGTTTTATATAACCAAATAGAAATTGTATAAGTATGATTATACATATGAGTTGTAACTAAAAGTGGATTCAAACCAGAATTTGGAAATTTAAATCCTGGAAAATTTTGGGAAATGTTTTAAATGGATTTGAACTAAGTATTTGGGGATTTTAAAATCTGGAGATTTTGGAAATGTTTTCCAAAGTGGTTTGTGAAGAATAATGGAGTATTATTTTGGAAATATTTCTAAATAGAAATTGTTTTAAAATAGGTTTAGAAGTAAGAAGGCACTGAACTCACTTTATTCACTAGAAAATAATTCTGGTGATGACGGTCGCATCATTAGTGTTCATTTTCAAGTTTCTAAGTGACGGATTGCTACCGTAGTGATTGGCTATGATTATTTGCTTTGGATTTGTTTGGTCAACAAGTTTTGTTTTAGAAATTCCAAAAGGGAATTGTTTTGGGCAAAACCAAGTTGTTTTACAAATTCTGAAAGTATGATTTAATATACAAAAGTGGATATATGTATATTTATGATTTCAAAATGATTTGAAATCAAACCGGGTGATTGAATTCTGGATTTCCATTTAAATGATTTGTGAAGTCAGGAGAAAATCAGTTATTGAACTTATAATTTGGAGTTGATATAGATAAGAAAGGAAAGTGTGAATTTTAATCCTAGAATTAAAGTTTAACTTGAGTAAGTTAAAATGAATAATATGGGTTGAAATTTAACCTAAGATAAGTTAAATAAATTTGAATTGAATTGAATTGAATATAAAGTTTGAAATGTAAAATGATTATATAACTATAGGTTAGGATTATTGAATGGAATGGATACACTTAAGCTATAAAAGTTATATATATAATCCAGAGTTATGATTATAAGATGTGAATGGACTCAAGTAAGCAATATGAGATTTTAAGTAAATAAGTTCTTAAACTTATGAATTGAGAAATGCAATGGTAAAACCAAAATGAAAATGATTTGATATTAAAGGAATGGAAAATTCAAAATTTTGAATTTTAAATGGAGGGTGAATTAGAATTGAGTAAATTGAATATAAACATGAATTGTGAAGTGATTATATAACTATATGTTATAAATATAGAATGTGAGCAAACTTAAGTGGAAATTCAGGGAATTTTGAATAAATAAGTTTGTATAACTTATTAAACTGAGAAAGTGGAAAAGTATGACCAAGTTAAAATGGTTAAGTATTTGATAGCAGGAAATGAATTCAATTTAAGAGTAAATGAATTGAATATGGTTTTGGAGTACGGATTGGATAAGATTGGGTATGAACTTAAGTTATAAAGCTGAATATGAACCTAAGTAGCGGTATGGAATGTTTATAATAAATCTTAGAAATAATGTTATGAAATGGTTTATAAATAAATTAGCAAGGAATGAAATATCGTTCACTATAAAATGAAGTGAATAACACTATGTGAATTAAATGAAAGTGAATGGAAAAGATGTCATATAAGTTGGAAGTGAAATTAATCTGAATGTAAGTGCATGAATCTGAGCTGAATTGTTCGAGAATTGATTTACAATGATTCCAAGATTAATAAAATGAATTTGAATATAATGAATGTGGACATGAATGGAATGCAAATGAATTGATTGTGAATCAATTTGAAATTGAATATACATTGATTGGAAATGGATGATTGGATGTTTGAACCATGTACTTGTTTACGCATTTGAAATATACATGTTATAATATGTTTGTTTTGTGAAAAACATGTGTTTAAGTTCGTTAAAGGAATGAAATATTATGAAAATTTCATGGTTATGAAACTTATGTCCTTCATTTGAGTAAGTACGAGTACAGGGAGCTGTTTGGATAGATTTTGGTTGCGTAATTGGATAAAAATTAAGCGAACTCGCTTAATAATGCTAATATAAGGTACGCTTACGCATTAAAAGCGAAAATGAGATAAATATTGATATATATTGTATTTCCGACCATGCGGGTCGATGTATATATATTATATTTATCAATTTGTGATATTGTAAAAGGCTCTCCGTACAGGGGAGACTCTGTCAAAAATTTTTGGAAATTTAGGGTGTTAGAAATTTTTTGGAAAATTCTGTTAACTAAATTTAATTTTGAATTATAGCTTGAAATAATGGAATTTGATGAATAAATTGGAATTAGTGGATTTGGGTGGGGTTAAAAGACTTAGGAAATGGTAATAACAGGATTTTAACCAAATGAGGTTTGAAAAGAAATGGGTTTGGAGCATTTTTCCTACCTTAGCAATTTCGCGGACGAAATTCTTTTAAAGGGAAAGGAATGTAACTACTCGGAATTTTGGTCGTTTGGTTTTGAACATTTAATTTATTTTTAAATGTTGAATCTGAAATATTAATTTATTTTGAATATGGAGATTTTGGTTGAATTAGTGAAATGGTTTAAAATTTCAAATATAGCGATTAAATGGATTTGGTAAATAGTAAATTTAATATTTGAAATTAGGAAAAAATATGAATTTGTGATTTAATATGAATTGGAATGGGTTATAATATGGATATAAATTCTACTTGAATTATAATTGAGTTGGTAAGTTTTTAAAATTTGAATTTCAAGTAATTTCATCAATTTTGAAAATCGTTCGATCTAATCAACACGTTAAAATAACCTTCCGGGGCCCAGTCTCGGAATTCGACGAAACCAGTTCCGTTGGATCCGTAAGTGTATTATTATTGGATTTCAAATTTCGTAGCGATTGGAGTTACCGTTTGGTCGTGTGAAGCTGAAACACATTGAAATTTATTTAAGTAGAATTAATTAAAATAATTCGATTCGGAAACCTATCCTCCACATACGATCGAATTAGGCCTTGAAACTGGTTCCATTGTGTTCGGAATAGGGGTAAAACATTATAAACGCCAAGCGGCATACCTCGTTTGGAGTTCGTCCGGAAAAGTGCGTGAACGGTAAAAATATTAATATTATATTTATATACGTATATATATACGCAAACACACACCAGAAAAACCCTATGTGCCTCCATTTTTCTCCAACGGTTGAAATTAGCCAAGCTTCCACCCTTGATTTCTTCCAATCCATCAACTATTACCCAAAACTTCCAACTAGAGAATTGTCGAGCTCGTCGAGCTCTTGCTTTTCAACGGTCACGATCGTAAACGACGCAGTAGATCTATGGAGAATCTCATTCAAGGTCATGGCATTCATACGTGTTTCCCCAGGCCTTGGAGGCACCAAGTTCGGCGAGGCTTCGGCCGTAGGGGGAGTCAAAGTAGGCGCGCATGGTGGTGGAGCTCGCCTTCTAGTGGCTTGAAGGAGGAGCGGCGATGGAGGGTTTAACGGCGGCGATGAGTAGAGTACGTCTTTAGTCTGGAACGAACGAGAAGAATAGAGTGTGCGGCCTTAATTCCCAGAAACAAGAATCAACGGCCCAGATCTGAGGAGGTCCGTTTGACACGAAACAAGCGGCGATGGAATCGTGGCGACGAGCACTACATCATGGAACTGATTGGAGTTGATTGGAGCTAGCTAAAATTTTAGGTTAAATCGAACGTTGTTCGATTTGATTTGAAATTGGAACGTTTGTAAAATTGAAACTCAAGGTGAGTTAAACTCACTCATTTGGTTAATCAGTATAATTTTTATAGTAAATAAAATTTATTTCTGCATGTTGGGTTGTTAAAATTTATCTAGGATGACGATATAGCATCTTGAAATGCTATTAGATTGGCTGAACCGGATCTAGGGTCACGATATAGCCTCTCGAATTGTTATTAAACTATTTATGTTTATTTTAAGCTTATTTCCAGTATTGAATCATATATATGTGAAATTGATAAATGGATTGTGGTTGGAATTACGTTGTTAATTATGACGTAAATTGAATTGGAAAATATTAGTGTTATCTATTTGGCCAAATAAATACTGTTGAAAAATAAATGGACGAGTTTTTTTGTGAATGACCTTGGTTAGGATGATAATTCTCATTCTGCTATTAGATTAATTTGGACATTTGTTTTAAATGCCAGTGGATTTACACTGGATAATTGATGTATTAACAATTAATTGTTAATTATGGATTGACTTACATATATGTCTGTTATTATGTAAATGCATGTAATTTAACTTGAAAAGTTAAATTGAAATTAAATGGTAGCTTGTTAAGTACCATTGTGATCGTTAAGCCTCTTTCTGGATTGGAAGGTTATGGTTTCTGTTTAACTGCAAATTTTATAATTTGAAGTAAAAGATTTTTTTTAATAATTATTATACAAATTGTTTTGTTTAAATTTTTATTTACAAATGTTTTGAAAAATCATTTATTTAGTAAAGTTAATTATGTTTTAAAATTAATTGTTTAATTGATTTTGTTAAAGATAATAAATTATTTATTATTATTAGTTATTTAGAACTAGGAAATTATTTCAACAATAATACAATCCAAAAAGTTGATTAATTTCATTTAAAGGTTGATTTAGTTTATTTTATAGATTTTAAAATGTTAAAGGTTAAATGGTTAAATTATTAATAAATGTTTTAAAAAGTATTTTTATATTATCAAAAATGGCTAAGATATTTTGTGATGTTAAAATCTTATTTATTATAATTATATACTAAATTGTTTATAAATGGAAAACCTTTTTGTAAAAGAAGTTTATAAATTTGGAAGAGGTTTGAAATTTGAAAAGGGAAGTTTAACAATTGGTTTAAGATTTATAAAAGAATATTTTCCTAAATTAAACTTGGAAATTTATATAGAAGCCTAATAAATAGTTTTGAGATATTTATAAAATAAAGAAAATTTTGGGAAGTAATGGTATATTTTCATAGTGTAATTCGAGGGTAGAGATTTTCTATAGTTTGGGATGTTTTCGCTAGGATAGCGACGTAACCATTGTGCAAACTGCGATCTATGATTGATTGCATGGCGGAAATCGGGAGGCAGAGATTGCCTAAAGTTAAGTTTGGTTTTTCTAGGATAGAGATGCAACCATCGAGCTGCGATCCATGGTCGATACCGAATGGTACTTCCATATATATTTTAATGAGTTTTCAAGTATTTTTGGAAGAAAGGATTTGTTAATATACTTATTCTGATGAAATAAGTATATGCCTGTTTAAAATGAGGAATTCAAATTTATCAAGTTCATAATAAATGAGGCTTAGTGATTTCAGTGGCAAATGTAATCTTGGTTGAATGTTTATTTATTTGATAGTTAAATAACCGACTATCAAATCTTGGCCCAAATATGTAATCCTTCTTAATTGTTATGGTAGGGAAACGATTTCCTATTTCACACCGAGGGATTTTGACTTTGGAAATATCTAGGGGAAACACGGGAATTATATGGTACAGTTACCGTTCAAGGTGTTATACTGTATGTATAAAAGCGTTGTTCTTCTAGGATAAATGATAAGGAGATCTGTCCACTTAAACGGTTAGAAGGTGATCCCCGCTCTTATGTATTGTCTGATTATTTTCTAAAGAACCGGTCTTGAGCATTCCGAAAAATTGACGATGGTTTATGGAGCGCCCGGGAAGCGGGAGAGTGTACTCGTAAGAGATGACTTGAAACCGTTACCACTCTAAAACCATATATGGTTCTGTGGAGGAGTTTCGTGTTATATTGAGATGTTGAAATCTATGTGTGGTTCCGAGACCGTTGGGTATGAGAATCCGTGTATGATTCCAAGATCTATTTGAGATGTGGGAATCTGTATGCGATTCCAAGGCTATTGTGGTGTGGGAATCCATATGGGATTCCATGATCTACTGTGGTGCGGTGCGTAAGCGGGAACGCCGGATGTAGCCTCATCAGCGGAAATGACTAAAACCAGATATAGGAGGCATAACCAGTAGGGTTGGCAAACCCATAGGGTGTAATCGGCTCCTTTTCTAGCAATACCGATACCTTCAGTTGTTTTTGGCATGCCGAAGCGATGCACTCGATCTTAGCAAGACCAGTTATGTTTTTCCTATAATACCCCGGCTAGATGGGTATGATGCTTTAGAAGGATAACTCTGATCCTTGTGTAGGAGGACCATTCTCGAAGTACTGAGGGTACCTCCGTGGAAATCCTACATAATTAGTGAATTAGCCTTATCGAGTTTTGATTTTATACTAGTATTGTTGTGATGTACACAGCACGAGCATCACATCTACTTGATTATTATTATTATTTTGACCCTTAGACATTATATAATATCATTGGATTTTCTATAAAAATGTTTTGGTTATCGTAAGGTAAAACTCGACCGTGTTTATGTGCGGCATGGTCTTACGATATCTTTATTTTGAAAAGGTTTTATAACTTAATAGATAAAATTGAGTGTGTTTTCTCACGCTGGTTTACCAGACTGATCCGTGTGTTATTATTTTATAATAATGCTCGGGTCAGACCGAGCATATTGCAGATATAGATTTGGATTTCTTTGGAGCTCAGGAGATGAGCTGGAGACTGAGACGTATTCTCGTACTTGTTTATTCCGATGCGGTGTTTGTTTTAAAGTAATCAGCAATTGTGAGGACAGGCTATTATAACTGTCTAGGCTGGTAATTATTAATTTGTGTACTCTGATTTGAGATATGTATATAACAGTTTCATTTGTGTAAAGAGCTGTTAATATTATAAAATATTCAGTCCGCTGTGAGATTCTGTATTTGTTTAGTTTCTTCTATCTTCTATCATCTTTCTTTTCCCCTAACAATCTGTTTTTTTGGCACTCGATTGTTCGGCATGCTGTACAGTGAACGTATTGACGTCGATTTTCGAGGGTCGAAAAGTCGGCTCGTCATAGCAATGCACACACACTCACATATGTTATTTTTTTATAATTTTAAAACGTATTTTAAAATTATATCCATAAGGACAATGCTTTAATAATAAATAAAATTCATAAAAAGTATTATTTTCGAATGTAATTTAAATTTTAAAACAAATCAAAGAGATATTTCTTATTTTCGAACATTTAAAAATAATTTTCAAATTTTACAATAATTTTACATCTATTTTTAATTTTCGGCTAACATTTAAAATTTAAATTAAAAAAAAAATAGGTTTTTTTTCACCAAACTTATATTATGTACAAATCTAATTTTATAAAATATAAAACATATATTATAGTATATGTATATATTGTTATAACCAATTTACTTAATTGATTAATTTAAATAATATTTAAATAACAATATATATGTACAAAAATTATTATTTTTCAGCCGAAATTAATTTTGATATGAAGTTATTTATATGAAATTTTCAAACTATATTTAAATATGTTACGATATATAATTTAAATTACAATTCTCTTGTGTAATTAAAAACTGTATATCTATTCTATTACATATAAAAGAGAATTTGAGACCATATATATTCTTGCTTCTCATTCATTCTTACCCTCAATCCTCTTCTATGGTTGATTTGAGTGAAAAAATTTCACTTACCCCTCTAATAATTACTTACTATTCCAAACTCCAAATTAAATTTTCATTATATAGCAATGACCATATGCCCTTTCACTTTCTATTATAGTTATTCAAAAATGTTCCACGTTTATTTTCTATTCTTAATTTCACTTTCTCATTTCTTATCTAAAATAAATTTTAAAATCATTAAATACTATCATATCCTGTGTTTTTTCCCTTTTGAATCCAAGTGGAAAATTTGCTTCTTTGGCTATAATCATAGAATTCCCAATTCCACGTTTTATTGTATGCTTCATGCTTTTTAGTATGTAATATTTTTTGTTTGATTTTAGGTTGGTTGATTTGAATTAGAGTTTGCTTGGTGTTTGCTTTAAAGGAAATTAATATGTAAAATAAAATATTACTTAATCTCTAAGATGGTGTTTTTTATAGATCGAAACAGACCCAAAAATACCTTGGTTGACTGGATCGATCAAGCTCAATTTAAAGGTTTAAATCGTATTACGTTATCTGTATTCTTATTTAATTTGATATTGAATTTATTATTTTTATTAAAAATTGCTAATTCTTTGGAGTTTTGTGTCTAAAGTTATTTCTTCTCATGATCTTTGTTTCGATTTGTAAGATTATGAGTTTGTTTATTTATTTATAGTAGGTTACTGGATTCATAAATGCTATTTTGAGAATAAAATTTTATTTTTATAACATATTCGCTCTTCGTTTAATATGTCTCCCTTTGTAACATTCTTATTTCCACATATAATAATCCTGCATTTATTTTTCCATTATATTCTAACAATAGTTCTTTTCCTTTTCTCTTCATTTTCAATACAAGAATTTGTGTATTTCTTAAGTTATTTCACATGTTCAGTATTCTTTATCCAAACCAAATCAAGGATTCTTTGTAAACAACTTTGATTGATTTTTATTTCTTTTATTAAAGTAGAATTAGATTTAATTCACCAATTGTTCTTCACCTTTATATTAAATTATCTGTGAATGTATACTTATTTTTCAGTGACTGTGTTTCTGCCTTAATTTCAATGTTACTATTTTTATAGAAACATTATTTAAATACCTACAAAAGAACCTCTAATACGATTGATATCGATTAAAAAGTTTATTTTGTTCTCTGTATTTTTATTTAATGCGATGTTGGATTTGTTGTTTTATATGATTTCCTTGAGATTGATTAAAAGTTTGACTTTTATTTTGTTATTTTTCTTTGCATTTAATTCAATGTTGAATTTGTTGTTTTCACTCTAAATCACTGATGTCATATCTTTACTTAGTGTTTTTTGCCTCAGATTATGTTTTCTTCTAATTTTTGTTTTAGTTCATAAGATTTTGAGTTTGTTTCCTTCATTTATTCTCCAAAAGGCTACTTAATATATAAATAAATAGACACTATAAAATCATTTGTTGTTTCCAAAATCTATTATAGGTAAAGTTGAACTATTTTTACCTGTAAAAATTTATGCGTAAAACAAATTTCACTTTATTTTTATTCATTGAGTAAGAATATGAACTTTGCTTCCTATATTTGTTTTGTATGTAATAACTGGTTTATTATTACGGAGCCATCAAATTATCTTTAATTCTATAATAATCTATTAGATGTAAAGTGGATCTTTATTCAATTCTTAACAATCTTACAAAGAAATGAGGTAATTATCTTTTTTTTTGCTACAAATTTCGTTAGAAGTTGTACTATTTTAATTTTTTTTTACAATTTATTATAGATAATAATGGATTGAAGAGATAAGAACAACGTTTATAAGTAAACTAACTTCAAATATAATGTTTCATATCAAGTGATATTACCATGCAACTGACAAAAAGAACAAATAGTTATCAACTTCATTTAATTTGAATTTAAAATAATTAGAGAACCATTTACAGTTAATTTACTTTCATTGAAATTTAATTTAGTGCAACTACATAAGTTCAAATAACATTTGATTTTGTGGTAGATTAAGATTGCTTTTTAATTTAACTTACTTACATATTTTATGCACCTTTACTATATCAAGTTGTGTGATTCATACTCATATTATTTGCACATTTTCTAATAAGCAGTTGGACTCACCAAAGTTGTACAATGCGTAGTTGATGTTTTAATTCCCGTAACTATAGGAGATTTTGTTGGTGGGACATTTGATATGTATCAAGGGATATGGGGTTGCCATCGATAGTATGATTTTTGGTGATTGTGCACAAAGGTAAATTTCTAAACAAAAGTGATTTTATTGGTTTGTTGGTTGATGATTTTATTCCTCTCATTTGTTATCATTTGTTACCATTATATCTAATTTTTTTCATCAAATTTATTATATTTGGTAATAAGAATATCAACGTCCAATGGAATAATATATTAGAACACTATTTGTTTTGAAAAGAATTATGAAAGTTCTGGTTGTTATAATTGTTTGAATCAATCAAATATAATGTGGGACATATTATATATGTCTTTTTGGTGTAATATTAATCATCCCTTCTACCATGTACGTACTTTAATATTCAGCCATTCTTCTTCTTTTTTTTCTCATAATTTAGAAGGTTAAATCTTATATTTTTTTTAGCAATTAAACTCTTTGTTTTACATATTTTCCGTCCTTACATTAACCCCATTTACCCCCATTGATTACCACATTTAACCAACTCACTTCATTTATCTTCCAATCTCTTTCTTTATATGTTTCTATTTTATATTATCAAAAGTAAATTATACCTTTTCATATTCATCATTCCTTTTATTTTCCTAAGCTTTTTGAATTAAATCTATTTTGTTACACTAAGTATTTCTTTTACACCCTTTCAAATCAATTTCTCTATTTTTTCAATTTCTCATCTTCCCAATTCATCTTCATTCTTCGTTATTATAATATCACGTTTTATGGTGTGCTTCATACTTTTTGGTATGTAATATTTTTATTTGATTTTAGGTTGGTTAATAAGAATTAGAGTTGATTTGTTGTTTTCTTTAAAGGAAATTTATATGTAAAATAAAATATTACTTAATCTCTAAGAAATGTCTTTTTTATAGGTCGAAATAGACCCAAAAATCCTTGGTTGACTGGATCGATCAAGCTCGATTTAAGGTTTGAATCATATTATGTTATCTGTCTTCTCATTTAATTTGATGTTGAATTTATTATTTTTATTCCAAATTGTTGATCTTTTCTTTGAGTTTTCTGTCTAAAGTTATTTCTTCTTATGATCTTTGTTTCGATTTGTAAGATTATGAGTTTGGTTATTTATTTGCAGTAGGTTACTGGATCTATAAATGCTATTTTGAGAATGAAATCTTATTTTTATAACATATTCGTGTTAAATTTGGATGATTCAAATATTTGTTAAAGAGGAAAGAAATTGATTAATTGATTCACTCAAATCAATTAATTTGGTTGGTATATGGAAACCAAGATTACCATTATCCATTTACATAGAAATCAAATCATGGATATTCGGAAAGGTTTCAAACATAATCTGTAAATTAATTTTCTTAATCTCTAAGTAACTCCTTCATTAAGTCTATTTAAATGAAGGAAGTTCATCTTCATATTCGTGTAAGTGCAAGTGAGTGTGTGAGGCATCCACCATTATTCTTCCCTCTCTTTTGTAATCTTTTCTTCAATGAAATAAAAGAAGTTGTTGGGTCTCCGTGGACGTAGGATATTCATATCCGAACCACGTTAAATCTTCTGTGTCTCTTATTTCTGCTATTATTTCTGTGAGACTGCATAATTGATTTTTTTTAAGTTCCATTGGTATCTAAATAGGCAATACTAGATCCTGATCAAATAATTCGCTTCCGCTCAAATTAAAACAAATTTCACTACAGTTTGATATCAAAGCTAGTATTATTGTTCCTGTTTGGATATTAATGGCTACTTCTTGTAAGTCTGTTGGTAGATCTGGTGTCAATTATGGAGTAACACGTTTTGACGGAAAGGGAGATTTTGGTACTTGGAAGATGAAGATGGAGGCTGTATTAAAGAAGGAGAAGACTTATAAGGTTGTTTCTGCGCCTAAGAAATTGAAAGGTATTGATGCAGCTGATTTGGAAGAAATGGAAGATGAAGCTCTCACAACAATTCAGTTGAGTCTTTTAGATGAAGTTCTTAGAGAATTCTCTCAGAAGAAGACGGCGAAGGAACTATGGAATGCATTATCAGATGCATATCAAGACAAGTCTCTCACTAATCGGATTATTCTTCAACAACAACTCTATTCGTTCAAGATGAAGCCTGGAACTGATCTCATGGAGCATGTAGATGATTTGACGACTTTGATTATGAACCTGAAGGCAGCGGAAGTTGATATTACCGATGAGGCTCAAGCTGTGATCCTCTTATGTTCCTTGCCTAAGGAGTATACTGCTTTTGTTAATTCCATGATTTATGGCCGTAGTAAAATTAGCCTGTCTGATGTAAAGGCTGGTCTTCATAATGAAGTATTAAGAGGTAGATTGGCGAACACTGGCTTGGATAGTGATACCGAAGGCTTATCTGTTCAGAGAGGTAGAGGCCAAAGCATGTCGAAGAAAGGACTGAATTCTTCACAGTCTCAGTCTAGGGGGCCTAAGAATTTGACTTGTCATTATTGTAAGAAACCAGGGCATTTCATAGCACAATGTCCCAAGCTTGAAGGTAGAAGAAAAGATCCAAAGCAAGCTTCAGCTTTTACAGCAGAGAAATCAGATACAGAAAGTGACACCGATGTATTTACAGCTTCTGGCTCTTCTGGGAAGAGCAACTTATGGCTGATTGATTCTGGCGCATCCTATCATATGACACCTGATAGGAACTGCTTTTCCACTTACCGTGAAATTGATGGAGGATAAGTTCTGATGGGTAATGATGCTTCTTGTCGTATGGTTGGTGTTGGTAGCGTGATGATTAGGATGTTTGATGGTGTTATACGTACGATCACCGATGTTAGACATGTACCTGATTTGAGGAGGAGCTTGATTTCTGTTGGGGCATTGAGTAGACTTGGCTTGAAGATTGTAGTGGAAGGAGAGAAAATGAAGATATCAAAGGGTTCCATGATTGATATGAGAGGTGTGAGGGCAGGAAATCTTTATCTATTAAAGGGCACCAATGTAATTGGTGAATCAGCTTCTGTTACATCTGTTGATTCGGATTCTTCCAGATTATGGCACTTACGGATGGGTCATATCGGTGAGCGCAGCATGGATGAGTTGAGAAAACTAGGATTGGTTGATGGAGTTCATCATTCAAAACTTGGTTTTTGTGAAGAGTGTGTTCTTGGAAAGCAAACGAAGATTTCTTTTTGTATAGGAGAGCATAAAGCAAAAGCTGTCTTGGAGAATGTTCATACAGATGTCTGGGGTCCCTCCCCTTGTCAGTCTTTAGGTGGAGCCAGGTATTTCGTTTCATTTATAGATGATTTCTCTCATAAAGTATGGGTATACTTTCTTCAGTCAAAGAGTGAAACCTTTGCCAAGTTTCGAAAGTGGAAATCTATGGTTGAGAAGCAGTCAGGGAAGAAATTGAAAGTTCTCCGTTCAGATAATGGCGGTGAATTTGTATCATAGGAATTCATCGATTATTGTGAATCTGTAGGCATTAAGAGGCATTACACTACACCAGGCGACCCCCAGTCTAATGGAGTTGCAGAAAGGATGAATCAGACATTATTGGAGAGAACAAGATGCCTCAGACTGACTGCTAAATTGAAGAAGGGATTTTGGGCTGAAGCTTTATCTATGGCGGCTTTCATCATCAACCGCACACCTTCTACTGCCATAGATATGAAAATCCCTGAAGAAGTATGGAAAGGAGAGCATGTTAGCTATTCATTTCTCAGAGTGTTTGGTTGCCCAGCTTATGTGCATGAGAGTAAAGGGAAGCTGGAACCTAGAGCTCGCAAGTGTATCTTTCTAGGTTATAAGAGGAGAGGAGTGAAGGGATATAGGTTGTGGTGTCCTATTAGCAAGAAGATCGTTATGAGCAGGCATGTGACTTTTGATGAGAAGGCTATGTTGAAGGTGAAGCCTTCCTTATCGGATGACAATGAGAGGACATGTGAAGAATACTAAACACAAAGCAAGTCATTTGTTGATTCTTTCCATAGACGTTCAGATGGTGTTTCCGATGACACCGTGGTTAATGAGGATAATATCGATGTTGGTACAGAGAATCAAACTCAAGGTGGAGCTCATTCAGAACCTAGGTTTGTCAGACAAAGAAGAAACCCTAAGTGGCTTGATGAGTTTGTTGGATTGAGCATCGAAGACATTAACTTCGATGATATGGCAACATATGCTTTGAATGTTGTCCATGATGAGCCCTGTGATTATAGAGAAGCTATCGCATCAGTTAACAGTTCTAGTTGGTTAGTTGCTATGAAGGAGGAGATTGAATCATTGCAGAGAAATCATACTTGGGATTTGGTGCCTCTTCCCATCGACAAGAGAGCTATTGGATGCAAGTGGATCTATAGAGTGAAAGATGGTGAAAATGGGAATCTCAGATACAAGGCAAGATTAGTCGCAAAGGGGTATGTTCAGAAGAAGGGAGTAGATTATCATGATATCTTTGCTCCAGTGGTTAGGCATACTTCTATTCGTATTCTTTTGGCATTAGTTGCTCATTATGATATGGAATTAGAGCAACTAGATGTCAAAACTGCATTCTTGCACGGTGATCTGGATGAGGAGATTTATTTAAAGCAGCCGGAAGGGTTCATTGATAGCAGTAGACCAGACTATGTTTACAAACTCAACAAATCTCTATATGGACTGAAGCATTCTCCTAGACTATGGTATAAGAGGTTTGATAAGTTTATGCTTTCACAGGGATACTCCAGAAGTTTCAAAGACCAGTGTGTTTATTTCAGGAGATGTGATGGTGAGATGATTTATTTGTTGTTATATGTTGATGATATGCTGATTGCATCTCGGAGTATGGTCAGAATTAAGGAGTTGAAAGCGGAGCTCAGTAGAGAGTTTGACACGAAGGATTGGGAAAGGCACAAAGAATATTGGGTATGGAGATAAGCAGGGATAGGAAGCGGAGAGAGTTAAGGCTCACTCAAGCGCAGTACATCGAGAAGGTCCTCGCTCGATTTGGAATGAGAAAGCCAAACCGGTTGGCACTCCATTAGGCTTTCATTTTAAGTTGTCAAAAGACTTATCTCCCTCATCGGAAGAAGACAAGAGGTATATGGCTAATATACCTTATTCTAGTGCTGTTGGTAGTCTTATGTATGCGATGGTGTGCACAAGACCAGATTTGGCCCATGCAGTGGGTGTTGTGAGTCGATATATGTCTAACCCAGGCAAAGAGCATTGGCAAACTGTGAAGTGGATTCTTAGATATCTTCAAGGCACTTCTTCGATGGGCTTGTTATATGGTGGAGTGGATGGTGACATCTTTCTTAGAGGATACCATGATTCTGATTATACTGGGGATAGAGATGCTAGGAAGTCAGTGTCGGGCTATGTTTTTATACTTGGCATAGGCTCGATTTCATGGAGATCAAAGCTGCAATCTATCGTAGCTTTATCGACTACCAAAGCAGAGTTGATATCGATTGTGGAAGCAGACAGTAGAGATATTTTCAAAGGAAGGATTATACTTACTTCAGTTGTTGGATGATCTTTCAATGGTGCAGCAGACAGTAGAGATATTTTCAGACAGTCAGAGTGCGATTCATCTTGTAGAGAATCAAGCTTATAGTTCACGGACGAAGCACATTGATGTTAGAGGTTTCTTTCTTATGCTTGAGGAAGAACGAAGCAAGATCAAATTGTTGAAGGTGAGTACTTTGGATAATCCTTCAGATATGATGACAAAGTCACTTCCAAAGGACAAGTTTGAGCATTGCTCAAACTTGATCAGTTTGATACCTGTTACTTGAGCGCCATGGGGCGCTAGACCCAACAACGTCTATGTTGATTGCTTGATGATAAGGCGATGAAGAGAGATTGTTATATTTGAATCAAGGTGGAGTGTTAAATTTGGATGATTCAAATATTTGTTAAAGAGGAAAGAAATTGATTAATTGATTCACTCAAATCAATTAATTTGACTGGTATATGGAAGAATATTTTGAAGGAAACTAATTAATTAGTCAACCAATTAATTAGTCAAAGAATTTGTTATATGAAGAAAGAAAAGATTGTTGATGGAGATTGATTCAGACAAGGAAAATTATGGAAACCAAGATTACCATTATCCATTTACATAGAAATCAAATCATGGATATTCGGAAAGGTTTCAAACATAATCTGTAAATTAATTCTCTTAATCTCTAAGTAACTCCTTTATTAAGTCTATTTAAATGAAGGAAGTTCATCTTTATATTCGTGTAAGTGCAAGTGAGTGTGTGAGGCATCCACCATTATTCTTCCCTCTCTTTTGTAATCTTTTCTTCAATGAAATAAAAGAAGTTGTTGGGTCTCTGTGGACGTATGATATTCATATCCGAACCACGTTAAATCTTCTGTGTCTCTTATTTCTGCTATTATTTCTGTGAGACTGCATAATTGATTTTTTTTAAGTTCCATTGGTATCTAAATAGGCAATACTAGATCCTGATCAAATAATTCGCTTCCGCTCAAATTAAAACAAATTTCACTACAATTCGCTCTTTATTTCATATGTTTCCCTTTATAACATTCTTATTTCCACATACAATAATCCTGCATTTATTTTTCCTTTATATTCGAACAATAATTCTTTTCCTCTTCTCTTCATTTTCAATACAAGAATTTGTGTATTTCTTGAGTTATTTCAAGTGTTCAATATTCTCTATCTAAACCAAATCAAGGATTTTGTGTAAACAACTTTGATTAATTTTTATTTCTTTTATTTTAGTTAGAACAATTAAATTCACAATTTTTCTTCACCTTTGTCTTAAATTATTTATGAATATATACATATTTTTCGATGATTGTGTTTGTACCTTACTTTCAATGATACTATTTTTATGGAAACATTATTCAATTCCTCCAAAAGAACCTCTATTTCGATTGAGATCGATTAATAAGTTTATTTTATTCTCTATCATTTCATTTAATTCGATGTTGGATTTGTTGTTTTGTCTGATTTCCTTGAGATCGATTAAAAGTTTGACTTTTATTTTGTTATTTTTTTTTCATTTAATTCAATGTTAAATTTGTTGTTTTTGTTCTAAATCACTAATGTCATATCTTTACTTAGTGTTTTTTTGCCTCAAATTATGTTTTCTTCTGATTTTTTTAGTTCATAAGATTATGAGTTTGTTTCCTTCATTTATTTTGTAGAAGGTTACTTGATTTATAAATAAATAGACACCATAAAATCCTTTGTTGTTTCCAAAATCTATTATGGGTAAAGTTGAACTATTTTTACTCTCAAAATTAATACATAAATCAAATTTCATTTTATTTTTGTTCGTTGAGTAAGAATATGAACTTTGTATTGTATATTATAACTGGTTTGGTATAGCGTAGGCATCATGTAATCTTTAATTCTATAATAATCTATTAGATGTAAGGCGGATCTTTATTCAATTCTCAACGATCTTACAAAGCAATGAGGTAATTGTCTTTTTTTCTATGAAGTTAGTTAGAAGTTATACTATATTAAAAAAAATTCCAGTTTATTATAGATAATAATGGATTGAAGAAATAAGAACAACGTTTATAAGTAAACTAACTTCAAATATAATATTTCATATCAAGTGATATTACCATGCAACTGATAAAAAGAATAAAAAGTTATCAACTTTATTTAATTTGAATTTAAACTAATTAGAGAACCATTTACAATTAATTTACTTTTATTGAAATTTAATTTAGTGGGAAAATCAATTACATAAGTTCAAATAACTTTTGATTTTGTGATAGATTAGGATTGCTTTTTTAATTTAACTTACTTACATATTTTATGCACCTTTACTATCTCATGTTGTATGATCCATACTCATATTATTTTTCTAATAATCAGTTGGAATCACCAAAGTCGTACAATGCGTAGTCGATATTTTAGTTCCCGTAACTATAAGAGATTTTCTAATTTCCACTATTTTTATTTGATATGTATCAAAGGATATGAGGATAGAGAGGAAGCCCGTTGATAGTATGATTTTTGGTGATTATGCACAAAGGTAAATTTCTAAACAAAAGTAATTTTATTGGTTTGTTGGTTGATGATTTTATTCCTCTAATTTGTTACCGTTATATCTAATTTTTTCAAAAAAATTATTATATTCAGTAATAAGAATATCCACATCCAATGGAATAATATATTAGAACACTATTTGTTTCGAAAAGAATTATGAAAGTTCTGGTTATTATAATTGTTTGTATCAATCAAATGTAATGCGGGACAAAATATATTTGTACCTATCAAATATGTGCCTTTCAGGTGTAATACTAATCATCCCTTCTACTATGTAATTGCTTTAATATTTAACCATTCTTCATCTTTTTTCTCATAAGTTAGAGAGTTAAATCTTATTTTATTTTTTTAGCAATTAAACTCTTTATTTTACATATTTCCCATACTTACATTAACCCCATTTACCCCCATTAATTACCACATTTATTCCTACTTTGTAACATACTCACTTCATTTATCTTCCAATCTTTTTCTTATGTTTCTATTTTATATTATCAAAAGTACATTCGATCTTTTCATATTCATCCTTCCTTTAATTTTCCTAATTTTTTTGAATTAATGTCTATTCTGTTACACTAAGTATTTCTTTTACACCCTTTCAAATTCATTTCTCTATTATTTTAATTTTGCATCTTCCTCATTCATCTTCATTCTCTGTTATTATAATATCCTTTTTATGTTAATCAAAACTTTAATTTATACCTTATTTATCTAGTTTTATTGTCTTAATTTATTTATCTGATACATAATCAGGGTGAATGGATTTATTTTACTTATGTTTTTGATTTCTTAACATCTATTTAGACACTCCAGTAATTTCTATTGATCCTACCAATATTGCAAAATTATTAGTATGAGTACGTTTCTACATTTTGGTGAAAACTTACATTTATGTTTCATAAGTTTGAATCCTATATTATTTGCTTCTAAAGTTTTTACCATAGCTATATAATAATTGAACATGGTTGTTTAATGTTTTTTCTCTTTCTTTCAGTTCATTTAATTTTAAGGGTATCCATGGTGGTTCAATATTGCGCAAAAGGTACAAAGCTTATGAGCATGGTTTAGTGGTTTATATAACTTATTATAGTTACACTAAAGCATTTTAATTGTTGTTTAAAAACCTTTTTTCTTTCTCTCTCTGTCTTTTATGGTATTGGATTTCAATATAATCCATGGTGGTTGAATGTTGCACTATAGGTAAAAAATTACATGCATAGTTAGTAGTAGACATGGATTTATATTCCCACTTTTTATTTATGAGTTGAATGAATTGTAATTTTACTAAATAAGATTAATAAGAGTAATAATTCCTTATGTTGGTAAAACAAGCAACAATTGTTTATATTGAATTGTTAAATGGTGAATTAATTTAACTGAGGGGAATGAAAAATGTTAAATTTTAAATTAAAAAAGTTTTGTTGAGGGAAGAATCAAATTACACATTCTCTTATTTTAAAACCTTATTAAAATTACTAAATTCTCATTTGTATAGTCTATCTTTTTCTTTCTTCTTAGTTCAATTTCATGTACATTATTGCGCCATAAACTTTGCCTTTTTATCTCAAAATCCTAAACCTTGAATATTTAATTTTGTGACTATAGAGAAAAACTTATCTCAATCTTAATTTTCTTAATATTCATCAAAATCTAAAATAGAAAAATAACGTGGTTATTAATTTCTTTCCTTCTATTCAAGATTCTAATTATATTTTTGGAGGAATTTTAATATATTTCACTTTAATTGAATATCAAATTAACATATCAAATTTTATATTAAATTAAGGTATGAGATTTTGAAATGATAAATGGGTATTGTTGATATAAAAAGTTAGAACTTTATATACCAAAAATGAAATAGGTTTGGAGATTCTACATTTTAAAATTCCTTTTTTATATCATTTTTTTTAATTTTTACAAGATAATATGTCAAAAGAATGAGTTGATAAAATAGCTAAATTTAGTAGATGAATCAAATTAATAGGTAGCTATTTTTCTAAGAAAAAAGGAAAAAAAGTTTATTTGGTACTTATTCTTTTTTGATAATATTACTTTTTCAACATATGATTAGGTAAGAACTATCTAATGGAAATATGATTCTTATTTGAGAAAATTAGGCATAAACTTTATTATTTGAGCTAAAATTGATTTAGTATGAGTTGTCATTAATTTAAATTTAATCAAACCAAATTTAGGGCATAAATGCTATTAATAAATTCATAAATAAATGTAGTTAATTTGGTAACTAATGAGGTAACTAATTTCAATGAGTGACTTCTCCATTTATTTTTTATTTAACTTGATCTTTTACAAAGTATTTTGAATAAACAAAATAAAAGAAGTAAAAGACACAAACTTTGTATGCGGAAAAATTGAATAATACTTGAGAAAATATATATTCAGGTTAGTTCAATGACCTTCATTTTGTTCCTTCTTAAATTACTTTTTACATGGTAGACATTAATATATATATATATATACACACACATCTGTGTGTGTGCGCGCGCGCGAAACTCAAAATATTACTTGATGTTGTTTTCATGCTTTGGGACCTGTACACATGTGTTTATAATGAATTTTAAACTTGAATTTATTATATAATTGTAAAATAAAATAACTTACTCTTCTCCTTCTAATTCTGTCATAATAAATTAATTTACATCATCCCTATTTTCAAAGAATTTGCATGTTTTCTTTGTCCACTCATTAATTTATTTAAACTACACTCTTTGTATCTTCTAAATTCTTACCCAATCACTTCGAAAACATTATAAATATTTTCACTTGAGCATTTTCAAATTTTAAAACTTTATGAACTTGAATAATGTTAACATTTCAACTACAAATGTGTTATTCATTTATCCAAACAAATTTTTTATGCATAACTAAGAAACCTGAAATTTATCGAAATAATTATTTACTTCAATAAAAATTAATAATTTTTAGGTTCATATTGAACAATAACATGATAACATTCACGTAGCGACTAATAAGCTTTATAAAAAGAATAACAAGTTCAAATAATACATTATTTACCTAATGGAATTTATTTCACGTATACAATCCTAATAAAAAATAAACCTCTATATAGATATATAATTTCCAGATTATAACCAACATTCAAGTCATGTTAAACCTTGGCTAGACATGGACATTCCTTGAAAACCAATATACACCAAGTCTATTACTTACATACCCTTTATTGTAAATTTCCTCTAAGATTGTGATGAAATTTATAAATTTTGAATATTGAATAACTTTCTATCAATCTTACCTGATCTGGTAATTGTTTTTTCTACTTCTTTTATAATTTACTCGATAGTAATAAAGAAAGGAAGCGGTCAAGGAGAAATGGGAGAAGGATCCAATTTGAGCATTTAGGAAATTCGAATTTCATTATTCAACATTTAATTTGTTCTTTCATGTTTTAATGTATCTAGCTCTTTTTAATTGTATTATCAATCTTTTTATTGTAAATTCATCTTAGTGATTAACAATATTAGTTATCTTAGTACTAAAATTATGGGATATGAAACAACGTTGGAAGAGCAAACTGGATAATTACGTATTATCATTGGACATTCCTAAGATTTTTAATTTTTTTTATAATATGTTTTATATCTCTAATTTTATTGAGTTGTCATTATTCCTTTTATGTCTACTAATCACATGCAAACTAATTTATAAAAAAATTCCATTAATTTATAATGGTAGCATATGCATGATTCAATTCTTATTTATGTTTTTATATGTGTGCATAGTCACTTGAGTTGAGCCATTGTGTATGAGTTTAATTTATGAATAATGATATCCCAAATCAATGTTATAGCCTTATGGATTAAAATTTGATGTATGCATCTACATAATTATTTATAGGTTTATTATGTAATTTGTTGTCTTCTTTTGTATGGTGCATAATTGCAATTGTACAAACGTACATAATGACATACAAATGTGCTTTATGGATAATTAGTTTTCAATATTCAAAATAGAAATAATATTTAAATGTAAAATATATCTTGAAAATAATGGATTTACTTAACTTAATCATAAATATATATATTCGACTAGATTTGCAAAAAACATCATTGCAATCCGTATGTGTAGCACGGGTTCGCACTAGTTAAATTAATTAAAGAAAAAAACAAAAAATTTAATTGAGCCGTGAGCATTATAGATGTTAACTTGTTAATTTTTTTAATATATATAACAATATATGAATATACAACCAATCTAATTGTGACAATATGCTTGTATAATAGAATCGTTACCTAACTATCAATATAATATACATGAAATAAATAATATACATACATTATTATTCATAAATATGTCAGAAATTTACCTTATATCCAATACCTTTAAGTACACCTTGAAAAGATAAGATATGAGATCTACCCCTTAAGATAGTTTCCAATCTAGTAGAGTGCTAGTCCCTCAACCGATGACCACCAACTATCAAATAGAAATTAATTTGATTTTAGTTTGAACTATTTTAATTTGTACTAGAATTGATGGAAAATGTGAAGTATAGAGACTGCCAGAAGTGAGTGTGAAATGGAGGCTCGAAAAGCCATCTAAGGGTTGAGGATAGAGATTCTTATATAGAGAAGGATTTAGAGATATTTTAGGATAACATCATATATCATCTCTTACCAATTCTCTTCTATCTTAGCCCTCTGTCTCAATGCCTTTCTATCCCATCTTTTAGCCATCTATAACCTAATATCAGAGCTGACTTAACTAGCCCCCTTCATGGGCTTTAAATCCATTTAAAGCCGAACAAATATTTTGCATTTAAGTCCAATTTAAATGCATATCGATTAATATATTTTTTAAAATTATAAATACATTTAATAATATTTGTTCATCAAATAAAAATCAAAATTTATAATTAATATTTCATAAATATTAAATAATTTATAAAAATTACAAATTAAGCAAATCGTTTTAGTCAAAGGAGTATTCAATGTTTCGATTGTGTGACCCGTTAGGTGTAAATTTAGTCAGCGATTAATATCGAACTATTCAAATATTAACGTTCACACATCACTTAGCAAATGGTGTGACATTTTGGCCAAATTTATTGCTTACTTGGTTACGGTAAATCAATTTAACTTTGTTAAGCGTTAACTGGTTGTGGCTGTTATTTACACCAATTCTCTTCGCCAAAACTATATCACTTTGGACTTATGGAATTTGGTAATGGTCAAAATTCCAATATCATCCACATTACTCTATAGTCTAAATACTAAGTCCTTGGTTCAGTAATAATAATAATTATTAACTGAAATGCTCTAGCCAGAGACCTTGACTTTGAGTTGATCGTGATACTAACCTCATATAACTAAGGAGATGAATCCTCTCATGAATAATGCTTCACTTCTAATACTTCCACTCGACTAGACTATAGTCACTCCATGGATATTGTGCCATGATTTGACTATAATCAAAGCGGAGCTTTCATATTGAAGATTGATAGTATTCTTAAGTCGAGAGAACTGTGTAAATCAGTTATATCGATATTATCTGTGACCTTAGTTATATTAACCAACAGAAAACTATCAAATGAGTCATTCCATGGTTATTCGATAACTATCAGTACGTAACCCCATGGTGCCCTAGTGGCCATGAGTAATACACCACCTAACATTTGGAGAGCATTACATACTTTAGTCTCAACAGATATATCAATATCCAGTCTCGATACATCTTGGCTAGGATTATTCAAAATGGTATATTTATTTTCGTTGTGATAAATTACTCACGGTTACAACACTTTGTAACTAATATCGCAACATATGCCATTTATGAATTATTTTATTAATTATACATTTTAATTAAATTAATTGATTAATATAACACATTATATCAAGGATATAATGGAAAGGAAACATCTTTTATTTCAAACAGGATTGATTATCGAGTTAGATATACGCAACAAATTACATAATTGTCCTTATGGCATATCCCTAACTCTATCAATCTCCCACTTGCACTTGGGGTCAATTATTGAACCTTATTCCAAACCACTCTAATTGATTTTCTCAAAACCAATTAGGCCGGTCCCTTTGTGAATGGGTATGCTATTATGCTTTCATTATGTACTCTGTCAATTAGCTCTCCTCGACACTGATAAACCGTTTTATCGTGTGGAACAATTCAGAGTATATCTATCGCCTTCTAGTGAGCTCTAAGTTTTGTTACAAACTATATCGTGACATTGTTATCATATAACATGTCATGAGATTCTCAACATTCAGAATCACCCTCGGCTCACTTATAAATTTGAGCATTTAGTATATGTACATTGCTTTTATTTTGGGGCTATTCAAGTCAATGTACTTGGAATTTTTGTTGAATCAGCCACTATATCTTCTATTTGGAACATTTCCAACTTAAAGATTCTTAACTTGAATTTATTATTGACATATTATACTCAACAACACTTATGAAGTTTGAGTCCAAACACTCCTTCATAAGGAGTTCTTTGTTTTTGTAAATAATTTCTAATATTTCATAAATACACGAGAACACCTCAAACAACCATTTAGTGATATCCATTTGGGTTTGATATTTGCTTCATGTATCAAATACATAAACAAATCATGATATCGTAGACAACATAACATATATGATAATTCCTATTATAATGCATAAGGAATCCATCTTACATGTTCTGTATTAAGCATTTTAATAAGGTGTCCTTGCATATTGTTTGGGATAATACCAATATCTTTTATACTTGCTATAAAAGACATCATTCGCAAAACCAATGTTGAGTATTAAAAAAAACTAAAGCCGATTCTAACACAAGTACATAGTTAACAATCAGCGGTGTGTTGTTTATATATGGTTTATAAATATCTATGTACCTTTTAATGTACTTTCTTATGAACACATGCTTCCTCTACGTTTTGACTAATAATCAAAATATTTGATACACCTAAAACACTTGTTCTATTTTGATGCTTTTTAAAATGGTATTTCCGTATTCGTTCTTGGATCGTGTACGAAAACCCACAAACTCAATATCGCTCCCACTGACTTCGAGACGCTTTGGTTGTTATGTACAAATAGACTAGTATAAACCAATATTCACAACTTTCTATTTCAACATATATATACCAAAACATAAAGTCATACTAGGTGATAATTTTTTGAGTAAAATCCAAACCAACTTGAGCACATAGAATGGTGAATCTGTTATGTTAATTTCAACAATTGAAAGTTACGATTTTATTCTTATCAATGTTGCTCATTATATTCCAACTGCATTAGTCTTTCCCTTGAAGACACGTTTGTGGCCAATGGATCATATCCCTTCGGGTACAACTGTCAAAATCATATTTTGATAATGCACTTGGAATCTATTTTGGATTTTCATATCATGTCATATCATAGAGTCAATATCCTTAATGGTTTAATTAAACAACCGAGGATTATTTATTCTTGACATTAACAAGAAACTCGCAGTTTCTCTTTAATATACAGAATACCCATTAGATGTTCTAATGTATTATGTTCATTTAGGTTCGATCAATTTTATTTCATCCCTTGTAATCAGTTTTATCCTTGGATCGTATTAAAATTCATTTTATACCAATAATTTCTAAAAGAAATTCCTTTGCTACGAAGTTGGTATTTCTTGAAATAACATTTGTTTCTCGGTGCAATAGAACTGGCATTCATAAACATTTTATGAATTACCTTATGAAACTGATTTTGCATTAGTACACAATAATTTTATGTTCATAACATAAAATTAGTCATCTCATGACTATCATTCCCAAAATTCTATTAGGATGATTCATACAAGATCCTTTATGTACAATTGTTATGTGCAGTCTTTCAACTCGCACAACCTGCCAATTCCTTGGCCTAGGATATGTAGGGGTTTCTTATAAATCCTTATCTCGTATGATTTTGTAAACTATTCTTTGGATGATATTGAATTTAACCTTTTGTACCACTCTTAAGCACACACATCATAGAAAGAGTTTAACTTAACTTCACACATCATTAATTGTGCTTTGTCCAACAAAGTTCGATTTCTCCTTATCAATACATCAATATGTATTATATGAAGGAGTGACCTTTGAGGCAGAATTTTTATTCATATTAGGTACATATGAACTCTTTCCAATATAATAATCTATTCGATCAAATCGATTCATTTTACTTTCTATTGCACGTTGTTTTATTTACTTCCTTTTTATACTCTATGAGCTTATTATAGACATACTACATATGTATCAAATACACATGTCCATGTCGGTGATAACTTATTGGTGAATATAACAAAGTATATGGAACTATTTTGGTATCAATAGACTTGCAATTGCATATATCTATATGTATCAATCCGAAAAGTTCATTATCTCTTATGACACTCCCGCTAAGTGGGTGCATTTTCCCTTAATTGTTTGAGACATAATTGACTAGTATCATATGATTCATAATCATATAATAAAAATTATTTCTCAAAATTACGGCTTAGTTTACATTTCCAAAATAATTGTAAACAGCTTTAGATATTTCGGTATTTTCCAATGCATTACTTTTGTTGTGAAAACAAATACCTCATTATCATTTTATTTCATCATGAATAATCATAATATTAAAACTGAAGTATAATTATGTTTATTTTGTAATCGACGCTGAAAAATATTCATTATTTCATAAATAATGTTTGATATATTTTACGAAAGCAATTTTTGTATCTAGATGCAATCATTAAGTGCTATATGGCATCCTCCCACTATTTCCGCCATTATTATAATAACATACTGAATTCAGAGGTCCATCGTTCATTTAATATAGATTATTTATTTGATATACTGCAACTAGTTTACAACGGAGAGTTCTTTGATCAAATATCTTGAACTCAAAGAAATAAATCTCATAGAAAATAATTTTATGTACGAAAATACATTTTGGAATAGAAATCATGTTTCTTATTCCAATGTTAAGTATCAATTAATATCATTACAATTCTTGTTTATGATGTGTAACGACGCAGAATTTTAGTTATTTGAATTTAGAATATTTAATCTATTTTAAATGTTGAAAAGTTATTTTTATAAGTTAAATAACTTGGATTTCAAATATAACGATTTATTTGATAATATAATTGTTAAGTTTAATATTTGAAATTGCTTAAATAATTGAATCTTGAATTTTATGTGAATGAAAATGATTTCAAAAGTTGATTTAAATTCTATTTGAATAAGAAGGAGGATATTGAACTATTAAATTGGATTTAAAAGTGATTTAACTAATTTTGGAAATTCCCGTTTTAAATAACGTGTAAAAATAGTCTTTCAGGGCAAAGTCTCGGATTTCAATGAAACCAGTTTCAGTAGACCTGTAATAGTGATTATTATATGCTGTAGAATTTCGTGGTGATCGGACGTATCGTTTGGTCGTGTGACTTCAAAACGCGTAGAAATTTATTAAAGGAATTTAAATTAAAATAATTTGACTTTGAAAAGTTAACTTATGTATAAGATGGAATTGGCTTCCGATATATATATTCCAGTGTGTTCGAAATAGGGGTATAACATATAGAACGTCAGGCGGCATGCTTCGTTTGGAGTTCGGAATTTTCACGGATGAATAGTGCCGCAAAATTTTCTATATAAGGACTTGAAAACCTTATTTTTGTAATCCAAATCCTAGCTAGCTTCAGCCGCCCCCTTTTAAAAATTAATGGCTGAAAATCGCTGGCCTTCCTCCCTCGATTTCTCTCCATCCATGCACTTTTAGCCTTCGACTTCAACATGGAAGTTGTAGAGCTCTACGAGCTCTACGGTTTGTATGGTCGCATCGTCGAATCATCGACGAATGGGAACTAGAGATGGTCATGTTCATGGAGCAGTTTTGGGGTTTCATTATTTCGTGCGAGACACGTGTGTGTGTGGCAGTGTCTGGTGGCGAGGCGGTGGCAGGGAGCGGCGCCGGCGGCGCATAGTGGATTTGGCAGAGCGATTCACGATCAATGATCGAATTAAAAAAAGTGAGGCCTGGAGATAGTCGCATGTAGGTGAAGGAGGGAAAGAGAAAGAAAAGGTTTAAAAATTTCTTTAAGTTATTTAATTTAGTTAATTAACTTTTAATTATCTCGTATATTCATAAATTAATAACTTGCTCGTGCGAGGTCCAAATTGAACGCGACGAGTCGTGTTGCAATCGTATCGATGAATGCTACGCCATGAGATTGGATTGGACGAATTCAGAGCTGGTGAGAATTTTGGATTAAAATTGGATGTTCATTCAATTTTGATTTAAAACGGAATGTTCCGGCGACTATAAAAATCAAGTGAGTTAAACTTACCTTTTTGGTTAACAAGTATGATATATAGTTGTTAAAAATTGTTGAATGATTGTTTGGAATGAATTACTATATTTATTAGTTGATTTGAATATATTCCCACCCCTGGAGCGGATGAGACCCTATTACGTTCCCGTGTAAGAGCGGATGACCCTTTGTATACGAATCCCGTCTCGAAGCGGTTGTTTTTTATATTATTTGATTATATGATGTATTTGTTGCAAGGGGATAGGTTGGAGGGATCCAATAGGATTTCTTACACTGTTGATTTTGTTTTCATACATATTGTGATATATGATATGTTGGATGTTATATTGGATGACATGAATATGATTTTTTTTTATTTAGTGCTTTAGTAGCACTAGGCTCTAATTTTGGTATATTAAATACTATAAATAATGATTTGATTTAAACGGGATTTCAAAGTTGGTTTTGGAAATTTTATATGTTTAATAAATTTTCTAAAATAAAAGTTTGTTTTTTAGAGATTATAAATTTATGGTTTTATAAAATATTCTAAATAGAGATTTCCAAACTGTATAATATAAACTTTTAAATCCTGAGAATAAGTCTGCCTTTTATAATAAAGGGATATGTTTTAAAGAACTTAAAAATATTTTGATATAATATTTATTAAACATCTTTGTATAAAATGATATGTATGTATATAAGTACATATATTATGATTTATTTATATACGTGAAATTTATAAATGGGATAATTTACAAGAGTGATAATTTTACAAAGGAAGTAAAGATTTGTAAAATCATATATTGTTAATAAAAGTATGAATTTATAAACGGAGTTTATAAATTAAAGGAAACTATTATCGTTTAATAAATTGGAGAATAAACCAAACGGTGGATTTATTATTCGGAATGATATTTTAGAAATAATTGACTCTATTTTGGAAATTGAAGGCGAGGATAAATTTGGAATGTTAAACGATATTTTTATAAATAGAAAGGAATTTATCTATATGGAAGTAAAGTTAAAACGAATGTTGATTGATGTTTTAAATAAGATTTATGAATAAGTGAGATTCATAAAGGAAATAAAGTTATAAATGGAATTCATAAATAAATGGGTTTTATGAAAGGAGTTTTATAAAATGGGAAGAGATTCTTAAATATAGTTTTATAAATATGATAATGATTGGGTTGAAGATTTAAGAATGGATATTTATCAAGGAAATATATTATGTTTATAGTTGGTTATTCATGTTAATATTACTTAAAGTTGTTTATAAATATTTAAATAATTTTGAAAGTTAATTATTTAAATTATTAATATGGTTCGAAATTAATAATGATGATTATTAATAATATTTTGGTAACTTATCATTATTATTTATATGGTAAAGATTAACGATGGTTTTATCCATAATGGTTAGAATTATTAATTATTATTTTTAAGAGGTTAAAAGTTAATAATAATTATTTATTTATGATGATTTCGAGATTCATGAATATAGTTTTGTAAACGGACTTGGATTTTTACAAGAAGAGCTTATAAAATGGTTTGAAGATTTAAAGGAAGATTTTTACAAGGTAAAGAGGTTTATAAATAGATGGATATTTATAAACGAATTTTAGAAATGGGTTTATAGATTTATAAAAAGGAATTTACAAATAATTGCATGGTTTCCTAAAAGGGCTTAGAAATGACTTGAGAAATAATTTATAAATGGTTTATAAATGGTTTCATAAATTAATGGTGTTTATAAATGATTTTAGAATCTGGTAAAAAGGAGATCTTCCTCAGAGTTTGGTAAATATACTTATACCGATGGGATAAGTATATGGATATTTTCTAAGTATTAAAAATTGAAGGGTTTGTGAATATATCTTTGTCAAAGTATTTTGATACAAGTATTTACAAGATGGTTTTAATTAATGAAAAGGTTAATTAAGGAGGCTTAGCGTTGCTTGGTGCTTAACCCAATGTTGGTTTTTCCTATGGAATTAAATCCCTGATTGAATGTTTGTTATTCGATAGTTAAATAACCGACAATCGGAATTTGGACCCAAAAGTAACTTTGTAAATATCTAGGAGAAATACATGAGTTATATGGCACAGTCATCTCTGATGATGTTGTACTGTGCATGTAAATCTCGTTTCATTCTTCTAGGACAATGATAAGGAAATTCGTCCACTAACGGTTAGGTAGTGATCTCCGATCTTATCTATGACTGTTTATTTCCTAAAGAACCGGGTTGAGTTTATCGGAAATTATCGAATGTTATTTCGAAGAGACCAGGATCAGATATGTTATTCGAAAACCACTTCGATCCAACGAATGCGTTTTGAAGTGAAGACATCTTGAAGATGATGGAATTGGAGGCAGAGTTCTCAAGCGTTTCGTTCGGTCCCATAACAAACTTGTATGGATGCATGTTGGTATTGCATTTGGTTGCCTGGAGGGTAATATTAGCATTCCAAGATGGTTTGCTAAGAGGAAATGGTAAGAGCGTAGCCTCTTCGAGCCTCACACCCGGGAAATGAATAAAGCAGGGAAATGCGGCAGGGCTAAGTGGGTCACACCCAAGTAGGGTATGATCGTCCCAAATCTAAAGCGATATTCATGTATGCTTCGGAATCCCATTGTGTGGTTGTTGATTGCAAACAAGGAGTGATCATATTCGGTGCTACTCGAGAAGAGGGTAGTGCCGGTCCTGAGTAGCAGAGGTGCAACGTGTTGTAGCCTACCGTACATTTTATCTAGAGGTGTACGGATTTGGTGGGTAGACCCTTACCCTTTCATAGTTGGAATTCATTCTCCAATACGAGCCTTCGGTTTTGGTTGTAGAACCTAGTATACTGAAATTTAATTAATGTAACAATTTATGCTATGATTAATAAGTACTTGTATATAAGACACTATTATAATATCAGAGGATTTCATATGAAATGTTTTGGTTATCGTAAGGTAAAAACATGTCCATGTTTATGTGCGGCGTGGTCTTACGAGATACCTTTGTTTCGAAAGGTTTCTATAACTTTAAAATCTAGTTGGGTGTGTTTTCTCATACTGGTTTTCCAGACCGACTCGGGTGTTATTTTATTACAATGCTCGGGTCAGAACGAGCATAATTGCAGGTTCTTTGGATGCATTGGAGCTCAGGAGACGAGTTGGAGGTCTTCAAGTCGTATTCTCGTATATGTTTTGTAACGACCCTGAATTTCCGACCCAATTTTAAAAATTTTAAAACCATTATTTTAATATAAAATGTGAAAATTACATACGATTTCCATTAACGTCCAAACTTTGTTTATAAATTGCTCCTAGATGGTTATAGATATGGGTAATGTTTCGTCGGAAAATACCGCAGTAAATTTCGTTCGCATTTTATTGCACATCAGTTCATTTTAAACGTGAAAATTTTATCTTCCGGACCTGAATATTTTTACATAGAAAAATTCTAAATCATCTTCTGACAAAGACGTCATTTTTCGTTTTTCAAAATTTGGACATCTTTACCTCCGTCGATCTTATTCTTCTGCGTTTTGTTGCATTCTCCGTAATAGAAAATTTCGAATTTTATAATCTAATCATCCCACTAATATTTATATACCGATGGGTTCGCCTCGTCGCGCTGATCAAAATGGTATATTTATTTGTGTCAATCGGAGTTCGGCGTTGCAAATTATAATTGGTTAACGGATTACAAACTGGTCTGTTACGTAGCACAAACCGGTACCCAACTTTCCAACGCTCAGAAATTCTTAGGCCTTTGTCTATTCAGCTGTCTTGGAAAGCCAATAGCCATCACATTTACAGAAGAATCATTGCATTGGCATGAGGACTATAAACCTCTCTGTATATATCTGCTACCTCTACCCTCATTAATTCCTCTTCATCAATTGCTTTTCACTTCGTACTCAAACTATTGGTACGTGCTTTTCCTTTCTTCCTGTCTCTGCACTTTCTTTCTCCCTCCCCTCATTGTTCTTTTATATATTTTTTTGTTGTTGTTTGTTCTCTCCAGCATGAAACTTACAAACCCAAGCTCCTCCAATACATACGACCGCCGACCCCTGCCCCGCATCGCCCACGTCCGCCGCCACTGCCTCGCCTGCTCCGCCCTGCCACGTCGCCTCCGCCAGCCCGCGCCTGCACTACCCGCATCACCACAAGTCCACACAAACTCGCCTGCCCCTCTCCGCCTCGTCCGCCTCCACTTCGCCTTCGCCAGCCCACTTCCCCGCGTCCACTGCCCACCCAGCCTGCCACATCCGCCAGTCACCCACCGGCCTTCGCCTTCACCAGCCCACTGCCCCGCATCGCCCACGTCCGCCGCCGCCACTTCCTTGCCTGCTCCTCCCTGCCACGTCGCCTCCGCCAGCCCGCGCCTGCACTACCCGCATCACCACAAGTCCACCCAAACTCGCCTGCCCCTCTCCGCCTCGTCCGCCTCCACTTCGCCTTCACCAGCCCACTTCTATGCGTCCACTGCCCACCCAGGCTGCCACATCCGCCAGTCACCCACCGGCCTTCGCCTTCACTAGCCCACTTCCCCGCGTCCACTGCCCACCCAGCCTGCCACACCCACCGGCCTTCGCCTTCACCAGCCCACTTCCCCACGTCCCACTGCCACCACCCGCGCCACCAGCCCCTGCTACCCACGCCGCGCCGCCTCCCAACCAACCCATCACCGAACCAGATCTGCCACACCCTCGCCGCTGCTCAGCCCTCTTCCCACCGCCCTCCCAGACTCCCGTAGCACCCAGCTCATCTTCGTCGCGTGCTGTTTTGTTGCTATAAATACGTTATATAGCTTCGGTTTGATGTTAGTTTAGTTTATATGTTGTTTATAAAGTTAACATAAAGTTTCTATATCTCTGTTTGTTTACTTTGTTATATATAGTATAAAGTTTATATAAAGATTATATACACAGTTGTGTTTTGAAATGTGATATACCTGTTTGTTTTATAAAGTATGTATATAGTTATATAGTTTAGTTATACGTTAGTTAGTTTAGTTTTGTTATATAAGGCTATATATTTATTCACAAAAATTTGTATTAGACTTTATTTTAAATTGTGTTTAAAATTCAAATTTATTTTATAAATATATATATGAAACTGTATATTACATAGCAGTATATAACTTTGAAATTCTGGTTGCTCACATACAGTGTTTTACTGTGTTTGTTTCAGCTACTGCTTCGGAGACGTAGGCTTCTATTCAGCTTGTCGGATCTATCTAATTTCTTTGCTTTGTTCGTGTTCGCTTTTGTGTCGTGCTTGTTAGTGCCTCTTATCTATTCGTCATCGTGCTTCGTCATCAAATCTCTAACCACGTAAGGTGAATATTTCATTCACGACTAAATCTATTATGCTATGATAATCAAGTGACAGATGTTGTTAATATTAATTTGGGTGTTAGAATGGTTCATGTTAAAATTGTGCACATAAACTGTTAATTGCTATACAAGTTAAAATTGAATATTGTTAGAATTTAAAATTGCTAATTTGACGCCATGTATTGTTTAAAAAGATTTACATGTTAAATTGTGATTTGATGTTAGTTTATGGTAAATTTTGTGACACTAAATTTGTTATGTGATGATTGAATTTGGTCGTTAATAAAAGTGATGATTAATATGAAATTGAATTGGATATAGGATAGTTAACAATTTAAATTAGATTATATATGTTGAACTTGACCCCTTTAAATGTTAAATAAATCGACACGTAGAAATAGTGTTAACTACACTTTGAACCATTGAATGTATGATTGATATAGAAATTTGAAAATAGACGCCGAATGAAAACCATAATGTAATAATCTTTAAATCTGCATGAAATGATAGTGTAGATTCTAGGAATAATTATGTTAATTTGCATGAATAACAAATGTAAATTAATACGATTATTTCGGGATTATTTAAGTAAATTGTTGAATTGTTATGAAAGGTTGCTATTGCTTGTTTATTTACTTTGACACCATCCCAGTTATCACACTGCAAGTTCCCTTTGTTCTGTTTGTTTTGTTTGTTTTTATTTAATGATATTGGGTTGAAATGATGATTAAACAAACTTGGCCTAGGATAGATAATTAAAATAAGAAACCCGATTGGTCAACCAACTATTTTGGAAATTGAAATCTATGTGAAATTTGGAATTGAACTTAACAAAGTGTTTAAAATTAATTAACGAACTTAATTGATTTAATCGAAATAATTAATTGATGAATTAAAATAAATCAATAGATTTAACTTAAATGTATTAACGAAGTTATTTTATGTGGATAAATGTTTTGACAAAATTTAATTGAGAAATTTGGAATTTCATTAAAGAAAATTTTAAAGTTAAGTAAGTTAAATTAAATGGGTTTGAAATTTGATAATGAAATTTAATATAAGATGAAATGGAAATGTTGACTTAGGTATAATTTAACTAAGTAAAGGTTGTGAATTTAAAATTGGAATTAATTTGAATTTAGAATGATATAAATTTAATGAATTGGTTTAATCGTGATTTTAAAATTTGGTTTTGGGATTTATTTTGTTTTGAAACTCGTTAAGGAATGGAATTAGGTTATGAAAATTTTGAAATCAAATAAATGAAATAAGACCGCTTTTATGAAATTTGAATTTGACTTTTGTAAACTAAATTAACTAAATTAATTCGGTTTAAAGAATTTAGTTAATAAACTGATTCAACCGAATTAGATTTACATGGAATGAAACGATGAATGTAAAGATGAATGTAAATTGAATCAAAATCTTGTTTAATGATTTTGAATTAAATGGAGTATTGAATTTAAATCCATTGGATATGGATAAATTTAATAAGCAAAAAAATTGAATCTTATTATATTGGACTTGAATACTTGAATTCGTTGTTAACTAAAATGTTGGAACCAAAATTTCATTTGGAAATGTCAAAATTTTGAATTGTGAAATGTCAAAATTTTGAAAGTCGAATTTGCAACTTGACTTTTGGACTTTGATTTGATTAAACTTTAATAATAAAATGACCATCGGGTAATTAATACGTAGTTATTAAAGAGACCGGGATCGGATATGGACATACTCTCTGTCGATACCGAAAACCACTTTAATAACTAATATACGCGGAGTGTTGATCCAGAACGAAGTGGATGGTTTTGATGAACGCGTTGACTGAAGAAAGAGAACGATTTTGGATGACCCCTGACATGACTAAAACAGGAGCCCTGCCGGGCCATTGAGGTTCGCCACCTCTAGCGGACACACTTCTTCGTTACCATATCTATTACTTTTGTGATTCGATTTGGGTGCACCCCTCGATTATGGGAGTGTTGTTTCGCGGTGTTGGGATAGTAGCTGCTATGCCCAACATCAGTCCGGATGACGCAACTACTAGTATCCTAGTTGGTATCGCCTCATGTACCTTGTCATATTGTTTATCCTATCGCGACCACTACGATTTGTTTTGTGTTATACCTATGGGGTACCCTCTGATAACCACTAGTTTACGGTGGGTTTACAGTGATGTATAGACTATGGCATTATAAAATGTGTTAAGGGGGATTATGGTAACGCCTTAACACTATTTTAATATCGTACTTTACTGATTAGACATTATCTACATATCGTATTCTATTGTATATATAGATAGTTTATCGGATCCTTAAAGATGTTCATTTTATTCATCTTTAAGTTATGGACTTTTTCCCTTGCACTTGATTTTCTTGTATAAGATTTTGAGTCCTGACTCGAGTGTTTCTTTTTGTATATGCTCGGGTCAGTCTGAAGCTATCCACTTTGCTGATCAAGGTTGGTTGAAGATGCCGAAGGCTTAGCATTTATCTTTATCAGTCTATTTCTATTCCTGTATTGATGTCCTAGTCTGTTGGACATTTATGTATTTTCTTTTAGTCAGTTTATGTTAAGACATTGTTGTATTTCATGTAGTAGCTTCATGAACTGCTATTATGACGATGTATTTTTCCGCTGCATTATTCTGTGACTGTTCTGTGTCTGTGATGTTGTATTGATTCTCATTTACCTTTATGTATTTATAATCCCATAATGATTCGTGTTTTGTATTATTTAAGTTGACATGTGTGGATTATTGTCAATTTAAATGGTTCAAATATGCGGGTTGTTACAGTTGGTATCAGAGCTTTGGTTTTCTTAAAAACCTTAGTCCGGGATTATATAAACTCATTAGAGATAGGGTGGTAATACCCTAGAATGAGGAGAATCGATTCAATACCCAAATCCTTTCAATTCAAACTCCTTATTGATTCGTTGATTAGACTTTCCTTAAAATTCTATGATTTTCTATCCTTGGCTCTAAAAATCTCTTTTGATATTTCAGGATGGGTACCAGAAGAAACAATAGGGGAGGAATGGGCCATGGTCCTGCTCAGGCTGCACCTGCCGCTCCAGCTCCTGTCAAATTCACCACTCTTAGTAAGGAGTATACACAGCTTGGAGGTATTAAGTTTTCTGGATCCAAGAACATTATCGAGGCTCAGCAATGGCTTAAAGGCTTAGAGAAGATATTTTCTGGTCTGGAGATCACTGATGCTCAAAAGCGTCAGCTTGCTGCCTGGCAACTTCAGGATGTCGCACAAGATTGGTGGGAATCAGTTACTTCTCGTATCGAGGAGAACACCATCACTTGGGCCCAGTTTAGGTATAAAATTATTTGGATTTCGTAGTCTAAATTCTTATTTTAATCTTTGGAATGTTATTCATCTAGTCTATCTTTTGATTAGGGATACTTTCTCGGCACAATGGATGCCAGCTGTTGGGAAAACCCAACTTTATAGAGCTTTTATGGATCTTAAGCAAGGCAGTATGACTTTTTCGGAGTATGAGAGGAAATTCAACGAACTCTCCAAGTTCGGCCCGGGATTGATTGATACACCCCTTCTAAAGAACGAGAAATTCATTTTGGGAGCTAGACCAGAATATTATGACTTGCTTACTGGCCACACCCACTGCACCTACACAGAGCTTGTTGACTATGCTCTTAGATATGAGGCGAAGCCTAAGGGACCTACTGCCAAGGCCACTCCTATTCAGCCCTCTTCTAGCCAGCCCGGAAAGAGGAAGATGAACTTTGATCAACAAAAGAAAGCTTGGTAGAAGACTACTGGATTGGGATACGCCCAGAAAAGCCCAATCGACCTTGCTAATATCACCTGCTTCAAATGCGATAAGAAGGGCCATTACGCTAATAGTTGTCCCACCACCTTCTACGACTAGGAGAGATTTATGCCAAGTCTGCCTCCAGCCAGGACATTTTAAGAAAGACTGCCCAATGCATAAGCGTGGCACCACCTCTGGAGTATTTGCTATCACCACACCTGCCCCCTCTGCACCACCGGCCCAGGATGACGAAGGTGCCTTACGGAGTACTTTTTCATTTCATGATCTACCTATTAAAGTATTATTAGATACTGGTGCTTCACACAGCTTTATATCTGTTGACCTTTGTAATAAGCTTGAATTAGAACCTACTTTTGCCACTACTTCTTTATGTGTCTCCAACCCTATTGGAGGACCTGCCAACCTTAGTAGAGTTTGTAATAAGGTTGTGCTCTTATATGAAAGACATCGTTTCACTTGGAATTTCTATGTGCTGGGATTCTAGGCCTTCGACATTCTTTTAGGCGCTGATTGGTTAAGCAAATTCGAAGCTGTTATCTCTTGCAAGGCCCGAATCGTCTCCCATATAGACGATAAAAGAAAAACTCTAACTATTGAATGTCAATCACCTCAGAAATATGCTGGAAGCTTCATATTCTCTCTTGATGCTCATCCGGGTGGCCTTAATACTACTCCTATTGTTCAGAATTTTCCTGATGTATTTGGAGAGGTCGACTCTCTGTCACCTAAACGGGAAATCGATTTGTGTATCGATCTTATTCCTGTAGCTACTCCCGTAGTTCTCCCACACCGAAGGATGGCTCCTAAAGAAAAAGCTGAACTAAAAACCCAAATTGATGATCTATTTGCTAAGGGCTTGATTAGGAGAAGTTGTTCTGAATGGGGCGCCGCAGTTGTATTTGTCACCAAATCAGATGGATCTCTTCGCATGTGTGTCGATTACAGAGAACTAAACAAACGCACTCTCAAGAACCGCTATCCGATGCCTCGCATCAATGATTTATTCGATCAGTTCCATGGAGCTAAAGTTTTCTCCCAACTTGATCTTGCCACTGGGTTCCACCAACTCAGAGTAGCAGAAGATAGTATTCATAAGACAGCTTTCCGTATCGAGAATGGATTCTACGAATGGTTGGTTATGCCATTCGGTTTGACCAACGCACCTGCTTATTTCGTCGACTTGATGAATCGAGTCTTTCGCGATGTCCTTAACAAGTTTGTTCTTGTATTCATTGATGATATTCTTGTCTTCTCCAAAGACAAGAAAGAGCATGAAACACATCTCTGTTATGTTCTGGAAACTCTCCGAAATCATCAGCTTAAAGCCAAGTTCTCTAAATGCCACTTCTGGCGAGACGAAGTAAGATTCCTTGGCCATATTATTTCTGAAAATGGGATTTCGGTCGATCCAGCTAAGATCGCCATAATCAATGTAAGTTCTATCTTATTCGTTGTTTCTGTTCAGATAATCTTATCTCTTGCTAATTTGAATCAATTAATCTACAGGATTGAGAGACTCCTAAAACTCCTACAGATATCCGTAGTTTCTTGGGTTTAGCAGGTTATTATCACCGATTTATTGAGCACTTTGCCCGGATTTCTACCCCACTCACTGCTTTAACTCGGAAGGATGTTAAGTTTATTTGAAGTGAGAAATGTGAATCAGCTTTTAATGAGTTGAAGCGCAAGTTAACTTCAGCCCCAGTTCTTGCGGTAATCGATGGAAGTGAAGGATTAACTGTCTATACCGATGCTTGTCAAGAAGGTTTAGGCGCTGTCTTGATGCAAAATGGTAAGGTTGTTGCTTATGCTGGCCATCAGTTGAACATCCATGAAGTAAACTATGCAACTCATGATCTGGAGCTTCTTGCAGTTGTATTTGCTTTGAAATTATGGAGGCATCATCTTTTGGGAACTAAATTTGAATTATTCACTGATCATAAGTCCTTGAGATATATCTTTTCTCAGAAAGATGTGAACCAGAGACAAGTCCGATGGCTCGAATTCTTAGCTGCATATGACCTCGACATCAATTATACTCCTGGGAAAGCAAATGTTGTAGCTGATGCTTTGAGCCGTAGCAAAGCATTGTCATGTTGTAATCTTGTAGAAGGCATGCTATTTCAGCTTGTTATCTCCCAATCTCTTATGGATCGCATCAAAGCTAAGCAATATGAGGACACCTTGCTCTATCGCATAAAGGAGTTAGTTCTTAGTAGAGTTGGAAATGCTGACAGTAAAGTGGGAGCACAGATAGATAGTAATGGAGTTCTGAGGATTGACAACCGAATTTGTGTTCCTAATGTCGATGGATTGAGACAAGAAGTGCTTAGAGAAAACCATCAGTCATCACTTTCATTTCATCCTGGTGTCACTAAGATGTACCGAAATATGAAGCGTTTATATTGGTGGAGTGGGATGAAGAGGGATATTTCTATATATGTCAGTAGATGCACCACTTGCCAACAAGTTAAGGCCGATCACCAGAAGACTGCCGGATTACTTCAACCCCTAGAGATTCCGTGTTGGAAATGGGATCAGATTTCTATGGACTTCATTGATGGATTATCGAGGACCAGAAAGGGTAACGAGAGTATTTGGGTGATTGTTGATAGGTTGACCAAATCTGCTCACTTTATTCCTATTAAGACCACTCGTACTGCTTCGAGTTTGGCCGAGACTTATATGAGAGAGATTGTTAGACTTCATGGAGTTCCATCTAGTATTGTGTGCGATAGAGATCCTTTATTCACTAGTAAATTTTGGAAGGCATTTCAAGACGTCTTAGGCACTAAACTGAATCTGAGCACAGCTTATCATCCTCAAACAGATGGCCAAATTGAAAGGGTGAATCAGATTTTGGAGGATTTGCTCCGAGCTTGCATAATAGATTTCGGTGGATCTTGGGAAGACCATCTCCATTTGGTTGAATTCACTTATAATAACAGTTATCAGGTATGTCAAAATTTTCAATTTGAACAAGCAAAATTTGAATTGGAATTTAACCACCTTTATATTCAGGCAAGTATCGATATGGCACCATTCGAAGCTTTATATGGACGGCCATGCAAATCGCCAGCTTGTTGGATTGAGCCTGGTGATCGATTAGTTCTTGGCCCAGATATGATTATGGAGGCATCCGAGAAGGTAAATGAGATCAGAAGGAAGATGAAGACCGCACAGGATAGGCAAAAGAGCTATGCAGATAGGCGTAGAAGAGATTTGGAATTCCAGGTTGGGGATGAGGTATTTCTGAAGGTATCACCTTTGAAGAATGTTATTCGATTTGGTCGTAGAGGGAAGCTTGCTCCTAGATTTGTTGGACCATTCACTATCACCGAGAGAATTGGTACACTAGCTTATAGAGTTGCATTACCAGAAAAATTTGAGGGCGTACACAACGTATTCCATGTTTTACATCTACGGAAAGTCGTGCGAGATCCATCCATGACCATTCCTATTGCTCAGTTAGATGAAGTTGATATTGAGCCAGATTTGACTATCGAAAGAAGACCACTTCGGATAGTCGATCGAGAGACAAAACAACTAAGAAGGAAGTCTGTAAATCTCATCAAAGTCCAGTGGAGTGCAGATGAGCGAGATTGCACATGGGAAACTGAGGATAGTATCCGGGATTCAAACCCCGAATTACTGATTTCAGGTATTAATCCAATTTTCTTGAAATCTATTTTCACTTTTCTGCTTACTTCATTCTTACTTCACCGTCTCGTTTCTTTTCGAGGAAGAAAAGTTTTGAGTGGGGGAGAATGTAACGACCCTGAATTTCCGACCAAATTTTAAAAATTTTAAAACCATTATTTTAATATAAAATGTGAAACATACATACGATTTCAATTAACGTCCAAACTTTGTTTATAAATTGCTCCTAGATGGTTATAGATATGGGTAAAGTTTCGTCGGAAAATACCGCAGTAAATTTCGTTCGCATTTTATTGCACATCGGTTCATTATAAACGTGAAAATTTTATCTTCCGGACCTGAATAATTTTACATAGAAAAATTCTAAATCATCTTCTGACAAAGACCTCATTTTTCGTTTTTCAAAATTCAGACATCTTTAGCTCCGTCGATCTTATTCTTCTGCGTTTTGCTGCATTCTCCGTAATAGAAATTTTCGAATTTTATAATCTAATTATCCCACTGATATTTATATACCGATGGGTTCGCCTCGTCGCGCTGATCAAAACGGTATATTTATTTGTGTCAATCGGAGTTCGGCGTTGCAAATTATAATTGGTTAACGGATTACAAACTGGTCCGTTACGTAGCACAAACCTGTACCCAACTTTCCAACGCTCGGAAATTTTTAGGCCTTTGTCTATTCAGCTGTCTTGGAAAGCAAATAGCCGTCACATTTACAAAAGAATCATTGCATTGGCATGGGGACTATAAACCTCTCTGTATATATCTGCTACCTCTGCCCTCATTAATTCCTCTGCATCAATTGCTTTTCACTTCGTACTCAAACTATTGGTACGTGCTTTTCCTTTCTTTCTGTCTCTGCACTTCCTTTCTCCCTCCCCTCATTGTTCTTTTATATGTTCTTTTTGTTGTTGTTTGTTCTCTCCGGCATGAAACTTACAAACCCAAGCTCCTCAAATACACACGACCACCGACCCTTGCCCCGCATCGCCCACGTCCGCCGCCACTGCCCAGCTCGCCGCCGCCACTGCCTCGCCTGCTCCGCCCTGCCACGTCGCCTCCGCCAGCCCGCGCATGCACTACCCGCATCACCACAAGTCCACCCAAACTCGCCTGCCCCTCTCCGCCTCCACTTCGCCTTCACCAGCCCACTTCCCCGCGTCCACTGCCCACCCAGCCTGCCACATCCGCCAGTCACCCACCGGCCTTCGCCTTCACCAGCCCACTGCCCCGCATCGCCCACGTCCACCGCCACTGCCCAGCTCGCCGCCACCACTGCCTTGCCTGCTTCGCCATGCCACGTCACCTCCGCCAGCCCGCGCCTGCACTACCTGCATCACCACAAGTCCACCCAAACTCGCCTGCCCCTCTCCGCCTCCTCTGCCTCCACTTCGCCTTCACCAGCCCACTTCCCCGCGTCCACTGCCCACCCAGCCTGCCACATCCGCCAGTCACCCACCGGCCTTCGCCTTCACCAGCCCACTTCCCCGCATCCACTGCCCACCCAGCCCGCCACACCCGCCAGTCACCCACCGGCCTTCGCCTTCACCAGCCCACTTCCCCACGTCCCACTGCCACCACCCGCGCCACCAGCCCCTGCTACCCACGCCGCGCCGCCTCCCAACCAACCCATCACCGAACCAGATCTGCCACACCCTCGCCGCTGCTCAGCCCTCTTCCCACCGCCCTCCCAGACTCCCGTAGCACCCAGCTCATCTTCGTCGCGTGCTGTTTTGTTGCTATAAATACGTTATATAGCTTCGGTTTGATGTTAGTTTAGTTTATATGTTGTTTATAAAGTTAACATAAAGTTTCTATATCTCTGTTTGTTTACTTTGTTATATATAGTATAAAGTTTATATAAAGATTATATACACAGTTGTGTTTTGAAATGTGATATACCTGTTTGTTTTATAAAGTATGTATATAGTTATATAGTTTAGTTATACGTTAGTTAGTTTAGTTTTGTTATATAAGGCTATATATTTATTCACAAAAATTTGTATTAGACTTTATTTTAAATTGTGTTTAAAATTCAAATTTATTTTATAAATATATATATGAAACTGTATATTACATAGCAGTATATAACTTTGAAATTCTGGTTGCTCACATACAGTGTTTTACTGTGTTTGTTTCAGCTACTGCTTCGGAGACGTAGGCTTCTATTCAGCTTGTCGGATCTATCTAATTTCTTTGCTTTGTTCGTGTTCGCTTTTGTGTCGTGCTTGTTAGTGCCTCTTATCTATTCGTCGTCGTGCTTCGTCATCAAATCTCTAACCACGTAAGGTGAATATTTCATTCACGACTAAATCTATTATGCTATGATAATCAAGTGACAGATGTTGTTAATATTAATTTGGGTGTTAGAATGGTTCATGTTAAAATTGTGCACATAAACTGTTAATTGCTATACAAGTTAAAATTGAATATTGTTAGAATTTAAAATTGCTAATTTGACGCCATGTATTGTTTAAAAAGATTTACATGTTAAATTGTGATTTGATGTTAGTTTATGGTAAATTTTGTGACACTAAATTTGTTATGTGATGATTGAATTTGGTCGTTAATAAAAGTGATGATTAATATGAAATTGAATTGGATATAGGATAGTTAACAATTTAAATTAGATTATATATGTTGAACTTGACCCCTTTAAATGTTAAATAAATCGACACGTAGAAATAGTGTTAACTACACTTTGAACCATTGAATGTATGATTGATATAGAAATTTGAAAATAGACGCCGAATGAAAACCATAATGTAATAATCTTTAAATCTGCATGAAATGATAGTGTAGATTCTAGGAATAATTATGTTAATTTGCATGAATAACAAATGTAAATTAATACGATTATTTCGGGATTATTTAAGTAAATTGTTGAATTGTTATGAAAGGTTGCTATTGCTTGTTTATTTACTTTGACACCATCCCAGTTATCACACTGCAAGTTCCCTTTGTTCTATTTGTTTTGTTTTTTTTTATTTAATGATATTGGGTTGAAATGATAAATACCCGATTAAACAAACTTGGCCTAGGATAGATAATTAAAATAAGAAACCCGATTGGTCAACCAACTATTTTGGAAATTGAAATCTATGTGAAATTTGGAATTGAACTTAACAAAGTGTTTAAAATTAATTAACGAACTTAATTGATTTAATCAAAATAATTAATTGATGAATTAAAATAAATCAATAGATTTAACTTAAATGTATTAACGAAGTTATTTTATGTGGATAAATGTTTTGACAAAATTTAATTGAGAAATTTGGAATTTGATTAAAGAAAATTTTAAAGTTAAGTAAGTTAAATTAAATGGGTTTGAAATTTGATAATGAAATTTAATATAAGATGAAATGGAAATGTTGACTTAGGTATAATTTAACTAAGTAAAGGTTGTGAATTTAAAATTGGAATTAATTTGAATTTAGAATGATATAAATTTAATGAATTGGTTTAATCGTGATTTTAAAATTTGGTTTTGGGATTTATTTTGTTTTGAAACTCATTAAGGAATGGAATTAGGTTATGAAAATTTTGAAATCAAATAAATGAAATAAGACCGCTTTTATGAAATTTGAATTTGACTTTTGTAAACTAAATTAACTAAATTAATTCGGTTTAAAGAATTTAGTTAATAAACTGATTCAACCGAATTAGATTTACATGGAATGAAACGATGAATGTAAAGATGAATGTAAATTGAATCAAAATCTTGTTTAATGATTTCGAATTAAATGGAGTATTGAATTTAAATCCATTGGATATGGATAAATTTAATAAGCAAAAAAAATGAATCTTATTATATTGGACTTGAATACTTGAATTCGTTGTTAACTAAAATGTTGGAACCAAAATTTCATTTGGAAATGTCAAAATTTTGAATTGTGAAATGTCAAAATTTTGAAAGTCAAATTTGCAACTTGACTTTTGGACTTTGATTTGATTAATCTTTAATAATAAAATGACCATCGGGTAATTAATACGTAGTTATTAAAGAGACCGGGATCGGATATGGACATACTCTCTGTCGATACCGAAAACCACTTTAATAACTAATATACGCGGAGTGTTGATCCAGAATGAAGTGGATGGTTTTGATGAACGCGTTGACTGAAGAAAGAGAACGATTTTGGATGACCCCTGACATGACTAAAACAGGAGCCCTGCCGGGCCATTGAGGTTCGCCACCTCTAGCGGACACACTTCTTCGTTACCATATCTATTACTTTTGTGATTCGATTTGGGTGCACCCTTTGATTATGGGAGTGTTGTTTCGCGGTGTTGGGATAGTAGCTGCTATGCCCAACATCAGTCCGGATGACGCAACTACTAGTATCCTAGTTGGTATTGCCTCATGTACCTTGTCATACTGTTTATCCTATCGCGACCACTATGATTTGTTTTGTGTTATACCTATGGGGTACCCTCTGATAACCACTAGTTTACGGTGGGTTTACAGTGCTGTATAGACTATGGCATTATAAAATGTGTTAAGGGGGATTATGGTAACGCCTTAACACTATTTTAATATCGTACTTTACTGATTAGACATTATCTACATATCGTATTCTATTGTATATATAGATAGTTTATCGGATCCTTAGAGATGTTCATTTTATTCATCTTTAAGTTATGGACTTTTTCCCTTGCACTTGATTTTCTTGTATAAGATTTTGAGTCCTGACTCGAGTGTTTCTTTTTGTATATGCTCGGGTCAGTCTGAAGCTATCCACTTTGCTGATCAAGGTTGGTTGAAGATGCCGAAGGCTTAGCATTTATCTTTATCAGTCTATTTCTATTCCTGTATTGATGTCCTAGTCTGTTGGACATTTATGTATTTTCTTTTAGTCACTTTATGTTAAGACATTGTTGTATTTCATGTAGTAGCTTCATGAACTGCTATTATGACGATGTATTTTTCCGTTGCATTATTCTGTGACTGTTCTATGTCTGTGATGTTGTATTGATTCTCATTTACCTTTATGTATTTATAATCCCATAATGATTCGTGTTTTGTATTATTTAAGTTGACATGTGTGGATTATTGTCAATTTAAATGGTTCAAATATGCGGGTTGTTACATGTTTATTTTTCCGCTGCTTTGTTATTGAAATTATCAGCAATTGTGAGGATAGAATGTTATAACTGTCCAGGCTGATGATTGTAATTGTTGTCGTACTCTGATGGATGTATGTATATAATAGTTTCTCTTTTGTAAAGATCATTGATATTATATTATATGTTGTTCCGTTGCGATTGTGAGATTTTGTGTTGTTTTTAGTTTCTTTTCTCTTCTTCTTCTTCTCTTCTCTTCTTCTTTCTTTTCCTTAACTATCTACCTTTCCGTTTGATTTGGGTTGGACATGTGTGGTTTATTGTCAACTTGAATTGTACGGAAAAGCAGGTCATTACATGATGTTTCTTTATGAAGTAGACGTGGCCACTCACTCTCTTCATCCCAATTATACCTTTTATCACATCTATTGTTGTACACTCATTATTCTTTCTAAATGGTCGACCCATTCCAAAAAATCCCTTACTATAATATCATAACAAACTTTTTACAAAAATACATTTGATTATCCTTAATATTTAAGGACAAATATGATGCAGCTTACATAAACTGATCAAACTGACATTTCAACGATCAAGTTCTTAGATCTATATTGTAATTTTGGTCTTCTGTTACATTAACACGATATGATCTTTTATTGTAATTGTTACACCCATTCTAACCACGACTGCAACAAAGGACAAATACTGCACACATCAAGAAATAAGGGCAGGCAACAGTAGCTATATCCAAAATCAAAAACATAAAGTGAACATAGGCGTAGAAAGCAGTACAAAATGTACTAAGTTAATCAAACTTCTATAGCTCACACTTTGATGCCTACAGGAACAGGTTTGCTCCGGCGCATACCAAGGGTAACCTAGACAGACCCACATAGAGCCAAAAAGCACTCCAAAGAGGCTACATACATGGCTACTCGGGACATGCTTCAATACAGAACCAAGTTTACAGGCAAACAATAAGTGTGAAGTTCTACCTTCCTCATTAGTATCCAAGACATACTGGTATAGAGGACAAACCAACTCAAGAATAGCCTAGGACACATTCCAAGAATATGCCAAGTCAACCCTCATAACAGAATGAGTGAACGCTACTCCATTTTGACTCGACATCTTATTAAGTCAAACTAGGGAAGCAAAGATATCAGTGAGGCAATGCAGTCTGAATACCAAGCAATATTCACCACTGTGCTTCTATATATGCTTCAACGAAAGCTTCAGAGTCGTCCCCTATTGTTTCTTTTAAGACAATTTTCCATTCTGAGAGAGAGGACCGACCCATACAGACTTGGACTTCCTGCCTAATTTTTCAGGCATCCCTATTTGAATTCCAAGATCCCGCCAATATCCTGGTTTCCCACCAAAAACCCATCATCAATCCAGGCACAACGAATAAGCATCATAGATGGATGACAAGTGGAAAAATTAGAAGGCAGAGGTTGAAGAGAAAAGATCAAAGACGATTGCAACAACCAACAATGCACTTTTCATACTATAAAAGGAAATATTAGAGGAGGAAGAGGAGGAAGAGGAGGATCTTTTAGAGGGATTTTCTTTTAGAAAAACTTCTTCTCCTTTCATAAAAAAAATCAAATATTGTATGTCTGTGAGGCCATTATAATCATCTTTTTACAAAAACAACTAAGAAATAGTGGAATATCTCATGGACGTAGGATTAACAATAATCCAAACAACATAAAAATCTCTATGTACTTTACTTTTATTGCTCGATTATCCAATTTCGCTTTCTTGTTTGATCGCAAACCATTTCGCCATTTCAACAAATAGTTGAAGTGCGACTACTCGAGTACATAAGCATTTAGCAACGCAGTCGCTTCTCAAAGGTGAATTTAACATAGATTAAATTCGCTCATTCCAATTCGTGGAAGTAGTTAGTCACTGGGTTGCTCCACGATCTTGTTGAGTGTGGTGAAGCCAAAAAACTTCACCAACATTTTTGGCACTAGAAGGAGGGGCTGAACCTCCATTCCTCTTTCCTCATCTCCAACAAGCTTCCAATTCCATCTTATATTTCTCTATCACCCATGGCTCACCGCACTTGCTTGTCTACTGCATGTTTCATGCAGTAGACAAGCGGCCATGACATTCTCGAGAATGAGAATGGTAAGACTGGCCACAACTATTTGCTAGACTGATTCAATTACTCTTCGGCCGCGAGGAAGGAATAATCTTGCTTGGGATAGGGATCTGACGTGTTTAAGCTTTTCATCTTCCTTAATCGTCGCCTCTACCTCCTCCAACCCTCCTCCATTATCAACTAGTGACCGCCCAGACGCGCGGAGATGTGTTAGTGTTGTCAGCAACTCCGACAAAGAAACAGGAGGAAGCGGGAGAATGTTACTACAATCAGGCCGATGGGAGTATCCACACTTCCCACTCGAAGAACAGAAGACTCATTTGCTAGGACGTCAACATCAACTATCTTTATGCCCGAATGGTATGCGGAGTTGATTAGGTTGCAAATAGAGTCAAGATTCCGAAAGATAACCGCGCCAGGGATACCAGAACCCACCTAGAGTAGCCTTTCAGAAAAAAATGTGTGCATATCAATGTACTAAATTGGTCGTAGGAATACTAGACGGCCCAAACTAGTAAAAAAATTTGTGTTATTTCTCTATAAAAAAGAAGAAGTTATATACACCTTCACGGTTCATCGCCAATATTCGCTGATTAAGCTTACTGCAAGGTCAACAATAAAAAACAGCACTCTCAACACTGAGAATGGTGATACTAGCCCTACACACTTGAACTTGCATCAACGCAAGTTCGACTTTTCAACCATGTGTTGGACAGGATGAAAAACTACCTTGATCTGGTATGAATATTTCTATGATTAATAATCATAGAAAGACTAGTCGTAGGGATATTGGACTACTCGAACCATTACAAAAAAAACCTTATGTTAGTTAATTCGACATACCACACTGAACGTACGGATATTAGACCACCAGAATGACAAAAAAACCAGGGGCATGCGATAATGGGTTGCATATACACGACCTGACTTCTTTGTCAAATCCTCTTTTACTCTTCATAGCTCACCACCGTCATTCAGATGTAAAGTTAGCCTTCGAGCGACAATGAAAATTCCAGAAATAAGAACGGTGATACTAAAGAAGAATGCAGCCAAGCATACGGCTAAGGACATTACGCCCCTAAACAGGGGGCATGTTATAAAGAATATACAGCTAAGCATACGGCTAAGGATATTACGCACCCAAACAGGAGGCATGTCATAAACAAATATATGGCCAAACATGTGGCTAGGGACATTACGCTCCCAATAGGACGCAGGTCATAAACAAATATATGGCCAAACATGTGGCTAGGGACATTACGCCCTCAAACAAAGGGGGCAGGTCACATCGCATGTGCGGTCTGTCTAGCACTGGATATTACACCAAGGCAAAAGGGTCGAGTCGTGGCAATGCGCAAGAAAACACTACAGCCAATAAAGGTCATGATCAGAGGGCATATGCTATTTAGGGTGCTCATCCTAAACTTGGCAGGAGAGCACAATGCATGGAACCTACAAAAAGTTTATCAGTCAGGTATAAATCCAGTCACTGTTCAAAGTTTGTCAGGAATATATCAACAAACTAGATTGTCAATGCTTAGTTATGGATCTTATATGTCTACCAGAAATAACGTTATCTATTTCTACATACCCTCACATAATTTAAAATCTAGGTCATATTACAAATAAAAATTAACTACGACTCTGGTCCAAACTCGAAAAACAAATTGGGCATGGTCGCACTATGCCAATACGATCTGTTGAAAGGCGATGTTATGAGCTGAAGTATCTGCTGAACAAAAAACATAAAATTAGTTTTCCGGCTCAGTAATCATGACCGATGATCGGGAATGCGAAACCCTTCTATGAGCAAAGGTGCGGTAAGCGACGCGAGAGTCGTAGTTAGCGTCGGCCCAAACGTTTTCATAATCTGAGGATATATACTTATAGTCGGCCCGATTATACAAAAAGGACAAATTGAGTCTAGGCCAGAAACATCTAAAAACATCAATTGCACGCTGCCGACCAATTTCTGCTATTTTTTTACTTTCTCTTTATGAAGCTCTTCCAAAAGAGATGCTCTATCCATTCCACCTTAGGAAACTACAATGGAATCGAATTGGGCCTCACATTCCAAGTTATATATTTTGTCTTCTAAGGCATTTACTCTCCTCATAGCCACTTTCCTAATTCTCTCAATTTCACCCAAGAGGTGCTCCCTTGACTTTTCAACATTCCTAGAGAATGGACCAAAGAACTCGTCCTTGGTGAAACTGAATGGTGAAACTCGGATATCTAGCATCCCTAACTCTTTCTTAAAGCAACTCTCTAACTCTTTAATTTTTGTTTCATAATAATTCCTTACATCATTCTTCCATTTAAGGACCATATCCGGATTAGCTCCAAATGGAGGCATATGAACCATATCCGACCTGAGGGGGAGGCGTGAGACTGGAGTCATTGGAGAATTTTCTTCCATGCTTATGCGCATCGCCATCTCTCTGTCCATCTCTACAATCCTTTTCCTTAGCCTTTTTGATTTCATCCTTATATACGACCCCATATATACTCTTAGCATTCTTTAGTAGGCCTTCTAATTCTACTACTCTAAGTAGAGCGGAATCTAACTTCTTCTAGAGAACGGCTACCTCTAAACCCTAATCGGGAAAAGTCAATCAACAGAAAAATTAATAAATCCACACATATCAGAATCAAATAAATAAACAAAATAAGACTACTAAAATTCATAAATTTTATAAAGAAATATTAGTACTTCTTAATTGTGTTAAACATTAAAGAAAATGGTTTCCTTATCTGTTTGCACCAAAAATGGTCACAAACCCCAAGTGTAATGAAAGCACCAGCGTATGAATACGAATCAACAGTATTCACACACAAATCACAGATCTTAAATAAGTAGGAAGCAACAATCAAGAAATAATGAACAGTGACACACAATTTATAGTGGTTCGGCTATCTCCGGCCTACGTCCACTTCAAGGTTTTTATGATTTTATTGCTCGATGCTTGAAGATTACAATTTCGTATGTTGTATTACAACTGATTTGCTGAACTAAGTCTGAATCTAAGGCAGCAATGGTGATCTGGAGTGAATCTGGCAGAATCTGGGCACTCTTTAGCTCTAAGAATTGTCCGACCCCTTTTCTGAATGACCCGGGGCTCTATTTATAGGTGTAGGAGGCTGATATTTCGCCTAAAATGAGGGGAGACCAGTTCTGGTACGTCAGGGGGCCCACATGGCCGAAATCTTGGAGATCCGGGCCCACTTTGGGATCGATTCGACCCTTGGTTCGAATCGATCAAGAAAGTGTCCAATCGAGCTGAAATTTGGTGTGGACATTCTTCAACATGTATGTAAGCTTCTGTGAAAATTTCGTAGCATTTGGACTTGTAGATCCCAAGTTATGATCGATTCAAGGTTACGTTTTCGGTGAACATAAGTGGTTCGAATCGACCCCTTCGAATCGATAGGGTCGACTCGATGGTTGGTGCATGCAAACGGTGATGTGGCGCGCGCACTTCTCGGGTTGATCCAGCTTTTCCTCCGGGTTTTACTGAGTCAAATCCTTGGTTTTAGCTGTGGTGGATTCGAGATGTATCGATTCGAAGATGGGAATGGATTCGAGGCAAGGTACGTTCGAATCGGTCATGGCTTATACTTGTTGTTCGATTCGAAGTCGTTCAAACCGTATGGATTCGATGCCAGGCATAGGATGGTTCCAGTGTGCTCGTTTGTATCGATCGTTGGAAAACAATAGGCGATCGACACGAAGTTACCTTTTAAGGATGGATTCGAACTAACGATACCGGATGGATTCGAAGTGATTCGCCTCTGTGATTTCGAAGGAACTCGTTTCGATGGAGTCGAAGACCTGCAGCTCTTATGGATTCGAAGAGTTTCTCATTAACGGATTCGAAGGTGGAAACGTGAGGGTGCACTCGAACTATCGGAGTCGAACTAATGTTTGCTCAATGGAGTCGAAGCCAGGCAAAAGGGATGGATTCGAGGGAAGGCTTGCGCGATGGATACGAAGCATGTAAAACTTGATGGATACGAAGATGATGGAGTCGACCTTGATGGATTCGAATAGCATTCCTACCTCATCGATTCGAACATAGGGTCTTTTATGGATTCGAATACAAGGCTGTCTCCTCCAGTTTCCATTGGTGATATCTTGAGCATACGAACTCGGATTGACTCGAAACTTGGAACGTCGTTTCCTCTGGCCTTGCTTGACATGTCTTATCAATTGCAGCCCGATTCGGACTCGGACAAAATTCATCGATATCCGTGGTGAACCTGCGATGCACAATCGATGTTCATGACTAACAATCATTGATTTTCAATTAATCTTTGGGTATCTCGACTTTGCCAAAAGTTGGGATAACATTATCCTAAAGTCTTTATAATATAATACTAAATGATCTCTAAGGGACGCTAGGAAGAGGTGGAGCCGTACTGACAACAAATGTCTGACGAGGTCATAATGCGCTCCTACCCAAGGATCCATCCCCTGATCAACCGTTACTTTAAAGTCTTCTTTGTCATTCAGAAAACTTTGATCCAATGTGGGGTAGAAGAAATCAAGGATGTCTCGAGACCATTGTAGTAACGCCTTAGCCCTCTTGCTTTTAATTTTCTCCTGCTCAAGCTTATTTAAGTAAGAAGCAACTCTATCTTGAGAAACCTGCAATAAGGCCTCAAGCTCACACACCTTTAGTACCTCCCTCTTTCTGGTATCATTTAGGATCTCAATTAACTGAGACTTTGTCATCCTACTTGAGCCAGAAAAAATCACCAAACGGCCTGTTAGCGATAATCTCCCATCCATTGTCACGAAGACGAGAAAGTCCAAAACCGGTGTCCAAATGGGGCCTCGGAATCATCCTCCCATATTCTACAGCATCTTGCTCACCAAGCACCTGGCAATCTCTGTAGACATATCATTCACTTGTTTCTTGTATTTCGTAATCTCTTCTCTATAAACAATACCATAAAGCTCTTCACCCACGTCCATGTTCTGCTTTATCCCTTCTAGCTCTGATACGACCTCTCCCAACCATGTGTACAATCTCTTATTATAATCATGTTCATGTTTAAGCACACTCTTGGTGTTCGCAAGATCTGCACAATTGAGCTTTAGCTCTATTTTGAGGCTCTCAATTTCATATCTAAGTTGAGCAACTTCATCCTCAGAAGCGTCCTATCGACGAACGCAGTTAGTGTCGAACATAGCTTGAAAAGAACAAATTTAAGTCACAATTAAAATAAAACTTAGTTACATAATCAAAACATAACAGATCAAGTTTCAGCACTAAAACATTCATTACTTATTAAATCATCTCTACTTGTCTATGTGGTTGAAAGCCATATGTAACTTAACAAAAATATGAAAAGATCATTCATTAGTCAAGGTTCTAAACTTAAGCCTAAACCACTCTAGTTCAGGGCTATTAGGTGGAAAAGAACCACTCTCTAACGTGTATCGCCATCAATGCAACACGAAATTAATAAGGGCTTTTTTTCCCAAACTACTTAATCTATTTGAGCTAATAAATCCCCAGTCCCAATCTTAAGATCCACATAAGTCTTGTCAAATTATTTTTTACATCGATCCATAGCCGCAGCGCTTAATTCAAGATGATCTAAATTTCTTTTCGAGCCTAGCCTCGGCCTCTCTCAATAGTTTTGTGAACACATTCTCTCTAAAATACTAAAAAACCAACTAGGAAAGTACGATCATTCGCAAGAAAAATACAACAAACACTATGTTTCATTACAAACATTGAAATAAACTTCAAAGTTTTAAGTACAACAAGACACAAAAGATAGTTGGGACTAATCATCTAAGTCTACCAGAGGATTTAAGTTAACCTTGTTTGCAGTTTGGTCTTGTCCCCTAGATTATAGGCACCCCTGATCAGCATCAGCCTCTGCCTTCTCATCCCCAAAATGATGCCTAGAACAGTTCGGGTCAACATTTTGCTCTTCGACTCTTCCTCATTCCACCTATTCTGGAAATATGCAAAGGTCGAATCAATCATAGACTTTTCCGTTAGAAAATCAGGTTTGACTTCTGCGCTTGGCCGAAGCATAAAATCTGTAAGTCACATCGAAAGTGACATTATTAAGTTCCTTCTTCGATTGGGCCAACTCTTCCTTCACTACCCCTAGCTCTATCTCAACCCTGGCCAACATTTCACCCTTCTCCTTCAATTCACGCTCCTTTGAAGCCCAAGCATTCCCAACAACTTCAGTTTCCCTCTCAGCTCTCTCAAACTTCTCACAAAGCAATCTAACATCCTCCTCAGCCTTTACCGCTTTCTCAGAATTAGCTGAAGCAAGGTCAACTTCAAATTTAGCCACCTGGTTGAAAACGAGGCCTGTGCACTTCCTGATTCATGCGCCTTCATTATCAAGGCTGCTGACTATAAGAAATGTGAAGTTCGAACAATATAAGTAACACACTGGCAACAAAAAGAAAAGAAAAGAGAAGAGGTCACTTACATAAGACCAAAGTTTCACAAATTCAGACAGAATTACAGAGGAAGACATCTCGAAAGCCAGATCAGAAAGGAGAGGAGGAACTTGGGTGGCTCTTCCTATTTCTTCTACTAAAGAAGACTCATCAACTTCAGTCATGGTCAAGCTACTCAAATGGAGGGGGGCAGGATCACTCTGGGAGGAAGACGTAGCCAACCCAGCTGGTATAGAGGATGATGGAGGAAAAATACCCACATCAGAAGGAACTAGGATATCTGAGGGGGGAGAAATATGTAACATCCCCCTACTTAGAGGCCCAAAACTAACGACTACGGATGCTGCAATCATCCATAGTTATTAATCCTCGGCGACCAAATACGACAACATTAGATATATTGATACAAAGAAACACAAGAATATGGAAAAATTTAAACAGCAAACAAATTCACATTCCATTTCAAAATATTCCAAATTGATTACATAATCCCAATTGGTAGACCACGTTCAGATAACATATAATTATTACAAAATACGCCAAGAGCGACATATGAAGATTCCCCTCTGGTAGATCAGAGTATATAGATAGGCAAGAAAACAATTTGCCTTTACAAATAATACACATAGTGGAAATAAAAGAACTATAATAACAAGCCTGCCTCCTGCACATCCTCGGAAGCTTTATTCGTCTAAAAGAACACCTGAAAGCCTTAAGACTCAACCAACTCAAAATCAATTGAGCACCAGAGAGTTTAAAGGGAAAACAAAAACTTTGAGTCAGACATAAAGCCTGGTATGAATAATAATTTACCATCTCAAACCATTTAGATATCAAGTGAGACCACGTCGCTTTGCGGAACGGGTTTTCCCCTCACTAGTATCCTAAAACATTTATAAAACCATGTATTGTGCTCCTGCATCCACAATTGTTAAAGCATAGTATTTCATAATCTTCATGATGATATGCAAAACAAGTAAATCAAATCTAGATTACCCATCCCCATTCATTCTGACTATCTGTCTCAATTATAGTTTTTAGGATTACTATTCACCTGTTAAATGTTTATGGATTATTTGTCCAATTTCATAGTTTTCATAGGATTACTAAGAACCTATTGGTAACTTCAATATCTTATCTCTTATCCTAGTTTTCATAGGCTAACTAGGAACCTATTGACTGACTGTCAATATCTTAATTCAGATATAGTTTTCATGGGCTAACTACAAACCTACTGAACCCTACCAGTATAATATCATAGTTTTCATGGGCTGACAATGAACCTATTGGCCCCTGTCAATATCATACAGTTTTCATGGGCGTAATGTAAATCTATTAGGCCTAGCCAATATCTTTAATTAAGATTTTAACATATGTTAAGTTATATTCACTACAGGGTCAACCTAACTGGTTATTCTGCCCTTTTCCTCAAAATACAGTTATGCGTTAATAATAATGTGAATAATATTTCCAAAATCTTTATTTATGCCATGGTTTTCCCTTTAAAAATGAAAATGGGTTATTTGTTTTGAAACTTTAAAACATCACTTTCGAAACCACTCGATGATCTCCTTCTAAAGCATAGAAAACCTCTTTTCAAAACTCTAAGTATGTACCTTTCGATGGTATCAAGAAAGCATTCTTCAAAACATAGCTTCGAAACAAATAAAGTACCCTTTCGAAAGCATTGGGTTTACTCCTAAAAACATCATTTGGGTCAAAATAGTAATATACGAAAGTATCTCTTTCGAAACCAACAAAAGTTAATTTGGGGAAAAGTTGATGGTATCGGAACCATCTTAGTCGAAAGTAAAGACCTTTAAAAATTAAAACTTCGATGGACAGAGTCGAAACCCCCTTTCGACTCCATCACCTTCGAAACCCCCGACCCCTTTTGAAAGCAATTAGGAAGCGGCTTAACCTAGGTAAAAACAAGGATAACCTTTCAAAGTTATTGATGACTTCAATACTTCGGAAGGAAAATTGCGGCTAGGTTTCGGCTAGGTCGGAATCTACCCTTTCGGAAGCTTCTTATTTAAAGAAAAAGTTCCCCTTCGAAAGCTATTTATAAAGTCCCTTTCGAAAGAATGGCTTTCGACTATGTTGAAAACTTTAAGTAAAACAAGGCAACAATTTAACTTTAGAAATAAAACTAAGGTTTTGACTCTATAGGGTATTGACTCGGTCGAAAGCCCTTCAAAAACTAGGCAGGCATTTATCTTTTTAAAACAGAACCTTGGTTTCGAGTCTGACGAAAGCATAGCTTTCGACACCCTACCTTCCGCTACTTACCAATACACTTCGTACCACTTTCCATTGATACCATGTGTCTTGGTTCAGATAATGTGGGTTTCGACAGGGATGGTTTCGTCTGAGATGGTGCAGAGGTAAAGGAGTCGAAAGGTGCCTCCGAAATAGGCGGAACCACCTTTTTCTTGAAATGATGATTTATAGTAAAACATGGCAATTGCTTTACAATTAACCTACTAGATGTAATCCCTTGATTGGTTACTTTAAAACTTTTCAAATACTTTACAATTAGTAACTGTCGCATTAATTTAGATCCAACTCAAAGAAACATAGTGTTTTAAGCCCTTCCATATAATAAAACAAACATTTACAGAAAAGTCCCTCTTTAACAATAATTTATTTTCCTAAATAAATCAATTGGGAAAAATCCCCAAAAATCACAGAACAATTTTATCATGTAATCAAACATATTAAAATTTAAGACCCAATTTCTTCCTAAAATACTCGAATTAAATTTTAAACCCAATTATATCATATTTTCCTTTAGAAATTCATATCAAATTTTCTATAGCTTAGAAAATTCTGAAAATCAAAATCCATCTCCAAAATCATGTGTTATTCAACATTAAAATTTTCCATGGCAATCGAAAATCTTAAACCCTTGGTTTTCCCTTAAAACCGAGCAAAATCATATGTGTATGAATTAAAATAATTCGATCATAACATGATTCAAGCATATCATCATCCATATCATTATATAAACGAATTTAAACATAAATCCAAAAACACATAATCATAAAACAAAATAGAGATGGTATAAAATTATTATTCACCTTAAACTTGATAAGGAATTTGAAATTTGTTGTTAATTAATCCTTCCTAGCTTTTGATCTATAGCTTTTGATTGAAATCCCTCTTTTCCTCCTTCTTAATGGTCGGCTATCCTAGGGTTTGCGTTTTATTTTTGATTTGAGAAAAATGAATATGTGAATGGACAATGGTGAGAAATGTATAGCCTGTATAATAGATTGGCTGATTTACTAATATGCCCATGTGTAATTTAATTAACTTATAAACCAATTTAAAGCCCATTAAATCATTACTATAAAGCACGGCCCATTATGTAATTTATTCAAATCTCAATCCCCTTATCATCATTATTCTATTTAATTTATCTAATTAAATCTTTTGAATAATGTTATAAAAAATTAGGGATGTTACAGGCTTCCCCCTTAAAGAATTTCGTCCTCGAAATTCATTAAGGACTAAATACTAAACCTAGCAATCATCTATAACAACACCTAACAAACATACTAGTCTAACTGACTAGCAACTATCCATGTAATTCTAATATAGACATACCCTCAAAGCAGATCAGGATAAGTATCGCTAATCTTGTCCTTCGTCTTCCAAGTACAGCCCTTCTCGTTGTCGCTCCACTGAACTTTTACCAACCTGATTGTCTTGTTCCTTAACCTTTTCTCATCTCTAGCTACAACCCGAACTGGTTGTCTAACAACAGTAAAATTAGGCTCTACCACTAAGTCATCCAATCCTGTCGGAGAAATAGTAGTCTCTGGATCATGCACATACTTGCGAAGACGAGACGCATGAAATACATTATGAACACCTGCCAAACTGCTCGGCAACTCTATTCTGTATGCGAGCTTTCCAATCCTCTCTATAATCTGGAATGGACCAATATATCTCGGGGCTAACTTCCCTGACTTCCCAAATCATACCACACCTTTTATAGGTGATACCTTAATGAAAACCTCATCTCTAACTGAGAATTCTAAGTCCTTACGCCTCTTATCTGCGTAACTCTTCTATCTTGATTGAGCTTCCTTCATCCTTTCTCAAATTAACTCAATCTTCTCTAATGCCTCTCTAACCAAATCTGGACCTAAGACTAATCTGTCTCCAGTCTCCAACCAACATGCTGATGATTTGCACGATCTTCCATACAAAGCTTCAAACGCGCCATTCCTATACTAGTTTGATAACTATTTTTATAGGAAAACTCAACCAAATGTAGGTGATCCTCCCAAGATCCACCAAAGTCTAATACACAAGCTCTCTGTAGATCCTCGAGTACTTTGTTGACTTTCTATGTCTGTCCATCTGTCCGAGGGTGATACGTAGTACTCATATTAAGCTTGGTACCCATCACTTCCTGTAGACTCTTCCAGAATTCACTAGTGAACAAAGCATCTCTGTCACTGACTATACTACTAGGAACTCCATGTAGTCTAACTATGTTCTTCAGGAACAACTTAGCTAATACAGGTGTCGTTCTGGTTGACTTAACTGGAATGAAATGGGCACACTTGGTCAAACTATCCACTATAACCTATATGCTTTCATTACCTCTATTTGACCTTGGCAACCCGTCTATAAAATCCATAGATATCGAATCCCATTTCCAAACTGGAATCTCTAAAGGCTGAAGCAACCCACTTGGTTTCTGATGTTCAGCTTTCACTTGTTGACAGTTTGCACACTGCCTAACCCATAAGCCAGCATCTCTCTTCATGCCTTCCTAATAGAAGCTCCTCTTAATATCCTGGTACATCTTAGTTCCTCCAGGATGAATCGTAAACTTGGACCGATGACATTCTCCAAGAACTTCTTTCCTCAAGTCCTCCATATTCGAAACACACAACCGTCCCTTCTTTCTTAGCCATCCTTTCTGGTCAAGGCTAAAATCATTTAGATCATCGATCTCAATTCCACCCTCAAGCCTTCTGATCCTTTCAGCTAATATTGGATCCTCCTTCTGCTTAGAAGCAATTTTCTCAATCAATACTGGTCGAACTTCTAAATAAGACAATCTGGCGGTACTCTGACTAGAACTAGCAGTTGATCTTAACTGCACATCACAATTGACTAAAGCTTCTAAAACCTTCCACTCCGCCAACAAAGCTAACACCATTCTAATGTTTCCTGCTAAGAGCATCAGCCACTTTATTACCTTTTCCTGGTGTATATTCTATACCAAAATCATATGTAGCCAAAAACTCCAGCCACCTTTGCTGTCTCATACTCAACTCCTTCTGAGAGAGTAAATACCATAAATACTTATGATCGGTATATAACTCAAATTTCTCCCCTAAGAGATAATTTCTCCAAATCTTCAATGTGAAGATCACAGTTGCCAACTCCAAATCATGAGTAGGATATCTAACTTCATGCGGTCTAAGCGGCCTAGATGCGTAGGCAGTGACTTTACCACTCTACGTCAACACCGCTCCTAATCCAGTTCCACATGCATCAGTATACACCACCAATTCTTGGTTTCCGTCTGGAACTACTAACACGGGTGCATTGGTCAACAAATGCTTTAACTTAAGGAATGCCTCCTCACATTCATTGGACCAAACAAATCTCACTTCCTTCCTAGTTAGCTTAGTTAAGGGTGCTGCTATCCGCGAGAAATCCTTAATGAATCTCCAGTAGTAGCTAGCAAGTCCAAGAAAACTCCTGATCTTAGTCACTATTTCTGGTCTCTTCCAATTATTCACGGCTTCGATCTTATCTGGATCGATTAACAATCCTTTCTTTGAAACCATGTGACCAAGAAATTTTACCTCCTTCTTCCAGAAATGACACTTGGTAAACTTCACCTTTAGCTGATTCTGTCTCAGCGTCTCAAACACCACTCTAAGATGAACTTCATGCTCTCTCTCATCCTTAGAGTATACTAGAATGTCATCTATAAACACTAGTACAAACCTATCCAAGTATTCTCTGAAAACTCGGTTCATCATATGAACCATATCTGGTCCGAAATGCTGTCAAAGGAATACTGTCCTCCGCCACTCTTAATTAATGGAAACCTGTCGCCAAATCCAACTGGAAATACACTCTGGCTCCATTTAACTGATCAAACAGATCATCTATTCTTGGCAAAGGATACTTATTCTTAATTGTCCTTTCATTTAACTTACGATGGTCAATACACATCCTTAACGACCCATCTGGTTTGTTCACGAACACCGTAGACGCTCTCCAAGGCGAATTGTTTGGTCTAATAAAATTCCTTTCTTCTATATCTAGTAGATGCACATTCAATTCCTTCATCTCAGTAGGTGTCATCCTGCTAGGTGGTCTACTTACAGGTTCAGCTCCTGGCATAAGATCTATTCTAAACTCAATAGCTCTTTTCGAGGGTAGTCCACTGACTGGCTCAAAGACAGCTGCAAACTCTCTTGCTACCCGAACCTGGCTTAACTCATTTCCTACCTCCATAGAATTAAGCATAGCACTAACACTCCGGTCAGTATTCTCTACTGAGAATATCACTCGGTTATGACTATCAGGGTGTCTCAATGATATTTCCCTATCCTGGCAAAATATTCTAGCCTCATACCTACCCAACCAATCCATACCCAAAATGATCCCGAAATATATGAAAATCAATAACATACAAACTGCATGCAAATTTATGACCTAACAAGTCAAGTTCTAATTGGTCACATCTTAACCCTAGAGTTGCATACCCTCCTATTGGATTCGCAACCCTTAGGGAAGTAACAAGGTAGGTGGGTTCTAAACATAATCTATCAACCAACAATGAGCTATAAATGAATGCGATGCATCGGTATCAAAAAGTACTCTAACTGGAATACTCTGAATCAAAAGCGTACCTTCCATCACAGTCTTCCTTTGTCAGCTGCGGTAGGCCTAGCTGGTCCTATAGCAAAAACCTTTCCTTGTCCTCCCTAACTGGCTCTGGACACTGATTCTTGTAATGCCCAGCCTGATCACCGTTGAAGCACTGCACATTCTTCTTATTTGCAGCTTTCTTCCCATTTCCTGACCGACATTCATTAGCAAAGTGACCCTTCTTGTCACACTTATAAAAAACTACCTCGGCCTTTGACTTCTTAGTAGTATCTCCCTTTTGGGCTCCTTTCTTTTTATAAAAACTTCCTCTTCTTCCCCTGAGAACCCTGAGTTTCCACCGACTTCTCTTTAGCTAAATCAGCAAGTAACTCCTCATGGCGAATGCCATCTCCACCACAATATTACAAGGATCACAGACATGTGTCATGGTCATTCTAGCAAGTTCGGGCCTCAATCCCCGAATGAACTTCTCATTCCTTTTGATGTCAGTATCTATAATAGCATATCCATATCGAGACAGCTCTTCAAACTTAGTAGCATACTCGACTACTGACATCTCTCCTTGCACTAAATCCATAAACTTTCTCATCAACTCTGACTTGGCAAACTCATATACAAACTTCTGCTCAAATCTCGTTTTAAAATCACCCAAGTTAACTACTCCTCCGAAACTCCGGCGGTGACACTATTCCACCAATGGAGTGCTGACCTCTGCAACTGTCTAGAGGCCAACCTCATCTTTTATCCATCATTCATGCCTAAAATTGGTAAATATACGCTCGCAGTGGAACAACCAATTCAGAACTTCTACGGCTGTTTAACGACGGAATTTCTATCGGATTAGAAAACCGTCGAAAAATTTATAGTTAAAATTTACCGTAAGCACACGGCGTACACTTGTAGTACGTGGCGAATACGGGTAGATCCATAGGGAATTGATGATTTTAAAATTCTATTCAATCAAATTAACCAAAGTTGAAAGTGTGATTAGCTAAAAATGTAAGAAACTAACAAAAACTAGCAAAAGAAAAATAGATAAAAATATGAGAGTTAAATGACAATTTAGAGATAAATCCACTCTCTAGATCATATAATTCAACAATTAATGAAATTATGATCTCTTTTTTGGTCATAAGTGAGTTTAAATGATGTGTTTATTATAAGTATGGCTTATTTGTGCTAATAATTAGCTCAACATAAGCCATCAAACTATAACACAGCCCTTAAACCACTTACTAACTCTCATGAAAACAACAACAAAGTTGAAAATGAAATCTATTTTAAGCATGACCTATTAACTATTGTTTAGAAATATAGGCCATCAAATTTTAATTTCACATTCACTTCATTACCATCATCATATGTAGATGAAGAGGTAATTATTGCTTGTGATTGTTTAAGCATAGCCGATTTGTTATGAACAACATAGACTATCAAATTCAACATGAAACAATAAATCACATCAACATTCCTTTAAGCACAAAAGAGATCAAAATTATCAAAATGTTGAAGCTACATGATTAGAGGCTTCATTACCCCTAAATTGTAGGGATTAGCCTCTCATATTTGTTATCATATGAACAAATGTAGAAAGCAACATGAAACTAACAAAAGGAAAAGGAGAGCAAAATGTAAGGAAAAATATTCTACTTGCATAAAAGAAAAGAAATCTACACTACTAGCATGAAAGGAAATGAACATGTAAGTAAAAGGAAATAATAATTAACATTGCATAAAAAGAAAAGAAGATTACATAAAATAAAAATGGCTAAGTAGCCATGAAAAGAGAAAGAGAAGAACTTATTTATTTGTGAGCCTAAACTAAACAAAAGAGAGACTAAGGAGAGCAAGTTACATGAAGATATGAGGTATTTATACAAGTGTTAAACCCTAATTCATATTTTTGGGGAATCCCCAAATTGCCCTTGAGGTAGTGTGGTGGCCAAGTAATCATTAGCCTCCCATAATCATCCATTTAAGTGTGCATGAAGATTTGATGACCATTAGCATGTGGATTAGCTTCTAATTTGTACATGAAGGAAGGTGTGTAGGTGGGGTCCTCCATGATCTTCACTTTGAATTATTTCCATCTTCATTTGTTCTCTTTACTCTTGTGCATGCATATATCTTCATGAAACCACTTGTATATGAATTTAAATTCCTACAAAATAGTATAGAAATTTCAATTAAATTTTAGAGAATTAATATATGCACAAAAATGACCATTTTGCCCTTCGATGAAGATGAATATGTGACAATTTGAAATAATTTGAATTTTGGTTTAAACAAATTAAAATACCCGATATGATCATTTTGTTAATTTAAATCGATTAAATATGGTGGTAAAAATATGCACATTTACGTGCACATCAACAGCACTTTCAGTTCCCAAGAATGGCTTCCCGCCCAAACTGGTGTAATCTCTACTCAGCAAAGCAATATTCCCAACTAGAGCCACAGGATTAGCTCCTCCTGCATTTCCAGCAACTCCAGTAGCAGCTCCAGCTTGCATCAAACTGGCAGAGAACTGGTACATCAACCCTATATCTACTGGTGGATTTCTAGCACTCACATTGGCATCAGCATTTTGATTACTAGCATTAGCCTGTCGACCCAGGATCCTCCTGGTAGTGGGTCGAGCATTTCCATTAGTTGTGGTGCTTCCTCCATCGAGATTTCCTCTTCCGTTTCCTGCTTCCATATCTCTGTTCTCGTAAATCTGCATACGAGCCTAAGTAAGATACAGAAGAACGGTCTAAGAGAGCGGGGAATACGTACTTATGTGTATAACTATATATAGCAAATACAAGTACGTTACTATAACGTTAACCCAAACCCCAATCTTATTATCTGATTCATTGGATTACGATTGGAAAATCTTTTAGGTTTAAGTTTCTTTTAAAGTTTCATAAACCTATGCTCTGATACCAACTTGTAACATCCCCCTACTTGGAGGCCCAAAACTAACGGCTACGGATGCTGCAGTCATCCATAGTCATTAATCCTCGGCGACCAAATATGGCGACATTAGATATATTGATACACAGGAACACAAGAATATGGAAAAAATTTAAATAGCAAAAAAATTCTACATTCCATTTCAAAATATTTCAAATTGATTATATAATCCCAATTCGCAGACCACGTTCGAATAACATATAATTATTACAAAATACGCCAAGGGCGACATATGAAGATGCCCCTTTGGTAGATCAGAGTATATAGATAGACAAGAAAACAATTTGCCTTTACAAAGAATACACACAGCGAAAATAAAAGAACTCTAACAACAAGCTTGCCTCCAGCACGTCCTTAGAAGCTTTACTCGTCTAAAGGAACATCTGAAAGCCTTAACTCTCAACCTACTCAAAATCAATTGAGCACCCGAGAGTTTAAGGGGAAAACAAAAACTTTGAGTCAAACATAAAGCCTGATATGAATAATAATTTACCTTCTCAAACCATTTAGATATCTAGTGAGACCACGCCGCTTAGCGGAACGGGTTTTTCCCTCACTAGTATCCTAAAACATTTAAAAACCATGTACTGTGCTCATGTATCCACAATGGTTAAAACATAGTATTTCATAATCTTTATGATGATATGCAAAACAAGTAAATCAAATCGGGATTACCCATCCCCATTCATTCTAACTATCTATCTCAATTATAGCTTCTAGGATTACTATTAACATGTTAAATATTTATGGACTATCTGTCCAATTTCATAGTTTTCATGGGATTACTAAGAACCTATCGGTAACACCAATATCTTATATATTATCCTAGTTTTCATGGGCTAACTAGGAACCAATTGACTGACTGTCAATATCTTAATCCGGATATAGTTTTCATAGGCTAACTACAAACCTACCGGCCCCTTCCAGTATCAAATCATAGTTTTCATGGGCTGACTATGAACCTATTGGCCCATGCCGATATCATACAGTTTTCACGGGCTTACTGTAAACCATTGGCCCCTGCCAATATCTTTAATTAAGATTTTAACATCTGTTAAGTTATATTCACTACCGGGTCAACCTAACTAGTTATTCTGCCCTTTTCCCCAAAATATAGTTATGCGTTAATAACAATGTGAATAGTATTTCCAAAATCTTTATTTATGCCATGGTTTTTCCTTTAAAAATGAAAATGGGTTATTTATTTTGAAACTTTAAAACATTACTTTCAAAACCACTCGATGATCTCCTTCTAAAGCATATAAAACCTCTTTTCAAAACTCTAAGTATGTACCTTTCGAAACCAATGATACCTTTCGATGGTATCAAGAAATCATTCTTCAAAACATAGCTTCGAAATAAATAAAGTACCCTTTCGAAAGCATTAAGTTTACTCTTAAAAACATCATTTGGGTCAAAATGGTTATATACGAAAGTATCTCTTTCGAAACCAACAAAAGTTAATTTGGGGAAAAGTTGATGGTGTCGGAACCATCTTAGTCTAAAGCAAAGACCTTTGGAAATTAAAACTTCGATGGACAGAGTCGAAACCCCCTTTCGACTCCATGACCTTCGAAACCTCCGACCCTTTTCGAAAGCAATTAGGAAGTGGCTTAACCTAGGTAAAAACAAGGATAACCTTTCGTAGGTATTAATGACTTCAATACTTCGGAAGGAAAATAACGGCTAGGTTTCTACTAGGTCGGAACCTACCCTTTCGGAAGCTTCTTATTTAAAGAAAAAGTTCCCCTTCGAAAGCTATTTATAAAGTCCCTTTCGAAAGCATGGCTTTCGACTATGTTGAAAACTTTAAGTAAAACAAGGAAGGAATTTAACTTTAGAAAACAAACTAAGGTTTCGACTCTATAGGGTATCGACTCAGTTGAAAGCCCTTTAAAAACTCGGCAGGCGTTTATCTTTTTAAAACATAACCTTGGTTTCGACTCTGACGAAAGCATAGCTTTCGACACCCTACCTTCTGCTACTTACCAATACACTTCGTACCACTTTCCATTGACACCATGTGTCTTGGTTCCGATAATGTGGGTTTCGATAGGGATGGTTTCTTCTGAGATGGTGCGGAGGTAAAGGAGTCGAAGATGCCTCCAAAATAGGCGGAACCACCTTTTTCCTGAAATGCTGATTTATAGTTAAACATGGCAATTGCTTTATATTTAACCTACCAGATGTAATCCCTTGATTGGTTACTTTAAGAAATTTCAAATACTTTACAATTAGTAACCGCTGCATTAATTTAGATCCAACTCAAAGAAACATAACGTTTTAAGCCCTTCCATATAATAAAACAAACATTTGCAGAAAAGTCCCTCTTTAACAATAATTTATTTTCCCAAATAAATCAACTGGGAAAAATCCCCAAAAATCATATAAAATCAATTTTACCATGTAATCAAACATATTAAAATTTTAGACCCAAATTTTTCCTGAAATACTCAAATTAAATTTTAAACCCAATTATATCATATTTTCCTATAGAAATTCATAACAAATGTTCTACAGCTTAGAAAATTATGAAAATCAAAAACCATCTCCAAAGTCATGTGTTATTCAACATAAAAAATTTCCATGGCAATCGAAAATCATAAACCCTTGGTTTTCCCTTAAAACCGAGCAAAATCATATATGTATGAATTAAAATAATTCGATCATAACATGATTCAAGCATACCATCATCCATAACATTATAAAAACGAATTTAAACATAAATCTGAAAACACATAATCATAAAACAAAATAGAGATGGTATAAAATCATTATTCACCTTAAACTTGATAAGGAATTTGAGATTTGTTGTTTATTAATCCTCCCTAGCTTTTGATCTTTAGCTTTTAATTGAAATCCCTCTTTTCCTCCTTGTTAATGGTCGGCTATCCTAGGGTTTGCGTTTTATTTTTGATTTGAGAAAAATGAATACATGAATGGAAAATAGTGAGAAATGTATAGTCGTGTATAATAGATTGGCTAATTTACTAATATGCCCATGTGTAATTTAATTAACTTATAAACCAATTTAAAGCCCATTAAATCATTACTATTAAGCACAACCCATTATGTAATTTATTCAAATCTCAATCCCCTTATCATCATTATTCTATTTAATTTATCTAATTAAATCTTCCGAATAATGTTATAAAAAATTAGGGATGTTACAGAATAGGCGATCTTTTGGAGGAAGTGGGAGAACCACAAAACGTTCCACATGGTCTCTTCAAAGCTTTTTCCTTCTCTTCTCCTCCAAAGCCTTACGAATCTCAGTAGAAGCGTCATTATCCATATTATCTGCAAAGGAAGAAAAATGACAAAATTAGAATCACATGTATGGCGATTCCTAAAATATATTATAGGCAACTTATACCTACAGATCTAGTTAGGAAAGAAGGAGGCTTGAATAGGCTACGTGAAAGTATATGATCAGGACGTAATAAACTGCAATCTTTTAACTTCGACTCAATAAACAACTCCTTTATTTTTCTGACCTCTACAGGCAATCTCAAAACATGCTGCCTATGGGACTCATACAATCGCTCATTTTTCTCTGAAGAGATGGTATAGATAGAATAATGGTGAGAGAAAGAAGGAAATTTATCAAAGTTCGAAATAAAATTCAGCCCATTTTTCGGTTCTACTTGGGACATCCGAAAAATCGATTTCCTTGCCTGAATGTAAAGAAGCCATCGCCTCCCTTAACAGGATTCTTTCTAACATCAAAAAGAAATCGAAGTCCTTCACCAATGAGGTAGATACCATTTTCTGCACAAAGAATGAAGGTGGCCAATGCAAGGGTATACGAATGAGGGGAAAATTGAATTGGAGCAACATCAAGGGTCGCAAGCCATCGACGGATAGTCGGATGCATAGAAAGAAACAAACCACACCAAATATGTTCAGGAGTAATAGCAATATATCCCTTCGATAGTGTATTAATGCGTTCATGAGATTTTGGAACCATGACTGCATAGCCATGAAACCCAAATTGCCTAAGGATGCCAATGGCCTCTTCTTGGTAAGTGATTTTAAAAGGAGGAAGTGTGGGGGAAGATGAAGAAGAAGTTATATTAATGTCATAAAGGTTACTTCAAAGAAAGATCAAGAATCAAAACCTACTTTCAATCTGCCAAATTACCCCCAAATTTAGGAATTAATCCGATAAGCATTTCTTCGTGAGCAAAAAGGGTGGAAGAGAATTTAGGGAAGATGAAGAAGGACGATACATACCTTAGTTTGAATAATGGCTTCATGATTGAAGTGATCAAAGATTTTGTGAAATGTGGACTTGCTGTGGAAATAACGAGAGCAAAAATTTATAAAAATCCACCTTGAAACATGAAAAGGCTAAGTTAAACAGTTGTTTAAAGGTGGCTAAGTAAAAACTGACGTGTGTATGAGAGCATTAATGCAAGTATAGCTAAAAAGTCATTTTCCCAGCACTGAAAAAATAGCTTAGACAGAACTTATTAGACATACAGACATGGTGCTTAAGACAACAGGTCTACCCTGACCTACAGTCATCGCAGACTTGGAGGGCAAGTGCACACCCATTCTAACCACGAACCGCAACAAAGGACAAATACCGCATGCATCATGAAACAGGGGCAGGCCACAATAGCCATATCCAAAATCAGAAACATAAAGTGAACAGAGGCATAAAAAGCAGTTTCAGATGTACTAAGGTAATCAAACATCTAAAGCTCACACTTTGATGCCTACAGGAATAGGTCTACTCCAACACATACCGAAGGGAACCTAGACAGACCTGCACAGAGCCAAAAAGCACTCCAAAGGAGCTGTATATAGGGCTACTCGAAACACACTTCAACGCAAAACCAAGTTTACAGGCAACCAACTAGTGTGAAGTTCTATCTCCCTCATCAACAGCCAAGACATACTGGTATAGAGGGCAAACCAACTCACGAATAGCCTCAGACACATTCCAAGCATATGCCAACTCAACCCTCAGAACAGAATGAGGGTGAACGCTATTCCATGCCGACCTAACATCTTATTAATTCAAACCAGGGTAGCAAAGATATCAACAGGGCAATGCGGTCTGAATACCAAATAATATTCACCACTACACTTCTACATATGTTTCAGCAAAAGCTTCAGAGTGGTCCCCTACTGTTTCTCTTAAGACATTTTGCCATTTCGAGAGAGAGGGGACTGACCCATACAGACTTGGGATTCTTGCCCAATTTTCAGGCACCCCGCTTTGAATTTCCAAGATCCCGCCAATATAACGGTTTCCCGCCAAAAACCCATCATCAATCCAGACACAATGAATAAGCGTCATAGATAGATGACAAGTGGCAAAATAGGAAGGTGAAGATTGAAGAGAAAAGATCAAAGGCGATTGCAACAACCAACAATGCACTTTTCATACTATAAAAAGAAAAATTAGAGGAGGCAGAAGCGGATCTTTCGGAGGGATCTTCTTTTAGAAAAACTTCTCCCTCATAAACAAAAAATCAGATATTTTATGCCTACGAGGCCATTATAATCATCTTTGTACAAAAAAAAACTAAGAAATAATAGAATATCTTGTAGACGTTGGATTAAAAATAAACCAAACCACATAAAAATCTCTGTGTCCTTACTTTTAATGTTCGATTATCCAATTTTGATTTCCTATTTGATATCAAACCATTTCAACATTCCAACAAACAGTTAAAGTGCAATTACTTGACTGTGTAAGCATTTAGCAATACAGTCGCTTCTCTAAGGTGAATTTAACATATGTTAAATTCGTTGATTCCAATTCGTGGAAGCAATTAGTCACTGGGTTGCTCCATGATCCTATTGAGTGTGGTGAAGCCGAAAAACTTCACCAACAGGAATCAGTCAAATTGAATAATCGATCTCGCACCATGGTTTATTTACTTATTTCGGATAAACTAATTTAATCGAAATATTGTACATTACAAACTATGACCGTTCATAATTTAACATTTATATGCGATTGTATATGAATCAAATATCCGTAGTATTGTATTGCTTTTGAGTTCAAAACTCATAGAATGAAAAACATAGTCTCAATCAAATAAATATGTAAGCGACCAAATTTTGAACGTATTTAGTAGTTGTAAAATCAGGCGCTTGCATGGGTGTTGAAACATTAACATGCAATAAGCATTTATTAGTAAGTCTATGTTATATTTTTGTTTGTCAATCTTTAATTTAGTTTATTTGTATATCTTAATTAATAAACGTTTTATCAAATGCACAAATTTATCAATGTAGATAATTATACATTATATATCATATGTACTAACAATATTAGAAAGGTTAAATGTTATCATTTCATTTTTCTACTAAGGCTCCCACTAGTCTTTTATGTTTTGCCAAACCCTAATTTGAAACATAGAAGTCTTTTGACTTCACAGTAGGTGTTAGGACTCGTCCATCTTGAAATTCCGACCTTGAGTTTGCTCAACAAATCACAGCTCCACGGACGATGGATAACTCCTTACCGGTTGTACCATATACAACTCTTGGTACTTTATCCTAATTTCACTTCGACCTTGAGTTTGCTCAACAAATCGAAATAAAATTATTCACTCGTACCTACCATATGACGACGGCCTAAGTATAGTATATATACCTTGATTTTGCTCAACAAATACATATAGTTATCTTACATTGTCTATTCAATATATTAATAATACTATACATAACATCCTTAGCTTGAGTTTGCTTAACAACTAAGGGCAAGTAATTTTTTTAATATATTAGTAGAGGACAACATTATATCGAAGGTTCATAATTTTCAATATATTATAATGAGTGATATCGAGCAATAGAATAATGTATTTCTTATGAAATACCATCGTGATTCAAGTGTCAAACATACCTGAAATGACAATATACATACAATACGTATGTATTTATCCCTTAAGTCTATTTGAGTTTCTTTGATGCTTCACTTTTAGTTTATACATTCATATTATACAAGTTTTATTAGCATATAACTTTTATATTTTATATTACTTATATAATTGTCTTATGTATAATATTATATTAATTAAATCTTATTTAATTAGTTTTAATCAATTAACATTTTAATTAATTTAATATGACATTTATATTTAATAATTATTATATATTATAACCTTTATATTATAACACATATATCTCATATGTGTGTACTTTTTTATTTAATTTAATTAAAGGTTAATTAATTTATTTAATTAACCTTTAATTAATTAATTTAATTAAACATTTTTAATTTAATTATATTAATTTCAAAAAAATCATATTTTATACATACATTATGATATCTTAAAAAATTTAAAATATCATAACATATATCAAAAATATATAATACATGTATATATTTTTAATTAATTAACTTGTTTAATTAATTATTTTATTTTATTAATCTAATTAATAAATTTAAATTTCAAAATTAATATTTAATATTTTCAAACATTTTAATTTTTTATTATATTATAACTTTTATAATATACATCTTATTTTAAATTTAAATTTAAAATCTTATATTTTAAAATTTCAGATAATTTTGAAAATTAGCCCAAGACCCAATTCAAATTGGGCTTTTCTATTATGGGCTACCTTTGGACTCACATATCTGTTCAGACCAGGCTAGTAGCTAAATACTCTACTTGATTATTCAAAACAATCCTTCGACAATACCTTTATAGACACCTTACTACCTGAGCCGTGAGCTTAATTATTTAACCCTAATTTGACTAACAACCGCATATGCTATTGGACTCTAATATCATTGTTGGAACCGGACCAGCACGTAGCGGAAGTTATGAGTGAATTTCAATTTTTTAACCATATTGGATCTTTATTGGGCATATGAAGTCTAATCTATTTAGAACATTTCTAAATTTCTTTTGAATAAAATCATTATTTTATTTAAATTTATAAAATGATATTATATTAAGTAATTAATGTTATATTATATATACATATATATGTGTATCATATACACACATATATGTGTGTGCATGTGTAACATATGACTTCGTGTAAGGTATAACATGCCCGTGTATAAGTGTTGGAATTTACAGTGCAACAGACACGTTAGCTCATCCAATATACAAGCATACTATCCAAATGCATATTTATATATCCAAATGCATATTTGTATACTTTAATTTATGTAAATAAAATGTTACAATACTTATGTATGAATTGAATATGTATATATAAACTATATTTTACTTTAAATAATCTTTATATATATATATACATACAAATAAAATTTAACATTAAATATATGTATATATAATTATATAAATATGATTAAAATAAAAAAATGCAAAGTTGAAAGCAATATATATATATATATAATTTTTTAATATTTTAAATGCATTTATTCATATATATAATATTAAACACACACGCACGTTAATATCTTTAATATATACAAATATATGTATATTAAAATATCTACACACACACCTATTATTGCACATGACAATACATGTGTGTGTGTGTGTGTGTTGGTTTTTTATAATTTTAAATGTATTTTAAAATAATATCCGCATGGATAATGCTTTGATAATTAATATTCTTTTTGAATAAATTCAAATTTTAAAATTTTAACAAATAACCTAAATGATATTTTTTATTTTCAAACATATAAAATATAATTTTAAAATTTTAATATAATTTTAAATCTATTTTTAGTTTTCAATTAGCATTTAAAGTTTAAATTAAAAAATAAAAAATTGATTTTTTTGCCAAATATATATTATATACAAATCTAATTTTATAAAATATAAAACATATTTTATAATATGTATATATATTATTATAATTAATTTACTTACTTAATTAATTTAACTAATATTTAAATAATAGTATATATGTACAAAAATTACTATTTTTCAGTCGAAATAAATTTTGGTATGAAGTTTTTTATACGAAATTTTACTATACCCCCCTGAGGAGTTTACCGACTCGCCGGGTTCTCCTGGGTTTTCAAAAAAAAAATGGTATTAAGTTATTTATACAAAATTTTAAAACTATATTTAAATAGATTATGATATAGAATTTAAATACAAATCTCTTATGTAATTAAAAATTGTATATTAAATTAATTAAAAAAACAAAAAATTGTTTTTTAATTGAGCCGTGAGCATTATAGATGTCAATATGTTATACATATAAGAGTATATGAATATACAGCCAATCTATTTGTGATAATATGCTTGTATAATAGAATCTTCACCTGACTATCAATATAATATACATACATTACTACTCATAAATACATAAATTTTTTAGCTTATATCCAATGCCTTAAAGTACACCTTGAAATGATGATCAGATCTACCCCTTGAAAAGTTTCCAATCCAGTAGAGTGCTAGTCCTTGAACCGATGACCGTCAACTATCGAATAGAAATTAACTTGATTTTAATTTGAACTAGAATTGATGGAAGATGGAGAGTATAGAGGTCGGCGAAAAAAGAGTGTGAAATGGAGGCTCAAAAAGTCATTGGGAGGTTGAGGATAGAGAGGCGTATATAGAGGAGGATTTAGAGATATTGCAACTCTTACCAATTCTCTTCCATCTCAATGCCTTTGTATCCCATCTTTTAGCGGCCTATAACCCCATATCAAAGCCAACTTAACCATCCCCCTTCATGGGCTTTAAACCCATTAAGCCCAAACAAATATATTGCATTTAAATCTAATATAAACGCCTATCAATATCGTATATCAACCACTATATTTATAACTATTATAAACACATTTTATAGTATTTGTTCATCAAATCAAAATCAAATTTTATAATTAATATTTCATAAATATTAACTAATTTTAATTTATAACAATTACAAATTAATTAAATCGTTTTGGTCAAAGGAGCATTCAACGTTTCGATTGTGTGACCCACTGGGTGTAAACTTAGTCAGCAATTAATTCGAACTATTCAAATATTAATGTTCACACATCACTTAGCAAATAGTGTGACATTTTTTCAAAATTTATCACTTGCTTGGTTTCGGCAAAATCCAATTTTACTTTGTTAAGCATTTACCCGGTTGTGACTATTATTTACACAAATTTCTTCATCAAAACTATATCACTGTGGACTTACGAAATTTGGTAATGGTCAAAATTCCAATATCATCCACATTCAACTCTATAGTGCAAACACAAAGTCCTTGTTCAATAATAACAATTATTATTAACAGAAATGCTTTGGCTAAATACTTTGACTTTGAGCTGATTTCAGTTGATCGTGATACTAACCTCATATAACCGTGGAAAGGAATCCTCTCTTGAATAGTGCTTCACTTCCAACACTTCCACTCGACCAACTATAGTCACTCGATGGACGTCATGTCATGATTTGACTATAATCAAAGCAGAACTTTCATATTAAAGATCAATGGTATTCTCAAATAAAGAGAACTATGTAAATTAGTCACATTGATATTTTCTATTTGACTTTAGTTGTATTATATTAACTAACAGAAAACCATTGAACGAGTCATTCCATAGTTATCCAATAACTATCAGCACGTAACCCATTGGTGCCCTTAGCAGCCATGAGTAATACACTGTCCAACATTCAGAGAGCGTTATTTACTCTAGTCTTAACGATGTATCAATATCCAGTATTGATACATTATGACTAGGAATATTTAAAACAGTATATTTATTTTCATCATGATAAATTACTCACAGTTACAACATTTTGTAACTACTATCCTAAACATATCATTTATGGATTTTTTATTAATTATACTTTTAATTAAACTAATTAATCAATATAACACATTATATCAAGTATATAATAGAAGGAAACACCTTTTATTTCGAACAAGATTGGTTATCGACTTAGATATATGTAACAAATTACATAATTGTTCCTAGGGCATACCCTAACCCTATCAAACTCTACGAATGATTTCTTTAGAGCAAGACTTTCATGGCAACCTAATTAACTGGACATGTATGTGGGTTTCAAGTTTTTATCTTAAATACCTACAACTCTATAATGCATGTATGAGGGTGTGTTCACCTCAAAAATGGAGGCATGTTTCAATGTCTAACATGGGGTGATTTAACGAACATGCCCACCATTAGAGCTGTGGTATACAAATGTCTTGAAACGTGGAAAAGTGGGACGTTGGGGCCTATGCCTTGGACGTCACATGACACAAGCAAAGCATCCAAAAGCCAAGGTTGGTTTTTTTTAATTTCTCTTTAAAACCACTCTAATCTAATCACCACTTCACGTTTCTTCTTCACTTTTCCACACAATGTCTGATCGTTGTAAGGATGATGATTCTAATCAAAAAGATATGGTCAATCCAGCTGCTTTGAGGGGATATCATCTGGAGATGAGACAATCTAGAACTCAAATAAGAACATCCACAATTATGGAACTAGATTAATAAAATGATTTATGATTACTGCAACTGCCGGGGTTTTTAATGTAAAAAAATTGCTTATATCTAATGCCAAGAAAATATCGATAATACGACATAACATAAGAAACAAAATAGTTGCAAAGTTTAGATAAAATATTGTAATTATATCGATGCATTTTTTATGGTCAGTATATCTACACTTTGAAATTATGAATGAATATCCATGTTAATAATTAAACCAAATACTACTAATAATTTAGTAAAAAGTTACATTAACCTATCCCTTGCCTTCTGCTCAACTATAACTACATTGTTTAGGCTACACAAATATAAACTCCACCTTAATCTTATTTATCTCCACCTCCATTCAATTTTCCATTTAAATTCCACAAATGTACATTACGTTATTCCAACTTGGAGGTAGCTTTTCTCACGCTCTTTTGAAATGTGAGGCTAGATGATCACGAATGAAACTACTGTAAAATATTATCATCCATTCATATTCATGAAAATTTTGTTCATTGAAAGGCCAAAATTTGTGTTTCAATATTTTTGTTACTTACTTTCGTAGTGCTTTAAATCCAATTTCTTTCCTTTTGAATAGGATCATAATGTTGAACTATGACAATTCAAATTTAGAACTCTGTTACAACCCTACTGCACATAAGCAGCAGTTGAAGTATATATTTCCAAGTGCAAGTGTTCGTGAGGAGAAGAGGATTCAAGTAGAGGAAGAAGCTGGGCTTAAATGAATTCAGTGAGCAACCTGCAGGCATAAAGGAAAATGAAGGAAATATAAATGAAGATGCAGTTTATTTTTCGTTCTGTATTTTGTTAGTTCTTGTTGTAATAAGAGGGAACATAGTGCCACATGTGAGGAAATGAGTGGAGAAACAATTATAGGGTTGTTATAAATCAGGGTAACCGAATCATTATAAGATAGGAAAAAAATAGCATTGTTTTGTTTTTCCTCTTCCTTCTTCTTCTCTGGTTAATTCCTCTCTCTTTCCTTAACTGCATTCTTCAACTCCTTCTCGCTTCCCTGCCATGGCGAGGTCCCATAAACGCACCACCGTGGGATCAACTGGAACCCACCATTTGGTATCAGATTCAGGAATTATGATCGATGATGAAGCTGCAACAGATTTAAATAATTCTGATGGAGAAAACGTGGATCTGAACAATACAACAACATCTAAAGCAATCATAGATTCATGGAGAAGTCACCATCAAACATTCAATACAAATCTAACAAATGAAGTAGCAGGTATGAAATCTGACATTTCACAAATCAATCAAACCTTACAGCTACTAATGACCAAATTATCACACAACTCTCCTCAAACCAATCAATCACACCATATTCCTCATCCACAAATCTACAAAATCAACCACCACACTCAAACATCACATCCCTCACCTCACAAGGCATACTTCCTAATCCTAACCTGCATCAATTCAACACTTCTATTCCAGATCCTAAACAAACCGCCAGTTCTGAACACACCTCTCCTCATTTTCATAACTACCAAAATCACATCACCCAACCTTCAAACCATACCTTGACACCACAGCCACTTCAACCAAAACAGTCCCCAACCCAAAAATTACTTCATAGCAAATCGTTGAAGTTGGAGTTCCCACGTTACAGTGGTGACAAAAACATCCTACCTTGGTTGAGACAAGCTGAACAAGTTTTAATCTATCATGATGTCCAAACATTCGATTGGGTCCAGATCTGTGCATTTCATCTAAGAGATGAAGCACTTCAATGGTTCAATTGGTATTCTACTAATGTTGATCATGTTTTTTTATGGCAAGTTTTCCAGGAAGAATGTATCATACGGTTTGGACCTCTTGAAATGGCCAGACCATTTGACTCTCTTGCAAATCTTAAACAAACATCTTCTGTTCGAGACTACTTAAATAAATTTGAACAGTTAGCAGGCTTACTGGACAAGTTGAACCCTGTTTACATTATGGACAAGTTCATCGGAGGATTAAAGGAAGAAATTCGTTATGAAGTATTGGCTGCTAGACCTAAATTCTTTAGAGAAGCAGTTATACTTGCAAAAACATATGAAGAAAAATTTCTGCATACTAGAAAAGTGCTAAGACCAAACCTCCCTTACCCAAACCAAACCACCACAAATCATTCGACACATCCTGACTCCACAAAACCAACTCCTTCACAACCATATAATCAATACTCCAAACTGTCACCAACTGATTTAGGAACAAGAAGAAACAAAGGTTTACGCTATACTTGTGATGAAAAGTGGACTCCCAGCCATAAATATCCAAACAAAAAGGTCTATATAATGGAAGGATTTTACATTAATGAAGATATAAACCAAGAAGTAATTCCAGGAGGGCAAGCACTTAATGATACCACTTATCTTACTATTATCATTGATACCACCTTAGCAATTTCCCTTCAAGCCTTATCTGGTATTCCTGCAGCACACACAATTCGATTAAATGGAATTATACGGGGGCATCAAGTTCATATTTTAGTAGATTCTGGTTCAACCCATAGCTTCATTAATGATAAGCTAGTAAAAAAATTAGGCCTCCCAATAACAACATCACATAATTTCAAAGTTTTGGTGGCAAGTGGAGAGCAACTATCAGGTTCAGGCATTTGCAAAGGAGTTACTCTGAAATGTCAAGGATTGGAGATGCCCATTGACTTATTACTCCTACCACTTGAAGGATGTCAAATTGTATTAGGAGTTCAGTGGCTAAGCCTCTTTGATGACATTGTCTTTAACTTTAAAAAGCTACAACTTAAATTTTCTTATAATGGAGCAAAAATAGTTTGGCAAGGCATCCACCCACCTACAAACAAATTCATTTCTGAAAGGCAAATGAATAAAACTCTAATAACAAACAACCTTTGCTTTCTGTTACACTCCACTTAACCAAACCTTACTACTTCTGCCATTGATTTATCCACTCACCCACAGCCAATTCCACCATCCATTCAACAAATCATTCAAGACTTTGAAATGGTCTTCCAAAAATCCACCACTTTACCACCTCAAAGACCTATTGATCACCAAATACACTTATCTCCACATTCCAAACCTGTGTGTCTTAAACCCTACCGCCATTCCTACCATATTAAAAATGAAATAGAGAAAATTGTTGGAGAAATGCTTCAGACAGGCATAATTAAACCCAGTAACAGCCCCTATTCCTCACCTGTGGTCATGGTTAAGAAAAGTGATGGGAGTTGGAGAATGTGTGTTGATTACAGAGGGTTGAATAAATTAACAGAGAAGAACAAATTCCCAATACCCCTTATTGACGACCTCTTTGATGAATTACATGGTGTAGAATATTTCACTAAACTTGACTTAATGTCTGGCTATCACCAGATTAGAATGCACCTTGATGATACTCATAAAACAGCTTTCAAGACTCATGAGGGCCATTATGAATTCTTAGTTATGCCTTTTGGCTTAACAAATGCTCCCCCTACCTTCCAAGCTTTAATGAATGATATTTTCAAAGAATATCTTAGGAAGTTTATTCTGGTTTTCTTTGATGATATACTCATTTATAGCTCAAACTGGGAAGAACATTTACATCACTTGGTTTTTGCATTGCAGGTCCTGAAAGAAAACAAGCTGGTGGCTAAACTCTCTAAATTCTCATTTGCACAACAGCAAGTTGATTATCTGGGTCATGTTATCTCAAAGCATGGAGTGGCAGTCAATTACACAAAAGTTCAAGCAATAAGAGAGTGGCCTCCTCCACAAACAATCAAAGCACTTAGAGGGTTTCTTAGACTGTCTGGGTACTATAGAAAGTTTGTTAAAGGATATGGAGCTATTGCAAAGCCTTTGACTGACTTATTGAAGAAAAATTCTTTCTCTTGGAATAAGGAAGCACATGAAGCTTTTGAACAATTGAAAATATGTCTTACCAGTCCACCAGTATTGGCTATGCCAGACTTCACTAAAGAATTTGTGTTAGAATGTGATGCCTCGGGAAATGGAGTGGGAGCAGTGTTACTTCAAGAAGGTCGACCAATAGCTTTTTTAAGCCAAGCTATTCAAGGGAAAAATCTGCTATTATCTACATACGAAAAGGAATTACTAGCTTTGATCTTAGCAACAAAAAAATGGTCCCAATATTTGTTAGGGAGGAAGTTCATAATAAAGACAGACCATCAATCATTAAAATATCTCCTGGACCAAAGATTATCAAATACCACCCAACATAAATGGTTGAACAAGCTAATGGGATTCGATTATATGGTACAATATAAGCCAGGTAAAGAGAACACTGTTGCAGATTGTTTATCTAGAAATAGAGAAGAATCACAAACCCATTTTAACCTCCAACTCTAAGCAATATCAATAGTGCAGAGCCCGTGGCTTCAAGATATTGAGAAATTAACACAAATCGATCCTTATTATTTGACACTTGACAAGAAGTTGTCTACTACTGCTTCAAGCAATAATAAGTACAGCAAGCGAGGGCAATTATACTATTATAAAGGCAGATTAATCATTAGCCCTACTGCCAGTGCTATCAAAAATAGGTTATTGGATGAATTTCATGCCTCCCCATTAGCTGGTCACTCAGGAATTAAAAGAACACTGCATAGAATCAAACAATTTTTTTATTGGAAAGGGTTGAAATCAGATGTCCATACTTTTGTAGCTGCCTGTGACACCTGTCAGAGAATTAAGACAGAAAATATCAACATTCCAGGACTATTACAACCACTCCCTACCCCTGAACAAATATGGGATGATGTAGCAATGGATTTCATAGTTCAACTTCCTAAATCTTTTTCATATTCAGTTATTCTAGTTGTGGTAGACAGGTTATCCAAATATGCTCATTTCATACCTCTCACTCATCCATACACTGTCCACCAAGTTGCTCAGTTGTTCTTTGATAATGTAGTCAAGCATCATGGTCTACCAAAATCAATAGTGAGTGATAGAGACCCTATATTCACTAGCACTTTTTGGCAAGTGATTTTTCGTTTATAGGGTTGTAAATTATCACTAAGCAGTGCATACCACCCCCAATCAGACGACCAATCTGAAGTGACTAACAGGATCTTGGAATGTTATTTGAGATGCTTTTGTCATCATAAACCCAAGGAGTGGACAAAATGGTTATCCCTGGCTGAGCTTTGGTATAACTCAACCTGGAAGAGTGATACACAAATGACTCCTTTTTAAGCTGTATATGGCAGCAAACCCCCCACCTTACTAAGCTACATACCAAACACAACCAAAATACCTAAAGTCGAAGATGCACTATTTTCCAGGGACATCACTCTTCAACTTCTGAAAGATAACACCAATCATGCAAAGAAAAGAATGAAACTTGATTCTGATAAGCATAGAACACACAGGGAATTTAGCATAAATGATTGGGTGTACTTGAGGCTACAACCTTACTAACAACTTTCAGTTAGCACAAAACATACACACAAACTTTCTCCAAAATACTATGGGTCACTCCAAATCCTTGAAAGGATTGGGCAAGTAGCATACAAATTGGCCCTACCCGCTCAAGCAAAGATTCACCTTGTTTTTCATGTTTCACAGCTTAAAAAGAAGACTGGTAATACTACTATCATTAACCAGTCCATCCCTTCTTATGAGGAGCTGGTTGTCAAGGAACCAGAGAAGATTCTTGCTCGTAGAATGGCAAAGGTTAACAACAGAAACACAACACAGGCCCTTATCAAATGGAAACAGATGAGTGACGAAGAGGCAACTTGGGAGAACTATTGGGAGTTAGTGGCCAAATTCCCAACATTTGACCTTGAGACAAGGTCAAGCTTTGGGGGAGAGGGTAGTTGTTACAACCCTACTGCACATAAGCAGCAGCTGAAGTATATATTTCCAAGTGCAAGTGTTCGTGAGGAGAAGAGGATTCAAGTAGAGGAAGAAGCTGGGCTTAAATGAATTCAGTGAGCAACCTGCAGGCATAAAGGAAAATGAAGGAAATATAAATGAAGATGCAGTTTATTTTTCGTTCTGTATTTTGTTAGTTCTTGTTGTAATAAAAGGGAACAGAATGCCACATGTGAGGAAATGAGGGGAGAAACAATTATAGGGTTGTTATAAATCAGGGTAACCGAATCATTATAAGATAGAAAAAAGAATAACATTGTTTTGTTTTTCCTCTTCCTTCTTCTTTTCTGGTTAATTCCTCCCTCTTTCCTCAACTGCATTCTTCAGCTCCTTCTCGCTTCCCTGCCATGGCGAGGTTTCATAAACGCACCACCGTGGGATCAACTGGAACCCACCAAACTCCATATCAAATTGAATTACAAGTTCCTTTTCATGCATAAAATTCATATTATATCTGAAACATAAAAATTATAAACCAGCAAGTCGTTGTAGTATAGTGGTGTGTATTCCCGCCTGTCACGCGGGTGACCCGGGTTCGATCCCCGGCAACGGCGTACTTTCAATTTTTTCCCCTTCCCTTTTTTTTTTCTAATAATCTTTCGTCTCCTTAAGTTTCCGGTATGGTAGATAGCCCGACAAGTCCAATCGATACCTTCTCCAGCCTTACATACATGTTTTGCCCAACTTCAAAATCGCTTCCACCAAAATAGATTTCTGCTACACTTTCCAACCTGCTAACATGGCCAGTGAAGGTTATATTGTCGTCGAATAATTTACTTAGGGGTTCCACAATGCTGGTCCATGTTTCATTGCATATGGAAGAGGTGGAATTTGGATCCGAAGGAGAAAGCCATGTTCTTTTGATCGTGGATGTGCTGCCTAATGTGATTGATGCGAGTTGTAGGGATGCTGAAACTTCGAATTTGTTCAATATTTTGGATTTGTAGAAGCTCCTTTTTTGGATAGGGGAACTGTTACAATGAGCACTCCAAGAGAAAGATGAAATCAGTGAAGGTAGTGTTTCTCCACTTTCTTCGTTTTGTGGTCCTCGTGATTTACTTTGTGTTGAATTTCATCCTTTGTTATCTAGTCTATTTTTGGATTTCGTCCTTTGTTATCCAGGCTATTTTAGGATTTCATCCTTTGTTATCCTAGGCTATTTTACATGACTTGTTAGTAACCACTAACTTATGTTCGTTTAAAATATATTGGATTACTTGAAAGTTATAATAGTTATGTAGAATTTGATCACGCTTACACCCAAAGCATTAGGACATCATACAACAATATTTCATTGGTATATAGCCGGATATATGTAGCCAAAAATTTACCCTGGAAGATTTAGTTAACAGTTACTGTCATATAGGTTACCCTGTTCACAGTAAACTGCTAATGGTGCGTTTACGAGCTTCCGATCAGAAATTTTAGCTCGTTTCCGTTTAGGACGTGTCCGATGCATCACCTCAACGGAGAAATGGCCCATTCACCGACGGGATAAAAGTGATGCGTTCACTAATTAATGGGGTTTGAGATTTAATTAATATTAATTAGTTAAATTTAAATTTTTATAAATTTATAAAATTAATAACTTGTGCAAATGAGGTCCGTTTGAGACGCGGTTTTCTGTGTTGGGATCGTATCAAAGTGCTCTACATTATAAAGTTGGTTTGAACTGAATCCGAGTAATTTATAATTTTACAATTTATTTGCTTATTTATTTATTTTGCAAATTATTAATACATATTATTCATTAAAACACAAATAGTTAATTATTTAAATATAAATCAATTTTATTTTAAAATATACATTTCAAATACTCTCATTCAGGTTCTCCGCTCAAATACCTCGTTCGCAGCCAAACGCATTCTCTGTTCAACCAACTTCCCCGCTCAAATGCCCATTACCATTCGTCGAGAACGCACCCTAAGCAAACTCACTAGCAAACTGGATGAGTATATAAAACTATGATTGGCACTTGACATATATATATTTAATCAGGCTGTATATACGTGTAGTTATACACTTATACTAGCATCCGAACCTTGTTTCGTTTTCGTTGTATGACAAAACCAAACTAACAAACTTCAGTAATCATAATAGTTGCATTTGCATCGTTGTTGCATTACAGAGTTATCGGACTACCATGAGAAGCACGCATACCAACTACTGCCTGAACCCAAGAGCATGCTCTTAAAATTCATTGTAGTGTATTTTTCTGAACAAAAATTCGTCAATGACGTGTTGCAACAAAAACTATATTATGTGCCTGATATCTTTCTTTCTAATTTTATGCTAAGTTTGGGTGGTAATCTTAACAAATGGACTTCCGTATCCGTGCTAGCATTTTCAATGTTGGTTGAATACTAGAAAGGAACTTAGTTCTCTTCTTTTTTCTCATACACCGTTTTTTCTAGAGACTTAGATAATTTTTCTGAACTAAATTATTATGGGCTAATCATACTTATCAAATACCACTTAACAAACTTACAAAGATGAGCTTATTGATTTGATCTTCTAGGTCCTTACCTTGTGTAAAAAAAAAGCACTTAGAATTGATAACAACAACCAACCAACCAAAAGTTACCATCCTTGACTTTATTTCCAAATAATTGGAGTTGGCACTAAGAATTAACATGAGGCAAATAACCTCTCTAATCTAAAGTTGATGTTTCCGATATTTAGCACTTGAAAACTATCTACCAATGCCTTGATGTTTCTTACTAAATAATTTTTTGCTATCTCAGCTTCGTAAACAACACATGAGTGAATATAAATATCCTCAGCCTTGTTGAAGTAGAACATTAAAATTGATTGTAGTCCAAGATGTAGCTGAGTCAAAATTCTTTTTTGGTTTGAGCTCTGAATATTGTTAGTTCTACAAACAATGTACAAAATTAAAAAACAATACAGTTAGAATGTCTGTAGAATGTGCGGTATTATATTTACATAGCCTTGCACTGTAATATTGTATCTGGGCCTAGCCCATATATCAGCCCTATAGAACTTATTCCTGCACTTATAAAAGCAGAGATAATACTCTTGTAATTGTATTCAAGTATTAATAAAATTCTCTATTTGCAATCTTCATCTTTTCTATCTTGGTATCAGAGCATCAGAAAGTCTGTCCAACGACAGCATAGATCCAGTTCATTACTGGAATCTCATCAGAGATTGACTTCATCATCACAGAGCCATCCAGGAGGAGGTGTCAGAACAAGTTCATCATTCACCATCCCCGGTTGCTCTCAGTTCTTTGTCATCTCATCATCTGAGAATAACTCACACTATTCTGATCAGTACAGCAGTGCCACGCCAAGATTCCAGTTCAAGAAATCAAGATTGTTGGCTGCACCATAAAGCTCTCTCGATCAGAAGCCTGATTGAAACATTATCATCATGGCAGGAGATGATGATACAGCATCATCTGCAACAAGTGGAATTAAAAGTCAGAATGAATCAAGATCAAGAAATCAAGATACTCTCATTTCTCAAACAAAGGTCAGTGATATCATAAAACCAAAGAGTAATCTGGTATCTACTGCTCTTGATGAAAATAACTACATATTATGGAAATATCAAGTAGAAACAAGCATCAGAGGATATGGGTTAGAAGATTTTCTGTATGGCACCACAACTGTACCAGCAAGAATGGTTACAGATAGCTCAGGTGAAAGAACAGTCAATAAAGAATTTATCAACCATCAGAAGCAAGACAGTTTATTAGCTGCCTGCTTGCTTTCATCCATCAGTTCAGGTTTACTATCTCAAATCGTTGGTTGTAAAACATCATTTGAGATATGGTCTACAATTCAACAAATTTTCAATACTCAGTCTGCAGCAAGAATTCTTTATTACAAAAGACAACTGCAGAACCTCAGAAAGGAAAACTTGTCAATGAGAGAGTATTTTACAAAAATAAAGTCATATTATGATATACTTGATGCTGCTGGACATACTGTATCAGAATCTGAGCAGATTCTAACCATTTTAAATGGTTTAGATATTGAATATGAGTCAGTGGTGGCAATTATCTCTTCGCATCAAACACTACCTAGCATACAAAATGTCTACTCCATACTGCTGTCTCATGAGGGAAGAATTGAGCAGAGAAAAGAAAGTAATCCAGAACTCTCACTCAATTATGCATCAAGTTCAAGAAACAGAAATCAAGAAAGAAAGCAAGAAAATCAAACTTCCAGACAAGACAACAATCAAAGAAACAATACAACTCAAAGAGGTAGAGGAAGAGGTGGAAGATGGAATAATAATAGAACAAAATGTCAAATTTGTGAAAAACCAAGACATACAGCCAGACAGTGTTACTTTAGACTCAATACTGAGTACTATCCAAATCAAGAAAATCAAAGAAATCAACACTCCAGTGCAAATGTTGCTCAGATAGATCAGAGACAAGGCAGTCAATCAGAAAAGACAAGGTCTCAAGTCTTAAATGCAGAAAGACATACCAGATCAGATGAGATAACAGAAGAAGACTGGTATCCAGACTCAGGTGCCACGAATCATCTTACAAGCAACCTGCAAAATCTCAATCTTGGCAATAAAGAATATACAGGTACACACTCTATACATATGGGGAATGGTGAAGCTCTAAAAATCACACATGTTGGAACCAAAAGTATTCAAGGTAAAAGACTTCTTCATCTCAATAACTTGTTGAGAGTCCCATATATCAAAAAGAATCTTCTAAGTGTATCTCAATTTGCCAATGACAACAATGTGTATTTTGAGTTTCACTCTAAATTCTATTTAGTCAAAGATCTACTAAATCAGAATATATTATTACAGGGTAAATTGGATAGAGGATTATACAAGTTCAATTTTGGAAACTCAGGAAAAAGCAAAAGTAGACATATATGGTGTAATAACACAGAGTCTTATGTCACAAATGATCAAGAAACATTTACTTTGTGGCATTACAAGTTAGGACATCCCAATGTAAACATTGTAAAACAAATTCTTATGAATAATAATATTTCCTGTGATGTATCTCTGCCATATGTATGTACATACTGTCAATTAGGCAAAAGCCATAAGTTATCTTTTGCAGATTCTACTACTGTTATTAACAAACCACTACAGTTAGTAGCAACAGACTTATGGGGGCCTGCTCCAATAAATTCAGACTATGGATTCAGGTATTATATATCATTTGTTGATTGTTATTCTAGATATACATGGATATATTTTCTAAAATCCAAAGCAGATGCTAAACAAACTGTAATAGAGTTCATAACTCTAGCAGAAAAACAATTGAGTCATGAGGTTAAAATTATACAAACAGATGGTGACAGTGAATATAAACCACTAAAAGAATACTTTCAGAAAAAGGGTATTGTTCATCGAACAACATGTCCTTACACATCTGAGCAGAATGGAATAGTTGAGAGGAAACATAGACATATAGTGGAAACAGGGTTAACCTTACTAGCACAGGCATCAATGCCTATGAAATTCTGGCCAGAAGCCTTCAACACTGCTGTGTACTTGATTAATAGACTACCTACCAAAGTTCTTAAGCATTTGAGTCCTATTGAATACCTGTTTGGGGTTAAACCAGACTATAAAAGTCTAAAGACATTTGGATGCTTATGCTTTCCATGTCTTAGACCATATAATAATCATAAATTAAATCTGAGATCTACCCCATGTACATTTATAGGGTATGGAAACAACCAAAAAGGATATAGATGCTTAAGCAATGATGGTAGAGTCTATGTTTCTAGACATATTGTATTTAATGAGAAAATTTTTCCTTTTGCAGACAAAAACATCAAGACAACTAAAAATGTTCATACTAAAGAAAATTTCTCAATGCCATCCATACCTATTATACCTGAGTGGGATCGGACCAGTGGAAGTGTGCAGAGGACCCAACAGCCACAACACACACTATCCAATGATGACATTGGATCAGGTCATGACTCCAGCAAATCCTCCAGCGCCTTCAAAGACACCAGTCGGATCAGTGAGAACAATCCAAATCAAGGAGATACTTCTCAGTCCACATCACATCAATCTGAAGACAATAGTGATATTCAAAACATACCACCTGCAAGGACAGAACATCATATGATCACAAGGTCAAAGAGTGGCATTTTCAAACCTAAAGTATACAGTGCTCAGCTAGATGCAAGAGAACCAAAAGACTACAATGAAGCTGTCAGTAACAACAACTGGAAACAGGCCATGAATAATGAATACAATGCTCTCATCAGAAACAAGACTTGGAGTCTTGTTCCAATGCCCAAGGACAAGAATATAGTTGGCTGCAAGTGGACCTACAAGATCAAAAGAAACACAGATGGAAGCATCTCAAAATACAAAGCAAGACTAGTGGCCAAAGGATTTAATCAACAATATGGTTTCGACTACAATGAGACATTTTCTCCAGTTGTCAAGCCAACTACCATAAGACTCATACTGACAATTGCACTTCACAAAAAATGGATGATTAAACAACTTGATGTGAATAATGCTTTTCTTAATGGGGATCTAAAGGAGGAAGTATTCATGGAACAACCAGAAGGATACAAGAGGAGTACAAATGATAACATGGTATGCAAACTACATAAGACAATATATGGACTGAAGCAGGCACCACGAGTATGGAATGAGAAACTCAAGTCCACACTGATGGGCTTAGGGTTTACACCAACAAAATCAGACAACTCCCTATATATGCAGTATAACCAGGAGAAGATCATCTACATTCTAGTATACGTGGATGATATTATTATTATTACAGGAAATGATATTCAAGCTATGAATCAGACTATTAAGCATCTTGATCAAGTTTTTTCAATCAAAGATCTTGGGAATCTACATTATTTTCTACGTATTGAAGTCATTCAAATATCCAAGTCAGAGATGGTTTTATGCCAGAAAAGATACATACTAGACTTATTAAAAAGAGCAAACATGGATCAAGCCAAACCCTTACCTACTCCTATGATAAGTAACCTCAAACTGTCTAAAGAATCAGGAGAACCCATTACCAATGAAAAACAGTATAGAAGCATAGTAGGAGCACTTCAGTATATTACAATAACTAGACCAGATCTAAGCTATAGTGTAAACAAGGCATGTCAATTCATGCATAGACCTCTCAGCAATCACTGGAAGGCTGTAAAACGTATATTACGTTACCTGAAAGGGACAATAGATCATGGTCTACACTTCAACGATGCAAAAGGATTTAAACATACAAGCTTACTGTGATGCAGACTGGGCTTCAGATCCGGATGACAGGAGATCAACTACAGGTTTCTGTATATTTCTAGGAAGCAATCCGATCTCGTGGTGCTCAAAGAAGCAAGCTGCCACCTCTCGCCTAGCACGGAGGCGGAATACAGATCTGTTGCAACCACAGCTGCAGAAATCATCTGGATCGAGTCGCTTCTCAGCGAAATTAGAATCAACCTCACGAATACACCAATAATCTGGTGCGATAATTTGAGTTCAGTGTTTCTCTCTGCAAACCCAGTGCTACACTCACGAACAAAGCACTTTGAAATCGATCTATACTTCGTTCGTGAGAAGGTAATGGAAGGTAAACTTAAAGTCAACCATGTTCCAGCTCAATTTCAGAGAGCGGATATTCTTACTAAGCCCCTCTCTGCAAAATATTTCACTCAACTGAAGAGAGATCTCAAAATTAGAGAAGGCGGCGCTAAGAGGAAGGAGGAAAAGAAAACCCTAGATCGTATTGAAGGGGAGAGTTAGAATGTCTGTAGAATGTGCGGTATTATATTTACATAGCCTTGCACTGTAATATTGTATCTGGGCCTAGTCCATATATCAGCCCTATAGAACTTATTCCTGCACTTATAAAAGTAGAGATAATACTCTTGTAATTGTATTCAAGTATTAATAAAATTCTCTATTTGCAATCTTCATCTTTTCTATCTAATACTTGTGCAATTATCAACCTTCAAGAGCACAGTGCTGCATTTATTTTCTGATCCTCCTTTTTTCTTTTTTCTAACCCCACCCCCCCCCAAAAAAAAACCCCAACCCTCTCTCACCATAACCAAGGCACATTCGATTGGACTCGTGCAAAGAAAGTAGCGATCATTTTTAAATGAACATCTCTTTTTAAAAAAAATCGATCTACTAACACAAATGTAATAGCAGTTCAAAGCACTTACATAATGTGAAAAAGTAATGTACATCTGAATTATCAGTGGTTAAAAAGTTAATGAAGATAGCTAAGCAGTAACGAGGAGCTTGTGGCATCATACAGACAAACTATACATTTCAATGGTTAATAAGAAAGCTTTATCTGCGTTCTTCCTCCCTACACAATGAAACCCTCAACCATGTTGTGAATTAAACAATGACAAAGATTATGAGATTGCAAATTATCAAAATCACCATCGTAGGTTAATCTGTCTTGCTTTCCAAATGTCTAATGGTCCATACACCACAACATTTTTCTTCCTTTGTTGCTCAAGCCACTAAAACCACTTCACTGGGGTCATGCTGACACTCTACTTTTGGATGCAAATGTTATAACTTTTGATAATGTTCATATTCTGAATAGCAAGATATTGGAGAATGACAGAAAGATAGACATGAAAACTTTGACTCCATGTCATCAGTGAGTGACAATTTTGGAAACACATGTAGTACTACCTTTAATATAGCAGAACAATTGGGGTTGTACCAATTTTTTCTCCCTTTTTCTTCTTTCTATGTACTCTTTCTTGTCAATACTTTTCTTCTTCGTATCTTCATCTCTAGAGCATGAATACTAATCTTCTAATTAAAATGAATAGTTATCATGGAGGAGAACTCATCTCAATCTACATCTGATCAATCTCTGTTATCTCATTCTTTATCTATCCAAAAATGTTAAAGGATATAAACATTGATATCTGTCCTTTTATTCAAGATTTAAAATGTTTTGAAGTATTTTTAAGATTTTATGTTTTGATCAAGTTTTAATCAAAGGTATGTAATTATTTGTTTGTTATTTTTTTTGTATTTCGTCAAACAAAATTAATATTAATAAAGAGAAAGAATCAGAAGAGATGAATAATTAAATATAGGATTGACTTAAAATGAAAAGGGTATTTGTAGAATTGTGGATTATAGATTAGTATAATAAATTGCATATAGGATAGATCATTCTTCCTTTATAATTTTATCAGTTTGTAGAATTTGTCCTTTATCTTTCATTCCATTCAGCCAAATTGATCCTTCCTTTAACAACTCCTTTGATAAAAGTGTATGATTGTGCAGTTATCTAATACTTTACGCTCATATGCATAGCAAATACATTTTTGACTAACTAACCACATATTTCATTATTATCAATTGTATAAAGGTGAATTCATAGTTTAAGTATCCCAATAATGATTCGTTGTTAAAACTGTCTACTTATGTAAAGAATTAGGAACAAAGATTATACTCTCAAGTGTATTCAACAATTAATTCTTCTCAAACACCCTTGGTACAGCTAAAGCAAGCATGTCTAAGTAACAACAATTGAATGTTCCAAAATAATAACTCTACCATCAATGGTAGTCTCCATTACACACACATAATAAACCTTTTTATACCTTTACAGGGCCGTCCCAACCGAATTAAAGGCCCTAACCAACAGTAAGATTTCTTTGAAAATTTACAGTTGATGAGTATAACTGCTTTGAAAAGTTGTATATATTAAATGAAGGTAAACGAGCTCTAATTTTATCTATTTTAAAGTAAAACAAATTGAAAGAGGCAAATTAGAATTTCAAATACCAATACAAAAGTTCAGTAGAAATCACATATTATTAAATTAAAGTTGTCATAAAATGTTTGTGTTGAGTAAGTTTCCAATGCATTCTTTGTTAATATATTAATTGAAAGTGTAGCTTAATAAACGTGTATATGCAAGTGGACACTTTTTCTAACTTGAGGCCTTAGACAAGTGCCTACTCTGCCTTGCAATTGAGCCGGCAGTGTACCTTTATTTTGGATTGCTTGCTGGTTTGAACAGTAAAAAAAATTGTTCAATTACAGTAACAAGTTCCATCATATAGAGTTAGCTTGATACTAGATAAATTCAAAATAGTTTGATCCATCTTAAACAGAGTATTTCACAACCTCGTACCATGGATCAATCAAATCTAATAAGAGTTAAATTCATGCAGTTTCAGTTATCATAATTCAAAGGATTGCAATTTAGTATAATGACTATTCAAGTCTACTTCAAAAAAAAAATCTCATTAAACGTTAAAACTTGATGTTCCGATCCCAAATCTTGACTTTTTATTGGAAAAAATCCATAATGTGATAGGCTAAAGTGTCTGTTTCACTATATGCATATCACGTACATAAACTAAAATGCGAGGACATTTGCAAATATACATCATCTATAGAATGTTAAGGCGGAGAAAGAAACACGTTCTTTGTTTTTTTATTAAACTTAGTGCACAACAGCAAAAGACTGAATGGTTTCAGCAATAGTATGAATGCCCTTCTTTTCCTTGACTTTTACATTTCAGCAAACACCTTACCGTAAAAAAATAGAAAAGAAGAAGCTATCACATGTATTCTTCTTGGTCGACATTATTAAAAATGTTACAAAGTGGTTAGGAACGGAATACATTTAGTTGAATTAAATGATTATGCAGCTTCACTTTTCTATACGTATCCATCACCATTAACAAAAATCTAGTTTGTTCTTATATAAATTGTATATGCATACGATCGTGGATATGGATGTTACATCCCAATTTGGTAGATGTCACTCTCAAAGCCAGACCCGGAGGGGGTATCCCACCAAAGCGTGGGTTGGGACAACCCACTAGACTAAGATTGGTATTCATAAAATGTGCATGTCTTATGTGTCGGTTATATAGGTTATACTTGAACATATTAATTGAAGTTATAGTGTTGATATTGTTATTGCACCACAATGCCATTGATGTAGGTAGAGTTTGAACCAAGTTTTGAGATCTCGGTTTTTGTCTTGATTTCGGTCTTTTGTAATTTTGGAAATTTTGGTCTAATTCGTAAATTTCGATTCTAGTTTCATTTTGGGATCTCAGTATTATTTTTCATATAATTACACATATATTTGTTTAATTTATTAACAAAATACATAATTTATATTTAATTGAAAAATAAGATATAAACGAACAATATTGATTAACTATAAATATTATAACACTAATAAAATATTCATTCATTACTTCATTCTCAACTTTTTTTAGTTACACCGTTTAAATATTTTGTGAATTTGTCTACTAAGTTAAAATTTCAGATTTTGAGTATTCATATATTTGAAATTTGAATTAATTCTTTTTTGAGTTTTTCTATAAAATTTGAAGTTCAATAGTTTTTTATTATTGAACTAGATTTTCGGTTTGTTTTCGTTTCAGTCTCCAATGAAATCTAAACGAAATGACTGGAATCTCGATATTTCAGTTGAAATCCCAAACCTTGTAACGATAGCATTTTCTCTGCTATTTAAAAGAATTTTAGCTCCCAATAAAAGCTCAAACGGGACACGATGGGATGAGAAAAAATGACAATTTTGATTCCTTTAACGGTCAGAGATGGAGTGATGATAGATGGAAAAAGGTAATTCTGATTCTTATTGTTGGAGATACCATCGATGTAAAGTAAAGGAAAAAAGAGAAAAAAAAAACAGAGAGCGTGATAGAAAGGAGTTGTGATCGTAGATAAAGGAAAAGATGAGAATTTGACATATTTCTCCCTTTTTTAGTTTTCCTCTTTTGTTTTCCATCTTTCTGTTCTGGATCTTCTGCTTGAACATGGTATGTGTTTGAATTTTGTAAACGTAACATTTTGTGGTTAATAAAATAATATTTCTAAACAAATGAAAATAAACTAGTTTTTTCTTTCTTTTAAGAAGCCACAATTATGGAGAATGCTTACACTCATAAAAGAACAGCTTCAACTTTATATAATTTGAGGTGTAACATTTCCTTCATTTTACTCAAATGAGTTTTAGCTTTATAAAAAAAGAAAAAAAGAAGAAAACATAATGGGTTAGGAAAACGGAATAAGATAACGTGTTGATACTCCATTGGTAGATGGAAAAAGGATGCTTTCGATTTCTTTGACTTTCACAAATAGCGTGATGTAAGATGAAGGAGAAAAGAAGGAGAAGAAGGCAAAAAGCAAAGTGCGTGATGGCTAGGAGCCGTGATGGCATATCAGGGAAAAAGGACGAGGTTTAGAGATATTTCACCATTTTTTAACCTTTATTCATATTTTGCTCTCTTGATCTTGTGTTGGAATGTGGCATATGTTTAAATTTTGTAAATGTAACATTTTATAGTTAATAAAAAAAATTTCAAAAAGGAAAGAAAGTAAGTTTTTCTTTAAGAAAAACCAATAGCTATGTAGGGTGCTTGTACTCTTAAAGTAATAGTTTAGTATCATATAACTTAAGTGGAAACATTTTCTTCAATTTAAAACAATTTTAGCTTGTAAAAAGAAAAAAGTAAACATAATGGATTGGGGTAGTCAAATATTAAGGTCGGTCATGCTCAAAGCTAACGTATAATGAGAGGATTGCTAAGATGTTATACATCTATCAGTGTATCTCATTTTGGTGATATGATACTTTTATATTCTATTTATGCTTTCAAACTGTAACGCGATGAATTGTTGGTAGTCCTTTTCTTTCTATCATCAATTTGACCTTGTTCTCAAACAATTAAGGCGATCACATGAATTTTCGTTTTTTACTTGGTCATACTTTTAGTTAACATCGATATTTTAAAATCATTTTTAATACTTTTTCCATATGTTAATTTAAGTCCTCCTTTTGTCGTTTCCATTCAAGGTAAATATTAAGTTCTCTCTTGATCAGTGCATAACATTGTATTCTTTGTACGTGTCCATACCATGTAAGACTATTTTTTCTAATTTTCTCAATTATAGTTGTCATTTCTAGTTTCTCTCCCATCCCCTCGTTTTTAATATATCTTTTCTCGTGATTGCGATCATCACCCCTAACATTCTTATTTTCTCTTTATTTATTTATTTTTTCCTTATTTTTTAATAGCTAACGTTTCACTATGTCCAATACAATATGTTTAATCACTATTCGATACAAATTACTTTTTAGCTTGTTTAGTGTTCTCATCTCACATAAAATGATATTATTTGTCTTCATTTTATCCAACTTGCGTTAATTTGATTTGTTCTTTTTTTATCTCATCTTCTTCTTGTATTATTGAACCTAGGTATTTAAGTATATATTTTTTATTAATCATGTGATATTGTATATTTATCATATTGTTATTCCTAATTTCTTTACTTAAGTTGCATGTGATATATTCTTTTATAATCCTACAAAGTTTTTCCGATTCAAGAGCAATTTTTCTAATTTTTTGTTTTACTTTATCTTTTGTGGTATTACTCAACACAATATCATCGGCAAACATCATGCACCATGGTACATATTGAATTTGTTTTGTTATTTTGTATAAGAGCAATGCAAATAATTATGAACGTAGAAATGATCCTTGATGTAATCCTACCTTAAATGAAAACTCACTAGTCTCTTTACATGTAGAACACGATTTTCTTAGATTTTTCATATATGATACTAAAATATTTTTAATCTAGATTATAGATTGCCTTTAGATTGGTAGAGGAGCTATTTTAATTATTTTTTAACAACCCACTTGAGTAAATTTATCCTGAAAGTCGGTTTTCCAGTGAGGATGTCAAAATTATTACATAACTCTCTATCTCTCTCATCTAGGCCAAAGATATCCAACACAAGAATTAGTTTTCAATCTTGTAAGCTATGTTGTCAAGGGCATCATAGTGCGTTATTTAAGTGCTACTTTGCATTTCGAATGTCCTTGCATTTTACTTTGGCGTTTCTAACTGTCCCTTGTTTGAGACGTCACTTGAGTTAGTTTTTCTTAGAGCGATAAGAAAATTGTCGTTTTTAGACTATTTTAACTTTGATGATATTATTCAACATAAAAACTCAAATTCTTTATTTATTGGTTAAAGCTCTTCACCTTCTAATTATATTTATAAAGTTAATTCCACTTTATATATATCATTTTAAATAATATAGGCAATCCATCAATAGATATTTCTCTTCATAATTCCAAATAAAGGTGCAATAAAGGTTATGCCTTAATTTTTCACTTCTTAGAAATTTTATTTTAGCTATTTCTTTTCTTTTTTATTTCTATTTATGTCTTAAATTATATTTTTAAATACTTTTAAAAATATAACCCAAAGTATTCTTTTATAAATAAAAAGTTGAATTGTTCACTATTATTGTATATTTTATTCCGAAGATCTAATGATTATTTGATATATAATTATTTAACTGTGGTTATGTATAACTTTTCTTACTTCCACAATTTTAATGGTGTTTGATTTATTTTGAGTTGTATCGACGAATAAACTAAATTATACATATTTCACTTGTAGTAAAATAATAAATAGCGACGATCTATTTAAAACCAATTAAGTTTCATACAATATTTAGTTATTGTTTTTATAGTTTTTTAATGCAAATATTTGTAACAAATTATGCAGTGAATGCTTATTTTCGTCCAGGTTCCGTCTGGGCTACATCTACACTCTACGGTTTTTCTTAGTGCATGACACTTCGTTTTGCCTCAAACAACATAGCTTATAAGTAGGTCATGTTTTATTGAAAACGCCGGGCTTAAAAAAAATTGTGTTGTGGGCTCTGTTATATTAAGTGCTAAGTGAAACAAGGCAGTGGTAGAAGTCTCGCTTCGCTTAATGTCGTTTAAGAGCCGCTTAAGCAATGCCTCTGCTCAATTTTTTGGCGTATATTATTCTTATTTATATAAATTTATGATAAAGAGATTAGCAAAGTGTATCATTTGTGGAAGCACAAATTGATCGCAAAGACATAAAGTTTAACTTTGAAGTTAACCTATAAATTCATAGGTTTTAAAAGTTGGATTTGACTTTTACTATCTAATAAAGCATACTCAAGCTGAGTACAAACTGTGCACATTTATCAAATAAATACAATCATATTTTTATGCAACAAACTACTCATCATCCATCGGAAAAGAGGAAATTTGGTTAGAGAATGTGGTTTTTTTTTTTTGCTGACACTTTTTCTTTTTATTTTAAAATAGTAGTTAATTTTATTTTTCATTTAGTAGTGCTTAATCATTGCTTAAATTTAAGCAAAACGTAGATAAGCGCTAATTAAGCGTACTTAAACTCATCGTTTAATTCTTCTATTTCTTTCCAAAAAATTAAGTGTTACATGTGCATTTAGCGCTTAACCGATGCTTAATGGACACTTAAGTGCGCTTTTGATTGCATGAGTTGTAGGTTGTTCTAAGGATGATGTGATAATGTTTATTACTCTCTCTTTCCATCAACTCTTCATCTTCATAGCAAATATCAAACTACATTTTTGTAACAACATACAAAAATAATTTTGCAAGAGCAACATTTCTCTATTTTCATAAATGTTTTTTTTAATATACTTAGGAAACTCCTTAAGGAATTAAGTTGTATCCGTTTGTTTTAACTCATGACACCTATAACTTCCGGATTTTATTTTTTTCGAGAAGTGTGTGCAAGGCAGGGCTCGAACTTGGGTCTATTATCAAACTCATGCATCCTTTCCATTGCATATTCTTACGAATGGTTATATTATATCTGCAGAAATCATACTTTCCTACCAAGTTTAAAGTTCAATTATGTTTTAAATGTTGTAAACTCATCGTTAGCTTATTAATTCATTGGCATTTCATCAACTTGATCTAGTGCCATCTCGATGGTCTGGGTTGCTCAAACCCACTTGAATATTATCTTGGGGGAGTAAAAAAATTGAAGGAAGCTGGAGGTTAAACTTTGGACCCAAAAAAGGAATAACAAACCACTAAACTCTACCACGAGGCTAGCCCTGGGGCCAAGCTAGTTGGACAACGGCCCAGGGTCCATTTTCTGAAAGGCTCATTTTCTTTGCAGGTTGATTTTTATATATTCACGTGATAAAATTTCAAATTGTGTTATAGCTTAGTTGATGTACAAGTGATATATCTGTTTAGGTGGTGCAAGTTCAAGTTTGATGTTTGGATATTACTATTAATACAGAATCGTGGACAACTTTTTGTCTAGTGTTCAAATTGAAAATTTCTTAATAATTTCTTGCCCAAGGCCCACAAACATCTCGGGCCGGGCCTGCTGTACCACTACTAATACATACTTATATATACTAAAAAAAACTCCAAATGATGAGCCCTTATCGGGTGGGTTACCCTAGCTCGAGGGCCTACTAGGCTTTACTTCTGGGCTGAGCTTGACTTAACAAGACAACACCAACATGCAAATTCTACTGTGTATACCTTCTCTTTTGTGATGTGTTGTTCCTTCATGTGTTAATGTATTTGAGATGTTATTGACGGTATATATTTTTGCTAACTTTCCCATATTTTTCTCTGAATCTCCTATCTTTGTCCATTGTCTGACAGTGTAGTTACAAATATAATGTGGCTGATTGCTTTTATTTTGAATTACCTATTTTTGCTATGACATATTGCATCAAATAAAGATAATTGAACTTGGTACTACATTCTTTTATTAGCTTAACACACGGTCCCAACCTTGTGAACGTTCAACAAATTATATTTTAGCCTTTTGCAACTGTACACTACGACATAACACTACGTTTATTATTTTTGTGTTTCAAAGCATCTTGTTGTAAGGACATTTGCATCGAGCTTTGTTCCAACTGCATGATTTGGTTTTCTTGTTTGTTTTTTGAAAACATTTTCTGGCTGCAGTCATGCAACTGAATCAAGAACACTCAACTTTACTTAATAATTGTTGAATCCTTTTTTTTTTACTACCAGTTTGGGTAACAATGATAAATAGATGGCTAAAATTGTTAGCTGGTGTACAAGGCTACCGCTTATAATCAGGCTCTTGCGAAGGTCAAACCAGTATGCAATAATAAGGTCTGGTACTTTAGCTATTTGCAGCATATATCAGTTTTTGTGTTCTTTTAATCTACTTAGCCTCAAACTCAATGGCATAATACATTTACCACTTTTGATCGAAAAGGCGGTAATAATTTTTGAATGTAAAGCCATAGTCTATGGATAAATACAGTGATTGAAGGGTAAAGAAGTATTCTTTCTAATACTTTTCTTTATAACATTCAGCTCACTAGGACTCCACTGCTTTTATTACAAGCAAAAGAGGGGGGAAAATGTAGGTGGGAACAGGATGCATTCCTTTCTTTTTCAAGCTTTGAAACCAAAGATTGTGATGATTCCATGCAACCCATACAACCTTTTTCTAATTTGAAGACATAATATTCTCTCATAATATAATGTAGGTCCTCTTTATGTATACTCCAATGCAATATTATGTATAATATGCATGCCAAAGATTTCAATGGAATATTGTAAATCCCTAAGAATGATTTGCTTTGCAATTGCCCCTATTCTTGTTTGTGCTTCCATGCCCTGTCTCTCTCCAACTACATGCCAAAACTATTGTGTATCGTGTTGTGTGCATATACACATATAATAAGCCTATGTTTTGGGTTATAAACTTATAATTCTAAGTTTGGGATTAGAATATTTTATGCTAATTTCTAATTTCCAATGTTGGTCATCATCATTTGATCCCTTGGGCCAGAAAAGTTGTGAAAGGTGGAAGCTTGCTTTGAATTTGCTGGAAAAAGAAGCTTGCTTTGGTCATCAATATCAAGAGCCAAATAATTCACATGGTACGGCAATCATAAGCTACTGTTATCTTTTGTCCTAATTGATTCCCTACATGTATACCTTGATTCAGAATATCAGATTCCCTCCCCTTCCCTACTTCGTAAAATAATAATCAAAAGAAGTATTGATGTATAAAATCTAACCCCTTTAATTTTGAATTAAAGGGCTTGGATTGAATGGATAGGCTGGTCATGCCTAGATCACTTTAGTGTTAATTTTAGCCACCTGATTTAAAATCAAACTGCTTTCTTCTGATGGAAATGTCTCTTTAATTATTTGTACATCCTTATTTCTTGTCTTACATAAGAAATAGTGCAACAAGGTCCCATTGTACAGTGATGAATCAAACTTCAATCACCAATTAAAGCTCTACAAGATGTTTTACTTGACCTTTTCATTGATATATAAATGTCATTATACAATTTGCATATTATTGGCTAGTATATATTTCTTCAAGCAGAACTTTCTTTTTCTTTTTCTTTTTTTTTGAAATCATGTGATAGAATTATTGTTAGTGCTTATATATCAGCGTGTAATCATAAATCAAATTGAAGGGAAAAAAAACCATATAAGAGCTTCAGATTCCATTAGATTTAGAATCACTATGATATACTTGAATGTTTGCAGTGTACTTCCTAATTAAATCACTTATTTTGGAGTGCAATTTTGTTCACCCTAAATTTATAAAGTTGTTTTCTTATTTCAATATCGGTTGTTTTATGTACAACTAAAATCTATTGTGGGAACCCCTTTGTTTAACAGCTACCAATCATATCTTAAAAAAAAGAAAAAAAAAAGGAAGGAAGGATTTCTGAACAAAATATTGCGCTCCTTATTTTACAAGTTTTTGATCAATGCAGCGGATGAAATAAGAAAACTTTATGATGATGCCTAATCTTCGTGCACTTGGAAATAAAAAATCATATAACCTGTGTTTGTTTGTGTATGTGTGCCACTCCTCATTTGTAGCATCTCCATTTTTAGCCCTACTTTATTTAAATATTTGTTATTTCTCTCTATCGGCACATCATACTGTTAATTATATAAAAACAAATGGCTAAAATATTAGTGTTAAAGAGGTGTGTTATAAAAGAGGGATACTATTGATCCTTTCTCATATGTGTGTGTATACATACATTCATGCATACATACATACATACACAAACATGTATGTATGCATATGGATATTCTCTTTGCTAATGCTACACAAATGTTATTGTCTTTTAGGATAATCATGAGAAGAGAGTGACAAAGTGGAACGGATCAGTCAGTGGAATTATTGGTGCACCAATAACTCAAGTTTGGTCGGTAGTCTCAAATAGTGATAGGCTAGTAGAATGGATGCCTATGGTTGAAAACTGTACAAAACTGGAAGGAGAAGACAAAATTCCTGGATACGTTCGCATAGTATCTGGTTTCATGTTCCCTCAGGATGATGGTGATAGATCATGGATCAAAGAAAAATTAATATGCATGGATGAAACAATGTTCAGCTATGTATACATGATGATATCAAGCAATGTTGGCTTAGATGGTTCAGTTAATTCACTGAACTTAATTGACTATACGGAGAACACCACTCTAGTTAGCTGGTCTTTTGAAATTGACCCAGTTCATGGAGTGTCTAAAGATGGCTTAGTCGATTATTTGGGCTTTGTTTATAAGTCTTGTATTAATAGAATTGAAGGAGCAATTCTTAAAGAGCAGCTTTAAGAAAGAGATGGAATCCCAATGTGTTGTTCTTTGTGTGTTTTTAGAGTTTGGAATATAACTTTGTGGCATTTCCTTTTTTTTATGTGTTCATAAAAGCAAAAGTGTTGGTGTGTGTTCTGATCAAAAGGAAAGTTAAAAGCTCAGATTTTGATGAACTCTTGTTGTCTTTTAATGATGTTGATTGCATGATATGCTAATACATATATGACTCGTTTTTTTATATAATTTTTCAATCAAAAACATGTATGATTGCATGATATTAAAAAAACATATATGCGTTATTTCTCTAATTTCTCAATCCAACTAGTATGTAGAGGACTTGGTCTCGAGGTGACAAGGTTGCAATAATTTCCCTTTTGTCTCATGTTAATTGTTTACAAGGAGTTGTGAGCTTTTCAACAATATACAAATGTAAAAGGTTATAGAAAGAAGATTAATGGTAAGGGAAAGAAAGTTAAAGCTTAAACAAATCTCATTAAAAAAGTTCAGAATAACAAGCTATACTGATTAGAATCTTAATAAATAATAAACAAATAAATTCCTAGGACAAACGTGAACTCTTCACTGACTCATGCATGCCCAGACAATACAATCTTCTTTAGGTATATTTACTGCTTGCATTAGATATAATCTGAATATAGAGGCAAATCTAGTAAGATATTTAAAGGTTAACTAACAGTGCATGTATACCTTTAATCATTACCAAAGATAACCAATAGTACAAATTTTGCAAGGAAACTAAAGTGAATGTTGTCAGAATAGGCATTCTAGTTTAACAGCAATTTGACGATCAAACTGTTTTTATTGTATATAAGAACATGAAAGACATATAGCTGTGTGAATTGTGATGGATGGTTAAATTTACAAGATGGCAACTTCATAACATAAATTTGAATTAACAATCCAAACCCGTACGTTTAAAGATTAATACATGAATTGTTTAAAAAATAAAATTTAAATATAAACACAATTTTTTAAAGGTATGGATGCGACAGTAAATAAAAAGGGAAAGCAGTTCATATTGATGGAATCATGCAAGTCCCGTGAGATATCACCGCTCTATTTAGAAAATAACTGCGTTTGACAGTCATATATGCCAGTTGCTAGATCTAATTCTCAATTTATTATAGAACTGCACTGTGTGTTATTCACTGCAATTTCAGTTCTTCATTTATGATGAGCAAGCACACATGTATACCTAATCATAAAACATTTGTTTCTCCGCATTTATTTTTCAGGATAAAGTTGGATGGAAGGAAAGAAAACTAATCTAGTTTCTTTGATTCCTGAACTAAATTTAATCATTTGTTTTGTCCTAAATGCATGTATTAAAACACATCACATGAATATACACGTGTTTTAAATTGACTTGTAAATTTACCGTTATCGTTGATTTTGAAGAACTATTACCTATAATTTATCATAGAAAATATTAAATTTACCATTATAATATCGATTAAACTGGTATTTCAATTTCAATCAAAAAGGATAAACAATTGACTAATAATGGTATGATAATAGAAAATTTACCGTTACTATAACAGTCCTATAAAGACTCATCAAACTTTTATTTGGTACGCGAGAACTCCAATCAAACACATAATTTACTATTATACTGTTGTTAAGAAGCAAAACTCAAACTCGACTTTCCTCGAACTTCAACCGTCCATGAAAAAATTGTAACACAGTTGAATCATGTTGTATAATGATATAAGGCAAGGCCCCAAAAAAACAATGGGTAGCCGTTGAAACAAATAGTAAAATAGTTTCCGATCGAGTTTACATTAGAATTTTGTGGTTTGCAGTCGTATTTCAATACCTAGTTTCAAATACGTTATACCAATAAGGTAAGAAAGTTTATACTTAATTTTTATAAGAGAAGACCATCTTTAGTGACCCTCTGTTTACATTTATCAAATTACTAAAAAATCTCTCTTTCTTTGATCAAAATTGAATTCTTTTTAACAATCCCAATGTTATTCTCTTTGAGTTCATTGACTCAATATTTGCACATTCGTCTCTCTCGTAATTACTTACAAATCAAGTATCTATTCATGGTGCATTCTTGACGAAGCAAAAGAGTCTGCGAAATTTGATCTTTGAATGAAGTAATTTCAAACACTACAAGGAAAAAGGCATTTTCCGACGACAGAAAACCGTCGGCGGTCGTCGGAAGCCGTCGGAAAATGCCGTAGAAAAATAAGGCGTCGGGGCGCAGTGATTCCGACGGCTTCCGACACATCTCGTCGTTCGTAATTCCGACGGCTTCCGACGCTTGTCGGAATCCGTCGAAAAAATATAACCTGAAAGCTGTCGGAAGCCGTCAGAAATCTGCTGTAATTTTTTTTATATTTCTGCTGCAATATAACCTTCCATCCACATTTCTCATACAAACACTATTCTGCATAATCCAATATATAATATTCCAACCAAATATAAAAAACAAAACTATACACAATTCACCAAACAAAAAAATGCATAAAATTAAGTCAAAACACATAATCATCACCCAACATCCACATAATTATACAACAACAGCTAAGTGTATCATAACATAGTACATAAATCAACAACTACCTCCACCGTCTACCAAATCATACAAAACAGAAAAAAACATACCGACCAAAGCAATCAATCAATCTTCTCCAGAATCAGAGCCAACAGAGGAAGGGACGCGGCCACCATACTGCTGCATGTACTCGACGATACGCTGGTCTAGCAACTGTGTGGTCTCTATGGCCTGCCGACGGTTCTGCTCCTCCAGCTGTGCCACTCTAGCCCGCAAATCTTCGATCTCTGCTAGATCGATCTGAGCTCTAGTCTGTCTACCCCATCTCTGACTGCTTGCCTGTAGTAAATATTTAATTTAGCTGTGTGATCTCTGTAAGTGTATGTGCAGGTATGTGAATGATTAGCAGTGTGATAATGTTATTTAATTTAGTTTATGCATGTATAATGTATACATTTGAAAATATGTTCTTTTGGCCGTTTTTAAATTGTGATTCAACCATTTATTAACAAAAATAATAGTACGTTACATTGCGAGATATCACTGCTTTTGATCTCTTTAATAGTAAATGTGACAAATGTATGCATGTGTACAACATATATCAGGCAAACTAAATTAAATAACATGTCTTTTTCGTTTTTTTTTTTGAAATGACATTCAAGTAACGAATTAATATATTTTGGTAATGCATAATGCTTTCATAACGAAGTGACTCAAAACCAATGTACTGAATTTGAAAACTTATATGATACCCAATATATTATTTACTTACCACTTGATTGCCAAATCCGTATCGTCTGCCATGCTCCGATGGATCCATAACTGACTCAAAAATAACATCCTCCTCATTCGTCGTCAGCTGATCTCGACCCGTATCAGCAAGGAGTTTCTGGCGCTGCTCCATAAACTTTTCATGCATTAACAAATTAATATCATCGTATCTTATTTCATTATATTTTAACAAGTAGAACAATTACTAATTAATACTGCATAAAATGAAATATGCTTACATGGCTCTTGCTGGATTTATCGTCCTACCATGTATACGAAAATGTCCCGTCCGGATTTACATGCTCGACAGCATGCGTACGAGTAAACACGTCCATATAGCCCACGGGACCATGTGCCTCGGCTTCCTGAAATTGATTTTTACATACAATTATTGTACATTTAAAATTATATAGCACAAACTATTTACAATTTGCATTCAGTAAATTTACCAACTCCTGCCGATACTGCTGAAATGACTTCGACCCTCCGCGATGAGTGACGGGATTTTTATTTCTGTTCGTAGAGTTTCTTTCCGACTCTGCCTGTACATTCAAAATTTGATACATTATTTATCGATCATGTATTTTTTGATATTTACTATCAGTCAAATAATTTTAAAAAAAATAGTATACTTGCCTTCGCCTCGTCAGTTTACAAGTATCCCAACCATGCTTGCCATACGCTCTCCCCCATCCAACGTGGTTTCTTACCTAATTTCTTGATTTCGAATATCGAGTCCCTATAGTTTTCGCATCTTCTTCATCCAATATTCTCGTGCCAACTGCATATCGTCTGTCTGAATGTCCATCTCATTCTGTGTTTCACGATAAAAAGCAAAAAGAATATTAAACTGTAAACGATAAACAGTAAAAAAAAACGACAAAAACGAATTAAAAATGGAAAACAAAAAAATATACTTACTAGGACATCCTGCCAAATACACTCTACTATTTGGGGAGGGATGTTATCCCACTTCGGCCAACACGCACTCATCCTACTTCGGTAAGAAGCTCTAGAAACATCCAACACAACCTTCGAGGGCAGTAGGTCGAACCCTCTGTTTTTAAATATGATACAGATAAGTACGTACGTATATCCAAAAAAATAAGATGTTGAATAAAATTTAATTCTTACCCCTCTGCTCTAGGTACTAAAGAAACTACAGGACGCTGTGATTCTTGCGATGGACCACTGCCATCGCCTTCTGAAGATCGGGAAGAGCTCCTACCTCTAGATGACATTACGATAAACCTGTGACATATATACACATCATTTCAAAAGAGAATAATAACATGATAATGAAATATATTTCATACGTAAATGACATCAACGGTATAAATTGCTAAATTAATGACTAAAATGGAAATAGAAATGGAAGTGTGTTATACCTGATTCATAATGGGTCTCATGTTCCGAAGATAAGCAGATTACATTACATTTTTAATAAAAATTGCTAAATAAATGACAAATGGAAATTACATAAAACATGTAAACAATGGTAAATGTACAGATTTGGTTTCATAGTTACATCAATTTCATAATACATCAAGAATTCAACATAGTTACATCAATTGCAAAAAAATCAGATTCGGATTTTTATCAATCATCGTCGTCTTCTGATTCAGATTCGGTCTCGTTTTCTACGATATATTCCTCTACACTGTCAAATGCTTCTACCAAAACATTTGATTCATCGATCAAAGGACCAATATCTGTATGATCGTCTGTAATTATTATTTCATTATTTTCCTCAAGATCTGCCTGATAAGCTTGTTCGTCTGGAATATTCTTCTCATCGAATGTAAATCTGGCCTTTGTTTTAAAAACTGCAGACCAATCTGCTTTATCTCTTTTTAGACACAGATAAGGAGCGTAATAAACTTGCAATGCTTGTTTGGCTAGTACAAAAGGATCGTACTTGTGATAGTGCGATGTATGCTTTATTTCGATAAGATTATAATCCTTGTGCACATTAATTCCAGAACCTGGAACATTCCTAAACCAATTGCATCTAAACATAAACACCTCCTCTGCGGGTCGTGAGAAATATGTCAGTTGCAAAATTTGTGTTAGAACGCCATAAAAATCATTTATGTGATTTTCTGGATCGGCACTACCTTTAAAAAATACACCAGTATTATTCGTTAATTTTTCTGCACTGTATTCTTTTGTGTTAAATTTATATCCATTGACGAAATATATTGCATATGCTTTGACCACTCTTTTTGGTCATATCGCAAGATGTTTCAACCCTTCGTCAACAACACAATTTCTCGGCTCATAAACGTAATTTGAAAATCAACAAGAAAATTCTTTACTGAGATCTCTGTTCGGATGTTCACGTTCATAAACACTGTATATATAAACAAATTACTACATTAGGTTATACACGCGCATGCATTATAGAAAAGAATAAAACACAAATTATTATTTCAGATAACCTAACAAACGGTGCAACCTTGGCACAATTTAGAAGGATATAAGTGTGTGCTACATGAAGATCTCTATCGTCTAACCATATTTCTACACATTTTCCAGAAGGCCGACCATGTTGTCTAAAAATAGATAACATTGCTTGAGAGGACTCTTGTTCGTCGCCTTCGTCATTACGAGGAACACTTTCAAATGATATATTCACATGGTCACTGAAATAATGAGAGAAAAAAACGAAGCTTCTTCTTTGATGTAAGATTTACATATCGAACCTTCAACTCGTGTTTTTTGCCTCACTTTTTTCTTCAGATGATTTAGATATCTATGCAAAATTAATTTACATTAACTTCATCTTTCAAATGCAATTAAATTACGTGATAACATATTACATACCTCTCAAATGGATACATCCATCCATATTGGACAGGACCTCGAAGTCGTGCTTCAGATTGGAGATGAACAGATAAATGTTCCATTACATTAAAAAAAACCCGACGGAAATATTTTCTCTAATTTGCAGAGCAATATAGGAATATCTACTTCAAGTTTACGTAAACGTTGCACTTTTAAAGTAGTCGAACAAAACTCTTTGTAAAACATACTAAGCTCCGTTACTACCTTCCAAACTTTTAACGGCAGTAGTTCTTTGAACATAACAGGAAATAAATTTTCCATCATTATGTGACAGTCGTGGCTTTTCATTTTGCTCAATCTACCGTTTTTAAAGTCAACACATCTACGAAGATTTAATGATATCCCATCAGGAAATCTTAACCCTTCCACCCATTTTAACACAACATTAACTTGATTATTATCTAATTCGTAACATGCTTTGAGTTTTTTTACAGTCATTTGGTTTCATATGAAGCTCAGGACGTTTGCATAATTCTTCTATATCGCGTCTTGATTTCAAATCATCCTTCGTCTTCCCTTTCACATTCAAAATTGTGTTAAAAACATTATTAAATACATTTTTCTCATTGTGCATCACGTCATTATGACGAAGCAGAAGATGTTTCCAATACGGCAACTCCCAAAAAATAGTTTGTTTGCACCAGTTATGAACAATCGATTTGCCTTTAATTTCTGTTTGCACTCCAGTTTCATATATCTTTGGATAGTCCCTAACAAGTTCATATATGTCTTTGCTTGACCATATCATCGGTGGTTGTCTGGTTTCTACTCTATTAGCTAAAAAGTTTTTCTTGTCTGCTCTGAAGGGATGCTTTACATGGAGAAAATATCGATGACAGTCAAACCATGAAATTTTCTTACCATGAGGTAAAGAAAATGGTCGTGTTTCATCCATGCAATATGGACATGCTAGACGACCGACAGTACTCCATCCTGAAAGCATTGCATAGGTAGGAAAATCACTTATAGTCCACAACAAAGAAGCAAACATACGAAAATTTTTCTTCTTGGACACATCGTATGTTTCTACTCCTTCGTTCCACAGTATTTTTAACTCCTCAATCAACGGTTGTAAATATACATCGATTCCTTGTGTCGGATCATCGGGGCCAGGAAGGACAATAGTAAGAAACATATATTGCGTTTTCATACACATCCCTGGAGGTAAATTATACGGTGTGACGATAATGGGCCATGATTAATATTTAGAACCAAATTGAGAAAATGGCGAAAAACCATCCGTACATAATCCTAATCTAACATTTTGACTCTCCGTTGCAAAATTTGGATACGTTTTATCAAAATGCTTCCATGCTTCTCCATCGGTCGGATGTGTCAACGTACCCTCTTCCTCCGTTCTCACACTATGTCATCTCGTATTAGATGCAGTTACAGAAAATGCATATAATTTTTGAAGCCTTGGAGTGATGGGTAAGTAATGCATACGCTTGTACGGAACTTCCTTCCCTTTCTTTTTTCTTGGTTTGTATCTCTCCTGATTACAAATTTTACAATTTCTAAGGTTTGCGTCTTCTTTCCAAAACAACATGCAACCTTTTAAACATGTATCTATTTTCTGATAAGGTAAACCAAAAGCCGACATAAGTTTTTTAACTTCATAGTGATTTTCACACATTAGATTATTGTGCGGCATATGTCTTTTTGTAGCTTGTACAATAGCCGTAAACCCAGCTTCAGTGATGTTGTATTTTGACTTCATCGCAATGTATTCTGCGATTATTGACAGTTGAGTTCCGCTTTTACAACCATCCCAAATAGGTTTCTTAGCAGCATCTAGTAAATCATAAAAAAAAATTGCTTTAATATTTGGTTCTTCAACATTTCCATCATCGTCGTCAACTTCAACCATAGGAAACATTGATCGTGCTGCATCTTCGACCATATTTTCTATACGGGTCGTCGTAACTGCTTCGTTAACGACACTTTCAGACTCTACAGAAGTATTTGCTACAACTTCTCCATGCCGATCCCAAACATAATACTCGGGTATGAAACCGTTTTGGCACAAATGAACTTTCACAATATCTGGTAACAAATACTTCAAATGTCTACACCTACTACACGGACAACGAATTTCTGGATCGTTTCCGTTATTACTTAAAGCGAATTCAACAAATACGTTTATACCATTATAAAAATCTTCTTTTATTGAGCCTCTCAGTCCTTTTCTTTGGTACATCCATCTCCTTCGATCAACAAAATAATCAATCATTTTTCCTATTTGAGAAAATGAGTCACAAGTTCAAAATTTAATATTTATTTTCATAAATACAAATTCGAAAAAGATTATTTTCATGGTCATATAATATATGAATTTAAAGAACTATTTCACAAATTAAAAAATATTTTCAAATATGACACATTTTATTTTTTAACGTATCGATACAAAATTTTATACAAAAAGATATTTTTTTCCATGGTCAGGCATCCTACTTCCCATTACAAACACAATAAGCATTTACATTTCGTATATTACTTCATCTCAAATGATTCAACAAAATTTCGGCAGCATTTCCCTTTTGTTCCCTGCATTGTACACAAATGCGTGTACGCAGGAAACAAAAAAGAAAAGTTAGGCCGAAATTTTATGAACTGTTTGAGACGAAGTAGTATACAAAATTAAATGCTTACGTGTTCATAACTTGTCTAATACATGGACAAATCCAACAAACATTGTACCGGATGAATATAAATGGTCGTTTTTTGAGAAAAACGACTATTTATATAACGATCATGTACAACACTCGTCGAACGGGGCCAAAAACTCTCTAAGGGACATTAGTTAATTAAATGTGCACATTTTACGAAAAAATACAGTTTTACTAACTGTTCACATTTACAAAAATATATTTTAATTTAACACATTTATTCGACGTATTACATCAACTTAAGGCCGGTTTAACATTTTTGTCATTTTTCAATACACACAATTATAATTTAGACTCATGCTTTTTTTGTTGCATAAGTCAATACGTGCACAATATAATACTCCTAGCTCGTGCATTCATTTTATCTTATTCCAACTAACACAATACAATGATAGCAGCGCTACACACATATACAATCGCAGAATCAAGGCATACACAACGATTTACATATACACGAACTACCACAAATTATACATGTTTTTCACAATTTCACGATAAAAGATGAAATAGGTATACCATGGAATGCAAGAAACTATTATAACACTATTGGAAACAATTTCAATCACCAATTAGCCCTAATTTATCAACTTATGCAAATCTAGAAATAGGGTAAAAATTGAATTTTTTGCGAAAATAAAAGATTATACCTGAGCTAGAAAGCAAGAGAGGTTGAATTCGTAGCCGGGGAGGATGCAAAAATACGAAATTAGTGATTGGAGGCTTGGGGAGTGAATTTGGGAATTTGTAATTAGGTTTTGGGTATTAGGAAATGAGGAAGAAGCGGCTCGGTTGGAGCCTGGAGTACGCGATTTTCCGACGGCCCGTCGGACGCCGTCCCCCCCCCTCGCTATTTAACCCTTTTCTAGTAGTGAAACTAGCTATGAATAAAACGATATATATATATAATAACGACTTCAAATTATCGATACTATTGACATTCCATTTCTTATACAATCACTGCATTACCAATTCATGTCTTATGGTATCTGAAACTGTTGACATTCCATTTCTCAAATTCCAATCTATTGGTTCATTCTCCCCAACGGTAGATGGTTTATGACTATAGTTCTCTTTAAAGTATTATTTTGGAATAAGATCAAGATTATCATCATATGACCAAAATTTGGTCGTTGTTCTTATATTTTCGTAATAAGTCATGAAAAGCAATTGTAACAATGATTACTTTGACTTGAGTCTGAAAATTGTATGTAGGAACATTCTTTAGAATCACAAATTTTACATTCATATTCCAAAAAAAAATTTGATCGTCATATATAAAACTTGATATGGTATCAAGATTATCATGTAATATCATAAAACCTTAAAACTTGATACCGAGGACATTGCGTAATATCATGCCAAGAAAATATGATATCGACGACTTCATTTGATATCACATTGCCAATGATAGAGTTGAGGGTGTGCCCTGAGGGCAATTATATAATTTATCATAAAATTTAACTCTTGTATAAGAATCTTGTTGGTATTAAAGTATGCTTTCGGCTTTGTTTACTATTACATATATTGTTATACTGTGATATAAATAATGATATGAATAGACTAAGCATATATGAGTAGAAAATCATTGGGAAAAGTATTAATCGACTACAACTGTGAATGTGTTCGTGACCATGAGTTTTAAATCGAACACTCAAATATTTATCCTTAAAATTTTCTTAGTCAAGCTGTATTGAGAAAAAGATACCGATACATCCATTAAAACTAGTGTACATAATGTTATCCTTATGATGGATTGTGAATTACCCACGAATGTTGATAACAGCAAAGGATTATGTATTTATGGCTGTTTGGAACAGTCACAGAATGATTCAATGAGAATCTTCTATAGGTTAATACAATTAAGTCAAAATATCACATTGTAATGACGTGCAGTAGCCTTCGGACTTGAGAGTATTATTGATTTTAAGTAGCTAGATTGTACTTTGATTGTGGTCAATCACATGACATCACGATCATGTTACAACCATAGTTGGATATACATTGAACTGCCTGAAGTGCAACACTACTCAAGAGAGGATTTGACTTTTTTATAATAGAAGTTTAGTATCACCGTAACTGGAAGTCAACTTAAAGTCAAAATCTTTGGTCAGAATAAAACAATTAATCGATAAATAAGATAGGATTGAATCAAGAACTTTAATTAAAGTAGTATATGTAATTAACTATAGGTGTTATTGGAATTTTTGACCATTGATCAAACTCTACATATCTTAATGATATAGTGATTGATAGAGTTAGGAGTATGTCCTAGGAGCAATTCTGTAATTTATTATAAATTATTAACTCTGTAATCAATTCTCGTTCGTAATAAAAAAAATTCTTTCCGTTATCTATCTTTATAACATGTTATAAATAATTAAATGTTTAACTAAAACTTATTTAGTAGAAAATCCATAAATGGTTTGTTTGTAACAGTAATTAAAAAGGTGATAATCATGAGCATAGTATCACAATATAATATGCATATTATTTTAAATATTCCTAGTCAAGATGTATCGAGACTGGATATCGATGCATTTGTTGAGACTAAAGTATGTAACGCTATCCAAATGTTGGGGAGTGTATTACTCATGACTATTCGAAGATCCAAGGGATTACGTACTGATAGTTATTGGATAACCATGGAATGACTCATTCGATAGTTTTATGTTAGTTGATATAACTAAGGTCAAATAGAAAATATTGATATGACTATCACTAAAACAAAAAAGACCTTTTGCAGCGTTTTAAAAATGTTGGTGTACTCATTCACAATGTTTTGAAGAACGCTGTCTAAATCATGCTGCAATAGAGTCTGGAGATACCGCAGCGTTGCTAAAAATAGGGATACTGAAGCTTTTATAAAATGCTGCTGTAAATTATTTGTACAACATTTCTGAAACGTTGCCAACTCATTTAGCAGCGTTTTGTAGAATGTAGACTAATGCCAAACTTCAATAAGACCAGCCCTATAATGGTATTTTTAAAACGCAACTAAAGGAATTATCGTAGTATATTAGATAATAGTTTTAATAGTTGCAGCCTTTTCATTTTGTTGCGGCTTATTTCTCTTCAACATTTTGCAGCACTTTCAAAACACTGTGTTATATTAATGTTTTTACTACATTTAGCAACTACTGCAGCAAGTTTTAAAACAGTTATAATAGCCATGAAAAATGTATTCAAAAACAAAATGCTTAATTCAAAAAAGACCAATAGATATAATCTGATAATATAAGTAGTTATAAAGATTAAACATAATCAAAGCTAAATTAATTTCATACACACAAAAATTTAGTCATATACAATATTTCATGAGCAATATTTTAAGTAAAAATGTTAGCAACATAATCTAATAAAAAGAGCATGCTAAAAGAGCAAATAAACCGTGGAAAGTCCAAGCTCGTCTTCTTTAAGAGTCCAATATTCCTATAAATAAAAAATGCAATTAGAAAGCGGTAGAAGAGAGCAAATATGGATTTATTTAGCATCAAATATAGCAAGTTCAAGTTCAAGTTAATTTGACAAAGATGCTTGCAATACTATTCTATTTCATCTCATTATTTTTTTATGTTTCTTATCAAAATTTAGAAGGAACTAAAACTCTTGTTGTCAGCAGTCAAATATAGAACCGCTTATCATTTTTAGCAGGTAAATCTCATTATATGTATTTCAAATAAGCATTGGCTCTACCAGTAGTAGCCGTAGCAACCAAACATAGGGAACGAATTCTACAATCAAGATTATTAATTATTAATTGGAGAAGAAGACAATGGCCCAATGCTTGCTTAATTCTACAATGAAGATTGTTAATGACAATGGCCTAATGCTTGATAAATTGACTTTAATTAAAATCAGTTTTTTAATGAAGGGAGAAAATAAATACAAAAGCCATACCCATATTGGTGATGATTGAAATAAAGTGATTGGTTTGGTATTCTAAATCGATATAAACTCTAAATTTGAATTATCACTGTAGAATAGGTTTAGAAAATAGTTATGATTTGATTAATTAAATGACTGTAACTTCCTATATGTAATATTGACATTAGAATGTCACTTCAGCATTTACATACTAACGCCATTAAAATTATACTTTTATACCTCAAGATTTTATTTCATTAATTGATTACTTTAATTATGCTGGTTTAAAAGATACCAGAACATGTTTAATTTGAGGCAAGCAGAGGCCCCAGTTTTGATGTTCATTCATATCCAGTCTAAATTTAACTAATGATTTTTATGTTATTTTAAAGATGGTAAACTAACATTACCGATGTACGATGAAAACGGCCTATAATTTTCTATAGATTATAAAATAAACATTAAATTCAAATTTAACCACCCAAATCCAATTCCAATCATACTTGTCTTATTTTTGAAAGATATATTGTCGGGCGTAAATTTTGAATTTAATTTATTATCCCTCATCTATACAAGACGTTTACTTATTTTGATCTTTTCTGATATATTAAAATTAATTTTAGCTATGACTACTCAGCCCTAATTTTAATAGTCCTTGTATTTGAAAAAACTATTGTTAGACGTAAACTATTTTTTTGAACATTATTTAGTTGTCGGCGAGGGGATTCAGTGCCAACACATCTTCACGGACAATCAAGAGAGATACCACTGTCTCGTAGAAGATATCCCATTGGACAAAAAATCCAGAACCCTACCGATTTAGCTTAAAAATGATATCCAACTGATCAGTACCGGTGTGGTTACGGGAAAATTTACTATTATTATGAAAGCCCTTTTAAAGTTATGCTTTTGTCTTCAGGATTTGGAGTATGGAATATGTTTTTGGTGTACTAATCACATGAACCTTGTTCCATTCAAAGGTATATTCTTTGTACAAATGTGAAGAACTGCACTTCTATATGATATATATCATCAATTAAAAGAAAATTCGAAGAGATACCTGTAGCAGCTGCAGCTTTGAGGGCCCTAATATCACCATTAGACCGCACATTTGCAGTCGACTGAATCATATTCAGTACTTGATCTCTAAAAACTCCCATTTCACCTGCCTTTGCCATACAGTGTGACGCTATCAATACAGTAGCCGATGATATAGCTGTGCACATACTCGAATCACTATATCCTTTGCTAGCTGTAACAGCTGCTACGGCAGCAGCTACCCCAGCCACCGAAGTGGCAGCATACACTTGTGCTTTTTGGCATCGATCTTCTTCTTTCTTACACGATTTCTTTGTTTTACTTCTCTTGAGGAGACTGTTATTTTTTTGATAGTTAACGAGAGAAAAGGATGATGTTAAAACTTCCTTTGCTTTAGGTGTTCATTTTAGCTAATGATATAGAAGTAAGGTACCTTGATATATCCGTAATCTTTTGAAGAAAAATGAGGGGAATGGACTAAACTATTCTTCTCTTCTTTGACATCGAAACCTGCATTACTGTGAATTAAAGGAGGAGGAAGAAGCTTATCATTGAGTGCTTTTGAGAGCTCAGACACTGAGAGGCTCCAGGACCCTGTAAGGAACTCCATTGCTTCTGTAGGTGTTTCTGGAACTTCCTCGCCATTTTCTAGATGAAAATTCACATTCTTGTTGGAGCAAACAAGTCGTCCTATGCAAGCTTAACAGAATCGAAGAAAAGCAATAGCATTAAGGCTCGCGTCATTGTTAAATTATTGTTATATATATGCATGTGTGCGTGCGCGCGCGTGTGTGTAAACCAGCAAAAGAATCAATATGTGAAGTTGGTGATCTATCAAAAATTATTGTTACGCACTCTCTATTTATAATCACTGCAGAGTTCTCGATGAGGGATGGAAATGTATGTGAAGTTGGTGATCTATCAGAAACTATTAATAATATTTGTATCTGAATGCTCAAAATGTGTTTGTCAGTGTAACCTAGGACATTATCGTTAATAGTGTTATATTCATCACAGTTCTGTTCTAATTTAGACACTATGATATGAGCTTTTAGTTTGTCTAGTGAAAATTGTCCAATTTTTTTTTAAATTTCAATAATCTTGCCAATGAAGTTCATTCTAGTTATGCTGAAGTGCATGAGCAATCCAAGCTCCCTCAACGTAGGGTATTACTTCTAGGATACTTGCCAATACATTAAGGATTTTTTGTGGATGTACCATGAAACTCAAGCTGTAACTAATGGAAAAAGTAGGTTATGTCTACTCAGTTTGAAACTAATGGAAAAAGTAGTTCTCTTGACTTAAGAATATTGTTGATCTTCAATATGAAAGCTCTGCCTTAATTACAATTAAATCATGGCACGTCGACCATCGAACAACTATATTAGGGTCGAGTGAAAGTATTGGAAGTGAAACACTATTCAAGAAAGAATTCATTTCCTTAATTATGTAGGGTCGTATCACGGTCAACCGAAGTCAACTCAAAGTCAAAATCTCTGGTTAGAGTTGTTCGGTCAATAATAATTGTTATTATTGAACCAAGGACTTAGTATTTGGACTATAGAGTTGAATATGAATGATATTGGAATTTTGACCGTTACCAAAATTCATAAGTCTAAAGTGATATACTTTTGACAAAGAAAATTGGTATAAATAACTATCACTACTGGTTAACGTTTAATAAAGTAAAATTAGATTTTACCAATATCGAGTAAGCGATAAATTTATCCATAATGTCACACTACCTGCTAAGTAAAGTGTGAACATTATTATTTGAATTGTTCAATACTAATAGCTGACCAATTTACACCTAAGAGTCACACAACTGAAATGTTGAATACTTATGTTACCACCTGATTTAATTAAATTATAATTGTTATAAATTAATTAAATTAATTAATATTTATGAAAAATTAGTCATACAATTTTATTTGATGTATATTGAACAATGTGTTTACAATAGTTATAAATATACTGATCGGTATACGATATCGGTACGCATTTAAATTGGATTTAAATATAATGAATAAATTTCATGCTTTGGAATGAACGTGAGGCCTATATGGGGCATGGTGATTTCGGCCAAGGACCAGCAAGTTTTGGCCTGCCAAGAGTTGGTTGGGTGGGGGGCTTTGAATGGTTAAAGGGGGAGAAAAGGTAAGAGAGAAATAAGGATTTTTGATCCACTTTTCACTCCATTTCCTCTCCCTTATGTAATGTCATCAAGCTTCACTTGGACATGACTTTACTGCACTCCACTCTTTGAAAATTTTGATTGAAAATCACCCCACTCTAACTCCAAAATTCCAAGCACAAAATACATCAAAAACACTTTGATCTGATCATCAATAGTAGGCAGTTCGGGAGCCAGCAACTCTGGAACTTGGAATTCAAATCAGGGAGCAATTTCATTTTTTCTAAGTGTGATCTCCAGGCCTTAATGAGAGGTATACTGCTGATTTATTAACATACTTAATTGCTTAGTTTATCATTCCATTATATGTTAGCTAGACAAATTTTATAGCCGATAAAGTTAGGGGTATGCCCTAGGAATAATTCTGTAATTTATCATAAATTAATTAACCGTGTAATCAATTCTCTAATAACGATGTTTTTATTTCTGTTATATATTTGTTATAATGTGTTATAAGTAATTAAATATTTAATTAAAATATATTTAACAGAAAATCTATAAATGTTTGTTTGTTATAGTAATTACAAATAGTTGTAATCACGAGTATTGTATAACAATATAATAAACAAATCATTTTAAATATTTCTAATCAAGATGCATCGAGATTGGATATCAATGTATCCGTTGAGACTAGAGTATGCTCTCTAAATGCTAAGCAGTATATTACTCATGACTGCTAGGGGCACTAAGATGTTACATATTGATAGTTATTGGATAACCATGGAATGACCCACTCGATGTTTTCTGTTGGTTAATTTAACAAAGGTCAAATTGAAAATATCAATGTGACTAAATTATGCAGTTCTCTTGACTTAAGAATGTTTTCGATCTTCAATGTGAAAGCTCCACTTTGATTATAATAAAATCATGGCATGACGTCCATCGAGTGACTATAGTTGGGTCAAGTGGAAGTATTGGAAGTGTAATATTATTCAAGAGAGGATTTGTCTCCTCGGTTATATAGGGTTAATATCACGGTCAACTGATGTCAGTTCAAAGTCAAAATCTCTGGCTAGAGTTTTTCAGTTGATAATAATTGTTATTATTGAACCAAAGACTTTGTATTCAGACTATAGAGTTGAATATGGATGATATTGAAATTTTGACCATTACCAAATTCTATAAGTCCGAAGTGATATAGTTTTGATGAAGAGAATTGATGTAAATAATCATCGCTACTCCATAATGCTTAATAAAGTAAAATTGATTTTACCAAAACCAAGTAAACAATAAATTTGGCTAAAATATCACAACTACTGCTAAATGACGTATGAACGTTAATATTCGAATAGTTAGATATTAATCGTTGATTGAATATACACGTAAATCACACAACTGAAACGTTATATACTCCTTTGACCACATGATTTAATTAATTTGTAATTGTTATAAATTGATTAAGTTAATTAATGTTTATGAAATATTAGTTATAAAAATTTTATTTGATGTGTTGGACAATGTTAATAATAGTTATAAATATATTAATCGATATGCGATATCGCGCGCATTTAAATTGGATTTAAATGCAATAAATATTGTTCGGACTTGAAGTGGGCTTGAAGCCAATACGAGGCATAGGAATTTTGGCCATGGAATGGATGGCCATGAGATGGGAATCGGGGTTGGTTTTTGATGTGATAATAGATAGAGAATGGGTAAAAGAAAAAAAGGGATCTTGATCCTACTTTAACTCTCTAGTCTCTCCTTTATATATAGACTTTAACCTTTATTCTAAAGCTTGGTTTCGGAGCCTCCGCCATTCTCTTGCTGGTCAAAAATTATACCACCTTTTCCTCTAATATTTTCAAGCTCAAATCAAATAAGTTCAAAGCTATTCGATAGTCGGTGGTCAACAATTTGAAGCTAGCACCTTCAGCATTGGAATTGGATTCAAAGGAGCTCGTATCTACATTTTCAACGTGTATTCAATAGGCCTTGGTTAAGGTATGTTTTGGATTTACAAATACAAATTAATGTTGTATTAATTTTATATCGTATGACATTTAGATCGGTAGGGGATGAATCTAGTATGTCGGTACATCATCATATTCATGGTGGTTGTATATTTATGTGCTTATGTAATTTATAAATAAAAAATTATTTATATAACATAACAATACTCACGTCATAAAAAAATTTAAATTTAAAATAATATTATTTAAATCAAAAATGTTTCATAAATATAAATATTAAATATACATCATACAAATTATGTTTGAAAATTTTATATAATTAGCTTCATACTTGAAAGGCTCTCATCATGAAAATTATATATATATATATTATTTAAATCATATTAATTTCATAAATCTATAACATCAATAAATGTATCATATAAAATATGTTTTAAATTTATGAAATTAATTTTATACCTAATATGCTTTTGGAAAAAAATTAAAATTAATTTTTTAAACAAATTAATAAATAAGTAATTAAAAATACATATTTGTAAAAATTAATAATTAAGTATAAAATTGATTTTATATTATAATATATATATATATATGTGTGTGTGTGGATATATTTAAATGTTAAAATAATTATTTACAATATTATAATATATTAGTATACAAATTTTCATGTTCAAAATAATTTTATTTTAATTTTATTAATTCGCGAATGAAATTAAATTTTACTAAATATTAAAAAAAAAAATTTAAAATGTGAGCATTATTGGAAGTGTGTGTATATTTTATATGCATATTTTTATATATTTCATTATGTATTGACATTTATATATTTATTAGCAAATTATTTATAATTATATATATATATTATAATTATATATATATATTATAAGTATATATATATATATATATTATAAGTATATATATAATTAGATTTTTTTTGGATTCTATAATAAAATAAATAAATTTTTAATCTTCTATTTAAAATGATTTTGCATTTATTTAATTTCATATCTACATAATGTATATATTTTATAAATTCCTTATATATATTATTTAAAATTATACATGTATATGTAATACTTTATATATATATATATATATTATTTAAAGCACATAAGCATACATTTGAATGATATATTTGTATATTAGAGGGGCTAACATGTCCGTTGTGGTGTAAATCTCAATACTTATATACGCATGTCAAACCTTACACGGATTGTTATGTTATACTTGCGCACACACACACACACATATATGTATATGATACATGTATATATATAATACAATATTGATTACATAATATAATACTATATTATAAATTTGAATATAATAATGATTTTATTTAAAAGAAATTTAGATGTGTTCTAAATGAATTATACTTCATAAACCTAATAAAGATCCAAAATGATAAAAAAAATTAAAATTCACATATTACTTCCGCTGCAGGCTGACCCAGATCCATTAATGGTATGAGAACCCGATAGCTTATGTGGTCTAAATTAGTTATGTAAGGATTAACTAATTAAGCTCACAACCTAGATAGTAGGGTGCCTAGAAAGGTAGTGTCGAAGGATTGGGTTTAGACAATCAAGTACTCTGCTCTACCTGGTTATTGGCTGGCTCGAACAGATATGTGTGCCCAAAGGTTGCCCCTAATAGAAAAGGCCCAATTTGAATTAGGCATTGGGCTAATTTTCAAAATTATTTGAAACACTACAAGGGAAAAGGCATTTTCCGACGGTTGAAAACCGTCGGCGGCCGTCGGAAAAAGCCATCGGAAAATAAGGCGTCGGGGTGCAGTAATTCCGACGGCTTTCGACACAGTTCACCGTATGGGATTCCGACAGCTTCCGACGGTTTCCGACAAGTGTCGGAAGCCGTCAGAAACCGTCGGAAAAAATGGTCTAAAAACTGTCGGAAGCCGTCGGAAAAATATAACCTGAAAGCCGTCGGCTGCCGTCGGAAATCTGCTGAATTTTTTCTTTATTTCAACTGCAATATAGCCTTCCATCCACATTTCCCAAACAAACACTATTCCACCAATACTATAGAATTCAATATACACAATTCAATATATAATATTCCAACCAAATATCAAAAACCAAACTATATACAATTCACCGAACAAAAAATACAAAAAATTAAGTCAAAACACATAACCATTAACCAAACTAATGTACAATACATAATAATATCCACAACACCAAATGTTCTATCAATTCCTACATCCCCAACATCCACATAATTATGCAACAAAACAGCTAAGTGTATCATAACATTGTACATAAATCATACAAAACAGAAAAAAACATACCGACCAAAGCAATTAATCTCCTCCCGAACCTGAGCCAGTAGAGGAAGGGAAGCGGCCACGATACTACTGCATGTACTCGGCGATACGCTGGTCTAGCAACTGTGTGGTCTCTATGGCCTGCCGATGGTTCTGCTCCTCCAGCTGTGCCACTCTAGCCCACAAATCTTCGATCTCTGACTGGTGGCCTGTAATAAATATTTAATTTAGCTGTGTGATCTCTGTAAGTGTATGTACTGAATTAAAAATATGCATATTCTGGCAAACTAAATTAAATAACATGTTTTTTTTCGTTATTTTTATTTTTGAAATGACATTCAAGTAACGAATTAATATATTTTGGTAATGCATAATATTTTCATAACGAAGTGACTCAAAACCAATGTACTGAATTTGAAAACTTATATGATACCCAGTATATTATTTACTTACCACTTGATTGCCAAATCCGTATCGTCTGCCATGCTCCGATGGATCCATAACTGACTCAAAAATAGCATCCTCCTCATCCGTCGTCAGCTGATCTCGACCCGTATCAGCAAGGAGTTTCTGGCGCTGCTCCATAAACTTTTCATGCATTAACAAATTAATATCATCGTATCTTATTTCATTATATTTTAACAAGTATAACAATTACTAATACTGCATAAAATGAAATATGCTTACATGGCTCTTGCTGGATTTATTATCCTACCATGTATACGAAAATGTCCCGTCCGGATTTACATGCTCGACAGCATGCGTACGAGTAAACACGTCCATATAGCCCACGGGACCATGTGCCTCGGCTTCCTGAAATTGATTTTTACATACAATTATTGTACATTTAAAATTATATAGCACAAACTATTTACAATTTGCATTCAGTAAATTTACCAACTCCTGCCGATACTGCTGAAATGACTTCGACCCTCCGCGATGAGTGACGGGATTTTTATTTCTGTTCGTAGAGTTTCTTTCCGACTCTGCCTGTACATTCAAAATTTGATACATTATTTATCGATCATGTATTTTTTGATATTTACTATCAGTCAAATAATTTAAAAAAAAAATAGTATACTTGCCTTCGCCTCGTCAGTTTCCCAGTATCCAACCATGCTTGCCATATGCTCTCTCCCATCCAACGTGGTTTCTTACCTGATTTCTTGATTTCGAATATCGAGTCCCTATAGTTTTTACGCGTCTTCTTCATCCAATACCCTCATGCCAACTGCATATCCTCTGTCTGAATGTCTATCTCAGACTGTGTTTCATGATAAAAAGACAAAAGAATATTAAACTGTAAACGATAAACAGTAAAAAAAACGACAAAACGAATTAAAAATGGAAAACAAAAAAATATACTTACTAGGACATCCTGCCAAATACACTCTACTATGTGGGGAGGGATGTTATCCCACTTCGGCCAACACGCACTCATCGTACTCCGGTAAGAAGCTCTAGAAACGTCCAACACAACCTTCGAGGGAAGTAGGTCGAACCCCCTGTTTTTAAATATGATACAGATAAGTACGTATGTATATCAAAAAAATAAAATAAGATGCTGAATAAAATTTAATTCTTACCCCTCCGCTCTAGGTACTAATGAAACTATAGGATGCTGTGATGCTTGCGATGGACCACTGCCATCACCTCCTGAAGATCGGGAAGAGCTCCGTCCTCTAGATGACATTATAATAATCCTGTGACATATATACACATCATTTCAAAAGAGAATAATAACATGATAATGAAGTATATTTCATACGTAAATGACATCAACGGTATAAATTGCTAAATTAATGACTGAAATGGAAATAGAAATGGAAGTGTGTTATACCTGATTCATAATGGGTCTCATGTTCCGACGATAAGCAGATTACATTACATTTTTAATAAAAATTGCTAAATAAATGAAAAATGGAAATGACATAAAATATGTAAACAATGGTAAACGTACAGATTTGGTTTCATAGTTACATCAATTTCATAATACATCAAGAATTCAACATAGTTACATCAATTGCAAAAAAATCAGATTCGGATTTTTATCAATCATCGTCGTCTTCTGATTCAGATTCGGTCTCGTTTTCTACGATATTTTCCTCTGCACTGTCAAACGCTTCTACCAAAACATTTGATTCATCGATCAAAGGACCAAAATCTGTATTATCGTCTGTAATTATTATTTCGTTATTTTCCTCAAGATCTGCCTGATAAGCTTTTTTGTTTGGAATATTCTTCCCATCGAATGTAAATCTGGCCTTTGTTTTAAAAACTGCAGACCAATCTGCTTTATCTCTTTTTAGAGACGGATAAGGAGCGTAATAAACTTGCAATGCTTGTTTGGCTAGCACAAAAGGATCGTACTTGTGATAGTGCGATGTATGCTTTATTTCGATAAGATTATAATCCTTGTGCACATTAATTCCAGAACCTGGAACATTGCTAAACCAATTGCATCTAAATAGAAACACCTCCTCCGCGGGTCGTGAGAAATACGTCAGTTGCAAAATTTGTGTTAGAATGCCATAAAAATCATTTATGTGATTTTCTGGATCGTCACGACCTTTTACAGAAGGCCGACCATGTTGTCTAAAAATAGATAACATTGCTTGAGAGGACTCTTGTCCATCGCCTTCGTCATTACGAGAAACACTTTCAAATGATATATTCACATGGTCACTGAAATAGCGAGAGAAAAAGAACGAAGCTTCTTCTTCGATGTAAGATTTACATATCGAACCTTCAACTCGTGCTTTTTGCCTCACTTTTTTCTTCAGATGATTTAGATATCTATGCAAAATTAATTTACATTAACTTCATGGTCGAAAATGCAATTAAATTACGTGATAACATATTACATACCTCTCAAATGGATACATCCATCCATATTGGACAGGACCTCGAAGTCGTGCTTCAGATGGGAGATGAACAGGTAAATGTTCCATTACATTAAAAAAACTAGCGGAAATATTTTCTCTAATTTGCAGAGCAATATAGGAATATCTACTTCAACTTTACGTAAACATTGCACTTTTAAAGTAGTCGAACAAAGCTCTTTGTAAAACATACTAAGCTCCGTTACTACCTTCCAAACTTTTAACGGCAGTAGTCTTTGAACATAACGGGAAATAAATTTTCCATTATTATGTGACAGTCGTGGCTTTTCATTCCGCTCAATCTACCGTTTTTAAAGTCAACACATCTACGAAGATTTGATGATATCCCATCAGGAAATCTTAACCCTTCCACCCATTTTAACACAACATTAACTTGATTATTATCTAATTCGTAACATGCTTTGAGTTTTTTACTGTCATTTGGTTTCATATGAAGCTCAGGACGTTTGCATAATTCTTCTATATCGCGTCTTGATTTCAAATCATCCTTCGTCTTCCCTTTCACATTCAAAATTGTGTTAAAAACATTATTAAATACATTTTTCTCATTGTGCATCACGTCTATATTATAACGAAGCAGAAGATGTTTCCAATACGGCAACTCCCAAAAAATAGTTTGTTTGCACCAGTTATGAACAATCGATTTGCCTTCAATTTTGTTTGCACTCCAGTTTCATATATCTTTGGATAGTCCCTAACAAGTTCATATATGTCTTCGCTTGACCATATCGTCGGTGGTTGTCTGGTTTCTACTCTATTAGCTAAAAAGTTTTTCTTGTCTCCTCTGAAGGGATGATTTACATGGAGAAAATATCGATGACAGTCAAACCATTACAAACACAGTAAGTATTTACATTTCGTATATTACTTCGTCTCAAACAATTCAACAAAATTTCGGCAGCATTTCCCTTTTGTTCCCTACATTGTACACAAATGCGTGTACGCAGGAAACAAAAAAGAAAAGTTAGGCCGAAATTTTATGAACCGTTTGAGACGAAGTAGTATAAAAAATGTAAAGGCTTACTGTGTTTATAACTTGTCAATACAGGGACAAATCCAACAAACATTGTACCAGATGAATATAAATGGTCGTTTTTTGAAAAAAAGCGACTATTTATATAACGATCATGTACAACACTCGTCAGACGGGGCCAAAAACTCTCTAAGGGACATTAGTTAATTAAATGTGCGCATTTTACGAAAAAATACAGTTTTACTAACTGTTCACATTTACAAAACTATATTTTAATTTAACACGTTTATTCGACGTATTACATCAACTTAAGACTGGTTTAACATTTTTGTCATTTTTCAATACGCACAATTACAATTTAGACTCATGCATTTTTTTTACATAAGTCAATACGTGCACGTACAATATAATACTCCTAGCTCGTGCATTCATTTTATCCTATTCCAACTAACACAATACAATGATAGCAGCGCTACACACATATACAATCGTAGAATCAAGGCATACACAACGATTTACATATACACGAACAACCACAAATTATACATATTTTTCACAAATTCACGATAAGAGATGAAATAGGTATACCATGGAATGCAAGAAACTATTATAACACTATTCGAAACAATTTCAATCACCAATTAGCCCTAATTTATCAACTTATGCAAATCTAGAAATAGGGTAAAAATTGATTTTTTCGCGAAAATAAGAGATTATACCTGAGCTAGAAAGCAAGAGAGGTTGAATACGAAGCCGGGGAGGATGAAAAAATACGAAATTAGTGATTGGAGGCTTGGGGAGCGAATTTGGGAATTTGGGGAAATCATTTTCATGTGCTGAAATGAGGAAGAAGAGGCTCGACTGGAGCCTGATGTTCGCGATTTTCCGACGGCCGCCGACGGCCCGTCGGTAGCCGTCGGAAAATCGCCGTCGGAAGCCGTCGCCCCACCCTGTCGCTATTTAATCTTTTTCTAGTAGTGAAAATAAAAAATATAAGATTTTAAATTTAAAGTTAAATTTAAATAAAATATATACGTATTATAAAAGTATATAATGACTTTTTTCAAATGTTTAAAAATAAATATTAGATTAATTTCAAAATAAATTTTATTAAGATTAATAAAATAAATAAATTAATTAAATAAGTTAATTAAATGAAGCATATATACATATGTAATCTGTATTGATATGTGTTATGTTGTCTGAAATGTTTAAGACAATATAAGAGTACATGTATGTTTATAAAGTAATTTTTCAAACTAAAAAATTTAATTAAAATAGTGTAATGAAATAAATTAATTAAAATTTAATCAATATATTAAAATACATAATTGTGTGTGTGTGTATAAATGTATCGCTATAAAGGTTATAGTCTATCCAATATACTAAGTTAAAATTGAATTAAATAATTAATTAAGATTTAATTAATATAATGTTATACATAAGGTTATTATATAAGCTAACTAAAATATAAATATTATATAATAATAAGACTTATATAATATGAATGTATAAACTAAAGGTGGAATATTAAGAAACCCTAAATAGATTTAAGGAATAAATACATACATGAATGTACATATATTGTGATTCCTGATATGTCCAACACTTGAATCACGAGGGTATTTTATAAGAAATACATTATTCCATAAGTCGATATCATTCAATATAATATATTGAAGATCTATAATCTTCAATATAATATTGTCATTTACCATATATATATATATATATATATATTTTACTTGCATACTCCTTAGTTGTTGAGTAAACTCAAGCTAGAAATGTTATGTGTAGTATTATTAATATATGAATAGACGAGGTAAGATAACTATATGTATTTGTTGAGTAAACTCGAGGTACATATGCTATACTTAAGTCGTCGCAATATGGTAGGTACGAGTGAATAATTTCATTTCACTTTGTTGAGCAAACTCAAGGTTGAATTGAAATTATGACAAGGTACCATGGGTTAGGAGTTGTCTATAATACAAATGATAAGAAGTTATTCATCATATGTGGAGCTATGGCTTATTGAGCAAACTCAAGGTCAGAATTTCAAAACGGATGAGTCCTAACATCTTCTAGTGAAGTCGAAAGACTTCTATGTTTTGACTTAGGGTTTGACAAAACATAAAAGACTAGTGGGAGCTTATTAGTAAAATGAAACATGAAGTTTAACCCTACTAATATAAGAAGAACATCTACTATGATATTGTCCTAATAATCTACCAATTAAAACTTGCAGAAAAATGACAACTCAAAAACTTTTTTCTGAAAGTGACAAACTTACCGGACCAAACTATACCGATTGGCTAAGAGTGATTAAGATAGCGTTGACTTACGAGTGTCTTTGGTCAGCTATTACATGAGAACCTAAAGAACAATCCGCTGATGATGCGGACCTCCAACATAGATTTTCTTATGAGAAATGGGTTTTAAACTTAGAGATCGCCCAAGTTTTTATGTTTTCTATGTTAGACAAGTCGTTGCAGAGGCAGCATGAAAACATGTCAGTCTATGAGATATTTGATAGTTTCAAGGCCCTATTTGGTGAGCAGTCACGTTCCGTAAGATGCGAGCATATGAAGAAGCTGTTCAATACTAAAATGACTAAAGGATAGAAAGTGGATGATTATGAACTGATGATGAAAGGCTATATTGATAGGCTTTCTCAATTGAACATACAGATAAGCAATGAATTACAAGTTAATTTGACCATTGGTTCTCTTACACCTTAGTATGAATCGTTCATACTGAATTATAATATAAACCAATTGAATGTGAATCTCATAAAGCTCCTTAATATGTTGAGATCAGTCAAGTTTACATCTAAGGATCACGGGGTTATGCTTGTTGTAAAGGGTGATGCATCATCTTCGAAAGGTTCGAAGAAGCGGAAAAGAGAAGGTAAGAAGAACAAGAAAGGTATGAAAACCAATAACAAAGGTGAATTTCACCACTGCCATAAGAAAGGTCATCAGAAAGGAACTGTCCTGATTGCTTAAATATTGTTAGAGAAAGAAAGTAGAATGGTTTTGCAGCTCCATTAGGTATATTTATGATTCAAAATTGTTTTGTAGTCAATAAAATGTCTTGGTTCTGCAGTTCCATTAGGTATATAAATTTGGTCAAAATGTCACATAACTTGTTAATGACGTGTGAGTGTTAATATTCGAATAGTTTGATATTAATCGCTGATCGAATTTACACCTAAAGAGTCGCACAACTGAAACGTTAATACTCCTTTGACCATATGATTTAATTAATTTGTAATTGTTATAAATTAATTAATATTTATGAAATATTAGTTATAAAATTTTACATGATGCGTTGAACAATTTTGATAAATTTGTTTATAATGGTTATAAATATCTTAATCAATATGTGATATCGGTACGCGTTTAAATTGATTTAAATGCAATAAATATTGTTCAGGCTTGAAGTAGGTTTGAAACCTATATGAGGCATAGAATTTCAACTATGATATGATCATAGAATGGGCGACCATGAGATCGGAATAGGGGTTGGTTTTTGATGTGATAATAGGTAGAGAATGAGTAAGAGAAAAATGGGATCTTGATCCTACTTTATCTCCCTAGTCTCTCCTTTATCTCCCTAATCTCTCCTTTATATATAGACTTTAACCCTCATTCTAAATCTTGTTTATGGAGCCTCCACCCATTCTCTTGCTGGCCGAAAATTATACCCCCCCTCTCCTCCAATATTTTAAATCTCAAATCAAATAAATTCAAAGTTATTCAATAGTCGGTGCCTCTGTGGTCAACAATTCGGAGTTAGCACCTTCAGGATGGGAATATGATTCAAAAGAGCTCATATTTATGTTTTCAACACATATTCAATAGGCCTTGGTGAAGGAATGTTTCGGGTTACAAATACAAATTAATGTTGTATTAATTTTGTATCATATGATATTTAATTGATAGGTGACGAATCTAATATATCGATATACTAACACATTTATGATCATTGTAAATTTATGTGCTTATATAATTTATAATAACTTTTTATGTAACATAATAGTACTCACAACATAAAAAAATTATTTAATTTAAAATTAAAATAATGTTAGTTAAAGCATACGAGTTTCATAAATATAAATATTAAATATTACATCATACAAATTATGTTTTAAATTTTAATTAATTAGTTTTATAATTAAAAGACCCTCGGCATAAATTTTAATATATATATATATTATTTAAATCAAATTAATTTCATAAATCTATAACACCAATAAAACTATCATGTAAAATATTTTTTACATTTTCTAAAATTAATTTTGAACCTAATAAGCTTTCGATAAATAAAAACAAAAACAATTTTTTTTACAAATTATATATATCTATATATACATATATATATATATATATATTTCTGGAAATACATAATTAAGTATAAAATTGATTCCAAATTATAATGTATATATGTAGATATATTTAAATGTTAAAATTTTGTTCAGAATTTTAAAAATATTAATATAAAAAAATTTGTTCGAAAATAATTTTAATTTTAATTTTCTTAATTTTTGAATGAAAATTAATTTAATTAAATATTAGAAAAATTAAAATTTTGCCCTAAGCTGATGCGCATATATATTTTATATACATATTTTTATATATTTCATTATGTATTAATATATATATAAACAAATTATTTATAACTATATATATATAATTAAATTTTGTTTTCCGATTCTATAATTAAATAAATTAATTAATGTTTAATCTTTTATTTAAAATTATTTTGCATTTATTTAATTTCATATATATACACACACACATATGTATGATTATATATATATATTTATAAATTCCTTATATATATATTATTTAAAATTAAATATAGATACACATATGTATATATTTGTAAAACTTTATACACACACATATACATAATTTTAAGCACATAAGCATACATTTAGACGATATATTTGTATACTAGAGCGGCCAACATGTCCGCTGTGGTGTAATTCCCAACACTTATACACGGTTATATCAAACCTTACATGGATTGCTATGTTACACTTGCCCATACACATATATGTGTATATAATACATGTATATATATAATATAATATTAACTACATAATATAAAACTATATTATAAATTCAAATAAAATAATGATTTATTTAAAAGAAATTTAGAAATGTTCTAAATGAATTAGACTTCATAGGCCCAATAAAGATCCAAAATAGTGAAAAAATTTGACATCGGTTTCTTCCGTTGTGAGCTGGCCCAGTTCCATCAATAACGGATGGGTATATCGATGTATTGTCACATATCGATGGTTATACATATATGTGTATAAAAAAATTATTCACTTGGTGTAGATGTCTTCTGAATGCTCATGGCTTGATTAATTAAAAAAAAATTATTTTATTATTAAAATAATATTATTAAATGATTTTACTAATTAAACCTAAATATAAATCATTAAATCATATGATACATATATTTAATTTTTTTTACAAACTTTGTTAATAACTACAAACCATTTGAAAGCAAAAAATATAAAAAATATTATTTATTTTATATATATAAATATTTTAAATTATTTATTCGATTTAAAATTAGTTAAATAAGACAAATATATTTATATGCATTTATAAATAATATAAAATTCTGGAAATTTTTTATATAAGTATATTATGATTTCAAAAGTAATTTTTTACTAAATCCATATGGATTTTAATTTTTTATAAGTACTTTATTTAAAAATTAGTTAAACCAAAAAAAAATTATTACCTGGCTGAGAGTAGCAAAAAACGTATATTTATTTACAAAAATTATATATAAATATTAATTAACTAGCTATATACTTATTTGTTATATATATTATATAAATTAATTCAAAAAAATCGTATTTCATAATATATAATAAATGCACTAAGTTATTTTGTAAATTAATATTTAAAATAATGTTATAATTTAATTTATATATATTATAAATACCTTATACAAGTAATTTGTAACTAATATTATTTAATAATTATAGTATGTGTGTGTTTATACAATAATTTAATGCACATATATGTATATTTAGACAATACATTCGTAAATACGAAGGGCTAATATGTCTGTTGCGGTGTAAATCCGAGCACCTACACGTTGTCATTTTGCTCATGCACGTGCACGTACACACATATATGAAATATAACACAAATTATCTAAAATAAATTTCGTTTATAAATTCAAATAAAATATTGATTTTATTTAAAAGAAAATTTTAAAAAGTTCTAAATGAATTATACACAGAGGCCCGTTTAAAGATCCCAAAAAGGAATTTTTTTTGAAAGTTACAATTTAAATCTGCTACGTGCTGGCCTGGTTCCATCAATGGTATCATGGTCTAACAGCCTATGCGATCTAAATTAGTCATGTTAGGGCTAACTAGTTAAGCTTGCCCATTTAGTACGGTGTCTAAAAAAGTAGTGTCTTGGATTGGAATTGGATAATCAAGTACCATGTCCTACATGGTTACCAACCTGGCCTAAAAGGTGAAGTGAGCCCAAAGATTACCCCTAATAGAAAATGCCCAATATGAATTGGGCTTTGGGCTAATTTTCAAAAAAAAATGAAAATTAAATAAAAGCTTTAAATTTAAAAGTTAAATTTAAATTAAAACATGTTTATTATCAAAGTTATAATATAACATAAGTTTTCAAAATGTTTGAAAATATAATAAAATTTCAAAAATGTTCAAAAATATTTAAATATTAATTTTGAAATTTAAATTTATTAATAAGATTAATAAAATAAATTAATTAAAAAGGGTTAGTTAATATATATATATATATATTGATATATGTTATGTTATTTTAAAATGTTTAAGATGATATAAGTATACATGTATGTATATAAAATAATTTTTGAAAATAATATAAATAATTAAAATTGTTTAATTAGATAAATAAATTAAAGTTAATTAATTAAATGAAAATACATAAGTATAAGATATATGTGTTACACTATAAAGGTTATGGTGTGTGTGTGTGTGTGTGTGTGTATATGTGTATATATATATTCAATATAAATGTTATATTAGAATATCATAAAATTAGTTGTGTGTATGTATATATAAGTATAAGAATTGATGTTAAGAATTCTTAAGAAGTCTCTATATCTCATTTGGATGGAGAGGAACATTAGAGTGTTTAAAGGTCAATCCACCTCTAAACATTTAATGGTCCTTTCTATAATTAGATCCATGTAGCTCTAGATTTCCTTTTGGGATGATTGTTATGGCTTGTTGGTGTGTTTGTTGTATCGTTTTGTAACAATTTTTGTTTTTTCAATAAAATGGTAAGGGTCCACTCAACCCCGTTGGCTTTGCCAAAAAAAGAATATTATAAAATTAGTTAAAGAGTTAATAAATTAAAACTAAATAAGATTTAATTAATATAATGCTACATATAATAATATTATATAAGTCACTTAAATTATAAAAGTTATATAATAATAAAACTTATATTATGTGAATGTACAAACTAAAGGTGGAACATAATAGAAACCCAAACAGACTTCAGGAACAAATACATACGTAAATGTACATATACCATAATTCGTGTCCGACACTTGAATCACGAGGGTATTTCATAAAAAATACATTAATCTATAAGTCGATATTACTCAATATATTAAACATTATGAATCTTTAATATAATGTTGTCCTCTCCTATACATACATACACACATACATGCGTACATACATACATAGATACATACACATATATATGTATATATGTGTGTGTGTGTATTACTTACATACTCCTTGTTGTCGAGCAAACTCAAGCTGGGGATATTATGTGTAGTATTACTAATATATTAAGTAGACGAGGTTAGATAACCATATGTATTTGTTGTGCAAACTCAAGGTACATATATTATACTTAGGCCGTCGTGATATGGTAGGTGTGAGCGAATAATTTCATTTCAATTTGTTGAGCAAACTCAAGGTTGAAGTGAAATTAGTGAAGGAACTAGGCTAGCCCACAGCGGAAGAAATGGATGAATTTCAAAAAAACTTACCCTTTTGGATCTTTAATGGGCCTATGAAGTCTAGATTTCATTCAGAACATTTCTAAATTTGGTTTAAATAAAATCATGTATTCTATTTAAATTTGTTAAAGGGAAGTTTAAATAAATTTAATTTTAAATGTATAATATATATCAAATACACCTAACATTTATTAATAAGAGTTAATATATATAGGGAACAAAACCTTTCATTTATTTCACCAAAACTAGTAATTAATTGAGAGCATTAAAAAGATTTATGTATATATAGGGAAGGAAACTTTTCATTTCTTTCCCTAAAACAAGCAATTAATTAAGAGCATTAATTGCATCAATGGAGAGATGAACCTTTCATTTCCCTCTTTAATTTGAATTGATTGATTAGATTTAATTTACATATATATATATATATATGTATGTATCAAATTTATATATATATAGACACACACACATACATATATATATACACACACACATACATACATATATATAAACACACACACACACATACATACATACATACATAGATATATATATATATATATTCATACATACATATACATACGTACATACATAAATATATGTATACATACATACATACATATATATACACATATATGCGTGCGTGTGTGTGCGTGTGCACGCGTGCTTGTGTAACATGATAATCCATGAAGGGTATAATGTGCTCGTATATAGATACTGGGATTTACATTCCAACAGACACATTAGCTCATTTTGTGTATACCATAATTTATCCAAATATATGCTTGTACAATATAGCAAAATAAGATATATATATATATATATATATGAAAAATTACAAGTCTTATAATTCTAGAAAATCTGAAAATTATTAAATTAAGTTATAAAAATATGACAATTTTTCTACAGGTACATGAGACATATTTTAGGCTTAATAAAAATTTATAGAATTTTCTCAATTGAAATTCTATTTTTAATTAAATAATTAATTATGCATGCCGAAAATAAATTAATTTAAAATAATAATAAATTAAGTTTTAAAATTTTTAAAATTTTAGGGTAAGCTTCTTGTATGGTGTAGAATATTTAAAAAAAAATATAAAATTGAAATTTTGAACCATTAATTATTTTATACATAATAAACAACACACAAAATCATTAAATAATACACACACACACACATTTAATAATTTTTTTTATATTTTATGATTCATAATATGTATAAATCATTATAAGAAAATTTTAAGATCAAATATATATGATATATAATCATATATACAATTATACATATTGACAAATTGCAGATTTTATACATTTAGTCTAAATCTATGTGTGTGTGTGTAAATCAAAATTAAATATTTTTTAGAAATGTAATTCAATAATAAATCAATAAACAAAATATTACAACAAGCACATAACTAATCCAATTGTAACAAAGACATGTACCCACAAAAAATCTCATCTAATCTAAACAATAAAAAGATCTGAGTACAAATAGATGATTTGGATATAAATCAACTTTTATATTGTAAAATTGCTATCAAAACAGTAATAATAATTGAAATTTCACTCTTAATAAAGTCTTTGAGTCCACATTGAATAATGATTTCTCTTCTTAGAACAATTCTCAATCCGTAAGGCTGCTAATTCGGGATTGGAGACCTTCTACTACAAATTAGTATTTTTGATTTGAATTGGATTTGAGAATTTTCTAGGATTATTTTAAGGGATAGTTTCTGCCATTAAAATGAGGAAGAAGAATAAGAAACTGGCGGCTCAAAAATGAATTTTTTTTAGATTAGGGTCTTGAGATTAGTATTTATATGCGTAGGATAAGTGAGCAAACTATATAAGTTTCTCACTAGATTTCAGCCACACATCTCCAAACCCTAATCCTATGTTGTAGCCACCTCCAACTTCTCTCAAACCAATGCCTATCCTCTCCAAATCTCATTGGTTGTGAGCCCATTTAACCTAAATTAAATATGTACAATCATGTTTAACCTATTTTGCTATCGATATCTCATATCGATCAATATATTCATAACTTTTATAAATATATACAACAATTTTATTTCTCAAATCACATTCAAGTTTCATAATTAATATTTCATAAATATTAATTTATTTAATTAATTTATAATAATTATAAACTAATTAAATCATTTGGTCTAAGGAGAATTCATCGTTTCGGTTGTGTGACTCTTGGATGTAAACTCGGTCAGGGATTAACGTCGAACTAGTCGAACGTTAACGTTCACACTTCACTTAGCAGGTGACGCGATAATATGGAAAAATTTATTGCTTACTCATTTTCGAAAAAATCTCATTTTAATTTAATAAGCATTACCCAGTTGTGACAATTATTTATATTAATATCATCAAAACTATATCACTTTGGACTTAGTGAATTTGGTAATGGCAACATCATCTACTTTCAACTCTATAGTCCAAACACAAAGTTCTTGATTCAATAATAATAGTTATTATTAACCGAACAACTCTAGCCAAAGATTTTGACTTTGGATTGACTTGAGTTGACCATGATACTAACCCCATATAACTAAGGAGATGAATCTTCTCTTGATTAGTGCTTCACTTCCAATACTTCCACTTGACCCAACTATAGTCACTCGATGGAGCTGTGCCATGATTTGACTATAATTAAAGCGGAGCTTTCATATTAAAAATTCACGAGTATTCTCAAGTCGAAAGAATTGTGTAAATTATTCACATCGGTATATTCTGTTTGACCTTAGTTATATTAACCAACAGAAAACTATCGAATGTGTCATTCCATAGTTATCCAATAACTATTAGTACATAACCCCTAGGTGTTCCAGCAGTCATGAGTAATACATTTCACAACATTTGTAGAGCATTACATACTCTAGTCTTAATGGAAATATCGATATCTAGTCTTGATGCATCTTGACTAGGAACATTTAAAATGATATATTTAATTTTGTTGCGATAAATTACTCACGGTTATAACACTTTGTAAATACTATCACAAAACATACAATTTATGAATTTTCTATTAAATATACTTTTAATTAAATTAATTAATTAATATAACCATATTATATTAAGTATATAATAGAAAAAACACTTTTATTCCTAATAAGATTGGTCAACGAGTTAAATATATGTAACAAATTGCATAATTGCCCCTAGAGTATACCCCTAACTCTATCAATTAGGACAATGTACCAAGGGTTAGGAGTTGTATATGGTACAACCGATAAGAAGTTATCCATCATCTATGGAGCTATGACTTATTGAATATACTCAAGGTCGAAATTCTAAGACAGATGAGTTCTAACACCTACTAGTGAAGTTGAAAGACTTCTATGTTTTGACTTAAGGTTTGGTAAGACATAAAAGACTGGTGGGAGATTATTAGTAAAATAAAATATAAAGTTTAACCTTGCTAATATTATAAGAACATAAACTATGATTTTGTCCTAATATCTACCAATTACATCTTGCAGAAAATGTCAAATCCAAGACTATTTAGTGAAAACAAAAAACTAAATGGACCAAACAACTTGTCGATGGTCTAAGAGCTATAAAGATAGCATTAACATATAAGCTTCTTTGGTTGTCTGTTACTTGTGCTCCTATGACAAGACCCATTGATAACGCTGACCCTAAACTATTTGTTGCTTATAATAAGTGGGTTGCTGACTTGGAAATCGCCCAGGTTTTCTTGCTGTCTACATTAGACAAGTCAATGCAAAGGTAGCACGAAACCTTGTCTGTTCATTAGATATTTGATAGTCCGAAGGCACTGTTTGTTGAGCAATCTCCTTCCATGAGGTACGAGATTACTAAGAAATTGTTCAACACCAAAATGCAGAAGGGACATAAGGTGGATGATAATGTCCTAATGATGAAGGGTTATATTGAAGGCTTTCATAATTGGATGCGCTGATAAGCAACAAGCTGCAGGTAGACTTGATCCTCGGTTCACTTACCCCATAGTATGAACCGTTCATACTGAATTATAATATAAACCAACTGAATATGAATCTCATGGAGCTCCTCAATATGTTGAGGTAGGCCAAGCTAGAATCGAAGGATCAGTGGACTGTGCTTACGGTTAAGGGTGGGGCATCATTTTCGAAGAGTTCGAAGAAGGGAAGAGAGATGGTAAGAAGAAAAAAAGAATAATAAATATTCTCATGACAAGGGTGAATGTCACCATTGTCATAAGAAAGGTCACTGGAAAAGAATTATCCGGAATACCTAAATATTATTAAGGAAAGAAAACAGAATAGTTCTGTAGCTCCGTCAGGTACATTTATGATTTGAAATTGTTTTATAATCAATAAAATGTCTTGGGTTTTAGGTACCGGATCTGGAACTCATATTTGTAATTCGTTATAGGGGCTTAGAAACTGGCACCGCATGCAAAGGGTGAAATAAGGCTCCAGGTTGCTAATAGATCTATTGTATATGCAACAACATTAGGAAAATTTCATTCAAGTTTGCCAAGTGGTTTTGTTTTGATATTGAATAACTATTTTTTGTAAAGACTTTGTTTGTGGGTCGGGATCGTATCTATTTCTAAACTGTCTGAGGATGGATATGTGTTTCACTGTGCAAATAATGTTATGAACATTGATTTGAATGGAAATAAAGTTTGTGAAGGTGTTCTTGAAAATGACATTTATGTGATCAATACGAATTATGTGTGTTCTATGAGTAGTTCTGATAGCAATATAAATGATAACTATCTTTAGCATTGTAGGCTCGGTCATATTAGTAAGAAACGACTGCACAAATTAAAAATCGAAGATTTTCTATCGTCAATTAGTTTTGAATCATTTGACACCCGTGAGTCGTGTCTCAAAAGTAAAATGACCAAGTATATCTTCAGTGGAAGAAATGAAAGAGTTGATGAACTCTTAGGGTTAGTACATAATGATGTATGCGGTTTGATGCCTGCAACCACTAGAGATAATAGCTCTTACATTGTTACCTTCACTAATAACTTCTCGAGACTAGGATATGTGTAACTTATGGAAAACAAATTTGATGTCTGTAAGAAATTTGTTGAGTTTAAGAATGTAGTTGAAAATCAGATGAACCGAATGATAAAAATTCTCCGCAACACAACGGTGTGTCAGAACGAAGGAACCGAACCTTATTAGATATGGTTTGTTCCAATGACTAAGTTGAGTTACCTATGTCCCATTAAGGATATGCGCTGGAAACCGTAGCGTATATGTTGAACTCATTACCCACTAAATCTGTGTCAAAAACACCATATGAGATGTGGTGTGTTAAGAAACCCCAACTCAAATATTTGAAAATGTGGGGTTATCCGGCCTATGTTAAGAACGTTGGTCTGAATAAATTAAAGACAAGATCGGTGCTGTGTAAATTTGTAGAATATCTCAAAAAGTCAATGGAATATATATTCTACAATACCGAGGAACAAAAGGTTATTGTTTCTCGACATGCCGTCTTTTTGGAAAAGGAAGTTTTATTAAATGAAATTAACAGTGAGGTTGCAGACTTAGATGAATTCAAGAAGTTAACACCGAGACTGTACCAGTGGGAGAATCAAGTTCACCCGCACATAAAAACATGCAACTTATTAGAAGGTCTAGTAGAGAATCTCATGCACTAGAGAGATACTATGGTTTTCTCGCGGATGGAGAGAAGGAGGACTGTGTCTTAGATGATGATACTCCTTTGTCTTTCCAACAAGCACAATAGATTAAAGACTCTGCACTCTGGCTTGGAGCGATGAAATCTGAGATGGATTCCATCTTCGACAACAAATTATGGATGTTGCTGGACGTACATAAAGGGATAAAATCCATCGACTGAAAATGGATTTAAAAAAAGCCAAATACAGATGGAGAAGTAGAGACTTATAAGGTTAGGCTAGTTGCAAAAGGATTTCATCAAATTCAATGTGTTGACTATGATGAGACTTTTTTGCCAATGGCCATGCTTAAATCCATTTGAATTATGTTAACCATCGTGGAATTCTATGACTACAAAATACGGCAAATGAATGTAAAAATGATGTTTCTAAATGTTGATTTAAAAGTGACCATCTATATGTCACCGCTAGAGGGTTTTATGATCAGTGGGAGCAAGGGAAATTCTTGCAAGATGTTAAATTCTATTTATGTACATAAAAAAGCTTCAAGGAGTTGGAGCAAGTATTTTGACGAGGTAATCAAACAGTTTCATTCTTATCAGAACACAGAGGAAGCATGCGTATACAGAAAGGAACATGGCAACGCTATCGTATTCTTGGTGCTATACATTGATGATCTTCCATTGATTGGCAATGACACTTCATTGTTGTAGTCAATGATAGCTTGGCTTTCCAAGAACTTCTCCATGAAGGATATGAGAGAGGCAGTCTATATACTAGACATAAAATCTATAAAGATAGATCTAATAGGCTATTAGGATTGTCTCAATCCCTATACATAGATACCATATTGAAAATGTTCAGTATGGAAAATTTCAAGCATGGAAATATTCCAACGCAATCTGAAATCATCCTTTCTAAGAAGGACGCTCCACATAAAAATGAGGAGAAAGAGCATATGAAAAGGATTCCCTATGCTTCAACGATATGATCCATATTGTATATTATGTTATGTACTAGACTGGATGTGGCATACGCATTAGGATGCACAAGAAGATGCCAGTCTAATCCTAGAGAGAAGCATTGGACGGCTGGAAAGTATATACTGAAGTATTTAAGAAATACTCAGGACTTATTCCTAATATATGAAAATGAAGACCTCCTTATGAAGAGGTATGTCGATTCTGGATTTGAGAGTGACATTGATGATAGTAAATTAGCACCCGACTATGTTTTTACACTTAATGGCAGGGTCATCGGTTAGGAAAGTTCCAAATAGAAATCAATAGCTGATTCACCAATGGTGCCCGAATACATCGTCGCCAATGAAGTAGTTAAAGAGGTGGTTTGGATAAGCAAGTTTCTAAGTGGGCTCTGAGTGATTCCCGACATGGAGAATCTAATGAAATTTTTTTATGACAACAATGAGGCGATGTTGATTGCAAAGGAGTCCAGATCACACTGGAAATCATGAACATTCTTCAAAAATATCACCGAATTAGAGAATTTGTTGAGAAGGGAAAAGTCATGATTCATATGGTAAATACCAAGGATAACATAGCAGATCCATTCACGAATGGTTTAGCTTGGTCAGTTCTGAAGAAGCTGATTGAAGGGATGAGATTGAGATTCCATAATTGGCCTCAAGTGTAAGTGTGAGATTGATAGAGTTAGTGTATGCCTTAGGGGCAATTCTATAAATTATTGTAAATTATTAACTCTGTAATCAATTATCATTCATAATAAAAGGTGTTTTCTTTCTGTTATACATTTGTTATAATGTATTATAAATAAATAAATGTTTAAATAAAATATATTTAACTAAAAATCCATAAATGGCATGTTTGTGGTAGTAGTTACAAAAATTTGTAATCATGAGTCTATATCACGATATAATAAGCACATCATTTTAAATATTCCTAGTCAAGATGAATTGAGACTGGATATCGATGCATCCATTGAGACTAGAGTACGTAACGCTCTAAAATGTTAGGCAATGTATTACTCATGACTACTGCAAGCACTAAGGGTTACATGTTGATAATTATTGGATAACTATGGAATAACTCATTCGATAGTTTTCTGTTGGTTAATATAGCTATGGTCAAACAGAAAATATCGATGTGGCTATTTTTATACAGTTTTCTTGGCTTGAGAATACTGTTGATCTTCAATATAATAGCTCCACCTTGATTATAGTTAAATCATGACATGAAGACCATCGAACAACTGTAGTTGGGCCGAGTGGAAGTATTGGAAGTGAAACCGTATTCAACAGAGGATTCGTCTCCCCGGTTATATGTGGTCAGTATCACAATCAACTCAAAGTCAAAGTCTCTGGCTAGAGTAGTTTGGTTAATAATAATTGTTAGTATTGAACCAAGGACTTTGTATTTATACGATAGAGTTGAATATTGACGATATTGGAATTTTGATAATTACCAAATTCTATAAGTCCAAAGTGATATATTTTTGACGAAGAGAAATTGTATATATAATTGTCACTACCGGGTAATGCTTAATAAAGTAAAATTGGGTTTTACCGATATCGAGTAAGTGATAAATTTGGCCATACACACCACCTGCTAAGTGAAGTTTGGACGTTAATATTCGAATTGTTCGATATTAATAGATGACCAAATTTACACCTAATAGTCACATAACTGAAATGTTCAATACTCCTGTTACCACCTGATTTAATTAAATTATAATTGTTATAAATTAACTAAATTAGTTAATATTTATGAAATACCAATATTAAATAGTGTGTTTATAATTGTTATAAATATACTGATCGATATACGATATTGATACATGTTTAAATTGGATTCAAATATAACGAATATTGTTTAGGCTTTGGAATGAACTGGAGGCACGTATGGGGCATGATGATTTTGGCTAGGGGTTAGCAAGTTTTGGCCGGCCAAGAGTTGTTGGGTGTGGGGCTTTGAATGGTTAAAGGGTGAAGAAAAGGTAAAAGAGAAATAAGGATTTTTCATCCAACTTTCAATCCATTGTCTCTCCCTTATGTAATGCTGCTCAACTCTCAGCTGGACATGACTTTAGTACACTCTCCTCTCTGAAAATTTCGCCCAAATCACCCCATTTTAAATCCAAAATTCCAAGTACAAAATACATCAAAAACACTTTGATCTGATCATCGATAGTAGGCAGTTTGGGAGTTAGTAACTCGAGAACATGGAATTCGATTCAAGGAGCAATTTCATCATTTCTAAGTGTGATCTTTAGGCCTTGGTGAGAGGTATACTATGAATTTATTAACATACTCAATTGCCATCATTCCATTGTATGTTAGCCAAATATATTTTATAATGAATCGGTATATCGATGTATTGTCACGTGTCAGTGGTTATACATATATGTGTACTTAAAAAAATATTCACTTGGTGTAGATGTCTTCTAGATACTCACGGCCTGATTAATTAGAAAAAATATTATTTTATTAGCAAATAATTTTATTAAATAATTTTATTGATTAAACCTAAATATAAAATATTAAATCATATGATATATATTTTTAAGTTTTTTAAATTTTTTTGTTAATACCTAAAACCATTTGGTAGAAAAAATAAAAAATATTATTTGTTTTATATATATATATCATAAATACTTTATACAAATAATTTATAGCTAATTTTTTATAATAGTTATATAATTAAAATTATACATATAAATATACATATATATATACACACAAAATAATTTAATGCACATATATGTATATTTAGACAATACATTTGTATGCATGAGTGGCTAACATGTCTGTTGCGGTGTAAATCCCAACATTTATGCATGGGCATGTCAAACCATATACACATTATTATGTTGTATGTGCACGTACACATATATTTGTATACGATAAACATATATGAAATAAAATACAAATTATATAAAATAAATTTAAATAAAATATTGATTATTTTAAAAAGAAAAGTTAGAAAAGTTCTAAATGAATTAGACTACATAGGCCTATTAAAGATCCAATGAAATAATTTTTTTGAAATTCAAACTTTAACTTCGATACGGGCTGGCCCGGTTCTATCAGCGATGACATAAAGAAAATGTGCACAATGAAAGAGTTATGGGTATGCCCTAGGGACAATTATGTAATTTGTTACATATATATGACTATGTTACCGATTCTGTCCATAGAATAGGAATTTGTTTTATATTATATATTTTTTATATAGTTAGGTAAGTAATTAAGTAATTAAGTAATTAATTTAAAGTATATAAATAAGAAAATCTTTAAATGAAATGTTACATATTGTAGGCAAATGGTTGCAGTCGTGAGTAATTAATCACAATGTAAATTACTTTTTAGTTTAAATATTCATGATCAAGATTTTCGAGAAATGTTATCGATAAATCCATTAAGATCGGAGTACTTAGCATTCTCCTAATGTTGGGCAGTGTATTACTCATAACTTCTTGGGGAACTAAGGGTTACATATTGACAGTTATCGGATAACTATGGAATGACTCACTCTAGTGTTTTCTTATGGCTAATAATAACTAGGGTCAAACAAGAAATCTCAAAGTAACAATATTACACGATTCTCTCGACTTTAGAGCAACTTCAATGTGGATACTTCACTTTGATTATAGTTAAATTGTGTCTTGATATCTCGACTGACTATAACCGGGTCTGAATTGAAGCATTGGAAGCGAAACACTATTCAGTAGAGAATTCATCTCCTCACTTATGTGAGGTTGGTATCATGGTCAACTATAGTCAACTCAAAGTCAAAATCTTTAGGCAGAGCACTATGGTTAATAATAATATTACTATTGAACTAGGACTTTGTTTAAGGACTAACCGAGCTGAATGTGGATGATGTTGGAATTTTAACCAAAGCCTAATTTCATAAGTCCTAGTGTGATATAGTATTGATGTAGAGAATTAGTGTAAAACAATTGTTACTGAAGGTACCGCTTAAAAATGTAAAATTGGATTTTCCAATAAATATGTATAAAGGATAAAAGGTCAAACTATCACTCCATTAGCTAAGGTGACGAGTATACGTTAATATTAAAATAGTTCAATATTAATCGCCGATTGAATTTTCACATACAAATCGTACAACCTATCGGTGATTTCTCTGAAATACCACATGATTAATTGATTTATAAATTACTATAAAGTAATTAAATTAACTAATATTTATAATTAACAATTAATTAATTATTTAACATATTGGGTGTTACAAATAACTTTTCGCATGTCATTAGTAAATAATCAAGTGCGTATATGAAATTTAAAGACTTAAAACTCGATATACGATATGCAATAAATTAGATTTAAATACAATTATTTATGGTCAATGACTCTAGCTCAAGTGGTTAGAGGTAAAGTGCTTTAGACAAAAATTCTAGAGGTCGTGGATTTGAGCTCCTGAGACATCATAATGAGTACTCTACTTGACTAAGTACCACTTTTGTTGTATAAAAAGTACAGTTATTTACTAAACACGTTTGGAGCTTTAGAAGGCTCATATAGCCTATAGTTGTGGTCGACCGTGTAGGCGGTGGGAGAGATTTCAAATTTAAATGTTAGATTTGGAACTGGTGCAAGATGGATTAAAAAAACAAGGAGAATAGCTCTCCTTATCTTTCCCCATATATTCAACCTTAACCCCTTCATTTTAGATCTCTTTATTGCTTGCTCTCTACCTCTCATGGCCATGTATACCTCCTTGGACCTTCTCTTAGCCTAAAATAATAATAGCCAAAATACACCAAATTAAATCAAAATAGTGGTACGCTTGATCATTATGACATCTAATGATCGATTCTAGTCGAATCTAAGAAATCCCACTGATCGATGTGCATTCAAAGGCTACCTCTTTAAGCTAAAAATTCCATCTACATTTATATCACACATATATATATATATATATATATATATATATCTTGTGACAAATAAAACATATGACAATTTTTTATGCGCATTTTTTGTCTCTATAATCATCTGTTTTTAAATCTATTTGAAATATCCGTGTAAATTAATATTGTTATTTTAATCTTTGTAATAAAAGAACAATTTTTAATTCGATTATATTATATATATTTATCTTATTTATAATTTATTTTTAACAATTTAAAATGCATTTTGCTATTTTAATATATATATATCATTATTTATATTTAATAATTATAAACAATGTTTGTATTACTATATATACATACATACATATATACACATATACATATACACACACAAACAAACACACACACACACACACACATATATATATACATATACATATAAGGAAATTCTATTTGAATACAATTTACTGACACAAAATGGTGACACAAGAGATCTTAATCATAAGATCTTCCCTTAATTCCACATTCCATATAAGGACAGAAGATCCAATGGCTCAGATATATTATGTCACCAATTGTGTACTACTATATATATACATACATATATACATACATATATATATAGGGAAATTCTATTTGAACACAATTTGTTGACACAAATGGTTGCATAAGAGATCTTAACCATTAGATCCTCCTTGAATTCCACCTTCCATATAATGATAGAAGATCAAATGGCTCAGATATATTATGTCACCAATTGTGTACTACTATTATACACACACACATATATACATATGCATATACATACATATACACACACACGCATATATATATATATATATATAGAGAGAGAAATTCTATTTGAACACAATTCGTTGACACGAATGGTGACACAAGAGATCTTAACCACTAGATCTTCCCTGAATTCCACCTTCCATATAAGAACAGAAGATCCAATGGCTCAGATATATTATGTCACCAGTTGTGTTTTATTTTCTTTCCAAATAGCCGACCACACACGCACACACACAGATATATATATATGTATGTATGTATCTATATGTATGTACATATAAGTATATAATTATTAAATAAAATACATATATATAGTTTCAGATTTAATAATAAAAATAAAAAATAATATTTTTAATCCAAAAACAATATATGTGTGTGTGTGTGTGTGTTTATGTATGTATATATTTGTGTATGTCTGTATGTATATCCGTGTACGTGTATTATTTAATATTTTATTACTAAACATATACATTAGTTTGTATATCCGTGTACGTGTATTATTTAATATTTTAATACTAAACACATACATTAGTTTTTATGCAATTTTAAATAGTTTATGCATTTAAAAAAATTATTATTATTATATTTTTGGCAATAAAGATAATTTTTAAATATAAATAAATATTTATTTTAAATAATTATAGATATTTTAAATGATTTTTATAGATCTAAAACTAAGTCAAAATTAGATACTTTGGATATTTTTGAATATAAATTTTATTGACTTGGTCAGTATCTAATTTAATTTTAAAAAGATAATTTTATTAAATATACAAACAAAATTTCGAAATTATGTAAATTTATATATAATTTTTAAATAATAATTTGAGAGATGATACGTTGTTGATGTAAATTCCAACATCTACTGTAAAGGCCTGTATCTCCATACCATTTGAGTCGACAATAAATCACACGTGTCCAACTCAAATTGAACAGAAATACGAATCATTAGGGGTGAAGAAGAAAAGGATAGAAGAAAACAGGAACAACAACACAGAATCTCACAAACGCAGCGGAACAATACATAATACATAATAACTGATCTTTATACAAAAGAAATTGTATCAGTTAATATACATACAATTATCAGAGTACAACAATCAACAAATCATTCTGGACAGTTATAATAACTTGTCCTTACAAGTGCTGAATATACAGCATACACACACAGCAGAATATAATCAAATACATGGAATATGCCTGAGACTCCTCCAGCTCGTCTCCTAAAGCTCCATAGCATCCTAACCTGAATCTGTAATACTCGGTCTGACCCGAGCATTATAATAAAATAACGTCCGAGTCAGTCTGGAAAACCAGTGTGAGAAAACACACTCAATTTGAATTATTACCTTTATCAAAATCCTTTGTAAACAAAGGTATCTCGTAAGACCACGTCACACATAAACACGATGGGTTTTTACCTTACGATAACGAAAACATTTTATATTAAAATCATATGATATTATAATAGTGTCTATAGAAAATAAATTATAAAATAGATGAAATGATTGCATCTCACGTTTCAGCATAGTTGGGCATAGTCAAAACCGTACAGGCTCACAGTAGATATTGGATTCCATACAACGACTGGGGTACCGCCCGCTACAGTACATCTCTAGAAAAATATACCGAGATCGTACCTAACGATCCCTACCAACACAGGACCGGCCTACCCCTTACTGGATAGTACCAAATATGTTATCACCTCGGGCGTTCCCACCCTATCGAGCGCTCTCTTTTCCATGCACACCCATATCCATAATGATAATATATCTGATGGTATCTAGAAAAGTGATAACATACCCTACTTGGGTGCGACCCACTTAGTCCTATTACATCTCCTCTGTTTTAATCATTCCCGGTTGATGAGGCTTGAGGCTTAGTTTTACCTTTAGAATAGCATTCATACTTGGAATGCTAACACTGCCTTCCAAGCAACGATGTAATGATAGCATTCATCCATACAAGTTGTTCTGGGTCTGAACAAACCGAAACTCCAAAATCACCATCTTCACTATCCTCACGTTATCATAATTCGTAACATTCAAATCAGATCGAAGTGGTTTTAGGATAATTAAATCTGATCCCGGTCTTTTCGAAAAATGATCAACGAATTTGGTCAGATTTGATAGTCGGTTATTTAACTATCAAATTACACACATAAGCAGTCACTAGGCCCATAATATAAATTTTCTAAAATATTTATTTCCAAAATATCTTTTCAAAGATATATATCCAAATCTCTTCCAATATTTCAATATTTGAAAACAAATTCAAATACTTATATCCATAACAGGATATTTTCGAACCATCTCAATACTTAGAAATATTTTCTTCCAATTCCATTTATAATTCAACACTTTGAAAATATTTCTATAATAATAATCTCGCAGTTAAAATATTTAAAATCCTTCCCGTTCAATGCTTAGGAAATATTTATAAGTATATTTTTCCCAAAATCTTTTTATTTCCAATACCTAGGAAATATCCCATTTATTTCATACTTCTCAAAATCCTCACAATCTACTTGTAATTTCCTTAATTCATTTATAATGGATTCTATAAGTTTGCAGAATACATTAATTAGTTTCCTTTAAAATTTCCAAAATCGATTATACCTGTCTATAGTTCCAACTACTCATTTCTACTTCTTTTATGAATTCTAGTTCATTTTCGAAGTTTCTGTATTTAAACACTTCAGAAATTTCCTTAAGTTTCCAGAATTCCACTATAAGATTTCTTTATAAAAATCATATCAGTTAAATAAACCCTATTTACAAATCTTGAGAGGATTTATAAATAAATTGCAATCATCTCAAAACTCTATATGTATGATAAGTATTTTTAAAGAATAATAATTTACTTTTTAAACATGTTTAAGTAATTATTTAAAATATTAAAACACTTTTAAATAAAACATCGATAACTCATTTCCAACTCATTTTTAAATAAAACTAATCGATTTACAAAGCTGATTTTAAAAATTAGAATTTATTTTAATTAATATTAAATATTTGAATAATCCACTTTTCGAAATATTTCAATACTAAAACAATTTTAATTTACATAGTTTAATAAATAAAATTTTCCTTTTAAAATAAAACTTAACTTCTCGATAAAAATATATTTTTAAAATTCCAATAACTAATTTCAATTTATAAATCCCTCTCGATTCATAACACATCGATTTCATTCCGATTCCCTAGCCATTCTCACATTCCAAAAATAGAGTCCACTATTTTTTCCCAAAAACCGATTTCCATATCTCGATATAAATCCACACTATGAATTTATATTCCCAATTTATCAACTGAAAATCGTTTCCTCTTTATTTACAAACATAGTTTATAAATTTATAAACTCATTTCCGGTTTTTCTCTGTTAACAAAGATTTATATTAAACAAACTCCATTTATAAATCAATTTCTATTTAAAATTTTATTTAGAAATCTATTTCTTAAATAATCCAAACAATATTCCCATTCTTCTAAAATCTCGATTTCGACTTCTATTCCCTAGTTTAAGAAATCTCATTTAAAACTTATTTATTTATTTTTTAGAAAAATTACTTGTATAGATTATTTTAAAATATCTATATCGAAAACACTTTACAAGGTAGTTAAATATATTTCAAAAATCAAATCTGGTATTTAATTCAAACTCAATCTCTTATGTAATAATCAAAAATTAAGTATAAATATTTTTATTTCCAAATTCCCTTTTTATTTTCTTTCCAAATTCAAAAATATTATTTGTTGTATTTATAATACCAAAATTAAAGCCAGTGCTACTATAGCATCCAATATATCAAATCACACAATAATCCATAACATATTATTCAATCACATCATATATAACTATATGTGAAAACAATCAATATATTTGAGGAATCCAGTTGGATCCCTCCAACCTGTTTCCCTGCATCCACAAATGTTATATAACATAAAGTACCAATCCTGCTTCGAGGCGGGATATCGCGGTAATATAGGGTCATCCGCTATTATGCGGGAAGCATAGTGTCTCATCCGCTCTAATCGACGGGAATATATCCAACTACTATATATATATATACACACTACCTTATATAATATAATATTCAACTGATAATAATATATAAATTCAACCAATCATTCAATAATTAATTTTTAATTGATATAAATTAAACTAGTCAACCAAATTGAGTGAGATTTACTCATCTTGATTTTTAATTGCAAACCGTTCCAATTTTAAATTAAATCGAACATCATTCAATTTAATCTAAAATCCTACTTGCCTCCAAAAATCTCCAAACCAATTCATATGCGTAGTATTCGATGCCACGAGTGCAATGCAACTTGTTTCGTTCATTTTGGACCTCGTATGAACACATTACGAATTTTATTAACATATGATTTTAATGATACTTAATTTAAACAAATAAAATTTTAATTACCTTTTATTTAACCTAGTCGCGTGATTATCGGAACCTGCACAACTCCTTCCAGATCGATTCTATTTCATGCTTCCGCTCTTCTTCGTCGTGCCACCACCGTAGTCGACCGAAGCTCGCCAGACCCCTCCCGAGCCTCCACCGAAGTTCGTCACGCTTCCAATCGAACGCCACGCCGCCGCAGTTGAGCCACCCCTCCCCACGACAACCCTACCGTCGGCGAACCCAAATAAACACGACTACGATCGACCCCAAACCCGAGCTTCTTCCTAAATACTAACTTCGGCCGAGATACTCCAAATCGTTTAAGCACCCAAGAGAAAACTTCCATTTTTTTAGTTCGAACCGGTCTTCGTTTTTTTATACGATTTCGTGAAATTTGAAGAAGGAAGAGGTCACGCGATTTAAAATGGAAGGGGCGGCTTTTCCTCGCACACTAGGTCGGCTGAGACAGGTTAGAGTGACTCGAGTTTGACCTTTGATTGATTGATTGATTGTGTGTGTGTGTGTGTTCAAATATCTTGTTTTACATACCAAGAAATTTTGAACTTCTATTAAGGCATGCTGCTTGGCGCTCCTAATGTTATACCCCTATTCTGAACGCAATGGAACAAGTTTCGGGGCCTAATACGATCGTATGTGGAAGATAGCTTTTTGAATCCAATTATTATATTAAATTTTTCGATATAAATTTCAACGCGTTTCTATTTCGTACGATCAAACGACAAATCCAATCGCTACGGAAATTGAAATCCGATAATAATAATACACTATTACAGATCCAATGGAATAGGTTTCATCGAATTCCGAGACTGTGTCCCGGATCGCTATTTTAACGCGTCGATTAAATCGACGATTTCAAAAATTTATGAAATCACTTGAAATTTCAGTTTTAAAAACTTACTATCTAATTTCTAATTCAAACAGAACTTATATTCACTTTTAAAAATTCATTTCGATTTAAATTCGGCTCGAATTCCAATTATTTACTATTTCTGTATTACGATAATCACTATATTTGAAATTTAAATTCATTCTATAGTTTCAACCAAAAAATTTCATATTCAAAAACCAATTTATATTCCAAATTCAATATTTAAAACCATTTAAATATTCAAAATCAAACGACGGAAAATCCGGATCGTTACATCTACATACGTATTCATTAACTATGTACACATTATTATGTCGCACATGCATGTTATACACATATAAGTATATAAAGATGTTCTCAGAAATTATATTAAATATTTTTTAATCAAACTCATTAATTAAATAAATCATAAAATTAAATAAAATTGAATTTTATTTAAATAATTTAAATTAGATATAATAATATCCCTTAGACTTCATAAGCCCACTATGATCCAACGTAGAAATTTTTATAAAATCTACATATTTCACTCGCTTCAGACCAACACGGTTCTTACAATGGTATCAGAGTCTTAATGGTCTATATGCTCTAAATTAGAAACTTTAGGGTCAATCAATAAAAGTAACTCAGATGTCACTTGGATGTCTAGAATAGTGATGTCTCTACTTGAAATTAGATATTCAAGTATTATCACTTCCCTTGCTAATGAGCTGGCCCAATAATGGAGTAAGTACAATAGGTTGATCCAATGGTAAAGCCCCAAATTGATAGGGGGCTTGGGATAACATTGCTAGGTATGAGAAATTTGGTAAGTGAACAAGTCTTTTCTAAACTTGGTACATTATAAAATCCATTTAAAAAAAAAATTAAAATTAAAATTTATTCTTTGTAGTTTAATACAATATTTTCGGCGAATAGTATAAAACAACAGGACTGCTAAAAAAAACCTTGTGCGCTTCTTTAAATTCACAGCTCTCCTCCCCTTTTCTTTCTTCTTCTCGACTCCATTCAGACATTAACGTATATCTAAAAAATTTATTAACTTACGCTTCTCCTTCTCCTTTATCCCATTGTAACTTAAGTTGAATGGACCCACCACAACCTCCAGCCCATCGTCCTCTAACGTGTGCCCTTCACCCCTCCTCCGAGTTCACCGGTTTCTGCCCTTCCTGCCTCCGCGATCGCCTCCACATTCTAGAAGCTTATACCACCACCTCCACCACCCACCGCAACTCCACCTCCACCATCTCCTCCTCCCTCAAATCCATCTTCCATAACAACAAACCCCTCAACCCTAACCTTCACAACTCTCACAATGCCACGTCGTCATCTGAGTTGCGCCGCTGCAAGTCCTTCTCTTTCTCCGCCGCCGCCACTTCGGTGTCCTCCTCCTCTTTTGAGCCTCAACGGAGGTCGTGCGACGTCAGTGGCAGGAACACTCTCTTGTCGCTTATCAGTCAGAACCAGCGCCTTGCCCTCGCTGCTGAATCTTTGCCAAACGCGTACAATGATGATGAAATCATGGCCGTCGGTAATGTTGATGACGCTAATCGTGATGACGATGATGATTTGAAACAGCTGCCAATGAAGGATCACATAGATCTGGAAAGCGGTAAAAAGCCAAAGGAAAATTCAAACAATTTCTGGGTCGCTGCTTCAGTTTTCAGCAAAAAATGGCAAAAATGGCGGAAGAAGCAAAAAGTCAGAAAAATGAAAAAGAACGAAGAAAGTAAAACTGACCAAAAACCCTCTAGAAGTTTCCACTACACGCAGTCAGAAATCCAATCCGGAAGGAGGTCAGTGGACATAGCACCCAGGTACTCTCTGGATGCAGGTCGGTTTTCCTTTGATGATCCTCGGTACTCTTTTGATGAACCTAGGGCTTCATGGGATGGCTATTTGATTGGAGCCCGGGCATTGCACGGTCGTCAGCCCATGCTTGCTGTGGTAGAGGATGCTCCCATGGCTGTTGTGGATAGATCCGATGGTCAGATTCCAGTAGAAGAGGATATATACTCAGATACATCTTCGAGAAGTAGGAGGAGAAGTCTTGATCAATCTAGCTCGGTTAGGAAATCGAGTGTTGATTTGAGTGACATGCCGCAGTTTGTTCATAGTGGGGAAGTTGTTAGAGATTGGAGCTCGAATTCTTTGAATGATTTCTCTGAGAGTTTCCAGTCTGCTTATTTAGAAGATCTGAATCATAACAAGCCTAGTAAGAAATCAAAGAAATGGACTTGGAGTATATGGGGATTGATACACAGAAAAGGCAGTAATAAGTGTAATGATAATATTGTGGGTAGGTCTTTCTCAGATAACTGGCCAAATCAATATGCAAATGGAAGGAGTTTCAGGAGCAACAGCAGTTTGAGTTCCAAGAGTTCATTATATAATAGTAGTACGAGGAAGAATGGAATGAACAATGATAAGAAGATAAAGGAAGAGTCTGCATTGGAAAAGAACAAAAGCTCGAGGTTTCCTCCAGCTCCAATGGGAGGAGGTAGAAGAGGGCTAGGGGCGAAAAGGAACAACAATAACAGTGATAGTAGTTACCAATCATTTACAAGGAGCGTGGTTGGGTTGTACTAAGGTAGGAATTTGGTATGCTTGTTTCTTGATCTAATTTTGGTGTAACTGGGATATTATATTAAGCATTAGCTTTGTTATGAGCTAATTATGAATTTTAAGCAATGTCTTGGTCTAACATTTTGGATTTATTCTACTCATGTCACAATGAAGTTATATTGCTTCCATTTGCACGCACCTGTGTTATGTACATGCAAGTATGCTACACATGTGTATGCTTTATTTGAACTATTAGAGATTTTGCATTATTGCTGCGAGAAAAAAAGAAAGAAAAGAAAACTGATGTATTCATGAACTTACACATGCATTTTTTACCTATGTTGCAACATCAATCACATATCATGCAAACATTCCTTATATGTCTAATACTGCCTACCAAACAATGAACTTGCACAACTCAAATATTTTGTACTTATGTGATGATTGAGACAAATCAAAAGCATAATTCACAAAGGAAGCAGCATTCAGTACTGAGTTTCGGGTTAGTGGAATGCTTATTTGTCATTCTTCCTATTTGTTCACCACATATATGTAATATCTAATTTGTTTCTGTGTTATATGGCAGGTGACATGATATCAGCAGAAGCAAATGTTGTTATATATATGTAGCATACTGCTCATTTGATGCATTTTTCTTGTGTTTCAGTGTATAGTAGGAGAATCAAAATTTGACCTGGCAAATTTCTTCATCATGTACTGCAGCAATTGCCTGTAAAGTTTTTCTTGAACACCCAGTAGGGCTACAAGTTGGCCCCATTTTGTAGTGTCCAATAATCTTTATAGCAATGTGCAGTCACTGATACCTTAGTTTATGTCTATGAACTCTCTGGATGCGGTCCTACACAACAAATTTATAGCTCAGAGTAACTAGACATTATATTCCAATTATCAAAGGTATGTCATCCATCATTCTTCGCTGTTCTGAGATATATGTGAACTCTTTGACAGGTAAATTAGCTACAAGGAATTTGTAAATGTTAATTCCTAAATTACATTTAACAGAAAAATAAATGAATGAATGAATAAAATACAGATCTTTAGATTGAGAAGCACTATAGGTTTCTTTTTTCCAATTGAACATTTGAGGGACACCAATATCAGGATTTATTTTTTATCATTTAAGCCGTGCATTGTTAGTTAGACATAGTTTTAGTTTGTTATAAAACCAGAGTTTTTGCGTGCTTTAACCAAGTTACGTTGTTGCTTATTACTATGGTAAATGTTACTGAAAAAAACTTGACCTGTATACAGATTTAACCGTAGATTTTAAAACCGGACCAGGCCATCGGCCCAACAGGAAAAACCACGAGCCTTGAGGCAGCCCGGTCCAGAGATAGCCAAAGCCTTACAAGTGCAGTTCTGCTACCTGAACCTTGAAAACAACAGTTCAAAGGCTAAAACCTGGTTTTATTTCCCAGTGAACCAAGCATTAAAGTTTAGATTTTCTCAAAAGCTCCATTTTCAAACCCTACCCACTAAGCATATAGCAGAGACCTCGAAGCCCAATTTGTTTCTCTAGCTGTCAAGGACTGCGAATTTATAGGTGAAAGGGAAGATAGTTTTAACTTTTTAGCCGATGTCAAACACCACAAGTAGCTCTATCAAAATGGTACATATTTTGGTCCTATCTCAACCCAAACCCGTCCTGTTAATGTACGAGTTTAGCTTTAACTATCTAAGGTCAGATCTATGTCCTACATCTGATTATTATTAAGACATTGCACATGGTTTGTGATATTTAAGGTACCACTACCATCTTAGAACATATACTAGGATTCTATGCAGGCACCAACCAAATATAAGCTAAGACTCTAAACTGTGTAGGCAATGCTGTAGTGCATTTAGGCCTATGTGTTGCCATTGCTGGTGTAGTTGAGTGACAGGTTGTATCATTAGGTTGAGCCGTATCATTACCCTCCCCTCGAAATGGACATTATCCTCAAAGTCGTAAGTTAGAGGCAGTGGTGTCGGAGTGTTAGAGTCTGGATTATGACCGAGTTCATGGACTAGTTGAGTGTCACGATATAGACACCATGCCTCAAAAGTAAACTCTACTACCTTCAGACCACCTAGGTCGAATATGAGAGGTTTACTTGCATCCATCTTTTGAAAAAAGATATTTGGTAGTTGATTGAAAGAAGGAGGACCTCCAATGTTGCAACATAATATCCATCGAGCACCCCGTTTTATATTAAATAATTTTATGAAATTGTTACACTTAAAAGAAGACTCATACTTAACATAAGAAAATAAATACGACAAAGAGACCAATAATGGTAGCCTATCACATAGAAAACTAAATAGAACATGCTAAGAAGAACTAAATGGGAAAGAGGAATAATGGCCCGACAGCCCGACGTACCATAAGTAATAAGTGTAACTACGTTCTCTCATTTTGTTTATTCTACTCTCACAAAATAAAAAATAAGCTTAGAGCATTTTAATTGTGATGGCCTAAGAAAGAAAAAGAAAAAACAAAGAAGATCAATGCTAAGGAAACTAATAAAGATCTAAGATCAAGTCAATTAAGAGATCTAAGTGAGCAATATATCTAGGGATGGCAATGGGGCGGGTCTAGGGTCCAAACCCGGTCGACCCGCCCCTGTTTTGGCCCGTCCAGACCCGCCCCATTGGGTCATTGGGGCGGGTAGACCCGTGACCCGTTCTTGATTGCTCCGGATCTAGGGTCGGGTCGGTGCTCGGCTGACCCGCCCCAACCCGACCCGCACTACTAACATCTTATTAAACTGCTTTATTACTATAATGATTTATTAATCTTCTTAGATATAAGTGATTCTAGCATGGATATTAAAATGTTCCAATCAATAATCTATAGAAAAAATTAAAGTATTAAGTTGCGTCATTGATAATTATACAATAACATATGTATATATTTTCTGAATTGTTATTGTAGACATCATTTTTATTAACTTCCCTTAGACACATTGTTATTTATATTTTATGTATTATTTGGTGATAATGAGTATAAACAAATAAATATATGTACGTTGTTACACCGTACCCAATTTTGAATCAATACATAGAGACTCATCGGGTCTTGGGGCGGGTCGGGTCTACCCTGACCCGTACGGGTCCCGGGTACGGGGCAAAATTCCAGACCCGCACCGGGTCTACGGGGCGGGTCTGGGGCAAGGTCTAAAAAATCCGGGGCGGGTATGGGGCACTAAAAACCCGCCCCAACCCGCCCCATTGTCATTCCTAAATATATCCCTAAATCTCTGTTTTCTCTCATAATTGAGCATGACCGTGATTATTATGATTGGTTCTTATGCTTCATGAGCTTGTAATAAACTCAAAATTTAGCATGGTGCTATGCGCATATTTTTTGAAATGTGTTTTGATTTTTAAAATTTTTCTATGAATAAATAATTAGTTATGAAATATATAAGGAGCCATCCATTAAAGGAAATGACTGAAAATCTAGAGTTTGCGAAATTTTATGTAAAGAAAATATAAACACCAGTGTTCTAAGATTTTCTAGAGTTATTGTAATTGATTTCCAAATTATAATACACTTAACCGAAAGGGGATTACGAATGCCGAAAGGTAAAAATGGGGGGTGATTTGTATAAATAAAATATATAATAAATGGTCAAGAGATTAGATCCGTAATATTTTCTGAATAAGTCAGGGAACTACTGTGCTAACTGTAAAAAGACGAAGTTAGAATGAATACAGAGTTGACACATGTAAAAGTGGCGTCAGATACAAAGAAGACGGGATTTTAACGTGTACAAAAAAAGTGTACCGAAGGAAGAGAACCTGAACCGAAAAGAAAATGAACCAGGGAACGTCAAATAGAAGGCTTGAGTAAAGAGAACTTAGAACTGCTAACACTACAAGACACACAGTAAATAGCAGTAGGGTGGGCGACGACCCCGTCGGCTTGTTCCGACGGCTAGCGAGGCCAGCCATTATATTAATTAATCAATTAAATAATTAAATTATTTAATTTCCATTACGTTTTACAAAATATTTAAAAATGCTAATTTAATTCCTAAAAAATAAATAAGATATTTTAGCACAGCCATTCAATTTGAGGACGACTTGTGATCGGTTAAATTAGTATTTTCGATAATATATCATCATGTAATTCGAATATTTATCGTTATTGAAAATCTAACTCGTACGACCAATCTGTGCGACTTTAAGTCGGTCTATTAAGCAATTTCGATAAAGTTGATTATGCGTAATATTTTTAAAAATTAAATATTTTTTTAAACCGTTGGGTAATTAGTTATGTGTTTTTAAATGTATTTAGTAATAAAATTGTATAAAATAAAATATTCATTAGAAAAATAAATTTATTGGATCTTATGTCGATCTAAAGTATTTCGGATCTATTTCGAAAAGATGATTAAAAAAATAAACAACTGTAGGGTGTCGATCTTGAATTTTAAATTTATAGTCGTTCGTTGACATTCAAAGTAGAAACCCTTCGTTTGAAGGCTAGACGACCTTCAAACGAGATCAAATCTGAACCACTGGTACTTTGTAATGTGATAATCCAACCTGTATGATTTGATTCATTAAAAAATGGCCAAAAAAATAAGTTCGAAACATGTCATTTTGTCAGGAGTTATATAACACTTTTTAATCATATATATGCATTATTTAATCATATATAATTCCGAAGGAAGGAGAAAGGTTCTGACCCTGCATATTTAAAGGTCTTCATTCACATGCACACCATCGAACACACTAATGAAGATGACTCGTATCATTTACTTGGACAGACCTCAAATCACAAATTATCATGGTAAACATACTTTAATTTTTTCTCTTATTTCACATTACATAAATTTTAAATTGAAATTTATTTTGGCAAAATTCTATTTCTAGCCACAAGAAAAGTTTGAAATGGAGAGAGCTCGAGTGTTGGAGGCGACTAGCCGAGAGGAGTTGACTATCGTGGAGGAGGATTTGATTTTTGATGCTGCGACCGACAGGCCGACGCGGAACAGACGCTGCGGTTATGGTAATCATGAGGTAATGTTTATTGAGTTTTAACTCTTTTATTAACTAATTTATAAATTTTTATTTAATATTACGTATAAATTATAACTAGCTATGAACTAATTTACAGGCGATGACTTCTCAAGCTAATTATAGAAAATCGCAGGCTGAGGAGGAGATAACACGGTTGAGAGCTGAGGTAACAAAATTGAACGATTGGCGGAAGAGTGAAGGATTGACTATGCTATTAGATGAGCGGATTGCGGCATACGTGTGTTATCCCGCTTTTGTGAATAGCGACCCGACTGCTAAAAGAAGAAGCCACGACTTAGCAAGTTGGCAAAACAACGAGTCAATTGCCTTGGGACTTTAAGCGACTTAACTGTTCAAGGCTCCCAGCGACTTACGACCTAAAGCACAAAGCGGCTCAAGCGACTTAGGGGACTTCAGCGACCTAACGAGTTAAGGGGGAAGCGACTTAATGATTTAAAGACACCAGAGACTCAACGACTTAAGAAACTACGCGACCTAGCGACCTAAAAGAATATACGACTTAACGAGTTAGAGCAGCAGCGACCTAACGAGTTAGAAGCGGCAGCGACCTAGCAACTAAATGAAGACAGAGCGACTTAACGAGTTAGCGACCTAACTTCCTAACGACCTAACCTTCTATGCAAACAACATACTAAGTCGCTCACAGCCTATGTCTCATCCAGGACAGCTCCACTAAGTCGCGAACGACTTATGCTACCTCAGAACTACCCAACGACCTACGACCTAACTCCGGTTTTCCCTATAAATACCCTGCATACTCCATATTGAAGGGGGACTTTTGGCTCCGGACTTTCGAGGCTTTAACACGCCAATACTCTGCTTTTTTCTCGACTCCTTCTTCACTTGCTTCAACGAACTATTGGGAGAAGGTCTAAATCATTCAACATGAAGATGAAGAACCTCTCTAGATCGATGTTCTAGTGACTCGTCTTAATGGTGTTGTAATCTACGTGTTTCAATCGTGTTGTAATGAAAGAGAGATTGTAAAGTTGTTTGTCCTAATCGTGTTGTAATTGAAAAGTGATTGTAAAGTTTGTAATCGAAGAGTGGTTGTAAAGTTTGTAATCGAGTCAGTGATAGAGGATGTAAAGTGGATGTAGGCTTGACTTTGAGCCGAACCACTATAAAAATTGCTGTTCTTTTACTTTTTATGCGATTTTCTGTTTACTTTTAGTTCCCGTACAAACGGATGGTGCTTTCACTTCATCACAACTTACACCGGGGTGTTAGCGTTCACAAATGGAGCGTTAACAACGTGGTAGAGCATGAGACATTTCCTTCTCAGGGGTCGGGAAATGATGATTAGTGGGTATATATGGTTGTGTTTTTTGATGGATGTTCAGTTGACTGTGTACTTTAAACTTGGATTATGTTTGATGGTTGTGGATGTTTGATGTTTGATTGAACGTTAGTAGGTATGTTGTAGATGTTTGATGGAATGTTGATGTAAATATAGATTTATGTGATATAAACTTGGTTTTTTGTGATATGTATGATATTATGTAATGTATGCGATGTTTGTACTTATGAAATTATATATGCGTTGTATATGAGATGGAGCGACGGTTGAATATATATATATATATGGTTTGATGGATGAAACAACAGCTGTTTTCAGCACTTTCAAGCTAGCTACGGCTTATTGGTAGCAGGATAGCGACGGCTAGCGACTATCCAGTGGAAAATTCATGGTATGTAGAATCTTGACACGTGTCCTTCAGCTAGTGACGGCTATGTCATCGATAGCCGTTGAAAAGTTATCGACAAGGCCGTCGCTATTTCTTGAATCGACGAGTAAGTGAGCGACGACTATTTCCTTCGGATAGCAACGACCGATGACGGAAATAAGCCGAGGCCAAATAGTGTATGTCTTGTAGTGTAAGTATGAGTCTAGGTATGACAAACCAAAGGTAACAAACGAAGGCGGAAGATGAAGGAACATACGAGGGAGGTAGAGGAGACGATTTTCGAGACCTAGTAAGGATACTCTATGTGACGAAGCAAAACTAAACCCAGAGTCAGGCTTCTCTAGGACGAGACCGAGAGTAGTGATTGTTAAGACCTATTAACTTTCAATGGAAAGTTAATACTTAAATCTAATAGCTTCCGAAGGATAGAGTTAATACTAAGACTTAAGATGGCCGAAACAAGTACTTAAAACATTACGAAAGATAGTTTCGAAACTTAAAGAGACTTAATGGATAACTAAAGATAAAACCCAATAAATGAATAGTTATGTAAGGAATTCGATAGATGGTGTAGGACCTGATGTGGCAGTCAAAAACCGAAAGCACAGGTGTAAGATCTGAGTAGCAACCGAAACCAAAAGCGTAGGGGTAAGGCCTGAGTAGCAACAAAAAACATAAGTGTAGGGCCTAGAATGGCAATTACAACTAAAAGTGTTGAGGTAATTTCTAGAGTGACATTCAAAACATGAAAACGTTGCCGTAAAACCTAAAGTGGCAACCAAAACAATATTTGGTAGATGATGTAAGGCTTGTTGTGGCAGCCAAAACCCGAAAGTGTAGAAGTAAGGTCTAAGTAGCAACCGCAACAAAAAACATAGGTATAAGACCTGAGTGACAATCGAAATACGAAAGCATATGTGTAAGACCTAAATGGCAACCGAAACCAAAAGTATAATCAGTAATAACTAAGACACCAGAGAAGGTAAAAGGTTTTAATGATGGCAAAAACTTTGTAACTTCGATTTTAGAAGGAAAAGTGAAGGAAGAATGAATGACATAATGAGTGAAATGGCTATTGATTCTAGTCATGTTATCATGGCAATCTGTAAAACGTTTAGGATTGAAATACCGATTTATGTCTATGATTCAAGTTGTTAGACATATATTGTATTATATGATAACAAAAACCATTCCGTGTTTTAGCAACGCGGTCTTACTAAATGATACGTTTAGGGTAACATATTACTATATGTCCGACTTATGTTTTTATTATTATTTTCCTCATAAACTCATTAGTACTAGTTCAAGTAAGTTGAGTTTCTGAGTTTAGGCAGGTTGCTTTTGAAAGGCAAATGAAAATTTCCAAAGGCGAAACATGAGGCTTAGATGATATAAATGTTGTTTTATTCTACTGTATGAAGTGTTCATGCCGGTATTTGCAGATATCGGGCATGACACTATTATCTAAGTTATTATATTTTGACTTTTGCATGAGCATGTTTATGACAACGATTCAAAAATGTAAAAATGATTATGTATGACATTTATTAGCTGCTTTGTTTACTTAAAATTGTTGATATATATGTACATACATACATACACACACACAGACACACACACACCAACACACAGCCGATCTCATCTCGTCGTTGAAAGATATTATATGAATGGTTGGATGGTTTTTGTATGGATCATGAAGGTGACCGTTTGTGTTGGTGAATTAGGAGTGATGGGGAAGGATCTATGGAGAAAAACTTAGAGTTGAGGTTGGTTAGGGTTTTGTTGAGGTGTTGTAGGATTTTGTTTTGAGAGGTGATGGTGGATATTATTTTGAGATTTCGGTGTTCCAGGTTTGAAACATGGTTTCTTGTGTTAGGAGGATGCTTTGAATGATTTGTAGGGTGGAGTGGATAACTTCTTGGGAAGTGTGGATGTCTAGTTGAAAGGTGTATGTGTCTAGTTGGTAGATGTTGTCGCGAAGTTGTTGTAGAATTGACGTCTCGTTCATGACAAGAGGTCAGTGAAAGCACCAATGTTAGGTAGCTACTTGTATTTGCGAAAAATAATCGATGAAGTAAGAAGGAAAAGACAAGATCGGAGAGTAGTAAAAGAAGATGAAGAAAGATTGAAACAGAAGATTCAGAAAATAATACAGGAGGAAATGAATTACCACAACTTCATTCGTTCATTACAAAATTAGTACATTTATGATTTATAGGCTATTAGCATTTACAGTAACAAATAACAATTCAACAGCTTTCATTTACCTCATAACAGAAATCTGTTATATTAATGCAAGATGATAAAATGCATATTGTTATTTTTCATGATGTTGCGCATGCTTTGTGATATTTTAGGGACTACTACTATCTTAGTCTAGAACATTTACTAGGATCCTATGCATATGCAGATGCAGACCAAAATATAAACTAGACTTTAAACTGTGTAGGGATTTAGGGCTATGCGTTGTCATTGCTGGTGTAGTTGGTGAGTTGGATTTAGTTTTAATTATAGTACTGGAGTTTTGGTTCATATTTTAAGCTACCCAGACCAAACCCTTCTTCCATTGAGAGACAATGATATTTGCCCTTTAACTAGACCATTGTCTCAACTGGATTTTTATTCCATTTCATGGTAGGTTGTCACTTGAGGGATTTACATCTGTTCTTTTCACTAAATCCTTCCTGTCTGCAGAGCAGTAGATTTCATACTGACCGTATTTTGCTTTATTTAGGAATTATAATGTTAGTTTGCAGCTAAATGGCTCATAATTAAAAATTCGATTTTTACTCCTGCTCTGAATCAAATGTAATACGCAAGGTAAAACCTGTTCTGACTCAAAGCATTACAGCTCAAACTCACTGCACTGCTAATTTGTATTATGATAATGAACATGTGCAGTTCCATTAAACAACAAATTTTACTTGCATACATTGGATAAATGAAATAAGAGAAGCATTCAACATCATGCAATTTGGATTCAACATTATGCATAGCTGCCATTGGAGCTGAAATAATCAGATATCACTCCTACTGGGCTTTCCGGAAACAGGAAACACCTGCAAAATAATTAGTAATGCATATATTCAGTTATTAGCAGAAAGGAAACTAGAAACGCCTGTAATATGCATACATGCATCCAGTTACTCGCAGAAAATACTTGGCCATAATGTTGAATTTTTGAAATGGGTTATTTTACTCAGCAATTCGCAAGTTGATATCTGTAAATACCTAGAATATTGTCACTGCTATTACACACCTGGTTTTCCATCATTTATGGATTTATGTTAGAGACTGAAAATTGTTCCAAGTTTCACGCAGTTCACAAACAAGCACAAAATTAACCATTTTCTTCTTCTTCTTCTTTTAATTTTTTTTTTTTACATACGTTTACTAGCGTTATAGCATTCGCTTGAAAAATGTTATAAAAAGAAATATATTCTCCTTTGAGAGGGAGGGGGGGGGGGGGGGGGGGGTAACTGTACATTTTCAGCGGATGGTATCCATTCGTTAGTAGCTGGATTTCCTTTGCCTGATGGATGATAATCAGACCCAACTAAGCTTTCTGATTTGATCTCAAAAGAACTGTCATTAGTTTTGTCCATCTTGATGAATCCAGTACCTGTCTGTAAAAAACCCAAATCCAAAAGACTATCATTATGCAATAAAGTTTTGAGTTTTGACAAAATCGTTGGGAAAGGAAGTACATAGAAGAAATCCATACCGTGTGATGCTGTTTGTCTGCACAGTTGAGATCTTTGTAGTAATTTGTCTCTACATATTCATCTACTACTTCACTCCCCTCGCATGCTAGTTTCTGCTAACAATATTCAGAAACAATACCACCATTTTAATACTATTTATTGTGTACCAAATCTTTAAGAAACAGTGGCTGTAAACTATCCTGTATGAATATGGAGATAATTTTTCATGTTCAATGGACAAAACTTGAGTACCTCAGAATCATTTGTCTCGAGATTTTTCAGTTTCTGAAACTCAGGTATAGAATCTGGGTTAGAATTGTTTTGAGCATCAAAATACTGCGTAGAGTACTCACTTCTTGATGGTTTAGTATGGCGCTTTGGAGCAATATCCTCGAAATATTCTCTAGTTTCTTCTTCATTCTTTGCTTCTTCTTCAGGTGAAAGATGAGCGTCACTGCGGTCAGGCCTTGTCATTTTATTATATATCTCTTTTTTCTCAAGAAGTGGCAAAAAAGTAGGAAATGTAGCTTCTGATTTATTGGTTTATATGCAATCCTGGAACATAAATATCTCAATAACCTTATCCTCTAAGAGAGAAATGAAAGTGACGCTGATGGATCAGCTTATCAACTCATTACTCTTGTAATTGCTCTTTCCACTTGGCCATTTGGAAGCATAAACCAACTATTTCTTGCTTCATATTTCATGCATGCTGTGATAGTAACACTAAACGCTAATATTCCACATCGCTACATCTTGTAAATTATCATACAACTGTCAAGAGAACCTCAAACTGTAACAAAAGATAATGCCATTACATTCCTTTAGATAGCAGATAAAAGTCAATAATGTTACAAGTAATATTTTCATTTTACATTGGTATAATCAGCAAGATACTTTCTCTGCAAGTTCAAATGGAACATTTAAACTTCTCCTTTGCTCCACACCAGTAAATACTAAAGCTAAAGGAACACTTGAAGATCCAATGACTTTTCAGGACAAAATTTTATTGGAAATACTCCTTGTTAAAATTATTTGTAACTTTATTCAACCGAATCCTCGTTCAAAATGCACAATCCTGCACCACAGCTACACTTCTCTTGCAAAGAGTTTCTTCACCTGTCATGTTATGAACACAATCATTTTAGTAGAACATACAGAAGCAACAAAATAAGATATTGTTTGCGTCAAAAATGGCACAAACACCCAATAAAATAATAAATATGAAAATTATCAAGAAAAATCAAGAGATAGAAAAGAACACCCAATTTTTATAGTGGTTCGACAAATGTTCCGGCCTACGTCTACTTAAACTTCGTTATTCGATTTCTGTAACTTTTACAAACCGTGATTTTATAGACCGGTATTCTAGGGATCGGTGGAGATCCATCAAGGTTGCATGGCAAAGTCTAGAAATTCAGAAAAGAAGAGAAAAAAAATCCGTTCTCAAGTGCACTCCACCTCTATATGTTGCTTCGGGTCTTGCTTGGAGTTTCCCTTAGGCTATTGTGCATCGAGTTTTTTCTCTTCTGCTTCGTGTCCGCTCTTTCAAAATCTTGAACTTTTAAATTTTCAATTTTTTCCGCTTATTTTTTGACACACATACACATATTGCATTTTTATGATGTTTCCCAACTCCTTGGATCATTTCTTCATCATTTGGTAGTTCGATTCAATCATTTAAGTCAGTTCGAAGACTGCAGCAAATTCGGCCGTAACAGATATAATGATTTTTTTTCTCTCCATCTATATCTATAGATGTAAATGCACACAGGATACAGAATATCTTTTTTTAGATTAAGAAGAATATCATGTTACCTGTTCCAACGTTAAAAACATAATCACATTCCATGAACCAAGCCGGCCAAAATTTGGAATGAACCCCTTGTAGAAAGCAAGTGGCCCCTGCAATTTGAAAGTAGTTATTAACCCATTTCAAATAAAATAAAATTAGCGTTTTCATGAATTATAGAGGAAATAAATTCACATAAATATTTTTAAGCACATTTTATGAAAAGGTCCTTTAACAGAAGAGGTCTGCACCTACGACTGAATGAACACAAACTTACAAGTTTGTTCAATTCATTTTCTAAAAGGAAAAAAAAAATCCTTAATATATCTGAATAGAAAAATCTCATCATCTATTTCACATTTAGGGCTATATGCTACAAAATGACATCCACAAAAATAAATGTTACTGGGTTGTAACCATTCTTTAACACAAGAAAATGTGAACAGAAAATAACATGAAGAATATTTTGAGAACTCATACTGGATGTCTAAAGCAGTACACGTGAAAAATTGATAATTTACCCTTCGCACTACCGTTGTGGGGAAACACGTACAGATGTACTCACAGTCAAGAATGTTTTCTATGAAAATAGTCCAAATATACACAGGATGCAATACAAAGCATGTAAATATAATATTATACCTTTTTTAATTTACCTTGTATTTTCAGATGCCCAAAAAAATTCCAGCATTATATATAATCTAGATTCTTATTCAACTTACAACATGAGATCAAATTGACCCACTCGGATTTCATATCCCAAACACTAATATAAGATACTATCAGTATATATGGTTTAAAACACCATACACCTAATCATGCAATACAGAAAGGTGCACGGTTTAAAAATAGTAGATCAGTATCTTACATCATTTTTTATAGTCTGCACGAAACAGTCAACTGTGCTTTTATAGGCTGCATCTCCCATCATTCTGGATTTAACCTGAGAAAAACACTATTTGCATTAACTATGTATGATATGTTTTCTATACTTGAAATAATTTTATTGAGCATGAACAGGGTTTATCTTCCCCTTAGGGAAAAACAAGAGCATGAACAGGGCAAATGAAAATTAGGTATAAATCCATGTTACCCAACGTAAATACAAGTTTGTTTATTTATGGCTTCATCAACTAGCATCGAAAACGGTCGAACTAGTTGTGCCAACTAAATTTGACATCAACATATCTCTTACCTACAACAAACTACTATACTTTTAACGAAAACCACAATGACTTAAAATAATAATGATAAATTTGACATTAACGTATCTCTTACCTATAACAAACTATTATACTTCTAACGAAAACCACAATGACTTAAAATAATAATGATAACTATAACTTACCACATCAACAGGGGAACCAATACAAACGGCAAAAAAGCCAGCACCTAAACCGGATAAAATATGAGTAACCACGTCATCTTTGAAAGCAGGAAGCTTCAGTAACGTCTATACAATTAAATAATATTGAGTTAGAAGAAACAACAGTGAGACAGTAATAAGAAATGTCAAAATCCATGAGCACCAGCATACCTGTTTAACTTGATCATAACTAGCCAGCTCTGTTGCATTAATAATAGAATTGCGAGCAATGTTAGGACCAAGTCCAGTCCACAGAGCTCTCACACCCTCCTATAATTTCAAATAAACGACATAGTTTGGTAGCAAGGTGGGAATCTAATAAAATTTCATTTTATTTTGCAAAATTAGACTTGCAGCTACTATAAAAACCTGTCTGGCTATAGTGGAATAAGCATTCAGTGCTCCTGAATATCGTCTTGGTGCACCAGGTGGAAGTTTTCCTTCAGCCTGAAGCCGAACTTTGACTAAATCAGTTGGATTTGCCACAGTAATTGCTAGTGCGCCTAATCAAGCCAATAGATCTATATCAGACATCGTTAAGAAATTCATCTTTACACTTAAATGCAACAAGTTTATCTTCAAGGGTATCAGATCTTAACTGGTTGATGTTTACAAAATTTAAGGTTAAAGTTACTTTTACCAAGAATTGGATCGCGTTGACTAGTTGGAAACTGAAATACATATCAAGGGAACATGCATGTTACTATATTCTACACGACAAGGTTGAAGTAATAAATAAAAATAAATTATTCACTCTTCTTGTACTAAAATATATATATAAGACCACCTCATTGATTATTTGATCCCATTTCAAATGGTTTACATACTGTGTAGCTCCATATACAACAACAAGTTGATAAGGTGTATAAGAGTCATTAGTTAATATTCAGATGCAATAAAGAAGAACCTACCAGTTGTAAGACCAGCAAGTATCTTCTTTGAGAGAGGAATATCCCCTACGAAATTCTCACCAACATATAAATTTTTTACCTAGCAATATAAATTTAACACTAGGTATGAAAAATTAAGAATAGTAGTATACAACAATTGAATGACTATTGCATATAAAAAATTAAGAATAATAGTATACAACAATTGAATGACTATTGCATAATAGAACAATGGTTTACTTACAGGCTCATATAATCCAATACGCAACCCTCCAAAAAGACATTGACGATGTAATCCAGGTACAATGCCTTTCCAAAGCGCGGCCATGCCTTCTTCTTTAGCAATGGTAGATACAGTTCCTAACATTCCTCTATATCTGGGTAAAGCAGCGGTCGCATCTCCTGAAACTGATTTCTTTTGTAGCTGAAGCCTCACTTTTGCAGTGTCTAGAGGTATGGTGCAGATCTGTATTACACATTTTTCGAAAATAAACATTTCAGTGATTTATTTATTTTCAATAGGCTTATAGTGATACCTACAGATTTGAGGCTTATTGAAACGGGACACTGGAAGATGTGGCAGAAACTATTAAGTAGTTCATTTTGTAGATATGTTGTCACATATATACTTGATACATATAAAAAATAATTTGTGCAAATGATCGGATATAAAATATAGATAAAAGTTATTGTCAAAAGCACATAACGGTCATTAACTCGAATACAAGCATGATGATTGATAAAGGATCGTTCACTACTGAACTTAACTAACCAACCTTATACATTTCCCAACAGCTCAATTCATGTGTAGGGAAACAAGGGAAACAACGCAGATCATGATTTAGTGTTTGCGCATGAACGATAAGCTCGGTAAGGATAAAAAACAAAAATCACAGTACAGATGACTTGGATAGAAAAAACCAATGCAAGCGCAATGGTGTAAGCAATAGTGTAAGAATTTTTAATTCGTGAATTATGAAATAAATTTCACATCCCACAAACTTTGCACAGCTAAAGAATAATTTTGTTGGCATCAGAACAAATGTAAGTGCAATTGATTAGCACCATTCAGTTGATAATCAAATGTCGTGAACCATAAATAAACTCAACTGATGAATTTCAAAACTATACAACATTCACAGCCATGCCAATCGCTAGTCCATGAGTTAATTAACCAGCAAACAAATTGCTACAAAAATCAAACTGAAAAACAAAACCAAACGACATATGAAATCATTTTCACCTCAGCAAAGCATGCTGCGATTGCGCTGCTAGCAAATCTTCCACCAAAAGATATCTCAGTCTTCGGTTTTTTATCCGCCATGATTTTGAAGAGAAATACTAGGGTTTGAAAAAGGAAAAAGAAAAGGACGAGTTAAAAAGGAATGGAGATTCTTGAGAAATGGAAATTGAAATGGAAATTGAAGTGCGCAAATAAGATAATTTCAAGAGCTGCTTTCTTTATTTTTACACGTGACTGACGTTTGATTCCGTTACAATTGAATGATGTGGACTGTTGTTGAAAGCAAAGGACAGCTCTGTTTCTACGGAATTAAATCATTGCCAAAGCTCCCCACTCAGAAATGGAGAAAACTTTCACTTTCACCGGGGAAGACCAAATTTGAATAAATAATTGCAAATACAATCGAAAAGGTCATCAATAATGATATTTGAAAATTCCGAAATTCGTCGACACTCATATCCGAAAAACGAATAAATATTCAATATTCGAAAAAACCAAATGCGAAAGATATTTGCATACGAAAATTATCTGATTGGTCTTTATCAAGATTATAGTTTATATTTTGCGTATTTTAGTACAATTAAAGATTGTTTAGATTGTTTATTTTTTCATTAAGTCAATAATTTATATCATGTATGAATTTAATGCATATTAATTGCTTAAAACTATTTATTATCATCATATTTGTTTGTTTTTCATACTATTATAATCAACGTGATTGAAAAAAGATTATACTAAACCAAAATTTTATATTTACATTTCTCAATTTATCGATCGTTAGCTGATAGGATAGTTATCTGATATTCGTTCATATCCGCAGATATTCGATATCCAAAGATAATTTCAGATGTGGATGTGGATATGACACTATCTGTATCTGAAAATATCCGTTGACAGGTCTACAATCGACCAGAAGTAAGTGGTCTATTAAAAGCAAAAAAAACATTTGATCGACTTAAATAAACTAATTTTTTGCATTTTGAAAAACCAAAATGAATTGGTTTTGACTTTCAATAGAAAAAAGAACTTATTTAAGTTCATTCAAATTAGCCGCAAAGTAATTGACTAAAGCAGCTGTGTCAGAAGACACTTCTCAGTAGGAATGCGCAATATTCGGTTAGAACCGAATTAACCGATCGAACCAGTTCATTTTGGTTGGTTTGGTCGGTTCAGTTCGATTATGAAACTAATCGATTTGAATTCAGTTTGTAAAATAAATTTGTTTGATTATTGGTTTAATTGAATTAACCGAACTTTAATTATATTATACAAATCTAAGGTATTGTAATACTTTTAGTAATTGATCAAGAATAAAAAACAAACTTCACCCATTGAAAATATGTTAAATTTTCTTATAAACATAAAAATAATGTTAAACAATGTTAATATTCCTACGGATAATCTGATCTATGCTATTGCACTTCTCGTTTATAATCGGATTGCAAATCCTACATATAAATTGTCTAAAAATATTTGCTTCAAGGAATTCCTTAAAAAAATAAATAAAATTTTGCATTGACATCTTAAATGCAAAATTGTTCATAACACAGGTAGACACAATATAGCCTTAAGTAACGACCTAATAAATAATTTTAGGGAAGACAACTCTCTGAACATTTTACTTTGAATTGAAAACTAAGTTTGTTTTACTTTTCATTCAAACTTTACTTTTCTAGCAAATATACGTATATAAACACTTAATTATATACATATATATGGACTGGACTCATGTTTTGGTTGAGTTTTACAGATTTTGGTGATGTGTGGATTGGACTGCTTAGGCAGACGGATTGTGGTTGGTGGGTCGTGGTTATTAGCTTCATTCTGATTGCTCTCTATGGATTTTTCTTATTGGGCTTGCTATCGTTTTTACTTTATCCCTAATTCTAGATCTTAGCTTTATACTTTGGTCACTAGTAATTAGGTTTAGGAGAGTTTTATTTTCAATATATTTTTCGCTATATACGACCGGGTAGGGTGGGGGGATTGTTTACTACCTATCAGGCTTGTAGTGTAGAATAAAATTATACAAGTGCCCTCCTCCTTCGGAGGATCACTCATTTTCTTTAAAAAATACCCAGTAAAATCTCTCCAAACTTAAATTTGTGTTTTTCTTTGATTAAATCAATCATTTAAATAATAACATACCCTTTTAGTTCAGTTGGATTGGTTATCGATCGAATCAACCAAAACTAATTTGGTTCCATTTTGATTTTTTTTTGTTCAAGTTCGGTTTGACACTTTTTATAGCAAGACAGACCGAAACGACGAGTGCTCACCCCTACTTCTCATCCCCTTCCAAGCTATCAGATAAATCTATTGCTATGGGTACCATGGACCTTTTTCCATCCATCGTAGCATAGCTGATTTATGAGCTTGTACATACAAAATATAAGAATAACCACTTAAAGGAACCCAATTTCAAAGCTTATTCGAAAATGGTTAATTATGATAAAGTAGAACGATGGTCTAGAAAAGTTAAAGGTAAGCAAGGTGTGGGGAAAAATCTCATTCAAGAGTGTTAATACCCTAAGTATTAATTTTGATGACAACAACTATATAAATATTACTACTAACATTTCTTCAAGTTGTGCAAAATATTCAAATATATTATGAAGATATTATACAGAAATAAACAAGATACTCGATGAATAAAGACAAGCGACTAATATATATATATATATATATATATATATATATATATATATATATATAATTTTATAGAGCAAATGAAAGATATGATTGACTCAAAACTAATGAAACACAAGCACTTGAAAGACAAAGATATAAGAAGTACTCAATAAGTTTATTGAGTCTCGGAGTTTCTGTTAAAGGCTCATAATAGTATATTTAGAAATACTTTTTCATTTAACTTTATTTCATCGCTAAACATCTTTATATAAATATACATACTTGAGTTCTAAAGAGTGGAAAACTGTGACGCCCCACCTCTATACCCACGCTAACCAAGAACACTACGATGTAGTGCTGTCAATTAGCACGGAGAATAAGGCTGTTGAGGAGCGACCATCCGTGTAACTTCTTTGTGCGAGCACCGATATGTCAGATAGTATAGAATGCATATCATTTAAGGAGGAAATCCGACATACCGATACAAACTCAAAGCTATCACACGGTGGCTATATATAATCTTCGGAAACAAATATAGAAATAAACGTAACATAAATCAGTCACAGACAATTCATATCACAAAGGCGGAAATAGATATGAATATAACACATGAAAGTGTACATCAGAGTAGTGGACAAATAAGATCCACAATAACACAAAATAAAAGATACAAGTGCAAGACAACAGAATATGTATACATCAAGGAGTCTCAATCTCAAATGTATACGACAAAAACTACTAAACTAGAGTAGTTAGCCAAAAAGTCGGATGATGGCTCCAGATAGGAAGTCATGAGGAAGCACCTGTAAAATCTCAGTCTGACCCGAGTATTATTTAAGAAGAAAATAATAAACGGATCAGTCTAGCTATAATTATCAGATAAAATGAGATAGAATATGAGATATGATAATAGAACGTATGATAACAAAAAGGTGTCATACTATAAAAAGTATACATTAGAAATCCCACAAAAGTCATACAATATCTCAATAATCTCAAAACAGATAAAAGAATGTCATATTCTTAATTTAATTCACCAAGCCACAATAAAATGACATACTCATCAATGTCAATGGTAAAAGCTGGTGAAACATAAAAATCCAGAAATCAATAATTAGAAATCCAGAAATCACAAGAAAGAGGATGGCCAATCCCATAAACTGAACATCGACGCACCTAGAAAGATATGCCCCATGTAAAGTCTAGCATCGATACACCTAGAAAGATGCACCCCATGCAAAGTCGAACATCGACGCACCTAGAAAGATACGACCCATGCTCTAGCATTGACGCACCTAGAAAGATACGCCCCATGCATAAATAAACATCGACGCATCTAGAAAGATACGCCCCATGTAATGTCTAACATCGATGCACCTAGAAAGATACATCCCATGAAAAGTCGAACATCGACGCACCTAGAAAGATACGACCCATGCATAGACGAACATCGACGCACCTAAATAGGTACGACCCATGCGAGAAGTAAACATCGACGCACCTAAATAGATACGACCCATGCGAGAAGTAAACATCGACGCACCTAAATAGATACGACCCATGCGAGAAGTAAACATCGACGCACCTAAATAGATACGACCCATGCGAGAAGTAAACATCGACGCACCTAAATAGATACGACCCATGCGAGAAGTAAACATCGACGCACCTAAATAGATACGACCCATGCGAAAAGTAAACATCGACGCACCTAAATAGATACGACCCATGCGAGAAGTAAACATCGACGCACCTAAATAGATACGACCCATGCGAGAAGTAAACATCGACGCACCTAAATAGATACGACCCATGCGAGAAGTAAACATCGACGCACCTAAATAGATACGACCCATGCGAGAAGTAAACATCGACGCACCTAAATAGATACGACCCATGCGAGAAGTAAACATCGACGCACCTAAATAGATACGACCCATGCGAGAAGTAAACATCGACGCACCTAAATAGATACGACCCATGCGAGAAGTAAACATCGACGCACCTAAATAGATACGACCCATGCGTCTAAACCATAAAATGATCGTCATCGATCATAAAGAATTTCAAAATGTGTGAATCGGAATCACACCAATGAGGCATAGACTAACCTTGAAGATAAAGAGATATGTGTGAATCGAAATCACACAAATGGTGTCTAGTCTAACCTCGCAAACAAAGAGACATCGCACAATCGCTAGTCTAAATCACAAGAATGATCATCATGATCATAATGAAGTGTCGATTACATTAAGCTAGTAAATATAAGAGTTTAGCTTCATGTCCCATAACCACTTGCTTAACTCAAATATTTACGAACAAATTGTAGATCTGCACTAGAAAATTGTCACAAGAGATTCAATCGAACAAGTCCATAAATTAACCGACGAAGTAAACGCAAGCGTTTCATACCACTTGTTTTGCTAAGCCGTTTAATTATATTTTCTCATACGAATGAGGTAAGGTTTGTATATACTAGTAGATTGGAAAACAGTTTTATAAACGAGTTTGATATTGAAAATAGAGTTGAAATCGTTTTGATGATAGAGTTTTGATATTTACTACTAGTATTGAAACCTTTATATTTTTAAAGTGACAAGTCATAGAAGTGATTGTAGAAACAATCAATTATAAAAGTTCACATTCGAAGACGTGAATAAAATCCAAAGAAATCAATTCCCAAAACCATCAAAGTAAGAAGTTCGGTTGAATGGTTTTCGGATAAGATTGCCTACGCAGAGTTATACGGGGTTCGACCTGCCCGGTCAGGTCGCGGGGGTCCAGGGGGCAGCGCCCACGGCGGGGTGCGGGGCAGCGCCCCGTCACGGTATGACTTAGTGAAGGCAAGCGACCTAAGTTTGAAAAGGCGGGCGACTTAACAAAGTGGCCGATAATAAATGATAACAACAAAAAGGGAATCAACACGAATTGATTAGAGTTGGAAATTCAAGCACAATAGGGAAATAGGCAAAAGACTACAGATTCAGACGTCTGGAATAATTGGTTCAGACGTCTGAATCTGGAAAATTGAATATTTTCCAGAACACAGATTCAGACGTCTGAACGAAATATTTCAGACGTCTGAAATAGGCAATTTAAGCCTATTTTCTTTCTGTTTGAAATCGAGCCAATTCAGACGTCTGGGGCCAAAGATTCAGACGTCTAAATCTGGGAATATAAATTCCCCCACTAATATTCAGACGTCTGAAATACGGATTCAGACGTCTGAAACTGTGTTTCAGAGCGTTTCCTGAACCTCGACCAAAAATGGCCAAGTCACCAAAAATTGAAATATACACAAGATCGATCCAAACCAAAATCAATTGCAATAGAAGAAGTGTTAGGAATTCATACCTAACAATCGAAGATAATTAAAGACTTAGATGTGAGATAAAAATCTCACCTTTTCACAAAATCAATGAAGAAGAAGCTATAGAGCAATGGCAAGAACAATCTCTTCAATTCCAACCCAACAAGCTTGAAACTAAGCTTAAAAAGAGAAACATTTCCTAAATTAGGTTTAGGAATTTCTGAAATTGATAAGAGAACGGGTTGGAGAAGATGAAGATGAAGCTTACCAATGGGTTCTCTTTGAATTTGGAGCAAGAACTTGAGTTTGCAAGAGGAACTAGGGTTTGGAATTTCTAATTCCCTTTCCTTTCCACCATTTTCAGTCTTTGCTTGAGTTTGAAGAGTGGGAATGAGTGAATGGAGAGGAGAGGGGGTTGGAACTGAGTTAGTAAGTGATTAATGGGTTCAGCCCAAACCAAAGCCTCAAGTGAAAAAGTGGCCAAATTCCACTAACTCCAAATATATCGAAGCTTATACTCAAAAAGATCGCAAACGTAATTTTGGACTCAATGGGGGTGGTCTCGAGTCCCAATTCGACTGTTTGCAAAAAGTAGCTTTTCGGACTAAAATCCGACGAACGATGTTATATTTAAATAAAATATTTAAATATAAAATCGACAAATATGCGGGTTGTTACAAAAACTCTTTTTGAATTTCAGAAATGAAAGTTAGAAATACACCAGGTGTGTCGACATACCCCTTGGGACTATGTCGACATAGTGATGATTATTCAGGTGTTAAAATTCAAATGAAAAGATTTTGGTGCCATGTAACGTTCCCACTTCAGGACTCAAAGACGAATGCTAATGATGCTGCATTCATCGCTAGAATTATCTTTCAACGACGTAAGTGAGTTCCAAATACTCAAATATAGACAAAGTAAACAAAGTAGTAAAATATTTTCATTTACATAGAATTTTTTCTTTAATATTTAATACATATATTTACATCAAAATTAACCCCCTAATTCGTGCCCACACAGGGGTCAAATATTAAATAACATATTAAAGAGTTAGGTCAACATATGAGGATGCTGCTTGAACTCCTTTAACAGCGGAAATAATATTTTTATTAACTAACCAAGCCTCCTGCTCCATCTTCGATAAGCATACTTCGGCTTTAATTTAAACCTGTCTATCCTATAAATTCAGCCTACTCAAATGAGCATCCGTTAATTTTTGAGGAAAACAATAGTAAAAACATGGGTTAGATATAAAGTCTAGTGTGAATAATACTTATCCAACACAAACACATAGTGAGACCAAACCGTATTGCACGGAATGAGTTCCCCCTCACAATCCAAACCATCATAAGTGAAATATTTATAGTTACTGATGCAAGTAATTCTTATTCGCTATTGCACCTTTACGCGTTCTTAAGTGGTCCCCATTTACCACTGCGCCCCCGACGTAGTCCTACTTAGCTTCCATTTTAGAGAATTCTTTAATCAACTATTCCCATATGCTACTGCGCCCCCAGCACAGTCCTCACTTAAATTCCCCTTTTAGTTCATCTTTTAGCCGATACTGCCTAGAATCAGCCCCCATTGCAGTATCCTTTTTTAATTCATTCTTTAGATCTAAACTGCATAGACTCGGCCCCATTGGTATTCTTTAGATTCATTCATTAGTTCAAATTGCGTAGTCTCAGCCACCTGCAATATTTAACTATTTATTAGTTAAGCCCTGAACCATAAAGAAACAGCCACATGTAGTCCCTCTATATTTATTTACTTAAGTTCTAGACTACTGTGAAACAACCACCCGTAGTCACCATTTATTTATTTAAACGCTGGACTACTGTGAAACGGCCACCCACAGTCCCTAAACATATATTTAATTTGAAACTACTTGAAATCACCCACCGTAGTCTTTGGAAGTTTAATGCCTCTCCTCACCTTTCATAGGTGTGCATTCAAGTGAGCGTCCCCACCCTGGCATCAATAGCCCTTCCAGCCTTACCTCCAGCGCAGGAGTTCTTTCCCTTACTATCCCTAGGCTCTTCCCTAGTCCTACCTAGTTGTCTTTTATAAGGTTTCATCACATTCTCCCTTAGCGTAGTACAACCCTACCTTAACCTGTGTGCGCAATTCACTCTTTACTTATTAAGTGAATACTTCGAAATTACGTCGCAGTACCTTTTTGGCATATTGCGACACGGTTCAGTTTCTTCCTTCTTTATATTTTTGCGGCGCTAAATGTCCTCTACAAATTGCGACGCAGTACTACTTTCCCTTGAAAATACTTGGATCCCTTTGGTTAATCTCTAGCTTTTCCCCATATGCGTAGTTCTTTTGTAAATCATTATGTCGCCGCCTCAGTTCCATACAAAACAAAGTCTGACATATCTGACAGCGTCTTTACATGTGTCACTACATGATATGTTAAGATTTCGCTTTCCGTTATTTACAATGTCTTTTATATTTCTTTTTAACACTTTACTTGGATCTGGTTCTCTATTTACCTGATACTTGTTTCACCATAATATTTTAAGTTACATGTGTCCCCACAGTTCCCTCTTTACCCCAACGCAGTACCTATCACATATTAGCTTATTTTCCTCATAGAAAACCTTAATAAAATCCAAAAAATTCATGAACACTTGTTCTAATATATTTTATCCCTTATTTTGATTTAAGGGTATTTTTCTTATTTATTTTTCTAGGCATTCTCGTGCAATAAATAATAATAAAAAATTTCGACATAAATATCTCTTAAACTAAAAAAACATTCTAAAATCATGGTTAGAACATCATATAAAATCTTCACGATGTTTCAGAATCATTAAGGTAGGGAAATACATCTAAACATCCCATATTCATCTATCTTTCCCAAAACATTTATTATACAATTTTTGTGTTAATGAAAATCCATATGAAACTCCATCATATATAATAGTTTACATGGACCTTACCGAAACCATATATTTAGGTATGATAAAAATAGGTTTAGTATTACTCACCTAGATCTTTGGGATATCTTGCTTTAGTCTTTTAAATCACCCCTTTAGCTTACGTTTGCTTATCTTTGCTTTGTTTGCTCTCTTTAAGCTGCCACCATTAAAATTCCTCTCATGTTTTTGTTTTTGTTTTTTTATTAGAATGAAATGAATGAATGGAAAAGAGTAATACTTATTGTCCCACAATAATTTATGCTTGGGCCCTCTACTCTTTTTCATTAAATCATTACTCCTTTTCCTTTTTATTTAACTTATTTCGACCCTCTAATTAATTAATTAATTAAATTAATTCCAAAATTATGGGTTGTTACACGCCAACTCTTCACCCATGAACAGGTCCTTTCATCTTCTATTCAAGGAGGTTTGGAAAATGAAATTTAATCATCAATTTCTTGATTCTCTATTACTCTTACATTTATGTATTTTTTTGAGAAAAACTCCTTAATACACTTTTACTCTTTTTGTAAATCCATACTCTTTCGCTCATATTCTTCAAGGATTTGCAAACTATGAAAGATTATAAAGTTTGTACTTGAATTCTCAATTATTCTTTCTCTATTCTAATTCTATTACTCTTTGAGTTTGAAGATATATTGCTATTATAGGTCTATAGGTGTTAACCCGCTTTCTGTCAAGGCAGTATACATGCGGATTTAACCCAACAGACTTCACAACTATCAAGGCCGATGAGTGCAGAGCGACGATTGTAGGGCCCGAAAGTCAAGTACCGGTAATAACATGAAGCCAGGATTGAATGGAGTTGGTAGATAGATGATGCAGGATGCTTGGAATATGAATATTGGCTTGGATAAGTTAGGGATCGGCATAACCTGGATCGGCATGATTTGGTCGAAGTAAGGAGGGATCGACATCTTGGAGGTTCATCATATCACATGAAAGAGAGGGATCGACATGCGACATCTTGGAAGGTTCCGCATATCACATGAAAGAGAGGGATCGACATGCGGCATCTTGGAGGGTTCTGCATATCACATGAAAGAGAGGGAGCGGCATGCGGCATCTTGGAAGGTTTGGCATATCATATGAAAGAGAGGGATCGGCATGTGGCATCTTGGAGGGTTCGACATATCATATGAAAGAGAGGGATCAACATGCGCTTACTTGAGGGCTTCGGCATTCATATGAAAGAGAGGGTTCGGCATGGATGAAGGTAGAGGGGTCGGTATGGTTTATTGGTTTGGAAAGTCATACTTCAACTCGTTGGCAAGGGATCATTATACATCAAGAACAAGTGCACTCTTACATTCAACAATCAATAACTCGAGCTCCTTTAGTCCAAGGAGACGAGAATTAAAGGGCTAACATATTTCATCATGAAGAATCCACCATAGGAATCACTGCCCAAAAATCAACTAAGGCAGGGATCAGTACTAATCCCTCCTCATAGAGATTTGGGCCTAGCGACCCCTACGATGGGCCCATATAGATAAGGAGGCACTGTAGCCGAAGTTTCACCTATAAATACAGCAGGCATGGCTTCAGAAGGGAGGATCTTCTTTCTGCTTCTTTTCACCTTCTACCTAGGCTATACTCTATCAATTTTACTCTTGAATTTCATGAATTTGTAACTGTAATCAACTGTATAAACTAATAAAAGATCATTGGAGTGGACGTAGGCCGGAGTTTGTCGAACCACTATAAAATTTGTGTGTTCCTTTACCTTTTCCGCTATTGATTCTGTGATCTGCGTGCTTATCTTCCTATTTGGATATCGTTTTGTGAATTTGGTGCTTTCACGTACACCTAGGTGTTTTTGACCAATTTTGGACCAAACATTTTGGTGCTTTCACTGAAAAGACTTGCACCCGCGAATTTGGAAGCTAAGATCTTAGATTTGGAAGCTTGGATACTTGGATCTAGGAGGCAGTGGCTAGGCCATCAACAAGGAGACAGAGAACAGATAGGAGCTATCATGAAGGGAGTCAGAAGGCTTTCTCAGGAGCTAATCAAACCTCAATCTTCATTACCAGAGACAAGATGGAAACAATGATGGATGCTATGTAGGAAAGGATGCTGAAGAGACATGAGGAAATAATGCAGAAACTACTCCGACAGATTGGACAAGCTGGAGTGTAAAACCAAGGAAATGGAGTAGTAGGGATTGCTAGAAATATGGATCATGGAGTTGGAGAAGTAGGAGCTAAGGAAATCTTGAACCAGAACCATGGAAACAGAGCTAATAGACAGAGGAGTGGAATAGAGCAACCGGGGGCAGTCCCCTACCATCTAAGAGGGATCGGCATCGATCCCTCCAAAGGGATCGATACAGATCCCCAAAGGCTGGGGGGCATGCCCCCGGGTCTGGATGATCGTGATGCTGGTGGACCTACGATCAATCCCGTGGAGCCTGGTGCGAACCGGAATCTGGATACGCGACCGGAGGAATACATTCCAGAATTCCCTCGTAGACTCGAGGGACAGCTTGGGCATGACGATAGGAGACTACCATTGGAAAACAATGATAGATTTGCAGAGATGATAAGGCGAGCTATGCGTGGAGGATTGGTGAACAGGGATCTCGAGGATGTAAATAGAAGTCCACTCGCTCTAAATATCAGGCAAGCTAGGAATCCACCGGACTTCAAATTACCAACGCTTGAGACATATGATGGAAAAACGGATCCTGCTGTTCATTTGACGAGGTACATAAGACACATGGAAGTATTAGGTGCATCGGAGGAAGTAATGGCATGGTGCTTACCCTTGTACTTAACGGATAAAGCCGCCCTATGGTTCAGACAGTTGTAAAGCGGCTCTATTGACACGTGGACAGAATTGATCGAAAGGTTTATGAGGCAGCTTAGGGTTCACATCTCAAGACCCAAAAATGTGATGAGTTTGGCAACACTGAAACAGAGGACCAGAGAGTCCCTAAGGAGTTTCTTAACACGGTTTAATGTCGCGACGGCATCGGTGGATCGTCCAGATCCATCCATGGTTTTGATGGCAGCTGTATCTAGAATTGCTGATGGCATGGAGTTCAAGGATTCACTGGCGCAGGATCCATCTATGGATCTTGGAGAGTTTTATCATGAAGCAGAAAGGTTCCTACAACAGGAAGACACATGAGCAAACAAACCGGAGGTGAATGTTGTGCAAGGTGGAGGTCCGTCGGAGGAAGGTTTAAACAAGGATAAAGGAAAACAGAAAGTAAAGGATGGCTTTGATGGATCAAAGCGTCCATGAAGGGAACCGAGATTTACCTCTTACATGGAATTGACTGAAACATTGGAATGGATATATCTGGATACTAGGGGCTAGGTCCCATATCGAAGGCCAATGAGGAGAGAACCTACAAACGATGAAAAGAAATCAGAAAAATATTGTATGTTCCATGAGCTGAACGGGAATAGTACAAACGACTGCAGGCACTTAAAGGATGATATTGAGGGACATATCTAGAACGGCAGGCCATTATAATACATGAGAACTCGGGCAGCAGTAGTGGAATAGGAGCAACCACCATCCGCATCGAACGAGAACTGCCCAAGATCGAGGCATCAACTTGTCATCAATTGACAAAAATGGCAAAGAATAAGTAATAAACTCCACAATAAAATGGTTAAGTCACTTACATATGTACGGGATTGAGAAAGGTCCATAGGTATGCTCTGAGATGGCAATGAACCGTCACACCCGGCGATGCATGCATTGTAGTGTTTAGTTTTAGTTTTAGTTTTTTTGGTACTTGGTTATGAAACTCACTCGAACGTGAAATCTGACATTAGTAATTTTGAGTCCCATCCGGACAATCGCATTTCACCTCGAACGGCACACGATCTCGAACGATCACATTTCTCCTCAAACGACACTCGATTTCGAACGATCACATTTCACCTCGAACGGCACTCGATCTCGAACGATCGCATTTCGCCTCGAACGGCAGATGATCTCGAACGATCGCCACACGATCTCAAACGATCGCATTTTACCTCGAATGGCACATGGTCTCAAACGATCACATTTTGCCTCGAACGACACACGATCTCGAACAATCACAGTTCGCCTCGAACGACACTCGATCTCGACCGATCGCATTTTGCCTTGAACGACACATGATCTCGAACAATCGCATTTCGCCTCGAACAGACACTCGATTTCGTGCGATCGTCATCAGCCTGGGACAGCTATGAATATGATTAACAGTCCCGAACAGTCATTACTAACAATCAGGCAAGATCACTGATTTGTTTATAGGTCATCAACATGTTTTAAACATTGGACTTAAGGCAATTCAAAACACACCTTCCTATTGCAAGGCATATTTTGGGAGACAAAGTGTTAATCCACCTTCTTTCAAGGCAGTATACAGGCGGATTTAACCCAATAAACTTCACGATTATCAAGGACGATGAGTGCAGAGCGATGATTGTATGGCCCGGAAGTCAAGTACCGGTAATAACATGAAGCCAGGATTGAACGGAGTTGGTAGATAGACGATGCAGGATGCTTGGAATATGAATATTGGCTTTGATAATTTAGGGATCAACATAACCTGGATCGGCATGACTTGGTCGAAGTAAGAAGGGATCGACATCTTGGAGGGTTCAGCATATCACATGAAAGAGAGGGATCAGCATGCGGCATCTTAGAGGGTTCCGCATATCACATGAAAGAGAGGGATCAGCATGCGTCATCTTGGAGGATTCCACATATCACATGAAAGAGAGGGATCAACATGTGGCATCTTGGAGGATTCGGCATATCATATGAAAGAGAGGGATCGGCATGCGGCGTCTTGGAAGGTTCGACATGTCATATGAAAGAGAGGGATCAACATGCACTTACTTGGGGGTTCGACATTCATATGAAAGAGAGGGTTCGGCATGTGCCATCTTGGAGGTTTCAGTATTCATACAAAAAGAGGGATCGACATGTGCTTACTTGGAGGGTTCGGCATGGATAAAGGTAGAGGGGTCGGTATGGTTTATTGGTTTGGAAATTCATACTTCAACTCGTTGGCAAGGGATCGGTATACGTCAATAACCAAGTGCACTCTTGCATTCAACAATCAATAACTCGAGCTCCTTTAGTCCAAATGAGATGAGAATTGAAGGGCTAACATATTTTATCAGGAAGAATCCACCATAGGAATCGCTACCCAAAAATCAACTAAGTAAGGGATCGATACCGATCCCTCCTCATAGAGATTTGGGCCTAGGGACCCCTATGGTGGGCTCATATGGATAAGGAGGCCCTGTAGACGAAGTTTCACCTATAAATACAGCAGGCATGGCTTCAGAATGGGGTCTTCTTTCTGCTTCTCTTCACCTTCTACCTAGGCTATACTCTATCAATTTTACTCTTGAATTTCATGGATTTGTAACTGTAATCAACAGTATAAACTAATAAAAGATCATTGGAGTGGACGTAGGCCGAAGTTTGCCGAACCACTATAAAACTTGTGTGTTCCTTTACTTATTCTGCTATTGATTCTGTGATCGGCGTGCTTATCTTCCTATTTGGATATCATTTTGGGAATTTGGTGCTTTCACGTACAACTGGGTGTTTGTGACCAATTTTGGCCCAAATAATAGAATTATTGTACTAAAACCGCAAGATTCTGTATTGAAGATACAACTACTTGTCTCTATATTATTATTGTAAAGAAAAGGTGATCTTATCACTTGTAGAAAGTCAAGAGGAAATGTGCATCTTACTGCCTATAGCATTGTAATGTAAGATTGTTCTTGCTATCTGTGAAAAGCAAGGAAATTATAATGAAATTCTATATGATAAGTTCATGACTAAATGTAGGATTGGATATCTGAACCAGTATAAAAATCTAGGTGGCTTTTACTCTTTACTTTGCATTTACTATTTGATTATCTACATATACTTCTCATTTTATTACTCATTAAAGTTGCTAACTTATAGATTTGCAACTCTATTTTTAAATAATTGATATGCATTTTCCCTCATCTCTAGTGTATTATTGGCCTTAAGATCTATTCTGCATAAATGTGTTTGGGTATTCTAAACCCACATATCTTATCAAAGCACCATATGTTTAAAAGATTCATAATCTGAATTTTTGAAAGGATATATGACTAGTAATATTAGTAATACACTTTTAATACTTTTGTAAAGGATCAATCTACTACCACTTTTTAATGGTAGTATTTATGCTTATTGGTATTGTATAATGAAAGTCAAATAGATTAGGTATTTGAAATGTCACACAAACTGATTACGCTAAGCCCCAAATAGATAATGCAAAATGGACTGCTGAAGAAAAGACACAAACACTCAATAATTCAAAGGCCACGAGTATTCTATCATGTACATTGGATAAAAATGAGTTTAATAGAGTGTCGATCTGTAAAAGAGCACATACAATTTGGAGGATTTTCTAAGTTACATATCGTGGCATAAGTAAAGTGAAACACACCAAAATATTTATGTTAACTAACTAGTTTCAACTTCTTAAAATGAAACAAAACGAGTCGATATTTGATATGTATGCCAGATATCAAGAAATTATACATGCATTAGTATCAGTAGGAAATTTTTTTATGAAGAGGATCAGGTCATTAAGATCTTAAATTCACTTAGTGAATGGTATCAAAATGCCATGATAATAGAAGAATCAAGTGTAAATATTATGAAAATAGACGAATTAGTTGGAAATCTTATGTCTTATAAAGTGCACTTACAGATAAGAAAAGAAAATCATGCAAATGAGAAAAAGTCATTGTCATTTAACATTATAAATGAAAATCATGATTCATATGATGTTGGTGAGGAAGAAATTCCCAAAGCATAAGAAAGTAAAAAAATTTCGAAGAATTAACAACTATATTCATAATTCCAAATGCGAAAATGTTGTTAAGTATTTCGAATGTGAAAAAATCGATCATTTGAAAAGAGATAGTCATAATATGAAGAAATCAAAATACTCTTCAAATACCGGCACGTTCAACAAGAAGAGGAACCAGCCTTTTAATGCTACATGGGATGATCTAGACACGTCATCAAGTGATAGTGACCCAGAGATAGAAAATGCCACCATGTGCTTCATGGCTGATGATGATTGGGTATCAAACAATGTAATAAATATGATGAATGAGAAATGGATAGTGGACAGCGGATGTTTAAAGCGTATGATTGGAAATCCACAAATACTGAGTGATATTATATACAAAGATAGTGGAACCGTGAACTTTGGAGATAATTCTAAAGAAAATGTTATCGGCATCAGTAAAATTGGAAACTCTAAAACACCTCTTATTTCTAATATTATAATTGTCAAAAATTAAAACATGATTTATTAAGAATAAGTCAATTATGTGACAAATGTTTTAAAATTAGGTTTGAAAAAAAGTCTATTTTGTTTTGGATCATGATTCTAAAGCTATTTTTGAATAAGGAAAAGAAACATGTATATTTTAAGTATGAAATTTTTTATTGATGACAACTTATGTCTTATGGTTAACACAAATGATCCTTGAATTCGGAGAAACATCATGGTCACGTGAATTTTAAATGTCATCAAGAGTTCCCAAATATGAACCCGTGATAGGACTTCCCAAATTGAATTCTAAAGTAAATAATCTATGTAATGCTTGCCGGTTTGGAAAGCTTCATAAGAAATCATTTAAATCTAAGGGTATGATCTCTACTATGCATCCTCTAGAACTTCTTTGTTTAGATCTCTTTGGACCTTCACACATCCAATTAACAAATCATAATTGATATGTTTTTGTAGTTGTAGATGATTTTTCAAGATATACTCGATAATATTCCTAAAGCATAAAAATGAAGCTTTTGAAATATTTAAAACTTTTGCTAAAAGTATTCTAAATCTAAAATCAATTAAATTAAGACTATTAGAAGCGATCATAAATGAGAGTTCAAAAATGAAAATTTTGTAATAAGAGAGGAGTAACTCATATTTTTTCTTCCCTAAGAACTCCACAATAAAATGGAGTTGTTGAACGTAAATAGAGTACTACTCGGGAGTATGCAAGGACATTATTACATGATAGTAAGTTACCAAAGAACTTTTGGGGTGAAGTAGTTGCTGATAGAGTTAGGGATATGCCATAGGGGAAGTTACATAATTTGATTATATAATATAACTCATATATCGATCTTTCTCAAAATAGAGTAGCCTTTTGATTTTATTTTCTATTTTATATATTGCTATATTGGAATATAACTAATGTTATAAATACTTTAAATGTATACAAGTAGAAAATCCTTAGAAAAAGTATTTAATCGATTGCAGTTTCGAATGTGTTCATAGAAGTACTGAATCGAATAAAATAAATACTTATCCTTAAATGTTCCAAGTCAAGATGTATTGAGAATGAGATTTCTGTATATCTATCGAGACTAGTGTAAGTAACTCTTTATATGATGGACAGTGAATTACTTATGACTACTGGGAGCACTAAGGGGTTATGTACATGTAGTTGTTTGGAACAAGTATAGAACTACTCATAGATAGTCTTTTATAGGTTAAAAGTCAAATAGAAGATCTCACGTGATGACATGCATTAGTCTTTGACTTAAGAATACAGTGATTCTTTAGTGTTTTAACCATACTTTGATTATGGTCAATCATAAGACAACATGGTTGTGTTAAGGCCATAGTTGGGTATAAGTCAAACCACTTGAAGTGAAACACAATCCTAGAGAGCATTCATCTTCTTTGAATAAAAGGTTAGTAACTTAGTATCATCGTGATTGATAGCCATGTAAAGTCAAAGTTTTTAGCCAAAGCAAACTAGTTAATCGATAATCATTATCAGATTGAACCATGAACTTTAATGCGGACTCCGCAATCAACTATGGATATCAATATAGTTTTGACCATTAACCGAGCTCTAGATATGTGACGACGAAGAGAAAATATATATAATATATTGTTGCTTAAGCGTGTCATTTATTAAAAGATAAAAAAAATTAGATTTCACCTAAATAAGCTGTAAGCAACTGAACTCGTGTCCACTACCATGCTTCAACAAAGTCTGTACATTCTTTAATATTTAAATTGCTTAAATATTACCGAGGGTTAAATTGACACCTAAGAGTCACAAAACTACAACTCTCATTTTCGATCGAAAATAATTTATTGAAATAGTTTATAAAAGTTATAAATTATTATTATAAAGAATTAATACAATGGTTATATTAATTAACTTTTTTTAACGACCCATAATTTTACCACTTTTAAATGGAATATTTAATTAACTTTAAGTTTTCAAATATAGAATTTTCAAACTTAAATAATTATGTTTTATGTAATAAATAAGAATGATAAACTTATTTTTTGAATGGAATTACAAAATCAAGAAGTTTGGATTTTCATCGTAAAAGTGACAAAAATCGGTTTTCGATAAAATTGGATATACGTTCTGTAACACCTCTAATTTTATTGACATTATTCAGGAGATTTAATTAGAATAAATTAAATGGAATAATGTAGATAAGGAGATTGAGGTTGATTAATAAATTAGATGGCCGTGCTTACTTAATATCTAATGAACTTGTATAAATGGTTAGGAAATTAAACATAAGGGCATTAGGGTAAATAACCATACTTCCCACCCTAATATTACTCCCATTAGGTCATACACGTTCATTTCACCAAAACAAAAATTATAACCATAAGAAGTGAAAGCAAGGCCGGCCATTAGAAAGAGGAGAAGAGAAAATCAACTAAAAGCTAGGATTCAAGTTAGAAGGAATCAATCTCAATCATACTTCAATTCCTTATCCAATCTAAGGTGAATAATAATTTCTACATCTCTATTTTGATTTTAACATCATATGGTTCGGATTTTCGGATAAATTTGTTTTATGATATATTGAATGATGATATGCTTGATTTTGATTTACATATGTATTGAACAAGGTTGTTTAAAAAGTAGATATACACGGTTTTAGGGTAAAACCGAGATGAAATGATTTTTAAATGCCATGGGAAAATTTATGTTATAAAAAACATGATTTTGGAGATGGGTTTCAATTTGCATAATTTTTTGAGTTTATATGGATTTTATATAAATTTTCTAGTAAAGAAAATGATTTATTGGGTTATAAATTAATTAGGGATAAAATAAAGATTATTTAGGTTTGAAATTTTTATATGTTGGAAAACATATTAAAATAGATTTTCAAGGATTTTTCCTAAGTGTTTTGATGAATATATAAAATTATTTAAGGTATGAGACTTAAATGTTTTATATTTTAATTAAGGAGAAGGGGCATTTTATAAAATAAAATTATTATTTATTTCTGAAAATTAGTGGCAGCATTTTTCTGAAAAGAAATTGTTAACCAATGAGAATCTGACAAACAAAGGCAGGTTAGTTGAAAAGTTATATTTTTAAGTTAAAAACAAAGAAATCATACTTTTAGCATGTTTCAGCCTTTTACGGTAGTAAACCTTCCGACCCAGACCTTTCGACTAAGTTGAAGGGTTATAGCTTTCGACAAGGTCAAACCAATGCATATGGTATCAAGTTACTTGGTACGTAATGAATTGGACTTAGTCGAAGGGTTTTTAGTCGAAAGGTTGATGGCCAAAGAGGTTGGTGTATGTTTGTTTTATAAACCAAAAGCTTTGACCTGCTTTGCTTTCGAATTAGAGCTTTCAACTTGGTTACTTTTAACCAGGTCAAATGTTTACAAAGAAAGGTTTTAAACCTTTCAACAAAGTCGAATGGTTACTGCTGCTTTACCACTATTTTGTTTTGGAACCTTTCGACACAGTCGAAAGGTCACTGCCACTTATCATTGTTTTGTTTTGAACCTTCTGACACAGTCGAAAGGTTATAGCTGCTTTTTCCAACCTTTCGAAGTCGTTGCTTTCAACAAAGATGAAAGGTTTACTTGTTTTAAAAACCAACCGCTTCTCCCATTGCTTTCGAAAGGTATCAAAGCCTTCGACTTAGATGATTTTCCTTTGTTTTATAATTGAAATGTAACCCAAGCTTTTGAAGGAGTTGCTTTAAAAAGGCGGAGGTCTATTGTTTTAAATGAAATGTTTTAAAGCTTTTGAAGCAGACCTTCCGACTAGGTCGAAAGGTTGCTTCCATTGTAGTTGAAAGGATTTAAAAGAGGACCTTTCGCATATTTTAACTTGAACCCAGTAAGTCTTCGAAAGGTTTATATTTTAAGAGTTGAATGCTTTCGAAAGGTTTGAATTGTTGAATGGTTTCGAGAGGTTTGGATTTGAAAGGTTGTTTTGAATACATTTCGATAAGGCCGAAAAGTTTGGTTTTAAAAAGATTTGAAAACCCATACTCTAATTTTTAAAGGAAAACCCATGGCTTATATAAAGGAGTTTTGTAAGGGTTTTTAAGTATGTAATTGATGTGCACGTAAATGTGCATATTTTTACCAACATATTTAATCCATTTAAATTAAGTAAATGATCATATAGGGTATTTTAACTTGTTTAAACCAAATTCAAATTATTTTCAAATTGTCACATATTCATCTACATATGGGGGCAAAATGGTCATTTTTGTGCATATATTAATTTGAGAAAATTTAATTGGAAATTTCTATATTATTTTGTAGGAATTTGGCTTCATATACAAGTGGCTTCATGAAGATATATACATGCACAAGAGTGAATACAACGGAATGGAGATGGAAATAATTCAAAGCCATGATCATGGAGGACCCCACCTACTCACATTCCTTCGTGTACAAATTAGAAGCTAATCCACATGCTAATGGCTATTACACTTTCATGCACACTTAATGGGTGATAATTGAAGCCAATGATAACTTGACCACCACACTTTCTACAAGGGCATTTTGGGCATTTCCCAAAAAAATGGATTAGGGTTTCATACATGTATAAATACCCCTTATGCTTCATGTAATGAGCTCTCCTCTTCCTCTTAGTTAGTTTTAGTCTCAAAATAAAACACAAGCTCTCTTTCTCTTTTCCATGGCTAATTAGCCATTTTTATTTTCATGTAACTTTTTTTATATGCAATGTTAATTAGTGCTCTCTTTTCTTTTACATGCTTCTTTTACTTTCTTGTTAGTAGTTAGTTTATTTTCATGCAAGTAGAGTAGATTTTATTTTATGCAAGTAGATTAGTTTTGCTTTTCATCTTGCTCTCTTTTTCCTCTAGTTTTATTTCATGTTGCAAGCTACAAGTGTTGATATGATAACACAATGAGAGGCCAATCCCTTCAATTTAGGGGTAATGAAGCTCTCTAGTATGTAGATGAAACATTTTGATGTTATGCTCTCTTTTTGTGCTTTATGGAAAAATGATGTTTATGTAATTTTGTGTTTAGTATTGAGTTTGATAGCTTATGTTGTTCAAAACAAATAGGCTATGGTTAGTCATATGAATCACAAATTGCCTCTTCACCTGTATATGATTATGGCAAAGAAGTGAATGTTTAAATCAAAATTTGATGGCCTATATTTCTAAACAATAGTTAATAGGTCATGCTTAAAATAGATTTTCATTTTCAACTTTGTTATCATTTTTCATGAGAATTAAAAGTGGTTTAAAGGTTGTGTTATAGTTTGATGGCTTATGTTGAGCTAATTAATAGCACAAATGAGCCATACTTATGATAAACACATCAATTAAACTAACTAATGACCAAAAAAGAGATATCATAATTTCATAACTGGTTGAACTATGTGATCTAGAGAGTGAAAATTACCTCTAAATTGTCTTAACACTATCATATTTTTATCAATCCTCTTTTGTCATTTTTCTCAATTTTTTAGCTAATCACTCTAAATCTTTGGTTAATTTGATTGAATAGAAATTTAAAATCAACAATTCCCTGCGGATCGACCCGTACTCGCCACGTACTACGATAGTACGCCGTGAGCTTGCGGTATAAATTTTAATTTGAAATTTTTCGACGGTTTCCTAACTCGATAGAAATTCCGTCGATAAACAGTAATTTTGAAGAAGTATTGCCTTGATAAAAATATAAGTTAAAGGCATTAACAATGTTTTATGATATGTATTTCAAGGACCTTAAACTCATAGGAGTGGTATTGTTAATTAATATTTTACTTCTTTAAATATGAGTATATTCACATGATAACCCATAACTGTATTTTGGGGCAAAAGTGGTTGAAGAACCAGTAAGTTAACTCAAATAGTGAATATAAATTACTTAAACTCCTGAATGAGTAGAATTGCATCCATGGAGTCAGGGTGACCAAAAATATAGGATGCCTAAACTTTGTAGCTATTGGAGGTAAACCAAAAGGTTCATAGTAAACCCATGCAAAGTATGATAAGGTAGTTATTAGAGCATACCAAGAGGTTCATAGTAAACCCATGAAAACTATGATAAGGTAGTTATTGGTGCATACCAAAAGGTTCATAGTTAACCCATGAAACCTATGCATAAGGATAGTTGGCAGGGGCTAATTGGTTTGTAGTGAACCCATGAAAACTACATCCGGATTAAAAATTGGCATCAGTCAATAGGTTCCTAGTAAACCCATCAAAACTAGGATAAGTAAGTGGCTAATGGAAGTATCAGTAGGTTCCTAGTCAACCCATGAAAACTAGGATGTGCAGTGAGTTACTGGATAAGTCCATAGGTTCCTAGTCAACTCATGAAAACTAGGATAAGGTGATTAGTTATTGGAATGACTAATAGGTTCAGGAGGACCCATGAATTAATTAAGTTAATTGGAAGGAGCCTATAGGTTCTTAGTGATCCCATGAAAACTATGAATAGGACAGGGTGTCTATTAGTTATAACAAGGTTATTAGTAAACCCATGAAAACTAAAAAGGTTAATACTGACCCTAGAAACTATAATAATGACAGGGTGTCAGATTAAACTGGGAATCGGAAAATCTTATTTATTTTCAAGTATGCATATCATCATAATGTTTTGAAATGTATATTTTAACCATTGTGGATGCATGAGCATAGAATTTGGTTTTATAAAGGGTTTAGGATAGTAGTGAGGGGGGAACCCATTTCGTTAAGTGGTGTGGTCTCACTAGATATCTAAAAAGATTGAGATGTTTGATTATTATTCATACCAGGCTTTATGTCTGACTCGAAGTTTTTGTTTTCCCAATAAACTCTCTAGTACTTAATTGATTTTGAGTAGTTTGAGATATAAGGTTCTCAGGTTTTCTTCTTTGACGAATAAAGCTTCCGGAGGTGTGCAGGAGTCAGATAGTTATTTAGAGTTTTTCTTTCCGTTGTGTGTTTTGTTTGTAAAGGTAGATTTATTAGCCTTACTATACTCTCTGATCAACCAAGGGGGCATCTTCATATGTCGCTCTTGGCGTATTTGTAATAATTATATTTTGCTGAACGTGGTTAACATAATTTGGGAATTATGTAATGAAAAGAATTGTTTTGGATTGAATGTGGAAATATGTTTTTGAATTGTTAAATTTTTTCCACATTTCTGTGATCTGTGTATCAATGTATCTAGCACCGCTGTATTTGGTCGCCGAAGGTTAATAATTATGGATGACTGCAGCATCCGTAGTCGTTAGTTTTGGGCCTCCAAGTAGGGGGATGTTACAAGCTGGTATCAGAACGTAGGTTGAAACTTTAAAAGAAAATTTAAATCTAAAAGCTTTTTCAAACATAATCAAATGAATTTAAAAATAAGATTGGGGTTTAGGTTAACGCTATAGTAACGTACTTGTATTTGATATATAGGTATATATCTAAGTATGTATTCCCCTCTCTCTTAGACTGTTCTTCTGTATCTTACTAAAGCTCGTATGCAGATATACGAGTAAGAGGATATTGAGGCAGGAAATGAAAGAGGAAATATGGGTGGAGGAAGCACCACAACCAATGGAAATGCTCGACCTAATACTCGGAGAAACCAAGGTCGACAGGCTAATGCTAACCAAAATGCTAAGGCCAATGTAGGTGCTGGAAATCCGCCAGTAGATGCGGGGATGGTGTATCAGTTGTTAGCTAATCTTTTGCAAGCGGGAGCTGCTAGGAATGTTGGTGGAGCTAATCCTGTAGTTCCGGTTGGATATAACTATGCTAAGCTGAGTAGAGACTATGTCAGTCTAGGAGGAAAGCCGTTTGCTGGAATGGAAGATGCTGTGAAGTTGAGAACTGGCTGTTGAAATGTGAAAGGATCTTTACAGATTTAGGCCTGAATGATGGAGAGAAGAGAAGACTAGCTTCTAGATAGTTGCAGGGGTCAGCACTTCATTGGTGGAATAGTGTGACGGCCAAAGTGCCGGAGGAAGAGTTGACTTGGGCTGACTTTAGGAGGAGGTTTAAGTAGAGGTTCTTGTCTGAGGTTGCCAAATTGGCATTGATGAGGAAGTTCATGGATCTTGTCCAAGGATAGATGTCTACGATCGAGTATGCTGCTAAGTTTGATGAGCTATCTCAATATGGTTATGCTTTGGTTGACACTGATGCTAGAAGGAATGAGAGATTCATTAGAGGTTTGAGGCCAGAGCTAGGCAGAATGGCTATGACTTATATTAGAGAGCCTTATCATGTGATGGTGGAGATGATCGTTCGCCATGAGGAGATGCTTGCCGTTTCAGCTAGGGAGAAGCCAGTTGAGTCCCAGGGTTTTTAAGGAAGAAAAAGGAAATTCTTTAAGAAGAAAGGAGCCCAGAAAGGGGAGGCCGCTAAGAAGGCGAAGGCTGATTTGGTGTGTTATAAGTGTGATAAGAAGGGCCATTATGCCCACGAGTGCAGAACTGGTAAAGGAAAGAAGCATGCTGAGAAGAAGAATGTGAAATGCTTTAACTGTGATCAAGTTGGGCATTATAAGAACCAGTGTCCAGAGCCAGTCAGGGCGGACAGAGGGAAGGTGTTTGCTATTGGACCACCATCTTCTTCTAAACCCACTGCAGCGGAGAAAGGAAAAACTGTGATGGAAGGTACGCTTTTGATTCAGAGTATACCTGTTAGGATACTTTTTGATACCGGTGCATCCCATTCATTTATATCTCGGTATTTGGTTGATAGGTTATGTATAGAACCCAAATACCTTATTACTTCCTTAAGGGTTGCGAATCCAATAGGAGGGTACGTAACTCTTGGGATGAGATGTGACCGGTTAGACATTGATTTGTTATGACATAAGTTTGCATTTAGTTTGTATGTTTTTGATTTCGTAGATTTTGGGATCATCTTAGGTATGGATTGGTTTGGTAAGTATGAAGCTAGGACATTTTTCCAAGATCGGGAAATATCATTGAGGCACCCAGATAGTCATAACCGAATCATTTTCTCGATGGAGAATTCCAGTAAGAGTGTTTGTGCTTTGTTGAGTACCATGGAGGTTGGACAAGAGCTTAGTCAGGTTCGGATAGCTAGAGAGTTTGCAGATGTCTTTGAGCCAATTACTAGATTACCCTCGAAACGAGCTGTTGAGTTTCGAATAGACCCTATACCGAGAGCTGAACCTGTTAGTGGACCACCTAGCAGAATGACACCGATAGAGATGAAGGAATTGAAGGTGCAGTTAGTGTATCTTGAGGAAAGGAATTTCATTAGGCCAAGCAGTTCACCTTGGGGAGCAGCTGCGGTGTTTGTGAAGAAACCAGATGGGTCGTTAAGGATGTGCATCGACTATCGTAAGTTAAACGAGAGGACGATCAAAAATAGGTACCCTCTGCCAAGGATTGATGATCTATTTGATCAGTTGAGTAGAGCTAGAGTGTTTTCCCAATTGGACTTGGCGACGGGGTTCCATCAATTGAGAGTGGCGGAGGATAGTATTCCTTTGACTACATTCCGAACTGGGTATGGTTCATATGAGTGGTTAGTAATGCCATTCGGATTGACGAATGCACCTGCTTTCTTCGTTGATTTAATGAACCGTGTTTTCAGAGAGCACTTGGATTGGTTTGTGTTGGTGTTCATAGATGACATTTTGGTGTACTCTAAAGATGAAAGAGAGCTTGAGATTCGTCTTAGAGTGGTGTTGGAGACGCTGAGGCAGAATCAGCTGAAGGCGAAGTTTTCCAAGTGTAATTTTTGGAAGAGAGAAGTTAAGTTTCTTGGTCATGTGGTTTCAGAGGAAGGACTGTCAGTTGATCCAGTTAAGATCGAGGCGGTTAATAATTGGAAGAGACCAGAGACGATAACCGAGATCAGGAGTTTTCTTGGACTTGCTGGCTATTACCGGAGATTCATCAAGGATTTCTCGCAGATAGCAGCGCCATTGACTAAGTTGACCAGAAAGGACGTGATGTTTGTTTGGTCCGACAAATGTAAGGAAGCATTCCTTAAGTTAAAGCATTTGTTGACCAATGCGCCAGTGTTAGTAGTTCGGGATGGTAACCAAGGGTTGGTAGTATACACTGATGCATGTGGGACTGGATTGGGAGCAGTATTGATGCAGAAAGGGAAAAGTTATCGTTTATGCATCTAGGCAGCTTAGACCACACGAGATAAGGTATCCTACTCACAACTTGGAGTTAGCTGCGGTGATTTTTTCCTTGAATATTTGGAGGCGTTATCTTTTGGGAGAGAGATTTGAGTTGTATACCGATCATAAGTCATTAATGTATTTATTCTCTCAGGAGTTGAATATGAGACAGCAGAGGTAGCTGGAGTTTTTGGCTGCTTATGATTTCGGTATAGAGTGTACTTCGGGAAAAGTAAATAAGGTAGCAGATGCTCTCAGTAGAAAACATCAGAATGTGGTGTTAGCAATGTTGGCAGAATGGAAGGATCTAGAAGCTTTAGCCAGTTGTGGTGTGCAGTTTAGATCTACTGCTGGTTCTAGTCAGGGTACTGCCCTGTTATCTTGTTTAGAAGTTCGACTAGTGGATTGAGAGGATAGCTTCTAGGCAGAGAGAAGATCCAGTTTTAGCCGAGAGGATTAGAAGGCTCGAGGAAGGATCATAGGTTGATGTCCTAAAGGATTTTAATCTTGACCAAAGAGGATGGTTGAGAAAGAAGGGACGGTTATGTGTTCCAGGTGTAGAGAACTTAAAGAGAGAAGTTCTAGAAGAGTGTCATCGATCGAAGTTTACGATTCATCTTAGAGGAACCAAGATGTATCAAGATATGAAGAGGAGCTTTTATTGGGAAGGCATGAAGAGGGATGTTGGCTTGTGGGTTAGGCAGTGCATTAACTGTCAACAAGTGAAAGTCGAACATCAGAAGCCAAGTGGGTTACTTTAGCCTTTAGATATTCCAGTTTGGAAGTGGGATTTCATATTGATGGATTTTATAGATGGGTTGCCAAGGACAAATAGAGGAAACAAAAGCGTATGGGTTATAGTGGATAGGTTGACCAAGAGTGCCCATTTCATTCTGGTAAAGTCAACTAGGACGGCACCTATTTTAGCAAAGTTGTTCATGAAGAACATAGTTAGACCTCATGGGATTCCTAGTAGCATAGTCAGCGACAGAGATGCTTTGTTCACTAGTGAATTTTGGAGGAGTTTGCAAGAGATATTAGGTACCAAGCTCAAGATGAGTACAGCTTATCATCCACAGACGGATGGGCAGACAGAGAGAGCCAACAAGGTACTCGAAGATTTGTTAAGGGCTTGTGTACTGGACTTTGGTGGATCTTGGGAAGATCAGCTACATCTGATTGAGTTTTCCTATAATAATAGTTATCAGACTAGTATAGGAATGACGCCTTTTGAAGCTTTGTATGGAAGACCATGCAGATCGCCAACATGTTGGTTAGAGACCGGAGACAGATTGGTTTTAGGTCTAGATTTGGTTAGAGAGGCATCGAAAAATATTGAGTTAATCCGAGGACGAATGAAGGAAGGTCAATCCAGGCAGAAGAGTTATGTAGATAAAAGGTGTAAGGACTTAGAGTTCTCAGTAGGGGACAAGGTTTTCATTAAAGTATCACCGAGGAAGGGTGTGGTATGATTTGGAAAGTCGGGAAAATTGGCCCCAAGGTACGTTGGTCCATTTTAGATTATAGAAAGGATTGGAAAGCTCGCTTACAGAGTAGAGTTGCCGAGCAGTTTGGCAGGTGTCCATAATGCATTCCATGTGTTTCATCTTCGTAGTATGTGCATGATCCAGAGGCTACTATTCCCCAGACAGAGTTGGAGGACTTGGTAGTAGAGCCTGATTTGACTTTTGTTAGACAACCAGTTCGGGTTGTAGCGAGAGATGAGAAGAAATTGAGAACCAAGAGAGTCAAGTTGATGAAAGTTCAGTGGAGCGACAACGAGAAAGACTATATTTGGGAGACGGAGGACATGATTCGAGAGGCTTATCCTGATCTTTTTTGATGGTATGTCTATAGTAGATTTACATAGATTGGTTGCTAGGAGATGTTACAGATGATTGCTATGTTTTCTAGTTAGTCCTTACTGAATTTCGAGTATGAAATTCTTTAAGGAGGGGAGCCTGTAACACCCCTAATTTTATTGACATTATTCAGGAGATTTAATTAGAATAAATTAAATGGAATAATGTAGATAAGGAGATTGAGGTTGATTAATAAATTAGATGGTCGTGCTTACTTAATATCTAATGAACTTGTATAAATGGTTAGGAAATTAAACATAAGGGCATTAGGGTAAATAACCATACTTCCCACCCTAATATTACTCCCATTAGGTCATACACGTTCATTTCACCAAAACAAAAATTATAACCATAAGAAGTGAAAGCAAGGCCGGCCATTAGAAAGAGGAGAAGAGAAAATCAACTAAAAGCTAGGATTCAAGTTAGAAGGAATCAATCTCAATCATACTTCAATTCCTTATCCAATCTAAGGTGAATAATAATTTCTACATCTCTATTTTGATTTTAACATCATATGGTTGGATTTTAAGATAAATCTATTTTATGATATATTGAATAACGATATGCTTGATTTTGATTTATATAAGTACTGTACAAGGTTGTTTAAAAAGTAGATATACACGGTTTTAGGGTAAAACCGAGATGAAATGATTTTTAAATGCCATGGGAAAAATTTGTGTTATAAAAAACATGATTTTGGAGATGGGTTTCAATTTTCATAATTTTCTGAGTTTATATGGATTTTATATAAATTTTCTAGTGAAGAAAATGATTTATTGGGTTATAAATTAATTACGGCTAAAATAAAGATTATTTGGGTTTGACATTTTTATATGTTGGAAAACATATTAAAATAGATTTTTTTGGGATTTTTCCAGATTTTTCCTAAGTGTTTTGATGAATATATAAAATTATTTAAGGTATGAGACTTAAATGTTTTATATATTTAATTAAGGAGAATGGACATTTTATAAAATAAAATTATTATTTATTTCTAAAAATTAGTGGCAGCATTTTTCTGAAAAGAAATTGTTAACCAATGAGAATTTGACAAACAAAGGCAGGTTAGTTGAAAAGTTATCTTTTTAAGCTAAAAACAAAGAAATCATACTTTTAGCATGTTTCGGCCATTTACGGTAGTAAACCTTCCGACCTCGATCTTTCGACTAAGTCGAAGGGTTATAGCTTTTGATAAGGTCAAACCAATGCATATGGTATCAAGTTACTTAGTACGTAATGAATAGGATAGAGTCGAAGGATTCTTAGTTGAAAGGTTGATGGCCAAAAAGGTTGGGGTATGTTTGTTTTATAAACCAAAAGCTTTCAACTGCTTTGCTTTCGAGTTAGAGCTTTCGACTTGGTTGCCTTCAACCAGGTCAAATGTTTAAAATGAAAGGTTTTAAACCTTTCGAAAAAGTTGAAAGGTTACTGCTGCTTTACCACTATTTTGTTTTGGAACCTTTCGACACTGTCGAAAGGTTACTACTACTTATCATTGTTTTGTTTTGAACCTTCCGACATAGTCGAAAGGTTATAGCCGCCTTTTCCAACCTTTCAAAGTCGTTGCTTTCGACAAAGACGAAAGATTTACTTGTTTTAAAAACCGGCCGCTTCTCCCATTGCTTTCGAAAGGTATCGAAGCCTTCGAGTTAGATGATTTTCCTTTGTTTTATAATTGAAATGTAACCCACGCTTTCAAAGGAGTTGCTTTAAAAAGGCGGAGATCTATTGTTTTAAATGAAATGTTTTAAAGCTTTCGAAGCAGACCTTCCGAGTAGGTCAAAAGGTTGCTTCCATTGTAGTCGAAAGGTTTTAAAAGAGGACCTTCCGCATATTTTAACTTGAACCCAGTAAGTCTTTGAAAGGTTTATATTTTAAGAGTTGAATGCTTTCGAAAGGTTTGAATTGCTGAATGGTTTCAATGGTTTCGAGAGGTTTTGTAACGACCCGATATTTTCAACCATTCGCATCCGCACATGTCGGACTTGAATTGCTCAAAATACCGCGTTGTAAATAAAATTTTGGCAAAACTTAGAATATACAGTAAATAAAATAATCACAGATCACAGACACAGAGTAATATAATGCAGCAAAAACAAAGAAATAGTAGTTCATGAAGCTACTACATAAATACATCAGAGTTAAGTAAGATACAATAGGAATACCAAGATACAACAGGAGTAACAGTATCAAAATCAGGTACAACTCAGAATACAACTGGAGTCAACTGGATAACAAAATGAATAGATATCTAGATCTTCAAAGCAAAACTCCAGCTCCAAAGGTGAGTCTCTAATGCTGTATCACTCAGTCTGACCCGAGTGTAAAGCAAACACAAAACACTCGAGTCAGGACATACATACTTATACAATGTAAACCAACTCAAATGAACTGTAATAAAGGTACAAGTAACTCAAAGGATGCTTGGGATCGCCCATCCTCTAAGGATCCGTTAAACTATCTACTATGTAGTAATATTGCGCTATTATAATAATGTCTAATATAAAATAAACATACTTTTTAATAGCGTCTAGGGGTCACCCATATAGCCCTTAACACGTAATAGTCCCAGTAGTCTATCCAGTATTAGCATACTCCCAAAATGGGGGCTACCCTCGATACTCCACAGGCTACGGGAGAAATCAAAACTTGTAGTAAAGCTCACTATGGTAAGTGACACGACACAACTAGGCAATGCCAGGGTAGATATACCAATTACGCATCCGGACTGGTGGTGACGCATAGCAGCCACTACCGCCCACCTCAAACAACACTCCCAAATCAAGGGGTGCACCCAATCAATCATAAAGTAATAGAATGGTATCGAAGAAGTGTGTCCGATCAGAGGTGCTACCTCATTGGCCCGTCAATCGCTCCTGTTTTAGCCACTTTATGCCAACTCACGGGAGTTGGGTCCACGTATATATCTTTAGGATCGTCGCCACCATCCTACTTCATTCTGGAAACTCCACCGCGTATGTAACGACCCGTAAATTTCAACTGTTTTAATAACGTAATTAGTTGAAATTTTGTGAAATTTTAAACGATAAATTTTGAAATAAAAATTTAATATTTGGAATACGTCTAGTTAAACATAGCAACTGGTAAATTTTCGTACGAAAATATGAAAGTTTATTTCGCGCGTAAATTCACTTCAATTTAATCAGTTAAAAAGCAATGAAAATAAAACGTTTTCGAAACCTAAATATTTTTACATAGAAAAATTCTAAACCATCTTCTGAGCAAGATGTCAGTTTGTAGTTTTTCCAAATTCGGACATCTTTTACTCCGTCGATCTTATTTTCGGCAAAATAGTAGCACTTTGGTACCGATATCGACTTTTGATACGATGATCGTACCACTGATATCTTTATACCGTTTTGATCGTCTCTTTGTGCTGATCTCCGTAGTATATTTATTTCTGTGATTTGGAGTCCGGTTCGCCGTGGGATCAATGAGACAATTCGCAGTTTCAGTACAGCTTCGAACATTTCAAACTCCTTGTGTCTTTTCATTTTCCAGCCGTAAGATAATGAATGGCCACTGACCATAATTACTTTCTCAATTCAGCTTTTAGACTTTTGCTATTTCCAACACTTCAAATTTATTGTCTGGTTCATTTTTCCCTTTCTTTTGCTCGTGATATGCTCCTGTAACTCTCCTAAAAAAATTTCCCGAAGCAACTCCTTTACCTTCTCGTGTTTACCCTGGGTTGCTCCAACAAAACCCATAGCCTCTCACATGTTCATGCCATCCACTTCCTTCCCATTTTCCCGTGACTTCCCTTATTTTTCTCGAAGCATGACTACGCCCGCACGCCTTCCCTACATCTCCACTTCCCCACGCCTTACTCCTTAGCCGAGCATCCCAAAACTGCAACTCCACCACGTTACCCCACACCACACCACCGAGAGCCTCCATAGCAGCCCACATGTAGCCGCTTCCACCCACTGAAACTCCTCCCCAAGTCGAACAGCCACGACAGTACCTACCTCACCCAAAGCCTCAATCATCACCACTTGTCGCCACCAATACCCGCCACCATAGCCTTGTTTCCTTCCCGTTTTCTTCCACCGTGAACAGCCTCTTCCTCCTCCTTGCCTGCTCCTCTGACTTAGGCATGTAAGGTAAGAAAATATTATATGATGTATATTTTATGTATGCATTGCATTGCAATTTGAAGCCAACCTGCCTATCTTTGTTTTTCTAAGACAATAATATCGATTTCTTTTATGAAGCAGGTATGTAAATTTATGTATATAGTTTTCTAAGTTATATTTTTTTTTAGTTACAGTTGTATATACACTGCCTATATATTTGAAATATTTGATTTATTTATGTGTTTTGATATAAACAATGATTTTGAAAGGTACATATGTTCAATTTAAAATGTGATGTATTTTAGAATATGTTTTGTCCATGAAATTAGTTATATAGTTATACACATAAGTTTATTTATACCATCTACCCTTATCAATCCGGTTCTGATTGATTTCATCGTTTTCTGTTATCAGCTTTGATCGTTGAATTCATGCCGATTTGTTTTGCTTGGATTCGTAACTCAATCTCTATGTCCGTATCAGTGTGTGTATCCGTGTCATCTTCTCGTGCATCTCTAGCCTCGAAAGGTGAGCACTCACTCACGATTAACGTTCTTTTATTTATTAAATTTGATTTTAATTGAAACGACAATTGAAATATGCTGCTGTTATTTAATTACACTGTTATATATGCTATTACCTGTATCATTTCACCTGTGACATCTGACACCATTATCTGTTAATTATTTATGCGATGATAGTACAGTTTTGACTGATAATTGATTGATTGTTCGATGTTTATTTTGGATGTTAAATTGTTAATGTTAAAATGATAAATAGTATGAAATTTAAATTGATATAGAATAGTTAACTGTTAAATTTGATTAAATGACATTTGTATAATATGATCCCTTTAACTGTTAAATTTACTGACACGTAGGATTTGTTTAATTACATTTTGAACCACTGAATGTATGTTGTTAAATTGATGATGTATGAAATTGTAAATTGAATGACAAGTGAAAAACCGTAATGTAATAATCTTTAATCTACGCGAAATGATAGTGTAGATTCTAGAGATAATTATATTAATTCGTACAAATAACAATGCGAATTAATACGGTTATTTCAAGATTATTTGAATTGATTATTGGATTGATATTGATTGTTGTTATTGCTTGTTTATTTACTTTGACATCATCCCAGTTATCACACTGCAAGTTCCCTTTGCTATGTTTTGATTTTTGAATTGAATTGGAATCGGGTTGAAATGATAAATACCCAAATTGAACTTTGACCTAGGATAGAAAATTAAATAAAACCCGATTGGTCAATAATTTGATTTAAAAATAAAATGAAATTTTATTTGAATAAATTATATGGTTTTGAAACGAAGTTGAAATTTGAATTTAAGTGAAAGGAAATGTTAATATTTAATAATCTGAAATAAAATATTAATACAGAAATTGATGAAAGAATGTTGTTTAACTTAAGAAATGATTGAATTAAGTTTGAAATGATTTAATAATTAAGTTTGAAATTATAATTAAGTTTGAAATTATTAAACTTTGAAATTATTTAATAATTAAGTTTTGAATTATTTAATAATTAAATAAGATTGAATTATTTAATTGAACTTTTGAATAAGTGAATTTTTACTTCGTAAATAATTGAAATTGAGTTTTCTTTATTAATTAAGTTTTGGAAAATTATTTAAGGAAGTAAATAAGTGAAATGGAATTTCTTTAACAAGAAATGAGAATGTGATATTTTGGAATTAACGTAAGACTTGAAATTGAAAGAATTGATTTGACGAATTTAGTTTAATTCAAAATTGTAAGATTTGATAAAATAAAGTTGAACTTAAGAATTTAATTTAATGAATTGGAAAGTTAATAGAAATTGGTTTGAATGATAAAGTAACTTAACGAATATTGAATGAAATCGATAAATGAATTTAAATTGATTTGAATGTTAAATTAAATTAATTTAAATGATTTTGAAATGAAACTGATATTCGAACTTGAATCAATATTTGAATTGAAATTGAATTATAAGATTTTGAAATTGTGAATTTGGAAGTTTTGAAACGTAAATATTGGAAATTGATTTAGAAAGACAAATGAAATGTTGGTTTACGAATTGAAATTGAAATTGAATTTGATTTGGTTTTGAAATAAATAAACGACCAATCGGTGTAATAATTACGGAAGTTATTAAAGAGACCGGAATTCGGTTATGGATATACTCTCTATCTAAACCGGAAACCACTTTAATAACTATACGCGGAGTGATGATCCAGAATGAAGTGGTTGGAATGACGTACGTGTTGACTGAAGAAAGAGAACGATAATGGATAGCCTTAACCCTTGTGTCAAATTGGAAATGACTAAAACAGGAGCTGTGCCGGGCCAATGGAGGATTGATACCTCAAGTGGACACACTTCTTCGAACTACTTATACTTGTTGTCGATTGGTGCACCCTTGATTTTGGGAGTGTTGTTTCACGGTGTTGCGGGCGCTGCGGCGTTGCGTTCTCACCAGTCCGGATCAGGCGAACGGTAGTATCACTACCTTGGGTATAGCCTCATGTGCCTTGTCATACTTGTATTCCATTTATGCGCGACCACTACGATTTTGATTTGTACCTTTAGTATATGGATTGCCCTCTGGTGACTTCCGGTTTTGGGAAAACCACGGTCTTGTATATGCTTTTGGGAATAAAAATGTGTTAAGGGTGGAATGGGCCATGACTTAACGCTATTTTGATATCTTTTTATATTACTGATAGACATTATCTACATATCGTACACTATTACATAGTAGATAGTTTAACGGATCCTTAAAGGATGGTCATCCCAAACATCCTTTGAGTTACTTGTATTTCAATTGCTATTTCACTTGAGTTGGATTTATTGATATAAGAATGTTAATCCTGACTCGAGTGTTTTGTATTTTGCTTTACGCTCGGGTCAGACTGAGTGGTTTAGCTTTCGAGACTCACCTTTGGAGTTGGAGCTTCGCTTGGAGATCCAGCTATCTATCCAGCTTTCAGATATTCGATGATTCCAGTGATGTATTCTGCTTTGTATCTGATGTATCGTATTACTCTTCTGTTGTAAACTCTGATGTATTTTATATATTCATATAGTAGCTTCATGAACTACTATCTCTTTTATTTCCGCTGCACTTATTACTCTGTGTCTGTGTTCTGTGATTATTTATTTACTGTATATGTTCAGTTTTGCCAAATTTAAATTAACAACGCGGTATTTTGAGAAATTCAACTCCGGCATGAGTGTCTACCTATACACATATAATGGATGCGAATGGTTCAAAATATCGGGCCGTTACAGCGTACACAGTTGTTAAAGTGGTTTTCGGTATCGACAGAGAGTATGCCCATATCTGATCCCGGTCTCTTTAACAACCAATCGTTATTATAACCCGTGGTTATAATTTTAAAATAATATTTTATACTTCAAAATAGAATATCATTTCAAATCCAAATCTTTATCAAAATAAAGATTAAATCAATTCCAAACCATTTCAATATATTTAAAATATCATATCATTTCAAAACTTCATTTCAAATCATCAAAATATCATATCCTTTCAAAACTTCATTTCAAATCATTTTAATATATCAAAATATCATATCCTTTCAAAAACTTCATTTCAAATCATTTAATATATCAAAATATCATATCTTTTCAAAACTTCATTTCAAATCATTTAATATATCAAAATATCATATATTTTCAAAACTTCATTATCAAATCATCATTTGAGTTCAAATCCAAATATTCAACTTTAAATACCTTTTAAATTCAAAGATATCATTCATTTATTATCATTTCAAGTCACCTTTTAAATAGTTTATATTTCAATCAAAATAATTCATCTAAACCATTTAAAAGTGTAATTATTATACTTTCAAATCAAGTATTCAATTTCCAAAGTTTAAACTATTCCGAGTTCATTTACTAAGTTAAAAACCATAAACATTGAAAATTTCAGCCTTTCACAGCATTCAGAAAAAGCTGTTATAAGTTATTCTTGAAAACATTTTTAATTCAGCAAAGACAGCATTTTAAAACTGCTGTTAAATCTCAGTTTAGTTGAAATTTAGTTTAAAACAGCAAAGACAGCATTTCCAGAAATGCTGTAATAGCTCAGGTGTCAAATTAAAGGTTTTAATTAAATTCAGCAAAGACAGCAGACCACTACAGCATTTACAGAACTGCTGTAATAGGCCTTTATTAAGTTTTTAGCCTTTTAAATTTACTACAGCAACTACAGCATTTCAGAACTGCTGTAATAGCCTCTTTATAAAGCTTTTAGTTTATTTACAGAAACCATAGCATTTCTGAATGCTATAAAAAGTAATTTCCAGATTTTACTGTATTTCCAGCAAATAATAACCTTCAATATTAAACCTTTTAAACATTATAAAAATCATAATCTGACATTCAAAAATGTTCATTAAATTTACTCTTTTAATTTATACTTTTTATAAGAAACATTTACAGTAAAATCCAAATTTCCAATAATTTTACTTAACAAATCCAAATGTACAATTTTCTTTTCTTCACATTTTTAACAAATAAATTTAACACTTATATTTTATTTCCATTTCACAAATTAAACTAAATTTTCAATTTTATTTAATTAACTTAAACCTTTAATAAAAACCAAATTCACATTTCCAAGTCAAGTTATATTTTAAAATTACACTTTTAAGCATTCATTTATTTAACCATTTTAGTACATAGAAAACTCAATAACACTTTATTAAATCATTTAAATTCAAATTCAAATTCAAATCAAATGATCATATTTACCATTTTCCAAATAAAATAAAATTTCCATTTTATTTATTTAACTTAAATATCATTTTAAAACCAAAATTCCAAATTTCCAAACTTAAGTTATATTACAAAAATTCACTTTTACCATTCATTTAATTTACATTTTTAACTTCTAGAAAAATCCAAATTTCTTTATTTAACATTAAAAATCCAATTTAAATCAAATTTTCATAATTTTACACTTTTAAAATATTTAAAATATTCAAAATACTTTATAAAAATAACCACGGGCCTGTATATAGTTTTCTAACCTAGGTCAAGTGATACAGATATGTATCATTTCAATCCGCAGTTTAAAAAGCAAAATCCGGGTTCTATCATTTCAAACCCGCAATCCCAAGTTAAAATAAAATAAATAAAAACCGTTCAAGCCTATCATTTCAGCCCATAACGATTTTTCCCTATTCTAAAGTCCGTTCGGGTATGTATCATTTCAACCCATAGTGAATCTAATCTACAGAGAACTTGAAGTGTGATAAACAGGTATAAATGAACAGTTTAACAATAAATAACAGTAACAGATAATATGATAGGTAAAATAACAAGTTTAACATCATATAATTAATAATCATAGGTAGTTATAACATCATATATAATATTCTACACATTCAATTGTTGTCAATTCACATTTGCATAAGTATAAATGTCAGGTGAGATTTACTCACCATTTTGTGCTGGAGTTAGCAAATCAAATGACACAAATGGATTCCAGAAAGCACGATGACACAACAAAAGATTCAAGTGGAAAGATAACCAAGCAATTGATCTTGTACACAACCCATAAACAAGACAATAAAACATGAATCAATACAACATTGAATTGAGACAACTTTGAAAATAAAAGCAAAAATGAATTGAATGCTTTTGCCATGCTTTCCACACTCACATGCTCGGCCTAGGGGTTGATATGGCTCGGCCATAACATGGTTTTGGTTCAGGTTTGGATCTAAAAAGGCATGGCTACAAGGAATAGGAAGTGGAAGAGGTTACATAACATGAATATGAAGAGGCTTATGCAAATAGTGGAGTTTTGGTTCAACTTTTGGCTCGGTCTATGTCCCATCTAGGTTCGGCCATTTCATGTACAGGTCTAGACAGAGGTAGGAGGTGATGGTTAGGGGTGTGTCAAGGTGGTGGTGGAGCAATAGGAGGTGGCCAAGGTCATCTAAGGTGATGGTGATGGAGACTAGGTGGCTAGGCATGCTTTTTAAGGAGTTTTTGCATTGTTTGGTGAAGTTTTGTTCAAGGGGAGGTCATGGCACTTTCAGGTCAGAGGAGTGGGATGGTTTGGCCATGGATTATATGGGAAAGAAGTGGTGGTGGTTGGTGGAGGTGATGGAGAGGCTATGGCCGAGCAAACACATGAAGAAGTCAAGGCAATTCAAGTGGAAAACAAGGCTAATTCAAGGAAGAAAAGTAGAAAAGAATGGAGGAAGCCATTACCATTTTTGTTCAAGCCATGAAAAAATGAGATGGGGGATAGTTTCTCACGTGAATTACAAATGAAAACTCACGGTTACAAAGAAAAATGCACGACCAAACTTGAATTAATGAAAGGTTATGGAAATGAAAAGTTTTAGGCAATGAAAGGTCTTAGGTTTAAAGCCTTTAGTCTCTTCAATTTCCATTCTTTTAAATTAAATAAAAACAAATGAAATTTTCAGTAATTGAATTTAAAACTGAAACAAAGTAAAATAAAATGAAAATAAATAATTAACTTTAGAGAAAATAGAAAAAGGATTAAAGAAATTACTTAAAAATTCAAAACAGGGTTCAAAAATTACAATTAAATCATCACTGGCTTTGGAAAAATATCTACTTCATTTAAAAAATATTCTAAAGCAAAATTTTGAAATAAAATAATTTCTAAAGTATTTTCAAAGTGAAATAAATAATTTAATTGAGAGAAAATAGAAAAAGAACTAAAGAAAATGTTTAAAAATTGGAAATAGGACATGAAAATTACAAATAAATATCACTAGCCTTATAAAATTTCTATTTCACTTTAAAACAAATAAAAGTCCAATAAATAAAATAAGATGAGAAAGAAAATAAAGTAGAAATGAGAATAAATAAGTTCTTAAGAAAATAGGAAGATAAATAAAGAATTACTTTAATTAATTGAAACTAGAAATTAAAATTTGTAAATAAATTGCAGCTGACTTGGAAAATTCCAATTGTTCTTTTAAAATGTTTTAAAACCAAAATATATACATAACATGTTATTTACCCATATAAATATAATTTAGAACATTACATGACCAGATAAAATATTATTTATATAATTTAAAATAAACAATTTTGTTAAATACATCAAATTACACTCAATAGTTAAAAGGGCATAACTTTCACAATATAATTCTGATTTCAACGAAACGAAAAGCAGTATTCTTGAAATTTTATTTACTTTCATAAAATAAAGATAAATATCAAAAATTCAAAAATTTTAAATTTTAAATTGAAGTTCAAAGTTTGACCATATTGACCAAAATTCACATTTCTGGAAAATATCTTATTTATTCATGTTTGGAATTCTAATTCACATCCAAATCAAAATTTATATTTAAAATAACAAAATTTATCCATTTAATAAATAAAATAAAGTTTTTAAATCAGAGATTCAATTAAGATAATTAAAATATAAAATGAAAAAAATCACAAAATACAGGGTTGTTATAGGTTTGGATTCAAAAGGTTGTTTTGAAGACCTTTCGACAAGGTCGAAAAGTTTGGTTTTAAAAAGATTTGAAAACACATACTCTAATTTTTAAAGGAAAACCCACGGCTTATATAAAGGAGTTTTGTAAGGGTTTTTAAGTATGTAATTTTGAAGAAGTATTACCTTGATAAAAATATAAGTTAAAGGTGTTAACAATGTTTTATGATATGTATTTCAAGGACCTTAAACCCACAGGAGTGTTATTGTTAATTAATGTTTTACTTCTTCAAATATGAGTATATTCACATGATAACCCATAACTGTAGTTTGGGGAAAAAGGGGTAGAAGAACTAGTAGGTTAACTCAAATAGTGAATATAGATTACTTAAACTTCTGAATGAGTAGAATTGCATCCATGGAGTCATGGTGACCAAAAATATAGAATGCCTAAACTTTGTAGCTATTGGAGGTAAACCAAAAGGTTCATAGTAAACCCATGAAAACTATGATAAGGTAGTTATTGGAGCATACCAAGAGGTTCATAGTAAATCCATGAAAACTATGATAAGGTAGTTATTGGTGCATACCAAAAGGTTCATAGTTAACCTATGAAAACTATGCATAAGGACAGTTGGTAGGGGCTAATTGGTTTGTAGTGAACCCATGAAAACTGCATCCGGATTAAGAATTGACATCACTCAATTGGTTCCTAGTAAAACCATGAAAACTACATCCATATTAAGAATTGACATCAGTCAATAGGTTCCTAGTAAACCCATGAAAACTAGGATAAGTAAGTGGCTAATGGAAGTATCGGTAGGTTCCTGGTCAACCCATGAAAACTAGGATGTGCAGTGAGTTACTGGATAAGTCCATAGGTTCCTAGTCAACCCATGAAAACTAGCATAAGGTGATTAGTTATTGGAATGACTAATAGGTTCAGGAGGACCCATGAATTAATTAAGTTAACTGGCAGGTGCCTATAGCTTCTTAGTGATCCCATGAAAACTATGAATAGGATAGGGTGTCTATTAGTTATAACAAGGTTATTAGTAAACCCATGAAAACTGAAAAGGTTAATAGTGACCCTAGAAACTATAATAATGGCAGGGTGTCAGATTAAACTGGGAATCGGAAAATCTTATTTATTTTCAAGTATGCATATCATCATAATGTTTTGAAATGTATGTTTTAACCATTGTGGATGCAGGAGCACATAATTTGGTTTTATAAAGGGTTTAGGATAGTAGTGAGGGGAAAACCCATTCTACTAGTGTTGATATGATAACACAATGAGAAGCCAATCCCTTCAATTTAGGGGTAATGAAGCTCTCTAGTATGTAGATGCAACATTTTGATGTTATGCTCTCTTTTTGTGCTTTATGGAAAATGATGTTTATGTAATTTTGTGTTTAGTATTGAGTTTGATAGCTTATGTTGTTCAAAACAAATAGGCTATGCTTAGTCATATGAATCACAAATTGCTTGTTCACTTGTGTATGATTATGGCAAAGAAGTGAATGTTTAAATCAAAATTTGATGGCCTATATTTCTAAACAATAGTTAATAGGCCATGCTTAAAATAGATTTTCATTTTCAACTTTGTTGTCATTTTTCATGAGAATTAAAAGTGGTTTAAAGGTTGTGTTATAGTTTGATGGCTTATGTTGAGCTAATTAATAGTACAAATGAGTCATACTTATGATAAACACATCAATTAAACTAACTAATGACCAAAAAAGAGATCATAATTTCATAACTTGTTGAACTATGTGATCTAGAGAGTGAAAATTACCTCTAAATTGTCGTAACACTCTAATATTTTTATCAATCTTCTTTTGTCATTTTTCTCAATTTTTTAGCTAATCACTCTAAATCTTTGATTAATTTGATTGAGTAGAAATTTAAAATCAACAATTCCCTATGGATCGGCCCGTACTCGCCATGTACTATGATAGTACGCCGTGCGCTTGCGGTATAAATTTTAATTTGAAATTTTTCGACGGTTTCCTAACTCGATAGAAATTCCGTCGATAAACGGTAATTTTGAAGAAGTATTGCCTTGATAAAAATATAAGTTAAAGGTGTTAACAATGTTTTATGATATGTATTTCAAGGACCTTAAACTCACAAGAGTGGTATTGTTAATTAATATTTTACTTCTTTAAATATGAGTATATTTACATGATAACCCATAACTGTATTTTGGGGCAAAAGGGGTAGAAGAACCAGTAGGATATAACTCAAATAGTGAATATAAATTACTTAAACTCCTGAATGAGTAGAATTGCATCCATGGAGTCAGGGTGACCAAAAATATAGGATGCCTAAACTTTGTAGCTATTGGAGGTAAACCAAAAGGTTCACAGTAAACCCATGAAAAGTATGATAAGGTAGTTATTGGAGCATACCAAGAGGTTCATAGTAAACCCATGAAAACTATGATAAGGTAGTTATTGGTGCATACCAAAAGGTTCATAGTTAACCCATGAAAACTATGCATAAGGACAGTTAGCAAGGGCTAATTGGTTTGTAGTGAACCCATGAAAACTACATCCGGATTAAAAATTGGCATCAGTCAATAGGTTCCTAGTAAACCCATCAAAACTAGGATAAGTAAGTGGCTAATGGAAGTATCAGTAGGTTCCTAGTCAACCCATAAAAACTAGGATGTGCAGTGAGTTACTGGATAAGTCCATAGTTTCCTAGTCAACCCATGAAAACTAGGATAATGTGATTAGTTATTGGAATGACTAATAGGTTCAGGAGGACCCATGAATTAATTAAGTTAATTGGAAGGAGCCTATAGGTTCTTAGTGATCCCATGAAAACTATGAATAGGACAGGGTGTCTATTAGTTATAACAAGGTTATTAGTAAACCCATGAAAACTAAAAAGGTTATTACTGACCCTAGAAACTATAATAATGACAGGGTGTCAGATTAAACCGGGAATCGGAAAATCTTATTTATTTTCAAGTATGCATATCATCATAATGTTTTGAAATGTATATTTTAACCATTGTGGATGCATGAGCATAGAATTTGGTTTTATAAAGGGTTTAGGATAGTAGTGAGGGGAAAACCCATTTCGCTAAGCGGCGTGGTCTCACTAGATATCTAAAAAGATTGAGATGTTTGATTATTATTCATACCAGGCTTTATGTCTGACTCGAAGTTTTTGTTTTCCCCTTAAACTCTTGGGTACTCAATTGATTTTGAGTAGTTTGAGATTTAAGGTTCTTAGGTTTTCTTCTCTGACGAATAAAGCTTCCGGAAGCCTGCAAGAGGCAGATAGTTATTTAGAGTTTTTCTTTCCGTTGTGTGTTTTGTTTGTAAAGGCAGATTTATTAGCCTTACCATATTCTCTGATCAACCAAGGGGGCATCTTCATATGTCGCTCTTGGCATATTTGTAATAATTATATTTTGCTAAACGTGGTTAACATAATTTGTGAATTATGTAATGAACAAGAATTGTTTTGGATTGAATGTGGAAATATGTTTTTGAATTGTTAAATTTTTGTGATCTGTGTATCAATGTATCTAGCACCGCCGTATTTGGTCGTCGAAGATTAATAAATATGGATGACTACAACATCTGTGGCCGTTAGTTTTGGGCCTCTAAGTAGGGGGATGTTACACGTTCAATTTTTATTGTAATGATAAATATATTTTTAAAATTGTTATAAAATGATAATAATTGACTGATAAAAGTTTATGAATATATATACTTGTTTTATAAAGATAGACAAACTTCGTCGCACTTTGACCAATAGACATCGTAATTTTATAATTAGACTTTAAAATGATTAAATATGGTTTTATAGCTAAAATAAACTTGTTTTAATTATTTAAAGATGATAAGAAACTTATTTTCAAGTTTTGTTTAAATAAATAAATAGTTTAACAAAAACGTCAAAATGTGACAGTAAAACGTTTTGTTCAATATAAGTTGTCGCAATGTTGTTGCACCTTTATTAACATGTTTTAACACACACACACACAAACACACACACACACACATATATATATATATGTATATTCATTTTACAAATAACAAGTTTATTTTTATTAAGCATCATTTTAAAATTCTAGAATGCCATTAGTAAAAGTAAGCAAGGTAATTAAAAAAGTCAAAAAGCAAACATAAGATTAAATCTCTCCAAAACCAAGGCAAATCTTCACTTTAATCCACTTTTCCATCCAAATACATTCCTTAAGTATTAAGTAAAAATGACATAGAGTAATGAAGTGATGGATGATGGTAAGTGTTGGAAAAGCATGTTTACTTAAAGGGTAAGGAAGGGTATTTGTGTCATTTGACAAAGCGTAAGGGTTAAGGATTCTAAGGCTATAAATATTGACACTTATGCTTTCATTTCTTCATACTTCCATTCATTCTTTTCTTAGCTATCTTCTTCTTCCTTAGAGTTTTAATAGCTTCTTCTCTTCTCTTTCTTTACTAACTTTCTTGAAATCATATCAAACCAACTACAATCTCCACCAAACTTTGCCAAAGTTCTTATATCACCTAGAAAACATGCATTAGCCACTAAAAAGTAGAAAATGATAAAGTATGTGGGAATATCCCCTTAGGCTATGAGCAATGATGGATAGAGGAGGGGATGGCTGTAAGCAAGCAAGGAGGTGGAGGCTTAGGGTATGAACTAGAGGATGGTGGTGGACAATGGCCGTCAGCAAGGAGTTCGGGAAGCTCCAGAGTAAAAATATTGGAGAGAAGTGCTGCCGGATTCATTCCAAGAAGATATAAGGAATGTAGTAGATGATGATTAGTTGGAGTTAACAAAAGTTTAAGTGAAGTGTTGAATTGAAGGAATGTTGGAAGGAAGAATTAGTTGGAGACAAAGGTGAGTACTCACACTTTACCAATTAATCTCTATATTATTTCAAGTATAATGATTTGAAAGTTTAAAATATATTGGATGATTTAATGTGTGATTACTTGGTTGATTACTTGGTTGAATATATTGGTGTTATTATGGATGATTATTTGGTTTGATAAATGACAAGAGAAATGTTTAGTAATTAACTATAGTTAATTTAATGAGAATTAAATTCATATAAATATGTGTATGGAAATTATTTAGCCTCTTAATGATTTTGATATATCTAAAACGGTTGAAAATGATATTATAATAATATAATATTATAATATGGAATGAAATGAAATATGAGTTTGAAATATGAAAATATTCTTTAAAATGAGTTTAAAATGGTTTAGAAATGTTTTATAAACATATAAAAGTGTTTCCATGAAGTTTGAAAAGAAATTGAAAAACAAGTCAAAATTAGGCGCGTCGCATAATGGTAGTTCGCGATTTCACGCTGAAGAATTCAAATAAGTATATGAAATGGAATGTAGCTCGGAATTCTTTGAGATAAGAATTTCCGAACTATTGTATCCATAGTTTTTAAATGAAGAAATAAAATCAAGATTTCATGTGGTAAATTTTTAAACAAGTCCAAAACAAATTTTCAGAAAAATTACGGTTTTGTAGTTTAAAACCCAAATTTGAAATTGATTTAAAATGAACATTTTTAAATGTTAAAAAATATAAAATAAATTTTATAAATCTTTTAAAATGTTCTAAAGGAAATTTGAGTTATATAAATCAATTTTCAAAAGATAGAAAAGTCGTTTTGATCAATATAGTTTTTAAAACACTTTTCACAGCAGTTTTAAATAACTTATGAAATATGATTTTAAACTTACCCATTCTTTTTATTATCTTTTATAAAAGTTTTTTAAAGAATAATCAAGTGTTTTGACAATAATTTGGAAGTTTTATAAAGCATTTCTAAAAAAGAAAGGAGTATGCGGAAACGACCAGTACACGTGTTTCGTCTGTAAGATCCATGGAGACTTGGGCGAGGGACGGACCATGTCGAAGGGAAAGCCCGGATGCTCTAAAATAATGTTTTCCAATATGAGATTTAAATAAATAATTTGGAAATGTTTTCCTATGTAAAAAGTGAAACGATTTAGAATTATTCCAAGATTTAAAAAAGGGTTTTAATTAACTAAAGGATTTGATAAATGAGGCTTAATGATTCCATATACCGTTAAGAAGATAAATGGAATAATTTAAAATGATATCTCTCCCTGGGATATTTATGAATGAATAAAAAGATGAATTAAATTGAATGATGATTGATAATCACATGTGAACTTAACATCTTTTTTATCGATGGTTGGTTCGAAGAAACTGAGGTCTGATTTGGGTAACTCTTATCCGAAAACCACTTCGAACCAATGTATATGTTTGAAAGTGAAGATGTGTTGAAGATGATGATTGAAGACAGGGGATCTTCAGAATATAGGGATTGTTGTCACGAGTCCCGTGGTTTACCCCACATTATATTTATATGGCAGTAGTGTTTGCATTCTGAACTCTTTGTTGTATTAAAGACCGAAGATCTTCATAGCGGAAGGGCTGCTTGTTGACATTCTCTGGGTCACTCCCAATATAGAGATATTTATTATAGCAGCGGTCCTGTCGTGTTTTGAAATCTTCATAATGCAAGGACTACTCGCTACTGGTCCTAGGGGTGATTCCCAAAGATGTAGTAGGAGGAGTGCCTTCGGTTTCGTTTAGTCCCAGAATGAACTAGTATGGTGGAATGTTTGACATTGCAATTTCAGGATGGTAACGTTGACTTTTACAAATGTACATCTGTTTGTTGGCGGAGAAGGCAACTTCTCTTAGCTTAACACCCTTCTTTGAGACGTACGAGCTCAGAGATTGTATGTTCGTGGAAGTCAATAGTGATCGAAGGAATGGCAATATGGCATTCAAATAGGAACATTTTATGAGAAAGCCAATGCGTGGCTTTTTGTGAAATAAAGCGTGCCTTTGTAGAAGTTAAGCGTAGCCTCACGAGCCTCACATCCCGAGAATGATACGGGATACTATGTGGTGTGCAAGACATATTTCGGGCTATCAGTTATGAGGAATGAAAGACGTTTGTTGCCTCAAGGCATATGTTGCCTTAAGATGATGGAATGGATAGGTATTGGAGGCTGACGGAGACCGTGTAAAGCCGCTAAGTAATACTCTTTTCAATAGTAGTGTAGCAAGTGCAGTTCCAAGTGGCTTGCTTCAGAAAAGTGATGAGGCTTCCGAGGGAACTATGTTTACTATGCGTGGATCGAAGGAAAGGCCACCGGTTCCCTATCAGGTTGGCAATCCAATCCCAATACGAGCTTTACGGTTTTGATTGTAGTCCCAAAATAGCTGTAATGCTTTGCAAACATTTAGCTACCACTTGCTAGAATTTAATAATAACAATTTCGGCTATCTTTATATATATTTACTTGGAAAGGATTATTAAAGCAATATTATTAGAAATAATATCAAAGTGATTTTCCATATAAAGTATTTTAGTTATCATAAGGTAAAAAAACCCGTCTGTATGTATATGTGGGCGTGGTATTATGAAATACCCTTGTTTTCAAAGGTTTTTAATTTACAACAGCATGATTTATATATTAAAAATTTCGAGTATCTCACGCTGGTTATCATGCATAATCCGAGTATTTTTAATATTCAGATCAGATCCGAGTAGTTTCAGGTTTAGTTGAAGATGCTTGGAGTTTCTAGAGGAGAGCTGGAGATCTTCATCTACGTATGGACGTATTCTATTCTCCCTTGCATCTATTGCATTTGTTTTTATTTTTCAGCAATTGTAAGGACGTAGGGTTTATAACTGTCCAAGCTGAATCCATGTTAGACTCTGATATTGTATTCAAAAAATTTCACTTTAATGATTTTGTATTGATATAATATAAGTTATTCCATTCGTGTGAGATTCTATTTTCTGTTTTATTCTATTTTATTTTCTTTTTCACCCTTAACTATCCGCCCTTCTGTTCAGTTTGAGTTGAACATGTGTGGATTATTGTCGACTTGAACTGTACAGAAAAGTGGGTCGTTACATTTGGTATCGGAGCTTAGGTTGAGCAAATACCTAGGCTTTGGTGGGGTAAAACTCATTATAGATAGGGTTAGTAATACCCTAGAATGAGTGACTCATTAGAGATAGGGTTAGTAACACCCTAGGATGAGTCTGAGAGTGTGTGTGTATGTGTATGAGTGCGTACTTGTTATAAAAATGTTTTGTGTTGATTTATCTGTTCAGTGGTTTATTGATTCTGGTCGATGCACCTGATCCCGTTATCGATAGGGATTTCTAAACAATTTTAAACAAGGAAAATCGACACACCATTTTTGAAAGGATTATACTTTGTATATACAAAAGTATAAATATTCGTGTGATATGGAAAATTTATAAGATGCTATCCCTTAAGAAAGTTCCAAGAGTAAGGTCTTGATCTATTTGGTGATGGTGAGAATAATCTTCTAAGCATCGATCATATGTTGGCTTGGGCGAATGGTATCGAACGCTTGGTAAATTATTCTTCTTATCATTGTACAATCAAGGCAAGTTCAAATCTGAACAAGTATAAATCAAGTAATTTGGATAAGTCAAGAAATTAATGATATGAAACTTCTGATAATAACTTAGTATATTATTTAAGTCAAGATGTCTTATTATATGTCGGGTGATGAGTTATGGGCTAATCCAAAGCAAGCACGAAGAATACGTGCACAAAAAGAGGTAGAAGAGAAATTAAAACTAGGATCTTGTGTGCATCTTCTGTTACAGATGCAGTAAACAAGGGCATTATGCAGCTCTGTGTAAGAATAGGAGAGAAAAGGAAAACACAAAGAAAAAAGAAGAAAGAAAAATCTTTTAGGGTTGATATATTCTGTTTCGAGTGTAAAAGATATATGTTTAATAAAAAGGAATTTTAAAAACTCCTATCCTAATCTTTTGAAAATTTAAAAGGATTATATTTTAAGTATAAAGTAATATCTTTTGAAAGATTAGATGTGTGCCAGTTTATGGTTAAGGAAATAATAATATTATGTTATTACCATTTGTTGATTGAATGAACATCTTGTGAATTAAGTTTCACGATTTGACTATAAGATGTTAGATAATAATATTGGGTTAAGATTATTGAATTTGTATAAGATAATAAAATAAGCATGTAAATGTATTTTACGCAAGTAAAATAATTTTGAAAAAGATGGATATGGAAGATATGTTATATAAATTTTGAGAAACTAAATTTTGGGTATTTTGGAAAAGAATTATGGAATTTTGAAAGGAAGTAAGTTAATATAAGATGATTTTATGAAAGGGATTTATAAAATGGGTTTTATAAACAAAATAATCTCTAATGGATTTTTGGAAAGAAATTTCAAATAAGTAAGAAAGTCTCAAATGGTAACTAGTTAGAGTGGCTCGAAAATAACTAAAAATGGGCAAGATATGTTCGGATGGTAAACACTTCTCTTAAGTATTACCCTTCTTGTTAAGGGGATATATAGAATACTATTGGTAGTACCCAGTTCCTTGGTATTATTTTGGAGTTACCCGATCTATATAATTTTCCTTAAGTTAAAAGGATAATTTTGAATTATTATTTATAGGTAATATCAAGGTTGGTTAAAAAGGAATATGTTATAATGAGAGATGTTGATTGTAATTTTGGAAAATAAAAGGTAAATTATATTTTAAAAATTGAAATGATTCCTTTGGATGAAATGTTTTCCTTTTAAGAAAAATATTTGGAAAAAAATACTTAAAGTGATTATATCTTTAAAAAAATAAAAGATAAAAGCTTAATGAAAAGTTTTCATAAAGATTTTTGAATGTAAATAAGTACATATGAGGTACGTAGATCATTTCGTCCCACGATTTTGATCTAAGATTTGAGTACAGAACTTTAAGGTGTTCTCACCGGTCTGAAAGAGGATTTATCACTCATTTCTTGACGACGAACATTGATGAGGGTTTGTGGTTAGGTACTTGAGTTTTCTATCTTAGTTAAGAGTTATGTAAGGGAAACAAAGTTTTCTGATCAGAGTCTGCAGTAGAGGATCGGGGGATCAATACTAGTTCCGAAGTAAAGTTGTGGATTTGAATAGTAGAATGAATTAGATATCGCGTATGGATGATCTGTGTATATTATACAAAATTGAGTTTAAACATTGTTTTGAGTAAGTATTATCGGGTTTTTGGTTTTGGTTTAATTTCGGGGACGAAATTCTTTTAAGACGGAAATATGCAACGACACGTAATTTTACCACTTTTAAATGGAATATTTAGTTAACTTTAAATATTCAAATATAGAATTTTCAAACTTAAATAATCATATTTTATGTAATAAATAAGAATGATAAACTTATTTTTAGAATGGAATTACAAAATCAAGAATTTTGGATTTTCATCGTAAAAGTGACAAAAGCTGGTTTGCGATAAAATTGGATATACGTTCAATTTTTGTTTTAATGATAATTTTTTTTTAAATTTTTATAAAATGATAACAATTGATTGATAACAGTTTTATGAATATATATATATACTTGTTTTATAATGATAGTCAAACTTCGTCGCACTTTGAGCAATCGACGTCGTAATTTTATAATTGGATTACAAAATTATTAAATATGGTTTTATAACTAAAATAAACTTGTTTTAATTATTTAAAGATGATAAGAAACTTAACAAGTCTTGTTTACATAAATAAATAGTTTAACAAAAGCATCAAAATGTGACCGTAAAATGTTTTGTTGAAAATCAATGTTTTGTTCAATATAAGTTGTCGCAATGTTGTTGTACCTTTGTTAACATGTTTTAACACACATACATACGCGCACACGCGTGCACACACACACACACAGATATATATATATACATTTTACAAATAATCAAGTTTACTTTTACTAAGTATCATTAGAAAATTCTAGAATGTCATTAGTAAAAGTAAGTAAGGTAATTGAAAAAGTCAAAAAGCAAACGTCAAATCAAATCTCACCAAAACCAAGGTAAATCTTCACTTTAATCCACTTTTCCATCCAAATACATTCCTTAAGTATTAAGTAAAAATGACATAAAGTAATGAAGTGATGGATGATGGTAACTGTTGAAGAAGCATGTTTACTTAAAGGTTAAGGAATGGTATTTGTGTCATTTGACAATATTTGACAAAGCTTAAGGGTTAAGAATTCTAAGGCTATAAATATGGACCCTTATACTTTCATTTCTTCACACTTCCATTCATTATTTTCTTAGCTTTCTTCTTCTTCTTCTTCCTTAGAGTTTTAATGGCTTCCTCTCTTTTCTTTCTTTACTAACTTTCTGAAAATCATATCAAACCAACTCCAATCTCCATCAAACTTTGCCAAAGTTCTTATATCATCTGGAAAACATGCTTTAGCCTCTAAAAAGTGGAAAATGATGAAGTATGGGAAAATATCCCCTTGGGCTGTGAGCAATGATGGATGGAGGAGGGGATGGCCGATAGCAAGCAAGGAGGTGGAGGCTTTGGGTATGAACTAGAGGATGGTGGCCTATGGCTGCGAGCAAGGAGTTCGGGAAGCTCTAGAGCAAAAATATTGGAGAGAAGTGCCGCCGGTTTCGTTCCAAGAAGATAGGAGGAATGGAGTAGATGATGAATAGTTGGAGTTAATAAAAGTATAAGTAAAGTGTTGGATTGAAAGAATGTTGGTAGGAAGAATTAGTTAGAGACAAAGGTGAGTACTCACACTTTACTAATTAATCTCTAAATTATTTTAAGTATAAAGATTTGAAAGTTTAAAATATATTGGATGATTAAATGTGTAATTCTTGGTTGATTACTTTTTTGAATATATGGATGTTGATATGGATGATTACTTGGTTTGATAAATGATAAGAGAAATGGTTAGTAATTAACCATAGTTAATTTAATGAGAATTAAATCCATATAAATATGTGTATGAAAATTATTTATCCTCTTAGTGACTTTAAAATATCTAAAATGGTTGAAAATGATATTATAATAATATAATATTACAATATGAATTGAAATGAAATATGAGTTTGAAATATGAAAATATTCTTTAAAATGAGTTAAAAATGTTTTAGAAATGTTTTATAAACTTATAAAAGTGTTTCCATGAGTTTGAAAAGAAATTGAATAACAATTCAAAACTAGGCGCGTCACATAACGGTAGTTCGCGATTTCGCATCGAAGAATTCAAATAAGTATACGAAATGGAATATAGCTCGGAATTCTTTAAGATAAGAAATTTTTGGACTATTGTATCCACAGTTTTAAATGAAGAAAGAAAATCAAGATTTCATCTTGTAAATTTTTAAGTCTAAAACAAGTTTTCAGAAAAATTACGGTTTTGCAGTTTAAAACCCGAATTTGAAATTGATTTAAAATGAATATTTTTTAATGTTTAAAAATATAAAATAAATTTTATAAATATTTTAAAAATTTTTAAAAGAAATTTGAGTTATATAAATCAATTTTTAAAAGATAGAAAATTCGTTTTAATCAATATAGCTTTTAAAACACATTTCACAGCACATTTCGCAGCAGTTTTAAATAACTTGTGAAATATGATTTTAAACTTAACCATTCTTTTTCATGTCTTTTATAAATGGTTTTTAAAAGAATAATTAAGTGTTTTAAACAATGATTTGGAAGTTTTATAAACCATTTCTAAAAATGAAAGGAGTATGCGGAAACGACTAGTACATGTGAAACGACCCGCAGTTCCGTACCTCTTGAATCACCACTATTCTCCAATATATCGACTCAAAGTGAACGGAAATACGAACCATTTGGGTTAAAGAAGAAGGAGATAGAAGAAGAAAATAGAAACAACATCAGAATCTAACCATCGCAGCGGAATAAAATATAATATATAACAACTGGTCTTTACACAAAAACAAAATTATATCTGTTTATACATACATCATCAGAGTATACATAACACACAGCTGGACAGTAATCATAACCTGTCCTCACACAACTGAATATACAACAATCAACATAGCGGAATACATAAACAAGTACGGAAGTACGTGTCACCATCCAGCTCGTCTCCTGAGCTCCACAACATCCTATCCTGTATCTATAATACTCGGTCTGACCCGAGCATTATAATAAAATAACACCCGAGTCAGTCTGGAAAACCAGCGTGAGAAAACACACTCAATTGGATTATTAAAGTTTTTCAAACCCTTTGAAATCAAAAGCATCTCGTAAGACCACACCATAAATAAATATGTCGGGTTTTTACCTTACGATAGCCAAAACACTTTTTATAAAATTCGTCTGATATTATAATAGTGTCTATTGAAAGTAAAATAGAATCTAGTTGAAATGCTTACATCTCACGTTTCAGCAATAGTTGGGCACAATCAAAACTGTACAGGCGCTTATTGGAGATTGGATTCCATACAATGACTAGGCATTGGGGTACCACCTGTCACAGTACCTAGTCTAGATCAGCGTACCGAGGATCACGCCCGACCCCCTGCAACACAAGACCAGAATTACCTAAGGGTAATTCCGAGTAAGATCACCCCACGGTTGGCGCGACCAACCTCCACACAGCCGAAATAAAAAGGGACATCTAGACAGGGATGACCTCACCCTAATAGGCGCTACCCACATGGCCTTGCTGCATAACCCTTGATTTTTAGTCATTCCCGGTTGATGAGGCTTGAGGCTAAGCGTTACCTTTATAGAACATATCCCTTAGAATGCCCATCGCCCACCTGACGATGTTCCGAAAGCATTCGTCCATACAAGTCCGTCCCGGGTTCGAACGGAACCGAAGGCACTATTCCTACTACATCCATTTTGGAATCATCCTCAGGATTAGTAGCGACTAGCCCTTGCACTTCACTGTACCATCTTCGATTCAAACTTGTTTCCCCACGAAACGTACAAAACCGGATCGAAGTGGTTTTCGGAAAATAAATCACTATCTCGGTCTCTTCGAAATGATCAGTGCATTGTCCAATATTGATAGTCGGTGATTTAACTATCAATTTACATTCACAAACATCCATCAAACCATAAATAAATTTCCTAAATTATTTATTAATCTCAAAATATCTTCGCAAGATATATTTCCATTTCCAACCCTTTAAAAACAGTTTCAAACCATCTTCCTTTCATGAAATAAATTTCCCAAATATTTTCTATTTCCACTGAAATCACCAAGTAAAGACACTTTAGATTTTTAAAATAATTTAAAAACACTATATTACAAAATATACTTTAAACAAAACAATTAAATTAAAACTACTTTAATACTTTATTCAAAGATATATACTATAAGAATATTCAAAATAAAGGTACTTAATAAAATATAAAACTAGATTTTTTTATCATTTAAAACATAATACCAAACCATCTTTAAATAATTACTATTGAAATAAACTTGAAAAATACTTACTTTAAAGTTTAAACATTTAAAAATAATAGATTTCCCAAAACATACTTTAAATCAACTCTAAAACTTTTAGCTTATACTTAAAAGTTTACTTTGGAAACGTACTTGGCTATCTAGGGAAATACACTTCTCTTTCACATCTTTAAAAATAAATCACTATTTATTTTTAAACAAATTTACCCATTTCTTTAATAAATTCCCACCGTGAATTTATTCTTCCAAATATCCACTGATATATTTCTTCACTTTTATAAACCCAGTTTATAAATCCAAAGTCTCACTTCTCTTTTAAAAATCCCGTTTTAAACACTTAAATCAACTCCCAAAATTGATTTCCAATTTACTTCACTTTTAATAAATTTCTTTACTTACTCCATTTATTTCAAAATCCTTTAAATTTCATTTCTTTATTATGATTTAAAAAAACCCTTTAAACTGAGAATACCAATTTCAGATTTCCCAAATCCCTTTTCTTTCCCTTTTTAATTAAATTTAAACCTTGAATTAAAATAAATTCTTTATTCTTTTAAATAATATTGCTCAAGCTTAATATTCATTATTTCTCTGCTTATTCAAAATCCCCTTTTTCCATATTTATTAGAATTTTGAAACCACTTTTATTCTTTTCCAAATTTGTTCTTAAATTTATCCAAATTCGTTATAATTAGTTTACTTGAAAATCCTTTCCTTTATTTTCCTTTCAAAATCCAATTCTATAAATTTTGGGTAATTTAGGGTACCGAATATTCAAGCAAACCATAACATTCAATATTCCAATTATCAATATAATTGACCACAGAATATCCAATATTCATATCACAGAATATTAAACAATCTAAATAAATTTAAGGAATCCAGTTGGATCCCTCCAACCTGTTTCCCTGCATTCTCAGATGTTAGCACAATACCAATTCCACTTCGAGGTGGAATATCGCGGTATATGGGTTTAAATATTATCATCCGCTATTATGCGGCGCATAGGGTCTCATCCGCTATATAATGCGGGAATATCAATCACTCCAATATATATATATATATATAACTATATATAATAGCATCCAACAGATAAATTATAAATTTATCAATCAAGCCAGGCATCCAATGATTTTAATTTTATCATTTAAATTAAACTATGGAATCCAAATGAGTGAGATAATCTCACCTTTGCTTTTAAGTTGCAATCCTTTCCAAACTCGACCCGATTTCCCGAATTTTGACCTTGTATAAAAATTTGAAGATTTATTAATATTTGAACTAATCAAATAATTAAACTTCCATTTAGTAAGTTACTTAACTAATGATTTTATTTGAATCGGAAATTTTATTTAAACTAATAGTTTTCCTTTAACAAAAACCTTTACTGTAAATATATTTTTAAATGAAAATGGGTACGTGCCTATATGTATTTATACTTGTATTCTATTTTCCTTAACTGTATATATATATATACAAATGTACAAAATATATTTATATTTATATTTTCTTTTCTATAAATAACCCACAGTATTTTCTTCACTGTAAATTTTTTTTAACACAAATATATTTATAAAATAAAGCTAATATGAGTTCAAAATTCTTATATGCATGTACCTCATTGAGCAGATGCCAACACAGACCCATCTTCCTTGGCCAAGACGCATGCGAACGAATCGAAACCCTAAACTCCTAATTCGCGTCGCCTTCTTAACTTCGACTTCGACCCCAAAGTGCCACCGCTTGCCGCTGCGCTTCTCGAATCGAGCCATTCGACTTCGCCTCCAGGTGCCCTTCCACGCGAGCATCGAAGAACCCTGGCCACCAATTCCGCTCACCTCCCCAGTTGACCTCGAGAATCGCCGCCCTCATACGAGCCATCGCGACTTCGAAGTCGCTTCCGACCACGCGATATCGAATTGGAGGAGAAAAGAAGTCTTCGAACGATAGATATTTTCGATTTGAAAACCTGGAGGTAAGCGGCTATAAAAATTTCGAACGATTTGTTTGGTTTTATAACTGGAACGAAAAGAAGCCGTAATTTTTATTTTTGAGAAGAACGAATTTCCTCGATTTTGTTTTGAAAAGGAAGAAGCTCGGCTGATGTTTTTAAAGAGGAAGATGGCTTGCGGAAGAATTTTTGTAGAGCTATAGTGGTTCGAAAAGAAAGGGAAAAAGTTGACGTGAAATAATATCGGCTGAAGTTAACCAGGATATATAAATATATATTTTAAATTAAATTCAAATCGTCTCGATAAATGCAACTCAAAATTTTTGACATCCTATCGAGGCGTGCCGCCAGGCGTTTATAATGTTATACCCCTATTACGAACGCTTTGGAAAAGGTTTCGAGTCCTAACTCGATCGTATGGAGAAGATAGCTTTTTGGACCAAGTTGTTATATTAAATTCGATATAAATTTCAACGCGTTTATATATCGTACGCTCACACAAAACTCCAATCACTACGAAACTTGAAATCCGATAATAATACAATATTACGGATCCAATGGAACTGGTTTCGTCGAATTCCGAGACTGTGCCCCGGAAGGCAATTTTTAAATTCAATTTAAACGTTATAAATTTCAAAACTTAACAAAACACTTCCGAATTCAATTTAAAAGCTTTTATTATCTTTAGTATTATCAATGTAAATTTTCTGGGCCTTTAAATTATTTTTAACAAGCTTACAACAGAAGGTTCGATATTTTACCGAATTTTAAATTGTTTGATTCAATAATTTAATTGCAAAATAAAAAGTGATATTTGAAATTCAAGTCAAAAATTAACTTTAAATATTTAAAATCAATTAAATATTTCAATTTCAAATATCCAAAATTCCGGGTCGTCACATTCCTTCCCGCTTAAAAGAATTTCGTCCCCGAAATTGCTAGTTAAGAAGAATGGTCCAATACCCGTTTACTATTTTCTCAAATCCAAATAGTTTCAAACAATTATCCAAAACAAACCTTTTTATCAAGGACACACTAACCCTCTTTCTAACTTTTCAAACTTATCCATTAGTTCCATACAATATTACTTAGTTATCCATTCAAATTTAAATTCGAAACCAATTTTGAATTATAAAAAATTCCTCAAAAATTTTCTAACTTCTTAAATTTTCGAAATTTTTTGCCAGCGTCTCCTTTGCGCGGCTAGCTCGGTACAACTACAAAATGCCTCTACGGGCCCCCAAATTTCAAAAGAAAACAAAAAGCCAAGTGGCTAAACAAGAAAGTCATCAATTTCCATACAGAAATTTAAACACATACCTTTTCCGAGCAAATTTTCAATTTATCTTCTGAAATAAAAAAAAATCAATTTTCCTTTTGCCTTTAATTACCTGTATCCTACTAAACAATAATATCCAATCACAGAATCCAAAATTATCTTATTTACTTCCTTTCAAAATTTTCAATATCTACTTTACTACCGTACGATGCACATATATCATTCGTACGTAATATCAAATCCGATCGTTCGCTCGATCACACAATTTCATTTCCGAACTAGTATTGTCCTCCCGACTTCCTAGTGCGGACTCAGATCTGGTCTCTTGATCAGAAACCGTCATTCTCCTTGCATAGCCGTAAACTATGATACAGAATATCCAGAATCAATCAAAAATCCATATCCAGGGTTCGTCGTCGAAAATCGAGTGAAAAATCCCAACTCGGATCGGTATAATTACCTCGAAATTCTGTGTTCGAATTCTGGATCAAATCGCTATGCGAATAAAATAATATACGTACATCCTACGTATTAATTTCAATTGATTATTAGCTATATCAATTCTCTTTTATTCGCACTCATTTTGATTTCCATTCTCTATCCACAATTATCCCATTTCACATTTTTCCTAATCAACATTCAAGGATTAACTTAGTATATCCCAATACCAAATTTACTTAATAATTTCACCATTCATTTCTTAAGTTCAATATCAATACTTTATATATTTTCCTTATATTTATTTTTACTCCACTACTGAAGTATATATTCAAATTGAATTCCAATTCCATATAAATTTCAATTTGCTTCAATTTAGATATTGAATTCTATTTACCTTTATCTCAAATTCCAATTTGAAATCATTTGTCGTTAGTGAAAATTTCCAAAAAATTTCAAAAATTTTCTAACTCCCAAAATTTTCAGAAATTTTTGGCAGAGTCTCCTTTGTACGGAGGAGCTTTTGCAATTTGATAAGAGATATAAATATATATATACATCGACCCACACGGTCGGAAAAACAAAAACAGTTCATATTTCCTATTTTTATTGCGTAGGCGTACCTCTATTTAGCATTTTTAAGCAAAGCGGTTATTTATTTTAGCATTTCGCATGCCCCAATCCAACCAAACGGCTTCCAAAAACCTGTACTTACTCAATTTAAATGTGTAAGTGCCAAATATATGAAATTTATTAACATTTCACTTACTTTCAATAGCTAAACACATGCATAACATAAGCATTAAGCACTAAACACTTTCCATAAACAATTTATAAGGTTTCGACACAAATTTAGTTGCTTACAACTAAATCACACATCATTTCCATACAATTTAAGTGATTTACAACTCACCTTCCTACCTTCCATTCATTTTTAACTAAACAACTCACATTTATTTCAATTGATTCCACAAAATCAATTTTATTCCTTTTCAATTTTTTTTATTTTTTTTATTTTGTTTATCTAGAAATATCAATTTCATACCTTTCCAAATTCCTTTAAGTAATATCAATTAAGTTTAAAATTCATTTGCGTTTCATTTCTTATCCGCATTCATTTCATTTGAAACCATTCTATTAAGCTTGAAAACATTCCATATCTCTTATTTTCTTTAAGTTATTTCAACTCCTTAACAATTTCACTTCTTCTTAACTTGTTGCGACTAAAACTATTCCATTATAATTCATTCACAACCATTTTATTTAGCTCGACACATTCCATCTCAATTATATTTCAACTTTAATTCAAATCCAATCACAATATTATTAAACTTAGCTTAAGTTCATTAAATTCGACTTACTCTTCTAATTCATTTCGTTTCCAAACCTATTTTAAATTAGCTACATTTACTAATTTATTTCAAATTCCCATAAATTTTTAATTTTTAGACCCTTGTTCTTTAAATCCACTCAACTATATTTTCCAATTCCACTTTACTAATTTTTCTTAGTTTACTTTATCTAATTACATTTATTAACAAATCCTTCTAATTTATTTTATCTAATTGATTTTCTTTACCAGCTTAATCCATTTTCAGTCAAATTCAACTTACAAATCTAATTAAAAGTTTATTTCTAGACTTTTGCTTCTTTAGTTCCTTGGGCAAAAATTCTACAAATCCCTTTTAAATTTTAAACTTCCTTAAGTTTCGGACTTATTTAAATTCCATAAGCAATTTAAATTACCTTCCAGAGTTTAAGCAACATTTTCTTAAACATTCCAAAACACTTAAACCAACTCCAGAGTTTTCAACAATCTCTTAAGTATTTTCAAAAATCAAAGCGGTTTTACCAAACCAAAGCTTCAACATTTCAAAATCACCTTTGAAATCAATTATATCCAAAATCCTTTGCATTACTAAAATCAAACCCGACTTTTGCAAACAAACACCAATCCAAAACATCCAGGTAGCAATCCCTCTCTTAGAAACTCGAAAATGAACACCGATGATGTCGCGATCATCATCGGAGTTATTTTCCAACGACCGAAGAGAGTTCAGTGCTTTTGTCCCAATCAAAAGCATTTCAAATATTTTTAAATTCCAAACCTCACCAGATTTCAAATCCAATTCAAAAATATTTTCCAAATAATATCACCATTATTCCTCCAAAACCTTTGAAAACCATTTTCAAACCCAAAGGAATTTAAATCTTTCCCAAAATTCCAAATTCGAAATCCATCCAATTCAGATTCAAACATTACTTTGGAGTTTCATCTCAATTTATTTTCAAATATTTCTCTGGAAATCTATTTCAGATTATAAATCACATTTATAATTCACATTTATAAATTTCATTTTGTTAATGAATTTATTCCTTGATCTTTGGTTATAATTTCAATTCTTCATTCAACTTTCACTTAACAATGATAATAATTTAATATTATCATTTCCTAACAACCAAGCAACCATATATAGCTATAATAATTTACGAAAAATTATTTCTTTTATATACAAAAATAATTTGGGTAAAATTATTTCATTTACCCTATTTTAAAACAATACTATGTTGAATTGTTCTATTCAAGTGTTTAGAAACCCCTATCGGTACAGTTGTACGGACTGTTCCGACCAGAGTTCATAAGCCACTCAATAAATCAACCAACACAATATAAAACCATTTATATTCACTAACAAATAAGCGCTCATATCTATTATTACACTCAACTCATTCCAGAGTACTACTTACTCTATCTCTAATGAGTAATCCCACCAGAGCCAAAGTTCTCGCTTAACCTTTCAGCTCTGATACCAAGTGAAACGACCCGTAGTTCCGTACCCCTTGAATCGACACTATTCTCCAATATATCGACTCAAAGTGAACAGAAATACGAACCATTTGGGTTAAAGAAGAAGGAGATAGAAGAAGAAAATAGAAACAACATCAGAATCTAACCATCGCAGCGGAATACAATATAATATATAACAACTGGTCTTTACACAAAACCAAAATTATATCTGTTTATACATACATCATTAGAGTATACATAAAACACAGCTGGACAGTAATCATAACCTGTCCTCACACAACTGAATATACAACAATCAACACAGCGGAATACATAAACAAGTACGAAAGTACGTGTCGCCATCCAGCTCGTCTCCTGAGCTCCACAGCATCCTATCCTGTATCTATAATACTCGGTCTGACCCGAGCATTATAATAAAATAACACCCGAGTCAGTCTGGAAAACCAGCGTGAGAAAACACACTCAATTGGATTATTAAAGTTTTCCAAACCATTTGAAATCAAAAGCATCTCGTAAGACCATGCCACAAATAAATATGTCGGGTTTTTACCTTACGATAGCCAAAACACTTTTTATCAAATTCGTCTGATATTATAATAGTGTCTATTGAAAGTAAAATAGAATCTAGCTGAAATGCTTGCATCTCACGTTTCAGAAATAGTTGGGCACAATCAAAACCGTACAGGCGCTTATTGGAGATTGGATTCCATACAATGACTAGGCACTGGGGTACCACCTGTCACAGTACCTAGTCTAGATCAGCGTACCGAGGATCACGCCCGACCCCCTGCAACACAAGACCGAAATTACCTAAGGGTAATTCCGAGTAAGATCACCCCACGGTTGGCGCGACCAACCGCCACACAGCCGAAATAAAAAGGGACATCTAGACAGGGATGACCTCACCCTAATGGGCGCTACCCACATAGCCATGCTGCATAACCCCTGATTTTCAGTCATTCCCGGTTGATGAGGCTTGAGGCTAAGCGTTACCTTTATAGAACATATCCCTTAGAATGCCCATCGCCCACCTGACGATGTTCCGAAAGCATTCGTCCATACAAGTCCGTCCCGGGTTCGAACGGAATCGAAGGCACTATTCCTACTACATCCATTTTGGAATCATCCTCAGGATTAGTAGCGACTAGCCCTTGCACTTCACTGTACCATCTTCGATTCAAACTCGTTTCCCCACGAAACGTACAAAACCGGATTGAAGTGGTTTTTAGAAAATAAATCCCGATCCCGGTCTCTTCGAAACGATCAACGCATTGTCCAATATTGATAGTCGGTGATTTAACTATCAATTTACATTCATAAACATCCATCAAACCATAAATAATTTTCCCAAATTATTTATTAATCTCAAATTATCTTCGCAAGATATATTTCCATTTCCAACCCTTTGAAAACAGTTTCAAACCATCTTCCTTTCACGAAATAAATTTCCCAAATTTTTTCTATTTCCACTGAAATCACCAAGTAAAGACACTTTAGATTTTTAAAATAATTTTTTTGGCAAAGCCGACGGGGTTAAATGGTCCCCTACCATTTTTTTGCTACACTCGAAAGTAGGAGGAAACACAAGTCAAACTTGCAAGAAATACGAGGGAAAACAAAGTGCAACAATCACTGGGGAAGACAAAGAAAACACAACAAATATCTGAAATTTTAAAAGGAAACTAACAGAAAATGCCAAGGTCAAAAGCAAAAGATACATGGCAAAGGTCACGTCTAATTTCCCTCATCATATGCTTCTCGAACAAGACAGGGGTGAAGCTCTTTTCCGGTTGGAAAACACGACGGTTTCTTTCGTCCCATACCACTTTCATGAATCTTTAAAATAATTTAAAAAAACTATATTACAAAATATACTTTAAACAAAACAATTAAATTAAAACTACTTTAATACTTTATTCAAAGATATATACTATAAGAATATTCAAAATAAAGCTACTTAATAAAATATAAAACTAGATTTTTTTTATCATTTAAAACATAATACCAAACCATCTTTAAATAATTACTATTGAAATAAACTTGAAAAATACTTACTTTAAAGTTTGAACATTTAAAAATAATAGATTTTCCAAAACATACTTTAAATCAACTCTAAAACTTTTAGCTTATACTTAAAAGTTTACTTTGGAAACGTACTTGGCTATCCAGGGAAATACACTTCTCTTTCACATCTTTAAAAATAAATCACTATTTATTTTTAAACAAATTTACCCATTTCTTTAATAAATTCCCACCGTGAATTTATTCTTCCAAATATCCACTGATATATTTCTTCACTTTTATAAACCCAGTTTATAAATCCAAAGTCTCACTTCTCTTTTAAAAATCCCGTTTTAAACACTTAAATCAACTCCCAAAATTGATTTCCAATTTTACTTCACTTTTAATAAATTTCTTTACTTACTCCATTTATTTCAAAATCCTTTAACTTTAAATTTCATTTCTTTATTATGATTTAAAAAATCCCTTTAAACTGAGAATACCAATTTCAGATTTCCCAAATCCCTTTTCTTTCCCTTTTTAATTAAATTTAAACCTTGAATTAAAATAAATTCTTTATTCTTTTAAATAATATTGCTCAAGCTTAATATTCATTATTTCTCTGCTTATTCAAAATCCCCTTTTTCCATATTTATTATAATTTTGAAACCACTTTTATTCTTTTCCAAATTTGTTCTTAAATTTATCCAAATTCGTTATAATTAGTTTACTTGAAAATCCTTTCCTTTATTTTTCTTTGAAAATCCAATTCTATAAATTTTGGGTAATTTAGGGTACCGAATATTCAAGCAAACCATAACATTCAATATTCCAATTATCAATATAATTGACCGCAGAATATCCAATATTCATATCACAGAATATTAAACAATCTAAATAAATTTAATGAATCCAGTTGGATCCCTCCAACCTGTTTCCCTGCATTCTCAGATGTTAGCACAATACCAATTCCACTTCGAGGTGGAATATCGCGGTATATGGGTTTAAATATTATCATCCGCTATTATGCGGCGCATAGGGTCTCATCCGCTATATAATGCGGGAATATCAATCACTCCAATATATATATATATATTACTATATATAATAGCATCCAACAGATAAATTATAAATTTATCAATCAAGCCAGGCATCCAATTATTTAAATTTTATCATTTAAATTAAACTATGGAATCCAAATGAGTGAGATAATCTCACCTTTGCTTTTAAGTTGCAATCCTTTCCAAGCTCGACCCGATTTCCCGACTTTTGACCTTGTATAAAAAATTTGATGATTTATTAATATTTGAACTAATCAAACAATTAAACTTCCATTTAGTAAGTTACTTAACTAATGATTTTATTTGAATCGGAAATTTAATTTAAACTAATAGTTTTCCTTTAACAAAAACCTTTACTGTAAATATATTTTTAAATGAAAATGGGTACGTGCCTATATGTATTTATACCTGTATTCTATTTTCCTTAACTGCATATATATATATACCTGTGCAGTCAATTCCCAGATATTGCCCCGATATATCCCCGATATATCCCGTAGCGGACTTTTAGGGCAACAATATTCCTATAAAGCGGCCCAATATAGCGGATCCGCTATTATCCCCGATATTGCAGCAATAATCCGCTATATCCCCGATTTTGTTGCCCCGCTATATCCCCATTTCCAACAAATAAGCATTTTGCTTGATGTCTTGCTTTTAAGTTTTATGGTATCTTTAAAGTTGATGTAACAATGATATATGCTGTTGGTTATTATAACTTGTTCTAACTTTTTAAGTGTCAACTTTGTTTATCTTTACTTTATTATAACTTATTTTGCTTGGTGGGAAATAATAAGTAATACTTGTTCCATTTTTTAATGTAGAATGTTCATCATTCCTCTTTTTAAAGTCATCCGCTATATCCTACTATATCCCCGATATATCTCCGCTACAACTTTTCGCCCCTCAAACGCTATGGAGTGGCAGGGCGCTTTAACTGCACAGATATATACAAATATACAAAATATATTTATATTTATATTTTCTTTTCTATAAATAACCCACAGGATTTTCTTCACTGTAAATTTTTTTTAATACAAATATATTTATAAAATAAAGCAAATATGAGTTCAAAATTCTTATATGCATGTACCTCACTGAGCAGATGCGAACCCAGAACCATCTTCCTTGGCCAAGACGCATGCGAACGAATCTAAACCCTAAACCCCTAATTCGCGTCGCCTGCTTAACTTCGACTTCGACCCCAAAGTGCCACCGCTTGCCGCTGCGCTGCTCGAATCAAGCCATTCGACTTCGCCTCCAGGTGCCCTTCCACGCGAGCATCGAAGAACCCTGGCCACCAATTCCACTCGCCTCCCCAGTTGACCTCGAGAATCGCCGCCCTCATACGAGCCATCGCGACTTCGAAGTCGCTTCCGACCATGCGATATCGAATTGGAGGATAAAAAAAGTCTTCGAACGATAGATATTTTCGATTTGAAAACCGGGAGGTAAGCGGCCATAAAAATTTCGAACGATTTGTTTGGTTTTATAACTGGAACGAAAAGAAGCCGTGATTTTTATTTTTGAGAAGAACGAATTTCCTCGATTTTGTTTTGAAAAGAAAGAAGCTCGGCTGATGTTTTTAAAGAGGAAGATGGCTTGCGGAAGAATTTTTGTAGAGCTATAGTGGTTCGAAAAGAAAGGGAAAAAGTTGACGTGAAATAATATCGGCTGAAGTTAACCAGGATATATAAATATATATTTTAAATTAAATTCAAATCGTCTTGATAAATGCAACTCAAAATTTTTGACATCCTATCGAGGCATACCGCCAGGCGTTTATAATGTTATACCCCTATTATGAACGCTTTGGAAAAGGTTTCGAGTCCTAACTCGATCGTATGGAGAAGATAGCTTTTTGGACCCAGTTGTTATATTAAATTCGATATAAATTTCAACGCGTTTATATATCGTACGCTCACACAACAACTCCAATCACTATGAAACTTGAAATCCGATAATAATACAATATTACGGATCCAATGGAACTGGTTTCGTCGAATTCCGAGACTATGCCCCGGAAGGCTATTTTTAAATTCAATTTAAACGTTATAAATTTCAAAACTTAACAAAACACTTCCGAATTCAATTTAAAAGCTTTTATTATCTTTAGTATTATCAATGTAAATTTTCTGGGCCTTTAAATTATTTTTAACAAGCTTACAACTGAAGATTCGATATTCTACCCAATTTTAAATTATTTGATTCAATAATTTAATTGCCAAATAAAAAGTGATATTTGAAATTCGAGTCAAAAATTAACTTTTAAATATTTGAAATCAATTAAATATTTCAATTTCAAATATCCAAAATTCTGGGTCGTCACAACACGTATTTCAACTATGAGATCCAAGGAGACTTGGGCAAGGGACGGAACATGTCGAAAGGAAAGCCTGGATGCTATAAAATAATGTTTTCCAATATGAGATTTAAATAAATAATTTGGAAATGTTTTCCTAAGTAAAAAGTGAAATGATTTAGAATTATTCCAAGTTTTAAAAAAGGGTTTTAATTAATCAAAGGATTTGATAAATAGGCTTAATGATTCCATATACCGTTAAGAAGATAAATGGAATAATTTAAAATGATATCTCTCTCTGAGATATTTATGAATGAATAAAAAGATGAATTAAATTGAATGATGATTGATAACCACATATGAACTTAACATCTTTTTTATCGATGGTTGGTTCGGAGAAACCGGGGTCGGATTTGGGTAACTCCTATCCGAAAACCACTTCGAACCAATGTATACGTTCGAAAGTGAAGACTTACTGAAGATGATGATTATTGAAGACCAAGGATCTATAGAATATAGGGATTGTTGTCATGAGTCCCAGGGGTTTACCCTACATTATATTTATATGGCACTAGTGTCTACATTCTAAAGTCTTCGTTGTATTGAAGACCGAAGATCTTCATAGCGGAAGGACTGCTTGTTGACATTCTCTGGGTCACTCCTAATATAGAGATATTTATTATAGTAGTGGTCCCGTCGTGTTTTAAAATCTTTGTAATGCAAGGACTACTTGCTATTGATCCTAGGGGTGATTCCCAAAGATGTAGAAGGAGAAGTGCCTTCGGTTTCATTGAGTCCCAGAACAAACTTGTATAAACGAATGTCTGACATTACATTTCTGAGATCACAATGTTGACTTTTACAAACGTACATCTGTTTGGTGGCGGAGAAGGCAACTTCTCTTAGCTTAACACCCTTCTCTGAGACGTACGAGCTCAGAGATTGTATGTTCGTGGAAGTCAGTAGTGATCGAAGGAATGACAATGTGGCATTCAAAGAGGAACCTGTTATGTGAAAGGCAAAGCGTGGCTTTATAGAAGTTGAGCGTAGCCTCACGAGCCTCACATCCAGGGAATGATACAGGATACTATGTGGTGTGCAAGACATATTTCGGTTTATCAGTTACGAGGAATGAAAATCATATGTTGCCTAAAGGCATCTATTGACTTAAGATGATGGAATGGACATGTATCGGAGGCTGACGGAGATCGTGTGAAGCCACTGAGTAATACTCTATTCCATAGTAGTGTAGCAAGTGCAGTTCCAAGTGGCTTGCTTAAGAAAAGCGATAAGGCTTCCGAGGGAACTATGTTTGCTACGCGTGGATCGAAGGAAAAGACCACCAGTTCCCTATCATGTTGGAAATCCAATCCCAATATGAGCTTTACAGTTTTGGTTGTAGTCCCAAAATAGCTGTATTGCTTTGCAAACATTCAGCCACCCCTTGCTGGAATTTAATAATAACAATTTCGGCTATGTTTATATATATTTACTTAGAAAGGAATATTAAAGCAATATTATTAGAAATAATATCAAAGTGATTTTCTGTATAAAGTATTTTGGTTATCATAGGGTAAAAAAACCCGTTTGTATATATGCGTGGGCGTGGTCTTATGAAGTACACTTCTTTTCAATGGTTTTTGATTTAAATTAGCATGATCTATACATTAAAAATTTCTAGTATCTCATGCTGGTTTATCAATCCTAATCTGGATATTTTTAATACTCGGGTCATATCCGAGTAGTTTCAGGTTTAGTTGAAGACGCTTAAAGTTTCCAAAGGAGAGCTGGAGATCTTTATCTACGTATGGACATGTTCTATTATCCGCTGCATCTATTGCATTTGTTTCTATTTTTTTAGCAATTGTAAGGACAGAGGGTTTATAACTGTCTAGGCTGAATCCAGGTTAGAATCTGATATTGTATTCAAAATTTTCCACTGTAAAGATTATATATTGAAATAATATATGTTATTCCATTCGTGTGAGATTCTATTTTCTGTTCTGTTCTATCTTCGTTTCTTTTTCACCCTTAATTATCCACCATTCCGTTCGGTTTGAGTTGGACATGTGTGGATTATTATCGACTTGAAATGTACAGAAAAGTGGGTTGTTATAATTTTAATTATTATTAAAGGGTCTAGAATTAATTAATAAGATATATAATTCTTAAATATATTTTTTAATTATTTTTTGGCTAGTGAAATAATTATATAATAAATAATACATATACGTATGTATGTATATTATTTTAGTAGTTGATTTTTTTAAAATAAGGCAGCCCAAAATATATGTGGGTAAGAATTAATTAAATGGATTTAATTATTTAAATCAGATAAGATCTCACTAATAATGGTCCATATCTTGAATAGTGGGTCATGGTAAGATATTTTACATTGCACGTTAGTCATGTTATAAAAATACCTAAATGCCCCATTTTATAGGCATAGAATTTCATTCTGACTCCATAAAAAAATTATGGACTTTGCGACTCAACCATAGAATTAAAGATGGGATCTCTCAAAAGCGAAACTAAAATTTGAAGGTGTATTTTGAGAGAGTTAAGGGTATGTCCAAGGAGCAATTATGTAATTTGTTATGTAATTTAACTTTGTGATAAATCATGATCGAAATATAAGTATGTCTTTTGGTTTTATTTTCTATTATGTGTGTTTGTAATATATGACATAAATAATGATTATGAGCTTTAGACATATATAAATAAAAAAACCCCTAAGTGGAGTATTATATCGATTGCAGTTGTGAATCGGTCATAACCATCAATATTGAATCAATCCAGTAATAATACTTAACTTTAAAGTTCCCTAGTCAAGATGCATCAAGAAAGGGATATTGGTGCATCCGTTAAAACTGCTGTAAATACCTCCAATGTTGGATGTGAATTTCTTATGGTTATTGGGGGTGACAAGAGATTACGTACTTTTGATTATTGGATGGCTGCAGAACAACTCTGTAACGACCCAGTATTTTGGACCATTCAAATCGACAATAAATCCACACATGCCGGACTTGAATAATTCAAAACAATGGATTGTAAATAAAATTTGGCAAAACTCATCATATACAGTAAATAAAATAATCACAGATCACAGACACAGAGTAATATAACAATAATGCAGCGGAAACAAAAGAATAGTAGTTCATGAAGCTACTATATATATATAACAGAGTTAAACAAGATACAATAGAAGTCATGAGTACATAGATGTCTCAATACAATGATCAAATACAAGATCTGAATGCATCACTGGAATCGGCTGAACAACTGAAAGCAGGATAGATAGCTGGATCTCCAAGAGAAGCTCCTACTCCAAAGGTGAGTCTCAAATGCTGTATCACTCGGTCTGACCCGAGTGTAAAGCAAAACACAAAACACTCGAGTCAGGATTAACATTCTTATATCAATAAATCCAACTCAAGTGAAATATCAACTGAAATACAAGTAACTCAAAGGATGTTTGGGATAACCATCCTCTAAGGATCCGTTAAACTATCTACTATGTAGTAATATTCGCTATTATAATAATGTCTAATATAAAATAAACATACTTTTAAATAGCATTAAGGCTTTACATTTTCCACCTTAACACGTAATAGTCCCAATAGTCTATCCAGTATTAGCATACTCCCAAAAATGGGGGCTATCCTCGATACTCCACAGGCTACGGGAGAAATCATAACTCGTAGTAAAGCTCGATATGGTAAGTGACACGGCACAACTAGGCAATGCCAGGGTAGATATACCAATTACGCATCCGGGCTGGTGGTGACGCATAGCAGCCACTACTGCCCACCTCGAACAACACTCCCAAATCAAGGGGTGCACCCAATAAATCACAAAGTAATAGAATGGTATCGAAGAAGTGTGTCCGATCAGAGGTGCTACCTCCTTGGCCCGTCAATCGCTCCTGTTTTAGCCACTTTATGCCTACTCACGGGAATTGGGTCCATGTATATACCTTATCATCGTCGCCACCATCCTACTTCATTCTGGAAACTCCACCGCGTACACAGTTGTCAAAGTGGTTTTCGGTATCGACAGAGAGTATGTCCATATCCGATCCCGGTCTCTTTAACAACCAAACGTTATTATAACACAGTGGTCATTTCAAAATAGTTTATACACCAAAACCAGAATATCATTTTCATTTAAAAACCCAAATTAATACGATATCATTTTCACTTCAAATATATCCATTTTCAAAATCATATCACTTCCCAAAGTTATAACGCTTTCGAAATCATAGTCTTTTAAAAATCAAAACACTTTGGAAGTCACAGCTTTGAAATCATAGCATTTTGGAAATCATAACACTTTTGAAATTATAGCATTTTGGAAATCATAACACTTTCCTCTTAAACAATTTAGACATTAAAATTAGTATATTAAAATAGTTTATAAATAAAATAGTTTATATAAATAGTTATAAGTTAAAATAGTTTATAATAAAATAATTTATATTAAAAATGATTTATATTAAAATAGTTTATATTAAAATAATTTATAAAGTAAAATATCAATAGTTTTAAATATAATTTTGAAATTACTTTATAAAATAAAATAGTTTCCTCAAATTTCACAAATCGATTCAAATCAACTCGAATTCCAAAATTTTAATTTAATCAAATCTCAAATCATCAATTTCAACTCGATTCAGTTTCTCAATAAACCATTTCAGATTATCTATTTCAAATACATATCTGAACCATAAAATAAGCCATTTCAATTTCAATATATTTCAAAGCTTTAAATATTCAACATTTCAAAACTAAAGTCGATACTTCATATATATAACAAATTTACTTTACTATTATTTAGTTTTGAAATATTCACTCAGTAAATCCAATATCATTTAAAACAAACCCCAAATTACCATAAACTAAATATTTCCTTCAATTTATTTGAAATATACATTTAAATCACTTTAAATCAAAATCAAGTTATAAATTCAAAACCATAGAAATCATTTTCAAAAATATATATAGACCAACGGTGTCTGTATAAAATTTTCTATCCTATGGTCAAGTGATACGGATATTTATCATTTCAATCCGCAATTTAAAACATATTCGGGTATATATCTTTTCAACCCGAAATCCCAAATTCAATTCAATGAAAATCGCTTGGGTTTATCATTTCAACCCATAACAATTTTCTCCTATTCTACAGATCATTCGGGTATGTATCATTTCAACCCATAGTGATTCTATACTATCAGGGAACTTGCAGAGTGATAACAGATATGATAATAAAATAACAACAGTAACATGCATATATCATCAGCGATAAATAACAGATAATGGTGTCAAATGTCACAGGTGAACAGATAGCATATATATAGAAATGTAAATAACTAACAACAACATATTTCAATTGTCGTTTCAATTGAAGTCAAATTTAATAAATATAAGAACGTTAATCGTGAGTGATTGCTCACCTTTCGAGGCTAGATAGATTTGACAAAGAAACGAGCTATGAATTCCAAAGCAACACAAGATGGATACGATTCGATGATCAAAGCTCGTAAATAGGAATTGATGAAATTAAGTCAGAACTGGATCGATGAAGATAAATAGTATAAGAGAGCAAATATATATAACTATATATATATATATAAATCAAATCCTAAATTCAAATATATATTAAATTAAATATATATACATCAAAATCCATTGTTTCAATTTTAAGACACATATAAAATAAAATCAACATACATACATAATATATTAAAAATCAATATATATATATATATAAACAGATAGATATATATATATACTAATATATAAACATATGTACAACTGACTTGTTCAGAATCTTATGTGAACTTTATATTTATAACCAACATATAATATATTACTAATATATATTAGATATAAGTGTAAACTGACGTAACTATAAACATAGAAAAATAAACTCAAGTATTGAGGATACAATATATTTTATTTTAACATCAAGGGTCCACCGTAAAATTAAAACAAAACATATTATACACGTATTCATTTCAAATCTATTCATATTTTAAAAACATAAACTAAAATAAACTGTACTTACAACTACACTTATTTAATATAACACATATTATAATTACAAACATGTATATATAAATTTATCGAAACCATTATATATATATAATAAAACAAAATAACAAACGATATCTGCAGCTGATATAAACTTTCTTAAATCAACTTAAAACATATGTAAGAATACTTTTAAACAATATATATATATATACCTTTTCAATCAATGGTTTAATAAACAAATATATAACTAAATAATAGACCAAATTTCAATGAACAGTTACATAACTAGATACATTCGGCGAAGAACAGTGCATTAACTAAATACTTGAAAAGTATATATATACATTTATATATACTTAATAAGCTAATATATAACCAAAGTAAACTTGTCCAAGGGACAGAACTCAAAATATAGCTTCATAACATATTTGCATATGCCTTGAAATATGTAACAGGTTCAACAAATCTAACTTTACATACACTCTCATGCTTTAAATCTAAGAATAGAACAATAGGAAAAACTTTTTAAAGTAAAATATATATACATATAAACAAATGTATATCGTTGTAAATGTATGTAATATTATAACAAACTTTGTAGTATTAAAACTATAACAACAAAACTCTCAAACTATAACAATAGCTCTGTAATATTAAACTGCAATGTAAATATATATATATATTGCAACTTGTTTTAAAATCTCAAGTATAAACAGAACAATTACACTAGATCAATACATACTGGTACTTTATATATATATATATATATAAGATATACTAATTTAAAGCAGATCACAAACAAAACAAGATAGGCAACAGGTTAAACAAAACATGCAGACTATCGAATATGATCTATACATATACAGAAGTACTTATGCATATATATAATCTTATATAATTTCTGTATTCAATATAAAATCAACCTATGCATATGCAGGCTACTATGTGCAGACACAGGGAATATAAATGAATGGGCATATGCAGACCAACACTCCATAATACAATACACATATATAGTAGCTTATAAAGCTCTACCGATAATATGCTAACAAATATATATATGTACATACTCATTCGAATGCAATGTATGTGTGTATATATAGAAAAAAATCACTAAATAAACATATATATATTACCTATAAAACAGTAGTAAATAAGTACATAACTTTATATAAATTAACTTACCTAAATATATCCAATTATGCAAACAGAGGTGAAAAAAAGAAGGCCGAGCACAGCGGTTGAATTGTGGTAGCGGTGGTGAGATGGAGATCAGAGGAGTAGACAGTTAGCGGCTCACGGCAAGGAGGATCGGGGTTGCAAGCAAAGGGGAGGCACAGGCTTGCGTGTGGAGGATGATGGGTTTGGTTGTGAACCGAAAAAAGAGAGGAAAACATAGGGAAGATGATGGCCAGAAGAGGAACAGGTTGAAGGAAATAAATAGATGCAAAATATAAAATATTTTATATGTTAGAACAAAGTGAACCGAGGGAAGAGTAAAAGAGTGAAGCAACTAGAATATCTTGACCATTGAGAATAGAAAAATCCACAAACTGAATTCAGTAAATAATAAATTCAAATGGCCATTGGTATTACACGCTAGATAGATCCCAAAAGTCAAATTGCAGAACCGATACGGAAATCGTTCCGTAGATTTCGTTGTTTTTCCCGAACTTCGAAATTGACTACTGAATATATTGCGGAGATCAGCACGACGAGACGATCAAAACGGTATACCGATATCGGTGGTACGATCATCATATCAAAAGTCGATAATCGGTACCGAAAATGCTGCTAATTTGCCGAAAATAAGATAAACGGAGCAATAGCAGTCAAAATTTGGGAAAACGAAAGATAACGTCTCACTCAGAAGATGATTTACAAATTTTCTATAAAAAATATTCAGGTTTTGAAAACATTTCATTATCATCAAATATTAACTGATATAGATTGAAATAAAATTATACAAAAAAATAAACTTCAATATAATCAGCTAAAAATTTACCAGCTGCTATGTTTAACTAGACGCATTCCAAATATCAAATTTAAATTTCAAAATTTTATTGTTTAAAAATTCACAAAATTTCAATTAAATATATTAAATAAACAAATAAAATTATCAAAATTTACGGGTCGTTACAAACTCAACAGAGAACCTTATATAGGTTAAATATATCTAAGTCAAAACATAAGGTCTCAATATGGTGATATATGGTAGTCTTTAGACTTGAGAATACTGTTGTAGTTTAAACGAGAAGTTTATTCTTTGATTCTAGTCAACTTATGGCATCGTGGCCATGCTATGACTCCTTTTGGGTAAATTGTTTAGAGTAAAACTATATTCAACAGAAGTTTCAACTCCTCCAATAGAGGAGTTTAGTATCACCATAATTGAAAGTCAAGTCAAAGTAAAAAAATTATGGCCGTGGTACTTTCAGTTATTTGATAATTGTTATTGTTTGAATCAAGGGCTTTGAAGCATGCCTTCACAATTAACAATGGATATTATTAGAGTTTTTGACCATTGAACAAACTCTATATATCTAAGTGATATATTGATGATGAAAATAAAACGCGCATAGACATAATCGCTTAAGGGTGTACGCTTAATTGTTTTAAAATATGATTTTCCTCGACTATTTGCAAGCAATGGAACTTGTGCGATGATGCCACACCAATGAAGACAAAACTTGTATGGACTTTGATATCAAATTGTTTGATATTATTTGTTGATAAGAGTTCTTACCTGTGAGTCACACAACATATATTGATTGGGAACATTACGAAAGTGACCAATTTATAAGCTTTATAAATTAAATGGAGAAATTAATATAAATATTATATTAATTTATTTAAGTGAATTAATATTATTGGAAGGCAATAGATTAATTAAAGAATATTTACAAATATTATATGTATTTTTTAATAAATTAAAATAACTGAATAATATTTAAATAAATAGAATGAGCATTTACATTATTTAAATAAGATTTTGAATAATGACTAAAAATTAATTTTTTATTAATACAGATCAGTCCCCATTTTATAGAATAAATATTGATGTATTTATTTATTTAAAGCTTAGTTTTATTAATGAAGAGATAGATTAAATCTAAGCCTATTTAGATGGCTCTCCACTTTTATATATAATAGTGTCTTCATGAAACCCTTGCCATCATAATAATCGTCTCACTCCCCCACTCTCTCTCAAAACTAAGATCTGCATTAAGGTTTGCTAACCAAGATGAAAAACCTACAACTTTAATTTAGGGATGGAGAAGATTTCCAAGGAGGAAGCACAATCTATTTCGTGATGTTAACTAACGGTAAGAAACTAGGTAATTAATCTCTAATAAAATAATATATTCTTTTTAATATGGATTTATGATTTTGGCATTATAACTTATTATAAAACAATGAATTCAAATCTAAAGTTTATGTAAACTTGACTATAAAACAATCAATTCAAATCTATTGTTTATGTGTGCGTCTATATATGTAACGACCCACTATTTCAAACCATTCAAATCGACAATCATCCACACATGTCAGACTTGACTTGCTTAAAACAATAGATTGTTAATTTATATTTGGCAAAACTTAGCATATACAGTAAGTAGATCAATCACAGAATTACAGGCACATAGTAGTATAACAATAAGCAGCGGAATAGGTAAATAGTAGTTCATTAAGCTACTACAAAACATCAGAGTTAAAAACAAAATACAACAGAATCTCGAATATATAGAAGTCTCAATACATAGTCAAATGACAAATTCCGAATATAAACAATCTGGAGATAACTGAAATAACTAAAAGCTGAATAGATATAAGAAAGATCTTCAAGCAAAGCTCTAAGCTCCAAAGGTGAGTCTCAAATGTTGTGACACTCAGTCTGACTCGAGCATAAAGCAAAACACAAAACACTCGAGTCAGGATTAACATTCTTATACCAGTAAATCAACTCAAGTGAAATGTCAAGTGAAATACGAAGTAACTCAAAGGATGTTTGGGATTTCCATCCTCTAAGGATCCGTTAAACTATCTACATACATAGTACAATACGCTACATAGATAATGTCTATAGTAAAGTAAACTATTAAAATAGCGTTAAGGCGTTACCCATATCCCCTTAACACATTTTATATATTCCCATAGTTTATATAGATACTGTAAGCTCCACCAAACCGGTGGTTTACTCAGGGAGCACTCCATATGTACGGTACAAATCAAACTCGTAGAAGGCGCGATAAGGCATGTGACAAGGCACGCGAGGCAATGCCTAGGGTAGGATTCTACCGTTTTGCAAAACCGGGCTGGTGGTAACGCATAGCAGCTACCACCGCCCACCTCGAGACACACTCCCAAAATCAAAGGTGCACCCAATCAAATCACAAAGTAATAGAATGGTATCGAAGAAGCATGCTCAATCGGAGGTGCGACCTCACTTGGCCCGGGTATAGCTTCTATTTTAGTCACATCAAGCTGACTCACGGGAGTCAGGACTGCATTCATACCTCATATAGACGTCGTCAAACCATCCTATTTCATTCTGGAATCTCCACCACGTACATAGTTGTTAAAGTGGTTTTCGGTATTGGCAGAGAGTATAACAATATCTGATCCCGGTCTCTTTAACAACCAAATGCTTAGTTCACACCGTGGTCATATTTCATTTCAAACAGTTCATACTTCATATCAAAATATCATATTCATTTCAAAAATCATATCACTTTCGAAATCATATTCATTTTCGAAACATATTCACTTCCAAAATCATTATTCACTTTAAATCATATTCATTTCCAAAATTATGACCACAAAATAGTTTAAATCATCATATCAAAGTATTCGCATTTAAATCTATTAAATCTAATTCATAACAGTCCAACTTAAACAGTTTTAATATTTGAAAATAGGTTACAAATTAAAATAGTTTATATATATTAAAAATAGTTTATATAGAAAATAGTTTCAAATTTGAATTATTTCTTCGAATTTCACAAATCAATTCAAATCAACTTTAGTTCTAAAATTCAATTTAAATCATTCTCATTTCATCAATTACAATTCAATTCAAATTCCCAATAAAACTATTTTTAATTTATATCGATTTCAAATTAAACCACTTCCCGTTCAATAGGTTTTCAAAGTTAAATATTCAAGCAGTTTACAATAACTTAATTTGATAAATTTCGTTTATATTTCAAAATTCAACTTTAATTTTATTTAAATTTGAAAATATTCACTTAATCTTTTTTAATAACATTTAAATAAAATTTCAAATTACAAATTAATATCAAATTTTAGCATTCAATTACAATTATATTTAAATTTGAAATATTCATTAAATCACCTTTATAGAACTCAAGTTATTAAGTTATAAAATCGTATCTTTAAAAATCTTAAAACCAATAAGTTTCAAATTAACTCTTTTTTAAATTAAATTACAAATCAATTCTTATTTAAATTCAATTATTAACCAATTAAAATTTCAAGTCAACTTTAATCTATCTTTCCAACTCTATTTATTTAAGGTTATTATAAAATCTATTTTAAAATATTAATATAAATTTAAATAAATACTTAAACATATTATATATACTAATTAAATTGAAATTTATTAAATTAAATCTTATTATTAAATTTATTGTATATTAAATCTATTTTTATATATTTAAAATAATAAAATTATAAGTAAAATCTTAAAAATTATATTTCCAAAACTATCTTATAAATTTAAAATTTCCAAAACATATAATTTAAAAATCTAAATTTTACACATATTAAAATAAATATTTATATTATAATTTAAAATCAATATTTATCAAAACCTATATATTTTCCTTTCAAAAATTCTGGAATCATTTTTCAAAATAGACCAACAGTGTCCGTTTATAGTTTTCTAACCTATGGTCAAGTGATACGGATATTTATCATTTCAATCCGCAATTATTAAATATTTATGGGTATATATCATTTCAACCCGCAATCCCAAAATTTCAAAATCAATGAAAATCGCTTGGGTTTATCATTTCAACCATAACGATTTTCTCCTAATCTATAAGATCGTTTGGGTATGTATCATTTCAACCCATAGGGAATTCCTAACTAACAGGGAACATGCAGTGTGTGAATAAAAGAATAATATCATAAAATGACATCCATATCAATAACATGCATATATCATCATTAACAATTTAAATATAATATATACAACAAGTTATGGTGTCATATGTCATAAGTAAACAATTGCAGATAATCGCATATCATATTTAACAATTAAATAGCTAACAATTCAAATTTAACAACATATTTCAATCGTCATTTCAAGTGAATTAAATTTACTAAATATAAGAATGTTAATCGTGAGTGATCGCTCACCTTTCGAGGCTAGAGAACAACGATGGTGAGGATGGTGACATGGACACGCACATGGATACGGACACGAGCAAAGCAAATCAATAGCTGTTGAGATTTCTGGACAGTGACGAACAAAACAACAAACTGGATAGCGATGATGCAATCAAGCGAATCACTTGAATTCAATGGGAAACAAAATATATACATATTTATATGAAATATATATCTATATATATTGTATTTTAAAATCAATATTTAATTGAAAGCACATACCAATACATATACATATTTTAAAATCAACATTCATAAAACCCACTTATTTCTTTCAAAATTCCTCAAATACATTTCTGAATATAACATCTATATATGTTTGAAATTTATTATAAAAATCCATTTCAAAATATAAATTAAAATAAATGAACATATTATATATATACTTTAAACATATATATATATATATAATATGCTTATAAAATAAAAGAGGACAGACGATGAAGGTGCCACGACATAAGGCTTAGTGGAAGCTATACGTGGAGAAGGTGGAAGTCGAGGCGGAGGGAAGGAGATAGGTGCCGAGGTGGCCAAGCGGGTCTGGGGCAGTCTGGAAGGTGGTTATGGCGGCGGCGGCTCAGCAATGGAGTGGAGGAACTGTGAGGCAGGGGTTGTCACGGCGCAGCATGGTCGAGGCTGTTGTTGGGTGTCTGGGTGCCAGGGTAGATGGCTGGTATAGGGTGTGGGCTGCTCGAGTTGAAGTGGTGATGGGTTTCGGCCTCCGGAGTATTCGGGTCTGGTGACCTGGAGGGCGGATGGATGGTGCTCGGTGTTAGGGGATAGGCTGATATGGGCGGCTAACGTGGAAAATGGATGGGAGGAGGATGAGGATCTCGGTGGATGGCAAGGGGAGGGAAGCAGGGTCTTGTTGTTTGGCTTCATGTGTGGTGGAGCAAGAGGCGGTGGGGATCTGGGGCTATCACATGAGGCTGCTGTGTGAGGGTTTGCAGTAGGATGGTGGCGAGACGTTGTGGATGGAGGGGCAGTGGATTAAGGGCAGCGGCCATTTCATGGTTGGATGGCGGATCGAGGTGGTTAGATGGGCGGTGTGGTGATCTGGTGGCGAGTTGGCTGTTGATGGCGGAGGTTGTGAAGACGTGGCACAGTGGAAAGAGAGGAGAGGTTCGGCGGCAAAAAGGTTTAAGCAATAGAAGAAGAACGCACAACCAATATAAGCGGACATTACTATTTTATATGTTTTATTTTTCTAAAATGAAGAACAGACGAAGAGACATAGCAGAGAAAACGACCAAGCATAAATATTAAAACAATGAGAAAATAAAAGGATAGGGTGAATTCAAGGAATAATAAAGTTAAATGGCCATTCAATTTCTTACGGCTGGACGACAAAAGGACACGGAGAAAACAAAAGGTCCTAAATATGGGACCGATACAGCTAATCATTTCGCAGTTTTCGCCCTGCACCAAACGTCGAAATTGACAAATGAATATACTACGGAGATTAGCACGACGAGACGAACAGAATGGTACACAGATATCAACGATATGATCATCCTATCAAAAATCGATATCCGCTGCCAAAATGATGTTAAAACGCCGTAAATAAGGTAAACGGGGCTATAACAGTTCGAATTTGGCGAAATGAAATATAACGTCTCACTCAGAAAAAGATTTAAAATTTTATTATATAAAAATATTCAGATTTTGAAAATATTTTATTTTCATCAAATCAACTGGTTTTAAATTGAAATTGGAAATTACACAACAAAACTAACCTTCATATTTGCCGTTGAAAATCTGACATTTGCTAGGTTTAAATAGACTTATTCCAAATATCAAATTTTCGTTGCAAAACTTTATTGTTAAATTTTCATGAAAATTTCAATTAATTACGTAATAAAAATCCTTAAAATTTGCAGGTCATTACAATATATATATAGTTGTAAACTTATATGTGTGTGTGTATATATATCTGTATATATAAATGTTGTTCAACCTTAATAAAAAATGCTAATATTTTTTCGATCTATGATATAATATTTAAAAAAAAATTGGTCAAAAGATTTCAAAATTAGATCGCAAAATCATAGGGGTTAAAATAAAATTATAAGATCTAATTATAAATTTTTGGTTATATATATATATATTATAAATACCAAGTTTGTATAAACTTGATTATAAAACAATGAATTCAAATCTAAAGTTTGTGTAAACTTAATTGTAAAATAATGGATTCAAATATATTGTTTTTCTGTAGACTTGGTTGTAAAACAATGAATATATATATATATAGTTGTAAACTTATATAGATATTTGTATATGTTTATATAAATGTGGTTCAACCTTAATAAAAAAACTAATTTTTTTTTCGATCTATGATAGAATATTAAAAAACTAAATTTTTTGTCAAAACATTTTCAAAATTAGATAAAAAAATCATAGGGGTTAAAATAGGACCTGAGATCTAATTATAAATTTAAATATATATGTATGGCTTCAAGAGGTAATAAGTTTTGAATTAGTCAAAGGATTATTTTGAAAATTCAATTTTAAATTTTAACATATTAACATTTAATATGATTAGCAATTTACATTTATGTATGTATATATATTAAATATGAATTTAAAATAACATATATTATTAATGAAACATATAAAAGGCCAAAAATCATAAAGATGTATTAAGTTACATATAACATTTTATATTGCACACAGACACATGTTAATATATATGTTATTATATAATCAATATTTAAATATATATGTATATGCAAAACCACATGTGTGTGTGCATATAGTGCAAGTTTTAGCCGTGCCTATATATATATATATGCTATAAATCCTAGTAAAAATATTTGTATATATTTATGTATATTTTTGGTTAATGTATATACAATGTCTTGTTGCACAAGTTAACTATACATGTATACCTACCAATACATTAATTGCTTACATTTACGGGTACAAATCTATATTTAGATTTAGACATACACACATATATGTATGTATGTATGAATATTTGATATACGTGTATAATACACACAGACACACATCATACAGGTTTAAATATGATTTAATAACTAATTAGAAAATTAAAGTAACATAGCCCTAACAACCTTTCAAATCTCTTTCAATGCATTAAATATGATTTAGTGTACCAATTTATTAATATTAACACACATAATGTAACCTTTCAAATACCCAAATGCATTAATGTGATTTACCGTACTAATTTATTTGCATCAACGTATAGTAGGATCTACTGCTTTAAATTAATTGGAGAAATTTTCTAATGTCTGGACCAAATTATCCGATGCTCAATACTCGATCCAACAATGGTATCAGAGCAATGTTTGGTTGCGACCACCGTAATAGTGGTTCTTACAATATGATTTACATGAATCATTGGCTCTTACCCCTACACATCCTAAGAATGGCTGTGTGAGTCGAGAGGCCACACATGAAACTTGCTCATGGGGGATCTTCCTATGCCACTCCAAACGAGTCTGGGCTTGAGAAATAATGGTATTGGAGCCCACATTATGTTAATATACATAACTAATCAGTATTATGACCCACTTAAAGAAATGATTATAAGAAATAGGTATCCAGAAAAGGTATTAACTAAGATAACACGGAAAACATCCAGTTTTCTGGCTCGACCTAGCCAATTAAGTGATTTAAGTACTGAGTTTTGCCCTATACGTAAGGCCTAAAAATGTTTTCGGTCTTGGGCTTAGATTGCATATGCATATTTGAAAATTGAATAAGTATTATAATTTGAAAAGGTTTTGAAGTTAAAATTCAAAATTCAAATTTTGAGAAATGATTTAAATTTTGGAATAAATAATTTTAAATTTGAATTCGAAATTGCTAATTTGAATTTAAAAAGGTTTTCAATTTTTGAATTAAATATTTATAAAGGTTATAATAATATTAGTATATGTATAATATCAAATTCTAATCAATTTAACTCCCTTATGACATTGTTTGGACACATGACACATTATTACCGTAGGACACGATGATCAATTTTTCCCTTACACTTATAGGCTAGTCTATATATTTTATATTGTTATGATCTTCATATTTTGAATATGGACATCTTAAAACATTAAAATATAAAATTAAAATAAAACCAAATTAATAATTTAATTTTTAAAATTAATAATAGAACATTATTAATATGTATACATAATCTATAATTTCTTCTAAATTTGATTTAGAATAAATAAATATTGTTCACATAAAAACAGTATGCGATCTTGTGAAGAATAATAAAAAGGAATTTGTTTTGATATTCACCCACTTTCCCTACTGCCAGTGCACCTGAATCAAGGATTATTACGAACACATTCGCAACTGCAATCGATAAAATATTTTTCCTAGGGATTATATATATATATATGTGTGTGTGTGTGTGTGTGTGTGTGTGAGTGTGTGTGTGTGTGTGTATGTGTGTGTGTGTATGTATGTATATTGTGTATAAAAATACTTATATCCAATATAGCAATACATACAATGGAAAAGTAAAACTAGATGCATACTTCATTTCAAACAAGATTCTCCTTAAGCTTAAAGCATGGACAAGGTTGGTCCTATATGGCCTTGGTGCACTAGGGTTTGGGATAAGCACAAAAGCACAATGATAACCTTCTCTTTTGGAAAATCTTGAAGAACACAATTTTAACAAAAAAACACTTATGCCATATGGGTTTCCTAAATTTGTCTCTTGGTGTTTTGTGTAATTCTGATGTGGAAACTAATACACATCTGTTTTTCAATTGTTCAATGGTTTAATCTATCTAGAATGACCTTCTAGTTGCTACTAACCTTTCGTCCAATAGCAAAATGGGGCCATCATGTGGCATAGTCCGTATCTGAATATAAAGAGGAGGAATCGTAAATCTTATGTCTACCAGTCTTTGGTGAGGAAAATGATTAAGGAAATTAAAAGCGATAGGAGTAGAAGAATTTTTAAGGAAAAACTAAATCCAATGCCGAGTTCCGATATAAAAACTTCACTGATGCCAAGCATGCTATCAGACTTCATACTTTTGGGTTCCCTTTTGAGCCAGGTGATACTAACATCAAGAATATTTAGGGGATCTATTGATCTCTCTTGTCTTTTGTTTGCCTTTTTGTTTCTCTTGTTGTTTGGGTTTTGTTTTGGTGTCGTTTTATTTTTTCTACATGTGTACGCTTCCTTGTTTACCCTATTCCATTTATTTTAATCAATGATGTAGGGTCCTCGTTAAATACCCTACTTACCTTGCAAAAAAAAGATTCGCTTTAAGTGTCAAGTTAGATAATCAAATTACATAATTCTCCCTAGGGTATTCACTTAACTCTATCAATCTCCCACTTGCACTTAGGGCCAAGCATGGTGCTTCTGCCCATATCTTTGATCAGTCAACCCAAATTAGATCGAGGAAGGGCTTCGGTGAATGGATCTACGATGTTGTATTTAGTATCTACTCTTTTTATTTATACTTCTCCGTCCTTGATAAACTGTTTATCATGTATTAATTACGAATAAAATACCCGATCTCTCATTGAGCTATCAGTTCCTTTTGTAATCTATATTGCATTATTATCACAATGCATTATCAAGTTCTTAATGGTGAGAACTATTCTTAACTAACTTATAAATTTGTGCAGACATACTATTATCATTGCTTAATACCTTTCCAACTTACGTCTCCTCCATTGAGGATAAATATGAATCCCAAGACTATTTTGTTATCATTGACATCACTTCAAAAACTCTAGTCTGAGGATACCTTCATAAGAGGTTCCATGTTTCCGTATATAATAAACAAATCTCTTGTATTTCTCAAATACTTTAGGATGACCGTAACCGCTGTCCAATGATTTTTTCCTAGATTTAATTGATATTGGCTAACTGCACCTTGTGCACAAGCAACATCTAGTTTAGTACATAACATAGTGAACATGATGGATCCTACCGTCGAAGCATAAGGAATCGTACTCATATGCTTTATTTCTTCATCTTTTGATGGGGAGTCTTTTTTAGAAAGAACAATTCCCTGCCACACTCTAGAACATTCTACGCTTGGAATTTTCCTTACTAAATCTTCTTAATATGGTATTATTACATTAATTGGGACACTACTAATAACTTTCTAGATCTATCTCTATAGATCTTCATATCTAGTATAAAGGATGTCTTTTCTAAATCCTTTATTGAAAAACTAATGGACAACTAAGCTTTCACTGATTGTAACATTGGTACATCGTTGTCAATCAGTTGTAAATTATCAACATATAAAACTAAGAACATAATAACTTCATTTTGTTCTTTCTTATATATGTGCGCTTCCTCTATGTTTTAATTGAATGAAAACCATTTGATTACCTTGTCAAAACATTTACCCCAACTCCTTTATCCTAGTTTAAGACTATAAATTAATCTTATGAATCTATATGTTTTGTCGTTGCTCCCACTGACTTCATAACCCTCTGGCTACGACATATAAACAGTCTCTTCTAAATCCATTTAGAAACACTATTTTAACGTCCATCTACCATGTTCCATAGTCATAATAAGCAACAATTGCAAGTCGAATTTGAAATGATTCAAACATAGCAACTGGTGAAAACATTTCATTATAGTTAACACCTTCGATTTGATGGAAACCTTTTGCCACCAACATCGCTTTACATGTTTTGACCTTTCCATCCATGCTAATCTTTTTCTTAAAGATCCATTTGTAGTAAATGGGTTTTGAACCTTTGAGTATATTTTCCAAAGTCCAAACTTTGTTCTTGTACATTGAATTCATTCCAGATTTCATCGCATCAAGTCACAAGGTAGGGTATTTACTCTTCAAGGCTTGTCGGTGTGTGTGGGGATCGTCGTCCTGGATAATGGAATCCTCGTTCTCACCATCAATGAGAAATTTATAGTGTTTCTATAGTACTCAGGATTCCCTACTAGGCCTTCTAATAGGTTGTGTATCTATAACGAGTTTTAAAGTACTATCTAAATATTATACTTCTGTAAAAGTTTCTTGGATCTCATCAAAAGCTATCTTACCGCCACTAATTTCTCATGATAAAAATTACTTTTCCAAAAAGGTGACATGTCTATAAATAACACATTTTGTTCTTTGGTATAATAGAATCTGTATCCATAAGAATTTTTAAGATACCTTTTGCCTAATACTTATCTTGCCTCAAGTTTACTGGGGTTTACATTCTCAAAGTAAGTCAGACAACCCCATGCCTTAAGATAATAAGTTGAGGTTTCTTTATAGTCCATAACTCATGTAGTGTCTTAGGAATTAATTTAGATGGTACAGAATACACCATGTATGTCGCAGTTTCAAGCACATGCAACTCAATATCACCCAACATTGATTGAACCGTGTCTAACAGAGTTTGATTTCTCCATTCCAAAACACCATTTTGTTTAGAATTATATGAAATAATGACTTGAGAGAGAATCTCATTCTTTCTTGGGTACTCTTGGAGCTCATATCCAATGTACTCATCGCCTCAATCGGATCGAAGTATTTTGATTTTCTTATATGTCTAGTTTTCAACTTCATTCTTATATTCTATTAATTTATCATAGACCTCTGATTTGTATTTCATAAGATACATATATCCATATTTGGATAAATCATCGGTGAATGTGACGAAGTATAAGGATCCTTCTTTGGTAGCTATAAAAATAGGACCGCATACATCCATATGTACTTGCCTTAGAGTTCATTAACTCTTTTTGCTCATATTGAATGGGTGCTTGGCCATTTTAACTTAAGATACAGTGTTGAACTATCAAATTATTCAGAATCAAATGATAGCAGAAACCCTTGATTTCTTAACTTATTCAATCGTTTCTTACTTGTATGGCCTAGTCTACAATGCCAATGGTAGCTGCCATTTATTTTTGATGTAGTATTATTTTCAACAATAAATACATGATCTTTTTATGGGAAATGAATGATCCTCCAAAGAAGGAGATCACTCATGTAATTTTATTCTACACTTAAAAAAGGAGATGCAAACAAGACTGATAGATAGAAAATACACCCATACAAAGAAAAAGAAAAAACCACTCGACTCCTAGGAGTAGAGTCTACTAAGACACTAAGACCTAGACCAAGGACCCAAACCTAAATGTGCACGAATTTAAAAGGAAGATGGAATAGAAAGCCAAAAATGCTTATAACATCCCCCACTTCAAGACTCAAAAATGAATGCCGATGATGCTGCAGTCATCACCAGAATTATTTTCAAGCGACAAAATGAGATCAGTATTTTTTTTCTCACAACATTAAGTAAACGTAGTAGCTAAAAAAATTACATTACACATAATTGTCTTTATATTTTATAAATCCCAAAACGTGCCCTCATAGGGGTAGAATATAACAAAACTTAAATAGCAGTGTTGTGCCCAACATATGAAGATCCTAACATGAACACGTAACTAAGTATAAACTCCGATTTTACAAGAGCAGAATACAAAACAACTTTTATTAGCTAAAAGCTGCTTTGTTTTCGGCTGCTTTATTCATCCTCTAATGGTAACCTATCTAATCTATAAACTCAACCTACTCAAATGAGTACACTTGAGTTTAGGGGAAATAATAAAAACGTGGGTCAAACATAAAGCCTGGTAAAAGTAAAATTTACCCTAAACATAGACATAGTGAGATCACATTGTTAATGGGTTTTCCCCTCACTTACACATCACAGTAATTGCGTTATAACATGTAAATAATCTTCCACGGCATGAGCATCCATATAGCAACATTTCAGTTATAAGTATACCTATATAACATATAATTACGAACCAAGTCATACACTCATCGTTCACATCTACACACATCAGCTTATCTCTTATTTAGGTGTTAGTCAAAAAGTTATCATTAACTATCAGCGATTACCTCCCTAGGCCTTCCTATCACTAATTTAATCTTTTCCCAAACAACGTCACCTGATGAAATGACCACTCATTCCACCATGGGAGCTACCCTAACTAGAGTCACCCTTGTTAGGAAATCAATTCTATGGTTTCGATGATAACAACTATACAATGGAAATCGAATATGCATATATATCTATATTTATAGGTAATTAATAAAGTAACATCACTAAAGAGACAAGAACACGACTCAAAAGAAGTATCAAGAGGCTACAAGTCGATAGAATTGGAAGAGGAATGATACATGCACAGGAAAAGCAACATGCACAAATCCAGACGTCTGAGTGCACTAGCCAGACGTCTGATTGAATTCTCTGGTTCGCAAATCAGACAGAATCAGACGTCTGGTTTTGATACTCAGACGTCTGAAAAGTAACCATATGCAAAAATATATAAAAGATAAATGTCTGAAACATTTTCCAGACGTCTGGTTTTGAACTCGGCTGCTACCATTCAAAGTACAACTATCACAATTGAAAAGACACCTTCGCTCCTCTTTGCTGCAACTCTTCATCATCATCAGGAGCGACCATAGAACACTTGCTAATGGATGCAACTACTCAAGGAATCTCTCTACCACTATAAATAGCATCAAGAATCTAAGAGAAGAACTAACCTGACTTACTTGCGCTTTCTACTCTTATACTCTGATATATTCTTGATCTCTAGCAATTTATACTTGTACTCTACTCTTCCAAATATACAGTTCCTCATAGACAACAATCTCTAGATATATATATTGGAAGCATTTGCACTATATAGTCAAAATCCTTGTATTAGAGAACACACAGTTGACAAAGAAACTCTGCTATTGTAAACCTGTTCCTTCGGGTGAAGTGAGGGTTATTCGGTGAAAGGAAATTCCGAAGAGGAGCTTCGGGACTGGACGTAGGACGGGAGGTCCGAACCAGTATAAAATCCCTGGTGTGATTATTCTTATTTGCATATTTTAATATTGATACAATATAGTTTAAATTAGTCATATACTTGTCATTTGTATAATCGATCCACCATACTATAGACTTTCATTTGGTATCGGAGCAAGGTTTGATCAAATTACAGTAACACGTTTTTGAATCATTTTTGATTTGGCAAGTATTTTTCAAGAAGGACAATCCACAGCACGACCCCCACTTTTTAATGGTTCTAACTATGCATACTGGTCAACATGTATGAGAATTTTTATGGAAGCTAATGGTCTAGAAATTTGGTCAGCAACTCAAGATAAATATGAAGCACCTACTACTGCTATGAACACATGGACCAATGCACAAAAGACCTTAGCATCAAATAATGCTAAAGCTATGAACGTTTTATTTTGTTCTCTAGATAAAAATGAATTTTCACGTGTCATGTTATGTACAACTGCATTTGACATTTGGCATACCTTACAAATCACACACGAAGGTACAACAAAGGTCAAACAAACTAAGATTTCAATTTTGCAAAACCAATTTTCGTCATTTAAAATGAAGCAAAATGAAACTATTGTTGATATGTATTATAGATTTCAAACTATCCAACATGATCTTATGGCATTAGGAGTTAAATTTATCGATTTTGATTTAGTTTCTCGAATACTCAACTCTTTGACACCAGATTGGGAAAGGAAAGTATTAGCTATTGAAGAAGCTAATGATCTCTCTACTCTCAAAACTTAAGAGTTGATAGGAAATTTAATGTCATATGAAGCTAATTTGCAGGCACGAAATAAACCAAATTCGGAAAAGAAGAACATAGCATTTCCAGCAACAAAAAATGATGATTTTGATTTAGATGAAGAAGAGATAGTCTTCATTGCCAAGAACTACAATAGATTCAAGAAATTTAGAAAGATGACAAAATTCCAAAAAGAAGGGAAGTCCAACACAATAAACTTATCTCAAATTAAGTGCTATGAATGTGATCAATACAGACATATGAAGAAGGATTGCCCTAAACTCAATAATGATAAAAAGAAGAACAAATTTGAAAAATTCAAGAAGAAGAAGGCTTTCAAAGTAGCATGGGAAGACTCGGATTCTTCATCATCTGAAAGTGATAGTGATAGTGATGGAGAACAATGTGTGTTTTATGGCAAAAACTGATGAGGTATGTCTGGAACTTAGCTATGACGAATTATTAGAACTTAGCATGGAATTAGATGATAAATTTAGACAAATTAAAAAATTGAACAAAGAATATATAGCTAAAATAAATGGATTAGAACTTGAAGTAGGAATGTTAAAAGATGAAAAAATTATCTTAGAAGAAGAACTAGAATTATCTCAAGAAAAAATTAAAAATAATTTGATAGAAAGTAAGGCTATTACTATTGACTTTGAAAACACTAAAATAGTAAAGGATGATTTACTAAAAGAAAAAATCAACCTAAAAAGCAATATTGAAATATTGAAAATTGAAAATTTAGAATTAAAAGAAAAATTAGATAAAATTACGAATAATGTGTCAAAATTCAATAAAGGGAAACAAGATTTTGAAAATCTTATCAAAACTTCAAAACCATCAAGCAATAGAAATGGAATAGGATTTAAAAATATTTCTAAGCAAAAAGGAAATGATGCAAAAAAAAATTTGTATACAAAAACTAAAAATTTACCTATGTCTAGTATGAATACCAAAACTATGAAAATTTGGATTCCTAAGACAAATAATAATTTGATTAAACAAAAACATATTAATAATTTCTTAGAGAATGTAGTCTATAATTATATTTATAAAGGTACCAAACCATCGTGGGTATGGCTACCTTCTCCTAACAATTAGGACCCTAACAAAAGTATATGGGTACCAATTAAAACATCTTTTATTTTGCAGGTACCCAAAATAAAACATAAGGAGAAATGGATACTAGATAGCGGATGCTCCAAGCATTTGACCGGAAATTCAAAAATGTTATCAAATATAACATACATCGATGGTGGAACGGTAACCTTTGGAGATAATTCAAAAGGATATGTCGTTGGCACTAAAGAAGTCATCAATTATGGTATTTCAAACTCTCCTATTATTACAAATGTTTTATTAGTAGAAAATCTAAAGCACAATCTACTAAGCATTAGTCAATTATGTGACAAAGGATTTCAAATAAATTTCGAAAAAGATAGATGTAATATTTTAGATAATAACAAACAACTTATATTTGAAGGTTTTAGAAACAAAAATATCTATGTATTAAACATGAATATAAATAAAAATAAAAATTTATGTTTAACCGCCAAACATAATGATCCATGGTTATGGCATAAACGTTTTTGCCACATCAATTTGAAAAGTATTAATAAATTAGCAAAATATGAGTTAGTTAGAGGCTTACCTAAAATAAATTACAAAGTAGAAAATTTATGTGACGATTGTCAAATTGGAAAACTAAAGAAAACCTCTTTTAAATCTAAAAATAATATTTCTACAAAACAACCATTATAATTATTACATTTAGATTTATTCGGTCCAACACAAATACGATCTATAAATCACAACAAATATGTTTTCGTCATAGTTGATGATTTTTCAAGGTATACATGGACCTTGTTTTTAAAACATAAAAGCGATACTTTTGAAATGTTTAAAATATTTGCTAAAAGAATTAGAACACAAATGGACTTGAAAATTAAAAATATTCAAAGTGATCACGGAGGAGAATTCGAAAATGATCTTTTTACTAATTTTTGCAATAAGAAAGGAATAAGTCATAATTTTTCTTTTCCTTGCACACCTCAACAAAATGGTGTAGTAGAAAGAAAAAATAGTACGTTACAAGAATGTGCACGAACATTACTAAATAGTAGTGGTTTACCCAAACACTTTTGGGCGGAAGCCATTGCCACAGCTTGTTACGTATTAAATCGAGTAACCATACGTCCTATGACTAAACAAACTTGTTTTGAAATATTTTTTGGAAGAAAACCTAAAGTATCATACTTTAAAACTTTCGGTTCAATTTTTTTTATATTAAATACAAAAGATAACTTAGGAAAATTTGACCCAAAGGCCGATGAAGGTATCTTTGTTGGATATTCTGATCGTAGCAAAGCATATAGAATTTTTAATAAACGAAATAATACTATTGAAGAAAGTTTACATGTTTCGTTCGACGAAAATCTATTTAACAACCATACTAATGATGAAGAAGAGACTATTCCAATAACAAATTCAACAAATTCTATTAATAATGAAACAAATGTGCAAAATAATACTTCAATATTATCCCCTAGAATTCTTAAGAATCATCCAAAAGATAATATCATTGGAGATCTCAATTCTAGAGTAACTAGAAATCAACTTAATCAAATAAGCCATGTGGCATTTGTGTCAAATCTTGAACCAAAAATTATAAAGAAGCTTCAAATGATAACTTTTGGATAATGGCTATGCAAGAAGAATTAAATCAATTTGGACGTAATAATGTTTGGGAACTAGTTCCAAGACCTGAAGACCAATCGGTTATAGGAACAAAATGGGTATTTAAAAACAAAGTAGACGAGAATGGAAATATTGTAAGAAATAAAGCATGCTTAGTTGCTCAAGGTTATAATCAAGAAGAAGGCATCGACTACGACGAAACTTTTGCACCAGTAGCAAGACTCGAGGCCATACGAACCTCACTCGCTTTTGCAAATCATCACAATTTTAAATTGTTTCAAATGGATGTCAAAAGTGCTTTCTTAAATGGTTTTATTAAAGAAAACGTATACGTTGAACAACCTCTTTTATTTACTCATGAAAAATATCCCGATCATGTTTTTAAATTACAAAAAGCTTTATATGGTTTAAAACAAGCTCCTCGAGCTTGGTACGAACGACTTAAAAATCACTTAACGTGGTAATATATGGTCTCCACTTAAACCATGGAGGGATAACAATTCAGGAGATCGAACAACTCCATCGCCTTCTAAATAAATTATTTTATTTCATTTTTATTTTGTGTGTATCTATGTTTGGTTGTTATTTTATACAAAATAAAACTACATCTTTTTATATATAAATTAGAGTATCAACAAATAAGCAAAACCATTAAATTTTAGACTATTTTAAGCCACAATGCTTATTTTAGATGTCCGACTATGGTCTTCAGACGTCTGACACAATGATATACGTCTAAAATTTAAAGTACCGTGCATATGTCAGACGTCTGATATACCCCCCAAACGTCTGAAATTTTGCTCTGTCTTCTCCAAATAAAAATCAGAGCATTTCAGACGTTTGAAATAAGATCCAGACGTCTGCCTTAGTTCTCTGCCTCTCCAATTTTACAAATTCGATCAAACCAGACGTCTACATCAAAAACCAGACGTCTAAGTTTATCTGCTACACTTAATTTAGGGCAAACCAGACGTCTGATTCCCAATCAAGACGTCTGATTCCCAATCGACCATTTAAATTTGCACAAATAACGTCATTTTTTTTATCTCAAAAATTATTATAACCTACGATTTTCTTTCCAAAGCATCCTCTTTTAGCAAATCTAATCATACTGCCTCCTCGAACTAAGAATTCCAAGATGTCATAAAGAAAACATGACCAACCGGCCTCATCTTCAAATCCTCAGGTGTGCTCCGATGAACAGATCGAAAGGTGGATGAATAAAGCGCCGCATTCCATCAAAAGGTATGAAGACATCCAAAAGAAAAAACTCCGCATAGGTCCATTCTACAATCTCCTTAAATTTCCTATGTATGATTTAGATGATTTATGTGAAAATGCCGGGTTGGAAACCCTAATTTCTTTTACTCCTAATGATGTCCAAATAGACCAATTAGCCATATTTTTATTCTATGCGAATTTAGATAGTACTTCAGTATGGAACACTGAAAATGAGGATAACTGGCTCTGGTCTAGCGTGTATGGGAACACGATTAGATTAACTCCAGGAATAATAGGTCGAACACTAGGATGCTCTGACATAGGGGAAGATTTATACAACATTCCGGATATGCGCTTCAAGCCACGGAACAATATAACTCATCAAATTTGGGAGGACGAAATGCCAAAATTTGCCTCCAAATTTCTACGTTCAAAAGCTCGACTTCTAACCCGAATGATAATTAACACAATTGTTCCACGAATGGGAAGTCACGAGCAAATCACCGAATTAGAGCACAAAGCCCTATATGCTCTATTTAGTGGAACAAGAGTAAATTGGGCCAAATTCATCTTCGACGAGCTAAAGCATTTTTGGACTCGATCAAGGCCATCAATTATTTACCCAACTTATATTATGAGACTTCTTCGTGCACATAACATTCCATCCTACCTATCGACATTCGAAGAAATCTCGCTTAAATATGCTTCCACCAAATTCTTCTCTCTGATGCACCTACCCGAAATCCCTCCAGAATTCATGTCCTTCGAAGATTGGACGCACAATCGTCAATCTAGAAGAGTTAAGCCTCCTCCTCAATCACACATTGATCCATCCCAAGAGGAGGAGAAACATTAAGAAGCCACTCCTCCTCCTCCCGCACCATTTGATTATTCGGGACAAGATGAAATTATGGAGACTCGAACAGATACAAATCCAAACGAAAGTGTTCGAGATCTCACTCTTCGAAACCAACAAATTCTATCTCAAAATCAAAAGCTTTTGGCTAAACGAATTGACAACTTTGAAACATCATTTGCTACACGCCTAGTCACAGTTGAAGAATCCCTTTCCACTGTCTTGTCGGTTCTTAAAGAAGTACTACAATGGGTTCGCGGTCCAACACCACCTTCTGAAGATTGGCCAACCCCAGTACCTTCTCCTCCCGCAAAACATTCCAAACTCTCTGAGGATGAACCTCTCAAGGAAGCTTTGACATCTCCTACAAAGGCTAGCACTTCTGAAAAAGAAGAACCAAAGGAAGATGATCAAAATAAAGCTTCTCCAAAGGAATCATAGATTTTGGGAATCATAGACTTTAGGTTTTTGGAATATCAATTTTTGTACAAATCTATGTTTGTAATCACACTTCAAGTTTAATGAAACTTTCTTTTTTGACGATTGGCTTCAATTTTATAATTCTTTTTGATAATGCCAAAGGGGGAGAAATATAAGTATAATCATAAAACATTAAAAATAAGCACATATTCAGGGGGAGATTTATAATCTATATATAAGTACATTGAATAGTTGTCATCATCAAAAAGTGGGATATTGTTAGGAAATCAATGCTATGGTTTCGATGATAACAACTATACAATGGAAATCGAATATGCATATATATCTATATTTACAGGTAATTGATAAAGAACATCACCAAAGAGACAAGAACAAGACTCAAAAGAAGTATCAAGAGGCTACAAGTCGATAGAATCGGAAGAGGAATGATACAGGCACAGGAAAAGCAACATGCACAAATCCAGACGTCTGAGTGCACTAGCCAGACGTCTGATTGAATTCTCTGGTTCGCAAATCAGACAGAATCAGACGTCTGGTTTTGATACTCGGACGTTTGAAAAGTAACCATATGCAAAAATATATAAAAGACAGACGTCTGAAACATTTTCCAAACGTCTGGTTTTGAACTCGGCTGCTATCATTCAAAGTACAACTGTCACAATTGAAAAGACACCTTCGCTCCTCTTCGCTGCAACTCTTCATCATCATCAGGAGCGACCATAGAACACTTGCTAATGGATGCAACTACTCAAGGAATCTCTCTACCACTATAAATAACATCAAGAATCCAAGAGAAGAACTAACCTGACTTACTTGCGTTTTCTACTCTTATACTCTGATATATTCTTGATCTCTAGCAATCTATACTTGTACTCTACTCTTCCAAATATACAGTTCCTCATAGACAACAATCTCTAGATATATATTGGAAGCATTTGCACTATATAGTCAAAATCCGTGTAATAGAGCACACAGTTGACAAAGAAACTCTGCTATTGTAAACCTGTTCCTCCGGGTGAAGTGAGGGTTATTCGGTGAAAGGAAATTTCGAAGAGGAGCTTCGGGACTGGACGTAGGACGGGAGGTCCGAACCAGTATAAAATCCCTGGTGTGATTATTCTTATTTGCATATTTTAATATTGATACAATATAGTTTAAATTAGTCATATACTTGTCATTTGTATAATCGATCCACCATACTATAGACTTTCAACCCTGAGTGTCCTTATAGGTTGTACACCCTATATACATTCTAGTAAGCGTCCTTAATAAGCATCAACATCCCTTCTTAGTCCCGAAACCCCTTCATTTCACGTTGCCAATTCATTTATAGCACCACCCTACCATGAACTTACCTTAAAGTTTAGTTTAAACGAATTGTACACTATAGACTTCCCAAGTTGTGGCACCCTGCCATACCTTTGAATTTTAGCCATTATTAGTCTTGGCACCCTGCCATTCAATAATTCCAATGGTCAATATATCTTTACAATCTTAGTTCAATCCATTTCTTTCATTTATTTATTATGTACTCTACACATTGTTTAGATAAAACATTTTTATCTTTAATTTAAATGATGCAACTATCCTCTCGTAGCTTCCCTAAGCTTACTCCATTTCAAAGCTCAAATAAGTTAACACAATTTAAGTTATAATTTTTCTTTATAACTTCATCCCTATGAAATTCAAAACCAATATCTTTGAAACAAACTTCCAAAATGAAACTAAAAACTTTCTTATTTTATTTAAAGAATTCAACTTTACTGGTTATCGCAAACATTGTTTAATAGCTATTGAGTGTCTGTGTTAACTTAGTTATCACATGTAATGATTTTTTTACAACAATTAAAAGCCGTTGCAATATATCTTTATACAACTATAAATTCTAGTTGTCATTTAATCTTTTGCAGCAATTTTTGACATTTGCAAATTAAATGAAAAAATGAAAAAAACAATTAGCTGCAGCTTATATATTATAATGCACATTCAATAGTATTTAATAATTTAATAATTGAAACAAATATTATCATAAAACAACCAAAAACACACATTTCAAAAGGCTAAGTAAAATTACATTCACAAATTTCTAACATATATTCCAATTTTGAGTAACAAAGGGTAAGTTTGAAATAATGTTCTAATAAGTAGTAATTTGACAAAATCTAAGATCTAGGCTTCTTCTTACTTTCCATAAGCAAAGCCAAGAGAGAAAGGCTAGGGACCTTGACAACTTTGAACCTAACTCCAAGGGTATCTCCAACAGCATATCCTTTACGACCAAATCGAGCAATCAAAACTTCATCTTGAATGTAGTTCAACAATTTAGATAAGTTATGGGAACTTTGTCATAATCAAACAAAAAAGTCAGATTAGATTAACCAATTTAGATAAGTTATGGTATAAATGAGAAAGAAGAATATTCCAACAAAGTTTTGAATCTGCATCTTAATATACTAAGGTTTACAATTAACCAATTAAGCCACTGCACAGTTTAATAAAAGGATAATGACAACATGCGATCCAACACCCTATAAATACTGTAATATAATATCTTTAGAGGATGGTTATTTGCTTTCTTCACCCGACTGCAAAATTTTGAACTATAACAAAATCCAAGTATTCTTACATTGCAGGCACAAATATTGTAAAACAATTCTTATCAACGTATTGTAATTTAAGAAAGTGCTGAAGCAGAAATTGGCAAGGACTTAAACTCATGACTTGCACATACAATGCTCTAGTTCAATAGGATTCTGCCAATTCATCAATGTTTTCCGAATTCCATAATTTCCTCATTCCAAATGTTAATATTTATATTTAATATCAATAGTAGTCTCTTTAGTACTATAGCTGTCTTTAGCATTAGTATTCACCCTTCTGTCAAGCTTGTACATTATAAAAGCTTTGGAACACCATATACACCCAAACACATCAAAAAGGGACATGCTAAACAAGTAATGGTTTGTACCCATATCATACTAGCACATGCTCATATTCTCAAAGCTTAACGACTCTAATATATAACTACTCTAAATGGCAATTACACCGTGGAAATTGTATGTTATTTTGATCTCAGCAAAGATCCGAGCTATAACCATATTAATATCCTTAATCAAGTTACGAATCACACTAAACTATTTGACTAATTGCTTTAAAATCTCAATTCTCTAAATTTGGAAGTGCCTGATATATTCCAATTGACATGTGGCCCCTTCCTAGCTTTATCCATTCACCATCAATCTCATCCCTCAAATGATTTGTCTATTGGCATAAGTCTAAGCAAACAAAAAACAACAACTTCATTCAATATATTGGTGGATGCATGGTTTATAGAACGAAAGCACGAAACAAAACTGATTTAAGTTGGAATTAGTTGCTTTGTGCCTCCAATTAATGACCCAGATTGCTTCTTAAACCATAGCAAAAAGGTTTAGAAACAGTTCGATTAATTAACATAAATAATTCAAGTTTTTGTGAAATAACTAAAAAAATATTAAAAATACATTTCTAATAGTTCAATTGATTACCGTAAATAATTCCTTAAACATTTTTATGTTAGCCACAAATAAAAGCACAACATGGTACTTGTCCATCTATCCTCGATGTCGAAGAAGAGATTGAAGATGGCCAGCAAGCGGTGAAGAAAGGAGCGTTAGCAGTGAATTTTAGATCGATTGCGATTATCAAGCGAGGACGGTGCGACATCTAAAGGAGAACTCGGGTTTCCAAGCATCCATTCAACGTAGGCGAAGGACAAGATTGGGTGGGCGAGAGTGGTGGAGGCGACATGTAGGTTAACCGGGAAGAATGAACGACGAGATCTAGAGAATTATTTTGAATTTGATTTCTAGGGTTTAGGAAAGTTGAGAAATAAGAATGGGAAATAAGAAACGAGAGTAGGCAGTGGCATGGGGACCAATAGTAAACATTTGGTTAAAGCCAAAATTTCAGATTGGAGCCAAAAATTTCAGCTTGGAGGTTTTCAAATTTCAGCCAAAATTTTTGTTACTTACAAAGAAAAACGAGTTTTATATGTCAAAGAAGATGGTTACAACAGAAAATTTTCATGTGCATATAGAAGTAATAATTTGCAACATGATGTATATGCCAAAATTTTGAAACTGTTAACATTTTCGGATTTTTTGTAATTTTGATTATTCTATAAAACTTTACATTTATTGAAAATTTTAACTTCTCTAGTTTTGAATTTTATAAAATTTGAACATTTGTTTTTAAATTTTATTAATGTTTTTAGAAAATTTCAAATTTTTTGAAATATTAAATATAGTTATCAATTATAATTATTAAGTAACTACAAGATTTTAAGAAAAAACATTGTTAAAAAGTGTTAATACAACTTACATGAAAAAAAAAAGTTGTTAAAAACAACGTGTTTGCAACGTTCTCCTTAAAAATGTTCTTAAAAGACTTTTTTACAAGGTCTTTGTAGAAACGTGGTAAAGTGGTAATTTTGCTATAGTGTAGTTATTAAGTATTAGTCTTAATTATTAATTAATAACAATTTAATAGTAATTATTAATTATTAAATATTAATTCTTATTTATTAATTACTAATTATTAGTTGTTACTTATTACTTCTTAACTATAATTGAATATATTATTAATTATTAATTATTAATTATTAATAGTAATTATTAATCATTGATTATTAATTTTCAATTATTGAATATATTATTAAATACTAAATTAATTATTTTTATTAATGATTAGATATTAAACTATAAAATTGATTATATACTAATGTATAACTTTATATCAATTTAAATATTAATTTAAAAATACATAAAATAAATGAAAAATAATAACATCAACATTTATTAATAATAAAAAATTAATTAGTTCATACAGATACCTCTTTCAAATAAAAATTATTAATCATTTCATACAAATTTTTATTACTAAACTAGTTACTATTTAATAATTATTATTAATTAATTATCATTTACTTTGAGTTTCAAATTTCAAATAGATTATTATTATTAATTATTATACATTATTTTTTTATTATTATTACGTAATTACTATTATTTATTTATTGTTTATTTGTTATTATTTTTAGTTGTTATTGTTAATTAATTATTATTATAATTAATTATTTATTATTAATAGAAATTATTTCATATTTTAAATCAATTATTAATTATTATTATTTAATAGTAGTTATTAATAATTATATATTAATTTTTATTTATTATTATTTAAGAATTATTTATTTAATTTTTAATTAATCATTAATTATTATTATTATTTAATTATAATTATTAGTATATTGTAAAGGAATTAATGCCAAAATTTAAAGTATTTCCATGGTGAACAAAGACATTGAGGCAAGAACGGTTACAATACCTCCTCCTCCAAAACCACCAGACATATCCTCATCCACGGTATTAGAACCACCACCACCGGCTGGACACATCACATGGGAGAGTAGCAGCATCGTCCACCCTGACTTGCAACCAAGTTGTACTGGTTTTCACCATCACGTTTCCTGTTTTGAACCTAATCGATTCTGCAATTCCAACAAATGATAGCAGCGTTCAATCTGGAATAGTTATACACGAACCAGGCAAATCTTGGAGTAAATCCTAGGCAGATACTGTGCGGTCATGTGCAGTTACTAAAGAGGCGGATGTTACCGACTTGTTCTATTTTCCTCCTACTCGCACTGGAAATTTTAACACAGATAACTTGCCTGAATCAGTGTTTATTGCCGCTGTTAATAAGTGAAAAAATACTCTTGTGGTCTATATACTGGGAAGAAGGCCGTTATATGAAAATTTTAAGGGATTCATTGAGAAAACATGGAAACCTATCGGAGGATTTGAATTGTTTTACAAGAAGAACGGTTTCATTTTCATCAAATTTTACAATCCAAACGACTGCACTAAAGTAATTCAATCCAGTCCCTACACTATTAGTTCCAGAATTCTTATTATTAAAAAGTGGAAACCTTGGATTGAAATTACAAAAGACTCGTTCTCCACAATCCCTATATTGGTACGTCTAATGAATCTAAAGCTTGAATATTGGACTAATGAAGGGATAAGTAGAATAGCAAGCGTTCTTGGTCGCCCAATACGCATGGATTCTATAACAGCGCTAGAGAGTAGACTTAATTATGCACGCGTATTAGTTGAAGTTGAAGTAGATTTCGACTACCCTTCAACTGTGCAACTACAGTTATTCAATGGCAATACAGACAGTATATATGTTGAGTATGAACACAAAGTTAGCCCTTGTTCTATTTGTAAATTATACAGGCATGCACTCCACATGCGGTAAAAAACTTGAAAAAGAATGGAAAGCGAAACAAAGCACATCTGGTAGTCCATTACAAATTTTAGCAAAAGATACAATCAAAAATCACGCCTCAGATGCTAGTGATTCTTTTGATAACACTGCAGTTGATCCGCCCATCAATATTCCTCTTCATAACCCATTCCAGGCCTTGCAAAGTGAATCTGAAGCCGAAGCATTCACATCTTTTCAGCTTGCTACAACTTGTACTACTGGCACACCTTTAGTATCAGCATCTACCTCGTCTATACCTGGCACAACAGCAGTTACATCAGACACTTATTTTGATCCGAATGAAAATAAAAATGAAGAATCTGCGGACTCCACAAATTTCACAGAGACTATAGCACAACAAAGACAAGAAACTGGAAAACAAACTAAACCCCCTATTTATGTGTCACCCATGATTTCGAAGAACCCATCGTATTTGAAGAAACGTCAAGTTTCAGTGAATCCCAAAAGTTCAGTTAATGCTCCTCCTAAAAGATCTACTCGGAGCACATTAGTTTGTAAATGAATATCATGTCATGGAACATTAAAGGTATGAATATGGACGATAAGATTAGTCACGTATTCACACTTCTAAGGTCTCACAAACTTAGCTTACTAAGTTTAGTTGAGACAAAAATTGTCGTCTACTACCATTGATCATATACAAGACAAGTTTTGTAAGTGGCATATAGTCCATAATAATGATACTGGCAGCAAAGGAAGATTCTTATTCTTCTTGACAAATCAGTCTGGAATTTTGATGTGCTCGCAAAGTCTAAACAACATATAACTTACTTGCTATATAACAAAGGAAGACCGCAGTTTCACTGCACAAGTGTATATGCTAGTTATTCATTTTCTGAGCGTCAAGAACTGTGGGATTCGCTTTGTGTTGACGCTTCCACTACAGAGTTTCCATGGCTTGTCATGGGGGACTTTAATAATGCTCTTAATCCACAAGATAAAAAGGGAGGTTTGCCTGTCCTTTTTACCCATATGAATACTTTTAAGAACTGTCTTTTTCAATTTGGTTGGTTGAATCTAATTTACAGGGCTGCAAATATACTTGGCGAAGGAGAAGAATTGCAACGAACATAGATAAAACTCTGGTTAACTTTGAGTTTATGTCTATGTTCCCGCAATTCAGTACTATTACATTACCTTCTTCTATAAGTGACCACACCCCTATTTCGGTATCTTTCAGTGCAACTAATCAACACCAGAAAAGGGTTCCTTTTTGATATATGAACAATTGGTGCTACATTGAAGGGTATGGCCACTGTATACAAAAAGGTTTATCTACCACAACATGGGGCTCTGCAGCATATAAGCTTATATATAAACTAAAGACAGTGAAATCAGAACTGAAAGCTTGGCATAGATCAAGAGCAATTGGTAGTAGTATCCATGTTATGCAAAATGAATTTGATTCTATTTTTCATCAATTAGATCAATTTCCGGAGAATGATTTACTTTATGACAATATGTATCATATGGGTCACCAATTAAATGATCAGATGTGTAAACAGTATGAACTACTGAAACAACAAAGCAAGATTTGTTGGCTTCAAAAGGGGGACAGAAATACGAAATATTTTTATGCCAAAATGTCTATACGAAGGCATATAAATAAAATTCACGCTTTACTTGACTCGTAAGGGAATTACATTTATGACAGTGACAGGATCTGTGAAGAGGCTATCGCTTATTACCAATTTTTATTCAATGGAGATACTACTACTGTTTATCCACATATCTCAACCAGAATGCATATTAATGAGTTGGGTAGAAAATACTGATCTTCCCCGGTCACTTTAGAGGAAATTAAGGCTGCAGTTTTTTCTATTGACGAGTCCAAAAGTCCGGGACCTGATGGTTTCTCTTCCAAATTCTACCAACTGCGTTGGGATGACCTGTAAGAAGACATTTTCAAATTAGTGTCAAAGATTTTTCAAACAAAAAAACTGCCACATGGAATAAATCACAATTTCATCACTTTGGTTCCCAAAAAAGATAAGCCTCAATCTATATCTGATTATAGACCTATCTCATGTGCAAATGTGTTTTACAAAATAATTTCTAAAATTATTTGTAATCGAATAAAATGGTTTCTGCCCGATTTGATTGCAGAAAATCAATCGTCTTTTATTCCTGGTAGAAGCATTGGTGAGAATGTGCTACTAGCACATGAACAGATTCGAAATTTTGCAAAACAAGGTAAACCAAAGATGTGCATTAAGATTGACTTGCAAAAAGCTTATGACATGGTGAATGGTGATTTTGTTTGCTACATGCTTCCGTCTTTCGGTTTTCCTACCTCTATTATACAATTAATTCATGAATGTATTTCTACACCTACTTTTTCCATTTTGACCGATGGACGACCTTATGGATTTATTCAATCGAATAGAGGACTTCGACCGTTATCCCCTTATTTGTTCTGTATTGCCATGGAGTATTTCTCTCTTCTTATGGAAGAGGGTATAGTCGACAAGCATTTGCAGCCTACATCTACTATTCAGCCTGGTATTACACATTTACTATATGCTGATGATGTAATGATATTTTTAGCCGCTACTACTACAAATGCTTATCACATGAATTATATTTTTTCCTCTTTGGAAGATACAGTAGGACTTCGTATTAATCAAACTAAGTCGCAAGTGTTTTTCAGCAAAGGTACAGAAAACAAAACTGTAATTACCACTATCCTAAACATACCAGAAAAGAGTTTACCTATCAAGTACCTTGGAGTTCCTCTTACATCAAACTATAATCATGCTTCTCACTGCGCTCCCCTGTTACAAAGAATAAGCTCAAGATTAGATGGGGGGATAGTAAACTTTTATCTACGACTGGCCGTGCAAAACTTATACACAGTACCATTACTCCAATTGTCATGTATTGGATTTTAATATACCATCTACCGGTTTCTATTTTGAAGAAAATTGATAAATTGTGTGCTGATTTTTTCTAGAAAGGGAAAATGCCTGAGGTATCATGGGATGCCTTATGCAAACCCAAAATTGAAGGAGGTATTAGACTCAGAAAATTTACGGACCTTACTGTTACTGCTAGACTCAAATTTCTTTGGAACTTACTAACCACTAAAGTAATCGAGGTGGATGAGGTTGAAATATCTATCGAAGACTAATTTTTGGGTTATGCCAATCAACAATAATTTTTCAGGTACCTTTAAATCAATTTTAAGGCAGTGTATTGTGGCTACTACAGTTATGAATCGTGTTATAGTTAATGGAGAACAAACAGATTTGTGGTTTGATCCTTGGATTAACCACAAATCGTTGGTGGACCTTCTTGGGTGGAACAGAGTGTTCTTAAGCAATACAAGTAATCGAACAGTAAGCTATATCATACATGACAGACAACTACAACCTCAGAGCATACCAGAAACTAGAGAAATTGCATCATAGATTCATAAAGTGACTAAGTTGTGAAGACTCTTCCGATTATTGGACTATTTCCAATCAATGGAAATTTACTTTGAGATCAGTGTGGAACATTATTCGACAACATGCAACGCCAGACGATAATTATATACTTATATGGCATAACATCATAGCAAGGAAGTTCTCATTTACATCATTTTTAGCATTTACAAATCATTTACCCACTGTAGACAGACTAATTAATTGGGGAATGTCGATTGAGCCTCAATGTTCATTGTGTGATTCTCATTTTGAAACTCACAGCCATATTTTCATAAATTGTAACTTTAGTACTTATCTGTGGAATATCGTCTTCCAACGCCTTGACTTGCAGCCAGGCTCTGGAACCCTTTAAACCAGCGCCTATTGCATGTGAGAAGAAGCTTCACACACAAATCAGCATCTCAAGCTCTTTCTTATGTCGTAGTTTGTACGCTGATTCATCATCTTTGGGCAGAGCGAGTTCGCCGCCGCTTTGAAGGGAAGAAATGTTCACCAGAGCAACGATTGAAGCTCCGTGAGATCGACGTACGATTACAGCTCGTGCGTCGCTTCCGCTTATAGACTCTCACTTCAATCGAGAAAGAGAAGATGTTGAGATAGGGAATTGAATTAGGAGATTCTCGATAGTTCTCAGTGATATTTTGCGAGCTGTTGTGTTGATATTTGTGTAAATTGGGCTGGGCTGGTTCGTTCGAAGGCCGATAGGAGGTGTTTTGCTATTATTTATTGCAAGCGGCAGTTGAATGTTTATTCTCTTTTTATTTAGTTTCTTTTTGGTGTAATTTTGTTGTTAACTATAATAGAGTTGTATCGGAACATTGGATGTCACACTCTTTTTCCTTACCATAATGGTGAGGTTTTTTAAGAAGGCGAATCCTATTTCTGTATGGTTCTATTTGTGGATTAATAAAGAACCTTTCCTTTCAAAAAACATTTATTAATAATTATTATTATTCAATTGTAATTATTAATCATCAATTATTACTTATTAATTATTTATTGCAATGAGTAAACTAAAAAGATTGTAATAGACATCTATCACAACCAGAAAAAAAGAGTTGTTGAAAATTGACATCTATTGCAACTGGTAAATAAAATAAAATTACAATAGGCGTTAATTACAACCGGCTAATGAAAAATGTTGTAATATGTGCAAATTACAATTAGCACAAAAAAGAGTTATTGAAAATTGACATCTATTACAACTGGAAAAGGAAAAAGGTTGTAATAGGTACCTATTACAACGAGCATTTTGTAACTGTTATTTAATATTAACTATTAATATTAATTAGTATAAAATATAAATATTAATAATTTAATATTAACTATTAATTATATTTATTAATTATTAAATGTAATTAATAAATATTAATTATAAGTAAATAATTATTTAAAATTAATTATAATAAATTATTAAATATAAAAAATAATTATTGATTATAGATAATATTTAATAATTATAAATTATTTATTAATAATCATTGTTTATAAATTATAAATAATTACCTACCTAAGTTTTCATTTGTAAATTTTTAATTATAAACTACCATTTAAAATTATTAAATATTTGTTATAATTATCGATTGTTATTAGTTATTAATTTTGTAATAGTCATTGTTAATTAATAATTATTTAAAATTAATTATTAAATGCTAAATATATCTTTATAATAATTAAAATTTCTTATTAAATATTAGTCTTAATTATTATATAATTAAAAATACGTCTATTGCAGCAAGAAAACACAGTTGTTAAAAATATGTTTATTGCAACCGGTAGGAAAAAGTAGTTATCAAAAATATGTCTATTGCAACTAGTAGGAAAATGTAGTTGTTAAAAACATGTTTATTGTAACTGGCAGAAAAACGCAATTTTTAAAAACATGTATATTGCAACTGGCAGAAAAATGTAGTTGTTAAAAACCCTTTATTACAACTGTCGGCAAATGCCAGTTGTTAAAGACTCTTTATTACAACTGTCATATTGTACCAGTTGTAAATAACTAGCTGCAAAAGGGTCATTTTCTTATAGTGCTATAGCTATTGTATGACAAGTGGCAAATCTTTAAATTAATGGAAAACAATATTTTGTCCTAATAAAACAGTATCTTTTTACCTAACTTGTGCACATGTCATTTATTTACTGGTTGCTTTTGTTTTGTAACAGTAATTCCTGACTATAACAGAAAATTAATCCTCATTTATTAGTCATTCCTTAATTACTTTTTTAATTACAGTATGTTTTTCCTTAGCCAATTAATGGGAAAATTTCAAAAAATTCACCAAAATTCTGAAACATCTTTCTCTTCCTCTAGTAAAATTTTTAAAACAAAATATTTAATTCTGACATTTTTAAATATTAATTTACATCTAACCATTTCTATCTAGAAATTCATTATAAATTATTTCTTCCTCCAAAACTTACGAAATTGAGAATCCATCTCTATTTTATCATTGGAAACGTTATACTAAATTTTCATGACATATTGATATGATTAAACCATGGTTTACGCTAAAACATGACTAAATTCCTTTCATTTAATTCATAAAACATATTCAAAGCCATATTTAAACATTCAAACATGTTTATTAACATTAAAATCATCTTAACAAAACCAAATCCAAACTTAAATGAGTTTGGAGGGCTTTAGGGGAAATTTTACTCACCTTACAGTAGAAAAGCTTTGAAATCTTTGTTTAAGTCTTATCTTTTCCTTTAAAGTTGTAGCTTTGCCTTTGATTATTGATTTCCTTTTTCTCTCTCCATTGAAATGTGGCCGACCGATCTTGGTTTTATAATGAAGTTTTGTTTTTTTCCTCTTTTTTTGCAATGAAGAGAATGGGAATGTAAAGGAGGTGGTGAGGGGTATTTATATTGATTGTGTTATGTCTCTCTCATTTATTCTCATTAATGAGGTCGATTTTAATTACTTTAATTGCCTTTGGTCCGTTTAATTAATTTTTAAAAGCGTCCTAAATCTAATTAATCCAATCTTCCTTAGGTAATTCTTGCAATTAAATTAATACAATTCCCTTTTCATTTTTCTTATGATTAATTATTTCGTCCTTGGCAAGACCTTCCTATTCAAATATTAATTTGATTACCTCATATATAGCACATTTAATTATTTCCCATTCATGTACTTGATTAGATTCTCATTGTATATGACCAGGTTTAATTACAAGCAAATGCACTTAATATAAGGTCTCCTATATTCAGTCGTCCCTCACTTGATTTATTTTCCTTAATAAAAATATTCTTTATTCAAATGTTTATATTTTTACTTTATACATTCGACTGAATTTAATTACCTTTAATATACGATCTCTTTTTTACAAATATTAGATCTTCTTTTGACATATTTACAACCGAATATAATTATACTGATTTCCCATAATTACCAATTAATTTATTTCCATTATTCATAGCTAAATTTAATCACATCTCATTTAATTGGATTTCTTACTTTTTCATTCAATCATGTATTCATATAGTAAATAAATGTCCCCCCATATATTTATCCTATTTAATCTGTTCATTTTCTCATGTAATCAATTAACTATTATTCTTAAAATTAATTTCCTTATTTAATTATTTATTAATTTATGAGTCATTATAGTCTTCCTTTTTATGGGAGTTTCTTCCTTGAAATTCATATGAGGAAGAATAAAAATTACGCTAACACCTTAATAGTGTAAGTCATCATCACATAAGTCCACACAAGTGCAGAAGGTTACATTATTGCTCTACTAATGTAAATCATCAATCATTAAATGGAATGCATTAGTGCAACTGCTAAAGCATAATCATATTGTAACATAAGTTCACCAATGCTACTAATAATACATCCAATACGCAAACAAAGCACACTGCTACGATATAAGTGTCTAAAACAATTCAAAATATGTAATCCTTATCTTATCCTCTACCTCCTAGGTACAATCATCTTTGTTGTTACTCCACTAGATGGAACAAGTTTGCTAAATTTTTTAACTCCTTCATATCACGACCTACTATTCCTTTTTAGTCGTTTAAGGTAAGCCAAATCTATTTCAATAGATAAGTCCTTCACCGCCCTCGGTTCCACTACCATACTATGGTAGTGCACACATTTCCTTAAATGTGATGTATAAAACATTATACTCACTCGCCAAATTTCTCAGTAACTCAACTGTGTATATGAGTTTACCGATCCTCTCTATCACTGGAAACAAATCTACATATCTAGGAGCCAATTTCTCAGCCTTGCCAAAGTACATAACATGTTGGATTGGTGAAACCTTTACGAAACACATGATCGCCCATTGTGAACTCCAATTCCCTTCTTCTCTCATTGGCATAACTCTTCTGCCATGATCACACAACTTTCATTCTAGCACAAATCACTTCTCGCTAACATCTCTTACCAATTTGAGTCCTAATACGAGTCTATCTCCCGTGTCTAACCAACAAACATATGCCTAAAATAGTAGATAAAAATGATGGCTATGCTTTGTTAGGGAAAAACGTTAAGGAGCAAATCAAATACAAAGAAAAAGAGTAAATCAAATAAAGATTCAATATGAAAAAAATACGAATAATAAACATAACATATATATTAGATTCATATTATGCGTAAGTTCACAATTTACCATAAGTCGCCTCAAATGGTGTCACTCCAATCTCAATTAATAATTATTATTGTAGGAAATCCTACCATTTATCATACCAATATCCACCAAAGTCTAGCACACATGCCCTCGGCAAATCTTCTAACACACGGTTTACCCTTTATGTTTAACCATCTATCTATGGGTGGTAATCCATACTCAGATTCAATTCTTTATCCAATGCATTCTGCAAACTTCTCCAGAACTCCCTTGTGAATAATGGATCTCTATCACTAACTATGCTGCTTGGAATCCCATGGAGTCTTGTAACATTCTTCATTTATCATTTTGCAAAGCTAGCTACTATTCTCATCAACTTCATTGGGATAAAGTGTGCACTCTTAGTCAATTTATCGACTATTATCCAAGTGCTATCATTTCTTGTTCTCGACCTTGGAAACCCATCAACAAAATCCATGGACATTGAATCCCACTACCAAGTCGGTACTCCCGAAGGTTGAAGTAAACCCTTGGCTGCTGATGCTCGGCTTTCACTTGCTAATATATGAAATAATTCTTCACACATTCACCTACGTCTCTCTTCATTCCTTCCTAAAAGAGGGCACACTTCACATCATAGTACATCCTTGTCCCTCCAGGATGAATCGTGAACTTAGACCGGTGACTTTACTCTAAGACCACTTCCTGAAGATCTCCAACATTTGGAACACACGGTCTTCCTTTCTTCCTAAGCCATCCCTTCGAGTCTATCTTGAATCCTTTCAGATAAACATCCACACCTATCTCTAATCACCTTATGCTTTCAACTAACAATGGGTCCTCTCTCTACCTTGTAGTAATTCTATGCACAAGTATCGAGCGAACTTCCAAACTTTCTAGAATCCTCGGATCTCGGCTTGATCCTGCATTCATCCTATAACATAGTCCACATGATGCTAACATACCTAGCATCTTCCATTCCTCAGTCTTGGTTCACACTCTATTCATTTTCTTTTACTTAAATCATCGACAATGTAACAACCTGGAAATTTTATTAATAAATTAAAATATTAATAAGGGAAAAAGGTAAATTTTAATAGAAGTTGGAATTAGGCTTTGGAACTATCCCTTTGCATCCAAAATGTCATTTATAGTAAGAAAGCATACATATCTTGTTTAATTTGATGAAATAGTTCAGAATTGGCAGAAACTGGCTCGGTGGCATTCTCATAAATACTCATTTCAGGATTAATCCCTAATAACCCTCATTTCAGCTATAAATATAGACCTAACCCTCACCTCTCTTTAGTACAAACTCCAGTCGCTGCTTCTATAATTCTTCTTCTTCCTCAAACCCTAGAAGCCATTCTCTCAAATAAATTAGACTCCAAATCCAAATAAAAAAATAGAGCATTCAAATCACAAAATAAAGAGAAACAAAATCAAAGTAATTAGGAGATAAGTAGAGGAGGAGAAAGCATCAAATTTGAATCAGATTAGAAGAGAGTTTTCTTCAAACAACCCTTCAAGGTAGTGGATTTATCTACGATGTGATTATGATATAAATAAGTAGTTAAACTTCGTTTATATACCTTATTGGAATTTAAAATACAATTTCTAATCTGAATCAATGCATTTTTTTCAAAAATACTTGTGAATTGAAATAATTGGAAAACCCTAGGTAATGAATTGATAGTATAATCGTTGTAACTTGGGAGGAAAGGATAGAATTAAAAGTAAATGAATATATTCTTTGGAATTTACCTATATTTAACACTGTTAACTTTGGAATATACATATATAATTGGTTGATTATACATAGATAATTGATTGACAAATACTTAGATAATTGATTGAAATATTATAAATAATGTTGAGACAAATTACCTGGAGTTGTGCATAGACAAAATGAGAATTACACCCAAACACTTGTTAAAAATGAACTTTACAACTACACCTAAGTTCATAAAGAAGATGAACGAGATGAATAAGATAATAGTTGAAAAAATACGAATTCAGACATTTGAATTCTAGATCAGATGTCTGAATTTCAGGACATTCAAAATAGAAAAGAAATTGTTTAAATCCAACCCGATTCAGATGTTTGAACCCATATTTAGACATTTAGAATCAAACTCAAATATATGAATGTAAGGTCAAACATTTGAATAACTGTAGTTAAATATTGTATAGAGTTTAGACGTCTGAACTAAAAAACAGACGTGAACTACCAAAGAAAGCTCTGATTGAACCTGGATTTGGTGCAAGCTAAGTAGTATGGATCGTGGAAACTTGTTCCCACTTCATCTTTCAGGAGTTCAAGTAACTAAATGGAGTCGTACAACAAGCTGGAATAGTATCACACTTGGTGATATCCCAGGTTCTCACTTCTTGAAGTTATTAAACATTACACTCAACGCAACATGCAATTACATCATAATTAGAAGCTCTTATCATTCGTACCTGGTTCCAGTCACCTATTGGTGAAAGTGGAAGATGGTAGGTGAAGATGTTCATTATAAAGTATTTGTTAATCTTATAGAGGAGTCAGATCAGTTAACTGACCCATGTTGCTACATGTGTAATGATATTGGGCATACGATATAGGTACTAACAAAGAAGGTTACTCAATGCTTAGGTGAAATTGTCATTGGGGTCGTCAACCCAAATGTTATATCAGGATTGTTAACCCGTTATGTAGGCTTAACATTATGATGTATACTTGGTTAGGTGCAACTCAAGCGACTACCATTGAGAATGTTAACTCAATGCATAGTAAAGAAGTTATCATTAGGAATGTCAACTTGATGTACAGATGGGTGGTCTATTGTTGAGACCATACACTAGAGATATTTCTATGATTATTCAGTTCTGGTATATACCACCTATGATTGGAAACTTTCATAAATCATAATTAGATTTAGGCACATTAAGAGTAGTCAACCAATAAAGTGAAAGTAAATAATTCCTTACACACACATACATATCTACACACACACAGAGTACACACACAATGGAACACCTCTAGGTTATGTTGGTTATAATTGAACTTTAACAATTTGTCAACACCATATCACTAGTGATACAATTCACTCACCAACCCTTGTCTTATCCACTCCGTTTCTCCTTCTCTAAATCTATCACAAGAGGACATGCCATAGGTGAAATGATCAAGATAAGGTGTGTGAAGAAGGCGACTTGGTGCTTCAAAGATATATTTTTTTATATTTTTTATCATATGTACCTTATGTTATACTTATCATTCAGACTTTTGTTGTATTGTCATTTGAACTATTTTATCAGTATTTGTATGGATCACGTTTATTCGAGAAAATGCTAATTTGAGATTATTTTTAGTACTTATATTTTAGTGAATATTTGGCTCAGGTCCCTAATAAGTTTTAAAATACACAAAAACCCCAGTAATATGTAAATTAGGTCCCTAGAATTTAGTTATTAAGTAATTGCATATAGTTATGCAATTATTCACTGAATAATTGCAGACATTTATGCAATTATATCCAAAAGTTGCATAAATTCATGCAATTTTTTCGGTGAATAATCGCGGAAATTTCCGTAATTTTTTTGGTGAATAATTGCGGAATTTTCCGCAAATTTTTGAAAAAATTGCGGAAATTTCCGCAATTTTTTGGTGAATAATTGTGGAATTTTTCGCAATTTTTTAGTGAATAATTGTGGAAATGTCTGCAAATTTTTGATATAATTGCATAAATGTATGCAATTATTCACTGAATAATTGCATAAGTGTATGCCATTATTCAGTAACTTAATTCTAAGGACTTAATTTACAAACTTTTTTTTATTGAGGTTTTTGTGTATTTTGAAACTTATTAGGGACCTGTGTCAAACTGTCCCTATATTTTATTTCCTTCTACTGTGCGATCTAAATGTGTAGAATGTTTTAGAATTGTATTTTTCTCTGTATCATGCAAACCATAAAAACCTTACGATTCATACTTCTTGGCACGATGCAAGTTCAAATGCTATTTATGGGCTTTGGATCGATGTGTCTGGAGGTGTGGGTTGTTACATTTGGTATTAGAGTTTATGTTCAGGATTCCTTAGGGGTTAGGCGCATATTGAGAGAACATACTTTTGTATTTTAAAATGTTACTATGTATATATATATAAGTATAACATAAGCATGCCTTTAAGTTCTAGTAATGGTTACTACTATCTGAAGAAAGTTGCTGATAATTCCTAATTACATATAAGTAAAATGAGCAACCAAATTGGAAATGGATCTAGTGAAGCAACTGAGGTTCCGGGCATGAAATCCTGATATGGTTCCATTGGTATCTTCAAGTTAGGGGTAAGACTAAACTTAACCTCAATAGAGGACCTACAGTATAAGCACAAGGTGCAGCCCTAGCTCCTCCACCAGCTTTGGACTTCCCCAAGCTGTGTTAGGACTTCTAGAGTCTAGGTGGAAAGAATTATTTTGGGACCAAATCCTTTGTTGAGACGTGGGTATGAATTTGAAATTGTGATCAGATATTTGCTATTATGGATGTGGAGGATGCAATGAAGTGATAGTTAACTTCGTGGTACTTGTTAGGAGAGGCTTTGAACTGGTATGATATTGTCATTGTTGAAACAGATGAGACTGGAATTGCTTGGACCGTCTTAGAGATGTTTTGAGGCTAAGTTTATATCCGAGGCAGAATGAGGAGTAGAGCTAGAGAAATTCATTCATTTGGAGCAAGGAGACCATAGTGTCAAGGAGTATGTCAATTTGTTTAATCAACCAGCAAAATATGACCTAGACCTTATCAATACATTAGTGAAAAAGGTGACAAAGTTTGCTAAGAGATTACGTCTATCTTTGGGGGATATTGCTTTGAGTTATGTATCTACTAGAGCTACTTTTTATAGCTTGGTTAAGATGGCACTACCAAATTCAATTGCCAAGGAAGGACCTAAGAAGGTTGAAGGGAAGCCATTTCAGCAGAATCAACGCAAGGGTGAAATAGGGGCCTAAGGCAAGATAAAGAAGCATGAGCTCAGGTGTAGGAAGAGCAGTTCTGAGGGTGCATTTTGCTAAGAACTACAAAATGAATCTAGCAAAGATCAAATGCTACAACAACAACCATCTTGGTTACATGAAGAGAAAGTGTTCGACCCTGTCTAAGACTTCTACCTAGGTGGTTCCAACTTATGCACTGGATGTTGTTCCTAGCTCGAGCGCTGCTCCAACTGTGTAAAAAGGAAATAAAGTCATCATGGAAGGTGTGTTAACTCTTTCTGATTTATCTATTAGCACCTTATTTGACATGGGAGTATCATACTCATTTCTTTTGAGTAAGCTAGTAGATGGATTGCACTTAAAGACTAGTATTATTATAGACCCTATAATAGTATCGAACCCTATTGGGGGTCAATCCACTTATCCGTGATTTGCACGGGTTTGAAATTATATATTTTCAGTGTCAAATTTGATTATGGTGCTTTTGTATTGGGATTTTTTGGGATTGGCCTAAATCTAGGGATGGACTGGTGTTGGGTTGCGATAACAAGGTGGTTCGTTTGAGTTGTAGTGGGCATAACTTGGAGGTTTACTACGATCCCAGAAGTTCTGTTATGTTGAGTTGCCTATATTCTCTATACTTGTCACATGATGAGTTAGCTTCTGTACCAATAGTGTGTGATTTCCTGTATGTCTTTACTAAAATTTCTGGACTTCCTCCTTATAGGGAGATCGAATTTTTAATTTATCTAGAAGAGAATGCTAGATATATTGCCTTATCCATTAGGCAAATGGCTCCAGAAGAAAGGGGTGCAAGCTGAATAAACAGATGAATGAATTGTTAGAGAAATGTTTGATGCAGAAAAGTATTTCGTAATGAGAAAAACCTATTGTCTTTGCTACCAAAGCAGATGGCTCTTTAAGGCTTTGCGTCGACTATCGAAGACTGAATAAGCTGAAAAAGATGTATCGTTATCTACTGCCATGCATTGATAATCTCTTTGATTGGTAAGTTGGAGCAAAGGAATTCTCTCAGCTGGACACTGCTATTGGATTTTTTCAGTTGCATGCGGTTGAGGATAGCATTCAAAAAATTAATTTTCATACACTTGATATATTTTATGAGTGGTTAGTCATGCCATTTGGACTAATGAATGCATCATCATATTTTGTCAACCTCATGAGTTGAGACTTTAGAGGGTTGCGAAATAAGTTCATGGTGGTATTTGTTGGCGACGTACTTTTCTATTCGAAATGCGAGGAAGAGCACAAGTGCATTTAGGAGAAGTACTCGATACTCTCATAGGCATAAGCTGAAATTCTCCAAATATCACTTTTGGCACAAGGAGGTTCACTTTCTAGGACATGCTATTTTCGAGCATGGACTATCAGTCGATTCTAGTAAAGTTGCTGCAGTACGGGATTGACACGTATTAAAAAATGCTACGCAGGTAAGAAGTTTTCTTGGTTTGACTGGATATTATAGGAAGTTCATTAAGATCGACTTCGCAAAAATTTCTACACCATTGACATTCCTTTCCATGAAGAATTTAGTTTTCTCATGGAACTCAGAATGCGAGCATGCCTTTTTAGGCTAAAAGAGTTGTTGACTAGTGCACATGTTTTAGTACTCCCTAATGGTTCAAAAGCGTTTGCGGTATATATCGATGCTTGTGGTACATGACTGGGTGCTATTTTGATGCGGGAGGGTAGAATTGTTTGTTATGCTAGTCGATAATGGAAAGTGCATGAGAGAAACTATCCAACCCATAACCTTGAGTTGGAAACTATTGTTTTTGTCCTTAAATCTTGGAGGTATTATCTTTTGAGGGAGCCGATCCAAAGCTACTCACAGATCATAAATCTCTAAAGTATCTATTCTCCTAGAAAGATCTGGATTTGAGGCACCAGAGGTGGATGGAGTTCTTGGCATCGTATGATTTCAATATCTCATACACTCTATGAAAAGGCAATGCTGTAGCTGACACCTTGAGTAAAAAGCATGCAATGCTAAGCCCAATGTTTTTGGAATGGAAGCACTTGAAGTTCATTTCTACATTTGATTTTCGACCTTCATGGAACCTTTCATCGAGGCTATTGGCAGCTTTAGATGTTCAATGTTCACTTATGCACCATATTGGTTTGAATCAGAACCAAGACACAGAGTTATTGGGTATTTTTGAGTAGTTGAACATAGGAGAGCATTTGAGCCACTTGGACCATAATTTCATTGATTATAAGGGATGGATGGCTATGAAGAGATGGCAGATTGTGTGTTCCTCTTATTAAGGAGTTGGTTGACTTGGTATTAGATGAGTCCCATCGTTCTAGATGACTATTCATCCCATGGTAACAAAATGTATCATGATATTAAGGGAGTGTTTAAATAGCCAGGTATAAAAAAAAACATATACGGAGTTTGTTTCCAAGTGTGTGAATTGTCAGAGAGTAAAGGCAGAGCAAAATAAACCTAGTGGATTATTACAGCCATTGGTTATTTTCTAGTGGAAATGAGAGTATCTCCATGGATTTTATTAATAGGCTACGTAGGAGTAGAAGGAGGAATGAGAGTGTTTGGGGCATTATTGATCACTGACAAAATGCGCTTATTTTATTCCGGTTAGGAGCGCAAGGATAGTTGCATCTTTAGTAACCTTATATGTGAGGGAGATAGTCCTTTTCATGGAGTTCCTTCTAGTATTTTAAGTGACCAAGATCCACTTTACACTGTGAGTTTTGGAGGAGTCTTTAAGAGGACTTGGGCATTGAACTAAATTTGGAAGGGTGAATCAGGTATTGGAGGATTTGCTTTGAATGTGTATTTTGGACTTTTGAGGTTCTTGGGAGGATCACTTGCCATTAATAGAGCTTGTATATAATAACAACTATCACGCAAGTATTGGAATGACACCGTTCGAGGCATTATACGGGCGGCTATATTGATCTCCATCTTGTTGGTGGGACACTATAGATAGAATCATTCTTGGACCAGACAAGATTAGGGAGACTTCAGAGAAAGTAGATTTGATATGTAGGACGATAAAGACTGCCCAGGACAGACATAAATCATATGCTGACAAGAGACACACAGTGTTGGAGTTCGCAGTGGGTGATATGGTCATTGTGAAGTCTTTCCACTTGGACCCGTTATAAGGTTGGTAGTTCAAGAAAGTTGGCACCAAGGATTTTAGGGTCTTTATTGATTTTGGAAAGAGTAGGGAAGTTAGCTTATAGAGTGGAGCTTCCTGAAAAGTTGGGGAGGGTTCATACTATTTTCCATGTATCACACTTGCAAAAGTGTTTACATGATTCAACTGTGGTCGAGCCAAGTTAATTAGATGAAGTTGAGGTAGAAAGAGAGTCACATGTTATCATGCACCTACTCGCATTGTTAAGCACAAGATAAAGCGGCTAGGTAATAAAGTAATTAGACTGGTTAGAGTCTAGTGGGAAATGATCCGGTTGAAAGTACTTGGGAGCCAAATGAGAAGATTTGAGTCTCACATTCCTATCACTTTTCTTGTATGTTTTCCCTATTTTTATTACATAGTTAAATTAGAAAATTGTATTGTGTGGTATGCTTATTGTGTGATGTGTATTACTATATGATTTGATTATCATACATCATGTTGCATACATATAGTGACTATCTGTATATTTTAGGATGTTTTGCATCGATGCCTATATGTCATGATCTAACATCCATATAATAGTTGCATTAGTATTATGCATTATTCACATGCCATAATCATGACATATGTTGTTTTGGTGGATGAATGTATTTATTTGGACTCATTGGGCTATTGCTATGTATTTTTTATTGTTATATGTTGTCACCAAGGTTTAGATTATAGTGGATGCACATGTGGAAATCATACCTTATCATTGGAATTTTTCTTAGAAATATATACATTTGATATGGATTATTTGGATGCTTTGTTTGGTATGTTTTAACTGTATATATTGCACATATGCATGGTTTCCAGGGTATGGTAAGTCTATGTGTAGCAGTTTCCATCTCTTGAAATTTCGGGGACAAAATTTTTTTAAGAGGGAGAATGCAACACCCCAAATTTTTTATTAATAAATTAAAATATTAATAAGGAAAAATAGTAAATTTTCATAGAAGTTGGAATTAGGATTTGGAACATAGTTCATTGCACTTAGGATACTGTTTAAAGTCAGAAAACATATATAGCTTGTTGAATTTGATGAAATGGTTCCGACTTGATGGACACTGGACCCAGTGGCATTCCCATAAATACTAATTTTGGGACAGCCTTAGCAACCCCAATTTCAGCAATAAATATTGTCCTAACCCTCACCTCTCTCACTCAAAAACCTAGCTGTAGTTTCTCTCGTTCTTCTTCTTCTTCTTCCTCAAACCCTAGAAGCCATTCTCCCAAACAAATTAAACTCCAAATCTAATAAAAAATGGAGAATTCAAATTGCAAAATAAAGAGAAACAAAATCAAAACAATTGGAAAATAATTAAAGGAGGAGAAAGCATCGAACTTGAGTCAAATTAGAATAGTGATTTCTTCCAACAACCCTTCAAGGTGAGCGGATTTATCTACGATGCGATTATGATGTAAATAATTTTTTAAACTTCATTTATATACCTTCTTAGAATTAAAAATATGATTTTTAGTCTGATTCGGTGCTTTTTATTCAAAAATACTTGTGAATTGAAATAATTAGAAAACCATAGGTAATGAATTGGTAAGATACTCATTATAACTGGAAGGGAAGGATAAATTAGATTGAAACTGCGTTTAATTCTATAAATCTAATTTGATATGCTAATTCCGAATTGGTTTAGAAAAATAAAAAGTAAATGAACACATCCTTTGGAATTTAACTAGATTTGACTTTATTAACTTTAGAATACATTTATATAATAGATTCAAATATACATAGATAATTGATTGAAAAACACGTAGATACTTGATTGCAATATTATATATAATCATTGAGATAATTTACCTAGAGTTATGTTTAAAAAAATTGAGAATTGTACCCAAACAGTTGTTAAAATTGAACCTTACTACTACACAAAGTCTGCGAAGAAGACCAACGAGATGAATAATATAACAGACTAGAAAATATGAATTCGGACATCTGAATTGTAGATCGAACGTCTGGATTTTAGGAAATTCAAAACAGAAAGAAACAGTTCCAATCTAACCTAATTCGCTTGTCTGAACCGCTATTTAGACGTTTGGAATCAAAGTCGGACATCCGAATATAAGGTAGACGTTTGAATAGCTATAGCTAAATTTTGTATGTGGGTTCAGACATCTGAATAAAATTCAGACGTTTGAATTACTGAAGCAAGCCTAGATTGAATTTGGACTTGTTGCGGGCCAAGTAGGATGGATCAGAGAAACTTGTTACCACTTCCATTTCTTTCAAGAGTTCACATAACCAAATAGAGTCATGCAACAAGCTAGAGTAGTATCACACTTGGTGACGTCATAGGTTCTCACTTGATAAAGTTGTTAAATGTGATACTCAATGCAGCATGTGATTAGTCGCAATTAGAAGCTCTTATTGTTCATAGCCGGTTCCAGATATCTATTGGTGAAAGTGAAAGAGAGTGGGTGGAGACGTTTGTCTTTGTAGCATCCGTTAATCCTACAAACGAGTTGGATCAGTCAACCGAACCTTCTTGCTACATGTTCAATGATATAGGGCATAGGATATGGGAGCTAACGAGATGGTTACTCGATGCTTAAGTGAAAAGTTATCATCGGGATCATTGATCCAAAGGATAAATTGGGGTTGTTAACCCGATATATAGACTTGGCATTGTGTTGTATACTCTTTTAGATGCAACTCAAGTGACTACCATTTAGAATGTTAACTCAATGCATAATAAAATAGTTACCATTGGGAATCTCAACTCAATGTATAGATAAGTGGTCTATTGTTGAGACCATACACTAGAGATATTTCTAGGATTATTCAGTTTTGGTATGTACCAACTATGAGTGGAAACTTTCATGAATCATAATAGATTTAGGCGCATTAGGGATAATCAACCTATAATATGAAAGTAACTAATTCCTTATATATATATATATAGTACACTAACACAAAGGAATACCCTTAGTATATGTAGGCTATAACTGAACCTTAATTACTCGTCAACACCATACCACTAGTGATACAATTCACTCACCAACCCCTCCATTTCTACCTCTCTAGATCTATTATATAAGGATAGGGCGGTAGGTGAAATAATCAAGATAAGGTGCATGGAGAAGGTGACTTAGCGCTTCAGAGATATATTATTTATAGTTATTCTGTTATGTTTATCATTTAGACTTTTGTTGTGTTGTCATTTGGAGACACTATTTTATCAGTATTTGTATGGATCATATTTATTTGAGACAGTACTAATTTGAGATTATTTTTGGTACTTATATTTTATTTTCTTCTATTGTGAGATCTGAAAGCGTAGAATGTTTTAAAATTTTATTTTTCTCTGTACCATGCAAACCATATAAACCTAATGATTCGTACTTCTTGGTACAATGTGAATTAAAATACCATTTTTGGGCTTCCGATCGATTTGTCCGATGGTGAGGTTACAAGCAACCTTTTTTTCCCTTTTTTGGCATATACACAATATCAAAGTCGTATGCTACTAGAAATTCTAACCACCTCTGTTGTCTCATATTCAACTCCTCTAAGAGAATAAATACCTAAGAGACTTATAGTCCTCGTAATAACCAGTATTTTACCTATCAAAGGGTCATAAATATTAATATTATTTTCATATTGGGTCGTATGTTTCATATTGGGTAACATTGAGTAGTGACATTTTACACCTTTAGAAACTTTTGATAGGATCAAATTAGGGTCTGAAACCACTTCCATTTGAAAGATACGATGGTTTCTCTTTTCATAAGTTGTCATATTAGCTTTTTGGAATTATCGTTTAAGGGATATGACTATTTGAAGTTAGATAGTTTTTAGACTATGTTATCCAACCATTATCCTGGCTATATCCGGACTGATTAGACAAGTTAAACTCGATTGTCAACGGGATCGATAAGTCAGATTAACAATAACGAAACCCAAAGATCAGGCACAGATGATAATATAAAGCAATGGCAGAGTGAAAGCATAAGACAGAATCAGTAAAATGATAAAAGTACGAAAATATACCATTTGCTGAAAATGGATCGGGTACAATCCATATTCGCCAATTATGGATCATACCGTATCGATGTTACAGTTCAACTCAATGGAAAACGATCGATATCTCCAAATCTACAAGTCAAATATTCATGAAACTTTAGGAACATCAATATATTGAAGAGTGAAGCCCAACATATCGATCGCATGCTAAAACAAGCCCATATAACAATCGGTACCGATCGTTATCTTGAATGATTTGTGGACCCACGATCGATTGCATGACTTCTTCTAGATTTGGAGACTCCGTTGCCAAAATTTCAGGAAGATATTTTACTGTCTTCCCCTATAAATATAGACTGGATTGTTCATTTTGAGGGATCTTGACGCTGCTTGTCACTTTGCACTTCTTTTTAACTAAGTATTTTCCGATCCAACCTTCTATACTCAATAATTCAAGTGTTTAATAAAGTTATTTTCTCTAACGTGGACGTAGGCTTTCGACGCCGAACCATTATAAATCATTGTCATCCTGTTATTGTTTATATTCCATCATTTAATTGTCTGTTCCCTCTATTTTCATTTATTATTCTTTATTTATTTCTCTAAAAAATCCCTATTGGGTCTTTGTGCTAATTTCTGGTGCAATCATTTTGGTGCTTTCACTGAGAAAAAGGATTCTCTGCTCTGTTTGCTGCTACTAGATTGCAAAAATCCTCGGAAGAGATCTAGAACTATCTTTAAGTAGTTTATCCATTCTATTTAGATTTGCAAAAGTCTAAGGAAAATTATCAACAATGGTAAGGAATACCAGATTTACCTCTCAGAATGTAGGAGGAAACGAGAATGCTAGCATCCAGCAAGGAGGCTAGAGCAATCTACCAGTAGATGTTAATGCTACTAATCCAGTTGAAGTCCAGAATCCAGCTGATTTCCAGAATATGATAAGAGAGCTCGTGGATAGCCGTTGATAGTTGAACCAGCAGATTCAAGCCAATATCATTTTAATGAATCAACTCAGAGATCAACAACACAGGAAAGCTAGGAGAGAGCTAATTCCCTATTTTGCATCGGAGACCTAAACTTCATCCGGTGACTATCACAGACGAAGACGTCGTAGAGCTGACATATACCATCCTGAAACATCTACCCGCTATCGTCCTACCGATCAAGATAGACCGATAAAGATTGGTACTGATCCATCTTGAACGATCGGTGCGGATCCAACTTTTGGAGGTGGATTGCAGCAGATGATGGGAAGAATGCACACTGCTGGCGCCGCGGTTGATCTGGATGCTGGAGTTCAAGTTAATGAAGACCAGTTACCTCCTCGGAATAACGATGAAGTGAACGCATGTGATATACATCGAGAGGATGTTGAGCCAAGAAGGCATGGAACGACCCATAGACATCAATCGGACCATTCCCATGAGATGGAGCGTGACTACCACTTGGCTCCAACTATCCAAATGCCGAAATTGTTGGCTATGATTAGGCAGCTAGTAAGGGAAAGCCAAGGCCCGACCAATGATGATTGGGGATCTCGAGAAGCCATACCCCGTTCACCAACAATTTCCTACATGCGGAGTACCCAAGGAGGTTCAACATGCCATTGATCTCTGCCTACGAGGGAAAAACCAACCCTAGGCAACAAATTATGAGATATGAATGGCTGATGGATTTCGCACGAGCGGATGATGCAACCAAATGTAGATGTTTTTCTATTACTCTCTGGCATAGCAACAATGTGGTTTACAAGATTACCCCTAAGGTCAATTTCTATATTTGAAAATTTAGCAATAAAATTTGTGGAGTAGTTTCGTATGCATGCAACTCGCTCCAAAGATGAAATGTCCTTATCCAGCGTGATCCAGGCTCCGAGAGAATCGCTGAAAGATTATTTGGAGAGATTTCATACGACCATCATAGAAGTCAGTAATCCAAAGGACCATTCAATATTGATGGCTTTAACAAAAGGGATTGACCCAAAATCTGACTTTGGCGATTGGTTAGCTAGCAAACCGCCTGCAACGTTGGAGCGTTTCTACGCAAAAGCATCTCAATATTTGAGGAAAGAGGAAGCTAGATGCTCTAGGAAGAAGAATGTTGTAGGACAGAGTGGAGAGGGAGTGCAAAGTAACATTTCGGTGAAACAGTCCGGAGAGAGTTCCGCAAAAGTTTAAGTAAATGTCCAAAGTAAACCGAATCAACAAAAGAAAGGCGATGATCAGAATCATAAGCGAAAGAGGGATTCTGGAAGAGAAAAGCCTAGGATTCCAATGTATGATACCTATGCACTACTTAATACATCTCTAGAGAACATCTACTTGTCTACATGTAATACCATGCAATATAGGAAGCCACCTCCGAAAGAATCGATGGAGAAGCAGAAATAGACTGGAAAATATTGCCGGTTCCTTGAATCCTATGGTCATAACACGAATGAATGTAGGCATCTCCAGGATGTTATTGAGAAATTGGTTCAGGAAAGAAATTTACAGCAGTTTGTTAGATCCCCAAAGGATGGCGAGCGGGGGACATTTGACCCCAACCGAGGACAGGCTCCGCATAGGGCCGAGGAGCTTGCGTGGACTGGTGGAAGATTAGTGATCAATACAATAGTTAGAGGACCACATCAAGCTGATAAGATTTGGAAAGAGATGGAGCACTATGCTAGCGCAATCAATCATATGAATTTTGAACACTGTTCAAGTACAGAAGATGGAGCCTCGGCAAAACAGCAGCGTACAATGGCAGTCGGCACTGTGTTTAGAATTAGAGATGCATATAAGGTGGAGGCACCGACGCTTGACCCAATGGTTATTTCGCCCGTGATCGGCCCCGCCTTAGTGAGGAGGATCTTGGTTGATTGTGGTAGTTCTGTGAATATAATTTTCAAAAAGGCTTACGATAAGAAGAGGATGGAAGCCAAGGACTTGAAGCCATCTAAAGCCCGCATTCATGGCTTTAACGGTGCGCGACCAAAGCTGTCTGTTATGTCGAATTACCCGTGAGGTTGGGAGAAGGTGACCGAAGGAGTGTGCAGATGTTGCCATTTGTTGTCTTGGATGTTGATTCTCCATACAATGCTTTTCTAGACCGACCAGCCTTAGCTGAATTCCAGGTAGCTCTTGCCCCGTGGTGTTTGACTTTGAAGTTCCCAACTGATAATGGTGTTGGAGTTGTGCACGGTTATCAGGCGACTGGATGTGCCTACTATGTGGCTGAATAGAGAGACGCTCAACAGAAGGAGAAAGGTAAGGGTGTGGACAAGTCTCTCCGCATCCAAGCCACCGAAGACTGACAACCAGTGCCTGGGCCTTGGCTCGGGTGACACAGTCGGTTCTATAAATACATAGATCCAAAAAATGATGAGGAGGAGCTCAAAGAGACCAAGGCTGCACCAGCTGAGCTGATGATTGACATCACGGTTAGCCACGACGACCCATAATGGATCCTAAAGATCGGATCACAGCTTAGCCCCCTGATGATGAAAGAACTTGCTGGTTTTCTCCAAGTGAATCTTGACGTGTTTACTTGGACTCATTCTGATATGTGTGGGATCTCGCCTACCGTTGCAAGTCATGCATTAAATATCGACTCGAGGCATGTCCTGGTGAAACAGAAAAGGCACGACATGCATCCAGAGAGATCTACCGCCCTTAAAGAGGAGGTGGATTGACTCAAAAACAACGGGTTTATCCACGATGCCCTCTACCCTAAATGGGTATCCAATCATGTACTTGTGAGAAAGGTGAATAGAAAGTGGAGAACGTGCATTGACTATTTGGACTTAAACAAGGCATATCCAAAAGACAGTTTTCCCTTTCCAAGGATCGACCAGCTGGTGGACTCAACTGCAGGACACGAGTTGCTATCTTTCATGGATGCGTACTCCGGATATAATCAAATCCCGATGCACATTCTTGGTCAGGTGCACACCAGCTTCATTACTGAGTTGGATTGTATTACTATGAGGTAATCGAAAGTGTGCTATGGATCGTGTAATATGGATATACGATAATACAGAGTATAGTGATGATAGCTATACAGTAAATAGTGTGGAATATAAAGGCAGTATAATAAAAATAATACTAGAGATTTTTATACTAGTTCGGAGCTCCGTCCTACGTCCAGTCCCAGACTCCTTCTGGAATTTCACTAAAACAACAACCCTTACTTAACCCGGAGGAACAGGTCTATACAACCCCAGAGCAGCCGAACAGGGACCTGAGCAGTAGAACAGGATTTCGCCTCAGCAGCCGAAGAGGACTTCACATGCCTGAGCAGCAGAACAGGACTTCAACAAGTACAAAAGATTGTTTGACTTTTTGTGTTCTAATAACACAGATAATTCTGTTTATAGTACACCCTTCCTATGATCTTCTCCTCAAGTATAAATATGTATATTTGAAGTTTATGAAGATTAGAAAGGAATAGTATTGCTTAGAATATGATTTATATATTCAAGAGAGTTAGATAAGAGAGATAAGCAGATTAAGTATTTTGGAATGAAGTTAGGATATGTATTTATAGTTGTTAAATAGTAGCGACCATTGGCGAAGAGTTCCGGTTGAAGCGTCGCGTCCAAATCTCTTCGTAGAGATTCGTAACTCTTCACGAATGATCGTGTCTTTTCAGAAAATATAGCTGTTATAGAAATTCAGTCAACTGAGCCTCTGGGTCAGTCGACTAAATATTCAAACAATTTTTATTATATATCATATATATACTTGTGCACCTGTGCATGTTGCACAAATACTAGCAGGTCAGTCGACTGACCTGGTATTATCTGTGCAATTTGCACAGTTTACATAGGTATATGTAATATATATATATATTATATATGATTCTAACTTTAAAACTTTGATAATATATATATATATTATATGCTTATATATGTATAAATCATTTGAAAATAAGAAGATCATATATATAAGCTAATATATATGTAAACGAGGAGAGATCTTAACAATATTGACTTAACAATCAAAACAAAATAATATAAAAGTTGATGCACCGATTTTGATGTCTTGTCTCCATGTAGTATATATTCTCTTTTTGTCGTAACAGTCGTCAAATCTGTATGTTGCATTGATAGCTTCGTGTCATGAATCAAAACCAAGTCTCAACATTCTCCCCCTTTTTGATTGATGACAACCTGTAAATAGATATAGATTTCGACTGTATATAATATAATATGAATACTTGCTCCCCCTGAATCTTTGGCGATATATATCCTGCATTCTTAATGTTAGTGATAATTTTCTCCCCCTTTGTCATCGAAAAAAAGGAAAGTTTATATGATGATATAAATTATATTTCACATAAGTGTTAACATAGAACAATATAAAACAAAATAACTACTACTTATAATGTAAGGTATTAGAAAAAAAAATAACATTTAAAGCATGCGATACCCAAGGTTCTTATAATTTCCTAATTTTTAGGAAACCATATCCATTTGGGTGTGGTTGAACCTTTATAAATATAATTTTCATTATTAACTACCATATCAAAATAATCATCAATGTATTTTTCTCTATTTTTCCAATTAACAGGAGCCCAAATACTTAGATAATTTTTATTCATACTTCCCGTCAATGATTTTGTACTTCTAAAGAAATTATAAACATTATCGGCCATAGAAATATTAGAATTTCTATTAAAATTGGATTTAGACTTTACTCGAAATTTAGTACTAGCACTAAGATATTTACTATACATGAAAGCGCATCTAGTGCTATTTCTACGATCAGTTTTATTATATCCTAAACCACTTTTATCATGTAAAGGTCTAGAGCTAGATAAAATCATGTTTAAATCGTTTTGACCTTTATTAAATTTTTTGGCTTCACTGTTAAGTTTATCCAACTTAGCTTTAAAGTCATGATTATTATTTTCAAAAGAAATATTACTGCTTTTCAAAATATCAATTTGCTTGTTTAATTCAGAATTCTCCTTTTTTAACATACAATTCTCATTTTCGAGAAGAAAAATTCGAGATTCTAAAGTATCTAAAGATGATTGTAATAAATCATTTTGTCTTTTCAAATCCATAATTTATTTTGAAATTTTTTCTTTTTCTTTTTCAAACATAGTATCTTGTTCATCTAGAAAATCTTTAAGAGCCTCAAAATTATTTTTTAAAACACCCGGTTGATTTTCTAAATATAATTTCTCATTTTTCAATTTCTCATTTTCAAGTTTGATTGATTTCATCTTTTCTAAAATAAGAAAATTAAGCTTTGAGATCTTATCGCTTATACTATCTAATTCATTATTCTCATTTACTGAAATTTGTAAATCAGAAAGTACCTTTTTACAGTCCTCATTGGTCGTTGCTCTGATAGTTTCAGGCTTTTTTGCTTATTGTATTTCGACCGGATATTTTTTTGGCCATTATTCTATGATGTTGTGACGATCGATAGAATTCCAGGCTCTAATACCAAATGAAAGTGTGCTATGGATCATGTAATATGGATATACGATAATACAGAGTATAGTGATGATAACTATACAGTAAATAGTGCGAAATATTAATGAAGTATAATAAAAATAACACCAGAGGTTTTTATACTGGTTCGGAGCTCCGTCCTACGTCCAGTCCCAGACTCCTTCTGGAATTTCACTAAAACAACAACCCTCACTTAACCCGGAGGAACAGGTCTATACAACCCCTAAGCAGTCGAACAGGGACCTAAGCAGCAGAATAGGATTTCAGCTCAGTAGCCGAAGAGGACTTCACACGCCTGAGCAGCAGAACAGGACTTCAACAAATACAAAAGATTGTTTTACTTTTTGTGTTCTGATAACACGGATAAGTCTGTTTATAGTACACCCTTCCTATGATCTTCTCCTCGAGTATAAATATGTATATTTGAAGTTTATGAAGATTAGAAAGGAATAGTATTGCTTAGAATATGATATATATATATATATATATTCAAGAGAGTCAGATAAGAGAGATAAGCAGATTAAGTTTTTTGGAATGAAGTTAGGATATGTATTTATAGTTGTTAAATAGCAGCGACCATTGGCAAAGAGTTCCGGTTGAAGCGTCGCGTCCAAATCTCTTCGTAGAGATTCGTAACTCTTCACGAATGATCGTGTCTTTTCAGAAAATATAGCTGTTATAGAAATTCAGTCAACTGAGCCTCTGGGTCAGTCGATTAAATATTCAAACAATTTTTATTATATATCATATATATACTTGTGCACCTGTGCATGTTGCACAGATACTAGCAGGTCAGTCGACTGACTTTGTATTATCTATGCAATTTGCATAGTTTACATATGTATATGTAATATATATTATATATGATTCTAACTTTAAAACTTTGATAATATATATATATATATATTATATGCTTATATATGTATAAATCATTTGAAAATAAGATGATTATATATATAAGCTAATATATATATGTAAACGAGGAGAGATTTAACAATATTGACTTAAGACTCAAAACAAAATAATATAAAAGTTGATGCACCGATTTTGATGTCTTGTCTCCATGTAGTATATATTCTCTTTTTGTCGTAACAGTCATCGAATCTGTATGTTGCAGTGATAGCTTCATGTAATGAATCAAAACCAAGTCTCAACAGTAATGTCGTTTGGATTGAAAAATGCTGGAGCAACTTATCAGCGCCTAGTCAACTGAATGTTTAAAGATCAGATTGGAAAGACGATGAAGTTATATGTGGATGATATGCTCATAAAGTCACGATGATCAAGCGATGACATTAGAGACTTAGCAAAAATGTTCGACATCCTCGGATATTACAAAATGGAGATCAATCCTCTGAAATGTTCTTTTGGTGTTCCATAAGAAAAGTTTTTGGGTTTCTCCATCGATGCTCGTGGAATCGAAGCTAATCTCAAGAAGAATCGAGCAATTTGCAACATTCAGGCACCAAAGGCCATCAAGTAAGTATAAAGCTTAAATGGGAAGGTTACCACCTTAAGTTGATTTATTTCCAAAGCCACCGACAAACGCATTCCTTTCTTCGATTTGATTAGGAGAGGGAAAAGGAACTTTGAATGGACACAGGATTGTGAAAACGCATTCCAAGCTTTGGTTAACCACTTAGTGAGGCCTCCCATCTTGTGAAACTGGTGGATCACGAAGACATGTATATCTACTTAGCCGTGTCGGTACACGCTATAAGTGCCCTACATCTTCACTTGGAGAATCGAATCCAGAGACCGGTCTATTATGTTAGCAAGCGATTAATAGGAGCTGAAAGGAATTATCCAAAGATAGAGAAATTGGCGTACTACTTCCTGATTGTTTTACGAAAGCTCCGCCCCTATTTTCAGGCTCAACCCATCAATGTTTACACCAATCATCTGTAACAACCCGAAATTTAACTCATAATAATTAATTCGTTAATTAATGAAATAATAAAATAACTTTGTGAAATTATCATAAACGAGCCACGGGAGTTGCACCGTTGTGCCCGTGGTAATTTTCTGGTCAATTTCCATATATAGAACGTCAGAATCCGAGCTAATAAGCTAGAAACAAAATAAACAAACAAAGAAGAAAAACAGAAAATAATAATAATAATAATATATTGGGCTAGGTCGACCCAAGGGTCGATCTAACCACGCCCTAGGTCGACCGGCCGGTCGACTTAGGGGGAGGGGCGTTCGACCGCTCGGTCGACCCACCTACAGGTTTGGAACAAAGAAAATTTTCTTCGTTCTAGAGCGTTCGTACATGTATTTTGCATTCTTTAGCTTCATCTGGTCCTTCTGTTCTTGCATCTGATGGCTCCTATTCAGCCTATGACATGGTTGCATCCTATTCAATCCCCAAATCTAACGGTCTGAGATCCACTTCTACATCTATAGATAAGACCCTAGGCCAAACACTTTTTCTCACTCTAAGATTTTCTCCAATTGGGTTCACCTTTTCAGGAAGGACCCTAAGCGGAATAATTTTCCAAGGAGAAAATCATTTTAAATTAAAATATTTAACAACCCCAAGTGGATCCGGGAAGGCCTAAAGGGAATAGCTTAGGACCACAGGTGAGTGATTGTAATTATTTTAGATTTCTTTAAGTAATTTAAAATAATAGGGTTTCCAATAGTTATAGTTTTACTATGATTTTTAGAATAACCTTTTTAGTAGTTATTTACACTTTTTAGATTTATTTCAGTCTATTTCTTTTAGCTATTATTTTTAGTTAATTTTAGTTTATTTCTGTTAATTATAGCTTTTTCATTTATTTACAGTATTTTAATTTATTTACTGTTATTTATGCCTTATTTACATCTTTTTCCTACGCTTTGGATTTTCTTTTATTTTCAGTTTCCTTTTATTTCTCCTTCTTCTTCGCATATGGATTAGATAGATTAAATGCGAATATGGATTAAAATTATAAGAATACTGAAATAACGGATGATAAGATGTAAATTGTAAAGGCTGTAATAAAAATGGAATTAAGACTAAAATTGAGCCTAATTATGATATTGATGTTAAAATTGGACTAATTAAAGATAATTGGCCTAGTTATAACTTAGAATTATAACTAAAAAGAGTATAAGATGAAAGAAGCTTATTTTTACACTTAGACCTTGGGTTAAGTAATAAGCATGATTATAACGTAGGTTATAATAAGAAATAGAACAAAGTGAGGCTTATTTTAAGACTTAGGATAAATTAATAAGCACAAATAGTAAGAACAAAAGTAAAGGCTTATTTAAAAAATTTATCTAAGTTAATAAGCAAAGAATTAAAGTAGGACCTGTGTCAAATAACATTCCCCTATTTCTATGGACACTGTGTCTCACATAACCCTGAAGTGAGACGAGGTGTCTCACATAATTCTGAAGTGAGACGTGGGGCACGCTTTTGTTAATAACGGTAGTAAATGGTCAATAAGTAGAAGTCCAAATCACAGGGATTTGGGCAAGGGGCGCAACTAGATATTGTTTGGATGATGGGCCAGTACCAACAGCATTTCCCCTATTATTTCTATGGACACGGTGTTTCACATAACCCTGAAGTGAAACAAGGTGTCTCACATAACCCTGAAGTGAGACGTGGCATCTCACAGAACCCTGAAGTGAGACGTGGCGTCTCACATAACCCTGAAGTGAGACGAGGTGTCTCATATAGCTCTGAAGTGAGACGAGGTGTCTCACATAATCCTGAATTGAGACGAGGGGCACGCTTATGCTGGAGCTTGAGGTAATAAGAAGACCCAATAGGTGGAACAACAGGTAACATGAGCATGGTAATGGTTACGCGTGCGACTTCCATTCGGTTGCTCAGTAATCGTTATGAGTTCTAAGCGCTTAGTGTGTGTGCCTTTCGTAGGCACCAATGTCTACTGCGTAGGGAGCTTTAGCATCCGGTCCACAGTAGATTCTATGGAGTAGCAGGCCGATCAAAGGGTAGAATTAGGATTTCAGTCTAATTATAGGATTAGGAATTCAGCCTAATCAAAGCAGCTATCAAAGACAAGTGCAAACAATCAAAGTTAATCAATTATGTTGATCTAGTTAATTCATATTTATTTCCAGCTTATTCCTTCTCTCTATTTCCTTTGTTTCCTTTTATATACTAGAATCGTTGTAAAGTCTATTACTTTTACTTTGCTTAAAGATTCTAGTAATTACTATCATTCACCAAACTTTTAGTCTGACCCACTCCTCCATTTTCCCATTTTCCACCACTAGCAATCAGGGGCAAGGACGGTAAACTGTAGGCATTTGGAGATTTCTTCGGAGGAGATTCTATCATGTATTTCTTTTCTTCAATTTCAGTTTTTAGTTCTTTTTGTTGAGCTGGCATTTTGCGAGGGATGTATTGTACTCTGATATTATTGATACTATGGATTTTATTTCGCAAGACACGTAAGGTTATTTTGACATTTGATGTATTTGGTATTTGGCGACTTATTTGATTTATAAAGTAATTCTGAGGTTTTGTTCTAAATAGATTATTATTATTATAATTGTTTCCGCTGTTTATATATCTTTGTCTTGTGAATCTTAGTCTCTGCTAGTTTTAATTATACCTATAACACAACATGCTTTTTAGTGTGCTCTTTTGGGTATACTAAGGGGTGTGGAGTGTTACATTTGGTATCAGAGCCTAAGGTTATATGATTCCTAAAAATTTGTTTTAAAAATAAAGTATTTTTCCAAGATCAACCTATTCTTAAGTAGATTTTCTTCAAATTAGAAGTATTTTTCAAAAAGAAACTCTTATTATAGAAGTACTTTTTCAAGTATAAAAGAGTTTTCATAAAAATCCCCTCAAAAGTCTAGTTCAACCTTCTTTCGATTCTTTCGAGCCTTAGTTTTCTTTTCTTTGCATAATATGGCTGACTGGTTCCGTAGAGCTACGGTGCAGAGGTGCAAGGGCAAGCGCCCAATACAGCACTAGTAGGTGGAGGTCCTTTAATCCATCTACAGCAGCCAATTTTTCTAAGATATGAAAGAACTTCACTAGTGTTTGTACCAAAAATGGGTACAACACTCTTCGAAAGTTTTTGAAGAGATAAAATGAAGAAATTAAATGGAAAAAGATGGTTATCTAACAAAAACTCCAAAAACAGATATGAGAATGATAAAAAATGCACAGAAACACAAGAATTTAGAGTGGTTCGTCGTATCACCTAGGTCCACTATGAAATTGATCACTTTATTGATGTTTCTTTGATGATTACAATTGATTACAACGAGTTACAGCAGATAACAATGAATTACAGTAGTAAAATTCGTTAGTAGCAGCTGCGATGGACTTTGGAAGTGAATCCGGCAGAGTCTGGGCGTTGGAGAATTCCAAGATCCTCTTTCTGTAGGCTCTGGGGTCTATTTATAGGTGTAGGAGGCTGATATTTTGCCAGGATCTCGGGAGACTTCTTCTGGCACGTGAGAGGGCCCACGCGACCGAGCCCGTGAAGTTTTGGCTCTATCCGCGATCGATACGAACGAATTTCATATCGATCAGGATTTCATCCAATGGAGTCGAAACTTGGTGTGGACATTCTTCGTCTTGTATGTAAGCCTCTGTGAAAATTTGGTAGCATTTGGACTTGTGGATCGCGAGATAACATCGATATGAAATGGAGACTTTCGGCAGGCTGTTTGGTTCGACTCGATCATTTCGAATCGACCCTTCGAATTGATGGTAGGCACGTGATCAGGCAGTGACGTGGCGAGCACTCTTCGGATCGATCCACCTTCTTCGCCGAGTTGACTGAGTCGTCCTCGAACTTCGCCTCGTTCGTATCGAAGGTCGTTGCCTAGTTTGAGTCGATCAACATCGTGTTTGTTCGTATTGATCTGTAATACGCCCTATTTGAATCGATGGAGATGGCTTGGTCGTATCGATGATGGTGGTTCTGTTCGCATCGATGAAGGTAGCCCTTGTTCGTATCGATCAAAGTCACTTCGACTTGATGGATACGAACAAGCAATATTGTGATGGATATGAATAGCACAATGCTCAATGGATACGAACAAAAGTCCCACGATCGATACGAAATAGCAGTTGTCTGATGGATACGAACAGAGGGTTGCTGGTCGATATGAACGAAACATACTCCCCTAATGGATACGAACCACTTCGACTTGATGGATTCGAACAACTAGAACCTGATGGATGCGGAGTTGATCGATACGAACTGTGACTTGGCAATGGATGCGAAGTTGATCGATATGAACTGGGGCCTTCTGATCGATACGAAGCCGATGGATTCGAATAGAGGCTTAGCTATGGATACGAAAATTGAGCTGTTTCCTTTATTTTGCATCGATCGTAACTTGAGCATACGAACTCGGATTGACTTGAAATTTGGAACGTTGACTTTCATGGCTTCACTCGTCGTGTCTTGTCGATTGTAGCTTGATCTGGACCCGGACAAAATTCATCGATATCCATAGTGAGCCTGCGTATAACCGATCTCTAAGATGAACCGTCATTGGTTTCTAGTCAAGTTCTTGGTGTCACGGCCTTACCAAAAGGCAGGATAACATTTGCCCCCCAAAGTACGTCTTGTGGAAACATGATGTGCTTTAAAATGCTGTAATCTTCATTTTGATCAGTTATCGTCTTTTTGCTGAAAGTTGTAATCTTTGACTGATTTTCTCGGTAATATGAACTGTTGATTGTTAACTGTTGTACTCTGTACTATTGTAACTGATTGTTGCAGGCTGGTGATTAGTCGTTTGTTGTTGTAATCATTATCAGATAAGTATCCAATTCCTGTGAATGTTGAAATCTGAATATTAGTCCGACATATATGCATATATGTTAATCAGACTCTCGTTGACGTTGCCCGCCCACGAGTCGTTGTCAGTTTTTCTTTTATCGAATCCCGTATCGATCCTCTCCTGAACCGATGTGAGATTCGAATTGTAACAACGCTCGATGGTCGTTTTTGAATGTTCCTTCGTATCGATCCTCTCCTGAATCGATGTAAAAGGTTGAAATATGTATTTGCATCGATTTACGTCGTATTGATGGATACGAAATGAACATTTCGCATCGATGGATGTGAGTTTCGATGGATACGAAATGATCGTTCGTATCGATGGAGTTCAATGCCTTCAAAATAGCCTTCATTGCGTATTTCGAATCGATGGGCCTTGTGTCGGTGGATACGAATAACGACTTCGTATCGATGGGTACTGGCCTCTGGGAGCTGTGATTTGATGGACTCGAGAGGCGTAGTTCATATTGATGCATAGTGGAGGCAGTTGAAAATGATCGATACGAATAACAACTTCGTATCGATAGGCTCGGGTGACTCAGAAAAGCCTTCGTTTTGAATTTCTCTTCGATAAAGGCCTGAGTTGATGGATTCGAATAGCTTGTTCGAATCGATCCAGTGGTGACATTTCGTAACTGGTCGAATTCACTGGGAGGCTAATCGTTTCCTCCTTTCACATTCGAGTCCATATAAATACCGTGGACTTAGCCATTTTTCACTTTTCACTTTTTACTTTTGTGCTTTGCTTTCGTATCGCTCCAGAGACCAAGAAAGAAAAGTGTTCTTCGCCTTCGAATCGAATCACATCCTTCAATTCCTTAAACCAGTTATCAAAATCAGGTAATTGGACATCCAATCCATGTTATAGCGATGGAATTCGAAATCGATCGCCAATCTCTTCACACACGCAATCGATCTCCAGGGATGCTAAGGCCATAATCGATTCAGAGTGAATTGTTATGGTGCTCGAGCGATTTGGGGAAGAAGAATGGTTTGAAGGATATGAGTTACATGTTCGCATCGATCGATTAAGGAAATGGTTTTATTCGTATCGGTCTGGGGATGATGGAATTTTGTATCGATCCGTAGTTGAGAGAATATCATGTGGAGGGATGAAACGACTTCGTATCGATGGGTAGTGGCTGGAGTTTGTGTCGATCGATACGTAATTGACTTCGACGATCGATTCGAAGTTGATTACTTGTAATCGGTACGAAATGGGCATTATAAGTTGGTTTGAAGTCTTCGACGTTGATCGATACGAAATAGAAGCCTATGATCGATGCAGAATACGTTCCCCTGATCGATACGAAACGTATCGACTCGAACGTGATCGATACGAAGCGTATCGAGTCGAACACGATCGATATGAAATGTATCGATTCGAACTTGATCGATACGAAAATGGACCCCCTTGATTGATACGAGCAACTGCATTACGGACTGTCACGACTTGCATCTCTGGTGATCGATCTATGTCTAAGCCTTGATGGATTCGAAATCTTACACTACCAAATACTTGACTCCGACGAGCTTCAGCTTTGCATAACCGGACTTGACTGTAGAACTGTATACTTGATTGCCTTTCGAAGCTCGTCGATGGAACTATAATTTAACAAAATTTTAACTAACTTTAACTTGGATCGATCCCTAACATCTGGATGGCACGGTAGTGACGGTCGGCGATGACGGTCATTCCGACTGAATATCGAAGTCTTATCGTTTACATGCTTTCTCCAATTCCATAGAACTTTTCAAGTGATATACAGTACTGCACTGCACAACACATTCACACACTTTACACTGGGGGATGCACGAGCGTTATTGTCTGTTTAACGATGAATTTTTATAAGCTAGTTAGTCATGGAACCTTCAAATTCGCAACAGCAAGAAGTTCAAGGTTCAATCCCTCCAATAATCGAGATACCGGCCATCGAGGCCGAAGTCATAGATCCCGCATCGGACGAGTTTCCAACCGCCCGGTTCATTTGTCGTCCACAAGACTCTGTGCCGTTCGGCATTTCCGAAGATATGCTGGGACAGATATGCTTACGACATGGTCTGTCGCTCGATGACGTGTTATTGCCAAGGCCAAATGATAGACCACATGCTCCCCCGGAGGGGTTTACTGCTTTCAATCGTCATGCTTGCACGGCGGGGACTCTTCCTCCATTTAATCAATACATAAGGGAAATGCTATCATTCCTTGGAATCGCCCCATCCCAGCTACACCCCAACGGATACGCCTTGTTGAATAGCACTTTCATCCTGTTTATGGAAATTCTCTTTCGACCACCAAAGCCGATCGAGATTAGATATCTCTTCAACTTTAAGAGCCGCGGAGACAGCCCTTCTTTCACATTCTTGGAAGCGGTCAGGAACTGCCAAATAGTAATGGCGTCCTGGGGAAGGCTGAGTTACTTTAAAACGGAATGGTTCTACATTCGATGCCCCCCTGGATTCGCTAGGCGATGGTTGGATAGACGTAAGTGTTGCAGTCCTTCTCATGAATTATCAGGATAATAGTAATCGTTTTCAAAACTGACATACTTCTCTTCCTTTACAGCCGCAATCTCACGACCCGATGGTGGATATTTCAGAGAGCTAGTTCGGATACTCCAAGCAGTTTCGGGTGAAGAGAGGCACATTGACTTGGTTCTAACCGACAGAAACTTGAGAATTGTCGGGCTGATTGAACGTAAGCAAAGCATACGGCTGGAAGGGACACTTAGAACGGTCTCGAAGAAGCGGGTGAAACGCAAAGCGCCCGGAGTCGTAATAGCTGAAGAAGTTGATCTGGAGAGAACGCCCACTGATAACGAACTCCAAGCTGGGCCTTCTTCCAGTTTTCAAGATTCAGGAGGAAGGAGAAAAGGCAAGGCTGTTGCTCATAAGCATTCTAAATCCGTGAGATTGAAATCCGTGGTTATGTCATTGCCCGTTCCGGGGATTTGAATTTCGGAAGCTTCTCCCCCGCAAGTAGAGAATCCTTTCGAAGGGCTTGCTAATATTCCGATTCTAGATTATGTGTTGTTTCAACACGACACCGGGATAGAGGAGCTTGACAATGCTCTCGAGCTGAGCGGGTCGCTTGCTATGAGTGCGGTCGACATTTCTGGTTGGTCGGGGGGTTGCACATACATACACTTCACTGCACTCCATGATTCATAACTGTAAATCGTCCAACCCAAGGGATCACTAACTTTTCCTTCGTTTCTCATTTTCAGGTACGATGTCCAGGAGAGGATCAATTCTTGGGAGCCTTCGCTCGGTTCGAAAATCTTCTACCTATTATGACTCTCGTAGGAGAGATTCGGATAGAGACCGCGATCGCGGGTACTCTAATCAAGAGAGGTACGAGCGGGACAGGGACAGAGAATATAGACACCGATCTAGGTCTCGCTCTCCACCTCCTAGAATCCCATCTCCACCTCCCGTTCATGTTTCACATCCACCAGAGCCTCCACGACACAGGCCATCTTTTCACACTCCTAGATCCGAAACTCATCTCCAGAGAGTCGAAACCACGGCCTACATAATTGCAGAGCAGGTCCCAACTGAGCCCACAGGAGAAGAGGCCATTAAATTGGCTTAGATGAGGAAGGAGTTCCCGAACATATGCTTCGATGGCTATGTCTTCCCACCACACTTAAAAAGAATTCCATCAGGGGTGGAAATCACGGTGCATGATTACGTTCATGACGTCTACACCCAGTATAGAGAGTGGGTAAAGGCTACAGAGAAAGCTTCCAAGGTGGCTTTTGATCGAGCCAAAGAAATCGAGAAGATGGAATCCAAGCTCGCCCAAAAAGACCGAATTATACAAGTGCTCAATACCGAGGCCGAGTCTTCTCGGAAATCTGAAATTGAGGCCACCAAAAAAGCTGATGAAGCGACTGTGGCGATGGATAGGTTGAGGCAGACACATGTTGCCTTGGTGGAGGAGATGGGCCACCGAAATACTACAGTCACCGCCGAACGGGATGCGGCGGTCAAGGAACTCAAGGAGCTTAAGACCAAATTCTCTGACATGGCCAAGGAGAGGGATGATGCGAACAACGCAGCCCAGTAGGCGTGTGAATAGGCTGTTCCGCTCCGGGGTGAACGGGATGCGGCCGTGGCTAAGGTCCGCAAGGTAGAGACTGAGGTCGAGGAGAAAGTGAAATCGGCCGAGTCCAGGCTAAAAGCCGACATTGAATACCTTCTCGTTGTTTACAATGCTAACGTGCTGAGGCACATGAGTCTAGCCTGGCTCGATGGTTACCCGACACATCTATATAATGCCTGGGGCCGATTGGTAGAGGAGGAGAAAGCGGTGCATCTGGGTGAGTCTATTGATGAGTTTGAGCTTGAGAATCGCCTGCTGAATGAAGATGAAAGGAAGATTCTCCACGAGTCAATGATTTCTTAGTAGAAGGAGAGACTCGGCACCCAGCACCTGGAAATAGGAGAAGGTTCTAGGGTTGAACACCATGATGCAAGACTTGAACTTCCAGCTTTAACCCAGCCTGAATCCTTGCCTGCGGTTGATCCCCAAGCTGTTCCTGCTTACAATCCGGATCAGCCGCAGATGTCTCTGGCTATAGAGCATGTTGCTGAAGCCGTTTTGCCGCCTGCAAGTCAAACTGAGGAAGGTACTCTGAACATTCCACATATCCGCCTTAAGTCGGAATCTTCACTCGAATTAAGTGCTAACAGTTCTCTTATTTTTTGTCCAGTGATCGATGCTGCACCGGTTGTGCCTCCTGCTACTCAAGAATCATATCAGACGCAGGAGGCTATTGTGACCGAAGTGACCACTATAACCGTTACTGTGCCACTTGATGAAATGCAGGGAAGCTCACTTGTTTTTGATGAGCAGCTGATGGAGGAACTCTTTCGCCGTCATGGCGATCCTCTTGTCGACCAGCCATTTGTTATGGGTGGAGGCACTCCTGCTACAAGTTCTTCGATGCCAACTACTGATGCTCCCAGCGAGGCTCGAACGGTTACTGAAGAGGAAATATTGGCTGAGATCAACGCTGAGATGGAAGCAGTGGCTCATGGTGGCAGTTTCGGAGGTGGGATAGCGGCATCCGGTCCAGCTCCGCTCAGAATGATATCTCCTGGTGGTACAGTTTTCGACACCAGTGTGCCCGTTCCATCTTCTACACTTGATCATGTTCCTTCGACTCCGCCTGCAGGAAGCATTCCTATTCATTCGAGCTCGGAGGAGGATGTTGAGATCATGCCCCCGCCTGGAGACCGACCACCGAAAAGCAAAGGCTTAAAGAGGAAGGGTAGTGGCGGCTCCAATGGGTCTACACCGAAAAGGAAGCCGAGGAAGAAGAAAGATTAGACATGCTTACTCGGTGTATTTTGACTTTCATTTTGTTGGCCGTGTATAGATCCGGGTTCGGCCCCTACTAGTAGGATTTTTGAAACAAACTTGTACACGAATTTCTTTCATGAATAGTAGAAACGAAACTTTTCTTTTTTAGCTTCTTGTGTATTTGCTTAAGTGTTTCAACGGTTGAAATGCACTTGTAAAGTTCCAGCTTCCGAGTCAAGTTTGTCTTTTTGCGCCAGGTCTGGAAACGGTGGACATGGTTCACGATCGGGAAGCAAATTGAATTTTGACGTCGCACCGCTTCAGTCAACGGTCGATGCTTAAGTCCTGCCCCCCAATCTTGGGGATGAGTTGTAGAATATCATCCAGCGATTGCATTTCACTTACAACACGTTGAGTCTAGTGCCGCTGAACGGATGTTTGGGACAAGTGAAGATTGAGTGGTCCAACCATACTTGCTTGATTTTCGGTGATCATATCCGCACTCCGGGGATTTCCATTTGTTTAGTGGCGGTTGATTACGCTGATTTAGATTTTAACTACACGTCCGCGCTCTGGGGACTCGGAGTCAACAGTTATACTCCGACTCGCACTCTGGGAGTTCGGAGTTGGCATTTATACTCCAACTCGCACTCTATGAATTCGGAGTTAGTGTTTATGTTCCAAATCACACTCTGGGAATTTGGAGTTAATGTTTATACTCCGACTCGCACTTTGGGAGTTCGGAGTTGACGTTTATACTCCTATTCGCGCTCTGGGAATTCGGAGTTAATGTTTATACTTCGACTCGCACTCTGGGAGTTCGGAGTTGGTGAACAGACGGTCAGTCACATCTGCTGCATGTTTTTGGATTTCGCTCGCACTCTGGGAATGAAAGGTATATCAGGATCGTGGATGGTCGGATCACATCCACCCTGAGTCCACAAGTGAGGTCGTTAGATGGACGGGTCCACCCTCCTCAAACTTGGTTTGGATACGGATGAAGTCGTTAGGCGGACGGATCCACCCTCTTCGTAGACGTAGTTTTATACTCCAGTTCGCACTCCGGGAACCTGGAGTTAAGTGAAGGATTGTCGTGTATCAATCCTTTTTTTGACTTTGGTGTGATGGCTTGTCCCCGAGCTCGGGTTTCACTTAGCGAGTGACCGATTGCATCACAGTCACTCCCTATTTGAATAAATTCCACCTTATGGTAAAACTTAGCTCTCCGTGCATGGTGATGTTCATATGAAGTATTTCAAGTAAATCACAGCTCTGGCTCGAAGAGATTGCATTTTATTGTTGAAATAAGAAAATATGGCAAAGTCAGTTGCCTTATTACAAATTCTAATTTCGAAATGCAGAAACAAATTGCAAATATGGGAAATAAGCTAATTGAATAAACATAGCCTGTCATGTGTAGTAGCGACGAAGACTCTCACTATTCCATGCTCTTGGCATAGTAAGACCGTCAACGGTCGACAATTTGAATGTGCCATCTCCGAGCCTTCGTTCAATAACTTACGGTCCTTCCCACGTCGGCTTCATATGCGAAGGAACTGGATAGATTCTTTTCAGGACGAGATCGCCTAGTTCAAAGGTTCGCGGGCGGACCTTGGCGTTGTACAATCGGGCGACTCGACTTCGATACACAGCTGCCCTCAAATCAGCCTCTTCACGCTTCTCATCTAGTAAATCGAGAGATTCAGAAAGTAATATAGCGTTTGTCTTCGGATCATAGTATGTCACACGATGAGAAGGTACTTCTAGCTCGACTGGAATAACAGCTTCTGAACCATAAGAGAGAGAGAATGGAGTGTGACCGGTCGTGGATTTGTGGGTTGTTCGGTAAGCCCATAAGGCCATAGGAAGTTCATCGACCCACTTGCCCCCGACCTTTTCCAGTCGTTTTTTCAGAATGGACTTTATAACTTTATTGACAGCTTCGACCTGTCCGTTCGCTTGAGGGTGTGCAACTGCAGAGAATTTCTTTTGAATGTGAAACCGTTTGCAGAAATCTTTAAATTCAACACTGTCGAATTGGGTTCCGTTATCAGTAATAATGGTGTATGGGAGACCGAATCGACAGATAATGTTACGGACTACAAAGTTGATTACTTTTTTCGTTGTTATGGTAGCAAGAGGTTCAGCTTCAGCCCACTTTGTAAAGTAATCAATTGCGACGATGGCGTATTTCGCACCACCTTTTGCCAGAGGTAGAGTACCAATGATGTCGATGCCCCATATTGCAAACGGCCATGGGCTGACCATTTGCGTTATCTCGGTAGGTGGGGCTCTAGGAATTCGAGCATGTTTTTGACATTTATCACATTTCTTCGCATAATCTGACGCATCGCGATTCACAGTCGGCCAATAATATCCATATCAAAGTATTTTCTTGGCTAGTGCTTGCCCCCCGGTGTGATTGCCACATTCTCCCTCGTGTACATCGTGTAATACTCGTTTAATCTCATCGTGAGCGATACACCGGAGTAAAGGAACAGAGTACCCTCTTCTGTACATGATTCCATTCTGGATGGTGAATCGTGAGGCCTTCCGAAGGACTTGTCTCTTTTCACTCCTGCGCTCCGGCAGGGTTCCATGCTCAAGATAATTTTTGAATGGAGTCATCCATGACTCCTTATCGGGGATGGTTTCACATACCCAATCTATCTCTGCTCGGTCAATGCTTGGGGAAGTTAGCGTCTCTACGGGAACGAGTCCCATTTGCCGAGCTTCACCTGTACTGGCTAACTTCGCCAATGAATCGGCTTTCTGATTACGTTCTCGAGGTATACAATAAATGGCATAATAATCAAACTGATCCAGTACTTCTTGAACTCGAGCTAAGTAGGCAACCAACCTTCGATCTCTCGCTTGATATTCTCCCTGAACTTGACACACAACTAATTGTGAATCACAAAAAATTTCCACAGCGACAATTCTCAAATCTCTGGAAAGTTTTAGTCCAGCTAAGAGGGCTTCATATTCAGCTTCATTATTTGTTGCATGAAAATCGAACTTTAAAGCATAACATATAGATCGGCCTTCGGGGGTTTCAAGTACAACACCAGCGCCCAAACACCGATCGTTTGATGCACCATCAGTGTACAGCTTCCAGATGTATTCGGGAGATTCATTGGTTTCGGACAAGTCCTCTGGAATGGTAAACTCAGCTATGAAATTAGCTAGGACTTGTCCTTGAATGGCTCGCCTTGGAGTATAAGTAATATCAAACTAACTCAGTTCGATGTTCCACTTGAGTAACCTACCAGACGTCTCAGGCCGCGTAAGGACCTGTCGTAACGGCTGGTCGGTATAAACAATAATAGGATGTGCCTGGAAATATGGACGAAGCTTCCTTGATGCAATAACAAGGCAATAAGCCAATTTCTCTAGTTTCGGATAATTCCTCTCAGCTCCAGTCAATCGTTTACTAATGTAGTACACTGGCTTCTGTATCCTGTCTTCTTCTCGAATTAATGCAGCGCTGATAGCGTTTTCTGATATCGCCAAGTATACGTACAACTTCTCATAATCAATAGGCTTTGACAGGATAGGTGGTGTGGATAGATGATGAATTAGTGCTTGGAAAGCGCCCTCACACTCTGTGGTCCATTCAAAGTTTCGTTTTCCTATTCGGATCAAATCGAAGAAGGGAATGGATTTGTCAGTGGACTTTGAAATGAACCTGCTCAATGCTGCTACTTTCCCATTGAGACTCTGGACTTTTTTTTATAGTTTTCGGAGTTTCAAGATTTCTAATCGCCCAGATCTTTTCAGGATTGGCTTCGATTCCTCTAGCATTGACGATGAACCCAAGGAATTTTCCGGATGCAACTCCAAAATGACATTTCAGTGGGTTGAGCTTCATTCTGTATTCTCGAAGTATGTTGAACATAGTTTCCAAGTCTTTAATATGGTCAGTGGAAAATCGTGACTTTACAAGCATGTCGTCTACATATACTTCCATGGTTTTCCCGATTTGATTGGCGAACATCCGATTGACCAATTGTTGATAAGTGGCCCCGGCATTTTTGAGTCCGAATGGCATAACTTTGTAGCAATAAAGTCCCAGATTGGTTACGAAGCTAGTATGTACCTGATTAGGTAAATACATTGGTATATGATTGTAGCCAGAATACGCATCCATGAAGGATAAGAGTTCATGTCCAGCTGTTGAGTCTACGAGCTGATCAATTCTAGGAAGTGGGAAACTGTCTTTAGGACAAGCTTTATTTAGATCGGAGTAACGACACATGTTCTCCATTTTCCGTTCGACTTTCGGACGAGCACGGGATTCGACACCCATTCGGGGTATAGCGCATCTCGAATGAACCCGTTTGCTTTAAGCTTTTCTTCTTCTTTTTTAAGGGTGGCAGATCTCTCTGGATCCATACCATGCCTTTTCTGTTTGATCGGGACATGTCGCGGATCAATATTAAAAGTGTGGCTCGCGATGTCCGGCGAGATCCCACACATATCAGAATGCGTCCAAGCGAACATGTCAAGATTTGCCCGTAGAAATTCAACCAATTCCTCTTGAGTTTGTTGGCTTAACTGAGAGCCGATCTTTATCATCTTTGAATCATCATCATTATCAATCGGGACATCGATCGTCAGTTCGGTCGGGGATGCTTGACTTTCTTTAGATTCTCCCTCATCTTCAGTCTATCTTGGGTCAAGATCCCTTTGGAACTGGCTGGGGTGCCCGGGCCTAGGCCCAGGCGTTAATTGTCAATTGTCAGCAAAACGGACGCAGAGAGATTCCTCTACGCCCTTTCCGTTCTCATTTCGCTGCGCCTCCCACAGCTCGGCAACGTAACAGGCTCTCGCTGCAGCCTGATCTCCTTGGATGACTCCCACTCCACGATCAGTGGGAAACTTCAGGGTTAAACACCACGGGGCAATAGCTGCCCTGAACTCAGCGAAGGCCGGTCGGCCCAAAAAAGCATTATATGGGGAGTCTATGTCTAACACAACGAACTGTAATATCCGCACTCTCCGGCATTCTCCAACTCCCAACTCCACTGGTAGTTCCACTACTCCAGTGGGTATGGTAGCGCTCCCATTGAAACCGTGGATTCGGGACTGAAAAGGTTTCAAATCCTTGGCTTCCATCTTCATTTGGTCGTAAGCTCGTTTAAACAAAATATTCACCGAGCTTCCACTGTCAACTAAGATCCTCTTCATCCAAGCAGGACCTACTTGAGCTGAGATGACCAGTGGATCGATAGTGGGAGCCTCGACTTTATTAGCATCTCTATCTATGAATACGATGTCATCAATCATCGTCTTCTGTTGTTTGGCCGGAGCCCCTTCATCAAAACTACTATAACACTCGAAGTCCGCATGCCTGATAGAGCTGGCATACGACTCCATTTCCTTCCAGCTTCGGTCTGCTGGATGAGGACCACCACTTATTGTATTAATAACCAACCTCCCGCCAGTTCGAGCGGGTTCCTCTTGCCTTTCTTGATTTGGTGCACGATTCTGATTTGATGGGCCCGCACCTCCTGACTGCGGCGCCGGAACATACTGATCCAACTTCCGTTCACGTATCAGCTTTTCAATGAGATCTTGTAAATGACGACACTCATTTGTATTATGGCCATAACTTTCATGGAATCTACAAAACATCCCTGTTTGGACTTGTCTTTCCGTTGACGGTTTCGGGGCAGGTTTCTTGTATTGCATGGTATTACAGGTCTGCAAATACACATTCTCCAGCGACGTATTCAATGGAGTATAATTGTCGAACATGGGGGCTCTACGTCGTGGACCACGATTCTGATCTCGTTTTTTAGCTTGATTTCCACTGTCCCTCTGCCGGTTCTGTTTGTTTTGTATATTCAACTGAACTTTTCCGGAACTCTCCCCGGATTGTTTAACTGCAATGTTACTTTGAATTCCTTCAATGCTGGGCCCTGCGTCATCCTGCTTCCTAGACTGTTTCGCATCCTCCCTTCTCAAGAATTGGGCTGCCTTGGAATAGAAACGGTCCAATGACGCAGGTGGCTTCCCAGCTAACCAACTTCCGAACTCGGAATCAAGATCAATCCCCTTAGTCAATGCCATCAGGATAGAGTTGTCATTGGGATTTCTTATTTCTGCGCACGCAGCATGAAATCGCTCCAAGTAACGTCTGAGTGTTTCTTCGGGAGCTTGAGTGACACTTGACAGGGTATTAACATCTTTAGGCCTCGCTACGCGCATATGGAATTGTTCAACAAACTTGGTGGCCATTTGGTCAAAGTTAGAGATGGATCGTGGTGGCAAACAAGTAAACCACATAGTTGCAATGCCCCCCAAGGAAATGGGGAAACTTTGGCATTTTACTGCATCGTCAGCTCTCGCAGCATTCATTAGCAATTCATACTTCAGGATGTGTTGATTTGGATCAGAATTTCCTTCATAGACTGGCAGGGTTGGCATCCTGAAGCGCCGAGGTGGTTCAGCATATAATATGTCATCAGTGAAAGGGGTATGACTCCAGGAGATTCCCCGGTCGTCATTAGTGAGACCCTGACTTTCACGGATCATCTGACGAATCATCGTCGATATATCCGGCATCTGGATATTTGGAGGATGTTGTGCCAAGGTGTGGTCGAGTTCCACAGCGCGAGTCTGGACCGGACTCGGTCGACGGTCCATGCCTCGCCTCCTTGGTTCAACGTTTTCAGGGACATAAGGTTCTGGAGTATGATCCCGTTGGTGACGATGCGGATCAGCCTGATTTCTAGCATCAACTCCTTGTTCGGTAGTAGTGGCAGTAGCAAGGTTGCTTGTGACATGATAAGGAGCGGCACCTCCTCGGGATGAAGGTCCGGTATGATGACTGGTGGATGGTCCAGTCCTTGGTTGTCCAAGATTCAAGGCAGGTTGGTGTCCTGTGACCTGGGTGTAGCTTACATCCAGTCGTGGGCGTGTGGATCGGTGATGATCATCAGATGAAGCCGAACTTTCGGTGGAAGAATAAGAACCTTGATCTCTTCTGGATCTTCTGCGCCTTTGGCGATTCAGCTGGTTGGTCAACTCTGTGTTGGCGCGTAGTTGTTTAGTAAGTTGTTGCCGACTCTGGGTCAACTCTTGAAGCAGCATCTGGAACTCTTGTCTGGTAACCGGGCCTGATGGATCTGAAGGTCCGGCGGCATCTTGGTTGGATGAAGGCAATTGCACGAGATTCTGTCTGTCCCGTCCTTCTTGGTCAGTAGCTGTAGAAGCAGTTCGTGTACTTACCATGGTGAATTGATGAAGTCCTTTCCTAGATTTGATGCAAATCTGAATAGAATGGAAGGGCTTCAAAGTCTGAGATCTGGATCTTCTTCTTGGATTTAAGCAATCTGGTATCGATAGGAGATCCAAGGAGCAGGAGAAAAATTGGGTTTTTTTCTCAGTGAAAGCACCAAAGTGTTTGTACCAAAAATGGGCACAACACTCTTCGGAAGTTTTTGAAGAGATAAAATGAAGAAATTAAATGGAAAAAGAGGATTATCTAACGAAAACTCTAAAAACAGATATGAGAATGATAAAAAAATGCACAGAAACACAAGAATATAGAGTGGTTCGGCGTATCGCCTACGTCCACTATGAAATTGATCGCTTTATTGATGTTTCTTTGATGATTACAATTGATTGCAGCAGGTTACAACAGATAACAATGAATTACAGCAGTAAAATTCATTAGTAGCAGCAGCGATGGACTTTGGAACTGAATCCGGTAGAGTCTGGGCGTTGGAGAATTCCAAGATCCTATTTCTGTAGGCTCTGGGGTCTATTTATAGGTGTAGGAGGCTGATATTTCACCCGGATCTCGGGAGACTTCTTCTGGCACGTGAGCGGGCCCACGCGACCGAGCTCGTGAAGTTTTGGCTCGATCCACGATCGATACGGACGAATTTCATATCGACCAGGATTTCATCCAATGGAGTCGAAACTTGGTGTGAACATTCTTCATCTTGTACGTAAGCCTCTGTGAAAATTTGGTAGCATTTGGACTTTTGGATCGCGAGATAACATCGATACGAAATGGAGACTTTCGGCAGGCTGTTTGGTTCGACTCAATCATTTCGAATCGATCCTTCGAATCGATGGTAGGCGCGTGATCAGGCAGTGACGTGGCGAGCACTCTTCGAATCGATCCACCTTCTTCGCCGAGTTGACCGAGTCGTCCTCGAACTTCACCTCGTTCGTATCGAAGGTCGTTGCCCAGTTTGAGTCGATCAACATCGTGTTTGTTCGTATCGATCTGTAATACGCCCTATTCGAATCGATGGAGATGGCTTGGACGTACCGATGATGGTGGTTCTGTTCGCATCGATGAAGGTAGCCCTTGTTCGTATTGATCAAAGTCACTTCGACTTGATGGATACGAACAAGCAATATTGTGATGGATACGAATAGCGCAGTGCTCAATGGATACGAACAAAAGTCCCACGATCGATACGAAATAGCAGTTGTCTGATGGATACGAACAGAGGGTTGCTGGTCGATATGAACGAAACATACTCCCCTGATGGATATGAACCACTTCGACTTGATGGATTCGAACAACTAGAACCTGATGGATGCAGAGTTGATCGATACGAACTGTGACTTGGCGATGGATGCGAAGTTGATCGATATGAATTGGGGCCTTCTGATCGATACGAAGCCGATGGATTCGAATAGAGGCTTAGCTATGGATACAAAAATTGAGCTGTTTCCTTCATTTTGCATCGATCGTAACTTGAGCATACGAACTCGGATTGACTTGAAATTTGGAACGTTGACTTTCATGGCTTCACTCGTCGTGTCTTGTCGATTGTAGCTTGATCCGGACCCGGACAAAATTCGTCGATATCCATAGTGAGCTTGCGTATAACCGATCTCTAAGATGAACCGTCATTGGTTTCTAGTCAAGTTCTTGGTGTCACGGCCTTGCCAAAAGGTGGGATAACAACTAGTCTAAGAGGCAGAATGATTTCTGGCATAGAGGATTTCAAGGAGGCACGAGCTAGGTTGGAGGTTATGGAGCAAAGGTTTAGGATGTTAGATTTGGAGGACCTTAGAAGTGGATCAAGAAAAGCGGTAAATGCAATAACTATGGACGGGTTGGTCATTATGCAAGGGACTATAAGAATAAAACGATGAAGGGGAGGTGTTTCAACTATAGGCAGCCCAGTTATCTTAGTAGAGCTTGTCCTTAGAGAACGGTGCGAAGAGCAAGCGCACCTATGGCGCAGGTACAGGCTTTGGATGCAGCACTTTCTAGCAGTGATTCAGATAGAGGTAGGAAAATCTCTTTAGAAGGATTAATCTCTCTTTCTGATTTTCCCATTCGGTCTCTTTTCGATTTTGGAGCATCACTTCCTTTCATTACGAGTTTTTTGGTAGATTGTTTGCACTTGGACATCTCTTTAGTAGTAGACCCCATTGTTGTTTCAAACCCCACTTGTCTATGGTTTGTAGGGGTTTGAAATTTTTTATCCTAGGCGTAGAATTTGACCGCGACGCCTATTTTTTGGGATTTTCGGGGTATGAGATGATTTTGGGAATGGATTGGCTATCCACATATGGAGCTACATTAGACTGCGAGAGGAGAGTCGTTAGACTAGAGAAATGCAGCGGTAGGGCTCTCGAGGTTTCTTGCGACCCGCAAGAGTCAGTTATGTTGAGCTTCCTTTATTCCCTCGATTCATCATCATCATAGACTTTCCAGACGTCTTTGAGGAGGTTAGGGGACTACCCCCTAAGAGAGAGATTGACTTCAGGATCTATTCGACTGATAATGCTAAGCCAGTAGCATTACCCGTGAGGCACATGGAACCTAAGGAGAGGAAGGAATAGAGCAAGCAGATCCGTGAGCCTTTGGAGAAAGGATTTATAAAAAGGAGCATATCGGAGTGGGGAGCGCCAGTCGTCTTCGCTACTAAGGCGGATGGTTCCCTTCGACTTTGCGTAGACTATAGAGAATTGAATAAGCTCACGAAGAAGAACCGATATCCACTCCCTAGGATAGATGACCTTTTTGACCAGTTAGTTGACTCTGCAGTATTCTCTCAGCTTGATTTAGCCACTGGATTTCATCAGCTTAGGGTCGCTGATAATAGCATTGATAAGACTGCATTTAGGACACCCGACAGATTCTTTGAGTGGTTGGTTATGCCTTTTGGGCTAACCAATGCCCTATCCTATTTCGTAGATTTGATGAGCCGTGTTTTTAGAGATGTCCTAAATAAGTTCGGGGTGGTATTCATGAACGACATTTTGATGTTTTCCAAGAGTATGGAAAACCATGTTATTCATCTTGAGGAGGTTCTTCGTACGCTCTGCGTTCATCAGTGGAAGGCAAAATTCTTGAAGTATCACTTTTGGCATAAGGAAGTGTGTTTCTTAGAGCGTGGAGAAGGTCTACACATGGAAAGAGTTTGAGAAACGATTTTGTACATTTAGGTTCGGATTGTGAAAATCCAAAGAGAGGTAGGCAAAGATGGGAGATGTACAATAGATTCAGTTGATAAGGAAAGAAGAAAGCCCATGTGTAGATAATTGCCGAAATTATAATTGTTTCATATAAGTGGATTTAAAGGTAGCACCTTAGAATAAATATGAGTATAGGAATAAAAGACTTTAAGAAAATGAGATTTTCAAGGTTTAGAAAGGATACTCCTAGGGTACTAAGTAGGAAATCGACTTTATGTCTAACCCAATAAAATGAAATTATTAGAATTAAAAAGAAGAATTGTCAATATTTTTTTAAAAAGTTAATACTGGGTTTTTGGGAATATGGTAAGAAATTTAAATTGGTTTTTATATGATATAAATTTTGTTAAAAGTGAAATTCTTTTTGAAGAATTATAGAACGTATATAGCTCACTAGTTTCTTTGTAAGTAAACAGAGATTTTAAATATAAAAACCTAAAGGTTATTAAGTATCGAAAACGTAGGCTACAACATTTATTGTTGTAATAGATGTTTTCGTGAAAAGTATAGGAAGCATAGACTATAGCACTATTGTTATAGTAGGTGACTTCCAAAAGAAATGTTTTTACATAGTATATGAGGTCTATTAGTATTTATTTTAATTGAATCCATACACTAGTATTTTTGGGTGGTAGTAACAGTGTTTTACGCAACATCTGTTTTGACCTACATAAAAATGTGTTTTAAAGAAATTTTTAAAGAAATAACGTGATTTGTAAGTACACTAAATATTTAAATAAGTATGAGGAAATGTTTTCTAGTTATGGATATATTAAAAAACAGTTTTGAAAATGAGTTTTTCTAAAAAGAAAAGTGTAAGTTAAATATTAGGAAATTAGTAAATTTCCTAGAAATTTTCTATGGTAAGAGAATATAAATTAAAAAAACTTTAATCTATTGGAACGAAATGAATAATGATAAAATTTTCTATGAAACCAAATTATAAATAAAGATGTTTTGTGCAAGTTATAAGGAATACGTGAAAGAGATATACAAGGTATGGGAAGCACCATATTTTGTATAGCCTATTTCGAAAATTATAAAATAATTTCCTTGTAATTTCACATAAACATAAAATCCTCTTTTAAACGATTCATAGAAGGTTTTACCTTTAATAGTTTCTCATAAGAGAAAGTAGATCCAACACATTAAGGTATAAAACTGTTAGGTATAATAAGAAGATGTTTAAAAAAAGACACATAAGGACATTTTAAAGATATTTTAAAGGATAATTGTAACGACCCGCCATTTTGGACCATTCGCGTCCATTATAAGTGTATAGGTAGACACTCATGCCGGAGTTGAATTGCTCAAAATACCGCGTTGTTAATTTAAATTTGGCAAAACTGAACATATACAGTAAATAGATATAATCACAGATCACAGACACAGAGTAATAAATGCAGCGGAAATAAAAGAGATAGTAGTTCATGAAGCTACTATATGAATATATAAAAATACATCAGAGTTTACAACAGAAGAGTAATACGATACATTAGATACAAATCAGAATACATCACTGGAATCATCGAATACTGAAAACAGAATAGATGGCTGGATCTTCAAGCAAAGCTCCAACTCCAAAGGTGAGTCTCGAATACTGGTACACTCAGTCTGACCCGAGCGTAAAGCAAAAACACAAGACACTCGAGTCAGGATTAACATTCTTATATTAATAAATCCAACTCAAGTGAAATAGCAATTGAAATACAAGTAACTCAAAGGATGTTTGGAATAACCATCCTTTAAGGATCCGTTAAACTATCTACTAGGTAGTAATGTACGCTAAGTAGATAATGTCTATCAGTAATATAAAGATATCAAAGTAGGGTTAAGCAGGGCCCATACACCTCTTAACCTGTTTATTCCCAAAAGCATATACAAGACCGTAGTTTCCCCAAAACCGGAAGTCACCAGAGGGCAATCCATATACTAAAGGTACAAATCAAAATCGTAGTGGTCGCGAATAGGATAATCAGTATGACAAGGTACATGAGGCGATACCAACTAGGATACTAGTAGTTGCCTGATCCGGACTGATGTTGGGCATAGCAGCTACCACCCCAACATCGCGAACAACACTCCCAAATCGAGGGGTGCACCCAAATCGAATCACAAAAGTAATAGATATGGTATCGAAGAAGTGTGTCCGCTAGAGATGGCGATCCTCAATGGCCCGGCGCGGCTCCTGTTTTAGTCATGTCAAGGGTCATCCAAAATCGTTCTCTTTCTTCAGTCAACACGTTCATCAAAACCATCCACTTCGTTCTGGATCAACACTTCGCGTATAGTTATTAAAGTGGTTTCGGTTCAGATAGAGAGTATATCCATTACCGACCCCGGTCTCTTTAATAACTTTCGTAATTATTACACCGATTGGTCGTTTATATTTTTCAAAAACCAAATCAATTTCAATTTCAAATAGAATTCGTAAATCAACATTTCATTTGTCTTTCTAAAACAATTTCCAAATTTTCGTTTCAAAACTTCCAATTTTCCGTTTCAAAATCTTATAATTCAATTTCAATTTCTATTTAAAACAATTCAAATATTGATTCAAGTTCGTATATAAGTTTCATTCCGAAATCATTTAAATAAATTCTATTTAACATTCAAATCAATTTAAACTCATTTATCGATTTCATTCAATATTCGTTAAGTTACTTTATCATTCAAAACAATTTCTATTAAATTTCCAATTCATTTAATCAATTCTTAAGTTCAACTTCATTAAAACAAAACTTACAATTTTGAATTAAACTAAATTCGTCAAATCAATTCTCCAATTTCAAGTCTTACATTAATTCCAAATTATCACATTTCATTTTTGTTAAAGAAATCCAATTTCACTTATTTACTTCCTTAAATAATTTTCCAAAACTTAATTAATAAAGAAACTCAATTTCAATTCTTTACGAAGTAAAATTTACTTATTCAAAAGTTCAATTTTTCTTATTAAAGAATTTCAATTCAATTTAATCATTTAATAATTCATTATTAAATAGTTCAAAACTTAATTATTAAATAATTTCAAAGTTTAATAATTTCAAACTTAATTATTAAATCATTTCAAACTTTAATAATTTCAACTTAATTATAATTTCAAACTTGATTATAATTTCAAACTTAATTATCAAATCATTTCTCAAATTAAACAATATACTTTCACCAATTACATCGTTAATATTTCGTTTCAGATTATTAACATTTTCCTTTCATTAAAAATTAAATTTTCAACTTCATTTCAAAACCATATTATTCATTCAAATAAAATCTTCGTTTTATTTTTAAATCAAATTATTGACCAATCGGGTTTTTATTTAATTTCCTATCCTAGGTCAAAATTCAATTTTGGGTATTTATCATTTCAACCCGATTCCAATTCAATTCAAAATCAAAACATACAAAGGAAACTTGCAGTGTGATAACTGGGATGGTGTCAAAGTAAATAAACAAGCAATAACAACAATCAACAACAATTCAAGAATCAATTCAAATAATCCCGAAATAACCGTACTAATTCGCATTGTTATTTGTACGAATTAATATAATTATTTCTAGAATCTACACTATCATTTCATGTAGATTAAAGATTATTACATTACGGTTTTCACTTGTCATCTACCATACATCATCAATTTAACAACATACAATTGACGGTTCAAGGTGTAGTTAAACAATCCTACGTGTCAATAGATTTAACAGTTAAAGGGGTCATATTATACAAATGTCAGTTAATCAAATTTAACATTTAACTATCCTATATCAAGTTCAATTGCATACTATTTATCATTTCAACATTAACAATTTAACGTCCAATATAAACATCAACAATCAATCAATTATCAGCCAACCGTATTAACATCGCATAAATAATTAACAGATAATGGTGTCAAATGTCACAGGTGAACTGATATAGGCAATAACATATATAACAGTGTAATTAACTAACAGCAACATATTTCAATTGTCGTTTCAATTGAAATCAAATTTAATAAATAAAAGAACGTTAATCGTGAGTGAGTGCTCACCTTTCGAGGCTAAAGAGATAGACAATGAAGTTGAGTTACGAACCCAAGCACGAATTCTGAAGCAAAGCGAGATCGGCACGAATTCGACAAAGCTGATAGATACGCAATAGAATAAACCGAATCAGAACTAGGTTGATGCAGATAAAAAAAAAAGTATATTATATTATTAATTTTCTTAAACCCATATTCAATTTAAATTACATATTATTACGACATATCGACACATACATTTGTAAAACAAAACACTTGCCTTAATACCCAAGAATATATACTTTGAAATCAACCGTAAAATATATAACAAATATATATAGCTGATAGTTCAAAAATCTTAATGGGCTTTATTTCAACCTGTAATATTACTAATATCTTTTAGATGCAAATATCAACTGTAGACATAGGAACGTATTGAATATATACGTATTATTCAATATAATACAAAAGTGAATAGAAAGAATATGGCATCTATATGCATACTTATAAAAAATGCAAACGTTAAGAATACTATATAAGTTATGAAAACACAGTACAGATAGGATAAGAGATCACGCAGCCTTAAAATTTGAAATATAAGTTTTTCCATGATATAACACATATATAAACTATATTCACTATTATATATATACACAAACAGCAAGGTACTTAATAAACAACTGGTTATATATAACATATATATACAACGATATTTTATAAAATCGGTTCTTTGTACAAATTCATATGTATACAACCTTATATATCCTACGACATGTTATATAGTACAAATATAGACTTATATAGTAAAATTTACTGTAGCACCCTATTTGTATCATGTGCTAGCAGCCAATCAATACATATACGTATATAATGACTTTTGAACACAGCCAACCTACATACCCATTTTAAAACGTATAAGCTTTAATGCAACAAACATGAGCACACAAGCTTAAAAAAATCATTATATCTCCAACCATAACACACGCACACTAACTTTTATATTTATTTACATATGTCATAATTCGAATACAATACCTAGCATGTAAGTTTCGAGCAAAGCAAACCAATCCGGTGAATGCAAGGCTGTCGGCTTTGGAGATGAGCACGAGCAAGGGAGCGGAAAAAGGTTGAGACTGATGGCCGCAAAGTGATGGCGTCAACACCTGATGGGAAAACACGAGGCGATGCTGCGGAGTGAGGTCAGCACGGTGATGGGTGGTGAATGGCCACTCTGGCGAAGGAAAGGCGGGGACGGAGGCTGTATGGGTGGCAAGGCGGACGGTGGCAACATGGGCGAAGTGTCGGAGGGTCATGGGTTTCAGGGAGGCCATTGTCGCGCATTCACTAACGGAAGGTGGATGCGGTGTTGTGGGTGAAGGCGTGAGTGGCGGTGTGGGCCGGCGTTGGACTGAGCTGAAGTGGCCATGGATGTGGTCTCGGTGGTGGAGAGGATGAGGCTAGCGCGGAGGTGAGAGAGAGGAAAGGAGGGCAGATTTGACATGGCCGAAACATGAGAGAAGAAAAAGAAAAGGAGAAAAGAATATAAAATGAAGTGAACCAAAGAGCACAGGTAGGCTTTTCTTTTTAGCATGCGCATGTAGCTGTCAATGTATTTATTGAAATAAAGTTAAAAACATACAAGAATATATGACAATATAAAACCGAGGTGCCAGTTGAATAAGGAATGTGAATAGCCTGGTGCATCTGGTATAAATTTTCCTCTTCCGTGAAAACGAAACAACATGTAAATTAGAAGTGAGAATAGCTGAAGTCGGCACGATAATTAAGGAAGTATTAAAGGCAGTGACTGCTTGACTTCCAACCGTTGAAAGAATTTAATAGACCAAGTAAACAAAAGGCCCCAAACGTGTACCGTTACAGCGAACTGTTCAATCATTCCGTCGCACATCGGTCCTAATAATACAAAATAAATATACCGTAGAGATCAGCACGACGAGACGATCAAAACGGTATCCAAATATCGGTGGTATGATTGAATTATAAAAATTCGGATTTTCTACCAGCAGAAAATGCAAGAAAAACACTGAAAAATAAGATCGACGGAGCCAAAGATGTCCGAATTTGGAAAAACGACAAACTAACATCTTGCTCAGAAGATGGTTTAGAATTTTTCTATGTAAAAATATTTTGGTTTTGAAATCGTTTTATTTTCAACGCTTTTTAACTGATTAAATTGAAGTGAATTTACGCGCGAAATAAACTTTCGTATTTTCGGACGAAAATTTTCCAGTCGCTATGTTTAACTAGACGTATTCCAAATATTAAATTTTTATTTCAAAATTTTATCGTTAAAATTTCATAAAATTTCAACTAATTACGTTATTAAAACAGTTGAAATTTACGGGTCGTTACACTCTCCCCCACTCAAAACTTTTCGTCCCCGAAAAGGAACGAGGTAGGAGAATAGAAACAACCGGGAAGAAACAGGTTTGAAATACAAAATAACAATTAATTTAAACCATATAAATTCAAATTTAAATTAATTGATATTCAATAATTGATTTAATCCATTTCATTTCACTAAAATCAATCTCAACTATTTCTAAATTCATTATCTTATTATCCCATTTTCTTCAATTTACAATTTTTAAAACCATAAATTTGAATAGTCTTTTATTATAATCATATTTTTTCAGCAATTTAAATTCTTCTTTATTCCAAATTACTGTTAAATTTATTCTACTTAATATATCTACTCACATATATTTAACCCATATAAATTAATTTAAAACATAAAAGTTTGATTTAAATTAATTTACATCTATTAATTTCTTTTAAATTCAAGGTATTTTCATATGTTGATCAAATTTCAATTTATTAATTCTTTCAAAACAAATTTATTTCATTATTAACTGAGTTTACTTATTATCCTATCTAACTCCATTAACATCTTTATAATCAAAATTCAGTGTATAACATTTATTATATACACTCAAATTTTATTTATAAATTCAATTTATCTTATATATTATCCAATTACATATTCAACTTCTGAATGATTTAGGTAAGTTGAATTAGAATGCAGTTGAACAATATACAAATAAAATTTTCCCAATTCAATTATTCAAGTTTAATTGTTTATTCCAAATTTTTGGTTTTATTATAATTAAAATCATCTTTTAACAATATTTAAGAATTAGATTTCCGATTAACTTTAAACAATTTAGAGATATATATAATATATTTATATCAAATCAAATTAAATTTTAAAATAAGATACTTATATATATGTAAATCAAAATATACTGAAGAAATTCAAATCAAAATAATTTTTTTCAAAACAAATCTGTAGCAACGCTATAGAATAGTCTCTCCACTTCGAAACTCGAAAATGAATGTCGATGATGCGGCCGCCATCACCGAAATTATTTTCCAGCGACAAAGAAAAGAGCACTGATTTCACATTTAAAATTTCTATGAAATGGTTTTATTCGAAAATACTTTAGATAATACATTTTAAAACCTTTAAAACCAAGGTTTGAAATTTTCGGAAATTAAATTCTCAAATTCTTGATTTAAATTCATTTCAAATTTCAATCAAATTATACCCAAGTTTACAAATTCATTTATTTATATTTTGAAATAGTCAATGGTTTATAAAACAATAAATGAAAATTAAATACTATCATTTCAGACAACAAATTTGTTAACAATTTAAAATTTCAGAAAAATATATACTTGTATATATAATATAATCATTCAAAAATTTATTTTGTTTACCAAATTTGGAAACGATATTGTGTCGGTTTGCTCTGTTAAAGTGTTTTGGAAATCCTATCGATAGCGTTGATTAGACGAATCGATCGGAAACCCAAATCAACATCAACAACTCAAACAACACAATATATTTTAAAACATTTTAAATATTAATTTACAAATACATTTCTTTGCTCGACGATACAGGAATGAATTTTCGAAATAAGAATAGGGATTCAAATTTTTGCTGACTTAAATCAAAGAGAAATTTGATTCGAAGATAGGTTTGAAACAAAGACGAGATAATTAAATAACAAAATAAGGCGATGGATAAGTTTATATAAATCGCGGGCAACCTTAACCGGGTCAACCGTGACTTCAAAAATAAGATCGGTGTAGAATTCCGAGGTAAATCGACATTCGATCTCAAGAAATAGAATTCAGGTATAGTCCTTGGGGATTCTTAATTGGAGCTGAGCTAACTATAGCCCAAAGCCATGCAATCGCAATTTGGAACCTGTTAGGCCCTAGGCTCCTAAGCTCGTGCAAGGGACGAAATAATTGCGGAAAATTCTTTGATAACACTCCTCGTCTAGCAGAAACTAATCGAGCTCCGTCGCCCCTATTAATATCAAAGTTCCCAAGGACTAGCAGAATCGAAATAGCGAAATTCTTGGGTCATCTCAATACGAAAAATCTAAATTATCAAAAATTAAAAAAAAAATCCTTTTTTGTTTTAGCTGCTTCCTTGACTTGCGTGTTTCTTTTGTCCCTTCCAGGCGATCGGAAAATAAAGAAATGGTTGGATTTCGATCCCGGCTGACGAATAGGATTTATTCATCAATAAGACCCGGAGTGCTGCTTCTTTTGAGTGAGTTTGCGATCCGCCTCTTCAATCGTTTAAAAAAAAGAGTTGCAGGAGATAAATAGCATCGTAAACCGAGGATACAGAAATCTCCGATAAATCGATGCCTATTATAAAGTAGTTTTGCTCCTTTACGAATCATTCGAAGATTGGCGAGACCGCCGATCTATTATAGATAATATTCAGAATGGAGTTATGGGGTGCTCCAGGATTGAAAGAAGACGAATAGTGAGGGACACGAATGAATTTTCGAAACCGAGAGGAACGTTCCAAAATTCAAAGTAATCGAGTCAAAGGAAGAGATTGAAACTCGAATGAGAGTGATTCTGTAAATACATTTACCATATATGTTAAGTTTTGCCTAGAGCTACCAAAGCTCTGATACCAACTGTAACGACCCGCCATTTTGGACCATTCGCGTCCATTATAAGTGTATAGGTAGACACTCATGCCGGAGTTGAATTGCTCAAAATACCGCGTTGTTAATTTAAATTTGGCAAAACTGAACATATACAGTAAATAGATATAATCACAGATCACAGATCACAGACACAGAGTAATAAATGCAGCGGAAATAAAAGAGATAGTAGTTCATGAAGCTACTATATGAATATATAAAAATACATCAGAGTTTACAACAGAAGAGTAATACGATACATTAGATACAAATCAGAATACATCACTGGAATCATCGAATACTGAAAACAGAATAGATGGCTGGATCTTCAAGCAAAGCTCCAACTCCAAAGGTGAGTCTCGAATACTGGTACACTCAGTCTGACCCGAGCGTAAAGCAAAAACACAAGACACTCGAGTCAGGATTAACATTCTTATATTAATAAATCCAACTCAAGTGAAATAGCAATTGAAATACAAGTAACTCAAAGGATGTTTGGAATAACCATCCTTTAAGGATCCGTTAAACTATCTACTAGGTAGTAATGTACGCTAAGTAGATAATGTCTATCAGTAATATAAAGATATCAAAGTAGGGTTAAGCAGGGCCCATACACCTCTTAACCTGTTTATTCCCAAAAGCATATACAAGACCGTAGTTTCCCCAAAACCGGAAGTCACCAGAGGGCAATCCATATACTAAAGGTACAAATCAAAATCGTAGTGGTCGCGAATAGGATAATCAGTATGACAAGGTACATGAGGCGATACCAACTAGGATACTAGTAGTTGCCTGATCCGGACTGATGTTGGGCATAGCAGCTACCACCCCAACACCGCGAACAACACTCCCAAATCGAGGGGTGCACCCAAATCGAATCACAAAAGTAATAGATATGGTATCGAAGAAGTGTGTCCGCTAGAGATGGCGATCCTCAATGGCCCGGCGCGGCTCCTGTTTTAGTCATGTCAAGGGTCATCCAAAATCGTTCTCTTTCTTCAGTCAACACGTTCATCAAAACCATCCACTTCGTTCTGGATCAACACTTCGCGTATAGTTATTAAAGTGGTTTCGGTTCAGATAGAGAGTATATCCATTACCGATCCCGGTCTCTTTAATAACTTTCGTAATTATTACACCGATTGGTCGTTTATATTTTTCAAAAACCAAATCAATTTCAATTTCAAATAGAATTCGTAAATCAACATTTCATTTGTCTTTCTAAAACAATTTCCAAATTTTCGTTTCAAAACTTCCAATTTTCCGTTTCAAAATCTTATAATTCAATTTCAATTTCTATTTAAAACAATTCAAATATTGATTCAAGTTCGTATATAAGTTTCATTCCGAAATCATTTAAATAAATTCTATTTAACATTCAAATCAATTTAAACTCATTTATCGATTTCATTCAATATTCGTTAAGTTACTTTATCATTCAAAACAATTTCTATTAAATTTCCAATTCATTTAATCAATTCTTAAGTTCAACTTCATTAAAACAAAACTTACAATTTTGAATTAAACTAAATTCGTCAAATCAATTCTCCAATTTCAAGTCTTACATTAATTCCAAATTATCACATTTCATTTTTGTTAAAGAAATCCAATTTCACTTATTTACTTCCTTAAATAATTTTCCAAAACTTAATTAATAAAGAAACTCAATTTCAATTCTTTACGAAGTAAAATTTACTTATTCAAAAGTTCAATTTTTCTTATTAAAGAATTTCAATTCAATTTAATCATTTAATAATTCATTATTAAATAGTTCAAAACTTAATTATTAAATAATTTCAAAGTTTAATAATTTCAAACTTAATTATTAAATCATTTCAAACTTTAATAATTTCAACTTAATTATAATTTCAAACTTGATTATAATTTCAAACTTAATTATCAAATCATTTCTCAAATTAAACAATATACTTTCACCAATTACATCGTTAATATTTCGTTTCAGATTATTAACATTTTCCTTTCATTAAAAATTAAATTTTCAACTTCATTTCAAAACCATATTATTCATTCAAATAAAATCTTCGTTTTATTTTTAAATCAAATTATTGACCAATCGGGTTTTTATTTAATTTCCTATCCTAGGTCAAAATTCAATTTTGGGTATTTATCATTTCAACCCGATTCCAATTCAATTCAAAATCAAAACATACAAAGGAAACTTGCAGTGTGATAACTGGGATGGTGTCAAAGTAAATAAACAAGCAATAACAACAATCAACAACAATTCAAGAATCAATTCAAATAATCCCGAAATAACCGTACTAATTCGCATTGTTATTTGTACGAATTAATATAATTATTTCTAGAATCTACACTATCATTTCATGTAGATTAAAGATTATTACATTACGGTTTTCACTTGTCATCTACCATACATCATCAATTTAACAACATACAATTGACGGTTCAAGGTGTAGTTAAACAATCCTACGTGTCAATAGATTTAACAGTTAAAGGGGTCATATTATACAAATGTCAGTTAATCAAATTTAACATTTAACTATCCTATATCAAGTTCAATTGCATACTATTTATCATTTCAACATTAACAATTTAACGTCCAATATAAACATCAACAATCAATCAATTATCAGCCAACCGTATTAACATCGCATAAATAATTAACAGATAATGGTGTCAAATGTCACAGGTGAACTGATATAGGCAATAACATATATAACAGTGTAATTAACTAACAGCAACATATTTCAATTGTCGTTTCAATTGAAATCAAATTTAATAAATAAAAGAACGTTAATCGTGAGTGAGTGCTCACCTTTCGAGGCTAAAGAGATAGACAATGAAGTTGAGTTACGAACCCAAGCACGAATTCTGAAGCAAAGCGAGATCGGCACGAATTCGACAAAGCTGATAGATACGCAATAGAATAAACCGAATCAGAACTAGGTTGATGCAGATAAAAAAAAAGTATATTATATTATTAATTTTCTTAAACCCATATTCAATTTAAATTACATATTATTACGACATATCGACACATACATTTGTAAAACAAAACACTTGCCTTAATACCCAAGAATATATACTTTGAAATCAACCGTAAAATATATAACAAATATATATAGCTGATAGTTCAAAAATCTTAATGGGCTTTATTTCAACCTGTAATATTACTAATATCTTTTAGATGCAAATATCAACTGTAGACATAGGAACGTATTGAATATATACGTATTATTCAATATAATACAAAAGTGAATAGAAAGAATATGGCATCTATATGCATACTTATAAAAAATGCAAACGTTAAGAATACTATATAAGTTATGAAAACACAGTACAGATAGGATAAGAGATCACGCAGCCTTAAAATTTGAAATATAAGTTTTTCCATGATATAACACATATATAAACTATATTCACTATTATATATATACACAAACAGCAAGGTACTTAATAAACAACTGGTTATATATAACATATATATACAACGATATTTTATAAAATCGGTTCTTTGTACAAATTCATATGTATACAACCTTATATATCCTACGACATGTTATATAGTACAAATATAGACTTATATAGTAAAATTTACTGTAGCACCCTATTTGTATCATGTGCTAGCAGCCAATCAATACATATACGTATATAATGACTTTTGAACACAGCCAACCTACATACCCATTTTAAAACGTATAAGCTTTAATGCAACAAACATGAGCACACAAGCTTAAAAAAATCATTATATCTCCAACCATAACACACGCACACTAACTTTTATATTTATTTACATATGTCATAATTCGAATACAATACCTAGCATGTAAGTTTCGAGCAAAGCAAACCAATCCGGTGAATGCAAGGCTGTCGGCTTTGGAGATGAGCACGAGCAAGGGAGCGGAAAAAGGTTGAGACTGATGGCCGCAAAGTGATGGCGTCAACACCTGATGGGAAAACACGAGGCGATGCTGCGGAGTGAGGTCAGCACGGTGATGGGTGGTGAATGGCCACTCTGGCGAAGGAAAGGCGGGGACGGAGGCTGTATGGGTGGCAAGGCGGACGGTGGCAACATGGGCGAAGTGTCGGAGGGTCATGGGTTTCAGGGAGGCCATTGTCGCGCATTCACTAACGGAAGGTGGATGCGGTGTTGTGGGTGAAGGCGTGAGTGGCGGTGTGGGCCGGCGTTGGACTGAGCTGAAGTGGCCATGGATGTGGTCTCGGTGGTGGAGAGGATGAGGCTAGCGCGGAGGTGAGAGAGAGGAAAGGAGGGCAGATTTGACATGGCCGAAACATGAGAGAAGAAAAAGAAAAGGAGAAAAGAATATAAAATGAAGTGAACCAAAGAGCACAGGTAGGCTTTTCTTTTTAGCATGCGCATGTAGCTGTCAATGTATTTATTGAAATAAAGTTAAAAACATACAAGAATATATGACAATATAAAACCGAGGTGCCAGTTGAATAAGGAATGTGAATAGCCTGGTGCATCTGGTATAAATTTTCCTCTTCCGTGAAAACGAAACAACATGTAAATTAGAAGTGAGAATAGCTGAAGTCGGCACGATAATTAAGGAAGTATTAAAGGCAGTGACTGCTTGACTTCCAACCGTTGAAAGAATTTAATAGACCAAGTAAACAAAAGGCCCCAAACGTGTACCGTTACAGCGAACTGTTCAATCATTCCGTCGCACATCGGTCCTAATAATACAAAATAAATATACCGTAGAGATCAGCACGACGAGACGATCAAAACGGTATCCAAATATCGGTGGTATGATTGAATTATAAAAATTCGGATTTTCTACCAGCAGAAAATGCAAGAAAAACACTGAAAAATAAGATCGACGGAGCCAAAGATGTCCGAATTTGGAAAAACGACAAACTAACATCTTGCTCAGAAGATGGTTTAGAATTTTTCTATGTAAAAATATTTTGGTTTTGAAATCGTTTTATTTTCAACGCTTTTTAACTGATTAAATTGAAGTGAATTTACGCGCGAAATAAACTTTCGTATTTTCGGACGAAAATTTTCCAGTCGCTATGTTTAACTAGACGTATTCCAAATATTAAATTTTTATTTCAAATTTTTATCGTTAAAATTTCATAAAATTTCAACTAATTACGTTATTAAAACAGTTGAAATTTACGGGTCGTTACACTCTCCCCCACTCAAAACTTTTCGTCCCCGAAAAGGAACGAGGTAGGAGAATAGAAACAACCGGGAAGAAACAGGTTTGAAATACAAAATAACAATTAATTTAAACCATATAAATTCAAATTTAAATTAATTGATATTCAATAATTGATTTAATCCATTTCATTTCACTAAAATCAATCTCAACTATTTCTAAATTCATTATCTTATTATCCCATTTTCTTCAATTTACAATTTTTAAAACCATAAATTTGAATAGTCTTTTATTATAATCATATTTTTTCAGCAATTTAAATTCTTCTTTATTCCAAATTACTGTTAAATTTATTCTACTTAATATATCTACTCACATATATTTAACCCATATAAATTAATTTAAAACATAAAAGTTTGATTTAAATTAATTTACATCTATTAATTTCTTTTAAATTCAAGGTATTTTCATATGTTGATCAAATTTCAATTTATTAATTCTTTCAAAACAAATTTATTTCATTATTAACTGAGTTTACTTATTATCCTATCTAACTCCATTAACATCTTTATAATCAAAATTCAGTGTATAACATTTATTATATACACTCAAATTTTATTTATAAATTCAATTTATCTTATATATTATCCAATTACATATTCAACTTCTGAATGATTTAGGTAAGTTGAATTAGAATGCAGTTGAACAATATACAAATAAAATTTTCCCAATTCAATTATTCAAGTTTAATTGTTTATTCCAAATTTTTGGTTTTATTATAATTAAAATCATCTTTTAACAATATTTAAGAATTAGATTTCCGATTAACTTTAAACAATTTAGAGATATATATAATATATTTATATCAAATCAAATTAAATTTTAAAATAAGATACTTATATATATGTAAATCAAAATATACTGAAGAAATTCAAATCAAAATAATTTTTTTCAAAACAAATCTGTAGCAACGCTACAGAATAGTCTCTCCACTTCGAAACTCGAAAATGAATGTCGATGATGCGGCCGCCATCACCGAAATTATTTTCCAGCGACAAAGAAAAGAGCACTGATTTCACATTTAAAATTTCTATGAAATGGTTTTATTCGAAAATACTTTAGATAATACATTTTAAAACCTTTAAAACCAAGGTTTGAAATTTTCGGAAATTAAATTCTCAAATTCTTGATTTAAATTCATTTCAAATTTCAATCAAATTATACCCAAGTTTACAAATTCATTTATTTATATTTTGAAATAGTCAATGGTTTATAAAACAATAAATGAAAATTAAATACTATCATTTCAGACAACAAATTTGTTAACAATTTAAAATTTCAGAAAAATATATACTTGTATATATAATATAATCATTCAAAAATTTATTTTGTTTACCAAATTTGGAAACGATATTGTGTCGGTTTGCTCTGTTAAAGTGTTTTGGAAATCCTATCGATAGCGTTGATTAGACGAATCGATCGGAAACCCAAATCAACATCAACAACTCAAACAACACAATATATTTTAAAACATTTTAAATATTAATTTACAAATACATTTCTTTGCTCGACGATACAGGAATGAATTTTCGAAATAAGAATAGGGATTCAAATTTTTGCTGACTTAAATCAAAGAGAAATTTGATTCGAAGATAGGTTTGAAACAAAGACGAGATAATTAAATAACAAAATAAGGCGATGGATAAGTTTATATAAATCGCGGGCAACCTTAACCGGGTCAACCGTGACTTCAAAAATAAGATCGGTGTAGAATTCCGAGGTAAATCGACATTCGATCTCAAGAAATAGAATTCAGGTATAGCAGGAGATAAATAGCATCGTAAACCGAGGTTACAGAAATCTCCGATAAATCGATGCCTATTATAAAGTAGTTTTGCTCCTTTACGAATCATTCGAAGATTGGCGAGACCGCCGATCTATTATAGATAATATTCAGAATGGAGTTATGGGGTGCTCCAGGATTGAAAGAAGACGAATAGTGAGGGACACGAATGAATTTTCGAAACCGAGAGGAACGTTCCAAAATTCAAAGTAATCGAGTCAAAGGAAGAGATTGAAACTCGAATGAGAGTGATTCTGTAAATACATTTACCATATATGTTAAGTTTTGCCTAGAGCTACCAAAGCTCTGATACCAACTGTAACGACCCGCCATTTTGGACCATTCGCGTCCATTATAAGTGTATAGGTAGACACTCATGCCGGAGTTGAATTGCTCAAAATACCGCGTTGTTAATTTAAATTTGGCAAAACTGAACATATACAGTAAATAGATATAATCACAGATCACAGACACAGAGTAATAAATGCAGCGGAAATAAAAGAGATAGTAGTTCATGAAGCTACTATATGAATATATAAAAATACATCAGAGTTTACAACAGAAGAGTAATACGATACATTAGATACAAATCAGAATACATCACTGGAATCATCGAATACTGAAAACAGAATAGATGGCTGGATCTTCAAGCAAAGCTCCAACTCCAAAGGTGAGTCTCGAATACTGGTACACTCAGTCTGACCCGAGCGTAAAGCAAAAACACAAGACACTCGAGTCAGGATTAACATTCTTATATTAATAAATCCAACTCAAGTGAAATAGCAATTGAAATACAAGTAACTCAAAGGATGTTTGGAATAACCATCCTTTAAGGATCCGTTAAACTATCTACTAGGTAGTAATGTACGCTAAGTAGATAATGTCTATCAGTAATATAAAGATATCAAAGTAGGGTTAAGCAGGGCCCATACACCTCTTAACCTGTTTATTCCCAAAAGCATATACAAGACCGTAGTTTCCCCAAAACCGGAAGTCACCAGAGGGCAATCCATATACTAAAGGTACAAATCAAAATCGTAGTGGTCGCGAATAGGATAATCAGTATGACAAGGTACATGAGGCGATACCAACTAGGATACTAGTAGTTGCCTGATCCGGACTGATGTTGGGCATAGCAGCTACCACCCCAACACCGCGAACAACACTCCCAAATCGAGGGGTGCACCCAAATCGAATCACAAAAGTAATAGATATGGTATCGAAGAAGTGTGTCCGCTAGAGATGGCGATCCTCAATGGCCCGGCGCGGCTCCTGTTTTAGTCATGTCAAGGGTCATCCAAAATCGTTCTCTTTCTTCAGTCAACACGTTCATCAAAACCATCCACTTCGTTCTGGATCAACACTTCGCGTATAGTTATTAAAGTGGTTTCGGTTCAGATAGAGAGTATATCCATTACCGATCCCGGTCTCTTTAATAACTTTCGTAATTATTACACCGATTGGTCGTTTATATTTTTCAAAAACCAAATCAATTTCAATTTCAAATAGAATTCGTAAATCAACATTTCATTTGTCTTTCTAAAACAATTTCCAAATTTTCGTTTCAAAACTTCCAATTTTCCGTTTCAAAATCTTATAATTCAATTTCAATTTCTATTTAAAACAATTCAAATATTGATTCAAGTTCGTATATAAGTTTCATTCCGAAATCATTTAAATAAATTCTATTTAACATTCAAATCAATTTAAACTCATTTATCGATTTCATTCAATATTCGTTAAGTTACTTTATCATTCAAAACAATTTCTATTAAATTTCCAATTCATTTAATCAATTCTTAAGTTCAACTTCATTAAAACAAAACTTACAATTTTGAATTAAACTAAATTCGTCAAATCAATTCTCCAATTTCAAGTCTTACATTAATTCCAAATTATCACATTTCATTTTTGTTAAAGAAATCCAATTTCACTTATTTACTTCCTTAAATAATTTTCCAAAACTTAATTAATAAAGAAACTCAATTTCAATTCTTTACGAAGTAAAATTTACTTATTCAAAAGTTCAATTTTTCTTATTAAAGAATTTCAATTCAATTTAATCATTTAATAATTCATTATTAAATAGTTCAAAACTTAATTATTAAATAATTTCAAAGTTTAATAATTTCAAACTTAATTATTAAATCATTTCAAACTTTAATAATTTCAACTTAATTATAATTTCAAACTTGATTATAATTTCAAACTTAATTATCAAATCATTTCTCAAATTAAACAATATACTTTCACCAATTACATCGTTAATATTTCGTTTCAGATTATTAACATTTTCCTTTCATTAAAAATTAAATTTTCAACTTCATTTCAAAACCATATTATTCATTCAAATAAAATCTTCGTTTTATTTTTAAATCAAATTATTGACCAATCGGGTTTTTATTTAATTTCCTATCCTAGGTCAAAATTCAATTTTGGGTATTTATCATTTCAACCCGATTCCAATTCAATTCAAAATCAAAACATACAAAGGAAACTTGCAGTGTGATAACTGGGATGGTGTCAAAGTAAATAAACAAGCAATAACAACAATCAACAACAATTCAAGAATCAATTCAAATAATCCCGAAATAACCGTACTAATTCGCATTGTTATTTGTACGAATTAATATAATTATTTCTAGAATCTACACTATCATTTCATGTAGATTAAAGATTATTACATTACGGTTTTCACTTGTCATCTACCATACATCATCAATTTAACAACATACAATTGACGGTTCAAGGTGTAGTTAAACAATCCTACGTGTCAATAGATTTAACAGTTAAAGGGGTCATATTATACAAATGTCAGTTAATCAAATTTAACATTTAACTATCCTATATCAAGTTCAATTGCATACTATTTATCATTTCAACATTAACAATTTAACGTCCAATATAAACATCAACAATCAATCAATTATCAGCCAACCGTATTAACATCGCATAAATAATTAACAGATAATGGTGTCAAATGTCACAGGTGAACTGATATAGGCAATAACATATATAACAGTGTAATTAACTAACAGCAACATATTTCAATTGTCGTTTCAATTGAAATCAAATTTAATAAATAAAAGAACGTTAATCGTGAGTGAGTGCTCACCTTTCGAGGCTAAAGAGATAGACAATGAAGTTGAGTTACGAACCCAAGCACGAATTCTGAAGCAAAGCGAGATCGGCACGAATTCGACAAAGCTGATAGATACGCAATAGAATAAACCGAATCAGAACTAGGTTGATGCAGATAAAAAAAAGTATATTATATTATTAATTTTCTTAAACCCATATTCAATTTAAATTACATATTATTACGACATATCGACACATACATTTGTAAAACAAAACACTTGCCTTAATACCCAAGAATATATACTTTGAAATCAACCGTAAAATATATAACAAATATATATAGCTGATAGTTCAAAAATCTTAATGGGCTTTATTTCAACCTGTAATATTACTAATATCTTTTAGATGCAAATATCAACTGTAGACATAGGAACGTATTGAATATATACGTATTATTCAATATAATACAAAAGTGAATAGAAAGAATATGGCATCTATATGCATACTTATAAAAAATGCAAACGTTAAGAATACTATATAAGTTATGAAAACACAGTACAGATAGGATAAGAGATCACGCAGCCTTAAAATTTGAAATATAAGTTTTTCCATGATATAACACATATATAAACTATATTCACTATTATATATATACACAAACAGCAAGGTACTTAATAAACAACTGGTTATATATAACATATATATACAACGATATTTTATAAAATCGGTTCTTTGTACAAATTCATATGTATACAACCTTATATATCCTACGACATGTTATATAGTACAAATATAGACTTATATAGTAAAATTTACTGTAGCACCCTATTTGTATCATGTGCTAGCAGCCAATCAATACATATACGTATATAATGACTTTTGAACACAGCCAACCTACATACCCATTTTAAAACGTATAAGCTTTAATGCAACAAACATGAGCACACAAGCTTAAAAAAATCATTATATCTCCAACCATAACACACGCACACTAACTTTTATATTTATTTACATATGTCATAATTCGAATACAATACCTAGCATGTAAGTTTCGAGCAAAGCAAACCAATCCGGTGAATGCAAGGCTGTCGGCTTTGGAGATGAGCACGAGCAAGGGAGCGGAAAAAGGTTGAGACTGATGGCCGCAAAGTGATGGCGTCAACACCTGATGGGAAAACACGAGGCGATGCTGCGGAGTGAGGTCAGCACGGTGATGGGTGGTGAATGGCCACTCTGGCGAAGGAAAGGCGGGGACGGAGGCTGTATGGGTGGCAAGGCGGACGGTGGCAACATGGGCGAAGTGTCGGAGGGTCATGGGTTTCAGGGAGGCCATTGTCGCGCATTCACTAACGGAAGGTGGATGCGGTGTTGTGGGTGAAGGCGTGAGTGGCGGTGTGGGCCGGCGTTGGACTGAGCTGAAGTGGCCATGGATGTGGTCTCGGTGGTGGAGAGGATGAGGCTAGCGCGGAGGTGAGAGAGAGGAAAGGAGGGCAGATTTGACATGGCCGAAACATGAGAGAAGAAAAAGAAAAGGAGAAAAGAATATAAAATGAAGTGAACCAAAGAGCACAGGTAGGCTTTTCTTTTTAGCATGCGCATGTAGCTGTCAATGTATTTATTGAAATAAAGTTAAAAACATACAAGAATATATGACAATATAAAACCGAGGTGCCAGTTGAATAAGGAATGTGAATAGCCTGGTGCATCTGGTATAAATTTTCCTCTTCCGTGAAAACGAAACAACATGTAAATTAGAAGTGAGAATAGCTGAAGTCGGCACGATAATTAAGGAAGTATTAAAGGCAGTGACTGCTTGACTTCCAACCGTTGAAAGAATTTAATAGACCAAGTAAACAAAAGGCCCCAAACGTGTACCGTTACAGCGAACTGTTCAATCATTCCGTCGCACATCGGTCCTAATAATACAAAATAAATATACCGTAGAGATCAGCACGACGAGACGATCAAAACGGTATCCAGATATCGGTGGTATGATTGAATTATAAAAATTCGGATTTTCTACCAGCAGAAAATGCAAGAAAAACACTGAAAAATAAGATCGACGGAGCCAAAGATGTCCGAATTTGGAAAAACGACAAACTAACATCTTGCTCAGAAGATGGTTTAGAATTTTTCTATGTAAAAATATTTTGGTTTTGAAATCGTTTTATTTTCAACGCTTTTTAACTGATTAAATTGAAGTGAATTTACGCGCGAAATAAACTTTCGTATTTTCGGACGAAAATTTTCCAGTCGCTATGTTTAACTAGACGTATTCCAAATATTAAATTTTTATTTCAAAATTTTATCGTTAAAATTTCATAAAATTTCAACTAATTACGTTATTAAAACAGTTGAAATTTACGGGTCGTTACAATAATGGTTTGGTGAAAAAGTAAATAAGTTTTTGGAAATGAAAAACTTAATAATAGTAAAATTTGAAAATTCAAATTTTTATAGAAAGCTGTAAAAGTCTTAAAAGAAAAAGAGGAATAAGTTTTAGACTTAAATTTTTGGAAGTTTTCCCCTCTAGGTTTGGGGAATAATGTTAAGTAACCAAGTATTTTTGAATTTAATAGAAACTTAAAGATAACAGTTTTAAAGACAAAGGTTTTGGGATTTGATGTTTTAAAAATGTAGAAACCTTACTTTTTAAAGTGGAACTATAAACACCGAACCAAACTTCTAAATGTGAAGTAGATAGGAATCATTTCCTAGGTGTAACGGAAAAAGTGCAAGGCTATAGCAGTGATTACTTTAAAAGTAATGATAGAAGTTCCCATGGAGTGTGTAGGACACTAGTAAGAACCTAGGAATGTTGATTCATGTGTGCAGACTAAAGGAGAGCAGTAAAGTGAAATTAGTAAGATAGTAAGACACGCATGGTTGAGAATGAGTATTCTTGATTTTGAGAAACTTGGGAGAAGCATCCTCCTTTAGTGGAATTCCTATATGATAGTAGTTTTCAAGCTAGCATTGGAGTGACACCTTTCGAAGCTCTTTATGAAAGACCATGCAAGTCACCTTCGTGTTGCTTAGAGTCTATAGAGAGATTGCTACTTGGTCCCGACATGGTTAGAAAGACTTCAGAGAAGATTGGTTTGATTAGGAGAAAATTTGTATCTCATATCCTCATCTTTTCGATAATAAGTTTTAGAATTTCCTATTTCCATCTTTAGTTTTGAATAGGTTCTTTCCTTTATTATCCTTTGGAAGGGTAGAGCTTAGGACTTAACCCATGGATGGTAGGATTTGATGTAAACATGTTAATAGGACATGTTATGAATGATGTATGCAAGTGGTTGCAAGTGTTTGCTAGTGGATGCTATGGACGCATATACTTACACTAGGCACTATTATCTCTTAGGGATCGGCCTAACTAGGACACTAGAGCATATGCATATGGATGTGTGCGCATTTGCATTTTTATTTATTTCCATGATTGCTATAAATGGATGATTTTCACATGATTGTTGCATTTGGATGATGTTTGTAGCACACATATAGAACTATCAGTTATCATTAGGAATTTTTGCATTCATTTGGATACATGGCACAGACATGATTGCATAAAAGGAGGTCAACTGAATCAGTGGATCGCCAAATCTTTTGCATTAGTTAGGACATTAACACTACAGTAATTGCTTAAGTATCATAAATTGCATTAGAAAAACTTAAGGAAAATTGACGAATGGATGATGGTTGAGTAGCTGGTTGTAGAACTTGGATGAAAACATTAGTTCATTCTTTTATCCTTAGAGATTTCGGGGACGAAATCCCTTAAGGAGGGGAGAATGTAACAACCCGAAATTTAACCCATAGTAATTAATTCGTTAATTAATGAAATAATAAAATAACTTTGTGAAATTATCAAAATCAAGCCACGAGAGTTGGACCGTTGTGTCCGTGTTAATTTTCCGGTCAACTTCCATATATAGAACGTCAGAATCCGAGCTAATATGAGCTAGAAACAAAATAAACAAGAAAAGAGGAAAAATGGAAAAAAATAATATTGGGCTAGGTTGACCCAAGGGTCGACCTAACCACGCCCTAGGTCGACCGGCCAGTCGACCTAGGGGGAGGGGCGGTCGACCGCCCGGTCGATCCGCCTATAGGTTTGGAACGAAGAAAATTTTCTTCGTTCTAGAGCGTTCGTACGCGTATTTTGCATTTTTTAGCTTCATTTGGTCCTTCTGTTCTTGCATCCGATGGCTCCTATTCAGCCTATGATGTGGTTGCATCCTATTCAATCCTCAAATCTAACAGTCTGAGATCCACTTCTACACCTATAGATAAGACCCTAGGCCTAACACTTTTCTCAGTCTAAAATTTTCTCCAATTGGGTTCACCTTTTAAGGAAAGACCCTAAGCGGAATAATTTTCCAAGGAGAAAATCGTTTTAAATCAAAATATTTAACAACCCCAAGTGGATCCGGGAAGGCCAAAAAGGAAGCGATTAGGACCACAGGTGAGTGATTGTAATTATTTTAGATTTCTTTAAGTAATTTAAAATAATAGGGTTTCCAATAGTTGTAGCTACGTTTTTTGGAATAACCTTTTTAGTAGTTTATTTATAGTTTTTAGAATTATTTTCAGTCTATTTCTTTTAGCTATTATTTTTAGTTAATTTTTGTTTATTTCTGTTAATTATAGCTTTTCCATTTATTTACAGTATTTTAATTTATTTACTGTTATTTATGCATTATTTACATCTTTTTCCGACGCTTTGGATTTTCTTCTATTTTCAATTTCCTTTTATTTCTCCTTCTTCTTCACGTATGGATTAGAATAGATTAAATGCGAATATGGATTAAAATTATAAGAATACTAAAATAACGAAAGATAAGATGTAAATGGTAAAGACTGTAATAAAAATGGAATTAAGACTGAAATTGAGCCTAATTATGATAATGATGTTAGAATTGGACTAATTAAAGATAATTGGTCTAGGTATAACTTAGAATTATAACTAAAAAGAGTATAAGATAAAAGAAGCTTATTTTTACACTTAGACCTTGAGTTAAGTAATAAGCATGATTATAACATAGGTTATAATAAGAAATAGAATAGAGTGAGGCTTATTTTAAGACTTAGGATAAATTAATAAGCACAGATAGTAAGAACAAAAGTAAAGGCTTATTTAAATAATTTATCTAAGTTAATAAGCAAAGAATTAAAGTAGGACCTGTACCAAATAACATTCCCCTATTTCTATGGACATGGTGTTTCACATAACCCTGAAGTGAAACGAGGTGTCTCACATAACCCTGAACTGAGACGAGGTGTCTCACATATCCTAAAGTAAGACGAGGGACATGCTTATGTTAATAATGGTAGTAAATGGTCAATAAGTAGAAGTCCAAATCATGAGGATTTGGGCAAGGGGCGCAACTAGATATTGTTTGGATGATGGGCCAGTACCAACAGCATTTCCCCTATTATTTCTATGGACACGGAGTTTCACATAACCCTGAAGTGAGACGAGGTGTCTCACATAACCCTGAAGTGAGACGAGGTGTCTCACATAATCCTTAAGTGAGACGAGGGGCACACTTATGATGGAGCTTGAGGTAATAAGAAGACCCAATAGGTTGAACAACAAGTAACATGAGCATGGTGGCGATTACGCGTGCAACTTCCATTCGGGTGCTCAGTAATCGTTATGAGTTCTAAGCGCTTAGTGTGTGCCTTTCATAGGCACCAATGTCTACTGCGTAGGGAGCTTTAGCGTCCGGTCCACAGTAGATTCTATGGAGTAGCAGGCCGATCAAAGGGTAGAATTAGGATTTCTGCCTAATTATAGGATTAGGAATTCAGCCTAATCAAAGAAGCTATCAAAGACAAGTGCAAACAATCAAAGTTAATCAATTATGTTGATCTAGTTAATTCGTATTTATTTCTAGCTTATTCCTTCTCTCTATTTCCTTTGTTTCCTTTTATATACTAGAATCGTTGTAAAGTCTATTACTTTTACTTTGCTTAAAGATTCTAGTAATTACTATCATTCACCAGACTTTTAGTCTGACCCACTCCTCCATTTTCCCCTTTGCCCTTACAGGCAATCAGGGGCAAGGACGGTAAACTACAGGCATTTGGAGATTTCTTCGGAGGAGATTCTATCATGTATTTCTTTTCTTCAGTTTCAGTTTTTATTTCTTTTTGTTGAGCTGGCATTTTGTGAGGGATGTATTGTACTCTGATATTATTGATACTATGGATTTTATTTCGCAAGACACGTAAGGTTATTTTGACATTTGATTTATTTTGTATTTGGCGACTTATTTGATTTATAAAGTAATTCTGAGGTTTTGTTCTAAATAGATTATTATTATTATAATTGTTTCCGCTGTTTATATATTTTTGTCTTGTGAATCTTAGTCTCTGCTAGTTTTAGTTATACCTACCACCCAACATGCCTTTTAGTGTGCTCTTTTGGGTATACTAAGGGGTGTGGGGTGTTACATCATCTATTACGACAGGTCCTACAAAGACCTGAGATGTCTGGAAGGTTACTCAAGTGAAACATCAAACTGACTCAATTCGACATCACTTATATCCCTCGGAGATCCATTCAGGGATAGGTACTAGCAGACTTTATAGCAGAATTCACTACACAGGATGATCTCTGAGAAAGCGTTGGAGCCTCTACCATTCGGTGGAAAATGTATACAGATGGAGCATCCAATAATTGTTGTTCTGGAGCCAGAATCGTGCTAGTAACCTTGGAAGATTGATCAATTTGCTACGCTTTGAAGCTTGACTTCCTAGCAACAAACAACGAAGCTGAGTATGAAGCACTGATTGCTGGACTCAAACTTGCCAAAGAACTGGGGATAAAATCTCTTGAAATCTTTTGCGTTTCCCAATCGGTAGTATATCAAGTTAGGGAAGATTACCAGGCATAAGGACAACGAGTCACTTCGTATCTTATCCAAGACCAAGAGCTATTGACTGGCTTTGAGTATTATGACATCACGCACATTCCCTGGGATCAAAACAAAGGGGCAACCTCATTGGCAAAGTTTGCTAGCACCAGGGATGCACAACAAATGGGCTTGGTTCCCATCGAAGTACTAGACTCTCCGAGCATAAAACAGATGGAAATCAACTGGGTACTTGAGATGGAGCTTGAAAAGGAGCCATGGATGACTCTGATTAAAGACTATTTGCTACAGGGAGTCCTTCCTGAACGAAGGAATGAAAGGCGACAAGTCCTCTACAAAGCTTCATGGTATATCATTCAGGAAGGAGTCATGTATAGAAAAGGTTTTTCCATTCCCCTACTTTGGTGTATCACTCATGATGAAATAAAACAAGTCCAAAATAAAGTTCATGAAGGTAAATGTGGCGAGCACATTGGGGGCAAACCAAGCAAAGAAAATACTCTGTTATGGGTATTATTGGCCGACTGTCAACTGAGATGCTACTGATTTCGCTAAGCGATGCGACAAGTACTAGATGTATGCAAAAGTTTCGAGAGCTCCATCGATGGAAATCACACAAATGGTCGGTCCATGACCGTTTTCCATATGGGGCATAGATATTATCGGTTCCTTACCGATCTCTAAAGGTCGTGTGAAGTATGCCATCGTCGCAATTGATTACTTGACCAAATGGGCCGAAGCGGAACCTTTAGCCACGATTACAACAAAGAAAGTAATCAACTTCATCGTTCTAAACATCATATATCATTTTGGCCTTCCACAAACCACTATAACTGATAAATGGGGCTCAATTCAACAACGCTAAATTCAAAGACTTCTACCGTCGGCATCATGTTGAAAAGAGATTTGTTTTAGTTGCCCACCCTCAAGCAAATAGACAAGTTAGAGCTATGAACAAAATAATAAAGTCCATTATAAAGAAGCTTTTGAAAAATGACAGAGGCAAGTGGGTGGATGAAGACTCCCGATAACATTATGGGCTAACAGAACCACCCACTAGTCCACGACTGGCCATACTCCATTTCCCTTGCTTACGGCCCCGAAGCCGTTATTCCTGTAGAACTCGAAGTCCCTTCTCATCGAGTAACCTACTACGATCCCAGAATGAATAGAGATCTCCTCTTAGAATCTCTAGATTTTGTAGAAAAGAAGCACGAAGAAGCTGATTTGAGGGCAACTGCACACCGATAGCGAGTCGCCCGATACTACAACACTAAAGTCCGTCCTAGGACCTTCAAAATCGGCGATCTCGTCTTGAAGTAGGTTTTTCCTGCCTCATCACACATGAATCCTACTTGGGAAGGACTGTATGTCATTAAACAAAGCCTTAGAGAGGGAACTTTCAAGCTAGCGATTGTTGAGGGCATCTGATGTTCACGTAAATGTGTATATTTTTACCACCATATTTAATCTATTTAAATTAAATAAATGATCATATTGGGTATTTTAACTTGTTTAAACCAAAATTCAAATTATTTGAAATTGTCACATATTCATCTTCATATAGGGGCAAAATGGTCATTTTTATGCATTTATTAAATTGTGAAAATTTACTTGGAATTTCTATGTTGTTTTGTAGGAAATTTGGTGAATTTTACAAGTGGTTACATAATGATATATGCATGCACAAGAGTGAAGAGAACAAATGAAGATGGAAATAATTCAAAGTGAAGATAATGGAGGACCCCACCTACCCACCTACCTTAATGTACAAATTAGAGGCTAATGCTCATGCTTATGGAATTAATGGCTTCATGTACACTTAAATGAGGATTATTTGAAGCTAATGATTACTTGGCCTCCACACTTCCTAAGAGGGTATTTTGGGTATTCCCCAAAAATATGAATTAGGTTTTCATACATGTATAAAGACCCCTTATGTTTCATGTAACCCTTCTCTCCTTTAGCCTCTCTTAGTTTAGTTTAGGCTCACAAATAAACCAGCTCTTCTCTTTCTCTTTTCATGGCTACTTAGCCATTTTTATCTTCATGTAATTTTTCTTTTTTATGCAATTTAATATATGATCTTTTCCCTTTCTTGTTTATTTCCTTTCATGTTATAGTGTAGATTTACTTTCATGCAAGTAGAATAGTTCTAATTCTTGTTAATTAGCTCTTTTTTTCATTAAGCTTTCATTTTCCTTTCATGTTGCTAGCTACATTTGTTAATCAAATGACAATATGAGAGGCTAAACCCCTTCAATTTAGGGGTAATGAAGCTCTCTAATTATGTAGCTTCAACTATTTGTTAATTAATGCTCTCTTTTTGTGCTTAATGATGATCAATGAAGTATTTCATTTGTTGTTCTTGCTTTGAATTTGATAGCCTATATTGTTGACACCAAATAGGCTATGCTTAAACAATCACTAACACAAATGCCTCTTCATCAAAATATGATTATGGCATAAGAAAGTGATTTGAAATTAAAATTTGATGGTCTATATTTCTAATCAATAGTTAATAGGCCATACTTAAAATAGATTTCATTTTCATTGTCAAATTTCATGAAAGTTGGTAAGTGGTTTAAGGGGTGTGTTATAGTTTGATGGCTTATGTTGGCTAATCAATAGCACAAATATGCCATACTTATGATAAGCACATCAATTAAAGCACTAATGACCATAAAAGAGAGATTATGATTTCATATGTGTTGAACTACATGATCTAGAGAGTGGATTTATTCTCTAAATTGTCATTTAACTCTTATATTTGCATATCTTTTCTTTTAGTTAGTTAGATAATTTTCTAATTCTCTAGCTTAACTTTTACTCGACTTTGGTTTAATTTGATTGAATAGAATTTTAAAATCATCAATTCCCTGCGGATCGACCCGTACTCGCTACGTACTTTAATAGTACGCCGTGCGTTTGCGGTTATTTTTAATTTAAATTCGTTCGACAGATTTCTAAACCGATAGAATTTCCGTCGACGAACAAGTTTTTGGCGCCGTTGCCGGGGAGTTGTTTTGATTTTATTTTCTCTTCTTCGAATTTTTTTTTGATTTTTGTGTGTTTGTTTTGTGTGTTTGTTTGCATTTAAAATAATAATAATAATAAAATTTTGTTTAATTTTTGTGTGCCTTGTGTTTGTGTGCTTGTTTCTTATTTTCTAGTTGTTTATTTTACACAATTTCAAAAGAAAAACAAATTAATTGCATTCACATTTTTTTTACATTTACATTTCATTTTCTCCTTTTATTTACATTTACAAAAAAAAATTATGCGTATAACAGTGCACTGTTGCACTGTGCATCCTTTCTGCAGTCTTAACATCCTTGCTTGTTGCTGTTACCATCCACTGACTCCCTATACAACCTCACAGACCACAACATCACAACAAATCTGCCTCACCAAAGTCTATTATCCACTACAACCTCTCACTTCTGTTCAACCTCTGACTCCTGCCCCTTCAACATTGCTTCATTCAAGAACTTCCAACATCAACTACAAACAGCCTTCAACCATCACCTCATGCCACTTCTTATCATCTCACCTCTGCCTGTCACCATCCACTTCACAATACAAGCCTGTTAACCCATCACAACATCCAGTGCAACCCAGTGCAATCAGCATAGCAACCACATCCCAATCTCTTCCCTGAAACCATTTTCATCATCCAATACCACAACTTCCTGAACTAGAATTGCCCATCTTCACCATTGTGACTGCAAGTCAAAACTGCACAACTTAATCCACTGCCTGCCTTCTGCCTTTACATCCCACTACATAAACACATAGTGAACACTACAAACTTCTGCTGCAATATACAATCATTCCCAACTGTGCACTACTGCCTGAACAACAAGTCATCATCACCATTTCTGCCTTACCACACATACATCTCATTACCACATAAATACAATTCATCACCAACCCATAGTTCAACTACTTCTCTGTCAATAACATACTTCTCTGCAATACTGTCTTCACTTCCAAACCATCTCCTACATTTCCCAAACTTCCATAACATCCTTTGCCTCTGCAGCTCTTCTAGTCACTGCCACATCCACAACCATCAGTTACCCATTGTTCAAGCCACCAACTTCATACTGCAACCAGTGTTCCACTACATATCCTTCACAGCCTGAACTATATCCAATAACATTACTCTGCAAACAATTATCCACTTCATCTCAACATTTTCACTGCTACCACCAAACACTACAAACAGTCACAAGTCCTCCATTTTGTTTCCTTTTCAAACAAAAAATTAATTAAAAAAAACAATTGTATATATCTTGTTTTAAATTTCAGGTTGCCAAAGCAGAATTGCAGAAGGAGCAGAAGTGCTTGCTAAAATAAATTGCTTGTGTGCTGAACTTGCCAAAAAAAATTGCTTGCTTATTTATGATTTTCTTTTTATTTGCCTTGCATTGTATATATCTCTTGTTTTTATTTTAGTTGCATTGTTGATTGCTTGCATTTGCATATGTATGTTTAAAACAAATTCAAAAAAAAAACAAAAAAAATTACATTCGTAGTTGCATTGTTAATACACGTTTAATTTTAGTTTTGCATTTCATCTCATTTTTGATTAATAATAACGTTTAGTAATCGATAACACTAAATTGTGTATTACAAGTTGTCTTCTTTGAACAATTTAATTTCTTGGTGTCTAGGCTACGGCAGAGTAATAACCATTTATAAATATTACGGTGGTTCGTAAATATTATACTGAATTGTTCCTCTGAAGGTACTTAAACCTTTGGTTGCATTGCTACGGTGATTCATGGTGCACCGATAACCCCTGCCCGTTACCTGGCTGAGAACTATCTTATTGATTTAAGACAAAGTGTGATTATACAATTTTGGGTTAACTTAGGATAAATCATTTGTAATTAACCCTTGCATTCATTTAGTTGCATTAGTTCATGCATATTTAAAAAAACAAAAAAACCTTCTCAAAAACAAAGAAAAAATTAAAAAACCAAAAAACAAAACAAAAATCAATTTCCCTTTCAAAAAATAAATTTTATTTGTAAAAATTTTTCCTTTACAAAAAAAACAAAAAACATTCTTGAAAATGTCCGAGTTTCCCCACTTACGTGAATTTTACAATAGTTGTGAAAATCAATATAATCCATATGATTTCACTCCAAATTATTATGGATATTTCAACAACAAAAATTGTTTAAACGATTTGAGTTTCGAACCACAAAATTTTCAAAATGACGAACCACCCTCGAATCTCGAAAATAACATTTCATCTCTACTTGAAATCTCCACACAACAAAATCAAATGATAAATGATTTGTGTAATTCTTATTTGTGTGATAACTCAAGTCAAAATTTTCAAAATAATCAAAAATTGAATTCAATTCAAAATTCAAACGACTTCGAGTATAACCCATGCCAATTCAATTTTGAACTCCAAAATGAATTTCAAAATCAAAACGAAAATGTGATCCACTTTTCAAATAATTTTGGCAATGGAAATAATCTCGACTATGATGCAAGCGAAATTTTTTGTTCTTAACAAATCCAAATCGAAAATCCTCAAGTTAATAATTATAAACTGGATTTTGTTGAGCAAATGAACGAAATTTAAGATGATCACACGGATTCGTTGTTTGAAACATATATGAAATAACGTGAAAAACAAAACCAAATTCCAACGTGTGACGAGTCAAACGATAATCCATCTTTTACCCAAATTGGCGATTTTTAAATAACAACTTTTGAAATTAAAAATGATGATGAGTCTCTCCCCACACTTGATTTTGACTTTGTCCCCACAGTCAACCCAAGTGAAAGGAAAAAATAAAACAAAAATAAAAAGAGCACCTATATTTACATGAAAAATAAAAGATTATTATTTACAAGAGTTCAGAAAGTATATCGTCAAAAAGACAAATGAATTTTTCATTTACTTTTTGACGATATACTTTCTGAACTCTTGTAAATAATAATCTTTTAGTTTTCATGTAAATATAGGTGATCTTTTTATTTTTGTTTTATTTTTTCCTTTCACTTGGGTTGACTGTGGGGACATAGTCAAAATCAAGTGTGGGGGGAGACTCATCATCATTTTTAATTTTTCATGGTTTATTTATTTCTATTTTTATTTTCTTTCCAAAATTAAAAAAAATATAAAAAACAAAAGAAAAAAAACAAATTTTTTTTAAAGCATTTTGATTTATTTTTAAAGAAACACTATAGGATAAATACATGGTTTTGGTTTATTAAATTGAAATTTAATTTGTCTTAACAAAAATAAAAATGAAGTTTGATTACAAATAAAAATGGTTTAACTAGTATATAGGAAGATTCATACGTGATAATTATGAAATATATCCTAATTGAAAATCTTTGTTTTAAAAAGTGGTTGATTTAAAGTAAAGGATATAACATTTTTTTGTCTTCTAAGTTAAATGATGCTAAGATGATTTTGTGAAACTCTCTCCCTAAAAAGAAAACAAAAACAAAAACACAAAAAAAAATCTTGTATATATGTATATATTTTCTTAATAAACACCTAGAGTCATGTGTTCACACTCGTGTGATCACTCGCCATGCTCTGTACCCTTCTCACGTAAGCCCGAAAGGCAGTGCACGATCGGTATATCTGGCCTCAGTTTATCTGAGTTAGGTGTATATATATAAAAATTCTTTTTAATAACGCCTACAATCAATAAGTGTTCACACTTGTGTGTTCACTCGCCACGCTCTGTATTCCCCTCACGTCAGTCCGCAAGGCGGTGCATGGGTAATATATCTGGCCTCAGTTTATCTGAGTTAGGCATATGTAAATATTGTTAATATCAATAAAATTTCCAAAAGAAAAAAAATAGAGAGAGTAAGCAAATGAAATCCAAGTACTATTTTAACTTATTTGATTTGACTTGTTATTGAAAAGAAATGAAAATACCACTTTGATAAACTTTGATAATCAAATAAGGATCCATTTTATAATTACACTATGTTATCAACCGAAACAACGAGTTAAACTATAGTCTATTTGTAGGAAATTTTGACAAGTAAATGACTTAAATTTTCAAGATAATAACCAAACCTATATTTAACTTATTTGTGTTAATTTAAAAATAAATCCTTCATTCGTAAATATTTCCAAAAACTTGCATTCACATCCTTGTAAATAAATCCTGCATTTTGTAAATATTTTCACATCGCATTCGGATTTTGTGGGTAGTATCCGCTGAAAATCCTCACGAGACAACACTCGTCCTACTAGGGACACCTAGAGGTTTAACGGCTTGTTGCATACGCCCAATGCAATCGCGCTCCCCGCGAAAACGGATTTATCTTAGTTTTTCTTTATTCGAGGACGAATAAAAAGATAAGTGTAGGGGTATTTGATGTGCACGTAAATGTGTATATTTTTACCACCATATTTAATCTATTTAAATTAAATAAATGATCATATTGGATATTTTAACTTGTTTAAACCAAAATTCAAATTATTTGAAATTGTCACATATTCATCTTCATATAGGGGCAAAATGGTCATTTTTATGCATTTATTAAATTGTGAAAATTTACTTGGAATTTTCTATGTTGTTTTGTAGGAAATTTGGTGAATTTTACAAGTGGTTACATGATGATATATGCATGCACAAGAGTGAAGAGAACAAATGAAGATGGAAATAATTCAGAGTGAAGATAATGGAGGACCCCACCTATCCACCTACCTTAATGTACAAATTAGAGGCTAATGCTCATGCTTATGGAATTAATGGCTTCATGTACACTTAAATGAGAATTATTTGAAGCTAATGATTACTTGGCCTCCACACTTCCTAAGAGGGTATTTTGGGTTTCATACATGTATAAAGACCCCTTATGTTTCATGTAACCCTTCTTTCCTTTAGTCTCTCTTAGTTTAGTTTAGGCTCACAAATAAACAAGCTCTTCTCTTTCTCTTTTCATGGCTACTTAGCCATTTTTATCTTCATGTAATTTTTCTTTTTTATGCAATTTAATATATGATCTTTTCCCTTTATTGTTTATTTCCTTTCATGTTGTAGTGTAGATTTACTTTCATGCAAGTAGAATAGTTCTAATTCTTGTTAATTAGCTCTTTTTTTTTCATTAAGCTTTCATTTTCATTTCATTTTGCTTTCATGTTGCTAGCTACATTTGTTAATCAAATGACAAATATGAGAGGCTAAACCCCTTCAATTTAGGGGTAATGAAGCTCTCTAATTATGTAGCTTCAACTATTTGTTAATTAATGCTCTCTTTTTGTTCTTAATGATAATCAATGAAGTGTTTTATTTGTTGTTCTTGCTTCGAATTTGATAGCCTATATTGTTGACACCAAATAGGCTATGCTTAAACAATCACTAACACAAATGCCTCTTCATCAAAATATGATTATGGCATAAGAAAGTGATTTGAAATTAAAATTTGATGGTCTATATTTCTAATCAATAGTTAATAGGCCATACTTAAAATAGATTTCATTTTCATTGTCAAATTTCATGAAAGTTGGTAAGTGGTTTAAGGGGTGTGTTATAGTTTGATGGCTTATGATGGCTAATCAATAGCACAAATATGCCATACTTATGATAAGCACATCAATTAAAGCACTAATGACCATAAAAGAGAGATTATAATTTCATATGTGTTGAACTACATGATCTAGAGAGTGGATTTATTCTCTAAATTGTCATTTAACTCTTATATTTGCATCTCTTTTCTTTTAGTTAGCTAATTTTTTAATTCTCTAGCTTAACTTTCACTTGACTTTGGTTTAATTTGATTGAATAGAATTTTAAAATCATCAATTCCCTGCGGATCGACCCGTACTCACCACGTACTTCAATAGTACGCCGTGCGCTTGCGGTTATTTTTAATTTAAATTCGTTCGACGGTTTTCTAAACCGATAGAATTTCCATCGACGAACAGCATCATGCTCCTAAAGGATGGAATAACGGGCATTTACGACACTATTTCACTTAGTCTATTCTTTTTCATTCAGTTGTATTTAATTTTAGAATTTGCTTTGCCATTTGATTTTCCAGATATGTAATAAGATAAATTATGTCATTTCTTTCCATTTGGCAAATAAAGTTTGAAATTTCTTTCATATCTGCGATTGCTTTAGCATTACATAATAGTTAAGATACCCGACTAACTAATATTGATATGTCCGAGCAGGTTCCCCGAGTTTGGAGCTAGCCGATTAAATAAGTTCACAATTAAACTAAACAAAATGAGTGTAGTCACAACGTTTATTTGATGATTCTCACTCATAACCCGATGAACGGATTACCTAACGAGGAATGGACGTGACTAGACCATCCGATAAACAAATCAACCCTGTCAAGCGATGAGATGGACATGAATCAAAAGTGATCATGATACGACCAATCTCTTGCCAAATTAAACCCCAGACTTGGGGGCAAATCAATCAATTAAGGAAAGTAAGGTGATACTACTTTTCAAAATAACCCTAAGTCCCCAGAGTGTGGACTAGAGTATAAACACGAATTGGGTGCGATCTGACCACCCATCAACTAACTCTTTTCCCCAGAGCACAGATATTAGTATAAGCAAATAGATGAGTGCAATTTGACCACTCAATATTCCATAAACTCCGACCTGAAACCAACAAGAGGAGTATAAACTCATTGAGGATGGAGTTCGACTATCCGCTATCTAACTTCGCTAACCCGAGACTGGGGGAAGGAGTATAATCAATTAAATTGCTGAATCCGATGGCGTAACACTAGGGCTTGAACCCAGTGTTTAGTACAACTTGAGGCCACGACCATGTGGAGGCCTTAAGTAAAAATTAATGGACAATTATCTGAATTAGCAAGAAACGAATTACAAGTACATTAAATAGAAGATGTAATAGCTTAACTACTTAAGTAAAAGAACTTTATTTACATAAGCTTGGAAATTCAAGTACAAGTATTCACAGTAAAAGAATCAAAAAATGGGGGCTGATCCCGTACAAATTAGGCCAACAAAAACCCAAAAGACTTGGAAGCATGAGTGCACACGAAGAATCACTTCCTCCTCATCTTCCTTTTCCTCTTCTTGGAATCGAGAGAGGTTTCACTCGAACTTTATCCACTCCCCTTCTCCCCTCTCTTCCTACTTCCTTGGCATTTCACTGAAGTAGACTTGGTCGATCCAGTAGGTGCATCCTGAGCAGGCTCTGGCTAAGGAGCGAAGGCATCCACGGTTTCTCTAGGAAAAACGATGGAGATGGGAGGGGGAATGATCTCCATTTTCTCATACTTGACTTTCGCCTCAAGGGCGATCTCTGTTTCAAGTTTCTATGCTATTTCTTGCACAGAGGGGCATGAAAAGGATTGGGAATTTCCAATACTCACAACATCGTCATCAACGGGAATTTCTTGATGCCGATCTTTTCTTCCCTCAACAAAGCATCCACCAAGTGCTCGTTAATCATAAAAGCTTCCTCTTCTAGGACATATTGGGTTGTTGTCAAAGCCGTGACAGTAATAGACTCCGCCGTTGGCACCTAAGGTCTTGGCTGAGATTCTTGATGAAGAGGTGGAACTACAGCCAGCGGATCTAAAGCTAAGGAAACATAACTAAAAAGATTAGATATATCAACTAGGGACACTCTAGCTTTCTGAAGGATAGGTGAGTTTCATGAAATACCTTCTCCAGATTGATCCCCCATATGAGTCAGAGTTCCATCAGAACCTCCTTCCATGACTGGGGAGAGCCCACTAGATGTAGCAATATGCGGCTTCTTCGGGTTGTAACTGGGCTCGATAGAAGAATCCATAGTGGTGCTGGGAATAGCTTGGGTCACCGGATTTTGGTCGTTTCCGACATTGTGTGACATGTATCCAGAATCTTCACCAGCTTCACGTTGAAAATTTGTGGCGTGCTCTTTTTGAAGTATAAGTTGGGTTTCATGAAGAACTTTGGGTTCATCACCCAATAGAATTTTGCCTTCCAGCCTCATCAAATCAACTTGTTCAATGCCGAGAGCCTCCTTCTCCTCTTGAACAAGATGCTTCCAAGCGCATACAAGATGGTAAGGGTAGTCACCCCGAAGCCATTCCAATTTTTGGACTTCAAGACATTGCCATTATAAAGAATGAATAGTGGATCCAATTCCTCCATAACCCCCTCCCTGACCTTTTCTTTTGCGGCTTCCACTTCTCGTTTAACGATAACATCAATGTCTTTGGCCTTTTCGACAGCCGCATCTCTTTCAAGCCTAATTGTAACCAATTCCTTATAGGCATCCTGACCGATTTTCTGCGCCTCCTCTTTATCTTTGACTCGCGCTTATACTTAGTTTTGTACTCAACTGCGCTTCTTTGGGTCGCATACCTTTAGAGCGCTAGTTTATGATTTCGATGATGGAGCGCTTCAACCTTGGCCAAGTGACTGGCCTTCTCATCTTCGAGTGCCTTAATGGTCATTTCTGCTTTTCTCTTGGCTTTTGTCGGTGAGCTCCTTAAAGATTCTAACTTATTGGTTAGAGTTTCGATGATCCACTTGTCTTGAGCCTCTTGGCGTTTCAACTTCATAATCGCTGCCGCTCTCTTCCAGGATACCTTAGAAATCCTCTCCGCCACTCTCATCCACTCGTTATGCTGCTTATGGATTTCATTCACACAATCCATAGTCATTTCTTGTACTTTTTCATAAACTTTCTTAAGATTAGGAACAAAGAGAAATCTATAAAGACATGCATTTGGAAAGTCTGAGTTAAGTGTATGAGCTTCAAAAATTTGTCCAAGGCATTGGTAACAAACATAAATATGTAAGGAATTAGCCAAGTTCGGTCCACGATTGGATTGTCATATACATCTAATATGCAGTTCATTTCATATGTGGGTCATGTATGACCATTCGAGCATTTAAGGCCGAAGCTCATCGCAAAGTTTAAATTAAAATTTATGGATTTTAAGTATGTTTATCCAAGTTAAACCAATAACCGATCCAAAATAATGTTACGACCAATCGATCCCAATGCCCATGACCAATCATTTTTGTACAACCATTTAACAACCGATCGTTCTCCAACCTTTGATTCCGATTCCACACTTCACTCCAATTCGAAACTCCAAGCATCGATCCAAAATCGATCGGCCAAAAACCCTAACAGAAAATGACCGGTCCAAATTCTCTTCATATTTTCAAATACCAATCTATCATAATGATCGGTCGAACTCCGTCTAATTCCCCCATACTAACAACTTCACAACATCCACCTCGTTAGAAATGATCGGCCGAGAACTCCAAGAACGATCAGCTGTAAACAATATCCCACCTTCGACGTCAAATAAGTGCACTCCATCCAATCTCAACATCAATACAAACGACTTGACCCAACCGTCACCATCTTCCCCTTCCGCTCCAACTGATCGAATCTCCGTGACTTGGATTATGCAAGCTAGAACGAGATCCCATTATCTCGTCACTAAAACCTTACAAGTAAGAGAAAATCGAACCTACCTATGTATCAAAGTGGAAAAGTAGAGGCGATTTAGATTTGAGCACGAAGCAAGATCTATAGGGGAAGGTGGCGGTGAAGGTTAGTGTAGCAAGGAGTCAGATTGACCTATGGAGATGGTTGCAAGACATGTACGGAGTTGGATCAAAAGGCTTGGTGGATCGATGGTGAAGGAGAGGATGAAGATGGATTTTTCTTTTCTTTTTTGGTTCGGGTAACAACGATTAGAGAATGAAATGGAGTGAGGAGAATGGTCTAAGTACACAAGTATATGTATGAAGGGTACGATACGAACCATCGAAGTTTGCAGTTCAATGGAAGCCCAACATATAAGTGATCGGGTATGGTCGTTTTATGAAGGGTTTAAGCCGATCCATTCTTCCTAACCTACAGTTCAATCTAATGGCCAAATGAGGAAACGATCAGGGTGCGATCGTTTTGTGATGGATGTATGCCAATCCTTTTCTTTAATAAAAAAGAAGAAAGAGAGGGGAAAGAACGATCGGATATGACCCAATCTCAAACGGATTTGGCTCGATTCATATTAAAAATGGATCAAGTACGATCCATTTACCTGATGGATTCATGCAAATCCATCTTGAAAAAAATGCAAAAATGCAAATGATTGAATTGCGTTGGCAACAACCTATGAGCGTATGAATGCATCTGGAAGCAACGACATGAATGTGTACATGAGCATGCACGTGTGCATCCTAAAAATTCGATTTCTTGAAATCGATAGAAATTGAATTCTCACCTGGAGTTATCAAAGAAAAAACACATCAGATAACCGAGGCCTGCCAGCTCAATGAAACTAGGCATAGATGTTAATTGGAAAATTACAATTCAGAACTTATGCTATTGGAAATCATTCGATTGTCATGTCAAATAGGGAGAGATACGACTCTTCGAGGAAAGTAATTCATCAAAGGAATGACAACTTTTTAGAAAGCTGAATGGATTCCTTTTTAATGACTCTAACTTGCATCGATTCAAAGCACGTCATGTTGAAATAAGACGTACTTTGGGGGGCAAGAGTTATCCAGCCTTTTGGCTCGGCTATATTTGGACTGATTAGGCAAGTTAAATTCAATTTTCATCGAGATCGATAAGTAAGATTAACAATAACAAAACTCGAAGACCAGGCACATATGGTAATATGAAGCAGTGGCAGAGTGAAAGTAGAAGATGGACTCAATACAACGATAAAAGTATGGATATATACCATTTGCTAAAAACAGATCGGTATGATCCATATTCGTTAATTATGGATCGTACCATATTGATATTACAGTTTAACTCAATGGAAAACGATCGATATCTCCAAATCTACAAATCAACTACACATGAAACTTTGGGAACATCAATATATTGAAGAGTGGAGTCTACCATATCGACCGCATGCCAAAAAAAGCCCATATAATGATCGGTACCGATCATTATCTTGAAGGATGTGGGACCCGCGATCGATACCATGACTTCTTCTGGATTTGGAGACTTCGTTGTCGAAATTTCAGGAAGATATTTCACCGTCTTCCCCTATAAATATTGACTTAATTGTTCATTCTGAGGGTTCTTGACGCTGCTTGTCACTATGCACTTCTTTGTAACTAAGGGTTTTATTCCGATTCTTCCTCCTATACTCGGCAATTCAAGTGTTTAATAAAGTTATTTTCACCAAAGTTGACGTAGGCTTTTAACGTCGAACCACTATAAATCGTTGTCTTCTTGTTATTGTTTATATTCCATTATTTAATTGCTTGTTAACTCTCTATTTTTATTTATTATTCTTTATTTATTTCTCTACAAAATCTCTATTGGAGGTGTGCGCCAATTTCTAGTGCAAACAGAATGATTAGTGGGTAATTAAGGTTAAGCATGGATTAGGTCCACTAATCTATTTCGGGATTAAGGCATAATGACCTGATGTGAATCACAGCTTAATCACTCTTTCCTATTCCTAAAAATCCTTCTAACCTCCGTCAATCTCTTTTCTAAGCCAACAGCTACCTAGTCTATACTTTCTTAGCCTATTAACTAATGAAGGTGTAACTAATAAGGGGATCTGCTTGGAATCACTTAATTATTGTTTGGGGTGCCTTGGATTTTAGGCTGCTATTTTTCATATCGAGATTTGTGCTAATTTGGATTGCTTTGGACTTAGGTGAGTGGTTTTATTCATCTCACTCTACTATACATGTTAATATAGAGAAAAGATGATGTTTTTAAATGGGTTATAACCATTAAAACTTGATTAATGCTAGATCTAAAAACACACCTGATTTTTAAGCAAATTTTAGTTTAAAAGTGGTTTTAAACCGAAGTCCACATATGTTCTTATGGATATGCTATTTTTTGAATTTCTAGATCTAGACCATAAATTGATGTAAATCCATGTGATTGGTTTGTATATGTTGTATATGATGTGTGTATGCTACGTTTGAATGTTTTTATGATTGTATTGGTTGAGACACAATTTGATAGGCAACATAGAGTTTGGAAGTTCTATTTGATTTGAAACTTGTGCACATATGATGGCTAACGCATAATTAAGCCTTAAATAAGTAGAAGAAAGTGTTAGAAAGAGTTAGAGGCGCAAAGGAGTTATTTTGAATAGGAAAAGTTATAGAAGGATGATCTGGATCTGACCCATCAAAGATGCTCTAATTAATGTGTGACCAATATGGGGTGACAAGGGAGGCCCTTAGATGTTATGTTTCAAGTTTCAATTCAATTGGAGTTAATTTTCTTAAGTTATAGAAGCTTGAAGTATGGATTAGTAGCACATGACTTAGGGAAAATCTAGGTAAACTTGGTGGAAAATTTGAATTCCTTCGAGGCCAAAACGATTGGTATCGATCGTTCACGACTTGGTTAAAAATTTGAATTTCTTGGAGGATAGAAAGACTGGTACCGATCATTACTAAATCTAAGTAAGACTTAGGGAAATCTGAGCATGACTTGGTGGAAATCATGATTTGCTTGGAGGATGGAATGATCAATACCGATCATTCCCCCATGCAATCTGAGCCGTCTATGGTGATATGCTTCGATCATCTTTAGATTTTCTAGGATGCTTGATGATGTTGTGTGGGAGTTACAAATGTAATTTGGTGGAAATGTAATGGTTATTTCTTGAGATACGATGGATGGAAGATTGATGGTCAATGGAAGTACCCTAAATTTGCCTAAAGTCTAACCTAGGATTTTTTTGGAGTTTTCTCTAGGTCAGACCTAGGATTTTTTAAGGACGCTTGGGAACAAAATGATGGTACTCTATGATTTATGATGGACATCTAGAGTCATTCCAGACTAAACCACTAATGATGGGAGTTTTATAAAGATTTATAAGGACAAGTTATAGGATGTGGACTTGTGAAGTGGAATTAGACGCACTCTACTTTGGATGTGACCTGTGCAAAGGGATCACTGATACTCATAGGTTTCAATGAGCATTCATAAAGTAGGGTTATGTAAGGATGCTCACCTGGGCTAGGACGTGCCCTAGATCTCATGAAATTATGTACTGTCTTACCCAGGAATGCTAGGACACGCCAATTATTTCCTGGCCTACGAGTGGTATGGATTTGAGTACCGAAAGACTGAGATGATGAGTAGTCTCTAACTAAGACGCGGTCATATCAGTTATCATATATCCAATGCACTGAGTGAGTGATGTAAGGATGAATGATGGATGTTATATCTGCTAGGGATGTCATATAACGTAGGTATCATTTATGGGCACCTCATATGTACTCTGATGTATGGTATACCCTAATGATTATGATATAGAGTAGCATATATTTGATGTGATGTGCTAACTCTTTGAACTCAAGGACATGTCAGTTGTGATTCTCTATACCCTATGTCCTACTATATTGACTTTCATGGTATTTTTAGATTTTTTACCGCTCACACCAGATGGTTGTCTGGCTCAGAATTTTTTTCTTCCTTTTATTCCGGACATTCTTAAATGAGTAGATTAGGGATAGCATGCATGGTAAGCATGTGGAGCGTTACAGTAAGCTATGCTTTCCATATACTATATTTGGGCTTATTACTGCTAATTATTCCACTGTGCATCACCATGGAGCTTATCAGTGGTTTTATTTAGAGATAATTTTCTTTTAGTTATTATTTAATGTATCGCTTTATCATTGATGATGCATCACTTTGATGGATCTCTACACTTTTACATGGTTTCGGTTCATCTAGTTATATTTTCCGTCTCGTCTATTTTATATTTGTATGTGATATTATATTTTATTCGATGCGCTATAAGATATACGACATGTTCTGATTTGGAGACTTTAGTACCTTTCCACTTGACAATTGTCCTACATTGACCAAGCACCATGGTAGTGCACTCTATAGGTTTTATTGGGTGCTAATGGTGTAAGGCGGTCATCGCATTTGGTATCGGAGCTTAGGTTACATAGTTAATATGAGGTGGTAACTCCTAGGGGATCCATAAGAGACGGCATAAAAGAAATACCTTAGAGTGGATCGAGCGTATATAAGAGAGCATAATTGTTATATTTGATTTTCATAATTATATAGTAGCATTTATAGTATATTTGATTTACACTATATTGCATTGCGCACACGATTACTACTTATGCATACTTCCTTATAGAGAGACTTATCATCCTTATTATAGATTGAAGGATGAGCCATCATACAAGGAAAGTTGCTAGAAACTTCATTTTTAGAGTAAAGGAAGGAGCTGGCTCAAGAGCTACTAATCCTGATTTGCAGATGATGTTCAACATCAAGATGAGGAACATGCTACAAAATGCCCAAGTGGGTTCTTCTAATATTGTTGTTGTTAGTGGTGCTCTAATGCAGGCTTCATAACCAATTTCACTAAATTGAATAAGGACTTTGACAATCTTGGTGGAAAACTTTTCCAAGGAATGGAGTTGGCTATAGAAGTATAGGATTGGCTAGACACCTATGAATGAATCTTTGATGACTTGAAGTTGAATGATACGATGAGGAGAGGTTTGGCCTCTAGACAACTTCAAGGAAGACCTATGAATTAGGGGAATGCTAGCTGTGATTCTCGAGGACCAATTTACTTGGGGTCAGTTCAAAACCAGATTTAAGGAGAAATCCATATCAGCATCTCAAAAGTCGGTTCTATTCCATAAGTTTGTGGACCTGAAGTAGGGAGACTTTTCTAGCTTTGTGTATATATTTGAGTTTGATGCATTGTCGAAACACGAGATGTCTTTCATCGGCACTCCGTTAAAGAAGAACGAGAAGTTCACTATCGGCTTGAATGACTATTTAGGTGAGAGACTTGTGGGCCATATCAACAAGATCTTCGAAAAAACAGTCGAGAAGGCTTTGGGACATGAGTGCCTTTATCCAAATTCGAAGATTGTTGCTCCTAAGCAAGAGCCAAAGCCCCAATCGAATGGGGATGCCAGAGGAAGTGGAACAATAATAATAAAAAGAATCAATTTTAGAACGAGGATGGCCAAAAGAAGAGCAAAGGTGGACAAACTTGCTATAACTGCAAAGAGAAGGGCTGCTATAGTAGAGACTACAAGGTTGAAGGAAAGAAGTGCTTTAAATGCAATAAGCTTGGACATATTTAAAAGGACTGTCCAGAGCTACTAAAACAGAAGCAGTTGGTGAAGGCAAATGCTTTAAACACTGTTCCATCTTCGTCGAATGCTCCATTAATGAAGGAGAAAGGGAAAGACGTCTTTGTTCAAGGTATGCTTTCTATTTAGTATGTTCCCATGCAAGTTTAATTTGATACCGGGGCTTCACATTCCTTTATATTTAGTGACTTGGTAGATAGATTAGGATTGAAACCCGAGATTGTTGACCAACCTTTGATTGTGACAAACTCGTTGGAGGCTCCATTAGCATATGTATGGTTTGTCGTGGTTTGGTCTTATCAAGTCATGGATGTTCCTTTTCTTGTAATTGTTTTGCTTTAGGTTTTGTAGGGTTCGGTATTATATTGAAGATGGATTGGCTTAAGAGATACGAAGTGGTGGTGGATTGTGAGAGGTCGTTGGTGATGCTAGGGACACACGATGGACAGAAGGCAGTGTTATGCTACCTACCAGATGATGAGGTGATGGTTGGCTTTCAATATTCACTCTTTATCCTATATAATGAGTTGTTATCAGTGCCTATTGCCGGGGAGTGTCCGGACATTTTTAAGGAGGTGACCGAACTTCCACCGCAGATAGAGAGAGTTCCATATTGTTTTGGTGAGGGATGCCCAACTCGTAGTTATTCCTTTAAGGAGGATGACACCTAAGGAGCGAAGGAAGCTCGAGGTCCAACTGAATGACCTATTAAGGAAGGAGTTCATCTGTAGGAGTATTTCTAAGTGAGGAGTGCCAGTAGTATTCTAGGCGGATGGTCCCTTAGACTATATGTCGATTACCGTGAAATAAATAAGGTGACGAAGAAGAACAAGTATCCATTCGTACATATTGAAGACTTGTTCAATAAGCTCCATGGTGGTAGACTATTTTCTTGGTTAAATATTGCAATGGGATTTCACAAATTGAGAATGGTGAAGGAGAATACGCTAGTTACAACATTTCATGCGCCATCTAGATTTTATGAGTGGTCGGTTATGCCGGTCTAACTGACTAATGTACGAACATACTTTGTTGATCTCATGAACTGTGTTTTTAAGGATCAGCTGAGTAAGTTTGTGCATGTGACCATAGTTGATATCCTTGTCTTCTCATGGATGGAAAAGGAATATAAGATACATTTGAGGATTGTGTTTGAGATATGGAGGAAGCACAGATTGAAGGCAATGTTTTTGAAGTATCACTTCTAAAGGAGGGAAGTACAATTTTTAGGCCATATTGTTTTTTAACAGGGCATTTCCATAGATGCTGTGAAAGTTGCAGTAGTCTAAGATTGGGATAGACCCAAAAATTCTATAGATGTGAGGAATTTCTTGGGATTAGCGGGATAATATAGACGATTCATTTAATACCTCTCTAATCTAGAGGCACTGTTGACTCATTTGACGAAGAAGAATAGGACTTTTACTGAGGATGCAAGGTGCGAGCATGCATTCATAAGTTTGAAAGAGAGGTTGATGAGTGCGCCGGTGTTAACCATTTCGAGTGGGAATGAATAGATGACGGTATACATTTATGCTTGTTGTACTAGATTGGGTGTAGTATTGATGTAGAGGGGCAAGGTTGTCGCATATGCTAGTAGTTAATGGAAGCCATATGAGAGGAAATCCCCAACCCACGATTTGGAGTTAGAAGTGATCATGTTTGCATTGAAGGTTGAAGACACTATCTTTTTGGAGAGATGTTCGAGTTGTTCAATGACTATAAATAGTTGAAGTACCTCTTTCCAAGGTAGCATTTTAACCTTCGCCAACAGATATGGTTAGAGTTCCTAGCCTCCTACGACTTTGATATTTCCTATATGCGTAGTAAATGAATGCAGTCACTAATGCTTTGAATATGAGACATGCCAGCGTAGAAGCTATGTTCCCAGAGTGAATGCAGTTAAAGTATATTATTTGTCATGATTTTAAAACAAGATGTGAGATAGAGCCAGGGATGTTGATGAGCTTGACTATCAGACCTACTTTGATTGAGCAGGTTGGTACTAATTAGAGGCAAGACACTAGTCTAGCGAAGATCATAGCTAAGATTGAGATTGGAGTAGAATCTGAGAAGATAAGGCAATACAAACTTGATTGTGATGGTTAGCTATATAAGGATAGGAGATTGTGTGTACCCGATGTCGATGGTTGAGGGATGAGTTCCATGAGAGTTCCATCATTCGAGATTGACTATATTCCCACAGGCAATAATATGTACAGCGATATGAAGCAGACATTTTATTAGGAATGGATGAAGAAGGATGTTGGGACATTCACCTCGAAGTGTATGAATTGCCAATTGATAAAGGCTCAACAAAAGAAGCCGAGTGGGTTGTTTCAACCACTCGAGATTCCCAAACGGAAGTGGGAATAGATATCGATGGGCTTCATGATGGTTTGCCAAGGACCAGAGGAGGGTACAATAACAACTGGGTCATAATCGCTTGACTAATGAAGAGTGCTAGATTTATACCCATTAAGTCAAATAGAATAGTATCTAAGTTGGACGAGTTATATGTGAAATGAATTATGTGATCCCATGATTTGCCAAAGAGCATTGTGAGTGATTGAGACCCATTGTTCACTAGCGGGTTTTGGGAGAGCTTATAAGAGGCATTAGGAATAGAGCTGCATCCTAGTACAACTTATCATCTACAAACTGATGGGCAGATTGAGAGGGTGAATTGTATCTTGAAGGATCTCTTGTTGGCTTGCATTCTTGACTTTGGAGGCCCATGACATAATCACTTGCATTTAATAGAGTTTGAATATAACAACAGTTATCAGTCTGGCAGCGGTATGACGCTATTCGAGGCATTATGTGGCCGACCATGCAATGCTCCTTTATATTGGTGGTAAGCGGGAAAAAAACTAATATTTGGGCCAGATATAATCAAAGGCTGTTCGGAAAAGATCGAGATCATTCGATAATGAATGAAAGCTGCTCAAGATAAACAAAACAGCTACACTAATGAGAGGCGGCGGGATTTGGAGTTCTCTATCGATGATATGGTGTTTGTCAAGATCTCAACATGGAAGAATGTAGTTCGATTCGTACTAAGTGAAAGTTGGCACTAAAATTCGTAGGTCCTTTTCCGATTCTTGAGATGATTGGGAACCTAACTTATAGAATCAACTTTCCTCAAAAGATGGTGGGTGTAACAACCCAGTTTTCGAAGCCGTAATATTATAAAAATTTAATTAGAATAAAAATGTCCGTATTCGATTTTTTATAACTATTATTTTGAAATTCACTTTTTATTTAATTGGAGTCTATCTAATAATAGAATTTTGTTTTAACAGAATTAATTAACAAGTTCTTTTCAAGGAATACATCAAATTGGAGATAGTGTTATTGTTAAATGTAAAATATGTTAATGTGTAAATAATTTTGTATAATTTTAGATGAAAAGAAGTTTTATTTGATATTCAATAAAATCAAAGAATCGACGAAAGTGAATAATTATTGAATTTTATATATTTTGTTAAATATGAGCTAATATGAAATTATTATGGGTGTTGACTATAAATAAATTGTGTTTATAACCGAGTAGAGCTATATTTAAACCCATCACGGTAATTATATTAATATTTGAGCTTGGTTACACTCACAACTAGATTTCTAGCCGGACTTGGGGTTTGTTATTTATTTGACAACCTCGGGTCAGACTAAGGTTGTCCTATAGATTTGATATAACCGTATATGCTTTGTAGGCTGGGACATGGAGTTGGAGCAAATGACAATGACGAATATTTATTTTGTCTGTACTGAGATTCCATTGTATTGGTTGATTGATGATTTGTGTTGTGAGTTGTGTATATATGAGATGACGTATTAAAATTTCAGATATGAAATAAAATTTAGTATTTTATTCACTCCGATTATATTAGTTAGGAAATTTTTATCAATGTCTCTAATGTTGTATTATTGAAGTCCATAACTCCTTTACATTGCCTTGCGTTGAGACGAGATACATATTATTTTGGATTTATTCAGGTATTGAAATGTATCCGTATTAACCCAAAGTAGTGTATACCAGAGATAGCTCCTTCCGTGCCTATTGATCCGAGTTATTGAATGGTAAATTCCCTTTGATATTTCGGTCATTAGAGCTGAGGTATCACAGAGGGCATGCACGACATGTTCCACGTTTCTCCTTTACAGATTTTTTTGCATTGATCAGGCATGACTATTACACCAGATCAACTTGGTGATATCGAGATTGAGCAAAAAGCTTCGAGACCTCATAGGCAAATTCGTATAGCCAGATATGATATGAAGCTACTTAGGAAGAAGAAAGTGAAGTTAAATGGAGTGAAAGTGGAGATGATGGTGCATAGGAAACTAAGAAGAGCATGAGGATCGCTTATCCATAGCTGTTCAGTTGGTATGATTTCCATTTCTATCGATAACTTTCATATTCGATATTTTGCTTATGTAGGTTACTACCTTGCATGCTAGGGTAGGCATACGTATATCTCTTGCTTGTGTATATGCATGTTTATTATCTGATGATTGCTTATGCTTGTTTGTAATTATTGAGCATGCAAAGTAACCTTGTTTGATTATGTCTAGTGAATTCCAAAGGTGAAATTCCTAAAGCGGTGGAGAATGTAACGACCCGTATTTTATGTATTGGAGAATTGTAAAATATTTATATTAGGTCATATGTGTCTCAAACTTCGGGTAATGTTGAGTAGTGACGTTTTACACCTTTAGAAATTTTATTTGACTATTTTGAACCTAAAAACTTGTAAGGCATATAAATTTTGATAGGAGTTGAATTAGGGTCTGAAACCACTTTCATTTGAAAGATACAATGATTTCTCTTTCTGTAGAGTGCTCATATTAGCCTTTTGGACTTACTGTTTAGGAGATATGGTCATTTTGAAGTTAGATAGTTTTTGGACCATTTAACAGGTAATTAAAGTTAAGCCCGGATTAGGACCACTAATCTATTGCGGGATTAGAGCATAACTACCTAATGTGAATCACCACCTAATCACTTTTTCATATTCCCATAAACCTCCTAACCTTCATTATTCTCTTAAGCCAAAATCTACCTAGATCTCCAATTTTCATAGCCTAGTCAACTAATTAAAGGGTAACTAGTGAGGGGATTAGCTTGGAATCACTGAATTGTTATTTAGGGTGCCATAGATTTCTAGTAGCTACCTATTCATCTCAAGATTTGTGCTAATTTGGATTTCTTTAGACTTATGTAAGTCGTTTGACTCCTCTCACTTTACTATATATGTTAATATATATAAAAATGATGTTTTAAATGGTTTTTGAACTTTAAAACTTGAATAATGTTAGATCTAAACACACACCTGATTTAGAAATGATTTTTAATGTGTTTAAAAGCAGTTTTAAACTAAGGCTATATATTTTCTTAAAGATATGCTAATTTCTAAATTTTTAGATCCATACCATAAATTGATGTAAATCCATGTTTGATTGGTTCGTATTTGTTCTATATGATGTATGTATTTTTTGTTTGAATGTTTGTACTTTTATATTGGTTGAAACATCATTTGATAGGAGATTTAAAGTTAGAAAGTTCTATTTGATTCGAGACTTGTGGACATATAATGCCTGCATATATGATGAAGTCTCAAATAATTAAAACAAAGTGTTAGAAAGAGCCGGGGCTGCAAAAGAGTTATTTGGAGAAGGAAAATTGATGGAAGGATGATTGATCATATGGATCGGATCCGGCCGATCAAAGATGCTCCAATCAATTTGCAATCGATATGGAGAGACAAGGAAGGACCTTGGATGCTATGTTTCAAGTTTCAAGTCAATCGGAGTTGATTTGCTCAAGTTATGGAAGTTTGAAGTATAAATCGGTTATAGATAGAAGTGCGTGACTTGGGGGAAATATGGGAAAACTTGGTGGAAATTTTGAATTGCTTTGAGGCCGGAATGGTTGATTGTTCGTGACTTAGTGGAAAATTTGAATTGCTTGGAGGCTGTAATGATCGATAATGATCGTTCCTGAATCTGAGTATGAATTGAGAGAATCTGAGCACGACTTAGAGAAAATCTTTTGATTTTCTTGAAGGCTGGAACGATCGGTATTGATAGTCCCCCTATGCAATCTAAGCCGTCCATGGTGATATGCTCTGGTTTCCTTCGAATTTTTAGGAATTCTAGATGATGATGTGAGGGAGCTACAGATGAATTTTTATGGCCATCCAATCGTTAGATCTTGAGATATAATGGACGGAAGATCGATGGTGTATGGAAGTATCCTGAATTTGCTTGGAGTCGGACCTGGGATTTTCTGGAGTTAGCTTTGGGCCAGACCTAGGATTTTTCTAAGGATGCTTTAGGATGAAATGATGATACTCTAAGACGACTTGTGATGAACGTCTAGAGCCATTCCAGGCTAAGTGACAAATGATGGGAGTTGTATGAAGACCCATAAGGGAAAGTGCTAAGATGCAAACATGTGAAGTGGAGCTAGGACACGCTCCATTGTGGATACGACGTATGCAAAAGGATCATTCATATTTGGATGTCTCGATGTGTACTCATAAAGTAGGGGTATGTGAGGACGCTTGCCTAGGCTAGGACATGCCCTAGTTCTCTTGATGTTAGGATCTTCCTTACCCGGGACTGCTAGGAGGTGCAATGTATTCGAGTACCGAGAGAACTTGATGTTGAGTAGCCTCTAACCTAGGGCATAGTCATTCAAGTTATCATATATCCAACATATTGAGTGAATGAGGTGAGGATTGTTGATGGATGCTATGTTTGCTTTATTAGATAGGGATGTCACATGATGTTAGTATCATTGATGTAAATATCTAAATACCTTATATGTACTCTTATGTATAGTGCACCCACGGTGATAATGATGCAGAGTAGCACATAATTGATGTTACATGCTAACTTTTTGGATGCAGAGACATGTTAGATATGATTCTGTATACCCTTGTCCTACTATATTGACTTTTATAGTATTTTTGAGATTTTCTACCGCTCACATCAGACTACTGTTTGAATCAGGATTTATGTTTTGCTTCTTATAATTCCGGATACTCTTAAATGTGTAGATTAGGGATAGTAGGTCCGGTGAGCATGTGGAGCCATATAGGAGACATGTAGGAGACTATGCTTTCCATATACTATATTTGGGCTTATTACTTCTTATTATTCCACTGTGCCGTACTGTGAAGCTTACCAGCGCTTTTTGTAACATCCCGCATTTTTAGATAATTAAATAACCAAAATAATTACTAAACAGTGAAAATAAGCATTTTTGGAATTGTCAGAATTTAGCTATGGGAGTTGCACCATTGGGTCCGGGGCAATTTTCCGATCAATTTTCATATATAACTTGCCGAAATCCGAGCTAATATGAAGAAGTTATGAGAGAAACAAGAAAATCAAAATTATATAATTAAACGAAATAAATAAATAAAAAGGGAGGCATAGGTCGATCCATGCTAGGGTCAAGTCGACCCATAGGTCGACCTCCAATGAACATAGGTCGACCCGCCTTTCTTCCTGGATGATTTTTCGTCCAGGTACAAGCCGAAGACTATAAATCCGATTTTTGTGAAATCCTGTGCGTCCGTAGCTGCTCCGATGATTCCTAGTGAGCCTATGACATGGTTGCACCAGATTAAATCTTCAAATCCGATGGCCCAAGGTCCCTAAGCCACACTATAAATAGAATTCTAGGCCTAGGTATTTTTCTCATTCAGATTTTCTCCCAATTGGGTTCATTGCCTAAGGCTGAACCCTAAATAGAAAAAATTTCTAGGGAGAAAATATTTTTAATAAAAATATTTTACACCCTAGAAGTGGATCCAGGAAGGCCCAGGACTAGAGCTAAGGACCAGGGTGAGTGTTTTCTAATTATTTTAGATTTGTAAGCAATTTAAAATAATATGGTTCTCAATAGTTATAGTTTTTCTACAATTTTGAGACAGTTTTTATGTAAGTTTATTTACAGTCAGTTTTTAAGTAAATTTCAGAAGTTCTTTTCAATCTATTTTTATTCAGCTATTTTATTCAGTTATTTGCAGTTATTTGCAGTTATTTAGATCTGTTTTAAGTTGGAATTTAGACTATAAATGTTAGTTTCTTTTTATAGATATTTAATCCTTTTTTACGTGAATAAAATATTAAAAAGAGAGGAATTCACAAATATGGATTAAAATAGAAAAACATTGAATTTACAGAAATCAGATGTAAAATGAGAAAAACTGAAATAAAATAGAGATGGACTGAAATAGGCAAATTTAAGATATTTGCAAGCATGATTATAACAAGTGGTTATAACTAAAAAGAGAAAATAGAAGAGTAACAGTTGCAAGAACAATTATTACACGTATGTTATAATTAGAAAGAAATAACAAAAGGGGCTTATTTTAAAACTTATGTCTTGGATTAAGTTAATAGGCAAATATAGCAGTAGAGGCCCGTACCGGCAGCATTCCCTTTCAGGTCTAGGACTGATGGTCTCACACGTGGGTGAAGCTGGGCATGCTTATGTTGATTAGGGTAAATAAGTGGGCAATAGATAGAGGCTCAAATTTAGGGATTTGGGCAAGGGGCACAATGTTAGAAGATTTGTTTGTTAGGACTAGTACCGGCAGCATTCCCTTTCAGGTCGAGGACTGATGGTCTCACACGTGGGTGAGGTTGGGCACGCTTATGCTGATTAGGGTAAATAAAGGGTCAAATAGAGGGCAACAGTTAGTGTGTACCGGCAATGACCGAGCATGCATCATTGATTAGGGTAAATAATTCACTACTGTGTCCTAGCGCTAAGAGGTGTCTTTTGCTGTGGGACCAACAAGATTGGCTCACAGTGGCACAACAGAGATAGGGAAGGCCGATTAATGGGTAGGATTAGGATTTTAGCCTAATCAAGTTAGCAGTTGAGATAGGATTAGGGTTTTAGCCTAATCATAGCAGTTCAAGACAAGTGCAAACAATCAAAGCAAACAGTCAAACAGAATCAAAAACAGTATTTTATGCGAGTTTTATCTTTTCTGTATCTTCCTTTCATGCTAGAACTATTGCTTAGTCTATTATCTTTATCTTGCTTAGAAATGCTTGTAATTACTTTCACTCACCAGACTTATTGTTTGACCCACTCATCTATCTTTCCTTTTCCCCCAATAGGACAGTAGAGTTGAGAATAGTTGATTCAGGTGCTTGGAGATTCATTTCTGGAGTTTCCTCATTTCAAATGTATTCTTTTGCTTTTCATCTTTTTCATTTGGCTTATGATGGATTGGCACTTGTGAGAGGAATTATTATTGTTACTTTTACTCTGATTATGTGAGACTGAGATGTATTTTCATAAGACATGAGAGATTTTGAGTTTTTGAGACATGTTATGTTTTTATGACCTATTTTGAGATGAAGATTAATTCTGAGTGATAAGTTATTATTTAAATGTTTTTCGCTGCTTTTACTTATTTGTCTTGTAAATCTCAGTCTCTGTGATGCTTTAGCTATACCTATAACGCACCACATCCTTTGGTGTGCCCTTTTTGGGAATACTAAGGGGTGTGGGGTGTTTCATTTGGTATCAGAGCCTAAGGTTACTGGATTCCTAAAAAATTGTTTTAAAAGTAAAGTATTTTTCAAAGGTAACATATCTTCAAACTAAAAGTATTTTTCAAGAAGAAACTCTTATTATAGAAATAGTTTTCAAGTATAAGAGAGTTTTTATAAAAATCCCCTCAAAGTCCAGTTCAACCTTCTTTTGATTCTTTCGAGCCTAAATTTTCTTTTATTTTCATAGAATGGAGGACTCTCCAAATCTTCCAGAGGGTGTCCAAGTCCTTGGCCGGTTCCATAGATACCTCCAAGCTACAGCATCAGAGGTGCAAGGGCAAGCACCCAATGCAGCACTGGCAGGTGGAGGTCCCGTTAATCCACCTGCAATAGCTAATTTTTCTATGTTTTGCAAGGACTTCGCTAATCTAGGAGGCAAGACGTTTTCTGGCACGGAGGATTTCTTAGAGGCACGAACTTGGTTGAGAAATACGGAGCGGATATTTGGGCTGTTAGGATTAGAGAATCGATAGTGAGTTCAGCTTGCATCTTGGCAGCTGAAGGGAGAGGCTTATTATTGGTGGGAGATTGTAGAGATGGAGGGTAGAAACATTGGTTGGGTTGGATTTCGGGAAAGGTTTGAGAGAAAGTTCTTGTCGCAAGCCGAGGAAAGCATGCAATTGGAGAAGTTCATTAGTCCGAAGCAGGGGAGTATTTTAGTGAAAGAGTATATAAATCAGTTTAATGAGTTATCAAGGTTCGGGATGGAGCTTGTTAATACACCGCATAAGAAGGCCACCAAGTTTCCTAAGGGTTTGAAGGCATTGACACATGTACCTATGGGAGCGACGTATGAGTCACTCATGGAAATGGCCCTCATATCAGATGTTGCTAAGGAAGAAGAGGTTAAGGAGGTTCCTAAATCACAGAACTCTAAGAAGCTATGGTGGAAGAATGAGAAGGATAAGGACAAGAAGAAAGGAGGAGGACCTCAAAAGGGATAGATCAAGAAGGGCGAGAAATGTCATAATTGTGGATTGGTTGGGCATTACTCAAAGGACTGTAAGAAGGACACGATGAATGGGAGATGTTATAGATGTGGGCAGCCTGGACACCTTAGCAGAGCTTCTCCTCAGAGGACAGGGCAGAAAGCAAGCGCACCTATGGCACAAGTACAGGCTTTGGATGTAGCACCTTCTAGTAGTGGACCAGACCGAGGTAGGAAAGTATCTGTAGTAAGGTTTGATCTCTATTTCGGATTTTCCTATTCGGACTCTTTTTGAATCTGGAGCATCGCATTCTTTCATTTCTAGTTCCTTGGTTGATTGTTTGCACTTAGATATCTCTCTAGTTGTAGACCCTATAGTTGTTTCAAACCCCATAGGAGGATTGACACATTTATCCATGATTTGTAGGGGTTTGAAAATTTTTATACTAGGCGTAGAGTTTGATTGTGACACCTATTTACTGGGATTTTCGGGATATGGGATGATTTTTGGGATGGACTGGTTATCCACTTATGGTGCGATGTTGGACTGCGAGAGGAGAGTCGTCAGGCTAGGGACATGTAGCGGACGGACCCTCGAGGTTTCTTGCGACCCACATGGGTCAGTCACGTTGAGCTTCCTTTATTCATTTGATTCATCACTAGGAGAGTTAGATTCAGTTCCAGTTATTAGAGATTTCCCTGACGTTTTTGAGGAGGTAAGGGGGCTACCCCCTAAGAGAGAGATCGACTTTAGGATCTATCTGAATGACAATGCTAAGCCAGTGGCATTTCCCGTGAGACATATGGCTCCTAGGGAGAGGAAGGAGTTAAGTAAGCAGACTGGTTAGCTATTAGAGAAAGTCTTCATCAGACGGAGGATATCTGAGTGGTGGGCGCCAGTCGTCTTTGCTACAAAGGCGGATGGTTCCCTTCGACTTTGCGTAGACTATAGAGAGTTGAATAAGCTCACGAAGAAGAACCGTTACCCACTTCCTAGGATAGACAATCTTTTCAATCAGTTGGTTTGCTCTTCAGTATTTTCTCAGCTTGACTTAGCCACTTGATTTCATCAGCTTAGGGTCATTGACGATAGCATCGATAAGACAACATTTAGGACACTCGATGGATTCTTTGAATGGTTGGTTATGCCGTTTGGGCTGACCAATGCCCCAGTCTATTTTGTAGATCAGATGAGCCATGTTTTTCGAGATATCCTAAATAAGTTCGTTGTAGTGTTTGTGGATGGCATTCTGGTGTTTTCCAAAAGTATGGAAGAGCATGCTATTCATCTTGAGGAGGTTCTTCGTACACTTCGTGTTCATCAATCGAAAGCAAAATTCTCGAAGTGTCACTTTTGGCATGAGGAGGTGCGTTTCTTGGGGCATGTAGTCTCAAGAGAGGGTATAGCAGTGGATCCTGCTAAGGTAGCAGCGGTACAGGATTGGATGGCCCTCAAGAACGCTACCGAAGTTAGAAGCTTCCTAGGTTTGGCTGGTTATTATAGGAAGTTTATCAGAGATTTTGCTAAAATTTCAGCACCGCTTACTCGCCTCACTAAGAAGAACACGACATTCGTGTGGGACGTGGATTGTGAGGATTCCTTCACGATGCTAAAGAGGGCCCTTCCTAGTGCACCAGTGTTAGTTTTACTCAACGGAGCTAAGCCTTTTACAATATACACTGATGCATGTGGGATTGGCCTGGGGGCAGTATTGATACAGGAGGGGAGGGTAGTATGCTATGGGAGTAGACAGTTGAGAACTAATGAGAAGGACTACCTCACCCATGATTTGGAGCTAGCTGCTATTGTATTCGCGCTCAAGTCTTGGAGACATTGCTTGCTTGGAGAGAGGTTCGAGCTTTTCACTGACCATAAATCATTAAAGTACTTGTTCTCACAAAAGGATTTAAACTTGAGGCAGCAGCATTGGATGGAGTTTCTGGCATCATATGACTTTGAGATAGCTTACACCCCTGGCAAGGGGAATGTGGTCATGGATGCATTAAGTAGGAAGAGAACAACCCTTAGCCCAATGTTCGTGGATTTGAAAAGCCTAGATTTTATTTCCACCTTTGATTTTAAGCCCTCTACGGACATTACTCCTGGATTATTGGCAGCGCTTGAGGTTATGTCTACCCTCATAGATCAGATTGGCTCAAGACAGCGAGAGGATTTAAAGCTTGTGGATATTCTGGATAGGATCAGCAGAGGAGAGGACTCTAGACTTCTCCAACGCTATTTCATCGATAGAAAAGGGTGGCTAAGGAGAGATGGAAGACTTTGTATCCCCCGCACTAGTGATTTGATGAGTGCAGTTCTAGCAGAAGCACACCATTCTCGGATGACTATTCATCCGGGTGGTGATAAGATGTATAGGGACACGAAGAGAGTGTTTTATTAGAGTGGCATGAAGAAGGATGTAGCAGAATTTGTGGCTAAGTGTCTTATGTGCCAAAGGGTTAAGGCGGAGCAGCAGAGGCCTGGCGGATTGCTTCAACCTTTAGATGTACCCAAATGGAAGTGGGATAGTGTTTCGATGGACTTCATAGATGGTTTACCCTGATCTAGGAAGGGGAAACCAGTATTTGGGTGATTGTAGATCGTTTGACTAAGAGCGCCCACGTCATTCCGGTCAAGAGTAAGAGGAGAGCACCTTATTTGGCATCCATATACGTTTGTGAGATAGTCCGACTTCATGGAGTTCCCTCTAGCATAGTGAGCGACAGAGATCCTATCTTTACTAGTGAGTTTTGGAGGAGCTTGCAAGTGGATTTAGGGACACAGCTTAGATTGAGTACGGCCTATCACTCTCAAACGGATGGCCAAACAGAGAGAGTTAATAGAGTTCTTGAGGATTTGTTGAGGATGTGCATTCTTTATTTTGGAGGAACTTGGGAGGAGCACCTTCCTTTAGTGGAATTCGCATATAACAATAGTTTTCAGGCTAGCGTTGGGATGGCTCCTTTTGAAGCCCTTTATGGAAGACCTTGCAAGTCACCTTCATGTTAGTTAGAGTCTACAGAAAGATTGCTACTTGGTCCCGACATGGTTAGAGAGACTTCAGAAAAGATTGATTTGATTAGAAGAAGACTGAAGGCGGCCCAAGATTGATAGGAATCCTATGCAGATAAACGGAGAAGGGATATTGGGTTCGAGGTAGGAGATTTGGTTTTTATTAAGGTGTCTCCGCTAAGAAAGGTAGTGAGGTTTGGATCAAGTGGAAAACTTGCTCCCAAATTCGTAGGGTCGTTCCCCATTGTGGAAAGGGTAGGGAAGATAGCGTATCAGATAAAGCTAGCGGAGAGGCTCATGGGAGTTCATGATGTTTTTCATGTTTCACACTTGATAAAGTGCTTACATGATTCGGCAGAGGTAGTGGAACCTAGCCAACTTGAGGAAGTTGAAGTGGAGAGAGAAGCATCGGTTCGTTGCATTCCCACCAAGATCGTTGGACATGATATCAAGAAGCTTAGGAATAAGGAAGTCCATTTTGTTAAGGTGTAGTAGGGAGATAGTATTGAGGACGCTACGTGGGAGGCTGAGGAGAAAATAAGTATCTCATATCCGCATCTCTTAGATGGTATGTCTTGAATTTCCTATTTCCATCTTTAGTTTTGAATAGGTTCTTTCCTTTAGTATCCTTTGGGAGGGTAGATCTTAGGACTTAACCTATGGATGGTAGGACTGAATGTAAGCATGTTACTAGAACATGTTATGTATGTTGGTTGCAAGTGGTTGCAAGTGTTCGCTAGTGGATGCTAACAGACGCATATACACACTAGGCACTATTATCTTTTAGAGATCGGCCTAACTAGGTCACTAAAGCATATGCATATGGATGTGTGTGCACTTGTATTTTTATTTCATTATTTCTATGAATGGGTGATTATGATATCACTGTTGCATTTGGATGATGATTGTAGCATGCATATAGAACTATCAGTTGTAATTAGGGAATTTGCATTCATTTCGATACATGGCAAGGACATGAGCGCATAAAAAGAAGGTCGACTGACTCACTAGACCGCCTAATCTTTGGCATTAGTTAGGGACATTGACACTACATTATTGCATATATCTTAAATTGCATTGAAAAACTTAAGGACAATGGATGTAATGGATGATGGTTGAATACGTGGTTGTGGAATTTGGATGAAAATATTTATTTCATTCTTCTGTCCTTGGAGATTTCAAGGGCGAAATTATTTAAGGAGGGGAGAATGTAACACCCCGCATTCTTAGATAATTAAATAACCAAAATAATTATTAAACGATGAAAATGAGCAATTTCGAAATTGTCAGAATTTAGCTACGAGAGTTGCACCATTGAGTCCGTGGCAATTTTATGACCAATTTTCATATATAACTTGTCGAAATCCGAGCTAGAATGAAGAAGTTACGAGAGAAACAAGAAAATCAGAATTATATAATTAAACGAAATAAAAAAATAAAAGGGAGGGGGCATAGGTCGACCCATGCTAGGGTCAGGTCGACCACCCCTAATGAACACATGTCGACCCGCCTTTCTTCCTGGACGATTTTTCGTCCAGGTATGAGCCAAAGATTATAAATTCGATTTTTGTGAAATCCTGTGCGTCTGTAGCTGCATGCGATGGTTCCTAGTGAGCCTATGACATCCAGATTAAATCTTCAAATCCGACGACCTGAGATCCCCAATCCACACTATAAATAGAACCCTAGGCCTAGCTATTTTTCTCATTCAGACTTTCTCCTAATTGGGTTCATTGCTTTAGGCTGAACCCCAAATAGAAAAAATTTCTGGGGAGGAAATCTTTTTAATAAAAATATTTTACACCCTAGAAGTGGATCCAGGAAGGCCCAGGACTAGAGCTAAGGACCACAGGTGAGTGTTTTGTAATTATTTTAGATTTGTAAGCAATTTAAAATAATAGGTTTCTCAATAGTTGTAGTTTTTCTACAATTTTAAGATGGTTTTTATGTAAGTTTATTTACAGTCTATTTTTAAGTAAATTTCAGAAGTTCTTTTCAGTCTATTTTTATTCAGCTATTTTATTCGGTTATTTGCAGTTATTTACATCTGTTTTAAGTTGGAATTTAGCCTGTAAATGTTAGTTTCTTTTTATAGAGATTTAATCATTTTTGACGCGAATAAAATATTAAGAAGAGAAAAATCCGCAAATATGGATTAAAATAGAAAAACATTAAATTTACATAAATCAGATGTAAAATGAGAAAAACTGAAATAAAATAGAGATGGGCTGAAATAAGCAAATTTAAGATATTCGCAAGCATGATTATAACAAGTGGTTATAACTAAAAAGAGAAAATAGAAGAGTAACAGTTGCAAGAACAATTATAACATGTAGGTTATAATTAGAAAGAAAGAAAAAACAGAAGGGGCTTATTTTAAAACTTAGATCTTGGATTAAGTTAATAAGCAAATATAGCAGTAGTGGCCCATACCGGCAGCATTCCCTTTCAGGTCTAGGACTGATGGTCTCACATGTGGGTGAGGCTGGGCACGCTTATGCTGATTAGGGTAAATAAGTGGCCAATAGATAGAGGCTAAAATTTGAGGATTTGGGCAAGGGGCGCAAAGTTAGAAGATTTGTTTGTTAGGACCAGTACCTGCAGCATTCCCTTTCAGGTCGAGGACTGATGGTCTCACACGTGGGTGAGGCTGGGCTCGCTTATGCTGATTAGGGTAAATAAAGGGTCAAATAGGGGCAACAGTTAGTGTGTACCGGCGATGATCGAGCGTGCGACATCGATTAGGGTAAATAATTCGCTACTGCGTCCTATGCGCTAAGAGGTGTCTTTTGCTATGGGACCAACATGATTGGCTCACAGTGGCACAACAAAGATAGGGAAGGCCGATCAATGGGTAGGACTAGGATTTCAGCCTAATCAAGTTAGCAGTTGAGATAGGATTAGGGTTTCAGCCTAATCACAGCGGTTCAAGACAAGTGCAAACAATCAAAGCAAACAGTCAAACAAAATCAGAAACTGTATTTATGCAAGTTTTATCTTTTCTGTATCTTCATTTCATGCTAGAACTATTTCTTAGTCTATTATCTTTATCTTGCTTAGAAATGATTGTAATTACTTTCACTCACCAGACTTATTGTCTGACCCACTCCTCTATCTTTCCTTTTCCCCCGATACGCCAGCAGAGTTGAGGATAGTTGATTCAGGTTGCTTGGAGATTCATTTACGGAGTTTCCTCATTTCAGATGTATTCTTCTGCTTTTCATCATTTTCATTTGGCTTATGATGGATTGGCACTTGTGAGAGGGATTATTATTATTATTACTTTTACTCTGATTATGTGAGACTGAGATGTATTTTCATAAGACATGAGAGATTTTGAGTTTTTGAGACATGTTATGTTTTTATGACTTATTTTGAGATGAAGATTAATTCTGAATGATAGGTTATTATTAAATGTTTTTCGCTGCTTTTACTTATTTGTCTTGTGAATCTTAGTCTCTGTGATGCTTTAGCTATACCTATAACGCACCATATCCTTTGGTGTGCCCATTTTGGGAATACTAAGGGGTGTGAGGTGTTTCACTTTTATTTAGAGATAGTTTTCTTTGATATTTTTATTTATGCATAAGTCTATCATTTATGCTGTATAACTTTGATGGTCTCTGCACTCTGATACGGTTTTGGGTCATCTAGTTATTTTTTCCATCTCGTCTATTTTATATCTGTATGTGATATTATATTTTATTCGATGTTATGAGATACATGATAGGTTCTGATTTGGAGACTTTAGTAAATTACCACCTGACAATCGTCCTACATCGACCGAGCACCGTGGCAGCGCACTCTATTGGTTGTATAGGGTGTCGGAGGTATAGAGCTTGTCGTCACAATCTGTGTATGACTCGAACTGCTCTCCTAACTTATAATGCCTACAAATATTCAAAGCACGGATTTTTGCTACCAATTCCAAGTCATGAGTCGGACATCGAGCTTCATGCGGGTTTAACTGCCTTGATATGTAAGCTATCACTCACGCCTTTTGCATCAACAATACACCCAAATTTGTTCCATAAGTATCGGTATACACTACCAAATCCCGATTCCCTTCGGGTACGATCAAGAAATGAGCATTTGCCAACAACCTCTTAAACCCCCGAAATGACCTTCACTCTTGTCGGTCTATACGAACCTCTCTTTTTTCCTGGTTAACTTAATCAAGGATGCTTGTATACATGAGAAATCCTTAATGAATCTGCCGTAATAGCCAGCCAATCCCAAGAAACTTCTTATCTCTATTAGCTTCTTTAGCCTCTTCCTATCAATAATATACTCTATCTTTGATGGATCCATTGCTAATCCATTTTTCTAAACAACATGACTGAGAAACTTAACTTTCCATTGCCAAATATGACACTTGGAAAACTTTGCTTGCAATTTACGTTGTTTCAATATCTCCAACACCAACCTAAGATGTACTTCAAAGTCTCTCTCATTCTTAGCCTGTACCCAAATATCATCAATGATGACCAACACAAATCATCCAAATTATTGAGAAAGTTCGATTCATAAGATCAACAAAGCTCGCTGGGGCGTTGGTCAGTGTAAAAGGCATACCTAACCACTCATATGAACCATATTTAGTTCTAAACGCTATCAAAGGAACAATATCCTCGGCTACCCTCAATTGATGGAACCTTATTGTCAAATATAGCTATGGGAATATTCTTGCTCCACTCAACTAGTCAAACAAGTCGCCTATCCTAGGCAATGGATAACGAATCTTCACCGTCAACTCATTCAACCTTCGGTAATCAATACACATCCGTAATGATCCAACTTCTTTACAAATATAGTGGATGCTGCCCACGGTGAACTACTAGGACTAGTGATACACTTATGCTCAAGCTACACTAGTTGCTTCTTCAATTCCTCTATCTCCTTGGGCGGTATTCTGCTAGATCTTCTACTAACAGGCTGTTTTGCCAACATCAAGTCTATATGGAATTCAGTTTCTCTTTTAGATGGTAATCCCGTTACTTGTTTGAAAACTTCTCCTAATTCGCAAACTACCAGTACTCTACTAGTCTTATCTTCTTGATCTTCCATTGCATGCAACATTAATCCTAACTTTTCCTTCATTACGTCCAACGTTAGCATGATCCTTTCTCTACCCCTTGGATTCTAGAAATCGACATAATAGATCCTAACATCATTACGCACTAACCAATCTATATCCTAAATAACCCTACCCAACGAAGTCAAACACATATGTGTCGCAAACAAACAAATTTCCACACAAACCAAACTTAAGGTCAGTGCATCTAATCCAAGAGGCATACCGACCGATCGTATTAACCACATTCAAAGACATAATCAAATAGGCAGTATCTGGTCCCAACTTATCAACCAAATATTTTGAAATGAAAGAATGTGTAGCATCGATATCAGAAAAAACTCTACCCGATATACTGGAAATCAAAATCATACCTCCTAGCACACACTTTCCTTTTTCCTCAATAGTCGGTCCAGTTGATGGTTCTTCCAAAGCAAAACCTTTGCATGCTTCAACTCCAAGAACTCCTTCTTCTTATAGCTATGTTTATTATAGTTAAAGCCCTTAGTACTATCCTTGTTCCCCAACTATGTACACTTTATAGGGTGGTGTCCCTTCTATTCACAATTGAAACAAGTAACATCTGCCACATTCGGCTTCTGAGCTCCTCCTTCTAAGGTGTTTCCTCCCTTCTTATTCTTACCGCCCTTCTGATATGGATTGAATCTTTTCTTCTGCCCACTAATTGGTCAACCATCAACTCTTTTCTCCTCTTAAAACAAGTGATCAGATCTCCTTACCATTTCAACAACCATATCAAAAAGAGCCAACAAGTACCCCATCACCTTGTGATTCGGTCCCTTCCTTGGACCTCATTTTTCTTCAGCGGAGTATTAGTATTTTCCCTCTCATGCTTCGTCAAAGCATTAAAGTATTGAATATACTCTGCCAACGTAATATCTCCTTGCTTCAAGTAAAGGAAATCCTATGCAAAGCACTCTTATATGATTCAGGCATCAACCGAGCCTCGAATCGCTCGTTAAACTCTTCCCAAGTTATTTCCTCTTTTGGAACTTCAATAATCATAACCTCCCACCGATCTAAAGCATCCTCTCGAATATGAGAGAAGCCAACCTCTTTTTTTAAGCATCATCATAACCTAAGTCTCTAAAGATGCACTGAGACACCTTTAGCCAACTCAACACCTCTAAAGTAGACTCCTTTCCGTAAACAACTTTCCTCCACGGCTCTTGTAATCCCGGTTTATCTTAGAAAAGTCTACGCCTCTAGATACCACTGATCTCAACTCGATAACTTCAGCTAGATGTTACCTCATCATTTTTGTCATGAACTGGTGGCATAAAGCATTCATATCCATTCCTTTAGCAGTTGGAACTGGCATTTGATCGTCGGCTTCAACATGAACTTCTGGGGCTACTTTCACTCTTGGCCGTTAGTTTGCATACCGGCAGTTTGTGGAGTATACATCTTGTTTGATGATAAAAATATATTTTTATATTTGATTTTTCTTCTAGAGTGTGTTACAGTTTAAAAATCATCATAACGCAATTTTGTTTCTAATTAAATTATCATCCACTATATCTCATATGCTTGATTTACACATATCACATTTCAAATACATCAATTTCTATCTATAAAAATAAGATGTATTTATTATTATTATTATCAAAATGGGAATATTGTCAGAAATTGCAGTTAATTTCTATTTGGTAATAATAAATATATATTATATTTAATATGTTTGTTTAGTGATGTGTATTTACAGGGCAGCGATTTTATTAAGAGATATAATTGGATTCAATTGCAATCTATTCGGATTTGAAATATCTTTGCAATCAAATTACTTTGAATGTTGCATCAAATATTGATTTCTCTATCGTTTGCAAAAAGAAGTTCACGTTATACACATATGTAGAGATTCTCAAATTGCTAAAATAGTTAACATTGAGGAAGGTTTCAAATTGCAAATACTTAAGAATCAACTAATGATGAAAAAAGGAAATGTATATGGAGCAACAATAGAAAGAAATACTTCAATATGATATTTGTAAGATATAGGAGATTTTGGCCAACACATTTCAAAACAATTAGAAATATTCAAGCAACAGATATTAAAGATGAAAAATCTTTCAAATAAGGAAACTATCAAGGGAAATATTTAAAAGAAATATTTGGTCCATCGATACAACTTGTGTATATATATGCTATTATCGTTATTCTTTTCATCGGATTCCAGAATAAAATTAAATACCGTTGATGAAACATTACAATCCGATCAACTAGTTGAGGAATAAGTCATGAACCATAGCAACTCGTTCAACTTTTCACTAAGTCAACACATTAATCCTTTATCCAGTCTCCAGAATATCATAACCGTACTATCACCAACATCTCTCAAATTTTGTTCATTAACACTCCTCAGTGAGTATCGAAACTAAGTGATCACTCTTCCACAGTCCAAACAAAAGCCACAGATCATCACCTACCAACCATTGCATCGCATCAAAGCTCTAGGTCTACAACTTCATCACCAAGTTAACAACAACTGAGCCAGCATATAAAACAACCCAGGCAACTCAAATTCACCACAAACATCATGCTTGTTTCTAACCACAATCACTGTCTACAAGGCAACAAGTTCAAATAGCAACACAACCACAATCTCGGACATAGCAGTAGCACATGCCATTTTTGCCATTGAAAGGGATTTAACAAGATCGTAATATGTTTTACAGTTAGAACACAATCAATCCAAAATATGTAAATCCAAAATAAAATAGCAAAAGAATTTAAATCTTACAGTTCTGAAGTGAAGACACCTTTAGGCGAAAGCGTTAATACTAATCTTCAATGGTTTTCCTCAGATCTGATAATGGAGACCCTACCGTGTTTTCTTTTTCCTCTTTCATTTTGTAAACTTATTGGACTTTAAAAAAGATTTCAGGAATGATCCCTTAAATAAAAAATGGGCAAGAGTATGTTTTAATTTTTGGAATATCATCAGTCCAAATAGAGAAGAGTTCTATATATATTCTGAGGCAACTTTTGGGACTAGTGTAATTATTAATAGCAATCTGAATTTTTCCATCAAAAATTCAAATGCCTATTCATTAATTCTTCAAATGAAATTGGTGCATAATAAATGTAGGTCACATAATAAATAAAACTAAAATTCTCCCACTTGGTCATAATGTAATAACATAATAAAGCACACATTAATAACTAGCCAATATAGTTTTCATTAATTCTAAACCTGTTCAGTTAGAAATACAAAACCAAACTACTATAATCAGAATAACAAATATCATTATTTGATCCCTATTAATTATAATATTGGTACTCTTTCCAATAATGGTTAATAATCTTCATTCGGTCCTTATAAGTAATTTTCTTAGATTAAATAAAATTATGCACATCATATTAAGCAAATTTATTCTAAGCCAATACATAAGCAAAGACTTTGTACATAGCATTATATATATGGTTCGCAACACCAAAATCATAATACATTAACTAACCCATGCCGGCAACATGCTCTTTGTAAAGAGTGGGTGGAAGCGCTTTTGTTAGAGAATCAGCTAACATAGCTCTTGTATTAATATATTGTATCATAATAGTACCATCTTTGACTCTGTCTCTAACAAGAAGATATTTGATATCTATCCACTTAGTTGCACCACTTGATTTTTTATTCTTAGAGAAGAAAAGATCAGCCTCATTATCACAAACTAAGGTGAGTGGCCTCACAATACTGGCAATTACTTAAAACCCCAGTATAAAATTCTTTAGCCAAATTGCCTGACCAATAGCATGATAACATGCCACAAATCTGCTTCCATAGTGGAAGATGCCCTTATAAATTGCTTAACACTCTTCCATGAAATTGGTCCCCCTACAAGCATAAATATATAACCTGATGTGGATTTCTTACCGTCGACACATCCAGAAAAATTTGAATCAGAATAACCGATACCTTTAAGGTTATTTGACCTCTTATAAGTAAGCATATAATATTTTGTCCCTTGCAAATAACATAACAATTTTTTGGCGGCTTTCCAATGTTTCATTCCCAGATTAGTTTGATATCAGCCAAGCATACCAGCTGCAATTGCAATATCGAGACATGTACAAACTTGAGCATACATAAGACTCCCTACTACCAAAGCATAAGGAATTTGCTTCATTTGAGCATGTTCTATTTCATTTTTGAAACTTGCTGAATTTGTCACCCTTAATAATGAGAGCAACAATAGGAGAGCAATTGTGCATGTTATATCTTTTAGCATTTTCTCAACATATGCTTTTTGAGATAAGCCTAAAATCCCACGAGACCGATCTCGGTAAATTTCAATTCCTGTAACATAAGAGGCTTCACCAAGATTCTTCGTTTCAAACTTAGTTGATTAAAAACGTTTTGTCTAGTATAATATATCTAAATCACTACTTGCTAATAAAATATCATCCATGTACAAAATGAGAAAGAAAATTTACCCCCACTAATCTTGAGGTATATGCCTTGATTTATTGTATTTTCTATAAATCCAAATTCGGTTATAACCTCATCAAACTTGAGATATCACTGTCCTAAAGCTTGTTTTAACCCATATATTGAATGACTTAACCTATATGCCATATGCTTTTTGCCTTCTACAACAAACCCTTCAAGTTGTTCCATATAAACTTCTTCTTGCAAGGTACCATTCAGAAATGCAGTTTTCACATCCATTTGATGTAGTTCTAAATCCTAATGAACTACGAGGAATAAAACAATTCTTAATGAATCTTTCTTTGAGACAGGAGAAAATTATTATCAAAATGTACACCTTCTTATTATGTAAACACTTTAGCGACTGGTCTGGCCTTACACTTTTAATGTTACCTTTGGAGTCAATTTTAGTTTTATAAACCTATTTACAGCCTATAGGTTTAACCCCGATAGGTAACTAAATAAGATCCCAAACTTCATTAATTTCCATATATTTTATCTCGTCATTCATTGCTTCTAACCATTTAGATGATTTATCACTCATAATAGTTTGCTTGAATGAGATAGGATCATCTCCAGTACCTATATTACATCCTTCCTCAGTAAGGTATACGATATAATCATCAGGTATGGCAGATCTTCTCTCTTTTTTCGATTTTCATAAGAGTTCTTATGGCAGCCTAGGAGGTTCATCAACATTAGGAACATTATGAACATGAGTTTCTTCGTTAGCCTCTTGAATAAGAGGCATAGAATTTGTAACCTCGCCAATTATTGGAATTGGAACATAGTTTGATTTTCTTCGAGGTTTAGTGTTCTTTTTACATTACTCCCACTTACGTTGCTGCCTTCAAAAAAACAGCATGCATGGTCTCTACTATTCTAGTGGTATGTGACGGGCAATAAAATTTGAAACCTTTGAATCTCTCTAGATAACCAATTAAACAACAATTATTGGTTCTGCAATCAAGTTTCTTTAGTTGCGGATTATAGACTTTTGCTTCAGTAAGCCAGCCCCACACATGCAAGTACCCTAATTGCAATTTTCTACTAGGCCACAGTTCATAAGGTCTTTTTGGGACAGATTTACTAGGAACCCGATTTAGAATATACATGGTGTTTTTAAAGCTTTCGTCCACTAAAAATCCAACAATATGGTATTGCATATCATACTTTATACCATATCCATTAGTTTATGATTACATCTTTCAGCAACTCCATTCTGTTGTGGATCTCCTGGCATAGAGTACTGATGAACAATACCTTTTTCTTGAAGAAATAAAGCGAACATGCCTGGACTTTGACCAAGGTCGGGGTGTCTACCATAATATTCACCGCCTCTATCTGATCACACTATTTAAATTTTAAGGTTATGTTGATTCTCAACTTCAGCCTTAAATTTTTTGAATTTATCTAGTGCTTTTGATTTTTCATTAATCAGATACACATAACAATAGTGAGAATAATTGTCAACGAAAGTAATAAATGATTTATGCCCATTAATATTCGGAGTAAGAAAAGAACTACATATATCAGTATGAATAATTTCTAATAGTCCCCTACTTCGAGTGGCTACTTCCTTGTTTCCCTTGAAATTTTTTCCTTTAACATATTCTACTCAGTTGTCGAAATCAGACAAGTCTAATGCTAGGAGAATTTCATTTCTAATGAGGCGTTACATTCTATCTCTTGAAATATGACCCAACCTGCGATGCCATAATTTTTATTTTTCTTGACTCCACGTTTATGATTAGCACAAGTAATATTTATAGATAACAGAGATTCATAAAAGGAATAATTCAAACATAATTTATATAGACTGTAACATAATAATCCAAAACCAACAACCTTAGAGTTTTGATATTGTTTCAACTCATTATTTCCAAACTAAAACATAAAACCACATGCATCAAATCTAGAAATAGAAATTAAATTCCTAATCATACTAGGAATATAAACTACAGTATGTAAATCAAGAATAAAGCACTCTTCAAAACCAAATGAAGAGTTCCAATAGCCTCGACTTTGGGCTCTAATCCATTAGCAACTTTAAGTTTCCTTTCTCCCCTTTGAAGCATCCTCACAGAATGAAATCCTTGCAATGAGTTTGTAGTATGCACGGAGGCTCCAGTGTCAACCCACCACGTATTTAAGGGAACATCAACTAAAAAGGTTTCAAAAATCATGAAATTTAAATCATTATCCTTTTTAGAGAGACAATCTTTAAACTTTGCACTGTCCTTCCTCATGTGTCCACGCTTCTTACAGTGATAAAACTTAGCATGCATGAATTTTGTACTGGATATACTAGTCTTGTTATTACCAGTAGCCATATTCACTTTATTTTTACCTTTACCATTGTCCTTATTTTTCAGTTTTGACTTTGAATAGCAATGTGTGCATAGTTAGGTTTCTCAGCCTTAATCCTTTCTTCTTTAACACACATAGCAATTAATTCGCTGATTTTCAAATTTTCTTTTTGCGTATTATAATTGACCTTGAAAGGACCAAATTGTGCGGGAAGAGAAGTCATAATGACATGAACTAAAAAACCTTTAGAAATTGCCATATCCATGCCATTTAATTTTGTGGCCATATCATTCTTCATCATGATATGTTCATGTACATCGCTTATCTTGTTATACTTGGTAGTGAGTACTTTCATTATAAGAGTACTTGCATTAGCTATAGAAGTAATTTATACTGCTCTTCAGCAGAAGCCAAATACTATTTTGTAGTGAAAATATTATTTGCATCATCCTTCTCATGGATACCTCCTCTTAGCAGTTGTAATAGTACTTTTTATAATCATGAGAGACATGCAATTTGACCGCTCTCATTTTGCAAAATTAGCGGTTTCATCATCGGTACTTATCGCTATAATAGTTAGTTTATCCATTTGTAATGCCTAGCTAATATCCAGAACACCAAGACAACTCTCAATTTTCTCTTTTCAAATGGAAAATTAAGTCTGTTCAAGGGTACTATTCTAGAGATTTGAGCATGAACATTATTCAATGTTGCATTATATTCAGAAAAATGAAATGCTTACTATTATCAACTATAAGTCCACAAATAGCATAACAACATTAAATCAACTGTACATGGAGGGACTAACAGTAATTATATTGAAATAAATAATAAAATCCAAATTATATTTCATTCCTATCATAACAGTTGTTTGAATAAAATTCAATTCATATTATCGTTGGGAAAAAACAAATTGAATTGTTAAAATAAATAAATTCACTTAATAAATCATAATGACAATTAAAGTTGGTAAAATTACCACTCATAATCTATTAAATGTAAAAACATAATTTCATGAAAATTAATTTGTATCACGTTGGGCTAAAACAAACTGAATCATTAAAACAAATAAATTCACTTAATAAACCATAATGGCAATTAAAGTTAGTAAAATTACCGTTCATAATCTATTAAATGTAAAACGTAATTTCATGAAAATGAATTTGTATCGCCGATGGACATAAACAAAACCATTGAAGATTAGTATTAATGCTTTCGCCTAAAGATATCTTTACTTTAGAATGGCAAGATTTAAAATCCTTTGTTATTTATTTTGAATTTATGGATTTTGGATTGATTGTGTTCTAACTGGAAAACATATTACGATCTTGTTAAATCTCATTCATTTCTGTAAAAATTATTGGACTTAAATAAACATTTCAAAAATGATCCCTTAAATACAAAATGGGCAAAAGAACATTTAATATTTGGAATATCATCAGTCCAAATAGAAAGGGTTCTATATATATTATAACGCAACCTTTGGTACCGGTATAATTATCAATAGCAATATGAATTTTTCCATCAAAAATTCAGATGCGTTTTCGTTAATTCTTTAAATGAAATTGCTGCACAATAATAACATAAGCCACATAATAAATAAAACTAACAGCCATAACCTGTTCAACATCGATACTCAAGTACAACATTATTAGTGCAAAATTTCTTAACACGAACACCCGAAGTCCGAAGGTATGTCTTCGGAAGTCGAATGAGATACTAGACCCGACGAAGAGACTGCCAAGACGTGTCGTAGTTAAATCTTGAATTCGAGATGCTAAATCATAAAGTAATAATAGCATATGTAAAGAAGGCAAAGTGCTGAAAGTAAATAACACCAAGACTTTTATAGTAGTTCGGGCCAAAAGTCCCTACTTCCACTGTCCTTTCCTTATTTAGTCATCTTATATAGCCGCGAGGCTTATTACATTGAATCTAAGCATCTCCGACGTTAATGAGTTTTTGGATAGAGCTCTAATATATAAAGTACACTTATGATTTTATGTCAATTTCTGTTATGCCAAAAGATCCCTTGTGCCTTATGATTGCCACCTATTTATAGCCAATATGCTGTAACGCCATTGGTGGAGAGCCTTCTTTTTGGATAGATAACCTGACTTGTCATGTGCGACTTTGATTTAAACACTTATCATCATCTGGTTGAAAGTGCTTTGACATGGACTATAGATGTAGCTCTTTTATATATATCTTCTTTGGTTCCTTTCGTTTATCTTGGCCATTGATCTCGGTCTAGGGCTATCTGAGCCGTTGATTGTTGGTACTTGTTAAAATATCTTTGGTCTCGATAGTTGCTGCTCTCGATTGAGCTTATTGTCTTAATTGGACAATGGTCTTGATCTTCATCGACGTCTTTGCTCTTGCTTTCAAATCTCGTGTCTTGGATATTGAGGCCGGTGCCTATGCTCTCGGTGGGAACCAAATAATGGGCCTCTAAATTACAAACCAATGAGCTTTCCTTTTGAATATTCGTAATTTATGCTTGGTATAAATTATGGTGTAACACATGCCTTCCAAATTTCACCTTTGTACAACCATTATGAGGTGAAATTTGGAAAGAATGGTGTTATGTTGTGCTTTGTTCTTGGCTTGTAATTCTGTTCTCATCAAAAAGTTGACCCGAGCCTTTGTGTGTAATAGTTACTTTGAGAATTTTCTACAATATTACTTTACTAAGGCAACTTATGAAGATCGATCTTATTTCAAAAACATTTTGAAATCCAACCTCATCTAAAGGACTTTGAAAATAATTTGAAACCTAATCTCATCTAGAAGGATTTGAAAATAATTCAAAATCAATGCTCAAAGGGAAGGCTTAGCTGGTTGCTTTGGTCCAGTGGCGAGTAGTTAACGGTTTGAAAACTAAAAGTTGAAATTTTAACTCGAACTGTAAGGTAAAAAATTTTGAAAATCATATTTTCCATTCAAGACTATCTAGGCTAGGCGATGAGTGAAGTCGCTAGAACGTAGAAAGGTGAAATATAAATAGGGACTGTAAGGTTCAAACTTATGGAAGTCGTGCTTTCTACATGAAGTCACTTTGACCAAGTTGTAAGCGAGACTGTTATGGTGTCGTAAGGCAAAATCTGATTTTAGACCGTGAGGTCGGACTATGCCGACCACTTGAAGTCATCTAGGCTAAGTGGTAATATTGTTACGATGCTGAAAGGCAAAATTTGATTTAGGACTGTGATGTCAAAACTTCTGAAAACTATGCTTGCCACTTGAAGCCATCTAGGCTAAGTGGTAAGCGTAATTGTTACGGTGCCAAAAGCAAAATCTAATTTGAGACCGTGAGGTCAAAACTTTTGAAAACTATGTTTGCCACTTGAAGTCATTTAAGCTAAGTGGTAGGCGAAATTGTTACGGTGCCAAAATGCAAAATCTAATTTAGGACCGCGATGTCAAAACTTTAGAAAACTGTGCTTGCCACTTAAAGCCAACTAGGCTAAGTGATAAGCGAAGTTACAACGGTGCCGAAAGGTAAAATATGATTTGAGATCATGAGGTTAAAACTTTTGAAAACTATGCTTGCAACTTGAAGCCATCTAGGCTAAGTGGTAATCGAAATTGTTACGGTGCCAAAAGGAAAAATCCGATTTGAGATCACGAGGTCAAAACTTTTGAAAAGCATGCTTGTCACTTGAAGCCATCTAGGCTAAGTAGTAAGCGAAATTTTTACAATTCTGAAAGGAAAATTATAATTGGGACCACAAGGTCAAAACTTTTGAAAACTATGCTTGCCACTTGGAGCCATCTAGGTCAAGTGGTAAGTGAAATTGTTACGATGCCGAAAGGAAAAATCTAATTTAAGACCGTGAGGTCAAAACTTTTGAAAACTATGATTGCCACTTTAAGCCATCTAGGTTAAGTGGTAGCAAAAGTGTTACAGTGCCAAAAGGAAAAATCTAATTTGGAACGGTGAGGTCAAAACTTTTGAAAACTATGCTTATCACTTGAAGCCATTTAGGCTAAGTGGTAAGCAAAACTGTTACGTTGCCGAAAGGAAAAATCTAATTTGAGACCTTGAGGTCAAAACTTTTGAAAACTATGCTTGTCGCTTGAAGCCATCTAGACTAAGTGGTAAGCGAAATTATTGCTGTGACTTTTTTGTAGTACTAACTCGTAAGTGATCATTCGGGACTAGACCTATGAAGAGATGGGTTCTGGTTTTGCATTAAATGTTGGCCCATATGTTGGTAATTGATAGTCATCTTCAAAAAGTGTTTCTCTTTTCCTATACAAGGATGACTTGGCACCTGACGAGGCGACCTTTTGATATTCTTTGTCAAACTAAATCCACGGTGGAAAACTTATCTTTCTTTAATCTCTGCCGTTCCTTTTAATATAAATACTCCTCCTCCTTTACCCTACTCTTTTTACTTGTTCAAATTGCAAAGCCACCATTGTTATTTTCAAGATTCCTTCATTTCCTCTTTCGACATCCAACCTATTTTCTTAGATTCGAAATGGATACTCCTATTCAGATTCAGTAAGAACTCGATGATATTTTGTCTTCGTATGGTATCCTAGTAGTTGAGACACTCGTTCCCTAGTCTGGGATGCATTATAGCAATCCTCTAGAAGAATATTTTATATGGTCTGTAGAGCATTTAGAGCGTAATATTCTTACCCCTAACGCCCTTATTTATTGAGGTTCTTAAATTTTATCGCATTAATCCTTTCCAGCTCTTGTCTACTTCCTACACAACTTTATCTGCCACGGCGATCTTATATTCCGAAAGAGGTTATCGGGAGGTACCTGCATTCGAAATCAATTACATGTTCAACTTGTTAGAATCCAAATCCGTTGGGAATTTCCTACGTATTTTCTCAAATTTCTAAGGCCATCTCCTATACAAGATCCATTTAATAAGATAACGCCACACAGGTGGTTCCTTGTTAAGGCTTTTTCTGATCAAATTGTCACCTCCTTTAACAATGCTAGTATGTTTTTGGATACTTTTCTTTCCTTTAGTCTCATCTGTAACCTAAGTTGTATCTCCTCATTTTTTAAATCTTAAATAGTGAGACCCATGAAGATTGGCGATCGTGTTATCACCGACCAATATAAGGAGAGGTATAAGGAAGTTATGAAGATTCCTTTCTTGCAGCGATTTCAACATCTGGTTCTTGCTGAAGACAAACTAAAAGCTCGAGGTTTGCTACCCGCTTCTGCTATATTTGTCGGGCTCACACCCTCCAAGAAGTATGAGTCAGCTTCTACCATAGTCATTGATAGTGGAGGGGAAGCTGAGTCTGATTCTAGAGAAAGCAAAACCAGGGGTTTCACTCTTTAACCATTGAACTAGTTTATTTTAAGCTCTTAGTGTAACGTAATCTTAACTTTGATTTTGACCTTATCTCTTTTTTTCCAGTGTTTTCTTCTCCTAAAGGGAAGGAGACCAAGAAGAGTTCTACGTTGATGCTTTCTGATAAGAGTACTCACGGCTTGAAGAAACAAAGGGTTACCGGATCCTCTAAAGTCGAGAGTACCAAGGGGAAAGCTTCGGGTTTGCTTGTCGAGAAGAACAAGCAAGCAATGGAAATTGCTAAAGCTGCTTTTGAAGGTGACCTTTTCAATGCCGTTACCAAAGCGCAAGTTAGACCTCAGACTTCTGCCCCAGGAATCCAAAAAACAATCGAGTATAGCCATCGGGAGAGCATCAAGTTAAAAATGCATTTTCACATTTAGGTTATGATTCCAACATATATTCTTACCTTGTTGCTTCTTTTTAGACTATGGCAAAAATATTTTCCCTTTAATATGGGTGGTTAAAAATTGAGGATATGGTAGCCGCTACCGAGGCAATAAAAAAGGAGTTTGCAGAGTTCATGGTCAAAGTGCAAGAGGAAACTACTCAGGTGGAAGAATCAAGTAGAATTGTGGGAGAGAAGGATCCTATGATCGAGATCCTTGAGAAAGCTTTAAAGGAGAGGGATGAGAGGCTGAAGAAAGCCAAGGTCGGGGTGGTTGATAAACATCATTATATTGCTAGAGACGAGCATGAGAGGAAGGCTAGCAGACGGGCTTTCCAGGTTTTATTCGATGCTCATGCTCACCACTAGGATCAAAACATGACTTTCTCTTTAGTTTATCTTAGGAACCATGCTGCCACAATAGAGCCCAAATTCACCAAAAGGTATGAGGAGTGTCGGAAGGAGAAAGATACCGAGGCCCAAGTAGGACATAAAGCTGAAACCCCAATAGAGGAGGAGGAGGAAGCCGCTTCTGTTGACAAGGAGGTATAAAAAGATACTCTCGATAATACTCGTGACGATGAAAACATTCCATGACCTACCTTTGTAATAATATGACTTATGTAACTTTTGATTTGTATAAATTCTAGAGATTATATTTGAATTTCCACTTGACTTGACGTGATTGTCATATGATGTTTCAAACTAGAGTATCCAATATGAAATCTTTCTTTATCTATCGTCTTTTATCTCTACTAATTTTAGGTCAATGTTCCTTAAGGAGTACCCTGCTTGAACAATTCAAAGATTTAGCAAGATTATGCCTCTCTTTACCAATCTTACGAGGATAAGATAGCCGAGCTTCAAAAGTTGAAACTAACCTTTATGGTTTTTAGGTTAAGGTTAGTTTCCTTGAGTCGAAGCTAGGTCTAAAAACTAAGAGCTAAATTATATCGAAGAAGAGTGAGCCCCAAATCAATATCTGGTTTTGGGAGATGACATGGCCATTCCTTGTAAACGAAGAGAGGAAACGAGGCTGAGGATGGTAGTGTTAATAGTCTCCTTCCAAGACCATGAATATCCAGATTGTTTCGGACGGTTCTGACTTATCATCTCAGTTTGCCTAGTTAGGGGAGGATCTCTTCTATTGCCCTTATACTTTATCTACTCTTAATTTTGTAATCCAATTTTGTAAAACTATCTCTTTAGGCGTTCATCTCGGCCTATCCCTTATAACATTTTCTTGAATAAACAATATGTAAATAAACCTTTTTCCATTCGGTTTCACTTCTTATGCTGTCACTTTACTTGAGTGTGCTTTTTTAGGACTTTCCTTTCGTGGGGTATCTTTTGCTCCTGGGCATATTTATGTTAAAATAAGATTTCGGTCCCAACTGACTTTTATATTTGGATTCTTGTCCATGGCCAACCTAGTAACACAATTAAGAGTCTCGTCTTATTCCAATCCTATGTTCACCTTTACTTCTTTTCAGTTTACTAAGAATCTATGTGATGTCTAAACTTAGGAACTTCACCCAACATTCTCCCCATATCGAGAATCTACCCACTTCCTATCTAACTAGAAATCTTTCCAATGCATGGCACTTCTTGTCCATGGTTCACTAACATTGGATATATACCTCATGCTTTAATCAGTTGGGAATTTACCCAACATTCCAATCTAATTGAGAATCTACTCAACATTTTAATCTAACTAGGAATCTATTGAACATTCTAATCTTAATTGGGAAGCTACCCAACATTCTAATCTAGTTGGGAATCTACTTACCATTTTAATCTAATTGGGAATCTACCCAACGTTCTAATCTTAATTGGGAATCTACCCAACATGCTAATCTAATTAGAAATCTACCCAACAATCTAATCTTAATTGAGAATCTACCCAACATTCTAATCTTAATTGGGAATCTACCTAATGCATGGTACTACTTGACAATGGCTCACTATTATTGGGATCTACCCAATATTCTAATCTAACTGGAAATCTACCCAATGCATGATTCCACTGACCATGACTCACTATTATTAGGAATCTACACTATATTCTAATATAAATGGAATCTACTCGGTGCATGATTCCATCGATCATGACTCACAATCAGTATGCATTCTACTTTTCGACGTTTTTTAAACCCTGGTGATATCGGTCTTACACTTTGTTGCGCATCACTATGGGGGTGCTCCTATGGTGAGGTCTACCAATTTTATCATTGGGTCCTAATTTACTTACCACTTCTGGCTGGTGTCGGCCTTCTACAACACCTTTTGGCAGGCGTCGGTCATCTACAACCACTTTTGGCTAGTGTCGGCAATCTACAATCCCTTTTGGTAGGCGTCAGTCCTTTTCAACCACTTTTGGCTGGTGTCGGCCATCTACAACCGCTTTTGGCAAGCGTTGGACATCAAAAATTATCTTGAGTTAACAATCATACGGAATGCTAGATGTAATTTAGTAAAGGAGAACATAAATTTCTTGGATAAAGTGTTTTTAAGGGTATTTCATAAAAGACTTTCGAAATTATATAGCTTACAAAACACATTATTCAATAGAAAGTTATTACATTAGTTTGAATAAAAGCAGACCATTGATATATATATATATATATATCTATGTGTGTGTTTCATTAATATATAGTTATATATATGTTTTAAAAAAAGGTGAAATTCCTCATTTATCGTTTAATTAATGAAAGAATTTCAGGTAAATTCTCTATTAATCTCGTCAGATTAATGGAAGGATTTTTGTCCTTAATTCTAAATGAAAATATGGACAGGGAATTTTAGCTTCTAAATTCTAAATAAAAGCATGATATGCAATAGTTCTTAAGGAGAGAAAACAATACGAAAGGAAGACCGTGAATCCCAGTACTTGAATATTCCCTCGGAATCGGAAACCCGGGACAGGTTTTGTCAAAAATGGATGTAATGAGGCCCACTGATTAAGCTTCCTGAGATCTGAAACGATGAGGTGCCCTTTCCTTTTGAGTTGAGACTTTTGAAGTAACCGAGATAAGCACTTTAATGGAACCGGGGCCTTTTATTTGTCTATGGGAATTTGACTTGTGAAAAGAATCCTTCTTGCAACTTCATCTTTTTCGAAAAGAAATATCTTATGCATTCATTTGACAAGGGTTACATAGAGTTCTCTTGGAATCATAAAAGTAAAACAAAATGAATAATTCTAAAATAGTATATTTAATCTAATGCTTAAAGAATTTAGTTAACTTCCCTTTTTGTATGAATTTTTTGATCGCGTAAGAGAGCTTTCGGCATTCGTCTGTTTCATGTCCATTCATCAAGTGATAAGCGCAATACTTCTCACTCTTTGGATTTTCCTTCTTTAATAGGGGGTAATCAGGGTAAAAGAGGTTATCATGAGTTTCCATGAATATCCTGGACAAGCTTTGATTGAGTGGGCTAAGGTCTTGATCACGCTTCAGCTTCTTCCAAGACACATCATTTAAGGTAATCAGTGGGGATCTCTTGTTGGAAGGAACCAGATCTTCGTATTTCAATAATTCGATGGAAAGATCCCTAACTTCACTATTCATAGCCTTAACAATTTTTTGAAGCTGGGCTGGCTCACGGAGTGATTCTTGGAGATATTCCAAAGCTGCCTGATCTGGAGAGCTTGAAGTTCGTAAACATGATCATATTCTTTACCATTCTCTTTCTTTGAAATGAGGGTAACCAATCTCTCGTTGTTGTCCTCTTCAATGAGTTAAATGCGGAGGTAGAGGGGTAACTCCGGTGTTAGCTTCTCATTTCCAAAGTTAGTCATGGTTGGTGGGATAATGTTACTGGATTTTTCGAGGGGGAATAAATGGTGAAGGTTCAGGGCCCTCCTTTTAGCGCCACAAATGTTAGTGCAAAATTTCATCAACACCAACACCCGAAGTCTGAAGGTATGTCTCCGGGAGTCGAATAGGATATTGGACCCGACGAAGAGATTGTCAAGATGTGTCATAGTTAAATCTTGAATTCGAGATGTTGAATTGTAAAGTAATAATAGTATATGTAAGGAAGGAGAAGTACTGAAAGTAAATAACACCGAGACTTTTATAGCGGTTTAGGCCGAAAGTCCCTACATCCACTGTCCTTTTCTTTTTTAGTCACTCTTATATAGCCGAGAGGCTTATTACATTGTATCTAAGCATTTCTGCCGTTAATGAGTTTTTGGATAGAGCTATAATATATGAAAGTACACTTATGATTTTATGTTAATTTCTGTTATGCTAGAAGATCCCTTGTGCCTCGGGATTGCCGCCTATTTATAGCCAATATGCCATAACGCCATTGTTGGAGAGTCTTTTTCTTGGATAGATGACCTAACTTGTCATGTGCAGCTTTGATTTAAACACTAGTCATCATCTGGTTGAAAGTGCTTTGACACGGATTGCTGATGTAGCGCTTTTATATATAGCTCCTTTGATTCCTTTTATTTATCTTGGCCATTGAACTCGATCCAGGGGTATCTGAGCCATTGATTGTGATACTTGTTGAAATATCTTTAGTCTCGGTAGTTGCTGCTCTCAGCTAAGCTTGTTGTCTTAATTGGACAATGGTCTTGATCTTCATCGACATCTTTGCTCTTGCTTTCGAATCTCATGCTCTTGGATATTGAGCCTGGTGGCTAAGATCTATGTGGAAACCAAATAATGGGCCTCAGAATTACAAACCTAGGATCTTTCCTTTCGAATATTCATAATTTGTGCTTGGTATAATTTATGGTGTAACAACCATCACCATTTCAAAATCAACCACCACCAATTCTACTATCATCATCTACACATGCAAACAACCAAAATTGTCCAAAAGGTGACTCATATTCAGAGCAAAGTGAGCATCTCCGGTAGTGAGATGAGAAAGCATGCGAGCAAATATCAAATAATAGAGAAAGTATCTACAGGCATGCTTGGAAACTTTTTAGATCGAAGTAGCAGCGGCTCTTGGTGGTTCAGCAAGCTAATCGAAATTGCGACGTTGAGGTGTGCGAGCTAGTAGAAGTAGCAGCGACACTTGTTGGTTCTACGAGATTTCAACTACGGCATTAACAAGAAATGATAGATCTAAAGCATAGGCATCTTCAAGTCACGACGTCGAGATTTCAGGCGGCGATAATGATTTTTGGTGGCGGCGTATCTTTGGTCTACTAGTGAAGTATTCTCAGGTGTCAAGTGCTCTGTGGCCGAAGTGAAAGTTTCTTGGGAAAGTAAATTTCAAACTGAAATAATGAATAAAAGGAGGGCTTAAAATATAAAGAGGTGGACATCACGTGACATTAGGGGAGTTTTACTTTTAATTTAGAATTCTTTTTTTATTTCTTTTTTGGTTTTTTGAACTCTAGAATTTTATTATCGCTACATGTTGTAGTTCGGAGATTCCGATTTTAGGGAATTGAGTTCAACCAAGGTTGTTAGGCATGATCGTAATCTATGAAATTTTTAAATACCTTATTCACCCCTCCCTCTAGGGTATATTGCATGATCCTAACATAGTTCCCCCTTAGAATTTGCTCCAGCACCTTCTAAAGTCAAACGTCTGCTATGTCGATCCATTCTTTCTTTGTGCATATGCAGGTGTTTGCAAGAAACAAAAGTAAATAGAGTGTGAGAAATAGTAGAGGGATAAACATATCTACATATATATCAATATCAAAATACAAGTACATTATAATATAGTGTATACCCTAAGGTGTTAATTTTCAACTATCCAGTTTCTACCTAGATTTCTACTTAGCTCTGTTTTACTTAAACGTGATGACCGCGCTACACCACCGACACCCAATATACCTCTAGAATGCGCTATAGCAGTGCCCAGTCGATGCATGACAATCGTCGAGGGGTTTGTAAAGTAAATAAACAACATAGAACCTGTCATATATCTCAAAGCGCATCGAATAAAAAGATAATAGTAAACATATTAGATATAAAATAGGCGAGACAGTAAATAACAGAATGAATCACAAAATTAGAGTGAATAGATCTATACAGTATACGCATAAGAAATAGAGTTATACACCAAATTATAACTCAAAACTATCTCTAAATAGTAAAGGCACTAATAAGCTACATAGTGCTGTGCAGTGAAATAACAAATGAGTAAATATAATAATATGAGAGAACAACCTCCTGCTCCTGATGCGATGGATTCTTGGATTCGTTGTTTTGATGTGTTGGATGACCAGTGAAGTGGTTGAATGCGTGCTGCTATCGCAAGGTAGAGGACCTACTGCGGCAAGGAATTTCTGTGATGTTGATGAAGTAGAGTTGCTGTTATACACCAAGCTTGTGGAGTTTTTTTGTGCTTTTTAATGTGTGTTGATGGCACAGTATCAGTCAGTGAAGAAGGCAGGTGTGATTTGCTGTGGTTTTGATATGCAAAAGTCGAGTAGGTGGATTAAGGTGAGTTGATGCTTTTTGATTGTGGCAATAGCTTGCAGGTTGTAGTTGAGTGTAGTGGAGTACAAGTTGTGGGTTTTTGATTTTGTAGTTTTTATTGTGATTGTGGCAGACGTGGGTGTGTGGGTACAGTGGAGGAAAGGGGCAGTGATATCAGGGTAGTGGTAAGTTGCTGGGTTGAATGGTATATATGCAACTGAGTATGTATTTTGCTTGATGATGTGGTATGCAGTGAAGGGTATAGGAAGTGGGAGAGGAACAGTGGGAGGGTGATTGAGCAGGTGACAGGGAAATGTCACAGAGGAAGGACCGGAGAGGTGGAGACTGATGTGATTGGTCGGAAGGCAGTTGTAATCAAATGAAGAAGATGTTGTGAATTAACTGTGATGAATGTTTGGAGTTATTGAGTTGTCTGGAAGTTTTGGTGGAGATGGTTTTGTATGTGGTCGGAGGTTGTTTGTATTGCTGTCGTTGGCAAGCGAGTGTGAGTTGATGGTAGTGGTCGGATATGTGTGGAAAGATGAAGTGAATATATGAAGTGGATATGTTGAAATGATGAGGCTGTTGGTGGTTGTACAAGGCAGAGTTGATGTCTGCACTGTATACTGTTATATGGAAATGGCAGTTTGAGTGACAGTAGCGATGAATTGAAGTGCAATTGTTTGTGGCAATGGGAAATGTGATGTAGCAGCAAGTTGTTATGGCTGTTTGACAGTTTGGTTATGGTGATGAATTGGTGAGTTTGATGTTTGCAGATTATTGAAGTGTGGAGAAAACAAGTATGGTTTTGATGTATTGTTTGACAATGTGGTGTGTGACTGTGCAGTGTTGAAGCAGAATGGCAGTTCGTCGAGGTTGGTCAGAGGATGATGGCATAGTTTTTGTAGTTGGCAGTGGTGGTTGTAATTGGGTTGTGAATGTTTGTATGAAGAGTTGAAGTGTGGGTAGGGTTTGTATGTAGAGGCAGGGGTAATGGTTGTGATTATGCAATGAGAAGTGTTTGAGATAGTGTTGCAGACTGAAATGTGGGATGTTGAGATGGAGATTGAATGGTGGATGGTATGCGCACAGTTAGTTGTCGTAATAGAGGCAGGAGGATGATGATGGTCAGGTTATGTATTCAGGTGTGTAGCAGGAGTTGAAACAGTGGTAAACTGTGGTGATGTTATGGTCGAGCCGCTGTGAGTACAAGGCAGCAAGCAGGTAGGGGTGTGTTAGTTGCAGCATTGCTGTATGCTTGGCTGTAGTGGGATGTTGGTTTGAAATGTTTTGACAGTAATGGTGTGGTTTGTGTAGGTAGAGAAGATGGTTAGTAGGTTGATGTTGAGTGTATGTGCACCTGATATGCACAGAGGTGGTATTGATGGCAGAACTGTAGTATGGTGGTAGTTGACAGTACAGGGACTTACAAGGGGATGATGTTGCAATGGAGTGACTGTTTGTTGCTGTGAAGTTGGGTTGTAGTGGTTTGAGATGTGGGATTGTTGATGAGTGAAGATGACAGGCAGAAGTAATTGATGGTCAGAGGGGATGTACAGAGAAGAGATAATAGTGTTGAGGGCAGAGAAGCAACAACAATGACACAAAATAGTGTTTTTTAGGAAATTGTAAATGGAAAATGTAACCGAAAGGAAAATGGAATAAAATTGTTTTTTTTTAAATTGTGTATGTTGATTTTTTTAATAGAAAATGCAAATGCTAATGAAAAAGAAACTAGCAAACTACAAACAACAAAAATCAAAATGCACACAAACACACAATTTTTTTTTGTGTTTTAAAAGGGGAATGCAAAAAACAACTATTTTTTTGTATGTTTTAAAAGGGAAATAAAATGTGCACGTAAATGTGCATATTTTTACCACCATATAATTTATATTTAAATTAAATAAAAGGGGAATGTCCAAATTGCCCTTGAGAAAGTGTGGAGGCCAAGTAATCATTAGCTTCTACTAATCATCATTTAAGTGTACATGAAGCCATTAATTCCATAAGCATGTGCATTAGCCTCTAATTTGTACATGAAGAAAGGTGGGTAGGTGGGGTCCTCCATTATCTTCACTTTGAGTTATTTCCATCTTCTTGTTTTCTTCACTCTTGTTCATGCATATATCATCATGAAACTACTTGTATATGAATTTAAATTCCTACAAAATAATATAGAATTTTCAATTAAATTTTAGAGAATTAATATATGCACAAAAATGACCATTTTGCCCTTGGATAAAGATGAATATGTGACAATTTGAAATAATTTGAATTTTGGTTTAAACAAGTTAAAATACCCGATATGATCATTTATTTAATTTAAATAGATTAAATATGGTGGTAAAAATATGCACATTTACGTGCACATCGGCTCCCTACCTGTTCAGCTCCATATCCTCACCAGACTTGGTATCTCCAATCTACTCATTTAAGAGTACCCAGAGTAATAGGAAGCAAAGTATAAAACCTCGGATCAGACAACATTCTGGTATGAGCGGTAATAAATCTCTAAATAGTAATATGCCGCTATAACAAGACAAAGGGTATGAAGAATCATACATGATATGTTCCAACATCCATAGAGTTAGCACATAAACAAATTATATGCTACTCTACATTATAATCATCACGGGTGTACTGTACATCAAGGTACTAAGGGGTGTCCCGATATCTACGCCAATAATATCAACATCAAGTGACATCTTTAGGGTGATAAACAATCAAACAAACATATCATCTATCATCCATTCTCACATTCATTCACCTAGTGCATTGGATACCTGATAACTTGAACGATCTGTCATGGTCAAGGACTACTTAATGTCCCATTCCCTTAGCACTCGAATCCATGCCACTCAGTAGGCTAGGAAACTAGATCGCCCATTATGGCTAATCCGGGGTAATGATCGCCCGTCATGGTGATCAGATCGCCTGTCATGGAGATTAGAGCCCATCATGGATTAAATAGGTTCCATATATACCTCTGCTTTACGAGTACTTTGCGAACCTTCGAGTATCATCGATCCTTTTGCACACGTCATCAATAGCGGAGCTCATCCTGTACTGTCTCTATGACTCCCATCATGAAGTCACTGAGGTCAGGAACTACTCTAGACAACGGTCGTTATTCATAGAGTATCGCCATGCATCTTATAACCTTCCTCCAATAGTCCCTCAATCCGAATCATCATCATCTACTCTGCATCTTGAAGTACAACTATCCCTCATTGAAGCCATCACTTCCTATCATGTCATCGTCAACATCGAACCATGCATTGTCATCGTGGAAATCATCACCGAACTTAGGGTTCAGTACCGATCCCTGTACTTAGCCATATTTGGCTAAGTACTTGGTTCGTCTCGAGTTTAAGCAATCTCATACCTAAACTCTCCTTTATGAAAACCACCACCGATCCATGCTTATCCCATTCCCACACTTCACGCATAGGTTGTTTCCACCCTAGACCATCCTCTAGGGATTGCAAGTCGTATGGGTCAATACCCATGGATCGGTACTTAGCCAAAATTGTATAATTTTGTCTCCACTACCTTCACTCCATTTCTCTTGCTTCAACCCATCATTCGCATCCCAATGCCATGCTCCAAACTATCATTTGCACCCAAAGCTTCATCATCGATCCCTGCCTTAGAATCTCCTACATTCCTTCACGCGATCCATGCATGCGATCCATGCACATACTCAAGTGATCCCTCCTCCTTCCATTCATGAACCATTCTTATCATTCGCAAACCAAAGCAAGTATCCACTGATCCATAAGCTCAGAAATCACTACTGGTAAATCTTCAAACGACCACATCTCGAGCATACAAACTCAGAACGATCTGAAAATTAAAATATAGCATCATGGGGCCTTCCTTGTCACCTCATGTCATTCGCCTCAAGTTTGAGGCTTAACTCATGGATCGGTACTGATCCCTAATGCCGATCCCTGAGTTGTTCCTAAAACAAAGTCGCCTTTTGTTCTGCGTTTTCAACCATTCAAGCATCACAAAAGTCAAGTAATCATCATAAATAATCTATACTAACAAGCATACAAGCAAAAATATCAATATGAGTCCTAAATCTAAGATTGTATCCATAAGAACACATAGTATCCCTCAGAACATGAATTTCAAAAACTTATTCAAATTACTTGAAGTTCATATATGCCGTTTAAAAAGGTTTATAACATGTTTTAGGGTTTGAAAATTATTTAAAAACATCATCAGATGTCTAATAGGGGCTAATTAGTGAGTAGAGGCTTAAAACCACTCACCTAAATCCTAAGCAATCCAATCCAAGCTCCAAGCTCCATAAATCCAAGTATGAACATAAACTCCAAGGTGAACTCCAGTAGCAAATCTTCAAAGTGCTAATCCTGCCAATCTCCTTCTAATGACACATTTAGGTTAATTGAAGTATGGGTTTAGATAACTTTTAGGCTAAGAAGATTGTTAATAGGGGATACTCTCTATTTTTGAGAAGTGTGTAATGATGGAAGAGAGTCCCATCAGCCCTAAACCCATATTAATCCCGAAATGAGCTTTTGATTACCCACTAACTACTAATTACCCATTAAGCTATCTAAAATCGCGTAGAACTTTAAACAACCATATCTCCCTAACGGTAAGTCCTTTTTCCTATTATGACCAATCTACAGAAAGGGAAACCATCATTCCGATCTACTAGAAGTGGTTTCAGACCCCAATTTGGCACATATTAAAAGTTATAGGCCATACACAATTTTCAGGGACAAAATTGTCACATAGAAATCCGATAAAAATCATAGAAGCGGGAAACCTCCCTAAGAGTCATTTTCAAAAAAATTAGAATTATACGACCTCATATGAAAATAATATAAATATTCTACGATCCTCCGATACGTAGAATATGGGTCATTATATTAAGTGTCCCATAACCTAGGCTTTGATACCATATTATAACATCGCCTGCCTCGAGACCCAAAAATGAATGCCGATGATGCTGTAGTCATCGCTAGAATTATTTTCGAGCGACAAAGTGAGGTCGGTATTTTTTCACAACATTAAGTAAATAGATTAGTTAAATAAATTTCATTTCACATAATTGTCTTTACATTTTGTAAATCCTAAAACATGCCCTCATTGGGGTAAAATCTAATAAAACTTAAATAGCAATTTCATGCCAAACACATAAAGATGCCACCACTGACACTTAACCAGTTATTAAGTCCGATTTTACAACAACGGATTACAAAAACAACTTTTATTTGCTAAAAACATCATGCTTTATCTTCAACTGCTTTATTTGTCCTCTAATGTTTACCTGTCTAATCCATATACTCAGCCTACTCGAGTGAGTATCCGTGAGTTTAAGGAAAATAATAAAACATTAGTTAGATATAAAGCCTAGATGAGTAAAACTTTACTCTAAACATACACATAGTGAGACCATACCACTAAAGCACGAAAAAAAATTCCCCACTTATACAACATAGTAATTACATCGTATCTTGAAAACAATCATCCATGGCATGAGGATCCATATAGTGTTATTTTAGTTATAAGTACACCATATACTTAACATCCAATTATGAACTAAGTCATACACTCATCATTCACATTTACACACATTACATAATCTCTTATTTATTTGTTAGTCAAAAAGTTATCATTAAATATTTAGTGATTACCTCTCTAGCCCTTCCTATCACTAATTTAATCTTTTCTGAAAAACATCACCTGATGAAATAGCTACTCATTCCACCATGGTAGCCACTGTGACTCTCATAAGAGTTTGAATGTAAGCATTTTGAATACATTCTAGCAAGTATCCTTACTAAGCGTCAATATTTCCTGTTTCGAAACCCCTTCATTTCACGTTGTCGATCACCCTGATGTTTTGCCACCCTACCATGAACTTATCGTAAAGTTCAGTTTAATTGAATCGAACCCCGTAGACTTCCAAAGTTATGGCACCCTGCCATATACTGCTGAATTTTAGACGTCATTAGTTTTGGCATTCTTACGTTCAATAACGCCATGAGTCGATATATCTTTAGGATCTTGGTTCAATCCATTTCTCTTATTTATTCTGCGTGTACCCTACGCATTCTTTAGATAAAACATTTTTATCTTCAATTTAAATGATGCAACTATTCTTTCTTAGCTTTCCTAAGCTTACTCCATTTCAAAATTCAAATAAGTTGACATAATTTTAACTTATAAATTTTCATTTATAATTTCATCCCTATAATATTCAAACCAACATCTTGGAAACTAGCTTTCAAAGGGTCATAAAAACTTTCTCAGTTTATTTAAAGAATTCATCTTTACTAGCTATCGCAAGCATAGTTTAATAGCTATCATGTGCCAATGTTAACTTAGCTATCACATGTCACATTTACAGTGTTATCGCAACCCATAGATATTGCATGCTAAGTGGCACATCCATAATTAAATGGAAAACAATATTTTTCCTTAGTAAAGTAGTATCGTTGTACCTAACCTGTACATGTGTCATTTATTTACTAGTTGCTTTTGTTTTGTAACAATGATTTCTGACTATAGCCGAAAAGTAATCTTCATTTATTAATCATTTCCTTAATTATGTTTTTAATTAAGGTATTTTTTCCTTAACTTAATAATTTATATTGTTATTATGCCTTTAAGCTGGGCTATATCCAGATGAGCTAGAACCATTGAATGGTTAGTAAGCAAACCAGAATACCTGAACCCAAACTTTGAAAATCAGAATCCAACGAGTTGATATAGAACCTTGCTTGCCACATGATAGTAGCTTGCTATTATCCATATAATTTCAATATCAGAAGAAATGCTATAAGAGTAGTGCTGCACTTCGTTGCTTTGATGCCAGTATATCTCTTTGAAGGTGTGTTTCACTATACTTCATCACTCCGTTAATAGCATACCTCCTCGGTTGTGTATTACGCTGCACTTTATCATTTCGACGACATGCTACTTCGATAATATGTCTCATCGTCGTTCACATAGAAGTGAACCCCAAGGCCATGCCAGCTATATTGCACATCAACAAAACTAGGAAGGACTTCGATCCTAATCACATTGCTAATTACCAAGGCTATACTCAAGTGACTTCGAAGATAGCCCTTTGATGGCTTTGAGGGTATTGACTATTAGTAACGGATTGATATTGAAGAGGCATGTCGTCAGTAGTTACGGAGGCTATCAATACCATAGCAGCATCCCTTTCTGTAAGCACTTCAGAAGCGTTTAAATAAGAACAAGCTACATTGCTCCTCGTCGATAACCACATCGCACATCACTTTTTTATAGCACATCGAAGACATGCTACTATCAATGTATCAAGAACGCCACTATTCACTCACCATAACCAAAGCAGGCTCATCGACATGCTGCTCTTCGACCATTGACGCACTCCATCTTTCATAGGGAAATCACATATTCAAACAAAGTGGTGTCGATGGTAAGAACCATCGATGCCTACGAAGACCTTATCACTACTTGATGGATGTCGTTGATAAAATCATTAACTATCATGAAAACCATCACATAGCATAAAGGCGGGAACATAGACCGCAGTGCTTCGATGATACCATCTTACATTAGCAGTGATAGTCAACAATGTCGAAGATGTGAAAATAGGGTAATGCCACAAAATTCGAATGCCGTCCAAGTCTATCCCGTCGAGGACGTGAGATGCAGAGTGGGGGCCGCCTACCTCTATAAATACGACCCTAGGGGTACCATTTGGGGGATCAGAATTTCATTTCTCTCCCTTTCTTAAATCAAAGCCGTGTACCCTAAATCAAATTGAGGATAAATCTATTTGACTATAATCATATTTGAATTGAATGAACATGGACTTAACATTGCATGTTGACTTCGATTATGACCTTATTGAACATTATTGACTTAGACTTGCATAATACGAACTTGTCATGAATAATTCGACGTGAATCTAGTCGAAGTGCCTTAGACCATGACGAACTTCTGTATGCATATTTATATGAACCATGGACTTTGAACTATGGACATCGAACATAAGGACAGGATGAATAGTCTATTGACATATATAATGGACTTTACTATATCTCCATGCCTTGTACCCTACTCCCATTGAACATATGACATTTCATTGTCCTATTGGATTATCTTATTTAATAGCTGATATGAACTCATATATATATATAATAATGGCCTAAGAGGACTTCGAGCATATAGATCAATTGTAACCAAATAAGCTTTATCTCAAGGGCCATTTGACTTCCAATCATTAGTGTTTCTATCATAGTCGTAAGTAGTAAGTTAAACCTTGATGCATTAATCATGTCGATATGAAGACCTCATGCTTGCATTAATCACGTCGATATGATCAATTTATTTATTATCATGTCTTCGTGTATGTAGTAATCAAGTTGACAAGATTAAAAATGCCTCATTTGTCTTCGCAAATATTCAAATCAAGGGATAACTTACTACACTTGGCATCTGAAGTGTTATACTATTTTTTGATCTAACATTTCTGGCGCTAGAAGAAGGGCTCGAACCCCGACTTGTTTAATTCCCTTATCATCTAGACTAATTAAGTGAATTTTTTTAGGAATATGAGATCACAAAGACTCAATGCTCAGACCGAAGAGGTTATATAGACAACGAAACTAGAATAGAATGTGACTCCCAATTTTAGCGTAGGAAACACAGAACACGGGCAACCGTCACAACTGGTGCAGCCAACTAGCAATGAGGCAAAAATCCAAAACTTGGAGCAACAATTGCTATGAACGAACTTTTGGAGGGAGTGCTTGCCCAAAAATCTTCAAAGACTACCAAGCTTACAAGAGGGAATGAAGCAGAATCTCGAAGAAGAAACTTGAATGCTTCCCAATTTATGAATAAGGACAAAAGCAAGCTTGTCGCAACTCCACGAAAAAGAAAAGTAACTAGCAAACTAAGCATATTATTAGGGAAGGGTTGAGGAAAAATCTATGATAGTTTGAAAGCTCTACTTCAGAGGGATATAAACCCGAAAGAAGCAATTATCATATGACGAGGACTACTTGAGGGAAATGGCGGCAAAAATGGCAAAGGATATGCTCAATGCCAAAGGAAAGAGGACTCAAGATGAGAGAGTCTTTGATAATCAGCAAGAAGCTCCGTTCACTGATGAGATTTTGTCAACAAGAATTCCATCTCACATTAAGATCCCATTAATCAGATATAATGGAACAACTGATCCAGATGACCATCTATTGGCCTTTAAGAGTAAGATAAACTTGTATAATGCATCTGGGGCAGTGCGGTGTAGAATTTTACCGACCACTTTCCAAGGTGCAATAGCCAAATGGTATCAACAATATCGCGAAAGGACTAAATACTCTCCGTACCGGTTCTCTTATGAGATTTCAGCTCAATTCTGCATCTTCAAAGATCCTACCATTGATTATACTATAGTAGCAAACATCAAACAAAGATCAGGAGAGCTATTAGGGGATTATTTAAAAGGTTTAATGCAGAAGCTTTGAAAGCTAAAAACATGACTAATACAGATAAGCTAGTGGCAGTACACCCAGGGCTAATTGAGCAAATCCCATTTTGGCATGAACTATAAATTCATGGGTGCAAGGATTTACAAGACTTTCACTTTCAAGCAGACAAGTTCATCCAAATAGAGAAAATATACCATGCCAAAAAGACAGCTTGGCTTAAATAGGAAACAGGAAAGATTAATCACAACCGTAATCACAAAAAGCTGAGGTGGGAAGAAGATTCAAACGCAAGCCATATTGCTTTAAAGAAACCAATATCTTACATATATGCTACAATAAAGGAGAATGGTGATTTCCTGATCTCTTACAAGGAAAAGACTAACCCAGAACCAAGGAATGGGGGAGAATATTGCTCTTATCACAAATCCAATAGACATAAGACAGATGAATGCTGGGTGTTAGCAGTATAATCCAATGGATGATTCATAATGGACTATTAAAGGAGTTTGTCAAGGATAACCAAAAAGGTGCCCGCCTAGAGAAGAGTAATCCAATGCTCCCGAATAACACTGCAAATGTGGTAGAAGATATTCAGCTTGATTTCAACCCACCTCTTAATAGAATTGATGTGATCCATGGGAGTCCACATATAGCTGGAAACAGCAAAGGTGCCAGAAATCGTTACAACAGGGAAGCGAAGAAAAGAATTTTCTCAATCTAGGAAGAACCACCACACAGAAACCCTAGGTATTAGATTCAGATGCATAACCTAACCACTACTCCATATGAGCTGAAAAGAGTTTGTCATCCTCACAACGACCCATTCATGATAACTGCTCAAATCGGATTTTCAATTATGACAAAAATCCTTGTGGACATCGGAAGTGCATTCAATGTAATCTTTAAGCACGCCTTTAATCAATTTGGAATTCTTGAAGAGAAGCTGGAGCAAAGCCTGGAGCCTATCTTTGGATTCAACAATAAGGGGTTAACCCTCATAGGGCAAATAAAGCTGCTGGTACAGATGTGGGTTCCGCCACACTGTAGGACTTTCGTAACTCTATTTATTATAATCGATCAACCATCCTATTACAATGTGTTCTTTGAAAGGCCAGCCGTAGATGAGGTTGATGCTTTCATGTCACCAAAGTACCTGATGGTGAAATTTCTAACTCAGAGTGGCTGGGGAATAATATGGGGATAGCAGTTTAGCTCCCATGAAATGTATTTTGTAATGCTTGATCAATATAAGTGAAACTACATTCCTTATTACGACATAGTGCCAGATAACTCAATCCAAACTAAAATTACTCATCCTTTGAATGAAGGTTCGTGCAACCAATCATTTAAAGCAAAGGAAAAAGCATGCAGTGAAGACCAACATACGTACAAGAAATTCTGCTTTTCAGAAAAGAAAAGAAAAGAAAGAGAAAAGATGTAAATCTAGTGATGAAGAAGTGGAAGGAGAAGAGATCATCACCGAACTCGATTATAGCGGTGATCAAGAGAGGATGACACCCACCGAGGAGCTTGAGGAAATATGTATAGACCCAACTAACACGACGAAAATAGTAAAGGTTAGAAAAGAACTAAATAGCAAACTAGGAGTTAGTTCATTTTCTTCAGTCTAGCAAGGATGTATTTGCTTGGACTCATTCAGCTATGGTGGGGATAGACTCGACTGTTATGTGCCACGCACTAAATATAGTCCAAAATTCATGCCAATTTGACAAAAGAAAAGGTAATTCGATAAAGTCCGATCTGACGCTTTGAAGGAGGAAATCAAAAGGTTGCTTGAAACTGGATTCATCCGAGAGGAGCTCGACCTGAGGTAGTTAGCCAGCCCAGTTTTAGTCAAAAAATCCAATAGAAAATGGAGAACTTGTGTTGATTATACCAATTTAAATAATGTGTGCCCAAAGGATTGTTATCCACTCCCAAGGATAGATCAGTTAGTTGATGCAACAAGCAAACACCAGCTTTTGTCATTCATGGATGCTTATTCAGGATATAACCAGATTCCAATGTTTAAGCCCAATGAGGAAATCACCTGCTTTATAACAGATTGGGGAACTTATAGCTATAAAGTAATGCCTTTTGGATTGAAAAATGCAAGGGCGACATATCAGAGACTGCTAAATAGAATGTACGGGGAACAAATTGGCCTGAACATGGAAGTATATGTAGATGACATGCTAGTCAAATCTCAAGAAAGAAGTAGTCACTTGAAAGACTTAGAAGAAATGTTCGATGTGTTGTGAAAATATCAAATGAAACTTAATCCACAAAAGTGTTCTTTCGGAATCCAGTCTGGCAAGTTCTTAGGGTACATAGTGAGTGCAAGAGAAATTGAAGCTAACCTTGACCAAATCCAAGCTATCAAAGACATAGCAGAACCTGAAATAAGAAATGATGTAATGAGCCTAAATGGGAGAGTGGCGGCATCGAATAGGTTCATCTCCAAGGCAACCGATAAATGAATTCCACTTTTAATATGATCAAGAAAAAGAAAAACTTTGGATGGAGTGAAGATTGTCAGAAAGCATTCCAAGAGCTAAAAAATCACTTGAAAAAACCACCAGTTCTTTCCAGTCATATGGATGAAGAAAATCTTTATATCTCTGTGGCAGTCTCTGAAAATGAAGTCACTTCGGTGCTGATAAGGAAGGAAAAAGAGTTTCAACTTTCGATATATTATAATAGCAAAAGACTCAAGGATGCAAAAACCAGATATCCGATCATATAAAAACTAGCATACTGCTTAATGCTCACCGCATGCAAATTAAAGGCTTACTTTCATGCACATCCAATTTAAGTCTTAACTAATTTTCCACTTAAGCAAGTCTTTAGCAAGCTAGAAACTTCAGGACGGTTAGTTTAGTGGGGAATTGAACTTAACTAATGTGATATCAAGTTCTTACCACAAGTATCAATCAAATGATAGTCACTAGCTGACTTCGCTAATTAATGCACAAGGTTTATTAAGGAGCAACTAAAAAAGAGAAAGATTTGAAACCTAAGTGGCAATTGTTCATAAATGGAGCCTCAGATGAATAAGGAGCCAGAGCAAGATATGTAGTCATAACTCCTGATGGGCATTGCTTGCACAACGCAATGAAGTTAGGATTCCTACCCACTGATAACGTAGTAGAATTTGAATCAATGGTAGTGGGACTTACCATGGCCCTTTAATCGATAATCCTTAGAATTGATATCTTTTGCGACTTACAATTAATGGTAAATCACTTGAATCAGAGATATCAAGAAAGGACACTAAGCTAACCCAGTATGTTAAGAAGATATTAAGGATGTTAACTCAATTCGAAGATTTTTCGATACATCAAGTGCCACGAGGAAAAAACTCTCAAGCTGACTCTTTAGCTAAGTTGGCAAGTTCACGAGGAGCACCAGAAGCTCGAATTGCACCAGTAGATTATCAAGAGAAACCAAGCATAGAAGTGGAAAGTGCTAATCCAGGAAATGAAATCTTGGTAATGACTAGATCTCAAATCCTAGCACACAAAGAGAAAGAAAACGAAACTGAAATCCTTCAAGAAGAACTCCCTGAGATGAGAACCGTACAAGAACAATTGGATGACTCCTATCATGGAGTATCTAATAGAAGAAATACTACTAGCAAACAAAGGAAGTAAAGAGAATAAGGTGCCAAGCTCCAACTTTTATCTTGTAAGATGGGATACTTTATAAAAAGGGATACTCGCTCCCTTACTTAAGATGTGTCAGTCCAGAAACAGGGTCAAAACTACTAAAGGAAGCTCATGAAGGATTCTGTGGGGATCACTCCAAAGGAATAAAGCTAGCTAAGAAAGTTATGAGGCAAGGCTTCTATTGGCCTCAAATGGCTAGTCAAGATATCGATCATGTGAGAAGATGTGACAAATGTCAAAGATTCTCCAAAATTCCTTATTTACCACCAAGTCAATTGACTTCTATATTAAGTCCATGGCCCTTCGATATGTAGGGAATCGACTTAATAGGACCACTTCCTATATTCAAAGGAGGTGCTAAATACGTGGTGGTAGCCATTGATTATTTTACAAAATGAGTAGAAGCTGAACTACTCCCAAAAATCATGGTAAGAAAGGTCCTCAAATTCGTAATCAAGAATATCATCACCCGATTTGGAATCTCGCACAAGATAATCTCCGACAATGGGACTCAATTTGAAAGTGAGGAATTCACTCGATTCTGCAACAAAAATGGAATTATCAAAAGCTTTTCATCTGTAGCCCATCCCAAAGAAAACAGAGCTGTTGAAGCACCTAACAAAACCGCAAAGACTATTTTAAAGAAATGGTTAGGCAAGGTAAAAGGGAATTGGGTAGAAGAACTTTCCCTTGTTCTATTGGATATATAGGACTTCTACTAAAACTGCTACAGGGCATACCCCATATTCCCATATATATGGATGTGAGGTCATGCTTCCAATCATAGTCGAGGTTCCTTCTCATCGAAGGATCACATACGCATTTGACCCAAATCAAGAGCTAAAGTATAAATCCTTAGACTTAATCAATGAATTAAGGGATCAGACGGCCGTCCGAACGGTTGAGTACCAACGAAGAATAATCAAGTACTACAATTCTAAAATAAGAGAAAGATCATTCCAAAAAGGAGACCTGGTACTCCGAAGAGTCATGAAAAATACAAAAAATCCAATGGATGGGCCTCTTGGACCAAATTGGGAAGTCCCTTTGGTTGTGCACAAAGTAATCCCATCTTGGGCTTATAAACTCTACCGGCCAGATGGCAATGTCATAACAAGAACATGGAGCGCTAAACATTTATGACCATACTTCCCGAAAATGGATGAACAAAGAAGGAATTTATCAATCTAAGTGTAGAAAGAAATGAGATTCTCTTAGGACAAAGAAAGGCCCTAGCCACCAAAGGCTTGACCGCAAGTGGTCCCGGCCATCAAAAGCCCCAGCCACCAAAGGCTTGACCGCAAGAGGTCCCGACCATCAAAAACCCTAGCCATCAAAGGCTTGACCATAAGTAGTCCTAGTCATTAAAGGCCCAGGCCATCAAAGGCTTGACCGCAAGAGGTCCCAACCATCAAATGCCCCGACCATCGAAGGCTTGACCGCAAGAGGCCTCGACAATCAAAGGCCCCAGCCATCAAAGGATTAACCGTAATTAGTCCCGGCCATCAAAGACTTGACTTCAAGAGGTCCCGGCCATCAAATGCCCTAATCATCAAAGGCTATAAGCCTTCAGTGCCGTCATCAAAGGCCTCACTGAAGCGACCCCTAGAGGGAGGCAAGAGTAATCCTTTGGTCATTCCAAAGTTTCTACAAGCTTTCAACCCCTGTCTACGTGGCCTGCTTGGAGTGCCTCCTAGAGGAAGGGTGGAGTAAGCCTTTAGTGCCGTCATCAAAAGCCTCACTAAAGCATCGACCAAGCCTTCAATGCCATCATCAAGGGCCTTACTGAAACACCTCCTAGAGGAAGGATGACCATTAAAAGCGTCATTAAAGCACCAAAATCTTCAAAAGGAAGATCAATCAAAATCAAGAGCCAAGTAGTGCTCTAAAGTCAATCAAAATCAAGAGCTAAGTAGCTCTCCTAGGACAATCAAAATTCGAGCCAAGTAGCGCTTCGAATCAAATCAAGTTTTCTAAAGGAAGGTCCATCAAGTATGAGTTATTTATACTCCCCAACAAATACAATTTTTAGCCACTAGATAAGAGATTATGGTCTTCTTCTATTATTACCAGATATGGATTTCTATTCTTCTCCTATTATTATTAGATATGGATGTCTGGTTTTCTTTTATTATTGTCAGATAAGGATGTCTGGTCTTCTCCTATTATTATCAAATATGAATTTCTGGTCTTCTTATCTATTACTTCTAGAAATGGACTTTGGAACTAATGATGTTATCACCAGAAGAAAACATCTAGTCTTTTATTAGTATCAACCAGATACAAATTTCTAGTCTTATATTATAATCAGTTGCATTTTTGGCCTCCTATTATTATTAACAAATAAAGATTTTCGGTCTTCTTATATTATTATCAAACATGGATCTCTGGACTTCTACCATCATCATCAGACTTGGATTTATGGACTTCTATTATTATTTCCAAGAATTAGATTTAGGGTCCTCTGCTATCATCTCTAAGATATTGATTTCTGATTTGGATTTTCTGATATTGATGTCCAAGTTTTTTGCCTCATATTGCCAAAAAGAGTTTCTTATGTTTACGCTTATAACTTGATCAAATAATTTCTCAAGCCTACGCTTGAAAGTTTATTTTTATTAACTCTTATGAGAAAGTAAGCGTAAATTCGCACAAACAATTTGGACAATAGATGCTAAATCAAAATTTTAATCGAATCTAGAAGGACAATTACTAATGAAAAATGTCATTTGCTTCATGTTTTGTAGGAAAATGAAGTCAGCCAGGGAGTCGTGTTGGAGACTAAAGAATACGAAGGAATTCTTGGTTATACCCTAAATAGTAAAAAGCTTATCTTATACTAGTAGGGGGCTAAATGTTATCCATATAATTTTTGTATCAGAAGAAATTATATCAGAGTAGTGCCGCACTTTGTTGCTTTGATGCCAGTATACCTCTTCGAAGGTGTATTTCACTATACTTCATCACTCTGATGGCAGCATACCTCCTCGGTGGTGTATCACACTGCACTTTAGCACTTCGATGACATACTACTTCAATGATATGTCTCATCGCCCTTCACATAGAAATGAACCCCAAGGCCATGTCAGCTATATCGCATATCAACCAAGCTAGGAAGGACTACGATCCTAATCACACCGCTCATTACCAAGGCTATACTCAAGCGACTTCGAAGACATCCCTTTGATGGCTTCGAGGATATTGACTATTAGTAATGGATTAATATCGAAGAGGCATGCCATCAGCATCCATGGAGGCTATCAATACCATAACGACATCCCTTTTTACGAGCACTTCAGAAGCATTTAAATAAAAACAAGGTTACACTGCTCTTCGTCGATAACCACATCCCACATCACTTTTATACAAGACATCGAAGACATGCTACTATTAAGGAATCAAGAGCGCCGCTATTCACTCACCATAGCCAAAGCAGGCTCATCGACACACTACTCTTCAACCATTGGCGCACTTTGCCATTCATAGGGAAATCAAAATTTCAAACAAAGTGGTGTCGATGGTAATCATCATCAATGCTTGCAAAGACCTTAGCACTGCTTGATGGACGCCGTTGATAACATCATCAACTATCATGAAGACCTTTGTATAGCATAAATATAGGAATACATACCACAACGCTTCGATGATACCATCTTACATCAGCGGTGATAGTCAACAACGTCGAAGATGTGGAAATAGGGTAATGTCGTCGAAGTGGAAAGCCGTTGAAGTCCATCCTGTCAAAAATGAGAGATGCGCAGTGGGGGTTGCCTACCTCTATAAATACGAACTTAGGGGTACCATTTGGGGGATCAAAATTTCATTTTCTCTCTCTCTCTCTCTCTTATCAAATCAAAGCCGTATAACCCTAAATTAAATTGGGGATAAATCTATTTGACTGTAATCATATTTGAATTGAATGAACATGGGCTTAACATTTCATATTGACTTTGATTATGACCTTATTGAACATTATTGACTTGGACTTGCATAATACAAACTTGTTATGACCAATTCGACGTGAATCTAGTCGAAGTGCCTTGGACTATGACTAACTCTATATGCATGTTTATATGAACCTTGGATATGAATTATGAACTCCAAACATAAGGACTGGATGAATAGTCTATTGATATATAAAATGGACTTTACTATATATTAATGCATTTTATTCTAGTCTTATTGAACATATGACATATCATTGGCCTATTAGACTGTCTTATTTAATAGCCGATATGAACTCATATATATAACAATGGCCTATGAGGACTTTGAGCATGTAGATCAATCGTACAAAATAAACTTTATCTCAAGGGCTATTTGACTTTCAATCATTGGTGTTTCCATTATAAGACTAGTCCTAAGTAGTAAGCTAAATCTTGATGCATTAATTATGTCGATCTGAAGACCTCATATATGCATTAACCACGTCGATATGATCAATTTATTCGTTATCATATCTTCATGTATGCAGTAATCAAGTTGACAAGATTAACCAATGCCTCATCATGTCTTCGCAAATATTCAAATCAAGGGATAACTTACTACACTGGACAAATGGTTCACCTAGAGATAGGAGAACCCATATATTATGAACTAACCAAGCCTGTTTGCAGAGCCAAACACTTGGGCCAGGCCATGATGAACGTCGTCTAGTCGATTCGATTAATCCCAAGTTTTTGGATGATATGGTAAGGAAACCAATGAATGAGAACCGCATAGAAATAATGATGACTAGGGTTCTTCCCTTAGTAGGAACTTATTCACCAAGGAGATTTTATAAGAGGAGTATCCCAGAAGATTCGTAATGCCCACAATGTCGTCTTATAATGGAACTCTAATCCAAGACAACATCTATCACAGTGCGAGTGGCACATGGATGGTGCTAAGGCATAGATGTTGTAAGATGCTAGTGTTTCTGATATTTTTTCAAGGAGTTTCTATGATGTGGTTTACTCAGCTCCCACCGGAGTCCATATCTTCATTTGACCAGTTGGCTAAAAGATTTGTGTAGCAGTTTAGGTTGCATGCTGCTCGTCCCAAGGATATGATGTCCTTATCCAACATTTTTCAAAGTCTCGAAGAGTCGCTAAAAAATTAACTATATAGATTCAATATAGCTACACTGAGGTGAGCAATACCAAGGAGGACATTATGTTGATCAGAGGAATTCATCCGGATACAGATTTCAGCGAGTAGGTGAAGTTGAAACCACCACCAACTATGGAGGAGTTTTATAGGAAGGCGACCCAATATCTATGCTTGGAAGGCACGAATATGGCCGTTGGGAAGGCCGGTAGAAGGTCATCTACTAACGTAGTGTAAAGTAATGTTATCATGAACCAGACTGGTGAGAGCATCCGGAATGTTGTTGTTAATGTTGGAAATAAAAACAACAATTCGAAGAGAGGAAATCACGGTGTTAGAGGTAGGAAACTGTGCTTTAAGATGCATCCGAGGTACCCAAAATACGAGGATTACGCCTCGCTTAATGACCCTGTGGAGAACATTTACCTTGCCATGCAAGACAAAGAGAACTATAAAAAGCCAACTTGGAAGTAATCAAATGAAAGAGAGAAGATGTCTGAAAGTATTTTCGCTTCCACGAAATCCATGGGCATAATACGAATGAGTGTCAACACTTGCGGGATGTGATTGAGGACCTGATTAGGAAGAAAAAACTTCAGAAGTATGTGAAAGACCCGTAGGATTATGGTCAAGTGAACAACAGACCCCAAGGCCAGATGGCCTAATGGAGATAGGACGACTCTAGTAGAGAGGAGTTTAGGAAGCCTGAGCAAAGACTTGTAATTAATAACATTACTGGTGGAGCTCATCCAGTCGAGAAGAGCTGGAATGAGATCGAATGATATGGGAGCTCATTGAAACATGTTGTGTAGGAAATCCGTTTTGATGTAGAAGGCAGAGCTCCAACAAAACAGCTAAGATTGATGATGGATGAGATGAAGATAGGGTAGAAGCACCGATGCTTGAACCCTGATTACGGCCACGATTGGGTCGACGATTGTGAAATGAGTTCTCATTGATTATGGGAGCTCAGTAAACATTCTGTTGAAATAGACTTACGACCAGATAAAGATGGATGACTAGGATCTGAAGCCATTATAGTCCCAAATTCAGGGATTTACCATAGAGACTATAAAGCTCATGGGATGCATTGACCTTCCAATGGTACTCGGTGAAGGTAACCGCAAGAGAGTGCGGGTTTGGACCTTCATTGTGATTGAGACGTATTCTACTTATAATGCTTTCTTGGACCGACTGACCCTTGCTAATTTTATAGTATCCCTAGCCCATTGGTGCTTAATTATGAAATTCCCTACAGAAATGCTATAGGCGCCATTCAAGGAGATCAAAATATGGGACTAGAACATTATGTTGAAGAGCCGAGAGAGACAAAGCAATGTGAAAAAGAAAAGGATACAAAGAAGTCTCTCTACATCAAATCAAAATTCGTTGATACATAACAACCACCACCTTAGCCCTAGCTTCAACGGCATAGTAATTCTACAAATCTATGTATCCAAGGAAAGAGCCAGAGGATGCGAGGGCAGTCTCAGCTAAGCTGACGGTTAACATCTGATCGATTAGGATGACCCTACTATGGTCCTAATAGTCAGACCTCACCTTAGTGTGAAGACAAAGAAGTAGTTGGTAAGGTTCCCCTAGGCAACCCTGACATGTTTTCTTAGATGAATTTTAATACGTGTGAAATATGGTTGGAGATAGCATGCCATGCATTGAATATGAACCCCGGATGCCCTCCTATGAAGCCAAAAAGGTGCACCGTAGGCCCAGAGTGATTCGTTGCATTGAAAGAGGAAGTAGTTAAGATAAAGGCCAATGACTTCATCTTGTGATGCTTTATACCTCGAATGGGTATCAAATCCGGTATTGGTTAGGAAGCCAAATGGAAAATGGCGGACATGCATCGAATATTTAGACTTGAATGAGGCATGCCCAAAAGACAGCTTCTCGCTACCAAAAATTGACCAACTAGTGGACTCAAGCATGGTGCATGAGTTGCTATCCTTTATGTATGCTTATTCCAACTACAATTAGATACCAATACATGTTCTAGATCAAGAGCACACATATTTCATTACTAACATGGGGTTGTATTGTTATTGAGTCATGTCGTTCGGTCTAAAGAACGTTGGAGCAACCTACCAAAGATTGGTAAATTCAATGTTCAGAGATTAGATCAAACGTACAATGGAGGTCTATGTGGACGATATGCTGGTGAAGTCATGACGATTGATGAACCATATGAGAGACCTCTAGGAGATGTTTGATGTACTTCAAAGATATAAAATGATGCCCAATCTATTTAAATGTTCCTTCGGAATTACACCAGTAAATTTTTGGGTTTTATAATAAACTCAAGTGGCATAGAAGCTAATTTGGAGCAGATTAAGGCAATGAAAGATGTCAAAGCCCCAATAACAAGGAGGGAAATGCAAAACTTGAATGAAAATGTTACTGCGCTGAGTCGGTTCATCTCAAAGTTGACATATAGGTGTATGCCATTCTTTGATGCCCTCAAAAGGAGAAAAGGAAGTTTGTTTGGATGGAGGAATGTCAGAAAACTTTCCAGGCCTTACTTGATCATATGGAGAGACCACCGGTTTTATCAAATCCTTTGGAAGGAGAGGACTTATTTATTTATTTGGCAGTGTCCGTTCATGTAACGAGTGCTGCCCAAGTACGCAAAAAAATCAAAATCCAAAGCATGTGTATTACATAAGCAAGTAGTCCACTGGAGCAAAGAGGAATTATCCAAAGTTGGAGAAGCTAGCTTACCGCTTTGTTGATTACATCAAGGAAGTTACGATCCTACTTGCAAGCTCATCCGATTGAAGTATCGAGTGATCAACCTTTGAGAAAGGTATTGCACCGACCCGAGTCTTTAGGAAGGCTGGTGAAGTGTAAAATCGAATTAAGCCAATACAACATAACCTACCATCCTAGCAGGGCGATACATGGACAGGCATTGGCTGACTTCATTACCGAATTTACCATTTAGGATGAAGAAACAGAGGAAGATGTGAAATGACTTGCTCAAGGGAAATTATACAAAAACAGAGAATCCAATGAACGTTGCTCTAGGGAAGGAGGGATCTTGGTAACCCTTGAGGAATTAACAATTTGTTATGCCTTAAAACTTGAGCCCCCACAACGAACAATGAAACTGAGTATGAAGTACCGATCGCAGGACTCAAGACAATGAAAGAATTGAGAGTCAAAACATTGTATATATATAGCGGCTTTGAATTGGCGATCTTCCGGGTAAAAAAGGAATTTTAGGATAAGGAAGCAAGACTTACCCCTTACCCGACAAAGGTGCTGGAATTATTAAATGACATCGTGTGTTACACAATAACATACATTACCAGAGAGGAGAATACACAGCTGATTCATTAGCCAAATTGGCTAGCTCTGGGGATGCGCAACTTATGAGATTAGTTCCAATGGAGATTTTATCAGCTTCGAGCATCCACCAGATAGATGTCGATTAGATCTTGGAGGTCGAAGTGGAAGAGGAGTCATGAATGAATCCAATCAAGGAATACTTGCTGAAGGGAACTCTCCCAAATGGAAGAAATGAATGAAGGAAATTCCTATGTAAAGTACCATGATTTATTGCCCAAGAATAACTGCTATATAGGGGAGGATTCTCTGCTCCCCTACTACAACGCATCGACAACAAAGAAGATAAAAGGATCCTTACAGAGGTACATGAAGGTGCCTGTAGCGGTTACACCGGGGAACAGACTTAAGCAAGGAAGATTCTTTATTATGGATATATTTTGCCAACAAACATAAAGGAACCAGGAAATGTAATAGATGCCAAAGATTTACAAAGATTCCTAGAGCCCCATCCATAGAAATCACACAAATGGTCGGTCCATGGCCATTTGTAGCTTTGGGAATTGACATCATCGACGTACTGTCGACGTCGAAGGGTGGAGTGAAGTATGCTATTGTTGCAGTGGATTATTTTACAAAGTCAGCTGAAATGAAAGCGCTTTCCACAATTACCATGAAGAAGGTGATCAACTTCGCAGTAAAGGGCATTATCTATCAACTTGGGTTTCCATGAACAATCATCTTCCATAACGGAACACAATTCGATAGTGCTGAATTCAAGAATTTCTATAGTGAGTACCGAATTGAAAAGAGATTTGCGGTTATAGCACACCCACAAGAAAATGGACAGGTGGAGGTAGTGAATAAGATCAACAAGTCCATCCTAAAGAAATGACTAATAAAGGCCAAGGGCAAGTGAGTCGATGAATTACCCTGGTACTATAGGCTTACTGAACACCTCATAAGTCCATGACTAGCCATACTCCATTTGCTTTGGCCTATGGATCAGAGGCCATGATTCCAACTGAATTGGATGTACCTTCTCATCAGAAGATTCACTATGATCCCAAGACGAATGAGGAACCCTTGCTCGAGTCCCTCGATATTATCATTGAGAAGTGTGAAGAAGCCGACTTAAGGGTTGTTGCTCACCAGAGAAAAGTAGCACTGCAATTCAATTCAAAGGTCAAGAATCGGACCTTCAAGATCGACTATCTCATTATGAAACGAGTCTTTCCTGGTCCAGCGGCTTTGGGCCCGAATTGGAAAGGTCCATATTCCATTGAACACAAGATTAAAGAAGGAACGTTCAAGCTAGCAACTTTTGACAGAATCTCAGTTTTAAGAGTATGGAACAGCGAACACCTACGGTAGTCTTGCTTAATTGTATCTATGTAAATACCTAACTATCTCTAATGTAATAAGGCAGAGTTTCCATTCTTGTGTTTATAAAAGGAATCATCTTTGAAGGTTGATGGAACTGTATTCTCAATAATCTGATTTTATGTTGTGCGAACAACAACATAATTGAATGCTCTACGTTTTGAAAATGTAAATTTCTAGATACCCAGAGATAGGTAACGACTAAATCCTTCAATCCATGATAAGATTGAAGGAGTATAATCAAACTAGGGTTGATTGTGATGATTCACCCTATACTGTATTCCTTGACCGTTGCTCGGAGATAGGCAAGGTCTAAGACCATTGCCTAGAGATAGGTAAGGTCTAATGGTGGTGCCTAGAGATAGGCATCTTAAACATTAGGTCCTGAAGATAGGACCCGGTAGGGGAGGAAATCTCCTTTTCTATGTACGATCAATGCCCAGAGATAGGCGAGATCACATGTAGTTCTCCAGAGATGGACATCTGAGGCACCACTCTTGATAAATACCTACGATCAATGCCCAGAGATTGGCAAGATTGGATATGGATGTCCAGAGATGGATGTCCAAAATCACTTCCCAAAGGCAGAAAGCAATGTGGAAAACCCAACATTGTCTTTGGTCAAATGGAACCTGACCAAAGATAAGCCAAGATGGCTATGGAGTTAGCAAAGTGATCGTAATAACTCGTAGTTCCAAACACGCCGACTTAAAGCCTAGAGTGATTTTCGGACTCGCATCGTGTCAAGAAGTATGGGCTATCGGTTTTTAAAACTTTATAGGATAAGGTTATAAGGATAAAATCTAAGACATTCTAGCTTTCAGATCTCACAGCAAAAAACAAAAAAATATAAATACAGAAAATAATCATCTCAAAAAAATATCCCAGAAATGCAGTCTCAAAATATACGTAATCAAAAAAGTATAAAGTCTAATAAATGCTAAAACAATAGATAGTTACATGGAGAGTAATGAAGAATAATACGCAACGCCAATGCTAAGCTTGCTTCTCCATGTACTAGATCTGGGCCAATCACCTGCTACCATGTCCTTTCGTGGTGGGGAAAAAAGGGATAGAGTGGGTTAGGAAAAAGTCTGGTGAATGAATCGTATTATTAATATATAGTGATCACATGCAATTGACTTCATTTATAACCTACGTAACCAAGGGTGTACTACTTGTGTTTGTGAATTACTTACTAGAGTTGGTCACATTAACCTGAGGAATATGGTTCCAAATACACCTACACCCAATCATCTTATGGAGGTTTATAATTGGGGGTCGAATAACGAATTGAACCACTGATCATAAATGGATGGGACAACTGATCAACAAAGGATCGAAGTAATAATCTCTGAGACTGCTCCTAACATAAGATCGCATAATATGTCACCCTTAGGATTGCATTACCCAAACAACGACTGCAGTGTCATATTTACACATAGAGAGGATACCGTGATACTAACTTGCATCAAAGATGACTTAAAGTCTATTAAAGAATTTGTGTCCAATAACTCAATGGAAAAGCCATTTATTGCACCACACCAAGCATCCACCAACAATGTCACATCCTAAACGTCATATGCACTGAGGATAGTGCTAGACATGCATCGCACCATGCATCCACCAACAACATCGCGTACATTGAGGATCCAATTGTTAGTGTCGTGTGCTTAGCACACCCTTGTGATTCAACCGCCTTATATCGAATATCAAATTCGCAGAATAAGTAGTGTCTAGGCCTAATTGCTCGCATACACGTCCACTTCACTCCCGCAGTATTCAAAAGTCAAGGATTAGGGAACTAAATTCCCATACTTATATAACATATATACTATTATATATATACTAATATATATATATAAACCTGTGCCATAGGCCGATGTTCAACCTACGCTTGAAATTCGTTAACAGGTCGACCTCTTGCTATAGTAGCGGTTGACCGCTTGCTGTTGACCGACTATAGTGAGCCGTCGATCGATCGGATTTCTCTTTAGCCGTAAATTTTTTTCCATTAATTTAAGTTAATTATATTTTCAACAGTCGGTTTCTAAGCAGTTATTCATACTATAATTCTGCCTACAATTCGATTAATTTTCATATATAATCTATAGTTTTATTTACATGATTTCAACTTATCAACTGGGCAATTATATATGTATATTTACCTCTCAGGATCGGTTCAAAGTGGTATAAAAGGTTTTATACATATCAAAATCAATTCAAGGTGAAATCAAGGGGCGTTTACATTTTAAAATCTTAGATTCAATTTCAAAATAAAGTAAATATGTAGACATTTTAAATCTCGGATTCAATTCAAGTCCTAATCAACTTCTTCAATTTTAATCAAGTTATATCAAATAGGGGTTATATTCATATGATTTAGACTTTCCAATCCTATCTATATATAAGTGCATTTTAGCGAATAAATAATCTTCAAATTAGAAACATTTTACCTCAAATTTAAATCATGTAAATTCCCACATCAAATAAAGATATAAAAAAAATCTAATTACTTGTAAATCGATATATTTTGATAATTAACTCATTCACCTCTTAACGCTCCCTTTTCTTTCTAGATCACCCTTGATCTCCTCTTCTTCTTTAGTCATAGGTTTTATCTTCAATTTGATATTTACCTTTTTTTTAGAGAATACATTTTAAAGAGACCGAGAAATTTGGAAGAAACACAGAGTAGACGTACTGACTGCTATTAGGGTTTAAAATAAAGTAATAGTTAAGGCTACATCTCCTTTTATAGTTGCAGGAAATAACATTGGCTATTAGATTTATTATTATAAAATTCGAGCCATTTGACGTAGGCAAACCCTAGCCAACTTTTACCCATTGATCGACTGGTCTATTGGGGACGGTCGACCACTAGGTGTCGACCGGTCCCAATAAGGTTGTCGACCAATTAATGATACTTAATTTATTATTAACTTTCCTTTTATATATTTTTAGTTATTTTCATTCTCAAATCTTTAAATGTTAATAAATTTTCTATATGAACTATGATTACAAAACTTTAAATATGAAAGTTTTCTAGAAAATCACTACAAATACAATGGTGCAAGTTTCGTGGCCAAATTCTGAAGTTTGCTCAAATTCCATTTTTAACCTTATTTTAAATTGGTTATTATCTTTTAATAAATTCTCGATAAATTTCACTAGGTGTTACAACGTTCATGATTTTGTTCACCAACAGAAAGATGATTTGGTAGTAGTAAAAGTAAAAATGAAGTAATGACTTACAACTAAGCAATGGTGAGAAATTATTCATACATACAGAGTTATGGTGGATAATAACATTGCTTTGATTCAGATATAATCACCATAAATTCAATTAAACTAATTATGTTGGTGAGAACAAGATGGAAATCTAAAAGAAAAACTTTTTTATTGAAAACCATCAAACTTTTCAAGCGAAAGTAGGGACCATACCCATACTTTAATAACCTTTGTACACAAAGAAAAAATGCTAAAGCAAACAAATGATAACATGAAAGGACAACAACTAGGTATTCCTCTTCTTCTTCCTCTTATTTTCCTTCTCCTCTAAAAAAATTACAATATGCCTCTTACTAGATCTATCACTCCTTCCCTTTGAATGGTATACCTTAGGGTCAGTATTCCAATCATAATTGCTCCTCGGGGACTCAGGGGCATTGGTTTGAATGCTTTCGGTTGCAAGGGTAGAAGTGGGAATAATAACTAGTGGTATATGCAGTGAAATTGAAAGAGTAAGATGAACCTCTTTGATCTTTGCTTTCTTAATTTCTCCAACCTTCCTAACTTACAAACTTCTTACCTCCCGCGTTGCCCAGATGTATGCTCAGTGACCCTTATAATGACTATTTCTTTGTCCACATATGTTACATTTGCCTCTTCCGTGGCTTCTTCATCCAAAGCATGCATCACTTCAGCATCAGGACCGGGAATAGGGCATGTTGAAGAAGTTGGAATGTGAGTGAAGGTGGACACAATAATTGATTCTATCACTGAAGCTTGAGTGCCCGAAGATAAGTTCCCTTTTGGAAAAGTGGGAAAAGCAAGTGGACCTAAAACCAGAAAAGGAAAAAATAGAGATTAGAGACATCAATTGGTGTCATGTGAGCTTTCTTGAACATAGGGGAAGTTAATGATATACCTGTAGGAAAAGCGTGGTGATGTGTGAAGGAATCCTGCAGAATTTCCCTCCATGATGGGAGACAAGATGGGCAGTTTTGGAAAAGTTTCTAACTCTGCCTAGCCAGGCTCCTTGGGATTGTTTTGTACATCGACTTAAGACGTTAAAGCGGTTGAAATTCCTAGAGTCGACATGATGGTTGAAGCAGTAGTAGTATCAAAGAAAGGAATTACAAGTTTAGTGGGGATGGACTTTTCTATGAGATTAGAAAAGCACAAATTATATTAAATTCTGTAAGTGCACAGACTTGTAGTATGCAGGTCGAGCACAAGGTGTTATTAAAAATTCATTGTTTTTAAAAGAAAACCGTGGGCGTGTTAAACAAAATTGAGAGGTGATTTTTAAACAAAATCAATAAAAACTAATATTATATTTGAAACAAATTCGAACCTAATCGGATCTACATCAAATACAATGGTTAGTCAAAACAATAAAAAAAATAAACAGAAGAACAGAGAACTAGATACTAAAATAGCAATTATGTTCTAGCAAATCTAATTGACCAGTCAACATAATTAACTATGTAGAAAAATGCTAAATAAACTAATAGAAGAAGAACAAAACATTGTTAAAGTTTGCATAAAAGAAAGCAACAATGATTGAAAATAAACTTAGTAGTAGTTAAAATGATGTCAAACCTAATTGGCAACCATTGTTAACCAACTTCTATTACAAGCGAATAAAATAAAAACAAGAAGAAAGACTGTTCTAAAAATGGGATACTTCAATGGTCTTCACTTGAGAGTGTTTATAGGGGTAGAGAGCCCTTTTCTTCATGTAGAAGTAATGAATCTAGCCCAAATATCATCGAAGTGAAGAGCAATACGGCTATAAAATCAATCCACTGATGTAGAAAATGGCAAGTTTTGATTTTAGTTGATTTGGTAGATCCATGAGATATTCTCTCCAATAGATACATCTATAATTGGCTCTAATCAAATCCATGAGTATATTTTCTTTCATAAAAATCATATCTCCTCACCAAAAAGGTGGATACGATATCTACTCAAATCCATGTGTATAATATCTCATTAACGCATGCCATCTATGGGAGGATCTTCACTTTTTTTGGTTGATGAACTTCCAACAAAAATAATGCATTATCCATGCCTCGAACTCTTGTCCTCTTGGTGTATATTTTGAAGCATAACCACCGGACCACTGATGTTTTTGCACAGTAAGTCTTCAATTTGTTGGCTTTTCTTTATGATTCTTTAATCTTTAGCATCGCCTTAAAAACCTGTAAAACACATACAAAATGCAATGCATAGTACCGTTTTTAAGGTAAAATATACATAAAGAAAATGCATAAATTGAGATCAAACAATTCCCCCACACTTGAACTTTTATTCATCCTCAAATAAAGAACGTTTATTTACCTAACGTATCCAATTTATTCATCACACTTTCGTAGACAGCACGGTTGCATTGAGTGTATGCAACAAGCCGTTAAACCTCTAGGTGTCTCTAGTAGGAGAGTGGTGTCTTGTGAGAGTTTTCAGTGGAAACTACCCACAAAATCCAAATCCAATATGCGATGCTCTTAATGTACCTACATGAATGCAAATTTTATATACAAATGAAAACTCGATTTATTTCAAAATAGTTGCAACATAGTAATGTATAAAAGCTAAGTCAATCTCAAGAAATTTTTGGTTCCTCAACTAGTCACAAATTCCTAACATAATTCAAGTTTCCATACATTAAACTCTAGTTTGGCCAGTTATTTCGGTTGATAACGTAGTGCTACCATGATATAAATTCTTTATTTTCTTGTCACAGTCGGCAAAGTGGTATTTTTATTTCTTTCATTATAACTAGTCAAATCAAAAAAGTCAAGAAGGTGCTTGGGTTTCAATTTCTTACTCTCTCTATTAAAAATACAAAGAAAAAAAGGATTTTTTAATACACTTAACTTAGAAAACTGAGGCCATAGTGTACCATCCATGTACTACCTTGCGGGCTTATGTGAGAATGGTACAGAGCATGATGAGTGAACATACAAGGCCAAGGTATATAACCCATGCACTGCCTCGTGGGCTTATGTGAGAATGATATAGAGCATGACTAGTGAACACAAGTAACTTAGGCATTTATTTTTATATACAAAGTTTTTTTAAGAGAAGAACAACAAAGATTTATACAAAATCATCTTAGCACCACTTAGCTTTAAAGATTTAAAAATGTCAATGCATGTACTTTCAATCAACAACTTATTAAACAAAGACTACAATTTAGAGTAGACTTCATAACCATCACTTATGAATCTCCTTATACTAGTCACACTATTATCACTTGTAATTAAACTTTTCATTATATCTTTCCTTCGATATTAGGGAATCACATAAAAAATTTCCATTAAACGACTAAAACTATTAACTTACTTTGTTGTACCAGTCTAAAACAACCCGTGTTTGAATTTTTTTTAGAAACATGTGATAACAAATAAATGATGCACAAATGAAATATGAATGATACCCCATACTTGAATGAGGCAGTGTCCATACTGTCTTAATCATGCAAATGCTATAAAAAGGAAAACATAATATCTACAACCTGACATGATCGAGGTGTCTTATTGTAATGACCCAAGATTTTAGGAATTTATCTTGGAAAAAAATATAAATAAGCTTAAAATAATTTTTAAGTAGTTTTTAAAACCATGTTTAAGGGAAAGATGAGATAGCTTGATATGGTGTAATAAAATGATGTGCATTTGTGCACAGAAAATACACATGAGTAAAGCTAGATCCCTGGATACTATGAATGAGTACATGATGTTATGTATGGAAAATGTATATATGTATATACATATGTATATATATTTACAGATAAATAAAGAAACCCTCAATTGTGCTATATGCAGAAATACACAAAATGTAATTAAGTATACATGTGCATATGTGTATCAGGATAAAATAATATAGATATATATATATATGTTATTGTCTTTAAAACATATAGGTAAGTATACTAACTAAGTATTAGAATTTAAACTAGTAAAATGAAACACACAAATATGTTTTTTGAAAAGAAAACAGAAAGAATGAAGGTGGAAAAAAAAGAGAGAAGCAATCCTCTGGTGGATAAATAAAAAGGAAACACCAGATAATAAAGTAAAGGCTAAAAATAGAAAATGGGAGGAAAACAAAAATGTATTTTGTATGGGCTGAATTAAGAAAGAAAGAAATATGTGTATAATATTGCTGGAAATCAGATCACACATTTAGCATGCAAATAGACAAGGGAAAAAGCATTTTATGGAAAAGTAAGATTTCTGAAAATAACCAAAGTAGATAACCATTTTTCTCTTCACCAAATTAAGCCGGGGAGGGTAGAATCTTGGGTTCAAATAAAATGCAGATAACATAATTTTCTGGTGGGCAAAAATGGCTTTAGCCAATACCCAAAACCCTAAGGAGAACTCTGTATATTTATAAGCAGCAGCCTCCTCTCCTTCTCAAAAAGAACTTTGAAAAAAAACACACCATATAAAAACATAAGGCAAGTGAAGGAAAAGAGCTTGAGGCTAAAGGCAGAGGTTTATCAATTAATTAAGGAAGCAAAGAAGAGAACTAGGTGAGAAAACTCACTCAAAAACTTAAGGCACTAAGTCCTAAAGAAGGCAGCCTGTTATAAATTAATTTTTCTCAAAAGAGTATGTGATTGTTTTTTTAGAAATTAAGAATGCTTTAATGCTTGATGGTTGTTCTGATTGTTTTATTCTGTGAATATTCTTAATATGATCAGTATGCATGAATAAGTAATTTAAAAACCCAGATCTCTTTCTGATATGATATTGGATAGAAATATAAATAAATACCCAGAAAATAAAATGTTGAATATAAGCAAGTAGTGTTGGTTTTGGCTCAAACCAGAAGGACTGATAAGCATATGGGCTGCAATATACATATGTATATGTGCTGAGGCTTAAAATGAAAAGGAATTAGGAGTGCAATAGGCTTGCCTATGTGCTGACACTCCTGATTCAAATAAAATATACAATACCCACCCAGCAAATAGATTTTGTGATTTAGGAAGCTTGGTCAACCTGAGTTAACTAAAGCACAGATGTTTGCAATAAAATCTTCTCATAGAGCCATAAACCAATGTTAGTTGTCTATATCTCTTTAAAATTGCAAGAACATGTTTTAATAAGTACCAATACTTAAATTGCTTGGTTGTCTCTGTTTGTTATATGAATAATGAGGAATGCTATGAGATGAATGCTTGTTTCAGTAAAATGACCCACTGATTAGGTTGCCTTGAAAAATTTAAAAGAGAAAGTATCTGAGAACCTGATTAGGGAATGGGGTCAAGATTACTGCAGGAATGACTTGTGTTCTTGAGTAATGCAAGTTGACACATGGCTTGTTTAAGTCCTGAGATCTTTGTGTAATGGAGTGAATTAGTTCATTACAGTGTGTCCATTGATTCATAAAATTGCAGATGAGACCAGGATAGGTAAATATAACAAGGGAAGAATATTTGACATGATGAGGAACTAGAGTTTTCCCAGAAATGAAATATGAGGAGGGAATATATGATTAAACTCATGTTGGTTATCTTTCTGTTTTGTGTGAATGATTATTGGATATATGACTGAATTGAATGCCTGAATGTATGTGCCATATCTATACAAAGTCTCTGGAAAGAAAGATTAAAGTGTACACATGCACAATGACACAGAACATGCACACAAGTATTACTTGTTTTCAAAGGGCAGAACTTTATGTATTTGTACTTAATTCAATTTTAACTTAATTAATTAATTGCTTTTGTGAATTTTCTCATACCAGACATGTGTCTGACCCTAGTGTGCTAATGGCATCTGGGGTGTCTCATTTAAAATGAGGCAGCTTCAAATGCTTTTTCAGGAACAGCAGCCTCTAGGTAGGAGTAGAAGCAAAGCATTGAGAAGAAGATTATAGCATGCTAGAATTAGATAGATAAGAGCTTAAAAGATGAAATCTGCATGTATTGATATTTTGAAATTTCCATTGTAGCAAGTACTGAGTGATGTTGGATATTTGGTTAAATATTTTGTTAAGAATTTAACTTGTAACTGGAATTTAAATTATCCGAGTTTCATTATCTGGAAGGTTGAAAGGTTTTATCTATAATTTTGTAAGTAAACAGAGTAAGAATGTAAGCAAATAGTAGAACTACATTTTATAAATGTATTAGTCAAATCTTGAAGTCTATGAATAATTTTAAGGATTGAAAAAGTAGAAACAGTTGGGTCTTGAAGATCAACATAGATAATCTTACTTAGTGAAAAATGTATCCAGAACATAAAGGCATATGGTAAGAGAATTAGGAGTCTGCATGTTTTCAGAATTGCCATTTGCATCATGCCATTGTCTATACCTGGATTGCATTTCATTTAGCTTAGTATCATGGCATCAAGGAATCAAGCCTTTGGAATATGATAATTCATTTAAAAATACCCCAGATATGAGTTTGCATATAAGGTAGATTTTATAGGAAAGCAAACATAGGAAATGATAGAAGCTTATATCATTTTCAAAGCATAGAAACTCTACTATTAATTTTACAGATAATCATAACATAATTATCTATGTTCTATGGATCATATTTCATAGAGGATCCAGCAAGCTATCAAAGAATAAAAATCATGTTTTTACCTATTTGAACAAACAATTTTATTACGCAAATGAAATTTAGCTATGTGGGGATTGATTAAATTTAATCAATCAATATAACCTCTTGTTTTCCATAACCTGATCTAACAAGAGGGGCACATGCATCTTCATATGTGTGTGCATATCCTTGTGGTTGCACTTATATATCTATATTAGTAAAACTTTTGATCCTGGATAAAGTTTGTTTATTAGAAAAAGGAAAATGACCCTGGAAAATATATTTGTTAATGAATGATATATATATATATATATCACTTTGTAAAAAAAAATCCTTACAAAATAAAGGCAGTTAAAGAGAGGGTCATTGCATTTGGTATCAGAGCTATGTTATTAAACATAGCAGAAATAAATATCAAGTTCTCTGATAGAAATAAAATTTAAAGAGACTAAATATATAACAATGTTTTAAGTGTAAATAAAACCACTGAAATAATAAAATTACCAATCAAACTAACCAGCTATGTAAATTATTATTAGCAAACTATGGTAGGAAGACCACCAAATCAGGGAGCAGGATCTTCCAATGCACCACCAATGGCCAATCTGCAAGACTTGGTGAGAGCATTTAGGGATGGGGCATAACAAAGGCAAGGAAATCCCTATGAAGAGCTCTCAAAATTACTTAAGACATATACTTATTTAGGAGGCAAAAGCTTTGAAGGGACAGAGAGTATTATGGAAATTCAAGCATGGTTGAGAACATTGGATAGAATTTTCAATGACATGCAACTTGATGATCAAAGAAAGAGGCAAGTGGCTTCGAGACAGCTAAAAGGAGTAGCTTTAAGCTGGTGGGAAGTAATCATTGCAGGAAGAAATGAGAATGAAATCACTTGGAATCAATTCAAAGAGATGTTGGAAGCAAGGTTTGTACCAGCATCAGCTAAGACTACCTTGCTAGAAGAATTTATTAGACTTAGACAAGGAACTATGACTGTCACAGAATACACTCAAAAGTTTGAAGGGCTTTCCACATATGGAGCAATGCTTGTAGCAGATGAAGCATCCAAAAATGATAGGTACATAAAAGGTTTGAACCCAGGACTTAGCAGAGCCATGTTACCCTATGCTGATAGGACCTTTGACCATGTGATAGACTTAGCTTTGAGGTTGGAGCAGCATGACAAGGAAAGAGAAAAATTCAGAAATTTCAAGAACAATAACAGTAAGAAGGGTAAGGGGAGATATCATCCTTATGATAAGAAGAAAGAAGAGGCCAGTACTAAGTCCACTGGGGATATTAAAGCTAAGGAAACCAAGAAGATTGTGTGCCATCAATGTGGAAAAGAAGGACATATCAAACCAAGATGTCCAGAATTGAAAGGAGGAGCTTTCAAGTGTTACTTGTGTGGGAAGGAAGGGCACATGAAAAGAAATTGTCCTGAGAATAAGCAGCAAGGAAAATTAGCAAACTTGGAGGGAAAAGGCAAAATAGTGGAGATCAATGCTGAGAAGCACAGTCAAGTGGAAGGTACACTATTTATTTGTAATGTACCCGTAGCAGTAGTATATGATACTGGAGCAACTCATTCCTTAATTTCCTATGAATTAGTTAAAATGCTGAAATTAAGTTGCATATTGGTTGAAACCCCTCTACATATACAAAGTCCACTGGGAAGTTCTAGTGTTTTAAATATGATCTATGGGGATGTGGAATTAAACATAGGAGGAGATATCTTTATTTCTAATTTATATGTTTTAAACTACCCAAACATAGGTGTTATTTTGGGAGTAGACTGGTTAAGGCAATTCAAGGCCATAATTAACTTAGACTCATCCACCATATCATTGCAAAACCATGGAAGCTAGAGGATCACAATTTTGTGTGAAGTGTCCAAGGGAAGAAAATTGTGTCATTTGATTGATTTGGGTAAAGATTTCAGTGAACATATTATTGAGGAAATTCCCATAGTCAATGAATACTTGGATGTTTTTGAGGAGGTTAATGGTGTTCCAAACCATAGGCCAGTGGAATTCCAAATTCATTTAGTTCCAGGAGCAAGCCCAGTGATTAAAAAGCCAACAAGAATGGGGCCAAATGAACTAAAAGAATTAAAGAAACAATTAAAGGAATTAGAAAATAAGGGTTTTATAAGACCCAGTAATTCTTGCTGGGGGGCACCAGTGGTGTTTGTTAAGAAACAAGATGGTACATTGAGACTCTGCATAGATTATAGGGAATTAAACAAGGTAACCATTAAAAATAAATACCCACTGCCAAGAATAGATGATCTTTTTGATCAATTGGCTGGAGCAAGAGTATTCTCTAGGCTAGATTTAGCATCTGGTTTTCATCAAATGAAGGTGGAAGAATCAAGCATCAAGTACACTGCCTTTAACACTAGATATGGGTTGTATGAATTTTTGGTTATGCCATTTGGCTTGACCAATGCACCATCATACTTTGTAGATTTAATGAACAAAACCTTTAGAGATTGTTTAGACAAATTTGTGCTCATTTTTATAGATGACATTTTAATTTATTCCAAAACAGTGGAAGAGCATGAAAGTCATCTACACATGGTTTTGTCTAGACTAAGGGAAAAAGACTTAAAGGCCAAATACTCAAAATGTGAATTTTGGAAAGAAGAAGTGCATTTTCTTGGTCATGTTATATCTGCCCAAGGAATTTCTGTGAACACCAATAAAGTAGTGGCTATTCAAGCATGGAAGAGGCCAAGCACTGTGAGTGAAGTGAGGTCATTTATGGGGATGGCAGGATATTATAGGAGGTTTATAAAAGATTTTTCAAAAATTTCTACACCACTTACTAACCTAACCAGGAAGAACCAAGCTTTTGTTTGGTCAAAAAAATGTGAAAAGTCTTTTGAACAGTTGAAGGAGGCATTGGTGAATGCTCCAATTTTAAAAGTACCTCATGGAAATGAATAATTAGTTGTATACACTGATGCTAGTGGATTTGGCTTGGGTGCAGTGTTGATGCAACAAGGCCAAGTCATTGCATATGCATCCAGACAACTTAAACCCCATGAAGTTAGGTATGCCACACATGATCTTGAATTAGCAGCTGTGATCTATGCTTTGAAACTTTGGAGACATTATTTGTTAGGCACTAAGTTTGAACTTTACACTGACCACAAGTCTCTAAAATATTTATTTTCACAAAAAGATTTGAACATGAGGCAACATAGATGGGTGGAGTTCTTAGCTGCCTATGACTTTGACATACTCTATACACCAGGCAAAGCAAACAAAGTTGCAGATGCTCTAAGTAGACAGCATGCTAAATTGGCTATGATGATGATAGAAGAATTTAAGGACTTGTCTTTGCTAACTGAGTTAGAAATTGGGGAGAATGGTTGTGTGCACATTGATGAGCAGATGCATGGTGCACAAGAAAATAAAGGGAAGTTAAGATTAATGACACTTCAACCATATTTAATTCTGAAGGTAGAAAAAATGCAAGAACAGGATGCAAACTTATTAGAGAAGAAAATTCTCCTCTCAAAAGGGGAGGAAGTGATGAATTACCAAATTGATAAAAATGGTTATATGAGATACCAAAATAGGATGTGTGTGCCAGAGGACACCGAATTGAAGAAAGAGATATTGAATGAATATCACAGAAGTAAATACTCCATACACCCAGGCAACACAAAAATGTACCAAAATTTGAAAAGAGACTTCTGGTGGAAGGGGATGAAATCAGATGTAGCTAAATACATTGCCAAATGTATGACTTGCCAACAAGTCAAGGCTGAAACCCAAAGGCCATCAGGGTTGATGCAGCCTCTTAGTGTACCACAGTGGAAGTGGGAAGATATATCTATGGATTTCATAGATGGGTTGCCTAGATCTAAGAGAGGAAATACAAGTATATGGGTGATAGTTGATAGGCTAACCAAAGTGGCACACTTCATCCCAGTCAAGTCAGAAAGAACAGCACCAAAATTAGCTCAAATTTTTATGAAGGAAGTGGTAAAATTGCATGGCATTCCCAAAACCATTGTGAGTGATAGGGATACCATCTTCACTTCAAAATTCTGGAGAAGCTTCCAAGAAGCAATGGGAAGTGAACTATGTTTAAGTACTGCCTACCATCCTCAGTCAGATGGGCAGACTGAGGTAGTAAACAAGGTTTTGGAGGACATGTTGAGAGCATGTGTATTGGATTTTGGGGGCAACTGGGAAGATTATCTTCATCTAGTTGAATTTACATACAACAACAGCTATCAAAGCACCATAGGAATGGCTCCATTTGAAGCCTTATATGGTAAGCCTTGTTTGTCACCTGTTTGTTGGGTAGAAGCAGGAGAAAGGGTTATTTTAGGGCCTGAGTACATACAAGAAACTAAGGAGAAAATTGAGTTGATAAGGAGAAGAATGGCAGCAGCACAAGATAGGCAAAAGAAATTTGCAGACAAGAAAAGGAGGCAGGTGGAATATGAAGTGGGAAATTTTGTTTTCATCAAAATCTCACCCATGAAAAATGTGCTGAGATTTGGGAAACAAGGCAAGTTAACCCCAAGATATATTGGACCATACAAAATTCTGGAAAGAATTGGTTCCTTGGCATATAAGTTGGAATTGCCAGAAAACATGCAAGGCATACATGATGTTATTCATGTATCACAACTGAGAAGGTGGGTACATGACAAGGCAGAAATTCTGGAGACCCCAACCCAAGTGCAAATAAATCCTAATTTGATATATGAAAAAGATCCAGTAGGAATTTTGGCAAAGGATGTGAAGAAATTAAGAAATAAATCACTGAAACTTGTGAAAGTACAGTGGAGTCTTGATCCCAGTGATTGCACATGGGAATTAGAGGACAAGGTTAGGATGAGCTACCCTAAGCTATTCTCAGATTAGAGGTAAATCTAATTTTTTTTAAATTTTCTTTTCTTTTGGATGCATGTATTTTTAGTTATTATCATAGAACTAGAAATCTAAATGGTTGAGGAGTACTTGTTTTCTGATTTAAGCTTGGAAAATTGTGGGACACAATTCCTAAAAGGTGGGGTGTATGTAATGACACAAGATTTTAGGAATTTATCTTGGAAAAAAAATATAAATAAGCTTAAAATAATTTTTAAGTAGTTTTTAAAACCATGTTTAAGGGAAAGATGAGATAGCTTGATATGGTGTAATAAAATGATGTGCATTTGTGCACAGAAAATACACATGAGTAAAGCTAGATACCTGGATACTATGAATGAGTACATGATGCTATGTATGGAAAATGTATATATGTATATATATATGTATATATATTTACAGATAAATAAAGAAACCCTCAATTGTGCTATATGCAGAAATACACAAAATGTAATTAAGTATACATGTGCATATGTGTATCAGAATAAAATAATATATATATATATATGTTATTGTCTGTAAAACATATAGGTAAGTATACTAACTAAGTATTAGAATTTAAACTAGTAAAATGAAACACACAAATATGTTTTTTTGAAAAGAAAACAGAAAGAATGAAGGTGGAAAAAAAAGAGAGAAGCAATCCTCTGGTGGATAAATAAAAAGGAAACACCAGATAATAAAGTAAAGGCTAAAAATAGAAAATGGGAGGAAAACAAAAATGTATTTTGTATGGGCTGAATTAAGAAAGAAAGAAATATGTGTATAATATTGCTGGAAATCAGATCACACTTTTAGCATGCAAATAGACAAGGGAAAAAGCATTTTATGGAAAAGTAAGATTTCTGAAAATAACCAAAGTAGATAACCATTTTTCTTTTCACCAAATTAAGCCGGGGAGGGTAGAATCTTGGGTTCAAATAAAATGCAGATAACATAATTTTCTGGTGGGCAAAAATGGCTTTAGCCAATACCCAAAACCCTAAGGAGAACTCTGTATATTTATAAGCAGCAGCCTCCTCTCCTTCTCAAAAAGAACTTTGAAAAAAAAAACACACCATATAAAAACATAAGGCAAGTGAAGGAAAAGAGCTTGAGGCTAAAGGCAGAGGTTTATCAATTAATTAAGGAAGCAAAGAAGAGAACTAGGTGAGAAAACTCACTCAAAAACTTAAGGCACTAAGTCCTAAAGAAGGCAGCCTGTTATAAATTAATTTTTCTCAAAAGAGTATGTGATTGTTTTTTTTAGAAATTTAGAATGCTTTAACGCTTGATGGTTGTTCTGATTGTTTTATTCTGTGAATATTCTTAATATGATCAGTATGCATGAATAAGTAATTTAATTCTGATATGATATTGGATAGAAATATAAATAAATACCCAGAAAATAAAATGTTGAATATAAGCAAGTAGTGTTGGTTTTGGCTCAAACCAGAAGGACTGATAAGCATATGGGCTGCAATATACATATGTATATGTGCTGAGGCTTAAAATGAAAAGGAATTAGGAGTGCAATAGGCTTGCCTATGTGCTGACACTCCTGATTCAAAGAAAATATACAATACCCACCCAGCAAATAGATTTTGTGATTTAGGAAGCTTGGTCAACCTGAGTTAACTAAAGCACAGATGTTTGCAATAAAATCTTCTCATAGAGCCATAAACCAATGTTAGTTGTCTATATCTCTTTAAAATTGCAAGAACATGTTTTAATAAGTACCAATACTTAAATTGCTTGGTTGTCTCTGTTTGTTATATGAATAATGAGGAATGCTATGAGATGAATGCTTGTTTCAGTAAAATGACCCACTGATTAGGTTGCCTTGAAAAATTTAAAAGAGAAAGTATCTGAGAACCTGATTAGGGAATGGGGTCAAGATTACTGCAGGAATGACTTGTGTTCTTGAGTAATGCAAGTTGACACATGGCTTGTTTAAGTCCTGAGATCTTTGTGTAATGGAGTGAATTAGTTCATTACAGTGTGTCCATTGATTCATAAAATTGCAGATGAGACCAGGATAGGTAAATATAACAAGGGAAGAATATTTGACATGATGAGGAACTAGAGTTTTCCCAGAAATGAAATATGAGGAGGGAATATATGATTAAACTCATGTTGGTTATCTTTCTGTTTTGTGTGAATGATTATTGGATTTATGACTGAATTGAATGCCTGAATGTATGTGCCATATCTATACAAAGTCTCTGGAAAGAAAGATTAAAGTGTACACATGCACAATGACACATAACATGCACACAAGTATTACTTGTTTTCAAAGGGCAGAACTTTATGTATTTGTACTTAATTCAATTTTAACTTAATTAATTAATTGCTTTTGTGAATTTTCTCATACCAGACATGTGTCTGACCCTAGTGTGCTAATGGCATCTGGGGTGTCTCATTTAAAATGAGGCAGCTTCAAATGCTTTTTCAGGAACAGCAGCCTCTAGGTAGGAGTAGAAGCAAAGCATTGAGAAGAAGATTATATCATGCTAGAATTAGATAGTTAAGAGCTTAAAAGATGAAATCTGGATGTATTGATATTTTGAAATTTCCATTGTAGCAAGTACTGAGTGATGTTGGATATTTGGTTAAATATTTTGTTAAGAATTTAACTTGTAACCGGAATTTAAATTATCCGAGTTTCATTATCTGGAAGGTTGAAAGGTTTTATCTATAATTTTGTAAGTAAACAGAGTAAGAATGTAAGCAAATAGTAGAACTACATTTTATAAATGTATTAGTCAAATCTTGAAGTCTATGAATAATTTTAAGGATTGAAAAAGTAGAAACAGTTGGGTCTTGAAGATCAACATAGATAATCTTACTTAGTGAAAAATGTATCCAGAACATAAAGGCATATGGTAAGAGAATTAGGAGTCTGCATGTTTTCAGAATTGCCATTTGCATCATGCCATTGTCTATACCTGGATTGCATTTCATTTAGCTTAGTATCATGGCATCAAGGAATCAAGCCTCTGGAATATGATAATTCATTTAAAAATACCCCAGATATGAGTTTGCATATAAGGTAGATTTTATAGGAAAGCAAACATAGGAAATGATAGAAGCTTATATCATTTTCAAAGTACAGAAACTCTACTATTAATTTTACAGATAATCATAACATAATTATCTAGGTTCTATGGATCATATTTCATAGAGGATCCAGCAAGCTATCAAAGAATAAAAATCATGTTTTTACCTATTTGAACAAACAATTTTATTACGTAAATGAAATTTAGCTATGTGGGGATTGATTAAATTTAATCAATCAATATAACCTCCTGTTTGCCATAACCTGATCTAACAAGAGGGGCACATGCATCTTCATATGTGTGTGCATATCCTTGTGGTTGCACTGATATATCTATATTAGTAAAACTTTTGATCCTGGATAAAGTTTGTTTATAAGAAAAAGGAAAATGACCCTGGAAAATATATTTGTTAATGAATGATATATATATATATATATCACTTTGTAAAAAAAAAATCCTTACAAAATAAAGGCAGTTAAAGAGAGGGTCATTGCACTTATGAAGCATAATTGGGTTCGTGGAGGTCCATGAATTCGTTGTCCTCGTATTGCTCAAACCCTAGGAATGGCTTCAACTCGTTGCCCATTGACCTTTGAAATAGATCCATCCATTGGATTTTTGATTTCAATCGTGCCATATGGGTACACTGTCTTTACAACATATGGTCCAGTCCATCGAGACCTTAGTTTGCTCGGAAATAAATAAAGCCTAGAATTATTAAGACAACCTTTTGGCCTACTTCAAATGTCTTTCAAAGTATGGATTTATCATGATACAATTTCTTTTTTTCTTTATAAATTTTTGCATTTTCGTAGGCTTCATTTGTCAGTTCTTTAACTTCTGACAGCTGTAGCTTTCGATGTGATCCTATTTTTCCAAATCGAAATTAAGGTATTTGATTGCATAAAGTGCTCGATATTCCGGTTTGGCAGGGAGGTGACATGATTTTCCAAAGATCAAGCGATATGGTGACATTCCAAGGTTGGTTTTATAAGCTATGTGAAATGCCTAAAGGGCATTTGTCAATTTAGATGACCAAACTTTTCTGTTGGAATTGATATCCTTCTCAAGAATCTATTTGATTTGCCTGTTGGAAATTTCAACTTGGCCGCTAGTTTGTGGATGATATGGAGTAGACAGTTTATGAGTGAATGAGTATTTCTTAAGAAGAGATTCGAAGGCACGATTACAGAAATGAGTATCGTTGTCACTTATAATAGCTCGAGCCATACCAAATCAAGAAAATATGTTCTCTTTTAGAAATTTGACAATAACTTTATTGTCGTTCGTTCTGGTAGGCATGGCCTTAGCCCATTTAGAGACATAGTCTACGGCAAGTAAGATGTAATGATTTTCAAAGGAATTAGGAAATGGGCCCATAAAATCGATGCCCTAAATGTCAAAATTTTCGATGATATGGATTGAGTTTAGAGGCATCATGTTTCGGTTGGAGATTCGGCCCATTTGTTGGCATCGAGCACACTTAGCAAAAAATTCATATGCATCACGAAAAAGTGTAGGCCAATAGAATCCACACTAAAAAATCTTTGTTGTGGTTTTCTTTGCTCCAAAGTGTCCTCCACATGGTTGATCATGTGAAAAAGAGAGAATGTTGTGATATTCGTGATTGGGGACACATCAATGGATGATTTGATTAGGACAATATTTAAAGAGATAAGGATCGTCCCAATAAAAGTTTTGAACATTGGAGAGAAATTTTTGTTTGTCTTGTTTCGACCAATGGGAATGCATTTCATTTGTGACAAGATTATTTATGATGTCACGTACCAAGGTTTACTAGAAATGGAAAGTATCTGTTCATTGGGAAAGTGATCGTTGATCTAAGTGTCATTGGCATTCTTATGCACAATACGAGAGAGAAGATCGCCTATGACATTTTCAGAACCTTATTTATCTCGTATTTCTAGGTCAAATTCTTGAAGGAGTATCCAACGAATTAAGCGGGCCTTAGCATCTTTTTTCGAAAGCAGATAGCACAATATGGTATGATTGGTGTAAACCATGACCTTAGAACCTATGAGATATAATCCGAACTTCTTGAGAGCGAAGACAACTGCTAAAATTTCTTTTCAGTGGTTGAGTAATTCAACTGAGCATCATTTAGAGTTTTGATAGCATAATAGATGACACAAGGAAGTTTATCAACTCGTTGGCCTAAGATGGCCCCAACGGCAAAGTCAAAGGCGTCATGCATTAGTTCGAAAGGTAGAGTCCAATCCGAGGGTTGGATTATAGGTGCTGAGGCCAAGATCAATTTCAAGATTTCAAGATGTTTTGCATTTATTGGAAAAGTCAAATTTAACGTCTTTGTTAAGCAGATTTGAAAGTGGTTTTGAAATTTTTTTAAAATCTTCGATGAATCTCCTATAAAATCCAGCATGGCCAAGAAATGAGTGAATGTCCTTAACTGACCTAGGCCGAGGTAGGTTAAAGTTGACTTTGGATTTATCAACCTTGAGACCACCTTTTGAAACAACATGGCCTAAGACTATTCCTCTCCTCACCAAGAAATGAAATTTTTCCCAGTAAAGCACGAGTAACTTTTCCTTACATCGTATTAAGACTCATTCTAAACCATGGAGGCATTGATCGAAGGATGACCCATAGATAGAAAAATCATCCATGAATATTTCAAGAAAATCCTCCACCATATCAGAGAATATACTCATCATAAATCTTTCAAAAGTGGCAAGAGCGTTACAAAGAGCTAAGAGCATGCGACGATAAGCGAAAGTTTCGAAGAGACAGGTGAAAGTCGTTTTGTGTTGGTCTTCTAGCGCAATAGGGATTTGGTTATAAGCAAAGTAACTGTCAAAGAAACAGTAATATTTGTGGTCGGCCAAGCGTTCAAGTATTTGATCGATGAAAGGAAGGGGAAAGTAATCTTTTCTAGTGGTTGAATTAAGTTTTTGATAATCGATACAAACTCACCATTTATTTTTTATTTTTGTGGGAACAAGTTCGTTATTATCGTTCGCAATCACACGTATCCTCTATTCCTTTGGTAAAACTTGTACCGAACTGACCCACGTACTATCAGATATTGGGTAGACGTTGTCATTATCCAAACATTTAATAATCTCCTCCTTCGCCGCTTCTCTTAAATTAGGATTTAGATGCCTTTAAGCTTGGCTAGTAGGATTGGCCTCATCAATTAAATGAATACGATGTTCAACGATTGAGGTGTAGGATCAATTTCACCCTAGAAGGGGGGTGAATAGGGTTATAATAATAATAATAATTAATGCAGAAATATATATAATGATTGTAGCACAAATAATAGCAGAATAATAAAAGCAGAAATAGAAAAACACATATTTACCCAGCTTCGGCAATAACCTGCCTACGTGCTGCCCCCAAGCTTTCTACTAGAAATTAAGTAGTCAGACGCTTACACACATAAACTTGCGACACCCGCTAACGACTAACCAAACTCTATGCTCAAAACCCTGCCACAACTCAGCCACTGCGTTGCGAATTCTCAAACTACGCCCCGTAGTTTGCACCTAGTCACACGACTAGAAAGCTACTCAATTTAAAAGGAAATTACAAATGAAATAATAACTAAAACAAAAAAACCCTAATTAAATAATTTGAAACCGAATAGAATTAAAAGCACCAGCCCACTAAATAATTAAATGAAGTGAAAGTCTTCCCCTTTTCTTATTTTCATGGTCGCTCCCTTTTGCTTTTCGTTATGGAATTTAGGGTTTTCTTCAAATTTGGGCGCCAGTTAGAAATTGATCGATTAAGAGTATGCTTCCACTTGATTGGCTATGTCGATCGATCCTTTAGCTTTGATAGTGTTGTGGCTGCTCCAATTGTCGAGCTCGAATGCGGTACATGATTTTTTGATTTGACTATTCTCTGTTTGATATGCTTGAACTCGACTTTGATTCGAGTTACAAAATTGTTTTCGATTTAAGAGTATGCTCTGGATTTTTGTCTTGAACTCGAATACTCTTTGATGATGATGTTAATGGGTATTTATAGGGATTGAATCCCTAAAATTACATTCGTATTTTCGATTTGAATTCTTCAACTTATTTTGTTTGGTCGTTCGATTTTGCTTGAATACTTGTGATTGTACTGACTTGTTCAAGTCATACTCGGTTATCATTAGATAGATATCATAGACCAAACTGTGATGTGTGCAACAAATACCTTCTAATCCTTTTACAGCTTTTAAAATGTGATTCCTTAAGGATTTGATTGAAACGTGCACATAAATAACTAGTGAACATATTGCAAGATCTAGAAGCAGTAAGATAAACAAATATATCCATGTGTATCTAGAGTAATCATCAACCAATAAAACAACATCATTAGTCCAAACAAATCTATATAAACTAGTTCAAAGACTCTAGAGGTACTTAAGTGTTCTCGGCATAAAAAAGATAATTGGCCAACAATTTTGCACAAATCAAAATCAAAGTCAACGTTCATTTCTTTATCACATAACTGGCTGATTTAAATCAGATTATGGTGTAGATATAAAATATATCATTCAAGATAAATATACCGTTACCAATTTTACCTTTACCGATAATTTTTTGTTGTTACCCATTGTGATTATGCCACCTTTGTACTAGGCTAAGGAACTTTGATTTGTTGCCCGTCGTGTGCTTGGAATAGCCAGAATCCAGGTACCACTCTTGTTGTTCCTTAGCCTGTCACCACATGTAACGACCCGTAAATTTTAACTGTTTTAATAATGTAATTAGTTGAAATTTTGTGAAATTTTAAAACGATAAAATTTTGAAATAAAAATTTGATATTTGGAATGCGTCTAATTAATCATAGCAACTGGTAAATTTTCATCAGATAATTTGGAAGTTTATTTTAATTGTGTAATTCTATTTCAATTAATATCAGTTAAATACGATGATAATAAAATATTTTCCAAACCTGAATATTTTTCTATAGAAAAATTGTAAATCATCTTCTGAGCAAGACGTCATATCTCGTTTCTTCAAATTTTGATTTCTATTTCCCGTTTATCTTATTTCTGGCAGATTTGCAGCATTTTCGGTACCGATAATCGATTTTTGTTCGGACGATCGTACTACTGATATTTGTATACTGTTTTGATCGTCTCATAACGCTGATCTCTGCGGTATATTTGTTCTGTGTTTTGAAGTTTGGTAAACTGTGAATACTGCAAAAGAGTCACTGTATCGGTACCCGTTCGAACACATTTGTTTTCCGTGACTATCTAATTTTCTACCGGACAAAAATCAATAGCCATAAGCTATCACTATTTTCAGAATTTATGGTGACTTTTTCTTTCTATGCTGGTTCCAAAATATATTGGTTCAGGCCTCGCTCATTCCCACTGCCTTTTATCTCTGTCCCCTCTTCCCACTTTCTCTTCTTCCTATTTTTTACTTTTCTGAGAAAAGTAGATCATCTTGCAAGCTTATACATTATTTCATCACCCATCTCCACAGCTAGCACAGACCCGAGCTCCCCTCCACTCGCCCACTCGATCTCCGCTCTGGCCATTCGCCACTTCGCCGACCCCACCTTTCTCCTCCCCACCAAAGCTCAGCCGCGAGATGCCGACAATCCCTCTTTGCGTGCACCTGACTCCTATCGCCGAGGCCTCGCAACATTTCCAATCCGAGCATCGACAGCCCTTTTTCCGCCTTCATCTCCTCACCATTCGCCTCTTCTCTCCGTCGTGCCGAGCAAAACCTGGGTCGCACTGTCCCTTGTTCATATATGAGGTATATCATATATATACATATTATGTTATATTAGATTTTGGGTATATATATATGTGTTGTGTTTTTCAGAATATATTTATATATATAGTCGAGAAGTCTATACCGCAGTTATATAATATATATATATCTATGTTGCTTACCTTTTCAGTATATAAGTTTATATACATAGCTTTTAAAAGAGTTGGGTGATGTATAAGTTGTACTAAGATATATTAAGTTGTATTATATATCTCGCCTTTCTATTTTCTGTTTTCGTGATTTTTGGTAATAAAAAAATAATAATGAGCTTTATATATATATATACACACGATTAGTTTATATAGGTTCTATTGTAGCAGTATTTTATAAAGAAGTATGGTTTGTTATAAATTATGTTAGATTTGTTGAGATCTGGAAAAGCTTTATAATAGTTTAATATATATATACCTTTAAGTCTCGTATACATTTTTTTAGTATACAAAATATTATAGAAAAGTATGATACTTGTTGCACATTTGCATCTGTGTATATATCTTATAGTCACAGTAGTATATTTATGCTTTTAATAGGCAGGTATATATATAGTTGTTATACACATTTGTTCATAAGCTTTTATTTTGCTGTGGTGATATTTGATATAATATGTATTCAAAGTTTATACCTGTCCTATTTAATATGTAGACATATATTGTTTGAAAGCTATTTTGTTTATATTTTCGGCTTGTGTATATATATATATGTTTTGTTATTATAATAGTATATAAGTTTGTTGTTTTAAATTTTGCACATGCGTCAGTTATATTATAAATTTGTTTATATTATATATAGGCTTTAAGTTTATATGTTTGTCATCTATTCCAAAAACTTTGTTTATAAGTTGCACACATATAATTCCTTTTCCCAGTTTTGCTAGTCTACATATATTTGGCTACACGTATGTTTGGTCTGGTCATTTATCTATATAGTTTTATACATATTAGCTTATATACAACCTGGGTGAGTTTGTAATTAAGAATTTATATACATACAAGTTTATTGTTAATGTGCGTTGGTATTAGGCTGCTTGTTTCAAAAAAAAAGTTGTTTGTTTGTAGATCTATGCTTTTGTATTTTATATATATAATATAAAGTTACACCTGGTTTCGTTTTATTTTTACAATATAATAGCTTAGTGTCAGTGAATATATATAGACATATAAGTATGGTTGTAGTTCATCTTATATATATGTTGCTTTATTTTAGTGTAATATGTATAAGTCATATTAAGTTTTGTATACATAAAGTCATATATAGTTATATATATATTTTGCAATTGCATACATATTTTGTCTTCAGGTTGTATATATATAGTTATAAAAGTTTATATTAGTTGCTTTTAATATTTAAATTTAATATCTATTGAAAATTTAAAATTTTGATTTTTATTAAATAATATAATAATATATTATATATTCTGTTTCAGTCCATATCAAACAGATTCTGACCTATTTCATAAATTCCTATTTATCAGCTTTGATCGTTGAAATTCGTGCCGATTTTGCTTGGATTCGTAATTCAATATTCAGTGTCCATATCAGTATGCGTATCCATGTCATCTTCTGTATTATCTAGCCTCGAAAGGTGAGCAATCACTCACGATTAATGTTCTTTTATTTATTAAATTTGTTTTCAATTGAAACGACAATTGAAATATGCTGCTGTCAGCTATTTACACTGTTATATATATGTTACTACCTGTATCAATTCACCTGTGACATTTGACACCATTATCTGTTATTTATACAATGATAATCCAGTTTGGTTGATAAATGATTGTTGTTGATGTTGACATTGGACGTTAAATTGTTAATGAAGTAAGTGATAAATAATTTGAAATTGAAATTGACGTAGGATAGTTAGATTTGATATATGTGTAAAATTTGATTAGATGTCATTTGCATAATATGACCCCTTCAAATGTTTAAATAAAATTGACATGTGGAAATATGGTTAATTACACCTTGAACTATTTGAATGTATGTTGTATAGATTGATGCAGTATAAAATTGAATAACAGATATCAAGTAAAGAACCACATAAAATATTAGTGTAATAATCTTTAATCTACATGAAATGATAGTGTAGATTCTAGAAATAATTATATTAATTTGCATAAACAACCAATGTAAATTAATACGATTGTTTCGGGATTATTTAAATAAATTATTGGATTGTTATTAATTGTTGTTATTGCTTGTTTATTTACTTTGACACCGTCCCAGTTATCACACTGCAAGTTCCCTTTGCTATGCTTTGATTTTTGAATTGAAATGGAATCGGGTTGAAATGATAAATACCCAAATAAAACTTTGACTTAGGATAGAGAATTAAATAAAACCCGATTGGTCACTAATTTGATTTAAAAATAAAATAAAGATTTTATTTGAATAAAATAACAAGGGTTTTTAAATGAAGTTGGAATTTGAATTCTAGTGAAATTTAAATGTTAATATTTAATAATTTGAAATAAATATTAACAAAGTAATTGATGAAAGAACGTTGTTTAATTTAAGAAATGATTGAATTAAGTTTTGAAATTATTTAATAATTAAGTTTTGAAATTATTCAATAATTGAATGTGATTGAATTATTTAATAATTAAATAAAATTGAATTCTTTAATAAGTGAAATTGAACTTCTTAAATAAGTGAAATTAAGCTTCCTTATTAATTCAGTTTGGAAATTTGTAACTAAGGAAATAAATAAGTAAAATTAAATTTCTTTAACAAGGAATAAATTGGGATTTATTTAAATTAATATAAGACTTGTAATTTAAAGAATTTGATTTGACGAATTTAATTCAATTTGAAGTTTTGATATAACGGAGTTGAACTTAAGTAATTGATTTAATAAATTGAAAATTTAATAGAAATTGTTTGAATGATAAATTAACTTAACGAAAATTTAATAGAAATTGTTTGAATGATAAATTAAGTTAACGAAAATTTAATGAAATTGATCAATGAATTTAAATGTTAAATTAAATTAATTTAAATGACTACGGAATGAAACTTATATACGAATGTAAATCAATATTTGAATTGGTTTTAAATAAAAATTGAAATTGAATTATGGAGTTTTGAAATGGTAATTTGGAAGTTATGAAATGTAAATTATGGAAATTGTTTAGAAAGACAAATGAAATGTTGGCTTTTGAACTCAAAGAGGAATTGAAATTGATTTGGTTTTGAAATATATTAAACGACCAATCGATGTAATAATTACGGAAGTTATTAAAGAGACCGGAATCGGTTAGGGACGTACTCACTGTCTAAACCGAATACCACTTTAATAACCATACGCGGAGTGTGATCCAGAATTAAGTGGTTGGAATGATGTACGTTGATGATTGAAGAAAGAGAACGATTATGGATAGCCTTGACACTTGTGTCAAATTGGAAATGACTAAAACAGGAGCCGTGCCGGGCCAAATGGGGTTAGCTACCTCAAGCGAACACACTTCTTCATAAACTACTCATTACTTGTTATTGATTGGTGTGCACCCTTGAAATGTGGAGTGTTGTTTCGCGATGTTATGATCGTTGCGGCGATGCGTTCTCACCAGTCCGGATAAGGCAAACGGTAGTTTCACTACCTTGGGTATTGCCTCATGTGCCTTGTCATACTTGTATCCCTATGCGCGACCACTACGATTTGTTTTGTGTTATACCTATGGAGTACTCCCTGATAGCCCACTAGTTTACGGTGGAGTTTACAGTGCTGTATACACTATGATGCTTTTATAAAATGTGTTAAGGGGGATAATGGTAACACCTTAACACTATTTTGATATTTTATATTACTGATAGGCATTATCTACTTAGCATACACTACTACATAGTAGATAGTTTAATGTATCCTTAGAGGATGGTTATCCCAAACATCCTTTGAGTTACTTGTATTTGCAGTTGTTATTTCACTTAAGTTGGATTTATTGATATAAGAATGGTAATCCTGACTCGAGTGTTTTGTGTTTTGCTTTACGCTCGGGTCAGACTGAGTGTACCAGTGTTCGAGACTCACCTTTGGAGTTGGAGCTTCGCTTGGAGATCCAGCTATCTATCGATTCTACTATCAGTTATCCAGTTGATTCCAGTGATGTATTCAGATCTTGTATTTGATTATTGTATTGAGATATCTATGTATTCGAGACTTCTGTTGTATCTTGTTTAATTCTGTTATATATATAGTAGCTTCATGAACTACTATTCTTTTGTTTCCGCTGCATTGTTGTTATATTACTCTATGCCTGTGATCTGTGATTATATCTATTTACTGTATATGCTGAGTTTTGCCAATTTAAATTAACAATATGATATTTTGAGCAATTCAATTCCGACATGTATGGATGCGAATGGTTGAAAATATCGGGTCGTTACACCACACCTACACGAGGAAAGATTTTTGTGACCTATTTATTTTTATAGGTCCATGATTGTTAGTGACGAAAGATTTTGAAAAACAAGTTTGTGTAGAACCAAAATAGTTTATATTTGTTCCTTTTGGCACCCAGATTTATTTGACTTTAAGGGATTTTATATTAGTGCCTTTTGGAAACCAAATTGGAATGGTTTTCACGTGTTTGGGTCTAAACCAGCAATTGTTTTGATTCTGTCCAATTTTTTACCATCGTGCACTTGGAGTTAACATGATTAATTTCACTTCTAACTCTTTCAGATTGAATATACCCAAGTCCTTGTCTAACAGTATTAACAGTTTGTTTCCCTAATAGCATATTTAGTGATTTTTCTCCTCTGGACAATTTTTCTAAAGTTGTAGATTGTTGGACTTGTGTTTTGAGATTTTCATTTTCATTCAATAACAAAGTGCACTTTTTGATAGAATTTTCTCTCCTAGTATTTTCACTTTCTTTCAAAATCAGAATTTCATTTTCAAGTGATTTAATTTTAATTTCTGATTTTTTAATCTCTTTTTCAAATGATGGACACTTATCACACTTAGGGCTCTTATTTCGATAGTTTTTAACCAATTGATCAAGCTATTTATTTAGTTCTATTAAACTATCTCTTTGTGATTCAATTTTAGCATACTTTTCCCTAAGTCGTTCAAAACAGCCATTTACTTCGTGAAAATATATAAGTAATTCTGAGTGAGTAAGTTTTGATACCTCGCTTGGCTCATCATCATCGCTATCACTTATTTCTCCTTGAAGACACAGTTTTGCTTTTTCATTTTCACTGCCGGTGCTTTCATAACTTTCATCAGTTTCATCCCAAGTAGCTGCAAAACTTCTCCTTTTCGGTTTCTTTCCTTGGCTGAGTCGATTCTGAGGACAATTTGGCTTGATATGACTAGGATTATTGCACTTGTGACATATGAACTCCTACACTTCTGAGTTGTCTAGTACTTTGACTATTCTGCTTTTCAACTGTTGATTTAGAGCTGGATTTCCGTATTTGTGGTTCCACCTTTTGAATCTCTTTATTAATAGTGCCACTTCGGTTGCTCCATCATCATCATCGTCATCATCACTTTCCGTTGTTCCTTTGAGAGCTATTGATTTCTTTTGCGTATCACCTCCTTCGCGTTCTTCCTTGAATTTGATTTCTAGCTCATAAGTGGTGAGATTTCCGATGAGTTCTTCGATTTTAATTTGTTTCAGATCATTTGATTCTTGAATAGCAGTCACTTTTACTTCTAAATTTCGTGGAAGGACTCTGAGGATTTTTCAGACTATTTCCAATTCTGTGTATGGTTTTCTAAGAGCTTTTGATTTGTATATGAGATTAGAAAGTCGTCCATACATCTCTTTGATATTTTCATCCTTGGCCATCGTGAAGTTCTCGTATTCGCTACTAAGCATGGCAAGGCGAGATTCTTTGACTTGGGAGGTTCCTTCGTGAGTCACTTCAAATGTGTACCAAATTTCCTACGCAGTTAGACAATGTGAGATGCGATTAAATTCAATTTGGTCCAATGAACAAATAATAGAATTCATAGCTTTAGCATTAGCATTCTGCGGTTTATTTTCAAGATCTGTCCATTGATCCATCGGTTTTTCAATTTCTTGATTATCTACCACTATAGTTGGTGTGCTATATCCCATCTCAACAATATTCCATGCATATATGGTTTTCAGAAAAATTTTAATTCTATTTTTCCAATAAGATTATTCACCATTGAATATGGGTGGTCTAACTATGGACTGACCCTCAACAAAAGCATTATTAAAAGAAGCCATTTAAAAAATCAAAATTTTAAAATAAAAATTGGTTTTTGGAAAATCAAAATTTTAAAATAAAAAATGTTTTTGTTCCTAGCTCTGATACCACTTGTTGGATCAATTTCACCTTGGGGGGGTGAATTAGGTGATAATAATAAAAAAAATTAATGCGGAAATATATATAATAATTGCAGCACAGATAATAGCAGAATAATAAAAGCAGAAATAGAACAACACAAATTTACCCAGCTTTGGCAATAACTTGCCTACATGCTGATCCCAAAGTTTCTACTAGAAATTAAGTAGTCAGACGCTTACACACGTAAACTTATGACACTCGCTAAAACTAACCTAACTTTACGCTCAAAACCCTGCCACAACTCAGCCACTGATTTACGAATTCTCAAACTATGCTCCGTAGTTTGCACCTAGTCACACGACTAGAAAGTTACTCAATTTAAAAGGAAATTACAAATGAAATAATCACTAAAACAAAACAAAATCCTAATTAAATAATTTGAAACCCAATAGAATTAAAAGCACCGGCCCACTAAATAATTAAATGAAGAGAAAGTCTTCCCCCTTTCATATTTTCGTGGTCGCTCTCTTTTGCTTTTCGTTCTGGAATTTAGGGTTTTCTTCAAATTTGGGCGCCAGTTAGAAATTGATCGATTGAGAGTATGTTCAACTTGATTGGCTATGTCGATCGATCCCTTGGCTCTGATGGTGTGGCGGCTACTCCAATTGTCGAGCTCGAATGCGGTACATGATTTTTCGATTTGACCATTCTCTGTTTGATATGCTTGAACTCGACTTCGATTCGAGTTATAAAATTGTTTTCGATTTAAGAGTATGCTCTGGATTTTTGTTATGAACTCAAATACTCTTTGCCGATGATGTTAATGGGTATTTATAGGGATTGAATCCCTAAAATTACATTCGTATTATCGATTAGAATTCTTCAACTAATTTTGTTTGGCCGTTCGATTTTGCTTGAATACTTGTGATTATACTGACTTGTTCAAGTCATACTCGGTTGGATTTGGTTCCATTCTTTTCTGGCATTTGAATTTGTTTCTCGTTCATTTCTTCTATGACTTCGGCACTTTGAATTCTTGAGTTAATTCAATTTTCGTTTTTCTTCTTTTATATGTTTTGATCGATTCATCGTGTGACCCTCTGTGACTTTATTTGAACTGCTCCCTTGTTTTGTTACTTCAACTGTATATATCTCGAATTTATTTCCCTGGTTGACAAGTTTAAAACTACTACACATTTCGATTCTTCTTGTTGCATGTTCATTTAAGACTTGCACTTGATTGTTGTGTAGTTGGTTACATTGAACTGTTGTCTGCATTACTTGATATTTCTGGTTTGAGTTGATGCTTCATGTGAACTGAATGTGCTGGCCTCTGTTCCATGCTCTTGTTCATGCCTGAAATGATTCATGTGTGTCACCTTGTATATACATACATACATATGTATGTGTGTATATATGTATTATGATGCCTTGTTCTGCTCATTGCTGTTGCATATGAATATACATGCTGCTCCACTGTTTTTGAAACATTTAAACTGTTTATTTGCGCACTTCGTCTTGCTTGAACTGAACTGTTCTGGTTGTCACTGCATGTATATATGTATACATGTGTGTTCACACATGTATATATGTATGTTAGCTTGTTGTATGTGGTTCGATTATGCTTTGCACTCCTGTACATATGCACTAAATTATGGTCTCATGTCTTTGTACATTTGAGCTGCTGTATAGTTCCACTTGAAGTCTGGTCCATTGCGTTCATGAGCATTGCATCCTGTTTTGATCTTGTTTTCATGTTCATTAAAGGTCTGGTGCACATATTCATGTATATACATGCATACATATTTGAGATGCATGTATATATGTATGCTGTATGGTTCCTGCTGTGTGTTAGTGATCTGGTTGCACTTGCTGTTGGTCTAGTATGGATCTTGTTGTCATTTTGGTACCTTTGTTATTTGGTTGAGTTCAAGTGTCATTGAACTTCTGCCTTGTTGCCCACCACTGTTCACTGATCTGGGTTGGTAGTCTTGGTCATGCAGCCCTTGTGTGTTGCTTGATTGCTTGCATATTGAGTCCGTGCATATGAACTTGTACATGTCTGGTTTGTAGTTCATTTTGAGGCTGACTTGTGTATGTATATATGCATATATATGCATACATGTGTATCATCATGTATGTTTACTGTTGCATTGTAACTTGCATTCTCTAGCTTCTGTTTCATGTGTACATGTATGTATTTGCACCTGTGCTGAATCCAGCCTCGGCTCGGGTTTGACCTTGTGCTCACCTGTCCCTGCAATTTTATCAAGTGTATATCGGTGTGCACGGCCATGTGGCATGTACAGTGAGACACTGTACATGTCACAAGTTGTTCGTGTAGATGAATTCAAAAGAAATAAATGACAAACAACCCAAATAACTGAGGCAAATAACATTTTCAAAACACACATTTTATTGTACACTGCAAAATATTTCTTTTTCAATTTTACTGCGTAATTAGTGTTTATTTTGCAGATAATTCAGATGCTGGATACAAACCGGAATAGAGTTGAAGAACAAATACGAGTGAATGAGTGATATGTAGTGAGATGATAAATTATAAATTGAAATTTGTGATGTACTTGAAATTGTATTGTAAAATGATAATGTGTAAATGTATAGTGAGAGCTTAAATTTGTACTACTCGAATTTGTAATAGAATATTTGTTTGAATAAAAATTTTGTTTGAATTTGAATTCTGTGTTATTTATTTTATCCAACAAATATTTATTTGATTATGTGAAAAATAAAATAGTACAATATCAAATACATTTAAACGAATATATATATATATATATATATATGTTTATTATCATCAGACAAAAATCATATACTAGCATATTCTACATGAGGGGCTTATTCCTTTGATGTTTGCGATAACCCATCCCTATGCCTCTTTATTTTCCATTAGGATTTTCAAAAGTTGTTTTTTAATCCTTATTGAGATTGGAGGCCAAAATTACAGGGATACTTTCAAACGAATCCAAGAATGCGTACTTAAGATCGTTTGGAAGAGGTTTGAGGTCCAACATTGGAGGTTCTTCTATTGTGACTTCAGTTGACATTAGTTGATCAAATTTTTGTGAATTTCGAGAGAGGTCTAGAAAATCATTTAATTTAGAGGTGTATTTATGTACATTCAAATTAGAATTAAAGTGATCGAGACACTTCATCATAAAGTCTGATGTGTCATAACAATTTCCATCTACAAGCATTTGTATCATGTCAACTTCGTCTGTTTCAAAATCCCTTGGTTGTTTATTAAGGTTGAAAATGTTTAGTTCGTTGGTTAGGTGTCCAAAGGAAAGTATAAGTTGACCATTCCTATAGTTTATGATAGCATTTGAAGTTGCTAAGAAGGGACGATCTAATATCAAAGGGATTTAACCAATAGGATTTGAAACAGGTTCTGTAACAACCCAGTTTTTCGCGTCAGTTTATAAATGACGATTAAATCATTGTTAATCGCTAGTGTAAATTTTAATCGAGTCGGAATCCTTTTTTTTTGTAAAAGTTCGTTATCGTCACTAGACGATTGAAATTGATAACAAATTTCTATCAGCAGTTTTAATCATATTGAAATACTTTTTAAGCTATGAAATTCTTTTATGATTTGGTATATGAGATATGGGCTTTTGAAATGGATCCTGACCCTTATTTTATTTTGGTGCCGTGATAATTATTCGAACCATCCCCCTATCTCCATGGGCAAGCCCGGCTCCTTCATTTTATCATTTGCGAAAAACCTAAAGCAACGTACGAAAAAAATGGCGGCTCGATTTTCTCCGTTCGCTCGATCAAAATTAGGGCTTCGGCTACTTTGTTCGACTTCGATCTTCTAACAAATGGCGACTTTGTTCGACTTCGATTGTTTCTTCGTACTGAAAATTAGGGCTTGCTCGTCTTCGTCTCGCTGTGAAGATAAGGAACGGTCGTATGGTGAGCATCTCGTTCAATGATTGCGTGGCCACCGAGCTCGTCTTCGCTTCGAGAAATGGCGAGTGAAAAATAATGGGTGCTTGGTTGTTCTTCTTTGCCGCTGAAAATTAGGGCTTGCGAAAAGAAGTGCCGATCTGTCGAATTTGATGTTGATGCTTGCAATCTCGAATTGAAGGTGAGTAAAACTCACATCTAATTCATCTCTGCATTTCATGTTTTGGGTTTGAATCCCCTGGTTTTTCGTTCGTATATATTTGGGATGATTGGGTTTTAAATTGATATTTCTGATGATGTTTCGTTTATGTGAGTTTATCCCCTTATCTTCGACATATATATATTGTTATTGAATGCATCGGTTGATTGGTTCTGGCACTTGATAATCGTTGGATGTTGAGATGATTCACGACTTATTCTTAGTCGTATATAATTTCGCTAATCACTGGTCACTGTTTTGATACATTTCGTGATGACCAAGGCTTGAAACTCTCGGCTTTGAACTTTTTCTTGCTCAATTTTTGTTGTTATGGCTTGCTATACATATACATATAAACTCAGATGCTTCAATCGTTCACTGAAATGCTGTATAACTTCGAACTTCTGGCCTGAGGCTTTGAGAAATTCAGTAGCTTGCATTTGTTAGTGATGTAGCCTTGTGGTTAGTTGCTGTCTACTCTGATTCACTCTTGTTCATGTATCTTTATAGGATTGTTATTCTGGTCATTCATATGTGCATTTGTATCCCTTGATCGATCTAGTTTCCTGACCTTGGTTCCCTGTTTCATTTGGTATACTTCATTCCTTGACTCGTCTCATTTTTAAAACTGAAGTTGACAGTTACATTGTGATTTCATGTCTTTGATCACTTGAACTTAATTTGTAGTTTCGAGTCTTTGTAGTTGCTTGTGTTCTGGTTTTTGACATGTTTGAATTTGCACTGCTTCATGTGGTATTTCATCCTTCACTTGAGCATTATTTTTCAGCTTGTTTGAGCTTGAATGTCACTGAGTGTGTATTGCTTTATGTTGCCTTGGCATTTGCTGTTGGTTCACTTGGTAGCATCTCTTAGAGTCACTACGTATGTCTTGACTTTGACTGTTCATTTCTTTGCCTTGTTGAGTCAGTTGCCATTGTATGTGTTCATTCGATATTCTGATGACTGCACTGTGTGCATGAATATTGATCTCTGACCTTGTCGATACAATGCACGTGTAGTTGCACTGTTTTCAGATGTGGTCTTTGTGGTTGTTGTCCAGTTTGTACTTGAAGTCTGGTACGTGTGCATTTTGAAGTTTAGTTGTATTTCAAACCTGCATTCTCTGTCCCATGTAGCCTATTTGCATATTCCTGTGAATTGACATTTGAACTTGATTTCCTTCGAGTCAAATTTGGTCTGCACCATGCCTTGGTTGAGGCTACACTTGATCAGTAGTCTTGTTTATTTCTTTTGACTGTGTAAATTTGTTGAACTGTCATTGACCTTCATGTGTATATGCAGACTATGCTTGTGTGGGTTTATGCCTTCGTGCTTGTGAACTGGTCTTCGACCATCTACTTGTAGCTGACCATCTTTGTGATACTTGAACTGGTTTGATTTGTAGCATTCATATTTGTGAGGTTGTTTGCATATAGTTGCATTTTAGTCTTCATATATAAGCATGCGGTCATGTATGTATATACATCATTTGATATGTATATATGTATGTCGAATTGGCATTGCTTTGAGTTGTTGTTGACCATATACGGTTGTGGCTGCACTTCATTTATCAGTGCAGCACTCGCCTCTCTCGTATTACTTTTCACTGATCTGTCTTGACCTGGTTGTTGCAGTTGTAGTCCATCTCCTTAGTTGCTGCACTGTGTTTCATTTGTACATCACTGTGCTTTGTTTTCATTTGTGCACTCCGCTGCCTTGTGCATTTGAGTTTGATCACTTTGTGTAGTCTTCACACTGGCCATCTTACTGTTCACTTGTAGTTGAAGTATTTCGCGAGTTTGGTTATTCATTGTAGCTGTCTTGACCATTTGGGACAGTTACATACCTGTTTCAAGTAGTATTTGGGTTTCCCTGACCACGCATGCTTGTTAGTATCGACCGATACTTTGAGGCGCGTTGTACCCTGCTGTTTCTGTGCAGCCATTGTTTTCTGTTGATTGATTTGAACTTGGTCCGAGATTTAATTTTATGTCTCGACCATTTATTTGAATCGCCTTTGAGTTGAACCCGACTTTCTCTGGGTTTGACCTTATGCGCGTTTCGTGAATTTCCGTTGATCTTTTATGCATTTCGTATGATAGTGGCGAGGCAGTACACGTGTGCGTGTACTGCAGCCCTATCAGATTTGACAGTTTTAAATTGATTTAGTCGATTTGATAAATTGTTTATTTATCTCTGTTGATGATTTAAATCTGCTGATTTTTGTTAACACTGTTAAGTGTTATATTGACCGTTATCCGGTTTCTTTGTTTAAAGAATCGGATAGACGGGGATTATTGTGACTGTCGTCTATTAAAATTATTACTGCCTATATGCACTAATAAACTGGTTTGAATTAGACTGACCTGGGTATTATTTTCTTTTGAATGTAATACTCGGGTCAGACCCGAGTTATTTCAGGTAGTAGATTTCCTTCTTTAAGTTGCTGTTCGGGATTTGAAGACTTTTCATATCTTCTGAAGTTGTCAGTGTCATTTTGTAGTAGTTGTATCATATGTATCGTGTCAACTATGTTGTAACTGACATCGGTTATATATATATGAGATTTTTGTTAATCTGTGTTCCGCATTTATATTATCTATGTTATTGTTATATCTAATGTCCTAAACTATTATGAACTATCGTAGTTTGTTTTATACTGATAATTGGGTGTGTCGATGGGAGTAAATAAATAACAGATGAAAAATAAAAAGTATATACCACTCCTATCGAGATAACCAATATTAGTATAAAGCCAACTACGGATGGTCGCTCCTATCCAGCCTTATTCTTCGTAATAATAGACAGTATTTCTTTTAATACTCTTTGTTATTATGAGCATATAGGTGGGGCGTCTCAGTTGGTATCAAAGCTTGGGGTTTATGGACATAATATAAAACTTAACTCGGAAGGAACATATGTTGCAACTATTGGTCGATGTTTTATTGTGCTGGAGTCAAAACTAAAGTTTTGAAAGTTGGATGAAATTTTTAAATAACTTTATTTAAAAATAATAGTGAAATTGTGTTCTGATGATTTGATTGATTTGTGTTCTGTTTATCAGAGTGCGTAGCGGAGACAGTGAAAATGTCTTCGCTAAGTACAACTGATAATCTTTTTGAATTAAAAATCAAAATACGAAATTGATATGAATTTCATTTGTTGTTTACATAGCTGTAATTATTTTATTTCTTTGAGAACTTCGAATCCGAATTGAGGATTCGAAGAAATTGCAGATATGTGATTTTTGTTGAAATTTCCGCTGGCTTTCTTTTGTACTAATCATTTATTGATTAGATTTTTGCCGTTTTAAATTATCTTCATTGAAGATACATTTGAATGATTCTTTGTTCATTTTGTAGTACGTGCAAAAATTTAAATTGCACGTTATTGCATTTATTTTACGTTGAACCGATGCTTGGTTATGAAACGTATTTTGTTGCCGTTATTTTTACAACGGAATTTTACACCAATGCTATATTTTGAAGTACGGTGTTTTATGGCATTTTGATGAATGAGAATTCACTGATATTACATTTTGATGTAAATTGTTTTGATGGGATTATGACTTTTAAATTTACTGTCACCTTGGCTTCAGTAACCGTCAAGTTTTAAAAGTGGGTTTTCAAGCGGTTATTCCGCAATACTGATTTGTGACCGTTTTTACGGTATTTTGAGAAGTACAATTTCCCTATTGAAATTGTTACTAATATTGCTGCTTTAATCACGGGATTGGAAAATCGTTTTAAAATGAAAATTGTTTTATAAATTTTTAACAGTTTACGTTTTCAAAAGAATGAGAAAGCGACTTAAACGATTCAGCAAAATCGAGGATTATGACCCCTTTCTTTTACTGATTCGCTTAATTCCGGACTTGTCCGTTTGAGAATGTAAAGTGTATTCTTACAAAATACACAATTTTGCACTTTCAAGGAAACGATGAAGTGATTTAAACGATTTAGCAAAAGTGCGGAGTATGGAACCACACTTTTACTATTTCGGTTAATTCCGGACTCGTTAATTGAATATCTGTTGTTTTGATGATTCTACACTTTCAAGGAAACGATGAAGAGAATTAAACAATTTAGTAAAACTCGTGGTTATGGGACATGTGCGTTTACTATTTTGGTTAATTCCGGACTCGTTAATTGAAATATTTGATGTTTTCGTGTGCTTTCGAGCCACTATGTTGGACCTTCGGGTCATATGTTGGACCTTCGGGTCAAATACCAGTACTAGACCTTCGGGTCATATGTTGGACCTTCGGGTCATTTGTTGGGCGCCAAAATTATGTTGAGTACTTGGTAGGCTTCGGCCATATGTTGTTGCACGTGCGGCGAATTAAAAACTCGCCATCTGATGGGATCGATCCAAGCTTTTATGTTGATTTTATAGTCTTCTTAATTGATTTCTAGATATTTGTTGTTTCCAATTATCTGCAGGTAATTGGATATTTGTTGATATGAGTTCTGATTATCGTTTTTGATAATCAGATATTTGTTGTTTCTAATTATCGCTTGTGATAATTAGATATTTGCTGATATGAGTTCTGATTATCGTTTTTGATAATCAGATATTTGTTGTTTCTAATTATCGCTTGTGATAATTAGATATTTGTTGATATGAGTTCTGATTATCGTTTTTGATAATTAGATATTTGTTGTTTCTAATTATCGCTTGTGATAATTAGATATTTGCTGATATGAGTTCTGATTATCGTTTTTGATAATCAGATATTTGTTGTTTCTAATTATCGCTTGTGATAATTAGATATTTGCTGATATGAGTTCTGATTATCGTTTTTGATAATTAGATATTTGTTGTTTCTAATTATCGCTTGTGATAATTAGATATTTGTTGATATGAGTTCTGATTATCGTTTTTGAAAGTCGGATATTTGTTGTTTTTAATTATCGCTTTTGATAATTAAATATTTGCTGATTTGAGATTTAATTATCGCTTTTGATAATTAAATATTTGTTGATTTGAGATTTAATTATCGCCTTTGGATAATTAAATATTTGCTGATTTGAGATTTTATTATCGCTTTTGATAATTAAATATTTGATGATTTGAGATTTAATTATCGTCTTTGATAATTAAATAATTGCTGTTTTGAGATTTAATTATCGCTTGAAATAATTAAATATTTATTGATTTGAGATTTAATTATCGTCTGAGATAATTAAATAGTTGTTGATTTAAAATTTAATTATCGCCTGAGGTAATTAAATATTTTCTGTTTTGAAATTTGATTATCGCTTGTGATAATCGAATATTTGTTGATTTGAGAAATTTGATTATCGTTTTTGATAATTGAATATTTGTTTTCTGACTATTGTTTGAGATAATCAGATATTTGATTTGTCTTCTGATTATCGTTTGAGATAAGTAAATATTTGCGATTTGAAAATTCAATTATCGTTTTTGATGATTGAATATTTGCGACTTTTGAGATTTGAGCTTCGTCTTTTTCTTTGGCGACTCAGGTGAGTAATTTGATTTACTCACATTCAATTCGTGCTCTGTATGGGATTTCTGCTCTGTTTTTCCTTCTCTTTTAGTTGCAGGAACTCGATTGTTCTTGCTCTTGGTAGTCGTCTGATTTTGATCCCTGATTCCCACGATGTTGATTTTTTTATTTGAAGCAGTCGAACCTCTTGATTCTTATCTCATACTCCCCCGCTGACACTTGCTTTGCTTATACATTCGACATTGCCATGCTCTTTTGGTTGTTACCTTTTATCCATTTATTCCCTATGATTGCGTGGACGCAATTTCTTTAAGGAGGGGAGTCTGTAACAACCTGGTTTTTCGCGTCAGTTTATAAATGACGATTAAATCATTGTTAATCGCTAGTGTAAATTTTAATCGAGTCGGAATCCTTTTTTTTGTAAAAGTTCGTTATCGTCACTAGACGATTGAAATTGATAACAAATTTCTATCAGCAGTTTTAATCATATTGAAATACTTTTGAAGCTATGAAATTCTTTTATGATTTGGTATATGAGATATGGGCTTTTGAAATGGATCCTGACCCTTATTTTATTTTGGTGCCGTGATAATTATTCAAACCATCCCCCTATCTCCATGGTCAAGCCCGGCTCCTTCATTTTATCATTTGCGAAAAACCTAAAGCAACATACGAAAAAAATGGCGGCTCGATTTTCTCCGTTCGCTCGATCAAAATTAGGGCTTCGGCTACTTTGTTCGACTTCGATCTTCTAACAAATGGCGACTTTGTTCGACTTCGATTGTTTCTTCGTACTGAAAATTAGGGCTTGCTCGTCTTCGTCTCGCTGTGAAGATAAGGAACGGTCGTATGGTGAGCATCTCGTTCAATGATTGCGTGGCCACCGAGCTCGTCTTCGCTTCGAGAAATGGCGAGTGAAAAATAATGGGTGCTTGGTTGTTCTTCTTTGCCGCTGAAAATTAGGGCTTGTGAAAAGAAGTGCCGCTCTGTCGAATTTGATGTTGATGCTTGCAATCTCGAATTGAAGGTGAGTAAAACTCACATCTAATTCATCTCTGCATTTCATGTTTTGGGTTTGAATCCCCTGGTTTTTCGTTCGTATATATTTGGGATGATTGGGTTTTAAATTGATATTTCTGATGATGTTTCGTTTATGTGAGTTTATCCCCTTATCTTCGACATATATATATTGTTGTTGAATGCGTCGGTTGATTGGTTCTGGCACTTGATAATCGTTGGATGTTGAGATGATTCACGACTTATTCTTAGTCGTATATAATTTCGCTAATCACTGGTCACTGTTTTGATACATTTCGTGATGACCAAGGCTTGAAACTCTCGGCTTTGAACTTTTTCTTGCTCAATTTTTGTTGTTATGGCTTGCTATACATATACATATAAACTCAGATGCTTCAATCGTTCACTGAAATGCTGTATAACTTCGAACTTCTGGCCTGAGGCTTTGAGAAATTTAGTAGCTTGCATTTGTTAGTGATGTAGCCTTGTGGTTAGTTGCTGTCTACTCTGATTCACTCTTGTTCATGTATCTTTATAGGATTGTTATTCTGGTCATTCATATGTGCATTTGTATCCCTTGATCGATCTAGTTTCCTGACCTTGGTTCCCTGTTTCATTTGGTATACTTCATTCCTTGACTCGTCTCATTTTTAAAACTGAAGTTGACAGTTACATTGTGATTTCATGTCTTTGATCACTTGAACTTAATTTGTAGTTTCGAGTCTTTGTAGTTGCTTGTGTTCTGGTTTTTGACATGTTTGAATTTGCACTGCTTCATGTGGTATTTCATCCTTCACTTGAGCATTATGTTTCAGCTTGTTTGAGCTTGAAAGTCACTGAGTGTGTATTGCTTTATGTTGCCTTGGCATTTGCTGTTGGTTCACTTGGTAGCATCTCTTAGAGTCACTACGTATGTCTTGACTTTGATTGTTCATTTCTTTGCCTTGTTGAGTCAGTTGCCATTGTATGTGTTCATTCGATATTCTGATGACTGCACTGTGTGCATGAATATTGATCTCTGACCTTGTCGATACAATGCACGTGTAGTTGCACTGTTTTCAGATGTGGTCTTTGTGGTTGTTGTCCAGTTTGTACTTGAAGTCTGGTACGTGTGCATTTTGAAGTTTAGTTGTATTTCAAACCTGCATTCTCTGTCCCATGTAGCCTATTTGCATATTCCTGTGAATTGACATTTGAACTTGATTTCCTTCGAGTCAAATTTGGTCTGCACCATGCCTTGGTTGAGGCTACACTTGATCAGTAGTCTTGTTTATTTCTTTTGACTGTGTACATTTGTTGAACTGTCATTGACCTTCATGTGCATATGCAGACTATGCTTGTGTGGGTTTATGCCTTCGTGCTTGTGAACTGGTCTTCGACCATCTACTTGTAGCTGACCATCTTTGTGATACTTGAACTGGTTTGATTTGTAGCATTCATATTTGTGAGGTTGTTTGCATATAGTTGCATTTTAGTCTTCATATATAAGCATGCGGTCATGTATGTATATACATCATTTGATATGTATATATGTATGTCGAATTGGCATTGCTTTGAGTTGTTGTTGACCATATACGGTTGTGGCTGCACTTCATTTATCAGTGCAGCACTCGCCTCTCTTGTATTACTTTTCACTGATCTGTCTTGACCTGGTTGTTGCAGTTGCAGTCCATCTCCTTAGTTGCTGCACTGTGTTTCATTTGTACATCACTGTGCTTTGTTTTCATTTGTGCACTCCGCTGCCTTGTGCATTTGAGTTTGATCACTTTGTGTAGTCTTCACACTGGCCATCTTACTGTTCACTTGTAGTTGAAGTATTTCGCGAGTTTGGTTATTCATTGTAGTTGTCTTGACCATTTGGGACAGTTACATACCTGTTTCAAGTAGTATTTGGGTTTCCCTGACCACGCATGCTTGTTAGTATCGACCGATACTTTGAGGCGCGTTGTACCCTGCTGTCTCTGTGCAGCCATTGTTTTCTGTTGATTGATTTGAACTTGGGCCGAGATTTAATTTTATGTCTCGACCATTTATTTGAATCGCCTTTGAGTTGAACCCGACTTTCTCTGGGTTTGACCTTATGCGCGTTTCGTGAATTTCCGTTGATCTTTTATGCATTTCGTATGATAGTGGCGAGGCAGTACACGCGTGCGTGTACTGCAGCCCTATCAGATTTGACAGTTTTAAATTGATTTAGTCGATTTGATAAATTGTTTATTTATCTCTGTTGATGATTTAAATCTGCTGATTTTTGTTAAACACTGTTAAGTGTTATATTGACCGTTATCCAGTTTCTTTGTTTAAAGAATCGGATAGACGGGAATTATTGTGACTGTCGTCTATTAAAATTATTACTGCCTATATGCACTAATAAACTGGCTTGAATTAGACTGACCTGGGTATTATTTTCTTTTGAATGTAATACTCGGGTCAGACCCGAGTTATTTCAGGTAGTAGATTTCCTTCTTTAAGTTGCTGTTCGGGATTTGAAGACTTTTCATATCTTCTGAAGTTGTCAGTGTCATTTTGTAGTAGTTGTATCATATGTATCGTGTCAACTATGTTGTAACTGACATCGGTTATATATATATATATGAGATTTTTGTTAATCTGTGTTCCGCATTTATATTATCTGTGTTATTGTTATATCTAATGTCCTAAACTATTATGAACTATCGTAGTTTGTTTTATACTGATAATTGGGTGTGTCGATGGGAGTAAATAAATAATAGATGAAAAATAAAAAGTATATACCACTCCTATCGAGATAACCAATATTAGTATAAAGCCAACTACGGATGGTCGCTCCTATCCAGCCTTATTCTTCGTAATAATAGACAGTATTTCTTTTAATACTCTTTGTTATTATGAGCATAGAGGTGGGGCGTCTCAGGTTCAGTTTCTAGGACCATGGAATCCACGAGGAAATAAAATTGCTCAATTCAGATCAGCACATCCTCAACTGCACCCAAGGGCTTTTTGATAGATCGATCAGCTATTTGAATCGTGATGTTTATGGGTTTCAATTCCCCTCCTCCTAGTTGACAATACATAGTATAAGGCAAAAGATTAACACTTGCTCTTAGGTCAAGTAAAGCATGACTGATGTGAGTGTTGCTTATTCGACAGTCAATTGTGGGACAACCAGGTTCCTTATACTTGATTGGGGCATAATTCGCAAGGACAGAGCTAGTATTAATAGTCAAAAATGTGGTTTTTGGAATGTTAGTGGCACGTTTTTTAGTACAAATCTCTTTGAAACATTTTGCGTATTGGGGAATCTGCTCAATGGTATCGAGGAGTGGTATATTGACTCGAACTTGTTTGAAAATTTCAAGAATTTTATTGAAATTGGCAGACTTCTTCTTTGTATTGAGTCTTGAGGAAAAGGAGCTTTGGGTTTACTGACTTTTTCGTCAGTTTTTTCGTTTGAAGAAGAGGATGTCGCATTAGGTGGTAAAGGCGATGAAGTTATAGAAGCTGGAATGTTAGGGTTGCCAACATCAAAAGATGAAGAGTAGTCGGGATTGCCAACCTTAGATGAAGAATGAGAGTCGATTGGATCGACCGGAGTAGGTGTCAAATGAGTTTCAGAATTTTGAACATCGGTAGACTTTGGAAGAATGTCGGGGTTGCCAACTTGGTTGTCTACCGTCTTTCCAGACCTCAATGTGGTGACATCATTGACCAGATTCACATTTTCATCATCACAAAAATGCACTCCTCGAGAATTATTCTTTGGGTTCACTCTGGGTTGACTGGGCAATTTTCCCTTTTCGTTGTCTGAATTACTCAAAAGAAAATTCATCATTTTCTCCATTTTGTCATTTAAGATTTGCTCCAACCTATCGTTATTTTCTGAAATTTGTTTTTCTAGATGAATGATGTGTTGCGATTGTGGAGGAGGAGGTTGAAAGGGTTGAGCTGATGAGTTAGAATACCTATATGGTTGATTCAAAGGTTAAGGTCGAGGTGCGGTTTGAGAAGTTTGAGCATTTTGGTTTGTGAGATAAAAGTGCAAAGGGTTCCCAAAATTATAGGGTTTGACTACGATATATTTGGATGGTTTTTCCAGTTGGGATGATATTGAGAAGTGTGAGCGTATTGTAGGCTAGGGCATTGGCCTATTCCGAAGAGGACACTTGGGGTATTCCTCCTTCGACTTGGGAGTCCTCAACGGGGAACAATGAGGGGTCTATTGCATGTACTCCTCTCGTATGTTCACGGGATGGGACATGAATCGACTTCCATTGTCGGTCCTTTTCAACATAATCTTCGAGGAAGGCCCAAGCCTCATCGGTTAATTTGCTCATAAAATCATTTTGACACATAGTTCCTAGCTGTATTCGAGTTGGATAGTTGAGCCTTTCATATGCAACTTGGCATAGAATGGTTTTGGATATTCCATGACGAGAGCAACTATATAAGAGCTCCTTAAATCGTTCAAAATATTGTGAAAATGTTTCTCCTTCATTTTGTTTGAACTGATTAATCTCATTTTTGATTTTTAAGAGTTTCATGGAAAGGAAAACACTTTTTCACAAAAATCTTGTTGAACTCTTTCGAACTTCTAATAGAGCATGGTGGTAGAGAATAGCCTGTAGCGTTAATGGAATCAATCAAAGCTTAATGGACTCGTCCGAAAATTGTTGCATTTTCAGTGTGGAAGTGTAGAATTGGAAATCTTGAAGAAAATCGTACGCGTTTTCCGAACCCATGAATTTTGGAACCCCTTGGTAGAAAGAACTTTTCAGTTCGAATTTTTTTTCCCTCGCCAGTGGAAAAAGGATAGCCAAAGGTTGGACGGTCCTTGTTGGATAGCATAACTCCCTAAGAGATAAGGGTTTATCCTCTCTTTCGTTGAGATTTTGGAAGTGTTGATTTATTAAATTCTGTTGATCAATCTCATTTGAAAAGTTTTGATTTAATCCCCGTGGTGAATTTTGGCTCCTTATGCTTTTTTCACTCATTTTTTTGAAAAGTTTTAACAGAAATGGCTCTTATTTCAAAATAGTATAAAATACTAAGTTGTACTCTATTAGTTGACTGACTCAATTAGAAGGGGAGAGGGTCATATGGTCGTTCACGTATAGTATAAATACTAAGGGATAAGGCCAATGTTTTACGGGTTGTATACCATCTCTTTTGCTAATAGTCAATAAAAATTGAACTACTATATATTTGCGATCTAATTATTCGAGACAGTCAATTTAACAAAGCACCTCTTTTCAATTATAAATATTTTCTCCTATGAGCTCGTGTTTGTCCTAGGGCCAACGTCTAATGTCTTTTAAAGTAGGAAGACAATGAGAGTGATTAATTTAATTATTTGGAGCGAAGGAAAGGGTAATGACTTCCCCCACCTTATGTTCGTTATGGGATGTTGCTCCTAACTTAATTGATTTAGTAATGCAACCAATATATCAGCTAGACAATAATTGATAAAATTAAAATTTTACAAGCAAGCTGCTGCACCTGCAATTTTTTTACAAGCAATTTTTTATGTTGGAGTGGGCACCCGTAGAGAAAGAGAAACTTAGTCCATCCAGGGAAATTGAGTAGCGCTAGCGATTCAAACTCCACTGTTTGCAATCGCTCGGCCCCTAGATCCTTGTTTCCTTACTTGACTTCTTATCCTTTGGTTCTTGACTTTTTTTTTATTTTTTTAAAAGAAAGGAAAGTGCAACATAAAATAATAAACACGCTTAGAAATATATATATATATATATAAAGAAGGAAGGGAAAAAACAAAGCCCTACAAAGAAACAAATTGCAAGGCAAAAAAAAAGAATTCAAATAAGAAACAAAGATTGAAAAAGAAAAAAGAAAAACTAAAATAAACCCTAGATAAATTAAAACACAACCACATACTTCAAAATAGAAAGAAAGAAAAAAATGTCCTCTCCTGCTTTCAAAGCACAATCGGTGTTTTATTTTTCTTCGTTCTTTTTTTAAGAAATATAAAAAATGAATGGGAAAGAAACTAACATGAATCTAGTTTAAAAAATAGTAAAAATCAAATTAACTCCCCGGTAACGGCGCCAAAAACTTGATGGAATTTTCTATGAAATTAGAAAAGCACAAATTATAATAAATTCTGCAAGTGCACAGACATGTAGTGTGCAGGTCGAACACAGGGAGTTATTAAAAGTTCATTGTTTTTAAAAGTAAACCTTGGGCTTGTTAAACAAAATTGAAAGGTGCTTTTTAAAAAATTCAATAAAAACTAATATTACATTTGAAACAAATTCGAACCTAATCGGATCTATATCAAATACAATAGTTAGTCAAAACAATAAAAACAGTTAAACAGAAGAACATAGACCATAAAATAAAATAGTAATTGTGTTCAATTAAATCTAATTAACTAGACAACACAATTAACTATGTAGAAAATGAATATAAACTATGAGAAGAAGAACATAACTTTATTAAAGTTTGCATGAAAGAAAGTGACAATGATTGAGAAAAAAAACTTAGTAGTAGTTAAAATGTCGTTGGACCTAATTGGTAGCCATTGTTAACCAACTACTATTACAATTGAATACAAAAAAACAAGAAGAAAGACTGTTCTAAAAATGGGATACTTCAATGGTCTTCACTTGAGAGTGTTTATAAGTGTGGAGAGCCGTTTTTTTCATGTAGAAGTAATGAATCTAGCCCAAATATCATCCAAGTGAAGAGCAATGTATATGGCCATAAAATTAATCCAATGATGTAGAAAATGGCAAGTTTTGATTTTGATTGATTTGGTAAATCCATGAGATATTCGCTCCAGTAGATACATCTATAATTGGCTCTAATCAAATCCATGAGTATATTTTCCTTCATAAAAATGATATCTCCTCACCAAAAAGGTGGATATGATATCTACTCAAATCCATGTGTATAATATCTCATCAACGCATGCCATCTAGGGGAGAATCTTCACTTTTTATAGATGAACTTCCAAAAAAAATAATGCGTTATCCAGGCCTCGAACTCTTGACCTCCTGGTGTATAATTTGAAGCATAACCACCGGACCACGGATGTTTTTGCATAATAAATCTTCAATTTGGCGGCTTTTCTTTATGATTATTCAGTCTTTGGCCTCGCCTTAAAAACCTGTAAAACACATACAAAATGCAATGCGTGGTACTGTTTTTAAGATAAAATATATATACATAAAGAAAATGCATAAATTGAGGTCAAACAAGTGGTGAGAGGTCCTAATGTGGAAGAGTTGATGGCACTAGGTGTAGTTGTCATTAACATCGAAGTCTCTACTGAAGGTCCCTTAGAAATGGACGTGGAACTCTAACCCAAACCTTTAGAACTAGGTTCGGGAAGGACCTTAGTAGACAAACCAACTCGACCAACAACCTTAGACTCTAGCAAAAATTTACCAATCTCAAGCGCTTCCAAATCTTCATCCTCTAGGAGGTCGTACTTTAATGCCTCCTCATCAACTTTAGCACCATCAGAATGCTTCCTGCTTGATTATTTATTTCCATCCCATAATTAAAACCAAAAAGCAACACACACAAATATATATATATATATATATATATATTTAATATTTAATAATGTTCGAATTGTTTTACATTATTATACATAACATAAATAAAACATATAAATATATATATTTATATATCTAAATATTAATAAAATATTTTAATATATATGTGTGAAAATGCTTTTAGTCATATAAGTTTTTTATTTTTTTAATTACTAATTTTCATATGGAAATAATTAAATAAAATGAAATTATGTAATTAAAAATCTAAAAATAATTATAAAACATTACATACCACATTATAGGTTTTGCAAAATTATTATATAGTTTTTCATTAAATTATTTTACATGAATTAAATTTAATTATAAATCAAAGGACACACACAGATATATATATCTGTGTGTGTGTGTGTGTGTGGATTTCAATATTTATATTAAAAAAAATTAGTTTTATTAGACCTGAATACAATTTACAGGTGTATAAAAATAATAAAATAAAATATGTACATTATATATATACATGTAGTAATATTCTATTTCTATGTATTAAAATCAATTTAATATATATATATATATAGTGCAGTGCTAAGTGCACCACAGTTTGCACTAAGGGCTACCGCAGTGCAAATCGATCAGCGGTTGTTTGTCGACCGATCCGTTTTTGGTTTCGGTCGATTGACAACCGCCCACCGATTTGCACCGCGGTAGCCCCTAGTGCAAACCGCAGTGCCCTTAGCAGCATGCTATATATATATATATATTTATTTATATTCAAAATGAAATAAAAAATGTTTTTTTCTTATTTTGGTCGTAACCATGTAGTAGGATACACACACACACAAATATGTTTTACATATAACCACATATAATCCATCTAATGGTTATAGCACTTATATATACAGATTCGTGATATTGAGCATATAAACAATAACAACATAATTACATAATGAATGATATATATACATATATATATATATATATGGTATAAATAATTATTACCTTTCACCAATGCCTAATCTATACACTTCTTGAATCGAATCCTGAATGCAGAAATTGCTACCTTTCTATTGCAACTTGAAAATATGTGATGTGGGGAGAGGAGAGGCCGGCTTAATTTGGTCTAAAGGATTGGAAAGTAAAAAAATAAAGTGAGAGTAGAAGGCCTTAACTAAAGGAATAACAAAGAGAAAAATGAGGATCCGGATCCTTGATTTTCTATTACCTTTTCTCCTCTTTTTAGTTTAAAATCTACCCTACCTTTAACCATCATATGGCTGGACTCCCCTTGGCTAATCATGGCCGCACCCATATGGGCCTTAAAATCTTTTCAAGCCTGACTAATAAATAGCACATTTAAATCCAACTTAAACATGTATCAATATTGTATATCGATTAGTGTGTTTACAACTGTTGCACATATTTAATATTAATCAATAAACAACAAATAAATTTTATTATTAATATTTCATAACTATTAATTAATTTAATTAATTAATAACCATTATAATTTAATTAAATCGAGTAGTAACAGGAGTATTGAACGTTTCGGTTGTGTGACTCTTGGGAGTAATTCAACCGATAGCTAATATCGAACAATTCAAATATTAACGTTCACGCGTCACTTAGCAGGTGGTGTGACATTATTGCCAAATTTATCAGTTACTTGATTTAAGTAAAATCCAATTTTACTTTATTAAGCGATACCCGATAGTGATAATTATTTACACTGATTCTCTTCGTCATCACATTAGGACTTATGGAATTTGGTGATGGTTAAAATTCTAATATTGTCCATATTCAACTCTAGTCCAAAACACAAAGTCCTTAGTTCAATAATAACTATTATTATTAACCGAACTACTATAGCAGGATATTTTGACTTTGATTTGACTTCAGTTGACCGAGATGCTAGTCTTATATAACCGAGGAGACGAATCTTCTCTTAAATAGTGTTTCACTTCCAATACTTTCACTCGACCAAATTATATTCATTCAACAAACGCCATACCACGATTTGATTATAATTAAAGCGGAGCTTTCATATTGAAGCTCAACGGTACTCTCAAGTTAGAGGAACTGTGTAAATTTATCATATTGATATTTTCTGTTTGACCTTAGTTATATTAGCCAATAGAAAACTACCGAGTGAGTCATTCCATAGTTATCCAATAACTATCAATACGCAACCTCTTGGTGTTCCAAGTAGTCATGAGTAATATACTGTCAAACATTTGAAGAGCATTATGTACTCTAGTTTCAAAGGATGGATCAATATCAAGTCTCGATACATCATGACCAGAATATTTAAAATTATGTGCTTATTATATTATGGTAAAATACTCATGATTACAACTATTTGTATTTACTATCACAAAAACACTATTTATTGATTTTCTATTAAATATACTTAAATTAAATAATTAACTAATTATAATATTATACCAAGCATATAATAGAAAGAAAACACCTTTTATTACGAATAAGAAATGACTACAGAGTTAATAATTTATAATAAATTATAGAATTGCCTCTAGGGCTTACCCTTAACTCTATCAAGATCATCATCCTTTTCTCTCTAGTTAGACTCTAATATGGCCTTTATCAAAAGCTTGATCATCAACAGTCTTTCAAGGCTTTTCATTTTCCATAGTAAGAGAGTGGCTCTTATAATATGCAGCTTCAATCTGGTTCTGCTGCATTTTAAAATTTTCTTCAAAAGTCTTCTTTTCTTCTTCTAACTTATTCTCTACGGCCACCAATAATGTCTTAAGCTCCTCAACTTCTTTATCCAAAGTATCAATAATGCGCTTATTATCTTTCTCTACCAGCTCCTTCCCTTGGAGAGACATCGTTTTTTCTATGTTAACTTTGGAAAGAGCCTCCGCAAGCCGTCTCACCATGTAATATTGATCATAAACGTCACTCACATAAGCCTTGACTTACGTCACTCACATAAGCCTTGACTTCTGGCACTAGATGGCGAGGAATATTTTTCAAGTTGTAAGAAAATTTAACTCCGTCAAAACAAATCTCTAGAAAGTCTTTTTGCATCGTGGCAAGATGTAGATTTGAAATAGATTCAGTCATTGATGTACATATAAAAACAGGAATTCGGTCTTTGCCATGATTTCATCTAGAAGTGTTAGTAAATGTAGACCCACATGGCTGAACAAGTTGCTTGGACTTGTAAGTGGATATCATCACCTACGTGGCAGGTGGCATCGAAGTGGGCACAGTAGGAAGTTGAGTTGAAGGAATTGGGTCATGCCTCATCGAATATCGATCCATGCTTATAAGAAAGGGAGAACGGGCTCTATGTTGAGTAGGAGAAGTTCTACCCAAACCTCCATGATGGTCGTCGTGATGCTTATAACTTCTTTTACGACTATCCCGCTCTCTCTTGCGACCCCTACCATAATCAGACCCAAGAGATTACTTGTGATGGCGACACGATGCATTAGGCCTCTAATAATCACCATTATCGCTTTAAAGCTCATCGAAGAAATGTTGGCAATTCATATAACCTGAAAACAAAATGCAATCAAGTTAAGACCTGGAAATTGAAGGTTAACATGTGCAATGCAAACATGTAGTGACTCAAAATGTTGTTAAGTGTTAATGTGTCCTAGTGTCCCCGTGGACCGTACTCTTGAAGTTTTCTAATGGGGGTTATCTCCCATGTAGTAGTAGTAGGCACATAAGCAGACAAATGAATGGGAGAGCCAATATCACCAAGGCTGACGTTTGCGAGGCTACAAGAAGGTGCCTATGAAGTTAAAGCCCCGCTAAAGCTCCACAAAATCCCCGCTATGGCGCATAGCGCTCTCTGACCGCTACGCTATTATAATTTAGTACTATTAAACAATGGATCCACTTTAAGTCCCGCTATTTTCTGCTTCACCCACTAAATTAAGACTTTTTAGCACTCGCTTGGGAAACATTAATATGCAAAGGTTGACTTAACTAGTTATCTTTTAAACCGTGCTAAAAAAATTAGGGTGAAACCCAAATTTAAAGCATAAGTGCACAATTTAAGTTAGAAACCTATTGTAGTCACCAAATTAGTCTACTAAATCATTATGTTCTTTGATATTGTTATATAAGATTAAATAATAATTGTTTTTCCTACACAAATGATGTGAGAATGAGAATAAATTAACTCTAAATATTTAATTTTACATCTAATGAAGTCTTTGTAACACCGTTATTTTCCATTATATCCCTGATTTATCCTCGCTATAACTTTTTGCACCTCCACTGCTATAGAACCACTAAGCGCTTTAACTGAAAAGGAAGGTACTTTATCTGGTATGCTCCCGAATGAACCAAATATATCTTAAGATGGAGGAATTGGTGTCCCTTCTTCAACTTGATCCTGATGTGGCTGTAGGACTGAATGGGGTGAGATAATCTTTAACTTCGATCGATGGGGAATGAGTGACACTTGACCTTCATCGCCTATCTCACGAACAGACTCATAACCAAGGTTTACCTCCTGACCATCACTCATGTCCCTATTATCACCATCATCATCATTGTTATCATAATCTCCTCCTACGGCGATGTCATCATTCCCATCTCCTCCCGTATTCTCTTGCGGATCAACTTGAGATCTTGAGTGGGGGGATATCTAGATTCTTCTCTGCCTCATGAGCGGGCCAGGCATCTTCACCAGCATTCAGCACGAGGCCTAAACTATGGTTATGGTCTAGAAGATTGGAGTGCTACATTATTTCATCCATCAGTAGATATCTTATTTCCTGCTCTTCTTCAGAAATAGCATGCAAATTTTGGAGATTACTTGCTAGGTCTGAATTGCTTGGCCTCTTTGGGATATCTGAGAATTCATGAAATAAGAAGATTAACAATCAAGAAGGATTAACTTCATTGAAATGGTATATTATGGTAAACTAACATCCATACAGCCATTTCTAAGTGAAGCTAGAAGGGCAACGAACAAAGAAGAACTTGTCTTTGAAATATTTGTGATTTTTTCAAAGACCAAGGATGATACGACAGCCCTTAGATGGCTCTAGATAAGTGAGAGAAATACTCTTCTATTCTTGAAGGTACATAAATAATGAATCTTCTCTATTGTTTAAACCCTGCCCAAATGAAAAAGAAAGACCATATAAATATCGTGAAATGAAGCATAACTATTTAGGTGAAGCTGAACAAGGGAAAGCTTCATAAACTGGAGCATAAGCCGGATGAAATGATTAATAGGAGGGACACATCCAGATAGGCACATACCGATTGCACGTAGTATAGCCATTGGGTGGATTGTTGGCCTGGTGACAAGACTATAGAATAAGAACATCCTCAAAATGGTGTTGTGCCTTTCACAGATTCTCCTAACACCAACTTCAGCTAACCTGGATGCGGGAGAGTCTGGAGGGTTATCTAGAATTATAACATCCCTAAGATCGACGTCAGGGATAGTCCTCGTTAATGCCACGTCCAGTGTCACAAAGGGAACACCTCTAGAGATTGCCCTTTCGGATGACAAGGCGATTGAGGCTAGAAGGACGATGAAGTAGATGACATAAAAGATGTCGGAATCTAAATCTAATTCAAATGTGGATGAAACTAACTTTGATCCTAGTGGGCCTACAGCCATAAATGAGATACATGAAGAGCGTCTACGATCCATAACTATTGAAAACTTCATAGATGGGCAAGGTCAAATAAAATTTAACTTTGATTTTCATGCCGAAATAAAACCTTATGCTACCGATGATTAAGACCCAACGGACGTTAATGTATATTAACCAACCAAACCTTATACATTAATTGGGGCACTGATGTATAATTTAATCTATGCAGTGTGTATCCTATGTCCATAGCGCGGTGAACACGAACATTATGTGTTGCTAGTTGCTCATGTTAGCAAACGAGCTCCATCGTATAACAGAACCGTGAATCGAAGTTTACATATTATCATACGATTTATGATAACAGAACCATTGTCTGGAGTGATACGGGACCTCCCCTAGTAGGGACATAAAAGGGAAGTGTCAAGTTCAAAACAGCAATAAAAAATTCCATCTGAATGCCATAGAGCATTCGATATGACCATTATCGAAAATCATCCTATTAAAACTCGACCATCAATCTACACTCGACCAAAAGTCGCACAAATCCTTCATTTTCCTTTTCCTTGTTTAATTTATAAAATTTGGCCAAAAAACCTTGGAAATCCTAAAATAATTCAAAAACCCGAGCTAAAGCTAGGTACAACTCGAAGTCGACCTGAGGTATATATAAATGGCAATGACTCGACCCACACCAATGAGATTTATGAAGGAACTTCGGGTTGACTCCAAGATTTTCAAAGACAAGTTCACCTTCACTTGTCCCAAAATTCTTTAAGTGCCATGACCAATGAAAGAGAAAATGTTACCCGAAACTATGGTCGAGTGTAATCAATGTCCTGCGAACAATATCGATGACCCCTCATGGTGACACCGCCTATCTAAGTTGACAAACGATGTAAGAGATGGTGGTGAAGTCAAGGAGGTCGAAATATATCTCAAATTGGTTTAGAACAAATCGAATAGATCAATAATCGATTACTTCAGGCATTAGATGGTAGCGGCAGTAACTATAGAAGATGTTGGCAAAATTTTTAGGTCGACAACAATGGAAGATGGTGACGAGTTAAGGAATCGGCAATGGTAGAAGTCTATGCTCGAAAGTCAATAAGGTAGAATGATATAAAGTGAAAGACAAGAGAGGAAAAATCACCTAAGTACCAGCTCGTCCCCAAAGGTCAGCCTAAAATTTAGGGTTGAGTCATACACTAAAACTCGACCAATTTTAAAAAGGAAAGAGAAGAAGAAAATATGAAATGCAAAGACCGCTGATTAAAATCCAACTTGACCAATTTAAAGAAAAGACTTTAAAGAACTTTCCAGAATCTAAAGGATGAACTCGAATAACACATTTCAATTCTTATACCATCCAAGGGTTATGGATCAAGAAATTTTCAAAGTGATGCGACGATCCAAAGAAGATGCACTGCTTTATGAAAACAGTTCGTCTGATAAAGATATCTATTCGAATCAGAGTTGAAATTGATGGCTTGTCTCGATTCAAAGCATACCGAACAAGGTATACTTTGGGTAGCAAGTGTTATCCTACCTTTGAACCAGGCCATATCAGGATGAGCCAAAACCATGGAATGGTCAGAATGCAAACTAGAAAAGTTGAATCCTAACTTTGAAAATCAGAATCCAATCGATGTAAAAAGAGTTGATATAGAACCTTGCTTGCCACTTGATAGTAGCTTGCCATCCTCCTAAGTGAACCAAGTTATGAATGGAAGACTTGCTAAAAAAATGTCTCAAGTGTCAACTAGATACCGAGTCAAAACCTTCAACTAGGTACCATGTCATGAAACGAAGCTAATATAGAGGCTTCAAGGAAATCAAAGCATGAACTATATATGATACACACTATGGAGATAAAGGAGATTGGCCAAGGGTATTCGACTCAAGAGAATAAAGAAATGAAATCACGTATGTGGAAAAGACAAAATAACTTATAACTCGGCACCGAGTTGGGAAGCACAACTCAGTACTGAGCTGACTACCAAAGCTAGAACGTGGCCATGATCTCCCTCCTAATTCTTCTCCTAAAGGTGGAGAACATGGGTAGAAAATACTTAAGCTTGTTTTACTGATCTACGTCTATAAATAGGAGGAGAGTAGCATAAATCGATATCTTCCTTTTGTATTCTGAATTATATGATTTTATACCGTCGCTCTGTTGGATTCCCGCTAACTTGTGAGCACTGAGTCATAAGATCATAGTCTATAAAACCTCTCAACAATCTTTGACAAAGTATAAGTGGACATAGGCCAGAGTATTGTTGAAACACCATAAATTCTTGTATGTTATTTACTCAATTTTTCATTTAATTTCCTCGCTTATTCTCAACTTACAATTTGATCGAGTGTTTTTTCAACTTTTAGCGAAAACACACTAAATCGAAAATTAATAGGAAAATTCATCAAAATTCAGAAACATCTTTTTCTTCCTTTAGTAGAAATTTTAAAATAAAATATTTAACTTTGATAATTTCAAATTTATATTTACATCCGAATTTGACCATTTCCATAAAGAAAATTCATAATAAATTTTTTCTTCATCCAAAAATTATGAAATTAAGAATCCATCTCTATTATATGATTAGAAAATTATACTAAATTTTCATGACATATAGATATGATTAAACCATATTTAACCCCAGTACACGACTAAATTCCTTTTATTTAAATCATTAAACATATTCAAAGCCGTATCTAATTATTCAAACATGTTAGCAATATTAAATGATCCAAACAAAATAAAATCAAAACCCAAAAGGGTTTGGAAGATTTTAGGGAAAAATTTACTCACATTAGACTAAAAAAGCTTTGAAACCTTTGTTTAAACCTTCTATTTTCCTTTAAAGGTTAAGGTTTTGCCTTTGATTTTTGATTTCCTCTTTCTCTCTCCCTTGAAATGTGGCAAGCCTTAGTTTGATAATAGAGTTTTGTTTTTTCTTCCCTTTTGTTTTAAATGAAGAGAATGTACATTTAATGGAGATGGTGAGGGGTATTTATATGAATGGTCTTAAATCCCTCTCATTTATTCTCATTAACCTATTTCCCTAAATAAAAAATTTCCTTCATTAAACATTCACATTTAAATCATTTACCATTCAAAATTCAAATACATTTATTCTCATTAACCAAGTTGACTTTAATTGCTTTAATTATCTTTGGTCCATTCAACTCACTTTTAAAAGTGTCTCACACCTAATTAATCCAATCTTCCTTAGGTAATTCTTGAAATTAATTTAATTTAATTCCATTTTCATTTTCTATATTATTAATTTTGGTTTCTTCTTTGTAAGAACCTATCTATTCAAATATTGATTTGATTACCTCATATACCCCATTCACATATTTGAATCGAATCCTGTTATATACAATAAGTTTTAATTATATGCAAATACCCTTAATATAAGATCTCTTATACTAATCCTTCCTCACCTAATTTATTTCCTTCAATAAAAATATTCTTTATTCAAATGTTTATATTTGCCTTTTATACATATGACTGAATTTAATTACCTTTAATAAGATCTTTGTTAGACAAATATTAAATTTTATTCTTCCATATTTACAGTCAAATTTAATTACATTTAACAACTCTTAATTACCAATTAATTGATTTCTATTATTCATAGCTAAATTTAATTATATCTCATTTAATTAGATTCCTTATTTTTTCATTCAATCCCATATTCACAAAGTAAATGTCCCCTATATATTTACCTTGTTCAGTCCATTCATTTTCTTTTGTAATCAATTAACCTTAATTCTTTTTTTATTCCTTAGTTAATTGTTCAATAATTTATGGGTTGTTACAATGTCAAAGCCACTAGAGAAGTGAGGGCTTCCATGAAAGGACAAGAAGCACGACCATGGATCCACGTGTAGAAAAGGAATAAATGATGTTGATCAGTGGAAGCTAGGCAACGTAAAAACTCCCTTGGATGTAGGCAAGTCCAGAAAGCATAACCATGGGATAGGTAATCCAATCCACCAAAACCAACAAAACTGCAGAACTCAACTGAAATGTTATTCCAGTACATATATATGTATATAATAAGAAGATTATATATATATATATAAGAAAGAAAACATTGAATAGAAAGTAGAAGGAATCAGCTATCTATTAATAGCAAATCTTTCAACGTGTTATCTACATTAAAAGTGTCGGCTAGGTCATTACTTAAGGCTATATCTAAGAGTACCAAAACAAATTGTTTTATTATCATACCAAATATTCATAATATTGTGAATACAAAAACAAATATGTCCCATTTTCGTATTATGGGAAATAAAGATTATTCTGCTAATAAAATTCAGTAACAACAATTATATAAAACTAAATCATGTCTACTAGCAAATTTCACATCGTAATCTCCTACTTTTATAGTTATTATATTAGCTTTATTTGCAATTTGAAATTCCACAGTCCCTCTTGCTATAAGCATCTTGCTTCTAAGTTTCTATAATGAATCACACACACGAATTCCTGATCCATATCTAAAACCAAAGATGAGGCACTTTTAGATACTATAAGGAAATACCTGTAGGAGCAAAATCAAATACCTTCCCCATGATCATCTTTATATAATCCAACCAATTTCTTTTCCAATGTCCCTTCTTAGAGCAAAAGTGACATTTACCCTTATTATACCACCTTTTGGCCAAGCAGTATACCAATGGATTTGGCCAAACGGATTTCGTGATCATCAAGGCAGGATCTCTGGAGAGATGATCATCAGGCTTGGAAATCGGTTATAAACAAGGCTATGGACGATGGTCGAGCGAATTCGGACGGATGACACCCTGGAATTAGCTAAGTATGGAATTCGCACTTTCCCTAGGCATGGGATCAGAGCGGATTAATATAATTATGGATCGCTCAGTTTGGCATTGCACCTCAACTCAACTATGATCGCTCAATAACTCAATGAACGACGCATCAACTTGGGAAACCACTTTGAAAACATGAAGTGGAGGAGTGGGGGGACCCGCATAAGGGATTGCTATGCCCTACCATGCATGGAAGAGGGGTCAGCTTTGACCCCTCTTAGGGGTGAGCGATTCGCCTGATTTTTTTGGGTCGGGTCGTCTTGGCCTGAAGATTCCAGATCCAAGTTTTGAGAGAGATACTTGCACGTCTTCTCCTATAAATACAGCAGGCTTGGCATTCGTTCAGGGATCTTTTTTTGAGCCCTTCTTCTTCACACTCTTCCCTTCCTCCATTAATTTTCTAAGGGAAAAACAATTGTAATTATAATCTTATAGTATAAATAATAAGATTATTAGAGTGGATGTAGGCCATAGTTTGTCGATCCACTAGAAAAACTATGTGTTCATTTACTTTTCTACACTAAATTTGTGATTTGTGAACTTATATTATTCTCTGATTGGTATTGTTATTGGATTGGTGGTACTTTCACATTACTTGGGTGTTGGTGGCCATTTTTTCCGTGAATGTTTTGGTGCTTTCATTAAGAGTACTTGCACCTGTTGATTTGGAAAAGATTTGGAACTTGGATTTGGAACAATGGTTAGGCAATCTTCAAAGAGAGCGGTAGTAGAAAGGAGTCACCATGGGGAAGTCAGGAGGCATCCTCAGGAGATGGAGCTAATCGAACCTACGCTTACATCACTAGGGAGGACATGGAAATAATGGTGAACGCTATGTAGGAACGGATGATGAAGAAGCAAGAGGAGATGATGCAGAATTTCATCAGGCAGTTGGATAGGCTGGAGCAGTAGGAGCTACTAGGTGCAAAACCAAGGATTTGGAGCTAATGGCAATTTGGATTAAGGAGTTGGAGCAACAGGAGCTGTGGGAAATCAGAACCGAGATCATATAAATGGAGAAAATAGGCAAAAGAATGGAGTAGAGCAGCTAGGGGTAGTCCCCGGCCAACAGGTGGGGTTAGCACCGACCCCTTCAGAGGGGTTGGCACCGATCCCTAAGGGCTCTGGGCATGCCCCTGGGTCTGGTCAGTCAAGATGTTGTTGGGCCTACCCTCATGGAGTATAATCCGGGATACCCTCGTGGAGTCGGGGGATAGGCTAGAATGGATGCTGGAATGGGGGGAGATTGGAATCCAGTACATGGAGTTGAGACTGGCAGGCTTGGACATGTATTAGAGTGACCAGGGGCAAACCTCGGCCAAGGAAGATGGATTGGCACTGATCCCTTCATAGGGATCAGCATCACTCCCCAAGGAACTGTGGACAAGACTTTGGTTGGCTTTGGAAGGAATTAGATAGCGGTGGTGGAACAGGTTCAATCATCATCTACTATAAATTGGAGCAAACTCGGCTTAAGGGCATAGGTCATCATCTCTTGATCGGGATGGCATGAACTAAAATAATAAACTCCACAATAAAATGGCCAAGTCACTTAAACATGTACAGGATCAAGGTAGGTCCCTAGGCATGCTCTGAGATGGCGATGAACTGCTATAATAAAAGGATCTTAATACACTTAATTCCACATTAATGCGCTGAACAAAACACGTCGTGGTTATTGTCCCGACCAGAGAGATGGGGCAATAACTACAAGGTGCGAGTCCCTTCGCCGGAGAGCGATAGGATGGACTTGTACATGGATTAACCCATCGATTGGAGAAAGGAAGTCACTACGGAATTGATCGCTTTATGTCCCTGGTCGGAAAGTCAGGGACCGGAGTGCAAGAAGTGAGTCGCTTTGCCGGAGAGCGATAGGATCGATCACTTATCCATATTTCCCTTTTCACCGAAGAGCGACTGGATAGGGCCCGGCAAGAGCCCAGAGAGGCTATGATCAGCCTAGGAAGGCTAAGGCATTGCTTAATGTTCAGGGACACTGAACCGGAGTGCACTAAGTGACGCCGCTTCGCTGGAGAGCGACAACATCGGCTTACTTGTCGTTATTCCAACTTCACCGAAGAGTGATAGGATGGGGTCCAGCAAGAGCCCGGAGAGGCTATGTTAGTCCAGAAGGATCATTACATTGCTACATGCCCCTAAAAGGGCTGGAGTGCAAGGGATGAGTAACTTCATCGGAGAGCGATAGAATCTACTTACTTGTTGTTAAATTTGGATTGAGCTTAACAAGGTCCGGAGAGACCATCGATCAGTCCGGAGAGACCATGAGCTCGAATAACAATCCGAAGAGACCATGGACTTGGATATCGGCCTGGAGAGGCCACGGGTTTGGCTAACAATCCGAAGAGATCAAGGACTTGGGATGATGATCCAGAGAGATCAAGGCTTTGGATTTGAATAATGATCCGAAGAGGTCGTAGATTTGGTTAACGACTTTGGATGGATATGGATTCAGAATTGGCTATCGACTCGGGACAGTCGCGGATTTCATTAACGGATTCCTGGGTGGACATGGGACAACTCATGGTGATTGGCATGGCAATGGATCACATTATAGATTGGATACTTGGTCTATCGATGGATTCTGGACTTTGGACTTGTGGCAATTCAAAACACGCCTTTCTACCGCATGGAATGTTTTAGAGGGCAAATGTTATACCGCCTTTTGGCCAGGTAGTATATCAATGGATTTGGCCAAATATATTTCATGATCATCAAGGCAGGATGCCCAGAGAGATGATTATTAGGCTCGGAGATTGGTTATAAACAAGGCTATGGACGATGGTCGAGCGGATTCAGATGGATGATACCCTAGAATTATCTAAGTATGGAATTGGCACATCTCTTAGGCAAGGGACCAGATCAGATTAATATTGCTATGGATTGCTCGGATTGGCATCGTAACTCAACTCAACGATGATCGCTCAATAACTCAATGAATGACGCATTAACTTGGGAAACCACTTTGGAAACATGAAGTGGAAGAGTAGCGAAACCCACACAAGGGATCGCTGGGCCCTACCATGCATGGAAGAGGGATCGGCTTCGACCCCTCTTAAGGATGAGCGATCTGCCTGATTTTTTCTAGGTCGTGTCATCTTGGCTTGAAGATTCCAGATTTAAATTTTAAGTGAGATATTTGCACGTCTTCTTCTATAAATACATCAGGCTTGGCATTCATTCAAGGATCCTTTTTCGGGTCCTTCTCTACCCTCTTCCCTTCCTCCATTAATTTTCTAAGGCAAGAACCACTGTACTTGTAATCTTATAGTATAAATAATAAGATTATTAGAGTGGACGTAGGCCAGAGTTTGCCAAACCACTATAAAATCTACGTGTTCATTTATTTTTCTGCACTGAATCTATGATCTGTGAACCTATATTATTCTCTAATTGGCATTGTTATTGGATTGGTGGTGCTTTTACATTACTTGGGTGTTGGTGGCCATTTTTACTGTCAACAACCCTTCTCTTCTTTGGCCTTAGCTTTAACCTTGCCCCCTTTTGATCTACATTTTTATTCTTTGAACTATTCAAAGAAAATGTATCTTTGACTGCGAGTACCATACTCGATTCTTTTGTCAACGCACTCATAGTCGTTCGTAAGATATTAAGGAGATCCACGATGGTACGGTTCAATGAATTCATACTGAAGTTCAATATTGACAAATCAAATTAGGAAGTTAGTAACCTGGGAATTAAGTTGATCTATAACTTCATGTCAAGAGTCGTTCCCAAATTAACCATCTCTCTGTGTACACAATCGTGTTGAGTATGTGATCTTGGATGGGAGTACCTTTAGTCATCTTTGTATGAAACAATTTACATGAGATCTCATGCCTTACGGTATGAACCTATTCACTATACGAATCTTATAGTTTCTTAAATATGGGTTGAACATTCATATTCTCATGCTATCTTTGAAGCTTAGTGCTCGTAGATGACAGTCTATAGCATTGAGCAAGTTCACAATCTTTGACCATGATTTTATGATACTATTTGTTCGACCGTGGCATCAATATCGGGTTTAGCCTTAGTTGCATATGTTCTTATACTTATTAGATTGGTTTATTATATTTATATACTAAGGCTCCTACCGCATTCTGTATCTCTCGAAAACCCTAAAAGAGAAATAGGAAGTTCTCGAATTCCTCCAATGAGTATTAGGATTTATTTATCATGTTACTATAACCTTAAGGGTGCTCAAGTAATTGTAGTCCTCATTAACGGTAAGTAACACTTTACTAACTATATATCATATATAATTGCTAACCATACTTTTGTTTGCTCTCAAGGGTAATTCTGTAACCTTTGAGGGTCCTCGAGAAAGTTACAAAATGTTCTTACTCATCTAGGAACAAATAAACATTATTAAAAATATTTTATGGCTTGAGGGTGCTCAACAACCATAAGTATGTATAGTGGTCTATTTTATATTGCGAAAGACGGAGAGCAACTTCATTTTAAATCATAATTTAGAATAATATTAATTGTGTATTATCGGCATTTTAAGGGAGATGATTATAATCTTATGATATGATATGTCTCTGCATCCAACGTATACTTCCTTAAGTCTATATGGATTTTAATACATTTATACCTCCTTTTTCTTTATACATAAAATATATATTTTTTAATTTATTATAACATTTATAATTTACTAAGTTACATATAAACATATATTCATATGTATTTCTTTATTGATTAATCCTTTAGATTAATTTAAATATAACTTTTATATTTGTGTAAATTTTAAATAATTTTAAATTTGCATTTTATAACTTTTTATAAAATTTTGTACTATTTTATTTAAATTTAAAACAATTTTAAATTCAATTTATAATATTCAAATATGCATGTTTGAATCAACCTAAGGTGCAAAACACTTTTAAGCATGCATACCCTTGAAACAAACCACTTTGATGAGTCAGGTTAGGACCAGGTGATCGGAATGTTTTTCCGCTCATAAGAACGTTCCTTAATTAGAGCAACTTTCTCCTTAGTTAAACACTTTTTTCCTTAGATACCCACCTAATTTGATTTTTCAAGTGATCACCCTAGGTGTTGGTTAATTATTCATGTGAACACAATGAGGACTCTTGTACAATTGTTGAATCCGGTGCTTTGGAAACTGGTTAAAAGGGGGAAATTTCAAATAAATAATATTATTTTGCATTAGATCTTGCTTGCATGAACAATTTGTTTTCACTAAATCGTATTTGGTGATCATTAATAAAAATGTTCGGTTTCAATTTTAATGTAATTAATTTTGTCCTATAACTTTATGTGAATATATTTGTATATTATGATTTATGTATATTTAAGTGTATATTATTTTAGTTCAATTTTAATTTTAATTTTTCATGTTTAATTTATTAATTATTTGCATTTATAATGAAAACGCTGAAAATATAATAATAACAAATTGTACACTTACCTAAGGGTTTATAGGTATAAATCTCAAACATGAGTAAATAACCACTGAGATTATAGTTATGATCAAGAGAATAATGTTAATGGTCTTAATATATGATGATAGGTGATAATATATATATATATATATTTGTATGTGTGTGTGTGTGGGGAATTATTTTTGCCCACTAGTAAATATATATTATTATAGTATGATTATGTATATTCGTATTATTATTATTATTATTTTTAATCATGTATAATTTTTTTGGTAATATAAATATGTTTTGTTGTTTAGTCTAGAATTTATGATATATGAATAAATACAAAATGCGAAATATATATATATATATATATATTTGTGTGTGTGTGTGTATATAACGGTGTATGTGAGTTTAAAATTTGAAATTTGAAATTAATATTAGCTTGTTCAAATATATAGCTAAATACATATATTATTATGATTATTATTATTATTTCAAATCTTTAGGCAATAGAAATCGAACAAAAATATTCAATTGTTTTAACAAACTAACAAGTGAAATATGTTTTAAAAAATTATTAAACCCGAAACGAAACCTAATTTTTATACTTTATGTACTAGAAAAGAATTATCATACACACACATACATACATACACACACACACACATATATATATATATCTCCGTGTTGTACATACATATATGTGCGGTGATTGAGAGTACATACACATAGATATATATATTTCAACAATGTGTGTATATATAAATAATTATATATTCAATTAATGTATATGTATATATAATATCTAATGTTTATACAAATATTTTATTATTATTTTATTAAAAAATATGTTTTCTTTTTGGCTGAAAGTGACATATGTACAAAAGTATATATATAAATCTACATTTAAAAAAATAAACGCGTACCTTTTCCGATCTGTGGGTAATCGATACTTCGGTAGCTAGCTTTTCCTGGTACAATCCTTTGTTTTTTGTCCTTAAATATGGCATGCAAATCTCGTGTAACGACCCGCAATCTCGCACATTTCAAGCTGATAATAAACTACACATGTCCAATTTGAATTGAACGAAAAAGCGAATTGTTAAGGGAAAAAAGAAGAAAAAAGAAAGAAGAGAAGAGAGAAAGAAAACCAAACAACATATAATATAATATCAATGTCTTTGCAAAAGAGAAACTGTAAAATACATACATCAACTCAAAGTACACAAATAACTAATCATCAGCTTGGACAATTATAATAATCTGTCCTCACAAATGCTGATAATTTAAATAATCAACGCAGGGGAAAATAAACATATACGTAAATACGACTTGAAGACCTCTAGCTCGTCTTCGGAAGCTCCAAAGTATCCAAACGGAATCCGTAAATATACTTGGTCTAACACAAGCATTAGAAGAGAATAATGCCCGGATCAGTCTAGTAAACCAACGTGAGAAAACACATCTCAATTGGATTTTAAAGTTATAAAAGCCTTTCAAAACAAAGGTATCTCGTAAGACCGCGTCGCACATGAACACGGACGGGTTTTTACCTTATGATAACCAAAACACTTCATATCAAATCCTCTGATATTACAATAGAGTCTAGGATACAAATACATATTAATAATTGCCGAAATTGTTACATTTGTTAAATTCCAGCATAATAGGTATAAAACTAAAACTGTAAAGACTCGTCTTGGAGAATGGATTCCAAACAATGACAAGGTAAGGGACTACCTTCCGACAGTACACCTCTAGAAGAATGTACCGAGGTACAGCCTCGCTGCCCTCTACCAACACAGAACCAGTCTACCTCGACCATAGATAGTACTAAATATGTCATCAACCCGGTCGTTCCTGACCTATCCATGGCCACATCATACACAACGAACCTGAAATATAGAAGGTGATCTAGAAAGGTGATGAACATCTCCTAATGGGAGCGACCCACTTAACCTTGCCGCATCTACCTTGTTTTTGTCATTCTCGATGTGTGAGGGTTAAGGTAACGTTTTACTTTTTATAGCACAAATACTACTTTGAATGCCACATTGCCCTTTCCAACAACACACTAATTGATTTCAACAAAAGTATAACCTCTGAGCTCGTACGTCTCAGAGAAGGGTGTTAAGTGTAAAAGGTGTTACCTCCTACACCACCAAACAGATGTACATTTGTAAAAACCAATGTACATGGTCTTAGAAATGCAATGTCAGACGCTCATCCATACAAGTTGTACATGCATAGGACAAACCGAAGGGACTCTCCTACTGCATCCTATCAGGAATCAACCTTAGGATTAGTAGCGAGCAGTCCTTGCATTAAAGATTTTCAGAATGAATCACTACTACACCATATATATATATATATATATCCATATATATATATATAATATAGAATCGCGGGGCTAGTGGCAAGCAGCCCTACATCATGAAGATCTTCGTCTTCAAAAATATTCATCCAACCAATCTGCACTTTCGAATGAACACGTTGGTCTAAAGTGGTTTTCGAATAAATCCGATCCCGGTCTCTTCGAACCAACAATCGATAAGAGGCCCTCAACCTCATATGGAAATCAAGTCTCGTAGACTTATCATGTTTCCAACTCTCAACTTTCTATCCATTGGTCAAGAAGAAAGATCGGTGGATTGGAGTACCATAGTCACTCCACCCTACTCAAATCATCATTCTTAACACCAAACGATAATCGAGCCTACTCAGTTGGCCTCGTACTAAGTGCATGACTAATCAGTTCCCACATCAAGTCAAGGAACCAAAATGACCAAAAATACAATCTAACACACAAACAATCACTAGGCCTATTAATTAATCTTTTGTTAATTAAATCACTTTCCAAATAATTATCTCAAAATATCTGTGAAAATATATATTCTTAAAACCATTTTAATCTTTTGATATTTGGAAAACATTTCCATATACTTAGTTCAACGGTATAAGTATATTCACAAGCCATTTCGTTTTCAACACTTAAGAAAATATCTCTATACTCTTAAATCCGTAATAAGTATATTTATACATCTTTCGAGGAAAGCTTCATATTTTCCAAAACACGCTTTATGGGTCAAAACGAATGTTGCGTAAAGCATCGTTACGACAATCTAAAACAATAGTATAGGGATTCGACTATTTATATTCATATAAATCCCGTATACTATATAAAACACTTCCTTTCGGAAACCACTTACTATAACAACATTGTTATAGTCTGTGCCTTTCTCGCTTTCTCGAAAACATCTATCACAACAATAAATGGTGAAATCTATGTCTTCATCCCTTATTACATTTTAAATCACCTTTTAAAACCATATAACTCCATCGGAAAATATCACTTTTAAAATATTCCTTTAAAAGATTATTTTAACTTTTAAAACGTGAATGTATTTCCTCTATAAAAATCCATATCCCAATCTCAACATAAATCATTTCCATATTTATAAAATTATGTTTATAAATCTCCTTTCTATTTTATAAACTTCCCTTTATAAAATCTCTTTATTTATAACATTATATTTGTAAATCCATTCCTTTATAAATCTCATTTATTTATAAAATCCCATTTAAAAATCTATTTACCAAATATCAATTACAAATCCATTTTTAATATTTCTAAAACTCCATTTATAAATTAATTACTTTATTTATAAAATATTAGTTTTATAATCTTTTATATAAACCATTTCAGAAATGTTTATTTCAAACTATTTCTATCTTCTTTAAAACTGTATTTTCTTTATAAAAAAAGATGGACTTATCTATTAAGTTTCAAAACCTTTATAATACAATTCGAAAATCTCTGTTTAGAATACTTCACAAATCAGTTAAATTAATATTCCAAAAATCATGTTTATATTTCATTTCAGTAAACTCCTTCTTTCAGTAATTTATAAATAATTATTAAAACATGTATTATTTCAAGTATCACCTTAAAAATCATTTCAATTCAAAATTGATACTTTATAGTATTTCAAAATACTAAAAATAAGGCCAAGTGCTACTATAGTACTAAATAAGCAAAATCATGTCCATGTCATCAAATATAACATCCAACAAATCATGTATCACAATATATATGAAAAGTAAAATCAACAGTGGTGAGAAATCCTGTTGAATCCCTCCAACTGGTCCCCCTACATAACATGCAGTATGTAATCATATAATATGGGTCATCTGCTACTAGTCGGGCACATATAAAAGGTCATCCGCTCCAAGGGCAGGAAAAAATCCAAACCAACTGATAAATCAGTAAATCATCCAAACAAGCAACAAATAGACATCAATAAAAACATTCACACTTTTATAAAATATAAGTGGGTCTAGAGAGGTGAGTTAACTCACTTTATAACCCGACAACGCTGACGAGCAACTGCGCAACACCGTAACCGAACATCGTTCGATTTTTCCTGAAATTCCTATAAGCTTCGAATTTAACAAATCCAACTCGACAACGTAGATATCATCGCTACGAGTCCAATGAAACTGATCGCGTCCAAATTCGACCTCTTATGGACAAGATACGAATTAATGAACGTTTTAGAATAATTAAATTTTAATTAACTTTAATAAATTAGGTTATTATCTTAATCACCTCCTCATCTAAACCCAGCTTCATGCTCGAACCCATCATCTCCCCAATTCGATCGAACGCTGCTGCAGCCATAAGCGATTTCACGCGGCTGTGACTTACCAGAGGATAGCCCCACCCTTGTTGAACTCAATCACCCTAGCATCGCCGCCTGAAACGTCGCCATCGCCGCCAAATCGCATGACAACACAGCTAACCTCGCGCCCCTATCGCCATCACCATGCATCGTTGATCACCTGGCGTTCTATACTAAATATTTCTATTCCGAACACAATGGAACTAGTATCGGGGCCTATTTCCATTATATACAGAAGTTAGCTTTCAAAATCAAATTATAATATATTAATTTCTTGTAATTAATTTCTATGCGTTTCGAGCTCGCACGATCACACAATACGTCCGATCGTCACAAAACTCATTGGCGTATAATAATTCGTTATTCTGGATCCAATGGCACTAGTTTCGTCAAAATCCAAGGTAGTGCCCCGGATGATAATTTCACACGTTAATTAAAAACGAATTACTATTAAACCAATTTAATCGCTTTTAATTCAAATTTAAAAGTTTACTATCTTCATTCTTATTTAAACAGAATTTAAATCAGCTTTCGAAATCATTTTTATTCACGTAAATCCCTATATTTGAAATTTAAGTTGTTTGACTTATAAAATTAAATTTTTAATATTTCAAATTAATTAAATATTTCAAATTCAAATGACCAAAATCCTCGGTCGTTTTAGACTTCCCTCCTTAAAAGAATTTCATCCTCAAAATTGCCAAGGTAAGAAAAATGCCACAAAACCCATTAACTTTCCAAAATCAATTAGCTGAAATATATTATCAAATTTTCTAAGTCTTTAAATTCATTCACCAATACCAACTAATATCATTCCAAGTTATAAAACGAAAATCAAATTTTAGCTATCAAAATTTCTTAATGCCTTAAATTTTTGGAAAATTTTGCCAGCGTCTTCTTTGCGCGGCTCGATTGGAAAATTTACAATACATATATAAGATATATCTCATCTTAAGGATGAGGCATCCCGTAGGAAAAAAACATAAAATGTGATATGTATCTTAGATGTGTACCTTTTTTTAATATTAGCAAGCATATACAATTAATATAATGTGAAAGCCAGCTCCAAATGCGAAGCATACACCCTCGGTACCTACTAAACACTTAGCAACAAATGAGAACAAGTATATGGAAAGTAAAATCACTATATAACATAGACTAATATAACCACCATATGCAACCAAAGAAACCATCACGTATCCTTACTTTATAATGTTTACAATTACTAGTAAACAAAGTTAACTAAACACAACATACGATCATACCAAGGCCCATAAGATGTCCATAGACCATCCGTCGCAATATCAAATCCAATCACTCTGTTGATCACACAATTTCACTTCCGAACTAGTATCGGTCATTCGACTTCTCTAGTGTGGACTCTGATTCGGTTCCTTGATTAGAAACTGTCATTCTCCTTGCATAACCATATACTATGATAGAGAATTTCAGAATAAATCAAAAATCTGTATCCAGTGTTCGCCGTTAAGAAGCGAGTGAAAAATCATAACTCGGACCGGTGTAAATCACCTTGAAATCATGTACTCAAATCTGGATCAAACGGTTATGTGAATAAAATGATCCACGTACAACTTATGTATTTATTTTCAATTGGTTTCTTAACTATACCAAATTCTTTTTATTCACGTTCATTTCATTCTCATTCAGATTTCATTCTTAGTATATTTCTTTTAATTCTAATATCACTTAGGAACCATTCCATAAAATCATTACTTTCGTTTATTATAAACATTTTATACAACACTTATTTTTATTATCACTTCCAATCTTAAGTTCATATTCATTTTAAATCACAATCAATTTCATTTAAATTTACTTAAGTTAAATTCCCTTTCATAGCTCAATTTCAGATTTTCATTTGTAAACCAAAACGTTTAACCATTTTTAAAATTTGGTTTACTTTCCATTTTATCAAATTTATAAGTTATATAAACTTATCTACTTCTAATTTTATAAATCTTTACTTAAGTTCATCCACATTTTATAATTACAACTTGTCGTTATATAATCACTTTACAATTTAAGTTTATATTCATTTCACACTCTTTTACATCCTAAGAGTTTATAAAATTTCTAAATTTCCTTACTTTACCAGAATATTTAACAAATTTCAAATTTATTTTAACTTACTATTTTTAAACTTATAGGTTACAAAAAAATATTTTATTATATTTTCACAAAACACTTAAGTGAACATTTTCAGAATTCAAACACCTTTCCAAAACATTTTGAAATCATAATATATACATAACTCCTTTGTATATCAAATCATACTTTTGAAATCTAAAACAATCTTTGTTTGCCAAAACAAAACATCATTTATCAAAACTAACTTTTATAGCAAATCACTATGGTAGCAATCCATCACTTAGAAACTCGAAAATGAACACTGATGATGCTGCAATCATCACTCGAATTATTTTCCAGCGACCGAAGTGAGTTCAGTGCTTTCTTATCTCTTTTAAATTCCATTTTAAAATAGTTCTAATCAAAATAAATAATACTATTATTAATTCTTCCAAAACCTTTGAAAAACAATTTTCAAAATCACCGGGATTTAGATTCTCGATTTCTTGTTTAAATCCATTTTTATTTGTAACCCATATTTATAAATATACTTATACAATTTCATTTCCTTTTTTATTTATAAATCACATTTATATATCATACTTATAATTTTCACTTCTTATATAATATCATTTCACAAATGTTGATTATTTTAATTATAATCAATACTTTATAATTCATATTTATATATTCACTTTCTTATATAAATAATTTTACAAATGTTTATCTTTGTTTAGATTATAAGAAACACCTTTTATTAACAATATACCTTAAATCTAGTAAACATACCATATATAACTATAATAATTTCTAAAAAATTATTCCTTTATATATAAAATATAATCAAGGTAAAATTATTTCATTCACCCAATTTCAAAACAATACTATATCAAATTGCCATGTTCAAGTGTTTAGAGATCCCTATCAATAACGTTAATTACTCGTATTGACCAGAATCCATAAGCCACTCAACAGATCTACCAACACAATATAAAGCATTCTTTATATAACTAACAAATACGCGCTTATATATACACACATACACTCAAACTCATTCTAAGGTGCTACTGACCCTATCTATAATGAGTACCCCACTAACGCTTAGGTGTTTGCTAACCTAAGCTCAGATACAAACTGTGACGATCGAGCCTTCGGCCCTTTCGGTAGTAGGTACAACCACTACGGCTCACACTGGTACCTCGCCATTTGCTTTTACGGCCAGCCTCTCGAGTGCACCAACCCGGAGGACATATAGGAGTAAGAGTCTCCTGCTCACCACCAAACACAAAGCGGAACCCCTATCATGCTGCACCACATGCCAAAGCAAATCCGATCCCAATCTCTCCGGACCCACAATCACTAAGAGGCCCTCGACCTCATATGGAAACCAAGTCTCATAGACTTATCACGTTTCCAACTCTCAACTTGCTATCCTTTGGTCAAGAAGGAAGCTCGGTAGATTGGAGTACCATAGTCACTCCGCCCTACTCAAATCATCATTCTTAACAATAAATGATAATCAAGCCTACTCAGTTGGCCTCGTACTAAGTGCACGACTAATCAGTTCCCACATCAGGTCAAGGAACCAAAAATGGCCAAAAATACAATCGAGCACACAAGTAATCGCTAGGCTTGTTTAATTAATCTTTTATTAATTAAATCAATTTCCAAATATTTATCTCAAAATATCTTTAAAAACGTATTTTCTCAAAACCATTTTAATCTTTCGATATTTGGAGAACATTTCCATATACTTACTTCCACGGTATAAGTATATTCATAAACCATTTCGTTTTCAAAACTTAAAAAATATCTCTATATACTTAAATCCGTAATAAGTATACTTATAAATCTTTCGAGGAAAGTATCATATTTTCCAAAACACGCTTTATTGGGTCAAAACGAATGTTGCGTAAAGCATCATTACGATAACCCAAAACAATAGTATAAGTATTCGACTATTTATATTTATATAGATCCCGTATGCTATATAAAAAACTTCCTTTTGGGAATCACTTACTATAACAACAATGTTATAGCTTGCGCCTTCCACGCTTTCTCGAAAACGTCTATCACAACAACAAATGTTGAAATCTATGTCTTCGTCCCTTAGTACGTTATAAATCATCTTTTAAAACCATTTAACTCCATTGGAAAATATCGCTTTCAAAACATTCCTTTAAAAGATTATTTAAACTTTAAAAACATGAATGTATTTCCGATATAAAAATCCATATCCAAATCTCAACATAAATCATTTCCATATTTATAAAACTATGTTTATAAATCTCCTTTCTATTTTATAAAACTTCCCTTTATAAAATCTCTTTATCTGTAACATTCTATTTATAAATCCATTCCTTTATAAATCTTATTTATTTATAAAATCCCATTTATAAATCTATTTACCAAATATCAATTACAAATCCATTTTTAATATTTATAAAACTCCGTTTATAAATCTATTACTTTATTTATAAAATATTATTTTTATAAATCTTTTATATAAACCATTTCAGAAATATTTGTTTCAAACTATTTCTATCTTCTTTAAAACAGCACTCCTTTTTAATAAAAGATAAACTTATCTATTAAGTTTTAAAACATTTATAACACAGTTTAAAAATCTTTGTTTAAAAATACTTCACAAAACCGTTAAATTAATATTCCGAAAATCATGTTTTTATTTCATTTCAGTAAACTCCCTTTTTTGATAATTTATAGATAATTATTAAAACATGTATTATTTCAAGTATCACCTTATAAATCATTTCAATTCAAAATCGTTTTTTGATAGTATTTCAAAATACTAAAAATAAGACCAAGTGCTACTATAGCACTAAATAACCAAAATCATGTCCATGTCATCAAATATGGCATCCAACAAATCATATATCACAATATATATATATGAAAAGTAAAATCAACAGTGGTGAGAAATCCTGTTGGATCCATCCAACCGGTCTTCCTGCATCACATACAGTATATAATCATATAATACGGGTCATCCACTACTATGCGAGTACATATAAAAGGTCATCCGCTCCAAGTGTGGGAATAAATCCAAACCAACTAACAAATCAGTAAATCATCCAAACAAGCAACAAATAGACATCAATAAAAACATCTGCACTTATATAAAATATAAGTGGGTCTAAAGAGGTGAGTTAACTCAATTTATAACTCGACAACGCTGATGCGCTTTTGCGCAACACCATAATCGAACAACGTTTGATTTTTCCTGAAATTCCTACAAGCTTCGAATTTGACGAATCCAACTCGACAATGTAGTTATCATCACTATGAGTCCAACGCAACTGACCGCATCCAAATTCAACCTCGTATGGACAAGATACAAATTAATGAACGTTTGATAATAATTAAATTTTAATTAACTTTAATAAATTAGATTATTAACTTAATCACCTCCTCGTTTAAACCTACGTTCGTGTTCGAACCCATCATCGCCCCCGTTCAATCAAACATCGCAGCCGCCTTTGGGAATTTCACAGCGCTGTGACTTGCCAGAGGGTAGCCCCAACCAAGCCGAACTAAATGACCCAAGCCCCACCTCCTGAAACGTCCCCATCACCGCTGAATCGAGTGATAACACTACCGACGTTCCATGCCTATTGCAGCTGCCGCCACGCTTCGTTGATTGCCAACCCATCCGTTAGATCACTTCATCTCATCGAGCCGAGAAAATTCGTAGTTAGGGTCGAAGGCCGATACGGCCTCTAGTGATCACGATCATCATGGACCGTTAGATGTGGACGATAATAATGGCGGCTAGATTTTTATTTTTAGGGTTTGGAGCAAATAGAACGAGTTAAGGTCCTATTGTATAAAATTTTCAAACACTATTCATTCGTAAAAATTTCAAACACCAAAGGAGACGTGCGAACTGGCGTTCCATACTAAATATCTCATTCCGAACACAATGGAACTAGTATCGGAGCATAATTCCATTATATACAGAAGTTAGCTTTCAAAATCAAATTATATTATATTAATTTCCTATAATTAATTTCTACGCATTTCAAGCTTGCACAAATACACAGTACGTCCGATCATCACGAAACTCATTGGCGTAGAATAATTCGCTATTTCGGACCCAATGGCATTGGTTTCGTCAAAATCCAAGATAGTGCCTCGGAATGATAATTTTACACGTTAAATAAAACAAATTATTATTAAACCACTTTAATCACTTTTAATTCAAATTTACAAGTTTACTATCTTCATTCTTACTTAAATAGAATTTAAATCGGCTTTCAAAATCATTTTTATTCACATTAAATCCTTATATTTGAAATTTAAGTCGTTTGACTTATAAAATTAACTTTTCAATATTAAAAATTAATTAAATATTTCAAATTCAAATGACCAAAATCCTGGGTCATTACATCCTAGCTTTTAGGCTTCCACCCATTCTTTACTAGAGTCTAAGATTTCGATTTTCTATGTATTTAGAAAAAGAAAGGGTGGGGTTATTATAGTTATCTTTATACCAAATATCTAACACCTTTTTCTCTAGATTTAAAGATCAAGTCAATTGATATCTCTAACTCCATATATGGTCGGCCATAAGATTGTTTGGAAATATATACTTCGGGTCTAATTAATATATCATATATATTAATCATTTAATTAATTATTTAAGCATATATACATAATTAAATCAATATATAATAATTATATATTATTTTAATTAGTTTTAAGGATTCAAATAAAGAACTAAAATGCCATAAAAATTCAATAAGACATTTGTATTAATTTAAAAAAATAAACCAATTTCGAATTGGTTGAACTCTAAAATTAACTAATAACGCAATTATGTTGGCTTCTTAGTGTGAACTCGGTCCTTAGTCAATATTTAAACAATTTAAATACTGAAGCATGTGTTAATTTTACTAAAGTATAGTGTTGAGCACAAGTCGGTTGCTTATAGATTATTTAGGCTAAAACCTCTAATCTTTATTAAACTACATCTTGTAATAATATGTTGTGCACGTTTTCTTTTCATCATCACTATATTACTAAGACATTTAGAGTTTGACCAATGGTCAAAAACTCTAATAATATTCAAAGTTAATTGCGTAGACTACTTTAAAGCCCTTGGTTCAATCTAATAACATATATCAATTAACCGTTTATTCTCGCCAAAGAATTGACTTGAAGTTGACTACCAATTGTGTTGATACTAACCTTTTACGATGAAGGAGATGAATCCTCACTTAAGTAGTGTTCACTTCAAGTAGTTCAACATATACCAAACTATGGTCTTGACATGATCATGATGTCATGTGATTGTCCATACTCAATGAATAGTCTGGTTAATTAAGATCCATAACACTCTAAAGTTTTAGACTATTGCATGTCATTACATGAGACCTTCTAATTTAGCTTAGTTGTATTAACATATAAAGACTTTTGTTCAGTCATTCTGTAATTATTCCAAACAACCACTGGTTCATAATCCCTTGGTGTTCTTAATGGTCATACGTAATTCATCATCCATAGTATAGAGAGTATCATGTACACTAGTCTTAACTGGATGATCGACATCCTTTTCTTAATACTTCTTAACTAGGAACATTTAACGATAAATATTTGAATATCGATTTAAAACTCATGGTTATGAACACATTTGCAACTACAACCGATAAAATATGTTTCTTAGGGATTTTCTAAATATATATTTAATATGTATAAAACTTTACTTTTATCCAACATAATAATACATATAACATAAAAAAGTTGATAGAGTTAAGGGTATGTCCTATGGGAAATTATGTAATATATTACATATATCTAACCGAATAACCAATCTTCTTCATAATAAATGGTGTTTTTCTTTCTGTTGTATACTTATTGTACTGTGAAATGTTAATTAATTATTTATTTTAAGTATATTAAATAGAAAATCCTTAAATGATATGTTATGTGATGGAATTACAATATGTTGTAATCATGAAAAATTTACCACATTAAAAATAACATATTATTTTAAACATTCTTAGTTAAGATGTTTTAAGAAAGGATACTTATTCATCCATTGAGGCTAGAGTATGTAACGCTCTCCAAATGTTAGGTAGTGTATTACTCATGGCTGTTGGTGGCACCAAGGGTTACGTACTGATAGTTATTAGATAACTACGGAATGACTCACTTAAGATTTTTCCATTGGTTAATATAACTAAGTTCAAATAGAGAATTTTGAAGTAAAGATGTTACACAAATCTCTTCTTAAGAATACCGTTGAACATCAATGAAGATACCCCACTTTGATTATAGTTAAATCATGGCATGGCGTCTCTCGAATGACTATAGTTAGGTCTGTGTTGAAGCATTGAAAGTGAAACACTATTCAATAGAGAATTATCCTCCTCGGTTATACATGGTTAGTATCATGGTCAACTATAGTAAACTCAAAGTCAAAGTCTATGGCTAGAGCAGTATGTGTTTGCAACTAAATTGGTCACAAACACCCAAGAATAGTTTTTGTAGAGAAGTGAAGAAAAATAAAATTAAACTGAGTAGATAAATCAACAAGTAATAGAGAATCAACTATAATCAAAGACACAGAAATTTATAGTGGTTCGACGTTCTATGCCTACGTCCACTTTGATGGTTATCCTTTATTTATCACTAATAAATCTTATTACAGCAGCAGAAAACAGCAAACACTTAATTACAATAGAGTCTAGAGTATCCAGCAGCATAAAGATACCGAAAATGAACCAAAAGGCGTGTATTTATAGGGAGAGATGATGAGATATTTCGCTAAGATTTCGACAAAAGGCTCTCTAGGTCCATAGGGGCCCACCATAACGATCGGTGGCCCTAACTTGATATCTTGGAATGATCGGCCTAAGTTTCACCGATCGTTATTTTTGTCTCTAATTTATGTGCGATCGTTTTTGGGGGGTCCCACATGCCTCTTGAACTTGTCCCTAAAATATGAAGTCATTCTGAATTGTAGATTGTGAGATATGGACTAACCTTGTGTTCATTTCGTATTGATCTGGATGGACACGAAATGATGGTTGTAGGTTGGTGGATACGAAATTGATGTTTTCCACATGGATCTTGATCGATCCATAACTTGGGCATACGAACTCCGATTGACCTAAAATTTGGAATGTTGCCTTTCATTGCTTTGCTTGTCATACCATACTAATTGTAGCTCGATACAGACTTGGACTAAGTTTGCCTATATCCATCGTGGACTTGTAGATAACCGATCTTCGGGACGGATTGTGTTCAGTCTCTAGTCAAGTCCTTGGTGCCACGGCCTTTCCAAAAGGTGGGATAACTTTTGCCTCCCAAAGTACATCCTGTGTGAACACGACGTGCTTTGAAAAGCTGCAATTTTCACTCTGAAAAGATTTTATCCGATTCGTTGCACAGTTGTTGTCTATTCATCAAGAGATGTAACCTTCGATTAATTTTGAGTTGTAGACTGTCAATGATCATGTAGTGTTTTATTGTAACTGAAGGTTGAGTGCTAGCAATTTGTTGTTCATTGTTCTGGTTATCACTAGGTAAGCATTCAATTCCTGTAACTGTGGAATTTAAATGTTAGTTTGGCATACATGCACATATGTTAACCTGATTCTCGTTCATGTTTGCATGTTCACGGGTCATTGTCAAGTTCCTTTTTTCTTGCTTGGGTCGAGTTTCATATCGATCCTCTCCCTGATCGATGTGAAATTTGAGTTGTAAAAAGATTAATGATCGTTTTAATTCATTCCTTCGTATCGATCTTCTCACGGATCGATCTAGGATGTATGAAGACAAGCTTCGTATCGATGGTTATCGATACGAGATGGATATGACTTTGGAGTGCTTCGTATCGATGGATACGAAATTTACAAGTGCTTGCTTCATATCGATGGATACAAAACATTGAGCCTGGGATCGACCTGCATCGATGGGTACGAAGTGGATGGCCACTCATTGATGGATACGAAATGCTATGCTCTGGATCGACTCATGTTGAAGGATAGGAAAGTCATTCTTCGTAACGATGGATATGAAAGACCCAAATGAAATCATATAGCGCTCTTCATATCGATGGGAGTTGACCGCTTCTATCGATTTACATGACTGGGATACGAAACGTCTTTCTTTGGACACGAAGGCATATAAATAGTTTTTGTACTTAGAAAAATTTCCACTTGCATCTGCTTTCACCTCGTATCGATTAAAGAAATAGAACTGTTAAACCCTCGTCTTCCAAACAGCCAACTTTTAATCTTTAATCCAATTCTTCGAACTTGGTAAATGATTGGCTAAAACCATTCCTAAACCGATGAGATTCGAGCCTTCATGCCTTTCCATCCAAGGCAATGGCCAACTTCGGCATCGCTGATGCCAGAGCATGGTTGGAGTGAGGTCGAGGAAGTGCTTTAATGGCGTCTTGGAGGAGAAGAAGGAAGGGAGCACTGGAAAGCGCTAATGGAGTCACTGACTCCAAGCTTTTGCCCCCACACTCGTATCGATAGAAGATGGTGGAAGGCTGCCTCTACGATTGATCTGAGAATCGTGGAAATTCGTATCGATGTAGATTGATGGACATGAAATTAATCGCCTTGGATCGATGTGAATCGATGGACACGAATAGGATTAATATGAATGTTCCATCGATATGAAACGTATCGATACGAACAAGTTACCAGTCCAAGTTTTTTTATTAATACAAACTTAGGCTTCAGGGGAATGATCCTATTCAAACCATGATGGATATGAAACCAATCACCTTTTGCATACTTAAACACTTAACTCCGACGTGCTTTAGCCTTGCATACTTGGACTTAACTATAAAACTGCATATATGACTACCATTCAAAGCTCGTCGATGGAACTGTAACTTGACAAACATAATCAATTTTAACATGGATCGTTCTTTGATGTCGGGATGGCACGGTTGAGATGATCAGCGATGACGGTCCCTCCGGTCGAATCTCGAAGTCTTGTCGATTTACCATCTTTCAAGCTTGTAGAAATTTATAGTATTATGCAACACTTCACACACAACACGATCATTCACTCAGCACTGGAGGGAACACGGGTTTCTTGTCATCTAATAATGATTTTTACTGAGTTCAATAGCTATGGATTCCGGAAGCTCCGAGCAGCGGGAAGTTCAGGGTCCTTAACTTCCTAGGATAAAAAGGCCATACATTGCATCAGACATAGTGTGCTCTGCTCCGATGAACTGCCGGATGCAGTGTTGGTTATAAATCCAGAAGACTCCGTTCGGTCCAAAATTTCAGAAGATATGCTCGGCAGAATTTGTCTCAGGCATGGATTATCTTTGGAGGAAGTTCTATTACCGAGGCCAGAAGATAGGGCGCACAATCCCCTAGAAGGGTTCACCGCCTGTAATAGATTCATGTGTGTGGCCGGAACATTGCCCCCGTTTAGCCAATTCATTTGGGACGTATTATTTTTCTTGAGGATAACGCCTTCCCAACTGCATCCCAATGCATACGTGCTTCTCAACTGTCTATACATCATATTTATAGAGCATCTCCTTCGACCCCAGACCGTCGATGGGATTAGATACTTATTCAATTTTAAGAGTCGGGGGGACAATCCCTCATTCACTTTTCTAGAAGTGGTCAAGAACTGCCAAGTTGTGGTAGGTGCTTGGAGTAAGTTGAGCTACTTCAAGACTGAGTGGTTCTTCATGAGGTACCCACCGGGGTTTGCTAGGCGATGGTTGGTCAGACCTAAGTGCCTTAACTTCTTCGTCAATTAACTAGGTAATACAAATCGATGTTGAACTCATTATTGCATTTCTTTTACAGCTCCCATCTCATGGCCCGAAGGAGCACAGTTCAAGGAGATAGTGAGAGTGCTTCAAGCGGTGCCCGCCGAACTTATAGAAATATATGAAGTTCTCAGTGATGATAACTTGATCGTCTTCGGGCTCATTGATAGAGGCCAGAGTATTGGGCTGACAGGGGTTCCTAGAGCGGTCCCAGTAAGGCATAGTGGAAGACAGGCTCCTATTGTGCCCCTAGTCGAGGGAGCTTAGAGTGCACCTAGAGTTACAATCATCGAACTGGGCGACAATGAGACTACAACATCTAAACATGAGCCCGTGGTCGTGCCTCCGCAGGGCCTTCGATCATCAGAATCAAAGAGAAGGGGCAAGATACTCGTCCACAAAGCCAAGAGGCATAAGACCGTTGTAATAACTCAGGCCATTGCAATTTCTATAGGTCCGGAGACCTCTTCTCCGTAAACAGAAGGTTCATTGAGAAGATTGTCGGATGTTCCTATTCCAGATGACATTTCTTTGTTCCAGGATCTTGGGTTAATTAGAGAGGCTCCACTCCCCTTTAAGAACCGACGCAGGCCTAACTTCTTTAGACATAAGGGAGCCAACTCCAACGAGCAAGGCTACCACAATCGATCGGTTGGGGGGTTTGCACATGCATACTCACACTTTAAGGCACCACACAACTTCTAATCACATGTTTCTAAATTTCTGGAGATAACTAATTCTGCTTCTATTTTCATTTTACAAACACGATGGTAAGCAAGGGTCCATGCTCAGCAACCTCCGCTCTTCGTGCCATTCATCTGGATCGCGCTCCGAGTCACATCGCCGTGAGAGCGAGAGAGACTATGGTCATGACTATTACTCTAGCCAAGAGTGCGAGTGCCATGATAGGGAGAAAGGAAGGTCCTACCAAATAGGCGCAGCTCTCGGTCGCGATCTCCACCATCAAAAGGACCTTCAAAACCATCTGGCTGTGGTAGGCAATCTTTCGAAACTGCACACCAAGTAGCGCCGACAATCAACGTCGTAGAACTGAAACAGAAGCCCCGCCATCACAGAACAGACTGCCATAGAGCTCACAGGGAGGGAGCCATCCGTATCGCCAAGCTAAAGAAAGATTTCTCGAATATTTGTTTCATTAGCTTCCACTTCCCTCCTAACTTGAAAAGGATCCCAAATGACATAGAAAAACTGGTACAAGACTATGTTCAGGACGCATACAAGAAGTGTCAGGAATGGGACAAACGCCAGAACGGGTCTTATCTGTGTCCTTTGAGTGAGCCAAAACAATTGAAAAACTGGAGGGCGACCTTTCTCAAAAGGGCAGAATAATAACGGCACTCACCAACGTGCTTGAATCTTTACGGAAAACCAAGACGGAGGCTGGCCAGAGGGCCGAGGAGGCCAGGAAGTCCATGGTAAACATGAGAGACTCACATGGACTTAGTGCAGGAGATGGGTCACCATAACACCGTCATTATTCGGGAAAGGGACTCTACACGGAAATAAGTTATTGAGCTGAAAGCAAAGCTGACTGAGGCCCTTAAAGAGAAAGACGAAGCTAACAAAGTGGCCCAGGAGGTGTGTGAGGAGGTGGTTAGACTTAGCGAAGAGAGGGATGCTGCAAATAAAAAGGCCAAGGAAGCCGATGCCAGGGTGGAAAGGGAAATAAAAGCAGTAGATGCCAGGATGGAAAGCGAATTTGAAGATCTTCTGGTCACATGCAATGCTAATGTCCTGAGAAATCGAAACCTGAACTGGCTCGGCGAGGACTAACCTTTCCAATTATACAAGGCCTGGAACCGCTTGCTTGAGGACGAAAAGGTAATCCGCTATGCTGCAACCGTTGATGGGTTTGAATTAGAAACTCAAGTGCTAATCAGAGATGAGCCTAAAGTCCTCCATGAGACAATGATCGCGCTTCAAAGAGAGGACCTGGCCGCTAAGTATTCGGAAGCCGGAGAAGGATCTGGGAGTGAACACCGCAAAGTTGGTTCCGAAGTGCCCCACCATCTCAAGCTGAGCCTACTTCCTCCGTTGGTCCTCCGATCGTCCTAGGGTATGATCCTGATAGGCCACATCTCTCTTTGATTATCAAGTGTGGCCCGGATGGCACCTTGGCTCAACATGGGAGCCAACTAGAGGAAGGTATTCTGGACACTTCTCATATTCCTTAAAATGCAGGAATACTATCGGAAGATATTACTAATATATTTTCTTATCTTCATTCAGTCTTAGATTCTATGCCGGCCGACCCTCCTGCAACTCAAGAAGTCCACCACGAGCAAAAGGCATTAACCATGGAGGCCACGACTGTGATAGCTACTTCTTTGGCTAGGGAGATACAGGATGGCAGTTATGTGATTGATGACCAACTAATGGAAGCGCTCCTTGGCCATCAAAGCGATCCGAGTATTGAAGTGCCCTTCAACATAGACGAAGACGTAGTTATCATGGGCTCCTCGAGTCCGACCGGCAGTGTTCCGATGGGTGAGCGCGTGGAGCGAGGAGAAAATAATGGCAGAAATCAAAGCCAAAATTTAGCAAGTTGAGCAGGCTCGTAGGGTCGGTAGAGGTATGTCGGGTCCCGGTCCGGTCCCGACCTTCATGCTTTCTCCGGGTGGCACCATAATTGAAACCGGAGTACCTCATTCTTTTGGTGTCGAGAGTGCCACCATTCCACCGGTTCCGCACACAGAGGATACTTCAGTCCCTATGAGTTCTCAAGAGGAGACTGCGTCAATTCCCCCGGCCGAAGACAAGTCAGCTGGAGCAAGCCGGGGAGGTAAAGGTTCAAAGAGAGGTCCGGGCGAGAGCTCGAGTGGGTCTACTAAAAGAAAGTCAATAAGAAACTGAAGGTGTAGATTTGCATTTTTGCTTTCTCTTTTGTAGATGATTAGAATAAGCTTCTCTTTTTCTTTTTGTAGGACATGTACAGATGCGGGCTTGGACCCGGCTTATAGGAATTCTTTGAACATATTTTGTACCTTCTTTCTCGAAGAATATTATGAATAGAATTTCTTCTTTGTTTTATGCATAACTCTGTGTTCATTTGTCTAAGTACTTTAGCACTCACATTTCCATTCAATGTACTTGTGAAGTTTCAGTCTCTGAGTCAAACTTAAATCCGGTCTTTAAGTCCTAAAGTCATGGCTTCGGGTCATATTCAAACACTGAGTCGAGTCTCAACGTTGTGTTGTCTCTGTCAGCGGCAGGTACTTGAGTTATGCCCCCAGTTCTGGGGAGAATTGAAGTAGTTAGTTGGCAGTCATCCTCCGCCTTCACTAACTTTAACTTAACTTAGTCAGAACAAAGTTAAAGTGACATGAGTTGGAGCGGTGGGATCACACTCGCTGATATTTGCATCCACACTTTGGGGATTAGACTTGTATGCTGGCGGTCGGTCACGCTTGCTTAATATTTAGAATCATATCCACACTCCGGGGACATAAGTTATTTTATGGGTGGTTGGTCTCACCCATTTAATGTTTAGAATTACATCCACACTCCAGGGACATAAGTTATTTTACGGGCGGTCGGTCACACCCATTTAATGTTTATACTCTAGCTCATGCTCCGGGAATCTACAATCAGTTGATAGACGATTAATCACATCTGTTTAAGTACTATGATTTTGTTCGCACTCAGGGAACAAGGAGTTGGTCAAGGTTATGGATGGTCGGATCACATCCACCTTGATCCGGCAAGCGAAGTCGTAAATGGACGAATCCATCTTCTTCGAGCTTGAAAAGAAGCGAGGTCGTGGATGGACGGATCCATCCTCCTCGAGCTTTGGAAATAAGCGAGGTCGTGGATGGATGGATTCATCCTCCTCGAGCTTGGATTGAGTCAAGGTCGTGGATGGTGGATCCATCCTCCTCGAGCCTGGATTGAGATGAGGTCGTGATGGACAGATCCAACCTCCTCGAGCCTAGATTTTGGAGTTTGTACTTCAGCTCGAACTCTGGGAGCGGGAGTTCATTGGAAGATCGTCGTGTTTCAATCCTTCTTTACTTTTATCGTTGCTTTCCCCCAAGCTCGGGGTTTCACTTAGCGAGTAACCGGTCGGATCACGGTCACTACCTAATTGAATGAGTCCTACCATAGGATGGGACTTAGCTCTTCGTACATCGTGACGGTCGCACGATGCACTTCAAGAATCGCCAATCTGGCTTGATGAGTCTTCGCTTTAATGCTGAAATAAGATAGTGCGGCAAATTCAGTTGCCTTATTACAAGTTCAAATTCTAAAATTGCATAAAAAAATTCAAACGGAAAGTAGACTAAATGAATGAAAGCTAGTTATATATAATAGCGGCAAAGACTTTCGTTGTTCCATGCTTTTGGAAGAGTGAGACCGTCAACGGTTGATTGAATGTGCCGTCTCCAAGCCTCCGTTCGATGGCATACGGTCCTTCCCATATCGGTTTCTTGTGCGAAGGGACCAGTTAGATTCGCTTAAGTACGAGATCGCCAATTTCAAAGGTTCTGGGTCGGACCTTAGTATTGTATAATCGAGCGACTCGACTGCGATGTGCCACTGCCCTCAAATCAGCCTCTTCACGCTTCTCATCTAGTAAATCCAGAGATTCTGCAAGTATAATGGCATTCATCTTTGGATCGTAATAAGTCACACGGTGAGAAGGTACTTCTAGCACAACTGGAATAGCAGCTTCAAAGCCGTAGGAAAGTGCAAACGGTGTATGACCAGTCGTGGACTTGTGGATAGTTTGATATGCCCATAGGGCCATGGGAAGCTCATCAACCCACTTGCCTCCAGCCTTCTCCAGTCGTTTCTTCAGAATGGACTTGATAACGTTGTTCACTGCTTCAACTTGTCCATTTTCTTGAGGGTGAGCTACTGCCGAGAACTTCTTCTAGATGCGGTAGTGTTGGTAGAAATCTTTGAACTCGACACTATTGAATTGGGCTTCGTTATCAGTCATAATCATTCGTGGGAGGCCAAAGCGACAGATGATGTTGCATACAACAAAGTTGATTACTTTCTTCATCAAGATAGTAGCAAGGGGCTCAACTTTCGCCCATTTATTAAAGTAGTCAACTGCAACAATGGCGTACTTCACACCACCCTTGGCTAAAGGTAAAGACCTTATTATATCAATGCGCCATATAGTAAACGGCCATGGACTGACCATTTGAGTAATTTCGATTGGTGGGGCTCTTGGAACTCTGGCATGTTTCTGCCACCTATCACGTTTCTTGGCGTAATCTGATGCGTCCCCATTTATGATTGGCCAGTAATACCCGTACCTGAGTATTTTCTTCGAAAGGGCTTGCCCCCTAGTGTGATCGCCACATTCTCCCTCGTGCACATCATGTAACACTCATTTGATCTCGTCGTGGGTGATACACCGGAGTAAAGGAACAGAATATCCCCTCCTGTACAGGACTCCACTCTGGATAATAAATCACGAAGCTTTTCGGAGAACCTGTCTTTTCTCATTTCTGCAATCGGGTAATGCTCCGTACTCAAGATAATTTTTGATTAGAGTCATCCAAGACTCCCTCTTGGGTGTTGTCTCGTGCACCCAGTCTGTCTCCATCTGATCATACTTGGAGTAGTAAGTGTTTCTATGGGGACGAGTCTCATCTGTTGTGCTTCGCCAGTGCTAACCAGTTTCGCTAAAGAATCGACTTTCTGGTTTTGCTCTTGGGGTATACAGTGGATAGTATGATTGTCGAACTGATTCAACACTTCTTGAACCCGAGTAAGGTAGGTAGCCAATCTCCAGTCTCTGGCTTGATACTCCCCTCGAACTTGGCATACGACCAATTGCGAATCACAGTAAATTTCCACAGCAATAACTCCCAAGTCTCTGGTAAGCCTAAGTCCAGCAAGTAAAGCTTCATACTCGGCTTCGTTGTTAGTTGCTCGGAAGTCAAACTTCAAAGCATAGCACACGGATCGACCTTCTGGGATTTTGAGTACCACTCTGGTGCCTGAAAAACGTTCGTTCGACGCACCATCGGTGTATAGCTTCCATGTACACATGAGAGATTCACTGGTTTCGGGCAAATCCTCCGGGATGGTGAATTCAGCTATGAAGTCTACCAGAACTTATCCTTGAATAGCTCGCCTTGGTGTATAAGTGATATCAAATTGACTCAGCTCGATGTTCCATTTGAGTATCAGATGTCTCAGGTCGTGTTAAGATCTGTCGCAACGGCTGGTCAGTGTAGACAGTGATTGGATGAGCCTGGAAATATGGACGGAGCTTCCTCGAGGCTACGATGAGACAATAATCCAGATTTTCCACCTTCGGGTAGTTTCTTTCTGCCCTAGTTAATCTTTTGTTGATATAATAGACCGGACTTTGGATCCCATCCTCTTCTCGAATCAAAGCAGCACTGATTGCGTTTGCCGAAACCGCCAGATAGACATACAATCTCTCGTGATCAACCGGCTTTGACAAGATAGGTGGTGTCACTAGATGTTGAACTAGTGCTTGGAATGCGCCTTCGCACTCCTTTGTCAACTCAAAATTCCGTTTTCCTTTTCTAATCAGATCGAAGAAAGGAATACACTTGTCTGTAGATCTGGAAATGAATCTGCTTAAAGTTGCCACCTTCCCGTTAAGGCTCTGTACCTGCTTTATGGTCCTGGGAGTTTCGAGATTCTAAATCACCCAGATTTTTTTAGGATTTGCTTCAATTCCTCTGGCGTTGACAATGAACCCAAGGAACTTTCCTGATGCAACCCCGAAATGACACTTCAACGGATTGAGCTTCATTCTGTACTGTCGGAGTATGTTAAACATCTTTTCCAAATCACAGACGTGGTTGAAGGATAGTCACGACTTCACGATCATATCGTCCACATACACCTCTATAGTCTTTCCGATCTAGTTGGCAAACATTCGGTTCACGAGCCTCGGATAAGTTGCTCCAACGTTTTTATGTCCAAACGGCATCACCTTGTAGCAATAGAGTCCCAGATCAGTGATAAAGCTGGTATGTTCCTAGTCCGGAAGGTGCATCGGGATTTGATTGTAGCCGGAATATGCATCCATGAAAGATAAGAGCTCATGTCCGGCTGTTGAATCCACCAGTTGGTCAATTCTGGGAAGAGGAAAACTGTCTTTTAGGCAGGTGTTTAGATCTGAGTAGTCCATAAATGTTCGCCACTTTCCGTTCGACTTTTTGACAAGCACTGGACTCGATACGCACTCCCGGTATAAGGCATCATGAATAAACCCATTAGTCTTGAGTTTATCCACTTCTTCCTTCAGGGCGGCAGATCTCTATGGATCCATATCGCGCCTTTTTTGTTTCATCGGGACGTGCCGCGGGTTGATATTTAATGCATGGCTTGCGATGTTTGGCAAGATCCCACACATGTCTGAATGAGTCCAAGAAAACACATCGAGGTTCGCCCGGAGAAAATCAACCAATTCCTGTCTCATCTGGGGGCTGAGTTGAGACCCGACCTTTATCATTCTGGAATCGTCATCGTCATGGATTAGAACATCAATCATCAACTCTGCTGGGGAAGCCTGGTAATCTTGGACTACCTCCTCATCATTATTGTCTCTGGGATCAAGTCCTTAAGGAACTGGTTGTGGCGCTTGAGCCTAGGCTTAGGCGTTAGTTGTCAATTTTCTGAAAAACGGACGGAGAGAGATTCCTCTATGCCCTTTCCTTTCTCCTTCCGCTGCGCATCCCGCAGCTCTGCAACATAACAGGCACATCCAGTCTCTTGATCACCATGTACCACTCCGACCCCATTATCAGTGGGGAATTTCAGAGTTAAGCACCAAGGGGAAATCGCTGCCCTAAATTCCGTAAGGGCCGATCAGCCCAAAAAGGCATTATAGGGGGAAGGTATGTCACAAACTGCAACATCCGGACTCTCCGGCGATCTCCAATACCCAACTCAATAGGTAATTCCACCATCCCAGCTGGTATGGTTGCACTTCCGTTAAAGCTATGTATACGTGACTGGCACGGTTTTAAATATTTCGCTTCCATCCTCATTTGGTCATAATCGTGCTTGAAAAGTATGTTCACAGAGCTTCCGTTGTCAACTAAGATCCTCTTCATCCAAGCAGGACCTATCTGGGCTGAAATAACCAACAGATCGATAGTGAGGCCTCAACTCTGTCAGCATCATGATTTCTGAAACGATGTCGTCTGCCATCGTCCTCTGTTGTTTTGCCGGGGCCCCGTCATCAGTATTACTATAATATTCAAAATCCAAATGCCTAATCGAACTAGCATATGACTCCATTTCCTTCCAGCTCCGATCAGCCGGATGAGGACCACCACTCACGGTATTAATTACCAACCTCCCGCCAGTACGTGCGGGTTCTTCAGGCCTAGCTTGGCCTTGTCCTTGATTCAGATTAGACGGACCCGCACCTCCATCCTACGGAGCCCGGACGAACTGTTCTAACTTTCTTTCTCTAATTAATCTCTTGATGATATCTTGCAAATGACGGCGCTCATTAGTGTTATGGCCGTAACAATCGTGGAACCTACCGAACTTCTCGGTCTGAATTTGTTTCTCAGACGATGGTTTCGGAGCCGGCTTCTTATACTGTCTGGTATTACAAGTCTGACGATAAACATTTTCCAGTGTCGTGTTCATGGGAGCTCTGGGTCTCCCGCCGTGTGGGTCTCTCTTCTTCCTCTGACCTCCATTACCCTTATGTTGACCTTTCTTGTTCTGTATGTTCAACTGTACTTTACCGGAATTCTCACCGGTCTACTTTACTGCAACATTATTCTGAATGCCTTCACCACTGGACCCTGCAACGTCCTGCTTCCTAGATCGTCTAGCGTCTTCTCTCCTAAAAAACTGGACCGCCTTAGCATAGAAACGATCCAACGAAGCTGGGGGTTTCCGAGCCAACCAATCACCAAATTCGGAATCGAGATCGATCCCTTTAGTCAATGCCATCAAAATAGAGTTGTCATTAGGGTTGCTGACTTCGGTGCAAGCAGCATGGAACCTTTCCAGATAGCGCTTAAGAGTCTCTCCTAGAGCTTGAGTGACACTGGACAAGGTATTGACATCCTTCGGTCTTGTAGCATGCATACGGAACTGCTCGACAAACTTAGTAGCCAACTGATCGAAACATGGAATGGATCTGGGTGGTAGACGAGTGAACCACATAGTCGCAATGCCTCCTAAGGAGATAGGGAAGCTTCTACACTTAACTGCATCGTCAGCTCGAGCGGTGTTCATAAGCCATTCATATTTCAAGATATGCTGGTTAGGATCCGAATTTCCTTCATACACCGGCAAGGTCGGCATCCTGAATCGACGGGGTGGCTCGGCATATAGAATGTCATTGGTGAATGGAGTGTGACTCCTAGAGATTCCCCAGTCATCATTTGTGAGGCCTTGAATTTCTCTAATTATTTGGCATATCATGGTTGGAATGTCAGGCATCTGGATGTTCGGGGCCAAGGCATGGTCGGGTTCCATGTTACAGGGATGGTCCGGTCGCTGTCTATGGTCCGCTCCATGCCTCCTTGGCTCCCGATCTTCACAAAAGTGAGGATCCTGAGCATGAATGCGGTGACAAGGGGCTGAATCTTGTTGTTTTTGGATCTCGACTTCCAAATTTATGGCGGCGGCAGCTGCATGGTCATGAGTGGCATGATAAGGAAGTGTCCCTCCTTGGGAGGAGGGTCCAGCTTGATGCCTTGTAGAAGGACCAATCCTGGCCTGTCTGAGATTCACAACATGCGGATGCCCAGAGGCTTCTATGTAGTTTCGATCCAACCGACAGCGTGCAGATCTATGATTGAAGTCAGAGGACGTTGAGCTTTTCAAACAAGGAATAAAAGGCATGCTCCCTTTTAGATCTCCCTCGCCTTTCCTCATTCAGCGGGTTTGCGAGCTCCGTGTTGGCACGGATCTGCTGAGTGAGCTCCTGTCGGCTCTTAGTAAGCTCTTGCATAAGGGTCTGGAACTCCTCTCTAGTAACCAGACCAAGTGGATCTTGAGCTCCAACTGACGTTTAGTCTGCTGTGGTCAATTGTGTGGGATTTTTCCTATCCCATCCTTATGGATCTGCAGCATTGGAAGCAGTTCTGGTAGTGCGCACCATGTTGAATGTAGCTCTTCCTAGATCTGGAATGATCTAAGTAGAATGGAAGGAACTACTGGAAGACAGATCTGGATCTCCTCCTTAGATTTAGCAATCCAACAACGGTAGGGGATCCACGGAATCAGAGAAAAACAGAGTTTTCTCAGTGAAAGCACCAAAGTTTTTGTACCAAAATTGGGCACAACACTCTTCGGATGTAATTGAAGAGATTAGAATGAAGAAATAAAATAAAAAATGAGGCTAACCTAACAATCACACCAAGAAAAGTAAGCAGTAATAGAAAAAGACAAGAATTAGTGGTTCGGCGTTGTAGCCTACGTCCACTTTGAATAATTTTCTGTTTATTGATGATTATCAACTGATTTACAACAGTATGATAGCTAACACTCAAGTTACAATGGAGTTTCAGCAGAGTAACGGCCTAGAAGTCCCAAAAGGTCCTTTTTTAGTTGGCGTAGGGGTGCTATTTATAGGAGTTGATCGAGAAATATCTGCCCCAAAACTCGGAATACCTTTTCTCACACATAGGTGGGCCCACCAGATCGATCTGGGGTTGTTTGGGATTGATCCATGTTGTCTTTGTATCAATCGAGATTTGCTCCAATTGAGCTGCGATCGATCATGGGAGCACTTGAGTTGATATGTAAGCTTCTGTGAAAATTTCATAGCATTTGGACTTGTAGTTATAGAGTTATGATCGATCCAAGATTGAGTTTGCTAAGGAGGCTGAAGGATTCGTATCAATACGTGCGTATCGATGGGCTTCATATAGATATAATGCATATCGATCAATTGCATGTCGATGATGTGGCGCAAGAGTTCTGTGGAGATCCATATTTCATGCCTAAAGACTGTTTCTTTTGGTTCGACTGCTTCCTTCATATCCATCCAAGGTTATGCTCTTCGTATCGATCCCTGCCTCCTTCTTTCGTATTGATGCTTCGCCTCGGTTCTTCATATAAATCAATTGCATATAGTGGTTGGTTGAATGAAGCGCAACCGGTCCATGGAATGTTGGAGTCTATTCAAACTCGATGGATACGAAATGGATGGAGGCTGAGTGATGGACTTGTGTTCATTTCGTATCAATCTAGATGGACACGAAATGATGGTTGTAGGTTGGTGGATACGAAATTGATGTTTTCCACATGGATCTTGATCGATCCATAACTTGGGTATACGAACTTCGATTGACCTAAAATTTGGAATGTTGCCTTTCATTGCTTTGCTTGTCATACCATGCTAATTGTTGCTCGATCCGGACTTGGACCAAGTTTTCCTGTATCCATCGTGAACCTGTAGATAACCGATCTTCGGGATGGATTGTCTTCAGTCTCTAATCAAGTCTTTGGTGTCACGGCCTTGCCAAAAGGCGGGATAACACTTGCTTCGTCCGTAACTTGAGCATACGAACTCCAATCGACTCCAAATTTGAAATGTAACTTCACGGGGCTATGCCAGTCAGTCCATACTGATTGCACCTCGATTGGGACCCGGTCCGAATCTACCCGACCATTGTCCATAGTATTGTATATGATCGATTCTTAAAACTGATAACCATCCGTTCATAGCCAAGTCGATGATATCACGGTCTTTCCAAAAGGTGGGATAACATTTACCCCCGAAAGTATGTCTTGTTCCAAACATGATGTGCTTTGAATTGTTGCAAGCTAGGATCGTCGAAAAAAAATCCATCTGTTTCATCGAATAGTTGTTATCCTTCCATTGAGTTGTTTTCTTGTTAAGGGTCGTATTTTACTTATTCGCCGTGATGATTGGTTAATTTTCAGTAGTATAATTACAAGATCACAACTTGCTGGTGATTTTCTTGTTTTGTTTCTAGCGGTTTCTAAGCTTCAGCAACTTGGTTTTAATTTTTCTCCAGTCGATTTCAGGTGAACATTCAATTTTTTTTCGATTTCAGAAAATTAGATTTTGAAATGTGTACTAGCACGTATACGTGTTCGTACCTGACTCCTGATCACGATTACACGTTTATGGGTCATTGCCAAGTTTTGAAATTTTTATAAACAATTTCTACTGATCGCTATTCTTATTTACATATATATTTTATAAAAAATGTTCACTACCGATCGTTATTCCCTCATTCGTATTCTCCCCGTTTTTTTAATCACCGATCATTTACCTCATAGAGAGAAATTTTGGATCGTTCCTAGTTATGGAACGATCGGTGTAAATCCCTTGCTTTAAAATGATCGGCATCTAGCCTTGTTATGGAACGATCGGTATAAGATCATTACCTCGAAACGATCGGTATACGACCCTCCTATATAAGCATCCATACTTAGCCATTTTTTTGCTTCTTCCTTCATTCCGTATCGTTCCAACTTTAACTAGAAAAGAAAACAAGTTTCTCTCCTCATTTCTTCCATCGTCCAAGCAACGACCTAGATTTAAAGTGGAAATTACTAGCTTTCGATTATTATTATAATTTGTTAAATAGAGTTAAAGTGGAAATTACTAGCTTTTAGTAAATACTTGAATTTACTTTCTGGTATGAGACAGTTAGTTAAATTCTTGTAATTACTAAAGTGATAGTAATTAACACTTAGAGTTGTATTATCTTAGGATGTTCGGATTTTAGACCGATAGATCCCCGAGAAAATATAGCCCATTTTTCATCGATCTGAGAATCGATACATTTTTAGATTTGGGTAGGCAGATCTCTTTAGGAAAATCTGTTATGATGTAAATACGGCCGTCTCTTTCGGAAGGCATATTTTTACATGCATCATAGTCTATAGATAGTACAACCTATCAGTTTTTTTTGTTTTATTCAGTTAGACTATGCTTACCTCTTTCGAAAGGTAAATTTGCATAGGACAGATTAGGTACACGACTGCTCTTTTCTTTGAGTGGTGTCCCTAATCTGCAGTCTCTTTCGGAAGGCTTCCTTTCTATGTAGCGGGTCTCTTTTGGAAGATTTTGTAACACTTTATTAAACTGATAGATGACTACCATTATTATATCATTATTGATGATTATTACTTCAGAGATTTTTAGTATGGATATTATGTATCCTTTATGGCTCTGAAGAATTTTGAATTGGTTATCACCATATTTGGAGATGATAGTCTTAACAGACTTGATATGTATTTATGAAATGGTGATTTGTTAGATATGCCTTATTTGAGTATTTGTTTTGGGCATATTTTATTTATGACTTATTTGGTTATTGTTAAGTCAAAATTTTGAGATCTGTAATTATTGGCTTGATATGCCTATTTTGAATTTTTGGGTTTTAGGCATATTTTGAGATGACTTATTTTAGACTTAAGTCATTTATAGATTTATATGGTGAATTTAGTTAATATTCTTGTTATAATTGTTTGTTTGGCATATTTTATATGGCTTATTATTTTAAGTCATAAAATTATGATATTAGTATCTCACTTTTTTATTTAGATATAGTCTAACCCGTTTATTATATTAATACTCGGGTCAGGCCGAGACTTTACAGGTATAGGGACCCATTGGCCTTTGGATTTTGGGTTAGCATTGAAGTAAACTATTTTGATAGTTTTAGTTTACTTCATACTTGTATATATTGACAGTTAGGAGTTTATGTCATCTATATATTATATAGTAGTGACTTTGTACTAATACAAGATCTCGGATATGATGATGTATATTAAACCGCTGTGATCTATGACTCTGATTCTGAATTATCTATATTATATATTGTTTTGAATATTTTTAATCGGTGTGTTTATTACTTTATATTAATACTATACACATCTTTCAGTTCAGATCCCCAAAAAGGTAAATAAGATGTGTTAGTGTTAGTATAAAGATATATTCACAATCCATCGCCATTAACCAGCCGTATTCTTCGGATTAGCAGACAACATTACTTGGAATGTTCTTTGCTAAACTGGGCATAGCGGTGGGGTCGTTATGGCTTGGTATCAGAGCGGTGTTCAGAACATTATAGAATATAAACAGTACAGAGTTGAGATTAAGCCTGGATGACCTAGAGTCCCGTCCCATGGGGGTGTAGTTGTTAATAATTTAATTAAACATTTAGGAATAGGAATATAAATGATTATTGGGAATAATCATTGGGACGTATTTGGAAGAAAAAAGTCTTTTGATAATACTATATAATTATTGTTATGAAATTTGGAACTCACTTTTGTAAAGAGCAAAATTTATTAGATAGCATAAATGAGACTTTAGATGGCTTAAAAATCAAATTGTTATGTCCTGATATGTTAATGATCAGGGTTGCGCAGCGGAAATAGATGGACTATTTTCGCTGAGCATATTAATTAATTTGATCTGATATAAATGTTTGTTTGATTGAAATGTATGTTATTTGCATTAATGTTTGTTTTTGTTTAAGCTTAGTTTAAAAAGTGGAATTGAATAAAAAGTTACAATTCAAAGAATTTATAAACCCATTTGAATTTGAATGAACCCAATTATTGATAAAAAGTCAGCGGTTTCTCCAAAATAGAATCGCCAGGGAATAACAAAAATGTCTAGGTAATTAATAATTATAAAATATAGAATGATGAATAATACGTATCTAATTAAATTAGGAATTGAAAGATATATTTAATAAATAAAATAAGATATAATAATATTTGAATGGGTGCCTACTGTTGTGAATAATTGAATATGATGTAATATACAATTTTGAATGCAAATGGTTGATAATGAATGTGTATAAATATGTACCATCATAAGTTAATAATTTTATGTAAGAAAGCAAATGATTTTGATTAAGTATGAATGTTATTTACTAAAGTAGTTCAAAAGAATTTTAATGGTATATTTTGTGTTAATTTGTCCGTTGAGTATTTTAAGAATTCTAGTCGATGCACCTGGCCAACGTTATCGATAGGAATTTTAAACACTAGGATGAGACATTTTGACACAATAGTTTAAAACGGATAATTTGTTTTGGAAAAGAAAATGATATTTTGAAAATAATACAAGGCACAGAATAATACTAATAATAAATAGAATGTTTTGTTTACAATAGATAAGCTATGGTTTTAGGAAATCCATTTAAAATCTTAGATTTTTGAATTTCCTATATATGATATTTAATATATATATATATATAAATATCAAGATTGAAAATCTTCAAAGTATTTTAGGTTATTTGAATTTAAATTCCAAAGGAGGTTTTAAGTATTTGAATATTTTCAAATGAAGAAAATATTGGTATAGATACATATTTATTGTTTTGAAAATTCAATATATCATATATAAAAATGTTTTGAGTCAGAATTGACACAGTATTTTGGAAATGGTATAAGAAATTTTTTTTAATTAAATTTTGTATTGTTTTGCAAAGTAACATATTATTTTGGAAAGTGAAAATATTGTTTTCTAATTTAAATATTTTTAAACGATGTGTGCAGCAAATTGACGAAATAGATTGCTAAAACTCATGGCACGACCACATTTCCTATTTAATACGAAATTGATTTTGGATTATTGTATAGAGAGCAAGGCTTTCTAAATGGAATTCATAATGTAAAGTTCAAACTTTAAATCGAAATGGGGAATCTAATTTCATAAATCACTTAATTTCATCATGAATTTTAGTTTTGAAATAATGATGTGGGTGTTGACCCAAAAAATGGACCAACACCCTCTGGTTTGAGTTTGAAAGCACCAACCCTGTTCTGACAGAGCAATATCACAGATAACAGGTATAGTAATAGAACAGTAAAAGGAAGTCCAAGTGGGGCAGAGTCAGAAAAGAAAGGTTTTCCATATGAAGGGAGCTCAAAAGGATGGAGATGCTAAGAAGGGAAAGGCAGATGTTGTCTGCTATAAATGGGACAAGAAAGGGCATTTCGCGAATGAATGTCGCTTAGGGGATGGAAAGAAGGTGACCGGGAAGAAGAATATTAGATGCTTCAACTGCGATCAAATTGGACATCATTTTAAGAACCAGCGCAAAGAGCCAGCTAAGGATGGAAAAGGCAAAGTGTTTGCATTAGAGCCAGCTATCTCAAGGCCAACAGCAGAGAAAAAGAGAAAGGCTGTGTTGGGAGGTACGCTTATGATTCATGGTATGTAAGTTAGTGTTCTATTTGATACCAATGCATCGCATTCTTTTATATCTCATTGTTTGATAGATACGCTTAACCTAGAACCCTCATACCTAGTTACTTCCTTAAGGGTTGCAAATCCGATAGGAGGGTATGCGACTCTTGGGATGAGCTGTGACCACCTAGAATTTGAATTGTTAGGTCATACCTTTGTTTGGAATTTGCATGTGTTTGACTTCGTAGGGTTCGGGATTATTTTGGGTATGGATTGGTTAAGTAAATACGATGTTAGGATATTTTGCCATAATATGAAAATATCGCTTAGACACCCTGATTATAGCGATCAGATTATATACTCCGTAGAAAACCCTAGTTTTGAGGTTAATGCTTTGTTGGGTGTTGTGGAGGTAGAAGATGAGTTGATTCGCGTTTTCGTTGTTAGAGAATTCGCAGATGTCTTTGAACCTGTAGTAGGATTGCCGCCGAAATGATCTATCGAGTTTCAAATAGATTTAGTACCAGGAGCAAAATCGGTGAGTAGAACACCAAGTAGGATGACACCTACCGAGATGAGGGAGTTAAAGGTGCAGTGGTAGATTTGGAAGGCAAGAATTTTATCAGACCAAGTAGTTCACCTTGGGGAGCAGCCGTAGTATTTTCTAAGAAGCTAGACGGATCGTTAAGGTTATGTATCGATTATCGTAAGTTGAATGAGAAGACGATAAAGAATCGATATTCGTTGCCTAGAATTGATGATTTGTTCAACCAGTTGAGTGCAGCCAAGGTATTTTTCCAGTTGGATTTAGCGATAGGGTTCCATCAGCATAGAGCAGCGGAGAATAGTATTCCTTTAACGACGTTTAGAACCAGATATGGATTATACGAATGGTTAGTAATGTCATTCGGACTAACTAATGCGCCAACATTCTTTATAGATTTGATGAATCGAGTTTTCCGAGAACACTTGGATAGGTTCCTGTTAGTTTTTATAGATGATATTTTGATATACTCTAATGATGAAAGAGAGCATGAAGTCCATCTTAGAGTGGTGCTTGAGACGTTGAGGTAGCATCAACTGAAGGCAAAATTTTCGAAGTGTCATTTCTGAAAGAAGGAGGTGAAGTTTCTTGGTCATGTAGTCTCAGAAAAAGGGTTGTCTATAGATCCAACTAAGATCGAAGCGGTGAATAATTAGAAGAGACCCGAGACAGTGATTGAGATAAAGAGTTTTCTTGGATTAGCGGGGTATTACCTAAGATTTATAATGGATTTTTCGCGGATAGCAACACCGGTGACCAAGCTAACGCGAAAAGATGTGAAGTTCGTTTGGACCGATAAGTGTGAGGACGCATTCCAGAAGCTGAAACACTTATTGACAAAATGCACCTGTGTTAGTTGTTCCAGAAGGTAATCAGGATTCAGTAGTGTATATATACAGATGCATGTGGAACAGGGTTAGGAGCTGTGTTAATGCAAAGAGGTAAAGCGACTGCATATGCATCTCGACACCTTAGACCGCATGAGGTTAGATATCCAACACATGATTTGGAATTGGCTGCTATAATTTTTGCATTGAAGGTGTGGAGACATTACCTTTTAGGAGAGAGATTTGAGTTGTATATGGATCATAAGTCACTGAAGTATTTATTCTCTCAAAAGGACTTAAATATGAGACAGCAGAGGTTGTTGGAGTTTTTAGCCACTTATGACTTTGGTATTGAGTACACACCGGGAAAGGGAAACAAGGTTGTAGATGCACTTAGTAGAAAACATCAGAATGTAGTGTTGGCAATGGTAGTTGAGTGAAAAGATTTGGAAGCATTGACGACATGTGGAGTACAGTGGAGATCTGAAGCTAGATCTAGTAAGGAGACGGTTATGTTGTCATGTTTAGAAGTTCGACCGATGATGATCGAAAAGATTGCTTCTAAGCAGAAGGAGGATCCATTACTAGTTGAACGGATTAGAAAGTTAAGGGATGAACATAGAATGATGACTTGAAAGATTTTAGTCTTGACTAGAATGGGTGGTTGAGGAAGAAAGGAAGGTTATGTGTTCCGAATGTGGGAAACATTAGAAAGGAAGTTTTAGAAGAATGCCATCATTCGAAGTTCACTGTTCATCCAGGAGGTTCCAAGACGTATCAGGATATAAAGAGGAGTTTCTTCTAGGAAGATATGAAGAGGGATGTAGGCTTATGGGTGAAGCAGTGTCTGAACTATCAACAGGTGAAATTCGAAGATTAGAAACTAAGTGGGTTACTTTAGCCTTTAGATATTCCAGTATGGAAATGGGATTCTATCTCGATGGATTTCATAGATAGGTTGCCAAGATTTAATAGAGGAAATGAAAGCATATGGGTCATAGTGGACAGGTAAATCAAGAGTGCCCATTTCATTCCAGTTAAGTCAACCAGGACGACACCTGTTTTAGCTATGTTATTTATAAAGAATATAGTTAGACTACATGGAATTCCTAGCAATATAGTAAGTGATAGAGATTCCTTATTCACTAGTAAGTTTTGGAAGAGTCTACAGGAGACTTTAGGTACCAAGCTTTAGATGAGTACCGCTTACCATCCACAGACTGATGGGCAAACTGAAAGAGTTAACAAAGTTTTGGAAGATTTGTTACGAGCTTGTGTGCTAGATTTTGGGGGATCATGGGAAGACCATCTACAATTAGTCGAGTTTTTGTATAACAACAGTTATCAGGCTAGTATAGGGATGGCACCGTTTGAAGCTTTGTATGGAAGGTTATGCAAATCTCTAGTTTGTTGGTTAAAGACTAGGGATAGGTTAGTTCTTGGTCCGGATTTAATTAGAGTAGCTGTAGAGAAGATTGAGTTAATTAGAGCTAGAATGAAGGAAGCTCAGTCTAGGCAGAAGAGTTTTGCTGATTGAAGGCGGAAAGACTTAGAGTTCTCAGTTGGAGATCAGGTTTTCATCAAGGTATCACCGATGAAAAGTGTAATTCAATTCTGGAAATCAGGGAAGTTGGCACCGAGATTCATTGGACCATTTCCTATTGTAGAAAGGATCGGGAAACTTGCAAATAGAGTATAGTTACCGAACAGTTTAACAGGAGTCCACGATGTTTTTCATATTTCTCATCTGAGAAAGTGTATTCGAGATCTAAAGACTACTATAGCACCGACTGTGTTAGAGGACTTAGTAGTGGAACCGAACTTGACTATGGTTAGGAAGCCAGTTCGTATAGTCGCGAGAGATGAGAAGAGGCTAAGGAACAAGACAGTCAGATTAGCTAAGGTCCAGTGGAGTGATAACAAGAGAGACTGTACTTGGGAAACTGAGAGCAAGATTAGAGACGCTCATCCTGATTTGTTTCATGGTATGTTTTATCTTTATGATTGATTTGTTGTGTACCGTATCGTAATTTCGAGGACGAAATTCTTTAAGGAGGGGAGTCTGTAATGACCCTAATTTTGGTTAATATTATTCGGGACATTTAATTAGTTAAATTAAATGAAATAATGAAATGGTTAAGGAATTGAGATTTGTGTTAATAGAGGTAGCCGTGCCAATTTAAAACAATGAACTAAGGGAAACTAAAATGAATAGGTAAGGTAAATAGATAAGGGGCAAAGTAGGAATAAGATATGTTCTAATACCCTAAACCCTTCATGCTCATTCATTTTACAGGTTCAAAACAAAAAAATATATAAGTGAGGCCGGCCACCATTAGGGGAAAGTAAGAAGAAGATAAGCAAAGAATCTAAAGGAAGGAAGCTTAAGCAACTTAATCCAAGATCAAATCTCAACACCTTAATCACAAAGCAAAAGGTGAATAATAGGTTACATCTCATGTTTTCTTATTTCGGTTTTAGATTGAGATCCGAATTATTTTGCAACTGCTTGCCATGTTTTGATTGTTAAAATGGTTATATATGCTAGTTGATGATTTATGCTATTTCATATGGATTTTATGATAATTTTTAATGTGAAAACCCTATTAAATGACATCCAAATGCCTTGCGATTTTGGGGATAAGGTCAGAAATAATATTTTAGAGACGGGTTTCAAATTTCATAATTTTCTGAATTAATGTGGATTTATTATTAATTTTCTAGTGAAGAAAATGGTTAATTGGGTTTAAAATTAATTACGGCTAATTTATATTATTTTTGGGTCAGAAATTAATATATGTTAGAAAACATATTAAAAGTGATTTATGGGAATTTTTGTAGAATTTTCCTAAGTGTTTTAATAAGTATATAAAATTATTTCAGGTGTGGGACTTAAATGTTTTATATATTTATAAAAGGAGAAGGGGCATTTTGTAAATATTTTAAATCATTTACTTCTGAAAATTTAGCAGCACTCTTTGAAAAGATTTTGGAAAAGAAATTAGCAACCAATCATATATTGACAAACAAAGCAGGTTAGTTGAAAAGGAATTACATTTTAAAGTTAAAAATCAGTTTTACCATGTTTTCGTTATTTCGCCACTTTCGGCAACACCTTTTGACTAGGTACTTCTGCCTCCATCTCCATCGAAACCAATGCGCATGGTATCAAAGACTTAGTACGTAGTGAATTGGACATAGGCGAAAGGTATATAGTCAAAACAAGGGATTCTGAAGGGGTCGAAACCTCGCTTTGCTTTTAAAAGGAAATGCGCCTGCTTTGCTTTCGAAAAGAATGCTTTCAACTTAGATTTCGACTTTGTTAAATGGTTTTAAAGAATGGTTTCGAAAAAGGTTGTGCCTTTGTTTTATAAAGAAGCTTTCGAAGGGGTCGAAACCCCTTGCTGCCGCATCCTACCTTTCGAAGCAATGCCTGCTAAAGGGTTTCTTTGTTTTAAAACCTAAGCCGCTTCTCCAATGCTTTCGAAGGGATTGGTTTTGACACTATCCACTTCTTTTACTTAGAAAATTGCTTTCGAAAGAGTGCTCTTGACTTAGTTTTTTTAAGACCCTTTGTTCTATTGAAAGTTAAGCCCAAAGGTTTCAAAAGGAATGATTTTAAATGGTTTCGAAAGGTTGTTCCACATGTTTTACTTGAACCCAAATGCTTTCGAAAGGTTTGATTTATGTAAAGAACTTAATGCTTTCAAAAGGTTTAAGATAAATGTTTTGAAGGGGTGGTTCCTCAATGTTTTCGAATGGTTTTAAACGGAAGGTTTCCAATGGTTTTGAAAGGCATATTTAAAATGTTTTGAAAGGAGGATGTCTATGGTTTTATAAAGCTTTCGAAAGAGATGATTTCAGTGTTTTTGCAATATTAAATGTAAATGGTTTCGAAAGATATGTTTTGGCCTTCAGCCTAGGTTATAAAGTAAAGTAGTTTACTTGTTTCGAAAGGGGAACTTTCAATGCTTTCGAAAGGGGTACTTTCAAAGGTTTCGAATGTTTCCATCAACAATGTTTTGTGTAAAGTATATATAACATGGCAAAGCGATTTGAGTAAAGCATAGAGTATATTTTCCTTGTTTAAGTATGATTTAAAGGGTTAAATCAATTTGAAAGAAATGTTTCAAGGAAAATTTTAAGGGTAGATGACCCTAAGTAAAATGACTCAGTTATTAGAATACCAGATGGGACTAGTATGGGGTCGTGCCCTATACTTTAGCTAGTAGCCCCTAGCTAATATAAGTCCAAAAACAGGTAAGACTAAAATGATGTTACACACAGAAAGGAATATAAAAAGTGAGGATAGGTTATTAGTGAGCCCGCAATACCATTTGGATCAGTTGACCCTGGGAGAATTAAGTTAGGGACAGACCGTCCAGAAGAGTATCTTACAAAAGTTAGATTATTTGTTTAATTTGTCTGGTAGGCCCGAGTCAGCCAAAGGTCAGTAATTAGCCAAACAAAACTATAGTGTTCGGATAGATAGTCCATTGATGACCTGATTTGTATGCTTACATGATATTGATATTATTGTTTTAACTAGCTTGGTTGTAGGATTTAGATATGCAAAAGAAATGTTTTTAAAAGGATATTAGTGAGGGGAAAATCGTTCCGCTAAGCGGTGTGGTTTCACTTAATATCAGATAACCGAGATGTATAGTATTATTCACACTAGACTTTATGTCTGACTCGAAGTTTATGTTTTCCCCTTAAACTCTCGGGTGCTCAAAATTGATTTGAGTAGGTTGAGAGTTAAGGATTTATAGGTTTTAGTAGGTGGACAAATAAAGCTTCCGGAGATGAGCAGGAGGTTGATGTTAGCTATGTTTAGGAGTTATCTTGTTTTATTTCCGATGTGTTGTATTAAGTCTGTTATGACTATTTAGTACTCTAGTCATCTAAAGGGGCATCTTCATATGTCGCTCTTAGCGTATTTTGTAATAATTATATTTGATCTGAACCTGGGAAACATTTGAGATTATGTAATAGAATATGAAGCATGTTTTGCAAAATGTAATCAGATAAGTTGTTTTTAAAATTTGTGATTTTTTTTCATATTCATGTGTGCTTCTCATATTACGGGTACCATTAACATTGCCATATTTTATCGTCGGAAGTTAATACTATAAATGACTATAACATCTGTAATGCTTAGCTTTGGGCCTCAAGGTAGGGGATGTTACATGAACCAATACCTTAAACAATTCTCTTGAAGCTCATCTTTGACTTGAACACAAAAACTGATCTCAAACTGATAGTTAATCCCAAACTCAGGCCAAATCATTCCCTAACGATGGAGTGAACCGGTTGAGACGGTCAGTGATGACGGTCACCCCGGTCTAACTTCGAAGTCTCGTCGTCTTTTTCATCTTTAGTTTTATACAACTTATTACTGTATTGTATAGCACTTCACCGCACTACAGCAGCACTCATTATGCACTAGGGGTATAGGTTACTTTATCTAGTCATGATTTTTACTAAGTTTAATAGCAAGGGTTCTAGATGTTCTGGGTGTCTTGCAGCTATACCAACTGGATCATATTCTCAACAGGATACCCCTGACATGGAATCAAGTTATGCAACTGAACCTGATAGTCCGTCCTCTAGTCATCATTCGAAACAACCAAAAAGTCTGGGCCCTCAATTTGATCTTTCCGATGCAGTTCCCATTCTTCCATCGGAATTTGTCGATCCTACTCCCGACACTCTAGAGGACGCAGTTATTCTGGAGAACCCTACCAATTTGGTAGCCTCTAAAATTAAGGAAGATGCTCTTTGTCAAATCTGCGTAAGGCATCGAATTCCTTTTGATGATATGTTGGTTCCATCGTGGGATGACAGGGCTCATAGACCCCCTGAAGGGTATACTGCGTGCAACAAGTTGATGTGCTGGGCTGGATGCATCCCGCTATTTATTCGGGAAATTCTTCATTATTTAAGGACAGCTCCAATGCAGCTTCATCCAAATGGCTACGCTCTTCTCAACTGTGCTTATATGGTATTTATGGAGTTTTTGCACCATCATCCAACCAACGGTGACATTCGGTTCATATTCACTTTCAAGCGACGGACAGGAAGTCTTTCATTTACATTTCTTGAACTGGCGAAGAGGTGCCAGATTCTAACTAGTGCATGGAACAAATTAAGCGCCTTTAAAAGTGAGTGGTTCTTCTTTCATTGTCCGCCTGGTTTTGCTCGACAATGGCTGGAAAAACGTAGGTGTTATCCACTATCTTTACATTAGCACGAAAAAAGATATTAAGGTCGTATTCCTGACTACATTACTCCTTTACATGTATCGTCGCCTGGCCTAGTGGCAATCTTTATGAGGAGGCGGTCAAAACTATGAAAAATGCACCGTCCGAGGCCAGGAACATCGAATATTTGCTCATGGACAAACGTCTTGTTACTTTTTGTTTGATAGAAGAGGGCCTCAGTGTAGGGCTAACCAAAGTCATCCAAATGGTAGGGATAAGGCCATAGGCTGCAGTCAGTCAAAGGGACAATCGAACCAATCCCGTGGTGCCGCCAGTCATGAGTACTCAGGAATTCGCTGGTATCAATGCCGAAGGATGTAAAGGCGACGTGCTCGGTCACAATGGTGACAAATCCAGTCTTGGGGTCGATGTCAGATCCTCGTAGACCTCACAACCCTCGGTTCCTGATAAGAGAAAGAAGAAAACATTTGTTCATAAATTTCCAAAAAGTCATCTCTCTGTTCAATCTAAGTCATCTATGGCACCTAAAATTGTTCAAGATGAATCTTCTTCTCAACCGTTAGAGCGTTCAAGTTTACCACTTGATTCTTTGTCTGGTCTACCAATTCTACATGACCTTGACGCTTTTCATTTTACAGATGTGAGCATCGAGGGGTTAGAATCTCCCACCAGAATTGGCACAAAGATTCCAACTTCAAAAGGAGAAGTTACTCCAATGTGCAAAGCTTCTGCACCTGGTTTGTCTGGGGGTTACAGAAGGACATCTGCACACACTTGCACTCCTCAACATTGCATTATGCTTAACTTGTGCTTTTTAATACTTAAAGTTGATTGATTTCTGTTTTCCTTTGCAAAAACGATATTGAAGAAAGGGAACATGTTTGATTCCCTCCGAGATATTCACCACCAAACCTCTGGTTCAGGCTCTAGCTCTTACAGTCAAGGTGGTAGTCGAGAGTATTATGATTCCAGCTATCGCCCCGGTTGGGACCGGGGTCATCAAGATAGAGGTGATAGGGATAAGCCACCCCAAGACAAACATCGATCAAGGTCAAGATCCCTCCTCCAAAGGGTCCCGCGAAGCCAACTGACTGTAGGAACCTATCTATCAATCCATTTTGTGGTCCTTCTCCCCCTTGAGCACCTCAACAGCTTTGGTTTCTTCTAATTCTCAGCAGTCGAGCGATCGTCATCACCAAAGTGAACATGTTGCTGCCCAAAGGCCCGGCAGGAAAGTACTAAAGTTGAAGCTGCTACTGAAGATCCTACGGTCAATCCAACTGCATGTATGGCACAACTTCGTGAAGAGTACCCAAACTTATGTTTTGAAGGATTCTTTTTCCCTCCCAACCTGAAGAGAGTCCTAGACCATGTTCAGAAAATGACTATTGATTGTGTCACTGACATCCACATGCAGTAGCGTGAATGGATGAAGGTAGCAGAGAAAATGTCGAAAGTATCCTTCGAGCACGCGACGGAAATTGAAAAGTTAAAACGCTAGGAAGCTCAAGATAAAAGAATTATTGACACTTTGACAAACGAGCTAGAGGCTTCTAGGACCTCCCTAGCAGAAGCCGAAGGAAAAGCTAATGCTGTTGTCAAATCCATGGAGGAGATGAAATCCAGTCATCTTGATATGGTTCAAGTGTTGCATAATCGAAATCAAGAAATAGCAATTGAGTGGGATACAGCTTGAAGTAATGAATCCGTAGCCTTGAAGGAGATAGCAGAACTCAAGGCAAAGCTCGAGTATGCAAATAAGGAAAAAGATGATGCTCAGAAAATCGCTCAAGATGCTTGTGACGAGCTGGTGAATGTCAAACTTGAGAGAGACACAGCCGTCGAAAGGGCCAAAAATGTCGATGCACTTATTCAGCATGAAGTAGAAGCTACCAAGGACAAGGTTAGGGAGGAGATAATAAATGAGCTTGACCCACTTCGTATTCTTTATAATGCCAACATTCTCAAGCATAGAAATTTAACATGGCTTGGTGACAATTTTCCCTACCAGCTCTGGCACACGTGGGAATTTCTTGTTGTAGAAGAAACGAAACTTCTTAATTCAGAGGATATCAATCTGTCTAGGCTTGAAAGTGAAATGCTTCATCTTCACATGAATCTGTTGCTGCTTCACGATATCCAGCTTACACTTTAAAAAGAATCAGTTGCTGCTTCTTTACATGAAGTAGGTGCAGGATCTGGGTCGTCACAACCCGATATTACAACTGAATTGCCCCCGGCACCCCAGGTCATCCCTAGCTCCACGGCAGACTCTTCTACCATTCCTGGGTATGATCTAGACTAGCTCCAGCTTTCTCCAATTCCCGAACGCAGTTCTAAGGATATTTCGGCTCAACTTGGGAGCCATACCCGAGGAAGGTATTCCGTCGACATTTCTCGTCTTTTAAAAAGTTAGGGTGTTATCAGTTGATATTTCTAATTTTTTCGCCTATTTATTCTCACTTTTAATTCATTAAGTGTCGTTCCTCTTCCCTCGTAAGTTCCTCAATTGGAATCGCAAGCAGCCGTGACAGAATCCATCAAAGTTACAACTTCGACCGCTGCTCAGGGTGCTCAAGAAGAAGCCTTTGTTATTGATGATCAATTCATGGAGGCATTATTCAAGGAAGGGAGTGACCTACACCATTAAATCCGCTTTGATGATGATGTTGTGAACACAGGTTCTTCCAACCCCACTGACGAGCTCAACATGAAATAGCACATTGAGAAGGAAGAATTGTTGAAAAAGAAGGCAATAACCGAGCCTGTTGATTTGGACTTCAATGAACCGATTCTCATCCCACTATAGATGATCCCTCCTGGCGGGATAATTCCCCGGGATGATATCCCCCCCGCTACCGGTGCTGAGAGTGCCTCGGTCCCTCCTGCTTCTAAAGATGATACCGCCTCAATCCATACAATTGACGATGTTTCTTCGAAGAGAAGCCGAGGCGGAAAAGGGTCGAAGAGAGGATCGAATGGTAGTTTGGAAGGAGCCACTCCAAAGAAGCTAAGGAAAGATAGGAAATCCAAGAAATAATATTTGGGTTGGAGTGATATGTAAATAGCTTGGATGACTACGTTTTATTTTTGTCGATCGTGTTTGTATGGGTACGACCCCCACTTTTATTTCTCATCTCGGATAAACTTGTATTATGTAGAGCAAGTTTTAGTGTGAATAAGAATTCTTTTATTTTCATGTATGATTCTTGTACGCACTTGTTTAAATGATCAAGCCATCACATTTTTCATTTTATGTATTTGCGATTCGTTGCTTGTCGGATCTGATATCGATCTGATTTATCCATCTCAAGGCCTCCCTAAGGTCGTGGCCCCGAGTCTTATCAAACACTAGGCTCGAGCCTTAATGTTACGCTTGTCGAACTCAGCGGTTTGAGTAATTGTACTAGTCTCGGGTTAGCGGAGTTAGGTGGTGGATTGTTAGACCCCATCCTTAGCAAGTTTACACTCCTTTTTTCGTTTTCAGTCCAGAGTTTATGGAATAGTGAGTGGTTGAACCGCACTCATCTATTTGTTTATACTCATATCCACACTCCGGGGATAAGGGTTAAATGTTGGGTGGCCGAATCGCACCCAATTTATGTTTAGACTCTAGTCCGCACTCCGAGGACTTGGAGTTATTTCGTGGGTGGTCGATTCACACCCGATTTATGTTTATACCCCAATCCGCACTCTGGAGACTTGGAGTTATTTCTCGGGTGGTTGAATCACACCTGATTTATGTTTATACTCCAGTCCGCACTCTAGGGATTTGGAGTTATTTCAGAGAGCAATCGGATCGTACTCTCCATAATTGATTGATTTGCCCCCGGAGGCCGGGGGTTTAATTTAGCGAGTGATCTGTCATGTCATGATCGCTCTTACGTTATTTCAGTTTCATTTGGTAACTGATACATAGTGTTATAGCAAACATAAATACAAAGGGAGTCTAAGACTTTATTTGCTAAATGAAAAAGAATAACATGATCTCTCCTATTACATATTTGGAAAATCAAATGCTAAAGCAAATTCTGAAAGCAAATACAATTAAATGAAAAAGAAATCAACTAAGTGAAATAGCATCGTAAAAGCTAACTATTCCACGCCCTTGGGAGTGTGATGCCATCGACAGTCGCTAACTTGAAAGTTCCCTCTCCAAGCCTCTGTTCAATGGCATACGGTCCTTCCGAGATTGGATTCGTGTGTGATTGGGTAGGAGAAACCCGTTTCAGGACGAGATTGCTTATTTCAAAGTTTCTAGGTCAGACTTTAATGTTGTAATACCGGGCGAATCGGTGTCGATGCGCAGCTACCCTCGGATCAGCTTCCACACGCTTCTCATCTACAAAGTCAAGAGATTCTAAAAGGAGATATTTATTTGTTTTAGGATTGTAGTAAGTCAATCGATGAGACAGAACCTCGAGCTCAATAGAAGTGACAGCTTTTGAACCATAAGAAAGGGCGAATGGAGTATGGCCAGTCGCAGATTTGTGGGTGGCCCTGTAAGCCAACAATGCTGTCGGGAGTTCATCCTTCCACTTGCGTCTAGTCTTCTCCAAACGCTTCTTCAAAATGGACTTTATGATTTTATATACAGCTTCAATATGTCTATATGCTTGAGGGTGAGCGACCACTGCAAATCTCTTTTCAATACGATACCTCCAACATAAGTCTTTGAATTCGGCACAATCGAACTGAGTTCCATTATCTGTTACAATAGTTCATGGTAGACCGAAATGACATATGATGTTTCAGACTATAAAGCTGATTACTTTCTTGGTTGTGATCGTGGCTAAAGGTTCTGTTTCAGCCCATTTGGTGAAGTAATCAACTGCAACGATAGCGTACTTTGCGCCACCTTTAGAGATCGGTAAGGAACCGATAATGTCTATACCCCAAATGGCAAACGGCCATGGGCTGATCATTTGTGTGATTTCCGTCGGTGGAGCTCTTGGAACTTTTGCATATATCTATCACTTATCACATAGTCTTACATAGTCAGCGGCGTCTCGATTTACGGTTGGCCAATAATACCCGTAACGAAGTATTTTCTTTGCTAGAGTTTCCCCCCTTCTTGTGATCACCACATTCCCCTTCATAAACTTCATTTAGGACACGTTTTGTCTCATCATGAGCGACACATCGGAGTAGGGGAACAGAGAAAACTTTCCTGTACATAATTCCTTCTTGCATGATATACCGTGAAGCTTTGCGAAGGATTTGTCGCTTTTCATTCCTTCGTTCGGGAAGAACTCCCTATAACAAATAGTCTTTAATCGGAGTTATCCACGACAACCTCTCAGGCCTCACTTCCAATGTCCGATCGATTTCTATCATGTTTATACTTAGGGCATTTAATAATTCGACCGGAACCAAGCCTATCTACTGTGCGTCATCGTGCTAGCAAACTGCCACCGAATCAGCCTCTCTGTTTCGATCCCGCGGAATATGCGAAATGTCATAGTACTCAAATTCTACTAATAACTCTTAGACTTGGATAAGGTATGTAGCAATCCATTGTCCTTTAGCTTGATAATCTCCCCTGACTTAGTACACTACCAACTGTGAATCGCAATAGATTTCAAGAGACTTTATTCCCAGTTATCTGGCGAGTTTAAGTCTAGCAACCAAAGCATCGTACAGCTTCGTTGTTTGTCGTTAGGAAATCAAGCTTTAAAGCATAACAGATTGACCGACCTTCGGGAGTTACAAGCACAAATCAAGCTCCAGAAAAATGATCATTGGATGCTCAATCAGTATACAATTTCCATCGTGTGGTAGGGATTTCACTGCTCTCCGGGGAAACATCCTGCGCAGTGAATTCAGCTACAAAATCTATCAGTGCTTGACCCTAGATAGCCCTTCGAGGGAGATAAGTAATAAAGAATTGACTGAGCTCGATATTCCACTTGAGAAACCTTATAGATGTCTCAGGTCACTGTAGGACCTATCGTAACGGCTGGTCAGTGTAAACATTGATCGAGTGTACCTGGAAGTATGGCCGAAACTTTCATGATGCAATTAGCAAGCAGTATGCCAGTTTCTCTATTTTAGGATAGTTCCTTTCAGCTTCCGTTAATATTTTGCTGACGTAATACACTGGCCTCTAGATCCGATCCTCCTCGCGAAGAAATGCGGCACTTATAGCGTGTGCTGATATGGCCAAATAAATGTACAAATCTTCATGATCCACCTGCTTTAACAAGATAGGGGGTCTCTCCAAATGATTCACCAAGGTTTGAAATGCATCTTTACAATCCTGTGTCCATTCAAACTTTCTTTCCCCTTTCCTAATCAAGTCAAAGAAAGGAATGCATTTGTCGGTAGCTCTAGAAATAAATCGGCTTAAGGCAGCAACTTTCCCATTCAGACTCTGTACTTGTTTAATAGTCCTTGGCGCTTGGATATCGCAGATAACCTGGATCTTCTTGGGATTAACTTCTATTCCACAGGCGTTAACAATAAAGCCCAAGAATTTCCCTGACGCAACACTAAAAGAACACTTCAAAGGATTTATTTTCATTTGTAGTATCGGAGGATGTCGAACATTTCTGCCAAGTCTCTAATGTGGTCGCTTGATCGTCCTGACTTCACGAGCATATCATCCACATACACTTCCATCGTTTTTCCAATCTGATCTTTAAACATCCTATTAACTAAGTGTTGATAAGTTTCTCTTGCATTCTTTAATCCAAGCGGCATTACTATATAGCAGTACAATCCAACATCGGTAATGAAACTGGTGTGCTCCTGATCGAGAATATGCATTCGGATTTGGTTATATCCCGAGTACACATCCATGAAGGATAGCAGTTCGTGTCCCGCGGTTGAATCCACTAGTTTGTCGATCCTCCGAAGGGGAATACTATCTTTTGGACACGCCTTGTTCAAATCTGAGTAATCAATGCATGTTCTCCATTTCTCATTCGCTTTTTTCACAAGTACAGGATTAGATATCCATTTATGGTAGAGGGAGTCTTGGATAAATCCATTGTCTTTGAGTCTATCCACCTCATCTTAGAGAGCAGCAGATCTCTCCGGATCCATGCTGCGTCTTTTCTGTTTCACCGCAACTTGCCTCGAGTCGATATTCAATGCATGGCTCGCAATGGCAGGTGAGATCCCACACATGTTAGACTAAGTCCAAGCGAATACGTCAAGGTTCACTCGGAGAAATCCGGCAAGTTCTTTCATCATCGGAGGGCTGAGCTATGATTCGATCTTTGAGACTCATGACGGGTCATCATGGCTGACCGCGATATTAATTATAAGCTCGGTCGGTGCAGCCTTGGTCTCTTTGGGCTCCTCCTCATCATCCTCAGATCTATATCTATATAGAACCGATTGTGATGCCCGAGCCAAGGCTCAGGCGCTGATTGTCAATCTTCGGTATCTTGGATGCAGACAGTCTTGTCCACACCCTTACCTTTTTCTTTGCGTCGAGCATCTCTCAACCCAACTACATAACAGGCACGTCCCTTTGCCTAATTGCCATGAACAACTCCAACACCATTTTCTGTCAGAAACTTCAAAGTCAAACACAATGAGGCAAGAGCTGCCCGGAATTCGGTTATGGCCGGTCGACCCAGAAAAACGTTGTATGAAGAGTCAACATCCAAAACAACAAACGACAACATCCGCACTCTCCTTCATGCACCTTCTCCTAACTCCACGGGTAGCTCGACTTAACCAACGGCTTTAGTTGCAACGCCGTTAAAACCGTGTATACGAGCTTTAGATGGTTTTAAATCTTTGGCTTCCATCCTCATTTGATCATAGGCTTTTTTGAAAATTATATTTACTAAACTTCCACAATCAATCAATATCCTTCTCACCAAAGGAGAGCCAATCATGGCCGAAATGACCATTGGATCGATCGTTGGAGCATCCACCTTGTCTGCATCTTTATTTCTAAACATGATATCATCTGCCATCGTACATTGGTATTTCGTCGGAGTTCCATCCTCTGTGCTTGAACAACATTCAAAATCCATATGCTTAATCGCATTAACGTAGTGTTCCATCTCATGCCAACTTTTTTCAGCCGGATGTGGTCTTTCAACTATTATATTGATCACTAATTTTCCTTTGGTCCGCGCAGGTTCCTCAGCCCTATGCGGTACTTGTCCTCGATTGGGGTCGGATGTCCCCTGCCCGTCATCCTGCGAGTTTTTTACGAATTGTTTTAACTTCCTTTCTCGAATCAGCTTTTCAATAACATCCTGGTGGTGCCTGCATTCATTGGTGTTATGCCCATAACATTCATGAAACTGGCAATATTTCTCGGTTTGTTTTTGCTTCTCAGTTGATTATTTTGGAGGCGGCTTTCAATACTGCATGGTATTGCAAGTAGACAAATAGACATTCTCCTGGGTCATATTCAGTGGTGTGTAAGTGTTGTACATCGGAATCCTTGGCTTTCCTCTTCCAGAACCTTCTTCCGTTCTCGACTCCTATCTCCGCCTTTCTTTTACTGGTTCGGTTTGTTTTGGACATTCACTTGAACTTTTCCAGAGCTTTCATCGGATTGCTTTACTGCAATATTACTCTGCACTCCCTCTCCACTTGGTCCTGCAATATTCCTCTTCCTGGAGGATCCGGCTTCCTCCTTTCTCAATATTGAGCTGCCTTTGCATAAAAGCGTTCCAATGTTGTGGGGGGCTTGCCAGCCAACCAATCGTCGAAGTCAGATTCTGGATCTATCTCACTCGTTACGGCCATCAATACCACATGGTTATTTGGATTACTGATCTCAATAACAGCCGTATGAAATCTCTCCAAATAATCTTTTAATGATTCTCCTGGAGCCAAGATCATGCTGGACAGGGACATTACATCCTTAGGACGAGTTGCGTGCATTTGGAACTGCTCCACAAACTTTGTTGACAAATCATCAAATCTAGATATTAATCGCGGGAGCAGCCTTGTGAACCACATTGTCGCTATTCCAGAGAGAGTAATGGGAAAACAGTACACTTGGTTGCATCATCCGCTCATGAGGAATCCATTAGCCATTCATATCTCATGATGTGCTACATGGGGTCATTTTTTTCCTCATAGGCGGGCATCGATGGCATATTAAACCTCCTTGGATATGCCGCATGTAGGACATTATCAATGAACGTGGTATGGCTTCTTGAGATTCCCCAGTCGTTGTTAGTCAAGCCCTGGCTCTCTCTCACTAACTGTCTGACCATTGCCGATAAGTCCGGCGTTTGGATGGTTGGTACCAAGCGGTGGTCGTGTTCCACCTCGCGTGAATGTTCCGGTCGATGCTGGCGGGCCATCTTACGCCTTCTTGGTTCACCATCTTCCCGATGTGCATCTCGTAAATATGCTTTGTTGTTATTTTGGGGAAGCATTTGGTCAACATTTAACTGAACTCCATCATTCAACAACTCCAGTTTGAATCCCAATATGCATAGGTTAGTTCCCTTCTCTAACAGAGGGATCATCGCTAATTATTCCTGGTAAACCGCGATGGTCTGCTTGTTGATGCCCTGAAGTTTCTGCATGATATTTGTCTGTTTTGCGATGCCTATGTCCATGATACCCGTTTGATCTAGAGTTCTTCGATGCCGAGTAAGGGGTGGGGTGCCTCCTTGCTTTTCCCCACTATTGCTGAGTGAGTTGATTCATTAGGTCAATATTGACCTAGATCTGCTGATTTAACTCTCGATGGCTATTCATTAGCTCTCTTATTAGATTCTGAAATTCAGCTCTCGTAATAGAGTCAGTTCGGTTTTGGACTTCAACTGTTTAGCATTCACATTCGCTGGTTGACTGCTTGAGTTTCCTTGTTGGATAGTAGTGTTTTCATTTCCTTCCATGTTCTGTGAATTAGATCTAGTCTTCCTCGCCATTATTAATAGCTTTTCTTAGATTTCTGCAAATCTGAGTAGTATGAGAAACTTCCTAAGGATTACTACAGATCTCCTTCAGGGGATTTATCCAATCCAGTAGCAACAAAGGGATCCTAATAAACTGAGATTCAGAGTTCTCGGTGAAAGCGCCAAAATGTTTGCAACTAAGTTGGTCACAAACATCCAAGAATAGTTTTTGTAGAGAAGTAAGTGAAGAAAAATAAAATTAAACTGAATAGATAAATCAACAATTAATAGAGAATCAACTATAATCAGAGACGCATAAATTTAGAGTGGTTTGGCATTGTATGCCTACGTCCACTTGGAAGACTATCCTTTATTAATCACTAATAAATCTGATTAGATCAGTAGAAAATAGTAAGCACTTGATTACAATAGAGTCTACAGTAACCAGCAGCGTAAAGATCCCGATAATGAACCAAAATGCACGTATTTATAGGGACAGATGATGAGATATTTCACTAGGATTTTGGCAGAAGGCTCTCTAGGTCCATAGGGGCCCACCATAATGATCGGTGGCCCTAACTTGATACCTTGGAACGATCGGCCTAAGTTTCACCGATCGTTATTTTTGTCTTCAATTTATGTGCGATCGTTTTTGGAGGGTCCCACATGCCTCTTGAACTTGTCCCTAAAATATGAAGTCATTATGAGTTGTAGATTGTAAGATATGGATCAACCTTTGCTACATTTAGAATGTTCACTGAGCTAAACCAATCATTATGAAGGATCGGAAATAACGATCGACCTAAAATGATCGGCCATCTTCATATCTCAAGGTCTTGACCTGCGATTGTTTTTGTGGGCTCCACTCTTCAATATACTGGTGCTCTGAAAGTTTCAAGTGATTTGGCCTTGTGGATTTGGAGATATCGATCGATCTCCGTTGATTTGAGTTGTTTCATGGATCGTTCTCGATCAATCCATATAAATCCTTGCTTCATTCATAACTTGAGCATACAAACTCCGATCGACTCCAAATTTGAAATGTAACTTCACGGGGCTATGCCAATCACTCTATACTGATTGCACCTTGATCGGGACTTGGTCCAAATCTGCCCAACCATTGTCCATAGTATTGTATATGATCGATTCTTAAGGCTGATAACCATCTGTTCATAGCCAAGTCGATGATATCACGACATTGCCAAAAGTTGGGATAACAGCATGGTTAATAATAATTGTTATCATTGAACAAAGCATTTTTCTTTGGATTAGTCAAGCTATATGCAGACGATGTTGGAATTTTGACCAAAACCATATTCCATAAGTCCTAATGTACTATAATACCGATGAAGAGAAACGGTGTAAATAATTGTTACTTGTAATGGTCCACCTTTCTTACTACTAAAGAGACACTTAATATACTCACGATATTCATGTGCCAATCATATAAGAGTCTGAAAACAAGCCGTTGGGGTAAAAAGAAGAGGAAAAGACAAGAAGAAAGGAGACACAGAATCTCACATCATAAGGCAATTACACATAATAATCAAAATAAGATAATACATAGTATCATTTGCAAAATGAACATCAGAGTTACACAAATGCCAGCTGTAGCCAGAGATAGTTGTAACTGCCTATCCCTACAATGCTGATATAATAAATATACATATATAGTAGAAATAAATAAGACAACTAGATATCATCGAAGCCACCTGCTCTTTGCTCCTCCAACATGCATCCGTCAGAACTAGGACTACTTGACTACTCATACAAATTTGAGTACCCAAGAGCTTTATGGAAAGAAAGAAAAACTTTGGGTTAGACATGGGTCTGGTGTGAGTAAACTCCAAATAACGATTTACTAAACTTATAAATCCCTTTAAGAATAAAGGTATCTCGTAAGACCATGCCGCACATAAACACCGATGGGTTTTTACCTTACGATAACCAAACATTTTTATAGAAAATCCAGTGATATTATGATAATGTCTAGGGTTTAAAATTAATACTGAATCGTGGCCGAAATTGTTACATTAATTAAATTCCAGCATAATAGGTATACTACTAAGTCCGTAAATACACCTATTGGAAATTGGATTCCATACAATGGTAAGGCTATTGGGGTACCATCTGTCACAATACACCTCAAGATAAAATGTACCGAGGTCAAACCTATCGACCCCTACAAATCAGGACCGGCCTACCCCTTACTAGATAGTATCAAATATGCCATCACCCTAGTTGTTAAACAACCGTGCCAGCGCCACTAGCATACATAAATTGAGAATATTGATCTATATCGGGTGATGACCATACCCTAATGGGAGCGACCCATATAGCCCTGAAGCATATCCCCTATTTTAGCTATTCCTAATTGTGAGGTTTAATGCTATGTTTTACCTTTTTATATAGCAATCCCACTTGGAATGCTAATACTGTCTTCCAAGCGACAATGCAATGTTAGCATTCGTCCATACAAGTTGTTCAAGATATGAACAAACCTAGGCCCTACTTTTGCCACATCCATTTTGGGATCACCCTCAAGATTAGTAGCTAGTAACCCTTGCACTTCAAAGATCTTCGTCTTCGATCCCAGCATCTTCTAAATGTTACCGATTTGAACGCTTACGTTAGTTCGAAGTGGTTTTCGGATAACTCATGCTATCCGATCTCGGTCTCTTCGAACCAACATTCGGTAATTTTAAAAGAGTCAAGTTATCAATAGTGGACAACTCCACTATCAAGGATGCGTATAGATTTGCATATGAAAAATAAGACATCCTATACTTATCTCCACTTCCTGATTTCAAACAATACTATCCCTTGATTAACAATGAAGTCGGACAGGTTAGAAACTTACCTTGACTCGACATACATTCTTACTACTCAGGATAGAGACGAGTTTCCATATCTTAGAATTTGGTGTTAAGTATACGATGGAATATCTTCCATATACTTAATTTATCATGACTCGTTTATCGAAATTAACTCCCTTATGTTTATCACATTTCCGACATTTCGACTTCTCTATCCCTCGCCTAAAAAATCTAGGTTCTATATCTCACAGATAAAGGAAAATCTGCTCATCGGCTTTTATTATTAAATACAAGATTACTTTTTTCTAATAAAAGGTGTTAATGTTTTAGTGTGACATATTTATATTTGTTTGGCTACTTAATGGCACAAACAAAGAGAATCTCTTGCATTTAAACCATTCTTTGTAAAAGAAAGCTGCTTTTTAAACAAACTGATCCTTTGAAATAAAGTAATTAAAAATTAAAAACCTTTATTTAATTAATAAAAAATAAGTTTTAACCTTTATTTAATAATAATTAAATCTTAATTAAATATTAACTTAATTAATAATTAATTAATAATTAACCCTACCTCATTAATAACTAATTAATTAAACCTTACTTAATTAATAATTAATAATTAAATCTTACTTAAATAATAATTAATTAAATAATTAACCTTTACTTAATTAATAAATAATCGACCTTTACTTAATTAATAAATAATTAACCTTTACTTAATTAACTAATTATAATTATCTTACTTCATTAATAATTAAGTGCTAATTACCTTTACTTAACTAATAATTAAGTACTAATTATCTTTACTTAATTAATTAATTAAATAATCCTTAAACCCTTACTTAGTTAATAAGTAATAGTTACCTTTTAACACTTATAGTTTCTTGAAATACTTTTTTTCAAAAATACTTAAGATCAAAACACTTTTAGTGTACAAAAATGTTCGTTTTTACAAACTACATCCATAACGACTATCACTATGAATGTCATAACCTCAAAACTAGTTTTATACACCAAATGCCCATTTAAATCCTTACCTTTTATAATTTAAATTCCTTTATAAATTTTGTATAAAGTTTTGGAAGCTAAAAAGTAAAGTCTGAAACTTTATAAACTTTTCTAGAAAATAAAATAAGTAAACAAGTCTAAATCCAAGGGATCTTGTCGTGAAAACGCAACAAATTCAAGTGCTACTTTCCAAACAGCATACAACATCCATACATAAATCCATACACTTAAACAAATGCCATACCAAACATATAACAAGTAAAGATAATTACTTTCACACCATTACTCAACTTTTAGACCTCATTTCCAAGTCCACAACACATTACATAGAAGCACTAAACACAACAACACCGCCTTTCAACCAAACATTCAACAACAATTATTATCAACATAAAAAGTTTAAAACTTTGGTTAAAAGGGTGAGCTTTACTCACAAAAAATCACCCAAAATAAATCAAACTACCACTACAACTTGTATCGACCCTATATTTTGGATTTTCTTTGAAAAATTTGGATTTTTAGCCTTGGGTAGTGGATTTTGGTTCGGCCTTGAGTAGAGGAGGGCTCGATTTTGGGTTTGAGAGGGGGTTTGGGCTTGCTGTTGGAAGAGAAGAGGTGTGGGAAAGGAAAGAAGTAAGATTTAGCTTGGTTTTAAGGATTTATAATGAAAGAAGACATGATTTTTAATTTTGAAAAACTTTGGAAGCCATTAAAGTGAAAATGGAGCTTTTGAAAGAGGAAACAAAAGTTTTGAAATGAATAAGTGGAAGTAAAATGAAAATTAGAAAAAGAAGAAATAGTTTTATACAAAATGAAGTAAGGGAATTACCCTTTTACCCTTAGGTCACTTACCCTCCACTCATCTTTTTTCGCATCATCACCTCCCCCCTTAGGTCCTTCAATACGCAACAACCACCCTCCTTCATCATATTACCTCACTTCCTCCCATGATGTTACAATAAAATGTGACATCTTCTTTGAAAAAATGTCACATCTCTTTTCCTTTTACTTTATAAGTAAATAAATTTCACCATATATTATTATTTACCATACATATGTGATTAGTATGTATATGAATACTAGAGTGTGCACAACATTTCCGATAACTTTTGGATGATCAGAAATCGAAAATCCAAAAAATGATTTCGGTCACATTTTCGATTTTTCTTCAAAATATTATTTTTGTAAATTAAATTTGAAAACAACTTAACCGTCACCGGTTATTATTTAAAAGAGGTATATTTGAGTTATAAAATCTATTAATTAATTATTTAAAAATTATTAAATATTCATATTTATAGGGATTAAATTACGGGTCGTTACATTAGTGTTAGTACCTTAAATATTGGTTTTGATGATAACAACTAAAGGAAATTATATAAAATAAAGATACTAATGTTTTATCAAGATATATATAGTATATAGTGCAGAATATTAAATAGGTGTTGATTAAGAAGACTGTACAATATCAAGAGTGGATTCAAGATGCTGATATAGAGTTTCAAAAGTTCAAGAACGAAGACTCATGAGTATTGAAGAGTTCAAGATTTCAAGATATTCCAGATAAGTTATAGAGTCGTAGAATTTATGTTAAAACCTTAATAGCACTTTCCTGATCTCTCTCACGTTCTAATTTTGTTTCAAATTGTTTTTCAAATATTCTGTTTTTAAAATAATCTTTTTAAAATATTTCTCAAAATGATTTTCAAATCTCTTATACTTATAAAGATATTATTTTAGTGTTTTTAAGTTTATATATATTGAATTTTTGTTTATACTTTAATAATTTTTAACTATATTGATTTTATATATATTAGTTACATTATATTGAATATTCTTATTAAATCTTTTAAAATTATTTTATGAAGTTTTATCAATTTATATTTTGATTAAAATGTGTATAAACTATATTTAAATGATTCTACAAAGTATCAAATTATTTTACAAACCAACGGATTTTCAAAATAATTTATATAAGGTGTTTTTCAAAATACAAAGAGATATGTCGACGTATCCTATCTATGTATGTCGACATAGTGGCCGTAAAATTCAAAATTCAAATTTGAATGGAAGTGTCTTTTCGTTGTATCTCTTCGTGAATGGACATGACCATTGTTTTCCTATATATACCAGACTTCCAAATGATTTTCATTAACTACTTTCTTATTTTTCTCTTCTCTTTTCACTCTCTTGATTTCTAAATCAATTTCTATCGAAACTCTGTTGAAATTCAACATAATCAAATTCAATCATTACTAGTTGGATTCTCTTTCATATACTCTCTGATTTCTCTCATCCCTCTCGCTCAAACCAAGATCAAAGTGCTAATCAAGAGTTACAGAATCAATTGTAATCAAGATCAAAGATCATAGTCTGTAAACTCTATCAAATCATACTCTTATACTTTGTGGTGTGCTTGGTATCCCTGAAATCCAAGTAGGTGTAACTGTAGCCAGATTAAATCAATTGGGTGTGCTTAGTAGCTCGTAAATATAGTGGGTGTGCTTGTGGCTCAGAAATCAAGTGGCTCTACCCAGAGGCCGGGATTTTGGAGGGTATGTCTCGTAGCCTTGAAATTGAGATTGTATTTGCATTTACTAGTTGAAAAGAAATCCGTGCAAGGAATTATGCGGGACTGGATAAAGGGCAACTCTAAACCAGTATAAAATCCTAGTGTGTTCTTTCCTTTTTTACTTTTACTGCATTTACTTTTATTTGTATTTTGATTCTGTGATTATTTCTGTGATTGTTAATTACATCATTCCAAGTGAAATCTTAATTTTTTTGAATATTATTCATATAATCCATTAAACACTATTTACCCCCCCTCCTCCTCTAGTATTAATTTAGCCTTAAGATCCCTATTCTGCTGACTCACAATTAGTACTAGGTACTGCTTATAGTAGTAAAATTAGATTTTACTGAAAAGATGTGCAAATGATAAATTCAGCAAAAATATCGCACCACTAGTTAAGATGTCGTGTGAACATTATATTTAAATTGTTCAATATTAATCGATGATTGAATTTTCACCTTCTAGTCGTACAACCGTAATGATGAATACTCTGAAAAACCATATGATTTAATTAATTTATAATCATTGTAAATTAATTTAATTAATTAATATTTATGAAATATTAATTATTATATTTTATGTGATTTTTTTGAATGCCATTAGTACTTAATAAAGTGTGCATATATAAAAGTTATATATGTATGTATCGATACACGATATCGATAAAGATTGAAATTTGATTTAAATACATTAATTACTATATCGATTTAGTAATTTTAAACGCCTATCTAGGCACATTCTTGGCTGGCCATGCACGATGGGGGAAGGGGATTTGATTAAGATTTAATAAGGAATTAAAGCGGGAAATTTTTTAAGGATGGAATTGGAAAGGTGTCGATGCTTCCTTTAAAACAAAGTTTCTTTCTTTCATTCATCAATTCTCCTGACAATTCATTTTCTCCTACTCTCTTGCCCTCTCCCTTAATGGCCAGAAATTCCATGGTTCATGGAAATGAAATTACAAAAATAAATTAATAAAATAAATACAAAAGTTGTGCTTTAGAACATTGTAATTTCTAGGGGTGATTCAATCAAATCAAGGAGTTTTACCCTTTATTGAAGGTGTGATTTTTGGCATTATATTAAGATAATTTTCTAATCTTATTTTGTTATGAATACATGATGTTAATATAGTTTAGAACCTAGTATGCTTCATCTCTTTTTTTATTTTTTTATCTTGTATGTATAATTTAGATTCCAAATATTATATAACAAATTTGTATATGCTTGGTGTTGGACATATTTCGACCGGTCTTTGCCAAACCAAATACCATCTCCCCCATCGCCAAACCAAGGCCTTTCCATCCCACTACCGAACCAAGCACACCGGTCCACTCAACATGCTTCCCATCGAACCAAGTACACCGGTCCACTCACCACTTCCTACCGAACCAAGTACACCGGTCCACTCAACATGCTTCCCACCGAACCAAGTACACCGGTCCACTCACCTCTTCCTACCGAACCAAGTACACCGGTCCACTCAACATGCTTCCCACCGAACCAAGTACACCGGTCCACTCACCTCTTCCTACCGAACCAAGTACACCGGTCCACTCACCTCTTCCCACCGAACGAAGCAACCGGGCCACTCATCTCACCACCGAACCAAAGGAAACCGGACCAGATCCACCAGGCCAGATTACGTCAGCCCAGGCCCGCCAGCTGCTATATACCTCCAAGACCCCTACCCCCAGCCTCACTCTATAAATAGAGGGGCAGGGGTACAGCAATGGGGGACAAGTTTTGAGAGCTCAAGCACGGAGAGAACTTTCAAACAACTTTCTTTTACTTGTATCAAAGCTTTGTACTTGTAATCAAAACAAAAGAAGAGAAATAACATATAAAGTGGACGTAGGTACATCTGGCTGAACCACTATAAATCTACGTGTCTTTTTACAGTTTAGCCCCTGCTTTTCATATATTTGCATAAATCACCCAAATCACTAAGAACAACATAAGATCTACTAAATCATACGACTTTGAGGTGTTTGTCCATTTTTTGTGCAAACATTTTTGGTGCTTTCACTGAGAGCTAGAAGCTCGAAGCTTTAGCTTCATCCACTTAACAGTTTTCCTAACAGCGTCGTTCGCCACTTGGAAAACATGCCTCCCAAACAGAGAAAAGATGTTAACAAAGGAAAAAACATCGCATCCAGCAGTCTTCCAGATCCAGCTGTCACGAATCAAGTAAATCGTCCTCCTCCAGCAGCAGTAACAAATGAAGGACAGGCTAACCCAACCACTCCTGCCACAGAACAGCCTGCAGCAATTACTAGGGCAGATTTGGACAGAGTTGTGGTTGAAGTAACTAACCGCTTCACGTCCCAGCAGGAAGCCTTGGTGGACCATCTCATGTCACGCTTAAGGGACGCTGAAGAATCCAACCGCAACACTGAATCATGGGGCGAGTCCCAATCTGGAGGATCTCAGAGACAACAAAGATCTTCCTTCTTCGAAGGAGCTAACGACAGAAGTAGCCATGGTAGGAGCCGAGACCGAGCACAGCCCGAAGTTAGACCTGAGGAAACGTTTGGTACCGAACCCAACGGGGGAGGTACCGGATGAAGGTCAACTGTAGCTGAGCCTGTCATACTGCCTAACCACGGAAACGCCGGTGAACGGGGCCGAGCTAGAGTCCAGCCCAAAGTTGGACCCGAGGAAGTGCTTAGATCAGAACCCAGCAGGGGAAGATCAAGGCAAGGGCCAACTGTGGCTGGCCCTAGCATGCTCCCAGAAGATCAAAGGCAGCCGCTGGAAAATATGAGGAATGATAGACGATACCATCCCTACAGGTCATCTGGACGGAATCAATCCCATAGAACAGAACCAAATTCCTTTCTATCTGCTCCAAATTCTGATGAAAGGATGGCACGCTTATTCAGAGAGTGCGTCCAACGGGAGCAAAGAGATCGAGGAATAGGCGCTAGGGTAACCAGCCCTTTCGCCCGCAATATCGAAATTGCTATCACCCCCCGAGAATGGAAGATGCCAACAATGGAACCTTACAAGGGAACCTCCAACCCCATCATACACTTACAAAGATACACACAGCATATGCTCATGAGTGGAGCAACAGAGGGAGTACTGTGCAAATGCTTTCCACTATTCTTAGCAGATCTCGCTACCTCCTGGTTCTGTCATTTACCCCAGGGATCCATCAGCTCGTGGGAAATGTTGAAAGAAAAGTTTATCAGTCAGTTCCACATTCATGTGGAACAACCTAAGGACGCTTATTCCTTATCCAGCATCAAACAGAAACCCGGAGAAAAACTGCAACAATACCTAACCCGATTCAATGCCGCAGCGGCCGCAGTCCAAGATGCCGACGAGAAGCTTATCCTAATGGCCCTCTGTAGTGGTGTGCATCCGGACACTAAATTCGCTAGACGGTTGACAAAAGAAAAACCAGCTACTTTACCCGATTTCTTCCATGAAGCCGGAAAATATATGAGGCTCGAGGATGCTGCCGTTGAGGGGCAGTCAGGACAGCAAAATAAGGCAACTCACAGCAACGCCCCTGCTGTGGCAAGGGACGTTCGAAGAAATGATTCCAGAGACAATGCTGGGGGCAAGAAGGGAGAAAAGCGCCTATATCGACCTGGACCGAGATTCGATACTTACACTCCTTTGAACGAGACCGTCGAAAATATCTTCCTTGCCACCTAAGGCGAAGTTAGATACAAACGCCCACCATACAAGAAGGAATCAGATAACGCGCAGAAGTCTGGAAAGTTCTACCGCTTCCACAAATCTCATGGGCATGACACCAATGAATGCCATCATCTCCGGGACTTGATTGAGGAACACATCAGAAGGAAGAAACTGGAACGCTATGTAAAAGGTCAGGACAGGACTCCAGCTCCTGCCAATGAGAACCCAAGGCTACCCTCACCGGAGATCGGTAGAAGAAACCGCAACACTAGCAGCTCTAGTCAAGAGAAGATAGTGGTCCATACCATCTCGGGAGGACTGCACATCGCTGACAGAAGCTGGAAAGAAATGGAAAGATATGGAAAGTCGCTTAGAGACAATAAAGACTGTGTCAATTCGGTTATAGAAGAGCGCCACCCGAAGCGGAAAGAAAGTGATGACATCACATTCGGTAAGTGTGACCTAGAAGGAAGGCAATACCCTCACATGGATCCCATGGTTATCTCTACCCGGCTCGGCCCCGCCGAGGTTTACCGAATCCTAGTAGACACTGGAAGCTCAGTAAACATCCTGTTCAAACATGCATTCGACAGAATGAAGCTATCAATGAAGGATGTATCTCCCTGCGATAAACCACTACACGGTTTCACTAGGGATGCAAAGATTCCCCTCGGGCAACTGGACCTCTTTGTTGAGATTGGAAGCCATCCCCGCTCCGTCGTACGGAAACAGACGTTTGTGCTAATAGAAAACCATTCGGCCTACAACGCCTTCTTAGGAAGACCAGCCTTGTCTGACTTCCAAATTGTCCTAGCCCCATGGTGCCTAAAAATGAAGTTTCCAACGGACAATGGAATAGGGGAAGTAGAAGGAGACCAGGACGTTGCTCGAGACTGCTATGTGACTGAACTCCGCAACAACCACAGGAAGGATAAAGGGAAGGGTGTAGAGATTGCCCTCTGCACGAAAAGTCTAGAAGCATAGCAACTAAAGAAAGCTCCTCCTCTTCGATATACCAGCGACCCTTTCAATGAATTAGACCCTAGGGACAAAGAGGAGGAGGCCACCGCCGAGCCTGCAGAGGCTATGGAGTTTATATCTGTAGACAAGCACGACTCAAGTAGACTATTGAAAATTGGGTCCCAACTAAAAGCTGAATTGAAGGAACAACTCATCGATTTTCTCTGCCACAACTTGGATGTATTCGCATGGTCACACGTTGACATGACCGGAATCTCCCCCGACATAGCATGCCACATATTAAACATTGATCCTACCAAGGCGCCCGTAAAACAAAGAAAGAGAAGTATGGGGGCAGAACGATCAGCAGCCCTCGATGAAGAAGTAAAGAATCTACTCGCCAATGACTTCATACGAGAAGCTATCTACCCGGAATGGATCGCCAACCCGGTGCTGGTAAAGAAGGCTAATGGGAAGTGGCGAACCTGCATTGACTTTTCCAACCTAAACGACGCCTGCCCAAAGGATTGCTTCCCACTTCCCCGAATCGACCAACTTGTAGACAGCACAACCGGGCACGAGCTCCTATCTTTTATGGACGCATACTCAGGATATAACCAAATTCCTATGCATGCTCTCGACCAAGACCACACTAGTTTCATCACCGACCGGGGTTTATACTGCTATAAGGTAATGCCTTTCGGACTTAAAAATGCAGGAGCCACCTACCAGCGCCTCGTCAATAAGATGTTTGCAGGGCTAATAGGACAAACTATGGAAGTATATGTGGATGACATGCTGGTAAAGTCAAGGAAAGCCAAAGATCACGTAAGCCATCTAGGCGAGATGTTCCAGGTGCTTCGACAGTATGGAATGAAGTTGAATCCACTAAAGTGCTCCTTCGGAGTGTCATCAGGAAAGTTCTTAGGATTCATCGTCCATGCCAGGGGGATTGAAGCAAACCCTGAACAAGTCCGAGCGCTAAGGGATATCAAGATACCTTCCACTCGGAAGGAAATGCAAAGCCTGAATGGGAAAGTGGCCGCCCTAAGCCGATTCATCTCCAAGGCAACAGACAAGTGCATCCCCTTTTTCGAAGCTCTAAAGAAAGACAAAGGAAAGTTTGAATGGACTGACGAATGCTTGACCGCTTTCCTTAGCTTAATCGAACACCTCCAGAAACCACCGGTACTCTCAACTCCAAGCGAAGGCGAAGAATTATACCTATACCTTGCTGTGTCATCTCACGCCCTAAGCGCTGCCTTGATAAGGGAAGACAACCGCACGCAGCGGCCTATTTACTTCGTCAGTAAGAGGTTTACGGGGGCAGAAGTCAGATATCCTAAACTTGAGAAGCTAGCGTACTGTTTACTAATCACATCACGGAAACCGCGTCACTACTTCCAGTCCCATTCCATCAAAGTTCTGACCGATCAACCACTGTGGCAGGTACTCCATTGTCCCGACACTTCTGGGCGACTACTTAAATGGTGCATTGAACTAAGTCAGTATGATATCACCTATCACCCTCGCACCGCCATCAAGGGACAAGCCATGGCTGATTTCATTGCAGAATTCACTACCAACGAAGATAAGGAGCAATTAGAAACAGCAAAAGACATCAAGTGGAATCTCTTTGTGGATGGCGCATCGAACGAACAAGGCTCGGGGGCAAGTGTGGTAATAATCACTCCCAGGGGGAATAAGCTGCACTATGCTATAAGGTTGGAGTTCGCTGCCACCAACAACGATGCAGAATATGAAGCAGTGATAGCCGGACTAGAACTTGCCATAGAAATCGGAGCCAATTCTTTGTGTCTTCACAGCGATTCTCAACTTATTGTTAATCAAATACTAGGAGAATTCCAAGCTCGAGAAGAACGACTCATAGCATATTTAAAGAAGACCAAGTTACTTATCAGCCAATTGGACCACTACTTAGTCAAACACATCCCTCGGGAAGAGAACCAAGAGGCCGATGAATTGGCAAAGCAAGCAAGTATGAGAGACATCGCCATCTTCAGAGCAGTAACCATCTCAAAGCAACTGACCCCAAGTTTTGAGCAAGTAAATCTGATAGCTGCAACCGAAGAAGCAACTTGGATGACTCCCATCCGAGACTACCTACAAAGTGGCACACTACCCAACGGGCGCAACGAAGTCAAGAAAATCTTGAGGAAAGCCTCCCGCTACACAATACAAGAAGACATCCTCTATCGGCGTGGATTCTCTAACCCGTTATTAAGGTGTGTCGCTGGGAGGGAAGCCCAGGAAATCTTATTCAACATTCATCAGGGAAGCTGCGGAGATCACACCGGAGGGCAAACATTAGCAAAAAAGATACTCCGGTATGGATATTTATGGCCCACCTTAAGCAAGGATGCCTTAGATTTTGTCAAAAAGTGTGACAGATGCCAGAAGTTTGCTAAGATTCCGCGGCTACCAACAATTGAGATTACTCAAATGACCAACCCTTGGCCCTTCGCAATATGGGGAATTGACTTAATCGGCGAGCTACCAATGGGCCGAGGCGGGGCCAAATATGCTATAGTGGCAGTCGACTATTTCACCAAATGGGTGGAAGCAGAACCTCTGAATAAAGTATCTTCAGCAAAACGTTATTAACTTCTTGATCAAAAATGTTCTGTGCAGGTACGGAGTCCCACTCAAAATCATATCAGACAATGGACTTCAGTTTGACAGCGAGGAATTCGCCAACTGGTGCCGAGAGCACGGAATTCATAAAAGCTTCTCATCCGTAGCATATCCCCAGGCAAACGGACAAGTCGAAGCCGTCAACAAAATTCTGAAAACTCTAATAAAAAAGAAACTCGAAAAGTCAAAGGGCGCTTGGGTGGATGAACTCCCTACGGCACTATGGGCCTATCACACATCTTTCAGAACATCAACAGGGCATACTCCTTTCTCTTTGGCATACGGATCGGAGGCTATGCTCCCAGTTGAAATCATTGTGCCTTCCCACCGTAGGATCCACTATAACCCAGAAGAGAACGAAGAACTCCTTCACATGTCTTTGGATCTAGTGGAGGAGAGAAGAAATGATGCAGTCCTTAAAGCAGCGGCCCACAAGCAAAAAGTGGCAGCACAATACAACTCCAAAGTCAAGCATCGTACCTTACAAGAAGGGGACCTTGTCCTCAAGCGAAACTTCCCCCGCCCCGGAGCACTAGATCCAATCTGGGATGGACCATATGTAATTCATAAAGATCTCCACAATGGAGCTTATATTTTGTCAACAGTGGACGGAGAGGTGTTCCAGAGGGCATGGAACATCCAACACCTCCGTCGATACTTTTCTTAACTTGTACTGCCCATATGAAGTGAATTAACAAAGAGAATCAGTGGACGTAGGCCTTTTCGTGTCGAACCACTTTAAAAAACCTTGTCTCTTTTTTAACTTGTTCCTTTATATCTTGGCTGCTTGTTAACTTTATCCTTTTCTATTGAACAAAATCCTATGCCAGGCACTTCACAGCGCAACTTCACCTGGACAAGACCTAACAGGTACTACGCGAATCTATGCCCTCGCCAATGAGACACTTTTGCTCCGGCATCCCTATGCTGCGGGTTAACTCATTGCTCGCAATGGCCCTTAAAGCCAACTGTAATGAGCCGATTATAAGCCACCGAGAAGGCCGACTATAGCCGAGGCAGCTCATTATGGCATTCGGCTCGTCGGAAACTGTGGACCGACTATAAGCCCCAACATAAGGTGTGGCCAGCCAGGGGCAGTTCACAGTTGACGATCGGCACCCACGCTAGTCGGCCACAGTAAATCGAATAATACCCACGATTACGGGCCATAATGGCCCGGGTAGTTACTGTGCGCGATCTCGGCTCCGATGTGTCTTAAGTGCGGCTGTGGTAAAAAAGAATTAACTCCCCGCGGAGGCGTAAGATGGGTGACAAATGTCTCCAAGACCCACAGCTAGGGAAAGTGACTACAAAGCCCATTTGCCACGAACTTAAGCACATCGAAGGCCTTCCGTGATTGGAAGTTTTACTATTTCGCATATTTCAATTTTACTTAAGAAACTTTTTCTCCTATCCTCTGTAACAAACCCTGAAGTGCAGGACACAAAACAGGAGACACTCACTAATAGAAGCGGATACTCACAGCAAGATACTGGACCGCATCCCTTACTCAGTCACACAGGATATTCAAAGCTGCCATCTACAAGCAAAATATAAAGGACGGTATTTCCTTCTTTCATATATGCCTATAATTTTTTCACACCTCACGCTAACACTGCAAGTCATGAAATTATGTTTTAAACAAGAACGTGACATCAAACACGATTTAATTACAAGAATATGCATAGCTATATTTCTTATGCAACATGTCAAAATAGCAAAAACATTCAGAAGACGACAAAATCAGATTAAGTTAAAGAATTACACATCAAAAATAGAGCTATTTATTACAAGTGGCAAGAATTACAACCTAAAAGTTACTCTACTGTTTTAAGACTAACATATACAGCCATGTCAAGACCACAAAAAGAATTTTCCAGGTCTAATCAGGGAGCCGGCTGCGTTGGAGTCTCGTCCTTGTCCTGTTGCCCACTTGTCCGGTCAGAAAAAGAAATCATTAGTGATAAGCAACAGAGTTAACAAAAGAAGAAACTAATGAAGAAGAGGTTACCAGCAATTTCCCCTTGATCGTCTTGGTCGTCATCCCCTACTTCCACACCTGCCTCCTCAGTCGCGAACAACCGCATCCCCTCTTTCACCGCTGTCTTCTCCTCCTTGGAAAACTGAGCGGTGACCACATCCATCCTAAAGGCCGCTCCACCCTCCTTATCCGCTTCAGCCTTGGCCTCCTCTAGAGCCCTGAGGTAAATCCTAGCCATAACCCGGGGGTAGTCGTCCATCCAAGATAAGCTGCCCTGCTTCCAAATGCGAAAGTACATATCCTGCAGCATATCATCCATCATCCCCTCATTCTCCTCAAACTCCCTCATACGAGCCTCAGAAACCGATAGCCTTGCAATGGCAGCATCCCTCTCCAGTCGGTATCGCGAGAAGTCAGCCTGAAAGGTCCTCCTCATCACCTCCATCTTCTCCTTTAGCCTGACCTGAGCAAGCTCTGCGGCTTCAAGCTTCCTCGACAGCTCCTCTACCTGCTCAAGATCCGCCCTCCGAACCTCGTCCACTGTCGAGATGGCCATATTTATCTGCTCCTTGCAGGCAACCTCCATCTTCCGCAATTCCGCCTTACTAGCCTCCTCCATAGTCTTCCTCAACCGCCCGGAGGCAGCCTCATGCTGAGAAATCTGAATGGCCTGATCATCCAGCTGTTTGGCCTGATCTGAAACCATCAATCGTAGTCGGATATTGGAACTCCCAATCTCCTATCCAGCCTTAACCAGCCGGGCATGATGTCCCATCAGCTTCCTAGTCTCCTCCGCCACCCGATCAATATTAGCCTTGGCCTCGTCTCCCATGGTGACTATCCGAGTAGTAAGTAAATCGAGATCTAAGGACTTAGCCTCATCAAGCACCCGTACCATGGGATTGCGGGGAAGAAGGTGCTCACCGGTAACCTCGTCAAAGGTGATATCATGGGAACTTGGATCCAGATCAGGATGACCCGCAAATGGGTTACGAGCCAAGCCAGGACGATCAATCTGAGTAACAGTAGGATTTTCAGACGGGTGCGGAGAGAGTGCGAACTCAGTATCCTCCTCCGTGATATCATGAAGAGGCTGAATTGGGGGCTGAGGACCAAATGAAGATTCGGATAAGGGATGACTCCTCTTTCTCTTTTGCATACCCTCTTCGATAACCCCGAGAAGAGGACGGTAGCTGACTACATCCCCGGAACGGTGGGGCGAAGGCTTCGGCTTGGCGGAAGCTTTGGAGAGCTTGTATTGTTCAAGCCTGTGCCGAAGATCTAAGGCCTTGGCCGTTTTACCTGCTCCTGATATGAAGAACAAGTGTCACAAGCTTACATTAGTCCCTAATTCGAGAAACGCGGTAAATTAAAAGTTAAAAGAAGAAAGGAAACACATTGTTATACAAACCCTGGGGAAAAGTAGGATACTGCAATAAGTCCTGAATTTCATTCCAGGACGGGAGCGGATCATAAAATAGTCCTAAGTCTCTATCATAAATGGAGCCTGCAGAAGTCAAAAGTTCACCTTGAGTCATCGGAGCCACCTTGGCTGGAATAGCCTGGGAAGACACGCTTGCACCAGTCTTGGCCTTGTCAGCTTTCCCGGATTTCTCTACCAAAGCCGGTTCTCCGTCCAGCCCCTCGAAAGCCTGATGGAATGCATCATCCGTCCACTCCTGAATCTCTCCTGCCTGCCCAGGAAGCAAGGCCCCGATGCCATCGCCACCATCATCACCTTCCCGGTCATCTCCACCCTCACCTCTCTCCTCCTCTACGTCTTCCTCCCCCTGGGTAAGTGGACAATTGCTGGGGGAAGGACCGTCCGACTTCTTAAGTTTCTTGCCTCCGACAGCTGGAGGTTTTGTGAAAGGTTTCCTCTTGCCACTCTCTACTGTGACACCTCCCTTAGCTTGAGCAGCCGCCCTCTCCTCGGCCGTTTCCCTCTGCTTGACTACTGACTGCTGTGGAAGGATCAAGTTATACTCCAGAAGGGTCGCATTTCTGATCAGGTAGGCAGCTGATCTATCTCTCCTGGGGATAGCTTCTATCTCAGCCGCCGTCTGAACCAGGTGATCAGTCTCCACAACCGCAAAGCCACCTGTCGCTAGCAAAAATGAAAGCGTATGAGAAGAAGCATCGCAACCAGAATGGAAATTATAAATAAAGCATCGACTTACATCCAGAGGTGAAACGCCGAATCGAAACAGAGTCGTCCCTGACGAAGAACCACTCCTTCTTGAACATGCTGTACTTAGAATACAGATCCAAGACCGGCTTAAAGGTTACAGCTGACTCCAAGCTGATGTATGAGGACCCCTTCTTATAGCCTCTCAGATTATATAAGTACCAGATCTCCCGGTTGGAAGGAGCACGCCCATACTTCCTCTGGAAGATGACGAAGAGGCTCACCAATATAATATAGGAGTTAGGTTGAAGCTGGAATGGGGCCACCTTTAGATATGTAAGGAAGATGGCTACCCAAGCATTAAGAGGCGGGATGGCACCACACATGCAGTGGTATCTGCTGTAGGCAAAGTACCCTTCGAGAGGGTCGTATGGCACAACTTCTCTCCCTGGCAACAGCATTCGCGCCCTATCAATTCCGAAAGAACGGGAGATGACATCAAGCTGCTCTTCCTTAAGGGAGCTGGGAAAGCAATCGGGCGGGGAGTTCATAAGCTCCTGAGGGCCGTACCCGTCCACTAGTGATCTCAGGGTAGATCCGTGACGTTCCGGACCTGGCTGAACAGGGGGCACTGAGGAAGATTCTCCTTCGCCCTGGGACTTCTTTTTATCTGATCGAGTTTCTGCTTTTCGAGACATTTATCTGCAACATAAAAAGCGTACTGTTAGAGCGGAGGATGTAAACAAGCCGATGCAAAGGTTCATTCGGTAGGACAGATACAAAGGCTCATTCGGTAGGGCAGATACGAAGGCTCATTCGGTATTTGGGGATCTCAAGAGATCATCCGGTAATTCAGAATAGGCCCATTCGGCATTCAAACATACCTGGTTCGGTACTCAGATTGATTTGGTAATCGGGATGGTTCGGTCCTCAGATTGATTCGGTAATCAGTTTGGTTCGGCTATCTCAAAACGATAAAGAATGACAGTAACCTAAAGCCTCTATTTATAAGCAAAACATGTCGACCGGACCAACCGGTTCGGCACACCCAAGACCGAACGAAGCTACCTCGGCTACAGGAAAACAAAGCGCGGCACATACAAGCACGTACCCCACTTTGGGGGGCAAGTGTTGGACATATTTCGACCGGTCTTTGCCGAACCAAATACCATCTCCCCCATCGCCAAACCAAGGCCTTTCCATCCCACTACCGAACCAAGCACACCGGTCCACTCAACATGCTTCCCACCGAACCAAGTACACCGGTCCACTCACCTCTTCCTAACGAACCAAGTACACCGGTCCACTCAACATGCTTCCCACCGAACCAAGTACACCGGTCCACTCACCTCTTCCTACCGAACCAAGTACACCGGTCCACTCAACATGCTTCCCACCGAACCAAGTACACCGGTCCACTTACCTCTTCCTACCGAACCAAGTACACCGGTCCACTCACCTCTTCCCACCGAACGAAGCAACCGGGCCACTCATCTCACCACCGAACCAAAGGAAACCGGACCAGATCCACCAGGCCAGATTACGTCAGCCCAGGCCCGCCAGCTGCTATAAACCTCTAAGACCCCTACCCCCAGCCTCACTCTATAAATAGAGGGGCAGGGGTACAGCAATGGGGGACAAGTTTTGAGAGCTCAAGCACGGAGAGAACTTTCAAACAACTTTCTTTTACTTGTATCAAAGCTTTGTACTTGTAATCAAAAAAAAAGAAGAGAAATAACATATAAAGTGGACGTAGGCACATTCTGGCTGAACCACTATAAATCTGCGTGTCTTTTTACAGTTTAGCCCCTGCTTTTCATATATTTGCATAAATCACCCAAATCACTAAGAACAACATAAGATCTACTAAATCATACGACTTTGAGGTGTTTGTCCATTTTTTGTGCAAACACTTGGGTTATCCGATATAATTTTGTTATTGACCTGGATACTAATATTGAGAAAAACATTTTGGTTTCGAAACTAATTCTTAATTGACTGATATAATATTGTAACTTTTATATACACAAACATAAGTAAGCTACATATGTTGATTACTTAAAATCGTTTTGGGAATTAAATTCATTTTTTGTAATATTTATTGGATTTATATGTAAATTCATTAGGTTAGTATTTTCATATGTTTAAAATTTGTTCAATTAAATTTTTTTAAAGTGGACTTTTGTGCAAAAACATAAACATACATTTAATTCTTCCAAAGTTAATGCTAGATTTCTATTGTTAACTTTAAATGTTAAAACATAGAAAATTACAAATTATATATATACGTTATTTTAAATTTAAAACATCGTTTATAATTATCTATGTATATATGTGTTTGTGTGTATGTATCTATGTTATTTCAACTTATTATTTATAAAAGGGACTTCTGTATAAAATCATAATTTTAACTCAAAATCTTTCCTAAGTTAAAACGCGATTTAAAATTGTTAGTTCTAGATTTCATAACATAAAGAATAGTCAAATTTAGTTTTAACATATATGTGTGTGTGTATAAATATGTAACTGTTAACGTATATATATTTATATATCTATATTTACAATTGTTATTTTATATATGTAAAAAAACTTTGGACAACAAAGGCATATACAAAAGGACAAATGTGTCTGTTGCGGTGTAAATCACAACATCCACATACGGTCATATTAGTCATGTACATTTCATACATGTTGTGCATGCACTACATACATGTGAGTATATTTGATACACTTAGAATTATATAGTTAATTAAATTAAAACTCCTTTTTCGAACAAATTAAATAAAATGAGATTTTATTTAAAGCTATATAAGATTGGATAAAATAAACTCTTTAGACTTCATAGGTCCAATAGATCCAAAATAGATTTTTTTTTAAAATTTACCTATTTGATCCACTTTCGAGTGGCATGATTCCTTCGTTAGTGTCAGAGCCATACTAGTCTATATTAACAATGTTAAGCTAACTCATTAAAGCATACCCACTTAGTAGAGCATCTAAAAAGGTAGTGTCTAAGGTTGGGTTTGAGTAATGAGTACTCTTCCCTACCTGGCAACTGACTTGGCCTAAAGGATGAAGTAAGTCCAAAGGTTATCCCCATTATAAAGGCCCGAACTGATTTTAGGCCTTCGGCTAATTTTCAAAATCTGTTTGAAAAATTAAAAGATATTTTGAATTTAAAAGTTAACTTTAAAATATGAAATAAATTTATGAATGTTATGAAATATTTTTCAAAATTATTTTAAAAATTAATATATTTTTTCAAATTTTTTAACATAATTATTTAATTAGTTGGATTAATTACTCAATAAGTAATTAAATGTTAATTAATTAAATCAAAATATATATAATGATACATATGTATTTATCTTAAAATATTTAAGGTAAATAAGAATAAAAATTTCAAAATTTTACATTAATTAAAAATTGTTTTAATTAATTTAAAATTAAATAAATGTTAATTAATAAAATTATATATATATGTATGTATAATGATATATATATATATATACGTAAAACTATAATTTTTATAGTTAATCTTCATTTTAAATTATTTAAGATGAATCAAAAATAAAATTTTAAAATTTTAAAATAATTTAATTAGTTTGTTAATTAAATTAGTAAGACTTTAAATTAATTAAACATGATTTAATTAATAAGAATTAGAATTAATTAAATTACTCGCTTGTTAATGGTCGCACCCTAAATCGCTGCTCGTTCTTTCTATCTTTTATTCGCTTCCCTTAGCTTGCATACTCCACTACTGTCCTTGACCATATCTGGTCACTTTCAACGCTTGATCACTTTCACCCGACCTTGCTTCGCCTTCGCTTGTAATGTTAGCTTTGAGCTTTGTTTTCCCTCTGTTAGGTGCTTCTGATTTTTCTGGTCTGTCCCTAAGCTTGAAACCAATTAATCCAGCTCCTCCATTGACATTGGTGAATGCCTTTGCCATGCTTGAATCATCTTTGGGTAGCATCGACCCTAGTCGCTCTCCACTGTCGGGTCTGCTTACTACTGCTGTCGTGGAAGGTATTTCACTTATCTCTTCATTATTGGCTGCTGGTTATGAGTTCGGATAGTGGTTAACAACTGATAACAACAATGTAGATTAGAAGTAGGGTTTTCAGGTTAGACGAATAAGCTTCATAAAACGTGTAGGAGGGAAGTTAATATTAGGAGTGTATTTTTGTTGTGTTGTTTGAAGTTTATGCTTTGTTTGAATGGATGAAATGACAAAATTTATAACTATCAAGTAATTAGACTCTGATCATCCAAGGGGGCATCTTCAAATGTCGCTCTGGGCATATAATTGTATTTATTATATTTTCACTATGCGGGGAATCGATGAGATCATGTAATGAGTATGAAAGTTTATTAATGAAATGTGTTTTTAAAAAATTTCATATTCATATGCTCTTGATGTTATAGATAAAATTAACTGATCTAATTTTGTCACCGGGTAATAACACTATGGATGACTGCGGCATTAATAGCGCTTAACTTTCAACCTTAAAATGATGGATGTTACAACTTGGTATCAGAGCATATAGGTTTATGTAAAACCTATAAGATTTTAAAAACATAACCCAAATAAATTAGAGAATAAGTTTGGGGTGTGGGATATCGCTATAGTAACGTATTTTTTATTGCTATATATAGGTATGTATTTTGTCTCTATTCTCCCTTTTCTCTTAGACCATTCTTCTGTATCTTACGAAGACTCGTATGAAGATTACGAGAAAGTAAGATATGGAAATAGGAAATAGAAGAGTGAATCTAGGTAGAGGAAGTACCATAACTAATAGAAATGTTCGACCCGATACTAGAAGGAATCCAGATCGACCAACAAATGCTAATCCAAATGCAAATGATAAAATGAGTGCTGGAACCTCATCAGCAGATATGGGGACTATGTTTAGTTCTTCATGAATATGAAGCAAGATGGAGCTGCTGCTAGTTTGGTTGGAGGAAACGCGATAATACAGGAGGTGCTAATCCCGAGGTACCTGCTCGCAACAATTATGCCGCATTGAGCTATGATTATACAAGTATTGGAGGAAAGACTTTTCATGGAACAAAAAGTTCTATTAAAGTTGAGAATTAGCCGTTGCAATGTGGAAAGATCTTTGTTGACTTAGGCTTGAATGATAAGCAGAAGAGGAGGTAAGCATCTAGGCAGCTATTAGGAGCTTCTTTGTGTTTATGGAATAGTGTGACTATAGGAATACAAGAGGAGACCTTGACTTGGGCTGAATTTAGAAGGAGATTAGAGGAAAGGTTTTTGTTCGAGATAGCTAAGTCAACTTTGCTCAAGAAGTTTGCTGAATTGAAGATGGAAGAGATGTATGTACTGGAGTATGCAACTAAGTTTGATGAGTTGGTCAGATACAGATATGCTACTATTGATACTATGATAAAAAGGAATGAGAAGTTAATTCGTGGATTGAAGCCAGAGATTAACAGGGCTATTATGCCGCATCTCAGAGATTCATGCAATGTGTTAGTGAAGACCGCATTAAGGAATGAGGAAATGCTTTCGACATTTGGAAGTGACAAATCTGTGGAGTGAAGATTTTCAAGGCAATAAAAAGAAGTTCTTTAATAAGAAGGGAGCTCAAAAGGGCAGAGCTGGCAAGAAAGGGAAGGCTAATTTTGTTCGGTTAAGTGTGATAAGAAATGACACTTCACTAATGAGTGTCGATCGGGTGATTTAAAGAAGGTTGTGGGAAAGAGGGAACAAAGTGTTACAACTGCAACTATATGGAGCATTACAAGAATGAATGTCCAGAACTGGCTAAGGCTGATAAAGGGAAAGTTTTTGCATTGGACTCATCAACTTTTAGACTGACCACAAAAGAGAAAAGGAAGCATATGATCGGAGGTACGCTTTTGATTCATGGCTGTTAAAGGATTGTTTGATACTAGCGCATCACATTCTTTTATCTTGCAATGTTTGGTAGATAAGTTAAATCTAGATGATCATACCTTATTACTTCCTTAAGGGTTGCGAATCCGATAGGAGGTTATGCAACCCTTGGGATGAGATGTGACCATTTAGAATTTGAACTGTTAGGTCATGCATTTACCTGCAATTTACATGTGTTTGATTTTGTGAGTCTTGGGATTATTCTAGGTATGGATTGGTTAAGCAGATATATTGCTAGGATATTTTGCTGGAATAGAAAGATATCATTAAGACACTCCAATAGCCATGATCGAATTATATACTCAATAGAAAATTCAATTTAGATGTATGAGGTGAATCAGGTTTTCATTGGGAGAGTATGTGGATGATTTTGAACCAGTTACAGGACTACCACCGAGACAAGCTATTGAGTATATGCCATGGAAAGGAAATAAAGTTGCAGGTGCACTTAGTAGAAAACATCAGAGTGTGCTGTTAGCTATGTTAGTAGAATGAAAAAATTTAGACACATTGACTACTTGAGGTATATGGTTAAGGTCGACGGCTAGTTCTAGTCAGAATATTGCAATGTTGTCATGTTTGTAATTTTGATCAGTAATGATCGAAAGAATTGCTTCTAAGTAGAGAGATGATCCATTACTAGCTAAATGGATTAGAAGACTTGAAAATGGAATTAAGATTGATGATTTAAAAGATTTTAGTCTTGACCGTAATGGATGGTTGAGGAAGAAGGGATGGTTGTGTGTTCCAGATGTTTGTAACCTAAGGAAAGAAATTCTTAGGGAGTGTCATCAATCGTAGTTTACTATTCATCCTAGAGGAACTAAAATATATCATAATATGAAGAGGAGTTTCTTTTGGGAGGGAATGAAAGGAGATGCAAGCATCTGGGTGAAGTAATGTTTGAATTGCCAGCAAGTAAAATCCAAGCATCGAAAACCAAGTGGATTGCTTCAACCTTTAGAAGTGCCACTTTAGAAATATGAATCTATATCTATGGATTTTTTTGATTGGTTGTCAAGGTCGAATATGGGAAATGAAAGTATTTGGTTCATGGTAGGTAGAATGACCAAGTGTGCATAGTTTATTCTCGTTAAGTCGACAATGATGGTACCTACTTTACAAAAATTGTTTATGAGAGACTGCATAGGATTCCTAGTGGTATAGTTAGTGATAGAGATACTTTGTTCACTAGTGAATCCTTGAAGAATCTGCAAGAAGTATTGGTACCAAGCTGAAGATGAGTACCGCTTACCATCCACAAACAAATAGGCAAACGAAAGAGTTAATAGAGTTCTTGAATATTTGTTAAGGGCTTGTGCACTAGACTTTAGAGGGTCATAGGAAGACCATTTGCGCTTAGTCGAGTTTTCTTTACAATAGTTATCAAACTAGTATAGGAATGATACTTTGCAAAGATCTTTATGAAAGGTTGTGAAAATCACCAGCATGTTGGTTAGAGATCAGAGACAGATTGATTCTTGGTCTAGATATGATGGGAGAAGCTATAGAAAAGATTGAGTTGATCTGAGTAAGTGAAGGAAGTTCAGTCTAGGCCGAAAAGTTATGCAATAAGAAGCGTAAGGATTTGGAGTTCTCAGTTGGAGACCATGTTTTTGTTAAAGTATCACCGAAGGGTGTGGTACGGCTTGGAAAGTCATGGAAATTAGCATCAAGATATGTTAGTCTATTTCCTATCATAGAAAGGATCAGGAAAGTCACTTATTAGATAGATATACCGAATAGTTTGACAGGAGTCCATAATTTTTTTCATGTTTCTTATCTTAGAAAGTGTGTACATGATCCAGAGACTACTATTGCACCGATTGCATTTGTGAAGACCCGCACTTCCATACATTTTAGGTTAACAATAAACCACACATGTCCAACCCAAATTGAACGAAAAGGTGGACCATTAAGGATAAAAAGAAGACATAATAGAATCTCACATGAATGGAATAATTTATAATATCAATCATCTTTACAGCGGAAAATTTGAAATACATATATCAGAGTCTAACTTAAGCTCAGCCTGGATAGTTATAAACACCTATCCTTACAAACGCTGAAATTCCTAAAAAAAAGAAACAAATGTAGCGGGAATATAATCTACGTCCATACGTTGATGAAGATCTCCAGCTTTCCTTTGGAAACTCCAAGCGTCTAAAGCTAAACTTGAAACTACTTGGATTTGACCCAAGTATTAAGAATACCTGGATCAGTTTGGTTAACCAGCGTGAGAAACACAAATTATAAATATATATATGATAGTGTCATAGATAGACTTTGATGTCAGACAAAACCTTTGAAAAGAAGAGTATCTCATAAGACCGCGCCGCACATAAACCGAATGAGTTTTTACCTTATGATAACTAAAACATTTTTATTAGATCATTAGATATTATTTCTAATGACATTGCTTTGAAAACACTTTTCAAATAACATATTAAAATAGCCGAAATTGTTGCATTTGTTAAATTCGACAGCATATCTAGATGTACAATCAAGTCTGCAAATGTATGTATTGGAGAATGGATTTCCAACAATGACAAGTAATGGACTACCTTCCATACGATACATTCCTCTCCGTACAGTACATCTCTAGAGGAATGTACCGAGGTACAGCCCCGCTGCCCACTACCAACACAAAACTGGCCTACCTCTACCATAGATAGTACCGAATATGTCATCACCCCAGTGGTTCTCGACCTATCTATGGCCATAGCATACACAACAAACTCGATATACAGAGGAAAATCTAGAAAGGTGATGAACAACTACTAATGGTTGCGACCCACTTAGCCTTGCCGCATCTACCCTGTTTTTTCCATTACCGATGTGTGAGGCTTGAGGTAACATTTTACCTTTCACATGATAAATCCCACTTTGAATGCCACATTGCCATTTCCGATGACACACTAATTGGTTTCCATAAAAGTACAACCCCCGAGTTTATATGCCTTAAGGAAGGGTGTTAAGTATAAGAGATGTTACCTCCTACACCACCAAACAGATGTACGTTTGTAAAATCCAATGTACGTGGTCATAGAAATGCGATGTCAGACATTTCTCCATAGAAGTTATCCAGGAGTATGACAAACCGAAGGTACTCCTACTACATTCTGTTTGGGAATCACCCCTAGTATTAGTAGCTAGCAGTCCTTGCACACAAGATTTTCAAAATGAAGGTACTACTACCACCATATGTATATAATATGGGAATCATGAGGCTAGTGGTAAGCAGCCCTACATTATGAAGATCTCCGTCTTCAAAATTGTTGTCTTCAACATGTCTTCAATTTCGAACGCTTATATTGATTCAAAGTGGTTTTCAGATAGGAATCATTCAAATCCGATCTCGGTCACTCCGAACGAATTATCGATAAAAAGATGTGTATATGTGTATACAGAAATGTTAAGCCTCTTTCGTTAAAACCACTTTTCTTCTTTTACTCAAAATATCATTTCCCTTTGAAGATATCTTTTTATCCAATAAAATATCTTTTAGAGATATATATCTTTAAATCATTTCTATTTTGGGAATACATAATTATTAAACCTCTTTTTAACTTTGGAAATACCTAATCATTTCCTTTTAATTATTTAGGGAAATTATTTCCATATTCTATTATTAGCATAATTAATAAATATTTCATTTTTTCGAAACATGTTTTAAATGGGTTAAAAACAATGTTATTTAAGACATCGTTTACTATAAACCCAAATCACTTAGCATTAGGTAAAAAGGATTCATAGATTTTAGATTAATTATACTGAATACTAATTCCATATTCAACCTGTATTATTCATCGAATAACGGCGAAATCACCTTTTAAATTCACGTGGATAGTACAAGTTCCCTCCTCGGAATTTAATATAAAGTTTAACTAGAATGTTCACTTTACCATCAAAATCCTATTTTAAGTCTTGTTTAACTTTTTTGAAAAACTCCAAATCTCATTTATTTTATCTTAAGAAAATGTGATATGAGTAAATCAAATTAAATATCCCCTCCGTCGGGTCAGTCCGGATAGTTAGAGGGAACATGCAACTGGTTTTCCAAACCCCAGCCTAGAGACTACCTCTCGGTCACCCATAAGGCGGTCAAGTTATTTGATCAACTCTAAACTTTTAAAACCATTTGATTTATCATTTGAAAACATTTCAAAAAGATTCGAGAAGAAAACCTAAGTTCAAATCATTTATTCAACGGTTACCAAATTCCATTGCTAAATTGTCGGTGAATAGTGATTTTAAAGATTTATAGATTAAAATACCAATTTCATTACATATATGCCCCATTTTATAATTCAAATTCCTTTTAAATTATTTTAACATATTTATGGAATTTATTTCATATTTTTAAAGGTTTAAAAACATCCATTTTAAATAGTGGAAAAACACTATTTTATGAATAACCAAAACGCGACAATTTTAAAAACTTGATTTGGACATATTTCAAACTTTACTCAATGGAATCTTGATTTTTCTTTTTTATTTGAAAACCATACCCACCGGGGTCTGGAAAATTCTTATTTCAAAGTATTCCGATATATATTTTATCCTACATATTCGCTTAATTTTTTAGGCCGCGAAATCGCGAACTGCGAAAACGCGACAGCTTATTTTTCACCTTTTAGTCAAAATTTTCAAAACTTGTCCAAAACATTTTTAAATCATTTTAATACCATATTAAACTATATTAAGCCAAATTTTCACTATTTTACTTTATTAAAAATCTCATTTTCACTTTATTCCATATCTTTAATATTATATTATTATTATATTCAATTTCCATCTTTCTAATTCGAAATTCTTTTATATTAAACCATATGATATTTTTCATGTATTTTCCATCTTTTAAATTATTATTTTCAAAATAAATTAAATACTCTTCTTTACTTTTCCAAAACCATTTCTATTTTCCAAAAATGCTATTTTTTGATTTAAAAATCAAAAGAGGCTTGATACTCCTTATACACACATTTTTCATAATATAATAGGGATTATTTCTCATGAATTTACCATGGCTATCTAAAATGATCATTTCAAATCTGATGGATATGATTTTCACATTATTATCAGAATAATTCTACTTAACTAAGCCAAGTCAATATATGATTAATATAAGCAACCAATCAACCAATAATCAATCATTTTAGCGTCTAAACTATGTTAATCAACCAAGTATACTTGCATAGCACCAATCATAGATAATTTTAAGACAAATTTAAATAAGATGGAAGTAGCGGTCCCACATTCATGCTATCCGACTCTAAGTATTTTTTTAATCGACGAAACAATCCTTTTCTCTGCATTGAAGCTTATGGAACTTATCCCCGAACCTTAGTGATACTTGGCCAAGCTTGTGTGGATGTGGATGCTCGACTTTGAGATGGTGGCAGTGTGAGCTGTGCACTTTAGTGAGGAAGAGGTGGAGTTTGGCTAACTTTTTGAAGCGATTTGATATCGTATGTGTATGGAAACAAATTTAGTAGAATTTCGACGTGGTGTTGAAATATTTTTACTATATAGGAAGCCATTGAAGATGATCTATTAGAGAGCTCAAGAAGAAGAAGAAGAGAAGTGAAGTAAATTTGTGAAGAAAAGAAGATGACATGCATGTGTATTTATAGGGTAGAAATTCTTGTGCATGAAATTACCAAAATACCCCTCCCCTCCCATCCTAGCTTCGGTCGAACCCCCCTCCATTTGCCTTTCGTCACTTCATGATGTCTTAGGTGCGTAGGTCTGTATGTGATGGTGAGTTGATTTTAAGTTTGCATTTTCATTTTGCATATGTTTCTACATAAGGAGTTTATAGTATATATGTTTAGATATTTTCCTTAGCTTCAATTTGACTAAATGTAAAGGTATATGCGTATGTATAAGTATGTACATGCATGTGTGTATGTGGATCAAATAACGTTGCAACGATTTGAAACAACTTCTGTTCGACGAAAGGTCGAAAATCAGAAAGCTGAATCCCGGTCACATTTTCAGTTTTTAATCAAACTATTTATTTATATAAACAAAACTTGAAAAAAATTTATTATCGTATCTAAATAATTAAAACAAGATTGTTTAAGTTATAAAATCATGTTTAGTAATAAAAAATCCAACTGTAAAAATACGACGTCGATCTGCCAAAATCCGACGAAGTTTGTATATTTTTATAAAACAAGTATATATATGTATAAAACCATTGTAAATCATATTTATATAATATTATATGAAGTTTATTAAGGCTACTAGATTTATAGCATTTAATAATTTTTTTAGAAACTTATATTTTCTAACTGCAAAAACGCGACGAAGCTAATTTCTTTCTAAAATGGGTTCATTTATTTATAAAACCAATTGAAATGAATTATTATCACCATGTAATAATAAATCAAAATGTATTATTTAATATTTAAAATCAATTATTTGAATATTTAAAATTAATTAAATATCCCATATTTAAGTGATAAAATTCCTGGTCGTTACATTCTTCTCTCTTAAAAGAATTTCGTCCCTAAAATTTAACCAAAACCCAAAAGAGTTTGCCCAAAATATTGTCTATAAACTCAATTCCATATGATATACATAGATCATCCATAATATCTAATTCGATCTTCTACTCAAATACACAACTTTATATCCGAACTAGTATTGATCCCACAATCCTCTAATGTAGACTCTGATCAGGCTTCTTGATCAGAAACCCTCGCTTCTCTTACATAGCTCTCCATTATGATAGAAAGCGCGAGTATCAAACCATAAATCCTCATCAATGTTCATCATCAAGAATCAAGTTATAAATCCTTTTTCGGACTGGTGTAAACACCTTAAAGTTCCGTATTCGAATCATATATCAGAATTGTGCGACGAAATGATCTACGTATCTCATACATACTTTGTTACATCAAATTCCTTTTTTAGATTTATTTATGAAAATATTTCATAAAACTTTTATCTTTTATTCAAACATTTTAATAAAGATGCTTCTTTATATATAATCATTTTAAAAAAATTATTCACCAATCTTTTTTATCTTTTTATCTTTTTCCAAAGAAACCATTTCAATTTAAAAGATAAATTATCTTTTATTTCCAAAATTATAATAAAATTCTCATATTATAATATACTCCCTTAAACCAATATTAAATGCAAACACCTTGATAAAAATTAACAACCACTAACTAATCTATCGATTAATGATTCACATTATCTTTTTTAATTTTAGAATATTATATAGATCAAGTAACTCAAAAATGATACCATAAAACTCGGTACTACCAATAGTATCATATATTCCCTTAACAAGAAGGGGAATACTTAAGGGAAGTGTTTACCATCTGAACACGTCTCTTGCCCATTTTTAGTTACTTTCGAGCCACTCGAACTAGTTAATCATCAGATTCTTTCCAAAAATACCAGGATTTAAATTCTAAAACAAATCTCTTTATAAAACACTTTTTATAAATCCAACTTATAAAATCACTTATTTTTATAAAACATTCATAAAATCATTTATCTTGAATAAATTTCTTTAACCTTAAATAAATATTATTTATCGAACACCGTATAGTGAAATTATGAAACTAAATTCATGAGGTGTTCTTATTTAAACTTTTAAATCAAACAACCAATCAATGATAATAACTGAATATTATCATTCTCTTACCAAATACTACATAAATAACTATATCATTTGAAAGATATTCCTTTATATTCAAAATATAATCCTATGTAAAATTATTCCATTTACTAATTTTCCAAAACAAAATCATTTATATATAGCATTAACAAATATATGCTCATATATATAATACACTCAAACTCATTCTAGGGTGTCACTTACCCTATCTCTAATGAGTCACTCATCCTAGGGTATTATTAACCCTATCTTTGATGAGATTTTACCCATATCAGGCTTAGGTGTTCGCTCAACCTAAGCTCTCATACAAAATGTGATAACCCGCACTTCCATATAGTTTAGGTTAACAATAAACCACACATGTCCAACCTAAATTGAATGAAAAGGCGGACCGTTAAGGGTAAAAAGAAAAAGAAGACAGAAAAGAATCTCACACGAATGGAATAATTTATAATATCAATAACCTTTACAGTGGAAAATTAGAAATATATACATATACATATATATATATATATATCAGAGTGTAACCTAAGCTCATCTTGTACAGTTATAAATACCTGTTCTTACAAATGATAAAAAACCAAATCAATGAAATAAATGCAGTGGGAATATAATCTATGACCATACATTGATGAAGATCTCCAGCTCTCCTCTGGAAACTCCAAGCATCTAAAGCTAAAGGTGAAACTACTCGGATCTGATCCGAGTATTAAAAATACCCAGATCAGTTTGGCAAACTAGCGTGAGAAACGCAAATCATAAATATATATGACATTGTCATTGATAGACTTTGATGTCAAACAAAACCTTTGAAAAGAAGAGTATCTCATAAGAGCACGCCGCACATAAACACATATGGGTTTTTACCTTATGAAAACTAAAACATTTTAATCAAATTATTTGATATTATTTCTAATGACATTGCTTTGAAAACAATTTTCAAATAACATATTAAAATAGCCAGAATTGTTACATTTGTTAATTTCGACAGCATATTTAGGTATACAATCAAGTCCGTAAAGCTACGTATTGAGAATGGATTTCCAACAATGATAAGTTAAGGGATTACATTCTGTATAGTACATCTCTAGAGGAATGTACCGAGGCACAGCCCGCTGCCCTCTACCAACACAGAATTGGCATACATCTACCATATATCGTACTGAATATGTCATCACCCCGGTCGTTCCCACCTATCTGTGGCCACATCATACACAACAAACCCGATATATAGAGGGAAATCTAGAAAGGTGATGAACATCTTCTAATGGGTGCGACCCACTTAGTCCTACCGCATCAATCCTGTTTTTGCCATTACTGTGTGTGAGGCTTGAGGTAACATTTTACCTTTCACATGAAAAATCCCACTTTGAATGCCACAGTCCCATTTTCGACGACACCCTAATTGGTTTCCACTAAAGTACAACCCCCTACTTCATACGCCTCAGGAAAGTGTGTTTAGTATAAGAGGGGTTACATCCTACACCAACAAACAGATGTACGTTTGTAAAAACTAATGTATGTGGCCTTAGAAATGCAACGTCAGACATTCGTCCTTACAATGTCCAGGAACAGGACAAACCGAAGGTACTCCTACTACATCCAGTTTGGGAATCACCCATAGGATTAGTAACGAGCAGTCCTTGCATTAAAGATTTTCAAAATGAAGGTATTACTGCCACCATATGTATATAATATGGAAATCTCGAGGTTAATGGCAAGTAGCCCTACATTATGAAGATCTTCGTCTTGAAAATAAATGTATTCACTTTCGAACACATATATTGGTTCGAAGTGGTTTTCGGATAGGAATCATCCTAATCTGATCCCTGTCTCTCTGAACCAATTATCGATAAAAATATGTGTATATGTATACATAGAAATGTTAAGCCTCTTTCGCTAAATCTTCCTTTCTTCTTTTACTCAAAATATCATTTAAATTTGAAAATATATTTTTATCCAATAAAATTTCTTTTAGAGATATATATCTTTAAACCATTTCTATTTCGGGATATACAAAATTATTAAACCTCCTTTTAACTTAGGAAATAACAAATCATTTCATTTTAATTATTTAGGGAAAATATTTCCATATTCTATTATTAGCTTAATTAATAAAGATTTTATTTTTCCATAACATGTTTTAAATAGGTCAAAAACTATGTTATTTAAGACATTGTTTACTGTAAACCCAAATCACTTAGTATTGAGTAAAAAGGATTCATAGATTTTAGATTAATTATACTCAATACTAATTTCCGTATTCATCCTGTACTATTGTCGAATAATGGTGAAATCACCTTTTAAATTCATGCGGATAATACAAGTTCCCACCTTGGAATTTAATATGGAGTTTAACTAGAATGTTCTCTTTACCATCAAAATCCTATTTTAAATCTTCTTTAACCTTTTTGGAAAACTCCAAATCTCTTTTCTTTCATCTTAAGAAAATGCAATCCGAGTAAATCAAATTAACTAATCCCTCCGTAGGGCCAGTCCGGATAGCTAGGGCGAGCAGGTAACTAGTTTCCCAAACCCCAGCTTAGAGACTACCTCTCTGTCACCCATAAGGCGATCAAGTTATTTGATCGACTCTAAACTTTTTAAAGTATTTGATTTATCATTTGAAAAACATTTCAAAAATTCGAGAAGAAAACCCAAGTTCAAATCACTTATTCAATGGTTACCAAATTCCATTGCTAAATTATTGATGAATAGTTATTTTAAAACTTTATAGACTAAAACACAAATTTCTTGACATATATGCCCATTTTTATAATTATAATTCCTTTTAAAATATTTTAACATATTTATGGAATTTGTTTCATATTTTTAAAGTTTTAAAAACATCTATTATAAAGAGTTGAAAAACACTATTTTACAAACTGCAAAAACGCGACGATTTTAAAAACTTGATTTGGACATATTTCAAACTTCACTAAACGAAATCTTTATTTTTCTTTTTCATTTGAAAACCATACCCACTAGAGTCTGAAAAATTCTTGTTTCAAAGAATTCCGACTTATATTTTATCTTACACATCCGTCCAACTTTTCAGGACGCGAAATCACAAACTACAGAAACGCGATGGCTTATTTTTCACCTTTGAGTCAAAATTTTCAAAACTTGTCTGAAACATTTTAAAATCATTTTAATACCATATTAAACTATATTTAGCTAATTTTTCACTATTTTACTTTATTAAAAACCTCATTTTCACTTTACTCCTTATCTTTAATATTATATTATTATAATATTCAATTTCCATCTTTTTAATTCGAAATTATTTTATATTAAACCATATGATATTTTTCCATGTTTCTTCCATCTTTTAAACTATTATTTTCAAAATCAAACCATTTGATTTACTTTTTTCCAAATAAATTAAATACTCCTCTTTACTTTTTCAAAACCATTTCTATTTTCCAAAAACGTATCTTTTTGATTTAAAATTCAAAAGAGGCTTGATAGTCCTTATACACACATTATTTCAGAATATAATAGGGATTATTTCTCATGAATTTACCATGGCTACCTAAAGCGATCATTTCAAATCTAATGGATAAGATTTTCACATTATTATCAAAATAGTTCTACTTCACTCAGCCAAATCATTATATGATTAACATAAGCAACCAATCAACCAATAATTAATCATTTTAGCATCCAAACTATGATAATCAACCAAGTATACTTGCGTAGCACCAATCACAGATAATTTTAAGACAAATTTAAATATGATGGAGGTAACTTTCTCACATTCATGCTATCCAACTCTAAGTGTTTTTTAATTGACGAAATATCACTTTCTCCACGCCGAAGCATATAGAACTTGCCTTCGGACCTTAATGATGCTCCGCCGACGTGGAAGCTCGGCTTTGAGAAGGTGATGTATGTGCCATGCACTTTAGTGAGAAAGAGGTGGAGTTTGGCTAACTTTTTGAAGTGATTTGATATCGTTTGTGTATGAAAACAATTTTAGCAAAATTTCGACACGGTGTTGAAATATTTTTACTATTTAGAAAGCCATTGAAGAAGACATATTAGAGAGCTCAAGAAGAAAAAGAAGAAGAGAAGTGGAGTGAATTAGTGAAGAAAGGAAGAGGATATGCATGTGTATTTATAGGGTAGACATCCTTGTGCATGAAATTACCAAAATACCCCTCCCCTCCCATCCTAGCTTCGGTCAAACCCCCCTCCATGTGCCTTCCATAACTTCATGATGTCTTCGGTGTGTAAGTGATGGTGAGTTGATTTTAAGTTTGCCTTTTCATTTTGCATATGTTTATACATAAGAAGAGAAGTTGATTTTCAGTTTTTAATCAAACTATTTATTTATGTATAAAAAAACTTGAAAATAATTTTTTTATCATCTCTAAATAAGTATAATAAGATTATTTAATTTATAAAACAATATTTGCTAATATAAAAATCCAATTGTAAAAATACGATGTCAACCTGCCAAAATGCGACGAAGTTTGTATATTTTTATGAAACAAGTATATATATTTATAAAACCAATATAAATCACTTATTATTATTATGTAATAATTATATGAATTTTATTAAGGCTATTATATTTATAATATTATATTTATAACATTTCATAAAAAAATTAGAAACATATATTTTTTAACTACAAAAACGCGACGAAGCTAATTTCTTTCTAAAATGAGTTCATATATTTATAAAACTATTCGAAATGAATTATTATCACTATATAATAAATAAAAATGTATTATTTAATATTTTAAATCAATTATTTAAATATTTAAAATTAACTAAACATTCTAAATTTAAGTGATAAAATTCCAGGTCGTTACAGTATTGGAAGATTTAGTAGTGGAACTAGATATAACTTTTGTTAGGCAATCAGTTTGTGTTGTAGCAAGAGATGAGAAGAAACTAAGAAACAAAACTATTAGGTTAGTGAAAGTCTAGTGGAGTGATAAAAAGAAAGACTGTACTTGGAAGGCAGAAATTAGAGGTACTTATCCTGAGTTATTTTGATGGTATGTACTATATCTGTCATATAGACATTTTGCTAGTAGAATATGCCAGTATTGTTGTTATGTTTTTGTCACATATGTTTGCATAATTGTTATGCTTGTTGTTTTCCTTATCTTAATTTCAAAGACGAAATTCTTTAAGGGGGGAGTCTGTAACACCCCTAATTTTTATTTAACATTATTCAATTAATTTAATTAGTTAAATTAAATAGAATAATGTGAGGTGAAAAGGAGAATACGATTTGTTAACTAATTTGGGTCAAGCCTTAATTAATCCATTAATAAGATTGTTTTAAACATAGAATAGAAAGGATTAATGAAAGTGGCATAATAGAAATAATTCCTTAATTCATTCCCTAAACCCTTCCTTTCTCATTCATTCTCATTTCATTTTCTAAAATCAAAACAAAACCTAAAAGGAGGCCGATCATTACCTAGAGAAAATGAAGAGGAAATCTAAGAAATTCAAAGGAGAAATCTTAGGGGAATCTTAGGAAATCTACATCAAATCTCAATCTATCTTATCCAATGTAAGGTGAATAATAGTTAACCATCTCATTTGTTTATGTTTTGATTTTTGACTGATTGATTTTCAAATTTGTTTTGATAATATTTCATGCTTAGATTGATAATATCATTATTATATTGAATGATGGTTTGTTCGAATTTTTATGGAATTATTCTAATGAGTTTTAAAGGCAAAATGCAATTTTTTTATCTTTAATTGACTTGAAATTTGAATATGTTATGGAAAACATTATTTTGGAGATGGGTTTTCAATTTTATAATTTTCTAAGTTCATATGAATATTTTATTAATTTTCTAAAAGGAAAAATATATATATTTTTGGGTTTTTAATTATTAAAGATAATTAAATTAATATATTAGTCCCAAAATTTTTGTATATGGAAGAAGAAGGAAAATCAGATTTTTGATGATTTTTGGGGATTTTTTCCTAATTGTTAGGAATTTCTATGAATTTGTTATTCTAGAAAAGTTTTTAATTAATATGAGTTAATGATTTAAATTATAAGGGTTTTGTAAAGTTAAGTGCGAAGGTAGAACATGACCTACCGGTAATTTAGCAAAGAATATAAAAAGTATTTTATTACCCAATGATAATTTGACAAGAGGCAAGAGTTAGTGGAAAGTTTAAACTTTAAAAAAAAATAAGTTTTTAACTTATTTACAGAAATGCCATCGGCATAATAAACAAGAATCTCGATACCTCTAAATTCATAGAGGCTCGATAACTATAAAGGCTGATGCATGTGATACCTACTCGATATCTATGTGATGTGTCTGCTTTCATGAGGCTCGACATCTTGTGTGTAACGACCCGTATTTTTAACTATTTTAAATTATTAAATTTAATATAATTATTGAAAAAATGGTTATAAATAAAAAAATTATGATTTATTACTATAGTTTATTGAGTATGAACTTGAATAAAATTTTGAAATAACCAATTTCGAAGATTTTGGCAATAACGAGTATTGAAATGAAATTTATGTATTGAATGTGTTTATAATCAATTGCTGGATTGAATAATAAATGTTGAATTATTTAGATGTAAATAAAATAATTGTTTGGTAACTAAAATTCATTTGAAATCTAATACTGGAATTTATCGAAATTGGATTATTGGAAATTATTTAAATAATTGAATCCTAAATTCAATATGAATGAAAATGATGTCGAAAGTTGATTTAAATTTTATTTAAATATGAATGGAGTTAGTGAACTTTTAAAATTGAATTTAAAGTGATTAAATTGATTTTTGGAAATTACTTGTTTTAATTAACGTGTAAAAATAGTCTTTTTGGGCACCGTGTCGGATTTCGACGAAACCAGTTTCATCAGATCCGTAATAGTGAATTATTATAGGATTTCAAGTTTCGTAGCGAGCAGACTTATCGTTTGGCCATGCGAGCTTGAAACGCGTAGGATTTATTTTCAAAACTTTAATTTAAAATAATTTGATTTTGAAAAGCTATCTTCTGAATATGATAGAACTGGCTCCTGATATATGTTCCATTGTGTTCGGAATAGGGGTATAACATATAGAATGCCAGATGGCATGCTTTATTTGGAGTTCGGAATTTTCGTGAATAGATCGGGTCGGAAATGTATATATAAGGCCGCGTTATATCTTCATTCATGTAACGAAACCCTATCTTTCAGCGCCACTCCTCTTACGCAATTTTGATGGCAGAAAATCCGCTTTCTTCTCTCTTCGATTTCTCCAAATCCTCTCAACAAAATTGAAAGTGTAGAGCACGACAAGTTCTACACGATGTGTGGTTGGATCGAGGCAAATCACCTCGAATTTGCCAGAATGGGGGTCTGTATGCACGTGGGTTTTTCTCCTTTTCACGGATGCGGCGGCTGCTGAGTCGACAGCACTTCTGGCGATGGTGTCGGAGGCTGAGGCAGTCGCGGTGGTGAGGTTGGATTGACGTTCGGTGGCTTAGGGTGACGCGCGCGATGAAGGTTGGTTGGCGTGAGTGGGTTTCGCGTTCATGCCTGGGTATCGAGCGAAGAGTGAAAGATAGGGTACGGGTTTTATTAGTTAATTGTTTTTGTTAATTAAACTTTAATTATGTCATTATACTAATCAAATCGTAACTTTCTCGTACGAGGTCCGATTCAAGCGAAACGAGTTGCATTGGATTCGTATCGAAGTCGTCTATGACATGGAATCGAATTGAAATTTATTTGAAGCTGAAAATTTTTAGTTTCAAATAAAGGTGAGAGTTTTAAACGCTCACGAAGACTAAAATATTTTTATGTTTGTTAAATTGATATTATGAAGTAATTTAATTTTATTGACTGTTGTTTGGTAATTTAATTGACATTTAAATTGACATATGATTTGAACTAATAGAAATTTAAATTGACAGTTAAACTGAATTGGAATTAAATTGCTAGTTAAACTCCTGATTATTGATAACTATTTAATTGTTGTAATATTTTGACTATTTGGATGTCGATTGTGATGGATGCATATTGGTTGATATATTGGATTGATTGGGTGTTTATTTATTTTATATATATCCCTGTTATCACCCTGTATATTATTGACAGTATATAAAACTGTTATTTGAATTATTTTGAATAAATTAAGAAATAGGTTGAAATGATATATACTTATGACCCTTTGATTTGGATTGAAATGATATATATCCATCCCTAAAATTAAATTGAAATAATTGATCACATGGCCATAGGATGGAAAATTATATACGGACACCGTATTGGTTAAATTAAATTATTTTAAATTCTTGGATTGAACTTATTCAAATGGTTTTGTTTTATAAAAATAAAATTGAATCGAAATATAGGAATTGAATTATATTTGAACTTGAGCTTGAAATGTTGAAATTAAAATTGTTAAAAAAATGTTTTAAAGAATTTAATTTGGAATTTGAAGTTATGATTGAAATATGACTTGAATTATAGAAATTGAATTGTTTTAAAAGGTTTGAACTTTTACTTGAACTTCGAAGTTATTTAAGTAAAGGTAATTTAAATGGATATTTCAAACTTGGGCTCGGAATTGAATCATTTTAAAGGATTTGAAACCTAAATTGAATATAAAGTTTAAATTAATTTAAGTGATTTAAATCGGTATTTTGAAATCGAACTTGAAATTGATATAAATTGAAATGGTTTAAAAATAAAAATTGAATTGAAATTTAAACCATTAAATCGAATCTTTGATTCGAATTGAAATTGAAATTGATATGAATTCAAATCGAAATTAAGCCGATTTGAATTGAATTGAGATTGAAGACGATTTGAATTGAAAGATTTGGAATTGAATCAGTTTGATTTGAACTATTTTCAAAATAAATTATTTTAATATAAACTGTTTAAAATTTATCTTTTTAAATATTCAAATTATTTTGATTTTCCAAACTATTTGTAACAACCTAGGATTTTGGTCATCTAATTTTGAATATTTAATTAATTTTAATCGTAAAAATATTGGTTTAAAAACTTTAAAACTCCGATTAAACTATATGTTTGTTTAAAATCTTTGAAGTGTGGATAAAGATTTGAATAGTAATTATAATATTTGAATCGTGGACTTATTATGTTAATAATGATTTAAATATTATGATTTTAAATTGAATATTAATTCCATGGATTAAATAGACTTGTTCAACTCCTTTTAAATTATAAATAATAACTGTGAATTCAACTTCTAAAGTTAATTACAGTAATAAATGATTCGGATATATAATCACAAAATATATTTTTATTTTTAGGATCCGATTCTTGTTAACGTATTTTTAATATAATTTATTTGATTTTTCCATAATTTTTAATTGGGAAAATATTTAAATTGTCGTTTGATGATTTTCTGGCAAACGACAGTGTTTTTGTAATTTTACAGAATTCAATAACCAGTGTATATTTTTATTATTTTGGGGTCGCGTTGATGTTTTGAGGGCGACCATATTTTTGTTTTGTCGTTTGGAGTCCGTACACAAACGGAAGTCTGTGCGGCGAGATGTCGAAAAATTTAAATTAAATATAACCAAACTCAAAACATTTCATACCATTAGCACACTTTTTTGCCTTCCCCGTAATCATTCATTTATTCATGTTCTGGGAGAAAAAAAAGCAAGCTTCATCTTTTAAAAATCAAAACCAATGTAAATAAAATTCTAAAAATTGCAAAGCATAGATCTTTGCATTGTTGAAGCCTAGATCTATAGGCGAACGTGATTTGGAGGGGTTGCGGTATCTCTGTACAATGCTCGACAGTTAGCGGTGAGTTGTTTTGGGAACTGGGGCTTGGAATTTGTTGAGTTTTGTAGTCGGGGGGAATGATTGGAGAGTACGGATGGGTTTGTGCTTGCTAGGGGAGCCTGTGGCCAGAAAATGGTGGGATGCGATTCACTAGAGGCGGTGGCAACGAGGAGAACGGTCTCGTTTGACCTTCAGGTTGCCCTTCGCTGGCTTGGGCCGAGTGGAACGTGGAGGTGATGAGAAGGTGGAGCTCGTAGAGTGGGAATCGAAGGCAAAGTCGTTTTGGATATCGTTGAGGAATAGGAGAGCATCGGTGGAAGTAAACGCCGGCCATGGTGATTTTGGTGACTGGGCAGTAGCGGGAATTTAAAATTTGGGGGGGGGGGGGAGATGGTTTAATGGTAATTAATAATTATAGAAATGTAATTAATATATTTAATTATAAGTTAAAAATAGAAATCTTATAATTTTAATAACTCTCTCGTACAAGATCCGATTGAGACGCCGTCAGTCGCATTGGAATCGTGTCACCATTTTCTATGCGATGGAGTTGAATTAGTTGCATTTCGAACTAGCTAAATCTGGAGCTACGGTTGAACGTTGTTCGACTATAGACCAAACTGAACGCAAAACCTACAGTTGGAATAATTGTGAGTTAAACTCACCTTTCTGATTTACCAGTATAATATTGTGTAGATTGAATTTATTTATATCTACTTGAATTGATTGAATTTGCTGGTTGATTGAATTTGGTCAAGGATCGCGATATAACATCTTGAAATGCTATTAGAATGGTTGAATTTGATCTAGGATCACGATATAACATCTTGAAATGCTATTAGAATGTTTTTGTTTTAAATTTGTATTCAATCTTGTTTTAAGTAATGGATCATATATGAGGTGATAAATTGATATTAATTTTGATTAATATAATTACGTTGTTTAAAATTATAACGTATTTAATGTAAGCATATTTCTTGGTGTTATCTATTTGGCCAAATAAACACCGTTTAATAAATGTAAGAGTTTATCTTTGAATGACATTGGTTAGCGGAATAAATCCCCATTCTACTATTATATTAATTTGGACATTTATTTAAGTGTCAATTGATCGTTGGTTATGGATTGGTTTACATATATGCTTAATTATGTAAATATCGGTAATTTGACTTAAGAAGTTAAATATAAGGTAATGGTGGCTTGTTAAGTACCATTGGGATCGCCGAGCCTTTTCTAGATTTCGAAATTTTGGATTGATTAACTTCCAATTTCATAAACTGGAAGAAAAATGTTTTAATTATTACTATATATATATTCAAGGAGCCTTATTAATAATTAATTACAAATGTTTGTAAATATTATTTTTGTAAGTTAATTACAATATTACCTATAGTGTTTTAAGTAAATTATTTTTATTAATATTTTTTAAGATGATAATTATTTTGTTATTAGTTATTTAAACTAGATGATTATTTCATTAAAAATATTGTTGAAGATAATTAATTTTATTTAAAAGGTTGTTTAAAAATTATTTTATTTTATTTATCTATTGGAGATGTTTAAATGTTTAAGAGTTTATTTATTATACTATTAAAAATGTTTTTAGTTATATTTATTTTATATTATTTAAAATGATTAAAGCTAAGTTTATAATGTTTTGGTTTTATTTATCAAAAATAATAATAAATAAATTGTTATAAAAGGATTTCTTTTATAAAAGGAATTATGTAAAGGAGTTTATAAACTTGGGAAGAGGATTGGAATTGGAAAAGAGTTGGATTTTGAAATATTGGGGAAAAGAGGATTTTAAATGGTTAGTAACTAAAAAGGAATTTTTTTTATGGGTTAGGAGATTATAAAAGAGTGCTTTTATAAAATAAAACTTGGGAATTTGTAAGGAATTCGATAAATAGATTGTGGGAATTTATTAAGAAGATATTTTAAAATAAAAGCAAAAGAGAGTCAATGAAAGAAAGGTTATTTTGGAATATTTATATCTTTGTTTAAAGGATACTTGTGTTTAATCATTTTAAAATATCTTGAAATAAGTAAATCTTTCTAAGTGATTGGTTAAGATACTTATACCATTTTGTAAGTATATAGGAAAGATTCTTCAAGTTTCAAAAAGAATGATTTGAAAATATACTTATACCGTTAAGATAAGTACATGGTTATATTTTCTAAGTATCGAAATAATTTTGTTTTGTGAATATACTTATTTTGTTGAGGTAAGTATATGGAAGTGATTTCCAAGTATTTGAAAAGTGATTTTACATTTATGAATGTGAGGTTTAGTGGGTTCCATGGGAAATGAAATCTATGATTTGAATGTTTTTTATTCGATGGTTAAATAACAACTATCGAATTTGGACCAAAAGTAACTTTGGAAATATCTAGGATGAACAAGTGAGTTATATGGCATAGTCATCTCCGATGATGTTGTAGTGTTCGTATAAATCTCATTTCGTTCTCCTATGCCAATGATAAGGAAATCCATCCACCAACGGTTAGGAGGTGATCTCTGATCTTATCTTTGATTGTTTATTTCCTAAAGAACCAGGGTTGAGTTTACCAAAAATTATCGAAAGTTATTTCGGAGAGACCGGGATTGGGTATGTTATCCGAAAACCAATTCGATCCAACGAACGCGTTTTCGAACTGAAGACATCGTGAAGAGCATGGAATCGAAGATAGAGATGTGAAGTGCAAGGGCTAATCGCTACTAATCCTGAGGGTGGTTCCAAAATGGATGTAGTAGGAATAGTGCCTTCGGTTTCGTTCAGTCCCAGAACAGACTTGTATGGATGAATGCTATCAGCACACTATCATTAAAGGCAATGAGAATTCTAAGTGTAATGTTCTTGAAAGGTAATCGTAGCATCAAGACTCATCAACTGGGAATGACTAAAACATGGGAGATGCAGCAGGGCTAAGTGGGTCGCTCCCAAGTAGGGTATGATCATCCCTATCTAGAGTCGCTATTATCTCCCATTTGTATGCTCGGGGACCATTAACGGATGGGTGATCATATTCAGTACTATCCAATAAGGGGTAGGCCGGTCCTGTGTTGGCAGGGGATCCAAGTGAGGTTCTTGGTGTTATTTTATCTAGAGATGCACCGTGACGGGCGGTACCCCAGTAGCCCAGTCATTGTATGAAATCCATTCTCCAATAAACACTATACAGACTTAGTTGTGCCCAACTATGCTGAAAGGTGAGGTGTAAGCATTTCGACTATATTCATATTTTACTTTGACCTCTAGACATTATTATAATATAAATGGATTTTCTATGGAAATTGTTTTTGGTTATCGTAAGGTAAAAATCCGTCCGTGTTTATTTGCGACGTGGTCTTACGAGATACTTTTGATTTTCAAATGGTTTTCTAAAACTTTAAAATCCACTTGGGTGTGTTTTCTCACGCTGGTTTTCCACACAGACTCGGATGTTATTTTATTATATTTCTTAGCTCAGACTGAGCATATTTACAGATTGCTTTGGATGCATTAGAGCTCAGGAGACGAGTTGGAGGTTTTCTAATCATATTCTCGTATATGTTTATTTTCCGCTGTTTTGTTATTGAAATTATTAGAAATTGTCATGACAGGTTGTTTTAAAATATCCAGGCTGATAATTGAGATTGTTGTTGTACTCTAATGGATGTATGTTTATAACGGTTTTCTTTTGTAAAAATCATTGATATTATATTATATGTTGTTCCGCTGCGATTGTGAGATTCTGTGTTGTTTTTATTTTCTTTTCTCTTCTTCTTTCTTCCTTCTTCCCCATAACTATCCGTCTTTCTGTTCGATATGGGTTGGACATGTGTGGTTTACTGTCAGCTTGAATGGTATGGAAAAGCAGGTCATTACACGTTGTATTAGAGCTTAGGTTGAGCGAACACCTAGGCTTTGGTGGGTTAACTCATTGAGATAGGGTAAGTGAGACCCTAGGATGAGTTTGATTGTGTGTGTGTGTATGTATGTGTGTGTATATATATACATACATACATACACACACACACATATATATATATATCTGAGTGCGTATTTGTTAGTGATATAAAAATGTTTTATATTGTGTTGAATTATCGGTTAAGTGGTTATGAACTCTGGTCGATGCAAAAGGAACAACTGTATCGATAAGGGTTTCTAAACATTTGAACAAGGAAAATCGACACAGTATTGTTTTGAAATTGGATAAATGAAATAATTTTACCTAAATTATATTTTATATATAAAAAAATAATTTTCTGAAATTAATATAGTTATATATAGTGTGTTTGGTTGTCAGAAAAATGATAATATTTATTTATTATCATTTATTGTTTATTGTTTGTGCTCAGGTAGTTTACGAGCATTTATTGTTGATTAAATTAAATACGAATGCCTTGTGAATTCAGTTTCACGGCTTAACTATAAGGTGTTCGATAAAAATGTTGAGTTGAATTTTAAATTATAATAAAAATTGTTTATTATAACCTATACAAAGGCAAACAATTATGAAAGGGACTTATATAAGGAGTGAAATTATATAAGTAGTATTCATGGATATAAGTTTATAAATAAGGATTAGAACTGAGAATTTTAGAACTTAAATTCTGGTGTTTTGGAAATTATTTTTGAAAAGTTTGAAAGAATAATAATAGTATTATTGAAGAGTGTTTTGGAATAGAAATTTTCTTAAAATATGGTTATAAATAAAAATGGGTTTAAATCGAGAAATTTAGAACTCAAAAACCAGTGTTTGGAAATTGTTTTCAAAATTTTGAGAAAAATAATAACGGTATTATTTTGGAAGTATAATTGAATAGAGGAAGTTAAAATAGATTTTAAAGTAGTTAAAAAGCATTGAACTCACTTCGGTCATTGGGAAATAATTTTGGTGCTGACCGCAGCATCATCAGCGTTCATTTTCGAGTTTCTAAGTGAGGAATTGCTACCGAAGTAGAAATTTGTTATTTAGTTGTTTGGGAAAAAAATTCTGTTAACTTTTTCGGAGGATGATTTGTTATACTGTAACGACCCATAAATTTTAGTGATTTATTTATTTAATTAATTGAATTTTTGTGAAAATTTAAAACAATAAAATTTGAAAATAAAAAATTATTATTTGGAATACGTCTATTTCAATATAGCTACTGGTAAATTTCCATCTGATAATATTGAAGTTTATTTTATTGTGAAATTTTATTTCAATTTGAATCGGTTAATAACAGTTGAATTTAAAAGTTTTCCGAAACCTAAATTTGTCATCATGAGAAAATTTATTTCGAACACTCTGAATTTGACTGCGAAATTCGTTTCGCGAAATTCGGACGTTTCTAGCTCCGTTTGGATTTTTCTGTACGAAATAGCAACGTATATCAGGGTCCGTATCAACTTTTTGATCGGATGATCCTGCCATTAATATCTGTATACCGTTTTGATCGTCTCGTCGTGCTGATCTCTGTGGTATATTCAATTCTGTATTTTGAATACCGGTACGCGATGGAAACAATAAAAGTGTATGTCGTACCGAAACCGAAATTGTGACTTTTACTTTCCCAATCCTTCTTGAATCTTTACCGTGCAGCTTAAGCAATTAATCAATTGCATTGAATAGCTTTTCAGCTGAAATCAAGGGAATTGAACCGTTACCAGAATTCAAAGCATACCTACTTTTGGTTTCACATCCGTTCTAAATATCAATCAGCTCCATTTCATTTTCGTTTGTTTATACTCAGAAGAAATAAAATAAAATAGTGCTGCCTCTGTTGTCTTCTCAATCAAACCCGTCCTCTTCTCCTTCCTCTCTCCCCATTCCGCTCTTCCTCCAATAGCCGTCTCAGCCTGCCTTCGCCCTGACCACGTGCGGTCCCACCTGCAGCACCGTTTGCCCCTCTCCATCCCATCTCCGTTCATCCCTCCGCCTCCATTTTCCTGCCACCGCCACCAAGCTTCCTCCTCCATCGCCTCGGCCAAACAACACTCCACCTCCTCGACCTCAATGCGCCTCTCCTCTCCTCTTCTAAGGTCTGCACCTATATTTATATCAATCCATATCTCTGTATATAAGATTTTGCTATATATATAATGTGTAGGGATAAGTATAGAGATGAGTATGCATATTAGTTTATATACATGCTTTACATATATAGATCTCAACGAACACTGTCTCTATGCTTACAATTTTACAGTAGGTTCATATATACATTTGGGTGAACATTTATACGTGTGGATATTGCCTATGTATGTGGCATATATAAATAGTTATAAGTAAAATACATAAATCTGTTGTTAAATCTATGCAAATATGGTTGGTTTACCAAGAAAATATAGTAAATATGTGTAGCTTGCATGTCAGTTTTCTAGAGTTATTTATATATAAGTATACACCTAGATATAATATATGTATGTCAGTTTTATATGTGTGATAAGTGAGTCTCATATGCCTATTTATGTATAAAAAAAACGTAGGTATGTTTGTATATATAAATTTACATAAGCTCGGTAATATGGTGTTATGTATATTCATATATTTTCGAGATAGGTTTATTTTGGGCCTTGTAATTTTTTTGAAAGTGTATGTATATGGTATTATAATGAATTAATGTTTCTATGTATAGCTTTATATATAAATTTGTATAAGTTCTATATATATATTAGAATATACAAAATTGCCAGTACATAATTCATGTATAGTTACAGTAGACTGTATTATAAAAAGCTCATATTTGATTTTTATGACCGAGTGTTTAAGTTAATATATTGTATAGGTATATATATTAATGTATATATGAGCATTCAGTATGGGTTGCATGTATATACGTTAATTTATGATATGTGTTAAGCTGAGTGATGGTTTATACTATATATATCTATAGGTTTTGTTAAATATGTGTAGATAAGTTGTTATTATATATAGATCTCTATATAATTTCCTATAAAAAAATAAAAAATATATATTTGCAGCTATCTATTTTTTTTTCAACGTGAGTTATATATATTTCTTAGTTTGTTTATAATATATGTTATAGTTGTAGTTTACAGATAAAAATTTATTATTCATTCGCATATATAGTTTATACTTGTAATAAGTTACATATAAAATATAGTATGGTGAAGCCATATATTCCAGTCTGCATATGTATTTTACTTGATTGTATTATAGTCAATCAATAGGCTATTTTGTTTGTTCTGACTTATGTTCTGTTCTGACTTATGTTCTGCATATGATTTGCGTTTATATTTTTATAATATTTTATTTTATTCTGTAATAAGTTTATATAAGTTATACTAGTCTATTTACAGTAAATGATATGTTAGTAAGGTTTACATTTACCTGTATATGCTTGGTTCAAGCATATATATAGAAATTTATTTTATATGGTGTTCAAATTTAATATGGATTTGAAAATATATGTTTTGGAATTTATTTTAGGGAAACTAATAAAACGTATATATATTATAATAGAAATGTATATAATTTTAGTTAATATCAAAATTTATTTGATTTGTTCTCTTCGACTCCCATTTATCAGCTTTGACCCTTCAAATTCGTGCCAACACTGCTTGCCTTGGAATTCGTGCTTGGATTCGTAGCCTATCTCATTTCGTTGTCTATCCTCTAGCCTTGAAAGGTGAGCAATCACTCACGATTAACGTTCTTATATTTATTAAATTTGATTTCAATTGAAACGACAATTGAAATATGTTGCTGTAGTGATTTAAATTGTTATATATGCTATTATCTGTAACTGTTCACCTGTGGGATATGACACCATATCCTGTTGTTTATATTTCATTGTTATTTATGATATATGCATGTTGTTGTATTTCATATTATCTGTTATCACTCTGCAAGTTCCCTGTTAGTATAGAAGTCACTATGGGTTGAAATGATACATACCCGAACGGACTTTAGAATAGGAGAAAATCGTTATGGGTTGAAATGATAAACCCAAGCGATTTTCATTTGAATTGAAATTGGGATTACGGGTTGAAATGATATCTACCCGTATATAATTAAATTACGGATTGAAATGATAAATATCTGAATCACTTAACCGTATGATAGATATATATACAGACACCGTTGGTCCATATATATAAATATTTTGAAAATATATTCTATGGATTTGGGAAGAAATATATGGTTTTAATAAATGTTGATTCTTAATTTTTTTTATATAAATGGTAATGATATATATAGATTTAATAATGATATTTAATTTAATTAAGATGGATTTAATACATATAATATGTTGAGAATAAAATTTATATTTCAAAATAGATTTTGGTAATGATTTGAATAAGTTAAGGTTGGAAAGATAATTTGAATTTAGTTGAAATTGTATTAGTTAAAGAATTTTACTTAATTAAACCGATTTGAAACTTATTGAAATTGAGATTTAAGATATGATTTATAACTTGGGTTTAATTTAAGTAATTTAATAAATATTTCTTGTTTAAATAAATTTAAGGAAATATTTAGTAAAAATGTAATTTAAGGCTAGTTAAATGACATTGAATTTGTTAAGTGAATATTCCTGATTAAATAATAATGAAATTAAATCAAGTGCTATATGAAGCTGTTAAATTTAACTTTGAAAATATTGAATATTAAAGCTTTGAAATATATTGAAAATTTAAATGGTATATTTAGAACTGAATTGAATTGATGAATTGAGCTTTGAATAAATTTGAATTTGGAATTTGAGTTAATTTGAATCCATGTGTGAGACTTGAGGAAATTATAAATACTTTACTTTTTAAATCGTTTAATATATATACACTATTTTGGAAAATAGATATTTTTGAAATGAAATGATATTTTGATTTTGAAGTATAAATAAATTTGAAATGACCACGGTGTTATAATGTATATTTCCACCTTGTAGATAGTTCTGAAGATCCTTAGAGGATGGTTATCCCAAACATCCTTTAAGTTACTTGTATTTCAGTTGGTATTTCACTTGAGTTGGATTTATTAGTATAAGAATGTTAATCCTGACTCGAGTGTTTTGTGTTTTGCTTTACGCTCGGGTCAGACCGAGTGATACAGCATTTGAGACTCACCCTTGGAGTTTGGAGCTTCCTTTGGAGATCCAACTATCGCCTCAGCTTTCAGCTCTTCTAGTTGAGTTGTCCAGAGAAGTCATCTGTTGTACTGGAGACTTCACTACATTTGAGATATTATGTTGTATTTTATTTCTAACTCTGATGTTTATATAGTAGCTTCATGAACTACTATTTTATCTATTCCGCTGCGTATTATTGTATTACTCTGTGTCTGTGATTCTGTGATTGATTTATTTACTGTATATTCTGAGTTTTGCCAAAATTTAAATTAACAATCTGATATTTTGAATTATTCAAGTCAGACATGTGTGCATTATTGTCAATTTGAATGGTCCAAAATATCGGGTCGTTACAGTTGGTATCAGAGCTTTGGCTCTAGGCAAAACTTAGCATATATTGTAAATTTATTTACAGAATCACTTTCGTTCGAGTTTGAATCTCTTCCGTTTGACTTGATTTCCTTGAACTTTGGAACGTTCCTTGCGGTTCCAAAATTCATTCTTATCTCTCCCTATTTGTATTCTTTTGATTCTGGAGTATTCCATAACTCCACTTCGAATGATCTCTATAAGAATAGGCGATCCCGCCAATATTTGAATAAATTGTGAAGGGGTGAAACTTCTTTACAATTAGCATTGATTCACCGGAGATTTATATATCCCTCGGTTTAGATGCTGCTATCTTTTGTTATGTCGAATTCTATCTCCGGCGATCGAATGTCGATTTGCCTCAGAATTCTGCACTGATCTTATTTTGAAATCACGGTTGATCGGTTAAGGTCGCCCACGATTTATATAACTATATCGGTCTATTGTTTTGTAATTAATTATCTCATTTTCGTTCGAACTTATCTTCGAATCAGAATCCTAATTTATTAGAGTCCCTCTAATTTGAATTTCTATCTTTGTTTTGAAATCCATTCTTGAATCATCCTTTTGAAAAATCGAGTTTATTCGTATTTTGGGAAATTGTTTTATATATCGAAATTTTTATAAGTATGATTATATTCTATATATAAAAGTGAAATTTTTTTCGATAAGGATTATATATACCTTTTAAAAAAATAAGAATTTGAATTTTTGAAAGGATTTGAAATTTTGAAGTTATATAAGAAATTGATTTATATAAAAATGATTTATAACTAAAGGATTTTAAATTTGAAATTCGAGAATTGAACTCCGGTATTTTGAAATTGGTTTTAAGATTTTGAAATATATAATAATAGTATGATTTAAAAGTATTTTCCGAATAAGAAATGTTTCCAATGATTTTAATGAGTTTCGAATGATTTCGAAGAAATTCCAAAAGAAGTTTGAGAAAATAAAAGTCCGGAACTCACTAATGTCGCTGGAAAATAATTTCGGTGATGAGTGCATGCATCATCGACATTGATTTTCGAGTTTCATAGTGGGGGAGAGGCCACTTTAGTAGCATTGCTACGCGAGTGATTTTGCAAAACCAAATTTTGATTTCAAAATTTTGAAGTATGATTTGATATTCGAAAGATATATGTATATGTATTTGAAACGATTTGAAATGAGCCAGTGTTCAGTCCTCGAGTTTTGGATTTGATCTAACCCTATCTATTAAAATTGATTTACTGATTTGTTGCTGATTTCCAACTCTTGAATTTGAAAATGATTTCTTCAACTATTTTGAAGGTTCGAGCACTTCCAAATCAAGGTTAACTTTTTAAAGCTAAGAAATTTTGAAAAGTATAAAATATATAAGTTTGGTATGTATGTTAAAGTATTGTAGTAATATGGTTTAAATAAGTTGAAACGGTTTTGTTAAGTAAATGAATAAGGCAATTTTAAAATTTTCTGATATGAAATTTAGATTTGAAATGTTTTGAAAAGAATTTGGTCTTCAAAATATTTTGAATAAAATTTAGTTTAAATGTTTTAACTTAGTAACATCTTTATGAAACTATATATTTAACAAGTTGGAATAAATATATAAGTTGTACGTATGCTGTTTATTCGCATAATTAATTTGATCCAGGTTTGAGTACACAAGTTCGAGGTGAATTACACCATTTCGTGTTAGGATTTTTCATTTGATTCTTGATGGCGAATATTTGATATGGATTTTGGGCTAAATTCTAGAATTCTCTATCATAGTATATGGCTATGCAAGGAGACTGATGGCTTCTAGTCGAGAAACCATATCGAAATCCGCATTAGGGAAGTCGAATGGACAATACTAGTTCGAAAGCGAACTTGTGTGATCGAGCGAGCGATCAAATGTGATTTTGCGAAATGATGACGTATGTACATCTTATATTCTAATATCAGTGATATATTTTGACGCTGAAATTGAAAGCTGTCGGGTTAGAATATCTTTGCTTACTTTTCCAATTTAAATTACAAAGATATATAACCCATAAAAGCAAAGATATTCAAATCCCATATGGCTCTTCATACAGCGAAATTTATTTTGGAAAATTTGATCCTTATATAAGACGGACCTTACGTAAGTATAAGATGATTTTGAAAACATTTGATTTTGGAAATGAATTGGTTGACTTAAATTATATTGATTTGGAAATTTGGATTTATTTTCTAAAATCTATTATTTTGGAAACTTTGAAACTAAAGATATTTAATTTGAGAAGAAAATAATTTGGTGAAATTGTATATGATTTTGAAATTGAACTGATATTGAAACAAATTTAAATTTGAGAACCTTATGTTACTAAACACTTGATTTGGGAGTTGTCGAACTTATATAAAATTGATTTGTATGAGTATGAAATTGATTCGAAAACTATAGATTTGAAAAGGTACTCAATTTGAAAGTGAAATCTTATATAATTGAAGTCTATATAAGTATGATTTGATATACTATTGATTTTGGAAAGTATTTGATTTGAAAATTAAATCTTATATATAATGGATTTTATATAAGTACGATATTTGAAAGTGATTTGAAAAGGTACTATATGATGCATATTTTCGAAGTAAAGATATGGAAAGTGCCTTCTGCTTGATATCCGATTTGTGGCCACATCTTGGATTCATTCTATCGATATTATTCTCTCTGATTTTTGGTTTTCCGGATATGATACTCGAGTGTCCTTCGAATTCCATGGCGTTACCCATGGTCTTACGATCGCGGATGCATAGCGCAACTGCTTGGCTGAGTCTTGCCTAGGGGTACGGATTGTTTCCTGGGGGATCCAGGCGTAATCATTGTGTATCCTGCATCTATGTAGGTCGCGAATAGTAGCGCAAATGCTTGGCTGAGTCTTGCCTGGGGGTACGGATTGTTTCCTGGGGGATCCAGGCATAACCATTGTGTATCCTGCATTCTACTAGTCATCATGGCGTAACTCGCAGGGCTGAGAAAGCTTACGGATATGGATTGTTTCCTGGGGGATCCAGGCGTAACCATTGTGTATCTGCGAACCATGGTTAGACAAAGGTTTTGTTTGTTGTTTGTTTGGATTGTACTTTCCATATCTGTTTTAAAAAAAGTTTTTCCAGTATTTTCACTAGGTGTTAAAACAAGTCTACTAAGTACCTGGAGAATTCTAGTTTTGCGCCTGATCAACGCACTACCAGAGTCTACAGGAACAAGGATAAACTTGTTGAAACATCGAGTTATAAAAAAGTATTTTATTATAGAGGTATTTTATTATAAAAGTATTTCCAACAAAGAAATTTTGTATTAATATTTGAAATTAAAACCCTTATGGTTCTAAATTAAGTATTCATGCCCGATATTATTCTTTTGAATCTACCTTATCTGCTCAGCTTTATTTATTCACATATATTCTGTTTTTCCAAGTCCCCCTTCTTTTCCTTGTTGACTATATCCTTTTAAAATATTGTTTATTTATATACTACATGGTTTAATAGTAAATTTTAGTGTTATAAATATTTTTGAAGTTATTAATTAAAGTAAATGATTATTGATTTATTAATAATGTTGAAAGATATTTTGAGATAAAATTTATAAATTATGAATTATGGATTTAATGTTTCAATAGCTTCTTTGTAAATATAAGTAATGAGGTAAATAATTTTTTATATATAGTTTTCATATATTTATAAAGTGGTATATGGCATTTATAAAGAAAGCAAGAAATTTACAAATGGGTTTTGAAAAGCTTTAAAGTATTGAAAGATAAGTGAATTGCAAATGAAGTTTTCAAATGAATATTTCAAGTAAAATTTATATAGTTTCAAATTAATTGTTTAATCTTGACTTTCAATCTACTTTTATCTCTGGTCGTTCTATTCTCTTATCTCCTTCCTTTTCGGGGACGAAAAGTTTTGAGTGGGGGAGAGTGTAACGACCCATAAATTTTAGTGATTTATTTATTTAATTAATTGAATTTTTGTGAAAATTTAAAACAATAAAATTTGAAAATAAAAATTTATTATTTGGAATACATCTATTTCAATATAGCTACTGGTAAATTTCCATCTGATAATATTGAAGTTTATTTTATTGTGAAATTTTATTTCAATTTGAATCAGTTAATAACAGTTGAATTTAAAAGTTTTCCGAAACCTAAATTTGTCATCATGAGAAAATTTATTTAGAACACTCTGAATTTGACTGCGAAATTCGTTTCGCAAAATTCGGACGTTTCTAGCTCCGTTTGGATTTTTCTGTACGAAATAGCAACGTATATCAGGGTCCGTATCGACTTTTTGATCGGATGATCCTGCCACTAATATCTGTATACCGTTTTGATCGTCTCGTCGTGCTGATCTCTGTGGTATATTCAATTTTGTATTTTGAATACCGGTACGCGATGGAAACAATAAAAGTGTATGTCGTACCGGTATCGAAATTGTGACTTTTACTTTCCCAATCCTTCTTGAATCTTTACCGTGCAGCTTAAGCAATTAATCAATTGCATTGAATAGCTTTTCAGTTGAAATCAAGGGAATTGAACCGTTACCAGAATTCAAAGCATATCTACTTTTGGTTTCACATCCGTTCTAAATATCAATCGGCTCCATTTCATTTTCATTTATTTATACTCAGAAGAAATAAAATAAAATAGTGTTGCCTCTGTTGTCTTCTCAATCAAACCCGTCCTCTTCTCCTTCCTCTCTCCCCGTTCCGCTCTTCCTCCAATAGCCGTCTCAGCCTGCCTTCGCCCTGACCACGTGCGGTCCCACCTGCAGCACCGTTTGCCCCTCTCCATCCCATCTCCGTTCATCCCTCCGCCTCCATTTTCCTGCCACCGCCACCAAGCTTCTTCCTCCATCGCCTCGGCCAAACAACACTCCACCTCCTCGACCTCAATGCGCCTCTCCTCTCCTCTTCTAAGGTCTGCACCTATATTTATATCAATCCATATCTCTGTATATAAGATTTTACTATATATGTAATGTGTAGGGATAAGTATAGAGATGAGTATGCATATTAGTTTATATACATGCTTTACATATATAGATCTCAACGAACACTGTCTCTATGCTTACAATTTTACAGTAGGTTCATATATACATTTGGGTGAACATTTATACGTGTGGATATTGCCTATGTATGTGGCATATATAAATAGTTATAAGTAAAATACATAAATCTGTTGTTAAATCTATGCAAATATGGTTGGTTTACCAAGAAAATATAGTAAATATGTGTAGCTTGCATGTCAGTTTTCTAGAGTTATTTATATATAAGTATACACCTAGATATAATATATGTATGTCAGTTTTATATGTGCGATAAGTGAGTCTCATATGCCTGTTTATGTATAAAAAAACAAAAAAAAACGTAGGTATGTTTGTATATATAAATTTACATAAGCTCGGTAATATGGTGTTATGTATATTCATATATTTTCGAGATAGGTTTATTTTGGGCCTTGTAATTTTTTTGAAAGTGTATGTATATGGTATTATAATGAATTAATGTTTCTATGTATAGCTTTATATATAAATTTGTATAAGTTCTATATATATATTAGAATATACAAAATTGCCAGTACATAATTCATGTATAGTTACAGTAGACTGTATTATAAAAAGCTCATATTTGATTTTTATGACCGAGTGTTTAAGTTAATATATTGTATAGGTATATATATTAATGTATATATGAGCATTCAGTATGGGTTGCATGTATATACGTTAATTTATGATATGTGTTAAGCTGAGTGATGGTTTATACTATATATATCTATAGGTTTTGTTAAATATGTGTAGATAAGTTGTTGTTATATATAGATCTCTATATAATTTCCTATAAAAAAATAAAAAAAAAATATTTGCAGCTATCTATTTTTTTTTCAACGTGAGTTATATATATTTCTTAGTTTGTTTATAATATATGTTATAGTTGTAGTTTACAGATAAAAATTTATTATTCATTCGCATATATAGTTTATACTTGTAATAAGTTACATATAAAATATAGTATGGTGAAGCCATATATTCCAGTCTGCATATGTATTTTACTTGATTGTATTATAGTCAATCAATAGGCTATTTTGTTTGTTCTGACTTATGTTCTGTTCTGACTTATGTTCTGCATATGATTTGCGTTTATATTTTTATAATATTTTATTTTATTCTGTAATAAGTTTATATAAGTTATACTAGTCTATTTACAGTAAATGATATGTTAGTAAGGTTTACATTTACCTGTATATGCTTGGTTCAAGCATATATATAGAAATTTATTTTATATGGTGTTCAAATTTAATATGGATTTGAAAATATATGTTTTGGAATTTATTTTAGGGAAACTAATAAAACGTATATATATTATAATAGAAATGTATATAATTTTAGTTAATATCAAAATTTATTTGATTTGTTCTCTTCGACTCCCATTTATCAGCTTTGACCCTTCAAATTCGTGCCAACACTGCTTGCCTTGGAATTCGTGCTTGGATTCGTAGCCTATCTCATTTCGTTGTCTATCCTCTAGCCTTGAAAGGTGAGCAATCACTCACGATTAACGTTCTTATATTTATTAAATTTGATTTCAATTGAAACGACAATTGAAATATGTTGCTGTAGTGATTTAAATTGTTATATATGCTATTATCTGTAACTGTTCACCTGTGGGATATGACACCATATCCTGTTGTTTATATTTCATTGTTATTTATGATATATGCATGTTGTTGTATTTCATATTATCTGTTATCACTCTGCAAGTTCCCTGTTAGTATAGAAGTCACTATGGGTTGAAATGATACATACCCGAACGGACTTTAGAATAGGAGAAAATCGTTATGGGTTGAAATGATAAACCCAAGCGATTTTCATTTGAATTGAAATTGGGATTACGGGTTGAAATGATATCTACCCGTATATAATTAAATTACGGATTGAAATGATAAATATCTGAATCACTTAACCGTATGATAGATATATATACAGACACCGTTGGTCCATATATATAAATATTTTGAAAATATATTCTATGGATTTGGGAAGAAATATATGGTTTTAATAAATGTTGATTCTTAATTTTTTTTTATATAAATGGTAATGATATATATAGATTTAATAATGATATTTAATTTAATTAAGATGGATTTAATACATATAATATGTTGAGAATAAAATTTATATTTCAAAATAGATTTTGGTAATGATTTGAATAAGTTAAGGTTGGAAAGATAATTTGAATTTAGTTGAAATTGTATTAGTTAAAGAATTTTACTTAATTAAACCGATTTGAAACTTATTGAAATTGAGATTTAAGATATGATTTATAACTTGGGTTTAATTTAAGTAATTTAATAAATATTTCTTGTTTAAATAAATTTAAGGAAATATTTAGTAAAAATGTAATTTAAGGCTAGTTAAATGACATTGAATTTGTTAAGTGAATATTCCTGATTAAATAATAATGAAATTAAATCAAGTGCTATATGAAGCTGTGAAATTTAACTTTGAAAATGTTGAATATTAAAGCTTTGAAATATATTGAAAATTTAAATGGTATATTTAGAACTGAATTGAATTGATGAATTGAGCTTTGAATAAATTTGAATTTGGAATTTGAGTTAATTTGAATCCATGTGTGAGACTTGAGGAAATTATAAATACTTTACTTTTTAAATCGTTTAATATATATACACTATTTTGGAAAATAGATATTTTTGAAATGAAATGATATTTTGATTTTGAAGTATAAATAAATTTGAAATGACCACGGTGTTATAATGTATATTTCCACCTTGTAGATAGTTCTGAAGATCCTTAGAGGATGGTTATCCCAAACATCCTTTAAGTTACTTGTATTTCAGTTGGTATTTCACTTGAGTTGGATTTATTAGTATAAGAATGTTAATCCTGACTCGAGTGTTTTGTGTTTTGCTTTACGCTCGGGTCAGACCGAGTGATACAGCATTTGAGACTCACCCTTGGAGTTTGGAGCTTCCTTTGGAGATCCAACTATCGCCTCAGCTTTCAGCTCTTCTAGTTGAGTTGTCCAGAGAAGTCATCTGTTGTACTGGAGACTTCACTACATTTGAGATATTCTGTTGTATTTTATTTCTAACTCTAATGTTTATATAGTAGCTTCATGAACTACTATTTTATCTATTCCGCTGCGTATTATTGTATTACTCTGTGTCTGTGATTCTGTGATTGATTTATTTACTGTATATTCTGAGTTTTGCCAAAATTTAAATTAACAATCTGATATTTTGAATTATTCAAGTCAGACATGTGTGCATTATTGTCAATTTGAATGGTCCAAAATATCGGGTCGTTACATATACGAGGGATTTATGTATGTATTATTATTTCAAAATAATTTGAAATAAAAATCGGGTGTTTAAATTCTGAAATCTATAGTTAAGTGATATTATGTACTCATGTATCATACCAATTAGGATAGTATGGTTTTTTCATCTCGTTTGAGATGTTCTTGGGTAATTTTCATTTATTTAAATGAAATGGCATTTTCGACGGTTTTGGATGGTCGAAAACTTCCAGGTTGAATTGGAAAACTAAGCTAAATGTTTTGTGAAAATATAAGAAAGTAAGTTTTTGTAACTTATAAATTTGAAGGGATGGAAATTTTAAACAAGATTTAAAATTGTTGAACATTCATGTTAAGCAAAAGCAAATTTATTATTGTGTATGTACTCTTAGGGAATATAAGGGTATTTTGCAATTATAAACTTGAGTATAGAATGTTGATAAACTTGGGTAATCTTTCTAAAGTAAGGTATTGGTACCTTGGAAGTAATAAAAAATGCTTGGGAAATATTTATTAATGAGATAAATTTTTACTAAGTGTTTGTAAGCTTAAAGTAATATGTTATAAAATGATTTAGAAAATGAATTCTAGTATTAATTAAGAATATGAACTTAAGTTAAATGGATAATAAACATAAGCGTGCTTTATAAATTGTTATAATAAACTTAAGTATGGGGAAGCTATAAGATGAAGTTGTGGCTTTTGAAATGTGTATAAACTTGAGTTATAAAAGTGTTGATAAAACTAAGTTGTGTTTTATAAGATGCTTATAAACTTAAGCTGTGAAATATTTGAGTTTTAAGTAATGTGTTTTGAAATGGGTTAAAATAAAAATAGCATTTAATGAAAATGAATTTATGAAATAGTTCATAAATAATTTTAGTATTAAAGGGAATATACCAAGAAATAATAAAGGTGAATTAAAATAATTGGTGTGGTCATGAAAAGTAAAGTTGGAAATACTATTGGTATAATTAATTGTGATTTAAAGTGAAGGCGAATTAAAAGAATCTGGTATAATTAAGGAACCAACTGAAAATAAATACATATATTGCAAGAAGACCATTTAATTCACATAATCGACTTTGATCCAAATTCGAGTACACGATTTCAAGGTTATTTACACCGATTCGAACGAGGATTTTTCATTTGATTCTCAACGGCGAACAGTCGATATGGATTTTTGATTTGAATCTAAAGTTTTCTATCATAGTATATAGCTATGCAAGGAGAATGATGGTTTCTAATCAAGGAACCGGATCGAAGTCCGCACTAGGGAAGTCGAGTGGATGATACTAGTTCAGAAGTGAAATTGTGTGATCGAGTGAGCGATTAGATTTGATATTGTGTATGGATGGTATATGTGCATCTTTTGGACTTTATAATAATTATAAGTTTAACATTTGGAAAAGCAAATTATTTGGTTGGATATATTTGAAATTGACATGTAGGTTTATGGAAGCAAAGACTAGTTTGATGCCTTTGGTTTTATGAGTTGAGTTATTTGCCCGACAAATAGGTACGTGTTTATTTTTTGTTTGGATTGATGGTTTTATGCCCCAGATATGGGAGGCCACTTGGGTTTTGTTTTCTTTTGTTGGATTGGCTTGTAGTGGTGATTTGTTGTTTTTTCGATCGAGTCGCGCAAAGAAGACGCTGCCGAAATTTTCCATAATTTTAGGACTTAGAAAATTTAATAACTTATGCCAACTAATTAATTTTGAAAAGTTAATGGATTTGGAGGCATTTTCCTTACCTTGACAATTTTAGGGAAGAAATTCTTTTAAGGGGGGAAGAGTGTAACAACCCGGGATTTTGGTCATCTAATTTTGAATATTTAATTAATTTTAATTATTAAAATATTGGTTTAAAAGCTTTAAAACTCGGATTAAACTATATGTTTGTTTAAAATCTTTGAAGTGTGAATAAAGATTTGAATAGTAATTTAAATAATGGAATCATGGACTTATTATGTGAATAATGATTTAAATATTATGATTTTAGATTGAATATTAATTCTATGGATTAAATGAACTTGTTCAACTCCTTTTAAATTATAAATAATAATACTGAATTCAACTTGTAAAGTTAATTACAGTAATAACTGATTCAGATAAATAATCATAAAATATATTTTTATTATTACGATCTGAATCTTGTTGACGTAATTTTAATTTAATTTATTTGATTTTTCCATTATTTTTAATTGGAAAAGTATTTAAATTGTCGTTTGACGATTTTCCAGCAAACGGTAGTGTTTTTGTGATTTTATAGAATTCAATAACTGGTGTATATTTATTGTGGTCGCGTTGATGTTCTGAGCGCGACCGTATTTTTGTTTTGTTGTTTGGAGTCCGTACGCAAACGGAAGTCTGTGCGACGAGATGCCGAAAAATTAAATATAACCAAACTCAAAACATTTCGTACCATTAGCACACTTCTTTTTCTTCCCTGTACTCATTCATTTATTCATGTTCTAGGAGAAAAAAAAGCAAGCTTCATCTTTTAAAAACCAAAACCAATGTAAATATAATTCTGAAAATTGCAAAACATAGATCTTTGCATTGTTGAAGCCTATATCTATAGGCGAACGTGATTTGGAGGGGTTGTGGCATCTCTGTGCAATGCTCGATAGTTGGCCGTAAGTTGTTTTGGGAACTAGGACTTCCATTTTGTTGAGTTTTGTAGTCCGGGGGGAGGGGGAACGATTGGAGAGTAGGATGGTTTGTGCTTGCTAGGGGACCCTGTGGCCAGAAAATGGTGGGATGTAGTTCACTGGAGGTAGGGTGACGAGGAGTACGGTCGCGTTCGACCTTCAGGTCGTCCTTCGCTAGCTTGGGCCGAGTGGAACGTGGAGGTGATCAGAAGGTGGAGCTCGTAGAGTGGGAATCAAAGGCGAAGTCGGTTTTGGATATCGTTGAGGAATGAGGGAGCATCGGTGGAAGCAAACGGTGGCCATGGTGATTTTGGCGAGCAGGCAATAGCGGGAATTTAAAATTTGGGGGAAGGAGATGTTTTAATGGTAATTAATAATTATAGAAATGTAATTAGTATTTAATTATAATTTAAAAATAGAAAACTTATAATTTTAATAACTCTCCCGTACGCGTTGGAATCGTGTCGCCGTCCTCTATGTGATGGAGTTGAATTAGTAGCATTTGGAACTAGCTGAATCTGGATCTATGGTCGAACGTTGTTCGACTATAGACCAAACTGAACGAAAAAGCAACACCTGAAATAATTGTGAGTTAAACTCACCTTTCTGATTTACCAGTATAATATTGTGTAGATTAAATTTATTTATATCTGCTTGAATTGATTGAATTTGCTGGTTGATTGAATTTGGTCTAGGATCACGATATACCATCTTAAAATGCTATTAGATTGGTTGAATTCGATCTAGGATCGCGATATAGCATCTTGAAATGCTATTAGATTGTTTGAGTTTTAAATTTGTATTCAAACTTGTTTTAAGTAATGGATCATATATGAGGTGATAAATTGATATTAATTTTGATTAATATAATTACGTTGTTTAAAATTATAACGTATTTAACGTAAGCATATTCCTTGGTGTTATCTATTTGGCCAAATAAACACCGTTTAATAAATGTAAGAGTTTATCTTTGAATGACATTGGTTAGCGGAATAAATCCCCATTCTACTATTATATTAATTTGGACATTTATTTAAGTGTTAATTGATCGTTGGTTATGGATTTGTTTACATATATGCTTGATTATGTAAATATCGGCAATTTGATTTGAGAAGTTAAATAGAGGTAATGGTAGCTTGTTAAGTACCACTGGGATCGCCGACCTTTTCTAGATTTGGAAATTTTGTATTTGATTAACTTCCAATTTTATAAACTGGAAGAAAAATGTTTTAATTATTACTATATATACAGGGAGCCTTATTAATAATTAATTACAAATGTTTGTAAAAATTATTTTTGTAAGTTAATTACTATATTACCTATAGTGTTTTAAGTAAATTATTTTTATTAATATTTTTGAAGATAATAATTATTTTGTTATTATTATTTAAACTGGATGATTATTTCATTAAAAATACTGTTGAAGATAATTAATTTTATTTAAAAGGTTGTTTAAAAATTATTTTATTTTATTTACCTATTGGAGATGTTTAAGAGTTTATTTATTATACTATTAAAAATGGTTTTTGTTATATTTCTTTTATATTATTTGAAAGGATTAAAGCTAAGTTTACGATGTTTTGGTTTTATTTATTAAAAATAATAATAAATAAATTGTTATAAAAGGATTTCTTTCATAAAAGGATTTATGTAAAGGAGTTTATAAACTTGGGAAGAGGGTTGGAATTGGAAAAGAGTTGGATTTTGAAAGATTGTGGAAAAGAGGATTTTAAATGGTTAGTAATTAAAAAGAGAATTTTTTTATGGGTTAGGAGATTATAAAATGGTACTTTTATAAAATAAAACTTGGGAATTTGTAAGGAATTCTATAAATAGATTGTGGGAATTTATTAAGAAGATATTTCAAAATATAAACAAAAGAGAGTTAAAGAAAGAAAGGTTATTTTGGAATATTTATATCTTTGTTTAAAGGATACTTGTGTTTAATCATTTTAAATGATCTTGAAATAAGTAAATCTTTCTAAGTGATTGGTTAAGATACTTATACCATTTATAAGTATATGGGAATGGTTCTTCAAGTTTTGAAAAGAATGATTTGAAAATATACTTATATCGCTAAGATAAGTACATGGTTATATTTTCTAAGTATCGAAATATTTCATTTTGTGAATATACTTATTTTGTTGAGGTAAGTATATGGAAGTGATTTCCAAGTATTTGAAAAGTGATTTTAAATTTATGAATGTGAGGCTCAGTGAGTTCCATTGGAAATGAAATCTATGGTTTGAATGTTTGTTATTCGATGGTTAAATAACCGACTATCGGATTTGGATCAAAAGTAAGTTTGGAAATATCTAGGAGAAACACGTGAGTTATATGGCACAGTCATCTCCGATGATATTGTACTGTGCGTATAAATCTCGTTTTGTTTTTTAGGCCGATGATAAGGAAATCCATCCACCAACAGTTAGGAGGTGATCTCCGATCTTATCTTTGACTGTTTATGTCTTAAATAACCGGGGTTTTGTTTAGCGGAAATTATCGAACGTTGTTTCGGAGAGACAGTGATCGAATATGTTATCCAAAAACCACTTCGATCCAATGAACGCATTTTCGAACTGAAGACATCGTGAAGAGCATGGAATCGAAGATAGAGATGTGATGTGCAAGGGCTAATCGCTACTAATCCTGAGGGTGATTCCAAAATGGATGTAGTAGGAATAGTGCCTTCGATTTCTTTCGGTCCCAGAACGGACTTGTATGGATGAATGCTATCAGCACACTATCATTGGAGGGCAATGAGCATTCTAAGTGTAAATGTTCTTAAAAGGTAATCGTAGCCTCAAGCCTCATTAACCGGGAATGACTAAAATAAGGGAGATGCAGCATGGCTAAGTGTGTCCCTTCCAAGTAGGGTATGATCATCCCTATCTAGAGTCGCTATTATCTCACATTTGTATGCTCAGGGCACATTAATGGAGGTGATCATATTCAGTACTATCCAGCAAGGGGTAGGCAGGTCATGTGTTGGCAGGGGATCCAAGCGAGGTCCTCGGTGTTATTTTATCTAGAGATTCACCGTGATGGACGGTACCCCAGTAGCCCAGTAATTGTATGGAATCCACTCTCCAATAAGTGCAGTACGGACTTAGTTGTGCCCAACTATGCTGAAACGTGAGATGCAAACATTTCAGCTATATTCATATTTTACTTTGACCTCTAGACATTATTATAATATAAATGGATTTTCTAAGGAATTTTTTTTGGTTATTGTAAGGTAAAAACCCGTGGTAAAAACCCGTTCGTATTTATGTGCGGTGTAACGACACGCTATTTTGGACCATTCAAATCGATAATAAATCCACACATGTCGGACTTGAATAATTCAAAACAATGGATTGTTAATAAAATTTGGCAAAACTCAGCATATACAGTAAATAATTAATCACAGAATCACAGACACAGAGTAATATAACAATATGTAGCGGAAACAAAGAATAGTAGTTCATGAAGCTACTATATATATAACAGAGTTAAACAAGATACAACAGAAGTCTCGAATACATAGATATCTCAATACAATAGTCAAATACAAGATCTGAATACATCACTGGAATCAACTGAATAACTGATAGTAGAATCGATAGATAGCTGGATCTCCAAGCGAAGCTCCCACTCCAAAGGTGAGTCTCGAACATTGGTACACTCGGTCTGACCCGAGCGTAAAGAAAAACACAAAACACTCGAATCAGGATTAACATTCTTGTATCAATAAATCCAACTCAAGTGAAATAACAACTAAAATATAAGTAACTCAAAGGATGTTTGGGATAACCATCCTCTAAGGATCCGTTAAACTATCTACTATATAGTAGTGTACGCTAAGTAGATAATGCCTATCAGTAATATAAAGTATCAAAATAGTGTTAAGGCGTTACCATTATCCCCCTTAACACATTTTTATAATGCCATAGTCTATACAGCACCGTAAGCCCCACCGTAAACTAGTGGTTATCAGAGGGTACCCCATAGGTATAACACAGAATAAATCGTAGTGGTCGCATATAGGATAATCAGTATGACAAGGTACATGAGGCGATACCAAGTAGGATACTACTAGTTGCGTGATCCGGACTGATGTTGAGCATAGCCAGCAGCTACCTCAGCACCGCGAAACAACACTCCCAAATCAAGGGGTGCACCCAAATCGAATCACATAAGTAATAGATATGGTATCGAAGAAGTGTGTTCGCTAGAGGTGGCGAACCTCAATGGCCGGGCGCGGCTCCTGTTTTAGTCATGTCAGGGGTCATCCAATATCGTTCTCTTTCTTCAAATCCAGCAACGTCGTCATTCCAACCACTTCATTCTGGATCACACTCCGCGTATAATAGTTATTAAAGTAGTTTTCGGTTTGGACAGAGAGTATGTCCCTAACCGATCCCGGACTCTTCAATAACTACGTAATTATTACACCGATTGGTCATTTAATAAACTTTCAAAATAGTTTATATTTCAAAACCAAAATATCATTGCCATTTCAAAACCATATCCATACGATATCATTTTCACTTCAAAACCAAACACGATATCATTTCCATTATCATATCACTTTCCAAAGTTATATCGCTTTCGAAATCGTAAGTCTTTTAAAATCAAAACCTTGGAAATCAAACCTTGAAATTCATAACACTTTGAAACTATAGTTTGAAATCATAACATTTTGGAATTCATAACACTTTCCTCTTAAACAGTTTAGATATTAAAATTAGTGTATATAATAAAATAGTTTATAAAATAAAAATAGTTATAAGTTAAAATAGTTTATAATAATATAATATATATTGAAAATGATTTATATAAAATAGTTTATATTAAAATAATTTATAAAGTAAAATATAAATAATTGTAGATATAGTTTAAAAATACTTTATAAAATAAAATAGCTTCCACAAATTCACAAATCGATTCAAATTAACTCAACTTCCAAATTCTACTTAATTCAATCTCAATTGATAAATTTCAACTCAATTCAATTTCTCAATAAATAATTTCGAATTTTAACGATTTCAAATACAGATTTGAAACACAAAATAAACCATTAAATTTCAATATATTTCCAAGCTTTAAATATTCCACATTTCAAAATCTAAATTTGATAATTCCATTTATATCTCAATTTGATTTCATTTCATTTAGTTTCTGAGATATTTCTTAAATCATTTCAATACATCTAAATAAAACTTCAATTTACAAATTTATATAAACAAAATATCCCATTCAAATTTATATAAGTTTGAAATATTCATTTAAGCCATTTTTTTAATCAAATTCAAGTTATAAAACATATCTTAAAATTTCAAATTTAATAGATTTCAAATCAAACTTATTTAAGTATAATTCTTAAATAATTACGAATTCCAAATCAATTTCAAATTTATCTTTCAACCTGAAACATTATAAACTCTATATTTGAAAATATATATTTTAAATAAATACTTAAACATATTATATATCAACTTTATTAAATCAACTTTAATAAATCTTCAAAATCAATATTTATTAAAACCATATATTTCTTTCAAAACCATAGAAATCATTTTTTTTAATATTTATATATATAGACCAACGGTGTCTGTATATAATTTCCTACCCTATGGTCAAGTGATACAGATATTTATCATTTCAATCTGCAATTTAAAATATATTTGGGTATATATCTTTTCAACCCGAAATCCCAAATTCAATTCAATTGAAAATCGCTTGGGTTTATCATTTCAACCCTTAACGATTTCCTCCTATTCTACAAATCGTTCGGGTATGTATCATTTCAACCCATAGTGAATTCTATACTAACAGGGAACTTGCAGAGTGATAACAGATATGATAATAATATAACAAACATATATCATCAATATAAGTAACAGATAACGGTGTCAGGTGTCACAGGTGAAAAGATACAGATAATGGCACATATATAGCAAAATAAATAACAGATAATGGTGTCAGATGTCACAGGTGAACAGATACAGATGATGGCATATATATAGCAATGTAAATGACTAGCAGCAGCATATTTCAATTGTCGTTTCAATTGAAATCAAATTTAATAAATAAAAGAACGTTAATCGTGAGTGATTGCTCACCTTTCGAGGCTATACATGATAGACGATGAAATTGAGTTACGAAATGCAAGCACAACTTCCAAAGCAAAGCTAGATTGGCACGAGTTTGATGGACAAAGCTGATAGATAGGGAATCAAGAATCAAAATCAATTTGATATAACAGAAACATAATGTATGTTATATTATTATTATTATTATTTTATTAAAATCAATACGACAAATATAAAATAAAATAAAATAATATATGTATATATATAAACAAAGGTATATACAACATCATATAGTAAACAAAACATAATATATATATTAATATATAATAGGTTTATAATAAATCTAACTTTTTATATATATAAACTAACATATACTTTAACATACAACAACATATACACTTTGAAATCAACAGCATATTTATACTAATATATACTATAGCCAGTCAGCACATATATATAATAACAGTATAAATATGTATAAACTAAAATATGTATATTTTATATGATCTAACATGTATACTAACATATTATCCAACTGCAAACTATTGAAAGAAAAGAAAACTATATATATAAACTCATACCAAATAGAAACATACAACGAACAGATTACATAAATAGATATATTTATATAAAACTTATGTATATACATATATCTTTAAAACCAATATCCAAACAAAAATCTATATTAAAGTACTAACATAAGTTTAAATAAGTACTATAGTATGTTATATCCATACCTGTAAACATGTTATATATTAACCTGAACACATAACATATATAAAATTTTATATATAAGCAGGTAGACAAAATAAATATGCAGACTCAATATTTATATATATGTATATTTTTCCATGATTTAAACCATACCCAAATCATATATATGGAAAAAAATGAAGACCTGTATGCAAATGCATATATCTTATAAATGTATACACTAATATGTATATAAACAATATAAGAAAGTACACATATTAGGAATTTAAAACCATGCATATATATTCAAACCAAACACTAACAGATAAAATAAAATGTATATATATGTAAACCTTAATATATGAACAAACTGTTATATATATATGTGTGTGTGTATTTAAAATCAACTATTATATCATAAAACACAAACAAACTTATATAAACTTTATAAATATACAAACTCATATATATATATATACCTATACATTATATAAACAAACACAAATCATATATATAACCAACATAGTTATATAAACAAACACAAATTATATAACATACCTATACATTATATAAAACTGCCATACCCAAGTGAACAAACGAAAACAAAAGGGAGGAAGGCACTGTTGTGAGGTGGAGAGGCTCAGGCGGCAGAGCAAGAGATCGGGTCACCGTGGCCGATGGAGGAAGACGAGATAGACGGCAAGGCCAGAGAATCAGTCTGTGGTGGGATGGCTCGGTTACATGGATGAGAGAGGGGCCGATGAGGCTGCTTGGCCAGGGGAGTTGCAGCAGTGGGTGGTTTCGACCGGAGGTCAAAGGTTAGTGGTCACTTCGGGTTGAGTGGCCGCGGAGGTGGAATAGGCGGAGGAGGATCAGAGAACGAGCAACTCGGCCATAGTTGATGGGAAGAAGTGGAGGCCGAACATGGGTTTGGCTGTTGGGTTAGGGAAGGGACAAGGCATGGCTTCTTGGCACCGGTGATGGGGTGGAAGCTTTGGCGTGGCAGGCGGCAAGGTGGCCGGAGCCGTGAGGGGAAATGTCGATACGAGCAAGAATAATGGAGGAAGAAAACAATAAGTCAGATGTGAATAAAAGAAGAAGAACACATTACAGGCTAACACCAATGTAATTTGATATATTGCACTGTATTTCTCAAATAAAACTATTTATCAAAAGCAACGTACGAACCGGTTGGAGATTTGGAATAATAAAAGTCATGGAAACACCAAAAGTTGCATGTGTGAGTTGCTGGAAATAAATGCCAAATGGCCGTTGGTTTAATACACGGTAGGAATTGAATAGCCACAAGAAATCAAAAGGCACGAAACGTGCACCGATACAGTTACCGTTTCGTAAATTCCACCGCTTATCGGACAACAAAATACCGAATTGAATATACCGTAGAGATCAGCGCGACGAGACGATCAAAATGGTATACAGATATCAGTGGTATGATTGAATTATAAAAATTCGAATTTTCTACTAGCGGAAAATGCAGCAAAAACGCAGAAAAATAAGATCGACGGAGCTAAAGAAGTCCGAATTTGGAAAAACGAAAAATGACGTCTTAGTCAGAAGATGAATTAGAATTTTTCTATGTAAAAATATTCAGGTTTAGAAAACATTTTATTATCATCAATTTTTAACTGATATAAATTGGAATAAAATTACACTATAAAATAAACTTCCAAATTATCTGATGAAAATTTACCAGTTGCTATGATTAATTAGACGCATTCCAAATATCAAATTTTATTTCAAAATTTTGTCATTTAAAATTTCACAAAATTTCAACTAATTACGTTATTAAAACAGTTAAAATTTACGGGTCGTTACACTCTCCCCCACTCGAAACTTTTCGTCCCCGAAAAGGAAGGAGGTGGAAGAATAGAAACAACCAGAAAGGAAATAGATTGGAATACAAGTAAAACAATTAATTTAAACCATATAAATTTCAATTTAAATTAATTAATATTTAACAATTTGGTTAAATCCCTTTGAGTTCTCTTAAGTTAAATCAATCTATCTATTTCTAATTCATTATCTTATTATCTAGTCATCCTCAATTAACAATTTCTAAATCATCAATTTGTATAATCATTTATTGTACTCATATTTTATTCAAAAAAATTTAATTCTTTTATTCCAAATTATCATTAAGTTTATTCCACTTAATATATCTTATTACATATATTTAAACCATATAAATTAATTTAAACCATATAAATTTCAATTTAAATTAATTTATATTCAATAATTGGTTTAAATTTAAGGTATTTCCATAAGTTGATCTAATTTCAATTTGTTAATTCTTTCAGAACAAAATTTATTATATTCATCTCATTCAATTAACTTATTATTCTATCATCTTTATTAGCATTTTTTTTATAATTAAATCTAAGTGTATAACATTTATTATAAACACTCAAAATTATTTATAAAATCATTTTATATTGTATATTATCCAATTACATTTTAACTTCTGAATAATTTAGGTAAGTTATATTGAAATGCAATTTAGTACTATACAAATAAAATGTTCAAATTCAATTATTTCAAGTTTAAATATTTATCAAAAAAAAAATTGACTTCAGTTTATAATTGAAATCATCTTTAAATCATAATCTTAAGAATTTAAATTCCGATTTACTTCAAACAATTTTGAGATAAATATATATAGTATATATCAGATCAAAATTAATTTATATATATATATATATAATAAATCAGTTCATACCACAGAAATTCAAATCAAATTCAATTTCCAAAAAAAAGTGTAGCAAAGCTACCGAATGGTCTCTTCACTTCGAAACTCGAAAATGAATGTCGATGATGCGGCCGCCATCACTGAAATTATTTTCCAGCGACAAAAGAGAAGAGTACTGATTTAAACGTTAAAATTCTTTGAAAATCATTTATATTCGAAAATACTTTATATAATATACATTTAAAATTTTAAACCAGAGTTTGGAATCATCGGAAATTAAATTATCAAATTCCTGATTTAAATTTATTTAAATTCCAAATCAATTTATAAACCATGTTTATAAATTCATTTAGAACAATAAATGATAATCAAATATTATCATTTCAAACAATCAATTAATTAACTATTTAATTCCAGAAAATCCTATACTTATATATATATAATATAATCATACGAATCCATTCAATTTACCAAATTTGAAAATAATATTGTGTCAGTTTGCTCTATTCAAGTGTTTTGGAAATCCTATCGATAGCGTTAATCAGACGAATCGATCGAAAACCCAAATCAACATCAACAACTCAAACAACACAATATATAAAACATTTTAATATTAATTACAAATACACTCCCTCACTCGGATATCTTCGAATAGATTTCAAAACAAAGATAGAGATTTAGATTAGAGAAACTCTAACTAAAAGAATTCAACTAAAAGGTAGACTCGATAGGGAGATAAGATGACTGAATTTCAAATAAGGAGGATGGATAAACTTATATATATCACGGGCAACCTTAACCGGGTCAACAGTGATTTCAAGGATGAAATCGAAGCAGAATTTTTAGGCAAATCGGCATCAGATCTCAAGGGATAGAATTTGGGCATAGCAGAAGATAGATAGCATTGTAAACCGAGGATACAGAAATCTCCGGTGAATCGAAGCTTATTGTAAAGGAGTTTTCACCCCTTTACAATCATTCAAAGATTGGCGAGACCGCCGATTTATTATAAAGATCATTCGAAGTGGAGTTATGGGATACTCCAGAATCAAAAGAATACGAATAGGGAGAGATAAGGATTGATTTTGGAACCAAAGGGAACATTCCAAAAGTCAAAGGAAAACCGAATCAAAAGGAAAGAATTCAAGCTCGAACGAAAGTGATTCTGTAAATTAAATTTACTACATATGCTAAGTTTTGACTAAAACCAGAGCTCTGATACCAACTGTAACGACCCGCTATTTTGGACCATTCAAATCGACAATAAATCCACACATGTCGAACTTGAATAATTCAAAACAATGGATTGTTAATAAAATTTGGCAAAACTCAGCATATACAGTAAATAAATAATCACAGAATCACAGACACAAAGTAATATAACAATATGCAGTGGAAACAAAGAATAGTAGTTCATGAAGCTACTATATATATAACGGTTAAACAAGATACAACAGAAGTCTCGAATACATAGATATCTCAATACAATAGTCAAATACAAGATCTGAATACATCACTGGAATCAACTGAATAACTGATAGTAGAATCGATAGATAGCTAGATCTCCAAGCGAAGCTCCAACTCCAAAGGTGAGTCTCGAACACTGGTACACTCAGTCTGACCCGAGCGTAAAGCAAAACACAAAACACTCGAGTCAAGATTAACATTCTTGTATCAATAAATCCAACTCAAGTGAAATAACAACTGAAATATAAGTAACTCAAAGGATGTTTGGGATAACCATCCTCTAAGGATCCATTAAACTATCTACTATATAGTAGTGTACGCTAAGTAAATAATGCCAATCAGTAATATAAAGTATCAAAATAGTGTTAAGGCGTTACCATTATCCCACTTAACACATTTTTATAATGCCATAGTCTATACAGCACCGTAAGCCCCACCGTAAACTAGTGGTTATCAGAGGTTACCCCATAGGTATAACACAGAACAAATCGTAGTGGTCGCGGATAGGATAATCAGTATGACAAGGTACATGAGGCGATACCAAGTAGGATACTACTAGTTGCGTGATCCGGACTGATGTTGAGCATAGCCAGCAGCTACCTCAACACCGCGAAACAACACTCCCAAATCAAGGGGTGCACCCAAATCGAATCACATAAGTAATAGATATGGTATCAAAGAAGTGTGTTCGCTAGAGGTGGTGAACCTCAATGACCCGGCGTGGCTCCTGTTTTAGTCATGTCAGGGGTCATCCAATATCGTTCTCTTTCTTCAAATCTAGCAACGTCATCATTCCAACCACTTCATTCTGGATCACACTCCGCGTATAATAGTTATTAAAGTGGTTTTCGGTTTGGACAGAGAGTATGTCCCTAACTGATCCCGGACTCTTCAATACCTACGTAATTATTACACCGATTGGTCATTTAATAAACTTTCAAAATAGTTTATATTTCAAAACCGAAATATCATTGCCATTTCAAAACCATATCCATACGATATCATTTTCACTTCAAAACCAAACACGATATCATTTCCATTATCATATCACTTTCCAAAGTTATATCGCTTTCGAAATCGTAAGTCTTTTAAAATCAAAACCTTGGAAATCAAACCTTGAAATTCATAACACTTTGAAACTATAGTTTGAAATCATAACATTTTGGAATTCATAACACTTTCCTCTTAAACAGTTTAGATATTAAAATTAGTGTATATAATAAAATAGTTTATAAAATAAAAATAGTTTATATAAAATAGTTATAAGTTAAAATAGTTTATAATAAAATAATATATATTGAAAATGATTTATATAAAATAGTTTATATTAAAATAATTTATAAAGTAAAATATAAATAGTTGTGGATATAGTTTAAAAATACTTTATAAAATAAAATAGCTTCCACAAATTCACAAATCTATTCAAATTAACTCAACCTCCAAATTCTACTTAATTCAATCTCAATTCATAAATTTCAACTCAATTCAATTTCTCAATAAATAATTTCGAATTATAACGATTTCAAATACAGATTTAAACACAAAAAAAACCATTAAATTTCAATATATTTCAAAGCTTTAAATATTCCACATTTCAAAATCTAAATTTGATAATTCCATTTATATCTCAATTTGATTTCATTTCATTTAGTTTCTGAGATATTTCTTAAATCATTTCAATACATCTAAATAAAACTTCAATTTACAAATTTATATAAACAAAATATCCCATTCAAATTTATATAAGTTTGAAATATTCATTTAAGCCATTTTTTAATCAAATTCAAGTTATAAAACATATCTTAAAATTTCAAATTTAATAGATTTCAAATCAAACTTATTTAAGTATAATTCTTAAATAATTACGAATTCCAAATCAATTTCAAATTTATCTTTCAACCTGAAACATTATAAACTCTATATTTGAAAATATATATTTTAAATAAATACTTAAACATATTATATATCAACTTTATTAAATCAACTTTAATAAATCTTCAAAATCAATATTTATTAAAACCATATATTTCTTTCAAAAGCATAGAAATCATTTTTTTAAATATTTATATATATAGACCAACGGTGTCTGTATATAATTTCCTACCCTATAGTAAAGTGATACAGATATTTATCATTTCAATCTGCAATTTAAAATATATTCGGGTATATATCTTTTCAACCCGTAATCCCAAATTCAATTCAATTGAAAATCGCTTGGGTTTATCATTTCAACCCATAATATTCGGGTATATATTCTACAGATCGTTCGGGTATGTATCATTTCAACCCATAGTGAATTCTATACTAACAGGGAACTTGCAGAGTGATAACAGATATGATAATAATGTAACAAACATATATCATCAATATAAGTAACAGATAACGGTGTCAGGTGTCACAGGTGAAAAGATACCGATAATGGCACATATATAGCAATATAAATAACAGATAATGGTGTCAGATGTCATAGGTGAACAGATACAGATGATGGCATATATATATAGCAATGTAAATAACTAGCAGCAACATATTTCAATTGTCGTTTCAATTGAAATCAAATTTAATAAATAAAAGAACGTTAATCGTGAGTGATTGCTCACCTTTCGAGGCTATAGATGATAGACGATGAAATTGAGTTACGAAATGCAAGCACAACTTCCAAAGCAAAGCTAGATTGGCACGAGTTTGACGGACAAAGCTGATAGATAGGGAATCAAGAATCAAAATCAATTTGATATAACATAAACATAATGTATGTTATATTATTATTATTATTTTGTTAAAATCAATACGACAAATATAAAATAAAATAAAATAATATATGTATATATATAAACAAAGGTATATAAAACATCATATAGTAAACAAAACATAATATATATATTAATATATAATAGGTTTATAATAAATCTAACTTTTTATATATATAAACTAACATATACTTTAACATACAACAACATATACACTTTGAAATCAACAGCATATTTATACTAATATATACTATAGCCAGTCAGCACATATATATAATAACAGTATAAATATGTATAAACTAAAATATGTATATTTTATATGATCTAACATGTATAATAACATATTATCCAACTGCAAACTATTGAAATAAAGAAAACTATATATATAAAGTCATACCAAATAGAAACATACAACGAACAAATTACATAAATAGATATATATATATATATATATAACTTATGTATATACATATATCTTTAAAACCAATATCCAAACAAAATTCTATATTAAAGTACTAACATAAGTTTAAATAAGTACTATAGTATGTTATATCCATACCTGTAAACATGTTATATATTAACCTGAACACATAACATATATAAAATTTTATATATAAGCAGGTAGACAAAATAAATATGCAGACTCAATATTTATATATATGTATATTTTTCCATGATTTAAACCATACCCAAATCATATATATGGAAAAAAAATGCAGACCTGTATGCAAATGCATATATCTTATAAATGTATACACTAATATGTATATAAACAATATAAGAAAGTACACATATTAGGAATTTAAAACCATGCATATATATTCAAACCAAACACTAACAGATAAAATAAAATGTATATATATGTAAACCTTAATATATGAACAAACTGTTATATATATATATGTATATTTAAAATCAACTATTATATCATAAAACACAAACAAACTTATATAAACTTTATAAATATACAAACTCATATATATATATATATATACACCTATACATTATATAAACAAACACAAATCATATATATAACCAACATACTTATATAAACAAACACAAATTATATAACATACCTATACATTATATAAAACTGCCATACCCAAGTGACAAATGAAAACAAAAGGAAGGAAGGCACTGCTGTGAGGTGGAGAGGCTCAGGCAGCAGAGCAAGAGATCGGGTCTGTAACGACCCTAATTTTCGACCCAATTTAAAATTTTAAATTCATCGTTTCAATAAAATTATGAAATTATAACGATCTCGATTTACGTCCAAACTTTATTTATGACATACGCCTAGTTAGATATGGACATAGAAAAAGTTTCGTGGCAAAATATTACAGTAAAATCCGTTCGCGTTTTACTGTATATCAGTCCATATAAAGCTGCATAAAATTTATCTTCCCAATCCAAATATTTTTACACAGTTATGTTGTAAAAATTATTCTGATCAAGATTATGTAATTCGTTTCGCCTAAAACTGTCATCGCCTGCTCCGTTTAAATTGTTTTTCAAATCGTACAATTTAAGCGGCGTAAATACAAATTTTATAAATTCATCGTATCGCAATAATCTGTATACCGTTGGAAGCGTCTTGTCGCGCTGATCAAAATGGTATATTAATTTGCACAAATCGGAGTTCGACGTTAAGCGTTGCGCTAATTTTACCGTTCCGGACGGACCGGTTAAGTAAAATCTCAGCCCAAATTCTTTAACCGTTTACAAAGGAAAGCTGAAAATAAAAGTCAGCTGATGTATTTAATTGGGTAGTTGGAAGCTAAGGGGTTACTTTGGAAATTGATGTGAACGTTTGGGAAAGTGATGAGAAGTTTGGGAATTCACGTTTGGAATTTGAATAGATATCTACTGTTACTATATTTTTAAAGGAAAAGAATCATCCCACTGTTCTTTCTGCTTCTCATTTTCACTTCTCTACTCGTACATCAGGTATCTACTTCTCCATTCTTCCCTCTCCATCTTTCTTTCTTCTTCAAGTTATTGTTCACTGCAAATAAAAGAAAAGAGAATACAAGTGAGGAAAGATGCAACTCACGTCACCTTCCCACTCACCAAAGAACACACGCCCATCGTCCACTCCACTGGCCTTCAGCTACCTCCCTGACCGGCTGCTCCGCCCATCGTCCCCGGCCAACCACCACCAACGAGCCCACCACGTCGCGATCCCCTGACCCAACAGCCAACCGCTACCTGCAACCACCTTCCTCCCACCACACAGCACCCAACCGCCTCAACCCACCACGTCGCTGCCACCTACCACCACCCACACGCCACCTCACACTGCCTCCGCCCATTGCCTCCTCCCTCCATGCAGACAACCACCCAGCCTCTCCCTTCTCGGACTGTCTCCACCACCAACCGGTCTTCCCAGCCACCAGCCGAGCACCTCCCCACCACGTCCACACCCTCCAGACACCGTACCACCCAACCACAGCTACCCAGTCCCGCACTCCTGACCTTTGACCACTGTCACGAGCCACCACCATCTCACTGACCCACCCTGCCTTGACCTCCCCTTCCCACTCGTGTCTGGCCCGGTGTGTGTGACGTGTGTGTTTGTATGGAGTGCGTGTGTTTCTAAAAAAAATATAACAAAGGAAAGCATGCGTGAGTTCTGCAGCAAGTTAGGGAGGTGGATGGAATGTGTATTATTGTGTACAATGTGCATGCGTGAGTCTTAGGGTTGCAGCATGTATATAAAATAAAAAATAAAAATAAAAAAAGAAGAAAAAGAAAAGAAGAAAAAGGGAAATTGAACGGTATAGAATTTGTTGTGTTGTTAGTAACCGATTTTTCTTTTCGTTGTGTGCAGAAGCACCCGTTTGAGCGTCTTTTGCAGCATCGTCAATCTTCAGCTTTTGTTCTTTTCTCCATCGTCGGTAAGCACATTTATATAAATTTATAATTATATACAAACGTTCATTGTATTAATATTGTTTGCTTTTGTCGATATTACAGTGTCCGTTGTTTGTGCTGTACCGTCTTTTTCGGCTTCTTCGTGCTTCGCCGCCAAATTTCTTTATCCACGAAAGGTGAAATAAATTTTCACGACATGTATTCTTATGTTAGTCTATATTGATAATTTGTTTGTTATGTGATGATGAATTGGATGTGAATTGTTGTTAAGTGATATAAATTTGTAAGTAATTTGACATTGGATAGTTAACAAATTAAACGGATTATATTTGTCGAATTGGATTTGTAAACCTGACACCTTTTATATATTAATTTAAGTTAGTCAAACTTGATCACTTAATTTATAATTGTCGTAGAATTTGATAAGTAACCTTTGAACCTGTGAACGTAGTTTTTGTAGTCTTTGAATTGAAATTGTAATTGAATGACTAAGTGAAACCGTAACGTAAAAATCTTTAATCTACATGAAATGATAGTGTAGATTCTAGAAATAATTATATTAATTTGCATAAATAACAAATGCAAATTAATACGATTATTTCGGGATTATTTAAATTGTTAAATTGTTGTGAATGGATGTTATTGCTTGTTTATTTACTTTGACACCATCCTAGCTATCACACTGCAAGTTCCCTTTGTATGTTTTGATTTTGAATTGAAATGGAATCGGGTTGAAATGATAAATACCCAAATAATTTGACTTAGGAGAGAAAATTAAATTAAACCCGATTGGTCAATGTTTTGATTTAAATAAAATTAAGTTTATTTGACTAATAACAAGGTTTTGAATAAATTGGAATTTAAATTCGAATGAATGTAAATGTGAATATTTGAATTTAAAACAAATATTAACGTCGAAATTGACAAAGGAATATTGGTTATAATTTAATTATTTTAAAATTAAATTTGGAATTATTTGATAATAAATTTTTGAAATTATTAATAAGAGTTTTGAAAATTATTAATAATTAACTTTTGAAATTATTAATAATTAAGTTGTGAAATTATTAATAACGAAGTTGGAAATAATTTATAATTAAATTTTGAATTTATTAACAATTAAGTTCGGAATTATAAATGAATGAGTTTGGAATAATTAATAATTAAGATTTGAAATTATTGAAATTTGATGAGATCGAATTCCAAATTAAATTGAATTGAATATCTTTATTAAGAGAAACTGAATTATTGGATAAGTGAAACTAAGTTTTAACTAAGTTTTTGAAATTTGAAAGGAATTTCTTTGATAAGAAATAGAATGCGCTTTATCGAAACAAATGAAAGACTTGTAATTTAAAGAATTGGATTGGACAAATGAAATTGTAGATAAGTTGTAAACTTTGATAATGAAATCGAACTAAAGACGTAACGTAATGAATTGGGAGTTTAATTGAAATTGTTTAAGGATAAATTTATTTAATGAATATCGAATGAAAGCGATAATTGATTTAAATCGTTTTGAACGTTAAATTTAGTTAAATGATTTTGGAATGAACTTATATACAAAATGCAATGAATATTTGAATTGTTTTAATTGAAACTTTGAAATTGAATTTTAGAAATGTTGAAATTGAAATTGGAAAGTTTGAAACGTAATTTTGGAAATTGATTTCGAAAGACTAACGAATTGTCGATTTACGAACTCCAATTGAAATTGAAATTGTTTTGGTTTTGAAATATATTAACGACCAATCGGTGTTATAATCACGAAGGTTATTAATGGAACCATAATCGGTTTGGGACATACTCACTGTCTAAACCGGAAACCACTTTAATAACTATACACGAAGTGATGATCCAGAATGAAGTGGTTGGATTGACGAACGTTGATGATTGAAGAAAGTGAACGATAATGGATAGCCTTGACACTTGTGTCAAATTGGAAATGACTAAAACATGAGCTGTGCCGGGCCAATGGAGGATTAGCTACCTCAAGTGGACACACTTCTTCGTAAACTATTCTTTTACTTTGTGATTGATTGGTGCGCACCCTTGATTTGGGAGTGTTGTTTCACGGTGTTGCGGGCGCTGCGGCGTTGCGTTCTCACCAGTCCGGATCAGGCGAACGGTAGTGTCACTACCTTGGGTATTGCCTCATGTGCCTTGTCATACTTGTATTCCATTTATGCGCGACCACCACAATTTTGATTTGTACCTTTAGTATATGGATTGCCCTTTGGTGACATTCGGTTTTGGGGAAACTACGGTCTTGTATATGCTTTTGGGAATAAAAATGTGTTAAGGGTGGAATGGGCCATGACTTAACACTATTTTGATACCTTTATATTATTGATAGACATTATCTACTTATCGTACTCTACTATATATAGATAGTTTATCGGATCCTGAAAGATGCATATTCCAACCATCTTTGAGTTATTGTTATTTCAAATTTTTAACCATATTATCTGTATAAGAATATATGTCCTGATTCGAGTGTTTGTTTGCGCATATGCTCGGATCAGACTGAGGATTGCTGTTGCTGCTTACGTGGAGCTGAAGACTTGAAGACTATCTTATCTTTATCAGTATTGTTCTTTCCATTTGGACTATTTGGACATCTATGTTGTTGTATTTCTTTTATTTGAGACATTGTTGTATTTACTTAGTAGCTTCATGAACTACTATTATGACATTGTTGTAATTTCGCTGCACTATTTTGTTATGTTATATTTTCTGTGATTCTGTGATGATTCTCATTTATATACTTATACTCCATTAATTATTCGTGTTTTGTACTATTTAAGTTGACATGTGTGGATTATTGTCAATTTAAATGGTCCAAATATACGGATTGTTACAGTTGGTATCAGAGCTTTGGTTCCCGATAACCTTAGCCTGTGGAGTTTAAAGCTCATTAGAGATGGGGTAAACATACCCTAGAATGAGGAGAACCATTTCAGAATCCACATCCTTTGATTCGTCTTTCTCATTGAAATCGTTGAATAGAATTTCCTTAAGTTCTATAAAATTTCTATCTTTGATTCTAAATCACTTTTGGTATTCCAGGATGGCTACCAGAAGAAATGTTAGAGGCAGGGGTGGAAATGCTCTTGGTCCACATGCTCCAGCTCCTGCAGTCCGATTCTCCACTCTTAGCAAGGAATATACTCAGCTTGGAGGAGTCAAATTTACTGGCTCCGAGAGTATTATCGAAGCACAACAATGGCTAAAGAGTTTGGAAAGGATCTTTTCTGGCTTGGAGATTGCAGATGCTCAAAAGCGCAAGTTGGCCGCTTGGCAGCTTCAGGATGCTGCACAAGATTGGTGGGAATCAGTCACTTCTCGAACTGATGAGGAAACCATCACTTGGGCCCAGTTTAGGTAGTAATCTATCTAAATTCCTACTAAATAAATTTCTCTCTTATCTCGTCATAATTTTGATTCGTTTCATATCATTTGTAATAGGGAATCTTTCATGGCTCAGTGGATGCCAGCTGCTGGGAAGGCCCAACTCTATCGGTCTTTCATGGATCTCAAGCAGGGCAACATGACCTTTACTGAGTACGAAAGGAGGTTTAACGAACTCTCCAAGTTCGGACCTGGCTTGATTGACACACCTCTACTTAAGAATGAGAAGTTCATTCATGGCGCATGCCCAGAGTATTACGAGCTCCTCACCGCTCATGTCCATGGAACTTTCACTGAGTTGATGGATTTTGCTCTTCGATATGAGGGAAAGCCCAAGGGAACATCTGTCCCCAAAGCCCCAGTTACTTAGACACCAGCTAATCAGTCGGGAAAGAGGAAGCAAAATTTTGAGCAACAGAAGAAAAATTGGCAGCAGAAATCCGGGCTTGGCTATTCTCAGAAGAAGCCTATTGACTTATCCTCCATCACTTGTTTCAAGTGCGACCAGAGGGGTCACTACGCCAACAGTTGTCCAACATCTGCTAGTGCCGCTGTTCCACCTCCTCAGAATACTAGGAACGACCTCTGTCACGTATGTCTGCAGCCGGGCCATTTCAAGAGGGATTGTCCTATGTACAAAAAGGGAAAAACGGCCGGGGTATTTGCTATGACTTCTTCCGCCCATGATCCACCTACCCCACCTGCTCCTACTGATAACCAAGGTACATTACAGGGTATTTTTATGTTGCATACTTTACCCGTTAAAGTTCTGTTTGACACCGGAGCAACACATAGTTTCATATCTATTGATTTGTGCAATAAGCTTGGTTTGGAACCCATTCTTTCATCTACTTTCTTATGTGTATCAAACCCTATTGGAGGGCCCGCTAACCTTAAAAGGGTTTGTAAATATATCACTATTATGCATGGCGTTCACCACTTCACTTGGGATTTCTATGTCCTCGGATTCGAAGCATTCGATATACTATTAGGCATTGATTGGCTACGGAAGTTCGAAGCCAATATCTCATGCCAAGCTCGAACAGTCTCTCTCATCGATGATAAGGGCATGCCTATGGTTATAGAAGGCAAATCACCTCAAGAATATGTTGGGAGTTTTATATTTTCACTTGACTCCCATCCAAATGAACTAAGCTCTACTCCAGTGGTCAAATCCTTTTCTGATGTGTTTGGAGAAGTCAATTCTCTACCACCACCGCGGGAAATCGAATTCCGCATTGACCTTATTCCTGGTGCCCGACCAGTAGTTCTCCCTCCCCGGAGAATGGCTCCTAAAGAAAAAGCTGAACTGAATGCTCAAATTGAAGACTTATTTTCTAAAGGCTTGATTCTGCGAAGTCATTCAGAATGGGGTGCTGCAGTAGTGTTCGTCACAAAATCAGATGGTTCCCTCAGAATGTGTGTGGACTATAGAGAGCTGAACAAGCTCACACACAAGAACAGATATCTGATGCCCCGCATCAACGATCTATTCGACCAGCTTCATGGAGCTAAAGAATTTTCTCAACTCGATCTGGCTACTGGCTTTCACCAACTCAGAATTGCTGAGGAGAGTATTCCTAAGACAGCATTGCGCACTGAGATTGGTTTCTTTGAATGGCTGGTTATGCCGTTCGGTCTTACTAATGCTCCAGCTTATTTCGTCGACTTAATGAATAGAGTTTTCCGAGATGTTCTTAACAAATTTGTTCTTGTTTTCATCGATGACATTCTCGTCTTCTCTAAGGATGAGGAAGAGCATAGGTCACATTTGGCTTTTGTTCTGGAAACTCTACGCAGCCATCAGCTTAAAGCCAAGTTTTCAAAATGCCATTTTTGGAAAGATGAAGTTCGATTCCTTGGCCATATTGTTTCAGAGAATGGGATTTCGGTCGATCCAGCTAAAATCGCCGTAATCAATGTAAGTTCTATTCTTACTTGTCAATTCTATCAAAAACAACTTATCAATTTCTTAATTCGAATCTTTGGAATTTGCAGGATTGGGAGACTCCCAAAACTCCTACAGACATCCGCAGTTTCTTGGGTTTGGCCGGCTATTACCGCAGATTTATAGAAAACTTTGCTCGTATTGCCGCACCACTTACCGCACTGACCAGAAAGAATGTGAAATTTATTTGGAGCGAAAAGTGCGAAGCAGCTTTCAATGAGATGAAGCGAAAGTTGACCTCTGCCCCGGTTCTTACAGTTATTGATGGTAGCGAAGGATTGACCGTCTATACAGATGCTTGTCGAGATGGACTTGGAGCAGTTTTAATGCAGAAAGGAAAAGTTATTGCTTATGCTGGTCGCCAATTAAAGACCCATGAAACAAACTATGCAACCTACGATTTAGAGCTTCTTGCGGTTGTATTTGCTCTTAAGCTATGGAGGCACTATCTATTGGGAACAAAATTCGAGTTATTCACTGACCATAAGTCATTGAGATATATTTTCTCACAAAAGGATTTGAATCGGAGACAAGTCCGATGGCTCGAATTTCTAGCTGCATATGATCTTGATATTAATTATACTCCAGGAAAAGCAAATGCCGTAGCCGATGCTTTAAGCAGAAACCAAGCTATGGTATGTTGTAACCTTGTTGAAGGGATGCTATTCCAGCTTTCCGTCTCCCTAGCTCTTATGGATCGTATTATAGCCAAGCAATATGAGGACACTTTGCTTTATCGCATCAAGGAGATAGTTCTTGGCAGAGTTGAAAATGCTGATAATAAAGTGGGTGCACATGTTGATAGTAATGGAATCTTGAGGATTGATAATCGAATTTGTGTTCCTAATGTTGATGGTCTTAGACAGGAAGTGCTGCGAGAAAATCATAAGTCTTCGCTTTGATTTCATCCCGGTGTCACTAAAATGTACCAGAATATGAAGAAGTTATATTGGTGGAGTGGGATGAAGCGCGATATTTCTACCTATGTTAGCAGGTGCACCACTTGCCAACAAGTTAAAGCTGATCACAGAAAGACAGCAGGATTGCTTCAACCTCTTGAGATTCCAGGTTGGAAGTGGGAGCAGATTTCTATGGACTTTATTGATGGGCTACCAAGGACTAGAAAGGGTAACGAAAGCATATGGGTGATTATCGACAGACTGACGAAGTCCGCTCACTTTATTCCAGTCAAGACCACTCGTACAGCTTTGAGTTTGGCTGAGATATACATGAGAGAAGTTATTAAACTTCATGGTGTACCATCTAGTATTGTATGAGATCGAGATCCTATTTTCACCAGTAAATTCTGGAAGGCATTTCAGGATACTTTGGGCACCAAACTGAATCTGAGCACAGCATATCATCCTCAGACAGATGGCCAAACTGAGAGGGTGAATCAGATTTTGGAAGATCTTCTCCGAGCTTGTATTATTGACTTTGGTGGATCCTGGGAAGACCATCTTCACTTGGTAGAATTCACTTATAATAATAGTTACCAGGTAAAGAAATTGAATTTCAAATTTGAATAAGTATATTTGAATTTGAATTAATTATCTTCAATAACCAGGCAAGCATTGGTATGGCACCGTTCGAAGCCTTATATGGACGGCCGTGCAAATCGCCAGCTTGTTGGATTGAGTCTGGAGATCGATTAGTGCTTGGACCAGAAATGATTATGGAAGCTTCCGAAAAAGTCGAAGAAATCAGAGAGAAGATAAAGACGGCACAGGATAGACAGAAGAGCTATGCTGACAAAAGGAGAAGAGATCTCGAATTCAGTGTTGGAGACAAAGTATTTCTGAAAGTGTCGCCTTTGAAGAATATTGTTCGATTTGGAAGAAAAGGGAAACTAGCTCCCAGATTTGTTGGTCCGTTTGAGATTACAGAAAGAGTCGGAACATTAGCATATAGAGTTGCATTGCCAGAGAAGTTCGCCGGTGTGCACAACGTATTCCACGTCTCACATCTCCGTAAAGTTGTACATGATCCATCGATGACCATCCCTACTGCCCAGTTGGAAGAGATAGTTATTGAGCCTGACTTGACGATAGAGCGAAAGCCACTTCGGATAGTCGATCGTGAGACAAAGCAACTCAGAAGTAAGTCGATAAATCTCGTCAAAGTACAGTGGAGTGCAGATGAGCGAGATTGCACATGAGAAACTGAGGATAGAATTCGGGATTAAAACCCTGAACTATTGATTTCGGGTATTATTCAAATTTCTCGAAATCTATCTTGACTTTCCTACTTATTTCATTTCTACTTCACTCTTCTCGTTCCTTTTCGAGGACGAAAAGTTTTGAGTGGGGGAGATTGTAACGACCCTAATTTTCGACCCAATTTAAAATTTTAAATTCATCGTTTCAATAAAATTTTGAAATTATAACGATCTCGATTTACGTCCAAACTTTATTTATGACATACGTCTAGTTAGATATGGACATAGAAAAAGTTTCGTGGCAAAATATTACAGTAAAATCCGTTCGCGTTTTACCGTATATCAGTCCATATAAAGCTGCGTAAAATTTATCTTCCAAATCCAAATATTTTTACACAGTTATGTTGTAAAAATTATTCTGATCAAGATTATGTAATTCGTTTCGCCTAAAACTGTCATCGCCTGCTCCGTTTAAATTGTTTTTCAAATCGTACAATTTAAGCGGCGTAAATACAAATTTTATAAATTCATCGTATCGCAATAATCTGTATACCGTTGGAAGCGTCTTGTCGCGCTGATCAAAATGGTATATTAATTTGCACAAATCGGAGTTCGACGTTAAGCGTTGCGCTAATTTTACCGTTCCGGACGGACCGGTTAAGTAAAATCTCAGCCCAAATTCTTTAACCGTTTACAAAGGAAAGCTGAAAATAAAAGTCAGCTGATGTATTTAATTGGGTAGTTGGAAGCTAAGGGGTTACTTTGGAAATTGATGTGAACGTTTGGGAAAGTGATGAGAAGTTTGGGAATTCACGTTTGGAATTTGAATAGATATCTACTGTTACTATATTTTTAAAGGAAAAGAATCATCCCACTGTTCTTTCTGCTTCTCATTTTCACTTCTCTACTCGTACATCAGGTATCTACTTCTCCATTCTTCCCTCTCCATCTTTCTTTCTTCTTCAAGTTATTGTTCACTGCAAATAAAAGAAAAGAGAATACAAGTGAGGAAAGATGCAACTCACGTCACCTTCCCACTCACCAAAGAACACACGCCCATCGTCCACTCCACTGGCCTTCAGCTACCTCCCTAACCGGCTGCTCCGCCCATCGTCCCCGGCCAACCACCACCAGCGAGCCCACCACGTCGCGATCCCCTGACCCAACAGCCAACCGCTACCTGTAACCACCTTCCTCCCACCACACAGCACCCAACCGCCTCAACCCACCACGTCGCTGCCACCTACCACCACCCACACGCCACCTCACACTGCCTCCGCCCATTGCCTCCTCCCTCCACGCAGACAACCACCCAGCCTCTCCCTTCTCGGACTGTCTCCACCACCAACCGGTCTTCCCAGCCACCAGCCGAGCACCTCCCCCCCACGTCCACACCCTCCAAACACCGTACCACCCAACCACAGCTACCCAGTTCCGCACCCCTGACCTCTGACCACTGTCACGAGCCACCACCATCCCACTGACCCACCCTGCCTTGACCTCCCCTTCCCAGTCGTGTCTAGCCCGGTGTATGTGACGTGTGTGTTTGTATGGAGTGCGTGTGTTTCTAAAAAAATATATATATAACAAAGGAAAGCATGCGTGAGTTCTGTAGCAAGTTAGGGAGGTGGATGGAATGTGTATTATTGTGTACAATGTGCATGCGTGAGTCTTAGGGTTGCAGCATGTATATAAAATAAAAAATAAAAATAAAAAAAGAAGAAAAAAAAGAAAAAGAAAAGAAGAAAAAGGGAAATTGAACGGTATAGAATTTGTTGTGTTGTTAGTAACCGATTTTTCTTTTTGTTGTGTGCAGAAGCACCCGTTTGAGCGTCTTTTGCAGCATCGTCAATCTTCAACTTTTGTTCTTTTCTCCGTCGTCGGTAAGCACATTTATATAAATTTATAATTATATACAAACGTTCATTGTATTAATATCGTTTGCTTTTGTCGATATTACAGTGTCCGTTGTTTGTGCTGTACCGTCTTTTTCTGCTTCTTCGTGCTTCGCCGCCAAATTTCTTTATCCACGAAAGGTGAAATAAATTTTCACGACATGTATTCTTATGTTAGTCTATATTGATAATTTGTTTGTTATGTGATGATGAATTGGATGTGAATTGTTGTTAAGTGATATAAATTTGTAAGTAATTTGACATTGGATAGTTAACAAATTAAACGGATTATATTTGTCGAATTGGATTTGTAAACCTGACACCTTTTATATATTAATTTAAGTTAGTCAAACTTGATCACTTAATTTATAATTGTCGTAGAATTTGATAAGTAACCTTTGAACCTGTGAACGTAGTTTTTGTAGTCTTTGAATTGAAATTGTAATTGAATGACTAAGTGAAACCGTAACGTAAAAATCTTTAATCTACATGAAATGATAGTGTAGATTCTAGAAATAATTATATTAATTTGCATAAATAACAAATGCAAATTAATACGATTATTTCGGGATTATTTAAATTGTTAAATTGTTGTGAATGGATGCTATTGCTTGTTTATTTACTTTGACACCATCCCATCTATCACACTGCAAGTTCCCTTTGTATGTTTTGATTTTGAATTGAAATGGAATCGGGTTGAAATGATAAATACCCAAATAATTTGACTTAGGAGAGAAAATTAAATTAAACCCGATTGGTCAATGTTTTGATTTAAATAAAATTAAGTTTATTTGACTAATAACAAGGTTTTGAATAAATTGGAATTTAAATTCGAATGAATGTAAATGTGAATATTTGAATTTAAAACAAATATTAACGTCGAAATTGACAAAGGAATATTGGTTATAATTTAATTATTTTAAAATTAAATTTGGAATTATTTGATAATAAAATTTTGAAATTATTAATAAGAGTTTTGAAAATTATTAATAATTAACTTTTGAAATTATTAATAGTTAAGTTGTGAAATTATTAATAACGAAGTTGGAAATAATTTATAATTAAATTTTGAATTTATTAACAATTAAGTTCGGAATTATAAATGAATGAGTTTGGAATAATTAATAATTAAGATTTGAAATTATTGAAATTTGATGAGATCGAATTCCAAATTGAATTGAATATCTTTATTAAGAGAAACTGAATTATTGGATAAGTGAAACTAAGTTTTAACTAAGTTTTTGAAATTTGAAAGGAATTTCTTTGATAAGAAATAGAATGCGCTTTATCGAAACAAATGAAAGACTTGTAATTTAAAGAATTGGATTGGACAAATGAAATTGTAGATAAGTTGTAAACTTTGATAATGAAATCGAACTAAAGACGTAACGTAATGAATTGGGAGTTTAATTGAAATTGTTTAAGGATAAATTTATTTAATGAATATCGAATGAAAGCGATAATTGATTTAAATCGTTTTGAACGTTAAATTTAGTTAAATGATTTTGGAATGAACTTATATACAAAATGCAATGAATATTTGAATTGTTTTAATTGAAACTTTGAAATTGAATTTTAGAAATGTTGAAATTGAAATTGGAAAGTTTGAAACGTAATTTTGGAAATTGATTTCGAAAGACTAACGAATTGTCGATTTACGAACTCCAATTGAAATTGAAATTGTTTTGGTTTTGAAATATATTAACGACCAATCGGTGTTATAATCACGAAGGTTATTAAAGGAACCGGAATCGGTTTGGGACATACTCACTGTCTAAACCGGAAACCACTTTAATAACTATACGCGAAGTGATGATCCAGAATGAAGTGGTTGGATTGACGAACGTTGATGATTGAAGAAAGTGAACGATAATGGATAGCCTTGACACTTGTGTCAAATTGGAAATGACTAAAACAGGAGTTGTGCCGGGCCAATGGAGGATTAGCTACCTCAAGTGGACACACTTCTTCGTAAACTATTCTTTTACTTTGTGATTGATTGGTGCGCACCCTTGATTTGGGAGTGTTGTTTCACGGTGTTGCGGGCGCTGCGGCGTTGCGTTCTCACTAGTCCGGATCAGGCGAACGGTAGTGTCACTACCTTGGGTATTGCCTCATGTGCCTTGTCATACTTGTATTCCATTTATGCGCGACCACTACGATTTTGATTTGTACCTTTAGTATATGGATTGCCCTCTGGTGACTTCCAGTTTTGGGGAAACTACGGTCTTGTATATGCTTTTGGGAATAAAAATGTGTTAAGGGTGGAATGGGCCATGACTTAACACTATTTTGATACCTTTATATTATTGATAGACATTATCTACTTATCGTACTCTACTATATATAGATAGTTTATCGGATCCTGAAAGATGCTTATTCCAACCATCTTTGAGTTATTGTTATTTCAAATTTTTAACCATATTATCTGTATAAGAATATATGTCCTGATTCGAGTGTTTGTTTGCGCATATGCTCGGATCAGACTGAGGATTGATGTTGCTGCTTACTTGGAGCTGAAGACTTGAAGACTATCTTATCTTTATCAGTATTGTTCTTTCCATTTGGACTATTTGGACATCTATGTTGTTGTATTTCTTTTATTTGAGACATTGTTGTATTTACTTAGTAGCTTCATGAACTACTATTATGACATTGTTGTAATTCCGCTGCACTATTCTGTTATGTTATATTTTCTGTGATTCTGTGATGATTCTCATTTATATACTTATACTCCATTAATGATTCGTGTTTTGTACTATTTAAGTTGACATGTGTGGATTATTGTCAATTTAAATGGTCCAAATATACGGGTTGTTACAGGGTCACCGTGGTCGATGGAGGAAGACGAGATAGATGGCAAGGCTAGAGAATCAATCTGTGGTGGGATGGCTCGGTTACATGGATGAGAGAGGGTCCGATGAGGCTGCTTGGCCAGGGGAGTTGCAGCAGTGGGTGGTTTTGGCCAGAGGTCAAAGGTTAGTGGTCGCTTCGGCTTGAGTGGCTGCGGAGGTGGAATAGGCGGAGGAGGATCAGAGAACGAGCAGCTCGGCCATAGTTGATGGGAAGAAGTGGAGGCCAAACATGGGTTTGGCTGTTGGGTTAGGGAAGGGACACGGCAGGGCTTCTCGGCACCGGTGATGGGGTGGAAGCTTTGGCGTGGCAGGCAGCAAGGTGGCCAGAGCCGTGAGGGGAAATGTCGATACGAGCAAGAATAATGGAGGAAGAAAATAATAAGTCAGATGTGAATAAAAGAAGAAGAACACGTTACAGGCTAATACCAATGTAATTTGATATATTGCACTGTATTTCTCAAATAAAACTATTTATCAAAAGCAACGTACGAACCGGTTGGAGATTTGGAATAATAAAAGTCATGGAAACACCAAAAGTTGCATACGTGAGTTGCTGGAAATAAATGCCAAATGGCCGTTGGTTTAATACACGGTAGGAATTGAATAGCCACAAGAAATTAAAAGGCACGAAACGTGCACCGATACGGTTACCGTTTCGTAAATTTCACCGCTTATCGGACAACAAAATACCGAATTGAATATACCGTAGAGATCAGCGCGACGAGACGATCAAAATGGTATACAGATATCAGTGGTATGATTGAATTATAAAAATTCGAATTTTCTACTAGCGGAAAATGCAGAAAAAACGCAGAAAAATAAGATCGACGGAGCTAAAGAAGTCCGAATTTGGAAAAACGAAAAATGACGACTTAGTCCGAAGATGAATTAGAATTTTTCTATGTAAAAATATTCAGGTTTAGAAAACATTTTATTATCATCGATTTTTAACTGATATAAAATGGAATAAAATTACATTATAAAATAAACTTCCAAATTATCTAATGAAAATTTACCAGTTGCTATGATTAATTAGACGCATTCCAAATATCAAATTTTATTTCAAAATTTTGTCATTTAAAATTTCACAAAATTTCAACTAATTACATTATTAAAACAGTTAAAATTTACAGGTCGTTACATGCGGCATGGTCTTACGAGATACTGTTGATTTTCAGATGGTTTTCTAGAACTTTAAAATTCAATTGGGTCTGTTTTCTCATGCTGGTTTTCCAAACTGAATCGGGTGTTATTTTATTATAATGATCGGGTCAGACCGAGCATATTTACAGATTGTTTTGGACACATTAGTGCTTAGGAGATGAGTTAGAGGTCTTCAAATCGTATTCTCGTTTATTTTTATTTTCTGCTGCTTTGTTATTGAAATTATCAGCAATTGTAAGGACAGGTTGTTATAACTGTCCAGGCTGATAATTGAGATTGTTGTTGTACTCTGATGGATGTATGTATATAACGGTTCTTTTTTGTAAAAATCGTTGATATTATATTATATGTTGTTCCACTGCGATTGTGAGATTCTGTGTTATTTTTAGTTTCTTTTGCCTTCTTCTTTCTTCTTCCTTCTTCCTTCTTCCTCATAACTATCCGTCTTTTTGTTCGATTTGGGTTGGACATGTGTGGTTTACTGTCAGCTTGAATGGTATGGAAAAGCGGGTCGTTACACTATTTTACTATATAAATCATTTTAATACTCAAACCATTTTATATTAAACTATTTTAACTTTTAAACTATTTAAAACTATTCAAACTATTTTCTAAAAAATTCAAACCGGTCAAGGTTGGAATGTTTATATTTATCGTGGATTTAAATGCGAACTGGGTTAAAATGGAGTTATAACCTAAATGGAAATTCGAAACGATTTTGGAAGTGAAATTTAGATATTGAGGTGATAATGATTTTTGAAGTGAAATAGCATATTTTACGTAAATATGATATTTTTAAGTGAAAAAGATTTTTGAAGCAAATATGATATTTTGATATCAAGTATGCATCGTTTTCAAAAGGTAAAAGAACCAACCGGTGTGTAAAACGACGTTTGGTTGTTAAAGAGACCGAGGTCTCTTATTGGCATACTCTCTGTCAATATTGGAACTACTTTAACAACCGTGTACGCGGAGGAGACTCCAGAACGAAGTGGTTGGATTTGGCGTACGTTTGTAGGATTTGAAGAAAGAGAACGATGATGGATAGACCCCGGCACTTGTGCCAATTTGAAATGACTAAAACATGATGGCTTGACAGGGCTAAGTGGGCTAGCTACCCCTAGCAGACATTTGTTCTTCGATTTTCTTCTTGGACTTGGTCCATACTATTATTTTGATGTTGGTTTTGATTGGTGCACCTTGATTTGGGTAACCTCCCTTTGACTCGATATGGGATGGATGGACGCGGTAGGCGATCGTGGTTATGATGCGTTACCACCAGCCCTACGACCCGAACTGGTAGTATCCTACCTTGGTCATTGCCTCACATGCTCTGTCATACTTTTATCCTTATACGAGACCACTACGAGTTTGGTTTAGTGTTGTCGTATCACGGCGCATCCCTATCCCCCAACGTGCTATTGGGGCGTTATATGCAAACTGTAGGACAATGCTTAAAAACGTGCTAGGGGGAATTAATGTAAAGCCTTAACACTAAGAAAAATATTTATTTTTACCGATTAGACATTATATATATAGTGTATTATACTATATATAGATATTTTAACGGATCCTTAAGAGATGGAAAATCCCGTAACATCTCTTGAGTTATTGCACGCTTGTTGTACATTGGATAGGAGATGTAAAAACCCGTAAACATCTCTAACGCTATTACACTCATGTTATATGTGATATTGATTTGACTCACATAAGAATATTTTAGTTCTGCCTTGAGTGTATTGTTTTACTTTATGCTCGGGTCAGCCTTGAGTTTTTAGTGCATTGAAGATCATTTATTCTGGAGGACGAAGACGAAGATTTGGTATATTATTACTAGTATTATTTCCCTGCATCATGTTGTCCTACTGTAACGACCCGCTATTTTGGACCATTCAAATCGACAATAATCCACACATGTCTGACTTGAATAATTCAAAATATCAGATTGTTAATTTAAAATTTGGCAAAACTCAGAATATACAATAAATAAATTAATCACAGAATCACAGACACAGAGTAATACAATAATACGCAGCGGAATAGATAAAATAGTAGTTCATGAAGCTACTATATAAACATCGGAGTTAGAAATAAAATACAACAGAATATCTCAAATGCAGTGGAGTCTCCAGTACAACAGATGACTACTCTGAACAAATCAACTAGAAGAGCTGAAGGCTGAGGCGATTGTTGGATCTCCAAAGGAAGCTCCAAACTCCAAGAGTGAGTCTCAAATGCTGTATCACTCGGTCTGACCCGAGCGTAAAGAAAAACACAAAATACTCGAGTCAGGATTAACATTCTTATATTAATAAATCCAACTCAAGTGAAATATCAATTGAAATATAAGTAACTTAAAGGATGTTTGGGATAACCATCCTCTAAGGATCTGCAGAACTATCTACAATATAGAAATATACACTATAACACCGTGGTCATTTCAAATTTATTTATACTTCAAAATCAAAATATCATTTTCATTTCAAATATATCTATTCCAAAATAGTATATATAGATTAAATAATTTATAAGGTAAAGTATTTACAATTTCCTCAAGTTTCACAAATCGGTTCAAATTAACTCAAATTCCAAATTCAAATTGATTTCAAATACAGATCTGAATCACAAAATAAACCATTTAAATTCCAATATATTTCAAAGCTTTAATATTCAACAATTTCAAAGTTAAATTTAACAGTTTCATATAGCTCTTGATTTAACTTCATTTATTATTTAAATCAGGGAATATTCACTTATATTTACACAAGAAATATTCATTAGATTACTTATAAATCAAACTCAAGTTATAAATCATATCTTACATCTCAATTTCAATAAGTTTCAAATCGGTTTAATTAAATAAAATTCTTTATTGAATACAATTTCAACTAAATTCAAATTATCTTTCTAACCTTAACTTATTCAAATTATTACCAAAATCTATTTTGAAATATATTTTAAATACTCAACATATTATATGTATTAAATCAATCATTCCCATTTACATATAAAAATTTAAGGCTCAACATTTATTAAAACCATATATTTCTTTCCAAAACCATGGAATTCATTTTCAAAATATTTATATATATGGACCAACGGTGTCTGTATATATTTTTATCATATGGTTAAGTGATACGGATATTTATCATTTCAATCCGAAATTTAAATATATACGGGTAGAAATCATTTCGACCCGTAATCCCAATTTCAATACAAATGAAAATCGCTTGGGTTTATCATTTCAACCCATAACGAAATTCTCCTATTCTAAAGTCCGTTCGGGTATGTATCATTTCAACCCATAGTGAATTCTATACTAATAGGGAACTTGCAGAGTGATAACAAATACTAAAAAATATATAACAGCATGCATATATCATCAGTATAAATAACAGATACGGGTGTCAGATGTCACAGGTGAACAGATATAAATAATAGTAATAACAGGCATATAATACTAGATACTGGTGTCAGATGTCACAGGTGAACAGATACAAATAATAGTAATAACAGGCATATAATACTAGATACTGGTGTCAGATGTCACAGGTGAACAGATATAAATAATAGTAATAACAGGCATATAATACTAGATACTGGTGTCAGATGTCATAGGTGAACAGATACAAATAATAGTAATAACAGGCATATAATACTAGATACTGGTGTCAGATGTCACAAGTGAACAGTTATAGATAATAGCATATATAACAATGTAAATAACTACAGCAGCATATTTCAATTGCTATTTCAATTGAAATCAAATTTAAATAATAAAAGAACGTTAATCGTGAGTGATTGCTCACCTTTCGAGGCTAGAGAAATTTGACAACGAAATGAGCTACGAATTCCAAGCAACGCTAGATGGATACGATTCGATGAAGAAACAAGCACGGCGGACAAAGCTGAAGATAAGGGATTGACGAAATCAAATTAGAACCGATCGATGATGATAATTGGTAAAAGTGAATTTATATATAAACTATATATAACTATGAATATACCAAATCATATTCTAAATACAACCACATTTTTAAATTAAATATATATATATATTTCAAAAATTATTGTTTTGAAATTAAACTCACATATTTTGAATCAATACCTTTTACTTAACGGTTTAACATCTAAATCTTTTATATGACTTACGTGATCAACCATCAAACCCAAAATAGTGTATATATACGTGCAAACAACTACATTCATGTTAGAAAAATGTATGCAGTCATAATACAAACCCAAACCTATATGCCAACCCATTATACAATACACGCAATACAAGAATATCCCTCCTTTTTCCCACCAATATATAGTACATAGACCATAGATATGCAGACTTCTATATGCGCAGAAAGAAATATATGCATATTTTGAGTGATACCTATTATATCCTAACAAATTATTAGTGCAAACAAAGCAGACTCCTAGCTAAAATACATAGTAATTTAAATGCAATATATATGAGCAATGTATATACATTATATTTCATAACTACACTTAACACAAGATTTATAAAACGGTATAAAAAATGTTAATAAACTTGCTATACATAAACTGAAATTAATATAATACAAACTGTTATGTATACAATATATACACATTTTGAAATCAATATAGATCTATATAATATATTAAAATACTCTTATGTGAACAGTAAAAATCTATATAATTCAAATCAATTATCATGAGCTGTCAGAATATAACCTATACCACTAACCAATATATAATAAAATATATGTATATGCAAAACAGATAGAAGTACTATACCTAATATATGCGAACGCATGCAACCATGGTGATGAGTGGCTGATGGGTTGCTGTCGTGTGGTGGAAGGCCGAAGCCGAAGAGTGGATCAGAGGGGAGTCTCGGCGGTTGGAGTATGAGTCTCGGCTAAAGGTGAAGGTTGTGTTGTACGGAAATGGTGGTGCAAGGGGACAGCAAATCGGCTGCTGGGTTCTCGGATGGAGGAAGTGGTGGGGTCGGCGATGAGTGGGTTGCTCAGGTCGGAGGGAGGCCAGGCAGGGGAGGGGCACGAGGCAACTGCCTATGTTGGAGGAAATAACCGAGGCTAGGGGAAGGGAAGTAAGCGGGTCTGGGAATGGCGTACTCTGGGTAGAAGTCGGCTTCCAGGTGGTGGGTCGGAACGGTGGAGGTGGAGAGCTGGGCTTGGTGGTTTCGATGGGCAATGGTGTGGGTGAGGCACGGTGGTTGGTAATCGCGTGGAGGGTGGTGATAACCTGAGGTTAGGAAGAAGGGAAATCAGTTCGAGAATAAGCAGTCAAAGTGATAAAGCTTAAATATATATATTATTCTTTGGACAGAGAAGAAGAAGAGGAGGTTGGGTTTGATGGAAAGAAGCAACAGTAAAATTATTATTATTATTTTTTTGAAGAAGAAAAGGATAGGCTACAGTGAACAACGATATATATTACAAGATTTCTCAAAAGCAACCTGAACCGATGTAAATTCCAAAAAAATGAAACCGTGGAAAAGGAAAAGTCACGAATTAAATTTGGTTCCATAATTGTTATATTGAACATGGGGAGAAGAATAGCCAGCACACGGATATCTAGGAAATAGTAAAAGTAATTTGAAATGTTCGAAACCGTACCGATACTGCGAATAGTTTCATTGATCTCGCAGCGAACCGGCCTTCAAAACACAGAAATGAATATACCATAGAGATCAGCACGACGTGACGATCAAAACGGTATACAGATACTAGTGGTACGATCATCCGATCGAAAGTCGATAATCGGTACCGAAAATGCTGCTATTTTGCCAGAATTAAGATAAACGGAGCAATAGAAGTCCAAATTTGGAAAAACGAATTTCGCAGTCTGATTTAGAATGATCTGAATAAATTTTCTCCTATTGACATATTTTGGTTTCGGAAAACTTTTAAATTCACTGTTATTAACCGGTTTGATTTGAAATAAAATTTCACAGAAAAATAAACTTTAATATTATCAGATGAAAATTTACCAGTTGCTATATTAAAATAGACGTATTCCAAATAGTAAATTTTTATTTTCAAATTTTATTGTTTAAAATTTTACAAATTTCCAGTTAAATTTAATAGATAAAATCACTAAAATTTATGGGTCGTTACACCTACTGCATTATTATATTATTCTGTTGTATATATAACTCTGATAGATGTTGTAAATTTTAATCAAATGTATAGCATAAACAACTTCATGAACTATTTATTTGATTATTATATTTTGTCATTCCGCTACGAGATTCTGTGTTTGTTTTCTTCTTTTCTTATTCTTCTTAATTAAACCCCATTGATAACCTATGTTTCGAATTGTTTCGAGTTGGACATGTGTGGTTTATTGTCGACTTAAACCTTCTGAAATGTGGGTCGCCACAGTTGGTATCAGAGCTTTGGTTTAGCGATAACCTTAGCTTTGTGGGATTTGACTCATTAGAGATAGGGTAGTAATACTCTAGAATGAGTTTGTTTGAGCATATATATACATGAGAGCGCATACTTGTTAGTGTTATAAAATGTTTTATATTGTACTTACTTATCCGTTGAGTTCTTTATCAATTCTAGTCGGTGCGTGGGATGCCATATTATTGATAGGAGTTCTAAACACTTAAATGAGGCAAGTCAACATAATATTGTTTTAAAATTGGATAAATAAAATAATTTTACCTAAATAGTATTTTATACATAAAATGATAACTTTCATAAACCTGAATGATTATCAATGAATGTTGTTTGTTAGGAGATGATAATATTTAGTTATCATTGATTATTGGTTGAATTAAACTAAAACGAATACTTTGTGAACTCTATTTCACGAAGCGTTCGATAATTAGATTGAATTGAAATCTAATTACAATAAGAATTGTTTGCAATAACGAAGATGTAAATTAACAAAATGTTCTCATAATAAGGTAATGGAATTGTATAAGTATATTTATAATATAGCTTATAAATGAAAAGGATTTAAGAGCTGAGAATTTGAGAACTTGAATCACGGTGCTTTTGAAATTTTTTCTAAGATTGTGATATAATAATTAGTATTATTTAAAAATATTTACGAAAGAAGTGTTTCAAAAGTAATTAAAAGGAAATAAGTCATGTACTCCCCTCTTCTATCGCTGGAAAATAATTTCGGTGATGACGGCCGCATCCTCGACATTCATTTTCGAGTCTCAAAGTGGGAGAGGCCACTTAGTAGCTTTGCTACGCATTTGATTCAATAAACAGATTTTGATTTAAAATTTCTAAATATGATTTGATATATATAAAAGATATGAGTATATATATTATTTCAAGATGATTTGAAATTCTTAAGTTTCTATTAATTAATAATTTTTAGTCGTAGGAATAAACTGAATTTTTTTTAATAGTTGGAAACTTCTAAAATGAGAAATAAAAAATTGAAGCTAAGTGTTTAAATGAAATATGAGAAGTTAAATTATAATTCTTAAATTTCAAGATAATGGAAATTTAAATATGTGTAAATTATTGAACATTCTTATTAACTAAAATGAATAAGATAAATTTGTATAACACTCAATTACATTCCAAAAACATATATAAAACTTACCAGAAATGTTTAAAAAGTTGAAATGCTAAATATGAATATGTAATAGAATATTATACAAGTTTGAACTTAAGTGATAAAAATGTTTCAAATTGAAATTGTGTTTAAAGAAATTTTAAATGAATAATTTGAGTAGTAAAAGAAAATACCATTTAGATTGAACTTAAGAGAAGGTAAACAAATAATAAATTAAATCATATCTTTGTAAATTGTTTGTAAAATAAATAATAAATAAATCTGCAAAGGATATTTTAAGATTTAGTTGTAGCTTTCTGAGATAATTATAATTTGAATAATATTGTGTAAAAGAAGATACATCTGTATAAAATGATTATAAACTTAAGAAATGATTAATGAAATAAGGAAGTTGAAATTTGAATTATATATGAAGTTTTACTTCAGTCAAGTTGAATGGAATGAATTAATGAAATAAGTTAATGAAATGAATTATAAGATGAAAGTTAACTTAAGAAAAGTTGAATAAAATTGATTGTGATAAAAAGAAAAATTTATTACTATGAATTTGAGTTATAAAATAAAATTCACTTAAGTAAAGTTAATGATATGAATTAATGAAATAAACTAATGAAGTGAATCAATGAATTAATATGAACTTAAGTTATGAGGTAATAATAAACACAAGTTGTGTTTTATAAAATGTTTATAATAAACTTAAATGGTTTTGTGAAATGGTTTATAAATGATATTAGTATTAAAGAGAATATACTAAGTGGTAATGAATGAAATTTAACTTAAATATGGTTAAATGAAATGATTTATAAATGGTCCAGAAATGGATTTATATGAAATGTTGTCAAACATAAAGTGAAACAATTGAAATTTAACAAATTGAATTGAATAAATTGGATGTAAATAAATTTGAAGCAAACCAAAAGTTAATAAAGAATGAATATTAATAAGTAATGAAGTGTATAAATTAACTATGGACATTGGATAATGTGAATTCATATTGTTATGAATTAATTGGATGAATATTAATTATTGAATGGTTTCTTTGGTTGCAAATCATTGTTATGACTGTTTTTGGCTGCATATGATTGTTATGGTTGTGTATTAGTGCTTGTGCTTATGATTTGGATTCAAAATTCATGTTATATAGTCTATTAAAAACATACATGCTTTCTGTATATTTTATATGCAACTAATATCCTAAATTGAGTTGAGATAGGTACATACGAAGACCGTTTGGACGTGTACGTGGATTTGATTTGCTTTTGCTTGTTTAATATGAGCGAAGTCGCTCGTATTAATAATAATAAGGTACATATATTTCGGATTACATATCGTACTTTTATATTTTTCCCTACAGGATGCCTCGTCATTGAGATGAGATGTATATTTGTGTTATATATCTATATTGTAAATTTTTACGATTGAGTCACGCAAAGGAGACGCTGCCGAAATTTTCCATAAATTCGGGTGTTAGAAAAATTTTGAGATATAAAAAATTTATAACTTGTTTTTATAAATAAGTTGTAATTTTGGTAAAGCCAATATCGGAGTAGCATAGTAGAAGCATAGTAAAGGTTTTTCAAATAAGATTTTAAAGTTTTGTAAGTTGATTATTTTGAGTAAAATATATATGTTAAATTCCTTACTTAACCCATTTTCAAGGACGAAAAGTTTTGAGTGGGAGAGATTGTAACGACCCGTATTTTTAACTGTTTTAAATTATTAAATTTAATATAATTATTGAACAAAAATGGTTAGAAATAAAAATTTAATGATTTATTAATGTAGTTTATTGAGTATGAACTTGAATAAAATTTTGAAATAACCAATTTCGAAGATTTTGGCAATAACAAGTATTGAAATGAAATTTATGTATTGAATGTGTTTATAATTAATAGTTGGGATTGAATAATAAATGTTAAATTATTTAGATGTAAATAAAATAATTGTTTGGTAACTAAAATTCATTTGAAATCTAATATTGAAATTTATCGAAAATGGATTATTGGAAATTATGATTATTTTGAGTAAAATATATATGTTAAATTCCTTACTTAATCCATTTTCAAGGACGAAAAGTTTTGAGTGGGAGAGATTGTAACGACCTGTATTTTTAACTGTTTTAAATTATTAAATTTAATATAATTATTGAACAAAAATGGTTAGAAATAAAAATTTAATGATTTATTAATGTAGTTTATTGAGTATGAACTTGAATAAAATTTTGAAATAACCAATTTCGAAGATTTTGGCAATAACTAGTATTGAAATGAAATTTATGTATTGAATGTGTTTATAATCAATAGTTGGGATTGAATAATAAATGTTAAATTATTTAGATGTAAATAAAATAATTGTTTGGTAGCTAAAATTCATTTGAAATCTAATATTGAAATTTATCGAAAATGGATTATTGGAAATTATTTAAATAATTGAATCCTAAATTTAATATGAATGAAAATGATGTCGAAAGTTGATTTAAATTTTATTTAAATATGAATTGAGTAAGTGAACTTTTAAAATTGAATTTAAAGTGATTAAATTGATTTTTGAAAATTACTTGTTTTAATTAATGTGTAAAATTAGTCATTTGTTGCACTGTCTCGGATTTTGACGAACCAGTTTCATCGGATCCGTAATAGAGAATTATTATAAGATTTCAAGTTTCGTAGCCATTGGACTTATCGTTTGGTCGTGCGAGCTTGAAACGCATAGGATTTATTTTTAGAACTTTAATTTGAAATAATTTGATTTTGAAAAGCTATATTCTGAGTATGATGGAATTGGCTTCGATGTATGTTCCATTGTGTTCGGAATAGGGGTATAACATATAGAACGCTAGGTGGCATGCTTCGTTGGAGTTTGGAATTTTCGCAGATAGATCACGTCTGAAATTTATATATAAGTCCACGTTATATCTTTATTCACGTAACGAAACTCTATCTTTCAGCGCCGCTCCTTTTACGCGATTTCGCTGGCAGAAAATCCGCTTTCTTCTCTCTTTGATTTCTCCAAATCCTCTCAACAAAATTGAATAACACTAAAAGGAAAAGTGTAGAGCACGACGAGCTCTATATGATGTGTGGTTGGATCAAGGCGAATCGCCTTGAATTCGCTAGAATCGGGGTTTGTACGCACGCGGGTTTTTCTCGTTTTTCACGAAGGCGGCGGCGGCTGAGTCGACAGCACTTCTGGCAATGGTGGAGGAGGCTGTGGCGGTCGCGATGGTGAGGTTGGATCGACGCTCGGTGGATTAGGGTGGCGTGCGCGATGAAGGTTGGTCGGTGTAAATGGGTTTTGCGTTCATGCCTGGGTATCGAGCGGAGAGTGAAAGATAGGGTACGAGTTTCATTAGTTAATTATTTTTGTTAATTAAACTTTAATTATGTCATTATACTAATCAAATCGTAATTTTGTCGTACGAGGTCCGATTCGAGCGAAATGTGTTGCATTGGATTCATATCGAAGTCGTCTACGACATGGAATCGAATTAGAATTTATTTGAAGCTGAAATTTTTTAGTTTCAAATAAAGGTGGGTGTTTTAAACACTCACAAAGACTAAAATATTTTTATGTTCGTTAAATTGATATTATGAAGTAATTTAATTTTATTGTCTGTTGTTAGGTAATTTAATTGACATTTAAATTGACATATGATTTGAACTGATAGAAATTTAAATTGACAGTTAAACTGAATTGGAATTAAATTGCTAGTTAAACTCCTAATTATTGATAACTATTTAATTGTTGTGATATTTTGACTGTTTGGATGTAGATTATGATGGATGCCTATTGGTTGATGTATTGGATTGATTTGGGTGTTTATTTATTTTATATATATCCCTGTTATCACCCAGTATATTATTGATAGTATATAAATTGTTATTTGAATTATTTTGAATAAACTAAGAAATAGGTTGAAATGATATATACCTATGATCCTTTGATTTGGATTGAAATGATATATATCCATCCCTGAAATTAAATTGAAATGACTGATCACTTGGTCATAGGATAGAAAATTATATACGGACACCGGATTGGTTAAATTAAATGATTTTAAATTCTTGGATTGAACTTATTCAAATGATTTTGTTTTATAAAAATAAAATTGAATCGAAATATGAGAATTAAATTATTTTCGAACTCGAGCTTGAAATGTTGAAAATAAAATTGTTAAAAGAAATTGTTTTAAAGAATTTAATTTGGAATTTGAAGTCATGATTGAAATATGACTTGAATTATAGAAATTGAATTGTTTTAAAAGGTTTGAATTTTTACTTGAACTTCGAAGTTATTTAAGTAAAGGTAATTTAAATGGATATTTTAAACTTAGGCTCGGAATTCAATTATTTTAAAGGATTTGAACCCTAAATTGAATATTGATGTTTAAATTGATTTAAGTGATTTAAATCGGTATTTTGAAATCAAACTTGAAATTGATATAAATTGAAATTGTTTAAAAATAAGAATTGAATTGAAATTTAAACCATCAAATAGAATCGTTGATTCGAATTGAAATCGAAATAAATTTGAATTGAAATTGATATGAATTTGAATCGAAATTAAGTCGATCTGAATTGAATTGAGATTGAAGATGATTTGAATTGAAAGATTTGGAACTGAATCAGTTTGATTTGAACTATTTTCAAAATAAATTATTTTAGTATAAACTATTTAAAAATTATCTTTTAAATATTCAAATTATTTTGATTTTCCAAACTATTTTACTCTATAAATCATTTTAATACTCAAACCATTTTATATTAAACTATTTTTACTTTTAAACTATTTAAAACTATTCAAACTATTTTCTAAAAATTCAAACCGGTCAAGGTTGGAATGTTTATATTTAAACCGTGAATTTAAATGTGAATTGGGTTAAAATGGAGTTATAACCTAAATGGAAATTCGAAACGATTTTGGAAGTGAAATTTAGATATTGAAGCGAAAATGATTTTTGAAGTGAAATAGCATATTTTAAGTAAATATGATATTTTGAAGTGAAATTTTTTTTTGAAGAAAATATGATATTTTGATATCAAGTATGAATCGTTTTTGAAATGTAAAAGCATCAACCGGTGTGTAAAACAACGTTTGGTTGTTAAAGAGACCGGGGCCTCTTATTGGAATACTCTCTGTCAATATTGGAACCACTTTAACAACCGTGTACGTGAAGGAGACTACAGAATGAAGTGGTTGGATTTGGCGTACGTTTGCTGGATTTGAAGAAAGAGAACGATGATGGATAGATCCCGGCACTTGTGCCAATTTGAAATGACTAAAACAGGACGGCTTGACAGGGCCAAATGGGCTAGCTACCCCTAGCGGACATCTGTTCTTCGATTTTCTTCTTGGACTTCGTCCATACTATTATCTTTGATGTTTGTTTCGATTGGTGCACTTTGATTTGGGATAACCTCCCTTTGATTCGATATGGGATGGATGGACGCAGTGGGTGATCGTGGCTACGATGCGTTACCACCAGCCCTACGACCTGAGCTGGTAGTATCCTACCTTGGGCATTGCCTCATGTGCCAGTCATACTTTTATCCTTATACAAGACCACTACGAGTTTGGTTTAGTGTTGTCATATCACGGCACATCCCTATCCCCTGACGTGCTACTGGGGCGTTATATGCAAACTGTACGATAATGCTTAAAAACGCGTTAAGGGGGATTAATATGCCTTAACGCTAAGAAAAATATTTATTTTACTGATTAGACATTACATATATAGCGTATTCTACTATATATAGATATTTTTACGGATCCTTAAGAGATGGAAAATCCCGTAACATCTCTTAAGTTATTGCACGCATGTTGTACACTAGATAGGAGATGTAAAAACCCATAAACATCTCTAATGCTTTTACACTCATGTTATATGTGATATTGATTTAAATCACATATGAATATTTTAGTTCTGGCTCGAGTGTATTGTTTTACTTTATGCTCGGGTCAGCCCCGAGTTTTAGTGCATTGAAGATCATTTATTCTGGAGGATGAAGATGAAGATTTGGTATATTATTACTATTATTATTTCCCCGCATCATGTTGTTCTGCTGCATTATTCTATTATTATGTTTTATATATAACTTTGATAGATGTTGTAAATTTTAATCAAATGTATAGTATAAACAGCTTCATGAACTGTTTATTTGATTATTATATTTTGTCATTCCGCTGCGAGATTCTGTGTTTGTTTTCTTCATTTCTTATTCTTCTTAATTAAACCTTATTGATAATTTGTGTTTCGAATTGTTTTGAGTTGGACATGTTTGGTTTATTTTCGACTTAAACCTACCAAAATGTGAGTCGTCACATTGTGTTTTTAGGGTTTGATACTCATGTTTTGAAGAGGCTCGATAACCCAATAGTTTAGACTTGACAACTTCCTTTTTAAAGGGTCGACATCCTTAAGTTTATAAAGGCTCGACACCTCATGTTTTCAATGACTCGACACCTCATGTCTTATAGTGACTTGATAGCTTCTGTGTAGTTACTTGACAACCATATTTTTAGCGGCTCGATAGTTATATGTTTTACAATTTGATAGCTATGTTTAGAGGCTCGACAGCTCATGTTTTCTAGAGGCTTGACAACCCTGTTTTGATAGCAAGTGTTTTAAAAGCCATGCAAAGATGATAGTGCTTTGGCATAAGATTTCGGCTAAGTATCTGGGCGATGTTTTCCTTGTTTCAAGAATGATTTCAAGTTGATTAAAATTTCTAAAGATAAATGTTTCCAAGGAATGAAATCGTGTTTTAGCCCAATTTTAAATGAATTTTACCAAAGGAAAATATTACTTAAACTTAAGTAATTTTGTTTGTATTTGGAAAATGATTGAACATACTTTGATGAATGATGTTATATGTTCTTGTTATCATTTGATCATTTAATTTATATATTTTATCATTTGTCATACTCACACTTTCATTACCTAACATTGCACTTTGGGATTTAGGAGCAGAATTACCAGTTAGGTTGTTCCAGTAGTGGGTACAATCAGACTAAACTCCCGAGCGAGTAGAATTGCATCTAGGAAATCTGATAGATCAATTGTGTTAGGATGCCTTGACTCATGGATTTAAAACCAGACAAAATTTTAGGTGGGATTGGGATAGGGTCGCATCTTATGCTTCAACAGGTAGACCCCGGTTGGTAAAGGTCCACGATTCCAGTGCATAGGGCTTTGTCAGTAGTGAGACTAAAAGATGTACATGCATAGAAATAAATTCATAACTTTACATACTCACTGTATTGTTTAATTTGTTTTCATCTAAACCGTATTTGGAGATTTTGGAATATCCAATTATGTTTTGGCCCGAGTCAGCCTGATAGGTTATTAGTTGGCCTGTGAAAATAATTAGGTTCATAATGACCCTAGAAAAATTATGATTTGAGACAAATAATCAATTTGACGGGGCGAGTAAACTTTGGGAATGCATAACCCTTTAATGACAGACTAGTCATATTTATGCGTATTGCATGCATATGATCATATCATGTTTTGTTTTAATCATTGTGGTTGTATGTGCATGATTTAAGTTAAGATTGACGTATTTTGATAAGATACTATTAGGGAAAACCCGTTTCGTTCTACAGCATAGTCTCACTAGATATTTGTTTTGGTTCAAGATGGTTTATTACTAGTCACACTAGACTTTTGTCTAACCCAAAGTTTCCGTTTTCTCCTTAAACTCTCGGGTACTCATTTGAGTAAATCGGAAGTAGGGTTTTCATGTTAGATAAATAAGCTTCCGAAGACGTGCCGGAGGCAAGCTAATATTAGGAGTTTATATCCGCTATGTTGCTTGAAGTTTGTGCTTTGTTTGAATGGATGTAACAACAAAATTTATAACTGTCAACTAGTTAGACTCTGATCATCCAAGGGGGCATCTTCATATGTCGCTCTTGGATTATAATTGTATTTATTATATTTTCTCTGAACGTGGAATCAATGGGATTTTGTAATAAATGTGAAAGTTTATTAATGAAATGTGTTTTGAAATTTTTCATATTGATGTGCTCTTGATGTTATAGATACAATCAACAAATCTCATTTTGTCATCGGGAAATAACACTATGGATGAATACAGCATCAATAATGCTTATTTTCGGGCTTCAAAATGGGGAATGGTACATGATTTCACTCAAAGTGTGTGTGTGTGTGTGTGTGCGTGCGCGTGTGCGTGTGTCTTTGTGTGTGTATATTAAAGATTATGATATAATATATTAGTTTTCCTCTAGCATTTATATATTAATATATTACTTGCATACTCTTTATTTGTTGAGTTTCCTCAAGCTAGAGATGTTATGTTTAGTACTATTAATATATTGACAAGACGAAGTAAGATACATGCACATATTTATTGAGTATTCTTAAGGTTTATGTATTATACTTAGGCCATTGCGAAATGTAGGTACAAGTGAACTCTTTCGATTTGTCGAGTTCCTCCAGGTTGATATGAGATTAGGATAAAGATCATGGGTTAGGAGTTGTGTACGATACAACCGATAAGGTGTAATCCATCGCATGTGGGCCTATGATTTGTCGAGTTTCTTCAAGGTTGGAATCTTAAGACAAGTGAGTCCTAATTCTCACTAGAGAAAGTGAATTTTTTTAATGGTTTCTCTTAGGGTTTTGAGTAACATAAAAGTCTAGTTGGGGCCTTACTAGAAAATTGAAATGATAACATTTAACTTTTCTAATATTGTAAGAATATATGTTATACAAGTCGAAATGATCTACTATGATAATTTTGTGCAAATAATATAAATGATAAAATATTATTAGGTAAATTATACCATTGAACTGAATTAGGATTGACATAGAAATATAAAATATACTTACTAATAAATCTTTTGACAAGTTGTCACTTCAAGACTCATGTAATACAAAAACATTAAAACATTCATGCCTTGATCGCTTAAGTGTTTATTTGTACAAGGCTGTGTACTATCTTCTATGAGTTTCTAATTCATATGGAACACAAGAATATAGATATTTGATCCGTATTCGATCACATATAAATGTTATATGGTGAATAGTCGCTATTCCTAATGTACAGAACTTCCATGAAATTAATCCATTCAAAAAAGAAAATAAACAATAGTGCAAAATAATGTGTATTATATGATTGAATGCAATAAGAATTTTTTAACAACAAAAGACTAAGCATTAACGACCAACCTAAGAATTTGATCAATGAATTGTCACTTTCGATCGGCTTGCTTAAATGCAACTTGTTCGATACTCTCAAAATGTTAAGAATATCCAAATGCACTTTTATGAAGAATTTGATGCATTCCTATAGTAAAGTTTTCTTTTAAATAGTTCGACCATTAGAAAAAGCAAATGTTTGAGAGCGGATGTAAAATAAGCACAATTGGGATGAAAAAAGTGAATTGTCACTTCTCCTTTATAAAGGACATCAGAAATGAAAATTGTTTAAAATTTAATAAGATACTTACTATGGATCGAGAAATGTGATTTCTATTCCAAATGTATTTTCATATAGAAAATTGTTTTCTATTAAAGTTATTTCTTCGAATTTAGGATAATCGGTATGAAACTCATGATTGTAAACTAGATACAGTGAATAAAATAAAATTCCGTAATAAATAGTTGAATGGAGCTTTGTATTTCATACGCTATTACAGTAATAGTGGAGATATTACGAGCATACCATATAACACTTCTTAGTGGATGCATCAAGTTATGAATATTATTCTCGTAAACATACCAGATATTATTTACGAAATAATAATTTTTTTTAGTTTTGATTGAAAAAAGTCATAGTTTTTTAGTATGAATAATGTGAATATTTATTGCAAGATAAAACTATAATAATGGTATTTTTTCATTAAAAAAATAATGCATTAGAAAATATATAAGTATCTGAAATCTTACAATTATTTTGACTAAGTCACAATTTTGAGTAATAATTCTTTAATCATATGATTATGAATCATATGATACTAGTGAATTATATCCCAAATGATTAAGGACAAAGAACCCATTTAATGTAGTGACATAAGAGTACGTGAACTCTTAGAAATGATACATATAACCGTATGCAATCGTAGGTCTAATGATAACAAAAGGTTCCACATACTTTGTTAAATTCATCGATGAGTTTTCACAAACATGAACATGTGTATTTGCTGCACATGTAGTATGTTTATGATAAGTTCATAGAATATAAAACAGAAGTAAATAACATAAGGTGCAAATGAAAATAAAATAATTCAATTTAAACAGGTGACTGTATAGGAAAGGCGTTCCAGGTGTACATAAAAACGAATAAGATTCAATCTCAAAATTCAGTCTCCCATATGATACATAATGATGTATCAGTAACAAGTAATCAGACTTTGTTGAACAAAGTATAATTGGTGATTAGTGAAGTTGAGTTTGCTTCTTTCTGCAAGGACGTTTACTTAAAAGTAAGTGCATGATTTTAAATTTAGTTTCATCTAGAACAAAGTCTATAAATTATCAAAGATAAGAATTGATGAAACAACCCTATATATCCTGGGTCAAGGGGTTGACAGATTATGTGAGTCGAAAGACTACACATAATACTTGTTTGTGAGTGATCTTGTGTGGAACACCACAAATGATTTTGAAATCGATCAATATTGATTGACCAATTTATGTTATGAATGTAAGTTTCATAAACTTAAAAGCCAAATCAGTTTTAATATATATAGTTAATTCGTAAAATGTTTACAGATACATATTTCATTGCACTGAGAAACAATTATTGTTTTAAGAAACACCAACTTTATAATGAAGGAATTTTTTTTAGAAATTATTGGTGGTAAAATGGACTTGCATACGATCCAAAGATAAAACTGATTACAAAGAATGAAATGAAATTGGCCGAGCCTAAATGGACATAACTAATTAGAATGTCTAATAAGAATCCTCGCACATTAAAGAGAAACTATGATTTTCTTATCAACGTCGAGAAAAGGAATTCCTCAGTTGTCAATAATCTATTAAGAGTTTTGACTCTACCATATGACATGATGTGCAAATCCGGAATGGATTCCAAGTACATTAACAAAATATGATTTTGATAGTTGTACCAAAATGGATATGATCTACCGACCACGAAAGTGTATTAGAGAAGAAGACCAATGCGCGCAGTTGGAATATGGTAAGGAACGCTAATAGAATAACATCGTAAATTTCATTGTTGAAATTAATGTAAAAGATTCATCATTCAACTACTTAACTTATTTAGGGTTTTACTTGCAAAATTATCGCTTGATATGATTTTGGGTTTTGGTATATGTATGTTAAAACATAAATTCTAAAATAATGGTTTATAATACTCTGTTTGCACATAATAACCAAAGTGTCTCAAAGTTAGTAGGAGCGACTCTGACTTGTGGATTATTGGATAAGATCCAATAACTGATATGAAAGTGTCAACCAACAAACATCAAAGCTGAGCAAAAATTTTGATAGAAAAATCAAATAGTTTGAATTTCAGTTAAAATGTAGAGAAAGAATGTGTTTATAAGAAAGCACTATAAAGGTACTAAAATATTTCAAAACGATAATTGAACAACAACTTACGATTGTTATCGATGAACTCATGTTAAAATCATTTTATTTTGGTTGTTTCATTATCGATATTGAATTTGAACTTGACAACTTTTGTAATCAGTATAGAAGGATGTTAGGATTCTCCCAAAACAATATATGTAGACTTCATATTAACATGTTTAATATGGAGCATGTAAGATAAATTTCTCATGCATTGGCAATAGGAATTAGCATACAGGTTGTGTTGTCGATAGTATTGCATTTCGCTTATGTATTTGGTACATAGGCCATGTATCAAATCTGAATTAAAATCACTAAATAAGAGTCTAGAATGTTCTGGAGTATTTACGAAATACTAAAGAATTATTTATATAAACGATAAACTCCTTATAAAGGAGCGTACGGACTCAAACTTCATAAGTGATATCGAATATAGCATGTCAATCCTAAATTCATGCTCAATCTTAAATTAAGAAATTTAACTGGAAATATTCCGGAAAATAAGTAGTGGTTGATCCAACCACAGGCCAAGTACATTACCTTGAATATTAAAGTATAAATAAATGCACAAATTTATAACAGAGCTGGATTGATTCCAAATGTTGAAAATCATAAGACGTTGTTATATGATAACAATGTTGCGATACAGTTCATAAAAGAACCTAAAGCTCACTAGAAATAAAAAAAAGGCTTACTTAGAACGATTCTACATGACAAAGGCAGTTTATCAGCATCATCAAAGAGAGTTAATTGACAAAGTAGATAACTAAAAAATATAGCACATTCATTCACTAGGGGACTGGACTGATTATTGAGAAAACCGATCGAAGGAGTTGGAATAAGATTTCATAATTAACCCAAAGTGAAAGTGGGAGATTGATAGAGTTAGGGGTATGCCTTAAGGGAAATTCTGTAATTTGTTACATATATATAACTTTGTAGCTAATCTTGTTCATAATAAAAGGTGTTTCTTTTTCTATTATATATTTGTCATATTATGATATGTTAACTAATTATTTAATTTCAGCATATTAAATAGAAATTCGTAGATGAATTGTTATATGATAGTAATTATAATGTATTGTAATCATGAGAAATTGATTGCATTAAAAATAATATATTATTTTAAATATTCCTAGTCAAGATGCAAGAAAGTATAATGATTTATTCGTCGAGACTGGAGTATGTAATGCTCTCCAGATGTTGGACAGTGTATTACTTATGGCTGTAGGAGGCACTAAGGGTTACATACTGATTGTTATTAGATAACTATAAAATGACTCACTCGAGAGTTTTGTGTTAGTTAATATACCTAAGGTCAAACAGAGAATCTCGAAGTGATGATATTATATAGTTCTTTCGACTTGAGAATACGATTGAGCTTCAATGTGAACCATTACTGCAAAACATGTCATTTACCTCGCCTCATTTTCTTCGGTTGTGTTAGCCACCGAAGCAAGTAGTATCATTTGCTTCGGTTGTGTTAGCAACCGAAGCAAGTAGTATCATTTGCTTCGATTTCACCTTAACAACCGAAGTAATAGACCTTTGCAAAGCAGTAGGTCATCCATTTGCTTCGGTTGTACTAAAAACCAAAGCAATAGACCACACATTTGCTTCAACTGTTAGCCAACAAAAATTCCTTCATCGGCTTTTGGATCGAATTTTCCAAGGTTATATTTAGTATTTAAAATAAAATATTTAGAACTAGAAATACGAAAATATGACACTTTAGGTTTCTTACCGAAAAACATTTCATAGCATGTATTTGTCACCGGTCTAAGTGTTAGACGATTTAATACATAACATGCAGTAGCAACGGCTTTGGCTTAAAAATCCTTTGGTAAACTACTGCTACTTAGCAATGGTCGTGCACATTCTTGCAGTGTTCGATTTTTTCTTTCTACTATACCATTTTGTTGTGGTGTTCATGGAAACGAAAAATTATGACTAATTCCCTTTTTATTACAAAATTTTCAAAAATATCATTTTCAAATTCACCGCCATGATCACTTCTTATACTTTTGGTTTTTAAGTTCATTAAATTCTTAATTCTTTTAGCGAAAATTTTGAACATTTCAAACGTGTCACTTTTATATTTCAAAAAAAGTGTCCAAGTTTGTCTTGAAAAATCATCAAGAGTCACAAAACCATACTTATTATGGTTTATCGATCGTCGTGAGTCGGACCAAAAAATCTAAATGAAGTAGTTCGAGTGGTTGTTTTGTAGAAATTTCCTTTTTAGATTTAAATGAAATTTTCTTTAATTCTCCAAGTTGACATGCATCACATAAATTTTTAACTTTATAATTGATTTTGGGTAATCATCTTACTAAATCATTCTTTGCTGATTTATTTATATATTTAAAATTTATATGGCAAAAGCATTTGTGCCATAACCATGAATCGTTATAATTTGTGGTTAAGCATAAATCACTATTTTTTTTATATTCATATTTAAAATATAGACATTTCGATTTCTTAATCCTTTAAATATTAGAATTTTAATTTGATCAAATATACTACATTTATCTTTTTAGAAATTGATTCTAAATCCTTTATCACATAATTAACTTATACTTAATAAATTGTGTTTTAAATTTTCTACTAGCAAAACATTAGTAATTATGGGAGAAATAGATATACCGACGTTGATGGCATCTTCAATGCCGATGATAAATCCTTTTGAATTATCTTCAAATGTCATTGTGCCGCCATCGATATATGTTATATTTGATAATATATGTGAATTTCCATTCATGTGCTTGGAACGTTCATTATCGAGTATCCATTTTTCCTTGCTTTTAACTTTGTTTTTGGGTAACTGTAAAATAATAAAAGTTTAATTGGTACCCACTTCCTCTGCTATGGTCCTATATGTTAGTGGGAGAAGGTAGCCATACCCAAGAGGGTTTAGAACCTTTAAAAATGTAATTATCATTATAAACAATACTTTTCAAGTATTCATTTATGTGTTTCTGCCTAATGAACTTGTTATTTAATTTAGGAATCCATATTTTGATCGTATTCGAGTTAGAAGCATTAGTCTTAATTCTAGATTTAGGTTTTTTGAACTTAGTATATAATGTGCTATAGTTCCTATGCTTTTGTTTACTTTCAAATCCTATTTCATTTTGATTTCTTGATGGCCTTGTTATTTTAATCAAGTTCTCTAATTTTTTCTTTCCCTTATTAAATTTCGACACGTTATTGGTAATTTGATCTAAGTTAGTCTTAAGAGTAGTGATTTCAACATTAGTAGAATCTAAGCTTGTTTTTAATTCAAGTTTTTCCATCTTGAGTTTATCATTCTCTAGTTTGCTATTTTCTAAATCATGTAATAAGGTAGTATTTTGAGAAGACAATATTTCACATTCCTTTTGTGCTATTTCTAATTCTTCTTCCAAAATTGTATTCTCATCTTTTAATAAACCAATTTCTAGCTCTGCTCTATTCAATTTTTCTACATATTCCTAATTTAGTTAGATACTCTATATTTATCGTCTAATTCTATGCTAATTCCAATATTTCATCATATGTTATTTCAGGATATACCACATCGGTGCTAGCCATAAAACAAACATTTGCCTATTCGGAGTTGCTTTCACTATCAGAAGAAGAAGACGAATCAGAATCATCCCAAGTTACTTGAAAGGCTCTTCGTTTTTTCTTGAATTTCTAGAATTTACTTATCGTTTTGTCATTATTAAGCTATGGACAATCTTTCTTCATGTGGCCAAATTTGTCACATCCATAACATTTGATTGTCATTTGATTTGATGAACTTGAATTGCCGCCATTCTAAAATTTTATCATCTTCTTGATTTTCTTAAATTTGTTGTAGTTCTTGGCAATAAACACAATTTCCTCCTCTTCCAAATCGAAACTTTCATCATTTGCTTGAAAGGAAATATTCTTCTTTTCTTGATTTTGCTCCTTTCGTCATTTTAAAGGATAAGAATTGGTTTTGCAAAATAGAAATTTTAGTTTGCTTGACTTTAGTTGTGCCTTCGTGAGTAACTTGTAAAGTGCGCCATATATCATATGCCGTTGTGTAAAGCATAACTTGTGAAAATTCATTTTTATCGAGTCAACAAAATAATACGTTCATGGCTTTGGCATTATTAGTTGCCGTGTTCTTTTGTGCATCAGTCCAAGTGTTTATGTCAGTGGTAGGTGCTTCATATCTAGTTTGAGTAGCTTGCCACATTTCTAAACCATTAACTTTCATAAAGATTCGCATACGTGTTGACTAATAAGCATAATTAGACCCGGTAAACAATGAGGACGAGCAGTTGATTGACCTTCCTGAAATGTACTTGCCATATTAAAAAAAATTCAATCACATGTTACAATAAATTGAAATGACCTTGCTTTGATACCAAATGTAATTCTAGTGGATCGTATATAATATAGCTTATGTATTAATATGTGAGAGTATACCAATATATGAACTAAATAAAGAAATATAACCGAGTATAATAAAAGTAAAGAATAAAAACGAACACACTACAGTTTTATATACTGGCTCGGACCTTCCATCCTACGTCCAGTCCCGAAGCTCCGCTTCGGTATTTCACTAACCAATAACCCTCGCTTCGCCCGGAGGAATAGACTTATACAAAAGTGTTTTTTTGACAAGCTTGTGTTCTAAATAACACATATTTTGAATACTAGTACAATTCTTCCTGTAATCTCCTTGGTTATTGGAAATGTGTAATTCGTGATTATGGAAGTGATTTGAATGATTTTTGAATGTAGAATGTAATAGAATAGTAAAGAGCACTTGAGAGAGTATGAGATCAGAAAGTAGTAAGATAGAGAGTTGAAAATTTAAAAATGATTTCTGACTTTATCTATATTTATATAAATCAAAGAGTTGTGATAAATAGTTGCAATTATTCATATATAGTCATTTCCATTCAAAGAGATAAGTACAAAATTTTGCAACTCTTCGAAATGTCTTTTAAGAAAATAACTGTTATGTTGTGATTAGTCAACTGAGTATAAAAGCCAGTCTACTGAATAAGAACTTGAAAATACATGCGAAATTTGAAAACAAATGAGCTATAATAAAATTGTATGGTTCAGTCGACTAAATACTTTTCTTAGTTGACTACCCTCGGTTGACTGAGAAAAGTGTTTAGTCGACTGAATACTTTTCCCAGTTGACTACCCTCAATTGACTGAGAAAAGTGTTCAGACGACTGAACTGTAGAAAATTCTATGTTCATGCATTTTTCTTTTCAAAACCTTTTCAAACTCTTTAACAATTTAAACTTTCTGTATACAGGTGTGTATGTGCATGCATATGAACTACGAAGGAGATTTTTACAAGTAATTCTAAGACCACATACATACTCGTAGTTTGATGATCTTTTGATTTGTTGAAGCGCTTGAGTATAGATGATCTATCTTGGTTTTGTTGTCGTTCCTGCATAGTAGATATGTACTAGATATATATATATATATATATATATATGATGATATAGTTGTCATCATTAAAATACTAAAACCGGAGCTTTAACATATTCAACCATGTTGTTTCCCGAACTCTTTAAGCAACAGTGATACCTTTCAGTTGAAGTCTATCTAGTTTTTTAGGCCTTTTGTAGTTCTTTGGCAATAAATAACATATAACAATACTAATCAAAGATGTAGCCATTTGCACTGCAATTGTAACTAGAATCATCTACCAACGACAACCCAAACCCACCCGCACTGCAATTATAATTGGAATCATCCACGATCAATAACCCAATCCCACCTGCACTACAACTGTAATTATCCATTATCGCTTGTAATTGCTAACACCCAAACCACCATATCCACAACCAAAATCACATCAACCAAGACCCACAACCAAGATCGCATCAACCAAGATCCTCCAGACCTGCAACCACTCAGATCTGAAACACAGCAAACCCAGACAAACCCGAACCTAACTCCGACCCGCCTAACAATTCGCGACTAATTTCTTACGCTATCTGGTTCTCCTCATGCAGATTCAGCGACCCCGTAACTCAAATCAAAACTCGAAAATCCCTAGGGTTCTTTATCTCAAATCGAGACTCGTATCTCAAATCAAAATTCAAAACTACCTTGATCAGATAGATGATTTGGTGGATGAAGTTAAGCTAAACCCGAAACTTCCACGGCCATGAAACTCGGTGTGATGGAGAGAAGAAATATTGATAAGGTGTGAATTTCCTATCAGATCTAGAAACCAGAAATGACAGAGAAAGGAAAGTGACAGACGATGTTAAATGGAGCAAGTAACGAAATTGACAAGGAGAAAAAATAATGAATTTATGTAATCGAGTAGAATGGAGTTGGGTTTTTCAGATAGTCAGGTTTAGTAGATTATCTAGAGCTAGTTCAGTTTTGGAGTTCACGCATGACTGACGTTGCTTATCTTGGTGCAACGAGATGGTGGTTCGAGCTTGATGTTGGACTTGTTGAGTCATTCTCTTTAGTAAATCATTTGGAGTGATCTCTTCCATTGTTGTTATTTCCGTTGTAGCATTGTATCATATCTCTGATTTTGCTATGTATTATTGATATCATTGTTGTATATCATTCTGGATATTGTATTCATTGGAGTTGTATATGATATCATTGATTTCTTTATTCTGCTGTGTTGTTATACTTACTGTGTTATAAGATCCGGGGTGCCAGATTCGGCGTTTGAATCTACGGCATTTGAGTACAAGTGAAGTACGGGTGCCGATTTTCGAAGGCCGAGTTTAGGATCCTTACAAGTGGTATCAGAGCTAAGGTTGAACTTTAGCTATGGAGTATAACACATTAAGTAGCTCATTAGAGATAGGGTGAAGTATACCCTAGAATGAGTATCTCTAAGATATCCATCTGTATAACTCAGTAAATTCTCTTGCTATCCACTGATAGTAAGTATGAGTGCAAGAAGAGGATGAGATAGGGGACAGGGGAATACGACTATAAATGGTCAATACCCTGTAACAACAAGGAAACAATCTTTTCTCTGTCAATCTCTTTTGTTCGTCATCTTTTCAATTCTTTGATAGTTTCTGGTAGATCCAGGAAGAAGATTCGATATATTAAAATGGGACGTAAACTCCAAATAGGTCAGAATTGTTTGTTTGGATGAATTGGTTGCTTTGGTTGCTATGGTTGATAGGTATACTTTAGTTTCTAAACTAAAAGTTTTGGAATTGTATCCATATATCTGTCTATTTTTGGGTCCTTATATATTCTACGAATGGTTAGTTATCCCTTCGAACTAACCAATGCCACTGCATATTTCGTAGATCTGGATAACCCGAGTATTTTGTGAAGTGTTAAACAGATTCATTCTTATATCTATAATTAATATTCTGATTTGGTGAGCCAAATGCAGAATAGATATTCAGTTTGATTTGATGAAATATGCTTCATCTATCTTTGTGTCTCCCTGGCAAATTTCGAGGACAAAATTCTTTTAAGGGGGGAAGGTTGTAACGACCCCGGATTTTATATAAATTTAAATTGATAATTAATTAATTTTTTGAATAAAATTTGTGAAATTAATTGATAAAGTGATGCGAGTTTCCCCGAATTCAAATAAAGTTGTGTTAAATCATTTAAATTTAAATATTGTATATATATGTGAATATATATGTATATGTGATATATGAGAAAATTTGAAATTATATATATGTATATATATTGAATTTGAGTTTACAATCTCAAATAAATGGTTTGAGGAAAATAAATATAAAAATATAAAAGATAAATTATGAAAATAAATATATATGTGGACAATAAATATATAAGTTAGAATTAGAATTTAATATATATGAGATAAATTGTATAATATAAAGTAAAATACATTTATAAATTCTAATAACAAATAAAAATAGAAATTCATTTTTTTTATCAAGTAACAAGACTAAAGAAAACAAATAAACATAGATGTGTATAAGCTTACAAATGAAGATAAGTATGTAGACAATATTAAATTGGATAAGTATGAAAGTACTTGTGAAACAAGACAAGTATAATTAATGTTAAGATCCCTAGTACACAACATAAATCATCTCAGCCACCAAGCAAGATCTGTAGCCACCAAGCCAAAACGTATATCAGCAAACAAGAAAAAAAATCTCTGACTTGATTTTGTACAGACAAAATATCAACCTGTACAAAATAATATTACATTGTACAAACAAATAATAATATAGCCTGCACACTGTTTTCTTATATACACCATCTTCTTAATTCGTTCATCAACCTAAAGCCTGAGTATTAATAAAAAAGAAAAAGGGAAAGAAAGGCTACAACTTTAAACAATCAACAGCAACTAAATCAATTCAAACAAGAAGTCTAAAAAGAAGTTCCAGCTAGCAAAATTTCAAGTCTGTTTCAACATAGCAAAGTCTATTCATACTTGTGGAATCAGGTGAGTACACACTTAAAATCTGATTTGATTGAATGTGCATGCGATTTATTCGTGAAATATGATATGATCTATGCTGTGTATGTAATTAAAAAGGTTTGTACGTGAGTTAGTGGCTGTGTTCATGACTAAAACAAACGAGTATACCACTGTTTAAGACATTATATGTTTTAGACCTGGTATAAAATCTAAATCTTCCACTTAGATGTGTTTACGGGTCTTGATCTCGGAGTAAAAGGGTTTTGTATGTGAGCAAACTCCCGTTATCCTAAACCTATATATCTTGATCTCTGAAGTATGATATGAGGTGTTCTTGAATGATTGAGTGAATTTGATTTGCATGTTTATAGATGTGCAGATATAAAGTTATGCATGCCTGAATTCATATATATCTCTGTTCTTGTAGTTACAAGCTAAATCCACATTGATAAATTCAAATTCTCTTCACACATTCAAATTTTGGGCTAAGATATTTGAAGATAAAATGTGTGTATGAATGAAATATTAATTTTAAAAATAATTTCAAATAAGAATATTTAGTAAATATTCAGAAAAATAAGAAAGTGCAGTAGTATCTTTTCCAATCTGAAAATTTGATGTCTTTAATTTCAAGGTTTGTTTATAGGAACAGATTCGTATCTGTAAATAATAATTTTTGAGAGTGATTTCATAATTTTTAAGTGTATATATATCGAGAATTTCTGAGTTGTTCAAATAAGGTTTTTCGTCGACTACCGTCGATCGGCGAAGCTATGGAGGTCGTGATTTGTGCTGGAAGAAGCTGGAGCATTGGGGATTGTGGGAAAAATCATTGATGGATTTTTAGAGAGCCGTGGTTGGCAAACGGCGGTGATATAGGGTTTTAACCCAGTTTTGTTTGATGTGGAAGAAGTGATGATTTTGACGTTGTCGTTGCATCGAGTTGCACCGGACTAGGGGGAGATGATGCATAGGATAGTGACGTTGCTTTGGTCAGAGTGGCAGGGTTCCAGGTGGTCAGATCGTCGGCGTCGAGACATTTTTGAGTTGTTCAGTGGGTTCCAGTTTTGTCCAACATGTTCAAATTCGATTTCGTGGATGCTTTCGAGGATCTGGTTGTTTAGGTTGGTCAATGGTGATGTTGTCGACTTATCGAAGGCAACGTGGTCAACTGAAGATGGTCGGAGCTCCGGTGCATGTGCATGGGGTGTTTATGATGTCTGGGTTGCTGTGTTTGGAGAAGGAGGTAACGACTCGGGTAGAAGCTCGGGTGAGTGATGGATTGACTCAAGTATTATAGCGGGTGATTCAAATGGTTTTGTAGAGGTTTTAAAAGTTTAAAATTTAACAAAGTTTTAGAAAGGAAAGAAGTAACTTAGGGAATTTGGAATTTAACTCGAAGTTGAGCTCGAGAACAACAGGATTTGGCTCAGGTTCGTGAGTTCACGTGAGTGTTTTAGGTTTAATCAGTTTTCAAATTTAAATTAAATCAAGTTTACTTAATATAATTTTGTTAAAACTACTTCTTTTGTAAATAATGAATGTTTACTGAAGTTTTAAATTTGTTAAAGGTTTAAAAATAAATTATTTCAAATTTATTAAGTTAAAAAAATGCTTTAATCTATATAACTTTTGGTTATAAAGTTTATAAACTTAATTTTTTGTAATTAAGTGAATAATTGAGAAAATAAAATGGTTTTATAATCCTTAATCTAACTTAAAGATTTTAAGTTAATTAATGTATTGATGATGGTCTATTTCCAAAGGATTATTAAATAAGGATTAAATGATAATTAAAAATAATAAAGATAAATGGTTTACCTTTTAATTGATTAAATCTTAAGTAATTAAAGAATTATTAATTAAGGAAAGTGATTAAGGAAGAATTGATTTATAAAGGTGATTAAAGGATAATTACTTAATTAAAGATTAATTAAGGTTAATTAACTTTATAATTAAGGATAATTAATTACATGATTAAAGTTAATTAATTAAGCGATTAAAAGATAATTACTCAATGTAATTAATTTGTGATTTATTAATTTAAGTGATTAGAGATAATCACTTATTGTAATTGATTAAGGGTAATTAATTAGTTAATGATAAATAATTAAGGATTAATTAATTATTGTAATTAATTAAGGATAATTAATTGAGGGTTAATTAATTAAGGTAATTAATTAAGGATAAATTAATTAAAAGATAATTAAATGATTAAAGGTTAATTATTTAATGACTAAAGATTGATTTAACTATTAATCAAGGATAATTAATTAATAATAAAAGGTTAATTAATTTCTTATTAAAGGTTAATTAATTTATAATTAATTAATGTTAATTAACTAGGATTAGTGATCAATCTGGTTTAAATTAATCAAATGATTAATTAATCTTATTTATGTATGATTGTATTCTATTGAATGCTGTGAATTGTTTTGTCATCTCTGCTGTGTGATGCTTTGTGATTAGAATTGTTTTAATTCAAGCTGTGATGAATGTAATTCATTTATTTATAATGCATTTATATTATCTATCTATGATTATGTGTATATAGATAAGCGTTATAGGATTATATCGCTTATCGATATTGTTGTGATTGTATCTGTGATGATTGCATGATGTTGCACTATTGTGTGAAACCCCTGGACCACACTTTTACACACACAAATATGGATTTCACGAGGAAATCGGTTAAGTCACAGATTTTTGACAAATTGTAAAGATTGAATTCTTGAATCCAAAATAGTTTTGGAATTGGAATTGAAAGCTTTTGAAAATGAGTTCAAATGATTTAATAAAATTTGAAATCTAAATGATTTGATTTAAATTTGAATTCAATATTTGGAATTGAATTCAATGATATGAAAATATGGTCTAAAAAGACCATACCAGTTATAAATGTGTTTTATAGGGATTTTTAACCATTTAAAAGTATGGTTTTGGAAATTTAAGAAATTTAATCCAAGTTTTGTACTTGAATGGTTTTAACTTATGTAAATTGTAATTAGTTTCCAGAATGGAAACTAATTGTTTCAAAGGATAAAGGCTCTCATATAAGAAATAAATTTCCAATTTGAATTAAAGGAATTTCAAGTTGAATTGAAAATAGTTTTCCAAGTTACGAATAAATCTTTGGAAACGTGCTTTGAAAGTTATAAATTAAATCTTGATTTAAAGATTTAACGAGTTAATCCAATTGAAATGGAAATCGGTTTGAAAATCTATGAATAGATCTTTGTGAAACTGGGTGAACTTTGTGAGAATAATCTTTTTGTAAAGATTAAAATGGTAATGTGTTTAAACCATTTGAAATAAAAGTTTTGGGTAATAAGTTGTGACTTAATTGATATCCCAATATCCATATGTTTTGAAATATCGCGCTCATTATTCGGTTTAGCCGGGAGAGGACTTTATGTCATATAACCCATTCCGAATAGTTATACGTCGTATATGGATAGCAATTGAAGACCGGTGTTGAAGACTGGGTATTTGTGAAAACGATAGGATAACCTATCGATTGTCTCTGCACTGGGTAGCTCCCGGTAAAGAGATTCCCTAAGTGATGGGAATTCCGATCGGGATTGTGAATACCCGGATTGCAAGGGCTTCTTTGGAAGTGCCTTTGGTTCTGTTCGAACCCGGAACAGACTTGTATGGTCGTATGTCTGACATTACACTTTGAGATATAAAGCTGATTTCTTTCAAATACATTTCTGCTTGGTGGCGGAGAATTTATTCTCTTAGCTTAACACCCTTCTCTAAGACGTACGAGCTCGGAGGTTATGTAGTTGAAGGTTATCAGTGATATACTCCCAATTTGGTAGTGTGGCATGCTAAGTGTTGCTGTGTGTTGATGATCATCTGTTGATCAAAGCATGGCTTTCGTGTAAAGCGTAGCTTTGTGGACGAGACTTCATCGGACCTCACAAACCGGAAATGGTCGAAACAGGAAAGATGCGGCAAGGTTTCAGGGGTAGCTCCCCTAGGGTATGTCCATTCCTTCTGGAAAAAGGTGGTATCATGGTATGGAGCCCAGATATTTACCTGTGTGGTTGCTCCAATCTCATTTACTCTATGTGATTATTGCTTTATGATCGATGCGCCTGAGATAAAGGTCCCAAAGGACCGGGGGTGGAATATCTCAGGTTTACTACCCGGGAAGGGGGTAACCGGCCTTGTGTTGGCAGAGAGCCAGGTGGTTCTCAGGGCGTCCCTCCAGAGGCGTTCCTACATGGCATAGGAAGTTCCTTAGCCTGACCATTTGTTGGAAATCCAATCAAACAATACGAACCCAGTACGGTTTTAGTTGTAGAACCTTCCATTTACTTATGGTGGTCACCACTGTTTAGATGGTAGCTATAGTAGGCATAGTTCGAAATGTCTATGCTGGCTAAGATTAATATTATACTTTCGAAATGTTTTCCACTATGCACTAATAATAATAATCCAATGATTTTGCGTAGTAAGCATGTTTGACTATCATAAGAAGAAATCTCCTCCAATTCTGCGTTTGCATTGTGTGTGTGGCGGGAGGACTTATGGTAGTTTCATTTTCCAAAAGCATTGCGGATTTCAATGTTGAAAATTATTTTGTTGTTTGTTTTAAAGATAAACTGTTTTTGTTACTCACATCAGTCCCATGACTGACTCGGAGTTTATTGTTCCCTTCCTAAACTCTGGGTGCCCACAATTTTCCACACGGGCAGTCTAGAGTTGGGTTTTTCAGATAGTCAGGTTTAGTAGATTATCTAGAGCTAGTTCAGTTTTGGAGTTCACGCATGACTGACGTTGCTTATCTTGGTGCAACGTGATGGTGGTTCGAGCTTGATGTTGGAGTTGTTGGAGTCATTCTCTTTTGTAGATCATTTGGAGTGATCTCTTCCATTGTTGTTATTTTCGATGTAGCATTGTATCATATCTCTGATATTGCTATGTATTATTGATATCATTGTTGTATATCATTCTGGATATTGTATTCATTGGAGTTGTATATGATATCATTGATTTCTTTATTCTGCTGTGTTGTTATACTTACTGTGTTATAAGCTCCGGGGAGCCAGATTTGGCGTTTGAATCTACGGCATTTGAGTACAAGTGAAGTACGGGTGCCGATTTTCGAAGGCCGAGTTCAGGATCCTTACAAGTGGTATCAGAGCTAAGGTTGAACTTTAGCTATGGAGTATAACACATTAAGTAGCTCATTAGAGATAGGGTGAAGTATACCCTAGAATGAGTATCTCTAAGATATCCGTCCGTATAACTCAGTAAATTCTCTTGCTATCCACCGATAGTAAGTATGAGTGCAAGAAGAGGATGAGATAGGGGACAGGGGAATACGACTATAAATGGTCAATACCCTGTAACAACAAGGAAACAATCTTTTCTATGTCAATCTCTTTTGTTCATCATCTTTTCAATTCTTTGATAGTTTCTGGTAGATCCAGGAAGAAGATTCGATATATTAAAATGGGACGTAAACTCCAAATAGGTCAGAATTGTTTGTTTGGTGAATTGGTTGCTTTGGTTGCTATGGTTGATAGGTATACTTTAGTTTCTAAACTAAAAGTTTTGGAATTGTATCCATATATCTGTCTATTTTTGGGTCCCAATGTATTCTACGAATGGTTAGTTATCCCTTCGAACTAACCAATGCCACTGCATATTTCGTAGATCTGGATAACCCGAATATTTTGTGAAGTGTTAAACAGATTCTTTCTTATATCTATAATTGATATTCTGATTTGGTGAGCCAAATGCAGAATAGATATTCAGTTTGATTTGATGAAATATGCTTCATTTATCTTTGTGTCTCCCTGGCAAATTTTGAGGATGAAATTCTTTTAAGGGGGGAAGGTTGTAACGACCCCGGATTTTATATAAATTTAAATTGATAATTAATTGAATTTTTGAATATAATTTGTGAAATTAATTGATAAAGTGATGCGAGTTTCCCCGAATTCAAATAAAGTTGTGTTAAATCATTTAAATTTAAATATTGTATATATATGTGAATATATATATGTATACGTGATATATGAGAAATTTTGAAATTATATATATGTATATATATTGAATTTGAGTTTACAATCTCAAATAAATGGTTTGAGGAAAATAAATATAAAAATATAAAAGATAAATTATGAAAATAAATATGTATGTGGACAATAAATATATAAGTTAGAATTAGAATTTAATATATATATGAGATAAATTGTATAATATAAAGTAAAATACATTTATAAATTCTAATAACAAATAAAAATAGAAATTCATTTTTTTTTATCAAGTAACAAGACTAAAGAAAACAAATAAACATAGATGTGTATAAGCTTACAAATGAAGATAAGTATGTAGACAAGATTAAATTGGATAAATATGAAAGTACTTGTAAAACAAGACAAGTATAATTAATGTTAAGATCCCTAGTACACAACATAAATCATCTCAGCCACCAAGCAAGATCTGTAGCCACCAAGCCAAAACGTATATCAGCAAACAAGAAAAAAAATCTCTGACTTTATTTTGTACAAACAAAATATCAACTTGTACAAAATAATATCACATTGTACAAACAAATAATAATATAGCCTGCACACTGTTTTCTTATATACACCATCTTCTTAATTTGTTTATCAATCTAAAGCCTGAGTATTAATAAAAAAGAAAAAGGGAAAGAAAGGCTACAACTTTAAACAATCAACAATAACTAAATCAATTCAAACAAGAAGACTAAAAAGAAGTTCCAGCTAGCAAAATTTCAAGTCTGTTTCAACATAGCAAATTATGTTCATACTTCTGGAATCAGGTGAGTACACATTTAAAATCTGATTTGATTGAATGTGCATGCGATTTATTCGTGAAATATGATATGATCTATGCTATGTATGTTGTTAAAAAGGTTTGTACGTGAGTTAGTGGCTGTGTTCATGACTGAAACAGACGAGTATACCATTGTTTAAGACACTATAGGTTTTAGACCTGGTTTAAAATCTAAATCTTCCACTTAGATGTGTTTACGGGTCTTGATCTCGGAGTAAAAGGGTTTTGTATGTGAGCAAACTCCCGTTATCCTAAACCTATATATCTTGATCTCTGAAGTATGATATGAGGTGTTCTTGAATGATTGAGTGAATTTGGTTTGCACGTTTATAGATGTGCAGATATAAAGTTATGCATGCCTGAATTCATATATATCTCTGTTCTTGTAGTTACAGGCTAAATCCACATTGATAAATTCAAATTCTCTTCACACATTCAAATTTTGGGCTAAGATATTTGAAGATAAAATGTGTGTATGAATGAAATATTAATTTTAAAAATAATTTCAAATAAGAATATTTAGTAAATATTCAGAAAAATAAGAAAGTGCAGTAGTATCTTTTCCAATCTGAAAATTTGATGTCTTTAATTTCAAGGTTTGTTTATAGGAACAGATTCGTATCTGTAAATAATAATTTTTGAGAGTGATTTCATAATTTTTAAGTGTATATATATCGAGAATTTCTGAGTTGTTCAAATAAGGTTTTTCGTCGACTGCCGTCGATCGGCGAAGCTATGGAGGTCGTGATTTATGCTGGAAGAAGCTGGAGAATTGGGGATCGTGGGAAAAATCATTGATGGATTTTTAGAGCGCCGTGGTTGGAAAACGGCGGTGATATAGTGTTTTAACCCAGTTTTGTTTGATGCGGAAGAAGTGACGATTTTGACGTTGCCGTTGCATCGAGTTGCACCGGACTAGGGGAGATGATGCGTAGGATAGTGACATTACTTTGGTCAGAGTGGCAGGGTTCCAGGTGGTCAGATCGTCGGCGTCGAGACGTTTTTGAGTTGTTCAGTGGGTTCCAGTTTTTTCCAACATGTTCGAATTCGATTTCGTGGATGCTTTCGAGGATCTGGTTGTTTAGGTTGGTCAATGGTGATGTTGTCGACTTATCGAAGGCAACGTGGTCAACTAAAGATGGTCGAAGCTCCGGTGCATGTGCACGTGGTGTTGATGATGTCTGGGTTGCTGTGTTTGGAGAAGGAGGTAACGACTCGGGTAGAAGCTCGGGTGAGTGATGGATTGACTCGAGTATTATAGCGGGTGATTCAAATGGTTTTGTACAGGTTTTAAAAGTTTGAAATTTAAAAAAGTTTTAGAAAGGAAAGAGGTAACTCGGGGAATTTGGAATTTAACTCGAAGTTGAGCTCGAGAACAACAGGATTTGGCTCAGGTTCGTGAGTTCACGTGAGTGTTTTAGGTTTAACAAGTTTTCAAATTTAAATTGAATCAAGTTTACTTAATATAATTTTGTTAAAACTACTTCATTTGTAAATAATGAATGTTTACTAAAGTTTTAAATTTGTTAAAGGTTTAAAAATAAATTGTTTCAAATTTATTAAGTTAAAAAAATGTTTTAATCTATATAACTTTTGGTTATAAAGTTTATAAACTTAAATTTTTGTAATTAAGTGAATAATTGAGAAAATAAAATGGTTTTATAATCCTTAATCTAACTAAAATATTTTAAGTTAATTAATGTATTGATGATGGTCTATTTCCAAAGGATTATTAAATAAGGATTAAATGATAATTAAAAATAATAAAGATAAATGGCTTATCTTTTAATTGATTAAATCTTAAATAATTAAAGAATTATTAATTAAGGAAAGTGATTAAGGAAGAATTGATTTATAAAGGTGATTAAAGGATAATTACTTAATTAAAGATTAATTAAGGTTAATTAAATTTATAATTAAGGATAATTAATTACATGATTAAAGTTAATTAATTAAGCGATTAAAAGATAATTACTCAATGTAATTAATTTGTGATTTATTAATTTAAGTGATTAGAGATAATCACTTATTGTAATTGATTAAGGGTAATTAATTAGTTAATGATAAATAATTAAGGATTAATTAATTATTGTAATTAATTAAGGATAATTAATTGAGGGTTAATTAATTAAGGTAATTAATTAAGGATAAATTAATTAAAAGATAATTAAATGATTAAAGGTTAATTATTTAATGACTAAAGATTGATTTAACTATTAATCAAGAATAATTAATTATTAATAAAAGGTTAATTAATTTCTTATTAAAGGTTAATTAATTTATAATTAATTAATGTTAATTAACTAGGATTAGTGATCAATCTGGTTTAAATTAATCAGATGATTAATTAATCTTATTTATGTATGATTGTATTCTATTGAATGCTGTGAATTGTTTTGTCATCTCTGCTGTGTGATGCTTTGTGATTAGAATTGTTTTAATTCAAGCTGTGATGATAATGCATTTATATTATCTATCTGTGATTCTGTGTATATAGATTAGCGTTATAGGATTATATCGCTTATCGATATTGTTGTGATTTTATCTGTGATGATTGAATGATGTTGCACTATTGTGTGAAACCCCTAGACCACACTTTTACACACACAAATATGGATTTCACGAGGAAATCGGTTAAGTCACAGATTTTTGACAAATTGTAAATATTGAATTCTTGAATCCAAAATAGTTTTGGAATTGGAATTGAAAGCTTTTGAAAATGAGTTTAAATGATTTAATAAATTTTGAAATCTTAATGATTTGATTTAAATTTGAATTCAATATTTGGAATTGAATTCAATGATATGAAAATATGGTCTAAAAAGACCATACCAGTTATAAATGTGTTTTATAGGGATTTTTAACCATTTAAAAGTATGGTTTTGGAAATTTAAGAAATTTAATCCAAGTTTTGTACTTGAATGGTTTTAACTTATGTAAATTGTAATTAGTTTCCAGAATGGAAACTAATTGTTTCAAAGGATAAAAGCTCTCATATAAGAAATAAATTTCCAATTTGAATTAAAGGAATTTCAAGTTGAATTGAAAATAGTTTTCCAAGTTACGAATAAATCTTTGGAAACGTGCTTTGAAAGTTATAAATTAAATCTTGATTTAAAGATTTAACGAGTTAATCCAATTTAAATGGAAATCGATTTGAAAATCTATGAAGATCTTTGTGAAACTGGGTGAACTTTGTGAGAAGAATCTTTTGTAAAAGATTAAAATGGTAATGTGTTTAAACCATTTGAAAGAAAAGTTTTGGGTAATAAGTTGTGACCTAATTGAAATCCCAATATCCATATGTTTTGAAATATCGCGCTCATTATTCGGTTTAGCCGGGAGAGGACTTTATGTCATATAACCCATTTCGAATAGTGATACATCGTATATGGATAGCAATTGAAGACCGGTGTTGAAGACCGGGTATTTGTGAAAACGATAGGATAACCTATCGATTGTCTCTGCACTGGGTAGCTCCCGGTATAGAGATTCCCTAAGTGATGGGAAGTCCGATCGGGATTGTGAATACCCGGATTGCAAGGGCTTCTTTGGAAGTGCCTTCGGTTCTGTTCGAACCCGGAACAGACTTGTATGGTCGAATGTCTGACATTACACTTTGAGATATAAAGCTGATTTCTTTCAAATACATTTCTGCTTGGTGGCGGAGAATTTATTCTCTTAGCTTAACACCCTTCTCTGAGACGTACGAGCTCAGAGGTTATGTAGTTGAAGGTTATCAGTGATATACTCCCAATTTGGTAGTGTGGCATGCTAAGTGCTGCTGTGTGTTGATGATCATTTGTTGATTAAAGCATGGCTTTCGTGTAAAGCGTAGCTTTGTGGACGAGACCTCATCGGACCTCACAAACCGGAAATGGTCGAAACAGGAAAGATGCGTGTAACATCCTACCTTTTTGTATGCTTAAGCAGACACACATGTCGACTTAAACCATACAGAATGGCGGATTGTTATGGGGTAAATAAGAAAAAGTGGAGAAATAAAAGAAACAAAATAGAATCTTGCAGCGGAACGATAAAATATAATAATCAAATAACAGTTCATGAAGCTGTTTTACAAAACATTTGATTATACTTATAAAATACATATCAGAGTTACACATACCAGAGAATGATAATTATGCAGCGGAATACAATGGTGTAGTAGAATATATAACAAATAGTAATAATAAAATATTCATCTTCGTCCTTCAGAAATAGGGCCTTCAAATCCTGAAATGCTCAGGCTGACCCGAGCGAATTGAAAAAAACAAAACACTCGAGTCAGAACTAAAAGATCTTATGTAAGTTAAATCAATGAAATAAATATGAGTGTAAACGGCGTCAGAGATGTTTACGGGGTTTGACATCTCCTATCCAGTGTCTAACGTGAGTGTAGTAACTTAAGAAATGTTCGGGATTCACATCTCTTAAGGATCCATTAAACTATCTACTATGTAGTAATATTCGCTATATACAGTAGTGTCTAATCAGTAAAGTATAATCATATAGAAAATAGCGTTAAGGGGATGGATAACCTTAACGCGGTCGGATCTTAAAATCATAATCGTAGTAAAGCTCGATATGGTAGGTGACACGGCACAACTAGGCAATGCCAGGGTAGATATACCAATTACGCATCCGGACTGGTGGTGACGCATAGCAGCCACTACCGCCCACCTCGAACAACACTCCCAAATCGAAGGGTGGCCACCAAAATAACAAAGTAATAGAATGGTATCGAAGAAGTGTGTCCGATCAGAGGTGCTACCTCATTGGTCCGTCAATCGCTCCTGTTTTAGCCACCTTATGCCAACTCGCGGGAGTTGAGTCCACGTATATACCTTAGGATCGTCGCCACCATCCTACTTCATTCTGGAAACTCCACCGCGTACATAGTTGTCAAAGTGGTTTTCGGTATCGACAGAGAGTATGTCCATATCCGATCCCGGTCTCTTTAACAACCAATCGTTATTATAACACCGTGATCATTTTAAAAATATATATACCTTTAAAAACACAATCATTGCCCTTTCAAAACATATTCTTTATTTCAAAATAGTATATACATCAAAAACCAAAATATTATTACCATTTCAAACCATATCCTTTACTTCAAAATAGTATATACTTTAAAACCGAAATATTATTGCTATTTCAAAACATATCATTTACTTCAAAATAGTATATACTTTAAAACCAAATTCAATAATATATCATTTAAATAAAATCCAAATTTTCAATCACTATTCTTACTTAAATTTAGATAACTTGAAATATTCTTTTAAATCATCTTAAACCCAAACCACAATTTGAAGTCATATTTCTAAATTTTCAATTTCAATAGGTTTCAAATCCATATATTCACAGATAATTCTTAAATAAATTCTATTTCAAATAAATTCATTTTTCAAACCAGATTACTTTCAAAGTTATAACAATTTCGAAAACTAAAACTTTGAAAACAATAATACCTTAATTTCAATAAACCATTTCAATTTTGATATATTTCAAGACTTTAAATATTCCAAAATTCCCAACCAAATCTGATAATCTTATATATACCTTAATTCAATTTACAATTATTTAGTTTAGAAATATTTATTTAATAATTTCAAGATCACTTAAATAAAGCTCAAACTTGAAATATTCGTAAATCAAACTTAAAACATCATCAATTCATACATAGCTTAAATTTTAGAATTTAACCATATATAAAATAATATTTATATAATATCAAAAATTTAATATTTATTAAACCGTATATTTCTTCCCAAACCATAGAAAATCCCTTAAAATATTTTATATATAGACCACGGTGCCTGTATATAATTTTCTATCCTATGGTCAAGTGATACGGATATTTATCATTTCAATCCGCAATTTAAAATAAAATTACGGTTATATATCATTTCAAACCGCAATCCCGAATAAAATAAAAATGCATAATAACTTGTAGTTTATACAATATAAAATATAGCATCCATTCATCCAAATATCAATAAACAACCATTTATTACAATCATCATCCAATTTAAACAAAACGTCAATATAAAGCATATAAATATAACAGGCATCAAAAAATAGTTTATATTCAATAAAAATTAATAACTGTTCAACTGGCAGTTTATATGCAATAATAAATAAATTTAACTTGCAAATTTTATGCAATAATAAAATTAAATAACAATTAAATTTAACTAAATGTTATCTAACTGAGATGATGATTAAATATATGCCCAAACAATCATAGATAAATTTTAAATCACATCAAAATTTAATTTAACAAACATAAGAAATCTTAGAAGTTGTAAGTGGGTTAAAACACTCACCTTTTGAATTTAAATTGAATTTAAACCGAAAAATTTTACAGTCTCAGAATTCATCCAAACCAGCGTCAAAAGATCTGGTTCAATACGATCCTAACAAAAGAAACCGCGTCCAAATCCGAGTCCGTATGCAAAAGTTACGAAAATTTGAAGATTGGAAAATTCTGGTCCTGAGTCGACTTCGAGTTCAACCCGGTCCGCCGCCTCAAATACCCGATGCTTGCTTCGAGTTTTTGCCAAAACGACCCGGAGACCCGAGTCATTTTCTTCGTGACACGAAGTAGCTCCAGGGTTTTTCCCCTTGAAACCCCAAGCGCGACCCGAAGCGTAAATCTCGAATTTTTTTTTTTTTGAAATTAGATTTTGGAATTTGGGAATTAGGTTTTGTCTGCCATTGGAATGAGGAGCTAAGAAGAAGATGAATTGTACGTACAGACAAATGAAGATTAGGGAGGCTAGGGTTTATAACTGTGTTTATATAGGTAGGATAGATATAGAGTAGATAGACTAGATAGATGAACGTGCGGAACAAACTATGGTCCGAAAAGCCCGTTCTGACCCCGGAACGAAATTGAGTAAACCCATATATCAAAATAGGTGTTTTAAAATATTCTGAGCGCGATGGAAAAAGTTTCACGTCCAAATTCCATTGTATGAAGAAGTTATGCTGAAAAAGAAATTCTCAAATTGATTTCAAAAATTGATTTCAATTAAATCGATTTCAAGGCGTTTCGCGTTCGTACGATCAAACGACAAGTCCGATCGTTACGAAACTTGAAACCCTACAATAATTCACTGATACGGATCCGATGAAACTAGTTTCGCCGAAATCCGAGTCAGTGACAAAAATGGCTATTTTTATATTAATTAAATAAATCCAATTTTTATATTTCAGTTTCGGAATTGGCAATTTTATCACTTAAAAATTTTCAAACATTTAAAATGATTTAAAAATTTTTTAAATGTCAATTTATTAAAGATTAAATCAATATAACTCTTAAATTTCATAAAATTCAAAATTATAGGTAAATTTCCAAAATTTCCATAAATTTTACTTTACCCATAATTATTCCATTCATATTTCAAATAGGAGGCTTGCCATTGGATTTAAAATTATTACATAAATATTTCCCATTATTCAACTAAATGTTTTAATTTAACGTAATAATTAAATTTTCATTTCATTTATTTCAATAAGTCCAACAATTATAAATTAACAAATTAACTCATTATTAAAGATTCAACTTCAAAAATTCATAAAGTTCATCATCTTGATTTACTCATTAATTCATAATTCTTTAAACCAATTCCCTTCTAAATTTTAAAGTAACTAAATTTACCAAATCATAGTATTTATTTCAATTTCTTAAAATAACCCCCTTTATTATAAATTGAATCTAATTTATTAAAATAAGTTTCCAAATTTAATGTATTAGATTCAATTTCACTTTTTAACTTACACTTAAATTTAGGTCATAATCAATTTATACGTATTCCTTTCTTAGTTACTATTTTACATACTTCTTGCATAAATTTCACAATTAACCATTATTATTAAAGTAATGCTAATAATAAATACGACCTTACTATTACTCAACATTTAAACGAACGTTACTTCATTTCCATTAGTGTAACATTTATTTCCTTATCACTTATTACCAATTCAAATTTCATTAACAATAAGTAGGTAATTTATAATATATGTTTACAAATTTTGAATTAATCGTTATTCAAACCACTATTCATTATTATTTACTTAAATTTAGCATTAATTACCTTGCATTACATTGTTGCTTAAATTCCCAATCCGATTGTAATTAATACTCTAAATAAATACGCTTACTCCTTTCGTTATTTATTAATTGTCACAAGAAACATTTAATAATTTCAATAACATTGTAATTACTAATTACCTACATTGATTGTATACGTTTTCCATTATTATCGTTTATTAGAATTCTGTTCAACTTTCCATCTTATGCATATAATTAACCTTTAAATTGATTTTACCTTCAAAATTTCCAGTTATTCTCTTAACTTACAAAAAAAACAATGATTAATTTCATTTTAATCGCTATTAATTACATGAATTGTTAACGGACAATAGTTGTCACCATTTTACAAATTTTAACATCTGAAATTTATTCTCTACAACAATTATTACCTATCAATATTAATTTGCCCATAAATACAAAACTTGCAATTGTTCTGATTATCATATTCCATTTACTGTTAACAATGTTTATTACATTATATCAGTTTAATATTTTCCTTAAATCCTTATATTCAATTCATATACAGGTAAATTCTTTTCACTACTTAAAATCATTTGAATTAACTTCGAATTACTATAAGTATTTTTTTTTCTAAATTTAATTACAAACTCCTATTAAATTATCAAATTTAATTGTCGAAATTTACGGGTCGTTACACTCTCCCCCACTCAAAACTTTTCATCCCCGAAAAGGAAAAGAAGGGAAAAGAAGAATTAAGAAATCTATATATATTTTATTTAAAACTTTATAACCAATTAAATTTATAAAATTAATTAATTTAGATAAAATATACCACTTTATAACTATTAAATCTTGATTTTTTTTAATTTATAAAGTTTGGAAAACATTTCAAAATAATTTCTAAGTCCAAAATTTTACGGAAAATTTCGGCAGAGTCTCCTTTGTACGGAGAGGCTCGGAAGAAAATATAATATAAATATATCAATATACCACATATAATATCCAAAATTTAATATCCCAACACGGAAAAACAATATAATAGCGCTATAAACCGTAATCCGAAAACGTACCTATTTGTCGGGCAATTAACGCTTATTTATGGAACCAAAAGCAGTAGCAATTTGCTTCCATAACCTGCATTTCGCTTATCTAAATCCGATAAGCGTTAGAAATTTTATAGAATGAAATATTTAAGTTGTTCAATCACTAACAACAATCAATACAACAACCATCCATTTCAACAACAGCATACACAACAAATACAAAACAACCATTCAATAAAAAAAACAAATAGTTGTTCGGGTTCAAAACTTGAAATTGTACGGAATGAAAATAACTATCAAGTGCATCATTTACTCAACAGTCTTAGATGGAACAAAAATAGATTATTTATTCATCCAACAACTTCAAATTTCCTTACCCAACCAACCATAAAACAAGCAATAACAATTCAAACCAACAAACCAAATTAACTTATTATAAATTTATTTCATACTTTAGTTGTTTGATTTCCTTTCTTTCATTTATTCAGTGATTACTTCATTTATTTTCATTTTTTTATTATTTTTTTCTATTTTATTTAGAAATAACTTCAACCCTTTTCTTAAGTTTACAATTTCCCTTTATTATATTACACTCATTTATTTGCACTTACTACTTACTATTATTCATTCATTTATTATTTCGTGATCTTATTTATCCACACTTTAATTACTTAAGTTTATAATCATTCATTTGTCACACTTACCTTTAATTATATTTACTTGGTAAAATTTCAATTATAACCTAATTTTATAACATTAAATCATCATTTAACAGCAATTTCATTGAATACTTTCGTTATTTCAAAATTCTACTTGTATAATATTCTATTACAATTTAAACACTTGCAACAAGGCATACAACCATAAAATCAATCATTCATTCATATCAAACAAAAGAAATAGTTGTTCAGGTTCATAACTTTAAATTATACAGAATGAAGAATAAACTAATAAGTGTACCCTTCACTCAGCAGTCTTAGGTGAAACTAAATAGATTATTCCTACATCCAAACAATATTAAAGTATCCTTGCCCAAACAACCATAAGCCAAACAAACAACAAATTCAACAATAGATCAAGTTCATTATTATTAATTTCATTCCATATATTGTTGTTTGATTTCCTCTTTATTCATCGTTTATTTTTATCCATTCAACCAAATTCCTTGGTAGCTAGGTAAATTTATTACTTAAGTTTTAAATTCATTTTCCAGTATTCATCTTTTATTCTAAGGTAACTTCAACCTATTACTTAAGTTTATTATTATTCATATATAACATTTAAGTCCATAACAACTAGAACATCAATACTTATTAATTTCATTTATTCATTTTTAAATTAATTTACTTTGCATATTTATTCATTTACTTAATTTTATTTATTCATTTATTAATAATATTCATGTTCAATTTTAGTTACTTGGCATAACAGTTATACTTTAATCCTTATTAATAAAAGAAATTTACTGAATATTTCATTACATAAGTTTACTTGTACAATTTACTATACATTTTCTTATTAAACATTTTCAACTTTTATAAATTTTTGGTAAGTTATATTTATGCTTTTAAAGACTGAAATTGAAAGTTGTACAAGTTTTCTCATTTCTTTTAATTATTTTAATGTTCAATAATTATTTCCTTTATTTCATAGGTTACAATTTCAACTTTCATTTAATACCATTTATATCCTAGCATTAAATCTCTTATTTCCTCTAGAGGTTTCAATTTATTAATTACCTACGTTCCAATTCACTTCAGTAATTAGGACTATTTATTAATGGAAACTTAAGAATTAAATACCGGGTTTTATTCAAAAATCATTTTAAAATAATAGATAATATATATACTTATAATTTATATATCCAATTATATTTAAAACAATTTAAAATAAAATAATCTTGTAGTAAAACTACTACAGTGGCCTTCCCACTTTGAAACTCGAAAATGAATGTCGATGATGCGGCCGCCATCACCGAAATTATTTTCCAGCGACAAAAAGGGGAGTACAACTTATTTCTTTGCGGAATTTCTTTTAAAACATTTCTTTCAAATTCTATTAAAATATTTATATCAGAAAATACTTTTAACAATATCATTATTATATTCCAAAATCAATTGAAAGAAATCTTCAAAAACCCCGGAACTTAAGCTCTAAATTTCCAAATTTCATTTATTTTATTTTGCAATCTTATTTCTATTATTATTTACACTTTATTACCTAACAACCAATATATTGCAGCCAAATATAGATATCATTTGAAACATTTTATTTTATATATAGAAAATATAATAGGCAAAATTATTTCATTTACCTATATTAAAAACAAATATTATGTCGGTCTGTCCTATTAAGTGTTTAGAAACCCCTATTGATGTCACAGCGTCCCATGCATCAACCGAAATTTATAAATACAAAACGGAACAGATTACCATAATACTAAAACCTTTTATAACACTAAAAAATACGCTCTCTCATATATATACACTCAGCGACTCCCATAGGGTATTACTACCCTATTAGTAAAGAGTCAGACCCCACAAAGCTAAGGTTTATCGCTAAACCAAGGCTCTGATACCAACTGTAACATCCCACCTTTTTGTACGCTTAAGCAGACACACATGTCGACTTAAACCATACAGAAGGGCGGATTGTTATGGGGTAAACAAGAAAAAGTGGAGAAATAAAAGAAACAAAATAGAATCTTGCAGCGGAACGATAAAATATAATAATCAAATAACAGTTCATGAAGCTGTTTTACAAAACATTTGATTATACTTATACAATACATATCAGAGTTACACATACCAGAGAATGATAATTATGCAGCGGAATACAATGGTGTAGTAGAATATATAACAAATAGTAATAATAAAATCTTCGTCTTTGTCCTTCAGAAATAGGGCCTTCAAATCTTGAAATGCTCAGGCTGACCCGAGCGAATTGAAAAAAACAAAACACTCGAGTCAGAACTAAAAGATCTTATGTAAGTTAAATCAATGAAATAAATATGAGTGTAAACGGCGTCAGAGATGTTTACGGGGTTTGACATCTCTTATCCAGTGTCTAACGTGAGTGCAGTAACTTAAGAAATGTTCGGGATTCACATCTCTTAAAGATCCGTTAAACTATCTACTATGTAGTAATATTCGCTATATACAGTAGTGTCTAATCAGTAAAGTATAATCATATAGAAAATAGCGTTAAGGGGATGGAGAACCTTAACGCAGTCGGATCTTAAAATCATAATCGTAGTAAAGCTCGATATGGTAGGTGACACGGCACAACTAGGCAATGCCAGGGTAGATATACCAATTACGCATCCGGACTGGTGGTGACGCATAGCAGCCACTACCGCGCACCTCGAACAACACTCCCAAATCGAAGGGTGGCCACCAAAATAACAAAGTAATAGAATGGTATCGAAGAAGTGTGTCCGATCAGAGGTGCTACCTCATTGGTCCGTCAATCGCTCCTGTTTTAGCCACCTTATGCCAACTCGCGGGAGTTGAGTCCACGTATATACCTTAGGATCGTCGCCACCATCCTACTTCATTCTGGAAACTCCACCGCGTACATAGTTGTCAAAGTGGTTTTCGGTATCGACAGAGAGTATGTCCATATCCGATCCCGGTCTCTTTAACAACCAATCGTTATTATAACACCGTGATCATTTTAAAAATATATATACCTTTAAAACCACAATCATTGCCCTTTCAAAACATATTCTTTATTTCAAAATAGTATATACATCAAAAACCAAAATATTATTGCCATTTCAAACCATATCCTTTACTTCAAAATAGTATATACTTTAAAACCGAAATATTATTGCTATTTCAAAACATATCATTTACTTCAAAATAGTATATACTTTAAAACCAAATTCAATAATATATCATTTAAATAAAATCCAAATTTTCAATCACTATTCTTACTTAAATTTAGATAACTTGAAATATTCTTTTAAATCATCTTAAACCCAAACCACAATTTGAAGTCATATTTCTAAATTTTCAATTTCAATAGGTTTCAAATCCATATATTCACAGATAATTCTTAAATAAATTCTATTTCAAATAAATTCATTTTTCAAACCAGATTACTTTCAAAGTTATAACAATTTCGAAAACCAAAACTTTGAAAACAATAATACCTTAATTTCAATAAACCATTTCAATTTTGATATATTTCAAGACTTTAAATATTCCAAAATTCCCAACCAAATCTGATAATCTTATATATACCTTAATTCAATTTACAATTATTTAGTTTAGAAATATTTATTTAATAATTTCAAGATCACTTAAATAAAGCTCAAACTTGAAATATTCGTAAATCAAACTTAAAACATCATCAAGTCATACATAGCTTAAATTTTAGAATTTAACCATATATAAAATAATATTTATATAATATCAAAAATTTAATATTTATTAAACCGTATATTTCTTCCCAAACCATAGAAAATCCCTTAAAATATTTTATATATAGACCACGGTGCCTGTATATAATTTTCTATCCTATGGTCAAGTGATACGGATATTTATCATTTCAATCCGCAATTTAAAATAAAATTACGGTTATATATCATTTCAAACCGCAATCCCGAATAAAATAAAAATGCATAATAACTTGTAGTTTATACAATATAAAATATAGCATCCATTCATCCAAATATCAATAAACAACCATTTATTACAATCATCATCCAATTTAAACAAAACGTCAATATAAAGCATATAAATATAACAGGCATCAAAAAATAGTTTATATTCAATAAAAATTAATAACTGTTCAACTGGCAGTTTATATGCAATAATAAATAAATTTAACTTGCAAATTTTATGCAATAATAAAATTAAATAACAATTAAATTTAACTAAATGTTATCTAACTGAGATGATGATTAAATATATGCCCAAACAATCATAGATAAATTTTAAATCACATCAAAATTTAATTTAACAAACATAAGAAATCTTAGAAGTTGTGAGTGGGTTAAAACACTCACCTTTTGAATTTAAACTGAATTTAAACCGAAATATTTTACAGTCTCAGAATTCATCCAAACCAGCGTCAAAAGATCTGGAATTTCAATACGATCCTAACAAAAGAAACCGCGTCCAAATCCGAGTCCGTATGCAAAAGTTACAAAAATTTGAAGATTGGAAAATTCTGGTCCTGAGTCGACTTCGAGTTCAACCCGGTCCGCCGCCTCAAATACCCGATGCTTGCTTTGAGTTTTTGCCAAAACGACCCAGATACCCGAGTCATTTTCTTCGTGACACGAAGTAGCTCCAGGGGTTTTCCCCTTGAAACCCGAAGCGCGACCCGAAGCGCGTAAATCTCGAATTTTTTTTTTTTTGAAATTAGATTTTGGAATTTGGGAATTAGGTTTTGTCTGCCATTGGAATGAGGAGCTAAGAAGAAGATGAATTGTACGTACAGACAAATGAAGATTAGGGAGGCTAGGGTTTATAACTGTGTTTATATAGGTAGGTTAGATATAGAGTAGATAGACTGGATAGATGAACGTGCGGAACAAACTATGGCCCGAAAAGCCCGTTCTGACCCCGGAACGAAATTGAGTAAACCCATATATCAAAATAGGTGTTTTAAAATATTCTGAGCGCGATGGAAAAAGTTTCACGTCCAAATTCCATTGTATGAAGAAGTTATGCTGAAAAAGAAATTCTCAAATTGATTTCAAAAATTGATTTCAATTAAATCGATTTCAAGGCGTTTCGCGTTCGTACGATCAAACGACAAGTCCGATCGTTACGAAACTTGAAACCCTACAATAATTCACTGATACGGATCCGATGAAACTAGTTTCATCGAAATCCGAGTCAGTGAAAAAAATGGCTATTTTTATATTAATTAAATAAATTAAGAATTAGTAAATAAATCCAATTTTTATATTTCAGTTTCGGAATTGGCAAATTTTATCACTTAAAAATTTTCAAACATTTAAAATGATTTAACCATTTTTTAAATGTCAATTTATTAAAGATTAAATCAATATAACTCTTAAATTTCATAAAATTCAAAATTATAGGTAAATTTCCAAAATTTCCATAAATTTTACTTTACCCATAATTATTCCATTCATATTTCAAATAGGAGGCTTGCCATTGGATTTAAAATTATTACATAAATATTTCCCATTATTCAACTAAATGTTTTAATTTAACGTAATAATTAAATTTTCATTTCATTTATTTCAATAAGTCCAACAATTATAAATTAACAAATTAACTCATTATTAAAGATTCAACTTCAAAAATTCATAAAGTTCATCATCTTGATTTACTCATTAATTCATAATTCTTTAAACCAATTCCCTTCTAAATTTTAAAGTAACTAAATTTACCAAATCATAGTATTTATTTTAATTTCTTAAAATAACCCCCTTTATTATAAATTGAATCTAATTTATTAAAATAAGTTTCCAAATTTAATGTATTAGATTCAATTTCACTTTTTAACTTACACTTAAATTTAGGTCATAATCAATTTATACGTATTCCTTTCTTAGTTACTATTTTACATACTTCTTGCATAAATTTCACAATTAACCATTATTATTAAAGTAATGCTAATAATAAATACGACCTTACTATTACTCAACATTTAAACGAACGTTACTTCATTTCCATTAGTGTAACATTTATTTCCTTATCACTTATTACCAATTCAAATTTCATTAACAATAAGTAGGTAATTTATAATATATGTTTACAAATTTTGAATTAATCGTTATTCAAACCACTATTCATTATTATTTACTTAAATTTAGCATTAATTACCTTGCATTATATTGTTGCTTAAATTCCCAATCCGATTGTAATTAATACTCTAAATAAATACGCTTACTCCTTTCGTTATTTATTAATTGTCACAAGAAACGTTTAATAATTTCAATAACATTGTAATTACTAATTACCTACATTGATTGTATACGTTTTCCATTATTATCGTTTATTAGAATTCTGTTCAACTTTCCATCTTATGCATATAATTAACCTTTAAATTGATTTTACCTTCAAAATTTCCAGTTATTCTCTTAACTTCCAAAAAAAACAATGATTAATTTCATTTTAATCGCTATTAATTACATGCATTGTTAACGGACAATAGTTGTCACCATTTTACAAATTTTAACATCTGAAATTTATTCTCTACAACAATTATTACCTATCAATATTAATTTACCCATAAATACAAAACTTGCAATTGTTCTTATTATCATATTCCATTTACTGTTAACAATGTTTATTAAATTATATCAGTTTAATGTTTTCCTTAAATCCTTATATTCAATTCATATACAAGTAAAATTCTTTTCACTACTTAAAATCATTTGAATTAACTTCGAATTACTATAAGTATTTTTTTTCTAAATTTAATTACAAACTCCTATTAAATTATCAAATTTAATTGTCGAAATTTACGGGTCGTTACAATGCGACAAGGTTTCAGGGGTAGCTCCCCTAGGGTATGTCCATTCCTTCTGGAAAAAGGTGGTATCATGGTATGGAGCCCAGATATTTACCAGTGTGGTTGCTTCAATCTCATTTACTCTGTGTGATTGTTGCTTTGTGATCGAGACGCCTCAGATAAAGGTCCCAAAGGACCGGGGGTGGAATATCTCAGGTTTACTACCCGGGAAGGGGGTAACGGGCCTTGTGTTGGCAGAGAGCCAGGTGGTTCTCGGGGCGTCCCTCTAGAGGCGTTCCTACGTGGCATAGGAAGTTCCTTAGCCTGACTATTTGTTGAAAATCCAATCAAACAATACGAACCCAGTACGGTTTTAGTTATAGAACCTGCCATTTACTTATGGTGGTCACCACTGTTTAGATGGTAGCTATAGTAGGCATAGTTCGAAATGTCTATGCTGGCTAAGATTAATATTATACTTTCGAAATGTTTTCCACTATGCACTAATAATAATAATCCAATGATTTTGCGTAGTGAGCATGTTTGACTATCATAAGAAGAAATCTCCTCCAATTCTGCGTTAGCATTGTGTGTGTTGCGGGAGGTCTTATGGTAGTTTCATTTTCCAAAAGCATTGTGGATTTCAATGTTGAAAATTCTTTTGTTGTTTGTTTTAAAGATAAAGTGTTTTTGTTACTCACACCAGTCCCATGACTGACTCGGAGTTTATTGTTCCCTTCCTAAACTCTGGGTGCCCACAATTTTTCACACGGGCAGTCTAGAGTTGGGTTTTTCAGATAGTCATGTTTAGTAGATTATCTGGAGCTAGTTCAGTTTTGGAGTTCACGCATGACTGACGTTGCTTATCTTGGTGCAACGTGATGGTTGTTCGAGCTTGATGTTGGAGTTGTTGGAGTCATTCTCTTTTGTAGATCATTTGGAGTGATCTCTTCCATTGTCGTTATTTCCGCTGTAGCATTGTATCATATCTCTGATATTGCTATGTATTATTGATATCATTGTTGTATATCATTCTGGATATTGTATTCATTGGAGTTGTATATGATATCATTGATTTCTTTATTCCGCTGTGTTGTTATACTTACTGTGTTATAAGCTCCGGGGAGCCAGATTCGGCGTTTGAATCTACGGCATTTTAGTACAAGTGAAGTACGGGTGCCGATTTTCGAAGGCCGAGTTCAGGATCCTTACAGAAAATCTTTTGATGCATATGGAAACAATACTTTGTATCATACACAAGCTGAAATACTTAAATATTTTTAAATTTATTTTAGAAAATTTCAAAATATTAGTTTTCTAAAATATTAAATATTAACTATAATTATTAATTATAATTATTAAATGTTAAATACTAAAGAATAAATATTACTTCTTAATCCTAAAATAGTACTTATTAATTATTAATTATTTAATATTAAATATTAGTTTTAATTATTAATTATTAAATATTAAGTATTTAAACTTAAATATGACTTCTTATTTATTAATTATAAATTATTACTTATTACTTCTTAATTATATTTGAATATTAATTATTAAATGTTAATTACTATGTATATCTTATTAAGTGTTAAGTGTTAATTATTAATAGTAATTATTAATTAATTATTATTATATATTTAATATTACTTATTATTTATTATTTATTAAAAGTTAATTATTAATTATTTAATAGTAATAATTAATTATTAACCATCAAATATATTAATTAACAATTATTAAATAATAAATATTTGTCTTAATTATTAATTATTTAATATTAATTAATAGTTATATTTATTACAACTTTTCAGAAAAAATAGTTGTTAAAAATCTAAGAGTAAGCGATATATTAAAAAAGTTGCTATAACTCAATATTTACAACATTATAGGGAAAATTTGTTAAAGAGTATTATTACAACTTACATAATTTTTTTTTTAAAAAACAATGGTTTTACAATGTTTTCTTTAAAAACCGTTGTAAAAGGTATATTTACAACGTTTTAGCAGAGACGTTATAATAAAAAAGGTTGTAAAAAGGTGTTTTCATAGTAGTGTATTTACACAAAGATGTTTTGTTTCCTCTTTTAAAAATGAAAATGTAGTTGATATAACATATTTTCACTTAATGAAAATTGTTCATTATCCCAAAGTAAATATATCGTTGGAATATAATGTGGATACCGTTGTCGTACTTCTGACTTTGAGGATCAATTACAGATTTTTTCCAGAAAATATTTCAGCCCTATCAGTACAAAACGACTATTGAACTATTCCGTCATGATTCAACAAAGTCGTCTAACGACATTACTTGATTCAAAGTTTTGTACTACTTTTATCTAGCCAGGAACACAGTATTAAAATGCTTTTGATAATTTCCAAGAAAGTGTTATCGAAGTGGAGAAGAATAAGATGATTTGATCATAAGCTGGATGTTAGATGCATGGATTGATACTCCTTATATAGATGATGTTTGGATGCGAAGAGGGGTTGCTTCTCTTAAAAAACTGTTAGAAAAGTCACCGAATAAAGAGTAGTAGCCATTAGTAAGAGTTTCAACTCTTTGAACGGTTATGGCCGTTCACGGTCGCTATTTACTGTGCAGGTAGCAATACCATCGGTCGACCGATGGTATCTTCATATGCACAGTAAATAGCTCTATAGATATGTATCCTTCTTCATTTCATTTTTAATTTCGTTCTTACCTTCTTCCAAACATGTTCTCTTCTTCTTGCTCCAAAAAACATATTCCCAAAAAACACTGTTTTGATATTTGAAAATATACAACATTCTTCTCCTATTTTCAAAGTTTGAAACACTTAGAATGGTAGCATCACTTGAGTGACTGCCTACGTACCCTAGTGGGATTAAGTCGACGTAGTTCAAGGACAAGAAGTGGCATTATCGTGAAAACCAACACCTAGGTGATGAGCAAATTTTGGGTTTGAAACTCTTCACTTAGTGTAAACTCTTCAAAGTTGTATCGAGGTTCTATGGTGGATGAGTCTTGAACCAAGTACCCATGTGATATGATCGAAAGAATCATACATATCGATTTTCATAGGTTATCGTGTTCTGTATGCTTCGCACATTAATGGTCGTGTGCTCTAACCTTGATTTTCATGAGTCTACCTTGATAGCGGTCTTACTTTCTTAGGAAATAGTCTGATTTCCACACTCATATAGGTAAGTCTTTAAATGCTTATACAATACACTTCTATATAGTATTAAGGAATTTAATCCACTTCATTCATGCATAATACCCAACACTACCTTATGGAAAATTTGGTGTAGCGTTCCATAATCATTCCTTTAACTTGTTGATACCCATTAAACTTTGTCTATCTTTTTCAAGACATAAGTTGGGTTGCCGTTAGTCGATGATCAATCTTCATTCACAGACCTTAATCCTATTTCTCTTGATTTTATAGAAACAATCGCTTTTGGAAGACTCTTTGTAAATGGGTCAGCTAAGTTCATTTTTGTTTCTATGTAATCGATAGTAATTACTCCTCGCTTGAGTAATTGTCTTATCATCCGATTTCTTAGACTCACATGTCTAGAATTCCAATTATATGTCTTATTAGACACATTATATATCGTAATCTGATTATCACAATCAATCATGACCGTCGGAGATACTTAGTCCATGTAGGAATATCTATTAAAAAATTCCGTAGTCATTATTCATCTTTACATGCATCTGCTAATGCGATTAATTCTGACAACATAGTTGAGTCAGAAACATGGGTCTGCTTCTTGGAACACCAAGATGTAGCAGCTCCTCCAAATGTAAATATCCATCTAGTTATGGATTTGGATTTAGATTCTACATTATTCCAAGTAGTGTCACTATATCCTTCTAATACAACAGGATATTCTTTATAAGAAAGATCATGGTCGATGGTTACTTTTAAATAAGCTAGAACTCTTGAAATTGCTATCCAATGCTCTGTACCTGGATTACTCATAAAATGGCATAATACGCTAATAACATGTGCTATGTCAAGTTTTATGCAATGCATAACATACATAAGACTACCAATAATGCTGGAATATTCTAGTTGAGAAATAGTACGTCCAGTGTTCTTCTCTAAGTTAATACTAGGATCCAAAGGAGTCGAAGCGGATTTGTCATTATAATGACCATATTTATCGAGAAATTTCTCAACATAATAAGACCGTGTTAACACAAACTCCCTCAGTTTTCTTAGAATCTTAATTCCTAATATAACATCAGTTTCTCCTAAATCTTTCATATCAAATATTGAGGACATAAATTTCTTTGTTTCATTCACACAAGATATATCAGACCCCAAATTTAGCATATCATCAACGTAAAAACATAGTATAACATAACTGTTTTTATCCGATTTGCTATATATACATTTATCTGCATCATTGACTGTAAGTCCATATGCTAATGCAACTTTATCAAACTTCTCATGCCATTGCATAAGAGCTTACTTTAGACCATAAAGAGAATTGACTAATTTGCAAACTTTTCTTTCTTGGCTTGGCAATATGAAACCTTCGGGTTGTTTCAAATTAGTTGCAGTTATAGCATTTGTTCTTTGCAATTACCCTTCCTTCAATCCCTTGCCAGATGACCCTTGCCTTGGTACTTCTTACTCTTAAACTTTGGCTTTTTTATCTTGCCCTGAGCTCCTATTCCAATTCTACAATGGTCTTGTTGAACTGGCTTCACTCGGCCGTCTTAGGTTCCTCATCCTAATCGAGTTCAGCAATGTCATCTTAACCAGGCTTTCAAAAGTAGCTCCAATAGGTACATGACTCAAAGCAATACCTCTCAAAGACGAATTTAAGCCCTGGGCAAACTTCGTTGCCTTTTCCGCAAGTATCGATAAGATTTGAGCCATACTTCGCTAGCTAATTAAACTCATTCATATACTTCTTGACACTATAGCCACTTGCTCCAAATGTATGGACTTCTCTAACTCTACTTTCCATTCTTCCTTAGAAATGAACATGTTCTCAACGTGCCTCTTAAAATCGATCCAAGCAATACCAATCTCATCTGTCTTTGCAAAAACAATCTCCTACCAGTTCAAGGCTTCTCCTTGCAATTGCCACGAAGCACACAGTCTCTTCAACACATCCTCCACATCCATCATAGCAAAAAAATCTTATCAAAATTACTCAGTCATTCCCTCGTCTCCACAAATGATTTAGTCCCGTAATAATTTTTTCTACCTAGACTCTAGAAATCCCGACATAGCTTGGGGAAGTCCAAAGTAAGCAAATGAGTTAGGGTTGTAACTTGCGCTTGCACTGTGTGTCCTCCATTGGGGTTGAGTTCAGTCTGGCCTCTTGCCTGGAGATACCAATAGGGCCATATAGGAACGTTCACACCTGGAACCTCACCTTCCTCACCAGAACTATTTCCAGTTTGATTGCTCATTCTCACTTATCTGTAAATATGAATTATTAGCAACTTTCCTCAGATGGTGTTAAGCATCACTAGAATATAAGGGTTTGTTTGCGTTATACTTGTACATATATAATATTAACTTTTGAAATATACAAGTACGCACTCTTGGTATGCACCTAGTCCCTAAAGAATCTTAAACCTAAGCTTTGATGCAACTATGACAACATGTACCTCTGGACACACCGATTCAAAGCCTAAAGTGACTTTCAAACTTGGATCGTGCTAAGAAGTATGAGTCGTTAAGGTTTAGAATATTACATGATACAAAGACTAATATAAAATTTAAAGTATTCTACACTTTCAGATCTCATAGTGAAAGGAAATAAAATATAAAAATTGAAAATAACCAAATTAGAAAATAGTCTCAACAGTACGTAATTCATACAATGATGTCTCCAAATAACAACATGAAGTCTGACTGATAAAATAATATAATATAAAATACATGGAGAATAACTATAAGAGATGTATCTCTTGGCGCCTAGTCTCCTCCTCCACGTACTATGTCTTGGCTAAATCACCTATTGGCTTATTCTCTTGTAATGGATATAAAAGGAAAAGAAAAGAAGTGGATCAGAAAAAGTCCAGTAAATGAATTGTATTGCTAGTGTATGGTATTTAGAAGCAATTAACTTCATCTATAATCTACATAACCAAGGATGTCCATTTGTTTTAAATGGATTGTTATTTTATAAACCATGGGTATATTTCTTATTACACCTGCATAAATAAACAACTTATAAAGGTTCGTGCTTCCCATTCTCGTTGTTTTCTCTAGCCTCGAAAGGTGAGCAATCACTCACGATTAACATTATTATATTTAGTAAATTTAACTCACATGAAATGACGATTGAAATATGTTATTAAATTTGGATTGTTAGTTATTTAATTGTGAAATATGATATGCCATTATCTGTAAATTGTTCACCTATGACATATGACACCATGACATGTTGTATATATTGTTTTAAATTGTTGATTATGATATATGTTGGTCATTGATATGTTATGCTATTTTATATTATTATTATTATATTATTCTCACACTGCAAGTTCCCTATTAGTTTAGGAATTCCCTATGGGTTGAAATGATACATACCCGAACGATATTTTAGATTAGGGAAAATCGTTATGGGTTGAAATGATAAACCCAAGCGATTTTATTGATTTGAAATTTGGGATTTCGGGTTGAAATGATAAACCCAAGCGATTTTATTGATTTGAAATTTGGGATTTCGGGTTGAAATGATATATACCCATAAATTATTAAATTTAAATTGCGGATTGAAATGATAAATATCTGTATCACTTGACCATAGGATAGAAAATTATATACGGACACCGTTGGTCCATTTTTAAATGATTTCCAAATTTTGTGAAAAGAACAATAGACGTGTTTTAGTTTTAAAATATAATATAAAGATTCTATTTTAAATTTTAATATATGTATAAATTTAGATTTTAAATTATATATTTGGAAATTTTAAATTTATAAGTTAGTTTTGGAAATATAAAATTTTAAGATGTTTACTTATATTTTATTATTATATATATATATAATAAGATTTAAAATAAATTTAATAATAAGATTTAATTTAATAAAATTTAATTTAATCAGTATATAAAATATGTTTAAGTATTTATTTAAATTTATATTAATATTTTGAAAATAGATTTTTTGTAATAACTTTAATAAATTAAGGTTGGGAGGATAAATAAAAATTGATTTGCAATTTAATTTGAGAAGAATTGAATTTAAATCAGAATTGATTTGGACTTATTGATTTTGAGATTTTAAGGATATGATTTTATAACTTAATAACTTGATTTTGATTAAAGGTGATTAAATGAATATTTTTAAATTTAAATAAAATTGAATTTGTATATTTAACATTGAATTAAATTTGTAATTTGAGGTTTTATTTAAATGTTCATAAAAGGTGATTAAGTGAATAAGTTCAAATTAAATATAATTGAAATTGAATATTGCATATTGATTAAATTGGTAACTTGAGATTTTATTGAAATTGATTAAGTGAATATTTCAAATTTAAATAGAATTAAAGTTGAATTTTTGAAATATAAACGAAATTTATCAAATTGAGTTATTGTAAATTCCTTTGAATATTTAAAACTGTGAAACCCTATTGACTTGGAAATGGTTTGATTGTAGTTCAAACCTGGATTTGAAATCGATATAGATTAAAAATGGTTTTATTGAGAATTAGAATTTAATTTGAAATTGTTGAACTGAGACTGATTTAAATTGAAGTTTGGAACCTAAGTTGATTTGAATTGATTTGTGAAATTGGAAGAAACAATTCTAAATATAAACTACTTTTATTATATAAACTATTTTAATAAATAAACTATTTTAAATCTATAACCTATTTCAAATATATAACTATTTTTAATTTGTAACTATTGCAATATATAAACTATTTTCAATATTTAAACTGCTTAAGTTGAAACTGTTATAATTTAGATTAAATGGATTTAAATGCGAATATTTTGATATGATGGTTTAAATTACTGTGTGGTTATGATTTCAAAGGTGAATATGATTTCGAAAGTGATATGATTTCGAAAGTGAATACGATTTCAAAAGTGATATGATTTTTAAATGAATACGATATTTTGATATGAAGTACGGACTGTTTCAAAATGAAAATGACCACGGTGTGAAATAAGCATTTGGTTGTTAAAGAGACCGGGATCGGACATTGCCATACTCTCTACCAATACCGAAAACCACTTTAACAACTGTGTACGTGGTGGAGATTCCAGAACGAAGTAGGATGGTCTGGCGATGATTCTGTATGAGGTATTTACGCAGCCCTGACTCCCGCGAGTCAGCTTGATGTGGCTAAAACAGAAGCTATACCTGGGCCAAGTGAGATCGCACCTCCGATCGAGCATGCTTCTTCGATACCATTCTATTACTTTGTGATTTGATTGGGTGCACCTTTGATTTTGAGAGTGTGTCTCGAGGTGGGCGGTAGTAGCTGCTATGCGTTACCACCAGCCCGGTTCTGCAAAACGGTAGAATCCTACCCTAGGTATTGCCTCGCATGCCTTGTCACATGCCTTATCGCGCCTTCTATGACTTTGTTTTGTATTGTACCTATGGAGTGCTCACCGAGTAAACCACTGGTTTGGTGGAGCTTACAATATCTGTATAGACTACGAGAATATATAAAATGTGCTAAGGGGGATATGAGTAACGCCTTAACGCTATTTTAATAGTTTACTTTACTATAGAAATTATCTATGTAGCATGTTGTACTATGTATGTAGATAGTTTAACGGATCCTTAGAGGATGGAAATCCCAAACATCCTTTAAGTTATTTTGTATTTTAGTTGACATTTCACTTGAGTTGATTTACTGGTATAAGAATGTTAATCCTAACTCGAGTGTTTTGTGTTTTGCTTTATGCTCGGGTCAGACTGAGCGTCACAACATTTGACTCACCTTTGGAGCTTGGAGATCTGCTTGGAGTTATCTATTCAGCTTTTCATTTATTTCTAGCTATTTCTGTTCAGTCTTATCAGTTACTTTTGTATTTGAGACTATTCTGTATTTGAAATTTCTATTGTATTTTGTTTAAACTTTGATGTTCTATAGTAGCTTCATGAACTACTATTTATCTATTTTCGTTGCTTATTGTTATATTACTCTGTGTTTGTGATTGATTTATTTACTGTATATGCTAAGTTTTGCCAAATATAAATTAACAATCTATTGTTTTGAGTAATTCAAGTCTGACATGAGTGGAAGATTGTCGATTTGAACGGTTCGAAATACCATGTCGTTACAGGACTCCATCACACACACCTACCCCAGTCTTTCAAAAAAACCTCCATATGGGTCATCGTTGACCATCTTTCAAAGTATGCACATTTTTGCGTGCTCCTACATCCATAACCGCCATCCAATTAGCTTCATATTTCATCCAAGAATATGTTCGTCTACATGGTTTCCCAAAATTGATAGCCTTCGATAGAGATTGGGCTTTCAGCAGTCATTTTTGGAAGGAGATTTTCCGCTTTCATAGCACATCGCTCAAGATTAGTAACATGTATTATCCGCAAAATGACAAGCAAACCAAAGTTGTCAACCGTTGCTTAGAGACATACTTGCGGGCTATTTGTGGAGACTACCCTCTAAGTGGACGAAATGTCCCCCATGGGTTGAATATTGGTACAACCATCAGCATGTCACTATACCATGCAGTTTATGCTTGTACTCCACCCATAATATTGGATTGTATTCTTGGTGGTTCACAAGTCCAAGAAGTAGAACAGTGGATGCTAGGACATGATTAATTATTACGTAATCTTAAGCTTAACATGAATCGTGCATAAGCAAGGATGAAAAGTCATGTCAATCAACACTGTAAAGACAAAGAACTTACTGTCGATTCTTGGGTCTTCATGAAGTTACAACCGTATCGTTGACTCTCCCTTCGGACAACTCATAATATGCTATCCAAAAAATATTTTGGACCCTTCCAAATTATAGAACGCATAGATCCCATGGTCTATAAATTACTTCTACCGCAATATGCTCGAATCAATCATGTGTTCCACATCTCCATGCTCAAATTGTGTACAAACAGTGTTATAGAAACTCCACCGCCACCTAATTTCATTGCAGCCGCAAACCAAGCTGACCTTGAGGACAAGGTCATTCTCCTAGGAGGATATTGATACAGTATTAAATGAAGAAGCATACCTGCTGCAAGGCCTAGAAGGATCACCAGGCTGCCTACTCGTTGTAAAGATTAGATAATAAATATGTATCACATGTATGCACTAACTATCATAACAAATTTTCTGTTGCTGTTATTATGTTTGTTAGAAATGGAGTGGTTACAATGAATCATAAATAATTGGTCCAGTTGTACCAATTTATTACAAAGCCATATTGTACTATAAATATATACCCCACAACAACATCTACAAGATAGATATTATTAACTTTTCAGGTACATGTATACATTTATTTTTAACTATCTTGTATTTTACAATTCAAGTTATTTTAATCAATTCATTTTCATTCAAATTTTATGGGTCTGTTCTTTACGAAGCGAGCGGGGCATTTGAATGAGGTATTTAAGTGGAGAAAGTAGTTGAAAGGAGAATGTATGGCGATTCGAAATAGGTATTTGAGCGGAGTATTTGAAATGTGATTTTTAATTTAATTGATTTATAGTTAATTAATATTTTTTATTGTGTAATATGCGTTAAAAAATTACAATTAAAATGAAATAAAAGTAAGAAAAAGTTAAAATACATTAAAATAAATTAAAATACCTTAAAAATACAACGATAAGCAATGTATAGAAAATACAACATTACTATAAATTTTTGAAAATTTTATTTGTTGGCACCATCCTGGTTTATCAGATACGTTTGGTGCTCTTGCGGACGTTATGCGACATTCTAAAATTTTAAAATTGCAAAAATTCCAAAATATATATATGTTGTAAATACGAAAAAAATATACACAGAAATGTAAAAATATACTTGAAAAGATAGTCGGATTGACGAGTAAAAGTTGTTGATTTCTCGGATTGGAGGTGTGGAGTTGAAATTGATGAAGGAGGAAATATATAGGGAAAGGGAGGAAGGAGTAGCTGGTGGGGGCAAACGGTTCTATGCGTTTGACGCGTCAGACGCAAACGCATCATTCCCCCCAACTTCACCCAACGGGCCATTTTGGGAGGAAAGACGTGTGGCGAGTGGAAGCGTGGCAAAGACAAGCTGCGAACGGTACCTATGTGTTTTTAGAATTCGTCCGTAATGTTCATAAATACACTTTTTATATGTATTACACAAAGTTAAAAATGTAATGAAATAAGCATACATTTTTAAGTTTTAAATAGATCATTCTAATTTAGACTTTAATATATTTTTTAGCTACATTGACTAAAATAAAATACTGAAGTAATTTGCTTAAATTTTATAGCTCGATTGCCCCTGAATACGGTTTTGCCGATTTAAATTTGTTTTCTTCTTTGTTTTCATCATTTTCAAATGATTCATTCTTTTTTTTCCCAGGGCATGTTTGATTTCAAAGTTTGAGTTTTATATTTTATATTTTCTCTCTCGTGACTTTTAATATTGAAAACACAACGCAAAACGCATTGTGAGCCAAACAGAATCTAACTAATCATTCACAAAAGCCTTGCATGCAATGTGTCTATCCATATATTGGTCGCTGTATTTCAATGATAAGCTTGACTGATGCATTCGAAATTCCAAGGGTACATAGTTCAAAATTCATATTAACAGGCCACAATTCCTCTGCGTTATCTCATACTAAGATACCAAAATGCTTGCAGAAATATCATAAAGAAAATTGATCATGCGATGTAGACTTGCAGTAGTACCAAGTTTCTGTATAAGGCATTTGTTTTGTGTCTTTTTAATAAAAGAAAGAAAGGAGGAGAAAGCAAGAAAGAAAAAAAAACCAACTTTACTGACCCAAACCTGTAAAACAATACACTAACCTAGTAAAGAAAGCACACACACAGTAGCACAGCTTTTTGTACAGACTAGCAACAACACTTAAATAAGGCTAGTGTTATCATCTTCTGCATAAACCCGAAAGATAAAATCCTTAAATCTCTTTGCATACTGCCTCGGATCCACAGCAGAAATGGAGGTGGAATCATACTGAATCGACTTGTATGCATGCTCCAGTTTTTTACTGATGTCATAGTCCTGAAGTATGTCTATGATCCCAAAAAATAATATCACGTCGTAAAACTCTCCTGTTGGTTCTCCTATTAGCGGAGTCTCGCAGTCAGTCCTACGTATTATCTGCTCCACTCTTGCTGGCATGTTTGTGCCTAACCTAATAGCACCCTTCCTGTAACATTAGCTAATTTTGGTTAGCTGTATATGAAACTATAAAAATAGAAAACAGCTTTTATGCTTATATTACGGCTTAGGATCTAGAAGTTGATCTGCAGTATCTGGTTCTGAACTAGCTGCATCATGCTCTGGCAGCAAAAGAAAACTAGCATCAGAAATAATAATAGCATTAAAACAGTTTTTCCTTTTTTTTTCTGGTAAGAATGCTTAAGAATTGGAGTACCTTCATGGCCAGTTGGTTCCTTGAAATGAACACCAACCAATAAACTGTAGTCCATGATTCTTTCTTGCTCGAGAAACTCGCAGTCTCTATCTATTTGCCTGTACAGGAAAAAGTACGCCAGCCTTAATTAGAATCCCTTGGCTATCCATATGGAAAAATAGAAAGCTAATGTGTCGTGAACTATAATTATTCTGCTTATGGAACAGCAGAAGTTTCTGCCTCAAGGCTGAGCAACAACCATTCTGTAAAGATAAACCATTCCCAGTCCAACAGTAAACACATATCTTTTATCATTGTTAATAATACTTGCAATACCTCGGTTTTTTTTTTAACCCCCTTTTTGATGTAGACAAAAATACTTCTTTATTTTTATATGATCAAGGATTCAAAACCTACCTCCAACAACAACATGTATTTCCGTATTTTTTGAAAAAAAAATTTACAGCCTTAATATGATAAATATTTCTTCTAAAATGTTTACTTTCATAGTTTAGTTTTACTAAATACATACTGCACATCGTTAATTAATCTCTTATGTTTCAATTTTTTCATATATATATATATATATATATATATATATATACCTTTGATGATTTAATTAGTGGATCTTTTTGTGTTCAATGCGCATGTGTCATTTCTACAATTTATTTTCCCCCTTTCACGCAGGGTAGCGTGCATCGTTTCATCGTAAGCTTACTATTTGTACTAAGTATTTTATCTTGCATACATGAATCGGGTAAAGTTTACATCAACTAATTTAAATTACACGAGCAAAGCGTGTGCCATTTGTACTAATACTTTTATAAAGTATTATTTAGAGGTCAAGGTCATGGAGTGCTTCTGAATCAAAGGATATTTAATGGACACTGATAAATAATGAAACTAGTATAAGATATATTTATGGGAGTTGATGCTTGAACTGAAAGCTTTCAAAACTTTAGGTACCGTTCGCATTCAAAAAATGGCTAGTTTAGGCTGGCGTCGCGTGTGACACGTCAGCCGCGTTAAGGGAGACCCACACATTTGCATCATTTGGCTGAACCGTTGTAAACAAACGGTTGGCATCCGACATGTCAAACGTGTTCGACGTCACAGTCTTTTTTCAACGGTCACTCCTTCACCTTCTTCATATTCCCTCCCCCCCCCCCCCCTTTATTTCTCTTTACCAAACAACACTTCTCTCCCTTCAATCCGAAAATTCGATCATTTTTTGCCATTTCTACATCACTTTTTGGAGGTAAATTTTATCGATTTTGCGTTTTTTATACAAATATCTACCGTCTATATTTTTCTCGATTTTTTTTTGAATGTCATCGCATAAACCTTTCGCTTCTTCTACCTGCCATATTCTACAATGATAAAGAAATGGATCGGATGTTGGCCTTTATCGACATTTGCTTTGCCAATATCGAATCTCAAAAGGTTGGATTGGCAATTGGTATAACAAAAACACCAACGCCTTCAACACACTGAAGGACGTCGATTACAATAACTAAGCTATTATTCCCAAACAAATTTGGATCGACTAGAGATGAAACCCAAAACTAAAAGACAAAGTCTATTTAAAAATCATGAAGGACGTCGATTACAACGCCAATCAAATTAAAAACAAATTTAATAGCCTCAAGTGTGGCTGGACCCCATGAAACCGGTTGTTGTAGATTGAAGACGGATTTTGTAATGTGGAGAAGGACACCGTCAAAGGAGAGGACGAGTGGTGGGACAAGTCTGTTAATTAAGAAGTACAAGAAATTCAAAGTTTGTCCGCCTTCAAAATTCACGAAGTTGAATGTGATATCTGAAGGCTCCACCCGCCAATGTCTAGTTCGACACCCAGTTTTATGTCGATTTCCTCATGGGCGATATTGCTGAAATCATAGCTCGCACTCCTCAAACTTTTGCACATTCGCGTCGCTTTGCTACTAATTCCTCTCCACGTAAACCTTAGCCAAGTGAAGTTTCTTCGCATGATGCGGAGATGACATAGACCATTGGCAGATGTATGACTGTGCGATAGAAGGATGAACTATTTTCCAAATGGAAAATCACATAGGAAGAAAGGTTACAAAGCCGTCAGTTTATTGATGGACAAACCCGAGAAGCTTAGACGACTTATTATATATCTAGTATGGAAATTTAAAAGAGAGATGTAATATTGTATTTGTATTCCGACCTACTGGAACTTAATAAAAATCTATCTTTTTTATTGCATTTTTTCTATCATTTCATAACTTATAAATAGTATAAATTCATTTAACTATATTATTTAAAAATAATTAAAACAATAACAAAAATAATTACTTGTAACAAAACAATTAAAATACCCCTTTCAAATGTCCTCATTTCCCAACACAAGAACACATATCATGTGACTCATAGCATATCAAATTGAAGATAAATCAAGAGCTGCGCTATGGAGAAAGCGATAGTTGAATGCGAGTCCAAAAAAAAGGACGTTAGAATTTCAGAGCTGCGGACAAATCAGCAGAGCAAGAAAACCAATTATCAATCAAAATTTGCAGTGACCGGTCTAAGCCAAGGTTGAAGTCCGATCACCGCACACATTTTTGTGGCCATCGGGGTTGATTATAGGTCATCAATCCAGTTTTGGCTGGTGACCGATGACTGCGCTAATTTACGTTTGTTTTAGACTATTAAAATTGATCTTTGAGTTATCCAGCAGTTTTAATTATTACATGTTACTAGTATAAACTACACCTAATAGCTAAATCTGTTTATCTTTTATTTAATAAAACTTAATGGGGATGTGTACTGTAAATGCAAAAGTTTTGATCACGTTTATTTCAAACGGTATTGTTTGTGGTCTCGGATGCAAATCGATAGCGAATTTCCATTGATGGATGGTTATAAAGAGGGTGATGATGAAGACTGTGCCGTGATTCTGTTGATGGTCATCTCAAAAAGTCACGGTGAAATTTTCATTGATTGAATTTTCATTATTAATAATTAGTGATTATATAATCATTTCCCTCCAGTGGTGTCTAATCCTCTTTAAAAACAAACCAAATTTACAATCAAATGAAACCTCAAAAGAACAAAATTGGGGGGTTTATTCGATTGACTGTTCTCTTCTAGAAATTGGCTTTTAATTGAATAATAGTTGTGAGATTGCATGCCTATTGTAATTCAATAACTTTATTATTGATTATTATCTCATGTAATCTATGATTTAGTAAAAGTGAGTTGTTAAATTCATAAATGTAGGTCAGTTAGACCAAACCACGATTGCTTCTTGTGTATTCTCCTTTTTGTTTTGTGTTTTTTTGTTTGTTTTGGTGATCGGTTAGTTCATTGTTTGTGATTGATAATTGGTATTCAAGTGACAAACTAGATCCTTGGCAAAAAATTAGGAAAAATTCCAAACAGTTTCATATTGAAATTTGTTGATCAAAGAAGACAAATTGACTCCAAAAAAAATCTCCAATTGTCTTCATGCATAGAAGCAAACTAAGTTTTGAGTGTTTACAAGTGTGAATCTTACTAAAGTAGTCCTTTGGAGGAGGAAAAATACGCAAGGATTGAGATTGTGTATAAACTTGAAAGTAATATAATCTTATACCTTTTTTTAATAAAATAAAATGTCTATTGTCTTTTCTATTTGTTTTGTATCTTATCCATAACATTCAACTGCTAACTAAACACATATACATTTTAACCAACACAATCATTGGACGTCGATGGACGAATTCAGCAATAAGCTCCTTCAACTTATCTATGTGGACTAAGTGCAGAATATGCATGATAAATGGCAAATGGTTGTTTTATCTTTGTTTATAGCTTTACATTAATCCAGTTTTCCAGTTGATGCCTACATGAATCCAGAGTAGCCAGTTTAACTGTATGATGGAATAGAATATGGAACAAATTAATTATGATTACCTGCAGAATTCTTGGAACCAAGCTCTTTGTAGTCTGAAAACAAAGCTAAGATCGAGGTCTTTCAATGTTGTATTCTCAGTGATTTCTGACTCGGGTTTATCTGTAGTTCTGCCATGAGAGGAACCTTTTAGGTCAAATCGTCTATGGATGAAATAATCGGAACCAAACAAGTTCCCCATTATAACAAAACGGACCTGAAATACAATCCTATGTATAAGTTTATGAATATCAATGAGGAAATGTACTTTCAAGTTTCGTAGAGGTATCTATACATTTTGAGCCTCTAGTTTGACCTTTTTCAGAGCTGTTCCGGTTAATCTGACACAATGTAAACCAAAGAACTTGGTGACTAGAGTGTTTTCATAAGCTCTGACATGGTTATAATATGCAGGTAGCATTCTTAGAAGAACCTACAGCAAAAGACATTTCGGTTTCAGTTTAATGTAGATGATAATCTTTTAATTTTGAGATAAAGATTTTTCAAACTTCTCAAACAAATTATTGAATTGTATGTACGAAATGAAAACATTTGAAAGAAAGGACAAACAAACTCACTTTGACTTCAGACTTTTTAACAGTCTTGATCATATAACGATCATCGTTTGTCAAGTAAAAGAAACTGCCACTTTTTCCAGGAGATGAAAGTTCCCTTAGAGCATCATTACCGCATAAAGAAAGCATATAGTCACCGGGATCGACTCTAAATAGTTTGCGCAAAGTTCTTAACAACCAATTCAAGAGATAAAAATTCAAAAGAATCAGTTCAGTAATTTCAGATAAAAATAAAATAAAAATATTTAAAAAAAAAAAGTTCATAGCAACCTAACTCACCTGAAAACTAAAGGGCAGTAGTCCTTCCACCTAAAATCACAAGACTGATGTGGAGGTGTATGTTTTGACCCTTCTGGTGGGAATTTTGTCCAAACCTTCAATTTTGGATCAAATGCCGATGGCTTCAAGTCCAGTGTTGTCGCTGGAGCTTGCTTTCCTACAGCATGCCTGTCACAATTCTTTAAGAATTTAAGGAAGTCACAATACAGTACATATTATCATCATAACAGTCTGATATGATTTGCAAAATTGCTTTTGATAAATTTTCTATGTTATACATATCATTTGGTCATGTCATACAAGCTTGCCTAGAAACCAAACCAGGGTTTTTGGTTGAACAAGTAGAACCTATATGAAAAATACTTTTATAATTATTTAAATGGTAATCCTGTGTGCTAAATTTTAAGTAATCAAAATAATAAAAAGGTAAAAATCTTCATAAAATTTAGTCGTGTAACAACGCAAATATGTGGACACCCTGGGTTGGATGTATGTACACCTCATCCTATATGAGTCCATGCTATATTAAGAGACATGCATTATAAATATGTATCAATTTGCACAATTTTGGATGAGATACGCATATTAATTTTATCAGCAATAAAAGATTGTCATCTTGTCTTTCCCTCTATACTCTCAGATTTCAATCATGTTACAGTTTATTTGTTGGCCTCTTCTTCTATCAATTATGTAGCATCCATACAAAACTCTTTTTCCTTTTAACCGTACTTGATTAAATTTAAGTGGTTATTGTACAACCAAAAAAGCGGTTTAGAAGATTATGATATAAGGTTAATAACTTAACATATGTATATGTTTGTTTGTTTATTAGGAAGTGAATCCAAACATGTTATCATTCATATATGTTGATAATATAAATCTGATTGGTATTCCTGAAATGACAAAAACAATTTTTGAATATTTCAAGAGAGATCCTGAAATGGAAAATTTCTGATAAAAATCAAAATATTGCCTCATCTGTATATGGAACACAATTTAAATGTAACCCTTATCCATTAAACAATATTTATTGAGAAAATTCCGAAATGTTCCAATATGGATAATGTCAGTCCACTTAGTTTTCTCATAATTGTTAAACCATTTGATGTGAAAATATTCATTCTATCTAAAAGAATAAAATGAGAAGATACTTGGTTCCGAAGCACCTTGCATTGGTGTTAATAGTGTTCTATTCTATCTTGCACAATATACCAAAATTGATATCACTTTTTACATAATTAGTCAGATTTACTTTTGAGCCAACAAAAAGACATTGGACTAAAGCTAAATATGTGCCATCCTATTTTTTGTTAAACGATCAGTATACCAAAACAGAGACCAATATGTTATAAACTCGTCACACAAGTTTACAAATCAGATTTCTACTACTTTGGAATTCTGTATTAGTAATTTTGAACAATAACTCTGTTGTAATTAATTTACAACAACAAACAGATGAAGAAGGAAATTTCGTCTGAGACTTGTCGTAACAATTTCCTTAAGACTTTATCAAAGTCTCCCAAGATACAGCAGACGTGATCTGCTCGAGATTGTGATGTGTATGATCTTTTGTGTGATATGCAGAAGCGCGCGGATTGTAGAGATTAAGAAATGAAGAGGAAGAAGAGAAAATTCGGAGTGAGTTACTGATCAGGTTTCCTTCTCCTTTTATAGGCTAATTCCCAACGGTTATGTCTGTTGGAAACAGTCGCATCTCTTCGTCTGCAACGGTCAAAAAACCGTCGCGGTTTGCAACAGTCGCGTCTCTTCATTTGCAACGGTCAAAAACAATCGCGGTTTGCAACAGTCGCGTCTCTTCATTTGCAACGACCAGTCGCGGTTTGCAACAGTTGCGTCTCTTTATTTGCAACGCTCATTTCTGTTTGAAAAGCCGCGTCTGGTCAGTTTCCAATCCACTGTCGCTTCTATTTGAATTTAAACGGTAGAAAACCGTTTACTTCTGTGCAGCAAAAATATAACACGGTTCACTCTTATTGGACCTGCACCCGGCTCATTCCGGTTCGGTACGGGACAGGCGGCGTGCGCGTATTAGTTCATGGTCATATAGGTCCTCCCACTCACACAAAATTACCTGACCCTAAAGGCCAATATGGGTTTGAGGAAAGTAGTATATAAGCATGAACATTAACTTATTTTTGGCGATGTGGGACAATATCTCATTCACTATAAAGGGCCTCTAACAATCCCCCACATGAATGATGATATATGTCTCCCCCACACAAAGTATAATATCACACAGTTCATATGAAAATAATGTTATATCGAGGATAAATAGATATTTCACTTTGAACTTTCCCTGGTTAAAACTTATCGGATATACTTGGCTAATCGGTGAGTTATTTCATCTTGAACCGTCAGCCGTTTGTGCATAACCAGACAATAAGCTTTACAAAGCATTATTTCCCTTCACATCCGATCTCTTGGTTGTGTTCATTTTGGTCCTGAACAAATTTGGTTGCGAGTGTTTTAGACAATTTAAGCCTTTAATATTCTCAAAGAGCCGACCCAGCTCACACTAACATAGGTGATCGCAACCATTAAGAGTATCCTACATATACCTCATTTATTATTTTCAAGATATGGTCATCATTAAAAAACATAGCTTTATCCTTTTAATACTTCTGTAGGCATGCATTCTATTGTGCACCATAGGAATGGAGTAGGACTAAGTCCAAACAAATGCATTGCTTCTTGAGTTACTTAGAACTGGTTTGCCTATTGATCCTAGTCCGTGGGATCTCCAGTTGCTAGGATAGGTTTTCCGTATAAGATAACTCTTGTTGGTTTAGGCTTTTAAACTAATTCCCCTCGATGCACAGTCAATTTTCTCTCTTGATAATCCTTTATTAAATGGATCCGCAAGGTTATCAGTAGTTCTCACATAATCCATGAAAATAGTTCCATTTGAGAGTAACTGCCTAACTGTGTTATGGCGTCGACGAATATGTCGTGACTTTCCATTATACACAAAGTTTTGCGCTTTGCTTAACGCTACTTGATTATCACAGTGTATGCATATGGCCGGTACAGGTTTAGACAAAAATGGAATTTCTTCTAAAAATTGACGAAGCCATTCTGCTTCTTCGCCTGCTTTATCTAAAGCGATGAACTCCGATTCCATAGTGGATCGAGCTATGCACGTTTGTTTAGTAGATTTCCATGACACTGATGTTCTTGCTAGGCTGAAGACATAACCACTAGTTGATTTAGATTTCTCTGAATCAGAAATCCAGTTTGCATCACTATATCCTTCTAAGACGGCAGGATATTTTCCGTAATGTAGGGAAAAGTTCGTGGTACTCTTTAAATATCTCAACACTCTCATTAGTGCTTTCCAGTGTTCCTTCCCTGGGTTGCTTGTATACCTACTCAGTCGACTTACTGCATAAGCTATATCTGGTCTTGTGCAATTCATGAGGTACATCAGACATTCTATTACACGAGAGTATTCCAGTTCCATTATACTCTCATTAGTGTTTTTATGTAGTACTTCCGATGGATTAAAAGGTGTTCTTACTCCTTTAATTCCGTAATTTTGGAATTTTTCAATCACTTTTTCCACGTAGTGTGACTGAGATAGTTCAATTCCATTAGGTGTTTTTATTATTTTGATTTTCAAAATAATGTCTGCAACTCCTAAATCTTTCATGTCGAAATTGTTTATTGACATTTTCTTTATGGTCTCTATTACTTTACTATTTGGACCAAAGATTAGCATATCGTCTACATATAAACAAATCATCACGTATGATTGTCCAACTTGTTTATAATAAACACATTTATCACATTCATTTATACGGAAATCATTTTTCATTACGACTCTATCAAATTTTGCGTGCCATTATTTTGGAGCTTGTTTTAGTCCGTATAATGATTTTACTAATCTACATACTTTATTTTCATTTCCTTTGGAAATAAAACCCTCGGGTTGCTCCATGTAAATCTTCTCATCAAGATTTCTATTTAAGAATGCTGTCTTTACATCCATTTGATGAATCTCTAAATTATATATAGATGCAATTGCTATTAATATTCTTATAGAGGTTATTCATGTAACCGGTGAATAAGTACCAAAGAAGTCTATACCTTCCCTTTGACGATATCCTTTGGCTACTAATCTTGCTTTATATTTGTCAATAGAGCCATCTGGTTTCATCTTCTTTTTGAAGATCCATTTACAACCAATCGGTTTTATTCCATGCGGAAGATTAACTATTTCCCAAGTTTTATTACTTAAAAATTTCATTTTTGATTGCTTCTTTCCAACATGAAGATTCAGAAGATGACATTACTTCCTTGTATGTTTGAGGTTCGTGTTCTAACATGTATGTTAGAAAATCTAAACCAAACATCTTGGACGTTCTTGCTCTTACGCTTCTTCTTGGTTCAACTTCTTCAATTTCACGATGAATTTCATCGTCATGTAGCTTGCTTGATTTTTCTCTTGTCCTTTTATGGACATAATTTCCTTCATTCCTTTTGTGCGGAAACACATCTTCAAAAAATGAGGCATCTCGAGACTCTATGATTGTATTGACAGTAATATCAGCTATATCAGACTTGAATACCAAAAATATGTATGCACTACTATTTTGGGCTGGCCCCTACATAGTAACGGTTTATAGTTTTTTGCCCAAGTTTGACTTTCTTAGGAGGTGGAACTGCAGCTTTTGCCAAGCATCCCCACACTTTGAGATATTTAAAACTTGGTATGTGTCTTTTTCATAACTCATATGGAATTGTTCCTATTTTATTGTGAGGAACCTTGTTTAATATGTGATTAGACATATTTAAGGCTCCCCCCACAAGTTCGTCGGTAGACCAGAGGTCAATAGCATTGCATTTATCATATCTTTTAATGTTCTATTCTTTCTCTCGACAATACCATTTTGTTGTGGTGAATATGGAGCTGTTGTTTGATGAATTATACCATGAAATGGTTTTTTTAACCAATTTTGCTTCTACACATGTCTCACATTTGTAGTTTTTATCTACATGAAATTTAGGAATTAATCCCAAGTTTGCTAATTTTTTCATTTTTCGAAAATTTATGTGTCATAATCTATCATGCCATAGTAAAATTTCATGCTCAACCAAATAAGAAACTTCATTTTTATTAATAGCACAATCAGAATACATAGTTTTATTGCCGACTACGGCTACATTTGCCTTAAATAGGCCATTACATAAATAACCCCTTCCTATATAAATTGCAGCCTTAGACGGAACTACTTCATCTAACTCGAAGACCATACGGAAGTTTTTCTTTGAGAACACAGGTCCAGAGATAAGATTCTTGCGGATATCCGGAACATGAATAACTTCACTTAGTGTCACAGTTTTTCCGGATGTAAATTTGAGGACGACGGTGTCGTTACCTTCGATCATGGAAACTGCAGAATTACCTATGTAGAGTTTTTCTTCCTGATCGTATTTTTTGTAAGTGGAGAACATAGATATATCAGAACAGACATGACGAGTAGCGCCTGTATCTACCCACCACTGTGCAGGGTTCTGTACTAAGTTGCATTCTGAAACAACTGCTGAAAAGTTCATCTCCTCAATGGTTGAACTCAAATTTTCCACTATATTTGCCACTGATTTGTCATTCGTCTTCTTGTGCCTACAATCTTTAGCTGCATGCCCAGTCTTTCCGCAAATCCAACATTCGCCTTTGAACTTCTTGGTTTGCTTATCTTTGGATTGATTATCTGATGCTTTTCTCCTTTTCTTTTTGTTGTTGAAGTGTCCTTTCTTTTTTGACCCTTCTGTAACAAGTGTCTCTTCGCCTTTGGGTTGTGTTATTCCGCGATTATTTGCCTTAATTTTTAATCTAACAATGAGATCTTCTAAGGAAATCTCATTTTTCTTATGTTTCAGATAGTTGCGGAGTCTCTCCAGGATGATTGTAATTTTCCTGTTATCGCTTCAACAAGGAACAATCCTCCAACTTGACGTCCTTCTGCTTCAAGTTCATGAATTATAAGTTGGAGTTCCTGCACTTGACTAGTTACGGATTTGGAATCCACCATTTTGTATTCCATGAATTTATCTACTATGAACTTCTTCAAACTGACATTCTGCGTCTTGTATTTATTTGCAAGTGCAGTCCATAGGGATTTTGTTGTCTGGTGTAGCTGATATACTTTATATAGTACTTTATCAGACAGTTCAGAATGTAATTTCGGCACAAGAAGTCCGAATGCTTCCATGAGTCAATTCCGAGAAAAAAAGATGCGTCTTTTTCTCTAGTTTGTCCGTCTTTAGGCTTTGGTTCATCCTCCTCAATGCACTTCTGCAGCCCTAACGTAGTGAGATAAAACAGCATTTGATTCTGTCATGTTATGAAGTCATCACCATCTCCTTTAAACGGATCAGGCATGTTGTGGGTAGCAGTTTTTGCCGATATGTCAACTGTCGCCTTCTCTGTTTTAGTGAAAACATGAAAGTCTTAAGATGTTAAACGATCAGTATACCAAAACAGAGACCAATATGTTATAAACTCCTCACACAATTTTACAAATCAGATTTTCACTACTTTGAAATTCTGTATTAGTAATTTTGAACAATAACTATGTTGTAATTAATTTACAACAAATGGATGAAGAAGGAAATTTCGTCTGAGGCTTGTCGTAACAATTTTCTTAAGACTTTATTCAAAGTCTTCTAAAATACAACAGACGTGATCTGCTCGAGATTGTGATGTGTATGATCTTCTGTGTGATATGCAGAAGCGCACGGATTGTAGAGATTAAGAAATGAAGAGAAAGAAGAGAAAATTCGGAGTGAGTTACTGATCAGGTTTCCTTCTCCTTTTATAGGCTAATTCCCAACGGTTATGTCTGTTGGGAACAGCCGCATCTTTTCGTCTGCAACGGCCAAAAAACTGTTACGGTTTGCAACAGTCGCGAACTGTCGCGGTTTGCAACAGTCGCGTTTCTTCATTTGCAACGGCAAAAAAACAGTCGCGTCTCTTCATTTGCAACGGCCAAAAAACATCACAGTTTGCAACAGTCGCGTCTCTTCATTTGCAACGGCCAAAAATCATCGCGGTTTGCAACAGTCGCGTCTCTTCATTTGCAACGGCTATAAACAGTCGCGTTTCTTTATTTGCAACGCCTATTTCTGTTTGAAAAGCCGCGTCTGGTCAATTTTCAATCCACTGGTCGCTTCTATTTGAATTTAAACGGTAGAAAACTGTTTACTTCTGTGCAGCAAAAATATAACACAGTCCACTTTTATTGGACCTGCACCCGACCTGGCCCGGTTCGGACGGGCGACGTGCGCACGTGTTAGTTTATGGTCATATAGGTTCTCCCCCTTGCACAAAATTATCTGACCCTAAGGACCAATATGGGTTTGAGGAAAGTAGTTTATAAACATGAACATTAACTTATTTTTGGCGATGTGCGACAATATCTCATTCACTATAAAGGGCCTCTAACATTTTTATGGTACAATGAATAGGGTTTTATTTTTCTCAAAAGATCTGTCTTGTTGCTCACAACCTAGAGACTATGCCGATTTAGGATATCTCTTTTACCCCATAAAGCTCGTTCCCAAATGTTTATATGTGGAAATTCTACTATTCTATTATCTCCTGACATAAACGAAGCAAGCTCCAGTACCCGCGTCATCTAACTATTCTTAAATGAGCGCTCAATGTAAACTAAGAATGTGCATGGTTAATGTTAATTGTCAAGCACATTAGAAACATTTGCAAATTCCTGTCTATTGCCCAAGCCTATTATATGAAGCAATACTGCTTACAAAGCTGAAATCAAAAGAACTTATTTTGAAGGAGATGAACCAAATATTTTCTTCGAATTTTTTTTATACACACGAGGTTGAGAAAAAATCAAAAAACTAAGATCTAGCAGACACGGACAAACGATAATCTTGTTGATTCATTTACTAAAGCGTTATCAAACCTCACCATTCAAAAAATTGGTTTATGATATCGCAATGCAAAGAGTCTGCAACAAATAATTTGGGAACACATACTAAATGGAGCACCATTTATAAATGTATGTGTGTATTCTACTCTTTTTCCATGGTTAATTTTATCTCATTGGGTTTTTCAAACAAGATTTTAATAAGGAAGTAGTCAATACATCTACTTTTTATTGTGAACATTGTACCCGTGTTCTTTCTTCTAGTTCTTATCTCCTTAGGTTTTCCTAGTAAGATTAAAATCAGATAATTATCACGTTGAAGGGGGTGTTGCAAAGCCAAAATATGAACACCTTGGGTTGGATGCATGTACATAGTACACCACAGTATACGCGGCCATGCTGAATTAAGAGACACATTATAAAATAGAGGACTTTCACTTAAAGAGTTTATTTGTGCAGGATAATAAGTTTCAGGGAGATAAACCAAATATTTAAAACTAATTATTCAGAAATGTCGTCCTTAAAACTTATTACCCTGAAAATAGAAGTCCTTCAACCTAATTTCCACTTATAAAATATGGGTCAATTCACCCAATTCTCGATGAGATATGCATATTGATTTATTAGGAATAAAAGATTATCATCTTGTCTTTCTTTCTGTCCTCTCATGTTTCAATCATGTGGTCTTTCTATTTTGATCTCTCTTCTATTATTTATTTACCACCCATATATAACTCCCTTTTCCTTTTATCTCAAAGTAGTCAAAGTGAAAAGGCGCACCAAAGTCCAAGTCCTGCACCTTTGCGCTTTGCACTTTTTTACACGCATTGAACATTGACTTTTTGTGTTTTCAGCAAAAATTGCAGCAGTTGAAAATTACTCCAATTTTGAGAATAAGATTAAAATTTGAGAATAAGATATAATGAATTCATCACAAACCAAGTAAGAAATCACAAAGTCGTTCAATTTAATTCTACAACAATAAAAATTTGTAGAAAGATACCGTCTCTCTCAAAGAAAACCAACGCATGGTTTTCTACATCTAGGCGCATGCCTAGACTATACCGTTCGCTCTCAAATTCTTCTCCCTTATACATAGTAGTGTATACTTGCATAAACTTACTGTCGTATCTTCATGATTTAAAGTAATATAACTACTTCATATACAAGAGGTTGTACCATATGATAAGAGTCAAAAGCTGTGCGTTTTTTATACTTATGACTAGGTCCGCCAACGGCAAGTGCATACCAATTCTGAAATGCAAAGCACTAAAATACTTTTGGTATCAATACTAAGTAAAGTATAATGTTCTTGTCTAACCGGGTAAAATTTGTTAAATTTTGGTGATACAAAATCACAATAGAAGGAAACAAATATGCAAAAGGGAAAGTAATCACGTTTGTTCATTATGGAAATGCATTAATAATTGGATTGCATTTGAATGAGATGGCAAGGAAATTTATGCATGCGCACGTTATGGAATAATATATATGCAAAAGATATGCATATTATTTCTTTCTTCGTAATCGCATTGCTTTGGGATTATTTTCTTCCATCTTTGGAACGAGTGAATTACTTGCTATGTTTGCGTGATTTGTTACCGTTGTAATTTGCCTCCATTATCTTCTTACCATATTTTGGTAATTTGATTGATGACTCACATGAATTTATATTGGCTATATATTGAGGGTAGACTTCATTGTAAACCCATCCTGGTATTCAGCCAGTGATCTCCAGATAGAGTGTCTTTTTTTTATTCCTAATTGGGGCTTTGGTATGTAAACTCTTATCTTGTAATCTCTTGTAATTCTCTCATGTGGAATAAAATCTATCTCCTTTGGACTGGACGTACACTATCTAGATGATAGTGGAACTAGTATAAATATTGTGTCTACTTTTTCTTTATAGTTATTTGCTATTTATTTGGAGTATAGAATAATTGCTGCTAGATTAAGTGATGTTCAAATTGACAAATCTAGATCCTGTTTATTATCTTTCCGCATTGGTGCAATTTCTGCACAACAGATTGGTATCGGAGCTAGGCGATTTGTTCAGATTTGTGCATCAATGGCTTCTAGAAAGAGCGGTAGATCTGGTGGTGATTATGCTATTACTCATTTGGATGGAAAAGGGAGAATTTGTGCAATATGGAGTGGAGGAGATTATGTTGAGAGAGAAGAGTGTTCCAGTCTTGGAAATTTGATGATAAGGAGTTTACTGTGTTGAAGAGACATCTGGATTTGGGAACTTGTATCTGCTTTATGGCTCGATGTTGATGTGAGAGTCTTATGTTGATTTCCATGGGAAATTTGTTGTTTGGCAGATAAGTGGATTTGGAAACTTGTATCTGCTTTATGGCTCGATGTTGATGTGAGAGTCTTATGTTGATTTTCATGGAAAAATTGTTGTTTGGCAGATAAAGTATGTGGAAGGAGAGAGATTTGTCTTGTATACAGAGATTTGGATTAGCCTTGTCTATTGGCTTTTGCTTTCTAGCTCTGTATTTGATTGGTGATTGAGAGAATTTTTTGGCCTTGGTGGCTTTGAGATTATTTTGATATCTACCTTCTTTTGATTTTGGATATCTGCAACATTTTGTTGGCGGGCGGGGACATAGTCTGAGCTCGTTAGCAATGTGTGATGGGGGGTGGCTTTGTCGGAACCCATTGGGTAAATATTCATTTTTGGTCTGTATCTCGTTAAGAGATTTTGGTTGAAGGTAGAGTTTGATTTGAAGAGTTTTATGTTGAGAAGAGAATTTGACTCGAGGTGGAGTGTTGGAAATATGTGATTTTGCATCAAGGTGGAGTGTTAAATTTTGGTGATACAAAATCACAATAGAAGGAAACAAATATGCAAAAGGGAAAGTAATCACGTTTGTTCATTATGGAAATGCATTAATAATTGGATTGCATTTGAATGAGATGGCAAGGAAATTTATGCATGCGCACGTTATGGAATAATATATATGCAAAGATATGCATATTATTTCTTTCTTCGTAATCGCATTGCTTTGGGATTATTTTTTTCCATCTTTGGAACGAGTGAATTACTTGCTATGTTTGCGTGATTTGTTACCGTTGTAATTTGCCTCCATTATCTTCTTACCATATTTTGGTAATTTGATTGATGACTCACATGAATTTATATTGGCTATATATTGAGGGTAGACTTCATTGTAAACCCATCCTGGTATTCAGCCAGTGATCTCCAGATAGAGTGTCTCTTTTTTATCCCTAATTGGGGCTTTGGTATGTAAACTCTTATCTTGTAATCTCTTGTAATTCTCTCATGTGGAATAAAATCTATCTCCTTTGGACTGGACGTACACTATCTAGATGATAGTGGAACCAGTATAAATATTGTGTCTACTTTTTCTTTATAGTTATTTGCTATTTATTTGGAGTATAGAATAATTGCTGCTAGATTAAGTGATGTTCAAATTGACAAATCTAGATCCTGTTTATTATCTTTCCGCATTGGTGCAATTTCTGCACAACAAAATTTTGGATGGGTGGATTTAAATACCCAATATGTTAGGATCGAGTTCGGCTAACGATAGCAGTAAGCAGACTTGGATCTGGGTTTTAAGCTACTGGACCGACTCATTGACAGAACTACATACCACTCTCAAAAGTTACAGAAGAACTTATAAATTATTGTCAAACATTTTATAATCTCTTCTAGTTATCTTTAAAATCTACGTTATTCAAGTTAGTTTTTCCATAAGTTGCCAATACCTTATCCCAAGCTGGAGGCTAAGCATGAGTTCATAGTTTTTATGCCCTTTCGATATGGTCTCCCCTTGCTTCTTCGCTTCCTTCGGCCACTTCATCAAATGCAGCGGCGTCGGCTGATAATTCCCACCTTCACTAACACTCGCATCAGCAAGCGCGTTCATAAGCTCTCCATCCGAATCCCAAATATGAAAACCCTCCATTCCCACTATCTGATTCCCACTCCCTACCCCTGACCAGTGCATCGTCTTCTGCGAAGGCAGCACCGAAACTGTCTCATCCTGACTAACCTTACACTCGATCAAATCCACATACAAAATCTCATTTGGGTCACGTGCAGTCGATGAATCCACTGTAGGTGAAGGATAATACACTCCCTTCTGATTCCCATTCGATTCCTTACCCCAATACCCTATGTACAAACTCCCATCCCCCCACATAAAACTCCCGTTCCCTCTAGGCAGCCCATCCTCCCAACCACCTTCATACTTGTTCCCATTATCCCAAACCAGTGTCCCTTTCCCATGTATAACCCCACATTTCCATTCCCCTGTATATTCCGTTCCATTCCTCCATACATACCTACCGTTCCCGTCCGGCTGACCCGAACCCCACTCCCCGTTATAGTAATCTCCATTCGAGTACCACTTCTCGCCCTGCCCTTGCTTCACGTTCATCGACCATGTCCCTCTGTATGTTGCTCCGCCCGTGCCTGCGAATTTCCCGGACCCGTGTATGAACCCGTTAAGGAACTCGCCTTCATACGTTGCGCCCGAGGGCCATGAGAATTTTCCATGTCCTGTCATTTTACCGTTCAGCCATTCCCCTTCGTAGATGCAGCCATCCGACCATAGATACTTGCCGTGCCTGTCGGGTATGTCGTTGAACCATTGGCCTGTGTAGAAGTCCCCGTTTGGAAAATGCTTCTCGATGATGTCGGCTTCGGAGCTGTCTGTGTCGCTTTCACTTTCATCCTCGTATGTTTCTTCATTGTCGTCTTCTTCTTCACTATTAGATGTCATTTTGCATGTCTACCTGTTTAACTTTTTGATTTTGGAAATGGTTGATGGAATTGGTTTTGATAAGGGAAACAGACAGATGGAAGATTTTATTTCTTTTTATTTTTGGTAGTGTTTCTCCTGAAATGGATAGCAACCGCAAACTTCTTGTATGAGTTTATAATGTTCATGGTTAAAAAAATCGATCAAGGTTCAGTTAAGCTTCTTCGTTCTCTTTATTCACTCAATCCCCCGAATAACAAAATTGATTTTCGGTTAGTCGTAGTGACTGCGGAGTACGGACACCAATACTATCATCTATACTTTGTGTAAGCCTGGTCAAACAAACACGTTTGCATTCATCTTGATTTTTTAAAATAGATCAAGTTACAGAGGGATGCAGCGAGGGGATTCGGGTTGTTAATGAAGTAATTCGAAAATGCAACTGATTAAGTTCCATGAAAATGATACTTGATTTAGAAGTCCATGATAATGATGGAGGCATTTATGCAAACATGTAACAAGCATTGTTACAAAGTAAGATATGAGAATGGAAACTTACATTGATATCAATTAAGCATCAAATTCATCATCTAGCCTTTCTTTTCATATGCAAAAGGAATTCACGGTATGGAATTCTGCCGGCTTTTGACTCAAGTTCTAAGTTCGCATCTTTACCAATAAAGTACATAGAGGGCAAAAAACAAAACCGTATGTCTTGAATTAAATGCTTTTGATGTTTGTGTTATACAGGTGTTTTTTCTCTTTTAACCAAATATAAATATTAATTAGGATAAACTACCGTTGTATACATTTTTCCGTTTAATAAAGCTAATTCAATGAATATGATTTTTAAATGTCCTTTTGAAATTTTAAATATATCCTGCTACTCATTAACACAATCTCATTAATGTTTTCCAACATCCACATCGTTGACCATCAAAACTTTTGCACTTATAGCACACATTCGTCCATTAATTTTTTATTAAATAAAAAGCAAGTTTCTTTAGATATTAGATGCACGTACGTGCAATTTACTCTAGTATGTATAAATGGATCACCGACCGTGGTAAATGGTATCAAGTTTTAGACAAACTTTAATGAATAGTTTTTAGTAGCTAATATGTACCAAAATGCATATATTATAAACTATTAACTTAACAAAACAATAAATACATATAATTTATTATATTAAAAAATACACGTAAAATAAACTATCGTATTGATAGAAACCGAACGTATAGTTTTCGGATGCAGGTGCCTCCAAATTTGCATCAGTGTCTGTTTTTTCAAATATCGAATACATATCCGCTTTTCCAATATGAATGCGGATGGATTTTGAATTTTTCGGTCACCATTTATATAGAGAATACCGAAATAAACATGAAAAAAAATACTTGAAAAAAACTAGGATTCGCCTGAGAAAATGCTTCAAAATTCAATTTTTTAGGTGTTGTTGGTGATGATGGAGGAGAGTAGGAAGGGGTGATAAGTAGAAAGAAAGGTGGTTGTCAAGTTAAATCTGATGCGTCAAACGTGTTCGTCGCTTGATGAACCAAACTCCTCGTGTAGTTGGAAATGAGTAAATTTGTAGGATCGATTGTTCCAGCTTTTGGTGTGTTAGATATGTTAAAAGGGGGAAAATGAACCATGCATAAAGCATGGTTCAATAAAAATGTAATATTTGCCTAAATAGCATATTTTCAGAGAGAATTGTTTGAATATGATTTGTAAGAAAACTATTCCTGATTTAAGGATGGGATTTATGACGAACAAATTTCACTTTTATTTCCTTCATTATAAGAAACGATAGTACTAGATGAGTGCTCTCTTTTATAGTGGACAACTCATTTTCCTTAGAAGAGAAACGGTAGTACTAGAATTAATCAGGGTTAATCGAATGGGTGGACAGGTGCATGTAGTTTATCAATTATCTTTGACGAGACGTAAACAGTGACCATGAACAAAGAATTTTGAAGGCGCCTAAGAATAATGAAGGATGGTGATCAAGCACAAGCGTGGACCGAGCAAGAACTCAAAATGATGCAAGGACGTCGTTAGTTGTTTTTCGTGTATTTTTTTCATTTGGATTAGACTTTATGTATCATCACTTGACTTGCAATGATGGTAGTTTGTATCTGTTAAGCTTCATTTGAAATCATGTAACTATGTTTAATCGTAGTAGTGAATTGTTGTTTTACTTCCTTTTTTAATTGAAAATCAGTTAATTAGTAGTGTGGAAAATAGGCATAAGGATAAGCTTCATAATTTTGTTGGTTTCAAGAACATGAAGTTTAATTTCAGTGGAAAGGGTAAACTTTTGCAAAAAAATACTAGAAGATCAAATGGTTGGATCAGGTGCACTGACAACGGGGTTAAAGGAGTGAATTTCAAAAGAAAATTCTTTTACTAATTTACACAAGATCTTTATTCGGCGATTATGTAAATAAATATTTGTTCATACTAAATCAAATTTAGTATTTAGATTAATAAAAGATGTTGGAATATTTTAATATAATTGTATTGATTAAAATATTTATTTATTATTAATATTTACAATAAATTTATTAATCATTTAATTTAAATTTTATTTATTTATATTTAATATGTTATGACATTTATATTCACAATAAGAATATCATAATATATATATGTGTGTCTGTGTGTGTGTATGTGTTTGTGTGTGTAATATTTAATATAATTTATTGAAGCAAAAAAATAATTTTTTTAATCCAGCCATCAAAAACATTTATATTTACAATAAATATGTAAAAGTAAGTAATACACACACATATATGTATATGTATATGTATGTATGTATGTATGTATGTATGTATGTAAAATAATAAAAAAGGATTTTATATGTTGTAATACAATATTGAATAAGTTTATATACAAATATACATTTACAGACACACACACATATATATTATATATAATCAATTTTAATTTTGGCTTGATATATATAATTATATACATAATTTACTTTGACTTATTCAAAATAATAGAGTTTTTTACTTAAATAATGCGGTCGCCATCATAAACTTTTTTATTTAAATAATTTCCGATCGAAAATTATTTAGTTGAAAAATTCAAAATTTTAATTTTTGAATTATTTTAACTTAGTAAAAAAAATTCAAAAATTAGTTTTTTGTTATTACTTACAATAAACCAAAAACATTTTAATCGTTTTAATATATATCCGTATGGAGATATATTCAATATATATATATAATAATTTTTTATGTTCAAAAACAGTAAGGAATATATATATATATATATATATATATATATATATTCATATAATTTAAACTAAAATAGATTACATAAGATTGGTTTATTTAAATATATTTATAAATAATATTCGGCTTTAAAAATTAATTTTTATTTTACTTATAGTTGAAAATATATTTCATTTACATAAATATACGTAATATATATGCTTTAAAATATTTAGAAAACAATATGTGTGTGTGTGTGTGAATTTAAAATAATGAATTATTATTACTATTATTTTAAATATGGACAAACTTAAATATATACAAGATGATATAGGTGAGCATAATATGAATTATAAATGAAAATCAAATTTTCTTTCATTACATGAAAAACTAAGGTAGTGTTTGGTTAAAAAACGAATTTTGTGTTTTCGATTTTCAATATGTATCTCAAATATGAGAAGAATGAAAGGACAGCGGAAGGGATGAAAGGAAGACGGATGAGAGGACGAAGGGGATAGAGGGACGACGGAAGAATGCATTGTTTCACGTGCTTGTGTTCTTTCTCAAAACACGGAAAACAAAAAAAAATGTTTTCTATTTTGTATGCTAACTTTGTTTTCTAAATTGGTCGTTTTCGACAATATAAATGTGTCGTGTGCATTTTTGTATGGACGAAAACCCAAAACTAAAACTAACAAACCAAACACTGCCTAAGTTTCCTAAAAAAAACGTGTCCATGGCGGTTAGGGTTCCATCCGTACAATCTCTTTCTCCTTCCTATTCTATTCAGTCCAACCCCCCTAATCATTCCTTAGGGCATCTCTAGTGGATTACGCATGTAATATTCAGGACCCTGAATATTACGTGCGTAATCGCACAGGAAACGCACCGGTCAGGCGCCCATTTTATGGGCGCCTGAAATGCAGGCGCTCATAAAATGAGCGCCTGCCCACTCCCCCCTACTATTACTCATCCCCTCCCTTTCCTCCCCATTTTTTCTCTACCTTTCATTTTAATTTTTTTTAAATTAGCAAATCTAAACGAAATGCCGCCGCGTCCAACCAAAATCGCCCGAAGAACGGTTCACAGACATCCAGCGGAGCAAGCTGGACCGTTACATGTTCCGCCGCCACCTGGAGTTTCATCAGACGATCTACGTGTACTACACGAGCTTCCAGATGGTTATCGGCATAGAGCCGAATCCGCTTTGACGACCGTACAGGTATAAATTGCACATTAGTATATTTGATTATTTTTATATGTACATCACATAATCATATTAAATAACTGTTATTCTATCAAAAATTATTAATTCATAAATTATCTTTAGGACCATTACATTCATTGTCGGGGTAGTTGGGCTAAGTGTATTACCCAGTTTTATGATTCTCTTCCCGGTCCTATTGCTGAGAGGCTACAGGCTAGCCCTTTTGGTCTTTTTTTGTCGATTAGGCCTGTTCAGTCCTTTGATCGACCTCTCATTCAGGCATTAGCTGAGAGGTGGTGGTCCACCACGCATACGTTTCATTTTTCAGATTTTGAGCTTGGTATCACCCCAGTTGATTTCTACGTGTTCACTAGCATTGAGATTGAACGACATGGTCTTCGACCTTTTCCATTTGATGATTTGTACGAGTCCCCCAATCTTTTTATTGTTTTTCTACCATTGATAGATGTTACCTGCATCAGTAGTGGTTCTGTTAAGTTGACTTACCTGCAGCAGTACATCACCACTTATATAGCTAGAGCCGATATGATGGATGCAGTCACTAGAGCATTTCTGCTGTACTTGTTTGGTTCGACCTTTTTTTCGAACCAAAAAGGTACGGTTCGACTAGGTTATTTAGCATCTCTTGCTAGATTAGATCAGCTACATATTATTGATTGGGGCACAGCGATATTAGGCACTCTTTATACCGCTCTAGATTCATTTGCGCTTGGCGATGTCAAGCAGATGTACGCTTTTTGGTATATTTTGCCGTTATGGTACAACGAGTACACGGCAAACATGCATCCCCGCATCCAGGACATGGCTAGTCAGGCTCCTGAGCAGTACTTCCCTAGGATGAGAAGGTGGGAGACTATGCAGTACGTACATCATGTTCCCTTAGGTGTACGGCATGACTTGATGGAGGCTAGGTCACAGCTTGATATGCGTAGTCGAGGTAACATCATTCGTACTCCTTGGGCCTCACATTGGACTCATCTAGCAGATGCAGGTCTTATGGTGGACGACCATCCCATGATGGTTGCGTATTCTCTATCTAGACGTAGGGTTGCTTTGCATACACCTGCATTTATGCCTATGTGGTATTTGGGAGAGAGGTGTGCTTATCAGATTACCGGTGATCGTCGTATACCATATGATCCTTTATCTTGTGAGGACATGTTTGGTAGACATAGGGTGATTGGCGATCATTACTTAGATGCTCTACGACAGGCTGGGTGGGTGGATAGCAGTACTTTCTTCATCGATGGAGACTACGATTCTTATTGGGCCAGAGTAGCACCCCGTATATTCATCGTACCAGATTATGTTTGTAAGGTCAACTCTGATCATATAGGACCTCACATGGCAGCCGGTAGAGTTCAGGTACCGCAGGTTTCATTTGACCCGATTCCGTCACAGTTCTCGCAGACTCCCATGCAGTTGGAGCCTGATACTACTTTTAAAGCATATGACGTGACAGGTACTGTGATTGAGCAGCCTTTAGTCTTTCCAGACCACCCCGAGTTTCCTGGTGTGCCTTCAGTCGGGTTATATCCTCCGTATGAGGTACGTTTGTTGTTTATTGCCCTTTTTCCTTTATTTTATGCTTAGTTTCTTACTATGTCAAATATCATCTTTATGTAGTATGCTGCTAGATTGGACCAGGCCAGAGTTTCACTTGGTGTGTTTCGCGATATGACTCTTGCACATACACACACCATGCATGATATGTACATGCAGCATACACATATGCTAGAGGCGCAGATTGATCAGCTGTCAGCTAGACTTGCTATATATGAGCCTTTCGGATCACAAGGCGAAGGTGAAGCTGGTCCCAGTGGGTATGATGCTGGTGGTTTAGATGAGGATGATGGGGGTGAGGAAGATGATGAGGAAGAGGGGGAGGATGGTGATGGGGATGACGATGATGATGACGGAGATGATGATGACGGAGATGGGGATGATGATGACGATGACGGAGATGATGGTGATGGGGATGATGGTGATGACGACGACGATGACGACGTTGCATCCCTTTAGTTGTATACCTTTTAGTATATGCATAGTGAACGTTTTATTATATGTTGCAGTTCATATATCTTATGTACTTATGTCATTGTCTGAGTGTATGTTTATATAATTTCACTTTCTTGGATTTTGGCTGATAATGTTCGAGTATGCTGTGAATTATATATGTTTGTGTATGCTGTGAATTATATATGTTTGTGTATACTGTGAATTATATATGTTTGTGTATACTAGTGACATTAGAATTGAAGATATACGAACATTGATAAAAAACGACACAGTAATAATAGAACATAAATATGAATATACTAGACGTGACGATTAAATTGCAACTCCTGTAAAGAAATTCGAAGACGTCTTATCTCCTGTTCTAGTTCGTTTGCATAGGTTATTCCCCTTGGACATAAAGGATCATCCAACCATTCCGCGTAATTGCAACCATTCGACCAGAATTGACATATTTGGATTCGACGACCAATATTTTCTCCATCTGCACGTACTACAACTTCAACTCCATACCCACACTGACAACAAACTGGGTACGATTCAACTTCTTGCTCAGTGGGAGGTTGAACTACTTGAACCTGGTTCTCAGGTTGTTCATATGCATGACGAACAACATGTTGTTCGTATGGTGGTTCAACCACTTCCTGAAGTCTTAGCTGCTCAAGATCTGAAAATTGACCGCGAACATCTTCATAGTGTTGTTCTTGATAATTGATAAGCCAATCCTCATCAGTATGTGGACTTTCCGTACGCACGTAACCTGCATCTGAATCGATAGAAGAAGGCCAAGAAGGCATTGGATGATGAATTTATTGTTGTGATTGAGGAAGAAGATGATTATGAATGATGAATAAGTAAATAAGAAAGCGTATATATAAACAAACAGGTAGCAGGGGAATGATAAAAACAACAGACATTATTTGAAAAGACAAGTCAGAAAGCTCTCCACACATTAACGACCGTTACATAACCAACTACCAATATTGTTATCTTAAGGCCATCCAAATCTTTCTAGCCAATTTTGGCGTATGAAGTACGCATCATGGCCAATGAACGAAGTGCGGTATTTTAAATTGTATCGACCGTCATATGTCGAACGTGTATTCTCAAACACATTTTCTGATATTACCTCATTAATAATCTTTGTGTAACGCGTGCATGCCCTAGTAAAGTTTCTGTATGCTGTCCTGACCTCTTGAGCCGTACGTCTAACTTGACAACCCACGTCGTTGTTGTACAGTTCAGCCAGAGTCTCCCAAAAATGAATTACCATTACCTCCTGATTGTCGCACATCTCATCGGTTTGTATGTAGTACTGCATAAGTAACTTCAATTCATGAGACTTAAATGTCATGTTGGACAATGTAGTTTGAATAATGTTAAGTTTTTAAATGATTTCAACAGATAACGATTTGTGAATTTATAGAATGGATGTTGATTCTCTCCACTCAAGAAAGCAGAGAATCTTGACCGGCAGATGAACGTGGCTACAGTATTTGATTTGACTGCACACTGAGCCACCTTATCTCCATTCAAGAAAGCAAAGAATCTTGACCGGCAGATGAACGTGGCTACAGTATTTGATTTGACTGCACACTGAGCCACCTTCTCTCCACTCAAGAAAGCAGAGAATCTTGACCGACAAATAAACGTGGCTACAGTATTTGATTTGACTGCACACTGAGCCACCTTCTCTCCACTCAAGAAAGCAGAGAATCTTGACCGGCAGATGAACGTGGCTACAGTATTTGATTTGACTGCACACTGAGCCACCTTATCTCCATTCAAGAAAGCAAAGAATCTTGACCGGCAGATGAACGTGGCTACAGTATTTGATTTGACTGCACACTGAGTCACCTTCTCTCCACTCAAGAAAGCAGAGAATCTTGACCGACAAATAAACGTGGCTATAGTATTTGATTTGATTGCGCACTGAGCCACCTTCTCTCCACTCAAGAATTTGTCTATACATATAACCATTTGGATCTCATACTTGTTCACCTCAATTAAGTCTAACAAAACATTCACATATCAAACAACCATCCTCAAATATCAAACAATGTCTGGAAATTTACTAAAAGCTATATTGCTATGCGACAGTGACTCTGAAGAAGAAGCGTATGCGTTAGCGCATCAACAAGAGGAGGAGCAACTGATGGAGATATACCGTGAAGCATACGGTTCAACTTATGGAAAGCAAGGCGGTTCAGTTATGGATCGGAAATATATCAACCGTAACCAGCAAGCATTTCATAAAACACTTATGCAAGATTACTTTGCCCGTGATCCAACTTACGGTCCAGAGATGTTTAGACGACGATTCAGAATGAGTCGTCCATTATTTTTAAGAATTCTCGAAAGTATTCAGCAGAATAATAATTATTTTGTTTACAAGCAAGACGCCGCAAAAAAACAAGGTTTAAGTGGGCATCAAAAGATGACCGCAGCGTTGAGGATGTTAGCGTACGGTACACCCGCCGATGCCCTTGACGACGCATATCGTATTGCAGAGAGTACGGCATTGGAAAACCTAGATCACTTCTGTCAGTCAGTTGTGGACATTTATGGGACTGAATATCTTCGTTCTCCAAACGAGGCAGATGTAGCGCGCTTGCGTGAAATGCATGAAAGCAAAGGCTGGCCTGGAATGCTTGGAAGTCTAGCTTGTATGCATTGGGAGTGGAAGAACTGTCCAAAAGCTTTTCATGGAGCATATAACGGTAAAGAAAAAAACCTACTATCATCTTAGAAGCGGTTGCCTCTAATGATTTGTGGATTTGGCATGCTTTCTTTGGAATGCTAGGTTCTCTTAACGACATAAACGTTGTCGAACGATCTCATTTGTTTAATGATTTGGCGCAAGGTAAGTCAACTCCCTTATCATTTACTCTTGGTCATAATACATATGAGCATGGATACTATCTTGGAGATGGAATTTATCCCAAATGGAGTACGATTGTAAAGACATTTGCAAACCCAATGACGGCAAAACATAAACAATTTGCTGCAATGCAGGAAGGACAAAGGAAGGACGTAGAAAGGGCGTTTGGGGTCCTTCAAGCAAGGTTTGCAATGGTCAGCAATCCATGTAGATTATGGAAGAGATCAAAAATGGCTGCAATTATGTTCTGCTGTATAATTTTGCATAACATGATCATTGAAGATGAACGCGCTATGGACTATCCCGATTTCGAGTATGATGGGGCAAGACAACCCCCCGAATTGTTTCGCACAGCCACGTTACGAAATGAAGGACAATACGCAATTCATGTCGATAATCATGAAGTATATCGTAATGCTGCTATTCATAATAGACTGCAAAGGGATTTAATTGAGCATATTTGGAATTCTCATGGAAATCAATAGTTCGGGATGGTGGATCTTTGTTTAATTACATCTGTTTGCCTTTTTATTTCTGTAACGAAGTGTAGAATGCTATAATTTTTATCTTTGTAATATCATTTATGTTTTTTGAAATAAATCTTTATTGATGTCTACAGAATGCATCGAAATAAATGACATCCCATTGAATATTTTAAAACTAAAAATAACACATGATTGAAAATATAAACTGAAGGTACATGGATATTTAACTGCAATAACTTAAAATATCACATGAATATTTCAACTACATATGTTTTGTTCCCGATCTACTCTCAACAATGCATTGTTTGTACTCCATTTAATATTGCATTGTAATTGGGTCCATTCCGGTGACATCCTTTTCCATTACTAAGGTCTCTTGGCGTTGCCGTTCTAGCTCAAACCGGCCTTCTCAATCTCGGTCAGTTCTTTTAACACGGCAAGCTTTTCTGCACTCCCCCTTTGACGTTCTGCATTTTCTCTCGCATGTTTTTCATGCATTAGGGCTAAACGAGAATCGATTTGAGATTGAACAGCAATTTTCTTCTTAGCTGCTCGTTGCCCTATCGGTCTAGCATCTTCATCAAATGCGGGTTCTGCTTCTTCGTCTTCGTTATCTGGACATACATTAGAGTCCATCTGAGAAGAATTGCTTGGGCTAGAATTATAATTAGTTCGTCTTGTTTTTTTCTTGCCCTTCGAGTTCGTCTGAACATCTCTTAAGCTTTTTGCAGTGTTTGAGCTCCATTTTTGTTGACTAACAAGCAAGTCGTAGCAGTTTGCAAACTGATAGTAGTGGGGTTTCTTTGTACCATTTTCTCTTGGAAATAATTTCAAGAATTGATCTTTCGCCATTCTCTTCTAAAAAAACAAAAACACAAAATGATATATTAACAAAGTGATCGGAATGAATATAAATTAAAAATGATATTTTTCAAAACGCTACCAATTCATCTTCGCCACCCATTCCACTTGGATTTGCTGTTCTTATTTTATGAATCTGCGACTCGTAGAATTGTGTTTGTCGATTAATCTTCCTGAAACGACCGGTGATTGCAGACATTGACCTCGTCTTTTCGACATGCTTTTTATTGTCGCAGTCATGACTTTTGCCCAAAACGCCTCTCCACTTTGGTCATTCCCCTTTACCGAGTCGTTAGAAAAATGACAGTAAATATAACACAAATCCTTATCTTCATCGCCAGACCATGTAGCAGAAGAATGGAAGGATAGAGGGAGAGCGGTTTGGGGATGAACATTTTGAAATGGTTGAGAATCAAAATCCCAGCTATCCATATTCATCGCTTCGGTATATGATTGAAAAGGATGAGACATACTTTCAATATTATGGAATTGAGAATATAATTGTAATAGAAGAAGAGATGTGTGTATTACAATCTGAAAAATAGTCCTATATATATATAATGAAATCACAAATATGACCGTTTATAGCCGTTGTAATTTTAAATATGACCGTTTATAGCCGTTAGGGACAAAATATGACCGTTTATAGCCGTTGGAGTTCAGAGAATACGATTTTTTGTAGCCGTTGGAGGAGTTTGGCAGGGGAGGCGGGTATGCGTTTGGGGTTGGGGTTGGGCTTGGGCGCCCATTTTATGGGCGCCCAAGCCCAATTCAGGATCCTGAACTGGATCCTAAACATTACCCTTAATATTCAAATTGAATTTGACGATTGGGAAGAATTTTTTGCCCAAATTCAGGATGTAACTGACCATTGGAGATGCCCTTAGATCAGCAGCCTCCTCATCATCATAATGACAGCTTTACCCATGTGATTTCAATACGCAACCTTAGGCGTGAACTCAAATATCCCAATTTAGGTGCTGCTTGGAATTTCTATGTTTTAGGTTACTCGCATGCCTCAAGGCACGCCTTTGATGTTAACAAAAGGTTATATTTTCCTAATATTTGCTAAAGTTGGTGCATCTAATGTGGCTTAGGCGAATGAAACTTCTCTAGTAGAGGTTAGGGTTTTGAGAGCTTGGATGCACTAGTAGCAGAACAGAAGGAATCATGTTTTTCCTCTATTCAATTTTTCCCTCCTTGAGATTTTAATAATTTGAAATGTGCAAAAATGATGACACAAATCATTGAATATGCTATAAATCAATGGAAAAACTTCATTGCTCTGTATGTTATGGTTCCTAAACCTTATTACTATTATTTTAAAGCTTATATAACCATGGCTTGAAAACCCAAAAGGGGCCTTTTGATTTTCTCTAAAGATGGTGGATTTTATTTAGTAAAGTTTGAAAAAAATAGAGACCGTGATAAATTGCTTGCTAATGGTCCATATTTTTATGATAAAAGGCTAATTATGATGAAAAATGGACCAGCGAAATGAAACTATTTTTTTATAAAACTTTCTAAAGAGTTTCTCAAATTTATTCCCATATGAGTTAGATTCCCAAGGCTGGACATTGATTACTGGACAGAAGAGAGTATTAGGAGAATTTCCTCGATTATGGGGGCTCCCATAAAAAAGGGTCAGGTCACAAAAGGCATGATAAGAATTGCTTATGCCCAAATCTTAGTTGAAATCGGTTCTGATTTTAATTTTCCAAACAAGGTTTCTATCCTAGATAAGAATAACAATTTATTTTTAGCAACATGTTCTATACGAATGCCAACCTTCAAAATGTGGTAATTGCAAATGTTTCGGCTACTTGAAATTTTTTTACAACTCGCACAAAGAATTGGTTCCAAAGAACCAACATGGAGAAACTATTAATGGTAATGCTATGAAAAATAATTAACAAAATGCTTCTGCTAATTCTCAAGAATCAAATTGTCCTCAAACTAAAGATCAGCAAGCAAACAATATTTATATTTAGATGACTCAAGTAGTAGACTCATACAAGCATTTGCAATGTTCATTTTTTGGATAAGTCCGGTTTATTATAGCAAGATTAAATGGACATTCAACCTAAATGCACAATAGAAAAGACACTATACACGACTCAATAACAAATGCAACTAATTGTGATTTAGTAAAAGAGAAGATTGATGTTCAGAACAATCTGGAATCTATGTAAACAGAGTTGGATGAAGTAGGAAATTCTGCAAGCACTAACACGCTGGCATCATCTCTAGAACTAGTGGCTTGCATTGATAATGCAACCAAGAAATCTGCATAAGCGAATCCTTGATAAAGTAACAGTTTTAAAATCAATAAAGCTCAGGAAAAACGATAGAGAAAGCCAAAAGTATCAAAGGTTAGTTAAAACATAGAGATCAATGATCAATATGGTAGCAACACCAGAATTACACATAGATCTAGAAATGATGAAGAGCCGTTTGAGTTCAAGGCCACTATCAGTAGTGAGGTTATTGATAACTTGTCCTAAAACAATCTTGTGGCTCAAGTCAAAGCTAAAACAAGGAAAAACAATAGAAGTAAAGAGAGTTTACCTCCGAATGTCCCTAAAATAGGGGATCACCTATCTATGATAATTAATGTTGTTCCTTGGATGGAAGGTAAGAGGATTAAACTTCCATACTAGAAAGTATGATTTAATTGAACATATAAATATATTAAATCCCTTAATAGTTGGTATTTTGGAGCAAAAACCGAATGATTCTAATATTCACATTTTTATTAAAAGTTATAAATCTATCTGGACCTATTTTTAACTCTTGTGATAAAGGTAAAGCGGAATTATTCCACTTTGGAACCCTGAAATATGGGATTTTAATCTCATCTATAGTTGTTCATGAGCTATTTCCTGCTCTTTTCATAATATGGGTGGTTTTAATTTTGTTTTCTCTCTGGTTTATGGACTATATAACCAACAAAAAAGAGTCTTTGGAAGCATTTGAATGATATTTCTAGTAACATTAGCATTCCACAGATTGTCTCAAGTGATTTTAATTGTGTTTTATATGACTCTGACAGAATTGGTCCCAAAATAATTCCATAAATTTTGATTTTCTCGAAACTATTACTTCAGCGAACTTGCATAAATTATGATATTTAAGTGGTAACTTCACTTGGAGAGGTGGTAGAGAACTTCTAACCCATAGTACAATTAACCGAACCTTTATTAATCATGAATTTCTAGAGAAATTTCCTTACTCATATGCTCAAATTTTGAATCATTCTACAAGTGATCATTGCCCCATGCTCATTAAACTTACTGAAAACAATTCTTTCTCTAGAAAATACTCCTTTCAGATTTTAATGCTTGGGCGCCTTTAATGGTTACAAAAGTGTAATTGAGAATGCATAGAAAAATGACATAAATGAAATCCTTTATTTCAATGTATTCATAAACTCAAATGCACAAAGAAACCCCTGAAGGAGAGGAACAAAGGGAGAGTGAGTTAAAAACAAAAGTGCTTGATGACACGAGGAAAAAAATGTAATTTACTCTATCAGAAATTTGTAGATAACCCTACTGATGAAATAACTGCTGAAAAATACAAGAATAATCATTTTTTTTCTAAAGAATATGATGCATGGTCATGCAATAGAGAATCAACAGAATTCTGAAGTGAGATGGCTTTATGATGGTGATCAGTGTTCAAAAATTTTCTATGCTTGTATGTCCTCTAAGCAAAGTAATAACAGTATTAGGCAACTGTTAAATGCATTTGGTAATCCTATTACAAGCACATTAGAACTTCAATATATTATCGTTTGCTACTTTTCAAACCTTTGTAACTCTGATAATTCTGTTATGATTTTTCCTAATGTTGTTTGCAAAAGTACTCTATGAGCAGACAAAAATTAAATTGGAAGTTGTGGTTACCATGGAAGAGATTAAACAAGCGACATTTCAAATAGATGAGAATAGTAGCCTAGGCCCAGATGGTTTTGGATCAAATTTTGTTTAAACATCATTGGATTTTCTTTAAAGTGACCTCACAATAGCAATTCAAGGATTTTTTTTTCTACTGGGAAGTTAATGAGTGAAATCAACCACACTTTAATAACTTTAATTCAAAAAAAAATAGGGGGCAAATTCCATATCAGATTTCAGGCCAATTTCATGTTGCAATATGTTATATAAAATCCTAACCAATATAATTTGCAACGTAATCAAGGGACATAATATTTTTTTACAAAAAACCAAATATATAATTTATTTAAAAATAAATACTAACATATATGTAAATTCATTTGTTATATAACATTTTATGATAAGAAAACATTTGTATTTAAATTTTATATTATAAAATTAGTTTTGATTTTTATATAATTGTCGAGAGCAATATAATTTTAATTAATTGTTATGTATAAATAGATTTAAATTGAAATACCATTTTGAAATAAATGAAATTAATTTTAGAATTTAAAATAAAAAATAACATATATTTTTCGGTCGAACATGTATATAATTAGTAAAATATTTTTTTAGCATTATCAATTGATAAATAATTCACAATTAACTAACGACAATAATTAAAAATGTGGATCTAAGTTTATAACTATATATTTAATGTAAACAACAAATACATATGTTGATTCGTATTAAACAATGATGTGAATATAAAACTAGACAAATAGGATTTATACCTTATGAATGTAGTCTTTGAATGCACTTTGATTGATAAAGCAACTCCTAGATTCGTCAAAACTACCTTACGATACTACAAGAATTAGGAGCACCACGTATTAATTTATTTTGATTAAGCTTTGGATAAATTCATTTTCAACCATAGGGTGAGGAGTATGGTCGACCATAATAAGCTAGAGAAGTACAAAAAGGAGAGTTCAAAAAAATGAATGGGTTAGGGTGGAATTTATAAATAAAGATAAGGATTACTATTCTCCTTGTTTTTCTAGTCCACTTTATACTAACTCCAGATCTAACAATTTAAATTTGAAACCTTCCCTCTCCTACTATGGACGACTATGACAACCCGCATCTCCGGACACACGGATTCAAAGCCTACAGTGACTTTCGAACTCGTGTCGTGCCAAGAAGTACGAGCTATCTTATTTTAAAGCACTACAAAGACTAAGATAAAATTTAAAGCATTCTACACTTTCAGATCTCACAACCGAAGGATTTTAAAATTTAAGTACTAAAAATAAAAATTTCAAAAACACAGTCTCAAATATACGTAGTTCATACATAGAGTTCCCAAAGTACCATATAAGTCTGATAGATAATAAATATAGTAAATAGTTACATGGAGAATAATAAAGAATAATAGAACTCCAGTGCTTGGCTCTTTTCTCCACGTATTACGCTTGGGCCAAATCAATTGCTAGGTCTTCTTGTGGTAGGGAAAAAGTGAAGAAAAGGAGTGGGTCGGACAAAAGTTCGATGAATGAATTATACTACTAGTGCATGGTGTTCACAAGCAATTAACTTCATTTATAATCTACGTGACCTAGGATGTCCCAATTCATGCTTATGAATTACATATCTAGGGTTGATCATCTTAACCTAAAAATTATAATTCCAATTACACCTACACGAAAATATCTGGCAGGGCATTATACTTAAGGATCGATCAATGGATCGATATATAATCTCTAGGACTACTCCTAGCATAAGATCGCACAGAATATCACCCTTGGGTTGGCATTACCTAAACAATGACTACAACTATCGTAGTTACACGTTTATTGGGCCTTGCACTCCTAGTCTCACGTCGAACCTATAACTCAACGATTTAGGACCTATGCATCTTTCATGATCTCAATGGTAACGTCTCCTATGCACCGCTACGGGCATCCACGAACAGTGTCTGGGCCAAATTGCCTGCGTACATATGAGGAACCTCCTGTTAGAGCGTTAAATCCATGTGCTCTGCACACCCTCGCAATCAAACCGGCCTAATATCAAATATCAAGTTTGCATGATATATAGTGTATAGGCCTAATTGCTCGCTTACATATCTGCTTTAATTTTAGGCATCCAAAAGTCAGGAGATGGAAATTAATCTCCCATACAAATATAAACTATATATTAAACCTGGGCCATAAACCAAGGTTTAATCCACGCCTAGAAAACCATAACCGGTCGATTTTCTAGCATACAGCGGTCGAGCGCTTGTTGAAGACCGGCGAAAATATAGCCATCGACCATGGGTTTCGATTCCTGCCTTTAACATATTTTTCTATTAATTTTTATTATTACAGAGTCTGAGTAAATTATAGTTGTCCCAAACAGATTTTTTTTCATTAACCCGTCTATATTTCAAGTAGATTCTTATGCATAATCAATAGTTATGTTTACAAAGATTTTAAATGTTAACCTTACGGTATGTGTGAATTTAAACCTTTTTATACAAAATCACTATATATCTCCAACTAAACTTATATATGTGTACGTGTGTGTGTATTAAGTTTCAAGATCAAATCAGGGTAAATAGGAAGTTATTCAACTTCACTTTATTCAACCAAATTTCTTATCAATGAAGGCAGAGAATCAATTTAGTCTACTTACCCTAATTTTACTGTATATAAAATCCATATTTTTCCTTCTTGTTTATACGTAGGTGAGTTCGATTTATTAAACAAAATCTTTAAACAGGAACTATTATCTCAAATTTAAAGGAAATCAATTCCAGATTGTTATCCAGCCTTTTGAGAAAGCAATATTTGGACAGACCGGGCGAGTCAAATTTGGAGTTATCAAGACAGGTAGTCCGAAAAAATAGCCCCAAAGTCCAGAAATCAACACAAACAAAGCCACGGAACAAATATCAAACCAACCTAAGACCAAAAGAGCAGGAATCCACCTAAGTAGTGGATCGGTACCGATCCAACCCCTTGGATCGGTACCGATCCAACTATTCTCCACTAAAAGTTCCAATCTTCTGCCTACATACTCTTCTTGATGTTAGAAGCCTATTTCTAGTATTATTTTATTGTTCCATGCAATTCTCCATCGATCTCCATGAGTACTTGAATCGGTAACTTTGTTCTTCCATGGATCCATCATTTAAACTCAGAAATAAGATGATATCAATGCAAACAACTATGTAATCCCAAAGCTAACCGGAAGATGATCCAATACAAAGAGTTCAAAACAACCACTTCGGCCATCTCTTGGATCAGTACCGAATCAAGCCCATGGATCAATACCGATCCACACAAACTAATGAAGCGCCCCCTATTTCTTTGGAGAAATGGTCTATGGCATGAAAAATAAGGTGGAGATCTTCTGGGCGAGATTTTAGGCTTCCAACTTCTATAAATAGAGGGGCGAGGCTCATTTCTAAGGATCTTTTGGCTTTTACTTTCCTAACTTTTTAATTTCTTATAATCACTGTCAGATTTATACCAATCCGTAAGAATTCTTGCTTGTAATCAGTAAGATAATCAATAAAATCACTAAGTGGATGTAGGCCAAGATTAGCCGAACCGCTATAAATTTTTGTGTGTTCTTTTCTACTCATTTTCATTTAAATTTCTTCATATTTTATTCTTTACTTAATCTTCTGGGTGTTTGTGCAATTTTTGGTTTAAACACAGATCAAATGGAAATATAAATAATTTAATTACTTATTAAACATCATTCTTTAGTAATCAATCTACTCACCTCTTAAAAGCTCCATTCCTTCCTCGTATTCTGACTTGAATCGTCTGCTCTTTGCACCTTCCCTTTAATTTGTTGATCCCTTCTTCTAGTTTAATTTTGGTTTAGATTTTATTTTTATTTTGTTTTAGAGTTTAGAGGAGATAGTGGGATTTTTAGAAGAGAAGAGAATTTGGACATACCGATGTCTGCTAGATTAGGGTTTCAGAGTAACAATCGTGAGGTGTACGTCTCTATTTATAACAACAGGAATCATCATTAACGTTGGATTTAAATCTATAAATTCTGGGTCATTTGGCCTAAGCTAACCCTAGCCGACAATCGCCTACTGGTCAACCAGTCTATAATAAGTAGTTGACCACTAGGGTTCGACCGGTCTTATAGATGATGTCAACCGGTGCTTTTTAATTTATCAAATTTTTTTGTGTTACCTTATTTTGATTAATCGCTGATTTATTTCCTTTAATACATTTTGAATTATTTTTAATTTCAAATACTTAAACGTTAATAAATTTTCTATTTGAGCTACGATCACGAAACTTTATATATGAAAGTTGTTCATAAAAATTACCACGAACACAACGGTGCAAGTTTCGATGCAAATTTCATTTTTAGCTATTTTATAAATTGGTTAATTTCTCTTAATAAATCTGTGATTAATTCTGTGGGGTGTTACAAAGGCTAAATATATAGGCTATATGAGCCTTCGAATGCTCCAAACCCATTTAGTAAATAACTGTATTTAAATCTTTTAAATGCATATCAATATCATATCGATTTGTACACATATAACTTTTATGTATGCACCCAATTAATTATAAATGACACCCAAATAATTACTTATAGCACCTAATACATAAAATAATAACTAATATTTCATAATATTAATTAATTTAATTAGCTTATAAAAATTTATAAACCACTTAAAATAATGCGATGTTTCGGAGAAATTATCAATATGGTTGTGCAACTTATACGTGTAAATTCAGTCAGCGATTAGTATCGAACTATTTGAATATTAACATTTACTCATTTCATTAGCTGGTGGAGTGATAATTTGGTCGAATTTATCACTTATACATTTTATCGGTAAAATCTAGTTTTACAGTTTTAAGTGGTACCATTTTAGTAACGATTGTTTACACGATTCTCTTCGTCAACACTGTACCACTTTAGGACTTATGGAATTTGGTTTTGGCCAAAATTCCAATATTGTCAACATTCAACTAGTTAGTCCTTAAACAAAGTCTTTGGTTCGGTAATAACATTTATTATTAACTGTACTACTCTAGCTAGAGACTTTGACTTTAAGCTAACTGTAGTTCACCGTGATACTAATCTCATATAACCGATGTAACCACCCATACCTTAATGAGCCTAAATTTCAAAAATCAAAACCCAAGTCCATTAAAGCACAACTCGTTGATTTGGTACCTACAAATAAGCATGAGCATTATCAGAGATCGATAGAAATCTAAACTCATAGCGGAAACAATAATAAGATAAGAATACTGATCATGACTACTACCTTGAAATTAATGGTATTACTTGGATAGCAGATTGCCACATCAGCATCGAGCATGAGAGAAAATATGACTTCTCTAACAACTAAACACATCCAGCTCCAGTGACATGTTCCTCTAAATTTATCATTTTTGTTGTAATGAGAAGGGGTCAGAACAACATATTTTTGTGGCTGAAAAATCTATGAACCATCCATAACATAAATTTATACCAATTGGTTTCCATTTAATTGTTATGTCTATTAAGATTAGCAAGTCTAATCTAACCTTGCATTGCACATACGATTACTTACCTACCCATTCCAAGATACAAAATACCGACGAAACCTTATCAACCACCCAATACTTCCATATCCATTTTTAATTTAACACTTCTAAATATGAAGCGGGCTTTTACTATCACCATATAATACTTTTAAAAGAGAAATAGGCAGACTTTTCTATTTAAGACCTCAATCGAGGTTGACTCCACCAATTAAGACCTATTCCCAAGGAGGACTTCCAAATTCAACATTATTGGTCTATTGATCCTAACTATAGAGACCTTTGACCACTATATATGGTCTTATAATTTATAATAGCCATACCACTAGCGCATCTATCGTTATTAAAGTCTTAGCAATATCAAAGACTGTACCCAAACCACTTAATACCTCATTAATATGGATTGGGCAGGCCTCTGACCATTTAACACCTATTTATAGGTAGTCCTTTGCCATTTAATACCTAACCCCAAGGCGGACTCCTCACTGGTACTATCTAGCTGACATTACTTGGAAATCACATTAAGCTACTTAGTACTTCTTTCATAGGAGAGAGGCGAACCCTAAATCAGTCACTTAGTACCTCAAACTCGAAGCGAACCCTTCTTAAGATATCCATCATCACTCTTAATTATAAAAGTGGAATCTCATTAGGTTACTTCTTTCGGTAGGGAAGCGGGCCCTAAGATAGCCACTTAGTACCTCAACACCGAAGTAAACCTTTTAAGAGATATCCCTTAACATTTTCTAATTCCAGATTTGGATCATTTAATACTATTCAATTAAGAAAGTAGGTCCAATCTCTTACTCCATCATGGGTCCTAGGATTAGTGATATCTCATATTAGTAGTAAGTGCATCTGACTGCTGCTAGCCTCAAAGTGAAGGGCAGTTTTCCGTCGAGTGAATCTACTGACCTCGCATCACTAACCTACTAAGTCCAATTAACCATCCTAAGTCTTTGCTTATACTATCTTAGATTGACATTGGACTTAGCTTACTAATTCCCTTTTTATTTGAGGTAATAAAATTTACCTTAAATACTTATCTACCCATAAATCTCCTTTTAATGCGCATAAATGTCAATTTGTTCATAAAATCATAACGAATATTTTCTAAGACATTTATGTATGATTACTAGTTTCAAATTAGTAACCTTTTTATATCTATTCCATTTTTATCAGTCTCATTAATCTATTTGTCTCTATTAATAGTAACCCTCTATCCATTATTTCTCACTAATCGCCCATTAATTTAGTTTACAATCTTTCATTTCCTATTAATTAATTAATAAGAATTCCTAATTTATTTCCCATTAACATGAATTACTAACTTTTCTAATTCTAACTATCAACTTCTCTAAATATAATAATAACCAACGAACGTTACACATAAATAACACATGAATAAACGCCGTTCTTCTTTATTAACGCAATAAATATGTATAAATTGCCTAATAAAACTACATATTCGTAACCAAATATACTCTAGTCATAAGTATGTAACTAGAATATGCTTTCCATATTTAATTTCCTGGAATTAAATTCCTTAGGAAGATTTTCCGCTATGATTTCCATAAATTGGTTTAACACAAAAGGAAAGATTGGCTCCATTTGAATTTACAAGGAATGGATAATTTCTTATTCCTTTTTAAATCAAACGTCGCCCTTTTGAATGAAAAGTGGAAAAAAGTAAACAAACTTATAAAATTCAAATGGATGTTCTTCCCACAAATTAAACTATGGAAAATCTACAATATAGCACAAATTGGTAATAATCCAAAAATCCTATTTTACAACCATGTACAGATCTGGAATAAAAATATACCACATTCAAATTCTAAATCTCTGGGACTGATTTCCAGATCTTGGTGTATACATATTTCAAATTAGATCTAAAACAAAAATATGTAGGCAATAGTTTTCTACACTGATTTAGGCCTAGAATTCACGGATAAAATCAATTTAGGCATAAAAATCAAATGTATGCGAATGAAATAGATTTAAAATCATAAACAATATATAAAATTTCTCACTCACCTTTTAAAAGCAATCTAAATCTCTAGATCTGAAGTAGAATCTTTGATTCATATCTAAATCCTTTTTAATCCAAGAAATAAGTATAAAAATGGTGTATGTGTGTGTGTGTGTATTAGAATTACAGTTCTGAGAAGAGATTTGGGATTGGAAGAGAAAATAGGTACAAATATATATAAATTGCCTCAAATACATGTATAGTTGATTCTCTTCTCTTCTCTTCTCACTTTTATTAGATTTCTATTCTTCTCCAATTTGTATGAACATAGATATTAATACCTTGCTTTTTTAATTTAGAAAGAAAGTGGAGAAGAAGAAATGACAGAGCATCATTGCTCTATTCGGAAAAATATGAGAAGAGAAGGAAGGGTTAGGCCTGTATTTATAGGCGCTAGAATCAACTAGAACCATTAGATCAAAATATAACAGATCTGAGCCATTGGGTAAGGGAAAACCGTAGCCGTCGCCTTAATAGCGGTCGACCGTCCCAGGTCAACCGCTACACTAAGTCATTCAACCTCTGGACCCATTCAATTAATTAAAAACATTAATTTCTTAAACGAATTATTTTCGATCCGAATTCGTTTTTCGTCCGTAACTTCTTCGTTTGGACTCCAATCGCAAAACTCCAAATATGAAAGTTGCTTAAAATTTTGTCATAAACACAATGGTGCAAGTTTCAAGGTCAAATTACATCATTTTTACAAATTCCATTTTGGAGCCTAATTAACTAACTAACTAATTAATTAAATAACTTAAGCCAAAATACGGGGTGTTACAACCGAGGAGACGAATTCTATATTGAATAGTATTTTAATTCTAATGCTTCAACTCAGACCCAACTATAGGCATTCGATGGATGTCATGCCATGATTTAACTATAATTAAAGTGGAGTATTCATATTGAAGTTCAACAATATTCTCAAGTCGAGAGAACTGTATAATTCGTCGCTTTGAGATTTCCTATTTGATATTAGTTATTATTAACTAATAGGAAATGTTAATACCTCAGTTATTGATTTTGATGACAATAACCATATATAACCATATACAAACATATAAAATATAGATACTAATGTTTTACCAAGTTATATAGTATATATTGCAAAATATTTTATAGGTATTGAATCGAAGACTATACAGTATAAAGACTCAAGAGATAAACATGAAGACTCATGAGTTCAAAGACCAAGATATGAAGATCTCAAGATTATAGTTTCGTGTATAGAGTCATAGCATAATAGTTAATGTCCTTGATAGCAATCTTTGAACTCTATCTCCAATTTTCTAATGTTTTATATTGTTAACCAAAATATATTTTAAAATATTTTACAAAAGTTTTTCAAAGTTCATAATGTTTATAAACATGTTCAAACTATTTTACAAAGTACCAAACTGTTTCCTGGAGATTTGACCAGGCAACTAGTACTCGGCATCAGATAGTACTCGGCATCAGATAGTACTCGGCATCAACTAGTACTCGGCATCAGATAGTACTCGGCATCAGATAGTACTCGGAATCTAGAAGTACTCGTCGTAGTACTCGACATCCAGTGGAACTCGGCAACAGAAGTACTCGGCGTCCAGAAGCACTCGGCATCAAGGAGTATTCGGCGTAGTACTCGGCATCCAGGAGTACTCGGCATTAGAAGGCACGTTAGGCCAAGGAGGATCGTTCAGCCAAAGGGATTGTTCGGCCAGAATGCATCGTTCGGCCAGAAGGCACATTAGGCCAAGGAGGATCGTTCAGCCAAAGGGATCGTTCGGCCAGAATGCATCGTTCGGCCATAGAGCATTGTTCGGTTAAGCGCTTCGAACAGAGGCACGTTCGGCTTCGAATAATAACTATTCTGCACTTCCCACACATCAAACATACCGTTCGACATAGAAAGGGTGGTTTGGCATCATTGTGTTCGGCCTACCTGGTTCGGCATGCAGCGACCACTATACTTGGGCTAGAGTGTTCGGCTACCGAGCCCACCTGGGAAGTCCAACCCATCTTTGTCTATAAATAGAGGGGCAGGGTCACAGTGAAAATGACCTTTTTTGGGAGAACACTGGGGAGACTCTTCCATTTTTCAGACTCATCTTCTTTACTTAACAATTTCATTCAAGCATTTGATCTACGAATTGTATTTGTAATCAATCATTAAGAAGATCAATAAAGTTTAACCTCAAAGTGGACGTAGGCAATTACGCTGAACCACTATAAATTTGGTGTTCTTACTTTCTACATTTAAATTAGCATTGTCTTCTCTGTTTAATTTACCTTCATCGCTTATTTCTCTACATAATCTTTCTCTACGAGGTTAGTGACCAATTTTGGTGCTAACACTTTGGTGCTTTCACTGAGAATTGAATTCTCAGACCTTAAGGATCTGCTTTGAAGCTACTGGATTGAACAAATCCCCCAAAGAAGATCCAACTCATTGATAGGACATCAGTTCATTCTACTCAGAGTTCCAACCAATAACTCTACAATGGCGAGACCACGTACCAGGTCAGCTTCTCATAATGCGGATGCCCATGAAACTGCTAGCGTACAACAAGCAGGACCTAGCAATCAACCAGCAATTCCGGGTGTGGGAATTGCCACCCAGGACCAAACTCCAGTTGTCACCAGAATAGAGTTCAACGACTTGATGAGAGAACTCAGGGAAAGCAGGAGACAACTAGGAGAGCAGATGCAAGCTAACGCCAACCTGATGGCACAACTCACTCAACAGCAGCAACAGAATGCTGGGGGCAATCCCGCTCCTTATTCCTCATCCGATAGCTCAACTTCCTCTGATGAACCTCCCCGGCGCAGACGCCGTAAGACTGAAGCTGCACGGGCAGGTGCTGCTGTTCAGACAGTTGGAGGCCATGACCAAGCCGGAGCTGGAAACCTAAGAACTGGAGTGCAGGTGGAGGTTGGAGGCCCAGACCATCAAAACGCTAATGATGTCGAACCTCAAGATGCACATTTGGAAGATCGCCAGGAGAGGAGGCATCAGCCTGGCCAGTCACGTAGAACAGACTCCAACCTTCCATCTTCCATACAAACACCAGATCTGACAGCCATGGTCAGGCAATTGATGAAAGAAAATCAAGGCTTATCAAATGATGATTGGGGAGTATCAAGAAGTCATACTCCATTCACAGATGTTGTGCTATAGGCGGCGTACCCTCGGAAGTTTAGTATGCCTACTATCCTTGCATATGAGGGAAAGACTGACCCCAGACAACATGTTATGAGGTACGAGTGGATGATGGATTCAGCTAGAGCAAATGATGCCACCAAGTGTAGATGCTTTCCAATTACTTTATCTGGGATCGCTACTATGTGGTTTACCCGACTTCCTCCGCGGTCTGTATCCAATTTCGAGGAGTTGGCAAAGAAGTTTATTGAGCAGTTCAGGATACACACTACTCGTCCAAAGGACATAATGTCTCTATCAAGTGTAATCCAAAGTCCTGGGGAGTCACTAAAGGAATACTTACAAAGATTCCATGTTGCGGCAACTGAAGTCAGTAATCCCAACGATCATGCAATCCTAATGGCTATGACGAGAGGTGTGGATCCGGATTCTGAGTTTGGAGATTGGTTGGCAGGAAAACCTCCGACTACGCTAGAGCGTTTCTACTCAAAGGCACACCAGTTCATAAGGAGAGAGGAAGCTAGGTGGGTAAGACGAGATAAGACACCAGGACCTGTCCAAGAGTCCATAAAAAGCAACGTTGCTGTGAAACAGTCCGGGGACAACTCGAGAAAGGTCCAAGTCAATGTCCAGAATAAGTCCGGGCAGCCTAAGGAGTCCGGAGGAAGAAATCAAGGGAAGAAGAGAGAAGCGGGGAAGTGGAAATCGAGAATCCCAAGCTACAACGAGTATACCCCGCTGAACGCGTCTCTTGAGAACATTTACCTATTAACCTGCAATGCCTTTCAGTACAGAAAGCCACGTCCAAAAGAATCAACCGAGGAACAGAAACGGACCGGGAAATATTGCCGCTTCCACGAGACTTATGGGCACAATACGGAAGAGTGCAGGCACCTGCACGACGCTATCGAGAAGTTGATTAGGCAAAAGAAATTGAAAGAATTTGTGAAGGATCCACAGGAAGGAGGACAGGGAACGTCCAACCCAGGTCGTGCACCGGCTCCGCGTCATCCCGAGGAGCCTGCCCGAACTGTGGGTAGACTAGTCATAAACACAATCATCGGCGGACCTCACCCCGCGGATAAGAATTGGCAAGAGATGGAGCGGTATGCAAGTTCCCTGAAGCATGCAGATTTTGAGTGATGTTCGAACGTGGAGGATGGGACCCCTGCTAAGCAGCAGCGCGTAATGACAGACGATATAGTGTTCAGGAACAGAGATGCTGACCAAGTAGAGGCTCCAACCATCGACCCGATGGTCATATCTGCGACGATCGGACCGGCTTATGTCAAAAGAATTCTGATCGATTGTGGAAGTTCTGTCAACATCATCTTCAAGAAGGCTTATGACCAAATGAAGATGGAAACCAAGGACTTGAAACCATCCAAAGCTCATATACACGGCTTTAATGGCGCAGCAACCGATGCAGTGGGGTATGTTGAGTTACCAGTTGAACTGGGACAAGGCGAGCGTCGGAGGGTGCGAATCCTACCCTTCGTAGTTTTGGATGTGGATTCTCCGTATAATGTTTTCTTGGGCCGACCGGCCCTGGCTGAGTTTAGGGCAGCATTAGCCCCGTGGTGCTTAACTTTGAAGTTCCCAACTGACAAAGGGGTAGGTATTGTTCATGGTGACCAAGCAGCTGGTCGTTCCTGTTATGTGGCTGAGCTCCGAGAGGCCCATCGGAGGGAGAAAAGAAAGGTTGTGGACAATCCCGTCCGCATCCTTAACACGGATAATTGACAAGTAATGCCCGAGCCCTGGCTCGGGCATAATTCTCGGATCTTCAGAGACATAGATCCGAGAGACGACGATGAGAAACCTAGGGAAGAAAAGGCAGCGCCGGCTGAACTAACAGTTGACATTTCAGTTAGCCGAAACGACCCTTCGCGGATACTGAAGATCGGATCACAGCTTGGCCCCGCAATGACTGAAGACCTTAGTGACTTCCTCCGGGCGAATCTTAATGTTTTCGCCTGGACGCATTCTGATATGTGTGGGATTTATCCCGCCATCACGAGTCATATGTTGAACATAGACCCGAAATACGTCCCGGTTAAACAAAAGAGGAGAGGAATGGACCCGGAGAGGTCCGCTGCTCTCAGAGAGGAGGTGGACAAACTCAAAGCCAATGGGTTCGTCCGCGACGCCCTCTTTCCTGAATGGGTATCGAACCCCGTACTGGTGAAAAAGGCAAATGGGAAATTGAGAACTTGCGTAGACTATTCCGATTTGAACAAAGCGTGCCCCAAGGACAGTTTCCCGTTACCAAGGATCGTTCAATTGGTCGACTCCACCGCAGGACATGAGCTGTTATCATTCGTGGATGCATACTCGGGATACAACCAAATCCCGATGCACATTCCGGACTAAGAACACACCAGCTTTGTTACAGATGTCGGGCTATATTGCTATGTAGTAATGCCCTTCGGACTGAAGAACGCAAGAGCGACTTATCAGCATTTGGTGAATCGAATGTTCAAGGACCAGCTTGGTAGGATGATGGAAGTCTATGTGGATGACATGCTCGTGAAGTCACGACAGTCAAACGACCACATTCGAGACTTGGCTGAAATGTTCGACATACTCAGGTATTACGGGATAAAGATCAACCCTCTGAAGTGTTCCTTCGGCGTTGCGTCGGGAAAGTTTTTGGGATTCATTGTCAATGCTAGGGGAATTGAAGCTAACCCCGAAAAGATCCAAGCTATTCGAGATGTGCAAGTACCCAGGACTATAAAGCAGGTACAAAGCTTGAATGGAAAAGTAGCTGCGCTAAGTCGATTCATATCCAGGGCAACTGACAAGTGCATTCCTTTCTTTGATATAATAAAGAAAGGGAAGAGGAACTTCGAATGGACGTCTAGTTGTGAAGAATCATTCCGGGATCTGGTGAGGCATCTGGAGAGTCCACCAGTGCTGTCAAAACCAGTAGACCATGAGATGCTGTATGTATACTTGGCTGTATCCCCGCATGCGATAAGTGCGGCTTTAGTTCGCGAGGAGGACCGGATCCAGAAGCCGGTGTATTATGTTAGCAAGCGCTTAACGGGGGCAGAAAGAAATTACCCTAAAATCGAGAAATTGGCCTATTGCTTGGTGATTGCATCACGTAAGCTATGCCGTATTTTCAAGCACACTCAATCAGTGTTTATACCGATCAACCCTTGCGGCAGGTACTCCAACGACCAAAAACTTCTGGAAGGTTGCTAAAATGGAACATCGAGTTGAGCCAGTTTGATATTGCCTACTTGCCACGGAGAGCCATACAAGGGCAAGCATTAGCAGATTTCATCGCTGAGTTTACCATACCCATAGAACCAGATAATCATGACGTCATTCCCCCTGTTCGATGGAAATTATACACTGATGGGGCATCAAACGGCCGTTGCTCCGGCGCGGGTGTAGTTCTCATAACTCCGGAGAATCGATCGGTCTGTTATGCTTTGAAGCTTGATTTCCTAGCTACAAATAACGAAGTAGAATATGAAGCACTGATTGCTGGCTTGAAACTCATCGGGGAACTCGGGATCAAATCAGTTGAAATCTTTTATGACTCACAATTGGTGGTTTACCAAGTGCGGGGAGATTATCAAGCAAAGGGACAAAAGCTTGCTCCGTACCTTGTTCAGGTCCAAGAACTACTGTCGAATCTCGAGCATTATGACATTTCGCATGTCCCGCGCGAACAGAATAAAGAAGCCGACTTGTTGGCTAAGTTTGCAAGCACAGGCGACGCTCAGCAAATGGGATTGTATCCCGTTGAGGCCTTGCATGCCCCGAGCATAGACGAAATGAAAGTTGACCGTGTGTTGGAAACGGAAATCGAAAAGGAGTCGTGGATGACCCCGTTCAAACTGTACCTGACAACCGGGGCTTTACCAGAAAAAAGGAGCGAAAGACGACAGGTCCTTCGAAAGGCCGCACGATACGTGATGCAGGATGGATTAATGTATCGAAAAGGGTTCTCAGTCCCCTTATTACGGTGCATTGCTCATGATGAGACAAAGAGGGTCTTGAAAGAGGTTCACGAAGGGGAATGTGGTGACCATACCAGGGGGCAAACGCTAGCAAAAAAAATCCTCCGCTATGGATACTACTGGTCGACCGTGAATCGGGACGTTGCAGACTACGCAAGGAAATGTGACAAGTGTCAAAGATATGCGAAAATCCCGAGGACTCCATCAACGGAACTCACACAAATGGTTAGTCCCTGGCCATTTGAAATCTGGGGAATCGACATAATCGGCTCTTTGCCTATATCCAAGGGTGGTGCGAAATACGCGATAGTTGCAGTCGACTATTTCACAAAATGGGATAAGGCAGAACCCTTGGCCACAATCACCTCTAAGAAGGTCATTAACTTCGTTGTACGAAGCATTATATGCCGCTTTGGCCTTCCTCGCACCATCATTACAGACAACGGGACGCAATTTGAAAGCAGAGAGTTCAAAGAGTTCTGTTTAAAGTATGGCATCGAGAAGAAGTTCGCCGCCGTTGCACACCCAAAAGCTAACGGACAAGTCGAGGCCGTTAATAAAATAATCAAGTCAATACTGAAGAAGCGTCTGGAGAAAGTCGGAGGCAAGTGGGTAGATGAACTCCCGACAGCATTATGGGCTTATAGAACTACCCACAAGTCCGCGACCGGCCACACTCCATTTGCCTTGGCATACGGCTCTGAAGCCGTTATACCCGTGGAACTTGAAGTTCCATCGCACCGGGTGACATATTATGATCCCAAGACGAATCAGGACCTCTTGTTGGAATCACTGGATTGTATCGATGAAAAACATGAAGAGGCCGAATTAAGGGCGGCAGCACATAGGCACCGAGTCAAGCGTTACTACGACGGCAGAGTCTGCCCAAGGATATTTGATGTGGGTGATCTCGTTCTGAAACGAGTTTTCCCAGTACCTTCGCGTATGAATCCCAACTGGGAAGGTCCGTACGTCATTGAACGGAAGCTTGGAGAGGGAACATTCAAGCTAGCGACCGTTGATGGCATGACACTCCCCCGGGCGTGGAACAGCGAGCATTTGCGACATTATTACATTTAGTATGTTTCTTTCCTGTTTTAGGCACAGTTATTTCCTGTATGTTTTCATTCAGTTGCAGCTTAGTTTCCTTTTAACTATGTAATCAAGCAGTTTAGTTGTTTTTCATTAATAAAGGCTTGAAGCCCTATTTTCCACGAATTACTGATGTTTCTATATCTCATAGTCGGGTGATGAGTTACTAGAACTACATTATCCTGTACGATGCACGAACTCGTATAAACGATTTCAAATCTCCGAATCCCCAGAGCGCGGATCGGAGTACTCTAAGTCCCTAGAGCGCGGATTAGAGTATAAACGAATTTCAAATCTCCGAATCCCCAGAGCGCGGATCGAAGTACTCTAAGTCCCCAGAGCGCGGACTAGAGTATAAACGAATTTCAAATCTCCGAATCCCCAGAGCGCGGATCAGAGTACTCTAAGTCCCCAGAGCGCGGACTAGAGTATAAACGATTTCAAATCTCTGAATCCCCAGAGCGCGGATCAAAGTACTCTAACTCCCCAGAGCGCGGACTAGACTATAAACGATTTCAAATCTTCGAATCCCCATAGCATGGATCGGAGTACTCTAAGTCCCCAGAGCGCGGACTAGAGTATAAACGATTTCAAATCTCTGAATCCCCAAAGCACGGATCGGAGTACTCTAAGTCCCCAGAGCGAGGACTAGAGCATAAACGATTTCAAATCTCCGAATCCCCAGAGCGCGGATCGGAGTACTCTAAGTCCCCAGAGCGCGGACTAGAGTATAAACGATTTCAAATCTCTGAATCCCCAGAGCACGGATCGGAGTACTCTAAGTCCCCAGAGCGAGGACTAGAGCATAAACGATTTCAAATCTCCGAATCCCCAGAGCGTGGATCGGAGTACTCTAAGTCCCCAGAGCGCGGACTAGAGTATAAACGATTTCAAATCTCTGAATCCCCAGAGCGCGGATCGGAGTACTCTAAGTCCCCAGAGCGAGGACTAGAGCATAAACGATTTCAAATCTCTGAATCCCCAGAGCGCGGATCGGAGTACTCTAAGTCCCCAGAGCGCGGACTAGAGTACAAACGAATTTCAAATCTCCGAATCCCCAGAGCGCGGATCGGAGTACTCTAAGTCCCCAGAGCGAGGACTAGAGCATAAACGATTTCAAATCTCTAAATCCCATGAATGCGGATCAACTTACTCTAAATCCCTGGAGCACGGATTTAGAAAAAAGTCCAAGTACTCAAGAAATGTGGGACAAGAAGTATGCCACATCTGGAAATGTTCGAACAACACGAGAATGGACTGGGAAATAATGCAACTCCTAAAAACTTGAGTTATGGCCACGGTCAGTCAGCAAACCAAAGAAAAGTAAGAGAATTATTCAAGCGAAAAAGAAACTAAAACTTCGTTTAATAGTTCAAAATGGGGTTACACAGTTATCCCTCCAAAGCTTGGAGTCATGAACCTATCTATACTAACTACAGAGACAAAAGATAAAAGTAATTACAAGACTTAAGCAAGGAACTCGTTGAACGAGTATAGCGATTATTTCTTCGGTTTCTTCTTCTTGTCTTCTTTTATTTTTTCCGACGACTCCTCTCCCTCACGCTTTTTCTTGGATTTCTTGCTCACTAAAGAAGCGGAGTCAGGAGTAGGAGACAAAACATCCAGTGGTTTAAACCTGCCCGGGAGAATGATTTTCAGAGGTCTGTTCCGCGGGTCGGTAAGTTCCAGTATTTCAGGTTCGACTTTGACCTTGACCTTTTTCTTCTCCTCTTCGGCGAGGCGTTCCTTCATGCTCATCTTTGAGGTATGCTCAAAGGCGCCAGTGATTTCGATTTCATCGCTCCCTTCTGCAGGAGACGAAGTGTCAAGCTTGTCATCATCTAGCGCCCCGATCACTTGAGCGTCAGGGCCAGGAGTTACTCCCGCGTGAGCAACATCGCTTGTTTTCTCTGCCTCCTCCTTGGCATCATCGCTCCTCGGAGTTGGCTCGGGATCAGAGCAGCCTGCATGAAAACATAAAAAATGAACATTAGAACGAATAAATGCTGGAAAATAACAAGATCTTTTGACTTCTAGAAAAGAAGAGTTTCCTACCGGGTTCTGGTTGGCTATCGGTTGCGCGTGGGGTTTCACCCTCCAGGATAGGAGATAGCACGTGAACGCCAAGCCCGGGATCTTCAGGATCATAGCCGGCATGCTGCTCGAACGGGTCAAGTGTCGGCCGACCGGCCGGTTGAGCAGCGGGAGGAGCAGCAATATGAGGAGCCGTAGTCTCAGCCCCAGACGGGCCAGCTTCATCACTTTTCTCTTTTGGAAGGAGAGAGCCTTTGTTATAAAGCGCCAAAGCTGCGGATAAATCCGCTGGCTCATTCCCCCTAAGAAACTCCTTCACCAAGGCATCCTCATCGACCTCTTCAGAGCCTGAATCGATTTTCCTAATCTTCACCAGAGTTTCCCAGGCCTCAGCTAGGGATTCGAGATAGCCATCGCTCAAGAATGTCAAGTCGCGGTGCATAAGGACGCGGGCTCCATACTCAGCAATCAACGGGTCAAACATGCACTTGACCTCTTCCCTGCAGGCTTCTACGGCCGCCTCGAGGCGAGAATCAATCTCCTCCGCAGCTTTTTTTTGCCCTCCTCACGGGCTTCGTCCTTCATTTTTTCAACCCCAGCAAGTTCGTCATCGAGCTTCGTTTTCAGGAGCCGAGTAGCAACGATTTCATCACAGTATCGTTGTGACTCTTCTTGAGCAGCTACTTTGTCCTCTTTCTCCTTGGAAAGTAATTCCTTCAACTCTTTGACTTGTATAGCGAGCGCGTCCCTTTCTTTTTGGATGGAATCTTTTTCGAGGGCAAGGGCACCGCTACGCTGGACTGCTTCATTAAGTTCCTTCTTGTGAGCCACCTCTAAACGAGCGACTGCCTCAGCAGTATCTTTTGCGCTTTGCTCAGCGGCTTCCAGCTTCGACTTGTATGAAGCGAGCTCCTCGTCTTGGTGCTTGATGATGTTCTTGTCACAGCCAGCCTCCAATTTCAGACGATCAATCTCATATTGTCGCTCAACAGACACCTCCGAGATCTTTTCAACCAAGTGAACAAATGCGTCATGTTGAACATAGACGTCGTTGTTACAGGCAATGGCACTCTGCTTCACGTGCCCAGGAATATGATGGATAGCTGGGAGGAATTTCAGACCATCAAAGCAAATTTTTGGAAATTTGGCCTTAAGATCGACCATCTTTTCTGCTACAGTTGGGTCAACCGCGGGAGTAGGGGGAGGAGGCCTTGGAAGTTCTGCTCTTTTTCGTTGCTCCCGAATTTGCCTCGTACTCGACGAACCGGAGTGTTGTTCTCGAGGAGCATCGGGTTGGGACCCCTTCTGTAAAGACTTCTCTCTATCCGGCTCAGTTGGAGGAAGAGGATCACGGGACCGAGAAGATTGGGAATTGCCTTCTTACGATGAGATGAATCGCGGGGACGGTTGTCTTTATCTTCATAATCATCTCTGTCCCTACGTCTGCCCGAACCTGAATCCCATCCGGAATGATGAAATATGGAAGAGCCGTGAAGGCGATCGAATCCGTGAGAGCGCCCCATGTCACCTACAAAGAATAGAGATAACAACGAGTTAAGAAAGATCCGGGAAACAAGAAAAAACTTGAAGTGTATGATGGAATGCGTATGTGCGTGTGTGTCCTAGTGTTCCCCCCGACGGACCAGTTCTTTTGTCTTTACTAATCGGAGTATTGTCTCCCTGGACTGGGAGTTGAACTCCCGCATTGCCTCTAGCGGGCGAAGAAAACTTGAGGGCTTCAGGATCGTCAAACCCGTAATTAAGTATATCGTCGGGGATAGAAAGATTCGACAAACCCCTTAGAGAACTCTCCAGGTGCTGTGAGGAAGCCTCTTTCTCTAGCGGGATAGGCATATCTTTTGAAGTGCTGCCAACTTTCTCCTTCCGAATATTGTATTTTAACCTCTTCTTTCCCTTCGAAGGGGAGGATGACGTTTCAATGTCATGAACTTCGACCGCCGGATTCCAAGCGGGACCCACATTCTCACCTTGGGTCTCAGGAGCTTTGTCCTCTTTGCGCTCACCTTCTTCGTGCGTATCGGGAGTGCGGCGTGATGACGATCCGGCCTGTTTTTTCCCTTTACCGGATGCTGGCTTGGGAATGGAGACGCCCTCTGTAACGATCCTGAAATTTAGCGCTCGAAAATCAACATCAAATACCTTACTTGTATTCAACAGTCATATATTCAAACGTCAAACTTCAGTTCGCCGGAGCTTATAACGACATCAGATGAATATAAACAGCGGAAATAACTGAATATCATACATTACATCATAGATACAACATCATCATAATATCCAGTACTACATCAGAGTATCATAATACATATACCACACTCCAAATAAACATCATAATAGTACAACAATGATCACTAGCAAAAGTCTTCAGAGAAATGAAGACGATAGTGAATATCCATAACTAAGCACCTGGAGATCTAAAAAGCTTCCAAAATATCTTCAAAGTAAAAGTCCCCAAAATCTGATAGCTCCTAAACCCAAAATGAAACTCCAAAATCCAGCTAACACCAAAGCACGGAAAACCTGCTACTAGGCTGCCCGTGTAGAAATAATGGGCACCCAGAGTTTAGAAAAAAAAAACAATAAACTCCGGGTCAGTCATGGGACTGGTATGAGTAAACAAAAGTAATTGCTTTAAATAAAACAGATTTTAAAAGAATCTGATATGCTTTTTGGAAAATGAAACTACCATAAGACCTCCCGCCACACACACAATGCAAACGCAGAATTGGAGGAGATTTCTTCTTATGATAGTCAAACATGCTTAATACGAGAAAAATTCTTGATATTATTACTAGTGCATAGTGTAGAAAACATTTCGAAAATAGAATATAAATCTTAGCCAACATACGACCAGTATCGTATGCCTGCTATAGCTACCATCTAAACAGTGGTGACCACCGTACGTAAATGGCAGGTTCTACAACTAATACCGTACAAGTTTCGTATTGGGAAATGGATTTCCAACAAATGGTCAGGCTAAGGAACTTCCTTTCCTCCTGCCGAATGGGATCGCCTCTGGCTGGACGTCCCGAGAGACAAACTGCTCTCTGCCAAACAAGGCCGGGTTACCCCTGTAACAGGTAACTCACGAATATGCCATCCCCCGGTCCTTTGGGACCTTTATCCGAGGCGCCTCGATCAAACACACAATCACAATAAATGAGATCGGAGTATCCACATAGGTAAGTACCAGGGCTCCATACCTGATACCACCCTTTTCCAGAAGGAAATGACATACCCTAAAGGGCGCGACCCTCATAACCTTGCCGCAACATTCCTGTTTCGACCATTTCCGGGGAGTGAGGTCTGGCGAAGTCTCGTCCACAAAGCTACGCTTTTTCAAAAAGCCACGCTTTGGGTCAACAGATGATCAACCAATGATCACAAAGATAAATGATCAAACAAATGATCATATCGCAAATGATCAAACACTGATCATCACACAGCAACACTCAGCATGCCACATTACCAAATTGGGATATATCGCTGATAAATTTCAACTACATAACCTCTGAGCTCGTACGTCTCAGAGAAGGGTGTTAAGCTAAGAGAATAAATTCTCCGCCACCAACAGAAATGTATTTGAAAGAAATCAGCTTTATATCTCAAAATGTAATGTCAGACATGTAACCATACAAGTCTGTTCCGGGTTCGAACAGAACCGAAGGCACTTCCGAAGAAGTCCTTGCAATCCGGGTATTTACAATCCCGATCGGACTTCCCATCACTTAGGGAATCTCTATACCGGAGCAACTCAGTGCAGAGACAATCGATAGGTCGTCCTATCGTTTTCATAAAAAACCTGGTCTTCAACACCGGTCTTCAAATGCTATCCATTACGACGTATCACTATTCAGAATGGGTTGTATGACACAAAGGTCCTCTCCCGGCTAAACTGAATAATGATCGATAGATTTTTTTTTAACACATGGATATGACAATCACAGAGATTCATATTCAGGGTTCGATGTGGGTTTCGGATAACAAACTGAAATCCGACTCCCTGTCGCATCGAAGTAAAAATGTCGTTTATGGGCAAAGGGGTTTTCACATCAATACAGAATTAAATCACATATCACAGTTCAGTACCAAAACAATCACAGTATCATAATAGAAAATATCAATTCAGTACAGGATATTTGATGTTAGTCAATCATCTTTAATTTTTTTTTTTGGTGAATGTGATTTAAAAGTGCATTAACCACATAATTACCTTCATAATTCCTAATTTGATAATTAATTATCCTTAACTATAATTTAATTAGATTTTAAATTAACTTAACTAATTATCTTAATTTATTTCTTCTTAATTGTTAATGTATTAAATCTTAATTATCTTTATTAATTATTCTTTAAATTAATCCACTTTTAATTACCAGATAATTACAAATTATTAATTGTTTTATCATTATTTAATCATTATAAATAATTTTCGTTTTAAGTTAAAAACTTGAATATTTGATTTACTCTTCAAATATTTTATCAAATTAATTTCTTAAACAATTTTACTTTAAATTCAAAAAGGTTAACCCTTTCCTGATAACAACCCGAGCAAAATCTCAGGTTACTCGAGTAACCCTTCGAGCTTTTACCCATTTCCCCGAGACACTCCCCTGTACTCATCTTCTTCTTCTCTCTTTTTTTTTTCCAGTTAAGTTTAAGTTGACTCAAGTTTAAACTAGCAGCAGGTAAACAAACTCTCGTGCTCGAGTTCTATACCGAAGCAAACCCCATCTTCCTCGAGTAACTACTCGAGTCGTTCACGCTGACACTCTGACACCACTTCAAAGCCGTACACGTGCACATCAACGCGTCGCCGTTCTGGCGAACGTCGCGACCCTCGTCAAGTCGAAAAACTCACAGACACTCGAATTCAAAAATCAACTCGAAGCCATTGTCTCGAAATCAAAGTTTCACCATTTCGTCGAACTGTATCTCGAAACCCACCAGCCTAAACGCCTCGTCCTCCTCGCACAGTTCACCAGAAAGCCCACGATTTCGGCCATAGCATGTCGACACTTCGTACAACCATTTTCCAAAAGCATTTACGACTCGATCGTGTGATGAAGACGAACTCGACACATTACAGACAAGTGTAAGGACTCGAAGTAAAACCCTAAATTGAATTCGGCCCCAAAATCTACGCATTTGAAAAATTCTTCTAACATTTTTCTGGTGATCTCACACCAACACTCTAGCTTCATGTCAAATTTCATCAACAATAATTGATCGAATCATCTGTTGTTCATATAAAAGCATTTTCGGTTCACTAACAAACTGCTCTGTGAATAGTTAATTAAAAATTAAGATTTTTGTCTTAAAAATCATAGCTTTGTATGTTGTTTCAACATATAAATTCAAATTTACAAATCAAGTTATTCGAATTTTGATCCTTACTTTACTTTTACTGGTAACTTGAATAAACAGTATGTATAAAAGACTGTCAAACTCCAATCAAGGTTACAGGCCTTTGATTTAAGATAAACAACTTGAATTTAGCAACAATACCTAAGTTTAAAACATTTATATGAAGAAGTGTTTACAAATTCCTTCGTTTTACTTTGTTCAGATACTCAAATTTCTGAAGATCAGCTACATATGCTACCAGAGCAACAGTAAGTACTAAGGGCTACTTATCTAAGCAGATATCAAAGCACATACCATTTGCAAGCTAAAGATACAAGTTTAACTTGAAAATAGGAAGTTTACTCACCTTGTATGTATTTTGAAAACAGAGAACACTTTTTCTTTTATTTCGAAAGCCTGCAGATTTGAATCTCCCCCTTTGAAACTTTCTTGCTTTGTTTTGTAAATTGATCTCTAGTTTGGAAATATAGTGAAGTTTATATTTTTTTCTTTCTCAGTTTTTTTTTCTTTTTCTATGTTATGTTTGAACGAACTGATATTGAGAAATGAAGATGTATAAAAGATGTTTAGAGAAGACTTGTTTGTACAAGTGGTTCGTATACAAGTACAGGGATTCTTTTGGTTCGGTCAGAAAATTTGAAAGTTGGAGGCTGATATGATTTTCTTCCTTGCTTGAGAAGATGGCATTAAATGCATGTGTTCCCATATTAGTTTACATGTAATCTTTTTTTATTTTCCAAGTACAAATTTCTTTTGTTTTGTAAAGATATTTTCTTTTGAACGTGTACTAGTGTCTTCCTCATCAAGCCAACGTATATATATTTCTTTTGTTCATATACATACTTATACTTATCTTTTCCCATAATTTATAGTGTTGATATCTCTTGTTTGTTTTATGTATGTAAGTATATTTTATTTCATTTTGTATATATTTTATTTTATTTTTATTATTTTCTAACTTAAAACTCAATTCAATATATATATATATATAACATATAAGATGTTTAAATTCAAGTGATTTTAAATTCAAAAGAAATTGGAATTTTATTCATTTTAAATCAACACCTTATTTTATTTATTTTAATTTAAACTTTTAAATTTTTTTTAAATTACCAAAAATTTAAATAAATTACTAAATTTAATTTAATAAAATCTGGGATGTTACAATATCCCCTCCTTAAGAAAATTTCGTCCTCGAAATTTGAAAGAGAGAAAAACAATGAAGAACATACGAATGCAAAAGATAGAGAAATGGCTTACCAGTTTAAGCCGAGATGTCTACTCTGCAATTGGGATATGATTTCTTCATATTATCTTCGGTTTCCCAAGTACAGTCCTTTGAATCGCCACTCCATTGAACTTTGACCAGCTTCACAACTTTGTTTCTCAATCGCTTCTCATCACGATCTACAATCTTGATTGGTTCTCTTCTGACCGTTAAATTCGGAGTGATTTCAATATCCTATTGAGCAGCTTCTTCAATAATACTGTTTGGATCATGCACATATTTCCGAAGACTAGAAACGTGGAACACATCATGCACGCCAGACAACCAGTTGGGTAGCTTCACTCGATATGCCAGAGGACCAATCCTTTCCAGAATAGGAAAAGGACCAATATAACGTGGTGCTAGCTTTCCAGTTTTCCCGAACCTCAATACACCCCGCATTGGAGATACTTTCAGAAATACAGAATCTCCAACCTGAAATTCCAAATCTCTTCTTCGGCGGTCATAATAGCTTTTCTGACGGCTTTGGGCAGTTAATAACTTTTTTCGGATAAAATCAACCTTTTCCGTGGCTTCTTTGATCATATCTGGTCCAAGGATGAGTCTGTCACCCGATTCGATCCAGCATGCAGGTGATCGACACGGACGACCATATAAAGCTTCGAAAGGAGCCATTTCAATACTGGCTTGATAACTGTTGTTATAAGAAAATTCTACCAGATGTAAATGGTCCTCCCAAGAACCACCAAAATCATGAACGCAAGCTCGCAATAAGTCTTCTAGAATTCGATTAACCCTTTCTGTCTGTCCATCAGATTGCGGGTGATAAGCAGTACTGAAATTTAATTTCGTTCCCAATGCGTCCTGGAACGCCTCCCAAAATCTACTAGTGAAGATCGGGTCTCGATCACTCACTATGCTGCTGGGAATACCATGGAGACGAACAATTTCCTTTATATATATCCCTGCTAAGCTTGCTGCAGTCCGAGTGGATTTCACTGGAATAAAGTGAGCAGTTTTGGTTAGACGGTCCACTATAACCCAAATCGCTTCATTACCCTTCTTGGTTCGTGGCAATCCGTCGATGAAATCCATCGATACTTGATCCCACTTCCATTTCGGTACTTCCAAAGGTTGAAGTAAACCGGCCACTTTCCTTTGATCGCTTTTGATTTGCTGACAAGTAGCACAGCGACTTACATATATCGAGATGTCTCTTTTCATCGTTTTCCACCAAAATGTTCTTTTAATATCACGGTACATCTTATTGACTCCTGGATGGATACTGAGTTTGGACTTGTGGCATTCGTCCAAAACTTCTCGCTTTAATTCTGGGATATCTGGCACACAAAGCCTGCCTTTCAGTCTTATATCCCCTCTATTATCAATTTCAAAACTGGAATCTTCACTACCATCTATTCTTCTACGAATTTCACGAAGAAACTTGTCTTCTGTCTGCCGTCTTGCAATTCTTTTGAGAAGAGTAGGAGCAATGACAAGATGAGCAAGAATAGCATGCTTTCTACTCAAAGCATCGGCAACTACATTGGCTTTTCCCGGAGTATATAGAATATCCAAGTCATAGGATGCCAGAAATTCCAACCAACGTTGTTGTCGCAGATTCAAATCCTTCTGGGTAAAGAGATATTTCAAAGATTTGTGGTCGGTGAATAATTCGAATTTTTCACCTATAACAGAAAAATTTATTAAGTACAAGTATATGTTAAGTTAATTTGAACTTAAAATTTCTTTTAGAAAGCTGAAGGAGATTCTTACCCAGAAGATAATGTCGCCAGATCTTTAAGGCGAAAATAACAGCTAAAAGCTCTAAATCATGTGTTGGGTAGTTTTTCTCGTGCGGACGTAATTGTCTACTCGCGTAGGCAACTACCTTTCCATTCTGCATCAATACTGCACCTACCCCATCACCACACGCATCGGTATAGACAGATAAACCCTGGTTCCCGTTGATAATCGCGAGAACAGGAGCGGTGGTTAATCTCTTCTTTAACTCCTGAAAAGCTTCATCACATTTCGGAGTCCAGTTAAATTTTGCATTCTTCATCGTTAACTTAGTCATTGGACTAGCTATCTTAGAAAAGTCCTGAACGAACTTTCGATAATAACCTGCTAAACCCAAAAAGCTTCGAACTTCCTTCGGAGTAGTAGGTTGCTTCCAGTCTAGAATAGAAGAAATCTTACTGGGATCAACAGAAATTCCTTCTTCATTAACAATATGGCCAAGAAATTTAACCTCATTGACCCAAAAATGGCATTTAGAGAATTTGGCGAATAAGACGTTTCTTCTTAATATTTCCAAAACAATTCTGAGATGTTCAGAATGCTCCTCCTCAGTTTTGGAATAAATCAGGATATCATCAATAAATACAAGAACGAATTCATTCAATACTTCCCGGAACACACGAGTCATAAGATCTACGAAATATGCTGGAGCATTGGTTAGCCCGAAAGGCATGACTAACCATTCATAGAACATATTAGGACCCCTGAAAGCGGTCAAAGGAACACAATCTTTGGCGATTCGTAACTGATGGAACCCCTGAGCCAGATCCATCTTCGAAAAGAAACGAGCGCCGTGAAGTTGATCAAATAGATCGTCAATTCTAGGTAGAGGAAATTTATTCTTGAGAGTCTGCTTATTGAGATCGCGGTAGTCAACACACAATCTCAAAGATCCGTCCGATTTAGCAACAAACACAACGGCTGAACCCCATTCAGAAACACTAGGACGAATTAATCCTTTGCTTAGCAGATCATTAGTTTGCTTGACTAATTCACCCTTTTCTCTGGGCGCCATCCTGCGACTTGCGTGAACTACAGGACGAGCATTTGGAATTAAGTCAATTCTGAATTCAATTTCTCGATGTGGAGGTAAGGATTTCACTTCTTCGAACACGTCTGGAAAATCTCTAACAATAGGTATAGACTCCAAACTAGGTTCAGAATATCCCAAATTATACATCAACCCTTCTCTTTTAGGACTAGGGTCCTCACAAGAAATCTCAATAAAATCTCCAGATTCAGTTTTAATCGAAATCAATCGATTGCTACAATCCAATTTGGCTTCGTATTTCGCTAGCCAATCCATTCCGAGTAAGATTTCGAATTCCTTGAAATCAAGGACAAAGAGACCAATAGGGAATTGGTAATAAGAATATGAGATAGGAACATCTCTACATCGAAGACAAAGGTTTGCAGGGCCTCCTACTGGATTCTTTACGCATATAGGCTCCTCAACGAAATCAGGTTCAAGATTTAATTCATTTACAGTTTGTTGAGAAATAAAACTATGTGTAGCACCCGTGTCAAACAAAACTCGAACAATTCTATCATAAATAGTAAGGTTACCTTCCAGAACTCCCTTCCCCTTTTCTACTTTAGAAGTTGCGGGTTGATCTTTCACTGCGTACACCTTTGCTACCTGTGCTTTCTTCATCATTGGGCAGTGCTTTACTTCATGTCCCTCTTCCTGACAAGCATAGCATTTCTTGGACTTCGCTGGAACGAATTGATTCGCTTGTTTCTTAGGCTTCGTACAACTAGTTGAGTAGTGGCCTTTCTCTTGACAATTATAGCAAGTAACATTCTCTGCTGTATTTCCCTGGTTGCTCTCCTTCTTCTTCTTACCCTGCCATGGTTTCTTGCCTCCAAATTTCCTTTTTTTCCAATTTGGATTACCCGTATTTCCTCCCTCCTTCGGGACCTCTTGCATATCCAAAGTAGCATACCTATACCCCATATCAATAAGATTAGAAAAAGGCTCTTTGACGTGGCCAGTCATCCTTTCGTGGAACTTCTTATTCATCCCCCGAATAAACTTTTCATTCATCTTCAAAGGTGTGTTCACCAACTCTGGACCAAAACGAGACAATTCATTGAATTTGTTTAGATACTCCTCAAATGACAAACTCCCTTGCTTCAAGTCCATGAACTCCTGATACATACGAGAAATCCCAGCTGATGGCATATAGCGCTTCTCAAATACTTCTTTAAATCTCTCCCAAGAAAACTCGTCTTCCGGCTTATCCACAGTGACTGTCTCCCACCATGCTAAAGCTTCTTCTTGAAGTTGCCAAGAAGCTATCAGTCGCATTTGATCATTCTCCAACTTAAGCCCTCTAAAAATTCTTTCACAAGATCTGATCCATGCTTGGGCCTCAACAACAGACTCCTTGCCGGTGAACGGCTTACCACCAAGCTTCGAGAAATTCTTATATAAGTCAGCCAGATTCGGCTGATGCTGAGTAGGTAAAGCTGCTACTGCTATTGGGGGAATTTGATTAGCTGTTGTGGCATTTCCTTGACCCCTAGTTCTTCCTCTTCGTCCGCTCATCCTTACTATCTGTAATTAGTAAGAAAACAGGATTTAGATCCACGGACAATATATCTCAAGGAATATCAGCAGTAAAAAGAAATAGACAAGGAAAATTCAAGTTTCGGGTTATACTCATTCTAGGATATACTTCACCCTATCTCTAATGAGCCATCTAATGTGTTATACTCCTTAGCTAAAGTTCTTACTCAACCTTCAGCTCTGATACCAAATGTAACGATCCTGAAATTTAGCGCTCGAAAATCAACATCAAATACCTTACTTGTATTCAACAGTCAGATATTCAAACGTCAAACTTCAGTTCGCCGGAGCTTATAACGACATCAGATGAATATAAACAGCGGAAATAACTGAATATCATACATTACATCATAGATACAACATCATCATAATATCCAGTACTACATCAGAGTATCATAATACATATACCACACTCCAAATAAACATCATAATAGTACAACAATGATCACTAGCAAAAGTCTTCAGAGAAATGAAGACGATAGTGAATATCCATAACTAAGCACCTGGAGATCTAAAAAGCTTCCAAAATATCTTCAAAGTAAAAGTCCCCAAAATCTGATAGCTCCTAAACCCAAAATGAAACTCCAAAATCCAGCTAACACCAAAGCACGGAAAACCTGCTACTAGGCTGCCCGTGTAGAAATAATGGGCACCCAGAGTTCAGAAAAAAAAACAATAAACTCCGGGTCAGTCATGGGACTGGTATGAGTAAACAAAAGTAATTGCTTTAAATAAAACAGATTTTAAAAGAATCCGATATGTTTTTTGGAAAATGAAACTACCATAAGACCTCCCGCCACACACACAATGCAAACGCAGAATTGGAGGAGATTTCTTCTTATGATAGTCAAACATGCTTAATACGAGAAAAATTCTTGATATTATTACTAGTGCATAGTGTAGAAAACATTTCGAAAATAGAATATAAATCTTAGCCAACATACGACCAGTATCGTATGCCTGCTATAGCTACCATCTAAACAGTGGTGACCACCGTACGTAAATGGCAGGTTCTACAACTAATACCGTACAAGATTCGTATTGGGAAATGGATTTCCAACAAATGGTCAGGCTAAGGAACTTCCTTTCCTCCTGCCGAATGGGATCGCCTCTGGCTGGACGTCCCGAGAGACAAACTGCTCTCTGCCAAACAAGGCCGGGTTACCCCTGTAACAGGTAACTCACGAATATGCCATCCCCCGGTCCTTTGGGACCTTTATCCGAGGCGCCTCGATCAAACACACAATCATAATAAATGAGATCGGAGTATCCACATAGGTAAGTACCAGGGCTCCATACCTGATACCACCCTTTTCCAGAAGGAAATGACATACCCTAAAGGGCGCGACCCTCATAACCTTACCGCAACATTCCTGTTTCGACCATTTCCGGGGAGTGAGGTCTGGCGAAGTCTCATCCACAAAGCTACGCTTTTTCAAAAAGCCACGCTTTGGGTCAACAGATGATCAACCAATGATCACAAAGATAAATGATCAAACAAATGATCATATCGCAAATGATCAAACACTGATCATCACACAGCAACACTCAGCATGCCACATTACCAAATTGGGATATATCGCTGATAAATTTCAACTACATAACCTCTGAGCTCGTACGTCTCAGAGAAGGGTGTTAAGCTAAGAGAATAAATTCTCCGCCACCAACAGAAATGTATTTGAAAGAAATCAGCTTTATATCTCAAAATGTAATGTCAGACATGTAACCATACAAGTCTGTTCCGGGTTCGAACAGAACCGAAGGCACTTCCGAAGAAGTCCTTGCAATCCGGGTATTTACAATCCCGATCGGACTTCCCATCACTTAGGGAATCTCTATACCGGAGCAACTCAGTGCAGAGACAATCGATAGGTCGTCCTATCGTTTTCATAAAAAACCCGGTCTTCAACACCGGTCTTCAAATGCTATCCATTACGACGTATCACTATTCAGAATGGGTTGTATGACACAAAGGTCCTCTCCCGGCTAAACTGAATAATGATCGATAGATTTTTTTTTAACACATGGATATGACAATCACAGAGATTCATATTCAGGGTTCGATGTGGGTTTCGGATAACAAACTGAAATCCGACTCCCTGTCGCATCGAAGTAAAAATGTCGTTTATGGGCAAAGGGGTTTTCACATCAATACAGAATTAAATCACATATCACAGTTCAGTACCAAAACAATCACAGTATCATAATAGAAAATATCAATTCAGTACAGGATATTTGATGATAGTCAATCATCTTTAATTTTTTTTTTTGGTGAATGTGATTTAAAAGTGCATTAACCACATAATTACCTTCATAATTCCTAATTTGATAATTAATTATCCTTAACTATAATTTAATTAGATTTTAAATTAACTTAACTAATTATCTTAATTTATTTCTTCTTAATTGTTAATGTATTAAATCTTAATTATCTTTATTAATTATTCTTTAAATTAATCCACTTTTAATTACCAGATAATTACAAATTATTAATTGTTTTATCATTATTTAATCATTATAAATAATTTTCGTTTTAAGTTAAAAACTTGAATATTTGATTTACTCTTCAAATATTTTATCAAATTAATTTCTTAAACAATTTTACTTTAAATTCAAAAAGGTTAACCCTTTCCTGATAACAACCCGAGCAAAATCTCAGGTTACTCGAGTAACCCTTCGAGCTTTTACCCATTTCCCCGAGACACTCCCCTGTACTCATCTTCTTCTTCTCTCTCTTTTTTTTCCAGTTAAGTTTAAGTTGACTCAAGTTTAAACTAGCAGCAGGTAAACAAACTCTCGTGCTCGAGTTCTATACCGAAGCAAACCCCATCTTCCTCGAGTAACTACTCGAGTCGTTCACGCTGACACTCTGACACCACTTCAAAGCCGTACACGTGCACATCAACGCGTCGCCGTTCTGGCGAACGTCGCGACCCTCGTCAAGTCGAAAAACTCACAGACACTCGAATTCAAAAATCAACTCGAAGCCATTGTCTCGAAATCAAAGTTTCACCATTTCGTCGAACTGTATCTCGAAACCCACCAGCCTAAACGCCTCGTCCTCCTCGCACAGTTCACCAGAAAGCCCACGATTTCGGCCATAGCATGTCGACACTTCGTACAACCATTTTCCAAAAGCATTTACGACTCGATCGTGTGATGAAGACGAACTCGACACATTACAGACAAGTGTAAGGACTCGAAGTAAAACCCTAAATTGAATTCGGCCCCAAAATCTACGCATTTGAAAAATTCTTCTAACATTTTTCTGGTGATCTCACACCAACACTCTAGCTTCATGTCAAATTTCATCAACAATAATTGATCGAATCATCTGTTGTTCATATAAAAGCATTTTCGGTTCACTAACAAACTGCTCTGTGAATAGTTAATTAAAAATTAAGATTTTTGTCTTAAAAATCATAGCTTTGTATGTTGTTTCAACATATAAATTCAAATTTACAAATCAAGTTATTCGAATTTTGATCCTTACTTTACTTTTACTGGTAACTTGAATAAACAGTATGTATAAAAGACTGTCAAACTCCAATCAAGGTTACAGGCCTTTGATTTAAGATAAACAACTTGAATTTAGCAACAATACCTAAGTTTAAAACATTTATATGAAGAAGTGTTTACAAATTCCTTCGCTTTACTTTGTTCAGATACTCAAATTTCTGAAGATCAGCTACATATGCTACCAGAGCAACAGGAAGTACTAAGGGTTACTTATCTAAGCAGATATCAAAGCACATACCATTTGCAAGCTAAAGATACAAGTTTAACTTGAAAATAGGAAGTTTACTCACCTTGTATGTATTTTGAAAACAGAGAACACTTTTTCTTTTGTTTTGAAAGCCTGCAGATTTGAATCTCCCCCTTTGAAACTTTCTTGCTTTGTTTTGTAAATTGATCTCTAGTTTGGAAATATAGTGAAGTTTATATTTTTTTCTTTCTCAGTTTTTTTTTCTTTTTCTATGTTATGTTTGAACGAACTGATATTGAGAAATGAAGATGTATAAAAGATGTTTAGAGAAGACTTGTTTGTACAAGTGGTTCGTATACAAGTACAGGGATTCTTTTGGTTCGGTCAGAAAATTTGAAAGTTGGAGGCTGATATGATTTTCTTCCTTGCTTGAGAAGATGGCATTAAATGCATGTGTTCCCATATTAGTTTACATGTAATCTTTTTTTATTTTCCAAGTACAAATTTCTTTTGTTTTGTAAAGATATTTTCTTTTGAACGTGTACTAGTGTCTTCCTCATCAAGCCAACGTATATATATTTCTTTTGTTCATATACATACTTATACTTATCTTTTCCCATAATTTATAGTGTTGATATCTCTTGTTTGTATTATGTATGTAAGTATATTTTATTTCATTTTGTATATATTTTATTTTATTTTTATTATTTTCTAACTTAAAACTCAATTCAATATATATAAATATATATATATAACATATAAGATGTTTAAATTCAAGTGATTTTAAATTCAAAAGAAATTGGAATTTTATTCATTTTAAATCAACACCTTATTTTATTTATTTTAATTTAAACTTTTCAATTTTTTTTAAATTACCAAAAATTTAAATAAATTACTAAATTTAATTTAATAAAATCTGGGATGTTACACCCTCCGGGAGGCTAATCCGACGACTTGGGGCTAGCAAGCCGAACCTTGACAATGATTCATTCGAAATGATGGTTCGCACGTCTCGTTCCTCGGCAGGAAGAGCTCTAATGGCCTCAACGGCCTCAGAATATCCTCGACCCTCCGGACGCGGGTTGATACCTGAAAAGATGAAACGAGGAGTTAGAAAAAGCATGACTCCAATTAAACGCGAATGATGACTCATCAAAGAGACTTACTGCCTTCAACCCATCACCTCGCAAAACCAGGAGGGCAACGCACGTAGAACCATTCCTGTTTGTACAGGGCGAATTTACTGCATGCTCCTGTCAAGATTTGGCATTTGTGGTACGGCTCGAGGAACATGAAGGAAGAGCTGTCTTTCCATTTCTTGATCATATAGATGTATCTGATGTCGCCAGAGGTTGGAGGTCTAGAGAAGACGGCCATAAAGAGTAGATAGGTCTCATATAGAAATGCGTGACCGTTCGGATGCAGCTGCGACGGAGCAATGTCGATGTACTGCAACACGTCCCGGAGGAATAAATTAAACGGAAGCACGCTGTCCATCCAACACATGAACTTGTTGCATGTGGTATATCTGACTAGGGGCAGGTGAGGACGATCGTGTCGCGAAGGGACTAACACATCGGCGAAAGGAATCCCGTGAACGGAGCATATCCGTCGAAGTGCGGCTTCATTGATCTTCGAAGCTTGTGAATCGATCGGGTTGTCTAAAAGAATTGTTGCCTCCAAGGCATCGGGTGCTAAGTTATGGGCAGGGGAAGTCGACGGATTTGAAATATCAGCGGCTTCTTGCCTTGATGACGGCCCAGGCCTGTCAGATATGGTGGCGGAGCTAGACTTCATAGACATCCCTAATGAATAATGAATCTGTTTAAGTGCCTGCGAAAACTATACTTGAAAAACGTTGAACGTTAGAGTTAACAACACGAATATTCCCCCCATGTGGTGTGTGATCTAGTGCAAGCAATCGTGTAAAAGCATTGAAAGTTTGAAGGTTGCAAAGTTGTTGCTATAAAACTGAGCATCAAGTCATCGCCTTCGGAGACCGTCATCGCTGACCGTCCCCAGAAGCCTGCCTTTTAGCGATTACGATTCCAGATCCAGAAAACGTATGGTAATCTGAGATTCAGATTTACGTTACGGAAGCTAAGAAGTTGGTGGTCCAGGTCGGCTTCACATATGCTAGAGTGCTTTGGGCCCTGTTTCTCGTTTTGCTATACGGGTGGATATAGTTAATAAATTTCACGACTATTCGGCTAAGTCTATTGTTCGGCTAAGTCTATTGTTCGGCTAAAGTCATTGTTCGGCTAAAGTATTGTCCAGCTAAAGTCATTGTTCGGCTAAAGCATTGTTCGGCTAAAGTCATTGTTCGGCTAAAGCATTGTCCGGCTAAAGTCATTGTTCGGCTAAAGCATTGTTTGGCTAAAGTCATTGTTCGGCTAAGTCCTGGTTCGGCTAAAGTCATTGTTCGGCTAAAGCATTGTCCGGCTAAAGTCATTGTTCGGCTAAAGCATTGTCCGACTAAAGTCATTGTTCGGCTAAAGCATTGTTCGGCTAAAGTCATTGTTCGGCCTTGTTTTGTTCGACGTGTTTTAGCCTAAGTATGGTACGGTGTTTGTGACTGTTCGGCTGAAATGACCATCGGCACGCTGTCTTCAACATTGGCCTTGTCTCTTCCTCCATCCACACCGAACCACAAGGGAAAATCGTTCGGCAAGTCGTACCAGACCAGACTGCTCGATGCCCCCAGTCATCTCCTACTTCCTCCATGTTTCTACTTCCACCAATCTGGTCCGACATAAAATACCTATGTCGAACCACAGTGTGTCTATCATTGATTTCTGGAAAAAAACTCATCTCTATTTACACTTCCTACCACCCTCGTCGCGTGACTCGACATTTTGTCCAAGGCTCGATTTATCCCATCAATTAAGGGAGTTCGAACATAAAGGCTGTATTGAGATGAAAGGATCGGTACCTAGTTGGTAAGGAAGAGACTTGGGAAGAATCGGCGAGTTGTATGCTGCTAGGTTCGGCAGGGGCAAGGCAGAGGTATTGGAAGTGTGAAAAGGAAAAGAAGGATAGAGGTGCTGGCTTTTATAGGGAAACAGAAGAAGTCGAAAAAGCTACATCCGGTGGAATCGGTCAAGGTCATGACGTTCGGCATCGGCGTATAAGAGTGTCCGGCACTGAAGGTTCATTCGAACAGAGGCACGTCCAGTTACGAATGCCTCGTTCGGCATCTGGGAAACGTTCGGCACACACCTAAACCACTGGAATTCTCAAAAAGACATCTCCGTTCGAGGTTAGTCAAGGGTTTAAGACGAGACGAAAAAGTTACATGATTCAAAGCGTACCACGTTCGGCCACGCGATACACTTTGGGGGGCAAGTGTTTCCTGGAGATTTGACCAGGCAACTAGTACTCGGCATCAGATAGTACTCGGCATCAACTAGTACTCGGCATCAGATAGTACTCGGCATCAACTAGTACTCAGCATCAGATAGTACTCGGCATCAGATAGTACTCGGCATCAGATAGTACTCGGCATCAGATAGTACTCGGCATCTAGAAGTACTCGGCGTAGTACTCGACATCCAGTGGAACTCGGAAATAGAAGTACTCGGCGTCCAGAAGCACTCGGCATCAAGGAGTACTCGGCGTAGTACTCGGCATCCAGGAGTACTCGGCATTAGAAGGCACGTTAGGCCAAGGAGGATCGTTCGGCCAAAGGGATCGTTCGGCCAGAATGTATCGTTCGGCCAGAATGCATCGTTCGGCCAGAAGGCACATTAGGCCAAGGAGGATCATTCGGCCAAAGGGATCGTTCGGCCAGAATGCATCGTTCGGCCAGAGAGCATTGTTCGGTCAAGCGCTTCGGACAGAGGCACGTTCGGCTTCGACTGACAACTATTCTGCACTTCCCACACATCAAACATACCGTTCGGCATAGAAAGGGTGGTTCGGCATCATTGTGTTCGGCCTACCTGGTTCGGCATGCAGCGACCACTATACTTGGGCTAGAGTGTTCGGCTACCGAGCCCACCTGGGAAGTCCAGCCCATCTTTGTCTATAAATAGAGGGGCAGGGTCACAGTGAAAAGGACCTTTTTTGGGAGAACACTGGGGAGACTCTGCCATTTTTCAGACTCATCTTCTTTACTTAACAATTTCATTCAAGCATTTGATCTATGAATTGTATTTGTAATCAATCATTAAGAAGATCAATAAAGTTTAACCTCAAAGTGGATGTAGGCAATTACGCTGAACCACTATAAATTTGGTGTTCTTACTTTCTGCATTTAAATTAGCATTGTCTTCTCTGTTTAATTTACCTTCATCACTTATTTCTCTACATAATCTTTCTCTACGAGGTTAGTGACCAATTTTGGTGCTAACACAAACTATTTTACAAAGTATAGGATTTCAAAACAATTTAAAAGAAAATAATTTTTATTTTTGAAATAGCATATGTCGACATATAGGCATAAGGTATGTCGACATACATGCCACCAATTGGTTTCGAATTTCAAAGGAAGTGTCTATTCATCGCAACTCTTCAGGAATAAACACATCTGTTGATTTACTATATAAAGGGGAGTGCAAATGAATTTTTTGATAACTAATTACTTACTTTCTTCCCTTCTCTTACTCTCTTGAAAATTCCATATTCAAATCTCTTCAAAATCATTCAGAATCAGTTCATACTTCTTCGTATCGATTCAATACTACTTTCTTACTGTTTTGGAAACTTCTCTCTCTATTCAAAGATCAAAGTGCCATCTAAGAGGCTATAGGATCCATTGTATCCAAAGTAAGAATTTGTCTTTGGAAAAACTATCAACTCTATTTGTATTTGCTTGGGTTTGCTTATAGCCTATTCATATCTGGTGGGTATGCTTATAGCCCAGTCAAATCAAGTGAGAGGGTGTGTCTCATTGTCTCGAAATTGAGATTGTATTTGGGATTGCCTTCTGCCCAGTTAATGATGGGCATTTGAAAGAAATATGTACAAGCAATTGTATGAGACTAGATGTAGGAGAAATCAGAACCATTATAAAATCCCTTGTGTCATCTCTTTAACTTTTTACTTTACTTTACTGCTTTTAATTTTATCTATTATTAGATCTATAACTAACTGTTAGTATAATTCTGTGTTGATAATCTGTGATTTAATATTGATGTTCAAAGAAAATTAAAAAGATTTACATAAGTCAGAAGATACTATTCACCCCCCTCTAGTGTTACATTAGCCGTAAGATCCATGATTACGCAACCCACATTTGGCATCGGAGCAATAGGTTTCATAAAACTCGTAATTTGATTTTTGAAAAAGTATAAATAGCTAGTAATATTGTTAGTACTCTTTTTAACACTTTTATGGAAAAACAATGATGTGAAACCAATATATTACTTTCAAGTAGATTAAAAACTAATCATTTTGAAAAGTCAGTTGATATTTTGAAAAGGTATAGTTTTGAATTGCAGGAACAAGTTTGTTATATGGCTAAGGTGAACATACACTTGATATTCATTCATCATGAATCGAGAAGGTCAAATGGATACTGGACAGTGGATGTTCAAGACACATGACTGGAAATATGAAAATCTTGAAAGATATTATTCCAAAGATGGTGGATCAGTTAAATTTGGAGACAACTCAATATGATATGTGATAGGCATCGGCAATGTCGATAACTCTAAAAGTCCTACTATTCCTAATGTTTTACAAGTTAGGAATTTGGAATATAATCTGCTTAGTATTAGTCAATTGTGTGATAAGGGTTTTGAAAATTAAGTTTGAAAAAGATAATTTTCATATCGAAGATAATGAGTCAAACATATCTTTGAATGTATTAGGAAATGTAACATTTATATTTTAAGTACGAAGGTGTCTAATGATAATCTGTGTCTTTTGACTGAATCTAATGACACTTGGATTTGGCATAAAAGGTTTGGTCATTTGAATTTTAAACACCTATCTAAAGTTGGCTACCTAAAGTTGCTCGATTTGAATTTTAAACACCTATCTAATGAGTTTCAATGTCAATAACTTATGTGATGCCTGTTAACTAGGAAAACTTCGTAAAAGTTCATGTAAATCGAAAGATATGAATTTTACCTCTCAACCTCTTGAAATTCTTTACCAAGATCTTTTTGGACCTTTGCAAATACAATCAATAAATCATAATAGATATGTTTTTGTCATTGTAGATGATTTTTCTAGATTTACATGGACAATTTTCTTGAAATCTAAAAGTGATGCCTTTGAAATGTTTAAAAAATTTACTAATAGAATTCAGAATCAAATGTGTACTAAAATTAAAATGATTAGAAGCAATCATGAAGGAGAGTTCAAAAATGAAAATTTAAAAAAAAATTGTAATAGGAAAGGGACTACACATAACTTCTCTTTTTCGAGAACACCCCAACAAAATGGAGTAGTAGTGCAACAACCCGTACCTCTATGGGCCTAAGTTTCGACAAAAATCAAAACCCAAGTCCATCAAAGTACAGATCGTTGGATTTGGTACCTGCAAATAAGCATGAGTATTATCAAAGATTGATAAAAATCTAAACTCACAGCGGAAACAATAATAGGATAAGAATACTGACTATGACCACTACCTTGGAATTAATGGTATTCCTTGGATAGTAGATTGTCACATTAACATCAAGCATGAGAGAAAGGAGACTTCTCCAACAACAAAGTACATCCAACTCTAGTGACCTATTCCCCTAAATTTTATCCTGTGGGTTGTAATGAGAAGGTGTTCAGAACAACAATCTGCTGATTGGAAAAATATAAACTGTCCATAATATAAATTTATACTGATTGGTTTCCATTTAATAGCTATGCCCATCAAGCTTAGCGATTCTAATCTTACCTTGCATTGCACACACGATTGCTTACTTACGCCTTCCGAAGGTACAAAATACTAATGAAGCCTTATCAACCACCCAATACTATCGAACCCATTTGCCATTTAATATTTCTAAATATGAAGTGGGCTTCTATAATACTTTTAAAAAGAAAAATAGGCAAACTCCGTCATTTAAGGCCTTAATCAAGGCAGAACCCATCATTTAAGACCTATTCGCAAGGTGGTTTTCTAATTATATTGTCAATGGTCGGTAGGTCCTAGCTACAAAGATCTCTAACCACTATTTGAGGCTTCCGATATTTAATGTCCAACTATTACCGCATCTATCGCCGATAAAATCGTAGCTACGTAATAAACAATATCCAAGATAATTAATACCTTTTATCGGGAAATAGGCAAACTCTGGTCATTTAAGACTTTAATTAAGGAAGACTCCATCATTTAAGACCTATTCCCAAGGCGTGCTCTTTAATGATACTATCGTTATTACGTCCTTAGCATTGTGAGAGATTGTACCCAAGCCACTTAATATGTCATTAATAAGGATAAGGCAGACCCCTGACCATTTAACACCTATTCATAGGTAGGCCTTTGTCAGTTAATACCTAACCCTAAGGTGGACTCTGCACAGGTACTATCTAGCTGACATTGCTTAGATATCTCGTTGGGCTACTTAATACTTCTTTTATAGGAATGAGGCGAAACCTTCAGTCACTTAAGACCCCAAACCTAAAACGAACCCTTCCCGAGATATCCACAATCACTCTTTACTTATAAATATAAAATCTCATTAGGTTATTTCTTTCGGTAGGGAGGCCGACCCTACAGCCACTTTAGACCTCAACACTGAAGTAAACCCTTTTTAGAGACATCCTTATTTATTTGGAATCTCATTAGGTTACTTAATACTTCCATTTAGGAGAGAGGGGGACCCTACAATCACTTAAGACCTCAAACCAGAAGCGAACCCCTATGGAGATATCCCTCGCTACTCCTAATTCTAATTTCAGACCATTTAATACTTTCCAATTAAGAAACCAGGCCCAATCCTCACGTCGTCACGGATCCTAGGATTAGTGATATCTCACATCAGTAGTAAGTGCACCCGATAGTTGGTAGCCTCAAAGTGAAGGGCAGTCTTCCATCAAATGACTCTACTGACCTTGCATCACTAACCTACTAAGTCCAATTAACAATCCTAAGTCTTTACTTATATTATCTTAGGTAGACATTGGACTTAGCTTACTGATTCCTTTTTTATTTAAGGCAATAAGATTTACCTTAAATATTTATCTACCCTTAAATCCCCGTTTAATGCTCATAAATGTCAATTTATCCATAATATCCTAACGGACATTTCTTAAGACATTTATGTATGATTACGAATTTCAAGTTAGTAATCTTTTATATCTATTCAGTTTTTATCAGTCTCATTCATCTATTTACCCTATCAAATTATTACAACTGCCATATTTATACCATTTATTCCCATTTTATTGTAGTTACAACCTTTTATATTCCTTTCCCCTTATTTAATTATCCTAAACATGAATATTACGTGCGTTATTAGCTTTTTATTTAATTATTATAAGCGTAGTAAATTACGTACAAATATTTACTTTTATCAAATATGTTGTAATTATATATCTTCACTAGAATATTCTTTTCCATGTTAATTTATTGGAATCATATCTAAAAAGATTATGCGCTATAATTTCCATAAATTAACCCAAAACAGAAGATTTAACTTTAAAAGATTACATTGTTTGATATTACAAGGAATAAGCATTTCTTTTTATTACTGAAATAGACAGTGCAAGCTATAATGAATTCATACTTTACACATCTATTCCTTGTTAGATAAAACGCTGTATTTTTCTAAAAGGAAAAGAAATCAAACTAATTTACAAATATTAAATGGATCTAAATTCCAACAATTTCAAACATAGAAAAGTTTACATTCCAACAAGTTTAGGGTAATAATCCAAATTTATAACATTATTATACAACCTAATTCAGATCTGGAATAAATTTCATTCAAATCAGTATTCTAAATTCCTTCTTTTGGGACTGATTTCCAAATAAGGTTGTAAACAATTCTAAATCAATTCATAAACAAGAATATGTAGGCGACATTTATTGTATTCAGATTATATTCAAATTGTTGCCTACGACTCGTATACAACTACCCAATTAGGCATACAAATTAAATAAACACTAACGGGATAATTTTCATATTATAACAATCTATAAAATTTCCCACTCACCTTTTAAAAGCGATCCAAATCTGAAGTAGAGCCTTTGATTCATCTCCAATTCCTTTTTAATCCAAGAAATATGTATATAAGGATATATACGTACATTAGAATTACTGATCTGAGAAGAGGTTTGGGATTGGGAGAGAAAATAGATACAAATGTATAAATTACCTCAAATATGCATATGGTTGATTCTCTTCTCTTCTCTTTTTTATTAGATTTCTACTCTTCTCTGATTTGTATGAATATAGATACAAATACAAATATCTTATATTTATAATTTAGAAAGAAAGTGAAGAAGGAGAAATGGTAGAGCTTCGCTACTACCTCTATAAAAATATGAGAAGAGAAGGGAGGGTTAGGCCTGAATTTATAGGCGCTAGAATCAATCAAAACCGTAAGATCGAAATATATTAAATCGGGTCATTGTAGCCTAGGTTTATTGCATCCGCGGTTACCCAACCGGTCGACCGCATGGTATGCACCGGTCGATCACTACATGTCGATCGGTCGCAGTGAACGGTTGGCCCGTAGGCTTGGGCGTATAAGTATAAACATTAAATTTTTATTTATTTTCATTTCAAATTTGTTTTCGTCCGTAACATCTTTGTTTGGACTCCGATCGCAAAACTCCAAATATGAAAGTTGCTCGGAATTTCACCACGAACGCAATGGTGCAAGTTTTATGGCCAAATTCCATCATTTACAAAAATTTCATTTTCAGAGCCTAATTAACCAACTAACTAATTAAATGACTAACTCCAAATTACGGGGTGTTACATTCTTTCCCCCTTAAAAATAATTTCGTCCCCGAAATTTCACCAATGACTATGTCATGGTTTTGGCTCCTAATTATCCTAAACCACACAACCAATGATTGTACAACAAATTTTTGCAACCAAATGTGCATAAGTGCCTAGTGTTACTATATCACGACATAGAAAATATGTATGCAGAATGATTCTAAATCGGATCCTCCTATATGAATGCATTTTTTTAAAACACTTTTGAAAAATATGATGCAAACAACCTACATATATACTGGCAATTCTATATGTATGCAACTTTTATAAAAATATTTTCAACAAAAACCCCTGTACTCCTACATATAGAAGTATGAAGCAACCAATTTTACATCTACTTCCTACCATCCAATAATCTAACGTATCAAAAAAATCGTTTTCTAAACTTTACTCTTATGTCGGAAAAAGGAATTTAATCGGAGAATTTAACATTCTTACCACACTATAATCTTCCTATTCCCATGATGCAGTGAAAATTTCTCCACTGCCCCGGATTTACTCCAAATTTTCCAGGTACAAAACACATAAGGAGGCTTATTTTAAGCTCTAAAACGAAATGAATTCTAAAAATAGACCCGCACGCGTCGTTGACAAGGTATGGAAATAGAAATTCTGAGGTTAAAATAGCTTTTCCCTTGTTATCGCTTTCATTTATCGCATCATTAACCATAATGCACCGCTAAATCTGCAAACTCTAACTCTATTTGCCTTTTCTACACCTAACATGCAGCCTTCAAAATCAAAGTTTTCACAAAAATCTGTCACTTTTCAAATTTGTATGTCATTTGGAAAATAAAATCCCAAAATATTTAGATGCACATTTTCCCTTGAAATAAAATTTTGAACAAAAACTTTAGAAATAATTTAAGAGTCAAAAATAACAACAACATAAAACTTTTTTTTCTTGTTTTTTCAAAAGTGAACTTTTCAAATCAGGGGAAATTTTTTCAAAATATTTTGCTTCTCGAAAGTTTTGATAAACCAAGCTACAATTTCAGCATAGTCGGGAGTCGATTATGCGCTAAACGTATAAACCAAATTCCAAAATTCTACAACTAATCTTTACCTAAAAATTTGACACTTTATTTAGAAATATCAATACATCTATTATTTAAAAAAAATTAGCTTTTAAGGAACATGAGCAAATGACCTATGATATCGAAACAACTTTGTCATGTCCTTCGCTAAAATTTCCAACTATTCTAAACTTCCAGTCTTATATTGCTTTTACTGTTAGTCAAGTGTCTTTATGAGATTCCCATATTTATATTGCTTCGCTACTACGCATATATGAGAGCGGTTCACATATCCAGAAACAATAACACAAAAAAAGAATAGAAACTCCTAATATCGTACGTGCCTTTTATAAGCGACAACTAACAGTTTTACGACCAATAACGTAAAAAAAAGAACAAATGCTGGAAATAAAAAGATACACAATCCTATATAAAACACCGCCTACGAACTGTGAGAAGGTCTCGCTCTGCGGTTGGAGCTCGAGCCCTTGCCGCGACCACAGAATGGTCGTAGCATAGCGGTTGTGCACCCAATCTCACGCCCTTGGCGCTGTTGCTCCATCCTAACCTCTCGAAGCCCTGCCTAAACCTGACGGATAGCAACAAGCTCAGGACTCAAGTATCCCTCGGCATCCTACGTTATCCCATGCTGTTGGTGCCGCTGCTCTGGTGCTGGTATAGGTGGTGCGGTAGGCAGTAAAGGAATATTCATTCTCTTAATAGTGGTCCGGTTGATGACGGGAGAGACCTTCCTCACTACTAGCTCTCCACTCAAATTTACCTCATAATATCTAAACACTCGAGTGAGCAAGTGACAAGATGGAAAGTGAGTCACCGGGGTACCAATTCCTTGGTCGACCATATAAAGCATCAAAACACGAGCCCAACTGACGGCTATGCCGCCAAGTATAGCATAGGCGGCTCTTCGAACTAAGGTATAGATCCAGTCGAGGCTTCCTGTCATCAGAATGATGTTGTGCCGAATGATGCGCACGACGAGACGGGCAATCGCTCGCAAATTGTCGGTCATCCAATCACCAACATTTCTAGAAAAGATCCGCTATAAAATCTCAGGATCGGTCATCTCTATGTCATCCAAATTTTCACCTATTGTAGATATTTTCAAAATCCCGGCAAGATCACCATCTTCATCTCGATCTGAGCTCCCTTCATCTCAGACTCAATATAGCTGTTGCCCTCATCAAAATTATGCGCCATCTGTACATCGAAAAGACGGACGCATCGCGGGTAATATTCCCGCTCATAAGTCTCGAAGCTGAGGATCGGTGCAAGCCCTATCGCAACGAAAAGCTATTCAAGCCCAAGAGCAGCAAAATTTCCGAATTTCCCTGGTCGTCCGTGGAGAAAATCAAAGTCCGCCATTCCAATATCAGTGGCGATCTTCCGCTCGCTTCGGTCAAGCCAAGCGATTTCTTGCGAAGTGAGGCCGGGATGATGAGAGGTAGAGCTGCCGATGCGTGGCAGTGCCATGGGCTGAGAGGCGGTTGGAAAAATGGAGAAAAGGGTTTAGATCCGGAGTGGTGGTGGGGCAAGATCTGATGCACAAGAATTTTGGCATTTCTTGGTGAAGGAATGGAGGAGAGAGACTTTGGTTAAGTGGAGGAAGGGAGAGGTGGAAATGGGGTTTGGTTGAAAATGGAGAGGAGGAAGAGAGTAAGGGGTGCGGCGGTTGATGGTTTGGACGCGACTTATAATCGCGTTCTAGGTTCAAGTTCGGTTCGAATCCACCTAGCGGTTGGCCGCTATTAGGTCAACCGGTTGACCGCTGCTTGCGGTCGACTGCTAGTACCGATTTGGGAACGGTCTGAGCCTAGACCTAGTAGGCTGGTTTAATTAATTAATGTTCTAAAGAACATTCCGCACACCATCTTCAACTCAACCCATCCAGAAAATTCCACCTTCCACACGACGGTATCCACCTTACGTGTAGACCCTTCCTTGGCAAGATTGCGATAGCCTCAACAAAACTGTTGCGACCAACAACACTTCCAAAAACCCCAAAAATATTCCAGCTACTATTTCTTGCCTACTTTGCATGAATTTTTTTCTTCCAATAGCTAGTGGGTATAAAAACACATCGAATCACATACCCCAGTAAAGTTGATGTCATTCCTATTTTGTCCGTACCGTAAAGAGAGAAAATATAAAAACCTTGATTTTATAAACCGAAAAATCACCGAGCTAAATATATGCTCCTTTATACTTGTTTCTAAATAGTAGAAACTATTTCATACCAAAACTTCCCTTTAAAATCAAACTTATATATATAAATATTTTAGGGTTTCTAAAAACCTTTTGTTTAAAATACAAATTTCCTAATTTGGAAAACTATTTCCTTGCCAAAAATCAAAACCAAGCCTTTTACTAATACATACAAATAAATATTTAAGGATTTCTAAAATCAATCTTTTATAAACTAAGAATTTCTTAACATGACCAATTTAGTGGCATACGTGTTTCTTTGAAAATTAAAATTTCAAAACTTTCCTAAAACAAAATTTCCAAAATAAATCTTTGGGAAAAGAAATCATTTGAAAACCGTTTTTCCAAACTCTAAGGTATTTCAAAAACATACTTTATAAGATTCTCTCATAGGTTTTAGACTAAGGAATTGACATTAATTATCCAAATAAAAATCCGATTTGCCATCAAAGAGGTGATCAATGAATGCACCCTAGCAAAAACTTTCTTCCAAACCATTACGACATACATATGCTAATTTTTCGTCCATCTAGAATAAATGTGCGTCTCTGACTAGAACTCAAAATTCAAAATCATTAGGTAGGTAGAGTCTCAACCGTCAAGTCAAACACCTCCAGTTTCCGAGATTCGGCCAAACGTCGTACTCATGCTCTTCATCAACAGCGCTTTCTGCATCGCCATCACTCCGTGGGGTACTTCAGAGTCGGCCTGAAAATCATAGCTCTAAGATATTTTCAACCCATAATTGCTTTGTCCATTCCTTCAGAGTGGAACTGCAACTACTTCTGTAGTCAGAACTCTTAGAATTTAGCGTAAGAATATAATATTACTAGATAAGAAAGCATGAATATGTTTTCTTAATTTATCCTAATTCCTCTGATCTACTAACCTAGGCTCTAATACCAAATGTAACAACATGTACCTCTATGGACCTAAATTTCAACAAAAATCAAAACCCAAGTCCATCAAAGCATAGATCGTTGGATTTGGTACCTGTAAATAAGCATGAGCCTTATCAAAGATTGATATAAATCTAACTCATTGCGGAAACAATGATAGGATAAGAATACTAACTATAACCACTACCTTGAAATTAATGGTATTCCTTGGATAGCAGATTATCACATCAGCATCAAGCATGAGAGAAAGAAAACTTCTCCAATAATAAAGCACATCCAACTCCAGTGACATGTTCCCCTAAATTCTATCATGTGGGTTGTAATGAGGAGGGGGGGGGGGTCAGAATAACGTTCTGGTGACTGGAAAAATATAAACTGTCCATAACATAAATTTATACCGATTGATTTTCATTTAATAGGTATGTCCATCAAGGTTAGCAATTATAATCTAACCTTGCATTGCACACACGATTACTTACTTACCCCTTTCCAAGGTACAAAATACCGATGAAGCTTTATCAACTACCCAATACTTCCAAACCCATTTTCCACTTAATACTTCTAAATACGAAGCGATCTTCTATAATACTCTTAAAAAGAAAAATAGGCAGACTCCGCCATTTAATACCTTAATCAAGGTAGACCTAGTCATTTAAGACCTATTCCCAAGCTGGTTTCCTAACAATGTTGTCAATGGTCGGTGGGTCCTGCAAAGACCTCTAACCACTATTTAAGGCTTTCGACATTTAATGTCCAACTATTACCGCATCTATTGCCGATAAAATCGTAGCCATGTAATAAACAGTACCCAAGGCACTTAATACCGTTTATTGGAAAATAGGCAGGCTCCGATCATTTAAGACCTTAATTAAGGCAGACCCCATCATTTAAGACTTATTCCCAAGGCGTGCTCCTTAATGGTACCATCGTTATTATGACTTTAGTATTGTGAGGGACTGTACCTAAGCCACTTGATACCTCATTAATAAGGACTAGGTAGACCCATGAACATTTAACACCTATTTATAAGTAGGCCTTTATCATTTAATACCTAACACTAAGGCGGACTCCTTACTGGAACTATCTAGCTGACATTGATTGGAAATCTCATTGGGCTACTTAATACTTCTTTTATAGGAAAGAGGCGAACCCTTCAGTCATTTAAGACCTCTAATCTAAAACAAACCCTTTCTGAGATATCCACTATCACTCTTTAATTATAAATATGGAATCTCATTAGGTTACTTCTTTCAGTAGGGAGGCGGACCCTATAGCCACTTAAGACCTCAACACTGAAGTAAACCCTTTCTAGAGACATCCTTATTTATTTGGAATCTCACTAGGTTACTTAATACTTCCATTTAGGAGAGAGAAGGACCCTACAACCACTTAAGACCTCAAACCAAAACCAAACCCCTATGGAGATATCCCTCACTGCTCTTAATTCCAATTTTGGACCATTTAATACTTTCCAGTTAAGAAAGTAGACCCAATCTCTCATGTCGTCACGGGTCCTAGGATTAGTGATATCTCACATTAGTAGTAAGTGCACCCAACTGTTGGGAGCCTCAAAGTGAAGGGCAGTCTTCCATCGAGTGACTCTACTAACCTCGCATCACTAACCTACTAAGTCCAATTAACAATCCTAAGTCTTTACTTATATTATCTTAGGTAGACATTGGACTTAGCTTACCAATTTCCTTTTTATTTATGGCAATGAGATTTACCTTAAATATTTATCTACCATAAATCACCGTTTAATGCTCATAAATGTCAATTTGTGCATAAAATCCTAACGACATTTCCTAAGACATTTATGTATGATTTCTAATTTCCAAAACATTCCATACTTATAATTTCCTTCAAAATATTCATTTTAAGGATCTATGCACTTTCGTAAATCCATTCAAAAGGTTTAAGACTAATGTTACTTAGACATTATCACTACAAACCCAAGACCATTTTGCTTGTGCTTATCTTTAAATATTTCTTTTAAAGATCTATATACATCCATAAGTATAATAAAAAAGGGTTAAATACGAATGATATTAAGACATTGTTACAACAAACCCAAAACCATTTCATACTTGTATTATCTTTAAAATATTTGTTTTAAAGATCTAAATTCATATTCGGTCAAGTTCAGCATTTGACAAGTTAACTATCAAGTTCTGAAAATGATTGCTTATAGAAATCACGATTCGTACGCTTAACTTGTTTCCGACATTCCAACTTAACTATTCCTCATTCAAGAGTGAAGCCAGATAAGTTAAAGCACTAGTTGCATCAAAGCCTTGCCTAGACACTATATTCTTGAATCTCTTAAATAGATAAGTCTACCTCGTCGACTTTTAGTATTAAGTATAACATTAATGATTTCAACGAATAACAAGAAATCAACACGATTAACATGTTTCCGACATTTTCTAACTTACTGTTCCTCGGTCAAGAGAGAAGCCTGATATGTTAGAGCTCTTTTGCTTCGTTCCTACTCGACATCAATCTTAACTCTCACAAATATATAAGCCTTACTTCGTCGACATTTAGTATTAAGCATAGTTAATGCGAGGACCCATTTCTTCGACTCTTGAAAATCGACATTAATACAACCTCGGTATTCATGTGCTGTAAATCCAAGTGCTGGAGAAGCGGATTCTCAAGGGTAAGAAAGAAAAATAAAGACAGAACAGAATCTCACATATGTTATTTCAATAAAAACATTACAGCAGAAATTAAAATACATTTATCAGAGCTAAAATATGGACAGTTATAAATTTATGTCCTTACAAATGCGGAATACTATAGTACAGGAGTGTGGTGGAAATAGACAAAAATGTTCTGACTCCATGCTTCGAGCTCCATCCAGATATCTTCTAAACTAAACCTGACTACTAAGCTTCCCGGGAAAATTTAGGGCACCTAGAGTTTAAGAAAGGAAAATAAACCCCGGGTCAGTCATGGGACTGGTGTGAGAACTCAAAATACGTGTTTTGAAAACAAAAAGGTATCTCATAAGACCACGCCGCATATAAACAAGGAACGGGTTTTTACCTTATGATAACCAAATCATTCTTATGTAAAATCACTTGATATTATTTTTAATAACATATCTTTGAAAATATTTACAAGTAAACTTATCAATCTTAGCCGAAATTGTTACCATTATTAAATCCAGCATACTAGGCTCTACAAACAAAATGGCAGGCTCTTATTGGAGAACGGGTTTCCATACAAATGCCCAAGTGAAGGGACTACCTTCCGACAATACATCTCTAGAGGAATGTATCGAGGCATAGAACAACTGCCCTCTACCAACTCAAGATCGGTCTACCTTTCTCACTAGATAGTATCGAATATGTCACCACCCCAGTCGTTACCGACCTATCCGAGAGCCCTCATAGCATACATCCACAATAATTTAAACCCGAATGTCATAGCGGATAGAAATATATCTAGAAGGGGATGATCATATCCTAATGGTTGCGAACCACATAGCCTTGCTGCATCTACCATGTTTCGGCCATTTTTGGGTGTGAGGCCTGAGGTAACGATTACCTTTTACTTTGCACATCATCACTGCCATTCCATCGTTCACTATTGACTTCCACAAACATACAACCTCCGAGCTCATATGTCTCGGAGAAGGGTGTTAAGCTAATAGAAGTTGTTTTCTCTGCCACCAAACAGATGTATGGTTATAAAAGTCAATGATGAAATCTCAAGAATGCAATGTCGGACATTCTTCCATACAAGTTTATTCTAGGACTGAATGAAACCAAAGGTACTCTCCTACCACATCCTGTCGGGAATTAACCCTAGGATTAGTAGCAAGAAGTCCTTGCAACCCAAAGAGTTTTAGAAATGAAGGGACTACCGCTACTTTAGTATTTGGGAGCTAACCATAATTATCAACAAGCAGTCCTTTCACCCCGAAAATACTCGGTCTTCATCCTTCAATTTCTTTATCATGTCTTCATTTTTCGAACGCATACATCGGGTTCGAAGTGGTTTTCGAATAGGGATTTACCCGAATCCGACCCCGGTTCCTTTGAACCAATCATCGATAAAATGAGGTTCTGTGAATAGGGAATCATTCTTTAATTGATTAAGTTCTTTTTATCAAAATCTCTTTTAGATATATACATTTCCAAAACATTCTTCCCGGTATACCCGGAATTAATAAACCTCTCTTATCAATTACTTTAATTACTTAAAACCTTTTTAAATCTTGGAATAATTCCAAATCATTTCATTTTTTTAATAATGATTTCTTGATTCAAAACTCATACTTTTAATTGAGTTAAAACCATGTTATCTAGGATGTTAATCCCAAAACCAGTAAATATTAAGTGAGCAGAATCTATAAAAATCATCTAATTCTACTCAATATCAATTCCTGTATTCAACAAATACTATGGGCGGGGGCGAAATAACCTTTTAAATTCCACAAATAGTACTAGTTTCATCTTCGGGATTTAACACCAAGTGTAAGAAGATCATCTTTATACAATCAAGTTGTATTTAATTTAAATTTGAAAATTTTAAATCTTTTATACTTAACTCGTTTCCGATATTTCGACCTTATCTATCCCTTGCCCAGGGAAGAGACCAAGTGAGCCAGGGCACTAGTTTCTCTTGAACATCTCCTTAGTTTAAGCACCTCACATCCGGATCTCACAAATAAAAAAATCCAGTCTACTCGTCGGCTTTTAGAGCCAAGATTAAACCACTTAATTATAATAGCTTTTCTTTAAACATTTATTTAAATTCATTTTAAATTACTAAAAAACTTCCAAATCATTATAAAACACTTAATCATTCATTTTAAAACATTTACAAAAGATTTGGAAAAGAATTGTTAAGTTTAAAGCTATATTTCAAAGGTTATAGAAAAGTGCTCTTTTAAGCTATATTGATCAAAACGACTTTTTATTATTTGAAAATTCATTTTTTATTCATCAAATCACTTTTAAAACATTTTAAAAGATTTATAAGATTTATTCCACATTTTTAAACAATTTTAAAACATCATTTTCTAAGAAATCCAGTTTTGGATCCCAAACATCAAAACCACGATTTTTCTAAAAGCTTGTTTTGCTCATATCTAAAAATCTACTTGTCGAAATCTTGATTTTCTTTCTTCGTTGGAAAAATATGGATATAATAGTTCAGAAAATTCTTATCTCGAAGAATTCTGAGCTATATTCCATCTTTTACACTTGTTTGACTTTTACGGCGCGAAATCGCGAACTGCCGTTACACGACGCGCCTATTTTTGACTAATTTTTCCATTTCTTTTCAAACTTCACCAAAACACTTTTAAATGTTCATAAAACATTTCAAACTCATTTTAAACCATTTTAAAGAGATTTAAAAATTCCATATACACTATTTCATTGAATCAAGGAAAGTGATTTCCTTTGTGCTTATCGACGTGTATTTCCGTGACTTGCATATATAATCAACATTCATATGAAAACAACCAAACTTAATTATCAAAGCATATTAAACATCCATTTAAATCATCATATCATCATCCAAAATATAATATAATAGTTTAGGAGTTCTCACCTTCATTTTCCCTTCGAGCTAATATAAAATCGGCTATAGCTCCGCTACGATCGAATTTAACTTTACGGAATCGAGCTTCGAAGCCTTGAAGTAGCTAGGCATAGCCTTGGGAGTGTAGGAGGTGCTCACAGCCTAGCTAGGGGAGGAGAAATGGCTCGGCCTTGCTTTGGGAAGTGGTGGAAAGGAGGTGTTTTGAGAAGTATGAATATGTATTTCATATGTTTATAATATTTGCATTATTTCGACATAACTTTCTTACTATGTTTATTTTATGAAGAGTAGCCATTAGAGAAGCCATTAGAGCTTGAAAAGAAGAGGAAGAAGAAGATGGAAAGTTATGTGAGAATGTGAATGAAGGTATGCATGTATTTATAGCCTCGGAAGCCTTAAGGGCTAAGCAACTTCAAATAAATATCTTTATTTCATTATCCATCAGATCTCCACTTTTCTACCCTTATTCCACACGTTGATACCTCCCTCTCCATGTGCTCCATCACCTCATTCACTTCATGTATGCATATGTTGACTTATGTAAGTTTAAGGAGGAAGCTTGCTTAAAATATCTTATATATTTTATATTATTCATGTATTTTTAAGTGTATAAGTATATATGTACGTATACATATGTTCATGTGCATGTTAGTGGATGCATTTGTATGTTATATATGTGTACATGACATATAAACAACGTTGCATTGATTCCGAACAACTTTCGTTCGATAAACTGTTGCCAATCGAAGAACGATTTCCGGTCACATTTTCACTTATACTTTAACGTACATATATTTGTAAACAAAATTTGAATAACATTTTTTTATCATTTTAGATGAATTAAAATGATCATATTTGAATTATAAAACCATGTAAATTCATATTAACAATAATTTACAATAATTGCTATTATACCGATAAAGCGATATCGATTTTTCCTTATATTTTCAAATCAAATGTATATCTTTATAAAACTATTATAAATGATTTATTATCACTTTATAACTATTCAAAAATGAATTGTCATCATTTAAAATAATTATTTGAATACTTATTTAATCATTAAATCTCTATTTAATTTAATAAATCAATTATCATATTTAAGGGCATTATTAACAATGTTATAAACACATTAAATTTTCAAAAACAAATCAATTGATTTTTTTTCATATTCTTGTTTAATTATAAAAATAAGTGTATGTAACCAGCTTTGTGCACGACGTTTTATGATTATAGAGCTGGTTATTGATAAAACAATTTTCAACCATTTTATCGATTTAGATTTCGAGGAAAATATTTTATTTAAAATATTTATTCAAAATAAGATTACTATTACTTATTATCACTTGAACAATATTATCCTGTTATTTTCATATATTTAAAATTAAATCCAATTTATCAAAGTGATAAATTGGCGGGTCATTACATTAATCACTTTTCAAATAAGTAATTAAATAATCGACCATTAGGCCATTTAGCAATTCCCAACCCCTTTTGAACACATTTGTATATACTTTTAAAATACTTGAAAATACTTTTAATAGGTTTTAAAACATTTTTCCAAAATGTTACTTGAAAATAACTACTTTACAATTTTCCTTAAAACTTGAAAACGACATGTTTTTAATAGAATATCTCTTCTTTAAAAATTCACAACTAATTCTTAAAAGTTCATAAATATCTCAAACCACTTTTTAAATACTCTAATATGAGTTATTGAACACTTTTAAAAAGAATGAAACAAAATACTTAAATTTAAATATCTTTTCAAACCTTTAAAGTCCAAAAATCAAGGCTAAATGTGGCAGTTTTGCAAAAGTGAAGTTTCAGCCACTTTTTGAGATGCTACTTAACTTTTTTACTGTTCAATCTTTTAGTGGAAACAAATACATATAAAATATTATAAATATAGCAAGAAAATCCTAAGGATCTCTCTATAAAGTTCCATAGCAATCGCCAAAAACAAGGCAAATCACAATTGCATCTATAGCGACTATTGCTATAAGTGCACTTTCAAATCCGAATCCAATCTGAACCAAAGTCTATCTATAACCTATGTGCTTTGTTCAAGGTCTTGTCACAAGTCCATTCCAAGTTTGTTCAACTCCATATACATGGATTACATATGTCACTTACTTTTAAAGTAAGAATCCAAACCAATGTTTTAACATAAGTTAACACAATTCAAACAACTTAAATACAATCGAACACAAACATATATGTATTATATTTTTATTCAAAGTGAGGTGTTAACTCACCTTTAATATCACAAAAACCGAGATCAAAGCCAACCCAGCCCAAACCCAACCTTGCAACCACATCCTTCTTCCTCCTTCTCCTTGCTTCACCTCGCTTTTGCCTCCATTTCCCATATATAGCTCACGACCTAAGCTTCCTATGAGAGTTTGGCTTTGATTCTTCAACTTTTGGCATGGTGGAAGGTATCCTAATATTATACTAAGCCTTAAGGAAATTTTTAAAGTGATTTGGAGTGGATTTGCAACTATTTCATTTTAGAACATAAGAGAGGAAGAAGAAGAGAAGCCATTAGGAAAGCTTGGATTTGTTTTTGGGAATTTGTGAATGACACTATGGTATGCCATCTCTTATGTAGGCTTATCTTAGGGGTTATTACCACATTCTACCTCCCATGGAAGGTCACAAAGGAGCCTTATTCTTACATGCACCTTTACGTTACTTCTCCATTATGCTAATTACCATTATACCCTCACTATGATAATATATCTTATCCATTAGAACATTTAGAACCTTACAAGCCCGATGAAGAAGTGTGTGTGTGTGTGTGTTAATTAGTTGCTAATGTGTTCATTTGATCATTAGTCAAGTGCACAAGAGTTCGAATAACTTATATCGATCAAAAACCTATTTACCCATAAATCGATTTTCGGTCACATTATCGATTTCTTTTTGAAGAATATATTTTTATTAATATTTTTCCAAAAAAAAGTTTACCATTATTAGTTATGATTTAAAAGGGGGTTAAAAAGCTTATTAAATCATTTTAATAACATTTAATCCAAGATTTAAATATTTAAATAATTCAGATATTTAAAGACGAAGTGTTCGAAATTCCGAGTCATTACATTAGGGTACTACTACCTCAAACCTCTTAACTTTCAGGATAAGTAGAAGTCTACCTACCTCAAAGTTTAATATAGAATATAAGATTCATAAATTCCATATACTATTTATGATAAACAAATTATTATAGAACAAGACTTCCTTCATCCTTCCCGAAATCATTTACTATAACAAAAATGTTATAGTCGATAATCTCTTCCTTTTTCTTGAAAACATTTATTGCAACAAGAGTATTGTAATCCATAAATTATTCCTCTTTTAAAAATACTTTTTAAAAACTTCTTTAAACAAAGTTTAATCCCTCCATATAAATCTTACTTGAACTTTTGTTTAAACCAAAGTTGATTTGGAGACCAAGATTCCTTTTATAAAAATACTACTTGTTTATTCTATCTAATAATCTCTTAAAATACTTACATAAATTTCAAGTCCCTTTTAAAACAATCTAAACAAAGTTTAAACTTCCATTTGAACATAACTTAAAATCCATCATCTAAAAGAGAATTTAACTTTGGAAAACAAATGGATTTCCTTTCAATAAACCCCTTGTTTAAAATATCTCACATTAAATCCTTTTTAAACGTTCTTCCTTACAATTTAAATTACTCAAATCATAATTCAAAACTGTTATCCAAAACATGACTTATAAATCATTGTTAAACCAAAGTTGATTTAGAAAGATAAAATTTCTCTTTATGTAAAAGTGAGCCACTTACTTAGATCTTCAAATATAAATCCTTAAAAAAATCATTCATATAAATTCCAAACCTATTTTAAACACTTTAAAATAGAGTACCAACCTCCATCCAAATCATAAATGAAAACCATCACTTTTAGAAAGAATCCAAGTTTGAAAAAGTAAACGAATTTCTTTAGAATAAACCACTTGTTTTAAATGCTCAAAATATATTTAAAAGCTTCAACTCCTTTTAGAATACTTAAATAATTTTTATAAAACATTTTTGTAGTAATTTACGAAATATTTAAAATAGATAAACTCCTTGTAACAACCCAGTTTTTCAGTCATCTGAATTTAGAATATTTAATTGAATTTAAATATTGAAAAATGAATATTATAAGTTAAATCAGTTAATTAATTGAATTTGGAATCTAATGCGAATAAAAATGATTTCTAACGTTTTTTTAAATGCTATTTGAATTTGGATGGAGTTAGTAAAGTTTTAAAATTGAATTATAAGCGATTTGGCAGAAATTGGAAATTTTAATATTTAATTAACGTGTAAAAATAGTCATTTTTGACACTACCTCGGATTTTGATGAAACTAGTTTCATTGGATCCATAATAGTGAGTTATTATAAGATTTCAAATTTCGTGTCGATTGGACTTAGGGTTCGACCGTGCGAGCTTGAAACACACAGAAATTAATTAAAGGATTTTAATTAAAATAATTCGATTTCGAAAACCTATCTTCTGTATGTGATGGAATTGGCCTCCGATGTATTCCATTGTGTTCGGAATAGGGGTAAAACATTATGAACGCCAGGCGGCACGCTTCGTTTAGAGTTTGGAATTTTTTGGGTGAATTGTATTTTGTAGTTGTCTATATAAGGACCTTCATTTGCTAAAACCCTAGAACAATTAGGGCTAGCCGCCACTAATAAGTTCAATGGCCGAAAATCACCATGCTTCTTCCCTCAATTCCTCTCAATCCATCAACATTCAGGTGAAACCTTCAACTACAAAGTCGAAGAGCTATGTAAGATCTTCACATCCATACGGTCATGATCAGGATCGGAGTAGCGAGGCATCGACTAGATCACTTCAACCTTGGGAAGTTTTGTGGTCGATTGGGGGTGATTGGAGGCGAACTAGATGACCGGATTTATGGTGTTGGGGCGTGGGGTGATGTGCTTCGATGTGTTGATGGCCGATCATCTTCTGGTAGAGCGAGCAAGGAGTGGCGATCGTGGAAGTTACGTGCATGATAGGTTCGATGTCGGCCTGGAAAATGTGAACGAGAGGGAAAAGAGGAAGAAGGGTTAGGTTTTAAATTTTTTATTTTATTTAAAGTCAAATAAAATTATTAATTATCGAATGTTTAAAAATCCATAACTTTGTCATACGAGGTCTGTTTCGCACGAAACAAATTGCGTTGGATTCATATAGATGAGCACTATATTTTAGAGCTAGTATGGACAGATTTGGAGCTAGCAGGAATTTTAGTTAAATTCGAATGCCTGTTCGTTTTTAATTAAACCGGATCGTTATTGCGACGACTACAACCAAAATGAGTAAAACTCACACCCTCTGGCCCGCTTATATTTTTGGAACGTTTTTATTATGTTGTTTTGATGACAGTTTGGACGTATATTATATATATATATATGTGTGTGTGTGTGTGTGTGTGTGTGTGTTGGTTGGTTGGATATATTCCCGCATATTTTAGCAGATGAGACCCAATACGTTCCCGTGTACGAGTGGATGACCCTTTGTACGTATGTCTGCCTTGAAGTAGACAATGTATATATTTTATCATATGCATATTTTTTGTAGGTTACTGGTTGGAGGAATCCAACCAGATTCCTCACCACTATTGATTTTTGTTTACAGATATTGATATATATGTTGTATCATGTGATTTTTGTTGTGATGGATGCCATGTTTGCTATTATTCATGTGAATCAAGTTATTTAGCACTTTTGTAGCATTACACCATATTTTGGAATTTCAAAATAATAAAATGATGTTTTTGTTTAAAAATGGATTTCAAAGTGATTATAGAATTATATACATTTTAATAATTTGAATGGATTTAAAAGAGAAAGGATTTTATTTAAATAAATAAAGGTATGATTTTCGATGCTATTAAATTATAGTTTTGTGAAATATTTTAAATAGAGATTTCGAATGGTTTTATAAAAGTATATTTTATAAATAGCATAATAGCTTTTAAACGATATTTTATATATATATATATATAAATGGATTTGAAATTGAAATATGATGAATAGTTTTATAATTGGATTTGAAACCAATATTTTATATTGGATTTGAAGTCAGTATTTTATGAATGGATTTATATAATTAAATTAGATTTTTTGTGAAAAGAGTTATAATTGGATTTTTATAGCAAATGAAATTTAGAAAAGAATGGATTTATAAAATAGAATTTTATAAATATATAAGAGTTGTACAAAATAGAAGTTTTATAAAAATAGAAGTAAGATTATAACATTGTTTTATAAAGGCGAAATCAATTTAATTTGACAAGATAAGTATGGATTTCTGTAAAGGAATTATATTCACGTTTTTAAAGTGAATAATTGAAAAGTGACTTGATTTATAAACAATTAATAAAATCAGGCCCAGTGACTACCTATGTGCTAGATTTTATTTTTTCTTTAATAGTTAAATAACCGACTATCAAATTTGGCCATTTTAGTTTCTCAACTTGATGTAGAAACTAATTAGTCGTACACTTAGTACATAATTGACTATGCAGGCTTAATTATCGTTTGTATTGAGAATGTTGATTCGTGTAGTGCGGAGTGATTACTCCAATCTATCGGGCTTCCTTCTTAGCTAAAGGATAGCAAGTTGAAAGTTGGAGATGTGATAAGTCTATGAGACTTGGTTTCTGTGTGAGGTTGAGAAATGCTTTTGCGTTGTTGGTGCGAAGAGACCAGGATCAGATTTATCTGAAAACCACTTCGGACCAACATATATCCGACGATTGTGCAGGTTGGTCGATGATATTGATATTTAGGATTTTCATAGTGAAGGACTGTTTGTTGATCATTTGGGGTTAAAATCCCAATATACATATAGTAGCAGTAGTCTCTTCATTATGAAATATCCATTGCAAGAGTTGTCGCTACTAATCCTATCATATGTGGTAGGAGAGTACCTTCAGTTTGTTCTATTTTTCTGGACAATTTGTATGGATGAGTGTTTGACAATGCATTTATAAGATTACGTACATTGGTTTTTACAAATGTACATTATGTGGTGGCAGAGAAGGCAACTTCTTTTAGCTTAACACCCTCCTTGAGACATACGAGCTCAAGGGTTGTATTTTTGTGGAAGGCAATTAGTAGTCAACGGGAATGGTAATGTGGCATTCAAAGATGATGCTGATGATATGTGATATGTGAAAGGTAATTGATACCTCTTTTGGCCTCACTCCCCGAAATGACTAAAACAGGGATAAAAGCAGCAAGGCTAAGTGGGTCGCTCCCATTAGGAGATGTCGTCACTCTTCTAGATGTACCTTTACATGCTATGACATTGTGTATCTGATTATTGTTGGTGTATGCTTGTGGCCACGGATTAGGTCGGTAACGACTAGAGTGATGACATATTCGGTACTATCCAGGAAGGGGTAGGCTAGTCTTGTGTTGGTTTAGGCGCCGAGTATCTCGACCCTAGGTACGTCCCTCTAGAGGTGCACCGAGTTTGGTTCGGAAAGGTAGTCCCTTCACCTAGTCATTTGTATGGAAATCCACTACGTGCGTGCCATTTTGTTTGTAGAGCCTAGTATTGCTGGAATTTAATAATGTAACAATTTAAGCTATGTTGATTATTATTTGTACAATAGGCATTATTATAATATAACATGATTTGATATGAAATGGTTTGGTTATCATAAGGGAAAAACCCATCTGTGTTTATATGTGGATGTGGTCTTATGAGATACCTTTTGTTTTGATAAAGGAAAAGTTTTGTTAACTTTATAAATTCAGTTGAGATGTGTTTTTCTCATGTTGGTTTACCAGACCGATCCGGATGTTCTCCCCTTTCAATGCTCGGGTTAGACCAAGTATATGTACAGGTAGGTTTGGTGCTTTTGGAGCTTCAGCAGGCGAGCTGGAGATCTTCATGTTGTATACACGTATCTGTTTATTTTTCCACTACTTTGCATTGTTGTTTTTGTAAATTATCAGATTTGCGAGGATAGGTTATTATAACTGTTGTGTACTCTGATATTGATTTATGTATATTATAGTTTTTCTTTGTAAAGATTATTGATCTATATTATATGTTATTCCGCTGCGATGTGAGATTCTGTATGCTTCTCTCTCTTCTTCTTCTCTTCTCTTCTCTTCTTCTTCTCTTCTCTTCTTCTTTCTTCTCTCTCTTTCTTCTCAACCTCTCTTTTCTTTCTCATGATCATATGCAATTCTATGCGCTCTGGGTCGACATGTGTGGTTTATTTGTCGGTTCAGAGGGTATGGATTTGTGGGTCGTTGCAGTTGGTATCAGAGCTTAGGTTTAGTATACTCCTAAGCTTTGATGTATACTCATTATATATATGGTTAGTAATACCATAGAATGAGTAGTGTGTGTGTGTGTGTGTATATGAGCGTGTATTTGTTAGTGATATAAAAATGTTTTATATTGTTTTAAATTGGGTGAATAAAATAATTTTACCTTGATTATATTTTATATAATTGTATATGATTTGTTGGTTGTTAATGAATGATAATACTTATTTATCATCATTTGTTATTTGTTGTTATGTTTAAATAAAAGCTATTATTATAAATCTAAACAAAGATAAGTAAAGAAGTAAAGTGAAATTATATAAGTATAAATTTGTGAAAGTGATTTATAGATAAAAAGAATTAAAAGAAATAATAAAAAGCACTGAATTCACTACAGTTGCTTGGAAATAATAAGGGTGATGACGGCCGCATCATTAGTATTCATTTTCGAGTCTCTAAGTGATGGGATTGCTACCAATAGTGATTTTGTTAATGAAGTTTTAATTTGATAAACAAGTTTGATTTTAAAATCCAAAGTATGATTTGATTTAAGATATATGGAAAATGAGTTTTGAACTTGTAAATTGAAAACGGTATACATGCAAGTAAAAGAAAATTTGAAATTGGAACATGAAATAAAATTTAATTTAAGTAAAGTTAAATAAAATGAATTAGTAAAATGGATTATATGAATTGAAGTTTAACTAAGTTAAGTTAAATAAATCGAAATGAATTTGCAATGTATCAATTAAAAATGAATCAAATAAAAATAAATCTAAACTTGAATGATAAAGTGATTATATAACCATAAATTGAAATTTTAGAATGTGAATAAACTTAAGTAAATATTTATGGAATCTTAAATAAACAACTTTTATAACTTATAAATTTTAAATAAATAGGTGTTTGAATTCTGAAATTGTTATCCAAATGTTTTGTGAAATAAATGAAATTAAATTTTTAAACTTATAATTTAGAAAATGGAATAGATAAGTAAAGGAAACTTGAAATTAAGCCATGCAATTAAAATTAACTTAAGGAAAGAGGTTAATGGGAATAAGCTAAGTAAATGAAATGTGTATAAACATAATTCGTAAGTGATTATATAACAAATTGGAATTATAAAATGTGAATAAACTTAAGGTTAATGAAATAATTTTAGAAATTTAAAATTTAACTCGAAGATTAATGAAATGAGTAAATTAAATGAGTTAAATGAAGTAAATAAATGAAGATTAACTTAAGTTAAATAAAATGAATTGAATGAGCTAAGTGAAATAATTGAAATGAATATGAACTTGAGTTAATAAATGAAATTCAACTTAAGTATATAAATGAATTCGATATAAGTTGAATGTTGTTTGATAAGAAAGTGAAAATAAACATAAGTGTTATATAAAATGTCTAAGCAAACTTAAGCAAATTTAGAAATGAAATAAAATAGTTATGTGTTATTAGTATTAAAAGAATTATACTAAGTGAATAATGAAATGTTGTTAAACATGAATTGGAAGTAAAGTTAACAAAATTTAATTGAATGTTAATAAATTATAAGTTAGTATATGTTAACAAATGAATGTTAATAAATGAATTGGAATGAATGTAAATTAATGTAAATTAGTAGAATGTGAACTGATTGAATATGAAGGAATGAATGCAAACTAAATTGATGAGAATAAAATGAATGTAAAATGAGAATGAATGTAATAAAATAATTGTTAGTTAAATTGAATGCAAATTAGTTGGATGAAAACTAAATAGCAAACGAATGAATTGATTAGTTGGATGTTAGTTGTTTGATGATTGCTTATATTGCATGTGTTTCATTTGCATATGATTATTGTATAGTTATGTTATATGTTGATATTATTTCTATATACATGTTTCTCATTGATTGTTGAGTGTTTTAGTAGGTGCGGATGGCGTATGCTTCGCATTTGGAGCTTGCTTTCGTGCTATATTGCTTATATATGCTCGCTAATAATATATAACATACATATCTCGGATTACATATCGTACTTTTACACTTTTTTCCCTACGGGATGCCTCATCATTGAGATGAGATGTATATTTGTGATTATATATTGTGATTTTTTCGGATCGAACCGCGCAAAGGAGACTTTGGCGAAATTTTCTGAAAATTTAAGGCGTTAGAAATTGTTTGATTACTACAGGTTTTGATTTTCGAGTTATAAATTGAAATGGTATTAGTTTATTTTTGAAGTAGTATTAGTTAATAATTATAAATGAATTTGGAAACTTAGAAAAGTTTTTATAAAAAAAAGCTGCAACTAAATGATTTTAGAAAAGTTAAACTCTTAAAAGAATTTGATAATCTATTTCAACTAATTGGTTTTCAAAGTTAATGGAGTTGTACCATCTTTCTTACTTTAGATATTTCAGCGACGAAATTCTTTTAAGGGGGGAAGAATGTAACGACCCATTTTTTCAGTCGTCTGAATTTAGAATATTTAATTGAATTTAAATATTGAAAAATGAATATTATAAGTTAAATCAGTTAATTAATTGAATATCGAATCTAATGTGAATAAAAAAGATTTCTAACGTTGTTTTAAATGCTATTTGAATTTGAATGGAGTTAGTGAAGTTTTAAAATTGAATTAAAAGCGATTTGGTAGAAATTGAAAATTTTAATATTTAATTAACGTGTAAAAATAGTCATTTTAACACTGTATCGGATTTCGACGAAATCAGTTTTATTGGATCCGTAATAGTGAGTTATTATAGGATTTCAAATTTCGTGTCGATTGGACTTATCGTTTGACCGTGCGAGCTTGAAACACATAGAAATTAATTAAAGGATTTTAATTAAAATAATTCGATTTTGAAAACCTATCTTCTGTATATCACGGAATTGGCCTCTAATATATATATATTTCATTATGTTCAGAATAGGGGTAAAACATTATGAATGCCAGGCGGCATGCTTCGTTCGGAGTTTGAATTTATTTTGGTTGAATAGTGTTTTGTTATTGTCTATATAAGGACCTTCATTTGCTAAAACCCTAGAACAATTAGGGCAAGCTGCCATTAACAAGTTCAATGGCGGAAAATCACCGTGCTTATTTCCTCAATTCCTCTCAATCCATCAACATTCAGGTGAAACCTTCAACTACAAAGTTGAAGAGCTAGGTGAGATCTTCACATCCATACGGTCATCATCAGGATCGGAGTAGCGAGGCATCGGCTAGGTCGCTTCGACCTTGGGTAGTTTCATGGTCGATTGGGGGTGATCGGAGGCGAGCTGGACGATCGAATTTATGACGTTGGGGCGTGGGGTGATGTGCTTCGATGTGGCGATGGTCGATCGTCTTCAGGTGGAGCGAGCGAGGAGAGCCGATCATGGAAGTTGCATGCGTGATGGGTTTGATGTTGGCCTGGAAACGTGAACGAGAGGGAAAAGAGAAAGAAGGGTAAGGTTTTAAACTTTTTATTTTATTTAAAGTTAATTAAAATTATTAATTATCGAATGTTTAAAAATCCATAACTTTGTCATGCGAAGTCCGTTACGCACGAAACGAATTACGTTGGATTCATATAGACGAGCACGACATTTTAGATGTAACGACCCGTAAATTTCAACTGTTTAAATAACGTAATTTGTTGAAATTTTATGAAATTTTAAACGATAAAATTTTGAAATAAAATTTAATATTTGGAATACGTCTAGTTAAACATAGCAACTGGTAAATTTTCGTCCGAAAATACGAAAGTTTATTTCGCGCGTAAATTCACTTCAATTTAATCAGTTAAAAAGCGTTGAAATAAAATGTTTTCAAAACCAAAATATTTTTACATAGAAAAATTCTAAACCATCTTCTGAGCAAAATGTCAGTTTGTCGTTTTTCCAAATTCGGATATCTTTGGCTCCGTCGATCTTATTTTTCAGTGTTTTTCTCGCATTTTCCGCCAGTAGAAAAATTCGAATTTTTATAATTCAATCGTACCACTGATATCTGTATACCGTTGTGATCGTCTCGTCGTGCTGATCTCTACAGTATATTCATTTATGTGTTTTTAAGTCCGGTTCACTGCGGGGTCGATGAAATGATCTGCAGTATCGGTACGGTTTCAAACATTTCAAATTTCTTTTGACTATTCAATCTACACCATATACCAACCCAAAAGCCATCTGATATTACGGTTTTCTGAAATTCAATGTCTGACTTTTGTTATTCCATTAATTTAATATGATATTTATTGTTCTTTTAATTTGCCTCTGGTTCCTTGATTTCTTTTGCTGCCTTTCCAATTTCTCTACCATTCGTTCACTCCTTTTTGACAAAGATTTATTTTTGTTTATCATTCTGGAACAAATAATGGTCGCCCCCTTGTTCGCCTGGGCATGGCCAAACGCGTCCCTCCGCCTTCAATACTTTTCCACCTCACCATCTCACTTAAGCCAAGCCGAACAATCTCCTCACCACAGGCCGAAACCACATCACCTCACTCCAGTCACGGCCTGACACGCAACCCAAATTTCCACCCACTTCACTGCCTCGGCCACCATTTATCAACTGGGCTCTGCCTTGCCAAACGCCGCACCCCACTGCTACGGGTCCCATTCCCATATTTGCCGTGAACCCATTCCAACTCCGCCGTATCTTTGGCCACCTTGTCGTGACCCAAATCAGCCTTGTCTCGTCCAAAGCCTGTAGCTTACTTTACACCTTCATTCATTCAAGGTATATATTTCACTTTGCATATTTATGTTTGCTAATGCTACATATAATGGTGATATGTTAATATTTTGGTTTACAGTTCAAAAATTTTTAGTTTATATAATTTAGTTTGTAAAGTTAAATATATATAATACAAAACCTAAGGTTGCAGTTCTCATATTTACCAAATAGGGTGTTTAAATTTGTAAGTATATTTTATGCTAGCTATACTAAAATTTTACATTGCATATATACTGTATGGCATACAATGTTTTATATATAGTAGTTTATATAAGCCGTAATAAACAATGTTTACAGTAAGAATTATATTGTATATATATGTCTAGATTTTACTTCTGCCATACTACTCTTATGTTTTTTTTATAAGTTTGATAACTCAATTCATACCATAAAACATGAACACAAAGTAACAACTCATAACGTTTTCATTATTAGAAACATAGATTCAAGCAATAACAAAAAACAAGTACTGATCTTAGAAAGCTGACCACAATCGGCAATCATAATAGGTTTCTTGGTCTCATACTACTTTTATGTACAAGTTGGTCTGTTAGTTTATATTCATATGTTCTATGCGATGGTCTATATGTGTATTTTATTTGGTGTAGCAGGTGTGTACTTGTTTCATAGATATATGTGAATCCACACTATAATGCATGATGGACTGAATACATATTAGCTTGCGTAAACAATATAGGCTTGAGTCCATAGCCGTGTATGTATATTTTACATTGTGTTTTGATACATATACGATTTGTGGAGATTGAAATTGCACAAAAATAATATATAGTTTAATATTTGTTAGTAATATGTTATATTTGTTACTGTATGATTTTGCCAGTGTATCTATGCTGGTCTATTGGATAAGGTAACACGTCTGGAATATCTCATTTTATGATTAAGGAGTATATTTGCATATAGGCAATATTGGCAGTATAGTATGGGTTTAATATAATATCTATATGATTGACTTGAGTTATATATATATACCTATATTTAAATAAGTAAGTTGATATTGACTTTCATTATATATATAGGGTTTTAGAGGATAAAACTTGTATGTAAGTGTGTGTGTATGTTTATGTACATTTGTTATATATATAAATATTGTTGATTTTAAAGTATTTATTTCCAAATACATTATGATTATATGTTTGATTTTATATATGTGTTTTAATTTAAACAATGGTTTTGAAATACATATATATTTTAAATTTAAATGTGTTTGAATATGATTTATATATATAGTTATATATAAGTTCACCTATGTCGTTTATCTTCGTCGGTCCAGTTCTGATTTGATTTCATCTATTCCAATTTATCAGCTTTGAGCGTCAAATTCGTGTCAATCTTGTTTCGCTTTGGAATTCGCGCTTGGATTCGATACTCGTTCGTGTCTCTTCTTCTCTAGCCTCGAAATGTGAGCACTCAATCACGATTAACGTTCTTTTATTTATTAAATTTGATTTCAATTGAAACGACAATTGAAATATGCTACTGTTATTTATGCTATTAACTGTATCAGTTCACCTATGACATCTGACACCATTATCTGTTAATTATTTATGCAATGATAATACAGTTTGGCTGATAATTGATTGATTGTTGATGTTTATATTGGACGTTAAATTGTTAATGTTAAAATGATAAATAGTATGCAATTGAACTTGGTATAGGATAGTTAAATGTTAAATTTGATTAACTGACATTTGTATAATATGACCCCTTTTGCTGTTAAATCTATTGACACGTATGATTTGTTTAATTACATCTTGAACCACTGAATGTATGTTGTTAAATTGATGATGTATGAAATTGTAATAGTTGACAAGTGAAAACCGTAATGTAATAATCTTTAATCTACATGAAATGATAATGTAGATTCTAGAAATAATTATATTAATTCGTACAAATAACAATGCGAATTAATATGGTTATTTCGGGATTATTTGAATTGATTTTTGGATTGTTATTGATTGTTGTTATTGCTTGTTTATTTACTTTGACACCATCCCAGTTATCACACTGCAAGTTCCCTTTACTATGCTTTGATTTTGAATTGAATTGGAATCGGGTTGAAATGATAAATACCCAAATTGAACTTTGACCTAGGATAGAAAATTAAATAAAACCCGATTGGTCAATGATTTGTTTTAAAGATAAAATGAAGATTTTATTTAAATAAATAATATGGTTTTGAATCGAAGTTGAAATTTGAATTTTTAATGAAAGGAAAATATTAATATTTAAAAATCTGAAACAAAATATTAAAAATGAAATTGATGAAAGAACGATGTTTAATTTGAGAAATGGTTAAATAGTTAAGTTTGAATTTATTAAACTTCGAAATGATTTAATAATTAAGTTTGAAATTATAATTAAGTTTGAAATTATTAAACTTGAAATTATTTAATAATTAAGTTTTGAATTATTTAATAAATTAAATAAGGTTGAATTATTTAATGATTAAATTGAATTGGATTCTTTAATAAGAGAAATTGAACTTTTGAATAAGTGAATTTTACTTCCTGAATAATTGAAAATTGAGTTTCTTTATTAATTAAGTTTTGGAAAATTATTTAAGTAAGTAAATAAGTGAAATTTAATTTCTTTAACAAGAAAAAAAATGTGATTTTGTGAAATTAATGTAAGACTTGAAATTTAAAGAATTGATTTGACGAATTTAATTTAATTCAAAATTGTAAGTTTTGATTTAATGAAGTTGAACTTAAGAAATCGATTTAATGAATTGGAAATTTAATAGAAATTGTTTTGAATGATAAATTTCCTTAATGAATATTGAATGAAATCGATAAATGAGTTTAAATAAATTCGAATGTTAAGTAAAATTTATTTAAAAGATTTTCGGAATGAAACTTATATTCGAAGTTGAATCAATATTTGAATTGTTTTAAACAAAATTGAAATTGAATTGTAAGACTTTGAAAGTGTAATTTGGAAGTTTTGAAACGTAAATTTATGGAAATGGTTTTGAAAGACAAATGAAATGTTGATTTACGAATTGAATTTGAAATTGAAATTGATTTGGTTTTGAAATAAATAAACGACCAATCGGTGAAATAATTACGGAAGTTATTAAAGAGACCGGAATTCGGTTATGGATATACTCTCTATCTAAACCGAAAACCACTTTAATAACTATACGCGGAGTGATGATCCAGAATGAAGTGGTTGGAATGATGTACGTGTTGACTGAAGAAAGAGAACGATAATGGATAGCCTTGACACTTGTGTCAAATTGGAAATGACTAAAACATGAGCTGTGCCGGGCCAATGGAGGATTAGCTACCTCAAGTGGACACACTTCTTCGAACTACTTATACTTGTTGTCGATTGGTGGACCCTTGATTTTGGGAGTGTTGTTTCACGGTGTTGCAGGCGCTGCGGCGTTGCGTTCTCACCAGTCCGGATCAGGCGAACGGTAGTATCACTACCTTGGGTATTGCCTTATGTGCCTTGTCATACTTGTATTCCATTTATGCGCGACCACTACGATTTTGATTTGTACCTTTAGTATATGGATTGCCCTCTGGTGACTTCCGGTTTTGGGGAAACTACAGTCTTGTATATGCTTTTGGGAATAAAAATGTGTTAAGGGTGGAATGGGCCATGACTTAACGCTATTTTGATATCTTATTATTACTGATAGACATTATCTACTTAGCGTACATTACTACATAGTAGATAGTTTAACGGATCCTTAAAGGATGGTTATTCCAAACATCCTTTGAGTTACTTGTTTTTCAATTGCTATTTCACTTGAGTTGGATTTATTAATATGAGAATGTTAATCCTGACTCGAGTGTTTTGTATTTTGCTTTACGCTCGGGTCAGACTGAGTGTACCAGTATTCGAGACTCACCTTTGAAGTTGGAGCTTTGCTTGAAGATCCAGCCATCTATCCTGCTTTCAGCATTCGATGATTCCAGTGATGTATTCTGATTTGTATCTGATGTATCGTGTTACTCTTCCGTTGTATCTGGTTTAACTCTGATGTATCGTATTACTCTTCTGTTGTAAACTCTGATGTATTTTATATATTCATATAGTAGCTTCATGAACTACTATCTCTTTTATTTCCGCTGCAATTATTACTCTGTGTCTGTGATCTGTGATTATTTTATTTACTGTATATGTTCAGTTTTGCCAAATTTAAATTAACAACGTGGTATTTTGAGCAATTCAACTCCGGCATGAGTGTCTACCTATACACTTATAATGGACGCGAATGGTCCAAAATTCTGGGTCGTTACAGTTGGTATCAGAGCTTTGGTAGCTTTAGGCAAAACTCAACATATAGGGTAAATGTATTTACAGAATCACTCTCATTCGAGTTTCAATCTCTTCCTTTCGACTCGATTTCTTTGAATTTGGAACGTCCCCTACGATTCCAAATTTCATTCGTGTCCCTCACTATTCGTCTTCTTTCAATTCTGAAGCACCCCATAACTCCATTTTGAATGATATCTATAATAGATCGGCAGTCTCGCCAATCTTCGAATGATTCGTAAAGGAGCAAAACTCCTTTATAATAGGCATCGACTTACCGGAGATTTCTGTATCCTCGGTTTACGATGCTATCCATATCCTGCTATACCTAAATTTTATTTCTTGAAATCGAGTGTTGATTTACCTCGGAATTCAGCATCGATCTTATTCTTGAAGTTACGGATGACCCGGTTAAGGTTGCCCGTGAATTAAATAAACTCATCCATCTCCCGATTGTGGTAATTGAATTATCTTATCTTCTGTTTCAAACTTATTTTCAAATCAAAATTCTCTTTGATTTGAGTCCATCAAATTTGAATCTCTATCCTTGCTTTGAAATTCATTCTTGTATAGTCGAGCGAGGAAGTGTATTTGTAAATTTATATTAAAATATTATTTTCAAATTTGGTAAATGAAATAAATTTGTTTGATTATATTGTGAAAAAATAAGTAAAATTTTCTGAAATTTAATAGGTTAATTAAATTGTTTGTTTGAAATGATAATATTTGATTATCATTTATTGTTCTAAATAAATTTATAAATACGGTTTATAAATTGATTTGGAATTTGAAATGAAGCTAATTCAGAAATTTGAGAATTTAGTTTCCGGTGATTTCGAACTTTGGTTTTAAAATTTTTAAATGCATATTATTGAAGATATTTTCAAATAGAAATCATTTTCAAAGAATTTTTTTAAATGTTGAAATCAGTGCTCTTCTCTTTGTCGGTGATGGCGGCCGCATCATCGACATTCATTTTCGAGTTTCGAAGTGGAGAAACCATTCTGTAGCTTTGCTACGATTTTGTTTTGAAAAAAAATATATTTTGATTTAAGTTTCTTCAGTATAATTTGATTTATATATATATATATATGTATCTTATTTTAAAATTTAATTTGATTTGATATAAATATATTATATATAACTCTAAATTATTTAAAGTTAATCGGAAATCAAATTCTTAAATTTTGTTAAAGGATGATTTTAATTATAAATAAAACCAAATTTGGAATAAATATTTAAACTTGAATAATTGAATTGGGAAAATTTTATTTGTATATTGTTCAACTGCATTCTAATACAACTTACCTAAATCATTCAGAAGTTGAATATGTAATTGGATAATATATAAGATAAATTGAATTTATAAATAAAATTTGAGTGTTTATAATAAAGGTTATACACTAAATTTTGATTATAAAGATGTTAATAGAGTTAGATAGGATAATAAGTAAACTCAGTTAATAATGAAATAAATTTGTTTTGAAAGAATTAATAAATTTGTTTTGAAAGAATTAAATAAATTGAAATTTGATCAACTTATGAAAATACCTTGAATTTAAAAGCAATTAGTAAATATAAATCAATTTAAATCGAAACTTTTATGGTTTAAATTAATTTATATGGGTTAAATATAGGTAATTTGATATATTAAGTGGAACAAATCTAATAATAATTTGGAATAAAGAAGAATTAGATTTGTTGAATAAATTATGATTAAAATAAAAGACTATTCAAGTTTATGATTTTAGAAATTGTTAATAAAGGATAATTGGATAATAAAACAATGAATAAATGAGATAAATAAAATAAAATTTTGTTTTGAAGAAATCTTTTGGTATTAAATATTAATAAATTGGAATTAAATCAACTTATTGAAATACCCTGAATTTTAAATCAGATATTGAGTATTAATTAAGGTAAATTGAAATTTATACGGTTTAAACTAATTGTTTTATTTTGTTTTCAAATCTGTTTTTCTTTCTGGTTGTTTCTATTCTCCAACCTCGTTCCTTTTCGGGGACGAAAAGTTTTGAGTGGGGGAGAGTGTAACGACCCGTAAATTTCAACTGTTTAAATAACGTAATTTGTTGAAATTTTATGAAATTTTAAACGATAAAATTTTGAAATAAAATTTAATATTTGCAATACGTCTAGTTAAACATAGCAACTGGTAAATTTTCGTCCGAAAATACGAAAGTTTATTTCGCGCGTAAATTCACTTCAATTTAATCAGTTAAAAAGCGTTGAAATAAAATGTTTTCAAAACCAAAATATTTTTACATAGAAAAATTCTAAACCATCTTCTGAGCAAAATGTCAGTTTGTCGTTTTTCCAAATTCGGACATCTTTGGCTCCGTCGATCTTATTTTTCAGTGTTTTTCTCGCATTTTCCGCCAGTAGAAAAATTCGAATTTTTATAATTCAATCGTACCACTGATATCTGTATACCGTTGTGATCGTCTCGTCGTGCTGATCTCTACAGTATATTCATTTATGTGTTTTTAAGTCCGGTTCACTACGGGGTCGATGAAATGATCTGCAGTATCGGTACGGTTTCAAACATTTCAAATTTCTTTTGACTATTCAATCTACACCATATACCAACCCAAAAGCCATCTGATATTACGGTTTTCTGAAATTCAATGTCTGACTTTTGTTATTCCATTAATTTAATATGATATTTATTGTTCTTTTAATTTGCCTCTGGTTCCTTGATTTCTTTTGCTGCCTTTCCAATTTCTCTACCATTCGTTCACTCCTTTTTGACAAAGATTTATTTTGTTTATCATTCTGGAACAAATAATGGTCGCCCCCTTGTTCGCCTGGGCATGGCCAAACGCGTCCCTCCGCCTTCAATACTTTTCCACCTCACCATCTCACTTAAGCCAAGCCGAACAATCTCCTCACCACAGGCCGAAACCACATCACCTCACTCCAGTCACGGCCTGACACGCAACCCAAATTTCCACCCACTTCACTGCCTCGGCCACCATTTATCAACCGGGCTCTGCCTTGCCAAACGCCGCACCCCACTGCTACGGGTCCCATTCCCATATTTGCTGTGAACCCATTCCAACTCCGCCGTATCTTTGGCCACCTTGTCGTGACCCAAATCAGCCTTGTCTCGTCCAAAGCCTGTAGCTTACTTTACACCTTCATTCATTCAAGGTATATATTTCACTTTGCATATTTATATTTGCTAATGCTACATATAATGGTGATATGTTAATATTTTGGTTTACAGTTCAAAAATTTTTAGTTTATATTATTTAGTTTGTAAATTTAAATATATATAATACAAAACCTAAGGTTGCAGTTCTCATATTTACCAAATAGGGTGTTTAAATTTGTAAGTATATTTTATGCTAGCTGTACTAAAATTTTACATTGCATATATACTGTATGGCATACAATGTTTTATATATAGTAGTTTATATAAGCCATAATAAACAATGTTTACAGTAAGAATTATATTGTATATATATGTCTAGATTTTACTTCTGCCATACTACTCTTATGTTTTTTTTATAAGTTTGATAACTCAATTCATACCATAAAACATGAACACAAAGTAACAACTCATAACGTTTTCATTATTAGAAACATAGATTCAAGCAATAACAAAAAACAAGTACTGATCTTAGAAAGCTGACCACAATCGGCAATCATAATAGGTTTCTTGGTCTCATACTACTTTTATGTACAAGTTGGTCTGTTAGTTTATATTCATATGTTCTATGCGATGGTCTATATGTGTATTTTATTTGGTGTAGCAGGTGTGTACTTGTTTCATAGATATATGTGAATCCAAACTATAAAGCATGATGGACTGAATACATATTAGCTTGCGTAAACAATATAGGCTTGAGTCCATAGCCGTGTATGTATATTTTACATTGTGTTTTGATACATATACGATTTGTGGAGATTGAAATTGCACAAAAATAATATATAGTTTAATATTTGTTAGTAATATGTTATATTTGTTACTGTATGATTTTGCCAGTGTATCTATGCTGGTCTATTGGATAAGGTAACACGTCTGGAATATCTCATTTTATGATTAAGGAGTATATTTGCATATAGACAATATTGGCAGTATAGTATGGGTTTAATATAATATCTATATGATTGACTTGAGTTATATATATACCTATATTTAAATAAGTAAGTTGATATTGACTTTCATTATATATATAGGGTTTTAGAGGATAAAACTTGTATGTAAGTGTGTATGTATGTTTATGTACATTTGTTATATATATAAATATTGTTGATTTTAAAGTATTTATTTCCAAATACATTATGATTATATGTTTGATTTTATATATGTGTTTTAATTTAAACAATGGTTTTGAAATACATATATATTTTAAATTTAAATGTGTTTGAATATGATTTATATATATAGTTATATATAAGTTCACTTATGTCGTTCTTCGTCGGTCCAGTTCTGATTTGATTTCATCTATTCCAATTTATCAGCTTTGAGCGTCAAATTCGTGTCAATCTTGTTTCGCTTTGGAATTCGCGCTTGGATTCGATACTCGTTCGTGTCTCTTCTTCTCTAGCCTCGAAATGTGAGCACTCACTCACGATTAACGTTCTTTTATTTATTAAATTTGATTTCAATTGAAACGACAATTGAAATATGCTACTGTTATTTATGCTATTAACTGTATCAGTTCACCTATGACATCTGACACCATTATCTGTTAATTATTTATGCAATGATAATACAGTTTGGCTGATAATTGATTGATTGTTGATGTTTATATTGGACGTTAAATTGTTAATGTTAAAATGATAAATAGTATGCAATTGAACTTGGTATAGGATAGTTAAATGTTAAATTTGATTAACTGACATTTGTATAATATGACCCCTTTTGCTGTTAAATCTATTGACACGTATGATTTGTTTAATTACATCTTGAACCACTGAATGTATGTTGTTAAATTGATGATGTATGAAATTGTAATAGTTGACAAGTGAAAACCGTAATGTAATAATCTTTAATCTACATGAAATGATAATGTAGATTCTAGAAATAATTATATTAATTCGTACAAATAACAATGCGAATTAATACGGTTATTTCGGGATTATTTGAATTGATTTTTGGATTGTTATTGATTGTTGTTATTGCTTGTTTATTTACTTTGACACCATCCCAGTTATCACATTGCAAGTTCCCTTTACTATGCTTTGATTTTGAATTGAATTGGAATCGGGTTGAAATGATAAATACTCAAATTGAACTTTGACCTAGGATAGAAAATTAAATAAACCCGATTGGTCAATGATTTGTTTTAAAGATAAAATGAAGATTTTATTTAAATAAATAATATGGTTTTGAATCGAAGTTGAAATTTGAATTTTTAATGAAAGGAAAATATTAATATTTAAAAATCTGAAATAAAATATTAAAAATGAAATTGATGAAAGAACGATGTTTAATTTGAGAAATGATTAAATAGTTAAGTTTGAATTTATTAAACTTCGAAATGATTTAATAATTAAGTTTGAAATTATAATTAAGTTTGAAATTATTGAACTTGAAATTATTTAATAATTAAGTTTTGAATGATTTAATAAATTAAATAAGGTTGAATTATTTAATGATTAAATTGAATTGGATTCTTTAATAAGAGAAATTGAACTTTTGAATAAGTGAATTTTACTTCCTGAATAATTGAAAATTGAGTTTCTTTATTAATTAAGTTTTGGAAAATTATTTAAGTAAGTAAATAAGTGAAATTTAATTTCTTTAACAAGAAAAAAAAAGTGATTTTGTGAAATTAATGTAAGACTTGAAATTTAAAGAATTGATTTGACGAATTTAATTTAATTCAAAATTGTAAGTTTTGATTTAATGAAGTTGAACTTAAGAAATCGATTTAATGAATTGGAAATTTAATAGAAATTGTTTTGAATGATAAATTTCCTTAATGAATATTGAATGAAATCGATAAATGAGTTTAAATAAATTCGAATGTTAAGTAAAATTTATTTAAAAGATTTTCGGAATGAAACTTATATTCGAAGTTGAATCAATATTTGAATTGTTTTAAATAAAATTGAAATTGAATTGTAAGACTTTGAAAGTGTAATTTGGAAGTTTTGAAACGTAAATTTATGGAAATGGTTTTGAAAGACAAATGAAATGTTGATTTACGAATTGAATTTGAAATTGAAATTGATTTGGTTTTGAAATAAATAAACGACCAATCGGTGAAATAATTACGGAAGTTATTAAAGAGACCGGAATTCGGTTATGGATATACTCTCTATCTAAACCGAAAACCACTTTAATAACTATACGCGGAGTGATGATCCAGAATGAAGTGGTTGGAATGATGTACGTGTTGACTGAAGAAAGAGAACGATAATGGATAGCCTTGACACTTGTGTCAAATTGGAAATGACTAAAACAGGAGTTGTGCCGGGCCAATGGAGGATTAGCTACCTCAAGTGAACACACTTCTTCGAACTACTTATACTTGTTGTCGATTGGTGCACCCTTGATTTTGGGAGTGTTGTTTCACGGTGTTGCGGGCGCTGCGGCGTTGCGTTCTCACCAGTCCGGATCAGGCGAACGGTAGTATCACTACCTTGGGTATTGCCTCATGTGCCTTGTCATACTTGTATTCCATTTATGCGCGACCACTACGATTTTGATTTGTACCTTTAGTATATGGATTGCCCTCTGGTGACTTCCGGTTTTGGGGAAACTACGGTCTTGTATATGCTTTTGGGAATAAAAATGTGTTAAGGGTGGAATGGGCCATGACTTAACGCTATTTTGATATCTTATTATTACTGATAGACATTATCTACTTAGCGTACATTACTACGTAGTAGATAGTTTAACAGATCCTTAAAGGATGGTTATTCCAAACATCCTTTGAGTTACTTGTTTTTCAATTGCTATTTCACTTGAGTTGGATTTATTAATATGAGAATGTTAATCCTGACTCGAGTGTTTTGTATTTTGCTTTACGCTCGGGTCAGACTGAGTGTACCAGTATTCGAGACTCACCTTTGAAGTTGGAGCTTTGCTTGAAGATCCAGCCATCTATCCTGCTTTCAGCATTCGATGATTCCAGTGATGTATTCTGATTTGTATCTGATGTATCGTGTTACTCTTCCGTTGTATCTGGTTTAACTCTGATGTATCGTATTACTCTTCTGTTGTAAACTCTGATGTATTTTATATATTCATATAGTAGCTTCATGAACTACTATCTCTTTTATTTCCGCTGCAATTATTACTCTGTGTCTGTGATCTGTGATTATTTTACTTACTGTATATGTTCAGTTTTGCCAAATTTAAATTAACAACGCGGTATTTTGAGCAATTCAACTCCGACATGAGTGTCTACCTATACACTTATAATGGACGCGAATGGTCCAAAATTCTGGGTCGTTACATTAGAGCCGATTTAGATGGATTTGGAGCTAGTAGAAATTTTAGTTAAATTCGAACGCCTGTTAGTTTTTAATTAAACCGGATCGCTATTACGACGACTACAACCAAAGTGAGTAAAACTCACACTCTTTGGCCCGCTTATATTTTTATATAAGTGGGAACAATTTTATTATGCTGTTTTGATGACTGTTTGGATGTATATTATATATATATTGGTTGGTTGGATATATTCCCGCATATTTTAGTGGATGAGACCTTATACGTTCTCGTGTACGAGCGGATGACCCTTTGTACGCACGTCTGCCTTGCAAACATTGTACATGTTTTCTCATATGCATATTTGTTACAGATTACAGGTTGGAGGGATCCAACCGGATTTCTCACCACTATTGATTTTTGTTTACAGATATTGATATATATCTGGTATCATGTGATTTTTGTTGTGATGAATGCCATGTTTGCTATTATTCATGTGAATCATGTTATTTAGCACTTTTGCAGCATTGGGCCATATTTTGGAATTTCGAAATAATAAAATGATGTTTTTGTTTAAAAATGGATTTCAAAGTGATTTTGGAATTATATACATTTTAATAATTTGAATGGATTTAAAAGAGAAAGGATTTTATTTAAATAAATAAAGGTATGATTTTCGATGCTTTTAAATTATAGTTTTGTGAAATATTTTAAATAGAGATTTCGAATGGTTTTATAAAAGTATATTTTATAAATAGCATAATAGCTTTTAAACGATGTTTTATATATATATATATAAATGGATTTGAAATTGAAATATGATGAATAGTTTTATAATTGGATTTGAAACCAATATTTTATATTGGATTTGAAGTCAATATTTTATGAATGGATTTATATAATTAAATTAGATTTTTTGTGAAAAGAGTTATAATTGGATTTTTATAGCAAATGAAATTTAGAAAAGAATGGATTTATAAAATATAATTTTATAAACATATAAGAGTTGTACAAAATAGAAGTTTTATAAAAATAGAAGCAAGATTATAACATTGTTTTATAAAGGCGAAATCAATTTAATTTGACTAGCTAAGTATGGATTTCTATAAAGGAATTATATTCACGTTTTCAAAGTGAATAATTGGAAAGTGACTTGATTTATAAACAATTAATAAAATCAGGCCCAGTGACTACTTATGTGCTAGATTTTGTTTATTGCTTTGATAGTTAAATAACCGATTAACAAATTTGGCCATTTTAGTTTCTCAACTTGATGTAGAAACTAATTAGTCATACACTTAGTACGTAATTGACTGTGTAGGCTTGATTATCGTTTGTGTTGAGAATGTTGATTCGTGTAGTGCGGAGTGATTACTCCAATCTATCAAGCTTCCTTCTTGGCCGAAGGATAGCAAGTTGAAAGTTGGAGACGTGATAAGTCTACGAGACTTGGTTTCTATGTGAGGTTGAGAAACGCTTTTGCGTTGTTGGTGCGAAGAGACCAGGATCAGATTTATCTGAAAACCATTTCGGACCAACATATATGCGATGATTATGCAGGTTGGTCAATGATATTAATATTTAGGATTTTCATAGTAAAGGACTGCTTGTTGATCATTTGGGGTTAAAATCCCAATATACATATAGTAGCAGTAGTCTCTTCGTTATGAAATATCCATTGCAAGGGCTGTCGCTACTAATCCTATAGGATGTGGTAGGAGAGTACCTTCGATTTGTCCTGTTCTTGGACAACTTGTATGAACGAGTGTTTAACATTGCATTTCTAAGATTACGTACATTGGTTTTTACAAACGTACATCATGCGGTGGTGGAGAAGGAAACTTCTTTTTGTTTAACACCCTCCTTGAGATATATGAGCTCAAGAGTTGTATTTTTGTGGAAGGCAATTAGTAGTCAATGGGAATGGCAATGTGGTATTCAAAGATGATATGATATGTGATATGTGAAAGGTAATCGATACCTCTTTTGCCCTTACTCCCCGGAAAATGACTGAAACGGGGATAGAAGCAACAAGGATAAGTGGGTCGCTCCCATAAGGAGATGTCATCACTCTTCTAGATGTATCTTTACATGCTATGACGTCGTGTATCTTATTATTGTTGATGTATGCTTATGACCACGGATTAGGTCGATAACGACCGGAGTGATGACATATTCGATACTATCTAGGAAGGGGTAGGCCAGTTTTGTGTTGGTTTAGGCACCGAGTATCTCGGCCCTAGGTACGTCCTTCTAGAGGTGTACCGAGTTTGGTTCGGAAAGGTAGTCCCTTCACCTAGTCATTTGTACGAAAATCCAAAATCCACCACGTGCCTGCCATTTTGTTTTTAGAGCCTAGTATTGCTGGAATTTAATAATGTAACAATTTCAACTATGTTGATTATTATTTGTATAATAGACACTATTATAATATAACATGATTTGATATGAAACGGTTTGGTTATCATAAGGAAAAAACCTGTCCATGTTTATGTGTGGACGTGGTCTTACGAGATACCTTTTGTTTTGATAAAGGAAAAGTTTGGTAACTTTATAAATTCAGTTGAGATGTGTTTTTCTCACGCTGGTTTACTAGACTGATCCGAGCGTTCTTCCCTTTCAATGCTCGGGTCAGATCGAGTATATGTACAAGTTCATATTTGGTGCTTTTGGAGCTTCAGCAGGCGAGCTGGAGATCTTCATGTTATATACACGTATTTGTTTATTTTTCCGCTGCTTTGCATTGTTGTTGTTGTAAATTATCAGCATTTATGAGGACATGTTATTATAACTGTCAAAGCTGATGATTACTTATTGTGTACTCTAATATTGATTTATGTATATTACAGTTTCTCTTTTGTAAAGATTATTGATCTATATTATATGTTATTCCACTGCGATGTGAGATTCTGTATTGTTTTGGTTTTGCTTCTCTCTCTTCTTCTCTCTTCTCTTCTCTTCTTCTTTCTTCTCTCTCTTTCTTTTCACCCTCTCTTTTCTTTCTCATGATCATTTGCAATTCTATGCGCTCTGGGTCAACATGTGTGGTTTATTTGTCGGTTCAAAGGGTATGGATTTGCGGGTCGTCACACTCCTTTTACTTTACCAAAATCTCGGATTTCCAAAGTGCATCCATAACAACTATCGTTATATGGACTGTAACTTTTCAAATTTTTATTTGTAAATGGAATAACTTCTAAACCACTTTTATTTCAATATTTTAAACATTATAAATATAGAAAAAATTTCACTTCAAAATATAATAAAGTTGAAGTCAATTTATAATCCATAGCTTTTCAAATTCGAAAGAGGATTTATGACCGTTATGGTACTTAAACAAGTTACCATTTGTTTTTTATTCTCAAAAGAACTCAACTTTCCAAGTTATATTCAACATTACCAAGCCATTACATATTATCATTTCATATATACATGTATAAATAAAATGTAAAACAACGGGTGAGGAATCCTTTTGGATCCCTCTACACATTTCTATTCTTCGATGTGCTTTCGTAGTGACCTATTTGCTATGAAGACACTTCTACTTCCATTCATCGCTTTTGTCCTCTGCAACAATGGTTATTTATATTATCCGCTTTCAAGCGAGAACCAACAAAAACAATAAATATACATCACAAATGCATACATACAACACTATAGGCTAGCATTAAATTATTACAACATTTTGTCAATTTTAAAACCAATTTTAAAGTGAGAAATATCACTTTAATTCAAACCAAACACAAATGTTCTCTCAAGTTTTATAGTATATAGTGCAGGATATTACACAGGTATTGAATCAAAGACTGTATAGTATAAAGACTCAAGAAGTGGACATGAAGACTCATGAGTATAAAGACTAAGACATAAAGATCTTAAGACTATAGTATAGTGTATAGAGTCATAGAATATTGTTAAAGTCTTAGTAGCAATTTTTTGATCTCTATCTCTTATTTTTCTATCTTTTATATTTTTTAACAAAATAAATTTTCAAAATATTTCTAAAAATATTTTATAAAAGTTTTTCAACATTTAAATTGTTAATAAACTATGTTTAAAATGCTTCAAAAAGTACCAAATTATTTTATAAAGTATAGAGTTCTCATAACATTTTTAAAGAAACTAGTTTTCAAAAAATTCATGTATATGTCGACATACATGTTTTAGATATGTTGGCATATATGCCACAAATTAGTTTTTCAAATTTTGAATTAAAGTTTCTATTCCTCGCAACTCTTTGCGAGCGGGCACATCTGTTTATACACTATATATTGGGGCTTCAAACGAATTTTTAGTTAGTTATTATATTGTTTTCTTCCATCTTCTTACTCTCTCAAAATCTCCATTACAAACATACAAAATTATTTTCAAAATAAAATAGAATTAATTCATACCTTTGTGTATTGATCCAATATTACTTTCTTGCTGTTTTAGAATCATCTCTCTCTCAAAGCAAAGATCAAAATGCTGTCCAAGAGGCTATAAGAACCATTGTATCCAAAATTCAAGAAATTGTCTATGTAAAAACCATCAAACTCTATTTACATTTGCATGGGTGTGACTGTAGCTCGTTCAAATTAATTGGGTGTGCTTGGTAGCCCAAAAATCCAAGTAGGTGTGCTTGTAGAGCATCCAAATTAAGTGGGTGTACCCTAAGCCCAGAAAATCAAGAAGGTGTGCATCGTAACCTCAGAATCGAGATTGTAATTGGGTTTGCCTTCTATCCGTTTAAAGATTGGCATTTGAAAAGAAATATGTACAAGCAATTGTGCACGACCTGACTTAGGAGAAATTCGGACCAATATAAAATCCATGGTTTCATCTCTCTAACTCTCTACTTTGCCTTATTGCTTTATTTTTGTCTGTGATTGCTCTGTGATTGATGTTGATATAATTCTGTAGTGAAAATCTTTGATTTAATACTAAACTTGAAAGAAATTTAAAAAGATTTACGTAAGTTGGAAAAAACTATTCGCCACCCCCTCTAGCGTTTAATTAGCCTTAAGATCCATAACCCTGCAACCCACACTTGGTATCAGAGCACCAGGTTTTCAAAAAATCGTAATTTTATTTTTGAAAAGATTAAATAGCTAGCAATATTATTAACACTTTTATAGAAAAACAATTTTGTGAAACTAGTACGTTATTAGAAACTAATTGTTTTGAAAAGTCACTTGATGTCATGGAAAGGTATGATTTTGAATTGCATGAACAAATTTGTTATATAGCTAACAGTGAACAAACACTTGAAAATATAATACAAATCAAAAAGGACAAGTAGATACTGGATAGTGGATGCTCAAGACATATGGCTAGAAATCCAGAGGTCTTGAATGATATTGTTTATAAAGGTGGTGGATCGGCTAACTTCGAATACAACTCGAAAAGATATGTGATTGGCATCAGCAATGTTGATAACTCTAAAACTCCTACTATTTCTAATGTTTTGCTAATTAGGAATCTAAAACATAATTTGCTTAGTATTAGTCAATTATGTGATAAAAGTTTTAAAATTAAGTTTGAAATAGATAATTGCCATATTGAAGATAATGAGTCAAACATTATCTTTGAAGGTATTAGGAAACGTAACATTTATATTTTAAGTATGAAAGTATCCAATGATAATTTATGTCTTTTGACAGAATCTAATGACCCTTGGATTTGGCACAAAATATTTGGTCATTTGAATTTCAAACACCTTTCTAAAGTTGCTAAGTATGAACTAGTTAGGGGTTTTCCTAAAATGAGTTTTAGTGTCAGTAATTCATGTGATGCCTGTTAATTAGGAAATTTTCATAAAAGCTCTTTTAAATCTAAAGATATGATTTCTATTTCTCATCCTCTTGAACTTCTCCACCTAGATCTTTCTGGAACTTTGCAAATACGATCAATAAATCATAATATATATGCCTTTGTAATTGTAGACGATTTCTCCAGATTTACATGGACAGTTTTCTTAAAATTTGGAAGTGAAGCTTTCGAAATGTTTAAATTTTTTATTAAAAGAATTCAAAGTCAAATGTCAACTAAAATTAAAACGATTAGGTGCGATCATGGAGTGTATTCAAAAACTATAATTTTGAAATTTTTTGTAATAAGAAAAGAATTACACATAACTGTTCATTTCCAAGAACACACAACAAAATGGAGTAGTAGAACGTAAAAATAGAACTATACAAGAATGTGCTAGAACAATGTTAAATGATAGTGAATTACTAAAAAAATTTAGGTTGAAGAAGTTGCTACGACATGTTATGTTTTAAATAGAATTTTAATACGACCTTTAACTAATAAACTCTATGTGAATTATTTTATAATAAATAGCCTAAAATATTATACTTTATAGTTTTTAGTAGTAAATCTTTTATATTAAACACAAAAGATAATTTAGATAAATTTAATGCTAAATTAGGTAAAGGAATTTTTATTGGTTACTCTAATATAAATAAATCTTATAGAGTTTTCAACACCAAAACTAACACCATTGAAGAAACATTACATATTTCATTTGATGAGGATTTTATATTTAATAATACCAGTTTTGACAAAGAAGAAAATACTGATAAAACTAATGAAATTATAAATATTGAATCTGAAATGATGAAAATAATAATGACGCTGAGAATTTACAACCCAATAAATGAACAAAATATTTGAAAGATCATCCTATAGAAAATATTTTTGGAAAAATAGAATCCATTGCAAAAAAATCAATTAAATAAAATGAGTAATATTGCTTTTATCTCAACCATTGAAGTTAAAAATCCAAAAGAATCAGCATTAGATGATTCTTGGATTCTTGCTATGCAAGAAGAACTAAATTAGTTTACCAGAAATGATGATTGGGAATTAGTCCCAAGACCTGAAGTTAAGTCTGTAATAAGAACTAAATGGGTATATAGAAATAAAATGAATGAAATAGGAGAAGTTATTAGAAATAAAGCACGTTTATTTGCTTAAGGTTATAATCAAGAAGAAAGTATAAATTTTGATGAAACTTTTGCTCCTGTAGCCAGATTGGAAGCTAGCAGAATTTTACCTGCTTTTGTAGATTAAAATAATTTTAAATTATTTCAAATGGATGTCAAAAGTGCCTTTTAAATGAATTTATTAAAGAAGATGTCTATGTAGAACAAACCCCACATTTGAAGATGAAAAACTACCTAATCACGTTTATAAATTAAAAAAAAGCTTTATATGGTCAAAACAAGCCCTAGATCATGGTATGTTAGACTAAAATCCTATTTATTACAATTTAATTTTGAAATAGGAAAGGTAGATAGTTCAATTTATTAAAAGAAATAATAATAATATTCAACTTATACAAATATATGTAGACGATATTATTTTTGGATCAACAAATGAATTGTTAAAGAACGAATTTTCAGATATAATGACTAAGGAATTTGAAATGAGTCATACGGGAGAACTAACATTCTTTTTACGATTACAAATAAGATAATTAAATAATGGAATTTTTACAAGTCAAGAAAAATATGCTAAAGACTTAGTTAAGAAATTTGGTATGTCAAATACTAGTGGAAAACTAACTCCTCTGGCAATGAATGAGAAATTAAATAAAGAAGATAACTCAAAAGATGTAGATAAAAAATTATACAAAGTTATGATAAGATCATTATTCTATATAACTACTAGTAGACTAGATATAATGCATAGTGTTTGTCTATGTGCAAGATATCAATCTCAACCTAAAGAAACTCACCCAAAATCAGTAAAAAGAACACTAAGATATGTAAACAACACACTAGGCTATGGACTCTTCTATCCAAAAGAAGACACTTTCGATTTAATTTAATATAGTGATGCTGACCATGCTGGGTACAAATCAGATCGGAAAAGTACAAGTGGAGCTTGTCGTTTTTAGGATATTCTCTTGTTTCCTGTTTTAGTAAAAAGCAAAATTATGTCTCTCTGTCTACAGAAGAAGTAGAATATATTTCAGCTGCATTAGTATGTTCACAGGTTTTGTGACGCCCCACCTCTATGCTCATAATAACAAAGAGTATTAAAAGAAATACTGTCTATTATTACGAAGAATAAGGCTGGATAGGAGCGACCATCCGTAATTGGCCTTACACTAATATTGGTTATCTCGATAGGAGTGGTATATACTTTTCATTTTTCATCTTGTTTATTTACTCCCATCGACATACCCAATTATCAGTATAAAACAAACTACGATGATTCATAATAGTTTAGGACATTAGATATAATAATACACAGATAATATAAATGCGGAACACAGATAAAACAAAAGTTTCATATATATATATATAACTGATGTCAGTTACAATAAAGTTGACACAATACATATGATACAACTACAACTGTCGACTCGAGAAGTTATATATACAAGTACATTATCGACTAATATACATGAATACATATCATCTTAAAACAGACACACTGACTACTACAACAAGACGAAGACCACTTCAAATGATATAAATAGTCTTCATAGCTCAACAGCAACTCAAAGCAGGAAATCTACAACCTGAAATAACTCGGGTCTGACCCGAGTATTAAATTCAAAAGAAAATAATACGCGGGTCAGTCTAATTCAAAATCAGTTATTAATGCACAGAAGCAATAATAATCAATATCAAATAGACGACAGTCACAGAAATCTCGTATATCCGACTCCTCGATAAAAGAATCGGATAACGGCAGATATAACACTAAACAGTGTTAAACAACAAATCAGCAATCCAAATCAATTTAAACAATTGAAATGTCAATTTAAAAACAGCAATGTTGATTGGCTGCAGTACACGCTAACGTGTACTGCCTCACCAATACAGTCTATGAAATACTCAGAAGATCAATGAATCCAAAAGCCCACGGATAAAACTCAAATTGAAATGAACCATTTCAAATATAACTTCAAAATATTGAATTGGACCAACGAAATAATTTAACAATCGAAACATCAACAAAATCTATCAATCCCGCTAGGGCTGCAGTACACGCACGCGTGTACTGCCTCGCCACTACGGTAATGCAAACAAACTCGACTAACAGACCAGAGAATTGCATGGGTAAAAGTGCACCCAAATACAACTGGCAAAAGTAAAGACCAGACAACATGGCTCAAGTGGGACTGCACATACAAACAGATGCAGCCACCATGACAACACGTACGACAAGGATGAGCAGATGCAAGCAACAATGACACATGAATATGCAGTGTATAACCAAGTCGAGGCCTGAGATATATAAACAGTGGCAACACATCACAGTAAAGATCAATCATGAAATAATGTTTGTATGCCAAAAGGTCGGAGGCAATGCAAACACAAATATCGATTAATGCAAACTGTCTCGAACCAATAACCAAGTCAAGTGGGTAACTAATGCAACAACTCAGGTCAGTGAGTGCTTCATAAATGCAGACCAGATCAGAGTGACAACAATTACAAGCTCACCCAAGTCAAAATGAACATTTCAATGCTAGACAGAACTATCAGATGAAAACGTGAATTCTAACCAGTATAATGTTAACTTAAACATTTCAATGTTTGCAAAAATAATTACCCAAGCATGCAGCTTAGAAGTAAAGCATTTCAAAATTGCAAAGTGCTTATTTACGTGTGTAGCTAGTAGTAAACACTTTAATACTGTAAACTATATGCACACGTATACGGTAGGAAGCAAAACAACAAACTCAAATTGGATGCTACAGAAGTGAAACCAGTGATCAAGCAACATTGCAATCACATTGGTTTACATGTGTAAATATATTTTACAACTACAAGATGGCACATGCAGACACATGGATGCAACTCGACAACAGTTCAACATATAGCTACCAGACTGGAATGAATACAATCAAGCTCCAGAAAGTAATCAAGTGAATACAACTAACACATGTGACAATGACAGTTTAAGTACAACAATGTAGCAGCAGTTAAGATATAAGACCCAATGCCTCAAATGATCAAGTGACAACATTTTCAAGTCGAATGCAACAGGTGAAACAAAGTGTCAATAACAACAATGCCAACAGGAAAACAAAATCATAATTCACAGTGAAGTCAACAAGGAGAAAACTGCAGAGAAGTCACAGAATTCACGGTGAAGTTAACAAAACCAGAAATTCACAAAGATTCAAAATGATCGAAGCAGTGAAATCCATGCCACGGATATAAAGCTACCAACAAAGCATATTCGAATTGAACAAGTCGCAATCATCTCAGTCAACCCAGCATTATCAAGAATATACGCAAATGAATTGGTCATAAATTTGTACAACTACTAAAGTCAGAGACCATCTAAGTATTCAAACAAAATAGAATAGCCATGGTAAATCAAAACGAACTCAAACGTTCGCATACAAACGAAAACCCAAGAATCCAAGCAGTGGAAATCACAAATCGCAGATACAAGTTCTTGAATTAGATGTGAGTTGAGCTCACCTTGTCGACGAGTTTAGAAGAAGCCGAGCACACCTGCAATCGAGAAAAGCCAGCGCTTGAACTCGATTAAGCAGCCGAAGTCCTCCTCTTTCCCCCTTCAAATCGCCGTAGCGCGCGAACCCTAATTTTGATCGAACGACGAAAACGAACAGAGCTGCCTTTTTTTTTCTTAACTAGGGCTAGCGAAAATTGAACGGAGGGAAAAAGAATTAGCCCCCGGCCTTATTAATTATCACCATCCCTTGAAATCCAAATGTGGGCCAAGATTTAAATTCATAAAGCCCACATAAACACTTGATAATATAATACAAAGAATCTTAACCTGATTTACAAACTTCACTCAGCAATTAGCAACAATATTAATCGTCTAATAACGATAATAAAAAATTGGAAAATCCCGGTTTGTTACAGACTCCCCTCCTTATAAAAATTGCATCCCCGCAATTTTCATAATTAAAGTTGTCTATAACACTTATTTTTCTAACCTAACTGGTTAAGCTAGAAAAATAAGGATCGAGGACACAAACACCAAAGGAATCTTTTATCTTCATAAAAGAAATTTACAAATTTTCAACAAAATCTAATTACCAAATAGATAATTAGAAAACAATCACAACTGAATAAATGCAATCATCAGCGATATTCATTTATCAACAAGATAATTAAAATACAGAGAATCACAAAGCAACAATGTCTAATCATCGATACTATAATTAGAAAAACAACAAAAGCTAATTATCAATAGAGATGATTAGAAAGCACAAATCACCATTCGCAAAACTGCAAATATCTAGTTATCTAACGGATAAATAGAAAACACGAACTTCATAATCAGCAAACTCCAACTATCAACAGAGATAGATAGAAAACAGCAATTCAATACCATCAACGTAATCTAGAATCAATAAGAAACTAGAAAATCTCGTATCAACAAAATCAGCAAATATCCAATGATCTAACGATAGTCAGAAAACATCAAATCGTCAATTATTCGATTATCAAAAACGATAATCAAATTTCTAAATTCAACAAATATTCGATTATCAAAAACGATAATCAAATTTCAAACTCAACAAATATTCGATTATCAAAAACGATAATCAAATTTCAAATTCAACAATTATTTAATTATCAAAAGCGATAATTAAATCTCAAATCAGCAAATAATTAATTATCTAACAGCGATAATTAAATCTCAAATCAACGAATATTTAATTATCTAACAGCGATAATTAAATCTCAAATCAGCAAATATTTAATTATCTAACAGCGATAATTAAATCTCAAATCAACGAATATTTAATTATCTAACAGCGATAATTAAATCTCAAATTAGCAAATATTTAATTATCTAAAGCGATAATTAAATTTCAACAAATATCTGATTATCACAAACGATAATCAGAACTCATATCAACAAATATCTAATTATCACAAGCGATAATTAGAAGCAACAAATATCCGATTATCAAAAACGATAATCAGAACTCATATCAACAAATATCTAATTATCACAAGCGATAATTAGAAACAACAAATATCTGATTATCAAAACGATAATCAGAACTCATATCAACAAATATTTAATTACCGATACGATAATTAAATATCATAACATCAGATATCTAATTACCTGCAGATAATTAGAAACAACAAATATCTAGAAATCAATTAAGAAGACTAGAAAATCAACATAAAAGCTTGGATCGATCCCATCATATGGCGAGTCTAAGCTACGCCGCACGTGCATCTCATATGGCCGAAGCCTACCAAGTACTGTCATCATAATTTTGGCGCCCAACATATGACCCGAAGGTCCAACATATGACCCGAAGGTCTAGTACTGGTATTTGACCCGAAGGTCCATCATATGACCCGAAGGTCCTCATAGTGGCTCGAAAGCACACGAAAGCATCAAAATATTTCAATTAACGAGTCCGGAATTAACCGAAATAGCAAACGCACATGTCCCATACCACGTGTTTTACTAAATCGTTTGATTCTCTTCATCGTTTCCTTGAAAGTGCAAAATTCATCAAAATCATCAAACAACGGATATTTCAATTAACGAGTCCGGAATTAACCGAAATAGTAAAAGTGTGGTTCCATACTCTGCACTTTTGCTAAATCGTTTAAATCTCTTCATCGTTTCCTTGAAAGTGCAAAATTGTGTATTTTGTAAAAATACACTTTACATTCTCAAACGGACAAGTCCGGAATTAAGCGAATCAGTAAAAGAAAGGGGTCATAGTCCTCGATTTTGCTGAAACGTTTAAATCGCTTTCTCATTCTTTTGAAATCGCAAACTGTAAAATTTCTGAAAACAATTTTTATTTATTTTGTAAAAATAACAATTCACATTCTCAACTGAACAAGTTCGGAGTTAAGCGAAACAGTAAAAGAAAGGGGTCATAATCCTCGATTTCGCTGAATCGTTTAAGTCGCTTTCTCATTCTTTTGAAAACGCAAATCGTTAAAAATTTATAAAACAATTTTCATTTGTAAAACGATTTTTCAATCACGTGATTAAAATAGCAAATCAGTAACAATTTCGGTAAGGAAATCGTACTTCTCAAAATACCGTAAAAACGGTCACAAAACAGCATTGCGGAATAACCGCTTGAAAATCCACTTTTAAAATTTGACGGTTACTGAAGCCAAAGTGACAGTAATTTTAAAACGTCAAAATCACATCAAAACAATCTACATCAAAATGTAATATCAGTGAATTCTCATTCATCAAAATGCCACAAAACACCGTGCTTCAAAATATAGCATTGGTGTAAAATCCCGTTATAAAAATAACGGCAACAAAATACGTTTCATAACCAAGCATCGGTTCAACATAAAATAAATGCAATAACGTGCAATTCAAATTTTGCACATACTACAGAATGAACAAAGAAATCATTCGAAGGTATCTTCAATGAAGATAATTCAAAACAGCAAAAATCTAATCAATATATGATTAGTACAAAGGAAAGTCAGCGGAAATTTCAACAAAAATCACATAACTGTAATTTCTTCGAATCCTCAATTCGGATTCAAAATTCTCAAAGAAACAAAATAATCACAGCTATGTAAACAACAAATGAAATTCATATCAATTTCGTATTTCGATTTTTAAATCAAAAAGATTATCAGTTGTACTCAGCGAAGACAGTTTCACTGTTTCCGCTGCGCACTCTGATAAACAGAACACGATTTAATCAAATCAACAAAACACAATTCCACTATTATTTTTAAATAAAGATATTTAAAAACTTTCATCAAAATTTTAAACTTTAGTTTTGACTCAAAGCACAAATAAAACATCGACCAATAGTTGTAACATATGTTCCATCTAAGTTATGTTTTATATTATGTCCATAAACCCCAAGCTCTGATACCAACTGTGACGCCCCACCTCTATGCTCATAATAACAAAGAGTATTAAAAGAAATACTGTCTATTATTACGAAGAATAAGGCTGGATAGGAGCGACCATCCGTAATTGGCCTTACACTAATATTGGTTATCTCGATAGGAGTGGTATATACTTTTCATTTTTCATCTTGTTTATTTACTCCCATCGACATACCCAATTATCAGTATAAAACAAACTACGATGATTCATAATAGTTTAGGACATTAGATATAATAATACATAGATAATATAAATGCGGAACACAAATAAAACAAAAGTCTCATATATATATAACTGATGTCAGTTACAATAAAGTTGACACAATACATATGATACAACTACAACTGTCGACTCGAGAAGTTATATATACAAGTACATTATCGACTAATATACATGAATACATATCATCTTAAAACAGACACACTGACTACTACAACAAGACGAAGACCACTTCAAATGATATAAATAGTCTTCATAGCTCAACAGCAACTCAAAGCAGGAAATCTACAACCTGAAATAACTCGGGTCTGACCCGAGTATTAAATTCAAAAGAAAATAATACGTGGGTCAGTCTAATTCAAAATGAGTTATTAATGCACATAAGCAATAATAATCAATATCAAATAGACGACAATCACAGAAATCTCGTATATCCGACTCCTCGATAAAAGAATCGGATAACGGCAGATATAACACTAAACAGTGTTAAACAACAAATCAGCAATCCAAATCAATTTAAACAATTGAAATGTCAATTTAAAAACAGCAATGTTGATTGGCTGCAGTACACGTTAACGTGTACTGCCTCACCAATACAGTCTATGAAATACTCAGAAGATCAATGAATCCAAAAGCCCACGGATAAAACTCAAATTGAAATGAACCATTTCAAATATAACTTCAAAATATTGAATTGGACCAACGAAATAATTTAACAATCGAAACATCAACAAAATCTATCAATCCCGCTAGGGCTGCAGTACACGCACGCGTGTACTGCCTCGCCACTACGGTAAAGCAAACAAACTCGACTAACAGACCAGAGAATTGCATGGGTAAAACTGCACCCAAATACAACTGGCAAAAGTAAAGACCAGACAACATGGCTCAGGTGGGACTGCACATACAAACAGATGCAGCCACCATGACAACACGTACGACAAGGATGAGCAGATGCAAGCAACAATGACACATGAATATGCAGTGTATAACCAAGTCGAGGCCTGAGATATATAAACAGTGGCAACACATCACAGTAAAGATCAATCATGAAATAATGTTTGTATGCCAAAAGGTCGGAGGCAATGCAAACACAAATATCGATTAATGCAAACTGTCTCGAACCAATAACCAAGTCAAGTGGGTAACTAATGCAACAACTCAGGTCAGTGAGTGCTTCATAAATGCAGACCAGATCAGAGTGACAACAATTACAAGCTCACCCAAGTCAAAATGAACATTTCAATGCTAGACAGAACTATCAGATGAAAACGTGAATTCTAACCAGTATAATGTTAACTTAAACATTTCAATGTTTGCAAAAATAATTACCCAAGCATGCAGCTTAGAAGTAAAGCATTTCAAAATTGCAAAGTGCTTATTTACGTGTGTAGCTAGTAGTAAACACTTTAATACTGTAAACTATATGCACACGTATACGGTAGGAAGCAAAACAACAAACTCAAACTGGATGCTACAGAAGTGAAACCAGTGATCAAGCAACATTGCAATCACATTGGTTTACATGTGTAAATATATTTTACAACTACAAGATGGCACATGTAGACACATGGATGCAACTCGACAACAGTTCAACATATAGCTACCAGAATGGAATGAATACAAGCAAGCTCCAGAAAGTAATCAAGTGAATACAACTAACACATGTGAAAATGACAGTTTAAGTACAACAATGTAGCAGCAGTTAAGATATAAGACCCAATGCCTCAAATGATCAAGTGACAACATTTTCAAGTCGAATGCAACAGGTGAAACAAAGTGTCAATAACAACAATGCCAACAGGAAAACAAAATCATAATTCACAGTGAAGTCAACAAGGAGAAAACTGCAAAGAAGTCACAGAATTCACGGTGAAGTTGACAAAACCAGAAATTCACAAAGATTCAAAATGATCGAAGCAGTGAAATCCATGCCGCGGATATAAAGCTACCAACAAAGCATATTCGAATTGAACAAGTCGCAATCATCTTAGTCAACCCAGCATTATCAAGAATATACGCAAATGAATTGGTCATAAATTTGTACAACTACTAAAGTCAGAGACCATCGAAGTATTCAAACAAAATAGAATAGCCATGGTAAATCAAAACGAACTCAAACGTTCGCATATAAACGAAAACCCAAGAATCCAAGTAGTGGAAATCACAAATCGCAGATACAAGTTCTTGAATTAGATGTGAGTTGAGCTCACCTTGTCGACGAGTTTAGAAGAAGCCGAGCACACCTGCAATCGAGCAAAGCCAGCGCTTGAACTCGATTGAGCAGCCGAAGTCCTCCTCTTTCCCCCTTCAAATCGCCGTAGCGCGCGAACCCTAATTTTGATCGAACGACGAAAACGAACAGAGCTGCCATTTTTTTTTCTTAACTAGGGCTAGCGAAAATTGAACGGAGGGAAAAAGAATTAGCCCCCGGCCTTATTAATTATCACCATCCCTTGAAATCCAAATGTGGGCCAAGATTTAAATTCATAAAGCCCACATAAACACTTGATAATATAATACAAAGAATCTTAACCTGATTTACAAACTTCACTCAGCAATTAGCAACAATATTAATCGTCTAATAACGATAATAAAAAATTGGAAAATCCCGGTTTGTTACAGGTTTTTTATATGCAACAAATGTTAAAATATTTTGTTTAAATTTTACTAAATCACCAATATACTGTGATAACACTAGTGCAATAAATCTATCTAAAAATCCAACGCATCATGTTAGAACCAAACATATAGATATAGGACATCATTTTCTGAGAGATAACGTAAATAAAGAAGTAATTCCACTCGAATTTATAAATACTAAAAATCAAATAGCAGATATTTTAACAAAACCATTAACTCGAACATCTTTTATTAAACTTAGAAGAGAGTTAGGAATATTTGTTTTCTCTAAAATGTAAATATAACAAAATAAAAATTAGTAATTTAAAAGAAAAATAAAATACCAAAATTAAACTACATATGTCGACATACCCAAACAACATATGTCGACATATCCTGGAAATTTCAAAAAACAAATTTCCCTCCTAAATTCAAAATTCGAAATGCAACTATATAACCACCAAATTTGAAAATAATTCTCATTTTTCTGTCTTCTTCCTTCTGTAAATTCTAAATAAAAATAAATTCATGGATTCCTCAAGTTCCCAACATCAAAGAGAAGAGACCACATCCTTTTCCTTCTACACCTCCACTCTAGGCCCCTTTTAAACCACCACCATGGTCAAAGTAACCAAAATTGAAGATAATTTGAAGCATATACTCAATATGCTTTTAGAAATAGAGGTTGTTCAACTACGCCACTTAAATGAACAAGAGAAACAAGGACGCATTCTTCGCAATCTCTAAAAGCATCTATTGGATAATGAGACTAATCCAATTATAACAGAGGAGGATAATCCTAATCTAGTCATTCGCAGCCCTATGAATGATGAAGAGGAAGAAGAAGTGGAAGAAGAGGAAGACACCGTTGAAGATGACGATGAAGCTAAATGTGTGGGCGAAGTATGCTTCTATCGAAATGGAAATCTCATAGAATAAAAGGGAAACTTCCGTCTTCACTATCCTTTTTCCCATCCATAAGTCCCCCATAATTAAAAGAAAAACACAGATTTAAGTTTAATACGTATTAGTTTGATTTGTTAGGATTTGATTTACTTTTGTGTGTAATTTGGATTGCTATTTGGATTTGTTTGTTTTAGTTTGATTTGATTTGGATCGGTTTGCACACATGATTAGGATTTGTTTATGAATAGTTTGAATTTGTAACATCTCGGGATTTTCGACTTCCGAAAATCGACATCAATACGTCCACTGTATCAACTGCCGAGCAATCGAATGCCGAAAAACCGAATTGTTAGGGTTAAAAAGAAGAGGTACAAGAAGACAGAAAGAAAGAAAGAAGAAACAGCAGAACCAATATCAGAATCTCACATATTGCAGCGGAACAACATATAATAGATAAATGAATAATCTTTAAATCAAAGAACTATATTTTTTTATACATTACATCACATCATCAGAGTCAATATACAACACAATACATCAATGGACAGTTATACAAACCTGTCCTCATACAGAATACACAGCGGAATAATAATATCATATACAAGTGATACGCCTCGCCATCCAGCTCGCCACTTGAGCTCCAAAGCCTCCTGAAATCCAGAATGACCTGATAACCTAACTCTAGGCTGCTCGTGTGGAAAATTATGGGCACCCAGAGTTTAGGAATGGAACAATAAACTCCAGGTCAGTCATGGGACTGGTGTGAGAACTTAAAATAGTTATTATCTTTAAAACAACAACAAAGGAAGTAAAAGACATCCGCAATGCTTTTTGGAAAATGAAACTACCATAAGGCCTCCCGCCACACACACAATGCAAACGCAGAATTGGAGGAGATTTCTCCTTATGATAGTCAAACATGCTTACTACGCAAAATCATTTGATTTGATATTATTATTAGTGCATAGTGCAGAAAATATTTCGAAAGTATAATATTAATCTTAGCCAGCATAGACATTCTGAACTATGCCTACTATAGCTACCATCTAAACAGTGGTGACCACCATAAGTAAATGGCAGGTTCTACAACTAAAATCGTACAAGGTTCGTATTGGGAATTGGATTTCCAACAAATGGTTAGGCTAAGGAACTTCCTACTGCCACATGGGTACGCCTCTGGCGGGACGTCCCGAGAAACCAACCTGGCTCTCTGCCAACTCAAGGTCGGGTTACCCCTTACACTAGGTAACTACCACACGAATATGCCACCCCCAGTCCTTTGGGACCTTTATCCGAGGCACCTCGATCACAAAGCAACAATCACACAGTAAATGAGATTGGAGTAACCACATAGGTTAAATACCAGGGCTCCATACCTGATACCACCCTTTTCCAGAAGGAAATGACATACCCTAAAGGGAGCGACCCTCATAACCTTGCCGCATCATTCCTGTTTCGACCATTTCCGGGTTGTGAGGTCCGAAGAGGTCTCGTCCACAAAGCTACGCTTTTTCACAAAGCCACGCTTTGATCAACAAATGATCAATAACTAATCATCACACAACAACACTCAGCATGCCACATTACCAAATTGGGAGTATATCACTGATAACCTTCAACTACATAACCTCTAAGCTCGTACGTCTCAGAGAAGGGTGTTAAGCTAAGAGAATAAATTCTCCGCCACCAAACAGAAATGTATTTGAAAGAAATCAGCTTTATATCTCAAATTGTAATGTCAGACATGTAACCATACAAGTATGTTCCGGGTTCGAACAGAACCGATGGCACTTCCAAAGAAGCCCTTGCAATCCGGGTATTCACAATCCCGATCGAACTTCCCATCACAAAGGAAATCTCTATACCATAGCTAACGGTGCAGAGACAATCGATAGGTCATCCTATCATTTTCACAAATACCCGGTCTTCACCACCGGTCTTCAAATGTTATCCATATCGTCATATCACTTATTCGGAATGGGTTATATGACGCAAAGGTCTTTTCCCGGCTAAACCGAATAGTGAGCACAATATTTAAAACATATGGATATAAGGATTTCAATTAAGTCACAACTTATTACCCAAATCCTTTCCTTTAAATGGTTTAAACAAATTACCATTCCAAATCGTTAAACAAAAGATTTACTTCACAAAGTTTACCCAGTTTCACAAGATTCATTCACAGATTTCCAAATCAATTTCCATTTGAATTGGATTAACCCATTAAATCTTTAAATCAAGATTTAACTTATAGCTTTCAAAACTATTCACAATTCAAGTCTTTTATAATATAAAAGATACACCTTTTAAAATCTTCTTTGATTTCAAAATAAAGCTTAATCATCTTCACAAAGGTCAATTCATAGTTTTTCCAAACTATTCACAATTTCATTTCAACTTGAAATGTTTCGATACAAATTGGAAATCTTTTCACTTTATGAAAGCTATTATTATTTGAAAACAGATAGTTTTCGTTTTGGGAAATACTGGTTACAATTACACAGTTTAAAGCCATCCAAGTACAAATCTTGGATTTAAATTTAAATTTCCAAAACCATATTTTAAATGGTTAAAAACCCATATAAACACCTTTTATAACTTGTACAATCTTTTAAACCAAAATTCCCAAATTATTGAATTCAATTTCAAGTATTGAATTCAAAATTTAAATCAAATGATTTAAATTCCAATTTTTATTAAGTTATTTAAAATAACTCTTATTTTTGAAACTCATTTTTTAAAAAAAACTTTCAATTCCAATTTCCAAAACTAATTTTTGACTCAAAAATTCAATCTTTAGAATTGTTAAAAATCTGCGACTTAACCGATTTCCACGTGAAATCCACATTTGTGTGTGTATTGTGTAGTCCAAGGGTTTAACACAATAGTGCAACAACATTCAACCATCATAGATCAAATATAACAATATAATTGATAAGCGGTATAAACTATAACGCTTATCTTTCATTCACAGATCATAGATATTCATATCATAGATAAATAGATCACAAACCACAACACATAAGAGGATATATCACAAAGCATCACATATTTGGGATATCAAATAATTCAACATCCAATATAATCCAAACATCCATAAATAGGATTATTTTAATTATCTGATTAATTTAAAGTCAGATAAATTTCTATGAATAATTTTTTTTACTAGTTATGGTAAATTAATAATCAATTAATTTCAAATTGATTTTCAAATTTATCTCAAAACACCAAATCAATTTTTCAACGAATTTCCAAATTATTTCCTTTTTAAAATAAATTTCTTTATATCTTCAAATCTATTTAAAAATCCAAATTTTAAATAAATTCTTCAACTTATAAATAATCTTACCCGAAATCCATTTATTAAGCCCCTTTCCCGTAATTTGGAATTTAATTCAATATGATTCAAAAATAAGACTTTATCTTTTTTTTCAAAACTCCTTTTTAATTTATCCAATTCTCAAAAATAAGTTTTAAAATAAACTTTCAACTTGAATTTTAAAAATCCAATTTTTATTTATTTTCGGTATCCAAGGATACCAAAAATATATTCGGCTAAACCGTAGCCTTCAACAATTTCAATCACAAAGATAATCACACAGAGATTATAAATAATCAACACACAACATATGAAACAAATTCAAATGTTTGAGGAATCTAGTTGGATCCCTCCAACCTGTTTCCCTGCATCCATAGATGTTAGCACAATACCAATTACACTTCAAGGTGGAATATCGCGGTATATGGGATTTATAAAATATTATCCGCTATTATGCGGCGCAATAGAGTCATCCGCTATATAAAATTGCAAAACACTATTCATCTCGAAAAGTTTCGAACTCGAAATCAAACGTGCCGGCTGATGTTTATAGGGTTTTACCCGCGTTCCGGACACAATGGAATAGGTATCGAGAGCCAATTTGATCATATGTGCGAGTTATGGAGATAAACGATCAAATTTAAATTAAATCGATTAAAACGATTTCTATGCGTTTTGGCTCGCCCCGGACAAACCGTAAATCCGATTGACACGAAATTTGAAACCTTACAATAATATAACATTACGGATCCGATAAAACTAGTTTCGTCGAAATCCGAGACTGTTTGAAAAATGACTATTTTCACTCATCAATTAAATATTAAAATATTCAATTTCTACAATTTAACTTTTAATTCAAATTTAAAAGTTCTATAACATCATTCTAACTCCAATATGATTTAATATAACTTTATACATCATTTTTATACACATTAAACCCAATTATCAATTATTTACGCAATTTCAAATATTAAATTATCGATTTAATTATCCAATTAAATCTCTATATTCGAATTTTAATTTATTCGACTTACAAATTTCACTTGTTAATGTTTAAAATCAATTAAATGTCTGAATTTCAAATGACAGAAATTCTGGGTCGTTACAGAATTAGTTAAATAAAATCTAATTTATAAGTCTTCATTATCATATTAAATCATGCTTAGTATAAATAGTGCGTTGTTTCTAAATATATCATATAATCATCATATATCTTTCATAATCATATATATTATTTTTAACATAGTTATTGATTTTGAATTTATAGTTTCTAATTATTTTAGGAGGTGTTTTTCTTTTTCACCCATTTTTTATAATGACAAAGGGGGAGAAAAATATAAAATATACATATGCATTTATTCAGAAGGGATTATCTAACTCAGGGGAGTTATATCATATTTTATATACAGGATATTAATAGTTGTCATCATCAAAAATGGGAGATTGTTATTACCTCAGTTATTAATTTTGATGATAACAACCTTAATAACAACAATATACATTTATATAAAATATAGATACTAATGTTTTGCCAAGTTTTATAATATATAGTGCATGATATTACACATGTATTGAATCAAAGACTGTACAGTATAAAGCCTCAAGAAATGGACATGAAGACTCATGAGTATAAAGACCAAGATACGAAGATCTCAAGACTACAGTACAGTGTATATAGTTATAGAATTATAAGTCCCTAGTAGCAATCTTTTGATCTCTATCTCTTATTTTTCTATCTTTTACATTTTATAACAAAATAAATTTTCAAAACATATTTAAAAATATTTTCTAAAAGTTTTTCAACGTTCAAAATATTTATAAACTTTGTTTAAAATGTTTTACATAGTATCAAATTATTTTACAAAGTATAGAGTTTTCAAAACATTTTTTAAAGAAAATAATTTTCAAAAATTTCATGTATATGTCAACGTACATGTTGTAGATACGTCAACATACATAACGCAAATCAGTTTTTCAATTTTAATAGAAGTGTTTATTCATCGCAATTCTTCGCGAATGGACACATCTGTTATACACTATATATAGGGGGTTTTAAACGAATTTTTGGTTAGTTATTATCCTGTTTTATTCCCTCTTCTTACTCTCTCAACATCTCCATTAAAAACATACAAAATTCTCTTTAAAATAAAATAAAATCAATTTATATCTTTGTGTATTGATTCAATATTACTTTCTTACTGTTTTGGAATCATCTCTCTCTCAAACCAAAGATCAAAGTGTTGTTCAAGTGGCTATAGGATCCATTATATCCAAAGTTCAAGAAATTGTCTTTGGAAAAACCATCAAACTCTACTTGCATTTGCTTGGTGTGATTGTAGCTTGTTTGAATCTATTGGGTGTGTATAATACCCCGCCTTTTCGACCCTTAGACGTCGACATTAATACATCCACAGTATTCACGTGCTGAGCATCCAAGTGTCGGAAAGACTTTTAATTTTTCATAAAGACTCGTTACCTGAACAAATCCAAAGAAAATGAATTTACATAAAATTTTCATTCCTAAATTTTTTTATACTTAAACCAAAATACTTTTAAATAATACTCTTATTATTTTCCAAAACCTTGAAAACCATTTTTTTCCAAAAGCATCAGAATTTGAGTACTCAAATTTCTACTTAAATTCATGGTATTTATAAACCACATTATTATAAACCAATTTCATAAAATCAACTTCTCCTATAAGTCTTTTATTTTATAATATCTTAACTTTTAATAAACACCCTTTATTAAAGTCAAAATTTAATCTAACATTAACATCAAACGCCTTATAGTCAAATTATGAAACTTAATTTCATGGTGTTCGTTTCAATGTTGCGCCAATTTCTACTTACCCAACCCATACTTAAAAAGTAAGCTAGTAATAAAATACTCAACAATAGTCAATGCTCAAACTAGACAAGCATAACTAAAAAAACCCTATATGATAATAATAGAATAATATCATTTCCTAACAACGAGCACCTCAAAAATACTATACTATTTTTGAAAATCATTTTTTTGTATATATAAAATATATTCCTAGGTAAAGTTATTTTATTTACTAATTTTTAAACAATATAGTGTCGGTTGGTCTTGCTTAAGTGTTTAGGAACCCCTATTGATAACGTTGGCCAGATGCATCGACCAGAATTCAAAAGCCACTTAACAGATCAATTAACACAATATGAATCATTTTTATACCACTAACAAATACGCGCTTATAATACATTCAAACTCATTCTAGGGTGTTACTTATCCTATATCTAATGAGATTACCCAACCAATGCCAAGGTTCTCGCTTAACATTCAGCTCTGATACGAAATGTAACACCCCACCTTTTCAACCCAAATACGTCGACACTAATACATCCACGGTATTCACGTGCGGAGCATCTAAGTGTCGGAAGACAGATCGTTGAGGAAAAGTGAAAGAAGCAGGAAGACAAAATCTCATAAAAACGTGACGAATAATATATAATATTAAACAAGTCTTTACAAAAAAGCGACTTTAATATATACATTCATAGATCAGAGTACAACACTAACCCATCATAAACCTCGGATAGTTATAACAACCTGTTCTTACAATTGCTGATAATTCCAACAAGAACAAACGGCGAAAGATAATAGAAAATACGAAAGTACACCTTGGAGCATCTGACTCGTCTCTTGAAAGCTCAAAAGTGTCAAAAGCAAATCTAAAAATATGCTCGGTCTGACCCAAACATTATAAGAAAACAACGTCTGGATCAGTTTGGTAAAACTAGCGTGAGAAACTCAAAACACAAAGAATTTATTTTTAACTTATAAAACCCTTTAAAATCAAAGGTATCTCGTAAGACTACGCTGCACATAAACATGGATGGGTTTTTACCTTATGATAACCAAATCATTTTCTATAGAAAATCTAGTGATATTATAATAATGTCTAGGGTTTTTAAATAAATATTGAATATAGCTGAAATTGTTACATTAATTAAATTCCAGCACAATAGGTATACAACTAAATATGTAAAGGTACATATAGGAGAATGAATTCCATCAATGACAAGGCTACTGGGGTACCGCCTATCATAGTACACCTCTAGAAAAATGTACCGAGGTCAATAAGAACATCTTCCACCCCTGCTACACAGAACCAGCCTACCCCTTCTTGGACAGTACCGAATATGTCATCACCTCGGTTTCTTTGCAACCTTTACAGAGAGCTCTCATGCACAACCAAATCCACAAATGAATATATATCTAGACGGGTGATGGCATATCCTAATGGGTGCTACCCACATTGCCCTGCTGCATATCCCCTGTTTTAGTCGTTCCCGGTTGATGAGGTTAAATGCTACGTTTTACCTTTTTGAATAGAACTCACACTTGGAATGCTAGCACTACCCTCCAGGCAGTAATGCAGTGCTAGCATTCATCCATACGAGTTGTTTAGGATATGAACAAACAGAACAAACCGAAGACATTACTTCTACTACATCCATTTTGAAATCACCCTTAGGATTAGTAGCAAGTAGCCCTTGCACTTCAAAGGACTTCGTCTTTGATTCCATACTCTTCAAGATGTCTTCTGTTGAAACGCTTGAGATGGATCGAAGTGGTTTTCAGATAATTTATACTTACCGATCCTGGTCCCTTTGAAACAACATTCGAAAGTTTTTGGTAAACTCAACCCTGGTTCTTTTGGAAATAAACAGACAATATATAGAAGCGAGGATCATCCCCTAACTGTTTAGATGGACGGATCTCCCTATCATTTGTCCTAGGAGAACAAAATGAGATTTGTACGCATAGACAACATCATCGAAGGTGACTATGCCATATAACTCACGTGTTTCTCCTAGATATTTCCAGAGTTATATTTTTGGCCAAGATTTTGATAGTCGATTGTTTAACTATCAAATAACAGACAATCATATGAGATCCACTAAGCCTTTATTAATAAATCTTTCCACAAATCAAATCACTTCCAAATATTTGACTCAAAAACCCTTGCAAGGGACATAATTACAAACCTCTTATATTGCAATACTTATAAAGTATAACCGTATACTTATCTCAACAGTATAAGTATATTAACAAAACTTGAGGGAAAATCCTCTTTTCCAAAATCGTATTTAAATGGGCCAAAATAAATATTATTAAAATATTTCGTACTAAAAACCAACCCAACATGTTTCAGTGTTAAGAATGGAAATAATATTCCATACCACCATAATTAAGAAAGGTTAAATGGTCAAAAAAATCTCATTTCTTTATAAAATTTTATTTTATAAGCCCATTTCATATTTACACATACCTTTATAAATCTCCAGAATTAATTTATAAAATTTCTTTTATAAATCTATAAAATGACTTATAAAATCCCTTCATATTTAGAAACTATTTTATAAATCTTTCTTTATAATTTCTTATAAAAATCCTTTATAAAATATCATTTACAAAATATCATTTTTAAATCTCCTTACATAAACCCTTTGAATAAAAAGTTTATCGTTTTAAACACCTTACTCAAATAAATAAATCACTTTTAAGATGATTAATTAACTTTAAATCATCATTAAACAACTCAAATAACTTAAACCATAATTAACTTTAAAACACAAGATAATATCATTAAGTAACTTTAACCAAAATTAATAATATAATTTAATATCTTCAAACATCTTTAATAATATAAATAAATAAATTTCTTTAAAACATTATTTATAAATCCAAATCCCAAATTTATATAAAATTGAAGTTAATTTAAAATCATAACTTTACAAATTCAAAAGGAGGCTTAGTGACCATAATGGAACAAACCAAGTTGCCATTTATTTAAATTTGACTTTCAAGTCGTGTAACAGTTATTGACATAAGCCAACATATATGTAAATAAAATCCATAACCAAATCAGGGAATAACATATCAATATAAACCAACTGGTAGATACATGTCCAAATAACATAATAGTAGGAGAGTGTTTGTCCTGCTAAATAGATGTCCAAACAATATATTAAGTTTAATTATAGTAGAACAATGATTTATTCTGCAAAAAGATGTCCAAATAATCTACTTAATTGAGTTATAGTAGAACGGGGAGTTATTCTGCTAAAAAATGTCGAAGTTTAGTATAACATATTAACATTTCTATGGTTACTTAATGTTATCGAAAATCGAATCCCTTGCACTCAAAACTATTCTTTGAAAAATTAAGCCGCCTTTAAACAAATTGATTCTTGGAAAACAAAGTAATTAAAAACCTAAACCTCTTTTTAAATAATTCATTACAAGTTAAATCCTTTTTAAAAACATAATTAAATCTTAATTAAGTCTTAACTTAACTTAATTATTAATTAAGAAATAATTAACCTTTATGTAACGATCTGGAATTTTACCGCCTTGGTTTGTGAATATTTAATAAATTTTAAATATTTAAATAATAGGCTTTATATTTGAAAATAATATGACTCTTTTAAATAATAACAAATGATGGTAAAATAGATTTGTAACAACCCAAGATTTTGCCACTTTGAAATAGGCTATTTAAATATATTTTATATAATCAATAAATGGATTTTTATTAGCAAATAAACCTATTTTAATTACTTATTAATGATGATAAAATATTTTTTTTAAATTTGTTTACCAATATAGATAGTTCATAGAAAAATAGAAAATGTGACTGAAAAACGTTTTCTGAAAGTTCGACATTTCGACACCCAGAAGTCGTCGGAAACGTTGTGCACATTTGTGCACCATTTACACACATATAGATGTTAGGATTAGTATTAATAAACACACTTATATATGTTAACTTATATTTATATACATATAAGAAGTGATGTGACTAATTATGAAAAAGTTTTAAAGAAAGTAAAATAAACTACGAAAGTTTTCATGTTAAGCCATACCTTAAAGTCATCATAAGTACACACAATATGGCTAGCATGATTTGGGGGTATGGGGGTGCATGCATCTGTATATTTTTAATTCAAGCCACCTTACATATTTTAATTATTTTCCCAAGCTTATAAATACCCATTTTCTTGCATGTTTCTCATTTTACGATCCACTTCTTCGTTTCTAAAATTCCTAAGTGCTTGAGAAAATATATCCATGGCTTCTCTTCATATTTTATAGTTTGATAAAACCATTTCTTTTTTACTTAAAACACCTCAAAATTCTTGCTAAAAACACTTCTACATATAATACAACACCTCACTTCCAAAATACAAGCACCTATCTACCCTAAAACTCCAAGGTTGTACCTAAACTCTTCTAGGCCAAGCCCAATCTTAGTGCTTAGCTACTCATCCGGTCCATTTTTGCAAGGTTCAAGGTTGTACTCGAGCTCTAGTTGAAGTTTGGTTTGAAGTTGTTAAATTTTGGTGAGTAAAGTTCATGTTTTTAAAACTCAAGTACTAACTTTTTAAAGTTGTAAAATTTATGAGTTAAAATGTTGCTTAAGTATGTGGTGATGTTATATGTTGTGTATGCATGCATATATATTGATTTGGTGTTGATTGCTTATGTCGAAGTTTGAGTATGCGACAAAGATTATACCTTGAATAGTTAGTATTGTGAAGTAAAAGTCTATTTATGATGGTGCAATAATATTATGATGTGATATTATTTTTGAATGTTGTATTTGTTGTATGTGGATTCATGACATAAAGGTAGAGATTCGCTAACCAAAAGCGACGTATAAATCCGCCTTTTGTCGAAAATTTGATTTTTGTTTTAAACTGAAAAGTTTTCAAGTTTAAAACTTTGATTTGATTTTCTAAAATTTATTTTCATGTTTCATAGAGGATAAGAGTTAAAAAGGGGAAGTTTTAAAAGTTAGAAAAGGAAGTTTAAAGTTTTTGAAATTACGGGTCCATATAGTAATAGTCGTTATACACACTGTTCGCAAAAACCAAACTATTTCCAAATTCGAAACTTGTTTCCACCTAGAAACTTTTTGAAAAGTGTTTTCTAACTTTGTTATAAATTTTAAGTGTAAAAATAGAGTTTTGAAGTTAATTTTCTTAACAATCAAGTTTTGAAATTACGGGTCATATAGCGATAGTTGATATACGCGCAGTTCGGAAAAAAGTTAAACATTTTTCAATATAAACTTGATTTGACTTAAAATATTTTTAGAAATGGGTTTCCAACTTTAATTAAGTGATTAGGAGATAATTATTTATTTATTTATTTAATGATTATTTAATTATTTAATTAATTAATTTACTAATTAAGGTAATTAGCACTTAATCGCTAATTAACAAAGGATGTTTATACTTAAGTGTTAATCAATTAAGTTAAACATAATTAGTTACTTAATTAAAGTTAATTATTATTTAATTATTAATTAAGGATTAATTAATTATTATTTATTTATTTATTTATTTAAGATAATTATTAATTATTATTTTAAAAATAGGTTTTATTTAATTAATCTTTTATTAAAGTTAATTATGTTATAATAAGGTTTAATTACTTTTAATTAGAGTTTAATTACTATTTAACAAGGATTTGATTCTTATTTACAAGGGTTCTAATTTATTTTAAAATCGCTTTGAGTTTAAGTAATCGGTTTTGTTTTAAACCGTTTTCTTTTCAAATTTGTTTTAAAACAAGGGATTTGTCTATCGCTTACCCTTAAGTAACCCAATATGATTAGGAAACTAAATACCATTCTGCTATTACAATTAACTTGAACATTTACTTAAATTGATTGATTGTTATGTGTTGATCCCTTATATACCTGTTGTTATGTGATGCCATGTTAAACTGGATAAGTAAAATCAAAATAAAAGCACCATTGTGGTCGCTAAGCCATCGTTTGATATTGTAAAGATAAATATTTCATTTTCTTTTTGAAATGGTTTCAAAGTTAGTGCATTTGAATAAGATGTTTAGGAATGATTTGACAAATGGTTTTACTAACGATATTTTTAACTAATGGAAATGGTTTTCCATGTTATAAAAAGAAGTTTTTATAAAGAGTTTTATAAATGAATTTGGTAATTTATAGAGTGTTTTGGGTAAATGGATTTGAGATTTTAAGCAAATAAGATTTCATATATAAAGAAGATTTATAAAATGGATTTGCTTATTAAAGGAAGCTAATTTGATTAATGTTATTTAAGAAGTTGTTTAAATAGGAAAGGTTTATAAAGAAGTTTTATAAACGATTTTGGGGTATTTTATAAAATAAGTTTTAGAAAATGTTTTGGATATTCATAAAGGGAGTTTATAAAATGTTTGAATATTTATAAGAAATTTAACTAAAAAGTATGGATGTTTATAAAAACAATATATATAAACGATTTTGAATATTTATAAAAGGGTTTTATAAATGAAGTTGGAAAGTATTTTGAAATGGTTTTGATTTCAAAATAAAAGGAGATTTCATGAATGAAATAGATTTGTTTAAAAAGGATTTACCCGAAAGAAATATAAAAATAATTTGAGATCTGGATTTCACTAAACCGACCTTTTAAAAATAGTGGTATGGAACATCCGTTCCACACTTATCACCGAGGGGATAATGTTTAGGGTTGTTCTTACCTCTAATTTAAACAACATTTGTTTAATCCTTTTAACATGATTTGGAAGTAAGAAGTTATTCACAAATGCTTTGTGAATATACTTATGTCAGAGAGATAAGTATATGAATGTTTTAGACAAATGTTTTGAAAAGAGATTTATTAAATAAAGATTTGTTGTGAGGCTTAGTGGTTGCTATGGATAAATAAATTTTAAATGGAATTGGTTGTTCTTTTTTTATTTGATAGTTAAATAGCCGACTATCAATCTGCACCTGTTTTGACTCAGGAGGTATGTCGGGTATATTCGAGTTCCCTGGTTCGGACTCGATCGCTAAGTGCATATTTCCAAAAGAACTAAAATTGAATTGGTGGAAATTGTTTCTTAGTTGGAGACACAAGTCTCCAGATTTATCTGAGCCACTCCAAACTAATAACGAACGATGTTGAATCATATTGAAGTATGCTGTGGAGTTAAACTATTCTTCCTGAGGGTGATTCCAAAATGGAAGATAGTAATGTGGAATGTTTGGTCGATCCCGGAACAACTTGCATGGATGAATGCTGGCATTGTATCTCTATTTGGAGGGTAGTGTTAGCATTCCAAGATGGTCTTCTAAGAGGAAGAAGGTAAAGACGTGACCTCACAAACCAGGAAATGGCAAAAACAGGGTATGCAGCCTAGCTATGTGGTCAGATACCATTAGGAGCTGCCATCCCATTCTAGATTGTCCATAGTCAAGTTATTTTGCATGCAAACACCGTGGTAGTATGAGGCCTCGATGTCAAAAAGAGATGAGGTAATCTGGTTCGCCATGTTAAAGGGGCAACCGACTCCATGTAGTAGTGGTACAAGAAGTTCTTGTCGAACTCTGGTGCATTTTTTAGGGGTGTACCATCGGATGGTAGTCCATTACCTTACCATAGTATGAAGTCAAATCTTCAAAACGTGCCTTTATGGTTTTGATTTTAGAACCTAACATGCTGGAATTTAATATGGTAACAATTTCAGCTATTTTGATATTTATTTAAAACCATAGACATTATTATAATATCACTGGATTCTTATATACAAATGTTTTGGTTATCATAAGGTACAAACCCATCCATCTTTATGTGCGGCGTGGTCTTACGATGCCTTTGATTTAAATGTTTTAATAAAGTTAAAGACTTATGCTTTACTCACACCAGACTCATGTTTGATCTGGAGTTTATTTTCCATTTTCATAAACTCTTGGGTGCTCAAATTTGAATGAACAGCCAAGTAGTTCAGGTTTTCCGCAGATTCATTTTGGAGGAACTTGGGCAGGTGGCTTTATCGATATCTAGTTATTTTACTTTAAGAGAAATGTGTGATCCTCTAAAGTAGAGGAGAGCACACATGTACATATATATAGCTTGTTATTTTTCTTGTTTCCGCTGTATTATATGTATATTGTATCAGTTAGGTAGGGACGTGCTGTTATAACTGTCCTAGGCTAGAATTTATATTAGTATGACTCTGATGTAACATTTTGAACGACTTTGTAATATATTATGTTGAGTAATATATATTGTTCCGTTGCGTTGTGAGATTCTGTGTTGTTTTAGTTTCTTCTCTGCTATCTTTTCTTTCTTTCACCCCTAATGACCCGTCTTTCGGACGACTAAATGATCGACGCATGAATATCAAGGATGTATTATGTGTCGTCTTTGGTAGTAAGAAAGGCGGATCATTACATTTGGTATCAGAGCTTAGATTGAGCGAACACCTATGCTTTGTTGGGGGTAAAGTCATTATAAATAGGGTCAGTAGTGCCCTATAATGAGTTTGAGTGTACTATATGTATACGAGTGCGTATTTGTTAGTGAATAATTTTTTTAAATTATATTGTTTGACCTGTTGAGTGGCTTAAGAATTCTGGTCGATGCGCCTGATCAACGTTATCGATAGGAATTTCCTAAACACTTGAACAAGTTAAACTGACATAATATTATTTTAAATTTGGTAAATGAAATAATTTTACCTAGGAATATATTTTCTATATATAAAATGGGATGATTTTCAAAATCTATGTAGTTATCTATGGGGAGGGTGGGCTAGGAATTAATAATATTTAAATTATTAGCATTTAGGGTTTAACTAGTCATGCTCGTCTAGTTTTGAGCATTGACTATTTTCAGATTTAATAGTAGATTTCCTTTTTCCATTATAGGTTGGGTAGATAGAATTTGTAGGAACACTGAATCGAACACCTTGTAAATTAAGTTTCACAATTTGACTATAAGGCGTTTGACGATATGTAGGGTTAAAAAATTGAATTTTAATATAGGTGTATATTAAACAGAAATCTTCAAATAGTTTTATAAAATGAATTAAGAGAGATGACTTTAAAAATCAAAACTATTAAACGTGTTTTAAATATGAAAGGGTTTTGAGAATGTTAAACCTCGGTGGCTTTGATAAATTCCAAATGATTTTAGAAAGTAGTAGTAATCTTTCTTATGGATATTTTAAGATATAGATATTTCAAAATAAAGTTTGAGAGTAAGGTTTCCTTTGGACAGTTCGGAAATAAGTCTTGATTTGTTTTATGATGATCAGAATAATCTTCTAAGTGACAATCAAATGTTTGCTTAGGCTGACAGATGGTGCACTTAGTAAATTATTCTATTTGTCACTGTACAATTGGGATAAGTTCAAATTCGAATGTATCCAAAGCAAGTGGATGATTTTGTTAAAAACTATTTGTCTATAAATAGCATTGTTTCGAAAATAAATTTGGAAAAAAAGAGAAATATTTTTTATTAACTAGTTCGAGTGTCTCGGAAATGACTAAAAATAGGTAAGAGATGTGTTCGGATGGCAAACACTTTTCTTGGGTATTGCCCTTGTCAGCAAAGGGTTATATGATACTATTTGGTAGCACCCACTTCCTTGACATCGTTTTGGAGTTACTCGGGCTGTATGTATATTTTCAAAAGGTTTTTGAAATAAAACCCGGGTATTGTGTTCCTGGATCCCTTAAAAGGAAGAGTTTTCAAAATAAAAGGATATTTTGAAGGTGGATTAATAAATGAAGTTTTAATTAGGTTAAATTTAATAAGGAGGTTTAATAAACTTTGTTTATTCAAACTGTGTCTTTTGATTTTAACATCTAGGATGTGAAGAATAATTTGATGATTTTAGGCCAGCTAATAAACATTTTTACCATAGAAGTGTCTAAGAAAAAGTAGAATTAAAAATCAGACATTCGAATATACTCTTAGGATGTAGAAGAATATTATATAAGTTAATAAGTTTTAAAAAATTATGCTTATGAAGCATGGTGGGAGGGTAGAAAGTAATTAGATAGTAAGAATCGTTAGACCAATACGTAGGTTGTAAGAAGATCATTTCTCTTTTTCACATAGTTCTCGTCCTAGATTCGAGTAGATGACTGGAGTAGTTTTACACCATTCCGAATAAGGATTTATCACTCGAGTTTTGACGGTGAACGTTGGTGAGGGTTCTTATGTGGAACCAAAGGTTGTTTATCATAGCTTATGGCTATGGAAAGGAGAACAGAGGTTTCTTACTTAAGAGGCCCGATCAAAGTCCGCACTAGGAAGTCGGGTGAGCGATACTAGTTCAGAAGTAAAGTTATGTATTCGAGTGAATGATCAAAATCAGATTTTACATAGGGATGATCTATGTACATCATACAGACCGATGAATAGTTTAAGTGTTTCTAGAAATTAGGGTTGTGGTACAATTTCGGGGATGACATTCTTTTAAGGGGGTAAGAGTGCAACGACCCAGAATTTTACCACCTTGATTTGCGAATATTTAATAAATTTTAAATATCCAAATAATTGGTTTTATAAATTAAAAATAATATGATGCTTTTAAATAATAACAAATGATGGTAAAATAGATTTGTTACGACCCAGGATTTTTCCACTTTGAATAGGCTATTTAAATATATTTTATATAATCAATAAATGGATTTTTATTAGCAAATAAACCTATTTTAGTTATTTATTATGATGATAAAATAGTTTTCAAAATGTGTTTACCAATATAGATAGTTCATAGAAAAATAAAAATTGTGACTGAAAAGCGTTTTCCGAAAATTCGACTTTTCGACATCCAAAAGTCGTCGGAAACATATGCACGTTTGTGCACCATGTACACACATATATATGTTAGAATTAGTATTAATAAACACACTTATATATGTTAACTTATATTTATATACATATAAGAAGTGATGTGACTAATTATGAAAAAGTTTAAAAGAAAGTAAAATAAACTAAGAAAGTTATCATGTTAAGCCATACCTTAAAGTCACTACAAGTACACACAACATGGCTAGCTTGATTTGGGTGTATGGGGGTGCATGCATTTGTAAATTTTTAAATCAAGCCATTTTACATATTTTGATTATTTTCCTAATCTTATAAATACCCATTCCTTTTCATATTTCTCATTTTACAATCCACTTCTTATTTCTAAAATTCCTAACTACTTGAGAAAATATATCCATGCTTCTCTTCATATTTTCTAATTTGAGGAAACCATTTCTTTTCTACTTAAAACACTTCAAAATTCTTGCTAAAAACACTTCTGTATATACTACAACACCTCACTTCCAAAATACAAGCACCCATCTACCCTAAAACTCTAAGGTCGTACCAAAACTCCCCTAGGATGAGCCTAATCTTGGTGCTTAGCCACTCATCGAGTCCATTTTTGCAAGGTTCTAGGTTGTATTCAAGCTCTAGTTGAAGTTTGGCTTGAAGTTGTTAAGTTTTGGCGAGTAAAGTTCATGTTTTTAAAACTCAACTACAAACTTTTAAAGTTGTAAAATTTATGAGTTGAAATGTTGCTTAAGTATCTGGTGATGTTATATGTTGTGTATGCATGTATATATGTTGATTTGGTGTTGATTGCTTATGCCGAAGTTTGAGTAGACGATAAAGATTATACCTTGAATAGTTAGTATTGTGAATTAATACTTTTTTTATGATGATGTTATAATGTTATGATGTTATATTATGTTTGAATGTTGTATTTGTTGTATGTGGGCTCATGACACAAAGGTAGTGATTCGCTAACCAAAAGCGACGTAGAAATCCGCTTTTTGTCGAAAATTTGATTTTTGTTTCAAAGTGAAAAGTTTTCAAGTTTAAAACTTTGATTTGGTTTTCAAAAGTTTATTTTCATGTTTCAAAGAGGATAAGGGTTCAAAACGGGAAGTTTTAAAAGTTAGAAAAGGAAGTTTCAAGTTTTTGAATTACGGGTCCATATAGTAATAGTCGTTATATGCGCAGTTCGCAAAAACCAAAATATTTCCAAATCCAAAACTTGCTTCGACCTAGAAACTTTTTGAAAAGTGTTTTCTATCTTTGTTATAAGTTTTAAAGTGTAAAAATAGAGTTCTGAAGTTAATTTTCTTAGCAAGCAAAATTTTAAATTACGGGTCATATAGCGATAGTTGCTATACGTGCAGTTCGGAAAAAAAAGTTAAACATTTTTCAAACTAAACTTGGTTTGACTTAAAATATTTTTAGAATTGGGTTTCTAACTAAATTAAGTCATTGGGAGATAATTAATTAATTGTTTGATTAATTATTTATTTAATGATTATTTAATTAATTAATTTACTAATTAGGGTAATTAGCGCTTAATCACTAATTAACAAAGGATGTTTATACACAAGTGTTAATCAATTAAGTTAAACATAATTAGTTACTTAATTAAAGTTAATTATTAATTAAGGATTAATTAATTAATTATTATTTATTATTTTAAAAAGGGTTTTATTTAATTAATCTTTGATTAAAGTTAATTATGTTTTAATAAGGTTTAATTACTTTTAATTAGAGTTTAATTACTATTTAACAAGGATTTGATTCTTATTTACAAGGGTTCTAATTTTTTTTTAAATCACTTTGATTTTAAGTAATCTATTTTGTTTTAAACTATTTTCTTTACAACTTTATTTTCAAACAAGGGATTTCTATGTCGCTTACCCTTAAGTAACCCCATATGATTAGGAAAACTAAATAACATCTATTAGTATAACAAAACACCATTCTGCTATTACAATTAGCTTGAATATTTACTTAAGTTGATTGATTGTTATGTGTTGATCCCTTATATACCTATTGTTATGTGATGCCATGTTAAACTGGATAAGTAAAATCGAAATAAAAGCACCATTGTGGTCGCTAAGCCTCCGTTTGATTTTGTAAAATAAATATTTCATTTTTTTTGAAATGGTTTCAAAGTTAGTGCATTTGAAAAAGATACTTAGGAATGATTTGACAAATGGTTTTACTAAAGATGTTTTTAACTAATGGGAATGGTTTTCCATGTTATAAAAAGATGTCTTTATAAAGAGTTTTATAAATGAATTTTGAAATTTATAGGGTGTTTTGGGTAAATGGATTTGTTTTTTTAAGTAAAGAAGATTTCATATATAAAGAAGTTTTATAAAATGGATTTGCTTATTAAAGGAGCTAATTTGATTAAGGTTATTTAGGAAGTTGTTTAAACATGAAAGGTTTATAAAGAAGTTTTATAAACGATTTTGGTGTATATTATAAACAAAGCTTTAAAAATGTTTTGGATATTCATAAAGGGAGTTTATAAAAGGTTTGGATATTTACAAAAAATAAATATAATAAGTTTGGATGTTTATAAAAGCAATTTATATAAATGATTTTGATATTTATAAAAGGGTTTTATAAATGAATTTGGAAGTTGGAAAGTATTTTTAAATGGTTTTGATTTCAAAATAAAAGAAGACTTCATGAATGAAATAGATTTGTTTGAAAAGGATTTACCGAAAGAAATATAAAAAGAATTTGAGATCAGGATTTCTCTAAACTGGCCTTTTAAAAATGGTGGTATGGAACATCCATTTCACACTTAACATCGAGGGGAGAGTGTTTAGGATTGTCCTTACTTCCAATTTAAACAATATTTGTTTAATCCTTTTTAACATGATTTGGATGTAAGAAGTTATTCACAAATGTTTTGTGAATATACTTATGTCAGAGAGATAAGTATATGAATGTTTTAGACAAACGTTTTGAAAAGATATTTATTAAATAAAGATTTGTTTTGAGGCTTAGTGGTTGCTATGGATAAATAAATCTCAAATGGAATTGGTTGTTCTTTGTTTATTTGATAGTTAAATAACCGACTATCAATCTGGACCTGTTTTGGCTCAGGAGATATGTCGAGTATATTCGAATTTCCCGGTGAGGACTCAATTGCTTAGTGCATACTTCCAAAAGAACTGGAATTAAGTTAGTTGGAAATTATCGCTTAGTTATGGAGACATCAGTCTTCATATTTAACCGAACCACTCCAAACTAATAACGAACGATGTTGAATTATATTGAAGTATGCTGTGGAGTTATACTATTCTTTCTGAGGGTGATTCCAAAATGGAAGATAGTAATGTGGAATGTTTGTTCGATCTCGGAACAACTTGCATGGATGAACGCTGACATTTTATCTCTGCCTAAAGGACAGTGTTAGCATTCCAAGATGGTCAACTAGGAGGAAGAAGGTAAAGACGTGACCTCAGGAGCCTCACAAACTAGGAAATGGCAAAAATCGGGTATGCAGCAGAGCTATGTGGTCAGCTACCATTAGGAGCCGCTATCCCATTCTATATTGTCCATATTCGAGTTGTTGTGCATGCAAACACCATGGTAGTATGAGGCCTTGGTGTCGAAAAGGGATGAGGTAAGCCAGTTTGCCATGTTAAAGGGGCAGCCGGCTCTGTGTAGTAGGGGTACAAGAAGTTCTTATCAGACTCCGGTGCATTTTCTAGGGTTGTACCATCGGACGGTAGTTCCTTACCTTGCTATAGTATGAAATCCAATCTCCAAAACGTGCCTTTACAGTTTTGATTTTAGAGCCTAGCATGCTGGAATTTAATATGGTAACAATTTCAGCTATTTTGATATTTATCTGAATCCATAGACATTATTGTAATATCACTAGATTTTTATATACAATTGTTTTGGTTACCGTAAGGTAAAAATCCGTCCATGTTTATGTGCGGCGTGGTCTTACAAGATGCCTTTGATTTAAAGGTTTTTATAAAGTTAAAGACTTATACTTTACTCACACTAGACCCATGTCTGACCTGGAGTTTATTTTCTCTTTTCCTAAACTCTTGGCGCTCAAATTTGAATGGGCAGCCAAGTAGTTCAGGTTTTCCATAGATTCATTTTGAAGGAGCTTGGAGCAAGTGGCTTCATCGATAACTAGTAATTTTTCTTGTTTTCACGGTATTATATGTATATTGTATCAGTTAGGTAGGGACAAGCTATATAACTATCCTAGGCTAGAACTTATATTAGTATGACTCTGATGTAACATTCTGAAATACTTTGTAATATATTATGTTGAGTAATATATATTGTTCCGTTGCATTGTGAGATTCTGTGATGTTTTAGTTTCTTCTCATCTATCTTTTCTTTCTTTCACCCCTAATAACCCGTCTTTCAGATGACTAATGATCGACACACGAATACCGAGGATGTGTTAGGTGGTCTTTGGTAGTAAGAAAGGCGGATCATTAAACTTTAATAAGTAATTTATTTATAAATTAAAACCCTAAGTTAATTTATAATTAATATAATTAATCGCTTACTTAATAATTAATTAATAATTAACCCTATAGTTAATTGATAATTAATTAAAAATAAATTATATACTTAATTCATAATTAATTAAAAATAAATCTTACTTAATCAACAATTAATTATAATTAATATCACTTTTAAATGATAACTAATTATTAATTAACCTACACTTAATTATAATTAGTAAAACTCACTTGGTACTTTATTAATTATTAATTACCAAACTTAATAAATAAATAAATACTTAATTTACTATTTTAAACTTTTTATTAAGTTTAGAAAACATATCTAAAGTTTACTTAAGTATAAAAACTCTATTTTGTAAAAAGTTGAATTTTTACCGAAATCGCATCCATAGCGACTATCGCTAAATGGACCATAACTTGAAAACTTATCTTTGGCTTTCCTTTTTGAAACTTAAGTCATGGAAGCTTACTAACTTTCTCAAACATAAAGTAAGAGTTTCGTAAAACTAAAACAAAGTTTGAAACTTGAAAACTCTTTTGATTTTTGAAAACAAATAACCAAATTGTTTACACGTGGATTCCAAGTCGCCAAACCATACAAAGGTGCTAAGTTTTCATAGCATATGACCATATAACCATGTCCATAACATACACAATCATATTAAAACCGCAATCACATATAATGATCCAAACTTTATCACATAAAGATCATAATTTGCAACATTACTAACTTTTTGACTTCATTTCAAGTCAATAACCAATACCACATACAAGCACATATAAACACACATGTATAATCACATAAACAACATCAAATTACAACCAATCATCCAAAAAACATAGTAATAAGTAAAGCAAAATTAAAAAAATTAAAACTTGTTAAAAATCTGAGCTTTAATGATCAACTTAAGAAAATCCCTTTAAAACTTTGAAATAAATCCTAGAATTTGGATTTTTCAAAACGAAACTTGATTTTTAGCACATATATGGGCTTGGCCTAGATGGATTTGGGCACAACCATGATGATGACGAGGGTGTAGGGCTAAAAACTTGAAAAATAAGAGAAGCAGAGAGGAAAATAAAAGCTTAAACAAGATTTTAAAAGGTCTCGAAGTGGAAAAATATGGTTTTTCAAACTTGAAAATTTTAAAGGAAGCCATTAGAGTTTAGAAGCTTTTGAAAATAAAGCGAAGTTTGAAAAAAATGAAAGTGAAAAGGTAAATTAGAGAGAGAGGAAAAAGAAGAAATGGTTTTATATAAAATGCATTTGGTAAATTACCAAAATGCCCTAAAGTACAAATGCCCTCCACTAGATTCATGCCACATCATCACCTTCCTACCTTACCCCCTCCACACACATAAACCAAGAGTTCGTCCCCTTTACCTAACATGCAAAAGCCTTCTCTTGTACTTAGGGTGTAAGTTGAAAGTGACATGTCATGGTTTCTTTTTTTATATTTAATTTTTAAACTTTAAAATTGTCATAGCACTTTCTTTTCACTTAAGTAAACATATATTTACCCCTTTACACACTTAATTAGATTTATCTTAATTTTATAAGTGTGTGTTTAAATACATTAAAGTGTTTTACAATTTTTTGAACAACTTTTAAATGATCAAAAATCAGGATTTTTGAAGAAGCTTTTCGGTCACATTTTCTAATTTTTTTAACTAATTTTTTTTGTGAACCAAATTCAAAAATGAATTTTCTATCATTAATTATAAATTAAAAGAGGGTTGTTTAATTATTAAAACCATTACTTAAATATTTAAAATTAATTAAATATTCATAAATCAAAGCGATAAAATTCGGGTTGTAACAGTGTGCTCGGTAACTAGAAAATCCAAATGGTTATACTTGTAGCCCATCCAAATCAAATGGGTGTACCTTGAGCCCAGAAAATTAGGAGGGTAGTCTCGTAGCCTTGGAATCGAGATTGTAACTGGATTTGCCTTTTGCCGTTTAAAGATTGGCATTTGAAAAGAAATCTGTACAAGCAATTGTACAGAATTAGATGTAGGACAAATCTGAACCAGTATAAAATTCCTGGTGTCATCTCTCTACTTTATTTTTATCTGTGATTGCATCTGTGATTGATTGTTGATACAATTTTGTATTAAAAAATCTGCGATTTAATACTAAACTTGAAAGAAATGTAAAAATATTTACAAAAGTTAGAAAACATATTCACCCCCATATAGTGTTAATTAGCCTTAAGATCCATAATTCCGCAACATACACCCACTCAGTGAGAGCTACATAAGAGTTGATGAACTCTTCATGTTGATAGATATAAATGTATGCAACTCTAACAACCCAGAATTTTGGTCATTGGATTTTGAATATTCAATTTATTTTAAAATATTAGGATAGATAGGGTTTTAAGATTTAAAACTAAAATTCAGCAACCACACATGACCCACTCGAATTGAAAGAAGACCGGAAGAAACTAGACAAAACAGAAGAAAACAGTGGAACAAATAATCTATAATATACAACAAATATTTACACAAAGAAAAAACTGTAATATATACACATCAATCAGAGTACACTAACATATTTCAGCCTGGACAGTTATAACAGTCTGTCCTTACAATTGCTGATAAATACAACCAATAGACAATGCAACGGAACACAAAGAAATACATTGATACGTCTTGGACCTCAAGGTCTTTTCCTGGGCTCCCATGCTTCCTAAGTAATCTATAAATATGCTCGGCCTGACGTAACGAACTGGGATTTTCGACTCTTGAAAACTGATATTTATACATTTATTGTATTACGTGCTGAGCAATCGAATGCCCAAAAACCCGATCGTTAGGGGAAAGAAGAAGATAGAAGATAAGAAGAAATTAAACAATCATAGAATCCCACAATGCAATGGTATAACATATATTAATCAACATAATTATTTACAAATCATTTCCAAAATGATATATCAGAGTCATACTAATTGTAACAACCCGGAGTTTTGTGGAAATTTATTTGTGTCAAATGACGATTAAATTGATGGTTAATTGCTGTTTGGCAATTATTTCAAGTAAAATTCTTTTGTAAAAATTGTTAAGTGTTGTGGGCTTTGAATCTTGGTCCAAGTTTCGGGCGCTGTGATAATTTATTAAGGCCAGTACTCGTTCGTTTTCCCTCAAAAAAAAATTCATTTTCGCTAACCCTAAGTCTAAACGAAAGAAAATGGTGGCAGCCTAGTTATTCATCCTCGTCCCCAAATCCAAGAATTAGGGTTTCTTCTCTGCTGAGATTTGGGACTTCATTCCCCTTTGTGCTCGGCTTGGCTTTGCGTGCTCCTTAGGGTTTCTGAAACGCCTCGATTTCAAGAACGATTTCTCGTTGGTCTCGGCTGCTTCTTTTGCATCGAAGTAAAGGCGAGTAATTAAATTACTCACATCTAATTTCGACTAAGTTTCTATAGCTCGAATTGGTTTAATGATGTTATGTTGTTCGTATGTAATTGTTCAAACTGAATTGAGTGACCATTTCTTGTCGTTCGCTGTCGAAAACTGAAGTTGTTATGGGAATCTCTTATGTGACTTTAGCTCGTTCGTATTTTTGCTGTTGATATGATTTTATTCGACAGTTCGATTTGTTTTTACGTTGATTTTGGGTTGTTCGTTTTCTTGGTAATTTCGCTTCGGCGTTGATTCTTTTGAACTTCATTATAGAAACTGCACTTTTTCTTTTGAATTCATTCGCCAGTCTCTTTATGTTGGCAGTTCGATTTAGTTGATGTTGATGATTTTTGAGTTGTCGACTTTGGCCATTCTTCGGCCACTCGATTTGGTTAAATTTGTATCATGATTTGCATTAGCTTTGTTGGTCTCAGCCCTGCTTTCCCTGATGAACTGCGGATATGTGGTTTCCGGAAATTTGTTGATATATGAAGTTGGAATGTTTCTGTTTAATTTGTTTCGGTCACAGTATTGCAGCCTTCCACCTGTTGTAAGTGCTGCCTTAACTGGGTCCTTCATTGATGTTGTACTTCCCTGTTTTGATCATTGGCTTTGAGAATTTTGCCTATAATTTCCGATGTTGTTACTTTGAGTAATTGTTGCTCTGTTAAAATTGGTGGTTCATGTGCAAGTCGAACTGGCATGCACATATTTGCGTAATTGTATGGTCATCGCTGGTTGTTGTCATATCTGTTGCGCCTGGTAGTGTTGTTTCATGTAATCTGAGCATTTAGTGTATTCAAACTTTTATAGATTGAGTGCACTAAACTGAAACTCGAGTTGCATTCATGTTGATCAGATTAACTTATGTACTTGTGTGCACTGTATATCCCAGTGTGCATCACTTGTTGATTCTTTAATCATTCACGGCATTTCCAGAGTGCAGTCCACCTGAGTACATATGTATTGTTTCTTGCATACAATTATATAAGTGTACATGAATTTACCGCATTGTTTAATTGCATATAAGGACTTGGATTTTGTGTACATTACCTATGGGTTCACTGCCCCTGTTTTGATCAAAACTACTATTTGATTTTGGTTTTGTACGTACGATGGCATTGGCCCAGTTCTTTTAGCATGAAGGTAGTTGCATGCTTTAGTTCATATTATATTTTAACATCCCTCATGTATTTGCAGCTGCACTTAACTTGTACTATGCATTCATGTGTTTGCTTGGTTGCCATACTGGCCTCACTGCATCATGTATTTGGGTCTATCTCTTTTGATGTCGAGGCTGCTCTTTTGCTTCACTTGAATATGGACTTGTTTATTTGGTCTCACTTGCATTCTGCACTGCCTTTACTCTCGACTCTGATACATTCTTTTGTTGCATTGTATTCATGGTATAGCCTGATCCTCATGTGCTTTGTTTCCCTGGAATTATCCCTGTTGTTCATTTCGAACTGGTCTGGTGCACCTTGAATGTGCTGCTATTCATGTTGCAGTTTACCATTGTATTCATGTGTTTTGCAGTTTTCCCCCTGTTGGAATTTGTTTTTGAACTTCCTTGAGTTGAATCCGGTACTTCGGGGTTTGACCTTGTGATCATTTGTGACTTTCACTGAGCTTTTGTGTCTCTCTTGCGATAGTGGCGAGGCAGTACACGCGTGAGTGTACTGCAGCCCTATCAGATTTGACAGTTTTAAATTGATTTAGTCGATTTGATAAATTGTTTATGTATCTCTGTTGATGATTTAAATCTGCTGATTTTTGTTAAACACTGTTAAGTGTTATATTGACCGTTATCCGGTTTCTTTGTTTAAAGAATCGGATAGACGGGAATTATTGTGACTGTCGTCTATTTAAATTATTACTGCCTATATGCACTAATAAACTGGTTTGAATTAGACTGACCTGGGTATTATTTTCTTTTGAATGTAATACTCGGGTCAGACCCGAGTTATTTCAGGTTGTAGATTTTCTTCTTTGAGTTGCTGTTCAGGATATGAAGACTTTTCACATCTTCTGAAGTTGTCAGTGTCATTTTGTAGTAGTCGTGTCATTGTATAGAACGATATGTATTCATGTATATTAGTCGATAATGTACTTGTATATATAACTTCTAGAGTCGGCAGTTGTAGTTGTATCATATGTATCGTGTCAACTATATTGTAACTGACATCGGTTATATATATATATATATATATGAGATTTTTGTTAATCTGTGTTCCGCATTTATATTATCTGTGTTATTGTTATATCTAATGTCCTAAACTATTATGAACTATCGTAGTTTGTTTTATACTGATAATTGGATATGTCGATGGGAGTAAATAAATAATAGATGAAAAAAAAAGTATATACCACTCCTATCGAGATAACCAATATTAGTGTAAGGCCAATTACGGATGGTCGCTCCTATCCAGCCTTATTCTTCGTAATAATAGACAGTATTTCTTTTAATACTCTTTGTTATTATGAGCATAGAGGTGGGGCGTCACAGTTGGTATCAGAGCTTGGGGTTTATGGACATAATATAAAACATAACTTGGATGGAACATATGTTACAACTATTGGTCGATGTTTTATCTGTGATTTGAGTCAAAACTAAAGTTTTGAAATTTTGATGAAATTGTGTTTTGATGATTTGATTGATTTGGGTTCTATTTATCAGAGTGCGTAGCGGAAACAGTGAAACTGTCTTCGTTGAGTACAACTGATAATCTTTTTGATTTAAAAATCAAAATACGAAATTGATATGAATTTCATTTGTTGTTTACATAGCTGTAATTATTTTGTTTCTTTGAGAATTTCGAATCCGAATTGAGGATTCGAACAAATTGCAGTTATGTGATTTTTATTGAGATCTTTGCTGGTTTTCTTTTATGCTAATCATATATTGATTAGATTTTTGCCGTTTTGAATTATCTTCATTGAAGATACCTTCGAATGATTTCTTTGTTCATTTTGTAGTACGTGCAAAAATTTGAATTGCACGTTATTGCATTTATTTTACGTTGAACCGATGCTTGGTTATGAAACGTATTTTGTTGCCGTTATTTTTATAACGGGATTTTTACACCAGTGCTATTTTGAAGCACGGTGTTTTGTGGCATTTCTGATGAATGAAAATTCACTGATATTACATTTTGATGTAAATTATTTTGATGAGATTTTGACGTTTGAAAAAAAAAAAAAATTCTGCTGCTTTGGCTTCAGTAACCGTCAAGTTTTAAAAGTGGATTTTCTAGCGGTTATTCCGCAATGCTGTTTTGTGACCGTTTTTACGGTATTTTGAGAAGTACAATTTCCTTATCGAAATTGTTACTGATTTGCTGCTTTAATCACGTGATTGGAAAATCGTTTTAAAATGAAAATTGTTTTATAAAATTTTAGCAGTTTGCGTTTTCAAAAGAATGAGAAAGCGATTTAAACGTTTCAGCAAAATCGAGGACTATGACCCCTTTCTTTTACTGATTCGCTTAACTCCGGACTTGTCCAGTTGAGAATGTGAATTGTTATTTTTACAAAATAAATAAAATTGTTTTCAGAAATTTTAACAGTTTGCGCTTTCAAAAGAATGAGGAAGCGATTTAAATGTTTCAGCAAAATCGAGGACTATGACCCCTTTCTTTTACTGATTCGCTTAATTCCGGACTTGTCCGTTTGAGAATGTGAAATGTAATTTTACAAAATACACAATTTTGCACTTTCAAGGAAACGATGAAGAGAATCAAACGATTTAGTAAAACACGTGGTATGGGACATGTGCGTTTGCTATTTCGGTTAATTCCGGACTCGTTAATTGAAATATTTGATGATTTTGTGTGCTTTCAAGCCACTATGAGGACCTTCGGGTCATTTGTTGGACCTTCGGGTCATTTGTTGGGCTTTCGGGCCACTCTGCGGACCTTCGGGTCAAATACCAGTACTAGACCTTCGGGTCACTCTACGGACCTTCGGGTCAATCTGATGGGCGCCGAAATTATGTTGAGTACTTGGTAGGCTTCGGCCACTCTGAGATGCACGTGCGGCGAATTAAAAACTCGCCATCTGATGGGATCGATCCAAGCTTTTATGTTGATTTTCTAGTCTTCTTAATTGATTTCTAGATATTTGTTGCTTCCAATTATCTGCAGGTAATTGGATATTTGTTGATTTGAGTTCTGATTATCGTTTTTGATAATCAGATATTTGTTGTTTCTAATTATCGCTTGTGATAATTAGATATTTGTTGATATGAGTTCTGATTATCGTTTTTGATAATCAGATATTTGTTGTTTCTAATTATCGCTTGTGATAATTAGATATTTGTTGATATGAGTTCTGATTATCGTTTTTGATAATCAGATATTTGTTGTTTCTAATTATCGCTTGTGATAATTAGATATTTGTTGATATGAGTTCTGATTATCGTTTTTGATAATCAGATATTTGTTGTTTCTAATTATCGCTTGTGATAATTAGATATTTGTTGATATGAGTTCTGATTATCGTTTTTGATAATCAGATATTTGTTGTTTTTAATTATCGCTTTTGATAATTAAATATTTGTTGATATGAGATTTAATTATCGCTTTTGATAATTAAATATTTGCTGATTTGAGATTTAATTATCGCTTTTGATAATTAAATATTTGCTGATTTTAGATTTAATTATCGCTTTTGATAATTAAATATTTGCTGATTTGAGATTTAATTATCGCTTAGATAATTAAATATTTGTTGATATGAGATTTAATTATCGCTTTTGATAATTAAATAATTGCTGATTTGAGATTTAATTATCGCTTTAGATAATTAAATATTTGTTGATATGAGATTTAATTATCGCTTTTGATAATTAAATATTTGCTGATTTGAGATTTAAGTATCGCTTCTGATAATTAAATATTTGTTGAATTTGAAATTTGATTATCGTTTGTGATAATCGAATATTTGTTGATTTGAGAAATTTGATTATCGTTTTTGATAATTAAATATTTGTTGAATTTGAAATTTGATTATTGTTTGTGATAATCGAATATTTGTTGATTTGAGAAATTTGATTATCGTTTTTGATAATTAAATATTTGTTGAATTTGACATTTGATTATCGTTTGTGATAATCGAATATTTGTTGATTTGAGAAATTTGATTATCGTTTTTGATAATTGAATATTTGTTTTTTGACTATCGTTTGAGATAATCAGATATTTGTTTTGTCTTCTGATTATCGTTAGAGATAAGTAAATATTTGCGACTTTTGAGATTTGAGCTTCGTCTTTTTCTCTGGCGATTCAGGTGAGTAATTTGATTTACTCACATTCAATTCGTGCTCTGTATGGGATTTCTGCTCTGTTTTTCCTTCTCTTTTAGTTGCTGGAACTCGATTGTTCTTGCTTTTGTTAGTCGTCTTTGATCCCTGATTCCCACAATGTTGATTCTTTTGATTTGAAGCAGTCGAACCTTTTGATTTCTTATCTAATACTTCCCCGCTGACACTTGCTTTGCTTGTACATTCGACATTGCCATGCTCTTTTGGTTGTTACCTTTTATCCATTTATTCCCTATGATTGCATGGACGCAATTTCTTTAAGGAGGGGAGTCTGTAACAACCCGGAGTTTTGTGGAAATTTATTTGTGTCAAATGACGATTAAATTGATGGTTAATTGCTGTTTGGCAATTATTTCAAGTAAATTTCTTTTGTAAAAATTGTTAAGTGTTGTGGGCTTTGAATCTTGGTCCAAGTTTCGGGTGCTGTGATAATTTATTAAGGCCAGTACTCGTTCGTTTTCCCTCAAAAAAAAATTCATTTTCGCTAACCCTAAGTCTAAACGAAAGAAAATGGTGGCAGCCTAGTTATTCATCCTCGTCCCCAAATCCAAGAATTAGGGTTTCTTCTCTGCTGAGATTTGGGACTTCATTCCCCTTTGTGCTCGGCTTGGCTTTGCGTGCTCCTTAGGGTTTCTGAAACGCCTCGATTTCAAGAACGATTTCTCGTTGGTCTCGGTTGCTTCTTTTGCATCGAAGTAAAGGTGAGTAATTAAATTACTCACATCTAATTTCGACTAAGTTTCTATAGCTCGAATTGGTTTAATGATGTTATGTTGTTCGTATGTAATTGTTCAAACTGAATTGAGTGACCATTTCTTGTCGTTCGCTGTCGAAAACTGAAGTTGTTATGGGAATCTCTTATGTGACTTTAGCTCGTTCGTATTTTTGCTATTGATATGATTTTATTCGACAGTTCGGTTTGTTTTGACGTTGATTTTGGGTTGTTCGTTTTCTTGGTAATTTCGCTTCGGTGTTGATTCTTTTGAACTTCATTATAGAAACTGCACTTTTTCTTTTGAATTCATTCGCCAGTCTCTTTATGTTGGCAGTTCGATTTAGTTGATGTTGATGATTTTTGAGTTGTCGACTTTGGCCATTCTTCGGCCACTCGATTTGGTTAAATTTGTATCTTGATTTGCATTAGCTTTGTTGGTCTCAGCCCTGCTTTCCCTGATGAACTGCGGATATGTGGTTTCCGGAAATTTGTTGATATATGAAGTTGGAATGTTTCTGTTTAATTTGTTTCGGTCACAGTATTGCAGCCTTCCACATGTTGTAAGTGCTGCCTTAACTGGGTCCTTCATTGATGTTGTACTTCCCTGTTTTGATCATTGGCTTTGAGAATTTTGCCTATAATTTCCGATGTTGTTACTTTGAGTAATTGTTGCTCTGTTAAAATTGGTGGTTCATGTGCAAGTCGAACTGGCATGCACATATTTGCGTAATTGTATGGTCATCGCTGGTTGTTGTCATATCTGTTGCGCCTGGTAGTGTTGTTTCATGTAATCTGAGCATTTAGTGTATTCAAACTTTTATAGATTGAGTGCACTAAACTGAAACTCGAGTTGCATTCATGTTGATCAGATTAACTTATGTACTTGTGTGCACTGTATATCCCAGTGTGCATCACTTGTTGATTCTTTAATCATTCACGGCATTTCCAGAGTGCAGTCCACCTGAGTACATATGTATTGTTTCTTGCATACAATTATATAAGTGTACATGAATTTACCGCATTGTTTAATTGCATATAAGGACTTGGATTTTGTGTACATTACCTATGGGTTCACTGCCCCTGTTTTGATCAAAACTACTATTTGATTTTGGTTTTGTACGTACGATGGCATTGGCCCAGTTCTTTTAGCATGAAGGTAGTTGCATGCTTTAGTTCATATTATATTTTAACATCCCTCATGTATTTGCAGCTGCACTTAACTTGTACTATGCATTCATGTGTTTGCTTGGTTGCCATACTGGCCTCACTGCATCATGTATTTGGGTCTATCTCTTTTGATGTCGAGGCTGCTCTTTTGCTTCACTTGAATATGGACTTGTTTATTTGGTCTCACTTGCATTCTGCACTGCCTTTACTCTCGACTCTGATACATTCTTTTGTTGCATTGTATTCATGGTATAGCCTGATCCTCATGTGCTTTGTTTCCCTGGAATTATCCCTGTTGTTCATTTCGAACTGGTCTGGTGCACCTTGAATGTGCTGCTATTCATGTTGCAGTTTACCATTGTATTCATGTGTTTTGCAGTTTTCCCCCTGTTGGAATTTGTTTTTGAACTTCCTTGAGTTGAATCCGGTACTTCGGGGTTTGACCTTGTGATCATTTGTGACTTTCACTGAGCTTTTGTGTCTCTCTTGCGATAGTGGCGAGGCAGTACACGCGTGCGTGTACTGCAGCCCTATCAGATTTGACAGTTTTAAATTGATTTAGTCGATTTGATAAATTGTTTATGTATCTCTGTTGATGATTTAAATCTGCTGATTTTTGTTAAACACTGTTAAGTGTTATATTGACCGTTATCCGGTTTCTTTGTTTAAAGAATCGGATAGACGGGAATTATTGTGACTGTCGTCTATTTAAATTATTACTGCCTATATGCACTAATAAACTGGTTTGAATTAGACTGACCTGGGTATTATTTTCTTTTGAATGTAATACTCGGGTCAGACCCGAGTTATTTCAGGTTGTAGATTTTCTTCTTTGAGTTGCTGTTCAGGATATGAAGACTTTTCACATCTTCTGAAGTTGTCAGTGTCATTTTGTAGTAGTCGTGTCATTGTATAGAACGATATGTATTCATGTATATTAGTCGATAATGTACTTGTATATATAACTTCTAGAGTCGGCAGTTGTAGTTGTATCATATGTATCGTGTCAACTATATTGTAACTGACATCGGTTATATATATATATGAGATTTTTGTTAATCTGTGTTCCGCATTTATATTATCTGTGTTATTGTTATATCTAATGTCCTAAACTATTATGAACTATCGTAGTTTGTTTTATACTGATAATTGGATATGTCGATGGGAGTAAATAAATAATAGATGAAAAAAAAAGTATATACCACTCCTATCGAGATAACCAATATTAGTGTAAGGCCAATTACGGATGGTCGCTCCTATCCAGCCTTATTCTTCGTAATAATAGACAGTATTTCTTTTAATACTCTTTGTTATTATGAGCATAGAGGTGGGGCGTCACACTAATACAATTTCTACCCTAGGACAATTATAACAGCCTGTCCCTACCTAAGTGATACACGATACATATAATACAACGAAAATAAGGTAATAACTGGCCATCGATGAAGCCTCCTGCCCCAAGCTCCTCCAACATGCATTCGTATTAAACCTGAACTACTTGGTGCTCATATAAATTTAAGCACCCAAGAGTTTTAGGGAAAGAAAAACAAAAATCTGGGTCAGACATGGGTCTGGTGTGAGAAACTCAAAACAACTGAATTTTTTATATCTTAAAAACTCTTTGAAATAAAGGTATCTCGTAAGACCATGCCGCACATAAACATGGACGGGTTTTTACCGTACGATAACCAAAACACTTTCTATATAAATCTAGATATTATAATAGTGTATAGAGGTTCAAAGTAAACATATAAAATAGCTAAAATGCTTGCATCTCACATTACAACATAGTTGAGTACATCTAAATCTGTAAAGGCTCGTATTAAAGAATGGATTCCATACTATGACAAGGTAAGGAACTACCTACTGATGGTGCATTTCTAGATAAAATGCACCGGGGTCTGATAAGAATATCTTGTACCCGTACCACAAAGGACTGGCCTGCCACTTGACTAGTAGTACCGACCTTTTGTTATTGGGCCCCGAAGCATACATGAGTAGATAGTAATTGATCGAGATTTGGGATGACCATGCCCTGATTGGAGCGACCCACATGGCCCTACTGCATGCCTGATTTTTGTCATTTCCCGGTTGATGAGGGCTTAAGGCTACGTGTTACCTTTATATAGCACTTTCCACTTGGAATACTAACACCGCCCTCTAGTCAATAATACAATGCCAACATTCATCTGTACAAGTAGTTCTAGATATGAGCAAACCGAAGGCACTACTTCTACTACATCCCTTTTGGAATCACTCTCAGGATTAGTAGCAAGCAGCCCTGCACTTCAAAGAGCTCCGTCTTCAATTTCATCATCTTCAAGATGTCTTCACTTTTAAATGCTTGAGTTAGGTAGAAGTGGTTTTCGGATAACATATCCGATCCCGGTCTCTTCGAAACAACATTCGATAGTTTCTGGTAAACTCAATCCCAGTTATTTAGGAAATAAGTAGTCGAAGATAAGAACGGAGATCACCTCCTAACCGTTAGTGGACGGATTTCCTTATCATATATCCTAGGAGATCAAAACGAGATTTACGCTCATAGTACAACATCATCGAAGATGACCGTGTCATATAACTTACGTGTTTCTCCTAGATATTTCCAAAATTATGTTTTGGTTAATATTTGATAGTTGGTTATTTAACTATCAAAACAATCATTCAAACATAGATTACATTTCCCATGGAAATCACCAAACCTCTCAAAATTAATCTTTCATTAATAAAAATCACATTGTAAGTACTTGGAAATCACTTCCATATACTTATCTCAATAGAATAAGAATATTCACAAAACATTATATTTTCAATACTTAGGTAATATAACCATATACTTATCTGAAAGGTATAAGTATATTCACTATTAACCCGCCTTTTGGCAAGACCGTGGACAGACGGGTTTAACTTAATCAACTGCATGTTCGTCGAGGCTATAGTACGATGGATTCAGTCGACTGGATGGATGGATGATGCAATGTGCTTGGGAGATGGAAATATGATTGGATAAAGATGAATCAACTATAATTTGGGTCTAGGAAACATGGTTCGGCATTAAACATTGTTCGGCATGATGGAGGTTCGGCACATATGGTTCGTCTGGCATTCATGTTCGAATAGCGTTCAAGAGTACTCGGCATACATAGAGCGTCCGGCATACACGAGTGGTTCGGCATTCCATGAAGCATTCGGCATCTAGGTGACGTTCGGCGTCAAGATACGCTCGGCATCTCAGAAGCGCTCGGCATTCGGAAGCGCTCGGCATCAAGGAACGTTCGGCATTGAGAGACGTTCGGCAGGGTATAACGTTCGGCAAGACAGAATTGTTCGGCCTAACTATTGTTCGGCCTAACTATTGTTCGGCCTAAGTATCGTTCGGCCAAGAGATGGTTCGGCCTTGGTAGCGTTCGGCCAGAGTATCGTCCAGCCTAAGTTTTGTTCGGCAATCAGTCATTCAGCACGAATACATTCACTACAAAAGTACGGGCTTTTAATAGCACTAATACATAGTGTTGCCGCATTTCCTCCGTCCAACGCTATGCAAATTATGGTTTCCAACGCTGAGAAAAATTGGTACGTATGCTCAACGCTATCAAAAATGCGGGAAATGAATTATTTTGTGCGGGAAAAAAAACCCTATACGCTTCGTATCTACATCCTTCATAAAACACTCTAAATTTGCATAGCCTTTGTCGATGTCTCCAAATGAATCATTTCCTCCTTCAGAAATCTATCCCCAAATTTTGTGCGAATCGCTAGCCTCTGTCGTCAACTGTGAACTTTTGAAATGCGAATCGCTAGCCTCTATCGTCAACACTCGATCCCTAAATGCAGCATCTGTCTGGAATCGCTAGCCTCTGTCTGGAACCCTAAATCTACGCCTCTCCTATTTGAACTGCCGCGAGAGGTACCACAACATTTTTTTTTCATTGCTTGTTCGATCGTATATGTAGTAATTTGGGTCGACGATAGGAATTGACCAAACAATGTTCTACAGATTGTTGATATTCTGAAGTTAGGGTATTGATTATGGTATTGATTTCCATAATTTAAATTACTAACAGTAATGATTTTGATTTTGAAATTGAGGAATTTAGATGGTCATCTACTGTTCTGTCCACGGTGATACAGTGTATACAGATTTTCTAGATTGACAGGTATGGTGTACAGTGCTTATGTTTAGCTTATTTTCTAGATTGACAATAATATGGAGGTTTTTCTCTCGAAAAGTTTATTATTGCCAAATGTTTGGCTACATTATTTGCCCATCTCATATTCCAGACTCCTATATTTTCAATCATGGATAAGTGTTGGAGTGGTTGATAATGGAGATGGATTTTACTTGCATGATAGATTAGCATTTGATGTGTTTTTTTTGCTTCCTTCGAATGGTGGATTTGTAATAGGAGTAGTAGCTTCTTTATCAAAGAATTTCCCACCATCCCTATCCTTAGATCTACTCCTTGAAACCATAGGGGAAACTTTAGAATTCTTGGCTTTTATGGGGATCTGGCTTTCCCTGTACACATTTGGATATGATCAGTAAGAGTTTCAGATGGTTTGAGTGGAGAAGATGGAGTTATGGAAGAGATTGATGTTTCGGTTATTTCTAGGAGGAAAACAGGATAATAGCATTAGGTGAATTATTTTCGACAGTAACAATGATAGGTTGTATTAGCGAATTCGTCAAATTAGAAGGGGACTCATTGAATGTGGGGACTTTCAGGTTTTTATGTGTCGAGACGTTGGACCATGGTTTAGATATTATGCAGGGGAATGGAATGAAGTATTATAGGCCTGGTATAAAGAATTAGATTTTGTAGAATGGTTTAACATATTAAATTGTTGATCAAGAGGATCATTGGTTGCAGCGTGAGTGGAACCTGGATTTTTCTCTTGTATTTTCCATGATTTTCTCTCCTTCAGATATGGTTGGCCTTGGGAAGGCAAGGACTGTAACATTCCCCCTTTTGACCGTCTCCAGTCGGTAATTAAACCAACTCGAAATGTTCAAAAAGACGAATTGTTATTTAGTTTATAAGGTTTAAACAGAATCAGCCACAAAAACACAGATAATAACAATCAAATAAAACAAATGAATCTTTATTTCATTACTATAAATCTTTTGTATACATCAGAGTTTATACAATTTAATACTGATACAGCGGAATATCTTAAAATACAATTTTCTTCTGAAAACTAAAAATGGTTCTTTACTCTCTCTCTCTCTAACTTCGCTGCTCGAAAATCTTCAAGCTGTAAAAATACTCGGTCTGACCCGAGTATTATATTCAAAAGAAAATAATACACAGGTCAGTCTAATTCAAACCAGTTTATTAGTGCATAGAGGCAATAATAATTTAAATAGACGACAGTCACAATAATTCCCGTCTATCCGACTCTTTTAACAAAGCAATCGGATAACGAAAATATAACACTTAACAGTGTTTAACAATAAATCAACAGATTTAAATCATCAACAGAGATAAATAAACAATTTATCAAAACGACTAAATCAATTTAAAACAATTGAAATTGTCACTTTAAAATCACCGAAGATTTGATTGGCTGCCGTACACGCACGCGTGCACGGCCTCGCCAATACGGCCTAAAAATCAATGCATCCGACGCAAAGAAACATCAATTCAAACTGTCGATTTCTTGGTGGCTGCAGCGCACACGTGTGCATTCGTACCCGTGTGCACTGCCCCGCCAACTCGTGTGCAAAACAAGATGCACAGCTAACAAATCAAAACAAGGTCAAGGCAATACAACAAAGGTGTAACCAGACTGAGCAAACAGAGGACAATGAATGCAGACTGGACAACATTGTATACCAAGGCCACATGAAACCCAACTATCGAGTTCAACTGAACCATAATAACATGAAGAACATCAATCCAACAGCAATACTGCACAATACCAAGCTACAAAATGCCAACAGTGATATGGACAGATGCAGACCACTAAATGGTCAATAAGCAAATCAGGTGAAGAACAATGGGAACACAAATGCATTAAGTCCAGATACAACAAACTAAAGAAGCATGGGCAGTTCAAAATCATAGAGTATATGCAAAAGGCCATAAGTATACAAGTTAATCAAGTTTCCAGTCAATCAATGATGCAGACCAAAAGGCATGGAACTGAAGATTGCAACCTGAATAGAAAATGCACATGAATGTGATGGCAACAGTTCAAGGCAACGGTAACAACTGAGTGAAACTGGATAATGCAACCAACATTCGAAATATTTTTTAAACAACAGCAGTTTCCAAAATTTAATTTATCTTAACCAAGAAAAAATTATCAAGTGCATCTGCATATTAAATATGCAACCAAAGGTTGCAGTGAAGACTACAAGAATGCTCAAGTTTATCTGAAATGGATCGACTAAGTGCAACAAATAAAATGTACTGTTTTTTTTTCTTTTTTTTCCAAAATCATGCTTGCAGTTTTCAAATAAAATCATACGGCCGAGATAATAAAGTGATGGAATCAATGATCATATACATGATAGTCACTGCAAAAAGACAGTGACACAGTGAAGACAGTGATACAAGCTAATGAATGCAAGATGCAACACAATGAAGACAACATAGTAGAAGACACAAAACTGAATACAATGCAGATTGCATCAGACCACAACATGATCAACTACAAGATCCAGTGAATCGAGTTCAAATATGCAACAATAAAAACTCAAGCTAGATGTCAACAAGCAACATATAGCAGTGCAAATGAAGAGACCACAAGTATGTGCAAAACTGCAGTGCAACAAGCCGAAGAGGTTGAAATGAGAACAACCAAACATGACAAGGATGTAGCATATACAATAAACCATGCAACTCAATAGAGCAACACTGGAAAATGCAGTACAAAAATGCAAGTGACAGTGAATATGTACAAGTGCAGTGTTCAAGACAGAGCAAGCAAATTTGGCTTCAGGATTAAAAAAAAATCAACAGAGATGATCAAGTGACCAAATTCAAAGCTAACACACATATATATACATGATGCAAATGCACAAGTACAGGGCGAGCAAAATCAAGAAAGAATTTTCAAAAATGACCGAAGCCAAATGTAACAGCAGTTTTAAAAATCAAGTCAAAGCCGAGTAAAACTGGAACGAAGTTCAACAGTGCAGAGATGACCAATGTTGAATTTAAAATTCACAGGAATGAAAACAGTGATGGCCGAGCATTTAAAATATTACAGTTCTAGTCAAACTGTGGATAAAAAATCGAAGCCAAGGTCGAAGTCAACTAAAACAATTTCAAATCAAGGCCGAGGCAAAATCAAGCATAAAAGTTATAGTTATAAAAATATACGAACTATTTGCAAACAGAATCAGACCATGAGTTCTAGTCAATGAACTGAAGTGAAGGCATGAACTGTGCTCGTGACAACCAGACTCAGGTATGCTCAAGTCCAAATGCAACAGTGAACCACTAATTTAAACTGGACAGTATATTATAAGCTAATTTGTTTTAGTTCAACCCAGCCAACTTCAAAGAACAGATAACCGTATGCCTACACATGACTGCACGACTCAAGTATACACAAATACACATATATGGTGACACAGCAGTATGTTGAAGCAACAAAGTTACAAAACTTGAAGTCAAGTGATAAAAATCAATCTAGAATCGTTCAACATCGTGGGAAGCACGAAACTGTTTAAACGAGTATATACGCATATGGAAAAGGTCCAAAAATTTATCACAATCATCCAAACAAAATCATATGGCCAAAGACAATTTGAACACCAACATATACTTACGAACGAGCATCCAAACGAAAATCGAACACGAATAACTTGAGCTGGAATTAGATGTGAGTAACTAGGGTTACTCACCTTTTTCACGAATCGAAGCAGCGTCGAGCACGAGATCTTCGATCGACCAAGCTATTGGGGTCGGCATCCATGAATCGAACGAGCCCTAATTTTTCAGAGACGAGCGAGCGAAAATTTTTGAGGCCGCCATTTTTATTTCTCGTTTAATTTTGTTTAGGGTTAGTGAATGAGAATGAAAGGGGATCGGGTATAGGGTTTTAAACGAGACAAAGGGTATGGGCTGATATGGGTTGGGTAGGTATAGTTTTATATTATTTTTTATTTTGAAAAAAAAAATATGTTATTTATTTTGTAGATATATTTATTCAATTTTTCTAATCATTATCTATATTCTTTTAAATTTGCATATATCATATCAATGTCAAAAATGTAAAGTTTTTAATTTTAATTAAATAAGATAATTTTGATTTTCTTTAAATCCAAAAGCAGATTTTCTTTTCATTCATTTATAAATCCCGATTCAAATTATTATTAAATTTCAGTAGATTAAATCCTAAAATTTAATCGCAAAATTTATTCTGAAAAGTTGAAATTCGAATCAATTCATCATTCAATATTTAAAATTCATTAAATATTTTCAAAATGAATTTTTGAAATTTCAGGGTCGTTACAAACTCCCCTCCTTAAAAACTTTTCGTCCACGAAAAGGAAAGGTTGTTAAAATTTCATCAATACTTATACTCTAGTCAATTTTTACTAAACTTAAAACTTATTACAAATAAATGAATATAGGATTCATTTTGTAACAACCCGTATATTTGGACCATTTAAATTGACAATAATCCACACATGTCAACTTAAATAGTACAAAACACGAATCATAAATGGAGTATAAGTATATAAATGAGAATCATCACAGAATCACAGAAATATAACATAACAGAATAGTGCAGCGGAATTACAACAATGTCATAATAGTAGTTCATGAAGCTACTAAGAAAATACAACAATGTCTCAAATAAAGGAAATACAACAACATAGATGTCCAAATGGAAAGAACAATACTGATAAAGATAAGATAGTCTTCAAGTCTTCAGCTCCAAATAAGCAGCAGCAACAATCCTCAGTCTGATCCGAGCATATGCACAAACAAACACTCGAATCAGGACATATATTCTTATACAGATAATATGGTTAGAAATTTTGAAATAACAATAACTCAAAGATGGTTGGAATAAGCATCTTTCAGGATCCGATAAACTATCTATATATAGTGGAGTACGATAAGTAGATAATGTCTATCAGTAATAATAAAGGTATCAAAATAGTGTTAAGTCATGGCCCATTCCACCCTTAACACATTTTTATTCCCAAAAGCATATACAAGACCGTAGTTTCCCCAAAACCGGAAGTCACCAGAGGGCAATACATATACTAAAGGTACAAATCAAAATCGTAGTGGTCGCGCATAAATGGAATACAAGTATGACAAGGCACATGAGGCTATACCCAAGATAGTGATACTACCGTTCGCCTGATCCGGGCTGGTGAGAACGCAACGCCGCAGCGCCCGCAACACCGTGAGACAACACTCCCAATTCAAGGGTGCGCACCAATCAATCACAAAGTAAGAGAATAGTTTACGAAGAAGTGTGTCCACTTGAGGTAGCTAATCCTCCATTGGCCCGGCACAGCTCCTGTTTTAGTCATTTCAAATTTGACACAAGTGTCAAGGCTATCCATTATCGTTCACTTTCTTCAATCATCAACGTTCGCCAATCCAACCACTTCATTCTGGATCATCACTTCGCGTATAGTTATTAAAGTGGTTTCCGGTTTAGACAGTGAGTATGCCCCAAACCGACTCCGGTTCCTTTAATAACTTTCGTGATTATAACACCGATTGGTCGTTATTCTATTTCAAAACCATTTCAATTTAAATTCGTGAATCGACAATTCGTTAGTTTTTCGAAATCAATTTCCAAAATTACGGTTCAAACTTTCCAAATTCAATTTCAACATTTCCTTAATTCAATTTCAAAGTTTCAATTAAAACAATTCAATTATTCAATGCATTTTGTATATAAGTTCATTCCGAAATTGCTTAACTAAATTTACGTTCAAAACGATTTAAATCAATTATTGCTTTCATTCGATATTCATTAATTTAACATCAATCAATTTCAATTCAATTTATAATTCATTTCGTTACGTTTTAAGTTCGATTACATTATCAAGTTTACAACTTATTTACAATTACACTTATCAAATCCAATTCTTTAAATTACAATTCTTTCATTTGTTTTCGATAAAGCGCATTTAATTTCTTATCAAAGATATTCCTTTCAAATTTCAAACTTAGTTAAAACTTATTTTCACTCGTTCAAAAATTCAATTTTTCTTAATAAAGATATTCAATTCAATTTAATTTATAATTCGATCTCATCAAAATTTCAATAATTTCAAATCTTAATTATTAATTTTTCAAACTCATTCATTAATAATTTCAACTTGATTGTTAATAAGTTCAAAATTCAATTATTAATTATTTCAAACTACGTTATTTACAATTTCACACTTAACTATCAATAATTTCCAAAGTTAATTTATTAATAATTTCAAAACTTAATTATTAATAATTTCAAAATTTATTTTCCACTAATTCTAAATTTAATTATTAAATAATTAAATTTTAAACAATATTCCTTTGTCAATTACTACTTTAATATTCGTTCTAAATTCAAATATTCACATTTACACTTATTCCAATTTAAAATCCAAATTATTCAAAACTTGTTATTCGTCAATTAAAACTTTATTTTTATTTAAATCAAAAATTTACCAATCGGGTTTTTATTTTGATTTTCTATCCTAAGTCAAAATTATTTGGGTATTTATCATTTCAACCCGATTCCATTTAAATTCAAAAATCAAAACATACAAAGGGAACTTGCAGTGTGATAGCTGGGATGGTGTCAAAGTAAATAAACAAGCAATAGCATCCATTCACAACAATTCAATCAATTTCAAATAATCCCGAAATAATCGTATTAATTCGCGTTTGTTATTTACGCCAATTAATATAACTATTTCTAGAATCTACTCTATCATTTCAAGTAGATTAAAGATTATAACATTTCAGTTTCACTTGTCGTTCAATTTCAATTACACAGTTAATTCAATACGTTCAATAGTTCAAAGTGACATTATCAAATTCTACGTGTCAATTAACTTAACAATTTAGAGGGTCAATTTAATCAATCAATATTCATCATATGAAGGGGTCAAGTAAACAATCAAAATTCGTCATCTATAATTCATTTTAAATCGTAAATCATCCTATAACTTGCATTTAATTTATCACTTAACAATAACAATTTACATCCAATCAACATCACATAGCAATCATTTATCAATTCAAACTAGCATAAGAATATAGTCGTGAAAATTAATTCACCTTTCGTGGATAAAGAAATTTGACGGCGAAGCACGAAGAAGCAGAAGAGACGGTACAGCACAAACAACGAACACTGTAATATCGACAAAAGGAAACGATATTAATACAATGAACATTGTATATAATTTATAAATTTATATAAAAGCGCTTACCGAAGACAGAGAAAAGAACAAAAGCTGAAGATTGACGATGCTGCAAAAGACGGTCAAACGGTTGCTGCAACACAACAAAGAAAAGTCGGTTACTAATTTCACAACAAATCGATACCGCTCAAATTTTTCTTTTTCTTTTACTCTTCTTCTTTTCCCCCTTTTTTTTCTTTTTTTTTTCTTTTTTTTTTATTACAAACACGCAACTTTTATCCACCTATTTCCACACCTAGACAACACGCATGCATGAATAACATGCATATATTTCTCAACACACTCACGTACACTTTTGTAAACATATTTCACTAACTAAACAACACCACACACGCATCAAACTTACTACACCCAACCTAACACACGCACAGCACATACACATATCTACTACACACGCACACACTTGCCATACACACCCATACGCACGCACAAAACACGCAGTAACACCCCACACACTCACACACGTTCCGGTCATGCTAGGCTGGGAGAGAGGAGGCGGAGATGGCGGTTGGCTGAGGTGCGGAAGGTTGTGGGTGGTGCGAAGTGAGATCTGGGTGAAGGGAGGCGGAATGATGGTAGGTGGCAGCGAAGACAGGGGAGGCAGTGCGTCGGCGTTGAAGGGCTAGGGACGATGGCTGAAGTCACGTAGGCTGGTAGGTGTTGGAGGCTGGTTGGTGGCAGCGTGTGGTGGGGTGGGTAGCAGTCTGGGAAGGGATGCGAAGGACAAGCAGGGGAAAAGTGACGCTAGGTGGAATGAACAGCCAAGAGGCCACGCGTGAACAATTTGTGACAAGGAAGAGATGATTTTTGGTTTACAGTGGAGTATATGCTTTGATATAAAGTTCTTCTTTTTTTTTTAGAATGAATCATGGAGAAGAGAAAGAGGAATAGATGATTACCTGCAGTTTGCAAATGGGAATGGGAATAGTGAACGGAAATGCAATGTTGCTTCACCTTTACTTAAATTTGAGTACCGTGAATAAATGTTTAGCTTTCCCAAAAGCCTTGTACGTTTCCAAAGTTGACCCCCCAGCTTCCAACTACCCTATTAATTACACCAGCCTATCAAAAATCTTTTTTTTTTTAAGTGGATACGGGCTAAAATGTGGGCTGGAATTTGTTAACCGGTCCGTTCGGAACGGTAAATTTTAACGCGACGTTTTTGCGACTGATTGCGATTAACCCGAATAAGTATGCTGTTTTGATCAGTGCGACGACGCGCTTCCCACGGTATAAAAATATTGGTGATACGACGATTTTATAAAATTTGCATTTACGCCGCTTAAATTGTGCGTTTGCAAAATAATATAAACGGAGCAGGCGATGACAGTTTTAGACGAAACGAATCATAAAATCTTGATCAGAATAATTTTTACAAGCGGACTGTGTAAAAATATTTGGATTTGGAAGATAAATTTTACGCAGCTTTATATGGACTGATATACAGTAAAACGCGAACGGACTTTACTGTAATATTTTTCAACGAAACTTTTTCTATGTCCATATCTAACTAGACGTATGTCACAAATAAAGTTTGGACGTAAATTGAGATCGTTTAAAATTTCAAAAATTTTATTGAAACGATGAATTTAAAATTTTAAATTGGGTTGAAAATTTAGGGTCGTTACAATCTCCCCCACTCAAAACTTTTCGTCCTCGAAAAGGAACGAGACGAGTGAAGTAGAAATGAAATAAGTAGGAAAGTCAAGATAGATTTCGAGAAATTTGAATAATACCTGAAATTAATAGTTCAGGGTTTGAATCCCGAATACTATCCTCAGTTTCCCATGTGCAATCCCGCTCATCTGCGCTCCACTGTACTTTGACGAGATTTACCGACTTCCTTCTGAGTTGTTTTGTCTCACGATCGACTATCCGAAGCGGCTTCCGCTCAATAGTCAAGTCAGGCTCAATAACTATTTCTTCCAACTGAGCAGTAGGGATGGTCATAGATGGATCGTGTACAACTTTGCGAAGATGTGAGACGTGGAACACGTTGTGCACACCGGCGAACTTCTCTGGTAATGCCACTCTATATGCCAATGTTCCAACTCTTTCCGTAATCTCAAACGGACCAACAAATCTGGGAGCTAGCTTTCCCTTCCTTCCAAATCGAACGATATTCTTCAAAGGCGACACTTTCAGAAATACTTTGTCTCCTACACTGAATTCGAGATCTCTTCTCCTTTTGTCAGCATAGCTCTTCTGTCTATCCTGTGCCGTCTTTATCTTTTCCCTGATTTCTTCGACTTTTTCAGAAGCTTCCATAATCATTTCTGGTCCAAGCACTAATCGATCTCCAGACTCAATCCAACAAGCTGGCGATTTGCACGGCCGTCCATATAAGGCTTCGAACGGTGCCATACCAATACTTGCCTGGTTTATAAAAGATAATTAATTCAAATTCAAATATACTTATTCAAATTTGAAATTCAAATTATTTACCTGGTAACTATTATTATAAGTGAATTCAACCAAGTGAAGATGGTCTTCCCAAGATCCACCAAAGTCAATAATACAAGCCCGGAGAAGATCTTCCAAAATCTGATTCACCCTCTCAGTTTGGCCATCTGTCTGAGGATGATATGCTGTGCTCAGATTCAGTTTGGTGCCCAAAGTATCCTGAAATGCTTTCTAGAATTTACTGGTGAAAATAGGATCTCGATCGCATACAATACTAGATGGTACACCATGAAGTTTAACAACTTCCCTCATGTATATCTCGGCCAAACTCGAAGCTGTACGAGTGGTCTTGACTGGAATAAAGTGTGCGGACTTCGTCAGTCTGTCGACAATCACCCATATGCCTTCGTTACCTCTTCTAGTCCTTGGTAGCCCATCAATAAAGTCCATAGAAATCTGCTCCCATTTCCAACCTGGAATCTCTAGCGGTTGGAGCAATCCTGCTGTCTTTCTGTGATCAGCTTTAACTTGTTGGCAAGTGGTGCACCTGCTAACATAGATAGAAATATCGCGCTTCATTCCACTCCACCAATATAGTTTCTTCATATTCTGGTACATTTTAGTGACACCGGGATGAAATGAAAGCGAAGACTTATGATTCTCTCGCAGTACTTCCTGTCTAAGACCATCAACATTAGGAACACAAATTCGATTATCAATCCTCAAGATTCCATTACTATCAACATGTGCACCCACTTTATTATCAGCATTTTCAATTCTGCCAAGCACTATTTCTTTGATGCGATAAAGCAAAGTGTCCTCGTATTGTTTGGCTATAATACGATCTATAAGAGCTGGGGAGACGGAAAGCTGGAATAACATTCCTTCAACAAGATTACAACATATCATAGCTTGGTTTCTGCTCAAAGCATCGGCTATGGCATTTGCTTTCCCCGGAGTGTAATTAATATCAAGATCATATGCAGCTAGAAATTCGAGCCATCGGACTTGTCTCTGATTCAAGTCTCTTTGCGAGAAGATATACCTCAATGACTTATGGTCAGTGAATAACTCGAATTTTGTTCCCAATAGATAGTGCCTCCATAGCTTAAGAGCAAATACAACCGCAAGAAGCTCTAAATCGTGAGTTGCGTAGTTTGTTTCATGGGTCTTTAATTGGCGACCAGCATAAGCAATAACTTTTCCTTTCTGCATTAAAACTGCTCCAAGTCCATCTCGACAAGCATCTGTATAAACTGTCAATCCTTCGCTACCATCAATAACTGTAAGAACTGGGGCAGATGTCAACTTTCGCTTCATCTCATTGAAAGCTGCTTCGCACTTTTCGCTCCAAATAAATTTCACATTCTTTCTGGTTAGTGCGGTAAGTGGTGCGGCAATACGAGCAAAGTTTTCTATAAATCTGCGGTAATAGTCGGCCAAACCCAAGAAACTGCGGATGTCTGTAGGAGTTTTGGGAGTCTCCCAATCCTGCAAATTCCAAAGATTCGAATTAAGAAAAGATAAGTTGTTTTTGATAGAATTTGACGAGTAAGAATAGAACTTACATTGATTACGGCGATCTTAGCTGGATCGACCGAAATCCCATTCTCTGAAACAATATGGCCAAGAAATCGAACTTCATCCTTCCAAAAGTGACATTTTGAAAACTTGGCTTTAAGCTGATGACTGCGTAGAGTTTCAAGAACAAAAGCCAAATGTGACCTATGCTCTTCCTCATCCTTAGAGAAGACGAGAATGTCATCGATGAAAACAAGAACAAACTTGTTAAGAACATCCCGGAAAACTCTATTCATCAAATCGACGAAATAAGCTGGAGCATTAGTAAGACCGAACGGCATAACCAGCCATTCAAAGAAACCAGTCTCAGTGCGGAATGCTGTCTTAGGAATACTCTCCTCGGCAATTCTGAGTTGGTGAAAGCCAGTAGCCAGATCGAGTTGAGAGAATACTTTAGCTCCATGAAGCTGGTCGAATAGATCATTGATGCGGGGCATCGGATATCGGTTCTTGTGTGTGAGCTTGTTCAGCTCTCTATAGTCCACACACATTCTGAGGGAACCATCTGATTTTGTGACGAACACTACTGCAGCACCCCATTCTGAATGACTTCGCCGAATCAAGCCTTTAGAAAATAAGTCTTCAATTTGAGCATTCAGTTCAGCTTTTTCTTTAGGAGCCATTCTCCGAGGAGGGAGAACTACTGGTCGGGCACCAGGAATAAGGTCAATGCGGAATTCGATTTCCCGTGGTGGTGGTAGAGAATTGACTTCTCCAAATACATCAGAAAAAGATTGGACCACTGGAGTAGAGCTTAGTTCATTTGGATGGGAGTCCAGTGAAAATATAAAACTCCCAGCATATTCTTGAGGTGATTTGCCTTCTATAACCAAAGACATGCCCTGGTTATCGATGAGAGAGACTGTTCGAGCTTTACATGAGATATTGGCTTCGAATTTCCGTAGCCAATCAATGCCTAATAATATATCGAATGCTTCGAATCCGAGGACATAGAAATCCCAAGTGAAGTGGTGAATGCCATGCATAAGAGTGACATATTTACAAACCCTTTTTAGATTAGCAGGCCCTCCAATAGGGTTTGATACACATAAGAAGGTAGATGAAAGAATGGGTTCCAAACCAAGTTTATTGCACAAATCAATAGATATGAAACTATGTGTTGCTCCGGTATCAAATAGAACTTTAACTGGTAAAGTATGCAACATAAAAAGACCCTGTAAAGTACCTTGGTTATCAGTAGGAGCAGGTGGGGTAGGTGGATCATGGGCTGAAGAAGTCATAGCAAAAACCCCGGCAGTCTTTCCCTTTTTATACATAGGACAATCCTTCTTGAAATGGCCTGGCTGCAGACATACGTGACAGAGATCGTTCCTAGTATTCTGAGGAGGCGGAACAGCAGCACCGGCAGATGTTGGACAGCTGTTGGCGTAGTGACCCCTCTGGTCGCACTTGAAGCAAGTGATGGAGGATATGTCAATAGGCTTCTTCTGAGAATAGCCAATCCCAGATTTCTGCTGCCAATTCTTCTTCTGTTGCTCAAAATTTTGTTTCCTCTTTCCCGACTGATTAGCTGGTGTCTGAGTAACTGGGGCCTTGGGGACAGATGTTCCTTTAGGCTTTCCCTCGTATCGAAGAGCGAAATCCATCAACTCAGTGAAAGTTCCATGGACATGAGCGGTGAGGAGCTCGTAATACTCTGGGCGTGCACCATGTATGAACTTCTCGTTCTTCAGTAGAGGTGTGTCAATCAAGCCCGGTCCGAACTTGGATAGTTCGTTAAACCTCCTTTCGTACTCAGTAAAGGTCATGCTGCCCTGCTGGAGATCCATGAAAGACCGATAGAGTTGGGCCTTCCCAGCAGCTGGCATCCACTGAGCCATAAAGGAATCCCTATTACAAGTGATATGAAGCGAATCAAAATTATGACGAGATAAGATAGAAATTTATTTAGTAGGAATTTAGATAGATTGCTACCTAAACTGGGCCCATGTGATAGTTTCCTCATCAGTTCGAGAAGTGACCGATTCCCACCAATCTTGAGCAGCATCCTGAAGCTGCCAAGCGGCCAGCTTGCGCTTTTGAGCATCTGCGATCTCTAAGCCAGAAAAGATCCTCTCCAAACTCTTTAGCCATTGTTGTGCTTCGATAATACTTTCAGAGCCAGTAAATTTGACTCCTCCAAGCTGAGTATACTCCTTGCTAAGAGTGGAGAATCGGATAGCGGGAGCTGGAGCATGTGGACCAGGATCATTTCCACCCCTTCCTCTAACATTTCTTCTGTTAGCCATCCTGGAATACCAAAAATGATTTAGAATCAAAGATAGAAATTTATAGAACTTAAGGAAATTCTATTCAACGAATTCAATAATAAAGATGAATCAAAGGAGGTGGATTCTGAAATGATTCTCCTCATTCTAGGGTATGTTTACCCTATCTCTAATGAGCTTAAACTCCACAGGCTAAGGTTATCGGGAACCAAAGCTCTGATACCAACTGTAACAACCCGTATATTTGGACCATTTAAATTGACAATAATCCACACATGTCAACTTAAATAGTACAAAACACGAATCATAAATGGAGTATAAGTATATAAATGAGAATCATCACAGAATCACAGAAATATAACATAAAAGAATAGTGCAGCGGAATTACAACAATGTCATAATAGTAGTTCATGAAGCTACTAAGAAAATACAACAATGTCTCAAATAAAGGAAATACAACAACATAGATGTCCAAATGGAAAGAACAATACTGATAAAGATAAGATAGTCTTCAAGTCTTCAGCTCCAAATAAGCAGCAGCAACAATCCTCAGTCTGATCCGAGCATATGCACAAACAAACACTCGAATCAGGACATATATTCTTATACAGATAATATGGTTAGAAATTTTGAAATAACAATAACTCAAAGATGGTTGGAATAAGCATCTTTCAGGATCCGATAAACTATCTATATATAGTGGAGTACGATAAGTAGATAATGTCTATCAGTAATAATAAAGGTATAAAAATAGTGTTAAGTCATGGCCCATTCCACCCTTAACACATTTTTATTCCCAAAAGCATATACAAGACCGTAGTTTCCCCAAAACCGGAAGTCACCAGAGGGCAATACATATACTAAAGGTACAAATCAAAATCGTAGTGGTCGCGCATAAATGGAATACAAGTATGACAAGGCACATGAGGCTATACCCAAGATAGTGATACTACCGTTCGCCTGATCCGGGCTGGTGAGAACGCAACGCCGCAGCGCCCGCAACACCGTGAGACAACACTCCCAATTCAAGGGTGCGCACCAATCAATCACAAAGTAAGAGAATAGTTTACGAAGAAGTGTGTCCACTTGAGGTAGCTAATCCTCCATTGGCCCGGCACAGCTCCTGTTTTAGTCATTTCAAATTTGACACAAGTGTCAAGGCTATCCATTATCGTTCACTTTCTTCAATCATCAACGTTCGCCAATCCAACCACTTCATTCTGGATCATCACTTCGCGTATAGTTATTAAAGTGGTTTCCGGTTTAGACAGTGAGTATGCCCCAAACCGACTCCGGTTCCTTTAATAACTTTCGTGATTATAACACCGATTGGTCGTTATTCTATTTCAAAACCATTTCAATTTAAATTCGTGAATCGACAATTCGTTAGTTTTTCGAAATCAATTTCCAAAATTACGGTTCAAACTTTCCAAATTCAATTTCAACATTTCCTTAATTCAATTTCAAAGTTTCAATTAAAACAATTCAATTATTCAATGCATTTTGTATATAAGTTCATTCCGAAATTGCTTAACTAAATTTACGTTCAAAACGATTTAAATCAATTATTGCTTTCATTCGATATTCATTAATTTAACATCAATCAATTTCAATTCAATTTATAATTCATTTCGTTACGTTTTAAGTTCGATTACATTATCAAGTTTACAACTTATTTACAATTACACTTATCAAATCCAATTCTTTAAATTACAATTCTTTCATTTGTTTTCGATAAAGCGCATTTAATTTCTTATCAAAGATATTCCTTTCAAATTTCAAACTTAGTTAAAACTTATTTTCACTCGTTCAAAAATTCAATTTTTCTTAATAAAGATATTCAATTCAATTTAATTTATAATTCGATCTCATCAAAATTTCAATAATTTCAAATCTTAATTATTAATTTTTCAAACTCATTCATTAATAATTTCAACTTGATTGTTAATAAGTTCAAAATTCAATTATTAATTATTTCAAACTACGTTATTTACAATTTCACACTTAACTATCAATAATTTCCAAAGTTAATTTATTAATAATTTCAAAACTTAATTATTAATAATTTCAAAATTTATTTTCCACTAATTCTAAATTTAATTATTAAATAATTAAATTTTAAACAATATTCCTTTGTCAATTACTACTTTAATATTCGTTCTAAATTCAAATATTCACATTTACACTTATTCCAATTTAAAATCCAAATTATTCAAAACTTGTTATTCGTCAATTAAAACTTTATTTTTATTTAAATCAAAAATTTACCAATCGGGTTTTTATTTCGATTTTCTATCCTAAGTCAAAATTATTTGGGTATTTATCATTTCAACCCGATTCCATTTAAATTCAAAAATCAAAACATACAAAGGGAACTTGCAGTGTGATAGCTGGGATGGTGTCAAAGTAAATAAACAAGCAATAGCATCCATTCACAACAATTCAATCAATTTCAAATAATCCCGAAATAATCGTATTAATTCGCGTTTGTTATTTACGCCAATTAATATAACTATTTCTAGAATCTACTCTATCATTTCAAGTAGATTAAAGATTATAACATTTCGGTTTCACTTGTCGTTCAATTTCAATTACACAGTTAATTCAATACGTTCAATAGTTCAAAGTGACATTATCAAATTCTACGTGTCAATTAACTTAACAATTTAGAGGGTCAATTTAATCAATCAATATTCATCATATGAAGGGGTCAAGTAAACAATCAAAATTCGTCATCTATAATTCATTTTAAATCGTAAATCATCCTATAACTTGCATTTAATTTATCACTTAACAATAACAATTTACATCCAATCAACATCACATAGCAATCATTTATCAATTCAAACTAGCATAAGAATATAGTCGTGAAAATTAATTCACCTTTCGTGGATAAAGAAATTTGACGGCGAAGCACGAAGAAGCAGAAGAGACGGTACAGCACAAACAACGAACACTGTAATATCGACAAAAGGAAACGATATTAATACAATGAACATTGTATATAATTTATAAATTTATATAAAAGCGCTTACCGAAGACAGAGAAAAGAACAAAAGCTGAAGATTGACGATGCTGCAAAAGACGGTCAAACGGTTGCTGCAACACAACAAAGAAAAGTCGGTTACTAATTTCACAACAAATCGATACCGCTCAAATTTTTCTTTTTCTTTTACTCTTCTTCTTTTCCCCCTTTTTTTTTCTTTTTTTTTTTTATTACAAACACGCAACTTTTATCCACCTATTTCCACACCTAGACAACACGCATGCATGAATAACATGCATATATTTCTCAACACACTCACGTACACTTTTGTAAACATATTTCACTAACTAAACAACACCACACACGCATCAAACTTACTACACCCAACCTAACACACGCACAGCACATACACATATCTACTACACACGCACACACTTGCCATACACACCCATACGCACGCACAAAACACGCAGTAACACCCCACACACTCACACACGTTCCGGCCATGCTAGGCTGGGAGAGAGGAGGCGGAGATGGCGGTTGGCTGAGGTGCGGAAGGTTGTGGGTGGTGCGAAGTGAGATCTGGGTGAAGGGAGGCGGAATGATGGTAGGTGGCAGCGAAGACAGGGGAGGCAGTGCGTCGGCGTTGAAGGGCTAGGGACGATGGCTGAAGTCACGTAGGCTGGTAGGTGTTGGAGGCTGGTTGGTGGCAGCGTGTGGTGGGGTGGGTAGCAGTCTGGGAAGGGATGCGAAGGACAAGCAGGGGAAAAGTGACGCTAGGTGGAATGAACAGCCAAGAGGCCACGCGTGAACAATTTGTGACAAGGAAGAGATGATTTTTGGTTTACAGTGGAGTATATGCTTTGATATAAAGTTCTTTTTTTTTTTAGAATGAATCATGGAGAAGAGAAAGAGGAATAGATGATTACCTGCAGTTTGCAAATGGGAATGGGAATAGTGAACGGAAATGCAATGTTGCTTCACCTTTACTTAAATTTGAGTACCGTGAATAAATGTTTAGCTTTCCCAAAAGCCTTGTACGTTTCCAAAGTTGACCCCCCAGCTTCCAACTACCCTATTAATTACACCAGCCTATCAAAAATCTTTTTTTTTTTTTAAGTGGATACGGGCTAAAATGTGGGCTGGAATTTGTTAACCGGTCCGTTCGGAACGGTAAATTTTAACGCGACGTTTTTGCGACTGATTGCGATTAACCCGAATAAGTATGCTGTTTTGATCAGTGCGACGACGCGCTTCCCACGGTATAAAAATATTGGTGATACGACGATTTTATAAAATTTGCATTTACGCCGCTTAAATTGTGCGTTTGCAAAATAATATAAACGGAGCAGGCGATGACAGTTTTAGACGAAACGAATCATAAAATCTTGATCAGAATAATTTTTACAAGCGGACTGTGTAAAAATATTTGGATTTGGAAGATAAATTTTACGCAGCTTTATATGGACTGATATACAGTAAAACGCGAACGGACTTTACTGTAATATTTTTCAACGAAACTTTTTCTATGTCCATATCTAACTAGACGTATGTCACAAATAAAGTTTGGACGTAAATTGAGATCGTTTAAAATTTCAAAAATTTTATTGAAACGATGAATTTAAAATTTTAAATTGGGTTGAAAATTTAGGGTCGTTACACATTTCATCTGTTTAATCTTACTAGCTTTGTTTATCTTCTCTTTTGTTCAATGATTTTCTAAAATCAAAACCCAAAAGACTTTTACTAACATTTTTAATTTACCACACTCAGATTCAAACTTAAAATTCTTCACGCTAGATATTTATATAATATATCTCTTCCAAAGCTGTGGACTTTCAAAACATTACAAAGATCCTCTTCCTTAGTTTATTAGGTAGGAATTTTGAAATTTTACTTTCAAACTATTGATTCACTATTTAAAGTTTGAAAATACTTGCTAACTCGAAATTTAACAAGTCCATCTTCGTTCTCACAGACATTAGACATACGCTGGCCAGGCGCAGGTCTAAAAATCTCCAAGTACTAAACATACTTGTTTCCATTCCCAGTGAAAATACTTTTAAAAATTCTTTTAAAAATGGATATGGAAAGCACGTTCCCCCATGGATTACAGTTCCACCCGGCGGTTACGCTACTATCCCAGTAGAGTCGCTTGTGGCTGTAGATTTCTCATCTCTTAAATTTCGCCATGGTTGTCGCCATAGATTGCAGTACACACGGCGGTTACGCTACTATCCCAGTAGAGTCGCTCGTGTCTGTAGGCATCACGCCCCTCAAATTTTGCCTGGCATTAGATTGCAGTTTACCCAGCGGTTACGCCACTATCCCAGTGGAATCGCTTGTAACTGTGGGCATCTCGCCCCTCAAATTACGCTAATCATCATCAATCAAATCTAATCTCATCGCGATGAACTATCGCGAAGGATTTCCGATTCAAATAGTCACTCTGACTAAAATTCTACGTAGCTACGAATTTCAAATGGATACTCTTCACGAGTTCCAATACCTTCTCCAATAATAAATGGAAGGTACTTTTCCACATCCTCAGTTTAGAAAACATAATATCATATATGTAGTACTACATTTCACATTTCGTACATATCATATCCATGTAAACTTACATAAGATTTCCATAACAATGTCTTTCTAAACTAACGGTTTCAAATTTACCGCATTCATATATATAAGTTCTAAAAACTTACATATTCCATATTCATAACAAAATAGAGGATTTCAAAATATTTTCCTCTAAGTCGATTTGGAAATTTAAGGTTATCTCAAACCTAATTCATATTCATAATTCCATTCATTATCGACTTTCACATTCGATTTGGATTTCACGCTTACATCGTCAATTCTCAACACAGAATTGATGTCTATCGATATATAACCTCTGAGCTCGTACGTCTCAGAGAAGGGTGTTAAGCTAAGAGAATAAATTCTCCGCCACCAACAGATATATATTTAATAGAGATCAATTGCTATGTCATCAATTCACAATGTTAGACATGCAATCCAAATCATCATCTGAAATTCAAAGCTCAACTTATATTGTCTTTGATGTCGAAGTTAAACTCAATTTTAACTTAACGATTCAATCTTTTTGAAAAATTTCAAATTGAACTAATTGTTCAAATTCTCATTTAACTTTTCAACTTCGACTTCAAAAATGAATTTCAAATCATTTATTCCTTACGGAATATATTCACAACATTTCATTTCATATTGGAAAAACATTTCCATACTTATTTAAAAATAAGTAATTCACAAATCCAATTTATTTTCAACATTTGAAAATATTCGATATACTTAAATCAAAATTAAGTATACATTTCATCTTTAAGGAAATCATTCTCTTTCACATTTTCATTTGAGTTAAAACGAATGTTACGTAAAACATCGTTACGACAACTCAAAATCATTAGTATAGGGATTCGAAATTTAGATAGATGTATAAATCCCAATACTATACAAAACATTTCCTTTCGGAAATCATTTACTATAACAACAGTGTTATAGTCCATCATTTCCTTATATTCGAAAACGTCTATTTCAACAATGAATGTTGAAATCTATGGTTTCGATATTCAATGCCTTTGAAAACATCTTTTAAAACAATTAACTTCGTTTTAAAATATCGACTTCCCCAAACATGTCCATTTTATTCAATAATATATTCACGGTCCAAAATTGTGAATATACATCTTTTAACAAGCTATAAAGATTTACTTATCAAAATAAGTCAGTTTCGGATTTATAAACAATGTTATAAATTCTATTCCTATTTATAAAGACTTCAATTTATAAAAATTGCTTTATTAACCAATTCCTTTATAACTCAGTTTTATATCAGAATTTTAATTTACAAGTAAATTACTTATAAATTCTTTTTATTTCGCAACTTCGATTCATTTTATAACTTCACACTCTTAATTCTGTAATTTCCATTCACTTATGAAATCCATTAAATATTTCACTTTTAACGCTCATACAATTCCAATATTTTATCAACACTTTCAAATCTTCAATTTAAGCCGTTTATAATAATTCAAAATTTCCAATTTAAACTATTATATAAATTTATCAGTTTTCCATTTCCTAGATAATCAACTAGTTCTTTAGTAAATTCATCATTGACTTGGTTTTCAATTTAATCACATTTGATTCATTCACATTGGATTTTTACTAACATTCATTCATATTCAATTAGTTCACATTCACTAATTTATATTCAAGTCAGTTTACTTTCAATTCAAATCAAATTTGGTTCTATTTAGATTTACTTATCTTTCAATTTGAATTCAATTACTTAACTTCCAATTTCCATTAATTCAATTTCATTAATACTTAATGAATTTCCATACGATCAACTAGCAAAACCAATGCACATTCAACTTAACCAAATTTATTTACTTTGCTTATATTCAATTTGGTTCAACACATTTAATTTCAATTGGTTTATATTCCAATTCAGATTAAATTCTTATACTCACCATATTCACTAATTCACTTTTACAATTAAAGTTGAATTTCCTTTATATAACTCAAATTCATATTCATTACATCACCTTATCAATTCATTTTGATATCAAATTCAACCTCATTCAACATTACTTAAGTCAGGTTTCATTTTATCTTCACTTGCATTTATTTAACTTAACTTAGATTTTCTTTCAAAAATCATTTTATTTAACTTTACCAAAGTCAAATTCATATCACATTTCAAAATTCAGATTTGGTTTTACTTAACAAAACTGTTTAACCGTTTAAAACTGGTTTTACTTAAACTTTCTCATTTTATAAGTTAAACAACTTATTAATTTAAACTTTCCAATTCATATCATATAATCACTTATCTTTCAAGTTTAACTTTCCATCTCAATAATTTATCAAATCCAGTTCAATTTATTTAACTTCCTTTGTTAAACTTTAAATCATAAATTTATTAATACTTATTCAATTTAATTTAACTTTTCTTAAGTTAAAAATCTTTATTTTCATATTCAATATTCACTTTACTTATATAAGATCTATTCCAAATTCATTCATCTTATATTTTCTAAAACAATTTTATACTTCTTTGGATTTGAAAAAAAACATTCTCCTTTTTAAAAGTGTTTCTAGTAACTATTCATATTAAACATCATAAACTAAGCTTTGTGTAAACCAAAGCTCTGATACCACCTTGTAACATTCCCCCTTTTGACCGTCTCCAGTCGGTAATTAAACCAACTCGAAATGTTCAAAAAGACGAATTGTTATTTAGTTTATAAGGTTTAAACAGAATCAGCCACAGAAACACAGATAATAACAATCAATTAAAACAAATGAATCTTTATTTCATTACTATAAATCTTTTATATACATCAGAGTTTATACAATTTAATACTGATACAGCGGAATATCTTAAAATACAATTTTCTTCTGAAAACTAAAAATGGTTCTTTACTCTCTCTCTCTAACTTCGCTGCTCGAAAATCTTCAAGCTGTAAAAATACTCGGTCTGACCCGAGTATTATATTCAAAAGAAAATAATACACAGGTCAGTCTAATTCAAACCAGTTTATTAGTGCATAGAGGCAATAATAATTTAAATAGACGACAGTCACAATAATTCCCGTCTATCCGACTCTTTTAACAAAGCAATCGGATAACGAAAATATAACACTTAACAGTGTTTAACAATAAATCAACAGATTTAAATCATCAACAGAGATAAATAAACAATTTATCAAATCGACTAAATCAATTTAAAACAATTGAAATTGTCACTTTAAAATCACCGAAGATTTGATTGGCTGTCGTACACGCACGCGTGCACGGCCTCGCCAATACGGCCTAAAAATCAATGCATCCGACGCAAAGAAACATCAATTCAAACTGTCGATTTCTTGGTGGCTGTAGCGCACACGTGTGCATTCGTACCCGTGTGCACTGCCCCGTCAACTCGTGTGCAAAACAAGATGCACAGCTAACAAATCAAAACAAGGTCAAGGCAATACAACAGAGGTGTAACCAGACTGAGCAAACAGAGGACAATGAATGCAGACTGGACAACATTGTATACCAAGGCCACATGAAACCCAACTATCGAGTTCAACTGAACCATAATAACATGAAGAACATCAATCCAACAGCAATACTGCACAATACCAAGCTACAAAATGCCAACAGTGATATGGACAGATGCAGACCACTAAATGGTCAATAAGCAAATCAGGTGAAGAACAATGGGAACACAAATGCATTAAGTCCAGATACAACAAACTAAAGAAGCATGGGCAGTTCAAAATCATAGAGTATATGCAAAAGGCAATAAGTATACAAGTTAATCAAGTTTCCAGTCAATCAATGATGCAGACCAAAAGGCATGGAACTGAAGATTGCAACCTGAATAGAAAATGCACATGAATGTGATGGCAACAGTTCAAGGCAACGGTAACAACTGAGTGAAACTGGATAATGCAACCAACATTCGAAATATTTTTTAAACAACAGCAGTTTCCAAAATTTAATTTATCTTAACCAAGAAAAAATTATCAAGTGCATCTGCATATTAAATATGCAACCAAAAGTTGCAGTGAAGACTACAAGAATGCTCAAGTTTATCTGAAATGGATCGACTAAGTGCAACAAATAAAATGTACTGTTTTTTTTTCTTTTTTTTCCAAAATCATGCTTGCAGTTTTCAAATAAAATCATACGGCCGAGATAATAAAGTGATGGAATCAATGATCATATACATGATAGTCACTGCAAAAAGACAGTGACACAGTGAAGACAGTGATACAAGCTAATGAATGCAAGATGCAACACAATGAAGACAACATAGTAGAAGACACAAAACTGAATACAATGCAGATTGCATCAGACCACAACATGATCAACTACAAGATCCAGTGAATCGAGTTCAAATATGCAACAATAAAAACTCAAGCTAGATGTCAACAAGCAACATATAGCAGTGCAAATGAAGAGACCACAAGTATGTGCAAAACTGCAGTGCAACAAGCCGAAGAGGTTGAAATGAGAACAACCAAACATGACAAGGATGTAGCATATACAATAAACCATGCAACTCAATAGAGCAACACTGGAAAATGCAGTACAAAAATGCAAGTGACAGTGAATATGTACAAGTGCAGTGTTCAAGACAGAGCAAGCAAATTTGGCTTCAGGATTAAAAAAAAATCAACAGAGATGATCAAGTGACCAAATTCAAAGCTAACACACATATATATACATGATGCAAATGCACAAGTACAGGGCGAGCAAAATCAAGAAAGAATTTTCAAAAATGGCCGAAGCCAAATGTAACAGCAGTTTTAAAAATCAAGTCAAAGCCGAGTAAAACTGGAACGAAGTTCAACAGTGCAGAGATGACCAATGTTGAATTTAAAATTCACAGGAATGAAAACAGTGATGGCCGAGCATTTAAAATATTACAGTTCTAGTCAAACTGTGGATAAAAAATCGAAGCCAAGGTCGAAGTCAACTAAAACAATTTCAAATCAAGGCCGAGGCAAAATCAAGCATAAAAGTTATAGTTATAAAAATATACGAACTATTTGCAAACAGAATCAGACCATGAGTTCTAGTCAATGAACTGAAGTGAAGGCATGAACTGTGCTCGTGACAACCAGACTCAGGTATGCTCAAGTCCAAATGCAACAGTGAACCACTAATTTAAACTGGACAGTATATTATAAGCTAATTTGTTTTAGTTCAACCCAGCCAACTTCAAAGAACAGATAACCGTATGCCTACACATGACTGCACGACTCAAGTATACACAAATACACATATATGGTGACACAGCAGTATGTTGAAGCAACAAAGTTACAAAACTTGAAGTCAAGTGATAAAAATCAATCTAGAATCGTTCAACATCGTGGGAAGCACGAAACTGTTTAAACGAGTATATACGCATATGGAAAAGGTCCAAAAATTTATCACAATCATCCAAACAAAATCATATGGCCAAAGACAATTTGAACACCAACATATACTTACGAACGAGCATCCAAACGAAAATCGAACACGAATAACTTGAGCTGGAATTAGATGTGAGTAACTAGGGTTACTCACCTTTTTCAAGAATCGAAGCAGCGTCGAGCACGAGATCTTTGATCGACCAAGCTATTGGGGTCGGCATCCATGAATCGAACGAGCCCTAATTTTTCAGAGACGAGCGAGCGAAAATTTTTAAGGCCGCCATTTTTATTTCTCGTTTAATTTTGTTTAGGGTTAGTGAATGAGAATGAAAGGGGATCGGGTATAGGGTTTTAAACGAGACAAAGGGTATGGGCTGATATGGGTTGGGTAGGTATAGTTTTATATTATTTTTTATTTTGAAAAAAAAAATATGTTATTTATTTTGTAGATATATTTATTCAATTTTTCTAATCATTATCTATATTCTTTTAAATTTGCATATATCATATCAATGTCAAAAATGTAAAGTTTTTAATTTTAATTAAATAAGATAATTTTGATTTTCTTTAAATCCAAAATCAGTTTTTCTTTTCATTCATTTATAAATCCCGATTCAAATTATTATTAAATTTCAGTAGATTAAATCCTAAAATTTAATCGCAAAATTTATTCTGAAAAGTTGAAATTCGAATCAATTCATCATTCAATATTTAAAATTCATTAAATATTTTCAAAATGAATTTTTGAAATTTCAGGGTCGTTACAAGGATAGATGGATTTTATTGAACGAGTGTGCACTTGTCCATTCTATGAAAAAGAAAAGAAACAATAAGAACTTTGTTGAGCAGTACAATTTTATGAAATGAGATTTATATGTGCATCTCATGGAGATAATAAATGTTAATAAAAATATAGCCTTGAAAACCATTATAGATTAGTCTTTTCTTGAATTTTTTTATGAAAAAGGAAAAATAATAAATTCTGTTATAACAGCCCTTTTTAGTAGCCCAGTTCAACGTATAATCCTGGCTCTGTCCTTGCATACATGTACATGAAATATTTGAAACTGCTATACACACATCTGTTATGCATGCAACAAATTTTCACAAACCATTTTATTGCTGGCTTCTCCTTTTTTTCCTTAAACGAGGCAGAAAAATTGCTAGCCCAAATCTGATTGTGTAGTTAATACGAATATTATGTCCATTTCTTTTACTTTTCTACCCTATGAGCCAAATTCTTTGTTCATTTAGCAGTCTGCGAGCAACTTATATACAGACACACTCCCAGGCACACTTACCTTTCTATCTAAATCAGGAACTAAGCACTGCCTATGTGGCAACGCCTTTTCCTTCATTTTAAACAACGAGACCCCTGCTCTGTTCCTTCACTTTTTAACGTAACATCAACTGAATCTATCCCATTTCTTCCCAGCTCGAAACTGAATTCATCATAACCACTACAAAATAAATTCTTTCTTCCTCTTGAACACTGAATCATTAAAATTTCAATTGATGTGAGTTCAGTATTCCATTGCTCGACTTGATTTCCATTTCAACCGGTGATAATGGAGTTATTTATGATATCGATTTACGGCTGAATTTACATTAACAAAAGAGGAATTGATAAGCTCGTCTGAATTGCAAAAATACGATCTCTTTTCAAGAAATTTCTACCTTCCTCAATGCTCTAATCATTTTTGCAGTATTTATCAAAAGATTGTACCATATTTCATTGGAGGGCCAATGTTATTCAGTTCATTGTTTTGAATATCCTTTATTGACTGCCACCATTTTCTAATTTCATTACAATGAAGTCATAATATTATTATCATACTCAACACTCAAAATTGAGATAGTTCAATTGATTTCTTTCCAATTACTTGATAGTGCCGTTAATACGTTGAGTAATTTTGCAGCAGAAGTGGTAGTTTTACATAAAATTTTAGAAGCTTTTATGCCCACAATGATGATAGGCCCTTTTGCATCTAGGCCGATGGCTACCTACGAATGAAGCAAGTTGGTGGTTAGGATCGGCAAAGTTTACACCGCAGGAGTAGCAATAGGTAAAATGGTTAATATTTTTGGCCTGACCCTTTTTTTCATGCTCTGGCTGTTGCTTTTGTAGTATGGGATGTATTTTTCGATAATACCAATTTGTAGTCCTATTTTTCAGTGGAAAGCCCCAGCTTCCCAACACTACAAGAAAAGCGGAAATAGATAGCACTGAAATTTATTAAAACATAGTGTTTTAAGGTGAAATGTTGTATTTACTTTTATTAAATTAACTGGAAAAAGAAGCAAAACGCTATTCAAAGATATAAATAAGAAAATATAACTACGTGTCGATCTTTATGTAAATTTTATAAAGCGGGCTTCAAAAAAAATTAGCGGTCGTGAAATTTCTCCTTTTCCCCCTTCCCTATTTTCCCAAGCGAAAACCCTAGAAATATTTTCCTTTACCACTGGCTGCATCTACGCCATAATTCTGCCTCCATCTTCGTATTATAACTCCTCTTTTCCCTCAATTAGCCTTTACCATATGATCCACAATCTCCACTGGTAACTTGGTTAGATATGATCTAGTTTTCAATCATTCCGTCATCTGAAATTCATAGCATCTCGTCATCGTTGGCAGTAACACTATCAAGTCGCATTCTCCAGGTTTCAGTGGTTTGATTTATATTTCCTGATAATTTGACTGTAATGAATTTATTAATTTTCCAATATTTCCTGCTACTTCAAAGTAGTCGACTCCTGATAGGTAAGTGTTGAATTTTTGGTCACTTTTGATCCTATTTACGCTCATTCAGGCTATCTAGGTGCTTTGGGAGAAACAATAAGTAGTTTAACTCTCTGTCCTGCTTCTCCATTAATAGAAATGGTGGAAAAGATGTTGATTGCAAAAATGGTGGGTGATATTGGGTAAGTTAGCTGGCAGCCTGATACAAAAGTTTGTGTAATTTCACCCAACTAAAATTTGATTTTTATTCATATCGTTTTATATTTGATTATTGGTAGGAGTTTTATTTAGTTTATTGGAACCTAAGCATGTATTCATTTGTTCCATAATAGAAATTTAGTTACTTTGACTGTGATTGTAAACATGACAAGTTTTGGTCATGTGTATTAAACTTCTAAAACTATTTATACTATATAAATAGTTTATACTTCATATTATAGAGTTAAGTATGACTTTTTCGTTATTATATACTATATATTAAACGTATGAGTAGTATTGATGCTTTAAACAAACATGTGAGATAGTAAAGAAGTTTATATTAAAGATTCAAACAAAAATTCTTATTTGTTATTTTGTGTGCTCCTAAAATTAACTATTTAAGCCTTGTAGTTGACAAATTTTCAACCCTAGTAACATGCCACACAAACATGCTTTTTGGTGCATTAAAGATTATATTTTGTTCTCATACCCTGATAATCAATTTCATTTTTATGTGTTTTATTCAGATGCTAAATAATTTCTGAGAAACCAGGTTATATTTATTGAACTCATGTTTTACTTAATAAGTTGTTTGCTCTACCACCTTTTGTGAAGGATGTAACAATATATTAGTGATTCATGTATTTAGCTAATAAATGATAGTTTTCTCATTGCAATTTGAATCTTTATAACGAACACAACATTATTTTGGTATATTCCAGCTGTTGATGATGGTCTCTAACTCATGTTGTTTATTCATGTAACAACATCAATAAAGGGTAGGGCAATGATACGATAACGATACATTAACACTGGAACTTATTTACATTGTGCTGAAAAAACGGTAACATCAGTTTCAACTTGTTTATTTCATTAGTTACTTTCGCACCATCCAAACTCTTGAGTTTGGTCAGCTTGATACTTAGTTAATTTTTTATTTCATAAACCGAGGATGCAACCTATGCTCTTCGTTCTTATTGTTTACTATGATATTAGATTATTGCAACACAGAGAAAAACTGCACCTGGACTATCTAGAGGAAACATGACTACACACAAAATCCCGATCCCTAAACGCAACCATCATCCACGCTTCTCCGATTCGAACCGTTGTGAGAAGTATTATTATATATTTATAATTTGTTTGGAACAAGCTTTTCTAGTCACTAGATTAGCAAGCTATTGGTTGACTGCAATTCAGATTCGATGGTTATTCTTATATTTAGACAGGGAAACTGATTTGAAATTAACTATCATTTTTCTATAATCATCACTGCATTTGTCTAGTGAATGAATGTTTAGGGTGAAGCATGCTAGCTGTTGTGAAAATTGTACGCTTGTATCACTTTGCTATAAAAATGACATTGAAGGAGGTATAATGTCTATGTTGCTGCCTATTATACTATTTTATCATGTGTAGGATTAGTACATTATATCTTTCAAATAGAAAAACAGTAAATAGGATAAAAGAGGAAGTAATGAAAAAAATCAATACATACCATTATAGTTGCCTTCCATGAAAATTAAAGGACAATCAATGTAAGTATTTATTTTAATTTGATATGTTATTGACTTCAATATGTTTTTGCAAGTTTTATTCATTAAGCGTAACATTACAGTGAGTGATTTTGCGGTTTTCGTTATATTACATGTGTATATTTGAAGACATAGCATATACTTTTTTATTGGGAAATGATACGTGAATCATGTTAATTTATGCAATAATATTGCTTAAAAATTGCTTATCTAAAGCAAAATACTTACTCGAAGTACCCCTATAATATGCATTTCAAAAAATACAAAAACAAAAAATACTCTGTATACAATGTTGCTGAAGTTTGTCTCTCCAATGTACCTTCAAAGAAATAGAAAATTGTACAGTCTAATGTTGTAATGATGCATAAATATTGACTTGCGATGAAAAAATAAACTGAATACACTATTTACCTTTAGGAATGAGACATATACTTGGCAGTTCTATACTTCTTTATGTCAATTTACATAAATCCATGAATGAAATTCTATGTCAAACTAAAACCTGAACTGCATATTAGTACCTACCTATAAATGACTCTATGCATGATCTGGGAAGTAAATTGGGGAAAACATTTTAGCGTTAGTTATTACTTTTATTAGTAGTGTTGTCATTGTCCACAAGTCCTTTAACATCAGTGTCGTTGCAGGCTACAAATGAAGAAAAGCAGCTGATGATCTACTTATCTAGATTTCTGCTCTCTTTTGGTTTTCATATACTGCATGAAAACAATAATGTTAAATCAGCAACTGAAATCCCATGAAATCGTTGTTCTTATTATTTTACCAGATTTTGTTATCAACCTTTCCTATACTTTCCCATTTTAATACCTCTGAGATGTATTGTTCATCAAGACGAACTCTTTATTAGTAGAACTATTTATTTTTTATATCGCTTAAAATTTATTCATATTACAGGACGTCGAAGAAAGGGGAAGACACCGAGTATGCGGTTGTATAGCCGTTGGCAGTCGAGTGCGTAATGAAACTTGCTCGGGAGGAACTGTAGAAGCTGTGGAGCTGGTGGTGGGAAAATGAATCAAAGTGGTGATAGGAGTGCTTAATGACTGGTTTGGAGAGGAAAAAGCCTAATGAACCTGCTGAAAATAAGATTGGGTCAGAGGTTGGGCTATGGTGGAAGGCTCTAGGCAATATTTTGGTTGGGGAGAATTAAATAATTGGCCAGCTGAATTTTTGGAAATTAAACTTAGGTTGTTGATTTGGGTTGGGCCCTGAAATAAAGGCATCTGCTTGAGAAACTATATTTTGAGCATCTTTGTTGACTGGGAGTGGATGTAAGGATCGGGCCTGGTATTTGCTGGAATTTTGTGGGAGTTACTACATGGGTGGAGTAGATAATTGAATTGTGATGTAGGGTGGAGTAGATAATTGAATTGTGTCCAAGTGGTGACTGAATATGAAGTGAATCATGGTGAATGAATATGTAGGCAGTGAGATGCTATTTGACTGAAGCCAGGTGAGATGTTTTTGAGTGGTTATTGTGTGGCAGTAGTATACAGTAGTATTACTAAAACGTGTGGTAGAGGCTAGTGTATCGTGGTAGAGTCTGATCTGGAACCATAATTGCTGGTATGAATGCACATGAATTAAGATTCTAAGTGATTGCTAGTATGCTTATACCGAAGAAGTGCAACTAGAGCTGAAAATGCTTAGGGGTGTAAGGCAGAGAACTACACGAAGTTCGGCTGCATGTAAATGACTGGGATGAAATCAATGGACGTGAGGCCTGTTGCAATGGCTGCATTGGAGTTGAAATAACATGCATGTGAGCAGAGAAACGATAGGGCTGCTGCATGGAGTGAGATAAAAGCATTTGATAAGCTCATATGAGATAGTTATAGGATAGGCGTGTGTAGCAGGCAGTAACTGGGGCATCACAGCAGGGCAGCAAGATAGACTTGGCATGGCGGCAACAAAGTGACATCAAACTATGGCAAGAACAACATCACATATTTTATCAGCCTATAAATAGATGCACCCCTAACTCAAAGAGATCATTAGTCATCTTTAACTTATTTTTTATCTGCATTACTTCTCATTGGCCAAATGGTTAGTTCTTACACAACAAAATTACATTTATAGATGATATTTTTTATTTAAGTTAAAAATTGCCTTTTAATTCTTTTAGCAGAGCTTTGCAACGCTTTTGGTTTTGATATGGCTAGCATTGACCAATGTGGTTATTGTCGAAGGAAAAATATACAATGTGGATAACTATGGAGCTGTCGGAGATGGCCGAGCCGATAATAGTAAGGTAAGAGCATTCAAATCGCTTTATATTATACAAAATTTTGTACGATCTATAGTCTGAAAAACTTCCAAACCTTTATTAATAATGATTTGTTGCACAGGCATTTCTGAATGCTTGGAAAGAAGTTTGTGCTGATACAAATAAGCCAACACTTATACTAGCATCACAAGGAAAAACATATTTCACTAGCAAGGTTACATTTTCAGGACCTTGCAAATCTGGGATACAAGTCAAGGTACATTTTGGTTATCAGATAATTTATTCATTTACGAGTACATGTGGATACTCATACTCATAGATGTATGCATCATCATCACCATCATATATATGATATTAATATTATTATTATCATCATTATTTCTTTCATTTTGGTATGTTAGATTATTGGGAACTTGGTGGCACCAAATGGGTTCTGGACAACAAAACTGAATATAGTTTAATCAACGACTGAATTTTCAATTTTTACAATCTATTTCTAGCTTCCTACACAATGTATACTATATATAAATATCGTTTGGATACCGGAGAATAAAAAATCATTTATTGTGTTTGCAGACATATCTCATTTGTTTCATTGAATCAAGTTTTACTTATTTTTATAATGCATTGCATAGGTTCACCAATAATATTAGAATGTGTGTTATGCTGTATACCTCAACACAACTATGATATTAGAGATGACTGAAACTTTATATTTGCCTATGTTTTAGATCCTGTCTAATTATTTCCTTATATCTTGAGAGAAGATATATTAGGAGTAGACCGAAGTATAAGAACCTAGAAGCAAGGTATTAAAACCCAAGTGAGGATATCAATAACCATTGCTGCATATATACCCATAGCTATAAACATAGATGAAATTTCCTTATTTTTCTTATGTTTGTGTGTATGTGCTAGGAGCATAATATTTAAGTAGAATTGTATTAAGAAAGGCATCAATCACATTATATTTGAGTTTAGAGATTAATGAATGTTAATCCTCGAAATCGTTAGACAGTTAGCTTTTGGTGCATATATTATAATCTAACGGTATTTTCCCTTAGAGTGTCTTTTTCTTAGTTTTTCATTTAGGTTTGGAACAAGAAAAAGAATAACTGGTTATTCTATTATTCTGTCTTATATCAAGCAAACCATGATATTTCTACATTATTTTTTATGTCCTAATTGCTTATTTGATTATTGCAGATGTTAGAAGAAAATATCAAAAGCAAAGAAAGATGAACTCAATTGTTTGACTGGCCATAGCTATAAGTAAGTTGTTGATATAAATATATATGAAATATATGTTTGGACATTAGAAAAGTAGCTCGAACGATATGTATGAAATACTATGTATGGATATGGGAAAAATTGTTCGAATGATATGTATGAACTACTGTATGAACATGCCAAAAGTTCTTTGAATGATATGTATGAAATATTGTGCTTTAATTCATATATTTTTTGTCAGTGAAAATCTTTTATGCTTATATGCAAAGAAAAAATGGGTAAATTGATATTATATATGGGACAAATTGAAACAGCAATAGATAAAATCTATAAATTAATATTACATTTAATAGCGTTTAAAAAACGCTATAACCATAGGAATATGAATAACAAACGCTATAATATAACTAAAAAACGCTATAGTAATATGCAAAAAAACGCTATAGAAATATGTAAACCAGTGCTAAAAAATGCATACCAAACGCTATAAAATATGCAAGGAAAACGCTATAGAAATGTGTAGTTTAAACGCTATAGGAAGTAACATGAGATAATATTTTCTATAGCATTTTTTCTTAATAGCACTGAGAAAACGCTATAGAAAATTTATTTTGCATAGCGTTTTCATTCATGCTATTTAAGGTTTATGGTCTACCATAGCATGTCGTTCCAGAGCGTTCTCTGAAACGCTATGGTAAACTATAATAGCATTTTTCAAACGCTATAGAAGCCCCAGTTTGTTGTAGTGATTGGATCGGCCTCCGGTATCGTTCGGCGAAAATGCCTCCCACGACATTCAGGGTGTTCGGCCTCACTTCTGATCGGCATGAGGAGATCGTTCGGCATTCATACCTTGTTCGGCATTCAGCGTTTGGCGTCTATGGTTCGGCATATGGAGACCACTCCATTTGGGCTGAGGTATTCAGCTACGAGGCCCACCAGGGAAGTCCAACCCATCTTTGTCTATAAATAGAGAGGCAGGGGCACAGTGAAAAGGGATCTTCTTTCTACTCTCTTACTTTCTCTTTTCTAAGGCTAAGGCAACTCTACCATTTTGTAACTGTAATCGATTATTACAGCAATAAAAAGCAAACTTCTGGAGTGGACGTAGGCCGGAGTTAGCCGAACCACTATAAAATCTGTTGTTCTTTACTCCTTTCATTTCAGTTTTAACTGTTCTTCACATTATTACTCTCTACATACATTCTACCTCTGAGCTGTGACTGGTATTTGGTGCTTTCATCTGGATTTGGGGGTTAGTGACCAATTTTGGCGCTAACACTTTGGTGCTTCCACTGAGAACGCAAGCACTCAGGAATTTTGGAGTTAGGAACTTGGATCCTAGAAAGCAATGGCTAGACCACCAACAAGGAAGCAAGCAGCGGAAAGAAGCAATCAGGAAGGAAGTCAAGCGGCCTCTTCTGGAGCTGGAGAGGATCATGCATCCATCTACATAACTCGGGATGAGATGCAGGTGATGATAAATTCTATGCAGGAGCAGATGATGAAAAGGCAAGAGGAGATGATGCAGGCTCTTCTTAGGCAATTTGGACAACCAAGAACTGCAGGAGCTCAAGTTCGTGGAACTGGATCAAAGGAACTCAACCAGCGGACAGATGGAGTGATTCATCAGGAGGCATCTCCCGATCAACAAATAGCTAACAATCTAGATGGACCTAGACTCGGGGGCACACCACCAGGTAATGCTGGACCAGTTCATGGAGGGATACCGGATGATGCTACGCGGCCTGGCGTCGATAGGAATACAGGAGTACGTGATGAAGAATATGTGCCAGAATTTCCTCGGGGACTTGGGGGGCAGTCTGGATTAGTTGGAAACACTGGATTGGCTGACATTATCAGGCGGACTATTCGCGGAGGTCTGACAAACAGGGATTCAGAGGGAGTTAACAAAAGTCCGTTTACCCGGAACATCAGGACAGCTAGGAATCCGTCTGATTTCAAACTACCCACTCTGGAAGTATACAACGGGAAGACGGATCCCACCGACCACTTGATGAGGTACACTAGGCATATGGAAGTGCTGGGGGCAACGGAGGAGGTTATGGCCCGATGTTTCCCCCTGTACTTGACTGAAATTGCTGCTATGTGGTTCAGACAGCTGGAGGATGGATCCATTGGAACATGGACAGAACTGGTGGACAAGTTCTTAAGTCAGTTTCGAGTTCACATAAAAAGGCCAAAGAACGTGATGACGCTAACGTCAGTCAAACTGGGGGCGGATGAATCGCTCAGGACATTCTTAACTCGATTTAATGCAGCAGTTGCTTCGGTGGATCGGCCAGATCCATCAATGGTTCTGATGGCTGCGGTATCAGGAGTCAGGGATAATTCGGATTTCAATGTATCATTGATACGGGACCCACCGTTGGATCTTGGGGAATTCTTTCATGAAGCTGAAAGATTTCTCTGACAAGAAGATGCATGTTTGGACATGAGGCCAAAGGAAGTAAACACGACTAAGGATGGAGAACTACCCGACGAAAGCTCGGGTAGGGGCAAGGATAAAGGGAAGAGGAAGCGTTGGGGAGAACCAAAGTTCTCCACTTACACTGGATTGAATGCAACATTGGAGCGGATTTTCTTAGATACTCGAGATCGCCTTTCTTATCAAAGGCCAGCAAGGAGGGAACCCTCAGAACGAGAAAGGGCATCAGGAAGGCACTGTCTTTTTCATTACCTGGACGGGCATGACACTAACAGCTGCCGGCATTTGAAGGACATAATCGAGGAGCATATAAGGAATGGTCAGTTGCGACAGTATGTCGGAACTCGGAATGCGGCGGTGGGACAGGAGCAGCCACCGCCTACCTTGAACGACGAGGGCATGAGGCCCAGGAATGGTGGCCGATTGGTCATCAACTAATCTTGATGGTTTGGAATAAGTAACAAACTCCGGGCAAACGGTTAAATCACTTACTCATGTACGGGGTCGGAGATAACCCTCAGGCATGCTCTGAGATGATGGCTTACCGAGACGCCCGGGTTTGTGAAATCTGTTTTTTCCTCTGACTTGGACATTTGCTTTTTCTGGTTTGGTTTTGGAGTTTGGTTTGAACTCCCTATTTTGCTCATTTTCTGGTTTGGATTCTGGTTTGGATGTTTGTTTTTTGGTATGGATTTTTGATATGGATTTCTGGTTTTCTATTTGGATTTGGATTTCGGATTGGATTTTGATTGGATTTTCTCTGGATTTTTGGCTAAAAGGTCGTCGAGTATGGACTATGCTCGGCAAGGGTCCGAAGAGACCAGGATTCGGCCTAGGACTTAGGCCATATATTATCGGTCACTATTTTAGGTCGTCGAGTATGGACTATGCTCGGCAAGGGTCCGGAGTGACCAGGATTCGACTTAGGACTTAAGCCACGGCATTATTCGACATTCAGGGACACTGAACTATGAACACCATGGAATTACTCAACATAGGTCGTCAAGTGTGGATTGCGCTTGGCAAGAACCCGAAGAGGTTACGGATTTAGATATTGGCTATGAATAGCTAAGGATTCGGACAAGGACCCGGAGCGGTCCCGGATTTGGATATCGACCCGAAGAGGTCACGGATATGGTTATAGGTTATTGGATATGGATGAATTGGAACTCGGTAGTCGGGTTCAGATGGATGTGGAATTGGATAAAGACTTGGTTACTGGATAGGAATCAGACATCGACTCAGAACAGTCGCGGAAATGGATCAGGATATGGCCGTGGCACTCGGATAAGATGGCTTGGTAATGGATTGGATTATGAATCGGAAAGTATGGATGTGGATAACATACATACTTGGGATATTGGACTTGAGGCTATTCAAAACACACCTTTCACAGCAAGGCATGTTTTGGGGGGCAAGTGTTAACCCGCCTTTTGGCAAGGCCGTGGACAGACGGGTTTAACTTAATCAACTGCATGTTCGTCGAGGCTATAGTACGATGGATTCAGTCGACTGGATGGATGGATGATGCAATGTGCTTGGGAGATGGAAATATGATTGGATAAAGATGAATAAACTATAATTTGGGTCTAGGAAACATGGTTTGGCATTAAACATTGTTCGGCATGATGGAGGTTCAGCACATATGGTTCGTCTGGCATTCATGTTCGAATAGCGTTCAAGAGTACTCGGCATACATAGAGCGTCCGGCATACACGAGTGGTTCGGCATTCCATGAAGCATTCGGCATTCAGGTGGCGTTCGGCGTCAAGATACGCTCGGCATCTCAGAAGTGCTCAGCATTCAGAAGCGCTCGGCATCAAGGAACGTTCGGCATCGAGAGACGTTCGGTAGGGTATAACGTTCGGCATGATAGAATTGTTCGTCATAAACTATTGTTCGGCCTAACTATTGTTCGGCCTAAGTATCGTTCGGCCAAGAGATGGTTCGGCCTTGGTAGCGTTCGGCCAGAGTATCGTCCGGCCTAAGTTTTGTTCGACAATCAGTCGTTCAGCACGAATACATTGGATCGGCCTCCGGTATCGTTCGGCGAAAATGCCTCCCACGGCATTCAAGGTGTTCGGCCTCACTTCTGATCGGCATGAGGAGATCGTTCGGCATTCATACCTTGTTCGGCATTCAGCGTTCGACGTCTATGGTTCGGCATATGGAGACCACTCCATTTGGGCTGAGGTATTCAGCTACGAGGCCCACCAGGGAAGTCCAACCCATCTTTGTTTATAAATAGAGAGGCAGGGGCACAATGAAAAGGGATCTTCTTTCTGCTCTCTTACTTTCTCTTTTCTAAGGCTAAGGCAACTCTACCATTTTGTAACTGTAATCGATTATTACAGCAATAAAAAGCAAACTTCTAGAGTGGACGTAGGCCGGAGTTAGCCGAACCACTATAAAATCTGTTGTTCTTTACTCCTTTCATTTCAGTTTTAACTGTTCTTCACATTATTACTCTCTACATACATTCTACCTCTGAGCTGTGACTGGTATTTGGTGCTTTCATCTGGATTTGGGGGTTAGTGAGCAATTTGGCGCTAACACTCACAAACCATTTCACTTTCAAAAACTTGGAAACTTTTCTGTATACTTAAACAATAGTATGTGTATATTTACAAAACATTCGGAAAGATTTCTATTTCAAATCATATTCAAATGATCAAACTCAAACGTCATTAAAACATGGATATTAGTAACCAAGAACATTAATCCTTTTTTATAAATCTCTTTCCCAAAATAAATATCTCCTCTATAAATCTTCAAACCTATTTATAAAGCTTCTTTATAAATCTCCAATTTGTTTATAAAATACTCTTTTATAACTCTCCAAAACCCATTTATAAAACCTCTTTCATAAGTACCCCAAATTCGCTTATAAAACTTCTTTCATAAACTTAAATCAATAAGGTTTTCCTTTGATAAACAAATCCATCACTCAAAACACTTGTAAATAAACCAGTCATTATTTAAAACATTCTTCATTTAATTACCTTTAATCCTTATTCAAAATAGTAACTTTAAAATATATTAAATCAACTTTAAATAATGTTATCATACAAATAATTTAACTTCAAAAGAATATAACATAATAAATAATTAATTAACTTCAAAACAGTATTAATATAATTATAAATTAATTTCAAAAAATCTTTAATAAAATAATCAATTAATTTCAAAACATTATTAATATAATAATTAATTAAACTTTTAAAACAATATCGATGAAGTAACCAATTAACCTTTAAAGAATGTTAATGTGATACTTAATAAATCTTTAATTATAATAAAATAACTTATATCAATATAATTAAATAACTTTAATTAATAATTAAAATATATTTAAAAACATTTTAAATAAATTATTAAATAATTTAAAACAATAATTAAATATTCTTTAATAACCTTAAAGAATCATATTAATAAAATGATTACTTTAAATCATTATTAAAACAATTATCAATTATCTTTAAATCATTTTTAATAAATAATAAATTACCTTTTTAATTGTATTAACATATAATAATTATCCTTCAAATAACTTTTCAAATCAAAAATTAACTTCTCAAATTTGAAAGGGGCTTAACGACCACCATGGTACTTAAACAAGTTACCATTTCATTCAATTAATTTTTCCAAGTTATAATACTTGGTATTTACACATGCCGATATATGTGTAAATTTAATCCATAATTAACAATCAATTGTTAATACATCACTTAACCAAAATTTGATCAACTGGCATGTATATAAATGTCTACACCAATGTAATAGCAGAACTATATTTATTTCTGCTAAATAGATATCCAAATATAACCATCCTGTTAACTATAGCAAAACAGTGATTTATTCTGCTAAATAGGTGTCCAATAAATTTAATTAGCGGAACCGTGTTTTATTCTGCTAAATAGATATCCAAATTACTCAATTCAATTCAAATTAACTCAATAGTATTTTATTTGGCCAAATAAACATCACTAATTAAGGTATAATAATTTAAACGATGTTATTAATCAAAATAACGTAATTTAAATTCAGTCCGTTTTAACCTATCATAAATTTATATTTTGCCAAAGTTATCAACAAGTTATACTACGACGTTATACTCGTCAATACGAGTCTAATGCAAAAATCCATGAGCAAAACGGATCAGAATGAGCAAGTTATATAATTTTGAAACTAACACGCATTTATAAAATTTTAATTAACATTTTAAATAATAATTTTCTCACCATAATTGGGCCAAAGCCCAGTTGTTTGCAAACCCGATCGCTCCAACCTTCTTCTTCCCCAACTCTTGCTCTCCTCTTTCAATAGCCTAGAACAAGAAAATGTGCACTGTGTGCATGTTGCACACACGTCCAACCTCCGAACCCATGAATTAGCACCTCCGATCAACTCCTCATCTCGAGCTCATCACACGACCACCTAAGACTTCGCCTCCGACCACGCTTACCTCCGGTTGACCCTCGAAACCATACGCACTCCAAAAAAACACAACATTTTACGAATTCGATCCCCACCAAAATATGCCACCCGAAGCACCTCTCTACCACGAACCCCAAACCAAGCTTGAAATTGCCTATCGATGCCTCCAGCTCTGATTATCATCAACCCTAGGTCACGACGATCCTTGACACAGAACCGCACTAAATTCACCCCAAAAATTCTACACCTCCATACGAACCTAATTACACTAGCGATGTCGATCCATTCATTTTGGATTAAGATAATTCAATTTTTGAAGTTTTGTATACATTATTCCTTTTTTTTTAAATCGACGATATCACAACCATTCTCAACGAAATCGAGCGCCGTCATTTTCTAAAAATACGACGGGTTGATACAAATAACTCTCATTTTGGTAGTTTGGGGTGATTATTGATGGATTGTGGGTTACTGATTTGAATGAGTGAAATGGAGTATGTTCTTGGTTTTGGATAACAGCAGTAACTCAAAAAATGGAGAAGAGATGTCGAATTACTCTCTGATGCTATTTATAAGCAAAAACAGTGAGCTTATTTCCCAACCGAATTCCCCTTATCATGGCTAGGATCATGGCAGCAAATAAGAAAGGGATGGAAGCAGTGAATGAAGGAGTGACAAGGTATTGTGGAGGGATGCTGAAGAGTGTTGTGTACTGTGCATGTATGCGTGTGTATATGGGTAGGTTGCTGTGTATATTAGATTTCATTTTGATTTGAATTTTGAACAGGTTCCGGTACCCCATCACACAATTTCGCGTTCGCGTACGGGCACAAAACGAAAACCAAATATGATCGCATACAACACTGTAACTCAATCTCAAAACAACACTGAAACACATTGGATGTTGAATTCTGTTAAATTTTGAAAATATCGATGTTCGACCTAAAATATGTCAACCGGAAATTTAAATATTTTTTGAAATAAAAATTCTATATATTCAAATAAAAATTCATTATTTGAAATCAAATTATTTTATTTCCAAATTTATTTATTTTATATTAAAATCACAAATTGAATATTAGAATCAATTAAATATTTTCAAAAATTAAAGTGATAAAATTCCGGGTCGTTACATTTTATTATAACGACTCAATTTTTACTAATGTATTTTTAATTTAATTTATTTGATTTTTCCATAATTTTTAATTTGGAGATTATTTAAATTATCGCTTGATAATTTTTTAGCAAACGACGGTGTTTTGGTAATTTTATAGAATCAAAATTCTAATAGTAATAATAATAACCAAAAGCTAACTTTTATATATTATGGAATTACGTCTCGAAACTAGTTCCATTGCGTTCAGAATATGGGTATCTGGTTAGGAACGCCAGTGAGCACGCCTCGATTGGAGCTTATGATTTTGAGGGGTATAATTTGGAGAGCATGCCTATATAAGGAACCTCACTTTTCTCAATGGCCCTAAACTCTAACCCTAGCCCCCCCAAATCCAAAGGTTGAGATCATCCATGGAAAAAAAGGTCGAGATAGGCGATGGTGTCAACTAGAGGATTGTTTGTTAAGGTGAGATGTAGGAGGTGGATGGTTGGATTGTCGATTGAAGGAGCGAAGCGGCGTAGAGCTCGAGATGAACAAAAAACCTTTCTCAAGTTTGCCAGTGAGCTACAGGCGATTTTAGGGAGCGGCACTAGTGGCATAGGTCGGCGTGGAGGAGGATTTTCATTTGGAGGCAGCGCAGCAGTCTTTGGCCACCTATGGCGGAGGCGGGGATGTGTTGAACGGTGGCATTTTGTGGAGCTCGTGCTCGAGCTAGGGTTGACGAGAGGAGGTAAGAGGAGTGGGGGTCGGTTCGTCTCGGTGTGGGCTTGCGGTGGATGGCGAGCGGCGGTGGCCGGAGCTTCGAGGCGGCAGCGGTGAGGGTTTGTACGAAGGGAAGATTTGGGGTTAATTATGATTAGTTAAAGGTAATCGTAATTATGAAGTTAATTATATAATTAATTTTTTTAATTTAATCAAAATTGTATAAAACTGAATAACTCTCTCATACGAGCCCTAATCGAGACGAAATATTTTGCATTGCACTCATAATGGCGAAGGCAGCGATGGAGTTAGTTTGGTTGAATTTGGAGTTAGTGGAAATTTGGGCTAAAATTGGGCGTTGTTTGATTTTAGTTCAAACCGGAATGCTTCGGTGCCAACTGGGATTTCGGTGAGCATAACTCACCTCTTTGGATAAATCAGTATATGATACAGTAGATAAAATTTATTGTTTGTGTTTGGATGAAAGATTTCTTGATTTGGTTAAATAGTCGCTTTGAAAAGCGATCGACATTTAAATTGAAATATATGAATTTTATCGAGAAATCTGGATTTCTCGATATTATTACTTTTAATTTCTAGTTATTTACCTATTGATTTATTTTATTTATATATCTACGATGTAGATTGTTAAATGCTGAATTTGATTGTTTGTCATTTTGGATGTGACACCGACATATGTGAAAATTGAACATTTTAGTAAAAAAGGTAGTTATAGCAATGATTAAGTGCTATAGAACTGTTTGACCTCGATATAGGATTTTGTAATATTATAAATTGTTGATTTGGTTTGGACATGATTTTTGATTTGGGAAAAATGATTTTAAATCTGACTGTTTTGGAATTTCTATGATGTTTTAATTTAAAGAGTTTTTAAAATTTTCTATTTTGTTTCAACTTCTTTCATTTTTTCCAATATATATATATATATTTAAGTAAATGTTTTAATTATTATTTTTAAAAGTATTTGTTTTAATAGAAAATAATAATAATAATAATAATAATAATAATAGTTGCATTCAAAATTAAATAAAAAGGGGTTATCTTTTACTTAAAAATGATTTTTGTTTTAAAGAAAATGGAAATATTTGAAAATAATTATTTGTGAGATATTTTATATAAAATGTTGTAAATAAAAGAATATATTTGTGGATTTATAATAATATGTGGAATGGTCGTTTTAGAGAAAGTAGGTAGGTCTATTTGGAAATCGGAAGTGTGATAAATTTGGAGATGTATAAGCGGCATTTTATAAATTGAAGTGAATTTATAAAAGTAAATCAATATCATTTTGATAAATTGGAATAAATAAATTCCATTTGGGAATTTCTGGAAATATATGAAATGATCGTGTTATGGAAAGTCTATGAGTTTTATAATGATATTTTGGAATTTGTCTATATTTGGAGTTTTGTTTTAAAAAGGAGTTTTGGAAATTTTATTTAGAAAATTTATAAAGGGATTTTATAAATGAATTCGGAGTTTTATAAAAGAGTTGCAAATAAGTCGGGAATTTATAAAATAAGTTTATAAAATAAGTTTATAAACGCTATTTTATAAAATGTTTCATAAATAATATAAAAGGTGCTTATAAAGGAGACATTAATAAAAATTTGGAAATTTATAAAAGGAGGCTGTAATTATGTTATATATATCAAAAAAGGAATTTATAAATAATATTTTATGAAAGGAATTCTAAAATGAATTTAGAGCTTATACTTATAAAAGTGTTTTATAAATTGTTTTAGAGATTAATAAGGGAGTTTTATAACTTGAAAAGAGATCTTGAAATTTGGGAAGAAGTTTTATAAATGATTTTGGATATTTATAAAAGAAGTTTTATAAATGATTTTGGATATTTATAAAAGAAGTTTTATAAATGATTTGAATATTTGTAAAAGAATTATATAAATGGCTTTGGATATTTAGAAAAGAGTTTTATTAATAAACTTAGAGATTTATTAAGAGTTTTATAATAAGATTTGGCATTTTAGTAAAGGAGATGTTCATAAATGAAAGAGATTTATTAAAATGATTTATTAAAGAAATTTATAAAAGAAATTGATATTGGATTTCCCAAAATTGACCTTCTTAAGTTTGGTGGTGTGGACATTACTTCCATGCTAAACACTGAAGGAGTAGAGTTTAGGTTTATCCTTATCTCGGTTTTTTTAGAAGAATATTTGTTTTTAATCCTTTTGATATAATTTTGAAATAAGAAACCTTTTATAATGTTTTTTGAATATACTAATACCGCTAAGATAAGTATATGAAAACATTTTCTAAGTAGGGAAAGTATAGTGTTTTTGTCAATGTACTTATACCATTAAGATAAGTATATGAATATTTTTCCAAGTATTGAAACGGATATAACGGGTTTGTGAATATATCTTTGTAAAAGTATTTTAATACGAGAATTTATAAAGTAGCTTTAATTAATGAAAAGATTAATTAAAGAGGCTTAGTTGTTACTTTGTGCTTAACCGTGCTTGGTTAAATCTCTGGTTGAATTGCTTGTTTACTTGGTAGTTAGATAACTGACTACCAAACATTGGCTCATTTTAAAAACTATCATTGTCGGTTCGGAGAGACTGGGATTGGATATATTATTTGAAACCACTTCAGACTGGCATAAGAGTTTCGAATTGGAATATCTTGAAGTTGATCGAAGACGGAGTTCTTTGAAGTGCAAAGGCTACTTGCTACTAATCATGAGGGTGATTCCAAAATGGATGTAGTAGAAGTAGTACCTTTGGTTTGTTCATATCCTGAACAACTTGTATGGACGAATATTGGCATTGCACTGTTGCCTGCAGGGCAGTGTTAGCATTCTTAGTGGGATTGCTATTTAAAAGGTAAAACGTAGCATCAAGCCTCAACAATTGGGAATGACTAAAATATGTGTAGCAGGGCTAAGTGGGTCACACCCATTAGGGTATGTCATCACCCTTCTAGATATATATTCATTTATGGATTTAGTTTTGCATAAGTGCTCTCAGTTAAGGTTGCAAAGAAACCGATGTGATGACATATTCGTTACTATCTAGGAAAGAGTAGGATGGTTCTGTGTAGCAGGGGTGCAAGATGTTCTTGTTGACCTCGGTGCATTTTTCAAGAGGTGTATTGTGATGGATGGTACCCAAGTAGCCCAGTCATTGATGGAATCCATTCTCCAATAAGTTCCTTTAGACTTAGTTGTATACCTGTCATGCTGGAATTTAATTAATGCAACAATTTATGCTATAATTCAATATTTACTTTAAACTCTAGACACTATTACAATATCACTGGATTTTCTATAGAAATATTTTGGTTATCGTAAGGTAAAAACCCTTCCATGTTTATTTGCGGTGTGGCCTTACGAGATACCTTTATTTTGAAAGGTTTTATAACATTAAAATCCATTTGAGGTGTGTTTCTCACGCTGGTTTACCAGACTGATCCAAGCATTATTTTTCTTATAATGCTCAGGTCAGACCGAGCGTATTTTTAGATCTAGTTTAGATGCTTTAGAGCTTCAGAAGGCGAGCTAGAGACCTTCAAGTCGTATTACCGTATATTTTATTTTCGCTGCATTAGTTGTTTTTATTTAATATCAATAATGAGGATAGGTTGTTATAACTATTCAGGCTGATGATTTGTTTAGTGTACTCTAATTGGTGTATGTAATTACCATTTAGCTTTATGTAAAGATCTATTGTATTTATATATTACTCATCACGACTGTGAGATTCTATTTTGTCTTTTTATTTCTTTTTACCCCACAATCCATCTTTCTAGCACTTGAATGCTCGGCACTTGAATACTGTGGATGTATTAGTGTCAACTTTTGAGGGTTGAAAGGGAGGGTCGTTACAAATGTGGTATCAGAGCTTAGGTTGAGCAAACACCTAGGCTTTGGTGGGGTTAACTCATTTAGATAGGGTAAGCGAGACCCTAGGATGAATTTGTGTGTGTATATATGAGTGCATATTTTTTATTTCTATAAAAATATTTTATATTGTGTTGATTTATCGGTTGAGTGGTTTATTAATTCTGGTTGGTACAGAAGGATCAACTGTATCGATAGGGGTTTCTAAACTCTTGAACAAGACAAATCGACGCAGTATTGTTTTGAAATCGAGTAAATGAAATAATTTTACCTAGTTTATATTTTATACTTGAAAGAATAAGTTTCAGAAATTAATATAGTTATGTATGATGTGTTTGGTTATTATAGAATGGTAATATTCGATTATTATCATTTATTGTTTGATTAGTTATGCTCAACTAATTTAAGAGCATCTACTATTTTGGTTGGATTTATAGTATAATGTTAATAAAGTTGTTTATTATAATCTTAATAAGGATAAATAATTATGAAATGATCTTATATAAGAAGTGAAGTTATAAAAGTATGATTTATAAATATGGTTCATGAATAAAAATGGATTTAAACTGGGAATTCGAAAACTTAAATCGCAGTGTTTTGGAAATTGTTTTCAAAGTTTTGGAAAAAATATTAATAGTATTTTTTTGAAAGTGTTTATGAATATAAACATTTAAAATGGATTTTTAAAGAGAATAAAATGCACTGAACTCACTTCGGTCATTCGAAAATAACTCTGGTAATGATTGCAACATCATCAGCGTTCATTTTTAAGTTTCTAAGCGAGAGATTGCCACCATAAGAATTTGCTTCAGAGTTGTTTGGTAAAACAAAGTTTGTTTTTTATTCCAAAAGAATGATTTGATATACAAAGGAGATACATATATTATTATTATTATTTCAAAATGATTTGAAATAAAACCGGGTGTTTAAATTCTGAAATTTTCAGTTAAGTGATATTATGGACTCATGTATCTTATCCATTTGGATAATTTGGTTTGTGTATCTCGTTTTGCGGCGTTGTTTGGTAATTTTCACTTACGAAAATCAAATGGGATTTTCGACAATTTTGAATAGTCGAAAACTACTGAATGGATATTATAATTTAGACTAAGTGTTTTATGGAAATATAAAAAATAAGTTTTTATAACTTATAAATTTGTGAAGTAGTAAGTTAAAAAAAATTAAATTTTTTAAATATTCTGTTTGAGTAAAAACTAATTTGAATTTGTATTTATATTCTTAGGGTGTAGAAGAGTGTTATACGAATATGAACATAAGTTTTAAAAGTGATTAATAAACATAAGTTGTGTTTTATAAAATGTTTATAAACTTAAGTTTTAAAGTAGATAATGAACATAAGTGTACTTTATAAAATGTTTATAATAAACTTTAAGTATGGAAGACCTTTAAAGATGAAGTTATGGCTTTTTGAAATGTGTATAAACTTGAGTTTTGTAGTGATTGATTTACATAAGTTGTGTTTTATAAAATATTTAAAATAAACTTAAGTAATAATTTTAAGAAATGGTTCATAAGTAATTTAGTATTAAATGGAATACTATTGGTAAAATTAATTGTGATTTATAATGAATGTAAAAAAATTTTGGTATAGTTAAGAAACCGATTGGAATAAATATGTAAGTTGTACGTAGACCATTTTATTTGCATAACTGTTTGATCCAGTTCCGAGTACACAATTTCGAAGTGATTTACACCGGTCCGGGTTAGGATTTTTCACTCGATTCTTGACGGCAAACACTGGATATGGATTTTTGATTTGATTTCGAAATTTTCTATCATAGTATATGGCTATGCAAGGAGAACGGTGGTTTCTAATCAAGAAATCAGATCAGAGTCCACACTGGAGAAGTCGAGTGAGCGATACTAGTTCGAAAGTGAAATTTGTGTGATCGAGTGAGTGATCGGATTTGATATTGCATACAGATGGTATATGTACATCCTACGGGCTTTAATAAATTTTATGTTGTTGACATAAGAAAATGCAGGTTATATGTTTGGATGTTATTTGTATGCGAGATACAGGTTTATGGAAGCAAAGGCTAGTTGATGCTTTTGGTTTCATGAGTAGAGTTTGTTTGCTCGACAAATAGGTACATGTTTATATTTTTGGTTTTGGTTGATGGTTTTATGCCCTAGATATAGGAAGCCACTTGGCTTTTGTTTTCATTTGTTGGTTTGGGCCGATGGTGGCGATATGTAGTTTTTTCGGTCGAGCCGCGCAAAGGAGATGCTGCCAAAATTTTTTGTGATTTTAAGAAACTTAGAGATTTAATAATCCTATTCAACTAATTGATTTTGAAAAGTTTAAGAGTTTGGAGGCATTTTTCTTACTTTGGGAATTTCGGGGACGAAATTTTTTTAAAGGGGGAATGTACCAACCCAGAATTTTAGTCATTGGTTTTGAATATTTAATTTATTTTAAATATTGGGATAAATGGGTTTTTACGATTTAAAACTTGAATTCAATTATATGGATTAATCAAACGGTGGAATTTTGAATTTAATATTTGAATAGATATTTAAATATCTAGATTTTTAATCGAATATTAATTTAATTGATTTGTGGTCTTATTTAACCTCTTTAGATTAATATATAATAACAATGAATTCATTTTGTAAATTTATTTATAGTAATAAATAGTTCGTATATTTAATCAGAAAATTTATTTTATTATAACGACTTGATTTTTATTGACGTATTTTAAATTTAACTTATTTGATTTTTCCATAATTCTTAATTTGGAGATTATTTAAATTATCGTTTGATGATTTTTCGGCAAATGACGGAGTTTTAGTAATTTTACAGAACCAAAATTTTAATAGTAATAATAATAACCAAAAAGCTAACCTTTGTATACAATGGAATTAGGTCTCAAAACTAGTTCTATTGCGTTTAGAATAAGGGCATTTGGTTAGGAACGCCAGCAAGCACATCTCGATTGGAGCTCATGATTTTGAGGGGTATAGTTTGGAGAGCATGCTATATAAGGACGCTCACTTTTCTTAATAGACCTAAACTCTAACCCTAACTCCTCCAAATCCAACAGTCGAGATAATCCATGGCACTAGAGGTCGAGATAGGCGACGGTGTCAACTAGAGAGTTATTCGTTATTGTGAGATGTAGGAGGTGAATGGTTGGATTGTCGATTGGAGGAAAGAAGTGGCGTAGAGCTCGAGATGAGCAAAAAACCTTTCTCGAGTTCGCCAGCGAGCTACAGGCAGTGTTAAGGGGCGACATTGGTGGCCTAGGTTGACGTGGAGAAGGGTTTTTGTTTGGAGGCAGTGCAATAGTCTCTGGTCACCTATGGCGGCGGCGGCGTGTTGAACGGTGGTATTTTGAGCAGCTATTGCTTGATCTAAGGTTGATGAGAGGAGTGGGGGTCGGTTCGTCTCGGTGTGGCCTTGCGGTGGGTGACGAGCGGTGGTGGTCAGAGCTCTAAGGCAGTGGCGGCGAGGGCTTTTGAGCAGTGGCTGGGTTTGAATGAAGGGGAGATTTGTGGTTAATCATGATTAGTTAAGGGTAATTGTAATTATGAAGTTAATTATATAATTAATTGTTTTAATTTAATCCAAATTATATAAAACTGAATAACTCTCTTATACGAGATCCAATCGAGACGAATTTTTTTGCATTATGCTCATAATGGCAAAGGCTACACGATGGAGCTGGTTAGGTTGAATTTGGAGTTAATGGAAATTTGGATTAAAATCGGATGTCATTCGATTTTAGTTCAAACGCTTCGGCCCCAACTGGGATTTCGGTGAGTATAACTTACCCTTTTGGATAAATCAGTATGTGATATAGTAGATAAATTTACTGTTTGTGTTTGGATGAAAGATTTCTTTATTTGGTTAAATAATCGCTTTGAAAAGCGATTAACATTTAAATTGAAATGTAGGAATTTTATTGAGAATTCTGGATTTCTCGATATTGTTACTTTTAATTTCTAGTTATTTACCTATTGATCTATTTTAGTTATATATCTACAATATAGATTTTTAAATGCCAAATTTGATTGTTGGTCATTTTGGACGTGACACCAACATAAGTGATATTTGAACCTTTTAGTAAAAAAAGGTAGTTATAGCACTGGTTAAGAACTATAGTAACTATTTGGCCTCAATATAGTATTTTGAAATTCTATAAATTGTTGATTTGGTTTGGAAATAATTTTTGATTTGGAAAAATGATTTTAAATCTGACTGTTTTGAATTTCTATGATATTTTAACTTAAAAGAGTTTTTAAACTTTTCTATTTTATTTCAACTTCTTTTATTTTTCTTTTCTAATAATTAAGTAAATGTTTTATAATTATCTTTGGAAGAATTTGTTTTAATAGAAAATTATTATAATAATAATAGTTGTATTCAAAAGTAAATAAAAAGGGGCTATCTTTTACTTAAAGGTGATTTTTGTTTTAAAGAAGATGGAAATATTTGAAAATAAATATTTGTGACACATTTTATATAAAATGTTGTAAATAAAAGAATGGATTTATAAATGATATCTTATAAATTTAAGGAGAGTCTTATAAGTGATATTTTATAAATAGGGAAGATATTTCCATTTGATAAATTTGAGAAATAAATCACATTCGTGGATTTATTATAATATGTGGAATGGTCGTTTTAAAGAAAGTTGGTGGATCTATTTTGGAAATTGGAAGTGTGATAAATTTTGAGATGTGTAAGCGGTGCTTTATAAATTGAAGTGAATTTATAAAAGGAAATTTATCATTTTGATAACTTAGAATAAATAAATTCCAGTTGGAAATTTATAGCAATATATGAAATGATCGTGTTATGAAAAGTCTATGAGTTTTATGGAGTTTGTCTATATTTGGAGTTTGGTGTTATATTTTGAGTTTTTTTAAAAGGTGTTTTGGAAATTTTATTTAGAAAATTTATAAATGAATGTGGAGTTTTATAAAAGAGTTGCAAATAAGTCGGGAATTTATAAAATAAGTTTATAAATGGTATTTTATAAAAAGAAGTTTTATAAGTAATATAAAAGGTGTTTATAAAGGAGGCATTAATAAAAATTTGGAATTTTATAAAAGGAGACTGTAATTATGTTATATATATATATATTAAAAAAAGAATTTATAAATGATATTTTATGAAAGGAGTTGTAAAATGAATTTGGAGCTTATACTTATTAAAGGTTTTTATAAATTGTTTTAAAGATTAGCAAGGGAGTTTTATAACTTGAAAAGCGGTCTTGAAATTTGGGAAGAAGTTTTATAAATGATTTTAGATATTTATAAAAGAAGTTTTATAAATGATTTTGATATTTGTAGAAGAATTTTATAAATGGCTTTGGATATTTATAAAAGAGTTTTATAAATATACTGGAGATTTATTAAGAGTTTTATAAATGGATATGGAATTTTAGTAAAGGAGAAGTTCATAAATGAAAGAGATTTATTAAAAGGATTTATTGAAGAAATTTATAAAAGAAATTGAGTTTGGAATTCCCCAAATTGACCTTCTTAATTTTGGTGGTGTAGACGTTAGTTCCATGCTTAACACCAAAGGAATAGTGTTTGGGTTTATCCTTATCTCCATTTCTTTTAAAAAAATACTTGTTTTTAATCCTTTTGACATAATTTGAAATAAGAAACCTTTTATTATGTTTTTGAATATACTTATACCATTGAGATATGTATATGAATACATTTTCTAAGTAAGGAAAGCGTAGCGTTTATTTGAATATACTTATGTTGTTGAGATATGTATATGGATATTTTTCCAAGTATTGACATGAGTATAAAGGGTTTGTGAATATATCTTTGTAACGGTATTTTAATACGAGAATTTACAAGGTAGCTTTAATTAATGAAAAGATTAATTAAAGAGGCTTAGTGGTTGCTTTGTGCTTAACCGTGCTTGGTTAAATCTCTGGTTGAATTGTTTGTTTGTTTGATAGTTAAATAACCAACGATCAAATGTTAGCACGTTTGACAAACTATCATTCTCTGTTCGGGGAGATCAGGATCGAATATATTATTCGAAAACCACTTCGAACCATCATAAGCATTTCGAATTGGAATATCTTGAAGATGATCGAAGTCGGAGTTTTTTGAAGTGCAAGAGCTACTTGTTACTAATCCTGAGGGTAATTCCAAAATAAATGTAGTAGAAGTAGTGCCTTCGATTTGTTCATATCCTGAACAACTTGTATGGATGAATGCTGGCATTGCATTGTTGCCTAGAGGGCAGTGTTAATATTCTACGTGGGATTGCTATTTAAAAGGTAAAACATAGTATCAAGCCTCAACAACCGAGAATGACTAAAACGTGGAATAAGCAGCAGGGCTAAGTGGGTCGCACCTATTACGGTATGTCATCACCCTTCTAGATATATATTCATTTATGGATTTGGTTGTGCATGAGAGCTCTTGGTTAAGTTTGCAAAGCAACCTGGGTGATGACATATTCGGTACTATCCAGGAAGGGGTAGGCTGGTTCTGTGTAGCAGGGGTGCAAGATATTCTTGTTGACCTTGGTACATTTTTCCAAAGGTGTACTATGACGAACGGTACTCCAGTAGCCCACTCATTAATGGAATCCATTCTCCAATAAGTGCCTTCGGACTTGATTGTATACCTATCATGTTGGAATTTAATTAATGTAAAATTTTCGACTATGATTCAACATTTACTTTAAACTCTTGACACTATTACAATATCACTGGATTTTCTATAGAAATATTTTTGTTGTCATAAGGTAAAAATTATCTGTGTTTATTTGCGGCGTAGACTTATGAGATACCTTTATTTTGAAAGGTTCCATAACATTAAAATCCATTTTAGGTGTTTTTCTCACACTAGTTCACCAGACTGATCCGGATGTTATTTTTCTTATAATGCTCAAGTCGGACCGAGCATATTTTTAGATCTAGTTTGGATGCTTTGGAGCTTTAGGAGACTAGCTGGAGACCTCCAAGTCGTATTCCGGTGGATTTAATTTCTGCGGAATTAGTTGTTTTTATTTAACAGCATTTGTGCGGACAGGTTATTATAACCGTCCAGGCTGATGATTTGTTTAGTGTACTCGGACTGATGTATGTATAATATAGTTTTTCTTTATATAAAGATATGTTGTATATTATATGTTACTCAACACGATATAATATTATGTTCTGTCATTTTATTCTTTTTCCCCAACAATCCATCTTTCCGGCACTTGGATGCTCGATACGTGAATACTGTGTATGTATTAGTGTTGACTTTTGAGGGTTGAAAGGGCGGGTCGTTACTGTAATCAAGAGTCAATTAATACCAAAATGGTTCCATGTACTTCATTATTTTCACTGTTGAATTATCATAGACATGAACAAGTGTTATGATACACATATAGTATGTTTATGATAAGTTCATATTGTTAGTACCTTCGGTATTTGTTTTGACAATAACAACTATAGGACATTATATAAAATATAGATACTAATGTTTTATCAAGCTATATATAGTATATAGTGCAGGATATTAGATAGGTATTGATTAAAAAGACTATACAATATTAAGAGTAGATTCAAGATGATGATAATTAAAGACTCATGAGTATTGAAGATTTCAAGATATTTCAGATAAGTTATAGAGTCGTTGAATTTATGTTAAAACCTTGATAGCACTTTCCTGATCTCTCTTGTCTTCTCTAATTTTATTTTAAAATTGTTTTTCAAAAATTCTGTTTTTAAAATAATCTTTTCAAAATATTTCGCAAAATGATTTTCAAATCTCTAATAATTATTAAGATATTATTTTAGTGTTTTTAAGTTTATATATGTTTAATTTTTTGTTTATACTTTAATATTTATAACTATATTGTTTTTTATATATATTATCTACATTATATTGAATATTCTTATTAAGTCTTTCAAAATTATTTCATGAAGTTTTACTAAGTTTTAATATGATTAAAATATGTATAAACTATGGTAAATGTTTGTACAAAGTTTAAAATATTTTACAAAACTTAATATTTTCAAAATAATTTTTATTAAGTAAATTTTCAAAATACAAAGGGATATGTCGACATATCCTCTGCAAGTATGTCGACATACTCCGTAAATTTCAAAATTTAAATTTTTAATGGAAGAAACTTTTCGTCATATTCTTCACAAATGGACATGACCGTTGTTTTCCTATATATACCAGACTTCCAAATGAATTTTTATTAACTACTTTCTTATTTTTCTCTCCTCTTGCATTCTCTTGTATTCTAAAATAATTTCAATCAAAACTCTGCCGAAATTCAACAAGAATCAAATTCAATCATTACTAGTTTGATTCTCTTTCATATAATATCTGATTTTTCTCATCCCTCTCAAGATTAAGTGCTATTCAAGAGTTATAGGATCGATTGTAATCAAGATTTAAGATCTTAGTCTGTAAACTCTATCAAATCATACTATTATACTCTATGGTATGCTTGGTATCCCCGAATCCAATTAGAAGTCATTATAGCCTGTCTAAATCAATTGGGTGTGCTTAGTAGCCCGTAGTGGGTGTGCTTATGGCTCGGAAATCAAGAGGCTCTACCCAGAAGCCGAGATTCTGGAGGGTGTGTCTCATAGCCTTGAAATCGAGATTGTATTTGCATTTACTAGTTGAAAAGAAATCCATACAAGGAATTTTGTGGGACTGGATGTAGGGTGACTCTGAACTAGTATAAAATCCTGGCGTGTTCTTTCCTTTTTACTTTTACTGCATTTACTTTTATCCGTACTTTGAATCTATGATTGTTTCTACGATTGTAAATTCCATCATTTCAAATAAAATCTTAAAGAATTTGAATAATATTCATATAATCCATTAAACACTATTCACCCCTCTCTAGTGTTCATCTAGCCTTAAGGTTCCTATTCCGCTGACTCACATATATAATATAAAACAAAAGTAAATGAAATTACACGTAGTAGATATGATTTGATTTGATCGAATAAATGAGTAATCGAACTTTGTGTGACAAAGTACGATTAATGATAACTGAAGTTGAGCCAACTTATTTCTCTAAGGTCATGTATTTAAAGAGTAGTTTACAAGGTTAAAGTTAATTTCATTTATAGAATGTTTTTTTACAAAATCATACAAGATAAGGGTTTATGTGAAACCCCAGCATATTCTTGACCAAGGAATTGGCAGGTTATGCAAGTCAAAAGACTACACGTAATAATTTTATGTGAGGGTTAATCCTTGACCGACATTGATGAGTTCCTCTCCCTTATTCGTAAGAAATCGCTATTCCATCAGGATGCTAAGAAGAATAAATTAGATTCTCCTTATAATTTCCCTATTCCTGTTGGTTTATGAGAAATTATAAATAGTACTCCCCTAATAACCCACTTTCTGGCATAGTCATTGGTGCTTTCGTAATGTTTGAAGCACATAAGGAAGACGATAACGTCATCTACATTCTTGCCCTTGTATATAGTCTTATTGATGCTAATGTCGTTGTCTCTGCTTCAATATCAATTCATGATACCTCTGTTAATGCAAACAATGTCATGTTGGAAGCTTCTGCCTTAGTTAATGCTAATGCCAGTTCTAGTATAATAGGTCCTACGACAAATTTGAAGTGCTGGTCATCTCTTTTTAGTCGTAAACCAAGCAATGCTAGCAAGTATGTTTTAAAAAACTTTGAAGTTAGCAATGTTGGTAAAGTCCTTGCTCCACCCAAAGAGGTTGTCAAAGTTGGTAAGGCTTATTAGAAAAAGTGCCTTATGGGTTTTTTCTTAGATATGAACTTACCTTATCGTATTGTCAAAAATTACTTGACAAGGGCTATGTTCTTTTTTGACTTCTCTTGCCCAAAAGATCGTGTTGAAATCTTTAAAACAGACCCATACATTATTCAGGATAAAGTATTTAAAATCTCCCAATGGACCCCTACCATAGATAATGCCCGAGAACATGTTGATTCAATCCATGTATGAGTCAAGCAATCAAACATCACATCGCTCTTTAAGCCCTTAAAAGGATTGAATTGGTCCTTTTGTTATATTGGTAAATTAATTTGTTTCGACGAGGCTACTGAGCATAGAGATCGATTGGCATATATTAGAGTATATTAGAGCCCTTATTGAAATCACTCTTGATAGAGAGTTGCCCACTTCGCTTTCTGTTTATTTGTCTGAGCATATTTTTGGCAAAGTTGTATCTTTCCTCTAGACACCACCGATTTGCACTGTGTGCTGCTCCTTTGGACATCTAGCATCATCTTACATTCACGCTTCTCACCCTGATGAGACTGAGCTTACTATTCCAATCCATCCTAAAAGACCACTTCATAAACCCATCAAAGAATGGCATGTAAAGCCCCATGTTGTCCTTATCCGAGATAAACCTTATATCCCTAACACCATCACTTCTACATAAGTCCTCTCTAGTTCGAAGAAATTTACCGCTTTTGTTCTCAACTCTGCCTAGATGGTCGATGTGGAGCCACAAATTCCTCCTGTACTTGCACATGCAACTCCTATGTTGGTTATATGTGAAAATTTTAGTGCTATCTGCAAAGATCTTGACGATGGAAAATAATATTTGATAAATCAGACTGTTCTTGTATCGATGAGCATAACTCCTACCTAACAGTATCTTACTAGTATTTAATATGGATCTACTCCTATTTTCTTCGTTATGTATGTTGTAAAGTGATGTATGTGTATGTGTGAGTTATAGTTGTTGAGGTTTCCTGCCTCACACCTGTACTTATTTTGTCTATATGAAAAGTGGAATGGGCAACTTAAAAAACCAACTTGCCTTGGCAAAAAAAATTGCCATGACCAATATCAAAAAATGAAAAATAAGAAGAAAATGAGAAGATCTAACATTACATATGTATGAAATATGAAAGTATATAAACATGTACCTTTGATCCTACTGGTTGTTGACACATTGGTTATCAGCAACCTCCTCTTTGAATTCCAAATTCCTTGTCCATGAATGGAGGTTGCAAGTTTCACTTCTTGGTTTCACAATTTTTTCCTTTAGTTTGAGAGAGATGGGTGCTAGGTTTTCTATTTGTTGTTATGTATTAGGGTTAAAGAGAAAGTGATGTATTTATAGGCATTTCGAGCCATAGGATAAAATTCACTTTCACTGTTTCTCTTTAATTAATAAATGATTTACCATAAATAAAAAACTTAGCCCCCTCTCCTCCCATTGCTTAGTCGACCACCCTTAAAGGGTTTTATGGGCTCAGAACTAATTTACCGAACTATTTGATTAATTTGTTAAGCCTAAATTTTAAATAAATCAGCATGTAACAATTATACATCGTTTTACTTAATTTTTAGGCTTCGGACAATTGATTAAAATGCAATAAAAAATCAATAGAACATTTGCATTAACTTAATTTATTATTCATTTATAACATTTATAAATTAATTAAATTGGCTAAATTTGGAAATTAGCTAACAACGAAATTTTGTTGACTTACGGTGTGAACTCTGTCCTTGATCAATATTTAAACAATTTAAACACTGAAGTTTGTATGGATTTTATTGAAGTATGGTATCGGGTACTAATTCATAGCTTATAGATCATGTAGGAAAACTCCAATTTCTAATCTTCATAATAAGCTACACTTTGTAATGACATTTTGTGCACGTATTCTCTTCATCATTACTGTATCACTTAGATATCCAGATTTTGGCCTATAGTCAAAAATCCTAATGTTTGCATAAAAAATTGGCAAACACCTTCAATCAATTTGTTGTAGAGCTGTGAATACGGGATATATAACACAGCAGTTATATTTATATCATGCTTAATTTGCAAAAAGCAGATCACATATAGGCTATGTAGAAAGTAAATTGCAGTAAGCGAAGAATACAAAGATTTATAGTGGTTCGGCCAGAGTGTGCCTACATCCACTATCCGTTTTTACTATTATTCCTATAGATCTTTGATATAATGTCCGAGAAACAAGATACAATGATTTGAAGCTCAATAGAAAGTAAGATATATCTCAAAGAAGTCTATTCTTTGAATCATGTTTGGCTATTTTGACTGCCTATTCTTGGCTGCCTATTCTTGTTCGGTTGTCTTTGTTAGGCAGTTCTTGTTAGGTTGCTCCTATTAGGCTGCTCCTATTATGGAGATCCTACTAGGCTGTTCCAATTAAGGGGATCTTGCTAGGTTGTTCTTATTAAGGAGATTCTGCTAGGTTGTTCTAACTAGGCTGCTTCTACTAGACTGCCTGCTAGGAAGTTCCTAATTTTATCTGACTTGTCTTCCATTATTGTTGTAAGCTTGGCTCTTTAGAATTATCCCCTTCATTGGTTCGGCTCCCCTTGGTTCAGTGTCTCCTTTGTTCGGTGAGCACCTCCACTCACAGCTCGGTGAGCTCTTCCACCTTCGGTTCGGTAGGCATCTCTGCCTTCAGTTCGGTGTGCTCTCCATAGGCTTGGCTCGGTGTGCACATCCTTCCTTGGTCCAGTTATTTATGCCCTTCCTTGGTCTGGTCTTTGGACAATGCCGCCCCTCTTAACCGAGCATACTGAACAAGATTTCCTGTTCGGTGCCCAAAGGGGTACCAAACAAGATTTTCTATTCGGTGCCCAAAAAGGATACTGAACTAGATTTTTTGTTTGGTACCTTGGATACCGAACAGGGAGAGGGGGGCTTGCCTTCGCTTCCTCTCAACTGCTCCTCGTCTCTTGTCATCTCTCCTTTCTTCCCTTCCTTATGTTGGAAAAGGTTAGCCACTCAACAGTTGGATTCCCTCTCAGACCATTCCACATGCTCCATAAAAACAATGTTCTTGTCAGGACTCGAACTCGAATGGGTTGGCTGAAAGGCAGAAGTCTTTACCATTGCGATACGCATGCTTTTATGCCATAACTCTTTCATTTTAATTCATAACAGAATGAAGTTTGGACCAATAGCTTTGTATCATTGAGTAGGGTTTCCAATGCCTCTGAACATTCCATTTTCCTAAATTAGGCAGTAGCTTTCCAAGGTGGGGTTCGAGTCGGTTAGGTGATAGACAAATTTTAAGATGATCATATCTTCCAATCCGTAGTTCGAATTAAGATGCAGTTTCGACCTATGTGCATGTCCTGAACTTGGGAGCATTTTTCAATAGCTTTGACTATATTTTTTACTATACCAGATTTGCCCTTAGCGCTTCGACTTGCCCTTGTGATTACATAATGGTGCCTTTATTATGCACCTTCCGACCATTTTTATGCTTCTTAACGTCTTTTCGTATTCACCATGCTATGGGTGAAAATGCCCACAACACTTGTGTAACATCCCCCTACTTGAAGGCTCAAAACTAACGGCTATGGATGCTGCAGTCATCCATAGTTATTAATCCTCAGCGACCAAATACGGCGGTGTTAGATTCATTGATACACAGAAATACATGAATATGGAAAAATTTAAAACATCAAACAAGATCATATTCCATTTCAAACATTTCCAATTCATTGCATAATCCCACAATCGTTAACCACGTTCAGAGAAAATATATTTATTACAACATATGCCAAGAGCGACATATGAAGATGCCCCCTTGGATGATCAGAGTATATATAGACAATATATCAACTTTGCCATTACAAACAACACAGCGGAATCAAATAAAAGAGAACTCTATATAGCTATCATGCCTCCTTCATATCTCCGGAAGCTTTATTCGTCTAATGAGGTACCTGTAAACTTCAACTCTCAAACTACTCAAAATCAATTGAGTACCAGAGAGTTTAAGGGGGAAAATAAATTTCGAGTCAGACATAAAGCCTGGTATGAATAATAATCTATCATCTTACATCATTTAGATATCTAGTGAGACCACGCCGCTTAGCGGAACGGGTTTTCCCCTCACTAGTACCCTAAAATCTCTATAAAACTGTATACTGTGCTCCTACATCCACAATGGTTACAACAATTCAAAACAATATGATATGATGATATTCAAAACAAATGAATCAATTATGGATTACCCATCCCTATTCATTTTGACTATTTGTCTCAGTTATAGTTTCTAGGATTACTATTAATCTAATAGTTTTCATGGGCTAACTAATAACCGGTAAAATATATAAGGACTCCCTTTCCAATTACATAGTTTTCATGGGATCACTATGAACCTATTGGTGACTCCAATATCTTTACACTTATTCTAGTTTTCATGGGTTGACTAGGAACCTATTGGTATCTCCAATATCTTTTCTTCTTGTCCTAGTTTTCATGGTTTGACTAGGAACCTATTGACATTTGTCAATATCTTAATTTGGATATAGTTTTCATGGGCTAACTACAAACCTACTGGCCCCTGCCAGTATCAAAATCATAGGTTTCATGGGCTTACTATGAACCTGTCTTTCTGACATCTTCCTTTATACATAGTTTTCATGGGCTAACTATGAACCTATTGGCCCTTGTCAATATATTTCCTATACACAATTTTCATGGGCTTACCGAGAACCTACTATCCCCTGCCAATATCTTTTCCTTTAATATTTTAGCATCCTATATTCTGGTCTTCCCGACCTCCTGGATGCAATTCTACTCATTCATAGTTATTAATCCTCGGCGACCAAATACGGCGGTGGTAGATTCATTGATACACAGAAACACATGAATATGGAAAAAAATTAAAACATCAAACAAGATCACATTCCATTTCAAACATTTTCAATTCATTACATAATTCCACAATCGTTAACCACGTTCAGAGAAAAAATATTTATTGCAACATACACCAAGAGCGACATATGAAGAAGCCCCCTTGGATGATCAGAGTATATGTAAGCAATATAACAAATTTGCCATTACAAACATGTAACGACCCGTAATTTTTAACGATTTTTATAATGCAATTAACTGAATTTTCTTGAAAATATAATAATAAAAATTTTGCAATGAAAATTTGATATTTGGTATGCGTCTACTTAAACATAGCCAATGATAGATTTTCATCTGAAAATATGAAAGTTATTTTTGTGGTGTAATTTTCAATTTCAATTTAAAATCAGTTAATTTGATGAAAATAAAATATTTTTTGAAACCAGAATATTTTTTATATAATAAAAAAGTAAATCATTTTCTCAGTGAAACGTCATATTTCATTTCACCAAATTTAGATTGCTATAGCCCCGTTTATCTTATTTTCGGCGAATTAGCAGCACTTTTGGCAGCGAATATCGACTTCTGATAGGATTGTCGTATCGCTGATATCTATGTACCATTCTGTTTATCTCGTCGTGCTAATCTTCGTAGTATATTCATTTGTGCATTTCGGTGTCCGGTACGCGGCGAAATCAACAAAATAGTTAGCTGTATCGGTACCCGTTTTGACCTTTTGGTTTTGTTTTGACCATTCAATTATCCACCGTATAATACCAATAGCCAACAGACTTTATCAATTCCAGAATTTAATAGCTGGCTATTGTTATTCCCTGACCTTTGCTTTTCCCATTACATTGGTATACAGTTATTTTGGTTCGTTTATTCACTTGTGTTCCTTCCTACTCTTCTTCGTTTCTGTTCCATCATTTGAAAGAAGAAAAAAACTTTCTTATATCGTTCTGGAAGTTTGCTCGACACTTTCATGCCGCCTAACCTATATATTTTTCAATGAACCAGACTGCATACCCCATCAGAGTTTGGCCTCGCAAAACCCCATCACTACTTCCCACAAGCTCACAGACCCACAACAGCCACCTTGAACACCACTCTCCCACCTCCAACTGTCAGCCTGACAGCATGCAGCAGACCGCACGCATGTCCCCCTTTTCCAAACTTCGCCACCTAGTTTCACTCATCACCACCTCTTTTATCCATGTAGCCTCCCATAGCAGCAATCTCTCTACCATAACTGTAACGACCCCGGATTTTATATAAATTTAAATCGATAATTAAATTAATTTTTGAATAAAAATTAGGAAATTTAATTGATAAATTGATTCGAGTTTCCCCGAATTCAAATAGAATATATGTTAAATCGTTTAAATTTAAAATTTTGTATATATATGTGAATATATATGTATATGTGCAGATATGAGTAAATTTGAATATATATGTATATATTTGATTTGAATTTAAATCTTAAATAAATGGTTTAAATATTAAATATAAGAATTTTAGACTTTGACACAAGAAAGAAAATAAATAAATGATTTAAATTTAGGATTGATGGTTAATATATAAAATAAATACAAGACAATAAATTAAAGTAATAATAGTAATAAATTAAGCTAGAAATAGAAATCAATAAATAAAAGATAAATATTAAGTAAACAAATAATTGCTAAAATTTTAACAACAAATTAAACTCTAGAAAATTCATCTATATTACGAAATAAATAAATTTTATAGTTTTATACGATATAAAGTAAATCTTGATATCATAAATCAATACAAACAATACAAATAGAATAGACTACAAAATAATAAAAGAAAAATAAAATAAAATAGAAGTTCATTTACATTATAAAGTAATGAAATAAGTAAACACATTAATAAAGCATAATGACATGTTAAAAATAGAATCTATTTATATTACAAGGCATAAAACAAAAGGATATATATGAAAGGATGGTACAAACAACAATTATCTCATACATGTACATGCCGTATAAAAGTGGATAAGTATGAACAAACAAAATAAAATATATATTTGTACAAGTTAATTAATGTAGCCACCACCCAAAATCATATCAGCCAACAAAAGGAAAATATCTCTGCCTATTTGGTACAAAAGAAAATTAATAACCCTGTACAAATTTATCACCCAGTACTAAAACAAATGAACACACTGTAAACTTCATTTCTTTCCATCATCTTCATTTCAAGTTCGTTTATTCTAAGCTAAGTAAAAAAATCCATTTCAAACTATAAACAAATGCAACTCAAACAACTGAAACAATTCAACACAACTCAGAGATCAAAGAAGAAAAAATAGAGTTTCAGCTAGCAGTTCTTCAACCTGTTCAAAAATTTGGAAAAAACTCTATTCTTCTTTCTGGAAAAATGAGGTGAGTAACATATTTTTCTTTTAATTTAAAAGTATAAATCTGTTGCAAACACGTCTGTGAACAAGTATGTTTGTATGTATACATGAATACTCTGAGTAGAATTAAGTGATAGATTAATGTGTGTATGTTGACTCCTATGACATCTTGTGCTCTATTCAAGTTTCAGTTTTGAGTTTGAAAAATCTTTTCCTCTCAATCTACTTACTGATTGAACTCGAGATTAAAACAAAATTTGTTTGTTATAGTGTATGTTAAAGAGTAAAAATCTATTTAAGCTTAATCAACTTGTTAATCTCTTTGGGAATCAAGAAATCTGAACCCAACTTCAAATTAGTCAAATTTTGAATTTCTTAATTCCTAAATTCAGGTGTGTAAATCGAATCCACATGCTTTAACATGATTTTTAAAACAAAGATCATAATTTTAGAGTGGGAATGGAGGAGCAGTTCAAGGTTGTTCGAATTGCAATCTTTTGGCGATTTCTGGTGATCCTCTGGTCCGTAGGGGTTGGGATCTTTACTGGTGATATAAGGATGATCGGGGATTCGAGGAAAAATAGTGCAGTGGTGGTCAGAGGGTTGTGGTGGCGGCGGTGAGTTCGTAAGGTCTGTAGACCTAATTTTGTCAAAGTTAAGTGATTCGTCTCGTTCGTCGTCTAGAAGTGATCGAGTTGCTTGGGGTTTTGGGATATGGAAGCGTGGTGGTTGACGAAGTGGTGGCCGGAGTTGTATGAATTCTGGTGGCGTGGTTCGTCGGCGGTGGGTGTTTTTCTGATGAGGTTGTTTCCAGGAATTGGATCGTGGGTTCGATTTTTGGTTCGTGGGTGCTATCGTCGTTCCAGGTGGATGATTGAGTAGGCGAGGTTGTCAGTGATCTGTCGATGGTCGGGAAGATGGCCAGAGGTGGTCGGAGAGGTGTGCACTATGCACACGTGCACGTCATTTTAGGATTTGTTTGAGGATTCGAGAAAAATTCAAGTTTCTCGAGTTTTTCGTTCGATTTACTCGAAGCAGAGGGGAAGCTCGTGTGTCTCGAGTCTTCGCTCGAGAGTTTTAAATGTTTTCTCGGGTAAAATGGTTTTCAAATTTTTACATTCAGCAAAATCAAGTTTAAATCAATTATCTTAAAACTATATTAAGTAATGATTAATTAAATAATGTTGTTAATTTAAGTTAAGAAGTTATTTTAGCTTTAATTAATTAAGTTAACACTTAAGATATTTTTAAATCTTAATTAATATTTATTTTAATTAAGTAGTTAATTAAAGATAAAATGTTAGATTTTAATTTAACTAAAAGCTTTTTAAGTTAGTAATAATTTGATTTCAAGATTAGTAAGTGAGATTTTTAAATGATAATTAAGATAAATGATTTATTATTTTATTAATTAATTGATTAGATAATTAAAGATAACTAATTAATAATTAGTGATTAATTAATTAAGTAATTAAGTTGTAATTAGTGACTAATTAATTAAGTAATTAGAGATAATTAATTTGTAATTAAGGATTAATGTAGTTAATTTTAGTTAATTAATTAATGAAGAAATTAAAGGTTAATTACTGTAATTGGTTAAAATAATTAATTTGTGTAATTAATTAAGGATAATTACTTAATGTAATTAGAGTGCAATTAATCATTGATTAAAGATAATTAATTAAATGGTGGATTAAATAATTAAAGGTTAATTATTTAATAATTAAAGGTTGATGAATTTTAATTAAAGGTTAATTAATTTATTATTAATTGTTAATTAATAAATGATTAAAGAATAATTAATCAAAATGATTTGTAATTTATTAATGTTAATTAACCAGGATTTGTAATTCATAAGAAATTAATCTGATTTGAATTAATCAGACAATTAGCTGATCTTACTTATGAATGTTTGGATTCTATTGGATGTGAATTGTTCGATATCCCTACTAGGTGATGCTGTGTAACAACCCGTATATTTGGACCATTTAAATTGACAATAATCCACACATGTCAACTTAAATAATACAAAACACGAATCATTATGGGATTATAAATACATAAATGTAAATGAGAATCAATACAGCATCACAGACACAGAACAGTCACAGAATAATGCAGCGGAAAATACATCGTCATAATAGCAGTTCATGAAGCCACTATATAAAATACAACAATGTCTTAACATCAAGTGACTAATACAAAAATGTCCAATAGACTAGGACACCAATACAGGAATAGAAATAGACTGATAAAGATAAATGCTAAGCCTTCAGCATATTCAACCAACCTTGTTCAGCAAACTGGATAGCTTCAGACTGACCCGAGCATATACAAAAGAAACACCCGAGTCAGGACTCAAAATCTTATACAATAAAATCAAGTGCAAGGGAATAGTTCATAACTTAAAGATGGATAAAATAACATCTCTAAGGATCCGATAAACTATCTATATTTACAATAGAATACGATAGATGGATAATGTCTAATCAGTAAAGTACGATATTAAAATAGTGTTAAGGCGTTACCATAATCCCCTTAACACATTTTATTCCCAAGAGCATATACAAGACCGTAGTTTCGCCAAAACCGGAAATCACCAGAGGGCAATCCATATACTAAAGGTACAAACCAAAACGTAGTGGTCGCGAATAGGATAATCAGTATGACAAGGTACATGAGGCGATACCAACTAGGATACTAGTAGTTGCGTGATCCAGACTGATGTTGAGCATAGCAGCTACTACCTCAACACCGCGAAACAACACTTCCAAATCAAGGGGTGCACCCAAATCGAATCACAAAAGTAATAGATATGGTATCGAAGAAGTGTGTCCGCTAGAGGTAGCGAACCTCAATGGCCTGGCGCGGTTCCTGTTTTAGTCATGTCAGGGGTCATCCAATATCGTTCTCTTTCTTCAGTCAACGCGTTCACCAAACCATCCACTTCGTTCTGGATCAACACTTCGCGTGTAATAGTTATTAAAGTGGTTTTCGGTATCGACAGAGAGTATGTCCATATCCGATCCCGGTCTCTTTAATAACTACGTATTTATTACCCAATGGTCATTTAAGTTAAAGTTTAAACAAATCAAAGTCCGAAAGTCAAGCTGCAAATTTGACGTCCATAATTTGACATTTCATGATTCAATTTATTTCGGATATTAAAACCTCTTTCCAAATGCAATCTTTTAGTTCATCATTTGAGTTAACAGTATAATTAAGTATTCAAATTCAATTTAATAAATCTCACTTATTAAATTTAGTTAATACTCCAATTAATTCGGTTTAATGGTAAATTTTAGTTCACATCATTTAAACCAAATTCTATTCATTTCAATTCGTATTTACATTCATCGATACATTAACCATAATCATAAATTTGATTAAATCAATTTTATTAAATTTAAAATCATTTTAAATTTAAACTATCACTAAATTAAATCCATAAAACTTTAGTTAGTTTCGTATTCCACTTAAGTCAAATTTTCTAAATCTCAAACTTAATTTATGTCAAGTTTCAAATCTATTTAATTAAAACCGATTTTAAATCTAAATCTAACAACTTAATAAATTTTCAAATTATTAAATTCTAACTTCCTTGTTTTTAAATCTCATTTCAAATAAATTTTCCAATTCATTTTATTTAATTAAATAGGTTTATTAATCCGTTTCAATTAAACTCCATTAATTTATTTCTTATTAATTTATTTCGATTTAATCCATAAATCAAATCCATTAAGTTCGTTACTAAATTTCCAAACAAATTGTTAAGTTCATTCCTTAATTTCAAATAGATTTCAATTTCAAAATAATTTTTGTTGACCAATCGGGTTTCTTATTTTTAATTGTCTATCCTAGACCAAGTTGTTTAAGTGGATATTTATCATTTCAACCCGATATCATTCAATATAAAACAAAGCATAGCAAAGGGAACTTGCAGTGTGATAACTGGGATGGTGTCAAAGTAAATAAACAACCAATAGAAAACATACATAACAATTTAACAATTGATTCAAATAATCCCGAAATAATCATATTAACTCACATTTGTTATTATGCAAATTAATACAATTATTCCTAGAATCCACACTATTATTTCCTGCGGATTAAAGATTATTACATTATGATTTTTACTTGGTGTCCGTTATCAAATTTCTACATCAATCGTACATATCAATTTTAATGTCACTATTATTTACCCTAATTAACATCATATTACAGTTCAACATGTTTAATTAAATTAAACAATACATGGCGTCAAATTTTAGAAATTAACAGTTTATTTCAACCAAATTTTAACAATCAACAATCTAATATCCAAATTTAATATTAACAACAATTATCACTTGATTATCATAGCATAATAGATTGAGTCGTGAATAAAATATTCACCTTGCGTGGTTGAAGAAGATGACGGCGAAGCACGAAGACGAATAGATAAAATAGACGACACAAGCACGAATACGAACTACAAATCAAACAAAAGATTGTTCAACAATAGTTTAATACAATGTATATATATTGATTTGTATATATATAACGTACCAAAACAAGTCGGGATGAGAGCGAATGAGCCGAAGCGATGTCCTAAGAATCCGGAGCGGTGGCTGAAACAACACGTAAAGTTTATTAAAACATATATGCAACCTGGAGACTAACTAACAACAGCCAAAGCCTGTATATATCAACACAAAACATGCACACAGAGGGAAACATGCAGTGGGTAGGGGCTGCGATGGATGGGGTCGAGCATGGAAGCGGGGCTGTCGTCGCATGGATGTTGACGTGTGGACAGGGGCGGCGAACTGGGTGGGTGGCGGAGCGGAGGCTGGGAGGTGGTGAGGCGGACAGCTGGGTGGGTACGGGGCGAAGGCGGAGGCTGGGCGGAGCGGGCGGCGGGCGGCTGGGTGGGTACGGGGTAGGGCGGAGGAGCTGGGGACGGCAGTGGGCTGGGGACGGCAGGGGCTGGGGCGGAGGGGCTGGGGACGGCAGTGGGCTGGGGCGGAGGGAGGTGAAGTAGGGCGGCTGCTGGGGCAGGCGGAGGTGCCGGGCGGAGTGGGTCGTCGGGGAGTGGGCTGAGTGGCCGGGCGGAGGCCTGGGCTAGGGCGGGGCGAGTGGCGGGCAGTGGGGAGGCAGAGGCTAGTGGTGGGTGGTTGCATGAGTTTGCAGTGGAGGGGGAGAGTTTACACTGAAGTTTCTTTTTAAAAAATATAAACTAGAGAAGAAGAAGGAGGAAAGGAGTGCCGAGACGTACCAGAGAAGCAGTGAAAATGAGCTGAGTAATAAATGCGAGGAGAGGGTTGCAGAGATATATACAGAGATGTTTAGAGTGTGCATACGTCAGTGCAATGATGATTTCAAAGTGGAGGCTGTTGGATTTCCAAGACAGCTGAATAGACTTCTTGAATTTTGAACGTTGGGCGATTGGGTACCGGTTTGTGTGGCGTAACGGACCAGTTTGTACTCCGTTAACCAATTAATAACTTGCAACGCCGAACTCCGATTGACACAAACAAATATACCATTTTGATCAGCGCGGCGAGGCGGACACAACGGTATAAAGATATTGATGGTTTGACATTGTTTGCGAAGTGGTAAATCTTATTGAACCATTTTCTCGAGCGACAATTTAACTAGCAATTAAAAACGGAATTTGACGAAATGAAATGCGCCGTCATGATCAGAATATTTTTCTTATGCAACATTGTGAAAAATATTTGAGTTCGGACGATAGAAAATTTACACATAAAATTTAAACTAATATGTAAATTCGGCGAGCGAAATTTACTTCAATATTTTTCGACGAAATTTGGCGTACGCCTATGTCTATCTAGGCGCATTCCAAATGTGAAGTTTGAATGGCAACGGAAGTTGTTTGTGAATATTTGAAATTTCTATTACGGAGAATGCAGCAAAACACCGAAGAATAAGATCGATGGAGCTAAAGATGTCCAAATTTTGAAAAACGAAAAATGTCGTCTTTGTCAGAAGATGATTTAGAATTTTTCTATGTAAAAATATTTAGGTTCGGAAGATAAAAATTTTCACGTTTTAAAATGAACTGATGTGCAGTAAAACGTGCACGAAATTTACTGCGGTATTTTCCGACGAAACTTTACCCATATCTACAATCATCAAGGCGCAATTTAGAAACAAAGTTTGGACGTTGATTGAAATCGTATGTAAGTTTCACATTTTATATTAAAATAACGGTTCTAAAATTTTTAAAATTGGGTCGGAATTTCAGGGTCGTTACATGCTGTGTGATATGAATTGCTTTAATTCAAGCTGTGATGAATGTAATTTATTTTATCTATGATTTATCTGTGAATCTGTGAATGAACGATAAGCGTTATAGTTATACCGCTTATCAACTATATTTCTGTATTCTGATCTGTGATGATTGAATGATGTTGCACTACTGTGTGAAACCCCTGGACCACACTTTTACACACACAAATATGGATTTCACGAGGAAATCGATTAAGTCACAGATGATTTAAATTTAATATTTTGAAATTGAAATTTTAATTTCAATTGATTTTGGAAATGGATTTGGGTTAAATGTTAAAGCTTTTGAAAAGGAGTTTTGAGAATAAAGTTATTTTGAATAACTTGGTAAAGTTTTCCAATTTAAATAATTTAATTTGAATTTGAATTCAAAATTTGGAATTTAATTCCATGTTTGGAAATTATAGTTAAAGATGTTATAAATGTGTTTATATGAAATTAAACCATTTTAAAAATATGGTTTTGAGTATTTGAATTTAACCCAAAGACTTTAACTCGTATAAATGAATCAGATTTTCCGAAATGAAAACTAATTGTTTTCAAATGATAAAAGCTTTCAGATAAGAAATGAAATTCCAGTTTAATTAAAGGAATTTCAAGTTTGAATTGGAAATGGTTTTCCGAATTATGAATTAATCTTTGTGAAAGTTTGTTGAACTTTGTTTTGAAATTGGAAAGGTGTACCTTTCGTATAAAAGGTCGAAATGGAATTGTTTTGAAAGCTATCAGTTAAATCTTTATTTTAAAGATTGGACGAGTTAATCCAAATTGAAAGGGAAATTGATTTGGAAAATCTATGAATGAATCTTTGTGAAACTGGGTGAACTTTGTGAATTGAATCTTTTTGTTTAAAAAGATTAAAATGGTAATGTGTTTAAACCATTTGAAAGAGAAGTTTTGGGTAATAAGTTGTGACTTAATTGAAATCCCAATATCCATATGTTTTTAAATATGCGCTCGTTATTCGGTTTAGCCGGGAAAGGACCTTTGTGTCATATAACCCATTCCGAATAATGATACGACGTTATGGATAGCATTTGAAGACCGGCGGTGAAGACCGGATATTTTCGAAAATGAAAGGACAACTCGTCGAATGTCTCTGCATCGACTGGTCCCCGGTATAGAGATTTTATCACCCTTTGTGATGGGAAGTCCGGACGTGATTAGAAATTATCCGGATTTGCAAGGGCTTCTTCGGAAGTGCCTTTGGTTCTGTTCGGACCCGGAACAGACTTGTATGGTTGTATGTCTGACACTACACTTTGAGATATAAAGCTGATTTCTTTCAAATACATTTCTGTTTGGTGGCGGAGATTTATTCTCTTAGCTTAACACCCTTCTCTGAGACGTACAAGCTCAGAGGTTATGTAGTTGAAGGTAATCAGTGATATACTCCCAATTTGGTAGTGTGGCATGTTGAGTGCTGCTGTGTGTTGCTGATCATTTGTTGATCAAAGCATGGCTTTGTGAAAAAGCGTAGCTTTGTGGACGATACCTCATCGGACCTCACAAACCGAAAATGGTCGAAACAGGAAAGATGCGGCAAGTTTTCAGGGGTAGCTCCCCTAGGGTATGTCCATTCCTTCTAGAAAAAGGTGGTATCATGGTATGGAGCCCAGATATTTCCCTGTGTGGTTTCTCCAATCTCATTTACTCTGTGTGATTGTTGCTTTGTGATCGAGAGGTCTCGGATAAAGGTCGCAAACGACCGGGGGTGGCATATCTCAGGTTTACTACCCGGGAAGGGGGTAACCGGCCTTGTGTTGGCAGAGAGCCAGGTGGTTCTCGGGGCGTCACTCCAGAGGCGTTCCCATATGGCATAGGAAGTTCCTTAGCCTGACCATTTGTTGGAAAATCCAAAGAAACAATATGAGCCCTGTACGGTTTTAGTTGTAGAACCTACCATTCAAAATGGTAGCTATAGCAGGCATAATATAATGGTACCTATGCTGGCTAAGATTAATATTATACTTTCGAAATGTTTTCTGCACTATGCACTAGTAATAATATCAAAAGAGTTTTTGCGTAGTAAGCATGTTTGACTATCATAAGAAGAAATCTCCTCCAAGTCTGTGATTGCATTGTGTGTGTGGTGGGAGGTCTTATGGTAGTTTCATTTTCCAAAAAGCATTGCAAATTTCAATTTTACTTTGTTTTCCAAAGCCAACTATTTTTGTTGCTCACACTAGTCCCATGACTGACCCGGAGTTTATTGTTCCCTTCCTAAACTCTGGGTGCCCATAATTTTCCACACGGGCAGTCTAGAGTTGGGTTTCTTTTCAGATAGTCAGGTTTAGTAGATTATCTAAAGCTAGTTCAGTTTTGGAGATCACGACTGACGTTGCTTACCTTTGTGAACCGTGATAGTGGTTCGAGCTTGATATTGGAGTTGGTGGACTCATGCTCTTTTTCAGATCATTTGGAGTTATCAGTTCTGTTATTTCCGCTGTATCATTATTTATCTCTGATATTGTTGTATCATATTGATATCATTGTTGTATATCATTCTGGATATTGTATTCATTGGAGTGGTATATGATATCATCTATTTCTTTCTTCCCCTGTGTTGTTATACTTAATGGTGTTATAAGCTCCGATGAACCAGATTCGGCGTTTGAATCTGCGGCATTTTGAGTACAAGTGAAGTACGGGTGCCGATTTTCGAAGGCCGAGTTCAGGGTCATTACAATAACTTCCACCACTTTTTCCATCCCCTTCGACACCCTTCCACCCACGCAGCTAGCACCCTCCACAACCAAACACCACTCTGACCGTTCACCTCCTCCTTATACATAGATTATCATTTATTGTTTGGTCAACATTCCTAAACCATTTACTATTGTTGTATGTACAAGGAGATAAATTTTTTTAAGCATGGTTTATAAATCTGATTTGCAAATGAAATGAATTTAAATTAAGGATTTGAGAATTTAAGTTCCGGTGATCTTCAAAATTTGGTTTTCAAAGTTTTGAAAAAAAAATATTCGAAAATATTTTTGAATGGAAATTGTTTTCAAAGAATTTAAAAGAAGTAAATCTGTACTCTCCTCTGATGTCGTTGGAAAATAATTTCGGTGATGACTGCAGCATCATCGACATTCATTTTCGAGTCTCAAAGTGGGGAGACGACTTAGTAGCTTTGCTACACTTTTGTTTTGGAAATTGGATTTAATTTAAATTTCTTGAGTATGATTTGATTGACAATATATATGTGTATATTTATTTCAAAATGGTTTGGAGTGAAACCAGAAATTTAATTCTGAAATTCTGTGTTAAGTAATAGTTTTTAATTATTGAAATGAAGTAAAAAAATTAAATAATTGGAGTAACTAAAATGTGAAATAAAATTGAAATAACTTAAAATAATTAAACTAGGATAAAATTAATTTGTGTAATACTCAATTGCATTCTAAAACACATATATCTTACTGAAATATTCAAAAAGTTAAAATATGATGTGAATATGTAATTAAAGGTTATACAAGAGAAACTTAAGTAATAAAATGTTCAAACTAGATTTTTGCTTAATTAAAATGTTGTTAATAAAAGGTAAATTTGTATAGTGCTCAATTACATTCATAAAACTTACCTAGAAAGTTTGAATGTAATAAGGATATGTGATTGAATAGTATACAATATAAATGTAGGTAATAAGATGTCCAAAAATGAAATTTATATGCTTTTGAATTAATTGTTGTATCTAATATTATGTATTTCGAATTTATCTTTCCTTTCTGTTACTTCTATTCTCCTATCTCGTTCCTTTTCAAGGACGAAAAGTTTTGAGTGGGGGAGAGTGTAACGACCCGTAATTTTTAATGATTTTTATAACGTAATTAACTGAATTTTTCTTGGAAATATAACAATAAAAATTTTGCAATGAAAATTTGATATTTGGTATGCGTCTATTTAAACATAGCATATGACAGATTTTCATCTGAAAATATGAAAGTTAGTTTTGTTGTGTAAGTTTCAATTTCAATTTAAAATCAGTTAATTTGATGAAAATAAAATATTTTAGAAACCTGAATGTTTTTTATATAATAAAAATGGAAATCATTTTTTGAATGAGACGTCATATTTCGTTTCACCAAATTTGGACTGCTATAGCCCCGTTTATCTTATTTTCGACGAATTAGCAGCACTTTTGGCAACGAATATCGACTTCTGATAGGATTGTCGTATCGCTGATATTTGTGTACCATTCTGTTCGTCTCGTCGTGCTGATCTTTGCAGTATATTCATTTGTGCATATCAGTGTCGGGTACGCGGCGAAATCAACAAAACAGTTAGCCGTATCGGTACCCGTTTTGACTTTTTAGTTCTGTTGTGACCATTCAATTATCCACCGTATAATACCAATAGCCACCAGACTTTATCAATTCTAGAATTTAGTAGATGGCTATTGTTATTCCCTGACCTTTACTTTTCCCATTGCATTGGAATATATTTATTTTGGTTTGTTTATTCACTTGTGTTCCTTCCTACTCTTCTTCGTTTCTGTTCCATCATTTGAAAGAAGAAAAAAACTTTCTTATATCGTTCTGAAAGTTTGCTCGACACTTTCATGCCGCCTAACCCATATATTTTTCACCAAACCATACACCCTCCAAACACCGCATACCCTATTAGAGTTTGGCCTTGCAAAACCCCATCACCGCTTACCCCAAGCTCGCAGACCCGCAACAGCCACCTTGAACCCCACGCTACCACCTCCAGCTGTCAGCCTGATAGCATGCAGCAGACCGTACGCACGTCCCCCTTTTCCAAACTCCGCCGCCTAGTTTCCGTCATCACCACCTCCTTTATCCACGCAGCCTCCCATAGCAGCGACCTCTCCACCATAACTTCCACCACTTTTTCCTTCCCCTCCGACCCCCTTCCACCCACGCAACTAGCACCCTCCACGACCAAACACCACTCCGACCGTTCACCTCCTCCTTTTCTTTGCTGACTCCAACTTTCCACGCTCAGCCAAATCACCAGATCCATCCCTCCTCTCACACGTAACAATTCCCACAGCCGGCCACTTCTCTACAAATAGCACCTCCACCATTTTCACCAACGTCAGCCCACATGAGACCCCGCCTTCCACTAAACTTCCATGTCCTCACCGCCTACACTACCCGAGCTCCACCACCGCATAACACATCCACCTTGACTGTTGTCACCACCAGAAACTCCAGCCTTCCTTGCTTTGGATAAATAAAGGTGTAGTGTATATATTTGTTTTGCAAACTGAAAACCCACTAAGCTCCAATAGCCACTCGTCCTTCTCCGCCTGCATGCCAAACTAGCATAGCATCTCCAGCCTTGCACCCTGGTGTAACAACCCGGTATTTTCAACCATTCGCATCCATTATAAGTGTATAGGTAGACACTCATGCCGGAATTGAATTACTCAAAATACCGCGTTGTAAATAAAATTTGGCAAATCTCAGAATATACAGTAAATAAATATAATCACATATCACAGACACAGAGTAAAATAATGCAGCGGAAGTAAAAGAAATAGTAGTTCATGAAGCTACTATGTAAATATATTAGAGTTACATAAGATACAACATAAGAAATAAAGTACAGCAGAAGTCTCAATACAATAACCAAGTACAGGCTGAATAGAACAACGGAACCAAAGTTGATAGAACAAGACTAGCAGATAATCTCCAGCGATTCAAATCTCCAGAAGGTGGAAATCCAAATCTGTGAATACTCAGGCTGACCCGAGCGTAAAGCAAAACACAAAACACTCGAGTCAGGACAATATATACTTATATAATGTAAACCAACTCAAGTGAACTGTAATAAAGGTACAAGTAACTTAGAAGATGCTTGGGACCGCCCATCCTCTAAGAATCCGTTAAAATATCTACTATGTAGTAATATTCGCTATTATAATAATGTCTAATAAGTAAAGTATAATCATATAGAAAATAGCGTTAAGGGGATGAAGAACCTTAACGCGGTCGGATCTTAAAATCATAATCGTAGTGGGTTCGATATGGTAGGTGACACGGCACACAAGGCAATGCCAAGGTAGATATACCAATTACGCACACGGACTGATGGATATGCATAGCAGCCACTACCGTTCCACCTCGAACAACACTCCCAAATCAAGGGTGGCCACCAAAAATCACAAAGTAATAGAATGGTATCGAAGAAGTGTGTCCGATACGAGGTGCTACCTCACTGGCCCAAGATCGCTCCTGTTTTAGTCACCTTATGCCAACTCACGGGAGTTGGGTCCACGTATATACCTTAGGATCGTCGCCACCATCCTACTTCATTCTGGAAACTCCACCGCGTACACAGTTGTCAAAGTGGTTTTCGGTATCGACAGAGAGTATGTCCATATCCCATCCCGGTCTCTTTAACAACCAATCGTTATTATAACCCGTGGTTTAACTTTTAAAACAATACTTTACTTCAAAATAAAATATCATTTCAAAACCATATATTTATCAAAATAAAGATTAAATCAATTCCAAACCATTTCCATATATTTAAAATATCATATCATTTCAAAACTTCATTTCAAATCATTTCAATATATCAAAATATCATATCTTTCCAAAACTTCATTTCAAATCATTTTAATATATCAAATATCATATCCTTACAAAACTTCATTTCAAATCATTTTAATATAATCAAAATATCATATCTTTCCAAAACTTCATTTCAAATCATTTTAATATATCAAATATCATATCAGTTCAAATCCAAATATTCAACTTTAAATACCTTTTAAATTCAAAGATATCGTTCATTTACTATCATTTCAAATCACCTTTAAATAGTTTATATTCCAATTAAAATAATTCATTTAAACCTTTAAAAAGTGTAATTATTATATTTTCAAATCAAGTATTCAATTTCCAAAGTTTCAAACCATTCTGAGTTCGTTTACTAAGTCAAAAACCATAATTATTAAAATTTCAGCCTTTCGCAGCATTTAGAAAAAGCTGTTATAAGTTATACTTGAAAACATTTTTATTCAACAAAGACAGCATTTAAAACTGCTGTTAAAACTCAGTTTTTAGTTAAATTATAGTTCAAATCAAAAAAGACAGCATTTCAGAAGTGCTGCGGTAACTCAGATTTCAAAACAAAAGTTTTATTTGATTTCAGCAAAGACTGCAGACCACTATAGCACTTCCAGAGAATGCTATAATAGACCTGAGTTCAATATTAGCCTATAAGTTCAATTACAGCAACTACAGCATTTCAGAAATGCTGTAATAGCTCTTTTTACACAATTTTAGTTCAATTCAGAAACTATAGCATTTCTGAATGCTATTAAAAGTTAATTCCAGATTTTAGTGTATTTCCAGCGACTAAATAACTTCAATTTAAAACACATAAACATTTTTAAAAAATCATATTTTTAACATTTAAAATGCTCATTTACATATCATTTAACATATATCTTTTTCACAATAAATTTCTTATAATTAAATCCAATTTTCAACAATTTACTTAATAAATTTAAGTGTAAAAGTTTCCAATTCTTCACATTTCAACAAATAACTTAACACTTCAAATTTAAATTACCATTTCACAAATTTAACTAAATTTCCAATTTTATTTAATTAACTTAAACCTTTAATTAAAACCAACTTCACATTTCCAAGTCAAGTTATATTTTAAAAGATCACTTTTAAACATTCATTTATTTAACCACTTAAACTCATAGAAAAATCAATAATACTTTAATAATTCGCTTAAATTCAAATTTAATCAAATTATCATATTTACCATTTTCCAAATATAATTAAATTTTAATTTTTATTCATATAACTTAAATATCATTTTTAACCAAAATTCCAAATTCCAAACTTAAGTTATATTTCAATAATCCAATTTAACCATTCATTAATTACATTTTTAACTCATAGAAAAATCATAATTTCTTTATTTTAAAACATTTCAAAATCTATTTAAATCAAATTTCATAAATTTATATTTTTAAAATACTTAAAAATATCCAAAAACACTTTATAAAATAACCACGGGCCTATATATAGTTTTCTAACCTAGGTCAAGTGATACAGATATATATCATTTCAATTCGCAATTTACAAAGAAAAACCGGTTTCTATCATTTCAAACCCGCAATCCCAAGTTAAAATAAGTTAAATAAAAACCATTCAGGCCTATCATTTCAGCCCATAATGATTTTTCCCTATTCTAAAGTCCATTCGGGTATGTATCATTTCAACCCATAGTGATTCTAGTCTACAGGGAACTTGCAGTGTGATAAACAGATATAAATGAACAGAATACATTATATAACAGTAACGGATGATATAACAGGTGTATAAACATCATATGATCATAACATAGTCAAGTATAACATGATAATATATTTCTACAGATTCACAGGGTGTCAATTTACTAGTTATATAGGTACATATTGTCTGGTGAGAATAACTCACCTGTTAAAGCTGGAGATTAGCGATCAAAACACACAGAATAGATTCCAGAAAGCACAACAAGCACGATATAGCATGACTTTTGATTTGAATGAATGGAGAGCCTTGATATTTATCTTGTAAACAATAACCAAACAAGACAATATACACATAAATATTCAACGCAAACAATGTTGAAACAATGAAGATAAGAAGCAACAACGGAATAGATTACTTGACTGTGCTTTAACCATTCAAAAGATCGAACAAGGGGTTCATTTTCTCAGCCATGATGATGATGAGTGTGGGAGAGACAAGGTTAACTTCCTCGAATACATAAGACAAAACAATACAAACAATATAAGTTTTCAAATGCACAATACGATAGAATAATATAGAATCAACTGCACGAATCAAAGTAGAATTGCTTTGCACTTGCTTCCAACAACCTTCAGGTTCAGCCATATGGTGTACTATAGGTCTAAGGCAAGATTTGGATCAGGTTTTGGTTGCCTAAGGGTCGGCCAAACATGTTTAGAGGATAGCAAAAGGTGAGTATGCATGAAACAACACAACAAGGCAAAACAATGTCACTTTAACATGGATTCAAGGCAATTCAAGGCTCGGCCAAGGCTCATGGGGCATGGCCAGAGGAGTGGGGTCCAAGGTGATGACGTGGCAGAGGGTCCAGGTGGTGCTGGAGGTGGTGGAGGTGGTGTTGGTGGCGGCCATGGGTGGTGGAAGGTGATGGTACCAAAACTAGGTCAGCTTGAGTGCATAGGTGATGGCTAGTGCTAGTTTAGATGGATTTTTGTGATGATCTTCATCATGGCTTGGCTTGGCCTGAGGAGGAGAGGTGTTAGGCTGTGTGATGGTCAGAGAAAAGTGGTGGTGGTGGTCAGCCACAGCTTGGAGGAAGGGGAATACAGCTATGAAGGTGGAGAGCATGTGCAAATTCAAGTAGAAAATCATAAAAAGACAAGAAGAATATAGGATTTTTTTTACCTAAGCTTCACAGGGAGAATAGCTGTGATTTTTTTGTGAGAGGAGGAGAAATGAATTTCGTGAAAGTGAAAAAAAAATGCATCTGAAATGAGTAGACTACACGCCCAAAACAATTAAGAGAAGAGTTGGGAAAATGAAAGGTCGGGAGATGGAAAGCCTTAGGAGTTTCAAGAGTTTAAAACTTTTCAAATTTCCTCTATTTCTTTTTAATAAGTTTAAATATCTGAAAATACATATAATTTCAGTTAAAATTCGAAAATGTAACAAAAAAAATATAAATAAATAAATATTAATTATAAATAATTAAATGAAGAAAATAGCAAAAATTGTCAACTTGGCTAGAAAATTTGAAAATAAATGGTATAAACTTTAGAAAATTCATATGAGCTTGTAATATATTTTTAAACATAAATAATAACATAAAATAAAAATACATTCACAAAATAAATATATAAAATTTAATTTAAATATAATTTTAATGAAGAAAATAGCTGAAAATAAGAAAACAGCCTTTAAAAATAGGAAATCAACATAGTAAATTTTGGGAAAATTCTATTATTACTTTTGAAATATTTAGAGATGAAAATATACATAAATTAACATATTGACACATATTAAATAAAATATAATAAAGAAAATATGATTTATAAAATTTAAAATAGGCAAAATTGCACAATAAAACAAATTATACTAAAAATTGAAATGTACGTAACTTTTACATTTTAACTCCGTTTCCAACGAAATGAAAAACAGTATTCAATTTATTAAATCTATTGTCATAATAAAAGATAAAATTTATAATTTCAAATATTTAAAATTTAAATTTAAAAGTCAAAGTTTGACTATTTGACCAAAATTCACATTTTCTGGAAATATTAAATTTAGTCATATTTGGAATTCTAATCCACATCAAAATCAAAGTTTATACTTAAAATAACAAAATTTATTCTTTTTCATAAATAAAGCTTTTGAATCTGGAAAAATCAATTTAAAAATATTTGAAAAATACAGGGTTGTTACACCTGGCTTGACCACTTCACAACGTAGCAGCCTTCCCTTGTTTTGCCTCCAAGCTGCGAGCACCTCTCTTCCTCTATCTATTATTTATAAAAAAAAGTATTATATATATGTATTATATTTTAATGCTTTTGACCTGCTGCATCTCTTCTTATATTTAAATTGAGTAAAGGGTATGTATACAATATGTTTATGGTATTTGTTTAAATTATATGAATATTTTGAAATAGAATTTTGGAATAACTTTGATATATATGTATATATTGTGTTTAAGTATCTAGTTAAAGAATTTTGGAAAATATGGATTTTTAAATAATGATTTTTAAAATATAATATATATATATATATATATATAGACACACACACACACTTTGATTTTTATATATGGGCGTTGTAAGAAATGATGATTTTGAAATGTAAAATATAAAGATCTTATTTTGATATTGGTTTTGAAATATATATGTGTGTGTGTATATATATAGATTTTCAAATATGTGTTTTAATTAAATATTGTTTTAAAAAGAAAAAGGTATATATATTATATACATATTTGATTTTATCGAATCCTTTACTTTGCTTGCCGCCGTCGAACTTTTCGCAACAGTTTCTGAGTGTTGTTGTGGAGTGTTTGTATCCGTGTGTGTGTCCATGTCATCTTCTTCGCCATCATTGTTCTCTAGCCTCGAAAGGTGAGCGATCACTCACGATTAACATTCTTATATTTAGTAAATTTAATTCACATGAAATGACGATTGAAATATGCTGTTAAATTTGAATTGTTAAGTTATTTAATTGTTAAATTTGCTATGTCATTATCTGCAATCGTTTACCTAGGACATATGACACATAACCTGTTATATATATATTATATTTAAATTTGTTATTGATGATATATGCCTGTTGTTGATATGTTATATTATTATCATATTTGTTCTCACTTTGCAAGTTCCCTGTTAGTTTAGAAATTCCCTATGGATTGAAATGATACATACCCGAACGATTTTATGGACTAGAAGAAAATCGTTATGGGTTGAAATGATAAACCCAAGCGATTTTCATTGATTTTGAAATTTTAGGATTGCGGGTTGAAATGATATATACACGTAAGATATTAAATTAAAATTATGGATTGAAATGATAAATATCTGTATCACTTGACCATAGGATAGAAAATTATATACATACACCGTTGGTCTATTTTTGAAAATGATTTCCAAGGTTTTGAAAGGAAATATATATGAGTTTTAATAAATATTGATTTTTAAAATATAATATATAAATTTATTTTAATATATGTGGTATATGTTTTGAAAATTTTAAAATTATAAGTTAAGTTGTAAAAATGTAAATTTTAAGATTTTACTTATATTTTTATTATTTTTAAATTATATAAATAAGATTTAAATTGAATTTAATAATAAGATTTAATTTAATAAAAATTTAATATACTTTAATTTAATAAAATTTAATTTAATTAGTTTATATAATATATTTAGTATTTATATAAAATTTAAATTAATATTTTAAATATAAATTTTGTAATAACTTTAATAAATTAAGGTTGGAAGGATAAATTAAAAATTGATTTGTAATTAAATTTGTTAATAATTGAATTTAAATAAGAATTGATTTGGACTTATTGACTTTGAGATTTTAAAGATATGAAATTTATTACTTGATAACTGGATTTTGATTAAAGAAGATTAAATGAATATTTTCAAATTTGAATATTTAATTTTGATTTAGAATTTGTTATTTGAAATTTTATTTAAATGTTATTAAAAATGATTAAGTGAATATTTTCAAATTTTAGATAAAATTAAAGTTGAATTTTGGAAATATAAGTGAAATTTATCAAATTGAGATATTGTAGATTGTTTGAATATTTATCATGAAACCTATTGAATTTGAAGGGTTAGTTCAACCCTGGATTTGAAGTCGATAAATAAAAATGGTTTTAATGAGAATTTGAATTGAGATTTATTTAAGTTGAATTTGGAACTAAAAGTTGATTTGAATTGATTTATAAAATTGGAAGAAACAATTCTAATTTGAAACTATTTTAATATATATACTATTTTAATATATATATATATCCTATTTTAATATATAAACTATTTTAATATACAAACTATTGTGTGATTATTATTATTGGAAATGAAAATGATTTAAAGTGAAGAATGATTTTGAAAGTGATATGATTTTGAAAGTAATATGATTTCGAAAGTGATATGACTTTGAAATGTATATGATATTTCGATATGAATTATGAAATGTTTGAAGTATAAAATGACCACGATGTGAAATAAGCGTTTGGTTGTTAAAGAGACCAGGATCAGATATTGTCATACTCTCTACCAATACCGAAAACCACTTTAACAACTGTGCACGTGGTAAAGATTCCAGAACAAAGAAGGATGGTTTGGCGAACGTCTATATGAGGTATTAACGCAGCCCTGACTCCCGCGAGTCAGCTTGATGTGGCTAAAGCAGGAGCCATGCCGGGCCAAGTGAGGTCGCTCCTCCTATCGGGTACATTTCTTCAATACCATTCTATTACTTTGTGATTTGATTAGGTGCACCTTTGATTTGGGAGTGTGTCTCGAGGTGGGTGGTAGTAGCTGCTACGCGTTACCACTAGTCTGGATCCGCAAAACGGTAGTATCCTACCCTGGGTATTGCCTCGCGTGCCTTGTGACATGCCTTATCGTGCCCACTACGACTTTGTTTTGTACCGTACCTATGGAGTGCTTCTGAGTAAACCACCGGTTTGGTGGAGCTTATAGTATCTGTATAGACTACGGGAATATATAAAATGTGTTAAGGGGGATAGGGGTAATGCCTTAATGCTATTTTAATATTTTACTTTACTGTAGACCTTATATATGTAGCGTATTGTACTATGTATGTAGATAGTTTAACGGATCCTTAGAGAATGCGTATCCCAAACATCCTTTAAGTTATTTGTATTTCACTTGGACATTTCACTTGAGTTGTTTTATTGGCATAAGAATGTTAATCCTGACTCGAGTGTTTTGTGTTTTGCTTTATGCTCGGGTCAGACTGAGTGTCACATCATTTGAGACTCACCTTTGGAGTTTGGAGCTTTGCTTGGAGATCAGTCTTCTATCTATTCAGCTTTCAGTTATTTCAGTATTTCCTGTTGTTTATGTTCATTCTTGTTAGTTACTTTTGTATTTGAGACTACTCTATAATTGAGATTTCTGTTGTATTTTGTTTTAAACTCCGATGTTTATATTGTAGCTTCATGAACTACTATTTATCTATTCCGCTGCTTAATGTTATATTACTCTGTGTCTGTGATTCTGTGATTGATTTATTTACTGTATATGCTAAGTTTTGACAAATATAAATTAACAATCTATTGTTTTGAGCAATTCAAGTCTGACATGAGTGGATGATTGTTGATTTGAATGGTTCGAAATACCAGGCCGTTACAAAACAACACAATGGAATCAAATAAAAGAGAACTCCATATAGCTATCATGCCTCCTGCACATCTCCGGAAGCTTTATTCGTCTAATGAGGTACCTGGAAACCTCAACTCTCAAACTACTAAAAATCAATTGAGTACCCGAGAATTAAGGCGAAAACATAAACTTCGAGTCAGACATAAAGCCTGGTATGAATAATAATCTATCATCTCAAATCATTTAGATATCTAGTGAGACCACGCTGCTTAGCGGAATGGGTTTTCCTCTCACTAGTATCCTAAAACCTTTATAAAACCATATATTGTGCTCCTGCATCCACAATGGTTAAAACAATTCAAAACAATATGATATTATGATATGCAAAACAAATGAATCAATTCTGGATTACTCATCCCCATTCATTTTGACTATTTGTCTCAGTTATAGTTTTTAGGATTACTATTAACCTAATAGTTTTCATGGGCTAACTAATAACCGGTAAAATGTATAAGGACTCCATGTCCAATTACATAGTTTTCATGAGATCACTATGAACCTATTGGTGACTTCAATATCTTTACACTTATTCTAGTTTTCATGGGTTGACTAGGAACCTATTGGTAACTCCGATATCTTTTCTTCTCCTTCTAGTTTTCATAGGCTCCTAGGAACCTATTGACATTTGTCAATATCATAATCCAGATATAGTTTTCATGGGCAAACTACAAACCTACTGGCCCCTGCAAGTATCAAAATCATAGTTTTCATGGGCTTACTATGAACCTGTCTTTCTGACCTCTTCCTTTATACATAGTTTTAATGGGCTAACTATGAACTTATTGGCCCCTACCAATATCTTTTCCTATACACAGTTTTCATGGGCTTACTGAGAACCTATTAGCCCCTTCCAATATCTTTTCTTTAATATTTTAGCATCATATATTCTGGTCTTCCTGACCTCCTGGATGCAATTTTAGGAGTTAACTTAATTTATATTCACTACTGGGTCAACCTAACTGGTTATTCTGCCCTTCCCAAAATACAGTTATGGGTCCATTAAAATGTGAATATATACATATATGAAGAAGCATACAATATAACTTGGTTAATCCCTTTAACCTTTTAATCAAAGAAAACTTCTTCAAAAACTCCTTTTCAAAACACTTTATATATTTATGCCATGGTTTTGTTTCAAAAATGAGATTGGGTTATTTGCTTTGAAAACTAAGACTGTCGAAACCTTCAAAACCTTGCTTTCGACTTCACTGGATAACCTCCTTCGAAAGCTTATAAATCTCTTTTCAAAACATTAGGCCCCTTCCTTTCGAAACACTTTAAAACATCTCTTCTGAAACCTTTCAAATGTAATAAAGTATTACTTAATAACACTTAGAAGCATAGCTTCGAAACCACTGAATGTTCCCCTTTCGAAACCATTGGAAGTAACCCTTCCGAAAACATTGAAAGTCCCCCTTTCGAAACCATTGGGTTTATGATTAAAATATTATTTGGGTCAAAGTGAATATAAATGAAAGTATCTCTTTTGAAACCATCCTTTATCATATAAAAATATTGGGGAAAACATGATGGCTTCGACACCACCCCTTTCGAAAGCTTCAAATCATTTAGACAAAACATTGAAGGATAGCATCGAAACCCCCTTTCGAAGACATTTCCTTCAAAACACTTGGACCCTTTTGAAAGCATTTAGGAAGTGGCTTAAAACATCTTTCAAAACAAACACTACCTTTCAAAAGCATTGATGACTTCAATACACTCGAAAGGCTAAATAACAGCAGTAGAGCTTCGACTAGGTCGAAACCCTCCTTTCAAAAGCATTATTTCAATAAGTAAAGAAACCCATTCGAAATTTTACACTTTAAAACATAAGTTGGCAACCCTTTAGAAAGCCTTTAAAAACCTTTTTTGAAAACATATGCTTTGACTCCTTCGAAAGCTTTAATTAAAACAAAGGCAAGCACTTTACTTTTAAAACAAACAAAAAGGTATTAACCCCATCGGAAGCAATGCTTTAGACACTTAGTCTTCCACCTTTCTTCAATCCACTACGTACCATCTATGCGATACCTTATGTATTGGTTTTGGCTTAGTGGGTTTCGACTTGGTTTAAGATGGAAACTCTGAGTCGAAAGGTACTTCTAAAGAAGGCGGAACCAACTTTTTTGGGAAAACCTGATTTAATACTAATTAAAGCAAACACTTTCTAACTAACCTGCCATGTGTAAACATGAGATTGGTTACCTTAAATTTTCAAATTCTTTACTAAAATAACTGCCGCTAATTTTAGATCTAAACTATGGTTAAGTTAACAAATAAGCCCTTACGTTAAGCAAAACCAATATTGCAAAGAAGTCCCTCTTCTAAATTAATTTAATTTGCATAGCAAATCACTTAGGAAAAATTCCCAAAAATTCGCTTTAATCATGTTATCTAACATATCAAAATTTCAGACCCAAATTCTCAATATTCTTTTCGAAATAAATTTATAAACCCAAATAACCATATTCTCCTTTGAAAATTCATAACAATCTTTCCATAGCTTGGAAAATTATCAAAATTAAAACCCAACTCCAAAATCATGTTTTACATAACATAAAATTTTTCCATGGCATTTGAATATCAATATCAATCGATTTTACCCTAAAACCTTATATAATCTTATTTCAATATTCTTGTTTAAATCAAATAAATTGTGATTCAAGCATAACATCATCCAAATCATCATAAAACGAATTTACCCTTAAATCCGAAAACATATTATTATAAAACAAAATAGAGATGGAATTATTATTCACCTTGATTAAGATAAGGAGATTGGATTAAGGTTAATTTCCCCTAAGCTTGAATCCTTAGCTTTACTTTGATTTCTCTTCTCTTTGATTATGACCGGCTCCTCTTCTTACATTTTTGTTTTCAAAATGATGTGAATGGGAATTAAATGGTGAGGAACGAGAATATATAAGGGTAAGGGTTATGTGTGGAAAATTCCTAATGTAACCTTATGTAAATTAATTAACTTATAACCCATTCTTAAGCCCATTTAATTATTTAACCGAGCACGACCTTAATTGTATTTTTTCAAATCTCAACCCCCTTATCTCTTAACATTTACATTATTATATTTAATTTATCTAATTAAATCTCCTGAATAATGTTATCAAAAATTAGGGGTGTTACAATTTGTCCCCCAAAGCATACTTTCGTAGAATACAAAGTGTGCTTTATTTTATCTAAATTCGTCTTTCTTTCTCATCCGATGGTTATCTCGAACCTCAAACATCTATATCCTCATTCCCATCCTTTCAATAGGTTTTTCTCTTCTAATATGTTGCAGAGCCTTATTCACTAGGGGAAAGATTATTGACCGTTTTAAAACATTCTTTATCAGTGTGACGTTCATAGTTGATTATTTTTTGGTAGTATAATCATCTAGCATGATCTCCCAATGATTTTCATCTCTGTCTGGTAGGCTTTTGGTCCCTCTAGTTCAACCTCCTTGCCCCCGTGTCCTCAGGGCTACGCATCGTCATATGAATGTTTCAATAATGTTGAGGTTCTTTAAGGATAGGAATATACAATGGTTCGATATCATATGGATTTGATGAGATGTATTTTGTTGCATTGATTGTAATTTATCCAATTAAGACTGGTGGTTGCGATGTATTTTCCTTACATGATTGCGAACTTGTTCCAGTAGTGATTCCTTCATCACCACTATGCATACTTGTATAGGTCAATCACAAAGATATTTGGCTAGGCAAGTAGTTTCTTCTAAAGTTTTGAACGTGGGTTAACCATGCGCTTGTGCTGTGAAGCTAATCTTCTTTTGATGTTTATGCATTATTGCATATGATATTTATTCATTCCCATATTCTTCTTTTCGTAGATAGTAATCGTGATATATTTGTTCCACATGATTGCTTGGTTGCTTGTTCCATTAGCAACCTTTCTCATCGCTATCATGCATACTTGTATGGGATCAATCACCAACAAATTCAATAGGGTAAAAAGTTTCTGTGACTGACGCTTCCCTTGACCTATACTTTATATTTCTTGTATGAACACTTACATAAGCGTACATGTATCTTATAGAAATTACAAATGAAATTACCATACCTGATCAGAATTATTACTGTGTATTATAGTATCCTTGCTTAGCTATTAGCCTATTAGCAATCTTTTATTGCTTTTTTGTGTACTTGTATGGTGTCCATTATTGGCAAGTCTGATTCAGTAAGCATATTGGTGAAGTAGTTACATGTTATTTTGTTAGCTCTTCTAGCAGCTCTTCCTCGGCCCCTGGCATATTCGCATAGGATCAATCACTGATAAGTTCGGCAAGGTGAACATATCCTAGTGGAGTGTCTTTGTAATCCAGTTCCATATGTCCTTGTCTATTTTCATGCACCAACTAAGCAGCTGTCATCTCCTGACCACTGGTAAGTTGAGCTCTGCATAGTTATCCAAAAAGCTTGTAGCCAATCGTTGATGGTAGAAACTTAGTTAGGGTCACTCGGATTTGCTGTTATGGCGAGAAGTTTGAGCAGATCGTTAGCTGTGGCACCCGAATAAGTATCTCTCTAGTCCACCGCTACCGCTTGAGTAGTTTGTGCCGACCATCAATGGCGAGCACCCATTTGGCGATCATGTCTTGACTATGGGCTGAGCGGGCTCACCATCGCCGACAAAGAAGTTTAGGCCGATCGTCAACTATGAGCACCCATTTGATGGTCATGTCCTGGTGATGGGCTGATCAGTTCCATTGTCGGCAAAGAAGTTTGAGCCGATCATCAATGGCGAGCAACCATTGGCAGTTATGTCCTGACAATGGGCTGATCAAGCTCGCCATTACCGACAAAGAAGTTTGAGCCGATCATGAACGACGATCATACATTTGGCGGTCATGTCCTGACCATGGGCTGATAAAGCTCGCCATTGCTGGCAAAGAAGTTTGGGCTGATCGTCAACAGCGAGCACCCATTTGGTAGTCATGTCCAGACCATGGGCTGATCGGGCTCGCCATTACTGGCAAAGAAGTTTGGGCTGATCGTCTATGGTGAGCATCCATTAGGCAGTCATGTCCTGGTCTTAGGCTGATCTGACTCGCCACTGCTGGATAAAGGTTCAGGCCGATCATCAATGGCAAGCACCCATTTGGCAGTCATGCCCTGACCATGGGCTGATCTGGCTAGCTACTACCGGCTTAAGGTTTAGGCCGATAGTCAATGGCAAGCACCCATTTGGACATCATGTCCTGACCTTAGGCTGGTCTAGCTCGCCAATGCCGGCCAATGGTTTGGGTCGATCGTTAATGGAGAGCACCCATTTGGTAGTCATGACCTTCCCATGGGCTGATCTGGCTTGCCACTACCGGCCCAAGGTTTCTGGCCGATCGTCAATGGCGAGCACCTATTTGGTGTTCATTTCCTGATCATGGGCTGATCTGGCTCGCCACTACCAGCCAAAGTTTGTCCGAGCTTTCCGTGATGCACCAGAGTTGGATGCCTCCAGTATGTAGCGGCCTTGCTTGTGTAGTCCTAGAAATTGGGGAATTTATTTGGCATGAGACGGTTGTTCTTTTGGTGGTTTTGTAGCACTGGTCGCCTATCGTGGTTTTGCATACCCTATCCATGGGGTTTGGAAAGTCCGTGATGATTGACCAATCCAAGTAGTTACTATAGTCAATGCGCAAAAACAAAATAGAGGTTTTGAGCATTCCATTTTTTCTGGATGTTGCTCCATCCATGATGATGAGAAAGTAGATTCGATTCCCTGGATCCCTACAGATAAAATATAGTCCTTCCCAAATGAGTCAGATGCCCCCAGCGGAGGGGAATTCACTCCAGGACTAGGTCTCCTTCCTTGAGCGAGCAATGCTCTATCCTAGAGTTGTATTGTTTTACCCCTTTCTGCTAGAGCGCCATGGTTTTCAAAGCAACCTCGTCCTGCTTTTCCTCGATCAATTTTAGGGACATGTTTAGCAATTTCCCATTCTCCTTTGATTTACAGTGGATTATCTATGAGATAATACTATAGTTTCGTTAGAAAGCACAATCTATAATTCGTACGGCAAAGCAAAAGGAGTATCTGACGTTGTAGTTTTGCGGGAAGTGCGATACATACAAAGTCCAATGGCAGCTCACCCATCCGATCCCTCTTAAAAAATTTCAAATGCTCCTTTATAAGAGTTTTGAGAACCTTGTTGATTTCTTCAACCTATCCATCAGCCTACGATTGAGGCACTATAGGAAAGCTTATCTTGATTCCGTGTTGCCGATAGAAATTGGCAAATTCCTCACTATCAAACTGCCATCCACTGTCCGAGATCATCTAAGGCTGAAATCCATACTCGATAAAGTAATCTGCAACCACTACTGCATACTTAGCTCCACTCATGGCTGTTAGAAAATTTTCATTTAGATCAATGCCCATGAGATTTCCTTTTCTTGGTTCTGCCCCCCCCCCAGTGTGGTCTCCTCGACTACCCTGATGAATGTTATGTAATATTTCGTTAGCCTTATTTGCAACCGTGCGTCTTAGCACCAGATTACTGAAAACCCTTATGTATAAGATGCCATCCTGTATGGTGTACCGAATTGCCTTACACTTTACCTTCCTTGCTTTGTTCCAATTTAAGAATGGAGTTTTCACTAAGACCACACCAAAAGTGATTTATTTTCCTGAGCTTGCCAAATTTTCCAAATCGTCGGCATCTCGATGTTTCTCCCGTAGGGTATGCGTAACCATATAACATCGTTATGTATCAAGCAAAGCCCTTGTCCATTTTCTTTTTTAAATGGTAAGACAACCATTTTCTTGTGACTTAGAACTCCCAAAGTGCTTGATTCATAGCCATTTGCAAGTTGCTATGGATACATAGATTCCTAACTCCTAATTCTTTTACTGCTTCTAACCCTGCTATTAGTGCACCGTACTCTGTCATTTAGTCTAGCCTGTAAGGTAAGAGGGCTATGTGACCCGTAGAGGTTAAGAACATTTGTTCTTGCCCAGCCATTAGTATTTCTCTCACTTCTGTCGGTGTCTCATAGTCATGTGGCACCTTGTTACTTATGCCTTAGCTATTTTTATTAATATCATAGGAAATTTATTCACTATCATGCCTTTGCATTATTGTCCTCGTTCTCTATGGGGATGTTCAGTCTTTGTAATCTCGTGCTTCATACTCATATGAAGTTGATTTTGTTTTTGGGGTTTTTGAAAAGATTATGCCCCCACCATCTCCAAAGATATATGGTCCCACTTATGGAATGGGTCAGAATTACACTCCACTATCTCTGAAGGAGCTGGACCTAGTCTCCCATTGCCTTTGATGGAGTTGAACCCTGCCTTTGGGACTAGGGAGTTTATGCTCCACTGTCTGATTACTCCGTTCATTATAATTTTTCATGCCTATTTATCTTCGGATAACTGGTATGGGGCATGCTCTATTATCCATGGGGGATCCAACATCATGCCCCCATGCATGCTTTTCATTGTTTCTTCGTAGGGACTCATTTCCATTAAGTGACAGAGGTCTTGAGTTTGTGGCATTCTTAGTAGAGTTAGCCTAGTGTTTCAACCCAAAGTATATTGTTAATACCTCAGTTATTGATTTTGATGATAGCAACTTTAGTAACAATAATACATTCATAAAATATAGATACTAATGTTTTTGTCAAGTTATATAGAATATAGTGCAGGATATTACACAAGTATTAGTTCGAAGACTATAAAGTATAGAGACTCAAGAAATGGACAAGAAAACTCATAAGTATAAAGATCAAGGTATGAAGATCTCAAGACTATGGTATAATATATAGAGTCATAGAATATTATTAAAGTCTCTGGTAGCAATCTATGATCTCTATCTTCTCATTTTATTATTCTTTATTTTTAAAATATTTTTAAAAATATTTTATGAAAGTTATTTAAAGTTTATAGTGTTTATAAACTATGTTTAAATTATTTTACAAAGTATCAAAATATTTTACAAAGCATAAGATTTTCAAAACATTTTAAAATAAACAAGTTTTCAAAATACACTAACCTATGTCGACATACAGGCTGATGATATGTCGACATACATGCTGCTAATTTGAAATTCAAATTATGAAATGAAGTGTCTATTCGTCATAACTTTTCATGAATGGGCATATCTGTTTATTCTCTATATGTACGGGGTTTCAAAAGAATTTTTTAACGACTACTGTCTTATTATATTCTCTCCTCTTACTCTACCAAAATTTCTAGTGAAAGTTTATTCAAATCTTCTCAAATTCAAACTGGAATCAATTCAGTCTCCATTTACTCTTTGATTTAAATCATCTCACTCTCTCAATCAAAGATCAAAGCATTGTTCAAGAGGCTATAGGATCAATTGTAACCAAAGATCAAGAAATTATCTTTGGAAAAACCATCAAACTCTAATTGCATTTACGTGGTGTGATTGTAGCCCGTTCAAATCAGTTAGGTGTGCTTGGCATCCTGAAAATCCAAGTGGGTGTGCTTGTGTCTTGTTCAGATCATGTGAGTGTTCCTAGAGCTAGGAAAATCTAGAGGGTCTGTCTTATAGCCTTGAAACCGAGATTGTATTGGGTTTGCCTTCTGCCCGTTTAAAGATTAGCATTTGAAAAGAAATCTATACAAGCAATTATATGGGACTGGATGTAGGTAACTTCGAACCAGTATAAAAATCGCTAGTGTGGTCTCTCTAATTTTCTACTTTTTACTTTACTGCATTTATACCTATCTGTGTTTGCATCTGTGATTGTTCATTCTGTGTTAATTAATAATAATCTTAAAATAATTTTAATAAGATTCATTAAAATTAAAAAACACTATTCATCCCCTCTAGTGTTTAAGTAGCCTTAAGATCCATAACTCTGCAACCCACACTTGGTATCAGAGCATTAGGTTTTCAAAAACTCGTAATTTGATTTTTGAGAAGATTTAAAGGCTAACAACACATTTTTACATTTGTTAACAATTTTGTTGAAGGGCATTCTACTGCTGACCCCCACTTTTTATTGCAGTATTTACATTTATTCGTCATGTAGGACGAAGATCTATTTATAATCAAATAGTTTGGATATTTGGAATGTTATACAAAATGAGTACACTGAACTATAAACTAATTTTGCACAATGGACTGCTGATCAAAAGGCACTTACATAGAATAATTCTAAAGCCATGAATATTCAATTTTTTCACTAGATAAAAAATAATTTAATAGAGTGTCTATTTGTAAGTCTATATATGAAATTTGGAGAACACTACAAGTTACACATGAGGTTACTAGTAAAGTGAAACGGACTAAAATTTCCATATCAACTAATCAATTTCAATTATTTAAAATTGAATCCAAATGAGTTCATTTCTCTCATGTACTGTAAATTTCAAGATGTAGTTCGTTCATTAGTTGCATTAGGAAAAAACTTCTCCGAAGAGGATCAAGTTAGAAAAATCCTAAATTCACTCTCTTCAGAGTGGGATCAAAAGACTCTTGCAATGAAGAAGCTAATGATATTAGTACTTTGAAAATTAAAAAGTTAATAGGCAATTTAATGTCCTATGGAGCACAAATGCAGGGTAGAAGGGAAAGCAAGGAAACAGAAAAGAAATCCATCACTTTCAATGTAATAAATGATGATTAGGATTCTGACGATCATAATGACAAAAAATTGCTTTTATGACTAGAAATTTTAGAAAAATTTTTAAGTATAGAAAAATGAACAACTTTCGAAAACCTGAAAACAAGACCAATTGAACTGGAACTGCAACTAGATGCTTCAACTATGATGAACCCGGTCATTTTCAAAGAGACTGCCTGCATCCAAACAAATCAAAGTCTCACCAGCAATTGATTCGTCCAAAAAAAGAAAAAAGATTTATACATCATTTTTGAATGATTCAGACACTTCCTCTAGCGACAATGAACCTGATACTGAAAATGTGAATATGTGTTTCACGGCAACAACAAACTAGTCAAAACTGATCAATAAAAAGCAGCAAAAAATTGGTACATTTTACCTTTTCTTGTTGCTTTTGATTGATAAAAATAACATATAGATTGATAATAGTATTGGATGAATATAAGTATATAAGTGTGTGTGTGTGTATAGGAATATATTAGCATTGTTTTATTTTTATTTTGGAAATTTCAGGCTATATGTCGACATACCCCCATGACATATATCTATATATATGCCAAAAAACTAAAATTTGAAATTTAAATTCAAATTTCAAACTTCCTACTCTTTTTACATTTACTCCTATGTTCTGAGAAGGTGCCTTTTTGACCAGAGAATATATCCTTTGATTCTCTACTTGTTTGGTCCATATATATACTACCATTTCATTCTCATTATTTCAAAATTCAAATATCATTTCACTCTGTTATCTCCTCAAACTTTCAATAATGATTTCCTCTAGTCAAAATTCAAAAACCATTAGGATCTATAAGAAAACAAAATGCTAATAAGAAAGATGCAATCGAAGCCTATATGGAATATACAACTTCCAGAAAAGTTTCTCCCAGAAGGTTTTCTAAATTCGAAATTTTTTACTCTTACAGTTTACATGATCTCTTTTTTGAAATTTATATTCTTAATTTGATTAATTCTTGTCAAAATGATTTTGTTTGTTACCCCAATATGGTAAATATGTTTTATGCTAATTAAAATGGAAAATTTTATCAAGGAGAAGAAGGTCAAATTTAAAGTAGCGTTAATGGCACCTAAATAATTTTAAATTATGAACTTTTGGGTTATATTCTTGATTGAAGTCTAGTGGAATAGACTCTCCACTTTTCAAATTGATGTACAAAACCATGAAGTATTTCACGATATTTTTGAAAATGATCATGATTTTGAATTTAAACACAAAAACCTTCGTCCAAAATCGAGACTTATGAGTCTTAGTTTACAACAGAGCATAACTCCAAGGACGGGTAATTATAATAACCCTACTCAAAAGTTTTCAAAGCTCTTTTCACTATTTATGGACGCTATGACATAAATTGGGCACAAGTCATTTTAGATGACTTTGTTCAAAAGAATATTTCTAGACATGAGAAAACACATTTTCATGGTGTGTACCTTACTAGAATTTTCTTATATTTTGGTTTGGATTTGAGAGGAGGAATATCTATTCCTCGAAAGGTTTTCGACAAATCCAATATCTCAATTATGCATATTCCACCATTTTTTGAACCTTATGAAACTCTTCCCGAAAAGGAGCAAGGCTTGGCATGAGAAAAAGAGCAAAAAATTCAACATGAAAAGGAGGAAGAGGGGGATGAAATGGAAATGGAAGAAGAAGAGGGGGAGGATGAGGAAGAAATGGATTCTTCTTTGGAAAATTTCAATAAACCATCCAACCCTACCGACAAAGAGATACTAAGGAGCCAAGAGAAGCTTTTTAAAAACCAAATAAAGGTTTAGCATTCTTTTAATAAAAAGTTCACTTCTCTTTCCAAAAAAATGGATAAATTATTTGGAAAGGTCATTTGTAAGCTTAGTGGCTCTTCATCATCTTCATCTACGTCCTTCTAATCTTGTCCAAGTTGTTTACTTATGTTATCTAAGTTTGTAATGTGTGTTTTTAGTTTAAAATCCATGTTATTATTTTGTATTTTCCGTTATTTATTGTTGAAATCCATGTATCCCTTAAATTCTTGTAATGAAAATTATCTATTATTGTTCTATATTGTTTATTAGTCTCTAGAAGTCATAAATGTATAATAGTATAGGATAAAACAATAACTAAAAGAAATGCTTTAATTTTGAAAAATTAGGTATGTATGTCGACATACATACATATGATATGTCACATATAATGACCAGAAAGTAAAAAATTTAAATTTAAAAATAAAAATAACTATCGTTCATCCATTCATTCCAAATGACTTTTTACTCCTATATAAGCCTATTTCTTTCAGAAAACTCATTTATCATTTTACTCTATACTCTATTTTCATTCTCAGATATATTTTTAAATATGTCTTCTTCACATCAAAATTTATGTAAAAATATTGAAAAAACTCTCTAGTCCTTCAAATATATACTCTTTTTATTCTAAGAAATCAAAGGCACTTAGAATTGAGTCAAATGCATATGATAAAGGAATAAGAAAAGCATTTTGATGCTATTTGATGGATGATTTCTTCCCTAACCAAAGATGAACCATCCAATAACCTAGAGTGCACTGTTAATAAAGATAATGAAGAATGGGATGCCATTAAAGCAGATCCAATCTTTGTAGCCGATGGTTCGGTTGAAGTTCCTCAAAACATCTAGTTATTAAGTTTGGATTTAATATGTAAATATATATAAATACTCTAAGGATTTGGTTTGAACAACTTGGTGTCTATTTGGATTGAATCAGACTGGTTTGATTGTTTATATGAATTATTTGGTTTGATTAACTTGAATGTATTGAAATTGTATAGTTTGAAATTACATTAATAAAATTTACTTTATCATTTATCATCATGTTTAATATAGAATAGTATCATTCATTATATGCATCACATATATCATTTTTTAACCTAGATTATTGATTTTGAATCATCATATATTTTAGTTAAGGGGAATTTTTTCTTAAGTTTTCCTAATTCTTTCTTAATTTTCAAACATTTTTGTTGATAACAAAGGGGAAGAAAAATATAAAATATACATATGCACATATTAAGGGGGGTTATCTAACTCAGAGGGAGTTATATCATTTTTTATATATATATAAGATATTAATGATTGTCATCATCAAAAAGGGAGAGATTGTTAATACCTAAGTTATTGACTTTGATAATAACAATCTTTGTAACAATAATACATTCATATAAAATATGGATACTAATGTTGTTATCAAGTTATATTAAATATAGTGCAAGATATTATACAGGTATTAATTCAAAGACTACACTGTATATAGGTTCAAGAAATGAAAATGAAGGCTCATAAGCATAAAGATCAAGATATGAAGATCTTAAGACTATGGTATAGTATATAGGGTCATAGAATATTGTAAGAGTCCATGGTAGCAATCTTTGATCTCTATCTTCTCATTTTCTTACTCTTTATTTATAAAATAAAGTATATTTAAAAATATTTTATAAAAGTTTTTTAAAGTAAATGTTTATAAACTATGTTTAAATTATTTTACAAAGTATCATAATATTTTATAAAGCATAAGATTTTCAAAACATTTAAAATAAATAAGTTCTCAAAATACACTAGCCTATGTCTATATATAGTCAGATGATATGTTGACATACATGCCGTTAATTTAAAATCCAAATTTTGAAATGAAGTGTCTATTCATCGTAACTCTTTGCAAATAGACATGTCTGTTTATTCTCTATATATAGCGGGTTACAAACGAATTTTTTAATAATTACTTTCTTATTATCTTCTCTCCTTTTACTCTATCAAAAATTTTAGTAAAATTTATTCAAATATTCTCAAATTCAAACTAAAATCAATTCAATCTTCATTGTATTGATTCTCTACTATTTACTCTCTAATTTCAATCATCTCTCTCTCAATCAAAGATCAAAGTGCTATCCAAGAGGCTATAGGATCAGTTGTAATCAAAGATCAAGAAATTATCTTGGAAAAACCATCAACTCTAGTTGTATTTACGTAGGTATGATTGTATCCCATTCAAATCAATTGAGTGTGCTAGGTGTCCTCGAAATCCAAGTGGGTGTGCTTGTGTCCCGTCCAAATCAAGTGGGTGTACCCAGAGCTCAGAAAATTTGGAGGGTGTGTCTCCTACCTTGAAATCGAGATTGTACTGGGTTTGCCTTCTGCCTGTTTAAAGATTAGCATTTGAAAAGTAATATGTATAAGCAATTATATGAGACTGGATGTAGAGTAACTCCGAACCTATACAAAAATCCCAGGTGTGATATCTAATTCTCTACTTTTTACTTTACTGCATTTATACTTATCTGTGTTTGCATATCTTATTGTTCATTCTATGTTGATTAATAATAGTCTTGAAAGAATTTTAAAAAGATTCATAAAAATTAGAAAACACTGTCCACCCCCTGTAACACTCCATATTTTTATAACATTATTTAGGAAATTCAATTAGCTAAATAAAATAAAATAATGTAAAGATAATTAGGTTGAGATTTGATTAAACTATGGGTAGCCGTGCCATGTTAATGTGCAAACTAAAATGAGACAACATAAACTAATGTGTTAGGAAATGAGTAAGGGCAATATGGGAAATAGGAGAGGCTTATACCATAAACCCTTAGGAAATGAAACTTAAGTTCATTTCATTTTAACAAACAAAAAACATCTAAGGTCGACCACCATTTTTATTCTTAAGGAAGATAAAGCTAGGATTCAAGAGGAAGAAGTTAATCAACATATTCAACATCAAATCTCACATCTTTTAATCTCAAAGCTCAGGTGAATAATTACTTCATTCCATCTTCTTATAGTTTTCGGTTTTAAGATTAGATCCGAAATGATTTTGCAAGTTTATGCCATGTTTTTTATGATTAAAGTTATATATGCTTGTTGGTGAATTATGCATGTTCATATTAGTTTCTATGATATGTTTGGTATGAAAACCTTATTAAATGACATCCAAATGCCTTGAAAATTTAAATATAGGTCAGAAATGATATTTTAGAGATGGGTTTCAATTTCATAATTTTTCGAGTTAATATGGATTTATATTAATTTCTAGTGAAGAAAATGATTTATTGGGTTATAAATTATATACAGCTAAAATAATGATTATTTGGGTTTGGAATTTTTACATGTTGGAAAACATATTAAAATAGATTTTATGGAATTTTTCCAAATTTTTTCTAAGTGTATTGGTGAATATATAAAATTATTTAAGGTATGTGACTTAAATGTTTTATATATTTAATTAAGGAGAAGGAGCATTTTATAAAATAAAATGATTATTTAATTCTGAAAATAGTGGCAACACTTTTCTAAAAAATATTTGTTAACCAATGAGAATTTGACAAACAAAGGCAGGTTAGTTGAAAAGTTATCCTTTTTAAGTTAAAAACAAAGAAATCATACTTTTAGCATGTTTCAGCCTTTTACGGCATTAAACCTTCCGACCCAGACCTTTCGACAAGGTCGAGAGGTTCATAGCTTTCAACAAGGTCAAACCAATGCATATGGTATCAAGTTACTTGGTACGTAATGAATTGGACAAGGTCGAAGGGTTCTTAGTCGAAAGGTTGATGGCCAAAAAGGTTGTGGTATGTTTGTTTTATAAACCAAAAGCTTTCACCTGCTTGCTTTCGAAAAGGAGCTTTCGACTTGGTTGCTTTCGACCAGGTCAAGTATTTTAAATAAAGGTTTTTAAAACCCTTCGACGAAGTCGAAAGGTTACTGCCGCCTTGTTATTGTTTTGTTTTGAAACCTTCCGACAAAGTCAAAAGTTTTACTTGTTTTAAAACAGCCGCTTCTCCATGCTTTCAAAAGAAAGCTTTCGACTTAGGTAACTTATCTTTGTTTTTCTAATTGAAGTATAACCCTAGCTTTCGAAGAAGTTGTTTTAAAGGCTGAAGCCTATTATTTAAAAGTTAAGTTTTAAAGCTTTCGAAGCAGAGCTTTCGAAGCAGAGCTTTCGAAGCAGAGCTTTCGACAAAGTCAAAAGGTTGCTCCCAATGAAGTCGAAAGGTTTTAATAGTATATTTTCCACTTGTTATAAATTGAACCCAGTAAGTCTTCGAAAGGTTTATGTTTTAGAAGATTTAATGCCTTCGAAAGGTATGATTATTGAATGATTTCGAAAGGTTTGTTTATCGAATGACTTCGAAAGGTTTGAGTTTAATGGTTTTGAAACGACCCGAAATTTTCGATCCCGAAAATTCCAGATAGTTAGGAAAAGAAGAAAGAGATAGAAGAAGAAGAAACAGAAACACAACATAGATTCTCACATTCGCAGCGGATCAAAATATAATATCAAATAATAACAGTTTACAAAAGAATATTGTATCAGTTGATTACATTTTTATACACCAGAGTTACACACATACTCAAACACTGGACATATACAAATCAACATGTCTCAGATAAACGGAAATATATCACATCAGAAACACTCCATACGTTCCTGCCATCCAGCTCGCCTCCTAAGCTCCAAAACGTCCTTACCTGAAAATCTGTAATACTCGGTCTGACCCGAGCATTACATCAAAGTAACACCCGGGTCAGGCTGGAAACCAGCGTGAGTAAACCCATCTACAAGAAATACTAATGCATAAAACTTATTTTAAAACCCGGGGTACTCGTACCTTATTACAATTCCTTAATTTTCCATAGTCAAATACACATTTTACAATCATAACTAAGTATTATTACTTAGATTAAATGACCAAGTTTACATCATTTATTCCATTCCAGCATATTTGTTACGAAATCAAATTCATAAGAATTATTGTTGATTACAAATCGAAGTGGTTTCGGGTATTTACTGATACCCGACCCCAGTCTCTTCGAACCCAATATCATCTTAAAAACGAACCGTTTAAGTTTAAACAATATCCATATATATATATATATATATGAGTAAACCCATTTAATTTGAAATACCAAGCTATAATATATGTGAATACCAGGGTAACTCGTACCTTTTACGAGTTCTTACTTTATTATAGGCAATCATTTATCACACACATCAGTTCTTAGGTTCCTGGCTTAACCGAATAAGAAGCTCTTACTTTTAAAACACGTGGATATATAAGTCACAAAGATTCACCATTAAGGTTCGATGTGGGTTTCAGATAACCATCTGGAATCCAACTCCCTATCGCATCGAAATTCAAATGCCGTTTCAAGGCCAATAGTTTTCACATTTACACAGTAATGTATCACAGATATCACAGTTCAATTCACAGCAATTCACATCACAAAGTATCACAATCACATATCAGAGGTATCAACCAAATCAAGGTATTCAATAATAATCCAATAAGCTAGAAGTTACTAGAACTCGATCATGGTCAGAAAGATCCATGCGAGAGAAGATACGTTCGCATGTGCGAATCCAAGCTTGGACCTCAAGGACGGACTCGGAGCCTTTGAATGGCTTTCCACCAAGATGAGAAAAATCACTGCAAAAGCGTGCAAAGGCAGACTTGTGTGGAGGAGATGCACGAATAGGAGCTGGAGGCTGAGTGCTCCTAAATAACTCCAAGAACTGATCGGCAGACATATAAACGCCGTACAGATGCGAGCCACTGGATTGCCCAGCATTCGACCATGGGTCTTTCTGAACAACCTGAAACATCTCGGTCTGACCCGAGTATAAAATACATGGGTCGGTCTAGCTAAACAAATCAGTTAGATAAACTAAATGATAATGAACATACAAGATCATAAAGTACCACAATTATCTCCAAAAGAGATATCTGAATCATCTAACATAAGATGAATCAAAACAAGCCTCATATCATAGGCAACTCAAATAAACAAAGGACATACATATCCCAAATCAAGCCAAAAGGCAATTAACAAATACCAACAAAGGTACACAAGTTCCACAAGGTAATCGCAATATATATATCGTGTGGTTCAAAGAACCTACCCCGAAAGGCGATACACTAGGGAAATATAATTGTCAAAGAAACAAAAGGTGCTCGAGCTCAGTACAAGGATCCATACGCCCGAAGGCAACGCCAAAAAGGCAACGCCCGAAGGCAACGTCCGAAGGCAACGCCCGAAGGCAACAAACCGTAGTGGCGGTACTGGACACCACTGTCCGGCGGAATGTGTCACAACTCTCAGAAAGGAACCCGGAAAATGTTAACTTGAGTCCCATACCCCACGTTCGCACTAAACGGTTTACTAACTATTAGCCAATTTCACACTCAAAGCAATACAAAGTTCACCTCATCTCATCGGTAAACCAGACCCAGAGGTCAAAACGGTCAAACGAATAGATTAGGAATTAACTGAAAAGATAAACGCACGTGTTCATAACACGCGTTTTATTTAATCATTTTATTCACCTCCCTCTTCGCTTGAAGTGCAAAACTATGTGTGTGTTTTAAATAGAAATTATAAATTATAGAAACGAGCTTTTAATATAATTTGAAAAGATCATTTTATAAAAACCTGTGTATGAAATCAAAAAGGAATCACCAAAGCCAAATGTGCAATAACAACTAATCGGAACAACCCGAATCGGTTAAGATTGGCAACCCAAGAAAAATAGGCAAAATAGGCAAAAACAAGCAGGTCAGTCCACTGACTGTAGAGGGTCAGTCGACTGACTACAGGAAACAGAGACTCTCTGTTCTTGTAGACAGCCTCTGGAACACCTATTCGCTACAGCCAGTCGACTGACTGCAGAGGGTCAGTTGACTGACTGGCACTGGGGCTGTTTTTCAGCCTATCAAATGAAGAGCAATTCTTCCAATTTTCGATCGGACGAGCAATGGGCGCTAGGGGTTTATGCCAATCGACAACCCTATTGGCTCTTCAATACAACACCAAAAGCATGTTTAAACATCAAAGCTATGATTTTTAGAGTTTTTAACTTCAAAACACCAAAATTGAAATGTTCACCAAATCAATTCAAACCAAAAGGAAATGAACATAAATAAGTGTTAGGAATTCATACCTAACATCAATGATATCAAGAGAAGTAGATGTGAGTTCAAAACTCACCCTTTTAACTCAAAAACAAAGATGAGGAGCACAAACACAAGGAAAAGATCAACCACTCTTCACATTCAACTCCACAAGCTTCAATCTAAGATCAAAACAAGTATTTCCTAAATTACGGTTTAGGAATTTTCTGAAATTGAAGAGGAGAAGAGATAGAGAAGATGAAGATGGAGCTTACCTTAGCTTCTCTAAGAGTTTGGAGCTAAAACTTGGATTTGCAAATAAAAACTAGGGCTTGGAGTTTTAATTTCTCATTCCTCTCCCCATTTTCAGTTGTGCAAGAGTGTTTAGGAAATTAGAATGAAGTGAAGAGGAGAGGGCTGAACTAAGTTATATGATGAGTTGGGTCAAACCCAAACCCAAAAAGCCCAATAGAAAATAGCAAAAATCAACTTACTCCAAACCTATCGAAGCTTATACTCAAAAAAGTCGCAAACGCTATTTTGGACTCAATGGAAGTGGTCCCGAGTCCTAATTCGACCGTTTGCAAAAAGTAGCTTTTCGGACTTAAATCTGATTAACGACGATATATTTAAATAAAATATTTAAACATAAAATCGTGGAATATGCGGGTTGTTACAGATCTCCCCTCCTTAACAAAATTGCGTCCACGCAATTCCTAGAGAAGAATTTGCAACAACTACATACTTACAACACCCAAAAAGAAAAGAAAATAAGCTTGAGATAAAAAGATATTCTCACTATTGCAAAGCAAAGATAGAAAACCCGGATAGGATCGCTCGATAAACTCTCTGGTTTCCCAAGTACAGTCATTGGGATTAGCGGACCATTGAACTTTAATGAGCGGCACGTCCTTGTTTCGAAGGTGTCTCACCTCCGTGGCAAGTACGCAAACAGGCTGTTGTACAATAGATAAATCTTGTGAGATCTCAAGCCCTTGCAAACCAGGAGAGTCGATAACAGAATCCGATTCTCGAAGACACTTCCGAAGCTGAGAGACGTGAAACACGTTGTGAACTCCGGATAAATGAGCTGGAAGTGAAACTCTATAAGCCACAGGGCCAATACGTTCAGTAATAGGAAATGGTCCTACAAAGCGAGGAGCCAATTTCCCTGTCACACTGAAGCGCATAACCCCTTTCAAAGGAGATAATAAAGACAAGATCACCAACCAAGAACTCGAGAGGCTTCCTACGGTTATCCGCATAGGATTTCTGGCGGCTTTGTGCCTCTTTCATTCTCTGACGAATAAGGACAATCTTCTCAGAAGAATCATGAACAAAATCTGGGCCAAGAATAAGCTTCTCCCCAGATTCCAACCAACAAGAAGGTGATCGACACGGCCTTCCATATAAGGCTTCGAAAGGAGCCATACCGATACTGGACTGAAAACTATTGTTGTAGGAGAACTCTACAAGGGGTAGATGATCCTCCCAACTACCTCCGAAATCAAGAACACAAATACGGAGGAGATCCTCTAAGATACGATTCACCCGTTCAGTCTGTCCATCAGACTGTGGATGATAAGCTATGCTGAAATTAAGCTTTGTTCCCAAAGCTTGCTGAAGACTCTGCCAGAAATGACTGGTGAATAAAGGATCACGGTCACTCACAATCGAACTAGGAACACCGTGAAGTCTCACGATTTCCTTGATAAATAACTTAGCCAAAAGAGAAGCAGTCCTATTAGATTTAATAGGAACAAAATGAGCTGATTTGGTGAGGCGATCAACAATAACCCAAATGCTAGAATGGCCCGATCTCGAACGAGGTAGGCCATCAATGAAATCCATCGAAATCTGATCCCATTTCCACAATGGAATCTCAAGAGGTTGAAGGAGACCGGAAGGGCGCTGATGTTCGGCTTTAATACGTTGACAAGTCATGCAATTACTCACATAACTCGCCACATCGCGCTTCATGCCTTCCCAATAATAAAGGCGATGCATATCGGCATACATCTTACTACTGCCAGGATGAATAGTATACTTAGACCGATGATAGTCATCAAGAATGTCATGCCTAAGTGCAGAATCAGAAGGCACAACAAGACGGTTCTTCTTGCGAAGACACCCATGAAGATCAATGCTGAAATCCCACAACGCCTCATCACGAGATTCAGTCTCACAAAGCTGAATAAAATGCACAAGATCAGGATCACGCCGCTGAGCTTCGGCAATACGATCCAATAGCGAGGTTCGAGCTTCCAAACTGAATAATAATATCGGAGAATCAAAGGATGGAGCTCGATCACGAATATCACAAAAAGATAAAGTCTCAAGAATATCCCATTCGGCAAGCATCATAGAAACAACAGCCGAATGTCTGCGACTAAGCGCATCAGCAACACGATTACACTTACCAGGGGTATATAGGATATCAAAGTCATAGGAGGAAAGAAACTCGAGCCAACGCTGTTGCCTCATATTGAGTTCCTTCTAAGTGAACAAATACTTCAAGGATTTATGATCGGTATAGAGAATGAAGCGCTCGCCTAATAAATAGTGTCGCCAAATCTTCAAGGCGAAGACAATGGCGGCTAACTCAAGATCATGAGTGGCATAGCGAACTTTATTCGGACGTAATTGCCTAGAAGCGTAAGCAACTACCCGATCCTTCTGCATAAGCACGGCACCGAGACCATTACCACAAGCATCGGTGTAGACAACAAGATCATGATTCCCCTTGGGAACCACAAGAATAGGTGCATTAGTGAGAAGTTCCTTTAATGTCTGAAAGGAAGCTTCACACTTGTCGGACCAAATATAACGAATGCCTTTCCGAGTAAGGCTGGTGAATGGAAGCACAACACGGGAAAAATCCTTAATGAATCGACGGTAATAACCCGCCAATCCATGGAAACTATGAATCTCATGAACATTCTCGGGCCTCTTCCAATTCTGGATAGCTTCGATCTTTGAGGGATCGACAGAGATGCCGTCGGAAGATACAACATGGCCTAAGAACTTAACCTTATTCTCCCAAAAATGGCACTAGGAGAATTTGGCTTTTAGCTGATGGCAACGAAGAGTACTTAAGACAATTCTCAAGTGATTATCATGCTCGGCTTTAGATTTAGAATAAACAAGAATGTCGTCAATGAACACAAGGATGAACTTATCGAGATATTCCCGGAATACCCGATTCATAAGGTCAACAAAGAAAGCAGGAGCGTTCGTCAAACCGAATGGCATAACGAGCCACTCGAAAGAACCATATCGAGTGCGGAAAGCTGTAAGAGGTATGCTATCTTCCGCGACTCGAAGCTGATGAAAACCAGTGGCAAGGTCGAGTTGAGAGAAGACCATAGCGCCACTCAATAGATCGAACATATCATCGATCCTCGGCAAAGGATACCTATTCTTGATGGTCAACTCGTTAAGCTTGCGACAGTCGATGCAAAGCCTAAGAGTTCCATCGGACTTCTTCACGAAGATGACCGCGGTACCCCACGGTGAAAAACTGGACTGAATCAACTGCTTGGACTCAAGCTCTAAAAGCTGCTTCTTGAGTTCCTCATTTTCTTTTGTAGACATCCTCGTGGGAGGACGCCCAACTGGCTGCGTGCCTGGAATGAGATCAATGCGGAACTCGATCGCCCGCTTGGGCGGAAAACCCAAAACTGACTCAATAGGAATACGAGATATACCATCATCATCTCGTGAATCAAGAGAATATAAGGCCATTTCGGAATTATCCACATTCCGAAGAACAAGTGATAGCTGGGTAGACAAATCTGGACGTCGAAGATATAAAATTCTTTCAGAACAAATAATCATGGCATCGTATCTCACTAGCCAGTCCATACCCAAAATCATATCAAAATCCAAACAAGAAATAACGTGCAGATTCGCACGAAAAGAAAAGTCACATAAAACAATCTCAACATCATCACAAAGCATGCTAAGAGTTGCGGACCCTCCAATAGGATTCACAATTCTCAATGAAGTAATCATACAAGAAACATCCAAAGACAAATCATCGACGAGCTTTTTCTGTACGAAAGAATGCGAAGCACCCGTATCGAAAAGAACTCGAATACTATGGTCATGAAATAAAATAAAACCTTCCAAAATAGATGGAGATATACCTCCAGGTTGAGAAGGACCTCCAGAAGCTTTAGCAACATAAAGCTTGCCAGACTTAGCACTAGCAGGAGCAGTAGGGCAAGTGGAAACACGGTGACCTTCCTTCTTGCAATAATGGCAGAAGAGAGGCTTAGGGCAAGCTCGAATCATATGATCAGGAGAACCACAATTGAAACACTTCCGAATGGAAGGTGTTCCAACAGATTGAGAGTTAGAACCAGATTCGATAGGCTTCTTCTTCTTGGAAGGAAGAAATCCCTGCTTATGAAATGGAAACTTCTTCTTATTGGGGTTCTTGCGAACCTCAACATCATCACCACTATCACACTCCTTCTCGATGGCCTCGAGATGAAGTGCCGAATCAACTAACTCCTCAAAGGAAAGCTTAAGCTGGAGCATCAAAGACTTCTTAAGATATTTCTTAAGACCAGAGACAAACTTCATATTCTTCTTATACGAAGTGCTAATGAATTCAAGACCATACTTAGATAAGGCCTCGAAAGATGCAACATATTCAGAAACGGAAGACTTCCCTTGCTTCAATTCAAGGAAGCGACGGGCTAATAAAACTTTCTCAGATTCAGGAACGAATTTGAGTTCGAATCGCTCCCGGAACTGAGTCCAAGAAAGAACAGACTCATCAAGTTCGGCTATAAGAAGCTCGTACCAATCAAGGGCACGCTCTTGCAATAAGCTAGAAGTTACCAGAACTCGATCATGGTCAGAAAGATCCATGCGAGAGAAGATACGTTCGCATGTGCGAATCCAAGCTTGGACCTCAAGGACGGACTCGGAGCCTTTGAATGGCTTTCCACCAAGATGAGAAAAATCACTGCACAAGCGTGCAAAGGCAGACTTGCGTGGAGGAGATGCACGAATAGGAGCTGGAGGCTGAGTGCTCCTAAATAACTCCAAGAACTGATCGGCAGACATATAAACGCCGTCCGGATGCGAGCCACTGGATTGCCCAGCATCCAAGCGTCGTCCTCGGCCTCTTCCGGCCATTAGCTGAAAGATAAGATAAGATAAAGATTATTCACAAGGTAGATATCATTAATTCAAATATGGAATACTATGGAATAGAAATGCATTCCTAGAAGTATTCCCAAAATTCTATCTACCCCAAAGGCACGGAAAGAATAAAGGCACAATGAATCAAAGATTCGTAACATTCGTATTACCCTTTGATGTACCGTGATATGTGTCTATGTTCTATGTTTATCATATTTTGTATTGAACTTAGCTCCGATACCAAGCTGTCACGCCCCACTCCGAGACCCACATTAGCAAAGAGTATTACAAGGTAACACCGTCTGCTAATGCGGAGAATAGAGCTGGTTAGGAGCGACCACATATAGCCTTGTCTTAATTATCTATTGAATACGCCGACAATGCCACTTCTTACTTAAATGGATCGACATACTCAATAAATACTTAATACAAAGCCATAGGTGGCTGAGGATCTATCAGAATAAAATATAACAACTCAAATGTAATACACATCACAGAACATTAGATCATCACATACATTTACACATATACAGATACACTACAGAGTTTACAAATGATACATGTCAAGTGGTAAAGCAAACCACAATATACAGACGAGACAAAAGAATACATATCAGAGTTACAGACAAAAGGACTACACAAAAGCTATGACAAAAAGGAGCTAGCAGAATAGTCCATGCGGAAGCAAAATAGGCTAAGTCCAAAGCACCTAACCTGAAACATCTCGGTCTGACCCAAGTATAAAATACATGGGTCGGTCTAGCTAAACAAATCAGTTAGATAAACTAAATGATAATGAACATACAAGATCATAAAGTACCACAATTATCTCCAAAAGAGATATCTGAATCATCTAACATAAGGTGAATCAAAACAAGCCTCATATCATAGGCAACTCAAATAAACAAAGGACATACATATCCCAAATCAAGCCAAAAGGCAATTAACAAATACCAACAAAGGTACACAAGTTCCACAAGGTAATCGCAATATATATATCGTGTGGTTCAAAGAACCTACCCCGAAAGGCGATACACTAGGGAAATATAATTGTCAAAGAAACAAAAGGTGCTCGAGCTCAGTACAAGGATCCATACGCCCGAAGGCAACGCCAAAAAGGCAACGCCCGAAGGCAACGTCCGAAGGCAACGCCCGAAGGCAACAAACCGTAGTGGCGGTACTGGACACCACTGTCCGGCGGAATGTGTCACAACTCTCAGAAAGGAACCCGGAAAATGTTAACTTGAGTCCCATACCCCACGTTCGCACTAAACGGTTTACTAACTATTAGCCAATTTCACACTCAAAGCAATACAAAGTTCACCTCATCTCATCGGTAAACCAGACCCAGAGGTCAAAACGGTCAAACGAATAGATTAGGAATTAACTGAAAAGATAAACGCACGTGTTCATAACAAGCGTTTTATTTAATCATTTTATTCACCTCCCTCTTCGCTTGAAGTGCAAAACTATGTGTGTGTTTTAAATAGAAATTATAAATTGGAGAAACGAGCTTTTAATATAATTTGAAAAGATCATTTTATAAAAACCCATGTATGAAATCAAAAAGGAATCACCAAAGCCAAATGTGAAATAACAACTAATTGGAACAACCCGAATCGGTTAAGATTGGAAACCCAAGAAAAATAGGCAAAATAGGCAAAAACAAGCAGGTCAGTCGACCGACTGTAGAGGGTCAGTCGACTGAACCAGAAACCAGAAAATCCCATTTCCTGCAGTCAGTCGACTGACTGCAGAGCGACAGTCGACTGACTGCAGGAAACAGAGACCCTCTGTTCCTGCAGACAGCCCCTGGAACACCTATTCGCTACAGTCAGTCGACTGACTGCAGAGGGTCAGTCGACTGACTGGCACTGTGGCTGTTTTTCAGCCTATCAAATGAAGAGCAATTCTTCCAATTTTCGATCGGACGAGCAATGGGCGTTAAGGGTTTATGCAAATCGACAACCCAGCCCTATTGGTTCTTCAATACAACACCAAAAGCATGTTTAAACATCAAAGCTATGATTTTTAGAGTTTTTAACTTCAAAACACCAAAAATTGAAATGTTCACCAAATCAATTCAAACCAAAAGCAAATGAACATGAATAAGTGTTAGGAATTCATACCTAACATCAATGATATGAAGAGAAGTAGATGTGAGTTCAAAACTCACCTTTTTAACTCAAAAACAAAGATGAGGAGCACAAACACAAGGAAAAGATTAACCACTCTTCACTTCAACTCCACAAGCTTTAATCTAAGATAAAAACAAGTATTTCCTAAATTACGATTTAGGAATTTTCTGAAATTGAAGAGGAGAAGAGATGGAGAAGATGAAGATGGAGCTTACCTTAGCTTCTCTAAGAGTTTGGAGCTAAAACTTGGATTTGCAAATAAGAACTAGGGCTTGGAGTTTTAATTTCCTATTACTCTCCCCATTTTCAGTTGTGCAAGAGTGTTTAGGAAATTAGAATGAAGTGAAGAGGAGAGGAGAGGGCTGAACTAAGTTATATGATGAGTTGGGTCAAACCCAAACCCAAAAAGCGCAATAGAAAATAGCAAAAATCAACTTACTCCAAACCTATCGAAGCTTATACTCAAAAAAGTCGCAAACGCCATTTTGGACTCAATGGAAGTGGTCCCGAGTCCTAATTCGATCGTTTTCAAAAAGTAGCTTTTCGGACTTAAATCCGATTAACGACGATATATTTAAATAAAATATTTAAACATAAAATTGTGAAATATGCGGGTTGTTACAACTGTATTTTCCTAATTCCATAAAATATTTTAACTAATCTTATTTAAAGATATTTTTACAACTTAGATCTTGACTTTATAAACACATTTTGTTTAAATCTCAAAGCCTAAAAGAGACTAGAAGAGAAGGTTTGGATTTTTAAACAGGTTTTTGAAACCTGGAAACAACACAGAAGATATACGTCTGTACAACAGACATGCACAAATCATTTATATGTATTTACATATATGCAGGCATTATTTTACAACTTAACTTCAAGAATTCATCACAAACATCAAGTTTAACTCAGATTTGAAATAGTTTACAAACATGCATTTCAAAAATAACAGAGGGAACCGGGTTGGAAAACTCACCTTATTAAAAAACGGAGGCATATAATCTGGAAAGAATATTGGAAACTGGAAACTGCTGAGATGGAATTTGAATCCTGAATTGTTAGTTTGCTTTTGATCTTGAAGCCTTATTCCCAGATGAATCTGAAGTTGTTGATCTAGTTGTTGAAATGATCTTGTTTAGATCTGAGATGGTTTTGACTTTAAAAATGAATTGAAGTTGCTTTGGTATATTTTCTATTTTTAACTTGGTTCGAATGAAATGAAATAAGGAGAGAGGTTGGAGATATATGTGGAGGAGATAAGGCTTACAGGGCAAGCCAAAGCTGAGACTTGATTTATATAATATTGATTTGATTTTATAGGGTGGATTTGATCTTTCCTTCTTACTCAAGCTTGACCTGATTATATGTTTGACATTGATTATATGTTTTTGTGTGCTTGCATTAATTGCTATGTCCCCTCTTTTGTTTACATACATACATTCATATACACACATATTCTTTTGTAACTTATATATGTATATATAGTTATGTATGTTGTTTTTATTATATATATATATATATATATGTATATGCTTACCTTTCCACTATTTAATATATACACTTCTGCTTGCATTTGTCATCATATACATAAATACATGTGTATGTTTTCATTTTATTCACATAGACATTTTTACTTTTCCATGTTTACCTTTTATTTGATATATTTAGATATATACGTGCTTAACATCCGTGTATAAATATTTATTTTCATTTTCATTTTCTTCCGTAAGCATTGCCTTTACAACATATTTACGTGCATAATACTTTAATGATCATATATATATATATATATATGTTGTAGTCATCATTTTATTCTTTGCATTTATATACTTCTATATGCTATCATAAGGCTTATATATATATTTATTTATTCCTTATAAGATTTATCATATCCAGACGTTTTTATGAGTCAATATTTATTATAGTTTTTGAATCAACTTATACATATATCCTGATATTTTTTAATTATCAATTAATTACCTGATTACAGCCGTCAGAAAACCCGGGTCGTCACATTCCTCCCCCCTTTAGAACTTTTCCTCCTCGAAAAGAAACGAAGCGAGAATTTTAATTCTGATGTTTATTATTAGTTAAATTATTCTTTAAACATTTTTAGCCCTTTTTACTCTTTTATTTCAAAATTTCAAAATTTTAAAACACTTTAAAAAAAATTACATAATATTACCATAATAGATTTTATATAAAAATACTTTTTATAACTCGATGTCTCACAAGTCTCTCCTTGTTTTCATAGAAATTTGGTCATACGTTGATCAGGCATAGGACTGAAAATCTATAAGTACTTGGTAAACCCATTTTAACACCTAGTGAAAATACTTGGAAAATATTTTGGTGAAAATATAGAAAACATTTTGGAAATAGAGGAAACATCTTTGGTGAGAATGCTCAGGAAATCATCACCCTCATCCATGGTCGCAGTTAACCCGATGGTTACGTTGCCATCCCGGCAAAATCCATAGATAACTGTTTTTCTAAGGTTTGAGTTCAATAGTTTCGAAAGGTTTTAGTTCAATGGTTTCGAAAGGTTAGAGATGGAAGGTTTTCTAATGTTTTTCTAAGGCAATGTTTTAAAGTGATTTTTAAAGAAGGATGTCCAAAGTTTTATTGCTTTCGAAAGGTTTGCTTTTCAATGGTTTCGAAAGGTTTGGTGAATGGTTTCGAAAGGTAAGGTTTTGGCATATTGGCCTAGATAATAAAAGGGTTTTCACTTGGTTTTGGAAAGATGTACTTTCAAAGATTTAGAAAGGAGAACTTTCAAATGTTTAAATGTTTTCATCAACTAAGGTTTGGGTAAAGAAGATATATATATAACATGGTAATGTGATTTTGAGTAAAGCATAATTTTTTTTCCTTGTATAGTTTTGATTTAAAGGTTTTAAATCATTTTGAAAATGTTTTCAAGGAAAATTATGGGAGGGGATCCTTATGTGAAAATGACTCTGATAATAGGAAACCAGATGGGACTAGTATGGGGTCGCGCCCTATACATTAGCTATTAGCCCCAGCTAATTGTTGTTCAAAATTCCAATGTGTAGGGCTTGGTCATAGGTAGACTAAAATTATGATTACACACCGAAAGGAATATATGTTGTATATAGATAGGTTATTGGTGAGCCCGAAAAACCATTAGGATCGGGAAGACCTGGGAGATGATTAAGTTAGGGACAGACCGTCCAAAAGCAAAGTATTTAACAGATAGTTAAGGATAGACAGTCCAAAAGAAGAATAGCTAACAGGTGTTAGATTAATTTTGATTACATTGTCTGGTAGGCCCGAGCTAGCCAAAGGTTAAAAGTTATCCAAACAAAACTTATGTGTTTGAACATATAGTTCATTATTACCTGATATTTATGTATGTTTACATAATGATGCTTTATAGTATTTAACTTGTTTTGCTGCAGGGAAAAGGTTTTGCAAAGATATATTTTAAAAGGATGTTAGTGAGGTGAAACCCATCCCGCTAAGCGGTGTGGTCTCACTTAACATATAAAACAGGGATGTATAGTATTATTCACACCAGGCTTTATGTCTGACTCGAAGTTTATGTTTTCCCCTTAAACTCTCTGGTGCTCAAAATTAATTTGAGTAGGATGAGGGGTTAAGGTCCTTTTCAGGTTTAATAGGATGACGAATAAGGTTATCGGAATGCAGGAGGCAAACAGATAGCTATTTAGGAGTTGTTGTTTTATGTTTTGTTGTATTTCCGCTATGTTTGTATTAAGTCTATTATGACTATATGACTCTGATCATCCAAGGGGGTATCTTCATATACCGCTCTTGGTGTATTTTGTATTAAGAATATTTTATCTGTGCCTGGGAACGTATTGGGATTATGTATTAAGAATATGGAACATCTATTTTAAATGTAATAAAGAAAATTTGTTTTGAAATCTGTGTTTTGTTTTATATTCAAGTGCTTCTGATATTATAGATACCATTAACATAGCCGTATTTAGTCGTCGGAAGCTAATATTATAGATGACTACAGCATCTGTAGCGCTTAGTTTTGGACCTCTAGATAGGGGATATTACACCCCTTCTAGTGTTTAAGTAGACTTAAGATCCATAATTCTACAACCCACACTTGGTATCAGAGCACTAGGAGGAGCGTATGATTGTTTTTTCAGTTGGGCCCCTCGCGATTCGGCCTCGTCTCGTCCCCCGAACGGGAGGTCGAACCGGAAATTTCCGCACATAGGCGCGCGCGAATGCTAGGCAGAAACCACGTTCCGGCGGCACCTCAAGACAATCGAAGGGAAGCCCCTCCACTCCTCCTCACCCTTCCCTACTCACCTAGAGGGTCGCCCAATCATTTTTTCAGTTGGGCCCATAGCGATCCGGGCATGTCCCGGCACCCGAACAAGAGGTCGACCGCGAATTTCAATACATAGGCTGGAGCGAACGCTGGGCAAAAAACACTATTCACCCCCACTAGTGTTTAAGTAGCCTTAAGATTCATAATTATACAACCCACACTTGGTATTAGAGCACCGAGAGGGGCGTCCGATCGTTTTTCCAATTGTGCCCATCGCGATCCGGGCGCATCTCGTCCCCCGAATGGGAGGTAGAACTAAAAATCTATGCACATATGTGCGCGCGAACGCTGGGCAGAAACCATGTTCGGGCGGCACACGAGACGATCGAGGGTAACTCCGAACCTATATAAAAATCCCTAGTGTGATCTCGAATTCTCTACTTTTTACTTTACTGCGTTTATACTTATCTGTGTTTGTATCTATGATTGTTCATTCTGTGTTGATTGATAATAGTCCTGAAAGAATTTTAAAAAGATTCATAAAAATTAGAAAACACTATTCACCCCTTCTAATGTTTAAGTAGCCTTAAGATCCATAATTCTACAGCCCACACTTGGTAACAGAGCACCAGGAGGGGTGTTCGATCGTTTTTCCACTTGGGCCTGTTGTGATCCGGGGGCATCTCATCCCTTGAACGAGAGGTCGAACTAGAAATTTCTTCAACGTTGGACGGAAACCACGTTCAGGCGGCACTATGAGATAATCGAGGGGAAGCCCCTCCCCTTCTCCTTCGGTCGTTTTTCAAGTTGGGCCCATCGCGATTCGGATGCATCCTGACGCCCGAACCGAAGGTCGACCGAGAAATTTCTGTAAACAGACGCGTGCGAACTCTAGGCAGAAAACACTATTCACCCCACTAGTGTTTAAGTAGCCTTAAGATCCATAATCTTGCAACCCACACTTGGTATTAGAGCACCAAGAGAGCGTCCGATCGTTTTACCAGTTCGGCCCGTCGCGATCCGGGCGCGTCTCGTCCCCCGAGTGAGAGGTCGAACTGGAAATTTCTACACATAGGCGCATGCAAACGCTGGGCTGAAACCACATTCGGGCAGCACCACGATGTGTTGATTGATAATAGTCTTGAAAGAAGTTTAAAAAGATTCATAAAAATTAGAATATATTATTCACCCCCTCTAGTGTTTAAGTAGCCTTAAGATCCATAATTCTGCAACCTACACTTAATATCAAAGCACCATAAGGGGCATCCGATCGTTATTCCAGTTGGGCCTGTCGCGATCCGAGCGCATCTTGTCCCCTGAACGGAAGGTCGAATCTGAAATTTCTGCACACGGGCGCGCACGAACGCTGGGCAAAAAATACGTTCAAGCGGCACCACGAGACAACAAGGGGAAGCCCCTCCCCTGCCCCATTCCCCACCTACCCACCCTTAGGGGGTATTCGATCAATTTTCAAGTTCGGCCCATCACAATCCGTGCACGTCCCGGCGCCCAACCTGAAGGTTGACCGATAAATTTTTGAACACAAGCGCGCTAACGCTGGGCAGAAAACACTATTCACCCCCACTAGTGTTTAAGTTGCCTTAAGATCCATAATTTTGCAACCCGCACTTGGTATCAAAGCACTAAGAGGAGCGTTCGATCGTTTTTCCAGTTGGGCCCGTCGCGATCCGGGCGCGTCTCGTCCCATGAATGGGAGGTCGAACCGGAAATTTCTGCACACGGGCATGCATGAACGCTGGGCAGAAACCATGTCTAGGCGGGACCACAAGACGATTGAGGGGAAGCCCCGCCCCTCCCCCGAACGGGAGGTCAAACTAGGAGGGGCGTCCGATTGTTTTTCCAGTTGGTCCCGTCGCAATCCGGGCGCATCTCATCCCCCAACGGGAGGTCGAACCGGAAATTTCTGCACACAGGAGCGCAAACACTGGGTAGAAACCACATTCGGGCGACACCATGAGACGATTGAGGGGAAGCCCCTCCCCTCCTCCAAACCCCTTCCATACCCACCGAGGAGGAGGGGCGTTCGATCATTTTTCCAGTTGGGTCCGTCACGATCTGGGCTCGTTCCATCCCTGTGCTTGAACTGGAGGTCAAACAAGAAATTTCTACACATAGGCGCACACGAACGCTTGGCAGAAACCACTGTTGGAACTGGACTAGCCCACAACGGAAGTTATGGGTGAATTTCAAAAATTTTACCCTATTGGATCTTTTATTGGGCCTATGAAGTCTAACTGAATTAGAACATTTCTAAATTTCATTTAAATAAAATCATTTATTTTATTTAATTCAAATATATTAAGATATGAAATTTATTTATTTTTGATTTAGTTTATATATAAATGTATCATATACATATATGTGTGAGTGCATGTGTAGCATAATAATCCGTGAAAGGTATAATATGCCTATATGTAGATGTTGGGATTTACATTGCAACAGACATATTAGCTCATTTTGTATGTCATGTATGTTGTCCAAATATGTGCATGTACACATGTTACAATACACACACACACACACGTATGTATAAATATATTATATATAATATATGAACATAAAACGTTTATATATATAGATAAATATATATATAGAAAGAGAGTGAACAATTATTAAAAATTATTTATAATTCAAAATTAACTTAGTTTTGGAAACATAATAATTTTAGTATTTTAATTTGTATATATTATGAATAAAATAATGTTTTCATCCATAAATAATTAACATAAAATAATCTATTGATGAAAATTAAAATTTTACAATTTTTGAAAATCTAGGATAATAAATAGATCTTAGGAAAAATCTGGAGATTTTTCAAAGTTGAAATATTATTTTTAAAAACAAATACATTGATTTCGGCAATAATTATTTAATATAAAATAATATATTATCAAAAATTCAAATTTTAAAATTTCAAAAGTTATTGGATCATGAATGAAAGGTTAAAAAAAATTGAAAGATTTTTCAATTAAATTATTATTTTTAAAAAATCATAAACAGTTTTTCCGAAATAATATAAATTACTAAAAATAATAAAATTTATCGAAAAATTCCTAATGTTTTTCTATATGGTTGTGAAATGATATAATATTTTTTTTAAATATATAATTTTTTAATGTAATAATTATTTTATAAATAATAAACAATTCAAAAATTCAATAATGTTAATTTAAAAATATGAATATATATATGACAATTAATTTTCGAATTTTTAAATTCATATTATATATAAATAAGTGTACAAATTTTTTAAAATCATATATATATATATATATCTTATATATGCATATATGCTATTATGAGAGAGAAATATACACTAATATATATATATATGAATTTATTAATAAATATATAAAAAACAATTATTAATGACAAATTTTGATTTTGTACAGTAAACAACATTTGTCTATACATAAATCAAATAGTATAATAAAGAAATTATGCATATAACCAAACTGATTTGTGACAACCACATCCACTTACAAAATCTCACCTAACTAAACATATAGTAGCAATATATTTAAACAGATATGTAATTGCTCATTATAGGATCATAGAAAATAATTTAATTACTGTAATATGAATTAAAATCACCAATTTAATGATGCATTTGAATCCACGTTGAAGCAATCACTTCCCTTCCTTTTACTGTTCATGATTCGTCGGATTGCAAGTCCGGAATCACCAACCTCTAACTACCGAATAGTATTATTTTAATTTGAAATATATTTGAGAATTTTGGAGTGGATTGAGAGCTATGTTTTAACCATCAATAATGGCGGCCAAAAAGGTTAGTTATTGTTTTTAGAGATACATACATACATATATATATACATACATACATACATATATATAGGGTTGTATTAGTTATTGTTTTTAGAGACGAGGAAAACTTTTTCACCCATTCTCACTTTATCTCAACGCATTATCTTCAAGCCAATTCCCTATGTTTTAGCCACCCCTAGACCTTCCCAAAACTAAAATTTTGCAGCCCTAATGATGGGCCTTAAACTCATCTAAGCCCAAGCCAAAATACCATGCAATTAAATCTAATTTAATCGCATGTCGATATTGTATATAGATCCATATATATTATTTCTCACATCATATTCAAATTTTATAATTAATATTTCATAAATATTAATTAATTTAATTAATTTACAACAATTATAGACTAATTAAATCGTTCGGTCTTAAGGGAATTCATCATTTCGGCTGTGTAACTCTTGGTGTAAATTTGGTCAGCGATTAACATCGAACTATTCTAATGTTAACGTTCACACGTTCACACGTTCACCCGGTTGTGACATTTGTTTACACCAATTCTCTTCGTCAAAACTATATCACTTTGGACTTAAGGAATTTGGTAATGGTCAAAATTCCAACCTTATCCACATTCAACTTTATAGTCTAGATACAAAGCCCTTGGTTTAATAATAACAATTATTATTAATCGAAATGCTCTGGCCAGACACTTTGACTTTGAGTTGACTTGAGTTGAATGTAATACTAACCGCATATAACTAAGGAGACGAATCCTCTCTTGAATAGTGCTTCACTTCCAATACCTTCACTCGACCCAACTATAGTCACTCGATGGACGACATGCCATGATTTGGATATAATCAAAGCAGAGCTTTCATATTGAAGATCCACGGTATTTTCAAGTCGAGAGAACTGTGTAAATCAGTCACATCGATATTTTCTGTTTGACCTTAGTTATATTAACCAACAGAAAACTATCGACTGAGTCGTTCCATAGTTATCTAATAACTATTAGTACGTAGTGCCCCCAGTAGTCATGAGTAATACACCGCCTAACATTTGGAGAGCGTTACGTACTCCAGTCTCAACGAATACATCGATATCCAATTTCGATGCATCTTGACTAGGAACATTTAAAATGGTATGTTTGTTTCATTATGATAAATTACCCACGGTTACAAGACTTTGTTACTACTATCACAAAATATACCATTTATGGATTTTCTATTAAATATACTTTTAATTAAGTTAATTAATTAATTAATCAAATTATATCAAGTATATAATAGGAAGAAAATACCTTTTATTTCGAACAAGATTGGTCAACGAGATAGATATATGTAACAAATTAAATAATTGCCCCTAGGGCATACCCTAACTCTATAAATCTCCCACTTGCACTTGGGGTCAATTTTGGAATCTAATTCCAACTTCTCCAATCAGTTTTCTCAAAACCAATTAGGTCAGTCCCTTAGGGCATACCCTAACTCTATAAACCTTTTTACGCATTCTCACTTTATCTCAACCCATTATCTCCAAGCCAATTTCCTATGTTTTAGCCACCCCTTGACCTTCCCAAAACCGAAATTTTTCAGCCCTAATGATGAGCCTTAAACCCATCTAAGCCCAAGCCAAAATACTATGCAATTAAATCTAATTTAATAGCTTGTCGATATTGTATATCGATCTACATATTTATAACTGTTATAAATATATATAAAATTATTTATTTCTCAAATCATATTCAAATATTATAATTAATATTTCATAAATATTAATTAATTTAATTAATTTATAACAATTATAAACTAATTAAATCATTCGATCTTAAGGGAATTCATCATTTCGGCTGTGTAACTCTTGGGTGTAAATTTGGTGAGCGTTTAATATCGAACTATTCTAATATTAACATTCACACGTCACTTAGCAGGTGGTGTGACATTATGGCAAATTTATCGCTTACTCGTTTTCGGTAAAATCCAATTTTAGTTTAATAAGCGTTACCCAGTTGCGACATTTGTTTGCACCAATTCTCTTCGTCAAAACTATATCACTTTGGACTTAAGGAATTTGGTAATGGTCAAAATTCCAAACTTATCCACATTCAACTTTATAGTCTAAATACAAAGTCCTTGGTTCAATAATAAGAATTATTATTAACCGAAATGCTCTGGTCGCATATAACTGAGGAGACGAATCCTCTCTTGAATAGTGCTTCACTTCTAATACTTCCACTCAACCCAACTATTGTCACTCGATGGACGTCATGCCATGATTTGGCTATAATAAAAGCGAAGCTTTCATATCGAAGATCCATGGTATTCTCAAGTCGAGAGAACTGTGTAAATCAGACACATCGATATTTTCTGTTTGATCTTAGTTATATTAACCAACAGAAAACTATCGAGTGAGTCGTTCCATAATTATCTAATAACTATTAGTACGTAACCCCTCAAGTACCCCGAACAGTCATGAGTAATACACTGCCCAACATTTGGAGAGCGTTACGTACTCCAGTCTCAATGGATACATCGATATCTAGTCTCGATGCATCTTGACTAGGAACATTTAAAATGGTATATTTGTTTCTTTGTGATAAATTACTCACGGTTACAAAACTTTGTAACTACTATCACAAAATATACCATTTATGGATTTTTCTATTAAATAAACTTTTAATTAAGTTAATTAATTAATATAATCACATTATATCAAGTATATAATAGGAAGAAAATACCTTTTATTTCGAACAAGATTGGTCAACGAGATAGATATATGTAACAAATTAAATAATTGCCCCTAGGGCATACCCTAACTCTATAAATATCCCACTTGCACTTGGGGTCAATTTTGGAATTTAATTCCAACTTCTCCAATCAGTTTTCTCAAAACCAATTAGGTCAGTCCCTTAGGGCATACCCTAACTCTATAAACCTTTTTACGCATTCTCACTTTATCTCAACCCATTATCTCCAAGCCAATTTCCTATGTTTTAGCCACCCCTTGACCTTCCCAAAACCGAAATTTTGCAGCCCTAATGATGAGCCTTAAACCCATCTAAGCCCAAGCCAAAATACTATGCAATTAAATCTAATTTAATAGCTTGTCGATATTGTATATCGATCTACATATTTATAACTGTTATAAATATATATAAAATTATTTATTTCTCAAATCATATTCAAATATTATAATTAATATTTCATAAATATTAATTAATTTAATTAATTTATAACAATTATAAACTAATTAAATCATTCGATCTTAAGGGAATTCATCATTTCGGCTGTGTAACTCTTGGGTGTAAATTTGGTGAGCGTTTAATATCGAACTATTCTAATATTAACATTCACACATCACTTAGCAGGTGGTGTGACATTATGGCAAATTTATCGCTTACTCATTTTCGGTAAAATCCAATTTTAGTTTAATAAGCGTTACCCAGTTGCGACATTTGTTTGCACCAATTCTCTTCGTCAAAACTATATCACTTTGGACTTAAGGAATTTGGTAATGGTCAAAATTCCAAACTTATCCACATTCAACTTTATAGTCTAAATACAAAGTCCTTGGTTCAATAATAAGAATTATTATTAACCGAAATGCTCTGGTCGCATATAACTGAGGAGACGAATCCTCTCTTGAATAGTGCTTCACTTCTAATACTTCCACTCAACCCAACTATAGTCACTCGATGGACGTCATGCCATGATTTGGCTATAATAAAAGCGAAGCTTTCATATCGAAGATCCATGGTATTCTCAAGTCGAGAGAACTGTGTAAATCAGTCACATCGATATTTTCTGTTTGATCTTAGTTATATTAACCAACAGAAAACTATCGAGTGAGTCGTTCCATAGTTATCTAATAACTATTAGTACGTAACCCCTCAGGTACCCCGAACAGTCATGAGTAATACACTGCCCAACATTTGGAGAGCGTTACGTACTCCAGTCTCAATGGATACATCGATATCTAGTCTCGATGCATCTTGACTAGGAACATTTAAAATGGTATATTTGTTTCTTTGTGATAAATTACTCACGGTTACAAAACTTTGTAACTACTATCACAAAATATACCATTTATGGATTTTTCTATTAAATATACTTTTAATTAAGTTAATTAATTAATATAATCACATTATATCAAGTATATAATAGGAAGAAAATACCTTTTATTTTGAACAAGATTGGTCAACGAGATAGATATATGTAACAAATTAAATAATTGCCCCTAGGGCATACCCTAACTCTATAAATCTCCCACTTGCACTTGGGGTCAATTTTGGAATCTAATTCCAACTTCTCCAATCAGTTTTCTCAAAACCAATTAGGTCAGTCCCTTAGTGAATGGGTATGCTATTATGGTTTAATTATCTACATTGTCGATTAACTCTCTCTAACACTGATAAACTGCCTTTATCATGTGGAACGATTTGAAGTATGTCTTTCGACTTCTAGTGAGCTTTAAGTTCTATCAAGACTAATTTCATGACATTGTTATCTTATAAAAATATTATGGAATTCTCAACATTTGGAATCACCTTTGGCTCAATTATAAATTTGTGCATTTATATCTATATACATTGGTTTATTGTAGCGCTATTCAAGTTAATGTTCTCAACATTTCGTTGAATCGACCACAATCACTTTTATTTTGAAACATTTTCAAATTAAAGATTTTAACTTGAATTTTATCATTGACATGTTATACTCAATATCATTTATAAAAGTTTGTGTCCAAACGTTCCATCATAACGAGTTCGTTGTTTCTATAAACAATTCTCTAGTATTTCATAAATACGTGAGAACACCTCAAACAACCATTTAGTGATATCAATTTGGATTTTATATTTGCTCCATGTATCAAATACATAAACAAAACAAAATATCATACACAACATAACCTTTATGATAATTCATATTGCTAATGCATAAGGAATCCAACTTACATGTTCTCCTATTAATATGGTGCTCTTGTATATCGTTTTGGGACAATCCCTATATCTTTTATACTCACCATAAAAGACATCATTTACAATCCAAAATTGTGTATTAAAACAACTAAAGTTGATTATAATACAAGCATATTGTTAAAATCAACAACGTGTTGTTTACTTATAATTTAGAAATATCAATGTACCTTTTAACATTCTTTCTTATGAACACACGCTTCCTCTGCACTTGATTGAAAATCAAACTATTTGATATTTCTATCAAAATACTTATTCAATCTTTATGCTTATAAAATGATACATTCGTATCATTTCTTGGATCATATCCAAAGATTAACAAACCCAATATTGCTCCCACTGACTTCGAGGCATTTTTGGTTAATATGTGTAAACGGCTTACTCTAAATCATTATTTAGAATTTTCTGTTTCAATACATAAGTACCAAACACTAAGTCTTATCGACCGATAATTTTGTGAGTAAATCTGAATTAACTTGAGCATGTTGAATACCGAATCTGTTATGCTAATTTCAACAATTGAAATTTGCGATATTATTCTTATCAACATTGCTTATTTAATTCCAACCACATTTAGTCTTTCCAATAAAGACACAATCTCTGCCGATGGATCACATCTCTTTGGTTACGACCACTAAAATCATATTTTGATAGCATACTTGGAATTTTTTCAGATCTACGCATCACCATATAGACTTAACAATCTTAATGGTTTAATTGAACAACCGAGGGTAATGTATATTTTCGACATTTAATAAGAAACTCATAGTTTCTTTTTGATGTACGAGAATACTTATTAGACATTCTAATGCTATGTGTTCATTTAGGTTAGTTAATTTCACTTCATCTCATATAATCAGTTCTCTCTATGGATCAGATCCAATTCCATTTAACTACCAAAAATTTCTCAAAGAAATTCCTTCACAATGAAGTTGATATATCTTGAAACAACAATTGTTTCTTAGTGCAAATAGAATAGGGATTCATAAATGCTTTATGAACCTTTTTATTTATAAAACAGATTTTAGTTTACAAAAATTATGTTCAAAACATAAATATGTCATTTGATGACAGGCCTTTCCAAAAACTTTTGGAGATTCATACAAGATCCCTCAAGAATAATTATTACGTGCAATCTTTCGACTCGCACAACCTGCCAACTCCTTGGCCTAGGATATGTTGGGATTTCTTACAACCCTTATCTTGTAAACTGTTGTTTAGATGAAATAATATCAACCTTGTGTACTAATCTTAAGTACGTGACCTTATAGAAAGAAACTAACTCAACTTCACTCATAATTAATCGTAAATTGTCCAACAATGTCTGATTACTCCTTATCGATGCATCATTATGTATCACATGGAGGAGTGATTTTGAGATTGAATCTATATTCATTTTTAGGTACATTTGGAACTCTTTCCAATATACTCACTTATTCAACCAAATCAAATCATTTATTCTATTGCATGTTATTCTATTTACTTTTCTTTTATATTCTATGATTTTATCATAAACTTACTACATGTGTATCTAATACACATGTTCATGTTGGTAATAAATCATCGATGAATATAACAAAGTATGTGGAACCCTTTTGGTATTAATAGACTTGTGATTGCATACATCAAGATGTACTAATTCAAAGAGTTCATCAACTCTTATGATGCTCCCACTGAATGGGTGCATAGCCATTAATTGTTTGAGATCTAATTAACCTGTATCATATGATTCATAATCATATAGTAAAATTATTTCTCAAAACAACGGCTTAGTCTATAATTCCAAAACAATTGTAAATAATATTAGATACATATGTATTTTTGTTGCATCACTTTTACTATGAAAACAAATTCCATAATATAGTTCTATTTCATAATGTATATTCATAATACTCATATTGAAATAGAGTTATATCTATTTTCAGTCAATACCAAAAAATAAACATTATTTCACAAATAATGTTCGGTACATTTTACGAAAACAATTTTCGTAATTTGATGCAATCATTAGGTGCTATATGGCATACTCCTACTATTTCCGCCATTACTATAATAGTGTGCTAAATTTAGAGGTCCACCATTCACTTAATATTGTTAATATTATTTACTTATTTCATATGCTACAACTAGTTTACATAGGAGAGTTCTTTGATCAAATATCTTGAATTCAAAGAAATAAATGTTATAGAAAACAATTTTCTATATGAAAATACATTTCGGAATAAAAATCATATTTCATATTCCAACATTAAGTATTAGTTATTATTACAATTCTTGTTTCCAATGTTTCTCTATGAAGCAGAAGTAACTATTCATTCTCTTCATTCCAACTTTACCTTAAATTACATCTATTCTTATACATTCGTTTTTCTTTCAAATGGTCAAACTATTCAAAAGAAAACCTTACTACAATATCATAACAAACCTTTTACAAAAGCACATTCGATTATTCTTAACATTTATGACATTAAATATGTTGCACTTTATGTAAACCGATCAAGATGACATTTCAACGATCGAGTTCTTAGATGTATCTCGTAGTTTATGGTCTTGTGTTACGTTAACACAATATGATCCTTTTGAAATCATTCAAGTTAAATACATGATCTTAAAACTATTTCTTGGCTTACTTCGAATGAACTAACTTCATCGAAATATTGTACCCCACAAACTATGACTGTTCATTATATAACATTTATATGTGAAAGTACATGGATCAAATATCCATAGTCTTGAATTGCATTTAGAGTTCAAAAACTCATAAAATGCAATACACAATCTAAACCAAATAGACATATAAGTGACCAACTTACGAATGTATTAAGTAGTTGAAATTGGGCACTTGCATGGGTGTAAAAACATTATATAACATGCAATTAGAATTATTAGTAAGTATATATATTATATTTCTATTTGTCAACTTTCAATTCAGTTTGTTTATATATGTTAATTGACAAACGTTTTATCAATCATATTAAATGCAAATTTATCATTGTAGATAATTATAACATTATATATCATATGTTCTTACAATATTAGAAAGGTTAAATGTTACCATTTCATTTTTCTAATAAGGCTCCCCTAGTCTTTTATATTTCTCCAAACCCTAAGATGAAACATAGAAGTCTTACAACTTCAATAGTGGGTGTTAGGACTCGTTTGTTTTGGTATTCTGACCTTGAGTTTGCTCAATAAATCATAGCCCCATAAATGATGGATAACTTCTTATCGGTTGTATCATACACAACTCCTAATCCATTTTTCCTTATTCTAATCTCATTTCGACCTTGAGTTTGCTCAACAAATCGAAAGAGATTATTCACTCATACCTACCATACCGTGATGGTCTAAGTATAGTATATGTACCTTGAGTTTGCTCAACAAATACATATAGTTATCTTACCTCATCTATTCAATATATTAATAATACTACGCATAACATCCCTAGTTTGAGTTTGCTCAACAACTAAGGAGTATGTTATAATTTATTAATATATATGGTAGAGGACAACATTATATTGAAGATTCATAATCTTCAATATATATATAAGTGATATCGACTTATAGAATAATATATTTTTTATGAAATACCCAAGCGATTCAGGTGTCAGACGCATCAGAAATCACGGTATATGTACATTTACATATGTATTTATTTCTCAAGTCTATTTGGGTTTCTTTAATGTTCCACATTTAGTTTATACACATATCATATAAGTTTTATTGTTATATAACTTTTATATTTCATATTACTTATATGATAGTCTTACATATAATATAGTGGAAATTAGCCATAAGGGCCTCTTTAGCAAGTGGAATTAGTTTCTAGGACACGCAACTGAAATAATTACTTTCAAGGACAAACCCTAAAATAATTAGTTTCTAGGGCCTAAAAACCTATGAAATTATGTCCTCGAAAGTAATTGGACTGCTGACTTTGTCCTTGAAAGTAATTATTCTGCTGATTTTGGCCTTGAAAGTAATTTTTTTGAATGTGTGTTCTAGAAACTAATTGGACTGCAAAGTTTGTCCTTCTGGTGAAATGCCCCTATAATATATCATTAACTAAATCTTATCTAATTAATTTTAATAAATTGACTCTTTAATTAATTTTAAATTAGTATTCCAATATAACTTTTATATTGGACATATCTACTATAACATTTATAATGTATACTATAACCTTTATAGTGTAACACACATATATCATATATATGTGTATTTTATTTAATTTATTAACCTTTAATTAATTTATTCAATCAAAAAAATTTATTAAAATTTATTAATTTCAAATTTTATCTTGTATACATACATGTATACTTATGTTATCTTAAACATTTTAAAATAACATAACATATATCAACATATGTAATACATGCATATATGCATTAATTAATTAACATATTTAATTAATTTATTTTATTAATTTTATTAATAAATTTAAATTTTGAAATTATTATATAAATATTTTTAAACATTTTGAAAATATCATTATCCTTTCAAACATTTTGAAAACTTATGTATTATTATAATTTTATAATAGACATGTTTTATTTTAAATTTAACTATTAAATTTAAAATCTTTAACATTAATTTTCAAAACGATTTTGAAAATTAGCCCAAGTCTCAAATTAAGTTGGGTCTTTTCTATTAGGAGCAACCTTTGGGCTCACTTCACCTTTTGAGCCAGGCCGGTAACCAGGTAGGACAGGGTACTTGATTACCCAATTCCAATCCTAGACGTTACATTTCTAGACACCGTAGTAAGTGGGCAAGCTTAATTAGTTAGCCCTAATATGACTAATTTAGACCGCATAGGCTATTGAGCTCTGATACCATTGTTGGAACTGGTCTAGCTCGCAGCAGAAGTTATGGGTGAATTAAAAAAAATTTACCATATTGGATCTTTTATTGGGCCTATGAAGTCTAACTAAATTAGAACATTTCTATATTTCATTTAAATAAAATCATTTATTTTATTTAAATTCAAATATATTAAGATATGAAATTAATTTTATTTGATTTAGTTTATACATAAATGTATCATATACATATATGTGTGAGTGCATGTGTAGCATAATAATCCATGAAAGGTATAATATGCCCATATGCAGATGTTGGGGTTTACATTGCAACAGACATATTAGCTCATTTTGTATGTCATGTATGTGGTCCAAATATGTGCATGTATATGTGTTACAATACACACACACACATGTATGTATAAATATATTATATATAATATATGAACATAAAACATTTATATATAGATAAATATATATAGAAAGAGAGAGAACAATTATTAAAAATTATTTATAATTCAAAATTAACTTAGTTTTGCAAACATAATAATTTTAGTATTTTAATTTGTATATATTATGAACAAAATAATGTTTTCATCCATAAATAATTAACATAAAATAATATATTGTTGAAAATTAAAATTTTACAAATTCCAAAAATCTAGAATCATAAAATAGAGCTTGGAAAAATATGGAGATTTTTCAAAGTTGAAATAATATAATACATTGATTTCGGCAATAATTATTTAATATAAAATAATATATTATTAAAAATTCAAAATTTCAAAAATTTTAGGATCATGAATGAAAGGTTATGAAAATTTTTGAAGAATTTTTCAATTAAATTATTATTTTTAATAAATCATAAACTGTTTTTTCAAAATAATATTAACTATTAAAAAAAATAAACATTATCAAAAAATTCCTAAATTTTTTATATATGTTTCTGAAATGAAATAATATTTAAAAAAATATATAATTGAATTTTAATGTAATAATTATTTTATATATAATAAACAATTCAATAATTCAATAAATGTTAAATTAAAAATATGAATATATGTATGATAATTAATTTTTTAATTTTTAAATTTATATTATATATAAATAATTGTACTAAATTTTTTAAATCATATATATATATATATATCTTATATATGCGTATATGCTATTATTTGATAGAAATATACACTAATATATATATATATATATGAATTTATTAATAAATATATATATATAATAATTATTAATGGCAAAAATTGATTTTGTACAGTAAACAACATTTGTCTATACATAAATCAAATAGTATAATAAACAAAATTATGCATATAACCAAACTGATTTGTGACAACCACATCCACTTACAAATCTCACCAAACTAAATATATAATAACAATATATTTAAACATATATGAAATTGCTCATTATAGGATCATAGAATATAATTTAATTAATGTAATATGAATTAAAATTACCAATTTAATGATGCCTTTGAATCCACGTCGAAGCAATGACTTCCCTTCCTTTTACTGTTCCTGATTCGTCAGATTGCAAGTCCAGAATCATTGACCTCTAACTATCGAATAGTATTATTTTAATTTGAAATATATTTGAGAATTTTGGAGTGGATTGAGAGCTATGTTTTAACCAGCAATGTAGAAGGTAATGGTGGCCAAAAAAGTTAGTTATTATTTTTAGAGATACACACACACACACATACATACATACATACATACATATACACACACACACACACATACATACATACATATATATAGGGTTATATTAGAAAGAGATGCGGAAAACCTTTTTACGCATTCTCACTTTATCTCAACCCATTATCTCCAAGCCAATTTCCTATGTTTTAGCTACCCCTTGACCTTCCCAAAACCGAAATTTTGCAGCCCTAATGATGAGCCTTAAACCCATCTAAGCCCAAGCCAAAATACTATGCAATTAAATCTAATTTAATAGCTTGTCGATATTGTATATCGATCTACATATTTATAACTGTTATAAATATATATAAAATTATTTATTTCTCAAATCATATTCAAATATTATAATTAATATTTCATAAATATTAATTAATTTATAACAATTATAAACTAATTAAATCATTCGATCTTAAGGGAATTCATCATTTCGGCTGTGTAACTCTTGGGTGTAAATTTGGTCAGCGTTTAATATCGAACTATTCTAATATTAACATTCACACGTCACTTAGCAGGTGGTGTGATATTATGGCAAATTTATCGCTTACTTGTTTTCGGTAAAATCCAATTTTAGTTTAATAAGCGTTACCCAGTTGCGACATTTGTTTGCACCAATTCTCTTCGTCAAAACTATATCACTTTGGACTTAAGGAATTTGGTAATGGTCAAAATTCCAAACTTATCCACATTCAACTTTATAGTCTAAATACAAAGTCCTTGGTTCAATAATAAGAATTATTATTAACCGAAATGCTCTGGTCGCATATAACTGAGGAGACGAATCCTCTCTTGAATAGTGCTTCACTTCTAATACTTCCACTCAACCCAACTATAGTCACTCGATGGACGTCATGCCATGATTTGGCTATAATAAAAGCGAAGCTTTCATATCGAAGATCCACGGTATTCTCAAGTCGAGAGAACTGTGTAAATCAGTCACATCGATATTTTCTGTTTGATCTTAGTTATATTAACCAACAGAAAACTATCAAGTGTCGTTCCATAGTTATCTAATAACTATTAGTACGTAACCCCTCAGGTACCCCGAACAGTCATGAGTAATACACTGCCCAACATTTGGAGAGCGTTACGTACTCCAGTCTCAATGGATACATCGATATCTAGTCTCGATGCATCTTGACTAGGAACATTTAAAGTGGTATATTTGTTTCTTTGTGATAAATTACTCACGGTTACAAAACTTTGTAACTACTATCACAAAATATACCATTTATGGATTTTTCTATTAAATATACTTTTAATTAAGTTAATTAATTAATATAATCACATTATATCAAGTATATAATAGGAAGAAAATACCTTTTATTTTGAACAAGATTGGTCAACGAGTTAGTATGTAACAAATTACATAATTGCCTCTAGGGCATACCTCTAACTCTATCAACCACATTCGAGCAGAAACCACACTTTGGGCAGCGGAACATTGGTTTTGCTTGGCCACAACTCGATCTGGGTCGCCTTTGATAGTTAAGTCTGCTAGCACTAGGGTGCTTGATGAATGATCAACCTAATAGGTAGTATAACAGTTTGGGTGTACTAGTGTTACCTACATTCCCGCTGGTAGCACCAACCTTATTCTTTGATCTTAAAGGCATTTGCGAATCGGTTCTCTATGAAAGCACCAAAAATGTTTGCATAAAAAAGGGGCAAACACCTCCAATCGATTTGTTGTAGAGCTGTGAATACAAGGTGTATAACACATCTATTATTTTTATATCATGATTAATTTTCAAAGAGCATATCGCATATAGGCTATGCAGAAAGTAAATTGCAATGAAATAAATAACACAAAGATTTATAGTGGTTCGACCAGAATGTGCCTGCATCCACTATCCGTTTTCAATATTCTTCCTATAGTTCTTTGGTATAATGTCCGAGGTACAAGATACAATGATCTGAAGCTCAATAGAACGTAAGATATAGCCGAAAGAAGTCTGTTCGATTATTCTTGTTTGGCTATTCTTGGCTGCCTATTCTTGTTTGATTGTCTCTGTTAGGCGGTTCCTGTTATGATGTTTCTGCTAGACAGTTCCTACTAGGCTGCTCCTGTTAGGCAGATCCTACTAGGCTGTTCCTACTTGGCTACTTTTGTTAGGGAGATTCTGCTAGGTTGTTCCTGTTAGGGAGATCCTGCTAGGTCGTTCCTACTAGGCTGCTCCTGCTAGACTTCCTGCTAGGCAGTTCCTAGCTTTCTCTGACTTGTCTGCCATTATTGTTGCAAGTTTGGCTCTTCAGAATTTTCCTCATTGTTGTTAGAAGCTTGGGTATTTATAGAAGTGAGTGTATAGGGAGGTCGGGCCGATAGTTTACCTGTATATCTCACCCAGATGGAATATTACAGGGTATCGGGAATATATGCTCAATAATTTCCATATATATACAGATTTCATTCCATATATACACTATTCAGTTCGGCTAGGAGCTTTGTTTGGGGTAGGTCGGTCTGGTACAAGTGTATGTAGACATGTTTTTGGCCAAGTTCATACATCCCCTTCATTGGTTCGGCACCTCTTAGTTTGGGGTCTCCTTGGTTTGGTGAGCACCTCCACTCACGATTTGGTGAGCTCCTATGCCTTCAGTTCAGTGGGCTTATCTGCCTTCGATTAGGTGGGCAAACACACGCATGGACACACGCGCGTATATATATATATGTATGTATGTATGTATGTATGTATTATATATATATATATATATGTATGTATGTATGTATGTATGTATGTATGTATGTACGTATATGTATGTATGTGTGTGTGTGTGTATGTGTGTGTATATATATATAATGTAAAACATTTTATTTTAAATTCAAATGTTATATATATGACTAATTAGATATTTTACTAAAAAATATTAAAAATACCTTTTTTAAATAAAAAACGATAGTAAAAAAAAATTGTCCGTATATATCATTTTAGATATGTACAAATATCTTTGTTTTAATTTAATCATCCAAAACACACTCACACACACAAATATATATATATATATATATATATATACGATTACTCTGGCACGTGCGATGCACGTGCGTAAGAGGAACTGGTATTAAGAAACGATGTTTGTGAGGTTTTTTGAATTTTATAAAATGACTTTGACGTGTACGTAATTTTGCATTTTTTGGATAATGTCTAATTCAGAATGCATCCACGTCTGATGGACGTGTATATGGAACTTTTGTATCAAACATGGAAATAAGCTTTAAATTAGACCGACCGTACGTAGCCAAAAAGAAAAGTAATAAACCTGTAAAATTATAAATTAATCTGGCATGTTCATGCATACCCTAGACAACAACTTTGATTCCTAATAGAAATAGAATATTTTCTTCATTAGATATAGTAGTTAACCTGAAATACATATGGTAGCATTTTGCGATGAGAAGGAAACAATATGACATATTGTAACTCACAAACTATTTGAAAGCAAATTGTAAGTACTAAGTATAGTTATCGTAATCGTTTTCTCTCCTCCTTGTTCTAGGTTTGAGACCAGCAACAATAATAAGTTGATGGCGGAGTTAAAAACGTTTTATAAGAGATTTTTTATGTTAACTAAAATTGAGTTGTAGTAATACAGTTGGAAATTTTTTTTCGTACATATATACAGAAAATTAACCTAGTGCTGTAATTTATAGAAGCTTTAGTTGAATATATGACCAGAAAACAATAAAATGGAGAAAACAATTTTAACTGCAATTATTATTCATATATGGTCATATAAAAAATCCCTCATTTAAAAAGAGTAATACAACCTTTGTGAAGAACATATATGTATACATGGTGAAGAATAATATTTAGTGTAAAAGTACTGCATGTGAAGTGGAAAAAACAGAGTATAGTTAACTTAGTTCATGATTACATATTAATAACACATCCTTATATACAATATTTCTAGTATGTGTACCCTTTCTATTTCGAATCTTTCCATTTTTCACCCGAACTTTTATTGTTTTTCGTGAAACTCCTCTTGATAAAGCAACATATAGTTGACCATGGCTGAAAACCTGTTCGGGAAGATAAATACCAACCTGAGGGATGGTTTGTCCTTATGATTTATTAATCGTTAAGGAAAAAACTAATTTAACAGAAAATTGTTTACGTATTAGGTTGAAAAGCATGTTAGTATTCTCATAAGGCTTAAGTGGTATACGGGGGATAAATACTCTTGTACCATGAAAATGTCCAACGGTGATTTCTGCATCTATGAGATTTCTGTGAAAGGCACGACATAGTAATCTGGTTCCATTACATAATCCAATTCTTGGATCAATATTCCTAAGCAACATGATTGGTGCTCCTACTTTCAGTGTTAATTTATGGGGTGGTGGACCACCCGGAGTAAGTGAGTTCAAGAATTCATACTGCTATAGATTATGTGTATCTTCTTCAAATTTGTCAAATGAGTAGTAAATGCACTCGCTACCTGGAAACATTTCTATAACTTTGTTGTTAATCTCATCTATTATTTCGTTTTTAGGGGCTAATATCGCTCTATCCATTATATAATTATTATCACCTAATCTGTCATTGAGGCCAGCGAATACTTCATTAATCAAAGCATAAATTAAAGAAGTATTAGTGCAAGGTTCAACGATATCATCTAGGAGTTGTATAATATCCTCTTGAACATAGACTTCAACTCCATTTTCAATACGTAAAAGAAATTGTGCATATGATTAATCGCCTCTTTCACGCATATTGTGTTAAATGAATTACCTGAACATTTTCCCATAAATATGATTGTACTATACATGCGTTGACTGTTTGAGCTCTAGTACCATTTATGATTATTGGTAGAGCTTAACGAAAATCACCTCATAAAATAACAATCTTTCCTCCAAATGGTGCATCTAAATTAGTTAAATATCGTAATGTTCTATCTAAGGCCTCAAATGCATGGTGATGAGCCATGGTAGCTTCATCCCACAGTAGTAATCAATAAAAGTTTTGCGATATCAAATTTCTTGGGAATATGACATATAGAGGAAGAGTCTAAATTAATTGATATTTTAAATCGAGAATATGCAGTTCGACCTCCTGGAAGAGCAAGAGAAGCAATTCCAGAAGTAGCAACTGCAATTGCAATATGACATTGAATTCGCAAATATGCTAAGATTGCTCTATATAGATATGTTTTTCTTGTACCTCCAGGGCCATCTATGAAATATATATCATTAGCTTTGTTTTTAACAGAAGACATTATTGTGTCAAATGCCTTCTTTTGTTCGGAGTTCAAGTTATTTACGAAATTGATATCATTATTGGGTATTTCTATACACCGCTCTTCTGAAATAAGAGTGGATCTATTAGTATGAGTAAAATCATTGAAATTATCATGTGGAATGTCGTAATCAAAAATTGTTTTGTTATAGTGTTTGAGAAGGTTGTCGAGGTCGGACAGACATTGAATTAATGAATATGAATTGGTCACATTAGTAGTAGATGTAGTAGGATAATATTCAAATAAAAAAGGTGAAAACTCTTCCCATAATTCACACACATGACACGGTTCACAATATACTTTCTTGTAAAAATATTTTAGCACTGCAAAAATCACAGTAAGTGGGTTGTGGTAGTTGATGTTTGCGGTAGTGCATGCCGGCGATAAAATTTCGACCACAGTTATGACTACTGATTATTGCAGTCCGAGGTATCATATCTTCCTCATGCTGTGTTATTGAAGAACCTAAAAAATAAGGTTAGTAGTAAGTACATCATTTAAAGAATAGTAAGTATAACATTAAAGTAATAGTAATAGAGCATTTAAATAAACTATTGAACGTAAAATAAAGGAAGAAGATTAGTGCTTCTCCATGGCTTCATTGTGTTAACTGTATGGTTAAATTCATAAATAATAATGAAAATGATTCGAATTGAAGATGATGACAAAGACACATCAAAATTGCTTCGTCCTTCAAAACTTCAGAAGAAATCAAGAACTCCTTTTCCACATTCACGTCAGCTAGATATAAACTGTCCTCCAATATCTTGAAAACTTATTATATTCTTAAAGTAGTGCAAATATCTAAAATACTTGTAGCGAAAGTAAAGAAAGCAATGATGTTAGCAAGCCACATAAATAACTAATAAAAGACTTGTGGTTCTAATGAGAAGATAGAGTTGTGCGGCTGCATATAATTGCTTAGGTATGCACTTTTTGTGCTCAAACTTTGTTCCAGATCAATTTAAAATGTTTGACAACTATTTAAGTGTGATAAACATTTTTACATTCTCCAAGTGCATTACCACCATAAACATATAATATAGGGTGTATCACTATACGCATAAGGTATACATTGGTGTGTCAAACAATAAAAACATAATTGTTGATACAGTAGACCTACATATCATGTTTATTTAGTTAGTCTCATCGATAATCAAAAGTCAATTTTTTGGACTTAAAATTTGTCCTTTTTGATTAACCGATAGCTATGTCATAAAAGATCAACAGGTTATATTTATGAGAATTAATACTAAGGTTAGTGAATAGTTCTTTGATCTAATACTATGATATCTTGAGGTAAGATTGTCAGTAATGAATTATATATCATGTGAATCTACTATTTATTCACATTGTGTACATAATGGTTTAGTTCGTAGCTATGAATATAACTATAATTTTCAATAGTGATCCTCAACTCATGGGAGAACATTATTTAAGAAATAGATAATAAAATGATATATCCATAGCAAGAAAATAGCAAGGATTGTAGAATAATGGCATTTCAGTCAGTTTAGGAGAAACATACAAAACATACTGAAATAATTGAGAAGACCATTCATTAAAATAATATTTGCATCAACTGATTCCATTAAGCTCGGTATAATTTTCAATCACCATATCCAGATTACACAACACATGGGTCTTTTACAAAAAAGGAATAAACATAAATTTGTTGCTCATCAAGTGGTAGCCATTTTTCTAGAGAAGAGAAATATATAAGAGATTATATAATTATGTAAATCAGCTATTTATTCTTCGAAGTCACTGCTCACCTCATGTTATCATTCTTCACATGTCTTCTCTTCTTCCTTGGAATATCTCATCCTCATCAAATTCCATAAAACAGTCATTATCATTGTTGTCTTCTTCCCCATAACCATACTGCACTTCTATATCCATTGGCTAATTGCTTTACTGAAATTTGGTTTGATGGAAAATAATGCATATTACAAAAAAGGCACAAATTACATGTTAATGATAGATTAATATTTAAATCGATACTGACTTGAATCTATGAATAAGTACATTTAGGTATATAGTAACTTGTATGCATCTTCTCCAAGAATGGTCATAGGTGATTTCCTGATGATGATACTACTATGGTTTAGAAATTTTGGTTACTTGCTTTATGTATAATAATAAACTTATAAATTGTTCCATAATTTACCTCTGCCTTTGCTAAAGAACACAATATCTATATATAACTATCTTCCAAATTATCAACTCCTCTTTGGACGTCATAACCTTTAATTCAACTACAGTTGCCAATTCCTACATGAAATCCCAAACAATTAGGCTTAGTTATGTTTTAAGATGTGGGAATATGTTCAAGACAAAGAGAAAATTGAAGATGAAAATTTTCTATTTAAATAGCATGAAAAAATTATCAGCTCTATTGCTTCCCTCAACCTGCCATTATAGAAACGTAAAGACACCCAGTTGCTTGAATTTAGTCCATTTCTAGAACTATATATTTACAAAAACCTTACCCTTGAAAAACCGATGACTAAGCTGATTCTAGAACTTTAACTGCTACATGCCAAGCAAAATGGCCACATGCTAACTGATCTTAGACTTCCCCTGTTGATTTACCGTCAGTTGTCGCATACGTTGCAGTCAACGTTAAAAATGGTTCATTGAATTTGTTGCTCATCAAGTGGTAGCCATATTTCTAGAGAAGAGAAATATATAAGAGATTATATTGTTATATTATAATTTCAATCAACATAAAGAGAACTCAACTTTCAAAGACAACATACCTTAAATAGTAGTAAAACATGAAAATGTAAATCAGCTATTTATTCTTCGAAGTCACTGCTCACCTCATGCTATCATTCTTCACATGTCTTCTCTTCTTTCTTGGAATATCTCATCCTTATCAAATTCCATAAAACATTCATTATCATTGTTGTCTTCTTCCCCATAATCATACCGCACTTCTATATTCACTGGCTAGTTGCTTTACTGAAATTTGATTTGATGGAAAATAATGTATATTACAAAAAAGGCACAAATTACATGTTAATGATAGATTAATATTCAAATCGATACTGACTTGAATCTATGAATAAGTACATTTAGGTATATAGTAACATGTATACATCTTCTCCAAGAATGGTCATAAGTGATTTCCTGATGATGATACTGCTATGGCTTAGAAATTTTGGTGACTTGCTTTATGTATAATAATAAACCTATAAATTGTTCCATAATTTACCTTTGCCTTTGCTAACGAACACAATATCCATAAATAACTATCTTCCAAATTATCAACTCCTCTTTGGACGTCATAACCTTTAATTCAACTACAGCTGCCAATTCCTACATGAAATCCCAAACAATTAGGCTTAGTTATGTTTTAAGATGTGGGAATATGTTCAAAACAAAGAGAAAACAGAAGATAAAAATTTTCTATTTAAATAACATGAAAAAATTATTAGCTCTGTTGCTTCCCTCAACTTGCCATTATAGAAACGCAAAGACACCCAGTTGCTCGAATTTAATCCATTTCTAGGACTATATATTTACTAAAACCTTACCTTTGAAAAACCGACAACTAAGCTGATTCTAGAACTATAACTGCTACATACCAAGCAAAATGACCACATGCTAACTGATCTTAGACTTCCCTTGTTAATTTACCGTCAGTTGTCGCATACGTTGCAGTCAACATTAAAAATGGTTGATTGGAGAGAAATCATATATAAAATATACTCCAAGAGGTGGCCTAGCGTAGGCATTGTCATCTTTGAAGTACTCACTCACTGAATACTGCATTACATGGTACAAAAGTCAAATACTAATCCTTTTTTTCTTTTATACGAAAGCTTGTGAAAAAAAACATATATCAAATCTTCTTACTTGATATGAATGGATTTTGTATCCTCTTTTATCAGCATATATAGTCGGAACAACCTGGACGATAATTTTTTAGTTATCAACTAATGCAGTAAAATCAGTATCAATGTATTTGAATGTAGTAAACACCGTAGAATTGGCTTCTTACTTTTATTAAATACTCGCACATACCAGATGACTTGTCATATGTCCACTGAACACTGGTATTTGCCAAAAATAAGATCATTAATACATGGAAATTGCTTGTTGAAAAAGCGAAGTATGAATAATCGTATTCCCAAGAAAAACGAAAGATAGAGTCCAACTTACCCATCAAGTGGATGGACAATGCGTATTCCCAAGAAAAATGAAAGATAGAGTCCAACTTACCCATCAAGTGGATGGACAATGCGAGGATAGTCTTCTCCAAAAGATAATTTATTTATTTTATGGCTTATCTGGTTTAACAGAAAGTGAAAGTAGTAAGTAAACTAAAGCGAGAAAGTAAGCAGTATAGCAACAAAGGTTTTGAATGATTGATGTAGAAAAGAAAAAACCAAAATGGTGTTGTTAAAAAAGGATCTTTTTGTTGACGTAGTCTTCAAATGCCATGGTTGCAGTCCAACATCTGATAAATGCATAGCAAAAGATAGAAAACTTAACCAAACATCTTTGCTGTTATAAAATATTTGCATCAGTTAGATAAACACTAAAGAATACCTTAACATATGTTAGAAGATATTTTCACTTATATAATTCGTAGTGCATTCCTTATTTCAAGGTTGCACTAATTCAGATGACCAAACTATGTCGTGCTATTTTCTATTAAAAGGTTGTAGTTGTTTCTAGAGAGCAACAATAAAGGTCAGACTGATTATAGCAATAAGGAATGCGCAATCAAGCTAAACATGAGTAAGAAAATGCCTCTGAACTTAATAATAAGAACAAAAACAACCATATTCTAGGATATATGTTGATACTCTAAAGTATGGAAACAACTCTTTAATCAATTTTATGAATTAATATCATCATAAACAAACGATACATTTAGCAAAAACAAACGTTCAATTCTGCTCAAAACAATATTTGTACCACCTTTATGGAAATTCACTGTCTTGCTAAGGCCCCAAGGTGATGAAATTACCCGAGTTTCCATAGAAGTATCGACCGAGCTTTCTATAGGTAAGGATTCCATGGAAATGGCCAATTTGATAGCTTCAACATTTTCAGGCACGTCGAGAACGCACAAATCTCGCTTCCATCCCATACAGGGTGGTCATAGCTACAGTAGAACCCGCAGAGCTAGGTGGATGCGAAGCTATAGTTAAAACGACCTTGTAGAGAGGTAGGGGTGCTTGGCCTGAGCGGAGGTATGTGTAGAGATGATTCTCCTTTGAAGTGATAGATTTAGCAAAAACACTAAATGAACTGCTGCATGATCAACTCAACCCAGATTTGCGAAGTGCCCATTTATTGGTGGATTTCTGATGCGTACGAGAAGGGTTGAGTAAAATGTGAGGAGATGGAGGAAATAGATCTAGGATTGAGCGAAACGGAAGTAGATTTGTTTAGGAATTGGATTTGATCAGTTATTTGACCACCATTATTGATTGAGGTTGCAGTGTAAAGGAAAGAAATTGGGGATGGTAACGTGAGGAGGAAGTGGGTAATTGGTACACGATCATGGCGTGATAAATGACATTTTGTGGGAAAAGACAATTAGACCCATATATATTATGTTGGGAAATCAGTTCCACCGAAAGGAAGAATGGGTAATTTCGGCAATTCAAAAAAGGCTTCACCAGGGGAAGTATTCGCTTTATATATATATATATAATATTCGTGTGTGTGAATTAGTTCATTTTTATTGCTTTTTCAAATATATTACATTATGGACCATACTATAATACACTACATAACTAGCATTAAGCTACTTTAAACTAGTCATACAAATTACCATAGAGAATAAAGAAATACACACATTCGCTAAGTACTATCCCACATATCTTTCTCACTTTTTGTGGGATTGTACACCATCATCCATTAATATTGTTTTTCAAAGAGCGATAAGATATTAACGTTGGAAGCCCAATATCATGCTCAAAACTCTAAATCCCAATATCAATATTAAACACACACACATATATATATAATTAATTATTTAAAAAATGTAAAAAAAAATTGAATATCTTTATAGTCGAATATAAAATGGAGGGATTATCCATACATACGTATGTATGCATATGAATTAAATTTTAAACAGAGTATTTACCATTTTTAGATCTTGCCGGTGGCCGATACCATAGTTGTTTACTATTTCCTCTTTGAACTCTTGGCTCTCTGTCCCCGACTGTGAGTTGTAGATCCATCTATAAGGCATCACAAATTTTTGTCAATAGGATTGTCTATGGACTTCATGAAGGGTATGGCTATTTATAGCCAACTAGATAACAAATATTTTGCATCCTTCTCTCTAAATCTAGAGGCCAAGTCTCCAGCCCCTCTCTCTAATTGATTTGGCCGTCCTGCTTTGTCTAGGCTTTTGAACTTCGAGCCAAACAAATTTAACATTTAAGTTAATCATTTAACTAATTTATTAAGCCCATACCTTAATTATGTCAATACACAGCAATTGTATATAGTTTTAATTGTTAATACCCTAGTTATTGATTTTGATGATAACAACCTTAGTAACAAAAATACATTCATATAAAATATGGAATGATTTTGCCAAGTTATATAGTGTTTAGTAAAGTGCTGCTTACCATTTATGTGGACTATAATTTGTTGAGCACCCTTAAGGTTGTGGAAACATGATAAATGGGTCCTAACTGCCACTGAAGGAACTTGTAAAATTATCGAATCTCTTTCAGGGTTTTTGAGAGATACGGAAGTCAGTGGGAGCCTTATTGGATAAATACAATAAACCAATCTAATAAGTATAAGAACATATGTAATATTATGTAATGTAATATAATGAATTTGTGTAGATAAAATGGCAACCATGAAGCTATTTCTAGATAAAAACACATTAACTAGCGCAAACTACCCTGGTTAATGAACGAAAAAATTGTGCTCAACTATGAAAAACCTTGGTATATTATCACCAATGAACCAATGGCTAAACCTGATAAGGGTACTGTCACACCCAAACAACTTAAGTCCTACAAAAATTGGTCACTAGACTTTGAACTTGCCCAACACTATGTGCTTGCAACTATGAGGATCAAACTACAAATGTAGCATGAGAATATGATTGTACAAGAGATATTCAAACACTTACAAATTTTGTATGGTGAGAAGTCTTGTACTGCAATGTATGAGATCTCATGGAAACTGTTCCATGCGAAGACGAGCAAAGGCACTCCACTCCAAGAACATGTGCTCGTTATGATTGGGTACGTTGAGTGGTTGGCTGACTTAGAAACAACTCTAAATACTGAGCTATAGACTAATTTGATTCTTAGATCATTGACTCCACATATCTGTTCATATAGAATTTCAATATGAACTCCTTGAAGTATACTGCCTTGGAGCTCCTTAATATGTTAAGGATGACCAAAAGTATGTTCTCGAAGGAATCAAGTGCATTCTTGCTATAAAGGGTGCCTTTTACTCGAATAGTTCTAAGAAGAGAAAACATAGGTCAAAGGATGGTAAGGGTGAGGCAAGGGCTAATCATGAAAAGATGAATTTCACTTTTGCTCGAAGAAGGGACACTGGAAGAGAAGCTATTTGGATTGTTTGAAGACGCTCAAGGGGAGGAATCTGAATCGACTCCTAAAGGTATTTTCCTTATAGAAAATTGTTTATCTTCAAGTGCTTCTAGTTAGGTTTAGATATTGTATTTGGAACTCATATTTATAATTTGTTACAGAGACTTAGGAGTAAGAGGCTCATGGTAAGAGGAACTATGGAATTCCAAGTTGCAAAGGGAGCTACTATAGCTGCTGTCATACTAAGAGATTATCATGTGAAGCTTGCTAGTGGACATGATTTAATTTTATATGATTGTTTCTATATACCGAACTTTATTAGTGGAATTATTTATGTTTCCTGTCCAACAGAAATAGGTATAGTTTATTTATGATGATAGTCTTATGAATATTCATTATAGTAATAAAATTATCTGTTTTGGTTCTCTAAGTAATGATATTTATATACTTAATAATATTCTTGTGTTTGTTGTTGGAAATAATAATGTATCTAAAATAAATGATAGTTAATGGATCCGGACCGATCAAAAGCGGGTGAAATAGGTAGATTTTAATTTTTTTTCTTTCTATTTATGGATCTATTAGGCCAATGAAGTCTAAAGGTAGAATTAGATCCAATCTAATTAACTTAAATAAAATCATATTTTATTTAATTTCTGTGATTTAATTAATTGATGAATTTAACCGAAAGGGTTTTATATAATTTATAAGTATATCAATATATACTTAGTGTATAATGTGCATGTGCATCATAGCGTAGGGTGTACATGTCAAGTTTATATATATTAAATGCTGGGATTTATATCCAATATATACATATAAATTTTGAAAATAATAATTAATATCGTTTATAAATGGATATGGTGAAATTTTGACATGCTCCTAAATTCCAAATTTCAAATCTAAAATACATACTAGATTTAGTAAACAAGATCCATATTTAAAGCTAGATCTGAAAATTCTGAAATTCAAATTTTAATATCATAATATTAACTTTAAAATAATATAAATATAATAAAATTAAATTCGAAAATCGGTATATATAAAATAATTATATAAAGTTATATATTAATTAAACAATATAAATAAGAAACAATCAGATATTTAGATATGTGTGCATATTTGTTTTAAAATATATAAATATTATATGTATATATTTGTAAGATATGTTTAGGCAAAATCAAAATTAATTTTTTATTGAATCGAAAGAAATTATTTTAATATTTATAAAATATAATGTTAAAACAAAAGTGTCAATTTAATATATTTACATATTCAATTTAAAAAGATTATCCGGTGGAATTTTTTTATTTCCGTAAACAATATAAGAAAAAATATTCACTTAATATTGAATTTAATTTTAGCTCATAAATATATCTTTTAAAATAATAAATTATGTTTGAATAAATAAATGATATTATATATAAAAACTATATTTTTTGCTACCCGAAACATACATGCATACAAATATATATATCATATCATAATAACAAGATGAACTATATATAGATCAAAGTTAAATAATAAACATATATAATGTAACAAGCATTGATATATATATATATGTATATATATATATATATGTACGCATGTATGTATGTATGTATATGTATATGTATATATATGTGTGTGTGTGTGTGTAAGGTGATAAATGAGATACAATACATTTATATCGTAGAATAAAATTAAAAATATTTTTTTTACCTAGTGGGCTTTGCCTTTGATTCACAATCTAGACGGCCTCCTTGGTCTTTCAGATATGCACCCTTCTTTGCAAGAGATAGACATGTGAATACCGTTTTAACTAGATTTGATTAACGGAATGTGTTTCAAGTGAGAAATGGAAAGAAGAGGAGAGAGCATTGGCGACTAAGATAGAGGGGGGAGGAGACAACAAAACCAAATGAAAGTGGAGGCATATGGTTTGAAATATAGTGAGATCTAGAAACAAATATCTCCTTAATCCTTTTACGAAGTCAAACACAGAGAACCCCCTTGTTCCCTTTTATTGATCGGCTATCTATGTGTCCATAATGGACGAAAAAGCCTGATTAACCCATACAACATTTTATTTAATTTAAATCTAATTTAAATCTTTATCAATATTGCATACTGATGTGTATGTATATAAATTTTATATACACGCCCATAAATTACTAATAACACCCCAAACAATTCTATAGGCTTTTCCATTTTATTAAACCACGCCCTAATAAATAAATACAATAATAATTAATATTTCACAAATATTATTAATTTAATTAATTTATAACAATTATAAACCAACAAATCGAGCATTTTTTCAGAGGTTGAATATATTCGGTTGTTTTACTCATAAGTGCAAATTTATTCAACAATTAATATTTAAATAATTTAAATACAAATATTCAGATGTAACCTTAGCTTTGTGGTATGATAGTTTGACTTAATTCATCGCTTACAAATCTCACTAGTAAAATCCAATTTTATAAATGCAAGCGGTACCTTTTAGTAATGATTATTTATAGTAATTCTCTTCATCAACACAATATCATTTTAGGACTTATGAAATTTAGTTTTGGTAAAAACTTCAATATCTTCTGTATTCAATTTGGTTAGTCCATAAACAAAGTCCGGGTTCAATAATAACATTTATTATTAACTGTACTACTTTGGTCAAAGATTTGACTTTGAGTTGACTATAGTTGACCGTGATACTAACATCATAGAACTGAGGCGACGAATTCTCCGTTGAATAGTGTTTCACTCCTAATGCTTCAACTCGAACCTAAAATACATTCATTCGATGGACATCATGCCATGATTTAACTATAATCAAACTAGTGTTTCCATATTAAAGTTCAACGGTATTCTAAAGTCGAGAAACTGTGTTATATCGTTACTTCAAGATTTCCAGTTTAAACTAGTTCTTATCAACCAACAGGAAACCCTTTGACAAGTCATTTTACATCATCCAATAACTATCAGTACATAACCTCTTGATGCACCCCAGAGCCGTAAGTAATACACTGCCCAATATTTAGAGAGCTTTATGTACTATGGTCTCAGCAGATGTATCGATATCCTTTCTCAAAACATCTTGACCAAGAATACTTAAAACAAGATGTTATTATACAATGTGAGAAATTTCTCATTATTACAACATTTTGTAATTATTATTACATAACATTTTTTAAGGATTTTCTATTAAATATATTTAAATTAACTATTTAATTAATATATCACCGTATAATAAATATATAATAGAAAACAAACACATTTTATTTCAAACGAGATTTTCTTACAGAGTAAATAATTTACAATAAATTATGAAATTAACCCTAGGGCATACCCCTAACTCTATCAATAGTTACCTTTTGCATTGTATACTAAGGCATTTAGTAAGTAACAACTAAACGAGTTAGTAAACCTAGGGTTTCTGCTATTATCTGATTTTGAATCATTTGATACTTATACATCATGTCTCAAAGGTAAAATGATGAAGCACATATCTAGTGGGAGCAATGAATGAGTTAAACTCTTAGGGCTAGTACATACTGATGTATGTAGTCCTATGTCTACAACTATCAAAGCTAGATCCTCTTACTTTGTCATGTTTGCTAATGAGTTATCTAGATATGTATATGTGTATCTTACGAAACAAAAATCAAAGGTCTATAATAAATTCATAGAATATAAGAATGAAGTAGAAAACTAGACTAATAGGAAAATTAAAATATTTTGATTTGATCGGTGTAGTGAGTACGTTGGATATGGATTCCAAGAGTACCTAAAAGGGAATGGAATTCTCTCTCAAGTCACTCCCCCTTATACTACTCGACACAACAATGTTTTGAAAATGAGAATCGAACCTTCTTGGACACGGTTTGTCCAATGATAAGTGAAAATAAGCTTCCTCCTTCCCTTTAGTGATATGCATAGAAACTGTGGCATATATGTTGAATAATGTATTGACTAAATTTGTGCTTAAGATCCCATATGAGTTGTGTAATGGTAAGAAATCCCACCATAATTACCTTAAGGCTTGGAGTTGTCTAACTTACGTTAAGAACGTAAATCCCATTAAGCCTAAGGCTAGATCGTTTTTATATAAGTTTATAGGGCATCCAAGAAATTCTCATGGATATATTATAACATACCAAGGAAGAAAAATGTGTTTGTTTTGAGACATGTCACTTTTTTGAAAAAGGAATTTCTCTCTCTCAAAATTAGTGTAGTAAGATAGAATTATATGAGATCCAAGAAACCTCTATAGACGCTGGGTATTTAGACGGTACTTTAACACCCGTAGAAAATACACAGCATATTAAAAGGTCTAGCAGGGAATCTTGTGGGTTAGAGAGATACTACGGATTTCTCATTGATGAAGAGAACGCATAATGTGTCATTCATGATGACAATCCCCTCATGTACTAATAAGCCTTAGAGAGCAAAGACTTTGCCTTATTGCTTGAAGGGATGAAATTTGAAATGGATTCCATGTACAAAAACAAAATTTGGACTTTGAAGAATGTCGCGAAAGGGTGAAACCTATCGGTTGCAAGTAGATCTTTAAGAAAAAGATCAAAGCCAATTTAAAGGTGGAGACTTTTAAAGAAAGGTTGTGGCCTCAATCACAAGGTGTTGATTATGATGAAACATATTCACCGGTTAACATGCTTAAATCAATTCGGATACTAATTGAATTCGCTACTTATTATGGCTAAGAATATAGTAGATGAATGTTAAAATTACATTTCTAAATGGTGATTTAGAGGAGACCGTTTATATGTCGCAGCCAGCAGGTTTCAAGGTCAGTGAGAGTGGTGACAAGACATCTAGACTACTAAGATCAATATATGGTCTTAAGTAAGCATCTAGGATTTGGAATAAATGTTTTGGAAAGGTAATCAAATAGTTTGGTTTTAGTCAACATAGGGCGAGCATGCGTTTATAAAAAAGAACATAACAGTGCTACAATGATCTTGGTATTACATGTTTACGACTAGCTATTAATTAGTAACAATGTACCAATGTTACAATCAGTGAAAGCTTGGTTGTCTGATAATTTCTCGATGAAGGATTTAAGAGAAACGCCCTTTATACTTGATATTAAGATCTATATAGATAGATCGAGAAGATTATTGGGATTGTCCCAGTCGATGTACATATATAATGTACTAAGACATTTTAGTATGTAAACTTCCAAGCATGGAAATGGCCCAATGTGACAAGGAATTGTCCTTTCCAAGAACCCATCAAAGGATGATGATAAATGGTGAACGACTCGAATTCCTTATGCTTTGACAATAGGATCCATTATGTACGCTATGCTATGTACTAGACCGAATGCCGCTTTTGCACCAATTGCAATTAGTCGATATTAATCAAATCGGTGAGAAAATCATTGGACTGATGTCAAGGTTATTCTTAAGTATTTAAGAAATACTAAGGATTTGTTTCTCATGTATGAAACAACAAACTCCTTATGAAGGGGTACGCGGGCTCGAGTTTTCAGAGTGATGTCGATGATAGTAAATCAGTTTCAGGTTTTGTTTTATCCACAAGGGAGGGGCTATTATTTGGAAAAATTCCAAACATGAAGTTATGGTCGATTCAACCGTGGAGGCTGAGTATATTGCCTTAAACGATGCTGCAAAAGAAGTAGTATGGATGCGCAAATTTAATTAGGAACTAGGAGTGATTCTAAACATTGAATAACTAATGCTCATATATTGTGGAAATAGTGTGGCAATATAGATTGCCAAGGAATCGCGAGCTTACAAGAAGTCAACAAACAACCTCCATAAGTTCCACAAGATAAGGTAGTTTATCAATGGCAAAAAGTTTGTAACTGAAAGAGTAGATACTAAAGATAACATCATAGATCCATTAACTAAGGCTCTTTCTAAATCTAATTTAGGTAGACTGATTGAAGGCATAGGTATGAGACTTCATATTTGGCCCCAAGTGCATGTGGAAGATTGATCAAGTTAAGGGTATGCCTTAGGGGAAATTATGTTAATGGTATTATAACTTAACTCTGTAAGCATTATTGTTTGAAATAAAGTATGTTTTTAGTTTTAATTTTATATGTGCTTTATGTTGATGTTGATGCTGATGCTAATTCTAAGGCAGCGCTTAATGCTGATGTTGATTAAATAAAAAAGGCCCCCCATTCAGTTGAAGTACACAACTGAACCCTAGTTTTACTACTAATTATTACTCCCTTTTTTAGGATTTAGGGAACTTTTGATAGCATTTTATGATACAATAGTGTTTCTACTAGTTATCATGTGATCTTTAGTTGAGATTTTGTAAACGATGAAAAGATTCAGATGTTTAAGTATTCCTCTTGTGTTTCGTCATCTAATGTTATGGTGATTGTTAATTTGGTGTTTCATGTTGGATATGGTTGTGTACTTGAATTAACACCCTTTTCTTTTTAGGTAAGGATTGTTAATGTTGATAAACCTCTTTTGGTGAAGTCACTCAACGAGGATAACACGGTTCACTATTCAAAAGGGTATGTTGAGAGTCTAGAAAAGCAAGCTACAAAATGCTTATGAAGAAGGGTAGCCTTTGTCCATAGGAAAGAAACTGAGCTGGAAAGATCCATTATCCAACTAAGGAAGGAATCGCAAGAACTTTTGTTCAGAATTACAAAAGTTATTCATGAAAGGGATGCACTTTATAACCTACTAATATGCAAGTTGAGTTCCTTATTAAATAGTGAACTGCTTCCTTTAGGGCATCCCCACTTATTATGGTTTAGGAATTGACTTAGTCATTGGTAGCTATGATATTGCATATGGCGTGTATTGTATAATGTTATCTTTTTTAATAAAACTTCCTTTGTCTGTCTATATGCATTCACTCATTTATTTAATTATTGTATCTTTTATGTGGTGTTTAGCCCGATGTTCAGTCAACATCTAACCTAGTCCTAGCAAATGTCTTCGAGGCATGCGGCAATGTTGATAGAGGATTGGAAGCTGCCAATGATGATTTCCTCATTCTGGACATGGAGAGGGAGTGGATGGAAAATGATCTCCATGATTTAATGATTGAATTATGTGAAGCTAAGAAGCCTTTACTTAAGAAGCGTGATTATATTACTAAGCAACGCTTAGACCTAAAGAGTACAAATGAAAAGTTAAAGGGCCTTGAGGCCAAACTAAAGTCTCAAAGAAGAAAATTGCATACTTAGAGAAGATATTAGAAAATGCTGAGGGGTTGTGTAAGATTACTTATGAGGGTGAAATCAAGGAACTTGAGAAGACCATTGAAGAGTTTCCAAGCAAGAAGCTCATTGACTGGCCGAAGAGGGAAAACTATCTTCTAAGGTTGCTCTTCCCAACGCAGCCACCCTAGGTGCAGTTCCTAAAGCTCTCCCTAATTTGGACAATGAGATGGCCCTTCAGTGGAAAAAAATAAATCATAGCCCGTTATCAAAAAAAGGTTAATGAGTTGAAAATTGCTTTCAAAAAGAAGCTAGGAGGATCTAACAAAGGAGTGAAGATTGAGAGTCGCTTGACTGCGTATAAACTGTTCGGCGCGTTCGCGAAAAGACTAAGAAGACTAGAGCAGAGATTTTAGATGATTTAGAATGAGTATGACATGTAGCTATTGAATGGAATAATGAGCTGGAACACTAGATACTTGGATCTGATCCCCCTGTGCAATCCTAAGCCATGACTTCCTCGCATTTGCATTCTTCGACAACTGGGGCTCCTATAACTACACGGTCAGAGATAGCGGAGAAACTCAAGCAGGAGATGGTTAGACACTTTATCGCGGACATAGCTGTGAAGCATGCAGTTGATGTGTTTAATCACTTCATGCTGGGGTTAGACTTTAGTTTTCTTTGCAATCGATCTGATTTTGTTTTTAAGGATCAGGACGTAAGCAATCCTTGGGCCGGTGCAAACTATTTATCGAGGCTTCCTGTTGTAGGAGTGCCTCATCATTCTTTACTCATTATAATGGAGATTCCTCTACCTCATACCGTTGAAGCCCCTCCCAAGAAAAGAAGTCTCCTAGCAAGTAGGGATTCCAAATCTAAATAAGGAGTTTATTTATTCAAATGTGTGTGTATGTGTGTGTGTGTGTATTTGTGTGTGTATGCAGCTTTATTGAGTCTTAGTTTTTTAAAGGTGTTTCCCATTTATGTATACTTGGAATTTCATGATAAGTTGTATTGCAACTTAGGGAAGAAATTGTACTTTGCCTTATTGCTTAAAAGGATGAAATTTGAAATGGATTCTATGTAAAAAAACAGAATTTGGATTTTGAAGAATGTACTCGAAGGGGTGAAACCTATCGGTTGCAAGTAGATCTTTAAGAAAACGATCAAAGCCGATGTAAAGGTAGGGACCTATAAAGAAAGGTTGTTGCCTCAATTCCAAGGTGTTGATAATGATTAAATATTTTCACTGGTTGACATGCTTAAATCAATTCGGATACTGCTTGATCGCTACTTATTATGACTATAAAATATGGTGGATGAATGTTAAAATTACGTTTTAAAATGGTGATTTAGAGGAGACAGTTTATATGATGCAACCAGAGGGTTTCAAGGTCAGTGAGAGTGGTGACAAGACATCTAGACTATTAAGTTCAATCTATAGTCTTAAGTAAGCATCTAGGAGTTGGAATAATATTTTGGAAAGGTAATCAAGCAGTTTGGTTTTAGTCAACACGAAGCAACCATGCGTGTATAGGAAAAAATATAACGGTGCTATAATGTTCTTGGTGTTATATGTTTATGACTAGCTATTGATTGGTAACGATGTACCAATGTTACAATAAGTGTAAAACTTGGTTGTCTAATAATTTTTCGATGAAGGATTTAGGAGAGATGCCTTTTACTTGGTATTAAGATCTATAGAGATAGATCAAGAAGATTATTAGGATTTTCCTAATTGATGTACATATATACCATACTAAGACGTTTTAGTATGTAAAATTCCAAGCGTGAAAATGGTCCAATGTGACAAGGAATTGTCCTTTCCAAGAACCCATCAACGAACGATGATAGACGGTGAACGATTCGAATTCCTTATGCTTTGACAATAGGATCCATTATGTACACTGTGCTATATACTAAACTAGATGTCGATTTTGCACTAATTGCAATTAGTTGATATTAACCAAATCAAGGATAAATCATTGGACTATTGTCAAGGTTATCCTTAAGTATTTAAGAAATATTAAGGATTTGTTTCTCATGTACGAAAACAACAAACTCCTTATGAAGGGGTACGAGTGCTTGAGTTTTCAGAGTGATGTCGATAAAAATATGCCAGTTTCAGGTTTTGTGTTTATCCATAACGGAGGGACCATTAATTGGAAAAATTCCAAAAATGAAGTTGTGGTCAATTCAGCCATGAAGGCCGAGTATATTGCCTTGAACGATGCTGCAAAAGAAGCGGTATGGATGTGCAAATTCATTAAGGAGCTAGCAGTGATCCTAAACATTGAATAACTAATGCTCATGTATTATGGAAATAGTATGACAATATAGATTGCCAAGGAATCACGAGCTTACATGAAGTTAAGACACACCCTTCGTAAGTTCCACATGACATGGTAGTTTATCAATAACAAAAAATTTGTAACTAAGAGAGTAGATACTAAAGATAACATCATAGATCCATTAACTAAGGTTCTTTCTTAATCTAATTTAGGTAGACTGACTAAAGGCATGGGTATGAGACTTCATATTTGTCCCCAAGTGCAAGTGAGAGATTAATAGAGTTAAGGGTGTGCCTTAGGGGAAATTATGTTAATGGTATTATAACTTAACTTTGTAAACATTCTTGTTTGAAATAAAGCATGCTTTTGGTTTTATTTTTTATATGTGCTGTAATATTGAGATAAAATAATGAAATAAATATATTAAACATATATAAGTAGAAAATCTATAGAAGAGGTATTTTGTCGGTTATAGTTATGAATATGTTCATAACCATGAGTTTTGAATCGATATCTAAATACTTACTTTTTAAATGTTCCTAGTCAAGATATATCAAGATAGGGATATCGATAAGTCTATTAAGACTAGTGTACATAACGATCTTCGTATGATGGAAGGTTATTACCCATGACCGCTAAGGGCACCAAGAGGTACGTACTTATGACTGTTCAGAACAACTGAATGAATTGATGAGAGTCTTCTATAGATTAGTCAACTAAGTTAAAATAGAAGATCACATGGTAATGACATACAGTAGTCTTCAGACTCGAGGGTATTGTCGATCTTAAGCAGCTAAGTTGTACATTGACCATGATCACGCACATGGTACGACGACCATGTTATGGCAACAGTTGGGTACAAGTTCAACTACTTAAGTGAAACGCTACTCAAAAGAGGATTCATCTCCTTCATTTTAAAAAGTTAGTATTACCATAATTGGTAGTAAACTTAAAGTCAAAAGCTTTGCTCAGAGTGAATTGATAAATGTTATTAGATTGAACCAAGAACTTTAATGTAGTCTATGCAATAAATTATAGATATTAATATAGTTTTTGACCTAAGACCAAACTCTATACATCTTAGTGATACAGTGATGATGAAAAGAAAACATGCACAAAATATCATTACTAAGTGCAGCTTAATAAAGATTAGAATTGGATTTCTCCAAAACGATCTATAAGCGATTGAACTTGTACCCGATAATGTACTTCAGTAAACTCCTCACAAGCTTCGGTATTTTAATAATTAAATATTGGTTGAGTACCGAGTTCATAACAAAGAGTCAACACAACCGTGTTGTTAGTTAGCTTCTAAGTTCAAATAATTCAAAATTGATTTATAAATGTTTTAAATTAATAAAAAAAATTAATACAAATGTTGTTTAATTTTTTATTGCATTTTAGTTATTTATTTGAAGCATAAAAATTAATTAAACGATGTATAAAAGTTATACATTTACTTAACTGAACATGCGTAAATAAATTAAATAAACAATTGAGTTAATTGTTAAATACATTAGGTCTAAAGTCTAAAAGCCCATACATTAAGTGCGGGCTAATCATAGCTTTGGAAAAGGGAGAGAGGGATAGACTTAGTCTTCAAATTTGAAGAGAAGGAGGCTAGATATTTATGGGTTATGACCTAGTTGGCTATAAATACCCACCCCATTCATTCTCCCTTTACACTGAGGTAAACCGTAACCCTAGCCTCCATTATTAGACAATGGTGATGCTTTGTAGATGGCGTTGAATCCCCTGTGTGAGAAATGCGGATTTAGGATCTTAAGGCTAGAATTAACACTAGAGGGGGGTGAATAATGTTTAAAGAAATTTGTTAATCTTTTTGAGTTTATCTTACTTTGTTAACAATGTATACACTAATCAGACACAGATATGAACACAAAATCAAACACAGATGCAAATATAAAGTAAAAGCGGTAAAGGAAAGAACACACCGGATTTTATACTGGTTCGGAGTTACCCTACATCCAGTCCCACAACACAAGTACGGATTTCCTTTCAAACTCAATTCAACAATTACAACCCTCGGTTTCAAGGCTACGAGGTACACCCTCTATAATAACAATCCTCTAGGTAGAGATACTTGATTTCCGGGGCAACAAGTTCACCCAATTGATTTCCAGGCTACAATCACACCTTCTCTCGCTCGATTGATTACAAAAAGTCTATAACTCAGATTAGCACTTGGATCTTGTAAAGATAGTGGAGAGAATCAAAACCAGAAATAATCTAGTTATAATCGATATTGATTTCGGCAGAGTAATGGTGTAATTTATAAATAAGAAAGTGGAGAAGAAGAAGAGAAGTTAAATCAGAGAAAAGTGATTAAAAATTCGTTGAAACTGACCCCTATTTATAGAAGAACAACAGTCATGTTCATTCGTGAAGAGTTATGGCGAATAGACACTTCTTTTGAAATTTGAATTTTGAAATAAAACTGTCACCATGTCGACATAGTGCCTATGGGCATGTCGACATCCCTCAGCCAAAATTGATGTTTTGAATTTCTATAAAAATAATATTTATCTTATATAAAAACTATTTAAAACTTTATAAATATACTTGAATATAGTTGAAATTCATAAGTAAATATAAAGAACAATATATATATATATATATATATATTATTTAACTATAATTTAAATCAAAGTATAAATAATTTAAATGTTAAATATATTATTTGAAAAGATAGTTTAAAATTAGGAGTAATTTGACTTTGAAATTAAAGATGTTTTTGAGGCTAAAATTATTTAAAATCAGGATAGAGAGTTTTGAATCTTTTAAAAGGAAAGTTTTGAAATCATTTTGAAAACAAGATAATTTTGTAAAATCATTTTGAAATAAAAGTAAGTGGATACAAAAAGATGTTCCACTAGATTTTTCGTAGGTTCCATCCTACTTAGGGTTCCATCCCTTTAACGAGCACGAAGTGGATTCCATTCCATGAATAAATTGGATATTAAGATGCCAGTGCTTTTCTACGAGTTTTAACAAATATTCCTAATAAACTTAACCTTGAAATCTTGAACTCTTGATAATCTTGATACTCATGAGTCTTCTATCTCTATATCTTGAATCTCTATACTGTACAGTCTTCATTCTTGATACCTGCATGGTTAGATCCTGCATATACATATATATCTAAACTTGTAATGTTAGTATTTATATTTTATAATCTATTCTAAGGTTGTTGTCATCAAAACCATCATCTAATGGACTAACAATCTCCCCCTTTTTGATGATGACAACCTTTGTTTATAAAATATTCCTTCTATCCTAGTAACTCCCCCTAAAACTAACAACTCCCCCTTAATTTATGCCTAACTACCCTATTTTATATTTTTCCCCCTTTGTCATCAACAAAAAACTTACTCCCCCTTATTCTTGGACTTCAGTACCTGCATTGATAAACTATACAACGGAATATATAATATATAGATTAAGGAATAATGATACTTATGAGCATAATAACTTAATTAAAGACTATTTTCATTTCAGTGTATATATATATGTTTCACACACCAAACTTCAAACCAAATAAAATCAATCCACACAAAGTATCAATTCAAACCAAATTAAATCAAACAAATTAATTCAAACAAATCAAACAAAGAAAGAAAATTAAACGTTACGGGGAACATCTACCCATCCATCTTCTCCAAATATAGGGTCTGCTTTAATTGCATCCCAATTTTCATTGTCATTGGTGAGAGAGACAGGAGGATGTGCTTCATTATCATCCTTGTGTAGAGAGGAGATCATCCATCATATTGCATCGAAGTGTCTCTCTTGTTCCTTGATCATCTGCATTTGACTCAACTCTAAGTGACGTTGGTTTCGTAGAATAAAAGAGAGAATATTCTTGAATGAATTGAGTGTTTCTTTAAGATTTTCAGATAGATTGTGAATAGGATTGGCCATAATTGAATTAGAGAAAGAAATGAAGGATATAGATAATGAGAAATAAATTTCAGTGAATATTTCTGGAAGAAAAAGGTATATATAGGTGTAGAAATTCGTTTGAAATGAATAGACATATGGTAGTTATTCAAATTTCAAATTCAAAGTGAATTGTCATTTCTGACCACTACATGTCGACATGGTCTAGGGGGGTATGTCGCCATGGGGTAATGAAATTTGATGGCAATTTTGATTTTGTGAATAATTGTGTATATATATATTTATATAATATACTAACATTTATTCAAGAGATAAGATAAGCTAGATAGCAGAAAGGAAATTCAATTTCATTGCATAGAAAAGTGATACAATGATTAATTATAAAGAACTACATAAACATTCAAACTAAAGCAAACTAGAGTAATACAATATGAAATGAAAAGATACAACTAGTTAGAGGATGATGAAGATGAAGATAATCCAAGTTTCTTGCTGACTTTGGAGAAAAACTTGTTCATCTTAGATGATATTTTGTCCAACTTCTTACTAACGGATCTTTTAAGAACCCGTTGATTCTCAACAATAATCTTTTGATTTTTGAGAATGGTTTTGTTGGTAGGATTGGAGGGATATTCAATACTTTCTAGGGATGTTTCACCTTCTTCTTCTTCTTCTATTTCCATTTCATCCCTTTCTTCTTCTTCTTCCTCTTCCTCCTCTTCCATTTCTTCATGAGCCAAACGCTCTTCCTTTTCGGCAAGAGTTTCATAAGGCTGAAAAACATATGGGATTTTCATGAGAGAAATGTTTGAGATATTAAAAACTTTTCTTGAAATAAATTCTTCTCCTTTGAAATTTACTCCAAAATAGTTGAAAATCCGAGTAAGGTAAATTCCATGATATAAAATCTTTTCTCCCATTTCCAAGTTTTTAGGACGAAGTTCATCCAAAATAACTTGCGCCCAATTGATATCATAATTTCCGAAAATAGCAAAAAGTGCTTTGCACACTTTTGAAGTAGGATTGTTAAAATTTCCCGATCTTGGGGTTAAAGTATGTTGTAAGAGAAGATTGACAATTCTTGCTTTAGGACGAAAGTTTCGATTCTTAAGTTCAAAGTTTTCATCTCCTTCAAAAATATGATGAAATGTCTCACGATCATGTTCATCGATTTGAAAACTAGAAAGATCCATTCTCGTGCTTTTGCAATTGAGAATGGTACCCAAAAGATCACAATTCAAAACAATTTGAGTGTCTTTGACACTACTCCAAATTTCATTCTCATTTCCAATATAAAAACCACGGTTTAAATTAGCATAAAAGATTTTGACAAGATTAGGATAGCAAACAAAATCATTTTGAGAAGAGTCAATAAGACTTAAAACACCATTGTTTACAAAAAGAGAATCAATTTCATAAGAAGAAAAATCTTGAAAAATAGCAAATTTTCCAGAATGGACTTTGGCATAATTAGCATAATTGATGTATGCTTTAATTGCCTCCGAATCATTGAATAATTGCTCTTTGATTTTTTTGGAAATTCTCATGGTTGAGGGGTTACTTGAAGAAGCCATTAGAGTAGAGAGTAGAGAGCTTGAAGATATGAAGAGAAAGTTTGAATTTGAAAATGAAAGTGAAAAGATATGATAAAAGATAGTGAATAAATAGACTTTCAAAGGACATATTCTCTGGTCAAAAGGTATCTTTTCAGAGAAATAAATGAAGTGAAAAGGTGGAGGGAAATTCAAACATTTGAATTCAAAATTTGGAATTCAAATTCAAATAGGCATGTCGACATCATGGTAGGGGCCATGTCGACATGTGGCTTTGAATTTTTATGACATGATTTTTCCTAAGTTATATAATATACATATACATATATAAATATTATTATTAATGTCTATATTTCTGAAAAAATTACTGTATTTATAATATATTTCAGAATGTGTCAAAAATAATAAAAATAATAATAAAATAATAATAAAAAATTAGAAAATAAATTTTAAAATTCAAACAACATATCAATTCAAAATCAATCAATCAAACAATCAAGCAACTAATTCTATGCAAGCAATTTCAACCAATTGTATTGTAAACGTGTACCTTTTTCTGAGTCTGTTTCTTTGAATTCGTCGGAGTCATGAACTGCGGTGAAACACAAAGTCGAATTATCCGTCTTCTAATCATCATCACTTGAGGACAAGTCTGAGTCATCTAGAGTAGCAGTAAATGCACGTTTCCGTTTCTTTGCAGAATCATTGTTTGTAGGAGAGTTTTGCTTATCTGGATGCGAACAGTCTCTTTTGATATGACCTGGTTCGTCATAATTGAAGCATTTGATATAGTTTGGTAGTGTAGTCTGATTACCGGAATTCTTAAAGTTGTTTCTCTTGGAACTATTCAATTTTCTGTACTTCAGGAATTTCCGAAAATTACTGGTCATAAATGCTATCTCTTCATCATTATCACTGTTTGAGTCTGATTCGTCGATTAATGCATTGAATGCCATTGATTTCTTTTCAGATGCTTTTCTTTCTCTTCTCCCGATCATTTGAACTTCAAACGACATTAGATTTCCAATCAATTCTTCTATCTTTAAAGTACTGATGTCATTTGCCTCTTCAATTGCAAGTGTCTTTTGATCCCATTCTGGAGTGAGAGAATTTAAATTTTTTCTGACTTGATCTTCTTCCGAAAATTCCTTTCCCAAAGATATTAAAGAATGCACAATATCTTGATATCGACTATACATATCTGAAATAGACTCATTAGTATTCATTTTAAATAACTGAAAGTGATTTGTGAGCATGGAAATTTTGGTCTGTTTAACTTTGCTTGTTCCTTCGTGAGTTACTTGCAAAGTTTTCCAGATTTCATATGCAGACTTACAAACTGACACTCTATTAAATTCATTTCTTTCAAGTGAACAAAATAGAATATTCATTGCTTTAGAATTATTTTGTGCAACAGTCTTTTGCTCAGTGTTCCACTGTGCAAAATTAGTTGTGGGTTCAAAATATTCAGTTTGTGTGATATTCCAAGTATCTAATCCTACAGATTGTAAATATATTTTCATCCTACGTGCCCAATATGCATAGTTACTACCATTAAAAAGTGGTGGTCTGGCAGTAGACTGACCTTCTACAAATGAACTAGTGTTGGTGGTAATAGCAGTACTAGTGTTAGTAGCCATTTTGAAATTTTTCAAAATTCAGATAATGAAACTTTTGAAAACAAAGCTCTGATACCAAATGTGAGAAATGCGGATTAAGGATCTTAAGGCTAGAATTAACACTAAAGGGGGGGTGAATAGTGTTTAAAGAAATTTGTTAATCTTTTTGAGTTTATCTTACATTGTTAACAATGTATACACTAATCAGACACAGATATGAACACAAAATCAAACACATATGCAAATATAAAGTAAAAGCGGTAAAGGAAAGAACACACCGGATTTTATACTGGTTCGGAGTTACCCTACATCCAGTCCCACAACACAAGTACGGATTTCCTTTCAAACTCAATTCAACAATTACAACCCTCGGTTTCAAGGCTACGAGGTACACCCTCCAGAATAACAATCCTCTGGGTAGAGATACTTGATTTCCGGGGCAACAAACACTACGCCATAAATGACCTTCTGCAACATTTTTGCAAGGTGTTGCCAGCTAAAATGTTGCGATAGATATAAAATTTTGGTCCTACTGCAACGTTGTATTTATGGTGTTACCTTAGCCATAAAAATGTGTTGCTCTAGCTAAAAAAGTGTAACACGATGCAACATTTTTATATAGTGTTGCTATAGATGTATTCAGATTAAAAAATTAATAAAATTAGCAATCCGCGTGAATACGATCCAACGGTCCACATTTAATCCGATTGTTAAACTGGATCACCGCTATAATTTGCTCCAAATTTTCGTTCTCCCGCTTTACTTTTCATATCATTTTCGTTCTCACCCCCAATTTCCAAATCCCTAATTTTCAAATCATATTTTCGTTTCTTTTTTTTCTTCCAAAAACAAAATCTCGTCCTTTTTTCAAAGGTTGGTAGTGATATCAGACAAGCTTCGTTCCCCATTTCGTTCTCACCTCCAATTTCGCTGCTGTTTGCCTACATGTCGAGCCTCGTTTGCTTTGTTGTCGAGATCTGGAAATGTCTGTTCGGCTTGTGAATCGGCGATTGTTGTTGGAGTTAGGTCATGATTGGACTGGGTTACGGTAGTGGGTGATTGCGATTGAAATTTCAAGCGATGGAGGTGAGGCCAATGGTGATTTAAGGTAGTTCTGGTCGATGGGTTGCTGAAATTGCGGTTGGTGAATTTGATATGGGAGGCGCTGGTGGGTTCGCGATTTGGAGGAGTTTTTAACAGGTTGGTTTTCAGTTTGATTGGTGAGGAAGTTAGGGTGTAGGGGTAGTTCGGGTTGTCAGAGAAGGCAGGTAGGTGTTTGTTGTGATGGTGAAGGCATAGGGTTAGTGAGGATATGCGAATTGGTTGTGACAGATTGTAGAGGAAGGGATTTGTTGTGCTATGTGCAGAAATGGTTCGAGTTCGTTAGGTGATAGGGGCAGGTGTTTGTGGCTGATTGTAGCTGGATGGTGAATCTGGTTGTCGCAGTTTGCAGAAGTTGGATATGAAGGTGTGATGGAGGTTGAAGTATATGAAGTGATAGGTTAGAGCTTTGTTTGTTGTTGCGCGTTTGGGATGTTTTGGTTGTGAGATGGTAGTTTGGAAGAAAATGCAGTTTGCTGGTAGGGGTTTGGATAATGAAGTATGCAGTGGTTGCTTGAGAAGGTTGTTGTTGCTTGAAATGTAGCAGGGAGGAGTTTGGGTTAAGGCAGTTTGGATTGGTGAAAGAAAGCTGGTGGTGGAATGGTAGGTTGCTGTTACTGTTTTGTGGAAGGAAGGAATGGGTGGTTATGCCATCGATTGTGATTAGGTGATTAGGCAACATGTTCGATGAAGGGTAATGTATTACTTATTAACACGCAACATGTTCGATGAAATGTCAATTTTTATTTATCATGGTTTCAGGTCTTTTACCAAGGCAGAGCTAAGAATGATGGCTGGAAAAAGGTCGGATGATTCAGAAGAAGCCATGAAAGAGTTGCAAAAGTCAATCATCGAGGAGGTGTTCAAATTCGCAGGAGGTGTTCATTTGTGCATCATTTTACGTCGTTTCAAAGAAGGCTCGATCTTTCGAAATCCGGTTAGGTCGATCCCCGCCGGGACTGCGGTGCCCCGGACCCCCGCCGGCGCTGCGCCCGGACCCGCTTCTCGCCTCGCCTTCGGCTCGGCACTCGGCTCGCCTTCGGCTCGGCATTCGGCTCGTCATATATTTGTCAATGTCTGTATAAATTGAAACTGCATATGTAATGAGTGAACTGAGTGATGTAGTGAGGAATATCTGTATATGTGAATATCAGTGTTATATATCATTGAATTGTAAAATAGTGGAGTCAGGAATTTGTACTATTTCAAATGTTGAAATAAAATATTTATTTAAATAAATTACTGTTTGAATATCAAATTCTATGCAAATAGCATTTTATTAAATAAATATTTATTTCTATTAAAAAATCAAATGTGCTCTACATTGTGGGCCCCACAAATTCAGAAAGTTAATATCTATAGCAACATTTTTGAATGTTGCTACAGGCACCTATGGGTGTTGCCATAGACCCAAATAGGGTTCTATTGCAACAATATTACTTATGTTGCCTTAGATAGTCAAAATGTTGCCTTTGAGGTCTAAGGCAACGGCAAAAATTGCATCACCCTAAAAGTGTTGCCATAGACCTATGGCAACATTTTTCGGGCCTGAGCCAACATTTTTTTTGTGTTGCAGTAGGCCATTTATGGCGTAGTGAAATTCACCCAATTGATTTCCAGGGCTACAATCACACCTTCTCTCGCTCGATTGATTACAAAAAGTCTATAACTCAGATTAGCACTTGGATCTTGTAGAGATAGTGGAGAGAATCAAAACCAGAAATAATCTAGTTAGATTTGATATTGATTTCGGCAGAGTAATGGTGTAATTTATAAATAAGAAAGTGGAGAAGAAGAAGAGAAGTTAAATCAGAGAAAAGTGATTAAAAATTCGTTGAAACTGACCCCTATTTATAGAAGAACAACAGTCATGTCCATTCGTGAAGAGTTATGGAGAATAGACACTTCTTTTGAATTTTGAATTTTGAAATAAAACTGTCACCATGTCGACATAGTGCCTATGGGCATGTCGACATCCCTCAGCCAAAATTGATGTTTTGAATTTCTATAAAAATAATATTTATCTTATATAAAAACTATTTAAAACTTTATAAATATACTTGAATATAGTTGAAATTCATAAGTAAATATAAAGAACAATATATATATATATATTATTTAACTATAATTTAAATCAAAGTATAAATAATTTAAATGTTAAATATATTATTTGAAAAGATAGTTTAAAATCAGGAGTAATTTGACTTTGAAATTAAAGATGTTTTTGAGGCTAAAATTATTTAAAATCAGGATAGAGAGTTTTGAATCTTTTAAAAGGAAAGTTTTGAAATCATTTTGAAAACAAGATAATTTTGTAAAATCATTTTGAAATAAAAGTAAGTGGATACAAAAAGATGTTCCACTAGATTTTTCGTAGGTTCCATCCTACTAAGGGTTCCATCCCTTTAACGAGCACGAACTGGATTCCATTCCACGAATAAATTGGATATTAAGATGCCAATGCTTTTCTACGAGTTTTAACAAATATTCTTAACAAACTTAACCTTGAAATCTTAAACTCTTGATAATCTTGATACTCATGAGTCTTCTATCTCTATATCTTGAATCTCTATATTGTACAGTCTTCATTCTTGATACTTGGATGGTTAGATCCTGCATATACATATATATCTAAACTTGTAATGTTAGTATTTATATTTTATAATCTATTCTAAGGTTGTTGTCATCAAAACCATCATCTCATGGACTAACACCCTGGTCAATGGGAAAGAACAAGGAGTTCAAGAAGGAAACAACTGCAACCAAAGTGTTCGACCATCGATTGGATTAGAAAAGGTAACAACTCATTTTTAAATTATTTAATGTGTGTGTGCGTGTGTGTATCATGATCATATGCTTGTGATTCCCTTTATAATTTTGACAGTAAAAAATTCAAAAATTCAAAGCTAATTTTAATAATTAAATAACATAAAACATTTAATTATATTATATAAACATTTATATAATTCAATTTGGGTTTTATTAAAAAAAATCATATTCATATGAAAGAGTGTGTGTGTCACTATATGTGTGTATGCATCATACATTTTCAACTAAATTCCCTACAATTATTTTTGGTTTTAGTTTAAAAAAGATCAAAATTTTATTCATGGTTTAAGAATTAAAAATAGAAATAAATTTTATTTGGGTTACATACACACATGCATGCGTACATTAATTTATAATTATTTTTTGCTCATGACATTGTAAATATTATAAAAAATATTTGATTTTGGGAAGTCAAAATATTTCAAATTTGAATTTTAAAATATTTATCTAAATTGTATATATGTGAAGTGGAGCCTTGGTGCAACGGTTTGGTCACCCGCATGGTAATCTGGGCGCCCGGGTTCGAGTCCGTAAACAGCCTCTTCGCAATGCGAGGGAAAGGCTGCATACATTATCGTCCTCTCCACCAACCGCTATCGTGCAGGAGCCTCATGTAAGGGTGTAAATCGGTCGGACCGGACCAAACAAAGGTGTGTTCAGTTTTTGTCCTAAATAAAATCGGACCGGACATGGACCGGACGAGATTTATATTCGTATAATTTTTGTTGTCCTAGCTCGTGTCCTAAATGGAATCGGACAGACACATACATACGTTTTTTGGACACGGACTCGAACGGATACGGATGGACATTGCTATTTACATCAAATTTTATGTTGTTTAATAGAATTTCCATCAGCTATATTATTTTTATCAATGTGTATTGAAGTATAAGCATTTTATGAATCCTTACTCAATTAACCGACTAAATAGTTGTTATATATGTTTGAGAAACATAGAGGATATACTGAATTATAAGAAATTCAGACGAATTCGAACGACACGGACCGGACGAGATTTTTGCTCGTACAAATTTTATTGCCTTGCTCGTGTCCTAATTCAAAATCGAACGAACTCGGACGGACGTATTTCGGCCACGGACACAAACGGACATCGAACACTCGTACAAAATTAACAACCATAGCCTCGTGCACTGGGTTTCGCCTTTATCTAATTTATTTATGTGTATGGGTTTATAGTTCAAAAAAATTTACTTGCTTACGATAGCAAAAAATAATAATTTTATTTTTATTTTGGAAAAGTCGGATTAATTTAAAATTCAAATTCTAAATATATATTCACAATTAACATATCTATATATATGTATGTATAATATTTATAATTAGATTATTTTAAATTCAAGTAATATATTTTAAACATATATATGTACATATACCGTGAATTTTATACATATATATGATATGTATATTAAAATTTCGAATGATACAATATTATATTATTCATAAATAAATAAAAGCCAAATAAAAAACAATCATTTATTACTGATATTTATATTAATGTAGACGTGTGTGTGTATGAATGTGACGTCATTATTCACCATGACATTAAACCTACTCATTAACCATAAACCGCAATGGTTAACTATATGTATATCACCATCATGTTTACCAAAGGTTAAATCACGTTACCTAATATAGTCATAATGTTTTATTATGGATACAAATATATTACAATATTAAAATATAAAATTAAATTAATAATAAATAATATTATTAAATCATAACACACAACCTAAAATTTTAATATACAAATTAATTAAATTAAAATTATACCCCAAACTATTTTATTAATCGATACTAAATATAATTTAGTACAAATTTATTATTCATTTAGAAATAAAATAAAATCTTGTGCAAATTAATAAAAGATTTTGTTTTGGAAATCCCCTCTTTAACCATATTGCCAATGCACCCGATCCAACAAAAATTGCCTTGCAATGTATGGTCATAGTCGGCAGAAGTGCTGGAGAAGATAAAACTTCTATCCTAGGTAACATCATCAAAATCTTCTGGTTTTAGGCCACTTGCTCACCATTAGATAACAACAATAGAGAGTTACGTTAAAGCCTGACAATATACAAGGATGTTCTCATCTTCCTTTTCCATCACAAACTTGTAGTAAAATTCATAAGAGGACATGAAAAGCATCACAAGGAAAGTATGCTCCCAAGCATGTCGCGAGTGTACCATACAGTCGAATGGTTAGGAATATCGGGCGGGATAACAAGCCACATCATTACGACTACATATTTAAATAGTTAATTTAAATATTGAATCGTTAATTAATTGAAGGTCCAAAACCCAATTTTTTGCATATGGTCGAATTAAAATTTAAGACTACTTCGAGTCCAGATCGACATTGAGAATAAAAATGAGTATAAATATCATTATATTTGGAGTCATGGTATTGTTCCGATTTACATATTGTTATATGTGTTTCATAACAATACATGCGTAGTCTGATCTAGTAGGATCTTGACCGATGGCTTGTGATTATAGGATGAGGGCATTATTATGAGACAAATAGTTGAAGATTTTTTGAAATTGGATGATCCGATGGCCCAATCGACATCGAAGTGCGTGAAATTATCATCCCGAAGTGTTGTCTTGGATAGCGATGAAATTAACCATCGGGATCGGAAAAATAAGGTGATGTGCGCTGACGATTTTCATAGTGATCCGATATACCATATGATCGTACGAGCACGAAACCTGTGGCGATTTATTTAAGAAATTAAATTATATATATATATATATTATATACTCCTCCACACATCAAGATATGTATTCCTCACTTTTCTTCTTTCCACTTCATTTTCTATCTTCTCCTTCTTCGGCAAATAGCTGCTCCCCTTTTCTTTAATTAATCAAGAGCTATGGGCAATGAGAGAGGCCAAGTTAGATCCATTGAACTCATGGAGGGAAGGCATCAAATATATGTCGACATTGAAGGGAGCAGTGACGATTGGAGGGTCAACTATTTTGCCTGTGTCGGCTATGGTTGAGGTGTGGTAGCGGTAGGGGAGGTGTTAGGCGAAACCGAGGCGCTATTGTTTTTCTCTTCGCTACATGCACGTTCAGGCGACGACCAATCGGACTTCGGCCTACTGTAGTGGATCGCAACATTCAATAATCGTGGGAAGGCATTAGGTTGCGCTTGAGTCTAGGGGTCCTAGCTTTACGAAGTTGGATCGGTCGTAGATTGCACGTGAATTAGAGCACGTAGGAACCGTTCGTTCGTCGTTTCGTGGAGTATTAGCTGAGAATTAAGGAAGGACGTTGTGGTGATGGGTTTTCTTGTACATGGTTGCGGGTCAGTATTAAGGAAGAAGGATAATGTAGGTAATTAGTTAATTTAGTGTTTAATTAAGTTAATCAATTAATATGTATATTTCGAATTCTTATAAAATTCGTATCTCTTGCATATGAGGTCCAATTGAGACGTGGTCTTTGCCGTTGCACTCGTAGTGAGATTATCTACGATAGAGTATGAGCTTGGATTGGATTCAAACACTTGGGAACTTACGGATCAGATGAGCAGAATTGATACTCTGAATTTATATTATAATATAACTCTATATAATTATACATATTGAAAATATTACTTAGAAGAGGTAGGATAATATATATATATATATAAGTAACTATTACCCACATTTGATTGGATTAGTTTGAGTGGATATTTGGAATAATTAATTAAGATCCCGTTTGTGTTTGTATGTGTATATACGTATGTACTTGTATGTATATATGTACTTGTATGTATGTATGTATGTATGTATATTGTGTTCTACTCGTATTGAATAGAGTTGGATGGAGCTGATATTAATTTGTAACATGGTTATATATTAATTAAACTCAAATTCTTTGTTATATTAGTGATAAAAATATTATTATATATTTTCCAACTAATCATAAGTAAAAGTATGGCCTTTAAAGTAAGTTGTAAGGCTAAAATAATTGTTTAGGCATGTTAATGTTATATTAAAATGGCTTTTATGTTTATCTGGCCTTGGTATTGGTTTATTATGGTGTAATTCAATAATTAACTAATTAGTGAATTTTCACAAAGGTGATTTGAAAAGTTATAAATTACAAAAGAAGTATTGTATTATTTAACAGGGTTTGATTAAGATTATAAAATTCTGAATACTGTTATAACATGATTTATTAACTTTAGTCCCTAAGAAATGGTTTATTATGTGTGTGTGTGTTCATATACACGAGCTATATAATATTTTAAGGCCTTATTAATAGCTAAAATTAATCCTAATAGAATAATTAAGTGATATTAAGCTATAATAGGATTCATAGGCGAGAGTATTATTTTATAAAATAAGTTTGAGACTTCTACAAAAAATATACGAAAACTATATATAATTGTTTAATTGGTTACTTAAGTAAGATGCATTTTTGTTGAATTGTTTATATGATTGTATGTGTGAATTGTTATTGATATAGAGATGATAGATTTCTTACTTTGGTTGTGTATTGTCTTTATGTATGTAAATGTGCATGATATGTGTTTGTTAGTTCCATATAGTTGGGCTGGTTGTGAGTGTGTGTCCACGTGCTTACAATTTATGTGATTTATATATCTACATGTATAAATATAGTTTTGGTATGTCTAACTTGGGGCTACTAGGATATAGTTTTGGTATGTCTAACTTGGGGCTACTAGGAGACGCACAAAACATTTTATATATATTTATTGATATGTAGTTTAAAGCATTTATATATAGTTTCGTTATGTTTGATTTGAGGCTACCAATTGGTGCATGGAATCCATTGTACCACTAAGACTACACAACCTACAGATGTGGTTCCAGAGCAGAGGTGAAGAGCGATTGAGGAACTAGTCTAGAGTAGGTCATATACTGTTTCATAGTATGATTGGGTGCTACTACAGGATCTACATGGCAACTTTTTTTGAGGTGTTGGTTTTCAGGGGATCAATATTCCCAACTTGGGGTTACCAAATGGTGGACGAAATAAATTATATAGATGTATAAATGTATGGTTCAAGTGATATATATTTGTGTGTGTGTGTGTGTGTGAAAAGTGGTTCTTTATTTAGTGATGTATAAAGAACGCTGCTTGTTTTGTCTTCTTAAAAAACCTTACCAGAGTAGTAAGGGAAAAGAGTGCAACAAAACAATAGTATACAATACATAGCAATTCACCAAATTGTAAAAAAAATAACAAAACACAGCCCACATGCCTTGGCCCAATATCACACCCGAACAAACACACCCAACATATACAGATGGGAGATCCCAACAGCTGTCATCATCCTTCATCGTTTAATTCTATACCCAATCGGCCCAAAAAGCTTCTCTCCTCTCCACTATAATGGCATCCCTCCTTCTATCTAAAAGCAAGAGAAATAATCACCTTTTTAATAATCCAAGCATGTTGAAATGGACTCGACTACTTGGGTTCAAAGATCATTCTATTTCTCCCTCTCCAGAGATGGTAGATAACAGCAACAACTGTAACGAAGGCAAAGCTTTGCTCCAAGGTTTTTGAAGATTAACTCGTCTGGATCCGACGTATCACATCCCTTATACATAATATATATATATATATATAATTACAATTATAGGTGCGCGATTTAGGCGATTTATATATATTGGTTTGGTATGCCTGAGTTGGGGCAACCGGTAGTGCGAGGCACTTCAAGAATGAATCATGATCCATACAGGGACGATAATACTTCATTATTATGTATACGTGTAGGAAGGGTGTACTCGAGGTTTAGCATTTACATACGGTTCTGGTATGTCGTTGTAGGTAATCAGAAGGAAGGAAGTTAGTAACGGAATCCATTGTACCATTGAGACAACATGACCTACAGACCTGGTCCTGGAGCAGAGGCGGAAAAAGATAGGAACGTCGGTCTAAACTAAGCGATATAATGTTATGTAGTACGATTGAGTGCTGCGACAGGACCTATAGGCCAACTTCTTTTGATATGTTAGTTTTCAGGAGAGTCCGCAAGTTAGTTGTGGCTCTCGATGGGTCTCATTGGTAGCTAATGGAAATTCGGGATGGGTATCGGTTATAGATATTCATATTTTTGTTTTGGGTATGGATATGTTATGCTAGTAGCATTGTTATATCATTGTATTTGTTTTTCTTGTTCAGTAGCATGGTTTGTTATAATATGTACTATTTTAATAAGAGATGCACTATTATGTATCATTTGGACTTTTCGGTGTATGGATAAAGTAGGTGATGTATGATTAGTATTACCTATTGATCCTTGCTTACGTTTATTAGATGTATATATGCTTCATGTATATGCTATACTTAGAGATGGTTCCCCTCACACCAAGCTTTATGTCTGACCTATGTTTTGTCTCTTTCTGTTTATGCCATGACAACTCTAGGGTACTTGATTGAGTAGTTCGGTAGTCATTTGCTTTTAGGGATAGGCTTACCGGACAGTTGAAGCATTCTGGAGGCATGAAGTTGATATACTGGATATGTATACTTAATGATGTAGTACATGGCAGACGGGCAATTTTGTATGACGCTTGTGATATTATATATTATATTCCAAACTCTGTATAAATGTAGTTGATGTATTTTGAATTTATGTATTTATCGATTGCTTCCACTAATGCAGTCTCTTGTATTTATTTATCCTGTTATGTTCATATATATTCAGTATATTATACGTTATCATTCTACTGTGAGATTGTATCGATATGCCTTAGCATGAGGTTTAGTTTTAATTTTTACCCTGACGGACTATCTTTTGTGGTATTCAAGAGTCGGACGTTACCACTTCTGGTAGGTTCATAGACTATTTTGATATAGCATGGGTTGTTCCGCCATCTGCGAATATTCTAGCAGATGCGGTGGGTGTTGGAGGTGGTATAGCCCATGGAGCATGGTAATAGAAGGGGTTGACGAGAAGACCATAACTTGGATTTCTAGATGTCACTTTGAGTCTCAGTTTATGTTTAGGATCGAAAGGGACATGCAACTTATGCTTTTCATCCATTTGTAATAGAGTAGCTTATCAGTGAAGGAGTATGTTAGCCAATTTAACCTTTTGGATAAATTCTAAGAGGAGACGGTTATTACTCCTTTGATGTAGGCAAGGAAGCTTCCCTAGGGTCTTAATGCATGGATATGGAATTTATTACTTAGTCATATCCCATTCTTGACCCCTCGTATTGTAGGTAAATTCTTTTGCAATGTTTAATCTTGTATAGGTAACCTTGGTTGTTGAGCTAAGGTATAATGACCAAGAGTAATGCCATTTGAACTTGATGCATGAGATTTCGGGTTGAGTGGGTTTGTTCGATGAAGTGTGACTTAGATTTCTTATCCAAGTAGGATCCAATGGTTGTGCAAAAATGATCAAGGACCAAGCGGATGAATTTTATATTTTGCATTGAGTCATTCGTGCTAGAAATGTTTAACTTTGTGTTAGTATACTTTAAGTGGTGGAATTAATCTCATGAACTGCATTGGTGTTATTAAGGATCAGCCCATTCACGTACCAACTCTAAATCCCTTGTTTTAGCATGGGGTTCTTGAGTGATTAGTGCCAGTTAGGCAAGAGTTTTTCACTTGATTATTAAATGTGATCACTTGAGTTAGATTAGGGTGACTTAGAGGTTTTTGATGCGGGATTATAGTCGTGCGAGGAAATTTCGCTAGTCGAACCAATGAACCAGATCAGAATTCACATAAGAGGAATCAAGTGGTCAACCCTTGTTTAACAAAGAAATCTTACCAGCGAACAAAGGGTTGGATCAGGCATCGTACATTATTTTGGATGGTCTTTATTCATTGTAAAATTATTTATAGTATAGTATAGGTAAGACTAGTTTTGTGACTATTCGAATAATCTTCTAGGTGATGATATGATACTTGCCCGCACGAGCGTCACAGTACATTTAGTATATTATCCTTATTATCATTGTGCGATTAAAGTGAGTTTGAATCCGAGTGAGCCCAAGCATTTGTAGATTGTCATTCGATAATGATTTGGTTAGTAAAGTTTTTCCCTTTGGAAAATGAGTTACGTTTGAAAGGAAAGGAAAGTTAAGACCTAGACTGTTGGGTTTATTCGAGAGTTTTGAGGATGAGTGATCCAGCATATCATATAGGTTTTCCTTTTTAGTCCAGGAGGTGTCATAATCTTTCATTTATTGTATTCATGAAAAGATTTGCACGACTTAGGCATTAGGTTCGCCTTGGATGTCGAATGGACTCATGTGGGTTTATAGCTTTACGAATGTTATGACTATTGTTGGTTATCGTGCGTGTTGTTATAGACTCCTCTGGAATGATTGGTTGCTTGAATGTAAATCATGGTTGATTGTTGCTTCTTGTTGTTGTTTGTTATTGCATATTGTTGCTTACTGATTGCTTTTCGTTGATTTATTATTTACTTTTATGGATTGATTGTTTACTTTTGTGGAATTGTAAAGTACAATAAATCATATAGTTACTAGCCAAGGTTGACACTTCATATATCTAGTGTCCTTATCGGTATCGAGCATGCATAAGGAAACTTGTCCTTCCACTATTCTCGCGTTGCTCCAGTACCTATGCTTCTAAAGCTATCGTGTGGGTTGTAACAAGGAGGGGATTAGAATAATGCTTTGGTGATTGGTAAATTATACATTTTACACATAACACTAGTATACGTCGATTGCCTTCCATCACATGAAATGTCCTTTTATTTTACTTAGTCAATTCGACTCCATGTACATGTGCAATACGCTTCATCTACCTGAAGTAGACCGTAACTACATACATACATATATATATATATATGTACCACAGTTCCTCCTTTGGACCAAAATACTATCCCCGCTTGTATCCCTAACCCAGCACCCCGTCAGGATCCATCGTCAATGTAGTATCATGTCTCATCGTCATGCATATCTAGGAACTCCCGTAGTGCCTAATAACGACATCATATAGTTTAGCCATATTCTATCACGCCTTGGGAATTTTCTACTTGTCTGCTTTCTATTATGGACTCAGCTCCACGAACTATAGAGGACTCGGCTTCTCCGACTATTATGGACTCAGCTCCATGGACTATAGAGGACTCGGCTCCTCGGACTATTATAGACTCAGCTCCATGGACTTGCCCGTTCGTTTTGAAAGACCTCTCATAAGGGTTATCTAACCTTACCCCTAACCAAAAAAACTAGCAAACAACTATGACAATGTCTAACCTACACTAGTAGGAGGTGTTGCCCGTTAGGTGTAACCCTCGTCTTTCCACTGATCGTTCAGAACCAATGATGTTCTCAACCTATGTACAGCTCATACTCCCTAATATGGTATTAACACACTGTCCCTAATATCTCTATGTGTGTGTATATATTCATCCATACTTGTTTGATTATTATGCCTCCAATGTTTAACTATTAATAACATTTCTTTTTTTTCATGCATTTACTTTTTACCCAATTTAAGGTCATTTACAACTTTCTTTCAAAAGATTAAATATTATTTTCTGTTTACTCCCATTTCTTTTTATTGAACTTTTCTTTCTATCCCTTTTTAACATTTACTACCCTCTCTTGTTCAATGAACTTTCCGTACTCATTTTATTTTAATTTATCACCTGCCTACCTTTTCATCATTAGTACTTGATTTTTGTCTTGCTTATTGCATATATTAACTCTTCTCAAAGACCGTTGTTGTTGTTATTATTATTATCATCACATTTACCATTCTTTAATTTATCCTTAGGGATTTCTATATTTTAATGCATTGGAATTACATCTCTCCCAAAAGGAAATGTTAACACTGCAAATTTCTACATCTTATCCAAAAGTAGAATTCGTGTTACGTTTGGAATTACGAGGAATTATCTTTTTCATAGTTATTAGAATAGACAGTACAAAATACAGTAAACATCCCTATTTTATACAACTATTTCTTTTAGGTGAATTCCTTGTTATTTCAAACGGTACACTTTTATTTATAAATTTGAATTTGATAATCTATAGAAATTCACATTGCAACACCCTATATTCCAATCAATTAAAATATTACTTAAATCCACACAATTTATTGTGATAACTTAATTCACCTTTTTACTTGCAAAAGCCATTTAAATCTACAAATCTAGAACTATCACATAATTTATAAGTTTCGGGGACTACTACTACCTAATCTTAAATTCGGGGACTAACACCACCTTATATTTTCTAGATTCACACACATACAATATATTTCTAGTTATCTATCACAAAATATATATATAGGGTTTATAAATTCATTACAAGTATACAATTTTAGCCTACAACTCCAATTTACATTTTAGGCATGCATGAATGGATTTACAGCGTTATAAATCTAATATTATAAAAATATATAGTTTCTCACTCACCTTTTTAGCTTTGCAAATCTTCAGAACTAATCCATGTTATTCAGTTGACTCCCTTTTCTCTGTATTTAAATACATATACCATAAGCATACATATACCTATCAGAAATTTAGATCAGAGAAGTGGTTTGGATTTAATTTAAATTTTAGGTCTGGATTTATATTTACCTTGGTTTTGATGATTTGATTCAACCCTATTCTTCTTCTCAATCATCATCTACTATTATCTATTTGTATATACGTAAGTAAACTATTATCCGGCATTTTGACCCATATATATTGAACTGATTGCACAAGTTAGATTCAACTGCTATCAAGGCCGATAAGTCCAGAGTGACGGTTGTGGGCCCTAGAGGTCAAGTACAGATGATAGCACGAAGTCGAAGTTGAATGGAATTGGTGGATATGCATGGCAGAATGTTTGAAGTATGAAATATGGTTCAACATATAGAAGGGATCGGTATAAATTGGCTTCCATCATAGGGATTGGTATGTTTCAGGGAACAGGAGCATTTCAATAGAAAACAAGCAATTTCTCAAGATCCACAAGTCCAATGCATATGAAATTTTGTGAACAAGACGAGCGCCCTTGGGAGCCTACTCTAGGGAGTCTACTCTAGGGATCGCACCTCAAGAAGATGAAGTTAGAGGGATCGACATTCTTCCTTTGGTAGGGATTAGCAGGAATCATCAATCAACCCATATTGAAGCAAAGATCAAGTAATAACTCGAGTTCAACTGATCCAATTGGCAGGCTAAGCAAATTTTAGCATGAGGGGGCTACCATTGGGGTCGCACCCCAAAATTCCACCAAAGTAAGGATCGATGCCAATCCCTCTTCTTTGGGAATTGGGCCATGCGATCCCTCTTGTAGGTCCATATGGTTCTGAAGGTCCTTTTACCGAATTTTCAGGGAGATATTTGGCCATCTTCGTCTATAAATACAGGCTTGGCTGTTCATTTTCTGGACTTTTATGCTGCTAGTTGCTTTATATTCTTTTATAACTAAGGATTTTCATCTGATCCTATTGTACTCAGTTTATAAAGTGATTAATAAAGCAATCTATTCAAAGTGGACGTAAGCAAACAATGTCGAACCACTATAAATTGTTGTGTGCATGTTATTCTCTCAATTTACTACTATTTCTTTATTATTATCCTCTATTTTCATTTTATATTCTTCATTTATTTCTCTTCAAAACTTCTATTGGATGTTTGTGCTAATTTTCGGTGCAAACATTTTGGTGCCAATTCCCTGAAGGAGATCCATGGTTATCTTTCGAAAGTATGCTCATTCTATTAAAATTTGAGAAAATATAAGTAAAACTATCAACAATGGTGAGGAAAACTAGATCTACTTCTCAGAATGCAGAAGGAAACGAGAATGCTAGCATCCAGCAAGGAGGCCCGAGCAGTCAACCAATGGATGTGAATGCTGATCCAGTTGAAGTCCAGAATCCAGCTGATTCCATTACAAGAGCTGAATTCCAAAATCTGATGAGGGAGCTAGTGGACAACCATCGACAATTAATCAGAAGATTCAAGCCAATATCAACCTAATGGACTAACTCAGTCAACAACAACGAAGGAAAAGCTAGGAGGGACCCTACCCCTTACTCAGTATTAGAGAGCTCTAGTTCATTGGATGAGTATCACAGACACATGCATCGTAGAATAGACGGATATTGCGTAGAAACTTCAAGGCATCAACAGGCAGACCTTCCTGGTCTGCTAGGACCAATCGGTGTCGATCCGTTCATAGGGATCGGTATTGATCCCTCCTCTAGAGGAGAGAACTTACCTAATACATGCTGGGATTCAAGCTGGTGCTGGTGCGACTAATTTGGATGATGGAGTCCAGTTGAATATTGACCAGTTGCATCCCTAGAATGATGATGAAGTGAATTTACGAGATACACATTGGGAAGAGTTGAACCAAGAAGGCGTGGAATGGCCCGTAGACATCGACCGGACCATTCACGTGAGGTGAAACATAACCGCCGCTTGGTACCAACCATCCAAACACTGGACTTGTCGGCTATGGTTAGACAGTAGTGAGAGAGAGCCAAGGCTTGACCAATGATGATTGGGAAATCTCAAGAAGCCATACCCCATTCACTAACAATGTCCTACATGCAGAGTACCCAAGGAGGTTCAACATGCCGTCGATGCCTGCCTACGAGGGAAAAACTGACCCTAGGCAGCACATCATGAGAAATGAACGGCTGATGGATTCCGCACGTGTAGATGATGCAATCAAGCGTAGATGTTTTCCTATAACCCTCTCTGGAATAACAACAATGTGGTTTACGAGGTTACCTCTGCGGTTGGTCTCAAATTAGATTATTTGGCAACAAGGTTTGTGGAGCAATTTCGTATGCACGCAACTCGCCCCAAAGATGTAATGTCCCTCCAGCATGATCCAGGCTCTGAAAGAATCGTCGAAAGATTACTTAGAGAGATTCCATACAACTGTCATAGAAATCAGTAATCCAAATGACCATGCAATATTTATGGCCATAACAAGAGGGATTGATCCAGAGTCTGATTTTAGCGATCGGTTAGCTGGCAAGCCACCCGCAAAGTTAGAGCGCTTTTATGCAAAGGTGGCTTAGTATTTGAGGAAGGAAGAAGCCAGATGCTATAGGAAGAAGAATGTTGCAGGATCAAGTGAAGAGGGAGTATAGAGTAATATTGTAGTAAAGCAGTCTGATGATAGCTCTGGAAAATTTCAAGTGAACGTCAAGAACAAACCGAATCAACAAAAGAAAGGCAAAGATAGGAGTCGAGAACGAAAGAGGGATTCTAGAAGAGGGAAGTCTAGGATTCTGATGTACGATACTTACACACCATTGAATACATCACTAGAAAATATCTATGTGTCTACCTATAACACTATGCAGTACAGGAAGCCACCTCCGAAAGAATCAACGGAGAAATACAAACAGACCGGAAAATGTTGTCAGTTTCATGAATGTTATGATCATAACACAAATGAATGCAGGCATCTCCAGGATATCATCAAAAAGCTGATTCGAGAAAGAAAGTTACAACAGTTTGTAAAAACCCCATAGGATGGCGGGTAGGGGACATCAGACCCCAACCGAGGACAAGCACCGCACAGAGCTGAGGAGTCTGCTCAGACTAGTGGAAGATCGGTAATCAATACAATAGTCGGAGGACCACATCCGACTGATAAGAGTTGGCATGAGATGGAGCACTGCGCTAGCGTGATTAAGCATGTGAATTTTGAATTTTGTTTGAGTATGGAAGATGGAGCTCCAGAAAAACAACAACGTACAATGGCAGATGATATTGTGTTTAGAAACAAAGATGCAGACAAGGTGGAGGCTCCGACAATTGACCCAATGGTCATTTCGGCCATGATCAGCCCCGCTTTAGTGAGAAAGATATTGGTTGATTGTGGAGGTTTTGTAAATATAATTTTCAAGAAAGCTTATGATCAGATAAGAATGGAAGCAAAGGACTTGAAACCGTCTAAACCCGCATTCATGGCTTTAACGGTGCTACAACTGAAGCTGTTGGTTATGTTGAATTGCCCATAGAATTGGGAGAAGGTAACCATAGGAGAGTGCAGATTCTGCCTTTTGTTGTTTTGGATGTTGATTCTCTATGCAACGCCTTTTTGGACCGACCGGCCCTAGCTGAGTTTCGGGCAGCTCTTGCCCCATGTGGTTTGACTTTGAAGTTCTCGACAGATAATGATGTTTGAGTTGTTCATGGTGATCAGGCGACCGGACGTGCCTGTTATGTAGCTGAATTAAGGGATGCTTAAAGAAAGGAAAAGGGAAAAGGTGTGGATAAGTCTATCTGCATGCAAGCCTCTGAAGATTGACAACCAGCACCTAAGCCTTGGCTCAGGCACCACGGTCGATTCTATAGAGACATAGACCCGAGAGATGACGAGGAGGAGTCCAAAGAGACCAAGGCTGGACCGGCTAAACTGACGGTTGACATCACAGTCAGCTATGATGATGCGTCATGGGTCCTAAAGTATGGATCACAGCTCAGCCCCCCAATGATGAAATAATTTGCTGGATTTCTCCAAGCAAATCTCGACGTGTTCGCTTGGATTCACTCTGACATGTGTGGTACCTCGCCTGCATCGCAAGCCATGCATTGAATATCGACTGGAGGCATATCTCAGTGAAACAAAAAAGGCATGACATGAATCCGGAGAGATCTGCCGCTCTTAAAGAGGAGGTGGTAGGCTCAAAGATAATGGGTTTATTCACGACACCCTCTACCCTAAGTGGGTATCAAATCATGTACTTGTGAGAAAGGCAAATGGGAAATGGCGGGGTTGTGTTGATTACTCAGACTTGAACAAGGCATGCCCAAAAGACAGCTTTCCCCTTCTAAGGATCAATCAGCTGGCAACTCAACCATAGGACACAATTTGCTATCTTTTATGGATGCGTACTCAGGATATAACCAGATCCTGATGCATATTCCTAATCAAGAGCACACCAGTTTCATTACCACTGTTGGATTATATTGCTATGTGGTAATGCCGTTTGGACTAAAAAAATGCAGGAGCAACCTACCAATGCCTAGTCAGTAGAATGTTTAAAGATCAGATCGGACGAATAATGGAGGTATATCTGGATGATATGCTCGTGAAGTCACGACAGTCTAGCGACCAAATTTGAGATCTAACAGAAATGTTTGATATTCTCCGATACTACAAAATGAAGATTAACCCTTTGAAGTGTTCTTTTGGCGTGGCATCAGGAAAGCTCTTGGGTTTCATCATTAATGCCCGTGGAATCGAAGTTAATCTTAAGAAGATCCAAGCTATTCGCATCATCCAAGCGCCAAAGACTATCAAGTAAGTGCAAAGCCTGAATGGGAAGGTTGCCACCCTAAGCCGATTTATTTTCAAAGCTACTGATAAATGCATTCCTTTCTTTGACTTGATCAGAAGAGGAAAAAGGAATTTTGAATGGACACAGGATTGTAAAGACGCCTTCCAAGCTTAGTTGAATCACTTAGAGAGACCTCCCATCTTGTCAAAGCTGGTAGATCATGAAGATTTGTATAACTACTTGGCCATGTCAGTGCATGCTATAAGTGCCGCACTACTTCGCGAAGAGAATAGGATCCAGAGACCAGTCTATTATGTTAGCAAGTGATTAACAGGAGCCGAAAGGAACTATCCGAAGATAGAGAAACTAGCTGTAACAACCCGCATATTTTACGATTGTATATTTAAATATTTTGATTAAATATAGCGCCGTTAGTCAGATTAAAGTCTGAAAAGCTACTTTTTGCAAACGGTCGAATTGGGACTTGAGACCACGTCCATTGAGTCCAAAATGGCGTTTGCAGCTTTTTTGAGTATAAGCTTCGATATGTTTAGAGTGAGTTGAATTTTGCTATTTTCTGTTGGGCTTTTAGGTTTGGGTTTCACCAACTCATCATATACTCTAACTCTTTAACTCTTTATCCATTCACTCTCCAAACACTTTAGTTCAGTTGAAAATGGGGGAAGAGAAAAGGAATTAGAAATTCCAAACCCTAGATTCAATTGCAAACTTCATTTCTTGCTCCAAAATTCAAAGAAAAGCTAAGGTAAGCTTTATCTTCATCTTCTCCATCTCTTCTCCTCTTCAATTTCAGAAAATTCATAAACCCTAATTTAGGAAATACTTGTTTTGATCTTAGATTGAAGCTTGTAGAGTTGAAGTGAAGAGTGGTTGATCTTCTCCTTGTGTTTGTGCTCCTCATCTTTGTTTTTGAGTTAAAAAGGTGAGTTTTGAACTCACATCTACTTCTTTTGATATCATTGATGTTAGGTATGAATTCCTAACACTTATTCATGTTCATTTGCTTTTGGTTTGAATTGATTTGGTGAACATTTCAATTTTTGGTGTTTTGAAGTCAAAAACTCTAAAAATCATAGCTTTGATGTTTGAACATGCTTTTGGTATTGTATTGAAGAGCCAATAGGGTTGGGTTATCGATTGGCATAAACCCCTAGCGCCCATTACTCGTTCGATCGAAAATAGGAAGTATTGCCCTTCATTTGATAGGCTGAAACAGCCCCAGTGCCAGTCAGTCGACTGGCCCTCTGCGGTCAGTCGACTGGCTGTAGCAAATAGGTGATTATGGGGCTGTCTACAGAAACAGGGAGCCTTTGTTTCCTGCAGTCATTCGACTGGCCCTCTGTAGTTAGTCGACTGACTGCAAGAAATGAAACTTTCAGGTTTCTGGATCAGTCAACTGGCCCCCTGCAGTCAGTCGACAGACCTGCTTGTTATTGCCTATTTTGCTTAGTTTCCAATTACAATCGATTCGTGTCGATTCCAATTAGTTGTTATTGCATATTTGACTTTGATGATTCCTTTTTGTTTTCATACACGGGTTTTTATAAAATGATCTCTTTAAATTGTATTAAAAGCTCGTTTCTCCAATATATAATTTCTATTTAAAACACACACACACACACAATCTTGCACTTCGAGCGAAGAGGGAGGAGAATTAAATGATTAGATAAAACGCGTGCTATGAACACGTGCGTTCATCTTTTCAGTTAATTCCTAATCTATTCGTTTGACCGTTTTGACCTTTGGGTCTGGTTTACCGATGAGATGAGGTGAACTTTGTACTGCTTTGAGTGTGAAATTGACTAACGGGTAGTAAACCGTTTAGTGCGAACGTGGGGTATGGGACTCACGTTAACATTTTCCGGGTTCCTTTCTGAGAGTTGTGACACATTCCGCCGGACAGTGGTGTTCAGTACCGCCACTACGGTTTGTTGCCTTCGGGCGTTGCCTTTTGGCGTTGCCTTCGGGTGTTGCCCTATTGTATCGCTTTTGGAGTTGGTCATTCGCCACCGCTCGAGTGATATTGGGTTTGTTGCCCTATAGTACCGCTTTTGGAGTTGGTCATTCGCCACCGCTCGAGTGAATTTGGGTTTGTTGCCTTCGGGCGTTGCCTTCGGGCGTATGGATCCTTGTTATACAGTACTGAGCTCGAGCATCTTTGGTTTCTTTGACAATTATATTTCCCTATTGTATCGCCTTTTGGGATAGGTTCTTTGAACCACACGATATATAGCGATTACCTTGTGGAAACTTGTGTTACCTTTATTGGTATTTGTCATTTGCCTTTTGGCTTGTTTTGGGATATGTATGTCCTTGGTTTACTTGAGTTGCCTATGATATGAGGCTTGTTATGATTCATCTTATGTTAGATGATTTGGTTATCTCCTTTGGAGATAATTGTAGTACTTTATGATCTTGTATGTTCATTATCATTTAGTTTATCTAACTGATTTGTTTAGCTAGACTGACCCATGTATTTGATACTCGGGTCAGACCGAGATGTTTCAGGTTAGGTACTTTGGACTTAGCCTCTTTTGCTTCCGCGTGGACTATTCCGCTAGCTCCTTTTTGTTATAGCTTTTTGTGTAGTCCTTTCTGACTGTAACTCTGATATGTACTCTATTGACTCGTCTGTATGTTGTGGTTTGTTTACCACTTGACATGTATCATTTTGTATACTCTGTAATGTATCTGTATATGTGTAAATGTATGTGATGATCTACTGTCCTGTGATGTGTATTACATTTGAGTTGTTATATTTTATTCTGATAGATCCTCAGCCACCTATGGCTTTTTATTAAGCATTTATTGGACATGTCGATCCGCTTAAGTAAGAAGTTGCAATTGTCGGCGTATTCAATAGATAATTAAGACAAGGTTATAGATGGTCGCTCCTATCCAGCTCTATTCTCCGTATTAGCAGACGGTGTTACCTAGTAATACTCTTTGCTAATGTGGGTCTCGGAGTGGGGCGTAACAGCTTGGTATCAGAGCTAAGTTCAGAACAAAATATGATAAACATAGAACATATACACATATTATGGTACATCAAAGGGTAGTACGAATGTTACGAATCTTTGAATCATCGTGTCTTTATTCTTTCCGTGCCTTTGGGGTAGATAGAATTTTTGCGAATACGTCTAGGAATTCATTTCTTCCGTAGTATTCCATATTTGAATTGATGATATCTACCTTGTGAATAATATTTATCTTATCTTGGCTTTCAGCTAATGGCTGGAAGAGGCCGAGGACGACGCGCGGATGCTGGGCAATCCAGTGGCTCTCATCCGGACGATGTTTATATGTCTACCGATCAGTTTTTGGAGTTATTTAGGAGCACTCAGCCTCCAGCTCCTATTCGTGCATCTCCTCTACGCAAGTCTGTTTTTGCACGCCTGTGAAGTGATTTTTCTCATCTTGGTGGAAAGCCATTCAAAGGCTCCGAGTCCGTTCTTGAGGTCCAAGTTTGGATTCGCACATGCGAACGTATCTTCTCTCGCATGGATCTTTTTGACCATGATCGAGTTCTTGTAACTTCTAGCTTATTGCAAGAGCGTGCCCTTGATTGGTACGAGCTTCTTGTAGCCGAACTTGATGAGTCTGTTCTTTCTTGGAACCAGTTTCGGGAACGATTCGAACTCAAATTCGTTCCTGAATCTGAGAAAGTTTTATTGGCCCGTCGCTTCCTTGAGTTGAAGCAAGGGAAGTCCTCCGTCTCTGAATATGTTGCATCATTCGAGGCCTTATCTAAGTATGGTCTTGAATTCATTAGCACTTCTTATAAGAAGAATCTGAAGTTTGTCTCTGGTCTTAAGAAATATCTTAAGAAATCTTTAATGCTTCAGTTTAAGCTTTCTTTTGAGGAGTTAGTTGACTCGGCACTTCACCTCGAAGCCATAGAGAAGGAGTGTGTTAGTGGTGATGATATTGAGGTTCGCGAGAATCCTAATAAGAAGAAGTTCCATTTCATAAGTAGGAATTTCTTCCTTCCAAGAAGAAAAAGCCTGTTGAATTTGGTTCTAACTCTCAATCTGCTGGAACACCTTCCATTCGGAAGTGTTTCAATTGTGGTTCTCCAGATCATATGATCCGAGATTGTCCTAAGCCTTTATTCTGCCGTTATTGCAAGAAGGAAGGTCATCATATTTCCACCTACCCTACTACTCCTGCTAGTGCCAAGTCTAGCAAGCTTTATGTTGCTAAGGCTTATGGAGGTTCCTCTCAGTCCAGAGGTAATTCTCCTTCTATCCTTGATGATATTATTTTGTTTTGTGATCATTCTATTTGATTTCTTTTGATACAGGTGCCACCCGCTCTTTTATATCAAAAGAACTTGTTGATTCTTTTTCTTTAAATATTTTGGTTTTGATGACTTCGCCGAGAATTGCGAATCCGGTTGGTGGATCCTCAACACTCAGTTTGCTTTGTAAAAATGTCGAGATTATTTTTGTGATTATTCTTTTCGAGCCGATTTGCATGTTATGCGTTATTTAGGCTTTAAAACTGATTTTGTGGAAGGATTGGCTTAATTATTATGAAGGCCATATCCTATGTCCAATGTGGACTATTTATCTTCGACATCTTCAATCTGTTAAGCATATTTCTTTTGTTCTTAACGATTTTGATTTCCAAATTCGGTGATATCATTTTTATTCTTTAAACTCACTTGATGAGGAAAGTGTTATTTCACTCATCCAAGTAGTTTGTGAATTTTTCGGTATATTTGAGTTTGTCTTAGGATTATCACCTAAGCAATCTTTTGAGTGGTTCTAAGGTCTTTTCAGCTCGACTTTGCCACCGGTTTTCATCAGCTACGAGTTGCGGAAGGTAGAATCCTCTTACCGCATTCCGCACTCGTTGTGATTTTTGTGTTTGTTCGTTTTATCATTCGGTGTGACGAACCTTCTACTTTATTCCATCCATTTTGTGAATCGAGTGTTCTATGAATATCTCGATTAGATTATCCTTATATTTATTGGTTATGGATGAAAATAACAAATTTAAAAATTTGCAAATCTTTTTAATAAGATATTTATAAGTATGAGTGGGTTTTGTTTTTAAAACGAGCAAAGAATATTTGTAAATTTTATAAGAGACATGTTTACCACATATAAGATGATTTTGTGTTGTTTTGCCCATTGAGTGCTTTAAGAATTCTGGTCGATGCGCTTGATCAATGTTATCGATAGATATCTCCTAAACGCTATGATGCGACAGTCAAACACAGTAAATTCTTGTAAAAAGTTAATTATAATTTTGAAAGTCTTAGCTTTTCGGGAAAGAGGATCGATTAAAGGAACTCTTTTCCAATGCTTTTATTCTTGCGGTTCCCGAAGGGAACCAAGACTTTATTGTTTGTACCGATACTAGTCGTATTGGTTTTGGTGTCATTCTCTTGCAAAGGGGAATGTGTTATCGCATTTGCTTCTTGACAATTAAAACTTGTCGAAACTAGATATGCCATTCATGATCTGGTGCTCACGGCTATTGTTGTCACTCTTAGAATTTGGTTCATTATCTTTTGGGAGAGAAATTTGTTCTCTACTCCGATCATAAATCTTTGAAGTATTTGTTTTCTCAAAAGGAACTTAATTTGTGTCTACAACGTTGGCTCGAATTCCTTGCATCTTATGATCTTGTTATTCTTTGTACTCCCGGAAAGGGCAATCGTGTGGTCGATGCCCTTAAACCGAGAGCAGCAAGCGGTTGTTTCTTTGATGATATTCGAATGGAGTGATCTCGAGACTTTATCCATTTGTGAGATTCGAGATCGTGAATCCAATTCATTTTCATCTCTTGTTTTGTGTAGCCTTGAGGCTCGTCCTTCTCTTTTGGACTATACCTCTTTTGGTTAAACTCAATGTCCTGTTATATTGCATGGAGTTCCTACTTCTATTGTTAGCAATTGTGATCCATTGTTTTTCTAGTGGATTTTTGTAGGGTCTTCAAAAGCTTTGGGAACAAAGCTTAATTTTTAGCACCGCTTATCGTCCTTAATCCGACGGACAAATAGAGCGTGTGAATCAACTCTTGAAGATCTCTTTCGTGCTCTTTATGGTGGACTTCTTATTTCAAATTTTCTTTTGTGTTGATATGCTTTTATGGTTGTTACTCTTTATTTTCTTCCTAAGTATTGCGAGGACGCAATTTCTTTAAGGAGGGGTGTTTGTAACAACCCGCATATTTTACGATTGTATATTTAAATATTTTATTTAAATATTGCGTCGTTAGTCGAATTAAAGTCCGAAAAGCTACTTTCTGCAAACGGTCGAATTGGGACTTAAGACCACTTCCACTGAGTCCAAAATGACGTTTGCGACTTTTTTGAGTATAAGCTTCAATATGTTTGGAGTGAGTTGAATTTTGCTATTTTCTGTTGGGCTTTTGGGTTTGGGTTTCACCAACTCATCATATACTCTAACTCTTTAACTCTTCATCCATTCACTCTCCAAACACTTTAGTTCAGTTGAAAATGGGGGAAGAGAAAAAGAATTAGAAATTCCAAACCCTGGATTCAATTGCAAACTCCATTTCTTGCTCCAAAATTCAAAGAAAAGCTAAGGTAAGCTCCATCTTTATCTTCTCCATCTCTTCTCCTCTTCAATTTCAGAAAATTCCTAAACCCTAATTTAGGAAATACTTGTTTTGATCTTAGATTGAAGCTTGTAGAGTTGAAGTGAACAGTGGTTGATCTTCTCCTTGTGTTTGTGCTCCTCATCTTTGTTTTTGAGTTAAAAAGGTGAGTTTTGAACTCACATCTACTTCTTTTGATATCATTGATGTTAGGTATGAATTCCTAACACTTATTCATGTTCATTTGCTTTTGGTTTGAATTGATTTGGTGAACATTTCAATTTTTGGTGTTTTGAAGTCAAAAACTCTAAAAATCATAGCTTTGATGTTTTAACATGCTTTTGGTGTTGTATTAAAGAGCCAATAGGACTGGGTTGTTGATTGGCATAAACCCCTAGCGCCCATTGCTCGTCCGATCAAAAATAGGAAGTATTGCTCTTCATTTGATAGGCTGAAAAACAGCCCCTGTGCCAGCCAGTCGACTGACCCTCTGCAGTCAATCGACTGGCTGTAGCAAATAGGTGATTCTGGGGCTGTCTGCAGAAACAGGGAGCCTCTGTTTCCTGCAGTCAGTCGACTGGCCCTCTGCAGTCAGTCGACTGACTGCAGGAAATGAAACTTTTTGGTTTTTGGATCAGTCGACTGGCCCCCTACAGTCAGTCGACTGACCTGCTTGTTTTTACCTATTTTGCTTAGTTTCCAATTACAGTCGATTCGTGTCGATTCCAATTAGTTGTTATTGCATATTTGATTTTGATGATTCCTTTTTGTTTTCGTACACGAGTTTTTATAAAATGATCTCTTTAAATTGTATTAAAAGCTCGTTTCTCCAATTTATAATTTCTATTTAAAACACACACACACAATCTTGCACTTCGAGCGAAGAGGGAGGAGAATTAAATGATTAGATAAAATGCGTGCTGTGAACACGTGCGTTCATCTTTTCAGTTAATTCCTAATCTATTCGTTTGACCGTTTGGACCTTTGGGTCTGGTTTACCAATGAGATGAGGTGAACTTTGTACTGCTTTTGAGTGTGAAATTGACTAACGGGTAGTAAACCGTTTAGTGCAAACGTAGGGTATGGGACTCACGTTAACATTTTCTGGGTTCCTTTCTGAGAGTTGTGACACATTCCGCCAGACAGTGGTGTCCAGTACCGCCACTACGGTTTGTTGCCTTCGGGCGTTGCCTTCAGGTGTTGCCCTATTGCATCGCTTTTGGAGTTGGTCATTCGCCACCGCTCGAGTGATATTGGGTTTGTTGCCCTATAGTACCGCTTTTGGAGTTGGTCATTCGCCATCGCTCGAGTGATATTTGGGTTTGTTGCCTTCGGGCGTTGCCTTCGGGCGTATGGATCCTTGTTATACAGTACTGAGCTCGAGCATCTTTTGTTTTTTTGATAATTATATTTCCCTATTGTATCACCTTTCGGGGTAGGTTCTTTGAACCACACGATATATAGCGATTACCTTGTGGAAACTTGTGTTACCTTTATTGGTATTTGTCATTTGCCTTTTGGCTTGTTTTGGGATATGTATGTCCTTGGTTTACTTGAGTTGCCTATGATATGAGGCTTGTTATGATTCATCTTATGTTAGATGATTTGGTTATCTCCTTTGGAGATAATTGTAGTACTTTATGATCTTGTATGTTCATTATCATTTAGTTTATCTAACTGATTTGTTTAGCTAGACTGACCTGTGTATTTGATACTCGGATCAGACCGAGATGTATCAGGTTAGGTACTTTGGACTTAGCCTCTTTTTCTTCCGCATGGACTATTCCGCTAGCTCTTTTTGTTATAGCTTTGTGTGTAGTCCTTTTTGACTGTAACTCTGATGTACTCTATTGACTCGTATGTATATTGTGGTTTGTTTACCACTTGACATGTATCATTTTGTATACTCTGTAATGTATCTGTATATGTGTAAATGTATGTGATGATCTACTGTCCTGTGATGTGTATTACATTTGAGTTGTTATATTTTATTCTGATAGATCCTCAGCCACCTATGGCTTTGTATTAAGCATTTATTGGAGATGTCGATCCACTTAAGTAAAAGTGGCAATTGTCGGCGTATTCAATAGATAATTAAGACAAGGTTATAGATGGTCGCTCCTATCCAGCTCTGTTCTCCGTATTAGCAGACGGTTTTACCTAGTAATACTCTTTGATAATATGGGTCTCGGAGTGGGGCATAACACTAGCATACTGCTTGTTGATTGCATTGCGAAAGCTTCGCCCTTACTTTCGGGCACATCCTATCAAAGTTTATGCCGACCAACCGTTACGACAGGTCCTACAATGACCTGCGACGTCTGGAAGGTTACTCAAGTGGAATATCGAACTTAGCCAATTTGACATCACTTATCTTCCTTGAAGGGCTATCCAGGGTCAGTCACTGGCAGATTTTATAGCAGAATTTACTGCGTAGGATGATTTCCCAGAGAGTGGTGAAACGCTTACCGTACGATGGAGGTTATATACAAATGGAGCATCCAAGGACCATTGTTCTGGACAAGTCCAAGAATTGTTGGCTGACTTTAAGTACTATGATATTACGTGCATTCCTCGGGATCAAAACAAAGAGGCCGATTCATTAGCAAAGTTGGCTAGCATCGAGGATGCGCAACAGATAGGCTTGGTTCCAGTCGAAGAATTAAACGCTCCGAGCATAAGCCTGATGCAGATCGACCAGGTATTGGAGATGGAGCCTGAGAAGGTGTACTGGATGACTTTGATTAAAGATTATTTTCTACAGGGAATCCTTCCCGAACGAAGAAATAAAAAACGACAAGTCCTTTATAAAGCTTCATGATATATCATACAGGAAGGAGTTATGTACGGAAAGGGTTTTTCCATTCCCATGCTTCGGTGTATCGCTCATGATGAAATAAAATGAGTCTTAAAGGAAGCTCATGAAGGAAAATGTGGCAATCACATTGGGGGGCAAACTCTAGCAAGGAAAATATTCCGTAACCGGTATTATTGGCCGACCGTCAATCCAGATGCTGCCAATTATGTAAGGTGATGCGACAAGTACCAGATATATGCAAAAGTTCCAAGAGCTACGCCAATGGAAATTGCACAAATGGTCAATCCATGGCTGTTGGGTGCGTTTCCACCCTTCACCGGACCAAGTCCACCGAACCAACCAACTTACCGAACCAACCCACTTCCGGCACTACCGAGTCGAAGCTACGTAGACACTACCGAATCATCTACCTCCATCCACTGCCGAACCAGAAGCAAGGGAAGCCACCACCGGGCCACTTACTACCGGATCAACATCCACCGGATCAACCTCCACCGAACCGACATCCACCGGATCAACATCCACGGGATCAACCTCCACCGAACCAACGCACTACCGGATTGACCTCCACCGAACCAACGTACTACCGAACCAACTTTACCAGGCCAGATTGCATCAGCCTAGGCCCACCAGCAACTATATACATCCAAGACCCCTACCCCCAGCCTCACTCTATAAATAGAGGGACAGGGGTACAACAATGGGGGACAAGTTTGAGAGCTCAAGTACGGATAGAACTTTCAAACAACTTTCATATACTTGTATCAAAGCTTTGTACTTGTAATCTGAACAAGAAAGGAGAAATAATATATAAAGTGGACGTAGGCACATTCTGGCTGAACCACTATAAATCTGTGTGTCTTTTACGGTTTAGTCCCTGCTTTTTACATATTTGCATAAATTATCCAGATCACTAAAAACAATATAAAATCAACTAAATCATACGACTTGGAGGTGTTTGCCCATTTTTTGTGCAAACATTTTTGGTGCTTTCATTGAGAGCGAGAAGCTCGAAGCTTCAGCTTCTCCCACTTAACCTTCTTCCTAACAGCGTCGTTCATTTCTTGGAAAACATGCCTCCAAGGCAGAAAAAAGACGTTAACAAAGGGAAGAACATCGCAACTAGCAGTGTTCCAGATCTAGTGGTCACAGATCAAGTAGATCGTCCTATTTCAGCAGCAATACCAAATTAGGTCAGGCAAATCCGACAACCCCTGCCACAGAACAACCGGCAGCAATTACTAGGGCAGATCTAGACAGGGTTGCGGCTGAAGTGACTAACCGCTTCACATCCCAGCAGGAAGCCTTGGTGGACCAACTCATGTCATGCTTAAGGGATGCTGAAGAGTCCAACCGTAATACTGAATCATGGGGTGAGTCCCAGTCTGGAGGATCTCAGAGACAACAAAGATCTTCCTTCTTCGAAGGAGCTAACGACAGAAGCGGCCATGATAGGAGTCGAGACCGAGCTCAGCCCGAAGTTAGACCTAAGGAAACGTGTTACAAATTGAAACCAAGATTGAACATAATCATAAAGCAAAGTGACGGCTGTTTTATTTCATAATGAATACTTGATGAATACTCAGTACAAGTTATTTAAAAGAACGAAAACAAAGAAGAGTATGGGCCTCAATTAATACATAGGCCCAAATATAACCCAGCCGAGAATTCAACTAAGATGTGCACAAGTGTAACAAGTGTAATTAGGATAGTGAAGCCACAATATTTCTCAACACTCCCCTTCAAGTTGGTATGTAAATATTTATCATACCCAACTTGTTGCATAGGAATTGAATTCTTGGTCCAGGTAATACTTTTGTGAATAAGTCTGCAATTTGGTCGCCAGTCTTCACATACTCAGTTACCACAATTCCTTGCTGTATCTTCTCTCTTATGAAATGACAATCCACCTCTATGTGTTTGGTCCTTTCATGAAACACTGGGTTGTTGGATATATGCAGCGCTGCCTGGTTATCACACTTCAAACTCGCAGGCTTGCTAATTTCAAAACCCATTTCATTCATGAAGTTATTTACCCATATTATCTCACACACAGCATTGGCCATAGCCCTATATTCTGACTCAGCACTCGATCGAGCAACAACATTTTGTTTCTTGCTCTTCCAAGACACTAGATTTCCTCCCAAAAATACACAATAACCAGATGTAGATCTCCTACAGATTTGGAACCAGCCCAGTCAGCGTCTGAATAGCACTCTATCTTCATATGATTATGATTTGAATATACTATTCCCTGACCAACTGTCCTTTCTAAGTAGCCTAGAATCTGTTCCAGATTCCTCCAATGTTGCAGTGAAGGTGATGCCATATGTTGACTTATTACACTTACAGGGTATGATAAATCTGGTCTTGTGATAGTTAGATAGTTCAACTTCCCTACCAATCTCCTATATCTTTCAGGATTATCAAACATTTTACTGCTCTCCCCATTATCACTGCTCGGTTGCATAGGAGTACTGCTAGGTTTCACTCCAAGTTTTCCAACCTCAGCTAATAAGTCCATTACATACTTCCTTTGACATAGAAAAATACCCTTACTACTTTTCGCAATTTCAATTCCCAGAAAGTACTTCAAATACCCCAAATCTTTTGTATGAAAGTGTGCATGAATAAAGGCTTTTAATAACACAATTTCAGTCTCATCATCCCCTGTTATTACTATGTCATCTACATAGACAACTAGAAGAATTATTCCTGCTTTTGACCTTTTATAAAACACTGAGTGATCAAAAGAACTTTTCTTCATGCCGAACACCTCCATTGCCTTGCTAAACTTTTCAAACCAGGCCCTTGGACTTTGCTTCAATCCATATAATGTTTTCTTAAGTTTGCACACCATATCATTCTCCCCCTGAGCAATGAATCCAGGAGGTTGGTGCATGTATACTTCTTCGTTCAAATCACCGTGGAGGAAAGCATTCTTTATATCCAATTGATTAAGTTTCCAAGAATGAGTAGCTGCCAAAGAGATGAATATTCTTATAGAAGTTAGTTTAGCTACTGGAGAAAATGTTTCAGAATAATCAATCCCATATACTTGGGCAAATCCTCTTGCTACCAACCGAGCTTTTAACCTTGCTATATAGCCATCTGGATTTATTTTCACTGAGTATACCCACTTACAACTAATTGCCTTCTTTCCTTTGGGTAGTTGTACAAGATCCCATGTATTATTATGCTCTAGAGCATTCATCTCTTCTATCATAGCTTCATGCCACTCTGTTATAGACAGTGCTTCTCCTACACTTTTAGGTACACTTATTTTGTCTAATGATTTGAGAAACAAGCATGTGGAAAGTGGTAGATGATCATAAGATATAAATGAGGAAATTGGATACGTACACTGCCTATTCCCTTTTCTTAATGCAATAGGTAGGTCTAAAATAGGGTCATGATTTGGTTCAAGAACAGGACTTGTTGGAATAGGACTTGGGACATTGACAGTTGGGATATTGTCAGTTGGGATATTGTCATTCTGGTTTGAGATAGGATTATCAAAAACATTATATATCAGAAATTCCTCATCTCCATCTTGATTTAAGGTAGGGTCCTCACTCTTAGGGTATGTGTTTGTTGGTGGAGACTTATAATACGGGATGTCTTCATAGAAGTTCACATCAATTGACACAATATACTTATTCAGACTAGGACAATAGCATCTATAGCCTTTTTGTAACCGTGAATAACCAACAAATACACACTTCACAGCCTTTGGATCTAGTTTAGGTTTATGTGGTGTTGTGTTCCTTGCAAAGCATGTACTGCCAAATACTTTTAGACTTACAGGAAATAAGGATTTTTTTTGGGAAAAGGATTTTAAATGGTGTATCACCATTTAATACTGACAAAGGCATTCTATTGATAAGAAAGCATGATGTAGAAACCGCATCTGCCCAGAACACTTTAGGCATATTAGATTGAAAAAGTAAAGCTCGTGTTGTCTCCAATAGATGTCTATTTTTCCTCTCTGCAACACCATTTTGGGAAGCAGTATCTACACATGAAGTTTCGTGAAGCATGCCATTTTGATTCATAAACAACTGAAATGACTCAGACATATACTCTTTTGCATTATCACTACGGAGGGTTTTAATTGATGTATGAAACTGTGTCTTTATCTCAGCACAAAAATTACTAAATATTACAAATAGCTCAGATCTTTTTTTCATCAAGAATAACCATGTAACACGAGAAAAATCATCAACAAAGGTTACAAAATACTGAAAACCTAGTTTAGAGATTACAGATGGCGATCCCCATATGTCAGAGTGTACAAGTTCGAATGGATTAGTAGCACGTTTATTTATTCTTGGATAAGAACTAATTCGATGATGTTTTGCAAACTAACATGACTCACATTCTAAAAATTGTAAAGAATTAAACTGTGGACATATCTTCTTAAGATTCTGTAATGAAGGATGACCTAACTGACAATGTAGTTTATAAGCTTGTGATGAACTTGAACAGGCAGTGACTTGTGGTGTAGTATCAAGAATATATAGTCCATTGGATTGAACACCTTTACCAATAATCCTCTTCGTCATGAGATCCTGAAATATACAGTGATTGGGATAGAAAGTGATGCAGCAATTTAAACTTTGAGTTATATTACTCACTGAAAGTAAATTAAATGCAAGACTAGGTAGATGTAACACTGTCTTTAGATGCATATTTGGGGTAAGATTTATACTTCCAGATCCTTGTATTTTTGCAGATGATCCATCAGCTAATGTGACACCACTCATGTGTGTATTTGGTTGGTAGTTTAAAAAATTATTTGATGTACCTGTCATGTTTTATGTTGCCCCTGAGTCAATCACCCATTTGTGCTTTCCAGATTGTGATTGTGCAGCTGTAGATATGGAGTTAAAATTGGATTATTTCTTCATACTATCTTGATATGCCTTGTATTTACTAAATTCCTCAGCAGAGATGTTTACTGTTTTGTTTTCTGAATCTTCTGATTGAGCAACATTCATATTTCTCTGCTTATTTTGTACTGGTCTACCAATTAAGAACCAACATCTATCTGCAGTATGCCCATCTTTTTTGCAATTTGTGCATTTGTATATAGGATTCAATGGTCGGTTTGATGATTGATTAGCATTTCCTTTGTATCCACCTTGTTTCCATGATGCACTTGTATTTGGTGCATTTTTATCTGTTACAAGTGCACTATTTTGTGAATTAACAGATGTTTGTGCACTTGTGCTTTCTGATCTCATCAATCTTGTGAACACCTCATGCAAACTGGACACACTCGATCCAGATAAAATTTGAGATCTTGCAGACTCGTATTCATGTGGTAATCCTGCCAAAAAACTCATCACTGCCATCTCTTCACGTTGCTGCTGCTGTTTCTTCACATCAGGGCTCAATGGCAAAAGCATATTCAGTTCTTCATACGTTTTCTTAAAGTTCATAAAGTAATTCATCAAACTCTGATCCTGTTTATCAGCTTTGTAAAATGCCTTACATACATCAAACATTTTACTCAAATTCCCTTTTCCAGAAAACAAAAACTCCAAATATTCTATCAATTCTTTCACGAAACTACAATGATTTACAAGACTGAGAACACTCGCATCGATTGTGTTCCGGATCTAGAGAAACAACCGAGCATCATCTCGAAGCCAAGTTTGATCTTCTTTCTTCTCAGAATCATCAGAGGGTGGATTTCGAGATAGATGATCAACCAATTCAATACTCCGAAGATACAGTTTAATTGTCTTGCTCCAATCCAAATAATTTGATCCATTGAGTTTATGGTCAGTGATCTTGGACATAATCGGGAGGACATCGACTTTGTTTTCTGCCATTAACCCTAACCTCACTGAGTTGCAAGAAATTTGAAATTTAGGGATCGTGCTCTGATACCATGTTACAAATTGAAACCAAGATTGAACATAATCATAAAGCAAAGTGGCGGCAATTTTATTTCATAATGAATACTTGATGAATACTCAGTACAAGTTATTTAAAAGAACGAAAACAAAGAAGAGTATAGGCCTCAATTAATACATAGGCCCAAATATAACCCAGCCGAGAATTCAACTAAGATGTGCACAAGTGTAACAAGTGTAATTAGGATAGTGAAGCCACAATATTTCTCAACAAAACGCTTGGAACCGAACCCAAAGGGGGAGGTACCGGGCGGAGGTCAACTGTAGCCGAGCCTGTTGTACTGCCTAACCACGGAAACACCAGTGAACGGGGCCGAGCTAGAGTCCAACCCGAAGTTGGACCCGAGGAAGTGCTTAGATCAGAACCCAGCAGGGGATGATCAAGGCAAGGGCCAACTGTAGCTGACCCTAGCATGCTCCCAGAAGACCAAAGAAAGCCACTGGAAAATATTAGGAATGATAGACGATACCATCCCTACAGGTCATCTGGACGAAATCAATCCCACAGAGCAGAACCGAACTCATTTCTATCTGCTCCAAATTCTGATGAAAGGATGGCACGCTTGTTCAGAGAGTGCGTCCAACGGGATCAAAGAGATCGAGGGATAGGCGCTAGGGTAACCAGCCCCTTCGCCCGCAATATCGAAATTGCCATCACCCCCCAAGAATGGAAAGTGCCAACAATGGAACCTCCAACCACGTTGCACACTTACAGAGATACACACAGCATATGCTCATGAGTGGAGCAACAGAAGGAGTGCTGTGCAAATGCTTTCCGCTATTCTTAACAGATCTAGCTACCTCCTGGTTCTGCCATCCACCCCAAGGATCCATCAGCTCATGGGAGATGTTGAAAGAAAAGTTCATCAGTCAGTTCCGCATTCATGTGGAGCAGCCCAAGGACGCTTATTCCTTATCCAGTATCAAACAGAAACCTGGAGAGAAAGTGTAGCAATATCTAACCCGATTCAATGCCGCAGCGGCCGCAGTCCAAGATGCCGATGAGAAGCTTATCCTAATGGCCCTCTGTAGCGGTGTGCATCCGGATACTAAATTTGCTAGGAGATTGACCAAAGAAAAACCATCTACTTTACCCGATTTCTTCCATGAAGCTAGGAAATATATGAGGCTTGAAGATGCTGCCACTGAGAGGCAGACAGGGCAACAAAATAAGGCAGCTCACGGCAACTCGCCCACTGTAGCAAAGGACATTCGAAGAAATGATTCTAGAGACAACGCTGGGAGCAGGAAGGGAGAAAAGCGTCTATATCGGCCAGGACCGAGATTTGACGCTTACACCCCGTTGAATGAGACGATCGAAAACATCTTCCTGGCCACTCAAGATAAAGTTAAATACAAACGCCCCCCGCACAAGAAAGAATCAGATAACGCAATTAAGTCTGGAAAATTCTGCCGCTTCCACGAATCCCATGGGCATGATACCAACGAATGCCATCATCTCCGGGACTTGATTGAAGAGCACATCAGAAGAAGAAGACTAGAACGCTATGTAAAAGGCCAGAACAGGACTCTAGTTCCTGCCAATGAGGACCCAAGGCTACCCTCCCCAGAAATAGGCAGAGGAAATCGCAACACCAGCGGCTCCAGTCAAGAGAAGATAGTGGCCATACCATCTCGGGAGGGCCGCATATCGCCGACGGAAGCTGGGCAGAGATAGAAAGGTACGGAAAGTCACTTAGAAACAATGAAGGATGCGTCAATTCTATTATAGAAGAACGCCACCCGAAGCGGATAGAGAATGGTGACATCACATTCAGTAGGCGTGACCTGGAGGAAAGGCAGTACCCTCACGCGGATCCCATGGTTATCTCTGCCCGGCTCGGTCCAGCCGAGGTTTTCCGAATTCTAGTAGACACTGGAAGCTTAGTGAATATCCTATTCAAGCATGCCTTTGACAAAATGAAGCTGTCATTAAAGGATGTTCTTCCCTGCAATAAACCACTACATAGTTTCACAGGAAATGCGAAGATTCCCCTCGGGCGACTGGATTTCTTTGTTGAAATTGGAAGTCATCCTCGCTCCATTGTGTGGAAACAGACATTTGTGCTGATAGAAAGCCACTCGGCCTACAACGCTTTCTTAGGAAGGCCAGCCTTGTCTGACTTCCAAATTGTCCTGGCCCCATGGTGCCTGAAGATGAAATTTCCAACGGACAATGGAGTAGGGGAGGTAGAGGGAGACCAGGACATTGCTCGAGATTGCTATGTAACTGAACTTCGCAATAACCACAGGAAGGATAAAGGGAAGAGTGTAGAGATTGCCCTCTGCACAAAAAGTTTGGAAGCATAGCAACTAACGAAAGCCCCTCCTCTTCGATATACCAACGACCCTTTCAATGAATTAGACCCCAGGGACAAAGAGGAGGAGGCTACCATCGAGCCTGCAGAGGCTATGGAACTTGTATCTGTAGACAGACATGACTCGAGTAGACTATTGAAAGTCGGGTCCCAACTAAAAGCAGAGTTGAAGGAACGACTCATTGACTTCCTCCGCCACAACTTGGATGTATTTGCATGGTCACACGCTGACATGACCGGAATCTCCCCTGACATAGCATGCCACATACTAAACATTGATCCTACCAAGGCGCCAGTAAAACAGAAAAAGAGAAGTATGGGGGCAGAACGATCGGCAGCCCTCGATGAAGAAGTAAAGAACCTACTTGCCAATGACTTCATATGAGAAGCCATCTACCCAGAGTGGATCGCCAACCCGGTGCTGGTAAAAAAGGCTAATGGGAAGTGGCGAACATGCATTGACTTCTCCAACTTAAATGACGCCTGCCCGAAGGATTGCTTCCCACTTCCCCGAATCGATCAGCTTGTGGACAGCACAACCGGGCACGAACTCTTATCTTTTATGGACGCATACTCAGGATATAACCAAATTCCTATGCATGCTCCCGATCAAGACCACACTAGTTTCATCACTGACCGGGGATTGTACTGCTACAAGGTAATGCCTTTCGGACTTAAAAACGCAGGAGCCACCTATCAGCGCCTCGTCAACAAGATGTTTGCAGGGCTAATAGGACAAACTATGGAAGTTTATGTGGATGAAATGCTGGTAAAGTCAAGGGAAGCCGACGATCACGTAAGCCACCTAGATGAAATGTTTCAAGTACTTCGCCAATATGGAATGAAGCTGAATCCTCTAAAGTGCTCCTTCGTAGTATCATCAGGAAAGTTTCTAGGATTCATCGTCCACTCCAGAGGAATCGAAGCAAACCCTGAACAAGTCCGAGCTCTGAAAGATATCAGGATACCTTCTACCCGAAAGGAAATGCAGAGCCTAAATGGGAAGGTGTCCACCCTGAGCAGATTCATCTCTAAAGCGACCGACAAATGCATCCCCTTCTTCGAAGCTCTAAAGAAAGAGAAAGGAAAATTCGAATGGACTGACGAATGCTTAACAGCTTTCCTTAACTTAATCGAACACCTCCAGAGACCACCAGTACTCTCAACTCCAAACAAAGGCGAAGAGCTATACCTATACCTTGTTGTGTCATCTCATGCTCTAAGCGCCGCATTGGTGAGAGAAGACAAACGCACGTAGCGGCCAGTATACTTTGTAAGCAAGAGGTTTACAGGGGTGGAAGCCAGATATCCTAAACTTGAGAAGCTAGCATACTGTCTACTAATCACATCACGAAAACTACGACACTATTTTCAATCGCATTCCATCAGAGTTCTAACCAATCAACCGCTGAGGAAGGTACTCCATCGTCCCGACACTTCTGGGCGACTACTTAAATGGTGCATTGAACTAAGTCAATATGATATCACCTACCATCCTCGCACCGCCATCAAGGTACAAGCCATGGCCGATTTCATTGCCGAATTCACTACCAACGAAGGTAAGGAGCAATCGAAAATAGAAGAAGATATCAAGTGGAATCTCTTTGTGGATGGTGCGTCGAACGAACAAGGCTCGGGGCCAGGTGTGGTAATAATCACTCCCAGGGGAAATAAGCTACACTATGCTATAAGGTTGGAATTCGCTGCCACCAACAACGATGCAGAGCATGAAGCAGTGATAGCTGGATTAGAACTTGCCTTAGAAATCGGAGCCAATTCTTTGTGTCTTCATAGCGATTCTCAACTTATTGTAAATCAAATACTAGGAGAATTCCAGGCTCGAGAAGAACGACTCATAGCATATTTAAAGAAGACCAAGTTGCTTCTCAATCAATTGGATCACTATTTAATCAAACACATCCCTCGGGAAGTGAACCAAGAGGCCGACGAATTGGCGAAGCAAGCTAGCATGAGAGACGGCGCTATTTTCGGAGCAGTAGCCATCTCAAAGCAACTGACCCCAAGTTTTGAGCAAGTGAATCTGATAGCTGCAACCGAAGAAGCAACTTGGATGACTCCCATCCGAGACTACTTACAAAGTGGAACACTGCCCAACGGGCGTAACGAAGTCAAGAAAATCTTGAGGAAAGCTTCCCGCTACACAATACAAGAGGGCACCCTCTATCGGCGCGGCTTCTCTAACCCCTTATTAAGGTGTGTCGCTAGAAGGGAAGCCAAGGAAATCTTATCCAACATCCATCAAGGAAGCTACGGAGATCACACGGGAGGGCAGACTTTGGCAAAAAAGATACTCCGATATGGATATTTCTGGCCCACCTTAAGCAAGGACGCCTTAGATTTCGTCAGAAAATGTGACAGATGTCAGAAGTTTGCTAAGATTCCGCGGCTACCAACAACTAAAATTACTCAAATGACCAGCCCTTGGCCCTTTGCAGTATGGGGAATTGACTTGATTGGTGAACTGCCAATGGGCCGAGGCGGGGCCAAATATGCTATAGTGGCAGTCGACTATTTCACCAAATGGGTGGAAGCAGAACTCCTAAATAACGTATCTTCAGCAAAAGTTATTAACTTCTTGATCAAAAATGTTCTATGCAGGTACGGAGTACCATTCAAAATCATATCGGACAATGGACTTCAGTTTGACAGCGAAGAGTTCGCCAACTGGTGCCAAGAGCACGGAATTCACAAAAGCTTCTCATCCGTAGCTTACCCCCAGGCAAACGGACAAGTCGAAGCTGTCAACAAAATTCTCAAAACTCTAATCAAAAGGAAACTCAAAAAGTCAAAAGGCGCTTGGGTGGATGAACTTCCTACGGCACTGTGGGCCTATCGCACATCTTTCAGAACATCAACGGGGCATACTCCTTTCTCTTTGGCATACGGATCGGAGGCTATGCTCCCAGTTGAAACTATAGTGCCTTCCCACCGTAGGATCCACTATAACCTAGAAGAGAACGAAGAGCTCCTCCACATGTCTTCGGATCTAATTGAGGAAAGAAGAAACGATGCAGCCCTCAAAGCAGCAACTCACAAGCAAAAAGTGGCAACGCAATACAACTCCAAAGTCAAGCATCGTAGCTTACAAAAAGAAGATCTTGTCCTCAAGCGAATCTTCCCGCGCCCCGGAGCGTTAGATCCAGTTTGGGATGGGCCATATGTAATTCATAAAGATCTCCACAATGGAGCTTATATTTTTCAACAGTGGATGGGGAGGTGTTCCAGAGGGCATGGAACATCCAACACCTTCGTCGATACTTTTCTTAACTTGTACTGCCCATATGAAGTGAATTAACAAAGAGAATCAATGGACGTAGGCATTTTCATGCCGAACCGCTTTAAAAAACTTGTCTCTTTTTAACTTGTTCCTTTATATCTTGGCTGCTTGTCAACTTTATCCTTTTCTGTTGAACAAAATCCTGTGTAATGACATTTCCATTCAAAACACATCGCAACACGACTCCAACTGGACAAGACCTAACAGGTACTATACGAATCTATGCCCTCGCCAATGAGACACTTTTGCTCCGGCATCCCTCTACTGCGGGTTAACTCATTGCTCGCGACGGCCCTCAAAGCCAACTGTAATGAGCCGATTCTAAGCCACCAAGAAGGCCGACTATAGCCAAGGCAGCTCATTACGGCGTTCGGCTCGCCGGCAACTGTGAACCTACTTTAAGCCCCAACATAAGGTGTGGCCAGCCAGGGGTAGTTCACGGTTGACGATCGGCACCCACGCTAGCCGGCCATAGTAAATCGAATAATACCCACGATTACGGGCCATAATGACCCGGGTAGTTACTTTGCGCGATCTTGGCTCCGATGCGTCTTAAGTACGGCTGTTGTTAGCACCAAAATTGGTCACTAACCTCGTAGAAGAAGATTGTGAAGAGATATAAATGATGAAATCAAATTAAACAGAGAAGACAGTGCTAATCTAAATACAGAAAGTAAGAACACCAAATTTATAGTGGTTCAGCGTAATTGCCTACGTCCACTTTGAAGTTAAACTTTATTGATCTTCTTTATAGTTGATTACAAATACAATTCGTGAATCAAATGCTCGAATGAAGTTGTTAAGTAGAGAAGATGAGTCTTGAAAATGGCAGAGTCTCCCCGGTGTTTTCTCTCCAAAAAGGATCCATTTCACTGTGACCCTGCCCCTCTATTTATAGGCAAAGATGGGCTGGACTTCCCAAGTGGGCTGATTGCCGAACGCTCCAGCCCGAGTACAGTGGTCGTCGTATGCCGAGCAAGGTTCGCCGAACGCTCTGCGCCGAACCATCCCTTCTATGCCGAACGGTATGTTGGTGTCGTGGGAAGTGTAGGATGATTGTCTGTTGAGGCCGAACGCTCTGCGCCAAACCATCCCTTCTATGCCGAACGGTATGTTGGTGTCGTGCTGAATGTCTCCTGGATGTCGAGTATTACGCCGAACACCATGGGATGCCGAGTACTCCTGTTGCCGAGTAGTCTCGATGCCGAGTACTCTGGTATGCCGAGCAGCCTTGATGCCGAGCGACATTGTATGCCGAGCAGTCTTGATGCCGAGTACTCTGGTATGCCGAGCAATCTTGATGCCGAGCATTCTTGTACGCCGAGTACCTGTTGGATGTTGGGTGCTTCGCCGAACACTCCTGGATGCCAAGTGCCTCGCCGAACACTCCTTGAGGCCGGACACTCTTTGATGCCGAGCACTGATTGCCGGGTACTAGTTGCCTGGTCAAATCCCCAGGAAACACTTGCCCCCCAAAGTGTATTGCGTGGCCGAACGTGATGCGCTTTGAATCTAGTACAATCTACCTCGGAGGTACCTCTTCAAGAATGTTAGCGAAGGAGGTGCGAGACGAACAAGGTTGGGATGCCGAACGCTACGTCCGAAGCCGAGCGTACCTCGTGTGCCGAACGCTCTGGTATTGACCGGTTCTACCGGGTATAGCCTCTTCGTCTTCTACCTCCCTCTATATAACCAGGCGCCCTTCCACCATTTTATTTTACGTCTTCTTTATTATCACTCTCAGAGATTTGCAATCCTATCAGATATAAAGCCTATATAATCCATTCTCAACTTCGATCGTCGAATTAGGTATCCTTCCTCTAACAATTGCACTACTTCCATTTTAGGTTCATCTTATGGAAACAGAGTATTTCCTTTAGTTGTAAACGCGTGGCTAGTAGGAGTGGTTCACTCGTTTTGAGTTGTCTAATTGGGGCTAGCTCCTCCGTGCCGAACGATAGAAAGGTAGATGGGGTGTTGAACGGCGTAGTCTTTGCCGGGCGATCCGTCTCTGTCGTTCGGCGTGGATGGAGAAGGTGTAGGGTGGAGTTGAAATCGTGGCGGAGCACCACTTTTAGCCGAACGATGACTTTAGCCGATCAATACAATTGATACGCCGAACATTGACTTTAGCCGAACAATACAACTGACATGTCGAACACTGACTTTAGCCGAACAATACAACTGACATGCCGAACGATGACTTTAGCCGAACAATACAATGGACACGCCGAACATTGACTTTAGCCGAACAATATAACTGACATGCCGAACGATGGCTTTAGCCGAACAATACAATTGACACGCCGAACATTGACTTTAGCCGAACAATATAACTGACATGCCGAACGATGACTTCAGCCGAACAACCCTTAGGTCGAACCATTACCTTAGTCAAACAAAGCAATTGCCAGACAATTCTTTGACCGGATAATGTCTTTAGCCGGACAATACAAATGCCGAACAACATTAAAAATGCCGAACAATATAACTGTCCAACTACACTTAAGCCGGTTACTTTAGAAATCATATGTCTTCTGAATCTGGGACTGTAATCTCCTCAAGGCGAGCTTTCTGAGACGGTCAGCGATGACGGTCTTCGAAGGCGATGATTCGAAGCTAAATATTACATCTTTAGAACCTTTAGATTCTTATTGCCTGCACACAATTGCTTGCACTAGTTCACACACCACATGGGGGGAAAAATTGTGTTGCTAATACTAACGTTCAACGTTTTTTAAGTATAGCTTTCTCAAGCATTTAGCCAGGTTCATTATTTATTCGGGATGTCGAGAAAATCTAGTTCTGCCACCATATCTGACAGGCCTGGGCCGTCAGCAAGGCAAGGAGCCGCTGATGCTTCTAACCCGTCAACCTCTCCTGCTCATAACTTGGCGCCCGACGCTCTAGAGGCAACCATCTTACTAGACAATCCGATCGACTCTTAAGCCTCGAAGATCAACGAAGCTGCTCTGCGACGGATATGTTCTATTCACGGGATTCCTTTTGCCGACGTGTTAGTTCCTTCAAGACACGATCGCCCTCATCTGCCCCCAGTCGGGTACACTACCTGCAACAAGTTTATGTGTTGGATGGGCAGCGTGCCTCCATTCAACTTATTTCTCCGGGATGTACTGCAATACATAGACATAGCTCCGTCGCAGCTGCACCCGAATGGCCATGCATTTCTGTACGGGACTTATCTACTTTTCATGGCTATCTTCTCCAGACCTCCAACCCCTGGTGATATCAGATACATTTATATGTTCAAGAGACGGAAAGATAGCCCTTCCTTCATGTTCCTCGAGCCATACCACAAGTCCCAGATCTTGACAGGGGCCTGTAGCAAATTCGCCCTATACAAACAGGAATGGTTCTATGTGCGCTGCCCTTCCGGTTTCGCTAGGAGATGGGTTGAAGGCAGTAAGTCTCTCTGCCGAGTTACTATTCGTATTTAACCCGAGCATGTCTTTCCTAACTTTTCGTTTCATTTTTTCAGGTATCAGCCCACACCCGGAAGGCCGAGGATATTCTGATGCTGTCGATGCGATTAGAGCTCTTCCGGCCGAGGATCGAGATATCCGAGCTATCATTTCAAATGAATCGCTGTCGGGGTTCGGCTTGCTAGCCCCTGGTCATCGGATCGGCCTTCCAGAAGGTGTTACAATTCCCAAACCTCCATCTGGTAAAGGGAAAAAACTTGTCGGACCGTCGTCGCGTCGCGCTCCCGACACGCACGAAGAAGGCGAGCGCAAAGAGGATGATGCCCCCGAAACTCAGGGCGAGAACGTGGGTCCCGCTTGGAATCCGGCAATCGAAGTTTAGGATATTGAGACATCATCCTCCCCTTCGAAGGGAAGGAAGAAGCTGAAATATACGGTTCAAAAGGAGAAAGTTGGTGGCACTTCAAAATCTACGCCTATCCCTCCTGAGAAAGAGGCTTCTTCGCAGCATCTGAAAAGTTCTCTGAGGGGTCTATCGAACCTTTCTATTCCCGAAGACATACTTAATTACGGGTTCGATGATCCTGAAGCTCTCAAATTCTCTTCGCCCACTAGAGGCAATGTAGGAGTTCAACTCCCGGCTCAAGGAGACAATACTCCGATTAGCAAAGATAAACGAACGGGTCTGTCGGGGGGAACACTAGGACACACACGCACATGCGCATTCCATAATATACTTCAAGTCTTTTTAATTCGTGAATTCTCCTTAACTCGTTGTTATCTCCCTTCTTTGCAGGTGATATGGGCCGCTCACACGGACTTGATCGCCTTCAGGGGTCTTCTATATTCCATCACTCCGGACGGGATTCCGGTTCAGGCAGACGCCGGGACCGAGGTGATTATGAAGATAGGGACAATCGTCCGCACGAGTCGTCTCACCGCAAGAAAGCACATTATCAATCTTCCCAGTCCCGCGATCTTCCTCCTCCAACTGAGCCGGATAAAGAGAAGTCTTTGCAGAAGGGTTATCAGTCTGATGCTGCTCGAGAACAACATTCCAGTTCATCGAGTACGAGGCAATTCGAGAGCAGCGTAAAAGAACGGAATTCTCTAAGCCTCCTCCTCCTACTCCTGCCGTGGACCCAACTGTTGCAGAAAAGATGGTCGACCTTAAGGCCAAGTTTCCGAAAATCTGTTTTGACGGCTTGAAATTCCTCCCAGCCATCCATCACATTCCTGGGCAGGTGAAGCAAAGTGCCATTGCCTGCAACAATGACGTCTATGTTCAACATGACGCATTCGTGCACTTGGTGGAGAAGATCTCGGAAGTATCTGTCGAGCGTCAACACGAGATTGACCGTCTGAATCTGGAGGCTGACAGCGATAAGAAAATCATCAAACTCCAAGACGAAGAGCTCGCTTCGTATAAGTCAAAGCTAGAAGCCGCTGAACAAGGTGCGAAAGATACTGCTGAGGCAGTTGCTCGCTTAGAGGTGGCTCACAAAAAGGAGCTTGACGAAGCAGTTCAGCGCAGCGGTGCCCTTGCCCTAGAAAAAGACTCTGTCCAAAAAGAAAGGGACGCGCTCGCTACTCAAGTCAAAGAGCTGAAAGAACAACTCTCCAAGGAGAAAGAAGACAAAATAGCTGCTCAGGAAGAATCGCAGCGATATTGTGATGAGATTGTTGCTACCCGACTCCTGAAGACAAAGCTCGACAACGAACTTGCCGGGGTCGAGAAAATGAAGGATGAGGCCCGTGAGAAGGGCAAAAGAATGGCTGTGGAGGAGCTTGATTCTCGCCTTGAGGCGGCCGCAGAGGCCGGCAGGGAAGAGGTCAAGAGTATGTTTGACCCGCTGATTGCCGAGTACGGAGCTCGCGTCCTTATGCACCGCGACCTAACATTCTTGGGCGACGGCTACCACGAATCCCTGGCTGAGGCATGGGAAACTCTGATAAAGATCAAGAAAGTCGAGTCAGGCTCCGAAGAGATCGACGAGGATGCATTGGTAAAGGAGTTCCTGAGGGGGAATGAGCCATCGGATTTATCCGCAGCATTGGCTCTTTTTGGCAAAGGCTCTTCCCCTTCGAAAGAGAAGAACGACGAGGCTGGCCCGTCAGAGGCCGACGCTACTACTCCTCACATCGCCGCTCCTTATGCTGCTCAATCGGCCGGTCGGTCGACGCTTGATCCATTCGAGCAGCATGCCAGTTATGATCCCGAAGATCCCGGGCTCGGCGTTCATGTGCTGTCACCTATCCTGGAGGGTGAAACCCCGCGCGCCACCGATAGCCAACCGGATCCTGGTAGGAAATTCTTCTTTCTCTAGAAGTCGAAGAGATCCCGTCATTTTTCAGCAATGGTCATTCGTTCTAATGCCCACTTCTTATATTTTCATGCAGGTTGTTCTGACGCCGAGCTAACTCCGAGGAGCGATGACGCCAAGGAGGAAGCAGGGAAAACAAGCGACGTTGCTCTCGTAGGGGTAACTCCCGGTCCAGACGCTCAAGTGATCGGGGCGCTTGATGATGACAAACTTGATACTTCGTCTCCTGCCGAAGGAAGCGATGAAGTTAAAATCACTGGCGCCTCTGAACATACTTCAGAGACGAGCATGAAGGACCGTCTCGCCGACGAGGAGAAGAAAAAGGTCAAAGTCAAAGTTGAATCTGAAGTACTGGAACTCACTGACCCGCGGAACAGACCTTTGAAAATCATTCTCCCGGGCAGGTCCAAACCGCTAGATGTTCCGTCTCCTACTCCTGACTCCGTCTCTCTAGCAAGCAAAAAGTCCAAGAAAAAACGTGAGGGAGAGGAGTCGTCGGAAACACCAAAGGCAGACAAGAAGAAGAAGTCGAAGAAATAATCGATGTACTTGTTCAACAAGTTTCCTGATTAAGTTTTGTAATTGTTTTTATCTCCCATGATTTGTAGTTTGTATAGAGAGGTCTGAGTTTTGTAGGAGTGATCATGTATCCCCATTTTGGACTTATTGAATAAAATTTTAGTTTCTTTTTGTTTGAATGATTCTCTTGTCTTTATTTGGTTTGCTGACACTGTGCTCCGAGGACTTGGAGACTTGAGACTGTTCATGCTCTAGTCCGTGCTCTGGGGACTTAGAGTTCTTCGTTCCGCACTCTGGTGATCTGGAGATTGGAAATCGTTTATACTCTAGTCCGTGCTCTGGGGACTTAGAGTACTCCGCTCCGCACTCTGGGGATTCGGAGATTGGAAATCGTTTATACTCTAGTCCGCGCTCTGGGGACTTAGAGTACTCCGCTCCGCATTCTGGGGATTCAGAGATTTGAAATCGTTTATACTCTAGTCCGCACTCTGGGGACTTAGAGTACTCCGCTCCACACTCTGGGGATTCGGAGATTTGAAATCGTTTATACTCTAGTCCGCGCTCTGGGGACTTAGAGTACTCCGCTCCGCACTCTGGGGATTCAGAGATTTGAAATCGTTCGTACGCTGGTCCGCGCTTTGGGGACTTAGGGTACTCCGCTCCGCACTCTGGGGATTCGGAGATTGGAAATCGTTTATACTCTAGTCCGCGCTCTGGGGACTTAGAGTACTCCGCTCCGCACTCTGGGGATTCGGAGATTGGAAATCGTTTATACTCTAGTCCGCGCTCTGGGGACTTAGAGTACTCCGCTCCGCACCCTGGGGATTCGGAGATTGGAAATCGTTTATACTCTAGTCCGCGCTCTGGGGACTCAGAGTACTCCGCTCCGCACTCTGGGGATTCGGAGATTTGAAATCGTTTATACTCTAGTCCGCGCTCTGGGGACTTAGAGTACTCCGCTCCGCACCCTGGGGATTTGGAGATTGGAAATCGTTTATACTCTAGTCCGCGCTCTGGGGACTCAGAGTACTCCGCTCCGCACTCTGGGGATTCGGAGATTTGAAATCGTTTATACTCTATTCCGCGCTCTGGGGACTTAGAGTACTCCGCTCCGCACTCTGGGGATTCGGAGATTTGAAATCGTTTATACGAGTCTGCATGTTGTGAATGATAACGTAATTTATCATCCAATTAAGAGATATAGAAACTTCATAGAAAATATGGCTTCAAGCCTTTATTAACGAAAATCAACTGAATTGCTTGATTACAACTTTCACAAGGAAACTAAGTCATTATTGAATGGAAACATGCAGGAAATAACAATGCCTACAACAAGAAAGGAAAACATGCTAAATGTAATAGTGCCGCAAATGTTCACTGTTCCATGCTCGGGGGAGTGTCGCGCCATCAACGGTCGCTAGCTTGAATGTTCCTTCTCCAAGCTTCCGTTCAATGGCGTATGGACCTTCTCAGCTGGGATTCATGCGTGATGGTACCGGGAAGACTCGTTTCAGAACGAGATCACCCACATCAAAGATTCTTGGGCGGACTCTGCCATCGTAGTAACGCTTGACTCGATGTCTGTGCGCCGCCGCCCTTAATTCAGCTTCCTCACGCTTTTCGTCGATGCAGTCCAGTGATTCCAGCAAGAGGTTTTGGTTCGTCTTGGGGTCATAGTATGTCACTCGGTGCGATGGAACTTCAAGTTCCACTGGTATAACGGCTTCAGAGCCGTATGCCAAGGCGAACGAAGTGTGGCCGGTCGCGGACTTGTGGGTAGTTCTATACGCCCATAATGCTGTCGGGAGTTCATCTACCCACTTGCCTCCAACCTTCTCCAGACGCTTCTTCAGTATGGACTTGATTATTTTGTTAACGGCCTCGACTTGTCCGTTAGCTTTTGGGTGTGCAACGGCGGCGAACTTTTTCTCGATGTCGTACTTTAAACAGAACTCTTTGAACTCTCTACTTTCGAATTGCGTTCCGTTGTCTGTAATGATGGTGCGTGGAAGGCCAAAGCGGCATATAATGTTTCGTACAACGAAGTTAATGACCTTCTTAGAGGTGATAGTGGCCAAAGGTTCTGCCTCAGCCCATTTCGTGAAATAGTCGACTGCAACTATTGCGTATTTCGCACCACCTTTGGATAGAGGCAGAGAGCCGATTATGTCGATTCCCCAGATCGCAAATGGCCAGGGACTGATCATTTGTGTGAGTTCCGTTGATGGAGCCCTCGGGATTTTTGCATATCTTTGACACTTGTCGCATTTTCTGGCGTAGTCCGCGGCATCCCGGTTTACGGTGGGCCAATAATATCCATAGCGGAGGATCTTCTTTGCTAGCGTTTGCCCCCCAGTATGGTCGCCACATTCCCCTTCGTGAACTTCCCTCAAGACTTGCTTTGTTTCATCATGAGCGATGCACCGTAATAATGGGACTGAGAATCCTTTTCGGTACATGGATCCACCCTGCATTACGTACCGCGCAGCCTTCCGAAGGACCTATCGTCTTTCGCTTCTTTTTTCTGGTAAAGCCCCGGTTGTCAGGTACAGTTTGAATGGGGTTATCCACGAGTCCTTCTCGATTTCTGTTTCCAACACGCGATCGATTTTCATCTCGTCTATGCTCGGGGCATGCAAGACTTCAACGGGATACAATCCCATTTGTTGAGCATCGTCGGTACTTGCGAACTTAGCCAACAAGTCGGCTTCTTTGTTCTGTTCTCGCGGGATATGTGAAATGTCATAACGCTCAAGATTTGATAGTAGTTCTTGGACCTGAACAAGGTACGGAGCAAGCTTTCGTCCTTTTGCTTGGTAGTCTCCTCGTACTTGGTAAACCACCAACTGCGAGTCACAAAAGATTTCGACTGATTCGATCCCGAGTTCTTTGATGAGCTTCAATCCAGCGATCAATGCTTCATATTCAGCTTCGTTGTTCGTAGCCGGGAAATCGAGCTTCAGGGCATAACAGATTGATCGGTTTTCCGGAGTTATAAGAACTACGCCCGCGCCAGAGCAACAGTCGTTTGATGCACCGTCAGTGTATAATTTCCATCGAACGGGGGGAATGATGTCGTGATCGTCCGGTTTGATGGGTATGGTAAATTCAGCGATGAAGTCTGCTAACGCTTGCCCTCGGATGGCTCTCCGTGGTAAGTACGCGATATCGAATTGGCTCAACTCGATGTTCCATTTTAGCAATCTTCCAGAAGTTTTCGGTCGTTGGAGTACCTGCCTCAGGGGTTGATCGGTATAAACACCGATTGAATGCGCTTGGAAGTATGGGCGCAGCTTGCGCGATGCAATCACCAAGCAATAAGCCAATTTCTCGATTTTAGGGTAATTCTTCTCTGCCCCCGTTAAACGCTTGCTAACATAATACACCGGCTTCTGGACTCGATCCTCCTCACGAACCAAAGCTGCACTTATTGCATGAGGGGATATAGCCAAGTAAACGTATAGCATCTCATGGTCAACTGGTTTAGATAGCATCGGTGGGCTCTCCAGATGCCTTACCAGATTCCGGAATGCTTCCTCGCAGCTAGACATCCATTCAAAATTTCTCTTTCCTTTCTTTATTATGTCAAAGAATGGGATGCACTTGTCAGTTGCCTTGGATATAAATCGATTCAGCGCAGCTACTTTTCCGTTCAAGCTCTGTACCTGCTTTATAGTCCGGGGCGCTTGTACATCTCGAATAGCTTGGATCTTTTCTGGGTTGGCTTCGATTCCCCTAGCGTTGACGATGAATCCCAAAAACTTCCCTGATGCAACGCCGAAAGAACACTTCAACGGGTTGATCTTCATGCCGTAAAACCTGAGTATGTCGAACATTTCAGCCAAGTCTTGAATGTGGTCGTTTGACCGTCGTGACTTCACGAGCATGTCATCCACATAGACTTCCATGGTTCTACCCAGCTGGTCCTTAAACATTCGATTCACCAGACGTTGGTAAGTTGCTCCAGCATTCTTCAATCCAAAGGGCATCACTACATAGCAATACAGCCCGACATTTGTAACGAAGCTGGTGTGTTCCTAGTCCGGAATATGCATTGGGATTTGGTTGTATCCTGAGTACGCATCCATGAATGACAGTAACTCGTGTCCTGCTGTGGAATCGACCAACTGATCGATCCTAGGCAACGGGAAACTGTCCTTAGGGCATGCTTTGTTCAAGTCGGAATAGTCTACGCAAGTCCTCCATTTCCCATTCGCCTTCTTTACTAGCACGGGGTTGGAGACCCATTCCGGGTAGAGGGCGTCGCGGACGAACCCATTTGCTTTGAGTTTGTCCACCTCCTCTCCAAGAGCGGCGGATCTCTCCGGATCCATTCCTCTCCTTTTTTGCTTGACTGGGACGTATTTCGGGTCTATGTTCAACATATGACTCGTGATGGCGGGAGAAATCCCACACATATCAGAATGCGTCCAGGCGAAAACATCAAGGTTTGCCCGGAGGAAGTCGCTAAGGTCTTCAGTCATTGCGGGGCCTAACTGTGATCCGATCTTCAGTATTCGCGAAGGGTCGTCACGGCTAACTGAAATGTCAATTGTTAATTCAACCGGTGTCGCCTTCTCTTCCCTGGGTTTCTCATCGTCGTCTCTCGGATCTATATCTCCGTAGATCCGAGAACTATGCCCGAGCCAGGGCTCGGGCACTACTTGTCAATTATCCATATTGAGGATGCGGACGGGATTGTCCGCAACCTTTCCTTTCTCCCTCCGGTTGGCCTCTCGGAGCTCGGCCACATAACAAGAACGACCAGCTGCTTGGTCACCGTGAACAATGCCTACTCCTTTGTCAGTCGGAAACTTCAAAGTTAAGCACCACGGGGCTAATGCCGCCCTAAATTCAGCCAAGGCCGGCCGACCCAAGAAAACATTATACGGAGAGTCCACATCCAAAACTACAAAGGGTAGAATTCGTACCCTCCGACGCTCGCCTTGTCCCAGTTCAACTGGTAACTCGACTTATCCTACTGCATCAGTCGCAGCGCCGTTAAAGCCGTGGATACGAGCTTTGGATGGTTTCAAGTCTTTTGTCTCTAACTTCATCTTATCATAGGCCTTCTTGAAGATGATGTTGACTGAACTTCCACAATCAATCAAAATTCTTTTTACATATGCTGGTCCGATCGTTGCAGATATGACCATGGGATCGATGGTCGGAGCCTCTACCTGATCAGCGTCTCTGTTCCTGAACACAATATCGTCTGTCATCACGCGCTGCTGCTTAGCAGGGGCCCCGTCCTCTACGTTCGAACAGCACTCAAAATCTGCATGCTTCAAGGAGCTTGCATATCGTTCCATCTCTTGCCAGTTCTTATCTGCGGGATGAGGTCCACCGATAATTGTATTTATGACCAGTCTTCCAACAGTCCGGGCAGGCTCCTCGGGATGACGTGGAGCTGGTGCATGACCTGGGTTGGACGTTCCCTGTCCTTTTTCTGTGGATCCTTTACAAATTCTTGCAACTTCTTTTGTCTGATCAATTTCTCGATAGCATCATGCAGGTGTCTGCATTCTTCCGTGTTGTGTCCATAAGTTTCATGGAAGCGGCAATATTTCCCAGTCCGCTTCTGTTCTTCAGTTGATTCTTTTGGACGTGGTTTTCTGTACTGAAAAGTATTGCAGGTGGATAGGTAAATGTTCTCAAGTGGGGCGTTTAGCGGAGTGTACTCGCTGTAGCTTGGAATTCTCGACTTCCACTTTCTCGCTTCTTTCCTCTTTCCTTGACTTCTTCCTCCGGACTCTTTGGGCTGCACAGGCTTACTCTGGACATTGACTTGGACCTTTCCCGAATTGTCTCCCGATTGCTTCACAGCAATGTTGCTCTTGATTGACTCTTGGGCAGGTCCCGGTGCCTTATCTCGTCGTACCCACCTAGCTTCCTCTCTTCTTATGAACTGGTGTGCCTTGGAGTAGAATCGCTCTAGCGTAGCCAGAGGTTTTCCTGCCAGCCAGTCTCCAAATTCAGAATCCGGATCTACACCTCTCATTACAGCCATTAGAATTGCATGGTCGTTGGGATTACTGACTTCAGTTGCCGCAACGTGGAATCTTTGTAAGTACTCCTTCAGCGACTCTCCGGGATTTTGGATTACACTTGACAGAGACATCACGTCCTTCGGGCGTGTAGTGTGTATCCTGAATTGCTCAATAAACTTCTTTTCCAACTCCTCGAAATTTGATACGGATCGCGGAGGAAGTCGGGTGAACCACATAGTAGCGATCCTAGATAGAGTAATCGGAAAGCACCTGCACTTGGTGGCATCATTTGCTCTGGTTGAATCCATCATCCATTCATACCTCATTACATGTTGTCTGGGGTCAGTCTTTCCTTCGTATGCAGGAATAGTTGGCATGCTAAACTTCTTGGGGTACGCCGCTTGCAGCACAACATCCGTGAACGGAGTATGACTTCTTGACACTCCCCAGTCGTCATTTGATAAGCCCTGATTTTCTTTCATCAGTTGCCTGATCATGGCTGTCAGATCGGGTGTCTGTATGGAAGCTGGGAGGTTGGAGTCAGTTCTACGCGCCTTTCCATGCTGATGCCTCCTTTCCTGGCGATCTGCCAATCGTGCATCTTGAGGCTCAACATTGTTAGCATTTTGATGATCTGGAGCTCCATCCTCCATCTGTACTCCGGTTCTGAAGCTTCCAGTTCTGGCTTGGTCGCGGTCTCCAGCTGTTCGAACAGCAGCATCCGCCCTTGCAGCTTCAGTCTTGCGGCGTCTACGCCTGGGTGGTTCATCAGAAGAAGTAGAGCTGGCAGATGAGGAATAAGCAGCAGGATTGCCCCCAGCATTTTGTTGCTGCTGTTGAGTGAGTTGTGCCATCAGGTTGGCATTAGCTTGCATCTGTTCTCCCAGTTGTCTCCTGCTTTCCCTAAGTTCTCTCATCAAGTCATTGAACTCTACTCTGGTGACAACTGGAGTCTGTTCTTGAGCGGCAATCCCTGCACTCGGGATCGCCGGTTGATTGCTAGGTCCTGCTTGTTGCACGCTAGCAGTCTCTCGGGCATCCGCATTAAGAGAAGCTGACCTGGTACGTGGTCTTGCCATTGTAGAGTTATCGGTATGAACTCTGAGTAGAATCAACGGATGTCCTATCAGTAAGTCGGATCTTCTTTGGGGGATTTGTTCAATCCAGTAGCTTCAAAGCAGATCCTTGAGGTCTAAGAATTCGATTCTCAGTGAAAGAACCAAAGTGTTAGCACCAAAATTGGTCACTAACCTCGTAGAAGAAGATTGTGAAGAGATATAAATGATGAAATCAAATTAAACAGAGAAGACAGTGCTAATCTAAATACAGAAAGTAAGAACACCAAATTTATAGTGGTTCAGCGTAATTGCCTACGTCCACTTTGAAGTTAAACTTTATTGATCTTCTTTATAGTTGATTACAAATACAATTCGTGAATCAAATGCTCGAATGAAGTTGTTAAGTAGAGAAGATGAGTCTTGAAAATGGCAGAGTCTCCCCGGTGTTTTCTCTCCAAAAAGGATCCATTTCACTGTGACCCTGCCCCTCTATTTATAGGCAAAGATGGGCTGGACTTCCCAAGTGGGCTGATTGCCGAACGCTCCAGCCCGAGTACAGTGGTCGCCGTATGGCGAGCAAGGTTCGCCGAACGCTCTACGCCGAACCATCCCTTCTATGTCGAATGGTATGTTGGTGTCGTGGGAAGTGTAGGATGGTTGTCTGTTGAGGCCGAACGCTCTGCGCCGAACCATCCCTTCTATGTCGAACGGTATGTTGGTGTCGTGCTGAATGTCTCCTGGATGTCGAGTATTACGCCGAACACCATGGGATGTCGAGTACTCCTGTTGCCGAGTAGTCTCGATGCCGAGTACTCTGGTATGCCGAGCAGCCTTGATGCCGAGCGACATTGTATGCCGAGCAGTCTTGATGCCGAGTACTCTGGTATGCCGAGCAATCTTGATGCCGAGCATTCTTGTACGCCGAGTACCTGTTGGATGTTGGGTGCTTCGCCGAACACTCCTGGATGCCAAGTGCCTCGTCGAACACTCCTTGAGGCCGGACACTCTTTGATGCCGAGCACTGATTGCCGGGTACTAGTTGCCTGGTCAAATCCCCAGGAAACAGCTGTGGTAAAAAAGATTAACTCCCCGCGGAGGCATAAGATGGGTGACAAATGTCTCCAAGACCCACAGCTAGGGAAAGTGACTACAAAGCCCGTTTTCCACGAACTTAAGCACATCGAAGGCCTTCCGTGATTGGAAGTTTTACTATTTCTCATATTCCCATTTTATTTAAAAAAAATTCTCTTATCCTCTATAATGATCCCTAAAGTACAAAACACAGAATAGGAGACATTCTCTAATGGAATGGGAACTCACAACGGGACACTAGGCCGCATTCCATACTCAGTCACACAAGACATTCAAAGCTGCCATCTACAAGTAAAATATGAAGGGCGGTATTTTCATCTTTCGTGTATAAATACGTGGCTGTAATTTATTCACACATCACACTAACATTGCAAGACATAAAATTATGTTTTAAGCAAGAACTTGGTGTCAAACACAATTGAATCGCAGGCATATGTATAGCTATATTTCTTATACAACATGTCAAAACAACAAAAGCATTCAAATACGACAAAATCGGCTTAACTTAAAAAATTACACGCCAAAAATAATGTTGTTTATTACAAGTAACATAATTGCAACCTAAAAGTTACGTTACTATTTTGAGACTAACATGTACAACAATGTCAAGTCAACAAAAAGATATCCAGGTCAAGTCAAGGAGCCGACTGCATCGGAGCTTTACCCTTGTCCTGTTGCCCACATGTCCGGTCAAAGAAAGAATTCGTTAGTGATAAGCAACCAAGTTAACGGAAAGACTAGAAGGGAAGACTTACCAGCACCTACTTCCTGACCATCCTGATCATCATCCTCTACTTGCACACCTGCCTCCTCAACAGCAAGCAGTCGCATACCCTCCTTCACCGCCACCTTCTCCTCCTTGGTAAACTGGACAGTGACCACATCCATTCTGAAGACCGTGCCACCCTCTTTATCCGCATCAGCCCTAGCCTCCTCCAGAGCCCTGAGATAAATCCTGGCCATAACTCGGGGGTAATCATGCATCCAGGATAAGTTACCCTGTTTCCAAGTACGGAAATACATATCCTGGAGCATCTCATCCATCATCCCCTCGTTTTCCTCAAGCTCCCTCATTCGGGCCTCAGAAGCACGCAGCTTTGCAACGGCAGCATCCCTCTCCGATCGATATCGTGAGCAGTCAGCCTGAAAGGATATCCTCATCACCTCCATCTCCTCTTTCAACCTGGACTGAGCAAGCTCCGCGGCCTTAAGTCTCCCCGATAATTCCTGTACCTGCTCGAGGTCCGCTTGTCGAACCTCATCCACCGTCGCAATAGCCATGTCAATCCGCTCCTTGCAGGCGGCCTCCGTTTTTCGCAACTCTGCCCTGCTGGCCTCTTCCATAGTCTTCTTCAGTTGCCTGGATGCGGCCTCGTGCTGAGAAATTTGAATGGCTTGATCGGCAAGTTGCTTAGCCTGGTCAGAAACCATTAACCGTAGCCGAATGTTGGCACTCCCAATTTCCTCCCCGGCCTTGACTAGTCGGGCATGATGCCCCATCAATTTCCTGGTCTCCTCGACAACCCGGTCGATGTTCGCCTTAGCTTCATCCCCCAAAGTTACAACCCGGGTGGTAAGCAAATCAAGGTCCAGGGACTTAGCTTCGTTAAGCACCCGTACCATAGGATTGCGAGGGAGAAGGTGCTCACCAGTAGCCTCATCGAAGGAGATGTCATGAGAGGCCGGGTCCAGGTCTGGATGAACCGCAAACAGATTACGAACCAAGCCAGGGTGATCTATCAGGGTGACGGTTGGATTCTCAGACGGATGTGGGGAGGGCATAAACTCAGTATCCTCCTCCGTAATATCGTGAATAGGCTGGAGTGGGGCCGGAGGGCCAGGACGAGATTCAAACGAAGATCGACTCCTCTTCCTCTTTTGTATATCTTCTTCAATAACTCCAAGAAGAGGACGATAGCCGACTACGTCTCCAGGGTGGTTAGTAGGAGGCTTCGGCTTGGCAGAAGCTTTGAGAAGTCTGTATTGTTCAAGCCTGTGCCGAAGATCTGAGGTCTTGGCCGTTTTGCCCGCTCCTGGAATGAAAACCAAATGTCACCAGCATGCATTGAGCCATCATTCAAGAATTAAAAAGAATAAAAAGAAATTCACCTTGAATCGCAGAAGTTGCATCAGTGGAAGCGCTCCCGGAAGATAAATCGGCGCCAGTCCCGGCCTTACCAGCTTTCTTGGGCTTCTCCGCCAGGGCCGGTCCATCCTCCAACTCTTCGAAGGCTTGGCGGAGAGCGTCATCTGTCCACTCTTGAATCACGCCTGCCTGCCCAAGAGGCAAAGCCCCGGTGCCATCACTGCCCTGTCCTTCGCCACCATCATTGCCATGACGATCACCGTCACCTTCTCTACCACTTCCACTCTCCGCCTCACCTCCTTCATCCTCGCCTTTTTTCCCTCCACATTTTCCTCCTCCTGAACATCTGGATGTGTGCTGGGAGAGGGTCCATCGGACTTCTTGAGTTTCTTCCCCCTGGCGACTGGATGTATCGAGAAGGGTCTCCTTTTGCTGCTCTTCGCCGTGGCCCCTCTTGTAGCTTTTGCAGCCCTCTCCTCCGCCGTGTCTCTCTGCTTGACCACGGACTGATGTGGTAGAATCAGGTTGTGCCCCAGAAGTGTAGCGTTCCTGATCAAGTAAGAAGCCGACCTATCCCTTCCCGAAATGGCTTCTATTTCCGCAGCCATCTGAACCAGGCGATCGTTCTCCACGACCGCAAAGCCACCTGTCGCTAACAAGAAATAAGAACACATAAGAAGAAGCACTGCAGTCAAAACGGAAATTATAAATAAGCTTCAAATTATAGCCAGAGGTGAAGCGACGGATAGAAACAGAGTCATCCTTGATAAAAAACCATTCCTTCTTGAACATGCTGAATTTTGAATATAATTCCAGGACTGGCTTGAAGGACACAGCCGACTCCAAGCTAATATACGGAGACCCCTTCTTGTAGCCTCTTAAGTTGTACAGATACCAGATTTCCCGGTTGGAAGGAGGACGCCCGTATCTCCTCTGGAAGATAACAAACAGGCTCACCAAGATGGCGTAGGAGTTAGGCTGAAGCTGGAATGGAGCCACCTTCAAGTAGGTGATGAAGCTGACTATTCAAGCATTAATCGGGGGAATGGCCCCGCACATACAATGGTACCTACTATAAGCGAAATATCCTTCAGGGGGATTATATGGCATCACTCCTTCCCCCGGCCACAGCATACGCGCTCTGTCAATCCCAAAAGAGCGAGAAATGACATCAAGCTGCTCGTCTTTGAGGGAGCTAGGGGAGCAATCAGGAGGTGAGTTCAGAAGCTCTTGAGGACCGTACCCGTCCACTAGCGATCTCGAGGCGGGTCCACGTCGTTCTGGATTCGGCTGGACTAGGGGCACGACGGGGGACTCTCTTCTGTCTGTAGATTTCTTCTTGTCGGAACGGGTTTCAACTTTACGAGACATTATCTGCAAACACAAAAAAGGTGCGTCGTTAGGATGGGGGAAGTAAACAAGCAGGTGTATATAGTCTGGAATTTCACTTGTAATTTATGAAAGGTTTAAAGTTCATTCGGTATGTCACGTCCCCGAGTCCATTCGGTAGTTCAAAGCAAAAACTCATTCGGCGGAAGAGGGCCTCACCCGGTCCGGCAGATGAGATTTTGGCTCGGCTAATACGTTTGATTTGGCAAAAAACGAGAAAGTTTGGTTCGGCTGATAAGGAATAACAAAAGCATTAGGCCCATACTTATAGGCAAAATACAAATAACCGGACCAACAGGTTCGGCACACAGAGCCGGATGAGAATCCCTCAAACCAAAACAAAGCGCGACATATGTTGGCCTATGCCCTACTTTGGGGGGCAAATGTTGGGTGCGTTTCCACCCTTCACCGGACCAAGTACACCGAACCAACCAACTTACCGAACCAACCCACTTCCGGCACTACCGAGTCGAAGCTACGTAGACACTACCAAATCATCTACCTCCATCCACTGTCGAACCAGAAGCAAGGGAAGCCACCATCGGGCCACTTACTACCGAATCAACATCCACCGGATCAACCTCCACCGAACCGACATCCACCGGATCAACATCCACCGGATCAACCTCCACCGAACCAACGCACTACCGGATCGACCTCCACCGAACCAACGTACTACCGAACCAACTTTACCAGGCCAGATTGCATCAGCCCAGGCCCACCAGCAGCTATATACATCCAAGACCCCTACCCCCAGCCCCACTCTATAAATATAGGGGCAAGGGTACAACAATGAGGGACAAGTTTGAGAGCTCAAGCACGGATAGAACTTTCAAACAACTTTCATATACTTGTATCAAAGCTTTGTACTTGTAATCTGAACAAGAAAGGAGAAATAATATATAAAATGGACGTAGGCACATTCTGGCTGGACCACTATAAATCTGTGTGTCTTTTACAGTTTAGTCCCTTCTTTTTACATATTTGCATAAATCATCCAGATCACTAAAAACAATATAAAATCAACTAAATCATACGACTTGGAGGTGTTCGCCCATTTTTTGTGCAAACAGCCATTTTCCATATGGGGCATAGATATTACCAGTTCCCTACCGATCTGTAAGGGTGGTGCGAAGTATGCCATCATCGCAGTTGATTACTTCACCAAATGGGCCGAAGTGTAAGCATTAGCTATGATCACAACAAAGAAAGTAATCAACTTCATCGTTAGGAACATCATCTGTCGCTTTGATCTTCCATAAAATGCGGTAACAGATAATGGAACTCAATTTGACAATGCTGAATTCAAAGAGTTCTGCCGTCGGTGTCATATTGAAAAGAGATTTGCAGCAGTCGCTCACCCTCAAGCCAATGGACAAGTTGAAGCTGTGAACAAAATCATAAAGTCCAAATCTGAAGAAGAATTTGGAGAACGCCAGAGGCAAGTGGGTAGATAAACTCCCGACAGCACTATAGGCTTATAGGACCACCCACAAGTCCATGACTGGTCATAATTCATTCGCCCTTGCTTACGGTTCTGAAGCCATTATTCCTGTTGAGCTCGAATTCCCTTCTCATCGAGTGACCTACTACGATCCCAAAATGAATAAAGATCTCCTCTTGGAATCTCTAGACTTTATAGATGAGAAGCGTGAAGAAGCTGATTTTAGGGCAGCTGCGCACCGACACCAAGTCGGCCGATACTACAACACCAAAGTCCGACCTAGAACCTTTGAAATCGGCGATTTCGTCTTGAAACGGGTTTTTCCTGCCCTGTCGCATATGAATCCTACTTGGGAAGGACCATACGTCATTGAACAGAGGCCTGGGGAGGGAACTTTCAAGCTAGCGACTGCTGATGGTATCTTACTCTTAAGGGCGTAGAATAGCGAGCATTTACGATGCTATTTCACTTAGTTTATTCCTTTTCATTTAGTTATATTCAATTTTTGAATTTGCTTTAGCATTTGATTTTCCAGATATGTAATAAGACAAATTATGTCATTTCTTTCCATTTGGAAAATAAAGTTTGAAATTTTTTTTATGTCTGTGTTTGTTGTAGCATTACATATTACCAAACTAACTAGTATTGACATGTCCAACCAGGTTCCCAGAGTTTGGAACTAGCATTACGTAAGTTCATGACTGAACTAAACGAAATGAGAATGGTCCAACCGCTCATTTGATGATTCGCGCTCACAACTAGGGAATGCTTAACGAGGAATGGATATTGTACGACCATCCAATCACCAACTTAATCCTATCAAATGATGGGACAAATATGAATAAAAAACGATCGTGACACGATCGATCGCTCAATAAGTTAACCCCCGAACTTGGGGGCAGATCAATCAATTAAGGAAAATACGGTCTGACGGTTTCCCGAAACAACTTTAAGCCTCCAGAGTGTGGACTGGAGTATAAATGCAAACTGGGTGCAATTCGAGCACCTACTAACTAACTCTTATCCCCAGAGTGCGGATATGAATATAAGAAAATAGAAAAGTGTGGTTCGACCACTCACTATTCTGTGGACTCCGGCCTAAAACCGACAGGAGGAGTATAAACTCTCAAAGGATGGGGTTCGACCATCCATCGTTTAACTCCACTAACCCAAGACTGGGAGCACGAGTATAATCATTCAAACCGCTGAATTCAACAGGGTAACATTAGGGTTTGAGCCCCGTGTTTGGTACGACTTAAGACCATGACCACATGGATGCCTTGGGATAGAACCAACAGATTATCATCCAAAGCCACGAGCAACGAGTTACAAGTACATTGAATGGAAAGTAATAGCTCGACCACTTAAATAAAAATTCACATAAGAGTTCGACAAAAAACAAAGAAATTTTATTTACATAATAAACTTCAAAAATAGTGATACAAGTTTATTCAAGAACGGGGGCCGCACCCGCATAGTCACTACCGACAAAAGAGAAAAACAATTATGTAAACTATATATAGACTAAGTCGGAGTGATGACTATTTCTTCTGCCCTTTATCCTTTCTGGATCTCTTAGGAGTACCACCACCCAAACTTCCATCCGTTCTTTTCCTTAACCCTTTGCTGCCCTTGGCAGAAGAACTTTCGAAAGATGGAGGGAGTTCTTGAGGAACCGACCCATCAGGTGGAATGACTTGTAATGGGAAGAGACTTAGATCATCAATGTCCACATCGGTAGGTTCAGCCATAGCTTTTTTCTTCAACAATTCCTCCCTCTCGATGCGCTCTTTTAAGCTGAGCTCATTAGTATGTTCACTGGCGCCAGTAATTACAACGTTATTCGGCTCATCAGCCAACAGCGGGTCTTCAACTTTATCATCATCAAGCGCTCTGATAACTTAAGCGTTAGTGGCCACCGAAATCTTAGTTGATGTTGATTGTTGTTCCACAGTGGACCCACTTTTTGGAGTTTAGTTGGGAACCGAAAGACCTGTAGATTTGCGAAAACAAGAAGATAAGCCCATGACTATTGGACATGAAGAATGAAACCTCTTGAAAAGTGAAGAATAGAGCGGAATACCTGCGTCCGGCTGACTTTCAGTTGTCGCCAGAGTCCCCCTTCCAAAATAGGAGTTAGCACCTTAGATTGATATCCGGGTTTGTCTAGATCGTAGCTTAGATCATGTCATGGACCAAGAGAAACTGACACTCCGGCTGCTTGAAAAGAAGAGGGGTCTTTGGGATCGGACTCCGAAGAATCGGTAGTGTTTTTCCCTTTGCTGTAGGGTGCTAGAATGTCAAAATGTCGAAGTCTCGCAGTAGCAAGGTCCAGAGGCTCATCCCCACGGAGAATCTCCCATACTAGTTTTTCTTCGTCTAAATCAGCTTTGATTATTCATCCTACATATATTTTCACAATCTTACCGCCTATTTTGCAGTTTTGATTACTAGTTGAGATCCATGTCCATGTTTTTCTGTATGAGAATGTGTTCTTCCAGTTGCACAAGTGCTATAATCATTTTATGTATTGTTCTGATGGATATAGAATGCTTGTTATGCTTCATGTATCTGTTTTGCTGAATTTTGCAATGTCATAAAACAGCAAATAAGTGAGAAGGCTAGGAAGAGTCAGGCATGCAATGAGCATCCTCACTATTTAGGACAAGCTGGATATGCAGGGAAGAAGGCTAAATGGATAATTGAAGGCCATAGTTCCTCGACCATATTGCCAAGTGGACCTGTTTTGGATCGGAGTATTGATTGGATTTTGGCACGATCAAAAAAAGGAACCGATGGAAATTATGTCATCCCTAATGAGAAAACTAAGATGGTTGCAGATAAAATGGTACGACTAGTTTCCATGTGTTTTATCGCTTTACATGTTTTAAACTGAAAACACACACGACCCATCATTCTTTATTATTAGATAAAATATGACACGTAATATGATATCATTTCAGCAAACGTGTGGTGCTAACATTTCAGTAAAAAGCATGATACTATAGCACTATTTTAATTTTTTAATCTTCATATGATAGTGAAAAGCATGTCACCTTATGTTTTAGCTTTTTTTGTTGACAGAATGATTGGAGAGGAAAAGCCGTTGAAGGGTCATGGGTTCCAGATAGGTATGATGATGTCTTGAGTCGTGGTCTTGAAAAAAGAGAACATCCAGGTCGAGTTAGAGGGATTGGTGGGACGGTTGGTATAAAAAACGTATTTGGGGATGTAGAGAAAAGGAAAGGTCGAAGTGGTGTAATATCAGCTGATGAGCTGCATGTTATCACTCAGGAAACAGAGGCTAAAGTGAGCCAAAAATTGAGACAAGAGATGAGTACAATGGTTCAAGAGCAGATTGCAAACATTTTGAACACAATGAATTTGCCCAAGGAGGTGGAGATCATCACACCATTAACTGATCATCGTAGTAGTTGTCAATCAACGCACCCGAGCAAATTACAATATGCAAACAAAACTCAAGAGACGGATCCCTTTGCAGACTTACAGGTAAACAATTCATAGTTGAATTTATAAACGTATACGATTTTATGTATTTGACAAGTGCTAAGTGAAAAATGTTGGTTTTGTACTTTGCCATTCTAGAAACCGATTAAATGTCGTTTGGCCGTGAATATGGACTCCAAAATTGTTGTAGTGGGTCATGGCATGGTACATCCCGCTTCAAGGTCCGGAGATCAATGTCATAATCAACAAATCTTGGTCGATCATGTAAAAGTTGGAATTGATGCAGTGGAGTCTAGTCATGAAGGAACCTCACTTCCTGTTCCAACTAAACATCACAACACGATAGAAGAAGCGGTCGGGAGTTTTGTTCAATGGCCTAAAAGCCTTGTGCTTTTAAGAGATAATGATACGGTAATGAATAAATTTTTCTTCCTTAATTTAGCTTGCTAAACTCCTCTATTTCATATTAGAACATATTAAAGAAGTAAAATTTCTTCATACTAGAACTTATTATAGATAATTTAGCTATTTATAAACTTATCGGAAAGTAGTTAACATATGAAGTTGAATTCTTAGCATTCGTCTATTCTTTTAACAACATCATTTCAAACATCTACTTAAAATTTTGAATTAGGTGCCTACATCTCAACCAAACAAGGATTTGTTTGAAAATAGTAATGACAAGGTCGTGAATACAATGTCAGATGAGTCTGCAAAATGCAAATCAATCGTGGATGAAGAGATTCTCAAAACTTTAACGAGCGAGTGCAGATATTTCCATGACCTAATACTTCAAATGTTATCCAATTATAGTGCCATCAATGCAATTCAAGTGAATAAGGATTTATTCACATACGATGAGGACTTTGAATTATATCATGATGGATGACATTATCCAATTCCTTAGTATGACAGGGTTGAATGCATCATGGTCGCAACTTTACATCATGTGAGTATTTTTTCCTTAGCAATTTTTTTATATATAACCATCTAAGTTTTTTGATGAATAGTCAATTTTTAAAAAACTAATAATATATGTTAAAATTTGTTTAAGTGGTTAAATCATATGTGCAATGATCTCAAAGTGGAGACTATTGGGTTTATGTGTCCCAAAAAGCTTTCCCAAGTGCGAAAACATCCAGATGCGACAAATACATATTTGTCGAACACATGGAAAGCATTGCAATCTAAAAGCTTACTTTTAGCCCCATAGTACGAAGGGTATGAACATTAATCTTTTAGTAACTAGTTTACAAATTTGATGCCAATTTTAGCTTACTATAAATCTTGTAACGCAGGAAACATTGTATACTGCTTGTTTTCCGTGTAGAAATGAATGAGATTTATGTTTTTGATCCTCAGGCCGAACGCAAACATAAACTTGAAATTAAACCGCAAGTGAGCACGTAAGATGTATATATTTGCTCTCTTATATGAAGTTAGTATATGTGGTAAAATTAAAAATTTATACATGAAATTAGTGTACGTAAATGCGGGTGCCGGAGTAGTTATTATTTAACATTTTCTTGCATGTGTAGGGCCTTCAAAATTTACAAGACATTCGGTGGCAAGTCTCGAGGAAGTACCTTGAAATGGAAGCATGTTAAGGTGATTTGATTTTCAAACAAAAAATAAAATAAAATAAAATAAATACTATATATTGTTTGGCATATGAATTCATTTTAAACTAATTATTAAGTTATCTTGTAATATTGTTGTAGTGTCCTCAACAATTAGGAGCAACTGACTGTGTATATTATGTGATGAGGTATATGCATGACATAGTGAAAAACCACAATCAAAGCATCGATTTACAAAAGGTACTACTTTAGTTTTTTTCCTTCATATTATACATTAGCTACATTATAGGTATATTTCGATCAAATCATTGCTGCAATGCTAGTTAAATGCCAAGTCTTTATTTACTGTTCAGTTCATGTATTTGAAGAAGAAAAAATAAACCGAGAAAATGTGTAGTGATGCACCAAGTCGTTGTTTTAGTTTGACCCGTCATATTAGAAGTTAAACTTATAACAATGAATTTTCATATTACTTGTTACAGCAGCAGGTTTCACCTCTACAATGTTAATGTTTCATCTCAATATAATATTGTTTATTATTTTATGACACCATGACGTTATTACTAGTCAAATACCAGAAGGTTTTTAACGTTAGATGGACAAGGATTTGATATGTATTGATGAGGCCACAAATTTACAATTTACTCATAACTCTCAACAATGAAAAGTAAGCGACCACCAAATATATACATTTTAAGTACTTGTTAAATGGTCGTCGGTTTTAGGTTTCAAACTCGTGATTTTGGTTACGAACCATCCGTTTCTTTTTTTTATTTGATTTGGTTTATCTTAATGTTTATCGACGTTGTCCTAAAATCATATTAAAGCCTAATTTTCATCATTTGATCGAATGTTTACTTCTCCTTCCATAGGATTAACAGTTTACAGCCCCATATATTTCACTAGTCCTCCTTCACTGCCTGCAAATTCTGTTGGGATTGTTAATGTTAATGGATTGGTCATTTCGCCTTTGCAGTGGCAGGGACTTGTACATTTAGCTTTATAAATGTGGTGAAATAAGTAGGAGTGTAGTTGGTAAAATTGGACAAGGGCTTCTATCACATTAGATAATAGGTACATGTAGATGATTCAACGGTGTTGGATGCAATAAGAAAGTAGATTTCAAAGCAGAAACAGTTATACTTGGATTAAGAAGCATATTTTTTTCTCCTGACTAAAAATAATTGGTTTACACGAGGAGTGAGGTAAATTTGACCAAAATTGGGATGTAATAACTTAGTGTATGGTTGCCAAAATGAATACCAAATTCCTGAAATTTATCTTCCCAAAGGCTATTCACAAAAACGCTATTAAATTTCACTATGAATGGAAAAGTTTAAAATCCTACACCAAGTATAAAAAAATCTTGAAAATTCAGGTTCCACCAATTTGGAGTTAGTGATGTAACTCATAAATAATTTTTATGTTAACCAGAATTTGTCCTATGAACGACAGTACAAATTAGACTCAGGCCAAAAGCATCATGCAAAATACAAGAGATGTATTGAGTGTCAGAGTGCAAAATTATGCCAGACCAGACATTCGAATCCCATAACATAAATTTTTTACCTTTTAGATCATAGCAGTTATTATGAACATATTTCCATTTGGTACCCATTTTGTAGACTGCGTTAGATATATTATCAGTTTGTGACTTATGTTCCACCAAGCCAACAAGAGAGTATCTATTAGAGTTTAAATGCTGCAGTAAACTTAATTGCTTAGCTGGCGAGTTTAAGCCCTTAATATTTCACACGGGGAATTCCAGTAAAGAGTTTGAGAAGTACTATTGCATTCGAGGGAAATGAAGGTGTGAAGAGGGTGATAGGGGGATGATGAATGAAGTGGAGACAGCGAGTTCGATTTTTGAGGCCGACACTTATTGGTATTAACTAACAATGTTATAAAAAAAATATCTTTGTTTATTGCATATAGAAGAAACAATCATTTTTAATATTTTCTTAGATTCAAACTGCACCATACCAGATCAACAACTACAACAAATGGTTTTTCATTAGGAAATACGATGATGGAAATAGTTTGGATTTGAATTCTTTGGTTTGGATTTGGTCACGTATAAAGTACATGGATAGTTTTGATAGTTTAAAAGAAACAAAAATGTACTAGTCAATTTTACTTTTCAAGGACAAAGTAAATAAATATTTTCTTCGGGAAAGAATTTTTGGTCCTAATAAATTGGTACTAATAAAATTTACTGACACGTGAGTTTAACTTTTTTTTTTTTGCCGTGCACGTCCAATGTTTTACAAGAAATTAGATGCATGCGCGGGATTAACCCATTCCTTTTTTGCACAAAGACGGATCTCAAAACCCAAATAAAAACAAAATTTGGGTCAACTTTACATTCCAGAATTATTCCACCAACAAACAATCTTGCATATCATTTATTTTATATTTTTTTGATCCATTTTATGCCATTCAAGGAAGTGAAATAGCAAATGGAGTAGGAAACAAGCAGACAAAGCTGTAAAGATAAATAAAATGGTTGGTCATAATTAAGCGAAAAGTTGTTCTTGGTCAGGTTATACACCAATGCATTAGCTTCTGAAAGGGAAGTTCATCCTTCACTTTCATGGGTTTAAACAAATAAACCGAATATCGCATGATTGCTATATGATAGCTAATTAGGTTCCCATTGATTCGTTCAACACTCGATTATTTTATACCATTTGAGAAAATACATCCCATTCTCCACACAGTTGTTTATTTTCAAGTGTCCCATTTCATGCCTCTTCTGCCAACTTCCCTGCACATCACAAGAAAAGTAAATATCTCTTGTTTGAATGTGAACCAAAATGAAAGGGAAGACCAGTGGTTTATTGTTTCACGTTTTATTGCTCCATTATGCTAGATTTGTTGATCAAATTCTCTTCCAATCAATGAAAAATTTATAATGTTCTTATAATGACAATTGGTCATGTTTATTGCACAGTTTCTCTCCATGTTGCTCGTAATCAATGTTGGAAGTTCGTCTATACTGAGTTCAGACTTATTATTGTTGATGAATTCTTTCCTTTTGCTTACTGACCCATCGTAGAAACTGCCCACTACATAAAAGAAAAATAAAATCATTATTCAATATATATGTCTATTCACATTAACATGTGTTTGTGTAAGGATCCATGCATATTGGTTATTTGTAAAGTTTGCTTCACTTTAACGTATGAAAGTAGTAGTAGGTTAATTAAATAGGATACACTCCTATTTGCACATCACAATTTTTTAAATAAAAAACTATGCAATCGAATATTAAAATGAAAAACTATTCATAATCTCAATCAATTATTTACTTCTTGAGCTAACGTACATAGATAAAACTCCAATGACTAATATCAACATGTATCCTTGAGTTGCTTCTGTCTGGGTAAGCTAATTCCAATCAAATTAAAAGTAACAACAGATAATTCTTTTGTAAGATCGTAACAGCAAACTCGTACCATTATGCATAAGCGTACGTGTACATCATACACCCAAACCAATTACTAACAAAACATTAGTGCGTGGAAATCTAACAATAAGTCCAGTGTACAGTATTGCTTAAATCAGAAATTGTTATTAGTAACATCAATAACTCTACAAAATAGTAAAATGCTCAAGTGTTTTCGAGTAGAGGAATTGTAGAGGAGGAGGAGGCAAAGTGATGTGTAGGGAATTGCAAGTGAAGTATGTTGTATTAATTGCAGTGTGATGGTGATGGCACTGTTTCAGTGAGATGATGGTAGTTTGGCCAGAGGAATTTGATGGATAAAAAAACACCTACCTCAAGTACTCTGCTATAATCATTGAGAATGTATCCGATGAGCTATCATTTAATTTGTTTCCAATATTCAGCTTATGCATGGTTCAACCTGTGTTTGAATTACATTCCTCTTAGACTGATCTTTTATATATAGTGCAAAGTATTCCTGACTTAATTATTGTCTTTTGTATAACAATTCTCTTAATTGCATGGCTTTGTACGAGACGGTTCTTATAGCCAACAAGAGATAGACGAGGTTCGAGAGAATTTAGCTAGTTATATCATGTATAATTGGATGTAGTTGATTGTGTACGCTGATCTTTTGTAACGTACGTTGGTATTTTGTTATGTACGTTATGTTTGTGATCGATTATGTTCTATTTTGGTCTGTAAACATGAATTATGTTGATGGATAATATAATTATATTTTTTGTTCAATCAGTTCATAGTAACGTTGGTTTATAAAAAATTAAAATTCAATTTCATACTGTTTCTATAATCTTAAACGGTAATTATAATATATTTTTTTTGCTTCAGATATTACTTGTGTCGGTTGTTACTTCAAAGGGAACCGATACAACTTTATATCAATTGTGTCGGTTGAAAAAACAAACATAGCCGACACAAATATCAATCATTTGTGTCGGTTGTTATTAAAGAACCGACACAAAACTATGAATAGTTGTGTCGGTTTTTATAAAAGGACCGACACAATAAACGGCGGTGTGCTTCACTAAACAAGCTGATTTGTGTCGGTCCTTTTAGAAAGACCGACACAACTGTTCATAGTTTGTGTCGGTTCTTTAATAACAACCGACACAAATAATTGATATTTGTGTCGGTCGTACAACCGACACAACAGAAAAATATCTTTTGTGTCGTCTTCATATGAGTCGGTTGTAAAACCGACACAACAGGGGTTACACAACCGACACAAATGACCAGTTTTGTACTAGTGTCTCAGGCCTCGGCAAGCGACTCAAGATAACCCTCACAAAAAAAGCTCAGATCGCAGTGGATAAGGACTTTAGCATTGTATTCAATGATCAGGGGATCGAACAAGTCTTTAATTTCATTTCGACCAGCTTCCTTGGCATCCTCTACCATTGGTAGATTAGTATTACCCTAAATTTCACCAGCTTCAATTTGTTCCGTGGTCTCCTTACCACTTGCCTGTTGAGCTCATGTCAGCACTAGAACCTGCTGTGCTTTGAAACTGCTTGGTATAGTTAAATGTTCTATAGGGATGGCCTTCATTTCATGCGTGACCTTAGTGCTTGCTGGCTTAGCTAAAGAGTCCGCTGAGAAGTTTTCTCCACTAGGAATCCACTCAATATCAAATTGTTCAAATTGAGCTAAAAATTCAATGGACAGTCCCACGTATATGGACAGAGTCATTTCCTTAGTTTGATAGTTTTCATGCACCTGATTTACAATAAGTTATGATCACTATGGACTTGATTATGAATTACCTTCATTATGTGTGCCATTTTTAAACTGGCAATAAGTACTTCATACTCTACGACATTATTCGTTGCTTTAAACTCTATTCAATCTGCCCCATATAGCGTTTTCTTGTCTAGAGTAATAAATACATATCATATTCCTACCCCTTTCTCATTTGATTCACCATCTACATAGCATTGCCAAATCTACAAAGTGTCCTCTATTTCATTGCTAGGCTGCGTTGTTAGGGTGGTGTATTCCATAATGAAATCTGCTAAAGCTTGACCGTTGATGGCATTGCATGGGCAGTAAGAGATATCATATTGACTCAATTCAATGTCCCACTTTAAAAGGCAACCTAATGTTTTGGGCTTTTATAGTATTTGCTTTAATGGTTTATTTGTTAGCACTTTGATGGGAGGCACTTGGAAATATAGTCGTAGCTTTTGAGCAGTAAGTAGTAAATTATAAGCTAACTTTTCTATCATTGAATAATTTAGTTCGGCTCTAATTAGGCGCTTGCTAGTGAAGTATACCGGTCTTTGTACACTTGCCTCTTCTCGCACTACTGCTACACTCATAGTTCTGATTAGTCATAGTCAAGTATATAAATAAAACTTCACCTGAGACCGGCTTTGAAAGTATGGGTGAATTGACCTAGTGGTCTTTCAATACTTCAAAAGCTGCTTTGCATTCCTCTGTCCATTTGCAATTCCTATCCTTTTTTATTTGATCGAAGAAAGGAATGCATTGGTTCGTGGCCTTAGAAATAAATTTTCTTAGGGCCACCCCTTTCCCATTTAGAGTTATCATGCCTTTAGGCATTTTTAGGACTTTCATCTTCCTAATAGCTTCAATGTTCTTTGGATTGACTTCTATTCCTCCAATACTCACAATATATCCCATAAATTTCTTAGGCCGGATTGTAGAAGTACACTTTAATGGATTTAATTTTATCCCTACCTTAGGGTTGCAAAGGTTTCCTCTAACTCTTGTACATAGGCCAAAGCAGCTTTGGACTTGACTAACATGTTATCGACATAAACTTTGACATTCTTGCTAAATTGGTCCTCAAACATCTCATTAACTAACCTCTAATATGTCACCTCCACATTCTTAAATTTGAATGGCATGACCTTATACAAATACCGCCCTTTGTCGGTAACGAAGCTTGTATGTACCTAATCAGGTTCGAATGTGGCTATTTGATTGTATTCGATATATGCATCCATAAAATTCAACAACTTGTGCCTACTAGTTATATCAACTAACTGATCTATTCGTGGCAATAAAAAGCTGTCTTTAAGGCATGCTTTGTTAAGGTTTATGAAGTCTATACAAGTCCTTCATTTTCCATTAGATATTTTCACCAGATACAGATTCGTTATCCACTTCAAGTAATACACATCTCAACCAAATCTATTTTCCTTTAGCTTCATAATTTCTTCATGAAGGGCATTATATCTTTCCTGATCTATGGTATGCCATTTTTGTCTAACTGGGTGTGCATCAGGATCTATATGGAGGGCGTGACATATTATTGCGGGGTTGATTCCTTTCATATCTAAGTGGGTCCAAGTGAAGACATCATAGGATCTCTTTAGGAAATTGGTTAACTCAGTGCGTAGTTTGTTGCTCAAGATTTTTCCAGTCTTCATGATTTTGGTCGCATCCGAAAGATCTATTTGGATGTCTTCCATGTCATCTACTAGCTCTAGGTCTTTGCTTTTCATTCCCAAAGGAGGGTCCACTTCCTTTTCTATGTCTTATGGTTCTGATGAGACTGCACCTTCTTAGAGTGGGGAAGTATTTGATAGATACTCACTACAACAAAAAAGAACTTTCGCAGCGTTTTACCATTGCTTCCATAATTATTCGCAGCGTTTCAAAGAACGCTGCCTAATGTTATGTTGCAATAGAGTTAGGGAATACGGAGTTTCTAAAACGTTGCTAAAAATAGGCTACTGAAGCCTTTACGAAACGCTGAGTAAATAAATTTGCAACGTCTATTAAACGATGTAAAATCATTCAGCAGCGTTTTTGAGAACGCAATCTCACAACATGTTTCAAGTAGAACTAGTAATATACAACAATTTTGCTATATTTTACAGTTACTGCAGCAATTTTAAAACAATTATAAAAGCCATAAATAATGTATTCAAAAAAAACTGCTCAATTTATAAAAGACTAATAAATATAATATGATATTGTAAGCAATTATAAAAGCTAAACATAATCAAAGCTACATCAATTTCATATAGTGTTATCCTGCATTTTGGTCAAAGCCGGAATACCAAACAAATCGACAAGAAAGGATGGATATCAGGGTCGGAGTTCACTTGGAAACAAGGCTGCAATGGATATCGTCAAAATTTGGCCGAGCTCCGATCAGGACGGAATCGATTGGAGATGATGATGAGGACTAGGAGAGGCTACGTTTCAAGTTTCAGGTTAATCGGAGCTTGTACGGAGGAGATACGATCGATACAAGGTAGGAAGAAGGTACTGTTCGAATCCATCATCTCCATACCCACACCTCACTTCGAATCCATCACATTCGACTCCAACAAGTTCGACTCCATCTGCTTCGTACCCATCAGAGCGGACCCAATGGAACAAGCTTTAGTTCGAATCCATAGATGTCACTATACTTTGAATTGGTCCTAAGCCTCGGTTCGAATCGATAGGGATGAGGCCATGGTTCGTATCCATCTAACGCAAGCCTCTGCCTCGAATCGATTAGAACGGATCACACTTCGAATCCATCGAAGCCAGTACTTACTTCGAATCCATCGAGGAGAGATCCTTCGAATCGATATAAGTGGTAGAAGCTTCGACTCCATTTGGAAACTATCTTCGAATCCACTAAGTCCAAGCAGCGAAAATGATGGAGTCGACCCAGTAAAACCCGAAGGAAAAGCTGGATCAACCCAAGAAGTGCGCGCGCCACATCACCGTTTGCACGCACCAACCATCGAGTCGACCCTATCTATTCGAAGGGGTCGATTCGAACCACTTATGTTTACCGGAAACGTAACCTTGAATCGATCATAACCCAAGATCTATAAGTCCAAATGCTATGAAATTTTCATAGTAGCTTACTGGCAACCTAAGGAATGTTCATGCCAAATTTCATCTCAATCGGAGCAAAACTTGATCGATTCGAAGCAAGGGTCGAATCGATCCCAAAGTGGGCCCGGATTTCCAGAAAGCGGGCATGTGGGCCCCCTGACGTACTGGAACTGGTCTCCCTTCAATTTAGGCGAAATATCAGCCTCCTGCACCTATAAATAGACCCCCAGATCATTCAGAAAAGGGGTCGGACAATTTAGAGAGATAAAAAGCGCCCAGACTCTACCAGATTTACTCCAGTTCGCCATTGCTGCTTTAGGTTCAGATTATAATCATAAAATCCGTTGTACTACGCGATAGGAAATTGTAATCTTCAAGCATCGATCAATAAAAGATAAAAACTTTGAAGTGGACGTACGCCGGAGATAGCCGAACCACTATAAATTGCGTGTCACTGTTCATTATTTCTTGATTGCTGCTTGTTACTTACTTAAGATCTGTGATTTGTGTGTGAATACTGTTGATTCGTATTCATACGCTGGTGCTTTCACTACACTTGGGGTTTGTGACCATTTTTGGTGCAAACACTTTGGTGCTTTCACTGAGAAGGACTAGCACCCGCTACACCAGATTCAAAGTTTAGATTCGAAAGTTTGAAGGATTCAGATTGACTCTACAATGACTCGACAAACAAGTAGAAGACAAAGAGCTGAGAGAAGCCAACAAGGAGGAAGTCAAGAGGCATCCTCCGAAGCTGGAGAAGGACAAGCTCCGATTTACATTACCAGAGATGAAATGGAAGCTATGGCAAATTCATTGCATGAGAGGTTGCTGAAGAGTCAACAGGATATAATACAGACTTTCTTCGAGCAGATGAGAGCTGCAGGAACACAGAACCTTGGACCAACTATAGCGACTGCAAATGTGGAACAAGGAACTAGGGTTGCGGAACCCAATGGAGGACAGAATACAGAACCGGAAGGCAATCAACAAGGACTTGGGGGCAGGCCCGCGGGATCCAATGCAGGAGGACCTTTGGAAGGAGTTCAACAGGCTAGGGCAAACGTTGCTGCTAATGAGCCACACGAAGAATATGTGCCGGAATTCCCACGAGAGCATGGGGGGCAACCTCTGACGGACAATGCTGGATTAATGGAAATCATTAGGAAGACTATGCGTGGAGGTTCGACCAATAGAGACTTGGAAGGAGTGAACAGGAGTCCGTTCGCTCGAGAAATCAGGATGGCTCAGAATCCACCTAAGTTCAAGTTACCTAGCGTGGAAGTATATAATGGAAAGGCTGACCCGACTGATCACTTGATGAGATACACTAAACACATGGAAGTGCTGGGGGCATCGGAGGAAGTGATGGCCAGATGTTTCCCTTTATACTTGACAGACCTAGCGGCAATGTGGTTTAGGCAGCTAGAGGAAGGATCTATCAGGAATTGGAGGGAATTGGTGGACGGGTTTTTGGGACAGTTTCGGGTTCATATCAAAAGACCTAAGAACGTGATGACGTTAACATTGGTAAAGCAAAGAACGGATGAATCGCTTAGAGCATTTTTAACTCGATTTAATGCGGCGGTTTCTTCGGTGGATCGGCCGGATCCATCGATGGTTTTGATGGCGGCAGTGTCGGGAGTCAGAGAGGATTCAGATTTTAAGGTATCTTTAGTACGAGACCCACCACTGGATCTTGGGGAATTCTTTCACGAAGCTGAAAGATTTCTTCGGCAAGAAGACGCATGTATGGATTTAAAGCTAAAGGAGGTGAATGTGACCGGGGGTGGAGGACCATCCGACGGAAGCTCGGATAAAGATAAAGGAAAAAGGAAGCTGGACGAAAACTCTGAAAAAGCTAGGAAGCGATGGAAGGATCCAGGTTTTCCACATACACAGAATTAAACAAGACACTAGAGCGGATATAAATGGAAACTCGGAATCGCCTTCCTTACCGGAGGCCGGCTAGGAGAGAACCATCCGAGCGGGAGAGGGCATCAGGAAAGCATTATCTCTTCCACGATTTGGACGAGCATGATACCAATAGCTGCAGGCACCTAAAGGACATAATTGAGGAGCATGTGAGGAATGGACAGTTGAGGCAGTATGTTGGGGCTCGGAATGCAGCAGTGGAGCAGGATCAACCACCGTCTACCTCAAACCATGAGGATATGAGGCACAGGAATAATGGTTGATTGGTCATCAATTGATCAGGATAATATGAAATAAGTAACAAACCATTGGCGAGCAACCGATTCATTTACACATGTATGGGGACGGAGATAGCCCCTAGGCATGCTCTGAGTGATGATAAACCGCAAAGCCATGGTTTGCGAAATCTGTCTTTTGTTTTTGGATTGGACACTTAGTTTTCTGGTTTGGTTTTTGGAGTTTGGATTGAACTCCTGATTTTGCTTGTTTTTCTGGTTTTGGCATTCATTCGGATGATTGTTCTCCGTTTTGGATGATGGTTTCGATTTTTGATATGGATTTCTGGTTTTCCGATTTGATTTGGATTGGATCTTGATTGGATTCTTTTTGGTTTTTGATAAACGGTCGTCAGGTATGGATTATGCCTGGCAAGGGGTGAGTCGTTCTGCCCGAACGCGGTAAAGTGACTCATTCAGGTCGTCGAGTATGGACTATGCTCGGCAAGGGTCCGGAGTGACCAGGATTCGGCCTAAAACTTAGGCCCCCTATTATCGATTATTTTTTCAGGTCGTTGAGTATGGACTATGCTCAACAAGGGTCCGGAGCGACCAGGATTCGGCTTAGGACTTAAGCCATGGCATTACTTACGTCCAGGGACACTGGACCACGGTCGTCGAGTATGGACTATGCTCGGCAAGGGTCCGGAGTGACCAGGATTCGGCTTAGGACTTAAGCCACGGCATTACTTATGCCCAGAGAGGTCAGCTTAACGTCCAGGGACACTGGACCACGGTCGTCAGGTGTGGATTGCGCTTGGCAAGAGCCCAGAGAGGTTATGGATTTGGATATCGACCCGAAGAGGTCCTGGATTCGGTTATTGGCTATTGGATAAGGATGGATTAGGATTCGGTCGTCGGGTTCAAACGGATATAGATTTGGCTAAGGCTTTGGTTATTGGGTTTGGAGTTGGGCATCGACACCGAGCAGTCAATGATGATGCACTTGTATGATGTGGCTATGGACTTTGGATATCGGATACGGAACTATTCAAAACACGCCTTCTTATCACAAGGCATGTTTTGGGGGGCAAATTTTATCCCGCATTTTGGTCAAAGCCGGAATACCAAACAAATCGACAAGAAAGGATGGATATCACGGTCGGAGTTCACTTGGAAACAAGGCTGCAATGGATATCGTCAAAATTTGGCCGAGCTCCGATCAGGACGAAATCGATTGGAGATGATGATGAGGACTAGGAGAGGCTACGTTTCAAGTTTCAGGTTAATCGGAGTTTGTACGGAGGAGATACGATCGATACAAGGTAGGAAGAAGGTACTGTTCGAATCCATCATCTCCATACCCACACCACACTTCGAATCCATCACATTCGAATCCAACAAGTTCGACTCCATCTGCTTCGTACCCATCAGAGCGGACCCAATGGAACAAGCTTTAGTTCGAATCCATAGATGTCACTATACTTTGAATTGGTCCTAAGCCTCGGTTCGAATCGATAGGGATGAAGCCATGGTTCGTATCCATCTAACGCAAGCCTCTGCCTCGAATCGATTAGAACGGATCACACTTCGAATCCATCGAAGCCAGTACTTACTTCGAATCCATCGAGGAGAGATCCTTCGAATCGATATAAGTTGTAGAAGCTTCGACTCCATTTGAAACTATCTTCGAATCCACTAAGTCCAGGCAGCAAAAATGATGGAGTCGACCCAGTAAAACCCGGAGGAAAAGCTGGATCAACCCAAGAAGTGCGCGCGCCACATCACCGTTTGCACGCACCAACCATCGAGTCGACCCTATCGATTCGAAGGGGTCGATTCGAACCACTTATGTTCACCGGAAACGTAACCTTGACTCGATCATAACCCAAGATCTATAAGTCCAAATGCTATGAAATTTTCATAGTAGCTTACTGGCAACCTAAGGAATGTTCATGCCAAATTTCATCTCAATCGGAGCAAAACTTGATCGATTTGAAGCAAGGGTCGAATCGATCCCAAAGTGGGCCCGGATTTCCAAAAAGCGGGCATGTGGGCCCCCTGACGTACTGGAACTGGTCTCCCTTCAATTTAGGAGAAATATCAGCCTCCTGCACCTATAAATAGACCCCCAGATCATTCAGAAAAGGGGTCGGACAATTTAGAGAGATAAAAAGCGCCCACACTCTACCAGATTTACTCCAGTTCGCCATTGCTGCTTTAGGTTCAGATTATAATCATAAAATCTGTTGTACTACGCGATAGGAAATTGTAATCTTCAAGCATCGATCAATAAAAGATAAAAACTTTGAAGTGGACGTAGGCCGGAGATAGCCGAACCACTATAAATTACATGTCACTATTCATTATTTCTTGATTGCTGCTTGTTACTTACTTAAGATCTGTGATTTGTGTGTGAATACTGTTGATTCGTATTCATACGCTGGTGCTTTCACTACACTTGGGGTTTGTGACCATTTTTGGTGCAAACATATAGCATAAAACTAAGTCATACACAACATTTCATATGTTTTAAGCACAAATGTTAGCGATATAAAATCTTACAAAAAGGAGCTTGCTAAAGGAGAAAATATAAATCATGGAAAGTTCAAGCCCGTCTCCTTCAAAAGTCCAATATGCCTATGAAAAATATATGCAATTAGAGATTAGCAATAAAAGAGAACAAATATGGTATAATATGAAATTTTTGAAATGACATCTATTTAACCATAATGGCGAATGAAATGACGGGTACACTAGTGATTCCTATACACAGTAATAACAATTATTTCACTAGCAGCACCTTCCTTCAACTATATTTCAAAAGTTTGTGTCCATTTGTAGTTGGAATTTTCAAGTTGTTCATTCTCTATTAAGTATCATGTTATCCAACGATTTATTTCTCAAATCCGATGGCTAAAATGAAGAGGCTACAAACTGCATGTGTGTGAATGTGCACATGCATGCACGTATACATATAGAATACTAATTTAGCATCCAAAATTCAAATATGAATTGATAATCCGAATAATAAAGCTCACCTCATAATCAGTTTGTGATACAGTCTCTCTACTTCTTTGATATTTGTCAACCCATGGACGGACATCTGGATCAGCAGCTAGCTTACTTTCTATTGCTATTTGATTGGGACCAAGAAATGCGGACATTACAGCTAGCTACAGACAAGTAATTTCACTTAGCTCTCCATGTAGAAATGCATGCTTTAAAAATTGATGATGCCATGTATGTTCCAAATCATGGATTTTGTAATGAACATAAGTTTGTCTTGTATTCATAACGATAGGTTTGGAAAATTAAGTCACAAGGATAATGTGGAGACAGATAAATCATCATATGATACAACCATACCTTGTTCCAATTTTATTCTACATTTTGAATATATTGAATTAAATCTCATATCTCACTGTTTTATTTATATAAATATAAGAGCATTTGTTAGATATAAAAAATACACAGGGAATAAGTTTCGGAAGGGAAAAAATTAACAAGATGACAATCTTAACTGCTTACAAAGTGGAGTATTCACTGTCAAGTTTAGTGCGCTCTAATACCTATCAATAGATCCAAGTCCAAGTGTCCAACATATCCATGAATCTCTCTTAAACAAAAAATAAAAATAAAGTACCTACCAGGGACCAAAACAATAGCAGTGAGCTTGTCCTTCATCTCCTGAACAGAAGCATTTGTCCCACTATGGCACTCTCCCCTTTCGATCAACGTCTTGAGAGTTTGTTCGTCAAAATTTCTATCAAACAAGCCCTACTAAAGTGCAATTTCAAAATGTCAAAGTAAAACATTAAAAATAACTTTTGATTGCACCTAAGCATGGCTTTCGTCTATGTGCTTATAGGTTCCCACTTATTCAAACCTTCTTAGAAAGAGTGATTAAACTGCACAATAAAAGGTAAGGAAAAAATTGGCTCTTCTCAAAGTAATAAAGGGTAAACATTTTAGTGTTGGCATACTACTGTAGCACGAAAGCCTTTGGATCGAATCTGCATGGAGTTTGTTTGAAATAATTATAAAAATTAAATCACAAACCGTAGGCGAGTTATAAAAACTTCAAAGATTGATTTTAAACTACTAAAAAAATCTGTTAGGATTTAATACTACGATTACAAATTAATCCGTAATTAATGAACTATATCAAGTAGTGTTAATTAAAAATCGAACCTCTAATCAAAATTAATCAAATAAAGTTGTACGAATCTCAATTAACAGAACTCCTTAGTCCTTTCTAACATAAAAAATAAAATCAAAACAAAGAGAGAATGCATGGACAACAAATTGAGTAACATAAATAAAATAGACAATTACTATGCCACTTGCATGATTCACACATGGTTCCGAAGAAAGGGTACTATTATTAGGACATTTCTGATAAATTTATCCCCTACATATTTTTGTTTCCTCCCAGCCACCTGAACCACACCCTCAACCATCTCCTTCACTCCAGCAAATCAACACATCACCTCACAACTTGAAACAAATCCAAACTGCTTCTCAACCCCATCTCAAACTACTGTACCACACACTGCAAACACCAAACTCACTTCCTATCACATACTACATACCACTTCCTCCCAAACTCCTCTGCAAACTATCTCCCTACAAACCACAAACCTGCCTAAAATACAACCATCAAATACGCCTCCATCATAGTGAATCACCAACTAAACCAACCACTCACACAGTCAACTTGCAACACACCCATCCAAACCAACCGTTGTTCAACCAACACCCTCCTTCTCCCACCACTATCCAATTCAATCCACACAGTATAAAAGCATCTTTATCTAATTCTACTTAATAATATGATCATTACATGTGTGCAAAAGAAACTAAGGAAATGCCTAGTTTTAACTGCCTCAGTTTTCTTATAATTGCTGTGAGAACAACTGCAAATAGTTAGGGACAATTAACAATAGAAAATAATTCATACATGTACAAATAGAAACTAATCATGTCTTGAATAAGTATGCCAAGGAAATTTACTTTATACATTTTCATTAAAATGTGATTGCTTAATATGTGTGCTTTGCATGCTAATTGGTTATAGGAATAAAAGATGTAGTTCCACCTCCTGTACCTAGTGCTTTCCATGATGTATATATTGCAACCGAGCTTATGGATACTGCTCTTCATAATATCATCCGACCCAATAAAGATTTATTTGAGGAATAATGTCAGGTAACCTCCATATCCTACACGAATAAAAATTTAATTAGTCAATGAACACTGTTAAATTTGTCCTTTTTTCTTTTGAAATTATGCAGTATGTTCTAAACCAAGTTGTGAGAGGGATTGAAATGTAATTATAGGATACATTAGAGAAAAACAAGTATACATGGTTCTGTTTCTTAATTGATAAGTACAATTATTCAACAACATTGGTAATAGATAGTTCAGAAGACTCTCTACAAAATAAAAATATACTATCATATAGAGAGCTAAAGGCTGGTTCATCACTATGTAATAAAAATATACTCTCTACAAAATAAACTTGACAAACGGATTGCTAGTAAATTTTACTGCACAACTTTTGTCAGCAAAAAACCATGTCTAAGCAGCAAAAGCAAAATTTACTACCCAAAACTATTGGGCACCAATATGAAATATATTTTATAATTTATTGTTGTTGTTATAAACATAGATAATTTTTATAAAACTTAATTAATTTATTATTATTATTTTATTTAAAACTTAGTTAACTTAGCTAAATTATTATTATTCTTATTATTATAAATTTAGTTAATTTTTATAAAACTTAGTTAACATGGTTAATATTTTATAATTTATTATTATTATAAACTTAGTTAATTTTTCTAAAACTTGGTTAACTTATTATTATTATTATTATTTATAAAACTTAGTTAGCTTAGTTAAGTTATTATTATTATTATAAATTTAGTTAATTTTTATAAAACTTAGTTAACTTGGTTAATATTTTATAATTTATTATTATTATTATTAACTTAGTTAATTTATTATTATTATTATTATTTATAAAACTTAATTGACTTAGTTAAATTATTATTATCATTATTATAAATTTAGTTAATTTTTATAAACTTAGTTAACTTGGTTAATATTTTATAATTTATTATTATTATTATTAACTTAGTTAATTTATTATTATTATTATTATTTATAAAACTTAATTAACTTCGTTAAATTATTATTATCGGTATTATAAATTTAGTTAATTCTTATAAAACTTATTTAACTTGGTTAATATTTTATAATTTATTATTATTATTTTATTATTATAAAATTAGTTAATTTCACAAAATGTAGTTAATTTTATAAACTTAATTAATCATTATTATTACTATTATAAACATGTTAATTTTAATAAAACTTAGTTAACTTTGTTAAAATGTTATAATACTTAGTTAATTTTTATAAACTTATTTAATTTTTATAAAGCTTAGCTAATTTTTATAATATTTAGTTAACTTAGTGAAATTATTTTTATTAATATAGATTTTGTTATATTTTATCCAGCAAAATATATGAATTATACATGATGTAAGGAATATGGTTTTAGTAATATTAATGGCATGATGTAAGGAATTATGGTTTTCTATCCAGCAAAACATATGAATCTAGAGTAGTCTATTGATGAATATAACAAAACTGAAAAAAACGAAGTGCACTAGAATAATATTTCAAATGAAAAAATATATAATCAAACACGATGAAAAACTTTACCCTCACTTTCATGTTCGGCTTTTCCTTGTCCATGTTACAGCATACTCCAAATTTTAGTGCACCTATTATTCCGAGGTTTCAACATATTCACTCACCTTGTAGGAGTCAAGTCCATGACTGTTTCAGCATGTTCATTCACCAAGCAACAGTCTGCTTATAGCAGCCTAGTCAATACCTGTATCACTCATTCACCATCCAATAGTCAACTCATTAACAACGCTTCAGCTCGATTGCAAGTCTATGCTTCAGTCCATCATCAATTCCATGTATTAGTAATGTTTATATGAGTTATCACCTACCATGTATTAGTAATGTTTATGTGAGGCATAAGTTGAGTAATCCTAAGTACTTGAACTATCAGTTTTAAGAAAGAAAAAAGAAAAGTCATTTTCATAAAGCAATAAAATGCAATAACATACAAATGTTCTGCAGGTGTCATGGGAGCTGGGTTCATGAGTATCAGAAAGGGGTTCTGAAACACAACTGCTCCAACCGGTCATCAGGTTGTAGCCCTTCATGTGCAAGTAGACTGCTCAGTGTTCCTCAACATATCACTCTAGTCCTGATCTGCATTTCCCTTAACGTCTTATTTTTGTGCAATGACTCCAGCCTTGCTTTGCTTGTACATCATCTCAATATGCCATCGACTTGCATGTGCACCACTTACTTCAGTCATTATTTTCAACTTTCATGTAGAAAAATCAAAGAGCATAACGAACAAAATTACCAAACAAAACTGGGAAATTACGAACAGAACAATTTTTTACCAAATATGATATTTCTCAGTTTTGATTGAGAGTGCATAGGTCTCCTTTAAAGTATTCTTGAGAAACTGTATCCTAAAACAAACTGTGAAATTCTTATTCTAAATGTTGATCTAAAATAGAAGAACCAACTATAAATGTATTTCAAAAAACTTATATACAGATACACACACACACATACATACATACATATATATATATACACACACACACACACACACATATATATAGAGAGAGAGAGAGGAACTAACATGTTTTTAGAAAACAACTACCAACTATATAATCACGTGTTGGATGTGGAAAGAAAACAATGGATACAACTGTAGAGTAGTATTCTGCAACCACTACAACCTGTACTAGTTAATGAAATATTATATAAGCAACAACTTACATAGTTAAAGTTTACCACTAAGAGCTCTACATTACATGATACAAAGCTTCAACAGCTGCATTAAAGAGAAAAATAGTTTCGGTGATAGAATATAAAACTAAACTCCTGAATTCTTTACATATAGTTTCAAAGTCATACACAATACAATGTCAAGTTTGATATACAGAGCATGCATCATATATGGAAAATTACTAGCATGCTACAATCATTGTTTAATTCCACATGTGCATAATGCATCAGTTGTATGGCAGTGCGGGTATAATGGTTTATTTTGAAAATTAAATATTTTTAACTAATGTATCCAAGAGTGCACATGCCTATTAATTGACAGAGGTCAAAATTTAATAGTGCTTCCAAAGTATTAGAGCATATCTCACTTTGACATGAAATTTTTATGGTGCTATAAGTTCTTAATGGTGCACATGCCTGTTAGTTGACAGAGGTCAAAATTAATGGTACTATAAGTTGTACACGTGAATTTTTTATCATATGTTAGATTGGTTGACTTTTTAAAAAAATCAAGTAATTAACCAATAAATTGCTAATGTGGTCGGGTTTTCTCTAATATCATACTAGGTTATAGGCTACGCCTATATAAACCAAGGTTCAAATTTCGTAATTTTAATTTCATTTCTTTCATTTGAGATATATCGTACTTCAAAAGTTAATATAATTATAGGTTTCAATTGTTATAGGCATGCTTGTATTAATTATTTCAACTATTATTGATTTTTATTGATTTTCACAATATTTTTCTATAGAGTTGGTTTGGAATTGACAAAATTTTAACATTTTTTCTAAAACTTTTAAAATTTTGTACATTTTTTAGTATATTGTCATATCTACATACTGCATTTTCTTCCGCTTTCTAAGTTATATCTTTTTTTAGCACTTGAAGACCACAATTGTAATTTAGGCAAAAACTAAAATCCAGACCGACATTTTTAACCATACTATAATCTGTAAATGATTTGTTTATCTTAAAAACAAGATACCTCGAATAAATGCAGATGACCCCTATCCCAGGCTTGATCAATATCACAATTTTGATCTAGAAATGTTGCCTCTGTGATAAGAACTATTCCTCCTAAGGAGTCTGCATTTTGTGGCTCCGATATAAAATCTGATGTAGAATAGATCATAAGTAGAAAAACTTAATTATTCATTGTTATTAAGTTTGAAATTAATTTTGTCAAACTTTATATTCAAAGACTATCTTTAAAACTACAAATTCAAAATTACTAACAAAATACATGTGCAAAAGGGCTCTTACTTTGATGTAGCAATTTTGATCAAGGTTACAGCGATGAAGGACTTCATCAATCGCCAAGGGATTTTGACCTCGGAGAATCTCTAGAATATCAGCTACCTTTTACCTAAATTCCTAAATGATTGATACAAAACATCAAAACCTGAAAGCTGTAGAAATTAATAACCAAGAACAAGATACAAAAACATTATGAACTTACTCTAGATAATGTTTCAAGTTCAAAATGGTGCACATCTCTGTCACCATCTTTGGTCAAACGCATGTTTTTTTACCTAAACCGATAGTTATAATAATTAAAGTAAAACTAGCATAAGAAATGTAAAAGTAGAAAGACTGTAAATGCGTTCTACATTTGTACCAATCTTATATTTATATGTTATGCAGTTATAGATGAAGTGTAGCTCTAATGCTGATAAACAAAAGTATTAAAGATGAGACGAGCACCATGACACTAATAGTTGCTAGTGCCAAACTAATAAGTAAAACTTAAGAGCAGCGTTTACAACATAGTTTATAAAAGCACCCGAAGTAAGAATAAAAAGTCTAGAGTTAATATATAACATTTTCTGATTTAATATTTGGGATCAAAGTGACAGTGTAGATGTTTGTTCCAAGGACTCTTGTATGAGTGCTACAAGCATGAACATTAACCATCTTCCAAGCTGGATGTACTACTTAAATTAGTCTATTAACTTTACTTTTATGAACTGGTTGTATGGTTGTGCTCGGGTGTTTTTTGAGCAAATAACTGTCAGTTTGATTTTGATAACTTTATTTATCAAATCTAAGTTGGAATGGCTAAAACGAAGATATTGAGCAACATTAATCACAGGTTTTTAGCTTGGATGATGTGGTAGAAGGCTATTTGGAATATTGAGCAGCAACTGAACACTAGACCCTCAAACTAATACAAGCAACAATCGAACCATAATCTACAGTGAATGCATAATATCAATTTCATTATCATCAATGCCACTAACTTCCTTCGCAACATACTTCCCTATATAAAAAGAGAGATTTAAACCTGGCAAGACAATACAAGTTTCATTCCCTTCAGTCGAAGTGCCTTCAAAAAAGTAGCCTTCCAACTCAAGTGCCTTTACATCCACCTTTGCCATCGCCCTTCTAAACTCCTTTTCCTTTTGCTTAGCCTTTCCTATTGACAAAATGAATCTGACCAGTGCTGTTAATGCTACCTCGCTTGGCAGGTTACGACGGCTCTGTTAATCGCACTAGAGGAGAATGGATGCAGAACTAAAGGAGAAAGCTGCGAAAAGGAGGACCAAACTTATGAAAAGGAGGTACTAGACCGGTGACTCAAATCAAAGAAGAGGGGAGCAGTGTTTGTTGGAGGAGGGAAAAGAAGTGCAGTGTTGATCGACAAGTTTTGGGGAAAGTAATTTGGATGTTTGAGAGGGAGAAAGAATTGGGGAAAAGTGTGAAAGTAATTAGGGCATTTGGGAGGGAAAGCAATTTGCATACAAAGAAAAAGACCCGCGTAAAGAGATTTTGGAAGAGGCAGCGTTTTGTTAATATTTGATTATGTTTTGAGACATAATAAGCAGCATTTTGTATTAAAAAGCTGCATGCTGGTGCTGCCAAAAATGAATTTTCTTGTAGTGCCTGCACAAACATAGAATCATTCTCATATATTCCAACCATACGCAAATAATTTTTTTTTCTTTTCTCGCGGATACTGTGGTCATGATACGGCCTGTTTCAGTATCTACCTTGGTACTAAGTCCCAATGCAGTCCTTTGAACTAGCTTATTATTTTCATTTTTATATAAATCAAAGGACATAACAGTATAATATCAAATAATTTTATTGCTCGAATTCAAAGTTACATCGTATAGTTCCCTAGCTAATAATTGCTCCCTCCATGAACTCCCAACTCCTGCTAAGGTGTGAAACTTCATAAGCAAGTCTTTCTGGGAGATAACCGCTCCTATCTCTATAAATGTTGCTCTCCTTAGGAAAGCACTGTTTAGAGACCGTTAGTCTATTGAGGAAGCTTTCGTAAAAAAATATATGCAGCAGCGAAGCTCCCATGGTGACAAGAAGTCGGGCCATTCCTATTGAGACGGTTGTTGTATTATTGAAGCCATATATTGATTTTGGACTTGGCTTCTGGATCTCAACTGGAAGTCCCATTTTGTCATGCTTCTTTAAAGATAAACATTCACGGAGCTTCCTGAATCCATTAAAACTTTCTTCATTGTGCAGTTGGAGATATCCACGGTTACTACGGGGGTCCTAATGTGGGAATGCGACCCCAACCGAGTCTGCAAAAGTAAAAGTAATATATGGCACAAGCTTCTGCTTGATGTGGAATAAAGTTCATTGCTTAGTACGAGCTTATTGCATATACTTCTCTTACTCCTTTTAACTCCAGCCTACAAGGTAGGTCCCCCATGAGTGGAAGCGATGAGAGCATTGGGGTTCCCTACTAGACCTTCATAAGGGTCAGGAAATTGGTTCTATGTAGGAGTGACTAGAGTATCTTTTCAATAAGTTCCCATATAACCTTCCTAAAGGAGCCTTTCAATTTCATTCTTTAGATGGCAACGGTTGTCTGTATGGCATTGGTTCACTATAAGGAACCTGGAATATGCACTGTCTTTATTCGGCTTAGCTTTCTTCCCTTTATTTAGACGTTATATGCTAATTCTATCCTAGTCAAATCGTAGATCTAGCTTGAAGTGTGAGTGAGTAAGGTTTTTGTTGTAAAGTTAAATTCTTTTATTCTTTCTGCAGTTAGTTTGTTGTACGTTTCTACCACCTTTCGATCATTATTTGCTGGGGCAGTCCTTTCCACAGACATTGTCCTGGCTGCTCTTGCTTCTCCGGTGAGTATGTACCCATTGGCTCTTTCATAGAACGCTTTCATGCTTTAACATGGTTTCCTACTGTTTTTATCCTATATGTCCATGTTTTTTCTTATTCAACAGTGGATGTCATCAATAACGCCTCCTCACTAGTGACACCAATCCTCATTGCTTCTTCCTTGAAGTGTTTGATGAAGTTGCATAAGCTTTTATTATCCCTCTGCTTAAGTGAAGATAGGGTACATGGGTCTGGGAACTATGTCTCCCTGCATGGAATTGTCTAAGGAAGTCTGTAGGCAACTGCGCCCAAGAGTGGATTTCTCCTGGTGTATATCTCGAAAACTACTTAGGGGCTGCTCCTACAAGGTATACTAGGAACAACTTACAACTAGCCAACCTCCCTACCTCTAATATGTCCATATAATACTCGAACGTGCACAGATGGTCGTCCGGTTTTGAGGACCCATTGCATTTTTCAATGGTTGGGGCGTTGAAGTTATCAGGGTAATATATCTCCATGATCGCTTCACTAAAAGGGGATGAACACTCTTCTCTCATTTCGTCCTTATTGTTCCGCTCATATATTCTAGCCAGCTACTATATATGGGCTTTCAATTCCCGTATCTCTTCGTCCTTCTAACTTACACGTAATGAGCCGCTTTTACAGGCCGAGTTGGCCTCATTCACGTCTTATGTGGTTTGGTTTATATTCTTTTCTAGCAATGATGGATTTATATTTACTGATTTTACTTTGACGTTTGGATTTATCGAGGCCTTATTCTTTGCCCTTGGTCTCAAACTGAGTAGTCCAATGTCACCATTCTCATTAAAGAGAATGGCGTGTTTGTCCATTGCTTGCACTTGTTGTGCAGCAGGCAGATGGTAGTGGTGAGCTATGGAGCTATGAGTGTTTGATGATCTTGTAGGGTTTTGAGCCACTAGCTTCTCATTGCTAGCCATTCTTTCATTAAACTGGACAATGAAGACATTAAGGGTGCCGAGAATGAGGTCAGTGGCTATTTTTTATGGTGGACAAAGGGGTTTGGATGAGGAGGTGTAGGGTCTATTACCTAGCTTTGCAGCTAAGTGTTCATGTTATTATTGAGGAGGGGTTGAGAAGTTTTCAGGTTTCATGGTTTGAGTTTTCAGGGAAGTTATGGGAATTGAGTAGGTGGTAGTTTGACTAAGGTTTGCCGGGGGGCTTGCCCTCCTTCTAGTGCCATGAGATTTTTTTTTCTCACAACACCAATTTAATTATGAAGCAATTATGGCTTACCGTAATCAAGAACTAACAAATTTAAGTAGTGTTAAATCTGTCTTAAGGTAGTAATTATGTCGTTGTATGCTTACACAATTATGAAGTTGCACTCTAACTGCTAACTTATATCCAATTAAGGTAAAAATAAAAAAGAATCTAATACTAAAAAGAGCAAGCAAAATGCAAAAAAAGTAAAGGACATAGAAATTTATGTGATTCGAATATCGAAGAATCCTATGTCCATGGGGTCAAATCTTTGCTTATTTATTTCTTTATGGTATAAATTTTTTTAATGGCAAAGAGAGTATAAGTATATTTAGTATAGAATTTAGAAAATGTTCAAATGTCCTTTCTCTTCTACAGTATCCTTCTATATATAGTACTATGATATCACATGGATCGCTAATTCCCTAATTCAACGTTGCTCCTCTGCCATTTGATCCTTCCACGGGTCATTAATCACGTTGCTTGTTGATTTGTGCATGGATTGTTGAAGTGGTTGAAGACATGGGCAAATTCTTTAGGCCGATTTGGATAAAGGTGGGAATTTTGAATTTGAAGCTCGGTGAGATTTTTGAACTTTGAAGCCTTAGGGGCTAATCCCTGGATTCATTACGACGACTGCGATTTACTAGCTTGTAGTTTCATAGCTTCTGAATTGTTCTTAGTCAATGTAATTCCTTTTCGAATGTAGTGATGAAATCTTCTCTTGGTTATTGTTATTTCTTAATTAATGGCATTTAGATTTTCGAAAAACGCCAACGGTGATCTGAGGGCAGTGTTGGTGTTGGTTTCAAGAGGGTGTTGATGTAGATATTTATGAGGTGGCGATGTGGACCTTAAGGAGATAATCTGACTTTTAAAGACAAAGGCAGCATAGTCTCCAAAGGGATGGTGGATTAGACTTTAAAGGGGTGGTGGAACAATATCTCACGAGATGTTGGCACACTCTTCAAGGAGATGTCGGCGCAGTCTTTAAGGAGACGATGATGTGGTCCCTCGGAAGAGGTCTTCGCAGTCTTCGAGGAGACGTTGATGCAGCCCCTACAAAGAGGTTGGCATATTCTTCAAGGAGACGATGATGTAGTCTCTCAGAATAGGTCTACGTGGTCTTTTCCTTCTGTTGGTAGATGGATTCTTTTGGTTTGCTTTTGCTTGTAGGCAACACTTATTTGGCCATTTTTATAGGAGTGGCCTCCCTTTTTGCATCCCCCTATATGCTACTACAATATCGGTGCAATTCGTCCATTGAGATAGCGTAACCTATCTTTGATTTGGCTCAATTGTCGCAGTGTCTACCGTCTTTGATTTCTTTATTACATCGTTAATTGTATATGAGTCGTGCATTTGTCCGGTTGTCTGTAAATGCAGTTTCTCGGGTTTGGAGATGTCCAGCTTTTTACGGTTCCCTCCCTTTAGTGAAGTTGTGGCCGCTTTGCTTTTTCCTTTAGGTTGCGCAGTTTTAACGTACTTATTTCGTTGATTTGCGTCACACGTGTTTACACGAGAAAAATGGTTGTAACAAAAGTGTAAAGTGTCAAGTGTGCCATAAACTAATTACTTTTAATCATTAACATTAGCATAGCCGTATAAATTATCATTAACTGAAGTTTAAATTAGAATTTAATAGACTTTAAATTAATTTAAAAATAAAGTTAAAACAAAACTAGTTATATTTAATCACTGATTAAAATTTTATGTCATAAGTGATAGAATATTTAACTTATAACTTCAATAACAGGTATAGAACTTCTTGCATATGTGTTTCTCTTTAAAAAACATGACTTAAGTTGTATTAATCCTGTAATCATCAGTCATATCTCCGAGTGTATGAATCATGAGAAAATATTTGTCAATGCAAAATGCAACCACAAATATAGTTTTTCGAGGAAAAAAAACAGTTACATCATAACAAAAAGATTGCATTCTTTTGTAAATCCAACAAGCAAAAATGAAGAATACATACCCTTAAGGTCTAATCTTTGTAAATCAAATGTGAGAAAAAATATAAGTTTCAAAACTGCACAATATAAAAAAATCGGTTATTTGATCATTATTATTTCAATAGAAAAAGTGCACCTTAGTAGTGGTGTTCATCGTCGTCGTCGTCGTGTCCATCAGGGTTGCCTCCATTGCCAATCACATCAAGCTGAAACCAAATATATAAAATGTGTACATATTATTAGTTGAATAATGCAATAAAATTTAAGGGTGTAATGATGCAAAATATCCATATATTTTGAACTAGATAACAGTTGCAACATACATCGATTGAATCGCATTGCTTATGTTATTCAAATATGTTCATGTTCCATGCGCATTGCTTATGGTTATTCAAATATGTTCATGTTCCATGCGTTATAGCAGTGCATCAGTCTAATGCCTTCTTGTCTGATATCATGCACCGGACCAATGATGTCATAAATCAATGCATCAAATCAAGACACATTTACATTATTATAGTTCTCAGTATCCGCTTTTTAACGATTGAAAGAATATGATCTTCATCCATCTATCAAGGATGTTGCTTTGCCAATTACTTCATTTAGAGGCTTCAAGACTCTCCTAAACCAACAAAATCTAGTTTCTACAATAAATAAATATATTTTTTCGAAAAGAAATCAGCTATAATAAGAAAATTAACATAAAACAAGTAGCATAAAATCATGTACCATTTTGTAACTGGTGTATTGTTGTATGAATGAAAGATAACGTGGCCCTAGTAAATCTCTTAAAGTAGTAGAAACATGTGAAGCCTAAATTTAAATGGAAGTAAGGAATTCAAAATATAACATTTTGATCAAACTCAATATGAATGATAAAATTCACTAGTATTAAGCTTCATGAGAAAATGGATTCAAAACAAAATACATGTGATTATTCTGATTTCATTTTGATATCATATACCCATGAATAATACAAGTTCACAGAATTTATAATAATTAATGCAATAAAAATTAGTTATATGTTATGATATGATCATTATCGTTATTCTCGCTATTATCCTCTTTTTTCATATATCACTTCAACATCCATAAAATTAAATTATTTATAAAGAAAGCAATAATTTAATAAAAACTATATATACCCACAATGACGTTTAAAATATCAAAATAACTTATTTACCACAAATATGTATTTATATAATACCGTTGGCAAATTCTATTCCAACCCGTACTTTCAATTAGTAGTCTCCCTTCAAAAAAATAAAATTTTAAAGGCAAAGTTACCCCTAGGAAGCCTTCTTTTCAATTCTTTATTTCTTACGTAAGTTTTACCGCCTAAAACACAGAATCTCCAAAATTCTAACCTAATTTTCAAATCATTGAAGAAAATTTTCGTTTTTAAACTGCTAGATGATGATTCTGCAGAGAAGAATGATCTTCGGTCGCAAGCATAGCAGATAATTTCAAAAAAAAATTGCAAATGCAGTCGTAGACTGTCGATTACGGAGATTGGTGATAATCCACGCAGGGTCCCTACTAGGTTCATAGCATGACTGCGCAAATATACTGCATGATTCTGTACACAACCACGCAGAACTTCAGCATGGTATTGACACTAATCCCGTAGTTGCCCTGCGTAGTTGTTCAGTTTATTTTTTTTAACATTTAGCGTTTGATACTTGTTCTGTTGGTTGATGTAGACGTTGAAGATGCGGTTTCGCGTCTTCCACTGTTTTTTTTTTTCCTTTTTTCGTACGGAATGTTTTCGGCATGGTTAAGGGTAATTTTAAAACAAACAGAAAACTACTAAGTAATTCTGTAGGTTTACAAACTTTTTTTAATTTTGGAGGACTGCTAAGTTATTTTGTGGGTCGGAATAGAATTTGTCAATACCAGATAACATTAACTACAAAAGTTTATTCGCCATGTAATAAGGATATGAAAGAGTTGGTTTTGACTTTGGAGTGAGCGTACATCCAAAGATATTTTAAAAGAAAAGTATACTCAGAAAGTTGGGAACTCATAATAGAAAGAAACAAAAGAACCTTGTCCCTTGTATCATATATTGCTGATCGAATATTAAACAATATGTGATTTTTTAACTAAGGCACTAAAACAGGTCCTCTATTATGTAGCACAGAATAATATAAGGCAAACAACATCTAGAACCATCCAGACAAACGATAGTTAAAAGGACAAACAATATGTGTCGAAACTATCGACCATATATGAACACATGATGTATTTATGCCATGATATTAGGAAATTAACACAAAGATAGACTGTTGATCGAACTAAACTTTTGATGAATGCACCGTATGGATAAATCATCACAATACATCCACTGTTATAAAAAAATTCAACGTAGTGGAAAAACAATATTCAAATCTTATAAAAATGCAAGGGGAATACAAATCAGTTATTATCCAAATTGAAACATATCTACTAAGCTTGAATATCTTTTGAAAACATACATACCACTAAATCACCTAATTTTATCATCATCATCATTAAGGGCAACTCCAGTGGTGCAATTACACGCTGAATCGGAGCCAAAAAAATCTCCAGTCGAAGAGTTAAGGCTGAATATTCAGCTTAACGTTCAGGATCCGATTACGGATCCTGAACTGGGCTTGGGCGCCCATTAAATGGGCGCCCAAGCCCACCCTCCCCTTCACCCCCCCTACCGGCTATATCCCGCCTCTACATTCGAATTCCAACAGCTACGAACAGTCATATTTTGACCCCAACGGCTATAAACGGTCATATTTCAAATTACAACGGCTATAAACGGTCATATTTATGATTTCACTACATATACCGGGATATTATTCAGATTGTAATACACACATCTCTTCTTCTATTATAATTATATTCTCAATTCGTTAATATTGAAAGCATGTCTCATCCATTTCAATCATATACCGAAGCGATGAATATGGATAGCTGGGATTTAGATTCTCAACCCTTTCAAAATGTTCATCCCCTTACCGCCCCCCCTCTATCGTTCCATTCTTCGGCTCCATGGTCTGGCGATGAAGATAAGGATTTGTGTTATATTTATTGTCATTTTTCTAACGACTCGGTAAAGGGGAACGACCAAAGTGGAGAGGCGTTTTGGGAAAAAGTCATGAGTGCGTACAATAAAAAACATGTTGAAAAGACGAGGTCAATGTCTGCAATCACTGGTCGTTTTGGGAAGATTAATCGACAAACACAATTCTACGAGTCGCAGATCCACAAAATAAGAACAGCAAATCCAAGTGGAATGGGTGGCGAAGCTGACTTGGTAGCGTTTTGTAAAATTTGATTTTTAATTTACATTCATCTCTGATCACTTTGTAAATATATGATTTTGTGTTTCTGTTTTTGTAGAAGAGAATGGAGAACGATCAATTCTTGAAATTATTTCCAAGAGAAAATGGTACAAAGAAACCACACTACTATCAGTTTGCAAACTGCTATGACTTGCTTGTTAGTCAGCAAAAATGGAACTCAAACACCGCAAAAAGCTTAAGAGATGTCCAGACGAAGTCGAAGGGGAAGAAAAAAACAAGTAGATCTAATTACAATTCTAGTCCAGGCAATTCTTCTCATATGGACTCAAATGAATGCCCGGATAACGAAGACGAAGAAGCAGTTCCCGCATTTGATGAAGACGCTAGACCGATGGGGCAACGAGCAGCTAAGAAGAAAATTGTTGTTCAATCTCAAATCGATTCTCGTTTAGCCCTAATGCATGAAAAACATGCGAGAGAAAATGCAGAACGTCAAAAAGGAAGTGCAGAAAAGCTTGCCGTATTAAAAGAATTGACTCAGATTGAGAAGTGCAGAAAAGTTGGATCACGGGCAAAGTAATCTTGCATAAGTGTTTTGTGAAATGCTTGCTGGTTATGGTTGATATATTTCCGACCCACAACGGAACCACCATGTTTTCCAGAAGTTGATCCGTATGCTTCACGGTATATCTCCATCAGTTCCTCCTCCTCTTGTTGCTGCGCTAACGCGCACGCTTCTTCTTCAGAGTCACTGTCGCATAGGAATACAGCTTTTAGTAAATTTCCAGACATTGTTTGATATTTGAGGATAATTGTTTGATATTTGAATGTTTTGTTAGAGTAAATTGTGGTGAACAAGTATGACATCCATATGGTTATATATATATGACTAATTCTTGAGTGGAGAGAAGGTGTGTCAGTGTGCGGTCAAATCACGTACTGTAGCCACGTTCATTTGCCGGTCAAGATTCTGTGCTTTGTTGAGTGGAGAGAAGGTGTGTCAGGGTGCGGTCAAATCACGTACTATAGCCACGTTCATTTGCCGGTCAAGATTCTCTGCTTTGTTGAGTGGAGAGAAGGTGTGTCAGGGTGCGGTCAAATCACATATTGTAGCCACGTTCATTTGCCGGTCAAAGATTCTCTGCTTTGTTGAGTGGAGAGAAGGTGTGTCAGTGTACGGTCAAATCACGTACTGCTCAAGAGGTCAGGAATATCCATTATATAAATTCACAAATCGTTATATGTTTAAATCATTTACAAACCTAACATTATTCAAACTACATTGTCGAACATGACATTTACGCCTCATGAATTGAAGTTGCTTATGCAGTACTACATTCAAACCGATGAGATGTGCGATAATCAGGAGTCAATGGTAATTAATTTTTGGGACACTCTGGCTGAACTCTACAACAACGACGTGGGCTCTCAAGTCAGACGTACTGCTCAAGAGGTCAGGACTGCATACAGAAACTTTACTAGGGCATGCACGCGTTACACAAAGATAATTAACGAGGTAATATTGGAAAATGTGTTTGAGACTACACGTTCGTCTTATGACGGTCGATACAATTTAAAATATGGCACGCCCTTCATTGCCCATGATGCGTACTTCATACGTCAGAACTGGCTAGAAAGATTTGGATGGCCTTAAGATAACATTATTGCTAGTTGGTTATGTAATGTTCGTTAATGTGTCGAGAGCTATCTGAATTGTCTTCTCAAATGATAATTTCTGTTGTTGCTGTCAAAGCTAATGCCTATGTGCAATGTTTGTTTATATATGCCCTTGTGTATTGTTTGTTGTCAGATCAAAAAGTAGTGGTAGCCAAAGTGTAATGATTGTGTATATATTCTCTTTCTGGCACATTGTACACAAACATAAAGAATTCACATTGTACACCAACATGTATAATTCACATTGTACACCAACATTAAAATTCATATTTAAACAGACATATACAATTCACATTATACACCAACATGTATAATTCACAGTATACACAGACATATAGAATGCACAATATAAATCCAAGAAAGTGAAAGTATATAAACATAAAGAACACACCATACACTCAAACAATGACATAAGTACATAAGCTATAGGAACTGCAACATAAAATAAAACGTCTACTGCATATAAACTAAAAGGTATAAAACTAAAGGGATGCAACGTCGTCGTCGTCAGCATCATCACCATCATCATCATCATCTCCGTCATCGTCATCGTTATCATCCCCGTCGTCGTCGTCGGCATCATCATCTCCGTCATCGTCGTCAGCATCATCACCATCATCATCATCATCTCCGTCATCGTCGTCAGCATCATCACCATCATCATCATCATCATCTCCGTCATCCCCATCATCCCCTTCGTCCTTGTCTTCCCCACCGTCCTCATCTAAACCACCAGCATCATGCCCGTTGGGACGAGCATCACCTCCGCCCTGTGATCCGAAAGGCTCATATACAGCAAATCTAGCTGATAGCTGATCAATCTGCGCCTCTAGCATATGTGTATGATGCATGTACATATCATGCATGGTGTGCGTATGTGCAAGAGTCATATCGCGAAACACACCAAATGAAACTCTGGTCTGGTCCAATCTAGCAGCATACTACATAAAGATGACATTTGACATAGTAAGAAACCAAGCATAAAATAAAGGAAAAATGGCAATAAACAACAAACGTACCTCATACGGAGGATATAACCCGACTGAAGGCACACCAGGATAGTCGGGGTGATCTGGAAGGACTAAAGGCTGCTCAATCAAAGTACTTGTCACGTCATATGCTCTAAAAGTAGTATCAGGCTCCAACTGCATGGGAGTCTGGGAGAACTGTGACGGAATCGGGTCAAATGAAACCTGCGGTACCTGAACTCTACCGGCTGCCAGATGAGGTCCAATATGATCAGAGTTGACCCCACGAACATAATCTGGTACGATGTATCTGCGGGGTGCTACTCTAGCCCAATAAGCATCGTAATCCCCATCGATGAAGAAAGTACTACTATCCACCCATCCAGCCAGTCGTAGAGTAGATATGTACTGATCGCCGATCACTCTATGTCTACCAAACATGTCCTCACAAGATAAAGGATCATATGGTATACGGCGATCACCCGTAATCTGATAAGCACATCTCTCTCCCAAATACCACATAGGCATAAATGCAGGTGTATGCAAAGCAACCCTCCGTATAGATAGTGAATACGCAACCATCAAGGGATGGTCGTCCACCAAAATACCTGCATCTGCTAGATGAGTCCAATGTGAGGCCCAAGGTGTCCGAATGATGTTATCTAGACTACGCATATCAAGCTGTGACCTAGCCTCCATCAAGTCATGTCGTACACCTAAGGGGACATGATGTACGTACTGCATAGTCTCCCATCGTCTCATCCTAGGGAAGTAATGCTCAGCAACCTGACTAGCCATGTCCTGCATGCGGGGATGCATGTTTGCCGTGTACTCGTAGTACCATAACGGCAAAATATACCAAAAAACATACATCTGCTTGACGTCGCCAAGTGCAAATGAATCTAGAGCGGTATAAAGGGTGCCTAATATCGCCGTGCCCCAGTCAATAGTATGTAGCTGGTCTAATCTGACTAGAGAAGCTAAATAGCCTAGTCTAACCGTACCTTTTTGGTTCGAAAAAAAGGTCGAACCAAACAGGTACAATAGAAATGCTCTAGTAACCCCATCCATCATATCGGCTCTACCTATATAACTGGTGATGTACTGCTGCAGGTACGTCAACTTAACAGAACCACTACTGACGTAGGCAACATCTATCAGTGGTAAAAAAAAGTAAACAGATTGGGCGACTCGTATAAATCATCAAATGGAAAAGGTCGAAGACCATGTCGTCCAATCTCAATCCCAGTAAACATGTAGAAATCAACTGGGGTGATACCAAGCTCAAAATCTGAAAAATGAAACGTATGCGTGGTGGGCCACCACCTCTCAGCTAATGCCTGAATGAGAGGTCGATTAAAGGACTGAACAGGCCTAATCAACAAAAATGATCCAAAAGGGCTGGCCTGTAGCCTCTCAATAATAGGACCGGGAAGATAGTCATAAAACTGGGTAATGCACTTAGCCCAACTACCCCGACAGTGAATGTAATGGTCCTATAGATAATTTATGAATTAACAATTTTTGATACAGTAAGGGTTATTTAATATGAGTATGTACTGTACATATTAAAATAACAAGTTATATTAGTTTGCAATTTATACCTGTATGGTCGTCAAAGCGGTTTCGGCTCTATGCCGATTGTAACGACCCCGAAATTTAAATTTATTTAAATTAATAATTTATTGGATTTTTGAATTAAATTGAGTAATTAAAATAATTTTTTGGATAAAAATTTGTTAATTTAATTAGAATATTGGAGCGAGTTTCCCCGGATCCAAATTAAAATTTGTTAAACCATTTAATTTTAAAATATTATATATATAGGTGATTTGAATCTTAGATTAATGGTTTAAAATATAAATAATAATAATAAATAATTTTGAATTTATTATTGATGGTTTAGAAAATATTTAAGTTAAAATAGAAGTAAATGTTTGAAATAGAATAAATTAGAAATTCAATTATATTGTAAAGTAATAAACAAACAAATACAAGTAACAAAGCAATATAAATAGTATAAACCACATTAAAACAAAAACACATTTAAAAATAAATTCTAGCAACTAAACAAAATATAAAATATATTCAAGTAGAGAGTAGAACACATTCAAACAAATAAGTAAAACATCTCAAACTTAAGAACAAAAGCATAAAGATAAAACATAAGAAAAGATAAAACAACATTGTTATATGCATAAGTAAGAACAAGAATGTAAGCTGAAAACAAAGACAACAAAATGTAAATGTCTTGAGTTTGCAAAGAAAAGATAAGAAATAGATATGTATATAAGGTAAATTAGAATGTAAAGTCAGTACATTAGTTCAAAGCAAACCAGGTTTGTGTAAAATAAAAATAAATCAAAGTATAAATGAATGAAGACACTAAACAAAAATATCTCCAGCCGAAGTAAGTATGGCAAAAGAACTACAAAGAAAAAAAAATATAACTACATATTTACAAACAAATACAAGTATAAGCAAGCATAAACAAAGATAAAAGGACCATTTCATTTAATGCAACATACCTATATCATCTCTCAGCCGAAAGTAAAGGAAACAAAGTAAACAAAAAAATATATTTAAATAGGTATGTAAGTGTACAATATAGGCAAAGTCATTTAATGCTCGTAAGGCAAACCATGTTGTACAAATATGATATAGCCTGTACACTCTCTCCTCTATATCAGCCTTCTCTTAATTCGTCCATTACAAAACTGAGAAAAGAATGAAAACAATCATCATCAATATAGAGAAAGAAAAGAAAAGCTACAACTAGAAAACAACCAACAGCCACTAGTTCAAAACAATCATCATCAACAAAACAAGAAGACTCTGTTCAATCTAAGTTCAGGTGAGTAACATTCTTTTAAAAATCTTAAGTATGATTCTGGTTGTCTGTTAATCTCTGTTTTAAATATTGTATCGAGTATATTCGTAAGTATGTTTGTGTATTTACAATGTTGTTTCCTGGATGTGTATGCATGTTGTTTCCCAGAATACTCTCTGTTTATAACTTACAGTTTTTTTAGTTTTGATTTAAATTCAAAACCTTTTTTTTACCTTGACTCTGTTTAAATTTAAGATTCAAGTGAAACTCGTTTGTTTAATCACAAACTTTAGTTTAGAATGTTACTTATGTTAAAATAACTTTAGATTTTCAACTGGAAACCAGACTAAATGATCAAGTTTTAAAAATAAGTGAAATTTAAATATCACGATTCATTGTTTCAGGGTTAGGATCTGAAACAACATTTAAAAACATGAATTTTAAAACTAAAATCACGATTTTTAGTTTGGGATCGAGGGTATAATTCGAAGTTGACCAGAAAATGGATCTTTGAGTTTTTCTGGTGATCGGTGAACTCGGAGATGTCGTGCTCGAGGTTGAGAGTAGTCTGAAGGATGTAGATTAAGGGAAAAATAGTGGGAGAATTTTTAGATCGTCGATGTGCTTGGTTGTAGACGATTTAGGGTTTTTGAAAGCTTTTTGGTCGCTGTCGTATCTCGAGATCATGCTACGTCCATGGTGGATCGGAATCATTGAGACCATGGGGGATCGATGCGTTGGGATGTGGTGCAGCTTTGGGTTGACTGGTGGGGTCCCAGATGGCCGGAGTCGTTGGCGTGGTGTAGATTTGTGGTCTGGAGTTTGGGTTCCATGTGGTGTTGAACAGCTCGATTTTGTTTTCGTCGCCAATTCAAGGTGGTGGATGGTTGGAAGTTTCGGCGAGATGAACGTTGATTTGCTGAAGGCTTCGGCGAGGATCGGAGGTGATCGAATGGGTGGTGCACGTGCACGTGCACGTTTGGAGTAGTCAGAGTTTGGCGTGGTTTTGAGTTTTGGAGAAGACGAGGAGGAACTCGGAGGCGACTCGGGGAATTCTCGAATTTGCTCGAAGCAAATTCTCGTGCGTGCACGGGGGATGTGGTTATCTCGTGAGGCTGTTTTCTTTTTGATGGGTTTCGAATTTTGATGAGGGAACTCGAAGCAGGTAGCTGTTTTTCGCGGGGAAGTGTCGTTTTGATTCGAGTGTGAAGAGGGAGGCTCGGGTAGGAGTTAGTTCAGGCTTTAAAACCTGTAACAGTTTTAAATTTTGGTTTTTAAATTTAAAATCAAAGAAAATTTAGTCTATAAATAAGGACAATTTATTAAATGTGATTAATAAATAATTAAAGATTAATTTATTAAATGAAGGTAATTAAGGGATTAATTACTTATTGTAATAAATGTTGGATATTCTAATAAATTAAAGTTAATTAATAATCACTTGTTGTAATTAATTAAGAATGATTAATTTAATGATGATAAATTTATTAAGGTTAAATTATTAATTGAAGACAATCAATTAAATGGGGGAATTTATAATTAAGGATTAATTATTTAAATAATTAAAGATAGATGAATTATAATTAAAGGTTAATTAATTTATTGTTAACGGTTAATTAATAAATGATTAAAGAGTAATTTATCAAGATGATTTGTAAATTTTTGAAGTTAATTAACCAGGATTAGAAATTTATTCATAAGAAATTAATCTGATTTGAATTAATCAGATATAAATTGACCTTACTTATGAATGTTTGAATTCTATTGAATATGAATTGTTTGATATCCCTGATATATGATGCTTTGTGATACATCCTGATTTATGTTGTGATCTGTAATTTACTTATCTGTGATATATATCTGTGATCTATATGATAGGCGTTATAGTTTATATCGCTTATCAACTATATTCTGTATTCTGATCTGTGATGATTGTATGATGTGCACTATTGTGAGTGAAACCCTTGGACTACACCTTTACACACACAAATATGGATTTCACGTGGAAATCGGTTAAGTCACAGATAATTGGAAATTGATATTTTTGAAATTGAAATTTTAATTTCAATTGATTTTGAAATTAGAAATTTCGGTTTAAATGTGAAAAGCTTTTGAAATGGAATTTCAAAGATGAAACTTATTTTCGAATAACCTGATTAAGTTTTGAAGTTTAAATAATTTGATTTAAACTTAAATTCAAGATTTGAAATTGAACTCTATGATTTGAAAATAGGGATTAGAGATTTTATACCTGTTATATATGAGTTAAACCATTTTAAAAAGTATTGATTTTGGAATGTGAATAAAATTAAAGGGTTTTAACTTGTGTAAATATAATTGGATTTTTCTTAAACGAAAACTATTTGTTTTCAAATAATAACAGCTTTCATATAAGAAGTGAACTTCCAATTTGTGTTGAAAGGTTTCAAATTCAAAATGAAATTGAAATGTTTTAAAAGGCTATGAATGAATTCTTTTTTGAAAGCTATGAATTAAATCTGTTTATTTTTAACAGATTTAAAATGATGTTTTGTTTAACCCATTAGAAATGAAATTGTTTTGAAAGCTATAAGTTAAATCTTTGATTTAAAGATTTAACGAGTTAATCAAATTGAAATGAGAATTGATTTGGAAAAATCTGTAAATGAATCTTTTTGTTTAAAAGATTTGAAATGGTAATTGGTTTAAACCATTTGAAAGAATGTTTGGAATTGTTAAGTTGTGACTTAATTGAAATCCCATATCCATATGTTTTTTTATTGCGCTCACTATTCGGGTTAGCCGGGAAAGGACCTTTGGGTCGTATAACCCATTCCGAATAGTGATACGTCGTATATGGATGGCATTTGAAGACCGGTGATGAAGACCGGATATTTTCGAAAGTGAAAGGACAACCTGTCGAATGTCTCTGCACTGAGTTGCTCCGGTATAGAGATTTATATCACTTTTTTGTGACGGGAAGTCCGGACGTGATTGGAAATTATCCGGATTTGCAAGGGCTTCGTGAGAAGTGCCTTCGGTTCTGTTCGAACCCGGAACAGACTTGTATGGTTACATGTCTGACATTACACTTTGAGATATAAAGCCGATTTCTTTCAAATACATATCTGTTGGTGGCGGAGAATTTATTCTCTTAGCTTAACACCCTTCTCTGAGACGTACGAGCTCAGAGGTTATGTAGTTGAAATTTATCAGCGATATATCCCAATTTGGTAATGTGGCATGCTGAGTGTTGCTGTGTGATGATCAGTGTTTGATCATTTGTGATATGATCACTTGTTTGATCATTTATCTTTGTGATCATAGGTTGATCATCTGTTGACCCAAAGCGTGGCTTTTTGAAAAAGCGTAGCTTTGTGGACGAGACTTCGTCGAGCCTCACAACCCGGTAATGGTCGAAACAGGAATCGTGCGGCAAGGTTTTCAGGGGTAGCTCCCCTAGGGTATGACCATTCCTTCTGGAAAAGGGTAGTATCATGGTATGGAGCCCAGATACTTACTCATGTGGACACACTTTATTTATGACGTGTGATGTTGGATTCGAGGTACCTCGGTTAAAGGTCCCAAAGGACCGGGGGTGGCATATCTGAGGTTTCTTTTATCCCTTGGGAAAAGGGGTTGCCGGCCTTGTTTGGCAGAGAACGGTGTGGTTCTCGGAACGTCCCGCCAGAGGCGTTTCTTTCGTGGAATAGGAAGTTCCTTAGCCTGACCATTTGTTGGAAATCCATCTTCCAAATACGAACTTTGTACGGTTTTAGTTGTATTACCTGCCATGGAATGTGGTGGTAACCTGCTATTGAACATGGTAGCTATAGTAGGCATAAGTGCGAAATGTCTATGCTGGCTAAGATTTATATTCTACTTTCGAAATGTTTTCTGCACTATGCACTAGTAATAATATCAAATGATTTGATTTTGCGTAGTAAGCATCTTTGACTATCATAAGAAGAAATCTCCTCCAATTCTGCGTTTGCATTGTGTGTGTGTGGTGGGAGGTCTTATGGTAGTTTCATTTTTCAAAAGCATTGCGAATTGACTTTAAAATTCTCTGCTATTTGTTTTTAAAGATAAACTGTTTTTGTTGCTCACACCAGTCCCATGACTGATCCGGAGTTTATTGTTCCTTTCCTAAACTCTGGGTGCTCATAATTTCCTACACGAGCAGTCTAGAGTTGGGGTTTTCAGATATTCAGGTTTAGTAGATTTTCTGGAGTGGGTTCAGTCTTTGGATCAGACTGCACTTGCTTATCTTTGTGCCTCGTTATTGGGAGTTCGAGCTATTTCTGGATCGTGCTTTGGAGATGAAGATTATCCGCTGCTGATGTTATCTATTTTTCTTTCCGCTGCAATTTATTGTATCATATATCTGATGTATATAGATATTCATTGTATCATCATTGTATCTGGATATTGTATCAGATGTTGTATATCTATATTCTTTTTATTCCGCTGTGATATTTACTTAACTGTGTTATAAGCTCCGGCGACTCGGATTTGAACGCTCGAATCTACGACATTCGAGTACGATGTAAAGTATGGATGTCGATTTTCGAGCGCGAAAATCTGGGACGTTACATTTGGTATCAGAGCTAAGGTTGAACTTTAGCTCAGGAGTATAACACGTTAAGTAGCTCATTAGAGATAGAGTGAAGTAAACTCTAGAATGAGTAATTCTCAGATATACGTCTGAACGTCTCAGTAAATTCTCTTACTATCCACTGATAGTAGATATGAGTGCTAGAAGAAGACGAGATAGGGGACAGGGAAATACGACTATAAATGGTCAATACCCTGCAACAGTGGAAACAATCTTTCTCTATCAATTTTCTTTGATTCGTTTCCAAATTCTTTTGATTCCTTCGTATCAGCTATAAGAAGAAGTTTCGATGTGATGATGGCTCTACGAATCGTTGTAGAAATTCTTACCTCGTATCTTAATCGGTTTCTTATCAGCTTTTTGATTTAAACCTTAATGAGTTTGAAATTGAAAATTTTAAATTGAGATAAATTGATTAAATAGAATATGAAGGCTAAATTGAATTGAATCGATAAAACAATTTCGTTTGAAATCAAATTTTGAAATTCTATTGTATTTCTTGTACCGAAGTCCGAAGATGGACAAATTGGTATGTATTTTAAGATATTCCGACTTGAATTCGGAATCCATATCGTAAGTTTGAGGGATTATAGAAGATCGAATCTATCTATCTCTGTCTTTGTTTCGTGCCTGCGAATTTCGAGGACGAAATTCTTTTAAGGGGGGAAGTTTGTAACGACCCCGAAATTTAAATTTATTTAAATTAATAATTTATTGGATTTTTGAATTAAATTGAGTAATTAAAATAATTTTTTGGATAAAAATTTGTTAATTTAATTAGAATATTGGAGCGAGTTTCCCCGGATCCAAATTAAAATTTGTTAAACCATTTAATTTTAAAATATTATATATATAGGTGATTTGAATCTTAGATAAATGGTTTAAAATATAAATAATAATAATAAATAATTTTGAATTTATTATTGATGGTTTAGAAAATATTTAAGTTAAAATAGAAGTAAATGTTTGAAATAGAATAAATTAGAAATTCAATTATATTGTAAAGTAATAAACAAACAAATACAAGTAACAAAGCAATATAAATAGTATAAACCACATTAAAACAAAAACACATTTAAAAATAAATTCTAGCAACTAAACAAAATATAAAATATATTCAAGTAGAGAGTAGAACACATTCAAACAAATAAGTAAAACATCTCAAACTTAAGAACAAAAGCATAAAGATAAAACATAAGAAAAGATAAAACAACATTGTTATATGCATAAGTAAGAACAAGAATGTAAGCTGAAAACAAAGACAACAAAATGTAAATGTCTTGAGTTTGCAAAGAAAAGATAAGAAATAGATATGTATATAAGGTAAATTAGAATGTAAAGTCAGTACATTAGTTCAAAGCAAACCAGGTTTGTGTAAAATAAAAATAAATCAAGGTATAAATGAATGAAGACACTAAACAAAAATATCTCCAGCCGAAGTAAGTATGGCAAAAGAACTACAAAGAAAAAAAATATAACTACATATTTACAAACAAATACAAGTATAAGCAAGCATAAACAAAGATAAAAGGACCATTTCATTTAATGCAACATACCTATATCATCTCTCAGCCGAAAGTAAAGGAAACAAAGTAAACAAAAAAATATATTTAAATAGGTATGTAAGTGTACAATATAGGCAAAGTCATTTAATGCTCGTAAGGCAAACCATGTTGTACAAATATGATATAGCCTGTACACTCTCTCCTCTATATCAGCCTTCTCTTAATTCGTCCATTACAAAACTGAGAAAAGAATGAAAACAATCATCATCAATATAGAGAAAGAAAAGAAAAGCTACAACTAGAAAACAACCAACAGCCACTAGTTCAAAACAATCATCATCAACAAAACAAGAAGACTCTGTTCAATCTAAGTTCAGGTGAGTAACATTCTTTTAAAAATCTTAAGTATGATTCTGGTTGTCTGTTAATCTCTGTTTTAAATATTGTATCGAGTATATTCGTAAGTATGTTTGTGTATTTACAATGTTGTTTCCTGGATGTGTATGCATGTTGTTTCCCAGAATACTCTCTGTTTATAACTTACAGTTTTTTTAGTTTTGATTTAAATTCAAAACCTTTTTTTTACCTTGACTCTGTTTAAATTTAAGATTCAAGTGAAACTCGTTTGTTTAATCACAAACTTTAGTTTAGAATGTTACTTATGTTAAAATAACTTTAGATTTTCAACTGGAAACCAGACTAAATGATCAAGTTTTAAAAATAAGTGAAATTTAAATATCACGATTCATTGTTTCAGGGTTAGGATCTGAAACAACATTTAAAAACATGAATTTTAAAACTAAAATCACGATTTTTAGTTTGGGATCGAGGGTATAATTCGAAGTTGACCAGAAAATGGATCTTTGAGTTTTTCTGGTGATCGGTGAACTCGGAGATGTCGTGCTCGAGGTTGAGAGTAGTCTGAAGGATGTAGATTAAGGGAAAAATAGTGGGAGAATTTTTAGATCGTCGATGTGCTTGGTTGTAGACGATTTAGGGTTTTTGAAAGCTTTTTGGTCGCTGTCGTATCTCGAGATCATGCTACGTCCATGGTGGATCGGAATCATTGAGACCATGGGGGATCGATGCATTGGGATGTGGTGCAGCTTTGGGTTGACTGGTGGGGTCCCAGATGGCCGGAGTCATTGGCGTAGTGTAGATTTGTGGTCTGGAGTTTGGGTTCCATGTGGTGTTGAACAGCTCGATTTTGTTTTCGTCGCCAATTCAAGGTGGTGGATGGTTCGAAGTTTCGGCGAGATGAACGTTGATTTGCTGAAGGCTTCGGCGAGGATCGGAGGTGATCGAATGGGTGGTGCACGTGCACGTGCACGTTTGGAGTAGTCAGAGTTTGGCGTGGTTTTGAGTTTTGGAGAAGACGAGGAGGAACTCGGAGGCGACTCGGGGAATTCTCGAATTTGCTCGAAGCAAATTCTCGTGCATGCACGGGGGATGTGGTTATCTCGTGAGGCTGTTTTCTTTTTGATGGGTTTCGAATTTTGATGAGGGAACTCGAAGCAGGTAGCTGTTTTTCGTGGGGAAGTGTCGTTTTGATTCGAGTGTGAAGAGGGAGGCTCGGGTAGGAGTTAGTTCAGGCTTTATAACCTGTAACAGTTTTAAATTTTGGTTTTTAAATTTAAAATCAAAGAAAATTTAGTCTATAAATAAGGATAATTTATTAAATGTGATTAATAAATAATTAAAGATTAATTTATTAAATGAAGGTAATTAAGGGATTAATTACTTATTGTAATAAATGTTGGATATTCTAATAAATTAAAGTTAATTAATAATCACTTGTTGTAATTAATTAAGAATGATTAATTTAATGATGATAAATTTATTAAGGTTAAATTATTAATTGAAGACAATCAATTAAATGGGGGAATTTATAATTAAGGATTAATTATTTAAATAATTAAAGATAGATGAATTATAATTAAAGGTTAATTAATTTATTGTTAATGGTTAATTAATAAATGATTAAAGAGTAATTTATCAAGATGATTTGTAAATTTTTGAAGTTAATTAACCAGGATTAGAAATTTATTCATAAGAAATTAATCTGATTTGAATTAATCAGATATAAATTGACCTTACTTATGAATGTTTGAATTCTATTGAATATGAATTGTTTGATATCCCTGATATATGATGCTTTGTGATACATCCTGATTTATGTTGTGATCTGTAATTTACTTATCTGTGATATATATCTGTGATCTATATGATAGGCGTTATAGTTTATATCGCTTATCAACTATATTCTGTATTCTGATCTGTGATGATTGTATGATGTGCACTATTGTGAGTGAAACCCTTGGACTACACCTTTACACACACAAATATGGATTTCACGTGGAAATCGGTTAAGTCACAGATAATTGGAAATTGATATTTTTGAAATTGAAATTTTAATTTCAATTGATTTTGAAATTAGAAATTTCGGTTTAAATGTGAAAAGCTTTTGAAATGGAATTTCAAAGATGAAACTTATTTTCGAATAACCTGATTAAGTTTTGAAGTTTAAATAATTTGATTTAAACTTAAATTCAAGATTTGAAATTGAACTCTATGATTTGAAAATAGGGATTAGAGATTTTATACCTGTTATATATGAGTTAAACCATTTTAAAAAGTATTGATTTTGGAATGTGAATAAAATTAAAGGGTTTTAACTTGTGTAAATATAATTGGATTTTTCTTAAACGAAAACTATTTGTTTTCAAATAATAACAGCTTTCATATAAGAAGTGAACTTCCAATTTGTGTTGAAAGGTTTCAAATTCAAAATGAAATTGAAATGTTTTAAAAGGCTATGAATGAATTCTTTTTTGAAAGCTATGAATTAAATCTGTTTATTTTTAACAGATTTAAAATGATGTTTTGTTTAACCCATTAGAAATGAAATTGTTTTGAAAGCTATAAGTTAAATCTTTGATTTAAAGATTTAACGAGTTAATCAAATTGAAATGAGAATTGATTTGGAAAAATCTGTAAATGAATCTTTTTGTTTAAAAGATTTGAAATGGTAATTGGTTTAAACCATTTGAAAGAATGTTTGGAATTGTTAAGTTGTGACTTAATTGAAATCCCATATCCATATGTTTTTTTATTGCGCTCACTATTCGGGTTAGCCGGGAAAGGACCTTTGGGTCGTATAACCCATTCCGAATAGTGATACGTCGTATATGGATGGCATTTGAAGACCGGTGATGAAGACCGGATATTTTCGAAAGTGAAAGGACAACCTGTCGAATGTCTCTGCACTGAGTTGCTCCGGTATAGAGATTTATATCACTTTTTTGTGACGGGAAGTCCGGACGTGATTGGAAATTATCCGGATTTGCAAGGGCTTCGTGAGAAGTGCCTTCGGTTCTGTTCGAACCCGGAACAGACTTGTATGGTTACATGTCTGACATTACACTTTGAGATATAAAGCCGATTTCTTTCAAATACATATCTGTTGGTGGCGGAGAATTTATTCTCTTAGCTTAACACCCTTCTCTGAGACGTACGAGCTCAGAGGTTATGTAGTTGAAATTTATCAGCGATATATCCCAATTTGGTAATGTGGCATGCTGAGTGTTGCTGTGTGATGATCAGTGTTTGATCATTTGTGATATGATCACTTGTTTGATCATTTATCTTTGTGATCATAGGTTGATCATCTGTTGACCCAAAGCGTGGCTTTTTGAAAAAGCGTAGCTTTGTGGACGAGACTTCGTCGAGCCTCACAACCCGGTAATGGTCGAAACAGGAATCGTGCGGCAAGGTTTTCAGGGGTAGCTCCCCTAGGGTATGACCATTCCTTCTGGAAAAGGGTAGTATCATGGTATGGAGCCCAGATACTTACTCATGTGGACACACTTTATTTATGACGTGTGATGTTGGATTCGAGGTACCTCGGTTAAAGGTCCCAAAGGACCGGGGGTGGCATATATGAGGTTTCTTTTATCCCTTGGGAAAAGGGGTTGCCGGCCTTGTTTGGCAGAGAACGGTGTGGTTCTCGGAACGTCCCGCCAGAGGCGTTTCTTTCGTGGAATAGGAAGTTCCTTAGCCTGACCATTTGTTGGAAATCCATCTTCCAAATACGAACTTTGTACGGTTTTAGTTGTATTACCTGCCATGGAATGTGGTGGTAACCTGCTATTGAACATGGTAGCTATAGTAGACATAAGTGCGAAATGTCTATGCTGGCTAAGATTTATATTCTACTTTCGAAATGTTTTCTGCACTATGCACTAGTAATAATATCAAATGATTTGATTTTGCATAGTAAGCATCTTTGACTATCATAAGAAGAAATCTCCTCCAATTCTGCGTTTGCATTGTGTGTGTGGTGGGAGGTCTTATGGTAGTTTCATTTTTCAAAAGCATTGCGAATTGACTTTAAAATTCTCTGCTATTTGTTTTTAAAGATAAACTGTTTTTGTTGCTCACACCAGTCCCATGACTGATCCGGAGTTTATTGTTCCTTTCCTAAATTCTGGGTGCTCATAATTTCCTACACGAGCAGTCTAGAGTTGGGGTTTTCAGATATTCAGGTTTAGTAGATTTTCTGGAGTGGGTTCAGTCTTTGGATCAGACTGCACTTGCTTATCTTTGTGCCTCGTTATTGGGAGTTCGAGCTATTTCTGGATCGTGCTTTGGAGATGAAGATTATCCGCTGCTGATGTTATCTATTTTTCTTTCCGCTGCAATTTATTGTATCATATCTCTGATGTATATAGATATTCATTGTATCATCATTGTATCTGGATATTGTATCAGATGTTGTATATTTATATTCTTTTTATTCCGCTGTGATATTTACTTAACTGTGTTATAAGCTCCGGCGACTCGGATTTGAACGCTCGAATCTACGACATTCGAGTACGATGTAAAGTATGGATGTCGATTTTCGAGCACGAAAATCTGGGATGTTACACCGATAACCATCTGGCAGCTCATGTAAAACACGTAGATCGTCTGGTGAAACTCCAGGTGGTGGCGGAACGTGTAATGGTCCAGCTTGCTCCGCTGTATGTCTCTGAACCGTTCTTCGGGCGATTTTGGTTGGACGCAGCGGCATTTTGTTTAAATTTTCTAATTTTAAAAAAAAATAAAATGAAAATAATGAGAGTGAAGGGAGGGGGTGGGGAGGCGGCGCCCATTTTATGGGCGCCTTTGCTCAGGCGCCCATTAAATGGGCGCCTGGCCACTAGGGCCCGAACCCATATTACGGGCTGAATATTCAGCGAGCTGAATGTTCAGCCCGTAATCTACTGGAGTTGCCCTAATATACGAACATATACTCACCTTATATCTAGATATCCTTCAACAACTTCCCCACCTGCTCAAGCGAGACAAAGTGCACAAGAGTGAATGACGCCTGCCTTGACACAATCAGAATGAACCCTTTGTAAAGAACAATAAACCCTTCCCTTAACCATCTTATAAGCACAATCCAAGGCACCCTCATAGTCACCGACCTTCATATTCATCACCCTCATCTTTACGACATCCATCGGATTCAATGCGACAAATGCCACTATCCCTGCCACTAAACTAGCTGCCACGTGGGTCCCTAACCAATCGTGCATCATACCCCTCTTCGATATTCCTTCCTTGACCTCATCATATGTTGCCAACTGGCTCGCTGTAACCGGCATCGCCCTATTTATGCTCAGACCAGATCCTCTCTATAAAGATTTCACCACTTCCGTCTTTGACATTTGGCTATTTGCATCCATCACACTTTTGCGGTTCCTTTACTCGGATATGGGAAGTTGATCATCAGCCTGCACCCATACCATCCCAACCTCAGCAGGCTTCCCGACGCCTGCTCTGATTCCACCTGCGATTAACCATGCTGTGATTTTTGCTTAAGCGATAGGGTTTTGGACTCGTCTTCGGTGGTGGACCATTTGTTTTTATAGATTTCGTAGAGGCCCATGCAGGTCGTTGAGCAAAGGCTTTGATGAAGAATGGCTGCGGAGACATTGGAGAATTAATAATCAAAAAGATAAAATAATGCAAACTGAACATATTGAATTAGGCAAAAAAAAGGAATAGTTTACCTGAGTTAGGGCTTTCTTCAATGGATAAAAAGACGATAGGGTTTCCAGATCGAGTCAATTGAAGATTTGGAGGTTGGACAGAGGAAAAAGGTGGTTGCTAGGGTTTCCTGAAACGTATAATAAGGAAAGGAGATGGAAGAAAATTATTTACCGCTTTATGTTTTTTGACAAATTCAATTCCGACCCATATTTTTAATCACTAGTCCCACCAAGGTAAAAAGATTGAAAACCCCAAACTTGCTTAGTAGCCCCGCTTGTTTCAAAATTACCCCTAAACTTATCTCACGCGATTTCTTCCTCATGCACTCACGCAGTATTTTCCTCACGCACTAACAAGACATGGTTAAATACCTAATCACGTAGAGACAATGCGAGGAAAGACCTACTTTTTTTTTTGAGTTTCTGTGTTCACCACGCACTGACAAGACGTGGTTATATACCTAACCACGTAGAGACTATGTGTGGTTTATCATATAACCACGTAGCGGCACTACGTCATTATATTACCAACCACGTTTGTCCATCCCGTACTGGAACAACATTCACGTTTTAACCCAACGTGGTACTTCCAAAACAAGAAAAAAAATTACTAGTTCTTCATCGCCGCAAACAAACATAGTTTAAACTAAATGATTCACGTTTTAATCCACATTTCATTCAAGAAAATTGAAAACAGTGATACACATTGTAATCCAACTAGTTGCGAACAAAGTAAATTGTAGTTACTAAGCAGCAACAATTTGCAAACATTCACTCAAGTTTAACATACAATATAACAACTTCAAAATGGTGCCACGACTACTTCCATTCAGCATATTCATTTCTTTCATCCCAAGCTTGTCTTCGATCGTGTAAATGCATTCCCATTTACTTGCATCTGTATCACGAGCCGTGAACCATTTTGAATAAATTGGTGGTATCGGATGTTTAGGCTCTAATTTTACCTACGATTAGTAATGTGTAATTCCGTTTGAATGGAAGGAAATGAAATAATTGTGAATTTTAATAATCTGTAAGTATAATTTTCGAAATGCTTGTAATCATCCGTCCATGCTTGAACAAATCGGTCTTTGTATGTATCCAACCATGTCTCGTGAATATACTTCAAGAGTGAAGTATGCTTTGCATACTTTTCATGTAACACTTGCAGATTCTCATTGTACACAACCATGTAACTCGGGGAAATGTACGTAGAAAATCCAAGCTGGTAGGATGCGCCCAAAAAGTATCTGCATTAGAAATGTTAAATAAAATGTAAGTAATATGGATTTATTCGAACATTAATCAAAGTAAACTTACATCATAAGTCGTAAACTCATTTGAATAATCCAACACTATTTCGTCGCACGTTTCTTCATCACTTGAAAATGGTACAATCTGCAGAAAACAAGTATCATAAGTATCAAACACTAAAATGGTGTGCATAAAAAATAAAATTGAACTACCACGCAGGGATGCTGCGTGATTATTGTCAAAATCACGCAAAAGGGCCGCATGGTTAGTGTCAATACCACGCAGCATCTAAGCGTGGTTTTGTTATAATCACGCTTACTGACTGCGCTATTAGGCCTAAAACCTAGTAGCGCCTCTACGTGGATTGTCGCAAATTCCACTGATCGACAACCATCGACTGTACTTGCAAATATTAAAAAACTTATCGAATTTTTTTTTGAATTACCTGCTTTGATTGCGACAAAAAATCACCCTCCTCTTCAAAATCCATCATTTGCTAGTTTAAAAACGATTTTTTTCTTCAATGATTTGGAAGTAGGGTTTTGAAGTTTCGATGTTTTAGAACAGTGAAAAATTACGTAAGAGTTGAGAAGAAAGCTTCTTAAGGGTATTTTTGTCTTCAGAAATTTATTTTTTGAAGGGGGCTACTAAATGAAAATATAGGTTGGAATAGAATTTGCCATGTTTTTTTTAGTTTTATCTTATTAAACGCTATTTTTTATAAGTGTCTTGCTATCTGCACCCTGTTTTCCTCTTTTGACCACCTACACTAAAGACCATCCCAAAATAATGAGCTATTCTCTTTCTAACACCATTCTTTTTTTTCCTAAATCAGCAAGCACCGACAACATTTCGAAAACAGTACTTTCCCTCTTCTCCTCCTACGTCGTTCAAAAGCTTTGTCGTCCTGTCCAAAATGGTTATGCAAATATGTATTCATTTCAGTTGTCGTTTGCATGTGGTTATTACGTGAAATGTAGAACTGTTGCATGTATATGAAGCAGATGTGGCATGTGAAATGTATTATGTGTAATGTATTATGTGAAATGTCCATATGTTGCATGTATATGAAAACAATATTCATCTGTGTGTATTTATTAGTTATAAATTTTCTCATTTGTTTACTTGTGTTCATTTCGCCTATCTTGTCTTATTGTGATGTGTAGTAGCCTTTTAACTTCTTTTTATTTTGAATTTTTTTTCTAGACTCGCACTTGAGAAGTATAATATTGTAAAAAAAAATATTTATATATTTCATTTGGAAATTATATTTACATCACAATAAATAAACCAACAGTTCTGAATGTATTATGAATGGAGTTAGTATTATAAATGGAGTTAGACCAGATTATGTGAATGTCCATCTGTTGCATGTATTATGTGTAATGTATTATTCGAAGTTTCAATTTACAAAAAAAAAATTGATGTTCTCCGTTCGGCTACCAACTGCCGTTCACAATGGATGGTGGTCGATTGTTACTGGCCGTTCGAAGTTTCAATTCATAAATAAAGGAAGCTTTTCTCTGTTCCGCTAGCAGTTGCCGTTTACAATGAATGGTGGTCGATTGTTATTGGCCTTTCAAGATTTCAAGTGGCAAAAAATGGATGTTTTTCTCTGTTCGGCTACCATCTGCTGTTTACTTGTGGTAATGTCCAGTTGTTAACGACCGAGTGAATGAATATAATATGGTGCCCAGAAGCACACACAAAATAGTCATTTCTATTAAAATTATAAAGGTGGCCAGAAGAGAAAACCGGGGTGTCAATAGTAGCATACTATTTTAAACACAGGCAATTAAAAAATAACGTGAACCATTTCAGTGTGGTCCCATCTTGCTATCAAATGTGTATATTCTTGTAGTGGGAAAACATTGCTCTAATTAACTTTCTTATGAATAAAAAACCTCCCGATATCCTGGATTTTACCTAGCTCATCGAAGTGGTATGTTTCAAGGGTATGCCCTTGTGGAAGACAAGTGTTTTTAGTCTTTGATTCAAATAAGAGTTATAAAATGAAATTGTTTTAATGTTACAAAATTTTATATAGAGTTATAAAATGAAAATTTTAAATTTTTTTAAAATTATTTAAATAAAATTTTATATCTTTAGTTAATTAAAATGTTTGATTAATAAAAGGGTACATATGAATATATATATGTGTGTGTGCGCACGCGCGCGTGCATGCATGTATGTATGTATGTATATGTATATATGTATATATATTTACATACATACATACATACCAGTATGTAAGGCACGTCCGTTGGACGTGTGTAGAGAAAACGAGAGTTAAATTATTTTTAGTGCAAAACAGTGTGTTCAAACATCCACAAAACTCAATAAACTCGTTTTATGCATAAATTTGGTTATTGTGTAGATATTGAAGAGAAAGAATTTTATTATGTATAAAGTTTATTATTTGATGTATCTCTTAAGACAGTCATAAGAAGCACGAAGTCTAATGAACTAACATGGATGTATAATTGTGAACACATATGAAATGGAAACATGGTGAAGTAAATACCAAATATGTCCTTAATTGTCATTATTAGGATATAAAATAACAAAGTGGGATAGTTTGGTAAAAACCAAATATGCCAACTAACTTTATCTTATAATGTTTATTTTACTATTTACTTTTGAACCCATATAGCCTCAACTGGAATATCGAATTGTATTGATAAATGAGTGTGCAGTTTTGAAGGGCTCAATAAACAAACACACACATATATACATATACATATATATACATATGTATGTCTGTATGTATGTGTATAATGATACCTTAATAACGATAATTTGTATGCATATTCAAAGCATGTAATACGTAACCATGTTCTATATTGTAAACTATCCTTGATGTGAACTACTCATATTTATGGTGTTTATTTCCAAAGGCAAATATAGTCTTTATTAGCATCTCTATATGTTGAAAGCGTTCAAATTTTAAGTTTTGGATTTAACTTCGTTGTTAACAGAACAAAAAATATATAAGTTATAGTAGACAGTCCACCTATTTTGTAACATGAGACAGCAAGGCACAATAGTCCCAACGAAGATTAAATCATTTGAACTTGAAGGTTATTTGTTTAAACCATAACACGTAGTACACTAAAGTCCAATCGATAAACATTCGTTAAATTTCGGCTATAAATATGGACTGACATTTCAGTTATCTTATACTCAAGCTTTGCAATTTCAAATTCTTACTTGAACTTAATAAAATATAATGCCTTACAAATTTAGTTTCATTTTATTAATTTCCTTAATGATAATGAGTGTGATTTACATCTTCGATTGAGCACACCACTTTTTAGGTACGGTGCTTCCTTCTTCGACAATTCCAACCATGCCCTAACCATTGCCAACAATCATGGTAACTATCCATTATCTAATCGTGCAATTATACCTCCAAGAAAACCCGAGGAATGACATCTTTATCCCCTCATCCACGTTGGTAGATCACACTCCCTCATCCGAGTGGTGCACATCATCAACTCTGGAGCCTTCCTAAAAGCCACGTCCAATGTCGTGTCTTTCCACGCCCCCATCGCCTCCTCCTTTGCCCTCATCTGCATATGAAATGAACTAACATGAACTTATCTTTTTATCTATAGATTTAGTACAAAAGGCAGAATTTTATATATTGATTTAGTATTTACGTACTTGTAGCAAATCTTTGCAAGAAAACCTGATCGTGATATCAATTCATATATGGTCATATACCAACGGGAAAAAAAACCTTACTATATATTTTGCTTTACAACTGAGAAACTCAAGCACACATAAATGGATAAAGCTTACAACCTCACTTTTAATAGAACACTATATAAGTAAATAGTTACATTGAAGCTCCTGCTACAAACATCAAAGGACGGAGAGTATCAAATATTTCTTAGAAACTGACAACATGACAATAGTCTTTAATGTTTGCTTGTTTACTTAGCACTTGCTTTTAATATACATTAAAAGTGTATTAAATATAAAATATTATCATAACATGAATCTAAACGATACTAGTATTTTACCGTTACATATTTTGTGCTATTAATTGTTAAGGCCGGTAGACTGATAAATACAGATCTTTATTCAAAAGGTTAGCTAAGGTCAAATGTATCTAACTATATATAATCTATACTTTTGCATGAGAAATGTATATTAATAGGATAATATGAATAGCACCTATAATTGAAGATAATTATTGCAGGATGTTTTCTACTTTTAGTTTGCATTAAATGGTATTAAATATAAATTAAAATCATATTATAAATAGCATTAACCATATTGTAAAGATAATTTTTGTGCAAACAAAATTTAAGGACAAAGACTTATAAATACAATGATTTTCCATTATTCCAAATGCAAGCAATATTTATTTTGTGAAAAAAAATAAGAGCATATAGTAATGATGTTTCAATCTATTAGGATGATGAGAAGTAAAAAAAATTAATGGTGAAAGTGTGAATATTAAGCATGGGTAAATTTAGTTCAAAATTTTACATCACGAAGTTTTGATGAATTTCATGTAACAATCCTTAAATCCCAATATACGACTAAACAGCTAAACTCTATAGCCACAATATCAACCAAAAATCTCTAACATTGTGACGACCCGAAATTTTTAGATATTTTAAATTGGAATATTTATTTGATTTTAAATATTTGGAAATTAGTTTCTAACTTGAATTTCAAATATCGCTATTTATTGAATAATTTAAATATTGAATCAATAACTAGAAATTGGGAAATTGTTGAATCTGGAGTTTAAGCCTGTTAAAAATAATTTGAAGGCTTGTAAAATTTATATTGATAGTACTGAAGATAGTAAAAGTGTTAGAATTGAATTTGGAAGTGTTTTGTTAAGTTTTGAAAATATATCGTTTAAATTGATATTTAAAAAAAATAGCCTTTGGAGGGACAGTCTCGGAATTCGACGAAACCAGTTCCATTAGATCCGTAACATTGTATTATTATCGGATTTCAAATTTCGTAGTGATTGGAGTTGTTGTGTGAGCGTACGATATATAAACGTACTGAAAATTTTATCGAAATTTAATAAAATAACTGGGTCCAAAAAGCTATCTTCTCCATACGATCGAATTAGGACTTGAAACCTTTTCCATTGCGTCCGGAATAAGGGTATAATATTATAAACGCCTAACGGTGTGCCTCGATAGGAGATTGAGATTGCGAGTTGCACTTATCGGGACGATTTGAACTTGAATTCAAATAAAATATATATATTATAAAATTGACAGATTTAAACACAGTCCATTCCATTGTACATGCGTCTTCTACCTTCTCTAATATCTTCCAGATGTTCCTTTCCCTCAATATAAATCGAATGGCCGAGCAAGAAAAAAAAGGGAGAAAGGGGGTAAAATCGAATCCGTCGCGGCTGGCCATCGCGCGCGAAGGGGAGGGCTGCCGTCATGGCTCCGATGGGATATCGTTAGGTAAGGAAATCGCGAGGCTTGGTTCATCATGTTGTGTGCAACGCGCGGCCAGGGAAGGGTTTTGCGAGGCAGTGGATCGAGTGAGATCGATGAAGGCTGGAAGTTTGTCGAGTTCGTGGCGATGAGGGCACTCGATCGTATATAGACAGAGGTAGCGAGCTAATTTTCATGGTTCGATTCGAAAATCGAAATAAAAAAGGGGAGCAAAGCTTGGGTTTCACGATCGACTCGCGATCGAAGTCAAGGGGCGGTGCTCGTACGTGATGTTAGGTGGCAGAGGCGAGCTCAAAGGCTTGGCACGTTGGCGAACGACGGTAGTTGGCTTGGAGGTTCGTAGTGGTGGTTCGCCACCTGTGGCAATCGCGTGTGGGATGCGACCGAGTCGAGTGGTAATCGCAAGCGGAGGCCAACAACTTGCCTGAGGTGGTCATTGCGATAGTCGCAGTAAGGTATTCGCTTCTTCTTCCTTCGATTTAAACTTGAATAAGTATATATATATATATATGTATACACAGATTTGAGGAAATTGTATATACGTTTATAAGCAGAGAAATTTTTTTGATAGTAAACAGAAAGGATACATAATAATAATACCATTTACTTGTTTATTTGAAATTAATTATCAAGGTGATTATTTGTTAAATTAAATTGGTAGTTAACTAAATGGTAATAATTATATATAGTTTGAACAGTAAATATTTATGGGATTAAATTTAAATAATTAGTTAATTAAATTAAGATGGAAATTAATTGTTCGATTAGTTTAAATATTTATAAAATCATATAATGTTATGCAAGGTCTTAAATTGGGAAGAAATGGTCAAGATGGAAATGGGTTGCAAACAAGTTAAAGGTGAGTTAATCTCACTCACCTGGATTATTTTAGTTAAATTTAAATAGTTGGTTGAATTGCTTGGATGATGATGATTGTCATTGGTTAAAATTAAATAGACCTTATGCGCCACATAATAGCGGAGGATATTATATATAAACCCATATACCGCGTTATTCCACCCCGAAGTGGAATTGGTATTATATATATATATATATCTGGAGTGATTGATTTCCCGCATTATATAGGGGATGAGACCCTATGTGCCGCATAATAGCGGAGGATATTATATATAAACCCATATACCGCGATATTCCACCTTGAAGTGGAATAGGTATTTTATATTGTGCTAACATCTGTGGATGTAGGGAAATAGATTGGAGGGATCCAACTGGATTCCTCAAAATTATATAGATTGTTCTAATAATTCTATGTTATGATGATTTGATATTCTGTGATGAATTTCATTTATAATAGGAATATTGAATGCTATGGTCTGATTGAATATATTTGGGTATACTGAGTTATCAAAATATATAGAATTGGATTTTTGAAAAGAAAATAAAAGAGTGAATTTTTAAGTAAAATAATTATAGAGAATTTGAATAAATTTAAGAATGAATTGGAAAATAATAAAAGTGATTTTAAAATTCTAATAAATAAATTCCGAGTATGGAAAAGGGGATTTTGAATACACAAAGAAACAATGAATTTTAAAACTTAAGTGATATTATTTAAAAGAATAAAGAATTTATTTTTAAATTCAATGTTGAATTTATTTAAAAGGATAAAGAAGGAATTTGGGAAATCCGAAATTGGTATTTTCAGTTAAAAAGATTTTAAATCATAATTAAGAAATAAAATTTGAAATTAATGGATTTTGGAATAAATTGAGTAAATAAAGGCACTTATTTCAAAATGGAGTAATTTGGAAATACATTTGGAAATTGATAAAGTGTTTGAAACTGTGTTTAAAGATGGATGAGACCATCAAATTTATAAATTGGGTTTATAAAAGTGAAGTAATATATCAGTGGATATTTGGAAGGATAAATTCACGGTGGGAATTTATTAAAGGAAGGGGTAAAGTTGATTAAAAATAAATAGTGATTTATTTTTAAAGATGTGAAAGAGAAGTGTATTTCCCTGGATAGCCAAGTAAGTTTTCAAAGCAAATTTTAAAATATAAGTTAAAAGTTTTAATGTTGTTTTAAAAAGCATGTTTTAGAAAATTTATTATTAAATGTTTAGATTTTAAAGTAAGTATTTCTCAAAATTTATTATAGTAGTAATTATTTAAAGGTGACTTGAAATTTTGTTTAAAGGGATAAAAATTTAGTTTTATATTTTATAAAGTAACTTCATTTTAAATATTCATAAAGTATATATTTTTGAATAAATATTAAAGTAGTTTTTAACTTAAATGTCTTAAGGGATATTTTATAATAAAGGGTTTAAATTATTTTTAAAAATCTAAAGTTTTGTGTTTGGTGTTCTAGTGGAAATAAATATTTGGGAATTTATTCCATAAGAGGAGTGTGGTTTGAAAACTGTTTTCAAAAGGGTTGAAAAATGAAAATATATCTTGCGAAGATATTATGAGATTAATAAATAATTTGGAAAATTATTTATTATTTGATGGATGTTTGTGAATGTTAATTGATAGTTAAATAACCGACTATCAATATTGGCCAATGCGCTGATCGTTTCGAAGAGACCGGGATCGGGATTTATTTTCCGAAAACCACTTCGATCCGGTTTGTACGTTTTCGTGGGGAAAACGAGTTCGGAGTCGAAGATGGAGCAGTGAAGTGCAATGGCTAATCGCTACTAATCCTGAGGGTGATTCCAAAATGGATGTAGTAGGAATAGTGCCTTCGGTTCCATTAGAACCCGGAACGGACTTGTATGGATGAATGCTTTCGGAACATCGTCAGGTGGACGGTGGGCATTCTAAGTAAAACATTCTAAAAAAGGTAACGCTTAGCCTCAAGCCTCATCAACCGGGAATGACTGAAAATCAGGGGCTATGCAGCAAGGCTATGTGGGTAGCGCCCATTAGGGTGAGATCATCCCTGTCTAGATGTTCCTTTTTATTTCGGCTGTGTGGCGGTTGGTCGCGCCAACCGTGGGGTGATCTTACTCGGAATTACCCTTAGGTAGTTCCGGTCTTGTGTTGCAGAGGATCGGGCGTGGTCCTTGGTACGCTGATCTAGACCAGGTACTGTGACAGGTGGTACCCCAGTGCCTAGTCATTAGTTGGAAATCCATTCTCCCTACGTGCTTTTACGGATTTTTTTTGTAGAACCCACTTTGTGGCTAGTATGCTGGAATTTAATCATGTAACAATTTCAGCTATTTTAATAAGTATTTGTATATAGACACTATTATAATATCAGAGGATTTTGATATAAAAATGTTTTAGCTATCGTAAAGTAAAAACCCGACATGTTTATTTGTGGCGTGGTCTTACGAGATGATTTTGTTTTTAAAGGTTTTTGAAACTTTAATAATCAATTTGAGTGTGGTTTTCTCACGCTGGTATTCCAGACTGACTCGGGTGTTATTTAACTATAATGCTCGGGTCAGACCGAGTATTATAGATTACGGGAAGGATGTTGTGGAGCTCAGGAGACGAGCTGGATGGCGAGACGTATCACTCGTACTTGATGTATATTCCGCTGTGTTGTGTATACCGTGTATTCTGTTGTGGGACAAGTTAATATAACTGTCTAGTATTTGATTCTGATTGTATTATACTCTGATAATGTAATTGGTATAAAACAGATATAGTTTCTTTTATGTAAAGATCTGTTATTATCTATTATATTTTATTCCGCTGCGATGGTTAGATTCTGTTATTGTTTGTTTTCTCTTCTTCTACCTTCTTCTTCTTTAACCCTAATGGTTCGGTTTTCTGGCATTCGACTGTTCGGCATCTGATACAATGGACGTATTGGTGTCGATTTTCGGGCGTTGGAAAAGTCGGGCAGTTACATTTGGTATCAGAGCTGAAGGTTAAGCGAGAACCCTGGCTCTGGTGGGAATTACTCATTAAAAATAGAGTCCGTAGTACTCTAGAACGAGTTTGAGAGTATTAATAGTATGAGCGCGTATTTGTTAGTGAATATAAAATTTGTTTTTATATTGTGTTGACTTATCGATTGGGTGTTTATGGATTCTGGTCGATGTGTGGGACTTTACAACATCGATAGGGGTTTCTAAACTCTTAAACAAGATAAACCGACACAGTATTGTTTTAAAGTAGGGTAAATGAAATAATTTTACCCAAATTATTTTTCTATATAAAGAAAGGTTTTTGTAAACTATTTTAGTTAATATATATGGTTGTTTGGATGTTAGGAAAGATAATATTAAATTATTATCATTATTATGTGGAAATTTAACTAGAAATTAAAAATATAACCAAAGGTTAAGGAAATAAATTCATTCATAGAATGAAATTTGAAATATGAACTATAAATGTGATTTATAATTTGAAATAGAATTCCAGAAAAATATTTGAAAATAAATTGAGATGAAAATTCCAGAGTAATGTTTGAATATGAATTGAAAGGATTTGGAATTTGAAAATTTGGAAAATTTAAATTCCTTTGAATTTGAAGATGGTTTTCAAAAAGTTTGGAAAAATAAGATATACTTGACAAATATTTTTGAATCGGATTCAAAATCTAGAGAGATTTGGAATTTAAAAATATTTGAAGGGTTTTAAAGAGATAAAAGCATTTAACTCTTTTCGGTCACTAGAAAATAATTTCGATGATGATCGCGACATCATCGGTGTTCATTTTCGAGTTTCCAAGAGTGGGATTGCTACCTGGATGTTTTGGATTAATGTTTGTTTGCGAAATTTGGTTTAATTTTTAAAATGTAAAGGAATAGTTTGATTTAGATATATATGTTTTCAAAATTGAATTTTAAACATTTTAGTAATGGTTTAAACTCTGGAGTTGGTTTGAAATGTTTTGGTATGTTTAAGCAATTGTTTGAAACTCTGGGATCTTATTAAAAATATTTATGGAATTTAAATAAGTGGAAACTTTATGGAAGTTTAAAATTTTGAATGGAAGTGGAATGTAATTGAATCTTGTAAATAATGGTGAAATTGAGAAAATTAATCTAAGTAAGCTAAAATGGATTGGTCATTGAAATAAAATTAGTAAGTAAACTAATTAATTTGAATAGGTAAGCAAATGAATATTGGAAGGGTAATTAATTTATATTGTGTTAAGTAAAGGTTTGGAAATAAACTTTTATTTGAGATTTAAAATAATTTAGTAAATGTAACTAATTTAAAATAAGTATGGAAACGAAATAAATTAGAAGAGTAAGTCGAATTTAATGAACTTAAGCTAAGTTTAATAATACTGTGATTGGAATTGGATTAAAGTTGTAGTATAATTGAGATGGAATGGTATCACGTGGTGGATACATTAAATAAAATTTAGTTCTTAATAAAGTTTATTAGTTAGAAATGAATTTGAGAATGGGAATAAATAGATTTCGATGGCTTATAAAAGAATTGAGAACCCATTGAATAAAAATATATACCTGGCTAAATTAAATATATAATCCCGAGTTAAAAAGTAAAATGTGAACGGGATTGATTGTGAATGGATGAAAGTATGGATATAAATAAGTTGTGATTTATAAAACTTTGAAGTGGAATAAATGAGCCAAAATAAAATCGTTTTGTATTTTGGGAAATGAATAAATTCCAAAACTTGAATTATAAAATAAAATCGAACTCAGGAAAATTTTAATGAAGTAATTTTTGAAATAAAATCAAATACTGATTTAAAAGTTGGAAGTAAGCTAATTAGCTAAATAAATTATTTGATAGAGTATGTTAATGGTTAAATAAAATGGATTGTAAGTTAATAATGAAGTTTGGAAATAAACTCAAATTATAAATAGAATTTGACTAGGATTGATAATGAACTAAAAATAAGTGGAGATGTTGTAAAAATAAAATGGAATTGGATTAAAGTGGTAATGATTTGTATTGCAAATAAAATCCAAGTAAGTAGAAATAAATTGGAAATGGCCTTGTTATTAATAAAATAAATTCGGGAGGGATTGAGTATGGAAATTAAAATTCATAATGGATTGAGTGAATAAACTAATTGTATTGAAGAAATAAATGGATGGAATTTGATTAAATAAGAATCAAATGAAAGATGGAAATAGAACTTGTTGCAAAAAGAAATGGAAGTTGGTTGAATGAAATGGACATATGCTATAGTGTTAAAAATAGAATAGTTTTAGTCGCAACAAGTTAAGAAGAAATGAAATTGTTAAGGAGTTGAAATAACTTAAAGAAAATAAGAGATATGGAATGTTTTCAAGCTTAATAGAATGGTTTCAAATGGAATGATGCGGGTAAGAAATGAAACGCAAATGAATGGATTGTGAATAAAATTGAAATGGAATAGAATAAATATAAATTGAGTTGGAATCAATTGAAATAAATGTGAGTTGTTTGGGTTAAAAATGAATTGAATGTAAGCAATTGAGTTGTAAACCATTTAAATTGAATGAAGTTGTATATGAATTGGTTGTAAACAATTAAAATTAATGTCGGAACCCTATAAGTTGCTTATAAATATTGTTTAACCTGCATTGCTTATAGAAACTCGCATGTTTGCTAGTTATATAAGTAAAATGTTGTTAAGTTACATGATTTTGGCACTTACATGTTTAAATTGAGTAAGTACAAGTACAGGGAAGCCGTTTGGCAGGATTCGGACGTGCAAAATGCTAAAATAATAAGCCGCTTGCTTAAAAATGCTAAATAGAGGTACGCCTACGCAATAAAAGTTAGGAAATATGAACTGTTGTTTGTTTTTCCGACCGTGTGGGTCGATGTATATATATTTATATCTCTTGTCAAATTGCAAAAGCTCCTTCGTACAAATGAGACTCTGCCAAAAAATTTCGAAAATTTTGGGAGTTAGAAAATTTTTGTTAGCGACGAAACGATTTTAAATTGGAATTGAAATAAGGGATTTTAGAAATGGAAATTGAAACTAATTGTTTGGTTGGGATTAAAAGTTTAGGAAAAGTGAATATGGGATTTTCACTAAATGGGTTTTAGCAAGTTGGGGGTTTGGGACATTCTTCTACCTTAGTAATTCCAAGGACGAAATTCTTTTAAGGGGGGAGGAATGTGACGACCCGAAATTTTTAGATATTTGAAATTGGAATATTTAATTGATTTTAAATATTTGGAAATTAGTTTCTAACTTGAATTTCAAATATCGCTATTTATTGAATAATTTAAATATTGAATCAATAACTGGAAATTGGGAAATTGTTGAATCTGGAGTTTAAGCCTGTTAAAAATAATTTGAAGGCTTGTAAAATTTATATTGATAGTACTGAAGATAGTAAAAGTGTTAGAATTGAATTTGGAAGTGTTTTGTTAAGTTTTGAAAATATATCGTTTAAATTGATATTAAAAAAAATAACCTACCGAGGGACAGTCTCGGAATTCGACGAAACCAGTTCCATTGGATCCGTAACATTGTATTATTATCGGATTTCAAATTTCGTAGTGATTGGAGTTGTTGTGTGAGCGTACAATATATAAACGTACTGAAAATTTTATCGAAATTTAATAAAATAACTGGGTCCAAAAAGCTATCTTCTCCATACGATCAAATTAGGACTTGAAACCTTTTCCATTGCGTCCGTAATAAGGGTATAATATTATAAACGCCTAACGGCATGCCTCGATAGGAGATTGAAATTGCGAGTTGCACTTATCGGGACGATTTGAACTTGAATTCAAATAATATATATATATATTATAAAATTGATAGATTTAAACACAGTCCATTCCTTTGTACATGCGTCTTCTACCTTCTCTAATATCTTCCAGATGTTCCTTTCCCTCAATCTAAATCGAATAGCCGAGCAAGAAAAAAAAATCAACGAAGAAAAAAAAAGGGAGAAAGGGGGGTAAAATCGAATCCATCGCGGCTGGCCATCGCGCGCGAAGGGTAGGGCTACCGTCATGGCTCCGATGGGATATCGTTGGGTAAGGAAATCGCGAGGCTTGGTTCATCATGTTGGGTGCGACGCGCGGCCAGGGAAGGGTTTTGCGAGGCAGTGGATCGAGCGAGATCGATGAAGGCTGGAAGTTCGTCGAGTTCGTGGCGATGAGGGCACTCGATCGTATATCGACAGAGGTGGCGAGCTAATTTTCATGGTTCGATTTGAAAATCGAAATCGAAAAGGGGAGCAAAGCTTGGGTGTCGCAATCGACTCGCGATCGAAGTCAAGGGGCGACGCTCATACACGATGTTAGGTGGCAGAGGCGAGCTCAAAGGCTTGGCGCGTTGGCGAACGACGACAGTTGGCTTGGAGGTTCGTAGTGGTGGTTCGCCGCCTGTGGCGCTCCGTGTGGGATGCAACCGAATCGAGTGGTAATCGCAAGCGGAGGCCAGCAACTTGCCTGAGGTGGTCGTTGCAATAGTCGCAGTAAGGTATTCGCTTCTTCTTCCTTCGATTTAAACTTGAATAAGTATATATATATATATGTATACACGGATTTAAGGAAATTGTATATACGTTTATAAGCAGAGAAATTTTTTTGACAGTAAACAGAAAGGATACATAATAATAATACCATTTACTTGTTTATTTGAAATTAATTATCAAGGTGATTATTTGTTAAATTAAATTGGTAGTTAACTAAATGGTAATAATTATACATAGTTTGAACAGTAAATATTTATAGGATTAAATTTAAATAATAAGTTAATTAAATTAAGATGGAAATTAATTGTTCGATTAGTTTAAATATTTATAAAATCATATAATGTTATGCAAGGTCTTAAATTGGGAAGAAATGGTCAAGATGGCAATGGGTTGCAAACAAGTTAAAGGTGAGTTAATCTCACTCACTTGGATTATTTTAGTTAAATTTAAATAATTGGTTGAATTGCTTGGATGATGATGATTGTCATTGGTTAAAATTAAATAGACCTTATGCGCCGCATAATAGCGGAGGATATTATATATAAACCCATATACCACGTTATTCCACCCCGAAGTGGAATTGGTATTATATATATATATTTGGAGTGAGTGATTTCCCAGATTATATAGCGGATGAGACCCTATGCGCCGCATAATAGCGGAGGATATTATATATAAACCCATATACCACGATATTCCACCTTGAAGTGGAATTGGTATTTTATATTGTGCTAACATCTGTGGATGTAGGGAAACAGGTTGGAGGGATCCAACTGGATTCCTCAAAATTATATAGATTGTTCTAATAATTCTATGTTATGATTATTTGATATTCTGTGATGAATTTCATTTATAATAGGAATATTGAATGCTATGGTCTGATTGAATATATTTGGGTATACTGAGTTATCAAAATATATGAATTGGATTTTTGAAAAGAAAATAAAAGAGTGAATTTTGAAGTAAAATAATTATAGAGAATTTGAATAAATTTAAGAATGAATTGGAAAAGAATAAAAGTGATTTTAAAATTCTAATAAATAAATTCCGAGTATGGAAAAGGGGATTTTGAATACACAGAGAAACAATGAATTTTAAAACTTAAGTGATATTATTTAAAAGAATAAAGAATTTATTTTTTAAATTCAATGTTGAATTTATTTAAAAGGATAAAGAAGGAATTTGGGAAATCCGAAATTGGTATTTTCAGTTAAAAAGATTTTAAATCATAATTAAGAAATAAAATTTGAAATTAATGGATTTTGGAATAAATTGAGTAAATAAAGGCACTTATTTCAAAATGGAGTAATTTGGAAATCAATTTGGAAATTGATAAAGTGTTTGAAACCGTGTTTAAAGATGGATGAGACCATCAAATTTATAAATTGGGTTTATAAAAGTGAAGTTATATATCAGTGGATATTTGGAAGGATAAATTCACGGTGGGAATTTATTAAAGGAAGGGGTAAAGTTGATTAAAAATAAATAGTGATTTATTTTTAAAGATGTGAAAGAGAAGTGTATTTCCCTGGATAGCCAAGTAAGTTTTCAAAGCAAATTTTAAGATATAAGTTAAAAGTTTTAATGTTGTTTTAAAAAGCATGTTTTAGAAAATTTATTATTAAATGTTTAGATTTTAAAGTAAGTATTTCTCAAAATTTATTATAGTAGTAATTATTTAAAGGTGACTTGAAATTTTGTTTAAAGGGATAAAAATTTAGTTTTATATTTTATAAAGTAACTTCATTTTAAATATTCTTAAAGTATATATTTTTGAATAAATATTAAAGTAGTTTTTAACTTAAATGTTTTAAGGGATATTTTATAATAAAGGGTTTAAATTATTTTTAGAAATCTAAAGTTTTGTGCTTGGTGTTCCACTGGAAATAAATATTTGGGAATTTATTCCATAAGAGGAGTGTGGTTTGAAACCTGTTTTCAAAAGGGTTGAAAAATGAAAATATATCTTGCGAAGATATTATGAGATTAATAAATAATTTGGAAAATTATTTATTGTTTGATGGATGTTTGTGAATGTTAATTGATAGTTAAATAACCGACTATCAATATTGGCCAATGCGTTGATCGTTTCGAAGAGACCGGGATCGGGATTTATTTTCCGAAAACCACTTCGATCCGGTTTGTACGTTTTCGTGGGGAAAACGAGTTCGGAGTCGAAGATGGAGCAGTGAAGTGCAAGGGCTAATCGCTACTAATCCCGAGGGTGATTCCAAAATGGATGTAGTAGGAATAGTGCCTTCGGTTCCGTTCGAACCCGGAACGGACTTGTATGGATGAATGCTTTCGGAACATCGTCAGGTGGACGGTGGGCATTCTAAGTAAAACATTCTAAAAAAGGTAATGCTTAGCCTCAAGCCTCATCAACCGGGAATGACTGAAAATCAGGGGTTATGCAGCAAGGCTATGTGGGTCGCGCCCATTAGGGTGAAATCATCCCTGTCTAGATGTTCCTTTTTATTTCGGTTGTGTGGCGGTTGGTCGCGCCAACCGTGGGGTGATCTTACTCGCAATTACCCATAGGTAGTTCCGGTCTTGTGTTGCAGGGGATCGGGCGTGTTCCTCGGTACGCTGATCTAGACCAGGTACTGTGATAGGTGGTACCCCAGTGCCTAGTCATTAGTTGGAAATCCATTCTCCCTACGTGCTTTTACGGATTTTGTTTGTAGAACCCACTTTGTGGCTAGTATGCTGGAATTTAATCATGTAACAATTTCAGCTATTTTAATAAGTATTTGTATATAGAAACTATTATAATATCAGAGGATTTTGATATAAAAATGTTTTAGCTATCGTAAAGTAAAAACCCAACATGTTTATTTGTGGCGTGGTCTTACGAGATGCTTTTGTTTTTAAAGGATTTTGAAACTTTAATAATCAATTTGAGTGTGGTTTTCTCACGCTGGTATTCCAGACTGACTCGGGTGTTATTTAACTATAATGCTCGGATCAGACCGAGTATTAAAGATTACGGGAAGGATGTTGTGGAGCTCAGGAGACGAGCTGGATGGCGAGATGTATCACTCGTACTTGATGTATATTCCGTTGTGTTGTGTATACCGTGTATTCTGTTGTGGGACAAGTTAATATAACTGTCCAGTATTTGATTCTGATTGTATTATACTCTGATAATGTAATTGGTATAAAACAGATATAGTTTCTTTTATGTAAAGATCTGTTATTATCTATTATATTTTATTCCGCTGCGATGGTTAGATTCTGTTATTGTTTGTTTTCTCTTCTTCTACCTTCTTCTTCTTTAACCCTAATGGTTCGGTTTTCCGGCATTCGACTATTCGGCATCTGATACAGTGGACGTATTGGTGTCGATTTTCGGGCGTCGGAAAAGTCGGGATGTTACAAACATTTAACATAAAAATGGCTATAAGTAGATCAATACGATTAAATACAGCTATTACATCATGATAAATATATAAATACAAATGAGCAATAAATACAATAAGACTGTTCTTAAATCAGAGTTATGAAAGTAGAGAGCGGAGAGGAAGATCAAAAGACAATTAAAATAATTGTGAAATAAACTGTGCATGGTTAGTCTAGTTATAACCATGGCATGTGATTTGAGAATGTTGAAAGATTGAGCTTTAAGGTACTTATCCTATTATTTGGTCATTTCTTTGTTGAATAAAAAAATTAGCCTGAAATATAATGCTGATACGATGAGTATACATATTACATCAATATGCGGATGATGAAAAGTAAAAAAATTAATGGTGAAAGTGTGAATATTAATCTTGGGTAAATTTATGTCATGAAGTTTTGATGAATTTCATGTAATAATCCTTAAATCCCAATATATGACTAAGCAGCTTAACTCTATAGCCATATTATCAACCTAAAATCTCTAATATTTAACATAAAAATGTCTGTAAGTAGACCATTATCATTAAATACAGGTATTAAATCATGATAAATATAGATATAAAAAATAAGCAACAAATACCATAAGACTGTACTTAAGTCAGACCTATGAAAGCAGAGAGTTGAGAAGAAGAGCAAAAGGCAATCAAAATAATTGTGAAATAAACTGTGTATGGTCAGTCTAGTTATAATTATGGCAAGTGATTTGAGAATGTTGAAGGCTCGAGCTTCATGGTACTTATCCTATAATGTGGTCATTTCCTTGTTGAATAAAAAAATTAGCCTGAAATATAATGTTGTATGATGAATGCATCAATGTGAGATCACTTAATAGGTTATTCAATATGAAAATGTCACTATTTTAAAACTACAAATTAGAAAATGAAACATTAAGCTCTAAAATTTCATGTTATCTCTTTACTTAGTGAGCCTTTAATGTAAAAACCAGTTTTTAATTAACAGCTGTAATCTTCAAATTATAAAATCTCTAGTTATCACAACAAAAACTACATAGATCTACTTAATGTTGTATTTAAGCATGTTAGCTTTATAAAAAATTGAAAGATGGTAAAAGATCAAAGATCACAAATGAAGTAAACCTCAAACCACATATCATTCATTATTTTTATGTATTATAAAAAAATGAAATAATTGACTAAAATTGTGGGTTAGCTGAAAATGGGGGCTGCTATTTTAAAAAATGAAAAAGCTTAATGTTTTTCTCTTTGAAATATCAAAATTGTTCCTGAATTGCAAACTGAAATTATTGAAAATTAAAAATGTAATGAAAAATACATGTAAAATATCAAATTTAAACTAAATGTTTTTTGTTAACATAGTGGTTGATGAATTTAGTCAAACATAATGCTTTTCTAAAAATATATCAATTGAACACCGACGACTCGATATTATAGTAACAATTGTTCATTTGAACAGTGCATGACTTTAGTTTTCTCTATAATAATCTACTAAATTTATTTGTGCACTCTAAACGATAGGTAGAAATGATGTTTACAACTTGATAAATGAATTGAGTCAAAAGATTGATCAATAATGATAACCTGATTACTGAAATTTTGGCTTGGATATGGAATCTAAGCAGCAACTTTGTTGTGGTATACGTATCATTTGCTGAATCCCAAAGTCATATATAAATCAATGGATTAGAATAAAATAGAAAAGTAGAAAAGAATAACTCAAAGTAATAAAGAAATTAACAAAATAAATTAGTCAAATTGGTGCTTTTACAAACGAAGCAAATCTCACCTTTGGGCTCAACAATCAGGAGAAAATAAAAAAGAGTCTACAATTTGAAACTAAAGCTAGAATTGGAACGAATAAGAGGAAGAGGGGAAAAAACAATAGAAGTTGGCATCATTGTGAAGAGCATGAGAGTTAAGAGAACCATGGTAGAGACAGTTCACCTTTCTACGAGAAATTTGCGAGATGCAATGGAAACGTGGCCACTAGGATTGACAAAAATATCCTCTTGTCTTGCATAAATGATGTAGGGATATTTACGTGAATTCAAAAGCTTCAAAATGAGGTATTCATATTATATATAGATATATATAAGTTAGTGAATTATAAATGTTATAATAAATTAAATATGTGTGTATATATATATACATATATACATATATTATCTGTATAAAGAAAATAGGTAGTTTAAATAAATTAAAACCCATATAAATTTAAGGGTGTATACATCAAATATATATTAGCATGGGTTGTCATGAGTTATACTTATCTTCCTTACATAACCAATGATACCCTATAAAAATTAGTTTGAATTATGAATTTAAAATAAAATTGTTCTCCATTATTTATAATATAAATAGAGTACTTTACATACCTATGAATATCAAGCACCCTCAAGTCATAGAATATCTAAAGTGATGTTTATATTATTATGTAATTTTGTTAAGCACCTTTAAGGGATACATAATTAGCCTTAGGTTGTAGCAAAATAATAGGTCTAGGGTATCTAATGAACTTTATAATTTGTTAAGAACCCTCAGGATTATAAAGATGATTAGGAGCAAAGTAAAAGGAAGGTTAGGAATCATATACGAGATATAATTAGTAAAGTGTTGCTTACCATTTATGGGGACTATAATTTGTTAAGCACCAGCATGGTTGTGGTAACATGAAAAATGGATCCTAACTACCACTGAAGGAATTTTTAAAGTTCTCGAATCTCTTTTAGAGTTTTTGAGAGATATGGAAGTCAGTGGGAGCCTTATTAGATAAATACAATAAACCAATCTAATAAGTATAAGAACATATGTAATATTATGTAATGTACTATAATTAATTTGTGTAGATAAAATGGAAACCATAAAGCTATTTCTAGATAAAAACACATTAACTGGCACACACTATAAAGACTGGCTTGTAAATGCAAAAATTGCACTCACCTATGAAAAACTCTAGTATGTTGTCACCAACAAACCAATGGCTAAACGTGATAAGGGTGTTGTCACACCCAAACAACTTAAGTCCTACAAAAATTGATGACTAGACTACAAACTTGCCTAACACTATATGCTTGCAACTATGAGGATCAAGCTACAAATGTAGCATGAAAATATGGCTGTACAGGAGATATTCAAACACTTTCAAAAATTTTATGGTGTGAAGTCTCATACTGCAATGTATGAGATCTCATGGAAACTGTTCCATGCAAAGACGAGCAAGGGCACTCCAATCCAAGAACATGTACTCGTTATGATTGGGTCGTTGAGTGATTGGATGAGTTAGGAACAACTCTAAACACTAAGCTATAGACTGATTTGATTTTTAGATCATTGACTCGACATATCTGTTCATATTGAATTTCAATATAAACTCGTTGAAATATACTACCTTGGAGCTCCTTGATATGTTAAGGATGACCAAAAGTTTATTCTCGAAGGAATCAAATGTAGTGCTTTTTCCTCAAATAGTTTTAAGAAGAGAAAACGTGGGTCAAAGGATGGAAAGAGTAAGGCAAGGGCTAGCCATAAAAAGGATGGATGTCACTTTTGCTCGAAGAAGGGACATTGGAAGGGAAATTATTTGAATTATCTGAAGATGCTCAATGTAATGACATGCCTTTTCGATCCTTAGAAGTCAACGATAATACATCCACGATATTCACGTGCCGAATATCCAATTTCCACAAAGACAGATTCTTGGGGTAAAAGAAATAGAAGAAAGTACGGAATCTCACATCATGATGAGAAGATTTATAGTATAAACAAGATCTTTACAAAAAGAAATAATCTTTATTATATACAACGTCAGAGTACACTAACTTATTTTCAGTCTAGACAGTTATAACGGCATGTCCTTCCAATTGCTGATAAATACAGATAGAAATCAAGAACAAAAAAACAGCTGAAGAATATAAGATACGTGAATACGTCTTGGAGAATCCAGCTCGTCTCCTGAAAGCTCCAAAGCATCCAGCTAAATATGGAAAATATGTTCGGGCTTACCCGAGCATTATAGAAAACAATGACCGGGTCAGTCTGGTAAAACTAGCATGAGAAACACAATCAATAGGATTTACTTAATGTTATCTAAACCTTTAAAAATAAAGGTATTTCGTAAGACCACGCCGCACATAAACACGGACGAGTTTTACCTTATGATAACCAAAACCTTTTATAGAAAATTCAGTGATACTATAATAATTTCTAAGGGTGAAAATAATAATAATCAAGTAGCTGTGATGCTCGTGAGTGTACATCACATCAATAATAGTTATATAATCAAAAACCGCTAAGGCGCATTCACTGATTGTGTAGGATTCCACAGAGATGCCCTGGTACTTCAAGAATGGTCCTCCTGCACAAGGATCAGAGTTATCCGTTCGAAGAAATAATACATCCCTAGTGATGTACAATAGGAAATACATAGCTGGCCACACAAGGCCGAATGCATCGCTCCATGCATGCATAACACCTATAGGTAACTCTAGGAAGGAGACGACTACACCCTCATGGGTTAGCTAAACCCTAGCTATGCATCCTATCTTTGGTTTTAGCCATTACCACTAGTGAGGCTACGTCCGGCATTCCAGCTCACGCACCGCTACCTGAACAGATCTCAGAACTACACATGGATTCCCATACCTCAACGGGTCTCGAAACCACAAATGGAATCCCACATCTCAACAAAGATCTTTGAATCACATATGGATTCCCATATCCCAATGGGTCTCAGAATCAAACATGAATTCCAACATCCAAACAGATATCGGAATCACAGGTGGATTCCAACACCCCACCGGGTCTCGGAATCAAATATGAATTCCGACATCTAAAACAGATCTCGAATCTTCTCCAAGCATATAACCTGTATATGGTTTTGGAGTGGTTATGGTTTTGTGTCATCTCTTACAAGTACACTCCCATGCTTACCAGATGTTCCAAAACCAATCAATCGACTTTCGGAATGCTCAATACCAGTTCTTTTGGAAATAATCAGACAATACATAAGAGCGGGGATCACCCCCTAACCATTTATGTGGATAGATTTCCTTATCATTTGTCCTAGAATGTGACGACCCACATTTCGAATAGTTTAAATCGACAATAATCCACACATGTCTGACTTAAATAATCCGGAACATAGATGATCAATGGGGTTAATCAAGAAAAATAAGAAAAGAAGAAGAAAACAAACAAAGAATCTCGCAACGGAACGATAAACTATAATAATCAAATAAATAGTTCATGAAGTTGTTTAAACTATACATTTGATTATAATCTATAAAACATTTATCAGAGTTATATATACATCAGGGATAAATAAATAATGCAGCAGACAACATGATGCAGGAATACTAATAGTAATAATATACCAAATCTTTGTCTTTGTTCTCCAGAATAAATCTTCAATAAGCTGAAAACTCAGGGCTGACCCAAGCTAAATGAAAAGAAAAAACACTCAAGTCGGAACTAAAATATCCTTATGTAAGTCAAATCAATATCGCATATAACATGAGTGTAATAGCGTCAAAGATGTTTACGGGATTTCACATCTCCTATCCAGTGTATAACGTGCATGCAATAACTCAAGAGATGTTACGAGATTTTCCATCTCTCAAGGATCCATCAAAATATTTATATGTAGTAGAATATGAAAGGGAGTGCGGATTAAGGATCTTAAGGCTAATTTAACACTATAGGGGAGGTGAATAGTGTTTAATGGATTCTAAGACTTATATGAACTAAATTAAAATAATGACCCAAACAAATGCAGAACTTAATCACAGAACAATCACAGAATCAAACACAGATGCAAAAAGTAAATAAAAAGCAGTAGAAGGAAAGAACACACCGGATTTTATACTGGTTCGAAGTTACCCTACATCCAGTCCTGTACCAAGGTAGAACACCTCATACAGATTTTTATTATACCAAAGTCGAGATTACAATCCTCAATTTCTAAAGGCCTTGAGGTACCCTCCTGTCTCACGAGTCCGGGGCAAACTCTCTTGATTTACGGGCCACAAGATTACCCAATTGATTTCCAGGCACAACCACACCTTATAGAGAGACTCGATAAACTTTTGATTACAAATTGATCCTATAACTCTGAATAGCACTTTGCTCTTCGAGAGAGGGTAGAGAACCAAACAAGAATGAGATTCTAATTTGATTCACTTGAGAATTCGGCAGAATTTCGGCACGATCTTAAAAATATGAATATTTTAGAATATGGATTTGTAGAGAAGAAGGAGTGAAAAAAAAGAAATTAGTTGGTTAAAAAATTTGTTTGTGAAGGCTATTTATAGACCAGTAACGGTCATAACCATTCGTGAAGAGATTTAAACGAATAGACACTTCTTTTGAAAATGACCAGTAACGGTCATAAACATTCGTGAAGAGATTTAAACGAATAGACACTTCTTTTGAAAATTGAAGCTTTTGAATTTAACGGCCACCATGTCGACATGGGGTATCCCATGATGTCGACATCCCTTAGTTAAAAATAATGTAAAATTTGTTTTGAAAATGGTATTGAAAGGAAAACAAGATGAAATGATTCTGGAGTAAAATAAACTAATTTTCCTATGTTTTAAAATAAAGAAGAGTAGAAAAATATATTTTTAGAATGTATATATAAATTTGATTTTAAATCTCAAGTATATATATATATATTATAAAGAATATTTAAAAATCAGAAGATAGTTTTAAAAACAAACGAAGTTTAAAACAAGAGTTTATTTAAAAACAAAAACAAAGAATATTTTAGGGCTAAAACATCTTTTTGAAAATCATTTGAAAAGATAACTTTTAAGGCTAAAACATTTTAAAAAGCAGATTTGAAAATCATTTTGAAGTAGTTTTGGAAGCTTCTTCCTGCAGATTATCTCATCACATCAGGACTCGAGAACTTGTACAAAACCAAGATGTTCGTGGGTTTGTAAGCCACTTGTCGTAGGTTTGTAAGCTACTTGTCGTGGGTTTGTAAGCCACTAAGAAGATAGAAATGAGTTCCATCCCAAATGAAATTTGGAATGAAGATTTCCGTGCTATTATGAAGTTTTAACAAAAACTAGACACATATCTTGAAATCTTGATCTTGATACTCTAGAGTCTTCAATCTTGATATCTCCATTCTGAATCTTGAGTCTTTATACTGATCAGTCTTCAGTAAACAATACCTGCATATATATATCCTGCATAGTTCCTGCATATACATATCTATCTAGAAAATATTGTTAGTATATATTTTATAATAAGATAAGTTAAAAAGGTTGTTGTCATCAAAACCAACATCTCAGTTTCTAACAGAATACGCTACATATATAATGTCTAATCAATAAAATAAATATTTTTCTTAGCATTAAGGCTTTACATTAATCCCCCTTAACGCGTTTTTAAGCATTGGCGTACAGTTTGCATTTGACACAACCAGTAGCACGTCGGTAGTCAGTGATGCACCGTGATATGACAACACTAAACCAAAATCGTAGGGGTCTCGTATAAGGATAAAAGTATGATAAGGCACGTGAGAAAATGCCCAAGGTAGGATACTACCAGTTTACCCTTCCCGGCTGGTGGTAACGCATCATAGCCATGACCGCCCACCTTGTCCAACACTCCCAAAATCCCAGGGTGCGCACCAATCAAGCACAATGTAAATGATGGTAATACGAAGAAGTGCGTCCGCTAGAGGTAGCTAGTCTCATTGACCGGTACAGTTTCTGTTTAGTCATTTCAAATTGACATAAGTGTCAGGCCAATCCATCATCGTTCTCTTTCTTCAAATCCAGCAAACGACGCCAAATCCAACCACTTCGTTCTGGAGTCTCCTCCGCGTACACAGTTGTTAATGTGGTTCCAATATTGACAGAGAGTATGCCAATAAGAGGCCCCGGTCTCTTTAACAACCAAACGTCATTTTACACACCGGTTGGTACTTTTACATTTCAAAGACAATTCGTATTTGATATCAAAATATCATATTCGCTTCAAAAATCAAATCCATTTCGATATCATCATATTCGCTTCGAAAACAATTTCATATAAAAATATATTTTCCACTCGAAAACAATTCCATTTCAAAATCACTTTCCACTTCGAAATTGATCTCGTTACAGAATCATTTATTCATTTCAAAAACCCGTTTCGAATTTCAACTTAGGTTATAATTTCAATTTAACCAAACTCGCATTTAAATCCATGATTTAAATATAACAATTTCTGAAGCGACCCATCGTTCCGTACCCTTTTAGCTGACATTTAATCACACTTGTCCAACAAAAATTGTACGGAAAGATGAATAACTAAGAAAAAGAAGAGATAGAAGAAGAAACACAAACAACAACAAAGAATCTCACAATCGCAGCGTAACAAAATATAATATATAATAATAGCTTTTTATACAAAAGAAACTGTATCTGTTAATATACATATAATCATCAGAGTACAACAATCAACAATCAATCTGGACAGTTATAATAACTTGTCCTTACAAATACTGAACATTCATTTTAACACACACAGCGGAATATAAATCAAGTACGTGATATACGTCTGAAATCCTCCAACTCGTCTCCTGAGCTCCATAGCATCCTAACCTAAATCTGTAATACTCGGTCTGACCTAAGCATTATAATAAAATAACACCCGAGTCAGTATGGAAAAGCAGCGTGAGAAAACACACTCAATTTGAATTATTACTATTATCAAAATCCTTTTGAAAACAAAGGTATCTCGTATGACCACGTCACACATAAACACGGCGAGTTTTTACCTTACGATAACCGAGACATTTTATATCAAAATCATCTGATATTATAATAGTGTCTATAGAAAATAGCTAAAATGCTTGCATCTCACGTTTCAGCATAGTTGGTCACAATCAAAACCGTACAGGCTCGTAGTGGATATTTGGATTTCATACAATGACTGGGCTCCTGGGTTACTGCCCACCATACTACACCTCTAGAAAAATGTACCGAGATCGTACCTAACGATCCCTGCCAACACAGGACCGGCCTACCCCTTATTGGATAGTACCGAATATGTTATCACCCCGGGTGTTCTCACCCTAATCGAGCGCTCTCTTTTCCATGCACAACCATATCCATAAATTTAAATATATATCCGAGGGTATCTAGAAAAGTGATAACATACCCTACTTGGGTGCGACCCACTTAGCCCTGCTGCATATTCCATGTTTTATTCATTCCCGGTTGATGAGGCTTGAGGCTACGTTTTACCTTTTGAATAGCATTCATACTCGAAATGCTAACACTGCCTTCCAAGCAATGATGCAATGATAGCATTCATCCATACAAGTTGTTCTGGGTCTGAACAAACCAAATCTCCTTCTAAATCACCTTCCCCATTATTTTCATGATATCACAAATTCGTAACACACAAATCGGATTGAAGTGGTTTTCGAATAATTAAATCCAATCCCGGTCTCTTCGAAATGACTAACGAATTTGGCCAGATTTGATAGTCGGTTATTTAACTATCAAATAACACACATAAGCAGTCACTAGGCCAAATCTTGTAAATCTGTCAAAAACATTCATTTCAAAATATCTTTACAAAGATATATATTCAACTTTCTTCCTATATTCCAACATTTGAAAACAATTTCAAATACTTACCCATAAAGGATATTTTAAACCATTTCAACACTTAGAAATATTTTCCAAAACCCTCTTTTCAATACTTAGGAGAATATTTCATAACTTACCCCATAATCTCCGGAATTATTAATAAATTCCTTCATACAATTTCCAAAACCGATTTATACTCTTTTATAAATCCAACCAACAATTTATAACTTCTTTTAGGAATTCATATTTCATTTTCGAAGTTCCCATATTCAACATTTTTGAAATCCATTTTCTCCAAATCCATTATAAAATTTCTCTTATCAAAATCATATCCATTTTATAAACCCATTTACGAATCTCGAGAGAATTTATAAATAGATTTCAATCACTTCAAAGCTCTATATATATGATAAGTATTTTAAAGAATAATAATTTATTTTTAAAAACATATTTAAGTGATTATTTAAAATATTAAAACATTTTGAATAAACATTAATAATTTATTTTCAATTTATTTTTAAAATAAAACCAATCGATTTATAAAGCTTATTATAAAATGTGAATTCATTTCAATAAATATTAAATATTTGAATAATCCATTTTCATGAATATTTCAGTACTAAACAGCTTTAACTATATAGTTTATTACATAGAAATCCCAATTTAAAACAATATTAATTTCTCGACAAAATTAATTTTAAAAATCAAATATTACCAATTCCAGTTTATAAATCCCTCTCGATTCATATCACATCGACTACATTCCAAATCCCTAACCATTCTTGCATTCCAAAAATAGAATTCACTATTTTTTCTCAAACCGATTTCCATATTCTGATATAAATTCACACTATGAATTTATATTCCCAATATATTAACTGATATCATTTTTCCCTTATTTATAAACACCGTTTATAAATTTATAAACTCCTTTGAGTTTTCACTTGTTCATAAAACTAATTTCATTTATAAAATCTCATTTTATAAATCCATTTCTTTACAAATTCCATTTGTTTTACAAATCTATTTTAAATATCGATTCAACTTCTTTTGCATCAATCCAGAAATATCACTTAAAAATCCACTGTTAAAAATCCTTTATATAATTTATTTTTAAATCTCTACTTAAAACATTTTTCGAATAGTTAAGTACGACTCCAAATAAATTTATTGTTTTATCCAAATCAAATTTTCTTTAAAAAATAATCCAAATTTCGATATGAATATTTTATATTCAAAATCTCCTTTTAATTTCTTCAATTTCAAAAATAATGTTTATGGTATTTAACATACCAAAATTAAGGCTAGTGCTACTATAGCATCCAATAATTCAAATCACCACAAAATCTATATCAGATATTCACACAAATCATATATCAATATATATGAAAAACAATCAAAATATTTTTGAGGAATCCAGTTGGATCCCTCCAAACTGTTTCCCTGCATCCACAGATGTTAGATAACATAAAATACCAATCCCGCTTCGAGGTGGGATATCGCGGTAATATAGGGTCATCCGCTATTATGCGGGGCGCATAGGGTCTCATCCGCTCCAATAGGCGGGAAATATATCCAACTACTAATATGCATACTACTATATATAATATAACATCCAACTGATAATAAAAATTTATCAATTCAACCAAGCATCCAATAATTAATTTTAATAATTATAAATCAATCCTGCCAACCAAATTGAGTGAGATTTACTCACCTTGATTTTTAAATTTTCCGAACATCCAGATTTTGAATTTCTAAAATCCCAGCTGACTCCAAAAAATCCCAAACATATTTCTATGCGTGGTATTCGATGCCACTAGCAAAATGCAACTGGTTTTGTTCATTTTGGACCTCGTACGAATGAGATATATATTTTATAAGCATTCAATTTTATACAAAATAAATATTCCTTTCAATTTTAAGTTAAATTAACAAATTACATTATATAGTATAATTACCTCCCAGACATCTTCTTCCTCATTGAACGACCTACCCTGATATTGCCGCACCTTCCCTGGAACCATCTCCACCATCATCGAATCCAAGGTCGCTAATTCTTGCCGCTCGAGCCCCCCTCCAGCAACCACGCAATTACATTGCTCGAACGACTCGCGTCATTCACGTGAACAACCCCCTTCCGCACTCATCTCCACCCACAGCTTCTGCCCCAACGCTCCTTTCTTCACCGCAGCTTCCCATGAACGTGACCATTTCCACATCGCGGCGACCCTAATCAACATCGCCACTACAGCTCCGCCTCGACACCCTCCAGGTTACTCCCGATCGAACTTCCCTCCAGCCTACAGTCGAATTTAAGAACAACGCCCTCCGCCTCGTGCGCGCACAGTCGCGCTTCCCCCCAACATCAAACGCGATCCTTCCTCCATCGAGCGGCTATAAGATGCTCGAGGCCAGAGATGAACGTGACTCGATCGCGATTCAATTTTTTTATATATTATTCGAACGAATTCGATTTCGTTCGTTCTACTTTTTTTTCCTTTGTGTAAAACTGAAAGGAAAAGAAAGAGGAAAATCGCGTTTAAAACAGAAAGGGGAAAAGAGGAAGGATAGCATGTAGGGAAGCTTACTTTAGAATATAGGGTGGCTGAAAAAACGTTTTTTCGGCTGATGTGGAATTTGAAAATAATACATATATATATATATATATATATTGAATTTGTTCAGGGGGGAAACCGACCGGAGTCGTAAAACCCCCCTAGTGCACCTAGCCTGGTCCGCGAGCACCACATAAATGGCTGATCTGAGCGTATGCACATGGTAAGCTCTGGTGGTAGGGCAGTCCGGGAATCTCACAATCGCAGCGTAACAAAATATAATATATAATAACAGCATTTTATACAAAAGAAACTGTATCTGTTAATATACATACAATCATCAGAGTACAACAATCAATCTGGGCAGTTATAATAACTTGTCCTTACAAATACTGAACATTCAGTTTAACACACACAGCGGAATATAAATCAAGTACGTGATATACGTCTGAAATCCTCCAGCTCGTCTCCTGAGCTCCATAGCATCCTAAATTGAATTTGTAATACTCGGTCTGACCCGAGCATTATAATAAAATAACACCCGAATCAGTATGGAAAACCAGGGTGAAAAAACACACTCAATTTGAATTATTACTATTACCAAATTTTTTGAAAACAAAGGTATCTCGTAAGACCACGTCACACATAAACATGACGGGTTTTTACCTTACGATAACCAAAACATTTTATATCAAAATCATCTGATATTATAATAGTGTCTATAGAAAATAAATAGAAAATAGCTGATGTAACGACCCGTAAATTTTAATAATTTTTATAACGTATTTAATCGAATTTTTGAGAAGTTTGTAAATCGTAATATTTTGAAATAAAAATTTAATATTTGAAATACGTCTATTAAAACATTGTAACTGGTAAATTTTCATTTGATAATATTGAAGTTTATTTTCTTGTGAAATTCTATTTCAATTTAAATCAGTTAATAACAGTTGAATTTAAAAGTCTTTCGAAACCTAAATATGTCAACATGAGAAAATTTATTTAGAACACTCTGAATCTGGCAGCCAAATTCGTTTCGCGAAATTCGGACGTTTCTAGCTCCATTTAGATTTTTCCGTACGGAATAGCAGCATTTTCGGTACCGATTATCGACTTTTGATCAGATGATCGTACCACTGATATACGTATACCATTTTGATCGTCTCGTCGCGCTGATCACCACGGTATATTTATTTTTGTATTTTGTGGTCCGGTACGCGACGGAAGCAATAAACTGTTCGTTGTAACGGTACCATAAATTGTGACTTTATTTCTTCCTTTGGTTTTAAAATTTGAAGCGTGCTGTCCAATCAAGCCTTTAATTGCTTTAAATATTTTAGCTAAATCTATGGATGACCGGTGCCATCCCTTTTATTTTATTTTATATTTATATAATAGCCTTCAGTATTTCCAAAATTCACGCATCTGACTTTGTGACTCTGTGACCTTTTATTTTCCAATTTGTTTAATATTCTTGCTAGTCGTGGCGTGTCTCTTCATTTTGGGTAGTGTTCACACATTTAGGAAAGGAAAAATAAAAAAGGAAAACGTACAGCCTATTTACATTCTTGTGGCAATTGGAAACCTGTCACTTTCTTCTAAAAATTTTATACTATATAAATCTAAATTTATATTTTCCTTTCCAAAGTTTCATACAGTCACTCTTCTCCTTCCTTTTCTTTTTCTTTCCTCCCCCCATTGTTTCCTTATGTTCGGCCTCTTCCACCTCCGCGCACCGCTCCTCCCCACAGCCTGGCTGAGCATAGTCAAACCCGTCCTCTTACCAGTGAACCACCTCAACCATATCTCCTCCGTCACCCGAAGCACCCACGTCGTGCCACATCATCCAACTCGAGCTGCCACCCTATCAACCAAAGTCCTCCTCCCTCCAAACTACTAAACCCCGTTCCGCCCTTCCCACGTCCACACCTTATTTCCCGACCACCATCAACGAAAGCAGCGTCCGGCCCCTCGATCTCTGCTCCTCCTCTTCGCCTCTAGGACCGAAACGCCTGCGCCACCACCTGTCTACTCGGTCAAACACAGCCTCACCGCGCCTTCCCTTCCCCTCTTCTGTGCCAGCTTTCATTCGTCCACCTCAACATCTCGCCATCCCTCCACCTCAGCCTTGTCTAGCCTCGCCGAACCTCACCTCTGCAAGTGCCGAGCTCTTTCCCCTCTCCTCCCCTGTTGCTTGATGTGGTTAGTTTATATTATATATACCAGCTGTTCTTTTGCTGTATCTCATATTTGTATATACATATTATATATAAAGTTAGGGCTGCATTTGGTTAAACTGTTTGATTTTTCTTTAAATTTATATTATTTATAGTTATGTATAAGATCTAGTTTAAACACTATAGTGTAAAGGGTATATATATTTATGTTTGTCTCTAATATATAACGTATAAGTGTATATTTTTATGTATAATGTGTTTCGGGTCATATATGTATGTTATAGCATTAAGTATATATATATATATATACTAAACTTATAGATGTGTCGTGAGTTTGTATGTTTATAAAGTCAAATATATTAGTCTATTTATTTTTCAGTCGTTGCTTATAGTTTTAAATCTTCAAGTTATAGTATATATATATATATGTTGCGTGTTTAATATAATATAAGATTTCTTATTATCTTCTATATAGTACTTGTTCAATGTACTGTATTTATATAAATAATTGGATTTTGAATGTCTACAAAGATTTTCGTATAACGTATGACATGTTTTGATATATGTGAGTTATCTATACTATATACGTTATGGTTATGTATATGTTATATATTATTTTGTATATATTTATATAGTACAAAAGCTTGTCAGTTTAGTCTATTACCTGCTATCAAAACGTTATAACAGTATGGGTTTTAAAATTTTAAGGTATATAGATGTAAGTATTATATATATATTTATTTTAAAGTTATATAAGTTTGTTTATAGATTAGCATACTTGCTAAGTAATGTATATATACTGTTTTATATATATGTGAACTTGGTTTTCAATTTTATATAGATATAGTTCGTTTTGGGCTTTAACTTTTAATTTGAAAATATAATACATATATTATTTTAACTAAATGTATGTACGTATATTTAGTTCAACCTATATCAAAACTGATTCAATTTTTTCCATCGATTCCTGTTATCAGCTTTGATCGTCAGATTCGTACCCATCTTGTTTCACTTGGGAATTCGTGCCTGGATTCGTAACTTCTCTCATTCTCGTTCATCTCTCTATCCTCGAAAGGTGAGCAATCACTCACGATTAACGTTTTTATATTTATTAAATTTGATTTCAATTGAAACGAAAATTGAAATATGCTGCTGTTATTATTTAATTGTTGTATATGCTATTATCTGTAACTGTTCACCTGTGGAATATGACACCATATCCTGTTGTTTATATTATATTGTTATAGATGGTATATGTTGTTAAATTCCTGTTGTTTATATTATATTGTTATTGATCATATATGTTGTTATATGATTATCATATCTGTTATCACTCTGCAAGTTCCCTGTTAGTATAGAATTCACTATGGGTTGAAATGATGCATACCCGAACGGACTTTAGAATAGGCGAAAATCGTTATGGCTTGAAATGATAGACCCAAGCGATTTTCATTTGAATTGAATTTGGGATTGCGGGTTGAAATGATATATACCCGTATATATTTAAATTACGGATTAAAATGATAAATATCTGTATCACTTGACCATAGGATAGAAATCTTATCAGACACCGTTGGTCTATATACAAATATTTTGAAATTGATTTCTATGGTTGAAAGGAAATATATATGGTTTATTTAAATTTGAAAATATCATGTATATGAATAAGTTTTAATATAAAATAGAAGATTTAATAATAAGCTTTAAATTTAGTAAAGTTTGATTTAAGAATTTCGTTTAATTAAATCGATTTGAAACTTATTGAATTTGAGGGTTTTAAGATATGATTTTATAACTTGGTTTCGATTCAAAGTAATATAAATGGATATTTCAAGTAAAATAAATCGAAGGAAATATTTTGTTTAAGGTAATTTAAGGTTATTTAAATGATAATGGATTTGTTGAGTGAATATTTCAAAACTAAAATGAAGTTAAATAAGATATATATGAAATTATCAATTTAGTTGCTATAAATTGGAAATATATATATTTGAAATAGAAATGATATTTTGGTTATGTAGTACAAATTAATTTGAAATGACCATGGTGTTATAATGACGTAAAATTCCACGGATCCTTAGAGGATGGTTATCCCAAACATCCTTTAAGTTAATTGTATTTCAATTGATATTTCACTTGAGTTGGATTTATTGATATAAGAATGTTAATCCTGACTCGAGTGTTTTGTGTTTTGCTTTACGCTCGGGTCAGACTGAGTGATACAGCATTTGAGACTCACCTTTGGAGTTTGGAGCTTCGCTTGGAGATCCAACTATCGATTCAGCTTTCAGCTACCGGTTGATTTGTTCAGAGAGGTCATCGGTTCGTACTGAAGACTTCACTGTATTTGAGATATTCTATTGTATTTTATTTCAAATTCTGATGTTTATATAGTAGCTTCATGAACTATTTATCTATTCCACTGTGTTATCATTATATTACTCTGTGTTTGTGATTCTGTGATTGATTTATTTACTGTATGTGCTGAGTTTTGCCAAATTTAAATTAACAATCTGATATTTTGAGCAATTCAAGTCCGGCATGTGCGGATGCGAATGGTTGAAAATAGCAGGTTGTTACAGTTGGTATCAGAGCTTTGGCTCTAGGCAAAACTTAGCATATGTGGTAGATTTAATCACAGAATTACTTTCGTTCATGCTTGAACTTCTCCCTCTTTGATTTGGATTTCTTTCGAACTTTGGAACCCTACCTTTGTTTTGAAATCCATTCTAGTCTCTCCCTGTTTGTATTCTTCTTGATTCCGGAGTATCCCATAAGTCCACTTCAGATGATATCTATAATGAATCGGCGGTTCCGCCAATCTTAGAATGATTTGTAAAGGGGTGAAGCTCCTTTACAACAACATTGATTTACCGAAGATTTCTATACCCTCTGTTTAGATGCTGCTATCTCTTGTTATGCCGAATTCTATCTCTGGCGATCGAATGTCGATTTGCCTTAGATTCCGCATCGATTATATTCCTGAAGTCACGGTTGATCCGGTTAAGGTCGCCTACGATTAATATAAGTATATTCATCTTCTATTTTGAAATTTAATTATCTCATCTTCGTTCGAGCTTATCTTCGAATCATAATTCTATTTGATTAGAGTTCCCCTAATTTGAATCTCTATCTTTTTTCTAAAATCCACTCTTGCATCATCCTTGGAAAAATTGGGTTTTGTTTGTATTTTAGTAATTGTTTTATATACCGAAATTATTATTTTGATAAGTATGATTATATTCTATATATAAAAGTGAAAATGTTTTCGATAAGGATTATATACCTTTAAAAAAACAAGAATTTGAAGTTTCGAAAGGATTTGAAATTTTGAAAATTATATAAGAAATTTGATTTATTTAAAAATGATTTATAACTGAAGGATTTTAAATTGGAAATTCAAGGAGTTGAATTCCGGTGTTTGAAATTGGTTTTAAGATTTTGTAAATATATAATAATACGATTTGAAAGTATTTTCCGAATAAGAAATGTTTCAAATGACTTCAAATGAGTTCCAATAATTTCGAAGAAATTTCAAAGAAGTTTTTAAGAAAATAGAAGTCCAGAACTCACTTATGTCATTGGGAAATAATTTCGGTAATGAGTGCACGCATCATCGGCATTGATTTTCGAGTTTCAAAGTGGGGTAGAGGCCACTTTAGTAGCTTTGCTACGCGAGTGATTTTATGAAACCAATTTTGATTTCAAATTCCGAAGTATGATTTGATTTTCGAAAGATATATGTATATATATTTGAAATGATTTTAAGTGAGCCGGTGTTCAGTCCTCGAGTTTCGGATTTGATATAATCCTATCTACTAAAATTGATTTACTGATTTGTTGCTGATTTCCAACTCTTGGATTTGAAATTTGATTTCTCCGACTATTTTGAATGTTCGAACACTTCCAAATCGAGGTTTAAATTTTCAAAGCTAAGTAATTTCGAAAAGCATAAATTATTTGATAAAGATATAAGTTTGGTTTTGTATTTTTAAGTATGAAGTAATATGATTTGAATAAGTTTGAAACTGTTTTGTTAAGTAAATGGATAAGTCTATTTTGAATTATACTAATATGAATTCTAATTTTGAAATGTTTTGAATAAAATTTAGTTTTAAATGTTTTAACTTAGTAACATCTTTTATAAAACTATATATATAACAAGTTGGAATAGATACATAAGTTGTACGTATACTGTTTTATTCGCATAATTAATTTGATCCAGGTTTGAGTACACAAGTTCGAGGTGCATTACACCATTTCGTGTTAGGATTTTTCATTTGATTCTTGATGGCGAATATTTGATATGGGTTTTGGGCTTGATTCTAGAAATTCTCTATCATAGTATATGGCTAAGCAAGGAGGCTGATGGCTTCTAGTCGAGAAACCATATCAAAGTCCGCATTAGGGAAGTCGAATGGACAATACTAGTTCGAAAGCGAACTTGTGTGATCGAGCGAGTGATCGAATGTGATGTTGCGAAATGATGACATATGTACATCTTATGTTCTAATATCATTGATATACTTTGACGCTGAAATTGGAAGTTGTTGGGTTGGATATCTTTGTAATTTAATTGGAAATTTTCTTTTATGCAAAACTACTATCAATTTAAAAACATTTTTCAAAACTATTTTTCTTTTATTTTTCTTAAAAAAACTATTTTATTCTATTTTACATACAAATTATTTTATAAACTATTGTATTTACAAAACTATTTTACAAACTATTTTATATACAAAACTATTCTAAATTCAAAACCTTTTATAAAGCAAAGATGTTCAATCCCATATGGCTCTTCATACAGCGTAATTGATTTTCGAAAATTTTGATTCTGATATAAGATGGACCTAATGTAAATATAAGATTATTTTGAAACCATTGATTTTGGAAATGAATTTTTGACTTAAATTATATTGATTTAGGAACTTGGATTATTCTCTAAACCTATTATTTTGGAAACTTTGAAACTGAAGATATTTAAATTTAGTAGAAATAATTTGGTGGAATTATATATGATTTTGAAACTGAACTGATATTGAAACGAATTGAATTGAGAACCTTATTTTACTAAATACTTGATTTGGGAGTTATCGAACTTATATAAAAATTGGTTTGTATAAGTATGATGTTGACTCGAAAACTATGGATTTGAAAGGGTACTCAATTTGAAAAGTGAAATCTTATATAATTGAAGTCTATATAAGTGTGATTTGATATACTTTTGATTTTGGAAAGGTATTTGATTTGAAAATGAAACCTTATATATAATGGACTTTATATAAGTACGATATTTGAAAGTGATTTGAAAAGGTACTATATGATACATATTTTCGAAGTAAAGATATAGGAAGTGCCTTCTGCTTGATATCTGCTTTTGTGGCCACATTGTGGATTCATTCTATCGATATTATTCTCTGATTTGGTTTTTCGGATATGATACTCGAGTTTCCATCGAATTCCATAGCATTACCCATGGTCTTACAAGCACGACTGCATAGCGTAATTCACCTGGTTAAGATGGCCTAGGGGTACGGATTGTTTCCTGGGGGATCCAGGCGTAATCATTGTGTATCCTGTGATCTATGTAGGTCGTATTTAGTAGCGAAATCCGCTGGGCTAAGAAAGCTTACGGATATGGATTGTTTCCTGGGGGATCCAGGCGTAACCATTGTGTATCTGCGGTCTACTAGTCATCATGGCGTAATTCGCAGGGCTGAGAAAGCTTACGGATATGGATTGTTTCCTGGGGGATCCAGGCGTAACCATTGTGTATCCGCGATCCATGGTTAGACAAAGGTTTTGGTTGTTTTGTTTGGATTGTACTTTCCATATCTGTTTTAAAAGTTTTTCAGTATTATCACTGGGTGTTGAAACAAGTCTACTAAGTACCTGGAGAATTCTAGTTTTGTGCCTGATCAACACATGGCCAGAGTCTGCAAGAACGAGGATAAACTTGTTGAAACATCGAGTTATAAAAGTATTTTCGAAAGGAAATTTGTTTTGTTATAAAGGTATTTTATTATAAAAGTATTTCCAACAAAGAAATTTTGTATTAATATTTGAAATTGAGATTCTTATGGTTTGAATTAATTATTCATGCCCGATACTATTCTTTTGAATCTACCTTATCTGCTCAGCTTTATTTATTCACCTATATTCTGTTTTTCCAGATCCTTCTTCTTTTCCTTGTTGACTATATCCTTTTTAAATATTTTTTATTTATATACTACATGGTTTGATAGAAAATTATTAATATTTTGGAAGTTATTAATTAAATAAAACATATTTAAAGTAAATGATTATTCATTTATTAATAATATTTGAAAGGTATCTTGAGATAAAAATTAATAAATTTATGAATTATGGATTTAATGTTTTCAAATAGCTTCTTTGTAAATATAAGTAATAATGTAAATAATTGTTTTCAAATGGCTTTCATATATTTATAAAGGTGTTATTTAAACATATAAACGGTATTTATAAAGGAAGCAAGAAATTTCACAAATGGGTTTAACCAAATTGTTGAATATTAATTAACTTAAATTGAAATTTATATATAGTTTCAAATTAATTGTTTAATCTTGACTTTCAATCTATTTTTCTTTCTGGTTGTTTCTATTCTCCTACCTCCTTCCTTTTCGGGGACGAAAAGTTTTGAGTGGGGGAGAGTGTAACGACCCGTAAATTTTAATAATTTTTATAACGTATTTAATCGAATTTTTGAGAAGTTTGTAAATCGTAATATTTTGAAATAAAAATTTAATATTTGAAATACATCTATTAAAACATTGTAACTGGTAAATTTTCATTTGATAATATTGAAGTTTATTTTTTTGTGAAATTCTATTTCAATTTAAATCAGTTAATAACAGTTGAATTTAAAAGTCTTCCGAAAACTAAATATGTCAACATGAGAAAATTTATTTAGAACACTCTGAATCTGACAACCAAATTCGTTTCGCGAAATTCGGACGTTTCTAGCTCTGTTTGGATTTTTCCGTATGGAATATCAGCATTTTCGGTACCGATTATCAACTTTTGATCGGATTATTGTACCACTGATATCTGTATACCGTTTTGATGGTCTCGTCGCGTTGATCACCACGGTATATTTATTTTTGTATTTTGTGGTCCGGTACGCGACGGAAGCAATAAACTGTTCATTGTAACGGTATCATAAATTGTGACTTTATTTCTTCCTTTGGTTTTAAATTTTGAAGCGTGCTGTCCAATCAAGCCTTTAATTGCTTTAAATATTTCAGCTGAATCTATAGATGACCATTGCCATCCCTTTTATTTTATTTTATATTTATATAATAGCCTTCAGTATTTCCAAAATTCACGCATCTGACTTTGTGACTCCCTGACCTTTTATTTTCCCATTTGTTTAATATTCTTGCTAGTCGTGGCGTGTCTCTTCATTTTGGGTAGTGTTCACACAATTAGGAAAGGAAAAATAAAAAAGGAAAACGTACAACCTATTTACATTCTTGCGACAATTGGAAACCTGTCACTTTCTTCTAAAAATTTTATACTATATAAATCTAAATTTATATTTTCCTTTCCAAAGTTTCATACTGTCACTCTTCTCCTTCTTTTTCTTTTTCTTTCCTCCCTCCATTGTTTCCTTATGTTCGGCCTCTTCCACCTCCGCGCACCGCTCCTCTCCACAGCCTGGCTGAGCACAGTCAAACCCGTCCTCTCACCAGTGAACCACCTCAACCATATCTCCTCCGTCACCTGAAGCACCCACGTCGTGCCACATCATCCAACCCGAGCTGCCACCCTATCAACCAAAGTCCTCCTCCCTCCAAACTACTAAACCCCGTTCCGCCCTTCCCACGTCCACACCTTATTTCCCGACCACCATCAACGAAAGCAGCGTCCGGCCCCTCGATCTCTGCTCCTCCTCTTCGCCTCTGGGACTGAAACGCCTGCGCCACAACCTGTCTACTCGGCCAAACGTAGCCTCACCGCGCCTGCCCTTCCCCTCTTCTGCGCCAGCTTTCATTCGTCCACCTCAACATCTCGCCATCCCTCCACCTCATCCTTGTCTAGCCTCGCCGGACCTCACCTCTACAAGTGCCGAGCTCTTTCCCCTCTCCTCCCTTATTACTTGATGTGGGTTAGTTTATATTATATATACCAGCTGTTCTTTTGCTGTATCTCATATTTGTATATACATATTATATATAAAGTTAGGGCTGCATTTGGTTAAACTATTTGATTTTTCTTTAAATTTATATTATTTATAGTTATGTACAAGATCTGGTTTTAACACTATAGTGTAAAGGGTATATATATTTATGTTTGTCTCTAATATATAACGTATAAGTGTATATTTTTAAGTATAATGTGTTTCGGGTCATATATGTATGTTATAGCATTAAGTGTATATATATATATATACTAAACTTATAGATGTGCCATGAGTTTGTATGTTTATAAAGTCAAATATATTAGTCTATTTATTTTTCAGTCGTTGCTTATAGTTTTAAATCTTCAAGTTATAGTGTGTATATATATATATATGTTGTGTGTTTAATATAATATAAGATTTCTTATTATCTTCTATATAGTACTTGTTCAATGTACTGTATTTATATAAATAATTGGATTTTGAATATCTACAAAGATTTTCGTATAACATATGACATGTTTTGATATATGTGAGTTATCTATACTATATACGTTTTATGGTTATGTATATGTTATATATTATTTTGTATATATTTATATAGTACAAAAGCTTGTCAGTTTAGTCTATTACCTGCTATCAAAACGTTATAATAGTATGGGTTTTAAAATTTTAAGGTATATTGATGTAAGTATTATATATATATTTATTTTAAAGTTATATAAGTTTGTTTATAGATTAGTGTTTGCGCCAAAATTGGTCACAAACCCCGAATGTTGTGAAAGCGCTAGTATATGAATATAAATCAACAATATTCACACACAAATCTCAAATCTAAGCAAACAGAGTATCACAATTCAGAAATAATGAACAGAAACACAAGATTTATAGTGGTTCGGCGATCTTGCCTACGTCCACTCTGAAGTTGATGATTTTATTGATGTTCACTCGATGATTACAATCTCTTCTAATGTAGTACAACTGAAATTATATTCTAAGTCTCAATCTAAGGTAGCAGTGGTGTTCTGGAGTAAATCTGGCAGAATCTGGGCGCTCTTCAGTACTTAGAATTATCCGACCCCTTTTCTGAATGACTAGGGGCTCTATTTATAGGTGTAGGAGGCTGATATTTCGCCTAAAATGAGGGGAGACCAGTTCTTGTACGTCAGGGGGCCCACATGGCCGAAATCTGGAGATCCGGGCCCACTTTGGGATTGATTCGACCCTTGGTTCGAATCGATCAAGAAATCATCCAATCGAGCTGAAATTTGGTGTGGACATTCTTCATCATGTGCTTAAGCTTCTGTGAAAATTTCATGGCATTTGGACTTGTAGAACTTGAGTTATGATCGATTCAAGATTGCATACTCGGTTGAAACGTCTCTTCGAATCGATCCTTTTCGACTCGAGTACTTCGAATCGATTGCCTCGACTCGACTCAGTGTGTCTTCGCGATGACGTGGCGCGCCTTCTTCGTATCGATCCAACTTGTGCTCCGAGTTGTCTGGGTCAAAACCCCTCGTTTCAGGCGCTTCGACTTAGTCGATTCGAAGTGATGGGTTTGAAGGAATGCTCCTTCGAATCGATCGAATAGGCGCCCTTCGAATCGATTCGGCTGGTGGATACAAAGTTATCTTGACGGAGTGGGTTCGAAGTAACTTATGGGATGGAGTCGAAGGGTATTGGTTGCATGGATTCGAAGTGGAGGAAAACCTGAGGGGTTCGAAGTGTTGGATTCGAACGTAGCCTGTCTGGATGGATTCGAAGCAGGGAGAACTCGATGGTTTCGAACGACTAAGACCTCATCGATTCGAACTAGATCATATGAATTTGACGTGGTGGATTCGAACATGCTGAGGCGATGGATACGAATTTCATGGATTCGAACAGTGGCTCTTCTATGGATTCGAACATCGCATCTTCCCTAACTTGCATTTATCATATCTCATTCATACGAACCCCGATTGACTCGAAATTTGGAACGCTGGTTCTCATGACCTTGCTTGACATGTCTTATCAATTGTAGCCCGATCCAGACTCGATTAAAATTCATCAAGGTTTGTGGTGAAACAGTGTATAACGAACTTTTATGACGAACTGTCTTTAGTTTTCCGATCAACTTTTTGGTGTCACGGCTTTGCCAAAAGGCGGGATAACATTTGCCCCCCAAAACATGCCTTGCGATAGGAAGGTGTGTTTTGTAATGCCATAAGTTGGATGTTCATATCCAGTTGATGACCTGCAAAGAAATTGATAGTTTTATGTGACCACGAATGACGATCGTTCGCGACCGTATGTCATTTGAGGTAATATTGGACCGTTCGAGGTCGGATGCCGTTTGCGGCAAGTAGCGAAAGGGGACCGTTCGTGGTTGGATGCCGTTCACGGCGGAGAAATAAAGGGGACCGTTCGCGTTCGGGTGTCGCTCTAGACGAGTTATGACCGTTCGCGATCGGGTGTCGTTCTAGACGAATTATGACCGTTCGCGATCGGGTGTCGCTCTAGACGAATTATGACCGTTCGCGGTCGGGTGACGTGGAAAGAAGAATGTGATCGTTCGCGATCGTGTGCTGTACGAGGCAAAAATGTGATCGTTCGCGATCGAATGTCATATTAAGTGAATTGTGACCGTTCGTGGTCGGGTGCCGTTCGTGGCGAGTTGTGACCGTTCGTGGTCGGGTGCCGTTCGTGGCGAGTTGTGACCGTTCGAGGTCGGGTGCCGTTCGAGGTCGGGTGCCGTTCGAGGCGAATGAGTGTGCCCGGGAGGGGGACTTAGTATTATCAATGTTAGGTTCACGTTCGGGTGAACTTCTGAATCAGCGATCGTGGCGGTTCGTCGCCATACAAGGTGTGCTTGTGGACCGTTCGCGATCCAAAGCATACACAAGTAACTTCTTCTACAGAATTGAAAATATCAAATTAACGTTCACAGAAATATTCAAACAAACAAAGTCTAAATGTTCAAATCAACATGAAACAAAAGCAAAGCAAGGATGTCGAAGTGTAAATCCTCACTACGAGACGATCAACAATCATTCAGAGCATGCATGTGGATCGTTCGCGATCTCATACATGTGTAAATGGTTTGATGTTGTTAGTGAGAAGTTTACGACTTGTTCATCGTTTATTCAAATCAATTGATAACCAAACGGTGTCCTGGTTCAGGATCACCCCTAGCTGATGTAGATGGTGGTCCCTCTGGTTCCACCGTTGGAGCTCGCCTCCTCACATACTGAAGTAGCCTGCCGTTCCTGATATGCCCTTCTATTTCATCCTTCAGATGTCTACAATCATTTGTGCTATGCCCATTCAGCTCGTGGAATAAGCAATATTTGTCTGATTTTTTCTCGTCAACAGTGGGATCCCTTCGTATTGGCCTATGGTAGGGAACTTGCTCTCGTGTATCTTGGTAGATTCGCTCCAAACTCTCATTCAGCTCTGAATAAGTGGTGAATCGCGGCTCCCTCCGTTGCCGCTTTGACCTGTCATCATTTTCTTCAGCCTTTCGATTTCCTTTATCCTGGTCTAAATCCTTTTCAAAAGGTTTTTTGTCTTTAAGTGCATAAACTTCTATTCCCTCTCCTTCTTCTCTTTCAGCATTAGCGTCTTCCAATCGTAAAAACTTCTCTGCCTCGTGATAGAATTCTCCTAGATCCATAGGTGGATCCTTAGTTAATGAATTTTTGAATTCCATGCCGTCAGCTATTCCGGACACAGCTGCCATCATAACCATGGATGGATCTGGCCGATACACCGATGCTGCTACTGCATTGAACCGCGTCAGGAAATTCCTCAAAGACTCCCCAGCTTTCTGTTTTAGCATTGCCAAACTCATCACATTCTTGGGTCTTGAAATATGAACCCTGAATTGCCTCATAAATTTCTCAATCAAATCGGTCCATGTCCCAATGTAGCCGCTCTCTAGCTGTCTGAACCATAAAGCTGCTATGTCTGTCAAATACAATGGGAAGCACCGGGCCATGACTTCTTGTGATGCCCCCAGCACTTCCATGTGCCTTATGTACCTCGTTAGATGGACCGTAGGGTCCGTCCTCCCATCATACCTCTCTACTGTTGGCAGTTTGAATTCTGGTGGGTTCCTAGCCAATCTAATTGCATGAGAAAAGGGACTCTTGTTCACATCTTCAAGATCTCTGTTTACTAATCCGCCTCTCATGGCTCGCCTGACCATCTCTTCCAATCTATCATTATCTCCAAGCTGTAGTCCTTGTTCACTACCTTCGATCTGCCCCCCGAGTCCGTGTGAGCTTTTGGGTGTCTGCCCCCCTGGCTGAGCATTCATCCCTCTATCGCCGCCAGGTTGCTCGGATGTCCTTGTCTCTCTTCCCAGGTTTGGATCAACATGTCCTAAGTGTGTGCCCCCCAGCTCCGGCGCTGCGTTAGATGGTCCTGCTCCGTTCTGGATTCTGGTTGCTCCTTGATTTTGTGCTCCAAGCTGTCCAATTTGTTGAAGCAAATTCTGGATCATTTCCTCCTGCCTCTTCATCATTGTCTCCATCTCATCCCTGGTGATAAAGACTGAAGCTTGGTTTGCTCCTGAGGAAGCCTCTTGACTCCCTTCGTGCTGACTTCGCTCTGGCCTCTGCCTTTTACTTGTCTGTCTTGTCATGATTCTTCGGGTCTGAATCTCTTAGCCTTCTGATTCAACTTTCAAATGATAGAACTCCTGAGTTCAGTTCTCAGTGAAAGCACCAAAGTGTTTGCGCCAAAATTGGTCACAAACCCCGAATGTTGTGAAAGCGCTAGTATATGAATATAAATCAACAATATTCACACACAAATCTCAAATCTAAGCAAACAGAGTATCACAATTCAGAAATAATGAACAGAAACACAAGATTTATAGTGGTTCGGCGATCTTGCCTACGTCCACTCTGAAGTTGATGATTTTATTGATGTTCACTCGATGATTACAATCTCTTCTAATGTAGTACAACTGAAATTATATTCTAAGTCTCAATCTAAGGTAGCAGTGGTGTTCTGGAGTAAATCTGGCAGAATCTGGGCGCTCTTCAGTACTTAGAATTATCCGACCCCTTTTCTGAATGACTAGGGGCTCTATTTATAGGTGTAGGAGGCTGATATTTCGCCTAAAATGAGGGGAGACCAGTTCTTGTACGTCAGGGGGCCCACATGGCCGAAATCTGGAGATCCGGGCCCACTTTGGAATCGATTCGACCCTTGGTTCGAATCGATCAAGAAATCATCCAATCGAGCTGAAATTTGGTGTGGACATTCTTCATCATGTGCTTAAGCTTCTGTGAAAATTTCATGGCATTTGGACTTGTAGAACTTGAGTTATGATCGATTCAAGATTGCATACTCGGCTGAAACGTCTCTTCGAATCGATCCTTTTCGACTCGAGTACTTCGAATCGATTGCCTCGACTCGACTCAGTGTGTCTTCGCGATGACATGGCACGCCTTCTTCGTATCGATCCGACTTGTGCTCCGAGTTGTCTGGGTCAAAACCCCTCGTTTCAGGCGCTTCGACTTAGTCGATTCGAAGTGATGGGTTTGAAGGAATGCTCCTTCGAATCGATCGAATAGGCGCCCTTCGAATCGATTCGGCTGGTGGATACAAAGTTATCTTGACGGAGTGGGTTCGAAGTAACTTATGGGATGGAGTCGAAGGGTATTGGTTGCATGGATTCGAAGTGGAGGAAAACCTGAGGGGTTCGAAGTGTTGGATTCGAACGTAGCCTGTCTGGATGGATTCGAAGCAGGGAGAACTCGATGGTTTCGAACGACTAAGACCTCATCGATTCGAACTAGATCATATGAATTTGACGTGGTGGATTCGAACATGCTGAGGCGATGGATACGAACTTCATGGATTCGAACAGTGGCTCTTCTATGGATTCGAACATCGCATCTTCCTTAACTTGCATTTATCATATCTCATTCATACGAACCTCGATTGACTCGAAATTTGGAACGCTGGTTCTCATGACCTTGCTTGACATGTCTTATCAATTGTAGCCCGATCCAGACTCGATTAACATTCATCAAGATTTGTGGTGAAACAGTGTATAACGAACTTTTATGACGAACTGTCTTTAGTTTTCCGATCAACTTTTTGGTGTCACGGCCTTGCCAAAAGGCGGGATAACAATTAGCATACTTGCTATGTAATGTATATATACTGTTTTATATATATATGTGAACTTGGTTTTCAATTTTATATAGATATAGTTCGTTTTAGGCTTTAACTTTTAATTTGAAAAATATAATACATATATTATTTTAACTAAATGTATGTACGTATATTTAGTTCAACCCATATCAAAACTGATTCAATTTATTCCATCGATTTCTGTTATCAACTTTGATCGTCAAATTCGTACCCATCTCGTTTCACTTGGGAATTCGTGCCTAGATTCGTAACTTCTCTCATTCTCGTTCATCTCTCTATCCTTGAAAGGTGAGCAATCACTCACGATTATCGTTTTTATATTTATTAAATTTATTTCAATTGAAATGACAATTGAAATATGCTGCTGTTATTATTTAATTGTTGTATATGCTATTATCTGTAACTGTTCACCTATGGAATATGACACCATATCCTGTTGTTTATATTATATTGTAATAGATGGTATATGCTGTTAAATTCCTGTTGTTTATATTATATTGTTATTGATGATATATGTTGTTATATGATTATCATATCTGTTATCACTCTGCAAGTTCCCTGTTAGTATAGAATTCACTATGGGTTGAAATGATGCATACCCGAACGGACTTTAGAATAGGAGAAAATCGTTATGGGTTGAAATGATAGACCCAAGCGATTTTCATTTGAATTGAATTTTGGATTGCGGGTTGAAATGATATATACCCGTATATGTTTAAATTACGGATTGAAATGATAAATATTCGTATCACTTGACCATAGGATAGAAATCTTATCAGACACGTTGGTCTATATACAAATATTTTGAAATTGATTTCTATGGTTGAAAGGAAATATATATGGTTTATTTAAATTTGAAAATATCATGTATATGAATAAGTTTTAATATAAAATAGAAGATTTAATAATAAGCTTTAAATTTAGTAAAGTTCGATTTAAGAATTTCGTTTAATTAAATCGATTTGAAACTTATTGAATTTGAGGGTTTTAAGATATGATTTTATAACTTGGTTTCGATTCAAAGTAATATAAATGGATATTTCAAGTAAAATAAATCGAAGGAAATATTTTGTTTAAGGTAATTTAAGGTTATTTAAATGATAATGGATTTGTTGAGTGAATATTTCAAAACTAAAATGAAGTTAATAAGATATATATGAAATTATCAATTTAGTTTTGAAAGTGCTATAAATTGGAAATATATATTTGAAATAGAAATGATATTTTGGTTATGTAGTACAAATTAATTTGAAATGACCACGATGTTATAATGACGTAAAATTCCACGGATCCTTAGAGGATGGTTATCCCAAATATCCTTTAAGTTAATTGTATTTCAATTGATATTTCACTTAAGTTGGATTTATTGATATAAGAATGTTAATACTGACTCGAGTGTTTTGTGTTTTGCTTTACGCTCGGGTCAGACTGAGTGATACAGCATTTGAGACTCACCTTTGGAGTTTGGAGCTTCGCTTGGAGATCCAACTATCGATTCAGCTTTCAGCTACCGGTTGATTTGTTCAGAGAGGTCATTGGTTCGTACTGAAGACTTCACTGTATTTGAGATATTCTATTGTATTTTATTTCAAACTCTGATGTTTATATAGTAGCTTCATGAACTACTATTTATCTATTCCGCTGCGTTATCATTATATTACTCTGTGTCTATGATTCTGTGATTGATTTATTTACTGTATGTGTTGAGTTTTGCCAAATTTAAATTAACAATCTGATATTTTGAGCAATTCAAGTCCGGCATGTGCAGATGTGAATGGTTGAAAATACCAGGTTGTTACAGCTGAAATGCTTGCATCTCACATTTCAGCATAGTTGAGCACAATCAAAACCGTACAGGCTCGTAGTGGATATTTGGATTCCATACAATGACTGGGCTACTGGGGTATCGCCCACCATAGTACACCTCTAGAAAATGTACCGAGATCGTACCTAACGATCCGTTCAACCACAGGACCGGCCTACCCCTTACTGGATAGTACCGAGTATATTATCACCTCGGGTGTTCCAACCCTAATCGAGCGCTCTCTTTTCCATTCATAACCATATCCATAAATTTAAATATACATCCGAGGGTATCTAGAAAAGTGTTAACATACCCTACTTGGGTGCGACCCACTTAGCCCTGCTGCATCTCCTCTATTTTAGTCATTCCCGGTTGACGAGGCTTGAGGCTACGTTTTACCTTTTGAATAGCATTCACACTCGAAATGCTAACACTGCCTTCCAAGAAACGATGCAATGATAGCAATCATCTATACAAGTTGTTCTGGGTCTGAACAAACCAAATCTCCTTCCAAATCACCTTCCCCATTATTTTCACGATATCACAATTCGGAACACACAAATCAGATCGAAGTGGTTTTCGGATAATTAAATCCAACCTGGTCTCTGCGAAGCGATTAACGAATTTGGCTAGATTTGATAGTCGGTTATTTAACTATCAAATAACACACATAAGCAGTCACTAGGACAAATCTTGTAAATCTTTCAAAAACATTTATTTCAAAATATCTTTACAAAGATATATATTCAACTCTCTTCATGTATTCCAACATTTGAAAACAATTTCAAATACTTATCCATAACAGGATATAACCATTTCAACACTTAGAAATATTTTCCAAAACCCTCTTTTCAATACTTAGGAGAATATTTCATAACTTATCCCATAATCTCCGGAATTATTAATAAATTCCTTCTTACAATTTCCAAAACCGATTTATACTCTTTTATAAATCCAACCAACAATTTATAACTTCTTTTATGAATTCAGATTTCATTTTCGAAGTTCCCATATTCAACATTTTTAAAATTCCATTTTCTCCAAATCCATTACAAAATTCCTCTTATCAAAATCATATCCATTTTATAAACCCCATTTACGAATCTTGAGAGAGTTTATAAATAGATTTCAATCACTTCAAAGCTCTATATATATGATAAGTATTTCAAAGAATAATAATTTATTTTTAAAAACATATTTAAGTAATTATTTAAAATATTAAAACATTTTGAATAAACATCAATAATTTATTTATCGATTTATAAAGCTTGTTATAAAAATGTGAATTCATTTCAATAAATAATAAAATTTCCGGAATATTTCAGTACTAAACAGCTTTAACTATATAGTTTATTAAATAGAAATCCCAATTTAAAACAATATTAATTTCTTAACAAAATCAATTTTAAAAATCAAATATTACCAATTCTAGTTTATAAATCCCTCTATATTCATATCACATCGACTACATTCCAATTCCCTAACCATTCTTACATTCCAAAAATAAAATTCACCATTTTTTCTCAAACCGATTTCCATATTCTAATATAAATTCACACTATGAATTTATATTCCCAAGATATTAACAGATATCATTTTTCCCTTATTTATAAACCTCGTTTATAAATTTATTAATTCCTTTGAGTTTTCACTTGTTTATAAACTAATTTCATTTATAAAATCTCATTTTATAAATCCATTTCTTTACAAATTCCATTTATTTTACAAATTTATTTTAAATATCGATTCAACTACTTTTCCATCAATTCAGAAATATCACTTAAAAATTCACATTTAAAAATCCTTTATATAATTTATTTTTAAATCTCTACTTAAAACATTTTACGAATAGTTAAGTACGACTCCAAATAAATTTATTGTTTTATCCAAATCAATTTTCCTTTAAAATAATCCAAATTTCGATATGAATATTTTTATATTCAAAATCTCCATTTAATATCTTCAAAATCAAAAATAATGTTTATGGTATTTAAAATACCAAAATTATGGCCAGTGCTACTATATCATCCAATAATTCAAATCACTAGAAAATCTATATTAGATATTCACACAAATCATATATCACTATATATGAAAAACAATCTATATATTTTTGAGGAATCCAGTTGGATCCCTGCAACCTGTTTCCCTGCATCCACAGATGTTAGATAACATAAAATACCAATCCCGCTTCGAGGCGGTATATCGCGGTAATATAGGGTCATCCGCTATTATGCGAGGCGCATAGGGTCTCATCCACTACAATATGCAGGATATATATCCAACTACTAATATACATACTAATTTATATAATATAACATCCAACTGATAATAAAAATTTATCAATTCAACCAAGCATCCAATAGTTAATTTTAATAATTATAAATCAATCCAGCCAACCAAATTAAGTGAGATTAACTCACCTTGATTTTTTAAATTTGTCGAACATCCAGATTTTGAATTTCTAAAATCTCAGCTGACTCCAAAAAATCCCAAACCAATTTCTATGTGTGGTATTCGATGCCACTAGTACAACGCAACTGCTTTCGTTCATTTTGGACCTCGTATGAATGAGATATATATTTTATAAGCATTCGATTTTATATAAAATAAACATTCCTTTCAATTTCATGTTAAATTGACTAATTACATTATATAGTATAATTGCCTCCCAGACATCTTCTTCCTCACTGAACGACCTACCCTGATATTTCCGCACCTTCCCTGGAACCATCTCCACCATCATCGAATCCAAGGTCGCTAATTCCTGTCATTCGAGCCACCCTCCAGCAACCACGCGACTACACTGCTCGAACGACTTGCGTCATTCACGCGAACAACCCCCTTCCACACTCATCTCCACCAACAGCTTCTGCTCCAACGCTCCTTTCTTCACCACAGCTTCCCACGAATGTGACCATTTCCACATCGCGATAACCCTAATCGACATCGCCAAGTCGCTCGCGATCAAACTTCCCTCCAGCCCACAGTCGAACTCGAGAACAACGCCCTCTGCCTCGTGCGCACACGCGCGCACAGTCGCGCTTCCCCCCAACATCGAACGTGGCCCTTCCTCCATCGAGTAGCTAAAAGATGCTCGAGGCCATAGATTAACGCGACTCGATCGCGATTCAAACTTTTTTTATATTATTCGAACAAATTCGATTTCATTTGTTCTATTTTTTTCTCTATGTAAAACCGAAAGGAAAAGAAAGAGGAAAATCACGTTTAAAACAGAAAGGGGAAAAGAGGAAGGACAACACGTAAGGAAGCTTGCTTCAGAATATAGGGTGGTTGATAAAACTTTTTTGTGGCTGATGTGAAATTTGAAAATTATATATATATATATATATATATATATAATTCCAAAATATCTAGATATTTATTCCAAACCCTAATCGAAGTGTGCCGCCTGGCGTTCCTAATGTTATACCACTATTCTGAACCCAATGGAACAAGTCTCGAGTCCCTATTTGATCGTATGCGGAACATAGCTTTTTAAATCATCTATTTAAATTAAATCCAATTATATTATTTCTAGGCGTTTTTAGATCTTACGACCAAACAGTAACTCCAAACGCTCCGGAAATTAAAATCCGATAATAATACACTATTACAGATCTAATAGAACTGGTTTCGTCGAATTCCGAGACTGTGCCTCGGATCGCTATTTTAACGCGTTGATTTAATCGACGATTTTCAAAATTAATGAAATCAGTTGAAATTTCAGTTTTAAAAACTTATTAACTCAATTCTAATTCAAATAGAATTTATATCAATCATTAGAAATCGTTTCAATTAATATTCAACTCAAATTTCAGTTATTTACCATTTCCGTATTTCGATAAATCGTTATATTTGAAATTTAAATTCATTCTATAAATTTCAACCAAAATCTTCATATTCAAAAATCAATTTATATTCCAAACTCAAAATTTAAAACCATTTAAATATTTAAAATCAAACGATGGAAAATCCAGGTCGTTACAATTTCCATCTTGAATAGTTTGAATTTTGAAATAGTTTTGAATAGTTAAAATAGTTAAAAATAGTTTATATAGTTAAAATATTTTGATATTGAATAGTTTTTAAAATATTTTGATATTCAATAGTTTAAGTATTAAAATGGTTTATATAGTAAAATAGTTTGGAAAATCAAAATAATTTGAATATTTAAAAGATAGGTTTTAAATAGTTTATATAAAATAATTTTATTTGAAAATAGTTTCAAAGTCAAACCGATTCAATTCCAAATCTTCCAATTCAAATCAATTTCCATTCCATTTCAATTTAAATCGATTCGATTCGATTCCAATTTCAATTCGAACTAACTTCGATTCCAATTTTAATCCAAATAAATTTCAATTTCGATTCCAAATTAATTCAATTTTGATTTCAATTTCAATTAATTCCGATTCAGTTCTAATTTGAATTAATTTCAATTCAATTCTCAATTTAAAACCACTTCGAGTTGTATAAATTTGAGTTCGAATTTAGGATATCAATTTAAAATACTTAAGTCAAATTTTTCTTCAATATCCAATTTAAAATCCAAATAAATATAATTCAATTCCAAGCTCAAGTTCGAAAATAATTTGATTTCTATAAATTTGATGTTTATTTCTTTAAATCAAAATCATTTAAATAAATTTCAAATCAAAAATTTTAAAATCATTTAATTTAACCAATCCAGTGTCTGTATATAATTTTCTAACCTATGGCCAAGTGATCGGTTATTTCAATTTAATTCCAGGGATGGATATATATAATTTCAATCCAAAATAAATGTCATAGGTATATATCATTTCAACCTATTTCTTAATTTATTCGAAATAATTCAATTTATAGTTTTATATACTGTAAATAATTTTCAAGGTGATAACAGGATATATCAAAATAAATAAACATCCAAATCATCCAAAACATCAACCAATAGCATCCATCACAATCAACATCCAAATCAGCCAATAATTCACAACAATTTCATAGTTATCAATATCAGGTAATTTACTGGCAATTAAATTCCAATTTCAAATTTAACTGTCAATTTTAATACCTACAGTCAATTCATATGTCAATTCATTTTCAAATAACAGTCAATAAAATTAGGTAACTTCATGACTCTATTTTTAACGAACATAAAATTACTATAGTATGTCGTGAGCGTTAAAAACACTCACCATTTATTTTTTTGTTGTCGCTTTCGCATTTTGGTTCCGACTAGATTCGAAGGGCGTTCAAATTTAAATGGAAATTTAGCAAGCTCTAAGTTCAGTTCATCTAATGCCATGCTGAAGATTTTGTCAATACGAATCCAACGCGATCGATTTCGTGGTTTTTGGACCTCGCATGTAAACGATATGTAATTTTTAAATTTCCGATCTTTATAAATATCGTAAACCCTCTTATTAATTTACAGTAAAAAAATATAAAATTTATTAACTTACTTAATCTGCTCGCACATCCTCAGGTTCGCCGCGACTTCCCACCACGTCACTCGAAAACTTCGCCACCAACCCTAGCGCACACACGACCGTTGCTCGTGTACGTCACCTCCACCCGAGCTTTGCCAAACCAGAGCTTCCATCGACTGCCGCTCAATACTAGAGTTCTGCCAACTGCCAACGTCCACTGACTACCGCAGCCACCCAGCAACCCTCGTCTCCATCAATCACCACAGCGCCTCCAACCCAAACAACTCCACATGAAAACCTCCACCATCGCGACCACGCGCGCTCTCCAGGTCATCGCGAGTCCCCTCAACCCCCATGCCTCAACCTTCTTCCCTCCATGCCATGATGCGACTTAGACGATCTCCTGTTGCCCTAGCCTTTGCGCTCTCTACCCTCGCGCGCGTGCGCCATCTGGGCCTCGACTTCGTTTGCCGCTCGAGTTCGAACAGGCCAGTGCGAAAATGTCGTGATTGATTTTTTTTTGCTTTCATTTTTCTGATTTGAATTTGAGAAGAAGATAAAGGACGACGTGATTTAAATGATGAAGGAGACTATACGAGCATAACTAGGGTGGCATGTAGACTAGGTCGGCTCTGAAATGTTGATTTGATTTGTTATTATTTTTTTTCCAAAATATCTACATCACATATCTCGAAATTTCGAATCCCGATTGAGGCGTGTCGCTGGGCTTTCCTAATGTTATACCCTATTCCAACCCAACGGAACAAGTCTCGAGGTCTAACTCGACCGTATGGAGAAGATAGCTTTTTAAATCGACCATTTAAATTAAATTCAATTAAATTATTTCTAGGCGTTTCCAGATTGCACGACCAAACGGTGAATCTAAACGCTACGAAATTTGAAATCCGATAATAAAACACTATTACGGATCCAATGGAACTTGTTTCATCAAAATCCGAGACTGTGCTCCGGATCGCTATTTTAACGCGTCGATTAAAATATAAAATTTCCAATTTCTAATTATGCGCTTTTAAATACAATTTTAAATGGCAACAACCTTCATTCATATTTAAATAAAACTTAAATCAATTTCTAATATCCTTTTTATTCACATTAATTCAAGCACTTATTTAATTTCAATATTAAATTTTAAAACAATTTTATTATCCAATAATCAAATCTCAATGAATTTTACTTACCAACAATTTATTTATTTTCAGCTAAATAAGTCAACATTTATTATTTAATACAATTATCGATTATAAATGCATTCAATATGCAAAATTCATTTTAATATCTGTCATAGCCAAAATCTTCGAAATTGGTTATTTCAATATTTTAATCAAGTCCATTTCCAATAACTTACATAAATTAAACATCAAATTTTTATTTCCAACCCTTTTTATCCAGTAATCATATTAAATTTAATAAATTAAAATAGTTAAAAATACGGATTGTTGCATAGAAGAACAAAACAAGTTTATACATACAGTATAGCACTACTGGCGGTAATTGTATCGTATAATCCTCGTGTTTCTCCTAGATATTTTCAGAGTGAAAAATCTTTAGTGTTAATTAGGGAATATTTTCGTATCATCAAAATTAAGAAGGATTGCATATTTAGGCCAAGATTTGATAATTGGTTATTTAACTATCAAATAAACAAGTGTTCAAAATAGAGATTACATTTCCTATGGAAACCATTAAGCCTCGTTTAACTAATCTTAGACTAAATAAAATCACTTTGTAAATACTTGGAAAACACTTCCATATACTTATCTCAACAGGATACATATACTCACAGAACACTATATTTTTGATACTTAGAAAATATAACCATATACCTATCTCAACGTTTAAGTATATCCACAAAACATCGTGAAAGATTTCTTATTTCAAAATCATATCAAAAGGATCAAAACGAATGTTATTTAAATTAAAGATAAGAATAACCCCAAACGTTATTTCTTTGGTATTAAGTATGGAACGAAAGTTCACACTACCAAAATTAAGAAGGTCGGTTAAGAGAAATACAAATCTCAAATTCTTTTATAAATTTCTTCTATAAATCCTTTTAACAAATCTCTTTTAGTTATGAAAATCTCTTTTACCAAAACTCCAAATCTATTTATAAAATTTCTTTATAAATCTCCAAATCTGTTTATAAAACTCTTTTATGAATATCAAAAATCATTTATAAAATTCTTTTATAAATATAAAAAATCATTCATAAAACTCTTTCAAAATTTCATGGTCTCCTTTTCAATTTATAAAGCTTCTTTTATTAACTTTTCTTACTTTAAAACAAACCTTCTTTCCAAATTCCAAAATCCCTTTCCAACTTATAACTCTTTAAATAAATCCTTTTATTAAATAAAACTTTATTTACATCTTTTCATTTAAAAATAATTTCTTTGGAAATAAATAATTTATCATTTTAAAACATCTTTTATAAAATAATTTATTATTTAAACATTTTTAATAAAACAATTTGTTATCTTTAGACAACATTAGTAAAATAATAACTTTAAACAATCATCAATAAAATAATAAACCTTAAAACAAGTTAAAATAATATAATGATTGAACTTGATAATTAATTACCTTTAAACATTATTGGCATAATAGTAACTCGAATTTAAAACAATATTATTATAATAATAGTCGATTAACTTTAAAACAATACTATCTAAATAATAATAAATAATAACTTTAAAATATAATATAGTTAACTTTAAATAACAATTAACTTATAAATAATAATTAACCTTAAAATCAAATTATTGTAAAATAACTTTAAATATCATTAAAGCATAAAATAACTTTACACCATATTTAGAATATAACTTAATAACTTAAACAATATTTAAAATATAAATTAGTTAATTTTAAACATTATTGATAAAATAATTATTATATAAAACACCTTGCTGAAATAATAACTATATAAACATTTGTAGTTGATTAAATATGAAGTTGAATTAAATTCATAACTTTAAGAATTCGGAAAGAGGCTTAGCAATCACAATGGTGCTCAAGCTACCATATCATTTAATTTAACTTTTCAAGTTAGTAACTGGCATTTACATAATCAATATTTATGTAAATAAATTCAACAATTAACCATCACGGATTAACATATCACTTATTCAAAGTGGATTTTCAATTAACGACATATAATTAGATATCCAAATTTATAAAATAGCGAACGGGGATTTTATTGGCTGATTTGGAAAAATTTACATAATCAATATTTATGTAAACACGTCAAACGAAAATTTAATTATTTTTCAAATTAAAAATTATGGAAAAATCATGTAACTTGATTTAAAAATACATCACCAAAAATTGGGCAATTATTTGAAACATATATTTTATTATATTTTAAAAACTCTAAGTCGAATATTTAAAACTAATTAAATATTCCAAAAATCAAAATGATAAAATTTCGGATCGTTACACTCAAGGGGAGGAATCTGAATCCGCTCCTAAAGGTATTTTCCTTATAGAAAATTACTTATCTTTAAGTGCTTCTAGTTGGGTTTTAGATACTGGATTTGGAACTCGTATTTATAATTTGTTAAAGAGACTTAGGAGCAAGAAGCTCATGGTAAGAGGAACTATGTAATTCCAAGTTGCAAAGGGAGCTATTGTAGCTGCCGTCATAGTAAGAGATTACCATATAAAGTTTGCTGGTGAACATGATTTAATTTTATATAATTTTTACCATGTATAGAACTTTACTAATGGAATTATTTATGTTTCCTATCTAATGGAAACATGTATAGATTATTTGTGATGACAATATTATGAATATTCATTATAATAATAATGATAGAATTGGGGGTATGTCATATGGCCAACTATATAATTTTTTACATACATCTAACTCGTTGACCAATCTTGTTGGAAATAAAGATGTTTTCTTTCTATTATATACTTGATATAATGTGATTATATTAATTAATTAACTAATTTAATTAAAAGTATATTTAATAGAAAATCCATAAATAGTATGTTTTGTGATAGTAGTTACAAAGTGTTATAACCATGAGTAATTTATCACAATAAAACAAATATACCATTTTAACTATCTTAAGTCAATATGTATCGAGACTGGATATCGATATATCCATTAAGACTAGAATACATAACGCTCTCCAAATGTTTGACAGTGTATTACTCATGACTGTTGAAGGCACCAAGGGGTTACATACTAATAGTTACTGGATAACTATGGAATGACTCACTCGATAGTTTTTTGTTGGTTAATATAACTAAGGTTAAGTAGAGAATATAGATGTGACTAATTTGCACAGTTCTCTCGACTTGAGAATACTGTTGATCTTCAATATGGAAGCTCCGCTTTTGATTATAGTTAAATCGCGGCAAGGCGTCCATCGAATGACTATAGTTGGATCGAGTGGAAGCATTTGAAGTGAAACGCTATTCAAGAGAGGATTCGTCTCCTCGGTTATATGAGATTAGTATCACGGTCAGCTGAAGTCAACTTAAAGTCAAAGTCTCTAGCCAGAGCAGTTCAGTTAATAATAATTGTTATTATTGAAACTAGGACTTTATGTTCGGACTATAAAGTTGAATTTGGGTGATATTGGAATTTTGATCATTACCAAATTCCATAGATCCAAAGTGATATAATTTTGACGAAGGGAATTGGGATAAATAATTGTCACTAAAAGGTACCACTTAAGTGTTTGTGAAATTTGATTTTACCAAAATGACCTGTAAGCGAAGAATTCGGGCAAAATGACACACCATCTGCTAAGTGACGTGTGAACATTAATATTTGAATTGTTCAATATTAATCACTGACTGAATTCACACCTCTGAGTCACACAACCGCGTATATGATTTCTCCAAAAACCACACAATTTAATTAATTTGTAAAATGTGGCAAATTGACTAAATTAATTAATATTTATGAGATATTAATTATCAATTGTGACGACCGCCCATGACCCCTGCACTGAATCTAGAGATAGTGCGCTGTAAAGTGTGCCAGGCAGCCATGGACGATTGTCAGGGTAATATAAAACAACAGAATCTATCGTATTACTCACAGCGCATGGACAAAATACAATAGAACATATATATAGTGAAGCTTTACAGAATAAAATGTCATCATATAAAACTTCATAATAGTTGAATACAAGCATCCAAATAGCCAATACATCAAGCCTCACTACATAACACTCAGAGAATACAAAACAGCGGAACATCCAGTACATATAATAAGGAGATAATATGCAACCCTCCAGCTCGTCTTCGATATCAGCATCGTGAGAAGAGAACAGCACCTGTCACCTGCTACCTAGTCTGCCCGTCCCAAAAATGGACGAACAGCCCAAGGCAATAAGAATTAAAACATAAAGCCTTGAGTCAGACAACATTCTTAGTGAGCAGTAAATTAACTAACAACGTACCAAAAGAGCATAAAGGAAAAGGAATAGGAATACAACCCTCCCACTCCACATCTTTCTACAGTGATAGCCCCCTGACACACACTAAGCAGAAGCAACATAGCAGAGCATACAATTTAAAGTAAAGTAATAATCATTCGAGTCAAGGGAGATGTTTTCCAAGTACCAAGGCCTAAATCAGATAAGCACCCAGAAAATACCGCTCTTGAGTCCGAATGACGATACAACCAAACATCCATGACTCTGGCTATCACTGTTATCATTGCTTCGATATCACCGTTAATTGAATGACCGACACATTCTTTCAGCCGTCCGTCAAGGGTTAATGGAAACCCCGGTTCTAGACATAACTCCCGCACGTCGTCGCAGCCCGTGCCTAGGACTATCGAATCTGCCCAGAGTACTCGACCATCAACAGTTGGCCGTTGGGACTATCGAATCTGCCCAAACGTACTCTTGCTTAGAGCATGCTAGAACCTTCAACAACGATGCTATCCAAGCCTCCTAGTCATCCTCCTCGACGACTATTCTCATATCCATTCATTATCCTCAACTCGAATCATATCACCGAGTTATCAACATGCTTGGAATGATCCCGTCTGGATTAGACCAAGTCTTCATCACATGATGCCTCGCTTCATTACATCCTCGCAAAGCCTCATCTCAACATCACATCATCAAATCTGTGCATAAGAGCTTCATCATCCCGCTACATATGCCACGAGCAACTTTCCCAATTCAAGAGCCTTTCCCTTAGCTTTTGAATCATCTTCGGTCTAAATCAAACCATAAACAATCATCTAATTCATAGCAATCAATCATGTCAAACATCAATCCAAGTAACCAAGCATTTAAATATAAGCAAAATGGACAATTATAACAATAATGGCATTTTCGTAATTAAAGAGTTGAAAGTCTAATAAGCATGAAATCATGAGAATTATCTCTACAATCTTGATGAATGAACTTGCATAGGTTAACACTTAGTAAAATGGTTGTCAAATCATCATGAACAATGGATCTACATGGATCTACACTTAGGATGAAGAAAATGCATGGAAATCACTATTTTAACACCAAATCGAGCCAACAATCCGATATACTCCTTTGGATCCGTGTGAGAGATAATCACCACTCACCAAATCACCTAAACAACTCCAAATCTACACACTTCAGATCTGGACAGCAAAGGATCAAGCTTGATCTATCACGAATCCGCTTCAAACGAAGAAATCTCTCTTGAAAAGATGAAGATCTTCAATCTAAGCTCTTGAATCTTCAATCTTGACCTTCGATTTGGATGAAAGGAAGCACTAGATTAGAGTGGAGAAAAGAAGTGAAGAATTGTAGAAGTCGAGCTCTCAAAATGGCAGCAGTTCGTCGCTTCAAAATCCGGATCCCAAAAATGAAGAGAAACTCTCCTATTTATAGCAGAAATCCTTAAGTCGTCTGCCTTCATAAGTCGTTCACGACTTACGACTTAGAACCCTACGACCTAACAACTTCTGGCCTCTACGACCTAACCAGGCTACCCCTTCACGACCTAACACACATCTGCCTATGACTCACGGCAAAACAGCTATCTCCTAAGTCGGTTACGACTTATAGCATGCGCCTACGACTTAACCAAGCTACGACTTAACAAAGCCTTCAACCTAACAGACTATGACTCATCTACTTGCGCGACCTAGCGACTTAACCCTTAAGCCCTTATGCGGCCTACTACAAAGACAACCTTACGACTTAAGTACCTACGCGACTTAACAACTTACGACTTAATCCCTTAACTCATCCACGACTTAACTGTAACAACTTAAGACTTATCTCGCCCAGTCCTTAAGTCGCTAACCCCTATAAGTCGCCTACTAACTTAAGTCGTTAACTCCTAACTCGCTAACTTCTTAGGTCGCAGACTTTCCTTAAGTCGCTCACGACTTACCACTTAACTCGGTCACTCGTCCTAAGCCACCTTATGACTTAACTTCCTTAACTCGGTTAACTCCTTAGGTCGTCCCAAACTATCAACCGACTTAAACCACTCCCCTATCTTCCTTAGGTCGCCGCCGACCTAACCCTTAACAAACCATCACACGACCTAACTCCAAACCTTTAGGTCACCAACCCCAACAACCTTAGGTCGGTCACGACTTATCTCTTAGGTCGTTTACGACCTAGGACTTAAACAAATAGGACCGAAAAGACAACATACTAAGTCGCACTTATTCCCTAAGTCGTATACGACTTACGACCTATACTAAGTCGTTCACGACTTAGGACTTAACCGTATTTCACCTAAAATCTGAAATGGCTCAAAAATGCTAAAATTCCAGATTTTGACAAACTTTTCGATCCGTAAAAATACGGGTCGTTACATTCTCTCCCCCTTAGGAATTTCGCCCCCGAAATTCCAAGCAAACAAAGCAATCAAAGACTATTCTGTACGCCTATCATCCATAACAATCAACAAACCATGCATCCAATTCTAGCTTAGCGTACAGAATTCTAAAACTAGAACAAGTTACAATATCGCGAGATGACACGACACCTTAGGGCCATACCTTGAAGAGTTCAGGATGAGCTGCCTTCATCCTCTCTTCCACCTCCCACGTACAGTCGTTATCATCATCACTCCATTGTACCTTGAGCAACTTAACTACCTTCCTCCTAAGCTGTTTCGTGTCGGTTCCCACAACACGAAGCGGCTTACGAGGTCTTCTATCGACTGGATCAACTTCTAAGTCTTTACAGCTATCAGCAGAAACCACTGTATTCGAGTCGTGCACATACTTCCGTAGATATGATACATGAAAAACATTGTGCACACTCGACATCTTCTCTGGTAACTCCAATCTGTAGGCGAGCTTTCCAATTCGCCCGATGATCGGGAATGGTCCAACAAATCTCGGAGTCAATTTCCCTTTCTTCCCGAATCGGATAACATTCTTCAGTGGAGAAATCTTCACAAAAACCATATCACCAACATCGAATTCCAAATCCTTTCGACGCTTATCGGCATAACTCTTCTGACGGTCTTAGGCTGCCTTCATTCGTTGCCGAATGATCTCTATGCACTCCGTAGTCTGTCGAATCATCTCTGGCCCAAACATCAGCTTTTCTCCAGTCTCTATCCAACATGTCGGAGAGTTACACGGTCTTCCATACAATGCCTCATACGGTGCCATACCAATGCTTGACTGGTAACTGTTGTTGTACGCAAACTCCACCAAATGAAGGTGATCTTCCCATGATCTTCCGAAGTCCAAAACACATGCTCTAAGAAGATCTTCCAAAACTCGGTTGACTCTCTCGGTCTGACCATCTGTTTGAGGGTGATAAGCTGTACTCAAACACAACTCGGTTCCCAAAACTTCCTGGAAGCTCTTCCAAAATCCACTAGTGAACAATGGGTCTCGATCGCTCACTATACTCTTCGGAATACCATGGAATCGAATTATCCACTTAACATACAACTCAGCCAACTTTGATGCAGTCCTAGTCGATCGAACAGGAATAAATCTTGCACTCTTAGTCAGGCGATCTACAATGACCCAAATCCCTTCATTTCCCGTTCTGGTTCTAGGCAATCCATCAATAAAATCCATCGATACCTGCTCCCACTTCCATGTAGGAACTTCTAATGGCTGTAGTAATCCACTTGGCTTCTTCTGTTCGGCCTTTACCAACTGGCAGTTCATACACTTGGAAATAAAATTTCCAACATCCTTCTTCATGCCTTCCCAGTAGTAGGTTCTCTTCATATCCCGATACATCTTATTTCCACCTGGATGAATTGTCAGCTTCGAGTGATGACTTTCCTTCAAAACTTCACTCCTCAATTCATCTATCTCGGGAACAACTAGTCGTCCTTGCTTCCGAAGCCAACCCTCTCGATCGACCTCGAATCCTTTATCCTTTTCTGGATCCAATCCAGATTCCAATTCACGGATAATCTTGACAAGCTTATCGTCTCGCTTTTGGCTCTCGCCAATCCTTTCCACAAGAGTCGGTCTTATTGATAAGTTTGCCAACATCTCAGGTTCCAATTCGCATCTAGGCCTGAAGTCAAATCCAGCTAAATACTCGAGATTCTTCCATTCTGAAAACATGGCTCCCAATCCTGCATGTCTTCGACTCAACGCATCAGCCACTGCGTTACCTTTTCCCGGAGTATAAGCTATACCAAAATCATATGATGCCAAAAACTCTAGCCAACGTTGCTGCCGAAGATTCAAATACTTTTGGGAGAAAAGATACTTCAATGACTTGTGATCCGTAAACAACTCGAATCGAACTCCCAATAGATAATGTCTCTACATCTTCAGAGCAAAAACAATCGCCGCCAACTCCAAATCATGAGTCGGATAATTCCTTTCATGCGGCTTCAGTTGTCGACTGGCATACGCAACAAATTTATCCCTCTGCATCAGCACTGCTCCAAGTCCAGTACCACATGCATCGGTGTAAACCACCATCTCATCATTCCCACTTGGAATAGTCAAAACAGGAGCACTCGTCAATATCTCTTTCAGGATTCCGAAAGCTTGCTCACACTTAGCATCCCAACTGAACACTTGGTTCTTCTTCATCAATCCTGTTAACGGTGCAGCTATCTTGGAGAGGTCTTTGATAAACCGTCGATAATATCCTGCTAATCCAAGAAAACTTCTCACATCAGATGCATTCTTAGGTCTAACCCAATCCTGGATTGCTGCCACCTTAGCGGGATCAACCGCTATTCCACTTCCAGAAATCACATGGCCTAAGAACCTCACTTCACTCTTCCAGAAGTGACACTTCGAAAACTTAGCCTTCAGCTGATGTTTCCGCAAGATTTCCAAAACAATACGCAAGTGCGTCTTGTGCTCTTCATCAGTTCTGGAATAAATCAGAATATCATCCACGAACACAAGTACGAACTTGTTCAACTGATCTCTGAACACTCTATTCATAAGATCCACAAAATATGCTGGCGCGTTAGTCAATCCAAACGGCATTACCAGCCACTCAAAGAAACCGGATGGTGTCCGAAAAGCAGTCTTCGACACACTATCCTTAGCTACTCTCAACTGGTGAAATCCCGTTGCCAAATCCATCTGAGAAAACACCTTAGCTTCGTGAAGCTGATCAAACAAGTCATCTATTCTCGGCAATGGATACTTGTTCTTCTTAGTCACCTTATTCAGCTCACGATAATCGACACACAATCTCAATGACCCATCTGCCTTGGTTGCAAACACAACTAGTGCACCCCACTCGGACACACTACGCCGAATGAATCCTTTCTGCAAAAGATCATCAACTTGCACCATCAACTCCTGCTGTTCCCTAGGCGCCATCCGCCTAAGAGACATCACAACAGGCCTGGCTCCTTCAACAAGATCTATACGAAACTCGATCTCTCTATGCGGCGACAACCCTTTGACTTCGTCAAAGACATCCTCGAATCCATTAGCGATCGGCACTGATGACAGTCCATCCCGTGGAACAACCAACGAATACATGAAGCTCATGAAGACGCCTTCCTCATGCTTACATCGTATTACAACCTTTCGCCCCTCCACATTCTCGACTGTCACTTTCAACCTCTCGCAATCAACCTTAGCCGCATACTTCCTAAGCCAATCCATACCCAAAATAATTCCGAACCCCACAAAGTTCAGAACAAAGCAATCACAAACAAAAGAGCAACCATGACTCGACACAATCAGACCACGGCATAACATACACAAACAAGACGAACCCCCAACTGGATTAGTCACAACCAATGGCCTATCAACAATATCCGGTTCCAAACCTAACCGGACTACGAGTTCATTACAAACAAACGAATGCGACGCTCCAGTATCAAACAGAATTCTAACTGGAACACCACATAGGAAAAGAGTACCTTGAACAACCACACTCTTTCCTTTCTCTTCAGCGGTAGGAGCTTTCGAAGACGACGGAACAGCTCCCAAAGCATAAGCTTGCACAATCTTCTTGTCCCTCCTCGGTTTTGGACAATTCTTCCTGAAATGCCCCGGCTTGTCACAGTTGTGACACTTCATTGGCACCTTCGGATTCTTAAAATCCTTCGAGAAATGGCCCTTCTGCTGACAATTGTAGCAAGTCACCTCGCCTTTCGGCTTCTTCTGGCCATCCTTACTCTTCTGCTGCTGCTGCTGCTTCCTCTTCTTGTTTCCACCCTACTGGGGTTTAGACTCTTCCCTGGTCACAGCAACAACAGATCCTTCCTTAGGAAACAGACTCTCATGTCTGAGAGATTTCTCCACAAGCTTCTCAAATGAATCATCCAAATGATCCACCAACTGCCTCCCAAGATAACTGTCCAAGCCTGTCACAAACTTCTCATTCTTCTGATAAGCAGATTCAATATATGACCGGGCATACTTGGACAAAGCTTCGAACTCAGAAACATACTCAAGAACAGATCTTCCTCCTTGCTTGAGCTCCACAAACTTCTTGAACAGAACAGACTTCTAAGCTGTAGAAATGAACTTAGCTTCAAATCTGACTTGGAATTGCTCCCAAGTAATCTCTTCTTCCAGAGTATTGATGGTAATAGAGTTCCACCAATCAGAGGCTCTCCCTTGAAGCTGCCTTAATGCCAACTTCCTCTTAGTTGCATCATCAATTCCCAAATCACCAAAGATCCTTCTACAAGCATCTATCCATCTCTGGACTTTGATAGTTGATTCTGTTCCCAAGAAAACCTTCCCTCCAAGAGCAGTATAGTCTTTGCACAACTTAGCAAAATCCACTGGTTTCGAAGTTTGGACTTGAACTCCAACATCTACTGCTGCCCCCGGAACTGGTATCCTTCTCATTATCGAAGTCATCATAGCTTCGAACATAGCTGCATAATCAGCAGTCCCTTCAGTAGCTCGGCCTCCCCTAGCAGCTGGTCTCCCTCTTCGACTCATTCTCAATATCTATAAAAAGGAATGATTAGAACATCTAGAGAAACAACTGCATAAAGGACTCAAACTCAACTAAACTACTATATTATATATAGTATTCATCCATCAAAATACAATTACGTCTCTCATACGTAGTTACGACGGCGAGCGTTGGGTAAAATCGATTAACCAATGCTCTGATACCAAATGTGACGACCGCCCATGACCCCTGCACTGAATCTAGAGATAGTGCGTTGTAAAGTGTGCCAGGCAGCCATGGACGATTGTCAGGGTAATATAAAACAACAGAATCTATCGTATTACTCACAGCGCATGGACAAAATACAATAGAACATATATATAGTGAAGCTTTACAGAATAAAATGTCATCATATAAAACTTCATAATAGTTGAATACAAGCATCCAAATAGCCAATACATCAAGCCTCACTACATAACACTCAGAGAATACAAAACAGCGGAACATCCAGTACATATAATAAGGAGATAATATGCAACCCTCCAGCTCGTCTTCGATATCAGCATCGTGAGAAGAGAACAGCACCTGTCACCTGCTACCTAGTCTGCCCGTCCCAAAAATGGACGAACAGCCCAAGGCAATAAGAATTAAAACATAAAGCCTTGAGTCAGACAACAGTCTTAGTGAGCAGTAAATTAACTAACAACATACCAAAAGAGCATAAAGGAAAAGGAATAGGAATACAGCCCTCCCACTCCACATCTTTCTACAGTGATAGCCCCCTGACACACACTAAGCAGAAGCAACATAGCAGAGCATACAATTTAAAGTAAAGTAATAATCATTCGAGTCAAGGGAGATGTTTTCCAAGTACCAAGGCCTAAATCAGATAAGCACCCAGAAAATACCGCTCTTGAGTCCGAATGACGATACAACCAAACATCCATGACTCTGGCTATCACTGTTATCATTGCTTCGATATCACCGTTAATTGAATGACCGGCACATTCTTTCAGCCGTCCGTCAAGGGTTAATGGAAACCCCGGTTCTAGACATAACTCCCGCACGTCGTCGCAGCCCGTGCCTAGGACTATCGAATCTGCCCAGAGTACTCGACCATCAACAGTTGGCCGTTGGGACTATCGAATCTGCCCAAACGTACTCTTGCTTAGAGCATGCTAGAACCTTCAACAACGATGCTATCCAAGCCTCCTAGTCATCCTCCTCGACGACTATTCTCATATCCATTCATTATCCTCAACTCGAATCATATCACCGAGTTATCAACATGCTTGGAATGATCCCGTCTGGATTAGACCAAGTCTTCATCACATGATGCCTCGCTTCATTACATCCTCGCAAAGCCTCATCTTAACATCACATCATCAAATCTGTGCATAAGAGCTTCATCATCCCGCTACATATGCCACGAGCAACTTTCCCAATTCAAGAGCCTTTCCCTTAGCTTTTGAATCATCTTCGGTCTAAATCAAACCATCAACAATCATCTAATTCACAGCAATCAATCATGTCAAACATCAATCCAAGTAACCAAGCATTTAAATATAAGCAAAATGGACAATTATAACAATAATGGCATTTTCGTAATTAAAGAGTTGAAAGTCTAATAAGCATGAAATCATGAGAATTATCTCTACAATCTTGATGAATGAACTTGCATAGGTTAACACTTAGTAAAATGGTTGTCAAATCATCATGAACAATGGATCTACATGGATCTACACTTAGGATGAAGAAAATGCATGGAAATCACTATTTTAACACCAAATCGAGCCAACAATCCGATATACTCCTTTGGATCCGTGTGAGAGATAATCACCACTCACCAAATCACCTAAACAACTCCAAATCTACACGCTTCAGATCTGGACAGCAAAGGATCAAGCTTGATCTATCACGAATCCGCTTCAAACGAAGAAATCTCTCTTGAAAAGATGAAGATCTTCAATCTAAGCCCTTGAATCTTCAATCTTGATCTTCGATTTGGATGAAAGGAAGCACTAGATTAGAGTGGAGAAAAGAAGTGAAGAAGTGTAGAAGTCGAGCTCTCAAAATGGCAGCACTTTGTCGCTTCAAAATCCAAATCCCAAAAATGAAGAGAAACTCTCCTATTTATAGCAGAAATCCTTAAGTCGTCTGCCTTCATAAGTCGTTCACGACTTACGACTTAGAACCCTACGACCTAACAACTTCTGGCCTCTACGACCTAACCAGGCTACCCCTTCGCGACCTAACACACATCTGCCTATGACTCACGGCAAAACAGCTATCTCCTAAGTCGGTTATGACTTATAGCATGCGCCTACGACTTAACCAAGCTACGACTTAACAAAGCCTTCAACCTAACAGACTACGACTCATCTACTTGCGCGACCTAGCGACTTAACCCTTAAGCCCTTATGCGACCTACTACAGAGACAACCTTACGACTTAAGTACCTACGCGACTTAACAACTTACGACTTAATCCCTTAACTCATCCACGACTTAACTGTAACAACTTAAGCCTTATATCGCCCAGTCCTTAAGTCGCTAACCCCTATAAGTCGCCTACTAACTTAAGTCGTTAACTCCTAACTCGCTAACTTCTTAGGTCGCAGACTTTCCTTAAGTCGCTCACGACTTACCACTTAACTCGGTCACTTGTCCTAAGCCACCTTATGACTTAACTTCCTTAACTCGGTTAACTCCTTAGGTCGTCCCAAACTATCAACCGACTTAAACCACTCCCCTATCTTCCTTAGGTCGCCGCCGACCTAACCCTTAACAAACCATCACACGACCTAACTCCAAACCTTTAGGTCACCAACCCCAACAGCCTTAGGTCGGTCACGACTTATCTCTTAGGTCGTTTACGACCTAGGACTTAAACAAATAGGACCGAAAAGACAACATACTAAGTCGCACTTATTCCCTAAGTCGTATACGACTTACGACCTATACTAAGTCGTTCACGACTTAGGACTTCACCGTATTTCGCCTAAAATCTGAAATGGCTCAAAAATGCTAAAATTCCAGATTTTGATAAACTTTTCGATCCGTAAAAATACGGGTCGTTACATCAATAATTTATTTGATGTTTTGAATGTTGTTGGTAATTATTTAAATGTACATTTAAAAGTTATATTTGCATATATCAGTATGCGATATCTATATAATTTTGAACATGTTTTAATAATAAAATAATTACATAAAAGTTATGTTTTCTTTAATTTGGAAAAGCTGCACATTTGGAATGTGCTTGGATCAGCCATATTATGGTAAGAGGAGGAAATCAATTAAGGGGATTGAATGAAATTTAAAAAGAGGAAATAAAGGACAAAGTTTTAATAGCATAATATGAAAGATTCCTTCAATTCTATTTAAAAAAATCTCCTCATTTTTGAAAGTAGACAGAACGTTACTTTCATTTTTATTCTCTTTTCTTCCTCTTCTCTATCATTCATTCATGACTAAAACTTCATTCAAAAGAAACATCAAAATAAATTCAAATCAACATCAAACTAAATTAAAAAGGTGGTTCATGAAGGAACCAAGCCAGCTTGCAGCGGAAGAAATGGGTGAATTTCAAAAAATTTACCATTTTTGGATCATTAGTGGGCCTATGAAGTCTAAATGTATTTAGATCTTATCTAAATTTCTTTTAAATAAAATCAATATTTTATTTAATACCTTTTTTTTATTAATTTAATTCTAAAACAATCGAGAATGGGATATAAAAATAAGGTTTGAATATATCATATATACTCATTCCTTAATTGTGTGACAGAACAGTTAAACATAATGCAAGTATGATCAATTGATAACATGATGTATATGAATGAATAAGAATAAGTTTAAAGGCAATCACATAAGGGACAAAAGGGAAAGAAATAAAAGATGACAAAGATGAGTGATTCATCTTTCCCTTTCTGACAAACTTGATTTATGAAGCTTTCAATTAGTAATCAATGAATCATTATGGCATAAGAATAGGAATAGCCAACAATAATTCATATGCATATACTTCTGACTCATTTAAAATTGTTTGATGTTAATAAAGAATTTAAATTATACAATTTGAAATATAAACATTAATTTTTATATGTACATATAAATATAGATGTAATTATTTGTATATAAAGATTAACCCAAAACTTCTTAATTAATTCAAAATAAACCATATTACATTTAAATTTTCTAATGTATTTATGAACTTATGTAAACTTAAATTAGTTGACAAAATATATATGTATACAATTAAATCATGAGATTCAACCTATATGGATTTTTTTTAAACAAAAGTGAAACATACTAAACTGAGCAATATATTAACAATCCTTTGAATACTTAAAGAAAGATATTAGTCATGTCAAATACAGTAACAAATTTATAAATTTATTGTAATCAATTTATTATCAAAGCATCCTTTAATCATGCGTGGGTTTTAATTACAATAAGATGCGGATAATAAGAACAAATAAACTTTCAAATCTAAGGAGATTCAACCTATATGAATAAATAATTTTTTTTCTCAATATTATTATAAAACAAAAGGTGACATATACTGAATTAAGTAATATGTTAAAATCCTTTGAATACTTAAAGAAGGATAATTGTGATGTCAAATAGGGTAACAAATTTAGAAATTTATTATAATCAATTTATTATCAAACCATCATTTAATCATATGTAAGTTTCTATTGCAGCATAAATGCAAACAATAAAAACATATAAATTTTTAAATGAAAAGAATTACACTTTGATTTGAATGGTTAAACATAGATCTAAAATTAAAATATTGTCTAATCATATACAAGTTTCGGTTTTGATTTATCTAAATAAAAAAAACAATCAATTCATATAATAAACAACTCAAACTACATAAACCATTTTCAAATCAAATGAGACAATATTATACACAAATAAATTATGATAATCAATTTTATTCATTAAATTACTATATCAAAATTATTAGAAGAAGAAGATCATACCTTAATTCCAAAGCCTTGAAGTACACCTTGAAAGATTAATTTTTTTCATTTAAATGTAGCCAATGAATCGTACCTTGAATGATGAATCAAACATCCTAGATTCAGAAATTAGCCTCCAGATGTTGCAAGGATCAAGATACAAGAACCACCTTGAATTTATTTTATGAAAATTTTATTTTCACGGAAGCCATTAAAGGAGAGGAGGAGAGCTTTAGAAAGAAGGAAGGAAAAATTGTCTGTCTAAAAAAACGTGAATGAGGATGAGAGACAGAATATGTTTTAAAAGAGAACAATAAAACCTTTTCAGTTTCCTTCTTTAAAACCTTCCTTATTTAATTCTAAAATTAAATCACCAAATCCTCTTCCATACTCTTATATATTCGGTAGAACAAAATAAAGAGAAAAGGACAAAGTTTATTTCATAAATGATATTTAAGTGATTCTTAAAAAGGAGATTTATTTCCTCTTTTGAATTAATTCCTCCTTTAGATTTTCAAACACATTTTAAGCCTATCCCTTTTTCCATGCATGTGGGCCACAATGAAAAATTCAAAAAACACTTAGCAATTAATCTATTTAAATCCAATTTAAATATATTTTTGATATTGAATATCAATACGCGCATTTATAACTTTTATAGACGCACTTTATTAAGTACTAATTCAATCAAATCAAATGAAGTTTAATAATTAATATTTTATAAATATTAATTAATCTAACTAATTTACAATAATTTATAAATTAATTAAATCATGTGGTTTATTTAGAGTATTCATCATTACGGTTGTGCGACTCAAATTTGTAAATTCGATTAGCGATTAATATCGAACTATTCAAATATTAATGTTCACACGTCACTTAGCAGATGGTATAACATTTTGGCTAAATTTATCGCTTACACATTTGGTAAAATCCAATTTTACTTATTATAAGTGGTATCTCATAGTGACAATTATTTACACTAATTCTCTTCGTCAAAACTATATCACATTAGGACTTATGGAATTTGGTAATGGTCAAAATTCCAATATCGTCCACATTCAACTTTATAATCCAAACACAAATTCTTTAGTTCAATAATAACAATTATTATTAACCGAACTACTCTGGTCAGAGACTTTGATTTTGAGTTGACATCAGTTGACCGTAATACTAACCTTATATAACCGAGGAGTCGAATCCTCTCTTGAATAGTGTTTCACTTCCAATGCTTTCACTTGACCCAACTATAGTTGTTCGATGGATGTCATGCCATGATTTAACTATAATCAAAGTGGAGCTTCCATATTGAGGATCAACAGTATTCTCAAGTCGAGAGAACTGTGTAAATTAGTCACATCGATATTCTCTGGTTGACCTTAGTTATATTAACCAACAGTAAACTATCGAGTGAATCATTCCATAGTTATCTAATAACTATCAGTACGTAACCCCTTGGTGCCCTCCAACAATCATGAGTAATACACTGCCTAACATTTGGAGAGCATTACATACTCTAGTCTCAACAGATGTATCGATATCCAGCCTCGATACATCTTGACTAGGAATATTAAAAATGGTATATTTATTTTCATTATGATAAATTACGCATGATTACAACACTTTGTAACTACTATCACAAAACATACCATTTATGGATTTTCTATTAAATATACTTTTAATTAAATTAATTAATATAACACATAATATCAAATATATAATAGAAAGAAAACACCTTTTAGTTTGAACAAGATTGGTCATCAAGTTAGATATATGTAAAAAATTACATGATTGACCCTAGGGTATACCCCTAACTCTATCAATCTCCTACTTGCACTTGGGGTCAATCATGGAATCTTATTTCAACTTCTCCAATCGGTTTTCTCAAAACCAATTGGGTCAGTCTTTGTGAATGAATATGCCATTATGTTTTAATTATCTACTCTATCAATCAACTTTCTCCAATGGCGATAAACTGTTTTATCAAGTGGAACAATTTAGGGTATGTCTCTCGACTTATAGTGAGCTCTAAGTTCTATTATGAACTATATATCGCAACTTTGTTATCATATAAAAATGTTACGAGATTCTCAATATTTGGAATCGGCTCAGTTATAAATTTGTGCACTTATAATTTTATATACATTATTTTTATTGCGGCAATATTCAAGGCGATGTACGCAACTTTTTTTCATTGAATAAACCACGGTCTTTTATTTGAAACATTTCCAACTTAAAGATTCTTAACTTGAATTTATTAATGGCATATTATACTCAATATCACTTATGAAGTATGAGTCTGAACACTCCTTCATAAGGTGTTTTTGTTTTTGTAAACAATTCTCTAGTATTTCATAAATACACGAGAACACTTCAAACAACCATTTAGTGATATCAATTTGGATTTGATATTATTTTGATGTATCAAATACATAAACAAATCATGATATCATAGACAACATAACATGCATGATAATTCCTTTTACTAATGCAAAGGAATCAATCTTACATGTTCTGTATTAAACATTTTAATAAGGTGTTCTTGCATATCATTTGGGACGTTCTTGACATCTTTTATACTTACTATAAAAGACATCATTTATTAATCCAATGTTGAGTATTAAAACAACTAAGGCTGATTTTAATACAAGTACATCGTTAAAATCAACAACGTGTTGTTTACTTATAGTTTAGAAATATCAATGTACCTTTTAACGTTCTTTCTCATGAACACCTACTTCCTCTGCACTTTGATTGAAAATCAAACTATTTGATGTTTCTATCAAAATAATTATTCAGTCTTGATGCTTATAAAATGATTCTTTCTTATCATTTCTTGGATCGTATCCAAAGACTCAAAAGCTCAACATCGCTCCCACTAACTTCGAGACATTTTTGGTTAATATATGTAAATAGCTTTCTCTAAATCATTATTTAGAATTTTCTATTTCAATACATATGTACCAAAGCACTAAGTCTTATCGAGCGATAATTTTGTGAGTAAATCTGAATTGGCTTGAGCATGTTGAATACTGAATCTTTTACGCTATTTTCAACAACTGAAATTTGCGATGTTATTCTTATTAACATTGCTCATTTAATTCCAATTGCATTAGTCTTGCTCATAAAGACAGAATCGCGGCCGATGGATCACATCCCTTCGGTTACGACCAACAAAATCATATTTCGATAGCGTACTTGGAATTCTTTTGGATTTGCGTGTCATACCATATAGAGTCAACACTCTTAATGGTTCAATTAAACAACCGAGGATTATATATTTTTGATATTGATAAAAAAAACTCATAGTTTATCTTCAATGTGCGAGAATACTCATTAGACACTCTAATGCGATGTGTTCGTTTACGTTAGTTAATTTCATTTCATCTCATCTAATAAATTCTATCTATGGATCATATCCAATTCCATTTCGCTACCAATATTCCTCAAAGAAATTCCTTCAAAATGAAGTTGGTATTTCTTGAAACAACAATTATTTCTTAGTGCAACAGAATAGTATTCATAAACATTATATGAATTTCTTTATTTATAAAACTGATTTGGTCTTAGTCTACAAAACATATGTTCAAAACATATTCCATGAAAATGTCATCCAATGACAGACTTTTCCAAAATCCTTTTGGGGAGATTCATACAAGATCCCTCATGAACAATTATTACGTGCAATCTTTCAACTCGCATAACCTGCTAACTCCTTGGCCTAGGATATGTTGGAGTTTCTTATAAACTCTTATCTTGTGTAATTTTTGTAAACTATTATTTAGATGAAATAATATTAACCTTCTGTACTACTCTTAAGTACATGACCTTACGGAAAGAAACTAGCTCAACTTCACTCACAATTAATCGTACATTGTCCAACAAATTTCGATCACTCCTTATCTATGCATCATTATGTATCACATGGAGGAGTGACTTTGGGATTGAATCTTTATTCATTTTAAGGACGTTCGAAACGTTTTCCAATATACTCACTCATTTTATCAAATCAAATCATTTCCATCGCATGTTATTTTATTTACTTCTATTTTATACTCAATGAGTTTACCATAGACATACTACATGTGTATCAGATACACATGCCCATGTCGATGATAACTCATCGGTGAATATGATGAAGTACGTAGAACCGTTTTGGTATTAATAGACTTATGATTGTATACATCTATATGTATCAATCGAAGAGTTCATCAACTCTTGTTATGCTCCCACTGAATGGGTGCATAGCCCTTAATAGTTTGACATATAATTAATCAGTATCATATGATTCATAATCATATAATAAAATTATTTCTCAAAATTACACCTTAGTCTATAATTCTAAAATAACTGTAAATAATATTAGATACTTCTGTATTTTTCAATGCATCACTTTTGTTATGAAAACAAATACCACATTATAGTTTTATTTCATAACGAATATTCATAATACTCATACTGAAATATAGCTTTCTATTTCTTAGTCGATACCAAAAAATAGTCGTTATTTCATAAATTATGTTCGGTACGTTTTACAAAAACAATTTCCGTAATTTAATGCAATCAACAAGTGCTATATGGCATACTCCCACTATTTCTGCTATTGCTATAACAATGTACTTAATTTGGAGGTTCATCATTCACTTAATATAAATTGTTTATATACCAGTTTACAATGAGAGTTCTTTGATCAAATATCCTAGACTCAAAGGAATAAATCTCATAGAAAACAATTTTCTATATGAATTTTTTTAATTTCGGAATAGTAAATCATATTTCTAATTCCAATGTTAAGTATCAATCATTATTATGACAGTTCTTGTTTCCGATGATTCTTTTATGAAGGAGAAGTGATCATGCACTCTCTTCATTCTAACTGTACCTTAAATTATATATACCCTTGTACATTCGTTTTTCTTTCTAAATGGTCAAACCATTCAAAACAAAAACTTTTACTACAATATCATAACGAACTCTTTACAAAAGTGCATTCAATTATCCTCAGCTTTCAAGGACATTAGATATGTTCCGCTTTACGTAAACTGATCAACTAACATTTAGTGATCGAGTTCTTAGATTTATATTATAGTTTTGGCCTAGTGTTACATTTAACCCGAGATGATCCTTTTGTAATCAATCAGATTAAATACTCGATCTTGCACTAAGGTTTATTTGGTTTTTCAGATGAACTAATTTCATTGAAATATTGTACATTACAAACTTTGACCATTCACCATATAACATTTATACGCAATTGTATATGGATCAAATATCCATAGACTTGTATTGCTTTTAGAGTTCTGTAACGACCGTGATTTTATTACCGTCGTAATAAATATTTTTTAAAAATCTGTAACGACCGTAATTTTTGGATTACCGTCGGAGTGAATATTTTAAATAGAAATTTTTAAAATTTTTATTTGAAGAAAAAAAAATCGTAGTAAAGTCAGTAGTATAAATAGTTGCATGCCTAATCTTCTTTAAGGCTCTGGTCCTCTGATTCGAATAGGCTTGCTTATTGCGTGACTATGTCCTTGGTGAATTGGTCACGTTCATGCCATAGACTTTAGTTTGTTCATGCGTTCAAATTTTGTGCAGGTTTCTTCTTTTTTTACATTATTAAATTGCAAGCTTTAATACGGTTGAGTGTAAATAATGTCTGCAATATATATATCAAGTTCCAGGTCTAGGCTATAGGATTTTCCACTTCCATTTCTTGCGTGAGACCAGGCATAAACAAATTGAGTTGTGTTTGCATTGGCACGTGTTCCACTTTGTTGCAGGCAATTTAATAATTTATATTTAGCCTTGTCTCTGTATTAAATAAACAGAGAAAGAGAAATAAAAAAAGTGTGAACACTTTGAACTATATTTTCGTTATCATCATTTTCCTCGACTGTCACTAGCCATGTGTAGCCGTGTACCATATTTCAAATGCACGTTTGCATTTAATGAAATGGTACAAAACACTTTTCAACACTCGTTCTCTTTGACTTATACGAATTGAAGAAAGAAAATAATATTTTCTCTGCATCATCTTTTTCGTTCATTTCAGAACTTGAGAAAACACGTTAATGACAGCAGCTCCAAGATTTGAATCCCCGGTTCTAGCTAGATTCGAAACAAGTTAATGTGAGTTATTCTCACATTTAATTTACGTCATCAAGTCTCTACCTTTATTTTGAAACGTGGGTTTTCTTTTGATTTTCAAATTCTATTCTGTTGTAAATTTTCGCATCTCTGCTCCCTGTGTTTTTTTGCACCACAACTTCACACTGTAATTTTGAGACCCCTCTTGGGTGCTTGCAAGTATATCTGAGCATTCATGTTTGTAGTTAGGGGTTTTCAGTGTCCATCTCAGTATGGTGTAGTTTTGCCTTGCTGTGGCTATACACACGTGGCCACTGTATTTTATAATTGCATGCTAAAGTGAAATTTCGAGCTCTGTCCTTCCTGAAGTCATTTGCGTGCGTTGTGTTCAGGGGGAGAAGTAGAGGTGGCGCAGGTTACATGCCTGATGTATTTCATTTTTGTGTACATGCTGTGTCACTCTATTTTCTCACATGTTTTAGACATGCATTTATACTTGGTTGCCAGTTAAATCAGGTTTCATGCAAAAAAATTATCCAGTCCAGGTTGCATGTTTTAAAATAAGACGGTGTGTAATTGTACACATTAAATTAGATTCATATGTAAGTTCTCCTTCAGTGTATAGTGTTTTGATAGTGTCAGAATGTGATATGTATGTTATATATCACGTTTCACAAATTACAAGAGTTTTAGCCTTATTGAACTGTAAAGCACATCATTTGGATGCTATTGCTAAGCTATCAAATGTTTTGATTAAATTATAGCAAAAGTGCAGTCTGACGTAAAATTTGCATTGAACCGGCGTTACGTTTTTAAAACGTATTTTGTTGCTGTTATTTTTATAACGGAATTTTCACGCCGGTGCTACGTTTTTGAAACGTGTTGTTTTGATGATATTTTCGATGAACGAAAATTCACTGTTATTTTAACGTCAATAACCGTTAATTTAAAGTGACTTTTCAAGCGGCTATCCCGCAACGCTGATTTTGATATCCGTTTTTACGGTGTTTTGTGAAGCATAATTTCCTCGTTGAAATTGCTATAGTTGTTGCTGTTTTAATCACGTGTTTTAAAAATCGTTTTCAAATGAAATTGTTTCCAAAAAATTTATAGTTTGCGCTTTCAAAAGAATGAGAAAGCGATTTAAACGCTTCAGCAAAATTGAGGACTATGAACCCTTAATTTTACCGATTTGCTTAATTCCGGACTTGTCCGTTTGAGAACTTAAAATGTTATTTATATAAAATACATAGTATTGCACTTTCAAGGAAACGATGAAGAGATTTAAACGATTTAGCAAAAGTGCGGAGTATGGAACCATACTTTTACTATTTCGGTTAATTCCGGACTCGTTAATTGAAGTATTTACTGTTGATGATTTTGTTGGGCTTTCGAGCCACTATGTTGGACCTTCGGGTTATATGATGGACCTTCAGGTCAAATACCAGTACTAGACCTTCGGGTCATATGTTGGACCTTCGGGTCATTTGTTGGGCGCCAAAAATTATGATGACAGTACTTGGTAGGCTTCGGCCATTTGTTGATGCACGTGCGGCGTAGCTTAGACTCGCCATATGATGGGATCGATCCACTTTTATGTTGATTTTTCCTGTTATCTATTTGTGATTTCTAGATTTTGTGAATTGTTGTTTTGAATTCAATTGTGAATTTGAAAGTTGATTTTGATGGAGTTTGATGTGATTTCTTCATTTAAACTATGTCGATTTCTTATGTTGAATAGTCTCATTCGAGATTATTATTATTTTGCTTGATGTTGTTTATGATGCATTCACTTCTAAGAATAAATTAGACTGATCCGTTTATTATTTTCTTTTAAATAATACTCGGGTCAGACCGAGTTATTTCACGGTAATCGCTATCTCTAATTCAGTTGCAGTTTCAGCTTTTGGGATTTCACACCATCTTTTGTCTAGCCTTCGAGGAGTTCTTTTGGTTTATTGATTCTCGACTTATGTATGTTGGTGTATATGTATATGTGTATTTGGTTCATGTGAACTATCGGTTGTTGTAGCATGTATTCCAGACTTGTCTTCCGCTATATATCTGATATTTTTGTTTTGATGTGATTATGCAATCGGTGTTGTTGTTATTATGAGTTGTTCTGAATTTTTCTTTAGCCACCGTAGTTTCGTTTTAGATTTGGATTGAAATTATATCCCTGGGAGTAATTTACACAACTCCTATCGATGTAATCAATACTCATCTAAGGCATAACTTACGGATGGTCGCTTCTATCAAGCCTTATTCTTCATAATAGCAGACGTTATTCCTTATAATAACCTTTGTTATTGTGGGCATACAGGTGGGGCATCACAAGTTCGAAACTCATAAAATGTAATACATGTTCTTGACTAAATAAATGCGTAAGTGACCAAACCACGAATGTATTCAGTAGTTGTAAAATCAAGCACTTGCATGGGTTTTAAAACGTTAACATGCAATAGGAATTTAATAGTGGGTATTATATTTCCATTTGTCAACTTTCAATTCAGTTCATTTATATGCGTTAATTGTTAAATGTTTTATCAATCATATTAAATGCATAAATTTATCATGGTAGATAATTATAGCATTATTTAGCATATGTTCTTACAATATTAGAAAGGTTAAATGTTACTATTTCATTTTTCTAATAAGGCTCCCGCTAGTCTTTTGTGTTTCTCCAAACTCTAAGATGAAACATAGAAGTCTTTCGACTTCACCGGTGGGTGTTAGGACTCGTTTGTCTTGGTATTCTGACCTTGAGTTTGCTCAACAAATCATAGCCCCACTGTAACGCTCTGGATTTTCGCGTTCGAAAATCGACATCCATACTTTACATCGTACTCGAATGCCGTAGATTCGACCGTTCAAATCCGAGTCGCTGGAGCTTATAACATAGTTAAATAAATAACACAGCGGAAAAAAAGGAATAATACATTAATATACAATATCTGATACAACAGAGTGATACAATGAATATCAATATACATCAGAGATATGATAAAAGAAATAGCAGCGGAAAAGAAAACGATAACACCAACAGCGGATAATCTCCATCTCCAAAGCGCCAATCCAAAAATAGCTCGAACTCCCAATAACGAGGCATAAAGATAAGCAAGTGCATTCCATATCCAAAGACTGAACTAGCTCCAGATAATCTACTGAACCTGACTATCTGAAAAACCCAACTATAGACTGCCCGTGTAGAAAATTTTGAGCACCTAGAGTTTAGGAAAGAAACAATAAACTCCGGATCAGTCATGGGACTGGTGTGAGCAACAAAAACAGTTTATCTTTAAAAACAAATAGCAAAAGAATTTTAAAGTCAATTCGCAATGCTTTTGGAAAATGAAACTACCATAAGGCCTCCCGCACACACACACAATGCAAACGCAGAATCAGAGGAGATTTCTCCTTATGATAGTCAAAGATGCTTACTACGCAAAACAAATCATTGGATATTATTACTAGTGCATAGTGCAGAAAACATTTCGAAAGTATAATATCAATCTTAGCTAGCATAGGCATTTCACGTTATGCCTACTATAGCTACTATGTTCAATAGCAGGTTACCGCCACATTCCATAGCAGGTTATACAACTAAAATCGTACAAGGTACGTATTGGAAAATGGATTTGCCAACAAATGGTCAGGCTAAGGAACTTCCTATGCAACGAAAGAACGCCTCTGGCTGGACGCTCCGAGAGACAACCTGCTCTCTGCCAAACAAGGCCGGCTACCCCCCCTTCCCGGGGAATATACAAAACCTCAGATATGCCACCCCCGGTCCTTTGGGACCTTTATCCGAGCGCTCGGTAATCAACATCACACATAATAAATAAAGTGTGTCCACATGAGTAAGTATCTGGGCTCCATACCATGATACTACCCTTTTCGAGAAGGAATGGTCATACCCTAGGGAAGCTACCCCTGAAACCTTGCCGCATCTTTCCTGTTTCGACCATTTCCGGGTTGTGAGGTCTGACGAAGTCTCGTCCACAAAGCTACGCTTTTTCACAAAGCCACGCTTTGATAAAAAATGATCAATAAATGATCATCACACAGCAACACTCAGCATTCCACATTACCAAATTGGGAATATATCGCTGATAACCTTCAACTACATAACCTCTGAGCTCGTACGTCTCAGAGAAGGGTGTTAAGCTAAGAGAATAAATTCTCCGCCACCAAACAGAAATGTATTTGAAAGAAATCTGCTTTATATCTCAAAATGTAATGTCAGACATGTAACCATACAAGTCTGTTCCGGGTTTGAACAGAACCGAAGGCACTTCTTACGAAGCCCTTGCAAATCCGGATAATTTTCTAATCACGTCCGGACTTCCCATAACTAAGGGTGATAAAACCTCTATATCGGAGATCAGACGATGTAGAGTAACTCGACGGTAATCCTTCCGTTTTCAAAAATATCCAGTCTTCAACACCGGTCATCAAATGTGATCCATTACGACGTATCACATATTCGGAATGGGTTATACGACCCAAAGGTCTTTTCCCGGCTAACCCGAATAGTGAGCGAAATATTTAAAACATATGGAAATGGGATTTCAATTAAGTCACAACTTAATAATTTAAAACTTTCTTTCAAATAGTTTAAACAAATTACCATTTTCAAATCTTTTAAACAAAAAGATTCAATTCACAAAGTTAACCTCATTCACAAAGATCCATTCATGGATTTCAAAACAATTTCTATTTCAATTGAATTAACTCGTTAAATCTTTAAGTCAAGATTTAACTTATAGCTTTCAAAACTCATTTCTAAAGATTCATTCATAGCCTTTCAAAACAATTTTTATTTCAAGTTGGATTAACTCATTCGGTCTTTGAATCAAAGACTCATTTCATAGTTTTCAAAACATTTCAATTTCATTTTAAATTTGAAACCTTTCAACACAATTTAGAAATCCTTTCTTAAAATGAAAGCTATTATTATTTGAAAGCAAGTAGTTTTCGTTTTGGAAAAATCCAGTTATATTTACACGAGTTAAAACCCTTGAATTAAATTCAAATTCCCAAATCAAAAACCTTTAAAATGGTTTAACCCATATATAACTTGTACAGCATCTTTAATCCCTAGTTTCAAATCATAGGATTCAATTTCAAACTTGAATTCAAATTTAAATCAAATTATTTAAATTTTCAAAACTTAATCAAGTTATTCGAAAATAAGTTTTATCTTTGAAATTCCATTTCAAAAGCTTTTCACTTTAAACCCAAATTTCCAATTTCAAAATCAATTGAAATTAAAATTTCAATTTCAAAAACATCAAATTTAAATTATCTGTGACTTAACCGATTTCCGCGTGAAATCCATATTTGTGTGTGTAAAGGTGCAGTCCAGGGGTTTCACACAATAGTGCAATATCATTCAATCATCACAGATCAGAATACAGAAATATAGTTGATAAACGATATAAGCTATAACGCTTATCGTTCATTCATAGATTCACAGATATATATATCACAGATAAGTAAATTACAGATCACAACATAAATCAGGATGTATCACAAAACATCACAAATCAGGGATATCAAACAATTCACATTTAATAGAATCCAAACATTCATAAGTAATGTCAGTTAATTGTCTGATTAATTCAAATCAGATTAATTTCTTATGAATTACTAATCCTGGTTAATCAACATCGATAAATTACAAATTATTTTGATTAATTATTCTTTAATCATTTATTAATTAACCATTTATAATAAATTAATTAACCTTTAATTATAATTCATCAACTTTAATTATTAAATAATTAACCTTTAATTATTTAATTCACCATTTAATTAATTATCTTTAATTAATTACTTTAATTAATTATTCCTCAATTAATTATCATTCCTTAATCACCTTCATTTATTAATTAATTACTCTTAATCAAATAATTATCTTTAAGTAATTAATTACCCTTTAATCATCAATTAAGAAATTGATTAATTATTATTTAATCACTATCATTAAGTAATTATCCTTAAATTACTCATCATTAATTAATTAACTCTCAACAAATTAATCAATCCTTAATTAATACTTAATTAACTTTTTATTAAGTAATTATCAATAAATTTCAAATTAATGATCTTTTAATCTTAAGATAACCCATTTTTCTTAATCACTTATTTAATCACATCATCAATTTCTATTTAAAAACACTTAAGAATTTTTAAATAAATATTCCAATAAAATTATTCAAAACCCAAAACTATTTTAAACATATTTTTTATTTGAAAATCAGATCTTTGAAAACTTGACTTAAAACTTGTTTATATTTAAATTTGGCTTCTAAAACATAGTTAATATATCTTGAAATCTTGATTTAAATTTCCATTGCTTTTAAACTTTGTTATTATTTATTTTAAATTTTTGAAACCCGCTGTACTTCAAATAACCCGAGCCAAACATCAATTATCCCGAGACCAACCTCGAGTTCTCATACATCATTTATTTCCCCGAGTCATTGCGTGAATTCTTCGAGTCGTACCCAAGAATTACTTCGTCTTTCCCAAACTCGAATCCCATCAGACACAAGAACATGATCGTGCACGTGCACATCACCTTGCTGCCACTCCAATCATCACCGTGACCCTCAATAAGTCGTCGACGACAACCCCGACCTAATCGACCACCCAGAATCCCGATCCACCCCGAAGAACAAAATAGAACATATTCGATCCCAACAGGCTGTAACTAGATCACCAAAAATCGCTTCGTCCCGTCGCGTGATGGCACTAGAATCCACGCGACTCTGGCTACAGTTGCTCAGATGATCAACGAAACCTCTCCCCCTGGTCCGATCTCTTTTAATCCACTATCGATGATGAACTTTGCCTGCAAATCTCGACGAACAAAACACCCCCAAAACCCTATTCCCAGCAAGATCGTCAACGATGGTGACTAAAAAAATACGATCCCATTTTTTTTCCTGACCTACAACACCCAGGCCTTCTTCCATCGTGATCACGACGCCTATAAACTTGTCGTTCGATGGATTTTGGAAAAACTACAGTTTCCGTTCAACCTAGGATTTCTCGTTAATTTCATGCTTAAAATTCTTGAAACAATTGCTAAAAATCATATATTTGCAATACAAATCTAGTTGTGTAGTCAGAAATTGAAGTTAATAAAATTTATTTTTGGCATATGTAGATCTTTACTGTAATACCCAAATTTATAAATATTCTTGAATAATTTCTACTGGGAATTATTTTTCAAAGATCTGATATATGTGCATAGGCAGACACACATGTCATGCTTTGATACCAACTGTAACGACCCGCTATTTTGCACCATTCGCATCCGCACATATCAGACTTGAATAATTCAAAATACCGCATTGTTAATTTAAATTTGGCAAAACTGAACATATACAGTAAATAAATAACCACAGATCACAGACACAGAGTAATAAATGCAGTGGAAATAAAAGAGATAGTAGTTCATGAAGCTACTATATAAATGTATAAGTTACATCAGAGTTAAACCAGATACAATGGAAGAGTAATACGATACATCAGATACAAATCAGAATACATCACTGGAATCATCGAATACTAAAAGCAGAATAGGTGGCTGGATCTTCAAGCAAAGCTCCAACTTCAAAGGTGAGTCTCGAATACTGGTACACTCAGTCTGACCCGAGCGTAAAGAAAACACAAAACACTCGAGTCAGGATTAACATTCTTATATTTATAAATCTAACTCAAATGAAATAGCAACTGAAATACAAGTAACTCAAAGGATGTTTGGAATAACCATCCTTTAAGGATCCGTTAAACTATCTACTAGGTAGTAATGTACGCTAAGTAGATAATGTCTATCAGTAATATAAGGTATCAAAATAGTGTTAAGGCGTTACCATTATCCCCCTTAACACATTTTATATAAGCGTTATAGTCTATACAGCACTGTAAACTCCACCGTAAACTAGTGGGATATCAGGGAGTACTCCATAGGTATAACACAAAACAAATCATAGTGGTCGCGTATAAAGGGATCCAAGTATGACAAGGCACATGAGGCAATACCCAAGGTAGTGAAACTACCGTTTGCCTGATCCGAACTGGTGAGAACGCATCGCCGCAGCGATCGCAACACCACGAAACAACACTCCCAAAATCAAGGGTGCACCAATCGACAACAAGTAATAAGTAGTTTCGAAGAAGTGTGTTCGCTCGAGGTAGCTAGCCCCCATTTGGCCCGGCACGACTCCTGTTTTAGTCACTTCCAATTTGACACAAGTGTCAAGGCTATCCATTATCGTTCTCTTTCTTCAGTCATCACGTACATCATTTCAACCACTTCATTCTGGATTACACTCCGCATGTAGTTATTAAAGTGGTTTTCGGTTTAGACAGTGAGTATGTCCCTAACCGATTCCGGTCTCTTTAATAACCTTCGAAATTATAACACCGATTGGTCGTTTAATAAATTTCAAAACCAAATCAATTACAATTTCAATTAGAATTTGTAAATCAACACTTCAATTGTCTTTCTAAATCAATTTCCATAATTTACGTTTCAAATTTCTAAATTTCAATTTCCAAATTTTATAATTCAATTTCAATTTTAATTTAAACCGTTTCAAATATTGATTCAAGTTCGTATATAAGATTCATTCCGAAATCATTTAAATTAATTTAATTTAACATTCAAATCAATTTAACTTCATTTATCGATTTCATTCAATTATTCGTTAAGTAAATTTATCATTCAAACAACTTCTATTTAATTTCCAATTCACTAAATCAATTACTTAAGTTCAACTTCATTATATCAAAAACTTACAAATTTGAATTAAATTAGATTCGTCAAATCAATTCTTTAAATTACATGTCTTACGTTAATTTCAATAAATCACATTTTATTTCTTGTTAAAGAAATTCAATTTCACTTATTTCTTTACTTAGTTACAATTTCAAAACTCAATTAATAAAGAACTTAATTTCACTTATTCAAGAAGTTCAATTTCACTTAATAAAGAATTCAATTTCCTTTAACTATTAAATAATTCAATCTTATTTAATTATTAAATAACTTCAAAACTTAATTATTAACTAATTTCAAAACTTAATTATTAATAATTCCAAATTTTAAAACAACGTTCTTACATCAATTTCTTTATTAATATTTTATTTCTGATTATTAAATATTCACATTTCCTTTCAAAAATTCAAATTCCAACTTCATTTCAAAACCTTATTATTTACTCAAATAAAATCTTTATTTTATTTTTAAATCAAATTATTGACCAATCGGGTTTTATTTAATTCTCTATCCTAGGTCAAAGTTTAATTTGGGTATTTATCATTTCAACCCGATTCCAATTCAATTCAAAATCAAAGCATAACAAAGGGAACTTGCAGTGTGATAACTGGGATGGTGTCAAAGTAAATAAACAAGCAATAACAACAATCAATATCAATCCAATAATCAATTCAAATAATCCCGAAATAATCGTATTAATTCACATTGTTGTTTGTGTAAATTAATACAATTATTCCTAGAATCTACACTATCATTTCATGTAGATTAAAGATTATTACACTTATGATTCTATGCAATTCTACACTTGACAACAACTATTCAATTTCATACTTCATCAATTAATACAACATAATTTCAAATGGTTCAAGGGTAATTAACTATTTTTCTACGTGTCAAATAACTAAACATTTAAGGGGTCATATTATACAAATTTAACTAATCAAATTCAACACATATGGATTCAAATTTTTTAACTATCCTACGTGAAATTCGATTGCATAATATTTATCACTTTATACATTGCAATTTAACATCCAATATAAACAACAATCAATCAATCAATTATCAATCAAACTATATTATCATCGCATAAATGATTACAGATAATGGTGTCAGATGTCATGGGTGAACAGATACAGGTAATAGCATATATAACAGTGTAAATAACCAACAGCAGCATATTTCAATTGTCATTTCAATTTAAATCAAATTTAATAAATAAAAGAACATTAATCGTGAGTGATTGCTCACCTTTCGAAACTAGAGAGATTTGTCACAGAAATGGGTTACGAATCCAAGCACACATTTCAAAGCAAAAGCAGGATTGGCACGATTTCGACGAACAAAGCTGATATATAGAAATTGACAAAATCAAATCAGAAATGGATTGATGCAGATAGATGGTATAAGCGAATTTATATATGCAACTATATATAACTATATATATATATATAAATATATATGAAATTCAAACATATATTAAATTAAATATATATGTATTTCAAATCCATTGTTTTTAAGTTAAATCTCGTAAGTAAACACGACCCATCACAACTTTGTATAACATGTACATGTCAGGTATAAACTCATACCAAAAAGTTTGTAAAACAGATAACAGAGGAATAATACTTACCTATAAACTGATTGTATATATATAGCTTGTCAAATTTTTTTTTATATATTTACTATAAACACGAAAACAGAAAATCAAGGTACAAGATATACATATAATACAACTTAATATGAGTGTTAATATAAACTTATACCTTACACAAATCTTATAATAACCAGGTATAAACGTGAACTATAAACACACGTAACTAATATACTTCTATATATAAAATCTAATATACAACTAACATATTACATGACTAATGTAAACAAAAAAAAAACTATCTTTTCATAATTTATTATATAAAATCTCATGTAAACTTGGGCATACATAAATTATAAGTCAAATATAAAACCAGACTATGGAAACATATGCAGGCCATATATTTTAACAAATGTATACAGTTTTTTTTACAAGGACAACGATTCTTGCTTTCGTATAATAGTTAAACATACCAATATAAACAAATATATATAGATTCATGCACGCCTACCAACAGATAATATATATATTATATAACATACAATCTCACTATTTATATACCTTCACAGTAAAACATTTTATAGTGTATACTTTCATATAAGCAAAATATATATTTGTAACCTTTATGTATAGAAACATGTTATAAAACTTTATAAATTTCCATACGTAAATAAACTTATATATAAATCAACATATAATGATATTTGAGAAAAAACTTTTATATACATAAAACGGCAACCCAATACATACGCATATATAACCAGAAAAAACGAACATTTCCCAAAACAGAGAAGAACAACAATATGAAAGCAAGCTAAATCAATATTTAAACTAAATAGATAACTAATATAAAACCTTACCGCAGACTAAACGTAGTATATAACATTTAACTATATAAATACATATATACAAACGCATGTAGAGTCTCGGCAGGGGAGACGTGGGATGTGATGCGGCCACTGGTGGAGAGGCCCAAGGCCGTGCTCGGCATTGGAGGATGTCATGGTGATGGCGTGGAAACGTGGAGATGGTAATAGGTGGGTCATGCTTCATTGGTTTGCATGCATGGTGATGGTCTTGGCCTCTGCTGTTGGTCGGAGAGAAGCGGTGGCCGCTGGAAAAGTGATGGAGGAAATCACGGCCGCGTGGGTCCTAAGGTGGCAGGTTGGTCGCAGGCGATGGTGGGTAGGCGAAGTCTGGGTAGGGTAGGCTGCTCGCGGTGATGAGGTGGAAAGGAGATCTAAAGTGATGGCTTTTTTTTTGTTGCTCTGCACGAAGAAACTCAGGGGATTCCCAAAGAAAACTGATTAAATACAAGACTTTTCCCAAAGCAGAGAGAGGGAGATGAGCAATTTCTCACGCATGCTAATATGAATTCGATTGAAAAAATATATATATAAAAAATATATGAAGGCAAGACGTTAAACAACATATTTTTTTTTGAAACAAAGGACAAGCCGGTTCTCATTGAAGTAAGATGCAAATGGTACGTATTATTTTCATACAATGAACAGACACAAAAGGTAATGGGGAAGTGGCCTCAAAAATGTCAACCAGAAATAAATCAAAACAGGGAATAGCAATTGGACGCATTGGAAAAATGAAACAATATATGTTAAAACCTTTAGAATGTAGAAAGTCATTGTTGAATTCAATAAACGATAAATCAAATGTCTATTAGTTTTTTGTACGGGTATGTAGATGGAAAGACAGATGGAAACCAAAAGGATGTGAATCGGGTACCGATACGGTAGGCTTTACGCAAAGTGCAACGTACACCAGACCCCCGAATTTGACAATCGAATATAACGTAGAGATCAGCACGACGAGACGATCACAATGGTATATGGATATTGGCGGTACGATTTAATTATAAAAATTCGGATTTTCTAATAGCGGAAAATGCAAGAAAAACGCTGAAAAATAAGATCGACGGAGCCAAAGATGTCCGAATTTGGAAAAACGACAAACTGACATCTTGCTCAGAAGATGGTTTAGAATTTTTCTATGTAAAAATATTTAGGTTTCGAAAACATTTTATTTTCATTGCTTTTTAACTGATTAAATTGAAGTAAATTTACGCGCGAAATAAACTTTCATATTTTCGGACGAAAATTTACCAGTTGCTATGTTTAACTAGACGCATTCCAAATATCAAATTTATATTTCAAAATTTTATCGTTTAAAGTTTCACAAAATTTCAAATAATAACGTTATTAAAAACTGGTTAAATTTACGGGTTGTTACAAATTTCTACTGGGAATTATTTTTAAAAATGAATTTAAAATGTTTCTAACAATTTCCTTTTAGAGATCAAAGCTTAATTTTGTTTAAAAAGGAAGATATACATTTTTTCAATCTGTTGTTCTTAATCCTGTTAAGATACCAGATGCACAGATATATATACAAACATGCAGACAGAATTATCAATCAAACAATCACGTTCCACAATAACATCAAGCATGAACTCAGATATCAAAACATATAGATGGGTGAGTTTGCTCACCTTAGATTCCAGGAAAGAAAAGAACAGAGCTTGCTTTAATATGAAACAGGCTTGAAATTTTGCAAAGTTGAAATCTTTCTCTTTGATCTCTGGTTGAGTTGAATTGTTGCTTTACATTGAATTATTGTTTAAGTTTAAAGATGATGCTTCCTTCAGTTTATTTCTTGTTTTAGTTTGAGAGGAACGAACTGAATGAATGGAAGGTTGATATGTATGAGGTTGGTATATATAAAAAGAAGTTTACTGACTATCATTATTTTATTTGTATAATAGGCATGGCTGAAGTTGAAAGCATTAATGAGAGGTTGATATGTATGTGTAGCATACTACTCTTTACAAGCTGCATTTATAGAGAAGTTACTCTTTACTTGTACTTGTTTATGCACATGTTTATATTTTAGTATTATTTTCTATCTTGCACAACTCAAAGATGTTTATGTTTTCCGGTCTACATTCTTATTCATATTTTCCTTTTGTTCAACTTGACTATGTTTGCTTAGTCTTCATATATATTTATTGTTTTTATTAAGTATAATTTTGTTTGTGTTTTATTACTTGGTATTATTTTGTATCGATTTACTAAGATATATATTTACTTTATACTGAATAAAACTATATAATTTATTTATTTCGTAATATAGAGGAATTTCTAGAGTTCTAATTTGTTGTTTAAATTTTAGCAATTATTTGTTTCTTTATATATATTTTCCAAAATTTTATCTTATGTATTTTCATATTTATTTCTAAATTTAATACTAATTATTTTTATTATAAATGATTTATACAGAATTTATTTTAATTCGGGGAAACTCGCATCACTTTAATCAATTTATCTTAAAATTTTAATTCAAAAATTTATTTAATTATCAATTTAAATTTAGTTAAAATCTCGGGTCGTTACAAACTTCCCCCCTTAAAGAAATTTCGTCCTCGAAATTTACAGGCATGAAAAATAACACAGATAGATCAAAGATAGAGAAATATCTTTCCAGATCAAACTGTATATCCATTTTGTATTTGGCTCATCAAAGCAGAATATCAACAATTTAAAATTTTCAATTAATTCTAAATTTCCAATTTATTTAGAATTTCCTATTTCAAATTTCCAATTCCAAATTCATTAAAGTTTAAAAAAATGAAAAGATGATAGGAAAATGATGAAGATACTAAGTAAGGATTTTCTACAACGATTCGTAGAACCATCATCACACCGAAACTTCTTCTTGTAGCTGGTACGAAGCAATCAAAAAAATTTGGAATCGAATCAAAGAAGATTGACAAGAAAGTTGTTTCCACTGTTGCAGGGTATTGACCATTTATAGTCGTATTCCCTTGTCCCCTATCTCATCCTCTTCTCGCACTCAAACTCACAATCAGTGGATAGTAAGAGAATTTACGGAGGCATTCAAACGGATATCTTAGGGATACACTCATTCTAGGGATACTTCACCCTATATCTAACGAGCTACTTAATGTGTTATACTCCTGAGCTAAAGTTCAACCTTAGCTCTGATACCAAATGTGAACGATACAGATTTTTGCGCGTTCGAAAATCGACATCCGTACTTTACATCATACTCGAATGCAGTAGATTCGACCGTTCAAATCCGAGTCGCCGGAGCTTATAACACAGTTAAGTAAATAACACAGCGGAAGAAAAGGAATAATAAATTGATATACAATATCTGATACAATATCTGATACAATATCTGATACAACAGAGTGATACAATGAATATCAATATACATTAGAGATATGATAAAAGAAATAGCAGCGGAAAAGAAAACGATATCACCAGCAGCGGATAATCTCCATCTCCAAAGCGCCAATCCAAAAATAGCACGAACTCCCAATAACGAGGCACAAAGATAAGCAAGTGCAGTCCATATCCAAAGACTGAACTAGCTCCAGATAATCTACTGAACCTGACTATCTGAAAAACCCAACTCTAGACTGCCCGTGTAGAAAATTTTGAGCACCCAGAGTTTAGGAAAGAAACAATAAACTCCGGATCAGTCATGGGACTGGTGTGAGCAACAAAAACAGTTTATCTTTAAAAACAAATAGCAAAAGAATTTTAAAGTCAATTTGCAATGCTTTTGGAAAATGAAACTACCATAAGGCCTCCCGTACACACACACAATGCAAACGCAAAATCGGAGGAGATTTCTCCTTATGATAGTCAAAGATGCTTACTACGCAAAACAAATCATTGGATATTATTACTAGGGCATAGTGCAGAAAACATTTCGAAAGTATAATATCAATCTTAGCCAGCATAGGCATTTCACGTTATGCCTACTATAGCTACTATGTTCAATAGCAGGTTACCGCCACATTCCATAGCAGGTTATACAACTAAAACCGTACAAGGTTCGTATTGGAAAATGGATTTGCCAACAAATGGTCAGGCTAAGGAACTTCCTATGCCACGAAAGAACGCCTCTGGCTGGACGCTTCGAGAGACAACCTGCTCTCTGCCAAACAAGGCCGGCTACCCCCCTTTTCTGGGGAATATACAAAACCTCAGATATGCCACCTCCGGTCCTTTGGGACCTTTATCCGAGCGCTCGGTAATCAACATCACACATAATAAATAAAGTGTGTCCACATGAGTAAGTATCTGGGCTCCATACCATGATACTACCCTTTTCGAGAAGGAATGGTCATACCCTAGGGAAGCTACCCCTGAAACCTTGCCGCATCTTTCCTGTTTCGACCATTTCCGGGTTGTGAGGTCTGACGAAGTCTCGTCCACAAAGCTACGCTTTTTCACAAAGCCACGCTTTGATCACAAATGATCAATAAATGATCATCACACAGCAACACTCAGCATGCCACATTACCAAATTGGGAATATATCGCTGATAACCTTCAACTACATAACCTCTGAGCTCGTACGTCTCAGAGAAGGGTGTTAAGCTAAGAGAATAAATTCTCCGCCACCAAACAGAAATGTATTTGAAAGAAATCTGCTTTATATCTCAAAATGTAATGTCAGACATGTAACCATACAAGTCTGTTCCGGGTTTGAACAGAACCGAAGGCACTTCTTACGAAGCCCTTGCAAATCCGGATAATTTTCTAATCACGTCCGGACTTCCCGTCACTAAGGGTGATAAAACCTCTATATCGGAGATCAGCCGATGTAGAGTAACTCGACGGTAATCCTTCCGTTTTCAAAAACATCCGGTCTTCAACACCGGTCATCAAATGCGATCCATTACGACGTATCACATATTGGGAATGGGTTATACGACCCAAAGGTCCTTTCCCGGCTAACCCGAATAGTGAGCGAAATATTTAAAACATATGGATATAGGATTTCAATTAAGTCACAACTTAATAATTTAAAACTTTCTTTCAAATAGTTTAAACAAATTACCATTTTCAAATCTTTTAAACAAAAAGATTCAATTCACAAAGTTAACCCCATTCACAAAGATCCATTCATGGATTTCAAAACAATTTCTATTTCAATTGAATTAACTCGTTAAATCTTTAAGTCAAGATTTAACTTATAGCTTTCAAAACTCGTTTCTAAAGATTCATTCATAGCCTTTCAAAACAATTTTTATTTCAAGTTGGATTAACTCATTCGGTCTTTGAATCAAAGACTCATTTCATAGTTTTCAAAACATTTCAATTTCATTTTAAATTTGAAACCTTTCAACACAATTTAGAAATCCTTTCTTAAAATGAAAGCTATTATTATTTGAAAGCAAGTAGTTTTCGTTTTGGAAAAATCCAGTTCTATTTACACGAGTTAAAACCCTTGAATTAAATTCAAATTCCCAAATCAAAAACCTTTAAAATGGTTTAACCCATATATAACTTATACAGCATCTTTAATCCCTAGTTTCAAATCATAGGATTCAATTTCAAACTTGAATTCAAATTTAAATCAAATTATTTAAATTTTCAAAACTTAATCAAGTTATTCGAAAATAAGTTTTATCTTTGAAATTCCATTTCAAAAGCTTTTCACTTTAAACCCAAATTTCCAATTACAAAATCAATTGAAATTAAAATTTCATTTTCAAAAACATCAAATTTAAATTATCTGTGACTTAACCGATTTCCACGTGAAATCCATATTTGTGTGTGTAAAGGTGCAGTCCAGGGGTTTCACACAGTAGTGCAATATCATTCAATCATCACAGATCAGAATACAGAAATATAGTTGATAAACAATATAAGTTATAACGCTTATCGTTCATTCATAGATTCATAGATATATATATCACAGATAAGTAAATTACAGATCACAACATAAATCAGGATGCATCACAAATCAAGGATATCAAACAATTCACATTCAATAGAATCCAAACATTCATAAGTAAGGTCAGTTAATTGTCTGATTAATTCAAATCAGATTAATTTCTTATGAATTACTAATCCTGGTTAATCAACATCGATAAATTACAAATTATTTTGATTAATTATTCTTTAATCATTTATTAATTAACCATTTGTAATAAATTAATTAACCTTTAATTATAATTCATCAACCTTTAATTATTAAATAATTAACCTTTAATTATTTAATTCACCATTTAATTAATTATCTTTAATTAATTACTTTAATTAATTATTCCTCAATTAATTATCATTCCTTAATCACCTTCATTTATTAATTAATTACTCTTAATCAAATAATTATCTTTAAGTATTTAATTACCCTTTAATCATCAATTAAGAAATTGATTAATTATTCTTTAATCACTATCATTAAGTAATTATCCTTAAATTACTCATCATTAATTAATTAACTCTCAACAAATTAATCAATCCTTAATTAATACTTAATTAACTTTTTATTAAGTAATTATCAATAAATTTCAAATTAATGATCTTTTAATCTTAAGATAACCCATTTTTCTTAATCACTTATTTAATCACATCATCAATTTCTATTTGAAAACACTTAAAATTTTTTAAATAAATATTCCAATAAAATTATTCAAAACCCAAAACTATTTTAAACATATTTTTTAATTTGAAAATCAGATCTTTGAAAACTTGACTTAAAACTTGTTTATAATTAAATTTGGCTTCTAAAACATAGTTAATATATCTTGAAATCTTGATTTAAATTTCCATTGCTTTTAAACCTTTTTATTATTTATTTTAAATTTCTAAAACCCGCTGTACTTCAAATAAACCGAGCCAAACATCAATTATCTCGAGACCAACCTCGAGTTCTCGTACATCATTTATTTCCCCGAGTCATTGCGTGAATTCTTCGAGTCGTACCCAAGAATTACTTCGTCTTCCCCAAACTCGAATCCCATCAGACACAAGAACATGATCATGCACGTGCACATCACCTTGCCGCCACTCCAATAATCACCGTGACCCTCAATAAGTCATCGACGACAACCCCGACATAATCGACCACCCAGAATCCCGATCCACCCCGAAGAACAAAATAGAACATATTCGATCCCAACAGGCTGTAACTAGATCACCAAAAATCGCTTCGTCCCGTCGCGTGATGGCACTAGAATCCACGCGACTCTGGCTATAGTTGCTCAGATGATCAACGAAACCTCTCTCCCTGGTCCGATCTCTTTTAATCCACTATCGATGACGAACTTTGCCTGCAAATCTCGACGAACAAAACACCTCCAAAACCCTATTCCCAGCAAGATCGTCAACGATGGTGACTAAAAAAATACGATCCCATTTTTTTTCCTGACCTACAACACCCATGCCTTCTTCCATCATGATCACGACGCTTATAAACTTGCCGTTCGACGGATTTTGGCAAAACTACAGTTTCCGTTCAACCTTGGATTTCTCGTTAATTTCATGCTTAAAATTCTTGAAACAATTACTAAAAATCATATATTTGCAATAAAAATCTAGTTGTGTAGTCAGAAATTGAAGTTAATAAAATTTATTTTTGGCATATGTAGATCTTTACTGTAATACCCAAATTTAAAAATATTCTTGAATAATTTCTACTAGGAATTATTTTTAAAAATGAATTTAAAATGTTTCTAACAATTTCCTTTTAGAGATCAAAGCTTAATTTTGTTTAAAAAGGAAGATATACATTTTTCAATCTGTTGTTCTTAATCCTGTTAAGATACCAGATGCACAGATATATATACAAACATGCAGACAGAATTATCAATCAAACAATCACGTTCCACAATAACTTCAAGCATGAACTCAGATATCAAAACATATAGATGGGTGAGTTTGCTCACCTTAGATTCCAGGAAAGAAAAGAACAGAGCTTGCTTTAATATGAAACAGGCTTGAAAATTTGCAAAGTTGAAATCTTTCTCTTTGATCTCTGGTTGAGTTGAATTGTTGCTTTACATTGAATTATTGTTTAAGTTTAAAGATGATGCTTCCTTCAGTTTATTTCTTGTTTTAGTTTGAGAGGAACGAACTGAATGAATGGAAGGTTGATATGTATGAGGTTGGTATATATAAAAAGAAGTTTACAGACTATTATTATTTTATTTGTATAATAGGCATGGCTGAAGTTGAAAGCATTAATGAGAGGTTGATATGTATGTGTAGCATACTACTCTTTACAGGCTGCATTTATAGAGAAGTTACTCTTTACTTGTACTTGTTTATGCATATGTTTATATTTTAGTATTATTTTCTATCTTGCACAACTCAAAGATGTTTATGTTTTCCAGTCTACATTCTTATTCATATTTTCCTTTTGTTCAACTTGACTATGTTTGCTTAGTCTTCATATATATTTATTGTTTTTATTAAGTACAATTTTGTTTGTGTTTTATTACTTGGTATTATTTTGTATTGATTTACTAAGATATATATTTACTTTATATTGAATAAAACTATATAATTTATTTATTTCGTAATATAGAGGAATTTCTAGAGTTCTAATTTGTTGTTTAGATTTTAGCAATTATTTGTTTCTTTATATATATTTTCCAAAATTTTATCTTATGTATTTTCATATTTATTTCTATCTCAATTATTTATTTCTAAATTTAATACTAATTATTTTTATTATAAATGATTTATACATAATTTATTTTAATTCAGGGAAACTCGCATCACTTTAATCAATTTATCTTAAAATTTTAATTCAAAAATTTATTTAATTATCAATTTAAATTTAATTAAAATCTAGGGTCGTTACACCCACAAACGATGGATAACTCCTTATCGGTTGTATCACATATAATCCTAACCAATGTTTCAGTGTCCTAACCTCATTTCAACCTTGAGTTTGCTCAACAAATCAAAAGAAATTATTCACTCATACTTACCATATCATGGCAGCCTAAGTATAGTATATGTACCTTGAGTTTTCTCAACAAATACATATAGTTATCTTACCCCGTCTATTCAATATATTAATAATACTACACATAACATCCATAGCATGAGTTTGCTCTACAACTAAAGGGGTATGCAAGTAATTTATTAATATATATATATAGTAGAGGACAACATTATATTGAAGATTCAGAATCTTTAATATATTATATTGAGTGATATCGACTTATGAAATAATGTATTTCTCATGAAATACCCTCATGAATCTAGTGTCAGACACATCAGAAATCACGATACACGTACGTTTATGTATGTATTTATTCCTTATGTCTATTTGGGTTTCTTTAATGTTCCGCCTTTAATTTATACATTCATATCATATAAGTTTTATTGTTATATAACTTTTATATTTGCTATTACTTATACAATAGTCTTATGTATAATATTTTATTTAATTATATCTTATTTAATTAATTTATATTAATTAAATATTTAATTAATTTTATACTAGTATTCCAATACAACATTTATATTGGACATATCTACTATAACCTTTTGTAACGACCGAAGTTTTCGACCCTCGAAAATCGACACTAATACGTCCATTATATTGTGTGTCGAGCAATCGAATGCCAGAAAACTCGATCGTTAGGGGGAAAAGAAAGAAGGAAGAAGATAAAAAGAAAACTAAACGTACAGAATCTCTATAACAACCCGTATATTTGGACCATTTAAATTGACAATAATCCATACATGTCAACTTAAATAATACAAAATACGAATCATTATGGGATTATAAATACATAAATGTAAATGAGAATCAATACAACATCACAGACACAGAATAATGCAGCGGAAAATACATCATCATAATAGCAGTTCATGAAGCTACTACATAAAATACAACAATGTCTTAACATCAAGTGACTAATACAAAAATGTCCAACAGACTAGGACATCAATATAGGAATAGAAATAGACTGATAAAGATAAATGCTAAACCTTCAGCATCTTCAACCAACCTTGATCAGCAAACTGGATAGCTTCAGACTGACCCGAGCATATACAAAAAGAAACACTCGAGTCAGGACTCAAAATCTTATACAAGAAAAACAAGTGCAAGGGAAAAGTCCATAACTTAAAGATGAATAAAATAACATCTCTAAGGATCCGATAAACTATCTATATATACAATAGAATACGATAGATAGATAATGTCTAATCAGTAAAGTACGATATTAAAATAGTGTTAAGGCGTTACCATAATCCCCTTAACACATTTTATTCCCAAGAGCATATACAAGACCGTAGTTTCCCCAAAACCGGAAGTCACCAGAGGGCAATCCATATACTAAAGGTACAAACCAAAACGTAGTGGTCGCGAATAGGATAATCAGTATGACAAGGTACATGAGGCGATACCAACTAGGATACTAGTAGTTGCGTGATCCGGACTGATGTTGAGCATAGTAGCTACTACCTCAACACCGCGAAACAACACTCCCAAATCAAGGGGTGCACCCAAATCGAATCACAAAAGTAATAGATATGGTATCGAAGAAGTGTGTCCGCTAGAGGTGGCGAACCTCAATGGCCCGGCGCGGCTCCTGTTTTAGTCATGTCAGGGGTCATCCCATATCGTTCTCTTTCTTCAATCAACGCGTTCACCAAACCATTCACTTCGTTCTGGATCAACACTCCGCGTATACTAGTTATTAAAATGGTTTTCGGTATCGACAGAGAGTATGTCCATATCCGATCCCGGTCTCTTTAATAACTACGTATTTTTACACTGATGGTCATTTAAGTTAAAGTTTAAATAAATCAAAGTCCAAAAGTCAAGCTGCAAATTTGACTTTCACAATTTGTCATTTTCACAATTCAATTTATTTCAGATATTTAAAATCATATTTCTCGATGAAATTTATGGTTTAAACATTTGAGTTAACAATATAATTAAGTATTCAAGTTCAATTTAATAAATCTCACTTATTAAATTTAGTTAATGGTAAATTTTTAGTTCACATCATTTAAACCAAATTCTATTCATTTCAATTCGTATTTACATTCATCGTTACATTAACCATAATCATAAATTTTATTAAATCAATTTTATTAAATTTAAAAATCATTTTAAATTTAAATTACCACTAAATTAAATCCCTAAAACTTAGTTAGTTTCGTATTCCACTTAAGTCAAATTTTCTAAATCTCAAACTTAATTTACGATAAGTTTCAAATCTATTTAATTAAAATCGATTTCAAGTCTAAATCTAACAAATCTAATAAAATTTCAAATTATTAAATTCTAAAACTTCCTTGTTTTTAAATCTCATTTCAAATAAATTTGCCAATTCATTTTATTCAATTAAATAGGTTTATTAATCCGTTTCAATTAAACTCCATTAATTTATTCCTATTAATTTATTTCGATTTAATCCATTAATTAAATCCATTAAGTTCGTTACCTAATTTCCAAACAAATTGTTAAGTTCGTTCCTTAATTTCAAATAGATTTCAATTTCAAAAACAATTTTGTTGACCAATCGGGTTTCTTATTTTTAATTATCTATCCTAGGCCAAATTGTTTAATTGGGTATTTATCATTTCAACCCAATATTATTAAATATAAAACAAAGCATAGCAAAGGGAACTTGCAGTGTGATAACTGGGATGGTGTCAAAGTAAATAAACAAGCAATAGCAAACATACATAACAATTTAACAATTTATTCAAATAATCCCGAAATAACCATATTAACTTACATTTGTTATTTATGCAAATTAATATAATTATTCCTAGAATCCACACCATCGTCTCATGCGGATTAAAGATTATTACATTATGGTTTCACTTGGTGTCTATTATCAAATTTCTACATCAATCATACGTTCAATGGTTCAAAGTGTAGTTACCGCTATTTCTACGCGACGATTTATTTAACGTCCAAAGGGGTCAAGTTCAACATATATAATCCATTTTAAATTGTTGGTTATCCTATACCAATTTCAATTTCATATTTATATTAACAACCACATTCAACATCACATAACAATTTTAGTGTCACAACTATTTGTCGTAAACTAACAATATTCAAATTTAACTTGCATGGCGATTTACAAATTTTATTTCAACAAATTTAACAATCAACCATTTAATATCCAAATTAATATTCATAACAATTATCACTTGATTATCATAGCATAATAGACTGAGTCGTGAATAAAATATTCACCTGGCGTGGTTAGAGATTGGACGACGAAGCACGAAGATGGATGGATAGGAGACGCTAACAAGCACGACGCAAAACGAACACAACTGCAATCAAATAAGAGGATTATTCAGCAATGGTTTTATACAAGGTATATATATATCGATTGTATATATATGTAAACCATACCGAAAATAACAAAGCTAGATAGATTCAAACAAACTGGGTGAAGGCTAGGACCCTGAAGCGGTTGCTGGAAACACACACAGTAACACTGTGAGTACTAGGTATATAATATATATACCGTAACCCATATATATTATATAAATAAAACAGTTTATATATATACAAAGCAAGCAACAGTTTATAAAATAATGACGATGCTTGTTGGAGCCTTCAACTACACGAGTGGGGTAGGCTGATGTGTACGTGGAGGTGGCTGCAGGGGGTTTGCAGTGGAGGGGAGGCGGTTGCAGGGGAAGTGGGCACGGAGCTGGTAGTGGAGTGGTTGCACGGGGTGGCCGAGTGGAACTGGGGAAGCAGGGGGTAGGGACGGAGCGGGGCTGGCAGGGGAAGCGGCTGGGTGAGGACGGGGCAGAACTGGGCTGGGGTTGGGGAACTGGGCTGGGGACGGGGCAGTTGGGCTGGGGACGGGGCAGCTGGGGACGGGGAAGAACTGGGCTGGGGACGGGCAGTGGATGCTCGGGCTGGTGAGGAGAGGGTGGTGGCGTGTGGGACGTGGAGGCGGAGGCGGAGGCCGGTGGACGTGGACACGGCGGAGTGGGGATGTGCGCGTGGGGAAGGGCAGTGCGGCACAGCTGGTGGCGCGCGGCGATGGTGACGTGGGTGGCAGGGGCTGGTGGTGGCTGGTGGAAGCGAAGGTGGAGAGGGCGATGCGGTGGTGGTGTGGTGTGGTGGTGCGGGCTGTGGAGGAATTTGTGCAGTGGAGGGGAGAGGGTGGCAGCATGGAGTAGTTTGTGCAGTGGAGGGGGAGAGTTTCATTTCTTCTCTGGAGGGAAGACAAACAAAAGAATAAAAGAAAGATGAGGGGAGAGAAAATGAGCACGTACCAGTAGCAGGAGCAGGAAATGAAAAGCAACTGATGCAGAGGAATTTACCAGGACAGAGGTAGCAGATATATACAGAAAGGTTTACAGTTCCCATGCTAATGCAATGATGATTTTGCACAGTGGTGGCTATTGGGTTTCTGAAGGGACAAGGGCCTTTTGAATTTTGAGCGGGAAACGGTTTGGGTACTAGTTTGTAATCCGTTGACCAATTATAATTTGCAACGCCGAACTCCGATTGACACAAATAAATATACCGTTTTGATCAGCGCGACGAGGCGAACGCAACAGTATGAAGATATTGATGGTTTGACACTGTTTGCGAAGTGGTAAATCTTATTGAACCATTTGCTCGAGCGACAATTTAACTAGCAATTAAAAGCGGAATTTGACGAAACGAAGTGCGCCGTCATGATCAGAATATTTTTCTTATGCAACATTGTGAAAAATATTTAAGTTCGGACGATAGAAATTACACTAAGAATTTAAACTAATAGGTAAATGCGACGAACGAAATTGACTTCAATATTATTCGACGAAATTTGGCGTACGCCTATGTCTATCTAGACGCATTCCAAATGTGAAGTTTGAATAGCAACGGAAGTTGTTTGTGAAAATTTGCAATTTTCTATTACAGAGAATGCAGCAAAACACCGAAGAATAAGATCGACGGAGCTAAAGATGTCCGAATTTTGAAAAACGAAAAATGACGTCTTTGTCAGAAGATGATTTAGAATTTTTCTATGTAAAAATATTTAGGTTCGGAAGATAAAAATTTCGCGTTTTAAATGAACTGATGTGCAATAAAATGCGAACGAAATTTACTGCGGTATTTTCCGACGAAACTTTACCCATATCTATAACCATCTAGGCGCAATTTAGAAACAAAGTTTGGACGTTAATTGAAATCGTATGTAAGTTTCACATTTTATATTAAAATAACGGTTCAAATTTTTTTAAAATTGGATCGGAATTTCAGGGTTGTTACAATCTCACAGCGGAACGAATAATCTATAATATACATCAAATCTTTACAGCAAACAAACTGCAATATATGTGTATACAAAATATCAATCAGAGTAGACTAACCTATTTTAGCTTGGACAGTTATAACAGTCTGTCCTCAGAATTGTTGATAAATTCAAAAACGAATATAGCAGAAAAATAACCATATACGTAAATACATCTCTGGGCCTCCAGCTCAACTTCTGAAGCTCCAAAGCACCCAGACTAATCTGTAATATGCTCGGCCTGACCCGAGCATTATAATAAAATAGCATCCAAGTCAGTTTGGAAAACTAGCATGAGAAAACACACCCAATTGGATTTAAAGTTATAAAAAAAATCTTTGAAATCTAAATTATCTCGTAAGATGACGCCGCACTTAAACACGGATGGGTTTTTACCTTACGATAACCAAAAAATTTATATAGAAAATCCATTTATATTATAGTAATGTCTAGGGTCAAAATAAAATATGAATATAAATGAAATGCTTGCATCTCATGTTTCAGCATAGTTGGGCACAACTAATTCTGTACGGCGCATATTGGAGAATGGATTCCATACAATGACTAAGCTACCGGGGTACCGCCCATCACGGTGCATCTCCAGACAAAATAACACCAAGGACCTCGCCTGGATCCCCTGCCAACATAGAAACGGCCTACCCCTTACTGGATAGTACCGAATATGATCACCCTGCTTTTTAGGCCCCAAAGCATACAAATTTTAGAGATAATAGCGACTCTAGATAGGGATGATCATATCCTATTTGGAAGCGACCCACTTAGCCCTGCTGCATCTCCCATGTTTTAGTCATTCCCGGTTGATGAGGCTTGAGCCTACGTTTTACCTTTTATATAGCACTTCCCGCTTGGAATGCTAACACTGCCTTCCAAGCAACAATGCAATATCAGCATTCATCCATACAACTTCGTTCTGGGACTAAACGAAACACTTGAGAGCTCCATCTCCAATTCCATCATCTTCAAGATGTCTTCACTTCGAAACGCATTCATTGGATCAAAGTGGTTTTTGGATAACATACCCGATCTCGGTCTCTTCGAAACAACTTTCCGATAATTCCCGGTAAACTCAACCCCGATTCTTTAGGAAATAAACAGTCAAAGATAAGATCGGAGGTCACCTCCTAACCATTAGTGGACGGATTTCCTTATCATTGTCCTAGGAGAACAAAACAAGATTTATACGCACAGTACATCATCATTGGAGATGAGTGTGCCATATTATTCACGTGTTTATCATAGATATTTTCAAAGTTACGTTTGGGTCTAATTTCGATGGTCGATTGTTTAGCTATAGAATTACAAACATTCAATCATGGATTTATTCCATAGGGAAAACCAACATTGGTTAAGCACATAAGCAATCACTAGCCTCCTTTTATAAATCTTTCATAAATAAAAATCACTTTGTAAATTACTTGTATATAAATACCTTTACAAAGATATACTCGTAAATCCCTATATTTTAATACTTAGAAAATATCCATATACTTATCTCCACAGTATAAGTATATTTACAAAACTGAGAAAGATTTTCTTTTTATCCGACTCAAAAATCATTCATGAACTCCTTATAATTCTCTAAAACCATTTTATAAATCTCCAAAAAAACCATTTATAATCCCTTTATAAAAATTTAATCACTTATAACTCTTTGCACATTTTCAAAAATCATTTATAAACCCTTTATAAATCTCTAAAACCATTTATAAAACTTCTTTTATAAATATATAAACCCGTTTATTAAGTCCATTTATAAATATCTAACCATTTATAAAACTCTTTCACCTTGTAATTAATCTTTCCTTACGTCTCCAAACTATTTTATAAATTTCTTTTACAATCCAAGTTCATTTATAAAACTCTATTTATGAGTCTCGAACATATTTATAAACAAATAAAGATCATTTACTTCTAAACAGTATTATATAAAAATAATTATTAAAATTAAACATTATGAATAAATCATTATAAATCTTAAAATATCTTAAAACAATTATTAATCATTTCAAAAACAATAATAATTAATCTTTTACCCTTATTATAAATAGTAATAATTTATTTTCAAAACCTTATTAATAACCCTTATTATTAATTTCAAAACATAATTATTATTGAAATAATTAACCTTTCAAATTATTAACATTTTGATAAATTCTTTAAAATAATATTAACTAAAAACAAATAACTTTAAAATAATTCTAATATAATTAAATAACCTTAAAATAATATTACTATAATTAAATAACTTTAAAATAATATTAACCATAAACAGATAACTTTAAAACAATTCTAATATAATTAATAACCTTAAAATAATATTACTATAATTAAATAACTTTTAAATAATATTAATATAATTAAATACTTTAAAACAATATTAATATAATTAAATAACTTAAAACAATACTAATATAATTAAATACTTTTAAAACAATATTAAATGTAAATAAATCATCTTTAAAAAAATATTTCTAAAACCCATTTTCGGATCATTTTCGAATTAAAAATCATTTCCTGTCTTAAATCAAATTTCAATTCAATTGCAATTTATAGTATTTCAAAATACTAATTTCAGACCAATAGCCGCTAAACGCTCAACCAATATTGATATTGATTTTCTATAATCACTAGGTTTTTGTTTTTAAACACAAAACAATGTTATAACCATAGTGTCCACAATCAGGTTCATTATTCAATAATCCATATAAAAGGAATATTATCGAAACAATTCAACAATAGCGAAGAATCCAGTTGGATCCCTCCAACCTGTCCCATTGCATCACAACAGTATATAATCACATAAAATAATCAACTGCTTCGCGGTGGGATTCATATACAAAGGGTCATCCGCTCTTACACGGAAACGTAATAGGGTCTCATCCGCTCCAATAGGCGGGAATATTCAATCCAACTAATATAAATATAGTAATTCATTCAAACAATCATCCAACAATTTTTATCAGCTATATATCATACTAGTTAACAGAAAAGGTGAGTTTAACTTACCGAAATTTTTGTTGTCGCCGAGGGGTTCCGATTTGGAACTAAAATCGAACGACGTCTGATTTTAGCCCAAATTTCAACCGTCTCCAAATCCAACCAAACTAACTCCATCGCGAATCTTTTGTCATCACAATCGCAAAGCAAAAATCCTCACCTCGATTGGACCTCGTATGAAGGAGTTATTAAACTTTTAAGTTCCGATAATTAAATTTATAATATACTAACTAATTACACAATTAACCAAATTACATTTATTTAAACTCCTTCTTCTCCAAACATCTCTACCCCCTAAACAGGATATGCACACTCCTCCCTACATCTGTGCACGTGATTGATGATACGGAGCCTCGCTCCCCGATTCTTCAATTGAATCTCACGATTCTCCTTCCCTTCGCAAGAGCTCCGCCATCAACCCAAAATCGTGCCGCCCAAACCTCCAGCGTAAAACGCGACCTGTCCTCCTCTAGCCCCTATAGCAACCGTCGATCCCCTCCAACTTCGATTGGACACCACGATACTTTGCACCGAGGTGCTATTTCACCTTACGAACTCGAATTTGAACCCCACAATCATCAATTCGCCTTCAAACTCAAGAAAATCAAAGCCCTAGTTCCCATACAAGCAAGAGCTCCACTGTCAACATGGTCGCACCTCTAAATTTGCTGCTGAGTCCACCAAACTATGGTCAATCGAAGATCCATTCAATTGCAGCTTAAAGATGCGAACTTTATATTTTTGTGAATTTCTTTGGATTTGTTTTGAATTGCCAAAGTTTGGATTCTTTTTTCTCCTGGTTTGAATTAGTTAAATGAGAGAGGGAAGGAGTATTTAAAAGGAAAAACAGGGTATTGTCATGAAAATGTAGAGGTACGGGCTGATGTACGGTTGGATATGGTTATAAACTAATATATATATATATTTTAATTTTAAAATATTCAACAAAATATACCTGAAAATTCCAAGTCCAAACGAGGCATGCCGCTTGGTGTCTATATGTTATACGCCAATTCCAAATGCAATGGAACTTGTTTAGAGACCTAATTAGATCGTATGCATAAGATAGCTTTTTGAACCAAATTATTATATTAAATTTTCAATATTAAATTCTACGCGTTTCGATCTTGAACGACCAAACGATTCATTCGATCATCATGAAATTTTACGGTGTATTATAATTCATTGTTATGGATCTAATGAAACTGGTTTCGTTGAAATCCGAGACACCGCCCCGGAAGGCTATTTTTATATGTTAATTAAAATGAGTAAATTTCAAAATCAGTTAAATCACTTTTAAATCTAATTTAAAAGTTTTATTATCTTCATTCTTATTAAATAGAATTTAAATAAGCTTTGAAATTATTTTTATCCAACTTAAAACCCAAGATTCAATTATTTAAACAATTTCAATTATTAAATTCAACAATTAAATTATCCAATAAATCGTTATATTTGAAATTCAAGTTATTTAACATATAAAAATAACTTTTCAATTTTTAAATTTAATTAAATATCCAATGTCAAATGACTAAAATTTTGGATCGTTACACCTTTATAACGTATGCTATAACCATTATAATATAACACATATATCTTATTTATGCGTATTTTTATTTAATTAACTAACATTTAATTAATATATTTAATTAAATAATTTTAATTAAATTATATTAATTTCAAAATTTATCTTATATACATACATGTATGCTTGTGTTATCTTAAACACTTTAAGATAACATAACATATATCAACATATATAATACATGCATATAAGTATTAATTAATTAAGTCATTTAATTAATTTATTTTATTAATCTTATTAATAAATTTTTAAATTTCGAAACTAATATTTAAATAGTTTCGAACATTTTGAAGTTTTCATTACCATTTCAAACATTTTGAAAATTTACGTTATGTCATAACCTTTTATAATAAACATGTTTTAATTTAAATTTAACTTTTAAATTTAAAATCATGTCTTAATTTTCAAACCTATTTTGAAAATTAGCCAAAGGCCCAATTCAAGTTGGGCCTTTTCTATTAGGGGCAATCTTTGGGCTCACATCCCTTTTAGGCCAGGCAGGTAACCAGGTAGAACAGGGTACTTGATTACCCAATTCCAATTCTAGACACCACCTTTCTAGACACCGTACTAAGTGCACAGGCTTAATTAGTTAGCCCTAACATGATTAATTTAGACCATATAGGCTATTGGGCTCTGATACCATTGAAGGAACTGGGCCAACTTGCAGCGGAAGAAATGGGTGAATTTCTAAAAATTTACCCTTTTTAGATCATTAATGGGCCTATGAAGTCTAAATGTATTTAGATCTTATCCAAATTTCTTTTAAATAAAATCAGTATTTTATTTCATACCATATTTTGTTTTATTGATTTAATTCTAAAACAATCAAGAATGGGATATAAAAATAAGGTTTGAATATATCAAATATATTCATTCCTTAGTTGTGTGACAGAATAGTTAAACATAAGTATGATCAATTGATAACATGATGTATATGAATAAATAAGAATAAGTTTAAAGTCAATCACATAAGGGACAAAGGGGAAAGAAATAAAAGATGACAAAGATGATTGATTCATCTTTCTCTTTTTGACAAACTTGATTTATGTAGCATTCAATTAGCAGTCGATGAATCATTTGACATAAGAATAGGAATAGCCAAAATAATTCGTATGCATATACTACTGCCTCATTTAAAATTGTTTGATATTAATAAAGCATTTAAATTATACAATTTGAAATATAAACACTAAGTTTTATACGTACATATACATATAGATGTAATTATTTGTATATAAAGATTAACCCAAAATTTCTTAATTAATTCAAAATAAACCATATTACATTTAAATTTTCTGATGTATTTATGAACTTATGTAAACTTAAATTAGTTAACATAATATATATGTATACAATTAAATCAAAAGATTCAACCTATATAAAAAAAATCAAAACAAAAGTGAAACATACAAAACTGAGCAATATAATAACATTCCTTTGAATACTTAAAGAAAGATATTAGTCATGTCAAATACGGTAACAAATTTATAAATGTATTGTAATCAATTTATTATCGAAGCATCCTTTAATCATATGTAGGTTTCAATTACAATAAGATGCAAATAATAAGAACAAATAAACTTTCAAGTCTAAGAAGATCAAACCTATATGAATAAATAATTTTTTTTCATTATTATTGTAAAAAAAAAGGTGAAATATACTAAATTAAGCAATATGTTAAAACCTTTGAATACTTAAAGAAGGGTAATTGTGATGTCAAATAAGGTAACAAATTTAGAAATCTATTGTAATCAGTTTATTGTCAAAACATTATTTAATCATATGTAAGTTTCTATTACCGCACAAATGCAAACGATAAGAATATATAAACTTTCAAATCAAAAAAATTACACTTTGATTTGTATGGTTAAACATAGATCTAAAATTAAAATATTTTCTAATCACATACAAGTTTTAATTTTGATTTATCTAAATAAAAACAATCAATTCATATAATAAACAATTCAAACTACATAAACCATTTTCAAATCAAATGAGACAATATTATACACATAGAAATTATGATATTCAATTTTATTCATTAAAACATTATATTAAAATTATTAGAATAAGAAGATCATACCTTAATTCCAAAGCCTTGAAGTACACCTTGAAAGATTGAATTTTTCCTTTAGATGTAGCCAAAGAATCGTACCTTGAACGTGAAAGTGTGCTCTGGATCGTGTAATATGGATATACGATAATACAGAATATAGTGATGATAGCTATACAGTAAATAGTGCGAAATATAAGAGCAGTATGATAAAAATAACACCAGAGATTTTTATACTGGTTCGGAGCTCCGTCCTACGTCCAGTCCCAGACTCCTTCTGGAATTTCACTAAAACATCAACCCTCACTTAACCCGGAGGAACAGGTCTATACAATCCCTGAGCAACCGAATAGGGACCTGAGCAGCGGAATAGGATTTCGCCTTAGCAACCGAAGAGGACTTCACACGCCTGAGCAGCGGAACAGGACTTTAACAAATACAAAATATTTTTTGACTTTTTGTGTTCTGATAACACAGATAAGTCTGTTTATAGTGCACCCTTCCTATGATCTTCTCCTCGAGTATAAATATGTATATTTAAAGTTTATGAAGATTAGAAAGGAATAGTATTGCTTAGAATATGATATATAAATCTATTTCAAGCAATAAGTATGTTAAGAATGCTGAATATTTGAGAGTATAGTCGCAAGAATATTCAAGTGAGTTAGATAAGAGAGATAAGCAGATTGAGTTTTTAGGAATGAAGTTAGGATATGTATTTATAGTTGTTAAATAGCAGCGACCATTGGCGAAGAGTTTCGGTTGAAGCGTCGCGTCCAAATCTCTTCGTAGAGATTCGTAACTCTTCACGAATGATCGTGTCTTTTCAGAAAATATAGCTGTTATAGAAATTCAGTCAACTGAGTCTCTGGGTCAGTCGACTAAATATTCAAATGATTTTTATTATATATTATATATATACTTATGCAACTGTGCATGTTGCACAGATACTAGCAAGTCGGTCGACCGACCTACCAGGTCGGTCGACCGACCTGGTATTATCTATGCAATTTGCACAGTTTACACATGTATATATAATATATATATATATATTATATATGATTCTAACTTTAAAAACTTTGATAATATATATATATAATATGCTTATATATATGTATAAATCATTTGAAAATAAGAAGATTATATATATAAGCTAATATATACGTAAACGAGGATAGATCTTAACAATATTGACTTAAGACTCAAAACAAAATAATATAAAAGTTGATGCACCGATTTTGTTATCTTGTCTCCATGTAGTATATATTATCTTTTTTTCATAACAGTCGTCGAATATGTATGTTGTAGTGATAGATTCGTGTCATGAATCAAAACCAAGTCTCAACATTCTCCCCCTTTTTGATTGATGACAACCTGTAAATAGATATAGATTTCGACTGTATATAATATAATATGAATACTTACTCCCCCTGAATCTTTGATATATATCCTGCATTCTTAATGTTAGTGATAATTTTATCATCTTAACAATATTGACTTAAGACTCAAAACAAAATAATATAAATGTTGATGCACCGATTTTGATGTCTTGTCTCCATGTAGTATATATTCTCTTTTTGTCGTAACAGACGTCGAATCTGTATGTTGTAGTGATAGCTTCGTGTTATGAATCAAAACCACATCTCAACATTCTCCCCCTTTTTGACTGATGGCAACCTGTAAATAGATATAGATTTCGACTGTATATATATAATATAATATGAATACTTACTCCCCCTGAATCTTTGATATATATCATGCATTCTTAATGTTAGTGATAATTTTTTCCCCTTTGTCATCGACAAAAAGGAATAAAGAACATGAATAATCGTATGATGCATGTATAGATATTCAAATCATAGCAATAAAAGAAACAAGCATTCATACATTGCAACATCACAGATAAGAATTTTAAGGTAACAAAATAATACGAAACATTGGTTATTTAGTACAAGCCATGTTTTAATGTTTTGAAATGAAATACTAATGTTTGTAGATCATAAAAGGCAAATACTAAGATAAGCAACAACTTATTCTATTATACGCTTACCCTTATCACCATGAGAACATTGACCACCTATATCACCACTATCGCCTCCATTTCTACCATTGTCGCTACTACTCGCTTGATCATCGGAAGAGGAGGACCAAGTGAAGACGGGTTGTTTGCCGGATCACCTAGTGTAGCCATGGAAGAGCCGGATGAACACGAGATCACTTGCCATAACTTTGTAAAAAAATCCTTTCACTTTATCAAGCTTTTTGTCAACCATCGCCTTTGCCGATAATATATCACTTGGAATTATCTCCAAAAGTGACGGAACCTCCATCTGAGTATGTAATGTTTGTCAGCATATCTTTGTCTCCGGTCATGTGTTTTGAGCAACCACTGTCGAGTATCCATTTTCCTCTTTTCTTGAGTGGGACATGCAAAAAATATGATATGACATTGGTACCCACCTTTTTAATAGGGTCCTAAGAGTTAGATCTTAGGAAACCAAACCCAAGTGGGTTCAGTATCCCTTTTATAAATATAATTCTTATTATTATGAATGTTTTCTATGGATGTTCTAATATACTTATTCCTTATTAACTTGTTATTTGTTTTAGGAACCCATATATTGATAGTTTTAGAAACTAATCTTTTTGAAGATATGGGTGTTTTATTAGACTTAACATTGTTTAAATTACTGGACTGTGAATTCTTGACTTTCCTCTTATAACCTAGTCCGTTTTTATTGTTAGCAGGTTGTGAATTTTCACTAATTCAAGATAAATTCTCTCTGCCTTTATTAAAATTCGAGACATTTTTAGTGATTCCTTCTATTTTGTTCTTTAGACTCGAATTTTCTAGTCCTACCATTTTGATATTAGTTTTCAAATCATGATTTTCAGAAACAAGAACATCATTCTTTTCTTTTTGAGTCTCAATTTCTTGACTCAATAATATTAGTTGAGAATTAACATTTGAAAGCGATTCTTGAGTTTTCTCAAGTTCTTCTTCCAATATTTTCTTCTCGTCTTTAAGCATATCTCTTTCGAATTCTGCCTTGTTCTGATTTTCAACAGCCTCTTTATATTTTCTTTTGAGACTTTTTAAATTATCTAACAATTCTGAGTTTATCTCTATCATATCATCAAAAGTTAAATCACTAACCTCATTATCTTTGGCCATAAAGCATATGTTGGCTTGTTCATTATCGTTGTCACTCTCGCTTTCTGAGGAGGAGGAGGAGGAGGAGTCTGAATCATCCCATGTAACTGAGAAAGCTTTCCTTCTGAATTTGTCCTTCCTTTTATTGCGATATTCTTTCTTTTGATCCGGACAATCCTTCTGTATATGCCCCTTTTTGTGACAGTTAAAGTACTCCAGAACTAATGAAGACGGTGGTTTATTGCTGTTTGAGCTTCTCTTGCCATTATTTCCGTTTCCTTTTCTATACTTCAAGAATTTCTTGAAGTTTTTGGTAATAAAGGCTAGGTCGTCTTTGTCTGAATCTGATTCTTCTTGTTCTGCATGGAATGCTATATTCTTTTTATCTTGAGCTTGAACTCGTTTAGCCTGCAAATTCACTTCATATGACATTAGATTTCCTATTAACTCTTCCGGAGTTATTTTGGAAATATCGTTCGCTTCTTCAATAGCGAGAACTTTTCTTTCCTATTCTTACGCTAAAGAGTTAGGGATTTTGGATACGATATCAAAATCTGAATATTTTTCTCATAGTCTTACTAATGAATGATAGATATCCTGAAATCTTGAATACATATCGTTTATAGATTCATTGTCTTTCATTCTAAAGCTTTGAAACTGACTTTTGAGCATGGATATCTTGCTTTGTTTGACCTTGCTAGTTCCTTCGTGTGTAACTTTGAGTGTACGCCATATTTCATATGCAGTGTTGCACATGCTAACACGGTTAAACTCATTTTTATCTAAGGCACAAAACAACATATTCATGGCATTTGCATTTGCTGTGGCATCTAGTTTTTGTGTATTTGTCCAAGCAGAATACTCCTAAGTAGGAATAGTGTATTCTTTCTGAATAATATTCCATGAATCAAAACCATTTGCTTGCATATATATTCTCATTCGTGTGGCCCAATAGTTATAATTCATGCCATTGAATAGTGGTGGACATGCAGTGGATTGTCCTTCTATGAAGCTAGTGTTAACGCTAGTGCTAGTGTTAGTTTCCATATTATTAGAGTATCAGATAACTGTGTTACGGTTATATGAAGATCCTGCTCTGATACCAAATGAAAGTGTGATATGGACCGTGTAATATGGATATACGATAATACAGAATATAGTGATGATATCTATATAGTAAATAGTGCGGAATATAAGAGCAGTACAATAAAAATAACACCAGATATTTTTATACAGGTTCGGAGCTCCGTCCTACGTCCAGTCCTAGACTCCTTCTGGAATTTCACTAAAACAGCAACCCTCACTTAACCCGGAGGAACAGGTCTATACAACCCCTGAGCAGCTGAACAGAGACCTGAGCAGCGGAACAGGATTTCGCCTCAGCAGCCGAAGAGGACTTCACACGCCTGAGCAGCGGAACAGGACTTTAACAAATACAAAAGATTTTTTGACTTTTTGTGTTCTTATAACACGAATAAGTCTGTTTATAGTACACCCTTCCTATAATCTGCTCCTCGAGTATAAATATGTATATTTGAAGTTTATGAAGATTAGAAAGGAATAGTATTGCTTAGAATATGATATATAAATCTAATTCAAGCAATAAGTATGTTAAGAATGCTGAATATTTGAGAGTATAGTCGCAAGAATATTCAAGTGAGTTAGAAAATATAGCCGTTATAGAAATTCAGTCTACTGAGCCTCCGGTTCAGTCGACTAAATATTCAAACGATTTTTATTATATATTATATATATACTTGTGCACCTCTGCAAGTTGCATAGATACTAGCAGGTCAGTCGACTGACCTGGTATTATCTGTGCAATTTGCACAGTTTACACAGGTATATATATAATATATATATATATATAATATATGATTCTAACTTTAAAAACTTTGATAATATATATATATATTATATGCTTATATATGTATAAATCATTTGAAAATAAGAAGATTATAGATATAAGCTAATATATACGTAAACGAGGAGAGATCTTAACAATATTGACTTAAGACTCAAAACAAAATAATATAAAAGTTGATGCACCGATTTTGATGTCTTGTCTCCATGTAGTATATATTCTCTTTTTGTCGTAACAATCGTCGAATCTGTATGTTGTAGTGATAGCTTCATTGCATGAATCAAAACCAAGTCTCAACAGAATGATGAATCAAACCTCCTAGATTCAGAAATCAGCCCCCAAATGTTGTAAGGATCAAGAGACAAGAACCACCTTGAATTTATTTGTTCTTTCTGAATTTGTTTTATGAAAAATTTATTTTCACGGAGGTCATTAAACGAAAGAAGAGATTAAGAAAGAAAGAAGGAAAAGTTGTCTATCTAAAACAAAACATGAATGAGGATGAGAGAGAGAATATGTTTTAAAAGAAAACAATATAACCTTTTCAATTTCCTCCTTTAAAACCTTCCTTATTTAATTCCAAAATTAAATTACCAAATCCTCTTCCATCCTCTTTATATATTCGACAGAATAAAATAAAGAGAAAAGGACAAAGTTCATTTCATAAATGATATTTAAGCGATTCATAAAAAGGAGATTTATTTCCTTTTTAATTAATTCCTCCTTTAGATTTTTAAATCACATTTGAAACCTATACCTTTTTCCATGCATGTGGCCTTAAAGAAAAGTTCCAAAAAAACACTTAGTAACTAATCTATTTAAATCCAATTTAAATATTTTATTAATATCGAATATCAATACGCGCGCTTATAACTTTTATAGACGCACTTTATTAAGTACTAATTCAAACAAATCAAATGAAGTTTAATAATTAATATTTGATAAATATTAATTAATTTACAATAATTTATAAATTAATTAAATCATGTGGTTCATTTAGAGTATTCATCTTTACGGTTGTGCGATTTTAAGGTGTAAATTCAGTCAGCGACTAATATCGAACTATTCAAATATTAATGTCCACACGTCACTCAACAGGTGGTGTGACGGTTTGGCTAAATTTATCGCTTACACATCTTTTCGTAAAATCTAATTTTACTTATTATAAGCGGTACTTCATAGTGAAAATTATTTACACCAATTATCTTCGTCAAAACTATATCACATTAGGACTTATGGAATTTGGCAATGGTCAAAATTCCAATATTGTCCACATTCAACTTTATAATCCAGACACAAAGTCCTTCATTTAATAATAGCAATTATTATTAACTGAACTGCTCTGGCTAGAGACTTTGACTTTGAGTTGACATCGGCTTACCATGATACTAACCTCATTATGAGGATATGAATTCTCTCTTGAATAGTATTTCAAGTCCAATGTTTCACTCGACCCAACTATAGTCATTCGATTAACGTCGTGCCACGATTTAACTACAATCAAAACGGAGCTTCTATATTGAAGAATATCAACAGTATTCTCAAGTCGAGAGAACTGTGTAAAATAGTCACATCGATATTCTCTACTTGACCTTAATTATATTAACCAACAAAAAAATGTCGAGGGAGTTATTTCATAGGTATCCAATAACTATCAGTATGTAACCCTTTGGTGCCTCCAGCAGTCATGAGTAATACACCATCCAACATTTGGAGAGCGTTACATACTCCAATCTCAGCAGATATATCAATATCCAGTCTCGATACATCTTGACTAGAAATATTTAAAATAATATATTTATTTTCATTGTGTTAAATTACTTATGGTTACAACACTTTGTAACTACTATCACAAAACATACCATTTATGGATTTTCTATTAAATATACTTTTAATTAAATTAATTAATTAACATAACACATTATATCAAGTATAAAATGGAAAGAAAATTTTTTTAGTTTAAACAAGATTGGTCATCAAGTTAGATATATGTAACAAATTACATAATTGCCTCTAGGACATACTCCCAACTCTATCAGTTCATTCTTCTCTTGTAAAGTGGAATGGTGATTTGTTTGAAATTTGAGGAGAAGCCACGAATCAAGGTGTGAAGAAGGGCAAGGTCTATCGAATCTAGAGAGTGATCAATTAGATCTAGGCATTGTTCTATTATTCAAGGTGTTTCTACATGCTTCATCCTAAGGTAATTATATGCGTGTATAATTCTATATTTACATATCTTATAATTTGTTCTTATCCCCTTACTCTCTATCTTCCCTTCTGTTCATACTTGTGAATTTGAATCTTGATTTGAATATCTTCATTCCCTTGCTTGAATCGATTGTTCTATCTTGTTAAAACATAGAATGTTTTCTTTTGTTCACTACTATTTTGTTATGAATTATGACATCTCATTTTCTATCTCATGTAAGATTGTTGATTAATTAAGTTAAACTAGATCTAGACCTTCTTAATTTTATTTTCTGTACTCTATGTGATTGTTTACAAAGTTTGTTTAATCTAGATCTAGATCTTCTTATCTCAAATCATGCCTATATCATTTAATTTTGTTGTTTAAAAAAATAGAACATAATTGAACTTTGGATTTTTTTCTGCATAATTCAATTTTTCATATCAAAAGGTTTACACTTGAATATTTAGACCTGGGTAGCTATTTAATTAAAACTCGGTAATAATCACATTAATTTATCTTTGTCATCCAATTAATATGATGTTTTAATTGTCATGTTTCAAATCATTCTAATATAAACTCTTCCTTTTAAAAGAAAAAAGGAAACATTAAATAAATGATATATTCCATGATTTGCAATTCTGTCTAATTAAAATTTATATCTTTGCTTAAAAAGGAAGGATTCTTTTCACAATTTTTTCAAACCATTTTCATTAATCTTAATATTCTTTTATTTACTACTTGTAATTGAAATGAAATCTATTTTATTTGAACTGTTATGCTAAACATTAATTGTATATGTGTGTGTGTGTGTGTGTGTTTGTGTGTGTGTGTGTGTGTTTGTGTGTGTTTGTGTGTGTGTTTGTAAACACGTCAAACGAAAATTTAATTATTTTTCAAATTAAAAATTATGGAAAAATCATGTAACTTGATTTAAAAATACATCACCAAAAATTGGGCAATTATTTGAAACATATATTTTATTATATTTTAAAAACTCTAAGTCGAATATTTAAAACTAATTAAATATTCCAAAAATCAAAATGATAAAATTTCGGATCGTTACACTCAAGGGGAGGAATCTGAATCCGCTCCTAAAGGTATTTTCCTTATAGAAAATTACTTATCTTTAAGTGCTTCTAGTTGGGTTTTAGATACTGGATTTGGAACTCGTATTTATAATTTGTTAAAGAGACTTAGGAGCAAGAAGCTCATGGTAAGAGGAACTATGTAATTCCAAGTTGCAAAGGGAGCTATTGTAGCTGCCGTCATAGTAAGAGATTACCATATAAAGTTTGCTGGTGAACATGATTTAATTTTATATAATTTTTACCATGTATAGAACTTTACTAATGGAATTATTTATGTTTCCTATCTAATGGAAACATGTATAGATTATTTGTGATGACAATATTATGAATATTCATTATAATAATAATGATAGAATTGGGGGTATGTCATATGGCCAACTATATAATTTTTTACATACATCTAACTCGTTGACCAATCTTGTTGGAAATAAAGATGTTTTCTTTCTATTATATACTTGATATAATGTGATTATATTAATTAATTAACTAATTTAATTAAAAGTATATTTAATAGAAAATCCATAAATAGTATGTTTTGTGATAGTAGTTACAAAGTGTTATAACCATGAGTAATTTATCACAATAAAACAAATATACCATTTTAACTATCTTAAGTCAATATGTATCGAGACTGGATATCGATATATCCATTAAGACTAGAATACATAACGCTCTCCAAATGTTTGACAGTGTATTACTCATGACTGTTGAAGGCACCAAGGGGTTACATACTAATAGTTACTGGATAACTATGGAATGACTCACTCGATAGTTTTTTGTTGGTTAATATAACTAAGGTTAAGTAGAGAATATAGATGTGACTAATTTGCACAGTTCTCTCGACTTGAGAATACTGTTGATCTTCAATATGGAAGCTCCGCTTTTGATTATAGTTAAATCGCGGCAAGGCGTCCATCGAATGACTATAGTTGGATCGAGTGGAAGCATTTGAAGTGAAACGCTATTCAAGAGAGGATTCGTCTCCTCGGTTATATGAGATTAGTATCACGGTCAGCTGAAGTCAACTTAAAGTCAAAGTCTCTAGCCAGAGCAGTTCAGTTAATAATAATTGTTATTATTGAAACTAGGACTTTATGTTCGGACTATAAAGTTGAATTTGGGTGATATTGGAATTTTGATCATTACCAAATTCCATAGATCCAAAGTGATATAATTTTGACGAAGGGAATTGGGATAAATAATTGTCACTAAAAGGTACCACTTAAGTGTTTGTGAAATTTGATTTTACCAAAATGACCTGTAAGCGAAGAATTCGGGCAAAATGACACACCATCTGCTAAGTGACGTGTGAACATTAATATTTGAATTGTTCAATATTAATCACTGACTGAATTCACACCTCTGAGTCACACAACCGCGTATATGATTTCTCCAAAAACCACACAATTTAATTAATTTGTAAAATGTGGCAAATTGACTAAATTAATTAATATTTATGAGATATTAATTATCAATTGTGACGACCGCCCATGACCCCTGCACTGAATCTAGAGATAGTGCGCTGTAAAGTGTGCCAGGCAGCCATGGACGATTGTCAGGGTAATATAAAACAACAGAATCTATCGTATTACTCACAGCGCATGGACAAAATACAATAGAACATATATATAGTGAAGCTTTACAGAATAAAATGTCATCATATAAAACTTCATAATAGTTGAATACAAGCATCCAAATAGCCAATACATCAAGCCTCACTACATAACACTCAGAGAATACAAAACAGCGGAACATCCAGTACATATAATAAGGAGATAATATGCAACCCTCCAGCTCGTCTTCGATATCAGCATCGTGAGAAGAGAACAGCACCTGTCACCTGCTACCTAGTCTGCCCGTCCCAAAAATGGACGAACAGCCCAAGGCAATAAGAATTAAAACATAAAGCCTTGAGTCAGACAACATTCTTAGTGAGCAGTAAATTAACTAACAACGTACCAAAAGAGCATAAAGGAAAAGGAATAGGAATACAACCCTCCCACTCCACATCTTTCTACAGTGATAGCCCCCTGACACACACTAAGCAGAAGCAACATAGCAGAGCATACAATTTAAAGTAAAGTAATAATCATTCGAGTCAAGGGAGATGTTTTCCAAGTACCAAGGCCTAAATCAGATAAGCACCCAGAAAATACCGCTCTTGAGTCCGAATGACGATACAACCAAACATCCATGACTCTGGCTATCACTGTTATCATTGCTTCGATATCACCGTTAATTGAATGACCGACACATTCTTTCAGCCGTCCGTCAAGGGTTAATGGAAACCCCGGTTCTAGACATAACTCCCGCACGTCGTCGCAGCCCGTGCCTAGGACTATCGAATCTGCCCAGAGTACTCGACCATCAACAGTTGGCCGTTGGGACTATCGAATCTGCCCAAACGTACTCTTGCTTAGAGCATGCTAGAACCTTCAACAACGATGCTATCCAAGCCTCCTAGTCATCCTCCTCGACGACTATTCTCATATCCATTCATTATCCTCAACTCGAATCATATCACCGAGTTATCAACATGCTTGGAATGATCCCGTCTGGATTAGACCAAGTCTTCATCACATGATGCCTCGCTTCATTACATCCTCGCAAAGCCTCATCTCAACATCACATCATCAAATCTGTGCATAAGAGCTTCATCATCCCGCTACATATGCCACGAGCAACTTTCCCAATTCAAGAGCCTTTCCCTTAGCTTTTGAATCATCTTCGGTCTAAATCAAACCATAAACAATCATCTAATTCATAGCAATCAATCATGTCAAACATCAATCCAAGTAACCAAGCATTTAAATATAAGCAAAATGGACAATTATAACAATAATGGCATTTTCGTAATTAAAGAGTTGAAAGTCTAATAAGCATGAAATCATGAGAATTATCTCTACAATCTTGATGAATGAACTTGCATAGGTTAACACTTAGTAAAATGGTTGTCAAATCATCATGAACAATGGATCTACATGGATCTACACTTAGGATGAAGAAAATGCATGGAAATCACTATTTTAACACCAAATCGAGCCAACAATCCGATATACTCCTTTGGATCCGTGTGAGAGATAATCACCACTCACCAAATCACCTAAACAACTCCAAATCTACACACTTCAGATCTGGACAGCAAAGGATCAAGCTTGATCTATCACGAATCCGCTTCAAACGAAGAAATCTCTCTTGAAAAGATGAAGATCTTCAATCTAAGCTCTTGAATCTTCAATCTTGACCTTCGATTTGGATGAAAGGAAGCACTAGATTAGAGTGGAGAAAAGAAGTGAAGAATTGTAGAAGTCGAGCTCTCAAAATGGCAGCAGTTCGTCGCTTCAAAATCCGGATCCCAAAAATGAAGAGAAACTCTCCTATTTATAGCAGAAATCCTTAAGTCGTCTGCCTTCATAAGTCGTTCACGACTTACGACTTAGAACCCTACGACCTAACAACTTCTGGCCTCTACGACCTAACCAGGCTACCCCTTCACGACCTAACACACATCTGCCTATGACTCACGGCAAAACAGCTATCTCCTAAGTCGGTTACGACTTATAGCATGCGCCTACGACTTAACCAAGCTACGACTTAACAAAGCCTTCAACCTAACAGACTATGACTCATCTACTTGCGCGACCTAGCGACTTAACCCTTAAGCCCTTATGCGGCCTACTACAAAGACAACCTTACGACTTAAGTACCTACGCGACTTAACAACTTACGACTTAATCCCTTAACTCATCCACGACTTAACTGTAACAACTTAAGACTTATCTCGCCCAGTCCTTAAGTCGCTAACCCCTATAAGTCGCCTACTAACTTAAGTCGTTAACTCCTAACTCGCTAACTTCTTAGGTCGCAGACTTTCCTTAAGTCGCTCACGACTTACCACTTAACTCGGTCACTCGTCCTAAGCCACCTTATGACTTAACTTCCTTAACTCGGTTAACTCCTTAGGTCGTCCCAAACTATCAACCGACTTAAACCACTCCCCTATATTCCTTAGGTCGCCGCCGACCTAACCCTTAACAAACCATCACACGACCTAACTCCAAACCTTTAGGTCACCAACCCCAACAACCTTAGGTCGGTCACGACTTATCTCTTAGGTCGTTTACGACCTAGGACTTAAACAAATAGGACCGAAAAGACAACATACTAAGTCGCACTTATTCCCTAAGTCGTATACGACTTACGACCTATACTAAGTCGTTCACGACTTAGGACTTAACCGTATTTCACCTAAAATCTGAAATGGCTCAAAAATGCTAAAATTCCAGATTTTGACAAACTTTTCGATCCGTAAAAATACGGGTCGTTACATTCTCTCCCCCTTAGGAATTTCGCCCCCGAAATTCCAAGCAAACAAAGCAATCAAAGACTATTCTGTACGCCTATCATCCATAACAATCAACAAACCATGCATCCAATTCTAGCTTAGCGTACAGAATTCTAAAACTAGAACAAGTTACAATATCGCGAGATGACACGACACCTTAGGGCCATACCTTGAAGAGTTCAGGATGAGCTGCCTTCATCCTCTCTTCCACCTCCCACGTACAGTCGTTATCATCATCACTCCATTGTACCTTGAGCAACTTAACTACCTTCCTCCTAAGCTGTTTCGTGTCGGTTCCCACAACACGAAGCGGCTTACGAGGTCTTCTATCGACTGGATCAACTTCTAAGTCTTTACAGCTATCAGCAGAAACCACTGTATTCGAGTCGTGCACATACTTCCGTAGATATGATACATGAAAAACATTGTGCACACTCGACATCTTCTCTGGTAACTCCAATCTGTAGGCGAGCTTTCCAATTCGCCCGATGATCGGGAATGGTCCAACAAATCTCGGAGTCAATTTCCCTTTCTTCCCGAATCGGATAACATTCTTCAGTGGAGAAATCTTCACAAAAACCATATCACCAACATCGAATTCCAAATCCTTTCGACGCTTATCGGCATAACTCTTCTGACGGTCTTAGGCTGCCTTCATTCGTTGCCGAATGATCTCTATGCACTCCGTAGTCTGTCGAATCATCTCTGGCCCAAACATCAGCTTTTCTCCAGTCTCTATCCAACATGTCGGAGAGTTACACGGTCTTCCATACAATGCCTCATACGGTGCCATACCAATGCTTGACTGGTAACTGTTGTTGTACGCAAACTCCACCAAATGAAGGTGATCTTCCCATGATCTTCCGAAGTCCAAAACACATGCTCTAAGAAGATCTTCCAAAACTCGGTTGACTCTCTCGGTCTGACCATCTGTTTGAGGGTGATAAGCTGTACTCAAACACAACTCGGTTCCCAAAACTTCCTGGAAGCTCTTCCAAAATCCACTAGTGAACAATGGGTCTCGATCGCTCACTATACTCTTCGGAATACCATGGAATCGAATTATCCACTTAACATACAACTCAGCCAACTTTGATGCAGTCCTAGTCGATCGAACAGGAATAAATCTTGCACTCTTAGTCAGGCGATCTACAATGACCCAAATCCCTTCATTTCCCGTTCTGGTTCTAGGCAATCCATCAATAAAATCCATCGATACCTGCTCCCACTTCCATGTAGGAACTTCTAATGGCTGTAGTAATCCACTTGGCTTCTTCTGTTCGGCCTTTACCAACTGGCAGTTCATACACTTGGAAATAAAATTTCCAACATCCTTCTTCATGCCTTCCCAGTAGTAGGTTCTCTTCATATCCCGATACATCTTATTCCCACCTGGATGAATTGTCAGCTTCGAGTGATGACTTTCCTTCAAAACTTCACTCCTCAATTCATCTATCTCGGGAACAACTAGTCGTCCTTGCTTCCGAAGCCAACCCTCTCGATCGACCTCGAATCCTTTATCCTTTTCTGGATCCAATCCAGATTCCAATTCACGGATAATCTTGACAAGCTTATCGTCTCGCTTTTGGCTCTCGCCAATCCTTTCCACAAGAGTCGGTCTTATTGATAAGTTTGCCAACATCTCAGGTTCCAATTCGCATCTAGGCCTGAAGTCAAATCCAGCTAAATACTCGAGATTCTTCCATTCTGAAAACATGGCTCCCAATCCTGCATGTCTTCGACTCAACGCATCAGCCACTGCGTTACCTTTTCCCGGAGTATAAGCTATACCAAAATCATATGATGCCAAAAACTCTAGCCAACGTTGCTGCCGAAGATTCAAATACTTTTGGGAGAAAAGATACTTCAATGACTTGTGATCCGTAAACAACTCGAATCGAACTCCCAATAGATAATGTCTCTACATCTTCAGAGCAAAAACAATCGCCGCCAACTCCAAATCATGAGTCGGATAATTCCTTTCATGCGGCTTCAGTTGTCGACTGGCATACGCAACAAATTTATCCCTCTGCATCAGCACTGCTCCAAGTCCAGTACCACATGCATCGGTGTAAACCACCATCTCATCATTCCCACTTGGAATAGTCAAAACAGGAGCACTCGTCAATATCTCTTTCAGGATTCCGAAAGCTTGCTCACACTTAGCATCCCAACTGAACACTTGGTTCTTCTTCATCAATCCTGTTAACGGTGCAGCTATCTTGGAGAGGTCTTTGATAAACCGTCGATAATATCCTGCTAATCCAAGAAAACTTCTCACATCAGATGCATTCTTAGGTCTAACCCAATCCTGGATTGCTGCCACCTTAGCGGGATCAACCGCTATTCCACTTCCAGAAATCACATGGCCTAAGAACCTCACTTCACTCTTCCAGAAGTGACACTTCGAAAACTTAGCCTTCAGCTGATGTTTCCGCAAGATTTCCAAAACAATACGCAAGTGCGTCTTGTGCTCTTCATCAGTTCTGGAATAAATCAGAATATCATCCACGAACACAAGTACGAACTTGTTCAACTGATCTCTGAACACTCTATTCATAAGATCCACAAAATATGCTGGCGCGTTAGTCAATCCAAACGGCATTACCAGCCACTCAAAGAAACCGGATGGTGTCCGAAAAGCAGTCTTCGACACACTATCCTTAGCTACTCTCAACTGGTGAAATCCCGTTGCCAAATCCATCTGAGAAAACACCTTAGCTTCGTGAAGCTGATCAAACAAGTCATCTATTCTCGGCAATGGATACTTGTTCTTCTTAGTCACCTTATTCAGCTCACGATAATCGACACACAATCTCAATGACCCATCTGCCTTGGTTGCAAACACAACTAGTGCACCCCACTCGGACACACTACGCCGAATGAATCCTTTCTGCAAAAGATCATCAACTTGCACCATCAACTCCTGCTGTTCCCTAGGCGCCATCCGCCTAAGAGACATCACAACAGGCCTGGCTCCTTCAACAAGATCTATACGAAACTCGATCTCTCTATGCGGCGACAACCCTTTGACTTCGTCAAAGACATCCTCGAATCCATTAGCGATCGGCACTGATGACAGTCCATCCCGTGGAACAACCAACGAATACATGAAGCTCATGAAGACGCCTTCCTCATGCTTACATCGTATTACAACCTTTCGCCCCTCCACATTCTCGACTGTCACTTTCAACCTCTCGCAATCAACCTTAGCCGCATACTTCCTAAGCCAATCCATACCCAAAATAATTCCGAACCCCACAAAGTTCAGAACAAAGCAATCACAAACAAAAGAGCAACCATGACTCGACACAATCAGACCACGGCATAACATACACAAACAAGACGAACCCCCAACTGGATTAGTCACAACCAATGGCCTATCAACAATATCCGGTTCCAAACCTAACCGGACTACGAGTTCATTACAAACAAACGAATGCGACGCTCCAGTATCAAACAGAATTCTAACTGGAACACCACATAGGAAAAGAGTACCTTGAACAACCACACTCTTTCCTTTCTCTTCAGCGGTAGGAGCTTTCGAAGACGACGGAACAGCTCCCAAAGCATAAGCTTGCACAATCTTCTTGTCCCTCCTCGGTTTTGGACAATTCTTCCTGAAATGCCCCGGCTTGTCACAGTTGTGACACTTCATTGGCACCTTCGGATTCTTAAAATCCTTCGAGAAATGGCCCTTCTGCTGACAATTGTAGCAAGTCACCTCGCCTTTCGGCTTCTTCTGGCCATCCTTACTCTTCTGCTGCTGCTGCTGCTTCCTCTTCTTGTTTCCACCCTACTGGGGTTTAGACTCTTCCCTGGTCACAGCAACAACAGATCCTTCCTTAGGAAACAGACTCTCATGTCTGAGAGATTTCTCCACAAGCTTCTCAAATGAATCATCCAAATGATCCACCAACTGCCTCCCAAGATAACTGTCCAAGCCTGTCACAAACTTCTCATTCTTCTGATAAGCAGATTCAATATATGACCGGGCATACTTGGACAAAGCTTCGAACTCAGAAACATACTCAAGAACAGATCTTCCTCCTTGCTTGAGCTCCACAAACTTCTTGAACAGAACAGACTTCTAAGCTGTAGAAATGAACTTAGCTTCAAATCTGACTTGGAATTGCTCCCAAGTAATCTCTTCTTCCAGAGTATTGATGGTAATAGAGTTCCACCAATCAGAGGCTCTCCCTTGAAGCTGCCTTAATGCCAACTTCCTCTTAGTTGCATCATCAATTCCCAAATCACCAAAGATCCTTCTACAAGCATCTATCCATCTCTGGACTTTGATAGTTGATTCTGTTCCCAAGAAAACCTTCCCTCCAAGAGCAGTATAGTCTTTGCACAACTTAGCAAAATCCACTGGTTTCGGAGTTTGGACTTGAACTCCAACATCTACTGCTGCCCCCGGAACTGGTATCCTTCTCATTATCGAAGTCATCATAGCTTCGAACATAGCTGCATAATCAGCAGTCCCTTCAGTAGCTCGGCCTCCCCTAGCAGCTGGTCTCCCTCTTCGACTCATTCTCAATATCTATAAAAAGGAATGATTAGAACATCTAGAGAAACAACTGCATAAAGGACTCAAACTCAACTAAACTACTATATTATATATAGTATTCATCCATCAAAATACAATTACGTCTCTCATACGTAGTTACGACGGCGAGCGTTGGGTAAAATCGATTAACCAATGCTCTGATACCAAATGTGACGACCGCCCATGACCCCTGCACTGAATCTAGAGATAGTGCGTTGTAAAGTGTGCCAGGCAGCCATGGACGATTGTCAGGGTAATATAAAACAACAGAATCTATCGTATTACTAACAGCGCATGGACAAAATACAATAGAACATATATATAGTGAAGCTTTACAGAATAAAATGTCATCATATAAAACTTCATAATAGTTGAATACAAGCATCCAAATAGCCAATACATCAAGCCTCACTACATAACACTCAGAGAATACAAAACAGCGGAACATCCAGTACATATAATAAGGAGATAATATGCAACCCTCCAGCTCGTCTTCGATATCAGCATCGTGAGAAGAGAACAGCACCTGTCACCTGCTACCTAGTCTGCCCGTCCCAAAAATGGACGAACAGCCCAAGGCAATAAGAATTAAAACATAAAGCCTTGAGTCAGACAACAGTCTTAGTGAGCAGTAAATTAACTAACAACATACCAAAAGAGCATAAAGGAAAAGGAATAGGAATACAGCCCTCCCACTCCACATCTTTCTACAGTGATAGCCCCCTGACACACACTAAGCAGAAGCAACATAGCAGAGCATACAATTTAAAGTAAAGTAATAATCATTCGAGTCAAGGGAGATGTTTTCCAAGTACCAAGGCCTAAATCAGATAAGCACCCAGAAAATACCGCTCTTGAGTCCGAATGACGATACAACCAAACATCCATGACTCTGGCTATCACTGTTATCATTGCTTCGATATCACCGTTAATTGAATGACCGGCACATTCTTTCAGCCGTCCGTCAAGGGTTAATGGAAACCCCGGTTCTAGACATAACTCCCGCACGTCGTCGCAGCCCGTGCCTAGGACTATCGAATCTGCCCAGAGTACTCGACCATCAACAGTTGGCCGTTGGGACTATCGAATCTGCCCAAACGTACTCTTGCTTAGAGCATGCTAGAACCTTCAACAACGATGCTATCCAAGCCTCCTAGTCATCCTCCTCGACGACTATTCTCATATCCATTCATTATCCTCAACTCGAATCATATCACCGAGTTATCAACATGCTTGGAATGATCCCGTCTGGATTAGACCAAGTCTTCATCACATGATGCCTCGCTTCATTACATCCTCGCAAAGCCTCATCTTAACATCACATCATCAAATCTGTGCATAAGAGCTTCATCATCCCGCTACATATGCCACGAGCAACTTTCCCAATTCAAGAGCCTTTCCCTTAGCTTTTGAATCATCTTCGGTCTAAATCAAACCATCAACAATCATCTAATTCACAGCAATCAATCATGTCAAACATCAATCCAAGTAACCAAGCATTTAAATATAAGCAAAATGGACAATTATAACAATAATGGCATTTTCGTAATTAAAGAGTTGAAAGTCTAATAAGCATGAAATCATGAGAATTATCTCTACAATCTTGATGAATGAACTTGCATAGGTTAACACTTAGTAAAATGGTTGTCAAATCATCATGAACAATGGATCTACATGGATCTACACTTAGGATGAAGAAAATGCATGGAAATCACTATTTTAACACCAAATCGAGCCAACAATCCGATATACTCCTTTGGATCCGTGTGAGAGATAATCACCACTCACCAAATCACCTAAACAACTCCAAATCTACACGCTTCAGATCTGGACAGCAAAGGATCAAGCTTGATCTATCACGAATCCGCTTCAAACGAAGAAATCTCTCTTGAAAAGATGAAGATCTTCAATCTAAGCCCTTGAATCTTCAATCTTGATCTTCGATTTGGATGAAAGGAAGCACTAGATTAGAGTGGAGAAAAGAAGTGAAGAAGTGTAGAAGTCGAGCTCTCAAAATGGCAGCACTTTGTCGCTTCAAAATCCAAATCCCAAAAATGAAGAGAAACTCTCCTATTTATAGCAGAAATCCTTAAGTCGTCTGCCTTCATAAGTCGTTCACGACTTACGACTTAGAACCCTACGACCTAACAACTTCTGGCCTCTACGACCTAACCAGGCTACCCCTTCGCGACCTAACACACATCTGCCTATGACTCACGGCAAAACAGCTATCTCCTAAGTCGGTTATGACTTATAGCATGCGCCTACGACTTAACCAAGCTACGACTTAACAAAGCCTTCAACCTAACAGACTACGACTCATCTACTTGCGCGACCTAGCGACTTAACCCTTAAGCCCTTATGCGACCTACTACAGAGACAACCTTACGACTTAAGTACCTACGCGACTTAACAACTTACGACTTAATCCCTTAACTCATCCACGACTTAACTGTAACAACTTAAGCCTTATATCGCCCAGTCCTTAAGTCGCTAACCCCTATAAGTCGCCTACTAACTTAAGTCGTTAACTCCTAACTCGCTAACTTCTTAGGTCGCAGACTTTCCTTAAGTCGCTCACGACTTACCACTTAACTCGGTCACTTGTCCTAAGCCACCTTATGACTTAACTTCCTTAACTCGGTTAACTCCTTAGGTCGTCCCAAACTATCAACCGACTTAAACCACTCCCCTATCTTCCTTAGGTCGCCGCCGACCTAACCCTTAACAAACCATCACACGACCTAACTCCAAACCTTTAGGTCACCAACCCCAACAGCCTTAGGTCGGTCACGACTTATCTCTTAGGTCGTTTACGACCTAGGACTTAAACAAATAGGACCGAAAAGACAACATACTAAGTCGCACTTATTCCCTAAGTCGTATACGACTTACGACCTATACTAAGTCGTTCACGACTTAGGACTTCACCGTATTTCGCCTAAAATCTGAAATGGCTCAAAAATGCTAAAATTCCAGATTTTGATAAACTTTTCGATCCGTAAAAATACGGGTCGTTACATCAATAATTTATTTGATGTTTTGAATGTTGTTGGTAATTATTTAAATGTACATTTAAAAGTTATATTTGCATATATCAGTATGCGATATCTATATAATTTTGAACATGTTTTAATAATAAAATAATTACATAAAAGTTATGTTTTCTTTAATTTGGAAAAGCTGCACATTTGGAATGTGCTTGGATCAGCCATATTATGGTAAGAGGAGGAAATCAATTAAGGGGATTGAATGAAATTTAAAAAGAGGAAATAAAGGACAAAGTTTTAATAGCATAATATGAAAGATTCCTTCAATTCTATTTAAAAAAATCTCCTCATTTTTGAAAGTAGACAGAACGTTACTTTCATTTTTATTCTCTTTTCTTCCTCTTCTCTATCATTCATTCATGACTAAAACTTCATTCAAAAGAAACATCAAAATAAATTCAAATCAACATCAAACTAAATTAAAAAGGTGGTTCATGAAGGAACCAAGCCAGCTTGCAGCGGAAGAAATGGGTGAATTTCAAAAAATTTACCATTTTTGGATCATTAGTGGGCCTATGAAGTCTAAATGTATTTAGATCTTATCTAAATTTCTTTTAAATAAAATCAATATTTTATTTAATACCTTTTTTTTATTAATTTAATTCTAAAACAATCGAGAATGGGATATAAAAATAAGGTTTGAATATATCATATATACTCATTCCTTAATTGTGTGACAGAACAGTTAAACATAATGCAAGTATGATCAATTGATAACATGATGTATATGAATGAATAAGAATAAGTTTAAAGGCAATCACATAAGGGACAAAAGGGAAAGAAATAAAAGATGACAAAGATGAGTGATTCATCTTTCCCTTTCTGACAAACTTGATTTATGAAGCTTTCAATTAGTAATCAATGAATCATTATGGCATAAGAATAGGAATAGCCAACAATAATTCATATGCATATACTTCTGACTCATTTAAAATTGTTTGATGTTAATAAAGAATTTAAATTATACAATTTGAAATATAAACATTAATTTTTATATGTACATATAAATATAGATGTAATTATTTGTATATAAAGATTAACCCAAAACTTCTTAATTAATTCAAAATAAACCATATTACATTTAAATTTTCTAATGTATTTATGAACTTATGTAAACTTAAATTAGTTGACAAAATATATATGTATACAATTAAATCATGAGATTCAACCTATATGGATTTTTTTTAAACAAAAGTGAAACATACTAAACTGATCAATATATTAACAATCCTTTGAATACTTAAAGAAAGATATTAGTCATGTCAAATACAGTAACAAATTTATAAATTTATTGTAATCAATTTATTATCAAAGCATCCTTTAATCATGCGTGGGTTTTAATTACAATAAGATGCGGATAATAAGAACAAATAAACTTTCAAATCTAAGGAGATTCAACCTATATGAATAAATAATTTTTTTTCTCAATATTATTATAAAACAAAAGGTGACATATACTGAATTAAGTAATATGTTAAAATCCTTTGAATACTTAAAGAAGGATAATTGTGATGTCAAATAGGGTAACAAATTTAGAAATTTATTATAATCAATTTATTATCAAACCATCATTTAATCATATGTAAGTTTCTATTGCAGCATAAATGCAAACAATAAAAACATATAAATTTTTAAATGAAAAGAATTACACTTTGATTTGAATGGTTAAACATAGATCTAAAATTAAAATATTGTCTAATCATATACAAGTTTCGGTTTTGATTTATCTAAATAAAAAAAACAATCAATTCATATAATAAACAACTCAAACTACATAAACCATTTTCAAATCAAATGAGACAATATTATACACAAATAAATTATGATAATCAATTTTATTCATTAAATTACTATATCAAAATTATTAGAAGAAGAAGATCATACCTTAATTCCAAAGCCTTGAAGTACACCTTGAAAGATTAATTTTTTTCATTTAAATGTAGCCAATGAATCGTACCTTGAATGATGAATCAAACATCCTAGATTCAGAAATTAGCCTCCAGATGTTGCAAGGATCAAGATACAAGAACCACCTTGAATTTATTTTATGAAAATTTTATTTTCACGGAAGCCATTAAAGGAGAGGAGGAGAGCTTTAGAAAGAAGGAAGGAAAAATTGTCTGTCTAAAAAAACGTGAATGAGGATGAGAGACAGAATATGTTTTAAAAGAGAACAATAAAACCTTTTCAGTTTCCTTCTTTAAAACCTTCCTTATTTAATTCTAAAATTAAATCACCAAATCCTCTTCCATACTCTTATATATTCGGTAGAACAAAATAAAGAGAAAAGGACAAAGTTTATTTCATAAATGATATTTAAGTGATTCTTAAAAAGGAGATTTATTTCCTCTTTTGAATTAATTCCTCCTTTAGATTTTCAAACACATTTTAAGCCTATCCCTTTTTCCATGCATGTGGGCCACAATGAAAAATTCAAAAAACACTTAGCAATTAATCTATTTAAATCCAATTTAAATATATTTTTGATATTGAATATCAATACGCGCATTTATAACTTTTATAGACGCACTTTATTAAGTACTAATTCAATCAAATCAAATGAAGTTTAATAATTAATATTTTATAAATATTAATTAATCTAACTAATTTACAATAATTTATAAATTAATTAAATCATGTGGTTTATTTAGAGTATTCATCATTACGGTTGTGCGACTCAAATTTGTAAATTCGATTAGCGATTAATATCGAACTATTCAAATATTAATGTTCACACGTCACTTAGCAGATGGTATAACATTTTGGCTAAATTTATCGCTTACACATTTGGTAAAATCCAATTTTACTTATTATAAGTGGTATCTCATAGTGACAATTATTTACACTAATTCTCTTCGTCAAAACTATATCACATTAGGACTTATGGAATTTGGTAATGGTCAAAATTCCAATATCGTCCACATTCAACTTTATAATCCAAACACAAATTCTTTAGTTCAATAATAACAATTATTATTAACCGAACTACTCTGGTCAGAGACTTTGATTTTGAGTTGACATCAGTTGACCGTAATACTAACCTTATATAACCGAGGAGTCGAATCCTCTCTTGAATAGTGTTTCACTTCCAATGCTTTCACTTGACCCAACTATAGTTGTTCGATGGATGTCATGCCATGATTTAACTATAATCAAAGTGGAGCTTCCATATTGAGGATCAACAGTATTCTCAAGTCGAGAGAACTGTGTAAATTAGTCACATCGATATTCTCTGGTTGACCTTAGTTATATTAACCAACAGTAAACTATCGAGTGAATCATTCCATAGTTATCTAATAACTATCAGTACGTAACCCCTTGGTGCCCTCCAACAATCATGAGTAATACACTGCCTAACATTTGGAGAGCATTACATACTCTAGTCTCAACAGATGTATCGATATCCAGCCTCGATACATCTTGACTAGGAATATTAAAAATGGTATATTTATTTTCATTATGATAAATTACGCATGATTACAACACTTTGTAACTACTATCACAAAACATACCATTTATGGATTTTCTATTAAATATACTTTTAATTAAATTAATTAATATAACACATAATATCAAATATATAATAGAAAGAAAACACCTTTTAGTTTGAACAAGATTGGTCATCAAGTTAGATATATGTAAAAAATTACATGATTGACCCTAGGGTATACCCCTAACTCTATCAATCTCCTACTTGCACTTGGGGTCAATCATGGAATCTTATTTCAACTTCTCCAATCGGTTTTCTCAAAACCAATTGGGTCAGTCTTTGTGAATGAATATGCCATTATGTTTTAATTATCTACTCTATCAATCAACTTTCTCCAATGGCGATAAACTGTTTTATCAAGTGGAACAATTTAGGGTATGTCTCTCGACTTATAGTGAGCTCTAAGTTCTATTATGAACTATATATCGCAACTTTGTTATCATATAAAAATGTTACGAGATTCTCAATATTTGGAATCGGCTCAGTTATAAATTTGTGCACTTATAATTTTATATACATTATTTTTATTGCGGCAATATTCAAGGCGATGTACGCAACTTTTTTTCATTGAATAAACCACGGTCTTTTATTTGAAACATTTCCAACTTAAAGATTCTTAACTTGAATTTATTAATGGCATATTATACTCAATATCACTTATGAAGTATGAGTCTGAACACTCCTTCATAAGGTGTTTTTGTTTTTGTAAACAATTCTCTAGTATTTCATAAATACACGAGAACACTTCAAACAACCATTTAGTGATATCAATTTGGATTTGATATTATTTTGATGTATCAAATACATAAACAAATCATGATATCATAGACAACATAACATGCATGATAATTCCTTTTACTAATGCAAAGGAATCAATCTTACATGTTCTGTATTAAACATTTTAATAAGGTGTTCTTGCATATCATTTGGGACGTTCTTGACATCTTTTATACTTACTATAAAAGACATCATTTATTAATCCAATGTTGAGTATTAAAACAACTAAGGCTGATTTTAATACAAGTACATCGTTAAAATCAACAACGTGTTGTTTACTTATAGTTTAGAAATATCAATGTACCTTTTAACGTTCTTTCTCATGAACACCTACTTCCTCTGCACTTTGATTGAAAATCAAACTATTTGATGTTTCTATCAAAATAATTATTCAGTCTTGATGCTTATAAAATGATTCTTTCTTATCATTTCTTGGATCGTATCCAAAGACTCAAAAGCTCAACATCGCTCCCACTAACTTCGAGACATTTTTGGTTAATATATGTAAATAGCTTTCTCTAAATCATTATTTAGAATTTTCTATTTCAATACATATGTACCAAAGCACTAAGTCTTATCGAGCGATAATTTTGTGAGTAAATCTGAATTGGCTTGAGCATGTTGAATACTGAATCTTTTACGCTATTTTCAACAACTGAAATTTGCGATGTTATTCTTATTAACATTGCTCATTTAATTCCAATTGCATTAGTCTTGCTCATAAAGACAGAATCGCGGCCGATGGATCACATCCCTTCGGTTACGACCAACAAAATCATATTTCGATAGCGTACTTGGAATTCTTTTGGATTTGCGTGTCATACCATATAGAGTCAACACTCTTAATGGTTCAATTAAACAACCGAGGATTATATATTTTTGATATTGATAAAAAAAACTCATAGTTTATCTTCAATGTGCGAGAATACTCATTAGACACTCTAATGCGATGTGTTCGTTTACGTTAGTTAATTTCATTTCATCTCATCTAATAAATTCTATCTATGGATCATATCCAATTCCATTTCGCTACCAATATTCCTCAAAGAAATTCCTTCAAAATGAAGTTGGTATTTCTTGAAACAACAATTATTTCTTAGTGCAACAGAATAGTATTCATAAACATTATATGAATTTCTTTATTTATAAAACTGATTTGGTCTTAGTCTACAAAACATATGTTCAAAACATATTCCATGAAAATGTCATCCAATGACAGACTTTTCCAAAATCCTTTTGGGGAGATTCATACAAGATCCCTCATGAACAATTATTACGTGCAATCTTTCAACTCGCATAACCTGCCAACTCCTTGGCCTAGGATATGTTGGAGTTTCTTATAAACTCTTATCTTGTGTAATTTTTGTAAACTATTATTTAGATGAAATAATATTAACCTTCTGTACTACTCTTAAGTACATGACCTTACGGAAAGAAACTAGCTCAACTTCACTCACAATTAATCGTACATTGTCCAACAAATTTCGATCACTCCTTATCTATGCATCATTATGTATCACATGGAGGAGTGACTTTGGGATTGAATCTTTATTCATTTTAAGGACGTTCGAAACGTTTTCCAATATACTCACTCATTTTATCAAATCAAATCATTTCCATCGCATGTTATTTTATTTACTTCTATTTTATACTCAATGAGTTTACCATAGACATACTACATGTGTATCAGATACACATGCCCATGTCGATGATAACTCATCGGTGAATATGATGAAGTACGTAGAACCGTTTTGGTATTAATAGACTTATGATTGTATACATCTATATGTATCAATCGAAGAGTTCATCAACTCTTGTTATGCTCCCACTGAATGGGTGCATAGCCCTTAATAGTTTGACATATAATTAATCAGTATCATATGATTCATAATCATATAATAAAATTATTTCTCAAAATTACACCTTAGTCTATAATTCTAAAATAACTGTAAATAATATTAGATACTTCTGTATTTTTCAATGCATCACTTTTGTTATGAAAACAAATACCACATTATAGTTTTATTTCATAACGAATATTCATAATACTCATACTGAAATATAGCTTTCTATTTCTTAGTCGATACCAAAAAATAGTCGTTATTTCATAAATTATGTTCGGTACGTTTTACAAAAACAATTTCCGTAATTTAATGCAATCAACAAGTGCTATATGGCATACTCCCACTATTTCTGCTATTGCTATAACAATGTACTTAATTTGGAGGTTCATCATTCACTTAATATAAATTGTTTATATACCAGTTTACAATGAGAGTTCTTTGATCAAATATCCTAGACTCAAAGGAATAAATCTCATAGAAAACAATTTTCTATATGAATTTTTTTAATTTCGGAATAGTAAATCATATTTCTAATTCCAATGTTAAGTATCAATCATTATTATGACAGTTCTTGTTTCCGATGATTCTTTTATGAAGGAGAAGTGATCATGCACTCTCTTCATTCTAACTGTACCTTAAATTATATATACCCTTGTACATTCGTTTTTCTTTCTAAATGGTCAAACCATTCAAAACAAAAACTTTTACTACAATATCATAACGAACTCTTTACAAAAGTGCATTCAATTATCCTCAGCTTTCAAGGACATTAGATATGTTCCGCTTTACGTAAACTGATCAACTAACATTTAGTGATCGAGTTCTTAGATTTATATTATAGTTTTGGCCTAGTGTTACATTTAACCCGAGATGATCCTTTTGTAATCAATCAGATTAAATACTCGATCTTGCACTAAGGTTTATTTGGTTTTTCAGATGAACTAATTTCATTGAAATATTGTACATTACAAACTTTGACCATTCACCATATAACATTTATACGCAATTGTATATGGATCAAATATCCATAGACTTGTATTGCTTTTAGAGTTCTGTAACGACCGTGATTTTATTACCGTCGTAATAAATATTTTTTAAAAATCTGTAACGACCGTAATTTTTGGATTACCGTCGGAGTGAATATTTTAAATAGAAATTTTTAAAATTTTTATTTGAAGAAAAAAAAATCGTAGTAAAGTCAGTAGTATAAATAGTTGCATGCCTAATCTTCTTTAAGGCTCTGGTCCTCTGATTCGAATAGGCTTGCTTATTGCGTGACTATGTCCTTGGTGAATTGGTCACGTTCATGCCATAGACTTTAGTTTGTTCATGCGTTCAAATTTTGTGCAGGTTTCTTCTTTTTTTACATTATTAAATTGCAAGCTTTAATACGGTTGAGTGTAAATAATGTCTGCAATATATATATCAAGTTCCAGGTCTAGGCTATAGGATTTTCCACTTCCATTTCTTGCGTGAGACCAGGCATAAACAAATTGAGTTGTGTTTGCATTGGCACGTGTTCCACTTTGTTGCAGGCAATTTAATAATTTATATTTAGCCTTGTCTCTGTATTAAATAAACAGAGAAAGAGAAATAAAAAAAGTGTGAACACTTTGAACTATATTTTCGTTATCATCATTTTCCTCGACTGTCACTAGCCATGTGTAGCCGTGTACCATATTTCAAATGCACGTTTGCATTTAATGAAATGGTACAAAACACTTTTCAACACTCGTTCTCTTTGACTTATACGAATTGAAGAAAGAAAATAATATTTTCTCTGCATCATCTTTTTCGTTCATTTCAGAACTTGAGAAAACACGTTAATGACAGCAGCTCCAAGATTTGAATCCCCGGTTCTAGCTAGATTCGAAACAAGTTAATGTGAGTTATTCTCACATTTAATTTACGTCATCAAGTCTCTACCTTTATTTTGAAACGTGGGTTTTCTTTTGATTTTCAAATTCTATTCTGTTGTAAATTTTCGCATCTCTGCTCCCTGTGTTTTTTTGCACCACAACTTCACACTGTAATTTTGAGACCCCTCTTGGGTGCTTGCAAGTATATCTGAGCATTCATGTTTGTAGTTAGGGGTTTTCAGTGTCCATCTCAGTATGGTGTAGTTTTGCCTTGCTGTGGCTATACACACGTGGCCACTGTATTTTATAATTGCATGCTAAAGTGAAATTTCGAGCTCTGTCCTTCCTGAAGTCATTTGCGTGCGTTGTGTTCAGGGGGAGAAGTAGAGGTGGCGCAGGTTACATGCCTGATGTATTTCATTTTTGTGTACATGCTGTGTCACTCTATTTTCTCACATGTTTTAGACATGCATTTATACTTGGTTGCCAGTTAAATCAGGTTTCATGCAAAAAAATTATCCAGTCCAGGTTGCATGTTTTAAAATAAGACGGTGTGTAATTGTACACATTAAATTAGATTCATATGTAAGTTCTCCTTCAGTGTATAGTGTTTTGATAGTGTCAGAATGTGATATGTATGTTATATATCACGTTTCACAAATTACAAGAGTTTTAGCCTTATTGAACTGTAAAGCACATCATTTGGATGCTATTGCTAAGCTATCAAATGTTTTGATTAAATTATAGCAAAAGTGGAGTCTGACGTAAAATTTGCATTGAACCGGCGTTACGTTTTTAAAACGTATTTTGTTGCTGTTATTTTTATAACGGAATTTTCACGCCGGTGCTACGTTTTTGAAACGTGTTGTTTTGATGATATTTTCGATGAACGAAAATTCACTGTTATTTTAACGTCAATAACCGTTAATTTAAAGTGACTTTTCAAGCGGCTATCCCGCAACGCTGATTTTGATATCCGTTTTTACGGTGTTTTGTGAAGCATAATTTCCTCGTTGAAATTGCTATAGTTGTTGCTGTTTTAATCACGTGTTTTAAAAATCGTTTTCAAATGAAATTGTTTCCAAAAAATTTATAGTTTGCGCTTTCAAAAGAATGAGAAAGCGATTTAAACGCTTCAGCAAAATTGAGGACTATGAACCCTTAATTTTACCGATTTGCTTAATTCCGGACTTGTCCGTTTGAGAACTTAAAATGTTATTTATATAAAATACATAGTATTGCACTTTCAAGGAAACGATGAAGAGATTTAAACGATTTAGCAAAAGTGCGGAGTATGGAACCATACTTTTACTATTTCGGTTAATTCCGGACTCGTTAATTGAAGTATTTACTGTTGATGATTTTGTTGGGCTTTCGAGCCACTATGTTGGACCTTCGGGTTATATGATGGACCTTCAGGTCAAATACCAGTACTAGACCTTCGGGTCATATGTTGGACCTTCGGGTCATTTGTTGGGCGCCAAAAATTATGATGACAGTACTTGGTAGGCTTCGGCCATTTGTTGATGCACGTGCGGCGTAGCTTAGACTCGCCATATGATGGGATCGATCCACTTTTATGTTGATTTTTCCTGTTATCTATTTGTGATTTCTAGATTTTGTGAATTGTTGTTTTGAATTCAATTGTGAATTTGAAAGTTGATTTTGATGGAGTTTGATGTGATTTCTTCATTTAAACTATGTCGATTTCTTATGTTGAATAGTCTCATTCGAGATTATTATTATTTTGCTTGATGTTGTTTATGATGCATTCACTTCTAAGAATAAATTAGACTGATCCGTTTATTATTTTCTTTTAAATAATACTCGGGTCAGACCGAGTTATTTCACGGTAATCGCTATCTCTAATTCAGTTGCAGTTTCAGCTTTTGGGATTTCACACCATCTTTTGTCTAGCCTTCGAGGAGTTCTTTTGGTTTATTGATTCTCGACTTATGTATGTTGGTGTATATGTATATGTGTATTTGGTTCATGTGAACTATCGGTTGTTGTAGCATGTATTCCAGACTTGTCTTCCGCTATATATCTGATATTTTTGTTTTGATGTGATTATGCAATCGGTGTTGTTGTTATTATGAGTTGTTCTGAATTTTTCTTTAGCCACCGTAGTTTCGTTTTAGATTTGGATTGAAATTATATCCCTGGGAGTAATTTACACAACTCCTATCGATGTAATCAATACTCATCTAAGGCATAACTTACGGATGGTCGCTTCTATCAAGCCTTATTCTTCATAATAGCAGACGTTATTCCTTATAATAACCTTTGTTATTGTGGGCATACAGGTGGGGCATCACAAGTTCGAAACTCATAAAATGTAATACATGTTCTTGACTAAATAAATGCGTAAGTGACCAAACCACGAATGTATTCAGTAGTTGTAAAATCAAGCACTTGCATGGGTTTTAAAACGTTAACATGCAATAGGAATTTAATAGTGGGTATTATATTTCCATTTGTCAACTTTCAATTCAGTTCATTTATATGCGTTAATTGTTAAATGTTTTATCAATCATATTAAATGCATAAATTTATCATGGTAGATAATTATAGCATTATTTAGCATATGTTCTTACAATATTAGAAAGGTTAAATGTTACTATTTCATTTTTCTAATAAGGCTCCCGCTAGTCTTTTGTGTTTCTCCAAACTCTAAGATGAAACATAGAAGTCTTTCGACTTCACCGGTGGGTGTTAGGACTCGTTTGTCTTGGTATTCTGACCTTGAGTTTGCTCAACAAATCATAGCCCCACTGTAACGCTCTGGATTTTCGCGTTCGAAAATCGACATCCATACTTTACATCGTACTCGAATGCCGTAGATTCGACCGTTCAAATCCGAGTCGCTGGAGCTTATAACATAGTTAAATAAATAACACAGCGGAAAAAAAGGAATAATACATTAATATACAATATCTGATACAACAGAGTGATACAATGAATATCAATATACATCAGAGATATGATAAAAGAAATAGCAGCGGAAAAGAAAACGATAACACCAACAGCGGATAATCTCCATCTCCAAAGCGCCAATCCAAAAATAGCTCGAACTCCCAATAACGAGGCATAAAGATAAGCAAGTGCATTCCATATCCAAAGACTGAACTAGCTCCAGATAATCTACTGAACCTGACTATCTGAAAAACCCAACTATAGACTGCCCGTGTAGAAAATTTTGAGCACCTAGAGTTTAGGAAAGAAACAATAAACTCCGGATCAGTCATGGGACTGGTGTGAGAAACAAAAACAGTTTATCTTTAAAAACAAATAGCAAAAGAATTTTAAAGTCAATTCGCAATGCTTTTGGAAAATGAAACTACCATAAGGCCTCCCGCACACACACACAATGCAAACGCAGAATCAGAGGAGATTTCTCCTTATGATAGTCAAAGATGCTTACTACGCAAAACAAATCATTGGATATTATTACTAGTGCATAGTGCAGAAAACATTTCGAAAGTATAATATCAATCTTAGCTAGCATAGGCATTTCACGTTATGCCTACTATAGCTACTATGTTCAATAGCAGGTTACCGCCACATTCCATAGCAGGTTATACAACTAAAATCGTACAAGGTACGTATTGGAAAATGGATTTGCCAACAAATGGTCAGGCTAAGGAACTTCCTATGCAACGAAAGAACGCCTCTGGCTGGACGCTCCGAGAGACAACCTGCTCTCTGCCAAACAAGGCCGGCTACCCCCCCTTCCCGGGGAATATACAAAACCTCAGATATGCCACCCCCGGTCCTTTGGGACCTTTATCCGAGCGCTCGGTAATCAACATCACACATAATAAATAAAGTGTGTCCACATGAGTAAGTATCTGGGCTCCATACCATGATACTACCCTTTTCGAGAAGGAATGGTCATACCCTAGGGAAGCTACCCCTGAAACCTTGCCGCATCTTTCCTGTTTCGACCATTTCCGGGTTGTGAGGTCTGACGAAGTCTCGTCCACAAAGCTACGCTTTTTCACAAAGCCACGCTTTGATAAAAAATGATCAATAAATGATCATCACACAGCAACACTCAGCATTCCACATTACCAAATTGGGAATATATCGCTGATAACCTTCAACTACATAACCTCTGAGCTCGTACGTCTCAGAGAAGGGTGTTAAGCTAAGAGAATAAATTCTCCGCCACCAAACAGAAATGTATTTGAAAGAAATCTGCTTTATATCTCAAAATGTAATGTCAGACATGTAACCATACAAGTCTGTTCCGGGTTTGAACAGAACCGAAGGCACTTCTTACGAAGCCCTTGCAAATCCGGATAATTTTCTAATCACGTCCGGACTTCCCATAACTAAGGGTGATAAAACCTCTATATCGGAGATCAGACGATGTAGAGTAACTCGACGGTAATCCTTCCGTTTTCAAAAATATCCAGTCTTCAACACCGGTCATCAAATGCGATCCATTACGACGTATCACATATTCGGAATGGGTTATACGACCCAAAGGTCTTTTCCCGGCTAACCCGAATAGTGAGCGAAATATTTAAAACATATGGAAATGGGATTTCAATTAAGTCACAACTTAATAATTTAAAACTTTCTTTCAAATAGTTTAAACAAATTACCATTTTCAAATCTTTTAAACAAAAAGATTCAATTCACAAAGTTAACCTCATTCACAAAGATCCATTCATGGATTTCAAAACAATTTCTATTTCAATTGAATTAACTCGTTAAATCTTTAAGTCAAGATTTAACTTATAGCTTTCAAAACTCATTTCTAAAGATTCATTCATAGCCTTTCAAAACAATTTTTATTTCAAGTTGGATTAACTCATTCGGTCTTTGAATCAAAGACTCATTTCATAGTTTTCAAAACATTTCAATTTCATTTTAAATTTGAAACCTTTCAACACAATTTAGAAATCCTTTCTTAAAATGAAAGCTATTATTATTTGAAAGCAAGTAGTTTTCGTTTTGGAAAAATCCAGTTATATTTACACGAGTTAAAACCCTTGAATTAAATTCAAATTCCCAAATCAAAAACCTTTAAAATGGTTTAACCCATATATAACTTGTACAGCATCTTTAATCCCTAGTTTCAAATCATAGGATTCAATTTCAAACTTGAATTCAAATTTAAATCAAATTATTTAAATTTTCAAAACTTAATCAAGTTATTCGAAAATAAGTTTTATCTTTGAAATTCCATTTCAAAAGCTTTTCACTTTAAACCCAAATTTCCAATTTCAAAATCAATTGAAATTAAAATTTCAATTTCAAAAACATCAAATTTAAATTATCTGTGACTTAACCGATTTCCGCGTGAAATCCATATTTGTGTGTGTAAAGGTGCAGTCCAGGGGTTTCACACAATAGTGCAATATCATTCAATCATCACAGATCAGAATACAGAAATATAGTTGATAAACGATATAAGCTATAACGCTTATCGTTCATTCATAGATTCACAGATATATATATCACAGATAAGTAAATTACAGATCACAACATAAATCAGGATGTATCACAAAACATCACAAATCAGGGATATCAAACAATTCACATTTAATAGAATCCAAACATTCATAAGTAATGTCAGTTAATTGTCTGATTAATTCAAATCAGATTAATTTCTTATGAATTACTAATCCTGGTTAATCAACATCGATAAATTACAAATTATTTTGATTAATTATTCTTTAATCATTTATTAATTAACCATTTATAATAAATTAATTAACCTTTAATTATAATTCATCAACTTTAATTATTAAATAATTAACCTTTAATTATTTAATTCACCATTTAATTAATTATCTTTAATTAATTACTTTAATTAATTATTCCTCAATTAATTATCATTCCTTAATCACCTTCATTTATTAATTAATTACTCTTAATCAAATAATTATCTTTAAGTAATTAATTACCCTTTAATCATCAATTAAGAAATTGATTAATTATTATTTAATCACTATCATTAAGTAATTATCCTTAAATTACTCATCATTAATTAATTAACTCTCAACAAATTAATCAATCCTTAATTAATACTTAATTAACTTTTTATTAAGTAATTATCAATAAATTTCAAATTAATGATCTTTTAATCTTAAGATAACCCATTTTTCTTAATCACTTATTTAATCACATCATCAATTTCTATTTAAAAACACTTAAGAATTTTTAAATAAATATTCCAATAAAATTATTCAAAACCCAAAACTATTTTAAACATATTTTTTATTTGAAAATCAGATCTTTGAAAACTTGACTTAAAACTTGTTTATATTTAAATTTGGCTTCTAAAACATAGTTAATATATCTTGAAATCTTGATTTAAATTTCCATTGCTTTTAAACTTTGTTATTATTTATTTTAAATTTTTGAAACCCGCTGTACTTCAAATAACCCGAGCCAAACATCAATTATCCCGAGACCAACCTCGAGTTCTCATACATCATTTATTTCCCCGAGTCATTGCGTGAATTCTTCGAGTCGTACCCAAGAATTACTTCGTCTTTCCCAAACTCGAATCCCATCAGACACAAGAACATGATCGTGCACGTGCACATCACCTTGCTGCCACTCCAATCATCACCGTGACCCTCAATAAGTCGTCGACGACAACCCCGACCTAATCGACCACCCAGAATCCCGATCCACCCCGAAGAACAAAATAGAACATATTCGATCCCAACAGGCTGTAACTAGATCACCAAAAATCGCTTCGTCCCGTCGCGTGATGGCACTAGAATCCACGCGACTCTGGCTACAGTTGCTCAGATGATCAACGAAACCTCTCCCCCTGGTCCGATCTCTTTTAATCCACTATCGATGATGAACTTTGCCTGCAAATCTCGACGAACAAAACACCCCCAAAACCCTATTCCCAGCAAGATCGTCAACGATGGTGACTAAAAAAATACGATCCCATTTTTTTTCCTGACCTACAACACCCAGGCCTTCTTCCATCGTGATCACGACGCCTATAAACTTGTCGTTCGATGGATTTTGGCAAAACTACAGTTTCCGTTCAACCTAGGATTTCTCGTTAATTTCATGCTTAAAATTCTTGAAACAATTGCTAAAAATCATATATTTGCAATACAAATCTAGTTGTGTAGTCAGAAATTGAAGTTAATAAAATTTATTTTTGGCATATGTAGATCTTTACTGTAATACCCAAATTTATAAATATTCTTGAATAATTTCTACTGGGAATTATTTTTCAAAGATCTGATATATGTGCATAGGCAGACACACATGTCATGCTTTGATACCAACTGTAACGACCCGCTATTTTGCACCATTCGCATCCGCACATATCAGACTTGAATAATTCAAAATACCGCATTGTTAATTTAAATTTGGCAAAACTGAACATATACAGTAAATAAATAACCACAGATCACAGACACAGAGTAATAAATGCAGTGGAAATAAAAGAGATAGTAGTTCATGAAGCTACTATATAAATGTATAAGTTACATCAGAGTTAAACCAGATACAATGGAAGAGTAATACGATACATCAGATACAAATCAGAATACATCACTGGAATCATCGAATACTAAAAGCAGAATAGGTGGCTGGATCTTCAAGCAAAGCTCCAACTTCAAAGGTGAGTCTCGAATACTGGTACACTCAGTCTGACCCGAGCGTAAAGAAAACACAAAACACTCGAGTCAGGATTAACATTCTTATATTTATAAATCTAACTCAAATGAAATAGCAACTGAAATACAAGTAACTCAAAGGATGTTTGGAATAACCATCCTTTAAGGATCCGTTAAACTATCTACTAGGTAGTAATGTACGCTAAGTAGATAATGTCTATCAGTAATATAAGGTATCAAAATAGTGTTAAGGCGTTACCATTATCCCCCTTAACACATTTTATATAAGCGTTATAGTCTATACAGCACTGTAAACTCCACCGTAAACTAGTGGGATATCAGGGAGTACTCCATAGGTATAACACAAAACAAATCATAGTGGTCGCGTATAAAGGGATCCAAGTATGACAAGGCACATGAGGCAATACCCAAGGTAGTGAAACTACCGTTTGCCTGATCCGAACTGGTGAGAACGCATCGCCGCAGCGATCGCAACACCACGAAACAACACTCCCAAAATCAAGGGTGCACCAATCGACAACAAGTAATAAGTAGTTTCGAAGAAGTGTGTTCGCTCGAGGTAGCTAGCCCCCATTTGGCCCGGCACGACTCCTGTTTTAGTCATTTCCAATTTGACACAAGTGTCAAGGCTATCCATTATCGTTCTCTTTCTTCAGTCATCACGTACATCATTTCAACCACTTCATTCTGGATTACACTCCGCATGTAGTTATTAAAGTGGTTTTCGGTTTAGACAGTGAGTATGTCCCTAACCGATTCCGGTCTCTTTAATAACCTTCGAAATTATAACACCGATTGGTCGTTTAATAAATTTCAAAACCAAATCAATTACAATTTCAATTAGAATTTGTAAATCAACACTTCAATTGTCTTTCTAAATCAATTTCCATAATTTACGTTTCAAATTTCTAAATTTCAATTTCCAAATTTTATAATTCAATTTCAATTTTAATTTAAACCGTTTCAAATATTGATTCAAGTTCGTATATAAGATTCATTCCGAAATCATTTAAATTAATTTAATTTAACATTCAAATCAATTTAACTTCATTTATCGATTTCATTCAATTATTCGTTAAGTAAATTTATCATTCAAACAACTTCTATTTAATTTCCAATTCACTAAATCAATTACTTAAGTTCAACTTCATTATATCAAAAACTTACAAATTTGAATTAAATTAGATTCGTCAAATCAATTCTTTAAATTACATGTCTTACGTTAATTTCAATAAATCACATTTTATTTCTTGTTAAAGAAATTCAATTTCACTTATTTCTTTACTTAGTTACAATTTCAAAACTCAATTAATAAAGAACTTAATTTCACTTATTCAAGAAGTTCAATTTCACTTAATAAAGAATTCAATTTCCTTTAACTATTAAATAATTCAATCTTATTTAATTATTAAATAACTTCAAAACTTAATTATTAACTAATTTCAAAACTTAATTATTAATAATTCCAAATTTTAAAACAACGTTCTTACATCAATTTCTTTATTAATATTTTATTTCTGATTATTAAATATTCACATTTCCTTTCAAAAATTCAAATTCCAACTTCATTTCAAAACCTTATTATTTACTCAAATAAAATCTTTATTTTATTTTTAAATCAAATTATTGACCAATCGGGTTTTATTTAATTCTCTATCCTAGGTCAAAGTTTAATTTGGGTATTTATCATTTCAACCCGATTCCAATTCAATTCAAAATCAAAGCATAACAAAGGGAACTTGCAGTGTGATAACTGGGATGGTGTCAAAGTAAATAAACAAGCAATAACAACAATCAATATCAATCCAATAATCAATTCAAATAATCCCGAAATAATCGTATTAATTCACATTGTTGTTTGTGTAAATTAATACAATTATTCCTAGAATCTACACTATCATTTCATGTAGATTAAAGATTATTACACTTATGATTCTATGCAATTCTACACTTGACAACAACTATTCAATTTCATACTTCATCAATTAATACAACATAATTTCAAATGGTTCAAGGGTAATTAACTATTTTTCTACGTGTCAAATAACTAAACATTTAAGGGGTCATATTATACAAATTTAACTAATCAAATTCAACACATATGGATTCAAATTTTTTAACTATCCTACGTGAAATTCGATTGCATAATATTTATCACTTTATACATTGCAATTTAACATCCAATATAAACAACAATCAATCAATCAATTATCAATCAAACTATATTATCATCGCATAAATGATTACAGATAATGGTGTCAGATGTCATGGGTGAACAGATACAGGTAATAGCATATATAACAGTGTAAATAACCAACAGCAGCATATTTCAATTGTCATTTCAATTTAAATCAAATTTAATAAATAAAAGAACATTAATCGTGAGTGATTGCTCACCTTTCGAAACTAGAGAGATTTGTCACAGAAATGGGTTACGAATCCAAGCACACATTTCAAAGCAAAAGCAGGATTGGCACGATTTCGACGAACAAAGCTGATATATAGAAATTGACAAAATCAAATCAGAAATGGATTGATGCAGATAGATGGTATAAGCGAATTTATATATGCAACTATATATAACTATATATATATATATAAATATATATGAAATTCAAACATATATTAAATTAAATATATATGTATTTCAAATCCATTGTTTTTAAGTTAAATCTCGTAAGTAAACACGACCCATCACAACTTTGTATAACATGTACATGTCAGGTATAAACTCATACCAAAAAGTTTGTAAAACAGATAACAGAGGAATAATACTTACCTATAAACTGATTGTATATATATAGCTTGTCAAATTTTTTTTTATATATTTACTATAAACACGAAAACAGAAAATCAAGGTACAAGATATACATATAATACAACTTAATATGAGTGTTAATATAAACTTATACCTTACACAAATCTTATAATAACCAGGTATAAACGTGAACTATAAACACACGTAACTAATATACTTCTATATATAAAATCTAATATACAACTAACATATTACATGACTAATGTAAACAAAAAAAAAACTATCTTTTCATAATTTATTATATAAAATCTCATGTAAACTTGGGCATACATAAATTATAAGTCAAATATAAAACCAGACTATGGAAACATATGCAGGCCATATATTTTAACAAATGTATACAGTTTTTTTTACAAGGACAACGATTCTTGCTTTCGTATAATAGTTAAACATACCAATATAAACAAATATATATAGATTCATGCACGCCTACCAACAGATAATATATATATTATATAACATACAATCTCACTATTTATATACCTTCACAGTAAAACATTTTATAGTGTATACTTTCATATAAGCAAAATATATATTTGTAACCTTTATGTATAGAAACATGTTATAAAACTTTATAAATTTCCATACGTAAATAAACTTATATATAAATCAACATATAATGATATTTGAGAAAAAACTTTTATATACATAAAACGGCAACCCAATACATACGCATATATAACCAGAAAAAACGAACATTTCCCAAAACAGAGAAGAACAACAATATGAAAGCAAGCTAAATCAATATTTAAACTAAATAGATAACTAATATAAAACCTTACCGCAGACTAAACGTAGTATATAACATTTAACTATATAAATACATATATACAAACGCATGTAGAGTCTCGGCAGGGGAGACGTGGGATGTGATGCGGCCACTGGTGGAGAGGCCCAAGGCCGTGCTCGGCATTGGAGGATGTCATGGTGATGGCGTGGAAACGTGGAGATGGTAATAGGTGGGTCATGCTTCATTGGTTTGCATGCATGGTGATGGTCTTGGCCTCTGCTGTTGGTCGGAGAGAAGCGGTGGCCGCTGGAAAAGTGATGGAGGAAATCACGGCCGCGTGGGTCCTAAGGTGGCAGGTTGGTCGCAGGCGATGGTGGGTAGGCGAAGTCTGGGTAGGGTAGGCTGCTCGCGGTGATGAGGTGGAAAGGAGATCTAAAGTGATGGCTTTTTTTTTGTTGCTCTGCACGAAGAAACTCAGGGGATTCCCAAAGAAAACTGATTAAATACAAGACTTTTCCCAAAGCAGAGAGAGGGAGATGAGCAATTTCTCACGCATGCTAATATGAATTCGATTGAAAAAATATATATATAAAAAATATATGAAGGCAAGACGTTAAACAACATATTTTTTTTTGAAACAAAGGACAAGCCGGTTCTCATTGAAGTAAGATGCAAATGGTACGTATTATTTTCATACAATGAACAGACACAAAAGGTAATGGGGAAGTGGCCTCAAAAATGTCAACCAGAAATAAATCAAAACAGGGAATAGCAATTGGACGCATTGGAAAAATGAAACAATATATGTTAAAACCTTTAGAATGTAGAAAGTCATTGTTGAATTCAATAAACGATAAATCAAATGTCTATTAGTTTTTTGTACGGGTATGTAGATGGAAAGACAGATGGAAACCAAAAGGATGTGAATCGGGTACCGATACGGTAGGCTTTACGCAAAGTGCAACGTACACCAGACCCCCGAATTTGACAATCGAATATAACGTAGAGATCAGCACGACGAGACGATCACAATGGTATATGGATATTGGCGGTACGATTTAATTATAAAAATTCGGATTTTCTAATAGCGGAAAATGCAAGAAAAACGCTGAAAAATAAGATCGACGGAGCCAAAGATGTCCGAATTTGGAAAAACGACAAACTGACATCTTGCTCAGAAGATGGTTTAGAATTTTTCTATGTAAAAATATTTAGGTTTCGAAAACATTTTATTTTCATTGCTTTTTAACTGATTAAATTGAAGTAAATTTACGCGCGAAATAAACTTTCATATTTTCGGACGAAAATTTACCAGTTGCTATGTTTAACTAGACGCATTCCAAATATCAAATTTATATTTCAAAATTTTATCGTTTAAAGTTTCACAAAATTTCAAATAATAACGTTATTAAAAACTGGTTAAATTTACGGGTTGTTACAAATTTCTACTGGGAATTATTTTTAAAAATGAATTTAAAATGTTTCTAACAATTTCCTTTTAGAGATCAAAGCTTAATTTTGTTTAAAAAGGAAGATATACATTTTTTCAATCTGTTGTTCTTAATCCTGTTAAGATACCAGATGCACAGATATATATACAAACATGCAGACAGAATTATCAATCAAACAATCACGTTCCACAATAACATCAAGCATGAACTCAGATATCAAAACATATAGATGGGTGAGTTTGCTCACCTTAGATTCCAGGAAAGAAAAGAACAGAGCTTGCTTTAATATGAAACAGGCTTGAAATTTTGCAAAGTTGAAATCTTTCTCTTTGATCTCTGGTTGAGTTGAATTGTTGCTTTACATTGAATTATTGTTTAAGTTTAAAGATGATGCTTCCTTCAGTTTATTTCTTGTTTTAGTTTGAGAGGAACGAACTGAATGAATGGAAGGTTGATATGTATGAGGTTGGTATATATAAAAAGAAGTTTACTGACTATCATTATTTTATTTGTATAATAGGCATGGCTGAAGTTGAAAGCATTAATGAGAGGTTGATATGTATGTGTAGCATACTACTCTTTACAAGCTGCATTTATAGAGAAGTTACTCTTTACTTGTACTTGTTTATGCACATGTTTATATTTTAGTATTATTTTCTATCTTGCACAACTCAAAGATGTTTATGTTTTCCGGTCTACATTCTTATTCATATTTTCCTTTTGTTCAACTTGACTATGTTTGCTTAGTCTTCATATATATTTATTGTTTTTATTAAGTATAATTTTGTTTGTGTTTTATTACTTGGTATTATTTTGTATCGATTTACTAAGATATATATTTACTTTATACTGAATAAAACTATATAATTTATTTATTTCGTAATATAGAGGAATTTCTAGAGTTCTAATTTGTTGTTTAAATTTTAGCAATTATTTGTTTCTTTATATATATTTTCCAAAATTTTATCTTATGTATTTTCATATTTATTTCTAAATTTAATACTAATTATTTTTATTATAAATGATTTATACAGAATTTATTTTAATTCGGGGAAACTCGCATCACTTTAATCAATTTATCTTAAAATTTTAATTCAAAAATTTATTTAATTATCAATTTAAATTTAGTTAAAATCTCGGGTCGTTACAAACTTCCCCCCTTAAAGAAATTTCGTCCTCGAAATTTACAGGCATGAAAAATAACACAGATAGATCAAAGATAGAGAAATATCTTTCCAGATCAAACTGTATATCCATTTTGTATTTGGCTCATCAAAGCAGAATATCAACAATTTAAAATTTTCAATTAATTCTAAATTTCCAATTTATTTAGAATTTCCTATTTCAAATTTCCAATTCCAAATTCATTAAAGTTTAAAAAAATGAAAAGATGATAGGAAAATGATGAAGATACTAAGTAAGGATTTTCTACAACGATTCGTAGAACCATCATCACACCGAAACTTCTTCTTGTAGCTGGTACGAAGCAATCAAAAAAATTTGGAATCGAATCAAAGAAGATTGACAAGAAAGTTGTTTCCACTGTTGCAGGGTATTGACCATTTATAGTCGTATTCCCTTGTCCCCTATCTCATCCTCTTCTCGCACTCAAACTCACAATCAGTGGATAGTAAGAGAATTTACGGAGGCATTCAAACGGATATCTTAGGGATACACTCATTCTAGGGATACTTCACCCTATATCTAACGAGCTACTTAATGTGTTATACTCCTGAGCTAAAGTTCAACCTTAGCTCTGATACCAAATGTGAACGATACAGATTTTTGCGCGTTCGAAAATCGACATCCGTACTTTACATCATACTCGAATGCAGTAGATTCGACCGTTCAAATCCGAGTCGCCGGAGCTTATAACACAGTTAAGTAAATAACACAGCGGAAGAAAAGGAATAATAAATTGATATACAATATCTGATACAATATCTGATACAATATCTGATACAACAGAGTGATACAATGAATATCAATATACATTAGAGATATGATAAAAGAAATAGCAGCGGAAAAGAAAACGATATCACCAGCAGCGGATAATCTCCATCTCCAAAGCGCCAATCCAAAAATAGCACGAACTCCCAATAACGAGGCACAAAGATAAGCAAGTGCAGTCCATATCCAAAGACTGAACTAGCTCCAGATAATCTACTGAACCTGACTATCTGAAAAACCCAACTCTAGACTGCCCGTGTAGAAAATTTTGAGCACCCAGAGTTTAGGAAAGAAACAATAAACTCCGGATCAGTCATGGGACTGGTGTGAGCAACAAAAACAGTTTATCTTTAAAAACAAATAGCAAAAGAATTTTAAAGTCAATTTGCAATGCTTTTGGAAAATGAAACTACCATAAGGCCTCCCGTACACACACACAATGCAAACGCAAAATCGGAGGAGATTTCTCCTTATGATAGTCAAAGATGCTTACTACGCAAAACAAATCATTGGATATTATTACTAGGGCATAGTGCAGAAAACATTTCGAAAGTATAATATCAATCTTAGCCAGCATAGGCATTTCACGTTATGCCTACTATAGCTACTATGTTCAATAGCAGGTTACCGCCACATTCCATAGCAGGTTATACAACTAAAACCGTACAAGGTTCGTATTGGAAAATGGATTTGCCAACAAATGGTCAGGCTAAGGAACTTCCTATGCCACGAAAGAACGCCTCTGGCTGGACGCTTCGAGAGACAACCTGCTCTCTGCCAAACAAGGCCGGCTACCCCCCTTTTCTGGGGAATATACAAAACCTCAGATATGCCACCTCCGGTCCTTTGGGACCTTTATCCGAGCGCTCGGTAATCAACATCACACATAATAAATAAAGTGTGTCCACATGAGTAAGTATCTGGGCTCCATACCATGATACTACCCTTTTCGAGAAGGAATGGTCATACCCTAGGGAAGCTACCCCTGAAACCTTGCCGCATCTTTCCTGTTTCGACCATTTCCGGGTTGTGAGGTCTGACGAAGTCTCGTCCACAAAGCTACGCTTTTTCACAAAGCCACGCTTTGATCACAAATGATCAATAAATGATCATCACACAGCAACACTCAGCATGCCACATTACCAAATTGGGAATATATCGCTGATAACCTTCAACTACATAACCTCTGAGCTCGTACGTCTCAGAGAAGGGTGTTAAGCTAAGAGAATAAATTCTCCGCCACCAAACAGAAATGTATTTGAAAGAAATCTGCTTTATATCTCAAAATGTAATGTCAGACATGTAACCATACAAGTCTGTTCCGGGTTTGAACAGAACCGAAGGCACTTCTTACGAAGCCCTTGCAAATCCGGATAATTTTCTAATCACGTCCGGACTTCCCGTCACTAAGGGTGATAAAACCTCTATATCGGAGATCAGCCGATGTAGAGTAACTCGACGGTAATCCTTCCGTTTTCAAAAACATCCGGTCTTCAACACCGGTCATCAAATGCGATCCATTACGACGTATCACATATTGGGAATGGGTTATACGACCCAAAGGTCCTTTCCCGGCTAACCCGAATAGTGAGCGAAATATTTAAAACATATGGATATAGGATTTCAATTAAGTCACAACTTAATAATTTAAAACTTTCTTTCAAATAGTTTAAACAAATTACCATTTTCAAATCTTTTAAACAAAAAGATTCAATTCACAAAGTTAACCCCATTCACAAAGATCCATTCATGGATTTCAAAACAATTTCTATTTCAATTGAATTAACTCGTTAAATCTTTAAGTCAAGATTTAACTTATAGCTTTCAAAACTCGTTTCTAAAGATTCATTCATAGCCTTTCAAAACAATTTTTATTTCAAGTTGGATTAACTCATTCGGTCTTTGAATCAAAGACTCATTTCATAGTTTTCAAAACATTTCAATTTCATTTTAAATTTGAAACCTTTCAACACAATTTAGAAATCCTTTCTTAAAATGAAAGCTATTATTATTTGAAAGCAAGTAGTTTTCGTTTTGGAAAAATCCAGTTCTATTTACACGAGTTAAAACCCTTGAATTAAATTCAAATTCCCAAATCAAAAACCTTTAAAATGGTTTAACCCATATATAACTTATACAGCATCTTTAATCCCTAGTTTCAAATCATAGGATTCAATTTCAAACTTGAATTCAAATTTAAATCAAATTATTTAAATTTTCAAAACTTAATCAAGTTATTCGAAAATAAGTTTTATCTTTGAAATTCCATTTCAAAAGCTTTTCACTTTAAACCCAAATTTCCAATTACAAAATCAATTGAAATTAAAATTTCATTTTCAAAAACATCAAATTTAAATTATCTGTGACTTAACCGATTTCCACGTGAAATCCATATTTGTGTGTGTAAAGGTGCAGTCCAGGGGTTTCACACAGTAGTGCAATATCATTCAATCATCACAGATCAGAATACAGAAATATAGTTGATAAACAATATAAGTTATAACGCTTATCGTTCATTCATAGATTCATAGATATATATATCACAGATAAGTAAATTACAGATCACAACATAAATCAGGATGCATCACAAATCAAGGATATCAAACAATTCACATTCAATAGAATCCAAACATTCATAAGTAAGGTCAGTTAATTGTCTGATTAATTCAAATCAGATTAATTTCTTATGAATTACTAATCCTGGTTAATCAACATCGATAAATTACAAATTATTTTGATTAATTATTCTTTAATCATTTATTAATTAACCATTTGTAATAAATTAATTAACCTTTAATTATAATTCATCAACCTTTAATTATTAAATAATTAACCTTTAATTATTTAATTCACCATTTAATTAATTATCTTTAATTAATTACTTTAATTAATTATTCCTCAATTAATTATCATTCCTTAATCACCTTCATTTATTAATTAATTACTCTTAATCAAATAATTATCTTTAAGTATTTAATTACCCTTTAATCATCAATTAAGAAATTGATTAATTATTCTTTAATCACTATCATTAAGTAATTATCCTTAAATTACTCATCATTAATTAATTAACTCTCAACAAATTAATCAATCCTTAATTAATACTTAATTAACTTTTTATTAAGTAATTATCAATAAATTTCAAATTAATGATCTTTTAATCTTAAGATAACCCATTTTTCTTAATCACTTATTTAATCACATCATCAATTTCTATTTGAAAACACTTAAAATTTTTTAAATAAATATTCCAATAAAATTATTCAAAACCCAAAACTATTTTAAACATATTTTTTAATTTGAAAATCAGATCTTTGAAAACTTGACTTAAAACTTGTTTATAATTAAATTTGGCTTCTAAAACATAGTTAATATATCTTGAAATCTTGATTTAAATTTCCATTGCTTTTAAACCTTTTTATTATTTATTTTAAATTTCTAAAACCCGCTGTACTTCAAATAAACCGAGCCAAACATCAATTATCTCGAGACCAACCTCGAGTTCTCGTACATCATTTATTTCCCCGAGTCATTGCGTGAATTCTTCGAGTCGTACCCAAGAATTACTTCGTCTTCCCCAAACTCGAATCCCATCAGACACAAGAACATGATCATGCACGTGCACATCACCTTGCCGCCACTCCAATAATCACCGTGACCCTCAATAAGTCATCGACGACAACCCCGACATAATCGACCACCCAGAATCCCGATCCACCCCGAAGAACAAAATAGAACATATTCGATCCCAACAGGCTGTAACTAGATCACCAAAAATCGCTTCGTCCCGTCGCGTGATGGCACTAGAATCCACGCGACTCTGGCTATAGTTGCTCAGATGATCAACGAAACCTCTCTCCCTGGTCCGATCTCTTTTAATCCACTATCGATGACGAACTTTGCCTGCAAATCTCGACGAACAAAACACCTCCAAAACCCTATTCCCAGCAAGATCGTCAACGATGGTGACTAAAAAAATACGATCCCATTTTTTTTCCTGACCTACAACACCCATGCCTTCTTCCATCATGATCACGACGCTTATAAACTTGCCGTTCGACGGATTTTGGCAAAACTACAGTTTCCGTTCAACCTTGGATTTCTCGTTAATTTCATGCTTAAAATTCTTGAAACAATTACTAAAAATCATATATTTGCAATAAAAATCTAGTTGTGTAGTCAGAAATTGAAGTTAATAAAATTTATTTTTGGCATATGTAGATCTTTACTGTAATACCCAAATTTAAAAATATTCTTGAATAATTTCTACTAGGAATTATTTTTAAAAATGAATTTAAAATGTTTCTAACAATTTCCTTTTAGAGATCAAAGCTTAATTTTGTTTAAAAAGGAAGATATACATTTTTCAATCTGTTGTTCTTAATCCTGTTAAGATACCAGATGCACAGATATATATACAAACATGCAGACAGAATTATCAATCAAACAATCACGTTCCACAATAACTTCAAGCATGAACTCAGATATCAAAACATATAGATGGGTGAGTTTGCTCACCTTAGATTCCAGGAAAGAAAAGAACAGAGCTTGCTTTAATATGAAACAGGCTTGAAAATTTGCAAAGTTGAAATCTTTCTCTTTGATCTCTGGTTGAGTTGAATTGTTGCTTTACATTGAATTATTGTTTAAGTTTAAAGATGATGCTTCCTTCAGTTTATTTCTTGTTTTAGTTTGAGAGGAACGAACTGAATGAATGGAAGGTTGATATGTATGAGGTTGGTATATATAAAAAGAAGTTTACAGACTATTATTATTTTATTTGTATAATAGGCATGGCTGAAGTTGAAAGCATTAATGAGAGGTTGATATGTATGTGTAGCATACTACTCTTTACAGGCTGCATTTATAGAGAAGTTACTCTTTACTTGTACTTGTTTATGCATATGTTTATATTTTAGTATTATTTTCTATCTTGCACAACTCAAAGATGTTTATGTTTTCCAGTCTACATTCTTATTCATATTTTCCTTTTGTTCAACTTGACTATGTTTGCTTAGTCTTCATATATATTTATTGTTTTTATTAAGTACAATTTTGTTTGTGTTTTATTACTTGGTATTATTTTGTATTGATTTACTAAGATATATATTTACTTTATATTGAATAAAACTATATAATTTATTTATTTCGTAATATAGAGGAATTTCTAGAGTTCTAATTTGTTGTTTAGATTTTAGCAATTATTTGTTTCTTTATATATATTTTCCAAAATTTTATCTTATGTATTTTCATATTTATTTCTATCTCAATTATTTATTTCTAAATTTAATACTAATTATTTTTATTATAAATGATTTATACATAATTTATTTTAATTCAGGGAAACTCGCATCACTTTAATCAATTTATCTTAAAATTTTAATTCAAAAATTTATTTAATTATCAATTTAAATTTAATTAAAATCTAGGGTCGTTACACCCACAAACGATGGATAACTCCTTATCGGTTGTATCACATATAATCCTAACCAATGTTTCAGTGTCCTAACCTCATTTCAACCTTGAGTTTGCTCAACAAATCAAAAGAAATTATTCACTCATACTTACCATATCATGGCAGCCTAAGTATAGTATATGTACCTTGAGTTTTCTCAACAAATACATATAGTTATCTTACCCCGTCTATTCAATATATTAATAATACTACACATAACATCCATAGCATGAGTTTGCTCTACAACTAAAGGGGTATGCAAGTAATTTATTAATATATATATATAGTAGAGGACAACATTATATTGAAGATTCAGAATCTTTAATATATTATATTGAGTGATATCGACTTATGAAATAATGTATTTCTCATGAAATACCCTCATGAATCTAGTGTCAGACACATCAGAAATCACGATACACGTACGTTTATGTATGTATTTATTCCTTATGTCTATTTGGGTTTCTTTAATGTTCCGCCTTTAATTTATACATTCATATCATATAAGTTTTATTGTTATATAACTTTTATATTTGCTATTACTTATACAATAGTCTTATGTATAATATTTTATTTAATTATATCTTATTTAATTAATTTATATTAATTAAATATTTAATTAATTTTATACTAGTATTCCAATACAACATTTATATTGGACATATCTACTATAACCTTTTGTAACGACCGAAGTTTTCGACCCTCGAAAATCGACACTAATACGTCCATTATATTGTGTGTCGAGCAATCGAATGCCAGAAAACTCGATCGTTAGGGGGAAAAGAAAGAAGGAAGAAGATAAAAAGAAAACTAAACGTACAGAATCTCTATAACAACCCGTATATTTGGACCATTTAAATTGACAATAATCCATACATGTCAACTTAAATAATACAAAATACGAATCATTATGGGATTATAAATACATAAATGTAAATGAGAATCAATACAACATCACAGACACAGAATAATGCAGCGGAAAATACATCATCATAATAGCAGTTCATGAAGCTACTACATAAAATACAACAATGTCTTAACATCAAGTGACTAATACAAAAATGTCCAACAGACTAGGACATCAATATAGGAATAGAAATAGACTGATAAAGATAAATGCTAAACCTTCAGCATCTTCAACCAACCTTGATCAGCAAACTGGATAGCTTCAGACTGACCCGAGCATATACAAAAAGAAACACTCGAGTCAGGACTCAAAATCTTATACAAGAAAAACAAGTGCAAGGGAAAAGTCCATAACTTAAAGATGAATAAAATAACATCTCTAAGGATCCGATAAACTATCTATATATACAATAGAATACGATAGATAGATAATGTCTAATCAGTAAAGTACGATATTAAAATAGTGTTAAGGCGTTACCATAATCCCCTTAACACATTTTATTCCCAAGAGCATATACAAGACCGTAGTTTCCCCAAAACCGGAAGTCACCAGAGGGCAATCCATATACTAAAGGTACAAACCAAAACGTAGTGGTCGCGAATAGGATAATCAGTATGACAAGGTACATGAGGCGATACCAACTAGGATACTAGTAGTTGCGTGATCCGGACTGATGTTGAGCATAGTAGCTACTACCTCAACACCGCGAAACAACACTCCCAAATCAAGGGGTGCACCCAAATCGAATCACAAAAGTAATAGATATGGTATCGAAGAAGTGTGTCCGCTAGAGGTGGCGAACCTCAATGGCCCGGCGCGGCTCCTGTTTTAGTCATGTCAGGGGTCATCCCATATCGTTCTCTTTCTTCAATCAACGCGTTCACCAAACCATTCACTTCGTTCTGGATCAACACTCCGCGTATACTAGTTATTAAAATGGTTTTCGGTATCGACAGAGAGTATGTCCATATCCGATCCCGGTCTCTTTAATAACTACGTATTTTTACACTGATGGTCATTTAAGTTAAAGTTTAAATAAATCAAAGTCCAAAAGTCAAGCTGCAAATTTGACTTTCACAATTTGTCATTTTCACAATTCAATTTATTTCAGATATTTAAAATCATATTTCTCGATGAAATTTATGGTTTAAACATTTGAGTTAACAATATAATTAAGTATTCAAGTTCAATTTAATAAATCTCACTTATTAAATTTAGTTAATGGTAAATTTTTAGTTCACATCATTTAAACCAAATTCTATTCATTTCAATTCGTATTTACATTCATCGTTACATTAACCATAATCATAAATTTTATTAAATCAATTTTATTAAATTTAAAAATCATTTTAAATTTAAATTACCACTAAATTAAATCCCTAAAACTTAGTTAGTTTCGTATTCCACTTAAGTCAAATTTTCTAAATCTCAAACTTAATTTACGATAAGTTTCAAATCTATTTAATTAAAATCGATTTCAAGTCTAAATCTAACAAATCTAATAAAATTTCAAATTATTAAATTCTAAAACTTCCTTGTTTTTAAATCTCATTTCAAATAAATTTGCCAATTCATTTTATTCAATTAAATAGGTTTATTAATCCGTTTCAATTAAACTCCATTAATTTATTCCTATTAATTTATTTCGATTTAATCCATTAATTAAATCCATTAAGTTCGTTACCTAATTTCCAAACAAATTGTTAAGTTCGTTCCTTAATTTCAAATAGATTTCAATTTCAAAAACAATTTTGTTGACCAATCGGGTTTCTTATTTTTAATTATCTATCCTAGGCCAAATTGTTTAATTGGGTATTTATCATTTCAACCCAATATTATTAAATATAAAACAAAGCATAGCAAAGGGAACTTGCAGTGTGATAACTGGGATGGTGTCAAAGTAAATAAACAAGCAATAGCAAACATACATAACAATTTAACAATTTATTCAAATAATCCCGAAATAACCATATTAACTTACATTTGTTATTTATGCAAATTAATATAATTATTCCTAGAATCCACACCATCGTCTCATGCGGATTAAAGATTATTACATTATGGTTTCACTTGGTGTCTATTATCAAATTTCTACATCAATCATACGTTCAATGGTTCAAAGTGTAGTTACCGCTATTTCTACGCGACGATTTATTTAACGTCCAAAGGGGTCAAGTTCAACATATATAATCCATTTTAAATTGTTGGTTATCCTATACCAATTTCAATTTCATATTTATATTAACAACCACATTCAACATCACATAACAATTTTAGTGTCACAACTATTTGTCGTAAACTAACAATATTCAAATTTAACTTGCATGGCGATTTACAAATTTTATTTCAACAAATTTAACAATCAACCATTTAATATCCAAATTAATATTCATAACAATTATCACTTGATTATCATAGCATAATAGACTGAGTCGTGAATAAAATATTCACCTGGCGTGGTTAGAGATTGGACGACGAAGCACGAAGATGGATGGATAGGAGACGCTAACAAGCACGACGCAAAACGAACACAACTGCAATCAAATAAGAGGATTATTCAGCAATGGTTTTATACAAGGTATATATATATCGATTGTATATATATGTAAACCATACCGAAAATAACAAAGCTAGATAGATTCAAACAAACTGGGTGAAGGCTAGGACCCTGAAGCGGTTGCTGGAAACACACACAGTAACACTGTGAGTACTAGGTATATAATATATATACCGTAACCCATATATATTATATAAATAAAACAGTTTATATATATACAAAGCAAGCAACAGTTTATAAAATAATGACGATGCTTGTTGGAGCCTTCAACTACACGAGTGGGGTAGGCTGATGTGTACGTGGAGGTGGCTGCAGGGGGTTTGCAGTGGAGGGGAGGCGGTTGCAGGGGAAGTGGGCACGGAGCTGGTAGTGGAGTGGTTGCACGGGGTGGCCGAGTGGAACTGGGGAAGCAGGGGGTAGGGACGGAGCGGGGCTGGCAGGGGAAGCGGCTGGGTGAGGACGGGGCAGAACTGGGCTGGGGTTGGGGAACTGGGCTGGGGACGGGGCAGTTGGGCTGGGGACGGGGCAGCTGGGGACGGGGAAGAACTGGGCTGGGGACGGGCAGTGGATGCTCGGGCTGGTGAGGAGAGGGTGGTGGCGTGTGGGACGTGGAGGCGGAGGCGGAGGCCGGTGGACGTGGACACGGCGGAGTGGGGATGTGCGCGTGGGGAAGGGCAGTGCGGCACAGCTGGTGGCGCGCGGCGATGGTGACGTGGGTGGCAGGGGCTGGTGGTGGCTGGTGGAAGCGAAGGTGGAGAGGGCGATGCGGTGGTGGTGTGGTGTGGTGGTGCGGGCTGTGGAGGAATTTGTGCAGTGGAGGGGAGAGGGTGGCAGCATGGAGTAGTTTGTGCAGTGGAGGGGGAGAGTTTCATTTCTTCTCTGGAGGGAAGACAAACAAAAGAATAAAAGAAAGATGAGGGGAGAGAAAATGAGCACGTACCAGTAGCAGGAGCAGGAAATGAAAAGCAACTGATGCAGAGGAATTTATTAGGACAGAGGTAGCAGATATATACAGAAAGGTTTACAGTTCCCATGCTAATGCAATGATGATTTTGCACAGTGGTGGCTATTGGGTTTCTGAAGGGACAAGGGCCTTTTGAATTTTGAGCGGGAAACGGTTTGGGTACTAGTTTGTAATCCGTTGACCAATTATAATTTGCAACGCCGAACTCCGATTGACACAAATAAATATACCGTTTTGATCAGCGCGACGAGGCGAACGCAACAGTATGAAGATATTGATGGTTTGACACTGTTTGCGAAGTGGTAAATCTTATTGAACCATTTGCTCGAGCGACAATTTAACTAGCAATTAAAAGCGGAATTTGACGAAACGAAGTGCGCCGTCATGATCAGAATATTTTTCTTATGCAACATTGTGAAAAATATTTAAGTTCGGACGATAGAAATTACACTAAGAATTTAAACTAATAGGTAAATGCGACGAACGAAATTGACTTCAATATTATTCGACGAAATTTGGCGTACGCCTATGTCTATCTAGACGCATTCCAAATGTGAAGTTTGAATAGCAACGGAAGTTGTTTGTGAAAATTTGCAATTTTCTATTACAGAGAATGCAGCAAAACACCGAAGAATAAGATCGACGGAGCTAAAGATGTCCGAATTTTGAAAAACGAAAAATGACGTCTTTGTCAGAAGATGATTTAGAATTTTTCTATGTAAAAATATTTAGGTTCGGAAGATAAAAATTTCGCGTTTTAAATGAACTGATGTGCAATAAAATGCGAACGAAATTTACTGCGGTATTTTCCGACGAAACTTTACCCATATCTATAACCATCTAGGCGCAATTTAGAAACAAAGTTTGGACGTTAATTGAAATCGTATGTAAGTTTCACATTTTATATTAAAATAACGGTTCAAATTTTTTTAAAATTGGATCGGAATTTCAGGGTTGTTACAATCTCACAGCGGAACGAATAATCTATAATATACATCAAATCTTTACAGCAAACAAACTGCAATATATGTGTATACAAAATATCAATCAGAGTAGACTAACCTATTTTAGCTTGGACAGTTATAACAGTCTGTCCTCAGAATTGTTGATAAATTCAAAAACGAATATAGCAGAAAAATAACCATATACGTAAATACATCTCTGGGCCTCCAGCTCAACTTCTGAAGCTCCAAAGCACCCAGACTAATCTGTAATATGCTCGGCCTGACCCGAGCATTATAATAAAATAGCATCCAAGTCAGTTTGGAAAACTAGCATGAGAAAACACACCCAATTGGATTTAAAGTTATAAAAAAAATCTTTGAAATCTAAATTATCTCGTAAGATGACGCCGCACTTAAACACGGATGGGTTTTTACCTTACGATAACCAAAAAATTTATATAGAAAATCCATTTATATTATAGTAATGTCTAGGGTCAAAATAAAATATGAATATAAATGAAATGCTTGCATCTCATGTTTCAGCATAGTTGGGCACAACTAATTCTGTACGGCGCATATTGGAGAATGGATTCCATACAATGACTAAGCTACCGGGGTACCGCCCATCACGGTGCATCTCTAGACAAAATAACACCAAGGACCTCGCCTGGATCCCCTGCCAACATAGAAACGGCCTACCCCTTACTGGATAGTACCGAATATGATCACCCTGCTTTTTAGGCCCCAAAGCATACAAATTTTAGAGATAATAGCGACTCTAGATAGGGATGATCATATCCTATTTGGAAGCGACCCACTTAGCCCTGCTGCATCTCCCATGTTTTAGTCATTCCCGGTTGATGAGGCTTGAGCCTACGTTTTACCTTTTATATAGCACTTCCCGCTTGGAATGCTAACACTGCCTTCCAAGCAACAATGCAATATCAGCATTCATCCATACAACTTCGTTCTGGGACTAAACGAAACACTTGAGAGCTCCATCTCCAATTCCATCATCTTCAAGATGTCTTCACTTCGAAACGCATTCATTGGATCAAAGTGGTTTTTGGATAACATACCCGATCTCGGTCTCTTCGAAACAACTTTCCGATAATTCCCGGTAAACTCAACCCCGATTCTTTAGGAAATAAACAGTCAAAGATAAGATCGGAGGTCACCTCCTAACCATTAGTGGACGGATTTCCTTATCATTGTCCTAGGAGAACAAAACAAGATTTATACGCACAGTACATCATCATTGGAGATGAGTGTGCCATATTATTTACGTGTTTATCATAGATATTTTCAAAGTTACGTTTGGGTCTAATTTCGATGGTCGATTGTTTAGCTATAGAATTACAAACATTCAATCATGGATTTATTCCATAGGGAAAACCAACATTGGTTAAGCACATAAGCAATCACTAGCCTCCTTTTATAAATCTTTCATAAATAAAAATCACTTTGTAAATTACTTGTATATAAATACCTTTACAAAGATATACTCGTAAATCCCTATATTTTAATACTTAGAAAATATCCATATACTTATCTCCACAGTATAAGTATATTTACAAAACTGAGAAAGATTTTCTTTTTATCCGACTCAAAAATCATTCATGAACTCCTTATAATTCTCTAAAACCATTTTATAAATCTCCAAAAAAACCATTTATAATCCCTTTATAAAAATTTAATCACTTATAACTCTTTGCACATTTTCAAAAATCATTTATAAACCCTTTATAAATCTCTAAAACCATTTATAAAACTTCTTTTATAAATATATAAACCCGTTTATTAAGTCCATTTATAAATATCTAACCATTTATAAAACTCTTTCACCTTGTAATTAATCTTTCCTTACGTCTCCAAACTATTTTATAAATTTCTTTTACAATCCAAGTTCATTTATAAAACTCTATTTATGAGTCTCGAACATATTTATAAACAAATAAAGATCATTTACTTCTAAACAGTATTATATAAAAATAATTATTAAAATTAAACATTATGAATAAATCATTATAAATCTTAAAATATCTTAAAACAATTATTAATCATTTCAAAAACAATAATAATTAATCTTTTACCCTTATTATAAATAGTAATAATTTATTTTCAAAACCTTATTAATAACCCTTATTATTAATTTCAAAACATAATTATTATTGAAATAATTAACCTTTCAAATTATTAACATTTTGATAAATTCTTTAAAATAATATTAACTAAAAACAAATAACTTTAAAATAATTCTAATATAATTAAATAACCTTAAAATAATATTACTATAATTAAATAACTTTAAAATAATATTAACCATAAACAGATAACTTTAAAACAATTCTAATATAATTAATAACCTTAAAATAATATTACTATAATTAAATAACTTTTAAATAATATTAATATAATTAAATACTTTAAAACAATATTAATATAATTAAATAACTTAAAACAATACTAATATAATTAAATACTTTTAAAACAATATTAAATGTAAATAAATCATCTTTAAAAAAATATTTCTAAAACCCATTTTCGGATCATTTTCGAATTAAAAATCATTTCCTGTCTTAAATCAAATTTCAATTCAATTGCAATTTATAGTATTTCAAAATACTAATTTCAGACCAATAGCCGCTAAACGCTCAACCAATATTGATATTGATTTTCTATAATCACTAGGTTTTTGTTTTTAAACACAAAACAATGTTATAACCATAGTGTCCACAATCAGGTTCATTATTCAATAATCCATATAAAAGGAATATTATCGAAACAATTCAACAATAGCGAAGAATCCAGTTGGATCCCTCCAACCTGTCCCATTGCATCACAACAGTATATAATCACAAAAAATAATCAACTGCTTCGCGGTGGGATTCATATACAAAGGGTCATCCGCTCTTACACGGAAACGTAATAGGGTCTCATCCGCTCCAATAGGCGGGAATATTCAATCCAACTAATATAAATATAGTAATTCATTCAAACAATCATCCAACAATTTTTATCAGCTATATATCATACTAGTTAACAGAAAAGGTGAGTTTAACTTACCGAAATTTTTGTTGTCGCCGAGGGGTTCCGATTTGGAACTAAAATCGAACGACGTCTGATTTTAGCCCAAATTTCAACCGTCTCCAAATCCAACCAAACTAACTCCATCGCGAATCTTTTGTCATCACAATCGCAAAGCAAAAATCCTCACCTCGATTGGACCTCGTATGAAGGAGTTATTAAACTTTTAAGTTCCGATAATTAAATTTATAATATACTAACTAATTACACAATTAACCAAATTACATTTATTTAAACTCCTTCTTCTCCAAACATCTCTACCCCCTAAACAGGATATGCACACTCCTCCCTACATCTGTGCACGTGATTGATGATACGGAGCCTCGCTCCCCGATTCTTCAATTGAATCTCACGATTCTCCTTCCCTTCGCAAGAGCTCCGCCATCAACCCAAAATCGTGCCGCCCAAACCTCCAGCGTAAAACGCGACCTGTCCTCCTCTAGCCCCTATAGCAACCGTCGATCCCCTCCAACTTCGATTGGACACCACGATACTTTGCACCGAGGTGCTATTTCACCTTACGAACTCGAATTTGAACCCCACAATCATCAATTCGCCTTCAAACTCAAGAAAATCAAAGCCCTAGTTCCCATACAAGCAAGAGCTCCACTGTCAACATGGTCGCACCTCTAAATTTGCTGCTGAGTCCACCAAACTATGGTCAATCGAAGATCCATTCAATTGCAGCTTAAAGATGCGAACTTTATATTTTTGTGAATTTCTTTGGATTTGTTTTGAATTGCCAAAGTTTGGATTCTTTTTTCTCCTGGTTTGAATTAGTTAAATGAGAGAGGGAAGGAGTATTTAAAAGGAAAAACAGGGTATTGTCATGAAAATGTAGAGGTACGGGCTGATGTACGGTTGGATATGGTTATAAACTAATATATATATATATTTTAATTTTAAAATATTCAACAAAATATACCTGAAAATTCCAAGTCCAAACGAGGCATGCCGCTTGGTGTCTATATGTTATACGCCAATTCCAAATGCAATGGAACTTGTTTAGAGACCTAATTAGATCGTATGCATAAGATAGCTTTTTGAACCAAATTATTATATTAAATTTTCAATATTAAATTCTACGCGTTTCGATCTTGAACGACCAAACGATTCATTCGATCATCATGAAATTTTACGGTGTATTATAATTCATTGTTATGGATCTAATGAAACTGGTTTCGTTGAAATCCGAGACACCGCCCCGGAAGGCTATTTTTATATGTTAATTAAAATGAGTAAATTTCAAAATCAGTTAAATCACTTTTAAATCTAATTTAAAAGTTTTATTATCTTCATTCTTATTAAATAGAATTTAAATAAGCTTTGAAATTATTTTTATCCAACTTAAAACCCAAGATTCAATTATTTAAACAATTTCAATTATTAAATTCAACAATTAAATTATCCAATAAATCGTTATATTTGAAATTCAAGTTATTTAACATATAAAAATAACTTTTCAATTTTTAAATTTAATTAAATATCCAATGTCAAATGACTAAAATTTTGGATCGTTACACCTTTATAACGTATGCTATAACCATTATAATATAACACATATATCTTATTTATGCGTATTTTTATTTAATTAACTAACATTTAATTAATATATTTAATTAAATAATTTTAATTAAATTATATTAATTTCAAAATTTATCTTATATACATACATGTATGCTTGTGTTATCTTAAACACTTTAAGATAACATAACATATATCAACATATATAATACATGCATATAAGTATTAATTAATTAAGTCATTTAATTAATTTATTTTATTAATCTTATTAATAAATTTTTAAATTTCGAAACTAATATTTAAATAGTTTCGAACATTTTGAAGTTTTCATTACCATTTCAAACATTTTGAAAATTTACGTTATGTCATAACCTTTTATAATAAACATGTTTTAATTTAAATTTAACTTTTAAATTTAAAATCATGTCTTAATTTTCAAACCTATTTTGAAAATTAGCCAAAGGCCCAATTCAAGTTGGGCCTTTTCTATTAGGGGCAATCTTTGGGCTCACATCCCTTTTAGGCCAGGCAGGTAACCAGGTAGAACAGGGTACTTGATTACCCAATTCCAATTCTAGACACCACCTTTCTAGACACCGTACTAAGTGCACAGGCTTAATTAGTTAGCCCTAACATGATTAATTTAGACCATATAGGCTATTGGGCTCTGATACCATTGAAGGAACTGGGCCAACTTGCAGCGGAAGAAATGGGTGAATTTCTAAAAATTTACCCTTTTTAGATCATTAATGGGCCTATGAAGTCTAAATGTATTTAGATCTTATCCAAATTTCTTTTAAATAAAATCAGTATTTTATTTCATACCATATTTTGTTTTATTGATTTAATTCTAAAACAATCAAGAATGGGATATAAAAATAAGGTTTGAATATATCAAATATATTCATTCCTTAGTTGTGTGACAGAATAGTTAAACATAAGTATGATCAATTGATAACATGATGTATATGAATAAATAAGAATAAGTTTAAAGTCAATCACATAAGGGACAAAGGGGAAAGAAATAAAAGATGACAAAGATGATTGATTCATCTTTCTCTTTTTGACAAACTTGATTTATGTAGCATTCAATTAGCAGTCGATGAATCATTTGACATAAGAATAGGAATAGCCAAAATAATTCGTATGCATATACTACTGCCTCATTTAAAATTGTTTGATATTAATAAAGCATTTAAATTATACAATTTGAAATATAAACACTAAGTTTTATACGTACATATACATATAGATGTAATTATTTGTATATAAAGATTAACCCAAAATTTCTTAATTAATTCAAAATAAACCATATTACATTTAAATTTTCTGATGTATTTATGAACTTATGTAAACTTAAATTAGTTAACATAATATATATGTATACAATTAAATCAAAAGATTCAACCTATATAAAAAAAATCAAAACAAAAGTGAAACATACAAAACTGAGCAATATAATAACATTCCTTTGAATACTTAAAGAAAGATATTAGTCATGTCAAATACGGTAACAAATTTATAAATGTATTGTAATCAATTTATTATCGAAGCATCCTTTAATCATATGTAGGTTTCAATTACAATAAGATGCAAATAATAAGAACAAATAAACTTTCAAGTCTAAGAAGATCAAACCTATATGAATAAATAATTTTTTTTCATTATTATTGTAAAAAAAAAGGTGAAATATACTAAATTAAGCAATATGTTAAAACCTTTGAATACTTAAAGAAGGGTAATTGTGATGTCAAATAAGGTAACAAATTTAGAAATCTATTGTAATCAGTTTATTGTCAAAACATTATTTAATCATATGTAAGTTTCTATTACCGCACAAATGCAAACGATAAGAATATATAAACTTTCAAATCAAAAAAATTACACTTTGATTTGTATGGTTAAACATAGATCTAAAATTAAAATATTTTCTAATCACATACAAGTTTTAATTTTGATTTATCTAAATAAAAACAATCAATTCATATAATAAACAATTCAAACTACATAAACCATTTTCAAATCAAATGAGACAATATTATACACATAGAAATTATGATATTCAATTTTATTCATTAAAACATTATATTAAAATTATTAGAATAAGAAGATCATACCTTAATTCCAAAGCCTTGAAGTACACCTTGAAAGATTGAATTTTTCCTTTAGATGTAGCCAAAGAATCGTACCTTGAACGTGAAAGTGTGCTCTGGATCGTGTAATATGGATATACGATAATACAGAATATAGTGATGATAGCTATACAGTAAATAGTGCGAAATATAAGAGCAGTATGATAAAAATAACACCAGAGATTTTTATACTGGTTCGGAGCTCCGTCCTACGTCCAGTCCCAGACTCCTTCTGGAATTTCACTAAAACATCAACCCTCACTTAACCCGGAGGAACAGGTCTATACAATCCCTGAGCAACCGAATAGGGACCTGAGCAGCGGAATAGGATTTCGCCTTAGCAACCGAAGAGGACTTCACACGCCTGAGCAGCGGAACAGGACTTTAACAAATACAAAATATTTTTTGACTTTTTGTGTTCTGATAACACAGATAAGTCTGTTTATAGTGCACCCTTCCTATGATCTTCTCCTCGAGTATAAATATGTATATTTAAAGTTTATGAAGATTAGAAAGGAATAGTATTGCTTAGAATATGATATATAAATCTATTTCAAGCAATAAGTATGTTAAGAATGCTGAATATTTGAGAGTATAGTCGCAAGAATATTCAAGTGAGTTAGATAAGAGAGATAAGCAGATTGAGTTTTTAGGAATGAAGTTAGGATATGTATTTATAGTTGTTAAATAGCAGCGACCATTGGCGAAGAGTTTCGGTTGAAGCGTCGCGTCCAAATCTCTTCGTAGAGATTCGTAACTCTTCACGAATGATCGTGTCTTTTCAGAAAATATAGCTGTTATAGAAATTCAGTCAACTGAGTCTCTGGGTCAGTCGACTAAATATTCAAATGATTTTTATTATATATTATATATATACTTATGCAACTGTGCATGTTGCACAGATACTAGCAAGTCGGTCGACCGACCTACCAGGTCGGTCGACCGACCTGGTATTATCTATGCAATTTGCACAGTTTACACATGTATATATAATATATATATATATATTATATATGATTCTAACTTTAAAAACTTTGATAATATATATATATAATATGCTTATATATATGTATAAATCATTTGAAAATAAGAAGATTATATATATAAGCTAATATATACGTAAACGAGGATAGATCTTAACAATATTGACTTAAGACTCAAAACAAAATAATATAAAAGTTGATGCACCGATTTTGTTATCTTGTCTCCATGTAGTATATATTATCTTTTTTTCATAACAGTCGTCGAATATGTATGTTGTAGTGATAGATTCGTGTCATGAATCAAAACCAAGTCTCAACATTCTCCCCCTTTTTGATTGATGACAACCTGTAAATAGATATAGATTTCGACTGTATATAATATAATATGAATACTTACTCCCCCTGAATCTTTGATATATATCCTGCATTCTTAATGTTAGTGATAATTTTATCATCTTAACAATATTGACTTAAGACTCAAAACAAAATAATATAAATGTTGATGCACCGATTTTGATGTCTTGTCTCCATGTAGTATATATTCTCTTTTTGTCGTAACAGACGTCGAATCTGTATGTTGTAGTGATAGCTTCGTGTTATGAATCAAAACCACATCTCAACATTCTCCCCCTTTTTGACTGATGGCAACCTGTAAATAGATATAGATTTCGACTGTATATATATAATATAATATGAATACTTACTCCCCCTGAATCTTTGATATATATCATGCATTCTTAATGTTAGTGATAATTTTTTCCCCTTTGTCATCGACAAAAAGGAATAAAGAACATGAATAATCGTATGATGCATGTATAGATATTCAAATCATAGCAATAAAAGAAACAAGCATTCATACATTGCAACATCACAGATAAGAATTTTAAGGTAACAAAATAATACGAAACATTGGTTATTTAGTACAAGCCATGTTTTAATGTTTTGAAATGAAATACTAATGTTTGTAGATCATAAAAGGCAAATACTAAGATAAGCAACAACTTATTCTATTATACGCTTACCCTTATCACCATGAGAACATTGACCACCTATATCACCACTATCGCCTCCATTTCTACCATTGTCGCTACTACTCGCTTGATCATCGGAAGAGGAGGACCAAGTGAAGACGGGTTGTTTGCCGGATCACCTAGTGTAGCCATGGAAGAGCCGGATGAACACGAGATCACTTGCCATAACTTTGTAAAAAAATCCTTTCACTTTATCAAGCTTTTTGTCAACCATCGCCTTTGCCGATAATATATCACTTGGAATTATCTCCAAAAGTGACGGAACCTCCATCTGAGTATGTAATGTTTGTCAGCATATCTTTGTCTCCGGTCATGTGTTTTGAGCAACCACTGTCGAGTATCCATTTTCCTCTTTTCTTGAGTGGGACATGCAAAAAATATGATATGACATTGGTACCCACCTTTTTAATAGGGTCCTAAGAGTTAGATCTTAGGAAACCAAACCCAAGTGGGTTCAGTATCCCTTTTATAAATATAATTCTTATTATTATGAATGTTTTCTATGGATGTTCTAATATACTTATTCCTTATTAACTTGTTATTTGTTTTAGGAACCCATATATTGATAGTTTTAGAAACTAATCTTTTTGAAGATATGGGTGTTTTATTAGACTTAACATTGTTTAAATTACTGGACTGTGAATTCTTGACTTTCCTCTTATAACCTAGTCCGTTTTTATTGTTAGCAGGTTGTGAATTTTCACTAATTCAAGATAAATTCTCTCTGCCTTTATTAAAATTCGAGACATTTTTAGTGATTCCTTCTATTTTGTTCTTTAGACTCGAATTTTCTAGTCCTACCATTTTGATATTAGTTTTCAAATCATGATTTTCAGAAACAAGAACATCATTCTTTTCTTTTTGAGTCTCAATTTCTTGACTCAATAATATTAGTTGAGAATTAACATTTGAAAGCGATTCTTGAGTTTTCTCAAGTTCTTCTTCCAATATTTTCTTCTCGTCTTTAAGCATATCTCTTTCGAATTCTGCCTTGTTCTGATTTTCAACAGCCTCTTTATATTTTCTTTTGAGACTTTTTAAATTATCTAACAATTCTGAGTTTATCTCTATCATATCATCAAAAGTTAAATCACTAACCTCATTATCTTTGTCCATAAAGCATATGTTGGCTTGTTCATTATCGTTGTCACTCTCGCTTTCTGAGGAGGAGGAGGAGGAGGAGTCTGAATCATCCCATGTAACTGAGAAAGCTTTCCTTCTGAATTTGTCCTTCCTTTTATTGCGATATTCTTTCTTTTGATCCGGACAATCCTTCTGTATATGCCCCTTTTTGTGACAGTTAAAGTACTCCAGAACTAATGAAGACGGTGGTTTATTGCTGTTTGAGCTTCTCTTGCCATTATTTCCGTTTCCTTTTCTATACTTCAAGAATTTCTTGAAGTTTTTGGTAATAAAGGCTAGGTCGTCTTTGTCTGAATCTGATTCTTCTTGTTCTGCATGGAATGCTATATTCTTTTTATCTTGAGCTTGAACTCGTTTAGCCTGCAAATTCACTTCATATGACATTAGATTTCCTATTAACTCTTCCGGAGTTATTTTGGAAATATCGTTCGCTTCTTCAATAGCGAGAACTTTTCTTTCCTATTCTTACGCTAAAGAGTTAGGGATTTTGGATACGATATCAAAATCTGAATATTTTTCTCATAGTCTTACTAATGAATGATAGATATCCTGAAATCTTGAATACATATCGTTTATAGATTCATTGTCTTTCATTCTAAAGCTTTGAAACTGACTTTTGAGCATGGATATCTTGCTTTGTTTGACCTTGCTAGTTCCTTCGTGTGTAACTTTGAGTGTACGCCATATTTCATATGCAGTGTTGCACATGCTAACACGGTTAAACTCATTTTTATCTAAGGCACAAAACAACATATTCATGGCATTTGCATTTGCTGTGGCATCTAGTTTTTGTGTATTTGTCCAAGCAGAATACTCCTAAGTAGGAATAGTGTATTCTTTCTGAATAATATTCCATGAATCAAAACCATTTGCTTGCATATATATTCTCATTCGTGTGGCCCAATAGTTATAATTCATGCCATTGAATAGTGGTGGACATGCAGTGGATTGTCCTTCTATGAAGCTAGTGTTAACGCTAGTGCTAGTGTTAGTTTCCATATTATTAGAGTATCAGATAACTGTGTTACGGTTATATGAAGATCCTGCTCTGATACCAAATGAAAGTGTGATATGGACCGTGTAATATGGATATACGATAATACAGAATATAGTGATGATATCTATATAGTAAATAGTGCGGAATATAAGAGCAGTACAATAAAAATAACACCAGATATTTTTATACAGGTTCGGAGCTCCGTCCTACGTCCAGTCCTAGACTCCTTCTGGAATTTCACTAAAACAGCAACCCTCACTTAACCCGGAGGAACAGGTCTATACAACCCCTGAGCAGCTGAACAGAGACCTGAGCAGCGGAACAGGATTTCGCCTCAGCAGCCGAAGAGGACTTCACACGCCTGAGCAGCGGAACAGGACTTTAACAAATACAAAAGATTTTTTGACTTTTTGTGTTCTTATAACACGAATAAGTCTGTTTATAGTACACCCTTCCTATAATCTGCTCCTCGAGTATAAATATGTATATTTGAAGTTTATGAAGATTAGAAAGGAATAGTATTGCTTAGAATATGATATATAAATCTAATTCAAGCAATAAGTATGTTAAGAATGCTGAATATTTGAGAGTATAGTCGCAAGAATATTCAAGTGAGTTAGAAAATATAGCCGTTATAGAAATTCAGTCTACTGAGCCTCCGGTTCAGTCGACTAAATATTCAAACGATTTTTATTATATATTATATATATACTTGTGCACCTCTGCAAGTTGCATAGATACTAGCAGGTCAGTCGACTGACCTGGTATTATCTGTGCAATTTGCACAGTTTACACAGGTATATATATAATATATATATATATATAATATATGATTCTAACTTTAAAAACTTTGATAATATATATATATTATATGCTTATATATGTATAAATCATTTGAAAATAAGAAGATTATAGATATAAGCTAATATATACGTAAACGAGGAGAGATCTTAACAATATTGACTTAAGACTCAAAACAAAATAATATAAAAGTTGATGCACCGATTTTGATGTCTTGTCTCCATGTAGTATATATTCTCTTTTTGTCGTAACAATCGTCGAATCTGTATGTTGTAGTGATAGCTTCATTGCATGAATCAAAACCAAGTCTCAACAGAATGATGAATCAAACCTCCTAGATTCAGAAATCAGCCCCCAAATGTTGTAAGGATCAAGAGACAAGAACCACCTTGAATTTATTTGTTCTTTCTGAATTTGTTTTATGAAAAATTTATTTTCACGGAGGTCATTAAACGAAAGAAGAGATTAAGAAAGAAAGAAGGAAAAGTTGTCTATCTAAAACAAAACATGAATGAGGATGAGAGAGAGAATATGTTTTAAAAGAAAACAATATAACCTTTTCAATTTCCTCCTTTAAAACCTTCCTTATTTAATTCCAAAATTAAATTACCAAATCCTCTTCCATCCTCTTTATATATTCGACAGAATAAAATAAAGAGAAAAGGACAAAGTTCATTTCATAAATGATATTTAAGCGATTCATAAAAAGGAGATTTATTTCCTTTTTAATTAATTCCTCCTTTAGATTTTTAAATCACATTTGAAACCTATACCTTTTTCCATGCATGTGGCCTTAAAGAAAAGTTCCAAAAAAACACTTAGTAACTAATCTATTTAAATCCAATTTAAATATTTTATTAATATCGAATATCAATACGCGCGCTTATAACTTTTATAGACGCACTTTATTAAGTACTAATTCAAACAAATCAAATGAAGTTTAATAATTAATATTTGATAAATATTAATTAATTTACAATAATTTATAAATTAATTAAATCATGTGGTTCATTTAGAGTATTCATCTTTACGGTTGTGCGATTTTAAGGTGTAAATTCAGTCAGCGACTAATATCGAACTATTCAAATATTAATGTCCACACGTCACTCAACAGGTGGTGTGACGGTTTGGCTAAATTTATCGCTTACACATCTTTTCGTAAAATCTAATTTTACTTATTATAAGCGGTACTTCATAGTGAAAATTATTTACACCAATTATCTTCGTCAAAACTATATCACATTAGGACTTATGGAATTTGGCAATGGTCAAAATTCCAATATTGTCCACATTCAACTTTATAATCCAGACACAAAGTCCTTCATTTAATAATAGCAATTATTATTAACTGAACTGCTCTGGCTAGAGACTTTGACTTTGAGTTGACATCGGCTTACCATGATACTAACCTCATTATGAGGATATGAATTCTCTCTTGAATAGTATTTCAAGTCCAATGTTTCACTCGACCCAACTATAGTCATTCGATTAACGTCGTGCCACGATTTAACTACAATCAAAACGGAGCTTCTATATTGAAGAATATCAACAGTATTCTCAAGTCGAGAGAACTGTGTAAAATAGTCACATCGATATTCTCTACTTGACCTTAATTATATTAACCAACAAAAAAATGTCGAGGGAGTTATTTCATAGGTATCCAATAACTATCAGTATGTAACCCTTTGGTGCCTCCAGCAGTCATGAGTAATACACCATCCAACATTTGGAGAGCGTTACATACTCCAATCTCAGCAGATATATCAATATCCAGTCTCGATACATCTTGACTAGAAATATTTAAAATAATATATTTATTTTCATTGTGTTAAATTACTTATGGTTACAACACTTTGTAACTACTATCACAAAACATACCATTTATGGATTTTCTATTAAATATACTTTTAATTAAATTAATTAATTAACATAACACATTATATCAAGTATAAAATGGAAAGAAAAATTTTTTAGTTTAAACAAGATTGGTCATCAAGTTAGATATATGTAACAAATTACATAATTGCCTCTAGGACATACTCCCAACTCTATCAGTTCATTCTTCTCTTGTAAAGTGGAATGGTGATTTGTTTGAAATTTGAGGAGAAGCCACGAATCAAGGTGTGAAGAAGGGCAAGGTCTATCGAATCTAGAGAGTGATCAATTAGATCTAGGCATTGTTCTATTATTCAAGGTGTTTCTACATGCTTCATCCTAAGGTAATTATATGCGTGTATAATTCTATATTTACATATCTTATAATTTGTTCTTATCCCCTTACTCTCTATCTTCCCTTCTGTTCATACTTGTGAATTTGAATCTTGATTTGAATATCTTCATTCCCTTGCTTGAATCGATTGTTCTATCTTGTTAAAACATAGAATGTTTTCTTTTGTTCACTACTATTTTGTTATGAATTATGACATCTCATTTTCTATCTCATGTAAGATTGTTGATTAATTAAGTTAAACTAGATCTAGACCTTCTTAATTTTATTTTCTGTACTCTATGTGATTGTTTACAAAGTTTGTTTAATCTAGATCTAGATCTTCTTATCTCAAATCATGCCTATATCATTTAATTTTGTTGTTTAAAAAAATAGAACATAATTGAACTTTGGATTTTTTTCTGCATAATTCAATTTTTCATATCAAAAGGTTTACACTTGAATATTTAGACCTGGGTAGCTATTTAATTAAAACTCGGTAATAATCACATTAATTTATCTTTGTCATCCAATTAATATGATGTTTTAATTGTCATGTTTCAAATCATTCTAATATAAACTCTTCCTTTTAAAAGAAAAAAGGAAACATTAAATAAATGATATATTCCATGATTTGCAATTCTGTCTAATTAAAATTTATATCTTTGCTTAAAAAGGAAGGATTCTTTTCACAATTTTTTCAAACCATTTTCATTAATCTTAATATTCTTTTATTTACTACTTGTAATTGAAATGAAATCTATTTTATTTGAACTGTTATGCTAAACATTAATTGTATATGTGTGTGTGTGTGTGTGTGTTTGTGTGTGTGTATTTACAATATATATATATATATATGTATGTATGTATGTATTTATATATTAATAAATAAATAAAATTGTTCATGTTTAGAATGATAAAGGCGTATATAGATGGGAAATGTATCCATTGTGGTGTAAATCCTAACACCTATGCAATGTTTACATTAACTTTGTACACTTTTATATGTTGCACTTATACTATACACAAAGGCGCATGTGATGTGCTTAGAATCATTTGTAATTAATCAAATCAAATTGGACTAATGTATTTCTAATAAAACATTCAATTGAAATGTTAACATGTTTATTCAACATATTATCAATCTAATCGGAGACAAAAACGAGAGGTTTCTCTCTCTTCAATTAAGGTTGTTTACTCCCTTAACTAATTACGTAACTATTAGAGAAGAAAGCCACTCATATTATTTTAATAAGTAATTGCTACACATGTGGGTGTATTTGATACACTCATTCGTTTAAATTTATATATTATTCAAACCCTTTTGAAAAAAAATTCGCCAAATTAAATAAAATATTGATTTTATTTAAAAGAAGATTTAGATAAGATCAAAATATATTTAAACTTCATAAGCCCAATAAAGATCCAAAATAGTAAAATTTTGAAATTCACTCATTTCTTCTACTGTAGGTTGGCCCAGCTCCAACAATGGTATCAATGCCCAATAGCCTATGCGGTCTAAATTAGTCATGTTATGGCTAACTAATTAAGCTTGTGCACTTAGTACGGTGTCTAGAAAAGTGATGTCTAGGATTGGATTAGGTAATCAAGTACCCTGTCCTACCTGGTAACCTACCTGGCCTGAAAGGCGAAGTGAACCCAATGGTTGCCCTTGATAGAAAATGCCCAATTTGAATTGGGTCTTGGGCTAATTTTCAAAATAGTTTTGAAATTTAAGACAAGGTTTTAAATTTAAAATAAAACATGTTTATTGTAATTGATTATAATATAACCTAAATTTTCAAAAATTTTGAAAATGTAATGCAAATATCAAAATGTTTAAGATTATTAAATATTAAATTCAAAATTCAAAATTTATTAATAAGATTAAGTAAACAAATTAATTAATTTAGTTTATTAATTAATATTTATATGCATGTATTATATAAGTTGATATATGTTATGTTATTTTAAAGTTTTTAAGATAACATAGTATACATGTATGTATATAAGATAAATTTTAAAATTAATATAATTTAATTAATATTGTTTAATTAAATAAATTAATTAAAGTTTAATTAATTAAACAAAAGTACGCATACATAAGATATATGTGTTATATTATAAAGGTTATAGTATACACTATAACCGTTATAGTAGATATGTCCAACATAAATGTTGTATTGGAATACTAATATAAAATTAATTAAAAATTTAATTAATTTAAATTAATTAAATAAAATATTATACATAAGACTATCATATAAGTAATATGAAATATAAAAGTTATATACCAGTAAAACTTATATGATAGGAATGTATAAACTAAAGGTGGAACATTAAAGAAACCCAAATAGGCTTAAGGAATAAATACATACATAAATGTACGTATATCATTATTTTTGATGTGTGGCACTTGAATTACAAGGGTATTTCATAAGAAATATATTAGTCCATAAGTCGATATCACTTAATATAATATTTTGAAGATTGTGAATCTTCAATATAATGTTGTCCTCTACCATATATATATTAATAAATTACTTGCACACTTCTTAGTTGTTGAGCAAACTCAAGCTAGGGATGTTATGTGTAGTATTATTAATATATTGTATAGACGAGATAAGATAACTATATGTATTTGTTAAGCAAACTAAGGTACATATAGTATACTTAGGTCGTTGTGATATGGTAGGTACGAGTGAATAATCTCTTACGATTTGTTGAGCAAATTCAAGGTCAAAATGAGATTAGGACACGGAAACATGGGTTAGGAGTTGTATATGATACAACCAATAAGGAGTTATTCATCGTTTGTGGGGCTGTGATTTGTTGAGCAAACTCAAGGTCAGAATACCAAGACAAACGAGTCTTAATACCCACCAGTGAAGTCGAAAAAATTCTATATTTCATCTTAGGGTTTGGAGAAACATAAAAGACTAGTGGGAGCATTATTAAAAAAATGAAATGATAATATTTAACCTTTCTAAATTGTAAGAACATATGTTAAATAATGTTATAATTATCTACAATGATAAATTTGTGCATTTAATAAGACTGGTAAAATGTTTATCAATTAAGATATACAAATGAATTGAAGATCCACAAATAGAAATATAGCATATACTTACCAATAAAAGATTATTGCATGTTAATGTTTCAACGCCCATGCAAGTGCCCGATTTTACAACTACTGAATACATTCGTACTTTGGTCACTTACGCTTTTATTTGGTTTAGACCGTGTATTGCATTTTATGAGTTTTGCACTCTAAAAACAATACAAGACTATAGATGGATATTTGATCCATATATTATCACATATAAATGTTATATGGTGAACAGTCACAGTTCTTAATGTACGATACTTCAATGAATATAGTTCATTTGAATTAAGCCAGTAAACTATACTATGAGATCGAGTATTCAATTTAATTGATTGCTGAAAGATCATATTGTGTTAAATGTAACACTAGACCAAAACTACAATATAAATCTAAGAACTCGATCACTAAAATGTCAGTTTGATCAGTCTACGTAAAGCAGAACATACCTAATGTCCTTAAAAGCTAAAGATAATTGAATGCGCTTTTTTAAAGAGTTCGTTATGATATTGTAGTAAGAGTTTTCTTTTGAATGAGTTGACCATTTAGAAACAATAGCAAATGTACAAGAGTGGATATGATTTAAGGTACAATTGGGATGAAGAGAGTGAATAGTCATGTTTGCGTCGTAAAGAAACAACAAAAATGAGAATTGTAATAATAGTGATTGATACTTAACATTGGAATAAGAAATGTGATTTCTATTCCAAAATGTATTTTCATACAGAAAATTGTTTTCTATGAGATTTATTTCTTTGAGTTCAGGATAATTGATCAAAGAACTTTCCACTGTAAATTAGGTACAACATATGAAATAAATAAACTGCATTAGGTGAATGATGGACCTCCAAATTTAATACGCTATTATAGTAATGGTAGAAATAGTGGGAGCATTCCATATAGCACTTACTGATTGCATCGTATTATGAAAACTGTTTTCATAAAATGTAACGAACATTATTTATGAAATGATGATTATTTTTCGGTATTGACTGAGAAATAGACATATCTATATTTCAATAATGAATATTATGAATATTCATTTTGAAATAAACTATAATGTGGTATTTGTTTTCATAACAAAAGTGATGCATTGAAAATACAGAAGTATCTAAAATTATTTACAATTATTTTGGAATTATAGACTTTGAGAAATAATTTTTATTAACGAATCACATGACACTGGTTAATTATACCTCAAACAATTCAAGAGTTATGCACCCATTTAGTGGGAGCATCATAAGAGTTGATGAACTCTTCGGATTGTTATATATAGATGTATGTTATCATAAGTCGCTTAATACCAAAACGGTTCCACGTACTTCGTCATATTCACCAATGAGTTATCACTGACATGGACATGTGTATTTGATACACATGTAGTATGTCTATGGTAAACTCATAGAGTATAAAATAGAAGTAAATAAAATAACATGCAATAGAAATGATTCGATTTGATCGAATGAGTGGGTATTTGAAAAAAGTTCTGAACATACCTAAAAATAAATAAATATTCAGTCTCAAGAGTCACTCCACCATGTGATACATAATGATGCATCGATAAGGAGTAATCAAACTTTTTTGGACAATGTGCGATTAATTGTGAGTGAAGTTGAGGTAGTTTCTTTCTATAAGGTCATGTGCCTAAGAGTAGTGCACGAGGTTAACATTATTTCATCTAAATAATAGTTTACAAAATCTTACAAGATAAGGGTTTATCAGAAAATCCAACATATCCTAGGCCAAGGAGTTGGCAAGTTGTGCAAGTCGAAAGATTGCACATAATAATTGTTCGTAAGGGATCTTGTATGAATCTCCATAAAATATTTTTCGGAAGAATGTCATTGGATGACATATATATGTTTTGAACATAATTTTTGTAAACTAAAACCAAATCAGTTTTATAAATAAAGAAATTCATAAAACATTTATGAATACCTATTCTGTCGTACTGAGAAACAATTGTTGTTTCAAGAAATACCAACTTCATTGTGAGGAAATTTCTTAGAGGAATTACTGTAGTAAAATGGAATTGGATACGATCCATAGATAGAACTGATTACATGAGATGAAATGAAATTAACTAGCCTAAACGAACAGAACGTATTAAAGTGGCTAATAACTATTATTGCACATTGAAGAGAAACTATGAGTTTCTTATCAATGTCGAAATTATATAATCCTTGGTTGTTTAATTAAACCATTAAGAATGTTGAATCTATATGGTATGATGTGTGAATCCGAAAAAATACCAAATGTGCAATCAAAATATGATTTTGGTGATCGTAACCGAAGGGATGTGATCCATCGGCCGGGATTGTGTCATTATGAGAAAGACAAATGCAGTTGGAATTAAATGAGCAATGTTGATAAGAATATTATTGCAAATTTCAATTGTTGAAATTAGCGTAATAGATTCGATATTCAAGATGCTCAAGTCAATTCGGATTCACTCACAAAATTATCACTTGATAAGTCCTAGTGTTTTGGTACATATATATTGAAACGGAAAATTCTAAATAACGATTTAGAGTATGCTGTTTACACATATTAACCAAAAATTTCTCGAAGTCGGTGGGAGCGATATTGAATTTGTGAGTCATTGGATATGATCCAAGAAATGATAGAAAGTATCATTTTATAAGCATCAAAAATTGAAAAAATATTTTGATAGAAATATCAAATAGTTTGATTATCAATCAGATTGTAGAGGAAGCATATGTTCATAAGAAAGAACGTTAAAAGGTACATTGATATTTCTAAACCATAACAATGTGTTGTTAATTTTAACGATGTACTTGTATTGAAATCAACCTTAGTTGTTTTAGTATTCAACTTTGGACTGTAAATGATGTCTTTAATAGTGAGTATAAAAGATATTGGGAATGTCCTAAATTGATATGCAAAGAATCCTTATTAAATTGTTTAATATGGAACATGTGAGATTAATTCCTTATGCATTGGCAATAGGAATTATCATACATGCTATGTTGTCTATGATAACTTGATTTGTTTATGTATTTGATACATAAATCAAATATCAAATCCAAATTGATATCACTAAATGGTTGTTTGAAGTGTTCTCGTGTATTTATGAAATACTAGAGAATTGTTTACATAAACAAAAACACCTTATGAAGGAGTGTTCGGACTCACACTTCATAAGTGATATTGGGTATAATATGTCATTAATAAATTCAACTTAAGAATCTTTAAGTTGGAAATGCTTCAAATGAAAGACAACGGTTGATTCAATGAAAAAGGTTAAGTACATCACCTAGAATATTGCCACAATAAAGACAATGTATGCAAAAATATTAGTGCACAAATTTATAACTGAACCGATTCCAAATGTTAAGAATCTCATAACATTATTATGTGATAACAATGTCACGATATAGTTCATAATAGAACTTAGAGCTCATTAAAAGTCGAGAGACATACTTCGAATTGTTCTACATGATAAAACAGTTTATCATCGTCGGAGAGAGTTGATTGATAGAGTAGATAATTAAAACATAACAACATACCCGTTCATAAAGGGACCGACCCAATTCGTTTTGAGAAAACCGACTAGAGAAGTTGGAATAAGATTCCATAATTGACCGCAAGTGCAAGTGGGAGATTGATAGAGTTAGGGGTATGCCCTAGGGGCAATTATGTAATTTGTTGCATACATCTAACTCGTTGACAATTCTTGTTCGAAGTAATGATGTTTGATTTCTATTATAGACTTGTATAATGTGGTTATATTAATTAATTAATTTAATTAAAAGTATATTTAATAGAAAATCCTTAAATGGTATGTTTTGTGATAGTAGATACAAAGTGTTGTAACTATGAGTAATTTATCACAATGAGACAAATATACAATTTTAAAAATTCCTAGTCAAGATGTATCGAGACTGGATATCGATACATCCATTGAGACTAGAGTACATAACACTCTCGGAATGTTGGGCAGTATATTACTCATGACTGTTGGGGGCACCAAGGGGTTATGTACTGATAGTTATTGGATAACTATGGAATGACTCACTCGATAGTTTTCTGTTGGTTAATATAACTAAGGTCAAGCAAAGAATATCGATGTGACTAATTTACACAGTTCTCTCGACTTGAGAATACTGTTGATCTTCAATGTGGAAGCTCCGTTTTTTATTATAGTCAAATCATGGCATGGCGTCCGTCGAACGACTATAGTTGGGTCGAGTGGAAGCATTGGAAGTGAAACACTATTCAAGAGAAGATTCATCTCCTCAGTTATATGAGGTTAGTATCACGGTCAGCTGAAGTCGACTTAAAGTCAAAGTCTCTGGCCAGAGCAGTTAGGTTAATAATAATTGTTATTATTAAACCAAGGACTTTATGTTTGGACTATAAAGTTGAATATGGATGATATTGGAATTTTGACCATTGCCAAATTCCATAAATCAAAAGTGATATAATTTTGACGAAGAGAATTGGGGTAAATAATTGTCACTAAAAGGTACCGCTTAAGTGTTTGTGAAATTTGATTTTACCGAAAAGACCTGTAAGCGACGAATTCAGCCAAAATGTCATACCACTTGCTAAGTGACGTGTGAACATTAATATTTAAATTGTTTAATATTAATCGCTGACTGAATTCACACCTCTGAGTCACACAACCACATTTGTGATTTCTCCAAAAACCACACAATTTAATTAATTTGTAAAATGTTGCAAATTGATTAAATTAATGAATATTTATGAAATTTTAATTATTATTAATTTATTTGGTGTTTTGAATGTTTGTAATTATTCAAATGCATATATACAAGTTATATTTGCATATATCGGTATGCGATATCGGTATAATTTTGAACATGTTTAAAATAATTACATAAAAGTTGTTTTTTCTTTTATTTGGAAAAGTTGCACGTTTGGAATGTGCTTGGATTAGCCATATTATAGTGAGAGGAGGAAATCAATTAAGGGGATTGACTGAAATTTAAAAAGGGGAATTAAAGGAGGAAGTTTTAATAAGAGAATAGGAAAGATTTCTTCAATTCTATTAAAAAAATCTCCTCAATTTTGAAAGTCGACAGAACGTGATTTTTATTTTTGTTCTCTTTTCCTCCTCTTCTCTATCATTTATTCATGGTTGAAACTTCATTCAAAAAAAACATCAAAACAAATTCAAATCAACATCAAACTAAATTAAAAAGGTGGTTCATTCTTCTCTTGCAAAGTGGAATGGTGGTTTGTTTGAAATCTGAGCAGAAGCCACAAATCAAGGTGTGACGAAGGGAAAGGTCTATCAGATTTAGAGAGTGATCAATCAGATCTAGGTACTGTTCTATCATTCAAGCTGTTTCTACATGCTTCATCCTAAGGTAATTATATGTGTGTATAGTTCTATATTTACATATCTTATATTATTTTTTTCCCTTAATCTCTATCTTTCCCTTCTGTTCATACTTGTGAATTTGAATCTTGATTTAAATATCTCCATTCCTTTGCTTGAATCGATTGCTCTATCTTGATTTGAATATCTCATTTTCTATCTCATGTATGATTATTTGATTAATTAATTTAACCAAGATCTAGACCTTATTAATTTTATTTTTAGTACTCTATGCGATTGTTTACAAAGTTTGTTTAGTCTAGATCTAGATCTTTTTATCTCAAATCTATATATGGCCATGTCGTTTGGTTTTGTTGTTTAAAAAAACAGAACATAATTGAATTTTGGGTTTTTTCCTCATAATTCAATTTTTCATATCAAAAGGTTTACACTTGAATATTTAGACATGAGTTGCTATGTAATTTAAACTTGGTAATAATCGCATTAATTAATCTTTGTCATCCAATTAATACGATGTTTTAATTGTCATGTTTCAAATCATTCTAATATAAACTCTTTCTTTTAAAAGAAAAAGGAAAACATTAAATCAATGTTATATTCCATGATTTGCAATTCATGTAATTAAAAATTATATCTTTGCTTGAAAAGGAAGGATTCTTTTCCCAACTATTTCAAACCATTTTCATTAGTCTTAATATTCTTTATTTACTACTTGTAATTGAAATGAAATCTATTTTATTTGAACTGCTATGCTAAACATTAATTGTATATGTATGTATGTACGTACGTATGTATGTATATATGTGTGTATGTATTTACAGTGTGTGTGTATATATATATATTTGTATTTATATATTAATAAATAAATAAAATTGTTCATGTTTAGAATGACAAAGGCATATATAGATGGGAAATGTGTCCATTGTGGTGTAAATCTCAACACCTATGCAATGTTTATATTGAATTTGTACACATTTATATGTTGCACTTACACTATACACAAGTGCACATATGATGTGCTCAAAATCTGTAGCGACCCGCGGTTCCGTACACTTTGAGTCGACCATAATTTACTCTTGTTCAACCCAAATTGTACGAAAGAGCGAATAACTAGGGTAAAGAAGAAGAAAGAGATAGAAGAAAATAAAACAACAAACACAGAATCTCACAAATGCAGCGGAACAAAATATAATATATAATAACAAATTTTTATACAAAAGAATCTGTAACTGTTTATATACTTACAATCATCAGTGTACAACGGTCAATACATCAATCTGGACAGTTATAATAACTTGTCCTCATTACAGTGGAAATATAAGTCAAGTACGAAAATACGTCTCTGTCATCCAGCTCGTCTCCTGAGCTCCATAGCATCCTATCCTGAATCTGTAATACTATGTCTGACCTGAGCATTATAATAAAATAACACCTGAGTCATTTTGGAAAACCAGCGTGAGAAAACACACTCAATTTGAATTATTAAAGTTATCAAAACCCTTTGAAAAACAAAGGTATATCGTAAAACCGCGTCACACATAATGTAACGACCCCGAATTTTATAAATATTTAAATTGATAATTAATTCAATTTTTGAATTAAAGTTGTGAACTTAATCAATTTAAGTGGTGCGAGTTTCCCCGAATCCAAATGTATTCTATGTTGAATCATTTAAATTTTAAATATTGTAAATATTATATATATGTGAATATATATGTGTGAGCATATATGAGCGAATTTCAAATATATATATAGATATATATATATATTTGGTTTGAAATTAAATCGTAAATGAATGGTTTAATAATAATTGATAATAATAAATATTAGTGTTGATGGTTAATAATGGTTTGAGTTTACGAAATAATATAATATAATAAATACGAAATAATAATAATTTATATTTAAAACTAGAAATAGAAAATTTATATAAGATAAATTTTAATAAAATAAAAAGTAGAACATTCGCTTAATTTTAACAACATGTTAACTATAGGAATTTATATATATTATCAAGTAATATTACAAAGTATAATTCAAGAAAGTAAACAAATTAGCTACATTTTAACGTAATAAAATAAAATAAACTAAAAGAAAATACAAACACTAATATATATTCAAGTATGTAACAATATATTCATTTATATTACAAGGCAAAAGAAAAGAAAACATACAAACCAGACAACACTTGTAAAAGAAGCAAGCAAATATAAATGTGAGTAAGCAAAGAAATATATTCAAGCATAAGTGTGAAAACAGATAACATAAAGAAATGAAGAAAATATGAACATGAAGACATAGAGTACCTTCAGCCGAAATGAAAAGATTTTATAAATATATTGTACAACACCAATTAATGCAGCCTCCCAGCAAAACCAAAACAAAGATTTCAGCCACCAAGATATAAAATTTTCTCTGATAATTTGTACAAATGTGTACACTGTTTGTATAAGATATTATTACCTGTAGCTTGTTTAAACATCACTTTGTAAACTTCTTTCCCTTATCACTTCTCATTTCAATTCGAACTAAACCAGACTAAAAATGAAACTCTATTTGAAAACCCAAACAAGCTTCTACATCATCAAATACAAAAAATCAAAGCCAGAGGATTTAAAGAAGAAGAATTTCAACTTGAGGTGTTCAAGCCTGGTTCAACATCATCCCTCTGTTCTTCTTTTTCTTCTCTGAAAATAAGGTGAGCAAATTTCTATTTTAAAACCTTAAATCTATAACTAAAATGCCTGGGTTGATTTCTAAAATAAGATAGCTGCATAGATGTGAATGTGTTTATATATGTATATACATATATATGAAATGGTTGCCTGTCAGTATATGTAGATGTGATTCTGTTTTCGAATTCACAGGTTTTAAAATCAAGGTTTAAAACTAAAACAAAACTTCAAGTTAAACACAGATTCAACTTTAAACAACTTGAACCAGAGAAGTCAAGAAACTTCAGTTAGCAAGTTTCAAAACCTGTTTCAAACAAAATGAAGGCTCTGTTCTTCTTTCACAAATACAAGTGAGTAACTTCATTTTTAAACTTAAAATTTAGTTGTATGGAAAAATCTGATACTTTGTTGATTGGGTGAGATATACATATATACATATATTGATGGATAACTTATATATATATATACAGAGCCTCAGGATAAATATGATACTGGAAGTAAATATAAGCTTGTTCTCTGATACTCTGGAAATCAAATTTGATTTCGAAAAACATTTCTTCCCAAACCATTCAATATTTGGACGTGGAATCAAAATGGATATTGTTTGTTTAACTTTGAATTAAATTTTAAAAATAAATTCGAATTGAAATCCCTTGGTATTATCTCTGGAAAGAATAATTTGGAGCACATCTTCAAATGGGTCGAAATTCGAATCTCGCCAATTTCGAATTCAAATACATAACTGGAATGGGTATTTGAAATGAGGATTTTTGAGATAGGTATCGGAATTTTTAGTGATCACATGGAAGGGCAGTTTATGCTTCTTCGTTTTTGACAATTCGAGTCGCTGGGGTCGGCCGAGTTGATCAGAGGGATCGAGGTTGGTCAAGGAGGTGGAGGAGCTTACCACGGTGGTAGGAAAAATAATCGGAGATGGTCACGTCTTCGGAGGTGACAGCGGCGATCGAAATTAGTTTTTAAACCTAATTTTTTCTGTAGCTATTTCTTTGATCAACGCGATCGCGGTGGAGCATCGAGTGATGCGTGGTTTTGGGAAAAGGAGTCGCGGCGGGTGGCGATGCCGTGGCCGGTGGCGCTGAGCCTCTAATGGCCAGAGGTGGGAGGACGAGGCGTTTTCAGGTGGTCCAGTTTATGGTTGTCTGGGTTCGAGTCTCTCGAGCTATGCTCAATTTTGAACGAAGGCATGATCGAGTTGTTAGTTGATTCGAGGTAGATGGGGTGGTCGATTACGACTTGTTGGAGGTGCTGGAGTTCGCCAGAACGACGGCGTGATGATGTGCACGTGTACAGGGGGTTGATAGTGTCAGTTGTAATGTTGGAGGGAGAAAGAAGATGCGACTCGAAGTCTTGCTCGGGGAAATGAAGATTTGGCTCGGGTTTGGTTGCGTGTAGCTCGCGAGTGGACTATACTGTTAACAGTTTTGAAAATTTTAAATAAAAACAAGTTTTAAAAATATAGAAGAAGAGAGGCTCGGGTAAATTGATTGTTTACGCGGGAATTCTGCAGTTTTACTTGGGGGTTGGCACGTGATATCGATAATTAGTCTTGGGTCTGTTTAAAACTAATAGCAGGTTTTCAAATATTAAAGAAAAATCATATTCTAGTTTTTTATAGATATAGATAAATTAAGTCTTTAGAATTATTTGAAAGAATAAGTTTTCAAAAAAATAATAATAATAATAATATTGTAAGTAAGTAATTAAAGGGTTAAAATCATTAATGAAGAATTATTAATTAAATATTAATTGATGATAATAAAAAAAAATTGATAATTCAAGTGATTAAGAAATAATTTATTAAAGACAATTTATTTAATGATTTAAAGTTGATTTATTTATCAAATGATTAGTGAAAGGATAATTAATTAATATGGTTAATAAATTAAAGCAATTAATTTGAAGATAATAAATCGAGGATAAATTAATTAATGTAAGTGGTTAGGGATGATCACTTATTGGAATTTTATTAATTAAGTGGTAATTTATTAATTAAAGGTTAAATTATTAATTAAAGATAATTAATTAAATAGTGAATTAAATAATTGAAGATTAATTCTTTAAATAATTAAAGGTTAATGAATTATAATTAAAGGTTAATTAATAAATGATTAAAGAATAATTAATCAAAGTAATCTGTAATTTATTAATGTTAATTAACCAGGATTAGTAATTTTCGTAAGTAATTAAAACTGATCTTACTTATAGATGTTTGATATTTTATTACATGCTATGTGATGGATTGATATATTAGTCATGTGATGAGATGCTATGTTATGTTTTGTGCTAAGCTGTTATATCTGTGATGTATATATATTGTTATATGAATATGCAACCCCTTGGCCCGTAAAACGGCACTTGAATTTCGATGCGACAGGGAGTCGGATTCCAGTTGGTTATCCGAAACCCACATCGAATTATAATAGTTAATCTTTGTGACCGATAAATTTATTTTATCTATGAATCTGTGAATGAAGATAAGCGTTATCGATTATACCGCTTATCGAATTATATTTCTGTATTCTGATATGTGATGATTCATTGTGTTGCACTATTGTGTTCAACCCCTGGACTACACCATACACACACAAATATGGATTTCACGTGGAAATCGGTTAAGTCACAGATAATTTAAATTTGATATTTTTGAAATTGAAATTTTAATTTCAAATGATTTTGAAATTAGAAATTCGAGTTTCAAGTAAAAAGCTTTTGAAATGGAATTTCAAAGATAAAAGTTATTTTGAATAACTTAATCGAGTTTTGAAAATTTAAATAATTTGATTTAAATTTGAATTCAAGTTGGGAATTAAATCCTATGATTTGAAACTAGGGATTGAAGATGTTATAAATGTGTTTATCTGAATTTGAACCATTTTAAAATATTGGTTTGAGAATTTGAATTTAACCCAAGAACCTTAACTCGTATGAATAAATCAGATTTTCTGAAATGAAACTGTTTGTTTTAAAAGAATAAAAGCTTTCAGATAAGAAATGAAATTCCAGTTCAATTAAAGGAATTTCAAGTTTGAATTGAGAAATGGTTTTCCAAGTTATGAACGAATTGTTTTGAAAAGCTATGATTTGAATCTGTTATCTTTAACAGATTTAAAATAATGATTGGTTTAAATCATTTGAAATGGGATTGTTTTGAAAGCTATAAGTTAAATCTTGATTTAAAGATTTAACAAGTTAATCAAATTGAAATGGAAATTAATTTGGAAAATCCGTGAATGGATCTTTTGTTTAAAAGATTAAAGTGTGGAAACTGTTTAAACCGTAAAGGTTGAATCTTTTTGTTTAAAGATTTGAAAATGGTAATTTGTTAAACCATTTGAAAAGAAAGATTTTGGGTAATAAGTTGTGACTTAATTGAAATCCCAATATCCATATGTTTTTAAATATTACGCTCACTATTCGGTTTAGCCGGGAGAGGACCTTTGGGTCGTATAACCCATTCCGAATATGTGATACGTCGTATATGGATCGCATTTGAAGACCGGTGTTGAAGACCGGATATTTTTGAAAACGGAAGGATTACCGTCGAGTTACTCTGCATCGGCTGATCCCCGATATAGAGGTTTTATCATCCTTAGTGACGGGAAGTCCGGACGTGATTGGAAATTATCCGGAATTGCAAGGGCTTCGTGAGAAGTGCCTTCGGTTCTGTTCAAACCCGGAACAGACTTGTATGGATTGTATGTCTGACATTACACTTTGAGATATAAAGCCGATTTCTTTCAAATACATATCTGTTGGTGGCGGAGAATTTATTCTCTTAGCTTAACACCCTTCTCTGAGACGTACGAGCTCAGAGGTTATGTAGTTGAAATTTATCAGCGATATATCCCAATTTGGTAATGTGGCATGCTGAGTGCTGCTGTGAAATGATCAATGTTTGATCATTTGCGATATGATCATTTGTTTGATCTTATATCTTTGTGATCATAGGTTGATCATTTGTTTGACCCGAAGCGTGGCTTTTTGAAAAAGCGTAGCTTTGTGGACGAGACTTCGTCAGGACCTCACTACCCGGAAATGGTCGAAACAGGAATGTTGCGGCAAGGTTATGAGGGTCGCGCCCTTTAGGGTATGTCATTTCCTTCTGGAAAGGGGTGGTATCATGGTATGGAGCCCAGATACTTACTCATGTGGATACACCTTCTTTATGATGTGTGATGATGGTTACGAGCGCTCGGATAAAGGTCCCAAAGGACCGGGATGTGGCATATTCGTGAGTTACCTATTACAGGGGTAACCCGGCCTTGTTTGGCAGAGAGCAGTTTGTCTCTCGGGACGTCCCGCCAGAGGCGATCCCATGCGGAGGAAGGAAGTTCCTTAGCCTGACCATTTGTTGGAAATCCAAACAAAACAATACGAGCCCTGTACGGTTTTAGTTGTATTACCTGCCATGGAATGTGGTGGTAACCTGCTATTGAACATGGTAGCTATAGTAGGCATACGATACTGGTCGTATGTTGGCTAAGATTAATATTATACTTTCGAAATGTTTTCTGCACTATGCACTAATAATAATATCAAGATGATTTTGCGTAGTAAGCATCTTTGACTATCATAAGAAGAAATCTCCTCCAATTCTGCGTTTGCATTGTGTGTGTGGCGGGAGGTCTTATGGTAGTTTCATTTTTCAAAAGCATTGCGGATTTCAATGTTTAAAACCTTTTGTTGTTGTTTAAAGATAAACAGTTTTTGTTGCTCACACCAGTCCCATGACTGATCCGGAGTTTATTGTTCCTTCCTAAACTCTGGGTGCTCATAATTTTCCACACGAGCAGTCTAGAGTTGGGTTTTTCAGATATTCAGGTTTAGTAGATTATTTGGAGCTAGTTCATTCATCGGAGTTGCTTATCTTGGAGTTGTGGATTCATTCTTGTCTGAAGATCATTTTGGAGTTATCACTTCTATTGATATTGTTCCGCTGCTGTTGTTATCTTTTCTTTTCTGCTGCTATTTCTTATATCTCTGCTATTTCTTGTATCATACCTCTGATGTATATTGATATTCATTGTATCACTCTGTTGTATCAGATATTGTATATCTATGTTCTTTTATTTCCGTTGTGTTATTTACTTAATTGTGTTATAGCTCCGGGAAGCCAGATTCGGCGTTTGAATCTACGGCATTTTGAGTACAAGTGAAGTACGGGTGCCGATTTTCGAAGGCCGAGTTTTTGGACTCTTACACATAAACATAATGGGTTTTTCCCTTACGATAACCAAAACATTTTATAGAAAATCCAGTGATATTATAATAGTGTCTAAATACAAATATTTATTCAAATAGCTGAAATTGTTACATTAATTAAATTCCAGCATATTAGGCTCTACAAACAAAACCATAAGGCTCGTATTGGAGAATGAATCCCATACAATGACTGGGCCACTGGGGTACCGCCCATCATAGTACACCTCTAGAAAAATGTACAGAGGACCTCACTGGGATCCCCTGCTACACAAGACCAGCCTACTCTTAACCTCGATAGACCAAATATGTTATCACCCCGGGTGTTCCCACCCTTAAAAATTGAGCGCTCCTTTTTTCATGCACAACCATATCCATAGTTTATATATATTTCCGAGGATATCTAGAAAAGTGATAACATATCCTAATTGGGTGCGACCCACTTAGCCTTGCTGCATCTCCCCTATTTTAGTCATTCCCGGTTGATGAGGCTTGCGGCTAAATGTTGCCTTTCAAGAAACAATTCCACTTAGAATGCTCTTCGACCTCCAATGACGATGTTCTGATAGCATTCGTCCATACAAGTTGTCCTGGGTCTGGAAAAACTGGATCACCGTCTTCACTATCTTCACGGTATCCGTTCGTAACATTCAAACCAAATCAAAGTGGTTTTCGGATAATTAAATCTGATCTCGGTCTCTTTGAAACAATTAACGAAATTGGTCAATACTGACAGTCGGTTATTTAACTATCAATAAAACATCCATAAGTAGACATCAAGCCTTTATTATACATTTTCCAAAAATATTCTTTTCCAAATACTTTTACAAGGTATATATTCCAATTCCTTCCCATATTCCAATATTTGAAAACAATTTTCAATACTTAAATCCATAATAGAATACCCCATAACATTTCAACACTTAGGAAAATATTCTAAGTCCATTTTCCAAAATCATCTCAAGTATCAAAACTTGGGAATTTTCTTAGCTTATCTCCTACATTTCCAAAACTTTTAATAAATTTATTCTTACAATTTCCAAACCGATTATATTTATTTATAATCCATCTAACCATTTATAACTTCTTTATTGAACTCGAATTCATTTTTTTTCAAGTTTCGGTATTCCAACATTTAGGAAATGTCTTAAGTTCCCAGCATCCCATTATAAGACTTCTCTTATAAAACCTTCCCGTTAAATAAACCCATCTACAAATCTCAAGAGAATAAAGTAAAAATCATTTCAACTCTTATATATATATATATAAGTATTTTTAAAGAATAACAATTTATTTTAAAACATGTTCAAGTAATTATTTAAGATAGCGAAACACTTTTATAGACATCAATAACTCATTTTTAGATAAACAAATATATTTTCAAAGCTGATTTTTAAAAGTTAGAATTTACTAAAATAGATACTTAATATTTGAAAATCTACTTACCGAAGTATTTCAATCCTAAATAGTTTAAAATTTCATAGTTTAAATAATAAAATTTTCCTTTTAAAAACAAACTTAACTTCTTAGAATTAAAAATATATTTTTAAAACCTCAATAACCAATTCAATTATTAAATTCCTCTCGAATCACATCACATCACTTCCATTCCGATCACCTTAACCATTTTTCACTTTTCAAAAATAGTATCCACTATTTTTCTCACCCTATTTCCATATTCTAATATAAACTCACCTTTGAATTTTATATTCCAATATGGAAATAGGGTGAGAAAAATAGTGGATACTATTTTTGAAAAGTGAAAAATGGTTAAGGAGATCAGAATGGAAGTGATGTGATGTGATTCGAGAGGAATTTATAAAATTGAATTGGTTATTGAGGTTTTAAAAATATATTTTTAATTCTAAGAAGTTAAGTTTGTTTTTAAAAGGAAAATTTTATTATTTAAAACTATGCAATTTTAAACTAGTTAAGATTGAAATACTTCGGTAAGTAGATTTTCAAATATTAAGTATCTATTTTAGTAAATTCTAACTTTTAAAAATCAGCTTTGAAAATTTATTTGTTTATCTAAAAATGAGTTATTGATGTCTATAAAAGTGGTTCGCTATCTTAAATAATTACTTGAACGTGTTTTAAAAATAAATTGTTATTCTTTGAAAATACTTAGTTTATATATATAAGAGTTGAAATGATTTTTACTTTATTCTCTCGAGATTTGTAGATGGGTTTATTTAACGGGAAGGTTTTATAAGAGAAGTCTTATAATGGGATGCTGGGAACTTAAGATATTTCCTAAATGTTGGAATACCGAAACTTGAAAAAAAAATGAATTCGAATTCAATAAAGAAGTTATAAATGGTTAGATGGATTATAAATAAATATAATCGGTTTGGAAATTGTAAGAAGAAATTTATTAATAGTTTCGGAAATGTAGGAGATAAGCTAAGAAAATTCTTAAGTTTTGATACTTGAGATGATTTTGGAAAATGGACTTAGAATATTTTCCTAAGTGTTGAAATGTTTTGGGGTATCCTGTTATGGATTTAAGTATTGAAAATTGTTTTCAAATATTGGAATATGGAAAGGAATTAGAATATATACCTTGTAAAGGTATTTGGAAAAAGAATATTTTTGGAAAATGTATAATAAGGAATAATGTCTACTTATGGATGTTTTATTGATAGCTAAATAATCGACTGTCAATATTGGCCAATTTCGTTAATTGTTTCGAAGAGACTGGGATCAGATTTAATTATTCGAAAACCACTTCGATCCGGTTTGAACGTTACGAACGGATACTGTGAAGATAGTGAAGACGGTGATCCGGTTTGTCCAGACCCAGGACAACTTGTATGGACGAATGCTATCAGAACATCGTCATTGGAGGACGATGAGCATTCTAAGTGGAATTGTTTCTTGAAAGGTAACGTTTAGCCTCAAGCCTCATCAACCGAGAATGACTAAAACAGGGGAGATGCAGTAAGGCTAAGTGGGTCGCACCCAATTAGGGTATGTTATCACTTTTCTAGATATCCTCGGAAATATATATAAACTATGGATATGGTTGTGCATGAAAAAGGGAGCGCTCAATTTTTAAGGGTAGGAACACCCGAAGTGATAACATATTCGGTCTATCCAGGTTAGGGGTAGGCCGGTCTTGTGTAGCAGGGGATCCCGGTGAGATCCTCGGTACATTTTTCTAGAGGTGTACAATGATAGGCGATACCCTAGTGGCCCAGTCATTGTATGGGATCCATTCTCCAATACGAGCCTTATGGTTTTATTTGTAGAGCCTAGTATGCTGGAATTTAATTAATGTAACAATTTCGGCTATTTGAATAAGTATTTGTATTTAGACACTATAATAATATCATTGGATTTTCTATAAAATGTCTTGGTTATCGCAAGGGAAAAACCTGTCGTGTTTATGTGTGATGCGGTCTTACGAGATACCTTTGTTTTTCAAAGGGTTTTGATAACTTTAATAATTCAAATTGAGTGTGTTTTCTCACGCTAGTTTTCCAGACTGACTCGGGTGTTATTTTATTATAATGCTCGTGTGACGACCCAGATTTTTGGCCATCGAATATTGAGTGATTAACTGATTTAATTATTGAAATATTGATGAAAATTAACAGATACAGTTTTCCTTTGTATAACTGTTATTATTTGATATTATATTTTGATCCGCTGCGAATGTGAGATTCTCTAATTTGTTTTCTGTTTCTTCTTCTACCTCTTTTCTTCTTTTTCCTAACTATCTAGAATTTTCGGGGTCGAAATTTCTGGGTCGTTTCATTTGGTATTAGAGCGATGGTTAAGCGAGAACCTTGGCTCTGGTGGGTTTACTCATCAGGGATAGGGTTAGTATTACCCTAGGATGAGTTGAGTGTGTGTGTGTGTGTGTATGAGAGCGTACTTGTTATTTTCTTATATAAAGGTTTTAAAAATGGTTTTAAAACTGGATGATTTTATAAAAGCTTATATCATATTTATAAAGCAATAATTGGTTATTAAATAAGAAATTAAGTAACATATATATACATATCCAAATAAGGATTGGATAAAATGAACTATACAAATAAGATGAATTAAAATGGTTTCAAACTAGAAAATAAATGGTTATTGAATTTAAATAGGATGATTGTTTTCCAATAAACACATAAATGTTTTAAGGAAGTAACCATTAGATGTGAATAACTTGTAAATTAGAAGGAATGTAAGTGGAGAAGTTTGAATTCTAAGTCTAGAAACATTTGAAATCATTTTTAAAAGTGTTAAAAGAAATGATATTATTCAGAATATTTTTGAAAGTAATCTTATTTTAAAATAAGAAGTTGTTTGAAAACTTTGTTTGGAATTAAAAGGTGGTTTAAACTTAAGGTATAACTAGGTAAGTAAATTGATATATAAGAGTTGAATTCTTCTAATTAAGTCTAATTTATAGGTTAGGAAGTCCCTCTAGAATTCAGTCTTTGAGAGAAATGGCTAAGAGTGAAGAATGGAAGGCAAGGCGTAGGGAACGAAGAGCAGCTGCATGTAAGGAACGGGAAATAGCAATTCAGGAGTATGAAAATCGGATTAAGGAAAGGAATGGACCAGGACCTTATGATAATGTCACCTGCTATAGATGCTTCAATAAGGGTCATTACGCAGCTAAGTGTGGTAAAACTAGGAAGGAATTAAAGGGTACATTCCAACGATTTCGCGCCGAGATATTATGCTTTAAGTGTCATAAGAAGGGACATTTCCTTAACCATTGTCCTGAAGTGAGGAAGGTGAAGCAGAAACCAATGGAACCGTTCAACGAGTCAACCATTTGCTATCATTGTAAAGGGCTAGGACATATCGCGAGGAATTGTCACAAGAGACAGAAGAAGAAGATTAAGGTTGTGGAACATCCAGTAGGAAACATGGAGGTCATCCGGATTGATGAGAGGGTAGAAACTTTTTGTGGAAAATGCTATAAGTGGGCACATCCTATTGAAAAATGCATGTTTGGGCTTTGCCCATTGGAAGGAAGTCCATAGGAAGGATTCTGATAGAAAATGCTAGGACTCTAAAACTTAGGTGATGGTGAAGACATCTAAATTTATGACTTTGTAAGACTTTTATTGTGATAAATGGATGAAATGTTGAACTGCTAGTGTGCAGTCTATCAATGTATGAAATATTTTATGGCAGTATAATCTAATAAAATCACCTTCTTTTGAAGTGGAATTTGAAATTAAGGATTGTTAGTTAATTAATTAGAGTTAATTAATTTGAAGATAAAGAATCATTAATTAGATAATTGAAGATTATTAATTAATGATTAAAAATTAATTAATAAAGTAATTAAAGATTAATTAAGTTACAGTTAAGCACTTAATTAATTAAATAATTAGAGATTAATTAATTGGTTATTAAGGATTAATTAATGTGTAATCAATAATGATTAATCTAAGTTTAATTACTTAAGAAGGAATAATTAAAGGATTGGTAATAATTAATGAAGATCATTAACTTGAGATTATAAAAAATTAATTAATGTGATTAATTTAATAATTAATTATATTAATTAATTAAAGATAATTAATTGTGGAAATTGTTTAAGTATAATTACTTAATGAAAGTAATTAAGGGATTAATTACTTATTGTAATTAATTAAGTTTAATGTGATTAGTTTAAGTTAATTAATTAAGTTTAATTAATTTAAGATAATCATTGGATGATTTGTTAAATTACTCAATGTAGTTAATGAAGAATAATTACTTAGTGAAGTAATTAAGATGGGTAATTACTGGTTATAATTAATTGAAGAAAGGAAGCGATTTGGGATTAATTACTTTGTGTAGTTAATATAAAGGATAATCACTTAGTGAAAGTAATTATCATTCCTAATTGTGATTAATCAAGGAGGATTAATTAAATGAATGATTATTGGATGATCAATTAATTGGTTTGTAATCAATTAATAAGCAGGATTAGAAGTAATTAAAGTAATTTATTTAATTCGATAGTGGTTAACTAAATTAATTAGAGATGGTATGGTAAATTTATCTTGCTTATGAACGATTAAATGGTATTGTATGCCTTAGATTAGTTGATATCTCTGGTATGTGATGTGTGATGTGTGATGTTATGTGATAATGTTGGGTTAAAACAGTGACACCCTGTATTTAAAGTTTGAATCGTATTTCATTTGAATAACTTGGGTTAAGATGATATTGTATTCGAAGAAACCGGGATCGGGTAACAGTAATACCCGAACCCACTTCGATTGGTAACATACAATGATTCTTTATGGGTTGACTTATGAAATCAACGGGCTGAAATGGAATAATTTAAATGATTGGACTATTTAAAACTAAATAAAGGTACTTAGGGATTGATTGTGGAAGTAAGTGTTGAGCATAACAAGTAATGAACTCGTAGTGAAGTACGAGTTACCCGGGTTTTCTTTATGGTTTGAATTTAGTATTTCAAATTATATGGGTTTACTCACGCTGGTTTCCAGCCTGACCCGGGTGTTACTTTGATGTAATGCTCGGGTCAGACCGAGTATTACAGATTTTCAGGTAAGGACGTTCTGGAGCTCAAGAGGCGAGCTGGATGGCAGGAACGTATGGAGTGTATTCCGCTGTGATATATTATTGTTTATCTAGGACATGTTGATTTTAACTGTCCAGTGTTTATGTAATGTTGTAACTCTGATATATTGATGAAAATTAACAGATACAGTTTTCCTTTGTATAGCTGTTATTATTTGATATTATATTTTGATCCGCTGCGAATGTGAGATTCTCTGATTTGTTTTCTGTTTCTTCTTCTACCTCTTTTCTTCTTTTTTCATAACTATCTGGAATTTTCGGGGTCGTTTCAGCTCGGGTCAGACCGAGTATTACAGATTCAGGAAAGAATGCTTTGGAGCTCAAGAGACGAGCTGGATTACAGAGACATATTTTCGTACTTGACTTATATTTCCACCGTAATGAGGACAAGTTATTATACCTGTCCAGATTGATGTATTGATCGTTGTACTCTGATGACTGTAAGTATATAAACAGTTACAGATTCGCTTGTATAAAAATATGTTATTATATATTATATTTTGTTCCGCTGCGTTTGTGAGATTCTGTGTTTGTTCTTTTATTTAAAATATTTATATAAAGCTTATACATTTATTAAATGATATAAATAATATACAATTAGATATTTAAATATGTATGCATATTTATTTTAAAATATATAAATATTATATATACATATACATACATACATACATACATACATACATACATATATATTTGTAAATATATGTTTAGGCAAAATCAAAATTAATTTTTTATTAAATCGAAAGAAATTATTTTAATATTTATAAAATATAATGTTCAAATAGAAGTGTCAATTTAATAGATTTATATATTCAATTTAAAATAAAATAATCAGACGAATTTTTTTATTTCCTAAACAATATAAGAGAAAAATATTTACCTAATATGTAATTTAATTTTAGCTCACAAATATATCATTTAAAATAATAAATGATATTATATATATATATATGTACGTATGTATGTATAAATCTAAACTACATTTTTTGCCACCCGAAACATACATGCATAAAAAAAATTCTTTATTAGTATCATATCATAATAATAAGATAAACCATATATAGATCAAAGTTAAATAATAAACATATATAATGTAACAAGCATTGATATATATATATATATATGCAAGTGATAAATGAGATACAATATATTTACATTGTTGAATAAAATTAAAAATAAATTTTTAACCTAATGGGCTTTGCCTTTGATTCATAACTAGATCTGGATGGCCTACTTGGTCTTTTAGATCTGCACCCTTCTTTGCAATAGACAGACTACCATTTTAACTAGATTTGATTAATGGAATGTGTTTCAAGTGAGAAATGGAAAGAAGGGGAGAGAGTATTGGCAACTAAGATAGAGAGTGGAGGAGACAAAAAAAGCAAATGAAAGTGAAGGCATATGGTTTGAATATAAAGTGAGATCTATGAACAAATATCTCCTTAATCCTTTTACCAATTCAAACACAAAGAACCCCCCTTGTTCCTTTTATTGATCGACCATCTATGTATCCATAATGGACCAAAGAACCCGATCAACCCATATAAAATTTTATTTAATTTGAATCTAATTTAAATCTTTATCAATATTGTATACTGATATGTATGTATATAACTTTTATATACACACCCATAAATTACTGACAATACCAAAAACAATTCTAGAGGCTTTTCCATTTTACTAAACACACCCCAATAAATCAATATGATAATAATTAATATTTTAAAAATATTATTAATTTAATTAATTCATAACTATTATAAACCAATAAATCAAGCATCGTTTCAAAGACTGAATAGATTCGGTTATGTGACTCACAAGTGTGAATTTATCCAGCGATTAATATTTAAATAATTTAAATACAAATATTCACATGTAATCTTAGCTAGTGGTGTGATAGTTTGACTTAACTCATCACTTACCAATCTCATTGATAAAATCCAATTTTACAAATGCAAGCGGTACCTTTTAGTAACAATTTTTTACATTAATTCTCTTCATCAACACAATATCATTTTAGGACTTATGGAATTCAGTTTTGGTAAAAACCTCAATATCTTCCGTATTCAATTTGGTTAGTCCATAAACAAAGTTCTGGTTCAATAATAACATTTATTATTAAATATACTACTTTGGTCAGAGATTGAATTGACTATTGTTGACCGTGATACTAACGTCGTACAACTAAGGCGACGAATTCTCTATTGAATAGTGTTGCACTCCTAATGCTTCAACTCAGACCAAAATACATTCGTTCGATGGATATCATGCCATGATTTAACGATAACCAAAGTGGAGTTTCCATATTGAAGTTCAACAGTATTCTAAAGTCGACAGAACTATTTTATATCGTCACTTCGAGATTTCCAGTTTAAACTAGTTATTATCAACCAACAAGAAAATGTTGGACGAGTCAATCCACAATCATCTAATAACTATCAGTACGTAACTTTTGGCAGACCCAACAGCCGTAAGTAATATACTGTCCAATATTTAAAGAGCGTTACGTACTATAGTCTAAGTGGATGTATCAATATCCTTTTCCAAAACATCTTGACCAGAAATATTTAAAACAATATGTTATTATACAATGTGATAAATTTCTGATTATTACAACATTTTGTAATTATTATCACATAACATATTATTTACAGATTTTCTATCAAATATATTTAAATTAATTATTTAATTAATATACCACAATATAATAAATATATAATAGAAAACAAACACCTTTTTCTTTCAAACGAGATTTTCTTAAAGAGTAAATAATTTATAATAAATTATGGAATTACCCCTAGGGAATACCCTTAACTCTATCAATGGTTACCTTGTGCATTGTATACTACGGCATATTAGTAAGAAACAATTAAATGGGTTAATAAGCCAAGGGTTTCTACCATTATCTGATTCTGAATCATTTGATATTTATACATCGTGTCTTAAAGTTAAAATGATGAAGCACATATCCATTGGGAGCAATGAAAGAGTTAAATTACTAGGACTAGTACATACTGATGTATGTGGTCCTATGTCTGTAACTATCAAAGCTGGAACCTCTTACTTTGTTATGTTCACTAATGACTTATCTAGATATGTATATGTGTATCTTACTAAACACAAATCAAAAGTCTATAATAAATTCATGGAATATAAGAATGTAGTAGAAAACTAGACTAATAGGAAAATTAAAATATTTCAATTTGATCGATGCAGTGAGTACATTGGATATGAATTCTAAGAGTACCTAAAAGGGAATGGAATTCTCTCTCAAGTCACTCCCCTTATACTTCTGACATAACAGTGTTTTGAAAATGAGAAATCGAACCTTCTTAGACATGGTTCGATCAATGACGAGTGAAAATAAGCTCCCTCTTTCCCTTTAGGGATATGCAGAAACTGTGGCATATATGTTGAATAACATATTATCCAAATTTGTACTTAAGATGTCATATGAGTTATGGAATGATAAGAAATCCCACCACAATCACCTTAAGGCTTGAGGTTGTCTAGCTTGCGTTAAGAACGTAAACCCCTTTAAGCCTAAGGCAAGATCGGTTTTATGTAAGTTTATAGGGTATCCAAGAAATTCTCATGGATATATTCTAACATACCATGGAACAAAAATGTGTTCGTTTTGAGACATGTCACTTTTCTGAAAAAAGGAATTTCTCTCTCTCAAAATTAGTGTAGTAGGATAGATTTAGTGAGATCCAAGAAACATCCATAGACACTGGGTATTTAGACAGTACTTTAACACCTGTAAAAAATACACAACATATTAGAAGGCCTAGTAGGGAATCTTGTGTGTTAGAGAGATACTACGGATTTCTCATTGATGAAGAGAATGCATATTTGTCATTCAGGATGACAATCCCCTCACGTACCGACAAGCCTTAAAGAGCAAAGACTTTGCCTTATTGCTTGATGGGAAGAAATTTGAAACATATGTCGATTTATTTGAAAAATTACATAGACACACACACACACACACAGATATATATATATATATATATATTATATACTCATCCACACATTAAGATATTTATTCCTCACTTTTCTTCTTTTCCACTTTTCATTTTCTCTCTTCTTCTCCTTCGGTAAATAGTTGCTCGCCTTTCTTCAATTAAATTAGGAGCTACGGGCAACATGAGAGGCCGAGTTGGATCTATTGAACTCGTAGGGAGGAAGGCATCAAATATATGCCAACATTGAAGGGAGCGGTGATGATTGGAGGGTCGACCATTTTGCTTGTGTCGGCTAAGGTTGAGGTGTGGTAGCATTAGGGGAGGCGTTAGGCGAGATCAAGTGCGCCATTGTTTTTCTCTTTGTTGCATACACCTTCAGATAATGAATGATCGAACTCTGGCCTACTGTGGTGGATCGCATTGAATAGTAGTGGGAAAGCATCAGGTTACGCTTGATTCTAGGGGTCCTAACTTCACGAGGTTGGTCGGTCGCGGAGTGCACGCGAATTGGAGTACGTAGGAACCGATCGTTCGTCGTTTCGTGGAGTATTAGCTGAGAATTAAGGAAGGACGTGCACGCGATAATGGGTTTTCTTGTGCATGGTTGCATGTTAGGATTGAGGAAGAAGGATAATGTAAGTAATAAGTTAATTTAGTGTTTAATTAAGTTAATCAATTAATATCTATATTTCAATTTCTTATAAAATTCATATCTCTTGCATACGAGGTCCAATTAAGATGCGGTTTTCGTCGTTGCACTCATAGTGGGATTATCTATGATAAATTATGAGCTTGGACTGGATTTAGGCTCTTGAGAATTTACGACTCAAGTGAGCGAAATTAATACTCTGAATTTATATTGTCACATAAATCCCTGTAATTATATATATTGAAAATATTACCTAGAAGAGGTAGGATAATATATGTAAGTAATTATTCCCTGCATTTGATTGGATTGATTTGAGTAGATATTCAGGATAATTGATTAAGATCTTGTGTGTGTGTGTGTGTCTATATATCTATGTATGTATATGTATGTATGTATATTGTGTTCTACTCATACCGAATAAAGTTGGATGAGTTGATATTAATTTATAACATGGTTATAATTTAACTAAACTTAAATTTGTTGTTATGTTAGTGATAAAAATATTATTATCTATTTTACTACGAATCATAAGTTAAAAGCGTGACCATTAAAATAAGGTGCAAGGCTAAAACAATTGTTTAGGTAGGTTAATGTTATACTAAAATGGCTTTTAAGTTTACCTGGCCTTGGTATTGGTTTATTACGGTGTAATTCAATAACTAACTAACTAGTTAATTTTTACAAAGGTGATTTGAAAAGTTATAAATTACAAAAGAAGTATTGTATTATTTACTAGGGTTTGATTAAGGTTATAAAATCCTGAATACTGTTATAACATGATTTATTAACTTTAGGCCCTAAGAAATGGTTTGTGATGTGTGTGTATTATATACATGAGCTATATAATATTTTAAGGCTTGTTAATAGATAAAATTAATTTGAATAGAATAATTAAGTGATATTAAGCTATAATATGATTCAGGCAAGAGTATTATTTTATAAAACAAGTTTGAGACTTCTATTAAAAAATATGAAAAATATATAATTGTTTAATTGGTTACTTAAGTAAGATGCATTTTTGTTGAATTGTTTGTATGATTGTATGTGTGAATTTTTATTGATATCTAGATGATAGATTTGTTACTTTGGTGGTGTATTGCCTTTATGTATGCAAATGTGCATGATATGTGTTTATTAGTTCCATATAGTTAGATAGTTGTGTATGTGTACACGTGCATACAATTTATGTGTTTATATATGTCTACATGTATAATATAGTTTTGGTATGTCTGACTTGAGGCTACTGGGAGATGAACAATTTTTTTTATATATTTATTGATATGCAGTTTAAAGCATTTATATATAATTTTGGTATGTTTGATTTGAGGCTACCGATTGGTGCATAGAATCCATTGTACCAATAAGATGACAAGACCTGTAGACGTAGTCCCAGAGTAGAGGCGAAGAGCGATTGAGGCGCTAGTCTAGAGTAGGTCATATACTGTTCCATAGTACGATTGGGTGCCGCGATAGGATCTACATGCCAGCTGCTTTTGAGGTGTTGGTTTTCAGGGGAGCCCACAAGTTAGTTGTGGGTCTCGATATGTATCTTTGGTAGCTAATGACAATTCGACATGATTTATCGGTATGCAATTTAAGCATATGTATAGTTCGTCGGTATGCCCGACCTGGGGTTACCGAATAGTGGACGAAATGTATTATACAGATGTATATATGTGGTTCAAGTGATATACATACATACATACATACATATTGAAAAGAGGTTCTTTATTTAGTGACGTAGAAAGAACGATGCTGGTTTTGCCTTCTTTAAAAACCTTACCAGAGTGGTAAGTAAAAAGAACGCAACAACACAATAATATACAATACATAGCAATTCAGCAAATTACAAAAAAATAACAAAACACAGCCCACATGGATTGGTCCAATATCACACCCAAGCAAATACACCCAACATATATAGATGCGAGATCCCAACAGCTGCCATCATCCTTCGTCGTTTAATTCTATACCCCATCGGCCTAAAAAGCTTCTCTCCTCTCTACTGTAATGGAATCCCTCCTTCTGTCTAAAAGTAAGAGTAATAATCTCCTTTTCAATAATCTGAGCACGTTGAAATTGAGTCGACTGCTTGCTTTTAAAGATCCTTCTGTTAATCTCGCTCCAGAGATGGTAGATAGCAACAAGAATTGTATCGAAGGCAAAGCTTTGCTCAAAGCTTTTCGAAGAGTAGCTCATTTGGATCTGATGTATCATATCTCTTATATATATAATATTATAGATGCGTGATTTGGGCAATTTGCATACATTTGTTTGGTATGCCTGAGTTGGGGCAACCGATTGTGTGAGGCACTTCAAGAATGAATCACGATCCATATGGGGATGACAATACTTTGTTATTAGTATACATATAGGAAGGGTGTATGCAAGGTTTAGCGTTTACATACGGTTTCGGTATGTCGGTGTAGACAATCGGAAGGAAGGACGCTAGTGAGGGAATCCATTGTACCGTTAAGACATCATGACTTGCAGACGTGGTCCTGGAGCAGGGCGGAAAGAGATTGGAATGCCGAGAGTAGGTAATATACTGTTATGTAGTATGATTGGGTGCTACGATAGGACCTATAGGACAACTTCTTTTGAGACGTTGGTTTTCAGGGGAGTCCATGAGTTAGTTGTGGCTCTCGATGGGTCTCTTTGGTAGCTAATAGCAATTCGGGATAGGTATCGGTTATAAATATTCATATTTTTAGGTAAGGATATGTTATGCTAGTAGCATTGTTATATTGTTGTATTTTTTTCATGTTTGATAGCATGATTTGTTATAGTATGTACTGTTTTAATAAGAGAGCCATTATTATGTATCATTTGGACTTTTTGGTGTAGGAATAAAGAAGGGTGATGTATGATTAGTATTACTCATTGATCCTTGCTCACGTTTATTAGATGTATATAGGTTGCATGTATATATAGTACTTAGTGATAGTTCCCCTCGCACCAAGCTTTATGTCTGACCTATGTTTTGTCTTTATCTGTTTATGTTAGGACAACTCTAGGATACTCGATTAAGTAGTCTGGAAGTCAGGTGCTTTTGGGGATAGGCTTACAGGATAGTTGAAGCATTCTGGAGGGGTGAAGTCTATATATTGGATATGTATACTTGATGAAGTACGTGACAGACAAGCTATTTTGTATATGAGACTTGTGATATTAGATATCATATTCCAAACTCCATATGAATGGAGTTGATGTATTTTGATTTTCTGTATTGATATTTATTTATCGGTTTCTTCTGCTAGTGCGGTCTCTTGTATTTTATTTATCCTATTCTGTACATATACAATCAGTATATTATATCTTACTGTTCTGTTATGAGATTGTATCGACACGCCTTTGTATGACTTTTAGTTTTAATTTTTACCTTGACTGACTGTCTTTTGTGCTATTCAGAAGTCAAACATTATCACTTTATGTTGATTCAGGGTATTACGAAGGGCGGGTCATCACAGTTGGTATCAGAGCTTAGGCTCAACACTCAGGACCAAGTAGACCAGTTTGAGTTAAGCAACATAGTAGATGAAGATATGTTGAGAGAGCGTACTTGTATTTTTCTTTTATATAATACTGCATACACCACTTGTCTTTTGAACTTTGATTTATTTATTCTCTAGTAGCTAAGGTACCTTTATTTAGAGCTATCTGTGTGAGTTGACGTGGTGCACGAGTGGCTGTGGATGGGAAGTCTAATATGCCTGATAGGTTCGTAGACTATTTGGGATGTTCTGCCATCCATGAATATTCCAACAGATGCGATGTGTAACGACCCAGAATTTTGGTTATTTGAAATTGGAATATTTAATTAATTTAAAATATTGAAAAGTAAATTTTATAAATTAAATAACTTGAATTTCAAAAATAGTGATTTATTGGATAAATTAATTATTAAATTTAATTATTGAAATCGTTTAAATAATTGGACCTTGGATTTTAAGCTGGATAAAAATAATTTAAAGGCTTATTTAATTTCTATTAACAAGAATGAAGGTAATTGAACTTTTAAAATTTGATTTAAAGGTGATTTACTCAATTTTGAAATTTACTCGTTTTAATTAACATATAAAATAGCCTTCCGGGGCACAGTCTCGGATTTCGACAAAACCATTATCATTGGGACCGTAATAATGAACTATAATACGCCGTCATATTTCGTAGTGATAATACGTATCGTTTGGTCGTACGGGATAGAAACGCGTTGAAATTTATATTAAAAATTTATATAATAATTGGGTTCAAAAAGCTATTTTCTCCATACGATCGAATTGGGGCTCGAGACTAGTCCCATTGCATTCGGAATAAGGGTATAATATTAGGAACGCCAGGCAGCACGCCTCGATAAAGGTTCGGGATTTTAAGTTACTTTAAGCGAGATATTTTGAATTAATATATATATATATATATATTGATTTGACCCCAGCCTCCATACTTTCTTTTTAGCTACCCTATTTATCATTCCAACCCACTCTACAAGCCACCATCTACGTTCCTCCCTCCCTTATTTAAACAGAGCGTGCACAGAAGGGAAAAGAAAAAAAAATACAACTTCAAAAATTTATAATTTAAATTGTACTTAATGAAAAATTTCCAAACGAATTTTAAAAATCATGTTTCGATGAGCTCTTGGCATTGATAGTCTTCTTGAGAGATGTGGCTATTGTTTTAAGGCGCTCGACTATTGTACAGAGCATAGACCTAGAACTAGGATTTGGGTTTCAAGGAATTGGGAGCATCGATTGGCTTATTCGAGATCGTTTTTGGGTTCGGCATGTCGGAGAGCTGATAATTATCGATTTTGGGCATATGCGGTGGTCTGAGGTCGAACACGACCTAGTGGGGCCATATGCAGGAGCTCGTGGTCGCGATCTTGAAGGGGAGGGCGAGCTTGACAATTTTGGTATGGGAGGATGGAGATTCGCAAGAGAATTTCGATGGAATCGAGTTTCGCGGAGCGTAGCTCCGTGTCACTGGAAATTCATGTGCAACTATGGACGTTTAGCTGTGCGTGTACAGGGAGAGGGAGCACGATTTGGGGAAGAAATAGAGAGTGGCATGGTTGTAAATATATTAAAGTTTAAATTGTTTAATTATTTTATTTAGAATGCTTTGATAACTTCTAAAATTCATAACTCCTTCATACGAGGTCCGATCGAGACGAAACTTTTTGCGTTGCGATCGTGACAATGAAAGCTTCGCAATGAAATTGGTTTGGACGAATTTGGAGACAATGGGAATTTGGGCTCAAATCGGACGTCATTCGGTTTTAGTTCCAAACCGGAACGCCTCGGCAACAACTGGAAATAAATGTGAGTAAATCTCACTCATTTGGATTACTGGTTTTAATTTAAAATGTTAAAATTTATTTATTGGTTGGTTGGATGAATTGATAAATTATTATTATCAGTTGGATGTTATATTATATATATATATATTAGTTTATATATATATTAGTAGTTGGGTATATTCTCGCCGATTGGAGCGGATGAGATGCTATGCGCCCCGCATAATAGTGAATAACCATTTTTATTGCGATATCCCGCCTCGAAGCGGGATTATTATTATTTTATGTTATATAACATCTGTGGTTGTAGGGAAACAGGTTGGAAGGATCCAACTGGATTCCTAAAAAATGTTGACTTTAATTTCACATATAGTGATATATGATGTGTGTGGATAATCTATTATAGACTATGTTATGATTTGACTTATTGGATGTTATAGTAGCACTGGCCTAAATTTTGGTATTATAAATACCATAAGTAATATATTTTTGAATTTTTAAAAAGAATTTCAACGGCGATTTTTGAAATAATAATATTTATATTGAATTTGAATTATTTTAAAGGGATGAAAATGAATTAAATAAAAGATTGATTTTTGGAACACTATAAGTGATATTTTGAGTTTTAAAAAGAAATTTAAAAATGAATTTTGAAATAATAAGTGTTTTCGGTGAAAATCCTGGTTTATTAAAAAGAAACCGATTATATAAATTCAATGACTTGATTTTGGATTTTTACTTAACTATTTCCAAAGGATTTTTAAATAGAGATTTTAAAGTGATGGATAAAGTATTTGTATAATGAAATTTAAGTGATATTTCTGAAAATATCAAAAAGGAGTTGATACTGAGGTTTAAATAGTTTAAAAATATATGGGTTTATAAAGGGATGGATTTATAAATGGAATTTTATAAATTAGAATATTTTATAAAAAAAGCGGAACTCGAATGAGTTTGTAAATTTATAAACGATGTTTATAAATAAAAATGAAATGATTATCATTAGATAAATTGGTAATATAAATTCACAGTGTGAATTTAAAATGAGATATGGAAATCGGGTTAGGAAGAAATAGTGGATTATATTTTAGAATTTGGAAATAGTTATGAAATTAGAAATGATAAATAAATTTGTGATAAATCGAGAGAAGTTAAGTTTTGTTTTTAAAAAGGGGATTTATTATTAAACATTGTAGGTTTAAAAACTATTATTTGTATTTAAATTATTTCGGAAAGTTGGTTATTCAATATTTAAGATTGGTTGAAATGAATTCTAGTTTTTATAATAAGCTTCGGAAATCGATTATTATTATTTATAAATGAATTGAAAATTATTTATCGTTGTTTATTAAAAAGGGCTTGTGATATTTTAAAAAATTACTTAAATGCGTTGAAATCTTATTATTATTCTTTAAAATACTATTTTATAAAGATAGAGATTTGGAAATTAATTGAAGTTATTTATAAATACTCTCGAGATTTGTAAATGCGGTTTTATTTAATGGATGTGGTTTTATAAGAAAAATCTTATAAAGGAATTCGGGAACTTAAGAAAATTTGAGAAAAAGAAATTTGACACGGGAACTTCAAAAATGAATCTGAATTCATTAAAGGAGTAATAAATTGTTGGTTGGATTATAAATAAGTATAATCGATAACTTTTGGAAATTGTAAAGGGAATTAATAAAAATTTTGAAGATTTATGAAATAAGTACGGGATATTTTCTAAGTAGGGATATTAGAAACGATCTTGGAAAATAGACTTATAATATTTTCCTAAGTATTGGAATTAAAGTTTTGGAGATATTTCAGCGACGAAATGATTTATATAGAAATATTTTTCTAAGTAATGAATTATAAGTTGAGTTTGGAAATATTTCTAAGGGTTGATATGGTTTGGAAATATCCTGTTATGGATATAATTTTTTTTGAAATATTGAAATACTGGAAGAGATTAGAATATATATCTTTGTAAAGATATTTGAAATAAATGTTTTGAAAGAGTTATAATATGGCCTAGTGACTACTATGTGTGTAATTTGATAGTTAAATAACCGACTATCAAAATCTGGCCAATTTCGTTGATCGTTTCAAAGAGACCGGGAATGGATCTAATTATCCAAAAACCACTTCGATCTGATTTGAGCGTTGCGAATTGTGATATCGTGAAGATAATGAAGATGGTGATTTTAGAAATTCAATTTGTTCAGACCCAGAACAACTTGTATGGATGAATGCTATCAATGCACTGTTGCCTGGAAGGTGGTGTTAGCATTCCAAGTATATGAATCCCAAATCTAAGGTAATATGTAGCCTCAAGCCTCATCAACCGGGAATGACTAAAATAGGGGAGATGCAGCAGGGCTAAGTGGGTCGCATCCAAGTAGGGTATGTTATCACTTTTCTAGATACCCTCGGTTATATTAAAATTATGGATATGGTTGTGCATGAAAAAGAGAGCGCTCGATAGGGTGGGAACACCCAGGGTGATAACATATTCGGTACTATCCAGTAAGGGGTAGGTCGGTCTTGTGTTGGCAGGGATTGTTAGGTACAATCTCGGTACATTTTTCTAGAGGTGACTGTGATGGGCGGTACCCCAATAGCCCAATCATTATATGGAATCCATTCTCCAATAAGCGTCGTACAGTTTTGATTGTGCCCAACTATGTTGAAATCTGATATGCAAGCATTTCAGCTATTTTAATTAGTATTTATACTTAGACACTTTTATAATATCATAGGATTTTTATATAAAAGTGTTTTGGTTATCGTAAGATTAAAACCCGTCGTGTTTATGTGTGGCGTGGTCTTACGAGATACCTTTGATTTTCAAAGGTTTTCTTATGACTTTAAATCCAGTTGGGTGTACTTCTCTCACGCTGGTTTTTCCAGACTGACTCGGGTGTTGTTTTATTATAATGCTCGGGTCAGACCGAGTATTACAGATTAGTTTGGATGCTTGGAGCCTTAAGAGACTAGTTGGAGGCCCAGAGACGTATTCACGTAGGTGGTTATATTTTACCCTGTATTCATTGGTGTGTTATCAGCAATTGTGAGGACAGACTGTTATAACTGTCCAGGCTGAAATAGGTTAGTATACTCTGATTGACGTTTGTATATATACAGATTACAGTTTTGTTTTTGTGTAAAGACTTGTGATATATTATAGATTATTCGTTCCGCTGTGAGATTCTATGTTGTTTAGTTTCTTCTTATCTTTTATCTTCTTCTTTTCCCCTAACAATCGGGTTTTTCGACATTTGATTTCTCGGCATGTGATATAGTGAACGTATTAGTGTCGATTTTCGAGGGTCGAAAATCCCGGTCGTTACACGATGGGTGTCGGAAATGGTATAGCCCTTGGGGCATAGTAGTAGAAGTGGTTGACAAGAAGGCCATGGCTTGGATTAATTCTAGATGTTGCTTTGAGTCTCGGTTTATTTTTGGGATCGAAATCGATGTGCAACTTATGCTTTTCATCCATTTGGAGTAGGATAGCTTGTCAGTGAAGGAGTATGTTAGCCAATTTAACCTTTTGGATTAATTCTAAGAGGAGACGGTTATTACTCCTATGAAGTAGGCATGGAAGCTTCCATAGGGTCTTAATGCATGGATATGGAATTTATTGCTTAGTCATATCCCATTCTTGACCCCTCATATTATAGGTAAATTCTTTTACAATGTTTAATTTTGTGTAGGTAACCTTAGTTGTTGAGCTAAGGTATAATGACCAAGAGTAATGCCATTTGAACTTGATGCATGAGCTTTCGGGTTAAGTGGGTTTGTTCAGTGAAGCGTGACTTGGATTTTTTATCCAAGTAGGATTCAATGGTTGTCCAAAAATGAGCAAGGACCAAGCGGATGACTTCTATGTTTTGCATTGAGTCATTGTTGTTAGAAGTGTTTAACTTTGTATTTGCACACTTTAAGTGGTTGAATTAATCTCTTAAATTGCATTGGTGTTCTTAAGGATCGGCTCATTTACATGCCAATTCTAAATCCCTAGTTTGAACATGGGGTTCCTAGGTGATTAACACCAGCTAGACAAGAGTTCTTCACTTGATTATTAAAGGCGAGCACTTGAGTGAGATTCTTAGGGTGGCTTAGAGATTTTTGATGCATGACTATAGTTCGGCGAGGAAATTTCGCTGGTCGAACTAAGGAACCGGATCAGAATTTGCATAAGAGGAATCGGGTGGTCTACCTAGTTTAACAAAGAAATTTCACAAGCGAACAAAGGGTTGGATCGGACATCGTATATTATTTTGGATGGTCTTTATTTATTGTAAAATTATTTATATTATAGTATAAGATAGCTTATGATAGTTCAAGGAAGGACTTCTCGACTAGTTTTGTGACTATTCAGATAATCTTCTAAGTGACGATATGATACTTGCCCGAACGAGCGTCACAGTACATTTAGTATATTATCCTTATTATCATTGTGTGATTGAGGTGAGTTTGAATCCGAGTGAGCCCAAGCATTTTTATATTGTCATTCAATAATGATTTGATTAGTAAAGTATTCTCCTTTGGACAATGAGTTATGTTTGGACAGAAAGGAAACTTGAGACCTAGATTGCTGGGTTTATTGGAGAGTTTTGAGGACCGATGATCAGCATATCATATAAGTTTTCCTTTTTAGATCGGGAGGTGCGATAATCTTTCATGTATTGTATTCATGAAAGGACTTGCATCACTTAGGCATTTGGTTTGCCTTAGATGTCGAATGGACTAACATGGGTATATAGCTTTACGCATGTTATGACTATTGTTGGTTACCGTGCGTGTTGTTATAGGCCCCTCTGGAATGATTTGTTGTTTGAATGTAAATCATGGTTGATTGTTGTTGCTTGTTTTTGTTTGTTATTGCATATTGTTGCTTACTTATTACTTGTCTTGCTTAATTATTGATTGATTGTTTACTTTTGTGGATTGATTGCTTATCGTTACATAATTATTGATTAGTTGTTTATTTTGTTGATTGATTGCATGTTGTTGCTTAATTATCGATTGATTGTTTTTATTTTTCTCGATGATTGTTAATTGATTTTTGTTGTTTATTGATTGCTCGTCGTTGATTGTTATTGCTAGTATATCATGTAAAATTTCCTTTTTTCGTAGAAGGAGTGTGTAACAACCCGCATCACAGTAGGCCTGAGTTTTTGCTAAATTGAAAACCCAAGTCCACCAAATTACAAATCATTGGTTTGGTATCCTGCAAGTAAACCAATAAATGCATATCAGAGCACTATCGATATAACTTACTATGGAATAGTAAATTATAATAAATCATATAGTTACTGACTAAGATTGACACTTGAGATATTTAGTGTACTTATCAACGTCGAGCATGCATAAGGAAACCTGTCCTTCAACTGTTCCCGCCTTGCATTAGTATCTATCCTTCTAAAGTTATCCTATGGGTTGTAATGAGGAGGAGGTTAGAAAGACGTTTTGGTGATTGGTAAATTATACATTTTACACATAACACAAGTTTATGCCAATTGCCTTCCATCACATGTTATATCGTTATATTTTACTTAGTTGTCTCGACTCCATGTACGCGTGCGATACGCCCCATCTAACTGAAGTAGACCATAACTGCAAACACACACACACAAACACACACACACACATAGTTACCACAGTCCCTCCTACAGATCAAGATACTATCCCGGCTAATATCCCTAACCCAACACCCCATCAGGATCCATCATCATCGTAGTATCATGTCTCGTCATCATGCATGCCAAGGAACTCCCGCAGTGCTTAATAATGGCATCATATAGTTTAGCCATATTCTATCTCACCTTGGGCATTTTCTACTTTTATGCTTTCCATCGTGGACTCAGCTCCACGAACTATAGAGGATTCAGCTCCTCAGACTATTATGGACTAAGCTCCACGGACTATAGAGGACTCAGCTCCTTGAACTATTACAAACTTAGTTCCATGGACCACCCTATTCATTTTGAAAATCCTCTCTTACGGGTTATCTGGCCTTGCTCCTAACAAACAAACTAACAAACAACTATGGCAGTGCATGACCTACCATGACCTATACTAGTAGAAGGTGTAGCCTGTTAGATGTAACCCTCTTCTTTCCACTGACCACTCAAGACCGATGATGTTCTCGACCTATGTACAACTCATACTTCCTAATATGGATCAACACACTATCCCTAATATGTGTGTGTGTATTCATTCATATTTGTTTGATTATTATGCCTCCAATGTACAACCGTTAATAACATTTTTTACCTTTGTCATGCGTTTACTTCTTACCTAATTTAAGGTCATTTACCGCTTTCTTTTAAAAGATCAAAATATATTTTCCTATTTACTCCCATTTCTTTTTATTGAACTTTTCCTTCTGCCCCTTTTTAACATTTACTACCCTCTCTTGTTTAATGGACTTTTCATACTCATTTGTATTCTAAATTATCACTTGCCTACATTTTCATCATTATTACTTGATTTCTGTCTTGCATATATTAACTCTTCTCTTAGACTGTTATTATTATTATTATCACGTTTACCATTCTTTAATTTATACTTCGGGATTTCTATATGTTAATGCACTGGAATTACATCTCTCCCAAAAGGAAATGTCAACGCTGTAAATTTCTATATATTATCCAAAAGGAGAACTTGTGATACGTTTGGAATTGCAAGGAATTATCTTTTTCATAACTATTGAAATAGACAGTACAAAATATGGTAAATATCCATATTTTATACATCTATTTTGTTTAGGCGTATTCCTCGTTATTTCAAATGATACACTTTTATTTATAAATTTGAACTTGATAATCTATAGAAATTCACATTGCAACACCCTATATTCCAATGAATTAAAATATTACTTAAATCCTCATAATTTATCATGATAACCTAGTTTACCTTTTTACTTGCAAAAGTCATTTACAAATCTAGAACTATCACATAATTTATAAGTTTCAGGGACTACCGCTGCCTAATCCTAAATTCAAGGACTACTACCACCCAATATTAAATAGATTCACAAACATACAATATATATTTCAAGTTATCAATCATAGAATATGTAGGCATGGTTTATAAATTTGTTACAACCATACAATTTTAACCTACAACTTCAATTTAAATTTTAGGCATACAGGAATAGATTTACAATGATATAAATCCAATATTATACAAAACATATAATTTCTCACTCATCTTTTTAGCTTTCCAAATCTCCAGATCTAATCCTTGTTATTCAATTTGACTCCCTTTTCTTCTTATTTAAATACATATACCGCAAACATACATATACCTATCAGAAATCTAGATCATAGAAGAGGTTTGGATTTAATTTAGATTTTAGGTCCGGATTTATAATTTACCTTGGCTTTTACGATATTCAACTATATTCTTCTTCTCAATCATCCCCTATTATTCTCCGTTTGTATATACGTATGTAAACTATAACTGTTTTTAAGAATTAAGAATTTTGTGGAGAAGACAAAATGGAAGAGCTCCAACGTCGCTTTAGAAAATATGAGAAGAAAGTGAGGGGTTAGGTTCGTATTTATAGGGGTTTGAATCAATATCAGCCGTTCGATTTAATTATTTTATATCCATGCCGTTCGACCGCATCAAAATCTCATATTTGAAATCTCGACCAGTCAACCGCCGTCTCCTACTATCGACCGACCTAAGTCAGGGGTCGACCGATCCTTAACGTTTTCGTTAATTATCCAACGACGTTTGATTTGTTTCATTTTCTTCCTTATTAACTCAGTCGATACGATATCTTTCCACAGTTAACTTACTTAACGTTTAAGTAATGTTAACTATCAATTAACTCTAACTGATGGTAATTAACATTAGTTAATTAATTTTATTACCTTAATTACATATAAAATTATTTTCGATTCAAAAACTTCAAACGTCGATAAATTTTTCGTTTGAATTATTCGGAGAACTTTATATATGAATAATGATCAGAAAATCACCACGAATCCAATGCTACAATTTTGTAGCCAAATTCGGACGTTTGTAAAAGTTCTATTTTTCGGTATTCCTATTTATTAATTAGTTTATTTTTAATTAATTATCGTTAAAATTAAGAGGTGTTACATTCTCCCCTCTTAAAAGATTTTCATCTCCGAAGTTCCTCAAGGGATGAATCATGTAACATAACGCACAACTAATTTAAACTAACCAACCAATTAGTGTGCCACCAATTTAGAAACCAATAGTGTATAAGTGCGTGGTGTAGTATAAAACATATGATATGTATGCAAAATAATTCTAATCAGCGCCTCGTATATGAATGCATTCTTTAAAACAAGTTTAAAAATATGATGCAAACAACCTATATATACTGCTAGTTCTATATGTATGCAAAATTTAAAAATCAAAATCTTTGTTCCTACATCCAATTTTTCTCATACTTCTATGAATAGAACCAATTTTTCATCCAATCCCTACCATCCAAAATCCTAGCACACCATTGCTAACATTTAAAGTTCCAAAAAATCCAGTTTTATAAACCTATATTCTTATACCAAAAAAAGGGTTTAAACGGAGAATTCTATATTTCTCATCATTCTCTTGTGTACCATTTTCCATGTACCTTGGAACCTTCTCTTTTGCCCCCAATTCTCTTCCAACTTTTTCAAGTATAGTTCACATAAATAAATTTTATTTTAAATCTTTAAAGTTTTAAAAAAGAATTATTTTAAAACTAGTTTTTGTTCCCCTGACGACAAAATATAGAGAAAAAGTTTCCATAGATAAAACATCTTTTTCCCTCGCTCCAACCGAATTTTATTTTACTATTGCTTCTACTACACGGTAAAATCTATACTTGCTACCCCATCAACTTTTTTCCTACGCTAAGCATGTGGCATTCCGAAAATCAAAAATCTTCCTCTTTTTTCTGCTCAAAAACCTTTTTATATAAATCTTTTGAAATATTTGGGAAAATTTTTGAAATTCAAAATTTTACTACAAAATGTTTTATAAAAGTATTTTAAACAAGAATTTTGAACAAAGTTCTAAAAAGTGTATGTACATACATACATACATATACATACATACATATATTATATATATATTCCTCAAAACAAATTATGTCATATCCTACGCAGTCGGGATTTAGTCAATAGTTTAATATCCATAGTAGACTCTATGCTAGCACGTGGTAAATTTTCAATTTTCAAAAACATTTTCTTTTACCTTAAATTAACAACCAACACACAAGTTCATTTAAAAATTTCAACTTTATAAGGTACAGGGACACCGAGCCGTCGCTTCGTAGCAAACTTTCTCTGTCCTTCACTCATCAAAATTTATCTTTTCAAAACTTTAAGATTTTTGGGACATAACATTACTTTACTTTTAGTAGTTAATAAATTTACTAATTTATTTTACGAACCTCCAGCCTTACTTGCATTAGTTAAGTATCTACATGAAATTTCCTTACTTCCACAATTTTTCATTTAACATAGTGGTCCTTCTAGAAAGCCAATTTTTAAAAAGAATATTTCTTATTATATCGTATATGTTTTACAAAAAAATAATAATGCTTATAACCCAAATCTAGAAAAACAATTGCTGAAAGCTGCCCTTCAACATCAACTAACAATAATGATGTTATGGCCCTATCACTTCTTACTTACATTTAATGGATTTTTTAATCTATCATTCTACTATAACCCACATAACTTAACTTTTCCTTTTGACATCTAATAATTAAGGTCCATCCATTACTTCCATTATCGCAGCCAATTATGAGATAAACTATGTATCTCCACACTGTAGTAGGTAAAAAATATAAACTATGCACATTTACAATAACTCTTGGAAAATTGACTTGGCAGAAAAACTTTCCCACCATCTATCTTGCCTTCCTTAATCTTGAGTCTACCAACGTCCTCTATGTGTGTTTACCATCTTATTACCCTCTGTTACTATCTTCTCTCAATCCAAATCTCTTGATAATATTCTCAAATTTTTGGTATTTACTTTTAATATCCTTGACCTTTCCTGTGAGCTTGTTCTAGAACTCATAGAAGTATACTTTGATATAGGTCATCATTCCTTATGGGTTTTTCTTATGGCTCGCACATATGTCCTATAAAACATTGCTAGGTTCTAACCAATATTCCTTGCATTCTACTGGGTTCCTTATTGCTACTCTATGAGCAGTCATCACTATTTTCTTCATAGCCTTACCTTTTACATTGTCTTACCCAGGTAGTCATCCCTGTCTACCCCACAATAAAATTTTGGTTTGGTTTTCGCTATTTTTTTTCAGAAGTTAAAACAAAATTTTGATGTACTTAACCCCAAAACTTTTATCTTTAAAAGTAAAAACTTAGAAACGTTTTATTAAATTTAAAAGTAACTTGGTGCCTTAACTTTTAAAACTACAACGAAATTTTTAAAAGTCTTTTCCTTTTTCGTCAAATCAACTTTTTCTTTTGAGGCCCCTTTCAACAACAAGGATTTCTACTTCTTAAAATTGGGATTTTTAACTCAAACCATTTGTTAAGTTTTGCTTTTTAAAAACTCGATTCTTATACCAAACCATTTCTTTAAAAATACAGTTTACAATGTTTCCAAAGCATCTTTTACGATTTTTAAACAATAAAAACTGGAGTAGACAAGGACACTTCCAACCTATTATTTTTATACCACTCATTCTATCTCCACTGCCAATCCTTGGTGGAGTCTCTAATATCATGTGAGGAGAACTTCTTAAGAGATACGTGCAATCAACGCACACCACCATGGAAAATATCCATTTCCCATTATCTTGCCTATAATTAAATTTCTAGTATTATTTTAATATAATCTCCTAACATTATTTCTAATTACTAATATTATTGTACATTAATTTCCAATAATGTTACTGCTATTTAACTTTCTTCTATTTATATAGCTTTCCCATTAGTTACCTATCTTCTTATTGAATCATTGCAATGCATTCGCCCACTGCTTTTATTTTTGGGATCTAATCTTCTTTCCCGTATTATTTACCCCAAGTACCACTTCCTATTGTCCCCACCTAAAAAGAATTTTACAACTTAAAATTTTTCATCTCATAAAAAACCAACGAGCTATACATACGCTCTGTACATCTTTCAAAAGAAATAACTTTTTATTAAAACCTCATTTACTGAAACTTCCAATTTAACTAATTTAAGTTTTACTAAAACATTTTAAATAAAATGTAGATATTTTATTTTTTTCTGAAAATTTAATATTTATTTACTTTTCAAAATAAGGGTTTTCTACCTTTAAATATATTATTTATATATTTTCTCAAATCTTTATATTAAAATACCTTTAATCTTTATATTAAATTCTTTTATAAGGGGTCAGACTTAGAGTGGATTTTCATTCATCCCTTCTTTTGGAACTTCCTCCTTTTCTACTTACTTTTTGACTTATCTCATTTTCCCAAATATTAAAATCCGGCTATAGTCTTGGAGTAACTACTACACGCCTTCATTCAGGAACTTATTTCTTCCAGATATCTACAACATATATAGACTCTTGCTTTCTCATTTATCTGGACCTACTGTACATCATCAATCAGTAATCGTGCGAGGATCAATTACTATTAGGCTATCGGGGCCCAACTAGGGAGTCACAAATTATCCAGCTTCAGGGACCTTCCATATGCTGCCCTCATACTCTACTTAAGTCAATGCCTTTATATACGACCTATTTTCTGTGGGCTAATCGGGGTAAGTGTATAATCTTCCACTTCATCCATTGTTCTAACTCATAGTCGCATTATCCATCTTTTTAGAATATGGTTCCAACTACTTCTATAGTTGGAAGTTGTAGGATTTGACATATAATATATATATATATAGATATATATATATAATTGTAGGTAAAAATACAAATATGTTCACTCATCGTATCCTAATTTTTAAGATTGATTAACCTAAGCTCTTATACCACGTGTAACAACTAGCACTCCAATAGGCCTGAGTTTCCGCTAAATAAAAAACCCAAGTCTACCAAAGTACGGATCGTTGGTTTGGTATCCTGCAAATAAACAAATAAATGCATATCAGAGCACTATCGATATAACTCACAGCTTAATAATAAAGTACAATAAATTATAAATTACCGACCAAGATTGACACTTCCAATATCTAGTGTCATTGTCAGTGTCGAGCATGCATAAGGAAACCTATCCTTTCACTATTTCCGCCTTGCATCGGTACTTGTCCCTCTAAAGCTATTATATGAGTTTTAATGACGAGGGGTTAGAACAATATTCTGATGACTAGTAAAATATACATTTTACACATAACACTAGTTTATGTTGATTGTCATAAATCATATATTATGTCCTTTTATTTACTTAGTTGCCCCGACTCCATGTACGCATACAATAGCCCATCTACCCAAAATAGACCATAACTATATACGTGTATGTGTGTCTGTGTATACCACAGTCCCCTTTTTGGACCAAGGTACTATCCCATGTAGTATCCTTAACCCAGCATCCCGTTAGGATCCATCATCAATGTAGTATCACGTCTCGTCATCATGCATACCAAGAACTCCTACAATGCTTAACAATGATATCATATAGTTTAGCCGTATTCTATCTCGCCTTAGGGATTTTCTACTTGTCTGCTTCCTATTATGGACTCAGCTCCATGAACTATAAAGGACTCGGCTCTTCGGACTATTATAGACTTAGCTTCATAGACTATAGAGGACTCGGCTCCACAGACAACCCTATTTTTTTTAAAGTCCTCTCTTAAGGGTTCTCTAGCCTTGCCCCTAATAAACAAGCTAGAAAACAACTATAGTGGTGCATGACCTAATGTGACCTACACTAGTATAAGGTGTACCCATTACGTGCAACCCCTCGTCTTTCCGCTGACTGCTTTGGATCGATGACATTCTTGACCAATGTACAGCTTCTACTCCCTAATATGGTATCAACACACTGACATAACACCGATCCTCGCTCACCGTCCCATTTAGATTGTCTAATTCAATCAAGGCAATACCCCTACTAAAAACTTAAAGCAGACCCTACAAGGGTACTCCTTCACCTATACGTAAGCGTATATAATTCTACGGGCCCTACAGTTGGATATGTTGCACATCAATATAATGTATACACAACTGTTAGTGGCCCCTTGCGGTAGGCAGACTTCTATTGTGTAACACTACTGATCTCACATTCTAACAAATTCTAACGACTATGTCATTCTTACCCATTTAAGTTATTTACTAACTGTAATAATTCACACCCATCATAAATGCATACTTGAGGCTATGTGTATGTGTATGTATGTATATGTGTATATATATGCATGTGTATGTATATATATGTCTATGTATACACACACACACACACATATCTATATATGTTTGTGTATGCATGTGCGTATACATATTCATTCATACTTGATTGATAATTATGCCTCCAATGTTCAATTATTAATAACATTTCTTACATTTTTCATGCGTTCACTTCTTACCCAATTTAAGATCATTTACCACTTTCTTTTAAAAGATTTAAATATCTTTTCCCAATTACTCTAATTTCTTTTTATTGAACTTTTCTTTCCATCCTTTTTAACATTTACTACCCTCCCTTGTTTAATGAGCTTTCCATACTCATTTTTATTTTAAATTATCACTTGCCTACCTTTTCATAGTTGTTACTTGAATTCTCTCTTGCTTATACTGCATATATTAACTCTTCTCTTAGATCATTATTATAATTATTATCACATTTACCATTCTTTAATTTATTCTTAGGGATTTCTATACTTTAATGCATTGGAGTTACATCTCTCCCAAAAGAAAATGTTAATACTGTAAATTTCTATATCATATCCAAAAGGAGGATTTGTGTTACTTTGGAATTACAAGAAATTATCTTTTTCATAGTTATTGAAATAGATAGTAAAAAATAAGGTAACATTCCTATTTTATACATCTATTTCTTTTAGGCATATTACTTGTTATTTCAAACGATACACTTTTATTTAAAAATTTGAACTTGATAATCTATAGAAATTCACATTGCAAACACCCTATATTCATGAATTAAAATATTACTTAAATCCCCACAATTTATTATGATAACTTAATTCACCTTTTTACTTGTAAAAGTCATTTAAATCTACAAATCAGGAACTATCACGTAGTTTATAAGTTTCAGGGACTACTAATACCTAATCTTAAATTCAAGGAGTGCTACCACCAAATATTTTCTAGATTCACACACATACAATATATATTTCAACTTATCAATTATAGAATATGTAGGCAGGGTTTGTAAATTAATTACAAGCATACGATTTTAGCCTACAACTCCAGTTTACATTTTAAGTATACATGAATAAATTTACAACGATATAAATCCAATATTATATAAAAATATATAGTTTCTCACTCATCTTTTTAGCTTTTCAAATATCCAGATCCAATCCCTGTTATTCAGTTTGACTCCCTTTTCTCCTTGTTTAAATACATATACTGCAAGCACACATATACCTATCAGAAATCTAGATCATAGAAGAGGTTTGGATTTAGTTTAGATTTTAGGTCTAGATTTATAATTTACGTTGGCTTAACGATCTGATTCAACCCTATTCTTCTTCTCAATCATCCTCTACTATTCTCCATTTGTATATATGTATATAAACTATAACTATTTTTTAAGAATCAAGAATTTTATTTTGAAGCGAAAATGGAAGAGCTTCAATGTCGCTCTAGAAAATATGAGAAGAAAGTGAGGGGTTAGGTTCGTATTTATAAGGGTTCGAATCAATATCAGCCGTTCAATTTAATTATTTATATCCGAGCCATTCAACCACGTTAAAATCTCACATTTAACATCTCAAGCAGTCGACCACCGCCCCCTATCGTTGACCGGCCCAAGTCAAGGGTCGACTGGTCCTTAACGTTTTCGTTAATTATCCAACAATGTTTAATTTGTTTCATTTGTTTCATTATTAACCTAGTCAATACAATTTCTTTTCACTGTTAACTTACTTAACATTAAAGTAATGTTAACTGTCAACTAACTATAACTGATGGTAATTAACATTATTTAATTATTTTTATTACCTTAATTACATATAAAATTTTTTTTGATTCAAAAACTTCAAACGTCAATAACTTTTTCGTTTGTACTCCGACCGAAAAATTTAATAAATGAAAATTGATTAGAAAAGCGCCACGAACCAACGGTGCAAGTTTTGTAGCCAAATTCAGATGTTTGTAAACATTCTATTTTTTGATGTTACTATTTATTAACTAATTTCCTTTTAATTAATTATTATTAAAATTACAGGTTGTAACATTCTTCCCCCTTAAAAGAATTTCGTCGGTCCTGAGCAGTACATAGGTCGAGAATATCATCGGTCTTGGATGGTCAACGGGAAAGATGAGGGTTACACCTAAACGGGCTACACCTTCTATTAGTGTAGGTCACATTTAGTTCATGCACTGCCACAGTTGTTTACTAGTTTTTTTATTAAGGCCAAGGCTAGATAACCCTTAAGAGAGGTCTTTCAAAATGAATGGGGTAGTCCAAGGATCCGAGTCCTTTATAGTCCATTGAGCCGAGTTCACAATAGGAAGTTGACAAGTAGTAAATTCCCAAGACGAGATAAAATACAGCCAAGCTATTGTAACACTGTTAATAGGCACTATAGGAGTTCCTTGGTATGTACGATGATGAGGACGTGTTACCGTGTTGATAATGGATCCTGGCGGGGCACTGGGTTAGGAATACTAGCGGGGGTAGTATTTGGGTCCAAAGGGGGAATGTGGTAATTATATATTACGTATGTAGTTATGGTCTACCATGGGTAAACGGGGCATATCGTACGCATACATGGTGTCGAGATGATTAAGTAAAATAAAATGAGATAACATGTGATGGAAGACAATCGGCATAATCTAGTGTTATGTGTAAAATGTATAATTTACCAGTCACCAGAATGTTGCTCTACCCCTCCTCATTACAACCCACATGATAGCTTTAGAAGGACAGGTACCGATGTAAGATGGGAACAGTGAAAGGACAAATTTTCTTATGCATGCTAGATACTGACAACGAAACTAGACATTGGAAGTGTCAATCTTGGTCCATAACTATATGATTTATTATATTTTAATATTCCGCTATAAGTTATATCGATAGTGCTCTAATAAACATTTATTGATTTATTTGTAGGATATCAAATCAACGATCCGTACTTTGGTGGACTCGGGTTTTCGATTTAGCAAAAATTTAGGCCCATAGGGGTAGGTTGTTACATGATGAGTCGATTAGAGAAAGTGGATGTGAACCAGATGTGGCTTTACACCTCGAAGTCCTATTTGTATTTTTGAAATAGGGTTGTGTGGCTTCAGATCGATGGGGTTAAGCTTTTTCGTGCTAGATGGAGCTTTGTATCGTTATGTCTCTAATTACTTAAGGGAATTTTTATTTTCCTTTTGGTTTTGTTAATAAGTATGAAAGCATAGTGTAGAGCTTTCTTTGTTGTTGATTGTATTTTACAAGTGTGCTTATTGTTTCGATGGTAACATGTTGATTAGGGATGCATGTTGCATTAGAGATGCTTATTGAATTAAAGATACCTGTTGCATAGTTTATTATAACATGCTTATTTTAGATTCTTGTTGCATAGTTTGTTGTAACATGTTTATTTGAGATGCTTGTTTGATGATTTGATATAGCATATTTATTTGAGACGATTGCCATGTAGGATTTAACATGCTTAAATTCATGATATGTGTTGCAATTGTGCATAATCCTCTTTGTTGAGTACATGATTAGGTACATGGAAACAACTATGCGCTATTGAGATGCGTGTTCGCTTGTATTCGCATCTAAATGGCATGCTCTTGCTACGAAAGATGTATGTAAGGTCTATAGTATAGATAGTGTGGATATATATATATATATGTGTGTGTGTGTGTGTGTATGTTTGTATGTCCTTAGAAATGAGATGTCTCAGATATAGGATGCCTAAGATATGAGATGTGTGTGTGTATGTGTTATTTTGGGATTTTTTTCGTAGCTAGCCATACAAAGGAGGTGCTGTAGAATTTTTCTGAAACAAGAGGGGATTTTAAATCCTAAGGGTTAGGAGGTAGATTATGTGCATTGGAAATTTTGGTCTATTGGGTTGCTGTCACGTACAGGAATTTTCGACTTTCGAAAATTCGACATCGATACTCCCTTTATCGACTGCCGAGAAATCGAATGCCGGAAACTCCAATAGTGAGGGGTTTTAAGAAAGAAGAAGTAGAAGAAAAGATAGAAAAAGAAAAAGAGAAAGAAAAGAACAACAGAACAACATCAGAAACAGAGACAATATCAGAATCTCACATATCGCAGCGGAACAATATATAATAGATAATCACTAGTCTTTTAAAACAAAGAACTATATCAGTTTTTATACATACATCAATCAGAGTCAATATAAAACAATGGACAGTTATATAACTTGTCCTCATACAGAATACACAGCGGGATAAATACTATCAGATACAAATACTACGTCTCGCCCCCCAGCTTGCTTCCAAAGCTCCAGAATATCCTGATAACATAACTCTAGGCTGCCCGTGTGGAAATTGGTGGGCACCCAGAGTTTAGAAGGGAACAATAAACTCCGAGTCAGTCATGGTGACTGGTGTGAGATCGTAAAACAGTTATTTTTCACAAAGAAAATAAAACAAATTCGCAATGCTTTTGGAAAATGAAACTACCATAAGACCTCCCACCACACACACAATGCAAACGCAGAATTGGAGGAGATTTCTTCTTATGATAGTCAAAGATGCTTACTACGCAAAATCAAATCATTTTTGATATTATTATTAGTGCATAGTGTAGAAAACATTTCGAAAGTATAATATAAATCTTAGCCAGCATAGACATTTCGAACTATGCCTACTATAGCTACCATCCAAACAGTGGGGCGCCACCATAAGTGAATGATAGGTTCTACAACTAAAACCGTACAAGGCTCGTATTGTTTCTTTGGATTTCCAACAAATGGTCAGGCTAAGGAACTTCCTATCCACGATGGGTACGTCCCTGGAATAGACGACCCGAGAAATAACCTAACATTACGGTTAGATCTCTGCCAACACAAGGCCGGGTTACCTCTGCAAAAGTAGGTAACTACTGACACGCGTATGTCATCCCCCGATCGTAACCGATCTTCCCGAGGATCCCCGATTCGCAACAAACCACATAGTAAAAATGCAGCAACCACATAGGTTAAGTATCTGGGCTCCATACCATGATACCACCTCTATCCAGAAGGAATGGCATACACTAAGGGGCGCTACTCCCTAGAACCTTGCCGCATCCTTCCTGTTTTGACCATTTCCGGGGTGTGAGGCTCGACGAAGTCTCGTCCACAAAGCTACGCTTTCTACAAAGCCCTGCTTCGGGTCAAACAAATGATTAACCTATGATCACAAAGATATAAGATCAAACAAATGATCATATCACAAATGATCAAACAGTGATCATTTCACAGCAACACTCAGTATGTCACGTTACCAAATTGGGATATATCGCTGATAAATTTCAACTACATAACCTCTGAGCTCGTACGTCCCAGAGAAGGGTGTTAAGCTAAAAGAATAAATTCTCCGCCACCAACAGAAATGTATTTGAAAGAAATCAGCTTTATATCTCAAATTGTAACGTCAGACATACAATCCATACAAGTCTGTTCCGGGATCGAACAGAACCGAAGGCACTTCTCACGAAGCCCTTGCATATCCGGATAAATTTCTAATCACGTCCGGACTTCCCGTCACTAAGGGTGATAAAACCTCTAAACCGGAGATCAGCCGATGTAGAGTAATTCGACGGTAATCCTTCCGTTTTCAAAAATATCCGGTCTTCAACACCGGTCTTCGAATGCAATTCATAACGACGTATCACATATTCGGAATGGGTTATACGACCCCATGGTCCTTTCCCGGCTAACCCGAATAGTGAGCGATTATTCAAAAAATAAGTGTGGCATTCAAATTCATCCAATTCTCAACAAATACCATCTAAAGGTAATTATTGATAGTCGGTTATTTAACTATCAATAAAGATGCGTAACATCATCAGATTCCAAATAATTTTCCAAATTATTTCATCTTCAAAAATATCTTTACTAGATATAAAATTTCCACATTTCAAAAATAAATCAATATTTATTTTTAAACAACTTCCCTTTCTTTTATAAATTCCATATTGAATTTATATTTTCGAATATCTACTGATATTCGATTTTCAAATCGTTTTCAATATTCAATTTCAATTTATCTTTAAGAAGATAAATTCTCAAAAACATCTCATTTCGTTTTGGAAAACATTTCCATACTTATTTAATAATAAGTGGTTCACAAATCCATTTATTTTCAACATTTGAAAATATTCAATATACTTAAATCAAATTAAGTATATATTTCATTCTTTAAGGAAATCTATTTTCTATAACAACAACAATTTGAGTCAAAACGAATGTTACGTAAAACATCGTTACGACGACTCAAAAATCACTAGTATAGGGATTCGAAATTAAGATAGATATGTAAATCCCAATACTATATAAAAACATTTCCTTTCGGAAATCATTTACTATAACAACAGTGTTATAGTCCACCATTTCCTTATTTCTCGAAAACGTCTATTTCAACAATGAATGTTGAAATCTATGATTTCGATTCATAATACCTTTTAAAACATCTTTAAAACGTTTAACTTTATTTTTAATATCCCTTCTTCGAAAATAAGTCCATTTTACTTAACAATATATTCACTGTCCCAAAATCGTGAATATACTTCACTAACCAAATTTCAGTCTTTTCTACACATTCAATTTAAGGATAATTCGCTATCCAAAATCGCGAATATATTTCCTTTAATAACCTTCTACATTTAATTTATCAAATTCAATTGATTCCGAATTTATAAACACGTTTATAAATTCTATTTCTCTTTTATAACAACTTTTATTTATAAATCTCCTTTATAAATCAATTTGATAAAATATTCCATTTAAAGGCAAAAATCCAATTTCTAAGTGAATTTCTTATAATCTTTTATTATACAATTTCATTCATTTTATAACTTCATACTTTATAAATCTATAAACTTCAACTTTATAAATCTATAAACTTCAAATCTTCACAATTTATAATTCTATAAATTTCATATCTTTACAACTTATAATTCTATAAGTTTCATATCTTTACAAATTTAACACTTATAAAAAAACTCGTTTAAAATTCCAATAATTTTAATTGATAAATATCAATTTTGTACATCTTTTATATACATCGTTTTTAATAATTCAAAAATTCAAATTTAAACTATCTTATAAATTACTTAACTATTTATTTCAAAAATCATCTTTTGACTTCAAATCTTCACAATTTATAATTCTATAAATTTCATATCTTTACAACTTATAATTCTATAAGTTTCATATCTTTACAAATTTAACACTTATAAAAAACTCGTTTAAAATTCCAATAATTTTAATTGATAAATATCAATTTTGTACATCTTTTATATACATCGTTTTTAATAATTCAAAAATTCAATATTTAAATTAAATTCTTCAATTTATAATCACTGTTTTATGAAATTCATTTATTTAGCATTTTCACCTTATTCTGGAATTTATTCCATAAGATTATACAAATTAACTTTTTATACTTTAAAATTCCTTTCTTCAAAATTTATTCAATTTCTAAAACTGATTCACTTAGAAATTCCTATTTTGATTTCAAAAATTCAATTTCGTTTATTTTTGGAATCCAATGATATCAAACATCCGTTCAGCTAAATTTTAGCTTTCAAACAATTTCCAGATATCAATATGATTAATAACATCAATATAATCATTCACAGATTCATATCACAGTATAAATAAATTCAATCAATGTGAGGGGTCCAGTTGGATCCCTCCAACCTGTTTTCCCTGCATCCAAAGACGTTAGCACAATACCAATTCCACTTCAAGGTGGAATATCGCGGTATATGGGTTTTATAAAAATAATCCGCTTACTAACGGCGCAATAGGGTCTCATCCGCTATACGAGGCGGGAAATCATCAATCCAATATATACATATGCCAATATGTATATATTGCTATATATAATAGATATATCCTATCATATCTAATATCACATCCAAATAGCAATCATCAATCAATAACTGTAATATCAATTTTTCATTTGAGTGAGAAAAATCTCACCTTAGCTTTTATTCGCAATCCATTTCCCATCTTGACTTGTTTTCTTGATTTATACCCTTGTATAAATAATTCATACACTTTATTAATATTCGAACAATTTGAATAATTAATTTCCATTTTATAAATTCATCACCTAAATTCATTTCATTTATTTTGTTGTTTTTCTAATCTTATTCCCATTTAAAACCTTATATTTTCAAAATCTATAGTAACTTCTGTTACTTAAATATGTATATACATTATACAAATTCATATAAACTCTATGGCATTTAAAATCCTATGTTTTCTCTTTCTTATTCACATCTATAATTTCTGTTTAAATCTTATAACAACAAAATTATTTTGAAACCACAGATTAAAACTCACTGTTTCCAAAATCTACCTCACTGTCAACATTTTTCTCTCCTGTTAACTTATACAATTTCAATAAAAGTGTACGCCCTTAAATTGAAAAACAATAAGCATAAACACCTTAATTTCATTGCGTATGTATATATTATTAGATTAAAACGAAACAAATACCTCACTGTTTCGATAGAAGCGACACCGCGACCCAATCTCAAGGTCAGAGAAGACGAACACCCCCAACACTGCTTCGCCGAGCTTGTAGGCATCTCGCTTCCAACCCGCGACATCACCGATCCCACTCGCGATTGATAACACGTTCGCGACCATTGATTTAGGCTACGACTGCCATTATCAGTTGCCACTGCGAAACCCACGAACCACGTTTGCCTCAACGACATCGTCTCCGCCTCGACCACGTTGCCCTGGCCACTTCGAACACTTCCATCAAATCGCGACAAAATCACACGCGCCTCCTCGCGATGTCGAACAATTTCCAGCCACCTCCGTTCCTTGCCTCGCGATTGCCCACCGAGTCGCCTACCGCCGCGATTGACAAGTCGTGACCCACAAATCTCGCGTCATCGCGATCGAGCGCTTCCCACTGGCCTCGTTCGAATTGATTTTGTTTTCGGTCGTCATTTATTTGAATGGGGCGAGAGAAGGGCGAAATTTAGCTGCAGCCATTTTTATTTCCTTTGGTTTCATTCGATTTTTATGAAGAGGGAAAGAGATTCGACTTCGTGAATGAGTTTGAAGGGGGAGATTATAAAAATGAAAGGAGGCATGGTGTACACGATCTGATATCGTGATTTTTCTGCGTGAATTAAGGCGTGAGGTAAGGGAAGAAACGTGGCTGTTGTTAAGTAATATAAATTTAAAAAAAATTTTAATTGAATTTGCTTTAAAATTTCAATGCATTTACTCAACGTATGATCACGTATTAACTCCGAAAAATACGAAATTTGAAACCCGGTAATAATTCAATATTACGGACCCAATGGAACTTGTTTCGTCGAATTCCGAGACTGCACCTCGGACGGCTATTTTTAAATATCAATTGAACGATATAAATTTCAAAACTGAACAAACACTTTCGAATTCGATTCTGAAACTTCAATTACCTTCAGTATTATCACTACGAATTTTTCAAGCTTTCGAAATATTTTTCTTCAACTTAAAATTGAAGATTCAAATTTTTATTCAGCATTTAATCGATTAAATTTTAAAATCTAACCGCAAATTCCAAAGTTATATCGGGGATTCAAATTAAATCATCGTTCAAATATTTAAAATTAATTAAATATTTTAAATTTAATTTGTTCAAAATTCTGGGTCGTTACAGACTTCCCCCCTTAAAAGAATTTCGTCCCGAAATTACAAGTTAGGAAAAAAAATGTCCTTAACTCGTCTACTATCTTCCAACATCTAAATAGTTTTATCAAATTTTCAAAACTATTCTTTCTACTAAAGATTCGTTATTATTTCAATTTGCTTTCCAACTTCAATTATAAGTTTCAAACAACATTGTTTAACTTCTAAATTCAAATTCGAGTTTAAATTCAAATTTTAACTTCAAAATTTTCTCAAAAATTTTTCTAACACTCGAAATTTTCAAAAAATTTCGCCAGCGTCTCCTTTGCGCGGCTAATACGGTACGACTACAAAACGTCCCTACGGACTCTCAGATTTCAAAAAGAAAAGAAAATTGCCAAGCGGCTAGACAAGAAAATCATCAAATCTCATATTGAAATTCAAATACTTACCTTTTTGTCGAGCAATTCAAATTATCTTTGAAAATCAAATCCAATTCCTTTATACACCTGTATGTCCTACTAGCCATAATATCTAGTTACATATTCAAACCATTTTGCAAATTCCATTACAAAATTTTCAATTCACACTTCTTATATCATCTCTAATTCACTATTGAAGTTACATGTATTCATTTTCATTCAATTTTACATTTCACATTCATTTGAATTTAATTCACAATTCCAATTCTATTTAAATTCAATTCATCTTCAATTCTGAAATATTGAATTTCATCGATTAACTTTCATTTACAACTGCTTATTTTAAATTAGTTTCAATTACTAATTCAAATAGATATCAATTCAATTTATTTTAATTCTACTTCTGTTAAATCTACTTATCTTTAAACTGGATTTCCAATTTCCATACGAATTTTAATTCATCTTTCATTTACAATTATTCAATTCAATTCATTTGCTTAAAAATTCGAAATGAGTTTCAACATTTAATTTCACTTTCATTAAATTGATTCGCTTGTATTTACATTCATTTAACTTCATTCTTTAAGTTAAAATTATTCTATCAAAAATCAAATTGTATAAGTTATCAACTTGATAATATTTCATAAATATGGTATTCCAGAGTCTTACCAACATTTCAAAATCATTTTGAAAACAATTCAAATTATCCTTTGAATTTTCTAAAACAAAAATCCAAATTTTTCAAAAAATTTCCATTTAAAACAATTTGGCAGCAATTTCTCTTTTGGAAACCCGAAAATGAACACCAATGATGCCGCGGTCATCATCGAAGTTATTTTCCAACGACCGAAAAGAGTTTAGAGCTTTTCATTTCTCCAAAATACTTTTCAAAACCTTTGAAATTCATTTTCAAATCAAAAAGATTTAAACTTCCAAATCTCCAAAATTTTCAAATTCTTCTCAAAACATTTCCAAAAACTTCTCTGGAATTCCGTTTCATTTATAAATTCATTTATAATTTATATTCTTTGTATATGGATTTATTTCTTATTCAATTTCAGTGATGATAATTCACTATTATTACTTCCTAACATCCATGCAACCATATACTATAGTACTTTATAGAAAAACATTTCTTTTCTATACAAAAATAGTTTTGGGCAAAATTATTTCATTTACCCTATTTTAAAACAATACCGTGCCGAACTGTTCTATTCAAGTGTTTAGAAACCCCTTCGATACAGTTTTGCAGACTGTGCCGACGAAGGTTCATATGCCACTCAATAAACCAATCATCACAATACAAAACAATTTTATATTAACTAACAAATACGCGCTCATCTCTATTATTACACTCAACTCATTCTAGAGTACTACTGACTCTATCTTTAATGAGTAACACCCAACAGAGCAGGGTTGTCGCTTAACCATATGCTCTGATACCACGCTGTCACGTACAGGAATTTTCGACTTTCGAAAATTCGACATCGATACTCCCTTTATCGACTGCCGAGAAATCGAATGCCGGAAACTCCAATAGTGAGGGGTTTTAAGAAAGAAGAAGTAGAAGAAAAGATAGAAAAAGAAAAAGAGAAAGAAAAGAACAACAGAACAACATCAGAAACAGAGACAATATCAGAATCTCACATATCGCAGCGGAACAATATATAATAGATAATCACTAGTCTTTTAAAACAAAGAACTATATCAGTTTTTATACATACATCAATCAGAGTCAATATACAACAATGGACAGTTATATAACTTGTCCTCATACAGAATACACAGCGGGATAAATACTATCAGATACAAATACTACGTCTCGCCCCCCAGCTTGCTTCCAAAGCTCCAGAATATCCAGAATATCCTGATAACATAACTCTAGGCTGCCCGTGTGGAAATTGGTGGGCACCCAGAGTTTAGAAGGGAACAATAAACTCCGAGTCAGTCATGGTGACTGGTGTGAGATCGTAAAACAGTTATTTTTCACAAAGAAAATAAAACAAATTCGCAATGCTTTTGGAAAATGAAACTACCATAAGACCTCCCACCACACACACAATGCAAACGCAGAATTGGAGGAGATTTCTTCTTATGATAGTCAAAGATGCTTACTACGCAAAATCAAATCATTTTTGATATTATTATTAGTGCATAGTGTAGAAAACATTTCGAAAGTATAATATAAATCTTAGCCAGCATAGACATTTCGAACTATGCCTACTATAGCTACCATCCAAACAGTGGGGCGCCACCATAAGTGAATGATAGGTTCTACAACTAAAACCGTACAAGGCTCGTATTGTTTCTTTGGATTTCCAACAAATGGTCAGGCTAAGGAACTTCCTATCCACGATGGGTACGTCCCTGGAATAGACGACCCGAGAAATAACCTAACATTACGGTTAGATCTCTGCCAACACAAGGCCGGGTTACCTCTGCAAAAGTAGGTAACTACTGACACGCGTATGTCATCCCCCGATCGTAACCGATCTTCCCGAGGATCCCCGATTCGCAACAAACCACATAGTAAAAATGCAGCAACCACATAGGTTAAGTATCTGGGCTCCATACCATGATACCACCTCTATCCAGAAGGAATGGCATACACTAAGGGGCGCTACTCCCTAGAACCTTGCCGCATCCTTCCTGTTTTGACCATTTCCGGGGTGTGAGGCTCGACGAAGTCTCGTCCACAAAGCTACGCTTTCTACAAAGCCCTGCTTCGGGTCAAACAAATGATCAACCTATGATCACAAAGATATAAGATCAAACAAATGATCATATCACAAATGATCAAACAGTGATCATTTCACAGCAACACTCAGTATGTCACGTTACCAAATTGGGATATATCGCTGATAAATTTCAACTACATAACCTCTGAGCTCGTACGTCCCAGAGAAGGGTGTTAAGCTAAAAGAATAAATTCTCCGCCACCAACAGAAATGTATTTGAAAGAAATCAGCTTTATATCTCAAATTGTAACGTCAGACATACAATCCATACAAGTCTGTTCCGGGATCGAACAGAACCGAAGGCACTTCTCACGAAGCCCTTGCATATCCGGATAAATTTCTAATCACGTCCGGACTTCCCGTCACTAAGGGTGATAAAACCTCTAAACCGGAGATCAGCCGATGTAGAGTAATTCGACGGTAATCCTTCCGTTTTCAAAAATATCCGGTCTTCAACACCGGTCTTCGAATGCAATTCATAACGACGTATCACATATTCGGAATGGGTTATACGACCCCATGGTCCTTTCCCGGCTAACCCGAATAGTGAGCGATTATTCAAAAAATAAGTGTGGCATTCAAATTCATCCAATTCACAACAAATACCATCTAAAGGTAATTATTGATAGTCGGTTATTTAACTATCAATAAAGATGCGTAACATCATCAGATTCCAAATAATTTTCCAAATTATTTCATCTTCAAAAATATCTTTACTAGATATAAAATTTCCACATTTCAAAAATAAATCAATATTTATTTTTAAACAACTTCCCTTTCTTTTATAAATTCCATATTGAATTTATATTTTCGAATATCTACTGATATTCGATTTTCAAATCGTTTTCAATATTCAATTTCAATTTATCTTTAAGAAGATAAATTCTCAAAAACATCTCATTTCGTTTTGGAAAACATTTCCATACTTATTTAATAATAAGTGGTTCACAAATCCATTTATTTTCAACATTTGAAAATATTCAATATACTTAAATCAAATTAAGTATATATTTCATTCTTTAAGGAAATCTATTTTCTATAACAACATCAATTTGAGTCAAAACGAATGTTACGTAAAACATCGTTACGACGACTCAAAAATCACTAGTATAGGGATTCGAAATTAAGATAGATATGTAAATCCCAATACTATATAAAAACATTTCCTTTCGGAAATCATTTACTATAACAACAGTGTTATAGTCCACCATTTCCTTATTTCTCGAAAACGTCTATTTCAACAATGAATGTTGAAATCTATGATTTCGATTCATAATACCTTTTAAAACATCTTTAAAACGTTTAACTTTATTTTTAATATCCCTTCTTCGAAAATAAGTCCATTTTACTTAACAATATATTCACTGTCCCAAAATCGTGAATATACTTCACTAACCAAATTTCAGTCTTTTCTACACATTCAATTTAAGGATAATTCGCTATCCAAAATCGCGAATATATTTCCTTTAATAACCTTCTACATTTAATTTATCAAATTCAATTGATTCCGAATTTATAAACACGTTTATAAATTCTATTTCTCTTTTATAACAACTTTTATTTATAAATCTCCTTTATAAATCAATTTGATAAAATATTCCATTTAAAGGCAAAAATCCAATTTCTAAGTGAATTTCTTATAATCTTTTATTATACAATTTCATTCATTTTATAACTTCATACTTTATAAATCTATAAACTTCAACTTTATAAATCTATAAACTTCAAATCTTCACAATTTATAATTCTATAAATTTCATATCTTTACAACTTATAATTCTATAAGTTTCATATCTTTACAAATTTAACACTTATAAAAAAACTCGTTTAAAATTCCAATAATTTTAATTGATAAATATCAATTTTGTACATCTTTTATATACATCGTTTTTAATAATTCAAAAATTCAAATTTAAACTATCTTATAAATTACTTAACTATTTATTTCAAAAATCATCTTTTGACTTCAAATCTTCACAATTTATAATTCTATAAATTTCATATCTTTACAACTTATAATTCTATAAGTTTCATATCTTTACAAATTTAACACTTATAAAAAACTCGTTTAAAATTCCAATAATTTTAATTGATAAATATCAATTTTGTACATCTTTTATATACATCGTTTTTAATAATTCAAAAATTCAATATTTAAATTAAATTCTTCAATTTATAATCACTGTTTTATGAAATTCATTTATTTAGCATTTTCACCTTATTCTGGAATTTATTCCATAAGATTATACAAATTAACTTTTTATACTTTAAAATTCCTTTCTTCAAAATTTATTCAATTTCTAAAACTGATTCACTTAGAAATTCCTATTTTGATTTCAAAAATTCAATTTCGTTTATTTTTGGAATCCAATGATATCAAACATCCATTCAGCTAAATTTTAGCTTTCAAACAATTTCCAGATATCAATATGATTAATAACATCAATATAATCATTCACAGATTCATATCACAGTATAAATAAATTCAATCAATGTGAGGGGTCCAGTTGGATCCCTCCAACCTGTTTTCCCTGCATCCAAAGACGTTAGCACAATACCAATTCCACTTCAAGGTGGAATATCGCGGTATATGGGTTTTATAAAAATAATCCGCTTACTAACGGCGCAATAGGGTCTCATCCGCTATACGAGGCGGGAAATCATCAATCCAATATATACATATGCCAATATGTATATATTGCTATATATAATAGATATATCCTATCATATCTAATATCACATCCAAATAGCAATCATCAATCAATAACTGTAATATCAATTTTTCATTTGAGTGAGAAAAATCTCACCTTAGCTTTTATTCGCAATCCATTTCCCATCTTGACTTGTTTTCTTGATTTATACCCTTGTATAAATAATTCATACACTTTATTAATATTCGAACAATTTGAATAATTAATTTCCATTTTATAAATTCATCACCTAAATTCATTTCATTTATTTTGTTGTTTTTCTAATCTTATTCCCATTTAAAACCTTATATTTTCAAAATCTATAGTAACTTCTGTTACTTAAATATGTATATACATTATACAAATTCATATAAACTCTATGGCATTTAAAATCCTATGTTTTCTCTTTCTTATTCACATCTATAATTTCTGTTTAAATCTTATAACAACAAAATTATTTTGAAACCACAGATTAAAACTCACTGTTTCCAAAATCTACCTCACTGTCAACATTTTTCTCTCCTGTTAACTTATACAATTTCAATAAAAGTGTACGCCCTTAAATTGAAAAACAATAAGCATAAACACCTTAATTTCATTGCGTATGTATATATTATTAGATTAAAACGAAACAAATACCTCACTGTTTCGATAGAAGCGACGCCGCGACCCAATCTCAAGGTCAGAGAAGACGAACACCCCCAACACTGCTTCGCCGAGCTTGTAGGCATCTCACTTCCAACCCGCGACATCACCGATCCCACTCGCGATTGATAACACGTTCGCGACCATTGATTTAGGCTACGACTGCCATTATCAGTTGCCACTGCGAAACCCATGAACCACGTTTGCCTCAACGACATCGTCTCCGCCTCGACCACGTTGCCCTGGCCACTTCGAACACTTCCATCAAATCGCGACAAAATCGCACGCGCCTCCTCGCGATGTCGAACAATTTCCAGCCACCTCCGTTCCTTGCCTCGCGATTGCCCACCGAGTCGCCTGCCGCCGCGATTGACAAGTCGCGACCCACAAATCTTGCGTCATCGCGATCGAGCGCTTCCCACTGGCCTCGTTCGAATTGATTTTGTTTTCGGTCGTCATTTATTTGAATGGGGCGAGAGAAGGGCGAAATTTAGCTGCAGCCATTTTTATTTCCTTTGGTTTCATTCGATTTTTATGAAGAGGGAAAGAGATTCGACTTCGTGAATGAGTTTGAAGGGGGAGATTATAAAAATGAAAGGAGGCATGGTGTACACGATCTGATATCGTGATTTTTCTGCGTGAATTAAGGCGTGAGGTAAGGGAAGAAACGTGGCTGTTGTTAAGTAATATAAATTTAAAAATTTTTTAAATTGAATATGCTTTAAAATTTCAATGCATTTACTCAACGTATGATCACGTATTAACTCCAAAAAATACGAAATTTGAAACCCGGTAATAATTCAATATTACGGACCCAATGGAACTAGTTTCGTCGAATTCCGAGACTGCGCCTCGGACGGCTATTTTTAAATATCAGTTGAACGATATAAATTTCAAAACTGAACAAACACTTTCGAATTCGATTCTGAAACTTCAATTACCTTCAGTATTATCACTACGAATTTTTCAAGCTTTCGAAATATTTTTCTTCAACTTAAAATTGAAGATTCAAATTTTTATTCAGCATTCAATCGATTAAATTTTAAAATCTAACCGCAAATTCCAAAGTTATATCGGGGATTCAAATTAAATCATCGTTCAAATATTTAAAATTAATTAAATATTTTAAATTTAATTTGTTCAAAATTCTGGGTCGTTACAGTTGCATTGTCATACTCATAGGAATTTCAGGGACAAAATTATGTTAAGAAGGTGAGAATGTAGCAACCGCATTTTACGACTAGATATTTAAATAATCAATTTAATATTGAATCGTTAATTAATTGAAGGTCCAAAATCTAATTTTTTTGGCATATAGTCAAATTAGATTTTGAGACTACTTCCGTTGAGTCTGGATCGATATTGAGAATCAAATGAGTATAAATATCGTTATATTTGAAGTTATGATATATTTACAATTTACGTATTGTTATACGTATTTTATAAAAATACATACGTAGTCGGGTCTAAAGGGATTTCAACTTATGGCTAGCGATTCTAGGACGAGAACTTCATTATGAGACATACGTTGAAGAATCTTTGGAATCGGGCAATCTGATGGCCAAAAAGACCTCTAAACGCATGAAATTATCATCTCTGAGTGCTATCTTGGATAGCAACGAAATTTACCATTGGGACCAAAAAATGAGATGATATGCACCAACGAGTTTCATAGCGATCCAATCTACCGTGTAATCGTACGAGCTCAAAACGTGTGGCAATTTATTTGAGAAATAAAATGAATTATATATATGTTATTATATGTACTCCTCTACATAATGAGATATTTATTCTTTACTTTTCTTCTTTTTCCCTTTTCATTTTCTATCTTCTCCACCTTCAATAAATAGCTGCTCCCCTTTCTTAAATTAAATCAAGAGATACGGGCAACGAGAGAGTCCAAAGTTGGACCCGTCAAGTTTGTGGGGAGGAGGGCATCAAAAATATGCCGACATTTAAGGGAGCGGTGATGATTGGAGGGTCGGCCATTTTTCTTGCATCGATTAGGGTTGAGGTGTTAGACGAAACTGAGTGCGCCATTATTTTTCTCTTCGCTCACGCACCTTTAGGCGATGACCGATCGAACTCCGACCTACTATGGTCGATCATGACATTGAACGGTGGAGAGGAAGGCGTCAGGTCATGCTTGAGTCTAGGGGACCTAGCTTTATGAAGTTGGGCCGGTCGCGCAGTGCGCGTGAAGTGGAGCATGCAGAAATCGTTCATTCGTCGTTTCATGGAGTATCGGTCGAGAATTCAGGAAGGACATGCACGTGGTGATGGGTTTTCTTATGCACAATTGTGTGTTAGAATTGGGGAAGAATAATAATATAGGTAATTAGTTAATTTATTGTTTAATTAAAGTTAATTAATTAATATTTATATTTCGAATTCTTATAAAATTCATATCTCTTACATACGAGATCCAATTGAGATGCAGTCTTCGCGTTGCACTCGTGGTGAGATTATTTACGACATAGTATGGGCTTAGATTGGATTCAGACACTTGGGAATTTACAACAAAGATGAGTGGAATTTATACTCTGAATTTATATTATAACATATATCCCCGTAATTATATATATTGAAAATATAACCTAGAAAATGTTGGATAATATATAGGTAATTACTCCCCCATTTGATTCGATTGGTTTGAGCAGATATTCGAGATAACTGATTAAGGTTCTGTAAATGTGCGTGTCTATATATATATATCGTGTTCTGTTCATATTGAATAGAGTTGGATGGAGTTGATATTAATTTATAACATGGTTATAAATTAGTTAAACTCAACTTTTTGTTATATTAATGATAGAAAAAATGCCATATATTTTACTACTAATCAGAAGTTAAAAGTATGACCTTTAAAATAATTTGTAAGGCTAAATAATTGTTTAAGTAGGTTAAACTTATATTAAAATGGCTTTGAAGTTTATCTAGCCTTGGTATTGGTTATTATGGTGTAATTCAAAACTAGTGAATTTTTATAAAGGTGATTTGAAAAGTTAAAAATTATTGTATTATTTAATAGGGTTTGATGGGTTATAAAATGTCGAATGTTGTTGTAACATGATTTATTAACTTTAGACCCCAAGAAATTATTTATGATATATGTACATGAGTTATATAATATTTTAAGGCCCTATTATTAGCTAAACTTAAATGTAATAGAAGAATTATATGATATTAAACTATAAAAGGATTGATAGACACGAGTATTATTTTACAAAATAAGTTTGAGACTTCTATAAAATAATACAAATTTTTATTTATTTGTTTGATTGGTTACTTAAGTAAGATGCATTTTTGTTGAAATGTTTATATGATTGTATATGTGAATTTATTGATATTGAGACGATAGATTTGTTATTTTGATTGTATATTGCCTTTGTGTATGTAAAGGTGCATGATATGTGTTTATTAGTTCTATATAGTTTGACTAGTTATATATATATATATATATGCATATAGTTTATGTGATTTATATATGTCTATATGTATAAATATAGTTCTGGTATGTTCGACTTGGGGCTACTGGGAGATGCATGAAATATTATATATATATATATATTGATATGCAATTTAAAGTGTTTATATATAGTTCGTTATGTCCGACTTAAGGCTATCGGTTAGTGCATGGAATAAATTGTACCACTAAGATGACACAACCTATACACGTGGTTCTGGAGAAAGAACGGAGATAGATTGGGATGCCAGTCTAGAGTAGGTCATATATTGTTCTGTAATATGATTGGATGCCACGACAGGGCCTATATGCCAACTTTTTTTATATTTGTTTTCAAGCGAGTCTACAAGTTAGTTGTGGATCTCGATAGGTCTCTTTGGTAGCTAATGACAATTCAGCATGATTTATCGATACGCAAGTTAAGTGTGTGTATAATTCGGTATGCCCGACTTAGGGTTACTGAATAGTGGATAAAATATATTATACAGATGTATAAATATATGGTCCAAGTGATATATATATAAAATTATAGATGCACAGTTTAGGCGATTTATATATATTGGTTTGGTATGCCTGACTTGCTAAAACTGGATAGTGCGAGGCACTTCAAGAACGAATCACGATCCATAAGGGGACGATAATACTTCGTTGTTATGTATATGTGTGGGAAGGGTGTATGCGGGGTTTATAATTTACATGCGGTTTCGGTATGTCTGTGACGACCTGAATTTTTGGACGTCTGTTAATCGGATAATTAACTGATTTTATTATAGAAATATTAATATTAATCAGTCAAACAAATAAATCTCTGATAATTAAAATACAATTTATCATTTTAAAAACAAATAAGATTTTTGGGCCATTTACTATTTATTTATATATATATATATACACGTGTGTATTTGCAAAGAAACTATGATTTGAAAATTCAAAATAAAGTCTTTAAAAAATATTTAAAATAAAATCTATCTTATTCACATTAAAAATAAGTATAAATGTATATCTATATAAGAATATAAATTAAGTAATTGATAGTTTAAATTTAAAATAGAAATAGAAATCATAGGGAAAATATATATATACAAGAGAATAGATTAAGTATTGATAACTTTATATGTAAGCATTTAGGGGAAAAATGCAAAACCAGTCAAAGAAATATGTGTATATGCATATCAATGGATATGTATGTAAACATGAAGGGGAACATGCATTAAATGCCTATGCCATCAAGCACATAAAAAGTCATATCTCAACTTTATATAAATCACTTCTATTTCACTTCATTTTCAAGATCACTTCAGGTCACACTTCATTTTCAAGATCACTTCAGGTCACACTTCATTTTCAAGATCACTTCAGGTCACAAATTGCTGACCAAAGAAAATCAAAGTATATATAATAAAAAAAAAATCAAAAGGAAGATATGTAAACAAACTCCTCAGCCTAGCTTCTTCCGCAAGCTTCAATTCTATGTATATATACATATATCCATCACTACCTCAAATAAAATAGCAACTTCTCTTTCAATTTCTCAAACCTGCAAGCAACTCAGTTTTAAGGCAATTCAAGTTTTCTGAGTTAAAAGCAACTTCAAATTGGTGCTCTGTTCTTCATCATCTTTTTAAGGTGAGTAAACTAAGTCTTCAATCTGTTTAGAGTCTGTTGCATGCAGTGAAACTTGAATTAAAATTAGTAATAAATGTTGCATGGATGGATTAAAGTGTTTGCAAGTGACATAGATATGATTTATGTTGTGAATGTCTGTATAATATGTATTCATATGCCTCTGTTGAATAACAGGCTTAAGAAAATTCAACTTAAATTCACATCTCTCTATTTAAAACAAATTTATGCTATGATTTTAAAAGGAAGGTGATTATATGGATGCAATATCATATATTAAAATATATCTGAGTGTATATATTATATAATGTTTTCAAAAAAAAATAAGAAAAGACAGAGAAGATTTATTCAAGTCAAAAATTTAATTTGGAAATTTCAAGATTTGATTATATAGCTGAATCACCTGGAATTTGACGATTTTTGACAGTAGTTTTGTGATTTTTATGCATATGGTTGTTGAGACAATTGCAAGTTGATCGAAAAGGGGGGAATATCGTCGATTTCCGACGATCGAATGAAGCTTGGGTGTCGAAATTGAGGCTGGAGGAAGCTGATGCGTTAGGGGTCATCAAAAAAATGATCACAGAGTCTTTCGATCATCGTGAAGGAAGTGCGGTGGCGTTGTAAGATTTAGTGCCTTATTGGGTTAGTCCGTGTTGTCGAGTTAATTTCTCAAGCGTGGGTGCATCGAGCTGTATCGGGGTGTGGGAAATCGCGGCGTGGGTCGGCGGCGTTGTTCTGGTCGTAACCGCAGAGTCTAAGGTCACCGTGGGAGGCGGTGCGGGGTAGTTTTTTTCTCGATCGGTTCAAGTTCCTGAGGTGTCGATTAGCAAATTTTTGAGTTTCAGTGAGTTTTGCAATTCAGGGTGGTCGAAGCATGTGAGTTCGTCGTCGATGATTTGCGAGTGTTCTCGACGTCGTCCAGTGACGATCGGGGTGACTGTGCATGTGCACGAGTACACAAACGTGTCGGGATTGTTGTTGCTTGGGAGAAGACGAAGAATTGTCGGGGAAAACTCATGGAAAATCGAGGATGGCTCAAGGTGGAAGTACTCGAGAATTCGGGGTGTAGGCTCGGGTATATTACGGGTTTGGCCGGGTTGTGTGAGTTGTGGTGATCAAGATTTAAAGCTGATCAATGGTGTAAGTTCAAAGAAAATGTAAATCAGGTTTTTAGCAAGGTAATAGCAATTTAAAATGAGTTTCCAAAGTTTAAATGTTTTCAAATTTGGGTAATTAGGTAATTATATAATAGGTTAAATCCTATATGTTTTCAAGGATAAATTAAATGGTGAAAATAAATGAAGATAAATGGTTTATCTTTAGGATAAATTAGTTAAAAATTTAAGGATAATCAATTAAGGATAATTAATTTGAGATAATTATTTGATGAAAGTAATTAATTGAAGAAAATTTCTTAATGGAAGTAATTAAGAATTTATTACTTAGAATGACTAAGTAAGGATTAATTGAATAAGGAAACTAATCAAGAGTTAGTTAATTAACGAGTGAGATTAATTATGGGATAATTAATCAATGTAAGTGATTTTAGGATAATTAATTTGAGAAATTAATTAAGAATAAATGAAATAAATCATTGTTAATTACTTCCTAGAGCAATTAAAGGATTATGTGATGAGTAAAGGATAATTAATTTGTGTAATTAATTAAGAATTAACTACTTGTTGGAAATTAAAGGAAAATTAGCCAAGGGTGATTAAATTAAGATGGGTTATTAAAAGATCATAAATTAAATGGGTTTGAAATTAATTAATGTTAAGTAAAGGCAATCTAAAGTGATTAAAGGTTAGTATTTAATTTAATTTGGGATAAATTAAATTAATTATGGGAGTGATCAATCGTAATTATGAATGATCGAATGATGTTAGATGGCTTGAATTGATTGACATCCATTGTATGAAATGTTTTTTTTCGATATGATATGTTTGGACAGACAGTGATAGTATGGTTATCTATCGTGATGAATTATTGGGTATAAAAGTGACATCCTATATTTAAAGTTTGAATTGTATTTCACTTGAATAACATGGGTTAAGATGATATTGTACTCGAAGGGACCGGGGCCGGGTATCAGTAATACCTGAAACCATTTCGATTTGTAATCTTCATGATTCTATATGGATTGACGTATGGAACCAATGGACTGAAATGGAATAATATGGACCTTTGAACTAAGTTAGAATACTTAGAATTTGATTTGTGAAATAAGTGTTGAGTATAACAAGAAATGAACTCGTAGTGAACTACGAGTTACCCGGGTTTCCTTTTATGGTTTGAACTTAGTATTTCAAATTTTATGGGTTTACTCACACTGGTTTCCAGCCTGACTCGGGTGTTACTTTATGGTAATGCTCGGGTCAGACCAAGTATTACAGATTTTCAAGTAAGGACGTTCTGGAGCTCAAGAGACGAGCTGGATGGCCGGAACGTATGAAGTGTTTCCGCTGTGATATATTACGGTTTATCTGAGGCATATTTGTTTCGTATATGTACAATGTTTATGTATGAGTGTAACTCTGATGTAAAAATATAATTGACAGATACAGATATTCTTTGTAAACTGTTATTATTTGATATTATATTTTAATCCGCTGCGATTTGTGAGAATCAGTGTTGTGTTTCTGTTTCTTCTTCTTCTATCTCTTTCTTCTTTTCCTAACTATTTGGAATTTTCACGATCGAAAATTTCAGTTCGTTACAGTTGGTATCAGAGCTGAAAGGTTAAGCGAGAACCTTGGCTCTGGTGGGTGTACTCGTAAGGATAGGGTCAATAGTACCCTAGAACGAGTTGAGTGTGTGTGTATATATATATATATGAGAGCGTACTTGTTATTTTCATATATAAAGATTTTAAATGATTTTATATAAGAATATATTTTGATATATATATATATATATAAAGCAATATTTCTTACTAATAAATGTTAAGGTAATTGGTTGTTAAAAATTATTGGAATTAAATTAAGAGGTAATACAAATACAACCAAATTGAAATTAAATAAAGGTAAGTTTGAAATGGTTTCAAACTGAAATTTAATCTTGAATTTGGGGAAAAGTTTCATAATAAGATAATAATGAATTGGTTTCCAGATATGATAATCTTGATTATTATCATAAATGATTGTTGTGTTTAATAATAAGATGTGAATTAATGAGTAAGCAAAATAAAATGTTTTAGATAAGTATGACTTATAAATTGGAACTGAAGATGATATAAATTATGAAGTTTTAAATCTGAACCCAGAATTTGAAATTTGTTTCAAAGTAATAAAGAAATAATAAATAATATTATTTGAATGAAAGAGTTTGATTCAAACAGGAATTGTTTGAAAATTTAAAGGAATTTGTTTGAATTAAAAACCAAAGGTGATTTAAAATTTAAGGACAACTTAGTGGGTAATGGAAATAATATGTATATATGAGGAATATTCATAATGTCAAAGATGGTTAGAAAATAAACCCTAAATGTTGAGTTTTAAATTTGGAATGTGATGTGAAAAACCCAGAGTGATATAAATTTGAACTTATAAGTGGGACAGAATTTTGAAATTTGAAATGGAGAATTCAAATTTGAGTAAGGTTAACGGGATTAATTGAATTTAACTCGGAAGAAGTTAAATAAGTTTGAATGAACCACCTGAATTGGAAATTTCAAGATGAAATTGAGATTTAACTTGGGAAGTTTAATGGTTAATTTGAATTGGGAGTTTGTGTGATCTCAAAATGGGGTTGAGATCTGGAAATTGGAAATGGGTGGATGTTTTAAAATAAATTGGATAATATTATCCTATTGTTATTAATAATCTTTAAATTTTGAATTGGATTTTGTTTAAATGAATGAGGAATGGAGTGGAGTAATATATCCACTATTGTGATAAAAGGGGAATTAAACTTTAATTTGTAATTAAGGATATGGAATTACTTAGAACTGAAAATTTAAATAATTAAATTTGTAAATTAAAATTTGTTTAAGAACTGGTTTCAAAACTGGAAGATAAAATTGGGTAATAAATTTAAAATTTTATGATGAAATTTGTTTTGAACTCTTATTTGAACTTTGAAATAAGTTAAGTAAAGATAATTTAAAATGGAATTTTGAGAATTGGACTTAGAATTAAATTGTTTAAAGATTTGGATTATTGATTTAAAAATAAAGGTTAATTTGATTTAAGGGGTTAAATCTACATTTGAAAATTTTAACTCGAATTTATATAAATCGAGATGGTTTAAAGTTGAGATTTAAATTGAATTAGTTCGAACTGAATTTGATTTGAATTAATTAGAATTGAAGATGGATAAGTATAAAATTCAAATGGGAAATTTGAATTGGATTAATTTGAAATAAAATTGAAGTTTGGATGAGTTTAAATTCAAATGGGAATTGGGATTAATTCATATAGAAATTGAAATGATTTGAAATTGAAGTGGATTCAATTTGAAATTAGTCTAAATTAATTTGAAATTGCAATTAAAGCGAATATGTTTAAAATCAAATGGAATTTGATCTGAATTTGGAAAGATATTGAGGTTAATTCAACTTGAATTGGGAATAAATCAAGTGCAAGGGAAATTGAAGTTATTCTAATTAGAATTGAGTCAATTTAAATGGAAGTGGAAATTTAAATTGAATTGATGGGGAATTGAACAGTTTGACTCTGAACTATTTTCAAAATAAATTGTTTTAATATAAATCTATTTTTCCAAACTATTTACTACACAACTTTTCTTTTTAAACCTAAAACTATCTTAAGCTTGTTTTACAGTTACTTTTGAAACTATTTAACAATTTTACAACTGTTTTATAAACTAATTACTATTTCTCAACTATTTTACAAATTAATTACTATTTTACAACTATTTTGCAATTATTTAAAAATTCCTATAACTATTCAATTATTTTTCAACTATTTACAATTACTTAACTATTTTGCAGCTATTTTACAAACTAATAATTATTTTTCAACTACTTATCTATTTTAATTTTTTCAAGCTATTTTCTAAATATAAACTGGTCAGAGTTCAAACTGTTATTGATTAAATACCCAACTTAGATAAGAATTGAAGTGATAATCCAAATGGGGATTAAGGCAAATGTGAATAAGTGAATAAAAATCATAGTGAGGATGAATAGAAAGGGAATTGATTTAACTGATAATCAATGAAGATAAATACGTAGGATGTACGTATATTACTCTATTCGCATAGTGATTTGATCCAGATTCGAGCATAGAATTTCGAGATAATATTATCGATCCGAGTTGGGATTTTTCGCTCGATTTTCGATGGCGAACCTGGATATGGATTTTTGATTGGTTCTGGAAATTCTCTATCATAGTTGTGACTATGCAAGGAGAATGATGGTTTCTGATCCAGAAACCAGATCTGAGTCCGCACTAGGAAGTCGGGTGGACAATACTAGTTCAGAAGTGAAAATTGTGTGATCGAGTGAGCGATCAAATTGGTATAGAGTATGGATGATATGTGTACATCGTATGAGTTTGAATGAAATTGATATTGAAAATTTGTGGATAAGAACTGTAAATGATTTTTGAAATTGGAAGTATATTTTGTGAAATATATGATGAGGTAAAATGGAAATTGGAAATTTCTATGATTTAAGATTTACTTTATGAAGAAGGTAATGTGGTTAATAACTTTATAAAAGAGTAATCAAATTTGAATATTTGATTTGGAATAAACAAAGTTATATATCTTTGTTATATATGGTTAACTCCCCTAGTTGAATCTATTGCCAAAAGAGAAGGGTTTTGAAAATATTTAAAGTATAAAAAGGAAATTTATACAAGTATGAATTGAACCAAAGATTTTCCAAGATTATTATATATATGTATATATAAAAAGGATTTTGAGGAAAGGTTTTGGGAACCTATGGCATTTGGAAAGGCTTTTGATTTTTGGGTAAAATCAATATTGGAATTTGGAAAAGCCTAATATGAGAATTATCGATTTTGGGAATCGATTTTGTAAAGGAGATTTATATGAGATTCATACTTGGTGTATGATTTGGAAAATACTATATGTGTATAGTATAAAGTGTTTTGAAGTGGCTTTGGGGAAAAAGGCGCTCCCTTAAATGAACTTCTCAAGAGTGCCACAGGGTGGTACTGCCTTGAGCCTCTAAGGGGAGGTTCTAAAGTTGATCCTGTGAGGAGTCCGGACAAAACTAGTTCCTGAGGATTATTTGGGTAGCGAAAGTCGAGGGCGCTAATGCCTACAGGGGCATTTGGGTTATGCTGTGACGACAGTGTAACTCGATGTCGCTGCGATTTACTGTGTGGACCATAGCGAAAATCGTGTGGAGGATGAGTGCCAACAGTCTACACTTGATTTTGCCTGGATGGCAACGTAACATCGGTAGACTGTGATCTATGGTCAAGTGGAGGAGTTTCATTCTTTTGGCAACGAAATTCGGTGGCGCTGATGCCTACGGTTATATGGGTTTTTGCTGTGATAGCAATGTAAGGCCCGGGTATAACTGCGATCTGTAGCAGGTTCCATGGTGTAATCGAGGGGCGCGGAGGCCTACAGTTATCTATGGATTTTTCCGGGACAGCAACGTAATCATCGGGTTAACTGCGACCATGGATGGGGTGATGATTTCCAGAGCATTTTCACCAAAGATATTTCCTCTATTTTCAAAAACTGTTTTCTATATTTTCAATAAAATTATTTTTCAAGTATTTTCACTGGATGTTGGAAACAGGTCTGCTAAGTACTTATAGATTTTCAGTCCTACGCCTGATCAACGTATGAACTGAATTTCTATGAGAACAATGATGGACTTGTTGAAACATCGAGTTATAAAATGTATTTTTATATAAAAGCTATTTTGGTATTATTATGTAGATTTTAAAATGTTTTAAAAATTTAAAAGTATAATTAAAAGAATAAGAGTTAAAATGCTTAAGAGGATTCAACTAAAAATAATACTCATCAAATTTAAAATTCTCGCTTCGTTCTTTTCGAGGACGAAAAGATTTAAAAGGGGGAGGAATGTGACGACCCGAATTTTTGGATGTCTGTTAATCGGATAATTAACTGATTTTATTATAGAAATATTAATATTAATCAGTCAAACAAATAAATCTCTGATAATTAAAATACAATTTATCATTTTAAAAACAAATAAGATTTTTGGGCCATTTACTATTTATTTATATATATATATATATACACGTGTGTATTTGCAAAGAAACTATGATTTGAAAATTCAAAATAAAGTCTTTCAAAAATATTTAAAATAAAATCTATCTTATTCACATTAAAAATAAGTATAAATATATATCTATACAAGAATATAAATTAAGTAATTGATAGTTTAAATTTAAAATACAAATAGAAATCATAGGGAAAAAATATATATACAAGAGAATAGATTAAGTATTGATAACTTTATATGTAAGCATTTAGGGGAAAAATGCAAAACCAGTCAAAGAAATATGTGTATATAAATATCAATGGATATGTATGTAAACATGAAGGGGAACATGCATTAAATTCCAATGCCATCAAGCACATAAAAAGTCATATCTCAACTTTATATAAATCACTTCTATTTCACTTCATTTTCAAGATCACTTCAGGTCACACTTCATTTTCAAGATCACTTCAGGTCACAAATTGCTGACCAAAGAAAATCAAAGTATATATAATAAAAAATAAAATCAAAAGGAAGATATGTAAACAAACTCCTCAGCCTAGATTCTTCCGCAAGCTTCAATTCTATGTATATATACATATATCCATCACTACCTCAAATAAAATAGCAACTTCTCTTTCAATTTCTCAAACCTACAAGCAACTCAATTTTAAGGCAATTCAAGTTTTCTGAGTTAAAAGCAACTTCAAATTGGTGCTCTGTTCTTCATCATCTTTTTAAGGTGAGTAAACTAAGACTTCAATCTGTTTAGAATCTGTTGCATGCAGTGAAACTTGAATTAAAATTAGTAATAACTGTTGCATGGATGGATTAAAGTGTTTGCAAGTGACATAGATATGATTTATGATGTGAATGTCTATATAATATGTATTCATATGCCTCTGTTGAATAACAGGCTTAAGAACATCCAATTTAAATTCACATCTCTCTATTTAAAACAAATTTATGCTATGATTTTAAAAGGAAGGTGATTATATGGATGCAATATCATATATTAAAATATATCTGAGTGTATATATTATATAATGTTTTCAAAAAAAAATAAGAAAAGACAGAGAAGATTTATTCAAGTCAAAAATTTAATTTGGAAATTTCAAGATTTGATTATATAGCCTGAATCACCTGGAATTTGACGATTTTTGACAGTAGTTTTGTGATCTTAATGCATATGGTTGTTGAGACAATTGCAAGTTGATCGAAAAGGGGGGAATATCGTCGATTTCCGACGATCGAATGAAGCTTTGGTGTCGAAATTGAGGCTGGAGGAAGCTGATGCGTTAGGGGTCATCGGAAAAATGATCACAGAGTCTTTTGATCATCGTGAAGGAAGTGCGGTGGCGTTGTAGGGTTTAGTACCTTATTGGGTTAGTCCGTGTTGTCAAGTTAATTTCTCAAGCGTGGGTGCATCGGACTGTATCGGGGTATGGGAAATCGCGGCGTGGGTCGGTGGCGATGTTCTGGTCGTAACCGCAGGGTCTAAGGTCACCGTGGGAGGCGGCGTGGGGTAGTTTTTTTTCTTGATCAGTTCAAGTTCCTGAGGTGTCGATTAGCAAATTTTTGAGTTTCAGTGAGTTTTGCGATTCAGGGTGGTCGGAGCATGTGAGTTCGTCGTCGTTGATTTGCGAGTGTTCTTGGCGTCGTCCAGTGACGATTGGGGTGACTATGCATGTGCACGAGTACACAAACGTGTCGGGATTGTTGTTGCTTGGGGGAAGACGAAGAATTGTCGGGGCAAACTCGTGGAAAATCGAGGATGGCTCGAAGTGGAAGTACTCGAGAATTCGGGGTGTAGGCTCGGGTATATTACGGGTTTGGCCGGGTTGTGTGAGTTGTGGTGATCAAGATTTAAAGCTGATCAATGGTGTAAGTTCAAAGAAAATGTAAATCAAGTTTTTAGCAAGGTAATAGCAAATTAAAAACGAGTTTCCAAAGTTTAAATGTTTTCAAATTTGGGTAATTAGGTAATTATATAATAGGTTGAATCCTATATGTTTTCAAGGATAAATTAAATGGTGAAAATAAATGTAGATAAATGGTTTATCTTTAGGATAAATTAGTTAAAAATTTAAGGATAATCAATTAAGGATAATTAATTTGAGATAATTATTTGATGAAAGTAATTAATTGAAGAAAATTTCTTAATGGAAGTAATTAAGAATTTATTACTTAGAATGACTAAGTAAGGATTAATTGAATAAGGAAACTAATCAAGAGTTAGTTAATTAACGAGTGAGATTAATTATGGGATAATTAATCAATGTAAGTGATTTTTGGATAATTAATTTGAGAAATTAATTAAAAATAAATGAAATAAATCATTGTTAATTACTTCCTAGAGCAATTAAAGGATTATGTGATGAGTAAAGGATAATTAATTTGTGTAATTAATTAAGAATTAACTACTTGTTGGAAATTAAAGGAAAATTAGCCAAGGGTGATTAAATTAAGATGGGTTATTAAAAGATCATAAATTAAATGGGTTTGAAATTAATTAATGTTAAGTAAAGGCAATCTAAAGTGATTAAAGGTTAGTATTTAATTTAATTTGGGATAAATTAAATTAATTATGGGAGTGATCAATCGTAATTATGAATGATCGAATGATGTTAGATGGCTTGAATTGATTGACATCCATTGTATGAAATGTTTTTTTTCGATATGATATGTTTGGACAGACAGTGATAGTATAGTTATTTATCGTGATGAATTGTTGGGTATAAAAGTGACATCCTATTAATGTTTGAATTGTATTTCACTTGAATAACATGGGTTAAGATGATATTGTACTCGAAGGGACCAGGGCCGGGTATCAGTAATACCCGAAACCATTTCGATTTGTAATCTTCATGATTCTATATGGATTGACGTATGGAACCAATGGACTGAAATGGAATAATATGGACCTTTGAACTAAGTTAGAATACTTAGAATTTGATATGTGAAATAAGTGTTGAGTATAACAAGAAATGAACTCGTAGTGAACTACGAGTTACCCGGGTTTCCTTTTATGGTTTGAACTTAGTATTTCAAATTTTACGGGTTTACTCACGCTGGTTTCCAGCCTGACTCGGGTGTTACTTTATGGTAATGCTCGGGTCAGACCGAGTATTACAGATTTTCAGGTAAGGACGTTCTGGAGCTCAGGAGACGAGCTGGATGGCAGGAACGTTTGGAGTGTTTCCGCTGTGATATATTACGGTTTATCTGAGGCATATTTGTTTCGTATATGTCCAGTGTTTATGTATGAGTGCAACTCTGATGTAAAAATATAATTGACAGATACAGATATTCTTTGTAAACTGTTATTATTTGATATTATATTTTAATTCGCTGCGATTTGTGAGAATCAGTGCTGTGTTTCTGTTTCTTCTTCTTCTATCTCTTTCTTCTTTTCCTAACTATCTGGAATTTTCACGATCGAAAATTTTGGATCGTTACAATTTCGGTGTAGACAACCGAAAGGGAAGAATGCTAGTGAAGGAAATCCATCATACTGTTGAGACGATACGACTTGCAGATGTGGTCCCCACTAGGGGCGGAAAGAGATTGGAACGCTGGTCTAGAGTAGGTGATATACTATTCCATAGTATAATTGGACTCTTCGACATGACCTATAATAAAGCACGCAACTGATAGGTTTTCATCTTTTAATCTGAATCAATAGTCACAGTAAATCACAACCATTGGATCATATCAATGGCACACATTCCATCTCAAACAAGCATATGGATTACAAGACTCTTAGCTGGGCTTTCCAGCCCATGTATTCTTTTTGTATAAATATAGCAGCTGTATCAAATCTTTGTATCAGAATATCATTTTGGAAAAGCAATACAAAATTATAAAAAGTATTGTAAGAAATTCTTTTATGGTATCAGAGCTGTAACCTTTAGGCTGTTGCATATATACTTCTTCCATCAACTCTTTTACGGTATCAGAGCCATCTGCCTAACGGCTAAATCATCTCATTTTTTGTCTCAAACAATTCTCTTTTGAGAGATTAAGAGTTTGGATCATATTCGGCTCCCCTCAGAAAGGTATCATCATCGGGGAGGCTTACCTTCTCAATATCTGTGTAGATTTCTGATCTTGTCAGTGTCAATTTACCCACTGTGCCATCCAAGAAGGAGATCAGATTCAAGATCTTCATCTCTCCCTCTGGTTGCATCATTTTTTTTTCTCAGCCAAGATTCTACAAGGATCTCTGTTTGTTATGTCCATTACTGCTTTGCAATAAAACAGTAATACACACTACTTTCGTATTTTTTACCCACAAGAAAATTGTGATCCCGTCAAACTGCATCACCAAAGATCTGCTTCTTGATCAAGAAATCAGGCAAATCAGGGTTCTTGATTCATCATGGCCCACGAGGAAGATGAAGTCACATCAGCTAACACTGGCAACAAACTCAGGGATGATCAAAAACCCGACTACATCCTGATCAGACCTAAAAATCAAGCAATAAGTACACCATTAGATGAGGATAATTACATCATATGGAAATATCAAGTTGAAATAGCATTAAGAGGATATGATCTGCAAGACTATGTCAAGGGAACCAAGATGATACCACCCATCAACACAACAGATGACAAAGGCAACACTATTAGCAACCCAGATTACTCTTTATATCAAAAGCAAGATAATTTGCTCGCATCATGGCTACTTTCATCAATCAGTCAAAGTCTCTTATCGCAACTTGTTGGATGCTATACATCATATGAGATATGGTCATCAATTAAGAGAATTTTTAACTCACAATCAGCGGCAAGAATCATGCATTATAGAAGAGAATTACAAAATGCAAGAAAAAGTGATATGAGCATGAGAGAATACCTTGCCAAGATTGAGAATCTCTGTGACAAGTTAAAGGCAGTTGGTCATGAAATTTCCAACATTGAACAGATTCTCATCATCACAAATGGTCTAGATCAAGACTATGAATCTTTAGTAACTTTCATTGCCACACACCAAATCCTACCTGACCTTAACTATGTGCACTCAACCCTCCTTGCTCATGAAGGGAGAGTTGAACAAAGAAAACACATGCAAGAAGATTACTCTGCAAATTATGTTTCAACCACAAAGAACAAAGGTCAAAGAAACAACCAGAGCAATCAAAACTCAAGGGGAGGCAGCACTCAAAGAGGCAGAGGTAGGGGAAGATTTTCAAACAACAATAGAGTAAAATGCCAAATCTGTGAAAAGTTTGGTCATATGGCAAACAAATGTTACTTTAGATTTAAGGAAGACTACAATACAACACAACAAGGTCAATCTAGCAAGCAACCAACAACAAAATGGCACCGACCAGTAATCAAGCAAGGAACAATTCAGATAACTCAGAGGATGGTGATGACAAGACTGATGACATCAATACAGCTGAGTGGTTCCCAGACTCAGGAGCCACAAATCATATCACCAACAATTTGCAAAATCTCAATTTGGGGAACAAGAGCTACACAGGTAAAAACTCTATCTTAATGGGTAATGGTGAAACTGCAAATATATCTCACATAGGGGCAGGCACTATAAAAGGTACAAGGCTGCTCTACCTTAATAATTTACTAAGAGTGCCAAGTATCAAAAAGAATTTAATTAGTGTCTCTCAATTTGCTAGGGAAAACGATGTATATTTTGAGTTTCACCCCAAGTTTGGTCTTGTTAGAGACTTGCTAAGCAAAAATATATTGTTACAGGGTAAACTGGAATAAGGCCTATACAAGTTCTGCAATATGAGAAACAAAAACATTTGTAATAGTGTTGTATGCAATAGTGTTAGTTTGAATCATAACAAACATGATGATATTTTTCTGTGGCATTGCAAGATAGGGCATCTTAGTTATGATGTTGTTAAGCAAGTATTGAATGATAATAAAATTTCTTTTTCATCCTTGAACAATTTATCTATATGTACACACTGTCAAATTGGTAAAAGTCACAAATTACCTTTTCAAAACTCTGAAACAATCTATGAAAAGCCACTGGAACTGCTTGCAGCAGATTTGTGGGGACCATCACCACATAATTCAACCAAAGGAGACAGGTATTATCTATCTCTTGTTGATGCACACACGAGATATACATGGATTTACTTCTTAAAAGCCAAATCAGACACATGTAGTGCTATAAAACATTTCATTACTTGTGTTGAAAAGCAACTCAGTAGCAATGTAAAAGTTATACAAACTGATGGTGGGGTGGAATTCAAACCCTTAAAGGATTTCTTTGATACAAAAGGAATCATACATAGAACGACATGCCCACACACATCAGAACAAAATGGGTTGGTTGAGAGAAAACACAGGCATGTTGTAGAAACTGGATTAACACTCTTGTCACAAGCAGGCCTGCCAATGAAATATTGGAGAGAGGCATTTGGTACAGTAGTTTACCTTATTAATAGAATGCCAAAAAGAGTGTTAAACCATGTTTCTCCTTTTGAAAAATTATTTGGCATTAAACCAAATTATAAATTTTTACGAACCTTTGGTTGCTTGTGTTTTCCCTACCTCAGACCCTATAACAAACACAAATTAAGCCTAAGATCTAGCCAATGTATCTTTTTAGGGTATGCAAATAATCAAAAGGGGTACATATGTCTAGATGATCAAGGCAGAATTTATATCTCTAGGCATGTTGTCTTTAATGAAGATGTTTTTCCTTTTGTAGGGAAGGAGAAACATACTCAAGGAACTAATACAAACCAGGCTACCACGAGTCATATATCTGACCTATCAGAGTGGTTAGGCACAGAAGCTCAAACTCAAAAATATACAGAAACAAGTGAACTTGACAATCATTCCAAACAAACTACTACAAGGAATCCACAGCATGAAGAACAACAGCAAATAGATGCACAACAATATCAAAGCTATGAACAACATGAAGTGGGTGATCAACAAAGTCATAACAATGAGGACATGACAAATGAGACTAATGATGTCAATATTGAAGAACATCATGAGCCACAGACAACTACTATTCAACATCCTATGATTACCAGATCAAAGAGTGGGATTTTTAAACCCAAAATATACAGCACTCAACTTGATGAGATAGAGCCAACATCATATGACTCAGCAGTTAGAAATATAAAGTGGAAAAGAGCTATGGATGAAGAGTATAGTGCTCTAATTAAAAATCAAACATGGACTTTAGTCGACCTACCAAAGCATAAGAATGTTGTAGGAAGAAAATGGACATACAAAATCAAAAGAGATGCTAATGGCAATGTCATCAAATATAAAGCCAGACTTGTGGCAAAGGGATAAACCCAACAATTCGGGTTTGATTTCAAAGAGACTTTCTCTCCTGTCATCAAACCGACTACCATCAGAATTATATTAACCATCACTATGCATAAACAATGGAAGATAAGACAATTAGATGTGCACAATGCATTCTTAAATGGGGACTTGATGGAAGAAGTATATATGCAACAGCCTAAAGGTTACAGCTCTGAAGCCAACAGCAGTAAAGTATGCAAGTTACACAAAGCCATTTATGGTTTAAAGCAGGCATCAAGGGCCTGGTATGAGAAATTGAAAAGCATACTGGTAAAATTAGGATTTACTACTACTAAGTCTGACAACTCCTTTTATACAAGAAGAAAAAAGGAAAATAACATCTACATTTTAGTATATGTTGATGACATACTTATCACAAGTGACAATCAACATGAGATTGAACTTGTTATAAAGTATTTGGACAGACAATTCGCCATAAAAGACATGGGTGATGCGAACTACTTCTTGGGCATACAAATTCAAAGACAAGCAGATTCAAGCATCATTTTATCACAAAAGCAATACATGTTGGACATACTGGTTAGGGCTAATATGAATAAGGCAAAGGCACTTCCCACTCCTATGACAGGCAGTCTTCAATTAAGAAAGAACAAAGGTGAACATATTGAAAATGTCAAACAATACAGGAGTATTGTTGGGGCTCTTCAGTACGCTACTATCACTAGACCCGACATCAATTTTAGTGTTAACAAGGTGTGTCAATACATGCAAGCCCCAACAAGCGAACACTGGTGTGCAGTCAAACATATTTTACGATATATAAAGGGGACAATCGACTATGGATTACGATTAATACCTTGCAGAAATCTAAGTTTACAAGCTTTCAGTGATTCTGATTGGGCTAATGACTTGGATGACAGAAGATCCGTCACCGGTTACTGTGTGTTTCTCGGTAAAAATATCATATCTTGGTGCACCAAAAAGCAGGCAACAGTTTCGAGATCGAGCACGGAGGCGGAATATCGCGCCATTGCGAGCACCACAGCTGAAGTTATATGGATCAGCACCTTACTCAAAGAGTTAGGGTTTGAGCTCCATCAGAAACCGATAATTTGGGTTGATAACATGAGAGCCATATCGTTATCCATGAACCCCATTCAGCACTCGAGAACGAAGCACTTAGAGGTCGATCTACACTTTGTTCGTGAACAGACAGGAAGTGGAAAGCTACAGATTCAACATGTTTCTTCCTTCTATCAACGCGCAGACGTTTTAACTAAGGCAATTTCATCCAAAAAATTTGCTCACTTCAGGGACGAATTCAGAGTTTGCCCAGCCGCCATGGAAGAGAAAGAGGAATGAAACCCTAGTTTTGTTTGAGGGAGCGTAATAAAGCACGCAACTGATAGGTTTTCATCTTTTAATCTGAATCAACAGTCACAGTAAATCACAGCCATTGGATCATATCAACGGCACACATTCCATCTCAAACAAGCATATGGATTACAAGACTCTTAGCTGGGCTTTCCAGCCCATGTATTCTTTTTGTATAAATATAGCAGCTGTATCAAATCTTTGTATCAGACTATCATTTTGTAAAAGCAATACAAAATTATAAAAAGTATTGTAAGAAATTCTTTTATGGTATCAGAGCTGTAACCTTTAGGCTGTTGCATATATACTTCTTCCATCAACTCTTTTAACCTATAGGCCAACTTCTTTTGAGGTGTTGGTTTTTAGGGGAGTCCACAAGTTAGTTGTGCCTCTCGATGGGTGTCTTTGGTAGCTAATGACAATTCAGGACGGGTATCAGTTAAAGATATTCGTATTTCGATTTTGGATATGGAGATGTTATGTTGGTAGCATTGTTATATCGTTGTATTTGTTTTTCATATTCAGCGGCATAGTTTGTTATAGTATGTACTGTTTTAATAAAAGAACTAATATTATGTACCATCCTGACTTATTGGTGTATGGATAAAGTAGGGGATGTATGATTAGTATTATCCATTGATCCTTGCTCACATTTATTACGTGTATATAGGTTGCATGTAGTGGAAATTAGCCACAAGGGCCTCGTTAGCAAGTGGAATTAGTTTCTAGGACACACAACTGAAATAATTACTTTCAAAGACAAAACGTAAAATAATTAGTTTCTAGGGCCTAAAAACCTATGAAATTATGTCCTTGAAAGTAATTAGACCGCTGGCTTTGTCCTTGAAAGTAATTATTCTGCTAACTTTGGCCTTGAAAATAATTTCTTTGAATGTGTGTCCTAGAAACAAATTGGACTGCATAGTTTGTCCTTCTGGTGAAATGCCCCTTGCATGTATATGGAGTACTTAGAGATAGTTCCCCTCATACCAAGCTTTATGTCTGGCTTATGTTTTATCTTTGTCATTTATGTCATGACAACTCTTGGGTACTCGATTGAGTAGTTTAAGAGTCAAGTGCTTTTGGGAACTGACTTGTAAGACAGATGGAGCATTTTGGAGGTGTGAAGTCAATATATTGGATATGTATATTTATTGGTGATGTAGTATATGACGGACATGTTATTTTATATATGAGGCTTGTGATATCAGATAATATATTCTGAACTCTATATGAATGGAGTTGTTGTATTCACACTTTATGTATTGATATTTATTCATTGGTTGCTTCTGCTAGTGCAGTCCCTTATATTTTGTTTATCCTGCCTTTCCATGTATATTTGGTATGTTATATGTTATAAATCCACTATGAGATTGTATCGACATGCCTTGGTATGATGTTTAGTTTTAATTTTTACCCCGATGGACTTTCTTTTATGGTATGCAGGAGTCGGACGTTGTCACTCAACATTGATTCAGGGTATTATGAAGTGAGGGTTGTCACAGTTCACAAGAGGGGGAATAGTATTCTGCAAAGGCTCATGGAAACTTGAGGGAATAAGGATAGATGTAATTGAGTCAAAGTTGACATGGATAGGCATGTTGCAGACTAAAGCGGGATTCAAAGGCTTGGAAGCTTAACAAGATAATTTTCGGAGGAATATGAAATTAAGTCTGAATAATGAGAGGAATAAACACACATCCTTGTTTTGTATTATAACATAACGGGTATTTTTCGTGTTTTTGATTGTTTTAAATTGTCTAATTATTTTTGACTAAATTTTAATAATTGATATTAAGTTATAAATTAATGCGAAAACCACGAAATTAAAAAACTGATACATTAAAAAAGAAATTGCTACACCAAAATAAAAAATACAATAGACTATAAAGAAAAAAAATCAAATTCTACAAATTAGGGGCAGATTTATTGATCAAGTAGTGCTAGTATTGAATGTTGTGTGTCATTTGTTCTATCTCGATCAATCAGTTCCGTGCAGTTTCATTGACCAAAATGGTGAGCAATTCTCTTTTTTCATTTTCAATTCAAATTGTTAATGTTTCTCCAACGTCAATTGTCCAATCGTCTTCACACGATTAACAAAAGTGACATACAATGAAGATGATCCAGTAGAACATGTAGTGTGTATTGATTGTTGAATATGGGCTTGCAGCATTGCTTAGGATTTTTGTTCCCGACCTAGATTTCTTCATTTGGCGTTTGTATATCACATAGTAAGATTATTCACTTTTTCTTGGGTATCGTATTACATCTTCTACCTCCACCAGTACGAATTTTGGTACTAGAAGATGGTCCAAGATCCACCCCAGTTGCAGGAGACATAATAGGAAAAAACTGGGTAGGTTGTCCACGAACATTTTCTAGATTATTTTATATCGTATCAAATTCTCATTTTCGATTGGCAGATGGTTGGATAGTTTGGGAACACATGGGCATTAATGTGCTACTTCATTTAGCGTAGCAGTCTGCGAGGATGCAGAAATCTAGTAGTCTGTGAACCATGAATATTATTTGTAAACATTTTGCATTCCCTATTGGCTTTTTTCTACGATTCAAAATAATATATCAAACTCCTTGATACAATCAACCCACCATTCTTCAATACCGAATATGGTTTCACTAATGGTATCCCACCCCGATCCAATTTTATTGCACAAACTTTGACAGACCATCAACTAGTTTTTTAATATTCGTATTTGTGTCGAGCATGCTCGTCGATCGCCTTTGATTCTCTAGGACACCTTGTCAAGACTTTATTGAACGTTATTGTAATTTTTTATGCACTCCTTTTTTGTTGATTCCAGCGGCAACATATGTATCCACAGTTCACTACAGAAGGAAGTGTGAAGCAGCAATAACAAACTAAATTTACGAAATTCCCCATTGTTTTTGTGACATTTTTAAAGAGATGGAATTAAGATTGGTGTGTAAGAAGTTTTGAATTTATAGAGAAAATTGATAAAATAGCTGATCAATTGAACTTTGCTTCATTGATCAAACTGACCATTAGGGAGGTTTATCCACTATAATATAGTCGAATGATCAAACTGACCACTGAGGAGATTTGTTTAAGAGCCAAATTGACACTCTGTGAAGCCATTGTATCTTCAAATTTCATAGTGGGAAATATCTGCAGTCTTTCTTCCCTATGTGCTTCTCTTTAATTATCCAGTCTCCTCTCTCCACCCGTTTTCAATTATTTCTACATGCTCCTTATTTTTGGCTAAAAGTCTATGAATCTTCGATTTATCTTCAACAAATCACTAACATTATTTTGGTCATCTTCTCTTTAAAAACACTAATTTACCTTAAAAGATTCCCAAACATACAAAACCTTATTATCAATTCTATAACCCACTCCTAACCGATAATTTCTCTTCAACCATCGATTGCCTCTCAATAGTGGCTCCTGGTACTGAATTTAATTTCAAGCAACATTCCACTTTCAATTTTTGACCAATATGAAAGACTTTAGTATTTGGCTTAAGGAAATAAGATGAATTATGATGAATATGAATAATATACAAGTTTATAGAGTTTTCAGCATAAATATGGTTAATTTTAGTAGTTCATGTGTAACTAGAAGTCTGCAGTGAATATACACTACACCAATGCCAATATGAAGTTAAAACAAGAGCAATTATGCTTTCCGGAATAATAAAAATAATAACAGTTATTATACCTTCTGCGATGTTTTGTTCGTAGAATTTGCTTAACAACACTTGTTTGAGAATAGTTTAAAATGTTAGGCATACATAAATGTTTAAACATACTTTGATTCTTTGTACCGTATCATGTGATTTTGTATTCATTATGTAAAATTGTATAGTGGAAAAATTAGCTCAATGTCATTAACTAACTATGTAAAAATGTATTACATGAAACATAAATGATGAACAATATTATTGCATCATCATAGTTGATTGATCTCAGAGCTTTTTAAGCAAGATGAGATAAAACTTGATGAGAGGTTATTAGTGTGCAAAGTAACTCAGGTATTATTAGTGGTTGTATATTTCTATTCATGTTACTTATGGATCTTTTGATAACAATTTCTTATTTGAAATGATAAGACAATGGTTAAGAGCCGAAAAGCCGAAAGTTCTAATGAAGGGGCTTAAATTTAGACAAATATGAGCGCAAAAAGTCACATGTTGTTTAAAATGTTAATTCAACACATTTTATATTTTGCGTTATTTTCATTTGGAATATTTATGACACCATATTAAACAAACCTGAACACCATTCAAGTTGACATTTTGCTCTGGCATGCTTCAATTTAGATCGATTTGTAGTATAATTTTTTGAAAAATAAAGCATAACAATTTTCTTACAGTTTAGTCTAAACCACTTTTCTAAATACATTCTACACCTAAGAGATGTGGAGATCTCAATCACCAATTAGACATTTAGGACAAGCACTAATCCTAAATAGCCTACAACTTTATGCTACATTTGAAATGTTTTTCTCAATGCGTCATTACCAATCGAAAGATAATTGTGAAGCCATTTGTATGATCAAAGTAAAATTCTCGGATGCATCATATTAGGACTAATAAAAAGCATGAAGAAGTTTTTGGCTATCATTTTGTGATAGAGCTGGAAGCCTATAATTGTTTCTGTAAAACAACATGTTAAAATTAAATTCTTTCCTATAAAATTTAATAAAAAGCATGAAGAAGTTTTTGGCTATCATTTTGTGATAGAGCTGGAAGCCTATAATTGTTTCCGTAAGACAACATGTTAAAATTCAATGTTTTCCCATAAAATTTATCTGACTATTGAAATACATGATATATTTGATATATTGGTTTGAAAGAAACACTACAAGGGAAATAGGCTATTCCAACGGCTCCCAGCCGTTGGCGGCCGTTGGGAGCCGTTGGAAATAGCGTTGGAATAGCGTACCACGCCTTCCAACAGCTTCCAACGGAAGCAACGGGGAATTTCCAATGGCTACCAACGGCATAAAACCGTTGGTAGCCGTTAGAAACCGTTGCAATAAACTGACCAATAAGCCGTTGTTAGCCGTTGCTAATCTGGGTGAATTTTTTTTTATAGCAGCACGCGATTCACCTTCCAGCCACACACAATCAATATATATCAATTTCCATTCCATTTCCACTCCATTTCACATATATATCACATATTCAACACATTATACCACAAACAATATAAACAACCAAAAATCAACATCAAACATTACATATTCAAGTCCAACTCCATATTCAAACATTACAACCAAACCCTCACCAACTCCAACTCCATATTCAAGTCAATATATACAATGCAAACACTTAAACCTCACCACCTCAAAGTCAATACATACACAATAACCATCAAACACAATCCTCACCACCTCAAAGTCAATATATAGAATAACCAACCACAAAACAATAATCATCATACCTCTCAAGCATCATCATCACCTCCGGAAGCACCAGACGACGAAGGGAAGGAACCATGCCTCTGCGCGTACTCCGCTAAATGTTGATTCAGCTGCTCCATTTGTATAGCGCGAAGACGGTCCTGCTCTTGCAACTGCTCAACCATGGTTCTAAGCTCTTTTATTTCAGCTTTGTCACACGCCTTTTGAGCTGCCCGAACCTGCAAATAGAATATGAGATGTTCACATTTGTATTATAATCATTTTCTTAAGCAATGTATATTTTAAAATATAGAAACGTAAATGACGTGATCTTAAGCAATGCATATACCACAAATAAATGCATATTTTTATTACAATATATAGGTTAACTTATTAAATATATAGGTTAACTCAACTAGAAATCATCATATGTATAATGTATCTATATGTTAATTTATTAAATATAATATTGCAATGTTTATAAGATTACCGCTTGGTTTCCAATAGCCATAGCGCCTATTCCGCTGCGTCGGATCCATAATAACGTCGAAAATATTATCTTCCTCCTCTACCGTCAACTCATCGCGATCCGATTCTGAAAGCAGCTCTGCCCGTGCCTCCTGAAACTTTGCCTAAAATAAAAAACAATTACAGGTTAAAATTAGTAGAATAGGATTTAAACATATCGATATTAATAAAATAAGTTTTAAAATATGCATACATATGCAGCCGTCGCCTTATCATCACCATCCCACTGATATGTAATATTGCCAGCATTGTCTGTTTGTCTTGATGCGTGGGTGCGGGTAAATACCTCCATCATAGACACGCGACGTCCAACCGATCTTTCCTGCAATAAATAATTTATATATTTTAATTTTTCATAGCTAATTACCGAACTAATTAATATACAAAATGTAATAACGGTTTAGATAAATTTACCAAGTCCTCACGGTGATGCTGAAAAGACTTGGATCCGCCACGATGCGTTACAGGATTCCTACTTCTATTGGCAGAGTTCCTCTCTGACTCCATCTGCAATTTTATAAATTGAATATTATATTTATACTAATTGCGAAATAATTAACTATATATTAGGTAGAACATTTACCTTGAACTCGTCGGTCTCCCACCACCTCATCCAAGAATCCCATACGGAAGCGCCCATCCAGTTCGGTTTCTTTCCCGATTTTTTAAGAGCTGACATTACCTCCCTGTAATTTTTGGCGACCTTCGAATTCCAGTGGCGCTGAACCATGACGACATCGGCCTCCGCCAAGTCCACTTGCCCATGTACAAAGAGAAAACATTACTAAGTGTTCATTTATACTTATTCATATAGTAAAGTAGTATATATAAACTCACCAGAAAATCCTGCCATATGGCCTCCCTTACATGGTCAGGGATCTTACTCCACTTAGGCCAGCAATCTGTCATCCTGCTCATATATGATTGCTTGGAAATGCCAAGCACAACTCCTGAGGGATCCAAATCAAATCCCCTGTGTTAAATAAAACAAAGCTTTAGACAAGTATATATATGTATGAACAAATTTATATTGTTATCATTTTAATTTTGATACTTACGCTCCATCAGCCTTCGGCTGCAAATATACAAGTGGTCGAGCCGGAGGCTCACCACTACTCTCGCCGGCCGAGCGAGAAGAGCTACGACGTCTGGAGCCTGACATAATACATGTTGAAAAGTTTCATTTTTAATTATAGACATAGATAAAATGATGATGATATGTGGTGCATGTAATGATGATGAGATGATATATATGTGATGCGTGTGCGTGAATATATAATTGTAAAAATTACCGGATATTACTCAGTCCTCGTCGTTTTCTGATTCAGACTCGATCTCGTGTTCTATATCGTTTTCCTCTACACTCTCAAATGCTTCGACTAATACATTTGTCTCATCATTTAATTGTCCAAAATCAGTTTGATCGTCTGTAATTGTGGTTTCAACATTTTCTTCGATATCTGCTTGATAGGCTTGTTCTTCTGGAATATTTTTTCCATCGAATGTAAATCTCGTCTTGGTTTTAAAAACCGCAGACCAATCCGCTTTATCTCTTTTTAGAGACGGATAAGGGGCGTAATAAACTTGTAAGGCTTGTTTGGCTAGTACAAACGGATCGTATGGCTGATAACGGGAGGTATGTTTTATTTCTATAAGATTATAATTTGGATGCACGTTAATACCAGAACCTAGAACATTGCTGAACCAGTTACATCTAAACAAAAAAACTTCCTCTGCGGGTCTTATAAAATATGTCAATTGCAAAATCTGGGTTAACACGCCATAAAAATCATGTATATGATTATTAGGATCATCACTGCCTTTAACAAATACACCGGTATTGTTTGTTAATTTTTCAGCACCGTATTCTTTGGTGTTGAATTTATATCTATTAACGAAAAATATTGGATACGTTTTAACTTTCCTTTTCGGTCCCAACGCCAAATGTTTTAATCCTTCATCGACCACATTATTTGAAGGATCACAAACGTAGTTCGAAAACCAAGTAGCGAAATTTTTGCTTAAATCGCCGTTTGGATTTTGTGATTCATAAACACTGCAAACAAAAACAATATATTGCTTTATTATTAATTTACACATGCAGTATTAAATTAAATTTATCAAAAATTGTAATTTGATAATTACTTAATAAATGGTGCAACTTCTGGACAATTAAGAAGAATATACGTGTGTGCTGCATGGTAATCTCTATCATCTAACCATACTTCTACACATTTTCCAGCATGTCGACCATGTTGTTTAAAAATAGATAACATTGCTTCAGAAGAAAAATCTTGTTCGACGGCCTCATCATTACGCACAACACTTTGAAATGATAAATTCACATGATCATTGAAATAATGAGAGAAAAAGAACGATGCTTCTTCTTCGATATATGATTTGCAAATCGAACCTTCAACTCGAGCTTTTTGTCTCACTTTTTTCTTTAAATGATTTAAGTACCTGATAAAAATTATTTCATATCAATATTGATTTTTAATTATACTTAAATTATATACTCAGTATTAACAACATACCTCTCGAATGGATACATCCATCCATATTGCACAGGACCTCGAAGACGTGCTTCAAATGGAAGATGAACAGGTAAATGCTCCATTACGTTGAACAAACCTGGAGGAAATATTTTCTCCAGTTTGCAGAGCAGTATAGAGATTTCTACCTCAAGTTTACGAAGACGGTCAACTTTTAACGTAGTTGAACAAAGCTCCTTATAAAATAAACTAAGTTCTGTTATAACCTTCCAAACTTTTACGGGCAACAATTCTTTGAAAGCGACGAGTAACAAATTTTGCATCATTACATGACAATCATGGCTTTTCATCCCACTCAGTCTTCCGTTCTTATAGTCGACACATCTACGAAGATTAGATGAAATTCCATCAGGAAATCGTAATCCTTCCACCCATTTTAACAGTACTTTAACTTGGTTGTTGTCTAATTCATAACATGCTTTGGGTTTTTAGTATCATTTGGCTTCATATGAAGCTCAGGACGATTACATATTTCTTCTATATCACGTCTTGATTTCAGATCGTCCTTAGTCTTTCCCTTAACATTCAAAAGTGTATTAAACACATTATCGAATACATTTTTCTCGTTATGCATCACGTCAATGTTATGACGGATTAAGAGATTTTTCCAATAAGGCAACTCCCAGAATATACTCTGTTTGCACCAATTATGAAACGTCGATTTACCTTGGATTTCAGTTTGCTGCCCGGTTTCATGTATCTTTGGATAATCTTTTACAAGTTTATATATATCTTCACTTGACCAAATCGTTGGTGGTTGTAAAGTCTCATGTCTATTAGCTATGAAGTTTTTTTTGTCTCTTCTAAAAGTATGATTAATATGGAGAAAACGTCGATGACAATCAAACCATGAAATTTTCTTCCCATGCCGTAAAAGAAAATGCTCGTGTTTCTTCCATACAGTAAGGACAAGCAAAACGACCGGCCATACTCCAACCCGAAAGCATTGCATATGCAGAAAAATCGCTAATAGTCCATAACAGAGAAGCGAACATCCGAAAATTTTTCTTTTTTGATATGTCGTATGTTTCAACTCCTTCGTACCACAATGTTTTCAACTCTTCGATTAACGGTTGTAAGTAAACATCGATACCCTGTGTCGGATCATCGGGGCCAGGGACGACAATTGTGAGAAACATATATGGAGTTTTCATACACATCCACGGGGGTAGATTGTAAGGTGTGATTATTATAGGCCAAGATGAATATTTAGAACCAAACTGAGAAAACGGTGAAAATCCATCAGTACACAAACCTAGTCTAACGTTACGGCTCTCCGCTGCGAAATCGGGATATTTCTTATCAAAATACATCCATGCTTCTCCATCAGAAGGGTGTGTTAACGTACCTTCTTCAGGTGTTCTCACACTGTGCCATCTCATATGATGCGCTGTTACAGATGATGCATATAACCTTTGAAGTCTAGGAGTGATAGGTAAATAATGCATACGCTTGTATGGAACTTCTTTTCCCTTTTTTTTCCTTGGCTTGTATCTTTCTTGATTACATATTTTACAATTCCGAAGACTGACATCATCTTTCCAAAACAACATGCAACCATTTAGACATGTATCAATTTTTTGATACGGCAAACCGAAAGATGACATTAGTTTTTTCACTTCATAATAATTTTCGCACATTAAATTATCTGATGGCATATGGCGTTTAGCAGCTTGTACAACAGCCGTAAATCCGGCTTCTGTGAAGTTGTACTTTGATTTCATCGCAATGTACTCTGCAGTTGCCGATAATTGAGTGCCGCTAGTACATTCATTCCAAAGAGGTTTCTTAGCAGCATCCAATAAATCATATATTTTTTTCGCTCCAACATTTGGTTCCTCTTCGACGTTAACATCTTCGTTATTAAATTCAACAGTAGGGAACATTGATCGTGCTGCATCTTCAACCATATGTTCTATGAGATTCATCGTACTAACTTCATCACTAATGACCTCTATTGACTGTTCTTCGTTACGTGTTATACTTTCTCCATGACGATCCCACACCAAATAATTGGTTACGAAACCATATTGGCGCAAATGAATCATAACCATATTCGGTACTAAATGCTTCAACAATTTGCACCTACTACATGGACAACGAATTTCTACGTCGTTTCCAATATTACTTAAAGCAAATTCGACAAACACATTTACCCCGTTGAGAAAATGTGTACTTATTGAGCCTCCCATTTCTCTTCTTTGATACATCCAGCTCCGATCAATAAAATAATTGACCATTTTTCCTACTGTAAAACCTATGATCAATAGTAAAAAAACTATTAATCAAATTCGATAAACACATTTTAGATTTTACTGTTTTTTATAATCCATTTTCGTTTATATACAAAGTTATATTTCTTGCTATTTTGTTTACATTTTTGTACCTTTTGTGATGGTCGGTTATCCTACTTCCCATTACAAACACAATAGTAATTACATTTCTTAAATCATATCTTTATAAACGATTTTCCAAAATTTCGGCAGCACTTCCCCCGTGTTCCTTGTATCGTACACAATGCATGTACACAAGGAACAAAAAGGAAATGCCGTCGAAATTTTGTGAACCGTTTATAACGATATGATTTACGAAACGTAATTACTTTATAGTGTTTGTAACTTGTCCAATACAGGGACAAATTCAACAGATATTGTATCAGATGAATATGAATATCCGTTTTGCAATAAAAACGAATATTCATACAACGATCATATACAACACCTGTCAGACGGGGCCAAAAATTCACTAAGGGATTTAAATTTGGTTTTTATGTTACCGTTTTATTAAATATATAAAATAAAGCATATTATGCATTATTATATGAATTGTATTCTACTATTTTACTAAATATATATATAGTAAATTATATGATTTTTACTATTTCACAAAATATATAATTCATGTTCGTAAAATAGTCCACTAATTCATGTTTGTCTAACATTTTACAAAACATACACAAAATAATTTAAATCAATTTTAACTAATCTAATGCTAATTCACATGCGCATTTATACTAAATTATAAACATATTTACATATGTGCATAATATATACATACACAAACAATTTGGACATTTGGATGACAATAATTGTAATTAGCATTTAGTTTGGTGTAATAAACAAGCAATATGTCATTGGATACAAATATAACAGCAAATTAACACAAAATTAGAAAAATTAAAAATTGTAGGGTTTTAGGAAAACCTGATTTTGGAGACTTCTAGGGATGGAGAGAGGATGTTGGCGTTGAGTGATGGCGTTGGAGCAGCTGTTGGTTGCGTGGGGAAGGTTGGAGCAAGAAAAGAGGAGGGGAGGAGTAGGGTTTTGGTGGAATTGGGGAAGAAGAGAATAATGTTTTGGTCTCTATCTGTTGCAGGTATACGTAAATTTCCAACGGTTACCAACGGCCGCAAACGGCGTTATTTCCAACGGTTATCAACGACTACCAACGACAAGTTAAAAAATAACGAGCCGTTGGTAGCCGTTGGAAAATGCCGTTGGCGGCCATTAGAAAGCCTTCGTGGCTATATACTGTATTTCTAGTAGTGAAAAAAAAAAAACATAGTTGGTTTGGTAACTGGTATTCTCACAAAATATGTTAAACATTTAATACTGGATTCCAAATTTGCTCACAAATTAGTAAACAAAATAAAGGACAAGCATTTAATACTAGATTACAAAGAAAAAAATGGATATGCTTTAATATCAGATTGTAAATTTTTAACATCTACGCAAATTTACAAAGAAGATAACGGATAAGTATACCACCATGGATTCCAAATTTGCATGGTTAATTCTCAAAATCAATAGGAAAATGATTATTGTATTATCTTTGAGTTAACATAGGCTTGTTTGACTGAAATCTCATTTCCTTTTACAAGTTTTATGTTATGAACATTGGGTTTAGATTTTTTTTATATTTGGAAATCCCCGTGTGACCACATCATTTTGGGCTTGAATGAGGATCAACGATGTAAATGCGCTTCCATTTTATGTACAGTTCGATTAGTTACAAGGATAAGATTTTTTTGCACATATGGAGGCTATTTTCATTCCTCAAGATGAATTTTTTTGGTATGCATGGATCAAATTTTGGGAGTTGGCATGCCATAGATGATGTAGCATTTTTAAGATTGTTTGAAATTGGATGATGGTTTGTTCTAAGTGATCGTGAACTCATAGATGATGTGGCAATTTGAAGTTTGCTGATGTAGACCATAGAAGATAACGGTTCTTTTGCATTATTGATTTATGTTGGGACTATAGCTAGTCGATGCTTCTTTTGTGTCTGTATAATTGGTGGTACCATCAGTACATTGTTGTTTGATGCCTTTAATCTGCATATTGCAGACTCCAGAACATTGCAATATTCTTTTATTTACGCCAAGGCTTACATTAAAAACAATGTGTTCGTATATTAGGCTAAGCGGAGAAGCATATGTGTAGTTATGAATAAATATACTTATATTATAGACATAGACTGATAGACATACGTCGAAATATTCACAACCTTCTAATTGTTGTAGCTTAGTTGTTTTTGAACTGAGAAAATCTAACTCTAAGTAATGTGATGCAAACATGAGGAGATGACGGAGGTAAGGCGATTTATATGAATGCACCATATTGAAACATCACAGCATATTACTTATACGAAACCAAAAGGTAATAATTATTATAATTTGATAATTAGTTCGAATAATGTATGATTATAAATCATATAAACTATTAAAATTTTGAAGTTATGTCCTTTTTGCGTTGATGGTTTCATTTCACATTGCATTTTTAAAATGCAAACTATTGAGAACTTTTGAACTTATTTAATGTTACGTACGTAAATGTTATGTATTACGCAATTAAAATAACATGTTAAATGAAAAGATGTTACAAGTTAAAAGGTTATCGTAACAATGTGCGTAATTTTGATTACTTATATATTATAGGGGATTTGCATATGAGGTCTCTATTTCTGATGTTGTTGCAAGAAAAGTCCTTGTAGCAAGAAGTATATAAATTAGGTCCCTGTTTTTTCTAAATCAGAAAACTTAAACTAGCTTGCGCTTTCGTGATAGAAAACGCAAGTTAACTTGCGCTTTTCAAAAATTTCAAAAATATTTGAAAATCAAAAGGCGCAAACTAGCTTGCACTTTTCTGATATTCAAAAATTCAAAAAATTTCAAAAATTTCAAAAATGTCAAAATAATTTCAAAATCAGAAAAGTGCAAGTTATCTTGCATTTTTATATTAGAAAAGTGCAATGCACCTTGCGTTTTCTATTTTTCAAAAATAGAGACTAAATTTACATATTAATTTTTGCAGGGACTTTTTTTATAACAACATTAAAAATATGGACCTGTGGCTCTTTTTTTGTATATTATATGTTGCATCCTTTGCGATTCAACCTACATATCGCTGCATCAATTAGTCTTATTATTATACTCCAAAAAGGTGTATGATAAATATACTTATTTAGAAGTGGTAAGAATTTTTGTCCAATATATAAACATATATAAGTCTATTGTAGAATTTTTTCATGTTTTGTTTGCAATAAGCAAATATTATCTGGCGAAGTGTTTAACTGAAATCTTTAATAATAGTTGTAATATTTTTGGTGTCACACTTTTTTGGTATCAACGTGAACTACCAAAAATGCTCCTCTACAAATATTATTAAATATTAATATTATTCAAAATTAGTATCTAACAGATAAGTTTCCTTTACCAATTCAAAACGCCCCTCTTTGGATATTATGAAAATCTTAATATCACTTAAAAATAGGATCTAACAAATAATAATTTTTTTTCAGCGTCTCTTTTTATTAATTAACAACAAAAATAAAAATTCAAACTAATAAAAAATTAAATTCATTTTTTACTAATTAATAATAAAAATAAAAATTCTAACTAACAAAAAATTAAATATTGCAATTTAGAAAGTAAAATTAAAACCAACTGTATATCATTTCAACACCAAAATACGGTCAAATATTTTTGCAAATCATATTTTGTCCAACGAGTTAAACATATATAATTTGTTGAGAAAAAAATTCGTGCTTTTTTCTTTTTTTTTCACTTACACGACCACACCACGGTCGGTTCCCGGTTACCGTCCAACTTGGCGAAGCACTGTTGTTGCGGTGAGTACTGCTCATTATATCCACGTCTTTTCTCCAATTCTAAAACCCTTTTTCTTTTACTTTATTTTCTTCTCAAATCGTCGTTCTATTTCCCAGTACACTTCTTTACAGAAACGAATCCTGTGGCACTCTCTCCGGTTATATGTTTTCCCGATTCTTACTGCTCCTGTTTTTTCATCTTGGATTTTTATCTAAATTCCAAACCAAACATATATTTGAAATTTTCTTCCCCAAAATCAGTTTCTAAATCCCTACTCCCCAGCTCGACGCAACGATCCGCCACCACCGCACCCGGTTTTAAAAAAAACAACCGCTATCGCCGCCCTCTTCAACCGCCTCCATCACCAGCGCCGCCTGAGCTTCTTCCGATTTTTGCAAACACCGATCAACAGCAATAGGTATTTATAGTTTTTTTATATTGAGAGGATTTTGAGTTGTTATCTTTGTTCCGGATTCATCCTATTGTTTATATGGTCGACTTCATAAATAGAAAACTGAAATGAATGTTATTTCCAATGCCGAAGTATAATTTGCCTGTTACCTTGACTTGACTTACAGTTCACTCATGCGGAGCAGGTCTCGCCTCATTCTGATATAATGTTTAATGTCTTTCTATGCTATGCCATATTTGATTAAGTCAACAATATTCCCTTTAACCTCTTATATTATAAACTTGGTACATTTTATGAACTTTGTGTGCAATTTGTCTCATGCATTCAAAATAGCAAAGTTGATAGGATAATACACTTGAATTTGTTTGAATTGTCAATGTATTTCAGGTTCTACTGTTTGAATAATAAGCCAATAATTTATTTTTCCTAAAACCAGATCAGATGTAATGTTCAAGTAGTCATCATTTGGATAGTAGAGTTAGCTATGGCTGAATGGATGTTATGGGTTTTATGAATAATAAGCCAATGATTTGTTTTCCTAAAAGTAGATCAAATGTAATGTTCAAATAATCATCATTTGTATATTAGAGTTGCCTATGGCTAAATGAATATTATGGGTTCTATAAATTAACCTGGGTAGATATTTGTATTTGAATCGCCTATGAATCAGTCCAAGAAACATCCAAGTACCACTAGCAAAATTGCTCACGTTGCACATTCCACCATTGTATCATCAAAATATTTTCTTTCTCAATACATTTAAATTGCTAGAATTACCAATATTTATTTTAGCATAGCTTTCTTATTTCTCACCCTGATAAGATGAGCTCAGTGATGACCTTCACGGTGTTCATTATGGTATACTTTTTATCTGGACTAATGTGATTTGCTCATGCACAAGAGTTGGCGCAATCTTTTACGAAGAGTGATGTTGCAGCAATAAATCAAGGGACAGCGTATGTATTGAATTTTGCATATGAATTTTGTTCGTTGTCTAGAATAAGAGAGCATATGAATTTTGCAATCAGGTTTTATTTATTTATTTATTTACTTATTTTAAAAGTTGATTAAATGTCAATTCTGTTTCCATTTCAGCTCTTTCCATTTTTTTGGATAGCCTATCTTGTTCTCTTCTTAACAAATGTGAGTGTGTAGTGAATGAAAGCTTACTTAGTTGCGCAAGGTTTTCTGTGTATTGGTGAATTACTGCATTTTTTACACGTAAAACACTAATTGTTTTGCATCAAGATGATTGTTGTTCGATTAAAGAGCGCATATAACATGGGATATTTATATATGTGGGAAACATTACCAAAGTTGGGTTTGATTTTTTGACATGAGATGGTTTTGTTGTTTACGTTGTGTTGCTTTTGTTATGACTGGTCCATTTATCAATGGTCCAAGATGGCTGAATTTGACATGTTTGATTGATTCTTGCTGCATGGTCTGCAAAGAAATACATGATAAGAAACGTTATACAAGTGAGCAGGTTGACGGTCTTATATAGCAATACATTAGTCCATAGTTATCAATGGCGTGCGGCGCAGCGTCTGCGCCATTTTCACTTGTGCCGCGGTGCACATGAAAAGGCGCGCGGCGCAAAATGGCGGCCTTTTTATTATTTTATTGTTTTTTATTTATTTTTCATTTTTTGCATTTTAAACTGCATAAAATAGCATCGATGATGCATTCGATTCGATGCTAAAGATGAACTTGCATTTGATGATGACGATGACTTGACATGGTATGTTGCTGCTAGAGCAGCAGAAGTGGAGGAAGCTAGATATCCATGTAGAAAAAATTCCATGTCGAGAGGTTTTTCAGTACCTGCTTCAACTCTTTTACATCTTCACGAAGAAGAAACAAATCTAAATGAGATGAATGTGGAAGATGTTTAAGTTTATGATTCCGATAATGCAGACATTGATTTGGAAAATATAATCGCTGAATCGGATTCGGATTTCTAGTTTATTAGTAATATGTATAATTATTTTGGATTTTGAAAACTATTATGCTTGAAATTTTATGCTAATGATGTTATATTTGATGATGTTTTTTTGCAAAATGCCTAAAATTCTTTGGTTACATATGTTTTAGCAAAAAATATTGAACTTTTTATATTTGTTGTTATACGTTAAATATATATATATATATATATATATATATATATATATATAAAATTAAACATGCACAGTAAATTAAAAAAGTGCGCGTCATTTGCCGCGCCGTGCGTCAAGGCTTCAGAGAGGTTTTGCACCGTGCACCATTAATAACTATGCATTAGTCCATTTCCTACTGCCAATATTTATATTATACACATGTTGACATTGTCCTATTCATTTTATATTGCTAAAAATTGGACGTTTCCTCACAGTTCTCCATCGTATTTAAATGAGTTTTAGCATCTTCACCTCGGCCAAAAAGTGTTTTTGTTAACTGAAAATTTGCTTCTCTATAATTAGGTCGTTAAATTTTGGGATATAGATTATGGTTATTTGTGTTTGTGTAAGTTATTTTGAAACAATTAATCTTCAGTTTTTTAATTGTTAGAACTTTTATGCAAACTACTGTTAATTTTCAAATAGTGTTTGGATAACATTTTTTTTCTATTGAAAAAAAGATGCAACAAATTTGGATCTTCTTTTTTGCATTCAGGTATGTATATACTGATTTTATTGATATGGATATGGTTTATAGTTGAGGTTATAAATGTTATGTTGATATTAAGTGAAAAAAAAAGATATTTCTACACGTATCTTTTCATTTACAAAAAAACAGTATATTATTTCAAATTTTCAGACTCCATCATTGGCAAATATGAATAATCAACAAAAATATACAAATGCTAAAAAGTTCTGGAAAATGAGAAAAAAAAAAAAACTAGCTACCAACAGAAATGTGGAAAATGACAGATGAAGAATAATAGAAGAAAATGAACTTTGTGGACGAAATTGGTGAAATTTAGGGGATTTGGATGATATTTTATTTGATTATTCAGAAATAGCACATAAAATTAAAACAAAGAGGGAGCTAACTACACCACCTCAAATAGAGAAGCATGAAATGGCCGTTGAAGAGATAACAGAAACAGATTAAAGTTGGACTTAAGAGGATTTGGATGACATTTGGTATTATGCACAATGTTGGACATTTAATAAATTTAGTATTTTAGTCATTTTTAAACATTAAAATGACCATATTCAATAATATTTTGACCATTTGTATTTATTTATCTTGCAAGAAAGTAAATACCTCATCATGATTAATTAATATTTTACGTATAGTTTCTGATAATGCAATTTACTATCTTTTCTCATATTGTCATTGTCATTGCTCAGTTTTAAGTTAATGGAAAATTAAACATTTTTTTTATAGAAATATTAATGTGACATCAAAACGGCCGGTTTTCCCACCGCTGTGCAGTTGTACTAGTGTGTGTGTATTCAATTTACTAATTTTAGCGATTCTTGAATTGTCTTGCGATGAATGATCTCTTGAACCTAATTAATTTTGCTTTACTTTGGTAATTTTTTTTTGTTGAATATTGAAAGTAAGTGCAGTACTTGTATATTTTACGAATAAATATTTATGATACTAAATTTTGAACTATATGATCCTATGAAGTCTGAAAAGTTTCGATGCATACATGTGATAACTTGTAGCACCCGTCAATCTTCCTTTTCCACTTGGTATTTCAAAAAAAAAAAACAGTGTACCGATTTTATCCCTTTCTTTAACTTTTATTTCATTTGCTTTCTCCCTCCCCATCTTCTTGCCTTCTCACATTCTAGAATCAAGATTTGTTTACTATTTTTACCATCAAACTTTTTCAGAATGAACAAACAAAGGAAATTGAAAAGTAATTCGGTAAAAAAAACTGCTCGTTCTAGGTTATGGTTTATAATGGTTTTGATTTTTCTTAAAATTGGTTGAATAATGTTTGGAATTTGCTAGATCGAAATTTTCTTCAAGTTGGGTTCAACTGATTTTTTCTACAATTTTTTCATATATACTTTTTTGAATAAGAAAGATGTAAGAAGAAAGAAATATTTTTACATGCCATATAGAGTGTACAGAGCAAATTAGGTATTTTTTTTTATTGCAACTAGGGTGGGAAAGAAAATTAACGGAGGACTAATAGATTTAGTCTTGTAAAATTTTGTGTTGGTTGTTCATAGTTTATAACATTATATCACAAAAGTGTTGAATTACTAAAGAATTTTGAAGTGTATAAACAGAATTTTTACTTCAGTATTGATTTCTTGTATTTCCTCAATATGAAATGGAAGTCTTATTCAGGATTCGAGTTTAGAATTTAGGGACTTGGATTTGAGTTAGAATTCAGAGAGATTCAGTTAGAGTTGACTAGAAATTAGAAATATTTGGACTAGAGTTTAAGATTTGAGTTTGACAGGAAGACAAGATAAAAGAAGTTAGGGATATAATGGGAATAAATTCGCAAATGATAAAAGATGTTTGGTTTAAGGCATTGTTAAAAGGATTCCATTTTTGGGTAGGAGGCAATTTTAGGGGAACTCCACACATTTTTTTTTGTTATGAGGGAGGGACATGGTAAATGGAATCAAATAAAACGACTTATCTTTTTACCCTCATTCAAAATAAAGTTCGGTAGAACCCCATCGAAAATAAAAGATCATGGTTCATTGAAAACCATTTTCAACGGGGTCAAATCAAAAAGAAAATCAAAAAACGGCGAAGGATAATCAAAATAATGAGGGCGATTACGTTTTTTTTATTAAGGGGGGCAACGGTTTTAGGTATACCTTAAAATTTTACAAAAATTGATAAAATAGCCCCCCTTCAAAATCGGAGTCCATTTAGCAATGCACTTGTTTTACTAAATTTCCCCTTGTCAAATAACTAAATAAATAAAATGAAAATCCAAAATATGTAAAATTTTGCAATTTTTTTTGATATCCATTTAATGTTTCTTTTGCAGCGCTCATCATATTTTATTCACATTTTACTATATTTTCATTTTTGATAGGTTTTTGGAGAACGTGGCAAGAAGAACAGAAGTGTAACACAGATTTGGTTGTCCTTGCCATCCTCTTCTTCCTAATAAAAGCAAATCAATTCCTAGGACCCACATTTGGTACCAAAGTATAGAGATGTCAACATGTATTTTGACCCAATCAACACCTCCTCAAATTTCGAAGTCAAAAATTTCAAACTCGTTTGGAACTTGTTGGTTTGCTAATTTTCTTCACATGCCACAAGAAGTACGAATCAAAAATCAGAAAAGAAATCTTATTTGCAAAGGCATAGCTGATGCAGATACTGTGAAAGTATCAAGTCCTGATTGCTTTGGAAGAAGAGAGAGTAATGAGCAGCAGTTTGTTGCCTGGTTTAGAGAGGCATGGCCTTATATTAGAGCGCTTCGAGGAAGTACATTTGTTGTCGTGATTTCTTCTGAAGTTGTTGAAAGTTCACATCTTGATACCATTTTACAAGTAACTTTCTAAACAAATTATCTTTGTTCATGGAAGAAACTACAATGTTTACTCTCCATGACTAATAGATTAGTTTAGCGCTGATAGATTACGGCAATAAAGTTAGGTTTTTAACTGCTTGGTCAAGGTTAATGAATAATAGCAACTATTTCTTTATGTGTGTGTGTGTGTGTGTCTGTTACTAATTGTGTTTTTAGATAAGGGATATTAAAATGTGGACATGTATAGGATTTATTCATGCAAAATTCTTACATGGTAAAAAACACCAATTGTGACAATACTACCCCATCAATATTTATAAAATGTGTCATTGCTTAATACTGAATACCGTTTGCTAATTGTTGAATGTTGAAACAGCTGTTTGTTTACTCTGTTTTTAAGTTCCGATTGGATTTTCTTTTGTTAAATTAAACACCAAATATGACAATACTACCCCTTTATATTTATAAATAAATAAAAAAATTCATGATATCAAGTAAATCTGATCCGATCTAGAATCAGATAGTCAAAACATGAAACTATATTATGATAAATAAAGCAACAATTATGAGTTTTGATCATAATCAATATGATTAACTTTTTTTTTTTGACAAATAAATCTTTAGATTCCTCTTTTAAATATAATTAACATGTGGTAGAAAAGATGATGATAAAATTTGCTAGAATTGAAAGAAAAATGAAAATAGAGAATCTTTTAAGAAATGAGATAAAAGAGTAAGATAATAAATAACTAAAATCAATAGAATTTACAGTGGATTATATTTTAGATATTCATAAAAGGGTGTAAAGTGAGTAATTTATCATTTAACAGTCTGAAGTTGTAACAAGCATTAAATTATCACTTATTTGAATTGCAGTGGATGCTCTGAACAACTATTCTATAGTTCTGAACACTTGTTACAAACAAACATCTTCAAATACTCTTATGACTTATCACTTTTTTTTTAAACTCCTTTAAGCAATCTGTAAACAAACACACCCTTCGTATTACGTAAGAAAGTTAAATTGAGAAAAAGAAAGACAAAAATCAGTAGCATGTAACAAACAGAAAGCAAAATGCTTGGTATTTTGTACTTGGAACCTTTAATCTGGGTTAAGGGTTATGTTTTACTAATTTCTGCATAGTTATTCATAATCGAAAAGGAAGCTACTTTTATTCCTGCAATTTGAATAGCATTTACGTGGTTTTCAATCATTAAAGGCTGAGCTGTTGCCATCTCATTTGCTACTGCATATACTTGTTGAATAGAATCATAAGTTTTCTCACACAGTTGAAAATAGTTATATGTCAGAAGAAAATTAAATATATTAAGAATTAGAAGAAGCGCAAAAGGATATACTGCCCGCCTAAGATCCTTTCCTTACGCTCTTGCCATGGAGAAGCTTTATATACAAACAAATAAACCTTTGGTTCTGTCTTTTACTTGAAGATTCAACCCTCGATCTCTTCCCTTGAGAGCTCATGCAACAGGAATTCCCATTAGAAAGTTTGTGTCTATCAAGTGAATTAGAACTCTACTCACAACTATGAAGAGTTGAGCACAAATTAATGAAACTTAATCGTAGTATTTAACATATGGTTGGTGGTTACATAAATTAATTTGGACAAACAAAATACTGGTTAGGAACTTAAGGATCAATAAATTGATCATGAGAGTGATAAATGCAAGTAAATAGGAATGCCCAAAGTACTTCTTGCTTATTTCCTCATCAAAAGGACAAAGACTAGTTGTTCACCCCAATAGTTGAGTAGCACAGTAACCTAATTCTAACATTCTTGCAGTTGCATAGGTTTGCACACCTAGGTATTAACAGATGGTAAATATAAATTGTACCAAAAGAGAGTGAGAGAGAAAGGAAAAATAAACCACTTTCAAACATAAAAAAACTGCACTTGAAGATAGTCAGATAAATTGTATAAAAAGGGGTTGGGGGGTGGGGGGGGGTGGGGGAGGTCCTTTTGAGTTATGTTGTCAATGAGAACTCCTTAATCATAATATTCCAAAATCCAATTGTTACGTAGAAAAAAAGTAAAGCAATATTGAGTTTGTAAATAGTTAAAATTTTGTGCAAACCCATCAAAGAAAATAATATTGTTTCGATATCGATTTTTCTTTGCAACTAATCATTAAACACCTAAAAATTAGTGCTTTTATACCATTTATCTTTTGGAACAAATCCTTAAGCATCTGGACGACACAAGTAGCTGTAGAAAATAAACTTGGTATCTAAAGACTAAAGAATTTGAGAATGTCCAAGGTAACACTTACTAATTGTTATCATGCTCATGATTAACTCTCATTATTTCGTATGTGCGTTTAGGATATCTCGCTCCTTCACGGCATGGGTATTAAGATTGTACTCGTTCCTGGGACTCACATCCCAATCGATAAAATTTTGGCAGAGAAAGGTGAGTAGGTGCAACCTGCAAATATGTTAGTTTGCCTGTTTTTTATTTGGGATCATTCTATTAGATTGTTTGGATGAAAAAAAAATTATGTATAAATGCAGAATGTTCACAAATAAACGACATTGCAACAATGAATTTTCCTTAAAATATCATTGCCATGCAAAAAACACATAATGTGATGATTCATCTAGTATTTGCCATAGTTTCATGTTTTCTCTACAACATCACGATGAGAAACTATAAAACATATCGGCATTGGAATATGTATCAGACATCTCAAGTTTTAGTACTTTATTTTGTTATATAAAACGCATTCCTGATTTTAGATAGCAGAAGACCGAAAAAACTTTACGTTTGAATGTCTAAATTTTAAACCTCATAGTTTACTGCTTTACAGTTTTTTTTAGTTCATTTCCCTAGCATATTGGCATTATATGTATGTACTGGTCTTTAACAGAAACCTGCATACCATATAATTTTCACCTCCACATCTGCAGTATTTGAACCACCCAGACCATATGTGAAACATTTGAACCACTAATGTAATGCATTATCTTCGGAAAGTTCTTGCTACAAATTTGTGACATGTTTTGTTTTTTTGTTTGTTTTTGCTGCTTTCAGGAAGCAAGGCAAAATATGTTGGACCATACAGAGTGACTGATTGTGATTCATTAGAGGCAGCAAAAGATGCAGCTGGAAGAATCCACTTTACAATCCAAGCAAAACTATCTCCTGGGCCACCTATATTAAATCTGCGTAGACATGGTGACAATAGTCGTTGGCATGAACTTGGAGTTGGTGTTGCTGGTGGTAACTTTCTTGCAGCTAAGGTGATTCTCTTTTCTTGTTATAGTAAGACTTATGTCTGACTTGCCTAGCTTTCTCATACATGATCACACAAGTATATCCCTTTAAGCTCATGTGAGAACCTGCTGCAACTGGGCCAAATAGATTTAAAGAGTAAAAATTGTGTTGGGTACAAGAACAGTAGTTGAATTATAATTAGATACATGGCTAAATACACATTTTGTAGTGACTGCTTGTAAATTGGCTTCTAAAGTCATCTTCTAAAATGTTTTAGTTTGACTTAAATAGTATTATATTACAAATTTGGTGGCATGAATGCAATTATAACCAAGGGATGATATAAGATTTTTATATATTTAGCCACCAACAAATTATAACCATGTCTTTTATGATAGTTAGTACATCATGTTTGATCAACTGCCCTTACATTTCTACTGTGCATTTATACTATATATTCTAATAAGTAGCAGTCCTCTATGAGGTTAGTGAAAGGTCTCGCCTCATTGGTGTTCTACTAAAGATCAGCTTTTACCTTTGATATGATTTTCAATCATAATATACACTCGTTGCAACAAATATTGAAGCTTATCACTATATTTACTACTAAAGCTACTCCTTTTGTGATAGAGAAGGGGAGTTGTTGAAGGCATTGACTATGGAGCTACTGGTGAAGTGAAAAAAATCCACGTTGCACATATTCGAGAATGTCTTGATAGAGATTGTATAGTCTTAGTAAGCAATTTGGGTTATTCAAGTTCGGGAGAACTATTAAACTGCAAGTACAACCACTTACTCTTTCTTACATTTGTTTTTATGTAGAAAAGGTTTCCTTTATTGAATACACACACATCACTTACTATTACTTGCACTTGTTTAGTTATAGTAAAAGTTTACTTTATGAATATATATGTATATTTATGTGCATTTCTATACTTCATTTGTTGATATATACACACACACTTTATGAATACACACACGCACATATAATGTATGCATGTATGTATTTCTAGTGTCTCGCTTGGGTGAAGGGATCACTACTACTCACTTTCATTTCTTTCCATCTTTATCTCATTTTTTAAACTGATCTCAAATGATATCAAATTTTGAAGAAATATAATTCATGCTCAAAACATCATCTCCATAAAAAGAGACATCATTCAGAAATTTATAGCTACTCAAAATTGCAAGTCAAATAACATATTCAAAATGCCGTTTAGATGTATTAAAACAAATCAAATACGTCAAATTTTGTGCATACAGATATGGTTTATAGCTTGTATCAGAACAAATCTTCAAATTTTGGTATCATTTGCAATTGTGTACCTAAAAAGTAGGTATAACAAGGTTGAAATGTAGTGTGTGTACGTACGTATATGAAGTAGGTTAAATAGCTGATTAATTTGGCACCTAATTAGCTCATTAATATAGTCCATTAGATCAATAAAAAAATAATGGATATCAATTATAACGATGTGACAATTAATGCCATTAATTAATCATTATTTGTTATTCGTTTATATCCACGGGTTATGTTAATCAAATAAATTATAATATGGGACTAATCACGTCTAAATTCAAGGGGATGTTGAACGTTGCTCCATATACATTTATATACACGTGTGTGTAGGTACTATATCATATATCACACTTCAAGCAATACTCTTTGAAATGTATGTTAAAGTAATGTCAATGACAATTTATAATATGCCGGCGATATTTGTTGATATATCAACAAAATCAAATCGATATTCACGGTGAAAATAAAGAAACATATTAAACTTTAGTAGAAAAAAATTATTCAGTGTCTCATATTTGAACAAAACTATAGAGCATCTATGCAAATTCTTTATATCATTCTTTATTCAACTCAAAACATATTCATTTCATTCTACTGACAACACATATTTTTTGTTATAGCAACATTAACGTGTGCTTACTGGTTCCATGTTAACAACAATAATGTTTCATCATATGCCTAGGGCACACGTTAGCGTTGCCTCATTTGGTATTATCGTATTTTATATAAGGGATTATGTAACGACCCAGAATTTGACCACTTTAAAATATACTGTTTAAAGTGATTTTAAATGTAAAATAGGTAAGGTTATATTATTCAAACAAAATTAGATAGGGGTACGTAGGCAGTCACAAGTGGTAGTGATGCAGCCCCTAAAATAAAATAACTCTTTCATGTTTATCTGTTATTGGCTGTTGTTTTTGCTTGTGTTATTGTATCTTTCCTGCTTACTATTTTATTCCGCATTTACATTGTTTATTGAGTTCGCGGGTAAAGATAGTGATGTCTCTCTCATCAGAGTTGTGCAGTGGTAGATTTATAGTCATTGTATTTGGTATGTATTAAAGCACATTTTGTAGGATTAATAAATAAATTAATTACTCTGATAAGTTGTATAATTGAAATTGTATCATATACATTTAGTAATGTTGAATATTTATCAAATATGGTATATTAAGTTGGTAGTTTTCATTAGTAGTTTTAGAACGGACGGATTTTTCGACGATTTTAACTGGTCAGAAAATCCGGGTCGTCACACGTGGTATCAGAGCTTAGGTTAGGTGCCTAAGTAAAATTCATCTAGGGTTAGTATATCAACCTAGGTGCCTAAGTAAAATTCATCTAGGGTTAGTATATCAACCTAGGAATTTTAAAAATGAAACTACCTTAATTTGATAAATAAAATGGATAGGATAAGACACCGTACCTCCGACCGGGGTTATAGGTGATATTACTATTTTTGGTGTGCTTAACTTTCGTTAGTTGTTGTTTTTTCGTTATATTTTTTTGTCCTTGTAATTTCGAGGACGAAATTCTTTTAAGTAGGGGAGAGACGTGTGACGACCCGGATTTTCGGACCAGTTAAAATCGTCGAAAAATCCGTTCGTTCTAAAACTACTAATGAAAACTACCAACTTAACCCGTTTGATAGATATCATTTCCGATTGCCATTAGCGGATCAAACAAAGAAATATTAATAGATACTACCTTAGACTACGTACCTTCTAAGGAGAGTCATCGTTCCTATCGCCGTTGGTAGCCACGTCTAGGATTCCCAATCAGTTCTCTTGTTCCACGACTGGTTTGTTTCACAGAAGTCATCGAATCGAAGAAGGGTAGCTGCGTGGGTCTAAGAGAGCACGAGTGCCCAGTACATTATTTACCATATTTGATAAATATTTAACATTACTAAATGTATATGATACAATTTCAATTATACAACTTATCAGAGTAATTAATTAATTTATTAATCCTACAAAGTGTGCTTTAATACATACCAAATACAATGACTATAAATCTACCACTGCACAACTTTGATGAGAGAGAATCACTATCCTTACCTGCGAACTCAATAAACAATGTAAATGCGGAATAATATAGTAAGCAGGAAAGATACAATAACACAAGCAAAAACAACAGCCAATAACAGGTAAACATGAAAGAGTTATTTTATTTAAGGGACTGCATCACTACCACTTGTGACTGCCTACGTACCCCTATCTAATTTTGTTTGAATAATATAACCTTACCTATTTTACATTTAAAATCACTTTAAACAGTATATTTTAAAGTGGTCAAATTCTGGGTCGTTACAGATTAACAAATATATCAATGTTACTTCAAAATTAGGCTGATACTCTCAAAACATCTCATATCTGTTCTTATCGATATTTCATCGACATGGATACCAACTTATTTGGATAACACACATACACATATATATGGGTCTGTATGTAGCCTCCATGTAGCCTTCATTTATCTTTTTATGTCATAAAATTTTGAAACCAAACGAAATTTTTTAGATGTAATTGGTACGATATCGTGATTAGCTACCAAATATTTGGATGGTTTTGAAACTTCTAGCTAAGTCAGAAATAAATTTTCAATCGTGATCAAGAGGGAGATATACCATTTGTTTATATACGAAAACACTATTCACATGTCCATCAAATAACATAAAACAAAATAATTACAAAGGTCAAATGTCCTTTTGTTATCTTTAAAAGTATATACATACAAATAAAAACATATACATATGCACATATTTAAAACACGTGGGTGAAGTCATATTGCCAAGAAGGGAAATATACCATTTGTTTATATATGAAAAAACACTATTCGCATGTCCATCAAATAACATAAAACGAAATAATTACAAAGGTCAAATGTCCTTTTGTTATCTTTAAAATTACTTATGTATTGTTGTATAAAAAAATGAATGTTTACCAGGGCCACCTTTATTGCTAGGCTTACACACGCCTAGGGCCCGACCTCAATTAGCTGTTCACTTTAACAATTTACGCAAAAGTAAATCAAAGAGCACGCAACCTCTTATCAAAGCTATGTTTGAGAACCCACTTTCCTATCGATAAGTTTAATTGAAGTTATGGAATTCTTAAAGCTACAAACATTGTTCTCCTATATGACATTTGCTTACCTAAACATCAAAACCAACCAGCTCTGTTTTTTCTTTCTTTCCTTTTGCTAAGCATTTTTTTAATCTCAAGTTCAGAAAAGCCTAAAATTTTATTTCACCTCAAAAATGATCAGTACCCAAGTAAGATAGTATAAATGACCGTTCATTGAATGAAATAATTTGATTTAAAAATGTCAAAGTTTACTATAGTACTAATATTATCCCATGTATAAATAGTAATAAAAACAAAGGAGGGGAGCCATCATAGTCGATTATAGTTTAATGCTAGTTATAAGTTAACATGGAGCAAATTCAAAAGAGGAATATGTTTATACACTTATTTGTTGGGTTCTATTAATTATGCAGTGGTACTATGGTCGTTGTCTTTAATCCAGAGCAACAAACTACGCTCATTAAGAATAAAAACTTTTTCAAAGATCATTTATATAAAATTGGAAACTAATTCGCGTTTCAATTAGGCCACTCAATTGAGTTTGTCTAGAGCCTTAAATTATCTCGTGTGTGTAATTTCTGCAAACACCTAGTCTTAGGTTAGTCTCTTTGAGATACATAATAACGATCAGTTTATGGCAAAGCAGTTTGTTGATAATTTTTACTACACTTTTCCTTCTCTTGCTAGGTTGGTACATCTGTTTGATTTCCCCATTCTTCCCTTTTCTTACGCATAAAGTTGAAAAAAAATGGGATGCTTATTCCAAAGTGTTGAACTAGAAAAGAACAGATTCATGAGGGTGTGCCATTTTTCCATGTAGTATGTTATCACTTGCGGAGATGAGCTTTTGACATTTTAATGAAAGCATTGTTTATAATCGTGCCGTTTTCAGTTATTTATGCATTACAGGTATTTATGTTATTTTAACATTCACCATGATGTTACATTATTTTTTGAAATGAGGAAGCACCTATGAAGTTGCTACTGCTTGTGCATTGGCGATTGAAGCAGATAAGTTGATTTGCATTTTAGACGGTCAGATTCTTGATGAAAAAAATCGACCTATACGATTCATGACACTCGAAGATGCGGATCTCTTGCTTAGACAGAGAGCAAAACAGAGTGATATAGCTGCGAAGTATGTTAAAGCTGTGGATGAAGAAACATTGGATGTTTGTGATTCAAATGGTAATGACACTTCATTTCATTGGAAAGACTGGAATGGTAATTACAGAGCAACATTCCAAAATGGTGTTGGGTTTGACAATGGCAATGGTTTATGGTCTGGTGAACAGGGGTTTGCTATTGGAGGTGAAGAGAGATCTAGTAGAAATGGATATATCTCAGAACTGGCTGCTGCAGTATATGTTTGCAGGGTAGGACTATTTATTTTACTAAAACATGACTTTATTTATGCTCAACTTGCCCAAGTGATTTGTTTGGCACTTCAGTTTGGTTTCCTTTTGTGTGCATTTTACTTGTGTCGAATCTCTTCCAATTTTATATTTTGGCATTGATGTAATTTTCTTAGTAGCTATCGTGTACTTGACATTGTGCTGCGTCGCTATACTATATAATCTATCACTGTGGACATTGAAGTTAAAAATTATAATCCATGATAGTTGAAATGGGTGAGTTTAACAAGAGGCAATTCCTTCATTTCATTATAGTTGAAATTGGAGAGTTAATGCTAATAGTAGTAAAGATATTTGTTGCTTCTATCAATGAATCTGCATTATGCTCATAACAATGGCTCATAACATTTTTTTTTTTTTTTGTGATTGTTAGGGTGGAGTTCAAAGAGTTCAATTGGTAGATGGTACTCTTGGAGGATCTTTGCTTCTTGAGCTGTTTACGAGAGATGGTGTTGGGACTATGGTTGCTAGGTATTCGTTTATCTGTCAAATAATTAATCTCTTTAATTGTGTGTACTTATATTGTAAATCTTACATAAGCTAGAAGTTGCTCCTTAGTTCCTTTATCAATGTTACCGCCTATCGAATTCGTAAGATGTGATCACCTAAATAAATAACATTAGAACTTGCGGTTTTACTCCAACTCCTATTTAAAAGGATGTATGTGGAGTTCCACTTTATATGCGGAATATTTGCTTTAAACGTATAAGCCCACCGTGAGCTTTTATTTTGAGTAAATCGTTGGTTCCTTTTTTTGTGAGCACTCGTTTAATGGTCAATTTTCAGAATCGGCCTGGGTAAGACTCTGTGCAGCTTCCCCACACCCTATTCAAACAGGAGTCTTGTGTGCTGGATGGATGATGATGATGATATATGTGATGTTCCACTTAGTCTTTTACATTCCCTTACGTAATATTTTAAAAGACAAATTTTTAAAAGGGACCTGCAAAAAAAAGCTATAGCATTAACAGGCTCGAGTGAAAACTTATTGTAGAAATATGCCTCGTTTTGGTATAGCTTGCGCGTTTTTGGAATGCACAAGCTATATTTAAAAAAAAAATATTTAGCTTGCGCATTCCATAAACGTGCAAGCATATATTATGGATTTGCGCATTTATGAAATGCGCAAATAATATTTCGTGCTGAAATAAACCATAAATGCGCAAATCCATAAAATATGCTTGCGCGTTTATGGAATGCGCAAACTAATTTTTTTTTAATATAGCTTGCGCATTCCATAAATGCGCAAGCTATATACCAAAACGAGACCTATTTATGCAATAAGTTTTCAGTCAAGCCTATTATTGCAATAGTTTTTTTGGCATGCCCATTTTAAAATTTTGTATATTTTGTTTATATTCAGTGTAGTATTAATGCTGAATATATAAGAACATATACAAATTATAGAATGTAACCATTCAGTGTATCAGATATTTTTATATGAAAGGGACGTTCCACATTAATTTTTATAGGCATGGCTGATAGCTTCATCTTCTCTTTTGTGGTGAATAAGCCACATGCATTAGGATTAAACTTTAACAAGTGGGTTGTTGCCTTGTAGTTTGAATGCTACTCAACCTAAGATTTTATACACCTTTCTTAGACTTATACCATGGTTGATTGAATGTATTGATTCCCTAAAAAAAGCCATTTTTGTTGTTTTTTGACATTTGTTACTCATTCATGTATTAACTTTGACTGAAATTCTTTTTTATTCGGCTATGTAGTTTTTCTAGGTACTGAAGTCTGTATTCGGTTGTGTGATGCATCGTATTTACGTTTGCTGTGTTATGTCATTCTAGAATATGTACTTCACAGTTCACATACATACATATGTCATTAGGATGGGTTGGTGTCGCTTGTTCAAGGCTGTTCTAGGATTCTTATTGTTCTAGAGTGGCACTTTAAAGCATGTCTTATATATTGCAGTGCACCTCATCAAATATAATCTCTTGAAATAAAATTAATGAAATGAATCATTACCGCGTTATGCAAAAAACCTTGCTCCTGTATGTTAAAAATTGTGTTTAATGTATTAAATGACATTTGAGTTTGAAAAAACATCAATATTTCTTAAACAATAAAAATCTATATTTCAGAAATTGATTTTGATGCTTCTAACACTAAAACTTAATTTTATATAGCAATCCATCTTTAATTTGTTCTAAAAAGGATAAAACTTGAAGTATAGATTTAAAAGTAACTTAATAGCTTTCGTTTCAGCATGAATTGAGTTTTATTTCTGAGTTGTTATTTTTGTCTAGTTTTCAATTGTTGAAATTTGAGAATCGAACCTTAATTGAAGAGATTCGACCCATAACGAAGGTTAAATCATAAGATCTTAAGATGTTTGATAACAATGGAGGCAAATACAAAACAATTCTCCGCTTCAGTTTACCAGTTGAATATCTCCGAAATATCCAAATTTACCAATGCAAAATTTATTTCAGTGATGTATACGAGGGAACACGAGCAGCTAGAATGACTGATCTACAAGGCATCAAGCAACTTATTCAACCATTGGTTGAAACTGGCTCACTGGTTCAGAGAACTGATGAAGAGGTTGTTCTTTCTCTTTTCATTTTTCCTTACATAATAACATATGATATTCTACTCACCCTCCCCATTTTAACTTATAGCAATAAAAACTTTTGTATAATTTGTCTTTTCACAGTTATTGAAGTCGCTAGATTCATTTTTTGTAATTGAAAGAGACGGTTCCGTCATTGCTTGTGCTGCTTTGTTTCCTTTCTTTGAAGACAAATGCGGCGAGGTTGCTGCTTTTGCTGTCTCTCCAGAATGCCGTGGCCATGGACAGGGAGACAAATTGCTTGGTATGTTATAATGTTAACATGTTTATCATTATTTATGTCTCATGTTTATATTGCCTTATCTGCAGACTATATTGAGAAAAAGGCAGCTTCGATGGGGCTTGAAAAACTCTTCCTGCTTACGACTCGTGCTGCAGACTGGTAATCTAACCTTTTGAACTTTTGTTTCACTTTTGCATGTGAGTTAGTTGATTAATACTTCCGAATGCAAAAGATGAGCTCCTGTATAAAAAATGACTTGAAATTTTCTTTGTTAAATAATTGGGCTCAAAACTGTAGTTATATATGATAAGGGAGGGCATTTGGATAATTAGTTCGTCAACATACATTGCAGGTTCGTAAGACGTGGTTTCTCCGCATGTCCTTTTGAGTCCATTCCAGAGGAGAAAAGGGAAAGAATTAATCGTTCTCGGGGTTCTAAACATTATCTGAAATTTCTTCAGCCAGTGAACTAGGTTGGGTCTTCAGTTGATATTTATATTATGGCCTTTGTATGTGTAGTAGCCTTTATGTATGTAGTTATTTTTTTGTTTTTTTAGTCGTGTTACATCTAAGTTAAAACGTATTAAAACGTCCATACATTTTGTCCGTTAGCAGAGTTCTCACTTATCTTGTCAAAGCAGCTTTCAGAGAAATGAAATGCTTAAAATAATCTTGCTAGGTGAGATAATGCATCAATTTTTACTTTGTTTGCCGGCAATTTTTTAATTTTTTTGGACAGGAAAATGCATCCCGGTAAACTGGGGTTTGAGATTTGTGAATTCAATGGTTTCTTCAACAAAGCTAATAATATCCCCAGTTTTTATATATTGGATGTGCCTCATGCTTAGTTATGTTATTTGTTCAAAGAGAATTAGTTATGTTATTTGTTCAAAGAGAATATATGACTAGTATTTATCATTTTCTCATATTATGCTTGAGCTCAAATCTTACTCCTTACGCTCAAATGATAAAAACCTTAGCTATTTAATGATAGTTACGAATTTCGATTGTCTCCACCATGCACCAACATTTCAATGCCTTGGCGATGTATGTACACTTTCTCGCTCTTGCTTTTTCTAGATTTTGTTCCATTTTCTCAGCGTTCAAGGTAATTTTGATTTTCCAATCTATATCAATTTCACGTTGGTTTTTTACATCTCTTACTTTTTATTGATTTGTTATATTCCTCTCCAACTTCTCTTGCTGCTTCTTTCAAATTCAATCACCTTTGGTCTTTATTCGATGCTTGGTTTTGCACGTCGTGGTGATAGTTTTATCGGATTGCAATTTTTCTAAGCCCTAAATTGTAGTTTGTTAGGTTCGCTAGGGCCTAGGGGTGTGTGATTTTTGAGCATTCAACATTGCAAGTTTAATGATATTATGCCCTAAATAGTTGTTTGCTGGGTTTCACTGATGTATATTTGTATTTTCTAACCATTTAATATTGCAACTCTAGTGTATGGTTGTAATTTTTATTCATTTAACATTGCAAGTTCATAAACGCTGTCCTAAATTCTAAATTGTTAAGTTACTCTGATGTATTTTACAAAATTTAGTAACTTCTACTTTGTAAAATTGCAGATGCGAGAATTTTGTGATTTATAAGTCTGGAAAAACACAAATATTGTATTTAATATTAAGAAAACTAAAAGGTTTGGAAGTTAAAATTTTGATTGTTGTCCTAAAAATACTTTTATCACCTTGAAATTTTAGGTTTTAAAGATTAATTTATAGATTACCGTTTGCTTCAAAAATGAGATAAATACCCAATTGAACAACCAACGAAAGTTAAGGAGTAAAAAAGAGAAGAACACACAAGAATTTAAAGTGGTTCAATCAAAATCAATAGCCTACGTTAACTATTAACTTTTTTACTAATTAACTTTTGTTTTTTACAAGAGAGTTACAACAATTCGACGTTCAAACCGTTTAGGTATGAATTCGATAGATTTGAATGCAAAAGTCAATTAACCCAAAAGGGGAAGAATCCCCCTTTCCAATGCATTGGCCTTGCTATTTATAGCGAAATTGTCCATCATAATCGTTGGAATTCACTTGCACACGTTCTCCACTCCGGATTCGAAGTTTCAACAAGAAGATCTGATCAAAATTGAAGATGTCATGAACTTAAAACGATTGAAACCAATTGTTATAGATGAGTATCGAGTTGTCCACTTATGCCAACTGGCACTTTCGGTACCGAGTTGTCCACTTAATCCAACTTTCACTTTCTTTTGATTTGATCTTCATCATTGCTTAAACCATGTTGTCTCATTCCATGATTCAACAAAGATCGGTATCGATTATTATGGAACGGTACCGAGCTATTTCTTGAACCATGTTGTCTCATTCCATGATTCAACAAGGATCAATATTGATCATTACGGAATGATACCGAGTTATTTCTTGGTCTTGGATCTTTCAGTCTTCATTTACTTCTTTCATCAACTAGCTTCTTCAAAGAGGCTAAGTATATCCACCCGTTGTAGGATTGGTATCAATCGTTGTAGCCTTGTCCAATTTCGATTGTTTTCCTTGCATTCTTCATTTTCGATCTATTTCACGAGAACTCAATAGTCCAGTTCCATCGAGATTTCACTTGATTCAAATGCAAGATGACAATTATATTTTTGAAGAACTGGAAGTTTTAATTTTGAATCACAAGAATCCCACACTATGGCAAAAACAGGATATAAAACTGTATTAATGATAAATCAAAATTTATTATTCACAAGTAACTAATAGTGTATTTAGTGTTTAAACCAACTAAAACCAATGATACAAAGTACTATTATAATTTTATGATATTGAAAACTATTTGATGTAAGCTTGGCTACCATCTTCTAATTTTGAATATTGTTTTAATTTAGCATGCTTTGAGATTCTAGTTTACATTTCATGTATAGTTAAAAAAAAATAGAACTTGGTTCTTTTATCACTTTAACTTTCGAATAAGCCTTTATATTTAAAAATATAATGTCTCGCCCATACAAGCCCACTTTAGCTCATTAAAAACAACTAACCAAGTTCTCGATTGCTCATTCATTACAATTATCCTTAATCTACTACTTTCCTTAAAAAACATCTTTCAATGGAGGCGACTGAAAATCGAAAAAATTAAACTTCAAAATCTGATTTTCACCATGGCACCTTGGCTTCTTCCCTCTGCTACTTCCATTCTTCAGATCTACAAGATCGATTGCATTTCTTTTTTACTTCTGCTTAGATCTACCACCGCCAGCATTTGATTTGTGTAGCTTTTGAAGATAAATACTGCGGTATAACATGCCATCTTTACTTCTCTATGTTTTACTGGATCTAATCTCTCTTACTTCTCAAGAACTTCTGTTGAGGAGTGTTGCTTCTTATTTGGCTTGGATATGCAAACACTAGCTATATGTATTTTGTAATATTCAATTAGTATTAATGATTCATGTAAAAATTCAGAAGTAATATAAAATAGAGAAAAATGAGGGAGATAACCTGAGAGCTGTCCATGCATGGTGGATTCCACGACCCTATTCAGCCTGTCTATGACTCAAACAACTTAATCTAGGTGGTTGGTAAGCCATTATATTCCCGCTCTTTACAGATTTGTTCCTCTTGCATGTTTGCATAGCTGTGTTTGGATTTGGTTATTCTGATTCTGACTATGTTTGCGATCTAGTTGCATAATACTTGTTCTGGCTTTGCTTTGTTTTCAGAAATTCTTTTATTTCGCTCTTGCCAAATTACCCAAATACAAGTTGAAAACACCACTTTTACCACATCTCCACTTCTTGAATTACTATCAAATCTAAAGTTGTTTACCATCAAATCTTAAATTTGTGTTTCAACTTCATTATGCAGTTTTAAGGTTTAGTTATATTCTACCGGCCACTACATTTTAGTTCTACACCATTTCCATACATTGTATGTGTATTAACATTGAAAGTATAGGTGATTGGTGTCTTCCTCGTGCTGTTTGCATAGAACACATGCTGTTTGGATGCTTAACCCTCTTTGTTTAAATCTAGCTTTGGTTGGTAGATAATTGTTGATGCACTTAACATGCAAATAGACATTTCAAGTATGTGAATCTTATGCCAGATAAAGTATGCCCATTGAACGTGATTATATTTTGTAGGTATGGTTTGCCAAATATTGTTGAAACAGTAGCTACCATTTTTAGTGCATGCCCATACCAAATAGTCATCTTCTCTATCATTATAAATTCTGGTGCATAATATACCATCGTTGATTTGGGCTAGAAAATTATATTTATCTGGCCTCCACTCGCCATTGTCTAAATTTTTTTTTACAAGCACTTGCCGTCCTCTTACTCTCTCCATCATCTTCATCCTCCATTCTATTGATAAGCCTACCCCACTTAACCGGGGGTAATACCATAGAAAAATAGTTTTACCATCCATAATTCCCCCCCCCCCCCATCCCCGATACATTTAAGAGTTGCATTCTGATTTCTTTGGGTATCTTTCCAAATCCCATAATCATCGTTTCTCACCTTAATTTTCCATAAAGATAGATTTTTAACATATTTATCTTGAATTTCCTTGCCCATATTACTTTTTTTTATAACTCTCCAAACTAATTTGATAATCAGGGCTATGTTCAGTCCTTCAAAATGTCTCAGACCAAGGCCCTCTATCTTCCTTGCTTTTACAAACGATCTCCCAAGCAATTTTTCTCAGTTTTTCCTTCCAAAGAGAGTTCAAACATATATGTTTAATCTAATTGATGATAGATGCCGGTAGCCTAAAACATTGCACCCAGCATTGTATGATTGGGTGGTTGATTTTAGGAGTTCCAACCTATCCGTGAGACTTAATTTCTCGTATTCCTACCCCTCAATTTTGTTTATAATCTTATTAATCAAACTAGTGCATCACTTCCTTTGAGATTAACATGAGATAGTGGAATTCCTAGATATTTGATAGGAATTTTCCGTTCTCCTATATTTAATGCCTCCGCCAATTCAACTTTTTTTTTCAACTGCACCCCCAAAAAAGACTTTTATTTTTTCTTTGCTAAAGTTTAGACCTGTATAAGTACATAATTTGTTGAATACTTCCTTAACTCCTTCCACACATGACTTCTCTGCTTTGGAAAATATGAGAACGTCATCCGCGTAAATTATATGGGTGTAGTTCGTTTCATTTATTGGTTTTATTCTCCCTTTCCCAACCTCTTCCTCCATTAATAGTGAAAAATATTTCATAACAATTGAGAAAAGAAAAGGTGACAGTGGGTTGCCTTAGCGAAAGCCCGTCGAACTCTAAAAAAGACCGTGCGGGACACCTTGGGAAATGACAGAGAAACTAGGAGATTTGGTCATCTCCTCAATAATGTTTACCCACTTCATTATGAAATGCATTTCTTTCATCATATGTATAAGGAAATCTCCGTTAACAAAGTTTTAAGCTTTACGTAAGTCGATTTTGATACAAATAACTGCATTGTTGATTCTTCCAAATCCTCTTACAGTCTCATGGGCAAGGAGGATACCGTCCTCAATCGATCTATTATGAACAAAAGTACATTGATTGTCTGAAATCAAGTCCTCCATAAACACTTTCATTCTATTGCGAATTTTGGCTAAAATTTTGTATGTCATGTTGCAACAAGCAATCAGTCTAAACTGTGATATCTTCGAGGTATTCTTTGTTTTGGAATCATATGGAGAAAAGTATGGTTAAACTCCTTTAAAATTCTTCCATTCTAAAATGAATCATTAATGGCATCCAAGAGGTCTGTTTTCACTATATTCCAATGCAGTTTGTAAAACTTTACGTGTATGCCATCTAGTTTCGGAGAAGCATCACCTTTAACACTGAATACCATTTCTTTCACCTCACCTAGGTTTATTTGGTCGTTAAGGAAATTCTGACCATATTCAATTATAATCCTTTATAGACAACCTTCAAAAAAATGGTCTCATAACTCTGATTGTATAAATCATTAAAATATCTAGCTGTCCTTTGTGCTAATTCATGTTGATCAGTATTTGGTTGTCCATCTTTCGCAATCAGCCCCAGTTTTATTAACACCTTTTGTTTGACATTTGACATATAAGAAATAGGTGGTCTCGTTTCCCAAAAGAAACCGGTCTCATTTATATTTCTGTTTTTTTGTCCAAGTATTCTTGCTTTATAGCCTTTTCCAACTTTTCTTTCATATTCTACAACTCTTTCCCCACTTGTTCGTCTCTACTAGTTTTCAAAATTTTCTGAAGTTCCCCACATTTTGATCTGAAGTACTCTACTTCCTTCTTTGTATCGTTTTTGTTTCTTCTCCACACCTTAAGTTTCTCCTTGACATTTTTTTCTGAACCAGCCTGAACATTGGTTTGCCCTCGACGAATAATCCCTATCCTTCGTCAACAACACTAAAATAATCATCAAATAAGTTGCAGTGATTCATATGTTTAAATGACCTACCTGTTCCCTGCTTTAGCTCCGTTAATGAAATCCAAATCGGGTTGTGGTTGCTTGCACCCGAAGGGAGATAGTTAGCTACAATGTTACTAAAAGTCTTCAGCCATGCCATATTAGCAAACACTCTATCTATTATTGTCAATAAAGTTTGGTTTGGGCCTGACCATCAAGAGAATTCAAATCCCTTTATCACCACTTCAACTATTCAGGTATTACACATTAGATTATCGAGTTCGTTCATTTGATTTATGGCACCTGATTCCCTCCTCTCTTTTCTTCATGTTTTGTAATGTAATTAAAATTTCCCGTTATGATCCAAGGTCTAAAGATTGGGAAAGCATCCTCTTCTACGTTATACCATATATTTTCCCTCAACGTTTCAAAGTTTTGCGCATATATGAAAGTAACATTGCATTTAGCGCTACTGACATTACACAGTTCTAAAGTTATATGTTGATCAATCATACTTAAAATTATATCTCCAAACTTCTTTGTTAATAAACACCGTTACTTTGCATTTCAAACAGCAACTGACATTACTTACTATTTCCCAACATGGATCGAAAGAACTTCTTATAGCATCAATTTCAATTGCTCTTAATTTATTCTCAACTACTCCAACATAATTTACTTCATACTTATTTATAAGTTTCTTTATCTCCATTATTCTGTTGGGTTTGTGAAAACCCCTTATGTTCCATACGATGCATGTCATTTATTGTTTTTGTGTCTACTTCTAAGTTCTCTACCTTGTTGCATGGTACCTTTTTCTCTTCCTTCTCTCTCTATTTTCGTCATTCTATTCTGGGTTCTTTTTAATTAGGAGTTCTCTTTTCATCTATTTCGGCTTTTTGATTGTGCTAGCAAGAATTTTGGGTGGCATTTCGATTTGGTTACTCGAGCCATAGGCTACTGAATGATCACAATTGTTAACATGCACCTTGGCAGTTTGCCCAAGAAACCCTTCCTTGCTCCCTACGTTATAAAAACATCAAAATCAGTACAGCCATCATTTACAATTGAACTTTTGATCGAATTATCTAAGCTAGGTTTGACAATTGTTAGATTGGGAATGTCCAATAATGATTTATCCTTTAGATGCAAAGGAGCTGATGGTGGCGCTAGAGTAGAACAGATGAGTTAGGTGGCCCCTTCTGCCTCTAGTGTAGAAGTTGTGGTGACCAGGATTTATTTAGTCTTCCCTCGTGTTTCCCCTTCCTTACTAAAATTTGTGGACTCTTTACGTTCGCCTTTCAACATGGCATTAACTCTAGCATTTATATCTTTTTCACTTTCACCACCTTGCTTGATAGAGCCACTGCTTCCCTCGTTTACCAGCATGTCCTTTACCTAAACCAACTGGGCAATGGCCTCCTCCGCCTCTTTCAGCGCTTTAGTGGTCCCTTTATCCTCCTCCTTCAAGCTTTGTTTAGTCAGTCCTTCCCCACTCTCTTCATAACTTTGCCTTGAGACATCTTCTAACTTTTCTTCACGGGCCTGTTTCTCTACCCGCGTCTCATTATCCCCTGCCTCCAAGGTTAACCCTCCTTCTCCCAAATCTATCCCTTCCTTATTTGTAGTCCCCGCTCCCTTCGATTTTGCTGCTGCCATTTCCCTCACCTTAGTGTTTTTGTCTTCTTTAGGAACCCAAGCTTTACTCATTGGGCATTGGGCTCTAGTATGCCCAAAAAATGCAGTTTTCACATCTTGAAGGCAGATTTTCATAGATAACCTCTTGGAAAACTTCTCCATCTTCTCCCAACCCTTCTAAATAACTCGAGAAACCAAACTCTGCTTTAACATCCATCATAACTCTAGCAAAAAAGATTCTTGTTTTATTGAGAGTAGCATCGTCCATTTTAATTGGAGTTCCTAAGGAGCTAACCAAAGCACCAATTGTACGATGACCCCATAGCTTAAAACTCAATCCTGGAAGATGTATCCACATCGGCAAGCTAATAAGGAGGTCTCTATCCATTTTCATATTTGGGTTGAGCTTCTTCATGACTATTAAGTTTATGTCATAGAACCAGGGTCCTTCCCCTAAAATCTTGTTGCAATCTTCCGTGTTGTTGAATCTAATAACATAGAAATCGTTCTCCCTAGATTGGATGGTGAAGTCATCTCTTATTTCCCAATTTCATTTATTATACACCTCCAACACTTTGAAGTAAGGTCTGGGCCTATGACATACATCATGACACAATTTCCCCATCCGTTCTCCGCCTCTCTAATAGCCTTCCTCGAAATGTTGCCATTTTGTTGCCCTCCACCATTATTGGTTCCACAAATTTCATGTTGAACTCACCTCCACCTTTTAGTGACTCACCTCTCACCGCATCGCAGTATGAGATTTTCTCTGCATCTTTGCTATGTTGAATCCGATTCCCATCCTAGCACCATGTTTCTTGCCTCTCTTGTTTGTACAACCACGTTTGGTTGTGGACCTGCACCATCTTACCTTTCCTCCTTGTACCATCCTTTGAAGATTCACCCTTCTCCATCTTACCCTTCCTCCTTGTCATTCATCTGCCATCCCTCCTCCTTCCTTATTAGTTCCCTCATCTGAATTCGCTGTCATCTTGGGTACATTTGGTTCGTGATAATAAAAAAATGAAATGAAAAATAGAGAGGATATTTATGAAAGCTCCTCCCTCATAGGGTGACAAGGATCTGAATGAGATTAGTTAGATGAGATGTCGAATAAGAATTAAATGAGAAGATAGAAACTGGAATTTGAGAAAGTTTTTAGTCAGATCTAGGGTTTTGGAACCCTTTTACAACCGCCATATTGAGATTTATTGATCTTGAATTTTGAAATTAAACTTTTGAATTTTAAAAGTTGAGATAATGAAATTTAAACATTTGTTTTAGAATATTTTAACTTCAAAAATTTTGGATTGAAAATAACTGGACTTCAAAGTCTTTAAGACTGAAATTTTTGGAATTATATACTTTTAAGGCTATAAATTTTTAACTCCAAAATTTTAGATAGTTACAAAAGTTAACTTCAATAATTTCAAATATAAAAATTTCCGGACAACAAAAATTTCAAATCTAACTATATTATTTAAAATTGCTAATTTGAAGTTTTTGTCTTTATGAATAGTAAATTCTTTGAAGGACAAACTTGAAGCAAATTTTGGCTACACGGACCCCAACTTTAAAAATCAGCTAGGAGGTCAAACTTTTCCTTAATATTCATTGAAAGAACAAAGTAATTTTTAAGAAGACCCCATTAAAATTTTACCAGTTATGATAACATAATTAAGGTTTTAAAACATATCATTGGCTGCTTAGGAGGAGAATGTTGACACATGATTAGAGGTGGATGACAATGACTCTAGTGGTGGCAACGAATTAGAAGAGGTCGGCCAAGGTTTCGGAGTTGGACGACGTTGACGGTTTTGAAGTTGGAGTGCTCTAATAGGGCAACGACAACGAAGGGGTTAACTAGGTTTTGGAGATGAGGTGATGGTTATGGAGGAGCAGCTTCAAATTAGGGAAGAAGAAGGTAATAACAGTAATGTTATTACCTAGTATCATTTCATGTTTTTTTTTTTGAAAAATAATGGTTAGTATATTTTTTTCTAATAACATTATTTTGTAGTAGCATTATATGAATCGTAGGATCATTTTATTAATGGTTGTAGTATTTTAAGAAGTAATTTATTATAATTCCCTTTCTAGTAGGTTTATCAATGGGTACTTTTGGCAGAGGATAGAACTAAACCCATACCCACATCTAGAACCATTTTTGGATATTGGTTATTCGCATCAGCAAATACAAATAGATATCAAATATTTATCATATCCACCAACGATTGATAAACCCAAAATTATGTATAGAAAATACTAGTCTAAGATAATGTTTTTTTTGGTCCTATTGATTATAAAAGTACTAAAAATAAACAAATACGATGATAATAAATAATTTTGAGCAGTTTATACAGATTAATTGCATATAAAATTAACACAATAAAATAATAAAGACACATCATTCACTATACGGATGTCCCCATATCTATATCTACTTCTGTATCCCTTTTTTAATATATTAATTTTTTTTCGAATATCGGATATTTTTTAAATACAGATGCAGATGAATTTTGGATTTTTTAAGTACCCTTCTATAGGCTTAATTTCTAGTAGCATTTTATGATTTCCATAAAGATTACTTATAGCAATTTATTTTGTAAAGTTACATTGTAGTTGATGGAGTTAAGGGCGTGCTCTGGGGCAATTATGTAAATAGTTATATAAGCTTAATTGTGTACACAATCTTGTTCGAAATAAAGCGTGCTTTTGGTTTTATTTTATTTTATGTGTGTTGTCATATAAAGATATAAATAATGAATTAATTACATTAAATGTATACAAGTAGAAAATTCTTAGGAGAAATGTTTTATTTGTTGCACTTACGAATGTGTTCATAACCATGAGTATTGAATCGATATATAAGCATTACCTCCTTAAATATTTCTAGTCAATTTGCATCAAGAAAAAGATATCGATATATCCGTTGAGACTAGTGTATGTTACGCTCTCTACACAATGGACGACGAATTACTCATAACCATTGAGGATACCAAGCAGTTACGTACTTGTGATTGTTTAGAACAATCACAGAACAACTCAGCGAGAGTATTATATAGGTTAATACAACTAAGTCAATATAGGATATCTTATGGTAATGACGTACAATAATCTTTTGACTTGAAGGTATTGGCGACCTAGAGTAGCTTGACTATACTTTTATTATGGTCAATCACATGGTACCGTAATCATGTTACGACCTTAATAGGGTATACGTTGAATTACTTAGAGTAAAACATTACCCAAGAGAGGATCCGTCTTCTTCATTATAGAAGGTTAATATCACTGTAATTGGTAGTCAACTTAAATGCCAAAATCTCGGGCCAAAGTAAATCAGTTAATCAATTTTATCGGAATTAACCAAGGGCTTTAAAATAGTCTACACAATTAAATATGAATATTAGTAGAGTTTTTGATCTTAGACCAAACTCTAGTTATCTAAGTAATACACTGATGAAAAGAATACATGTACAAAATATCATTACTAAGTGTCATCCAGTTTTGTAACCTGGCCGTATTCAGATGAATCGGGTCGATTTAACTAAAATATTATCAAGCAGAAAACCTAGAACGATAACAACCGATCTCAAGTGTCGGGTGAGACCAAGAAGGGAAATCACAAACTTGCCTTAAACCTTCAAGGATAGCTCACATAACTTCTTAATACAAATACTAGATCAAAAGCCTCAAGATATAAGTGGGTTATGGATCTATACTGATTCATGACCATAAATCGGTATTGATCCCTGAATTTTCCTAAAAAATCCACCTACCTCATGCCACATTGAGTTGGAATGATTACAAGCTTATCCATGCTATGCTAGATGGATTGCAAGCCCGCATCAAGTAAAATGGCCGATGCATAATTCAAGTACTTTTGTTCTATTTTTGAACTAAGGAATTTGCTTAAGTTCAAGTCTGAGCAATGCAAAAATGTCGAAGACGAAGATGCGAGTCAACCAAACTTTCAGAAGAGGGAAATCTAGATCCATGGAGCCAACTCATAGATCGGTACTGATCCCTATTCATGGTTCGGTACTGATCCCTGAGTATCGCTGAGCTGGCCATGATCTTTTCAGTTCAACTTCTCTAGAACGTAGGAAACATGGGCAAGAACGTGAATGAGATATTTTTGTTAACCTGCATCTATAAATAGGTGAAGAGAGGCTTTGTTTGGGAGTCTTTTTAGCTTGTTTAACAAATTATTTTGTTCTTTCTTTAATTCCAAGGATCATCACCGATCTATAAGAACAACTTTGTAAAAAGTCAGTATAAACTTCAATAAAGTTTAAATGGATGTAGGCCCCTGATTAGTTGAACCACTATAATTGTTGTGTGTTCTTATTCTCCTCATTTTTAATTTATTTTCTTCATTTTATTCTCTGCTATTAATCTTTGGGTGTTTGTGCCAACTTTTGGTGTACACATTTTGTGCTTTCATTGAGAAAGTATCGATCTCAGGCTATTCAGATATATTTTCTACTTTTGGGTTGCTCTGGTCCATGAAGTAGATCCATCAGTTTATTTGCTGTAATCCATTACTATTTAAATTTTCGCAGAATCTATCGTAGGATCCATCAGTTTTGTTCTCAACTTCTTGAAGAAGTCACTCAACCCAATACTGCTAAAGTTCAGAAACCCTCGGATATGATAATAAGGGTTGAGATGGACTAGATGATGAAGGAGATAAATGATAAGGTGCGTGAAAGTCAGGATGAGTTGAAGATGCAGATGAAGGAAAGTATTGATTTGCTGAACCATTTAGCCTATAGTCGCAGAAGGAGTAGGAAGGAATTATTGCCTTTCGATTCAAAATAGGATAGTTCTTCATCGTCCGATGGAAAGCATAGCGAAGGAAAGAAAGAGTTGAAAAGAAAGGAAACTAGTACTTAAAATGGTAGGTTGAACAGTACCCGAAATGAAGGATTATAGATCAGTACCAATCCACACTCAGGGATCGATACTAAACCCCACACTCTTAGCTTAGGCGATGGAGGTGCTGTTGATTTGGATGGTGATGTTGGTGGTGATGTTGATGGCCAGAATGTTGAAGTTCAGGTGGTTGCTTTTGATTTTCCATATAGAAACCGTAATAGTAGGACAATCAGACGAACGGTTCTCCCAAAGTCTAGAGAATCCAAGTATCGTGAAACTAACCAAGACCGTTTGTAGAGCTAAACACTCGTGGCAGGTCATGCTTATTGTCGTTCAGTGGATCCAATAGAACCAAAATACTTAGCGAAGATGGTAAAGAGGTTAGTGAATGAAACCCAACATAGAAGCAATGATGAATGAGGCTCTTCTCCCAACAGAAACCCATTTACCGATGATATACTGCACGAAGAGTACCCCCGAGGTTCACAATTCCGATGATGTCATCCTATAGCGAAACAACGAATCCGAGGCAACACTTGTTGAAGTATGAATGACACATGGACATGGCTAGGGCAACGGATTCCGTTAAGTGTCATTGTTTTCCAATTTTTCTTAAAGGTCTGGCAACGATTGAAAGTAGCTATGGATCGAGTAATATGAATAATTCTACTAAATTAAAGCTTGTATATAATAGTAGTGGATATAAATAAAGTAAGGAGAATAAAAACGATCACATTAGAAACTTATATGCTGGTTCGAACTTCCTATTCTGCATCCAATCCCAGATTCCCTCTGGATTTTAAACAACACCCTCACTTAACCCGAAGGAATAGGTATTATGACTGCCCGAGCCCCCGAACAGGACTTATTGCCTGAAGAACTCCAATAGGACTTTGATTACAACGATTTGCTAAGTTTGTGACTTCTTGTGCTCTTGAATAGCACGAATGAGTCGATAAGTACAACTTTCCTATAATTTTTCTTAAAGTGGTACACTTGTGTATTCATGAAGAATTGGAAGTGAGTTGATCATAAGAGAAGTATATACGAATTTGCAAGTATTCAAATTGAAAGCAATGTGAATATATTGAGTGCTTAGAGAATTTAAGACTAGATAGTGAAAATAGAGAGAGTAGAATAGCTATGAATTCAAGAATAGAGATTGCTTTATATAGAGAATGAGTAGATGCAACTATTAGTGAAGCATGATAACTTATTGAAGAGTTGCAGCCATTGTTGGAGGGAAGTATCTCTTCATGAAGGAGAAGATCCCTTTAAAATTCAAATAAAAAATGACCGTTGCAACGTTCAGTCGACTGAACTAGGTGATTTAGTTGACTGAATTACAAGGTTTTTTATCCTGCAAGAAAACAATATAAAAAACCCTAGAGTCAATCGACTGAATATGCTTATTTAGTTGACTGAACCCTGTTAAGTAATATTATATGTAAGTATATATCAGTCGACTGAATTGTACTTATCAGTCACCTGATATATTCTATTTTTTCAACACTTTAAAAATATTTCGATTGTGTGTATGTGTGTGTATACCACTTTAAATAGATTTTAACATGTATATACTCTAGACTAAAGAATCTATGACTGATATTATGATCTTGTGTTACCATCGTCTTTATCTTTGTCATCTAGGTCTCTTGTATAGTTGATATCATTTCCTGCAAATGTTGATAATATACACAATACATTCTTGTATAGTTATCACTATCAAAACATTAAAATAGGAGTTTCTAACATTCTCCCCATTTTTGATGATAACAACTATACAAGTTAAATTTTAAAATTAATAGAGCAATAGATAGTCCTTCCCTGAGTTTATACTCCCCTTATTGATATGGCCATATAACTTTCTCCCTCTTTGCTATCGACAAAAAGAAAGTAGATAGGAGTAATATAAACAATAAAAGTGGTAGCACTCTCTTTTGAAAGATTTTTTTGCTCATGGTATAATATTAGAAATATCATACATACAAAAACCTAAACATCACATAACAAAAACCAAAGAAGCACAAACATAAACACAATCATACATGGTCAGAAAAAGTTATTAAAACATTACAACACTAGACATGAACAAGAAAAGTAACAAGTAACATACTAACCACATCCACAAACAGGAGACAACAAAAGTCACAAACACTTGACAGCCAGAGCCACATAACACTAGATAAGCTTCCAAATATCTTAAACCATAAGCATTTGAAATTAAACATATTTAATTAGGCTTACCACCCTTAAAAGTCTCCACTTTCTTCACTATCCATGACATTTTCTTCTTCTTTTCCTTTTTCCTCTGAAGTTGTCCATATAAAATCAATTGAAGTAGTTGGAATATTTGCTTTTGAAGGAAGAGGAGAAGCATAAGCCGTCGATGTTGAACATGACATTTTGCTCCAAATTATGTCCAAGAAACCTTTGATTTTATCAGGCTTACTATCCATATGAACCACAGTGCTTTTCGACATGGCTTAAACGACGTTCTAGCTTGCTTTGGTTCCAAGACAAAGTGATAAAAGATTGTTATGCACTTGAATCCATTGTTAACTATTCTATGGCATCGTCGTCACTTTCTTCAACATGTTGTGCTTAAGAGGAAGAGGCTCTTGGTTCGGGTGGCTGAGGATTTCTAGAAGCTTTTTCTAATTGTCGTTGTTTAAAAGAAATTTTGTTATGGTGTTCAACTCTTGGTGGAAGCGACATGAGACTTAAAGTTTTGGAGTTAAGGCAACCAACGATGGTATACTTAATATTGGGAATATTGACTTGAAAATTCATCAGGATCCTCATTATATATTCACTACAATGAACTTTTTTGGCATTTCGGTTATGAAACGACCCAATTTCATCCATGATTTCCTTAGACCAATTTACACGCTTTCCTCCCCATAAGGCACATAGACATCGGTAATTATGGTTATATATAATTTCATAACTACCGGTACTAGGTAGTAATGGGTTATCCTAGCTTTGGGATGCAAGTACTTGGCTTTTAAGGTTACAAGGTCATTAACAAGAAATTGATAACTAATTTCATCACGTTCTAGCATGTTAACTTCAATAGTATCTAAATCTTCGCCATCTGAAGAACAACGTAAAATCATTCCTACTCGTTGAATGGGTAAAACAATCCTAACCCCATAAACTATACTCCAAATAATATCTTCACGGTTTTGCGGTTTATAAAAATCAAGATTTAGATTAGCATAATAGATTTTTACTAAAAGTGGATAATTTTGGGATTATTGGCATCATAGCTAATAAGGGAATCAATGCAATTAGCCTCTGCGAATTGTCGAATAGCATAACCATCAAAATCCTGAAACTTGATGAAGGATCCCTCGAAGACTAGCATGTTTTTCATCTTGTTAAAGCGACGAACAACCACATCATTGTAGAGCCAGCTGCGTATTTGGGCTTTGAACGGTTCACTTGCTGATGATGAAGGTCGATCCTTTCTTTTCTTTGGTGCCACTGATTTTTAAAAGATAGATTTAAATTATTTTTTAGGAGCGTTATGGAGTTTGGGAAGATGATTTGAAAATGAAGAGAAGATGGAAAATAATCTGGTCAAACCGATAGTATATAGGAGTGAAGAGGTGTGATTAGTGTGAACGGGTAGGTTTATCAAAGGACGTGCTAGTACATATGTTATCCGGCATTTTGACCCGACTATATCCGAAATGATTGGACAAGTTAGAATCGACTGTCATTAAGGCCAATAGCCAGAGTGATGATTGTGGGGTCCAAAAATCAAGTACAGATGATAATATAAAGCTATGATCGAATGGAATCAAGAGATATGCTCTACAGAATGTTCTAAGGATGGAATATAAACTAATCTAGAAAAAGGATCGGGTATGATCCCTCTCTACCAAAGGGATCAGATTACTTCAACTAAACAGCGTAAATCAATAAAAAACGATCGATACCTCAAAATCCAAAAGTCGGATACATATGAAACTTTGGGAACAAGAAGTGGGAACCCTAAGTAGTCCACCCTAGGAATCGCACCTAAAAAGGAGTAAGCAAGTGGGATCAACCCTTTTCCCTCTCGAGAGATTAGCTAGAATCAGAGAACATCACATATTGCAATAATGATTGATAAATAACTCAAGTTCTACTAATCCAATTAGCATGAAACTTAGAGGCTAAGCATAATACAACATAGAGAAGCTCCCATAAGGATTGCACCATCAAAATCACCAATCATAAGGATTAGCCCCAATCCCTATTTCTTGGGATTTGGGCCATGCGATCCCTCCCATTGGCCCTATGGTTCTGAAGATCCTTCTACCGAATTTTCAGGGAGATATTTCACCATCTTCCTCTATAAATGCAAACTTAATTGTTCATTTTCGAGATCTTTTATGCTGCTTATTGCTTTGCACTCTTTTGTAATTAAGGATTCTAATCCAATCCCTATTGTACTTAGTTTGCAAAGTGATTAATAAAGCTATCTCTTCAAAGTGGACGTAGACAAACAACGCCGAACTACTATAAACTGCTGTCTCTCTGTTATTTGCTTATTTTTTATTACTTTAAGGCTATATTTTCTTCGTTTACATTTATTATTCTTCATTTATTCCTCTACAAGATCTCTATTGGGTGTGTGCTAATTTTTGGTGCAAACATATTGGTGCTTTCATTTAGAGGCAAGATTCTCAGCTCTATTTGAATCCCTTTATTGCTATTGGATTGCATAAATCTCAGGAAGAGATCCAGAACTATCCACAATAGTTTGTCCATTCTATTTAGATTTGTAAAAGTCTAAGGAAAACTATCAACAATGGTTAGGAACACCAGATCTACCACTCAAAACGTAGAAGGAAACGAGAACGTCAGCATCCAACAAGGAGGCCAGAACAATCTACTAGTGGATGCCAATGCTGCAAATCAAATTGATATCCAGAATCCAGCTGATTTCCAAAATCTGATGAGAGAGCTCATGGATAGCCACCGACAGTTAAACCATCGAATCCAAACAAATATCGATCTAATAAATCAACACAGGATCAACAACATGGGAAAACTAGGAAGGAGCCGACTCCCTATTCTGCATTGGAAAACTCAACTTCATCAGATAACCATCATAGGTGGATACGTCGCAGAACTGATGGATATCATGCAGAAGCATCTGGATATCAACACACAATAATAAACGGGTTGCCAAGATTGATTGGACCCGATACCTCTATAGGGACTAGGGCCGATCCCTCCTCCAAGGGAGGAGCCTTACCTTTTTCTGATGGAGCTCGAACTGGAGCCACCGCGGTTGATCTGGATGCTGGAGTTCAAGTTAATGCAGATTGGTTACCTCTCTAGAATGAGGATGGTGTGAACACACATCAAGAGGATGTGGAGCCAAGAAGGCATGGAACGGCCCGTAGACATCGATCAGACCATTCACGTGAGGTGGAGCACGACTACCGCTTAGCTCCAACTACCTAAATGCTAGACTTGACGGCTATGATCAGATAGCTAGTAAGGGAAAGCCAAGGTTTGACCAATGATGATTGAAGGATCTCAAGAAGTCATACCCCGTTCATAGATAATATTTTACACGCGAAATATCCGAGGAGATTTAGCATGCCTTCGATGTCTGCCTACAAGGGAAAAACTGACCCTTGGTAGCACATCATGATATATGAATGGCTGATGTACTTCGAACAAGCTGATGATGCCAAAAAATGCAGATGTTTTCCCATCACTCTTTTTGGCATAGTAACGATGTGGTTCACGAGATTGCCCCAAAGGTCAATCTCTAGATTTAATGATTAAGCAAAAGCAAATTGGAAAATATTGCCCTTTCCATGAATGCTATGGTCACAACACTGGTGAATGTAGCATCTCTAGAATCGAGAAACTGATTCAGGAAAGAAAACTATAGCAGTTTGTTAAAGCCCCACAGGATAGCAGGCAAGGGACATCTGGCTCCAGCCGAGGACACGCGCCACATAGGGATGAGGAGCATGTGCATACTAGTGGAAGATTAGTGATCAATACAATAGCTGGAGGACCACATCCAGCTGAAAAGAGCTGGTATGAGATGGAGCATTATGCTAGCACAATCAAGCATATGAATTTTAAGTGTTGTTCAAATACAGAAGATGGGGCTCTGTCCAAATAGCAACGTACAATGGCAGATGACATTGTATTTAGAAACAGAGACATAGATAAGGTGGAGGAAGATCTTGATTGACTATGGCAGTTCCGTGAATATAATTTTCAAAAAGGCTTACGATCAGATAAGGATGGAAGCCAAGGACTTGAAACCGTCTAAAGCCCGTATTCATGGCTTTAACGGTGCTACACCAAAGTTGTTGGCTATGTTGAATTACATGTGGAGTTGGGAGAAGGCGATCCCAGCAGAGTGCGGATGTTGCCATTTGTTGTCTTGGATGTTGACTCTCTATACAATGCTTTTCTGGGCCGATCAATCCTAGCTAAATTCCAGGAAGTTCTCGCTCCATGATGTTTGGCTTCGAAGTTCCCAACTGATAACGGTGTTAGAGTTGTACAAGGTGATCAGGCGGCCGGACGTGCCTGCTATGTAGCTGAGCTAAGAGAGGCCCAGCGAAGAGAGAAAGGAAAGGGTGTGGAGAAGTCTCTCCACATCTAAGCCATCAAAGGTTGGCAATCAACGCTTGGGCCTTGGCTCGGGTGCCACAGTCATTCTATAAAGGCATAAATCCGAGGAATGATGAGGAGGAGCCCAAAGTGACCAAGGCTGCAACTGTTGAGTGGACGATTGACATCACGGTTAGTCACGACGACCATCACGGGTCTTAAAGATTGGATCATAGCTCAGGCCCCCGATGATGAAAGAACTTGCTGGTTTTCTCCAAGCGAATCTTGATGTGTTCGCTTGGACTCATTTTGGTTTGTGTGGGATCTCGCCTGCCATCATGAGCCACACATTAAATATCGACATAAGGCATGTCCCGGTGAAACAGAAAAGGCGTGGCATGGATCCGGAGAGATCCGCCGTCCTTAAAGAGGAGGTGAATAGGCTCAAAAGCAATGGGTTTATTCGCGATGCCCTCTACCCAAAATGGGTATTAAATCCTGTACTTGTGAGAAAGGCGAATGGAAAATGGTGGACGTGTGTTGACTATTTGGATTTAAACAAGGCATGCCCAAAAGACAATTTTTTCCTTCTGAGAATCGATCAACTGGTGGACTCAAACGAAGGACACAAATTGTTATCTTTCATAGATGCGTACTCTGGATATAATCAAATCCCAATGCATATCCTCGACCAGGAGCATACTAGTTTTATCACCGACGTTGGATTGTACTGCTATATGGTAATGCCATTCAGACTGAAGAATGTTGAAGCAATCTATCAATGCCTAGTTAACCGAATGTTTAAAGATCAGACTGGAAAGACGATGGAGATATATGTGGATGATGTGTTCGTGAAGTCGTGACGATCAAGCGACCACATTAGAGACTTAGCAGAAAAGTTCGACATCCTTCGATATTACAAAATGAAGATCTCTGAAATGTTCTTTTGGCTTTGCATCGGGAAAGTTTTTGGGTTTCATCGTTATTGCTCACGACATCGAAGCTAATCCTAAAAAGATTCAAGCTATTCGCAACATCCAAGCGCCAAGGACTATCAAACAAGTACAGAGCCTAAAAGGGAAGGTTGCTTCCCTGAGCCGGTTTATTTCCAGAGCCATCGACAAAATCATTCCGTTCTTCAACTTGATTAGAAGAGGAAAAAGGAACTTTAAATGGACACAGGAATGTGAAGATGCATTCCAAGCTTTGGTGAACCATTTAGAGGGACCTCCCATCTTTTCAAAGCCAGTGGATCACGAAGACTTGTATATTTACTTGTCTGTGTCGGTACACGCTATAAGTGCCACACTACTTCATGAGGAGAACCGAATCCAGATACCAGTCTATTATGTTAGCAAGCGATTAACAGGAGTTGAAAGGAACTCTCTAAAGATATAGAAATTGGCATACTTCCTATTGATTGCGTCATGAAGGCTCCGCCCCTATTTTTAGGCTCATCCTATCAACGTCTACACCGACTAGCTGTTACGATAGGTACTATAGCGACCTGAGACGTTTGGAAGGTTACTCAAGTGGAACATCGAGCTGAGCCAATTTGACATTACTTATCTCCCTCAGAGAGCCATCCAAGGACATGCACTGGCGAACTCTATAGCTAAGTTCACTGCATAGAATGATCTCCTAGAGAGCAGTGAAGTCCCTGCCATCTGATGGAAAATGTATACGGATGGAGCCTCCAACGATCGTTGTTCTGGTGCTAGAATCGTATTAGTAACTCCGGAGGATCAATCAATTTGCTACGCTTTGAAGCTTGACTTCCCTACAACGAATAACAAAGCCGACTATGAAGCTCTGATTGCTAGACTCAAACTTGCCAAAGAACTGGGAATAAAATCTCTTGAAATCTTTTGCGATTCCTAGTTGGTGGTATACCAAGTCAGATGAGATTACCAAGCTAAAGGAAAACGACTCGCTCCATAATTTATCTAAGTTCAAGAGCTATTGATCGACTTTGAGTATTATGATATCTTGCACATTCTCCGGGGTCAAAACAAAGAGGCCAACTCATTGGAAAAGTTTGCTAGCACCGGGGATGTACAATAAATGGGCTTGGTTCCAGTTAAAGTACTAGACGCTCTGAGCATAAACAAGATGGAAATCGACTGGGTACTAGAGATGAATCCTGAGAAGGATTCGTGGATGATTTTGATTAAAAATATTGCTACGGGGAGTCCTTTCCGAATGGAGGAATGAAAGACGACAAATCCTTTGCAACGCTTCATGATATATCATTCAGGAAGGAGTCATGTATAGAAATGGCTTTTCCATTCCCCTGCTCGGGTGTATCGCTCATGATGAAATAAAATGAGTCCTAAGGAAAGTTCATGAAGAGGAATGTGGCAATCACATTAGGTGGAAACCATAGCAAAGAAAATACTCCGTTGTGGGTATTACTGGCCAACTGTTAACCAAGATGCTACCGATTACGCTAAGCGATGCGACAAGTGCCGGATGTATGCAAAAGTTCTGAGAGCTCCACCGAAGAAAATTACACAAACGGTCAGTCCATGGCCGTTTTCCACATGTGGCATAGATATTATCGGTTCCTTACCGATCTCTAAAGGTAGTGTGAAGTACGCCATCATAGCAGTTGATTACTTCACCAAATGGGCCAAAGCAGAACCTTTAACCACGATCACGATGAAGAAAGTAATCAACTTTATTTTCCGGAACATCATCTGTCGTTTTGGTCTTCCCCGAACAATCGTAACTAATAGCGGGACCCAATTCGACAATGCTGGATTCAAAGACTTCTGCCGCCGGCATCATATGAGAAAAATTCACGGCAGTCGCTCACCCTTAAGCTAATTGACAAGTCGAAACTGTTAACAAAAGCATAATGTCCATTTTGAAAAGGGGTTTGGAAAAGGCTAGAGAAAAGTGGGTGGATGAACTCCCAAACACATTATGGGCTTACAGAACTAGCCACAAGTCCACGACAAGTAATACTCCATTCGCCCTTGCTTAAGGCTCCGAAGCCGTCATTCCTGTTGAACTCGAATGTAACACCCTATATTTTTGGTAACATTATTTAGGATATTTATTAGTTAAATTAAATAAAATAATGTGCTGATTAGGAGACTGAGATTTGATTTAATCAAGGGGTAGCCGTGCCATTTAAACAAGGAATTAAAGGAAGAGTTTAAATTGAAATAGAGGAGGGGTAAAATAGGAAAGAGGTCATTCTTATACCCTAAACCCTTGGTCGTGTACCCCCCTCACGTCCATTTCATTTTATCAAAAAAAAATTATACTAAAGCCGGCCACCATTAACAAGAGAAAGAGGAAGAAGATAGAGAAAAGCTAGGAAGAAGTTTAAGCAAATCAAATCCATTCACATCTCAATCTCTTTAATCTCTAAAGCTAAGGTGAATAATGTTTACATCTCAAAATTTTATTATTTTCGGTTTTAAGATGAATTGCGAATATTTTGCATTCATTTGCCATGTTTTTGAATGATGGAATGATTATATATACTAGTTGATGAATTATGGTTGTTCATATTGAATTTATGATATGTTTTAAGGTGAAAATCCTATAAAATGACATCCAAATGCCTTGCTAATTTTTATGAAGATCCTAAATGATATTTTAGAGATGATTTTTAATTTTTAGAATTTTTTGAATAATTGTGGAATTTATATGAATTTTCTAGTAAAGAAAATGTTAATTTGGGTTAATAATTATTTACGGTTAAATAATAAAAGATTTGGGTCTGGAATTTTTATATGTTGGAAAAAATATTAAAAAAGATTTTCTGGAATTTTTGTAAATTTTTCCTAAGTGTTTTAATGGATATATAAAATTATTTAAGGTATGGGACTTAAATGTTTTTTATATTTATAAAAGGAGTAGGGGCTTTTTGCAAATAATTCAAAAGGATTAGTTATAAAATTAGAGTACTTTTTATTGGTAAAGAAAGAGGCAACCAATCAAAATTTGACATGTAAAGCAGGTTACGTGAAAAGAACTATTTGCTACATGTTTTTCACTGTTTTGATGCTTTCGGCACTAGGTTCCGCCTCCTTAGCTTCACCTCCGACACAGTCGAAACCAATGCACATGGTATCAAGGAACTGGTACATAGTGAATTGGACGTAGGCGGAAGGTATGGAGTCGAAACCAAGGGTTTCGAAGGGGTTGAGGCATTACTTTGCTTTTAAATTAAAAATGCGCCTGCTTGCTTTCGACTGAGTACCTTCTTACTCAATTAGCTTTCCACTTGGTTTAATAAATTTAAAGGAAATGGTTTCGATTGGGTCGCACCTTTGTTTTTAAATAATTTCTTTCGAATAAGCCGAAACCTTTTGCTACCACTTTTTTACCTTTTGACCCAGATGGTTTCGAAAGGGTTACTTTGTTTTTAAAATATGGCTACTTCTCCAATGCTTTCGAAGGGATGGTTTCGACACCATCACTTCTTACTTAGGAAATGGTTTCGTAATAGATTCTTTCGACTTAAATGTTTTAAAGACCCTTTTTCTATGGTTGAAGTAAAACCCAATCGTTTCGAAAGAGATAGTTTTAAATGGTTTCGAAATAGATGTTTTCAAATTTAATGGGTTTCTGATCCTTTTGCTCTACATGAAAGCATAATCCAAATTTCAATTGAGACGATTTTCAAAATTTTCGAAGGGATACATTTTTGAATGGTTTCGAAAGGTTTCCACATGTTTTAAATTAAACCCAAAGGCTTTTGAAAGGTTCATAGTTTTAGTGTTTTCGAAAGGATTTTAATGAATGGTTTCGAAAGGGGTGATTCCCTAAGGTTTCGATAGGGTCGAAAGGGTAGGTTTTTCCTATATTTTCGAAAGGCAATATTTAAAGGTTTTAAAGGAGGATGTCTAATGTTTTGAAGTTGTCGGAGAAAAGAAAGGAAAGGTTTTCCCATGATTTCGAAAGGCTTTTAATGGTTTCGAAAGGGTCGCTTTCAAGGGTTTCGAAGTGATACCTTCAAGGGTTTCGAAAGGGTTGTTTAATGGTTTTAAACAAAGGTTTTGAATGTATTAAAATGGCAATGTATCCTAAGTATTTTCAAGTTAAAAAGGGTTTAACTTGTTTTGGAAGGATAGCTAATCCTTATTAAAGTTCATCAACATTATTTTGAGTAAAGTATATATATCATGGCAAAATAGCTTAGAATAAAGCTAAGATTATATTTTCCTTATATAAGTATGATTTAAAAGGTTAAATTATTTTGAAAAGGTTTTAATGGAAAAAGATGAAGGGTAGTTAACCCTAATAAAATGATTCGAACAAATAGTCCATTTTGATTCGGAAAGTTAGTCCAGTTTGCGGATAGTTAGTCCAGTTTGCGGGCAGTCAGCCCAGATTTTGGACAGATAGTTCATTTACTACTATTGGATAGATAGTTCATTAGTTACCTGATTATAGCTTAATGGACTTAGCTATTACTATCGTTATTATATCAACTTGATTAACCAGTTTGGTTGCAGGAAAGGATTTGCATAATGTACGTTTTATAGAGGATATTAGCGAGGGGAAACTCATTCCGCTAAGTGGCGTGGTCTCACTTAATATCAGTAAACTGAGATGTAACAGTATTATTCACACTAGGCCTTATGTTTGACTCGAAGTTTTGTTTCCCCTTAAACTCTCGGGTACTCAAAATTGATTTTAGTAGGCTGAGGGTTTAGGTTTAGAAATTTTGGCGAATAAATCTTCCAGAGATGAGCATGTGGCTGACGGATAGCTCATTAGGAATTTCAAATTGTTTTGTTTATTTCCTTTGTGTATTAAGTCAAATATGACTATATTGCTTTGATCAACCAAGGGGGCATCGTCATATATCGCTCTTAGTGTATTTTGTAATGATTATAATTAATCTTTACCTAGGAAATGATATGGGATTATGTAACCTAGATATGAATTTGTTTTGAAATGTAATTAGTAAAATGTTGTTTTTTGGAAATCTGTGATTTTTTTCATAGTCGGGTGCTTCTGATATACCATTATCATTACCGTATTTTTGTCACCGGAAGCTAATACTATGGATGACTGTAGCATCTGTAGCGCTTAGCTTTTGGCCTCCAGATACGAGATGTCACAGCTTGGTATGAGAGCATGGTTTATCAAAAACTTTAAAACTAAAAATGGTTATTAAAACATAATCCTAAGGAATTAGAGTAAGATTGGGGTATAAGATAACGCTATAGTAACGTACTTATATTTGTTATATATAAGTATACACTTTATCTCAAGTCTCCTATCCTTGTTAGGTTATTTTTCTGTATCTCATGAGGTTTGAATACAAATATGGATGGTAGAAGAGGAAGAGTTAACCCAGGAGGGGAGGGCACCGATGGGAATGTCAGACCTAGTACAAGGAGGACCCAAGGTCAGGCACAAGCAGAGAATGTAGGTGCTGAAGATACGCAAGTTGGAATGGAAGCTATGTATCAATTTTTCATAAATATGATGTAAGCGGGAGTTGCAGCTGGAATATTAGGATGAGATGCTGCAGGGGCAGGAGTTCTGGAAGTTCCGGTAGTTAACCATTATGCTAAGTTGAGCGGAGATTACACTAAGCTTGGAGGGAAGCCTTTTCTGGGGACAGAGGATGCTATAGAAGTGGAAATTGGTTGCCACACTGTGAGAGAGTCTTTGCAGACTTGGGGCTCAATGATGAGCAGAAGAGGAAGTTGGCATCCAGACAACTTCAAGGAGCCGCTTTTTTTTGGTGGAACAGTGTGACGGCTGGTGTGGACGAGTAAACTTTGTCATGGAAAGATTTCAAGGGGAGGTTCCAGGAGAGGTTTATGTCTGCAATGGCACAGTCGGCTCTGGTCAGAAAGTTTGTTGAGTTAGAGCAGGGAGAGATGTATGTTCTAGAGTATGCTAGAAAGTTTGAGGAGTTGGCCAGATATGGGTATGCTTTAGTGGATACAGTGATGAAGAGGAATGAGAAGTTTATCAGGGGGTTGAAGCCTGAGTTAGCTAGGGCTACATTACCTCATATTAGAGATCCTTCTGACTTTGTAGTGGAGATGGCCTTAAGGCATAAGGATATTCTTGATTCACTAGAGAAGAGTAAGGCTAAAGAAGTCCAGGTTGGGCAGAATCAGAAGAGGAAGTTCTTTCCTAAGAAAGGTGCTCAGAAGGGTAGAGCAGCTAAGAAAGGGATGTCTGAGATTGTTTGCTTCAAGTGCGACAAGAAGGGGCACTTTGCTAATGAGTGTCGTGATGGAAAGGAAAAGGAGGTGGCATGGAAGAAGAATGCTAGGTGCTTCAATTGTGACCAGATTGGCCATTATTATAACCATTGCAAGGAGCCCGCTAAAGATGGAAAGGGTAAAGTGTATGCATTGGAGCCTGCTGCTTCGATGCCAACAACTCAAGAGAAAGGAAATGTAGTTTTGGGAGATACACTTCAAATTCATGGTAAGTCTGTTAGCATTCTATTTTATACTGGTGCATCGCATTCTTTTACATCTAGATGTTTGATAGATAAGCTTAACCTATAACCCACATATTTAGTTACTTCCTTATAGGTTGCGAATCCAATAGGAGGGTATGCAACTCTAGGGTTGAGATGTGACCAGTTAGAGTTTGACCTATTAGGTCATACTTTTGTTTGCAGTTTGCATGTGTTTGATGTTGTGGGGTTCAGGATTATTCTTGGGATGGATTGGTTAAGTGAGTACGATGCTAGGATATTTTGCCAGGATAGGAAAATATCGCTTAGACACCCAGATTGTAGCGACATGATTATTTATACCATAGAAGGTTTCTTGTGGTGAGATGTATGCTTTGATGGGTGCTATGGAATTGGATGATGAGATGAATCGAATTTTCATGGTTAGAGAATTCACGGATGTTTTTGAGCCTAAAGTTGGGTTACCACCGAAACGAGCCATTGAGTTTCGGATAGATTTGGTTCCAGGAGCAGAACCAGTGAGTAGGCCGCCAAGCAGGATGACCCCTTCAGAGATGAGGGAGTTGAAAGTGCAGTTGGTGGAATTGGAAGGCAAGAATTTTATCAGGCCGAGTAGTTCATCTTGAGGAGCAGTCGCAAGGTTTGCGAAGAAGCCGGATGGATCGTTAAGGCTATGTATTGATTATGGTAAGTTGAATGAGAGGACGATAAAGAATCGATATCCACTTCCGAGGATTGACGATTTTTTCAACCAGTTGAGTGGAGCCAAGGTATTCTCGCAGTTGGATTTGGCGACAGGTTTCCATCAGCTCAGAGTAGCAGAGGATAGTATACCTTTGACGATGTTTAGAACCAGATATAGGTCGTACGAATGGTTAATTATGCCATTCAGACTGATTAATGCGCCAGCTTTCTTTGTGGATTTGATTAACCGAGTTTTTCGAGAGTACTTGGATAGGTTAGTATTGGTTTTCATAGATGGTATCTTGATATACTTTAAGGATGAAAGAGAGCATGAAGTTCATCTTAGAGTAGTGCTTGAGACGCTGAGGCAGCATCAGCTAAAGGTGAAGTTCTCAAAGTGTCATTTCTGGAAGAAGGAAGTGAAGTTTCTTAGTCATGTAGTCTCAGAGGAAGGGTTGTCAGTAGATCCGACTAAGATTGAAGCGGTGAATAGTTGGAAGAGACCCGAGACAGTAACGGAGATAAAGAGTTTCCTTGGGTTGGCTGATTATTGTCGAAGGTTCATTAAGGATTTTTTGCGAATAGCAGCACGAATGACCAAGCTAATGAGAAAGGATGTAAAGTTTGTGTGGACCGATAAGTGTGAGGAAGAATTCCAAAGTTTGAAACACTTATTGACCCATGCACCATTTTTAGTTGTTCAGGAAGGGAATTAGGATTTGATGGTTTATACTGATGCATGTGGAACATGATTAGGAGCAGTGCTAATGTAGAGAGATAAAGTGATTGCCTATGCATCTAGACAGCTTAGACTGCATGAGGTCAGATATTCGACGCATGATTTGGAATTGGCTGCAGTGATTTTTGCATTGAAGGTGTAGAGACACTACCTTTTGCGAGAGAGGTTTGAGTTATATATAGATCATAAGCCGCTGAAGTATTTGTTCTCTCAAAAGGAGCTGAACATGAGACAGCATAGGTGGTTAGAGTTTATTGCTGCTTATGATTTTGGGATTGAGTACACATTAGAGAAAGGCAACAAGATTGCAGATGCACTTAGCAGAAACATTAGAATGCAGTGTTGGCAATGATCACCGAGTGGAATGATTTGGAAGCATTAGCAGATTGCAGAGTATAGTGGAGATCTGAGGCTGGGTCTAGCAGAGAAACCGTAGTGTTAACTTGTTTGGAAGTTCAACTAGTGATGATCGAAAATATCACTTCTAAACAGGAAGAAGATCCTGTATTAGCTGAGCGGATCAGGAAGTTAAGAGATGGAACCGAGAGCGATGAATTGAAAGATTTCAGTCGTGACTAGAATGGGAGATTGAGAAAGAAAGGAAGATTATGTGTTCCGAGTGTAGGAAACATAAGGAAAGAAGTCTTAGAGGATTGCCATCGTTCGAAGTTCTCTATTCATCCAAGAGGTACTAAGATGAATCGGGATATGAAGAGGAGTTTCTTCTGGGAAGGTATGAAGCGGGATATTGGTTTGTATGTAAAGCAGCGCTTGATTTGCCAGCAGGAAAAGGCCGAATGCTAGAAGCCAAGTGGGTTGCTTCAGCCAGTTATTCCGGTATGGAATTGAGATTCTGTTTCTATGGATTTTATTAACGGGTTGCCAAGGTCGAACTAAGGAAATGATAGTATATGGGTTATAGTGGATAGACCGACCAAGAGTGCCTATTTCATTCCAGTTAAGTCAACCAGAACGACACCTGTATTAGCGAAGTGTTTATGAAGAATATAGTTAGACTGCACAGAATTCCTAGTAGCATAGTTAGTGATGGAGATTCCTTATTCACTAACGAGTTCTGGAAGATTCTGCAGGAAGTTTTGGGAACCAAGCTCAAGATGAGTACCGCTTACCATCCGTAGACCAATGGGCAAACAGAGAGAGTTAACAAAATCTTGGAAGATTTGTTAAGAGCTTGTGTTCTAGATTTCGGGGGACATGGGAAGACCATCTACATTTAGTCGACTTTTCGTATAACAACAGTTATTAGACTAGTATTGGGATGGCACCGTTTGAAGCTTTGTATGGAAGGCCATGCAAATCTCCCATGTGTTGGTTAGAGACCAGGGATAGGTTGGTTCTTGGTCCAGATTTGGTGAGAGAAGCTGCAGAAAAGATTGAGTTCATGCGGGATAGAATGAAGGAGGCTCAGTCTAGGAAAAAGAGTTATGTAGATAAGAGACGGAAAGATTTTGAATTCTCAGTTGGAGATCAGGTTTCGTCAAAGTGTCACCGATGAAGGGTGTGATTAGATTTGGGAAATCATGAAAGTTTTCCCCGAGATTCGTTGGATATTTTCCTATTATTGAGAGGATTGGGAAACTCGCATATAGAGTTGAGTTACCGAGCAGTTTGGCAGGAGTCCACAATGTTTTCCATGTTTATCATCTCGGAAAGTGTGTTAGAGACCTGGAGAGTGCTATTGCACCGACTGTGCTAGATGATTTAGCGGTAGAACCGGATTTGACTATAGTGAGGAAGCCTATTCGTATTGTTGCGAAAGATGAGAAAAGGCTTAGAACCAAGACGGTCAGATTAGTCAAAGTCCAGTGGAGTGACGATGACAAGGACTGTACTTGGGAGATTGAAAGCAGGATTAGAGATACTTATCCTGACTTATTTGATGGTATGTTTTACCTCTTTGATTGATTTGTTGTGTCCCTTACTGTAATTTCGAGAAGAAATTCTTTAAGGAGGGGAGTTTGTAACATCCCATATTTTTGGTAATATTATTTAGGATATTTAATTAGTTAAATAAAATAAAATAATGTGTTGATTAGAGGATTGAGATTTGATTAATCAAGGGGTAGCCGTGTCATTTAAATAATGAATTAAAGGAAGAGTATAAATTGAAATAGAGGAGGGGTAAAATAGGAAAGAGGCCATTCTTATACCCTAAACCCTTGGCCATGTACCCCATACATGTCCATTTCATTTTATCAAAAAAAATTAAGACTAAGGCCGGCCACCATTAACAAGAGAAAGAGGAAGAGGATAAAGAAAAGCTAGGAAGAAGCTTAAGCAAATCAAATCCATTCACATCTCAATCTCTTTAATCTCTGAAGCTAAAGTGAATAATGTTTACATCTCAAATTTTCATTATTTTTGATTTTAAGATAAATTATGAATATTTTGCATTGATTTGCCATGTTTTTGAATGATGGAATGACTATATATATTTATTTATAAAATTATGGTTATTCATATTGAATTTATGATATGTTTTAAGTTGAAAACCCTATAAAATGATATCCAAATGCCTTGCTAATTTTTATGTAGATCCTAAATGATATTTTAAAGATAGGTTTTAATTTTCTGAATAATTGTGGAATTTATATGAATTTTCTAGTAAAGAAAATGTTAATTTGGGTTTATAATTATTTACGGTTAAATAATAAAAGATTTGGATCTAAAATTTTTATATGTTGGAAAACATATTAAAAGAGATTTTCTAAAATTTTTGTAAATTTTTCCTAAGTGTTTTAATGGATATATAAAATTATTTAAGGTATGGGACTTAAATGTTTTGTATATTTATAAAAGGAGAAGGGGCTTTTTGCAAATAATTCAAAAAGATTAGTTCTGAAATTGCAGTACTTTTTATTGGTAAAGAAAGTGGCAACCAATCAAAATTTGACACGTAAAGCAAACTTGGTGAAAAGAACTATTTGCTACATGTTTTTCACTATTTCGATGCTATCGACACTAGGTTCCACCTCCTTAGCTTCACCTCGACATAGTTGAAACTAATGCACATGGTATCAGGGAATTGGTACGTAGTGAATTGGATGTAGGCGGAAGGTATGGAGTCAAAACCAAGGGTTCCGAAGGGGTTGAGGCTTTACTTTGCTTTTAAATTAAAAATATGCCTGCTAACTTTCGACTAAATAGCTTTCGACTGAGTACCTTCCGACTCAGTTAGCTTTCGACTTGGTTTAATGAATTTAAAGGAAATGGTTTCGATTGGGTCGTTCCTTTGTTTTTAAATAATTGCTTTCGACTAAGTCGAAACCTTTTGCCGCCGCTTTTTTACCTTTCGACCCAGATGGTTTCGAAAGGGTTGCTTTGTTTTTAAAATATGGCCACTTCTCCCGTGCTTTCGAAGGGATGGTTTCGACACCATCACTTCTTACTTAGGAAATGGTTTCGAAAAAGATGCTTTCGACATAAATGTTTTAAAGACCCTTTTTCTATGATTGAAGTAAAACCCAAATGGTTTCGAAAGAGATAGTTTTAAATGGTTTTGAAACAGATGCTTTCGACTTTAATGAGTTTCTGATCCTTTTGCTCTACTTGAAGGCATAATCCAAATGGTATTGATTGAGACGATTTTCAAAGGTTTTGAAGGGATAAATTTTTGAATGGTTTTGAAAGGTTTCCACATGTTTTAATTTAAACCCAAAGTCTTTCAAAAGGTTTAGAGCTTTAATGCTTTCGAAAGGATTTTACTGAATGGCTTCGAAAGGGGTGGTTCCCCAGGGTTTCGACAGGGTCGAAAGGGAAGGTTTTCCCTATATTTTCGAAAGGCAATATTTAAAGGTTTTAAAGGAGGATGTCTAATGTTTTGAAGCTTTTGGAGAAAAGAAAGGAAAGGTTTTCCGATGTTTTCGAAAGGCTTTTAATGGTTTCAAAAGGGTCGCTTTCAATGGTTTCGAAGGGGTTACCTTCAAGGGTTTCGAAAGGGTTGTTTAAAGGTTTTTAACAAAGATTTCGAATGTATTAAAATAACAATACAACCTAAGTATTTTAAAATTAAAAAGGGTTTTAACTTGTTTTGGAAGGGCAGCTAATCCTTATTAAAGTTCATCAACATTATTTTGAGTAAAGTAAATATATATATCATGGCAAAATAGCTTAGAATAAGGCCAAGATTATATTTTCCTTATATAAGTATGATTTAAAAGGTTAAATCATTTTGAAAAGGTTTTCAAGGAAAATGATGAAGGGTGGTTAACCCTAAGAAAATAATTCGGTCAGATAGTCCATTTTGATTCTGACAGTTAGTCCAGTTTGCGGACAGTTAGTCCAGTTTGCGGGCAGTCGGCCCTGATTTTGGACAGATGGTCCATTTACTACTATTAGATAGATAGTTCATTAGTTACCTGATTATAGCTTAATGGACTTAGCTATTATTATCATTATTATATCAATTTGATTAACCAGTTTGGTTGCAGGAAAGGATTTGCAAAATATATGTTTTACAGAGGATATCAGTAAGGGGAAACCCGTTCCGCTAAGCGACGTGGTCTCACTTAATATCAGTAAACCGAGATGTAACAGTATTATTCACACCAGGCTTTATGTCTAACTCGAATTTTTTGTTTCCCCTTAAACTCTCTCAAATTGATTTGAGTAGGCTGAGGGTTAAGGTTTTCGAGTTTAGAAATTTTGGTGAATAAAGCTTCCGAAGACGAGCAGGTGGTTGACGGATAGCTAATTAGGAATTTCAGATTGTTTTGTTTATTTCCGCTGTGTGTTAAGTCAGATACAACTATATTGCTTTGATCAACCAAGGGGGCATCGTCATATGTCGCACTTGGCGTATTTGGTAATGATTATAATTAACCTTTTCCTGGGAAACGATATGTGATTAGTAACCTAGATATGAATTTGTTTTGAAATATAATCAGTAAAATGTTGTTTTTTTGGAAATTTGTGATTTTGTTCATACTCAGGTGCTTCTGATATTATGGATACCATTATCATTACCGTATTTTGTCACCAAAAGTTAATACTATGGATGACTGCAGCATCGGTAGCGCTTAGCTTTTGGCCTCCAGATACGGGATGTCACATCGAAGTCCTTTCTCATAGAGTGATCTACTATGACCCCAGAATGAATAGAGATCTCCTCTTAGAATCTCTAGACTTTTATTTACACATTTACACATTAGGATCTCTTGCACCACTTTCTCCTCATCTAAATTGGCTTCGCCAAGGGCCTTCTTCCTCATTTCAACGATATATTCCCAAGCCTCGACAAGCGATTTGAGGTAGCCCTCTCCAAGAAAACTCAAATCACAGTGGATTAGGACCTTGGCGTTGTATTCAACAATCAGAGGATCAAACATGCCTTAATCTCATTCCGTCCAACCTCTTTAGCATCCTCTAACTGGGCCTCAATTCACCCTCTTACTTCATTTCGGTCAGCTTCCCTTCCCTCTTCCTTGAGAGCTTCGTTTTGAGTGAGCTGCTGGTCAAGTTTAATTTTCAGCTCCCGAGCCTCAATGGCCCCTTCATAATACTTTTGAGACTACTCTTGATCCTCAGGTTTTTCTTCCTTCTCTTTCTAAAGAAGCTCTTCGAGTTCCTCAATGCGGCGGGCTAGAGTGTCTTTCTCCTTTTGTAGTGTGTCTTCTCCAGAGCAAGCACACCGTTGCAACTAAGAGCAGCGTCCAGCTCCTGTTTGTGAGTCATTTCCAGACGATTAACCACTTCAGATGTTTCTTTAGCACTCTTCTCTACCACGTCTAACTTCATGGTCAACTCTGTGATCTCATCTTCCTGATTTTTTATTACGTCTTTGTCATGGATCGCCTCTAGCTTAAGGCGATCGATTTCATGTTGCCTTTCAGTAGACACCTCAGAGATTTTCTCAACTAAGTGCCGGAATGCTTCATGTAGCACAAAAAACATCGTTGACGCATGTAAGCGAACTTGCTTTAATATTTCCTGCGATTGTGTGGATAGAAGGAAGAAACTTTAGTCCATCAAAGCAGATTTTTGGAAATTTGACCTTTAGTTCAGCCAATTGTTCTACTGTAGAGGCCTCAGGAGCTGTAGTAGTTAAATTCGGATCAGAAGTAACAATAGGACTTTTTCTTAACTAGTGATTGCGAGGTTGTCGAGAACCAGATGAACCCGAATAATGCTCAGGTGGCACAACAGTTTGGGGAACATGAGAAGAGGTCTGATTGCCGCTATATACAGAAGGATTGGGTTGAATTCTTAGCGATGAGATGACTGAGATTTTGACTTATGCTTAGAGGATGAAGATTCCCTTGAATGATGGCTCTTTTCCCGGTTGTCACCCCTTTCTCGGCGCCTGCCCAAGTTCGGACCATGACTGGATCTATAGTGTGTTGAGGAGCTCCTCAAGCTATAAAAGGCACGAGAATAAGACATAGCACTTGAAAACCAAACAGAAGCATATGAGTGACAACCAAATAAAGGATAGACAAAAATTGTGCATTAAAGTGCGTGTGATTGTGAGTGTCCTCATGCCCCCCCCCCCGACGGACCAGTTACTGTGGCCTTGATCATAGGAGTAATTTCTCCTTTGCTAGTCGAAGGAATGTCATCGCCAGTCTTGGTGGGAGAATTAAGCCCCCAACGCTTAAATTGGAAAAGTAAAAGGTCATTGTGTCGTCAAGGATTGGGAGACTTGAAAATCCTTCCATCGAATTCTCTAGAGGCTGGGAGGAAGACTCTTCTTTAACAAAGGTGATGGTGAACTTGGGCTTCTTAGTAGTCTTTTTCCTACGAAGTTTGTATGCGAGCTTTTTCCCTTTTCTTGTCGGTGTTCCTTGCAATGATTCGACCACAGGCACGTTGCACGAACGTACATCGTCATTGCCAGGCTTGTTGGCTTTATCACCTCTGACTTTGCCTTCTTCGGCATTGTCCCGAGCCTCCTCGACTGGGGGTACGACAGGGCTATCCGTGTTGCCTTCTTGTTCCACAACATTCCTTCGTGGTGTAATGCTTCCTGGAAGTTCGATGTTGCGACCCTCTTCCAGCAACCCGAAAAGAGATAACCACTAATCAATTACGAGTGATCTAATGTCCCTGTCTTCGACTGGGGTAGCACGGATCGCAGAGACCGCCCTTGAATAATTATTTCCTTCGAGTCATGGATGACAGCTGTAAATTTTCAAAGCATTTGTTAGTTCAGGATATAACTTGGCTTAAAAATTTGAAAATATAGTGAGGGCAACACTTACGTCCTTCCAACCATCGCCCTGCAAAGCCGGACGGACAATGAACGTAGAACCATTCATGCTTAAAGACACTAAGCTTGTTTCGAGCACCAGTAAGAACTTAACAATTGGGCATGGGCTCGAGGAAAGTATAAGAAAGAGTTCCCGTCCATAGCTTAAAATTGTAGATGAACCTAATGTCTTCAGGAGATGGCGGATGGAACAGAACATCCATAAATAACAAGAATGTACCGCGAAGGAAAGCGTAGCTATTTGGATGTAGCTGAGCAGGAGCTATTATCAGAAAATTTAGCACCTCTCAAATAAATGAATTAAAAGACGACACACATTCGGCCTAACACGTAAACTTATTACATGCCATATACCCCTATGGGAGTAAGTGGGCCTTGTCATTCCCTGAAGGGACTAGGACATCTCCAAACGGGATTCCATGTTTAGAGCACAACCTACGAAGAACAACCTCACAAATTCTGAAAGCTGGGGAATCCATCGAGTCATCTAGAAATACAACACCCTTTAAGGTATCAGGGGCAGTATCTATCTCTTCCACATGAAGGATGGGAACGTCAGAGAAAAGGTCAACTAATGGACCGGGACTCTCCAGTTGCTTAGTTTGGTGTTCAGGAAAAAGTCTATTGGATATAGTCATAGAACTCGACTCGGCACCTAGATTGCTGTGCTGTGAAGGTTGTCCAGAAGACATTGCGGCTAAACGCCTGAACGTCTGGAGCCCATATCAACTAAACTCAGCAGATAATCAAGATTGGATAAATTTACCTATCCCTCCATGCTAAGTGTAAACTAGTGTGGTGCAGTGTCATGCAGTGCGGAGATATTCAATTTAGAATTAAAAGCAAAAATAATGACGAGACTTTGTATTCTGACCAGAGTGATCGTCAAAGCTGACCGTCTCAATTGGCGTTTACATTGATCAGTTGTGTAAGCTTCGAGATTAATCATCGACCTGTTGAAGTATAAAGTTCATTAGTGCATATGTTAAATTTTAATGCATATTCAAGTCCCATAAAATTAGCTATTCAATTTCAAATTCAAAGTTGGATATGCAAGTCCTGTTGTCCGTTATAGTCATGTGTTCAATTTCATTAAGACAGGATTGATTCTGATGATTCATACCAGTTTATAAGGATTGGTTTGCTCAAGTGTTCAAGCTCGATTCAAAGGCTTAAAATAGGCTAAGTACCCATAGCCGATCCCTTTATCTCAACATAGCCGATCCCTCTCACAAAGCCAATACAACCGATCCCTTAGCCAAACACTCCATCCCATTTATGAATCGGTCCCTACACATCGGTACACAACCGATCCCTCGTCCACTAATGTGACCAATCCCTTCTCTCTCAAATTCACATCGATCCCTCCTCAAACTTCCATAACCGATCCCTATGAGATGCGTCTGCATCGACCCCTATACTTAGCCGTTTTCACAATTCTCTCTCACATTTACTCCGATCCCTCCATGCTCCATAAAAAACCGATCCCTCTATGCTTCAACTCCAATGTTTTCTCTAATCCCCACTAAGTTCAAAACCACCAATCCCTTCCTTCCCCTTTTAAACCATCAATACGATCCCTCAATCCTTACCTTTTCCTCTCCTACCACCTCATTGAACCCTATATCGCCACCGTCCATCTCGTATCCTCCCAATTTGACCCATGCTCGAGATAAGTAGCACAACCGAATCCATAATCTCGTCACGAATCAAAGTTAAATGCAAATTATCAACCTACCTAAATGTATGAAATTCGATTGTTACTCAAGGGGAGATGTTGGATTTCGATTCAAATCAAAGGCGGAGTGGTGGTCCAAAGCAGGAGAGGATGGCAGATCTAAAGATGGAGGAGGTGATTGATTTGAATTAGAGGGATCAGAGGTAATGTGGAAGGAGAGGGTTTGGAGGCAAGCTTGGAGGAAACAAAAATAAATAAAAGCAACTAAAGTAAAGTAGAAGAATGGAAGAAAGGAAATAGTTTATATATGGGGCTTGAGGGATCGGCCCGCCTTCCTCTTATCCACGAAGCCAAAAAGATTAAGTCTCCAACATAAAAAGGGATCGGGTATGATCCCTATCCAAGGGGGATCCTTCCGATCCCTATAAACATATTAAAAAATGGGAGTGAAAGGGATCGGCTAAAGGAATTCCGATCCCTATTTTGAAATATATATATATATATATATATATATATGCAATGAGATTGCATTTAATTCAACGAAAATTGGCGATGACCCATGAATGTGCAAATACATCTGGGAGCCAATGACAAGAACGTGTACTTGAACGCGCACGTGTGTATTCTAAAAATTCAATTTCTGATATCGACAGAAATTGAATTCTCACATGAAGCTTTCAAAGACGAAACTGGGCCAGATAGCCAAAGCTTATTAGCCCCATAGAATCAGACACAGAAAGCAACTGATGGACTACAATCCTGAATTTATACTATTGGAAATCTACCAAGCATCATGGCAATCAAAGAGAGATACGACACTTTGAGAAAGTAATTCAACGGAAGGATAGCAACTATTCAGAAAACTTGATGGATTTCTATCTGGTGACTCTAACTTGTTTCGATTCGAAGCACGTCATGTTCGACACAAGACATACTTTGAGGGTAGGTGATATCCGACATTTTGACCCAGCTATATCCAAACTGATTGGACAAGTTAGACTCGATTTTCATCAAGGCCAATAGCCCAGAGCGATGATTGTGGGGTCCAGAAATCAAGTACAGATGATAATATGAAGCCATAATCGAACAGAATCAAAAGATATGCTCTACATAATGTTCTAAGTATGGAATATAAACTTGTCTAGAAAAGGTATCGGGTATGATCCCTCTCTACTAAAGGGATCAGATTACTTAAGCTAAACAGTAAACGATCGATATTTCCAGAAGTCGGATACATATGAAACTTTGGGGAAAAAAGTGGGGACCTTAGGGAGTCCACCCTCGGGATCGCACCTCAAAAGGAACAAGCAAGAGGGATCGACCCTCTTCCCTCTAGAGTGATCAGCCAGAATCAGACATCACATATTGCAATAATGATTGATCAATAACTCAAGTTCTACTAATCCAATTAGCATGAAACTTAGAACCTAAGCATAATATAACATGGAGAACCTCCCATAAGGATTGCACCCCAAAATCACCAATCATAGGGATTGGCCCGATCCCTATTTCTTGGGATTTGGACCATGCGATCCCTTATGTGGGCCCCTATGGTTCTGAAGATCCTTCTGTCGAATTTTTAGGGAGATATTTCATTGTCTTCTTCTATAAATACAAACTTGATTGTTCATTTTCAAGATCTTTTATGCTGCTTATTGCTTTGTACTCTTTTGTAACTAAAGATTCTAATCTGATCCCTATTGTACTCAGTTTGCAAAGTGATAATAAAACTCTCTTCAAAGTAGACGTAGGCAAACAGTGCTGAACCACTATAAACCACCATGTCTCTATTATTTGCTTATTTATTGTTATGTTACAGCTATATTCTCTCTGTTTACATTGATTATTCTTCATTTATTCCTCTACAAAATCTTTATTGGGTGTTTGTGCCAATTTTTGGTGCAAACAACATATATAAAATATATAAATATGCGACCAGACGATTGAAAGTACAAGGTCAGTCGATTGAGTTACAGAGAATCCTATCCCGTAATTTTACAGTGCAATTTGAGGAACTTCAGTCAACTATTTTATACGTTCAGTCACCTATTTTTTAAGTGTTTGAAAAAAATAGTTATAGAACGCAGGTACCAGTCGACTGTGTACTATTGTTCAGTCGACTGGTTACTGAAGATTTCTAATTCGTGTTTTATTATATTTGTTTTATCTTATTTGCTTTGAACATGTTTATAATAAATGATTTTATTGTCTTATTTTAATTATTTATTGTAGTAATATATATATATATATATCAATATGAAATACAATAGATTAGTGACAATCTATTATTATTTTTAGATGGATCCCAATCTTCATTCAAAGGCCCTTATTCCCAAGGGTTTCTTGTTTTGAGTCATGATCTTTGTCCGGAGTTTCTATTAAATGAGGATAGCTTCTACGAATACTATCCTTTATTGGCGACCGTCTACACAATGCTAAAATGGATCTTTCAATGAAATTAAGATGAGATCCATGTCTTCATTGTTCCCAGTACATTTGTTTTTAAAGACCCATCATTTCTTGTTGATAATGATGTAACTCATCGATGCGCTGGTCATTGTGAGGCGATGGTCCGAGATTGAAGTTAATTGATTGTTTAACTTTCTTTCCTTTCGAAGAGAAACCAGTGTGATATATAGGTGATGGAATTATTTTCAGTGAGGATGAACTAGAGGATGGGTTTGTTTTTTAGGATGATGAACTTGTATTTTTAGAGGATGTGGAATTATAATCTACTGAGGAGTAAGCTAAATCGTTCTCAGATGCCATTATTTTGTTGAAATTCTTTGTAGAAAGTTTTACTAGTATAAACTTTTCTTGTAATTTAAAATATGATTTTCCCGATTTTTATAATAGCGTGGGATATATAAATAGTATAGGTTCTATGGTTTTCATTTATTATCCATTAACTTTTTAATGAAACTATTTATACTAATGAATTTTATATAGAATACTAAAAATAGTAAAAAGTTCGTTGAATTTTTTTTAATTCAAAATAAACATTGGTTGTTTTATTGTATATCCTGTAGAGACATAGTACCCAGTTTACGTCTAAGCTTGATAAAAATATTTTTCATTTAGTAGTTTGGTAAAAATATCTGCAATTTGATTTTCAAAAGATATGAACTAGAGTGAAATTAATTACTTTTCAATGTTATCTCTAAGAAAATGATGTCATATATCTATGTGTTTCGTTTGCGAATGATTTATTGGATTTTTTGATAAGTTTATAGCACTTGTATTATCGCAATAAATTGGTGATTTTTGTAAATATATTCTGAAATCCATAAGTGTTTGTTGTATGTATATGACCTATGCACATGCCAAAGCGGAGATGTATTCTGCCTCACACGTCAATAGTGAAACACAATTATGTTTCTTACTAAACCATGATACTAGGGACCGTCCGATAATGTGACAAGTACCGCTTGTACTCTTTCTATCCGTTTAACAACCTCCAAAGTCAGCATCGCTGTAAAACACTAACTCGAAAGGACATTCTTTCGAATGAAAGTGTACGTAGTTTCTAATATTGTTTAGGTAGTGCAAAATTCATGTCACGACACGCAAATGTGATTCTTTGGGATTTGCCTGAAATTGTGCCTTCATCTTTGCGAAGTTATCATCGCTATAAGACACTAGCGGTTAGATATATTAAAGAGCCGGTAATACTTCTGTAGAGTTTTTTTATCTATACTCTTTCCATTTTCATATTTGTCAAGATGAATCGTAATGCTCATAGGTGTCGGTTTACTTGATGTATTTCCCATTCTAAATCATTTTATTAAGTTATTGCAATATTTTTTTTTTGATTAATAAAAATACCGCTGTTTAATTGTTTTCTTTGTAACCCAAGAAAATATGAGAGTTCTCCCATATGAGACAATTGAATTCACTTTTCATTATATTTGAAAATTCATTACATAAATTTTCGTTTGTAGATCCGAATATAATATCGTCAACATAAACCTGTATAATTAATATATCTTTCTTATCTCTTTTAATAAATAAAGTTTTAAACTTTTCCAATCTCAAATCCAAAAGCTAGAAGATAGCATTTTAGTCATTCATACCAAGCACGAGGTGCTTGTTTCAAACCATAAAGAGCTTTCTTAAGTTTGCAGACGTGATCAGGAAAATTTTCATGTTTAAAAAGAGGTGGTTGTTGTACAAAAACATTTTCTTTAATAAAATTGTTTAGAAATGCACTTTTAATGTCCATTTGATAAAGTTTAAAGTTATGATGACGAGAGAAGGCTAGTAAGATACGTGTCGCTTCTAATATTATGATAAGAGCAAAAGTTTCTTCATAGTTTATCCCATCTTCTTGATTATAACATTGTGCAACTAATTTAGCTTTATTTCATGTTATATTACCATTTTCATCGGCTTTATTTTTATATACCCACTTCGTACCAATGACCGTTTGATCATTGGAACCAATTCCCAAACGTCATTTTGTTCAAATTAATTTAGCTCTTCTTGCATAGCTAAAATCCAATAGTTATCAATTGAAGCTTCCTTTGGATTTTTAGGTTCTATATTGGATATAAACACGATATGACCCCTTTGATTTAATTGATGTCTAGTTTAGACATTTTCATTTACTTCACTAATTATATTCAATTGGATGATTTTTTAGTACACGTGGCAGTGATTTTAATTCATTTTCCAAAAGTGGATTATTTTCAATTGGGTTTTCAATAGAATTATTTTCTAATATATGTTGATTTGTATATATTATTTCTTCCTCGTATTTATTATTATTTTTGAAATTTTCATCAAATGAAACAAGTAGTGTTTCCTCTTTTATTTTTGTGAGTTTATTATAGACTCTATATGATTTGCTTTGTTTCGAATATCCAATAAATATTCCTTCATCGGATTTTGGATCGAATTTTCCTAGTTGATCTTTTGTATTTAATATAAAACATTTTGATCCGAATATTCTTAGGTATGATGTATTAGGTTTTCTATCGTTAAAAAGTTCGTATGGTGTATGTTTAGTTAAGGGTCGAATAATGACATGATTTAAGACGTAACAAGCAGTAGACACGGTTTCTACCCAGAAATGTTTTGGTAGTTTACTACCAATAGAGTCCTAGCACATTCCTATAATGTCCGATTCTTTCTTTCTACAACTTCATTTTATTGTAGAGTTCTAGGAAATGAGAAGTTGTGCCAATACCCTTTTTGTTACAAAAGTTATCAAATAGTTCATTTTCAAATTTGCCACCATGATCACTTCTAATATTTTTTATTTTCAAACTTTTTAAATCCTGAATTATTTTTGCAAAAATTTTAAATGCTTTAAAAGTATTGCCTTTGTTTTTCAAAAATAACGTCCATGTATATCTAGAGAAATCATCTACGATTACAAATATATATTTGTTATGGTTTATAGATTAAACTTGAGTGGGACCAGATATATCCAAATGTAGTAGTTAGAGAGGTTGTAACATAGAAATGATTTCCTTAGATTTAAAAGACGATTTAGTTAATTTTCCTAACTGGCATGCATCACACATATTATTTACTTTATAATTCATCTTTGGTAGACCTTTTATTAAATTGTTTTTAGATAGTTTACTAATAGCTTTAAAATTTATGTGATGTGATCTTTTGTACCATAGCCAAGGATCATTATCTTTTGCTATTAAACACATGTCTATATTGTGATTAATTTTCATATATAAAACATAAATATTCCTTTTTCTAATTCCATCAAAAATTAGATTTTTATTTTGATCCAAAATCTAACATTTATCTTTTAAGAAAGATATACTAAAACCTTTATCGCATAATTGACTAATACTTAGTAAATTATGTTTTAAATTTTTAACTAATAAAACATTAGTAATAAGAGGTGAATTAGATATACCTTTTGTAACGACCCACTATTTTGGACCATTCAAATCGACAATAATCCACACATGTCAGACTTGAATAATTAAAAATAACAGATTGTAATAAAATTTGGAGCAAATAAAGTCAATCACAGAATCACAAACACAGAAATATCAGAATAACTCGCAGCGGAAGATAAAATACCATAGTAGTTCATGAAGCTACTATAACAAAGTCTCAAAAAAAACAAATACATAATATCAGCCTGAAAACAAATACAATAGAAATCCCAAATACATAGAAGTCCACTAATACAATAGTTGAAATAGAACAACTAAAACTGAAATAGATAAATAACTAGATAAGTAGAATCTCCAGCGATTCCTAGCTCCAGAAAGTGAAGTCCAAAGCCGTGAATACTCAGGCTGACCCGAGCGTAAATAAAACACAAACACTCGAGTCAGGACATACATACTTATACAATGTAAACCAACTCAAGTGAACTGTAATAAAAGCACAAGTAACTTAAAGGATGCTTGGGACCGCCCATCCTGTAAGGATCCGTTAAACTATTTACTATGTAGTAATATTTCGCTATTATAATAATGTCTAATAGTAAATTAAACATACTTAAAAATAGCGTTAAGGCTTTACATTTTCCACCTTAACACATAAATAGTGCCAGTAGTCTATACAGTACCTGCGTACCTCCAGATCGGGAGGCTACAAGAAGATACTCCATAGGTACGACACAAATCAAACTCGTAGTAAAGCTCGCTATGGTAGGTAACACGGCACACAAGGCAATGCCAGGGTAGATATACCAATTACGCACACGGGCTGGTGGAAACGCATAGCAGCCACTACTGCCCACCTCGGACACACTCCCAAATCAAAATCGAAGATGGCCATCAAATCAATCACAAGGTAAGGGTATAATATCGAAGGAATGTGCCCGATCGGAGGAATGACCTCACTTGGCCCGAGATCGCTCCTGTTTTAGCCACCTTAAGCCAACTCACGGGAGTCGGGTCCACGTTCATACCTCGATAGGATCGTCGCCACCATCCTACTTCATTCTGGAATCTCCACCGCGTACATAGTTGTTAAAGTAGTTTTCGGTATCGACAGAGAGTATGTCCATATCCGATCTCGGTCTCTTTAACAACCAATCGTTATTATAACCTGTGGTTATACATTTCAAATTGGTTTATATTTCAAATCAAAATACATCATTTAAACCATTTAAAAGTAAAGTCATTATACTTACAAATCAAATATTCAATTCCCAAAAATTTAGCCTTTTCTGAGCCCATTTATTCACTTAAATACTTTAACACATTGAAATTTCAGCTTTCGCAGCACTTAGAAAATGCCGCGGTAAGTTATATTTGAAAACAAATTCATTTCAGCAAAGACAGCATTTATAAGTTACTGCAGTAGTTCAATTACATTTGAAAACTAGTTAAATTCAGAAAAGACAGCATTTACAAAACTGCTGCAGTAGTTCAATTACATTTGAAAATCTTCATTTCAGCCAACTGCAGCACTTATCAAGTGCTACTGTAGCCCTTTTATTAGTTTCAGATTTTAACTTTCTTTCCGCAACCACAGCACTTACCAAGTGCTGCAGTAGCCTTTAGTTCATTTGCATCAACCCCAGCACTTACAAAGTGCTGCAGTATCCTTTACTTCAGATTTTAAGTTAGTTTGAGAAATGATAGCATTTCTGAAGTGCTATTAATTAAATTTCCAGATTTATAATAAAATTTCATAAACAAATAAACTTCAATTTTTAACCATTTTAACTTATAAAAATCATATTTTTCCACTTCAAAAATGTTCATTTAAATACCCTTTAACTTATGATTTTATAAACAAATATTTTTACAATAAAATCAAATCAATAATTTCACTTATTAAATTCCAATGTACCATTTTCCCATTCTTTGCATTTTTAACAATTTACTTTAACACTTAAATTTAAATTTCCATTTCATAAATAAAACTTAATTTCCATTTTTATTTGATTAACTTAAACTTCCATTTAAAAATCAAATCACAAATTTCCAAATTAAGTTATGTTTCAAATCACAATTTTTTTCCATTCATTTATTTAATATTTTTATTACATAGAAAAAATCATTATCAATTTATTAAATCATTTTAAATCCAAATTTAAATCAAAATATCAAATTTTTACATTTTAAACAATACTTAAAAATTTCCAGAAAAATATATAAAATAACCACGGGTGTGTATAATATTTTCTAACCAAGGTCAAGTGATACGGAAATATATCATTTAAATCCGCAATTTACAAAGAAAAATCCGAGTTCTATAATTTCAAACCCGCAATCCCAAGTTAAATAAAATAAATAAAAATCGCTCAGGCCTATCATTTCAGCCCATAACGATCTTTCCCTATTCAAAGGTCCGTTCGGGTATGTATGATTTCAACCCAAGTGATTCTATTCTACAGGGAACTTGCAGTGTGAGAAACAGAATAAAATAAACAATATAATAGACTATAACATAGCAAATGATGTGACAAGTTTATAACAGGGTTTATCATCATATAATACATATCAGAGGCAGGTATAACATGATATAACAATTTTACACATTCACTTGTTATCGTTTCACAATTCTATAAGTATGAATGTCAAGCGTGAATAACTCACCTCTTTAAGCTGGAGTTCGCAAATCAAAACACACAAATAAATCCAGAAAGCATGATATAGCACGACTTTGGATTCAAGTGGAGAGAGAGCCAAGATTTTGATCTTGTATACACAAATAAAACAAAACCAATATAAATATATATACAATACAAAGATTAATTGAAACAAAATGGAAATAGAATTAACAAAGAACATCACCAAGCCTTTAAATCAAAATTGCTTGATCTCAACTCAACTTTTGCTCGACCATACATGTTTATAGGTTCGGCCATCATGATTTATTAGTGGTAAGGCTCGGGTTTGGCTCACATATGCACGGCTAGGCTAAGGAGATGAAGAGAATGGAGTTACAAGCATGGAATGTCAAAGGTCAAGGCATAAAAGAGGAGTTTTGGGTTGCATCTAGGCTCGGCCTATGGTCAATATGGCTCGGCCATGTGCCACTATAGGTCAGGTCAGGTGATGTGGAGGCCAGTGGTGATGGTCACGGCGTCTGGTGGTAGAGCTAGAGGTGGTGGCCGAGGCAAACTATGGGATAGTGATGGGATAAAGGCTCGGGTATGCATTGTTTGGAGTTTAGGCAAAGTTTTTGTGGTGCTTGTTCAACCTAGTGGTCACGGTCAGGTCTGGACAGAGGGGTAGGGTGGTTAGCTGTGGATGATGAGGGGGAGGAGATGATGGTGGTGGTCGGTGGAGGTGATGGTGGTTATGGCCGAGCAAAACTAGAGAGAGGAGCAAGGAAAAATTAATAAAAAAATGAAGAGAAAGAGTAGGAAAAAGGAAGCCATTAACTTACAAAAATTTTCAGAAAATAGAATGGCCGTGAATGATGATGAGATGGGAAGTTTTTCACGTGAATAAGCAAATGAAATGTATGGCTATACTAGAGGAAATGGACGGCCAAGCAAATGAAAAGACAAGAAAAGGAAAAGTCACAAGCAAATGAAAAGACTTTGTCTCTTTGAATTTCCACTTTCTTTTATTCAAAATAAACCAATCAAAAATCAAATAAATAAAATAAAAGATAAAACAAAATAAAGTAGAAATGAAAATAAATAAAGAAAATAGTTTATTATACTGAAACTAGAATTAAAAATTGTAAACAAAATACAACTAATATTGGAAAATTACAACTACACTTTTAAAAATGTTTTAAAAATAAAATTTTTGAAATAAAATCTAATAAAAAAATATTTGCAAAAATCTTGGGTTGTTACTCTCCCCCACTCAAACCTTTTCGTCCTTGGAAAGAACGAAACAAGGAAAACAAAGAAAAAAAACAAGATAGAAAAGAAAATAGGACCTGAAACAAACAATTCCAGATTCGAAGCACGAATGCTCTCCTCCGTCTCCCAGGTACAATCTCGATCATCAGTACTCCACTATACTTTGACCAGACTAACAGATTTCCTTCTTAGCTGCTTCGTACCTCTATCGACAATACGAAGTGGCTTCCTCTCGACAGTCAGATTAGGCTCAATATCCAAACTATCAAGAGCAGAAGGTTGAACAATAAGAGATGGGTCATGAAGATACCGGCGAAGATGTGAGACGTGGAATACATCATGCACTCCAGAAAGTTTCTCGGGCAAATCCAGACGATAAGCCAAAGAACCAACTCTTTCCACAATGCGGAAAGGACCAGTGAACCTAGGAGAAAGCTTCCCTCTACGACCAAAGCGAATGACATTCCTTAAGGGAGAGACCTTAAGGAAAACCTGATCACCAACAGCAAACTCTAAACTCCGCCTACGCCTATCAGCGTACTTATTCTGCCTATCCTGCGCAACCCTCAACTTCCTCTTAATCTCCTCAACTCTCTCAGAAGCCTCCAAAACCATATCAGGACCAAGAACCAAACGATAACCGGATTCAATCCAGCAAGATGGAGATCTACAAGGTCGTCCGTAAAGAGCAGCAAACGGAGACATTTTAATACTGGCCTGAATTCAAAGATAGAATGAGATAGATAAAGGATTAAGATAAGCTTAAAATAGAAGATTAGATTATACCTGATAACTATTATTGTAGGTGAATTCGACAAGATGGAGATGACCTTCCCAAGATCCTCCATAATCAAGCACACAAGCACGAAGAAGATCTTTGAGAATCTGATTCACTCTTTCCGTTTGACCATCGGTCTATGGATGGTAGGCAGTGCTAAGATTCAGATGAGTACCTAAGGATTCCTGAAAAGCTTTCCAAAACTGACTGGTAAAGATAGGATCATGATCACAAACAATACTGAGAGGAACACCATGGAGACGAACAATCTCTCTCATGTAGATCTCAGACAAGCTAGAAGCAGAACGGGTAGACTTGACCGGAATGAAATGAGCGGACTTGGTCAGTCTATCCACAATAACCCAGGTACTCTCATTACCCCTCCTGGTCCTCGGTAATCCATCAATGAAATCCATAGAAACCTGTTCCCACTTCCAATTGGGAATCTCAAGGGGTTGCAACAAACCAGGGGTGTTTTGATGATTGACCTTGACTTGCTGACAAGTCGCACACCTACTAACAAAGATAGAGATATCCCGCTTCATCCCTCACCACCAATAAAGCCTCTTCATATCCTGATACATCTTCGTCACACCAGGATGAATAGAAAGTCTAAATCGATGATTCTCCCAAAGTAACTCCTGTCTCAATCCATCAACATTCGGGACACAAATCCTACCATTAATCCTCAAAATCCCTCTATCATCGATCTGAGCTCCACTACTACCACGACTACTACCACCAACTCTGCTACGGACACTCTCCTTAATAAGCCTAAGCATCCTATCCTCATCTTGCTTAGCCTTGATATGATCCAAAAGAGGAGAAGAAGAAACAACCAGCTGACACAACAAAGCCTTCTTCCGACTCAGAGCATCGGCCACAACATTAGCTTTAGCAGGAATATAGCTATTATCGAGGTCGTAAGAAGCTAGAAACTCAAGCCAACGAACTTGCCTTTGATTCAAATCCTTCTGAGTGAAGATATATCTCAAAGACCGATGATCATTGAAAAGCTCAAACTTAGTTCCTAGAAGATGATGCCTCCAAAGCTTCAAAGCAAAGACAACAGTAAGCAACTCTAAATCATGAGCAACATAATTAGCCTCATGGGTTTTCAAACGGCTGGTATAGGCAATGACCATCCTGCATGAGAACAACACCCAATCCCTCACGACTAGCATCAGTGTATACCGTCAATCCCCCACTCCCATTCGGAACGGTAAGAACTGGTGCAGAAGTAAGCTTGCTCTTTAACTCGTCGAATGCAGCTTCACACTTCTTATCCTAGACAAACTTTGCATTCTTACGAGTCAAAGAAGTGAGAGGTGCAACAATCTGAGCAAAATTTTCAATGAATCTCCGGTAGTAACCGGCAAGGCCCAGAAAACTACGAATATCAGAAGGAGTCTTAGGAGTTTCCCAATGCTGTAACAGAATAGGGAGGAAATAAGAACCATAAAAGAGATAGAATAATTAAATGATAAAGGAAAAAGAGAAGGAAAGAAAGACTTACATTGATCGCAGCGATCTTGACTGGATCAACAGAAACTCCATTACCAGAAACAATATGTCCAAGGAATCGGACTTCATCCTTCCAGAAATGGCATTTCGAAATTTAGCCTTCAACTGATGATTTCTAAGAGTCTCCAAAACAGATTTCAAATGCGACTCATGCTCTTCCTTGGTCTTAGAGAAGACAAGGATATCATCAACAAAGACTAGAACAAATTTATTAAGCACATCACGAAAAACACGATTCATCAAATCAACAAAGAAAGCAGGAGCATTAGTCAAAACAAAAGGCATGACTAACCATTCATAAAACCCATTCTCAGTACGGAAAGCAGTCTTGGGAATACTTTCCTCAGCAACTCTGAGCTGGCGGAAACCTGTGGCAAGATCAAGCTAAGAGAAAACAGTAGCACCATAAAGCTGATCAAACATATCATTGATGCAAGGCATTGGATATCTATTTTTCATAGTGAGCTTGTTCAGCTCCCTATAATCAACACACATCCTCAAAGATCCATCGGACTTAGTGACAAAAACCACCGTTGCTCCCCATTCTGAATGGCTAGGTCTGATCAGACCTTTAGAGAACAAGTCCTCAATTTTCTTTCCCAACTCAACCTTCTTGCGGGGTGCCATTCTTCTAGGAGAAAGAACTACAGGTCGAGCTCCAGGAATAAGATCAATATGAAAATCAATTTCCCGCTTAGGAGGTAAAGCGGTGACTTCACCAAATACATTGGGATAGAATCTGACCACATGGGTCGAATGAAGATCACCAGGAGAAGAATCCAGAGAATAAATAAAACTGCCAGCAAAATCCTGAGGCATGCGGCACTGAATAATCAAAGAATTACCCCGATCGTCAACAAGGTAAATAGACCGGGCTTTACAAGAGATATGGGCATCATGCCTACTCAGCCAATCACTTCCAAGCAATAAATCAAAAGCATCGAGGCCCAGAACATAGAAATCACCACTAAAGTGATGATCAAAATAGAGAAGTTTCACATGCTTACAAATCCTAATTAAAGAAATTTCTAACAAGGTAGATACGAAAGGAAGGACGTTTAGAAATTTGCTTTTAAAACAAGAAAAATTTATATCAAAATAATCTTTGAAAAATCATTTTAAAATCATTTTATACTTTGAAAATACGTTCACTCACAAAGAAATGATTCTGAGGTTGATTTCACTCATTCTAGGGTATTTCTAACCTATCTCTAATGAGTTTTTGCTCCGCAGGCTAAGGTTTGCCTAAAAAACTAAAGCTCTGATACCAACTGTAACGACCCACTATTTTGGACCATTCAAATCGACAATAATCCACACATGTCAGACTTGAATAATTCAAAATAATAGATTGTAATAAAATTTGGAGCAAATAAAGTCAATCACAGAATCACTGACACAGAAATATCAGAATAACTCGCAGCGGAAGATAAAATACCATAGTAATTCATGAAGCTACTATAACAAAGTCTCAAAAAAGCAAAAACATAATATCAGTCTGAAAACAAATACAATAGAAATCCCAAATACATAGAAGTCCACTAATACAATAGCTGAAATAGAACAAATGAAACTGAAATAGATAAATAACTAGATAAGCAGAATCTCCAGCGATTCCTAGCTCCAGAAAGTGAAGTCCAAAGCTGTGAATACTCAGGCTGAACCGAGCGTAAATAAAACACAAACACTCGAGTCAGGACATACATACTTATACAATGTAAACCAACTCAAGTGAACTATAATAAAAGCACAAATAACTTAAAGGATGCTTGGGACCGCCCATCCTTTAAGGATCCGTTAAACTATTTAGTATGTAGTAATATTTCGCTATTATAATAATGTCTAATAGTAAAATAAACATACTTAAAAATAGTGTTAAGGCTTTACATTTTCCACCTTAACACATAAATAGTGCTAGTAGTCTACACAGTACCTGCGTACCCCTAGATCAAGAGGCTACGAGAAGATACTCCATTGGTACGACACAAATCAAACTCGTAGCAAAGCTCGCTATGGTAGGTGACATGGCACACAAGGCAATGCCAGGGTAGATATACCAATTACGCACACGGGCTGGTGGAAACGCATAGCAGCCACTACTGCCCACCTCGGACACACTCCTAAATCAAGATCGAAGATGGCCATCAAATCAATCACAAGGTAAGAGTATAATATCGAAGGAATGTGCCCGATCAGAGGAATGACCTCACTTGGCCCGAGATCGCTCCTGTTTTAGCCACCTTAAGCCAACTCACGGGAGTCGGGTCCACGTTCATACCTCGATAGGATCGCCGCCACCATCCTACTTCATTTTGGAATCTCCACCGCGTACATAGTTGTTAAAGTGGTTTTCGGTATCGATAGAGAGTATGTCCATATCTGATCCCGGTCTCTTTAACAACCAATCGTTATTATAACCTGTGGTTATACATTTCAAATTGGTTTATATTTCAAATCAAAATACATCATTTAAACCATTTAAAAGTAAAGTCATTATACTTACAAATCAAATATTCAATTCCCAAAAATTTAGCCTTTTCTGAGCCCATTTATTCACTTAAATACTTTAACACATTGAAATTTCAGCTTTCGCAGCACTTAGAAAATGCCGCGGTAAGTTATATTTGAAAACAAATTCATTTCAGCAAAGACAGCATTTATAAATTACTGCAGTAGTTCAATTACATTTGAAAACTAGTTAAATTCAGAAAAGACAGCATTTACAAAACTGCTGCAGTAGTTCAATTACATTTGAAAATCTTCATTTCAGCCAACTGCAGCACTTATCAAGTGCTACTGTAGCCCTTTTATTAGTTTCAGATTTTATCTTTCATTCTGCAACCACAACACTTACCAAGTGCTGCAGTAGCCTTTAGTTAATCTAGCTTTAGTTTATTTGCATCAACCCCAGCACTTACAAAGTGCTGTAGTATCCTTTACTTCAGATTTTAAGTTAGTTTCAGAAATGATAGCATTTCTGAAGTGCTATTAATTAAATTTCTAGATTTATAATAAAATTTCAGAAACAAATAAACTTCAATTTTTAACCATTTTAACTTATAAAAATCATATTTTTCCACTTCAAAAATGTTCATTTAAATACCCTTTAACTTATGATTTTATAAACAAATATTTTTACAATAAAATCAAATTTTTCAATAATTTCAATTATTAAATTCAAGTGTACCATTTTCCCATTCTTTGCATTTTTAATAATTTACTTTAACACTTAAATTTAAATTTCCATTTCATAAATACAACTTAATTTCCATTTTTATTTGATTAACTTAAACTTCCATTTAAAAATCAAATCACAAATTTCCAAATAAAGTTATGTTTCAAATCACAATTTTTTTCCATTCATTTATTTAATATTTTTATTACATAGAAAAAATTATTATCATTTTATTAAATCATTTTAAATCCAAATTTAAATCAAAATATCAAATTTTTACATTTTAAACAATACTTAAAAATTTCCAGAAAAATATATAAAATAACCACGGGTCTGTATAATATTTTCTAACCTACGTCAAGTGATACGGATAATATATCATTTCAATCCGTAATTAACAAAGAAAAATCCGGGTTCTATTCAAACCCGCAATCCCAAGTTAAATAAAATAAATAAAAATCGCTCAGGCCTATCATTTCAGCCCATAACGATTTTTCCCTATTCTAAAGTCCGTTCGGGTATGTATCATTTCAACCCATAGTGATTCTATTCTACAGGGAACTTGCAGTGTGAGAAACAGAATAAATAAACAATATAACAGACTATAACATAGCAGATGATGTGACAGGTTTATAACAGGGTTTATCATCATATAATACATATCACAGGCATGTATAACATGATATAACAATTTTACACATTCACTTGTTATCGTTTCACAATTCTATAAGTATGAATGTCAAGCGTGAATAACTCGCCTCTTTAAGCTGGAGTTCGCAAATCAAAACACACAAATAAATCCAGAAAGTACGATATAGCATGACTTTGGATTCAAGTGGAGAGAGAGCCAAGATTTTGATCTTGTATACACAAATAAAACAACGCAAATATAAATATATATACAATACAAAGATTAATTGAAACAAAATGGAAATAGAATTAACAAAGAACATCACCAAGCCTTTAAATCAAAATTGCTTGATCTCAACTCAACTTTTGCTCGACCAAACATGTTCATAGGTTCGGCCATCATGATTTGTTGGTGGTAAGGCTCGGGTTTGGCTCACATATGCACGGCTAGGCTAAGGAGATGAAGAGAATGGAGTTACAAGCATGGAATGTCAAAGGTCAAGGCATAAAAGAGGAGTTTTGGGTTGCATCTAGGTTCGGCCTATGGTCAATATGGCTCGGCCATGTGCCACTACAGGTCAGGTCAGGTGATGTGGAGGCCAGTGGTGATGGTCACGGCGGCTGGTGGTAGAGATAGAGGTGGTGGTCGAGGCAAACTATGGGATAGTGATGGGATAAAGGCTCGGGTATGCATTGTTTGGAGTTTAGGCAAAGTTTTTGTGGTGCTTGTTCAACCTAGTGGTCACGGTCAGGTCTGGACAGAGGGGTAGGGTGGTTAGCCATGGATGATGAGGGGGAGGAGATGATGGTGGAGGTCGGTGGAGGTGATGGTGGTTATGGCCGAGCAAAACTAGAGAGAGGAGCAAGGCAAAATCAATAAAAAAAATTGAAGAGAAAGAGTAGGAAAAAGGAAGCCATTAACTTACAAAAATTTTTAGAAAATAGAGTGGCCGTGAATGATGATGAGATGGGAAGTTTTTCATGTGAATAAGCAAATGAAATGTACGGCTATACTAGAGGAAATGGACGACCAAGCAAATGAAAAGACAAGAAAAGGAAAAGTCACAAGCAAATGAAAAGACTTTGTCTCTTTGAATTTCCACTTTCTTTTATTCAAAATAAACCAATCAAAAAGCAAATAAATAAAATAAAAGATAAAACAAAATAAAGTAGAAATGAAAATAAATAAATAGTCTTAGGAAAATAGAAAATAAATAAAGAAAATAGTTTATTATACTGAAACTAGAATTAAAAATTGTAAACAAAATACAACTAATATTGGAAAATTACAACTACACTTTTTAAAATGTTTTAAAAATAAATTTTTTGAAATAAAATCTAATAAAAAAAAATATTTGCAAAAATCTTGGGTTGTTACACCTTTGTTGCTCACGTCTCCTTTTCCAATGACGTATCCTTTAGAGTTATCTACAAAAGTAACGAATCATCCATCTTAGTAGATAATATTCGTTAGCATATCCTTATATCCCATCATATGCTTTGAGCAACCACTGTCGAGTATCCAGTTTCCTCCTTTTTTATTTAGTACCTACAAAGAACATTAAATTGTATTGGTACCCACTTCCTCCATTAGGGTCCTAAGAGTTAGGTCTTAGGAAGCTATATCCAAGAGGTTTTGGTGTTCCCTTTGAAATATAATTAGAATTTTTGCGTATAGTAAATGTAAAAGTCTATATATAGTTATTTCTTACGAGACGGTTGTTAATCTTCGTAACCCATATCTTTATATTTTTGGGCTGTTCATTGATTTCTTTTGGCTATCATCCTTCTTTTGAAATTTGTATATAATGAACTATATTTCTTTGGACTTGGTTTTATTTTCTTTCTGGTTTATTGTAACCCAAACCTTTCTTATTAAAAGAAGATTGTGAATTATTAATAATTCTAGAAAGGTTTTCTCTACTTTTATTAAAATTTGAAACATTTTTAGAATTATTTTCTAACTTTGTTTTATGATCTTTTACCTCTATGCCTAATGTATTAGTATTCGAATCAATAAAAAAGAATTGTTAGTCTAACATTTTCATTTTGCTGAGTTTTCATTTCACTGTTTAATATAGTAATTTGAGATGTTAACTCAATACCAAAATCTTGATATTTTACTAATTCTTCTTCAAATATTTTCTTTTCATCTTTCAACATGTCAACTTCTAATTCACTTCCATTTAACTTTCCTAAAGCATCTTTTTATTTTCTTTTCAAATCTTTTAGTTTATCTAATAACTCAGATTTTATTTCAACTAGATAATCGAAAGAGAGTTTACTTACATCGTCATTAGTAGCCATGAAACATACATTTGCTTGTTCGGAGTCGCTATCACTATCTGACAAAGAAGACGGGCCCGAATCATCCCAAGTTACCACAAAGGCATGCTTCTTCTTTTTATGAAATTTCTCGTTCTTATTCTTGAGTTTATTCTTTTCCTTCTTAAGATCCGGACAATCTTTCTTTATATGACATATCTTGTCACATTAGCACTTTAGTGAGGAAGTTGATGGATTGTTGTTGCTACCAAACTTCTTATTCCTTTTGAACTTCAGAAACTTTCTAAAATTCTTAGCTAGAAATGCAATGTTATCATCGTATTCATCGCCATTCTCTACTTGAAAGGCAATTGTTTTCCTATCTTGGGCTTGTATCCATTTTTCCTGCAAATTCACTTCATAGGACATGAGATTTCCTATTACCTCTTATGGTTTTATGGTTGAAATATCATTTGATTCTTCGATAGCTAAGACCTTTTGTTTACAGTCATCCGTTAAAGGGTACGGGATTTTTGAAACAATATCAAAATCGGTGTACTTTTCTCTTAGTGCTCGAAGTGAATGATAGATGTCTTGTGTAACGATCCACTTTTCGGTACAGTTTAAGCTAACAATAAACCACACATGTCCGACCCAAAATGAACAGAAAGGCGGATAGTTAGGGAAAAAGAAAGAAGACAAGAAGAAACTAAACAACACACAATCTCACAACCGAACGAATAATCTATAATATATAAAAAATCTTTACCCAAAAACAAAACTGTGTTATATGTATATACAGACATCAATCAGAGTATACTAACCTATTCAGCACAGATAGTTATAACAACCTGTCCTCACAATTGTTGATAAATACAACAATGAATGCAACAGAAAAATAATCATATATGTAAATACGCCTTTGGGTCTTCAGCTCATCTCCTGAAGCTCCAAAAAACTCCAACTAAACCTAGAAATATGCTCAGTTTGACCCGAGCATTTTTAGGAAAATAACGCCCGGGTCAGTCTGGTAAAACCATCTTGAGAAACTCAAATCACAAGGAATTTTACTAATTTTAACTTGTAAAATCCTTTAAAATCAAAAGTATCTCATAAGACCACACCGCATATAAACATGGACGGGTTTTTACCTTACGATAACCAAAACCTTTATATCAGAAAATTCAGTGATATTATAATAATGTCTAACGACGAAAATAATAATAATCAAGTAGCTGTGATGCTCGTGAGTGTACATCACAACAATAATAGGTATATAATCGAAAATCGATAAGTCATGCTCGCTAATTGTGTAGGATTTCTATGGAGGTGCCCTCAGTACTTCGAGGAATGGTCCTCATGCACAAGGATCAGAGATATCCTTCCGAAGCAGCATACATCCCTGATGATGTACCATAGGAAAAACATAGCTGGTCTCGCTAAGACCGAGTGCATCGCCCCATGCATGCATAACAACTGTAGGTAACGTCTAGGTGGAGCCGACTACACCCTATGGGTTCGGCAACCCTACTGGCCATGCCTCCTATCTCCGGTTTTAGCCATTCCCGCTGATGAGGCTACATCCGGCATTCCATCTCATGCACCACCATCAAAATAAATCATGGAATACCACATGGATTCCAATACCCCAACGGATCTCGGAATCATACATAGATTCCCACATCTCAATTAGATCTTGGAATCACACCCGGATTCCCATACCCTAATGGGTTTCAGAATCACACATGGATCCCAACATCTCAATATATCATGAAACTCCTTCATAGAATCGTATATGGTGTTCGGAGTGGTCACGGGTTCGAGTCATCTCTTACGAGTACACTCTTCCGTTTCCCGGGTGCTCCATAAAACAAACACCGATTTTCAGAATGCTCAATACTAGTTCTTTAAGAAATAATCAAACAATACATAAGAGCGGGGATCACCCCTGAACCGTTTAAGTGGACGGATCTCCTTATCATTTGTCCTAGAAGAACGAAACGAGTTTATACGTATAGTATAGCACTACCGATGGTAACTGTACCATATAATTCCCGCGTTTCCCCTAGATATTTCCAGAGTTAAAATCCTTTCGTGTTAAGCAGGGAATATTTCCCTACCACCAAAATTAAGAAGGATTACATATTTAGGACAAGATTTGATAGTCAGTTATTTAACTATCAAATAAAAAAACATTCCAAACAAAGATTATATTTCCCATGGAAATCACCAAGCTTCTTAAATTAATCTTTCATTAATTTAAAATCACATTTCAAATACCTGGGAATCACTTCCATATACCTATCTCAACAGGATAAGTATATTCACAAACCACTATATTTTCAATACTTAGAAAAATATCACCATATACTTATCTCAGTAGTATAAGTATATTCGCAAACCATTTCACTTCCAAAACTAAGAACTTGAAAACTCTTAAAAGTAAATCTTTTGAAAGTATCGTTCTATATCAATCATGGATCGCAGTTTACACAATGGTTACGTCGCTATCCCATCGAATCCATAGTAAATGTAGGCAATCCCCGCCCCTCGAATTTCGCCATGAAGATCAATTATTTCTTTTCAAAATCTCTTATTTTATAAATATATCCAAATCAATTTATAAGATTTTCTTTATAAATCCCCAATCTATTTATAAACATTCTTTATAAACAGCCTTTGTAAATCCCAAATCCCCTTTATAAAAAATTTCCTTTCCAAATCTTTATAACTCATTTCTAAATTATTTTATAAATATTCAAAACCATTTATAAACTCTTCCCATATTTAAATAAACTTACTAACTTTCAGATCAGTAAGATTTCCTCAATAAAACATAGATTATTAAAAATAACTTAAAATAATAATTATTATTTAAATAACCTTCCCTTTCATTTAGATTATATCTCATTTAAAATAATAACATTAATAATAAATTAAATTAATTTTAAACACTATTATTACAAAAATAAGTTAACTTCACAACAATATTAATGTAATAATTAATTAATTTTAAAACTTTATTAAAACAATGATTAATTAACTTTAAAATAATAATTAAATAACTTTAAAGAATCATATTAATAAAATAATTAACTTTAAATCATTATTAAAAATAACTATTAATTATCTTTAAAATATTATTCTACTAAGTTATTTTCTTTTTTAATCTTATAACTAAATAATAATTATCTTTAAACCTTATATTAAATTATCTATAAAATAACTTTCAAATCGATAGTTAGCTTTCCAAATTCGAAAGAGGGTCAACGATCACCATGGTACTTAAATAAGCTACCATATTATTCAATTTAACTTTTCAAGTTAATAACAGATATTTACACAATCCACGACTATGAAAATAAATCCAACACTTAACCATTATCGGTTAATATATCACTTATTCAAAGCGGGATATCAATTTACGAACTATAATCAAATATCTGAAACTATAAAATAGCAGAACAGGGGTTTATTCTACTAATTAATTGCCAAATTAATTTAGTTAGCGGAACGGTGTTTTATTCCACTAACAGGTGTCCAATTACCATATTCAATCCAATTTAACTCAACCGCAATTTATTTTGCCAAATAAACATTCATAAATAAGGTATATAAATTTAAACGAAGTTATTATTTAAAATAACATAATTAAATTCTGTCTGTTTCATATGTCATAAATTTGTACTTGTCCAAAGCTACCAACAGATTACTCTAAAATGTTGTACTCGTCCATACAAGTACAACGCAAAAATCCGTGGGTTAAGCAGATTTAATATGAATGAAATATGGTAGTTTATAATCTAACACATTTTATCTAAGTTAAGATAACATAAAAAAATAAGGAACTCTCACCCAACCCAACACCTACAAGCTCAACTTCAAAACGCGAGGCCCAGATTCATTTCTCAAACCCGAAAGCTCCCTCCTCGCATGCAAATGAACACATTTTGGTGGACTAATCTGCAAATTCCTTTGCAAACTACAGTAGCCTCCTTTCCTAACATAACTTCCTCCAATTCTTTCTATCCTGATGCACACACCTTCTACAACAGCAAGCACTCTTCATTTCCTTTCCCAAACGCCTGCACCGAAGCTTCTCCTTGCCTCCGCCCTAAGCACCTCTGGCCTTCACCGTGCCCATGCTGTACCTCCTACCCAAGTGGAATATTATCCCAAGTAATTCGATCACCATCTGGCTTCAAATGATAATAAGCATACCCAAATGCCGCTAATGAAATCCCGACATAAAACAAACCCCAACTCCATATTTCTCCTTTCAAACTTATTCCAAAACAAATATCAGAGAGACAAATCACGAGGCTAGGAACCCCAATTAGTAAAAATGGAAGCAAGTAAGCACATTCATAGTTACCTGCATTTTATGGTATATTGCCTGAAGAAGTGGTGGCTGATCCGTGGGTTATCATGTAAGCAAGTAAGGACAACGTGGCGCTGATCATATTGCCTGAAGAAGTGGTGGCGCTACGCCATTAAATTCATTAACTTCCTTTTTATGGTATATTTTCCATTTCCAGAGAGTGAATGTGAAGTGTTATCAATTTTGCTTGTTCATGCTTTTTGTGTCCATATATAAATAAAATGGATACAAATTAGTTCGAGCCTACGACAAACATTAAATGCAAAAGCAGAAGAATTGAATGCAAAGCCTCCAAACGCAAATGCAAAGGACGTGGAGAAGATATACATTAAATGCTAGCCCCTAAAATGTCAAGCAGATCAAGGGAAAAATATATGCGAACAAATATTGGTTAATATGGAGATGTTTATTTTAAAGTTTTTGGGGTACGACGCTACACATATCCCGTTCACGTACGAGCCGCAAACGATAGAAAATAAAATACGATCGCGTAGAACAATGTAACGCGATCTCAAAACGAAAATGAAATAGACAAGTTAACTTATTATGTGAAATTTCAAAAGTACCAACGTTCGCCGCAAAAAGCATCAAACAAAAATTTATTATTTCCAAATTAAAAATTATGGGAAACTTCTTAAAATTAAATTAAAAATAAGTCATTGAAAATCAAGTCTCAGTTTGAAACAGATAATTTATCATAATTTAAATTCAAATCCGAATATTTAAACAAATTAAATATTCCAATTCGAAGACCCAAAATACAGGTTGTTACACTCTCCCCCCTTAAAAAGAATTTTGTCCCCGAAATTCCAACACAAAAACACTCAATACTATTCATAAGCCCGTATGTTGTTCATAGATCATTCATATATAGAATCTGATTCGATTAATACTCGAATACATAACTCCATTTCCAAACCAGTATCGCTCGCCCGATTTACTAGTGCGGACCCTGATCAGGCTCCTTGGTTAGGAACCTTTGCTCTCCTTACATAGCAATAAACTATGATAGAAAGATTTTAGTTCCATATCATGAACCCTAATCAAGTGTTCACCGTCGGAAATCGAGTAATAGATCCTTATTTGGAACGGTGTGAAACACCTCAAAGCCTTGTCCTCGAATATTAGATCAAAACTATATGGGAAAAGAAATGATCTACGTCCATTCTATATACTTATTAAATTGTTTATCACTAATACCAATTTCATTTCCATATTTATGAAAACATTTCATAAACCATAATGTAAGCTGTAAAACTTTTAAAATTCCCTATCATACCCTAAGGGTATACCCAACCATTAGATTCAGACCTTTATTTTGAATTTATTTAAGAATTTTAAACATTTGGGTTTTATTCAAAACACTTTTTTTCTTCTGAAATGATACCATATATTTTGGAATATTAAGGGCCAAATACGTATTTATTTCAAAAACTTTTGAAATGATATTATATATATTTTAATCCATAACATATATATATATATATATATATAACCCGAGTAACTCCAAAATTATACCAAGGAACTAGGTGCTACCAAACAATATCATACATTTCCTTACCAAAAGAATAATACTCAAGAGAAACGTTTACCATCTGAACGTATCTCTTACCCATTTTTAGTTATTTTCGAGCCACTCGAACTAGTTAACTTAAAGCTACTTCTTTCTTTCGAACCCATTTTGAAACAATATCATAAATATATTTCCAACGAAATATTTCAACAAAATATCCAATTCCAATTTGCTTTGGATTCGCTCGGATTCGAACTCATCCCAACCGTTCAATGACAAAGAGAATAATTTACTAAGTGCACAATACCGTTCGCCTAAGCAAACATCCGACCGTCTCTTAGAAGATTATTCTGATCACCACAAAACAAATCAGGATTTATTCCCCAAATCAAGTCCAAAGGAATACACATCTTTCTTTATTAATTTTACCTTCCAAAAGTATTTATTACTTGAAAATGTTTCTAAGTAAACTTACTTTACCATTTTCACAAGCATTTATATTCTAAAACTATCTCAAATAAATCAAACCACTTTTAAAATCAAATCAAAATTTATTTTATCAAAACAATTTTATAGCGAGATCCTAATGGTAGCAATTTCCCACTTAGACATGTTTTTATTCCAAGAACATTTTCAATTACTATTATTAACCTGTAAACCATGAAAACCATTTTGCCAAAATCACCGGGATTTAAACTCTCGAATTCCTTTTATTTATAAGGCACATTTTTAATAAATCAAATTTATAAAATATTCCCTTTTAAAGGAAATCATTCTTAAATATTTATGGTGAAAATATTCTAGCTTCCTTATATAAATCATTTTCCAAGTATTTATTTCAGAAATATTTGAGTTTTCTTTTAATAACTTCTTTTTATGAAATTCCAATTTAATACAACCAACTTTTATATTCAATCAATTCCTAAATATTTATTTCAAAATATTCCAATTTCCTTTTTATAAAACAACATTTATTAAAACTTAATTTTATCAAATCGCCCTTTATATAAAATCGTTTCTAAATATCCTTTTCAAAATATTCAAATTTTCTTTTAAATAAACAACCCTTCGAAATCAAGTTTTAACCCAACATTATCAACAAACACTTATACTTAAATTGAGAAACTTAATCCACAAGGTGTTCGTTTCAATTCCCAAAATTCCTATCTACCCAATCTAGATGTCAAAAGGAAGATTCAAGATAGATGAATGGATAATAGTCAATGCTCAGAAATGGGCGAGCATGACTGATCAAATCCTAGATGATAATGATGGAATATTATCATTTCCTATCAACCAAGACGAACCAAGAACAACTATAATAAACTTTTGAAAAATTATCCTTATATATAAAATATAATCTTAGGTAAAATTATTTCATTTACCCATTTTTAAAATCAATATTGTGTCAGTTGGTCTTGTTTAAGTGTTTAGGAAATCCCTATCGATAACGATGGCAAAACGCATCGACCAGAATCCTTAAGCCACTCAACAGATCAAAAAACATAATATAAATTTTTTAATGAAAATAACAAGTACGCGCTCTTATATATATACTCTAAAACTCATCCTAGGGTCTCACTTACCCTATCTTAAATGAGTTAACCCCACCGAAGCTAGGTGTTCGCTCAACCTAAGCTCTGATATCAACTGTAACGACCCACTTTTTCATACAGTTTAAGCTGACAATAAACCACACATGTCCAACCCAAAATGAACGGAAAGGCGGATAGTTAGGGAAAAAGAAACAAGAAGAAACTAAAAAATATAGAATCTCACAGCGGAACGAATAATCAATAATATATAACAAATCTTTACACAAAAACAAAACTGTGATATATGTTTATACAGACATCAACAAGAGTATACTAACCTATTTAGCACGGACAGTTATAACAATCCGTCCTTACAATTGCTGATAAATACAACAATGAATGCAACAGAAATAACCACGTAAGTAAATACGTCTTTGGGCCTCTAGCTCGTCTCCTAAAGCTCCAAAAATCTCCAACTAAACCTGGAAATATGCTCGGTCTGACCCGAGCATTTTAGGAAAACAAGGCCCGGGTCATTCTGGTAAAACCAGCGTGAGAAATTCAAATCACAAGGAATTTTATTAATTTTAACTTGTAAAATCCTTTAAAATAAAAAGTATCTCGTAAGACCATGCCGCACATAAACACGAACGGGTATTTACCTTAGATAACCAAAACCTTTATATCAAAAAATCCAGTGATATTATAATAATGTCTAAGGGCGAAAATAATAATAATCAAGTAGCTGTGATGCTCGTGAGTGTACATCACAACAATACTAGGTATATAATCGAAAATCGATAAGGCATGTTCGCTAGTTGTGTAGGATTTCCATGGAGGTGCCCTCGGTACTTCGAGGAACGGTCCTCCTGCACAAGGATTAGAGATATCCTTCCTAAGCAGCATACATCCCTAGTGATGTACCATAGGAAAAACATAGCTGGTCTCGCTAAGACTGAGTGCATCGCCCCATGCATGCATAACAATTGTAGGTAACGTCTAGGTGGAGCCGACTGCACCCTATGGGTTTGCCAACCCTACTGGTCATGCCTCATATCTCTGGTTTTAGCCATTCCCGCTGATGAGGCTACGTCCGACATTCCAGCTCACGCACCACCATCAAAATAGATCACAGAATCCCACATGGATTCCAATACCCCACAGGTCTCGGAATCACACATAGGTTCCCACATCTCAATTAGATCTTGGAATCACACCCGGATTCCCAAACCCCAATAGGTTTCGGAATCACACATGGATCCCAACATCTCAATATATCACAAAACTCCTTCATAGAACCGTATATGGTTTTTGGAGTGGTCATGGTTTCGAGTCATCTCTTACAAGTACACTCTTCCATTTCCCGGGTGCTCCACAAAACCAAACGCCGATTTCTGGAATGCTCAATACCGGTTCTTTAGGAAATAATCAAGCAATACAAAAGAGTGAGGATCACCCCCTAACCGTTTAAGTGGATGGATCTCGTTATTATTTATCCTAGAAGAACGAAACGAGTTTAAATATACAGTATAGAACCACCGATGGTAACTGTACCATATAATTCCCGCATTTCCCTTAGATATTTCCAGAGTTAAAATCCTTCGGTGTTAAGTAGGAAATATTTCCCTACCACCAAAATTAAGAAGGATTGCATATTTAGGCTAAGATTTGATAGTCGGTTATTTAACTATCAAATAAAAAAACATTCCGAACAAAGATTATATTTCCCATGGAAATCACTAAGCCTCTTAAATTAATTTTTCATTAATTTAAAATCACATTTCAAATACCTAGGAATCACTTCCTTATACTTATCTCAACAGGATAAGTATATTCAGAAACCATTGTATTTTCGATACTTAAAAAAATATCACCATATACTTATCTCAGCGGTATAAGTATATTCGCAAACCATTTCACTCCCAAAACTAAGAACTTGAAAACTCTTAAAAATAGATCTTTTGAAAGTATTGTTCTGTGTCAATCATGGATCGCGGTTTACACAATGGTTACGTCGCTATCCCAGTGAATCCATAATAAATGTAGGCAATCCCTGCCCCTCGAATTTCGCAATAAAGATCAATTATTTCTTTTCAAAATTTCTTATTTTATAAATATTTCCAAATCAATTTATAAGATTTTCTTTATAAATATCCATTCTATTTATAAACATTCTTTATTAACAGCCTTTGTAAATGCCAAATCCCTTTTATAAAACTTTTCCTTTCCAAATCTTTATAACTCATTTCTAAATTCTTTTATAAATATTCAAAACCATTTATAAACTCTTCCCATATTTAAATAAATTTACTAACTTTCAGATCAGTAAGATTCCCTCAATAAAACATAGATTATTAAAAATAACTTAAAATAATAATTATTATTTAAATAACCTTCCCTTTCATTTAGATTATATCTCATTTAAAATAATAACATTAATAATAAATTAAATTAATTTTAAACACTATTATTGCAAAAATAAGTTAACTTCACAATAATATTAATATAATAATTAATTAATTTTAAAACGTTATTAAAACAATAATTAATTAACTTTAAAATAATAATTAAATAACTTTAAGAATCATATTAATAAAATAATTAACTTTAAATCATTATTAAAAATAATTATTAATTATCTTTAAAATATTATTCTACTAAGTTATTTTCTTTTTAAATCTTATTGCTAAATAATAATTATCTTTAAACCTTATATTAAATTATCTATAAAATAACTTTCAAATCGATAGTTAGCTTTTCAAATTCGAAAGAGGGTTAACAATCACCATGGTACTTAAATAAGCTACCATATTATTCAATTTAACTTTTAAAGTTAATAACAGATATTTACACAATCCACAACTATGAAAATAAATCCAACACTTAACCATTATCGGTTAATATATCACTTATTCAAAGCGGGATATCAATTTACGAACTATAATCAAATATTTGAAACTATAAAATAGCAGAACGGGGGTTTATTCTGCTAATTAATTGCCAAATTAATTTAGTTAGCGGAACGGTGTTTTATTCCACTAATAGGTGTCCAATTACCATATTCAATCCAATTTAACTCAACAGCAATTTATTTTGTCAAATAAACATTCATATATAACTTTAAACGACGTTATTATTTAAAATAACGTAATTAAATTCTGTCCATTTCATATGTCATAAATTTGTACTTGTCCAAAGCTACCAACAAATTACATTAAAATGTTGTACTCGTCCATACAAGTACAATGCAAAAAATCCGCGGGTTGAGCGGATTTAATATGAATGAAATATGGTAGTTTATAATCTAACACATTTTATCTAAGTTAAAGTAACATAAAAAAATAAGGAACTCTCATCCAACCTAACACCTGCAAGCTTAACTTTGAAACGCGAGGCCCAAATTCATTTCTCAAACCTGAAGCTCCCCCTAGTATGCAAATGAACACATTTAGGTGGACTAATATGCAAATTCCTTTGCAAACTACAGTAGCCTCCTTTCCTAACATAACTTCCTCCAATTCTTTCTATCCTCATGCACGCACCTTCTACAACAGCAAGCACTCTTCGTTTCCTTTCCGAAACGCCTGCACCGAAGCCTCTCCTTGTCTCCTCCCTGAGCACCTCTGGCCTCCACCATGCCCATGCTGTACCTCCTACCCGAGTGGAATCTTATCCCAAATAATTTGATCATCATCTAGCTTCAAATGATAATAAGCATATTGTTTAACGGCGGAAATTCTATCGAAATAGAAAACCATCGAAAAATTTTGAAATAAAAATATAACCACAAGCGCACGGCGTACACTTGTAGTACGTGGCGAATACGGGTCGATCCGCAGGGAATTGTTGATTTAAAATTTCATATTCAATCAAATTATACCAAAGTCGAGAGATTGTTAAGCTAGGAAAATGAGAAAACTAACAACTACAAATGTGAATGAAAACTATGAGAATAAAATGACAATTTAGAGATAATTCCACTCTCTAGATCACATAAATCAACAAAATGAAGTTATGATCTCTCTTTTCTTGTCATTAGTGTAATTAGTTGATGTGCTTATCATAAGTATGATATATTTGTGCTATTAATTAGCACAATATAAACCATCAAACTATAACACAACCACTATTACACATTTAACACTCATGAAATATGACAACAAAGTTGAAAGCAAAATCTATTTTAAGCGTGGCCTATTAACTATTGTTTAGAAATATAGGCCATCAAATTTTAATTTCAACAATCACTTCATTACCATCATCATATGTAAATTAAGAGGTAATCATTGTTTGTGATTGTTTAAGCATAGCCTATTTGGTGTCAACAATATAGGCTATCAAATTCACATAAAAAACAATAAGTTAAACCACTTCATATTAAGCACAAAAAGAGAGCATAAACATCAAAATGTTGAAGCTACATGATTAGAGGCTTCATTACCCCTAAATTGAAGGGATTAGCCTCTCATTTGTGTTATCATATCAACACAAGTAGCATGCAACATGAAACTAAAAAAGAAGGAAAATGAAAGCTAATGGAAAAGAAAACTATTCTAATTGCATAAAAGAAAATCTACACTACTTGCATAAATAAACAAATCTACACTACTAATATGAAAGGAAATAAACAAAAGAAGAAAAGAGCATGTATTGAAAATTGCAAAAAGAAAAGATTACATAAAAGAAATGGCTAAGTAGCCATGAAAAGAAAGAAGAGAACTTGATTTATTTTTGAGCCTAAACTAAACTAAAGAGAGACTAAGGAAGAAGGAGGGTTACATGAAACATAATGGGTACTTATACATGTGTTAAACCCTAATTCATATTTTTGGCGAATGCCAAAATACCCTTGAGAATGTGTGGAGGCCAAGTAATCATTAGCTTATACTAATCATCATTTAAGTGTACATGAAGCCATTAATTCCATAAGCATGTGCATTAGCCTCTAATTTTTACATTAAGGTAGGTGGGTAGGTGGGGTCCTCCATTATCTTCACTTTGGATTATTTCCATCTTCATTTGTTCTCTTCACTCTTGTGCATGCATATATCATCATGAAACCACTTGTATATGAATTCAAATTCCTACAAAATAATATAGAAATTTTCAATTAAATTTTAGAAAACTAATATATGCACAAAAATGACCATTTTTCCCTTGGATGAAGATGAATATGTGACAATTTGAAATAATTTGAATTTTGGTTTAAACAAGTTAAAATACCCGATATGATCATTTATTTAATTTAAATAGATTAAATATGGTGGTAAAAATATGCACATTTACGTGCACATCAAATACCTCCATACTTATCTTTTTATTCATCCTTGAATAAACAAAAAACTAAGATAAATCCGTTTTCGTAAGGAGCACGATTGCATTGAGCGTATGCAACAAGCCGTTAAACCTCTGGTTGTCCCCAGTAGGACGAGTGTTGTCTCGTGAGGGTTTTCAGCGGATACTACCCACAAAATCCAAATGCAAGATAAAAATATTTACAGAATGCAAGATTTATTTACAAGGAGATGAATGCGTGTTTTTGAAAATAGTCACAAATGAAAGATTTACTTTTAAAATAGACACAAATAAGTTAAATATAGGTTTTGGTCATTATCTTGAAATTTAAGTCATTTACTCGTCAAAATTTCCAACAAAAATTAAGTTATTATAACAAATAGACTATAGTTTAACTCGTTGTTTCGGTTGATAACAAAGTGTAATTATAAAATGGATCCTTAGTTGATTATCAAAGTTTATCAAAGTGGTAATTTTTTTTCAATAACAAGTCAAATCAAATAAGTTAAAATTGTACTTGGATTTCAATTGCTTACTCTCTCCATTTCTTTTGAAAATTTTGTTGATATTAGCAATATTTACATATGCCTAACTCAGATAAACTGAGGCCAGATATATTACTCATCCACTGCCTTGTGGACTGATATGAGGGGAATACAGAGCGTGGCGAGTGAACACACAAGTGTGAACACTTATTGACTGTAAGCGTTATTAGTAAAATAATTTTTATATACACACCTAACTCAGATAAACTGAGGCTAGATATACCGATCGTGCACTGCCTTTCGGGCTTACGTGAGAAGGGTACAGAGCATGGCGAGTGAACACACGAGTGTGAACACATGACTCTAGGTATTTATTAAGAAAATATATACATATATACAAGAATTGTTTTTTGTGTTTTTGTTTTTTTTAGAAAGAGAGTTTCACAAAATCATCTTAGCATCATTTAACTTAGAAAACAAAAAAAGTTATATCCTTTACTTTAAATCAATCACTTTTTAAAACAAAGATTTTCAATTAGGATATATTTCATAATTATCACGTATGAATCTTCATATATACTAGTTAAACTATTGTTATTTGTAATCAAACTTCATTTTTATTTTTGTTAAGACAAATAAACTTTCAAATATTTCAATTTAATTAACCAAAACCATATATTTATCCTATAGTGTTTCTTTAAAAATAAATCAAAAATGCTTAAAAAAAATTTGAGATTTTTTTTAAGTTTTGGAAAGAAAAATTAAAAATAAACCATGAAAAATTGAAAAATGATGATGAGTCTCCCCCCACACTTGATTTTGACTGTGTCCCCACAGTCAACCCAAGTGAAAGGAGAAAAATAAAACAAAAATAAAAAGATAGCCTATATTTACATGAAGGTGAACGGTATTTACACGAGATCAGAAAGTATATCGTCAAAGCGTAAATGAAACGGTCTTCCAAAAACCGATTCATTTGCCTTGTCAAGTATACGAGACACAGCTTAAGCTCGAAAAATCAAACCATGAAAGATTTCAAAGTTGAATGTTGATATGGAAAAACGAATGTCATTTTATTAAAAATCGTACGAGTTGTTTTGTTTTCAATGATTTTTGGGGTTGATAAAACAATTGATTGAAATTCCAATTTATTTTCACCAAATTGAAAGTCAAGTTCATCATCAACAAAATTTTCAAAATTATTGATTTCAAAATTGAAATGGTGATTTACATCTTCCCCTTGAGAATTTAACAACTCTTCATCCAAAAGTCCAAAAAATTCATGTTCATTAAATTCGTCTTCCTTTGTTGGATTATCAACAACTTCATTGCATATCTCAAGTTCAAAATCCAAAGTTGTTGTATTCAAATTTTCGAAATCGAGAATAATAAGATCGAATTTTAAATTTGGTTCCACACCCTCAAAAGAATTGAAATCCAACTCAATTACCGTGTTTTCAACAACTTCATTAAGATTATTATTTTCAATTTCAAAAGTTGTTATTTGAAAATCGTCGATTTGGGTAAAAGATGGATTATTACTTAACTCATCACATGTTGGAATTTGATTTTGTTTTTCACGTTGTTTCTTATAAGTTTCAAACAATGAATCCGTGTGATCATCGTAAATTTCGTTCATTTGTTCAACAAAATCCAATTTATAATTATTAGCTTGAGGATTTTCGATTTGGATTTGTTGAGAACAAAAATTTTCACTTGCATCATAGTCGAGATTATTCCCATTGCCAAAATTATTTGAAAAGTGGATCACATTTTCGTTTTGAAATTCATTTTGGAGTTCAAAATTGAATTGGCATGGGTTATACTCGAAATCATTTGAATTTTGAAGTGAATTTAAATTTTGATTATTTTGAAAACTTTGATTTGAATCATTGCCCAAATATGAATTACACAAATCATTTATCATTTGATTTTGGTGTGTAGAGATTTCAAGTAAAGACGAAATGCTCTTTTCAAGACTTGAGGGTTGGTCAACGTTTTGAAATTTAGTGGTTCAAATTTTGAATCATTTAAACAATAATTGTTGTTAAAATATCCATACGAATTTGGAGTGAAATCATATGGATTATATTGATTTACACAACTACTATAAAATTCACGTAAGTGGGGAAACTCAGACATTTTCAAATGTTTTGTTTTGTTTTTTTTATCAAGGAAAAATATTTACAAAATGAATTTATTTTTCAAAATGGAAAATTGATTTTTTTTTTGTATTTTGATTTTTCAAATTTTTTTTAAAAAGGTTTTATAAATTTTTTTTGGGTTTTTGTTTTTCTAAATTTTTTTTTGGATTTTGAAATTTCAAAGAAAAAGGATTTAAAATTTTCAAAGGAAAAGGAATATATACAATTTTTTTAGTTTTAATTTTTTTTAAAATATGCATGAACTAATGCAACTAAATGAATGCAGTGGTTAATTACAAATGATTTATCCTAAGTTAACCCAAAATTGTATAATCACACATTGTCTTAGATAAACAAGATATTTCTCAACCAGGTAACGGATAGGATTTATCAGTGCACCACGAATCGCCGTAGCAATGCAGCCGAAGGTTTAAGTACCTTTAGAGGAACAACCACTATAATATTTACGAATCACCATAATATTTATAAATGGTTATTACTCTATCGTAGCCTAGACACCAAGAAATTAAATTGTTCAAAGAAGACAAATTATCAATATACAATTAAAAGTTATCGATGTCTAATCGTTATTATTAATCAAAATCTAGGATGAAATGCAAAGCAGAAGTTAAACGTGTATTAACAATGCAACTACGAATGGATTTTGTTTTATTTTATTTTTTGATTTTTGAATTTTTTTTATATACAAATGCAAATGCAAGCAATCAACAATGCAAGGAAAAACAAGAGATGAAAGCACAATAAATAGGGATTTAAAGCAGCAATATTTTTATAAGTAGGCAAGCAGTTATTTTTTTATTTGGCAGCAATTCTTCTCTTGAATTTCCCCTTCTGTAACCTGAAAGATAAAACAAAGATATATACATATTATATATATATATATATCAAAGAAGAAAGTAAGAAAAATGAAAACAGAAAAGAAATGAACCTAAAACAAAACGAATGAAACTATACAAATGAAAACAAAATTAAATCTAACTTGTTTTTTTGTTCTTTTTTTAAGGAAGAAGCAAAACAAATTAAAATGAAACGACTTGGTGTTTTTATTAAGAAATAAAACAAACACAGCTAAAAAAACATTTTTTTAGGGAGATACTCTTTGTTTTTTTTGAAAAGGAAACAAAATTTTAAAGTGAAGTTTTACTTTAATTTTTTTTAATGAGCTGAGAGTAAAGGAATAAAAAATAATAATAATAATCAACTAAAGAAACAATTTACTCAGCCCAAAACAATCCACATGCAAAGGTTCTCGGCCCACTAACCCAACCAAAAACAAAATTCTCTCCAGAATTATTATATGAGATTCACAACCCCTTTTCTGTTCAAAAATTACCAGAGAAATTTTTTGTTGTTCTTTTCGCTCCTCAATAATAATCCACCACACATAAATTCCAAACAACAATTTGCAAATCAAACCAAGCAATTGAATCTTCAGTCTGCGTTGGTCGTTGGGCAATTGTTCGATTATGATAACTAGTTGTAGGTGGTAATGATTTGGGATTCTGGGAGATGTGTTTGATGTGGTTGCTCAGACGAGATTGGAGGAGAGGTTCGCGATCGAAGTTGTGGTCCAGATGGCTTTGTGATGGTGATTGTTTTGTGACAGCAAATAAAGGTAGTTCGGGTTGTTGCAATTTTGGGGAGTTATGGTGGGTGCTGGTCAGGTTCTGGTTGTGGCAATGAGAAGCAGAAAGTTGGTAGAGTGGTTGAGATTGCTGTGTGTTGTGGGTATGGTTATTGGTGTAGTGGAGTTTGCAGTGAATGGCTGTTGGATGGTGGATTTGTATGATGAATGGTTAGGCAATTGATTAGGTTGTTGCGATTGCACTGGTAAGGCAAGGCGGTAGAAGTTTGATGGTTGTTGTCAATGTTGTGGTCAGGTAGGAAGATGACCAGTTTGAGGCTTGTGGTTGAGGTAGTTGGGTTGAATTGTGCACTGTAACCAGTGACAGTGGAGTTGTACAAGGTATGGTAGCAAGTCAGGAGCGTGGCAGATTGATGAAGGTGGAGATGACAATAGGATGATTGTGGTTTGAATTTGAGTTGTAGACAATATTGGTTTGCAGTGATAATAAGATGACAAGGGAAGGGGTAGTAAAGAAGCGTATGTTGATGGGTAGAGCTGTAGTGGCATGTGTTGGTATGATGTATATGAAGTGGTGTATAGGGTTGAGACTGTAAATGGTGTAGCAGTAAGGAATTGTTGAAGTTGAAGCACAGATGATGATCAGGGAAGTTTTTCAAGCAGAGGGAGGGGATGCATAGTCGTAACTGGAATGGAATTGAAAAGTTGAAATGTTGTTGGAAGAGGTTAATGGTATGATTATATGCAAGAGGAGGTTGTGAAGCTTGGTGATGATGCTTGCTGTTGGTCCAAGAAATATGTAGGTGGGAGATTGGCGATTGCAAAGGTGGTGATTGGAATTTAGCAAGCAGTATTGTGGAAGTGATGCTGTTTAAATGATGAAAGGAATGTAATTTGCAGTGTTGTTGTAACAGGGAACAAAAGTGAAGAAGTGCTTTTGTCAGAAATGGAGTGGGGAAGGAGGAAGGCACTTAGAAGTTGTTTGATGATATGGTAGCAGTTTTTGGTTGAAGGTGTATTGATGGTGGAAGTGCACAGACAGCAGTGTTGTGGAATTGTGATAGTGGTGGTTGTTGTTTGAAGGAAGAGTGTGGATGGTATGTTTGTTGACAATGAGGATGGATGGAAAGTGGATTGACAGTGATGGCCAGTAGAAGCAGTGGCAGTGCCAGTGAAACAGTGAAGCAAGACAGTGGTAGTAGGTAAGAGGGAAGATGGTGAGGATATGCGATGAAGTGAGGCAGGCAGCACCTCGGTGGTGGCACAGTAGTTTAATGGTTTTATCAGAGAACCAGGTGGGGTTGAGTGCAGTTTGACCGAGGAAGGTGCGAATTGGTGGTTGAAGTTGAAGTTGAAGTGGATAATGGGATTGATAGAGGCAAGGGGTAGGAAGTTGAATGGCAATAGGGTCAGTAATAGAATATGCATGTTGTGCACAGAGGAACTGTAGTGTACACAGAGTGAAAATGTAAAATGGCTTGTATTTAGACTGTAAAATTGCTTGTAATTGCAATGCAAAACAAAACAAAAAATTTGAAATGAATTGTTTTTCTTCAAATTGAAGTGTGTATATATTATTTTATAGAAAATATGCAAATGCAATGCAAATAATAAAAAAAAGAAACAAGCACACAACTAAATTTATACAACAAACATAGACACAATTTTTTTTAAATGCAAACACACACACAAAACAAAAACACAAAAAAACCAAACAAAAATAATTCGAAGAATAGAAAATCAAAATCAAAACAATTCCCCGGCAACGGCGCCAAAAACTTGTTTAACGGCAGAAATTCTATCGAATTAGAAAACCATCGAAAAATTTCAAAATAAAAATATAACCGCAAGCGCACGACGTACATTTGCAGTACGTGGCGAATACGGGTCGATCCGCAGGGAATTGTTGATTTAAAATTTCATATTCAATCAAATTATACCAAAGTCGAGAGATTGTTAAGCTAGGAAAATGAGAAAACTAACAACTACAAATGTGAATGAAAACTATGAGAATAAAATGACAATTTAGAGATAATTCCACTCTCTAGATCACATAAATCAACAAAATGAAGTTATGATCTCTCTTTTCTTGTCATTAGTGTAATTAGTTGATGTGCTTATCATAAGTATGATATATTTGTGCTATTAATTAGCACAATATAAACCATCAAACTATAACACAACCACCATTACACATTTAACACTCATGAAATATGACAACAAAGTTGAAAGCAAAATCTATTTTAAGCATGGCCTATTAACTATTGTTTAGAAATATAGGCCATCAGATTTTAATTTCAACAATCACTTCATTACCATCATCATATGTAAATGAAGAGGTAATCATTGTTTGTGATTGTTTAAGCATAGCCTATTTGGTGTCAACAATATAGGCTATCAAATTCACATCAAAAACAACAAGTTAAACCACTTCATATTAAGCACAAAAAGAGAGCATAAACATCAAAATGTTGAAGCTACATGATTAGTGGCTTCATTACCCCTAAATTGAAGGGATTGGCCTCTCATTTGTGTTACCATATCAACACAAGTAGCATGCAACATGAAACTAAAAAAAAGAAGGAAAATGAATGCTAATGGAAAAGAAAACTATTCTAATTGCATAAAAGAAAATCTACACTACTTGCATAAATAAACAAATCTACACTACTAATATGAAAGGAAATAAACAAAAGAAGAAAAGAGCATGTATTGAAAATTGCAAAAAAAAAAAAGATTACATAAAATAAATGGCTAAGTAGCCATGAAAAGAAAGAAGAGAACTTGATTTATTTTTGAGAACTAAACTAAAGAGAGACTAAGGAAGAAGGAGGGTTACATGAAACATAAGGGGTACTTATACATGTGTTAAACCCTAATTCATATTTTTGGGGAATGCCAAAATACCCTTGAGAAAGTGTGGAGGCCAAGTAATCATTAGCTTCTACTAATCATCATTTAAGTGTACATGAAGCCATTAATTCCATAAGCATGTGCATTAGCCTCTAATTTGTACATTAAGGTAGGTGGGTAGGTGGGGTCCTCCATTATCTTCACTTTGAATTATTTCCATCTTCATTTGTTCTCTTCACTCTTGTGCATGCATATATCATCATGAAACCACTTGTATATGAATTCAAATTCCTACAAAATAATATAGAAATTTTCAATTAAATTTTAGAAAATTAATATATGCACAAAAATGACCATTTTGCCCTTGGATGAAGATGAATATGTGACAATTTGAAATAATTTGAATATTGGTTTAAACAAGTTAAAATACCCGATATGATCATTTATTTAATTTAAATAGATTAAGTATGGTGGTAAAAATATGCACATTTACGTGCACATCACATACCCAAATGCCGCTAATGAAATCCTAGCATAAAACAAACCCCAACTCCACATTTCTCCTTTCAAACTTATTCCAAAACAAGTACCAGAGAGACAAATCACGAGGCTAGGAACCCCAATTAGTAAAAAGGGAAGCAAGTAAGCACATTCATAGTATTAGGCACTCCTAAAAAATTGTGCATGTCAGCAAATAAATGGTAGTTTGGAGAATGAGAAACTTTAGGAGTTAGCAGCATAAAGAAGAAGATGACGAGAAGAGACACAAGGACAATGTGGCACTGATCTTATCGCCTGAAGAAGTGGTGGCGCTCCACTATTAAATTCATTAACCTCCTTTTTATGGTATATTTTCCATTTCCAGAGAGTGAATGTGAAGTGTTATCAATTTTGCTTGTTCGTGCTTTCTGTGTCCATATATAAATAAAATGGATACAAATTAGTTCAAGCCTACGACAAATATTAAATACAAAAGCAGAAGAATTGAATGCAAAGCCTCCAAATGAAAATGCAAAGGACGTGGAGAAGATATACATTAAATGCTAGCCCCCAAAATGTCGCAGAGCAGGGGAAAAATATATGCGAATAGATATTGGTTGATATGGAGATTTTTATTTTAAAGTTTTTGGAGTACGACGCTACACATATCCCGTTCGCATATGAGCCGCAAACGATAGAAAATAAAATACAATCGCGTAGAACAACATAACGCGATCTCAAAATGAAAATAAAATAGATAAGTTAACTTATTCTGTGAAATTTCAAAAGTACCGACGTTTGCCGCAAAAAGCGTCAAACGAAAATATATTTATTTTCCAAATTAAAAATTATGAAAAATTCTAAAAATTAAATTAAAAATACGTCATTGAAAATCAAGTCTTAGTTTGAAACAGATAATTTATCATAATTTAAATTCAAATTCGAATATCTAAACAAATTAAATATTCCAATTCAAAGACCCAAAATACGGGTTGTTACATCTTGAAATCTAGAGTACACGTCAATTATAGTCTCATCTTGCTTTATTCTAAAATTTTGAAATTTATTTTTAAGCAAAGAAATCTTGCTTTGTTTGACTTTGTTTGTACGTTCATGAGTTATTTTAAGAGTAAGCCAAATTTCAGATGTAGACGTACACATACTAACTTTGTTAAACTCATTTTTGTCTAGAGAGAAAAAAAAGCATGTTCATTGCCTTAACATTACTAGTAGCATCAATTTTCTGGGTGTTTTCCATTGTGCATATTTAGTGGTAGGTACAGTGTATTCTTGTTGAGTGATATTTCAAGTGTCATAACCATTTGCTTGGATATATATTCTCATCCTAGTTAACCAATAATTATAATTTAATATATTAAATAATGGTGGTCGTGCAGTAGATTGACCTTCAACAAAAGTCGAAGTGGTGCTATCCATATTACTTGAATTATCAAAAACTTTGTTACAGTTATATGATGATCTCGCTTTGATACCAAATGAAAGTATCTATGGATCGAGTAATATGAACAATTCTACTAAATTAAAGCTTGTATATAATAGTAGCATAAATAAATAAAGTAAATATAATAAAAACGATCACATCGGAAATTTTTATACTGGTTTGAATTTCCCATTCTACGTTCAGTCCTAGATTACCTCTGGATTTTGAACAACACCCTCACTTAACCTGAAGAAATAGGTATTACAATTGCCTGAGCCGCCGAATAGGACTTCCTGCCTAAAGATCTCCAACATGACTTTGATCACAACGATTTGCTAAGTTTGTGACTTCGTATGCTCTTGAATAGTATGAATGAGTCGATAATTATATTCTTCCTTTAAGTGGTATACTTGTGTATTCGTGAAGAATTGGAAGTGAGTTTATCACAAGAGAAGTATATATGAATGTGCAAGTGATCAAATTGAAAGCAATCTAAATATTTTCAGTGCTTAGAGAATTCAAAACAAGATATTGAAAATAGAGAGAGTAAAAAAGTTATGAATTCAAGAATAGAGATTTTTTTATACAGAGAATGAGTAGATGCAACTATTAGTGAAGCATTATAACTTATCGAAGAGTTGCAGCCATTGTTGGAGGGAAGTGTCTCTTCATGGTGGAGAAGATCCCTTCAAAATTTCAAATAAAAAATGACTATTGCAACGTTCAGTCGACTGATGTAAGTGATTTAGTAGACTGAATTACATGGTTTTCTATCCCGTAAGAAAACATTATAATAAAACCCTGGTTTCAGTCAACCGAATATGCTAAGTTAGTCGATTGAACCCTATTAAGTAATATTTGTGCAAGTGTATATCAATCGACTGAATTGCACTTTTCAGTCGACTGATATGTGTTATTTTTGTTTTTCAACACTTTAAAAATATTTCGATTGTGTGAATGTGTATGTATACCACTTTGAAGAGATTTTAACATGTATATACTCTAGACTAAAGACTCTATGACTGATATTATAGTCTTTTGTTACCATCGTCTTTGTCTTCGTCATGTATATCTCTTGTATAGTTGATATCATTTCCTACAAATGTCGATAATATACACAATACATTGTTGTAGTTATCACTATAAAAACATCAAAATATGAGTTTCTAACAACGATGTGGTTCACTTGGCTTCTGTCAAGATCCATATCGTCTTTTGATCAGCTGGCCAAAAAGTTTGTTGACCAGGTCTGTTTTCACGCTACTCTCCCGAAAGACGTGATGTTGTTATCAAACCTCTTCTAGGAGCGGGAGTGTCGCTGAAGTATTTTTTGAATAGGTTCAATATGGCAGAGTGAGCAATGCGAAGGAGGATATTGTGCTAATGGCACTAATTCGGGGGGGGGGGTGCATTGGGACATCGATTTTGGAAGATGGTTGAAGATGAAACCACCACCAACTATGGATGATTTTTTATAGGAAGGCGATGCAGTTCTTGCACTTAAAAGAGGAAAATGCGTCGGTTGGAAAAAATGGCAGAAAGCAGTCTAGCAAAGTTATTCAAATTAATGTTGCAGTAAGAAAACCGAAGGAAGTTCCTACAATGTAGATGTAAATGTTGAGAACAAAGGCAGTGTGCAAAAAAGGGATAACCAAAGGAGTGGAGATTTTAAATTTAACCTCAAGAAGCATCCCAGATTTCTAAAATATGAGGACTATACACCGTTGAATAGCACAGTTGAAAATAAATACCTTGTCATGCACGACACAGAACAGTCTATGTGTGTGTATAATTATACATGTTGGCTCTGGGCTAGCACGCAGCGGATTAAATGGGTTAAATTCAAAAAAAAACCATTTTGGATATTATTGGGTCTATGAACTCTAAATTGATTTAGATCTGATCTAAATTAATTTTAAATATAATCATCAGTTTTGTTTAATTTATAAATAAAGTTTTATTTTGATATAATATTTGTGTTATTTAATATGTACATGTGTATTATATACAGATGTATGTGTATGTGCACGTGCAATATATACAGTGCGCATGGTTTAACATGTCTGTATCTTAGTGTTGGGATTTACCGCAACGGACATGTTAGCCCCTCCATATACATATGTTTTGTCTAATGTAAATACATACATACATACATACATACATACATACATATATGAAATATATAACATTAAATTCACACACACACATATATATGTATATACAATAATGCAAAGGTATATTAATATTTAATTCAGAATGTGTGGTGGAAATTAGGGAGGATTAGAGGTGTAGCCAATCCTTGCCCATATATGTATACATAATACACACACACAATATCTGTGCAGTTAAAGCGCCCTGCCGCTCCATAGCGTTTGAGGTGCGAAAAGTTGTAGCGGAGATATATCGGGGATATAGCAGGATATAGCGGACTACTTTAGAAAGAGGAATGATGAATATTCTACATTAAAAAGAGGAATAAGTATTACTCATTGTTTCCCACCAAGCAAAACAAGTTATAATAAAGTAAAGATAAACAAAGTTGACACTTAAAAAGTAAGAACTAGTTATAATAACCAACAACGTATATCATTGTTACATCAACTTTGAAGTTACCATAAAATTTAAAAACAAGACATCAAGAAAAGTGCTTATTTATAAGAAAGAGGGATATAGCGGGGCAACGAAATCGGGGATATAGCGGATTATTGCCACAATATCGGGGATAATAGCGGATCCGCTATATTGGGCCGCTTTATAGGAATATCGTTGCCCCAAAAGTCCGCTACGAGATATATCGGGGATATATCGGGGCAATATCGGGGAATTGACTACACAACACAATATATATATATATATATCTGTGCGTGTGCGTGCGTGTGTATGCATGCATGCATGTATGTATGTATATGCATAAAGTAATCCTTTAAACAAATGTAGATATTTAAATTCAATTCAAAATTTAAATTTCAAAAATAGATCTAGATTTAAATATATTTTTATTTTTTTCAGAAAAATATGTGTTCCTCCATATGGAGGAGAGCACTCATGTAATTATATTCCACAGTTAAAAAAGAGCTACCAACAGCCTGCTTGGTGACTATATCCCATGAGCCCCTACAAAAAAGACCTCCCAAAAAACTAAAAAAATAATCTAAAAAGCCTGAAAAGAAATAAATAAAACAAAATGGTGGCCATAAAAATCGACAGTAATAATGGAGAAGGGGTCGGGATGAGAGAAAAAGCCTCGTCCAGTCTTCAAAGAGAAAGTGAATATTATGAATAACTGTCAAGGAAGTCCAAATAAGCTATAGAAGGCCTTGTAGCATATGAAAGCTTGGCTCATCCAAGCTTATCCAAGGAATGAGAACATCTAAGTCGAATATCCCAAATCAATAGCTAACCGAAAAAAATCAAATGGACAATGTAAGGCTAAAATGTATATATGTATATAAGTCTATTATATACATATATATGCAAGAGGGGAAAACGTAACATGTATGAGCAACATCAACCTAGATATGACATGAATCATGTGAGGAAATAAACCTACATGTTACTTCAAAAAATCCACCTTTCAACTAAGTCGAAAGGTTCTTAAACAAAGACCAAGAAAGAAGAGTCCAGACAAAACCTTTTAAAGGAGTCGAAGGGATGCTGCCATCAAAGTTTAGAAACCTCAAAACCTTTCGAAGGAGCTAGAAGGTCTCTTCTATCAATATTAAGAAGGTTTCAACCTTTCAAAGAAGATGAAAGAGTCGAAAGCTGCCTTCCGCCTTCATTCACAACCTTTCGAAGAAGACCTTTCAGTTGAGTCAAAGCAACATCTTTCGAAGACAAAGGGAACATCTACTTGCATATGTGCCAAACTTTTTGACACCTAAGGTTTCACTTTTGTTTGAAATACTTGAAAGCAAAGCATTGGCCATAGTAACCTTTTCGAAAGCATAGCAAGCCTTTTGAACCGGTCAAAGACCCATCCAGGACACCTTTCGACAACATTGAAAGGAACCAGGGTTTCGACCATGTCAAAAGGTTAAGAGAGAATGAAGGAATTGCTTGAGCATGACAAGAAGAACAAGAACACCTTTCGACAACATCGAAAGGAGGCATGGCTTTGGACAAGGTCAAGAGGTTCATAACAGCATATGAAAGGCAAACCTTTCGACAATGTCGAAAGGCAAACCTTTCGACAATGTCGAAAGGTTCAAACAACATATAAAAGGCAAACCTTTTGACAAGGTCGAAGGGTTCAAACAGCATATAAAGGGAAACCTTTCGCCGTAGTCGAAAGGTTCATAACAACATATAAAAGGGGGACCTTTCGACCCGGTCGGAAGCAAGGGCGCAAAAGGAGGGCTGCCTGCCTCTATAAATAAGACCCAAGAGGTCTCGTTTTGGGGATCCGATCTCTCTCATTCCAAACTTATATTTTCTTTAACAAATCATTGTAACCCTAATTGGGTGATCATTTGGGAATTTAATGAAATAAAATTTCTTTGGATGGAAAAAGGGAAGTCTTGAGCATTGTTGATCTCTTTACTGTTTAATAAAGCTTTTGTTGGATTAACCTTTATATTTTAGGTTTAACTCCATCGAAAGGAACCTATCGACAAAGACAACACATCTTCAGGTTTTAATAACTTGTGAAACCTTTCGAAGCCATCAACTCTGTGATCTAAAGCTCTCGACAAGGTCGAAGCATGTTCTTTAAACACCAAAACCCGGACTAATAGATTTAATCCAAAGGAAGTCGTTCCCTTAGCTTTCGACAAGGTCGAAACCTATTCCAAATCCACTAGAGTATACAATTTCCTGCTTAAACCCAAGGAAAGCTACCACCCAAGCCTTCAAGAAGGTCGAAATCTACTTTAAAAGAACTTTACTCAAGAAATTTCAATCTAATCGAAAGGAAAGCTTTCGAAGGAGATCTCATTCTAACTCAATTGGATCGAAAGGTTACTTAACCCAGAGACTATACCTTTCGACGTCGTCGAAAGGTTTGATTTGAGGAATATCAACAAATAAAGCCGAATTGGAAGGCAACTCCTAAGGGATTCACTCTCACCATTCATACAAAAGTTTATTCATCCTTTTTAGCATTACTGTGGGGTGTTGATAAGAAATCTTTTTAACATTTTTGGCACTAGTAGGAGGGCTTGAACCTCTGATTTGGATACAACCTCGACACTGCTAATCTCTAACCCTACTTAAGTTAATTCAACTTCAAGTTTATATGCATTTGTAAATCATGGCTACAAGAATTAAGAGATCTAAACAAGGGTCATCTGAACCATATTTGTCAAGGCTCCCTTAAACAATCATCAAGAACTCCAATCAAGATGAAGAACAGAGATTAAGGCTCGAAGCCCTAAGAATTATAAACAAGAAGAAAGAAGAATTTTATGATCCTGAGAAATGGAGTCTAAATCCTTTTCATGTTGGTCCTACCCTTATCTTTGCACTTGGAAAAAGGACAAATGGAAGTGACAATGTCTTTAATCAAATTAGAAGAACCATTCAACATTATTCAAAAGTCACAATCTTTGAGAGAGAAATAATGGCTGATTACAACGCCTTTGCAAATAAATAGCCACAACCAATTGTAAAGAGAACACTTCCTACACAAGATGTACAAAGAGTGCTAAAAAGAAAAGCAATTTAGGGGCATGAGAACATAGAGCCAAGGAACAAAAAGTCAAGAAGCCATCCGCAAGAATCAAGCTTCAAGTCTAGACTTCCAAAGGAGTGCAACTTAACAACATCAATTGAGAACGTCTACTTGCTTACAAAGGATGAGCTCAACTATTGGCCTTCATAGAAAATGAAGCCAAAAAATGAAAGGAATTTGGGAGGATCCTACTGCCAATATCATATGATGAATGGTCATGAAACCAACCATTGCAGAGCCTTAAAGGCGACGATCATAAACTTCCTCCATCAAGGAAAAATCCATGAGTTTGTAAAAAGAATTTGAGATAAAGGCAATAAAGAGCAACTTTCTATAAAGAGAAAATCTACATGGTTGGGAGTGAAATGCTCCTTATATTTGGATACTACCTAAGATGGTAGAAAAGCCTTTGTCCGCGCTGAGATGGCCAAGGCAGAGCAACTCCTGGAGGAAGGGCGGGTAAGCCTTTAGCCGCACCGTAAGATGGCCAGGTTAAAGCACCGGACAAGCCCTTGGCCGCGCCTCTGGTCAGGTCAAGGCACCTTCTAGAGGGAGGATGGAGTAAGCCTTTATCCGCGCCATAAGATGGCCAGGTTAAAGCACCAAACAAGCCCTTATCCGCACCACGCTATGGCCAGGTTAAGGCACCTCCTGGAGGGAGGACGGAGTAAGCCTTTATCTACGCCATAAGATGGCCAGGGTAAAGCACTGAACAAGCCCCTGTCCGCGCCGCAAAAGGGCTAAGGCAGGGCGCCTCCTGGAGGGAGGTCGGGTAAGTCCTTGGTTCCGGCCTCTAAGATGATCTAACCAAGAGCACCAAACAACAATGGACTAAGAAGTCCAGGCCCAAGAAGATGCCCGTCAAATAGTGGACTAAGACGTCCAGGCCCAAGAAGAGGCCCGTCAAATAGTGGACTAAGATGTCCAAGCCTAAGGGGAAGCTCATTCAATAAAGGACTGAGACGTCCAAACCCGAGAAGAGGCTTATCAAATCATAAACTAAGATGTTCATGCTCGAGAAAAAGCATATCCGATCATGGACTCAGACGTCCTAGCTCAAGAGGCAGCCAATCAGATTATTTCTATATATATTCAAAACCTGAAGGGTTCATATATGTCAAAGAAGACAGAAGCAAAGGAGTAGAACGGAACTTCGCTTATTATTACCCGAATCTAGGTTTCGGGACTCCCATTTCTAAACATCAGCTATTAATATCCGAATGAGGGTTTCGGGTCTTTCATATGTGAATTCCATCATCTAACGCCTGAATCTGGGCTTTGGGTCTTTATCAATCACTGACTTATTATACCCAAATCTGGGTATCAAGACTGCTGCATATGTAAACCCTAATCTGGGTGCAAGGTCATTGGGTTTCTATTAATCCCAAATGCCCAAATATGGGCTAAAGAATATCATCATAAAGAATGCTGTTAAGAGTTTCCGAATGGGAACTTCGGTTTTCTAACTTTTTAAATCCATTAATGTTGAGGAATGCGTCGAAGAGTTATGTAACGAACGCGATTTTTCGTCGCTCGAAAGTCGACATTAATACGTCCACTGTATCAACTGCCGAGCAATCGAATGCCGGAAAACCGAATTGTTATGGAGAAAAAGAAGAGGTAGAAGAAGACAGAAGAAAAAGAAAGAAGAAACAACAGAAAACACAGAAACAGAAACAATATCAGAATCTCACATTCACAGCGGAACAACATATAATAGATAAATGAATAATCTTTAAATCAAAGAACTATATCATTTTATACATTACATCATCATCATCAGATTTTATAACAACAATACAACACTGGACAGTTATATAAACATGTCCTCATACAGAATACACAGCGGTATAAATAATACCATATACAAATACTATGCCTCGTCATCCAGCTCGCCAATGAGCTCCATAGCATCCTGAATCCAAAATGACCTGATAACCTGACTCTAGACTGCCCGTGTGGAAATTGGTGGGCACCCAGAGTTTAGGAAGGAAACAATAAACTCCAGGTCAGTCATGGTGACTGGTGTGAGAACTTAAAACAGTTTTATCTTTAAAGCACAACAACAACAAAGCAAGTAGAAAATATCCGCAATGCTTTTGGAAAATGAAACTACCATAAGACCTCTCGCCACACACACAATGCAAACGCAGAATTGGAGGAGATTTCTTCTTATGATAGTCAAACATGCTTACTACGCAAATCATTGAATTTGATATTATTATTTGTGCATAGTGCAGAAAACATTTCGAAAATACAATATTAATCTTAGCCAGCATAGGTACCATTATATTATGCCTATTATAGCTGCCTCCTGAGGAGACAGGTTATACAAATTGCAATCGTAAAGGGTTCATATTGTTTCTTTGGATTTCCAACAAATGGTCAGGCTAAGGAACTTCCTTTCCTACTGCCGAATGGGATCGCCTCTGGCTGGACGTCCCGAGAGACAACTGCTCTCTGCCAACACAACGCCGGGTTACCTCTGTCACTGGGTAACTACTACTTGAGTATGCCATACCCCGGTCCTTTTGGACCTTTATCTGAGCGCTCGGTAATCAACATCACACATAATAAATAAAGTGTGTCCACATGAGTAAGTATATGGGCTCCATACCATGATACTACCCTTTTCCAGAAGGAAATGACATACCCTAAAGGGAGCGACCCTCATAACCTTGCCGCAAATTCCTGTTTCGACCATTTCCGGGTTGTGAGGCTCCGACGAAGTCTCGTCCACAAAGCTACGTTTTTTACAAAGCCACGCTTTGATAATAAATGATCAAATAAATGATCATCACACAGCAACACTCAGCATGCCACATTACCAAATTGGGAATATCGCTGATAAATTTCAACTACATAACCTCTGAGCTTGTACGTCTCAGAGAAGGGTGTTAAGCTAAGAGAATAAATTCTCCGCCACCAAACAGAAATGTATTTGAAAGAAATCAGCTTTATATCTCAAAATGTAATGTCAGACACGTAACCATACAAGTCTGTTCCGGGTTCGAACAGAACCGAAGGCACTTCCAAAGAAGCCCTTGCAATCTAGGTATTCACAATCCCGATAAAACTTCCCATCACAAAGGGAATCTCTATACCGTAGCTAACGGTGCAGAAAGAATCGATAGGTCATTCCATCGTTTTCATAAATACCCGGTCTTCACCACCGGTCTTCAATACGATCCATATCGTCGTATCACTAATTCGGAATGGGTTATATGACACAAAGGTCTTTTCCCGGCTAACCCGAATAGTGAGCACAATATTTCAAAACATCTGGATATGGGATTTCAATTAAGTCACAACTTATTACCCAAATCCTTTCCTTCAAATGGTTTAAACAAATTACCATTTTAAATCTTTAAACAAAAAGATTTACTTCACAAAGTTTACCCAGTTTCACAAAGATTCATTCACAGATTTCCAAATCAGTTTCCATTTCAATTTGATTAACTCATTAAATCTTTAGATTAAGATTTAATTTATAGCTTTCAAAACTATTCACAATTCAAGTCTTTTATCATATAAAAGATACACCATTTTAAAATCTTCTTTGATTTCAAAATAAAGTTTAATCATCTTCACAAAGGTTAATTCATAGTTTTTCAAACTATTTACAATTTCATTTCAACTTGGATTGTTTCGATATAAGTTGGAAATATTTCATTTCAACACAAATTGGAAATCCTTTCACTTTATAAAAGCTATTATTATTTGGAAACAGATAGTTTTCGTTTTGGGAAAAACTGGTTACATTTACACAGGTTAAAGCCATTCAAGTATAAACTTGAATTATAAATTTAAATTTCCCCAAGCTCGTATTTTAATTGGTTAAAAACCCATATAAACACCTTTTATAATTATAAAATCTTTTAAACCAAAATTCCCAATTCATTGAATTCAATTTCAAAATATTGAATTCAAAATTTAAATCAAATGATTTAAATTCCAATTTCATTAAGTTATTTAAAATAACTTTTATTTTTGAAACTCATTTTCAAAACTTTCAATTTCAATTTCAAAACAATTTTGGATTCAAAAATTCAATTTTCCAAAATTGATAAAAATATGTGACTTAACCGATTTCCACGTGAAATCCACATTTGTGTGTGTATTGTGTAGTCCACGGTTTAACACAATAGTGCACAATCATTCAACCATCATAGATCAAATATAACAATATAATTGATAAGCGGTATAAACGATAACGCTTATCTTTCATTCACAGATCACAAATATATCATATCACAGATAAACAAAATACAGATCACACACAAATCAGAATATATCACAAATGCATCACATATCAAAGATGTCAAACAATTCAACGTCCAAAATAATCCAAACATCCATAAGTAGGATTAATTAAATTATTTGATTAATACAAATCAATTTCACAAATATTCATTTTTCAACTCCAAATCAATTTTCAAATTTATTTTCAAATCCCAAATAAAATTCCAATGAATTTTCAAAAAAATATTTCTTTTTAAAATAAATTCTTTTATCTCTTTCAAATCTATTTAAAAATCCAAATTTAAATAAATTTTCAACTTATAAAAATATTTCCCAAAATCCATTTATAATAAGATTTTTATCTTTTAAAACCCCTTTTTAAATATATCCAATTATCAAAAATAAATATTTCAATAAATTTTCAACTTATATTTTCAAAAATCCAATTTTAAATATTTCTGGTATCCATCGATACCAAAAATGTCTTCGGCTAATTTATAGCCGTCTACAGATTCAATCACAATATAATCACACGATGATTATAAATAAATCAACACACAACATTGAAATAAATTCAAATGTTTGAGGAATCCAGTTGGATCCCTCCAACCTGTTTCCCTGCATCCACAGATGTTAGCACAATACCAATTTCACTTCACAATGAAATTATCGCGGTATATGGGATTTATAAATATTATCCGCTATTATGCGGCGCAATAGGGTCTCATCCGCTATACAATGCGGAAAATCAACTCCAATATATACATATTCCAATATATATATATATATTGCTATATACATATATAATACCAATTCCACTTCAATGTGAAATTATCGCGGTATATGTTTTTAATAATTAACCTCCGCTTAATATACGGCGTATAGGGTCTATTTAACACGATAAATAGCAATCATCATTCAATCATCACAATCAACACTATCAACAATTTTAAATCTAACTATTTAAAATTTAAATCGAAACAAAACATTCGATTGGGTGAGAAGTTCTCACCTTTGCTGTAGTTGTCGCGATAGCGATTTATTTCGATTAAAATTAAACGAACGTTTAATTTTAATTAAAATTTTCACTAGCTCAAAACAATTCCAATCCAACTCCATCTCGTAGTGCTCGTCCATATGATTCCAACGCAATTTGTTTCGTAATTTTTCGACCTCGTACGAAAAAGATATGACATTTTAAAGTTTATACGAATTTTAATATAAAACGATTTACAATTTTTTTAATTATTTTTCAACCTTTTAATCTCTGGCCGTTAGATTTCAAGCTTCATCAATCAGGGCCATGCCCTTCTTCCTTCTCTCCCTCCAGGTTATCACGTTTCCAACTTGAAGAACCCATAGCCGCCCGAACTAGGGTTTAATATCGCGGTCACGTTCTTCACTTTGGCGATGATCAGCAACTTCCACTCACACACCCTCGACAAGAGCTACCCACGGCTGAAGCAAGGTGGAGCTCGGCCTCATCTAGGCACAGAAAAACATGCCCAAACCCCATATGAACGCAACCCCCTAGCGGCCACCACGACGCTCCAAATCTAATCTCCACCGTTGATCTTCAAGGACTCGATGCCCTCTACAAGTTTGTAGTTGACAACTTTCTCTAATTGTTGATGGATCATGAGATATTAGAGGAGAAAGAGGATTGATTTCTGGCCATTAAAGACAATAGAGGCGGCTGGACTGAATTAGGGTTAGGGTTTGATTTTTGTTTGCAAATTGGAGATGTGAGGTCCTTATATAGAAATTTTCCAAAATTACTATTCACCCGAATTTTTCCGAAGCCCAAACGAAGCGTGCCGGCTGACGTTTCTAAGGTTTACCCCGCGTTCCGAACACAATGGAATGTGTTTCGAGAGCTAATTCGATCATCTGTGCGAGTTATGAAATTAAACGATCAAATTTAAATTAAACCGATTTAAAACGATTTCGATGCGTTTTGGCTTGCCCCGGACAAACCGTAAATCCGATTGACACGAAATTTGAAATATTACAATAATATCACATTACGGATCCGATGAAACTAGTTTCGTCGAAATCCGAGACTGTTTGAAAATTGACCATTTTCACTAGTCGATTTAATATTAAAATATTCAATTTTCACAGTTCAACTTTTAATTCGATTTTAAAAGTTCACAAACATCATTCTAATTCCAATATAATTTAATATAACTTTTTAAATCATTTTTTAATCACATTTAATTCAGATTCCAATTATTTACCCAAATTCAGGTATTAAATAAATAATTAAATCGCCCAATTAAATCACTATATCAAAATTAAATTAATTCGACTTCCAAATCTTGCTTATTAATTTTTAAAATTAATTAAATATTTGAATTTCAAATGACGGAAATTCTGGGTCGTTACAAGTTATTACTTCAAAATTTTCAAACCCTGACTTCTGATTCAGGTTCATTGTTAAATAAAGGTTACATTCTAATATTTATACCCCTATGATAAAGTGGAATTTTCTATCAGCAAATTTCAAACTTTCCAGCCTAGTGGAAGGAGTTACATTCTTGATCATCTCTCATCATGGTTAAAGATGAGATTTTACCATTTAGTTTAAATTATTTTTCATACAATTAACAGGATGGACTGTTAATCTAAGCAAATAACGTACATAGACAAATATGTCGATTTCAAGCTAACAATTAGAAATATTGTTTGCTACATGCTTTTCAAGAAAATCAGAACAACAAGGAATAACTGATGTGCACGTAAATGTGCATATATATACATCCATATTTTATCTCTTTTTATTTAAATAAATATCATATTTGGGCATTTTAACATGTTTAAAACCAAAATTCAATTAATTTCAAATCATCATATATTCACCTTCATTCAGGGGCAAAACGGTCACTTTTGTGCATGTGTAAATTTGAAAATTTTTACTTGCACATTTTTGATGAATTTTATAGGAATTTGGATGCATATGGAAGAGGCTTATATGAAGATACATGCATGCACAAATGAATACAATGGAAAGAAGAGGGAAATAATTCAAAGTGAAGATCATGGAGGACCCCACCTACCCACCTACCTTAATGTACAAATTAGAGGCTAATGAACATGCTTATGAAATTAATGGCTTCATGTACACTTAAATGATGCTTACTAGAAGCTAATGATTACTTGGCCTACACACTTCCTAAGGGGTATTTTGGGAAGCTCCCTAAAAATAGAATTAGGGTTTTATGCATGTATAAATAGCCCTCTTATGTACATATAAATCATCTTCTACTCTTTGATTTTTGTTAGGAAATTAAGAAAGTAAGTTGTAAACACAAATCAAAGTGAAATAAAAATGGCTTCCAAGCCTCTTTCTTCTCTTTTTTCTACATGCTTTTCCTTGCTTTTATGTGATGTTTATTTATATGCTCTCTTTCTTTTCATGTTCATAGTTTAGATTTAGATTTATGCACTAGTTTAATACATTTCCTTCTAGTAGTTAATCTTCCTTTTCTTGTTGGTTCTTTACTTTACTTCATTTTCAATGTTGAAATCTCTATGTGTGAAATGATAACACAAATGAGGAGCTAAACCCCTTCAATTTAGGGGTAATGAAGCTCTCAAATATTATGTGATTTCAATATTTCTATGATTTAAGATTTCTTTGTCTATGCTTCATTAAAGTAAATTTGATGCAAGTTTTTACAAGTGGGTTTGATAGCTTATATTGCTTATGCAAATGAGCTATTCTTATTCAACATAAACACAATTTACATCATCATTTGCTAATTAATTTTTGATTTTGAAATGAAAGTAAAAATGAAATTTGATGATCTATATTACTAGTTACAATAGTGAATAGATCATACTTAAAATAGATTTTGCTTTGGCTTCATTTTCATAAGAATTATAAGTGGTATAATTGTTGTATTATAGTTTGATGGTTTGAGTTATGTTAATTAATAACATAAACAAACCATACTTATGATAAATACAATAATTATTTTACTCAATATCAAAGCTAGAGATCATAAATCATTTGTTTGTTGATTTACAAAAATATGAGAGTGGATTTGCCTCTAAATTGTTCTCTTGTCTAATTGTTTTTAAATCAGATTTTAATTCTAGTTTTAGCTTCATTTTATTTCTAGTTAACAATTCCTCCTCCATTTGGTCTAATTTGATTGAATAGATTTTTTAAACTCTAACAATTCCATGCGGATCGACCCGTATTCACCACGTACTACAAAGTGTACGCCGTGCGCTTGCGATTATTTTTATTTCTAAATTCGTTCGACGGTTTTCTAAACCGATAGAAAATCCGTCGACGAACAAGTTTTTGGCGCCGTTGCCGGGAGTTTGCTTTGATTTTAATTTTCTATTCTTCGAATTATTTTCATTTGATTTATTGTGTTTGTTTTGTGTGTTGAGTGCATTATTAAAAAAATTTGTGTGTTGATTGCTTGCATTTGTTTGTGTGATTATTGTGTTCTATTTGTTTTTGCATTTGTATTTTTCTTTAAAAAAATAATATTGCAACATGCATCTTCCTTTCAAAACAAATATTATTAACTTCAATAGTATTTATATTTTCAAAAACAACACACACTCTTGCATTTCTGTTTACATTTCTGTTTCTCTGTTTCACTCTTTCCATTTCACTGTCACTGTTGAATTTCTGCACATCTTTGTGCACCATTACAAAACACACCACTGTGTACTGCTCCAAACCTTCACAACCATTTCATCTACTTCCATCACTACTAGACCATTTCCCACCTTATCATTAACCATACAACATACTTCACAACCTACCATTTCATTGCTGCCAATCAAATTCCCCAAACTGATCAACTGCCTCGAAAACCCGTCCACAACTTCATCATTCATATCACCATCAGCCTAGAACTAACTGTGTAACCATACTCACACTACAGTCCCTTCCTCTGCCTCGCCAACCATCCCATTTCAACTGCATAACAGCAGCCGACCTTGACCACAACCACACCATTAAAACCGCACAGCAAAATTGACTGTTGTTATCGCACCATTCAATATCTAAACTCCATCCACAAAACCATCACTACAACCTTCCAAATTCCCTGTTCCACTTCCTAAAGCCACAGCAGCAGTCATCTCCTCCAAACCACTACCACACAGCCTCGGTCAACTACCTAGAGTTCGAAATTGTAACACCAACAACCAGACCACCACGCCAACACTCCACTTCATACACTCAAAGAGCCAACTACTGCTCCATCACAGTTCGACCATCAGCAACTTGTGCTTCCCCAAACCACTGTGCAATTTTCCCTCTGCCCAAACTCCACAAACCATAAAACATTCACAGACTACTTCACAATCCCTCTTTGAAATTCCCCTTCCACTGCATACTCCAGCAATATCCATCACAACTCACACTCCTTAGCCAACATCAATCCTTCTACTTCCAGTCGTACAACCCGACTTCGCAACCCAACCATTCATTTAATACTGCTAACCGAATCGCCCTCCTCCCCTAAACCAATCGCCTCGACTCCAAACTCACCACGAGCGACAGTCGAGCTCCAACCTTCATCGCGAAAATTCCCAAATCCACCCACCAGAATCGCCTCGTACCACCTGCAACCGCTACTTCAAATTCGACGTCCTTAGCACCCCGACTTCACCACTTCAACCAAGTCGTCGTCGCCTCCCTTCATCGCCATCGAATCCTCTATCAACCTTCAATCACACGCGCGACCAAATCCTACTGCTCCACAAATCACCTCGTCAATCAGCACAAAACGCAACCAGAAACAGCTCTTCCTCCAAACCTCATCGCTTCGAACCCACTCGCAACCTCAAATCGACTGATCGAATTTCAGCTCCAGAACCATTCGCAAAATCCAATCGCTAATACCCAACATCGCCTGAATTCGATCTCACAGCACGCCGAAACCATGAGCACGAGCTCCAATTCGTGACATACAATTTGATTTTGGGAAGTTTAGTTGTTGGGGAACAAATGAGAAAGTAGTTTGATTTTATTTTGTCTCGTCTGTTTTGATTGTCTTGGGTTACTCTCGGGTTAACATCAAATTTTAAGGTTGCCAAAGAAGATTAAAAGGAAGAACTACTTGCCCAACAATAATTGCTGCTTGCTTATAAAAAAGATTGCCGCTAAAAAAATTGCTAATAATATGCACGCTCTGGTATTGTTCTTTCATCTTTAGTGCATTGTTGGTTGCTTGCATTTTCATTTATATATACAAAAAAAAATTAAAACCCAAAAACAAAAACAAACTTCATTTTAGTTGCATTGTAAATTCACGTTTAATTTTTGTTTGCATTCATCTCATCTTATTTTCTTTTCTAAGGGCAATACCCCAATTCACATAAGGTGAGGGATTTCATCACCCTTTTCTTAGCCCACAAACGCATTTCATCGTAGAATTTGACTAATAATAAAGGTTAGACATTCAACTTAAGGGTGTCACGAGCTCATCTAGGGCTTAATTGTATCTTCACAATTGTTTTCTTTGAACAATTTTATTTCTTGGTGTCTAGGCTACGGCAGAGTAAAAACCAGTTATAAAAATTACGGTGATACGTAAATATTATACTGGTTGTTCCTCTGAAGGTACTTAAACCTTCGGTTGCATTGCTACGGTGATTCGTGGTGCACCGATAACCCCTGCCCGTTACCCGGCTGAGAAATATTTTTGTTGATTTAAGACAAAGTGTGATTATACAATTTTTGGTTAGGAGCTACTAAGGATAGAAAATTTGTAATTAAGTCTTTTGCATCATTTAGTTGCATTAGTTCATGCATATTTAAAAAAAACAAAAAAAATCAAAAAATCCAAAAAAAATTGTAAATTTGACTTAACTTAGTTTTTAAACCAAATAAAAAAGAGAAAAATCCTTTTTTCCTTTCCTTTGAAAATTTCCGATCAAAAAAAAAAATCCAAAAAAAAATCATAAAACTTTTTCAAAATTTTTTTTTTTGAAAATTCAAAATCAAAAACAAAATCAAATTTCCATTTTCTAAAAAAAAATCCTTTTGGCAAACATTTGAAAATTCAAAAAAAAATGCAAAGACAAAAACATATAAATTTTTTTTTGAAAAAACCAAAAACAAAACAAAACAAAAAATCAAACTTTTCTTTTGAAAATAAATCTCACTTGGTAAATAGTTTTCTTCCTTGTAAAAAAAACAAAAACAACAATTTCTCACTTCGTTTTTCAAATCTTCTTTCATTCTCTAAACTCGACTCTAACTTCTTTCTCCTCTCGACTTTCACTTGTGCATGAGTACTTGGACTCGTGACACAACAACAAATCGTTGGACTCGCGACTCAACAACTAATCGTTTAACTCGAACAGACGATCCTCCCGAAATGGCGAACGAGAACGTCCCTCGAACTCTTATGGATAGAATCTTTCCTGATATAGTTTCTATTCCATCTTGCATCACATTACCCGCCCCTACGGGTAACCATTTCGAAATTCACTCAAACCATATTGCCACTCTTCCGAAATTTGGCAATTTCGAACACGATGATCCATACATCTTTTTGACTAAATTCGAACAAGTTTGTGCAACCATAAAACTCCAACAACTTTCCGATGACGGAATCAAACTTCGATTAATCCCATTCGCTCTTACGGATTACGCTGAAAAATGGTTGTACAGCTTACCATCGAACTCGATTAAAACGTGGGAAGAATTCATAAAAGCTTTCTAAAAAAAGTTCTACCCCTTGGAAAAAACGAGTAGAATCCGAAACGAAATTGTAAATTTTCATCAATTTAAGGGATAACCATTCAGAAAATATTTGAAAGATTCAAAGAGCTTTTGATAAAATGTCCACACCATAACTTCAAAAAATGGACGATTTGCCAAATCTTATACGATGGACTCGAAAATAGCTCATGAACCATGCTCTAATCAATGTGCCAAGGCAACTTTCTTGCCCAGCACCACGACGATGCTTGGCAATTTCTCGAAAACCTCACTGAAAAATCATTCCGATGGGAACGTTCGAATGAAAAATCAATTTACTCACGATCGAGTGCAAACTCGATAGGATCTTCTGTTGCTTTGGAAGCTAAGATCAACGCAATGATTAAAAAATTCGATAACGTTTTCTCATCGAATCAAATGAACCAAGCTTCCCAACCGATGTGTTATAAATGCAACGATCCTAATCATATAGCCGATCAGTGTCCCAATTCTGTCGAACAAATCAATGCTTTCAATAAAGCCAAAAACGACCCGTTTTCTCCAACGTACAATCCTAGTCGGAGAAACCATCCCAATTTTGCGTGGAACCAAAACAATCTCAACACGAATCTGATTCGTCCCAATTTTCAAGCATTCCCGAATAATGCTTCGAATCCTCCCTTTCAGCCCAACAATTTTCAACCAAACATTGCGGGTCCGTCACATAATCAACCGCAACAATCAAATTTTCAACTGAATTATGCTCATCCTCCCCAAGACGATAAACGTTTAACTTCGCTTGATAAAACTCTTGAAACGTTGGCTAAGGCAACTACTCAAAGCCTTTGTAACGACCCGATATTTTGGACCATTCGCATCCGCACATGTCGGACTTGAATAATTCAAAATACCGCGTTGTTAATTTAAATTGGCAAAACTGAACATATACAGTAAATAAATAATCACAGATCACAAACACAGAGTAATAGTTGCAGCGGAAATAAAAGATAGTAGTTCATGAAGCTACTATATACATATCAGAGATAAATAAGATACAACAAATGTCTCGAATACAATAATCAAATACAAAAATCAGAATACAATCACTGGAATCAACTGGATATCTGAAAGCTGGATAGATAGCTGGATCTCCAAGCGAAGCTCCAACTCCAAAGGTGAGTCTCGAATACTGGTACACTCAGTCTGACCCGAGCGTAAAGCAAAACACAAAACACTCGAGTCATGATTAATATTCTTATATCAATAAATCCAACTCAAGTGAAATAGCAACTGAAATACAAGTAACTCAAAGGATGTTTGGAATAACCATCCTTTAAGGATCCGTTAAACTATCTACTAGGTAGTAGTGTACGCTAAGTAGATAATGTCTATCAGTAATATAAGGTATCAAAATAGTGTTAAGGCGTTACCATTATCCCCCTTAACACATTTTATATAAGCGTTATAGTCTATACAGCACTGTAAACTCCACCGTAAACTAGTGGGATATCAGGGAGTACTCCATAGGTATAACACAAAACAAATTCGTAGTGGTCGCGTATATAGGGATCCAAGTATGACAAGGCACATGAGGCAATACCCAAGGTAGTGAAACTACCGTTTTTCTGATCCGGACTGGTGAGAACGCATCGCCGCAGCGACAACAACACCGCGAAACAACACTCCCAAAATCAAGGGTGCACCAATCGACAACAAGTAATGAGTAGTTTTCGAAGAAGTGTGTTCGCTCGAGGTAGCTAGCCCCATTTGGCCCGGCACGGCTCCTGTTTTAGTCATTTCCAATTTGACACAAGTGTCAAGGCTATCCATTATCGTTCTCTTTCTTCAGTCATCACGTACATCATTCCAACCACTTCATTCTGGATCACACTCCGCGTATAGTTATTAAAGTGGTTTTCGGTTTAGACAGTGAGTATGTCCCTAACCGATTCCGGTCTCTTTAATAACTTCCGTAATTATTACACCGATTGGTCGTTTAATAAATTTCAAAACCAAATCAATTACAATTTCAATTAGAATTTGTAAATCAACATTTCATTTGTCTTTCTAAAACAATTTCCATAATTTACGTTTCAAAACTTCCAAATTCATAATTTCAAAATCTCCATAATTCAATTTCAATTTTATTTAAACAATTCAAATATTGATTCAAGTTCATATATATAAATTTCATTCCGAAATCATTTAAATTAATTTTATTTAACATTCAAATCAATTTAAATTCATTGATCGATTTTTATTCAATATTCATTAAGTAAATTTGTCATTCAAAACAATTTCTATTTAATTTCCAATTCATTAAATCAATTACTTAAGTTCAACTTCATTAAATCAAAACTTACAAATTTGAATTAAATTAAATTCGTCAAACAATTTCTTTAAATTTCAAGTCTTACATTAATTTCAATAAATCACATTTATTTCTTGTTAAAGAAATTCAATTTCACTTATTTATTTACTTAGTTACAATTTCAAACTCGTATTAATAAAAACTTAATTTCACTTATTCAAGAAGTTCAATTTCACTTATTAAAGAATTCAATTTTATTTAATCATTAAATAATTCAATCTTATTTAATTATCAAATAATTCAATCTTATTCAATTATTAAATAATTTCAATCTTAATTATTAATAATTCCAAATTTTAAAACAACGTTCATTCATTATCTACTATGTTAATATTTGATTCAAATTATTAAATATTAATATTTCCTTTCATTAAATTCAAATTCCAACTTCTTTTCCAAACTTATTATTTACTCAAATAAAATCTTCAATTTAGTTTTAAATCAAATTATTGACCAATCGGGTTTTTTTTAATTTTCTATCCTAAGTCAAGTTTTATTTGGGTATTTATCATTTCAACCCGATTCCAATTCAATTCAAAATCAAAGCATAACAAAGGGAACTTGCAGTGTGATAACTGGGATGGTGTCAAAGTAAATAAACAGGCAATAACAACAATCAATAACAATCAAATAATTAATTCAAATAATCCCGAAATAATCGTATTAATTCACGTTGTTGTTTGTGCAAATTAATATAATTATTTCTAGAATCTACACTATCATTTCATGTAGATTAAAGATTATTACACTAATATTAATACGGTTCTTCATTTGATATCAATTATTCAATTTCATACAACATCAATTTTATACAACATACATTCAATGGTTCAAGGTGAAGTTAACCATATTACTACGTGTCGAGTAATTAAACATTTAAAGAGGGTCATATTATACAAATTTAACAAATCAAATTCAACATATAGATCCAATTTAAATTGTTGACTATCCTATATCAATTCGAATGCATATTATTTATCACTTTAACATTAACAATTTAACGTCCAATATAACCTCATCAATCAATCAAATATCTACCAAACTGGATTATTATCGCATAAATAATTAACAGATAATGGTGTCAGATGTCACAAGTGAACTGATATAGGTAATAACATATATAACAGTGTAAATCAATATAGCAGCATATTTCAATTGTCGTTTCAATTTAAATCAAATTTAATAAATAAAAGAATATTAATCGTGAGTGATTGCTCACCTTTCGAGGCTAGAGGAATTTGATAACGGAGTAAATTACGAATCCAAAGCAAAGTGAGATGGGCACGAATTCGATGAAGAAAACAGGCATGACGGACTAAAAGCTGATAGATAGGAGATAAAAAAAATCAAAAATTAGTTTGATAGAGACAGAAAATATTTATATTATTATAATTATCAGATATCAATATCTATTAAAAATAAATATTTAAAATTTAAACACCAATAAAGTACTTCCTTAGCATTATACACTAAACTCATGTATTGATATAAATTAATATATAGGCTCATATATATATTTTATTTAAAACAATATCTATTTATTCCAAAATGACAATAGCCATATTCCACTTAAAATTTAAACTTTCAAAACAACAAACTTCCTTCAACTGCAACCATTGAAAGAAAACTATATATGTATAATGGCAAATTGCACTGGCCCAATTCACTTTATAAAACCCAATATAGTACTAATACATAGTTAATCCCAAACGTACTATATCTATATGAAATTGAAAACCAAGTTCCCACATATATACAAACAAAAATATATACCTGTACACGAGCTTACATATAGGTAATAAATCAATATTTATTATCAAATCAATATAAACGATTTAATATACTATGTATAAAACTTAACAGAAAGGAGAGGTTTTTTTTTAATATATTATATAACTTAAACGACATATGCATATAGGCTGACATAATACATATAAACACATATAAAATACTGCATATATAACTTACGTTAGTCTATATATATAAAACAGAATTGTATACCATACAACAACATATATAAGATGAAATATTACAAGACTTAAATAAACTAACCTACATAATATATAGCTCTGATTTTGTATGCTTCATACATATACTATACTAACATATTCCTCATACTGTACGTACCAGATTTTGTAAATAGAAATATCATACTTATACAAAACTCAACATATAATTATAAATATAACTTACATATTATCTATAACTTATAACTTAGTATACAGACACTAATCATATGAAATCATTACAAAAAAAAACTTTATATAATACTAGATCTTTTTCACAGCAACAGTCAGTATACGAAATACATGTAAACATAACAACTCAATATATAATATATAGTTCATAACTAATTTATAATAGCCTAACAATATATATATAAACATACATACATACCATTCAAAAGAGACGAAAGATGTTTTTGGACGAGAGCCAGGTTGCGTGACTTCGGCGATGAGATGGTGGGAAAGAGAAGCTCTGTCGAGCTGCTGTGGCGTCGGCTGATGGGTGCTCTGATGTTCCGTGGGCTGCAAGGTGAGTTCGGCCGGTTGTGGTGGTGGAAGGAGAAGGGGCGAAGGTCGGGCTGTGGGTGGGTTGTGTGGTGGCCAAGCAAGAAGAAGGTGAGGTGGAAGCAGGGAATGGAAAGAGACCGTGGGTTTTGAGGCTGTGACGTGGCCAAAAGAATAGGGGAGATGGAGTTGCGTGAGGCTTCGACTGGAGTGGAGGAGCTCTGGTCAGGGAAGGAGGGGACGTGGAGATAGCCTTCGGTTGTGAATGTGTGAAGGCCAGCAGTTGTTGGCGGAATACTTGACAGGCGCTGGTGGAAAGGTGGAAGACAACTTTGATGATGGGTGGAGTGAAGAAGGCATGCTACAGGTTGGAGATGAAAGGTGGGTTAGGCTGGTGAAAAAGAAAAATAATGGAAGTGGGAAGATGGTAATGGGTTAGAGGGCAGGTGGAAATTATGAAGGCAGTAACGTATTAATTCTCATTTACTTATTTTCAAAAAAAAAAGTGGAACCGACAATTTCAATGGGAATGACAAAAGTAAATATCGATTTCTGGAAAATTTAAATGCTAGTGGCTGTTGGTTCATTCGGTGAGAAATGAATGGTTATAGGAAACAAAAAGGCACAACCGGTTACCCATACGGTCCAACGTTTACAGATTCCACCATCCACTGGATGTCGAAACACACATACGAATATACTGCTGAGATCAGCACGACGATACGATCAAAATGGTATAAAGATATCAGTGGTACGATTGAATTATAAAATTTCGAATTTTCAACTGGCGGAAAATGCAAGAAAAACGTAGAAAAATAAGATCGACGGAGCTAAAGAAGTCCGAATTTTGAAAAACGAAAAATGGCGTCTTGCTCAGAAGACAATTTAGAATTTTTCTATGAAAAAATATTCAAGTTTCAAAAACGTTTTATTTTCATCACTTTTAACTGATTACATTAAAGTAAATTTACGCGCGAAATAAACTTTCGTATTTTCGGACGAAAATTTACCAGTTGCTATGTTTAACTAGACGCATTCCAAATATCAAATTTATATTTCAAAATTTTATCGTTCATCATTTCATAAAATTTTAACTAATTACGCTATTAAAACAGTTAAAATTTACGGGTCGTTACAGCCTTCAATCAAACAACAATTTGCAAAATTTATTAACCTCATATATGCAAAACACAAACCAATGGATTGCAAAACTTGAAATCCAAATGAGTCAATTAGCCACATCTGTGAGCGAACGTGAACGAGGAACATTCCCAAGCCAACCCATTTCAAATCCAAGAAATCAAAACGCAAATTCAAATCTAGCCCATGTTGTTCAAGATAGCAACATCACCCAATTGAATGATATCACAACTCTTCGTTCCGGTAAACAAATCGATAATCAAGTCGTTAATCCAAACGATTTACCGAAAACTTCTCTCGATACTTCTAAAACAACGAATGAATCTGAACAGAACGTGGAGCCAAAGGTTGAATCGAATGCCAATCAAAACTTTTCTTCTTCTACTCAAGTAGACCCGCCTACCGAGTATCGTGTCCTATTTCCACATCGTCTTCGACCAAAGAAACACTCGGACCAAATGGAAAAGATGTTGGAAATTTTTAAACAAGTCAAAGTTAACATTATGCTTCTTGACATTGTTCAACAAGTTCCCACTTACGTGAAATTTCTTAAGGACTTGTGCACCCAAAAACGACACACTCAAGTGTCCAAAAAAGTCTTCTTAGCCGCCATTTTGAGTGAAGTCTTGTCCCATTCCATGCCAGTCAAATACAAAGATCCGGGCTGCCCTACGATTTCGTTTACAATTGGAGACAAAACGATTAACAAATGTTTGATAGACTTAGGTGCGAGTGTCAACTTGATTCCATACTCCGTGTACGAACAATTAGGCTTAGGTGAGCTTAAACCCACAAAAGTAACGCTTCAATTCGCCGATCGTTCCATTAAGAAGCCCGTGGGAGAAATCGAGGACGTGCTCATTCGAGTAGGGCAATTCATCTTCCTCATTGATTTTATCGTTCTCGAAACACAACCCGTGTAAAATCCCGCAAGTCAAATTCCACTGATTTTAGGCCGACCATTCTTAGCTACCTCGAACGCCTTAATCAATTGTCGTAACGGATCGATGAAAATTTCTTTTGGAAACATGACTTTGGATCTCAACATTTTCAATCTTGAAAGCCAATCGAACGAACCTCATGACCAAACGTTGGAAGTTAGTGCCATTCATGAAAACTAGGAAAACGAGACACTTGACCTTAGCGACGAACGCGAAACTAAATATGAAAATTTGTTTCACGAAATTCCCAGCGAAATTGAATACACTCTTCCCTTTGAATCGCTTCCAGTTGAGTCTGAATCTCAACCCAATTCTTTGATCAAAAAACTCCCGAAGTTGGACCTCAAACCACTTCCTGATCACCTTAAGTACGCATACTTAGGTGATAACGAAACGTTACCCGTCATAATTTCTACGACTCTCTCTCTTGACCAAGAAACCTCCTTACTTTTTATTGTTTCGAAAAACAAGGAAGCGATTGGATGGTCGATCTCCGATATAAAGAGGATTAGCCCTGCTATTGTTCAACATCGCATCCATTTAATCGACAATGCCAAGCCTGTTCGTGACGCGCAACGAAGGCTTAATCCAAAAATGAAAGATGCGATGCGTGATGAAATTCTTAAACTTCTCGACAATGGAATCATTTACCCAATATCTGATAGTTCATAGGTTAGCCCAATTCACGTTGTACCAAAAAAGTCTGGGCTAACCGTTGTCAAGAACGATTCAAATGAACTTATTCCAACTTGTACTCAAACGGGTTGGCATGTTTGCATTGACTATCGAAAACTAAATGCCGCAACACGAAAAGATCACTTCCCTCTTCCCTTCATTGACCAAATGCTCAAACGTTTAGCCGACCATGAATTTTACTGCTTCCTTAATGGTTATTCCGGCTATAACCAAATTCCCAACGTTCTCGAAGATCAAGAGAAAACAACTTTCACATGTCCATTCGGTACCTTTGCTTATCGACGTATGCCATTTGGACTTTGTAACGCTCCTACGACCTTCCAATGATGCATGGTTGGAATCTTTATCGACATGAACGCTTTCTAGAAGTTTTTATGGACGATTTCTCAATCTATGGCGATTATTTTTCCCAATGTTTACATCATCTCAAATTGGTTCTAAATCGATGTAAAGAAAAACATTTGACTTTGAATTGGGAAAAATGCCACTTTATGGTCAAACAAGGCATAGTCCTTCGACATATCATCTCAAATAAAGGCATTGAGGTAGATAAAGCGAAAATCAATGTCATTGCAAATATACCCATTCCCAAAACTGTTAAGGACATTCGATCATTTCTTGGAAACGCTGGCTGTTACCGACGCTTTGTGAAAGACTTTAGCAAAATTGCTCATCCTTTAACGACCCTTCTTGGAAAAGACGTTCCTTTCAATTTTAACTCTGATTGTATCTCTTCTTTTGAACGTCTTAAGAACGAACTCATTTCTGCTCCAATCATTTGGGCGCGCAATTGGGATCTTCCTTTCGAAATAATGTGTCTTCGAACTTTGCCGTTGATGCTCTCTTAGGACAACGCATCAACAAGATCCTTCACGTGATTTACTACGCGAGTATGACTTTGAACAACGCTCAACTCAACTACACAACAACCGAAAAAGAGCTTCTAGCTGTCTTTTTGCTCTCGAAAAATTCCGACAATACTTGATAGGGTCACACATTACTGTGTACATGGACCACTCTGCACTTCGATATCTCTTCGCTAAAAAGGATGCCAAATCCCACTTGATTCGTTGGATCCTTTTACTTCAAGAATTTGACCTTACAATTAAAGACAAAAAAGGATCCGATAACGTCATAGCCGATCACTTGTCTCATCTTCCGAACGCACCATCTTCTTTGCCAATCAATAAAAACTTCCTCGATGAACAACTCCTTTCAATTTATATGGACCCATGGTATGCTAATATAGTGAACTACTTAGTCACTAAAGAAACTCCCTCATCGTGGTCCAAACAGGACAAATGAAAATTCATGTCCCAAGTGAAGTATTTCTATTGGGACGATCCATACTTGTTCAAATATTGCCCCGACCAAATCATCCGACGTTGCATTCCAGATAATGAGATTAGGAGTGTTCTTTAATTTTGCCATGAACAAGCGTGTGGTGGACATTTCGGTCCTCGAAAAATTGCGGAAAAAGTGCTTTAGTGTGGTTTCTATTGGCCTTCTCTTTTCAAAGACTCGTTTGAATTTTGTAAAACTTGCGATCGATGTCAAATGCTTGGATGAATTTCTTGACGAGATATGATGCCTCTAAACCCCATTCTTATGATCGAAATCTTTGATGTATGTGGTATAGACTTTATGGTACCTTTTCCTAATTCTTTTGGAAACTTGTATATCCTTCTCGCTGCCAATTACGTTTCAAAATGGGTCGAAGTCGTTCCTTGCAAAACCAACGACCATAAAATTGTTGTGAAATTTCTCAAAGAAAACATCTTTTCGAGGTTCGGCACACCTCGCACAATATTCAGTGATAACGAGACCCATTTTTGCAACCGTTCTTTTGAAACTTTAATGAAAAAATACTCGATAACCCACAAGTTATCCACTCCGTATCATCCTCAGATTTGTGGCCAAGTTGAAGTTTCAAATCGACGAATAAAACAAATCTTGGAGAAAACTGTCAATAAAAATCGAAAAGATTGGTCTCAGAAATTGACCGACGCGCTTTGGGCTTACCGTACTGCTTTTAAAACTAACCTTGGGATGTCCCCATTTCGTTTAGTTTACAGTAAAGCTTGCCATTTACCCGTTGAAATCGAACACAAAGCGCTGTGGGCAATTAAGAACTTAAACTTTGATCTTGAGAAAGCTGGCAAAAACCGAAAAATACAACTCAACGAACTAGAATAACTTAGGAACGACGCGTATGAAAACGAGAAAATTTACAAAGAAAAAACCAAAGTTTTTCATGACAAGTCGATCTTATGGAAAACGTTTTTGCCTAACCAAAAAGTTCTTTTATACGACTCAAGACTTCATTTATTCCCTGGGAAACTTAAATCGAGATGGACCGGACCATTTGTGGTACGAACTGTTTTTCCACATGGTGCCATAGAAATAGAAAACCCCAAGGATGGATCGGTTTTCAAAGTCAACAGTCATCGTCTGAAACCTTTCTTGGAATTGCCATATAACTAAGAGGAGGAGCTCATGATCCTTCATGAGCCAAGTTACGTCTAGTAAGAATGTTAACCCTCTTTTGTAAATATGTACATAGTTTTTCCCGTTACACTCATTATATCAAGCATTGACTGTGGGGACACAGTCAAAATTAAGTGTGGGGGGGAGTCTCATTTTCATTTTTTTTTGTTTCATGTTTTTTTTTTGAATTTTTCATTTTTCTTTTAACTTAAAAAAATCTCAAAAACATTTTCTTTTAGCATTTTGATTTATTTTTGAGGAAACACTATGGGATAAGTATAAGTTTTGGTTAATAAATTGAAATTTTTGAAAATTTATTTGTCTTAACAAAAAGAAAAATGAAGTTTGATTACAAATAACAATGGTTTAACTAGTATATAGGAAGGTTCATATGTGTTAATTATGAAGTATATTCTAATTGAAAATCTTTGTTTAAAAAATGGTAAATTTAAAGTAAAGTATATAACATTTTTATCTTCTAAGTTAAATGGTGCTAAGATGATGTTTATCAATCACTGACTTATTATACCCAAGTCTGGGTATCAAGACTGCTGCTTATGTAAACCCTAATCTGGGTGCAAGGTCATTGGGTTTCTATTAATCCCAAATGCCCGAATCTGGGCTAAAGAATATCATCATAAAGAACGCTATTAAGAGTTTCCGAATGGGAACTTCGGTTTTCTAACTTTTTAAATCCCATTAATGTTGAGGAATGGGTCGAAGAGTTATTACTTCAAAATTTTCAAACCCTGACTTCTGAATCAGGTTCTTTATTAAATAAAGGTTACAGTCTAATATTTATACCCCTATGATAAAGTGGAATTTTCTATCAGCAAATTTCAAACTTTCCAGCCAAGTGGAAGGAGTTACATTCTTGATCATCTCTCATCATGGTTAAAGATGATATTTTACCATTTAGTATAAACTATTTTTCATACAATTAACAGGATGGATTGTTAATCTAAGCAAATAACGTACATAAACAAATATGTCGATTTCAAACTAACAATTAGAAATATTGTTTGCTACATGCTTTTTAGGAAAATCAGAACATCAAGGAATAACTGATGTGCACGTAAATGTGCATATATATACATCCATATTTTATCTCTTTTTATTTAAATAAATATCATATTTGGGCATTTTAACATGTTTAAAACCAAAATTCAATTAATTTCAAATCATCATATATTCACCTTCATTCAGGGGCAAAACGGTCACTTTTGTGCATGTGTAAATTTGAGAATTTTTACTTGGACATTTTTTGATTTTTATAGGAATTTGGATGCATATGGAAGAGGCTTATATGAAGATACATGCATGCACAAATGAATACAAAGGAAAGAAGAGGGAAATAATTCAAAGTGAAGATCATGGAGGACCCCACCTACCTTAATGTACAAATTAGAGGCTAATGAACATGCTTATGAAATTAATGGCTTCATGTACACTTAAATGATGATTAGTAGAAGCTAATGATTACTTGGCCTCCACACTTCCTAAGGGGTATTTTGGGAAGCTCCCTAAAAATAGAATTAGGGTTTTATGCATGTATAAATAGCCCTCTTATGTACATGTAAATCATCTTCCACTCTTTGATTTTTGTTAGGAAATTAAGAAAGTAAGTTGTGAACACAAATCAAAGTGAAATAAAATGGCTTCCAAGCCTCTTTCTTCTCTTTTTTCTACATGCTTTTCCTTGCTTTTATGTTGATGTTTATTTTTATGCTCTCTTTCTTTTCATGTTCATAGTTTAGATTTACATTTATGCACTAGTTTAATACATTTCCTTCTAGTAGTTAATCTTCCTTTTCTTGTTGGTTCTCTACTTTACTTCATTTTCAATGTTGAAATCTCTATGTGTTGAAATGATAACACAAATGAGGAGCTAAACCCCTTCAATTTAGGGGTAATGAAGCTCTCAAATATTATGTGATTTCAACATTTCTATGATTTAAGATTTCTTTGTCTATGCTTCATGAAAGTAAATTTGATGTAAGTTTTTACAAGTGGGTTTGATAGCTTATATTGCTTATGCAAATGAGCTATTCTTATTCAACATAAAAACAATTTACATCATCATTTGCTAATTAATTTTTGATTTTGAAATGAAAGTAAAAATGAAATTTGATGATCTATATTGCTAGTTACAATAGTGAATAGATCATACTTAAAATAGCTTTTGCTTTGGCTTCATTTTCATAAGAATTATAAGTGGTATAATTGTTGTATTATAGTTTGATGGTTTGAGTTATGTTAATTAATAACATAAACAAACCATACTTATGATAAATACAATAATTATTTCACTCAATTTCAAAGCTAGAGATCATAAATCATTTGTTTGTTGATTTACAAAAATATGAGAGTGGATTTGCCTCTAAATTGTTCTCTAGTCTAATTGTTTTTAAATCACATTTTAATTCTAGTTTTATCTTCATTTTATTTCTAGTTAACAATTCCTCCTCCATTTGGTCTAATCTGATTGAATAGATTTTTTAAACTCTAACAATTCCCTGAGGATCGACCCGTATTCGCCACGTACTACAAAATGTACGACATGCGCTTGCGGTTATTGTTATTTCTAAATTCGTTCGACGGTTTTCTAAATTGATAGAAAATCCGTCGACGAACAATAACAAAAGTTTCAGCAAGTCAAAAAATCAATAAAGGAGCAATTCAAAGGCAATTCAAAGGCAATTCAAAAGTGACATCACAGAAAAGGATTGCAAATTTGGTGCTACTTTCCAAATTTATATAAGTCATGAGATAATTTACAAGTCTATGAAATTTTTACATACATATATACTGTTATCCCACATTTTGGTCAAAGCTGGAATATCAACAAAATTGGCAAGGAAGGATGGATATCAGGATTGGAGTTCAATTGGAAGCAAGGCTGCAAAGGATGTCGTCAAAATTTAGCCGAGCTCCGATCAGAACGAAATCGATTGGAGATGATGATGAGGACTAGAAAAGGCTATGTTTCAAATTTCAGGCTAATTGGAGTTCGTATAGGCGAGATATGATCGATTCAAATTAGAGAAAGTGTGTCGTTCGTATCCATCAATCTTTGTTTTGTTCGAATCCATCAGGTTCTACATACTTCGAATCGATTGAGTTCGAATCCATCCGGCATTGAGCTCTTCGCATCGATCAGGTTTTGGTTCGACTCAATGGTTTCGTATCGATGAGAGGAGGATCTGGCACTTTCGTATCCATGGGAGGCTATCGGAATTCGCGTCCATCAGGTAAGGCCACGCTCGCATCCACCAGCTGAAAGCTTTGTTCGTATCCATTAGGTAAGGTCTCGCTCGTATCCATCCGAAGGATGAGCTTCTCATCGCAACCACTTCGTATCGATAACCCCCATGGTCATTTCGTATCGATCAATTCGTAAGGGATCAATGCGAAATGTACTCCTGGAATTGATGCAAAGAGGAACACGAATTGATGAGTGCGAGCATGCCGTTATGAAGTTATGGATATGAACGAGCACGAAGCAAAGTTATCGGCACGAACGAACGCAAAGTATGGATGCGAGCGCAAATCAAGGGAAGAAGCATTCAAGGCGGCAAGGGAAGTGGATCAACCCAGGGATTTCACGACACGTCATTGCATGCGCACGCGCTTCGATCGAGTTGAACAGGTGGATACGAAACATGGATTTGAACGCAGCAGTGTTCACGAAAGTGCAATCTCGTATCGATCATATCTCACGAACCATTGATCCAAATGCAATGAAATTTTCACAGCAACTTGTGTATAAGGTAAAGAACAATCCTGCCGAGTTTCAGCTCGATTGGATCATTTCTTGATGGATACGAAATTGCTTCATATCGATCGTAGATCGAGTCGAAAATTGGTGGGGTCGGTCGCGTGGGCCCACTCACGTGCCAGAAGGAGTCTCCCGAAGTTTGAGCGCGATATCAGCTTCCTACGCCTATAAATAGCCTCCTGAAGCCTGCAGAAAAGGGATCCTTTTGGCCATCCAACGTCCAGACTCTACCGGATTCAATTCTACTTCTTTCCACTGCTGTTGTACTCGAAATTCTTCATTGTAACTGCTGTAATCACCTGTAACCAGCAAGGATAATCAATAAAAGATAAAATCTTGAAGTGGACGTAGGCCGGAGATTGCCGAACCACTATAAATTGTGTGTTTCTGTTTATTATTTCTAGATTGTTGTTTGTTGCTTGCTTAGATCTGTGATTTGTGTTTGGAATATTGTTGATCTACCTTCATAACTCGGTGCTTTCACGATATTTGGGGTTTATGACCATTTTTGGCACAAACACTTTGGCGCTTTCACTGAGAAGGACTAGCACCTGCTACATCGAATTGAAGTTCAGATTTGGAAAGCATGAAGTGTTTAGATTTGAAAGACAATGACTCGACAAACAAGACAAAGAGCTGAGAGAAGTCAACAAGGAGAAAGTCAAGAGGCATCCTCCGGAGCTGGAGAAGGACAAGCTTTGATTTACATTACCAGAGACGAAATGGAAGCTATGGCAAATTCATTGCATGAGAGGTTGTTGAAGAGTCAACAGGATATGATGCAGACTTTCTTCGAGCAGATGAGAGCTGCAGGGACACAGAACCTTGGACCAGCCACATCGGCTGTTAATGTGGAACATGGAGCTAGGGTTATGGAACCCAATGGAGGATAGAATATAGAACCGGAAGGCAATCAACAAGGACTTGGGGGCAGGCCCGCCGGATCCAACATAGGAGGACCTTTGGAAGGAGTTCAACAGGCTAGGGCCGACGTTGCTGCTAATGAACCACATGAAGAATATGTGCCGGAGTTCCCTTGGGAGCATGGGGGGAAACCCCTGACAGACAATGCTGGATTAGTGGAAATCATTAGGAAGACTATGCGTGGAGGTTTGACCAATAGAGATTTGGAAGGAGTGAACAGGAGTCCGTTCGCTCGGGAAATCAGGATAGCTCAGAATCCACCTAAGTTCAAGTTACCTAGCGTGGAAGCATATAATGGCAAGGCTGACTCGACTGATCACTTAATGAGATACACTAGACACATGGAAGTGCTAGGGGGCATCAGAGGAGGTGATGGCCAGATGCTTCCCGTTGTATTTGACAGATCTAGCTGCAATGTGGTTTAGGCAGCTAGAAGAAGGATCTATCAGGACTTGGAGGGAATTGTTGGATAGGTTTTTGGGACAGTTTCGGGTTCATATCAAAAGACCTAAGAACGTGATGACGTTAACATCGGCAAAGCAAAGGACAGATGAATCGCTTAGAGCATTTCTAACTCGATTCAATGCGGCAGTTGCTTCGATGGATCGGCCGGATCCATCGATGGTTTTAATGGCGGCAGTGTCAGGAGTCAGGAAGGATTCGGATTTCAAGGTATCTTTAATACGAGACCCACCACTGGATCTCGGAGAATTCTTTCATGAGGATGAGAGGTTCCTCCGACAAGAGGATGCATGTGCAGATCTAAAGTTGAAGGAAGTGAATGCAACTGAGGGTGGATGACCATCCAGTAGAGGTTCAGATAAAGATAAGGAGAAAAGGAAGTTGGATGATGATTCTGAAAAAGCTAGGAAGCGATGGAAGGATCCAAAGTTTTCCACATACACGGGATTAAACGAGACACTGGAGCGGATATACATGGAAACCCGGAATCGCCTTCCTTACCGAAGGCCGGCTAGGAGAGAACCATCTGAATGGGAAAGGGCATCAGGAAGGCACTGTCTCTTTCACGATTTGGACGGGCATGATACCAACAGCTGCAGGCACTTAAAGGACATAATTGAGGAGCATGTGAGGAATGGACAATTGAGGCAGTATGTTGGGGCACGGAATGCAGCGGTGGAGCAGGAGCAACCACCGCCTACCTCACACCATGATAATGTGAGGCCCAGGAATGACGGTCGATTGGTTACCAATTGACCAGGATAATATGAAATAAGTAACAAACCATTGGTGAGCAACCAAGTCATTTACACATGTACGGGGATGGAGATAGCCCCTAGGCATGCTCTGAATGATGATAAACTGCGAAGCTATGGTTTGCGAAATCTGTTTTTTGTTTTGGATTGGACACTTGATTTTCTGGTTTGGTTTTGGAGTTTGGTTAGAACTCCTGGTTTTGTTTGCCTTCTATTTTGGATTTTCGTTTGGATGATTGGTTTTTGTTTGGGATGCTGGTTTGGATTTCTGATTTTCGGATTTGATTTGGATTTTGAATTGGATTTTGACTAGATTTTTGTTTGGGTTTTGATAAACGGTCGTCGGGTATGGATTATGCCTGGCAAGGGGTGAGTCGTTTTGCCCGAACGCGGTAAAGTGACTCATTCAGGTCATCGAGTATGGACTATGCTCGATAAGGGTCCGGAGAGAGCAGGATTCAGCCTATGACTTAGGCCCCCTATTATCGATTATTGTTTCAGGTCGTTGAGTATGGACTATGCTCAACAAGGGTCCGAAGCGACCAGGATTTGGCTTAGGACTTAAGCCATGGCATTACTTACGTCCAGGGACACTGGACCAAGATCGTCAGGTGTGGATTGCGCTTGGCAAGAACCCGGAGAGGTTAGCTCAACGTCCAGGGATACTGGACCACGGTCGTCAGGTGTGGATTGCGCTTGGCAAGAGCCTGGAGAGGTCCTGGATTCGGTCATTGGCTATTGACTAAGGATGGATTAAAACTCGGTTATCGAGTTTGGATGGGCACGGAATTGGCTATGGATTTTGGATATCGGATTCGGAGTTATTCAAAACACGCCTTATTATCATAAGGCATGTTTTGGGGGCCAAATGTTATCCCACATTTTGGTCAAAGCTAGAATATCAACAAAATTGGCAAGGAAGGATGGATATCAGGATTGGAGTTCAATGGAAGCAAGGCTGCAAAGGATGCCGTCAAAATTTAGCCGAGCTCCGATCAAAACGAAATCGATTGGAGATGATGATGAGGACTAGAAAAGGCTATGTTTCAAATTTCAGGCTAATTGGAGTTCGTATGGGCGAGATATGATCGATTCAAATTAGAGAAAGTGTGTCGTTCGTATCCATCAATCTTTGTTTTGTTCGAATCCATCGGGTTCTACATACTTCGAATCGATTGAGTTCGAATCCATCCGGCATTGAGCTCTTCGCATCGATCAGGTTTTGGTTCGACTCAATGGTTTCGTATCGATGAGAGGAGGATCTGGCACTTTCATATCCATGGGAGGCTATCGGAATTCGCGTCCATCAGGTAAGGCCACACTCGCATCCAAGCTGAAAGCTTTGTTCATATCCATTAGGTAAGGTCTCGCTCGTATCCATCCGAAGGATGAGCTTCTCATCGCAACCACTTCGTATCGATAACCCCCATGGTCATTTCGTATCGATCAATTCGTAAGGGATCAATGCGAAATGTACGCCTGGAATTGATGCAAAGAGGAACACGAATTGATGAGTGCGAGCATGCCGTTATGAAGTTATGGATATGAACGAGCACGAAGCAAAGTTATCGGCACGAACGAACGCAAAGTATGGATGCGAGCGCAAATCAAGGGAAGAAGCATTCAAGGCGGCGAGGGAAGTGGATCAACCCAGGGATTTCACGACACGTCATTGCATGCGCACGCGCTTCGATCGAGTTGAACAGGTGGATACGAAACATGGATTTGAACGCAGCAGTGTTCACGAAAGTGCAATCTCGTATCGATCATATCTCACGAACCATTGATCCAAATGCAATGAAATTTTCACAGCAGCTTGTGTATAAATTTTTCAGCATCATATTCCCCAAGGTAGCATAGGAAAACAGGGACACTTGCTGCCCAACATCAGAGAGGGTACGAACAACAAGTTTGAGCGATGCTATGGTCTTCTTGAATTTATCTTTCAAAGAAGTGTTCTTAGCAACCAGACGAGCCTTTTCATCTTTCGTATCTTTCAGAGTGAGCTCCATGGCGAGTTTTTCACCAGTAGTAATTTGGTGGGCCTGCTTCTCTGCTTCTAAATCAGCCTCGACACTGGCAAGGGAAGCTTTTACTCGCTCCAACTCCATGGAAGCATCATTTTTGGCAGCAGTCAAGGAAGATACTTGATTTTTAAGCTCGTAATTTTCCTCCTATAGCTTGGAGGATCTGGCTGAAGACTTTGAAACATGCTCGTTCAAAGCTAACCTGCTCTTCAAGATCTGATAGAAAAATATAACACAAGTTAGTGATTTAAGAAAGAAAACCAACGGTGATAAGGGTAGTTAAAGAAGAACTTACCAGAAGTTGTTGCTTTATTAGAGAGCGATAATTCCGCGCCAAATCTGGAGTAAAAGAGGGCGGGCAAGAAGAAGTGAAAGATTCAGAATGTAGAATGAGCTCAATCATCTCTTCAAAATTTGTAGAAGGAGGAGTAGAAGACGATGGCTTTGGAGGGAATTGTTTCACAAAGGGAGATGTCAATAGAGCTAGCTGCATCTGCTTAAGTGCAGCCGTGGAATCAGAAATAGAAATGCATGAAAAAGGGTAAGGTGTAGGCAAAGTTTGCACTAATTTATCTTTGAGGGCTTCAACAATGGGGCTCTTCGGGACTTGTTCAGAAGATAGGCGCTCCTCCTCTTTCTCCACATCAATTATTTTAGCAATTTTCTCCGGAGGTGCATCTTCAGAGAACTCAATTAGTTTTCTTTTATAAGTTTTCTTAGATTTTGCAAAGGCTGCCATGATTGATTTCATACCAGAAGTTGATGGAGGAAGGGCAGCGCCGCTAGAAGACACTATGACATGAGAAGAAGCTAGAACAAATTCAAGAAAATGTAAAGTCAATCAAAATAATTCAAAGAATGCCAAGGACAAAAAAGAAAATTCTAAACTAGTAATATACCAGAAGAGTTAGCACAGATAGGTGACATTGAGGAGAAGTGTTCAACATCTCCCAAGGAGAGAAAATGTTGGCCGCGTGAAGTGTACAAGGTAGAAGGCAGAGTTCCCAAGATTCTCTGTCCTACTGGCAGATGAGAGTGCTTTCTTAAGTTTGTGGGAGTTTGATGCGTCAATATGCTCCTAATTTGTCTTGAAGCCACAAATAGAGAGTCAGATGTTCTCTTGTTGACATCATTAAGTTTCTTGGAAGAGACACCTGATAAAGCAAGAGATTAGTTAACGGAAAACATAAAGTAGGGGAAAGACAACACAAGACTAGACTTATGGGGTGAGGCAAAAGTCCCGCGAATATTAGCAAAACATTTGACAAAGAAGAACTGGTTCTCCCAGTCCCTGAATTTGTTGACCCCGTCTGATATTAACTTCTTGTAGGGGTTGACTCTGTATATTTGGTTATTAAGATTGCTCAGCCTTGCCAACTTGGTCAAGAAGTTTGACACTTTAGCATTAAGAGAAGGGAGTCTAGATTCTAGTGCCATCATCTCCAGAGACAAGAGGTGAGTGTAGACGTTTGGAGACAGTTGGATTGGGGTGATTCCAACATAGGAGAGATATGAAGATAAAAATTCCAGGAAAGGTAAGAATCTGCCATGCCGTATGTGAATGGCGGTATAAGCAAAATACCCTTCAGGAGGGTTGTCTATGGTGTCAGTTTCCTAAGGAGGGATAGCTTCAATTTCGGAGATACCAAAATCCTTAAGGATAGCATTGACTTCATCTTGGGATGCAATGACAGAATGCTTAGAAATGGCATCAGCTTTCTTAGGAGAACCCATGATTCTGCCGGGTGAAAACGTTTTAGTTAAAATCCTTGATTATTTATGAATTTGAAATGCATTTCGGAATTAAACAAAGAAATTTATTTAGATAATTTAAAACATGAAAACAGACATAGAACTTTAAGATTGTACAAACAGTTTAAGTCAAAAACCAAATAGCTTGAGCTTTCGACAATGTCGAAAGAACAATAGCTTGAGCTTTCGACAATGTCAAAAGGACAATACAATCAACTTTAAACTAATATACCTCAACATTATCGAAAGCTTAAAAAATAAATAAGTAATAATATATGTTCCTTGAGCTATCGACAAAGTCGAAAGGATGAGACGTAACATTAATCCATCAACACTTTTAGACAACGTCGAAATCTCTATGGGAGCCTATATACACTACAAGCGTAACATAAAGCTAAGCAACAAGACCTTTCGACATCGTCGAAACCAATAACTTAAAATTCCTGAGTAAAAATATTAATGTTGTCGCGTCGTCGAAGGGTCTGATCAATGTTGTCAAAACCAAGTCTACCCATTGAAGTCGAAAGGTTTCCGGTTAAACTCATATATACTTTAGACGTTTCAACAAAGATGGGTAGAGATAACTCTAGGGTCAAAGAGATTCAACCTCGTCGAAGGCTTTTTGTCGAAGGGGTCAAAGGGTTCAACTAAGTCGAGACATTTGACTATCGAAGGGATGAATCCCCTCCACTTAACTACATATGCTTTCGACAACGTTGATTAAATTGGCACCACAACACCATTCGACCCCGTCGAAAGAGGTTAAGAAAGCAAACCCATGTTGCCTTCTCAATCCCTTTGAAGGGGTAGAAAGGTCATTTTTAGCGCCAATTTTTCATCTGTACGTTCAAAACTTCCAGGTGCAGAAAACAAGATCCACTATCTTACCCAAACCCGATTATGAACCCAGCATTCCAAAATTTCTTAAAATAAACAAATGAAACTTGTTAATAAAATGGATTTTAACATAAATCAATCTCAATAATCCAAATCTGATAAATCCAAACCCGATAATTCACTAATGAAGAACAAAATAATAAATTTTGAAATGATGATTCAAACCCGATAAGGAGATTTTCCAAAACAACCACTGTCAATCTCAAAATCCAAAATGAGAAACTAACTCTACCAATTAAAGAAACTGAATCAAGAGGAAATTTCTCGATAAATCAAAACCAATCTTCTCTCAAAAGAACGAGATTTATATGTTTTAAAATTGAATTTCAATTTTGAAATTTGGAAAAAAACAAAACTCAAGTAAAACATGAATGAAGTTCGATTAAAAAATAGAGAAACAGAGATTAATCTAAACATACGGTTTTGATTTGGAGATTATCTTGATTTTTGGAAGCAAAGTTTGTGAAATTTTAGGGAATTATTTTACTTTTGCTCGATAATTTTGATTGCAGGTAGAAGAAGAAGAAGGAGGAGAAGCATACTTTATAAAAAAAGTCGCCAAAGATTTCCAGCCGCTAGATAAGATTTGAATGAACGACCCAGATTTGTGCGGGAAGACCAAGAGGCAGGAAGCTTCTGGGTTTCGACAAAGATGACTTGGAAAGTCAAGGGCATCCCTTCGTTGGGAGGGGATGTTACTTCAAAAAATGCACCTTTTGACTAAGTCGAAAGGTCCTTAAACAAAGACCAAGAGAGAAGAGTCCAGACCAAACATTTCGAAGGAGTCGAAGGGATGCTGCCATCAAAGTTTAGAAACCTCAAAACCTTTCGAAGGAGTCGGAAGGTCCCTTCTATCAATATTCAGAAGGTTTCAACCATTCGAAAAAGATGAAAGAGTCGAAAGCTACCTTCCACCTTCATTTACAATCTTTCAAAGAAGACCTTTCGATTGAGTCAAAGCAACATCTTTCGAAGACAAAGGGAACAACTACTTGCATATGTGCCAAACCTTTCGACACCAAAGGTTTCGCCTTTGTTTGAACTACTTGAAAGCAAAGCATTGTGTTCGTTTACGGAAATTCTATCGGTTAGAACACCGTCAAACGAAATTATAATAAAATTAATCGCAAGGACACGGCGTACTATTCTAGTACGTGGTGAGTACGGGTCGATCTGTAGGGAATTGTCGGATTTTAAAAATCTATTCAATCAGATTAAACCAAAGTTGAGAGTTGTTTAAGCTTGAAAATGAGAAAACTAACAAAAGAAAATTGATAAAAATATGAGAGTGTGAAGGCAATTTAAAGGTAATTTCCACTCTCTAGATCACATAAATAAAAAAAATGAAGTTATGATCTCTCTTTTGGTCATTAGTGAAATTAGTTGATGTGCTTATCATAAGTATGACATATTTTTGCTATTAATTAGCCCAACATAAGCCATCCAACTATAACACAACCACTAATCCACTGTTTAACTCTCATGAAAATGACAACAAAGTTGAAAATAAAATCTATCCTAAGCATGGTGTATTAACTATTGATTAGAAATATAGACCATCAAATTTTAATTTTACAATCACTTCATTACCAACATCATATGTAGATGAAGATGTAATTTATGTTTGTTGTTTGTTTAAGCATAGCCTATTTGGTGTCAACAATATAGGCTATCAAATTCAAAGATAAAACAACAAGTTAAGCCACTTCAAATATTTCCATTAAGCACAAAAAGTAAACATAAATAATCAAATGTTGAATCTACATACAGAGAGCTTCATTAACCCTAAATTGAAGGGGTTTAGCCTCTCATATTTGTTATCATATCAACAAATGTAGAAAGCAACATGAAAAAAAAGGAAAGTGCAAGCTAAGGAAAAATAGAACTAATCTAATTGCATAAAATAAAATCTACACTACTAACATGAAAGTAAAATAACAAGAAGAGAGTATATATTAAAGTTGCATAAAAAGAAATTACATAAAAAGAAAATGGCTAAGTAGCTATGAAAAGAAAAGAGAAGAGAGTTTTCTTTTTATTTTTGGTCCTAAACTAAACTAAAGAGGCTAAGAGAGAAGAGAGACTAATTACCTGAACATAAGGGGTATTTATACATGTATGAAACCCTAATCCAATTTTTTGGGAACTACCCAAACTACCCTCTTAGAAAGTGTGGTGGCCAAGTAATCATTAGCATGTGTTAATCCTCATTTAAATGTGCATGAAGCTTTAATGGCCATTAGCATGTGCATTAGCTTCTAATTGTACATCAAGGTAGGTGGGTAGGTGGGGTCCTCCATGATACATGAAATGAATTATTTCCATCTTCATTTGTTTCTCTTCACTCTTGTGCATACATATATCTTCATGAAACCACTTGCATTTGTCCTACAATAAATCACAAAAATGTCCAAGTAATTTTTCTCAAATTAATATATGCACAAAAATGACCATTTTGCCCCTATATGAAGATGAATATGTGACGATTTGAAAATAATTTTAATTTCGGTTTAAACATGTTCAAATACCCAATATGATCATTTATTTAATTAAATTAGATTAAATATAGTGGTAAAAATATGTACATTTACATGCACATCAAATACCCTCACACTTATCTTTTTATTCGTCCTCGAATAAACTAAAACTAAGATAAATCAGTTTTCGTAGGAAGCACGATTACATTTAGCGTATGCAACAAGCCATTAAACCTCTAGGCGTCCCTAGTAGGACGAGTGTTGTCTCGTAAGGGTTTTCAGCGGATACTACCCACAAAATCCAAATGCGAAATGAAAAGTTCTTAAACGCAAGATTTATTTACAAAGAGATGAATGCAAGTTTTTGAAAATATTTACAAATGAAGGATTTACTTTTAAATCGACACGGATAAGTTAAATATAAGTTTTGGTCATTATCTTGAAAATTTAAGTCATTTACCCATCAAAACTTCCAACAAAAATTAAGTTATCATAACAAATATATTCTAGTTGGCTAGTTGTTTCAGTTGATACCATAGTGTAACTATGAAATGGATTCTTTGTTGATTATCAAAGTTTTTCAAAGTGGTATTTTCATTTCTTTTGAATAACAAATCTAATCAAACAAGTCAAAATAGTGCTTAGATTTCAATTGCTTACTCTCTCTATTTTTGAAAATTTTATTGATATTAACAGTATTTACATATGCCTAACTCAGGTAAACTAAGGCCACATATATTACCCATGCACTACCTTTCGGGATTACGTGTGGGGAATACAGAGCGTGGCGAGTGAACACACGAGTGTGAACACCTATCGACTATAGGCATTATTAATAAAAGAATTTTTATATACATACACCTAACTCAGATAAACTGAGGCCAGATATACCGATCATGCATTGCCTTTCGGGCTTACGTGAGAAGGGTACAGAGCATGGCGAGTGTACACACAAGTGTGTACACCTATCGACTGTAAGTATTTATAAAATATATACATATATACAAATATATATTTTTTTCTTTGTTTTTTTTCTTTTTGTTTGTTTTTTGTATATATATATATATATATATATATTCTTATTTTTTTTTGAAGAGAGAGTTTTGCAAAATCATCTTGGCATCATTTAACTTAGAAGATAAAAAATGTTATATCCTTTACTTTAAATCCACCACTCTTTTAAGATTTTCAATTAAGATATACTTCATAATTATCGCCCATGAATCTTCCTATATACTAATTAAACCATAGTTACTTGTCATCAAACTTGATTTTTATTTTTGTTAAGGCAAATAAATTTTCAAAAATTTCAATTTAATAACCAAAATCTTATATTTTTCCTATAGTGTTTGTTTAAAAGTAAATCAAAATGCTAATTTTTTTCTTTTTTTTTGATTTTTTTCTAGTTTTGGAAAGAAAATGCAATGAAAAAACAAAAAGAAGATGAGGCTCCCCCCTCCCACACTTGATTTTGACTGTGTCCCCATAGTCAACCCAAGTGAAAGGAGAAAAATAAAATAAAAATGACCTATATTTACAAGAAATGAAGAGCTTATTTACACGATATCAGAAAATATATTGTTAAAGAATAGATGAACCGGTCTTCCGAAGACCAATTCATTTGTCTCATCAAGTATGAGAGACACAACTTAAGCTCGGAAAACTAAATCATAAAAGATTTCGGAGTTGAATGTTAATTTGGAAAAACGGATGTCATATTATTAAAAATTGTATGAGTTGTTTTATTTTCGATGATGTTAGGGGTAGATAGAATAAATGGTTGAAGTTTAGGTTTATATTCACCAATTTCAAATTCAAGCTCATCATTGAAAAATACTTCAGAATTATTGATTTCAAAATCAAAATGGTGATTTAAATCTACCTCCTCGGAATTCGATAACTCAACTTCGAAAAGTCCGAAAAATTTGTGTTCATCAAATTCGTTTTCCTTTGTTGGATTATCAACAACTTCATTGCATGCATCTTTTTCAAAGTCTAAAGTAGTCTCATTTAATTTTTCAAAATCAGAGAAAGGAAGATCGAATTTTAAATTTGGTTCCACACTCTCAAAAGAATTAAAATCCAACTCAATTACCAAATTCTCAACAATTTCATTAAGATTTTCATTTTCAATTTCCAAAGTTGTTATTTGAAAATCGTCAATTGTGGTAAAAGGTGAATTATTATTTGACTCATCACAAGTTGAGATTTGCTTTTGTTGCTCACGAAATTATTTGTAGGTTTCATGCAACAAATCTGTGTGATTGTTATAAGTTTCATCCATTTGCTCAACAAAATCAAATTTATAATTATTAATGTGAGAATTTTTAATTCAAACTTGTTGAGGACAAATATTGTCAATTTCAATAAACGGTGGATTATCATTTGATTTTTCACACGTTGGGATTTGATTTTGTTTCTCACGAAATTTTTTGTAGGTTTCACGCAACAAATCCTCGTAATCTTTTTCCATTTTCTCAACTAAATCAAATTCATGATTATTAATTTGAGAATTTTCAATTTGAATTTGTTGAGAGAAAGAATTGTCAATCGCACCATTAATGAAACTATTCCCATTGCCAAATTCATTTAAAAAGTGGTTCACATTTCCATTTTGAGTTTGAAATTCATTTTGGAGTTCGAAATTGAATTGGCATGGGTTATAATCAAAATCATTGGAGTTTTGAAGTGAATTAAAATTTTGATATTTTGAAATCCTTGACTTGAGTTATTGCACAGATATGAATTACACAAAACATTCATTTGATTTTGTTGTTCAAGTAAGGATTCAATAGTTTCAATACACTTTTCAAGAGTTGAGGGTTGACCATTATTTTGAAAATATTATGGTGCAAAATCCAAATTGTTTGTACAATAGTTGTTATTAAAATATCCATAAGAATTTGGTGTGAAATTATATGGATTGTGTTGATTTTCACAACTATCGTAAAGTTCTTGTGAGTAGGGAAACTCGGACATTTTCAAGAATGTTTTTGGTTTTTTTTATAAAGGAAAAGTATATTTACCAAAGGGAATTTATTTAAAAAGGGAAATTCGATTTTGTTTTGTTTTTGAAAAGGTTATATTTTTTTTTTGGATTTTTTCTTTTCTAAAAAAAACCAACTTAATTTTTTTTTTGGATTTTGGAGTTTGAAAAAAAAATTCAAAGGATTTAAAAACTAAATTAGGAAATATTTACAATTTTATTTAGTTTTTGATTTTTTTTTAAATATGCATGAACTAATGCAACTAAATGAATGCAAAGGCTTAATTACAAATTTTCTACCCTAAGTAGCTCCTAACCCAAAATTGTACAATCACACTTTGTCTTAATTCAATAAGATAGTTCTCAGCCAGGTAACGGGTACGATTTATCGGTGCACCATGAATCATCGTAGCAATGGAGCCGAAGGTTTAAGTACCTTCAGAGAAACAACCAGTATAATATTTATAACTGATTATTGCTCTACCGTAGCCTAGACACCAAGAAATTAAATTTTTCAAAGAAGACAACTTGTCAATATACAATTAAGTGTTATCGATGTCTAACCGTTATTATTAATCAAAATTCTAGGATGAAATGCAAAGCAGAAATTAAACGTGTATTAACAATGCAACTACGATGAAATTTGTTTTTTTTTGAATTTTTTTTTAAATGCAAGCAACCAACAATGCAAATTAGAATAAGGGGAAAATGGAACGATACCAGAGCGTGCAAAATTATTAGCAATTATTTTTTCTAGCGGCGTTTTTTTAAAGCAAGCAAGCAGAGCGATGTAACTATTTGACAAGCGGTTCCTCTCGCAACCTGTATCTTGAAATTTGAACACGAGAGATTTTTTTAAACACAACCGAAAACAAAAGAAAAATCTAAAACATCAAAAAGCAAAGCAAATTCACAAAAGCAATATTGGGAAGGGAAAACAGTTTTTTTTTTCATTTTTTTAGAAGCCCACAAGCCCGCTAACCGTACAAACCCAATAAAGAAACACTTTAAAAATAAGTTTCAATTATAATCCCCAAATCCCCTTTCTCTATGAACAAAACACGATCTTTCTCTGTGAACTAAAAAAAATAAAATGGGCGAAAATCAGAACAAAATCGAGGTTCGATGCAGTGCGGTGATGTAGGATAGAGGATCCAGGTTTGCTGAGATGAGGTTGCGGTCGTAGAAGCAGGAGGAGAGTGATTTGTTTCCTAGTATGGCGGTGAGGTTTGGATTTGTTGTTGAGGGGAGGCGAGGCGATTGGAATTGATCGATTAGGGCTTGCTTGGGTGAAGTGGAGGTTAGTCATGGGTTTGTTGTCCGGCAGAGGAGGGTGATGAGATGAAAATGAATTGAGGTGAAGGGGAATTATGATTTGGGGGTTTAGTTCGTTCAGGAGGCAGTTCGGGTGTGGAGGGTGCAGTAGGATGTCAGGGGTTCGACGATGGAAATGGTGGCTGTTGGAGCTAGTCGGGGGCAACTTGGATGTTTTGGATGGTTGTTTGGAAGCGCTTCTTGGTATGTTTCAGGTGGCCGGATTGGGTGAGGTTGCAGGTGATTCAGTGCTAGGCAGGGGTTGTTGTGATGAAGTGTGGAGTATGCAACTGCAGTGATGCGTAATTTATGGATATGGTGAATTGCAGACTTTGGGTGTTTGGTTGTAAGGCAGAGGAATTGTGAGGCTGATGATGTAAGATTGTGGTGGAAGGCAGTGGAGTTGATGAAGTGAATTGTGAGGCGGTGATTTTGTTGAATGCTGATGTTTGAAGTGGGTAGAAACATATGGTGATGGGTGTATAGGTGATGGTTACTGGAGGAGTAGCAGTGAACTGAGAAGATGATTAGGTGATGATGGTTGATGGAGATGGTTCAAGGTGAGGTTACTGTTGTTTGCTGTGATGATGATGAGTAGGAGGGGTGATGCTCCTGGGGAGGAGTTAGTGTCAATGGAGTTGCAATGGAAAGTGGTGACAACAGAAGTAGTTGATTAGGAAGCAGTATGACAGAGTGGTATGGAGGGATTTTGTAAAGGAGGAGGTGGTATAGAAGTTGCTGTGCAAGTATGATGGGGAGAGGTGCAGTCTGATTAGCAGTTTATGATCAATAATGTAAACAGAAGAATGAAGTGATATAGTTGACACAACTGGGTAAGTTTGAAGAAATGAACTGGATTTATGAAAGTACTTAGATCCTTAAAATGTATATTTTGAAGGAAATTATAAGTAAGGAATCTTGTTAATGATTTGTTAATATACTTATACCATTTGAGATAAGTACATGAATACCTTTTGAAGTGTTAAAAGAGTAAAAATGAATAGTAGAAATTCATAAATGATGTTTTATTAAATAAAAGAAGTTTTACTAATAAATGATGTTTTAATTAATAAAAGGTTAATTAAACAAAAAGGAGATTAGAAGTCGCTTGTGTGACTTAATCGTGCTTTGTATGACTTGATTGTGCTTTGTATATTTAAAAGTTTATGGAAAACATTTAGTCGTATATTTAACACTAAAAGTCGATGAAGTAGGCTTGTCTATTTATGGGAATTAAGAGTAATGTTCGTGTAAGGATATATGCCATAGAGCTCTAACCTATTGGCTTCACTATTGGTCGAGGAATAGTGTGAGATAAAAATATCAAAAACATGCTAAGTATTTGAGACTTGGTTTCCATATGTGATCATTCTTATTACCATTGAATGATCAAGTCGTCGATTCAGTCTTGGAGAGACTGGGATCGCTATGTATTTTACTTACCAAAAACCACTTCAAGGTGGAGATACGTGTTCTATCTCTTGGAAGTGGATCTGTTTGAGATGCAAAAATCTACGTGGAGATTTAAGATTTGTTTAAGATGTTCGAACACATGTTGTTGTTCGTGATCTATTCAGGATGTGAGAAACCATGTGTGATTTCGAGATCTGTTGAAATGCCAGAATCCATGTGTGATTCCAAGTTCTATTCAAGTTGGAAACTCATGTATAGTGACCTGTTTGAGATGAAGGAATCCATTTGGGGATTTGTGTTCTATTCGAGTGATGAAGCCTCGTTCAAAAGATGCCGAACGTAACCTCGACATCGAAAATGATAGAAAACAGAGTAGAACGCGCAACCCAGGGTATTGCTAACCCACAATGGGGTATATCAACTCCATATCTAGAGAGACTTATAGATTGTTGGCCATATATTTCTTGAGTTTCTCATAACAGACCTATGTCTGATGCTTGGTTTTTATTTTCCCTAAATTTCTCGCGTGCTCTTTCAAGTAGTCTGAGAAGGCAGATTTTTCGTTGATGTTCATTGGAGCTCGAGAAGATGAGCTGGATGTTTCACCTACCATAGTATTCTTGTTTCCACTTCATTATATATTGTACACATCAGCATTTGTGAGGATTGGTTATTATAACTGTCCAGGATGATGATAGTACTTAGGTTTTATAATTATGAAATTTCTGTATTGGAGTAACCCCTTTGCGTTGTTCCTTTGATATTATATATTATCATTCCTCTGTGAGATTCCGATATTGTGTTCTCTTCTTTCTTGTTCTATTTCGTTTTATTTTTATTTTACCCTAACAGTTCGTCCTTTCGGCACGTAAAAACCGTAGATGTATTGGTGTTGACATTTGGGGGTCAAAATGACGAATCGTTACAATATATATATATATATATATTCAAACTAAATATATATTCAAAATGAAATCAAATTCAAATATAATATATATATGTTATCCGGCATTCCAGTCCGGCTATATTGAACTGGCTGCACGAGTTATACTCGATTGCCGTCAAGGCCGATGATTCTAGAATGATGATTATAGAACCCGAAAGTTAAGTACAAATGGTTATATCAAGTTAGCAATGAATGGAATTGGTAAATAAACAATGTAGAATGCTTAAGGTATGGAATATAGTTTAGTCAAAGGAAGGGATCGGTATGGTTTGGCTACTTGATAGGGTTCGGCATACTTCAGCTTATAAATAAGGGATCGGCATGATTGAGCAAATAAGGGATCGACATGATTGAGCAAATAAAAGATCGGCATGGTTGAGTAAAGAAGGGGTCGGCATGATTGAGCAAATAAGAGACCGGCATGGTTTAGTAAAGAAGAGGTCGGCATGTTTGAGTAAATAAGGGATCGGCATAGTTGGCTAGTATGGATTGGCATACTTTAGTTCACAAAGAAGGACTCGGCATAGTTGAATGAGGAATGTTGGCATGCTTTGCTAGGAGATATGGATCGGCATGCTCTATTGAAGTGGGATCGGCATCCAACCAATTACAAGTGTCTTCGTACATTCAATGATTAATATCTCAAGATTTGTAAGTCCAAAGCATATGGAATTTGGAGAGCAAGGCATATGGACCCTAGGGAGCATACCCTAGGGATCTGTTCGACGACGGAAATTCTATCGGATTAGAAAACCGTTGAACGAATTTAGAAATAAAATATACCGCAAGCGCACGACGTACACTTGTAGTACGTGGCGAATACGGGTCGATCCGTAGGGAATTGATGATTTTAAAAATCTATTCAATCAAATTAAACCAAAGTCGAGTGAAAGATAAGCTAGAGAATTAGAAAATTAGCTGACCAACTAAAAGAAAAGAGATGCAAATATAAGGGTTAAATGACAATTTAGAGAATAAATCCACTCTCTAGATCATGTAGTTCAATACATATGAAATCATAATCTCTCTTTTATGGTCATTAGTGCTTTAATTGATGTGCTTATCATAAGTATGGCATATTTGTGTTATTAATTAGCCAACATAAGCCATCAAATTATAACACACCCCTTAAACCACTTACTAACTTTCATGAAATTTGACAATGAAAATGAAAATGAAATCTATTTTATGTATGGCCTATTAACTTTTGGTTAGAAATATAGACCATCAAATTTTAATTTCAAATCACTTTCTTTTGCCATAATCATATTTTGATGATGAGGCAATTAGTGTTAGTGGTTGTTTAAGCATAGCCTATTTGGTGTCAACAATATAGACTATCAAATTCAAGGCAAAAACAACAATTAAACCACCTCAATCATTCTTCATTAAGCACAAAAAGAGAGCATGAATTAACAAATAGTTGAAGCTACATAATTAGAGAGCTTCATTACCCCTAAATTGAAGGGGTTTAACCTCTCATATTTGTCATTTTATTAACAAATGTAGCTAGCCACATGAAAGGAAAATGAAAGCTTAATGAAAAAGAGAGCTAATTAACAAGAATTAGAACTATTCTACTTGCATGAAAGTAAATCTACACTACACCATGAAAGGAAATAAACAAGAAAGGGAAAAGGTCATATATTAAATTGCATAAAAAAAGAAAAGAAAATTACATGAAAATAAAAATGGCTAAGTAGCCATGAAAAGAGAAAGAGAAGAGCTTGTTTATTTGTGAGCCTAAACTAAACTAAAGAGAGACTAAGGGAGAGGGTTACATGAAGATATGGGGTATTTAAACAAGTTAGAAACCCTAATCCATATTTTTGGGGAATGCCCAAAATGCCCTTGAAGTAGTGTGGTGGCTAAGTAATCATTAACATCCACTAATCCCCCACTTAAATGTACATGAAGCTTTAATGTCCTTTTATCATGTGCTTAGCTCCTAATTGAAAATCAAGGTAAGTGGGTGGGGTCCTCCATGATCATCACTTTGAATTATTTCCATCTTCATTTGTTCTCTTCACTCTTGTGCATGCATATATTATCATGAAGCCACTTGTAAAATTCACCAAATTTCCTACAAAACAACATAGAAAATTCCAAGAAAATTTCACAATTTAATAAATGCATAAAAATGACCATTTTACCCCTATATGAAGATGAATATGTGACAATTTGAAAATAATTTGAAATTTGGTTTAAACAAGTTAAAATATCCGATATGATCATTTATTTAATTTAAATAAATTAAATATGGTGGTAAAAATATGCACATTTACGTGCACATCAAATACCCCCACACTTATCTTTTTAGTCGTCCTCGAATAAAGAAAAACTAAGATAAATCTGTTTTCGTAGGGAGAACGATTGCATTGAGCTTATGCAACAAGCCGTTAAACCTCTAGGTGTCCCCAGTAGGATGAGTGTTGTCTCGTGAGGGTTTTCAGCGGATACTACCCACAAAATCCAAATGCAGGATGAAAATACTTACAAAAGGCAAGATTTATTTACAAAGAGATGAATGCGAGTTTTTGAAAATATTTACGAATGAAGGATTTACTTTTAAATTAACACAAATAAGTTAAATATTGGTTTGGTTATTATCTTGAAAATTTAAGTCATTTACTCGTCAAAATTTCCAACAAAAATCAAGTTATCATAACAAATAGACAATAGTTTAACTCGTTGTTTTGGTTGATAACACATTGTAATTTGAAATGGATCCTTAGTTGATTATCAAAGTTTTTCAAAGTGGTATTTTCATTTCTTTACAATAACAAATCAAATAAGTTTAAATTGTACTTGGATTTCATTTGCTTACTCTCTCTTATTTGAAATTTTTATTGATATTAACAATATTTACATACGCCTAACTCAGGTAAACTGAGGCCAGATATATTACCCATGCACTGCCTTGCGGACTGATGTGAGGGGAATACAGAGCGTGGCGAGTGAACACAGAAGTGTGAACACTTATCGACTGTAGGCGTTATTAGTAAAATAATTTTTATATACACACCTAACTCAGATAAACTGAGGCCAGATATACCAATCGTGCACTGCCTTTCGGGCTTACGTGAGAAGGGTACAGAGAATGGCGAGTGAACACACGAGTGTGAACACATGACTCTAGGTGTTTATTAAGAAAATATATACATATATACAAGAAATACTTTTTTTTAGGGAGAGAGTTTCGCAAAATCATCTTAGCATCATTTAACTTAGAAGACAAAAAAAATGTTATATCCTTTACTTTAAATCAACCACTTTTTAAAACAAAGATTTTCAATTAGGATATATTTCATAATTATCATGTATAAATCTTCTTATATACTAGTTAAACCATTTTTATTTGTAATCAAACTTCATTTTTTTGTTAAGACAAATTAAATTTCAAAAATTTCAATTTAATAAACCAAAACCACATATTTATCCTATAGTGTTTCTTTAAAAATAAATCAAAATGCTTTCTTTTTTTTTCAAAAAAATAATTTTTGTTTTTGAGATTTTTTTTAATTTTGGAAAGAAAATAAAAATAAAAATAAATAAACCATGAAAAATCGAAAATGATGATGAGTCTCCCCCCCCCACACTTGATGTTGACTGTGTCCCCACAGTCAACCCAAGTGGAAGGAGAAAAATAAAATTAAAAATGGCCTTTATTTATATGAAAATGAATGGTATTTACACGAGATCAGAAAGTATATCGTCAAAAGTAAATGAAACGGTATTCCAAAAACCGATTCATTTGGCTCGTCAAGTATACGAGACACAGCTTAAGCTCGAAAAACCAAATCGTAAAAGATTTCAAAGTTGAATGTTGATTTGGAAAAACGAATGTCGTTTTATTGAAAACCGTACGAGTTGTTTTATTTTCGATGATTTTCGGGGTTGATAGAATAATTGATTGAAATTCAAATTTATTATCACCACATTGAAATTCAAATTTATTGAAAACTTCTTCAAAATTATTGAATTCAAAATCAAAATGGTGATTTAAATCATCCCCTTTAGAATTGGACAACTCGTTTTCAAAAAGTTCAAAGAAATCGTGTTCGTTAAATTCATCTTCCTTATTTGGATTATCAACAACTTCATCGTATATCTCAAGTTCAAAATCTAAAGTTGTTGTATTCAAATTTTCGAAATCGAGAAAAGGAAGATCGAATTTTAAATTTGGTTCCACACCCTCAAAAGAATTGAAATCCAACTCAATTACCAATTTTTCAACAACTTCATTAAGATCGTCATTTTCAGTTTCAAAAGTTGTTATTTGGAAATCGTCAATTTTGGTAAAAGGTGGATTATCGTTTGACTCGTCACACGTTGGAATTTGATTTTATTTTTCACGTTGTTTCATATATGTTTCAAACAACGAATCCGTGTGATCATCGTAAATTTCGTTCATTTGTTCAACAAAATCCCATTTATAGTTATTAACTTGAGAATTTTCAATTTGGATTTGCTGAGAACAAAACTTTTCAATCGCATCGTAGTCGAGATTATTCCCATTGCCAAAATTATTTGAAAAGTGGATCACATTTTCGTTTTGATTTTGAAATTCATTTTGGAGTTCAAAATTGAATTGGCATGGGTTATACTCAAAATCATTTGAATTTTGAAGTGAATTCAAATTTTGAAATCCTTGAAAACTTTGACTCGAGTTATCGCAGAAATACGAATTACACAAATCATTTATCATTTGATTTTGTTGTGTAGAGATTTCAAGTAAAGACGAAATGCTATTTTCAAGATTTGAGGGTTGTTTGTTATTTTGAAAACTTTATGGTGCAAAATCCGAATCATTTGAAAAATAGTTGTTGTTAAAATATCCATACGAATTTGGTGTGAAATTATATGGATTATATTGATTTTCACAACTATCGTAGAATTCATGTAAGTAGGGAAACTCGGACATTTTCAAGAATGTTTTTGGTTTTTTTTTAATAAAGGAAAAATATTTACAAATAGAATTTATTTTTCAAAATGGAAAATTGATATTTGTTTTGTTTTTTATTTTTCAAAAAAAAATTTGTTTTTTGAAAAGATTTTTTATATATATTATTTTTTTTTATTTTCTAAAAAAGGGGATTTAAAAATTTCAAAGGAAAAGGAATATATACAATTTTTATAGTTTTGGATTTTAATTTTTTTTTAATATTCATGAAATAATGCAACTAAATGAATGCAAGGGTTAATTACAAATGATTTATCCTAAGTTAACCAGAAATTGTATAATTACAAATTGTCTTAAATCAATCAGATGGTTCTCAGCCAGGTAAAGGGCAGGAGTTATCGGTGCACCACGAATCACCATAGCAATGCAGCCAAAGGTTTAAGTATCTTCAGAGGAACAACCACTATAATATTTATGATTCACCGTAATATTTATAAATGGTTATTGCTCTGCCGTAGCCTAGACACCAAGAATTTAAATTGTTCAAAGAAGACAACTTGTCAATATACAATTCAGTGTTAATGATGTCTAACCGTTATTACTAAACAAAATTCTAGAATGAAATGCAAAGCAGAAATTAAACGTGTATTAACAATGCAACTACAAATGAAATTTGTTTTTGGTTTTTTGAATTTTTTTTTCAAATGCAAGTAAACAACAATGCAAGACAAATAAAAACAATAGATAAAGCGAGCGAGCAGTTTATTTTTTTTGGCAAGCAGAGCGAAGCAATTATTTTTGGAAACAGTTCTTGTCATTCAGAAATTCTGCTTTCACAACCTGAAAAAATTTTATACAGTTTTTGTTTTTTTGTGATGTATAAAGATGGAAATTAAGAACAAATTAAAACAAAACAAAACAAAAAAAATTAAAATAAACTAGAAGAAAACAAACCCTCTTTCTTTTTATTTGAGAGAAACAAATGTCGAATGAAAACAAAGACAAACAAAACAATATATACTTTTTAAAATACAAAATGGAGGATAGCAAAAACCAACAAATGTAACGACCCGTATTTTTTTTAACGGATCGACAAGTTCGACAGAATTTGGAATTTTAGTTTTTGAGCCATTTCAGATTTTAGGCGGAAATGGCTAAGTCCTGAGTCGTGAACGACTTAGTGTAAGTCGTGAGTCGTATACGACTTAGGGGATAGGAGCGACTCAGGGATTTGGCTAGCTAAGGGTGTAAGGATAAGTCGTTTGAACGACTTAAGGGGTAGGCGCGACTTAAGGACTGGGCGAGATAAGGCTTAAGTTGTAACAGTTGAGTCGTACCCAGGTTATCTGATGAGTCGTGACCGAATTATCTGATGAGTCGTACCCAGGTTATCTGATGAGTCGTGACCGAGTTATCTGATGAGTCGTACCCAGGTTATCTGATGAGTCGTGACCGAGTTATCTGATGAGTCGTACCCAGGTTATCTGATGAGTCGTATCCAAGTCATCTGATGAGTCGTACCCAAGTTATCTGATGAGTCGTATCCTGGTTATCTGATGAGTCGTCTGACCAGTTGAGTCGTAACCCCAGTTATTTGTTAAGTCGTGACCGACTCAGTAGTTGGCTGCTAGGTTATAAGTCGTAGAATGGGTTATCTCGTCTAACCAGTTAAGTCGTGGACGAGTTAAGGGATGAGTCGTAAGCTGTTGAGTCGCGCGTGGGTGATAACTCGCGCAAGTGGATGAGTCGTAGCCTTTGTGATGAGTCGTATACGAGTTAGTAGTTGAGTCGTCTAACCAAGTAAGGCGTGCGCATTTAAGTCGTAGACAGGGGGTCTGGTGAGTCGTAGGCGCATGCTATAAGTCGGAAACGACTTAGGAGATAACTGTTTTGTCGTGAGTCATAGGCAGAAGTGTGTTAAGTCGTTGAGTCGTAGGGCTTTGAGTCGTGAGTCGTAAACGACTCATGGAGGCAGACAAGATAGGGATTTCAGCTATAAATAGGAGAGTTTCTCTTCATTTTTGGGATCCGGATTTTGAAGCGACGAAGTGCTGCCATTTTGAGAGCTCGACTTCTACACTTCTTCACTTCTTTTCTCCACTCTAATCTAGTGCTTCCTTCCATCCAAATCAAAGATCAAGATTGAAGATTCAAGAGCTAAAGTTGAAGATCTTCATCTTTTCAAGAGAGATTTCTTCGTTTGAAGCGGATTCATGATAGATCAAGCTTGATCCTTCGCTGTCCAGATCTGAAGCGTGTTGATTTGAGGTTATTTAGGTGATTTGGTGAGTGGTGATTATCTCTCACACGGATCCAAAGGAGTATATCGGATTGTTGGCCCGATTTGGTGTTAAAATAGTGATTTCCATGCATTTCCTTCATCCTAAGTGTAGATCCATATAGATCCATTGTTCATGATGATGTTACATCCATTTTATCATATGTTAACCTATGCAAGTTCATTCATCAAGTTTGTAGAGATATAATCCACGTTTTCATGCTTATTGGACTTTCAACTCTTTAATTACGAAAATGCCATTATTGTTACAATTGTCTACTTAGATCATATTTGAATGCTTGATTGCTTGGATTGATATTTGATTTGGTTGCTTGTTATGAACTTGATGATTGATGATTAGATTTAGACCGAAGATGATTCAAAAGCTAAGGGAAAGGCTCTTGAATTGGGAAAGCTGCTCGTGGCATATGTAGCGGGATGATGAAGCTCTTATGCATAGATTTGATGATATGAAGTTGAGATGAGGCTTTGCAAGGATGTAATGAAGCGAGGCATCATATGATGAAGACTTGGTCTAATCCAGACGGGATCATTCCAAGCATGTTGATAACTCGGTGATATGATTCGAGTTGAGGATAATGAATGGATATGAGAATAGTCGTCGAGGAGGATGACTAGGAGTCTTGGATAGCATCGTTGTTGAAGGTTCTAGCATGCTCTAAGCAAGAGTACGTTTGGGCAGATTCGATAGTCCCAACGGCCAACTGTTGATGGTCGAGTATGGGCAGATTCGATAGTCCTAGGCACGGGCTGCGACGACGTGCGGGAGTTATGTCTAGAACCGGGGTTTCCATTAGCCCTTGACGGACGGCTGAAAGAATGTGCCGGTCATTCAATTAACAGTGATATAGAAGAAATGATAACAGTGATAGCCAGAGTCATGGATGTTTGGTTGTAACGTCATTTCGGACTCAAGAGCGGTATTTTTTTGGGTGCTTATCTGATTTAGGCCTTGGTACTTGGAAAACATCGCCCTTGACTCGAGTGATAGTAGCTTTACTTTAAATTGTATGCTCTGCTATGTTTGCTTCTGCTTAGTGTGTGTTTGGGGGCTATCACTGTAGAATGAGGTTGGAGTGGGAGGGTTGTATTCCTATTCCTTTTCCTTTATGCTCTTTTGGTATGTTGTTAGTTAATTTACTGCTCACTAAGACTGTTGTATGACTCAAGGCTTTAGGTTTTAATTCTTATTGCCTTGGGCTGTTCGTCCATTTTGGGACGGGCAGACTAGGTAGCAGGTGACAGGTGTTGTTCTCTTCTCACGATGCTGATATCGAAGACGAGCTGGAGGGTTGCATATTATCTTCTTATTATATGTACTGGATATTCCGTTGTTTTGTATTCTCTGAGAGACATGTAGTGAGGCTTGATGTATTGACTATGTGGATGCTTGTATTCAACTATTATGGAGTTTTATATGATGTCATTTTGTTCTGTAAAGCTTCACTATACATATGTTCTATTGTATTTTGTCCATGCGCTGTAAGAGATACGATAGATTCTGTTGTTTTTATCTACCTTGACAATCGTCCATGGTCGCCTGGCACACTTTACAGCGCACTATCTCTTGATTTTGTGCAGGGGTCATGGGCGGTCGTCACATTTGGTATCAGAGCATTGGTTAATCGATTTTACCCAACGCTCGCTGAAGTAACCACGTATGAGAGACGTAATTGTATTTTGATGGATGAATACTATATATAATATAGTAGCTTAGTAGAGTTGAGTCCTTTATGCAGTTGTCTCTCTAGATGTTCTAATCATTCCTTTTTATAGATATTGAGAATGAGTCGAAGAGGGAGACCAGCTGCTAGGGAAGGCCGTGCTACTGAAGAGACTGCTGATTATGCAGCCATGTTCGAAGCTATGATGACTTCGATCATGAGAAGGATACCAGTTCCGGGGGCAGCAGTTGATGTTGGAGTTCAAGTCCAAACTCCGAAACCAGTGGATTTTGCTAAGCTGTGCAAGGATTATACTGCTCTTGGAGGGAAGGTTTTCTTAGGAACAGAATCTACCATTGAGGTCCAGAGGTGGATAGATGCTTGTAGAAGGATCTTTGGTGATTTGGGAATTGATGATGCAACTAAGAGGAAGTTGGCATCAAGGCAGCTTCAAGGGAGAGCCTCTGATTGGTGGAACTCTATTACCATCACTACTCCGGAAGAAGAGATTACTTGGGAGCAATTCCAAGTCAGATTTGAAGCTAAGTTCATTTCTACAGCTCAGAAGTCTGTTCTGTTCAAGAAGTTTGTAGAGCTCAAGCAAGGTGGAAGATCAGTTCTTGAGTATGTTTCTAAGTTTGAAGCTTTGTCCAAGTATGCCCGGTCATATATTGAGTCTGCATATCAGAAGAATGAGAAGTTTGTGACAGGCTTGGACAGTTATCTGGGGAGACAGTTGGTGGATCATTTGGACGATTCATTTGAGAAGCTTGTGGAGAAAGCTCTTAGGCATGAGAGTCTGTTTTCTAAGGAAGGACCTGTTGTTGCTGTTACCAAGGGAGAGTCTAAACCACAGCAGGGTGGAAACCAGAAGAGGAAGCAGCAGCAGCAGAAGGGTAAGGATGGCCAGAAGAAGCCGAAAGGCGAGGTGACTTGCTACAATTGTCAGCAGAAGGGCCATTTCTCTAAGGATTGTAAGAATCCGAAGGTGCCAATGAAGTGTCACAACTGTGACAAGCCAGGGCACATCAGGAAGAATTGTCCAGAACCGAGGAAGGACAAGCAGATTGTGCAAGCTTATGCTTTGGGAGCTGTTCCGTCGTCTTCAAAAGCTCCTACTGCTGAAGAGAAGGGAAAGAGTGTGGTTGTTCAAGGTACTCTTTTCCTATGTGGTGTTCCGGTTAGAGTTCTGTTTGATACTGGAGCGTCGCATTCGTTTGTTTGTAATGAACTCGTAGGCCGGTTAGGTTTGGCACCGGATATTGTTGATAGGCCATTGGTTGTGACTAATCCAGTTGGGGGTTCGTCTTGTTTGTACATGTTATGCCGTGGTCTAGTTGTATCGAGTCATGGTTGCTCTTTTGTTTGTGATTGCTTCGTTCTGAACTTTGCGGGGTTCGGAATTATCTTGGGTATGGACTGGCTTAGGAAGTATGCGGCTAAGGTTGATTGTGAGAGGCTGGAGGTGACAGTCGAGAATGTGGAGGGGCGAAAGATTGTGATACGATGTAAGCATGAGGAAGGCGTCTTCATGAGCTTCATGTATTCGCTAGTTGTTCCACGGGATGGACTGTCTTTAGTGCCAATCGCAAATGGATTCGAGGATGTCTTTGACGAAGTCAAAGGGTTGCCGCCGCATAGAGAGATCGAGTTTCGTATAGATCTAGTTGAAGGAGCCAGACCTGTTGTGATGCCTCTTAGGCGGATGGCGTCTAGGGAACAGCAGGAGTTGAGGGTGCAAGTTGATGACCTTTTACATAAAGGATTCATTCGGCGTAGTGTGTCCGAGTGGGGTGCACCAGTTGTGTTTTCAACCAAGGCGGATGGGTCGTTGAGATTGTGTGTGGATTATCGTGAGCTGAATAAGGTGACTAAGAAGAACAAGTATCCATTGCCGAGGATAGACGACTTGTTTGATCAGCTTCACGAAGCTAAGGTGTTTTCTCAGATGGATTTGGCAACGGGATTTCACCAGTTGAGAGTGGCTAAGGATAGTGTGCCGAAGACTGCTTTTAGGACACCATCCGGTTTCTTTGAGTGGCTGGTAATGTCGTTTGGATTGACCAATGCGCCAGCATATTTTGTGGATCTTATGAATAGAGTGTTCAGAGATCAGTTGAACAAGTTTGTACTGGTGTTCGTGGATGATATTCTGATTTATTCCAGAACGGAAGAAGAGCACAAGACGCACTTGCGTATTGTTTTGAGAATCTTGCGGAAACATCAGCTGAAGGCTAAGTTTTCGAAGTGTCACTTCTGGAAGAGTGAAGTGAGGTTCTTAGGCCATGTGATTTCTGGAAGTGGAATAGCGGTTGATCCCGCTAAGGTGGCAGCAATCCAGGATTGGGTTAGACCTAAGAATGCATCTGATGTGAGAAGTTTTCTTGGATTAGCAGGATATTATCGACGGTTTATCAAAGACTTCTCCAAGATAGCTGCACCATTAACAGGATTGACGAAGAAGAACCAAGTGTTCAGTTGGGATGCTAAGTGTGAGCAAGCTTACGGAATCCTGAAAGAGAGATTGACGAGTGCTCCTGTTTTGACTATTACAAGTGGAAATGATGAGATAGTGGTTTACACCGACGCATGTGGTACTTGACTTGGAGCAGTGCTGATGCAGAGGGATAAAGTTGCATATGCCAGTCGACAACTGAAGTCGCATGAAAGGAATTACCCAACTCATGATTTGGAGTTAGCGGCGATTGTATTTGCTCTGAAGATGTGGAGACATTATCTGTTGGGAGTTCGATTCGAGTTGTTTACGGATCACAAGTCGTTGAAGTATCTTTTCTCCCAAAAGGATTTGAATCTTTGGCAGCAACGTTGGCTAGAGTTTTTAGCATCATATGATTTTGGTATAGCTTATACTCCGGGAAAAGGTAACGCAGTGGCAGATGCGTTAAGTCGAAGACATGCAGGATTGGGAGCCATGTTTTCAGAATGGAAGAGTCTCGAGTATTTAGCTGGATTTGACTTCAGGCCTAGATGCGAATTGGAACCTGAGATGTTGGCAAACTTATCAATAAGACCCACTCTTGTGGAAAGGATTGGCGAGAGCCAAAAGCGAGATGATAAGCTTGTCAAGATTATCCGTGAATTGGAATCTGGATTGGATCCAGAAAAGGATAAAGGATTCGAGGTCGATCGAGAGGGTTGGCTTCGGAAGCAAGGACGACTAGTTGTTCCCGATATAGATGAATTAAGGAGTGAAGTTCTGAAGGAAAGTCATCACTCGAAGCTGACAATTCATCCAGGTGGAAATAAGATGTATCGGGATATGAAGAGAACCTACTACTGGGAAGGTATGAAGAAGGATGTTGGAAATTTTATTTCCAAGTGTATGAACTGCCAGTTGGTAAAAGCCGAACAGAAGAAGCCAAGTGGATTGCTTCAGCCATTAGAAGTTCCTACATGGAAGTGGGAACAAGTGTCGATGGATTTTATCGATGGATTGCCTAGAACCAGAACGGGAAATGAAGGGATTTGGGTCATTGTGGATCGTCTGACTAAGAGTGCATGATTCATTCCTGTTCGATCGACTAGGACTGCATCAAAATTGGCTGAGTTGTATGTTAAGTGGATAGTTCGATTCCATGGTATTCCGAAAAGTATAGTGAGCGATCGAGACCCATTGTTCACTAGTGGATTTTGGAAGAGCTTCCAGGAAGTCTTGGGAACCGAGTTGTGTTTGAGTACAGCTTATCATCCCCAAACAGATGGTCAGACCGAGAGAGTCAACCGAGTTTTGGAAGATCTTCTCAGAGCATGTGTTTTGGACTTCGGAGGATCATGGGAAGATCACCTTCATTTGGTGGAGTTTGCGTACAACAACAGTTACCAGTCAAGCATTGGTATGGCACCGTATGAGGCATTGTATGGAAGACCGTGTAACTCTCCGACATGTTGGTTGGAAACTGGAGAAAAGCTGATACTTGGGCCATAAATGATTCGGCAGACTTCAGATTGTATAGAGATCATTCGGCAACGAATGAAGGCAGCCCAAGATCGTCAGAAGAGTTATGCCGATAAGCGTCGTAAGGATTTGGAATTCGACGTAGGAGATATGGTTTTTGTGAAGATTTCTCCACTGAAGAATGTTATTCGATTCGGGAAGAAAGGAAAATTGACTCCGAGATTTGTCGGACCATTCCCGATCATCGAGCGAATTGGAAAGCTCGCCTATAGGTTGGAGTTACCTGAGAAGATGTCGGGTGTGCACAATGTTTTTCATGTATCATATCTACGGAAGTATGTGCACGACTTGAATACAGTGGTTTTTGCTGATAGCTGTGAAGACTTCGAAGTTGATCCAGTCGATAGAAGACCTCGTAAGCCGCTTCGTATTGTTGAAACCGACACGAAACAGCTTAGGAGGAAGGTAGTTAAGTTGCTCAAGATACAATGGAGTGACGATGATAACGACTGTACGTGGGAGGTGGAAGAGAGGATGAAGGCAGCTCATCCTGAACTCTTCAAGGTATGGCCCTAAGGTGTCGTATCATCTAACAACATTGTAACTTGTTCTAAGTCTTAGAATTCTGTACGCTAAGCTAGAATTGGATGCATGGTTTGCTGATTGTTATGGTTGGTAGGCATACAGAATAGTCTTCGATTGCTTTGTTTGTTTGGAATTTCGGGGGCGAAATTCCTAAGGGGGAGAGAATGTAACGACCCGTATTTTTTTTAACGGATCGACAAGTTCGACAGAATTTGGAATTTTAGTTTTTGAGCCATTTCAGATTTTAGGCGGAAATGGCTAAGTCCTGAGTCGTGAACGACTTAGTGTAAGTCGTGAGTCGTATACGACTTAGGGGATAGGAGCGACTTAGGGATTTGGCTAGCTAAGGGTGTAAGGATAAGTCGTTTGAACGACTTAAGGGGTAGGCGCGACTTAAGGACTGGGCGAGATAAGGCTTAAGTTGTAACAGTTGAGTCGTACCCAGGTTATCTGATGAGTCGTGACCGAGTTATATGATGAGTCGTACCCAGGTTATCTGATGAGTCGTGACCGAGTTATCTGATGAGTCGTACCCAGGTTATCTGATGAGTCGTACCCAGGTCATCTGATGAGTCGTATCCAAGTCATCTGATGAGTCGTACCCAAGTCATCTGATGAGTCGTATCCTGGTTATCTGATGAGTCGTCTGACCAGTTGAGTCGTAACCCCAGTTATTTGTTAAGTCGTGACCGACTCAGTAGTTGGCTGCTAGGTTATAAGTCGTAGAATGGGTTATCTCGTCTAACCAGTTAAGTCGTGGACGAGTTAAGGGATGAGTCGTAAGCTGTTGAGTCGCGCATGGGTGATAACTCGCGCAAGTGGATGAGTCGTAGCCTTTGTGATGAGTCGTATACGAGTTAGTAGTTGAGTCGTCTAACCAAGTAAGGCGTGCGCATTTAAGTCGTAGACAGGGGGTCTGGTGAGTCGTAGGCGCATGCTATAAGTCAGAAACGACTTAGGAGATAACTGTTTTGTCGTGAGTCATAGGCAGAAGTGTGTTAAGTCGTTGAGTCGTAGGGCTTTGAGTCGTGAGTCGTAAACGACTCATGGAGGCAGACGAGATAGGGATTTCAGCTATAAATAGGAGAGTTTCTCTTCATTTTTGGGATCCGGATTTTGAAGCGACGAAGTGCTGCCATTTTGAGAGCTCGACTTCTACACTTCTTCACTTCTTTTCTCCACTCTAATCTAGTGCTTCCTTCCATCCAAATCAAAGATCAAGATTGAAGATTCAAGAGCTAAAGTTGAAGATCTTCATCTTTTCAAGAGAGATTTCTTCGTTTGAAGCGGATTCGTGATAGATCAAGCTTGATCCTTCGCTGTCCAGATCTGAAGCGTGTTGATTTGAGGTTATTTAGGTGATTTGGTGAGTGGTGATTATCTCTCACACGGATCCAAAGGAGTATATCGGATTGTTGGCCCGATTTGGTGTTAAAATAGTGATTTCCATGCATTTCCTTCATCCTAAGTGTAGATCCATATAGATCCATTGTTCATGATGATGTTACATCCATTTTATCATATGTTAACCTATGCAAGTTTATTCATCAAGTTTGTAGAGATATAATCCACGTTTTCATGCTTATTGGACTTTCAACTCTTTAATTACGAAAATGCCATTATTGTTATAATTGTCTACTTAGATCATATTTGAATGCTTGATTGCTTGGATTGATATTTGATTTGGTTGCTTGTTATGAACTTGATGATTGATGATTAGATTTAGACCGAAGATGATTCAAAAGCTAAGGGAAAGGCTCTTGAATTGGGAAAGCTGCTCGTGGCATATGTAGCGGGATGATGAAGCTCTTATGCATAGATTTGATGATATGAAGTTGAGATGAGGCTTTGCAAGGATGTAATGAAGCGAGGCATCATATGATGAAGACTTGGTCTAATCCAGACGGGATCATTCCAAGCATGTTGATAACTCGGTGATATGATTCGAGTTGAGGATAATGAATGGATATGAGAATAGTCGTCGAGGAGGATGACTAGGAGTCTTGGATAGCATCGTTGTTGAAGGTTCTAGCATGCTCTAAGCAAGAGTACGTTTGGGCAGATTCGATAGTCCCAACGGCCAACTGTTGATGGTCGAGTACTCTGGGCAGATTCGATAGTCCTAGGCACGGGCTGCGACGACGTGCGGGAGTTATGTCTAGAACCGGGGTTTCCATTAGCCCTTGACGGACGGCTGAAAGAATGTGCCGGTCATTCAATTAATGGTGATATCGAAGAAATGATAACAGTGATAGCCAGAGTCATGGATGTTTGGTTGTAACGTCATTTCGGACTCAAGAGCGGTATTTTTTTGGGTGCTTATCTGATTTAGGCCTTGGTACTTGGAAAACATCGCCCTTGACTCGAGTGATAGTAGCTTTACTTTAAATTGTATGCTCTGCTATGTTTGCTTCTGCTTAGTGTGTGTCTGGGGGCTATGTAGAATGAGGTTGGAGTGGGAGGGTTGTATTCCTATTCCTTTTCCTTTATGCTCTTTTGGTATGTTGTTAGTTAATTTACTGCTCACTAAGACTGTTGTATGACTCAAGGCTTTAGGTTTTAATTCTTATTGCCTTGGGCTGTTCGTCCATTTTGGGACGGGCAGACTAGGTAGCAGGTGACAGGTGTTGTTCTCTTCTCACGATGCTGATATCGAAGACGAGCTGGAGGGTTGCATATTATCTTCTTATTATATGTACTGGATATTCCGCTGTTTTGTATTCTTTGAGAGACATGTAGTGAGACTTGATGTATTGACTATGTGGATGCTTGTATTCAACTATTATGGAGTTTTATATGATGTCATTTTGTTCTGTAAAGCTTCACTATACATATGTTCTATTGTATTTTGTCCATGCGCTGTAAGAGATACGATAGATTCTGTTGTTTTAATCTACCCTGACAATCGTCCATGGTCGCCTGGCACACTTTACAGCGCACTATCTCTTGATTTTGTGCAGGGGTCATGGGCGGTCGTCACAACAAATCACAACACAACCACACTCAAACAAATGAAAATTGTAAAAAAAAAAGAAGATTATTGAAATATTTTTTTTCTTTGTTTGGAGAAGAGATTAATAAAAACTTAAAACTTAACAAAAGAAAAATACAAGGCTTTTTATTTTTTATTTAAACCCGGCCCACTTATATCCCTCTACCTAAAACAAAATAACTATCCAATCCGTCCACAACATAGCACGACGTTTCCTCAAAATCGATCGAATTTTCACAAATTTCACAAAACAAAACACATCAAATTTCAGCATATTGAAATCGTGATTAGAGAATGAGGATTGAGGAGCGGTGAGGCGATTGCAGTCGCTTGGGGTTGGTCGTGAGTTTCGATTGGGGTATCTGAAGGAGATTCAATTTGGGGATTGTGATGTTCGAATTGTGGTGGTGGACGAGTTGCTGGAGGCTGGGGAATCGAGGCGATTGGATGAATATGAGGTTGGTTCAACGGTTCGATGTGTAGAAGGTGGCGACTGATGTGCTCGCGGTGGTTTGTAGAGGCATGGGTGTCGCGGTTTGATGGAGTGATGGGTTGTTGATGAATGGTGGAGGCTCGTGGTAGGGTTGCGATGTCAGTATAGCAGTTGATGAATGTAACAGCAGCAATGGGTAAATGAAGTGTTGATGAAGGAGTGTGTTGTGTGGCTGTATGATGAATGGGCAATGTTAGTTGATGTTTTGCAGTTTTGTATGTGGAGTAATGAAGAGAATTGTGGTGATATGTGAAGATACGGTTGCTTGGTTGCGCTGTAACTGTGTGCGCAGTGGCAATTGGTTGAACAGGGTTTGTGAACTTGTTGCGATAGAGGTTGTCAGTGGGATGTTTTGGAAGATGGTCAGAATAATTGGCCTTGAAGAGGGTGTGATGGTGGCAGATGCTTGTTGTAGGGAAGATGCTTGACAGTGGGATGGTGGTGATGAGTTTGTTCCAAGGGTTGTAGTTGTCGAGTGATTGAATGGTGAATTTGAATTGCAGGGTTGTAGGCAAGGCGATGGAGATGTAAGACTGTGGTTTGTGGTTTGTATGTACTTCCAGGCAGAGGAGTTGTGGATTTGGCTGTTGTACGTGTCGTTGCAGTGGTTGTAGCAATAATTGTTGTGAGATGTTATGGAGTGTGGAACTGTATGTAGCAGTTTTGAGCAAACAGTTTTGATGACTGGGGTGGCAGGGTGTTGAAGTGCAGTTTGATGTGCACTGTGAATGTTTTGTGGGTATGGGAAATGATGATCGACAGGGAGTTGTGGCAGATGTGAGTTGTGAGTTTGTGAAGTGGGATGTAACAAGGTGGTGGAAGTGTGACTGTGGAAGGAAGAGGATGCACTGTTATTGCACAGCAGTGTGCATAGAGCAATGTGGTGGATTGTTTGTTTTAGTGACTAGAGCAGAGTGTTTCAGTTGTTTGAGGTGGTGGTGACAGGCAGTGGTTAGTATATCGGCAGTTGTGTGCTGCTTGGTAGTGGATGGCAGTTTGGGAGGAAGGAAGTAAGGCAATATTGTTGTTTGTGGAAGTGAGATGGTTGTTATCTGGTGGTGGTGGTTGGTCTATGCAGTGATGGAGGCAAGCACATAGTGTAACAATGATTAAGCACAGCAATGTAACAGTGAAAAGCAATGCATGCATAGTGTATATATTTGTAAATGTAAACCAAAAGAAGAAAATGAAGAATGTAATTGTAAATTAAAAGTTTAAAATGTATTTGAAAATGCAATGGATAATTATTTTTTCTTTTTAAAATTGTGTATGCTCCTTTTTTTTAATATGGAAATGCAAATGAAAATAGAAAGGCTACAATAACATGCACACAAACAAATGTAAACAAAAATCATACAAACGCACAATATTTTTTTTTAAATGGAAACACACAAAAATCAAACAAAAAATAATTCGAAGAATAGAAAATCAAAATCACACTAAATTCCCCGACAACGGCGCCAAAAACTTGTTCGACGACGGAAATTCTATCGGATTAGAAAACCATCGAACGAATTTAGAAATAAAATTTACCGCAAGCGCACGACGTACACTTGTAGTATGTGGCGAATACGGGTCGATCCGCAGGGAATTGATGATTTTAAAATCTATTCAATCAAATTAAACCAAAGTCAAGTGAAAGTTAAGCTAGAGAATTAGAAAATTAGCTAACTAACTAAAAGAAAAGAGATGCAAATATAAGGGTTAAATGACAATTTAGAGAATAAATCCACTCTCTAGATCATGTAGTTCAACACATATGAAATCATAATCTCTCTTTTATGGTCATTAGTGCTTTAATTGATGTGCTTATCATAAGTATGGCATATTTGTGCTATTGATTAGCCAACATAAGCCATCAAACTATAACACACCTTAAACCACTTACTAACTTTCATGAAATTTGACAATGAAAATGAAATCTATTTTAAGTATGGCCTATTAACTATTTATTAGATATATAGACCATCAAATTTTAATTTCAAATCACTTTCTTTTGCCATAATCATATTTTGATGAAGAAGCAATTAGTGTTAGTGATTGTTTAAGCATAGCTTATTTGGTGTCAACAATATAGACTATCAAATTCAAGGCAAAAACAACAATTAAACCACTTCAATCATTCTTCATTAAGCACAAAAAGAAAGCATGAATTAACAAAGAGTTAAAGCTACATAATTAGAGCTTCATTACCCCTAAATTGAGGGGTTTAGCCTCTCATATTTGTCATTTTATTAACAAATGTAGCTAGCAACATGAAAGGAAAATGAAAGCTTAATGAAAAAGAGAGCTAATTAACAGGAATTAGAACTATTCTACTTGCATGAAAGTAAATCTACACTACAACATGAAAGGAAATAAACAAGAAAGGGAAAAGATCATATATTAAATTGCATTAAAAAAATTACATGAAAATAAAAATGGCTAAGTAGCCATGAAAAGAGAAAGAGAAGAGCTTGTTTTTTTGTGAGCCTAAACTAAACTAAAGAGAGACTAAGGGAGAGGGTTACATGAAGATATGGCGTATTTAAACAAGTTAGAAACCCTAATCCATATTTTTGGGGAATGCCCTTGAGGTAGTGTGGTGGCCAAGTAATCATTAACATCCACTAATCCCCCACTTAAATGTACATGAAGCTTTAATGTCCTTTTATCATGTGCTTAGCTCCTAATTGAAAATCAAGGTAAGTGGGTGGGGTCCTCCATGATCATCACTTTGAATTATTTCCATCTTTATTTGTTCTCTTCACTCTTGTGCATGCATATATTATCATGAAGCCACTTGTAAAATTCACCAAATTTCCTACAAAACAACATAGAAAATTCCAAGTAAATTTTCACAATTTAATAAATGCATAAAAATGACCATTTTACCCCTATATGAAGATGAATATGTGACAATTTGAAAATAATTTGAATTTTGGTTTAAACAAGTTAAAATACCCTATATGATCATTTATTTAATTTAAATAGATTAAATATGGTGGTAAAAATATGCACATTTACGTGCACATCAGGATCGCGCATCAAACAAGCAAAGATGGAGGGATTGGTGTACAACCTATGAAAGGGATCGGCAGAATAGAGTACACAAGCAATACTAGATCAAAGATCATGCGATAACTTGAGCTCCTTTGGTCCAAATGACATAAGATTTGAAGGGATAACATATTAAAGCATGTAGAAGCCACCATAGAGAACACTGCCCAAAAATCAAACATTAAAGGGATCAGTACAGATCCCTATTCATGGGGATTTGGGCCTAGCGACCCCTCTGGTGGGCCCATGTGGATTAGAAGGTCCTATAGTTGAAGTTTTAGAGAGATTGGTGGTCGTCTTCACCTATAAATACTAGCCTAATGGGTCATTCTGAGGATCTTTGCGTTGCTGGTTACTTTAGTCTTTATTATAATCAAGTTTTTCTTTATTCCTTGCTGTTGTAATTAGATTTATAAGTGAGCAATAAAGATAATCTTCAAAGTGGACGTTGGCATACAACGCCGAACCGCTATAAATCTCTGTGTTTCTAGTTATTTCTTTTTATTTTATGTTACCTTGATCTGTTCCTCTTAATTTATTTTCTTCACTTACTTCTCTACAAAACTCTGTTCTTGGGTGTTTGTGGCCAATTTGGTTGCAAACATTTTGGTGCTTTCACTGAAAACCTTGATTTTCAGTTTACCAGGATTCCCTTTATTGCTATTGGATTGGATAAATCCCTCGAAGGAGATCCATAGTTATCTTCATAAAGTTGCTAATGCTATTCAGATTTGGAGGAATCTAAAGCAAGGAGATTGATATTGGTGAGACATACTAGATCTACTTCTCAGAATGTGGATGGAAATGAGACTGCTGGCATTCAGCAAGGAGACCCAAGCAATCAACCAACAAATGTGAATGTTGGTTCAGTTGAAGTTCAGAATCCCACCTATTCTATTACCAGTACTGAATTTCATAATCTAATGAGAGAGTTGATGGAAAGCCATCGATAACTAAATCAGCAAATTCAGACTAATATCAACTTGATGAACTAAATTACTCAGCAACAGCGTGGGAAAGCTAGGAGGGAACCCACTCCTTACTCGGCATCGAAAAGTTCTAGCTCATTGGATGAATATCATAGGCATATGCGACGTAGGATCGAAGAAAATCGCACAGAAACTTTAGAGCATCGCCTAGCAGACCATCGCGATCTGCCAGGATCGATCGGTCCGATCCCTCCCTAGGGATCGATACCAATCCCTCCTCCAGAAGATGGATTCTCCCCCATACACTTGGGGAATCACACTGGAACTATTTCTGAAGGTTTTGCATGATGGAGTCCGATTGAATGCTGACCAGTTACCTTCCCGAAATGATGACGGAATGAATGTACAAGATGCACGTCGGGAAGATGGTGAACCAAGAAGGCATGAAACGGCCCGCAGACATTGATCGGACCATTCACATGAGGTGGAGCACGACCATCGCTTAGCACCACCCATCCAAACGCCGAACTTATCGGCAATAGTCAGACAGTTAGTGAGGGAGAGCCAAGGCTTAACCAATGATGATTGGGGAATCTCAAAGTCATACCCCATTCACTGATAGTGTATTACGTGCACGGTACCCAAGGAAGTTCAATAAGCTGTTGATGCCTGCCTACGAGGGAAAAACCGACCCCAGGCAGCACATCATGAGATATGAAAGGTTGATGGATTTCGCGCGAGCTGATGATGCGACTAAGTGTAGATGCTTTCCCATAACCCTTTCCGAAATAGCGACAATGTGGTTCACGAGACTACCCCCATGATTAGTTTCTAGATTTGATGAGTTGGCAACCAAGTTTGTGGAGCAATTCGGGATGCACGCGACTCGTCCTAAAGACGTGATGTCCCTTTCTAACGTGATTCAGGCTCTAGGAGAGTCATTGAAAGATTATTTGGAGAGGTTTCATACAGCTGTTATGGAGGTCAGTAATCCAAATGACCATGCAATACTCATGGCCGTGACAAGAGGGATTGATACAGAGTCTGAATTTGGTGATTGGTTGGCTTGTGAACCACATTGCATTCAAACAGTCTGATGAAAATTCTGGGAAAGTCCAAGTGAACGTTCAGAATAAGCCAAATCATCGAAAGAGAGGCGGAGATAGAAACAGAGAACGAAAGAGGGATAAGCCTAGGATTCCAATGTATGATAATTACATGCCATTGAATATGTCCTTGGAGAATATCTATCTATCTAGTTGCAATACCATGCAGTACAAAAAGCCGCCTCCAAAAGAGTCAACAGAGAAGCAGATCGGGAAATATTGTCGGTTTCACGAGTGTTATGGGCACAATACAAACGAATGCAGGCATCTCCAGGATGTTATAGAAAAACAGATTCGAGAAAAGAAGTTACAACAGTTTGTGAATGTCCCGTAGGATGGTGGGCAGGGGACTTCTAACCCCAACTGAGGACAAGCGCCGTGTAGGGCTGAGGAGCCTATGCTAGCGATAAACATGATAGTCGGGGGACCACACCTGGCAAATAAGAGTTGGCAAGAGATGGAGCGCTATGCTAGCGCGATTAGGCATGTGGACTTTGAATGCTGTTTGAATACGGAAGACGGATATCCAACGAAGTAGCAACGTACTATGATGGATGATATTGTGTTTAGGAAAAAAGATGCAGATAAGGTGGAGGCTCCGACAATCGACCCAATGGTTATTTCAGCCATGATTGGTCCAGCTTTAGTGAGAAGGATTTGATTGATTGTGGAAGTTCGGTGAATATAATCTTCAAAAAAGCTTATGATCGGATGAGGATGGAAGCAAAAGATTTAAAACCGTCTAAGGCTCGTAAACACCATTTTAACGGTGTGGCAACCGAAGCTGTTGGATATGTGGAATTACCTGTTGAGTTGGGAGAAGGTGAACGGAGGAGAGTGCGGATCTTGCCGTTTACTATTTTGGATGACTCTCCATACAATGTTTTTTTGGGTCGACCGGCCCTAGCTGAATTCCAGGCAGCTCTTGCCCCGTGGTGTTTAACTTTCAAATTTTTGACGGATAATGGTGTAGGAATTGTTCATGGCGATCATGCAACTGGACGTGCTTGTTATGTAGCCGAGTTGAGGGAAGCTTAGCAAAAAGAAAGCGATAAGGGTGTGGACAAGACTATCCGCATCTAAGCCACCGAAGATTGACAACTAGCGCCTGAGCCTTGGCTCGGGCGCCACAACCGCTTCTATAGATATATAGATCCGAGAGATGACGAAGAAGAGCCCAAAGAGACCAAGGCTGCACCGGTTGAGCTGACAATTGATATTACGGTCAGCCACAATGATCCATCACGAGTCCTAAAGATTGGATCATGGCTCAACCCTCCGATAATAAAGGAACTTGTTGGATTTCCCCAAGCGAATCTAGATGTGTTCGCTTGGACCCACTCTGACATTTATGGAATCTCGCTTGCCATTACGAGCCATGCATTAAATATTGACTCGAGGCATGTCCCGGTGAAGCAAAAAAGATGCGGTATGGATCCTGAGAGATCTATTACTCTCAAATAGTATGTGGATAAACTAAAAATAAACGGGTTTATCCACGACGCCCTCTACCCTGAATGGGTATCTAATCCTGTACTTGTAAAGAAGGTGAATGAGAAATAGAGAATGTGTATTGATTATTTAGAGTTGAACAAGGCATGTCCAAAAGACAGTCCCCTTTCGATGATTGACCAGCAGGTGGATTCAACCGCAGGACACGAATTGCTATCTTTCATGGACGCATACTCGGGATATAACCAAATCTCGATGCATATCCCCAATCAGGAGCACACCAGTTTCATTACTGATATTGGATTGTACTACTATGTAGTAATGTCATTTGGATTAAAGAATGCAGGAGCTACTTATCAGCGTTGGTCAACAGAATGTTTAAAGATCAGATTGGAAAGACAATGGAAGTGTATGTGGATGATATGCTCGTAAAGCCACAACGATCAGGCGACCACATTAGAGAATTGGCAGAAATGTTCGACATCCTCAGACATTACAAGATGAAAATCACTCCTTTGAAGTGTTCTTTTGGTGTTGCGTCAGGGAAATTCTTGGGCTTTATTGTCAATGCTCGTGGGTAGAAGCTAATCCCGAGAAAATTCAGGCTATCTGTGATATCCAAGCACCAAGGACTATTAAATAAGTACAGAGTCTGAGTGGGAAAGTTGCTGCCTTAAGCTGATTCATCTCCAAAGATATCGACAAATGCATTCCTTTCTTTGATTTGATTAGGAAAGGAAAAGAAACTTTGAATGGGCGTAGGATTGTAAGGATGCGTTTCAAGCTTTGGTGAATCATTTAGAGAGACCCCTCATCTTGTCAAAGCCGGTGGATCATGAGGAGTTGTGCATTTATTTGGCTGTATCAGCACACATTATAAGTGCCGCTTTGCTTCATAGGGAGAATCAAATCCAGAGGCTGGTGTATTACGTCAACAAATGATTAACAGAAGCTGAAAGGAATTCTCCGAAGATAGAGAAATTGGCATACTTCTTACTAATTGCATCACGGAAGCTCCTTCCATACTTTCAGGCACATCCGATTAATGTTTACACCGACCATCCATTACGACAGGTCCTATAGCGACCTGAGACGTCTGAAAGGTTACTTAAGTGAAATATTGAACTCAGTCAATTCAACAGTACTTATCTCCCTCGAAGGACTATCCAGGTTTAGGAATTAGCAAACTTTACAGCAGAGTTTACTGTGCAGGATGATTCTCCAAAAGCCAGTGAAATCCCTACTGTACGATGGAAATCGTACACTGATGGAGCGTCTAACGATCATTGTTCCGAAGCTGGAATTGTGCTTGTAACTCCTGAGAATCAGTCAGTCTGTTATGCATTAAAGCTTGATTTTCCAGCAACAAACAACGAAGCTAAATACGAAGCTCTGATTACTGGACTTAAACTCGCTAGAGAACTTGGAATAAAATCTCTAGAAATCTTTTGCGATTCGAAGTTGGTGGTTTATCAAGTTAGGGGAGATTATCAGGCTAAGGGACAACGGCTTGCTCCGTACCTTACCCAAATTCAAGAGTTGTTGATAGAGTTTGAGTACTATGACATTTTGCATGTTCCACAAGATCAAAACAGAGAGGCTGATTCGTTGGCAAAGTTTGCTAGTACTGGCGATGCACAACAGATGGGCTTGGTTCCGGTCAAAGTATTAAATACCCAAAGTATAAACATGATGTAAATTGACCAAACACTGGAAGCAGAGCCTGAAAGGGAATCGTGGATGACCCCGATCAAAGAATATTTACTGCACGGAGTCCTACCAGATAAAAGAAATGAAAAGTGACAAGTCCTTCGAAAAGCTTCACGGGATATTATGCAAGAAGGAATTATGTACATAAGAGTTTTTTAACTCCCTCTACTCCGATGTGTCACTCACAATAAGATAAAACATGTTCTAAAAGAAGTTCATGAAGGAGAATGCAACGATCACACTACGGGGCAAACTCTGGCAAGGAAAATACTCTGTTATGGATATTATTGGCCAATCTGTAAATCGAGATGCTGCTGAGTATGTAAGACGACGTTATAAATGCCAAATATATGCAAAAGTTCCAAGGACTCCGTCAGTAGAAATCAACGCAGATGGTCAGTCCATGGTCGTTCGCCATGTCGAGTATAGACATTATCGGCTCCTTGCCTATCTCTAATGGTGGCACCAAGTACGCTATCGTTGCAGTTGATTACTTCACCAAATGGGCCGAAGCAGAACATTTAGTCACGATCACAACCAAAAAAGTAATCAACTTTATTGTCTGAAACATTATATGCCGCTTCGGTCTTCCGCAAACTATTGTAATAGATAATGGGACTCAATTCGACAGTGTTGAATTCAAAGACTTTTATTGAAGATATCGTATTGAAAAAAGATTTGCAGCAGTCGCTCACCATCAGGAAAATGGATAGGTTGAAGCTGTAAATAAAATCATAAAGTCCATTCTGAAGAAGCATTTGGAGAAGACTAGAGGAAGGTGGGTGGATGAACTCCCTACAGCACTGTCGGCTTACAGGACCACCCACAAGTCCGCGACTGGCCATACTCCATTCACCTTGCTTACGGTTCTAAAGCCGTTATTCATGTTGAGCATGAGTTTCCTTCTCATCGAGTGACTTACTACGATCCCAAAATGAATAAAGATCTTCTCTTAGAATCTCTTGACTTTATAGATGAGAAGCTCGAAGAAGTCGATCTGAGGGCAGCTGCACATCGACATCGAGTCTCCCGGTATTACAAAACTAAAGTTCGACCTAGAACCTTTGAAATTGGCGATCTCATCCTAAAACGGTTTTTTCCTACCCCGACACACATGAATTCAATCTGGGAAGGATCATATGTCATTGAACAGAGGCTTGGGGAAGGAACTTTCAAGCTAGCGACTGTCGATGGCATCACACTTCCAAGGGCATGGAATAGCAAACATCTTCGACGCTATTTCACATAGTTTATTTCCTTTACATTTTAGTTGTATTTACTGTAAGAATTTGCTTTAGTATTTGATTTTCAGAATGTGTAAGAAGATAGTTTACATTATTCCTTTCCATTTAATGAATAAAGTTTCAGGCTTCCTTTATATTTATGTTTGCTATTGCATTGTATGCTAATTACATAGCGAAACTGATTGATGTCGATATGTATGGACAGGCACCCAGCGTATGAAATCAACCAATCATGCTAACTCCAATGGGATTAAACAAGATGATATCAATCTACTTGTTCATCTAACAACTCTCATTCACAATCCAAAGGACGGGATACACAATAAGGAATGTATGTGGCCGACAATCTGATGATCGAATAACACCTGCCCAACTGTGGAATTGAGATAAAATTAGAGCGACCGTGACACGACCAACCGCTTACTAAATCAAACCCCAAATCCTGGAGGGCAAACTAATCAATCAAAGAGAGTATGATCTGACTACTCTCCAAAATAACTCTAAGTCCCCAGAGTGCGTACTAGAGTACAAACGTAAATCGGGTGTGAACCGACCACCCATAAGATAACTCTAAGTCCCCAAAGTGCAGACTAGAGTATAAACGTAATTGTGTGTGAACTAACCACCCGTGAAATAACTCTAAATCCCTGGAGTGTGGATTGGAGTATAACTATAAATCGGGTGTGAATCATCCACCTGTGAAACAACTCTGAGTCCCTAGAGTGAGGACCAGAGTATAAACATAAATTAGGTGCGATCCGACCACCCATCAACTAACTCTTATCCCCAAAGTGTGGATACGAACATGAATGAATAGATGAGTGGAGTTCGACCGTTCACTATTCCATAAACTCTGGCCTGAAACCGATGGGAGGAGTACAAACTCGCTAAGGATAGAGTTCGTCCGTCCTACATTTGACCCAGCTAAACAAAAAATCGGGGACAGGAGTATTGATTATTCAAAAACCGGTGAATCCGACAGCGTAACACTAAGGCCCGAGCCTAGTGTTTGATATGACTCGAGGCCACGACCACTTGGAGGCCTTGGGGTAGAGCTGGTCGATTGTTTCCAAATGAACAACGAATTACAAGTACATTGAATGAAACTTAATGGTTCAACTGCTTAAGTAACAATTCACACGAAAGCTCAACAAAAAACAAAATCCTTTATTCACATAACAGTTTTTAAGATCATAGTACAAGTTATTTCTTTGACTTTCTCTCTTTTTTGGCTATTTCGGGAGTAGTGCCACTTATGCTTCGTTTTGTGGATCCCTTACCGCCTTTAGTAAGAGAGCTTGTAGAGGTAGGAGGAAGTTCACCGGGAATCGACTTGCCAGGTGGAATAACTTGCAGTGGCATAAGATGCGGATCGTCAATGTCTACCTCAACGGGCTTGATTTTAGCTTTTCTTTTTAGCAATCCCTCCTTTTCAATCCGCTCTTTCAAGCTAATCTTATCGATGTGTTCGGGCGCGGGTCTTCAACCTTATCATCATCAAGAGCTCTAATGCCTTGAGCATCGGGCCCTGGTATATCAGTAGCTGTTGGAACCTCAGCCGTTTTCTCCAGTTGCTCTATGGCAACATCACTCCTGGGTGTTGACCGGGGCCCGGAAGACCTGCAAAATTTGTAAAATAGGGAGATGAGCTTAAAACCATCAGGCGCGAAGAACAAAATTTTTCATAAACTGAGAAGTAAAATGCAATACCCGCATCCAGTTGACTCTCCGTGGTTGCTGGGTTACCTCCTTCTAAAATAGGCGACAACACCTTGGATTAGTAGTTAGGCTTGTCTAGATCATAGCCCAAGTCTTGCTCCGTGTCGAGGGAGACTGATGCTCCGGTTGCTTGGGAAGAAGAAAGACCCTTGGGATCGCACCCTGAAGATCTAGCAATGTAACGATCCCGGATTTTATAAATATTTAAATTGATAATTAATTTAATTTTTGAATAAAAATTGTGAAATAATGGGTAATTAATATAAAATATTAGTTAAATTATGAATTGATTTGGATATTTGAAAATAAATAATAAAATGTTGGATAATTAAACTTTAAAAGGAATTCAAATAAGTGTTAATGTTAAACAAATATTTCAAATAGATTTATAATTATATAAAATATGAAATGAACATATTAAATAAATCTAGAATTATATAGCAAAACACATTTGATGAATGCCAACAACACATAAAAAATAGAAATGTGTTCATATGACAAAGTAATAAGACAAGATAAAAGAAATACAAATATCTATATAAGCTTGTAGAAGAAGGTATGAGAAAGAAAAAAACAACAATAATTAATGCAAATATGCATAGCCACCATAAATATCACTTCAGCCACAATATACAACATATCAGCCTGCCAAACAAAGAAAAAATCTCTGGCTAAATCTTTACAAAATATTTCCAGTACATAACAAATTATATCAACCTGTGAACTTACTTTCATATATATCATCTTCTTATTTCTAGTTCGTTCCTTAAAAGCTATGTAAAACTGAGATAAACATTATCTAAAAAACTTAAACAAAATTCAACCTTAACAACAACCCAGATTTAAACAACAACAGTCTACTTCAATACAAACCAGAGGAAGAAGATCTTCGGCTATCAATTTTAAAATCAGTTCCAACATAAAGGAAGCTCTGTCATTTTTCTCTGGAAACCACGGGGAGTAATATTCGAACCTGTTTTGAATATACCTTTAAACTAGTATGGTTGTATCTATATATGCATATATGAGCCCTTTGTGAATACTGTTGTGTGCAGTCTGTTTATAATTGTTTGATTTGGAACTAAAGTTTTGGAAAAAAAATTCATTTAAGTTAAACAACTTATGATTTTCTCTGGAAACACAAAATAGCTGAGCAAACTCAAGATAAGTCAAAATTTAAATTTCATAATTCTTGAATTCAGGCTTATAACTTGAATTCTCATACTAAAATATGATTTTTAAAGCAAAAATCAAAAAATTTAGAACTAGGAATTGAGAGCAGTTCAGGTTCGTTCGAATTTCATTCTTTTGGCGATTTCCGATGATCTTTGTGACTGGAAGGGTCGGACTTGCTCGTGGTGATGGAGGAGCCTAGGGTGGTGATAGGAAAAATGGTCGGAGGCGGCCTCGACCACTGTGGCGACAGCGGCGAGCCAGATTTGGCGTTTGAATCTGCGACATTCGAGTACAAGTGAAGTACGGGTGCCGATTTTCGAAGGCCGAGTCAGGATCGTTTCAAGCAATATGTTCCCCTTTCTCGATAGGTGTAGAAACATTGAAGTATCTGAGTTTCGTGGCAGCTAAATCCAAGGGTTCGTTTTCACGAAGAATTTCCTGCACTAATTCTTCTTTATGAGTTTAGCTCCATCCATTTCTCTCTTCTGCATCTCAAAAACATGCTCCTAAGCTTCAGCAAGTGATTCGAGGTAACCCTCGCCAAGAAAACTTAAGTCATGGTGGATAAGGACTTTGGCATTATACTCGACGACCAATGGATCTAACAAGTCCTTAATTTCATTCCTACCGGACTCTTTAGCGGCTCACTACAAGAAAAACCATTTATAGTTGCAAAATTTGGTGGCGTTTCTTTCTAAATGCAACCAAAAAGTATTTCCCTAAAAAATATAAAGGCGGCTAAAAAGATTTCACGTTCCCGCTTTGCACCCGCATAAAGTAAAAAATATTTCACGAATTTTTTTTATTTACTGTCACGTTTCCCTTCCTCTTCATTATTTAGAAACTTTTCTCCTCACGCTTTTCTTTTCGCTCCAGCAAAATCTACCTCACCCTCCAACAAAATCCACCTTGCTTCGTTATCATTGTTGCGGTAGACGTCCTTCATCCTACTCCTCTCCACATCGTCGCGGTAGCCCTTCACAGATCTCTCCTCGTGGAACCCTAAATAAGTATATTTAGGTATGAAATTTTATAAACCGATTTTATGAGTCTACTGGATTTTATATGATTATGTATGGATACTCTATACGAATTTATACGTAAACCCTAATTGGAATAGTTGATTTAACCCTAATTGGAATAAATCCTAACTGGAATAATTGATTTTATATGATTATGTTCGAGCTATTTTTGTTATAAATTTTACTTATATTCTAATCATTTCCTATTATGTTAGTGCGATGTGCTTGCTTTAATTGTATCCAATTTATGTTATTTTTTTATTTGCATTTACGGTCTATGTTCGAACTATAAACCAGTTTTTTTTATTTGCATTTGTAAGTTTATATGTTCGTACTATAAAACAATTTTTTTTGTGGTTTGTTGTTGTGTTTGTTGCTGCTGTGCTAAGTTCCAGTGATGTATAAATCTTTTTATGATTTGTTAGTCAAACATGACAGTAGTATGTGTTGAGTTCCACTACTGTGCTAAGTTGTGGATTTTGTTAATTTAACTGAGAAAAAACATACTTGTTTGTTTACGCTGAAATACTGTCCAAACTCGTGTTGAGTTGTTCGCATCATGTTATTGTACACCGCTAATCACCTCAAATAATTCAACTTCAGAAGAATTACTCAACTTTCCCCTCTAACATTTACTCCACATCCGGGATACATGCAACTAAATAGAAGACTAACTACATGCATTAAGAATAGTGTTTTTAGGAATGAAGTTTAGGGGAATTACGTTTAGAATTGCTTGGAGTTTTGTGTAAATTTGGAAGAAATGTAAAGGGAGAAGAAAACTAAATGACAGGAAGAAATAATGGTAGAAACTGAATCGGATTGTCAGGGGTATTGCAGTCCTAGAAATGTATAATACATTTATCCCAAATAAATTTAATTCCCTTAAGATAAAATTGAAATTACGCTACTGTGCTCATAGATGGCAAGCCAACAGACAATTTGATAATGCAAATGTCCTCAAACATGTTTGTGCTTAGCATAATAATATGACAGGGTTCTAGCTTACTTTGACTGTTTAAGTGGTTGATAAAGCTCTATCATCTATCTCATGGTCAAATGAATGTAATTGTACTGTTATTTAGCAGTGTACTGAACAAAATATGAATTGATAGTTTAGCTTCCATTTTGAAGGATTTAAACCTGATTGGCTAATCCGAGGGGCAAAACTTTTCTTCCAAGTCGAGTAGAACTGATCCTTTATTCTCTTTTAGTATAGTAACATTGTTAAAGCTTCATCTAACTTGACGTTTTATAGTAATTTTTGACCTTAAAAGACAAAATCTTGTAATAAACTAATGTTATTTAAGAGCTGCAATTTGATATTTATCACTAGGGAACTTGATGTAATATTATTTCAAATAGATTGGAAATACATATAAGTAAATGAATATTACATCTGCCTCTTTTGTGACAAAAAACGGTTTGATCAAAATTTCACAGAAGAACCAATCTTTAAATAGATTATTACATGGTTATTAAGCTGAAAGAAAGCAATCAAGTTTTCTAACATTTATACAGTCTCATAACAGTAACAAATGTTTTAAGACGTTTGTCTATTTTCGGAACATATTAATATTTAATCCTTGCAAAATATGTTTCATCGTGTTTCTGATGGAGTAGTTACCTCGTTCGGATCCATCGCTACTTCGCCGCGACTCATCGCTCAACCCTCCACTCCACGACTCATGCCCAAACCACTGACTCACGACTCAACCCCACCGAGTCAACCCCAGTACCATCAACCACCGACTCACGACCTATCCCCACCGAGTCAACTCCAGCCGACTCACGACTTAACCCCACCGAGTCAACTCATCTCATCAAACCCCCTCCTCCGCGACTCACGACTCATCGACACACGACCTAAACCTAAGTCGTCACCAAGACATAACCTTTTCCGACCTACTTCGATCACAGGCAAGCCAAATCCATTTCCCAATTGTCGCGCGCTTCCATATGTCGCGAACGAGTTATGCGATCCCAGCCAAAGCCCTAAATCCATATCACCGAGACATGAGATAAACCCTTTCCCCTCAATCCTATAAGTCGCAAATCACCTATGCCTATTCTTGAGTCGCGGACGGCAGGGGAAGCTCCAGGAGGTTGCGACTTTCGTTTACCACCTTCTGTTGAGTCGCGAGATAGTATGAGTCGTCACCGAGTCATCTTCAAGTCGCGAGATAGTTTGAGTCGTCACCGAGTCATCTTCAAGTCGCGAAGAAGCCTGAGTCGTAGCCGAGTTAGCATTAAGTCGCTGCATATTTTCTTTAAGTCGTGTGACCATTGTGTTGTAATTTTTTAAGTCGTATATTGAGTTGTAAGCCTATAAATAGGCAAGTCATGTCATTTGTAAGGGTTGTTGAAATTTGAATAAAAATTCTATTTTGTTAGCTTTGTGCTTTCAATTAAAATCGGTAGTTGAGTGTATCTCCTATCTCCACCTTCGACATTCGAGTGCGCTCGAATCTTCGATCGTTGAAGCCAATTCGTGGAATCAAGTGCGCTTGATCAACGCTCGAAGAATTGTAGATCTCTCTTCACAGTATCGTGCGCGATCAACGTGTCAGAGATAGCTAGAATTCGGCATCTTCGGATCAACGAATTTGGGCATTTCAGTATTTCTCAATTCACCGATTGCTACATTCATCGATCTATCTTGTTTTGATTAGTCCGCTGCGTCAGTTTGGTATCGGAGCTAGAGCGTAAGGAGTTTGCGTAGATTTTTGGAGTTGTGCGAGATTTACATCATTTAGAGAAGTGGGTTATCGAGATTTTGAAGAGATTTGTTCGTTTGAAGATTTTTAGATCGAAGTGAAGTTTTTGTTGGAATTTGTTGAAGAGTGATCATGCCTCCGAGAAGAGCTAACCGTTATCGCAACATTGATGCTTTGTATGGGAGAGAAGAAGCCGATGAGATGGAGCAAAGAATTAACGACAATTTTAATGAGAAGATTAATGAAGGGATTGGTCGATTAGAGAGGATGATGTTGGAGATGAGTCAAAATCAGAGAAGAGTATCACCGGAATCGAGCCATGGAAGAAATGGTGGTGGTAGAGATGTTGGTGGTCAGGATCGACATCGATATACATCGGATTGTGAAGAAGAGTATGATGGTGGTAGTGTTCATGGACGAGGACGTGGACAAGGAAGGAATCAGTCGGAGTACGATCACAAGTGGGAATCTAGGATGAAGACTGAAATTCCTGAATTCAAAGGTGGTATGCAAGCTGAAGAGTTTCTAGATTGGGTGGCTAATGTTGAAGAAATTTTTGATTTCAAAGAAGTTCCAGAACATCGTAGAGTGAAGTTGGTTGCTACAAGGTTGAGGGGTAGAGCTTTGGCATGGTGGCAGCAAACCAAACTTACACGTGAACGAATGGGGAAGTCAAAAGTTGAATCTTGGGAGAAGATGAAGAAATTGATGAAAGCAACGTTCTTACCTTACAATTATCAATCTCTGATGTATCAACGTTTGCAGAACTTGAGGCAGGGCACAAAGACTGTTAATGATTACGCAGATGAGTTTTATCAGCTTATCGCAAGGAATGATATTATGGAAACGGAAGAACAACTGACATCTAGATTCATTGGGGGATTGAGAATGCAGATCCAGGATATGGTAAACATGTTTGATCCAAGATCTGTGGCGGAAGCACATCAGAAAGCGTTGGCTTGGGAGAAACAGGGAAGACGAGGTGGTGGTGTGTTTACCAATTCTAACAATCAAGCGAAGGGTGTTAATGGGAGTTCTAATGTTTCTAAACCTATCAACAGACCAGTGGTGAAGGAGGCTGAGAAGGCGAAAGTTAACAATGGTTTCAAATGTTACAATTGTCAGGAATTGGGTCATAAAAGCAATGAGTGTCCAAAGCCAAAGAAGAGAACCATGATTGCAGAAGTTGAGGATGAGGATGTTGATGGAGATTATTCTAGTCCAGTTGAGGAGGATGAGCAGGATATTGCGTCAGGAGATGAAGGTTGTAATCTAATGCTAAGAAGATCATGTTTGACACCGAAGCAGGAGGAAGCTAGTTGGTTGAGGAGTAATATCTTTCAGTCGACGTGCACTATACTGGGGAAGGTGTGTAAATTTGCGATTGACGCCGGAAGCTGTGACAATATCATTTCAACCAAGGCTGTGACAAAATTGAAGTTGAAGACAGAGAAACATCTGAATCCATAAAAGTTAGCATGGTTGAGAAAAGGAGGAGAAGTGAAAGTGGATAGACGAGTTCGTGTTCCATTCTCTATTGGGAAGAAATACAAAGATGAGATCTGGTGTGATGTAGTAGAGATGGATGTTTGCCACTTATTATTGGGAAGACCATGGCAGTATGATCGAGCAGTACAGCATGACGGTCGGACCAATAACTACAGTTTTATGTTTGAAGGTACGAAGATTATCTTAGTTCCAAAGAAGAGACAATCAAGAGAAAGTAAGTCAGAAGAGATTGAAGAGCTGAAAACTTTATTATCTCTGAAGGAGTTTGTTAAGGAGGTTGAGGAAGAACCTGAAGTGTACTTGTTGATTGGGCGAGAGAGTCAAGAAGTGGCTGAAGTACCAGAAGAAGTAAAACCAGTACTGGAAGAGTTTGACGATGTATTTCCAGAGGAGTTGCCAACGGAGTTACCACCGTTGAGGGACATTCAACATCAAATCGATCTTGTTCCAGGAACCGTGTTACCTCACAGACCACACTACAGAATGAGTCCAAAAGAGCATGAGGAGTTGCGAAGGCAAGTGGAAGAGTTGCTTGAACAGGGGCGTGTGCAGGAGAGTCTGAGTCTTTGTGCTGTACCAGCTTTATTGGTACCCAAAAAGGATGGGACGTGGAGGATGTGCACCGATAGTAGAGCATTGAATAAGATCACAGTCAGATATAGATTTCCGATGCCGAGACTTGATGATTTATTGGATCAAATCAGTGGATCTGTAATCTTTTCTAAGATTGACTTGAAGAGTGGTTATCATCAGATTCGCATTAGACCAGGGGACGAATGGAAGACAGCATTCAAGACGAGGGAAGGATTGTATGAATGGCTGGTAATGCCGTTTGGTCTATCGAATGCACCAAGTACATTCATGAGGGTGATGAACCAAATTTTCAGGCCGTACATTGGGAAATTTGTGGTGGTTTACTTTGATGATATTCTGATCTACAGTGCTAGTACAGAAGAGCATGTTCAGCATTTGAAGAAAGTGTTAATTATCCTTCGGGAAGAACAATTCTACGCTGCTGCGAAGAAGTGTGTTTTTATGGCAACGAGTGTTTTATTTCTGGGGTATGTTGTGTCGAAAGAAGGAATACATGTTGACCAGAGTAAAATCGAAGCGATTAGAGATTGGCCACAACCCAAGACGATAACGGAAGTTCGTAGTTTTCACGGGTTGGCTTCATTTTATCGAAGGTTTATTCCACACTTTAGTGGTGTGATGGCACCGGTTACAGATTGCATGAAAGGTAAACAGTTTGCATGGACAGAGGAAGCAGGGAGTGGTTTTGAGAAGATCAAGGAGTTGCTGACATCTGCACCTATTCTAGTGTTACCAGATTTTCAGTTATTGTTTGAATTACATACTGATGCATCAAAGGTTGGGATTGGAGGAGTGCTGAGTCAGAAGGGACGTCCAATTGCATATTTTAGTGAGAAGTTGTCAGGAGCAAAGATGAGATACAGTACGTATGACGTGGAATTTTATGCTGTTGTGCAAGCTATTAAACACTGGAGACATTATCTATTTCAGAAAGAGTTTGTTCTTTACACTGACCATGAGGCGTTGAAGCATTTACAAGGGCAAGACAAGATTTCAGCGAGACATGCATCATGGATTGCATATCTGCAATAGTTTACGTTTGTTGTGAAACACAAATCGGGAGTGACAAATCGTGTTGCGGATGCATTGAGTAGAAGAAATCATTTGTTGACTACACTAAAAGTTGAGGCGACAAGGTTTGAATTATTGCCAGAATTGTTTGAAGAAGATCCTTATTTTGCAAAGCTTGTTGAGAAAGTCAAAGACGGAAGTACTGACGAGTTTGTGATGGCGGATGGTTTTCTGTTCAAGGGAACTCGATTATGTATACCGGATTGCAGTTTACGGTTGAAGATTGTGAAAGAATTGCACGAAGAAGGTCATGTGGGTAGAGACCGTACACTACATCTGATTTCTCAATCTTACTTTTGGCCATCGATGAGGAAAGAGGTTGAAAGGTTTGTGGAGCGATGTCATATCTGTCAGGTTTCGAAAGGAACTGCGACCAATGCTGGATTATATATGCCGTTACCTGTACCAACTAAGCCTTGGGTTGATGTGAGTATGGACTTTGTTTTGGGTTTTCCTCAAACTCAAAGGGGAAACGATTCCATTTATGTGGTGGTTGACCGATTTTCGAAAATGGCACACTTTATTGCTTGTAAGAAGACGGCGGATGATGTTCGTGTGGCTCAGTTATTTTTCAAAGAAATCTATCGACTTCATGTATTGCCTGAATCGATTGTCTCAGACAGGGATACTAGATTTCTGAGTCACTTTTGGTTGAGTTTGTGGAAAATGGTGGGAACGAAGCTGAAGTTTAGTAGTGCATATCATCCTCAAACAGATGGGCAAACTGAAGTTGTGAATAGATCATTGGGAAACTTGTTGCGATATCTTGTACAAGACAATTTGAAGAGTTGGGACTTAAAGTTGTGTCAGGCAGAGTTTGCTCATAATCATGCTGTTAACCGAAGCACTGGTTACAGTCCATTTCAGATTGTATATTCAAGCTTGCCAAAGGGACCGTTGGATTTAACGATAGTGCCACAACCGAAGGGGACAGTTAAGCGGGCTGCTGATTTTGTTGATGGGTTGACAAAATGCCATAGAATCGTTCAGGAACGATTAGAGAAGACAAATGAGAGGTATAAACAAATGGCGGATAAGAAACGAAGAAGTGTTGTTTTCAAAGAGGGTGAGTTTGTTTACGCAGTATTGACGAGAGATCGTTTTCCAGTGGGAACTTACAACAAGTTGAAAGCACGAAAGATTGGTCCACTAGAAATCTTGAAGAAGATCAATGATAATGCGTATCGGTTAAAGTTGCCGGAAAATGTTCATACTTCTGATGTTTTCAATGTCAAACATTTAATTCCGTATTGTGGGGAGGATTTTATCGAAGGTGACGAGAGTGTGAATTCGAGGACGAATTCTATCCAACAAGGGGAGGATGATGGAGTAGTTACCTCGTTCGGATCCATCGCTACTTCGCCGCGACTCATCGCTCAACCCTCCACTCCACGACTCATGCCCAAACCACCGACTCACGACTCAACCCCACCGAGTCAACCCCAGTACCATCAACCACCGACTCACGACCTATCCCCACCAAGTCAATTCCAGCCGACTCACGACTTAACCCCACCGAGTCAACTCATCTCATCAAACCCCCTCCTCCGCGACTCACGACTCATCGACACACGACCTAAACCTAAGTCGTCACCAAGACATAACCTTTTCCGACCTACTTCGATCACAGGCAAGCCAAATTCATTTCCCAATTGCCGTGCGCCTCCATATGTCGCGAACGAGTTATGCGATCCCAGCCAAAGCCCTAAATCCATATCACCGAGACACGAGATAAACCCTTTCCCCTCAATCCTATAAGTCGCAAATCACTTATGCCTATTCTTGAGTCGCGGATGACATGGGAAGCTCCAGTAAGTCGCGACTTTCGTTTACCACCTTCTGTTGAGTCGCGAGATAGTATGAGTCGTCACCGAGTCATCTTCAAGTCGCGAGATAGTTTGAGTCGTCACCGAGTCATCTTCAAGTCGCGAAGAAGCCTGAGTCGTAGCCGAGTTAGCATTAAGTCGCTGCATATTTTCTTTAAGTCGTGTGACCATTGTGTTGTAATTTTTTAAGTCGTATATTGAGTTGTAAGCCTATAAATAGGCAAGTCATGTCATTTGTAAGGGTTGTTGAAATTTGAATAAAAATTCTATTTTGTTAGCTTTGTGCTTTCAATTAAAATCGGTAGTTGAGTGTATCTTCTATCTCCACCTTCGACATTCGAGTGCGCTCGAATCTTCGATCGTTGAAGCCAATTCGCGAAATCAAATGCGCTTGATCAACGCTCGAAGAATTGTAGATCTCTCTTCACGGTATCGTGCGCGATCAACGTGTCAGAGATAGCTAGAATTCGGCATCTTCAGATCAACGAATTTGGGCATTTCAGTATTACTCAATTCACCGATTGCTACATTCATCGATCTATCTTGTTTTGATTAGTCCGCTGCGTCAGTTTCCAACTTTAGCACTTTGAAATGGGTCATTTTCCCATTTTCATTCCACACACATTTTGGCGTACATTCCTGCGAGTTTCCAAATTTCAGCTAAATTACCGTGAATGTATTAATTAGCCCATTCCTTCCTTTGTAATTTTATTGTAGTATTCCATTTTGATCAGGCAAACCCCCTCGAGAATTGTACCTTACTTTGGTTCTGAGGTATCCTCTTCGTCTTCTGACCAAGTGGACTCCCAATGCTCATTATATCCACCTGGCTCTTCAAGCAGGGAGCTATGCAGAAATCCAAATAATAGCGGCTTCGACGATAATGGACAATTGAACTCAGATGATGATAAAAACAGTGGAGATCATCCTAGTCCAAGTAACACCGAGGATGCAGATGCCAGAATGGATCTCACTGAAGATCTCTTACATCTTGTATGCTTATTTAGTTTACTGTACCGATTATGCATGTTGTATCATCACACATGGTCACATGAGGCAATACCATACATGTATGGCCATGCAGACACTTTGTGTCTTTGATTGTAGCCTTATAAAACTTGTTTACATGGTCAAAGACCTTCCAGAATGTTTGTGCTTCCTACTCTGCAATAATATTCATACTGTTTTAGTGCCAATTTTTTCGTTTGTGATCGCAGGTTCTCTCTTTTTTGAGCCAGAAAGATTTATGTCAAGCAGGTAAATCCTGCAGGCAATGGCAAGTAGCTAGTACTCATGAGGATTTCTGGAGGTGTTATTGGCTTTCGTATATCAACTGGAACTAACACATTGTATACTATAGTTCGGCCTTCATTTCATCTCAGCCCTTCATCAGATTCTTATCCTACGGTTCACATTTCCAAATACCTTTGCCTCGGATTGCAAGTGTATTATTGGGCTGGACTGCTGAAGCCCATCCTTCTGTTTTTCTTTATTTAAACAGCTTTTGTAAACTGTAAAGGACATATCATTTTGTAATAATAATTCTGTGATTCAATACAACAAAGTTTTCTTTATCTTTACATTTCTCTTCAATTCAAACTTCAACATGGTATCAGAGCATCTATCAAAAGCTTAACAGCTACTCAAAACGATCAAGAACATCATCATTCAAAGTTCTTTTTCCCATCAGATTCTGATTCATCATTTGGGTTTTATACAGTTTTCAATCAAGAAATCAAGTGCCATCCAAAAGGAACGAATTCCTGGTTGCATCAAAGATTTCCTGAAAGAAACTATTGTGTGGAAATCTTTGATCCAGTACAAGCATTACTCTCACCTCTCAAGAAATCAGAAGTCTGTCAGTGCCGTCCTTAAATTTTTTAAAAGAAATCATCTTTAAAAAATTTCGGTTGCATCTGATCTACACCATTACTGGTGTTTCATCACTTTTCTTGAAAGAAGAAGTTTTCATACCTGCAGGCACAAATCCTCTCCACTGATTCATCATGGCAGATGACAGCAATTCTGAAGTTGGCAACACTGGCAACACTGCAACTCCAGATCTGATAGCAGAGGCAAACAATCTGATTAAAACCATCATTAGCCCCCAAAGCCAGTTGATCACAGTTCAGCTAGATGAAGAGAATTATCTTCTCTGGCGAGTACAAGTTGAGACAGCCATAGAAGGCTATGGCCTAGAGGGTCACATTCTTGGTACTTTAGCCATCCCTCCTAGATTTGTTACTGATGCACAAAACAAGGCTGTTAATAACAGTGAATACACAAAATATCATAGGCAAGATAGATTGATAAGTTCTTGGCTCATGGCATCTATCACTCCCAAATTTCTACCTCAAGTAATGAGTTGCAAAACTGCAAATGAAATTTGGCTTACTACTGAAAGAGTATTCAATACACAATCTGGTGCAAAACTAATGCATTACAAAAGAGAGCTTCAGAACATCAGAAAGCAAGAAGAGCCCATGAGAGATTACATAGCCAAAATCAAGAAGCTATATAATCTTCTTGAGGCTGCAGGACGTAAAATACCTGAAGATGAACAAGTCTTGACTGTCTTAAATGGACTAAGCACAGACTATGAATCTATCATAGCAGTTCTTACAACTCAAAGAACTATTCCTGATATGCAATTTGTTGAGTCTACTCTTCTTGCACATGAGGCAAGGATTGATCACAAAAGAATAACTGATTCTGAAATATCAATAAACTACACTACAAAAAATAAGAATCTCAATCAAAACAAGGGTGATCAACACAATCAGAGAGGAGGCTTTGCCAACAGATCTAGAGGCAGGGGGAGATGGAACAACAATACCAGACCCAAGTGTCAAATTTGTGAAAGAGTGGGTCACACTGCTGCAAAATGCTACTTCAGATTCAATCAAAGCTACATGCCTGGACAGAATTCCAGCAATCAAAGAAATAACAACAATGGCAGTGCTAATCTAGTCCAAGCTCAAAATGATTCTGACAAGACTAAAAGCTGCCAGTTAAGTGAAGGCACCAAGTCAGACCAGGTCCAAGATGATGCATGGTACCCAGATACTGGTGCTACTAATCACATAACCAACAGCTTGGAAAATCTTAATGCAGGCAACAGGGAGTATAAAGGTAAGCATTTAATTTCTTTGGGTAATGGTGACTGTATAAATATTACACATATAGGGGATGCTCACATTAAGGGAAAAAGAATGATGCACTTAAATAATCTTCTAAGAGTACCAAAAATAAAAAAGAATCTCATTAGTGTGTCCCAGTTTGCTAAAGACAATAATGTGTTTTTCGAATTTTATCCCAAATACTGCTTAATCAAAGATATGCTGACTAGGGAAATTCTATTGCAGGGTGAAGCTGATAGAGGCTTATACAAGTTTAATTCTGTAAACTGTAAAAGGCCTTTAGCCAAAGACTCTTGTAATGTCACAATGTTGAGTAAAACTGATATTGATGTAAAATCTCAGCAAAATAAATCAACCCTTGCTTGCAATAATTCTATGATATCTAAGAATAGCACAAATACTTTTGAATTGTGGCACAACAAACTAGGACACCCTAATGAGAAGATTGTTAGGAAAGTACTTTTAGAAAATAAAATTTCCTTTAATGAATGTGCATCACCTTTTGTGTGTACCTACTGTCAACTTGGCAAAAGCCATAAGCTGCCTTTTGCAACCTCCATAACTGAGCATAAGCAACCCCTTGATCTAATTGCCTCAGATCTATGGGGACCTGCACCCTACAACTCTGACTATGGGTACAAATACTATATTTCCTTTGTTGACTCTTACACTAGGCACACATGGATTTATTTTCTTAAATCCAAGTCTGACACATACAATGCTGTTATACAATTCATAACTATGGCTGAAAAACAAACAAATTGTCAATTGAAAATTTTTCAGACTGATGGTGGTAGTGAGTATAAACCACTTGAAGATTTTTTTAAAAGAAAAGGTATAATCCATAGAACTACTTGTCCATATACTTCAGAGCAAAATGGGTTAGCAGAAAGAAAACACAGACACATTGTAGAATTTGGTTTATCACTTCTTGCACATGCTTCTATACCACTTAAATTCTGGCCAGAAGCATTTAGTATAGCTGTTTATCTAATTAACAGACTTCCAACTAAAGTATTAAATTTCATGTGTCCCATAGAGAAGTTATTCAAAGTTAAACCAGATTATAAAATGTTAAAGACCTTTGGTTGTTTATGCTTTCCATGTCTTAGACCCTACAACAGGAACAAGTTAAATTTCAGATCAAAGTCTTGTACCTTTCTTGGATATTGTACAAATCAGAAAGGGTACAAGTGTCTGGATGAAAATGGAAAAATCATCACAAGCAGACATGTGGTGTTTAATGAATTTGTGTTTCCTTTTAGTAATTCAAACATAAAGACTACTGCAAAGGTCTACAATCCAAGCAGATCAATTCCAAATTTACCTCTGTATTCAGACATCCAAAAGGATGTCGATCACAATGCCAACAAGGATGCTTCAAATCCACAACTCACTATACCACCTAGGTCAGGTTGTGAACTGCAAAGCTCTCCAAGTCAGCATAGCCCTGAAACAACATTCGGCAATCAAGGTCAGAACAAGGATCAAGACTTAAATGAAGAAATTAGCAGTTATGACAACAACCTACAGCAAAGTATTCAAACTGAGTCATCACCCATGAGAAGTCAACCCACTGAAGGTCACCACATGATTACAAGGGCCAAAAGTGGCATTTTCAAGCCAAAGGTTTACACTGCAACATCATCTGTTGATGAAGAACCTGAAAACTTCACTCAAGCTGCCAATAACAAAAACTGGAAGGCAGCCATGGATGAAGAGTTCAATGCTCTTGTCAAAAACAATACTTGGAATCTGGTCTCACCTCCAGGTAATAAAAATATTATCAACTGTAAGTGGACCTACAGATTAAAGAAGAATCCAGATGGAACAATAAGCAAGCACAAGGCCAGGCTTGTAGCAAAGGGTTATACACAGGAGTATGGATTTGATTTTGGTGAAACTTTTTCACCTGTGGTAAAACCCTCCACTATTAGACTTGTACTTACTATTGCTTTGCATAAAAATTGGCATTTGCGACAATTAGATGTAAATAATGCCTTCCTAAATGGTATTTTGCAAGAAGACATCTATATGCAGCAGCCACAAGGTTACATACAAGACAAAAATCTTGTATGCAAACTCAACAAGGCCATATATGGTCTCAAGCAAGCTCCTAGAGTATGGTTTGACAAACTAAAAACCACACTATCAAATAAGGGGTTTCAATTCACCAAATCTGACAACTCACTGTTTATCAAAATTACAAATGAATCATCTACATATATACTAATATATGTAGATGATCTGATTATAACAGGTGATAGTATTGATGAAATAAATGAGTTAGTCGAATATCTTCATAAACAGTTCTCTATTAAAGATTTGGGTGAGCTAAATTACTTCTTGGGTATTGAGGTTTTAAAATTGTCCACTACAGATATATTTCTCAGTCAAAAGAAATATATCTTAGATATCTTAAACAAAACCAAAATGGACAATGCAAAATCTCAACCAACCCCTATGATCAGTAACCAAAGATACTCCAAAAATCAAGGTGAACCTATTATCAATGCCAAACAATATAGGAGTATCATTGGTGCACTGCAATATATTACTATAACCAGGCCTGATATTGCCTTTAGTATTAATAAATTGTCTCAGTTTATGCAGAATCCTCTGGACAACCATTGGAAAGGAATTAAAAGGGTACTCAGATATCTTAAAGGCACCATCAATTTTGGTCTTCATATTAAAAGAGGCAACAATCTAAATCTAGTGGGCTACAGTGATGCAGACTGGGCTGGGGATCTAGATGATAGAAAGTATACCACTGGTTACTGCATATTTCTCGGTGACAATCTAATTTCTTGGAGCTCAAAGAAACAGTCTACCATTTCAAAATCAAGCAGTGAAGCAGAATATAGAAGTGTAGCAAGTGCTACAGCTGAAATTATGTGGCTACAATCATTACTATCTGAGCTGAGAATCAAAAATAACAGCAAGGCTACCTTATGGTGTGACAATCAAAGTACCATCTACATGTCAACTAATCCAATTCAGCATTCCCGAACTAAACACATAGAAATTGATCTACACTTTGTTCGGGAACAAGTAGCGAAAGGAAAGCTACAAGTGTGTCATGTTCCTACTTATTATCAAAAGGCAGATATTCTTACCAAAGCCTTATCAAGCTTAAACTTTCACAGACTAAGGGAGAACTTAAAAGTTGAAGAAATCAAACCAGAGAAGGTACAAAAGTCACAGCTGAATTCAGATCTGCCTCGCTAATCTCAGATCTGCCACCTGGAAGCAGGCGCCTTCTGGAATTCAACTCTTCCTCTTTCCAATTTTGATGACTACGGTGATCCAGTAATTCAATTTCAAGAAAAATCCAAGCTTGTCGATAAAGATTCAAGCCTGTCACTAAATCGCATTGTTCGCCACAACTGGAGACCTAACCCTAGTTTGAATTGAGGGGAAGTATTGGCTTTCGTATATCAACTGGAACTAACACATTGTATACTATAGTTCGGCCTTCATTTCATCTCAGCCCTTCATCAGATTCTTATCCTACGGTTCACATTTCCAAATACCTTTGCCTCGGATTGCAAGTGTATTATTGGGCTGGACTGCTGAAGCCCATCCTTCTGTTTTTCTTTATTTAAACAGCTTTTGTAAACTGTAAAGGACATATCATTTTGTAATAATAATTCTGTGATTCAATACAACAAAGTTTTCTTTATCTTTACATTTCTCTTCAATTCAAACTTCAACAGGTGTTTAAATTTTGAGGACACTCTGATCACCCAGCGAAATTGTATGCATATGGTTTACATAATTATCATAGAAAACTTCACATTAATCTGGATAATAGCAGTTTTAAAGAACAAGCAGTTTTCTATTCATTTTCCTTGTGGTAGTTCACTGTTATGATATATGAGTTTTTTGGGTTAGTTTTGGTGTGATTCTTTGTACGACCTTTGTAGAACTTATTAGCAGTATCAACACATCAATAAAGTTGATGCAGCAATCAGAGATCACAAGCTTTGATAACTCCATAAAGAATGTTAATATAAAACTAAGTTTGTGAAAAGTCATTAATGCTACTGTATGCTTCTTTTCTGATAGCAGTATCATTCCATCAGACTTCTGCACCATTTATACACACAATTTGTAAGCCCATTTCATGTTGATCAATTTTCCTCGTCTGAATCATTAAAGCTTATACATTGCGAGCCATTTCTTTCGCACTTAGCGTTCAATTAATATGATGTTGCTACTATACAGTCCATATTTGCATCTCTGCCCTCATCAGTCATGAATCATGATTTTTATTACTGATAGCTATTTTTATTCTAGGATGATATCATATAATGATTGACCAATTCAAGATGAGTAAGTAGCAGTTCTCACTTTGTAAATGCTGATATTACAGATCAGCAAAGTTGACTATATATTTTAGTGTATACTGTCAATTGAAATGGTATACATGAAAACATCGGTCTAAACCACCTTGATCTTAGTTGACACTTAGTAGCTAAGCATGTATTTTCTCAGATTTGGATTATTGTTTCATTTAGCACTTGTTAAAAATATACTCTATTTTATATCTTGTTTGTGTTCATCCTTTCCAATTGAAATCATATATTAGCAGCACAAGCTGAAAACCTCACTTTTTTTTAATTACTTTATTGGTCTGAAGACTTTGTGCATGCAAATCTCACATTTCTCATTATACACACACACACACATGTAGTACACACACGCACATGACACATCTACACCCCATTCTAAACCTCTATGGTTAATTCAAAATCAAATGAAATTTTCGGGATTTTCTGTCTACACTATGAGCTTTCATGTCAACAAAAACTGAGATTAATTCAAAACTTTTAGCATGTTCAAATTGTTGATTCGATATCAACAACTAAAACGTTTATTTACTATCGATTTGAAATATTATTTTGAATATGTTATGATTATCCAAATTAACCAAAATTTTGGGAAAATGATCCTGAGTTTATGTAATAACATGTATGTAAATTTTCTTCTAATTTAGAGCCGTGTAGCTATTAAGATCGGAGAGGTGTAGTGAAACCTTCACCTCCCCAACCAACACACACAAACATTCACACACTCATGTGTTTGTGTGTATATGTGTGTGCGTGATTCAAGTTTCTAAGCTGCCTGTTTTAGTGTGTAATGAATGACATATCCATATGAGCTATTATTTGTCCAGCTTTATTAACCTGAACATTGTTTGAACAATTTCTAATATGTTTACTGTTTGAACTTTGTAGTTGAGGCCATTTGTCAACGATATCCAAATGCAACCAGGGTCAATTTATCTGGTGTATATAATTCAAATACGCTTGCTATGTATGCAATGACTTGTCTTAGGTGTGTTCCTGCTTCTAAATCATGTCATGACAAATAAATTTTGAATGGATTTTTCATTCACAAATAGCTCAAATTTTCTTTTGTACGTTTCAGCCATCTGGAAACTATAGTTTTAGGCAAAGGTCTGCTATGGCACATGCTGTGCTTACATGCCCTCAATTGAATGAACTGGATTTATCATCTTGCCACAGGTTATCTGATGCTGGAATTCGTTCTACAACTACATCTTGTCCTTTGCTAGCGTCTTTAGACTTGTCATTTTGTTCATGTTTGAGTGATGAAACCTTGCGGGAAATAGCTTTTGCATGCCCTAATCTCTGTGTTCTTGATGCATCATATTGTCCAAACATTCTTCTTGAGGTTATCTTGTTGTTTTTAGTTTTTATTTTATTTTATTTTATTTCCACGACCTTTACGTAGTAGTAAGCCTAATTGTATTTATCTGTCAAATCTTAAGTATTGTTTTAGGGACAGTTGTACTATTTGAGCTGTTCCCAATTAGGAGACAATAAAAATCTATCTTTGTGATAAAGATGCTAAATTCAGCTGTAAATTAGATGCTATCCTGATCTTATCCAATTCATTAGATGTAGATGGCCTAACTAAACATAACTATGTTAGAGTAGCTCAGTTGGTTTGATATATGTCTTGGTTAAGTAGCCCTTTATAACTTCACTACTTCATTAAATGAACTCATGTTTTGTGTTGTAATTGTAGTCTGTTAGGTTGCCAATGCTGATAGATCTTAAACTACATAGTTGTGAAGGCATAACATCAGCTTCCATGTATGCAGTATCTTATAGCCGTATGCTAGAGGTTAGTTCTGTCACTTATTGACTTTAAGAAACATTATTTTGGTAAATCTTATTTCTCTTATTCTCATGCAGTCATTACAGCTTGATAACTGTGGATTGTTAACATCTATATCATTGGATTTACCACATCTGCGGAGTATCAGTCTTGTACATTGTCGCAGGTAAAGTCAATTAGCTCTGGTGTTTTAGATTATATCAACATTTCATAAGCTAAATTCATATCATTTTTCTCCAGGTTTGTAGAATTGAATTTGTGTAGCCCTGTGCTTTCATACATAAAGGTATCAAATTATAAAAAAAGTTGAAATCACTACTTCAGCTCGGTGTTTTCATCTATGGAAATTAAACCTTAATTTATCTGCCAACTTGAAAGAAGTGCACCTGTCATGCTACAGCCTCAGCAGTCTGAATTTGAGGTTGTTTAAGTCAACTATTTTGTTTCTTGTTCCAACAGTATTCTAAATGTTTCTCTTTGTTTCTCTTTTAGCAACTGTTGCTGCTTGGAGGTATTAAGGCTTGATCGTCCCAGATTGACTAACCTCTAGCTTATGGTAATTATACATTTGCCCAGTTTCATATTAGTTCGATATCTAGTAGTTTTTTGGATATTAAAGCGTGAAATTTTCATAAGATTTTTTATGATTTTTTATGTAACAGAACCAGTTTTAACACCTTCAGTGTACTCACCGCGTAGCCTGATAAGCTATCACATTATCAACAACATATTATTCTAGCAATAAAGCAATACTTTGGTAAATTAACTACCAGCTTGTATTCAACATCCACCAACACAGTGAAACTGCGTTGCCCCAACTGTAGGTGCTATGAGCCAACAGGGTCGCGTTGCTCGCTACAACTAAGGCGAACACACGTTCATTCTTTAACATATCTAAACCCCTAGTAGTTATTTAAATATCATTCTACACTTAAGCACTGAATGGTCACAATCTGTCACATGATAAAGACATTTATCTTTGTCATAAGTTCATTTGCTAATGTGCAAGTCTAGTGCACTGACTTCACAAATATGATGTAAAAGTTGTCGGACGATTACAATGTGCTCACATCAATGGTTAATACGCAGAGGCATATTTGTTTGAAGTATTATAGTCTAAGGACTTCTATATTTGTCCATTTTTGATCTTTGATACCTTCACCTCACAAATATTTAGTAACATGATTATTATTGTTTACAGGTAGATAAACATTTGTGAAGAATTCAAGCAGCAGCACTGGTTTTTGGTATGGTAGCAGCACATGTATGTAGTTAGGTTGATTAAAACTGTTATGAAACTAGTATGTATGGTAGCAGCACTACTTTAGCTGCATGTACTATTATGAAACTGTTTATGGTAGTTTGGTTGTGTAAACGTATGGTTAACCTTTTGTCATGACACTAATGTTATGATATAGTGGTGATTACGTAATTGCTTTTGTTTGTGTTATTGTGGTTCATTGAATGTGTTATTTTTGAATGTGTATGTGTTTATATATTACGTTATTGTATAAGTTTTGAAGTAATTGAATTGGAGGCGAAATCAGATGTAGTCGTGGAACAGCAGGCAATAAAATTGAAACATACGGTGGCGGAGAAAAAACGCCACCAAAAATATTTTTTTGTAGCGTTTAAAAAGCGCTACAGAATCAGCAATTAAGTAACTCATAATCACCGTGGCGTTCAAAAAACACTGCAAAAAATAATAATAAGTGCAACAACAAAATAAGATAGTAAACGGCACCTTTTCGGTGGCGTTTCTTAAACGCTGTAAAAAGGATCTTTAGTAACGTTTAAAAAACGCTGCCAAAAATTCATTTATAGTGGCATTAAAATAAATGCAACAAAAAACATGGATTTTTAGTAGCATGTTTTCTAGCGGCGTTTATCAAAACGCCACCAAAACTTTTTGTAGCGTTTTTTGTGCACCACTAAAAATCAAATTTCTTGTTGTGGCTTTAACTTGGGATTCAATTTGTTCAATCATTTTTTTGCGACCTTCTTCTCGAGCCTTCTCTTTAAGAGTTTCAATTTTAGCGATGTAACGACCCGTCATTTTGGACCATTCAAATCGTCAATAAATCCACACATGTCTGACTTGAATAATTCAAAATATCAGATTGTTAATTTAAATTTGGCAAAACTCAGCATATGCAGTAAATAAATCAATCACAGAATCACAGACACAGAGTAATACAATAATACGCAGCGGAATAGATAAAATAGTAGTTCATGAAGCTACTATATAAACATCAGAGTTAAATAAAATACAACAGAATATCTCAAATGTAATGAAGTCTCCAGTACAACAGATGACTTCTCTGAACGAATCAACTAGAAGAGCTGAAAGCTGAGGCGATAGTTGGATCTCCAAAGGAAGCTCCAAACTCCAAGGGTGAGTCTCAAATGCTGTATCACTCGGTCTGACCCGAGCGTAAAGCAAAACACAAAACACTCGAGTCAGGATTAACATTCTTATATACATAAATCCAACTCAAGTGAAATATCAACTGAAATACGAGTAACTTAAAGGATGTTTGGGATAACCATCCTCTAAGGATCTTCAGAACTATCTACAAGGTGGAAATATACATTTTAACACCGTGGTCATTTCAATCTAAATTTATACTTCAAAACCCAAATATCATTTCATTTCAAATATATCTATTTTCCAAAATAGTATATATATTAAATGATTTAAAAGGTAAAGTATTTAATTTTCTCAAGTCTCGCAAATCGATTCAAATTAACTCAAATTCCAAATTCAAATTTATTCAAAGCTCAATTCATCAATTCAATTCAGTGCTAAAGATACCATTTATATTTTCAATATATTTCAAAGCTTTAATATTCAACATTTTCAAAGTTCAAATTAACAGTTTCATATAGATCTTGATTTAACTTTATTATTATTATTTAATCAGGGAATATTCACTTAATAAATTCAATATCATTTAACTAACCTTAAATTACATTTTACTAAATATTTCCTTAAACTTTATTTAAAACAAGAAATATTCATTAGATTACTTATAAATCAAACTCAAGTTATAAATCATATCTTACATCTCAATTTCAATAAGTTTCAAGTCGGTTTAATTAAATAAAATTCTTTATTGAATACAATTTCAACTAAATTCAAATTATCTTTCTAACCTTAACTTATTCAAATTATTACCAAAATCTATTTTGAAATATATTTTAATACCCAACATATTATATGTATTTAAATCAATCATTCCCATTTATATATAATAATTTAAGGCTCAACATTCATTAAAATCATATATTTCTTTCCAAAACCATAGAATTCATTTCTAAAATATTTATATATATGGACCAACGGTGTTTGTACATATATTTATCATATGGTTAAGTGATACGGATATTTATCATTTCAATCCGAAATTTAAATATATACGGGTAGAGATCATTCGACCCGTAATCCCAATTTCAATTCAAATGAAAATCGCTTGGGTTTATCATTTCAACCCATAACGAAATTCTCCTATTCTAAAGTCCGTTCGGGTATGTATCATTTCAACCCATAGTGATTTCTAAACTACAAGGAACTTGCAGAGTGATAACAGATAATACAATAAAATAACAGGCATATATCATCAATAACAATATAATATAAACAACAGGATATGGTGTCATATCCTGCAGGTGAACAGTCACAGATAATAGCATATATTTAAATAACTACAGCAGCATATTTCAATTGTCGTTTCAATTGAAATCAAATTTAATGAATAAAAGAATGTTAATCGTGAGTGATTGCTCACCTTTCGAGGCTAGAGATGAACGAAAAATACGATGAGAAACGAATCCAAACCAAGGTGAGATGGGCACGGATTTGACGATCAAAGCTGGTAGATAGAATCGATGAATATAAATCAGAACAGATTCGCAGAAGATAATTGGACTAATTGAATAGATACACCATATGAAATTATATATGTATATATACAAAATAATATTCTAAACTCAACCCATATTCAATTAAATATATGTATACACACACACTTAAGAATCATTATTCTTAAGATAAAATATTTAAAAATCAAAGATATATTATTTTCAAATCAATATTTATATATATTTTAAAAGTAAGATCCAAGTATACTTTATTTAAAATATATATATATATATATAGATTAAAACATATACAGGCTATCAACCCAAACACGTGAGAACTACCCAAATCTAATACCACTTATTTCATATAATCAACAACTATAATAAACTTAAGTATATATAAGATTGTTCCAAAGTTAATGTTATACGCCTTATATAATATACAAATCGAACCAAATATATAGAAACATTCTTACCTATCAACAAACTAACATATAATCATATATATTTAAACTTACTGATCAACAACCCATAATTCATTTACCCAGACTAAACAAACTAATATATTACTAAACTATCATTACTAATCATATATATTATATCTGCACAAACTTATATTCATTACTAACCAACTGATATATATCAACATATTAAAACTGTTTGAACTTATAAATAGGATATATAACTTACTTTATATAAAGTATAACTAACAAAATATAAATATATATAATACTGTATATAAACCACTTATATATTATACTATCCTAACCTTATAAACGTATTATATAGACATGTTATAAACCATAAAACTGTAAAATAAATATAAAGATATATATATGAGCAGCGTTGAAAACTGGTATATAGGCAACATGTACAAGAACTGATAATTTTAAAAACCTTGTATACAGATAATACTAACCTATATGCGCATAACACACATACAGAAACATATATAAGAATATATATATACAACTCAACAAGCTTACTTTATTTCAGAAAACCAGTCATAGAAACTATATATATATACTTTATAACATAACATGGTATAATATAATATAATAAATAGAAAATATTGGGGTGCCGCTTACTGTTCGACCATGGATGGACAAGGCCGTGAAGAAGCTCGCGGATCTGGGTGAGTTGAGTTGAGGTAGGCTGCGAGTGAAGATGCCTTCGGCATAGCCATGGCAGGTGGAGGGAAGCAGCCAGTGGTCGGCTAAGGCTGTGATGGATATGCTCGTAGGTTGTGGCTTCGGTGAGGGCTGGGATGATGATCAATGGCTTGGGCTATTGGTGGAGGAGTGAGGCGGTTGTCATAGGGCGACGGAGGAATGCTGGGGCTAGTGGCCGCTGGTACACATGGGCAGTGGTGTGTAGGCTCGGAGGTAGGCGGCGGGTTCGGTGGCACAGGGTAGGTGGCGGACTGCGGTGGGGTTGATAGGTGGAGCTATGGGATGGAGAGGGGCAGACGAAGGCTGGTGGGGCAGTGCAGGCGGTAGGCGGGCAGGCGGAGGCGCGTGGAGGAAGATGGCGGGATGGTGTTGGTGGTGACAGGCCGAAGGCCATGGGGTGCGGATGAAGGCGTAGGTTGGCATGGGTTTGTTGTTGGAGGAGGGTGGCAGTTCAAGGGGGAGTGAAAACACGGTGAAGAGGCTGCTTTGAATTAGCGAAGGCAAACGAGATCCAGGCAAAAATGAAGGAGCTATGCTTGTTTGTTTTTTATTTTTGTAATGCCGAGAGAAAAATGAAGACGAATTAGGCAAGTACTAAGATGAATTGAACAGTGGAAATTTGAGAAGAGGATTTGAGTAAAATGGAATGGATCCTGGGAGATAAAGTTATAAAGGATATGAACAGTTCAACTAATAAATGTAACGTATAATTACAGAAATCCAAACGTACACAAATAAACGAGATGGTATGGCATGGCATCAATGCATTGAAAAGATGGAAAGGTAACAAATGCATTGAAAAGATGGAAAGGTAACAGCTCATAATAAATGACTCCAGCCGTTTGAAATCCGAATGGACACCAAAAGTGGTACCGCTATGAAGAGCTGTTTATAGTCTCCGTTGCATACCGGACCTAAAAATATAGAAATAAATATACCGTGTTGATCAGCGCGACAAGACGTTCAAAACGGTACACAGATATCAGTGGTACAGTCATCCGAACAAAAACGATAACCGGTACCAGAAATGCTGCTATTTTGCCAGAATTAAGATAAACGGAGCAGTAGAAGTCCAAATTTGGAAAAACGAATTTCGCAGTCTGATTCAGAATGATCTGAATAAATTTTCTCCTGTTGACATATTTTGGTTTCGAAAAACTTTTAAATTCACTGTTATTAACCGGTTTGATTTGAAATGAAATTTCACAGGAAAATAAACTTCAATATTATCAGATGAAAATTTACTAGTTGCTATATTAAAATAGACGTATTCCAAATAATAAATTTTTAATTTCAAATTTTATTGTTTAAAATTTCACAAATTTCCAGTTAAATATACTTTTAAAACCATTAAATTTTGCGGGTCGTTACACTCTCCCCCACTCAAAACTTTTCGTCCCCGAAAAGAAAGGAGGTAGAAGAATAGAAACAACCAGACAGAAAAGATAGATTGAAAGTCAAAATTAAACAATTAATTTAAACTATATAAATTTTACTTGAAATATTCATTTGAAAACTTCATTTGCAATCAATTTTCTTTAATACTTTAATACTTTTCAAAAATCCATTTGTAAATTCTTGCCTCATTTATCAATACCTTTTATATGTTTAAATAATATCTTTATAAATATATAAAAACTATTTGAAAACAGCTATTCACATTATTACTTATATTTACAAAGAAGTTATTTGAAAACATTAAATCCATAATTCATAAATTTATTAATTTATCTCAAGATACTTTTCAAATATTATTAGGAAATCAATAATTATTTAAAAAAAGATATAGTTAACAAGGAAAAGAAGGAGGACTTGGAAAACAGAATATAGGTGAATAAATAAAGCTGAGCAGATAAGGTAGATTCAAAGGAATAATATCTGGCACGAATAATTAATTTAGAACCATAAGGGTTTTAATTTCAAATATTAATACAAAATTTCTTTGTTGGAAATACTTTTGTAATAAAATACCTTTATAATAAAAATTTTTTTTTTAATAACTCGATGTTTCAACAAGTTTATCCTCGTTCCTGCAGACTTTGGCAGTGCGTTGATCAGGCGCAAAGCTAGAATTCTCCAAGTGCTTAGTAGACTTGTTTCAACACCCAGTGAAAATACTGGAAAAACTTTTAAAACAGATATGGAAAGTACAATCCAAACAAAAACGAATCAAATCATGGATCGCAGATACACAATGGTTACGCCTGGGTCCCCCAGGAAACATCCGTACCTTTTAAGCATTCACTGCCTTGCGAATTTCGCCATGCAACAAAACAGTGGACCGCGGGATACATAAAAATGGTTACGCCTGGATCCCCCAGGAAACATCCATACCCCTTAAGCAATCTCTGCCTTGCGGATTACGCCACTAACACGACCATAGATCGCAGATACACAATGGTTACGCCTGGATCCCCCAGGAAACATCCGTACCTTTTAAGAAATCACTGCCTTACGAATTACGCTATGCAGTCGAGTTCGTAAGACCATGGGTAACGCCATGGAATTCGAAGGACACTCGAGTATCATATCCGGAAAACCAAAAATCAGAGAGAATAATATCGATAGAATGAATCCAAGATGTGGCCACAAATCGGATATCAAGCAGAAGGCACTTTCCATATCTTTACTTCGAAAATATGTATCATATAGTACCTTTCAAATCACTTTCAAATATCGTACTTATATAAAATCCATTATATATAAGATTAAATTTTCAAATCAAATACTTTCCAAAATCAATAGTATATCAAATCATACTTATATAGACTTCAATTATATAAGATTTCACTTTCAAATTGAGTACCCTTTTCAAATCTATAGTTTTCGAATCAATTCCATACTCATACAAATCGATTTTATATAAGTTCGACAACTCCCAAATCAAGTATTTAGTAACACAAGGTTCTCAAATTTCAATTTGTTTCAATATCAGTTCAATTTCAAAATCATATACAATTTCACCAAATTATTTCTTCTCAAATTAAATATCTTTAGTTTCAAAGTTTCCAAAATAATAGATTTGGAAAAATAAATCCAGATTTTCAAATCAATGATTTAAGTCAACCAGTTTATTTCCCAAAATCAAATGTTTTCAAAATCATCTTATATTTACACAAGGTCCATCTTATATAAGGATCAAATTTTCAAAAATAAATTTCGCTGTATTAAGAGCCATATGAGATTGAATATCTTTGCTTTTATGGGTTATATATCTTTGTAATTTAAATTGGAAAATTTCTTTTAGTAAGCAAAGATATTCTAACTCGACAGCTTTCAATTTCAGCGTCAAAATATATCAATGATATTAGAATATAAGATGTACATACGTCGTCATTTCGCAGAATCATATTTGATCGCTCGCTCAATCACACAAGTTCGCTTTCGAACTAGTATTGTCCATTCGACTTCCCTAATGCGGATTTCGATATGGTTTCTCAACTAGAAGCCATCAGTCTCCTTGCATAGCCATATACTATGATAGAGAATTCTAGAATTTAGCCCAAAATCCATATCAAATATTCGCCATCAAGAATCGAATGAAAAATCCTAACACGAAATGATGTAATTCACCTCGAACTTGTGTACTCAAACTTGGATTAAATTAATTATGCGAATAAAACATACGTACAACTTATATATTTATTCCAACTTGTTAAATATATAGTTTCATAAAGATGTTACTAAGTTAAAACATTTAACTAAACTTTATTCAAAATATTTTGAAGACCAAATTCTTTTCAAAGCATTTTGAATCTAAATTTCATATTAGAAAAATTCAAAATAGCCTTATTCATTTACTTAACAAAACAGTTTCAGCTATTTAAATCATATTACTACAAACTTTAAACATTCAAAACAAACTTATATACTTTATCGAAATACTTTTCAAAATTTCTTAGCTTTGAAGAGTTAACCTTGATTTGGAAGTACCCGAACTTCAAAATAGTCGAAGAAATCATTTTAAAATTTCAAGAGTTGGAAATCAACAACAAATCAGTAAATCAATTTTAATAGATAGGGTTATATCAAATCCAAAACTCGAGGACTGAACACCGGCTCATTTCAAATCGTTTCAAATACATATATACATCTATCTTTCGAATATCAAATCTTACTTCGGAATTTGGAATCATAATGGTTTCACAAAATCACTTGCATAGCAATGCTACTAAAGTGGCCTCTCCCCCACTATGAAACTCGAAAATCAACGTCGATGATGCGTGCACTCATCACCGAAATTATTTTCCAGCGACATAAGTGAGTTCTGGACTTCTATTTACTCAAACTTCTTTTGAAATTTCTTCGAAACTCATTAAAATCATTTGAAACATTTCTTATTCGGAAAATATCATATTATTATTATAATATATTTCAAAATCTTAAAACCAATTTCAAAATACCGGAGTTCAATTCTCGAATTTCAAATTTAAAATCCTTCAGTTATAAATCATTTTTAGATAAATCAAATTCTTATATAACTTCAAAATTTCAAATCCTTTCAAAAATTCAAATTCTTATTTTTAAAAGGTATATATAATCCTTATCGAAAACATTTTCACTTTTATATATAGAATATAATCATACTTATAAAAATTTTGATATATAAACAATTTCCAAAATACGAATAAACCCGATTTTTTTCAAAAGGACGATTCAAGAATGGATTTCAAAAACAAAGATAGACATTCAAATTAGAGGGACTCTAATCAATTAGGATTCTGATTCGAAGATAGGCTCGAACGAAGATGAGATAATTAATTACAAAACAGTAGATGGATACTCTTATATAAATCGCGGGCGACCTTAACCGGGTCAACCGTGACTTCAAGAATATAATCGATGCGGAAATCTAAGGCAAATCGACATTCGATCGCCAGAGATAGAATTCGGCATAACAAGAGATGGCAACATCAAAACCGAGGGATATATAAATCTCCGGTGAATCAATGCCAATTGTAAAGGAGTTTCACCCCTTTACAAATCATTCAAAGATTGGCGGGATCGCCTATTCTTATAGAGATCATTCAAAGTGGAGTTATGGGATACTCCAGAATCAAAAGAATACAAATAGGGAGAGACAAGAATGAATTTTGGAACCGCAGGGACGTTCCAAAGTTCAAAGAAAATTCGAGTCAAAAGGAAGAGATTCAACTCGAACGAAAGTGATTCTGTAAATAAATTTACAATATATGCTAAGTTTTGCCTAGAGCCAAAGCTCTGATACCAACTGTAACGACCCGTCATTTTGGACCATTCAAATCGTCAATAAATCCATACATGTCTGACTTGAATAATTCAAAATATCAGATTGTTAATTTAAATTTGGCAAAACTCAGCATATGCAGTAAATAAATCAATCACAGAATCACAGACATAGAGTAATACAATAATACGCAGCGGAATAGATAAAATAGTAGTTCATGAAGCTACTATATAAACATCAGAGTTAAATAAAATACAACAGAATATCTCAAATGTAATGAAGTCTCCAGTACAACAGATGACTTCTCTGAACGAATCAACTAGAAGAGCTGAAAGCTGAGGCGATAGTTGGATCTCCAAAGGAAGCTCCAAACTCCAAGGGTGAGTCTCAAATGTTGTATCACTCGGTCTGACCCGAGCGTAAAGCAAAACACAAAACACTCGAGTCAGGATTAACATTCTTATATACATAAATCCAACTCAAGTGAAATATCAACTGAAATACGAGTAACTTAAAGGATGTTTGGGATAACCATCCTCTAAGGATCTTCAGAACTATCTACAAGGTGGAAATATACATTTTAACACCAAGGTCATTTCAATCTAAATTTATACTTCAAAACCCAAATATCATTTCATTTCAAATATATCTATTTTCCAAAATAGTATATATATTAAATGATTTAAAAGGTAAAGTATTTAATTTTCTCAAGTCTCGCAAATCGATTCAAATTAACTCAAATTCCAAATTCAAATTTATTCAAAGCTCAATTCATCAATTCAATTCAGTGCTAAAGATACCATTTATATTTTCAATATATTTCAAAGCTTTAATATTCAACATTTTCAAAGTTCAAATTAACAGTTTCATATAGATCTTGATTTAACTTTATTATTATTTAATCAGGGAATATTCACTTAATAAATTCAATATCATTTAACTAACCTTAAATTACATTTTACTAAATATTTCCTTAAACTTTATTTAAAACAAGAAATATTCATTAGATTACTTATAAATCAAACTCAAGTTATAAATCATATCTTACATCTCAATTTCAATAAGTTTCAAGTCGGTTTAATTAAATAAAATTCTTTATTGAATTCAATTTCAACTAAATTCAAATTATCTTTCTAACCTTAACTTATTCAAATTATTACCAAAATCTATTTTGAAATATATTTTAATACCCAACATATTATATGTATTTAAATCAATCATTCCCATTTATATATAATAATTTAAGGCTCAACATTCATTAAAATCATATATTTCTTTCCAAAACCATAGAATTCATTTCTAAAATATTTATATATATGGACCAACGGTGTTTGTACATATATTTATCATATGGTTAAGTGATACGGATATTTATCATTTCAATCCGAAATTTAAATATATACGGGTAGAGATCATTCGACCCGTAATCCCAATTTCAATTCAAATGAAAATCGCTTGGGTTTATCATTTCAACCCATAACGAAATTCTCCTATTCTAAAGTTCGTTCGGGTATGTATCATTTCAACCCATAGTGATTTCTAAACTACAAGGAACTTGCAGAGTGATAACAGATAATATAATAAAATAATAGGCATATATCATCAATAACAATATAATATAAACAACAGGATATGGTGTCATATCCTGCAGGTGAACAGTCACAGATAATAGCATATATTTAAATAACTACAGCAGCATATTTCAATTGTCGTTTCAATTGAAATCAAATTTAATGAATAAAAGAATGTTAATCGTGAGTGATTGCTCACCTTTCGAGGCTAGAGATGAACGAAAAATACGATGAGAAACGAATCCAAACCAAGGTGAGATGGGCACGGATTTGACGATCAAAGCTGGTAGATAGAATCGATGAATATAAATCAGAACAGATTCGCAGAAGATAATTGGACTAATTGAATAGATACACCATATGAAATTATATATGTATATATACAAAATAATATTCTAAACTCAACCCATATTCAATTAAATATATGTATACACACACACTTAAGAATCATTATTCTTAAGATAAAATATTTAAAAATCAAAGATATATTATTTTCAAATCAATATTTATATATATTTTAAAAGTAAGATCCAAGTATACTTTATTTAAAATATATATATATATATAGATTAAAACATATACAGGCTATCAACCCAAACACGTGAGAACTACCCAAATCTAATACCACTTATTTCATATAATCAACAACTATAATAAACTTAAGTATATATAAGATTGTTCCAAAGTTAATGTTATACGCCTTATATAATATACAAATCGAACCAAATATATAGAAACATTCTTACCTATCAACAAACTAACATATAATCATATATATTTAAACTTACTGATCAACAACCCATAATTCATTTACCCAGACTAAACAAACTAATATATTACTAAACTATCATTACTAATCATATATATTATATCTGCACAAACTTATATTCATTACTAACCAACTGATATATATCAACATATTAAAACTGTTTGAACTTATAAATAGGATATATAACTTACTTTATATAAAGTATAACTAACAAAATATAAATATATATAATACTGTATATAAACCACTTATATATTATACTATCCTAACCTTATAAACGTATTATATAGACATGTTATAAACCATAAAACTGTAAAATAAATATAAAGATATATATATGAGCGGCGTTGAAAACTGGTATATAGGCAACATGTACAAGAACTGATAATTTTAAAAACCTTGTATACAGATAATACTAACCTATATGTGCATAACACACATACAGAAACATATATAAGAATATATATATACAACTCAACAAGCTTACTTTATTTCAGAAAACCAGTCATAGAAACTATATATATACTTTATAACATAACATGGTATAATATAATATAATAAATAGAAAATATTGGGGTGCCGCTTACTGTTCGACCATGGATGGACAAGGCCGTGAAGAAGCTCGCGGATCTGGGTGAGTTGAGTTGAGGTAGGCTGCGAGTGAAGATGCCTTCGGCATAGCCATGGCAGGTGGAGGGAAGCAGCCAGTGGTCGGCTAAGGCTGTGATGGATATGCTCGTAGGTTGTGGCTTCGGTGAGGGCTGGGATGATGATCAATGGCTTGGGCTATTGGTGGAGGAATGAGGCGGTTGTCATAGGGCGGCGGAGGAATGCTGGGGCTAGTGGCCGCTGGTACACATGGGCAGTGGTGTGTAGGCTCGGAGGTAGGCGGCGGGTTCGGTGGCACAGGGTAGGTGGCGGACTGCGGTGGGGTTGATAGGTGGAGCTATGGGATGGAGAGGGGCAGACGAAGGCTGGTGGGGCAGTGCATGCGGTAGGCGGGCAGGCGGAGGCGCGTGGAGGAAGATGGCGGGATGGTGTTGGTGGTGACAGGCCGAAGGCCATGGGGTGCGGATGAAGGCGTAGGTTGGCATGGGTTTGTTGTTGGAGGAGGGTGGCAGTTCAAGGGGGAGTGAAAACACGGTGAAGAGGCTGCTTTGAATTAGCGAAGGCAAACGAGATCCAGGCAAAAATGAAGCAGCTATGCTTGTTTGTTTTTTTTTTGTAATGCCGAGAGAAAAATGAAGACGAATTAGGCAAGTACTAAGATGAATTGAACAGTGGAAATTTGAGAAGAGGATTTGAGTAAAATGGAATGGATCCTGGGAGATAAAGTTATAAAGGATATGAACAGTTCAACTAATAAATGTAACGTATAATTACAGAAATCCAAACGTACACAAATAAACGAGATGGTATGGCATGGCATCAATGCATTGAAAAGATGGAAAGGTAACAAATGCATTGAAAAGATGGAAAGGTAACAGCTCATAATAAATGACTCCAGCCGTTTGAAATCCGAATGGACACCAAAAGTGGTACCGCTATGAAGAGCTGTTTATAGTCTCCGTTGCATACCGGACCTAAAAATATAGAAATAAATATACCGTGTTGATCAGCGCGACAAGACGTTCAAAACGGTACACAGATATCAGTGGTACAATCATCCGAACAAAAACGATAACCGGTACCAGAAATGCTGCTATTTTGCCAGAATTAAGATAAACGGAGCAGTAGAAGTCCAAATTTGGAAAAACGAATTTCGCAGTCTGATTCAGAATGATCTGAATAAATTTTCTCCTGTGACATATTTTGGTTTCGAAAAACTTTTAAATTCACTGTTATTAACCGGTTTGATTTGAAATGAAATTTCACAGGAAAATAAACTTCAATATTATCAGATGAAAATTTACCAGTTGCTATATTAAAATAGACGTATTCCAAATAATAAATTTTTAATTTCAAATTTTATTGTTTAAAATTTCACAAATTTCCAGTTAAATATACTTTTAAAACCATTAAATTTTGCGGGTCGTTACAAGCGAGCTGCTCATCAAGCTTAATTTTCAGGCTCCTGGCCTCGACGGCCTCTTCGCAGTACTTCTGAGATTCTTCTTGGGCTTCAATTTTCTCCTTCCTTTCTTTTTTGAGAAGCACTTCGAGTTCCTCAACACGACGGGCCAAAAGGAATTTTTCCTTTTGCAAGGAATCTTTTTCTAGAGCAAGTGCCCCGCTGTGAATGAGGGCAGCATCGAGTTCCTTTTTATGGGAAGTTTCTAAACGGCTCACCGCTTCTACCATTTCCTTAGCATTTTTCTCCGCTTCAGCAAGTTGTGTTTTCAATTCTAACAATTTGGCATTCTGATGTTTGATTATGTCTTTGTCATGTATTGCCTCTAACTTGAGGCGGTTTATTTCAAGTTGCTGCTCAATAGACACTTTCGAAATTTTTTCTACCAAATGTTGGAATAATTCGTGCTGCACAAATACATCATTGATGCATGCAAGAAAACTCGCTTTGGCGTGCCCCAGAATCGTATGTATTATAGGAAGGAATTTAAGCCCGTCAAAGCAAATTTTTGGAAAGGTGGCCTTATGCTCGGCCAATTTCTCTACTGTAGAAACATCTAAAGCAGCGGCAGGTAGAAACAAATCAGAAGTAGCAATTGGATGTTTACTTGATCGATGTTCACGAGATTGTTTAGAGCTCGAGGAGCCAGAATGTTGCTCATGAGATGTGGCGATTTGAGGGCCATGGTAAGGAGGCTGGTCTCCATTGTAAGCAGGAAAATTGGATTGTTCTCCTTGGTGTTATGTTTGGGAGTGGGACTTGCATTTAGAGGAAGAGGATTCCCTTGAGTGATAACTTTTATCTCGTCCCTCATCTTTCTCCCTACGCCGACCAGATTTCGAGTCCCGGCTAGATCGGTAATATGATGAACAACCTCTTAAGCGATCGAAGGCCTGGGACTGATTCATTGCACCTGCAAAGAACAAATGAGAACATATGAGTAATTATTGTATAGAAGATTGATAAAGAGTTTGTAGTGAAGTGCACGTGGTTGTGAGTGTCCTAGTGTTCCCCCTTGACAAACCGGTGGCTGTAGCTTTGCTCATGGGCGTTCTCTCTCCTTTATTAGAAGGATAAATGCCTTCAATGCTCCAAGTAGGAGAATTAAGCCCTTTGATGTTGATATTTGGAAAGTCGTAGGTCATGATATCATCTGGAATTTGAAGATTTGAAAATCCCTTCAGTGAACTTTCCAAGTGTTGAGAAGACGATTCTTCTTCGATAGAAGTAATAACAAATTATGGATCTGTGGCAGTCTTTCTTCTACAAAGTCTGTATGCTAGCCTTTTATTTCTCTTAGTGGGTGTTCGGGGTTGTGCGCCTTGCGATGGTTCTACTATAAGTGCCTTCCTTGGGCCTGCATCAGCGTCGCTAGGTTTATCAGCTTGGAAATCCCTAATCTCACCCTCTTCAGTGTCGTCCCGAATCCCCTCGGTTGGGGGCACGATGGGATTCATAGCATCCCTTCCCTGCTCTGCGACATTCGACGGCAATGCTGCACTTCTGGGGAGCCTGATACTACGACCTTCCTCTAGCGGTCCGAATAAAGAGAGTAACTCGTCAGTTACAAGAAGTTTGATGTCCCTGTCTTCGATAGGGGTAGCACGAATGGAGGCGACTGCTCTTGAAAAATTAGCGCCTTCAGGACGTGGGCGGACACCTGAAAAAATTACAGATGCTAGTAGATTCAAAGGAAACGTTACGACATGGATTAGCAAACTTGAGAAAGGAATGAAAGTAATACTTACGTCCTTCCAACCATCGCTTCGCAAAGCCGGGCGGACATCGTACATAAAACTACTCGTGCTTAAACAAAGAAAGTTTATTCCAAGCGCTTGTCAAGACTTGGCAATTCGGCGAGGGTTCAAGAAAAACATAATAGGAACTTCCCGATCACCATTTGAAGTTATAAATGAATCTTATGTCTTTGGGAGTTGGCGGATAGAATAAAACGCTCATAAACAGCAAGAAGGTTCCATGTCTAAAGGCGTAACTGTTTGGATGGAGTTGTGTAGAAGCAATTCCGAGATATTTCAACATCTCTTGAATAAACGGGTTAAAGGGTAGTACGGGTCCGGCCTAGCTCATAAATTTATTACACGCAGTGTACCCCACCGGGGGCAAGTGAGGCATGTGTTTATTGAAGGGACCAAGACGTCTACAAATGGAATTCCTTGAATAGAACATAGCTGACGAAGAGCAGCTCACCAATTGGGGAGGTCTGTGAGTCTACTGGGTTAATTAAAAGAGTAGCATCCTCTACTGCATCAGGAGCAGGACTTATATCCTCCGCCGGGAGAACCAGAACATCCGAGAAAAGGTTGACCGGTGGGCTAGAAACTTCTGTATGTTCTGCTTGGTGGCTGGGAGAAAGCCTGCTAGATATAGTCGCAGAACATTATTTTGCTTCAGAATCGATGTGTTGCATCGTCATATTAGAAGACATACCAGCTAAATGCTCTGAGCATCTGGAATCCATATTAGCTATACTCAGTAGATAATTGAGGTTAGAAAATTTAACATGTTGCCCCCGTGTTAAGTGCGAGCTAGTGTAGTGCAGTGTATAACAGATATAAATAGATTAAAATTAGAAAAAACAAAGTAAAACGACGAGACTTGGAAGTTCGACCAGAGTGACCGTCATCGCTGACCGTCTCAATTGGCGAAAAGATTGATCGGTTATGAAAGCTTTGGGATCGACTATTGGCATATCGGAGTGTAAAGTTTATCGTTTAAGTCCATATGCAAGTTTTTATTCTATATTGAAAGTTCCAGGAATTTGATTGTTCAATCTTAAGTTCAACAGTGAATATACACATTTTATTGTTCATCGACATCATATGTCCAAGCTCGTTAAGGCAAATTAACGGTGATAGTTCAAACAAATTAGGTTGGATTAGTTTACAGGTTCAAAGAGCTAATTCTTGACTTTATGCCGATCCCAACGAGTATGTCGATCCCTATCACAAAGACCCTATACCGATCCCTCACTTCAACCAAAGAATGTTGATCCCAATATTCATGCTGATCCATGTCCCATGGCTTCAATACCGACCCTTTCATTCTCATCAACATAGGTTTCAGCCTAATTGTTCTTAAGTCAAGATAGCTCAACTCTAGTCACAACTGACCCCTATTCTACCACCACGACCGATCCCTTTAACAAAACCTTGTCTACCGATCCCTCACCCAGAATCACTAACACTGATCCCTATCATAAACAACACCACTGAACCCTACCTAACTGATCCCTTCATTCTTCTACTCCTAACCTTCCTCCCATCGAAATCCTACAGCGAACGCTCATCTTTTCTCTTCCTACCCTCTTCCATCTCCTAACTCATTCTACTGAATCACCAATCATTAATCTCTCCTAGGCAGCTTGTCATCACGGCCTCGAACGCCATCAAATTATCATCTACTAAGTGGAATCCATTGCGTTGCCTTAAAATTGAAAGCAAAAAAGGGAAGCTCACCTAAATTAGTCGAAGGAAAACTATGAAAAGGAATAAAGATTGGGTTGCGAACTGACTGAAGATGGAGCGATAATCTAAGATCGAGTGGAGAGATGGGTTAACAGGTTAGAGTGATGGTTGAGTGGAGGAGGAGGGTTCGGTTAACAGGGAAGTAGAAAAGAGTTCAGTTGGAAGACACGCTTATATGGAAGGTAAGAGAGTAAATTAATGAAGAAAAGAGAAGTGTTAGCTTATATATACGTGGGCGAGGGTTCGTCCCAAAATGTTGAGTGTGTAATATGGAGAGAAGGATCGGCATAAGGAGCTTGCCGATTCCTATTAGCATGGCTCAAAATATGGGTCGGCATAATACAAACCGATCCATATAAACCTTTACAAAAAAGGAAGAAAAAGAGGAAAAATGGTTGTAAGGGTTTGGCTATGAACACGAACATACAAAATACTATAAAAGTTGGCAACGACCCGTAAGTGTTCGGATACGTTTGGGAGCCGACAACAAAATCATGTATATGAATGTGCATGGAATGACTTAAAAGTTCAATTTTTTGAAATTAACAGAAATTGAAATCAAACCTGGAACCTTCAAGTTCAGGGCTGGACTACATAACCAAAGCTTGTAAGTCTTGCAGAACCGAACTTTTATATATATTGATGGAATATAGCACTGTATTTATGTTATTGGAAATCGACAAAGCGTCATCGGTATTAGTGAGAAATTCAACGCCTTGGAAAAACAATTCGACAAAGGAATAACAATCACTTAGGAAGTTAGATGGACCTCTTTTCGACATTCCAGACTTGTTTCGATTCAAAGCACATCATATTAATCACACGACGTACTTTGGGGGGCAAGTGTTATCCGACATTCCAGCTCGGCTATATTGAACTGGCTGCACGAGTTAGACTCGATTGCCGTCAAGACCGATGATTCCAGAATGATGATTATGGAACCTGGAAGTCAAGTACAGTTGGTTATATCAAGTTAGAATTGAATGGAATTGGTAGATAAACAATGTAGAATGCTTAAGGTATGGAATACAGCTTAGTTAAAGGAAGCGATCCGTATGGTTTGGCTACTTGATAGGGCTCGGCATACTTCAGCTTATAAATAAGGGATCGGCATGATTGAGCAAATAAGGGATCCACATGATTGAGCAAATAAAAGATCGGCATGGTTGAGTAAAGAAGGGGTCGACATGATTGAGCAAATAAGGGACCGGCATGGTTGAGTAAAGAAGGGGTCGGCATGGTTGAGTAAATAAGGGATCGGCATAGTTGGCTAGTATGGATTGGCATACTTCAGTTCACAAAGAAGGATTTGGCATAGTTGAATGAGGATGGATTGGCACGCTTTTCTAGGAGATATGGATCGGCACGCTCTGTTGAAGAGGGATCGGCATCTAACCAATTACAAGTGTCTTTGTACATTCAACAATCAATATCTCAAGATTTGTAAGTCCAAAGCATATGGAATTTGGATAGCACGACATATGGACCCTATGGAGCATACCCTAGGATTGCGCATTGAACAAATAAAGATGGAGGGACCGATGTATAACCTATGAAAGGGATCCACAGAAGACAATACACAAGCAATACTGGATCAAAGATCATGCAATAACTTAAGCTCCTTTGGTCAAAATGACATAAGATTTGAAGGGCTAACATATTAAAGCATGCACAAGCCACCATAGGGATCGCTACCCAAAAATCAAACAATAAACAGATTGGTACCGATCCCTCTTCATGGGGATTTGGGCCTAGCGACCCCTCTAGTAGGCCTATGCGAGTTATAAGGTCCTATACCCAAAGTTTCAAAGAGATTAGTGGTCGTCTTCACCTATAAATACTGGCCTAATGGGTCATTCTGAGGATATCTACGCCGCTGGATACTCTAGTCTTTATTGTAATCAAGTTTTTCTCCATTCCTTGTTGTTGTAATTAGATTTATAAGTGATCGATAAAGATAATCTTCAAAGTGGACGTAAGCATACGACGCCGAACCACTATAAAATCTCTGTGTTTCTAGTTATTGCTTTTTATTTGCCGTTATCTTGATATGTTCCTCATTTTAATTTTATTTTCTTCATTTATTTCTCTACCAAAATCTGTTCTTGGGTGTTTGTGGCCAATTTGGTTGCAAACTATATATATATGTGTGTGTGTGTGCAATAGGTACGAAGCCAATCAACTACTGTAATCGATTTTATATGATACTATTAATTAATCATACTATTAATCGACATACTAAGTTAATCTAATATATGAAACTATTAATTTCCTGCATATAGTAAGACATCATGGTAGTGGATTGAGAGATGAAAGCAAGTGTTTTTTTTAACTATTACTAATGGAAGATCTCCCTTCCCTTACATTTCACAAAGCCCAAACCCATATATACAAACACGCAAGACATGAACTGATATGAACATATATACTGAATGTATGTAAGCCTTTATCTCCACTAATCTTTTTAAACCTATATACTAACACGCAAGTCAAAGACTTAATGATTCGATACAAATTACAGTAAACTATTACTAATGATCTGATACAAGTTACAGTAAACTTTCGTTCTCCACTAATTTACTTAAACCAGAATGCAAGACACGGATCAAAACTAAAAATACACATAACTAAAACTAATAAAACTCACGTTCTTCCTTTTCCTTCTAGTGGTAGCATTCACCATAGCACAAATGAGTCAAATCGATGGCTAGGCAGCAAAGAATCAAGAGAAAGAAGGCAGCGCTGCAAATTTGTGGTTATCGATATGAATTTGAAAGGTATAAGAAAAGACGAAATTTGTAGATCTAGTTTTTTTATAGAATGAGATAAATGTTGAAAGAGGCGGGCACGAGAACAATAGTGAAATTTAGGGTCAATTATGCGATATTGGGTGTGGGTGGGGTTGTGTAATGTGGTTAATACAGAATCGTGGAAAAGTATTTTCGGTTAAATGGTTAACCGATATATTGATATGACTAACCGTTATCTGAACCAAATTTGGTTGGTTAACATCGGTCGGTTGACCGAATGTTCGATCAACCGATTTTTTCGGTTAATGCGGTTCGGTTAAAGTCAGTTGAGTCGATTAACTCGGTTAAATGTCCACCCTTATAATTAACCACATATGTACTTTAGATTTGGGTAGAGTATTACCTTTCCAAATATTCTAAATATATACGGCTTTTTACCCAAAAAATTAAGGAATTTATAAAAAAAAGCATGTCGTATAAATTTTATTACTATCCCAACACCATATTTTAATGTCATTTTTATTATCAGTGTTACATAATTCTAATTTAGCACAAAGTAAGGCATACTTAGATAATGTATTCCCAACTAAGTACGATTGAAACTGAATTCACATGGAAAATTTAAATTTGATTTATATATTTCTGAAATCAACATATTTTTAAAATTAAAAATTTCATAAAGTTCTTTAAATTTTATTTTAAAGGGAATTACCGATATCCAATTATCATGCTAGAATGAGGTATTATTCCCTAAATGTACCACATTATTAATTCCTAATTTATAAATATCTTACTTTTTTATCATCGGTTTCCAAATGAGAAATATTATTTGTATTATTAGTAGAAATACAATGTATATTATATGTACCACTATACCATTGATTCGGTATTATTTCTTTCCAAAGTAAATTCTCATTGTTATTTGTAAATTTCCATATCCATTTTTCTAATAAAGATGTGTTTAAATAATTTAAATTTATAATACTCAACCCTCCCTCATCTTTAGATTTACATACTATTTCCTAATTAACTAAACATTTTGAACTATTATTAGAATTATAACAACTCCATAAAAAGTCTCACCTAGTTTTATTTATTTTTTCAATTACCAATTCTAGAAAGTGATAAAACGACATCCAGTATATAGGTAATGCTGATAAAACAAAATTAATAAGGACTACCCTACCACCCTTGATAACAATCTACCATTCCATTTAGTTTATCTTTTGTTGAATTTATCTATTATTATTAACCAATCATCATGTTTCAGTTTAATTGGCCTTATTAAAAATACTAAATATTCAATGGAAAATTTCATAATTTTATAATGTAATGTGCAAGTGACTTGATTCTCTTTCTTATGTATATCATTCAATACTAACACATTACTCTTATCAAAATTAATCTTTAGTCTAGAGAGTAACACAAAACTATATAATTTAAACTTAAGTTCTATAATATGTCTAGGTAAATGAGATGTAAAGAGCATGGTTGTAAGGACCCACCCTTCATAATACACTGAATCAACGTCGAATGACAACGTCTAACTCCCGAATACCACAAAAGACAATCCGCTAGGGTAAATTAAAAAACTAAACATCATACCAAGGAACATCGATAAAATCTCACAGTGGGAATGTAACATATAATATATTGAATATACATGAATAGAATAGAATAAACAATTAAACAAGGGACTGCACTAGCAGAAGCAATTGATAAATAAATATCAATACAAAGAGTCAGAATACATTAACTCCATTCATATGGAGTTCCGAGTACAATATCTAATATCCCAAGTCTTATACACAAAATAGCCTGATTGCCATGTACTACATCAACAACAAGTGTGTGTATGTGTGTGTGTGTGTTCAATATAACGACTTCATGCCTCCAGAATGCTCCAGTTTTCCTATAAGCCTATCCCCAAGGCATTTGCTTCCCAAACTACTCAATCGAGTATCCAAGAGTTGTCATGACATAAATAGACAAAGACAAAACGCAGGTCAGACATAAAGCTTAATATGAGGGGAACTATCTAAAAACATCGTATATCAAAGTTATGTACATAAAAAAAGAAACCACTAGAGCACAGTCGGTCCTCTCTACAAACGTGGCTTAGGAGTAGCCCAGACTATCCATAAGCAAGTAAATAAACATATCCCAAAAGATAGAAAATCATACCATAACCCGCTCTTCTCCTGTAACCAAAGAGTCGGCATAACTAATATAATGTGATTGACATGTAACAATATACTATGATACAGGTAACCCAATATACAAGTGAAAGGGTAATACAAATATCACCATATAAGTCTAACACACAATAAGCAATAATAATAACTAAACAATAACATGCACAATCCTAATAGTAAATGGAAAGCAGAGAATATAAATTGACACTCATCATTGTTGATGGGTGAAGTCTAAGGATATCCAACGTGGTCCAATGATCCCTATCTAGGGTTCGAATAAGTAGAGTTAATATCTAATCGTACCAAAGACCCAAAGTCGCATATAGTGTGATCGAACTCGTGTAGATTACACCATGCCCTATACCAAAATACAAATACCCATAACCAATACCTGTGTTGAATTACCATTAGCTACCAAAGAGACCTATCGAGAGCTATAATTATACTATAGATTCCCCTGAAAACCAACACCTTAAAAGAAGTAGGTCTATAGGTCCTGTCGCAGCACCTAAGAGTATAATGCAACAGTATGTGACCTACTCTAAACTGGCGTTACAATCTCTCTCCGTCCCTGCTCCAGAACCACGTCTGCAGGCCTTGTGCCTCAATGGTACAATGAAAGCCTTTTACAAAAATGATATCATCCTGTAACATCCTGAAATTTTCAACCATTCGCATCCATACATGTCGGATTTGAATTGCTCAAAATATCAGGTTGTTAATTTAAATTTAGCAAAAGTCAGCATATATAGTAAATAAATAATCACGAATCACAGACACAGGGTAATATAACAATAATGCAGCGGAAACAAAAGAATAGTAGTTCATGAAGCTACTATATATATGTATAACAGAGTTAAACAAGATACAACAGAAGTCACGAATACATAGATGTCTCAATATAATAGTCAAATACAAGATCTGAATACATCACTGGAATCAACTGAACGACTGAAAGCAGAATCAGTAGATGGATCTCCAAGCGAAACTCCAACTCCAAAGGTGAGTCTCGAATGCTGAATCACTCAGTCTGACCCGAGCGTAAAGCAAAACACAAAACACTCGAGTCAGGATTAACATTCTTATATCAATAAATCCAACTCAAGTGAAATATCAACTGAAATACAAGTAACTCAAAGGATGTTTGGGATAACCATCCTCTAAGGATCCGTTAAACTATCTACTATGTAGTAATATACGCTATTATAATAATGTCTATAGTAAAGTATACTATTTAAAATTAGCGTTAAGGCTTTACATTTTCCACCTTAACACATTTTTAGGTGTGCCAATAGTCTATACAGTACCGTAATACCCCATAAACTGGGGCTACCAGAGGATACTCCATAAGTATGACACAAATCAAACTCGTAGTAAAGCACGCTAGGGTAGGTGACACGGCACAACTAGGCAATGCCAGGGTAGATATACCAATTACACTTCCGGGCCGATGGTAACGCAGAGCCTCAACAATCGCCCACCTCGAGCCACACTCCCGAATCAAGGGTGCGCACCAAATCAATCACAAAGTAATAGAATGGCATACGATGGAATGTGTCCGATCAGAGGAGCTACCTCATTAGCCCGTCAATTGCTCCTGTTTTAGCCACCTTATGTCAACTCACGGGAGTTGGGACCACGTATATACCTCATATAGGATCGTCGCCACCATCCTACTTATTTCTGGAATCTCCACCGCGTACACAGTTGTTAAAGTGGTTTTCGGTATCGACAGAGAGTATGCCCATATCCGATCCCGGTCTCTTTAACAACCAATCGTTATTATAACACCGTGGTCATTTAAAAATAGTTTATACTTCAAAACCAAAATATCATTCCATTTCAAAACCATATCAAAACGATATCATTTCTATTTCAAATATATTCACTTCCAAAATCACAGTATTTTCAAAGTTATAACACTTACAAAACCAAACATTTGAAATTATAATACTTTGGAAAACCACAACATTTTGAAATCATAGCACTTTGGAAATTATAACACTTTGAAATCATAACACTTTCCTTTAAACAGTTTAGATATTAATAATAGTATATATAATAAAATAGTTTATAAAATAAAATAGTTTATATAAAAATAGTTATAAGTTAAAATAGTTTATATTAAAATAATTAGCATATTAAAATAGTTTATAATAAAATAATTTATATTGAAAATAATTTATATTAAATAGTTTATATTAAAATAATTTATATTGAAAATGATTTATATTAAAATAGTTTATATTAAAATAATTTATAAAGTAAAATATAAAATAATTTCCTCAAATTTCACAAATCGATTCAAATCCAATCGAATTCCAAAAATTCAAATTTAATTAAATCTCAAATCATCAACTTCAATTCGATTCAGTTTCTAAATAAACTGTTTCAAATTATCAATTTCATATACATATTTAAACCATAAAATAAGCCATTTCAATTTTAATATATTTCAAAACTTTAAATATTCAACATTTCAAAAACTAAATTCGATAATTTCATATATATATATATCAAATTTATTTTACAATTATATAGTTTGAAATATTCACTTAATAAACCCAATATCATTTAAATAAAACCCCAAATTTCAAACCACTAAATATTTCTTTCGATTTATTAAACTTGAAATATTCATTTAATCACTTTAAACCAAAATCAAGTTATAAAATCGTATCTTTATAATCTCAAATTTCAAATCAAACTTATTTAAGTATAATTCTTAAGTAAATATAATTCCAAATCAATTTCAAATTTATCTTTTCAACCTGAATCATTTCAAACTCTATATTTGAAAATATAAATTTTAAAATAAATACTTAAACATATTGTATATCAACTTTATTAAATTAACTTTATTAAACCTTAAAAAAAATCAATATTTAATAAACCATGTACTTCTTTCCAAAACCATAGAAATCATTTCAAAATATTTATATATAGACCAACGGTGTCTGTATATAATTTTCTATCCTATGGTCAAGTGATACAGATATTTATCATTTCAATCCGCAGTTTAAATATATATACGGGTATATATCATTTCAAGCCGCAATCCCAAATTCAATTCAAATGAAAATCGCTTGGGTTTATCATTTCAACCCATAACGATTTTCTCCTATTCTACAGATCGTTCGGGTATGTATCATTTCAACCCATAGTGAATTCTATACTAACAGGGAACTTGCAGAGTGATAACAGATATGATAATAATATAACAATTAGTAACAGGCATATATCATCAATATAAATAACAGATAAGGGTGTCAGATGTCATAGGTGAACAGATACAAATAACAGTATATATATAGCAATGTAAATAACTAACAGCAGCATATTTCAATTGTCGTTTCAATTGAAATCAAATTTAATAAATATAAGAACGTTAATCATGAGTGATTGCTCACCTTTCGAGGCTAGAGATATTCGACAACTGAGTTACAAATTCCAAAGCAAAGTAAGATGAACACGATTCGATGAAGAACAAGCACGACGGACAAAGCTGATAACAGGAATCGATGCGTAACGACCCAAAATTTTTAATTTTTTTATAACGTATTTAACTGAATTTTGTGAAATTTTAAATAATAAAATTTTGAATTGAAAATTTAATATTTGTAGTACGCCTAATTAATCATAGCAATTGGTAGATTTACACCTGATAGTATTGAAGTTTATTTTATTGTGTAATTCTATTAAATTCAAATCAGTTAATAATTGATGATAATAAACTAATTTCAAAACCTGAATATTTTTTTCCTATAGAAAATTTCTAAATCCTCTTCTGAGTGAGATGTCATCTTTCATTTTTCCAAATTTGGACTTCAATTGCTCCGTTTATCTTATTTCTGGCAAATTAGCAGCATTTTTCTAGTACCGATTAACGACTTTTGATAGGATGATCGTACCACCAATCTCTGTATATCGTTTTGATCGTCTTGCCGTGCTGATCTCTACGGTATATTTATTTCTGTATTTTTGAGGTCCTGTACGCGGCCGAAACGATTAAACTCTGCGTCGTACCTGTTTGTACCAAAAATGGGCACAACGCTCTTCGGAAGTTTTTGAAGAGATAAAAGTGAAGAAAGAAATTAAAACTGAGGATTATCTAACAAAAACTCCAAATAACAGAAAGTAAATTGCACAGAAGACAGCGATTTAGAGTGGTTCGGCGTTTCGCCTACGTCCACTATGAAGTTTGATGATTTTATTGCTCGATACTTGAAGATTACAATTTCTTATAATGTAGTACAATTGATTTTATGAGCTAAGTCTGAAACTAAGGTAGCAGTGGTGACTTGGAGTAAAACTGGCAGAGTCTGGGCGCTCTTTAGCTCTTAAAATTATCCGACCCCTTTTCTGAATGACCAGGGGCTCTATTTATAGGTGTAGGAGGCTGATATTTCGCCTAAAATTCGGGAGACCACTTCTGGCACGTGAGGGGGCCCACATGCCCGTCTTCAGGAAATCTGGGCCCACTTTGGGATCGATTCGAAACCCATTCGAATCGATCAAGAAATTATCCAATCGAGCTGAAATTTGGTGTGAACGTTCTTCAACATATGCACAAGCTTCTGTGAAAATTTCATAGCATTTGGACTTAAGGATCTTGAGATATGGTCGATTCAAAATGATGATTTTCGCCAGAATGTTTCGTTCGAATCGATTCATCCGAATCGATCACTTCGAATCGATGGCGTTACGCGCCTTCCTGATGACGTGGAGCGCAATTTTCGTATCGATCCACCTTTTTCGTCGAGTGGATCAAGTCGTTCCGTGGACTTCGCTGCTTTGATTTGATGGATTCGAAGCAAGTCGTCTCGATGGATTCGAGCATACCACTTAAGCATGGAGTCGAAATAGAGCTTTGTTCGTATCGCTCATGATGGGATCCAGTTAATCGATACGAACTGGTGGGGTCCGGATGGACTCGAATGACCTCAATTTTAATGGATACGAAACAGATGGAGGCGAGGCTATCTCCCTTCCGATCGATTCGAATGCTATGGATTCGAACAGAGGCAACACTTATGGATTCGAACAGGGGTAAGTTGGTGGATTCGAACATAGCTCCTTCAACTTGTATCGATCCTAACTTGAGCATTCAAACTCGGATTGGCTTGAATTTTGGAATGCTATCTTTCCTGGCTTTGCTTGTCATGTCTAAGCAATCGTGGCTCGATCCGGACTCGGATAAAATTCATCGATATCTTTGACAATCGATACTTTGTCTTTAGTCAGTCCCTTGGTATCTCGGCCTTGCCAAAAGGCGGGATAACATTTGCCCCCCAAAGTACGTCTTGTGTAAACATGGCGTGCTTTGAAAAGCTGCAGTCTTTCATGCTGAATATTTCTGTTCAATTGGTTGCTTGACAGTCGTCTTTTAGTCGTTTTGTTGTAATCTTCTTTTAAACGAATGTTCAACCAGCGTGCTTTGATGGACACGAAAATCTTTGAAGATATGAAATCCTGACTCGTATCGATGAGTTCTTGTTGCTGTGGGTCCAGTATTGATGGATTCGAACCGATGGTTTCGAATCGATGGAGTCGAGTGTTTTCAGAGCTATCTTCATTTATATTTCGTATCGATGAACTTAGCGCATACTGGATGGGTTCGAATCGATGGATACGAAAGGTGGCCTCAAACTGGTGGGCGTGGGCATTGGTTTCGTCCTGATCAAGTGCCCAGGTTGATGGATTCGAATAGGGCAATTCGAATCGATGCAGTCGAACGGTCTCTGGATCTATCTAACATTGTCCTCCGTATCGATTTGGTGGAGTCGAAGAGATGGATTCGAAACGCGGCCTAAAGTAGGCAACTGCCTCCATTCGAATCGATTATGGTTCTTTAGTCTATGGATTCGAATCGCACGCTTCGAATCATTCACTGGTTCCACCGGCTACCACCGATTACGTCTACTGGGATACGAATCGCCATAAAATCCTATAAATACCGAGACGCTATTCACTTTTCACTTTTTACTCTTGCCTTCGTCTTCCTGCATCTTCGAAACGATTTCGGTCCTTCAAGAATAAAGGCGAACTGCCTTTTTTTTCTTCGATCCGAACTGGCATCCCAGCCTTTCTAATCCAACTTTATACTTAGGTAGGCAATTCGACTAAGTACTTGGAGATCCAAAATTTGAAACCCTTTACCATCTTTGTTCGTGTCGATCTTGATTGGAGTCGAAATCGATTTGGGGAGATGGAGTTTTGTCATGGCGTTCGCATCGATCTGGAAGCACGATGTGGAGGATTGGAGGTCGGGTCGATTACAAAAGGCGAGATGCCGTATCGGTCCGTTGAGATCGATCGTGGAGCTGCCTCTTGTGATCGATACGAAACTTCTATTCCGACGATCGATACGAAGCATGTGTATCTTTAACAATGCAAAGTTCTATTTCTAAGATCGATTCGAAACCATTGTTAACCCAGACTGATGATGGATATGAAACCCAGAGTTCCTGATCGATCGAAATTTCATTGTGATCGATGCGAACCGTATCGATTCACCCGAGATCGATTCGAGAACAATGCTTCTCTGGTCGATTCGAAGTTAAAACCCCGACCTTGATGGATACGAATAAAGGCTTATGAATACGAACTTTTTCACGATTGATAGCATGATTCCGACGAGCTTCATCTCTGCACATTTGGACTGAACTTTTATATTGCATACTTGACTGTCCTTCGAAGCTCGTCGATGGAACTATAATTTAACAAAATCTTAATCAAATTTTAACTTGGATTGGTCCCTAACATCTGAATGACACGGTTGTGATGGTCAGCGATGACGGTCATTCCGAGTGAATTTCGAAGTCTCGTCGTTTACGTCCTTTCCTTAACTCCGTGGAATTTTTCAAGTAATATACAGCACTGCACTGCATAACATATTCACACACTTCACACTGCGGGATGCACGGGTTTATTGTTTGCTTAACGTTACTTTCTGATGAGTTAGTTAGTGATGGAATCTTCGAGCTCTCAACAGCGGGAGATTCAGAGTTCTCCCCCTCCGGTCCTTGTAATTCCAGACATCCCAGCGGAGGTAGTAGATCCAGCTCCTGACGAGCTGCAAGAGGCTATATTTATTGAGGACCCTATAGACTCCATTCAGTCCAATATTTCCGAAAACTAACTGGGCAGGATATGCACGAGACATAACATTTCTTTGGATGATGCGTTATTGCCGGGACCTAGTGACAAACCTCACTGTCCACCCGAAGGGTGTACCGCCTTCTATCGTCATGCTTGTGCGGCTGGAACACTCCCTCCATTCAATCAATACATTAGGGAGATGTTATCATTTCTTGGAATCGCTCCTTCTCAATTACACTCCAACGGGCACGCGCTGCTGAACAGTGCGTTCATTGTATTTATGGAACATCTCTTCCGCCCACCAAGGCCAACGGAAATCAGATATTTATTTAATTTCAAAAGCAGAGGCGATAGTCCATCCTTTACATTTTTTGAGGTAGTTAGAAACTGCCAGGTTATCACCGGAGCCTGGACCAGACTCGGCTACTTCAAGAATGAGTGGTTTTATATCCGGTGTCCTCCAGGTTTTGTTATGCGATGGTTGTCTAGACGTAAGTGTCGTAACCCGTCGATGAATTCCTTGACTAATGGTTTTTTGGCATTGGTATTGACATCCTACTTTTCTTACAGCCATTATCTCCAGGCCCGACGGCGGATATTACAAGGGCATGGTTCAGAGCCTTCAAGAGATCCCGAGCGATTTGAGACACATTGTGACGCCCCACCTCTATACCCACGCTAACCAAGAACACTACGATGTAGTGCTGTCAATTAGCACGGAGAATAAGGCTGTGGAGGAGCGACCATCCATGTAACTTCTTTGTGCGAGCACCGATACGTCAGATAGAATAGAATGCATATCTTTTAAGGAGGAAATCCGACATACCGATACAAACACAAAGCTATCACACGGTGGCTATATATAATCTTCGGAAACAAACATAGAAATAATCATAACATAAATCAGTCACAGACATCCATATCACAAAGGCGGAAGAAGATATGAATAAATATATAACACATGAAAGTGTACATCAGAGTAGTGGTCAGAAAGATCCACGATAATACAAAAGAATAGCATCACGTGCTATACAAAAGAATAAGTACACAACATAGAGTCTATATCTCAAAGGTGTACATCCAAAAACTACTAATCTAAGTAGTTAGCCAAAAGTCAGAATAATCCTGAAGAGAAGTCAAGCAGAAGCACCTGTAACATCTCGGTCTGACCCGAGTATTATTTATAAGAAAATAATAAACGGATCAGTCTAACTATAAATATCAGATGATATGGTATACAGTAAAAGGCATGACATGAACATGTAATAACCATAGCGACATACTACTATAAGTACGTAAATGATAATCAACAAAAGATTTATCAATATCACAAGAATCTTCTCAAAGATAAAATAGGGTATCATACCCTAAACTTGTATTCATAACAAGTCAATTACACATAAATTCACCAATGCACAAAAGCTGATATCATATCAATGAAAATCATGAAAATTGGTGAAGCACAAAATTCCAGAAATCATCATCAGAAATCCAGAAAACACATAAAGGGGGGAGGCCTAACACATGAATGGGAGCATGAAAACTCACCTACGCGTAAACACATGACGAGAAGTTATCTCATGGAAGCTATCCATTAAATTTTCACACATGAATGGCCCGAAGACCATAGGAAATGTGATGGCGAAACATCACATAATCGGGGTATAGTCTCCCACGTAGACAAAGAGACATCGCTCAATCGCTAGTCTAAATCACAAAAATGATCGTCATGATCATAAGGAAGTGTCAATCACACCAAGCCAGTAAATATATGAGTTTAGCTTCATGTCCCATAACCACTTGCTTAACTTAAATATTTACGAACAAGCTGTAAATCTTCACTAGGAAATTGTCACAAAAAGGGTTCAATCGAACAAGTCCAAGAGCTAACCGACGAAGTGAACGCAAGCGTTTCATACCACTCGTTTTACTAAGTCGTTTAAGTCGATTTCTCATTCGAGTGAAGTAAAGGCTTGTATATACTAGTAGATTGAAAATCGGTTTGAGAAAATGAACCTTTGATACTTAAAATAGTGTTGAAATCGCTTTGATGAAAGAGTTTTGATATTTACTATTAGTATTGAAACCTTCATATATCTTTAAAGTGACAAGTCATAAAACGATGGTAGAACAAATCAATTCACGTTCGAAGACGTGAGTAAAGTCCAAAGAAGTCAATCCCAAAACCATCAAAGTAGAAATTCTGATCAATGTTTTTCAGACGAGATTGCCTACGCAGAGTAATACGGGGTTCGACCTAGTGAAGGCAAGCTGGTCCAGCGACCTAAGGAAAAGTAGGTCATACGACCTAAGGAAATCGCGAACTCAAAAGACCAAGTGTAAGGTCGGCGACGACCTACGACTTAAGGTCAAGCGACCTAGTGAATTAGCAGGGGAAATATTAGGTCGGAGACGACCTACGACTTAAGGTTTAACTCGCGAACGACTTAACATCTTGCCTGGGAATTATAGGTCGGCAACGACCTAAGACTTAGCCTGGAGATTATAGGTCGGCAACGACCTAAGGTTTAAAGTTTAACTCGCGAACGACTTAGCTTTTTGCCTGGGGATTGTAGGTCGGCAACGACCTAAGACTTAACAAAATTCGAGCGACTTAGCTTTGCCTGGAGATTATAGGTCGACAACGACCTAACGTTTTGCCTGGGGATTTTAGGTCGGCAACGACCTAACGTTTTGCCTGGGGATTTTAGGTCGGCAACGACCTAAGATTTTGCCTGGGATTTATAGGTCGGCAGCGACCTAAGTTTTTGCCTGGGATTTATAGGTCGGCAGCGACCTAAGTTTTAACTCGCAGGTGACCTAAGACTTAACTCGCAGGTGACCTAAGACTTAACTCGCAGGTGACCTAAGACTTAACTCGCAGGCGACCTACGACCTATGGATGGACGACCTAACTCCGAACGAGCTAAAAATGGCCAGAACGACCTAGTAGCAGTTTTTTCACCAAAATCACTAAAATTTGGAATTTTTTTCGCCAATCCAATCCAAACCAAATGCAACAAACATGCTAAAGTGATGAGGAATCATTCCCAACAGTCCAATGACGATTATAGGCAAGATGTGAGATCAAAAATCTCACCTTTTCCACGAAATTGATGAAGATGAAGATTGAAAGCAAGGAGAAGCAATCCAAAGCTTGAATCCACAATCTTCTACTTGAATTTGATGTTGAATCTCGGATTTGCAATAGAATTTGAGTTGGGAGTTTTAATTTCTCTTTCCCACCACCATTTTTGACAAAGCTTGAAGTGTTTGAACAAATGAGGAAGAGGGTTGGGCTGAACTAAAGGGGTGCAGTCCAAACCAAAGTCAAAGGCGGGAAAAAGTGTCGAAAATTTCACTATCTCCAAACATATCGATGTTTACACTCAAAAAGATCGCAAACGTCATTTTGAACTCAATGGGGGTGGTCTCGAGTCCTAATTTGACCGTATGCAAAAAGTAGCTTTTCGGACTAACATCCGACTAACGATAAAATATTTAAATAAAATATTTAAATATAGAATCGATAGATATGCGGGTTGTTACACACATCGACTTGGTGTTTACTAATTATAACTTAAGAGCTCTTGGCTTGATTGAAATGAATCAGAGCATAGTCACCGAAGGGATGCTAAGGCCTATTCCAAAGAAGAAGAAAAAGAATAAAAAGAGGAAGAAGATGGCAAAGAAAACGCTCGGAGTTGTGATAAATGAAGTGAGCGACGAAGAAAGTACGCACACGGACGTAGAGCCGATGGCCGATCTTTCGGGAAATTTTGAAGACTTGGGAGAGAAACGGAAAAGCAAGATCGTCGTTTCCAAAAAACTTAAATCTAAGGGGTGGAAGTCTGTAGATGTGTCTCCTCCCACTTCCGGAGTTATGATTTCCGAGGCCGCCCCTTCTCAATCGAGAGATATTTTCAAAGGGCTTGGTGATATTCCCATCCCGGATTATATATCTATTCATCACAATCCCGGGTTGGAAGAATTTCAAGATGTTTTAAATATGAGCGAGCCCTTTCCTTTGAGTGCGGTCAACACTTTCGGTTGGTCAGGGGGTTTACACATTTACATACACTTCCACAGCACTACACAATTTCCGCATATTGAACATTACTCTTGTAGGATTCTAAACTGCAGTTTCTTCTTATTGGAGGTGAGATGTCAGGCCGCGGATCCACTCTGGATAGGCTCCGCAATGTACGCCAATCTTCCTCCTATTATGAGTCTCGTTGGAGGGAATCAGATAGGGATCATGGACGAGGCTATACTAGCCAGGAGCGCTATGATAGAGATCGAGATTATTAGCGTGGCCATTCTGGTCACGATCGTACTGATAGAGATAGAGGACATCAGTACCGATCGCGATCTCGTTCTCCTCCGCCTCCTAGGGCCCCTATAGATCCTCCTGAGTCTTCGCAGCAACAACAACCTTCTCAATCTTCCAGGCCCGAAACTCAGCGGCAAACGCAGACAGCTGCCATTGTTGAACAGGCTCCGGCCGAATTGACAGGTGAAGGAGCCATCAAGCTTGCTCAAATGAAAAAGGACTTTCCAGAAATTTGTCTGGATGCATATGTCTTCCCTCCTCATCTCAAGAGGATTCCTCCGGATGTCGAGAATATCGCTCATGACTATATCCGTGACTTTTATGCTCAATATAAGGAGTGGTACAAAGCAGCTGTAAAAGCTTCAAAGTGGCTTTCGACCGGGCAAAGATTATTGAGCAGCGTGATGCTGACATTGTCAAGAAAGACCACGTCATTCAGGTTCTCCAAACAGAGATTGAGTCGTCTCGAAGTGCAGAACTTCAAGCGCTTAAAAAGCACGACGAGGCCGTGGCAAAAATGGCAAGGATGCAGCAGGCACATTGTGCCTTAGTAGAAGGGATGGGCCATCGTTATACCACCATTGTAGCTAAACGGGACACCACCGTTAAAGTGCTGAACGAGCTTAAGGCCAAATTTGCTGAAATGGTGAAAGAGAAAGATGACGCAAACACCGCCGCTCAGGATGCATGCGATCAAGCTGTATTACTTCGAGCTGAACTTACTACGGCGGTGGCAAAGACTAAGTCTGTGGAGGCAGAAGTTGAGGAAAAGATTATGGCGGAGCAGTCCAGGATGGAAGCTGATTTTGATGATCTCCTGGTCACATATAACGCCAATGTGCTGGAGCACAGGAATTTATCTTGGCTTGGAGATGACTCTATGATTATGTATAACGCCTGGACTAGGCTGGTGAAGGAGAAGAAAGCAGCGCATCCGGATGAAGCATTGGATGATTTCGAGCTTGAGATGCGCTTGCTTTCTGAGGAAGAGAGGAAGGTGCTCCACGAGGCGGTGATTTCCGTGGAGAAAGAGAGGCTTGGTGCTCGGCAGATAGAGATCGGAGAGGGCTCGGGGATCGAGCATCATGAAGCAAGTGTTGGAGCTGTAATTTCGACATTGCCCGAAGCCACTGGCGCGGTCGATCCCCAACCTGTCCCTGCTTATAACCCCGATCGGCCGCAATTATCTCCTGCCGATGCCCCTGCCTCTGCACCTACCCAGACTTCGGGTCAGGCTAAGGAAGGTATTTGAACGCCTTCCGTGCATACTCATTGTGGTGAGTTTGAAGCAATGCATTTAGCTAACAATCTTCGCTTTTTCTCATTCAGTGACCGAAGCTGTTACCTCTGCGCCTCTTGCATCTCAAGTTCCTTACCAGGCGCAAGGCGCCATTGTCACCGAGGCTATTATGACATCTACTGTGGTCGGCGAAGAGGGAGAAACAAGCATCATATCTTTCGATGCTCAGATGATTGAGGAACTCCTTAGTCAACCCAATGATCCCTTCGCAGACCCATCTTTTGCCATGAGTGGAGTTACTCTAGCTACTAGCTCCTTCATGCTAGCCATTAGTACTTCCAGTGCGGCCCAAGCACCTCATGAGGATGAGATTTTAGCGGGAAACCACTTCTGGCACGTGAGGGGGCCCACATGCCCGTCTTCAGGAAATCTGGGCCCACTTTGGGATCGATTCGAAGCCCATTCGAATCGATCAAAAAATTATCCAATCGAGCTGAAATTTGCTGTGAACGTTCTTCAACATATGCACAAGCTTCTGTGAAAATTTCATAGCATTTGGACTTAAGGATCTTGAGATATGGTCGATTCAAGATGATGATTTTCGCCAGAATGTTTCATTCGAATCGATTCATCCGAATCGATCACTTCGAATCGATGGCGTTACGCGCCTTCCTGATGACGTGGAGCGCAATTTTCGTATCGATCCACCTTTTTCGCCGAGTGGATCGAGTCGTTCCGTGGACTTCGCTGCTTTGATTTGATGGATTCGAAGCAAGGCATCTCGATGGATTCGAGCATACCACTTAAGCATGGAGTCGAAATAGAGCTTTGTTCGTATCGCTCATGATGGGATCCAGTTAATTGATACGAACTGGTGGGGTCCAGATGGACTCGAATGACCTCAAGTTTGATGGATACGAAACAGATGGAGGCGAGGCTATCTCCCTTCCGATCGATTCGAATGCTATGGATTCGAACAGAGGCAACACTTATGGATTCGAACAGGGGTAAGTTGGTGGATTCGAACATAGCTCCTTCAACTTGTATCGATCCTAACTTGAGCATTCGAACTCGGATTGGCTTGAATTTTGGAATGCTATCTTTCCTGGCTTTGCTTGTCATGTCTGAGAAATCGTGGCTCGATCCGGACTCGGATAAAATTCATCGATATCTTTGACAATCGATACTTTGTCTTTAGTCAGTCCCTTGGTATCTCGGCCTTGCCAAAAGGCAGGATAACATTTGCCCCCCAAAGTACGTCTTGTGTAAACATGGCGTGCTTTGAAAAGCTGCAGTCTTTCATGCTGAATATTTCTGTTCAATTGGTTGCTTGACAGTCGTCTTTTAGTCGTTTTGTTGTAATCTTCTTTTAAACGAATGTTCAACCAGCGTGCTTTGATGGACACGAAAATCTTTGAAGATATGAAATCCTGACTCGTATCGATGAGTTCTTGTTGCTGTGGGTCCAGTATTGATGGATTCGAACCGATGGTTTCAAATCGATGGAGTCGAGTGTTTTCAGAGCTATCTTCGTTTATATTTCGTATCGATGAACTTAGCGCATATTGGATGGGTTCGAATCGATGGATACGAAAGGTGGCCTCAAACTGGTGGGCGTGGGCATTGGTTTCGTCCTGATCAAGTGCCCAGGTTGATGGATTCGAATAGGGCAATTCGAATTGATGCAGTCGAACGGTCTCTGGATCTATCTAACATTGTCCTCCGTATCGATTTGGTGGAGTCGAAGAGATGGATTCGAAACGCGGCCTAAAGCAGGCATCTGCCTCCATTTGAATCGATTATGGTTCTCTAGTCTATGGATTCGAATCGCACACTTCGAATCATTCACTGGTTCCACCAGCTACCACCGATTTCATCTACTTGGATACGAATCGCCATAAAATTCCTATAAATACTGAGACGCTATTCACTTTTTACTCTTGCCTTCATCTTCCTGCATCTTCGAAATGATTTCGGTCCTTCAAGATTAAAGGTGAACTGCCTTTTTTTTCTTCGATCCGAACTAGAATCCCAGCCTTTCTAATCCAACTTTATACTTAGGTAGGCAATTCGACTAAGTACTTGGAGATCCAAAATTTGAAACCCTTTACCATCTTTGTTCGTGTCGATCTTGATTGGAGTCGAAATCGTTTTGGGGAAATGGAGTTTTGTCATGGCGTTCGCATCGATCTGGAAGCACGAAGTGGAGGATTGTAGGTCGGGTCGATTACAAAAGGCGAGATGCCGTATCGGTCCGTTGAGATCGAGCGTGGAGCTGCCTCTTGTGATCGATACGAAACTTCTGTTCCGACGATCGATACAAAGCCTGTGTATCTTTAACAATGCAAAGTTCTATTTCTAAGATCGATTCGAAACCATTGTTAACCCAGACTGATGATGGATATGAAACCCAGGGTTCCTTATCGATCGAAATTCTGTTGTGATCGATGCGAACCGTATCGATTCGCCCAAGATCGATTCGAGAACAATGCTTCTCTGGTCGATTCGAAGTTAAAACCCCGACCTTGATGGATACGAATAAAGGCATATGAATACGAACTTTTTCACGATTGATAGCATGATTCTGACGAGCTTCATCTCTGCACATTTGGACTGAACTTTTATATTGCATACTTGACTGTCCTTCGAAGCTCATCGATGGAACTATAATTTAACAAAATCTTAATCAAATTTTAACTTGGATTGGTCCCTAACATCTGAATGATACGGTTGTGACGGTCAGCGATGACGGTCATTCCGAGCGAATTTCGAAGTCTCGTCGTTTACGTCCTTTCCTTAACTCCGTGGAATTTTTCAAGTAATATACAGCACTGCATAACATATTCACACACTTCACACTGCGGGATGCACGGGTTTATTGTTTGCTTAACGTTACTTTCTGATGAGTTAGTTAGTGATGGAATCTTCAAGCTCTCAACAGCAAAAGATTCAGAGTTCTCCTCCTTCGGTCCTTGTAATTCCAGACATCCCAGCGGAGGTAGTAGATCCAGCTCCTGACGAGCTGCAAGAGGCTATATTTATTGAGGACCCTATAGACTCCGTTCAGTCCAATATTTCCGAAAACTTACTAGGCAGGATATGCACGAGACATAACATTTCTTTGGATGATGCGTTATTGCCGGGACCTAGTGACAGACCTCACTGTCCGCCCGAAGGGTATACCACCTTCTATCGTCATGCTTGTGCGGCTGGAACACTCCCTCCATTCAATCAATACATTAGGGAGATGTTATCATTTCTTGGAATCGCTCCTTCTCAATTACACCCCAACGGGCACGCGCTGCTGAACAGTGCGTTCATTGTATTTATGGAACATCTCTTCCGCCCACCAAGGCCAACGGAAATCAAATATTTATTTAATTTCAAAAGCAGAGGCGATAGTCCATCCTTTACATTTTTGGAGGCAGTTAGAAACTGCCAGGTTATCACCAGAGCTTGGACCAGACTCAGCTACTAAAAGAATGAGTGGTTTTATATCCGGTGTCCTCCAGGTTTTGCTAGGCGATGGTTGTCTAGATGTAAGTGTCGTAACCCGTCGATGAATTCCTTGACTAATGGTTTTTCGGCATTGGTATTGACATCCTACTTTTCTTATAGCCAGTATCTCCAGGCCCGGCGGCGGATATTACAAGGGCATGGTTCGGAGCCTTCAAGAGATCCCGAGCGATTTGAGACACATCGACTTGGTGTTGACTGATTATAACTTAAGAGCTCTTGGCTTGATTGAAATGAATCAGAGCATAGTCACCGAAGGGACGCTAAGGCCCGTTCCAAAGAAGAAGAAAAAGAATAAAAAGAGGAAGAAGATGGCCAAGAAAACGCTCGGAGTTGTGATAACTGAAGTGAGCGACGAAGAAAGGACGCACACGGACGTAGAGCCGATGGCCGATCTTTTGGGAAATTTTGAAGACTTGGGAGAGAGATGAAAAAGCAAGACCGTCGTTTCCAAAAAACTTAAATCTAAGGGTTGGAAGTCTGTAGATGTGTCTCCTCCCACTCCGGAGTTATGATTTCCGAGGCCGCCCCTTCTCAATCGAGAGATATTTTCAAAGGGCTTGGTGATATTCCCATCCCGGATTATATATCTATTCATCACAATCCCGAGTTGGACGAATTTCATGATGTTTTAAGTATGAGCGAGCCCTTTCCTTTGAGTGCGGTCAACACTTCCGGTTGGTCAGGGGGTTTACACATTTACACACACTTCCATAACACTACATAATTTCCGCATATTGAACATTACTCTTGTAGGATTCTAAACTGCAGTTTCTTCTTATTGCAGGTGAGATGTCAGGCCGCGGATCCACTCTGGATAGGCTCCGCAATGTACGCCAATCTTCCTCCTATTATGAGTCTCGCTGGAGGGAATCAGATAGGGATCATGGACGAGGCTATACTAGCCAGGAGCGCTATGATAGAGATCGAGATTATTGGCGTGGCCATTCTGGTCACGATCGTACTGATAGAGATAGAGGACATCAGTACCGATCGCGATCTCGTTCTCCTCCACCTCCTAGGGCCCCTATAGATCCTCCTGAGTCTTCGCAGCAACAACAACCTTCTCAATCTTCCAGGCCCGAAACTCAGCGGCAAAGAGTTGAAACGCAGACAGCTGCCATTGTTGAACAGGCTCCGGCCGAATTGACAGGTGAAGGAGCCATCAAGCTTGCTCAAATGAAAAAGGACTTTCCAGAAATTTGTCTGGATGCATATGTCTTCCCTCCTCATCTCAAGAGGATTCCTCCGGATGCCGAGAATATCGCTCATGACTATATCTATGACTTTTATGCTCAATATAAGGAGTGGTACAAAGCAGCTGTAAAAGCTTCAAAAGTGGCTTTCGACCGGGCAAAGATTATTGAGCAGCGTGATGCTGACATTGTCAAGAAAGACCGCATCATTCAGGTTCTCCAAACAGAGATCGAGTCGTCTCGAAGTGCAGAACTTCAAGCGCTTAAAAAGCACGACGAGGCCGTGGCAAAAATGGCAAGGATGCAGCAGGCACATTGTGCCTTAGTAGAAGGGATGGGCCATCGTTATACCACCGTTGTAGCTGAACGGGACACCGCCGTTAAAGAGCTGAACGAGCTTAAGGCCAAATTTGCTGAAATGGTGAAAGAGAAAGATGACGCAAACACCGCCGCTCAGGATGCATGCGATCAAGCTGTATTACTTCGAGCTGAACTTACTGCGGCGGTGGCAAAGACTAAGTCTGTGGAGGCAGAAGTTGAGGAAAAGATTATAGCGGAGCAGTCCAGGATGGAAGCTGATTTTGATGATCTCCTGGTCACATATAACGCCAATGTGCTGGAGCACAGGAATTTATCTTGGCTTGGAGATGACTCTATGATTCTGTATAACGCCTGGACTAGGCTGGTGGAGAAGAAGAAAGCAGTGCATCCGGATGAAGCATTGGATGATTTCGAGCTTGAGATGCGCTTGCTTTCTGAGGAAGAGAGGAAGGTGCTCCACGAGGCGGTGATTTCCGTGGAGAAAGAGAGGCTTGGTGCTGGGCAGATAGAGACCGGAGAGGGCTCGGGGATCGAGCATCATGAAGCAAGTGTTGGAGCTGTAATTTCGACATTGCCCGAAGCCACTGGCGCGGTCGATCCCCAGTCTGTCCCTGCTTATAACCCCGATCGGCCGCAATTGTCTCCTGTCGATGCCCCTGCCTCTGCACCTGCCCAGACTTCGGGTCAGGCTAAGGAAGGTATTTGAACGCCTCCCGTGCATACTCATTGTGGTGAGTTTGAAGCAATGCATTTAGCTAACAATCTTCGCTTTTTCTCATTCAGTGACCGAAGCTGCTACCTCTGCGCCTCTTGCATCTCAAGTTCCTTACCAGGCGCAAGGCGCCATTGTCACCGAGGCTATTATGACATCTACTGTGGTCGGCGAAGAGGGAGAAACAAGCATGTTATCTTTCGATGCTCAGATGATTGAGGAACTCCTTAGTCAACCCAATGATCCCTTCGCAGACCCATCTTTCCCCATGAGTGGAGTTACTCCAGCTACTAGCTCCTTCATGCCAGCCATTAGTACTTCCAGTGCGGCCCAAGCACCTCATGAGGATGAGATTTTAGCCGAGATCAATGCTGAGATGGCCGCTGTGACTGCAGGCATATTCATATAATTGTATACTATATATATATAGATTCTACATACTGATGGACAGCCTGCATGTCAGTTTTTAAAACCGAACGTATATATGTTTTAGTTGTTGAAAAAAAGGAAAAAAAAATTATTAGTTTATATATATATATATATTTATAAAAGTTTATATAAACTATGTTTCAAAGAATTTCTGTAAGGTATGAGATTAAGTTGAAGACTATATTTATATCTAAGTCTGAGTGTGCATATCTATATTTTTGTATAATATATATATATATATATATATATGTATGTATGTATGTATGTATGTATGTATGTATGTATGTATGTATATGTTTTGATAACTGTCGATAGTTGAAATGTATATATAATATGTCTTATTTTTACTATTGCATATATTTTTAATTGCTGGAAGCATACCATTTTATATTATATTATATAAGTATAGTTGATTTTGGCAAATGTTTGTTCACTTGTATATATATGTTTATATTAGCTGCTTTGTATTATTAAACAGATGGGTTTTAGTTCACAAATATGGGTATATATATATATTTAAGGGGTATTTCACCAGAAGGACAAACTTTGCACTCCAATTAGTTTCTAGGACACACATTCAAAGAAATTACTTTCAAGGCCAAAGTCAGTAGAATAATTACTTTCAAGGACAAAGTCAACAGTCCAATTACTTTCAAGGACATAATTTCATAGGGTTTTAGGCCCAAGAAACTAATTATTTTGCGTTTTGTCCTTGAAAGTAATTATTTCAGTTGTGTGTCCTAGAAACCAATTCCACCTGCTAAAGAGGCCCTTGTGGCTAATTTCCACTATATTTAATTTTCAAGTATAAAGAACTGTTGTGCATTTAATGAAATAGTGTTTACCGTATATTATTTTGTAAAGGAAGTCTGCATATGTTTTGGTAGTATAAACATATATTTTGTCGGCCTATGATCGTCTGCATATGTTATAGCATGCGTGTGTGCATATAATTGTAGTTTCATATTTATAGTGCTTGCATCTATATAGCATGTTTAAATACATTGAGTCGTACGTATATATATATATATATATATATATTAGTAGATAAAGTTTAAGTCTGCATTTGGTTAAACTATTTGATTTTCTTTAGATTTATATTTCCTTGGATGTTAATTTGGTTATGTAAATTTAGTTTCAGATATTGATGCTCAAATATAGTGTATATACTATAGAATAGAGTGAATTTGGTTTGAGATGTATATGTGTGTATATATATATATTTTGATTTTAATATGTTTGATTTCAATGAATATATTTAAATTAAGACTTATATAAAAGGTATATGTACTTTAATTTGAATATTGGGTTTAAGGAGGATAATAATATAATATACATCTCGTCTAAATTTTATATCAAGCTAATTTGATTTGTTCCCATCGATTTCTGTTATCAGATTCTGTTTGTCAAATTTGTGCCAATTTTGCTTTGCTTGGTTTCGTAAATCAAATTTCAGTGTCTGTATCAGTGTGTATCAGTGTCATCTTCGGTACACTCTAGCCTCGAAAGGTGAGCAATCACTCACGATTAATGTTCTTATATTTATTAAATTTGTTTTTAATTGAAACGACAATTGAAATATGCTGTTGTTAGTTATTTACATTGTTATATATATGTTGTTATCTGTATCTGTTCACCTGTGACATCTGACACCATTATCTATTAGTGGAAATTAGCCATAAGGGCCTCTTTAGCTAGTGCAATTAGTTTCTAGGACGCACAACTGAAATAATTACTTTTAAGGACAAAATGCAAAATAATTAGTTTCTAAGGCCTAAAAACCTATGAAATTATGTCCTTGAAAGTAATTGGATCGCTGACTTTGTCCTTAAAAGTAATTATTCTGCTGACTTTGGCCTTGAAATTAATTTTTATTGATGTGTGTCCTAGAAACTAATTTGACTGCAAAGTTTGTCCTTCTAGTGAAATGATATATGCCAGTTATGTTATTATCATTACTGTTATCACTCTGCAAGTTCCCTGTTAGTATAGAATTCACTATGGGTTGAAATGATACATACTCAAACAAACTTTAGAATAGGAGAAAATCGTTATGGGTTGAAATGATAAACCTAAACGATTTTCATTTGAATTGCATTTGGGATTGCGGGTTGAAATGATATCTACCCGTATATATTTAAATTACGGATTGAAATGATAAATATCCGTACCCTTTGACCATAGGATAGGGAACTATATACAGACACCGTTGGTCCATATATAAATATTTTGAAAATAATTTCTATGGTCTTGGAAGGAAATATATTGTTTTAATAAATATTGATTATATATATATAAATGTTATTTTACATACATAGATTTAATAACAATATTTGATTTAATTAAGATTGATTTAATTAATATATAGTATGTTTAAGTATTTATTAATAGCTTTTGTAATAATTTGAATAAGCTAGGGTTGGGAAGATAAATTTGAATTTATTCGAAATGGTATGTAATTAAGGATTATATTCAATTAAATCGATTTGGAACTACTGAATTCAGGATTTAAGATATGATTGTATAACTTGGTCTTGATTTAAGTAAAAGGGATTAAATGGATATTTTAAGTTTAAATAAATCGAAGGAAATATTTAGTTTAATGAAATTTAAGGTTATTTAAATGGTATTGGATTTATTTAAATGATTGTTTCAAAACTAAGTGATGATGAAATAAAATTTTGATATATATGAAATGATTGAAATTAGTTTTGAAATTGTGGAATATATATTTAAGCTTTGAACATATTGAGAATTTAAATGGTTTATGGATAACTGAACTGAAGTGATGACTTGAGCTTTGAATAAATTTGAATTTGGAATCAAAGTTGATTTGAATCGATTTATGAGACTGGAGGAAATTATAAATACTTTACTTTATAAATTATTTTAATATATATATTATTTTGGAAATAGATATATTTGAGATGGAAAGGATATTTTGGTTTTGAAGTATAAATTAACTTGAAATGACCACGGTGTTATAATGACGTTTAGTTGTTAATAGCATATATTGCTACCTTGTAGATAGTTCCTCGGATCCTTAGAGGATGGTTATCCTAAACATCCTTTAAGTTACTTGTATTTTAGTTGGTATTTCACTTGAGTTGGATTTATTTATATAAGAATGTTAATCCAGACTCGAGTGTTTTGTGTTTTGCTTTACGCTCGGGTCAGACCGAAAAATTCAGCATTTGAGACTCACCTTTGGAGTTTGGAGCTTCGCTTGGAGATCCAACTATCGATTCAGCCTTCAGCTTTCTAGTTGATTTGTTCAGAGAGGTCATCTGTTTGTACTGGAGACTTCACTGTATTTGAGATATTCTGCTGTATTTTATTTCTAACTCTGATGTTTATATAGTAGCTTCATGAACTACTATTTATCTATTCCGCTGCATTATATTACTCTGTGACTGTGATTCTGTAATTGATTTATTTACTGTATATGCTGAGTTTTGCAAAAATTTAAATTAACAATCTGATATTTTGAGCAATTCAAGTCCGACATGTGCGGATGCGAATGGTTGAAATATGGGGTCGTTACAGTTGGTATCAGAGCTTTGGCTCTAGGAAAAACTTAACATATATAGTAAATTTATTTGCAGAATCACTTTCGTTCGAGCTTGAATTCCTTCCTTTTTGATTTGGTTTTCCTTTGGACTTTGGAACGTCCCATATGGTTCCAAAATCCATTATCTTCTCTCCCTATTCGTGTTTCTTGATTCTAGAGTATCCCATAACTCCACTTCGAATGATCTCTATAAGAATAGGCGATCCCGCCAATCTTTGAATGATTTGTAAAGGGGCGAAACTCCTTTACAATTGGCATTGATTCACCGAAGATTTATATATCCCTCGGTTTTGATGTTGCTATCTTTTGTTATACCGAATTCTATCTCTGGCAATCCAATGTCGATTTGCCTTAGAATTCCGCATCGATCATATTCATGAAGTCACGGTTGACCCGGTTAAGGCTGCCCGCGATTTATATAAGTATATCCATCTTCTATTTTGTAATTTAACTACCTAATCGTCGATCGAGCCGATCTTCGAATCAGAGTTCTATTTGATTAGAGTCCCTCTAATTTGGATCCCTATCTTTATTTTGAAATCCACTCTTAAATCATCCTTTCGAAATCGGGGTTTGTTGTATTTTAGAAATTGTTTTATATATCGAAATTTATTATTTTGATAACTATGATTATACTATATATATATATATATAAGTGAAAATGTTTTCGATAAGGATTATATACCTTTTAAAAACAAGAATTTGAAGTTTCGAAAGGATTTGAAATTTTGAAAATTATATAAGAAATTTGATTTATTTAAAAATGATTTGTAACTGAAGGATTTTAAATTGGAAATTCGAGGAGTTGAATTCCGGTGTTTTGAAATTGGTTTTAAGATTTTGTAAATATATAATAATACGATTTGAAAGTATTTTCCGAATAAGAAATGTTTCAAATGACTTCAAATGAATTCCCATGATTTCGAAGAAATTTCAAAGAAGTTTTCAAGAAAATAGAAGTCCAGAACTCACTTATGTCGCTGGAGAATAATTTCGGTGATGAGTGCATGCATCATCGACATTGATTTTCGAGTTTCAGAGTGGGGAGAGGCCACTTTAGTAGCTTTGCTATGTGGTTGACTTTGTGAAACCAATTTTGATTTCAAATTTCAAAGTATGATTTGATATTCGAAATATATATGTATATATATTTGAAATGATTTGAAGTGGGCCTGGTGTTCAGTCCTTGAGTTTTGGATTTAACCCTATCTATTGAAATTGATTTGTTGCTGATTTCCAACTCTTGGATTTGAAATTTGATTTCTCCGACTATTTTGAATGTTCGAACACTTCCAAATCAAGGTATAATTTTCAAAGCTAAGTAATTTCGAAAGGTATAAATTATTTGACAAGGTATATAAGTTTAGTTTTGTATGTTTTAAGTATGAAGTAATATGATTTAAATAAATTTGAAACTGCTTTGTTAAGTAAATAGGTAAGACTACTTTGAATCATACTAATTTGAAATTTTGTTTCGAAATGTTCGAATAAAATTTAGTTCTAAAGGTAAATTGGATCTTTCGAATAGAAATAAATAGTTTAAAGGTTTTAAAGGGATAGTTAGAAACTTGGAAATCCTTTTAGGTATAATTGATTTTGAGAAAAATATTTGGTTTCGAAAATAGATTGGAATTTAAAACCCAGTATTTATATGATGATTTTGGAAATGAATTTGTTTGACCTAAATTATGTTGATTTGGAAACTAGGAGTATTTTCTAAATTTGTATTTTTGAAACTTTGAAACTGAAGATATTTAATTTGGAAGAAAATTTGGTGAAATCATATATGATTTTGAAACCGAACTGATATTGAAACGAATTGAAATTGAGAACCTTGTTTTACTAAATACTTGATTTGGGAGTTATCGAACTTTTATAAAGTTGATTTGGAAAGGTACTCAATTTGAAATATGTAATCGTATATAGTCGAAGTATATATAAGTGTGATTTGATATACTATTGATTTTGGAAAGTATTCGATTTGAAATGAAATCTTATATATAATGGACTTTATATAAGTATGATATTTGAAATTGATTTGAAAGGTACTATATGATACATATTTTCAAAGTAAAGATATGGAAAGTGCGTTCTGCTTAATATCCGCTTTGTGGCCACATTGTGGATTCATTCTATCGATATTATTCTCTCTGATTTTGGTTTTCCGGATATGATACTCGAGTTTCCATCAAATTCCATGGCATTCTCCATGGTCTTACGAGCGCGACTGCATAGCGTAATTCGTAGGGGCTGCGAGAGCCTAGGGTACGGATGTTTCCTGGGAGATCCAGACGTAACCATTGTGTATCTGTTATCTATTGGGTCGCTTGGTAGCGTAATCAGCAAAGGCTGCGAGAGCCTAGGGTACGGATGTTTCCTGGGGGATCCAGCCGTAACCATTGTGTATCTGCAGTACTACCAGTCTTCATGGCGTAATCGCAGGGCTGGGGGGCCTACGGGTACGGATGTTTCCTGGGGGAACCAGGCGTAACCATTGTGTATCCGCAATCCATGATCGACATGATTTGTTTATTTGTTTGGATTGTACTTTCCATATCAGTTTTTCAAAGTTTTTCCAGTATTTTCACTGGGTGTTGAAACAAGTCTACTAAGTACCTGGAGAATTCTAGCTTTGCGCCTGATCAACGCATGACCAGAGTCTGCATGAACGAGGATAAACTTGTTGAAACATCGAGTTATAAAAGTATTTTCGAAAGGAAAATTTGCTTCGATATAAAAGTATTTCTAGCAAAGAAATTTTGTATTAATATTAGAAATTGAAATTCTTATGGCTTGAATTGAGTATTCATGCCCGATACTATTCTTTTGAATCTACCTTATCTGCTCATCTTTATTTATTCACCTATATTCTGTTTTTCCAAATCCTCATTCTTTTCCTTGTTGACTATATCCTTTTAAATATTGTTTATTTATATACAACATGGTTTAATAGTAAATTATTAGTGTTGTAATTATTTTAGAAGTTATTAATTAATTAAAACATATTTAATAAATGATTAGTGATTTATTAATAATATTTTAAAAGTATCTTGAGATAAATTTATGAATTATGGATTTAATGTTTTCAATAGCTTCTTTGTAAATATAAGTAATGATGTAAATAATTGTTTTCAAATAGTTTCATATATTTATAAAGGTGTTATTTAAACATATAAATGGTATTTATAAGGGAAGCAAGAAATTTGACAAATAGGTTTTAAAAAGTTTTAAAGTATTAAAGATAATTGAATTGCAAATGAAGTTTTCAAATGAATATTTCAAGTAAAATTTATATAATTTCAAATTAATTGTTTATCCTTGTCTTTCAATCTATTTTTCTTTCTGGTTGTTTCTATTCTCCTACCTTCTCCCTTTTCGGGGACGAAAAGTTTTGAGTGGGGGAGAGTGTAACGACCCAAAATTTTTAATTTTTTTATAACGTATTTAACTGAATTTTGGGAAATTTTAAATAATAAAATTTTGAATTGAAAATTTAATATTTGTAATACGTCTAATTAATCATAGAAATTGGTAGATTTACACCTGATAGTATTGAAGTTTATTTTATTGTGTAATTCTATTAAATTCAAATCTGTTAATAATTGATGATAATAAATTAATTTCCAAACCTGAATATATTTTTTCTATAGAAAATTTCTAAATCCTCTTCTGAGCGAGACGTCATCTTTCGTTTTTCAAAAATTTGGACTTCTATTGCTCCGTTTATCTTATTTCTGGCAAATTAGCAGCATTTTTCTGGTACCGATTATCGACTTTTGATCGGATGATCGTACCACCAATATATGTATATCGTTTTGATCGTCTCGCCGTGCTGATCTCTACGGTATATTTATTTCTGTATTTTTGAGGTCTTGTATGCGGTGGAAACGATTAAACTCTGCGTCATACTGGTATCGAAAATTGTGACCTTTTATTTCCTTTGTCTTGAAATGTGCTGCCCAAACAATAATAATTCGCCTTAACTTTTCTGCTGAATCAACTCATGACCGTTATAAAATTTATTCCTTTTATTCTTTTATATATTCGTTTTTATTTTGTTATTGGCTGCTCGTTCCCCACCATTAGTTCTTTTTGCCAAGGACTGTTCATCTCTTTTATTTTTCTCTGAGCCTTTGCTTTTTCCCAGATTCATTTATTTGTGTACATTTTGTATACATTGATTTGGCAACAGCTCATATTTCATTTGCGTTTATAAATCAATTTCCACTTTTGCAACTTCACCTTGCTTTCACTTTCCACCTCCTGCTTGCATCTTTCTTTTGCTCACATGCTCACCTTTTTTCTTCCCTCCGCATAACTACCTTCCTCGGCCTCAACCTGCCGCACACGAGATCCCATCACCGTTCACCACATCTCCACTTACTCCGCGCCGAGTAAATCCGCGTTCATTCCTCTCCCCCTTGCTCGGCCATCACCGAAGTTCCCACCAACCCAAAACCGATCCATCTTTCTCCCACACCGACTCCAGCAACAGCGACCTCCGCCTCCACAAAGTCTCTTCCAATCTCCATCGTCGTGCCTCTCCTCCGTGCATCGGCCTGCCTTCCACCTCGCCACTTCGCCATTGTTCCCAAACTTTGTCTTCCCGCAGCCTTCTCCTATCTCGTGTAAGTGTCTAATATATATATATATATATATATAAATTTATATTTATATTTATTGGTAAAAGTTTATATATAAGTTTAAGTTGTTTAGGTGTATTCATATAATTGTATACTATATATATATTGATTCTACATACTAATGGACAGCCTGCATGCCAGTTTTTAAAACCGAACGTATATATGTTATAGTTGTTGAAAAAAAGGAAAAAAAAATATTTTATTAGTTTATATATATATATATAAGTTTATATAAACTATGTTTTAAAGAATTGTTGTGAGGTATGAGATTAAGTTGAAGACTATATTTATATCTAAGTCCGAGTGTGCATATCTAGATTTTTGTATTATATATATATATATATATATGTGTGTGTGTGTGTGTGTGTTTTGATAACTATCGATAGTTGAAATGTATATATAATATGTCTTATTTGTAACGACCTGTAAATTTTCGATAATTAAAATAGCTAATTTAATAAGATTTCGTGATTTAATGTTAGAAAAAAATAAAAATTTGTAATTCATTTGGAATAATAATAACTGGAATGAATTGCAACAATAATTATCCAAGTAATTATTAATAGATTGAATGGAGTTCCAATCTAATTGAATTGACTCAAATGTTATAACTTGGTTATAAGGGAATATATGGAAAAACAAATGTAAATAAGTGAACAAGAATTGTGAATTATTTAGGTAGAAATACAAATGTTAATAGATTGGTTTCGAAGATTTGAATAGTAATAAGTATTGAAAAATAAATGCTACTTAGTGAATGTCATTGCAATCAATAGTTGGATAGGATAATAAATGTTGAATTTATTGGGTATAATAGAGAAATTGATTGATAAGTAAAATCTATTAAAAAAATCAAATATTGAATATTGAACAGGTAAATTGTTTAAATTAAATATTTAAAATTTATTGAATAACTATTTTATGGAAATGGTTGTTCTATAATTTGAATTTGTTTTAAAGGTTAAATTTTATAAGTTCGTTTGAATATTTCAAAAGATGGTGATTTAAGAATAATCAAATTTGCTTAAATTTAATATTACAAATGTTTGAATAATTAAATTCCGAATTTGATATGATTAATTTGATATTGAAGTTTAATATATGAAAATAGAGTGAATAACTGAAATTTGATTTAATATGATTCAAATTGGTTTCCAAAGTGAATGTAAGTTATATTGGGATTTTAATAGAGTTAATAAGATTTTAAAATTGGAATTTTTAGCAATTCTGTAAATTTTGAAAAGTCATCGATTTAATCGACGAGTTAAAATAGCCTTCCGAGGCACAGTCTCGAAGTTTGACGAAACCAGTTCCATTAGATCCGTAATAGTTTATTATTATCGGGTTTCAATTTCCATAGCAATCGGAGTGGTCGTTTGACCGTGGCAGCTCAAAACGCTTAGAAATTAATTTAATCGATTTAATTTAAAATTGATCGTTTATTTCCGTAACTCGCACATACGATCGAATTAGGGCTTGAAACCTTTTCCATTGCGTCCGGAATAGGGGTATAACATTATGAACGCCTAGCGGCATGCCTCGATAGAGGTTCAATATTTTAAGTTGCATAAATTGGGATATTTTGAAATTTAAATTAATATATTGTCTAGTCAACTTTTCACATCAGCTTCTTTATTTCATTTCAAATCACTGTAGTAAGCCTCCCACACGCAAAAACATGTCTCCTCCCTTTTAAATTTGCACGCAAGCTTCAGGCAGTAAGAAAATAATAAATCAAAACTTCAAAAATTTCTTTCTCTTCCAATACTTTATTAAAATCGCGAAACTAGTTTTAAAAATCCTAACTTTTCATTTGCTTCGATCTGGTGGTGGTTTTGTAAGGCACGGTCAAGATTGGGGAGGCACGGCTATGGGTCGCGGCCGAGCTTTGGGCTAGGGTTTTGATTTTTGAGGGATTCGTGCATCGATTCGTATTTTGGTTATCATTTTTGGATTCGTGGAGGAAGATTTCATCTCCGACGAGAGTTTGGTGGGGTGCGGCTCTTGTTTGGTGCGTGCGACTTCATCATGGTCGAGAGGAATGCTACAGGTCGTGTTTTGTAGGGTGGTCTAGGCATTGATTTTTGGGGATGGTCGGGTCGAGCACGCGGAGAGAAGAAGTTTGGCGAAGACGGCATGTCGAACGGAGTATCGGAGCTCCGTATCATCGGAGATTGGTGCACGGCAATGGTGGGTTTGTGCATTTTTCACGTGCAGGCTTCGTTAGGGAAGAAGATGGAGTTTTAGTGGGCTGGGCTTCATTGCTTTGGGTATGGATAAATTTTAATACCAATATAAATTGTTTTATAAATTCAAATGTCGATAACTTACAAATTTAATAACTCTCGCATACGAGGTCCGATTGGAACCAGAATTTTTGGGTTGCGATCGTAATGACGAGAGCTTCGAAATGAAACTGGTTTGGACGAATTTGGAGACAGTTGAAATTAGGGCTAAAATCGGGAGTTGTCCGGTTTAGTTCCAAACCGGAACGTCTCGGTGACAACAGGATATCAAGGTGAGTGTTTTATAACGCTCACAACGTACTAAATATCTTTATGGTAGTTAAATTTGATATTATGAAGTGATATGAATTATATTTGTCGTTGTATGATAAAAATTTAATTGTCATATAGATTGTCATTTGAATTCACCGTTAAAAATTAAAATTGACAGTCAAGTTGAAATTAAAAATTTAATTGCGATTAAATTACCTGATATTGATAACTATGAAATTGCCGTGAATTGTATTGTCTATTGGATGATTTATTTCGATGGATGCTATTGGTTGATATTTAAATGTTTGGATGTTTATTTGCTTATATATATCCTGTTATACATACATATGACCCTGTGATTGGTTTAAGTGATATATATTTATCCCTGACATTTAATTGAAATAAATAATCACTTGGCCATAGGACAGAATATTATATACGGACACCGGATTGGTTAAATTAATAATTTTTAAAAATCTTTGATTTGAAATTTATTTAAATGTTTTGATTTAAAAGTTATAAATAAAATCAATTTATAGAAATCGAATTTATCGAAATTTTGAGTTTGGAATGTTGAAAAAAATTTGGTTAAAAGAAATTGTTAAATAATATAAGTTGAGACTTTGAAATTTAAAATCGGGATATGATCGAATTTCGAAATTTATTTGTTTTAAAGATTGAACATTATTTCAAGCTTTGAATATTACTAAGTAAAGGTGATATTAAAATGATATTTTGAAATTGAGCTTGGAATTGAATCATATATGAAATTTGGATTTAAATTTGAATATTGAAGGAAATTTTTGTTAAGTGTTATAAATTGATATATTGAAAAAAAATCAAGCTCAAAATCGCTATAAATTGAAATTGAATAAATTGGAGGTGAATGCAGAATTGAATTAATTTGAAGTCAAAGTTGACATTGATTTGAATTGAAATCGAAATTGAATCGGTTGAATGGAAATTGAAATTGATTTGAATTAGGAAGTATAATTAAAATGGTTTAGTTTCGAAGCTGCTTCATTTTGTTTTCCAAATTACCCTGTTATATAAACCATTTTTAAATACTTAAACTATTTTAACCTACATTAACTATATTAAATTATTTTACCCTATCTTAAACCATGTTAACTTATTTTAATCTATTTTAAATCTACTTAACCCAATTTAATTTATTTTAAACTAATTAACCTATTTTAATTTATTTTTAATTATATTTAATCTGATTTAAAGCTATTTAACTATTTAATTTTATTTAATCTATCTTAAATCCGTTTAACTATAGTAACCTAATTTATCTATTTGAAATCCATTTTAAATATTTTAAGTATTTTGACTATTTTAATTATTTAAACTACTTTTAAACTACTTAAAATATTTTCTAAAAATTTCAAGCTGGTCAATAAGGTGAAATGTTTATATTTAAATCTTGAATTTAAATACGAATTGGGTTAAATGAAGTTGCAACCTAAATTGAAATGCGAAATGATTTTGAAATCGAAATGAGATATTGAGGCGGAAAATGAATTTTTGAATCAGAATCTTATTTGAAATGGATTTGATTTTTGAAGCGAATATGATATTTTGATATCAATTATGAATTGATTTGAAATGTAAAAAAGCCATCGGTGTAATAATTCGTAGTTATTAAAGAGACCGTGATCGGATATGGACATACTCTTTGTCGATTCCGAAAACCACTTTAATAACTAATATACGCGGAGTGTTGATCTAGAATGAAGTGGATGGTTTGGTGAACACGTCGGCTGAAGAAAGAGAACGATATTGGATAACCCCTGACATGACTAAAACAGGAGCCGCGTCGGGCCATTGAGGTTCGCCACCTCTAGCAGACACACTTCTTCGATACCATGTCTATTACTTTTGTGATTCGATTTGGGTGCACCCCTTGATTTGGAGTGTTGTTTCGCGGTGTTGAGGTAGTAGCTACTATGCTCAACATCAGTCTGGATCACGCAACTACTAGTATCCTAGTTGGTATCGCCTCATGTACCTTGTCATGCTGATTATCCTATTCGCGACCACTATGTTTTGGTTTGTACCTTTAGTATATGGATTGCCCTCTGGTGACTTCCGGTTTTGGGGAAACTACGGTCTTGTATATGCTCTTGGGAATAAAAATGTGTTAAGGGGGATTATGGTAACGCCTTAACGCTATTTTAATACTTTTACTTTAATGGAGACATATTATAATAGCGTATTGTACTACATAGTAGATAGTTTAACGGATCCTTGAGAGATGGAAAATCCCGTAACATCTCTTAAGTTATTGCACTCACGTTGACATTGGATAGGAGATGTCAAACCCTGTAAACATCTCTGACGCCGTTGCATTCATATTTTTTACGATTGATTAACTTACATAAGGATGTTTTAGTCCTGACTCGAGTGTTTTGTCTTTTCATTACGCTCGGGTCAGTCCTGAGTTTTTCAGCTTATTGAAGATCTATTCTGGAGGACGAAGACGAAGATTTGGTATACTATTACTATTATTATCCTTGCATCATGTTGTTTGCTGCATTATTTTATTTGTTATGTTGTATATGTATAACTCTGATAAATGATGTATAAATGATAATTAAAAGTATATTAAACAGCTTCATGAACTGTTTATTTGATTTTTATATTTTATCTTTCCGCTGTGAGATTCTGTGATTGTTTCTTGTTCCTTTTCTCTTCTTTTCTTATTTACCCCATTAACAATCCTCCCTTTTGAATGGTTTGAGTTGACATGTGTGTTTGATTTGCTGATTTAAACTGTCCAAAAAGGCGAGTTGTTACAGTTGGTATCAGAGCTTTGGTTTAGCGATAACCTTAGCTTTGTGGGGTCTCACTCTTTATGAATTCGGTAGTAATACCCTATGATGAGTCGCTGAGTGTATGTATGAGAGAGCGTATTTGTTAGTGACATAAAATTAATTTATATTGTGTTGGTTGATTTGTTGAGTGGCTTATGGATTCTGGTCAATACGAGTAATTAACGTCATTGATAGGGGTCTCTAAACACTTGAATAGAACAATTCGACATAGTATTGTTTTGAAATTGGGTAAATGAAATAATTTTGCCCTAATTATATTTTATATATAAAGAAATAATTTTTAGAAATTATTATGATTCATCTAGTTTGTTTGGTTGTTAGAAAGGATAATATGGATGGTCATCATAAATGGGATATTGTGTTTTAATAAATAAGGTTTATTACAAAATAAATAATGATAAAACAGTTTATAGAATGTTTTAAGAAAGTAAAATTTTGTAAGAATAATTTATAAATGTGACTTATAAATCAAGATAGATTTAAATTGAGAAATATTGAGTTTAAGACCCGGAGATTTTGAAAATGGTTTTCAAAACTTTGAAGAAAAATATGTAGTGATGTTAGTTGAAAAATATTTATGGGAAATATTTTGAAAGGAGTTTTTAATAAATTCAGTACTCCTCTCTTATGTTGCTGGAGAATAATTTCGATGATGACTGCGCAGCATCATCGACGTTCATTTTCGAGTCTCAAAGTGTAGGAGACTTATGCGAAGCTTTGCTTTGCTTCGAAACTGTTTTGAGAAATGCATTTTGGTTTAAACTCCAAAAGTATGATTTGATATATATAAGATATAAATGCATATATTTTTATTTCAAATGATTTGAGATGAACCGGGCATTTAAATTTCTAAGTTCTGTTAATTAATATTTTCAAAATATTTGAATGAAATGTGAATAATCAGAACTTATATAATAAGAGAATTAAAAAACTCTAAGCTAAATGTTTTGAGAAACTTTAGAGTTGAAGTGTAACTCTTAAAATTGAAAAGTATTGAAAGGTAAAGAAAATATAGACAAGTTAAAAATTGTGAACATTCTAATTTAGTAAAATGAATTCTAAATTTGTATAATACCACATTGCATTCTAATAACATATAATATGACTTACCAAACGTTAAAAAGTTAAAAGAATGATTTAGAGATGTAATGAGATATTATACAAGTAAGCAAAACCTAAAAGTAATTGAAATATACAAGTAAGCAAAACTTAAAAGTAATTAAAATGTATATAAATGGAAATTTGGTTGTGATAAAAATGTTATATACTTAAGTATAATATGAAATGATGAATGGCTAAATGGAATAAGTAAGTAGAATTTAAGGAAGCAGACAAATGAACTAAATAATATCTTTGTAAATTTGTTATAGAATTGAATATAAATTTGCAAAGAAATTGTGAAATTGAAATTTGTAGCTTTTGAGGTAATTATAAACTTAGATAAAGTCCAACTTCTTATATATGACTTTTATGGGATGGTTAATAAACTAAAGTGTTGGTTAATAAAATGTTCCACAAATAAATCTGTTATTAACTGAAATTATGAAAATGAAATACATTATTAACTGAAATTATGAAATGAAGTAAATGTAAACAAAAGGATTTGGTATAGCTAAGAATAAATGGAAAATGAAATTGAATTTAATTAAAATTGTATAGAATGTTTAAAATGGATATGCTAAGTAATTAAGGGATAAATAATGCATTGTGAATAATTAATTGTAAATGAAATGAAGGTAAATAAATTAATTGAATATATTCAAATTGTATATGAATCTATTGAAAGTTAATACGTAAGTTGTACGTATATTATTTTATTCGCATAACAATTTGATCTGAATTCGAGCACAGAATTTCGAGATAATTTATATCGATCCAAGTTAGGATTTTTCACTCGATTCTTGACGGCGAACCCTGGATATGGATTTTTGATTTGATTCTGGAATTCTCTATCATAGTATATGGCTATGCAAGGAGAATAACAGTTTCTGATCAAGGAACCAAATCCGAGTCCGCACTAGAGAGTCGCGTGAACGATACTAGTTTGGAAGCGAAATTGTGTGATCAAATGAGTGATCAGATTTGATATTGCGTACGGATGGTATATGTACTTCGTACAGGTTTAAGTAAATCTAATATTGAAAATTGAAATGCAAATTATAAATTGATTTTAAATTATATGATTTGATATCATTGATAAATAAGATGCAGGTATTTAAATCAAGGAAATTGGATTGCCCGACAAAAAGGTACATGTTTATTTTGTCATTGGATTTGGTAATTTTTGATTGGATCCACTTGGCTTTTGTTTTCTTTTATTGGTTTGGGGCCCGTAGAGGCGTTTTGTAGCTGTACCGATCGAGCCGCGCAAAGGAGACTCTGCCGAAATTTTTCGTAAATCCGGGTGTTAGAAAATTTTTCAAGTTTTAAAATTTTATAACTTGTTTTGATAACTAACTTTTAAAGTTAGAAAGCAGTTCGGAGTAACTTAGTGGAAGTGTAGTAACGATTTATAAATGGAATTTCATTATTTTATAAGTTGATAATTTTGAATAAAATATATCAAATGTTGAATTCTTTACTAAGTTCCTTTTCCCTTCTTTTTCCTTTTCGGGGACGAAAAGTTTTGAGTGGGGGAGAGTGTAACGACCTGTAAATTTTCGATAATTAAAATAGCTAATTTAATAAGATTTTGTGATTTAATGTTAGAAAAAAATAAAAATTTGTAATTCATTTGGAATAATAATAACTGGAATGAATTGCAACAATAATTATCCAAGTAATTATTAATAGATTGAATGGAGTTCCAATCTAATTGAATTGACTCAAATGTTATAACTTGGTTATAAGGGAATATATGGAAAAACAAATGTAAATAAGTGAATAAGAATTGTGAATTATTTGCGTAGAAATACAAATGTTAATAGATTGGTTTCGAAGATTTGAATAGTAATAAGTATTGAAAAATAAATGCTACTTAGTGAATGTCGTTGCAATCAATAGTTGGATAGGATAATAAATGTTGAATTTATTGGGTATAATAGAGAAATTGATTGATAAGTAAAATCTATTAAAAAAATCAAATATTGAATATTGAACAGGTAAATTGTTTAGATTAAATATTTAAAATTTATTGAATAACTGATTTATGGAAATGGTTGTTCTATAATTTGAATTTGTTTTAAAGGTTAAATTTTATAAGTTCATTTGAATATTTCAAAAGATAGTGATTTAAGAACAATCAAATTTTCTTAAATTTAATATTACAAATGTTTGAATAATTAAATTCCGAATTTGATATGATTAATTTGATATTGAAGTTTAATATATGAAAATAGAGTGAATAACTGAAATTTGATTTAATATGATTCAAATTGGTTTCCAAAATGAATGTAAGTTATATTGGGATTTTAATAGAGTTAATAAGATTTTAAAATTGGAATTTTTAGCAATTCTGTAAATTTTGAAAAGTCATCGATTTAATTGACGAGTTAAAATAGCCTTCCGGGGCACAGTCTCGGAGTTTGACGAAACCAGTTCCATTAGATCCGTAATAGTTTATTATTATCGGGTTTCAATTTCCATAGCAATCGGAGTGGTCGTTTGACCGTGGCAGCTCAAAACGCTTAGAAATTAATTTAATCGATTTAATTTAAAATTGATCGTTTATTTCCGTAACTCGCACATACGATAGAATTAGGGCTTGAAACCTTTTCCATTACGTCCGAAATAGGGGTATAACATTATGAACGCCTAGCGGCACGCCTCGATAGGGGTTCAAGATTTTAAGTTGCATAAATTAGGATATTTTGAAATTTAAATTAATATATTGTCTAGTCAACTTTTCACATCAGCTTCTTTATTTCATTTCAAATCACTGTAGTAAGCCTCCCACATGCAAAAACATGTCTCCTCCCTTTTAAATTTGCACGCAAGCTTCAGGCAGTAAGAAAATAATAAATCAAAACTTCAAAATTTTCTTTCTCTTCCAATACTCGATTAAAAATCGCGAAACTAGTTTTAAAAATCCTAACTTTCCATTTGCTTCGATCTGGTGGTGGTTTTGTAAGGCACGATCAAGATTGGGGAGGCACGGCTATGGGTCGCGGCCGAGCTTTGGGCTAGGGTTTTGATTTTTGAGGGATTCGTGCATCGATTCGTATTTTGGTTATCATTTTTGGATTCGTGGAGGAAGATTCATCTCTGACGAGAGTTTGGTGGGGTGCGGCTCTTGTTTGGTGCGTGCGACTTCATCATGGTCGAGAGGAATGCTACAGGTCGCATTTTGTAGGGTGGTTTAGGCGTTGATTTTTGGGGATGGTCGGGTCGAGCACGCGGAGAGAAGAAGTTTGGCGAAGACGGCATGTCGAATGGAGTATCGGAGCTCCGTATCATCGGAGATTGGTGCACGGCAATGGTGGGTTTGTGCATTTTTCGCGTGCAGGCTTCGTTGGGGAAGAAGATGGAGTTTTAGTGGGCTGGGCTTCATTGCTTTGGATATGGATAAATTTTAATACCAATATAAATTGTTTTATAAATTCAAATGTCGATAACTTACAAATTTAATAACTCTCGCATACGAGGTCCGATTGGAACGAGAATTTTTGCGTTGCGATCGTAATGACGAGAGCTTCGAAATGAAACTAGTTTGGACGAATTTGGAGACAGTTGAAATTTGGGCTAAAATCGGGAGTTGTCCGGTTTAGTTCCAAACCGGAACGTCTCGGTGACAACATGATATAAGGGTGAGTGTTTTATAACACTCACAACGTACTAAATATCTTTATGGTAGTTAAATCTGATATTATGAAGTGATATGAATTTTATTTGTCGTTGTTTGATAAAAATTTAATTGTCATATAGATTGTCATTTGAATTCACCGTTAAAATTTAAAATTGACAGTCTAGTTGAAATTAAAATTTTAATTGCGATTAAATTACCTGATATTGATAACTATGAAATTGCCGTGAATTGTATTGTCTATTGTATGATTTATTTCGATGGATGCTATTGGTTGATATTTAAATGTTTGGATGTTTATTTGCTTATATATATCCTGTTATACATACATATGACCCTGTGACTGGTTTAAGTGATATATATTCATCCCTGACATTTAATTGAAATAAATAATCACTTGGCCATAGGATAGAATATTATATACGGACACCGGATTGGTTAAATTAATAATTTTAAAAATCGTTGATTTGAAATTTATTTAAATGTTTTGATTTAAAAGTTATAAATAAAATCAATTTATAGATATCGAATTTATCGAAATTTTGAGTTTGGAATGTTGAAAAAAATTTGGTTAAAAGAAATTGTTAAATAATATAAGTTGAGATTTTGAAATTTAAAATTGGGATATGATCGAATTTCGAAATTTATTTGTTTTAAAGATTGAACATTATTTCAAGCTTTGAATATTTCTAAGTAAAGGTGATATTAAAATGATATTTTGAAATTGAGCTTGGAATTGAATCATATATGAAATTTGGATTTAAGTTTGAATATTGAACGAAATTTTTGTTAAGTGTTATAAATCGATATTTTGAAAAAAAATCAAGCTCAAAATCGCTATAAATTTAAATTGAATAAATTGGAGGTGAATCCAGAATTGAATTAATTTGAAGTCAAAGTTGACATTGATTTGAATTGAAATCGAATTTGAATCGGTTGAATGGAAATTGAAATTGATTTGAATTGGGAAGTTATAATTAAAATGGTTTGGTTTCGAAGCTACTTCATTTTGTTTTCCAAATTACCCTGTTATATAAACCATTTTTAAATACTTAAACTATTTTAACCTACATTAACTATATTAAATTATTTTACCCTCTCTTAAACCATGTTAACTTATTTTAATCTATTTTAAATCTACTTAACCCAATTTAATATATTTTAAACTAATTAACCTATTTTAATTTATTTTTAATTATATTTAATCTGATTTAAAGCTATTTACCTGTTTAATTTAATTTAATCTATTTTAAATCCATTTAACTATAGTAACCTAATTTATCTATTTGAAATCCATTTTAAATATTTTAAGTATTTTGACTATTTTAATTATTTAAACTACTTTTATACTACTTAAAATATTTTCTAAAAATTTCAAGCTGGTCAATAAGGTGAAATGTTTATATTTAAATCTTGAATTTAAATAAGAATTGGGTTAAATGAAGTTGCAACCTAAATTGAAATGCGAAATGATTTTGAAATCGAAATGAGATATTGAGGCGGAAAATGAATTTTTGAATCGGAATCTTACATTTTGAATAGATATGATGATATTTGAAATGGATTTGATTTTTGAAGCGAATATGATATTTTGATATCAATTATGAATTGATTTGAAATGTAAAAGAGCCATCGGTGTAATAATACGTAGTTATTAAAGAGATCGGGATCGGATATGGACATACTCTCTGTCGATACCGAAAACCACTTTAATAACTAATATACGCGGAGTGTTGATCCAGAATGAAGTGGATGGTTTGGTGAACGCATTGGCTGAAGAAAGAGAACGATATTGGATGACCCCTGACATGACTAAAACAGGAGCCGCGCCGGGCCATTGAGGTTCGCCACCTCTAGCGGACACACTTCTTCGATACCATGTCTATTACTTTTGTGATTCGATTTGGGTGCACCCCTTGATTTGGAGTGTTGTTTCGCGGTGTTGAGGTAGTAGCTACTATGCTCAACATCAGTCTGGATCACGCAACTACTAGTATCCTAGTTGGTATCGCCTCATGTACCTTGTCATACTGATTATCCTATTCGCGACCACTACATTTTGGTTTGTACCTTTAGTATATGGATTGCCCTCTGGTGGCTATATGGCACTGAAATTCTCTTTCGGTAGTATTATTTGAGACTTGGATTAAAGCTTGGAGCTCATAAATACATTTCTTCTTAGTTGGGTTTGTAAATGTGCCAATCATGGAAAATGAAACAAAGAATAAGAATGTTTGTAAGGTGCTCATATGCCATTTAGGAAAGCTAACGGAATTACGCACTCAGTAAATACTTTGAATTCATCGTACCCATCCGATGTTGACCATAGTGAAAGATTAACTGATTAATGTATGAAATATCATGCATAATATTTGTGGTCACAATAATTTTATTTTAATACATTTTGTTTGCATATTAACATTATTTGATTTAACACTATAATTGTATTATAGTGGTTGATATTTTTGCATTACATAGACACGAAATGTGAATTTTCGTTATTGTTATTCAAATTTTAGCAGAGAGTGATGGATGCTGTATTGTATACTGTCACTAAGTGATATATATATAGTTAAAAGTAAAACACAAACACATGTATGTGTTTATATATATATATAACATTTGAGACTGATTAAAAACATTTGAACAAATTTATTAATTGCACAAATTTATTCATATACATTCGACCAAAAGATTTATATATGTTTTGCAAAACTGTTCTTGATCTTCACTGTTTTATATATTTTGTGCAGGTAGAGTTTTGGATCTGCTTGTTGTTGACAGTACTGGGCATGATTGTTGTACTGAATATGTAGAATCTGCATGATTGTTGTACTGGGCATGAACTGACACGTTATATATTTTATGTACTTGTTGAATGATTGTTTTTCTATTCTTTTTTTTACTAATATGGTGAACTTTGTTTTATTAGATGTAATTTGTGAGTAATCAGATGTAGATGTTGATGTGTTTGAAGTTTTATCCCATCTACTGTTTGGTTGCCAATTGGCATCTTATATGTTATTCTTTCAATCTGATTTTTGAATCAATAGTATGGCATACAATGTTAATCAAAGCATTGTAAAGTGAATGGAATAAGAAATAAAGGGTCTGGTTGGGTTGACCCTTTTATTAAACGGGTCGGGTCGGGTTGACCCGTTTATCGAATGGGTCAAATGGGTCGGGTTTGTTTATGTTTTGAATAGATCGGGTCTAATTCTACCCGACCCATTTATGACCCGACCCGACCCGTTTAACGGGTCTAGTTATTATCATTACTGTTATCACTCTGCAAGTTCCTTGTTAGTATAGAATTCACTATTGGTTGAAATGATACATACCCGAACAGACTTTAGAATAAGAGAAAATCGTTATGGGTTGAAATGATAAACCCAAGCGATTTTCATTTGAACATTAGGAATTGCGGGTTGAAATGATATATACCCGTATATATTTAAATTACGGATTGAAATGATAAATATCTGTACCCTTTGACCATAGGATAGGGAACTATATACAGACATCGTTGATCCGTATATAAATATTTTGAAAATAATTTCTATGGTCTTGGAAGGAAATATATGGTTTTAATAAATATTGATTATATATATATATGCTATTTTACATACATAGATTTAATAACAATATTTGATTTAATTAAGATTGATTTAATTAATATATAGTATGTTTAAGTATTTATTAATAGCTTTTGTAATAATTTGAATAAGCTAGGGTTGGGAAGATAAATTTGAATTTATTCGAAATGGTATGCAATTAAGGATTATATTCAATTAAATCGATTTGGAACTATTGAATTCGGGATTTAAGATACGATTGTATAACTTAGTCTTGATTTAAGTAAAAGGGATTAAATGGATATTTCAAGTTTAAATAAATCGAAGGAAATATTTAGTTTAATGAAATTTAAGGTTATTTAAATGGTATTGGATTTATTTAAATGATTTTTTCAAAACTAAGTGATGATGAAATAAAATTTTGATATATATGAAATGATTGAAATTAGTTTTGAAATTGTGGAATATATATTTAAGCTTTGAACATATTGAGAATTTAAATGGTTTATGGATAACTGAACTGAAGTGATGACTTGAGCTTTGAATAAATTTGAATTTGGAATCTGAGTTGATTTGAATCGATTTATGAGACTGGAGGAAATTATAAATACTTTACTTTATAAATTATTTTAATATATATACTATTTTGGAAACAGATATATATGAGATGGAAAGGATATTTTGGTTTTGAAGTATAAATTAACTTGAAATGACCACGGTGTTATAATGACGTTTAGTTGTTAATAGCATATATTGCTACCTTGTAGATAGTTCTCCGGATCCTTAGAGGACGGTTATCCCAAACATCCTTTAAGTTACTTGTATTTCAGTTGGTATTTCACTTGAGTTGGATTTATTTATATAAGAATGTTAATCCTGACTCGAGTGTTTTGTGTTTTGCTTTACGCTCGGGTCAGATCGAAAAATTCAGCATTTGAGACTCACCTTTGGAGTTTGGAGCTTCGCTTGGGGATCCAACTATCAATTCATCCTTCAGCTTTTCAATTGATTTGTTCAGAGAGGTCATCTATTTGTACTGGAGACTTCACTGTATTTGAGATATTCTGCTATATTTTATTTCTAACTCTGATGTTTATATAGTAGCTTCATGAACTACTATTTATCTATTCCGCTGCATTATATTACCCTGTGACTGTGATTCTGTGATTGGTTTATTTACTGTATATGCTGAGTTTCGCAAAAATTTAAATTAACAATCTGATATTTTGAGCAATTCAAGTCCGACATGTGCGGATGCGAATGGTTGAAATATGGGATCGTTACACGATGAGATAATTAGAATCAGTTTGATAGAGACAGAAATATATATATAATATTATTTCCTTGAAATCAATATTTTATCTTAAGTTAAATATTAAAATAAAATAAACATATATATATGTAATATTTAATCATAATATATCTATAACAAAACATACAGTATAATGCTATTATAAAATGAAATACATGCAAACATTTACAAAATGAAATTTCAACTATATGTACAAATTGCAGATTGTTATGTATGCAGACTATATTGGTTATTGTTAGCACCAAAATTGGTCACTAACCTCGTTGAGAAAGATTGTGTAGAGATATTAATGAAGAAGATGAATTAGAACTGAAAAATAGTGTAATTCAATGCCAAAAGAACAACAAAAACGAGAACACCAGATTTATAGTGGTTCGGCGTAACTGCCTACGTCCACTTTGAGTTTTGATCTTTATTGCTTTCACAAGTAGTTGAATACAGATACAATCTGTATATTAATGACTTGAATACAAGTTTGAACTGAAAATAATAAGTCTTGAAAGTGGTAGAGTCTCCCCAGTGTTCTCCCAAAAAAGGTCCTCTTTCAGCATGCCCTTGCCCCTCTATTTATAGACGAAGATGGGTTGGACTTCCCTCACGGGCCTAGGGACAAGGTACATCGGCCCATAGTAGATGACTACTGCGCACCATTCCATGCAAGCCGAACGAGACATGCCGGACGAGACAAGCCGGACCACATTTGGCCGAATTAGGAACTATGCGCTATCGTGGCTGAATGACGTTTGCTGAGCGAGGCATGCCGAGCGACGCCATCACTCAAGGTTGAATGTTAACCTTTTCTTCGAACTAGTGCGATATCCTGATGATGAGCGATGAGTGTAGGCCGGGCGGCAATCGTATGCCGAACGAGAGACTTGTGCCTAGTAAGGTCTGAAGACAAATGAATCCTTGCATGCCGAACGAGGTTCCATGCCGAGCGAGGTTCCGTGTCGGTCGAGGCTCTACCCCGAGCGAGACTTTTGGTGCCGGACGAGGTTCTGTGCCGATCGAGGCTGTGTGCTGAACGATGGCTTTGCATGCCGAATGGGAACTCTGTGCCGAGCCTCTCGTTACCGGGTCAAATAACCGGTTAACACTTTGCCCCCCAAAGTACGTCTTGTTGCATACATGATGTGCTTTGAATCGAAGCAAGTTAGAATCTCTAGAAAGAAATCCATCATATTTTCTTGATAGTCATTATTCTTTAATTTTATCCTCCTAAAGTATTGTATCCTTCTTTGGTCGTCCCAACGTTTGGTCGATTTCCAATAGTATAAATTCAGGATTGTAGTTTATCAGTGGCCATCTGTGTTTGGTATTTTAGGGCTAGTATACTTCGGCTATCTAATCCAGTCTTTTCTTAATAACCCTATGTGAAAATCCAAACTATGTTGATTTCAAAAGGTCGAATTTTATGACTATAAACGTGCACATTCAGGTACATGTTCTTGCCATTGGCTCCTGGATGCGTTTTATATTTTCGTGAGTTATCACCAATTCCTTCTAGTTTAATTGCAATTCAATTGCAATTCCTTGTTTATATATTTTTTTGTAATATTGGTTGTCATCAGCCACTCGATGAGAGGGGACTTCAAGTTCTACATAGATGATGGCCTTGGAGCCATAAGTAAGGGCGAATGGAGTATGGCCAGTCGCGAACTCATAGGTAGTTCTACAAGCCCATAATGTTGTTGAGAGTTCAAACACCCATTTACCTCTAGCTTTTTCCAAACCTCTCTTTAGAATAGACTTTATGATGATTTTGTTCGTAGCTTCAACCAATTATAATGGATCATGGAAGGTCATAAGGACAGATGACATTAAGGACAATGAAGTTGATTATTTTCTTCATCTTGGTCGTGGTTAAGTAATCAACCGCTATGATGACGTATTCCACGCCACCTTTAGGATCGGAAAGAAGACGATGATGTCAATACCCCCAAGTGGCAAATGGCTACGGACTAGCCATTTGAGTAATTTCCATCGGCGGGGTTTCCAGATTTTTTGCAAACATCTTGCACTCATCGCATTGTCTAGCATGATCAACCGCATCTTGATTGATAGTTGGCCAGTAATACCCGTAGCGGAGTATTTTCTTTGTTAGGGATTTCCCCCTGATGTACTCGGTGCATTCTTATTCATATACTTTGCTCAAGACTCATTTGATATCATTATGGGTGATATACCAAAGCATGGGAATGGATAAACTTCTTTCTACACATGACTTCTTCTTGGATGATTTGACATGAAGCTTTGAGGAGGATCTGCTTTCCTCCATTCAGTAAGAATTTCTCATTGTAGATAGTCTTTGATAGGAGTCAACCATGACCCCGTTTCTGGCTCTGTCTCCAAGATCTAGCCGATCTCTATCTGTCAATGCTTGGAATATTAAGTATTTCAATCGAAACAAAGTATGTTTGTTGTGCATCCCTAAAACTGGCCAACATGGCCAGTGACTTGAATCTTTTCATTTCGATCGCTGAGGATGTGTGTAATGATGTAATACATGAAGTCGGCTAGTAGCTCTTGGACCTGGTCGAGATAAGGAGCAAGACAATGCCCCTCTAGCAAGATCAACTTCCTTAACTTTGCATACTACTAATCAGGAATCACAAAAGATATATAAAATTTCCACTCCAAGTCCTCTAGCAAGTTTGAGGCAGGCGGTCGAGGCTTTATACTAAGCATCGTTGTTTGTTATAGGGAAATCAAGTTTCAGGACGTAGGATATCGATCGTTCCTCAAGAGTAATTAACATGACTTCTGCGCCATAACATTGATCACTGGATGCTCCATCCGCGTACATTTTTCATCTGTTGGTTGGCTCTCTACTACTCGTCGAGTAGTCTTCTGATGCAGTGAATTCGAGTATGAGGTCTGCTAATTTCCGTCCTTGGATAGCCCTTCGAAGGAAATAAGTGATATCGAATTGGCTTAGTTCGATATTCTATTTATGTAGTCTTTCAGACGTCTCAGATTATTGTATGCCCAGTCGTAATGGCTGGTAGGCATAGACGTTGATGGGGCGAGCCTAAAAGTAAGAGTGGAGCTTTCATGATGAAATCAATAGACATTGTGCTAGCTTTTGTAGCTTCGGGTTGGTATCCAATGCATGGCTCGCGATAGTCAGTGAAATCACACACGCATGTCAGAATGAGTCCAAGGGAACATATCATCATTTATTCAGAAAAATCCAACTAATTCTTTTAACATCATTGCACTGAGCTATGATCCGACCTTCAGCACTCGTGAAGGGTCGCCATGGCTAACTGTAATGTCGATTGTCAGTTTAGCCGGTGCAATCTTGGATTCTTCGAGTTCAGATATAACTATTTTGCATAACATTCAATGTGAAATATGGTTGGGATGGTCAATGATGATGGTTGCTCTGGTCGAATCCTAGAGTCTTGTCATGAGTTATTAAGTTTGATAGTGAAGGGCTCTGAATGCTCTGATCGATTATCTGCAAATGGCCAAAGATCAGGCTTAGAATCACGTTGAAGAAAATGTCGAGTAGGAGTCATCCTCAAGTTGCGTGAAGCTGCATAGTTGGATTTTACTTTGAGTTTGGAGTTGCTTGTATATTTGAGCAACGCACTTTCCATTCAATGCATTCATGATCTTTTATCCGTCCTTCGGGTTGGAGTGATAGTCAGTTGCCAACGAGCTTAGGCATCGATTCAATGATTCTATCGCTAGGAATTCTTTCGGTCATAGCCTTGAGTAACTGTAACCACTATATATAAGTTTCAATATTAAGCTATAGTAGCTAGTCTTTGGATGATCACGCTTCTACTCCCAGTCTCGGGTTGACAAATGTGATGCGTGGACGGTTGAGTCTCGCCCTAGCTATGTTTATATTCCCACCTAAACTCCAAAAACATAGAGTTGATCGGTGGATAGTCGGTTCACATTCATCCTACTTCTCACTCGTGCCCCCAAGCCTGGGGTATATACCGATAAGTAGGAAGGCCAACCATGCCCTCTTTAGCTTTACTCTCTTTCCCTTTGAATTGTGGGATCGGGTCAGTTGATGAAAGGCTGAGTCTCGCCTATCCTGGATTGTATTGTGGATTTTCATTCCAAGGGGAATACTCCGATGCGTCGTCAGTTTATGGGCGTAAGTTGGATACTGGACGGTCAACCACGTCCACTTTGGTTCATGTTCTGTAATCAGATCTTGGGGTAAAGTTGCCTCAAGAGCAGTCAGGTCATGCTCATCCAGTTTCATACTCCTCCTGATGGATCGAAGAAGGGTGCTGGAGAATTAATGACCAAGTCTTCATGGTTTACTCTCCTTTCCACACTCTGGTGGTCAAAGTTTTTCAAGGGACATTCGAATCACATTCGTATGTGCTTGGTGTGGATTGATATTGACCCTCGATCTGAGGTATGATATAGTCGGACGTTCGTAGCTTTGGATGTCGTTCCGATTGGCTTTGTATTGAGGTTTCCTTGTAGTTGTTGCCTTAAGTTGTAAAGAACGACAAACTAGAGCTACAATGAGATGTCGTATTCAGCTTTTAGTGATTTGTACTCTTGCTTCATACATTGATTTGGCTAGGCCACAAGTCGGATGGTCAAACTCCATCCCTAGCGAGTTTATACTCCTTCCGTCAATTTTAGGCTGAAGTTTGCAGAATAGAGAACGGTCGAAATCCACTCATCTATTTATCAAAGTTTATATGCCACTCTGCATTCTAGTGACTTAGAGTTATTCTTCCCCCGGTCGGCTCATGCCCAATTTGTGTTCATGCTTCGGTCCATGCTCCGGGGACGTAGAGATTTGTCGAATGGTTTATGTTCTAGTCCACAGTTCGGGACGTAGAGATTTTTGTCAAGTCATTTATACTCTAGTTCGCGCTCCGGGGACTCAGAGTACTCTAGTCCGCTTTAGGGACATAAAGATTTTTCTCAAGTCGTTTATACTCTAGTCCGCGCTCTGGGGACTCAGAGTACTCTAGTCCGCTTCAGGGACTTAGAGATTTTTCTAAAGTCGTTTATACTCTAGTCCGCGCTCTGGGGACTCAGAGTACTCTAGTCCGCTTCAGGGACATAGAGATTTTTCTGAAGTCGTTTACACTCTAGTCCGTGCTCTGGGGACTCAGAGTACTCTAGTCTGCTTCAGGGACAGAGATTTTTCTCAAGTCGTTTATACTCTAGTCCGCGCTCTGGGGACTCAGAGTACTCTAGTCTGCTTCAGGGACTTAGAGATTTTTCTGAAGTCGTTTATACTCTAGTCCGCGCTCTGGGGACTCAGAGTACTCTAGTCTGCTTCAGGGACATAGAGATTTTTCTCAAGTCATTTATACTCTAGTCCGTGCTCTGGGGACTCAGAGTACTCTAGTCAGCTTCAGGGACTTAGAGATTTTTCTAAAGTTGTTTATACTTGTAACGACCCGTAAATTTCAATTGTTTTAATAACGTAATTAGTGGAAATTTTGCGAAATTTTAAACGATAAAATTTTGAAATATAAATTTGATATTTGGAATGCGTCTAATTAAACATAACAACTGGTAAATTTTCGTCCGAAAATATGAAAGTTTATTTCGCGCGTAAATTCACTTCAATTCAGTCAGTTAAAAATATAATGAAAATAAAACGTTTTCAAAACCAAAATACTTTTACATAGAAAAATTCTAAACCATCTTCTGAGCAAGATGTCAGTTTGTCGTTTTTCCAAATTCGGACATCTTTGGCTCCGTCGATCTTATTTTTCAACGTTTTTCTTGCATTTCCGCCAGTAGAAAAATTCGAATTTTATAAATTCAATCGTACCACTGATATCCGTATACTGTTTTGGCCGTATCGTCGCGCTGATCTTTGTGGAATATTCAATTCGATGTTTTGAAGTCGTGTTCGTTATTGAATCGATAATCGATCTCGTATCAGTACGTATCCGTTCGTGAACTTTGGTTTCCACCTACCCACCTGTTCGAAACCCAACAGCCAGTTGCTTTTATTACTGCCTAAATCACCGTGTCATTTCAGTGGCCATATGCTTTTATTTTATTTAAGAAATCCAAGTTTGGCTTTTGCAATTCCCACCGTTCAACGTATCGGTTCATTCATTGCATTGGTCCTTCCCAATTCCTTTTGTTCGTTCATTCATTTCCTTACCCATTTCTTTGTGGAACCTGGCATCATTTCTTCTTCCACTATCACAACCTACCTTCACCACTTGACAGCCGTACAACACCGCACCCTTGCTTCCCAAACCCTTCACCCCTCACCTGAACATCACCGAACCAAACACGTGTGCCATACTCTGTCCCAAAGCCTTCCCTTCCTCTGCCTGACCCGAGGTCTGAGCCACCTCGACACCGGCCCACCGCCGTCATCATCACCTAAGCACTTGCGCACATCCTCGGCAGCCTGTACTTCCATCCTCCACACTCAAGCATGCAACCCAAGGCCTAGCCCACGACCTCATCCCATCACGTGGCCTCCATCCACCACTTCATCGCCTCTCCGACCTATCCTCTCTGCAACATCCCAAGGCCACGACCCGACCGAGCTTCTTTTTCCTACCACCACCTAACCGATGACCAAACCTCCTCCACCCCGCGTGAAAACGTTCGCCCTCTAGCCACCAGTCAGCGTCATTCTCCCTGACAGCGTTAAGCTCCGCTTGTCGCCTTCTTCTTCCCACTCTCCAACGCATACCGACCTTCTTCCCGCCTAGTGGATAGGTATGTTCTTATAATTAGCATATGATATGCATAAGTTTTAAAGGTTACATTAACTGTTGGAGCATATTCATAGGTTAGATTAATAATATGATAGGTTCGCTTACATATGTAAGTTATACCTTGTTGCTATATTAGGTGTTCATACTTATATAGCTGGGTATGCACGTAAGTTTTGTGAAACTTTTGGTATTGCTAGATCTATATTTGATTTCAAATGTGTGTAATTGATTTTTATATTTATTTATTTGCGTTCAGATCTTTATCAAATCGATTTCAAAAAAAAAAAAAAAAATTTGTTTGTAATATGAGTTTGTATATATGCTGTGTACGTATACATATAGGTTTTGGAAAAGTTACTTTGAGCTGTTTTGCTTTTGTATATTGTGTTATTAAATAGTCTATATTATATTTTAGTTGTAAAAGTATGCATAAGGCTGCGAAAATATGTACAGTGGCGTTTGTTTCATATATACTATATTTAGGTACAGGGTATTATATATATGAATTTATAAAGGTTCGCATCATTTGTTGTCTGCATATAGGAGGGAGTATATATACGTTTTTAGCCTGCGCATGTACAGGCTTACATATGTTGTATGTTTTAAAATGTCGGCGTATATTTGTTTTGTTTTCTATTTTGTATTGCGGAACAGGAAGTTATATGTAAATGTGTATATACTGATTTAACAATATGCAAGTATTCTGTACGTATGCGGTCTGCATTCTTATATATATATTTCCTTAAAAATTTATATTAAAGATAGCTTTGTTTTATTTATGTGGGTTATTTAAACAATGATTGTGAAATACTTGTATATATTTTAAACTTAAAAGCGTCTGAATTGAGAGTATGATTTTTCATATACAGTTATATATTTAGGTTCGCTTATACCAACTATTTCATCGACTCCGTTCTGATTTGTTTCATCTATATTTTATCAGTTTTGATCGTTGGATTCGGGCCGATGTTGTTTTGCTTCGATTCGTCGTTAGATTTCTTTGTCCGTATCAGTGTGTATCTGTGTCATCTTCTCGTTCATCTCTAACCTCGAAAGGTGAGCACTCACTCACGATTAACGTTCTTTTATTTATTTAAATTTGATTTCAATTGAAACGACAATTGAAATATGCTGCTATTAGTTGATTGCACTGTTATATATATGCTATTACCTGTATCAGTTCACCTGTGACATCTGACACCATTATCTGTTATATATATGAAATGATAATCCAGTTTGGTTGTTAATTGATTGATTGTTGATGTTTATATTGGACGTTAAACTGTTAATGTAAATTGATAAATAGTATGCAATTGAACTCGATATAGAATAGTTAAATGTTTAAAATTGATTAGTTAAATTTGTATAATATGACCCCTTGGACTGTTAAATTTATTGACACGTAGGATTTGTTTAATTACATTTTGAACCACTGAATGTATGTTGTTAAATTGATGATGGATGAAATTGTAATTGAAGTGACAAGTGGAAACCGTAATGTAATAATCTTTAATCTACATGAAATGATAGTGTAGATTCTAGAAATAATTATATTAATTCGTACAAATAACAATGCGAATTAATACGGTTATTTCGGGATTATTTGAATTGATTATTGGATTGTTATTGATTGTTGTTATTGCTTGTTTATTTACTTTGACACCATCCCAGTTATCACACTGCAAGTTCCCTTTGTTATGTTTTGATTTTTGAATTGAATTGGAATCGGGTTGAAATGATAAATACCCAAAATTGAATTTTGACGTAGGATAGAAAATTAAATAAAACCCGATTGGTCAATAATTTGATTTAAAAAAATAAAACAAAGATTTTGTTTAAAAAATAATATGTTTGAAACGAAGTTGGAAATTGAATTTTTAAATGAAATTTAAATGTGGATATTTAATAATCTGAAATAAAATATTAAAATGAAATTGATAAAAGAACGGTGTTTAATTTGAGAAATGATTTAGTAATTAAGTTTGAAATTATTGAGTTTGAAATGATTTAATAATTAAGTTTGAAATTTAATTAAGTTTGAAATTATTAAACTTTGAAATTATTTAATAATTAAGTTTTGAATTATTTAATAATTAAATAAGATTGAATTATTTAATGATTAAATTGAATTGAACTCTTTAATAAGTAAAATTGAATTTTTGAATAAGTGAATTTTACTTCGTAAATAATTGAAATTGAGTTTCTTTATAAATTAAGTTTTGGACAATTATTTAAGTAAGTAAATAAGTGAAATGGAATTTCTTTAACAAGAAATGAAGATGTGATATTTTTGGAATTAATGTAAGACTTGTAATTGAAAGAATTGATTTGACGAATTTAATTTAATTCAAAATTGTAAGTTTTGAAATAAGGAAGTTGAATTTAAATAATGGATTTAATGAATTGGAAATTTAATAGAAATTGTTTTGAATGATAAAGTAACTTAACGAATATTGAATGAAATCGATAAATGAATTTGGAATTGATTTGAAGGTTAAATTGAATATAATGTAAATGATTTCGAAACGAAACTTATATACGAACTTGAATCAATATTTGAATCGTTTTAAGAGAAATTGAAATTGAATTATAAGATTTTGAAATTGTGAATTTTGAAGTTTGAAACGTAAATTTATGGAAATTGGTTTTTGAAAGACAAGTGAAATGTTGATTTACGAATTGAAATTGAAATTGAAATTGATTTGGTTTTGAAATATATAAACGACCAATCGGTGTAATAATTACGAAAGTTATTAAAGAGACCGGGATCGGTAATGGATATACTCTCTATCCGAACCGAAACCACTTTAATAACTATACGTGGAGTGTTGATCCAGAACGAAGTGGATGGTTTTGATGAACGCGTTGACTGAAGAAAGAGAACGATTTTGGATGACCCTTGACATGACTAAAACAGGAGCCGCGCCGGGCCATTGAGGTTCGCCACCTCTAGCGGACACACTTCTTCGATACCATATCTATTACTATTGTGATTCGATTTGGGTGCACCCCTTGATTTGGGAGTGTTGTTTCGCGGTGTTGGGGTAGTAGCTGCTATGCCCAACATCAGTCCGGATCACGCAACTACTAGTATCCTAGTTGGTATCGCCTCATGTACCTTGTCATACTGATTATCCTATTCGCGACCACTACGATTTTGATTTGTACCTTTAGTATATGGATTGCCCTCTGGTGACTTCCGGTTTTGGGGACACTACGGTCTTGTATATGCTTTTGGGAATAAACAGGTTAAGAGGTGTATGGGCCCTGCTTAACCCTATTTTGATATCTTTATATTACTGATAGACATTATCTACTTAGCGTACATTACTACATAGTAGATAGTTTAACGGATCCTTAAAGGATGGTTATTCCAAACATCTTTTGAGTTACTTGTATTTCAATTGTTATTTCACTTGAGTTGGATTTATTAATATAAGAATGTTAATCCTGACTCGAGTGTTTTGTGTTTTTGCTTTACGCTCGGGTCAGACTGAGTAGTTCAGCTTTCGAGACTCACCTTTGGAGTTGGAGCTTCACTTGGAGATCCAGCTATCTATCCAGCTTTCAGATATTCGATGATTCCAATGATGTATTCTGATTTGTATCTGATGTATCGTATTACTCTTCTGTTGTAAACTCTGATGTATTTTATATATTCATATAGTAGCTTCATGAACTACTATCTCTTTTATTTCCGCTGCACTTATTACTCTGTGTCTGTGATCTGTGATTATATTTATTTACTGTATATGTTCAGTTTTGCCAAATTTAAATTAACAACGCGGTATTTTGAGCAATTCAACTCCGGCATGAGTGTCTACCTATACACTTATAATGGATGCGAATGGTCCAAAATTCTGGGTCGTTACAGTTGGTATCAGAGCTTTGGTAGCTCTAGGCAAAACTCAACATATAGGGTAAATGTATTTACAGAATCACTCTCATTCGAGTTTCAATCTCTTCCCTTGACTCAATTTCTTTGAATTTTGGAACGTTCCCCTCGGTTCCGAAATTCATTCGTGTCTTTCACTATTCATCTTCTTTCAATTCCGGAGCACCCCATAACTCCATTTGAATGATATCTATAATAGATCGGCGGTCTCGCCAATCTTCGAATGATTCGTAAAGGAGTAAAACCCCTTTACAATAGACATCGATTTACCGGAGATTTCTATATCCTCGGTTTACGATGTTATCTATTCCCTGCTATACCTGAATCCCACCTCTTTAGATCGAGTGTTGATTTACCTCGGAATTCAGCATCGATCTTATTCTTGAAGTTACGGACGATCCGGTTAAGATTGCCCGTAAATTAAATTAGCTTATCCAACCCGATTCTGTCAATTGAATCATCTTATCTTTTCTTTCGAACTTGTATTTAAATCAGAATTCTTTTTAACTTGAGTCCATAAAATTTGAAACCCTATTCTTATTTTTTTGAAAATTCATTTCTGTATCGTCGAGCAAAGAAATGTATTTGTAAATTAATATTTAAAATGTTTTAAAGTATATTGTGTTGTTTGAGTTGTTGATGTTGATTTGGGTTTCCGATCGATTCGTCTGATCAACGCTATCGATAGGATTTCCAAAACACTTGAACAGAGCAAACTGACACAACATTGTTTTCAAATTTGGAAAATGAAATAAATTTGTTTGATTATATTGTGAAAATATAAGTAAAAAATTTCTGGAATTTAATAGGTTAATAAAATTGTTTGTTTGAAATGATAATATTTGATTATCATTTATTGTTCGAAATAAATTTATAAATACGGTTTATAAATTGATTTGGAATTTGAAATGAATTTAATTCAGAAATTTGAGAATTTAGTTTCCGGTGATTTCGAACTTTGGTCTTAAAATTTTCAAGTATATATTATTGAAAGTATTTTCGAATAGAAATCGTTTTCAAAGAATTTTAAATGTTGAAATCAGTGCTCTTCTCTTTGTCGTTGGAAAATAATTTCGGTGATGGCGGCCGCATCATCGACGTTCATTTTCGAGTTTCGAAGTGGAGATACTATTCTGTAGCTTTGCTATGGTTTTGTTTTGAAAAATATTTTGATTTAAATTTCTTTAGTATAATTTGATTTATATATATATATAGGCATCTTATTTTAAATTTAATTTGATTTGATATAAATATATTATATATATCTCTAAATTGTTTAAAGATAATCGGAAATCTAATTCTTAAATTTTGTTAAAAGATGATTTTAATTATAAATAAGACCAAAATTTGGGATAAATATTTAAACTTGAATAATTGAATTTGGAAAATTTTATTTGTATATTGTTCAACTGCATTCTAATACAACTTACCTAAATCATTCAGAAGTTTGAATATGTAATTGGATAATATATAAGATAAATTGAATTTATAAATAAAATTTGAGTGTTTATAATAAACGTTATATACTAAAATTTTATTATAAGGATGTTAATAGAGAGAAATAGAATAATAAGTTAATTGAATATAAGGTGAGACAAATAAATCTGTTTTGAAGGATTTAATAAATTGTAATTTGATTAACTTATGGAAATACCTTGAATTTAAAATCAATTATTGAATATAAATTAATTTAAATTCATATGGTTTAAATTAATTTATATGGTTTAAATATAGGTGATAAGATATATAGAGTGGAATAAACTTAATAAGGATTAAATTTGTTGAATAAAATATGAGTATAAAAAATGATTATACAAATTGATGATTTAGAAATTGTTAACTGAGGATAACTAGATAATGAATTTAGAAATAGATAGATTGATTTAACTTAGGTAAACAAATGGATTAAACCTGAATGTTGAATATTAATTAGTTTAATTTGAAATTTATATAGTTTTAAAATTAGTTGTTTATTTTGTTTTAAAGCTATTTTTTTCTTCCTGGTTGTTTCTATTCTCCTACCTCGTTCCTTTTCGGGGACGAAAAGTTTTGAGTGGGGGAGAATGTAACGACCCGTAAATTTCAATTGTTTTAATAACGTAATTAGTGGAAATTTTGCGAAATTTTAAACGATAAAATTTTGAAATATAACTTTGATATTTGGAATGCGTCTAATTAAACATAACAACTGGTAAATTTTCGTCCGAAAATATGAAAGTTTATTTCGCGCGTAAATTCACTTCAATTCAGTCAGTTAAAAATATAATGAAAATAAAACGTTTTCAAAACCAAAATATTTTTACATAGAAAAATTCTAAACCATCTTCTGAGCAAGATGTCAGTTTGTCGTTTTTCCAAATTCGGACATCTTTGGCTCCGTCGATCTTATTTTTCAACGTTTTTCTTGCATTTCCGCCAGTAGAAAAATTCGAATTTTATAAATTCAATCGTACCACTGATATCTGTATACTGTTTTGGCCGTATCGTCGCGCTGATCTTTGTGGAATATTCAATTCGATGTTTTGAAGTCGTGTTCGTTATTGAATCGATAATCGATCTCGTATCAGTACGTATCCGTTCGTGAACTTTGGTTTCCACCTACCCACCTGTTCGAAACCCAACAGCCAGTTGCTTTTATTACTGCCTAAATCACCGTGTCATTTCAGTGGCCATATGCTTTTATTTTATTTAAGAAATCCAAGTTTGGCTTTTGCAATTCCCACCGTTCAACGTATCGGTTCATTCATTGCATTGGTCCTTCCCAATTCCTTTTGTTCGTTCATTCATTTCCTTACCCATTTCTTTGTGGAACCTGGCATCATTTCTTCTTCCACTATCACAACCTACCTTCACCACTTGACAGCCGTACAACACCGCACCCTTGCTTCCCAAACCCTTCACCCCTCACCTGAACATCACCGAACCAAACACGTGTGCCATACTCTGTCCCAAAGCCTTCCCTTCCTCTGCCTGACCCGAGGTCTGAGCCACCTCGACACTGGCCCACCGCCGTCATCATCACCTAAGCACTTGCGCACATCCTCGGCAGCCTGTACTTCCATCCTCCACACTCAAGCATGCAACCCAAGGCCTAGCCCACGACCTCATCCCATCACGTGGCCTCCATCCACCACTTCATCGCCTCTCCGACCTATCCTCTCTGCAACATCCCAAGGCCACGACCCGACCGAGCTTCTTTTTCCTACCACCACCTAACCGATGACCAAACCTCCTCCACCCCGCGTGAAAACGTTCGCCCTCTAGCCACCAGTCAGCGTCATTCTCCCTGACAGCGTTATGCTCCGCTTGTCGCCTTCTTCTTCCCACTCTCCAACGCATACCGACCTTCTTCCCGTCTAGTGGATAGGTATGTTCTTATAATTAGCATATGATATGCATAAGTTTTAAAGGTTACATTAACTGTTGGAGCATATTCATAGGTTAGATTAATAATATGATAGGTTCGCTTACATATGTAAGTTATACCTTGTTGCTATATTAGGTGTTCATACTTATATAGCTGGGTATGCACGTAAGTTTTGTGAAACTTTTGGTATTGCTAGATCTATATTTGATTTCAAATGTGTGTAATTGATTTTTATATTTATTTATTTGCGTTCAGATCTTTATCAAATCGATTTCAAAAAAAAAAAAAATTTGTTTGTAATATGAGTTTGTATATATGCTGTGTACGTATACATATAGGTTTTGGAAAAGTTACTTTGAGCTGTTTTGCTTTTGTATATTGTGTTATTAAATAGTCTATATTATATTTTAGTTGTAAAAGTATGCATAAGGCTGCGAAAATATGTACAGTGGCGTTTGTTTCATATATACTATATTTAGGTATAGGGTATTATATATATGAATTTATAAAGGTTCGCATCATTTGTTGTCTGCATATAGGAGGGAGTATATATACGTTTTTAGCCTGCGCATGTACAGGCTTACATATGTTGTATGTTTTAAAATGTCGGCGTATATTTGTTTTGTTTTCTATTTTGTATTGCGGAACAGGAAGTTATATGTAAATGTGTATATACTGATTTAACAATATGCAAGTATTATGTACGTATGCGGTCTGCATTCTTATATATATATATTTCCTTAAAAATTTATATTAAAGATAGCTTTGTTTTATTTATGTGGGTTATTTAAACAATGATTGTGAAATACTTGTATATATTTTAAACTTAAAAGCGTCTGAATTGAGAGTATGATTTTTCATATACAGTTATATATTTAGGTTCGCTTATACCAACTATTTCATCGACTCCGTTCTGATTTGTTTCATCTATATTTTATCAGTTTTGATCGTTGGATTCGGGCCGATGTTGTTTTGCTTCGATTCGTCGTTAGATTTCTTTGTCCGTATCAGTGTGTATCTGTGTCATCTTCTCGTTCATCTCTAACCTCGAAAGGTGAGCACTCACTCACGATTAACGTTCTTTTATTTATTTAAATTTGATTTCAATTGAAACGACAATTGAAATATGCTGCTATTAGTTGATTGCACTGTTATATATATGCTATTACCTGTATCAGTTCACCTGTGACATCTGACACCATTATCTGTTATATATATGAAATGATAATCCAGTTTGGTTGTTAATTGATTGATTGTTGATGTTTATATTGGACGTTAAACTGTTAATGTAAATTGATAAATAGTATGCAATTGAACTCGATATAGAATAGTTAAATGTTTAAAATTGATTAGTTAAATTTGTATAATATGACCCCTTGGACTGTTAAATTTATTGACACGTAGGATTTGTTTAATTACATTTTGAACCACTGAATGTATGTTGTTAAATTGATGATGGATGAAATTGTAATTGAAGTGACAAGTGGAAACCGTAATGTAATAATCTTTAATCTACATGAAATGATAGTGTAGATTCTAGAAATAATTATATTAATTCGTACAAATAACAATGCGAATTAATACGGTTATTTCGGGATTATTTGAATTGATTATTGGATTGTTATTGATTGTTGTTATTGCTTGTTTATTTACTTTGACACCATCCCAGTTATCACACTGCAAGTTCCCTTTGTTATGTTTTGATTTTTGAATTGAATTGGAATCGGGTTGAAATGATAAATACCCAAAATTGAATTTTGACATAGGATAGAAAATTAAATAAAACCCGATTGGTCAATAATTTGATTTAAAAAAATAAAACAAAGATTTTATTTAAAAAATAATATGTTTGAAACGAAGTTGGAAATTGAATTTTTAAATGAAATTTAAATGTGGATATTTAATAATCTGAAATAAAATATTAAAATGAAATTGATAAAAGAACGGTGTTTAATTTGAGAAATGATTTAGTAATTAAGTTTGAAATTATTGAGTTTGAAATGATTTAATAATTAAGTTTGAAATTTAATTAAGTTTGAAATTATTAAACTTTGAAATTATTTAATAATTAAGTTTTGAATTATTTAATAATTAAATAAGATTGAATTATTTAATGATTAAATTGAATTGAACTCTTTAATAAGTAAAATTGAATTTTTGAATAAGTGAATTTTACTTCGTAAATAATTGAAATTGAGTTTCTTTATAAATTAAGTTTTGGACAATTATTTAAGTAAGTAAATAAGTGAAATGGAATTTCTTTAACAAGAAATGAAGATGTGATATTTTTGGAATTAATGTAAGACTTGTAATTGAAAGAATTGATTTGACGAATTTAATTTAATTCAAAATTGTAAGTTTTGAAATAAGGAAGTTGAATTTAAATAATGGATTTAATGAATTGGAAATTTAATAGAAATTGTTTTGAATGATAAAGTAACTTAACGAATATTGAATGAAATCGATAAATGAATTTGGAATTGATTTGAAGGTTAAATTGAATATAATGTAAATGATTTCGAAACGAAACTTATATACGAACTTGAATCAATATTTGAATCGTTTTAAGAGAAATTGAAATTGAATTATAAGATTTTGAAATTGTGAATTTTGAAGTTTGAAACGTAAATTTATGGAAATTGGTTTTTGAAAGACAAGTGAAATGTTGATTTACGAATTGAAATTGAAATTGAAATTGATTTGGTTTTGAAATATATAAACGACCAATCGGTGTAATAATTACGAAAGTTATTAAAGAGACCGGGATCGGTAATGGATATACTCTCTATCCGAACCGAAACCACTTTAATAACTATACGTGGAGTGTTGATCCAGAACGAAGTGGATGGTTTTGATGAACGCGTTGACTGAAGAAAGAGAACGATTTTGGATGACCCTTGACATGACTAAAACAGGAGCCGCGCCGGGCCATTGAGGTTCGCCACCTCTAGCGGACACACTTCTTCGATACCATATCTATTACTATTGTGATTCGATTTGGGTGCACCCCTTGATTTGGGAGTGTTGTTTCGCGGTGTTGGAGTAGTAGCTGCTATGCCCAACATCAGTCCGGATCACGCAACTACTAGTATCCTAATTGGTATCGCCTCATGTACCTTGTCATACTGATTATCCTATTCGCGACCACTACGATTTTGATTTGTACCTTTAGTATATGGATTGCCCTCTGGTGACTTCCGGTTTTGGGGACACTACGGTCTTGTATATGCTTTTGGGAATAAACAGGTTAAGAGGTGTATGGGCCCTGCTTAACCCTATTTTGATATCTTTATATTACTGATAGACATTATCTACTTAGCGTACATTACTACATAGTAGATAGTTTAACGGATCCTTAAAGGATGGTTATTCCAAACATCCTTTGAGTTACTTGTATTTCAATTGTTATTTCACTTGAGTTGGATTTATTAATATAAGAATGTTAATCCTGACTCGAGTGTTTTGTGTTTTTGCTTTACGCTCGGGTCAGACTGAGTAGTTCAGCTTTCGAGACTCACCTTTGGAGTTGGAGCTTCACTTGGAGATCCAGCTATCTATCCAGCTTTCAGATATTCGATGATTCCAGTGATGTATTCTGATTTGTATCTGATGTATCGTATTACTCTTCTGTTGTAAACTCTGATGTATTTTATATATTCATATAGTAGCTTCATGAACTACTATCTCTTTTATTTCCGCTGCACTTATTACTCTGTGTCTGTGATCTGTGATTATATTTATTTACTGTATATGTTCAGTTTTGCCAAATTTAAATTAACAACGTGGTATTTTGAGCAATTCAACTCCGGCATGAGTGTCTACCTATACACTTATAATGGATGCGAATGGTCCAAAATTCTGGGTCGTTACAATACTCTAGTCCGCGCTTTGGGGACTTAGAGTATTCTATTCCGCTTCAGGGACTTAGAGATTTTTCTCAAGTAGTTTATACTCTAGTTCGCGCTCTGGGGACCTCAGAGTACTCTAGTCCGCTTTAGGGACGTAGAGATTTTTCTTAAGTCGTTTATACTCTAGTCCGTGCTCTGGGGACTCAGAGTACTCTAGTCCGCTTCAGGGACGTAGAGATTTTTCTCAAGTCGTTTATACTCTAGTCCGCGCTCTGGGGACTCAGAGTACTCTAGTCCACTTCGGGGACGTAGAGATTTTTCTCAAGTCGCTTATACTCTAGTCCGCGCTCTGGGGACTCACAATACTCTAGTCCGCTTCATGGACATAGAGATTTTTCTTAAGTCGTTTATACTCTAGTCCGCGCTCTGGGGACTCAGAGTACTCTAGTCCGCTTCAGGGACGTAGAGATTTTTCTGAAGTCGTTTATACTCTAGTCCGCGCTCTGGGGACTCAGAGTACTCTAGTCTGCTTCAGGGACTTAGAGATTTTTCTCAAGTCGTTTATACTCTAGTCCGCGCTCTGGGGACTCGGAGTACTCTAGTCCGCTTCAGGGACGTAGAGATTTTTCTCAAGTCGTTTATACTCTAGTCCACGCTCTGGGGACCTTAGAGTACTCTAGTCCGCTTCAGGGACGTAGAGATTTTTCTTAAGTCGTTTATACTCTAGTCCGCGCTCTGGGGACTCAGAGTACTTTAGTCCGCTTCAGGGACTTAGAGATTTTTCTCAAGTCGTTTATACTCTAGTCCTTGCTCTGGGGTCTCAGAGTACTCTAATCCGCTTCAGGGACTTAGATATTTTTCTGAAGTCGTTTATACTCTAGTCCGCACTCTGGGGACTCAGAGTACTCTAGTCCGCTTCAGGGACTTAGAGATTTTTCTCATGTCATTTATACTCTAGTCCGCGCTCTGGGGACTCAGAGTACTCTAGTCCGCTTCAGGGACTTAGAGATTTTTATTGAGAGCAGTCGTATTTCCACCCATTTGATTTGTATTTCGTTTACCGTATTGAGGCAAATGTCGTCGAATGAATGGTCGAACCGCGTTTGCTCATGGAATGGGACTCTGCCCCAGCATCAAGGACAAAACTTGAAAAATGGACGGTCAACTCTCGTCCGCTTGGTGATTATAGCTCTTCCAATCAAGTCAAGGAAGGAGGTATATGATAGATGGTTGGATCACATCCACGCTGGGGTTGAATAATCAAGTCTCGCACAATTTGCTTTGTATCTCTTTCTAGAAAACTAGGATAATGGATCACCAAGTAAACAAAGTAAGTTGCATATGTTTCAAGGTGTAGTCGTGTCCATGTATTGAGAGCGATGGTTAACGAGTAGGAAGTCCACCACAGCTACTTCAAGTCGGGCTTTCGAACAACCTTTTGTGTTCAGGGTAGGATTTGATGTGTAGATGATCAAATCACGTCCACTTTAGACAGATCCCGACATTACTGAGCTTCAGGAGAGGCACCTGTAGTTTGTCCAACTTTGTTCTATGACTCGATTGGAGTTGATGATCAGGCCATATTCATTCCAAGCCTTGTTTAGGTCTCCAAGGCAAATGTGGAGTTCGATGAATGGATGGTCAGTCATGTTGGCTTTGTGTTGGGCTTTGACCGTGATAAGCTTTTCAATCTCTAGTCCTTGGCCCCAAATCAAAGGCACATGGTTGATGATGAGCGATCGAATCATGCTCGTCTTGATGAAACTCCACAAATTCGATTAAGGTTTGCGTGGATTGGTTGGCGGCCAACTCTGAGTACTTGGTCACCTGCATCGTTTTGGAAGAAGTTTAGTTTAAGTCGGTCATAATTTAAAGCACAATTGAAATAGAAATAGAAATAATCCGAAGAAGATTGGTATAAATCTCGTTAATAAGTGGAGCAGCATTGTGTGCTTTTCAACTCTACCCCTAGCCCCTTCTAGCGGGATGTCGACTACCAACAGTTCAATTATTAATTAGAGTTCTTTATTGATGGGGATCCAAAGTTCCTGGCTTACCATTCTACAAGGCGTGCATATACTATTGAAGCTTTCCTTTCCAAATCAGCTTTTCGATCATACCTCAGAGGTGTTTGTAATCGTCAGTGTTAGGATCAATGTGCATCTTGGAATATACAACATTCCCCTGATTTTCTCTGGACTTCAGTGGACTCTCCCGAGGTTGGTTTTCAATACCATTCTGAGTCACGAGTCTCCAAGTAGAGGCTATCGATCGAATCTTTCAAAGAGCATATGAGTCGAATTTTGTGATCTTATTTTTTCTACTGAAATCAGTGTCCTTAGCCGATGGGCCTGCATTTCTATTTTTTCCTAGTCTACTCCACTCCTCCTCATTTTGGTTCCAATTCATTTTGTAAAAGAAATGATCCATGGTCATAGGAGGCTCTCCAGCTAACCAGATGCTAAAATATATTTGGAGGTCGACTCCCCTCGAGAGCGATCAGTATGATATCCTTCTTAGCATTTGGAACAAATTACTTAGAGTCAAACATTGGTTTGCTTGGAGTCACTAAATTCGAAGTGCTGGGTCAGCGAAGAATTGTGTGTGGAGTCATCTTGGCGCTTGCCTAGAGTCATATCATCTATGTTGCCCAACCTTTGGGAGTATCGTTTGAGTAGCGGTTGCTTGTCCGTTCCCTTGTTGCCATTCAGAAGCTACCGCTGGATCCACTTTGCTCTGGTCGATCATGGGATGTATGGAAAGTGGAGTTCCTTTATTAGCTTCTTTTTCAAAAATTTGGGTCGTACCCGAAAATATTTTTTTTATTTTTTTTGAAAATAGGGGTCGTATAAGAGACCGGTGTAACTTAAGTTTGGATCGGCTAAGCATGGCTCGGCCTGGATGCGGCTCGGCATAGGGATGCGGCTCGGCCTGGATGTCGTTCGGCATAGGGATGCGGCTCAGCCTGGATGCCATTCGACACAGGGATGCGGCTCGGCATAGGGATGTGGCTCGGCCTGGATGCCGCTCGGCATAGGGATGCCGCTCGGCATAGGGATGCCGCTCGGCCTGGATGCCGCTCGGCATAGGGATGCCGCTCGGCATAGGGATGCCGCTCGGCCTGGATGCCGCTCGGCATAGGCTTTTTCTAGAGCGGTCGGCATACGCCTTTTCTGAAGCGGTCGGCATACGCCTTTTCTGAAGCGGTCGGCATACGCCTTTTCTGGAGTGGTCGGCATAAGCCTTTTCTGGGGCGATCGGATGAATTGCCTTCAGAGGAGGGTAGACCTTCATTCAACTTGAGTGCAAACTTCAACGTCCAATCCCCAGATCTTGCGTAGACTTGGTTTCTCGGACTACGGCTATCAACTTCCTTTAGATTTCTTTCAAATCTGAGTAGAATAGGAAGTTTCCTAGTAAACAACTGGATCTATCTCGCGAATATGGAAATCCACTAGTAGACGATGAGATCCGATCAAGCTGAGAATTCAACTCTCAATGAAAGCACCGAAGTGTTAGCACCAAAATTGGTCACTAACCTCGTTGATAAAGATTGTGTAGAGAGATTAATGAAGAAGATGAATTAGAATTGAAAAATAGTGTAATTCAATGCCAAAAGAACAACAAAAATGAGAACACCAGATTTATACTGGTTCGACGTAACTGCCTACGTCCACTTTGGGTTTTGATCTTTATTGCTTTCACAAGTAGTTGAATACAAATACAATCCGTATATTAATGACTTGAATACAAGTTTGAACTGAAAATAATAAGCCTTGAAAGTGGCAGAGTCTCCCCAGTGTTCTCCCAAAAAAGGTCCTCTTTCAGCATGCCTCTGCCCCTCTATTTATAGACGAAGATGGGTTGGACTTCCCTCACGGGCCTAGGGACAAGGTACCTTGGCCCATAGTAGATGACTACTGCGCACCATTCCATGCAAGCCGAACGAGACATGCCGGACGAGACAAGCCGGACCACATTTGGCCGAACTAGGAACTATGTGCTATCGTGGCTGAACGACGTTTGCCGAGCGAGGCATGCCGAGCGACGCCCTCACTCAAGGTTGAATGTTAACCTTTTCTTCGACTTGTGCGATATCCTGATGACGAGAGATGAGTGTAGGCCAGGCGATAATCGTATGCCGAACAAGAGACTTGTGCCTAGTAAGGTCTGAAGACAGACGAATCCCTGCATGCCGAACGAGGTTCCATGCCGAGCGAGGTTCCGTGCCGGTCGAGGCTCTACGCCGAGCGAGACTTTTGGTGCCGGATGAGGTTGTGTGCCGATCGAGGTTGTGTGCCGATCGAGGCTGTGTGCCGAACGATGGCTTTGCATGCCGAATGGGAACTCTGTGCCGAGCCTCTCGTTACCGGGTCAAATAACCAGTTAACAGTTATGCAAACCGATATATATATATATATATAGGCTGTCACAATTTTATATTCTAGACTCATATAAATATAAGCTAACTAAAATTCATACAATAACAATTACATTTCTAAACAGTTTCACTTTATAAAAACTATTACACCATAATATATACATCTAAATTCTTATACCAGCTTACTTCTATAGCTCACAATACATATACACTAACTTATATGTATACAAAAGAATAATCTTGAAAATGTACATAACAAATCATATAAACTGTTGAAAATATATATATAAACAGTACTCTTTTATACATACAGTACTTATATAATATAAAATAGCTTATATAAATATCTATCTATACTATAACGGTTGTACATAAAATATAGTATACACAAAGCAAGCACCTTTGTACATATATTCGCATTCTTATGTATACTTTATAAATACATTATATATATATAGACTGGTCGACAGTTTTATAACACAATATATACAAGCAAAACAGCTCAAAAGCAGCATTTCCAAAACCTATATACATTAGAACTTAAAGCTTCATATAACTGATATAGATTCAACTTAAAATAAGACTGCCAAACTATTACTTTTAAAACTGTATACATATATACCACAACAATATAAATCAACTCATACAATAAATAGTATGCTATAAATGTAAACTATTATGAGTTTCTTCAATAAGCCTCATTAGACTGCACATAAATGTATGTAATTATATATATACAACCTTATACATGTATATAGATCGAATTATATGCTTCATAAAATATACGATATGTAAACTGTTAAATTGTATAAACTGCAAAGAAGAACCAATAAAACTATAGATATATATATATATATATATATATATATATATTCTTTTATATGAAATCGCACAAAAATAATACTCTGTATCTAAATATATATCATTGTAAACATGTATAATGCTATAAACAACTTTGTAAGATTAAAACTATAAACTACACAACTGTAAAATATATATAAAAACCAGTATATATAACTTTATAAACATACGAAAACTCACGGCATAATATATAAATATACCCATTGAAAATACTAACAACCCATATATATACACAATCTAATATAATATATAAGATATATATATATATATAATACCTTTATATATAAAAGAGGGGACAAGAGTTGCTAGCACGGCTTGAGCTCGGGTGGTGCGAAGAACAACGGAGGAAGAAATGTGGTGCACTGGAAGGAAGGAGGCTCGGCCACGAAGATGGGTCGATGAGGGGAAAATGAGAAGGTGAACGTGGAGTTGCGTGCACGTGGGGCTGTGCGCATGAGTATTTGGCGAGTGGGAAGGCGAGGGCTGCGGAGGTTGAGAGAAAGAGAGGGCGGATGAGGCGGTGGGCGTAGGGGTCGAACGGTGGAGGTCGGTGGCTGAAGGGCAGAGGCGGGCTTCGACTGCTGTGAAATTTCATGAAAGGGAGGAGAGTTTGGCTCGGCATCGGCTGCTTCGTGCAAATGAAAGGAGAAGAGGCACGGCAGCCGAGTGGAAGGTGGAATGGTAAAAGCCCGGATTTGAATTCTGTAAATTATTAATTAGTAGTGGTCAATGGTTATACAGTGGAATAGAAAGAGACTAGTGGATGTTCGTTTCTAAAACGTACAATTGAAAGGTCACAAACTCAAAAGACAAAATACAGAACCGATACGGTTATCGGTACACGGGTTCCGCCGCGTACCAGTCACCGAAACACAGAAGTGAATATATCACGTAGATCAGCATGACGAGACGATCAAAGCGGTATACATATATCAGTAGTACGACCATCCGATCGAAAGTCGATATCGGTACCGAAAATGCTGCTATTTCGCCGAAAATAAGATCGACGGAGCAATAACAGTCAAAATTTGGAGAAACAAAAGATGACGTCTCATTCAGAAGATGATTTACAAATTTATTGTATAAAAATATTCAGCTTTGGAAAATAATTTATTATTATCAAATTTTAACTGATTTAAACTGAAATAAAATTATACAAGAAAATAAACTTCCATATTATCTGATGAAAAATTACCATTAGCTATGTTTAAATTGACGTATTCCAAATATTAAATTTTTATTTCAAAATTTTATTATTTAAAATTTCACAAAATTTCAATTAAATGTATTAATAAAACAAATAAAATTATTAAAAATTTACGGGTCGTTACACTTTCGATCAGATAAAATTTACGGGTCTAAACTGGCGTTACAATCTCTCTCCGTCCCTGCTCCAGAACCACGTCTGCAGGCTTTGTGCCTCAATGGTACAATGGATACCTTTTACAAAAATGATATCATCCAAATCCCAAGCTTCGCCTTGCATCCTTTGCTTATGTGGATCTTCCCGTACCCTATACCGAAATACGAATATCTCTAACTGATACTCCTGCCGAATTGCCATTGGCTACCAAAGGGACCTATCAAGAGCCACAACTATATTGTGGACTCCCCTGAAAACAAATATCTCAAAAGAAATTGGCTTGTAAGTCCTATCGCAACACCTAAAAGTACAATTTAATAGTGTATGACCTACTCTAGACCGACGTCTCGGTGTCTCTCTGCCCCTACTCCAGGACCACGTCTGTAGGTATTTTCCTTAATAGTACAATGGATTCCTTTTTTAAAACTGATATCATCCAAATCTCGAGCTTCGCCTTGCATGTGGATCTTCCCGTACCTTGTACCGAAATATGAATATCTATAACCAATACCCATGCCGAATTGTCATTAGCTAACAAAGAGACCTATGAAGAGCCACAATTATATTATGGACTCCCCTGAAAACCAACACCTCAAAAGAATTTAGCCTGTAGATCCTGTTGATGCACCTAAAAATACAATGCAACAGTGTATGACCTACTCTAGTTTAGCATCCTAGTCTCGTTCTACCCGTGCTTTGGGACCGCATCTGCAGGTCATGTGCCTCAATGGTATAATGGATTCCTTTGACAAAATCGGTATTTTTTTTGAATGTCAATGGATAAGCAATTTGGATTTAAGCTATCGCATGTTATTAAACTTCACTAGAACTCTGAAGCCCCCATCAAGATAGAACATTCTCTAGGATTTGCCTAAACAAAACCGGAAGATCTTTGAGCCCAAACAACTTCTCCAAAATACAAACACTGAACCCGGATCCGGACCTCAAAACAGTTCCTTTTAACAAAGCTCTATTAACACGTATGCTCGCTAATACAAGACAAATATATATATCCCAAGGTCAAAGCCAAGAGGTGCATACTAACTCCGCTCAATCATACATGCTCACAAGATGTAACCGTGCAACCAACCACTACATCGATATCGTATCCGATCGTTATTGATTGCATACGTACCCTCTTTACATTGCATCCAAATCCCCATTATCCCATATTCTTCTTGAAGTCAAGCCAAAGCATCGCGTCAAACTACATCCGAAACCAGGGAAGAAACCACCGTCAACTCGCCTATCGGTCGTATTATAGCTTTATATCACTTAATTAATCTATTTAAATTTAGCTATCAATAAAGCCTCAAAATATTATATAGCTCATGTATAAATATGTATGTGTGTGTGCATGTATGTATATATGTATACACATATATCACAAACCATTTCTTAGGGTCTAAAGTTAATAAATCATGTTATAACAATATTCAGGATTTTATAACCTTAATCAAAACCTATTAAATAATAAAATACTTAATTATAATTTCTAACTTCTTACATCACCTTTATAGAAATTCACTAGTTAGTAATTATTGATTTACACTATAATAAACCAATATCAAGACCAGATAAACTTCAAATCCATTTTAATACAGCTTTAATCTACCTAAATCATTATTTTAGCCTTACAACATATTTTAAAAGTCAAACTTCTAGTTTCTTATTAGTAATAAAATATATATAATAATATTTATATCACTAATATAACTACAAATTAGAGTTTTAATTAATTTATAACCATGTTATAAATTAGTATCAACTCCGTCTAATTCTATTCAATACAAACAGAACACCATTTCTATATATATGGGATATTAATCAATTATCTTGAATATCTACTCAAACCAATCCAATCAAATGGAAGATAATTACTTACATATATTATTCTACCTATTCTAGGTAATATTTTTCAATATATATAATTAGAGGAATTTATACCAAAATATAAATTCAAAGTTATAATTCTGCTTGCTTAAACTATCATTCTCAAATGTTTGAATCCAGTCTAACCCAAACTATGTCGTAGATAATCTAACAATGAGTGCAACGACGTAGACCGCATCTCGATTGGACTTCGTATGCAAAATATATGAATTAAATATGAAACGAATGATTAGTATATTAATTAATTTATAACTAAAACACTGATTAACTTCCTCCACTAATCCATCTTCCCCAACACTTCCATGTGCATGTGCACTACCCATTTTCGTGTACCATCTTCCTCTAAATTCTAGCTCAAAACTTCATGAAACGACGAACGGTCGATTCCTTCATGCTCCATTTCGCACGCACTCCGCGAAATATCCTAGCATCTCAATCTCGTCCCCCTCGATGCAAAATTGACATTTTATTCCCTTTAACGCTATATAAAGTCACGATTACATAGAGAGGATTGAAGTTCAAGTGGATACCGCCTATGGATGCGCACCTCCAAGAGAAGAACAACCATGCTCTTCGCTTCACCCAACGCTTTCTTAATCAACACCTAAGTCGAACCCTAGCCAACGGCCAAAGATGTCGACCACCCCCAAACCTTGCCACACCTACCATCGCCTATACCACTGTGATTCTCACCTCTCCCTGAGTCCAATGGATCCAACCTCATCGACATTCATGACCTATAACTCTCGATTTAATTAGAAAAGGGGTAGCAGCCTTTTTTATTTCTGCAAAAATGAGAGAGAGGGAACGAATAAAATATCTGATAGGGGAGGTGATTATATAATATAAAAAAAATATTTTATTTGATTTCTCAAATACATCACCACAAGTTTCAAGCTTGTACGATTATACGGTACACTGGATCATCACAAAACTCATCGGTGCACATCACCTCATTTTTTCGGTCCCGATGGTATAAATTTCACCGCTATTTGTGACTGCGCTCCAAGATAATAATTTCACGCATTTCAAGGTCGTTTTGGCCATCGGACGGCCTGATTTCAAAAATTCTTCAACCTTACATCTCATAACGTAGACGTCGTCCCAGAAACATAAGTCGCAAGTCGAGATCCCACTAGACTCGAATACGCATGTATTTTTATAAAATATGTATAACGGTACATAAATCTTAAAAATACTATGACTCCAAATATAACAATATTTATACACATTTTAATTCGCGGCGTCGATCCTGACTCAATGGAAGTGGTCTCAAGTCCTAATTCAACTGTATTAAGAAGTCAGATTTCTGGACCTTCAATTAATTAATAATTCAATATTTAAGTTAACGATTTAAATATCCTATCATTAAAAATGCGGATCCCTTAAATGTATTTCATCCTCAAAATTCCAATGAGTATGAAAATACAACCTGACCAAAAATTTCCAAGCATCAGCTTCGGACAATCTTGGCAGTTTTTCCCTTATGCGGTTAGTGTTACCGGAACTTCCAAAGCATATAATCTATCTTCAAACCACTTGGATTTCAAAACCTCTTGTCTTGAAAAATTTGACCGCAACTCCTTTGCTTAGCTAGATCTGAAAAAATCTCAAAACAACACACACATCTCATATTTGAAGCATCTCATATCTGAGGACATAGAAGCATATACATATATATGTATGTATGTATGTATTGAAAATGGGTTCTCTATTAATAACGAAAAGAATACTAAGGATTCCACCTCCTTTAAAAACCTTGCTACAGTAGCAAGGAAAAAGAGTGACAATTCTTATACATTTTCATACAACAAAATCAAAAAAATTAAAGAAATACACCACCATACACACTCCTACGTACAACAAGCCCAATAACAAATAGTAATAATGAAACTTAAAAATGCACCGCACTTCATTATCATGGACCAAACTCGATATTCTAGCTTCAAAGTAAATCCATGTCTTCCTGCTTAATTTCCTCAAATCGATTATAAAATTAAGCTCTTATCTCCACTTCAATCATCTTTCCCCTCTATTCTACAATGAAACTCCTTCCCTCCAAATATATGTTGTTTCTCTCCAACCATACGTTGTGAATAAGCATAGCAGCGTCTGTAAATGTTATCTCTTATCCAATTCCTTTATGATCAAAGCGATTAGTGACGAAGTGCAGCTCTTCGAACAAAGTTGGATCGGGAACTGTTGGCAGGCGAAGATGGTTTCTTACTTGATTCCAAAGATAAGTACTACAATTACATTTTAAAAAATAAGCGTGTATATGTCTTCATTTCATGATTGCATAAAACACATTATGTTGAGTTTAGAGTTCCCCATTAATGTATTCTACCTTTTGTAGGTAGGCATCCCATACATGCTTTATAAGCTATAAAACTAAACTTTTTAGTCGTAATTCAATGTCAAATTAACTTACCACAACTAATAGTAGGTGCTTGTCTGATTTTATTCCACACTGATGAGAAATGAAAACTACTTGAATCTATGATTTTCTAGTAGTCACAATTTTGATTTGATGCAATATTGATTTGTGAAATAATATTAGCCAACTCTCTGGTAGATGATAATTTCTCAGGATGAAAACACTACAACAAAAAGACCTTATTACAACTGTATTTTTACAACTAACAAAAAATGCCAGTTGTAATAAAGGTTTTTTACAACTCTTTTTTTTAGAAAGTTGTAATAAACTTATTTTCAACAACTCTTTTACTTTGCCAGTTGCAATAGATGTCTATTACAACGTTTCTTTTTTGCCAATTGTAATATATGCATATTTTTAACAACTTTTCTTTTTTGCATGTTGTAATATATGCCTATTACAACTATTGCATTTGCCAGTTGTAATAGGTGTCTATTTTTAACAACTCTTCTTTTTGGTCAGTTGTAATAAATGTCTATTACAACCTTTTTCTTTTGTCCGTTATAATAATTAATTAATAATTATAATTAAATTATAATAATTAATAATTAATGATTAATAATTAACAGTTTATAATTTTTTTATTAATAATTAACAATTACTATTAAATAATGATAATTAATAATTAATTTGAAAATATGAAATAATTAACATTAATAACTAATAAATAATAATTTATAATTATTATTAAATAAATAAGAATTAATTTTTAATAGTGAATAATTAATAATTATGAATTAATATTCAATATTAATAATTAAGAAGTAATACTGAATATTTAATATATTAATAATAACTCTTCAATAATTAAAAATTAATATATTAATGAATTAATAATTAATAACAATTAATAAATAATAATTCATTTTTAATAATTAATATTTAATAATTAATATTAATAATTAATAATTAGGAAGTAATAGTTAATAATAATTAAGAAGTAATAATTAATAATTAATTTTTGATAATTAATAATTATTATTTAGTAATTATTTTTTGATAATTAATCAATAAAAAAATAATAAATATTTAATTATTAATTAATAATTTATAAATAATTATTACAATTAAATAATAGTAACTAATAATCTATAATCAATAATTATTTTCATATTTGATAATTTATTATAATCAATTGTTTGTAATTGTAAATTATTGTTAATATTTATTAATTACATTTAATAATTAATAAATAATATTAAATTATTAACAATTATATTTTATAATAATTACTATTAATATTTAGTACTTAATTTAATAATTAAAAATAATAATTATCATTAAATAGTTATTAATTAAGAGTTATATTTAATATTTAACAATCAATAATTAATGTTTAATAATAAAAATTTGATGAAAATAATATTTAATCAAAAATTACAAGTTTGCAACTTTGCAACTCTGTATGACGCAGAGTACCGTAAGTTTTCTTTATGCTTCAAATCCAAATTTTTGATTTTAAATCAAAAAATTTCACTCCAAACAAAATTCCCGCCCTCTTTTCCTCTATAATTTCATCTCCCGCCTGCATCACTGAACCCCTAAATTCCAAATGCTTCCCCTAAGTTTTCCAACTCACTACCATACTAATTCATCCTTGTCCATTCTCCTTTCTCCCTATTCTCCACATCCAAAGCGATTCACACTAACCCTAGCTCCCTTCATTTCCTTCGTTATCCCTTCACCATTGCCTCCACTGCTGCCTTCAACGTCATGTATGCTCCGTTTGGTTTACTCGACGCCGTGTATGCCAAGTATGGTAAAAAAAAGCGAGTCGGTGCATTTCCATTCGTTAAAACTATAGAATACCTATTTTCTAGAAAGTTTTATATTCCTAAACCTTAATTTCCCATTTCCAACCCTTTGAGGCAATAATGGAACATATAGCTGCGATAGAATAAAAGATAGTATTAGATAGAATAAGGAAGAAGCTCCAAGATGTAAACGTGGCTGCTCAGATTCATCTCCAACCAATCCAAGATCATGTCAATTTCAATCTTCAAGTAATCGTTCTTTTTTTTTGTCGATCATTTGCCTGTACTGTACTTTGATCTATTTGTTGCTTTTTGGACTTATGAAGTTGGTTAATCTCATTGCAAATTGGGAAAAATGTGGATGGAAGTTTGATTGTCCTGGTGCAGTGGAACGTGAATAAAAGACCAAATTTTTTGTGCAGTTGGTTCAGTTGGTATGCGATTAAATTAAAATAATAACATGGAAGGGTTAATAATGGCTTATTTGGTGAAGTTAAGATCGTTGTTATTGCTTTAGTTGGAATGTTGTTTCAGTCCTTTTCCAAAATTTGTGTTGGGAAGGAGGTCATACTCCTTTAATGGAGATGTCTATTATCTTCGTGGGCACCAGAGCCGTTCATAACATCCTCTGTCGCATAGGCCAACCTCGTGCCATTTCTCAAATCGTCGTAAGTTTTCCTGCGTTTATATATAAATTGTTTAAACATATCTCTGCATCTGACATGTGAACATAGACCTATATATCAAATGAAAAGTAAGCTGAAAAATAAACAATTAATATTGGACAAAATATTTTGTTTTTCAAAATACAATAGTTTATAAAAAAACTTCTAGTTTTAATTAATCTTCTACTAATCTCCACCTCAACGATTAATCTTTAATCCATTCTTACCACCTAGCATCCGCCTGATGGTTTTTACAACCTTGGATGGGAAAGGCGGACGCTTGTTCAAGAGGCTTCTAATAAAGATTGCAGATTTATAACATGTCTATCCTGATTTTTGTATTATTATGTCCTGTAAGCGACTGGTGTAAGTGTTTTTGCGGTTTAAATTACAAGCGACCTCTGATTAACCTTTGAGTCACGGCCCTGTTTTAGAAGGCATGAGGTAGGGTGTATGTAGTAACATCCTAACTAGGACTGTACCTATATGAAATTTCTAATCTTTTGTTGCCACATGCTATATAGGTAGATTTTGTTGAAGCTGATGAGCAATGGAGATCAAGGCCAAGAGGTGGCCGTAAGAGAAAAGATATATCAGTTGAGGTTCTCATGCGAAAAGGAATTGCTACTAGTGAAGATAACGATTGTATTCTCAACAATGGAACTGAGTATTTGCAGTGGCTACTTGCTCATTGATCTGAAGAAGTTACTTTTGGAGTGTATATACATATTAGGAGCATGTAAGTAATGTTACGGTAAACGAATACTACTTGAAAACTCTTTGGATATAAATACCCAATATCTATTTGAGGATTATTATGTTACTGCGAGGTAACTGTTGAACCCAGCATGTGCATTATATACTGAAGCATAATTTCTTAAGGTCGTTTTGCATGAGGCCAATTTGAGGAGGCTCACCCGACATCATCCTTTTAATCAGATGGCCCATCATATTCTACCTGCGACAAAGATCAGGTTTCCTTCTTCAACAACTGGGGCGAAGATAAGGTAGCAATTTTACTGTTCCCTAAACAAATTAAGATGGAACTAAAGAATTCTTTTAAGTTCTCAGCTTTAGAAGATTTAAGTACCAAAACAAAATTTCAGAATATAAATTATGACTGTAGAAATAACAAAATTTCAAGCATATGAATATGTATATAAATTTAAATAGGAATCGATAATCTCACAAGGTGATCCAGCTAAAAATATGCAGAGCTTGGTGACAAAAGGTTATGAGGTTAACCTCCGGTAATAACAGGGCACTTAACACCCTGTGTATTACTTGGAACATGTATGGTGCATACTTTCTTAGAATTTATGAACAAAACTTGTTTCTATAGTTCGTACAAAAATGAATCTTTTGAATCTGTTGTGGTTTATAATTTAAATAATGTTTTGTTTTAAAGCTTAACTTTACGATATATGGTTAAAATCGAGCTTTAAAAACCTTGATTTTGTGTGCATTATGCAGGGGGCGACCGTGCAACATTTTCGGTGCTGATGTTTTCACTCCTCATGACCGGCATCACAACTCCTCTAATAAAATTCCTTTACAACCCGAACGTACGCTACATTTCCTCCAAACATTGCACAATCCAACACATAAACCCCGATCACCCCCTTCCGAATCCTTGCATGTGTAGATACAGAAGACCACATGGCGCCTATAGTCGACCTTCTAGAAGCTGCCTTTCCTAACACTCAGTCCCCTTTCATGATTTACATCCTTCATATGACCGAGCTCGTGGGCCAGGCTGCTGCAACTTTACGGGCCCACAAAAAGCCCAAGAACCCAGACACCAACCCGACCCCTTCAGATAGGATTGTGGCGTTCAGGTATTTTGAGAATCAACATCCACCGAATATGGTGTCAACATCCACCGAATATGGTATTTTGTGGATTTGTCTCCAACAATGACGATGCATAACGTGTATGCTCATTGGCATTGGATAAGAAGGCCAGGTTGATTATATTGCCATTTCATAAATTGTCGGATGGAGCAAGAGAAATGTCGAAGGCGACGTTGCAAAGTCTTAACAAGAATGTGCTTGATTTTGCACCATGCTCCGTTGCAATATTATTGGATCGTGGAGGTATGTTATTCCCACTAATAACATTGTTAAATTATTTTAATACCTTGTTAATAAAAAAGCAGTCTGTAAATCTATGAATGTCATGAAACCCACACTCTCTTAAACAATTTGATTGTCATTTTTGAAATTCAATTTGGTTTGCATCTTTTATTGGCGTTTTAGTGCTTTAGTCAAATAAGCTTGCATTTAGGACTACAGCTGGATAATAGTTTTATAAACAAATTGGTTAAACAGGAGAAAATAATTATTAGCTTGATCATTCCAACCAAGAGTACTGAAGTTTATACAGGATTTCAATTGGCATATGCTTGCATCCAATTGTTGACTTCACATAACAACCGATCCATCCATTACCGGTGGATTCTATTCTCCCCCCACTTTCATCTTTTCAGCACCAACCCCAAATTCATTTGGAGAATTTCGCAAGTTATTTTTTGTAGGTAAAGAAATGCAAGAATTGGGCACTAATTACGTTGGATAAGGTAAAAAGCGAGTAGTAGTTGAACCTCCTGTTGCTTATTCAAATAGACCCACCGATCACCTGTTTATCAAACATATCAATTAAAATACCATAGAAATAATTTAATAAGTCTAGAACAAAGTCATATAGTATTTTGCATTCTCTTGGCTGTGAGAGTTGAGAATGGAATTTCCCTACTGCAGTACCACATGACTATGGACGTTGTGTTGTAAACGTTGACATGTAGTGTAGTACTAAAGCCATTGAATAAATAGATACGAACTTAGTGTTCTACGTGCACCGAATATGAGACTTTTATATACAAATAATTCAACAAAGCATTAACAGGCATAGTTATTACGCTTGTATAAGTAGTCGTAAATATCAGCCTCCCTGTCTATTAGCAAATGATTAAAAGTTTAATTTGCTAAACTTAATTCTTATAGACAAAGTGTGATTCGCTGAGAGGAATATTATATAAAGAGTGAGTTAAACTATGTATTTATATATACATTAAAAATTGAGTCAAACAGTGAGTAAGTCGGTGTATATGAAGAATATGTCTTTATATTTTTGTAATTTTACAACAGGTTAAGGAATTATGAAGTGCATTGTGCAATAACTGACCATAAAGAGTAGTATATACAGAACCAACTATCTGTAATGGAATAAAATAAGTGAAAATCAACTGCAATTTGTAATATGCCTTTATTTGTATATATTTTCTTGGTAACAAAGGACTACCAAACTTATAGCTGAAATTGCTTACCTTATAACATGTGGTTGCTATGAGTTATAACCAGTGGTAACCTATTATGTTATAGCACCCGGTAGCTTAATATATACGTTAGTATCAATTGTTAAAATAACATGTGGGAGCTACATTCATAATATGCAATAACCTATTAATGTATACCTTTTACCTTATAACATGTGGTTGCTATGAGTTATAACCAGTGATGACTATATATGAAGAGATGAAGTGGTTTTTTTTTTGGTCTGCAAATAAGGATAAAGACCTAGTTCTTCACTAACAATGTGTCTATAAGTAAAGCTATCTACAACTGACTAAAAAACCACTACTTAATTGCAATCGTACATAATCCTCAAGAGTGAACCAACTGGAGTTGGATTTGATCTTATTTATAGACCCTTTAATAATGAAAAATAAGAATGAAAAGGCTGATGGTATTTTTTAACAGTAGTAAATGACTTATTGAAATCTTAAGCAGTAACTCTAAAATAAGCCATCATATTGTTCTTCCTCCTTCTTACTCACATATACGTGAATTAGCATAATGCTATATTTTTTTCAACCATAATGCTTTATTTTTGCAGTTTTGTCGGAGTAGCAACAACGTCACAACTGGTGTTAATATACAATTTTAGCAGCAGTCTAGAAAGTGCAAATTATTGAGTTGGTAAAGGAATGTTGTCGCAGAAGCATTAGTCGCATCTACCGACCCTACTGTTTTAGTGCATCATGTACCACTAAGAGCAAATACTTGGATAGTTTGGCTCGATGCGGTGGTGGATCCTGAAGCTTTTCTATTTAGGCTTACTTCAGATATCTATACGATTGGACAAGCGGTTAGAACACCTATTGCTTGGCATAAAAAATTTATCTCTTTTGATTAGTACGTATATTTACCTTTACTGATTTATGTTATGGATTTGGTTATGTTTTGGAACGGAGTTATGAATTCATAAATGGTGTAAACTTGAATTGTTTGTGAATGTGAATGGTTCGTGTTTTTTTAAGTATTTGAACGATTGTGGTTATTATTAACGAAATATTGGTTTTAATTATAATATCATGAAATTTATGGTTAATAGCAATTGTGAAAAGATGAATTATAGTAGTTTGTAGCAGTTGTAAAAAATATTTGTTGCAACTTTCATCACTAGTTGAAGTAGATTCTACTACAACTATTACAAACTTTTGTAAAATGTTAACGCAACAGGTAGAAACAGTTGTTAAAATATTTATTACAATTGTCGTAAACAGTTGTAAATAAGTCTTTTACAACTGCGTAAAGCGGTTGTAAAAGATTCTATTGCAACAGCTACTGACAGTTGCAAAAGAGTCTTATAATAATTGGTTTTGGCTGTTGCGATAAACTTTAATACAAGTGTAAATAGCAGTTGTAAAAAGTCTTTTACAACTGCCGGAAGCACTTGTAAATAACTCTTTTACAACTGCTATTTGCAGTTGTAAAAACACATTTTACAACTGCTTTTGCAACTGTACGTACCCCTTGTAAAATAATCCCGCTCTATTACAACTGCAGATATAAAGACTGGCGGATGCCAGTTGTAATAGACCTATTACAACTGTTTTTGACAGTTGTGAAAGGGTATTTTTGTTGTAGTGAAAGAAACCCTTCCAGAATACAGTTGAAATTCCATTTTGCTACAGGGCATAAACTTAATCTATGCCAACTTAAAATATCCACCATGGATTTGTGGTTCAACCAAGGGTCGAACCACAAAGAAGTAGAATCACACTTATAATTATTCTATGCATAAGATTTACTACTGCATCTCTTGCTCTTAATATGTACTTCATAGTGCAAGAAAAATTATTGTTAATAGCCATTACCCAAAATTACCAATCCTGTAAATATTTGTCTGTCATACAAGCACTCCACATGAACTCTTTTGTAAGAAGTGTCCACAATAATTTTAGTAATGATGTTTGTCGAATGTCTTTAAATAATCTGAGGCCAACCCCCCCCCCCCCCCCCTATTGATTTTGGTCTACAAAGAAGATCCCAAGCTATTTTATGATTTCTACCAAACCAAAAAAAGTCATCGCATATTTTTTTCAATCTTATGTAACACAGAACTAGGTAAATGATAGATAAGCAACCATTACAGCACTATTGGTATAATACTACTCTGAATTAATTCAGCTCTCCCAGCAATGGAAAGTAAGTCACTATCCCACCCCTTAAATTTCACAAACACTTTATTCAACAAAGTTCTACAATGAGATGCATGAATATAGTCAGTTGATACAGGGACACCTAAATAGTTTACTGGTAAGCTATCCTCTGTCATCCCCAAGATGGGTAAAAGTTGCTCTCTATTAGGAACTTCTCTGCTAAAGTATACTTTTGATTTTATCTAATTTATTTGCAAGCCTACTATGCCATCCAGTTGATTGAATATAGTTGTCATAGTTATTTCATTTGAGATAGTAGCAATTAGAAAAATCAAACATCGTCGGCGTATAATAAGTGAGAAATGATCGGCTGAACAGATGAAATAGGTTGCAACTAATTTGAAATAAAAGCATTTCCATTGTAAGTGAAAAAACTCCATAGCCACACAAAAAAGATATGGAGATAGTGGGTCGCTTTGACGTAATCCCCTTATAGAAATGATAAACCCATGTGATATACCATCCATCGTTATGGAAAAAGTAGGAGTGATAATACATTCGTAAATCAAATTTACTAATGAAATAGGGAATCCCATATTAGGAAGCACATAACATACAAACTCCCTATTCACCATATCATACGCTTTTTGTAGATCGATTCGGATGCACATTTGTTGTTTTCCTTTTTTCTTGAAATCTATAACAAGTTCATGAGCGAGTAAAATATTTTCTCCAATACTTTTATGTGGCACAAAAGCACTAATTTTCTATAATAAGAAATGAGAGGAAATGTTTAATTTTGGATAAATAATATTAGAGATTATTTTATATAAAACATTTGCAATGAAATAGGTTGAGAATCAGATATGGCTTGTAGCTTATCTTGAATCAATGTAATGAAGTTGTGATTTATGCCTCTAGTTAGCTTTCCACTTTAAAAAACTGAGGTGATTGCAGGAAATAGCTTGTACTATAATTAATTTCAATGCAGCTTGTAAAATTTTGAAGAAAATCCATCTGGACTTTTGGAGTCCTCAATATTAAAGTTAGCTTCTTTATCTTAGATAAAGATACAACAGAAGATAAGTATCTTTTTCCTTCAGTATTTATTAGTTTTTTGGGTTGAACATTGGGAAAAATCCCACCTGTTTGACCATTAAACATATGATAGTAGATTGGCTGATAATCTGATGTTGATCTATATAAGATGCCCCTCTGAATTAAGCAGTGCTTGAATTCTTGTTTTATGTTTCTTCATAGACATTTTGGCCTAAAAAAACTTGGAATTGGTGTCCCTACTTTACAACTATGCGATTTTACTCTGTTGCTTGTTGAATTCATACCGAGTTTTAAGCTTTTTTTAACTACAGATGAATTTGAAGTAGGTTATTATATTAAGCATCATCCTTAGGATTTGCATCAAGCTATACAGAAGCTTTACTATACTCCTCCTCCAGTTTATACACACTGTTTGTTCTCACTCTTGTTTTATTCCATGTTTTAAGGTTTTTCTTGATTGTTTGCAAGCAATTAACAAGTTTGTGCATGTCAGTACCCTATGTAGAAGCTTTAAGTCCATTATGTATGCAGTTTTCATAACCTTCTATTTGGTTCCACGAATTAACCAATTTAAAAGGCCATCTTTTAGACTGTTGTTGATGAGTGATAAGTTGCAATAACAATGGAATATGATCACTATATTGACCGGGCAAGGAAACAGTAACCAAATTGGATAATTTGGTTAATAACTCATAATTTGCTAGGACTTTATAATTACTTGTAGCAGCCATCTTCTTCTCTAAGTGTGTGTGTATGTGTATGTATATATATATACCATCTACACTACAGAACTTACGTACCTCTTTCACAGCAAGAGCATGCCATTTAGACACGACTATAAGCAAATAAGCGTTCCAATAGCGCATAATTGCTTCCATGTACCTAATCATACTCAAGAAGAGGATTAAACACAACTGCAACATCAAACCATGAATTTAAGCATGCCAAACCATTTATAGCAATCATCTCAAATAAATATGCTATATCAAATAATGCAACAAGCATCTGAAATAAACATGTTGCAATTAACCACACAACAAGCACATCTAATGCAACAACACAAAATTAGAACACGTATAATTAAGTGTAGTAAATACTACCACAACCATACATGACTATTTATTGGGGAGTAAACCAAAATGAGTTTGTATCTAAATATACCTTCGACTTCGAGTCACATCAAAAGGCAATAAACTCGTATAGATTCCATCCCGACCCCATAGTGGGCATGGATGACATGCGATCTATTTCGGATAGTCATTGCTAGCTCTCTCCAAACATACTTTAACAGGTAATTATAACTAGCATACAAGCAACCAAATACATGACAAGTAGCAACAAACAATTTTGATTTACAAACATACTACCGAACATACAAAGAAAGCAAAAGCTAGCAATAACAATCAATAATCAAACAACAATCATAAAAAACAAGCAACAACAATAAATCAACAAAATCAAAATCAATCAACAAAAAACAATGGTAAGCAACAACAAGCAACAATCAAATAATAGTAAGCAATAATAAACAATAAGTAGCATACAAAACAATGAAACATATCAAAGAGATAATACCGATATGCATGGTGACCAACAATAGTCAAAACGTGTATGTCAAATTATAAACCTCAATGAATCTATTCGACGTCAATATGGACAAAATTCTTAAGTGGTATAACTCCTTTCATGAATACAATACATGAAAGACTATTATACCTCCCACCGCTAAAAGAAAAACTAACACGATATATTAAATCATCAAGTCACAAAACTCTTGAATGAATCTAGCGAACTAAGCCTCAATTTTTCCTTTCCTTTCGAATAGAACTCGTTCTTCAAAGGAGAAAAATCTGCTAATTAAATCATCGTTAAATGACGATCTACAAATGCTTGTGTTCGTTCGGGTTCAAACTGACCTCAACTATACAATGTTAGTAAGAATAATATACTAAGTATACCATGACGCTCACCTAAGAAAGTATCCCACCACTTAGAAGACTATCTGAATCTTCACAAAACTGGTGAAGAAGTCCTTTTCTGAACTATTACAAGCAACTTTAGCTAAACTATACTATAATTTTACAATAATAAAGAACGTCCATAATAACATACGATACCCGATCCAATCTATTGTTCGCTCGCACGATTTCCTTGTTAAACTAGGGTCGGCCACCTAACTCCTCTCATGCGAACTCCGATCCAGTTCCATGGTCTGACCATTGAAATTTCCTTACACGACTAGAGTTGCATTTTGGAAATCTCTTAGTCACCTCAAGAATTCGAATCGAGTGGTCGTCTTTAAGAATCGATTGAAAAACCCTTGCCCAACTAGTGCAAATCACCTAGAAAACCACACGCCCGAACTAGCGATTAAGAATGGGTATGTAAATGGACCGATCCTTAAAAAACACCAGTGCAATATATAGGACTAATCCCATAAATTAAGGTTTGATAACACAAAGACAAAAACTTCTAACTTGATGGACCCAATGCAAAACGTATAAGTCATCCGTTTGGTTCTTAATCATTTCTGGGCCATTACCGAATCCTATTTGGATACAAAATCCAAGTCATACTTCATTGACCAACCCACTCAACTTGAAAGCTCATGCATCAAGTTCGAATGGCAGTAATCTCGGTTGTTGTACCTTAGCTTAACAGCCCAGGTTACCACACAAGATTTATCATTATAAAGGAATTTTATTACGCTACGAGGGGTTGAGTTTTAGCACAACCATCAAGTCACTAGCAAAACAGATGAATATACAGCTCTAGTATCGGAAAGAAAACAAGCAAGTATCTTACGATTAAAGCATACCTTGCTACTAGAACTCCTTTCCTCTTCTGAGCAATTGATCGGCTAGCCCGGTAATGCCTGTAAGGCATTAGTCATCGTCATCTGATTTTATTCAATACGAATAGAACACAATTTCTACATGTAAGAGATCTTAATCAATTATCCTGAATATTTACTCAAACCAATCCAATCAAATGGAAAATAATTACTTCTATATATTATTCTACCTCTTTTAAGTAATATTGTTCAATATATATAATTATGGAGGTTTATACTGAAATATAAATTCAGAGGTAAAATTCTACTCACGTGAACTATAATTTCTCAAATATCTGAATCCAATCCAACCCAATACCATGTCGTAGATAATATAACTACGAGTGCAATGGCGAAGACCGTTTCTCGATTGGACCTTGTATGCAAAAGATACGAATTAAATACGAAATGAATGATCAATATATTAATTAATCTCTAATTAAAACACTAATTACCTTCCTCCACTAATCCATCTTCCCCCAAAACTTCCCATGCGCGTGCAGCAACCCATTATCGTGCATCATCTCCCTCCAAATTCTAGCTCAAAACTGTACGAAACGACGAGTGGTCAATTCCTTCATGCTCCACTTTGCACATACTCCGCGAAACACCCTACCATCTCAAGCTCCCACCCTGATGCAAAACCAACCTGCTACTCCTTCTAACACCAAACAAAGTTGTGATTCCATAGAGAGGATTGAAGTTCAATTGGTTGTCGCCTACGGATGCACACCGCCAAGGAAAGAACAACCATGCTCTCCGCTTCGCTCAATGCCTTCTTAATCATTACCTATGTCGAACCCTAGTCAACGACCAAGGATGTTGACCACCCCCAAACCCTACCGCACCTACCATTGCCTATACCAATGTGATGCTCACCTCTCCCCCAGTCCAATGGATCCAACCTCGTCGAGATTCGCCACCTGTAGCTCTCGATTTAATTGGAAAAGGAGTAGCGGCCTTTTCCTTTTGTTTTCTGTAATGAGAGAGAGGGAAGAAATAAATATCTGGTCGGGGAGGTGATTATATAATATATATATATATATATATATATATATATATATATTGTTTGGTTTCACAAATAAATCGCCACACGTTTCGAGCTCGTACGATCACACAATACATTGGATCTTCACAAAACTCGTCGGTGCATATCACCTCATTTTTTTCGATCTCGATGGTATAAATTTTGTTGCTATCTAAGACAACACTCTAGGATGATAATTTCATGCGTCTTAAGGTCATTTTGGCTATTGGATAGCTCGGTTTCAAAAATTCTTCAACCTTACATCTCATAATGAAGTCATCGTCCCAAAAACACAAGCCGTCAGTCGAGATCCCACTGGACTCGACTATGTACATATTTTTATAAAATATGTATAACAATACATAAACCATAAAAATACTGTGACTTCAAATATAATGATATTTATACACTTCGCAACATCGATTCTAACTCAACAGAAGTGGTCTCGAGTCCTAATTCGACCATATGCGAAAAGTCAAATTTTTGGACCTTCAATTAATTAACAATTCAATATTTGAATTAATTATTTAAATATCCTATCATTTCTTCAAATCCAAATATTTTGTTTCTTTTATTTGGTTATTACAAGATAAAATAACTAGACAATGATCCGAGTAAATACTCGGGAGCCCAACCACCTTACAAATAGGATATTATCTTCCACTTCATCACTAATAAAAAATCAATCTAAAAGAGTCATCGATGGCTCTTCCCATTTATTCAACCAAGTGAATCATCTATTGTTTAACTGTAATTCAATTAAATTACTATTAATAATGAATTAATCAAACTCTTCCATAGCAGAAAAATCTCCTTCTTTAGGAGTTTGTTCTCCCAGAAATCGAGAGACATTGAAATCCCCACCCAGCACCCAAGGACCTGGAGTGGTTGATCTAAAATCCCAACACTCACTCATAAAGAACCCAACGATCTAATTTAGAATTCGGTCTGCAAACCTCAGTAACCTTTAGAAACAAGCGAACACTAAGACCAATGTATCGAATAAAATTTCATAATATATTGTAAAATTTTAACATAATTTTCTTTCCAACCCACCATTAATCCTCCAAAGCTACTTCCAGCAGGGAGATAAACCCAATGACTAAAATATAAACCCCCTTAGCTCCTATAAAATCTATAATCAGGGTGTTCTATTTTTGTTTCTTGTAATAAAGCGATAGCAATTTTATTAATTTTTAACAAATGTGCTAATTTTACTGTACTTTCTTAAATTGTGTAAACCTTTAACATTCCAACTAATGTATCTCATGATCCAAATGATCTAACCCACTCTAATTCCCTACTCTTGATATACTCAGCATCTAATTGAATATCATCAAAAGTAAAACCAGCATTCGTAGCTAAATAATACATATCACTAATAAATAAACTACTAAAATCATAAGGAATATAAGTATAATCAAAAGTACATCCATACCTGAGATAGAGTCATCGGAAATTCTAGTGGCCGCATTACGAAGATGAGCACTCCTCAAAACGGATCTGAAACTACTCAAACCATAACCTCCATCTGAATCCATTAACGAACCTCTCCTAGAAAGCTTCACATCTCGAATACCACTATGTAATAAATATCAGACACAACATCTTTTTCTCTCCTATCTTTCATTTCAGTCCATCGTACCCCACTATCCATCTGACCCGAAAGGTCCACACCACAATAACCCCTCTGCACGCTCATCCCAGGATTAGATATCTGATCCACATCGTTTAAAATACCATATTCTTAAACATATGGATCTGAATTCTCATGCAAATCCAGACTGCACACTAACCTATTCAACCATTCGTTGATGTCAATATGCATAGTTAGCCAAATTTGCTAAATTTGTATTATCTACTATCTTCATTTTAGATTTTCTCCTGTCTAAATCCTCTTATTGTATCACACTCACGTCCAGCATCACCACATCCTCATGCACACAGATCAACTCATCCTCATGCATACACAACACCTCATCCTCCCGAACTATCTTTGTGCATTCAAAATCAGAGACTAAAACCGCAACTCCATATTTTGAACATTCATATCTAAATTTTCGTGCAAATCTAGATTACACGCTAACCTAGGCATTCATTCATTGATGTCAGTGTGCACAACTATAGCCAAATTTGCTATTTTGTATCATTTCCGGCCTTAATTTCAGAAATTCCCATGTATAAAGCCTAATGTAAACTTTTCTAATCTAGCTTCAAGCCATCTTGCATCACACTCACTTCTAGCAGCACCATATTCTCATGTACACACATTAACTCATCCTCATGCACACACAACTCCTTATTCTCTTAAACATTCACTTTACATTCACTATAGGAAGCAGCTCCTTCAAAATCATATCTCTCATCAGTATTAAAATGAGAAGCTTTCAGAATTGATATTGTGTGCATATCTTGTGAATCAAAGTGCCTATTTTTTTATTCTCGCATCATACTTGCTATATTCTTTTTCAAACCTGTCTCTGATGATGACTATTAGTTGCACTCACATCATTAGTAAACTTTATAGTCTCATAAGTAGCAGTTTATTCGATAACTTAATCCTTCAAATCTATTCGAGATAGCAATCGAAAAAAATTAAACTTTTGAATCCTTTTGTTAAATGCTTATTATCAGTGATATAATCATCTTTAACATTGTTGTCACCTTTTATGTCAAATTTTATATCAGTATCTAGCATTTTTCTATCCCCATCCATAATAATATTAGTATAATTTTCTTGCACTTGATTCTTTGAAGTAAACATCATCACTACAAGATCATAGAGAATTGAATCTATAGACAGAACCTATGAAGAATGCTTCACCATTACTTCGGCCAAAGCATCATCACCTATCCCACCCAAACTATTCTTTTTCTGCCTATTATTCGAATACATTTTATCATTAATCTTGCCAATATCAGTCCTTAATTGGAACACCGAACTTGTTCATGAATTTTTTTACCAACGTTAACTGAATTAATGGCATAAAAATGTATACGCATTTCTTCCATTAATCCAATTCCACCATTTCTTGGTACCCATAAATGATTGTTGGAAAATCTAATTTTAAAATGAATTGTTAAAAATATTGGAAGGAGTATAGTATACTCCTCTCATTGAATAGTCCCACATTGTGGGGAACTATAAAGTGGTCCGATTTAAATATAGGATTCACAAGAGAAAGGATGGTCCCTTTGGGCACTTAATGTTTTCTCTTGTATTAAGGAGGGGGAGCATGCTGACCACCGCGCGTGCGCGTGCCGACCGACTCGACTCAACGCCACACTGGCCGGGCCGGGCCAGGCCGAGCTTGGCTTGGTTAATGTGATGTAGAGCTCCATATTTTTTGGCAGTATATTTTTAAACCGACTTTGACTTGGTAATAAGATCCAGTAAACTCAGATCCGGTATTTTCTCACGACTTAGCCCCGTTTTCTACTCAAATTTTTTCCTATATAAACCAAGCTATTTGACAGAATTTTATCAATTCCAAACTCTTTTTCTTTAAACTTTCTTAGATCCGAGCAATTTTTTTTGGGTGCTATTGACTCACCGGTCTTGGTGCAAGAGGCCGTTGATATTGATTTAGGGCTGTTTTATTCTGGAGGCGGAGCTGCATCAGAGACTGCCTTGCACGATTTCAGATAGCGGCAAAACGTCTTAAAGAGAGTGACCTGGTCCGCGACTCATCCACAAAGACACTACAGATTCAGATCGAGGTACAACAATTTTAAGACAATATGACTTCGATCGCCGATGGCTCTGCTGCCCCGACGTCAATATTTCAAGTTCCGGTTATGTCTGCTACGTCGTTCAGATTTAAGGCCTGCATTTCAAATGATGGCACCAAAAGATGGAGTTCTTTTTGACTAAATGGAAGGTGGTGCATGTGTTGATGACAGAAAAACCAATGTTGCCCGAAGAAGCAACGGACGATCAGAAAAAGGATTTGCAGGGCTGGATGAACCATGACAACCTTTGCAAAAATTATGTTCTTAATGGCTTGAGCGATGATCTGTACAATTACAACTCAGATAAGTCAGCAAAGGAGATTTGGGATGCGATGAAAAAGAAATACGATACCGAGGAAGATGAAGCGAAAAAGTATGTTGTTAGTCGCTATTTGAAGTTTCAGATGATAGATGACAAATCTATGGAGGCGCAGTCACGCGAGCTTCAGAAAATTAAGCATGAGATCATCTCCAAAGGTATGACTTTAAATGAATAGTTTCAGGTTGTTGTGTTAATTGATAAATTAACCCCTTGTTGGAAATACTTTAAAAATATTCTCAGGCATAAGACTAAGGAGTTTTTCTTAAAGAGTTTGATTACTCGCCTTCGTATTGTAGAAGAGGCCAGAAAACAGGACCAGAAAAAAGAGGTGCTTGTTGTATCTAGCAACAATACTTAGAAATCCACAAAGCTAGGTCTGAAACCAAATGCAAAAAATTTCAAAAATCAGAATCACAAACCAAATCAGAATCGCAACAATCGGCCTCGGAACAAATAGCAAAATACCCCCCTAAAGAATGGTACTGGACATTTGTTCTTATGTTACAATTGTGGCAAACTAGGCCATATGGTACGAAAGTGTCAGAATAGGCCAAAACCTGCACCGCAGGCCAAACTAACTAAAGAAGCCCTTGTGGCTATGCTTGCTGAGATCAACCTAGTCGGTGGATCAGAAGGATGGTGGGTAGACAGTGGTGCATCTCGCCATGTCTCCTATGATTATGAAAAGTTTAAACATATAATGCTGCTAATGACATGAAAGTGATGTTGGGAGATTCTCACACCACTACCGCTGTTGGAATTGGGACTTTGGAGTTAAAATTTACCTATGGAAAGAACTTGTTACTGAAAGATGTGATGCATACTCCAGAGATGAGGAAAAATTTAGTATATGGTTTGTTGTTAAATAAAGCTGGTTTTACTCAAACTATTGGATCTGACTTGTACACCATCAGTAAAAATGGTGTTTTTGTTGGTAAATGATATGCCGTAGAAGGAATGTTTAGGTTAAATGTTAATTTGAATAAAGTTAATAGTTCTGCTTATATGTTATGTGATTTTAATATTTGGCATGCTAGACTTTGTCATGTTAATAAGCGATTGATTCATAACATGAGTAACTTAGGCTTAATCCCTAAAGTACCCATAAGTGATTCAGAAAAATGTGAATATTGTAGCTAAGCTAAAATTACAAAGATCTCACATAAATCCGTGTTTAGAGAGTTAGAACCTTTAGATTTAATACATTCTGATATATGTGAACTTGATGGCACTCTAACTAGGGATGAAAAACGCTACTTTATTACTTTTGTTGATAATTGCTCTGATTTCACTTATGTTTATCTCATGAAAAATAAAAATGATGCACTAGATATTTTTAAGTTATTTATCACTGAAATTGAAAACCAATTTAATAAAAATATTATGAGATTTCGAAGTGATAGAGGAACAAAATCTAAATATATCCTAGTCATTGAATTTTATAATCAACATGGCATAATACGTGAGAGAACTGCACCTTATTCGCCTGAAATGAATGGTAAAGCTGAAAGAAAAAATAGGACTCTTACCAAATTAGCTGTATCCGTTTTATTAAATTCGAGTGCAGCTTCACACTGGTGGGGGGATTTTGTTAACTGTTTGTTATGTTTTAAACAGAATTCCTAAATCTAAGAGCAAAATTACATCTTTTGAGATTTTTTAAAAGTCATAAACCCAACTTGTCTTACTTTAAAACTTGGGGTTGTTTAACATATATTCGTATTTCTGACCTTAAAAGAATTAAATTAGCAAGTCGAGCATATGAATGTGTTTTCATTGGTTATTCCATTAACAATAAAGCTTACATATTTTTTGAATTGAATGCTCGAGTTATTATTGAATCAAATGATGATGATTTCTTTGAAAATAAATTTCCATTTAAAATTAGGAATAGTGAGGGTACATCTACCACTAATAATCCAATAATCAGAAATAATGAACATAATGCGAAAATTGAAGCTGAACCTAGAATAAATAAAAGAGCTAGGATGGCTAAAGATTTTGGTCCAGAATATTATGCTTGTGCACTAGAAGAGGATCCTACTAATCTAAAAGAAGCTTTGTCTTCTTTAGGTTCATACCTCTAGCAAGAAGCTATAAATGATGAAATGGAATCTCTTGAATCTAATAAAACTTGGCATCTTGTTAACTTACCTCCAGGTTGTAAAACTATAGGTTGTAAGTAGGTACTTAAAAAGAAGTGGAAACCGAATGGTACAATTGATAAATATAAGGCTCGTCTTGTAGCTAAATGATTTAGACAAAGAGAAAACACTGACTTTTTTGATACCTTTTCACCTGTTACAAGAATAACATCAATTCGAGTATTGATTTCTCTTGCTTCATTTTATGATCTACTAATTCACCAAATGGATGTAAAAACTGCTTTTTTGAATGGTGAATTAGAAGAAGAGATTTATATGAACCAACTCGAAGGTTTTATTATACCTGGTCAAGAGCATAAAGTTTGCAAATTAGATAAATCTCTATACGGTCTTAAACAAACAGCTAAACGGTGGCATAAAAAATTTAACAATCAAATTATTTCAAATGGTTTTAAAGTAAATGAAAGTGACAAGTGTATTTATTATAAATTCGAGAATAACATTTACACTATCATATGTTTATATGTAGATGATTTGCTTATATTTGGTTCAAATATTCATGTTGTGAATCATGTTTAGTCCATACTATGTGCCAATTTTGATATGAAAGATCTTGGTGAAGCAAGTGTAATTCTTGGTATTAAGATTACTAAGTCTGAACAAGGAATTTCTTTGGATCAATCTCATTATATTGAGAAGATGTTAAAGAAATATAATTACTTTGAATGTAAACCTGCTAGTACACCATATGATCCAAGTGTAAAACTATTTAAGAACACCGGTGAAGGTGTAAGATGTCTGAAATGTGAGAATCATTGGAGTCTTCGGTATGCCACTGATTGAAAATATATCCACTAGTGGCTTTGGAATCGTCTGATAACATATTCCAATCTGCATCGATATATCCTTCGAGGACGGTGGGAAATTTCTGATAGTGTAATTCAAGGTTCATAGTTCTTTCAAGGTATCTCATGACCCTTTCATTAACATGCCAATGCTCTATACTAGGTTTGCTAGTAAATCTGCCTATGTCGTGGGATCATTGTGCAGATTTACTAGCAGACCTAGTATAGAGCATTGGCATGTTAATGAAAGGGTTATGAGATACCTTAAAAGAACTATGAACCCTGAATTACACTATCAAAAATTTCCCGCTGTCCTTGAAGGATATAACTATGCAGATTGGAATACGTTATCAGACAATTCCAAAGCCACTAGTGGATATATTTTCAGTATTGCAGGAGGGGCTGTTTCTTGTAAATCTAAGAAACGTACTATTTTGGCTCAATCCACTATGGAGTCAGAAATGATAGCACCAGCTACTGCTAGTGAAGAAGCAGATTACTTAAGAAATCTGCTAGCTGAGATCCCCTTATGGAAAAAACCGATATCAGCTGTGTTGATCCATTACAATAGTACCGCGGCTATTGCAAACATAGAGCACCGTTATTACAATGGTAAGAGATGACAAATTCATCGTAAGCACAGTACTGTAAGAGAGTATATCTCTTCAGGATCTGTAAGATCCAGTACTATAAGAGAGTATATCTCTTCAAGGTCTGTAAAAGTGGATCATGTACGCACTAATGAGAATTTAGCGGATCCTTTAACGAAAGGATTAGCCAAAGAGAAAGTCCTTTCTACATCTAAAAGAATGATACTATTGCCTACAGAATGAGAACTCAGAGAATGAGTAGTCACTTATAATAGTAACCCAACCTAATGACTGGAGACCCCAAGAACTAGGTTCAATGGGTAATAACAAGTTATGAAGTGACATTGATTGAACATGCTAGTTTCATTAGTTAGAAGCATGTGGTCCTGAAGTGATAGGAGAATGAGTTTAACTCTTAATGAAACCTATACTCTATATGGAGTGGAGTACCTAGCTACAGGAGTACTCATGATAGATTCACTTATGTGAATGTGCAAATGTGGCCGTTTACTATGGAAGTTTGGGCAAAATTCCTAGAGCGTTCACTAAACTGGGATATATGTGCGTGGCCTTTAAAGCACGGGCTATAGACTGCACCCTAGAAAGGTTGTGTGTGGTTTGATGTCAGAGATAGAGTTCAAGACTACGAGTCACTCTAGTATAATCTGGATCTTACTCGCCATGAAAGGCTCAAATCAAAAGATGCCTTTGTTTATGCACAATCTTTTAAAATCAGAAATTGCTCGAGAAAAATATTTCCAAATATTCAAGTGGGGAAATGTTGGATAATTTAATTTTAGAATGAATTGTTAAAAATATTGGAAGGGGTATAGAATACCCTCTTATTGAATAGTCCCACATTGTGGGGAACTATAGGGTGGTCATCTTTAAAAATAGGATTCACAAGAGAAAGGATGGGATCTTTGGGCACCCAATGTTTTCTCTTGTGTTGAGGAGGGAGAGCATGTTGGCGATCACACGCACGCGCACTGACCGACCGACTCGACCCGACCCGACTCGGGCTGGGCCAGGCCGGGCTTGGATTGGCAAATGTGATGCAGAGCTCCTTATTTTTTAGCAGTATATTTTTAAACCGACTTTAACTTTGTAATAAGACCTAGTAAACTCAGATTCGGTATTTTCTCATGACTCAGCCCTATTTTCTACTCATATTTTTTTCATACATAAACCAAGCTATTTGACAGAATTTTTGTCTGTTCCAAACTCTTCTTCTTCCTTAAACTTTCTTAGATCCGAGCGATATTTTTTCAGTGCTATTGACTCACCAGTCTTGGTGTAAGAGGCCATTGATATTGATTTAGGGTTGTTTTATCCTATAGGTGGCACTGCATCAGAGACCGCCTTGCACGATTTTGGCACAGCGTTGAAACGTCTTAAAGAGAGCGACCTAGTTCGCAGCTCAGCTACAAAGGCACTACAGATTCAGATCGAGGTACAACAATGATCCAGAAGAATACGTTTTAATTTCATACTCTTCAACACAAAGGCAAAGCCACGATCAGAAATATTTAATTGTTTCTTGACTACTGTGCCCGTTTCCATAGAAATCATCGAACAATGATTCTTCTTGTGATCAAAATTGCTGCATCTAAAGCATCTTACAGGCTCTCGGCATTCTCTGGGGAAGTGTGAATCTCCTTCACATCTATAACAGAAGAAAGTATTATTTTTCCTTTTGTAATCGTTCCATTTTTTGGATTTTGGTCGGAGAATTGAGAAACCATGCCCAGAGACTCCTTAAAGATTTCCGCATAAGTGCAAGACTATGAAACGTGAGGTTGGGGAACAAATATGCTAGAGGAGGAAGGAAAAGAAGCATAAAATTTTTCAGAGTTGACAACCGTTAAATTTTTTATTTCGTTTTATTAAATATCTTTTAATTTTAACTCATTTATATTTTACATATATATATATGCAAAAAAATAAATTAATTTTTTTAACATAATATATATGTATATATATTAAAATAATGAAAAATAGTCTTTACTATAAAATTGTATTATATATAACCTAATGTGTAAATATATAAATACACACATATACACACTTACATATGTGTGTGTGTGTGTCCTGGCCAAATCATTTTTTGACAAACTCAAAATTAATTTTTTTTAATTAACCATTTCGGATTTAACAATTGGGTTTTTTAAATTGAATTTCCATATAGAAATTATGTAAATTTTGAAAACAACTTTTACATTATATATATACATATTATGAAAATTATATATATATATATATATTGGAATTAACATAAAGTAATATATTTGAAAATTAAAATTATATATTAAATACGAATTTAATAATACACACACACACACTCATATATATATATATACGAATTTTTTTCTTTTTATTTTCGAATTATTATCATGTGTATAATTTAATATAAAAATTACTAATGACATATACATATGTTTGTATAATTATAAAACCACTTTTCTTTTAATAACTTTATTAATCAATTTTTAATTTCTAAATTTAATTTTTTAATCTCTGGCCGTGAGCATATATATGAAAAATAATTTTTTTTATATAATCACATTATATACATATATTTGCATCCTATGTTGATAGCACACATATATAAGGATTCGTGATAATATATTCGATCTAACTATACATGTATCATATAATGAACAAATATATTTATATATGTATATAATGTAAACAAGAGTATTACCTTACTATGGTCTAGAGATTACATCTTTAATGCTGAATCTGATTGACTCCTTTTGAATCTGAATTCAAATTATTCTAGAAAGAGCTACCCAATTGGAAGATCTACACACTATTACGCCGTTTTTATTTAAATTTATATTTTGGAACTTGAAAAGATGGAGGAGGGCTAGAGGATATTTTCGGCCATAGGTAGGTGAAGTAGTAGCCATAAGAGAGAGACTAAAATGAGGGGTTAAGGGAGTTTAAATAAGAGAGAAAGGGATGAGCAAATTATGGATCTGGATCCGTTATTTCCTATGTCAATTCAAACCCCATTTGAATCAAATTCAACCCCTCCTCCTACCATGTCTAGCCGACCACACCTGCTGAATATATGGGCCTTCATCTTTGTTGGAACTGGGCCAGCTAGTAGTAGAGTAAATGAGTAAATTTCAAAAAAAAATTGTTTCATTTAGATCTTATTGGACATACGAAGTCTAAGTTTATTTAGTCTTATCTGAATTTGTTTAAAATAAAAATCAATATTACATTTAGTTTATAAATAATATTTTATTTCTTATTATATTTGTATTATATTATATGGTATGTGTATCATCTACACATATATATGTATGTGTACATGCAACATAATAAGGAGTGCATGGTTTGACATGCCCGTGTATAGATGTTGGGATTCACACTGGAATAGACATGTATCCCCTCTGTATATATGAGTGTTGTCAATATATGTATGTATGTATGTTATGAAATGATAATTGTAATACGTAAAATTTTATAAAATAATATGTAATTGTATGTGTGTGTCTATATTAAATTAACAATATTTTAATATAGTAATTAATTTTAAATATTTATATGTGTTTAAAATAATTTCAAATTTTATACAATAGATTAATTTAAATTTATATATACATGAAATATTTTAAAACTATAAATTGACGTATAATATGTATATACTTCGTATATATTAAATAATGTTTAAATTATTTTATATATTTATATATAACACAAATAAAAACATATAAATATATATAATAAAGTAGTAATATAATATATAAACATATATGTATAAAATAACTTTTGGCCATACAGATATATAGGTTTTTTTCACTTATTTCTTTACGGAAATAATTAGATAAAATCAAAAAAAAAAATATAAAAATCCAAAATTAAATATAAATCATTAGATAATATATTGGAGATTTTATAAATTATTATTTGATTTTATATGTATTTATTTTACATAAATATAAATTTAATTGTAAATTAAAAGATGTATATACACACATAGAGATTTTAATTTATATGTATGTATATATATTAATGTTTTTTATATGTTCGAATACTATATACACATGTACAAAATTAACGAAATAATGTACACATATACTATTATTTTATTTCTTTACATATAGAAAGAAGATACAAATAATCACATACAAACAAATACAGCAAAATAGAGGTTGTCTTCTCCTACATCTCTTCTAACCCTAAGTTGCTTTCATGCCGCCACATTTCCCAAAACAACTGTTGCTCCTCCCTGTCAAGATTCGTCAATCCTTCCTTTCACTATAATTTATCACCTTATTATTCCAAACTGCCTTTGGTTGTGTCCCACCATTCCTTTTTACCAGTTCCAGATCCCTTCCCAAAATCAGCTAATACCTTAAATCCATCAACTACGAATACTGATGACCTACCTGAATTCCCCCTCCCCTCCTTTCAACGTTCTTATGTGGATGTAGTTAGAACCCCCGCCATCCCAATGCTTACCTCCTAGCCCCCCCCCCCCATCGAACTCGACCTTAAATCCCCACTCATTTTCACCTCTGTCCAATTTGGTACACCTCTGGCCTTGGATTTATAGAGCGAACCAAACCCAAGGCTGCTTTGCTACCGGTGTGGAGACTCTGGCCATCGTGCTTCCAAATGTAGAGACCCTATTCGATGCTTTAATTATGGGAAATTTGGCCACAAGCGTAGCAGCTGTAAAACTGACCGCGACCAGACCTCATCTTCCTCCAGCACTCGAAAACCCTCTCCTCAGGATATAAACAGTCTTAGCCATACATCTACTCTTGATGACCATGACCCCTTCTTTGACTTCAATATTTTCTTTCTTGAACTGAGAGATCAGATCCGCAAATCCATGGTAGGAGATGCATGTATCAATCTCCTTCAGCAAACTAACAAAATGTTACTGCTCGTTGAATCTTTGGTACCTAATCTCAGATCTGTGAATGCCTGTCAATCCTCTGTCGATTATTCTAGAATGATCCAGCATCAATTAGTGGATGAATCAACGATTGCATAGACAGTTCGCTTGAGTGCTCGGCCTTCGCTCCCGTTGAGATCATGGAAAGTAGGATTGATCCTATGCGGTTCGATCCAGATATTTAGTCCTGCCCAAGATCAATTGATCCTGGCCATATCCCTGCCCCACTACCAGTCTCTTCTGATCTGAACTCTGCTCCAATTCTGGCTTCTGCTTTAGAAAATGCTAATGCTCATACTCTAACCTCTTCGCCCTCCCCTCTAAGGGACTACCTTTCCTCTTCTGTTGTACCAGAATCCTATCCATATTCATTGAGGCTTTCTAGTTCTAGATGTAGGTGCAGGGATAGCTCCAGATCTGGTAAATTCATTTGTAGGAGTGCTAGACACCTCTACCAGGATTCAGCTTCAAACTCGACACCATCAGATAAGCATGTTCTTTTAGGTGGTGCTTATACTCCCATAGTTTTAACTCGTTAAGCCCCTATCAAGCATATCATATAGTTAAGAATACCATATTTATTTATAATCATCTTAACATTGATGTTGAATATATCAAAAACTTAGAAATAGAGAGGGCAAGCAATAGCCTTAGATGAAAGGGTTAAGTTGGAATGTGAGAGGCTTAAGGTCACCGGGGAAAAGATCTAGAGTTAAAAGATTCTTAATAGATAATAAGGTTGATATAGCTCAAATTTAGAAATCAAAATCCGAATCCCCTGGCTTTAGATTCTTAAAATCGATTAGAGGCACACTTCTTAATAGATTGAAGTACATCCCAGCTCAAGGCAGCTCAGGAGGAATAATATCGTTATGGCGTGGGGATAAATTTAAACTTTTACACCATCAATTTCTAATTACCACTCACTTCACATAATTCTTCAAGACTATTAAAATAATCAAAATATTAACATTACCAACGTTTACGCACCTAATAGTAGAAACAGTAAGCATCATCTTTGGACTGAATGCACAAACTTTCGCAGCCTATCGTATGGTCCGTGGCTCGTAAGAGGTGATTATAATGCGACCAGATATACTGGTGAGCGATCACCTGGAGAGGGGAACACTATGGACATGGAAGATTTTACTGATTTTATTAACCAAAATAGCCTTATCGAACTGTCCCTAACTGGAAAAAGATTCACTTGGTCTAATGCTAAAGAGGCCCCTTCCAAGGCTCTGCTAGATAGATTTTTCATAAGTGAAGAATGGGAAGAATCCTTCCCTCTATCTAAGGCTTTTAGGTTATCCAACATCCTCCCTGACCACTGCCCATCATCCTCAATACTAGCGATCATCTTCCTACGTGTAGACCTTTCAAATTCGAAAAATGTAGCTAAAAGAAGAAGAATTTTGAAAACCTTATAACCACGAAATGGAATTCCTTAAAAGACAAAAGTTCGAATAACGCAGCTAAAAATCTTGCTTACAAGTTTAGAGAATTAAGAACACATCTTAAGAACTGAAACATAAACGTCTTTGGAAACATAAACATCAGAAAACAAAATACACTTAACGAGGTTCTAGATTTAGAAAAATTGGGGGAATAGAGAAATTTAACTAGAGATGAAAAAAACAAATTACATACTTTAAAACGGATATAAACAGATTAATGGATCGAGAATAAATTATGTTGAAACAATGTTCTTTTTTTCAATGGATCAACAAGGGTGACAAAAACACTAAATTCTTTCACCGTATTGCTAATGGCATAAGACGTCAAAATTTCATAAAATCTATTAAGATTAATGGAATTGAATATAAAGAGCAAAACCAATTAAATAACATTTTTACTAACCATTTTATAGGGATATATGGTACTAGATGTAGCCATAGAATTCGGGCAGACTGGCCTGCCCTTTATTCGAACAGAGACAATTCCCTATCTGAGCTAGACGTGGCATTCACCGAAGACGAGATTTGGGCAGCTATTAAAGGCCTTGCGAGTGATAAAGCTCCAGGACCTGATGGTTTTCCCATGTTCTTCTATAAAAAATTCTAGACACTTATTAAAATGGATATTATGTAGATTTTTGAAGAATTTCACAGTGGAACTCTTCAATTAGGTAGATTTAACCAGGCAGGTTATCCTAATCCCTAAAAAGGAGAATCAAGAAGACCCTTCGGACTTCAGACCCATCTCTTTGATTAATTGCTCTGTTAAAATTATCATTAAAGTGCTAGCTAATAGACTAAGACTTAAAATGGACAAATTAATCAATAAATCACAAACAACATTCATTTAAGGTAGACACGTTATGGATAGTGTAGCCATGACTCAAGAATTTATTAATTACTCTCAAAATGAAAAAAATCAAATGCGCTTTGCTTAAATTGGACTTTGGTAAAGCCTTTGACACTATTGATTGGAGCTCCTTACTTGAAGCTCTTAAAGCTAGATGATTCACAAACAAATAAATATCATGGATTAGCCTTATCCTGAAATCTAGTGTGTCCGCTATTCTAGTGAATGGTATCAAAGGAAATAAAATTTAGTCGAAAAGAGGTCTTCGTCAGGGTGATCCCTTGTCACCCCTTCTATTTAACCTAGCGGTTGATGACTTCTTTAGAGTTCTAACCCTTGCTATCAATAACAACATTCTCCCTCATATGGGGAACGATATCGTTGTAGCTGGGGTGTCTTCTCTACAGTATGTGGATGACACCTTACTGTTCTGTTCTCCCCTTCCACACCATATTGCCTCGCTAAAGCTTATATTATATAATTTTGAACTCTTATCTGGTCTTAAAATCAACTTTCATAAAAATTCAGCTATTGTCCTTAATGACACTTCAAATAGCTTGATTGCAGTGGCCAATACCTTAAACTAAAAAATTATGAGCTTCCATATTAAATATCTAGGTATAACCATTAGATACATGAAACAGAAAAGGAGAATTGGCAAATTAACATTGATGAAATTAATAATAAACTCCCATCCTGGAAGGCTAGTTGTCTTTCCAGAGCTGATAGGACGATACTTATTAATTCTGTGTTGTTTGCTATACCGGTTTATTGGATGTCATAGTATAACTTTCCTAACTGGGTAATTAATAAAATATATTGCATAAGAAGAAATTTCTTATGGATGGGAGAAGCGGATAAGTCTAATTTGAGTTGTCTCATTAACTGGAGTCTTATTTGCAAACCCAAAGCTCAGGGAGGATTGGGTATTGTTAACCTTAAGGCCTAAAACTCATCATTGCTTTGCAAATGGATTTGGAAATATTTAGGGGATGAGACTTACCCTTGGAAAGAAATCATTTGTAATTATTATTATAATGGCTCGAAAAACCTTAACATATATAATAATAAAAAGTGGAAATTAGGTTGAAGGGCTTCTATTTGCAGGGTAATAAGTTTTAAGGACATCACTTCTGAATAATTAGTTTTAAGGACAATTTACAGCATAATGATAAATTCATTTATATTTTTAAGTTATACAGGAAATGATAACTCCTTTTATCATTATTTCTGTATAACTGAAAATGATAAATTCTTTTATCTTTTTCCTGTAAAATGTCCTTAAAACTAATTTTTCAGAAGTAGTGTCCTTAAAACTTATTATCCTGCACAAATAAGCCCTTGAAGTGAAAATCCCCTAATAAAAAACTATCCTTATTTTGGAAAAGCATCTCCAAATTATATCACTTATTTAAAATTGGAACTAAATACATTATCAACTCTTGAGACAGGACCTCTTTCTAGCAAGAGTCATGGATATCATCCATTGCATTGAAACCTGAGCTAACTGATATGTTTCTAGTCTCTAATAACAAAAATGACCTTATAAAAGATGTATATTCAACTCGATCATCTTTTAGATGAGGCATCTCTTTTAATCAAAATCTGATAGGGAACCTTCTTACATAATACCTAAAATTAATTAATATGATTGCAAACTACAGTACAAGAGATAGTCTCGATTATCTGTTATGGTGTTGGGATAAAAAAAGGAAGATATACCCCTAAATCAATGTACAAATTCTTAACCTTCTCGAGAACTAAAGACTTTAAGCATTTTAAACCCATATGGAATATCAAGGCCCCCCCAAATTAAACTTCACATATGGATCGTTCTACATGACAAACCAAATACAATATCCCAGCTTAATTCTATATTTGTCACCAATAATAACCCGCATCCCTATTACCTTTGTAATATGATGTTTGAGACTACTCCTCACTAGTTTTTTGACTATTATTTCTCTCAATATATTATTGGCAAGGTTCTAGCGGCATTTAACATGAATGTTGCTCCAACCATTCCCCCTCCTGATGTTTACTGGGACAGATATAGATTAAGATTTAATTCGCCATCCAGAAAAGTTGTGGACTCTATCTATTCAATCACATGTTGGAGCTTATGGAATGAGCGTAACCTACATATTTTTAACAATATCTATTACAACTCCACTGCTATAATTTACTCCATTGTCTGGTACATTTCTTCCTGGATCGATTTAGGTCGTAGGCACACAAACTGGCGAACTCATAGCGATCTGATCGGGTTTCGGCTACTACCTCGTCCACAACTCTATTGCCCAAAACCCTCACTGATTTAATATTCCAAATCTTCCTCTTTCCTTTGTTACCCTCTTTAAATTAATAGGTTAAATTTTAACTTATAGTAACCTGTAAGGGCCATAATCCTACCCTTAATTTTATTACTTATCGCTCTCTAAAAGATGGAAATGTATTAATCCCAAATAATAATAATAAGATCAATAATATTACAATAATAATTATAGCCAAATAAAATAATCAAATAAGAGTACTATTATTAATAATAAAATTAATTCTCGCAATCTACTTTAACTAACCTCGATTAAAAAACTTCTCCAGATCAGCAATAATCTATAAGTATATTGCAATAACTCCAAATATAGGCTCGTATTTACCTTCAATTAATACATGTTGTAGTGAGGCATAAGAGCGAGTAATAATACTGCATTTATTGCACACTAGTTATCGCATTTTTTCTAATAACAAAACAGACTTTAAAGCATATAACTTTGCTTGCGCTGATTTTTGAAGCCATAGATGATATTATTTTGGAGCTTTAAATATAATCTTGTAATATTTAAGAATAGATTTTTAAATTATGGAATAGGTTAGAGATAATATATTGAACCATTTATATGTAAATATTGGTATATACATATATGAGTACACAAAGCAGGTATGCTTTCTTGGAGATCTTAAATAAATAACCAGTGGTATTTAGGAATAGAGTCCTAAACTTCGGATTAAGCTGGAGATAAAATATAATACCTCTTATATGTATATATTGGTAACATATATATATTTACCGAACCACTTATATGTATATATCAGTATATACATATATGTGTACATAAAATGGCTTTTTTTAGGGAACAAGGAACATCAGCATCTACAAATTGGAGTTAACAATCTAATCTGCAAATTGGAGAGACATTCAAAACTGGCTGAAGATAGTTAACCATCACGAATACCTGTGCAAAGTACTCCTATATGCACTTCTATGTCCCATGCATTGGGCTGAACTATGTCTGCCATTTCTTTAGCACTCGATTTAGTGAACAATATTGGTATTTGTCTTAAAGCCACCATTTGTTGTTCGATATACAATCCATTAGCATTCAGTTCAGAGAAGATCATGCTACTCCCCATGCGTTGCAGAGCAATCTACATATTATATATGCTACAGACCATCTTATTTGACTGCAGTCCAGCTCAACTTCTTGCATGCTCATGCCGATTTTCTCACGTGGTTCTCTTCTATGTTCATGTTGTCCTCCTCACGTTGTTCTCTACATGCTATTCATGCAGTGGTTTCTCATATCCTAACCAGGTTTTCTGCCTACATGTTTTCCACATGTATAATCCCATCCTCTTGTAGCGACTTCAGATCCTTATGCCTGAGTTTGTGAACTACCATACACCGGTTCCCATCCTATTTCTATATGCTTCTATCATCTACTGAGTCTTATTAATTCTCTTTTTTAGGTTATTCATCATGTATGTAAATCCGTGGTTGTTCCACCTTTAATCATTTGTGGATCATTTAAGGGATGATCTTATATATAGATGTAATTATTGTACCCACCAAACATTTGCAAGGTTTTTGTTTATTTTATAGTAAATAACGAGTGCTCTCCTCTTTGGTGGACTACTCTTTCATCAAAAAAATTCTTTACATCACAATCAATTTAATAATATAATTAAGTTCAAAATTAAAGAAATTGTTTATTTTTTTATTTGCACGACCATGAGCTATCGTATTATGTATACAAAACTTTTTTTTTATTTAAATATATACGCATACATATATGATCCATCATATGGTGATAGCACTAATATATGCAGATTCATGGTATTCAATTACTAATTAAAACATATATGGCATTCTGATCAATATATACAATATATATATATATATATATATATATATATATATATATATATTTGAAAATTGGTACATTTTATTGCAAAATCAATCATAAACTTTCCTTATATGTCTCATCGAAACCTTGCAACCTCCCTAATATAAATAGGTGCCTTGCAAGGAAAAAGAACACATATAAGGTCCATATATTAACTTACAAAACAGGCCAAAATAAAAGAAAATCAAAAGAATAAAAAAAATTCAGCCCGATGCTGCTTTTAACCTGCTTAGGCCTTATCAAGTCTATCTTCTCCTCAAACACTCCAGCTAAGTAAACAAACATGCCGCCATTAACTTAAGTCATTCAATTCAGTGCCCCATCATTGAAGCATCCCATGTTCTTAGCGGTTCGTTTAGTCGTACTTCCATTCTCATTCACCGGGTAAATTACCTTCCTCTCAATCTGCTTACTTATTGTTAAACTATCAATCTTCTTGCTCTGAAAATTACGTTTATTTCTTTCTTTCCAGGAGAAATAAACTATTGTAGTTAATGTAGCGCAAGCTAACTCCTAGTCTGGTCTTTCTTTTGGAACCTCGCTTGAAGCAGATTAACCTCTTCCTCCATCGTCGGCATGACAACAGGTGATAAGTCCAACTTGAGTTTCATCAAACACCATATGAAAGAAGTATACGAGCACTAAAAATATAGATGATTTATAGTCTCCATATCTTGTTTACATAGCATACAGATTCTATATGTAGTCACCCCAAATTGATAAAGCATGTCCCTCGTATTTAGTCGATTTAGCATAGCCAAGTAGGTGATGAAAGCCATTCTCTTGCTATTTTTACTATGCCAAATCAACTTATACCAGTTGCTTTTAGTACCTTGCTCTCTAATTTTGTCCCAAGCTTTATGAAAAGAGAACTGACCACCTTCACGCTATTGGTAATGAACTGTATTAGCATTTTTAGTTGTAATCTTTCGAATGGCTATCTGTACTTCTCTAGTTCCAACATTTAGATGAGGTTGTAATTCACGATCTCATATAATGGAGTCCACTGTTGTTTGGTAGTCACTAATAAGTTGAAACCTTTGAAAGCTAGTATGTCATTAAGGCATTTACAATTGATCCATGGTTCCATCCACAAAAATGTTGTTGTACCATCTGCCAAACACTCTATTAAAGTACTGCTTACCACTTGTCCTCTGTCGTAGAATAGATTTCCATGTACATGATGCATTATTGTCTATATGCATTGACTAGAAGAATTTATTTCTACGGTACCTGCTTTTCATCCATGGACTCCATAGGTTGTTTTTTATAAGTAAGTTCCACATTAGCTTAAGACAGGCTGCTTTTTTAAGATCAGAAAATAGTTTAAGTCCAATGCCACCCTCAGCTTTAGGTTTACAGAGAATATTCCATGCCACCTTGTGTGTCCTACCCCTCCCCCCCCCCCCCCCTCCACAAAAAGAAATCTGCACATAGAGCATTGAGTTTTTCTAAGGTGTATTCTGGTATTTGATAAATAAATATCCAGTAGAGAATAGTAGGAGTAATAACTGTATTCAACAGTTCAGCTCTTCCTACAAAGCTTAACATTTCAGTATCCTAAGCTTGTAACTGTGTTCGAATTTTGTGAAGCGGACTTTGACATTCAGAGTAATGGAGATAAGAAGAGGACAATGGGACTCCAAGATAAGTAATGGGTAATATTCCTTCATAAAACTCCAACCTACTTTTAATTTCTATCTTGTTTAATGTTGTAGCATTGTAGTATAGTTTGGTCTTCATGTTGTTTGCATTTAAGCCAGAATTGATACTAAGCTTATCAAATATCTATCTTAGTACATTTGCAACTGTCAAACTTGTTTTTACCAAAAATCATAAGGTCATCAGCATAAAGCAAATGTTTTAAAACAGTAACCTCATTCATCAAAAAAGTGAAATACTCCATAGGAATAGTAAATAGGTAAGGCGATAATGGGTCCCCCTGTCGAAGACCCCTATTACTAGGAATGAATCCCCTTGGAACTCCTTGCATTAAGATAGAAAAAGTTGGCGTGCTAATGCATTCAAATATTATGTTTATAAAATGAGTTGGGAAACCCATTTTCTTCATAATAAAGCAAATAAAGCTTCGATTAATCCTGTCATAAGCTTTTTGGAGATCCACTTTAACACAAAATTTATCCACCCCCTTCTTTTTGAAATCTCGTAATGGTTTGTGTGCTAATAGGATGTTTTCGCTAATATACCTCCCATTTACAAATGCACATTGGTTTTCTGATATTAAAAATGGTAAAAATGCTTATGTCGGTTGCAAAGCACTTTGTTGAAGTCCTTATAATACATGTTACAACAGGAGATAGGTCGATAGTGTGTAATATGAGTAGGTCTTTCAGTTTTTGGTATCAAAGAGATAAAAGTATGGTCGATGCCTTTAGGTAACTTTGCAGTTGCAAACATATTCTTGACAGCTGCAAGTAAATCCATTTTTATATCATCCAAGTGAAGTTTCATGAACTTTGAATTCATCCCGTCAGGACCTGGGCTTTTGTCATCATGCATAGAAAACAGGGCTGTTTGAATTTCAGTCATAGTTATGTCTTGAAGTATATATTGCTTTCTTTCTTCACTAATCTCGGCAATAATCTGAAATTCTGGAAAGTCGGTTGTATAGCATCCATTAAACAGATCATGATAATATGTAATAGCCTCTTGTCGTATCTTATCTAGTTTGTATACTAATTCCCCCGGTTATCAATGAGTGCTTGGATATTGTTTATATGCCTCTATATGACGTCTTTGAGTAGAAAATTTTGGAATTAGCATCTCCTTGCTGCAGCCATTGCACTTTAGATTTCTGCCTCAAACTCCAAATTTTATATTTTGTTGTACTTGAAATTTGTGCTTTGCAAATAACATCTCTTCATATAATTGCAGATTGCAAGGGCATTGTTAACAGCCATCTCAAGTAATCCAAGCTTCTTCTCTACATCTGCTGGATAAGTATCCTCCTTTACTCGTGATTTGTTCCATTGCTTTAGTTCATGTTTAATGCTAGTAGTTTTTGTTAGAAAATGTAGCTTGGGAATCTCATGTATTAGAATTCAGTCCTTTCCAAATACATGCTTAATATTCTTCTTTATGATGCCATTCATTATCATATTTGAAAGGGAAACCTTTTTGTTGTACTACTGAGATTAGATGTATTAATAAGGGGTTGTGATTGCTGGATAATCGAGAAAGTGCTAGTGCCTTCATATAGGAAGATTTCTGTAAACATAGGTTGTTCACAAAGATTTTATCAATATTGTTTGATATACTCTTCCTTCTCCATGTATAGTTGTAACCCAATGCTCTCTGTCAATCCTGATTGCATAAGACAATTCTTGAAAGCACATAGCAAACAACCTTTCTTGTCTAAAGAGGATGATGCATTGTTGTAGTCTCCCATGAGCACCCATGCATTTGTTATACTTGCGGTTTCCTGAATAAAATGTTGCCATAATGATTGTCTCTCAATAAAACAGTTGCTTGCATGCACCACCATGAAAATTAGTACGAAGCTACCAGAAGTTATCGATGACATAGTGATATGTTGTGATGATATAGATAGAACTGATATGCTCCAAATTACAGTGTCCCATATCACTAAGATCCTACCTGTACGCTGAGATGAGTTATTAGTTAGTAAGTCCTAATTTCTTAGGAACTTATTTCTTAGCAAAGTAAGATTGGAATGATTTAATTTATTCTCTACCAAACCAATTGTGGTTGGTTTGAATTTTGTTAGGAGTTTGAACACATCACCAATTCTTTATGGTGTGTTCATACCCATAACATTCAAAGTAATCAAACTCATTTGACCGTTGAATTGCTCCTCAAAGTTCTTTTAGGACGAGCAATTTGTATAGCAACTTTCTTCCCTTTATCAACATGTAAATAATCTGGATTTCTTGTAATAAAATCAAATACATCAACATGCTCTTCAACAGTAATCTCTTCATCTATTGCATCAGCCACATGTTGAAGCTCATCATTGTCAGTGGTATGAGGTAGACCAGAGTTCAGGAAATTTAAGTGATCAGCCGACTCAGTAGCAGAAGGTTGTTGTTCTGTATTATGTTCTAAGTAAGTAGAATATCCTTCTTCATGTTCTGGTTCATTAGTAGTCACAGGGTCATCCTCAGTACTATGTTGAACTTCCTAATTTGTCTGTTCGTTGTTGGCAGAGGTTTCAAGCACACCATGCTTCTCCTTGGGGATCCACTTGGGTTCTGAAGTTCTAGAATGAAGAGATGTCTTTTGACCAAAAGTATTACATTAATCACACTTGAAAGAAATATACTCATACTCGACTGCTGTCTCCTTTTTATTCCCATTGTGTAGCAAAATAGGAACACGTTTCAACTTCTTTGATATCATGATTGTTAATTACTTTTTCAAAGTAAGTTACCACATCAAATTGTACAACGAAATGGAAATTTGGAGCTTTATGAATGTAATAGTTATCACTGGGCTTCCAAACTTTATGAATATAATCCTTCAATTTGAGATAACACAACTTGAAATCAATAGGATGTAAGACAACTATTTTTGTCCATGAATCCTTTGATTTCTCAAAAGTGTTCATAGGAATATAGACATAACTCTTTGGCTGCTTGACGTAATTCAATTTCTGATCTTCTTTCTTACGACAGCTGACGGTCCCTTTGCCTTTAAGGACCTCGGCATACGTTAGTGATCTTCCTTCCTATGCTGGCTGAGGCGATGGAGCGGTTGTTGGTGGTGGATCTGGCAGTTTGTCTTTCTTTCCTAATGGGCAGTTATGCACACGTTCTGTTTCTACCATGTTTTCTTATTGAGATGTAAGGCGACGTGAATTCAAGTATATGTACAATATATATTATTATACATGAGAATATACCTCTGCCTAATGCCTAGATAGCACACCTTGCAACGTTGAATCTAAACTCCTTAAAATGATTTCCCTATCCAAAAGATACTACCTTTCCAAATGCAGCTACCACCAAAGCTTTTATATTATTTGATAAAATACTTTTAAGCTTGAAAATTTTGAGGATGGAGGAAGGGGAGTGCCCGGCCTTGGTAAGTAGAGAGGAGAGCAAAAAGTAAGGTACCGTTTGTTTCAGAGAAAAAGCGCTTGTTGAAGTGCTGAACGAAGGCACTTAATATATTCAGCAGTTTAAAGGTTGTTTGGTTGGAATACTCAGTCAGCAAAACTCAGTCAAACCAGCAAAATATCAACAAGCATATATGCGGAGCTTATTCCAACTTCTGATTCAGCTGTAGATATTTTACAACGCATACCCCTATTTGTTTTTCTCACTATTTACAGCAGCATCAGCTATTTCAAAATCATAGCAGCAGGTCTCTGATTGCACAGCAGAGGTACTTTTCTTTTTTTCTCACTCTTGATTTTGGTTACAAAATAAAGCTACGTCGGATTATATTATATTTCCTTCCTTTTGATATCATCTGAAACTTCTTTATTAACCTCACATGTATTATCATAACATTTTTTATGAAAATCTTTGTACCCTTTGTTTGAATTACTCTTATGTGGATTATATTACAAACGGTTCAGATAATATTACAACAGAAGCTACGTTGTGTTTTATTAAGCTACGTTTTATGTGTTTTATAAAGCTACGTTCAACTATCTCTGGTGTGAATATTACAATAGGAGTATAATATTATGTGTTTTATAAAGATAATATTATGTGTTTTATAAAGATAATATTACAGCAGGAGTATAATAGCACTGACATAGCTACATACAACCTCTTATGTGTTTTATAAAGCTACGTTGGATTATATTATATTTTCTTCTTTGTTTGAATATTGCTCAACATCATGTTGTATAGCATGCATTGTAAAGGCGTAAAAGATAATAATCCGATTGTTGCCATTTAATTGATAGCATTAACATAATACACATACAGATATAGTTACTTCTTTTGGATATTGTTTTAGGTAATTGGCAAGTTCAACCCAAGGGGTAAATAAAAAATATTGTTTTAGAATGGCATTTCTTCTCAGTTTATTACTAGACCAAATGTTTACCTTCACCAATTCTAGGCAGAAATGCCATAACAAGATAGTCTAAAGACTGCAAGGAAGCAGGAAGCTAAAAATATACCATTTATTTAAAATACAAGTACCATTAAATAGAGAGTTCAAAAGAAGAGACGGTCTACTGTCTCTTTTTGCTCATTTCATAAAGAACATAACTCATAAATATTATAACTCATAAATGTTAATTTTCCTTGAAACCAATTAGTATTTAGCTGGGAGAAGATTTTTAAGGGTCCTAAAAACACAAATTGACATTTTTGGGAAATGCATTTTTTCTTGGATCACCTTTTTCCACTGAACTTTGTTGTACTTTTTTCTAATTGCTTGCTACCCATTTTTAAATTAGGAATGGCATCATGTAAAAAGTCTAAAAGTAAATGTGCGGACAATGAAGTAACCGTAACTTCTAAGAGCAGGGCCACTTTTGCCGAAAATCCTGAAATGGAAAAACACTTTCTTGAGTTATGCGTAAGAGAAGTCGCTAATCACGGGCGTAAAGGAGCTTCCTTGACTTTAGACTCGTGGAAAAGACTAGAGAAAGAGTTTAACACAAAGTGGGAAGTCAACTACGAACATAAGCAATTCAAAAACCATTATACTTATTTAAGAGATGATTATGCACTTTGGACTAAAATAACTGGACTATCTGGACATGGATACTGTGCTGAGACGAACACCATACTTTGGCCTCCAGAAAAATGGAATGAGGTCGTTAAGGCAAGTTCAATACATATGTTTTACGTTGTGTTAATAATAATTTAATTATTTTTCTCACATTGTAAAATTAATTTGTCATGTTTATCTCATTGAACAGCAACATCCTAAAGCACGAAAATTTCAAAATAATCCTTTAGAAAATATTGAGATGTTGAAGGTCATTTTTGACAGTACTTTGGCAAAAGGAGACAATGCATGGTCCTCTGCATCATCTGATCCACCACCTAATACAGATAACATTCAAGTGAAAGATGATTTTACAACGGAAGCTGATGTAGAGATAGAGGAAGGTCGTTTGCCTACTTATGTGGAAGATGAGTTTTTTGATGGAATTGCAATCATCGAAGAGCATAACAGTTCGTTTAATGAGAAGAATGGTGATAATGTTTCTACTAAGTTCAAACCTCCTCCATTTACAAAAAGAAAGCGTAATTCAAGTGGTGAATCAGTGGAAAAACAAATTGAAGATTTAGTTGGAGTTCTAAAAGACCAAATTGACAAGGAGGAGGTTGGAAAGGGAACTTCGATAGAAGATGTAATTGTTGCGTTAAAAGAATTAAAGAACATGAGTGCTATATCCCAACAGGAGTATATCAAAGCTAAAGTATTATTTTGCGAAAAACCAGAGATGAGGGTAGCTTTCTTGGATGAGGAGAGTATAGTTAACAGACTTGAATTTTTAAATTACGTGTTATGCATTTAATAATGTATGATTAGCTTTTTATTTTGAAGAAGGTGGATTTAGTAGGTTCTATTTCCAAACAAATAATTGTCAAGAGCTACAACAGTTATGTATGTCCAGTTAACGTGTTGTATGTAGCTACGTCGGTGCTATTTTATTGAACATAGTAGATATTTGGCTTTTTTTAAGTTAATACATATTTCATGCTGGATAGTAAAGGTGTATGCTGTAACATATTGATGGTATTCACTTATTTTACAATTGATGTGTATTTTGCTTGCAATTTAAAATTCTCATTGCAAACCTGGTACTAGTGAAGAGTGCATGTAATGTAGTCATAGATGGCCTTTTTTGAGTTCATTATCTGAGCTTTAACTAATGCATCTAATTAACTTATGTTTCTAATATTTTAGGATGATGTCAAAAAAAAGATTGCTTATGATGTTGTTATCACTTTTAATATTGCTTAAGGTCAAGAAACGTAAAAATGGTAGACAAAAAGTTTTGACTTCTTCCCTTTCTGGAAAAGAGTACATGAAAGAGCTCTTGATCGGTCCTTCAGTTGTGATGTATGATAAATTTAGAATGGATAAATCATCTTTTATGAAGTTATGTTGCTATTTTCGACAGAAGAATTGGCTGGTGGACAGTAAATATATCGATGTTGAAGAGAAAATGGCAATGTTTTTATCCATCATATGTCATAACTGTAGAAATCGTATTGTTAGATATCGTTACCAACATTTAGGTCAAACAGTCAGCAAGTATTTTCATGAAGTTTTGTCAGCCATGAGAGATTTCGCTCGAGAAATGATAATTCCGCCAGATTTTGACAAACCTGTTGAAAATATACAATCCCACGTACAACTAAGAGAAGGTCCTTTTAAAGGTGCAATAGGGGCATTGGATGGCACTTTAGTGGATGCAAATATTCCAATACGAGATCAAATTCCATTTAGAGGCAGAGGTCAGGGTAATTGTTATCAGAATGTTATGGCGGTATGTGATTTCGATATGAAATTCATATATGTCATGGCAGGATGGGAGGGAGTAGCTCATGATTCCAGGGTGCTCAATGAAACAATTCGCAATCCTGTTAATAACTTTCCAAACCCTCCTTTATGTAAGTCAATTCCATGAATTTATTTATAATAATCGTGCTAACGTATTGACTTATTTTTTTTAATCTTACTATAGATAAGTATTACCTTTGTGATGCGGCTTATACAAATACCAGAGGCTTTCTATTTCCTTATCGCAACACACGTTATTGGTTGAGAAGTTACAGAAATAACACTGCGACAAATAAAAAAGAAAGATTCAACCATGCACATGCACGATTAAGAGAAAGTGGAAATTAGCCACAAGGGCCTCTTCAGCAAGTAGAATTAGTTTCTAGGACACACAACTGAAATAATTACTTTCAAGGACAAAACGCAAAATAATTAGTTTCTAGGGCCTAAAAACCTATGAAATTATGTCCTTGAAAGTAATTGGACTGCTGACTTTGTCCTTGAAAATAATTATTCTGCTGACATTGGCCTTGAAAGTAATTTCTTTGAATGTGTGTCCTAGAAAATAATTGGACTGCAAAGTTTGTCCTTCTGGTGAAATGCCCCATTAAGAAATGTCATCGAACGAAGTTTTGGTGTACTAAAGAAAAGATTTCTCATTTTAGTTAAAATGCCTCCATACAAATTTTCCCACCAAAGAGATATTGTTATTGCGTGTATGGCGATACACAACTTTCTACGTCGCGTCTCACTAGATGACAAATTATTTTTGGAAGCTGAGCAAGAAGAAGATGCTACAAATGATGAAACAAGCCATGGAATTGATAATCAAGAACCACCTCAAGCTCCACCAAGTCATAGTGAAGTATCTTCATCCGAGTCGCAAGCTTTTATGGCAAATTTGCGTGATCAAATTGCCAATTTTGTCTAATTTGTGGCAAATATAATATGTGTTTTAATAAACAGTTTTGTTTTTAATCTCCTGTAGAATGCCATTGAATATTTTTCATTTGTATTTGTCACTCATGTCATTTACTTTCGTCGTCCTATTCAAGTGATAAATGACATTAACAACAAAGGGAAAATTTGTCAACTAATAAGTTATTACAATAAGACATATCTATGACCAGCAATCAATCAAACAACATTTCAACATTCAGCATTCAGCATTCAACACCCACTATTCAGCATTCAGCTTCAGCTTCAGCATTCAGCTTCAGCTTCAGCATTCAGCCATTTTAACAAACGAAGCCTAAAACTAGAAAGTGGAGGTTAGAGAGCTTTTAAATAAAGGGAATCCTAATGAGTAAAATAAGGATCTAAATCTTCATATTTCTCTTACCTAGTCTTCTTTCTTTAGTTCAAAATACAACCCATATGGGTCTACATTAAGCCCCATATGGGCCTCAAAATCACTTCAAGCCCGATCAATAATTAACACATTTAAATCTAATTCAAATGCGTATAGATATTGTATATCGATAAGTGTATTTATAACTATTATACACACTATTTAATATTGATCAACACTAATCAAACAAATTTTATAATAAATATTTCATAAATCTTAAATATTAATTAATTTAATTGATTTATAACAATCATATTTTAAGTAAATTGGAGGCAACAAGAGTATCCAACGTTTCGGTTGTGTGACTCTTAGTTGCAAATTTGGTCGGCGATTAATATCGAACAATTCGAATATTAACGTTCACACGTCACTTTGCAGGTGGTGTGACATTATAGCCAAATTTATCGCGTACTTGGGTTCAGTAAATTTCAATTTTACTTTACTTAAACGTTACCCGGTAGTGACAATTATTTACACCAATTCTCTTCGTCAAAAGAATATCATATTATGACTTACGGAATTTGATAGTGGTCAAAATTCCAATATCGAAAATATTCAACTTTATAGTTAAAACACAATGTCGTTGGTTCAATATTAACAATTATTATTAATCAAACTACTATGGCCAGAGATTTTGACTTTGAGTTAACTTAAGTTGACCGTGATACTAAACTTATATAACTGAGAAGAAGAATCCTTTCTTGAATAGTGTTTCTTTTCCAATACTTCTACTTGATCCAACTATAGTTGTTTGATGGACGGCGTGTCATGATTTAATTATAATCAAAGCAGAGCTTTCATATTGAAAATTAACAGTATTCTCAAGTCAAGAGAACTGTGTAATACTGTCACGTCGATATTTTTTGTTTGACCTCAGTTATATTAACTAACAGAAAACTATCGAACGAGTCATTCCATTGTTATCCAATAACTATCAGTACGTAACATCTAGGTGCCATCAGCAGTCATGAGTATACACTGCTCAACATTTGGAAAGCGTTATTACTCTAGTCTTAGCATGCAATTTTAGCAAAGAAGATAAGTAATACAATGAGGTGTTTACAAATCAAATAATTGGAAAAAAAAATAGTTTAAATATCTAGAATCAATAATATAAAGGAAGCGGAAAAGAACATAATGAACCGTATTAATTCAAGTTATATACAAAAAAATTAACTACAAATGTAATAAGAATAGACAAGCTAACAATAAAAAAACAAACTTAAATAGTGTGAACACATACAAATAGACCGGTAAATGGTATGAGTTTTAGCCTGAGCTTGACCCGAACCCACTATATTCTTGGTAGGTGTACAAGTTCAACTTTGATAACTTAAACCTGAACACGGATCTACTCCAATTATTATTAGGACCAGACATGAATTCATCCCTATCCAATTATCTGTCCATTTTGCCAAAACCGTGAGTATATATTATTAGTGCCCATTTAGGTACATGGGAAAAAAAAAATCGTGCTCCTATTGGAAAACTCTATTTCACCACCATTTGATTGGTTTGTAAACACTCTTTATCTAGCATCCTTAAAAATTAAAAGTAAAAATGATGGTTATCCTATCAATACTTCAAACCGAATATTCGATTACCACCCATCAAACTTAAAAATCCAATAGGTCTGAAATCAAATAATGAAAATGAAATACCCAACGAACTCGAACCGGATTCAAGTTCCGATTTAGGTCACATTCACGGACACCGCAAACGTTAAGAAGCAGTTAGTGGAAATTACGTCCGACTTATCTTATTAATTGATAAGTCAACGGTTTAAAAGTCTATGTTTGACCTTTGGAAAATGTAATGTTTCTATATGATATATACTAATTACCTTCAACTTATCTAAGATAAATCGGACGTAATTCTTGTTTTTTGCATTTCCTAAAGAAAAAATTATGTCTTTCTTAATATTTAACAATACTTCCTACCCATCTATGTACGTTAATTAATTAATAATTATTGCAAATAGAAAATAAACATAATATAATTTACATTACTACTTACCCAATCTTTAGTCAAAATTGTAATCAAATTTTTATCTACCAACACCACATCCTCTAAACGCTTAACATATGACCACTGACCAAAATTGTTGACAACGCATCCTAGGTAAATGGACCCAAGTTCAAATTTTGAACTAAGCCACCTCTTTGATAGATCTAAATACAAGGATACCAAATGACACTAATAAGTAAAAGAGAGAACATACACATAGAAAAAAGATATTTGAAGAAAGAAAAAGGAAAACCTACTCATCAGAAGGGATTATATAAAATAAATTTAAAATATTACTGATTTCAGGGAGAAGTTTATGGAAAACAAGATTAACACATACGATATGATTCATTCGGAAAAAAAAAAGATGCACTGCTTGAGCAAAGACCAATTGCTTTCCCAACACAACGAGCAACGAGGATAGCAACGCCCATAACAAGTATTCAGAATTTTCATGAACTCAAACTAGCCAAAAAACCTAACAATAAGGAAAACGCAATTAAGGCACAAATAAGCCATGTCTATCTTAAAATTGAAAAGATGGTTCAACATTCTCCCAACAGTAAAAACGCAAGTTCCACACAAAAACAAAATTTGATACTACTAAAGATAAATAGATTTTTAAAAAGATTCAGCTGCAACGTCCATAAAAGCTTTTTCTCCATGACCAGGATTAGCAAAGATGCTGCAAAGAAAAGAGGAAAAAATTTCGTCAATGCAGTTTCAATCCAGTAGTTAACTAAGGCTCCAATGCATAAAAAAGCACATTGATTAGCAAATACCATAATTTTGCACACGGTATTTGATATTACAATGTTGTCAAATGGTACAATGTTATGGCTCCAGGAAAAGGTTGTACGTACAGCCTTATGTCATATTACTATTGGTTATATTCTATTAATGTTTTGTATTCCTAATAAACAAGTCGACTCTACAAATGAATAACAATGTGAATTTGATTTAAAAAACAATATTAATTATTTGATTTAAAAGACAATTTTGTTGATAATAGATGTTAAATTACAATTTTTGCTTCCAGCTCATAATTCGCTAGAACCAGCCCTCTTAAGATTAAGACTACACCAGGCAGCTCTGTAGCACCAATTCTAAAAGGTTGTGAAGGGGAGTACCGGTTTTGATCAAGAATGATCGTCCGGTTTGTTTGGTTGGTTTATACGAAGTGCTATTATAACCAATCTTAATAATCCTACACAAAAGTAATATCCCATACATATCCTCGAATTTACTTTGTAATTTAGCTTTTAAGATGAAGATTTAAAAAACTAGGGGTATAATTGGAAAAAAATTCTCTCAAAACACCACAATTTACAATTTGATAGATAAAGAATTACTATCAAAATATTCTATAACTGATGAGAATCAACGAGAAAAAACTTGCAAGGATTAAGGATTAAGGATTATGACAACACATGAAATATACAAACGCTCAAAACCAATCAAAACAGGTGGAAGAAAAAACTTCCAGGCAGAGCCCTAAGACTATGCAATTGTATGGATACAATGGTACAAATGTCAAAATAAAGGACAGATTTCAAAACAGAAGTTTGCTAATAAAAAATTACAGCAAAATCAGAGTTTTCAAAATTGTTGGCAAAAGTTATCAGAGAAAATTTTGTTATATACGAGCATATATTAATTCTAATTAAACACGCTGTTAAAAAGACAAAAGATTGCATATAAATATTCAGCATAATTTTTTAACAAAACATTTCTAATGATAGCTTATATGAGGAATTCAGGGGGTATACTTGTCATTTGTAATATTTTGTTACAGTTGAGATGCATCTAACAATATTAAGCTTAGCGGACTCCTTTATCTCATATATTTATCCAAAATTATTAGTGGAATACTGAGGTCAGACCAAAAGTACATGTTATGTTTCATGGCATCACGCATCTTACAGTAAACTAAAGATAATGGTACAACAAATGTGGAGACATAAGACAGAATTGAGGAAACTTGACTATCTACTGAATATAATATCCATGACCATGGTTTCAAATCTCTTATATCTCGCTTCGCTCGAGATCTCCTTTTCACAGTTAGACGAAACGAAGCATCAAATCTCATTCATATCCCTCAACACTCGGCTCGTCTGAAATATTCAAATCTCACCCAAAATATAGATCAAAATCTGAATCTAAAATCTCACGCGAAATTGTTTTGTTCTTCTTTTACATACTATTTCCCATTTTCACATAAATTCAAAAGAAACTACTTGATCCAATTATTATTTAATGACTCCTTAACATATGTTTTACTTTTTTATCTTGATGAGTCACATAAAGACTCCATTTCTTTTTTATGTCCAAATAAGAGAATATTATTAAATCAATTACCAAATAAATTAAGCTAATCAAGCCACTGCTCCTCTTCAAAACATTAATTTCAATTCTTTTTTCTATGTGAAAAAGATATGTTGCAATTTTTATTTTTACTTTGATTGAGCACCCTTCAATACCAATTGCTTTAAGCACATTAATAACAGATACATGTTACATACAAGTAATTTACTTTTTTTTCCCCAGAAGTGCTTATTGTCCAGCATTGTAAATAATATATCATCCAAATGCATATTCGTGAAGTTTCAAGTATCAGGATATGGTAAACAGAATTTTTCAGGAAATCTGATTAAACAAAAGCAGCTTTGTAACAGCCAACGCTAAAAATATTAACTAACCATATTAAAAAGAGGGATAAAACCTAAAAAATCAGCAACGGCGGCAAATTGAACTAAAGCACCCTAATAACTCCATTAAATATTTCGCAAAATGTGAAGATTGATCCCAGCAACGAATTTGCAAAATACGGTGACACGATTCTATGGTTTTCATTTGTTTGTCAAAATTTGAAGAATTAAGAAACGAAGGAATACAACAAAAAATGACCCAAGTACCAAGACAGCCAAAGTTTATCAACAACCCCTTGAAACTTTATAGTTTGAGGTCATCTATAAAAATGTTTGACTCGTAGCAAAATTTAAAAACTTGACGGGAGGTCATTTAACTCTATAGTTTGAGGTCATTTGTAAAAATGGTATACTAATAGTGAAATTTAAAGACTTGAGAAAAAATATATATTAAAGCATAAATCCAACATGTATCGGAAAAATATGAAGACGTATATAATATAACACAAGTCAACCAATGATGATGTATTATTTTAAGAGTGGGATGGCTGAAACAAAGTCAGGTAGCACAATGATTTTTCCTCTCCCGTACGAGCTTCCATACATGAATTTTTATTCATACATACGAGTTTACATCTTATCCTAAATCTTATGTTTGTTATGCACATGAGCATATTTACATATGCAACTAACTTTCAATAGGATGCTTTAGTTCTGCAAATCAGTTATCCTCGTTAGACATTATTCCAAAACAATTCATAGTTTAAACTGCAATTGAAGTAACCAAAAGCAACAAGAGCAATTAAAGCTACAATAACCACTAAAACACCAAAAGATTATTATCAGCTTCAACATGACCTATTCCACATGATATCAAAGTAGAAACATGTGCTGATTCTCAAATCCTATACAGCCCTAGATACGTAAGTGGATTCAAGTGTATGTTCAAGGTACAGTTTAAAAAATGAAGAATACCACAAGATCATAAAAAGAAATAATAATCCACATTCCTATGCAAATTCCCACTCAAAGCAATTGATGAAGGCACCACACATTGAAAGCTTAATAAACTGTAGTTTGATGTGTAGAAAAAATAAGTATTGTTAAGATGAATACCTCAAATGTTGCTCGGGTACATAAAAACTCGAACTTTACATCCCTATAGGAACAACAAAAATATTAATGATACAATAATAGTTAACATGAAAATGCAAAAGAAAATGACAAGCTTACTCACCATGGCTTTAGGAGGTAAGTTAGACCTGAACTTAGACCTAACAACGCCACTGTTGCCATGAGGACGAGTCACTTTCCCCCAAATGCATCTATAATGAGTTCCATTCTTCTTAACCTTAGCCTTGTAAATATAAGCTACTCTTTTTCCAGCATACCAGCGAGCATCTTCCTTGGTATTCACTCCTTCAATTTGCATCAAAGATGTATTCTCGTACTGGTTTGACTTTGACCTAATAAAAACATTACTTACTCATATTATAGATCTACTAAAAGTTTTTAGTTCCGAAACTCGACTTTTTAGTTACTTTTCTCCAGACCCAATAACTGTGTACTAATATTAGCTCTTATTCGCCCACCAAGTTCAATTTCCTCGGTTTATAAAGATTCTACTTCATTAAGATTTTTAAAGTCTCGACACATATAACCATGTATAAAATTCGATTAACCAACTAATAAAGTAAAAATATACCCAATGAAACATATACAAAAATGCACTCGAACGAGATTTACTCAGAAATATAATTATTTCGAACCATGAACTATTCCAAAATTTGAAAACCCTAAATATCAATAAAATATCAGTGTTAAATTTAACAGAAAAGAAATTTGAAGTAAAAATTTAACACCTTTTGTAGCCGAGAACAGTGCCACGTACATAAAGCCTGACGCGCTGCCCTTGTCTTTCTTTCACCATTGTTATTGTATTCTGGTACTGGTGAATGGATTAAGCCGGCGGAAAACAAAAGAGAAATGAAGAAACGAAACCCTAAGAGAAGGGATAAAAATCGTTCCTTTCTTATAGACGTAGCTGCACCGTTGGATTCGTGATATGTTTTTACAGGTTGGGCCTGTGTTATTGGATTGTACCTTTGGACTTTAGGCTTTTCACAATAGCTTAGTAGCCAACTTTAACGATTTAATGGTCCATTTGGTTCCATTTTGAGTTTTATGTTTTATGTTTTCAACTTGCATTACAAAACATAAAAAAAGCGGAGGAAAATATTTAAAATTATAAGCCGGGCGATGGAGGGACGACAGAGGGATGGAGGGACGGCAGAAGAGATGTATTATTTTCACGTTTTTGTTATTTTCCAAAATACGGAAAACAAAATGTTATTCGACATTTTGACCAAGCGGCTTTCAAACAAATCTGAATATCATGATGAAGACGAAGTGGTTCAGAGACTCTGAGGCATGCTTGGAAGAAAGATGGAAGTGGCTTCAAGAGTTGGGGGTGCAAAAGTAGCCAGAAAAACAGGTCGGTGCCAACCTCTTTTTAGGTCGGTACCGAGCTCTTGTTAAGCACTTTGAGGAGCTCTGAAGTCTTGGTCAATGGATGGTTGGCTAGAGTGATCGTCCTAGGGCTTATTTCTGAAGGAGTATGTGTACAACTCTAAGGAAGCTCTGAAGAAAATGACAAGTGCTAAAGATGTCAAGACCTCTTAGCAAAGGCTTGATTTCTAAGGAAAGGGTGCTCGGAGCTTTACAGAAAAAAGGTAGAAGGCCAAGTGGAAAAGGATGGCACAACCTGCCATTATAAAATCAGGTCGGTACCGGTTACTTTTGATCGGTGCCGAGGTGATTTTATTGGCCAAGGGACTTCATCTTCCCTTCTGTATTCTCGGATCTGAAGTTAGACTTGGTATTTAGAGATCCGACTATTTCGTTGGATGGTTTCTCTATAAATAGCAAGCATATATCAACTAAAAAAGGACTTTTGGCACTTCATCTTCTTCACCCTCTCTCTCTACACGACCTTGTCACAAAAAAACTACCTTTTGTGGTTCTAGGCTATTAGATCGGTAAAAACCCTTGTACTTATGACAAAAATCTCTAAATAATAAGATTAAAGTGAACATATGCCTCAGATTTGCCGAATCTCTATAAAAATTTCTCGTATCTCTTGCTTCATTTTGTTGTGTGTGGCTAGATCTCTATCTTTAATTTGAATTTGGAGTGTTGTGCCACTTTTTGACCTAAAATTTTTTGTGCTTTCACCGAGAAAGGTGATTCTCGGGCATAGTCTGGCTATCCATTGTGCGTTAAAGTGTCCAGAGGTTAGATCTAGAAGGTTTTCTATCTAAAGCTTAAAGGAATTTCATATTAGAATTAATGGCAACGACAAGGAAGTCTGGAAGATTAGGAGCAGTCGCTGGTGGAGATGGAGGAGCTTCCCACCATTATAAAGTGACTAATCAACCAACGACAGCTTTGTCGAGACAATCTGCCCATCAGAAGATGGTCACAAGAGTGGAATTCAATAAGATGATGGCGTAGTTAAATCAAAAGATGACAGATGGTCAGAAGGCTCTATTTGACAAAATGGATGCTAGCATGGCCTTATTGATCTAGTAGTCATAAAGAAATAGGAGGAGTATGAGAGAGGCATCAGATGTTGGATCTAAAGAGGAGAACTCATCCGCTTCTGGTCAGAATAGAAGGGATGGAAAGCAAAAGCAGAAGGAAACATACTACGGAGTAGTAGGTAGAAGTGCTGAAGGGACTGAAAGAGCTCCTATTAAGGGAATTCAAATCGGTACCGATTAGAATCAAGTCGGTACTGACCTAAATTTGATGCCCTTAGAGGAGTAGGGAGCCGAGGTTATCAGTTTGTCCGATTCCAAGGATGATTTGCAGCATGTTGGCGATAAGGATGGACCGGATGTTAAAGCTCGGGATGTTGGTGCTCAAACAACTCCTACAGAGCCAATTCGATGTTAAAGAAGAACTTAAGGAGTGGTTCTCCAAAGACTAGAGAACTAAATGTCAACGAGCACACTGAGACTGTTTACGAAGTCAAACACTTGGCGGACCTGATTAAGCTGTTGTTGGAGGAAAATAAATGGAGGAAGAATGAAGATTATGGTTCTGTGCCTAGTAGAACTCTATTTACAGAGAACATCTTAAGGTAAGAGTGTCTTAGGAAATTTATGATGCCTACCATGTCATTGTATAACAGGACTACCAATCCCAAGGAACATTTGTTCAAGTATGACTGGTACATGGATGGTGCTAGAGCAATAGATGTGGTTCAATGCAGGTGTTTCCCTATCTTTTTGGATGGGGTCGCATCGATGTGGTTTACTTGGCTCGCGTCGAAATCCATTTTGACTTTTGATGAGTTAGCAAAAAGTTACTAGAGCAGTTCAGCCTCCACACTACTCAGTCTAAGGATGTGATGTCCTTGTTGAGCCTTTCTCAAGGACCTCGGGAGTCATTAAAGGGGTTCTTGAACAAGTTTAATATTGTGGTAATTGAAGTTAACAATCCAAATGAGAGAATGGGTTGATGACATTGGTTTGGGGCATACATTCAGATACAGACTTTGGGAAATGGTTGAGGATGAAGCAACCGACAACTGTGAAGGAGTTCAACCGGAAAATTAACCAATTCTTCATTTAGAAGAAGCAAGTCGGGTTGCTAGGAAGACTGGTGGTGGACAGTCGAAGAAAGTGATTCAAAGTAATGTAGTTATTAAGTAGACCAGAGAAAGCTCTGGTAATGTGGTCGTGAATATTGGTAATCCTGGTAACCAAAGGAAAAGAAACCAAGGCACCGAGGGTAGGCGAAATGATGCCAAAAAGCGTCCACGAAATATGAGACCAAAGGAGTGATAGAGTTAGGGGTATGCCCTAGGGACAATTATATAATTTGTTATATAAATCTAACTCGATAGTTAATCATGTTCAGAATAAAAGATGTTTTTTTTCTATTATATACTGGTTATAATATGTTATAAATAAATTGATTATTCAATTTAAGTATATTTAACAGAAAATCCATAAATGGTATGTTTTGCGATAATAGTTACAATGTATTGTAACCATGAGTAATTCATCGCAATATAATAAGCATAACGTTTTAATATTCCTAATAGAGATGTATCGAGACTAGATATCGATGCATGCATAGAGACTATAGTACGTAACGCTCTCCAATGTTGGGCAGTGTAATACTCATGACTGTTGGGGGCACCAAGGGGTTACGTACTAATAGTTATTGGATAACTATGAAATGACTCACTCGATAGTTTTCTATTTGTTAATATAACTAAGGTCTAACAGAAAATATTGATGTGATAATAATACACAGTTCTCTTTACTTAAGAATGTTGTTGATCTTCAATGTTGAAGCTCCGTTTTGATTATAGTTAAATTATGGCATAGAGTCCATTGAACGACTATGGTTGGATCGAGTGAAAGCGTTGGAAGTGAAACACGACTCAAGAGAGGATTCATCTCCTCGGTTATATCGTCTTAGTATCATGGGGTCAACTCAAAGTCAAAGTCTTTGGCCAAAGTAGCACAATTAGTAATAATTGATATTATTGAACCAAAGAATTTGTATTTGGACTATAAATTTGAATGTAGACGATATTGGAATTTTGACCATTACCAAATTAAATAAGCCCCAGAGTGATATAGTTTTAACGAAGAGAACTGGTGTAAATAATATCACTAGTGGGTAATGCTTATAATAAATAAAATTGGATTTACCAAAAGATGTATAAGCGACAAATTCGACCAAAATATCACAACACTAGCTAAGGTGACACAACCGAAATGATGAAGATTCTGAATGAACCACATGATTTAATTGATTTTTAATAGTTGAAAATTAATTAAATTAGTTAATATTTATGAAATATTAATTATTAATTTTTTTTAATTTATTTGAATACAATTAGTATTTAGTAAAGTACGTGTATAAAAGTTATAAATGTGTGTATCGATATATGATATCGGTAGAATGGTTAAGTTTGATTTAAACAAAATAAATACTGAAAAGGGCTTTATATAAATTAAGTTAAATAATATTTATGAAATAATAATTGTTAAAAAATTCTTATTTGATTTGTTTGATTTCCATTAGTATTTATTAAATTGCGTATATAACAGTTATAAGCGCTCGTATCGGTATATGATATTGATAGGATATTTAAATAGAAATAATACTAATTAGTTTTTGGAAATTTTGGGAGCCCAAATAACCCATGTAATGGCCAACCTTACTTTGAGGAATAAGAGGGGTCTTTTGTTTTGAAATGAAAAGAAAATCTTATTAAAATGAGAGAAATTAGCATATATTGAATGCCACATTTATTTCCTCCTTTAATAAAAATTTCTCTCTGTCATTTTGCTTCTATTATTCTTATCTACTCTTCGCAATATCAAAATTTCCATGGGGATAAGGTTCTAAAAATTTCAAAACAAAATTCAAACAAAATAAACGAGAAAAAATGTATGTCTCTAAATAATTGCAGATCTGGAGATCGATGTATAGAATCTAGGAATTCTTCTTTATTCAAGATATATTCTCTAGGCTTCATCTGAATGATAATATAATTATATATATAATAAATTATCATGTTTACATGCCTGTAATTCTCCGCATCTTCTATTTCTTCTCCTTATATGTTTACAGGTTATGTATAATTATCAAAGTTCTACTTTTGAATTATTTATTTTGTCATCATGTTGAATTTGATTTTCCTTTTCCTCTGTTACCCATGTGATATTAATAATGTTAATCATAAATTCTCTTTTGTTCTCTTTTGTTTGATCATTATATAAACATGTAATTTAGATCTTGATCTGATTGCCACAGATTCATACATACCTAATTCGTCAAATACTTTTAATTTATAAAACATTGTTTGAATAAATTTTGGAATTATTATATTAATAGATCATATTACATATTACAAAGTTATGGATTGAAGGATGCTTTATAAATCTTTTGAAATATTCTGAGTATTGTTTACATGTAAATTAATTGAATTTAAATTTCATATATTGTTTCCAAAATTAAAAAAAAAGAAATCTTTAAATTTCTCTTAATTTGTTTCTTAATTTGATATCTGGACTTATGGCAAGCTATTTTGTTTTGAAAGTATGGTTTTGAATTGAAAAGTAGTTAAGTATAATTTTGTGTTGTTTTGTTTCAAAATATTAACTTAATTTGTGTTGACCCAAAAAGTGGATCAACACCCTGGATTGAGTGTGAAAGCACCGTTCCTGTTTATCAAGGCAAATAGAATAGCACAAGAAGTAATAAATTGCAGATAAAGTAAAAAAACAAGAATTTTTTTTAGTGGTTTGGTTGTTAACGAAGCCTACGTTCACTTTATAACTTTTTTTATTGACTGACTGCTATTACAAGTTGAATCTGATTACAATGCAATTGAATTATGTTAGTTGGATCAAGTCACTAATGTTAGAGTTCACTAGAGAATCACAGTGAACCCTATAAATGATCGTTGTGTAGAAGAAGAAGAATGAAGAATAGTTTCTACAGAGTTTCGGTAGCTAGTCCAGAAGATCCCGTTTATGGTGCAGGTAGGATTGTATTAATAGGGGTTGGAGAGCTATTGGGCTAGGTCGACGTGCCAGATGCTTGCAGATGACCATACGAAGGTGCTCCGAAAGTTTCATAGCATGCCGAGTCAATTTGATGGATTGCTAGTGATCCATAGGCATGGAGTTTCAAGAAGAAGATGATGGAAAGCATCTCAAGTAATTGAATCGTCAACTACCCAAGGCTATGGATCGCTAGCAATCCATAGGTTATGGATCGCTAGCGATCCATAGCCTTGGGTAGTTGACGACTCAATTACTTGAGATGCTTTCCATCATCCTCTTCTTGAAACTCCATGGCAATCTGGCACGATCGTATGGATCGCTGGCGATCCATAGTGCATGGATCTCTAACGATCCATGTACTTAGAGTGTTTTTTGACTTTGCCTTCTGGATTGAGTTTGTTATCTCGTGGCGATGTTCTCCATGTAATTTCGTAGCTTGTTGCCTTGTTTTGATGATGATCCACACACTGGTTGCATTAGACTGCTGATCGAATTAGATGAATGCTTACTTCTCGATCTAACTAGCTTGGAATTGCATCAAACTTAGCCATCATTCCTACAAATACCTATTGGTCCATGATGCAAGAGGATTAGTCAACCTACGAGCTATCCTTATGGATCGCTGGCGATCCATAGGAGATGGATCGCTAACGATCCATTACCTTAGTATGTTTTCTCTAATCCTTCTTGGTTGGTTCTTCTAGTCCTTTCGGTTGCCTCTTGAACTGTTCTGACTCGACAAAGTTGTTCCGACTTCCTTTGGATTTTACTGGGTTAAAAACCCGGATAACATTTGCCCCCAGAGCATGCCTTCATTAGAAACAAGGCGTCTCTGGAAGTAATTACTTTTTAGTTCCTGCTTGTTGAAGTTCAAGTAATCGTGTTAAGGCCGTTCACGCGAGTTAAGTTGTGACGTGAATTGTCGTTGCTTGTTATAACAAACTAATTTTGACTCCATAACTTTTAGGATGCTTGCTGCTAACATATGGATCATGCTTGGCAAATTTGGGAGAGAACGAACGTAATTTGATGGATCGCTAGCGATCCATAGCTAATGGATCACTAGCGGTCCAATGACTTAGCGGTTTTTTCCATCCAGTCCCCTACTTAACTTAATCGAGCAGACCTTCTCTTCCCATCTTGCTTTTATTTGACGATCCGAGCTATCCTTCTGCGACCCGATCCAAAACCTAAAACCTATCTTGCCAACGTCGTCGTCGTTTCATTGCCGCTGGAGCTCCTCGCCTCCGATCACCCCTGACTTCACCGCCGACTTGACTTCAATCCTAGCTCCTGAAACCTTGTTTCTTAGATCGCCGCCGGCCACACACATTTGGATCGGTGGATCTTTAGAACGCTGATGTTGAAAACTCTAATCATCTTTGCCTTTTGATTCTTGATTCGAGGTGGTTAATGCTGATTCTGGCGTTCGTTTTGCAATTTGGCGACAGGGTTGTATTGGTGATGATTGTCGGGGAAAATCCGAGTTGATTGTGATTTTATGGAGTAAGATAGTAAATCGAGTCTTGATTTCTTCATAGAATGACACTTGGGCCTTGCCCCGGTGCTTGACTTGTTTTGTTGTCTTCGTCCACAAAATCAAAATTGACTTGTACTAAGTTACATTGTTGATACAACAACGTATCGCGAATTGGCTTTAATCCTTTCGGAGGGGAATAACGGCTTAGGATAGCATCTCGCATGCAGCTTATGTTGTTATTGCCTTTCGGAGAGTTCGAATTGGTCTCGTTATTGCACACTCGGTGTACCATAACTGGAAAGAGCTTTCCGCGTCGCTTCAGACAACGGATCCATTATCGATCGTTGATCGATAACGGGTAAGTGTAGAAGGAATAATTTCGAAAAATGTTATGAAAAACCTTTATTATTCTTTACTGTGAGCGAACTATCTACATGGGATAGAGCGTTTGTAGTGTTCGAGACACCGAGCTCACCCTCTAGATAACACATTGCACTTGCCCGGTATATACTTGAAATCCGACGTGTCGATGTATATCGATATTCCTTCAAATTTCGAGTGTTGTAGGGGAATTTTTAGTCAAATATAGAATTACCTGACCACGTTAGACGTAAGTTCTATTATATAGAATGAAGTATCCATCTTCTCACCATAAGTCCAGTGGAGGAAGTCTAGCACTTTTCAGAAGCTGAATCGTCATCCGTCGCCCCTTCCTCTTCTGCTTCGCGGGCTGAATACGGTCAACTAGTCCCAGTTAGTTCGGTTGTGAACCGGACACCTCCGAATTTCAGAGTTCTTCTTAATCCACTAGAGAGAGATCCCTCCGTAATTTCCGCTAAGGTTTTGCATAACATTTGCTTGCAGCACGGCATTTTGGAGGAAGACGTGCGCCTTCCAGAGAAGAATGAGTTTGCCCATATGCCGCCTCCGGGATCCACTGCTTGCCACCAGTTTATGTGCTTAAACGAAGCAGTGCCTCCCTTCAATGACTTCTTGAGAGAAACTCTTTCAAACTTGGCAATTGCCCCGTTCCAAATTCATCCTAATGGATATGCAATCTTGACTTGCTTGCAGGTTATGTTTATGCAGACATTTAACCGTGCTCCGAGCTTCGATGAGTTGAGATATTTTATCTCGTTTAAGAGGAGAGACGAATGCCATCCCTTATCATCATCGAGGCCCAGAGGAATCACATCGTGTTGCAGTTTCAAAGCAATTTGTCTCAATTCAAGACTCGGTACTTCTTTGTTAGATGTCCCGAAGGGTATAACCGTCTTTGGACAACGGGAGGTAAGTTCTCTTCTTTACTTATTGAGTTTTGATATATCGCTATGGGATTTTTAGCAAGTCAAATACTTCCTGTAGTTATTCCAATGCCGAATAAAGACCTATCACTTAACCAGATTTTCCATACCCCAAAGGCCGTAGATGCCCGGGAGGGATCGATTAAATTTTTGCTAATGGACGAAAATTTGCTTTGGTATGGACTATTGCATCCTGGGAGATCCGCCATAGCGGTTGAAGTCCCGTCTCCTTCTCGTTCTAGAATACGGACACGTTCCACTTCTTCATCACATGGCTCCGAAGAGGGTGTTTTTTTCAAGAAAAGGAAGGCTTGTCCGGCGAGTCAACTGAAGAAACTCATAAGGGAAGGGATGTCATGACTGAAGCCAGTTGTCCGCCCAGAATGCCCCCAAGCCCAAAGGAAGGGGAAGAAGAGTTCAAGCAACGAGAGGGTAAGGTTGCAGTGGCGACAAAAAAAATGAGGGTGAAGTTGAGAGTAGTAGTCATGATTCCTCCTCCAGCGATGATGATTTCGACGAAGGTTCTGGTGATGGAGACTTTGAATCGTGTGACGAGACTCCGGGCATGAGTCCTGTTCTCCCAAACTTGACTCCTCGAGAAATCCGCAATAAAGATGCTCCCCCAATAGCCGAGCGACGTCAAGACCCCGATTAAAGATGTCGGGATAGACTTTGGGGATTTGAGCAACGTTTACGTGGATATTTATGAACTCATGGGGGAAAATTTCAAATTCGAGGCTGCATCTTGTTGTTCTGGTCCTATTGCGTCTAAAGTTGATTCAATTTCTAGAATGGTGACCTCCCGATCCGGTTTGTGACGTCCTTTTAGGCTCCCCAAGACACATTACACATTTCACTGGGGTCACATTCACTTACACATGCTTTATTTAGGCCTATTTCTCATTGCTAAAGCTCTTTATTTATTCTTCATGTCAGGTACCTTGAGAGGTCATGGACTTTACGACGATCTCGAGTACTTCACTAATTCGCAACGTTGGTCGAAATGGTCTACAAGCCGCCATCGGCCTCATGAGACCAAAGAGGAATGGAAACAGCGGAAAGACTTGGAGACCGAAGCTCGTCGCCGCGATGACAGAGAATGGAGTCGGATGTATAAAAGTGGTTAAGAGAAGAGAAAAATGCCTGATGACCAAGAGGAACCGTCCAAGAAGTCAAAGGTTGATCGTGGTACTCATCCTTCTGAGCATTAGGTTTCTGCCCCGGTCCCAGCTTCTGTCGGTCTTGAGATTCCAGTTTCTTCCATTCAGGCTTCGTTTTCATCTCAAGCCCTAGTGACTCACGTAGTGCCTGCTTCTGGTTCCTCACATCCTCATCGGAGGTCGGCTTACATTCTTCCGTCTGGTCCTCCTAGATTCAAAGTTGCGCTCCCCGGATGATTTTTAAAGGGAGTTAAGTTTGACTGCGACCTTCACCCAGTCTGCAAAGATTCCTATATGCCCCACCTTTAGGTGATTCAAAATGATTTACAGCAAGCTGAGGAATGGGAAAAGTTATGCAAGCAGCTGGATGACACGAATCGTAATAATTATCAGGAGATCCTCTCTTTTGAATCGTAGAAAGACAATCTCGAGCGGACGTTAGCGGAACGTGATGCCAGAATTGAGCAACTACTTTAAGAGAGGGATGCGGCACTCCGGGAGAGCAAGAATAGTGCCAACTTGGTTAAGGAACTGAAAGAGGCCCATGCAAAAAATAGAGATTGTATTTCAAGATGAAATTAAGAAGGCCCATGCGGATGAAGTTAAGTTGAAAGAGGAGCTCGAAGCTCGCGACATGACTATCGAATCCCAGAAGAAGACTTGATCAAGACAAGATTATTGAAGGGCATAACAAAACAATTGTAGAATATGAGGAGATTGTGAAGTCCCATGACAAGACCGTCTCTGATCAAGCCCAGGCGATTGCCTTGCTTCAGGAAAGAGTTGCTCAGCTTAGCGTCGACAAAACTCATGTTGAAGTTGAGAAGGCCGCCATTATAGCGGATTATTTGGAGCTTCAGGACACTTTCGAAAAGAAGATGGAGAAGATGGATGAAATCATCTTAAATTTCTATGTCAACTCTCTATAAGGAGTCTCAGCTATTTCGGCCCCAAGTTCCCACGCACTCTCGCCTTGGTTTGGGAGGAAATTCTGGCCCGTTTCCGAGAGAACACGGACGTCTATACTAATCGAGAGTTGGAGGATACCTACCTTAATGAGGAATCAAAGAAAGCACCGATAGAGGCCGAGAGATCCTGCGGATTGAGAAGGAACATGAAGCTGCCGATGTCGCTATGACTACAACTGCCAAAACGTTGCCGGAGCCTTTCATTTCTGGGCCATGCGAATCATCAACGCAGCCTCGTGATCAATTGGTGAGTACTTTCGGTGCTGCTCTGCCGTCTTTCCTTCGGCAGCCGTGTCTGTAACTTCGGGTGGCCTCGGAATTTCTCTGAAAATCGCGCAACCATCTAAAGAAGGATAAGGCGGGGAATATGAGATCAACATTCTCGGCCATTTCTATGATGCAGATAACCTACTTGTTTCCCCCGAGTTTAGAATTTTCAGCTACGCCGCAGGAACAAGATGAGCTTAAGGCTTTCATTTTTTATCTTATAGGTCCATCTTCTTTAACTATTGAGCCGCCGATTTCTTCGACACCTGGACTCGCCGCTATTTCAACCGCCTCGGTGCTTGTCTCCGTAGCTGCTCCAATTGCGGCATCAGTGTCTGGTTCGCAGCCGGGACCGGAATCTGAGAAGATTGCCGCATTGTATGGTCTAGAAGACCCTTCCGTATCTTTGGAGGGCGACTTCACGGCAGTTGAAGTTCGAGAGCAGGAAGACCAGATGGTCCAATTACATAGATCCCAACAACAATTGGTTGTTGTTAAGAAGGAAAAGGTTGAGAAGATTAAATCCTCGAGGAGCTTCCGCAAATACCAGAAATGCAAAGTCAAGGGGAAGTCTTTTGAGAAAGCTGAATTGCAGGGGGGAGATGCCAGTGCCGAGGAGATAGTAGATAATTCAAGCAGCGACACTACTCGTGGTAGGGATTTTGAGAGCAAGAAGAAACTCCCGACTAAAGGTGGAAAGGGGAGCTGTGGAAAGAAGCATGAGAGGTCCGGATGGCAGTGGAGCTGGTTTTTGGGACATTTTGTTTTGTTTTGTTCAAGTGCAGAGTCTGCACTTACTGCTTTTACTGTAGCATCTGTATTTTTTCCTTTTTGTTGGCCTATATTATGTGGGTATGGCCCCCACATTTTGACTTTGTACAAAAAACGTTATAAGTAATACAATGTTGACATTTTGATTGTAACTTTACCTATCTACTTATCTGCGTTTCATGCACTTATGTCAATTTCATTTACTGCTATTTTATTTTATCTAGTTCTGTGATTAGCGCCAAAATTCTTTGTTTGGAGTAACAGAACTGTGAAGTGTTTTTGTTTTTGAGTATTTTTATTTTAGTATCGGTGTTTTCCTCCCAGTTCACGGGGCTATTTACTTCAAACACCTGACAAATGATCGGCCGATCCGAGTGATTTTCGGATGTTTGTAATCGGATCTATTTGATGGTTCTTATCTTTGGGAACTTATGATTTGTGCGGCTTGATTTCAGATTTATTGTCGGTCAACCATTGGAATTTTCTGCTGACTCGTAGTAGTTTGACATTGTTAGATTGATACTCGTTGCTCCCGATAGTAGAAGTGGGTTGATTCTTGTTATTACTGCAATAAACGAGTTTCCTGGGATTGTCGGGGCAATACTGGTACTTAAGGGTATGCACGGCTTATGAGATGTGTGGCTTTTGAGAGTGTGCGCGGCTTATGGGATGCGCGACTTTTGGGACTGATATCATCCGTCGATCCAGAACGATTTCAGAACTTCTCGACGTTACCAATCTTCGGGCAATGTGAGGAGTTTATGCTTTGGGAGTGTGATTCCACATCTCAAGAAGTAATGAGCGGCTTATGGGATGCGCGACTTTTGTTTTAGGCCTTCCCGGTGCCGCCGGAGCAACATCGGTTCTTAGAAGGCGAGGATCGGGTTCTGCCGATCCAACGGTTTGAGTCGATTTGCTTCCGTCGACCCGGCGGATAGGTGGGGCATACTTGAGCGTAATTCCACTATCTTAAGCAGTAATTGAATGGTTTTGAGCCGATTTGACCCTGTCGACTCAATAGGTTACTTTTATGAACGCAGTTCTATTAGTTCAGAAACAAAGCAATTTTATTAAGAAAAGTTGGGCAAGTTCTGCCTATTTACAATGCCCCCGGTATCCCGGGATGGCTTATTTTCTAAAAAATAGGAAGTACATAAGATAACTTTCGATAAAGTAAAGGCGCAACGATTCGTTGTTCCATGCTTGGGGAATATAAATCCCACCAACGGTCGTCAGTTTGAATGTTCCGTCCCCTAGCTTTTAACTGATCACATATGACCCTTCCAAGTTTGGTCTAAAGGTTCCCAGTACGGGATAGACTCGTTTGAGGATGAGGTCTCCAACTTTGAAGGTTTGGTTGTGAACTTTGAAGTTAAAGTACCATGCAACCCTTTTTTGGTGAGCAGCGGTCCTCAGTTCGGCTTCTACCCTCTTCTCATCATTCATATCAAGTGACTCAAGTATGAGCTGCTCATTTTGCCTCTGATTGAAATTATGCCTTCGATGAGAGGGGATTTATAGTTCGACAGGGATCATTGCTTTTGAACCATATGCCAAGGCGAATGGAGTATGCCCGGTTGCTGCTTTGTAAGTTGTTCTATAAGCCCATAATGCGAGCGAAAGTTCATCAACCCAATTCCATTTAGCTTTATTTCGCTGCTTTTTGATGGTGGACTTGATAATTTTGTTTATTTCTTCCACTTGCCTGTTTGCTTGTGGATGAGCGATTGCAGAAAAGCTTTTCTCGATTCAAGAGCATTTGCAAAAGTCTTTGAGCATAACGCTTTCGAATTGGGTCCCGTTATCGGTGATGATTTTCTATGGCACACCAAACCTGCAAATAATGTTTTTAGTAACAAAATTAATGACTTTCTTTGTGGTAACGGTGGCCAATGATTCCGCTTCGGCCTATTTTGTGAAATAGTTAACGACAACTATAGCATATTTAGCCCCTCCTTTGGCTATTGGCAATACACCAATCAGATCAATTCCCCATATTGCGAACGACCATGGGATGGCGTAATCTATTGCGTCATGGTTTACTGTTGGCCAAAAATACCCGTATGGGAGGATTTTCTTCACAAGGGTTTGCCCCTCAGTATGGTCTCCACGGTCGCCTTCGTGAACTTCTCTCAGGATCCGTCGAGCTTCGTCGTCGGTCACACATCTGAGCAAGGAGGTAGAGAACCCCCTTCAGAAGAGTATCCCATCTTGTACTATAAATTGTGGTGCCTTCCAAAGAAGCTTTTTCTGCTGGTTCCTATCCACGGGAAGAGTTCCTATGAACAAGTAGTCTTTGATTGGGGTCATCCACGTTTCTGGTTCAACGATGGTCTCAAAAATCCAATTGATATCTATTTCGCTTATACTTGGAGTGGTCAGTGTAACGACCCGTATTTTTAACTATTTAAATTATTAAATTTAATATAATTATTGAATAAAAATGGTTAGAAGTAAAATTTAATGATTTATTAATGTATCTTATTGAATATGAACTTGAATAAAATTTTGGAATAACCAATTTCGAAGATTTTGGCAATAACAAGCATTGAAATGAAATTATATGTATTGAATGTGTTTATAATCAATAGCTGGGATTGAATAATAAATGTTGAATTATTTAGATGTAAATAAAATAATTGTTGATAATTAAAATTCATTTGAAATTTAATGATTATTAATGTAATTTATTGGACAATTAAATTGTTTAAATATAATATTGGAATTATCTAAATAATTGAATACTGAATTTAATATGAATGAAAAGATGTCGAAAGTTGATTTAAATTTCATTTAAACAAGAATGAGAATTGTTAACTTTTAAAATTGAATTTAAAAGTTGATAAATTAAATTGGGAAATTTCTTGTTTTAATTAATCGGTAAAAATAGCTTTTTGGGCACTATCTCGGATTTCGATGAAACTAGTTTCATCGGATCCGCAATAGCGAGTTATTATAGGATTTCAAGTTTCATAGTGATCAGACTTATCGTTTGGCCGTGCGGGCTTGAAACGCGTAGAAATCAATTAAAGGAATTTAGTTAAAATAATTTGATTTTGAAAAGTCATCTTCTGAATATGATCAAATTAGACATCGAGACTAGCTCCATTGTGTTTGGAATAGGAGTATAACATATAGAACGTCAGGCGACACGCTTTGTTTGGAGTTCAAAATGTTCGCGGATAGATCGGATCGGAAATATTTATATAAGGCCACTTATATGTTAATTTTCGTCAAACCAAACCCTACTAAAACAAAGCCGTTCTTACGCGAATAAATGGCCGAAAATCTCTCCACCTTCTCTCCTCGATATCTCCAGATCCACCCAACGAAATCAAAATTTTCCATAAGCAAAGTCGTAGATCTCATCGAGCTCTACGCTTTAGACGGTTGGATCGTCAATTGGCGCCGCGTGGTGGTCAAATTTTGCTTGCATTTGGCTGCGGGTTTTGGGTTCTATTCGCCTCGATTTATGCCCGCGTGACTAGTGAAGGGAGGCAGAGGCGGCGTGGGGGTGCTCGCGGCCGGTGCGACCTGGGGCGATTCGGCGATCGTTCGTTGAGATTAAAAAAAAGAAATCGCGAGCATGAGATACGCAAGTCGCGACCTGGTAGTCGTTAGCAGAAAAGAATGCGTGCTTAATGGGTAACGGTTTTATTTTTTTAATTTTATTTTTAATTTTGTTATGTTAATTAATTTAATTAAATTGTTATGCTATCGTGTAACTTTTCCCTACGAGATCGGATTCGAGTGCGGTTTGTTGCATTGGATTCGTATCAGAGTCGTCTATGCTATGGAGGTGAATTCGCTTCTATTCGCTTCATTCAAATTTTCAGATTCGAATGAAGGTGAGTGTTTTAAATGCTCACGAATGACTAAATTATTTTTATGTTAGTTAAATTAAAACCATGGAGTGATTTAATATTATTGATTGTTGTTTGGTAATTTAACTGACATGGAAATCGACATAGAAATTTATATGTTTGAAATTTTGAATTAACAGTTAAATTGAAATTGGAATTAAACTGCTAGTAAAATTCCCGATTATTGATAACTGGTTAATTGTTGTGATTTATTGACTGTTTTGGATGTTAATTATGATGGATGGTTATTGGTTGATATTTTGGATGATTGGATGTTTATTTATTTTATATATATTCTGTTATCACCCTGTAAATTATTTGAGAGTATATAAAACTACAAATTGAATTATTTCGAATAAATTAAGAAATAGGTTGAAATGATATATACCTATGACATTTACCTTGGATTGAAATGACATATATCCATCCCTGAAATTAAAATCGAGATAAATGATCACTTGGCCATAGGATAGAAAATTATATACGGACACCGGATTGGTTAAATTAAATAGTTTAAAATTCTTGAATTTGAATATATTTAAATGATTTTGTTTTATAAAAATAAAATTGATTTGAAATATGGAAATCGAATTATTTCCGAATTCGAGTCTTGAAAAATGTTGAAATCAAAATTGGAAAAGAAATTGTTTTAAGAATTTATTTTAAAATGTGAAGTAAAAATCGACATATGACTTGAATTATTGAAATTGGAATTGTTTTAAGGGTTTGAAGTTTTACTTGAACTTCGAAGCTATTTAAGTAAAAGTGATATAAATTGATATTCAAAATTTGAGCCCGGAATCGAATTATTCTTGAAAATTTGAATCTAAATTTGAACATTTAAGTTTAATTTGATTTAAATGATTTAAATTGATATTTTGAAATCGAATTGGAAATTGATATAAATTGAAATGATTTAAAATTGAGACTGAATTGAAATTAACTCAAATTGGAATTGAAATTGAAATTAACTGGAATTGAAGCGAAATTGAATTAATTTGAAATCAAAATTGAATTGATTTGGATTGAAATTGGAATCGAAGTTAATTCGAATTTAAATCGAAACTGAGTCGATTTGAATTGAATTGAGATTTAAAATGATTGGTATTTGAATAATTGAAATTGAATCAGTTTGATTGGAATTTGGACTTGGGTCCAGATTTGTTGAAATGGAAAGAGACAGTTTGATTTGAATTATTTTAAAAATAAATTATTTTAATATAAATTGTTTAAAATTTATCTTTTTAAATATTCAAATTATTTTGATTTTCCAAACTATTTTACTATATAAACCAGTTTCAATACTCAAACCATTTTATATCAAACTATTTTAACTATCTAACTGTCTAACTATCTAAACTATTTTAACTTTTCAAACTATTTAAACTATTTTCTAAAAATTCAAACAGGTCAAAGTGGGAATTGTTATATTTAAATCGTTGTTTTAAATCCGAATGTGGTTAAAATGAAGTTATAACCTAAATAGAAATTCGAAATGATTTTGGAAGTGAAATTTAGATATTGAGGCAAAAATGATTTTTGAAGTGAAATTGACATATTTGACGTAAATACGATATTTTGAAATGAAGGATATTTTTGAAGCGAATATGATATTTTGATATCAAGTATGAATTATTTTCGAAATATAAAAGTACCAACCAGTGTGTAAATGACGTTTGGTTATTAAAGAGACCTGAGCCTCTTATTGGCATACTCTCCGTCAATATTGGAACCACTTTAACAACTGTGTACACGTAGGAGACTCAAGAACGAAGTGGTTGGATTTGGCGTCGTTTGCTGGATTTGAAGAAAGAGAACGATGATGGATAGACCCCGACACTTATGCCAATTTGAAATGACTAAAACAGGATGGCTTGACAGGGCCAATGAGACTAATTATCTCTAACGGACATCCGTTCTTCAATTTTCTTTTTGGACTTGGTCCATACTATTACTCTTGTTGTTGGTTTCGATTGGTGCACCTTGATTTGTGATGACCTCCCTTTGACTCGATATGGGATGGATGGACGCGGTGGGCAGTCGTGGCTACGATGCGTTACCACCAGCCCTATGACCCGAACTAGTAGTATCCTACCTTGGGCATTGTCTCACGTGCCTTGTCATACTTTTATCCCTATATGAGACCACTACGAGTTTGGTTTAGTGTTGTCGTGTCACGGCGCATCCCTATCCCCCGAAGTGCTACTGGGGCGTTATATGCAAACTGTACGATAATGCTTAAAACACATTTAAGAGGGATTAACGTAAAGCTTTAACGCTAAAAAATATTTATTTTACTGATTAGACATTAAATATATAGCGTATTCTACTATATGTAAATATTTTGACGGATCCTTAAGAGATGGAAAATCCCATAACATCTCTTGAGTTATTGCACACACGATATACACTGGATATGAGATGTAAAACCCATAAACATCTCTGATGCTATTACACTCCTGATATATGTGATATTGATTTGACTCACATAAGGATATTTTAGTTCTGACTCGAGTGTTTTGTCTTTTCATTACGCTCGGGTCGGCCCTGAGTTTTCAGCGCATTGAAGATTATTTTCTAGAGGACGAAGATGAAGATTTGATATATTATATTACTAGAATTATTCCCTGTATCATGTTGTTCTGCTGCATATTCTATTGTTCTGATGTATATATAACTTTGATAAATGTTGTATAAATTATAATCAAATGTATAGTATAAACAACTTCATGAACTGTTTATTTGATTATTATATTTTGTCATTCCGTTGCGAGATTCTGAATTTGTTTTCTTCTTTTCTTATTTTTCTTAATTACCCCATTAATTATTTGTGTTTCAGATTGTTTGAGTCGGACATGTGTGGATTATTTTCGATTTAAACTTTCCGAAATGTGGGTCGTCACAGTTAGTACCAGAGCTTTGGTTTAGCAATAACCTTAGCTTTGTGGGGTTTGACTCATTAGAGATAGGATAGTAATACCCTAGAATGAGTTTGTTTGAGTGTGTGTGTGTATGAGAGTGCGTACTTGTTAGTGTTATAAATTGTTTTATATTGTGTTTACTTATCCGTTGGGTTGTTTATGAATTCTGGTCGGTATGTGAGATGCCATGTTATCGATAGGGGTTTCTAAACACTTAAACGAGGCAAATCGACATAATATTGTTTTAAAATAGGGTAAATGAATTAATTTTACCTAAATTATATCTTATATATAACATGATGATTTTCACAAAGTGGAAATTAGCCACAAGGGCTTCTTTAGCAAGTGGAATTAGTTTCTAGGACACACAACTGATATAATTACTTTCAAGGACAAAACGCAAAATAATTAGTTTCTAAGGCTTAAAAACCTATGAAATTATGTCCTTGAAAGTAATTGGACGGTTGACTTTGTCCTTGAAAGTAATTATTCTGCTGACTTTGGCCTTGAAAGTAATTTCTTTGAATGTGTGTCCTATAAACTACTTGGACTGCAAAGTTTGTCCTTCTGGTGAAATGCCCCTTTCATAAACCTGTATGATTATTAATGAATGTTATTTGTTAGGAGATGATAAAATTTAGTTATCATCGATTACTGTTTGAATTAAACTAAAAACGAATACTTTGTGAACTCTATTTTACGAAGCGTTTGATAATTAAATTGAATTAAAATCTAATTACAATAAGAATTGTTTGCAATAACAAAGATATAAATTAACGAAATGTTTTCATAATAAGGTAATGGAATTGTATAAGTATATTATAATATAACTTATAAATAGAAAGGATTTAAAAGCTGAGAATTTTAGAATTTAAATCCCGTTGCCTTTAAAATTGTTTTCAAAGCGTTCAAAATGAATAATAATATTATTTGAAAGTGTTTTGACTAGAAATATTTTTGAAAGAAATAAAAGCATTGAACCCACTTTAGTCAATGGAATATAATTCTAGGGATGACTACAGTATCGTCAATATTCATTTTTGAGTTTCTCAGTGAGAATTGCTACCAAAAAAAATTTAATTTCCGGTTAAAACAAGTTTTGACTGTGAAAAAAATATTCCAAGTATGATTTGATAAATATATAAAAATAGTTTTTAAACTTATAAATTGAAAATAGTATAGGTAAGAAATAAGTTTATAACTTATGAATTTGAACAGGAAAGTAAGACCGAATTTTAAAAACGGTTGAACATTTTGGGTAAGCAAACAAAAGAAAATTTGAATTTGAGATATGAAATAAAAGAACTAACCTAAGAAATATTAAATAAATTGAGTTAGTGAAATGAAGTAAATACAATGAAGTTTAACTCAAGAAAGCTTAAATGGAAGTGAATTGTATTTGTAATGAATTAGATAAAATAAGTGAATTAGTTTGTATAACTTATAGATTTAAGAAATATTAAGCTAAAAACAAATTTTAAATTTTTTAAATGTGAATGTTAAGAAAAGAAAATTTTAACTTAAATAAAGTTAAATAAACCGAGTAATGGATTAAATGAAATAGAGTTTAACTTAATAAAGGTTAAATGAATTGAATTGGATTTGAATGGAACTAGATGAATTAGTAAAGTGAATTAATTCCACTTAAGCTATAAAATGAATTAATAGAATGAATACGAACTTGAATTATAAAATGAGATGCAATTTGAGTTGTGAAAGGAATTGGATGTGAAAAAATGAGTGTAAGTAAAATTAGTGTGAGCTCGGCCTTGCCAAAAAAAAATGTGTGAGTAACTGAATTGATTTAAAGTGGATGTAAATAAATTGAATGCAAGTGGAATGAGTTTTAACAAATTGAATGGTAACTAATTGAATATGAAATAAGTTAATGAAATGAATAATAAGATGGAAGTTAACTTAAGAAAAGTTGAATGAAATTGATTGTGATAAAAAGAAAAATTAGTAATATGAATTTGAGTTATAAAATAAAATTACTTAAGTAAAGTTAATAATATGAATTAATGAAATGAACTAATGAAGTGAATCAATGAATTAATATGAACTTAAGTTATGAAGTTATAATAAACATGAGTTGCGTTTTATAAAATGTTTATAATAAACTTGAATCGTTTTATGAAATGGTTTATAAATGATATTAGGATTAAAGAGAATATACTAAGTGGCAATGAAACAAAATTTAACTTAAATAAGGTTAAATGAAATGATTTTATAAAATGGTCCATAAATGAATTGATATGAGATGTTGTTAAACATAAAATGAACCAATTGAAATTTAACAAATTGAATTGAATAAATTGAATGTAAATGAAATAGATGTGAATAAATTGGAAGTAAACCAATTAAATGTTAATAATAATTGGATGTTAATAAGAAATGAATTGTATAAATTAAATATTGACATTAGATAATGTAAATTAATATAGTTTGAATTAATTGGATGAATAGTAATTGTTAAATGGTTTCTTTTGTTGTAAATCATTGTTTTAACTGTTTTTGATTGCATATGACTGATTTGTTGTGTATTAGTGCTTATGATTTGAATTTAGAATTCATGTTATATAGTTCTATTAAACTCATACATGTTTCTATATCTTCTATAAGTGACTAATATTCTAAATTGAGTTGAGATATGTACATACGAAGACCGTTTGGACGTATACGCGATTTGATTTGCTTTTGCTTGCTTAATATGAGCGAACTCGCTCATATTAATAATAATAAGGTACATATCTCGGATTACATACCGCGCTTTTATATTTTTCCCTACTGGATGCCTCAGAATTGAGATGAGATGTATATTTGGTATATTTGTGATATATATTTGTATTGTAAATTTTTTACGATCGAGTCGCGCAAAGTAGACGTTGTAACACCCAATATTTTTGGTAACATTATTTAGGATATTTAATTAGTTAAATAAAAGTGAAAATTAGGGTCACATCCCTAAAACCAAACGTAATTCACAAAAACTCCTTCCGTTCGAAACTTTATAAATCCGGTCCCTATTTTTGTTTCGGCTTAATTCTTTTCCATAAATACCCTCGTTTATACCGTGCTCCATTTTTTCTATCTGTGATTATTTGGTTTATATTGAACGATAACATTATCTTTGCTTAATGAATTATCTGTTTGCAATAAAAGATTTTTACTGAAATACCGTGTAAGTTTGTTTTCTGCAACTATTTGCAATAGTTGCAGAAATGTCTGCAATTATATGCAATAGTTGCAGACATTTCTACAACTATTTGCAATAGTTGCATCTGCAACTATTTACATTTCTGCAACTATATCCAATAGTTGCAGAAATGTCTGCAACTATATGAAATAGTTGCAGACATTTCTGCAACTATATCATATAGTTGTAGAAATATCTGCAATTTTTTGCAATTTTTATATATTTGAAAAAAAATCGAAAATGTTCAATATTTGCTGAATTGTCTGCAAATATTTGAAATAATTGCAGATTTAATACAAATTTAAATTTTTGGTATCAACAATGGATCTCATTTTAAAGATCATAAAATTTGCGATTTTTTGGTGAAAACGTTATGTTGATCCGGTCTTTGTAAATAAAGTTATACACGTTTGAAAAGTTAAAAACATAAAGGGTATTTCGGTCTTTTGCGTGTGTGAATTTGAAAACAGGGAGCAGAAACGTAAATGTTGATTGGGAAGGATGTTTTTTCTATTTTAAAACTTGTTAGGGATGTGAGCCAAACTTACCCTAAATAAAATAAAATAATGTATTGATTAGGGATTGAGATTTGATTTAATTAAAGGGTAACCGTGCCATTTAACCTATGAATTAAAATAAGAGTTAAATGGAAATAGAGGAAGGGTAAAATAGGAAAGAGGCCATTCCTATATCCCTTAAACTTGGCCGTGTATTCCCCTATACACGTTTATTTCATTTTATCAAAAAATTTAAACAAGAGGCCGACCACCATTAACAAGAGAAAGAGGGAAGATTAAGAAAAGCTAAGGAAGAAGCTAAATCAAATCAAATTCATTCACATCTCAATCTCTTTAATCTCTAAAGCTAAGGTGAATAATGTTTACATCTCATATTTGTTTTCGGTTTTAAGATGAAATCCGAAATATTTTGCATTGATTTGCCATGTTTTTGAATGATGGAATGATTATATATACTTGATGATTTATGATTGTTCATATAGACTTTAGGACATGTTTTGTATGAAAATCCTATAAAATGACATCAAATGCCTTGCAAATTTTTATATAAACTAAAAATATTATTTTGGAGATGGGTTTCAATTTTTAGAATTTTTATGGCATTTATATGAATTTTATAGTAAAGAAAATGTTAAATTGGATTATAAATTATTCATGGTTAAATAATAAAAAAGGTTAGGTCTGAAATTTTTATATGTTGGAAAACATATTAAAAGAGGTTTTCTGAAATTTTTGTAGAATTTTTCTAAGTGTTTTAATGAGTACATAAAATTATTTAAGGTATAGGACTTAAATGTTTTATATATTTTTAAAAGGAGAAGAGTCTTTTTACAAATAGTTAGTTTTGAAAATTGCAGCACTTTTTAGTGGTAAAGAAAAGAGGCAACCAATCAAAATTTGACACGTAAAGCAAGTTAGGTGAAAAGAACTATTTGCTACATGCATTTTACTGTTTTGTTGGCTTTCGACCAAGTCCCTCCACCTTCAACTCCATCTAAACCAATGCGCATGGTATCAATATATTGGTACGTAGCGAATTGGATAGAAAGCAAAAGACATGAGACCGAAACCATGGGTTTCGAAGGGGTCGAAGCACCACTTTGCTTTTAAATTAAATATGCGCCTGCTTGCTTTCGACTAAATGGCTTTCAACTCGGTAGCTTTCGACTTGATTAGCTTTCAACTAGGTCAAATGTATTTAAAGAAATGGTTTTGATTAGGTTGCACCTTTGTTTTTAAACAACTGCTTTCGACTAAGTCGAAATCTTTTGCTTCCGCCTTTTTACCTTTCGACCCAGATGGTTTAGAAGGGGTACTTTGTTTTCTAAAATTTGGCCACTTCTCCAATGCTTTCGAAGGGATGGTTTCGACACCATCACTTCTTTACTTAGGATATGGTTTTGAAACAGATGCTTTCGACTTAAATGTTTTAAAGACCCTTTTTCTATGATTGAAGTAAAACCCAAATGGTTTCGAAAGAGACAGTTTTAAATGGTTTTGAAACAGATGCTTTCGACTTTAATGGGTTTCTGATCCATTTGCTCTACTTGAAGGCATAACCCAAAGGGTTTCGACCGAAACCGTTTTCAAAGGTTTCGTATTGGTAAATTTTTGAATGGTTTCGAAAGGTTTCCACATGTTTTAAACTGAACCCAAAGGCTTTCGAAAGGTTTAACGTTTTAATGCTTTCGAAAGGGTTTTAAATGCAGGTTTCGAAGGGGTAGTTCCCCAACGATTTCGAAAGGTTTGGAAGGGGTGGTTCCCCAGGGTTTCGAAAGGGTTGAAAGGAAAGGTTTTTCCTATATTTTCAAAAGGCAATATTTAAAGGTTTTAAAGAGGGTTGTCTAATGTTTTGAAGCTTTCGAAGGAAAGGCTTTTAATGGTTTCGAAAGGGTCACTTTTAATGGTGTCGAAAGAGTTACCTTCAAGGGTTTCGAGAGGGTTGTTTAAGAGTTTCAAACAAAGGTTTCGAATGTATTAAACAGGCAATATAACCTAAATATTTTCAAGTTAAAAAGGGTTTTAACTTGTTTTGGAAGGATAACTAATCCTCATTAAAATCCATCAACATTATTTTTAGTAAAGTATATATAACATGGCAAAGTAGCTTAGAATAAAGCTAAGAATATATTCTCCTTGTATAAGTATGATTTAAAAGGTTAAATCATTTTGAATAGGTATTCAAGGAAAAAGATGAAGGGTGGTTAACCCTAAGAAAATGATTTGGATAGATAGTCCATTTTGATTCAGATAGTTAGTCCGGTTTGTGGACAGTTAGTCCAGTTTGCAGGCAGTCAGCCCAGTTTTCAGACAGATAGTCCATTTATTACTTGTGAACAGATACTTCATTAGTTACCTGATTATCGCTTAATGGACTTAACTGTTGTTATCATTTTTATATCAGTTTGATTAACCAGTTGGGTTGTAGGAAAGGATTTGCAAAATATATGTTTTAAAGAGGATTTTAGTGAGGGAAAACTCATTCCGCTAAGCGGCATGGTCTCACTTAATATCAGTAAACCGAGATGTAACAGTATATTTCACACTAGGCATTATGTCTGACCCGAAGTTTTTGTTTTCCCCTTAAACTCTCAGGTGCTCAAAATTGATTTGAGTAGGCTGAGGGTTAATATTTTTAGGTTTTAAAAATCTTGGCGAATAAAGCTTCCGGAGACGAGCAGGTGGCTGACGGATAGCTAATTAGGAGTTATAGTTTATTTTTCTTTGATTCTGTTGTGTATATTAAGTCAGATATGACTATATTGATTCTGATTAACCAAGGGGGCACTGTCATATGTCGCTCCTGGCGTATTTTATAATGATTGTAATTAATCTTTACCTGGGAAACGATTATGGGATTATGTGACTTGGATATGAATTTATTTTGAAATGTAATCAGTAAAATATTTTTTTTGGAAATCTACAATTTTATTCATATTCAAGTGCTTCTGATATTATGGATATCATTAGCATTACCGTATTTTATCACTGGAAGTTAATACTATGGATGACTACAACATCTGTAGCACTTAGCTTTTGGCCTCTAGACACGGGATTTTACAACTTGGTATCAGAGCATAGGTTTATGAAAAAATTTAAACTAAAAATGGTTTTAAAACATAATCCTAAGGAATTATAGTAAGATCGGGGTATGGGATAACGCTATAGTAATGTACTTGTATTTGCTGTATATAAATATACGCTTTATCTCTAGTCTTCTATCTTTGTTAGGTTATTTTTCCATTCTCATGAGGTTTGAACACAGATATGGATGGTAGAAGAGGAAGAGTTAACCCAGAAGGGGAGGGCACCGATGGGAATGCCCGACCTAATGCAAGGAGGACCCAAAGTCAGGCACAAGCAGAGAATGTAGGTGCAGGAGTCCAGCAAGTGGACATGGGAGCCATGTATCAGTTTTTTGTGAATATGATGCAAGCTAGAATTGCAGCTGGAGTGGTAGGAGGAGATGATGTAGGGGCAGGAGTTCCGGAAGTTCCGGTAGCTAACCATTATGCTAAGTTGAGCGGAGATTACGCTAAGCCTGGAGGGAAGCCATTTCTGGGAACAGAGGATGTTATAGAACTGGAAAATTGGTTGCTGCACTGTGAGAGAATCTTTGCAAACTTGGGGCTCAATGATGAGCAGAAGAGTAGGCTTGCTTCGAGACAGCTCCAGGGAGCAGCTTTGTTTTGGTGGAACAGTGTGACGGCTGGTACGGACGAGGAAACCCTTACATGGGCAGAGCTCAAGGGAAGGTTCCAGGAGAGGTTTATGTCTGCGATGGCACAGTCTACTCTGATCAGAAAGTTTGCCGAGTTAGAGCAGGGAGAGATGTCGGTTCTGAAGTATGCTAGGAGGTCTGAGGAGTTGGTCAGATATGGGTATGCTTCAGTGGATATAGTAATGAAGAGGAATGAGAAGTTTATCAGGGGATTGAAGCCTGAGTTAGCAAGGGCTACGTTACCTCATATTAGAGATCCTTCTGATTTTGTAGTGGAGATGGCCTTAAGGCATGAGGAGATTTTTGATTCTCTAGAGAAAAGCAAGGCTAAGGAGGTCTAGGTTGGGCAGAATCAAAAGAGGAACTTCTTTCCTAAGAAAGGTGCTCAGAAGGGTTGAGCAGCTAAGAAAGGGAAGTCTAAGATTATTTGCTTCAAGTATCGACAAGGAGGGGCATTTGCCTAATGAGTGTTGTGCTGGAAAGGCAAAGGAGGTGGCCGGGAAGAAGAATGTCAGGTGCTTCAACTGCGACTAGATTGGCCACTATAAGAACCAGTGCAAAGAGCCTGCTAAGGATGGAAAGAGCAAGGTGTATGCATTGGAGCCTGCTACTTCGAAGCCAATGGCTCAGGAGAAAGGAAAGACAGTTTTGGGAGGTACGCTTCAGATTCATGGTATGCATGTTAGCGTTCTATTTGATACTGGTGCATCGTATTCTTTTATATCTAGATGTTTGATAGATAAGCTAACCTTGAACCCACATATTTAGTTACTTCCTTACGGGTTGCGAATCCAATAGGAGGATATGCAACTCTAGGGTTGAGATGTGACCAGTTAGAGTTTGACCTGTTAGGTCATACTTTTGTTTGTAGTTTGCATGTGTTTGATTTTGTGGGGTTTGGGATTATTTTTGGGATGGATTGGTTAAGCGAGTAAGATGCTAGGATATTTTGCCAAGATAGGAAAATATCACTTAGACACCCTGATTGTAGTGATCAGATAGTTTATACCGTAGAAGGTTCTAACGGTTAGGTGAACTCTTTATTGGGTGTTATGGAGTTAGAAGAAGAGCTGAATCGAGTTTTCGTGGTTAGAGAATTCGCGGATGTTTTTGAGCCTGTAGTTGGATTACCGCCGAAACGAGCCATTGAGTTTCGGATAGATTTGGTTCCAGGAGCAGAACTAGTGAGTAGACCGCCGAGCAAGATGACCCCTACAGAGATGAGGGAGCTAAAGGTGCAGTTGGTGGATTTAGAAGGCAAGAGCTTTATCAAGCCGAGTAGTTCGCCTTGTGGAGCAGCCGAAGTGTTTATTAAGAAGCCGAATGGATCGTTGAGGTTATGTATTGATTATCGTAAGTTGAATGAGAGGACGATAAATAATCAATATCCATTGCCGAGGATTGATGATTTGTTCGACCAGTTGAGTGGAGCCAAGGTATTCTCGCAGTTGGATTTGGCGACATGTTTCCATCAACTCAAAGTAGCAGAGGATAGTATACCTTTGAGGGCATTTAGGACCAGATATGGGTCATATGAATGGTTAGTTATGTCATTCGGACTGACTAATGCGCCAGCATTGTTTGTGGATTTGATGAACCGAGTTTTCCGAGAGCACTTGGATAGGTTCGTACTGGTTTTTATAGGTTATATCTTGATATACTCTAAGGATGAAAGAGAGCATGGAGTTCATATTAGAGTAGTGCTTGAGACGCTGAGGCAGCATCAGCTAAAGGCGAAGTTTTCAAATGTCATTTCTGGAAGAAGGAAGTGTAGTTTCTGGTTCATGTAGTCTCAGAGAAAGGGTTGTCAGTAGATCCGACTAAGATTGATGCGATGAATAGTTGGAAGAGACCCGAGACAGTAACGGAGATAAAGAGTTGCCTTGGGTCGGCTGGTTATTATCGGAGGTTCATTATGGATTTTTCGCGGATAGGGGCACCGATGACCAAGCTAACGAGAAAGGATGTAAAGTTTGTGTGGACCGATAAGTGTGAGGAAGCATTCTAGAGTTTGAAACACTTATTGACCCATGCACCTGTGTTGATTGTTCCGGAAGGGAATCAAGATTTAGTGGTAATACAGATGCATGTGGAACGGGATTAGTAGCTGTGCTGATGCAGAGGGGTAAAGTGATTGCCTATACTTCTAGACAACTTAGACCACATGAGGTTAGATATCCTATGCATGATTAGGAATTGGCAGTAGTGATTTTCGCATTGAAGGTGTGGAGGCATTACCTTTTGGGAGAGAGGTTTGAGTTATATACAGATCATAAGTCGCTAAAGTATTTGTTCTCTCAGAAGGAGTTGAACATGAGACAACAGAGGTGGTTATAGTTTATCGCTGCTTATGATTTTAGGATTGAGTACACACTGGGAAAAGGCAATAAGGTTGCGGATGCACTTAGCAGGAAGCATCATAATGCAGTATTAGCGATGATTGCTGAGTGGAAAGATTTGGAAACATTAGCAGATGCAGAGTGCAGTGGAGATCTGAGGCAAGGTCTAGCGGAGAAACCATAGTGTTATCTTGTTTGGAAGTTGGACCAGTGATGATCGAAAAGATTGCTTCTAAATAGGAAGAAGATCCAGTATTAGCTGAACGGATCAGGAAGTTAAGAGATAGGACCGAGAGCGATGACTTGGAAGATTTCAGTCTTGACCAGAATGGATGGTTGAGAAAGAAAGGAAGATTATGTGTTTCGAGTGTAGGAAACATAAGGAAAGAAGTCCTGGAGGAATGCCATCATTCGAAGTTCTCTATTTATCCAGGAGAAACTAAGATATATCAGAATATGAAGAGAAGTTTCTTCTGGGAAGGTATGAAGCGGGATATGGGCTTATGGTTAAAGCAGTGCTTGATTTGACAACTGGCAAAGGCCGAACACCAGAAGCCAAGTGGGATGCTTTAGCAATTAGATATTCCGGTATGGAAATGAGATTCTATATCTATGGATTTTATTGGCGGGTTGCCAAGGTTGAACAGGGGAAATGATAGTATATGGGTCATAGTGGGCAGACTAACCAAGAGTGCCTATTTCATTCCAATTAAGTCAACTAGAATGACACATGTTTTGGCAAGGTTGTTTATGAAGAACGTGGTTAGACTGCACGGAGTTTCTAGTAGTATAGTAAGTGATAGAGATCTCTTATTCACTAGTGAGTTCTGGAAGAGTCTGTAGGAAGTTTTGGGAACCAAGCTCAAGATGAGTGCCGTTTACCATCCGCAAACAGATGGGCAAACGGAAAGAGTTAACAAAATCTTGGAAGATTTGTTAAGAGCTTGTATATTGGATTTCGAGGGATCATGGGAAGACCATCTGCATTTAGTCGAGTTTTCGTATAACAACAGTTATCAGACTAGTATTGGTATGGCACCTTTTGAAGCTTTGTATGGAAGGCTATGAAAATCTCCCGTATGTTGGTTAGAGACCGGGGATAAGTTGGTTCTTGGTCCAGATTTAGTCAGAGAAGCTACAGAGAAGATTGGGGTCATTCGAGCTAGGATGAAGGAGGCTCGGTCTAGGTAGAAGAATTATGCAGATAGAAGGCGGAAAATTTAGAGTTCTCAGTAGGAGACCAAGTTTTCATCAAAGTGTCACCGATGAAGGGTGTGATTAGATTTGAGAAATCAGGAAAGTTAGCACCGAGATTCGTTGGACCTTTTCCTATTGTTGAGAGGATCGGGAAATTCGCATATAGAGTTGAGTTACCGAGCAGTCTGGTAGGAGTCCACGATGTTTTCCATGTTTCTCATATCAGAAAGTGTGTTAGAGACCGGAAGACTACTATTGCACCGACTGTGCTAGATAATTTTGTGGTAGAACCGGATTTGACTATAGTGAGGAAGCCTATTATTGTTGTGAGAGATGAGAAGAGGCTTAGAACCAAGACGGTCAGATTAGTCAAAGTCCAGTAGAGCGACGATGACAGGGACTATACTAGGGAGATTAAGAGCAGGATTAGAGATACTTATCCTGACTTATTTGATGGTATGTTTTACCTCTTTGATTGATGTGTTGTGTACCTTATCATAATTTCGAGGATGAAATTCTTTAAGGAGGGGAGTTTGTAACACCCCATATTTTTGGTAACATTATTTAGGATATTTAATTAGTTAAATTAAATAAAATAATGTGCTGATTAGGGGATTGAGATTTGATTTAATTAAAGGGTAGCCGTTCCATTCAACCTATGAATTAAAATAAGAGCTAAATTAAAATAGAGGAAGGGTAAGATAGGAAAGAGGCCATTCCTATATCCGTTAAACTTAGCCGTGCATTCCCCTATACATGTTCATTTTATTTTATCAATTTTTTTAAAGAAGAGATCGGCCACCATTAACAAGAGAAAGAGGAAGAAGAATAAGAAAAGCTAAGGAAGAAGCTAAATCAAATCCATTCACATCTCAATCTCTTTAATCTCTAACGCTAATGTGAATACTGTTTACATCTCATATTTGTTTTGTTTTCAGTTTTAAGATGAAATTCGAAATATTTTGCATTGATTTTCCATGTTTTGAATGATGGAATGATTATATATACTTTTTGATGATTTATGGTTGTTCATATAGACTTTATGACATGTTTTGATATGGAAACCCTAGTAAATGACATCCAAATGCCTTGCGAATTTTTATATAAACCAGAAATATTATTTTGGAGATGGGTTTCAATTTTTAGAATTTTTGTGGAATTATATGAATTTTCTAGCAAAGAAAATGTTAAATTGGATTATAAATTATTTACCGTTAAATAATAAAAAGAGTTGGGTCTCAAATTTTTATATATTGGAAAACATATTAAAAGAGATTTTCTAAAAATTTTGTAGAATTTTCCTAAGTGTTTTAATGGGTATATAAAATTATTCAAGGTATGAGACTTAAATGTTTTATACATTTATAAAACGAGAAGGGGCTTTTTACAAATAATCCAAATAGTTAGTTTTGAAAATTGCAGCACTTTTTAGTGGTAAAGAAAAGAGGCAACAAATCAAAATTTGACACGTAAAGCAGGTTAGGTGAAAAGAACTATTTGCTACATCCTTTTTACCGTTTTTTTGCTTTCGGCACCTGCTTCCGCCTTGGTTGGCTTTCGACCAAGTCCCTCCGCCTTCAACTCCATCGAAACCAATGCGCATGGTATTAATATATTGGTACGTAGCGAATTGGATAGAAGGCGAAAGGAATGAGGTCGAAACCATGGGTTTCGAAGGGATCGAATCACCACTTTGCTTTTAAATTAAAAATGCGCTGCTTGCTTTCGACTAAATGGCTTTCGACTCAGTAGCTTTCGACTTGGTTAGCTTTCGACTAGATCAAATGGATTTAAAGAAATGGTTTCGATTGGGTTGCGCCTTTGTTTTTAAACAACTACTTTCGACTAAGTCGAAACCTTTTGCTTCCGGATTTTTACCTTTCGACCCAAATGGTTTCGAAGGGGTACTTTGTTTTCTAAAATTTTTCCACTTTTCCAATGCTTTCGAAGGGATGGTTTCGACACCATCACTTCCTTTCTTATGAAATGGTTTCAAAACAGATGCTTTCGACTTAAATGTTTTAAAGTCCCTTTTTCTACGATTGAAGTAAAACCCAAATGGTTTCGAAAGAGATATTTTTAAATGGTTTCAAACAGATGCTTTTGACTTTAATGGTTTTTTTTATCCTTTTGCTCTACTTGAAGGCATAATCCAAAGGGTTTCGATCGAAGCAGTTTTCAAAGGTTTCGAAGGGGTAAATTTTTGAATGGTTTCGAAAGCTTTCCACATGTTTTAAATTGAACCCAAAGGCTTTCAAAAGGTTTAGCGTTTTAATGCTTTCGAAAGGGTTTTAAATGCAGGTTTCGAAGGGGTGGTTCCCCAACGATTTCGAAAGGTTTTAATGAATGGTTTTGAAGGCGTGGTTCCCCAGGGTTTTGAAAGGGTTAAAAGGAAAGATTTTTCCCATGTTTTTTGAAAGGCAATATTTAATGGTTTTAAAGAGGGGTGTCTAATGTTTTGAAGCTTTCGAAGGAAAGGCTTTTAATGGTTTCGAAAGGGTCATTTTCAATGGTGTCGAAAGGGTTACCTTCAAGGGTTTCGAAAGGGTTGTTTAAGAGTTTCAAACAAAGGTTTCGAATGTATTAAATATGCAATATAGCCTAAGTACTTTCAAGTTAAAAAGGGTTTTAACTTGTTTTGGAAGGATAGCTAATCCTCATTAAAATCCATTAACATTATTTTGAGTAAAGTATATATAACATGGCAAAGTAGCTTAGAATAAAGCTAAGAATATATTTTCCTTGTATAAGTATGATTTAAAAGGTTAAATCATTTTGAAAAAGTATTCAAGGAAAAAGTTGAAGGGTAGTTAACCCTAAGATAATGATTCGGACAGATAGTCCATTTTGATTCGGATATTAGTCCAGTTTCGCATAGTCAACCCAGTTTTGCAGACAGTCAGCCCAGTTTTTGGACAAATAGTCCATTTATTACTTGTGAATAGATAGTTTATTAGTTACCTAATTATAGCTTAACGGACTTAACCATTGTTATCATTGTTATATCAGTTTGATTAACCAGTTTGGTTGCAGGAAAGGATTTGCAAAACATATGTTTTAAAGAGGATTTTAGTGAGGGAAAACCTATTTCGCTAAGAGGCGTGGCCTCACTTAATATCAGTAAACCGAGATGTAACAGTATTATTCACACCAGGCTTTATGTCTGACTCGAAGTTTTAGTTTTCCCCTTAATCATCTCTATGTGCTTAAAATTTATTTGAGTAGGCTGAGGGTTATGGATTTTAGGTTTTAGATATCTTGGCGAATAAAGCTTCCAGAGACGAGCAGGTGGCCGACTTATAGCTAATTAGGAGTTATAGTTTATTTTGCTTTGATTCTGTTGTGTATATTAAGTCAGATATGACTATATTGATTCTGATCAACCAAGAGGGCATCGTCATATGTCGCTCCTGGCGTATTTTGTAATGATTAGAATTAATCTTTACTTGGGAAATGATTATGGTATTATGTAACTTGGATATGAATTTGTTTTGAAATGTAATCAGTAAAATGTTGTTTTTGGAAATCTACGATTTTATTCATATTCAAGTGCTTCTGATATTATGGATACCATTAGCATTACCGTATTTTGTCACTAGAAGTTAATACTATGGATGACTACAGCATCTATAGCACTTAGCTTTTGGCCTCTAGATACGGGATGTTACAACTTGGTATCAGAGCATAGGTTTATGAAAAACTTTAAACTAAAAATGGTTTTAAAACATAATCCTAGGGAATTAGAGTAAGATCGGGGTATGGGATAACGCTATAGTAATGTACTTGTATTTGCTGTATATAAATATACGCTTTATCTCTAGTCTCCTATCTTTGTTAGGTTATTTTTCCATTCTCATGAGGTTTGAACACAAATATGAATGGTAGAAGTGGAAGAGTTAACCCAAGAGGGGAGGGCACCGATGGGAATACTTGACCTAATGCAAGGAGGACCCAAATCAGGCACAAGCAGAGAATGTAGGTGCAGGAGTTCAGCATGGCTTTACTCTTTTTAAATAAAAATCTAGTTTGTCATCTTGTGGTGATTGATGAATATTCTCTATGAGAACTTGCCCCCGAATATTTTGACATATAGACTCATATTTCTCACTTGCTTGGATAAAATGTGCCTCTTGCACTGCCAATCCATCAAAGTCCATAGTCATACGCTATGTCTCAACAATCAAGTCGAACATGATTGAACCTTCGGGATCCTTCCATATGTCATGCTCATGCTCACTTATGTTAACACCTTACGTGCAGCCAACGTTCCATGGGGTAATCGAAGTAGGTGTGAAATTTCTAAACTCTATAAAAAAATCTTACTCATAGCTACCTTGTCCATCCTTTCAGAATATGGTCGTGACTATTCCATAGTTGGAATTTATAGAGTTTGGCATATATTATATATTTATAGTTAGAAAAATACAAATACATACCCTCTAAATATCCTAATTCCTATGATCGACTAACCTAGGCTATGATACCAAATGTAACAACCCGGACCTTAATGGGTCCAAATTTCATCAAAAATTGAAACCCAAGTCCATTAGAGTACAGATCGTTGGTTTTGGTAACCTGTAATAAACATAAGTATATTAGCGATCAATCAAACTAAACTCAAATTGAAATAGAAAAATATGATAAGATATAAATACTAATTGAGGCCACTACCTCGAAATCAATGGTATTCCTTAGACATCCAATCACCTTGTCAGTACCAAGTATGAATAAGAATCTCCATCAACCGTTCCATCTTGCTTCGGTGACTTGTTCCTTTAAATCTATCATGAGGGTGTAATGAGGAGGAGGGTCAGAACAACGTTCTGGTGATTGGAAAATTGTTTACCTTATCCATAACATAAATTTACACCGTTTGATTTCCATTTAAATGTTATGTCTGCTAATAATGGCTAACCCGTTTAATTTAATATATGTGCGTACTCCTAAATATCCAATTTAAACACCTTTTTGCTGAAAGTGTCCCCAAATAAAATATTTTTACTATGTTCACTTTCCCCTTTGAAAATATCTTCACAAAAATGTTTTATTCCAAATTAGATAATTTATTCTCATCAAAATTATAAAAATCACTTACATGTCCAAAAATAACCATTTCCCCCTTTTTAATTAAATATCTTTAAAATCAGAGGTGTATATATTATAAATTTTCCAAACATATATTATTCAAAATAAAAGGTGATTTCATCTTATTAAAGTCATGTTTCAATTATAATTTGACATCAGGTGTGTGTTACTTGGGTTATAACCAACACTTAACCCCTTTTAAAGTGTTCATCCAACCCCACTCCTACTTTATTTATCTTCCATAGAAAGGTCATTATAAATAAACATCATTTTGAGGGTAAGTAATGGTGGTTAGATAAAAAATCCATACACACAAAGAATACAATTACCAATCAAAACGCTCACTCATTCCATATTCTAACCCAACCTAAGGTGTATATTATCATAACCTAAATGGTTTGACCTATCCAAGGCTCAGGGAATCGCTAAACCTAAGCTCTAATACTAATAATGATGACCCATTATTCTTAACATTTAAATATAATTATAAGCGTCAAAAAAATGTTCTTACGACTAATTTCAAACATTAAAGACAAGTGGACCGTGGGTTGTATGTAATAACTCTTTTAAAATAATGAATAAAAAGGGAGGCCTCACAACAGAATTTAAACGTCATTGTCTACAACTACATACATCTCATTCTAACAATTATAGATTACCCAAACTTCATAAAATATAGAATATACACATTTCAATACATCAACTGTATAACTAAAATGCAAGAGATATACCAATCTGTCATATGGATACAACTCCTTCCATACCCTTCTCTCCCTTCTTTGGTTTCACCTGCAAACTTAAATATACATATATACATAGAATAAAGGGAAAATGTGTCATCTATATTTGGGACTATGTCAATTTCTGTACACCCCGACCACAAAAGAACCATGGGTTATTGCATAGAAAAAAACTGCCACGTACCCATTTTAAGGGATCAAGCCCACATAGTTCTATCTTCTGCTCTTTTCCTACATCCATATACTTATTAGTAGATAACAACCATAGCATCCATACAACCATCGCAACAAATGCAACCAACGTATACATTACAAGAAGAAAACAGTATTCCTACTTATCTATCATAACTAATCATCTTATAGGGTTACATCAATAATAGTGCAAAGCCATCAAACATCAATAGTATTCAATGATAACCCCAATCCATCAAATAAGAAAACAACGCGAATATACTTACATACATACTAATCATCAACTATAGTATTGCATCATCAATGTAATATAAATCATCAAATGTGAACAAATACGATCAACATTAACAACACAACATCAATCATCAAATAACTAAAGTTAACTACACATCATTTAGTATCAATAATGGTTGAATACTGCACACTCATCAAATTACGAAATCTTCTTCACCGTCAAACATATGTGATAATTACAATCAACAATTAGTTACACATTCAATAACCATCCAAGAAATACGTTTGCTTCCTTTATTCTCTAAGTATTAAAATCATTGTATTATTGTTTGTTGTAAAGCACATTTCTTTGTTCATCTAAAAAACAACAATAATTCTTCCAAAACGGTAATATTCTTCAAATCCTCTTTACCATGCTTTTATTTCTCCAAATACTTCAAAGCACTATATTTTATGTCAAAAGTAGCGATTTACATCAAATAACTTTTCTATGTAATAATATTATTATTTTATACCAAAATGATAATAATATTTTTTTATAACCACTGTAATAGTTTACAAACCAATCTATTACTATTTATCTAAAACCGGTAATTATCCTATCCAAAAACACTTTTTGAAAACATTTATTTACTGTTATTATTATTCAGAAAATGCCTTCTATTTTATTATTCAAATAAGAATAATAATATTCCATACTATAAATACCGTAAAACCAATCCTTTTGTCATTTACACAAAACAATGGTATTTTCACAAAAAATCATGTTATTATTGTTTAAAACTTCATTTTATTTTATAAATAATAATAAACTTTCCAAATATCAGTTTAAAATATCATTTTAATTATTATTTATTAATTTCCATATAAATTCATAAATACCAACCTTACTAAATTCCATACTTTAATTTCAATAAAGTTTGTTAAATCATCGTTATTTACAAAAACCATCCAAAATATACAAATAACCTTATTTATCTTTTATTTATTTTGATTTTCATTATTATCCAATTTATTCTAACTAATTATGTCCAATCTAAATCAAAGAATTTTTTTAATTAAACATCCAAAAATACTGCAATCAACAATAATTATCCAATCAAGATAAATACATCCAAAATATTATAATAATCCATAGAATATAACATATATCAATAAATATGGTTTTTCATCAATAGATATGGATCTCACAATTTAAAATTAAATTAAGTATATTAAATAAATCATACCAACATGCTTTTGCTAACAGCCTTAGAATTCAGCAAACCTAATGCCATACTATCTAAAATGTGGTCACGAGTCCAACTGAAGAAACAGCGTGTGAATCCGAGTATATATGTGGAAGATATGGAGGTTAGAAGTTATAAGGTTTAAATTGCAATTATAAAATAAATTTGAACTAAATTGAAATTTTCCCTACCCTACTTCAAAAACGCTGAGACTACGACTTCATCAAGGCTTCATTTTTATGTTATCACCGCGGCTTAACCATCATGCCATTATCTAATCAAACACTAGTGTTGCAACTCCCACCTCTGGCCGACCTGACGCCGCTTATACTGCCACTCTCACGTCGCCCTAGTACTCCTACAGCCATCAAAACCTTAGTCCTCTTTTGATTTTTTGGTGAAAACTAGGTGCTTTTGACTCGATCCAATCATACTAATGAACTCCCCTTACCCTCCTCTATAACGCAGTACCATCCAATCATCTTATAGTCGTAATTCCACCATCGATTGAAGAGCCCTAAGATTAACGGCTGGGAATTGTTTGCCAATTTCTAACCACCACGAGTACTTTTTATCAAACAAACACTGCCCATCAACTCCATTCATCGAGAGCATTGTAATGATATATAATATGTAAGGGTTTAGGCACTTCGAATTTTAAATCAAATTGTAATTAGCGAAAATCACCCGACAGTAAAAGGTGATTAAGAAGAATTTTGGGATTAAGGAAGAAAGACCGATATGATGGCTACTCTCTAGGATTTCTAAGCGTTATTTATATAGGAAATAAGGCAGGTTCAGTTATGTCTAATCATTTGGCCTAAAAGTGGATGTGTACTCTATTTAAATATTGTATCACCTCTAAACAGTAATAACAAATCAATTAAAATTTTATAATAATCTGATTAGCTTAGAAAGACCTTCACAACGGTTATAAATACAATACCTAATTTACCGTTGAATTAAAACTCCATTTTTAATTGATGTGATATTTAACATTAAATTTTCAGGTCGTTACACCATGAACGATGAGCTAAGAGGTCTAAGTATCAAGTTGATGGAATATGAAGACCCACCCAACTTACCATGAGGCCACTTCCTATAACTTCAACCAATAAAATTCGAAAGAAGCTGAAAAAGGATAAGGTTCTTACCCCACTTAATGATACCTTATCTGAATTCTTTTTGAAATATCATGACAAACTCCCTTGCCCAAACTATCCTCCATCAAAAAGAGAAGTTCAAAGGCTGAAAAATATTGCATACTTTCTTTTAAGTGGACACAAGACTGACAAATGCTGGAAGCTATCCTATGCCATCGTGATACAAAAGGGAAAACTTTCTAAATTTATAAGAAATAGATTAATATTTTACTTCAATGTAATGTTAACTTTGTCTTATTTTCCTTTATAGGAAAAATACCATCTTGAACCCGTCTCTTTCAGCAAATGAATAGAATATATGTTTATCTTTCGGTAAATGCAAGATTTACCTTTGGTACTTAACTGCGAAGTAGAAGCAAGTGATTAAGACCCCTTAAAAATAACAATACTTTCATATAATGGTTACTTGGTTTCAGCACTTCTAATCCTCTTTGGACTTTTATTTACCTTCAGTCTTCTTCTTTAGTGGTCTTGGATTTCTATATATACCTTTCGATTGAAGCCCCTTCTACCTAGTTTATACTTAGGGGGGCACATATCGGACTTCTTATTTAGTCTTTGATAGTCTTGGATTTCTTTATATATGCCTTTCGATAATTGCTCTTTCTACCAAGTTTATGCTTGGGACACACATACTAGAATATCCTCATCAGACTTTTATAACGACACATAATTTAATCAATTTGAACTTGAATATTTAATATATTATTAAATATCTAAATAATGGATTTTATAACACAAATAAACACGTTTTGTGAAATAAATAATAAAGGAAAGCTTATTTTGAAAATTTGTTTACATAAATAAGTGTTAACCTGCCTTTTGGCATGACAGTATACATACGGAGGTAACCCAACTAACTTCATGGTTATTGAGGCTGGAATATCATGGATTTGGCTCAAATGGATGGATGGATAACAAACTATGGATAATAATATGAAGCTAGGATTAAACGTAGTAGGTAGATACACGATGAAGGGTGCTTGAAAGGTGGATATTGGCTTGAATAAAGAAGGGATCGGTGTAATATGGAGTAGGATAGTATGGGTCGGTATGTGAGACGGAATAATGGTCGACATGATTGGGCTCGGCATAGGATGGGGTCGGCATGATTAGGCTCGGCATAGGAGGAGGTCGGCATGATTGGGGTTGGCATGGTAAGGGTCAGCGTGGGTCGGAGCAGAGGGATTGGCATTGGCAAAGACAATTGATCGGCATAGTTCGAGGCAAGATGGATCGACACTATAGGCAAGAAGGGATCGACACACATCAATTATTAAGTAAGGGATTGGTATAGATAGGTGGACAAGGTATCGTCATAGCCTACGAAGGTTGAATTGGGGTAGCATATGAAGGAATGGATCAACACTCAATGGATCAGCATAGCATTCCAAGCATGGTGGATCGGCATGGCATGGATTGGCATCGTATGGGTTCGGCTAAAGATGGTTCAGCATAATGTGGATCGGAATCCTTAGGAAGAGAAGGGATCGGCATTTTGCATAAGGGAGGAAGGTTCGGCATTTTCGTGAAGGAAGGGGGATCGGCATGATTCAAGGTGGATGGATCGGTATAGTTTGTTGGAAGGCTATGGATCGGCATGCTTCAGGGAGGGATCAACATTAACTCGAATGAAGGGATAACGTTCGACATGACTATACTGATCGTTACTTTTGGACGAATTGGGCTTGCCGATCGTTATGGTGGGCCCATGTAGGTGAGAAGACCATGTAGCCGAAGTTTCACCTATAAATACAGCAGGCTTGGCTTCAGAAAAAGGACCTTCATTATGCTTCTCTTCAGCTTCTATCTAGGGGATATTCTGCCATTTTCGTTCTAGAATCTTGGTTGTAACTGTAATCAAATTTTAGTATAATAAAAAGGATTGTTCTAGAGTGGATGTAGGCCGGAGTTAGCCGAACCACTATAAATCTTGTCTCTTTTACTTGCTTTCATTTTAATTTGATTATTCTTCATATTATATTCTCTATATCATATACCATCTGTGATTTGCGACTGGATATTGTTGTTTTCACGTATAATTGGGTGTTGGTGACCAATTTTGATGCCAACATTTTGGTTCTTTCACTAAGAAAGATTGCACTCTGGGATTTGGAAGTTAGGATCTTGGATTTGAAAGCTTGGGAACTTGGATTTAGGAAGCAATGGCTAGGCAATCAACAAGGAGACAAAGAACAGACATGAGCCATTAAGAAGAAAGTCAGGAGGCTTCCTCAAGAGCTAATCAGACCTCAATCTTCATCACCAGAGACGAGATGGAAATAATGGTGGATGCTATGCAGGAAAGGATGTTGAAGTGACAGGAGGAAATGATGCAGAACCTATTCCGACAGATTGGACAGGCTGGAATTCAAAACCAAGGGAATGGAGTAGCAGGAAATACTGGAAATGTGGATCGTGGAGTTGGAGCAGCAGGTACAGAGGAAATCCAGAATCAGAACCAAGGAAATGGAACAACCAGGATACAAGATAGAGTGGAGCTATCGGAGCAGCCCCTGACCAACCAAGAACGATCTGCCAAGGCAATACCGATCGTTATAGAACGATAGGTGTCGATCATTCCACACTTGGGGGCATGCCTCCGGATCATATTGGCTCGATTCCTAGCGGGATACCAGGAGGTGCGGTGCAGTTTGGCGTTGATCAGGATATGGGTTCTCGTCTAGAAGAACATATTTCAGGATTCCCTTGCGGACTCGGGGGGCAGGTTAGAGACAACGGACAAAGACTGCAACTTGATGACAATGATAGGTTGGCGGAAATGATCAGACGGGCCATGAGAGGAGGATTGGTAAATAGAGATTTGTAAGATGTGAATAGGAGCACCTTCGCTCCTACGATTAGGCAAGATAGGAATCCACCGAAATTCAAACTACCAATGCTGGAGACATATTATGGAAGAACGAATCCCGCCGTTCATCTGACGAGGTACATGAGGCACATGGAAGTACTAGGGGCATCGGAGGAGGTCATGGCATGGTGCTTCCCTTTGTATTTAACGGATATAGCTGCACTATGGTTTAGACAATCGGAAAGCGGCTCTATTGGTAAATGGACAGAATTAATTGAAAGGTTTATGAGGCAGTTTAGAGTTCACATCTCGAGACCCAAAAATGTGATGAGTTTGGCAACAATAAAACTGAGGACCGGAGAGTCTCTGAGGAGTTTTCTAACACGGTTTAATGCTACGGCAGCATCAGTGGATCGTCCAGATCCATCCATGGTTTTGATGGCAGTTGTATCTGGCATTGCTGATGGCACAAAATTCAAGGATTCACTAGCATGGGATCCACCTATGGATTTAGGGGAGTTTTACCATGAAGAAGAAAGGTTCCTGCGATAGGAAGACGCACAAGCAAGCAAACCAGAGGTGAATGCCGTGCAAATTGGAGGATCATTAGGAGATGTAAACAAGAACGATAAGGGCAAACGGAGAATGAAAGATGGCAGTAATATGTCGAAAAGGCAATGGAGAGAACCGAAATTCTCTTCTTGCACGGATTTGACCGAAACTCTGGAAATGATTTATTTGGATACTCGAGGGCACCTCCAATATCGAAGGCAGGCAAAAAGGGAACCCTCCGAATACGAGCGGGCATCAAGAAAGCATTGCCTATTTCATGAGCTGGATGGGCATAATATGAACGACTGCAGGCATTTGAAGGATGACATTGAGGAACATGTGAGGAATGGTCATTTGCAACAATATATAAGGAATCAAGCTAGGGCAGTGGAACAGGAGTAGCCACCGCCCACCTTGAATGAAGATGGCACTGGATCAAGGCATCATCGTCAGCTTATCATCAATTGATTGGATTTATGACATGGAATAAGTAATAAACCCCGCAGTAGTACGGCTAAGTCACTTACACATGTACGGGATCGAGGACGGTCCCTAGGCATGCTTTGAGATGACAATGAACCATAGTGCTCAGGTTTATGAAATTTTGTTTTTTCTGTTTACTACGAACTCTGGTTTTTTGATACTATGGCTATTTAGTTTTTTCGATTGTACGGGCTTCTATTTTATATTTTACCAACTAGACTTTAGAATGATCAAATCTGGATTAATGTAATAAATAACACAGGTCACGGCTATAGCCCCGACCGGAGAGACGGGGCAATAACCGCAATGAGTCTCCTCGCCGGAGAGCGATAGGATGGACTCGAACACGGATCAAGTCCTCGACCACGGATCGAGGCCGGAGTAGGATACCCCATGGATCAAGTCCTCGGTTGGGGATCGAGGCCAGAGTAGGATACCCCATGGATTAAGTCCTCAATTGGGGATCGAGGTCAGAGTAGGATACCCCATGGATTAAGCCCTCGATCGGAGAGTTGAGGCCGGAGAATAGAACACAACGGATCGTCGGGTATGGACTATCCCTGGCAAGGGGTAGGCCGCTTCATCAAAGAGTGACAAGATCGGCATTCTCAGATCATCGAGTATGGATCATGCCCGGCAAGCACCCGGAGAGGTCTAAAGATTTTGATATGGACCCGGAGAGGTCCCGGATTTGGATTAAACGACCCGGAGAGGTCTAAGGATTTGGATATGGACCCGGGAAGGTCCCGGATGTGGATAAAAAGACCCGGAGAGGTGTAAGGATTTCAATACGGACCCGGAGTGGTCCTGGATATGGATAAAGCGATCCGGAGAGATCGTGGATTCGGTTAATGAATTCGGGATGGATTCAGGATTGGATATCGACTTGGAACAGTCGTGGATTTCGCTGATGATCCAAATAGTTCAAGGAAATGAATTGGCAATGGATTGGATTCTAGGTGGGATAATATAGCGATCAAATGGATTATGGACTTTGGATTTTGGATTTATGGCAATCCAAAACACGCCTTCCTACCGCAAGGCATTTGGTGGGCAAAGTGTTAACCCGTCTTTTGGCAAGGCAGTATACAGGCGGAGTTAACCCAACTGACTTCACGGTTATCGAGGCTGGAATATCATGGATTTGGCACAAATGGATGGATGGATAACTAAGTATGGATAATAATATGAAGCCAGGATTAAACGTAGTAGGTATATACACGATGAAGGGTGCTTGAAAGGTGGATATTGGCTTGAATAACGAAGGGATCAGTGTAATATGGAGCAGGATAGTATGGGTCGGTATGTGAGAAGGAATAACGGTCGGCATGATTGGGCTCGGCATAGGATGGGGTCGGCATGATTGGGCTCGGCATAGGAGGAGGTCGGCATGATTGGGGTCGGCATGGTAAGGGTCGGCATGGTTGGAGCAAAGTAGGGATTGGCATTGGCAAAGACAATTGGATCGGCATGGTTCGAGGCAAGATGGATCGGCGCTATAGGCAAGAAGGGATTGACACACATCAATTCTTAAGTAAGGGATCGGTATAAATAGGTGGACAAGGGATCGGCATAGCCTACGAAGGTTGGATTGGGGTAGCATATGAAGGAAGGGATCAGCACTCGATGGATCGGCATAGCATTCCAAGCATGGTGGATCGGCATGGCATGGATTGGCATCGTATGGGTTCAGCTAAAGATGGTTCGGCATAATGTGGATCGGCATCCTCAGGAAGAGAAGGGATCGGTATTTTTCATAAGGGAGGAAGGTTCAACATTTTCGTGAAGGAAGGGGGATCAGCATGCTTTAAGGTGGATGGATCGGTATAGTTTGTTGGAAGGCTATGGATCGGCATGCTTCAGGGAGGGATCGACATTAGAATGAAGGGATAACGTTCGGCATGACTATGCCGATCGTTATTTTTAGACGAATTGGGCTTGCCGGTCGTTATGGTGGGCCCATGTAGGTGAGAAGACCCTGTAGCCTAAGTTTCACCTATAAATATAGCAGGCTTGACTTTAGAAAAAGGACCTTCATTTTGCTTCACTTCATCTTCTATTAAGGGGATATTTTTCCATTTTCATTCTGGAATCTTGGGTTGTAACTGTAATCAAATTCAGTATAATAAAAAGGATTGTTCTAAAGTGGATGTAGGCTGAAGTTAGCCGAACCACTATAAATCTTGTCTCTTTTACTTGATTTCATTTTAATTTGATTATTCTTCATATTATATTCTCTACATCATATAATATTTGTGATCTGTGACTGGATATTAGTGCTTTCACGTATAATTGGGTGTTGGTGGCCAATTTTGACGCCAAAAATAAGTAGTTTGGAGAAAAATCAAAAATGCGACCGAAAATCATTTTTTGGATTTTCGATGTTTCATTTACCAAAAGTTGTTAGAACAAGTTGTGTACACTAGTGTGCATATGTACACGTATATAACAATAACAAACGCATTTACTAATGGAATAGTTTTGTTAAAAACAAAGTTTAAAAGATACTTAAGTTAATAAACTTAAGTTGGACTTTTCTTTTATAATTTAGAAAAAATTAAAGCACAAAATCTAAGACAGAGCACACAAAATAAGAAAGAAGTGACGGCTTAACGTTGGAAGTGGTGTTGTCTAAATTCTATTGGAGGGTAGTAGAAAAGGTTATGTCAGTAATTTATCCTTTTCCATTTCTATAAAACATTACCACCTTTCTACTTTTTCACTTTATTTCACTTTCCATTCCATTCACTCTTTTTGCTCTCATGTCTTCACTTTTTCCTTCTTGTTTTCTTAACTAAAACCATATCAAATCTACTCATTTCTCCTCTAAATTATAAAATAAACCTAGAAAAATATTGTAAACATCATACTATCCCAAAGTCGCAAGCTTTCAAGTCCAATCTCCCATATTAGCTAATTGCATTAGAAAATAGGGAGGTTTCCCGAAGTTTTATGTTGAAGTCGAGCACAAGAGGTGGTGTCTTGGGGTGTTGCTAGGTCGAGGAAGGCTTGTATTGCGTTGATTTGGTCGTAGCTTGCTTAAAGATGAACTAAACTCACATTAAAATAGTTTAAAAATCAAAAAAATTTGTAAAACATAAAATGTTGGTTTTAGTGTTTACACTAGTGTATGTTTGCGTGTTTGGAATTGATTTCCACTAGAAAGCGGTTGACATAAGTAACCATTGTTTTGTAGGGGACAAAAAGAAGAAGTCGAAGTATTTTTGTAGCGAATAGGATGCAACTGAGCACTTCGAAAAGCATAAATGTAACATCCCCTACTTCAAGGCCCAAAACTAAGGGCTATAGATGCTGTAGTCATCCATAGTTATTAATCCTCGGCGACCAAATACAATAATATTAGATACATTGGTACACAGAAACACATGAATAAGGAAAAAATTAAAACATCAAACAAGTTCCACATTACATTTCAAAACATTTTAAATTAATTACATAATCCCAATACGAGAACCACGTTCATAGAAAATATACTTATTACAACATACGCCAAGAGCGACATATGAAGATGCCCCCTTGGATGATCCGAGTATATATATAGACAATTACAACTTTGCTTTTACAACAACAACACAGCGGAATCAAAATAAAAGAGAACTCTAGATAGCTATCATACCTCTCGCACGTCACCGGAAGCTTATTCCTCTAAAGAGGTACCTGTAAACCTCAACTCTCAAACTACTCAAAATCAATTGAGTACCAGAGAGTTTAAGGGGAAAACATAAACTTCGAGGCAGACATAAATCCTGGTACGAATAATAATCTACCATCTTAAACCATTTAGATATCTAGTGAGACCACGCCGCTTAGCACAACGGGTTTCCCCTCACTAGTATCCTAAAACCTTTATAAAACCATATACTGTGCTCCTACATCCATAATGGTTAAAACAATTCAAAACAATATGATGATATGCAAAACAAGTAAATCAATTCTGAATTACCCATCCCCATTCATTTTGAATATCTGTCTCGGTTATAGTTTCTAGGGTCACTATTAACCTATTAGTTTTCATGGGCTTACTAATAACCTGTTTAAAAGATTAAGGACTCCCTGTCCAATTTCATAGTTTTCATGGGATCACTAAGAACCTATTGGCCCCTGCCAATATCTTTATTGTTTCATGGGTTTTCCATGAACCTATTGCTAACTCCGATATCTTTTCTCTTATCCTAGTTTTCATGGGTTGACTAGGAACCTATTGACTTCTGTCAATATCTTAATCCAGATATAGTTTTCATCGGCTAACCACAAACCTATTGGCCCATACCAATATCAAATCATAGTTTTCATGGGCTAACTATGAACCTATTGGTCCCTGCCAATATCAAATCATGGTTTTCATGGGCTAACTATGAACCTGTCTTTCTGACATCGTCATTTAAACATAGTTTTCATGGGCTAACTATGAACCATATATTTGAAGAAGCAAGCATAATAACATAACAATACCACTCCTGTGGGTTTAAATCCTTGAAATTATTTTCATATGAAACATGGTTAATCCCTTTAACCTAATACTTTATCAAGGAAAGCTTCTTCTTAAAACCATTTCAAAACCCCTTTACTTAGCCATGGGTTTTTCCTTTAAAATGAGATTGGGTTATTTGTTTTGAAAAACTAAGGCTTTCGAAACCTTCAAAACTTGGCTTTCGACCTCACTGGATAACCTCCTTCAAAAGCATATAAATCTTTTTCAAAATATTAGACCCCTGCCTTTCGAAACCTTTCAAAGTACCTCTTTCGAAACCTTTGGAAGTATCCCTTCCGAAACCATTAAAAGCCCCTCTTTTGAAACCATTGGGTTTATATTTAAAATATCATTTGGGTTAAAGTGAATATAAACGAAAGTATCTCTTTCGAAACCATTCTTTATCATATAAAAGTATTGGGGAAAACTTGATGGCGTCAACACCATCCTTTCGAAAGCTTCAAATCATTTAAGCATAACACTGAAGGATAACATCGAAACTCCCTTTTCGAAGCCATTGCCTTCGAAACCCTTGGACCCTTTTGAAAGCATTTACGAAGTGGCTTAGAACATCTTTAAAACAAAACTACCCTTCGAAAGCATTGATGACTCCAATATACTCGAAAGGAAAAATAACGATAGCAGGGCTTCGACTAGGTCGGAACCCCCACTTTCGAAAGCATTATTTTACAACTAAAGGAACTCATTCAAAAGCTCTTACTTTTAAAACATAAAATGGCAACCCCTTTGGAAGCTATTAGAAAACCCCTTTCGAAAGCATATGTTTCGACTCCTTCGAAAACTTTAATAAAACAAAGGCAGGCGCTTAATTTTTTAAAACAAAACAAATGTTTCGACCCCATCGAAACCAAATGCTTTCGACACCATGCCTTCAGTTTTTCCTCCATTCCACTATGTACCATCTAAGTGATACCCTATTTATTGGTTTCGGCCTGGGTTGGTTTCGATTGAGTCAAGAGGTACTTCTAATAGAGGCGGAACCTGTTTTTCTGAGTAAAAGCTGATTAATGCCAATTAAAGCAAAATCTAACTAACTTGCCTACGTGTAAACATGTGATTGGTTGCCTCAACTTTTCAAATTCTTAACCAAAATAACTGCCGCTTAATTTCAGGTCTAAACCAAGATTAATTTAGCAAATAAGCCCTTCCATTAAACAAAAACAATAATGCAATTAAGTCCTTCCTTCTAAAACAATTTAATTTCCATAGTAAATCGATTAGGAAAAATCCCCAAAAATCACATAAATTCACTTTCATCATGTTATCTAATATATCTAAATTTCAAACCCAAATTCTCAATATAATTTCTGAAATAAATTCCTAAACCCAATTAACCATATTTTCATTTAGAAATTCATAACAATATTTCCATAGCTTGGAAAATTATCAAAATTAAAACCCAACTCCAAAATCATGTTTTACATAACATATAATTTTTCCATGGCATTCAAGAATTAATTTCAATCGGCTTTGCCCTAAAACCGCATAAATCCCCATTTAAACAATCTTGTTTAAATCAAACAATTTATAATCCAAGCATATCATCATCCAAATCATCATAAAAACAAATTTAATCTTAAATCTAAAAACATACGTTCATAAAACAAAATAGAGAGAGTATAAATTATTACTCACCTTGATTATGATAAGGAGATTGGATTGAGATTAAGATTTATTCCCCTTGCTTTAATCGCTTGATTTGAATTTTCTCTTCTTTAACAACGACCGGCTCTACTTCTCTTACGTTTGTATTTTGTTTGCAAAATGACATGAATGGAAAATGAAACTATAAGGAACGAGAATATATAAGGGTAAAGGGTTATGTGCGGCTATTTCCAAATATACCCTTGTGTAAAATAATTAACTTATAAACCATTCTTAAGCCCATTTAATTTGTTAAGCACGACCTCCTTATTATTTATTCAAATCTCAATCTCCTTATCATTCTAATTATTACATTATTCTATTTAATTAATCTAATTAAATCTCATGCATAATGTTATCAAAATTTGGGGGTGTTACAGGCTCCCCTCCTTAAAGAATTTCGTCCTTGAAATCCAGTAAGGACTAACTACCGAACATAGCAATCATCTGTAACCACTCCTAACAACCATACTAGCCTACCTGACTAGCAATTATATATATAAATCTAATATATACATACCCTCAAAGAAGATCAGGATAAGTATCTCGAATCATGTCTTCTATCTCCCAAGTACAGTCCTTCTCGTTGTCGCTCCACTGAACTTTCACTAACTTGACTGTCTTCCAACCCTATTGGAGGAATAGCAGTCTCTGGATCATGCACATACTTGCGAAGATGAGACACATAAAATACATTATGGACACCTGCCATACTGCCCGGTAACTCTACTCTATATGCGAGCTTTCCAATCCTCACTGTAATATGGAATGGACCAATATATCTCGGTGCCAGTTTCCCCGACTTCCCGAACCGTACCACGCCCATCATCAGTGATACTTTAATGAAAACCTTATCTCCAACTGATAACTCTAGGTCTTTACGCCTCTTATCTGCGTAACTATTCTATCTGGATTGAGCTTCCTTCATCCTTTCTCGGATCAACTCAATCTTCTCTTATCCAAATCTGAACCTTAGACTAATCTGTCTCCAGTCTCCAACCAACATGTTGATGATTTGCATGGCCTTCCATACAAAGCTTCAAAGGGTGCAATTCCTATACGAGTCTGATAACTATTATTATAGGAAAACTCAACCAAATGTGGGTGATCTTCCCAAGATCCGCCAAAGTCCAATACACAAGCTCTTAGTAAATCCTTGAGTACTTTATTGACTCTCTCTGTCTACCCATCCGTCTGAGGGTGATATGCAGTACTCATCTTTAGCTTAGTGCCCAACACCTCCTGTAGACTCTTCCAAAATTCACTAGTGAACAAAGCATCTTTGTTACTGACTATGCTACTAGGAACTCCATGTAGTCTAACTATGTTCTTTATGAACAACTTAGCTAAAATAGGTGCTGTCCTGGTTGACTTAACTGGAATGAAATGGGAACTCTTGGTCAATCTGTCAACTATGACCCATATACTTTCATTTTCTCTATTTGACCTTGGAAACCCGTCAATGTAATCCATGGATATCGAATCCCATTTACAAACTGGAATTTCTAAAGGTTGAAGCAATCCACTCGGCTTCTGTTGTTCGGTTTTCACTTATTGACAGTTTATACATTGCCTAACCCATAAGCCAACATCCCTCTTCATACCTTCCCAATAGAAGCTCCTCTTCATATCTTGATACATCTTGGTTCCTCTAGGATGAATCGTAAACTTGGATCGATGACATTCCCCAAGAACTTCTTTCCTCAAGTTCTCAATATTTGGAACACACAACCGTCGTTTCTTTCTCAACCATCCTCTCTGGTCAAGACTAAAATCCTTCAGATCATTGATCTCGGTTCCAACCTCAAGCCTTCTGATCTTCTCGGCTAATAATGGATCCTCCTTCTGGTTAGAAGCAATTCTCTCAATCAACACTCGTCGAACTTCTAAACAGGACATCATGGTAGTACTCTGAATAGAACTAGCACTCGATCTTAACTGCACATTACAAGTAGTCAAAACTTCTAAATCCTTCAATTCTGCCAACATAGCTAACACCACATTCTGATGTCTTTTGCTAAGAGCATCCGCTACTTTATTTCCTTTTCCAGGAGTATACTCTATACCAAAATCATAAGCAGCTAAAAATTCCAACCACCTCTGCTATCTCATATTCAGCTCTTTCTGAGAGAATAAGTACTTTAAAGAATTATGATTTGTGTATAGCTCAAATATCTCTCCTAAGAGATAATGCCTCCAAATCTTCAATGCAAAGATCACCGCAGCCAACTCTAAATCATGAGTATGGTATCTTACTTCATGCAGTCTAAGCTGTCATGAAGCGTAGGCAATCACGTTACCCTTTTGCATCAACATAGCTCCCAATCTAGTTCCACATGCATCGGTATACACCACCAACCCTTGGTTTCCGTCTAGAACTACTAACATAGGTGCATTCGTCAACAAATGCTTTAACTTAAGGAATGCTTCTTCACATTTGTCAGAAAAAACAAACTTCACTTCCTTCCTGGTTAGCTTAGTCAAAGGCGCTGCTATCCACGAGAAATCCTTGATGAATCTCCGGTAATAGCCGCAAGTCCAAGAAAACTTCTAATCTCAGTCACCGTCTCTGATCTCTTCCAATTATTAACAGCTTCGATCTTATCTGGATCGATTGACAACCCTTTCTCTGAAACCACGTGACCAAGAAACTTCAAAAATGACACTTAGAAAACTTCACCTTCAGCTGATGCTGCCTCAGCGTCTCAAGCATAACTCTAAGATGATCTTCATGCTCTCTTTCATCCTTAGAGTATACCAAAATGTCATCCATAAATACCAACACAAACCTATCCAAATACTCTCGGAAAACTTGGTTCATCGGATTCACGAAGAAAGCAGGTGCATTTGTTAACCCGAATGGCAAGACTAACCACTCATACGAACCATATCTAGTTCGAAATGTTGTCAAAGGAATATTGTCCTCTGCCACTCTTAATTAATGGAAACCTGTCGCCAAATCCAACTGGGAAAATACTTTGGCTCCAGTCAACTGACCGAATAGATCATCTATTCTCGGCAAAGGATACTTATTCTTGATCGTCCTCTCGTTCAACTTACGATAGTCGATACACATCCTTAACGACCCATCTGGTTTCTTTACGAATACCGCGGCCGCTCCCCAAGGAGAACTGCTTGGTTTAATAAAATTCCTTCCTTCTAGATCCACTAGCCGCACCTTCAATTCCTTTATCTCGGTCAGTGTCATCCTAATAGGTGGTCTACTTAAAGGTTCAGCTCCTGGCACAAGATCTATCCGAAACTCAACAGCTCGTTTCGATGGCAGTCCTGTGACTGGCTCAAAGACGTCTGCAAACTCTCTTGATACTCGAACCCGACTTAACTCTTCTCCCACTTCTATTGCACTTAACAAAGCACAACTACTCCGATCAGAATTCTCCACTGAGAATATGATCCGGTTATAACTATCAGGGTGTCTTAGTGATATCTCCCCATCTTGGCAAAATATCCTAGCCTCATACTTGCTCAACCAATGCATACCCAAAATGATTCCGAAATCTACGAAATCAAAAACATACAGACTGCATGTAAACTTATGACCTAACAAGTCAAGTTCTAACTGGTCACATCTCATTCCCAAAGTTGCATACCCTCTTATTGGATTCGCAATCCTTAAGGAAGTAACAAGGCATGTGGGTTCTAAGCATAACCTATCAACCAAACACTAAGATATAAATGAATGTGATGCAACGTTATCAAATAGTATCCTAACTGGTATATTCTGAATCAAAAATGTACCTTCCATCACAGTCTTCCCCCTTTCAGCTGCAGTAGGCTTAGCAGATGATGGTCCAACAGCAAAAACATTTCCCTTGTCTGTCCTAACCAGTTCTGGACGCTGATTCTTATAATGCCCAACTTGGTCACAGTTGAAGCACTTCACATTCTTCTTATTTGCAGCCTTCTTCCCTTTGTCTGACCAACACTCATTTTCATAATGACCCTTCGTGTCACATTTGTAGCAAACAAAATCAGCGTTTGCCTTCTTGGCAGCATCTCCCTTCTGGGCTCCCTTCTTCTTAAAGAACTTTCTTTTCTTTCCCTGAGAACCCTGGGTTTCAATTGGCTTCTCTCTAGCACAAATAGCAAGCATTTCTTCATGGCGAATTGCCATCTCCACCACTACATTACAAGGATCACAGATATGTGTCAGGGTCGCCCTAGCAAGCTCAGGTCTCCATCTCCGAATGAACCTCTCATTTCTCTTGATGTCAGTGTCTATAGTATTATATCCATAACGGGACAACTCATCACACTTAGCAGCATACTCAACAACCGACATCTCTCCCTGCTCCAGATCCAAAAACTTCCTCAGCAGCGCTGATTTAGCAACCTCAGACATGAACCTCTGTTCAAATCTCCTTCTAAAATCTGCCCAAGTCAATTCTTCCTCCGGAACCCCGGCAGTAACACTATTCCACCAATGAAGTGCTGCCTCTTGTAACTGCCTAGAGGCCAGCCTCCTCTTCTACGCATCATCCAAAACCAAATCAACAAAGATATGCTCATAATGCAACAGCCAATTCTGTACCTCTATGGCATTCTCCGCCCCCATAAATGGCATCCGTTTAAGACTGGTGTAATCTCTACTCAGCTTAGCATAATTATTCCTAACTGGAGCCACAAGATTAGCTCCTCCAACATTTCCAGCAACTTCGGCAGTAGCCCCTGCTTGCATCATATTGACGAAGAACTGATACATCGCCCCCATATCTATTGATGGATTTCTAGCACCTACATTGGCGTCTGCATTCGGTTAGAATTAGCCTGTCGACCCGGGTTCCTCCTGGTGGGTCGAGCATTTCCATTGGTTGTGGTTCTTCCTTCATCGAGATTTCCTTTTCCATTTCCTGCTTCCATATCTTATTTCCCGTAAATCTACATACGAGCCTTAGTAAGATACAGAAGAACGGTCTAAGAGCGAGGGGAATACATACATATATACATATATATATATATATCAAATACAAGTACGTTACTATAGTGCTAACCCAAACCATGATCTTATTTTCAGATTCATTGGATTATGTTCGAAAATCTTTTTAGGTTTAAATTTCTTTTAAGTTTCATAAACCTATGCTCTGATACCAACTTGTAAAATCCCCTACTTGGAGGCCCAAAACTAATGGCTACGGATGTTGCAGTCATCCATAGTTATTAATCCTCGGTGACTAAATATGGTAATGTTTTTTGAGAAGGACGGATGTATAGCGTGGAACTACACAAATGATTAGTGCTGAATATTAATATAGTAATAGGACGATCAACATGCCTGATCGTTGGCCAGAAAAGTGTTTTGAACTAACATACATCGACAGCAGCAGCTAAAAAGATTAAGAGTCATAATACCAACCCTAGCCCAATATATACATAAATACATGTCAGATATAGATATAGATGAAAAGATACATGCAACTGTCATGTACGGTTTCCATAATCATGAGTGTGAGTACCAACCGGCGCGGCAGATGAAGCACTGCCCACCGACTCAGCTGGGGGTGATCTGGGTGTTGGAAGATGGAGCCTGACTGGTGCGGAGAAGCTGGAGCCTGACCAAAAAGCAAAGATATTAATTATCCTATTGCAGATATACACCGTCGAACTAGCAGGTTTGTTAAAAATGCGGGAGTTTCTCTCTTTCCAAATTACCCAGCAAAAAATGGCTAGAAAAGAATCGAGTAAAAGATCTGGAGCGTTGTACTGCCAAAAGTCGAAGAAGTTTGATACAGATGGAATGGAACCAAGAATATGAGCACTTGTTGAGACCCAAACGTAATAGGCAAAGTCGCATTCGAAGAAAAGGTGATTTATGGATTCGGCTTCAAGGTTGCAGAGGGCACAAGTCTGATCAGTTAAGATATTGAGGCGGGAAAGACGGTCTTTGGTGTTAATACGGCCATGGATCAGACACCATTGGAAAAATAGGATTCGAGGAGGAAGGTGGCATTTCCACAAACGTGCGAAGGAGAAGAGTCTGCCAGGGTGGTTCAGGAAGGAATAGCATTGGGACATAGAGAAACCTTTTGAGGGGGATAAGGACCACGAATAATGATCGGGGGAGGAAGGAGACAAGTTAACGGATTGAAGCAGGTTAGCGGCGGCAAGGAATTCCCGGAGCAGGTTATCACCAAAAAGGGAAGCAGGACAAAGCGAAGGGGAGCCGATAGCTACGGCATCAACTACCGTGAGAAACTGGTTGGAAGCGAAGGAGAAATGGGTAGGGAATCTGCGATTTAGGGGAGAGTGGCGGAACCAGGAATCAAACCAGAAAAGACAGTTAGAACCATCACCTAGGATCACTTGGAAGAGAGGCTTAATACGGTTAAGGGAAGCTAGGACGCCAGAACAGAAGGGGAGGGTTTGTTGAGGGGAGCAAGATGAAGGACACAAAATGGGTTAGCTTGATAGTGAAATGCGAGAATCCAGTCTTTCCAGATGAAGTGTCCAGGTGTAAGAAGAGGCCAAAGCCATTTGGCCAAGAGAGCAAGGTTGAGGGTTCGAAGGTTGACTATACCAAGGCAACCATGGTCTTGATGTAAACAAGCTATCCTCCAGTTGACAAGGCATTTGGCTTTTCCCCCGTTCCAGAGGAAAGTTCTTCTAATGGAATCGATTCTCTTGGATACCCAGATAGGTAGTTTATGGAACGAGAGCCAATATAAGGGAATGGAAGAAAGCACCGATTTTATTAGAACTAGTCGGCCCGCGGCCGAAAGTGCATCGGCTTTCCATCCCGAAAGTCTGGCTTCAATTTTAGATACATTGATACATAGAAACACATGAATATGAAAAAAAATTAAAACATCAAACAAGTTCCACATTCCATTTCAAAACATTTCGAATTCATTACATAATCCCAATACGAGAACCACATTCAGAGAAAATATACTTATTATAACATACGCCAAGGGCGACATATGAAGATGCCCTCTTGGACGATCAGAGTATATATATAGGCAATTAAACAACTTTGCATTTACAACAAAAACACAGCGGAATCAAAATAAAAGAGAACTCTAGATAGCTATCATGCCTCCTGCACATCTCTGAAAGCTTATTGGTCTAAAGAGGTACCTGAAATCCTCAACTCTCAAACTACTCAAAATCAATTGAGTGCCCGAGAGTTTAAGGGGAAAACATAAACTTCGAGTCGGACATAAAGCCCGATACAAATGATAATCTACCATCTCAAACCATTTAGATAGCTAGTGTGACCATGTCGCTTAGCGGAACAGGTTTTCCTCTCACCAGTATCCTAAAACCTTTATAAAACCATATATTGTGCTCCTGCCTCCACAATGGTTAAAACAGTTCAAAACAATATGATGATATAAAAAACAAGTAAATCAATTCTGGATTACCCATATCCATTCATTTTGAATATTTATCTCAATTATAGTTTCTAGGGTCACTGTTAACCTATTAGTTTTCCTGGGCTTACTAATAACCTGTTTAAATGATTAAGGACTCGCTGTCCAGTTACATAGTTTTCATGAGATCACTAAGAACCTATTGGCCCTTACCAATATCTTTACTATTTCATGGGTTCTCCCTGAACCTATTGGTAACTCCAATATCTTTTCTCTTATCCTAGTTTTCATGGGTTGACTAGGAACCTATTGACTTTTGTCAATATCTTAATCCGGATATAGTTTTCATGGGCTAACTACAAACCTATTGGACCCTACCAATATCAAATCATAGTTTTCATGGGCAAACTATGAACCTATTGGACCCAGCCAATATCAAATCATAGTTTTCATGGGCTAACTATGAACCTGTCTTTCTGGCATCTTCATTTAAACATAGTTTTCATGGGCTTACTATGAACCTATTGGCCCCTGCCAATATCTTTTCCTATACATAGTTTTCATGGGCTTACTGTGAACCTATTAGCCCCAGCCAATATCTTTAGTTAATTTAATTTATATTCACTACTGGGTCAACCTAGCTGGTTATTTTGACCTTCCCCAAATTACCATTATGGGGGTAATTACAATGTGAATATATATATATATATATATATATATATATGTATTGGAAGAAGCAAACATAATAACGTAACAATACCACTCCTGTGGGTTTAATATCCTTGAAATTATTTTCATATGAAACATGGCTAATCCCTTTAACCTAATACTTTATCAAGGAAAGCTTCTTCTTAAAACCATTTCAAAACTCCTTTACTTTGCCATGGGTTTTTTCCTTTAAAATGAGATTGGGTTATTTGTTTTGAAATACTAAGGTTTTCGAAACCTTCAAAACTTGGCTTTCGACCTCACTGGATAACCTTCTTTTAAAGCATATAAATCTTTTTTCAAAACATTAGGCTCCTGCCTTTTGAAACCTTTGAAAGTACCTTTTTCGAAACCTTTGGAAGTATCCCTTCTGAAACCATTGAAAGTCCCTCTTTCGAAACCATTGGGTTTATATTTAAAAATATCATTTGGGTCAAAGTGAATATAAACGAAAGTTTCTCTTTTGCGACCATTCTTTATCATATAAAAGTATTAAGGAAAATTTGATGGCGTCGGCACCGTCCTTTCCAAAGCTTCAAATCATTTAAGCAAAATACTAAAGGATAGCATCGAAACCTCCTTTTCGAAGCCATTGCCTTCGAAACCCTTGGACCCTTTCGAAAGCATTTATGAAGTGGCTTTGGATATCTTTAAAACAAAAACTACCCTTCGAAAGCAATGATGACTTCAATATACTCGAAAGGCTAAAGAACGGCAGCAGGGCTTCGACTAGGTCGAAACCCCCAATATACCCTTGTGTAGATTAATTAACTTACAAACCATTCTTAAGCCCATTTAATTTGTTAAGCACGGCCTCCTTATTATTTTTTTAAATGTCAATCTCCTTATCATTCTAATTATTACATTATTCTATTTAATTTATCTAATTAAATCTCCTGAATAATGTCATCAAAAATTAGGGGTGTTACAATAAACATATATGTAATTCATATAGGACTTTTGTAGAGAGACCCTAAGAGGTTTCTCGTCAGTGTTGATTCACTTTCGTATTTTTGTTGGTTGTGAAATGTTTGGATGAGTATATATGACATATATAATGTTTTATGTAAGTGTTATTATAGCGACTATTGCTATATCGACACTTTGAAATATCAGCTTTCTTGAAAATATTTGTGTTGATCTCATGCTAGGGTTTTTGCAAAACAAATAGTTAGGCACATTTTTTCACTATCAGTGCAAAAGTGCGATGCTTGGAAAAAGTTAGAACCCCTAAAACTAATGTCTTCGAAAGTTAGAAATGAATTTTCTTTATTGATTTTGTAAATAGTCAAGTTTTTAAAGAATTTTCAAATGTGTTTATTTGATTTCAAAAGCCTCTAAGTTTTGGTGAATGCACACTAGATCCATAGTATGTTGATTTAAAAATAAAATAGAGTGTCCATACTTTGAAATTTTTTAGAGGTATTTACATTTTAAAAGGAGACCGATTTTAGAAAAAAAATCAATACTATTTAGCGACACTTTTGCGATGCTTTGCTAATTTTTATAAAAATGGTTCTAACTTATTTTTCTCTTCTTGTGATTTAATATGGATATTTTTAACTTATCTCTAAATGTGATTTACAAATGTTTGTGATGTGAAATCCAAGCACAAGTTCAGTTTTTTAAAGTTTAAAAGTTTGATTCGATTATGGAAAGGATAACAAATTTAATTTCCATAAATGATATTGCTTATATGAAAAGATTTAGTCATATTCTTAGCACTAAACGTTGAGGTATGGAAACTCGTTTCTATCCCGAAGGTTAAAAATGTCATCAAGGCAAGGCTTAGTGTTAACACTACCTTAACTGGCCCGACTTCATTTTTAACCGAGGGATAGTACAAGTTTGAAATCAGCAAGTGATGATAAGGATATAGATTTAATTTCCATATACAATCATTTTGATTATTCCCGATAGCTGATTTATAGACTATCAATTTTGCTATCATTTTGTGTTCTCAATCTAAGACGATTTGTTGCTTATTTGAGTTTTGATATCCTTTGTCGGAAACTACTAAACCAAAGTGCGAGTGGACATCAAGCTATGCAAGGTTGCTCGCATTAGGGTATCTTCACATCTACTCTAGATTGGATTTGGTTGTATGCGCATGGAGATGTGAAATACTCTGGTTCTCAATAAGGTTAGTGGGGTCTGGCTTGGACATTTTCCGAGAGTCATAGAGTATATGACCCTCTCAAGTATATTGTCTAGAGGTATATTTTCGGTAAGAGGGCACACCCTCCTAGTCATTATTGGAAAATTTCCCTCTTCTTATTTTTGATTCAAACCTTTGAATTGATTCTTTCTTATTTTCATCGGGAAGTATCTTGCACTCTTCACGATGTTTAATTATTTGTGTCCATTCTTTTATGCTTGGATGTTGTTCTTGTGAGAGGAAACTCGTTCCGCATTTTGTGGCGTGGTCTCACATGTTGTTTTTGCACATTCCACTTTTATTTGGACTTTACTCATACCAGACTTATTGTCTGACCCAAGTTGTTTGTTTTTCCTAAACTCTCAAGTACTCATTTCTATTTGAGCGGTCTGAGAGTGACAAGTTTCTTTGGGCTCTTTTGAAGATGATAGCAGGAGGCTTCTTATCCATCTAGCTATCTATTTCCGTTATTATGAGATGTTTATTTATGTATGCGTATTTTGTATCAGCAAGTGTAAAGGCAGGTTGTTATAACTGCCTAGGCCGATAGTAGTAGTACTTTTGTTGTAACTCTGATAACTCCATGTTGGGGAGTAACTTTATGAACTATTTTATTGTTATATTATATTTAACCGTTTCATTGTGAGTTTTTTGTTTTGTTTCTTTTATTTTACCCCACGATGTCTCGCTTTTCGGATGCTTGGGCTACGACATACGAATATCGCAGATGTATTAAGTATCGTTTCTAGGGGTCCGAAAGTTAGGTCATCACAGTTAGTATCAGAGCTTCGAATGAACGAAGACCTTAGCCTGATTGGGGTACAATTCATTAGAGATGGGGTAAGTGATGCCCTAGAATGAGTTAATCTCAAGAGAGCGTATTTGTAATTTTTATAATAATAACATATATCCTCTAAAGTCTCGTTTTGGATCCTTCGATCTTGTTTCCTTAAACCGTTTTAATCCTATTTTTGTATTCTAAAGATACATGTTATTTGTTCAGTTAATAGAGAATGAATACAAGAACAAGAAGAAGGAGAGTATCTGGAACTAGCATGGCCACCAACTTCAAGGTACCCAGAAATGGTACCATGCTAGCTGTAGATCTGGTAAAGGAAGTGGTAATGCATGTTCAGCCCCCTATGAACTTTGCGGCTTTGTGTAAGAATTTTAACAATTTAGGCGGGAAACCGTTCTATGGGACTGAAGATATTCTTGGAGTGCAGATGTGACTCTGATCTTGAAAAAGAATATTTGGAGATCTTTGATTAGAGCATGCAGAGAAATAGCTATTGGCATCGTGACAACTTCAAAAGTCGATGAAGGATTGGTGGGATTCAGTAACAGCTAATACTCTAGAGGAGGAGTGTTCTTGGGCCCAGTTTAAGGAAGTTTTTGAAGCGCATCTTATTCTAGAAGTCTGAAGGACTCAATTTTTTAGAAGTTTCATTGATTTAAAGCAAGGTGATATGAGGGTGTCGTGGTATGAGCATAAGTTCAATGCTTTGTCCTGTTTCAGACTTGGATTAATAGAAACACCGCTCAAGAAAAATAAATGTTTGTGAATGGGATGCGGAAAAAGTTCTATCATGAAATAACCAATCATCTTATGGGTACATTCAGCATCATTATCAGCATGGCTTTGAGGTTCAAAGATCTTGATATTAAGGAAGGAGTCTAAAAGGTTGTAGTGCCAACAGTCAGTGCCAAGCCTTTATCAATTATACCAGTTGGAGGCAAGCCAAACTTCAAGTGTAAGTTTAAGGGAAATAAGCAGTGTGCACGGGAGAAACCCGAAGGTGGGGTTCCAGCATAAAAGAAGCATTTCAACTTGGCCCATATTCTTTGTTATAAGTGCAACAAAATGGGCCACTTCGCAAATTAATATAGGACACCACTAGTGAACCAATCTGTTACAATTGTCACCAATAAGGACACATGAAGAATGAGTGCCCTTTTTCAAAGAAGTGGTCTCAAGGATAGGCTTTTACCATAGAAGAGATACCATCTACTTCTTCAGGACAGAAGGGGAAGTAGGTGTTGTAAGGTACATTATCCATCTATGATATTCCAATAAGAGTATTATTTGATACCGGTGCTTCCTAAGTTTTATTTCAGTTAAGCTTATTGATAAACTTAACTGTAAACCCATCCTTGTGAGGAATCCTCTTTGTGTGTCAAGCCCTATTAGGGGTTCGACCAAGCTTAACACTATTTGTTCAAAAATACCAATTTCTTATCAAAATCATCTCTTTCCTTTTGATTTATTTGTTCTCGGGTTCATGGATTTTAAAGTGTTGTTGAGAATGGATCAGTTATCTGAGTTTAAAGTTGTCTTGAATTATGGTAAAAGTAGAGTCATAATAAAGGATGCAGTAGGAAGAAGCATTGACGTATTTTGTGAAGAACCTAAAAAGTTCATGAGTAGTTTTCTCTATTCACTCAAAGTGGCTAAAGCGGAGCTAGAAGATATACTAGTTGTCCTGGATTTCGCTGATATTTTTAATGAGGTGCAAGTTTACCTCCTCGGCCTGAAGTAGAGTTCCGTATTGATTTAATTCCAGGAACCAGACCTATTGTACAACCCCTACGAAGGATGGCTTCGAAAGAAAAAGGGAGTTAGAAGGGCAAACTTATAACTTATTGCTGAAGAGCTTTATCCGACGCAATACCTTGAGTCGGGGATTGCCAATCGCCTTTGTTATAAAGGCGGATGGTTCTCTAAGTTTATGCGTGGATAACCGGGAGTTAAACAAAATGACTATTAAGAATAAATAACCTTTTGCCAAGGATCGACGATATGTTTGACCAACTCCACGATGCTCGGATATTTTCTCAATTGGATATTGCCACCGGTTTCAACCAATTAAGGGTAGCAGAGGAGAGTGTACCCCTAACAGCTTTTCGGACTCCAGAACATTTCTACGAGTGGTTAGTTATGCCATTCGGGCTGACTAATGCACCTGCTTATTTTGTGGAATAAATGAATCGAGTATTTCGAGATATCCTTAATAAATTCATTCTCGTCTTTATTGATGACATTCTTATCTATTCGAAGATGGAGGAGGAGCACAAATATCATCTCCATGTCGTACTCAATACCTTAAGAAGCCATATGTTGAAGGCTAAGTTTTCTAAGTACCATTTTTGGAAAGCCAAAGTTAGGTTTTTAGAGCATGTTGTTTCGGGGGAAGGCATATCTGTGGATCCAGCTAAAGTTTTTACGGTTCAAGACTGGAGGTAACCCGAAAGTACAATGGAAGTTAGAAGTTTCTTGGGATTGGTGGTCTTCTACCGTAGGTTTATCAAGGACTTCTCAAAGATTGCTCCTCATCTGACGAAGTTAACAAAGAAAGATACTAAGTCCATTTGGACTTCTAAGTGTGATCAAGCATTCGATGAATTGAAGGAAAAGCTAACTAACGCTCCTGTTTTAACCATTCCAGATGTGAGCAAAGGTTTAATCGTGTATACAGATGCTTGTGGAACTAGATATGAGTTGTTTTGATGCAACATGGGAAAGTTATTGCTTATGCAAGTTGACAACTAAAGACGCATGAGAAAATTATGCTACACACGATTTAGAGCTTTTGGCCATTGTCTTTTGGGTGAAAAGTTCAAGTTATACATGGATCACAAATCCTTAAAATACCTCTTTACCTAGAAAGATTTGAACTTGAGGCAGCAAAGATGGCTTGAGTTTCTTATTTTTATGATTTAAAGGTTCTTTATACCTCTGGAAAAGCAAATGTCATTGCTGATGCGCTGAGTAGGAATGTAGCAATGGTTGCAAACTTAGAAGTTAAGCTGGTTATGATGGAAAGGATTGTATATAGTCAAGAGGCAAATCCTATTTTGGCTTGACTTAAGATGGATGTTATAGAAGGTGTTGCTTCTAGCTTTGAGATTGATCTTCGAGGCATATAGAAAATGAACGGGCGTATTTGTGTTCAAGACTTTGATGGACTTAGGTAAGAAGTGTTAGTCGAATGCCACCCTTCAAAGTTATCTTTTCATCCAGGAGTGACAAAGATGTTTAAGAATATGAAGAGGGTATCATGATGGAAGGGGATGAAGCGAGATATTTCAATCTTGTGAGTCGTGCAAACTGCCAGCAAATTAAGAATGACCAGCACAAGACAACTGGACTGCTTCAGCCACTTGAGATCCCGAAGTGGAAGTGGGAGCATATCTCTATGGACTTTACTGATAGAGATATGCTCCCACTTCGGTGGTGAATGAGCGCTTGGAATTTATGGTAAGTGAAATTCAAGGAGATGAAGGAGCTGAAGCATCTAGTTGGAGTTAATCATTTTCAGATAAGTATTTTCACTCACGCATCTATGTTTGATCATTTAAAACATGATGTATACATATTGTTTGTGCCCAGTATGAGTGACTTGGGTCATATGCATTGAGTCATAGAGGAACGATTGGAATCGGAGAAGGATTCACCATTATAGGCAATCGAATTGTGGGAGAGCAAAGCACGACTTGGAGCAGAGTTGCTCCAGGCATTAATGACCGGTGCATCGGTGGTGAATGAGCACCAATGTGTGTGCATGACAGGTGTGTGCGTATGTGAATATGTGCGGGTGTATATTTGAGTGTGTACGTAAGTGTGCTGTGTATATGTGTGAGCTATCCGGTGTGTATTATATGTGCATGAGCATTTGCATATTGTGTTTGTGCAACACAGTATCCTTGTTATGTTATGCATTTCCTTGTTTCGGTCAGGTTATCTTCTCCATCTATTTTGGTCGACCCATCTATAATTTGGTTGAAACATAAGCTACCCTTAAAATTCATCCCACCCTCACCATGTTTTGTTCCTACAACATGAAAATTTAGAACTTTAGCAGCATTCTCTTTACCTCATCAGGAATCAATTAGTAGTAGCACATACTTTGTGATAGGGTTTAAGCTGTTATGTGTATTTAGAGGATAGAGATGGAGAATTTCAATGGGAGAGTAGATGTTAAAGAAAGATAAACAAAGGACATAGCAAGAAAATATGCAAATCTTATACCCTTTCATTCATTTCTAGGCTCACATATATATAGCATTGTACATAACTTGTTATAACAACTTGGAATACGTGGCTCAATATCAAAGGATCTCCAACACGGGCCACATATTGTAAAATAGAAACGCGCTGAAAATATAAATTGGTTACAATAAAGCAAAGCATGCTATGTTATAAAATAAAGGTAGTGTATTGAAATAAGTATCCAATGCCAGAGGTTAGTTATTCTAGGTAACGTGTTGGCCTCCTGGCGTGGCGAGTGGGTCTAAACGGTGTAGCTATAGGGTTAGCCATATCACTTTGCCTCATCTTATTCTTGCATGCATCTGTCATTATATATATACAATATGTCATCAGCCACGTAGGAAAAAAATTTCAATTTAGACTTGGACTATTTTTTTATAAGTCTTTGAAAATATGAGTTTTGAGTACATATGTGTGTGTGTCTATATATATATATATATCTGTGTGTGTGTTTTGCCCTGTATAGGAGGTATGTAGCAGTAAGGGTTTTAGTGTGTGCATTTGTGTATTTTGGCCTATGCATGTGTGTGTCCAGGTGTGTGTATATATATGTTGTGCGCACTATGTGTGTGTATGCGTGTGTTGAGTGAAAATGTGTGTTTTGTGCGTGTATATATAAATATATAGGTGTATGCGTGTATTCATATATGTGTGCTGACGTGTGAGTATGCAGACACGTGAGAGTGCAGCAGTTATATGTGTTTGTAATATATATATATATATATATATATATGTGTGTGTGTGTGTGTGTGTGCAAGCTTTTGTTAGTCTAAAGTAAAAGGGTGTGTATATTTTTTTTATGTGAAACAAATAGAAATAAATATATATTTTAAACTCCAATGTATATGTATACTCATAAATTATATTTGAATGTAATTATAAGATTATATTTTGGTAAACTAATAAAGTAAATTTAATTGTAGTATTTGAATAAAAAGGTATCATATGGTTTGTAATTGGTACTTTATAGTTTTCAAAGTATATAAAATGAAATTTTCATATAGAATTTTAGTTTTTGAAATTATATTTGATTAAATATAAATATTTAAATTGATTAGAGTATTTTATAAATAGTATTTAGTTATAGAAAGCTATAGAGTTATTCTTAAACAGGATATTAGGTTTTACAATCTATTTTGGGTTATCAAATTGAAGAAATGGATTTTCTAATGCTATTTGTGAATACTACATTATTATTTAAAATTATAAAAGATTGAGAAGTTTGTTATCACCGTATATAATATTTAAGTTTAGTAATTAATCTATTCGGCCCTAGAGTATATCGTTGTTGTCCATTTCTAAATATTTAATTTGTTATATAAGATTATATATTGCGAATGGCTATGGAATATTAATTTTATATGTTTTACATATATACATATAATTTTGTTTAAGGTATTTGCCTTTTTTATTTTATTTTACTTCTTCTTACCTTGAATTGGATTATATGAACGATTCACCGTTAATATAGATTTTTTTGTAGATTTATATGATATGATGATGACATCCTCATGGTTGATTTGTGAGATTTCATTTTTGTGTGGCGAGAAATTTGAATAAACGGTTAGTGATACCGTCTGGTATAGGACTTTCGGTAACACTATTTCATTTATTCAAATGATTTTTCATATAGAAATATCTAGTGTGGATCGAATGTAGTTTATGAGCATTGAATAATAATCCAAATAACATGCGGTGCCATGGGACGCCGTTATGTTATTTGTTTGATTATTCATTGTAAGTAAATGTCACTCAAATGGGGATTTCACTTATGTGTGTATGTGATACTCGGTGTGGAGTATTGTATAGTCAGGTGTTCATGTATTTATGAATATGATACTCAGTGTGGAGTATCATATAGTCAGGTGGTGACTTATGAGAGCCGTGTATCAGCCTGCTATAAGATATGCGTAGCAATAGGGTATGAGTACTATATGACCATCCACATTAGGTTCAGCTTCCTTTATTTTTTAGGAGTGAAACAGATTGGCTAGTATCCACCCTGGCGGCCAGATCGTGGGGTTGCGCCCTAGATCTGCGACACCGTGGTTATATGTCCCTTTGATGCGCATTACAATATTGTAGTAGTAGATGGTTGTTGCCCATATCCCCTCGTGTTGCATAGGCCAACAGTATGTTACCATTAGGGGCAAAGCAAGATCGTGACCGGGTCTACGCGTAGACGAGTCAATGGTGGATAGGATCATGATGTCCATCGAGGTAACTGAGGACTGTAGGAATAGATGGTACTCTACGGGAGGCGAGTAATCCTGGGTTCCTGGAGCATGTTGTGTGCTATCAGTCTCCCTTTCTGGTTTGGGGTTATGAGTGTATAGTGGATTAGCATATATGTCTCGTTCCTATGATGAGCTGGTTATACTAGAGACTGGATAGGTCTAAAGTGTAGTCGGTGTCCATATATTCATACTCTTTTGTTTGATATTCCAGAGATGGATTTTGTTTATTGATTGTGATTTTGATTGTATTTGCAATTTGTATGATATTGGATATCATTTTGATGATTTAATGGGCTATCTCATAGTACCTATTGATTATACGATTTTATGATATTATATTACTGCATTGCTGTGTGTTAGCCCGATTCACTTGATTATTTCATTTTTATGATGATGTTTTGTTGAATGGATGATTTCACCCATTGAATATAGTATTCTTGATTTCCATTGAATTGTTTTATATCGGTGATGAGATCATTGTGCATGGTTTTGGTGATATTTATGTTATGAGATATTTTGGTGATCTTTTAAGTTGTTGTAATTATAAACCATGTATACGTCTCCCTCTTTATATATGTGTGTGTGTTAGTATAATCATTGACTTGAGTTGTTATGTTGTGTTATCACATTACTATCTTTTGAATATACTCTGTCATTTATAGTTATAACCCTATGATTTAGACATAGTCTGACCCATGTGTTATTTATATAATACTCGGTTCGGTTTGAGACTTTGCAGGTGTAGGGACGATGAGACCGTCCTGTGTTGTCTGGGCATAGAGGAGGCTAGGATATAGTAATGTAGCATATCATCCGTGTATTATATAATTTCATGTATGTATATTATAGTGCCATATATTGGACATACCATAATTATATATATGTTTAAGTATTTTATATTATCGCTGCGATTCTGACTCTATGTTCTTTGATAGTTACTGTCTATTATTCTGTCCTGAAGGCACACGTGTGTATTGCTTTGTAACGGTATTGTGTACGTATAGATGAGTTATTTATTTGATGTTTTAATACGTACCAGTGTTAGTCCAAAGGAATATTCATGTGTGTGCTCCATACAGCCTCATTTGCTGTATTATCTGGTAGTATTATGTTGTAATACTATTAGATAGTATGGGTATAGAGGTGGGGTGTTACAATTGGTATCAACGCAAGTTTAGAACAATACATCACATATTAGAGACACAAGTTGAGACCTTAGATGGGACTTAGAGTCTCTGACCCTTGGGTGCGTTAGGAAACTTTCTATAACATATATAAATACACACACACGCATATAGGATGCTTACTGGGTAATCATGTAAGGACATATTCGTGCTTTTATAAATATATGTATTTAACTATATAATTAATTTCTATTCTTTTAAGCATAAAGTTTAAAATAGTTGGAGTAGTAAGGATGAAAGGGGTTAGTCTAGTTGTGATACTTGTATTTATGATTTCAGATGGTTTTGATATTATATTATGATGTTTGGTTTGATATTGTATAGTCGAGCTTTGATTTGATTCTTATCTGGGCACGCAGTTGGAAATCTATTTATTAGTTTCTGCTGGGTATAATTATTTTTGTTTTATGTTTGTTAGATATTTAAAAATCGCTGGTGTTAAATTTAATTTTGAAAATTGTGTGCATCAATTGAGGTTGTGGAATAGATTCAATTATTTAGTTTATATGTATTATAAATAAAAGATATAATTAATAGTGTTTATTTAATTGAAATGGTTTACTGAAAAGTATATTTATATATAAAACAAATATTTTGATTGAGTATCTCTTGAGGATATATAAACCAATCATGATAATTCCTTATTAAGTGGTAAAGTTTAAAGTATCAAAGGTGAATTATTATTTGAAATATATTTAGAGAATGTATATAAGTATTTTATGGTATATGAGTGATTGTTATGAAAAAGAATTTTGTTTTAAACTTTAGTGGAAAGCATTTGTCGATAAAATTTTGGTTTTGTCAAACTTTTCAAAGTTTATTGAATTCCGAATTAAATATAAAATGGAAGTCTGGGAAAAATAATATTTGATAATGAATTTATTAAATAAAGTATTGTACAAATATAGAGTTATTAGTTATGTTATAACCTCCTCCTAAGAAATTGCGAAGATGCAATTTTATTAAGAGGGGGGTCTGTAACAACTTGGTTTTTAAGGATAATAAATAAAAGATAATAATAATTATTTAATTGGATAAAATGGATTTTTGTAAATTAAATATGAATTTTGGAATATTGGACTTTTATAATAGAATATTTAGTGATGAAATTAAAGGATTTTGAGAATGATTATTTGTAAAATGTATTAATTTGGAAATCATTTAGTATATTGGATTAAAGATGTGAATATTGGATATCTAAATTTAAATGAATTAAAATAAGGAAATAAATTCTAGAAAATTCTATGATATTGGGTAAACCATTAAGTGTTGTAAATATAATTTTTATTTGGAATTTTATTGTGATTTGTTTTAAATAGAAATAGCTTGTAAAAGGAAAAGTAATGAAAAAAATAAAGAGAATGAATGAATGAAGGAATAAATAAATATATATGTTTCTAACCTAAACCCAAGTCCAACATCCTATTTCCTAAAGCCCAAACCAAAAATCAAAATATATTGTTTCATGAGGCTTCTATATCCAGACTTCCCATTTCCTTAGGCTTCTAACGCAAATATAAATATAGCTTAAGCTAAAACATTTGATCATTTTGAGGAAATCATCTTTATATCCCTAAATCCTAACTCCATCTGACTTCAAAAATTTCAGACAAATAATATATATTATTAAAAATCCTCAAACTCTAAGGCAAGCTTCCCTACATGCTTCTACACTATCTAGCAAGAGGAAACCCTACTCTAATCTACTAATTGCGAGCACTTGGAATTTACAGTAAGTGCAATTCAAGGAGAAGAAGGAGCTAAAGCATCTAGTTGGAGTTAATCATTTTCAGGCAAGTATTTTCACTCACACATCTATGTTTGGTCGTTTAAAATATGATGTATACATATTGTTTGTGCTAAGTATGAGTGACTTGAGTCATACGCATTGAGCCATAGAGGAATGATTGGAATCGGGGAAGGATTCACCATTATAGGCGATCGAATTGTGAGAAGCAAAGCACGGCCTGGAGCAGGCCGCTTAGTGTTGACTGGTGCACTAGTGGTCAATAAGCGCCAGTGTGCATTCGTGACAAGATGCATGTGTGTGAATATGTGTGGGTGTGTGTGTATTTGCTAATTTTGTGTAACTGTGCGCATGTGTATATTTGAGTGTGTACGTAAGTGTGATGTATATATGTGTGAGCTATCTGGTGTGTAGTGTATGTGTGTGAGCATTTGCGTATTGTGTTTTGTGCAACAAAGTATCCTTGTTATGTTATGCATTTCCTTGTTTTGGTCAGGTTATTTTCTCCATCTGTTTTGGTCGACCCAGCTGCAATTTGATTGAAACAACAGCTGCCCTTAAATTTCATCCCACCCTCATCATGTTTTGTCCTTACGGCATAAAAATTTAGAAATTTAGCATCATTCTCATTACCTCATCAGGAATCAGTTAGTAGTAGCACATACTTTATGATAGGGTTTAAGCTGTTATGTTTATCTAGAGGGCAGAGAAGGAGAATTTCAAGGGAAGATAGAGGTTGAAGAAAGGTAAATGAAGGACACAGCAAGAAAATATGCAAATCTCATACCCTTTCATTCATTTCTAGGCTCACATATATATAGCATTATACAGAATTTATTATAACAACTTGTAGTACGTGGCTCAATTTCAATGGATCTCCAACACTGGCCACATATTGCAAAACAGAAACATGCTGTAAATATAAATTGGTTACAATAAAGCAAAGCATGCATTGCTATAAAATAAAAGGTAGTGTACTGAAATAAGTATCCAATGCCAGAGGTTAGTTATTCCAGGTAACATGCTGGCCTCCTTGTGTGGCGACTGGGTCACCAGCTATAGGGTTAGCTGCATCACTTTGCCATATCTTATTCTTGCATGCATCTGTCATTATATAGCTACAATATGTCACCACCAACATAGGGCAAAATTTTCAATTTAGACCTGGACAATTTTTTTATAAGTCTCCGAAAATTTGATTTTTGAGTACATAGGTGTATATGTGTTTGTGTGTAAGTATTTCTCTATGTAGGAGGCGTGCAGCAGTGAGGGTTTTAGTGTGTGCATTTATGTACTTCAGCCTCTGCATATGTGCATGTCCAACTCCAAGTGTGTATATATATGTTGTGTGCGCGTATACGTGTGTTGAGTGAAAGTGCGTGTTATGTGCATGTATATATAAATATATAAGCGTACGCATGTATTCATATATGTGTGCTGACGTGTGAGTATGCAGACATGTGAGAGTGTAGCAACTATATGCGTTTGTAACACACACACATATAGGTGCAAGCTTTTGTTATTTTAAAGTAAAAGTGTGTATATTTTTTTTATGTAAAACAAATTGAAATAAAAATATATTTTAAACTCCAATGTATACATATACTTATATATTATATTTGAATGTAATTACAAGATTATATTTAGTAAATTAATAAAGTAAATTTAATTGTATTATTTGAATAGAAAGGTATGATATGGTTTGTAATTGGTACTTTATAGTTTTCAAAGTATATTAAACGAAATTTCCATATAGAATTTTAGTTTTTGAAATTATATTTGATTTGTTATAAATATTTAAATTGATTTACATAATTTATAAATAGTATTTAGTTATAGAAAGCTATAGAGTTATTTTTAAACATGATATTAAGTTTTACTGTCTATTTTGGGTTATCAAATGAAAGAAAGGGATTTTATAATGATATTTGTGAATACTACATTATTATTTAAAATTATAAAAGATTGAGAAGTGTGTTTTCAAGGTATATAATATTTAAGTTTAGTAATTTATCTATTCAATCCTAGAGTATATTGTTGTTATCCATTTCTAAATATTTAATTTGTTATATAAGGTTATATATTGTGAAAGGTTATGGAATATTAATTTTGTATGTTTTACACATATATATTTGTTATCCTGCCTTTTGGTTAGGCCAAGATACCACGAATTCGGCTAAAACGGATGGTTATCAAGAATAGAGATTGATTGTATTTGAAACTGTGGACGATAGTTGAATGGATTCGGATGAACAACACTTAAAAATGGCTAAGTATGGAATTGGAACTTCACCTAGACAACGGATCAGATCCCCAATTTCCAATCCAATCAAGGTGTGATTAGTATGGAGTGACAAGGAAGGCCCCATATAAGGCTACATTTCAAGTCAATCGGAGTTCGTATGCTCGAGTTATGGGCAAACGAAGATGGAACGGTGTTGACAGATCGGTGGTAATTTGCTTGGATCGGACCCGGAAAAATTTGCTACTTGTTTGGAGTCAGCGCATGGTTCACTTGGAGTCGTAGAAATTTGAAGTGCTGGATCGTGCTTGGAGTCGGATGCATGTTTGCTTGGAGATTGCTTGGAGAAAAACGATCGGCACCGACCGTTTTGGAGAAAAGCGATCGTTTTTCGTGCTTGGAGTCAGAATCACGCTTGCTTGAAGAAAATTGGGATTTTACCCAAGTCTAAATCTAGGCCAAAATTTTCAGCACCTGCTTCGAGTTAGAAAGGTGATTACTTCGGGTCTTGCTTGGGGTCAACCCTGAAGTGGGTTTTTCGACGATTGTTTTGACGATTTTCGACGATGATCGATCTATAACTCAAAATCTACAAAGACATTCGACATGAAATTTGAAGAACAACTGCATTACACCATGAAGGACCCATATCATGGATAACTGGGCCCCACAATGAAGTTGGATCGATCGGTCATGATCCATATGGATCGACCCATAAAATAATTCAAATTAATGATGATCGATCAATATCTCACAAATGCAAAGTTTGAATGACACGAAACTTTGGGAGTAGTAAAATATTATGTAAAGGAACCTATCATATTGATCACACATCATTTGCGGAAACTTGAACGATCGGCGTACATCGTTCTTGAATAATCGTATCATTTCATCCAAAACGATCCCAACTCCACGTAAAATGCGATATCTCACAAACGATAAGCCGGAATGACACGAAATTTGGAGAGCAAGTAGATAACATCACCGTGGACCCACCAAAACGATCGCACCCCAAAAGGAGCAAATATGGAATGATCTTCCATATTTCCATTTTTAACTCGACTCTACAGAAAACGCGATATCTCACAAACGGTAAGTCGGAATTGCACGAAATTTGGAGAGCAAGTAGCTAACATCATGGTGGACCCACCAGAACAATCGCACCCCAAAAGGAGAAAATATGGAATGATCTTCCATATTTTCATTTTTCAACTCGACTCCACGAAAAACGCGATCTCACAAACGGTAAGTCGGAATTGCATGAAATTTGCAGAGCAAGTAGCTAACATCATGGAGGACCCACAAAAAGATGTTACCCCCATTGGAGCTAATATGAATGATCGACATCGATCATTCCAATGGTGTGCGATTGATCTGAAAATTGGTGGATCGGATCGTATGGCTCTGGAGGTTCTTCTGGCGAAATTTCAGCTCGATCCATGCACGTCTTCACCTATAAATATAGCAAACTTGGCTCATTACAAGGGATTTTCTTCTTCTTCCAATTGGACCTTCTTTTGGCTCTCCTTCATTAGCTATTATCTCTTCCTCCATTATTTTTCTAAGGTAAAAACTACTGTACTTGTAATCTTACAATATAAATAAAAGATTATTGGAGCGGACGTAGGTCGAAGTTTGCCGAACCACTATAAAACTTATGTGTTCCTTTACTTTTTCAGCTATTTATTCTTTGGTCTACGTAATTATCTTTCTATTTGGATATTGTTATTGGATATTGGTGCTTTCACATATAACCGGGTGTTGGTGGCCATTTTTGCCGCCAACAATATGTAATTTTGGTTAAGATATTTATCTTGTTTATTTGATTTTACTTCTTCTTACCTTGAATTGGATTATATGAATGATGCACCGTTGAAATAGATTTGTTTAGTAGTTTGATATAATACGGTGATGACATCCTCATGGTCGATTTATGAGATTTCATTTCTATGTGATGAGAAATTTGAATAAACGGCTTAGTGATACCATCTGGTATGAGTCTTTCGGTAACACTATTCTGGTTATTTATCAGACTTGTCATATAGAAATACCTAGTATGGATTGAGTGTAATTTATAAGCATTGAATAATTATCCAAATAACATACGGTGGTATGGGATGTCGTTATGTTATTTGTTTGATTATTCGTTGCTAGTAAATGTCACTCAAAAGGGGATTTCACTAATGTATGTATGTGATACTAGGTGTGGAGTATCGTATAGTTAGGTGTTATGCATGTGTATATGTGATACTCGTGTGGAATATCATATAGCTAGGTAGTAACTTATGAGAGCCATGTATCAGCCTCCTATTAGAGATGTGTAGCAATAGGGTACGAGTACTGTATGACCATCCACATTAGGTCCAGTTCCTTTATTTTTGGAGAGTGAACCAGATTGGCCAGTATTCACCCTGGTAGCTTGATCATGAGGTCGCACCACAGGTCCATGACACCGTAATTATATGTCCCTTCGATGCGCATCATAGTGTAGTAGTAGATGGGTTGTTGCCCATAGCCCCTCTTATCGCATAGGCCAACAGTCTATTACCATTAGGGGAAAAGCAGGGTCGTGACCGGGGCTACACGTAGAGGAGGCAATGGTGGATGGGGTCACGATGTCCGTCGAGGTAATTGAAGACTATAGGAACAGACGGTACTCTGCGAGAGGCGAGTAGTCCTGGGTTTCTGGATCATGTTGTGCACTATAAATCTCCCTTTCCGATTCGGAGTTATGAGTGTATAGTGGAATGACATACATGTCTCATTCCTATGATGAATTGGTTATACTAGAGAATGTATGATTCTAAAGTGTGTTTAGTCCCCGTATATCCATACTCTTCTGTTTGATATTCTAGAGATGGCTTTTGTTTATTGATTGTGATTTGGATTGTGATAGATTACTTTTGCAATTTATATGATATTGGATATCATTTTGATGATTTAATGGGCTATCTCACAACACCTATTGATTATATGTTTTTATGATATTATATTAGTGCATTGCTGTGTGTTAGCCCGATTCCCTTGACTATTTCATTTTTTGAGATGATGTTTTATTGAATGGATGATTCATCCATTGTGTATAATATTCTTGATTTTCATTGAATTGTTTTATATGGGTGATGACATCTTTATGCATGGTTTTGGTGATATTTATGTTATAAGGTATTTCAGTGATTTTTTAAGTTGTTGTAATTATAAACCATGCATACATCTACCTCTTTGTATATACATATATATAATGTTGTAATCAATGACTTGAGTTGTTATGCTATGTTATCACAGTACAATCTTCAGAATATACTATTTCATTTATATTTATTAACCCTATGATTTTGACATAGTCTGACCTATGTGTTATTTATATAATACTTGGGTCGGTCTGAGACTTTACATGTCCAGGTAAGATGAGACCATCTTGTGTATTTGGGCATAGAGGAGGTTAGGATGTAGTATTGTAGTATATCATCTATGTACTATATAATTTCATGTATGTATATTCTGGTTCCATATATTGGACATACCATATATATTATATATATTTGTTTAAGTATTTCATATTATCACTATGATTCTGACTCTGTGTTCTATGATAGTTACTATCTATTGTTCTGTCCTAGAAGCACACGTGTGTATTGCTTTGTACCGATACTGTATACCTATAAATGAGTTATTTATTTGTTGTTTTAATACATACCAATGTTAGTCCAAAGGAATATTCACATGTGTACCTCATATAGCCTCATTCACCGTATTATATGATAGTATTACTCTGGAATACTCTTGGCTAGTATTGGTATAGAGGTAGGGTATTACAGGAATTGTAAGTACACCTGATTGGTAAAATAGGAAGAATATTCCCATACAAGGAAAATACGGTGAAAAATGATTGAAATAGGTTTATACACAAAAAGTAAATAGTTTCATGTTAATGGAGAAAAACCCAATGGCTAAAGCAGTAGGCGAACACATTGCGATGATTCAATGAAGAAAAAATTCAATTGAAAATGGGAGCTATATAAAGAGAAGTAATTTAAATAAAAGTGAGGTAGAGGAAATTTAAACAACATGAGTAGGAAAATAATAGTATGAAAGCTGTCTTTGTCTACTCCAGTTGTTATAGTTTAAAGTTATAAAAGATGGTGTAGAAACACTGTAATGATTCATTTTTGAAAAATTTGTTTGGTATAACAATTGAGTTTTTGAATGCAGAGCTGTATAAATGGTTTGAGTTAATCCTACATTTTATCTCTATTGTAAAAAATCTTTAAAGGGAAAATTGATTTGATGACTATTCATGCAATAAAAACTTGATTCTTACTATTTGAAAAGAAGGAAATAATATGTTTAAAGGAAAGGATCTTTTTAAATAGCTAACATTGACTTTTGAAGTTAATAAATATTAACTATAGTTTTAAAAGTTATGACACATACAGTTCATGGATCATTTTGGAGACCAAGCAATTGTTGAATTAATAAAAAAAATTCTAAGTTTATATTTTCAAAGAAATTTTTTGGGTTAAGTACTTCATGACTATGAAATTTAATGATTTTATAAAAAGAAGTGAAAACTAAACCAACCATGATGGATTGGATAAGGATGACTAGTTAGGGAAAATAGAGAAGGGCTAAAAGCTATGAGTAATAGCTACAAATGTTACAGTGATCGGATGTGGAAACCGCATGAAGGTTTTGAAAGAGCACATTTTGTTTGAAGGGATTAACACTAAAGGAAAGTGATCTAAAAAGGAAAAGTTAAGGGACATTGACCTCACTTTATAAAGCAAATCCATGTTAAAAAAAATGAGCCTTTATTAATAAAATTTTATACGTGGGCAACACATTAGGACTAAACCGCATGAGTATCTCTTTCCACTATTAAAATTGGAATTTAGATATTTTTACAAACGTATTAAAAGAAAACGGGCTACTACATAAGTTTTAAAATTGTACTTTTGAGGCTAAAATATGGTTTTAAAAACCAACAGTTGTTGAACTTCGAAATATTTTCCTCATTAAAAAGAAGAGTAAAACAAGTTTTGTAAAACTTTCATTAATTATGGGTAAGTCGAACCCATTAAACTTTCTAAGTAAAACAAAATAAGGTGAAAAGAGTAAATAGATGGATAATTAAGGTTTAACCTATGACTTTGATAAATTAAGCCTAAACTTCTTTTAAATTTTTGAATCTTTCTTCTATAGAAGTTTAATTAAAGGACCAATTTTGGAACTTTCTATTTTTGGTTACCAATTAAGTCTTTGTTCATACTAAAAAAAGAGTTTGTATAAATAAATAATGATGATGAAAATATAAAAATAAATAAAATTAAACATGTTAGACCTTTTGTTCCGAGCCCATTTGGTTATCCCATTGATTGGGGAAAATATTTGATTTAGAAACATAAAAACATTGGCATAAACACTTACCATCTTATTTTGAGAAGAAACTTAAGTAATAAATGAAGAACATATAGTTTTCATTTTGGGAAAATTTTCAATTTTTGGAAAGAGAGAACCAACTATTGTAAGTCCGTTTAGAAGTGTTGCTAAATGTAATGTTCATAGTTAAAGGATTCTGGAAAGGTCATATGAAGAAGAGAATGCTAGTAAACAGTTCAAGGATATTATGAATAATTATCTTAAAATAATAACATGATATGTAAGGATACCACTCGGATAAGTTAAGGCAATGAAAGAGACGATGAGACCATTAGCAAAGAGTGGATATATTATACTAAAGAAAGTTCTTATGATATTTAGCTAGTGAAGGTGGACGATCATGATTTTTTGGGCATGTGTGTCGTTATTCGGATATTTTGGTCATTATAGGGCCATATATAAGGTTATGGATTTATTGTTCAGCATGCCAGTAGGATGTCATCACACCATGTGTATTTTTGGATTATGATTGTATCGACGGTAGTACTTGGGTTGTCACTGCAACCACAAGAAAGTTATTTGGGATAACTCTAAATAGAGCTAAGTAAAAGATGAGGAAATCATACGTCACTTTACAGAGTCACCAATATTGAAGTATGAGATATTATGTGTTGTATGGACAAGCATGAATGATGACTAAATGGAGATTTTGCATGCATAGATGTGAAGGCGATTCCCATCGAAAATAATATTTAGAACTTGGAAGTATGTTAATAAGAAGATTTGAAGTCTCCTTTCGGTCAACCCTTGGACTAAGGAGACAAAACATTAAATGAAACTTAGTTGGAAAATATTCTTTTAGGCATCTAGGAAACCTCATAAATTTTAGGATTATGTAGTATAAAAATTTAAGATTAGAAGCAATACTTGTTCACTTTAGAATAGGGAATTAATAACTTCTCCTAGGTTTGGGAGAACAAAACTTCCGAGTCATGATTGGTTGAAGTTGAGAAAGAAATGACATGGAATGACATAGCACCATTTAAATGGAACTAAAAATTTGGAATCAGAGATCACATACCACTGGTGTAACGACCCAAAAAATTTAATTAATTTATTTGTTTATTTAATATATTTAATTGAAATTGTGTGAAATTTTAAAAAATAAAATTTTGAAATTTAAATTTGATATTTGAAATGCGTCTGTTTTAACATAGCAATTGGTAAATTTTCATCAGAAAATTTGGAAGTTCATTTTCTAGTGTAATTTTAATTCAATTTATATCAGTTAAAATTGATGAAAATAAAAGTGTTCCGAAACCTAAATATGTCAACATGAGAAAATTTATTTAGAACACTCTGAATCAGACTACGAAATTCGTTTCGTGAAATTTGGACGTTTCTAGCTCCGTTTGGATTTTTCCGTACGGAATAGCAACGTATATCGGTACCGATTATCGACTTTTGATAGGATGATCGTACCACTAATATCTGTATACCGTTTTGATCGTCTCGTCGAGCTGATCTCTACGATATATTCAATTCTGTGTTTTGATGTCTGGTATGTGGCGAAACCCGTAAAAGGTTAACCACACCGGTACGTCTTTTGATTTGCAATTACCTTTTACTTTCCACTAGTTGAATTTAAACGGTTACTAACTTTTGGCATTCCAAGTAGTAGCCGTGACTTTATTATTTCTACTCTTCGGTGTGTGTAATCTTTGCGTTGGTTCATTTGCTTTGAGAAATAATAACGAAAACCAATTCACATTTCATTTTCTTTGCCTCTTCCTTCTCCTCTGTTGCTTGGAAACCCAAACGTACCTTCACACCATCCCATTGCCAAGACCATTCGCCTCCCTCTCCCTGACAAAACGCCATGCTCCTTCCCTCCACAAGACCGTACCCAGCCTCCATTTCTTCACTTCGACAATGACCGACCTCCGCCTTCAAAACAACACAACCCGCCACCTTCCTCCTAGTCTCGTCGTGAAGCACCAGCCCATCCCCTTCTCTTTGCAACTCAAGCATGCTCCTCCATTGCAACCAAAACCTCTCCTCCCTTCCTCCATGTGATCGACCACTCAACCTCCTCTCGGCCAAACCCACGTCAAACCTTCGACTGCTCCTCCCCTCTCCCTCCTATCACCGAAACCGCTTGCCACCTTCCTTCTTGGCCTCATCCCACTACCTGGCGCAACCCACAGCCGTTGACTCACCTGCTTGTGCCGCCTCACTGCCAAACGCAGCACCACCGCCGAAAACCTCCACCAGTTCGGCCAGCGTCTCCAGTCCATGGCCAAGCAAAAGACCCGAAGTTCGGCATCACCGTGGCCTTACTTTTTGGTAGCCAAACTCCTTTACTTCTCTAATTCTATTGGATGTTGGTATTTGTATATATATATTATAAGTCAGAATAACCTTGGTTTGCCTGATACTACATATTATATTTCAAAGGTGTATATTGTTTATACTAAGTATACATTTTAAAGTACACGAGTTAGTTTACATTATATTTGGGCTGTCTGTTCGTAAATAGTATGTATATCAGTATACGCGAGATACTGGTTTCATGAAATGGTTTGTGTACTGTAAGTATGATATATTATTTTAAATATATGTTACCGTATAATTTTAATATATCATAAAGTATAATATTTGCATATATTAGTCTGCATATATTTGAGTTTATATGATATTGGATTTTGGTTTGAAAAGATACTCGCATACTTATGTTTATATATTAATGCACATATATTCTTAACTGTACGTTCAAATATTTTATCTGATATAGGTTAGTATATATGTATACTTTGTTAAGCTATATATATATATATAAAGTTATAGGTTTGGGTATAATATATATCACTGTATTCGTTTGCTTTGTTTATAAATATATGTGTCAGTTTATATTTTATTAGATATATATAATATGTAGTATAGGTTGGAAAGTATATATATATGTTTATCTTTTTCGTTGGTTACAACATGGGTTGGGTTTTATATTGTTTTATTAATATTGGTTTTAACGTGTGTAGCTTATAAATTAGTTGATATATATAGTATACGTGTGAGTTCTATATTGATTGCATGTATATTTTGGTAGGAGGTAAGTGTGTTCAAAGATTTATGATTTTAAAGATTTTATTGTATGCATTTGGTTTCTGAATATATATTTTATTTTAGAAGTGTTAAAGTTAAAATATTGATTTGAAATTTATATATATATATATATATCTTATTTTATTTTAACGTATATGAGCTTGTTTATGTTTATATACTTATTTATATAGAGAAATGTATACATAAGCTTCGGTTTTATTAAATGGACTGAGATTTTATTTATTAGTGTTTAGATTTAATATTGGTTTAAGAAAATATAAACTAAAATATATTTCGTTTCAGTCTATATCAAGTAGATTCTGATTATTTCATAAATTTCTTATCTATCAGCTTCATCGAATTCGTGCCCATCTCACTTTGCTTTGGAATTCATGTTTGGATTCGTAACTCAATTTCATTATCTATCCTCTAACCTCGAAAGGTGAGCAATCACTCACAATTAACGTTCTTATATTTATTAGATTTGATTTCAATTGAAACGACAATTGAAATATGCTGCTGTTAGTATTTACATTATTATATATGCCATTATTCGTATTTGTTCACCTATGACATCTGACACCATTATATGTTATTTATATTGATGATATATGCCTGATATATTATTATCATATCTGTTATCACTCTGCAAGTTCCCTGTTAGTATAGAAATCACCATGGGTTGAAATGATACATACCCGAACAGACTTTAGAATAGGAGAAAATCGTTATGGATTGAAATGATAGACCCAAGCGATTTTCATTTGAATTGAATTTGGGATTACGGGTTGAAATGATATATACCCGTATATATTTTAAATTGTGGATTGAAATGATAAATATCTGTATCACTTAACCATAGGGTAGAAAATTATATACAGACACCGGTGGTCTATATATAAATATTTTGAAAATGATTTCTATGGCTTTGAAAGGAAATATATGGTTTTGATAAATATTGATTTTAATGATTTATTAAGTTGATTTAATAAAGTTGATATATGATATGTTTAAGTATTTATTTAAAATTTATATTTTCGAATATAGAGTTTGTAATGATTCGGGTTGTAAAGATAAATTTGAAATTGATTTGAAATTATATTTATTTAAGAATTATACTTAAATAAGTTTGATTTGAAATTTATTGAATTTGAAATTTTAAAGAAGTGTTTTACAACTTGAAATTTGATTAAAGGTGACTTAAATGGATATTTCAAACTTATATAAATTTAAATGGGATATTTTGTAAATTGAAGTTGTATTCAAATGATATTGAAATAATTAAGTAAATATTTCAAAACTAAATAATAGAAAATTGAATTGATATATATATATAAAATTATCGAATTTAGTTTTGAAATGTGGAATATTTGAAGCTTTGAAATATTTTAAAATTGAAATGGTTTATTGTGGTTCAAATCGGTATTTGAAATCGGTATAAATTGAAAATGTTTAATTGAAATGGGAATTGAAATTGGTGATTTAGATTTGATTAAATTTGAATTTGGAATTCGAATTGATTTGAATCGATTTGTGAAAGTCGAGGAAACTATTTTATTTTATAACGTAATTTTAAGTTATATTTAAAACTATGGATATTTTACTTTATAAATTATTTTAATATAAACTATTTTAATATAAATCATTTTTAATATAAATTATTTTATTATAAACTATTTTAACTTATAACTATTTATATAAACTGTTTTTATTTATAAACTATCTTAACTTATAACTATTTATATAAACTATTTTATTTATAAACTATTTTATTATATATACTAATTTTAATATCTAAACTGTTTAAGAGGAAAGTGTTATGATTTCCAAAATGCTATGATTTCAATGCTGTGATTTCCGAAGTGTTTTGATTTTTTTAAAGACTATGATTTCGAAAACGTTATTACTTTGGAAAGTGATACGATTTTTGGAAATGGATATATTTGAAATGGAAATGATACCGTATTGATTTGGTTTTTTTGAAATGAAAATGATATTTTGGTTTTGAAGTATAAACTATTTTGAAATGACCATGGTGTTATAATAACGATTGGTTGTTAAAGAGACCGGGATCAGATATGGACATACTCTCCATCGATACCGAAAACTACTTTAACAACTGTGTACGCGTTGGAGATTCCAGAATGAAGTAGGATGGTGGCGACGATCCTAAAGGTATATACGTGGACCCAACTCCCGTGAGTTGGCATAAGGTGGCTAAAACAGGAGCGATTGACGGGCCAATGAGGTAGCACCTCTGATCGGGCGCATTTCTTCGATACCATTCTATTACTTTGTGATTGATTTGGTGGCCACCCTTTGATTTTGATTGGGAGTGTGTTCCGAGGTGGGCGGTAGTGGCTGCTATGCGTTTCCACCAGCCCGGATGCGTAATTGGTATATCTACCCTGGGATTGCCTAGTTGTGCCGTGTCACCTACCATATCGAGCTTTACTACGAGTTTGGATTTGTGCCGTAGCCTGTGGAGTATTGTGGGTAGCCCCCGATCTGGGAGTATGCTAATACTGGATAGACTACTTGGACTATTACGTGTTAAGAGCTATATGGGTAACCCCTTGACGCTATTAAAAAGTAAGTTTATTTTATTATTAGACATTATTATAATAGCGTATATTACTACATAGTAAATAGTTTAACGGATCCTTAGAGGATGGTTATCTCAAACAACCTTTGAGTTACTTGTATTTCAGTTGATATTTCACTTGAGTTGGATTTACTTATATAAGAATGTTAATCTTGACTCGAGTGTTTTGTGTTTTGCTTTACGCTTGGGTCAGATTGAGTGATACAACATTTGATACTCACCTTTGGAGTTGGAGCTTCGCTTGGAGACCCAGCTATTTATCGATTCTGCTATCAGTTATTCAGTTGATTCCAGTGATGTATTCAGATCTTGTATTTGACTATTGTATTGAGGCATCTATGTATTCGAGACTTCTGTTTTATCTTGTTTAACTCTGTTATATATTTATAGTAGCTTCATGAACTACTATTCTTTTATTTCCGCTGCTTATCGTTTATTACTCTGTGTTTTTGATTCTATGATTTGTTTATTTACTGTATATGCTGAGTTTTGCCAAATTTAAATTAACAATATGATATTTTGAGCAATTCAAATCCGACATGTATGGATGCGAATAATTGAAAATTTCAGGCTGTTACAAGTTACAACTGGTGAGATAGACAAACTTGGAGTTCACAACGCCTTAAGTGTGTAATACTTGGAAAAGTACATAAATGATATAGCCATTAAGATAAATCCTGATCTATTAGGGATGTAAAAGCAGAGAAAATCTAGTTGAAAAACACTTAGGAAATGGAAGAAAAGATAAGGGCACCTTATCCAGCTCTTCTTCGGAAAATTTTCCCTCTTAAGATTTGGTATTGCATAGGTTTTGGTTGCATCGTGTTTGCTAAACTGGATGATAGGGAATACTTGCCACACCTTTTCCTATTGTTTTTGCACTTACATAGAATTTCATACATATTTAGGTTGTTTGGATACATGCCTATACGTCACGATCTTGCATTCATGCTAGGGTTGAGCCAACCAATAGATATGTTGCATGGATAATCACATTACACTTTTGGTTGAGTAGATGGTTGCGTATATAACTTGGTTGTACAACATCATTGTAGAGTGCGCGCTACACATCTGTCCCTTTGGAATATCGAGGACGAAATTCTTTTAGGGGAGAGAATGTAACACCTCGCAAAATTAACAAGAAATTAATTAAGAGGAATTAATTAAATAAATCTAAAAATTGAAATCGAGTAAATGTTAGAATTTAGTCAAGAAGCATTCACTATTACATTAACGGCGATCTTCTGAGCAATTTTCACATATAAAGCTTCATGATCGGAGTTCAAACAAAGAAGTTATCGGCGTTTGAAGACTTCGAATCGAAAATAATTCAAAACAAATTAAAATAATAAATATAATTAAAAGAAAAAAAATAACTACGGTTGGGACCCATCGGTTGACCGCTCATACCAATCGGTCGACCAGTCGAGTGATAGCGACTAGGGTTTTCCTTGGCCTAAACGACGCAGATTTGAAAATATTATAACGTTTTGAATCGACAGTGTTGGCACATCCAAGCAAATGTAAATCAGAGGCTAGCCCTCTCATTTTTCTCCACGCTAATCTAAACTTGATAATAGGATTCTGCTCAGTTTTCTTCCTCCACAAAAATTTCTAAAACTCAAAATCGAAAATAACATATATGCATCCAGAGATTTGGGGAAAAAGTAAAGAATGCAGGCCAAGGGAAAATGTACTAAATCTTACAAGTACCTTGGCACGTGCGATGCACGTGTGCAGAAAGGACTGATATTTAAAAAACCATTTGTATAAATTTTTGGATCTTACAAAATACATTTGACGTGTACGTGATGTTACATTTTTATGCATGTACATGCACATAACAGCCGTGTATCAAAACGTGAATGATACTGCCTCAATTAAGCCAACTACCTCACATATCTTTTTTTTTCCATCATAAAGCTATGGATTAAAAAAACTAAGCCACCTACGTCAATTCAATGTTCAGGTATCATATTTAGAAAGCTGTAAAAAAACCAATGAAGTCATATATCATTTATTAATACGGAACTAAATAGTCATATATGCATTGCCTTGTAATAGAATAAAAAACTACCTGAACTATCAACGTGAGACATAAATTCGTTGGTCATGTTCTCTTTTTGAATGCAAGGGCAAATGGAAATAGAAAGAGAACTAATTAGGTTTCTAATAATGATAAACTAAAGAGAGTTGCCAATGTGTAAAAATTGATGCAAAAAAACATTTAAATCGCTAACATTACTTGGCCACTAATAAATCCAGATATTATTAACAGCTCCTCCACGTCTTTGGATTGTTTAAGAACCACACGAAAGGACATTTTTCCTCTTTATATAAAACACGTTTGTTTTACAAGTTAAGGTGAAATGTATTTTAAGGTATGTACAACTCACTGTAGGATGGTTTAACCTATACAACACTGCTATGGCAATATGACCAATTTTTAGTATCTTCCTTCTCAAGTGTTCAAGTCAGATTTGAGATTTCCAACCCACCAACCAATATTTAAATTTTTGTTTTGATTTGAAGACCAAACTTAAAAGCTGCTGTTCATATTCTTAAAACTATATTGTTTTGCAGAGACCAATGAGAAATTGTAATATATGAGGCCTAACCTTTGTATGTGTGAATCGCCACTTGTGGTTAAAAGTGCTTTTATGCATAATAACATAAGACTTACAGCGTAATATTTGGTTTCCCTCTGTTCAAGTTAGCAGCAAGAAGTATAGTCACCTTGAAAGACATAACAGTTCATGCTCTCAGGACAATATTTCATCTGCACATCCATTAGCTAATTGAACATCTCAATCACAAATGTCACAATCCCTTTCCAATATGAGGATGTTGCATTGCAGCACACATAATTGATAACCAGGAATTCAAAACATAACTAACCATTGGCTACATTATTGTGCATTCAATACATTCAAAAGCTATTTTCATCCACAGTTATCTTTCGAGAAATAATATACAATATGATCATAATTGCCAAAAATTCTTTATGTTCTCCAAATTATAATAATGTATCACATCAGACAAAAACGACATTAGATGCATGACCTTGTAGTTAATGCATTTATCTAATGAACTTTTCAATATCTGTAATTCATCAATATGCTTTTTTATATAATAGGAAGTACCTTTCTTCTAAATATCTGCAATCTTCATATCTCTCTTCATAAACTGTAGATCCACATATTTTTCATCAACATGTTTTTTTTCATTTCGACATTAATTTAAATCTACACATTCCCACTAAATACAGAGTATAAATCAACATGAATATGAAAACACAATTGACTGATAATATACATAGAATCGGTTATATAAAGAATTTTGAATTAAAAGAGGAAACTATATCGAGTCTTCAAAATATGAAAACAGACCTCTGAACAATGAAATTGATCGACTTTCATAAGCAACTTTGAGATCCTTGGTTGCTACACATTCCCACTAAATACAGAGTATAAATCAACATGAATATGAAAACACAATTGACTGATAGTATACATAGAATCAGTTATATAAAGAATTTTGAATTAAAAGAGGAAACTATATCTAGTCTTCAAAATATCAAAACAGACCTCTGAAAAATGAAATTAGTCGACTTTGATAAGCAACTTTGAGATCCTTGGTTGCTTTTCCAAACACCTTTGTGCTCTACTCTGCCGTAGTTGTGTGCGGTTTTCCTCTAGAATTCGCTCATCAATCATAGAGCTTGAACTGATACTTCATGATGCCATGAAATCTGTTGTAAAATTTATAGGAGTTGAAGTTATGGCTTTTAACAGAAGAAAATATGGAATAAACTAAAGTTAGTTGATTAATTAGGGGGTAAGAATCACCATGGAAGCGAAATAAAATAAAGATTGACAGGGAATGTGAAAGAGAAGTAGGAGTAGGTAATTGATTGTGGCGAAACAGGAAAGTGGACTTCCACTAACATAATGTGTACGTGGGTGTCAAAGACCAAAACACACCTCTAGATATTATATAACTGTAGATTATGGAGGAGTATTTTTGAAAGTTCAAAAAAGCTTCATCACATTAAAGTATTTGCATTATTAGTAGAGAAGAAATATGTATCACTTTATATTCTAAAACTCCCTAACTCCAATTCTCTAAACATAATTGTTATATAATCTATACTGTACTGTTAAAAGACGGTTATCACATGATGCATTCTACTTCGATCTTACCTTATTTCGTCAGCTGAAACGTTCTCTCTTTATTTTTTACATATGGCGATTGTTAAACGATATGAAATTGAATCACGATAATTTCTTTGTTCAATTTTGTTGTCTATTACCGCCTCCAGATTGCATAACTTCCTCCAATCCCCAACATCTCTTTCAGTCAAGCGATTCACATCCTCTTATCTTACGCCCTCCCTGCAATTCATGTCTCCTGCCTTTTTCTCATTTATTAACATGCCTTTTACTGGAAAAAACCTAGCTTATACCCACTGCATCGCCAAAACACTGTTAGAAGCACAATAGCCTCATCATTTTCATTTTTGTTTTCACTCTAAAGCTGATTTGGATGTTAGAATATCATGGGAGCTCCTGCACCCCTCCTTCAGGTTCTGTTTTGTAAGATTTACCGCCAATTTCGTCTTCGAGTGAGTTTTCTTGCTTTTTTATTAAACAAGTTATCGTTTCATACTTTGGGTACACACATTCTTTCAAATTGAAACTTTGTTTGGTTATGATTAATCTATAGTGTCAGGATCCATGGGCCAGTTTAATCTATGGTGTCAGGATCCATGGGCCAGTTTAATCTATGTTAGCATAATAGTGAAATAACTTCGAAGATTTGATTTTTCTTCCAACCTAAGACGTGTTTATCATATTTATTTTTTAATATCTTTGTACATGTTAGATGTAAATTAATCTGAAAGTTGTTTGGTTTTGTGTAATTACCATTGTCAGTGGTTATCTGTGTTGATTGCCCTTAAGGTATTTGTGATGTATTTCTATTTTAACTGCTTCATATCTTTGAATGTTATATGCTGAGCGACCTGAAAGCTTTATATATTAAATACATATGATCATTTGTGTCCTTCATTTTGAATTAAGACGGTCTCAAATACTCATCTCTCATTCATTTGAGCAATTTTTGCAATTACCCCCCTTTAGTTCTCATTTACCCACTTCAGTGTCCAACTTTTCCATTTTTTCTCTGAACTATAACTTTTAATTATTAATTCGTTTTCATATCTTAACTCAATCTTTTTCCACAAAATTGTGTTAAAAGATTCTATGATTTGGAGAATAGTTTTGATTTCATACAATGATGGGAATCATTCATGTTTTGAGATTTGTAGGTTTTTGTTATGCTCTTGTCTTTTCACCATGGATCTAGTTTTCATGAATGATTTAATTGACTGGATGAAACTTATTGATGCAGGGAAGGAATAGGAGTTTAATATGAAGTTAAGAAAGGCTGTTTAGATAGTAGAGCAGGAAGAACAGGTGTAATAGGAGATGCAGCAGTTAATAGGAAGAAAAAGATGAGAAGAAGATAGCATAACAGTAAATTAAGAAAATGAAGAAATTTTTATTAATTTCAATCTGCAATCTTACAAATGACTTTTGCTGCTATTTATACATGTTAAAACAACTGATTTATCACAGCATAACCCAAAGACACAGGCCCAGAATACAAGGCCTATTCATTGACTTGTGCACTTGTGCACGTGCACACACATCTAATCGACACTGGTTCCGACTGTTGGTTCTGGAGTGTGTGTCATTCGTAGCTCTTCCGATCCATGCTGATCATTGATCGCCTGGTGCTCTGTGTTGTCGGTGGTGGGGTTAGATTGTTTACGAACAGAAGTGTTTGTTGAAATGCCTCCACCTTCTTCCCTCTTCTTTGATATGTGCAGGTCCAGTTTTGAGCTCTAACACTCCCTTCTCCTTCAAAATTTGACCTTGTCTCAAGGTCAAAAGCTGGGAATCTCTTAATTAACTCCCAATAATCCTCCTACGTAGATTCTTGCTCACTTCGTTGCTTCCATTTAACAAGCACTTGAGTCACAGCTCGATTATTTTTTGAAAAAATTCTTCTATCAAGAATGGTCTCCGGCTCTTCAATTATTTCTTCCACATAAGTTGGAACATTGTGCTGTATGACTATTCCTCTTCCATGCCTTCTTTTAAGTTGAGATACGTGAAATACAGGATGTATTTTGGCTTCAGGTGGCAGTTCTAACTTGTAAGCTACTTCGCCTATTCTCTGAATAACTTGATATGGTCCATAAAATCTGGGTGAAAGTTTTGTTGTCTTCGAATTACTAATAGTGATTTGCCTGTACGGCTGTAATTTGAGGTACACCCAATCCCCCACTTCGAACTGTCTCTCTGTCCTCTTAGCGTCTGCAAATTTTTTCACTCTCTCCTGAGTTAAGGCCAAACTATCCTTTAATAATTGTAATACTATGTCTCTAGAGAATAATTCTTGCTCCACTTGTGGCATTTTAGCAGTGTGAGGTATATAAGACAGTAGGGTAGGTGGTGGTATTCAGAAAAATGCGTGGTGTTGGTTTAACTATGCCAACTGGTATTATACCAGTACTCTACTGCTGGCAACCAGTGTGATCACTCTTGTGGCTTATGGCAAACAAAACATCGTAGATAACCTTCTAGTATTTTATTAACTGCTTCGGTTTGCCCATCTGATTGGGGGTGGTAAGATGAACTGAGTTTCAGTGTGCATCCTTGTAGCTTAAACAGCTCCTGCCAAAATGTGCCCGTGAAAATTGCATCCCTATCACTAATTATACTTTGTGGCATACCATGGAGCTTGAACACCCCATCATAAAATATTTTGGTTATGTCTTTGGCTGTGTAAGGGTGTCTTAAAGGAAAGAAATGCGAATATTTAGTGAGTCTGTCAACTACTACATATACAGCAGCATATTTATTGCTCCTTGGAAGACCAATGATGAAATCCATTGAAATCTCACTCCATATCTTATCAGGGATGGGCAGAGGCTGCAGAAGACCAAGCACTAGTATGTTTTCATGCTTGCTTCTTTGACAAGTATCACATTCCTTCACAAACTGTTCTACATCAGATTTCATTCCTCTCCAATAAAACACTTGTTTAAGTCTATGTTTAGTTTTTTAATGCCTGCATGGCCACCCAGTGGAGTGGAATGGTATTCATGAAGTATAGTAGAAATAATTCCTTTGCTATTGCAGTCTAAATAAATTCTTTCCTTGTAAAAGAGGAGACCATCTACCAACTTATATTTGTCTTGGTTGAGCTTGCCTTCACTGAACCTTTGTAGCATGTATTGATAGTTTTCAGATTGTTGCATTCTATTCTTTAATTCTTGCATCCAACTACTCTCAACAGATGAAATAGCTCAACAGTGCATAGTTGTCATAGAAGAATTTTGTTCTTTTGGTAATCTTGATAGTGCATCTGCCACAGTGTTCTCCTTTCCTTTTTATACTCAACTTTATAATCAAAACCGTGCAGCTTGGCCAACCATTTCCCTAGAATTCCAGTTGACAATCTCTATGACAAAAGATGCCTTAAACTTTGGTGATCGGTCTTTATAATGAATTTTCTACCAATTAGGTATTGTGACCATTTTTTTGTTGTCAATATCAAAGCAAGCAGTTCTTTTTCATAGGTAGACAGCAGTTGGTTCTTTCCCTTAAGTGCTTGGCTGAGGTAGGCTATGGGTTTCCCATCTTGCGTTAAAACTGCACATATACCCACTCCACTAGCATCACATTCAATAACGAAGTCCTTGTTAAAATTTGGCATGCTGAGAATGGGTGGCTCCATCAAACATTGCTTCAACTTCTTAAATGCTATAGTAGCCTTCTCATTCCATGCAAACGCATTCTTTTTCAAGAGCTCAGTCATGGATTTGGCAATGCTTCCATAATTTTTTATAAATCTTCTATAATAACCAGTGAGACCCAAACACCCTCTCAAGCTTTTTATATTTCTTGGTTGAGGCCACTGTTTGATAGCATGGACCTTGTCAGGGTCCACTGCAATTCCATTTCTGGATATGATGTCCCAGGTAAGCTACTTGAGTCACCGCAAAGGAGCATTTTGAAAGCTTTATAACCAGTTGATTATTCTCCAATTCTTGCAATGTAAGTCTAAGGTGGGACAAGTGCTCAGATCAAGTCTGGCTGTAAATGAGTATATCATCAAAAAATACAAGTATAAATTTTCTTAGATATGATTTAAAAACATCATTCATCAAAGCTTGAAATGTTGATGGGGCATTTGAGAGCCCAAAGGGAATCACAATAAATTCATAACGCCCCTCATGAGTTTTAAATGCAGTTTTATATATATCAGAGGGGTGCATTCGAACTTGATGATACCCTGACTTAAAATCAAGCTTTGAAAAATAAGCAGAACCATATAACTCATCCAACAAGTCATCAACTAACGGGATATGAAATTTATCTTTTATAGTCTGACTGTTGAGTGACCTATAATCGATGCACATCCTCTAGGTTCCATCCTTCTTCCTGATCATGACTACAGGCGATGAATACTCACTTGTACTGGGCCGTATTACTCCAGACTCAAACATTTCTTTAATGAGTTTTTCTAATTCATTTTTGATATGAAAAGAATGCCTATATGGTCTAAGGCACACTGGTTTAGCATTTGGCAGTAGAGGTATTTTATGGTAACTTCTTGTGGATGGTTGGGGTGGAATAGGGTTTGTTACAGTGGGGTACTGTTGCAGTATGGCTTGAACATCAGGATGTATTGTTTGATTGAGACAACTGCAAGCAGGAACTTGTAGTTCTTTGGATTACAACAGCAATGTGAGTTGTCCCTTTGTACTTTCCTTTGCTATGTCTCTAGCTTTCATCAGTTTGTGGTTGTCTTTGATTCCCTGCCAAATATATATCTGACCCTGAAATTGGAATTTAATTTGTAATTTTAAAAAATTAAAGGATACATCCCCTAATTCTTTCATCCACTGTGCATCTAGAACAACTTGACATCCTTCCAGAGGTATCATTAGCAAGTCAATGGGCATAACACATCCTTGACATTTGAATATGACTCCTTTGCAAATTCCCTTGCCATGAATTTTATCTCCATTAGCTATCTGTACCGAGTATTCCAGTGATTCTTGGACATTCAACTGCAATCTTTTAGATAAGTCAGTGTTTATGAAACTATGGGTGGATCTCGAGTCTATGAGGACAGTGATGGGCTTCCCATTAATTATGCCTTGTATTCTGATGGTATAAAGTGTAGGGATACTGCACATAGCATTGAGGGTGATAGAATAAGTTTCTTCTTTTATTTCTGCAGGCGAGGTGGGTACTTTATTGAATCCTTGCTCATCTTCCATGGTGTCATCTTCTGGTGTTTCTATATTTTCTTCATGAAGTGGCATGATGCCTTCAACAATGTATACTTGTTTGCTCTTGCATATATGATCAGGATGCCACTTTTCATTACACCCATAGCATAGGTTCTTTCTTCTCCTTTCTATGATTTCTTGAGGAGTTAATCCCTTTACCTTAGCATGATCTTCCTTGTTACTCCTTTCTGTGAATTTTTCTTTGTTTTGGAATCTGCTTCTTGTAGTATTGCTAAGTTTTTTTTGCTAGTATTTTTCCATTCAAACACTTTAGCTAAGCTTATTGCCTCCTTGAAATCAACTGGGTGTAATGCCATGACATCAAACCTAATTTCTTCTTTGAGACCATCAATGAATTTCTCAAGTAGAAATTGGTCAGGTGGAGCTTGACACACCCTTTGCAACTCCTCGAATTTAGTGAGATAAGATCTTACAGTGGTGGTCTGTTTGATATTGGAAATTGCCCCATAGGGTCGTTGTAATTCTTCTGATGCAAATCGAACAATCAATTCCTCTTTAAAAATTGCCCAGTGCTCATAATTCCTTACCTTCTTTGTAAGCCACCCATACCACAAGTGTGCCTTCCCTTTTTGATGGAAAGAACAAGTGGGTACCCACTCTATTTCTGGTGTGTTATGATACTGAAAAAGCTGTTCTACTTGGCTAATCCATTCCATCACATTGTTGTCCCCATTATAAGTAGAAAATTCTAATTTGATGATGGTGTTTTGCAGCAGTTTTGGAGATTGGATAGGATTCGTTTGAAGAGCTTGCTAATATTCCTGATGTATTCCTTGGAGGAGGAACAAAAGTATGGGGAGGTAGCTCCTGTTGGAGAAGTTCTTGATGGGTTCTTGGTTGCATTCTTTGTGAAGGAGGTACATAGGGAGGAGCAGTTCTTGGGTGTGAATTGAATGAATGGTTACTGGCTTCTCCATTCTTGTTGTCTCGTTGATTCTTGATTTCTCTTAACTCTTTAACCATGCTATTGAGAATCTCACCGAGGTTGTCCATCTTGATATTAAGTTCTTGGTTGCCTTTTTGTAGTTCTTGAGTTGTATCTTGTAATGTTAGATTGGATTCTTGGAGTTCCCTAATGGCTACAACAGTTTTCAGGTTGATTTGATCGTCTCTCCAGGTGAATGATCTGGGGTAATTTCAGTGTGATCAATGTTTTCCTCATCAGAAAGATCAAGTTGGCATCGGGTGTCTGACTGCTCTGATACCATTTTGTTATGCTCTTGTCTTTTCACCAAGGATCTAGTTTTCATGAATGATATAATTGACTGGATGAAACTTATTGATGCAGGGAAGGAATAGGAGTTTAATATGAAGTTAAGAAAGGCTGTTTAGATAGTAGAGCAGGAAGAACATGTGTAATAGGAGATGCAGCAGTTAATAGGAAGAAAAAGATGAGAAGAAGATAGCATAACGGTAAATTAAGAAAATGAAGAAATTTTTATTAATTTCAATCTGCAATCTTACAAATGACTTTTGCTGCTATTTATACATGTTAAAACAACTGATTTATCACAGCATAACCCAAAGACACTGGCCCAGAATACAAGGCCTATTCATTGACTTGTGCACTTGTGCACGTGTACAGTCTGTGCACGTGCACACACATCTAATCGACACTGGTTCCGACTGTTGGTTCTGGAGTGTGTGCCATTCGTAGCTCTTCCGATCCATGCTGATCATTGATCGCCTGGTGCTCTGTGTTGTCGGTGGTGGGGTTAGATTGTTTACGAACAGAAGTGTTTGTTGAAATGCCTCCACCTTCTTCCCTCTTCTTTGATATGTGCAGGTCCAGTTTTTGAGCTCTAACAGTTTTGGGTTAGTTAAAAAAATAGGTTCCTGCCTCCTTCACAGTTTAAGGGAACCTTTTCCATTATTCTCCCATAGGAATTTCCGTATTACCTGCCCGTAGCTTAAACTAAACGCTTCAATTAATGAAGCAGAATACAGAGTGTCCTGCGTTTGCTTTTCAATCCATGTCGATTCCATTTTTGAATCATCTTTCTCCGCTTAAATGTGGTTACATTCTCCCATTCCCCTTTATCGCCGCTACTTTTCCTCACACTGAAAAATTGATATGTTATTTTCTTTACACTCTTTCCCCCTTCAAAATGTTTTTTATTTACATGCTTAAGTTTAATAACTCTGCACGTTTTCTATAATTCATGCTGCTGATTTAGGTGCTAATTGCATTGATAAAATATTCATTTGTTGTTTTACGTAGATAAAGTATGATCTAACCTATCCTTATGTCATGTTCAATTCATGTATTTTTCTACTGATTTTCTACATATTTAAACCCAAACTATAATTGTATGATTTGTTCCAATATGTTGGTGTGAAAACTATTGAGAATATAGTTCACGTAGATTTGATTTCCTACCTAAGCTCCGAATTAATGGACTAATGAAAAGTTTCGAGTCAGGTCTGCTGGTTTTTATCTTTTCCTTAGTTTATACCATAGTATAGATTCCTTTAACTATTTTTTTTATAATTGTTTTATGATTTCAAATGAAATTATTTGTTGACGTTCTCAGAATAAAACTAAAGTTTGGACGAACCACGATTCATATACTTTGTGCTTGATTGAACTTTGGTTCATATTTGAACTCTGTGTTAGATCGCACTTTGGTCCAAATGAATACTCTATAGAAACCCTATGTGAGTTTTGCAATTGATTTTTCCAATAATTATACATGGTTAGAAACATAAATTGGTAATGCTAAACTTATTGAGCATTTCTATTCGATCACAGGACCAAACTAATGGAAAAGGATTGAAAAAATATATATTAATATTTCTATTTGTAATTTTCTGTGGTAAGTGCGGTATTTGCTATGACTGAATAGTGTCCTCTTAGCTGCAAACATGCCACACTCGAAATTATCATTTTGGACCTGCAGTTGCAAACCACTAGAATAATAATGAAAAACTAAGTTATATTTGCTAATTTATCACTAGATTGTAATTTTACTTCTTCCAAGCTGAGTTAATATCATGTAGACTTTATGTTATCGCTATGATATGCCTTCTCTGAATGAATTAATGTTGCTTAATGCTCATAGTTTTATAAACCAAAAATGACATGTTATTTTATGTCATTTGGTTACTATAATGCTGTGTTATTTCAAATTTATAGTTTTCTTCCATCCCTATGTGTATTATAGTGCTAAATACTAAATCTATTCAGTTTTGATACAAGCTTAATATTAGTTAAAAGGTTAATCCTAACAAGCCGAGTATTATGGGAGAGATAATGCACTCTTCTCTACTAATCTTGCTCTTTTTATGTCCTTTTAATCATAATTATTTTGGCCAACTAGAGTGGAACTAATATTTGAAGAAGAAAGAGGGACATATTTATCATCTCATTTGTTTTATTACTGGAGGATAAGTGTGCAAGTGTTAGCGAACAATTCCAACTCAAGCTGTATATAATTTTGATATTTGGTAGTAGTTTTGGCTTAGGTTATGTTAGTCAAAGTTTATGTTGACGTTGTTAAAACATAATCTACTATCATCATGGTTATTGCTATTGGCGAGCAATGTTGGTCTCTACTTTTACCTTATCTTATGAGTATAATGATAATACACTTTTTTTCAAATAAGATTAAATTAAATTAACAAGCCATTTGCACTTGTTTTTTTCTTGCTCATATTTATGATACTATACATGGCATGAGTTTTTGTATGATTTTTGTGTATATTTTAATTTCTTTTGTTTTAATTTAGTAGTAATATTTATTATATCAAAAAAAAAAAATTGAATAAGATACACCATCACATATATGGATCGATCACCCATATAAATATCATGATTAGGTTTTTTATATATAACTTAGTCCTATTAGACAATATTAGTCATGAACAGTCTAACCATGAAACTATACGAGCAAGAAATTAGCACCTGGAAAATCATGCTTTGTGTTTATTAATTTGATTCTTGAATGCTTATGGAAGGGACAACAAATTTATATTATAATGACATATTTAATGTCTATTAATTTCTAATTCTAGCTAGAGTTGTGTTTTGATTTCATTTTCTAGCATTAGTTTCATGATGTTCTTTTTGATGCAGTTAGTATATAATTTTGGATGGTTTGCAACTATTATTGATTTATTCATAAGCAAACTTTTATGTTCTTTTTTTAAATGGGAATTTGATAAAGTTGTAGTTATTTGATTCCAAAACTAATCTGCTCCTAATGAAACTTCAGAAAAATAGTTCATTTTTTATATTTATAGTTTGATTTGCGGTTAATATTCTCCTATGTGCAGGAACAAGTTGATGCTTCCGCTAATACTCATATGAAGTCAGCTTGCTCTGTTAAAGCAACATGGATGCAAAAAAGAAGTGTAAACGTACATAAGTCATTCATCCTCTTTGCAAATATTACCAGAACATTGAGAGACAATTTGTTATATAGATATGCTTATGAATCCAATGATATTTAGTAAATGTGCTTATAAATCCACTGATAAAGATATGCAAATTGTGTATTAGGGTTTTGACTACGTATTTTTATGGGAATGATACCGATCATTTTCTAAATGAATTGACAAATATACATTCACTTTTCTTCTACATGTATGAAAATAATCCGTCTCTCTAGTACATATATGTTTAAATTGTATCTCTTAAGATTAAATACAATCTAATCTTCCCTCAATGTTGTTAAAAGCCACATTACGAATATGTGATTGATTTAAAAAATAATTAGTGGATGAAATCTTTTGGTTTATTATTATACAAGAACGATATTGTGATGCATGCACTAAAGCACATGTTTTAAAAAGACTGTATGTATCACGGGTTCGTACTTGTATAAAACAAAAGGAGATAAATTGGAGGAAGAGATAGACAATAGCATAGAAGGCAAATCCAAGGTAATTTCAGTTGGAATTATCTGTGAGTGGAAATCTTAATTTTTCCTTGATAGTAATTTATGTAGTTTGTTTTTGGATTTGTACTATGCCTTGGGAAATTTTGAATACAAAAACTTATCAATTCAAAATCCCAAAATTTCCTAGAAATATTTTTTTTGAGATTTATTTGAATTTGAATTTTTTTTATCTATTTAACATAGTAGAATTGGATTTGTTATTCCATTTGGTTCTACCTCTCAAATTTTGATTATAATGGCATAGTATTCCGCGTGGAAAATAGAAATGGGTGTGCAAAGTAAAGAAAAAGTGGATTTTTCCTCCTATCCGTCATCTATTTTGACAGTTAAAATAAATATTTTCTTTGTCATTTCGAAGCTATGCACTTAAAAGGTTGAATGTAATATAAAAGACTGGTATTGTAGATTGGAAAAAGAGACAGTGATTCTACTATATTAACCTAAATTGAATTATATGTTTTGGAGTCCAATTTGAATATATACAAATCTATTTAGTGTCGCTAATTTATTGATGACGTTAGTTATTATTTAATTTGTTGTATTAGATTGGGACTTATATAGAAACTGCAGTTATGGACACATTAAAATAACATACCACCCCGAATAAGAAACGGAAAAATTAGTTGAATAAATATAGAAACAAATTAGCAATAACTTTATTCTTAGCCATAAATGTAATAATAACGTATTCTTTTAAATTTTGAGCCAAAATTACAAACTTGTAACATATATAATAAATAAGGCATTTAATTAAAAAACCGACAAATAATCAGTAATTAATAATCAACAATAAATCTAATAAAATGGGTTAAGAACAATTATGAAATTAAGTCCATAAACAAAGGTGAAATAAGGGGTTTCCCTTATAAGGCCTTTAAATGCGTAAATACGGAGAAGGTGTATATATTATATATGCGTGTGTGTGTTTTGGTATAGTCAACTTTTAATTTTAGGGAGTGAGAATATGGCCTAGTTATAGGGATACGAGGTCAGTTGAAAGCACAAAAAATTCCAACCAGCTAATCTGGCTACCGGCATTATGACTTTTGTAGCTGATGTGGGACATCATCTATAATAAGTACCCATGGTGGACGCAGGGTTAGTCCCAATTTTGCAGGGTAAGTCTGCACAGCTGATCTGGCTATCAGCACTTACAAATAGTTGGACTAATATAGGGCATCATGGTTGGGTTACGGGTCATAAGGATGGGGAAATTCTAGGAGGAGTCTGCTTCGAGGTTGAGGTATTAAATGGCTGGTTTACCATCTGCCTCCTCCCTATCAAGAGTATTAAATGGCTTAGGGAATTTATTATAAATGGCGTTGGGTAATCCCATGACGGACCTGCTTCGGGGTTGAGGTACTAAATGGTTGTTGGGTCTGCCTCTTACTTGTTTAAGAAGTATTAAATTGTCGGGATTTCCTTTTTGGTGTGGGGTAATTCTAGGATGGGACTGCTTCAGGGTTGAGGTATTAAATGGTTGTTGGGATCTGCCTCTTCCATATTTAAGAGTATTAAATGGTCGAAATTGTCTTTTAGGTGCGTTAGCGGAAATCTCTTGTGGGGGGTTTCGCTTTGGGGTTGAGTGTTAAATAGGTGAGGACTTTCCTTGGGTCTGGGTACTAAATGACTGGAGAGTCTGTCTATTCCTTTTCTAAAGGTCTTAAGTGGCCTAGGTTCTTTCTCTCGCATCTTCAGGATATGATTGGATAGGAGATGGGTTGTTGATCCCAATATACTCTATAGTTGCGTTGCATCTGCGTTTGTAGTAATGGAATTAGGCGTATAAGTCCATTATCCTGCAGTTAGAGATATACTAAGAGAAGTATAATAAACACGTAAGACATACTACTTGTTCAATTACTTACTACCCATATACGGTTATTGTAAAACTTGAGGTTTTCATTCACCAGATATTGTTGTTCCGACTCCCTCCTCATTACAACCTTCAGGTTAGGTACAATGACGAGTGGGGAGAAGATGGTGGGGACTTGGTGGGCAGTTTTCTATTTTTGTTGTTATGATGTACCCAGACTATGTATCAAACGTATTTTATGCACTATTGTGACATTGTACTCCTGGGATTTGGTTTTATGAGATATGTACTTTATATTCTTATATGGTATTACTTCCACTATGAAACTCTGAAAGCATAGATAACTCTGCATATTGTTTTATTAAATCAATAGTACCAACCAACAGCCAGCTTCAGAATGGACCTAAAATTCGATGGGCTTTTAATGGGTTGGAAATTAGGCCTGTTTCGGAGAGGGTTATTTCTACTCTAGTCGAACTTGAACGCTAAAACACTATGCGATATCGAAAGGACGAAAGCTCATCGGTACTATACGAAATAACAATACATATATTCAAACACCGAGACGTTAAAAAAATATCAATATCTACCAACAAAGCATTGTATTATAGGCAAAAGAAAGAAGCCTAAACAAGTAATATCAAGTTACAAACTAGAATTACTACAAAATACATGACTTACAATCAAAAGCAAAAGATTCAAGCAAAAACTTATTCTTCGACTGCAACCTTTCCACATCCTAATACTTCTTCTTATACGTTCAAGGGAGAACATCCCTAAACCTGGACCTCCCCTAGGTCTAGTATAATTATCCTTCGGCTCACCCTTCGATGACCTGACATAATCGAATGAGGAGTAGGAGAAGTGACAATACGCCAACTTGTGTTGCAAACTATTATCATAATGTGATTAAGCTTCCCCCTGTTCGAACTGAAAGGAAGGTCCAAGTGGATCCCATAAACAACTTAGGACTTGAGTATGTACTCATAGTATCCTTTAAATCTAAGATAACGATCAAGCATCTGGTTTATTTGACTTTTAGCTTGGGCAAAAGATTTGTTCGAAAACCCTTTGAAATGTTTTTCTAGATGATCACATGGTCCTTTATATTACCTAAAATATATATATATATAACTCGCCCATCTTTGAATTTGATCATAATTTTGCTTGGTTTCTTGATAGAAGCCAAAGAAGAACTCCCATGTAATTGCTCAGACTTTTGAACGGGGCCATAGCCTTATGTAACTACTTTAGTTTTACATAAGTGTGGAAGTTCGAACGAACCCCTGCCTTGGTCTCTTCCCCTTCCCTAAGAAAGGGGAGTAGCTATTGTAAGTGCTTAAGGCTTCTCTTCAGTCTCAATTTCTCTAAATATGATTATCGAAAGCTCTTCATTGGCTTTGTTTAATTGTTTCCTCAAGTCGGAAACCGAGTCAAACAGATCCGAGACTAGCTTCTCTAAAGTCTGATTTGAAAGCGGAACCACTTCCGAAACAGATTCAAGACGCTTTTCAAGATTTTCCACCGTTAGCCTAAGTGCTTAAATTTCCTTTGCCTTGGAATCATGACCCTGAGGAAAGCGCAATAAATCATAGACCCACATACAATGGATAACGACTTACAGGTTGTATCACATACAACTCCTAACCTTGTGGGCTTTGTCCTAATCTCATCTTTACCTTGAGGAAAGCTCAACAAACAAAGAGAGATTATTCACTCATACCTATCATTTCGCGATGGCCTAAGTATAATGCACATATCTTGAGGAAAGCTCAACAAATATGTATATGTATCTTACCTTATCTATTCTATGTATTAATAGTACTATACATAATATCCCTGACTTGTGAAAGCTGAACAACTAAGGAGTATGCAAATAATCTATTAATATATAAATGGTAGATGACAACACTATATCAAAGATTGATGATCTTTAATATATTTAGATATCGAGTTATGACATAATGTATTTTTTTTATGAAATACCCTCGTGATTCAAGTGTCGGACACATTTGAAATCACGAATAGGTATTATACATATGTATTTATTCCTTAAATCTATTTTGGGTTTCTCACTGTTCACCTTTTATTATACATTCATATTATATAATTTTTAATTCTTGTGTAATATTTACAATTTTAATTAACTTATATAATAATCTTATGTATAATCTTATATTAATTAAATCTCATTTAATTTAATTAATTAATTAATAAACATTTTAATTAATTTAATTTTATTAAATTGAATATATATACTATAGCATTTACAGTTATACACATATATCATTATATTTATGTATTATTTATTTATTAATTAACATTTAATTAATTTATTTAATTAACTAATTTTAATTAATTATAATTCATTTTGAAAATTATATACACTTACATTACTTTAAACAGTTTAAGAAAATGTAACATGTATCAATATATATGTTATTTAGTTATTTATTTAATTTTAATTTATTAATATAATTAATATTTATATAATTTTTGAAATTTAATTTATAATTTTTCAAAACAATGTTGAAAATTATTTTATAATATTTATTAAAATTTCTTGTTTTAAATTCAACTTTTTAAATTTAAAATTTATTTTAATTCTAAAATAGATTTTGTAAATTAGCCATAGGCACAAAATCAATTTGGACCTCTATATTGGGAATGACTTTTGGGCTTACCTCACCTTTTCGGGCCAAGCCAGTAATTAGGTAGGGCAGAGTACTTGATTATCCAAAACCAACCTTAGACACTACTTTTCTAGATACTCTACTAAATGGGTAGACTTTAATAAGGTGCTCTACCACTACCAATTTAGACCGCATAGGATATTGGACTCTGATACGATTATTGGAACTGGACCAGCATGCGGCGGGTTTAATGGATGAATTTCAACTTTTTTACCTTTTGGATCTTATTAGATCTATGAAGTCTAAATTAATTTAGATCTAATCCAAATAAAATTTAAATAAAATAATTATTTTATTTAATTGATTAATTAAAGGATTTTATTTTATTATATAAATGATATATAATGTGTATATATGTATCAAATACACATGTAGTGAACGTGCATGTATAACATATAAAGTGTGCATGGTTTGACATACCCGTACGCTACCTCCCGGTTGTTCCGTTGGTCGCCAGTTGTTGAACAGATTGAGTGGCTAATGAAAGGCTTTCTTTGAATTTGGAAGTTTTCACTTAGCAGGAGTATCATTTCCTATTTGATCCCTTTGAATTCCATATTCGAAGTTGCGATTGGATCTATTCATTAAAAAGAATCGATTCGATACATTTCTTATGTACCCATAGATGCTACATTGAATTTGAATTAAATTTCGGATCAATCTATATTGATTGGGATTTACACCGCAATAAACACATTAACCACTTCATATACATATTTGCTGTCAATTATAATATAACATTAATATATAATAAACATACTAATATTTATGTATATTTACATAAAATATAGGTACTATTTATGTATTTATACACACACATAAAATTCATATGAAAAATAATTATTTTTAAATTTGAATATAAAAAAATTAAAGTTTGAAACTTAAATCTTTTAAAATACAAATTTTAAAACTGGAACTAAATTTAAATATCATTTAAAATTCAAATTCAAATTTTGAATTTATAAATAAGTTAGACAATCAAATTTATATAAATATAAAAAAAATTAGTTCAAATACACGCACGCGCGTGCGCGCACACAGATATATATATTTATAATTAAGTTTATGTAAATTAATATATATATATATATGAACATTTATTTTTGGCTATGTATTAGTTTAAAAAATCTAATTTCTTTATAATAAACCTATGCAGATTTATTGTAAGTTTTTTCTTTAGTTTGAAATTTCCATATGGAAAACTTTTTTTTATTTCATTTATGTATAAAACTATATATTATAAAATATATGCATATTTGTCTTTATTTTTATTATGTACATATATGTAAATATTAACAAATTACCATTTAAAGTTTTAAATTAATAAATATTAATTTATATAATTCAAATAATAAAATACATATATAAATAGATATTTTCATTCGAAATGACATGTATAATATTTATCAATATCGATTTATAAACATACATATATATGTATAAATATATACTAGTTCAAAGTTCAATTTTTATTTATAAAGATTTTTTAAAAATTAATTTCAAATTCGAAATATATATATATATATATAAATGGATGAAAGAAGAATGAAACGAAAGTAGAATGAACATTTATATACAGAAAAACTCTTTTATATAACAATTATATATATATATATATATCAATAACAAATACATATAAGAATTCGTAATATAATCTAACCTATATAGTATAATGGCATGATGATTTACATATATAAATTCATATGAAATAAATGTTACCTCGGTTGTGGATTATTTGGTTTGGAAAGATAGGGGAATTGCTTATGATTCTTGCGGCCTTTAGGGAGAGTACGAGCTAGAGAGAGTGTGACGACCCGGATTTTTAACGTCTGTTAATTGGATAATTAACTGGTTTAAATTATCAGAATATTAATTTTTGATGGGTCGAGCAAATGAATTTCTGATAATTGAAATATTGGATATATAAATGGCTTAAAAACTATAATAAATATTGGCTTATAAATCTCTGGATACGATGAACCGTATAGAAGAAAAATTAAATTATATATGTATATATAAAACTCCAACGTTTAAATCACGATAAAATATCCTTAAATATATGTATAAATAAATATATACAACCTTGTGATGTTGAAAATATATACATATATAAGTATATACATATACAAGAATATAAATGTATGTATATACCTATGTGAAATGAAATATAGAAAAGTATATAAATATGCAAGTATGTGAGAGTATGCCATATGAAGTAATATATATGAAAATTTGTACAAATGTGAGTATACATATATGTATACATATAGCGATAAAGTATACATAAGACATGTATATTAAAATAGGTATACGTATAAGTGTGTATACGACATGTAAGCAAATAAATAAGGAGGCATATAGATATATGCAGCTATATACATATACGCATAGGAACATGTAGGAGATGAAAAATATATGTACACACTTAAGGAGACATAGGAATTAATGCATATCATCTCAAGCAAACAATATATCAAATCCTTCTCTTATAATATCAAATCAAATCAGGCTATAAAGTAAGAAAAGAAATAAAATAAAAAATATATAAATGTAAAAGCCTGGAAGAAAAAAATCTCAGTTGGTAGCTTGCTCTACACACTTCATTCCCTGTATACAGATATTTGTGGCCGGACTATCACTCTGTTCATTTTCTTCCATTTGAAGTAAGTTAAACAAAAGAAACAAAAAGAAAGGAAAAAAAAAGACAGATTCAAACATCTGCCTGAAACAAAAATCAGTTTTCATCCTATAAAAACTCAAGAATCATCTCAATAATCAACCAGTAGTTTCAGATCAAAGGCCAAGTAGATCTGATTCAATCTCTAGTTTTTAAGCATTTTCTCCAGTAATTCAAGTTTTCAAAATTTCAAAACTGTTTCAGAAGTTCTCTGTACATCAACTGGTGAGTAAACCTTTGTTTTAACAATTTAAATCTGGTGATAAATGAATATATATACCTTGATGCATGCAACAGTGATATAGTATATATATATATAGTTTACATGAATATTTAGGTGAGAATGCAATGATACATGTATGTGACATGTCTGTGTATATATAATCATTTAGGTAGCCTTTGTTCTTAGTTTGCAGGCTAAAATTCAGTTCCAAAAATCAATCCTTTTGTTTCAATGACTTTCAGATCATGATCATTAACAGAAAACTGTTTGTATTAACCCAATCTTGTTTTTAAAAATGTTTATAAGTATAAGTTGAAGGTAATTAACTAGTAAATAGAAATTTACAGTAAAAACTTAATTCAAGTTAAAATTTGATTTTTAAATTTACTAGTTTTGATTGTAAATATGGATTTGTAACTAGAAACCATGAATTTTAGTGTATAAATCAAGATTTTTAGGTTTGTGATTAACGGGGATTTTCGAGTTAAACGGAAAATGGAAAATCTTCGAATTCCGACGATCTACATAACAAGGGTGGTCGCGGTTCAGGTCAGAGGTGGCTAGTGGGTCGATGATGGTAGGAAAAATGGCGAATGATTTTATAAATAGCCTTGGTGGGCGCGGCGAAGCTATTTAGGGTTAACTGTCTATTTTCGATCAACGTTTTAATCGAGGCAACTCATGGTCTGGGAAGAATTGGAGGTGATCACGAGTAGTGAATTAGTGGCATGGGCATGTGACGAAGTTCCGGTCATGATCACGGGATCGTTAGTGGTCAGTGGTGGCAGTGCTGAGAGGTTCTGGTGATCGACTTGGTTCCTGATTCCATTCGAACTGCTCGATTTCGTTTTGATGCTCATTACATTATTCTGAAGGTTGGAATCATAGGGAAGTGATGTCGACGACTTATCTGAGGCGATGACGATGGTCGGAGATGCTCCGACCATCTGTGCACGTATACGCGTGTTATCTTGCGTTTGAGGGATGTATGTGAGTTTGCTTCGGGAAAGAATGGTTTTGTCACGAGTATTCCGCGAGGAAAAGAATTTGGTTTTTGGATCGTGTACGACTCGGGAATTTGGGGGTTGTTGCTCGGGTTTTTGATGATGGTATCCAGTTTTATCAAAATAAAATACAAGTTTTAAAAAGCGTATCAAAAATGTGAAAGTTTCAAAGTAAATGTAAACTAAGTTTTTATGCAAAGTATTAGCAAGTTTTAAACGAATTTCCAAAGTTTTAAAATGTTTATAAATTGTTGTTTTAAGTAATTATATAATAGGTTAAATCCTATATGTTTTAGGGTAAATTAAAAGTTGTAATTAAATAAAGTACAAATTATTTAATGTATTAAGGATGGTTAATTGATTTATGTAATCAGGGAATAATTAATTAATTTAAGGTTAATTAATTTGTGCAATCAATTTAAAGGATTGACTTATTAATGTGATTAATTAATTAAGTTATTAATTAAAAGATGATTAATTAAAGATTAATCACTTAATGTAATTAATTAATGATAATTACTTTAGTTAAAGGATAATGGCTTAATGTCATTAATTAAGAAGGGTAATTAATGGGTGATTACTAAATGTAATTTATTTAATGATAATTACTAAATGGAAGTAATTGAGAATTGATTATTTAGTGTAATTAGTTAAAGTATGGATTAATTAAAGAAATTAATAAAAGGGTTAGTTAATTAATGAAGATGATTAATTTAAGGATAATTAATCAATGGAATAAATTATTAATTTATGAGAATAATTAAAGGTTAATTAATATGAATGTTTGAAGGTTAATTAATTTGTGTAATTAATTAGAGGCTAATTACTTAATGCAATTAAGATGATAATTAAGGATGATTAATTAACTGGTTTGTAATTAATTAATATTGAATGAGCAGGATTTAAAGATGATTGAAGTAATTAATTTAATTTATTTAAATTAATTAGAAATGATGTGACGAAATAATCTTGCTTATAAATGATTGAATGATATTGTATGCCTTGGATTATTGATAATCTCTAATAAGTGATTTGTGAGGTTATGTGATATGATATGTTTGGACTGAACTGTGATGATATGGTTTGTCTATTTGTGATGAATGGCTATGTAAATATGTAATTCTGGATATAAATGGAACTATTTAAACTTAAACAATTTGTTTTTAAGATGATATGGGGTTCGAAGAGACCGGGGTCGGGTATCAGTACATACCCGAAACCACTTCGATTTGTCATCTACAATAATTCTTTATGGATTTGACATTGGAATAAAAAGGCTGGAATGGAATAAATAGTGTAAACTTGGTCATTTAATCTGAGCAAATGATACTTAGATGATTGTAGGATGTGTATTTGACTATGGCAAGTTAAAACTTGTAGTGAAGTACAAGTTACCCCGGGTTTCCTTTTATGTTGAATTTAGTATTTCATGTTAGATGGGTTTACTCACGCTGGTTTCCAGCCTGACCCGGGTGTTACTTGATGTAATGCTCGGGTCAGATCGAGTATTATAGATTTTCAGGTAAGGACGTTCTAGAGCTCAGAAGACGAGTTGGATGGCAGGAACGTATGGAGTGTTTCCATTGTGATATTATTTCTGTTTATCTGAGACATGCATTTTATATATGTCCAGAGTTTGTGTATGAGTGTAACTCTGATGTAAAAATATAATTGACAGATACAGATATTCTTTGTAAACTGTTATTATTTGATATTATATTTTGATCCGCTGCGATTTGTGAGAATCAGTGTTGTGTTTCTGTTTCTTCTTCTACCTCTTTCTTCTTTTCCTAACTATCTGGAATTTTCGTGATCGAAAATTTTGGGTCGTTTCAGTAAACTCAAAATAAAAGTGGGTAGTGAGTTTAAATAAGAAGAGAGAAGGAGGGAAAAGATGAGATTTGGATCTGATTTTTTTGTTAGTCCTTGAGATGATGATTTTGATGACAACAACCTTAGAATAAGATTATAAAATATAAATACTATTATTATAGTTTAGATATATATGTATATGTAGGATTTAACCATGCAGTACCAAGATTGAAGACTGTACAGTATAGAGATTCAAGATATCAAGATTGAAGACTCATGAGTATCAAGATTATCAAGAGTTCAAGATTTCAAGATAAGTATTGAGTATAGAATTTTGTTAAAACTTCACAATAGCACTGAAATCTTCACTCCAATTTTCTTTTGGGATGGAACCCATTTCTACCTTTTTAGTGGCTTACAAACCCACGACAAGTAGCTTACAAACCTACGACAAGTGGCTTACAAACCCACGAACATCCTGGTTTTGTACAAGTTCTCGAGTCCTGATATGATGAGATATTCTACAGGAAGAAGCTTGCAAAACAACTTCAAAATGATTTTCAAAACTATTTCAGAATGATTTTTCAAAATTGCTTTTCAAAATGTTTTAGCCTTAAAAATTATCTTTTCAAATGATTTTCAAAAAGATGTTTTAGCCTTAAAATATTCTTTGTTTTTGTTTTTAATAAACTCGTGTTTTTAAACTTCGTTTGTTTTAAACTATCTTTATACTTAGATTTAAATATAAAATTATAGTAAAATTTATATATATTATTCTCTATATCTATCTATGTATTTTATCTATAGTCAAGTATATTTATAAAGTTTAAAATAGTTTTAATATAAGATAAAGGTTATTTTCAAAGAAAAACAAAACATCAAAATTTCCTTTGGGATGTCGACATGCCCTAGTACCCCATGTCGACATAGTGACAGTTAGATTCAAAAATTTGAATTTCAAAAGAAGTGTCTATTCGCCATAACCTTTCACGAATGGACATGACTGTTGTTCTTCTATAAATAGAGGTTAGTTTCAACGAATTTTATATCAGATTTTCTGGTTTTTCACTTCTCTTCTTCTTCCATATTTTCTTATTCAAAATCCTATCATCACTCTGTCGAAATCAACATTGAATCTAACTAGATCATCTCTGGTTTAATTCTCTATCACTATCTCAACAAGATCCAAGTGCTATTCAGAGTTATAGGCTTCTTTGTAATCTATCTTGCGAGAAAAGGTGTGATTGTAGCCTTGGAAATCAATCAAGCGAGAAAAGGTGTGATTGTAGCCTTGGAATCAATTGGGTGAACTTGTTGCCTCAGAAATCAAGTATCTCTACCCAGAGGATTGTGATTCTGGAGGGTGTACCTGGTAGCCTTGAAACCGAGGGTTGTAATTGTTGAATTGCTTTTGAAAAGAAATCCGTACTTAGTTGTGCGGAACTGGATGTAGGATAACCCCGAACCAGTATAAAATCCGGTGTGTTCTTTCCTTTACTGCATTTACTTTATTTCTACATTTGTGTTTGTTTCTGTGATTATATCTATGTTTGAATATTGCATACATTTGTGTTCAAATTAATATAAACTCAAAAAGATTTAGTAATTTCTTATAAACACTATTCACTCCCCCTCTGGTGTTATTTCTAGCCTTAAGATCCATATTCCGCATTCCTCACATTTGGTATCAGAGCAAGGTTTTCAAAAGTTTCATAATTTGATTTTTGAAAAAGTTTTTTTTTAAAACGGCTATGTTTAAGAAATTTGTTAATGCATGTTTAGAAATATTCAGATCATCATTGTCTTTTGAGTCTGCATATAATCAATATTCAAATACAAGTTGTCTACTAAGATTGTTTGATGTGCATGAATCATGCTTTATGGGAGTTGAGGAATCAATCCAGAACAAACAAATTGTGCAGATCAAAAAGAACAAATGGATACTCGATAGTGGATGTTCTAGACACATGACTGGGAATCCAGATATGCTGAATGATATAATATACAAAGACGGAGGACTGGTTAACTTTGAAGACAATTCAAAAGGTTATGTGATCGGCATCGGCAAAGTCGGTAACTCTAAAACTCCTATTATTACTAATGTTTTGCTAGTTAAGAATCTGAAACACAATCTGCTAAGTATAAGTCAACTATGCGATAAAGGATATAAAATTAAATTTGAAAAATATAAGTGTCACATTGAAGATAATAATTCAACCATAATATTTGAGGGAATTAGGAAAAAGAATATTTATATTCTTAGTATGAAAATTTCAAATGATAACTTGTGTCTTTTGGCAAATGCAAGTGACCCTTGGATTTGGCATAAGAGATTTGGGCATTTGAATTTCAAACTCTTATTTAGACTGTCAAAACATGATCTAGTAAGAGGCCTCCCTAAAATGAATTTTAAAGTAGATAGTCTATATGATGCATGTCAACTAGGAAAACTTAGAAAAAGTTCCTTTAAATTAAAAGATATGATTTCAACTTCAAAACCTCTTGAATTACTTCATCTTAATTTATTTGGTCCATCTCAAATTCAGTCATTAAATCACAGTAAATATGTTTTTGTAACTGTAGATGATTATTCTAGATTTACATGGACAATATTTTTGAAACATAAAAGCGATACTTTTGAATGTTTTAAGAATTTTTCAAAAAGGGTTCAAAATCAATTTTCTCAAAAAATTATAACCATCCTAGTGATCACGGTGGTGAATTTGAAAATGAAAAGTTTGAAGAATTCTGCAATAAAAAAGGAATAATTCACAATTTTTCATTTCCAAGAACTCCACAACAAAACGGAGTAGTAGAACGTAAAAATAGGACAATTCAAGAGTGTGCGAGAACTATGCTTTCTGATAGTAATTTACCAAAGTACTTTTGGGCAGAAGTAGTTGCTACCGCCTGTTATATTTTAAACAGAATTTTAATTAGACCTTTAATTGATAAGACATCTTATGAACTTATTTACTCAAAGAAACCTAAGGTATCTTATTTTAGAATTTTTGGAAGTAAATGTTTTATTTTAAATACAAAAGATAACTTAGATAAATTTGATCCTAAATCCGACAAAGGTATCTTTATCGGATACTCTAATAGAAGTAAAGCATACAAAGTATTTAATTTAAGAACTAATACCATCGAAGAAACAATGCATGTTTCATTTGATGAAAATTTCAAATTTTTTGAAGAAATAAATGATGAAGAGGATTTAATCACTCAAAACCAAGAGTCAACTGAAACTAATAATGAATTAAATCATTCTAATAAAAGGATTAAACTTTTAAAAGATCACCCTATAGAAAATATACTTGGAGATATGCAATATGTTGTTAAAACTAGAAACCAACTAAGTCAAATGAGTAATATAGCTTTTATATCAACCGTTGAAACCAAAAATCCAGAAGAAGCATCAACTGATGATTCATGGATTTTGGCTATGCAAGAAGAATTAAATCAATTCACTAGAAATGATGTTTGGGAACTTGTTCCTAGACCTGATTATAAAACAATAATTGGAACTAAATGGGTTTATAAAAATAAAATGAATGAACAAGGAGAGGTTGGTAGAAATAAAGTCCGGTTAGTCGCTCAAGGTTATTGTCAAGAAGAAGGAATAGATTTTGATGAAACCTTTGCCCCTGTAGCAAGATTAGAAGCCATTAGGATTCTACCTGCTTTCGCAAATCATAATAATTTCAAATAATTTCAATTGGATGTTAAAAGTGCATTTTTAAATGGTTTTGTAAAAGAAGAAGTATTTGTTAAACAACCACCACTTTTTGAAAATGATAAATTTCCAAATCATGTTTACAAACTTAAGAAAGCTCTATATGGTCTAAAGTAAGCTCCTAGAGCCTGGTATGATAGACTAAGATCTTACTTGTTACAATCAAATTTTGAAATAGGTAAAGTAGATAATACTCTTTTTATTAAAAGAAATAAAAATGATATTCAACTAGTACAAGTCTACGTAGATGATATCATTTTTGGATCAACTAATTTTGAAATGAATAAAGAATTTTCTGAAATAATGACAAAAGAGTTTGAGATGAGTCATATGGGTGAATTAAACTTCTTTTTAGGATTACAAATAAAACAATTAGATAATGGTATCTTCATTAGTCAAGAAAAATATGCTAAAGACCTAGTTAGTAAATTTGGTTTGACTACTGCGAGTGGAAAACCCACTCCCATGGCAACCAATGAGTACCTTAGTAAAGAAGATCTCTCGAAAGATGTAGATCAAAAATTATATAGAGGAATGATTGGATCACTACTCTATATCACTACGAGTAGACCTGATATCATGCATTGTGTCTGTCTCTGTGCAAGGTATCAATCCCAACCTAAAGAAACTCACTTAAAAGCTATAAAACGTATTATAAGATATGTTAAACACACCTTTGATTATGGCTTATTTTATCCTAAAAATGATTCGTTTGACTTAATATCTTACTGTGATGCTGATTATGCTGGTTGTAAATCAGACCGAAAAGTACAAGTGGAACTTGTCACTTTTTAGGGCATTCTCTGATTTCCTGGTTTAGTAAAAAGCAAAACACAGTTTCTCTATCAACAACTGAAGCAGAGTATATTTCTGCTGCTTTGGCTTGTTCTCAAGTAATATATACGCAACAAACTTTAAAAGATTTTGGTTTAAATATCTCAAAATCACCAATTTATTGTGATAATACTAGTGCAATAAATTTATCCAAAAATACTACTCAATATGCTCGAACTAAACATATTGATATCAGACACCATTTTCTCAGAGATAATATAAGTAGAGAAGTAATTACTCTCGACTATATCAATTCTGAAAATCAAATTGCCGATATCTTAACAAAACCCTTAAATGAATCTACATTTACTAAATTAAGAAGAGAATTAGGTATTTGTTCATTAACTGAAATATAAAATACAAATAACAAGTATAATTAAAAATTAATTCAAAATAAATTAAATAGGCAAAAATTCAATAACCATGTCGACATCCCCCCTAGACCCATGTCGACATATAACGTTTTTAAAATTTTAAAATTTTTCCCACCAAAATTCAAATAAGTGGTTATAAATTTCTCCTATTTCGAAATTTTCTTCATTCTCTCTGTTCTCTTTCTGTTCTATCTTCTGAAATCATTTTATCAATGGCCTCCTCTTCCAAATCAAACATAAAATCAACTTTTTCATTCCCATCGCCTACTTCTGGTCCGTTTCAACAAACAACGCTCGCTCGTGTAACGAAAATGGAGGATTCTCTGAAAGATACCCTTCAGTTAATGACTGAAATCCAAGTGATGCAACTTCGAATGGCCAAAGAACAAGAGAGGCAAGGCAAAATCATTAGGAATTTGCAAAAATTTCTAATGGATAATCTTGCTAACCCAATCTTGATTGACGAAGATTCTTCAGGAGATCATGAACAAGAGGAAAGTGAAGAAGAAGAAGAACCAATGGAAGAAGAGCATGCGGAAGACAACGACAAAGTCATTTGCATTGGCAAAGTATGTTTTGACAAGGATGGAAACTTGGTTGAACAACGTGGAAATTTCTGTTTCCATTATCCAAATTGTTCGATCCATAGATCTCCAATTGTCAAAGATACTCTGTAGTTTCTTCTCTTTCGTTTTTCATCGTTTTGTGTATACTTGTCACGTTTTATGAAAATGTAAATTTAAACAAATATATATAAAAATAAATATTGTGTGTTCTTATATATGATTCCTATATATGATATATATAAGTATTATATAGGTATTTGGTTAGGAATGTTAGTAGTTTAGGACTAAGTTTTAGGTTTACAAGTAAGTATTGATGATAACACTATCATCATATATGATATAGGATATTAGACTAAGAGTTATATAGTTTGGAGTTAGTTTGTTTTTGTTGATGACAAAGGGGGAGAAATATAAAATAGGAGAGTTAGGCATAGATTAAGGGGGAGTTATTAGGATAGAAGTAATATTTTATAAACAAAGGTTGTCATCATCAAAAAGGGGGAGATTGTTAGTCCTTGAGATGATGGTTTTGATGACAACAACCTTAGAATAAGATTATAAAATATAAATACTAACATTATAGTTTAGATATATATGTATATGCAGGATTTAACCATGCAGGTACCAAGAATGAAGACTTTACAGTATAGAGATTCAAGATATCAAGATTGAAGACTCATGAGTATCAAGATTATCAAGAGTTCAAGATTTCAAGATAAGTATTGAGTCTAGAATTTTGTTAAAATTTCACAATAGCACTGAAATCTTCACTCCAATTTTCTTTTGGGATGGAACCCATTTCTACCTTTTTAGTGGCTTACAAACCCACGACAAGTAGCTTACAAACCTATGACAAGTGGCTTACAAATCCATGAACATCCTGGTTTTGTACAAGTTCTCGAGTCCTGATATGATGAGATATTCTACAGGAAGAAGCTTGCAAAACTACTTCAATATGATTTTCAAAACTACTTCAGAATGATTTTCAAAATTGCTTTTCAAAATGTTTTAGCCTTAAAAATTATCTTTTCAAATGATTTTCAAAAAGATGTTTTAGCCTTAAAATATTCTTTGTTTTTTTAATAAACTCGTGTTTTTAAACTTCGTTTGTTTTAAACTATCTTTATACTTAGATTTAAATATAAAATTATAGTAAAATTTTATATATATTATTCTCTATATTTATCTATGTATTTTATCTATAGTCAAGTATATTTATAAAGTTTAAAATAGTTTTAATATAAGATAAAGGTTATTTTCAAAGAAAAACAAAACATCAAAATTTCCTTTGGGATGTCGACATGCCCTAGTACCCCATGTCGACATAGTGACAGTTAGATTCAAAAATTTGAATTTCAAAAGAAGTGTCTATTCACCATAACCTTTCACGAATGAACATGACTGTTGTTCTTCTATAAATAGGGGTTAGTTTCAACGAATTTTATATCAGATTTTCTGGTTTTTCACTTCTCTTCTTCTTCCACATTTTCTTATTCAAAATCCTATCATCACTCTGTCGAAATCAACATTGAATCTAACTAGATCATCTCTGGTTTGATTCTCTATCACTATCTCAACAAGATCCAAGAGCTACTTAGAGTTATAGGCTTCTTTGTAATCTATCTAGCGAGAAAAGGTGTGATTGTAGCCTTGGAAATCAATCAAGCGAGAAAAGGTGTGATTGTAGCCTTGGAAATCAATTGGGTGAACTTGTTGCCCCGAAAATCAAGTATCTCTACCCAGAGGATTGTGATTCTGGAGGGTGTACTTCGTAGCCTTGAAACCGAGGGTTGTAATTGTTGAATTGCTTTTGAAAGGAAATCCGTACTTAGTTGTGCGGGACTGGATGTAGGGTAACCCCGAACCAGTATAAAATCCGGTGTGTCCTTTCCTTTACTGCATTTACTTTATTTCTGCATTTGTGTTTGTTTCTGTGATTATATCTGTGTATGAATATTGCATACATTTGTGTTCAAATTAATATAAACTCAAAAAGATTTAGTAATTTCTTATAAACACTATTCACCCCCCTCTAGTGTTATTTCTAGCCTTAAGATCCATATTCCGCATTCCTCACATTTTTTACCACTTCTTTCTCTACCAATTCAAACCCAGATATCTAAAATATCTCACCACCTTTCCTCTACTATATGGTCGGCCATCCCGGGGTTTTATGGGCCTGCATGTTACTTCAAATCATATCAGTAAATTCACATTTAAATAAAATTCAAATGTACACCGATATCGTATATCGATATGTAATAATAAAACTTTACATATGCACTATTTTCAATATCGATCAAAATAAATCAAATAAAATTTTATAATTAATATTTCACAAATATTAATTAATTCATAACAGTTATAACTTAATTAAATCGGGTGGTATTTAGAGTATTCAACATTGCGGTTGTGTGACTCTTAGGTGCAAAATCAATCAGCGATTAATATCAAATAATTCGAATATTAAGATTCACATGTCACTTTAGCTAGTGATGTGATAGTTTGTACGAATTCATCGCTTAAATTATTTTGGTAAAATCTAATTTTACTACTTTAAGTAGTATTCGATGGTGATAATTATTTACACCAATTCTCTTCGTCAAAACTACATCACATCAAGACATATGGAATTTGGTATTCAAAATTCCAATATCATCCACATTCAACTTGTATAGTCCAACACAAAGTCATTAATTTAATAATAAAAATCATTATTAACTGAACTGCTCTGGCTAGAGACTTTTACTTTGAGTTTACTACAGTTGACCATGATATTAACCCCATATAATCGAGGAGATGAATTCTCTATTGAATAGTGTTTCACTTCCAATGCTTCAACTTAAACCTAACTATAGTCGTTCGACGGACGTCGCACCATGATTTAACTATAAACAAAGTGGAGTATCTATATTGAAGTTCAACAGTATTCTCAAGTCGAGAGATCCGTGTAATATTGTCACTTCGATATTCTTTGTTTAACCTTTGTTTTATTAAGTTTTTAACCAATAGAAAAATACCTAGTGAGTTAGCATGTAACCTTTTGGTACTCCCAACAGCTATAAGCAATACATTATCCAACATTTAGGGAGCATTAAGTACTCTAGTGTCAAAGGATGTATCAATATCCAGTATCGATAAATCTTAACTAAGAATATTTAAAATGATATGTTTATTTTTATTGTGATAAATTTCTCATGATTACAACACATTGTAAATACTATCATAAAAACATATCTTTTATTGATTTTCTATTAAATAACTTAAATTAAGCAAATAATTGATATAACACATTATATCAAGAATATAATAGAAAGAAATATGCCTTTTATTTCGAACAAGATTTTATTACAGAGTTGATAATTTACAGTAAATTAAAGAATTTCCCTTAGGGTATACCCTTAACTCTACCAAATGACACGTCCAAGTACATGATTAGTAGTTCCCTTTATCCATTTCTAATATCCACTTAATATCTTGCCTATGTAGTGCTTGGGTGAAGTAAACGAAATATTTCAAGAAGTTTATACTTAGACCAATATATTTATGTAGCTTTGAGAAAATGTCCCTTATTTCCAATGCATTTTGCATGTTAATATATGGACCTTGAATTTTTTCACCATGCACTAAAAATATTGCATCTTTAATCTCCTCTTCAGGTATAGGAAGCACAAGAAAGTTTCTTCCATCCTCATTTATATATGCATTACACTTTATATTAGCAAAGTTTGTAGTTTGATCATCATTAATAGTGCACTATAGTATAGTACAACTTCAATTTATATCGCTTCTAGTTTTGAATATACCAATTTATCTATTTTCCTAGTCCACCAATGTTCTATTGATTATGGATAATTTTGTCTTTTTAAAATTTAATTATACAATAATGATTATTTAGTTATTTTCTCAGGGTCCCATTTGGAATACCTACTTTCTCTACTACAAACAGATTAAATTTCGCATTGGAAAATCTTTTAACCGAAAAACACAAATTCAAAGGTAATTAGATTGACTAAACTAAATTATGTTACTTCTCTACTACTATTGTTATGTTGAATGGAGTTAGTTAGACGATGCTAATTTATAAAATGCTTGATAAAGAGGAAAATTATTGAAACATTGATAGCTTTCATTATGTTAATAGTTAATTATTAGTGGGTTTTCAAACTAAAATCAAATTTGCAAGTGATGGCTTGAGATTTGTCTTTGTTTTCATAAAGGTTTGAAGTTTCGGCAGGCATGCCGAAAATTCGTTCATCCCATTTCGGTTTTGGCATTGATTAAACTGGAGTTTGCTTAAAATTTCATTTCGTTTCCCATGCCTAAAAAATAAATAATTAAACTATTTCTAGTTACCTATTGTCCAAGCGTAATATAAATAACAGCAACTTGGAGCATCCATAAGGAGAAAAGAAACCGTAAGAACGAGTAAGGGAATCCCTCGTCCAATTTTAGGTTGATTTTAACGATTGGGCATGGTAGAAGAGAAATCAGACAAATATTTGTTTTAGGGGAAGAGAAACGAGCAAGGGAGTAGAGAAATCAATCAGGAAAGAGGGAAAATTGGACGGCGAAAGCTTTTAAATAAAGATGATGATTTTAGGGCTTGGGAATTAGAAGCTAATATTTTATTTTTGGATTGGGTTGTTTTGAAATAGTGGTTGGTTGAGATCTTTTTTATTGTAGAATATGCTTTAAATAAATGAGATGTAGGGTTTGTTAAGATATTTGACTATGTTAAATAATAGGAATTGTTGATTCATGAGTTTTGATTCATGACACAAGCTTCAGAGATCATACGACGAAATACAAAGAGAATACTATATGAAAGCGACAAAAAGAGAATAAACGTATATTGTGAACTACAAAGGAGACAAGACTACAATCCAGAGATTAGTATGAATATTTTATTTTATTGAGTCTTAGAATATTGTTAAAATCATTCCTCAAGTAGTCACACACACAAATTGATCCATGTTAATTTATACATATATAAGTGTACACTGTGCAAATAACATCAGGTCGGCTAACCGACCAGGATCCTCGGTCGACCGACCCTGTGTTATGTGCACAGTGACTTTCTGTTTTGTATACGTTTTTAAACTCAGCTGACCGGCCAGGTTTTCCGGTCGACCGACCAGAGAAAAACGGCTAGTTTTCTGAAGAGACGCGATCTTTTCATGAAGAGTAAGGTCCTCTATTTCAAGAGGTATGGACACTACTGTTGACTAAAACTATTCATGAAAGATTACAACTCTTCTACAATTATATAAACATATTCAATTCACTTCTACAATCACTAATTCATGTTTTAATTCTGAAATCTATTCTCTATTATTCTCTGCAAATAAAAAGCATTCATTCTCATTCAATATCACCAGAATCTTTTAATTAATTCATATACTTCGATTCTACGTGATTATCTTCCTTCTAAATCTTCACACACATACATACTCTTGAGGATTTGATTATAGGAAAGTTGTACTATCAAAAGACAATCAGTGTTATTCAGAACACATTCGTCAACAAACTATTTGTATTAAGTTGAAGTCCTCTTCGGCTGTTGAGGCGGAAAATTCCTGTTCGGCTGCTCAGGTGTCGTATACCTATTCCTCCGGGTTAAGTGAGGGGTTTAGTTTAAATCCAGAGGGTATTCTGGGACTGGACGTAGAACGGGAAGTTCAAACCAGTATAAAAATTCCTGGTGTCATTTTACTATACTGCTTTTATATTCCGCACTATTTATAGTATTAATATCATCTCTATACTCTGTATTATCATATATCCATATTACACGGTCCATAGCGCACTTTCATTTGGTATCAGAGCATGGTATTCTATCGATCGTCACAACATCATAGAATAATGGCTAGAAAAAGATCCGGTCGAAGTACAGCAAGCAAAAAGCCTGAAACTATTAGAGCAACGACCAATGAGGACTGTAAAAAGGTACTTTCTGATTTACAAATTTCAGTAAAAGATAATAATGAATTAGTTAGTATAAGCAATAAGATTTCAAAGCTTAATTTTATTATTTTAGAAAAGATGAAATCTGTTGAACTTGAAAATGAGAAATTGAAAAATGAGAAGTTAAAATTAGAAAATCAACTTGGTGATTTAAAGAATAATTTTATAACTCTTACAGATTTTCTAGATAAACAAAACACCATATTTGAAAATGAGAGAGAAAAATTTTCAAAAGAAAATTTTGATTTGAAAAGACAAAATGATTTATTACAATCCTCTTTAGATAATTTAGAATCTCAAAATTTCCTTCTCAAAAATGAGAACGGTACGTTAAAAAATGAGAATTCTGAATTAAATGAAAAAATGGATATTTTAAATAATAGTAATATTTCTTTTAAAAATAATAAGTGTGACTTTAAAGCTAAATTTGATAAACTCAACACTGAAGTCACAAAATTTAATAAAGGTCAAAATGATTTAAACATGATTTTATCTAGTTCTAGACCTTTACATAATAAAAATAGTTTAGGATATAATCATAGAAATAGCACTAGATACGCTTTTATGTATAATAAAAATGTTAGTGCTACTACTAAATTTCGAGTAAAGTCGAAATCAAATTTTTATCGAAATTCAAAAACTGCTATGACCAATAATGTTTATAATTTCTCTAGAAGTACAAAATCATTAACGAGAAATATGAATAAAAATTATCTAAGTATTTGGGTTCCTCTTAATTGGAAAAATAGAGAAAAATGCATTAATAATTATTTTGATATGGTAATCAATAATGAAAATTATATTTTTGAAGGTTCAACCACACCCAAATGGGTATGGTTTCCTAAAAATTAGGAAATTAAAAGAACCTTGGGTATCGCATGCTTTAAATGTTAAATATTTTTTGATACCTTACATTATAAGTAGTAATTACTTTGTTTTATATTATTCTATGTTAACACTTATGTAGAATATAATTTATGTCTATTTTTAGATGTTGTGTAGTAAGTAAACATCATTAATATTCCTATTTGGTTTGAGTATGTAATATTTAAACTCGATGTTTTCTTACTTGTGTTACATGTTCCATATTTCTTTTACATATTACATCTAGTAAGTATTCCTTTTTGTCGATGACAAAGGGGGAGAAATATATGAAAACTAACAAATTTTTTGCAGAAAAGTCGCCATATATTCAGGGGGAGAATTATAATATATATGTGAATATTACTTCGTCATATAAGTATTGTCATCAATCAAAAAGGGGGAGAATGTTGATTCATGAGTTTTGATTCATGACACAAGCTTCAGAGATCATACGACGAAATACAAAGAGAATACTATATGAAAGCGACAAAAAGAGAATAAACGTATATTGTGAACTACAAAGGAGACAAGACTACAATCCAGAGATTAGTATGAATATTTTATTTTATTGAGTCTTAGAATATTGTTAAAATCATTCCTCAAGTAGTCACACACACAAATTGATCCATGTTAATTTATACATATATAAGTGTACACTGTGCAAATAACATCAGGTCGGCTGACCGACCAGGATCCTCGGTCGACCGACCCTGTGTTATGTGCACAGTGACTTTCTGTTTTGTATACGTTTTTAAACTCAGCTGACCGGCCAGGTTTTCCGGTCGACCGACCAGAGAAAAACGGCTAGTTTTCTGAAGAGACGCGATCTTTTCATGAAGAGTAATGTCCTCTATTTCAAGAGGTATGGACACTACTGTTGACTAAAACTATTCATGAAAGATTACAACTCTTCTACAACTATATAAACATATTCAATTCACTTCTACAATCACTAATTCATGTTTTAATTCTGAAATCTATTCTCTATTATTCTCTGCAAATAAAAAGCATTCATTCTCATTCAATATCACCAGAATCTTTTAATTAATTCATATACTTCGATTCTACGTGATTATCTTCCTTCTAAATCTTCACACACATACATACTCTTGAGGATTTTATTATAGGAAAGTTGTACTATCAAAAGACAATCAGTGTTATTCAGAACACATTCGTCAACAAACTATTTGTATTAAGTTGAAGTCCTCTTCGGCTGTTGAGGCGGAAAATTCCTGTTCGGCTGCTCAGGTGTCGTATACCTATTCCTCCGGGTTAAGTGAGGGGTTTAGTTTAAATCCAGAGGGTATTCTGGGACTGGACGTAGAACGGGAAGTTCGAACCAGTATAAAAATTCCTGGTGTCATTTTACTATACTGCTTTTATATTCCGCACTATTTATAGTATTAATATCATCTCTATACTCTGTATTATCATATATCCATATTACACGGTCCATAGCGCACTTTCAGGAATAACCTACGTGGTCCAGTTTCAATATAATTGTTAAATATAATAACAATTGCAAAATTTAATGTATTTAAAAAATAACAAGATCCGAAACCGAGATTGTAACGGAATTTCCAAAATTACTGAAACAGAACTGAAATTTAGAAAATCTGTAATGACTGTAATGGGAACAAAAAATAGAATTTTAAACCTTATTCTCATTAAACAAATTGTAATTAGATGTGTAAAAATATGCGGTGACCAGGATACTAATTTTTGTTACCATTGTTTTAGATATTCAATCCAACTCCGGATTTGAAACTGAAATTTAGGGCATATATCAAAATGACAATGCAACATTGAAGTAGTACAGAATTTGAACCATGTGGTAAGTTAATAATACTTCCAATTGTATAGTAGTGTGAATGATTGTAAATACTGTCATTCAGCATATTTTCATTATAAAAGTTTTGTTCCATGTGTCTCTAGTTATAATAATGGATTAGGGTCATTCTTCCATTACCATTCAGTATTGAAGTGAAAAGAAATTGTCTTCTTAAGACTCAAGCGACTGATTATCAAAACATAGACGTTCGTAATGTCATCAGCACTATGCCAAAAAACCATCAGATGACAAATATGCTCTGTTGTCTGAAAGCATATCTATCTATCATTAAATCCGGTGCCGTCTCATTACATATCGGACCATAGATATGTCCAGTCGTCTGATATGCACTAACATAACCTAAAAAACTGTATATTGTCTGAAGTTATAGTATTATTTCTAGATTTTCCTATTAGACTACATATAAATATTGACTAATATGAATAAATTACACATATGTTGTTCACAGAATGAAATAAATATTTGCAGAATGAAGTAAATGAATCGTAGTGTTATTTAAACAAATATTTTATTCCAAATCAAATTCAAATAGTACACATTTGGCTTCCACTATACTTACATTTTCAAATACAATACAACTTTCACTCTCATATATACAACATTTCTCTACACTCTCGTATATAACATTTTTTACTCGCACTCACTCAAGTTTGTTTTGACGTTGATCTTGATTTTCTTACTCCAGCTTGTGTCCATCCATCTCCTGTACATGTCAAATAAACAATGTAGTAAAATGAAAAAGGAAACAAACCTAAATTGCAAAAATAAGATTGAATTTGAATATTAATATTGCCTTAATTTATGGATTTGTTTTCTCTTCATGTTTTAGACAGAGACAAATATATGTGCATGGACAACTTATGATATACACAATGTATGTGAATATCACAAGGCTAAGCATTGATTAAATCTCATGGATTGTTGCAAAGGTCAAGCTCGAAGGCTCAACAAAATGCAAACATGCACAAGGTCAAGCCAAGCCTCCTCAGGCTCAACTTAGGTGCACATATCATAAAGAAAATTTCAAAAATTCAACAAGGGTTGTTAATAGCTTAACCAGATCAATAAGGGAAAATGCCAAAAGTAAGTACAACAAACCAAACATGAGCATAACTAGAAACACACTCAAATGCACCAGGAACTTGGCGCACACACATAGACAACAAGGGAAGGAACCAAACCATCGAGCATACAAGGAAGCAAAACAAGTACAAGTTCAGACTATAACTCAGGAGTACATAATGTACATAGGAGCAGCTCAAGGCAACTCGAGTGTACATATGAACATACAACTACATATGAACATAGTACAAGATGAGCAACATGCACTAAGATGAAAACCAGGTGCAAGTGCAAGAGTATGTGCACTAATAAATGTGCAAGTATATACTAGTACATGGGTAAACAACCACAAGTTCTCACGGGTTAGAAAGTATATGAATCAAACCAAAGCATACATGCACAACATCTATCACAAAAAAAACAAATACAAGTGCAACACACACTCAGGAAACTAAGGAAAATCAAAATCAAAAGCAACTCAGTAGCAAAAGGAGCTAGTGCACTGCCCTGTTCAAGGCAGTGCCAGTCAGCACTGCCTTGAACAGGGCAGGGACAAGTGCGCTTACAAAACTATAAGTAGATAAATTAGTAGCCAATAATAAGTAGATAAATCAGCAGCCAACCAGTCAGCACTGCCTTATACGGCAGTCATGTACACTAAGGTGCAAGCAAGATAAATCGGTAGCCAACAAAACAAGATAAACTAAGGTGCAGTCATGTACAAGTAAATGATTTGTAGTAATGAACCAAGCACAAAGAAACTTGAACCAGCGAAACAATGAAGTGAACAAATCAGGTAAACCATCAGTATCAGAAAAACCAATCAGGAAACATAAACAAAGCTGAACAAGTCAGAATGGCATCAAGCCATCGATCAAAAATTAAAAGTCCTAAGTCCGAAATCAAAGGGATTCAACCAATGTCAAAAGTCATTTAAAAGATATTCAAATATATATTAGAGGATGCAGAATATATCGCAGTATATTCGAACAATGAACAAGTCATGCAAGTTTCAGATAATCATTCGATTAAAATATAGGGATTCAATCCCTACAAAAACCAATTTCATTATCGGCATTGAAATAAGTCGAGAACGATACAAAATCGAAAGGGGTAGAAATCATACCAATCAATTACCATTAAAATCTTTCGACGAAGGAAGACGACTCGAAGAATCAGCACTGAACAAGTCATATTAGGGTTCCGCCGCTTCGATTACCATTAAAATCAATAAAGGGACGCAGGCGATTTCATTATTAATCGACGCTTCGATTAGGAAACCCTAATTCCAGAAGACGGATTGAAGACAAAAGGAGGCCAAGTTTAGGGTTATGCCGATTTGCTTTTGAGAAGAGGGAAATAAATTTGAGAAGAGGGAAATAAATTTTGAGAAGACGAAATAGAAAGAAAGAGAAGAGGGAAATAATTAATGAACACACGGCCATGAAAATATTGAGTGGGAAACCAAAATATCGATATGGAGCCAAAACTAAATTTTTTGATAACTTCAATCAAACAACATATAAATATTGTCTGAAAACAAATGTTGTCCTATCACAATTGTGTCACACAACAGATGATTTTTCCATATGTTATGTGAAAAGTGGGATAGCAGAAAATTTACTATATGTTGTGTGATCGATGTTATCTGATTCACTTTGTGGCATAGTGAAGACCAGGATGACATTTACTTAGTGCTAGAAGATCAAGGAAGTTAGTGACTTGAGAATAGGGAGTCGGCGACAGAAGCTCCATTTTGATATCAAACCCAACAAAATCAACTTGTCATGCTCTTGTTCAAGTGTGTAGCAGTATGAATATGCATTTCAACGGTAATACTTGTTGAGAAGGTAGTAACAAAGAAGGATCATTGAGTCATAGATATAAATTCGTGTTATGTAATTATATGGACTCCAAAGAATAACAATTTTGGTTTTATATTCATACAATCTTAGTTGAAAAAACAATCATTATTCTTACATGTTGTTCACCGGCTTACTAATTAATTCGTGTTCTTTGGTATAACGTTTTACTAGGTGATTGTTTTTTCATGAATTGTATTATACTCGCTAAATTTCAATTGTTACCTAGGTATATTCTTGCTTTACATATACTAAGGTACCATCAACAACTTATAATTTTGTTTATGTTGCTTCGATTAGCTCAAAATTAGTTTATAATGAGGTACTTTGTTCGGTTCCAATTATTTATGCTATTTTCTTAATTGTGTTGCTATAAGTGAAGTGATGTCATTATATAGAATCTTTCGCTATAATAAAAAATGTACCCTAAAATAACATACTTCTAGAATTTCTTTGTTACAAGAGGAAATCTAACTTGCACTTCCCCAAGAAAGCATATTCCCTTGATTTTTCCTACCAATGAAATAAATTATGAAAGAAAATATGTTTTTTTATAGTTTTGTTTTCAATTTGGTCCATGAAACATTGATAATGGATTAGCAAAATAATTATGATGTTAGCTTGAATGGTGCATGCTGTAACTTAAAGGGAGTAACTTTGAAGCACTTTTATGGAAAACTCTATCACTAGAGAAATTTGGAGATAATAAGCTTGAATGTTCTAAGTTTAATACAAATCATCTGTACTTAAAAAAAACTACTATTTGATACTATAAACCTTCCATGTTTTTGTTTTATGTTTCTTTGGGAGGAACCAAAGTGGTTTTTCTAAATAAAAATATAGAAAAAGTATGATTGCTTAGTTAGGTATAATCTTTGTTGAGCCATGGACATATAAGTTGGAATAGGAAGATAACCTAATGGGAAGCTGCAGATAATGTATGTGGATGTGCAATAGTGATTGGTCGGGTTAATACTCTTTATCTTGGAGATGCTCATAATTTTTTTCTAACAAGTACTTTATTATATACTTTACCTTTTCTTCTTTGTTTTTCAACTCCACCCATCTACGCATATATGCTATTTTTTGCACAGTTATGTTTTGTTCTATGGTTTTATTGTTAGTTCCGGTACTATAATAGAGATGTAGAAATTTGTACTAAAGTAATAAATGATGTCAGATAGTGCATAAGTTAGAGTTTGAGAGTATTGCTATCTTTTTGTTTGCTTAAATGGCAGGATAAATGAATTTTCATCTGTGCAGTTAATGCCCCGCTATAACCCTTGTATATCTCATAGCGGATTTCTACCGCTACGATTTTTTCATATAGCCCCAAATATTGCCTTTCTGCTTTAAGCCCCGCTATTTCCGCTATATCCCGTTATTCTCGCTATATTCCGCTATTTCCGTTATATCTTCTTTAAAAGAAATGAATTGAAAAATGACATTTATGCATTATAAAAACTATGAAATTAATTTATTTAATTAAATTTTTATTATATTTTCAAAAATGAAAATACTCTAATATTCTACTAAATTCAATTATGTTATATAATAATTTTATGTTTATTTGTAGTATATTCACACAGGTTTTTATTTAAAATTATTTATGTATTAATTATAATTCAATTGAATGTTAATTTTTTTTAATTACCATTTATATATTTGTAAAAACATTAACTACAAGTTTTTTATGCTATTTTGGAGTCATCCGTTATCTCGTGCTATATCCTCGCTGTATCCCCGCTATGACTTTTTGCACCTCCGCCGCATTGAATCTGCCGAGCGCTTTAACTGCACAGATTTTCATATTTTGGTTGCTCTATGCTTTGTTTATCTGTTGTTTTTGATTGATATCCTATTTTGAGTACCCTTTTCAACGAGAGGGAGATATGGAAGTTTTGTAAATATAGTATTCACTAATAAATATAATGTTCATTCATTATTTTTGTAATGAAAAGGCTAGACTAATGTAACACCTTATTTGTAATGATCTAAAGTAGATGATTATTATTTCAAGGCTAAATAATAATGTCATTTTTACTGTGTTACTTTGTAAAATGATGTAGATATATTACTTGTGGAGCGAGTTTGTGCAAGTTATGATCACTTGTACAAATCAAAAAAATACTTGAAATGGTCAGAAGATGCATATACTAATTACTTAATTCAGAAAAGTAGAAAAGAAGTTATGGTACAGTATTATCATGTATATATAAAAAGGAGACTTTTGTTGCTGGTGACTGTTGAAACGAACACACATCTTTTGATCCCAACGGTCATACCCATTTGCTATTGGATCTAAATTCAAACACGAATGAGATATACCATTTTTCGGACGGAGTGCTGTCATGCACCCCGCCATTAGGTGCTGCCCTTTAGACCCCTGCAACCTAGTCAGGTTGAGCGCTGTCAATGAAGGCGTTGCCCCTGCACCCCTACTTTGGGAGGTTATCACTCCCTCCTGCCTAAGAGGGTTACCACTCTCTTTGGGCCCCTTTTCGTAGTAGAAATCAATTTAGACAATTTTATATTAACTTCCTACTGTTCTGAATCTAAAACATGATAAAAATCCCTCAATTTTATTTTGTATTATTAGCTTCAAATTTACTTCATGGGGATCATATGTGATCTTTAATTTTACTTCAAATGCTAACAGCTACGTGAGATCATAAGTTATATTGGATCATCTATAAATTGTTGGAAATCGTTCGATGATTCGAGTATTTTTTGTTAGGAATCGTTCGATGATTCGAGTATTGTGATGAGGAGATTATTGTACTTCTGACTTCAAGGATATACTATGTAGATTCTTTTAGACAATAGTTCAACTCAACAGGTATAAATAGCTTGTAGAACTATCGACTTTAGGATTCAATGCAGCCTTGAAATAGCGTAACAAGATTCAATGTTTGTATGATTTTGATCCGACCAAGAATACTAATTTGATAATTTATGATAATGCAAATTAGAGAAGAGATAGAGAAGAAGAAGAGAATTATGAATTCATAATGCTTTTAGGTGTTTCGAATTTCAGGATTTTGAAATGCTCCACAGGCGTGGCAAATTCAGGGAAGAAGTACTTAAAATTGCAACAGTTTCTGGGTGTTGCTATTTATAGTTGTAGAGAGGTGCATGTTCGCTGTGATAAGACGCGTCCGTTTATATGCAACAGTCATGTTTCTCGTCCGTGTTTATTCGTTTGAATACAAACATCCTGCAATTCTAATAGTTACTTCTCCCTTCAATTCTATCCATCTAAATTTGAATTTAAATCAGCCTAAAAGTAAGTCTGCCTAAGCTATTGCCCAAACCCAAACCTAAACCCCGACCCGGCCCGGTCGTATTTGGCCCGGTTCGGTTCAGTCGGTCAGACGGACGGGTGGCGGCGGCGCACGCGTGTTGTGGTGGTTATGTATGACTTTCATACTCGTAATAAAGAAAACATTTGTATGCCTAAAAGGCCCAACTTTCTCTTAAGGAACCTATATTTAACAAATATAGTTCCTATAATTTCTAGGATGTAGGACTATTCCTAATCCCACTTTCTCTTCTTCTTCTTTAATTTAAACCGCAATGCCCAATGTATTTTGAAAATTTACAACAATTTCCCCTCATTTTCAAAATAAGTGAAATAAATAAAATAGACGACTGCATCACTAGAGTGACTGCCTACGATCAAGTGGGATCAAGCCAACGTAGTTCCAAGATCAAGTATTACATCATCGTGGAAATCAATACATAAATGATAGGTATATTTTGGATTTGAACCTTCAATTAGTATAAATTGTTCAAAGTTCTGTCGAGGTATATGGTGAACATATCTTGAACCAACTACCCCTTGTGATAGTACCGGAACAGTCACACATACTATTTCCATATATAGAGTGTTCTATATGTTCAACACATTAATGACCATGTGCTCAAATCCTAAGTTCATGAGTCTACTTCAAAAAGTAGTCTTACTTTCTTAGAAAATGACCTAATTTCCATACTCATATAGGTAAGTCCTTTAAGGTGTTTCTGTGATACACCTGGTGATTTTAACTAGACTTATTAAGGATCTTCATCCATCTTCTTTCATGTGGAATCCAACACCAATGATGGGCAATTTGTTTTAGTGTTCCAAATCATTCTCTTAACTTGTTGGTACCCATTGAACTTTGTCTATCCTTTTCAAGGCATAAATGAGTTTCTGTTAAGGATGATCAACCTTCATTCACAGACCTTTGCCCCATTTCTTTCGATTTAATAGAAACCATGGCCTTTGGAAGACTCTTAGTAAATGAGGCAGACAAGTTTTTCTTTGTTTCTACGTAATAGACACTGATTACTCCTCTTTTAAGTAATTGTCTTATCATCTGATGTCTAAGACTTACATGTCTAGACCTTCTATTGTATGTTTTATTAGAAACATTATATATCATAGCTTGATTGTCACATTTAATCAAGACTACCGATGACGGCTTCTTCCACAAAGGTATTTCTATTAATAAATTCCTAAGCCATTCTGCCTCCTTGCTTGCATCTACTAATGCAATCAATTCTAACAGCATAGTTGAGTCAGAAACACATGTTTGCTTCTTGGAACACCAAGACACAACATCTCCTCCTAATGTAAATATCCATCCAGTCATAGATTTGAATTTAAATTCTACATTGTTCCATGTAGCATCACTGTATCCCTTTAATATAGCAGGCTATCCTTTATAAGAAAGACCATAGTCTATGGTACCTTTCAAATAAGCTAAAGCTATTGAAATTTCTTTCCAGTATTCCATACCTGGATTACTCGTCAAACGACATAATATGCTAATAGCATGTGCTATGTCAGGTCTTGTGCAATGCATAGCTTACATAAGACTCCCAATAATATTGGAATATTCTAGTTTAGAAATAGCATGTCCGGTATTCTTCTCCAATTTAATACTAGGATCTAAACGAGTTGATGCTGATTTGTCATTTTAATGACCATATTTATTGAGAAATTTCTCGATATAGTGAGATTGGATTAGTACCAGCTCTTTCTCTTTTCTTAGGATTTTAATCCCTAAAATTACATCAGCCTCTCCTAGATCTTTATATCAAATTTAGTGGATATAAACTTCTTAGTTTATTTCACACAAGATATACTAATCCCAAATATTAACAAGTCATCAATGTATAAACATATCATAATACAACCGGTTTCATCTGATTTCTTATAGATATATTTATCAACATCATTAACAATGAAGCCTTGTGTTAATGCTATTTTATCAAACTTCTCATGTCATTGCATGGGTGTCTGCTTCAGACCATAAAGAGATTTTATCAGTTTACAAACTTTCTTTTCTTGGCCTGAATTTATAAAACCATCTAGTTGTTCCATGCATATCTCTTCTTCTAAATCACCATTTAGAAAAGCGGATTTGACATCTATTTGGTGTATTACAAGTTTATGAATGGATGCAAGTGCTATCAAACAACAAATCGAAGATATGCAAGCAACTGAAGTGTATGTTTCAAATTAATCCACTCCATATCTTTGCTTAAAACCCTATTCTACTAATCTGGCTGTAAATTTATCAATGGATCCATCAGTATTCAAATTTTTCTTGAATATCCATTTACATCCTATTGGTTTAGTACCAGGAGGTAAATCAATCAAAATTCAAGTTTGGTTTACCAAAATTGAATTCATTTCACCATTGATAGCTTCTTTCCAGAAATCAGCATCTCTGGAACTCATAGCTTCAGAATAAGTTTTCAGGTCACCGTTTACATTCATTACGTATCTAGTGATGTTAGAAATTTCATTCTTACTTTACAAGATATGTAATGAAGTCAGGACCATAGTCTTTTTCTATCCTTGCTCTTTTACTTTTCCTTCATTCAGTATCCTCTTCGGGTATTGAAACATTATCGTTGTTTTAAGAAGATGTATAATCTTCATCATTATTATCATTAGTTTTAGTATGTTTTGAACTAGATGATGCCAATGGATTCTCGCTAGTTTGATGTTGGGCTATATACTTGTTTTCAAAAATTCTACATCTACAGACTTAATTACTTCAAAAGTATCAAAGATAATAAAATGATAAGTTATATACTGTTAAGAGAAGAACCTATGAAAGCACACTTAAATGTTCTATTTCCTAATTTTGGCCTTTTGGGATATGGTTTTCTAACATGCACTAAACATCACCAAAGTTTAAGTCTTGATAAGTTAGGTTTTCATTTAAACCATTGTTCATAAGAAGATACATTTCTTTTTTTCAAAGGAACTATGTTTAAAATATAACATGCAGATAAAATGGCATCGCCCTGTAAGGTGTTAGGTAAATTTGAGCTAATTAGCGTAGCATTAACCATTTCTATATTTTTTCTTTCAGCAACTCCATTTTATTAAGGGGTATAAGGAGCAGTACACCGATGAATTAATCCTTGTTGTATACAAAATAAGTAAAATCATTTGAAAAATACTCACCACCAAACGATTAGAATGTAAAACTTTTATTTTAAGCATTTCAACTTCAGCCTTGAAAATATTAAATTTATCAAAGACTTCATCTTTTGGTTTCATTAGATAAACATAAGAATATCTAGAGTAATCATCAATAAAAGTGACATAGAATTTATTTCCGCCATATGTTCTATGACCTTTTAAATCACCAACATTGCTATATACAAGATTAAGCAGACTAGTCTTCCTTTCTATAGATTTAAAAGATTTTCTATGTATCTTTACTTGAATACAAATTTCATATTTAGAGATGGAGTCAAAATTACAATCAGAAATTAGTCCTAACTTATTTATATTTTTAAGTGAACCATAATTAACATGTCCTAATCTAGCATGCCATAAATCTACATAATCAACGATATAAGCAGAAGCTTTCTTTATTAAATTCAACTAAATCATGCCGTTACAAGAATATCCTTGTCTAATGAACTTTCCATTCTTGGATAATACTAATTTGTCAGACTCATATACTAACTTGAATTCTCCTTTGTTAAGAAGGTATCCAGAGACCAAAATCTTGCAAATATTAGGTACATGAAAAACATCACCCAAAGTGAGAGTCTTTCCAGAAATGAACGGGAGTTCTATAGTGCCTTTGCCAATCACTTTGCTGTGAACATTATTTGCTCCAGGAACTTGATTTTCATCTCCGCTAATTTCTTCGTAATTATAGAGACTACGGTCCTTGCATATATGAATAGTCGCTTCAGTGTCAAGCCACCAATCATTTTCTATGCCCCAACGGAATTTTCTTCTTGCACTACTTCCACCAATTAATATGTCTTTGACCATATTTTCTTCATTTGTTTCTTTCGTGGACGACAATTACGAGCATAATGGTCGGTCTTGTTACATAAAATAACAAGCGGCTTTCTTCTTATCTTTCTTAGAATGATTTTTCTTCTTAAACTATGTCTTATTCTTAGGCTTTAACGAATTTATCACTTCAATATTATTTGCCTTAGAATGAGACTCGATTTGCGGATTATCATTTAGTTCTCTTTTACGAGAGTCCTCTTCTATTCAAAGAGGATGTTGTAAATTCTCTAAATCATAATCTGTCTCCGCGTGTTTCAATTTTTTTTATAATCATTCCAAAAATGAGGAAGTCTAGAAATTATAACTCCAACAACAAAGGATTCAGGGAGTTCAATCTAGGCATCTTTAAATTGATTTACTATATATATAATTTCACCAACTTGTCCAATAATGGACTTATTTTCATTCATTTTAAAATCCATAAAATTGCATACTAGGAATTTCTTGTTGCTTGCTTCGAATATTTGATATTTACTCTCCAGTGCAGTCCAGAGTACTTTTGCTGTTTCCTGACTTCTATGTGCATTGTACACAGAAGTAGAAAGTGCGGTGAGTATGTGTCCTCTACACAGTAAATCATCTTCTTTGTGCTTCACACGTTTCACTTTCAACTCATCCGTTTCTTTTGAAGTTTCTTCGGTTATAGCCTTTGAATCATCTTCAAGAGTACAGAAGAGTTTGACGGTGATAAAAAAGAACTTCATAATTTTTTTCCATCGTGTGAAGTTTTCGCCATCAAACCATTCCAGTTGATTCATGACTTGCAGGAATATGATGTTGCTTGAACTCGAACCATCCATAGTTGGAATTATTGTCTAAAATTGTTGGAAATCATTCAATGATTCAAGTATTATTTGTTGGAAATCGTTCGATGATTCGAGTACTGTGATGAGGAAACTGTTGTACTTCTGACTTTAAGGATCTACTGTGTAGTTTTTTTAGGCAATAGTTCAATCCAACAAGTACAAACAAGTTGTGAAACTATCGACTTCATGATTCAATGAAGCCTTGAAACAGCGTAACCAGATTCAAAGTTTATACAACTTTGATCGGCCAAGAACACTACTTTGATAATTTCTGATAATGCAAATAAATTAGAGAAGGGAATAGAGAGGAAGAAGAGAAATATGAATTTGCAACACTTTTAGGCATTTCTGATTTCAGGATTTTGAAATGCTCCATAAGTGTTGCAAATTCAAGGAAGAAGAATTAATACTGCAACAGTTTTTGGGTGTTGCTATCTATAGTTGCAGAGAGGTGCTTTTTCGCTCAGAGAGGTGCATTTCCATTCGTATGCAACAATCACGTCTTCCGCCCACGTCTATTCATTTGAATACAAACTTCCCACCATTCTAACGGTCACATCTTTCGCTAATTCTATCCATTTAAATTTGAATTTAAATCTAGCCCAAATATAATTCTACCTAAGACTATTATTCTGACCTAAACCCAAACCCAAACTGGTTCGATTCGATCGGTCAGATGGACGTGGAGCGGTGGCACGTGCTTGTGTAGTGGTTATGCATGACTTCTCTTCTCACAATAGAGCAAACATTTGGGTGCCCAAAGGATCCAACCTTCTCTAAAGAAACCTATATTTAACAAATATAGTTTCTATAATTTCTAAGATGTGGGACTATTCCCAATCCCACCGCCTCTTCTTCTTCTTTAAAATAAACCCCAATGTCCAATTTATTTTGAAAATCTACAACATAAATTTCGTTTTAGTAAATTTACGATCCATAGAATTTGAAGTAAGTCAGCCAACTTTTGTTCATACTTCTATTTCAAGTTTATGACTGTAAATTTGCATAGTGTATGTTTGCAATTCAATGTTTACCGAGAAACCAAATTGAGTGTTCTGCATATTTGTTCATACTATTTTATACTAGAAAGAAGTTAGCTCAAATATTATCTAGACAAATTCTACTTAGACGGAAGAATTTGCTGAGTTAGCCCTCTTAATTTTAAAAAAAAATTGGACAAAATTATCCTTATTAAATTTACATATTCATTTATCTTTTCTCTCTTTCTCATCATATTCTGCCTAAAACCGCCTAACTATTAAACCTTTCTACTCCAAATTTTAGCTAGAACTCAAATATTTGGAATGAATTAATGGATCTTGACGATGATAGTGCGAGGCGACATGAATCAGAACCGTTAAAACTAGAATTTAATGTTTTATTTAATTTCTTTATGTTTGATGAAATTGCCCATGTCGTAGAAAGATTGGGTGAGATAATGATTGTATAATCACGGAATGACAATGTGTGGTTTGTATATCAACCACGTAGGATCAATGTGAGGCTAGCTTTGTTAACTCGCAATGCCACTGTGGGGTAGAGTATGCATCCACGTAAACCGACTACGCGATTGAAAAACAATTACCCACATCCCGACTTTGTAGTAATGTAATCTTATCCTGAAATTATATTAATTTGGTCGACGTTTGCGTTATTTGGTGGAGTGGTCTTTGGAACAGTGGAAATCTTTCACCGAATAGTTTTTTACCAGTTAAAGGTGTTTTGGAATTTTTTTACTCGGTAACCTCAGGAAAAACTAAAATATGGTTGTTTTTTCATATTTTGTGGGGATATTCAGCAAGTTCATGTAGCATATTATCTATTACATAGGGTGTTTGCGACGAACGGTAATGAGACATTTAAGCGGGGAATATGAGCGGGATATTTGAGTGGGAAGATTGGTTAACGGAGAATGCGTTTTGCGGCTACGAACGTGTATCTAAACGGGGTATTTGAGCTGTGTTTTTAAGTTGTGATTTTTAATTTAATAGATTTATAATTTATTATTTGTTTTTTAATAAATAACATGTGTCAATATTTGAAAAATAAATAAATAAATTGAAAAATTATAAATTGCTTCGATTCAATTCAAACCAACTCCATAATGTAGAGCACTTTGATATGATCGCAACGTAAAAAACGACGTCTCAAACAGATCTCGTTTGCACAAGTTATTAATTTTGTAATTCTTTTAAAATATAGATTGAAATTTAATTTAATTATTAAAACATTATAATCTCCGCTCATGTTTTAAGCAAGAAAAGAACTACACGTCTCTGTTTTTGATGTTGTTATAAAAAAAATCCCCGCAGAAATGAATATGCAAATTTGATCCCTATTTTTGAAAGGGAGAATTAACTTAAAAGGACAAAAATTTATATATTTTTAGCCTCAATGACACGACCTCAATATTTTAACCACAAAGACAAGCATTCTTCTAAAAATTAATCACAAGGACAAACATTCTTTTAAAATTATTCATATGGATAAACATTCTTTCAAAACTGCTACCGAATTAAAAACCGATACCTAAAAACTGCTACCGATAACTACAAATTGATACCTAAAAACTGCTATCAATAACTAAAAACTGATAACTAAAGAAAGCCGTCCTTCAGGCTAAAAAAAACTAAAGATCTGTCTTTGAGGCTAAAACGTTAAGAAATTTTGTTCTTGACAATGATTTCATGTTTTTTTGGAAAAATTAAAACGCAAGGTGCTTTGTAATTTTTGAAAATTTTGAAACTTTCGAAAATTAAAAAAAAGCAAGTTAACATACTGATTTAGAAAAAACAAAAAAATAATTTACATAATCAGGGCTCTAAACGCAGCAATGGAAACGGGGAAGCAAAGTCTGCGAACGCTGCCATATTCTTCTATGCTCGCGCTAAACCTCGAGCTAAGCGCGTTAAATAAACATCGTAATCAACAATTCACTAATTTCCCAAATATTTCGTCGGTTTCTTTTCCTTAGTAACAAAGAAATCGATATCCCCGAACCTCTATATGAACACTCAGTAGTCCTAATTTCAACAGATAATTAAAAGAATAAAAATAAATAAAGGGGGATGGAGCAGCAAGCTCTGCTATCAAATGTGAAGCGAGGAGATGAAGCTAGTGACACTAACGATTCGTTAAGATCTTATCAGTACATCGGAAGGATGACGTCATTCAACGCTCCGTCGAGAGGAGGCGACGGTGTCAGCGTTGACGAAGTCAGATCTGCTTCTGTTTTCTCTGATCAGAATCCTCCTAATTACTATCCACCGTCCATTCATTCTGGCCTGCTCACTCCTTCTGTTCAATCTGATCGCTATCAAGGTTTAAATTTTCAACTTCTCCCAGCAATTAAAATTTATTTTGGTTCTGGGATATGTTTTGAATTATTTATTGGTTTTATATTGGGGAGGTTTAGCTTAAGAGGGAATGATCATATTTGTCTTGTTGATTCAAATTGATAATAAATAATTACTGCTGTTCTTGCCAAAGTAAACGCAATAGCTGAACGTTAAACATAGCTATATCATATGCGGGTACATTTTTACCTGATGCAGGTTACAGTGGACGTGTGTTCTTTCAAATAAAAGAAATTAAATTAGCCTGTCCCATGTTTTAGCCATATTGATGCACCGAAGCTTATAGAGTTTTGTTTTCTGCTTTCCTTTCAATATGTCATATCTTACGATAATCCATGCCGTACAGATCAAGCTATTGTACATCAAGGAGGATATGGTGGTGATTTATATGGAGGTTTCTCTCCAAATCAGCATGTGAGGTTAGAATATATATGTATTGTGTTTTAAAAAACAGAAACTTAGTTAGCATCTGTCCACTAAACATGTATTTCATAGGACAAGTTATGAACTTATGATTATAATCATATATAAATGTATCCACCATATTGCTGTGCAGGCCAGCATTAGATGCTGTTGAAGTACGACAACTACTTATTGATCATGTTGGTCATCGTTGTTGTTGGGCGAGTCAACCAGCTAGAAAGTGGAGTATTTCTGCAATTGAGGATTGCAATGTATATGTTGGGACTTTAGAAACTTTTATAGAGGAAAGAGAAGTTGTGAAAGAAACCGAGCCATATGAAGGTGGAAAATTTGATGGAAAAGATAATGGACAAGAACCTGGATTATGGGAAATTGATCTTAGGTCCGAATTTCCTCAACTGTTTGTTCCTGAAAAAGAGACTAGGGTGATTATACCTCATTCGGAAGCTAAAGAAAAATGCTCAGGTATGATTCACTTCGCTATTGCATGTCCGGATAAAAGAAATCGAAGTAGAAATATTGATTGGATATATTAAGCGATTAACCATCTTCTGTTAAATATTCAATCTTGAAAATTATATTCCCTCGACCATCTTCTATAATATGGTGTGCAAAAAGTATTTTTGAAAGAGTTGATAGAAATATATCTTTTGGCATCAAAACTTTCATGTGTATATTCATCCAAAAATTCTCCCAATTCCCAAACGTTAATTATTTGCTTTATTTACATTTGTTTTGGGTCAAAATGCAATTTATTCATATTGATTACAGGTTAATAAAGGTTTTATGCTGCTAAATTTGCATTATGTATATATATATATGTGTGTGTGTGTGTATATATATATATATATATATATATATATATATATATATATATATATATATATGCGTGTGTGCGCGCGCGCGCGTGCGTGCGTGCTTGTAACATCTCCATTTCAAAATCAGAAAATCAATGTCGATTATGCTGTCATCGTCTTATGCTCATCTCTTCGGCAGTGGGAACATCACATACTTGGCCTCTTCAACCAAAAGTCACATGGGTTCATAATGATGGTTGCATAGACTTTGGTTACCATCAGTTACATACGATGAGGGCATTAGCTTAAGTCATTTAATTAAGCGACGGGTGCTATCGGGTCTTCCCATCGTTTATACGACAGACACTTTGGTCTTAGGCCTATTCGATCATAGAGAATCATCGAGTTATCTCATAGGTTGCATTAGTTAAACTGTCACCGTGGCATCAAGGTACTATCAGCTTGGCATTTTTGGTTGTGCAATGGGCACTTCGTGTTTATCATCTGTTATATGCGATAGTGTCTATTGAATTATACGATAGGTACCAAACATGGCATGCCAATGGGCACATCGTACTTTCCACTGTCAGCTACTTTTATCACATGATGGTTATAATTTGATGGTACTATCGCTTATGCAATGTGTATACATAGCATGTTTCCGATGGGAGCTTATATCCCTTAGATGATAGGTCATTCATGTTTTAAAGAAGGCCCAAGCTTTTTTTTATGGGTGTTTGACGATAGGTATTTCTATTGAGTTGAAAATTACCATATTTCTAAACTTATGAATATGACTACTAAAATTAGCGATTGTAGCTTCTCTTTAAAAGTTCACTAAGTGATAGTAGCATAGCTTTAACCAAATTGTTCTCATCACTTATAGTGATAGGATCATAATAAGTTAGGTGATAGGTACAGCATTCATATTGGAGATAAGAACATAGTGACAAATCTGTAAGTAAGTGTTAAACCGATTTATTACCTAATAGAATAATTTTTTGACTTAACTTTAACACTAGTCATATTTGATCATTTGTTATTTTTAAATTGCAATAATAAAGGCCTGTCATGGTCAGTAATTATCTCCATTAAATTCTTAATTAATTCTTTAATTAAGATAAATCGTTACACTACCATTAATTCATATCGATTACAAAATTTATGGGAAAATTCACAGAAATTCGCACACGTTTTCTATCTCCAATAATTTTTTGGATCAAAATGTTAATTTCTTATATTTATTAACATTATTTTAAAGTCGATATCTTTATATTTTCATCTTAGAAAAATTATAATAATTATTATACTCGTGAGAAAATTATGAAATCCAAAATCATCTCTGATTTAACATTATAAACCAGATATGAAAATGTCAAATGATTTACTCAAGTTATACTTTTATTTTGGTTATTAAGTTAATCATTTATCCTCAAAACTCATAATTATTCATTCTATCATCATAAAAACATGTCTATAATCATCGTAAACATCAAATAAGAATTAGATTTAAATCTAAATAGTTTGGGATAACAAAAGGTTATAATATTACTAACTTAGGTGAAGAAGATTGATTAATTTCTTTTCCTCCTTGTAGAAATCAAAACTTTACTTTGCTTTTACATTTCTTCCGCTTTTCCTTGTGTTAATGGTGGCCTCTCCTTAGGGTTTATGTTTTTTTCCTTATATTTTGAACATAGAATGGAGAGAATAGAAACGTTCCAAGAAATATAGGGTTAATATCATAAGATTTGGGATCTCATATTGCCTAATCCGTTGATTCCTTGACATCCCTTATTACATTAATATCCACATCATTCTACTTCATATAAGTTAAACTATGGTCGAAAATTACTTATGTAATTATTTTTTATCATTCTTTATATTTTAATTTCATCGCACCATTATTATTAAATAGGGGGGATTGGAGAGAAGAACAAACTCTGGGAAAAAATTTTTAGATCGGAGGACATCAAGTTTTATTTTTGGTCAAGTTTTATTTTTACGCTGAAGGACAAATGTTTGTTATAACTATACAAAGTTTGTCCTTATGCCTATTTTCCTCTAATCTAATTATCCAATATTTAGTTTAATTAACCATATAAGTGTTGATCTCTTTATCAAACAAATTATCAATTGAGCAATTAAATTTACCTGTTAATTTGAATCAATTTATTTACAATAACATTTTGATAATTGAATCACTACGAAATATGGTATGCTACGTCTTGCCTATCTAAAGAATATTTGTTGTGACATACTAGCAGGTGCTTCTACTCTCCACCCTCAATTTTTTTGTTAAGTTTTTAGTAACTTTAGAGGCAATATGGGGTCTTTTTCAGAAATTACACGGCTTTATGAAAGCCGGGTATGTTCTTATATTAAATTTCAGCCACACAAACATTTCTCGTTTACCTCCCAGTCACATGTTCAAACATGGAAGGGATATGCTTACCCCATCTTAAGAAAGTTGGCTAAATCAATTGGCTTGAGTTTCCTCACTCGGACCGCCCAAGGCAGACCTATTGGGGGTCTGCACTATAAAACAGTCCCCCTGCTGATAGTGGCCTTAATTTCTTGTCTGATCTTGCCTAGATCCACGAGGTTAATTGATTATTTCATCTTAATAAAAAATATCTCATCACTTATGCTACTTGTTTTGATTAATCTTTAGATATGTGTTCAATCATATATACTTGCAGATTGTGATGGTCGAGGAGAGATAACCTGTCCTAGTTGTAATGCTAGTCAAGAACCCGGATTTTATAAGCCAAATCAAATGACACAATGTCTCGTATGTCATGGAAGGGGATTGATAGCTCATAGAGATGGTTCAGACACAATGTGAGGAATTAATCTATAGCACCATTATATTTTCTACATATAGATACTTTTTTGTTAATGTTATTTGATTTCAGCTGACGGTCAGATTAGTCCATTAGGTTAAAACACACAAACACTCTCTCTCCCTCTCCCTACACCTCAATTTCGCTACACCTCTAATCCCCTGATTTGCACCCCAAGTTCCGATTCAAATAATAACACTTTCTCTCTCTTGCCTCTGCCCTGTATTATTTAATTCAGCAAGATAGATAAAGTACTATGTTCAAATTGGAACTTGTGGTGAAAATCAAGGGGGATTAGAGGTGTAGCGGAATTGAAGTGTAGCCTCAATTTGGCTATACCTTTAATCCCTTTGATTTCCACCCGACATTCCGTATTAAATAATACTACTTTAGTCAAATCAAATCACAAAAATATCTGACAGTTATAGTTATGGTAATATAAACGATAATATTAAGAGGGGTAATATTTCTGATTCATTCCAACCATGTTTTGTACAATGTTGGCAGCTATGGAGATTGGAGGGTATATGACAATTTTTTCAAAAACCAGAAGTTTACATTATTTATACAAATTTGGTTTCTTGCAGATGCAATATGTGCAATGGCATGGGCAAACTGCAATGTGTAATGTGTGCCTCACGTGGGCTGATAAGCTGCCATGCATGTGATGGGAGAGGTTCTGTGCTCACAAAAAATGTTGCTCTTGTCAGCTGGTAAGCAGTATATTTTGATCAATACATGTTATACCGATGGATGCATTTTTATCAGGTAAAAATAAATGAATATGTAGTTATATCTCCCAGTAAGATATTCTCACTTTTGTACATTGTTGGACAAATGATGGGCTTCAGTGTATTTTATTTTTCTTTAGATTTTGCTAGGTTTCACATAATATGTTATAAGTTAGTGATTTTGTGGCTAACCGAGCGAGACCTACTCACCCTAAAACCTATCATATCATATACTTATATGGCAATTTGTCCCGATTAACTTGAAAAAAGAAGTTCGAAACTCGAATCACTTTCTCAATTTTATTGTGCGATGAACTCAATTACTTCAAACTTTACCATTCTTTTTAGTAATACATGAGCTTATTATGTGCAGGCGCACACTGTCAAATCGCAAAGTCAGCACCACCAGCGGTGCTGCATCAGTTCCCGATGAAGTTTTCCATAAAGCTCATGGCTTCCAACTCTACAACACACAAGCTTACCAGTGCATGCCTGCTTATTTTGCAGATTCATATTTACTGAACAGATTTTCTTCAGAAATCATAGCAGAACGCTCTGTTATACCTCCTGCTTCCAGAGTTATTTGTGAAAGGCATATGATATCGATTGTACCCGTAACACGCGTGACCATGTCGTATCGTAACAAATCGTTTAGTTTCTACATTATTGGAGTTGATAGAGAGGTGTATATAAGGGATTATCCTTCCAAGTATTGCTGGGGTCTTTGTTGTTGTTTGGAGTGGTTGAAAATCTAGTTTTTAAATGGTACATTGCCTAGCTACTATATTATGTGTGTCGCTTTTTGCTGCATTGTGCCTAGCTACTATATTATGTGTGTCGCTTATTGCTGCATTGTGAATCTGTGAGATATATAAATTGATGTAATTGGTGGTGAAATGGATATTTTTTAGATAGTCGTCTGTATTGTAATTGTTTTCAGATCGTAAATTCGGAGCAATGCTAAAGAGAACTTATTGCGATTCCCTTTTTTTATAGCATGAATAGGCAAAAAATGTACCAGTAGAAATCTATCGGCAAGTAAACTATTGAAATGACATGTATTTTCTGTAACGAGTAGAAACGTCAAAAATATGGTTAATACCAAGCATACGGAAAACTACTACGGTTATTTATTAATTTATTTAATTATTTTATTGCATGAACTTTGAATTAAAATGACAGATTCGCTGATGAATGCAATCTGATTAGCATTCTTGTTTACCCCACTCAGATATGAGAACCATACGTCCTCCATTACTGTTAGAAAATAAGCGAGTTTAATTGTATTTTAATAGCAGTGAAATACAAACGGTATAAAAATTTGTTGAAGAAAATAAAAATTATGATTATAGAAAAGTGAATTGTTATTAAATTTGTCTTTCTTGATGTTTAAGCGTGCAAGGTTTGTGAGGAAGATCAACTTGGACTTGAACAATTTCGTTTCACACCAAAAATACTTTTAACTAGTTCGAATCCATGTTTCGCACATGTGATGAAAATATTGTAGTTACGTGGCAAATTGAAAAAAAGGAAAATCATTGACATAAGGAATAGAAAGTGAATAAGGTAAGCGACCAACAAGCATAGTAAGTAAGAAAACGTTAAACCATAATTTTACGATATTGAACAGAAGCATAGTGAAATATACATGGAAATGGTAACCAAAGGTACATAAGTAAGTCTTCTTTTAGTTGTAAATTTAATTACTGGATTAATTAAATTTTTTGGATTTTGCATTATTAAATTCTGAACAAAGATTCAGAACTGGTACGGCATCATTGTAGCTAAGTCAGTACATGCTCAACTATCAACATTAGTTTGAGAAAAAATCAGAAGAAACAGATGTTGGCGCACCCCGTGAAAGGAAATCACCTTTTGATATCAATGTACATGAGGTTTAGGTATAAAAAGAGTATATGTTAATAAGTAGCCGCATAGAATTTCGTTAACAGAAGATTGTTTAAAGTAGTGGCCATCTTAGTTGTATACTACTGATCAAAATTTCAAAACTGATATAAATAAAGTTGGTTTGCAACGAAATTAAAAGTAAGACCCCAAAAGCTTGTGTTTGGGTGTGGCATAAATACACAAAATTTTAATATTGTAGTATACACGCTGCAATTTGTTTCAGTAAAATAATAGGATCCAAAGCTCTTAGCAGCATTAAGCAATAGAATAGGAGACCAAAAGCTGTCAACAGAGTTGAAATGTATATGTGAACAATGTTACATGACGTGTATACAAAAACAGAGATCAATCAGTTATAAACTCCTCACACAAGTTTACAAATCAGATTTCTACAACATTGGAATTGTGTATCAGTAATTTTGAACAATAACTATTGTTGTTATGAATTTACAATAATAAACTATAGCAATAACAACAACAAAGTGTCGTGTTAAACTATAACGATAAACAATCGTTGTACTACTTTGTAGAAACAGTACAACTTCGAAACGGAAAGATTACAGAATGATGTGTATATATATAAATAAACAAGAAATCTAACCGTATGAAGAAGGAAATTTCGTCTAAGGCTTGCCGTAACAATTTCCTTAAGACTTTATTCAAAGTTTCCCAAGATACAACAGACGTGATCTGCTCGAGATTGTGGTGTGTACGATCATGTGTGATACGTAGGACCGCTTGGATTTTAGAGGTTTCAGAAACGAAAAGGAAGAAGAGAAAAAACGGAGTAGAAAAATGATCAGGTTTCCTGCTCCTTTTATAAGCGAATTCCCGACGGTAATATCCGTTGGAAAAAAACCGCGTCTCTTCGTTTTGAATTTTGCAACACTTTTCGAATTCACAACGTCTATTTCCATTTGGAAAAAGCGGCGTCCATTCAATTAGTTGCAATGGCCGTTTCATTTGGAAAATCCGCATCCATTCAATTATGACTATTTAACAACCAGCAGTCGCTTCTGTTTAAATTTAAACAGTAGAAAACTGTTCATTTTTGTACAGCAAAAATATAACACGGTCCACTTTTATTGGACCCATACCCGGCCCGGCCCGGTTCGGTACGGGACAGGTGGGCGGCGCCGCGCGCGCGCGTGTTAGTCCATGGTCATATAGGTTCTCCCAGTCGTACAAAATTACTTGACCCTGAGGGCCAATATGGGTTTAAGGGAAATAGTATATAAGCATGAATATTAACTTATTTTTGCCGATGTAGGACAATATCTCATTCATCACTATAAAGGGCCTCTAACAATCTCCCACACGAATGACGATATATGTCTCCCCCACACAAAGTGTAATATCACACAGTTCATATAGAAATAATACTATATCGAGGATAAGTAGATATTTCACTTTAAACTTTCCCTAGTTAAAACTTATCGGATATACTTGGCTAATCAGTGAATTATTTCATCTTGAATCGTCAGCCGTTTGTGCATAACCAGACAATAAGCTTTACAAAGCATTGTTTTCCTTCACATCCAATCTCTTGGTTGTGTTCATTTTGGTCCTGAACAAATTTGGTTCTGCGAGTGTTTTAAAGAATTGAAGCCTTTAATATTCTCATAGAGCCGACCCAGCTCACACTAACATAGGTGACCGCATTCATGAAGAGTATCTTACATTTATCCCACTTGTCATTTTCAAGATATGGACATCATTAAAAGGCATAGTTGTAACCTTTTAATACTTATGTAGGCATGCATTCTATTGTGCACCATATGAATGGAGTAGAACTAAGTCCAAACAAATGCATTACTTCTTGAGTTACTCAGAATTGGTTTGCCTATTGATCCTAGTCCGTGGGATCTCCAGTCGCTAGGATAGGTTTCCGTATAAGATAACTCTTGTTGGGTTAGGCTTTTAAACCCATTCCCCTCGGTACGCAGTCAATTTTCTCTCTTGATAATCCTTTAGTAAATGGATCCGCAAGGTTATCAGTAGTTCTCACATAATCAATGGAAATAGTTTCGTTTGAGAGTAACTGCCTAACTGTGTTATGAAATCGACAAAAATGTCGTGACTTTCCATTATACACAAAGTTTTGCGCTCTGCTTAACGCTGCTTGATTATCACAGTGTATGCATATGACCGGTAAAGGTTTAGGCCAAAATGGAATATCTTCTAAAAAATGACGAAACCATTCTGCTTCTTCGTCTTCTTTATCTAAAGCGATGAACTCTAATTTCATAGTGGATCGAGCTATGCACGTTTGTTTTGTAGATTTCCATTATACTACTGCTCCTGCTAGTGTGAAGACATAACCACTAGTTAATGTAGATTCCTCTGAATCAGAAATCCAGTTTGCATCACTATATCCTTCTAAGACGGCAGGATATTTTCCATAATGTAGGGAAAAATTTGTGGTACTCTTTAAATATCCCAACACTCTCATTAGTGCTTTCCAGTGTTCCTTTTTTGGGTTGCTTATATACCTGCTCGGTAGACTTACTGCATAAGCTATATCTGGTCTTCTGCAATTCATGAGATACATTAGACATCCTATTACACGAGAGTATTCCAGTTGCATTACACTCTGATGTGCACGTAAATGTGCATATATTTACATTCATATTTTATCTCTTTTTATTTAGATAAACATCATATTTGGGCATTTGTACATTTGTACATGTTAAAACCAAAATTCAATTATTTTTCAAACCATCATATTTTCATCTTCATTCAGGGGAAAAATGGTCATTTTTGTGCATATGTAAATTTGAGAATTTTTACTTGGACATTTTGATGATTTTTATAGGAATTTGGATGCATATAGAAGATGCTTATATGAAGATACATGCATGCACAAATGAATACAAAGGAAAGAAGAGGAAATAATTCAAAGTGAAGATCATGGAGGACCCCACCTACCCACCTACCTTAATGTACAAATTAGAGGCTAATGAACATGCTTATGGAATTAATGGCTTCTTGTACATTTAAATGATGATTAGTAGAAGCTAATGATTACTTGGCCTCCACACTTCCTAAGGGGTATTTTGGGAAGCCCCCTAAAAATTAAATTAGAGTTTTATGCATGTATAAATAGTCTTCTTATGTACATGTAGAGGATCGTCTACTCTTTCATTTTACTTAGGAAATTAAGAGATCAAATTGTAAGCTCAATGTTATATGAAATAAAAATGACTTCCAAACCTCTTTTTCCTCTCTTTTCTACATGATTCTCTTTGTTTTCATGTTAATGCTTTTATTTATGTTCTTTTCTTTGTTAGTAGAATAGTTTTACATTCATGCAAGTAGTGTAGCTTAATTCCTTTTGTTGTAAGTAGTTTAATTACATTCTTTTCTTTGCTATTTTTCTATTTTCTTCTCTTTTTAACGTTGAAATTTACTTGTGTTGCTTCAATGCCACAAATGAGTAGCTAAACCCCTTCAATTTAGGGGTAATGAAGCTCTCAAATGTTATGTAATTTCAACATTTGTTATGATTTTTGATCTCTTTGTTTGTGCTTTATGAAAGTGAATTTTGATGCAAGTTTATACAAGTGAGTTTGATAGCTCATATTGCTTATGCAAATGAACTATTCTTATTCAACATAAACACAATTTGCATCATCATTTGCTAATCCATTGTTGATTGTGAAATCAAAGTTAAAATGAAATTTGATGATCTATATTACTAGTTACAATAGTAAATAGATCATTCTTAAAATAGCTTTTGCTTTGGCTTCATTTTCATGAGAATTATAAGTGGTTTATTTGTTGTATTATAGTTTGATGGTTTGAGTTATGTTAATTAATAACATAAACAAATCATACTTATGATAAATACAACAATATTTCACTTAATATCAGAAGCTAGAGATCACAAATTGTTTGTTTGTTGATTTACAAAAATATGAGAGTGGATTTGCCTCTAAATTGTTCTCTAGTTCAATAGTTTTTTAAATCAAATTTCAATTCTAGTTTTAGCTTCATTTTACTTCTAGTTAACAATTTCTTCTCCATTTGGTCTAGTTTGATTGAATAGATTTTTAATCTCTCACAATTCCCTACAGATCGACCCTTATTCGCCATGTAATACAAGTGTACGCCGTGCGCTTGCGGTAAATTTTATTTCTAAATTCGTTCGACGGTTTTCTAAACCGATAGAATTTCCGTCGACGAACAAGTTTTTGGCGCCGTTGCCGGGGAATTTTGATTTTAATTTTCTATTCTTCGAATTATTTTCGTTTGATTTTTGTGTGTGTTTATTTTGTGTGTGTTTGCATTTTAAAAAAAAAATATTAAAAAAAATTGTGTGTTTGTTTGTTGTGTGTTTTTGTTCTTGTGCATTTTTTGTTTTCATTTTTCATTTGCATTTCTAGTTTCTATTTAGAAAAAAATCACATCACAATTTCATTTCAAAAGCTATACAAATTCTATTTCATTTCTTTTACAAATATTTACAAGCATCCATTTTTGTTTTTACATTGCTTTTCCAAAAAAAAAACCCCACCCTCTGGCCATCTCATTCATCCACAAAAATCGACCTTAAATACCACAACCATATCACCTCCTACATTCACTTCAGTTCAAGCTGCCTCTACCACACCTCCTCCATCATAGCCATATACTTCACTTCACAGTCAAAACATTGCCATCCCCTGAACATCATTCAACCACTGCCATACAAGCACTATCATTAACCAAACAACCCTGCACATTCATTTACCACTGTCAAATTGTGCACACTGCACAATATACCTCTGCCTTTCCACTCTTTTATAATTTCAGCCCCAACCACCCTCAAAACCGTTGTTATTTCCACTTTTGATATTTCAACCACACCAAACTTCCCACTGCACTGCTATATCCTTCTACCATCTACTGCCATCGGACTGCGACCATAGAACAGACTGCCCTTCTTCCTGCCATCCATTCTTCATTACGAACTGCCTCACAAAAAAAAGGTCAAGAAACTATTGCATTCCCACTCCAGTCCCCCTAATCATACAGTTGCATCTCACATCATTGCAACTTCAAACCATTTCTCTACTAAAAACCCCTACCAACGTCGTCTTCTCATCATCTTGCGCTTACAATCTTCCTACCAACTTGTTAACATACAAACAGAAAACAACTTCCACATCCTCCTTCGGCTTATCCACTTCACAAGCCACTGAACAGCCTTACATATCACAAAACTGTGAATACTTGCCAACCCAGCAGCAAAACCACACCACATCAAACTGTCATTTTTGATCAAGTACACACCACCATCCTCAAACATACCACTGCCCTTTTTATTTCTTCTCTGCTCTACGCTACAGCCTGTCCACTTGTTCACTGCCTACACCCTCTTGTCCATCTGCTGACCACTGTCATAAACAATTCAACTGCTCTGGCCACACAACAGAACATCACCTCTACAAAACAAGCATTCACCATTCATCACTACCACAGCCATTCAATTTCTCCCCTTGCCTCTGTCAATCCAAACAACCACTAGCTATCAACAGTATTTCACTACAACTCCCCTTCACATTTCAGTGCCTTCTACTTATCTTCAACCACCCCACAACCTAACACTTCCAAAGCAAAACCACTACTGCTTCTACGACCATCTCCAAACCACTACTGCAGTCATCAATATCACCCATTCTCACCACCCAGACAAGCCACAGTCACTGCAGTGTTCTGCTCCAACCACATATACCTACCTTCACTACTGCACTACAATCCCCACCATCAAAACAAATTTTACAACTGCTGTCAGCTGCTCACTACACATCCTAATCACTGCCAATCCCATCATACACTTGCGTGCACCCTTAAACACTACCATCAGCCACCCAGACATCTGCACTTTGGAACCACTCGAATCCCCAAATCTGCAGCTGTCCCCTCGCCATCACTTGACTATCCCCAAATTCCAATTCTTATACACCACATCAACCAAACCGGAACTAAAATTCTCCAAACCCGCAATCGCCAACCACAGAATTTCATTTCGCCTTTGTCTTCCTCATCACGTGACCACCAACCTGCAAATTGCCAACTTCAAACAGTATTCTGCTTCAATTCCAGTTCACGTTTTGTTAAAAAAAGAGAAAAGAATCGATGTTGGGAAAGGGATTCTGGAGTTTGTGATGTATTGAGAAAGATATTGGGAAAGATTGTGTTTGTGATGTGTTTGATTTTTCAGTTGATTGGTTTGCTTTTGGAACGATATAGATTTTTAGGTTGATTTGTTTGTTTTTGGGTCGGACCCTGATTGTTAATAATAATAAAAAGAAAAAAAAACAAGTTGTTTTGTCTAGTATTCCTTCTTAAAAAAAAGGTTATTTGGGTTAAGTTAGATTTTTTTTTAGTTTAGTTTAGTTTTATTCTTAAAAAAAATTAAATTTGTTTTGTTTTGGTTTTAATTTGTTTTGTTTCAATTTGTTTTAAGTTCCAACCATATACAATTTTTTTTAAAGTAAAACGTCACTTTTAAGTTTCCTCTTCAAAAGAAAATAAAAATAAAAAAAACAAATCCAAAAAAAAAGTTCAACTTTGTTTAATTTTCATTTTTCATTTGTTTTCACTTGTTTTAGTTTTCATTTATTTTATTTTCAATTGTTTTGTTTTTCGCTTATTTTGTTTTTCATCTTTTATAAACATACTAAAAAATAATAATAATAAAAATTGTTGAATATATCTTGTTTTTCATTTCAGGTTGCCAAAGCAGATTAAAAGGAAGAACTGCTTGCCCAAAAAAATAATTGCTGCTTGCTTATAAAAAAAAATTTGTCGCTTAAAAAAAAATACTAATAATCTGCACGCTCTGGTATTGTGCTTTCATCTCTAGTGCATTGTTGGTTGCTTGCATTTGCATTTATATATACAAAAAAAATTCAAAATTCAAAATCCAAAAACAAAAACAAACTTCATTTTAGTTGCATTGTAAATTCACGTTTAATTTTTGTTTTGCATCCATCTCATCTTATTTTCTTTTCTAAGGGCAATACCCCAATTCACATAAGGTGAGGGATTTCATCACCCTTTCCTTAGCCCACAAACGCATTTCATCGTAGAATTTGACTAATAATAAAGGTTAGACATTCGACTTAAGGGTGTCGCGAGCTCATCTAGGGCTTAATTGTATCTTCGCAATTATTTTCTTTGAACAATTTTATTTCTTGGTGTCTAGGCTACGGCAGAGTAATAACCAGTTATAAAAATTACGGTGATACGTAAATATTATACTGGTTGTTCCTCTGAAGGTACTTAAACCTTCGGCTGCATTGCTACGGTGATTCGTGGTGCACTGATAACCCCTGCCCGTTACCTAGCTGAGAAATATTTTTGTTGATTTAAGACAAAGTGTGATTATACAATTTTGAGTTAGGAGCTACTATGGACAGAAAACTGTAATTAAGTCCTTTGCATTCATTAGTTCATGCATATATAAACAAAACAAAAAAAAATCCAAAATCCAAAAAAAAAATTGTAATTTTTTCTTAACTTAGTTTTTAATTCCATAAAAAAAACCCTTTTTAAAAACAAAAAAAATTGAAAATTCTAAAAAAAACAAATTTTTTTACAAAAACAAAAAAATATAAAAATTTGAAAAACCAAAAAACAAAACAAAAATCAAACTTCTCTTTTGAAAATAAATTTCACTTAGTAAATATTTTTCTTCCTCTAAAAAAATAATAATATTTTCACTTCGATTTTCAAATCTTCTTTCATTCACTAAACTCTATTCTAACTTCTTTCTCTTCTCGACTTTCACTTGTGCATGAGTACTTGGACTCGTGACACAACAACAAATCGTTGGACTCGCGACCCTTCTACAAACCGTTTAACTTGAACAAACGATCCTCCCGAAATGGCAAACGAAAACGCCCCTCGAACTCTTATGGATAGAATCTTTCCCGATAGAGTTTCTATTCCATCTTGCATCATGTTACCCGCCCCTACGGGTAACCATTTCGAAATTCACTCAAACCATATTGCCACTCTTCTGAAATTTGGCAATTTCGAACACGATGATCCATACATCTTCTTGACTAAATTCGAACAAGTTTGTGCAACCATTAAACTCCAACAACTTTCTGATGACGGAATCAAACTTCGATTAATCCCATTCGCTCTTACTAATTACGCTGAAAAATGGTTGTACAGCTTACCATCGAACTCGATTAAAACGTGGGAAGAATTCGTAAAAGCTTTCTTAAAAAAGTTCTACCCTTTGGAAAAAACGAGTAGAATCCGAAACGAAATTGTAAACTTTCATCAATTCAAGGGAGAACCATTCGGAAAATATTTTGAAAGATTCAAAGAGCTTTTGATAAAATGTCCACACCATAATTTCGAAAAATGGACGATTTGCCAAATTTTATACGATGGACTCGAAAATAGCTCACGTATCATGCTCGAATCAATGTGCCAAGGCAACTTTCTTGCCCAACATCACGACGATGCTTGGCAATTTCTTAAAAACCTCGCCAAAAGATCATCCCAATGGGAACGTTCGAACGAAAAATCAATCTACTCATGATCGAGCGCACACTCGATAGGATCTTCTGTTGCTTTGGAAGCTAAGATCGACACAATGATTAAAAAATTCGATAACATTTTCTCATCGAATCAAATGAACCATGCTTCCCAACCGATGTGTTATAAATGCAACGATCATAATCATATAGCTGATCAGTGTCCCAATTCCATCGAACAAATCAATGCTTTCAACAAAGCCAAAAATGACCCGTTTTCTCCAACGTACAACCCTGGTTGGAGAAACCATCCAAATTTTGCGTGGAACCAAAACAATCCCAACACGAATACGATTCATCCCAATTTGCAAGTATTTCCGAATAATGCTCCGAATCCTTTCTTTCAACCCAACAATTTTCAACCATACTTTGCGGGCCCGTCCCATAATCAACCGCAACAATCAAACTTTCAACCAAATTCTGCTCATCCTCCCCAAGACGATAAACGTTTAACTTCACTTGAGAAAACTCTTGAAACATTGGCTAAAGCAACTACTCAAAGCCTTCAATCAAACAGCAATTTGCAAAATTTATTGACTTCATATATGCAAAACACAAACCAATCAATTGCAAAACTCGAAATGCAAATGAGTTAATTAGCCACGTCTGTGAGCGAACGTGAACGAGGAACATTCCCAAGCCAACCCCTTCCAAATCCCAGAAATCAAAACGCAAATTCAAATCAAGCCCATGTTGTTCAAGATAGCAACGTCACCCAATTGAATGTTATCACAACTCTTCGATCCGGGAAACAAATCGATAATCAAGTCGTTAATCCAAACGATTTACCGGAAACTTCTCTCGATGCTTCTAAAAAAACGAATGAATCTGAACAGAACGTGGAGCCAAACGTTGAATCGAATGCCAATCAAAACTCTTCTTCTACTCGAGTAGACCCGCCTACGGAGTATCGTGTCCCATTTCCACATCGTCTTCGACCAAAGAAACACTCGGACCAAATGGAAAAGATGTTGGAAATTTTTAAACAAGTCAAAGTTAACATTCCGCTTCTTGACATCGTTCAGCAAGTCCCAACTTACGCAAAATTCCTTAAGGACTTGTGTACCCAAAAGCGACACACTCAAGTGCCCAAAAAGGTCTTCTTAGCCGCCAATCTGAGTGAAGTCTTGTCCCAATCCATGCCCGTAAAATACAAAGATCCTGGCTGCCCTACGATTTCGTGTACAATTGGTGACAAGATGATTAACAAATGTTTGATAGACTTAGGCGCGAGTGTCAACTTGATTCCATATTCCGTGTATGAACAATTAGGCTTAGGTGAGTTTAAACCCACAAAAGTCACGCTTCAATTTGCCGATCGTTCCATTAAGAAGCCCGTGGGAGAAATCGAAGACGTGCTCATTCAAGTAGGGCAATTCATATTCCCCGTTGATTTTATTGTTCTCGAAACACAACCCATGACAAATCCCGCAAGTCAAATTCCATTGATTCTAGGCCGACCATTTTTAGCCACCACAAATGCCTTAATCAATTGTCGTAACGGATCGATGAAAATCTCTTTTGGAAACATGACTTTGGATCTCAACATTTTCAATCTTGAAAGCCAATCGAACGAACCTCATGACCAAATATTGGAAGTTAGTGCCATTCACGAAAACTTTGAAAACGAAACAGTTGATTTTAATGATGAACACGAGGCTGAGTACGAAAAATTGTTTTACGAAATTCCCAATGAGATTGAATACACTCTTCCCTTTGAATCGCTTCAAGTTGAGTCCGAATTTCAATCAAACTCTTTGATCGAAAAACTCCCAAAGTTGGACCTCAAACCACTTCCCGATCACCTTAAGTACACATACTTAGATGATAACGGAACGTTGCCCGTCATAATTTCCGCAACTCTCTCCCTTGATGAAGAAGCTTCTCTTCTCTCTATTCTTTCAAAAAACAAGGAAGCGATTGGATGGTCGATCTCCGATGTAAAGGGAATTAGTCCCGCTCTTGTCCAACATCGCATTCATTTAATCGACGATGCCAAGCTTGTTCGTGACGCGCAACGAAGGCTTAACCCAAAAATGAAAGATGCGGTGTGTGATGAAATTCTTAAACTTCTCGATAACGGAATCATTTACCCAATCTCCGATAGTTCATGGGTTAGCCCAATTCACGTTGTACCGAAAAAGTTTGGGCTAACCGTTATCAAGAACGATTCAAACAAACTTATTCCAACTCGTACTCAAACGGGTTGGCGTGTTTGCATTGACTACCGAAAACTAAATGCCGCAACACGAAAAGATCACTTCCCCCTTCCTTTTATCGACCAAATGCTCGAACGTTTAGCCGGCCACGAATTTTACTGCTTCCTTGATGGTTATTCTAGCTATAACCAAATTCCCATCGCTCCCGAAGATCAAGAAAAAACGACTTTCACGTGTCCATTTGGTACCTTTGCTATCGACGTATGCCATTCGGATTTTGTAACGCTCCTACGACTTTCCAACGATGCATGGTTGGAATCTTTTCCGACATGATTGAACGCTTTCTAGAAGTTTTTATGGACGATTTCTCGATCTTTGGAGGTTCTTTTTCCCAATGTTTACATCATCTCGAATTGGTTCTAAATCAATGTAAAGAAAAACATTTGACTTTGAATTGGGAAAAATGCCACTTTATGGTCAAACAAGGCATAGTCCTTGGACATATCATATCAAATAAAGGCATTGAAGTAGATAAAGCGAAAATCGATGTCATTGCAAATCTACCCATTCCCAAAACTGTTAAGGTCATTCGATCATTTCTTGGACACGCTGGCTTTTACCGACGCTTTGTGAAAGACTTTAGCAAAATTGCTCGTCCTTTGATGACTCTTCTTGGAAAAGACGTTCCTTTCGATTTTAACTCTGATTGTATCTCTTCTTTTGAACGTCTTAAGAATGAACTAATCTCTGCTCCAATCATTTGTGCGCCCAATTGGGATCTTCTTTCGAAATAATGTGTGATGCTTTAAACTTTGCCGTTGGTGCTGTCTTAGGACAACACATCAACAAGATCCTTCACATGATTTACTACGCGAGTATGACTTTGAACGACGCTCAACTCAACTACACAACAACCGAAAAAGAGCTTCTATCTGTCGTTTTTGGTCTCGAAAAATTCTAACAATACTTGATAGGGTCACACATTACTGTGTACACGGACCACTCTGCGCTTCGATATCTCTTCGCTAAAAAGGATGCCAAATCATGCTTGATTCGTTGGATCCTTTTACTTCAAGAATTTGACCTTACAATTAAAGACAAAAAAGGATCCGATAACGTCATAGCCGATCACTTGTCTCATCTTCCGAACGCACCATCTTCTTTGCCAATCAATGAAAACTTCCCCGATGAACAACTCCTTTCAATTTCTATCGACCCATGGTACGCTGATATAGTGAACTACTTAGTCACTAAAGAAACTCCCTCATCGTGGTCCAAACAGGACAAATGCAAATTCATGTCCCAAGTGAAGTATTTCTATTGGAACGATCCATACTTATTCAAATATTGTCCAGACCAAATCATCCGACGTTGCATCCCGGATAATGAGATTAGGAGTGTTCTTTCATTTTGCCATGATCAAGCGTGTAGTGGACATTTCGGTCCTCGAAAAACTATGGAAAAAGTGCTTCAGTGTTGTTTCTATTGGCCTTCTCTTTTCAAAGACTCGTTTGAATTTTGTAAAACTTGCATCGATGTCAAGTGCTTGGACGAATTTCTCGACGAGATATGATGCCTCTAAACCCCATACTTACGATCGAAATTTTTGATGTATGGGGTATAGACTTTATGGGACCTTTTCCCAATTCTTTTGGAAACTTGTATATCCTTCTCGCTGTCGATTACGTTTCAAAATGGGTCGAAGCCGTTCCTTGCAAAACCAACGACCATAAAATTGTTGTGAAATTTCTCAAAGAAAACATCTTTTCGAGGTTCGGCACACCTCGCACAATAATCAGTGATAACGGGACCCATTTTTGCAACCGTTCTTTTGAAACTTAATGAAAAAATACTCGATAACCCACAAGTTATCCACTCTGTATCATCCTCAAACTTGTGGCCAAGTTGAAGTTTCAAATCGACAAATGAAACAAATCTTGGAGAAAACTGTCAATAAGAATCGAAAAGATTGGTCTCGGAAATTGACCGACGCGCTTTGGGCTTACTGTACTGCTTTTAAAACTAACCTTGGGATGTCCCCATTTCATTTAGTTTACGGTAAAGCTTGCCATTTATCCGTTGAAATCGAACACAAAGCGCTGTGGGCAATTAAGAACTTAAACTTTGATCTTGAGAAAGCTAGCAAAAACCGAAAACTACAACTCAACGAACTAGAAGAACTTAGGAACGACGCGTATGAAAACGATAAAATTTACAAAGGAAAAACCAAAGTTTTTCATGACAAGTCAATCCTAAGGAAAACATTTTCGCCTAACCAAAAAGTTCTTTTATATGACTCAAGACTTCATTTATTCCCTGGGAAACTTAAATCGAGATGGACCGGACCATTTGTGGTACGAACTGTTTTTCCACATGGTGCCGTAGAAATAGAAAACCCCAAGGATGGATCGGTTTTCAAAGTCAACGGTCATCGTCTGAAACCTTTCTTGAAATTGCCAAATAACCAAGAGGAGGAGCTCATGATCCTTCATGAGCCAAGCTACGTCTAGTAAGAATGTTAACCCTCTTTTGTAAATATGTACATAGTTTTTCCCGTTACACTCATTATATCATGCATTGACTGTGGAGACATAGTCAAAATTAAGCGTGGGGGGGAGTCTCATTTTCATTTTTTTTAGTTTCATGGCATTTTTGAACTTTCATTTTTTTCTTCTAACTTAAAAAAAATCTCAAAATTTCAAAATCTCAAAAACATTTTCTTTTTAGCATTTTAATTTATTTTTGAGGAAACACTATGGGATAAGTATAAATTTTGGTTAATAAATTGAAATTTTTGAAAATTTATTTGTCTTAACAAAAATAAAAATGAAGTTTGATTACAAATAACAAATGGTTTAACTAGTATATAGGAAGGTTCATATGTGTTAATTATGAAGTATGTTCTAATTGAAAATCTTTGTTTAAAAAAATGGTAAATTTAAAGTAAAGGATATAACATTTTTGTCTTCTAAGTTAAATGGTGCTAAGATGATTTTGCAAAACTCTCTTTTTCTAAAAAAAAAGCATTTGTATATATGTATATGTATATATTTTTAACACCTAGAGTCATGTGTTCACACTCGTGTGTTCACTCGACATGCTCTGTACTCTTCTCACGTAAGCCCGAAAGGTAGTGCATGATCGGTATATCTGATCTCAGTTTATCTGAGTTAAGTGTATATATATAAAAATTCTTTTTAATAACGCCTACAGTCAATAAGTGTTCACACTTGTGTGTTCACTCGCCATGCTCTGTATTCCCCTCACATCAGTCCGCAAGGCAGTGCACGGGTAATATATCTAGCCTTTGTTTACCTGTGTTAGGCATATGTAAATATTGTCAATATCAATGAAATTTTCAAGTAAGAGAGAGTAAGAAATTGAAATCCAAGCACCATTTTAACTTGTTTGATTTAACTTGTTATTGAAAAGAAACGAGAATACCACTTTGACAAACTTTGATAATCAACTAAGGATTTATTTCATAGTTACACTTTGTTATCAACCGAAACAACGAGTTAAACTATTGTCTATTTGTTATGATGACTTGATTTTTATTGGAAATTTTGACGAGTAAATGACTTAAATTTTCAAGATAATGACCAAGACTTATATTTAACTTCTTTGTGTCGATTTAAGAGTAAATCTGTCATTTGTAAATATTTTCAAGAACTTACATTCAGCCCATTGTAAATAAATCTTGCATTTTGTAAATATTTTCACTTTACATCTGGATTTTGTGGGTAGTATCCGCTGAAAACCCTCATGAGACAACACTCGTCCTATTGGGGACACCCAAAGGTTTAACGGCTTGTTGCATACGCTCAATGCAATCGTGCTCCCTACGAAAACGGATTTATCTTAGTTTTCCTTTATTCGAGGACGAATAAAAAAATAAGTGTAGGGGTATTTGATGTGCACGTAAATGTGCATATATTTACATCCATATTTTATCTCTTTTTATTTAGATAAACATCATATTTGGGCATTTGTACATGTTAAAACCAAAATTCAATTATTTTTCAAACCATCATATTTTCATCTTCATTCAGGGGCAAAATGGTCATTTTTGTGCATGTGTAAATTTGAGAATTTTTACTTGGACATTTTTGATGACTTTTATAGGAATTTGGATGCATATGGAAGAGGCTTATATGAAGATACATGCATGCACAAATGAATTCAAAGGAAAGAAGAGGGAAATAATTCAAAGTGAAGATCATGAAGGACCCCACCTACCCACCTACCTTAATGTACAAATTAGAGGTTAATGAACATGCTTATGGAATTAATGGCTTCATGTACACTTAAATGATGATTAGTAGAAGCTAATGATTACTTGACCTCCATACTTCCTAAGGGGTATTTTAGGAAGCCCTCTAAAAATTGAATTAGGGTTTTATGCATGTATAAATGGTCTTCTTATGTACATGTAGAGGATCATCTACTCTTTCATTTTACTTAGGAAATTAAGAGATCAAATTGTAAGCTCAATGTTATATGAAATAAAAATGGCTTTCAAGCATCTTTTTCCTCTCTTTTCTACATGCTTCTCTTTGTTTTCATGTTAATGCTTTTATTTATGTTCTTTTCTTTTCTTTGTTAGTAGAATAGTTTTACATTCATGCAAGTAGTGTAGCTTAATTTCTTTTGTTGCAAGTAGTTTAATTACATTCTTTTCTTTGCTATTTTTCTATTTTCTTCTCTTTTTAATGTTGAAATTTACTTGTGTTGCTTCAATGCCACAAATGAGTAGCTAAACCCCTTCAATTTAAGGGTAATGAAGCTCTCAAATGTTATGTAATTTCAACATTTGTTATGATTTTTGATCTCTTTGTTTATGCTTTATGAAAGTGAATTTTGATGCAAGTTTATACAAGTGGGTTTGATAGCTCATATTGCTTATGCAAATGAACTATTCTTATTCAACATAAACACAATTTGCATCATCATTTGCTAATCCATTGTTGATTGTGAAATTAAAGTTAAAATGAAATTTGATGATCTATATTACTAGTTACAATAGTAAATAGATCATTCTTAAAATAGCTTTTGCTTTGGCTTCATTTTCATGAGAATTATAAGTGGTTTATTTGTTGTATTATAGTTTGTTGGTTTGAGTTATGTTAATTAATAACATAAACAAATCATACTTATGATAAATACAACAATATTTCACTTAATATCAAAAGCTAGAGATCACAAATTGTTTGTTTGTTGATTTACAAAAATATGAGAGTGGATTTGCCTCTAAATTGTTCTCTAGTTCAATAGTTTTTTAAATCAAATTTCAATTCTAGTTTTAGCATCATTTTACTTCTAGTTAACAATTTCTCCTCCATTTGGTCTAGTTTGATTGAATAAATTTTTAATCTCTCACAATTCCCTACGGATCGACCCGTATTCGCCACGTACTACAAGTGTACGCCGTGCGCTTGTGGTAAATTTTATTTCTAAATTCGTTCAACGGTTTTCTAAACCGATAGAATTTTCGTCGATGAACACATTCTCATTAGTGTTTTTATGCAGTACTTTCGATGGATTAAAGGTGTTCTTACTCCTTTGATTCTATAATTTTGAAATTTTTCAATCACTTTTTGCACATTGTGTGACTGAAATAGTTCAATTCCACTAAGTGTTTTTATTATTTTGATTCCCAAAATAACATCTGCAAAACCTAAGTCTTTCATATCGAAATTGTTGATTAACATTTTCTTTGTGGTCTCTATTACCTTACTATTCGGACCAAAGATTAGCGTATCGTCTACATATAGACAAATCATCACGTATGATTGTCCAACTTGTTTATAATAAACACATTTATCACATTCATTTATACGGAAACCATTTTTCATCATGATACTATCAAATTTTACGTGCCATTGTTTTGGAGCTTGTTTTAGTCCGTATAATGATTTTACTAATCTACATACTTTGTTTTCATTTTCTTTGGAAATAAAACCCTCGAGTTGCTCCATGTAAATCTCCTCGTCAAGATTTCTATTTAAGAATGCTGTCTTTACATCCATTTGATGAATCTCTAGATTATATATGGATGCAATTGCTTTAACATTCTTATAGAGGTTATTCATGTAACCGGTCAATAAGTATCAAAGAAGTCTATACGTTCCTTTTGACGATATCCTTTGGCTACCATTCTTGCTTTATATTTGTCAATAGAGCCATCTGGTTTCATCTTCTTTTTGAAGATCCATTTACAACCAATCGGTTTTATTTTAGGTGGAAGATCAACTATTTCCCAAGTTTTATTACTTAGAATTGAATCAATTTCACTTTTGATTGCTACTTTCCAACATAAAAATTCAAAAGATGACATTTCTTCCTTGTACGTTTGAGGTTCGTGTTCTAACATGTATGTTCAAATTCTGAACCAAATGTATTGGACGTTCTTGCCCTTACGCTTCTTCTTGGTTCAACTTCCTCAATTTCACGATGAGTTTCATCTTCACGTGGCTTGCTTGATTCTTCTCTTATCCTTTTAGGGACATAATTTCCTTCATTCCTTTTGTGCAGAAACACATCTTCAAAGAATGAGGCATCTCTCGACTCTATGATTGTATTTACATTAATATCAGCTATATCAGACTTGAATACCAAAAATCTGTACGCACTACTATTTTGGGATGGGCCTAGATAGTAACAGTCTATGGTTTTTGGTCCAAGTTTGACCTTCTTGGGAGGCGGAACTGAAACTTTTGCCAAGCACCCCCACACTTTGAGGTATTTGAAACTTGGTATGTGCCCTTTCCATAAATCATAGGGAATTGTTTCTGTTTTATTATGAGGAACCTTGTTTAATATGTGATTAAACATATTTAAGGCTTCCCCACAAGTTCGTCGGTAGACCAAAGGTTATGGAAAGGTATCACCGATTTATTAGACATAGCAATATCGTGTATAGTCGTCAATAAAAGTGATAAAATACTTTTTCCCACCTCTTGTAGGTAATGATTTAAAATCTCATAAATCAGTATGAACCAAACCTAGTGGTTTGGTACTTCTATCTATAGTATGAAATGGTTTTTTGACCAACTTTAAAGTTAGCTAATTTGCTTCTACGCATGTCTCACATTTGTAGTTTTTATCTACTTGGAATTTAGGGATTAATCCCAAGTTAGCTAATTTTTTCATTTTTTGAAAATTTATGTGTCCTAATCTATCATGCCATAATAAAATTTCATGTTCAACCAAATAAGAAAGTTCATTTTTATTAGTAGCACAATCAGAATACATACTTTTATTGCCGACTACGGCTAGATTTGCCTTAAATAGGCCATCGCATAAATAACCCCTTTCTATATAAATTTCAGCATTAGACAGAACTACTTTATCTGACTCGAAGACCATTCAGAATCCTTTCTTTGAGAGCACAGGTCCAGAGATAAGGTTCTTGCGGATATCCGGAACATGAAGAACTTCATTTAGTGTCACGGTTTTTCTGGATGTAAATTTGAGGACGACGGTGCCGTTACCTTCGATCATGGAAACTGTAGAATTACCCATGTAGAGTTTTTCTTCCTGTTCGTATTTCTTCTAAGGGGAGAACATAGATATATCAGAACAGACATGAAGAGTAGCGCCTGTGTCTACCCACCATTGTGCAGGGTTCTGTACTAAGTTGCATTCTGAAACAACTCCTGAAAAGTTCATCTCCTCAATGGTTGAACTCAAATTTTCCACTATATTTTCCACCGATTTGTCATCCGTCTTCTTGTGCCTGTAATCTTTAGCTGTGTGCCCAGTCTTTCCGTAGACCCAACATTTGCCTTTGAACTTCTTGGTTTGCTTATCTTTGAATTGATTATCTGGTGCCTTTCTCTTTTTCTTTTTGTTGTAGAAGTGTCCTTTCTTCTTTGACCCTTCTGCAACAAATGCCTCTTCGCCTTTGGGTTGTGTTATTCCATGATTATCTGCCTCAATTTTTAATCTGACAATGAGATCTTTTAAGGAAATCTCATTTTTCTTATGTTTCAAATAGTTGTGGTAGTCTCTCCAGGATGGTGGTAATGTTCCCGTTATCGCTTCAACAAGGAATGACTCTCCAACTTTATGTCCTTGCGATTCAAGTTCATGGATTATAAGTTGGAGTTCCTGCACTTGACTAGTTACGGATTTGGAATCCACCATTTTGTATTCCATAAATTTATCTACTATGAACTTCTTCAAACTGACATTCAGCGTCTTGTATTTATTTGCAAGTGCAGTCCATAGGGATTTTGCTTTCTGGTGTGGCTGATACACTTTATATAGTATTTTATCCAAACAATTCAAAATGTAGTTTCGGCATAGAAAGTCTGAATGCTTCCACGAGTCAATTTTGAGAAAAACAACTACGTTTTTTCTCTAGTCCGTCCATCTTTGGGCTTTGGTTCATCCTCCTCAATGCACTTCTGCAGCCCTAACGTGGTGAGATAAAACAACATTTGATTCTGCCATGTCAAGAAGTCATCACCATCTCCTTTAAACGGATCAGGTCTGTTGTGAGTAGCAGTTTTTGCTGATAATTCAACTGCCACCATCCCTGTTTCAGTAAAAACTGGAAAGTCTTAAGATGTTACAGGACGTGTATACAAAAATAGAGATCAATCAGTTATAAACTCCTCACATAAGTTTACAAATCAGATTTCCACAACTTTGGAATTGTGTATCAGTAATTTTGAATAATAACTATTGTTGTAATGATTTACAACAACAAACTATAGCAATAACAACAACAAAGTGCTGTGTTAAACTATAGCAATAAACAATCGTTGTACTACTTCGTAGAAACAGTACAACTTCGAAATGGAAAGATTACTAAATGATGTATCATGTATATATATATATATAAATAAACAAGAAATCTAACCGGATGAAGAAGGAAATTTCGTCTGAAGCTTACCGTAACAATTTCCTTAAGACTTTATTCAAAGTCTCCCAAGATACAACAAACATGATCTGCTTGAGATTGTGGTGTGTATGACCTTCTGTATGATACGTAGGACCGCTTGGATTTTAGAGGTTTCAGAAACGAAGAGGAAGAAGAGAAGAAAAGGAGTAGAAAAATGATCAGATTTCCTGCTCCTTTTATAGGCGAATTCCCAACGGTAATATTCGTTGGGAAAAAGCCGCGTCCCTTCGTTTTGAATTTTGCAACACTTTTCGAATTCGCAACGCCTATTTTCGTTTGGAATAAGTGGCGTCCATTCAATTAGTTGCAACGGTCGTTTCAGTTGGAAAATCCGCGTCCATTCAAATATGACTGTTTAACGCTTCTATTTGAATTTAAACAGTAGAAAACTGTTCACTTTTGTGCAGCAAAAATATATCACCGTCCACTTTTATTGAACCCGCACTCGACCCGGCCCAGTTCGGGATGGGCGGGCGGCCGCGCGCACGCGTATGTTAGTTCATGGCCATATAGATCCTCCCCCTCGCACAAAATTACCCGACTCTAAAGGCCAATATGGGTTTGTGGGAAGTAGTATATAAGCATGAATATTAACTTATTTTTGCCGATGTGGGACAATATCTCATTCATCACTATCAAGGGCCTCTAACAAAAAAAAATATATATGAAATATCATCATTATGATATTTGATTTCATTGATGCTTATATATTGTCACAAATAACATAAAACCTATGGCGCAAAAAAACATATAACAGATAAAATACAATAAAATACTATTTGGAAGTAGGAGCTACAATAACGCTTGAATTATTTAAGCATGCCGAACTTCAGATTACTAATGATACACTCATTACAATTAAGTTGATATAGCAAGTAACAGTTAAAAAGTGAGTGCACTTTAGTGGACAACATTAACATTTGTTATCCTTGCACTTTCTATCCTTGTATTTGTTTTGACCACAGTACTTCTCGCATTCACCTTTGACGGTGCATAGCTTTAGATATAAACCCTCAGCGTCAGATCTGACCATTTCTCTTATTTGAACAAATATTGGATATCAGTCAAAAATATATTCCAAAAAAAATACAAAAAACATCACAAGTATATCAAGTTTTTTCAAAAACAATGATCCCAAATAGTCTAGAATAGGTTAGTCAACCAATAAAACATAAGATCTTATAGTTAATGGAATGACTACTATATAAAACTAATAAATATTTGTAAATGCAATATATATAATGGGGAGTTCATATTCACTGAACATACTAATTCCTTAAAAAATTAAAATATTACTAAAATTACTTTTACCTGGTTTTTGGTACAGAAACCTTTTTACATGTTCTTACCAAACACTACTACTAAAAACCACTAAACGAACCCCAAGAGAAGAAAAAGAAAATCATAGTACTTACCAGGCATGACTATAGTTCATAAATAAATGAGCACTGGAGCTGCACATACAAATGTCAGGGAGGGAGGAGTAGGTTCAAAACTACAAAAAAAATAACAATTCGTAGATCAAAAACAGTGTTAGAAACATAAAAACTCCACATGACAATTCAATTCAGTTAGGGAAGCAAAGAAATTAAATCAGTAGTGAGGTTGTTATAATTGATCATGCTTATCGAAATTAGGAATCTTAAAATAAAAATCTCCTTTAGATAATTTTCAAAGTAAGTAGATCGTGTAATCTTTGAGTGATCATCCTTTGAAAATTATTAACAAAAGCGATGTCCTAATCTGCCACTTTTGATTTGTCTAAAAACAATCCTTTAGTTGAACATGCCAATTCCGACGGCATGTTTACCACATGTGCAGCATCTTTCTCTACCCTCATTGTCACGTGCTTGAAAAGCATGCCGCAGTAGCTGCCAGCTACCATCCCTTGGAGAAAGGATGTGTGTGCGTACTATTTCACTTTAAATACATATTTATAAACATTTATGTGAATATTCAAATAAACGAGTTCGTTGAATTCATGGATTATACAAATATTTTAATATGTGTGTGAGGTTAATGACAACAATTTTGGGTGAGAAAAAAGCTAACCTCTAGGTAGCTAGTGCACAATTACAGTGTAGATGAAGGTTAGCATGACAAAATACAACATGAACTATCTTTTACTAATAAAATTACCGAGATGGGAGTTTTCAAACATATCAATAATTTATTGGTTCCACAGAGTATACAAAACATTGTCTGCATGCATACTAGCTATGGGATCGTCCATATTCTACTAACTGTTGAATTGAAAGCTTTCTATATATCTAGTAAATTTTAGCAGAATTGTATAATAAATCCTAAGTTTTCTTTATTTTATTCTTATGAATATACAAAATGTTCACATATACCATGTCAACTTGTGCTTCATCATGGAAGTCATCTTCATAGTGTCTGACACACAAAAACAGGGGGAGAACTAATGTGCATGCGGAAGTAAATTTTTCTTTCCTCTTATCGTGCAAATTGTTGCTTCTATCTTATAAATCTTTCTTATTGACTTAAATTATTCCCGGATATTAACTAAACATGTTATTTATAATATTATACATTTATTCCAGCATGAATCCAAAGCAATTTCCTAAAGTAATTAAAGCTATTGAGAGTTTAAAATATGTGGTCGTAAATTATGATGCATATGATATATAGTAGGAGCATTCAACTTATTTTTACTAAGCAGTGAGTTCATTGCTTAGTAAAAATTAAGCCTTGTCCCCTCATTTGTTCCCACTTGGGGCGTGAAGGAGGAGGTAGGAAATCCCATCCGTAATTTCATGTGTATCTATATACATGTAGAAATCATCGTAATATATTTAACAAAGTAAAACTTTTGATGTGTTTTAATGTGAGGCTAAGTTATAATTTACATTTAAATATTTTAGTAATCTTTGTCAGACTTGGGTGATAAGACAAACTATTTTTAGTGCTTTCAATAGAAAAAGATAATAATTATCATTGCATTTTGACTAACTAAAATATCGTTCCTAGTAATGAGCTTGAGCAAATCTTAACGATAAATGGATGGATTACTACAATAATGCTTTGTGTATCCACTTCAAAGGTCTCACTACTTAGATTACATTTATTGACCATGATACATCATTTTTATCCTGTTTTAACAATCATATTTATTTCTAATCCTAAAGATTAAATAGGAAATAAACTTTTATATTTAGATTGCTAAATAAGCTACACTTAAGATGGCAAAAAAAAATGAGTTGCTTTTCTTTTATAATTAACTACGTCCACTTTAAGATTAAATAATGATCAGCTGAGAAAATTTTCATATTAAATTTTTTAACTTTGTATAATTTTCATATTGAAACAATATTAAAAAACTTAACTTAATTATTGAACTATCATAAGTGAGAAAAACATAATATTAAACCAAAATTTTCTTATTTTAACAATCATAATTATTTCTAATCGTAAAGCTTAAATTATTTGTACAAATAATTTTATTGATTTCAAAAACCGGTTGGTTTAGTAACAATCAAAACAGATGCCTTTGTAAATGAACACCCAAGATAAAATAGATATAGTAATACTGCGATATTTGTCAAACCTTTTGACATAGTAGGAAATGTGAAATTTGATTTTAGATTAGTCAATGTGATGATAACTAAGTTGGACATTTTGTTGAATTCGTTATATAACCTTTAAAAATTGCTGAAATTTAAATTGGTAAAAAACTTTTTTATTTTTAACCTTGTATAATTTTCATACTGGAACCATAACAAAAACTGAACATAAGTATTGAATTATCGTAAATGAGAAAAACATAATATTTAACCAAAGTTTTCTTGTTTTAACAATCATATTTATTTTTAATCCTAAAGGTTAAATAGGGAAAAAAATTATATTTAGGTTGCTAGATGAGCTACACTTATGAGGGAAACAATTGAAAACTGCCACCGGATTAGCGAGAAAACTGCCACTGGATTGCCAGAAAACTAGCTAAACCCAAATGTTGACATCATTTAATTAACTGTGGTATTTTATACCACGTTCCGGTATCGTAAAATAAAATGTGGCTAGAGCACCAATAGAAAATTTCACAAATTACATTTATACGATGATTCGTAATATTCATTCAATCAGATTCTGAGCATTGCATGTAAGGAAAAAATTAATTGATTTACTATATCCAAGGAGCATAATTGCAGTTGCCTTTTTCATATATCACAATGCATAATTGATTTTGCCCCTTTAATATATAAAAATGTAAGAGTTTGATAATAATTCAATTGAATTCAAAAGAGGAAAAAGAAATATCGATTTACAGTATTTAAGCAACACAACTGGACTTGCTCTTTTATACATCAAAATGTAGAGAGCCACTGTATTTAACGCATGATTCAGTTTAATTTGTATTGACAAACAAATTGATCTTCCCCAAAACCAAAAGTAGATCTTATCCATGCAATATAAGAAATGAAAAACATACATTAAGGTTCAATTCTCTGAAGTTAAACTTTATTTATTTATTTAATTTACCGTAAATACAGTTTCAACACTATAATATGTTGAAACATGAATATAACATAACCAGAACTAAAGTAAACGAGTTTCTAAAACACATAAAAAAAACTAATTTCTAGGAGAAATTAACGAATATAAGGAGCAATAAATAAACATAGCAACGTATCCCTTATTTCACTCCAAATTTGAAGTCAAATGTAAAAAGATATTCACGCCCCAAACTATTTTCTCTGATTTGAAACTCAATGTGACGAATATTGATTTTCTGACCGTACTAATAAAACCGAAGTATATTTCCCAAAACTCAAATGTGAAAGAACTCTTGAATGAAAATGGAACTCCTAAATCAATTCCTATATTTGTTCCAAATGACGCTGAAATGAATGTATAAACCAAAACAGTTATAAAGGAAACAAAAATCGTATATGTAAATATGTTTAGTTTGATTTGAAATCCTTTAAATGAGTTTAAAATATAGTTTCTAATTTATATAAATGACACTTTATAACTATACCTACACAAAATTTTCACAATTCGCAGAAAAGACTTGTAAAATAGAACCATACATGATCCATAGTCAATTATTGACCAAACGACCTCTGAAATTGTTGCAGTATAGCCTCGATTAAAAGCAAACCATAAATGGCAACTTCCATTGCTTGATCAATAGTTAAATAAAGGCTAACAATCTCAACACAGTTTTGCCTCTCAAAACCTGTAGAGATAGCATTTATGTTAAACAAAAAAGTGAAATTATATAAGCTATTAGTAATTACAGAGACAACCAAGATAAATAGGTGAACAATGGTTATTAGAACAAAACCAAGGTAAATATTGTTAAACTGTCTTATTTATCATTTAAAATACCATTTTTGGTTCAAACAGGAAATCAGAGATGGTCGGCATATTTTTAAATATTTACCAACATCAAATATTGAGTTTTCTTAGTTGAAGTATGTTAAGAAGGAACATATCTCACAAAATTGTACTCTATACCAGATCTTGTTGAGAATTTCAATTTAACCCTAATCAATTCAAGAGAGACTAAAACCACAAACAAACGAAAATTAGCGGAAGCGTACCGGAGTCCATTGATTCAATTGTATATGGGTTTGCAATCTTCCAGAAAAGCAGTTTATCCTTTATGTCGATGTTTTTCTTCTGATGGGAAAGAAGAAAATAAAGAACGTACTGTTTTCTGGGGACCACAACCGTTTAAATAACGGACAAAAATTAATTATTTCTTATTTACAATTTAGCCCCTCATTAAATTGTAAATACCGCTTAATGTTTTATACCTTAATTTTAATAGCATTATACACTTTAACATATGTGCCCATAATATAATTTTAATCCAACAATCTTCCACTTGGGCAACATATGTTTCCTTATAAATGTACAACTTTATGAGCTTAAAATTTGCTATAAAATAAAGGTAATCTTTAACAATCTTGTCCATTAACCCTATTTATATAGGATCACAGTGATCTTTGTCACATTTATCATGACTAAACTCATCAGTGATCACACACATATATATAGTTAAATGACATAGATCAATATGTTTTCAGTTGGTCCTCCTTAATCTTAAGTGAGGTCAGAATCAAAAATAGTAAACAGAGTAAATGAACTGAATACTTTACTTCTGATCAGAAAGTTAAACGCATAAATGTCTTAAAGCAAATATATACAGCATATATATAATACAAACTCCCACTAAACCATAACATCCTCAAGCAATACAACATCCATATGAGCAATGTGCTCATGAAAGACCTTGGGTGGTAAACCTTTTGTGAGCGGATCCGCTATCATGAAGTTGTTCCAATATGCTCTATAGATGTATGACCACTCTGCACTCTTTCTTTCACAACTAAGTATTTTATGTCAATATGCTTTGACTTAGTTGAGCTTCTATTATTGTTAGAATATAGCACTGCTGACTTATTATCACAATATAACTTCAGTGGTCTTTCTACATTCTTCAAAATGCGCAGCCCAGTGACAAAGTTGCGTAGCCATATTCCATGATTTGATGTCTCATAACATGCTACAAATTCTGCTTCCATAGTGGAAGCAGTAACAAGTGTTTGCTTAGCACTTTTCCAGGATATAGCTCCTCCAGCCAACAGATAAATATAGCCTGATGTAGACTTTCTGCTACCTTGGCATCCAACAAAATCAGAATCAGAATACCCTACGACCTCCAAATGATCTGATCTTCTATAAGTGAGCATGTAATCTTTTGTTTTCTGAAGATACCTCATAACCCTCTTGGCTGCTTTCCAATGGTCTATACCAGGGTTGCTTAAGTATCTGCCTAACATCCCAACAATGTATGCAATATCTGGACGTGTACATACTTGAGCATACATTAGACTCCCAACAGTTGAAGCATAGGGAATCTTTTGCATTTCTTGAATTTCAAGATTGCTTTTAGGGCACTGACTAAGACTGAATTTATCTCCTTTAGCAATAGGGGTATCTCCTGGTCTACAATCTTGCATGCCAAACCTTTTAAGTACTTTGTCAATATAGCTCTTTTGTGATAACCCAAGAATACCCCGAGAACGATCTCGAAGTATTTGGATACCTAATACAAAAGAGGCATCATCAAGATCTTTCATCTCAAAATGTTTTGATAGAAATTTCTTGGTTTCGTGCAATAAACCTATATCATTAGTGGCAAGCAAAATGTCATCGACATATAGAACCGGGAATATATGTTTACTCCCACTGAACTTGTGATACACACAATCATCAACAATATTCGTCTCAAAACCAAACGAGATGATTACTTGATGGAATTTGTGGTACCATTGACGAGAAGCTTGCTTAAGTCCATAGATGGATTTTGTTAATTTGCAAACCATATTCTTTGGATCTCCCGATACAAAGTTTTCTGGTTGTACCATATAAATTGTCTCATCAATGTCTCCATTGAGAAACGCTGTCTTAACATCCATCTGATGTAACTCAAGATCAAAATGAGCAACAAGTGCCATAATTGTTCTAAAAGAGTCTTTCGATGAAACTGGAGAGAAAGTCTCTATAAAATCGATACCTTCATTTTGAGTATAGCCTTTTGCTACAAGACGTGCCTTATACCTCTCCACATTACCCTTTGCATCCCTCTTGGTTTTAAATATCCATTTACAACCAATTGGTTTTGCACCTTCTGGTAATGGGACAAGTTCCCAAACTTTATTGTCTTGCATAGACTTATACTCTTCATTCATGGCATCTATCCATTTTTGAGAGTTAGAATATTTCATGGCATGGTGAAAGTTGATTGGATCATCTTCCATCATTCCATTGTCGTTCTCTTGTTCTTGGAGAAATACAATATAATCATCTGAAATAGCATTTCTCCTTTCTCTCATGGACCTCCTTAATGGCACTGGTTCTTGAGGTTGTTGAGTTTGTTCTTCTGGAACAATAGCTTCATTTTGAATAAGGGGTTGTATAACATTGTCTTGTTGAGGTTCCGGATTCACTTCTTGATCAATGATAGGTGTAGGCAACTGTATAACATTGTCAAAAGTGATAATAGGAACTGAGTTTGAATCCAATTCCTCCTCAAAAGAAATGTTTTTAACTTTGTTTCTCCCCCCAAACTCAATATCCTCAAAGAATACTGCATTTCCCGTCTCAAAAATATTCTTAGCAATGGGATCATAAAACTTATAGCCCCTAGAACGCTCAGAATAGCCAATAAAGTAGCTGCTCACTGTTTTGGAATCCAGCTTCTTTTCATGTGGCCTATAAGGCCTTGCCTCAGCTGGACATCCCCAAATATGAAAGTGCTTTAGACTAGGCTTTCGATCCGTCCAAAGCTCATAAGGTGTTTTTGCAGCTGCTTTAGTTGGTACTCTATTGAGAATATAAGCTGCTGTCTTTAATGCTTCTCCCCGGAGAGACTCGGGTAAGGTGGAATGAGCAATCATACTCCTTACCATATCCTTAAGAGTTCGGTTTCGTCTTTCAGCAACACCATTCATGCTAGGTGATCCCGGCATGGTGTACTGTGGGACAATACCGCATTCCTCTAGGAATTTAGCGAACGGTCCTGGACGTTGTTCACCTGAGCCATCATATCGACCGTAGTACTCACCACCACGATCAGATATGACATTTTTAATCCTTTTGTTGAGTTGATTCTCAACTTCAGCTTTATAAGCTTTGAACACATCCAGTGACTGTGATTTTTCATAAATGAGATATAGGTACCCATGACGTGAGTAATCATCTATGAATGTTATGAAATATTGTTGACCATTCCAAGATGCCGTAGGGAATGGCCCACAAATGTCTGTATGAATCAATTCTAAGACATCTGTAGCTCTATTGGCACCCAATCTTTTACTTTTGGTCTGTTTTCCCTTGATACAATCTACACAAACATCAAAATTTGTGAAGTCAAGAGATTCTAAAATGTCATTAGACACTAAGCACTCAACTCTACCTTTTGAGATATGACCTAAGCGCTTATGCCACAAGGATGCTGAATTTTCCTTATTTAATTTACGTTTAGTACCACGTGAATCTACATGCAAGGTTTCATTATAAGATGCAACTGTTTCCAATAAATAAAGATTGTCATAAGCATTTAAATAACCAGTTTCAACAATATTTGAATTCAAAGACAAAGTAAACTGATTGTTTCCAAATGAACAACAATATCCAAATTTGTCCAACACAGAAACTGAAACCAAATTCCGTCTAAATGACGGTACAACAAAAGTGTCTTTTAAATCCAAATAAAAACCAGTTTCTAACAACAATCTAAAATGTCCAATTGCTTCTACTTCTACCGACTGTCCATCGCCCACAAAGATGTGTCTTTCACCATCACTTGGCTTTCGGTAGCTCAGGCAACCCTGCATAGAAACACTTATGTGAGTAGTAGCACCAGAATCTATCCACCAAGTGTTTCTACTAAAGATAAGTTAATCTCAGAACAGACCAAAGTAACAAATGTACCTTTCTTTGCACGCCATGCGTGATATTTGGTACATTCTTTCTTCATATGTCCAGGCTTGTGACAAAAGAAACAGCCATCCTTTTCCTTTTGTTGTTTCTTTTGATCTGAATCCTTAGCAGCTTCATTGTTAAATTTCCTTTTCTTACCCTTACCTTTAGATGTGCTTGCCAAATGAGCACTCTCAGTCTTATCTTGCTTCAATCTTTCTTCCTCTTGCACACAATATGAAATGAGCTCATTGAGAGTCCACTTCTCCTTTTGATAGTTGTAACTGACCTTAAATTGACTGAATTGTGGAGGAAGCGAGATAAGCACTAAATGCACAAGCAAGTCATCTGAAAGCTCAAGCTTTAGTGCCTTTAATTTTGAAGCAATGTGAGACATTTCCATAATGTACTCCCTTATGTTTTCCTTGCCTTTGAACCTCATGGAAATAAGTTTCTGCAAAAGAGTACTTGTTTCCGCCTTATCGCTTTTGGCAAATCATTTCTCAATTTCAGCAAGGAAATATGTGGCATCGGTAATCTCTTCGGATACCGCACCCCTAAAAGCCTCAGGTATGCCCCGTTTAATGATCATTAGACTCATGCGATTTGAACGGTCCCATTTCTCAAAAATACTCCTTTCCTCGGAGGTACTAGCATCTGTAAGAGAAGCAGGCCGATCCATCCTTAATGCAAAGTCCAGATCCATGCAACCAAGAACAATTAATATGTTCTCCTTCCAGTCCTTAAAGTTATTACCATTAAGGACCGGTACTGAATTAAGGTTAGTAGATACAGTAGCAACAGCTGAAAAGAGAATGGTATAATTATGTAAATAACATGCTCATATAAGAATTCATATAAAACATTAAATTCAAATAATGGTTAATCCCATCTCAAGATACCAAACACATCATTAATATCAAGTCTTTGGACAGTAATATTAACTGTAAGCGGTACTCTTGTTGTAGCAATCAAACGTCGACAGTAAATTATGTCAAACAATATGCAATCTTTGGACTGACACATTGCTTACATAAAACACCTTATAATCGTCGCACATTTATCACCACAAGTATGTATGAAATTCTGCCAAATACTAATTCACCTTTGGGTTCGTTAATAAACGCATGAGTTACATACACATAGTTATTTTGATATTTAAACTAGATTAATCTACACGAAAGTGATCGCTTTGGCGATGTTTTATTTCAATTAAACTAGTTAAAATATTAAATATCCTTAAGAAAATCTGAAACCATATTTGAATATAAATTTCATCATCATCATTTTTTTTATTTAAATCTACATAGTTTCATGAAACTGCACATAATTTTATGTGCAGTCTTGTTTGAACTATGTTGATAACCAAACTTTAAATTTGTTCATTTACCGTGCCGCAATTCTACAATTTTATGTAGAAGTTTATCTGAACAAATCATATAATATCCCAACAATGCCTGAAACTATAGTTCATATGTGAGATATTGACAAAAACAAATTATATAAACATTGCATTTGTTTATATGTCACTTTCTGTGTTAACAAAGCCATAACCAACATTGCATTTGTTACTATGTTAACATAAAAGTGGATTTGGTTGAATTCTTTGCAGGCAAAACGTGTAGATAAGCATTCTATTTTTACATCCTTTAGTTATATATCACATATAATACATATGTGAATGCTGGATAATACCTTTTGCATTACTCTTGTTAGAAATTCCATCAAGTACAGTCACCTACTAACGTAATTTACTATTTTACATGTTTCTAGTTTGACTTTTCTAACATTGATATTGGCAATTGTTATGTCACTATCCTTTCAGCAAAGAATTTTTCATAATTCAAGGCAATAAAGTAAAGTCTATTCGAAACAGGCATTATCCATTGTCTCCTTTTCTGTTTGCACGAGTGGCAATGCCTCTGAAGCATGCTACCCATTGTTTCAGGCAAATGAATTCAAACAGATTTTTACGATTTATCAAACAGACCCGAACGAAAAATGTTGGAAAATCAGTTCACTATCATAGTAAATCCTCAAGAATTAATTTAGGGTTGCTCTGATACCAACTGTTGAGAATTTCAATTTAACCCTAATCAATTCAAGAGAGACTAAAACCACAAACAAACGAAAATTAGCGGAAGCGTACCGGAGTCCATTGATTCAATTGTATATGGGTTTGCAATCTTCCAGAAAAGCAGTTTATCCTTTATGTCGATGTTTTTCTTCTGATGGGGAAGAAGAAAATAAAGAACGTACTGTTTTCTGGGGACCACAACCGTTTAAATAACGGACAAAAATTAATTATTTCTTATTTACAATTTAGCCCCTCATTAAATTGTAAATACCGCTTAATGTTTTATACCTTAATTTTAATAGCATTATACACTTTAACATATGTGCCCATAATATAATTTTAATCCAACAGATCTATCATGCTGCTTTTGGATTCTCAAGAAACTTTTTAAATAAAACCGATCAAATAATAGGATAACGATAACCACAGATCCGACCATCGATTTTAGATTGCCCAGTTTCACGTTTTCCTTGTATCCTTAGCCTTTGACGATCTAAAAACAAAAAAAGAGTAAATTTTTATCATATAATTCGATGGAGAACTGGAAAATTCGAAAATAGTAGTAAAATACCTAGATCACAGATTCGTTGAGGATGTTTGTGATGACCCACCTCCTCGACCCTCAGAGATCGACACTGATACATCCTTGGTATTCACGTGCCGTAAATCCAAGTAACGGAGAGGCATATTATCATGGGGTAAATAAAATAAAGATAGAAGACAAGGCAATAATAAAATCTCACATCGTATTCAACACATAATTATACATATGAGTAGTACATACAATTACTCCAAATTGTTCCATCAGAGTTCTAGTAAGTACTAATCCAGTTAGGATAGTTATAACTACCTATCCTTACAAGTGCTGGTAGATACAAAATACATAATACAGCGGAATCGATAGATAACTTCTATAAGAACCCAAAATGCTCCATTCTCCTTGCTCCCTTCCAAAATGTTCCATGCTACCTAACTACTTGGCTGCTTGAAAAAATAGATCATCCAGAGTTTAAGGGGAAAAGAAAATAAACTCCAGGTCAGTCATGGGACTGGTATGAGAAACTCAAAACATGGATATTTAAAACAAAGGGTTCTCATAAGACCACACCGTACATAAACATGGAATGAGTTTATACCTTAAGATAACCAAAATCTTTACTACACAAAATCTGGTAATATTATTTTTAATGACATTCTTTTGAAAACACTTTTCAAGTAAATATACATAATCTTAGCCGAAATTGTTATATTATTAAATTACAGCATACTAGGTTCAACAATTAAGTCCAAAGACACTTATTGGAGAATGGATTTCGATACAATGACAGTTAAGGAACTACCTTCCGTACAATACATCTCTAGAGGGATGTACCGAGGATCAACAACTTTGAAACCTCTACACCTGGCAAGACCCGCCTACCCGCAGACCCAACTTGGTGGCGGATAAAACTGAATATGACATCATCTAAGTAGTAACCGACCTATCCGGGATCCAATAGCATGCACAACATACTCGACATATATAGAGTAATCTAGAAAGGTGATGACCATACCCTAATGGTTGGGAGTCACATAGCCTTACGGTATGCCATGTTTAAGCCATTTTCAAGGGATGAGGCCCGAGGTAACTATTACCTTTCACATAGCACATTCCAATTTGAATGCCACATTGCCAATTCCGTCACACGCCATTTATTTCCATAAATGTACAACCTCTGAGCTCGTACGTCTCAGAGAAGGGCGCAATATAGGAGAGTTACTTTCTACACCACCAAATAGATGTACGTTCGTAAAAATTAATGTACGTATATGTTGGAAATGCAATGTCAGACATTCGTCCGTATAACTTGTCCAAGAACAGGACAAACCAAAGGAACTCTCTTACCACATCCTGTCGGGAATCATCTCTAGGATTAGTAGCGAGCAGTCCTTGCATCAAAAATCAAATGAAGATACTACTGCCACATATATATGATATGGGAAATTCCCCCGAGGGTCAATGACAAGCAACCCTTCGTTTATTTATTATCATTCCAAGTCTTCACTTCGAATACGTAAATTGGTTTGAAGTGGTTTTCGGATAAAAATCACTCAAATCCGACCCTGGTTCCTCCGAACCAATCATCGATAAAAATGATGTTAAGTAAATAGGTGCTTATCATTTTATTAATTACTTTATTTTTACCAAAAATATCTTCTAGAGATATATATCTTTAAAACATTTCTTTTCGGCATATATGGAATCATTAAACCTCTCTTTAACTTTGGAAATACCAAATCATTTTCTTAAGTCATAGTGGAAAACATTATTGAGTTAAAAAGGGTCGATATAAATTATACTGATTCTACTGAACATCAATTTCCATATTCAACCTTTACTATCTGTGGAATAATGGTGAAATCACCTTTTAAATTCACACAGGTAGGATGGGTTCCCTCAGAATTTAATACCAAGTGTAAGAAGATTATTTCTATACAATCCAAGTTGTTTAAATTTGGAAAATTAATCTTTTGTACTTCTCTGGTTTTCGACATTTCGACCTTATCTATTCCTCGCCCAGGAAAAAGGCCAGGTGATCTAAAACACTGGTTGCTCCTAAACATCTCCTTTGTTTAAGCACATCACATCCGGATCTCACAAATAGAATAATCCAGTCTACTCGTCGGCTTTTAGAGCCAAGATTCAATCACTTGATTTAACAGCTTTTCTTTAAATCATTTATTTAAACATTTTAAAATAAATTATAAAATCTCCAAATCATCTTTAAAATAATTAATTATTTATAGAAAAATATTTATAAAAGATTTGGGAAAGAATATTTAAGTTTAAAGCCATAGTCCAAAAGTTATTATAAGTGCTGCGAATAGTGCTTTAAAGGCTTATTTGATCAAAACAACTTTTCAATCATTTAGAAATCCATTTTTATAACTCAAATCTCTTTTAAAACATTTTAAAATATTTATAGAATTTATTCCATATTTTTTAAAGAATTTAAAATATCAATTTTAAGGAATTTTTCGTTTTGGTTTCAGAACTACTAAACCGTGACTATTTTGAAAACTTGATTTGCTCATATTTCACGATCTACTAAACCAAATCTCAAACTTTTTTCTTTTTGGAAACTATGATCATAAGAGTTTGGAAAATTCTTATTACAAAGAATTCGGACTCTAAATCCATCATTTATGTAAATTTAACTTTATAAGGCACGAAATCGCGAACTACCGTTACGCGGCGCGCCTATTTGTGGTTCAATTTTCATAACTCATCAAAAATTCACTAAATTAGATTTTAGTATTTATAAAAAATTATAAACCATTTTAAAGAGGTTTAACAATCTCATATACACCATTTCATTTATTAGAGAAATGCGATTTCCTTCGTGATATTCAACGTTTATTAAACGTGACTTGTTCAATATCAAAATAAACATATGATCAACATCCAAACTTGATGATCAAACATAGTAAACATAACATTCATGTCACATCATCATCAATATATATGTATGTATAGAGTTTCTCACCTTGGTTTTTTTTATCGAAAAAAAGGCTATGGCTTTGCTAACTTGCGACTTTAGCTCACGAACTCTTGCACCTTGACTCCTAGGTGGCTCGGCCCTTGCTTAGGATAGTGGGAGGTGCTCACAGCCTTGGCTATGGGAGAAGGAAGACTCGGTCTTGGGGGCTTAGGGTGGTGGCCGTGGTGAATAAAGGAGGGGAGGAAGAGTTTTCTTTGAGTTTTGAAGTGTTTTGATATATATAAATATATATTATATAATTTATTTTATATTTGAACTATAATTTGCCATTATTTTGCTAAGGCTAGAAGATATGAAAGTAGAGATGAAGAAGCTTAAAAATGAAGAAGGACAAGTAAGGAAATGAAGTGGAGATGGTGGGGTATTTATAGGGAAAGAAGAGGGAAAAATATCATAGATCTTTTGTGCACTTACATCATCTCCTTCATCATCACCCACCTCCCTCCTTACATCACCTTACACGGCCATATACTCCGCCCTCCATGTGCTTGTACTTTGATGGTAAGTGTTGGAGAAAGCTTAAGTGTTAAGGAGTTTTAGAAAATATCTTAGATATTTTAGGTTATATATATTTAAATGTATATATGTATATGTGTGTGTGTATGTGTGTTTAGATGCATATGAATGTCTTCACATATGTGTGCATGGATATGCACATATGTATATCACATTAAATCCATATTGTTGCACAACTTCTACACATCGAATCGCTAAGATTCCGATTTTGATTTCCGATCATATTTTCACTTCTTATTTATTATATATATATATATATATTTGTAAACAAAGTTTAATAATAATATTTCTATCTTTATATAATAATTAATAGGGCTTATTTAATAATTAAAATAATTATTAAATCATTTAAACTCAATTTAAATTCAAAAATCATTTATTCCAAAATAGTGATATCATTGATGATGTCATAAAGAGATTTTATTTTCAAAAATAAATTAAATAATTTTATTACATATTATTACTCATATATATAAATGAGTGTGTGTATCCAGCTCAGTGCACGATGTCGGATGGTCTACGAGCTGTATGTTGATAAAACGGTTTTCGATCATTTTATCGATATATCTTCCAAAGTATAGCTTTTTTGTAAATATTTATTCAAAATAAGATTACCAATATTATTTATTGTTCAAAACATTATCATTTATGTTAAAGTATCTTATATTTGAATATTTCAAAAAAATTCCTGAAGTGATGAATTTGCGGGTTGTTACATACTTCTCCCCTTAAAAGAATTTCATCCTCAAAATTAAGAATAATAAGAAACTGATTCGAAAAAAAGAATATATATATTTGACAAGGGAATATATACAAGATATGATAAGTGACCACACCGCAGGTGGCGAGTACACTATCTTGATACCACATGCAAAGTATACATCAATCCTAAACTTCGGATATTTTTCCTCATTCTATCTTCTGTTTCCCAAGTGCAGTCTTTGGCATCACCACTCCATTGAACTTTAACCAATCTTACCTCCTTCCTTCCCAATCGCTTCTCATCGTGATCCACGATTTGAACTGGTCGTCTGATAACTGCCAAATTTGGTTCAACTTCTAAATCTTCCTAGGCAGCTATTTCTATAATCTATTCTGGATCATGCACATATTTTTGTATATGGGATACGTGAAAGACGTTATGTACACCAGACAACCTTTCGGGTAGATCCACACGATAAGCTAATAGGCCAATCCGTTCAAGATTGGGAAAAGGTCTAATAAATCAAGGTGCTAACTTCCCTGCCCTACCAAATCTTACCACACCTCTCATCGGAGAGACTTTCAAGAATACAACATCTCCAACCGAGAATTCCAAATTTCTACGCCTTTGATCAGCATAACTCTTATGCCTGCTCTGGGCTTCTTTCATCTTCTTTCCGATCAAGTCTACCTTTTTAGAGGCTTTTCAAATCATGTTAAGACCAAGTACCAACCAATCTCCGGTTTTGATCCAACATGCTGGGGATCTACATGAACGACCATATAAAGCTTCCTATGGTGCCATGCCAATATTGGTCCGATAGCTGTTATTATAGGAGAATTCTACAAGATGAAGATAGTTTTCCAATGAACCTCCAAAATCTAAGATACAAGCTCTTAGAAGATCTTCCAACGCTCGATTTACCCTTTCAGTTTTCCCATCGGTCTGGGATGGTATGCGGTGCTTATCTCAGCTTCATTCCCAAAGCTGTTTGTAATGTCTCGTAGAACTTACTAGTAAAGATTGGGTCTCGATCACTGACTATATTGCTTGGGACACCACGCAATCGAATTATTTCCCTCATGTATATTTCTACAAGACTTGCAGCTGCTCTCGTTGGCTTTACTGGGATAAAGTGTGCGCTTTTGATCAACCGATCCATGATAACCCAAATGCCTTCATTTCCCTTCCTTGATCGAGGTAAGCCGTCGATGAAATCCAACAATATTTAGTCCCGTTTCCAAGTCAGAATTTCAAGAGGTTGAAGTAATTCGGCAGTCTTTTGTTGATCGCTCTTGATCTGTTGATAATTCACACATCTACTAACATGGATAGAGATATCCCTCTTCATACCATCCTACCAAAAAGTTTTCATCATATCTCGATACGTTTTGGTAACTCCGTGATGTACTGAAAGTCGAGAATTGTGACATTCCGTTAAAACTTCGTACCTTTCCCGTCGACATATGGGATGCATACTCTTTCATTCATCCTTAATATTTCTTGATCATCCATGTTGAATCCTATCCATCTTTTGGTACTATGTTTTTCTTCACTGCTTCGACCATCTCTGGAATAAACGGATCTCTAAGCTGGTTGCCTTTTATATGGTTTATAAAAGTTGGATGTACTATCAAATAAGCTATAACATCATGCTTCCTGCTTAATGCATCTGCTACCACATTGGCTTTCCCGGGTGTATATATGACCATATGACGAGAGAAATTCTAGCCAACGCTGTATCTCGTATTCAAGTTCTTTTGAGTGAAAAGATACTTCAAAGTTTTGTGATTTGTGAAGATTTTGAACTTCTCACCTATTTAAAGAAGGAATATTATTTACCAAGGTCAAATAAAGTTTATCAAAATAAACTATAAGAAATTCTTACACGGTAAATAATGTCTCCAAATCTTTAGTGTGAACAGAACGGCTAATAGTTCTAAGTCCGTGTTGCATAATTTTGCTCATGCGTCTTTAACTGCTTACTAGCATATGCGATAACCTTTCCATGTTGCATCAGTACCGCCCCCACTCCATCACCATAAGCATCAGTATAAATGTTTAAACCACCGCTTTCATCAATAATAGTTAGGACTAGAGCGATAGTTAACCTTTTCTTAAGTTCCTGGAATGCTTCTTCACATTTCGTCATCCATTCAAATTTAACATCCTTCATAGTCAACTTCGTTAAGTGATGAGAAATCTTGGAGAAGTCCTGAATAAATCTTTGTTAGTATCCTGCCAATCCTAAGAAGCTGCGAATGTCCTTCGGAGTTTGTAGTTGATTCCAATCTAGAATGGCGGTAATTTTTCTAGGATCAACTGAGATTCCTTCCTTTGACACAACATGTCCAAGGAACCTTACCTTTTCTTCCCAAAAGTGGCATTTTGAAAACTTAGCCTTAAGCACATTCCTTCTTAATATTTCCAGTTAATCTCTAAATGCCTTTCGTGTTCTCCTTCGGTCTATGAATATATAATAATATCATTAATAAAAACCAACACGAATTTGTGGAGCACATCTCTAGATGCTCTATTAATAAGGTCCAAAAAATAAGCGAGAGTATTGGTTAGCCCAAAAGGCATAACCAACCACTCATAGAGATCATTTGGTCCCCTGAATGTGGTTAAAGGAATGCAATCTTCTGCTATCCTTAATTGGTGGAATCCTGTAGCTAGGTCCATTTTAGAGAATATTTGAGCACCATGAAGTCGATCAAACAAGTCATCAATACGGAGTAGTGGATACTTGTTCTTAATCGTTTGCTTACTTAGGTCTCGATAGTTTACACAAAGTCTTAAGGAGCCGTCTAACTTTGCAACAAAAACTACTGCTGAGTTCCAACTTGAGTGGCTTGGTCTAATTAGTCCTTTCTTTAACAATTCATCCGTTTAATTTCTTAATTCATTTACTTCCTTGGGGGCCATTCTTCGGGAAGAATGAAAAACAGACCTCGCACCAGAAATTAAGTCAATTCGAAACTCAATTTCCATATGTGGAGGTAAACTTTTAACTTCCTCAAAAACTTCCGAAAATTCCTTAACAATCGGTATTTCTTCTAAACGTTTTTGAAATGAATTTAAGGCATACGTAAAAATATCCATTACTAGATTTGATTCTTCACACGTTATTTTAAAAAGTTCACTTCTATTATTTTCCAAATGCACCGTCCTTTTAACACAATCAAGAACAACCTTATATTTAGATAACCAATCCATACTGAGTATAATCTCAAATCCAATAAAATTAAGGACGATTATGTCACATGAAATTTTTTGGGATAGGTAGGCAACTTGTACTTTTTCACAAACTATACCGAGATTAGTTTTACCACCTATGGGGTTAGAGACATAGATAGGGGTATCTAATATCTTTGTGGTATGTTTCAATTTATTAACTAATTCTTTAGAAATAAAATTGTGGGAAGCCCCAGTATCAAATAATACTATAACTAGATTTTCAGTAACGTAGATATTACCTTCAAGATCTCTCTTGCCCTTCACATCAGTCAAAGTTGAGGGTTCATCTTTAATGGCAAAACTCTGATTTGTTCTCCTTTCTTTATCAATGGGCAATCCTTCTCCTAGTGCCCTGGTTTGTGACAACTGTAGCAATTTCAATCCAGAGCCTTAGGATTCTTACAAGTGGTGGCAAAATGACCCTTTCGTTGGCAATTATAACAAGAAACATCCTTCAAATTGTTATCTTGTGGACCTCCTTCTGGCTTGCCTAGCCATGGCTTCTTCCAAGAATGGTTGAACTTCCTCTTCTTCCAGTTATTATATATTGCTGCTTTGAGTTGTTATCGGATTCCTTTTGTATAGAGGTTCATATCGGAAACCTATGTCTACCAAATCTACAAAGGTTCCCTTTACATGCCCGGTCATCTTGTCCTGATATTGCCCATTCATCCCAGCGATAAACATTTCATTCTTATTTAAAGAAGTGTCTATCAGACCCGGCCTAAAAGAGACAATTCATTGAACTTGTTTGAATACTCCTCTACCGACATCCTCCTTGTTTTAAATCCATAAAACTCCGACAACGGCGGGATTTTCCTACAACTGGCATATATTGTTCTTCCAAGACCTCCTTGAACCATTCCCATGAGAAATTATCTTCTGAATCATTCAGAGTTATGGATTCCCACCCTACTAGAGTCCCTTCTTGTAACTGCCAAGAAGCTAAGAACCTTTTCACTCATTCTGATATTCAATCCCTTAAAAATTCTTTCACAAGAGCGGATCCAAGCCTGAACTTCAATAATGCACTCCATTCCTTTGAATGGTTTACCATCGAAACTGGTGTAACCTTTGCATAGGGTAGTAAAGTTAAGTTGAGGCTGCACAGGGATTACCACTTCCTCAATTACTGTAGCATTTGATCGACCATTGGTGACCGTAGTGTTGCCACCTCACATTCGTCCTCTTCTATTACCCATCTCCTACTATATGCATATAGTAAGGAATCGTCTTTTGAAATATAGACGAAATTATCTTAAGGAATGGGTATAAATTCAAATATACTTATTCAAATAAATTTCAAATATTTGCTCTCTCAGACTAAACTCGTTCTAGGGTATTACTAACCCTATCTATAATGAGTTAACCCCATCCAGGCTTAGGTATTCTCTCAACCATAAGCTCTGATACCAAATGTGATGACCCACCTCCTCGACCCTTAAAGATCGACACTAATACATCCTCGTTATTCACGTACCGTAAATCCAAGTGCCGGAGAGGCAGATTATCATGGGGTAAAGAAGATAAAGGTAGAAGACAAGATAATAATAGAATCTCACATCATATTCAACACATAATTATACATATGAGTAGTACATGCAATTACTCCAAATTGTTCCATCAGAGTTCTAGTAAGTACTAATCCAGCTAGGATAGTTATAACTACCTATCCTTATAAGTGCTGGCAGATACAAAATAAATAATACAGCGGAATCAATAGATAACTTCTACAGAACCCAAAATGATCCATGCTCCTACCTTCCAAAATGTTCCATACTACCTAACTACTTGGGTGCCCGAAAAATTAGGGCACCGAAAGTTTTAGGGAAAAGAAAGTAAATTTCTGGTCAGTTATGAGACTGGTATGAGAAACTCAAAATACAGATATTTGAAACAAAGGGTATCTCATAAGACCATTCCGCACATAAACATGAAATGAGTTTTTACCTTATGATAACCAAAAACTTTACTACGCAAAATCTGATAATGTTATTTTTAATGATATTCTTTTGAGTAATCCGAGTTTCCATAGCATACAAAACATACTCGACATATATAGAGTAATCTAGAAAGGTGATGACCATACCCTAATGGTTATGAATCACATAGCCTTACAGTATACCCTGTTTAAGCCATTTTCGAGGGATGAGACCCGAGGTAACAATTACCTTTCACATAGCACATTCCACTTTAATGCCACATCGCCAATTCCATCACACACCATTGATTTTCACAAATGTATAACCTCTGAGCTCGTACGTCTTAGAGAAAGGTGTTAAATATAGGAGAGTTACTTCCTACACCACCAAACAGATGTATGTTTGTAAAAATCAATGTATGTATATGTTGGAAATGCAATGGCAAGCATTCCTCCATACAAGTTGTCCAGGAACAGGACAAACCAAAGGAACTCCCCTACCACATTCAGTCGGAAATCATCCCTAGGATTAGTAGCGAGCAGTCCTTGCATTGAAAATTAAATGAAGATACTACTGCCATAATTATATGATATAGGAAATTTCCCACGAGGGTTAGTGACAAACAACCTTTCATTCATTTATTATCATTCCAAGTCTTCACTTCGAATACGTAAATTGGTTTGAAGTAGTTTCTGGATAAGAATCACTTAAATCTGACCCCGGTTCCTTCGATCCAATCACCGCTAAAAAGATGTTAAGCAAATAGGTGCTTATAATCTGATTAATTACTTTCCTTTTACCAAAAATATCTTCTAGAGATATATATCTTTAAAAATTTCTTTTAGGTATATACAGAATCATTAAAACTCTCTTTAACTTTGAAAATACCAAATCATTTTCATAAGTCATATTGGAAAACATTATTGAGTTAAAAAAGGGTCGATAGAAATTATACTAATTCTACTCAACATCAATTTCTGTATTCAACCTTTACTATTCGTCGAATAATGGTGAAAGCACCTTTTAAATTCACACGAATAGTATTGGTTCCCTCCTTTGAATTTAATACCAAGTGTAAATGGTTATTTCTATACATCCAAGTTGTTTAAATTTGGAAAATTAAATCTTTTATACTTGTCTCATTTTCGACATTTCGACCTTATCTATTCCTCGCCCAGGAAAAGGTTAGGTGAGCTAGCCCACTGGTTTCTTCTAAACATCTCCTTAGTTTAATCAACTCACATCCGGATCTCATGAATAGAAAAATCCAGTCTATTCGTCGGCTTTTAGAGCCAAGATTAAATCACTTGATTTTAACAGCTTTTCTTTAAATCATATATTTAATTTTTTTAAAATAAATTATAAAACCTCAAAATCATTTTTAAAATACTTAATTATTTATTTGAAAATATTTATAAAAGATTTGGGAAAGAATACTTAAGTTTAAAGCCTTATTTCAAAAGTTATTATAAGTGTTGCAAAAAGTACTGCGAATAGTGTTTTAAAAGCTTATTTGATCAAAACAACTTTTTGACCATTTAGAAATCCATTTTTATAACTCAAATCTCTTTTAAAATATTTTTAAATATTTGTATAATTTATTCCATATTTTTTAAAGAATTTAAAATATCAATTTTAAAGAATTTGTCGCTTTGGTTTTCGAACTACCAAACCGCGACTATTTTGAAAACTTTATTTGCTCATATTTCACAATCTACTAAACGAAATCTCAAACTTATTCCTTTGTTTGAAAACTATGATTATAAGAGTTTGGAAAATTCTTATTACAAAGAATTCCGACTCCGAATCCATCGTTTAAATGGATTTAACTTTCTATGGCGCGAAATCACGAACTACCATTACGCGACGCGCCTATTTTTCACTCAATTTTCATAACTCGTCAAAATTTCACCAAATTGGACTTTAGTGTTTATCAAACATTTATAAACCATTTTAAAGACGTTTAACAATCTCATATACACCATTTCATTTATTAAAGAAAAGTGATTTCCTTTGTGATATTCAACGTGTATTAAACTGACTTGTTTCAATATCAAAATAAACATTTAATCAACATTCAAACTTGATGATAAAACATAGTAAAGAACCAATAACAATCATATCACACATCATATATATATATATAGACACACACAGATATATAATCTCACCTTGGTTTTTTTTATCCAAAAATGGCTATAGCTTTGCTAACTCGTGCCTTTAGCTCACGAACTCTTGCACCTTGGCTCCTAGGTGACACGGCCCTTGCTTGGGAGGAGGAAGGCTCGACCTTGGGGGCTTAGGGTGGTGGGTGTGGAGAATAAAGGAGGAGATGAGGAGTTTGCTTTGAGTTTTGAAGTGTTTTGATATATATATATATATATATTATAATTTAATTTATATTTGAACTATATTTTGCCATTATTTTGCTAAGGCTAGAAGATATGAAAGTAGAGAGGAAGAAGCTTAAAAATGAAGAAGAAGAAGTAAGGAAATGAAGTGGAGACGGTGTGGTATTTATAAAGAAAGTAGAGGGGAAAAATATCTTAGATATTTTGTGCACCTACATCATCTCTTTCATCACCACCCACCTCCCTCCTTACATCACCTTACACGACCATGTACTCCTCCTCTATGTGCTTGTACTTTGATGGTAAGTGTTGACTTGGGAAAAGATTAAGTGTTAAGGAGTTTTAGAAAATATCTTAGATATTTTAGGTTATATATATTTAAATGTATATATGTATATGTATGTATATATGTGTGTTTAGGTGCATGTGAATGTCTTCATGTATGTGTATATGGATACGTGCATATGTATGTCACATTAAATCCACAATTTGCACAACTTCTAAAAGTTGAATCGCTACGAATTCCGATTTTGATTTCCGATCATATTTTCACTTCTTATTGTATATTTTTTTTAAACAAAGTTTAATAATATTATTTCTATCATTATATAATAATTAAAAGAGCTTATTTAATAATTAAAATAATTATAAATCATTTAAACTCAATTTAAATTCTAAAATCATTTATTCCAAAATAGTAATATCATTGATGATGTCATAAAGAGATTTTGTTTTCAAAAATAAAATAAATAATTTTATTACATATTCTTACTCATATATATATAAATGAGTGTATGTATCCAGCTCCATGCACTATGTCGGATGGTCTAAGAGCTGTTTGTTGGTAAAAAGGTTTTCGGTCAATTTATCGATTTATCTTCCAAAGTATACTTTTTGGTAAATATTTATTCAAAATAAGATTACCAATATTATTTATTAATCAAAATATTTTCATTTATGTTAAAGTATCTTATATTTGAATATTTCAAAAAAATTCTGTTGCGGGTTGTTACAATGTTCTTGATTGAGAGTGGATCCAGGAGATTCGCAGAATTATTATACATGAAATTCGCAAAATGAAAATACAAAACGATCTGAAAAAAATAACATAGAAAATTTTATCAAACAATTCGATTAAGAGCTGGAAAAATCGAAAATAGAAATAATAAAATAACCAGTTCATGAATTCGTCATTGGATGCTTTCGATTTAGGGGATCCAGGAGAGTCATAAAATTATTGATATTGCAGCCTATTATCATTTTGCGAACTGAGGATTACAGCCCATTAATCGTCGTCAAATAGTAGGGGAAGGAGTGGAGACTAATGTAGGGGGAAGGAATTGAGGATGTCAACTAAAGCCTAGGGTTTAGACATTCAATTTTATTTAATTTAATCGAAAGTCTAGGATTGGAGTGGAGATAAGTGGAAGAGACACCATTAGCAGGAAAATGAGATTTTGATTTTTTTTTCTTGGACATACGGAGATGAAAGGAAGAGGCACGATAAAGAAAGAACAAAAGAAAGCAAAAACGCGACCCTTCATTTTAAAATTCATGGAATATTCAAGGGAGCTTGTGTGCACTTGAAATGTAACTCACTAATAATATTATAATATAGATTTCTCACACCCCATATTTCTGCCCAACAAATGACAATAATACCCTACAATACAAAATTACACTAAAGCTTAATTTATCCATCTTTCGTAAAATCTCAAATCCAATCCTAAATTAAGAATCACAAAATACCAAGTCTAATCACTATTTCAAAAAATAACCCTAGTTCCATAAATCTCGGTACCTAGATCTAAAATTCGTACATTATTATTGCAACCAACCAAGCTTTCAAGTAGTATTTTGAGATTAAGGTAATAAATCTTTGTTTACTGATTGATGATTTGTTTTGTTGTTGTTCAATATTGCAATATTATTATATTACTTTGGATTTGATTTTGGTTGAATTAAAAATTTTAATGGTTCGAATTTAATTTCTTTCTTTTTGTGAAGAAAGAACGCACGCAAGCTCCGAGCATGATTTATAATACAAACCTCATTTGAGCCAAGCGTGGGACATAAAGAAAACCTCTTATTGTGTTAGTGTGGATATTGTTTTAAACTATGTCTGGCATTAGTGTAAAGTATTAAAAGCTCAAAGACTCTATGATTGTGTGGTTGGTTCGGTAATATGAAGAAAAACCCTCGAATCATCGATGTAAAAACATAACGTGGTGATTTCAATATCCCATATTAGGGAATGACGACGAATTTTCCACCACGCTTTCCGGAGGCATAATGATCTTCAACACCCACATAATAACCTTGCATGGATATTTCAATTTACCATGCTCTCCTGAGCATTATTACTGTAAATATTTTTTTTACGAGTGAAAATTGACTATAAGAACTCACCTGTAGTGATTCCATAGGCTATGATTCTCCAATGTCTCACTTTAGTTTTTAACTAAAACTCATATTATGATGTTGTAAAATTTATGGGTTAGAAGGGAATAGAAGAAAATGAAAAAATGAAGGGTGGAAAGGAGGAAGTGTAGAATGGAAAGAAATATTGTGTTAAATTTTTGGAAAGAAAAGTGGGGGTGTGAAAGGAAATTGTTGGGGTAAAAGTAGAATTGGCCCAAGAAGATATCATGATAGGAGAGAGTGATCGGTGAAGAGAAGAAATGCAAACCAAGAATGGTGTTTTATTTGTCCCGCATCCCCATATTGAATAATGCTAGCTATTGATAAAAGGTACAATTTTGTGAACATTGCTATGAACTTAGATAAGGTTTATGAGTGATTATGTAGGTTTATGCTTGGCTTATTGATCTCACTGCACATCGATATGTCATGACAAAAGACAATGGAAGGAACAAAGCAAAAGGGAAGAGAATAAAAACATGGATGGTGTTTTGTCCCACGTCTTAGGACTTAGTAATGTTGTTGTTAGTAAGAGTTATAATTCTATGATCATTGGCCTTATCTTATTATTGCTGTTCAATTTTAGAATAGACACCTCATAAAGATTTTAGTAGAACTAGCAATGCAGAATGTAATTACTAACTGTCTTTCTTGGGGATTATATCTTTAGTTTTGATTAGTTTAAGAACACAAATCATGGATAAGATAACAACATTAATCACAAAACACAGAGAAAGAAAAAGTGAGAATGCGCAATTTTATATGGTTTGACCGACTAAGGACCAACATTTACTTTATGTTATTTATAGATTTGGATTACATTCAAAGAATTACAACAAAAGAAAATTAAAAGTTCTGTTAGACACTAGAATTTTTAAAAGAGTTTCCTCATATTCTCTCAAAAATACCTACAATTTTCTTTTATTTTCAATAGGTAATTATATTTTAAGGTTGATGTATTTTGCTAGTGAAAAACTAGAAATATCTCCTAGAGTCATTTAGGAGCAAAATGATACAAATATGGAAAAGTGGGAGGACAAACAGGTTAAGGTGGACTCGTTCTAATTTATGACAGGGAGGCTCAGTAAGTAGTGGACTGGCATGTGCGAGGGTCGACTAGGGGCGGGTCAACAAGGGATATGGATCAGTAAAAGAAATACTAGCTAGACCGACCTATAATTATGGGTCGACTAGTTGACTGGCTCGGCTAAAGGAATACTATACTGATTTGATTTTATGCATCGGCTAGTTCTAGTTTGACTACTTGAGCTAGTTACAAACCAAGACAATCCCCTCGATGAACCTAGTTTGTATGTATTTAAGTCAACCCTTTTTCACCATATCTTCTACGTTTCTTTATCTTTCGGGTGTCATCCCTTTATGTCACGCTCTACCTTTCCACACTACATGTCCAAGAGTTTCTACCTCAATAATCTCATCAATTCATCGTTTTTGATTGACAAACGAAATGGCGAAATTTTACGCGTAACGCTTGCCCTCCAAATTGTACTTTTATGCAAACTTAGTGTACTTTGCTAAGGGTTAGCATTGGAAATAAGCATCAGTTCAAAATATCCACTACTAAGTTCTTCGTTTTGATACCGTGATGCTTGGAAATGAATATTATAGTTTCTCTCTTTATCATGAAAGTGTGAATCACAATTACACATAATCATTCGACCGTGAAGAATAATTCAATGACTGGTAAGTTGTTTGAGTTGCTAAAAAGATGATGGAATGGAAGTGGTTCGAAAAGGTCATGAACGACTAGTGGGTTAGCTCGGTTAATTCTTATGACCCAGCCTACAAGTTGCCGAAACAGTATATGGGTTGCTTAGGCTCAACTCAATTTCTCTTTATATGTTCTCCAACTCCCACTCTTCCTCTCACTTTCAAAGTTATTGAACCCATCACTATATCAAAGAAATTGATTTTGGATTTTACTAACTTCAACTCAAAATTCAAGAAACTCCCAAATTCAACAATAGGCTCAACTCTCCACTTAAGTTCATATATTTACATGCTCTAACCCAAAACTTATAGCTAAATTACACCTCTACCCAACTTATGGTTTTAAATATTTCATGTGTTTAAAAATACCCTATGCTAATATAGTTCGACCTTAGATTTATGGATACAAGCTGAAATTTTCGTTTATAGCACAAATTTACCACATATCTTATTAATCGAGATGGTTTCCCCAAACCTAAAATGGTCTAGGATTTTTTAGCACTAAGTTCGATCTTTTCTATGATTTCAAGGTGTTTGATGCTGTTGGAACTAGATCAGCTCGCAGTGGAAGAAATGAGTGAATTTCAATTTTTTTTTACCATTTTGAATTTTTATTAGGCCTATGAAGTCTAAATATATATTAGATCTAATCTAATAAAATTTTAAATAAAATCTTAGTTTATTTAAATTGTTTGAAAAGGTTTTGAATATTTCTACTTTAATCAATATGAGATGTTTATATAAAATGTAGTATATCAAATATACTCTTATGTGTAAATGTGTGTAAAGGTACATGTTAAAATTAATTTAGAGAAGGAAACCTTTCGTTTCTCTCTCTTAATTTATACTGTTAATTAAGGAAATAATATTTCTTATTGAGAAAGAATGAATTTTCTATAGGAAATGAATTAGTGAATTTGTTTTAATTGAATGAATGGAACATTTTCCATTCTTTAATTAAAACTTCCCTAATTAATTCCCTTGATTATCTCTCTCTCCACTCCTCTCTCTTCACATGATATGGTTGAAATTACATGTCATCAAATGACATAAAATTCTATAAACACTTCATGCAATTATCTTTTACTTAATTTTGGTTAAAATTACATTGATATCATATATCAAGCGTGCAAATATAACTTTTATAAATGCACTCAAATAATTATAAACAACTCCCAAACATCAACTAAATTAATAATAATTAATATTTATTAAATATTAATTAATTTACTTAATTTACAATATTCTGGTTTTTAAAGGAATACATCATTACAGTTGTGTGACTCAAAGATGTAAATTCAATCAGCGATCAATATCGAAAAATTCGAATATTAGCATTCATACATCACCTTAGCTAGCGGTGTGATATTTTGGCTGAATTCATCACTAATAAAACTTTGGTAAAATCTAATTTTACTTATTTTAAGCGGTACCCGGTAGTGACAATTATTTACACCAATTCTCTTCGTCAAACTATATCACATTAGGACTTATGGAATTTGGTAATGGTCAAAATTCCAATATAATCGACATTCAACTTTATAGTCTAAACGCAAAATTCCTTGGTTCAATAATAACAATTATTATTAACCGAAATGCTCTAGCTTGAGACTTTGACTTTGAGTTGACTTCAGTTGACCATGAAACTAACCTTTTATAACTAAGGAGATGAATCCGCTTTTGAATAGTGTTTCAATTCCAATGCTTCCACTCGATCCAACTATAGTCATTCGATGGACGCCGTGCCATGATTTAACAATAATCAAAGCGGAGTTTCCACATTGAAGAACAACAGTATTCTCAAGTCAAGAGAACTATGTAATTTTATCACATCGATATTTTCTATTTGACATTAGTTATATTAACCAACATAAAACTATCAAGTGGGTCATTCCATAATTATCCAATAACCATCTGAACGTAACTCCTTGGTGCTCCCAGTAGTCATGAGTAATACACTGCCCAACATTTTGAGATCGTTATGTACTCCAGTCTCAACGGATGTATCGATATCCGGTCTCGATACATCTTGACTAGGAATATTTAAAATAGTATATTTAATATCATTGTGATAAATTACTCATGGTTACAATTCTTTTTAACTATTATCACAAAACATACCATTTTATGGATTTTCTTTTAAATATACTTTTAATTCAATAAATAAATTAACATAACTCATTATATCAAATATATAATAGAAAGAAAACACCTTTTATTTCGAATAAGATTGGTTATCGAGTTAGATATATGTAAAAAATTACATAATTGCCTCGAGAGCATATCCCTGTCTCTATCAACCTCCCACTTGCACTTGGGGTTAATTATGGAATCTCCATCCCATCACTTCAATCAGTTTGATAAGAATTGGCCGAGTTAGACCCTTCGTGAATGGATATGGTATGTTGGTTTAATTATCTACTATATCAATCAACTCTCTCCAAAGCTAATAAATTACTTTTATCATGTGGAACTATTCAAAGAATTAGTGAGCGTTTATTATTACATTGTTATCATATAGAAATGATTAGTATATTTAATACTTGGAATCATCTGTAGCTTAGTTATAAATTTGTGCATTTATATATATACTTCGCTTTTATTGTGGTGCTATTTAGGGCGATGTACATAACCATTTTATTGAATCATTTATAATGTTTTGTTTGGAACATTTCCAACTTAAAGCTTCTTAATTAAGGTTTAAACTTGAATTTAATATTAACGTATTATACTCGATAGCACTTATGAAGTTTGAGCCTGAACACTCTTTCATAAAGAGTTCTTTGTTTCTATAAACAATTCTCTATTATTTCATAAATACTCGAGAACACTCTAAACTAACATTTATTGATCTTAATTTGGATTTGATATTTGCTTCATGCATCAAATACATAAGCAAATTATGATTTTGTAGACAATTCAACATGTATGATAATTCCTATTATTAGTACATAAGAAATCCATCTTACATATTCCATATTAAACATTTTAACAAGGTGTCTTTGCATATCTTTTGGGATATTCCCAACATCGTTTATGCTTATTATAAAAGTTATAATTTAAAAATCCAATATCGAGTATTAAACAAAAAAACTATTACTGATTTTAACATAAGTGCATCGTTAACAATCAACAGTATGTTGTTTACTTATAACCTAGAAATATCTATATACCTTTTAGTGGTTCTTTCTTATGGACACACGCTTCCTCTGTATTTTGATTGAAATCAAGCAATTTAATATTTCTATCAAAATAGTTATTCAATTCTGATGCTTGTAAATGATACTTTCGTATCATTTCTTAGATCATATCCAAAAACCTATAAACTCAATATCACTCCCACTGACTTCAAGACACTTTGGTTGTTATGTGCAAACAATACTCTAAATCATTATTTAGAAATTTTCATTTCAGCACATATGTATCAAAACTCAACGTCATACCAAGCAATAATTTTATGAGTAGATCCAAAATAACTTAAGCACATTCAATGACGAATCTATTATACGAATTTCAACAATTGAAATTTACAATGTTATTCTGATCAACATTACTCATTATATTACAATTGCATTAGTCTCTCTCTTGAAGACACATTCGCGACCAATGGATCATATCCCTTTGCATACAATTACCTAAATCATATTTTGTTGACGTACATAGAATCCTTTTCGGATTTGTGCATCATACCATATCGTAGTGTTAACCTAAAAAATGGATCAACACCCTAGATTGAGTATGAGAGCACCGACCTTATTTATCAAGGCAAATAAAATAGAAAAATCAATAGTAAATCATAGAAAAAGTAAATGAACAAGAGATTTTTATAGTGGTTCGACTGTTAAAGAAGCCTACGTCCACTTTATCACTTTTATTATTGACTAACTGCAATTACAAGTTGAATCTGATTACAATGCGAATGAATCTTGTAAGTTAGATCAAGTCATCAATGTTAGATTTCATTGGAGAATCACAGTGAACCCTATAGATGACTGTTATGTGGAAGGAGAGGAGTGAAGAGTAGTTTTTGCAGAGTTTCAACAGTCAGTCCAAAAGATCCTGTTTATGTTGCAGGTGGAATCGTATTTATAGGGGTTGGAGAGCTATTGGGCTAAGCCGCCTCACCACAAGCTTGACTTTGAAAATACGAAGGTGCATTGCAAATTTAATAACCATCCGAGCCAACCTGATGGATCGCTAGCGATCCATAGTTTCTGGGTTGCTGACGGTCCAATTGCTTGGGATACTCTTCTTCATCCTTTCCTTAAATTTCATGGCAGTCTAACATGATCTTATGGATCGCTAGTGACCCATAGGTGATGGATCGCTAACGATCCGTGTACTTAGTGGATTTTTGGACTCCCTCTTTTGGATTGAACTTGTTGTCCATATAGGTGCTCTCCATGTAATTTCATAGCTTGTCACTTTGTTTTGATGATGATCCATACACTAATTGCATTAGACTACTGATTGAATCAGACGAATTCTCGCTTCTCGATCTAACTAGCTTGGAATTCCATCAAACTAGCGATCATTCCTAGAATACCTATTGGATCACGATGCAAGAGGATTGGGGGATTTACGAGCGATCCTTATGGATCACTAGCGATCCATCACCTTAGCATATTTTTGCCTTCTTTTCCTCTAACCTTTCTTGGTTAATCCTTCTAGTCCTTTTGATTGACTCTTGAGTTGTTCTGACTCGATGTAACTACTCCGACTTCCTTTGAACTCTGTTGGGTTAAAAACCAGGATAACACGTAGAATCAATACTCTTAACGACTTAATTGACAGTGGAGGATTATCTACTCTCGACATTGATAAGAAACTCATAGTTTCTTTTTAATGTGCAAGAATAATCATTAGACACTCTAATGTTGTGCGTACATTTATGTTTGGTTAATTTTATTTCATCCCTTGTAATTAGTTTTATCCTTGGATTGTATCCAAATCCATTTTATTATCAATAATTTGTTAACGGAATTCCGTTGGTGTTGAGTTGATATTTCTTGAAACAACAATTGTCTCTTATTCCAACAGAACTAGCATTCTCAAACATTTTATGAATTGCCATACATAAACTGATTTGGTATTACTTCACAATATTTATGTTCAAAACATAAATTAGTCATCCAATGACTATGATCTCCAAACTGCTTTGGGGTGTTTCATACAAGATTTCTTATGTATAAATATTACGTGCAATCCTTCGACTCACACAACCTACTAACTCCTTGGTCTATGACATAATAGAGTTTCTTGTAAACCCATATCTTGTACGACTTTGTAAACTATTCATCGGATGATATTAATCTTAACCTTGTGTACTACTCTGAAGTACATACCTTGTAGAAAGAATTTAACTCAACTTCACTCATCATTTATTCATCCTTTGCCCAACAAAGTTCGATTACTTCTTATCAACACATCATTATGTATTATAAGGAGGAGTGACTCTTAAGACTGAAGCTTAATTCATTCTAGGTATGTTTGAAATTCTTTCCAATATACTCACATATTCGATCAAATTGAATCATTTCTTTTGCATGTTGTTTTATTTTACTTCCGTTTTATATTCGATGAACTTATAATAGACATGCCTCATATGTATCAAAAACATGTATGCGTGCTTGCGATAATTCATCGGCCAATATAACGAAGTATGTGGAACCATTTTGGCTTTATCAGACTTGTAATTGCACATATCTGTATGTATGAATCTGAAGAGTTCATCAACTCTTATGACGCTCCCACTGAATGAGTGTTTTGTCTTTAATTGTTTGAGATATAATTCACTAGTACTGTATGATTCATAATCATATAATTAAAGAATTATTTCTTCAAACTTTGGCTTAGTCCATAATTCTGAAATAATAACAAATAATTTAGATACTTCTATGTTTTCCAATGCGTCAGAAATACCACTATTATAGTTTTATTTATAATGAACATTTATAATATTTTTATTGAAATAAAATTATGTTTATTTTTCAGTCAACACTAAAAAATAGTTATTATTTCATAATAATGTTTGATATGTTTTACGAAAACAATTTTCATAATTTGATGCGTCTAATAACTATTATATGGCATGCTCCCACTATTCCGCCATTACTATAATAGCATATAAAATACGAATCTTCATTTTATCACTTAATATAAATTATTTATTTTGTTTACCGTAAATGGTTTACAGTCGATAATTTTCAAATCAAATATCTTAAATTTAAAGAAATAAATATCGTAGAAAAAAATTTCTACTTGGAAACACATTTGGAATAGAAATCATATTTCTTATTTCAATGTTCAGTATCAACTACTATTTTACAATTCTTGTTTTCGATGTTTATTATGAAGCAGAATTAACCATTCACTCTCTTCATCCCAACCGTGCCTTAGGTTACATCCACTCCTATACATTCAGTTTCCTTTCTAAACGGTCGAACCATTAAAAGGAATTCCTTTCTACAATATCATAACGAACTCTTTACAAAAGTGCATTTGGTCATCCTTAACTTTTATGGATATTAAATGAATTGCACTTTACATAAACCAATCAAACTAACATTTCAGTAATCAAATTCTTAGATCTATCTTACAGCCTTTGGTCCAATGTTACATTTAACACAATAAGATCATTATTATAATCAATCATATTGAATACACGATCTCACGTTACAATTTACTTGTTTATTGCAATAAATTAATTTCACTGAGGTTCGAACATTACGAATTATGGCCGTTCACCATAAAAAATTTATATGTGATTGTATATGGATTAAATATCTATATTCTTATATTTTTTTAGAGCTAGAAACTCATTGCAGACAATATACAGTCTCAGGCAAGTAAACTTGTAAGTGACCAAGTTAAACGTATTTAGAGGTTTTATAATTAGGCGCTTGCATGGATCAACATGCAATAATTTATTGGTAAGTATATTTTATATTTCTATCTGTAAATATTAATTCAGTTCATTTGTATCTTTTAATTCATAAGCATTTTATTAATTATACTAATTGCACAAATTTATTAATGTAGATTATTATAAATTTATATAACGTATGATCTTACACTATTAGAAATGTTAAATGTAAACATTTCATTTTTATAATAAGGCTCACACTAGTCTTTTATGTTTCTCCAAACCTTAAGATGAAACATAAAAGTCTTTCGAGTTCAGTAGTGGATGTTATGACTCGTCTGCCTTAGGATTCTGACCTTGACTTTGCTCAACAAGTCATAGTCCCATAAAACAATAGATAACTTCTTATCGGTTGTATCATATACAACTCCTAACCCATGGTTTCTTGTCCTAATCTTATTTCAACCTTGAGTTTGCTTAACAAATCGAAAGAAATTAGTTGCTCGTACTACCATTTTGTGATGACCTAAGTATAATATATGTAATTTGAGTTTGCTCAACAAATACATATAGTTATCTAACCTTGTCTAGTCAACATATTAATAATACTAAACATAACATCTCTAACTTGAGTTTGCCCAACAACCAGAGAGTATGAAAGTAATTTACTAATATATAAATTGTAGAAGACAACTTATATTAAAGATTCATAATTGTCAATATATTTAATGAGTGATAATGACTTATGGAATAATGTATTTCTTATGAAATACCCTCGTGATTCAAGTGTCGGACACATCAGAAGTTATGGTATACATACTATATGTATGCATTTATTCCTTAAGTCTATTTAAGGTTTCTATAAAGTTCCACCTTTAGTTTATACATTCATATTATATAAGTTTCATTATTATATAACTATTATAATTTAATTAACTCATATAATAATATTATGTACAAAATTATATTAATTAAAGCATATTTAATTATTTTTAATTAATTAACTTAGTAATTGATTTTATATTATTCCTATATAACATTTATATTGAATATTTATACATATATATACTATAGCCTTTATAGCTTAACAGATATATCTTACATATTTGTGTATTTTTATTTAATCAGTAAACCTTATTTATTTATTTAATTAATTAACCTTTAATTTATTTATTTAATTTAATTAATTTATTTAATTAGATTATATTAATTTCAAAAAAAATTGTGTACATACATGTATAATTATGTTATCTTAAATACTTTAAAATAACATAACATATATCAATATATAATACATATATAAGTGTTAATTAATTAACTTATTTAATTAATTTATTTTATTACTCTTATTAAAAAAATTTCAAATTTCGAAACTAGTATTTATATAATTTCAACATTTTTAAAAATATCATTATCATTTCAAACACTTTGAAAACTTATGTTGTATTATAACTTTTATAATAAAAATGTATCATTCTAAATTTAACTTTTAAATTTAAAATCTTTATTTTAATAACAATTTTGAAAATAAGCCCAAGGCCAATTCAGGTTGGGCCCTTTCTATTAGGTACAATCTTTGAGCTCACTTCACCTTTCAGGTCAAGCCAGTCGTAACAACCCGCACCTTAATGGGCCCGAATTTCGACTAGACCGAAACCTAAGTCCATTAAGAAATGGATCATTGGTTTTGATAATCTGTAATAAACATAAGTATATCAAAGGGAGATAACCATAAACTCATAGCGGAATTGAAAAGTATAGTAGAACATATGCATTGACCAAGGCTGTTGCCTTAAAATATCATTCCTCGGATAATTAGTCGCCTTGTCCGTGTTGAGCATGAAACAAAAGACTTCATCATATGCTATTCCCATCTTAAACCAATAGCCTATTCCTCTAAACCTAAGTTGTGGGTTGTTATGAGGAGGAGGGTCAGAATAACATTCTAGTGATTGAAAAATTACATACTTTACCCATACCATTAATTTATGCTGACCGATTTCCATTTCAATGTCATGTCTATTATTTATGGCTAATTCGTTAAATCATATATGTGCGTATGATATGCATAACCTAACCTTCTTCAAGGTATCATGATACACCACACACAACCCAAATATGTCTAATCATATATACTTGCACTTATCTACCCAAAACCTCGACCACTTAATACTTTTCAAATATGAAGCGGGCCCTTTGCATCGTCAACGCTAGTCTATCAGTTCTAGCTACAGAGACCAATGACTCCTTTATATGGTTATAATATTAATAATGAATAAATTTGTTAACACCCAAAAGTATGTAGAAATTGGATTAATCAAAGGGAAGCCTCTTCGAAGCTAGTCGAAGCTGTTCTCTTCGAGGTTAATCGAAGTCATAGGTTGATGCATGCATGGTTCTAAGTAAGCAATCATTCTTTGTATTGTAGATATCATCACCTTGAAGTTAATGAGTGGTTAAAATCAATATGCTACAGGCAAAGTAACATCCATATCAATATGTCGAAGAGATTTAAGTCAATATGCAAGGCTATGCTTAAGTCTAAATTTGAAGTCAAAAGATTATGCAAGTCTCAAGTTCAAATTGTGTCAATAGGCTATGCAATTGTTTGATTTTCAATTCCTTATGTGTACAAAGTTCAAGTATTACAATCGGCTAAATCTCCAAATTGATTTAGGGTTACAAAGTTGAAAACATATAAGAAGTAGGGAGAGAGAATTCGGTCTCCAAAACAGCACCCCTAGGGTCGTATTTATAGAGGTGGAGTGGCAGGGTCTTCGATGCGGGTGGAGCCTTAGCGATGGAGTCGATAAGGTCTTTATCGACTTTAATGTTGCTAAGTGTTAGGTCTTCGCCTTGATTTATTTGGAGATATGCGGTAATAACCTCGGCGGCAACATTCTTGGCATCAACTCCATGGTGGCAATAATGGCTTTACTAAGCATAATGTCAACGTCCTTCAAGTGATATGAAGATTGAAGTGTTGTGTTAAACAACGACGAAGATCAGTGCCGCTTTGCATCCTTTTGGCGTTATTACAGTGTAGTATTAAGATCCTTGTCGATATTGATAGTGTCCAATATCAATATCACTTCGCATAAATATGCGATGTTCTCTGAATGCTGTAAAACATGCTATCGAAATTCCATGTTGAAAGTTATCGAAGGGCAGTGCAATATCTTTGAAGAGCTGTAAAGTGTTGGTAAAGTGATGGTTGACGATGAGCTTGTGATTGGTGAGTAGTGGTGCTAATTGAACCTAATATCAATGAGATGCGCTGTGACCACTTCCACGTTCATCGATGACCTTCAGAGTTGTCTGTACTTGACCTCTTTGCAACACTGGCTATCGAAGGTGATGCCATCTCTATATCTTTTTTCATGTGTCTCCGAAGTTGATAAAAGGCATCATTGGAGTATTGCTGATCTAAGGTCTTCGACGATAATGATGATATGCGGAGTGATCAATTAACAACTTCTGATATTGGCACTATTACTTTTGTGTTGCTTATTGCCGTGGCATTGAACCTCCTCGAATCCTTTCGACAATCCTATTTGACATTATTATTGGTATAAGAGATGTGCAATTATGTGGCACGTTGGACCTTTTCATAAACAATTATAGTAGTACTGTCTATGAAGTTTATGAGGTCCTACGTCCCTGGCTATTTACACTTTTTGTCTTCAAACTCAATGATGGTGAAATCACTTGCTATTACAAATACTTAGACATTGTTTCTTGTGATGAGGTTCGCATCATCTCCTTAGAGCTTCAAATCAGAAATCATATTCTCTTTTGAAATTATGTGGATATCATTTGCTCCCTTCCTTGTGTAAAAGAAGCTTTTTAATCTTTAGGGTAAAACCATATATTTTCCTTGCATTGCTTAGCCTTTGAGACCCATTAAATCTGATAGTATTCTTTCTTTTCCTGCGATTTAAACTCAAACAATGGAAGTTTTCAAATTATCAAAATCATTTAAAGCCTTAAATTTCATACATCTGGGATAATACTAATATAACTTTCAATGCTAACATATTTTTCACTTTATAGTGTAACTCATATGACATTTGGCATCAATTTATTCACTCAACATAGTTTTACTGACGCATCATTACATTTTTGATGCACTATGTTAATTCTTATTAAAGTTTTCGGTTCATATTTACGGACCTATCTTCTTATCATAGGTTTAGCATTTATTTATGCTCTTTTAGCAGTGCAAAAGTTTTAAGTTTTTCTTGTGAACTCTATTCTGGTTATTCAATAGTTATTGACTTGTTGTAAAGTTGTTTTTAAACTTTAAACTTTTTATTGTTTGGATATCAAGTAAATCTCCTACATGCTTTCAAGAATGAGTATCCAAATTTGGAATAATATCACCTGGTAGGTAGATGGAGGGATAGGCAAGAATTTTCTTTAAGAAAACTAGTACGGGTTTCAAAGTTTTTCTCTCGAGCTAACTCTTCTTGGATTGTCGAAGATTGGCTCTAAATATTAAGTTGCTTTGAATGTATCACACAGTTTGTTTTCCAAAGCATTGATTTGGTGCAAGATGTCATGCAATAGTTTGCTTGTCTTCTCATTGTAATTTTTATCTTCAGACCGAGTCTTACTTTAATGATGGATTAGTGAATTAAGATATTAATAATTTATGTGATGAAGAATTAAAGGAAATATCTTGTACTAGTTCTGAAGAAAAAGTTTGGAAACCATTTGATAATAAGGAGGTTAGGTATTTAGTATGTCGTCTAATGATAAGAAATCCAAGATTTCACCTTTTGGCAATAAGAAATCCAGAATATTCTCCAATAAGAAGAAGACCAAAAAACTGTATGGTAATAAGATATCTAGAATTCCTTCTGATAATAAGAAGCCTAGAAATCCACCTGGTAACTGATGAAAGAAAACTAAAAATCCATATCTGGAGATAATAACAGAAGACCAGAAATCCATATCTGGCAATAGTAACAAAAGACCAGAAATCCATATCTGGCAATAATAACAGAAGACTAGAAATCCATATTTGGTAATAATAATAGAAGTTCAGAAGTCCCTGCCTGGTAGTAACAAATGGTCAGAAATTCAATCCAATAACAATATGAAAACTTGAATTACACAAGAAAACCAGAAGTTCAATAGGAAATTCAATCAGTAAAACCAATAAGAAAACCATAAACCCAAATAATAATAAGAAAATCGAAAAACCAGAAATTCAATCAAAAGTCTTAATCAAAAGCTTGTCGGAATTTCATCTGATAATAAGAGTGGCCTAGAAATTCATAAGGAAATAAATCCAATGAGAAATCTAGAAAACGAATCTTAACTAACTAGAAAATCAGCAATCCATTTGTCAGAAACATCAGAGATTTAATCAAAAATTCATTAAAGTTCAATTTTACAATAAGAAACTCATAAATCCATTTGGAGGCAAAAGAGAATCAGAAAGCCATCTAGTTAATAATACGAGTTGTCGTAAAGCAAAAGTCTCGTGGTTCTCTCCGACGCTAATTTATAGCCTTATTAATTCTTCGAAGGTTTCCATTATTTAAAGAATTGTTTCTTATTTGGAGATATGTAGTTGCTAAAGTATTTATTATCTATTATCATTATATTTAGAGCCAAGTAGTTCCATTCAGCCATTCAACCATTCAGCAAGTAGTTTTGTTCAACCATTCAACTGTTCAGCAAGTAGTTTCGTTCAGTTATCTGGTTATTAAACCGTTCAGCCGTTCAGTAGGTAGTTCCATTCGGTTGTTTGGCCGTTCAGCATGTAGTTCCATTCAGTTGTTTGGATGTTCAGTAGACCCTATTTTTTTATTAATATTTATTATATTAACCTTCTTTTGAAGGTTTTCTTTTTCTTAGGCTTATTAAAGGTCTGCTTTGTTCTATGCCTTGAAGGAAGATATTCTTATTTTCTAGTAAGGATTTGTTCTTTGATTAATTCTCTTTGTTGATCCGTTAGGTTTCGAGCTCCTTCATATCTTTTGTCTTTATCTCTTTTTGGGCTTTGGACAACTAACCCTTTTTCTCTTTGCCTTTTTTGTCTGAGCAACTCTTTGGGCTCCGAGCTTCTTTGTCCATTCTTGTTTGCGCCCCCATTGGGCTTTGCCTTTGCTTTAGGTTGTAGACATCTTCATCCATTTATCTTACTCATTCCCCCTTTTGGACTTTGACTTTGCTCTGAGTTGAGGAAATCTTTGACAATTTCCCTTGTTTTTGCCTCATTTGGGATGTGGTTTTCTTCATCCTTTCTTGTATAAGCCACTCTTTGGGCTTTGGCCAGGCTGAGGATCACTAAATGGCATTCTGTACCTTTCTTTATAGGGTGCTCCGAAAGAGCATTGGAGGTTTTAACCCTCCCTTCAGGAGGTGCTCTGAATTGGACATCAGAGGCTTTAGTTCCTCCCTCTAGGAGGTGCTCCGGATTAGACGTCGGAGACCTTAGTCCCTCCCTCTAGGAGGTGTTTCGGATTGGGCGTCGGAGGCTATAGTCTCTCCCTTTAGGAGATGCTCCAGATTGGATGTCGGAGTCTTTAGTCTCTCCCTCTAGGAGGTGCTTCCGTAGAAGGCTATAGAAAAGTTCCTTGAAAAACTTATTTTGTGAAAATAATTTTTGGCCAAACAAAGTATTTGTGAAAACCCCTTGTTGGTTCATAGAACTTTCGAGATAGGATTTTCTCGATTAATCGGGAAACCATTTCTTTAAATTGGTTCTCCATTTTGAAAAGGTTTTGCGACATTTGAAATCTTGATAAAGAAGTCTTTTCTATGTGTTTCCTCCAAGAGAGGTTTTCAGATCATTCTCATGATAGAAATACGAATCTCAAATAAGAGACTGAGTGGTCATGATCTATGAACCAATAGTCTTTTAATCGAGAATAGGCTGTTCTAATTAGAGTTTTTGTCGATGAATCTTGATAGTTCTGAACACCTTTCTTGAGAAAATATGCATAGGTTTTTCCTTATCAATAACTTCGGAAAGCTTTGAAAATGCTTTTGTTAGGATATGCTCGGCTAAAATCTTTATTGTGCATTTACTAATGCTAAGTAATATTTTTGAAGATTGTATGAATCTTTTCTTGAAATAGGTGAATATTTAGCTCCTCCGATCAGTAGGGTGACTAGAAATAATCTTTTTTGATTTTTGAAAATAATTTCCTTTAACATAGGTTTGATAAATCCTTTTTTGGCAATAAAATAGCTTTTTGAAAATAAGGTAGGTGTATTCACTTCCACCTTTATATAATATATATAATTTCACCTTTTTAGGTTTTGCTTAGCAAAAATGAATGTCTTGTGTGTAAGTCTGATAGAATTTTACGGACTAGAGCATGCTTTTCCTAAGAATCCCTCCTATTAAGAAGATTTTAGATATTTACCTTTCCCTAAAAATAGGATTATGTTGGAAAGTTGATCGATCCAAGTTTTTGAGATAGAGAGCCACTTTATACTGGATATCTGAGCTATATTCCTTCAGAAATGACTAGAAATTTATTATGCTTTGACAGAGAAATTTTGAACTTTCTGCATGAAGTGGATTGGTTTTGTTTTAATCTTTAAAGACACTCGAATTTCATGTTAATACATGATCAATTTCAAGTACCAATAAAATTAGAAATTTTTATGAGTAAAAATAATCCACGGTGGGCAGCTGCCACAAGAATACATAGTCTGATCAGCGTTTGAATTTGAAGTTGTTAAGCTACTATTTCCTTGAAGAAAGAGTTGGGCTTTGGTTATTTGGGCTATTTTCTTCAAAATGGACGACCCTTTATGCTTCCTTAATGAATTTCTTTTGGATATCTTGACCTGACCAGATTATGAATTATTCTTGGCCAGACGTAGCATTCATTGGTCTTATGTCCATTGACTTTGATAATTGCAATAATCTTCTCCTCTATCCAGCTCTGAACAGTTCTGTATTTTGTAGGAAATAGAGATATTTTCATCATTTTGTGTTACAACAAAAGTGTGGGAGAGGGGTTTGCTCAAATTTATATAGTTAGATTCCAAAACCTCCTTCTGAATTCCTCTTATACTCTTATTCACTTTTGGCCTCTTGTTGAGATGTTCAGAATTGAAATTTTCCTCTTTTTGGTTTTGTAGGGATTCCTTCATGAAATAGTACATCTCATCTATTCAAATGAATTTTTCAGCCCGGAAATAGAAGTGTTGTAAATGTTTGAATCCACGAATATAAAGTGCCTTCCAAAAAGGAGATTGCTCAATTAGCCCTGACCGAACTGCTATCAGTTTGTCCTTATCGGTTGCATTTTATGCTTTTAGTGCTTCTATATTAAATCTCTTTAGGTATTCGCCAAGCAATTCTCTTGGCTTTTGCTTGATAGTAGCTAACATGCTAGAGTCTATAGTTGGGTCTCTGAATATGAAACTGCGCTACGAATTCATAAGAGAATTGTTCCCAAGAATAGATGGTCTCTTTCTAATAGTGCATATACATTTGATGGCTGCTCTATAAAAAGTTATAAGGAAAAACTTATAACGAACTATCCCAGAAGCATTATACAAATCCATTCGGCTTTCGAAAGCTATAAGGCGATCTTTTGGATTAATAGTTCCTTCCTATTGTAGTGGAGGAATCTTGATGTGAGATGGAATTCTAGTAGTAAATATTTCTTTTAAAAAAGGAGTTTTCCAAAAGCTATTTTTATGATGTCAAAAGTTCCTTCCTCCTTAAGCATATCCTTCGTAATTTGGTTGGGAACATCCTTTTAGTCAATTTCGTCATTGTAATAATCTCTATTATCTCCTTGGATTGAACTATCCGATTGTACAAGGGGTTTTTTTGCTTGACTTTCTTGGTTTTCATCTTGTTCTTCATTTTCAATTTTATTTGGAGATTGCGCTTCATCTTCTTCTTCCATAAGCTTTATTACCCTTGAAGATTATTGAAATGGAGCCCCTTCAAAAAGTTCTCACATAATTATAACTTGTTGTATTATATCCTGAATTTTGGTCTCATTGCTTGCGATTATCATTAGAGTTGAAGGTTGCCCCACTCCCATATTTTCTAAATTGAAGCTCGGGATGATATTGTCTTCCAAGGTTGATTGTGATATGGCCTTTTCATTTGGAATATTATCATTATTCCTTCTGATTCTCACCATCTTTTCTAAAACAAAAGAATTTTCACGTAACTAATTTTTGGAGAAAGTTATAAAGGATCGAAGGTTCGAGCCCTCCTTCTAGCACCAAAATGTTAACGAATAAATTCATTAACATCCAAAAGTATGTAGAAATTGGGTTAGTCAAAGGGAAGCCTCTTCGAAGCTAGTCGAAGTTGTTCTCTTCGAGGTTAATCGAAGTCATAGGTTGATGCATGCATGGTTCCAAATAAGTAATCATTCTTTGTATTGTAGATATCATCACTTCAAAGGTCATGAGTGGTTTGAATCGATATGTTATGGGAAAAGTAACATCCATATCAATATATGCAAAGAGATTTAAGTCAATATGCACGGCTATGCTTCAGTCTAAATTTGAAGTCAAAAGATTATGTAAGTCTCAAGTTCATATTGTGTCAATGGGTGATGCAGTTGTTTGATTTTCAATTCCTTATGTGTACAAAGTTAAAATATTACAATCGGTTAAATCCCCAATTTGATTTAGGGTTTACAAAGTTGAAAACATATAAGAAGTGAGAAGAGAGAATTTGGTCTCCAAAACAGCACCCTAAGGGTCATATTTATAGAGGTGGAGTGGCAAGGTCTTCGACACGGGTGGAGCCTTGGCGATGGAATCGATAAGGTATTTGATGACTTTAATGTTGCTAAGTGTTAGGTCTTCGCCTAGATTTCTTTGGAGATATGCAGCAATAACCTCGGCTGCAACATTCTTGGCAGCAACATCCATGGTGGTAATGATGGCTTTACTAAGCATAATGTCGGCATCCTTCAAGTGATATGAAGATCGAAGTGCTATATTGAACAACGGCGAAGAGCGGTCCCACTTTGCATCCTTTTGGTGTTATCATAGTGCAGCGTTAAGATCCTTGTGGATATTGATAGTGTCCAACATCAATATAGCTTCGCATAGATATGTGATGTCCTCCAAACGCTAGTAAAACATGGTGTCAAAATGCCATGTTGAATGTTATTGAAGAGCAGTGCAATATCTTCGAAGAGCTATAAAATGTTGATAAAGTGATGGTTAACGATGAGCTTGTGGTTGGTGAATAGCGGTGCTGATTGAACCTAGTATCAATGAGATGCGCTTTGACCACTTCAATATTTATCGATGACCTTCAGAGTTGTTTGTACTTGACCTCTTCGCAACATTGGCTATGAAAGGTGATGCCACCCCTATATCTCTTTTTGTGTATCTCCGTAGTTGATAAGAGGCATTGTTGGAGTATTGCTGATCTAAGGTCTTCGACGATAATGACAATGTGCAAAGTGACCAATCAACAACTTCTGATATTGGCACTGTTACTTCTGTTACTTATTGGTGTGGCATTGAACCTTCTCGAATCCTTTCGACAATCCTATCCGACATTATTATTGGTATAAGAAATGTGCAGTCATGTGGCATGTCGGACTTCTTCATCAACAATTATAGCAGTAATATATTCGAAGTTTATGAGGTACGATGTCCCTGGCTCTTTACACTTTTCGTCTCCGAAGTCAATGATGGTGATATCACTTTCTATTACAAAGACTTAGACATTGTTTCTTTTGACGAGGTTCGACATGATCTCCTTAGAGCTTCAAACAAGGAACCATATTCTCTTCTGAAATTATGTGGCTAACAAATATAATATATAATTTAATTATCGTACTACTACCATAACTCAAAGACTCATCTAAGGGTTAACTAGCCCACCTCCACTAAACTAACTTTTCACTAACCATCTACATGAGTCATTTGCGTATCCCATATGAATTCTACACTAGTATGAACTGAAATCTATCAGTGCATAATCCAAGTCTTTGCTACCGCTCGTTTGGGATCATTGGACGTCAAAGCCTATATGCCAGACCTACTACTAAATACTGGTATGAACTACTGACATAGCCCGCTGACCTTCCACGGCTAACATCCCTATTTAGACTAACCTAAGTAAGTCAAGGAAATATTTCCTTCGGTTACATACTACCTCTTATTGGATATGAAGCAGACCCCATTTCCCAAAAAGCACTGGGACATTTAATACTTTGAACCTTAGGCAAATCCCTGGAATATTTTTCCTCTTCTTATCCGCAATGTATATCCCTTTCCCATGGGTTCTATGGTTGGTGATGTCCTACATTAATAGTAAGTGTACAAAACTGCTAGTAGTATCTGAGCGAAGGGCATACTTCTATTGTGTAACTCTACTGACCTTGCATCCCAACCTACTAAATCAAATCTACCACCCAAAGCCTAATTATTGGGCTAAGCCCATTAATTTACGTTGTATCTAAACGTATAATTTATGCTATATAATTCCCTACTACATAAATTATATTGCTTTCTATATGTAATTAATAGTACAATACGTACTTATTCGCTATGTTATTATTCCTAACTCATGCTTAGGCTTTGGTTTCCTTTCAATGTCAAATAAATGTCTGTTGCCCATATTGATTAGTCATTATTGTGTAAATTAGACTATCTCTCATCAATCCTCATTTAATTCCTTTAATCTATTCACTAATTTCAAATCCTCATAAATGCCATACTAATCTCATTAATCAATCCTTATATATGCCATATTAATCTTTCTGATCATTCCTCGTAAATGCATATTAATCTCTCTAATCAATCTTCATAAATGTGTATTAATCTCACTAATCAGTCCTATTAGTCCATTTATAAAATATTTAAATTCTTGCAACTCTCTATTTATTGCATATTTATTAGATTATAAATTTTGGAGTTACGATCTTTCCATCTTTATTTCCTAATTCTATCATTTATTGCACGATTTATTCAAATGTTCTAATTATACGTAATGCAGATATTAATGTGTATTATGCAGTATTAATTCTATTTTTATTTTGAATGTTTAACACAGTTATACGTATTTACATATTTATTATTATATTTCTAGTTATTAATCTCTAACTAGAATATTCCTTTTTATATTTTAATCCATTAGAATTACCCTTTTAAAAAGGTTTTCCGTTATAACTTTCCATAAATTAACATAAATTAAGAGGTTTGCTTCGTTTAAAATTACAAGGAATCATTTATTTCATTTTTATTGAAATACACAGTGTAAACTATGGAAAGAAAATCTATACTGTGCACATCTCTTTCCTTATTTTATGTATATTCCTAGTCAAATCAAACGTTGCACTTTCCCATGTAATTAAGAAATTAGACAAATTTATGGAGGTTAAGCGGACAATATTTCCAACAAATTAAAATACAAAAATTTACATTCCAATAGAATTGGGGAAAATCTAGATTATACTAACATTTTACTACCCAATTGTAGATTTGGAACAAATTCTACATCTTTACCCATATTTAATTTTTTATAACTTGGGGACTGATTTCCAGATCTAGGTATAAATAATATTCCTATTCAATCTTCCTAAATTGCAGAATATGTAGGTAATGTTTATTGCGTATGATTTAAGCCTACAAGTCTTAGATATTTATTTAGGCATAAAAATTAAAGAGAAATCCAATGAAATAAATTCCAATGTTATAAACAAATTACATAATTTCTCACTCACCTTTTTGAAGCTGTCCAAATCTCCAGATATGAATCTAAATCCTTAAATAACTCCTCGTTTTCCATTATAATCCAAAAGAATATGTATAACAAGGTATATACATATTATTAGGATTACAGACCTAAGAAGGGATTGGAGGTTAAAGGGAATATAGATTGAAAATTACTTTTTATGCAATATTAGTTTGCTACTTCTCTTTATCTCTTTTATTTTCCGCTCTTCTCCAAAAAAGATTATGTGTGTGTATATTATAATTTAGAAGAATAGTGGAGAATAGAAACTGGCAGTGCATCGCTACTTAGAGTGGAAAATAAGGGAAGAAAAATGAGGGGTGAGGCCTTTATTATAGGCAATCGTATCCGTTTGATTAAAATATAAAATCCAGGCTGTTGGCTGTCACAACCCGTTCTTTTGACCTTTAAAAGTCGACACTAATATGATATGGTATTCACATGCCGAACATCCAAGTGTCAAAAAGACAGATTATTAGGGTGAAGGGAAAGAAAATATAAAACAGAATCTCACAACTTGACGAGTAATATACAATATAACATTGGTCTTTACAAAAGAAAATTGAATTTTAATATACATACATAAAATTAGAGCAAAACTAATCTATCACCAGCCCAGGACAATTATAACAATCTTCCTTACAATTGCCGATAATTGCAATAAGAACAAGACAGTGGAAGACAAAAGAAAATATGAGAGTATGTCTTGGAGGATCCAGCTCGTCTTCTGAAGCTCCAAAGTGTCCGACTAAATCTAGAAAATACACTCGAGCTGACCTGAGCATTATAAGAAAAATAATGCCCGGATCAGTCTGGTAAAACAATCGTGAGAAACACGGTCAAATGGATTTTGAATGTTACAAAAACCTTTCAAAATAAAGGTATCTCGTAAGATCGCGTCATACATAAACACAGACGGGTTTTTACCTTATGATAACCAAATCATTTTTATTATAAAATCTAGTGATATTCTAATAATGTCTAGGGAAAAATAAATATATAAATAGCTGAAATGCTTGCATCTCATATTTTAACATAGTTGGGCAGAACTAAGTTCGTAAAAGCACGTACTAGAGATTGGATTTCCACCAATGATAAGGCTACTGGGATATCGCCTACCACAACATACCTCTAGAAAAATGTACCAAGAGCCGGCTGCCCCTTTATCGCGGCATACTGGGTCACATCATTCCTCGGGACCACATATCGAAAACAATTTGCACCAGCCATGGCCTTACTTTCGCGTGCATAAAAAATCCATAAATATCGATTCTAGATCGAGGAATGATTGCTCCTAGTGGTAGGGAACCACGTAGCTTTGAAGCACATCCCTTGTTTTAGTCATTTCCAAGTTGTAAGGCTTGTGAGGTCATGATTACCTTTTTCCTCTCTTAGCAAATCTCACTTGGAATGCTAACACTACCCATCAAGAAACAATACAATGCCAGAATTCATCCATATAAGTTGTTCAGGATATGCACAAACCAAAGGCAGTACTTCTATTACATCTATTTTGGAAGCACCCTCAGGATTAGTAGCAAGTAGCCCTTGCACTTAAAAGAGCTCCGTCTTCGATTTCATCATCTTCAAGATGTCTACAATACGCCGCTTCAGTTGGTTCGAAGTGGTTTTCGGATAACTCATACTTATTCGATTTCGGCCTCTTCAAACCAACATTCGATAGTTTCTGGTAAAATCAACTCTAATTCTTTTGGAAATAATCAGATAATACGATATAAAAGCGGTGATCACCTCCTAACCATTTAAGTGGACGGATTTCCTTATCATTTGTCTTATGAGAACAAAAAAAGATTTATACGCACTGTATAACATCATAGAAAATGACTGTGCCGTATAACCCCCGTGTTTCTCCTTGATATTTCCAGAGTTATATTTTTGGCCAAGATTTAATAGTCGGTTATTTAACTATCAAATAACAAGCAATCAATCATAGATTTAATTCCATATGGGATCCATTACGCCTCTATTAATTAATATTTCATTAATTAAAACCTCTTTAAATTATTTGATTCAAAATACCTTCACAAAAGTTAATATTCACAAATCCCCTTATACTTCTTTCAACACTTGAAAACATTCATTTACTTATCTCATTGGTACAAGTATATTCACAATCCATTATACTTTCAATACTTAGAAAATATATCCATATACTTATCTCAACGGTATAAGTATATTAACAAAAGCTTAAGGAAGGTTTCTCTCTTTTCCAAATTTATATTTAAATGGGCCAAACAAATATCATTTAAAACATTATTTACTATAAACCAAACCATTATCCTTCGGTGTTAAGTATGAAAAAATGTTTCCATACCACCATAATTAAGAAGGATTATTTATCAAAAACAAATCTCATTTTTTTATTTATAAAATTACCTTTTTATAAGCCCATTTCATATTTCAAATCCTTTTATAAATATCCAAATAATTTATAAAACGTCTTTCATAAATCTCAAAAATGTATAAAACTCTTTTATTAATCTCCTTTTATAGACTCCATTTTACCAATCTTTTATAAATCCTTTATATAAATCCAAAACACATTTCTTATAAATCTTATGTATATTTAACACAAATCTACGTTATCTTTAGAAATATCATGTATAAATCCATTATTTTATTTATAAATTACTATTTATAAATCTCTTTCCCCAATATCACTTATAAAACTCCTTTTAAATAAATCTTTTTATCAAGAAAATTCCCTTATAAAACAAATGACTATTTATAATTGCCTTTGTTAAATTAATTAATTACCCTTTAACATCATAAGTAAATAGTTACTTAACTTTAAAACATCCTTAATAAAATAATTTGTTAACTTAACCCATCATTAATTATATCAATTAATTAACTTAAACCATAATTAAATCAATTAATTAACTTATACAACATTAATAATATAATTAAATAACTTTAAACATCTTTAATAAAATAATTAATAACTAACAACATTAATAATATAATTAAATAACTTACTTTAAAACATTAATAATAAAACAATTAGATAACTTAAACATCATTTATAAAATAATTAAAATACTTTATAATTAAATAAACACTTATCCTCAAATTGTTACGAAATTGAAGTTAATTTAAATCCATAACCTTTCAGAGGCTTAGTGACCACAATGGTACTTAAATAAGCTACCATTTATTTCAATTCAATTTTTTAAATCAGAAACTGGTATTTACATAAGCAACATATATGCAAATCAAATTCATAATTAACCATCAATGGTTAACACAACACTTTTTCTTAATATTAGTTAATCCTCGTATTAATCAACTGGCAATAAGGTTCAATTAAATATAATAACAGAACGGGGATTTATTCTGCTAAATAGTTATTAACAATAACATATTTTTTCATTTATAGTAAAGCGTTGTTTTATTCTGCTTAATAGATATCCAAAATAATTTATACAACTTAGTTTAACAGATCAGTGTTTTATTTGGCCAAATAGATATCACCAATAAAGTATACAGGAAATTATTGTTAAGGACAAAATTTCTCAGCGTTTTAGCCTCAAGGACAGACCTTCAGTATTTTAGTCCGAAGGACAACTTTCTGTAGGTATCAGTTTTTAGTTATTGATAGCAGTTTGAAGGTATCAGTTTGTAGTTATCGGCAGCAGTTTTTAGGTATCAGTTTTTAGTTCGGTAGCAGTTTTGAAATAATGTTTGTCCTTATGAATAATTTTGGAAGAATGTTTGTCCTTGTATTAAAATATTGAGGTCGTGTCCTTGAGGTTAAAAATATACAAAATTTTGTCCTTTAAATTAATTCCCCCTAAAGTATAACTAAATTACTATGTCATTCTTTAAAATAATGTAATTAAATTCAACCCTTATTATCAAGTGCTTGTACAATAGTGTTGTACTAGATCATACGAACCTAGTGCAAAACCTGTAAGTTAATCGGGTTTATAATGAATGAGACATGGCATTTTACATTCTAACACATTTAGTTAAATTAAACAACTTGAATTTTAAAGGTTATCTCACCATAAACCCATCAAGCCCAAGGCACATGCCCATTAGCAACTCCAACCAGAAACATGCTTGCTCTCTTCATCCCTCCTTCACTTTCCCAAACCAAACTTTGCTGAACCCAATTTCAACGTGCATGGATGTGCACATGTGCATGTTCCCATGCGATCCCCACCGTCACTCGATGCCCCGAGGCCACCCACAAACTCACCTTCGCCTCCACATCACAATGGCACTACTACCCATGCCTTCAGAGCCTCCATTCAATTTCCATCCACCATCACCGAAATCAAGAAATGTGCCTAGGTTTGTATCTTGAGCTCGCCCCACTGCCTCGTCCACCTGCAACCTCCGCCGCTACCAACAATCGAACCCCCACATGCAACATCACCTTTACATCATCATTGCTAGTCTATCGGTTCTAGCTAAAGAGATCGATGACTCCTATATACGGCTTATAATATAATATATAATTTAATCATCGTACAACTACCGCAACTCAAAGACTCATCTAAGGGTTAAATATCCCACCTGCACTAAAGTAATTTTTCACCAACCATCTACATGACACATTTGTGTATCCCATACGGATTCTACCCTAGTAGGAAGTGAAATCTATCAGGGCTAACCCAAGTCTTTTCTATCGCTCCTTTAGGATCCCTGGGCGTCAAAGCCTTTATGCCAGACCTACTAAATACTGGTACCAATTACTGACATAGCCTGTTGACCCTCCACAGCTGACATCCCTATTTAGACTAATCAAAGTAAGTCAAGGAAATATTCCCTTTGGTTACTTACTAAATCTTATTGGATAAGAAGCAGACCCAATTTCCCAAAAGGTACCGGGCCATTTAATACTTCAAACCCGAAGCGAACCCCTGGAATATTTTTCCCCTTCTTATCCACAACATATATCCCTTTCCCACCGGTTATATGTTTGGTGATGTCCCACATCAGTAGTAAGTGTAAACAACTACTGGTAGCCTCTGAGCGATGGACAGACTTCTGCTGTGTAACTCTGCTGACATTGCATCCCAACCTACTAAATCAAATCTACCACCCAAAGCCTAAGTATTGGGATAAGCCCACTAATTTACGCTATATCTAAATGTATAATTTAAGCTATATAATTCCCTACTATAAAAATTATATTGCTTTCTACGTGTAATTTATAGTATTAACACGTACTTATTCGTTATGTTATTATTCCTAATTCATGCTTAGGCTTTGGATTCCTTTTAATGTCTAATAAATGTCTGTTGCCCGTATTGATTGGTCATTAATGTCTAAATTAGACTATCTCTCATCAACCCTCATTTAATTCCTTTTACTAATCTCAAATCCTCATAAATGCCATATTAATCTCATTAATCAATCCTCATAAATGCCATATTAATCTTTCTAATCAATCCTCATAAATGTATATTAATCTTTCTAATTAGTCTTTTTAAAATGTGTATTAATCTCACTAATCAGTCCTATTAGTCAATTTATAAACTATTAAATTCTTATAACTCCCTATTTATTGCATATTTATTACCTTATTAATTTTGGAGTTAAAATCTTTCCATCTTTATTTCCTAGATTTATAATTTATTGCACGATTTGTTCTAAGGTTCTAATTATACGTAATGCGGATACTAAGATGTATTACGTAGTATTAATTATACTTTTATTTTGAATGTTTATCATGGCTATACGTATTTACATATTTATTATATTTCTAGTTATTAATCCCTAACTAGAATATTCCTTTTTATATTTTAATCCATTAGAATTACCCTTTTAAAAAGTTTTCCCGTTATATCTTTCCATAAATTAACATAAATTGAGAGGTTTGCTTCGTTTGAAATTGCTAGGAATCATTTATTTCATTTTTATTGAAATAGCCAGTGTAAACTATGGAAAGAAAACCTATACTTTACACATCTCTTTTCTCATTTTATGTATATTCCTAGTCAAATCAAACATTGCACTTTTCCATGTAATTAAGAAATTAGACAAATTTATGGAGGTTAAACGAACAATATTTCCAACAAATTAAAATATAAAAATTTGCATTCCAATAGAATTAGGGCAAATCTAGATTATACTAACAACTTTACAACCAAATTATAGATCCAGAACAAATTCTATATCTTTGTCCATAGTCTATTTTTTTGTAATTTGGGGACTGATTTTCAGACCTAGGTATATATAATAATCCTATTCAATCTTCCTAAATTGCAGAATATGTAAGCAATGTTTATTGCATAAGATTTGAGCCTACAACTCTTAGATATTTATGTAGGCATAAAAATTAAATAGAAATCCAACGAAATAAGTTCCAATATTATAAAAAAAATAACATAATTTCCCACTCACCTTTTTGAAGCTTTCCAAATATCCAGATCTGAATCTAAATCCTTTAATGACTCATCCTTTTCCATTCTAATCCAAAAGAATATGTGCAACATGGTAATATACAAATTATTAGAATTATAAATCTGAGATGGGATTGGAGGTTAAGGGGAATATAGATTGAAATTTACCTTTTTGCGCAATACCGATTCACTATTTTTCTTCTTCTCTTTTATTTTCTGCTATTCTCTTATATATATATATAATATTTCATAATTTAGAAGAATAATGGAGAAAATAAAATGGCAGAGCTTTGCTGCTTGGAGTGAAAAATAAGAGAAGAGAAGTGAGAGGTTAGGTATTTATTTATAGGTGCTTAAATAACCGTATTCGTTCGATTAAATATATTAAATCTGAGTTGTTGGCGAAGGTTCAAATGTTAGCCTCCATTGGCCTACCGGTCAACCCGCCCATATAGGGGTCGACCAGTGGTTTTCGGTTATTTATTTTTATTTATTACCATTTTGTTCTTCTAATTGTTTTCACTCTCGAAACTTCAAATGCTAATAACTTTTCTTTTGAGCTCTGAATGCGACACTCGAAATATAAAAGGTTCTCAAAAAATCGCGACGAACGCAATAGTGCATGTTTCGGGACCAAATTCCATCTTTTGTTTAAATTTCATTTTTGAAACCTTATTAATTATTTATTAATTAACGCTAATTTTACGGGGTGTTATTGGGTGTTACACCAATAATTAGAAAGTACAGGGTACTTGATTACCCAATTCTAATCCTAAACATTACATTTTTAGACACCGTACTAAGTGGAAAAGCTCATTTGGTTAGCTCTAACATGACTAGTTTAGACCGCATAGGCTATTGTACCCTGACAACATTGTTGGAACTAGACCAACCCGCAGTGGAGGAAATGGATGAATTTCAATTTTTTTATAACCATTTTGGATCTTTCTTTGGCAGCGAAGTCTAAATGTATATTAGATGCAATCAAGTAAAATTTTAAATAAAATCTTATTTTATTTAACTTTATTTAAAAAGGTTTTGAATATTTATATTTTAATCAATATAAGATGTTTATATAAAATGGAGTATATCAAATATACTCTTATGTGAAAGTTGTGTAAAGTTACATGTTAAAATTAGTTTAGAGAAAGAATGAATTATCTATAGCAAATGAAGTAGTGAATTTGTATTAATTGAAAGATTGAAACATTTCTAATTCTTTAATTAAAACTTCCCTAATTAATTTCCTTGATTATCTCTCTCTCTCCCCACTCCTCTCTCTTCCTATGATATAGCTGAAATTACATGTCATCAAATGACAAATTTTTTCCATAAATCACTTCATGCAATTATATTTTATTTATATCCATTTAAAATTACATCAATATCATATATTAATGCACATAAATATAACTTTTACAAATGCATTCAAATAATTACAAACAACTCCCAAACATCAACTAATTAAATAATAATTAATATCTCTTAAATACTAATTAATTTAATTGATTTACAACTTTTTATAAATTAATTAAATCATGTGTTTTTCAGGGAAATCATCATTACGCGACTCAAAGGTGCAAATTCAATCAGCGATTAATATCGAACAATTCAAATATTAACATTCATATGTCATGTTAACTAGTGGTATAGCATTTTGGTTGAATTAATCGCTCACACATCTTTGGTAAAATCCAATTTTACTTATTATAAGTGGTACCCGGTAGTGACAATTATTTACACTAGTTCTCTTCGTCAAAACTATATCACATTAGAACTTATGGAATTTGGTAATGGTCATAATTCCAATATCGTCCATATTCAACTTTACAGTCCAAACATAAAAGTTCTTAGTTTAATAATAACAATTATTATTAACTAAACTTATCTCGCCAGAGACTTTGACTTTGAGTTGATTTCGGTTAACTGTGATACTAATCTCATATAACTAAGGAGAAGAACCCTCTCTTGGATAGTGTTTCTCTTTCTATGCTTCCACTCAACCCAACTATAGTCATTCGATGGATGATATGCCATGATTTAACTATAATCAAAGTGGAGTTTCTACATTGAAGTTCAATAGAATTCAAGTTAAGAGAACTGTGTAATTTTGTCACATTGATATTTTCTATTTTACCTTAGTTATATTAACCAATAGAAAACTATCGAATGAGTCATTCTATATTTATCCAACAACTATCAGTACGTAACCCTTTGGTACCCCAGTTGTCATGAGTAATACAGTACCCAACATTTAGAGAGCGTTACGCACTTTAGTCTCAAAGGATGTATCGATATCCAGTCTTGATATATCTTGACTAGGAATATTTAAAATAGTATGTTTAATTTCATTGCGACAAATTACTCATGGTTACAACACCTTGCATATGTTATCACAAAACATACCGTATATGGATTTTCTATTAAATATACTTCTATTTAAATTAATTAATTAATATAACTCATTATATCAAGTAATATAGAAAGAAAACACCTTTTATTTTTGAAAAGATTGGTTATCGAGTTAGATATATGTAACAAATTACAAAATTGCCCAAAGGCATACCCCTAACTCTATTAGATGCTTTGTCCATGTTTATTACGAACTTTATAGCGATAAAATTATATCATATTTGGTCATCACCCAAGTCTTTGCTAGTAAATAACCCATTTTAATTGAATAAATTCAAGATTTTCGTCCTTTCTCAAACAAATTAATATAGATGCTATAAAAATAATCTCAATATATGTATATAGCACTGCTATTATGACATACCGTTAAATGTTTACTTGGCATACCATATTTTGTCATTTACATGTGCATGTGTTACCATGTTGTGCCTTATTCGTGGAACATAAGAACAAATGCCTGGCACTGAACGAGTCTAAATATTCCTCAGGCCAAACTAAACCATTGCATAATAATTGTGCACTGACATACGATTATTTGGTGTGAATATAAAGGAGTTTAGAGTAAATGAATGTAATTGGGAACCAAATTATCCAAAATGCCTAATGGTGAGTATAAGAGCTCTCGTTGAAGTCTCTTTTTTTGGAGTTTCTATTTGATATTTATACTTCTATTGTTGAAAATATCTTCATAAAAGTCATATATAGAGTTTTAATGGGCTTTGGAATATATCTAGAGTGAAAATGTGGTGTTTTGATCGAGTTTGGGTCTGACATGGTGTTGAATCCAAAGGAGAGAAGGGGAAACTTGAGCTTCCTTCGTATTTGGCTTGATTTTGAGAGTTTGTAACCTAGGTTTAGCTTGAGCAATTAGTTTCTTTTGAGTGATCTAAAGCTTTGGTTGGATTTGAGCGCTAAAGCTCAGGAGTATACTCCGAGTTGAGTTATGCGTATTAGGGATCATTTTTTAGCAGTAGGAGTTCCGAGTCAAAATTTTAAATACTTTACTGATCACTCTAGGTGAGACACATGGTGATTCGGGATCTACTTCGAGTCCGTACCAAGTTTACCTAGGCCAAATACTAATTTCTTTAGGTCGGCTTGAGTCTTTAAAGTCTTGTTTTCTAAAATTTCTCTTTGTCAGTTTTGAGTGTCGTCTTGAACCAAACATCGAGCAACATCTTTCATTTTCATATAATTTTTTTAAAATAGTTTTCGATAATTTTTCTTTTGGTTCTTATTGATGCAAAAATTGGGTATAACTCTTGTTAGTGGATTTTTAATATTTCTTGACGACGATTGTATTATCATAATTTTTAGTTTATAAATTTGTAAATTTGTTGATTGTGAATCTAAAACAGCTTTATAGTCCCTATAGTTCCCTAAATGTTGTAAAATTTTAAATATTTAAATGATTTCATTGGCCATTGCATTTGATAATTCAACGTCTATATGAAGTAGACTTGGTGCATAATGAATGTTGATTAATCTTTGTTGGAATTTTAAAGGAAGAAAATGAAATATTAAAAAACTTGGACAAGTGTCTTGAGGCTTCCTATGTAAATAGTCCCACATCACATGATATTATGTAAGAATCCTATTTAAATATATTAATCTCAAGAGCTATGGGGAAATCATGCATGGTAATACACAAGAACACACATTTTTCATCTTTTAGATCAGCCGAATTGGACCGATTGGGTTGGTTGGAGTGGTGTAGTTTAATGCTTTATTTTTATATATAAAAATTTCTATATTAAAAAACTAAGATTATTTTACAATGATCTTAAATAAAATATTAATGTTTTTAATGGTTGAATTGAGAGAACGAGTCACCTTAGTTTTTCCCTCTGATTTTCCGATCCAACTCCTCCATACAATAGTGTACGGATCTTCCAATTGGTTAATTGCCAATATAATTATATATGCAGTTCAAAATGGTAGATCGACATTTGAACCTTTACAGACCACATACCTCTTTAAATCTTCCTTGAATTTCTTCTATGTAATAGTAAGGGTATTGGATGATCAATCTTCCTTTGTACCATTGAAAATTGATTTGATTATAGGTCGTTTTATCCTAGAGGTGTTGTGGTTGCTTATCTACCTTCCACAACTTTAGGCAGTGCCACAAAACATCTTAAACGGAGCGACCTAGCCCATGACTCAATCCAGAAAAATATCATTTATAGATCTTAGGCAACAACAATTTTAATATATTAATAGCTACTGCCGACAAAATATTTGGTTCTACTTCCGTTGATATGAACAAACCATTTTGCTTTGAAGGACTCCATTTTAGATGATGGAAGCCAAAAATGTTGTTCTACATAACACTTAAGAAGACCGCTTTTGTGCTGACATCTGACAAACTTACTACACCAAAGCAACCAACCAATGATGATAAAAAAGCATTGGACTCTTGGAGAAAAAATGATTACATCTGCAACACACTTAGTGGATTTAGTGATGATCTGTATGACTACTAAAATTATAATAAGAGGGCGAAGGAGATATGGGAGGCGCCATAGAAGAAATACTATATCAAGGAGGCTGAAATAAAGAAATATCCAGTCAGTCGCTACTCATAGTATCAGATGGTGGATGACAAGTCTGTGCAGGTGCAATCTCACGAGGTATAGAAAATTATGCATGAAATTGTCTTTAAAGGCACGAGTCTAGATGAACCATTTCAAGTTGTTGTTTCAATTTATAAATTACCCCTAATTGGAAAATTTTAAGAATACTCTTATCCATAAGACGAAATTTTCCTTAGATGGTTTAATCACCCTCCTTGGTATTGAGGAGGAAGCTAGAAAATAGGATAAAAAAGATAAAGTTCTTGTTATCTCGAAAAATAACATTAAGAAGTCAAATGATGCAATTTTGAAACCAAATACGAAAAAATTCAGGAATTAAAACTGCAAGCTGAATCCAAAGTGCAACAGAAATTGAAATAGGAACCCTTCAAGGAACCAAAATTGATAGCAACAACCTCCCTTAAAGAAAGCGTCTAGGTAGTTTATTTTCTATTACTACAACAAACCATGTCATATGGCATGAAAGGGTTGGAACAAGCTAAGGTATGCTTTGAAGGCTAACCTAATTGAAGAGCTTTTAACGGCTATGATTTATGAGATCAACCTTGTTGGTGGATCAGAAGAGTGATGGTACATAATAGTGCTTCTTTCCACGTCTTCTATGATCGTATTATGTTCAAAACATACATTGTTGTTGAGGATAAGAATGAATTGTTATGATATTCTCAAACCATTAGCGTTGTTGGTATTGAAAATAATGAGTTGAAGTTTACCTCTAGAAAGGTTGTAATTCTGAAAGCTGTGATGCGTACTCCGGAGATGAGAAAGAATGTGGTTTATGGTTTTTGCTTAATAAAGTTTGTTTTACTCAACATATTGGGGCTCATATGTGCACTATCACTTATAATGGTATGTTTGTTGGAAAGGGTTATGCTACTGATGGAATGTTTAGATTAAATGTTGAAATGAATGAGGTTTCTAATTATGCTTATATTTGTGTGACTTTAATATTTGGCATGCTGGAGTTTATCATGTTAGTAAACACGCTATTAAGAACAAGTGTAGTTTATGTTTAATTCCCAATATCACTAAATAATTTTGAAAAATGTGAATTGTAGTCAATCGAAAATAGCGAAAACCCTACATAAATCTATTACTAGAGAAACCGAACCCTTAGATTTAATCCACTCTGAGAAATGTGAACTTGATAGGTTATTGACTAGAGATGGTAAATGTTATTTCATTACATCATTGATGATCATTGTAGATTATACTTATGAATATCTTATGAAAAAAAGTGATGCATTAGATATGTTTTGATGACCCACTATTTTTAAAATCTAAAATCAATTATGAAAGACATCGAAATATGTTTGTAACTAATTTCATATATTAAAAGCAGCGGACCGTGGGTAGATAAAAATTTAAAAAAATTAAACGATAAATAAAAGGGAAACCTCACAGCGGAATCAATCATCAGAATAAATGAAAACCAACTCCATAATACAATTTATAATATTTATTACATTAATTCCCATTTCAATACATTAATTATCAATAAGTCATGGACAATATAAAAATGGTATAAAGGAATATACCTGTGAAGATCCCGGACTCGGCCTTCGAAAATCGACACCCGTACTTCACTTGTACTCAAATGCCGTAGATCCAAACGCCGAATCTGGCTCTCCGGAGCTTATAACACCATTAAGTATAACAACACAGCGGAATAAAAAGAGTATATCAATATATATATATATATATATATATATATATAACATTGATACAATGACAGATACAAAATCTGGTTCAATATGATACAATAGAATGATACAACAGATATCAATATACATCAGAGATATGATACAAGAAATAGCAACGGAAAGAAAATAGATAACACCAGCAGCGGAAAGAAAATAGATAACACCAGCAGCGGATAGAATGTCTCCAAGATAAGCAACGTCAGTCCATGAACTCCAAGAACTAAACTAGCTCCAGATAATCTACTAAACCTGAATATCTGAAAACCTGTAACAACCCGGGATTTGCATTACCAATTAATAAATAAAAGTTAGGATTTTTATTTATTTTAATGAAGCATAAAAGGATTTGGAATAACAAAGTTTATTTGAAAAAGGGTATTTTAATTAAATGGGAAATATGGGATTTTAAAATGAGGATAAAATGTTATTTTGAAAAGTTAAATATTTTAGGAGAGATTTTAAAACGGGTTTGGGTAAGAGAAAAAAAATGAGTTTTATAAACATATATGAACACTTAGACTAATTTTTGTAAAAAAACATGTAAATAACTCTCTTCTTATTGGGTTACTAAACCTAGCCCAATAACCCACCCTAAACCTTCTCTATAAATTATCTCAAACTCTCCTAACCTCATTCATTCATCCCTAATCAAAACCCTAATCATTTCCTAAAGCTTTCATAACAAAAATGGTCTCTATCTTCATCTCCTTCTAGTTTTTGCTTATGCAAGTCATTCTATGCAAAGGTAATGCAAATACCCACCTCAAATCCATTTTTATATCTCTATAATTTCTGAAATTTAATTGGTAACACATGTTTTATGTGTTTTTTTGATCTTATAGCCTCCTAATCATCTTTTGCTAACTTGGGTTGATGCTATAGTAGTCTTTGTTGCTTTTGTGAGAGGTATATTGCTAAAAACCTCTTCTAATATGTGTTTAATCATCTTTTGATTTCAGTAATCATTTAGTAGCACATGTTTTATTATGTAACATGTGAATCATAGCTCTTTGATCCTCTTTGCTTTCATTTTGGGTGTGCACACAAGTTGCTTGCTATATTGGTTGAGGTAAAATTGCTAGCTAAATCCTTTTTTACTTGATGCTTCTATAATTTTCGTTTTGGAATTGTAGCTAAAACGAAATCAGGCATAACTTCTTCATTTCTCATCCGTTTTTGGTCAGTTTTTTTTTGCTGCAAACTAGATTCAATAAGGAACACTTTTTGTTCAGTGAGTTTTATGTAATTTTGCAATTTAGATGACTTGAAATGCATTCAAAGACAGAAGACCAATTCTGTCTTTAACAAGTTATCTTGAGTTTCAATCTGATATTGTTTTGCATGTATCTCTCTCGTTTTTGATCCGAATTAGATAATTTTGGATGTTCCGGAAAGCTTAAAACATATGCTACAGTTTTTGTTCAGTGAGTTTTCTGTATTTTAGAGTCTAACTAGGTCAAAAATTGATTTTTCTACTATCTTCCCGAGAGCGATACACATATTAGCTCTGTGGATGAAACTGAAACTATTTTGGTCATAACTTTTGAGCCGCTAGTCGGAATTTGACGATTTTGGTCTCGTTGGAAAGATGGAGTTATGAACTCCATATCTGGAAAGTTTGGTCATCATCTGAGTTCATTAGACCCTTCGAATTTCCTGTCAGAGTTGAACCCAGTTCGCTGTGCAAAACAGTGCATTTCATGTTTCTGTGTCCGACTTTGGAACGTCGCTACGCCTTCGTTTCAAGTCGGAATTGAGTAATTCTTTTTACGTTCTGAAGTAGGAATGTCGGACTACGTTCCTACTAATTTTCATGTCATTCGGATTCAGTCTGCTGGTCCGAATAATTTTCCGAACTTGGGTTCGCGTCAGCTTTGGACTATTTTCCAACACTTAGAATATTTTCAGTGATTTTCTAGTTTTATCGATTTCTTTGAGATTTGTCTTTGGATTTTGTACACGGGCCTTATAAAAAGGTTTTAAAAGGATTTTTCGCTCCGAAATGGCTTTCGAAATTATTATATAATATTATTTTTAATTAGTAAACTATTTACTCCATAATATGAGAGTTTTCAAAAGCCGTTTTAAAGTGTTCTCAAAATCAATTATAAATCCGTTTCGAACCATTATTTTCTATAATAAAAATCTCACACTCACTTTTTAGCACGTCGAGCAAAGTGGAAAGGTGCTTAAACGGTTAGGAAATCTCCGGCCTATGGAACCGTGTGTATTTTCTTTCCGGTTAATCCCCGACCTATTCGATTGATCGTTTTGACCTTTGGGTCTAGTTTACCGATGATACGTGGTGGACTTTTTATTGTTTGGAGTGTGAGCTTTCTATTGGTTAGTAAACCGTTTAGTGCAAACGTGGGGTATGGGACTCATTGTTAACACTTTACGGGTTCCTCTCCAAGAAGATTGTGACACATTAGCCTCTGGGCAGCCAGTACTAGACCTCTGGGTCACCACGCCTCTGGGCAACCGTCTCTGGACACCTGTTCTATGGAGCAGTTTCTTTTTCGGCATGTGCCTCTGGGCCTTTATCCTTCTGGGAAGGATCTCGCCGTCTCGCGCGTTCCGCATCTATGCGAGTGATCGATCACAACTCTACAGTACTTGGCAATAACGACTCCGATCGGTGCACGTGCTATACTTGTATTATCTGATGATTTTTATATCCATTCGAGTACTGCCATTCGGTGTTGGTTCTATGGAACCATACGATGTAAGTGCGATTACCTTGTGGATTCACAGTGTCTCTGGACACTGCTTTTTAGTGTTTGATTTCATTGACTTTTCAATATATCCCCATTGCTCTTTGGAGCATCGATCTTTGCTTGGGCATTGATTACAGACTCGTGTCACTCTTGGGATTATTGCCTATGGGCAACTTTATATAGCTTTGGCTACGCCGATGATATGAGGCGATTTTATCTATTCAACACTTTAGTGCTGATATTCTCTTTGGAGATTTTTACTGTTGATTGATGATTAGGGACCGTCATTATATTCATGTGGTCCAAAATACTCTTCTCTTAAGAAAAGTACTGTTTTATTTATGTACCGCATTATTATATATCTCAGTTATTACTGATTGTTTAGCTAGCCTGACCCGAGTGTTTTCGCTCGGGTCAGACCGAGTTGTTTCAGGTTAGGTCTTTGGACATAGCTTCAATGCTTCCGCTTGGACATTATCTGCTATGCTGATAGATAGCGCTTTTATTTGTCCGCTATTCCGCTACTCTGTTATTATTCAGACTTTGATATGTACATATTTCTGACTCACATGTGTGGGCAGTGGCTTTGTACCCACTTACAGTATTTGGATCTGTATTGACGATGTATTGTTCTGGGATTTTATATCTTTTATGTGATTCTGTTCTGTGATGTTTTATTATTATGTTATTATGCTTTGTCCTGATAGATCTTTAGCCATTTGTAATTTCTTTATAAGTATTTACCGAATATGTCGAACCACTTGAAAAAAAAATAGATACCATCCTTTCGACGTATTCAGTAGATAGTTATAGCTTGATTACAAATGGTCTCTTCCACTATACTCTATTCTCCGCTTTAACAGACAGTATTACTCCCGTAATACTCTTTGTTACAGTGGGTCTCAGAGTGGGGCGTTATAAAACCCCAACTCAAGACTGCTCGTGTGGAAAATTGTGGGCACCCAGAGTTTAGGAAGGGAACAATAAACTCCGAGTCAGTCATAGGACTGGTGTGAGTAACAAAAACAATTTATCTTTAAACAAACACAAAAGATTTTAGACATTGAAATCCGTAATGCTTTTAGAAAATGAAACTACCATAAGGCCTCCCGCACACACACACAATGCAAACGCAGAATCGAAGGAGATTTCTCCTTATGATAGTCAAAGATGCTTACTACGCAAAACAAATCATTGGATATTATTACTAGTGCATAGTGTAGAAAACATTTCGAAAGTATAATATCAATCTTAGCCAGCATAGGCATTTCACGTTATGCCTACTATAGCTACTATGTTCAATAGCAGGTTACCGCCACATTCCATGGCAGGTTATACAACTAAAACCGTACAAGGTTCGTATTGTTTCTTTGGATTTCCAACAAATGGTCAGGCTAAGGAACTTCCTATGCCATGTAGGAACGCCTCTGGCGGGACGCTCCGAGAGACAACCTGCTCTCTGACAACACAAGGCCGATTACCCCCTTCCCGGGTAGTAAACCTGAGATATGCCACCTCCGGTCCTTTGGGACCTTTATCCGAGCGCTCGGTAACCAACATCACACATAATAAATAAATTGTGTCCACATGAGTAAGTATCTGGGCTCCATACCATGATACTACCCTTTTCCAGAAGGAATGGTCATACCCTAGGGAAGCTACCCCTGAAACCTTGCCGCATCTTTCCTGTTTCGACCATTTCCGGGTTGTGAGGTCTGACGAAGTCTCGTCCACAAAGCTACGCTTTTTCACAAAGCCACGCTTTGATCACAAATGATCAATGAATGATCATCACACAACAACACTCAGCATGCCACATTACCAAATTGGGAGTATATCGCTGATAACCTTCAACTACATAACCTCAGAGCTCGTACGTCTCAGAGAAGGGTGTTAAGCTAAGAGAATAAATGCTCCGCCACCAACAGAAATGTATTTGAAAGAAATCTGCTTTATATCTCAGAATGTAATGTCAGACATGTAACCATACAAGTCTATTCCAGGTTCGAACAGAACCGAAGGCACTTTCGAAGAAGCCCTTGCAATCCGGGTATTCACAATCCCGATCGGACTTCCCATCACTTAGGAATCTCTATACCAGAGCAACTCAGTGAAGAGACAATCGATAGGTTATCCTGTCATTCTCGCAAACACTCGGTCTTCAACACCGGTCTTCAAATGCTATCCATATACGACGTATCATTATTCGGAATGGGTTATATGACACAAAGGTCTTTTCCCGGCTAACCCGAATAGTGAGCGCAATATTTAAAAACATATGGATAATGGAATTTCAGTTAAGTCACAACTTATTACCCAAAACTTTTCTTCAAATGGTTTAAACACATTACCATTTTATATTTTTAAACAAAAAGATTCATCTCACAAATTTCACTCAGTTTCACAAAGATTCATTCACAGATTTTCCAAATCAATTTCCATTTCAATTTGATTAACTTGTTAAATCTTTAAAACAAAGATTTAACTTATAACTTTCAAAACAATTTCATTTCGAATGGTTTAAACAAATCACCATTTTAAATCTGTTAAAAATAAATAGATTCAATTCATAGGTTTCAAAAAGAATTCATTCATAACTTGAAAAAATCATTTTTCAATTCAAACTTGAAATTCCTTTAATTAAACTGGAATTTCATTTCTTATCTGAAATCTTTTATTCTTTGAAAACAAACAGTTTTCATTTTGGGAAATCTAATTCATTTATACGAGTTAAAGTCTTTGGGTTAAATCCAAATTCTCAAACAATACTTTAAAATGGTTCAAATTCATATAAACACATTTATAACATCTTTAACCATAATTTCCAATTATGAAATTCAATTCCAACTCTTGAATTCAAATTCAAATTAAATTATTTAAATTGGAAACTTTATTAAGTTATTTAAAATAACTTTTATCTTACAAACTCCTTTTCGAAAGTTTTTAACATTTAACCCAAATTCATTGCCAAAATCAATTGCAATTAAAATTTTAATTTCAAAAATATTAATTTAAATCATCTGTGACTTAACCGGTTTCCTCGTGAAATCCATATTTGTGTGTGTAAAAGTGTGGTCCAGGGGTTTCACACACAATAGTGCAACATCATCATCAATCAGCACAGATAAAATATAATAATATAGTTGATAAGCGGTATAACTATAACGCTTATATTTTATTCACGGATCACAGATATATGAATGTCACAGAAAAATAAACTACACACACAGCTCAATTCAAAACAATTCACATCACAGGATATTACCGATCAGGGATAACAATCAATTCAAGCATTCATAAGCAATCCAAGCATTCAATAATCATTTATAAGTAGGGTTAATTAATTGTTCAATCCCTAATTAAACCAATTAAATTTCTAATTAATTACTTATGAATTCATTACCCAATCCTGATTAATTACAATCATTTGATATTAATTAATGAAATTAATTAATTAATTCTTAATTATCCATCTTAATTAATTACCCTTAATTAATTAATTAATTTCCCTTTAATTAATCACATAATTAAATTAACCTTAAGTTAATTTCATAATTAACTGACTCTTAATTTTATTAAGTAATTATATTTTCATCATAGATTAATTCACCTTTAATCATTAATTAATTCACCTTTAATTTATTGAATAAACTTTCAATTAATCATATTAATTTATTTAATCACCTAAATTAAATCTTTAATTAATTAATCCTTTTAATTACTTCCATTAAGTAATTATTCTTTTTAATCATTTTCATTTAGTGATTAATTAATTCACAATTTAACCTTAAATTAATCACAGTAATTAATCATTCTTTAATTTATAAAAACCTTAATTAATTTTAAAGATAAACCCTTTTATCTTAATTAACTACTTAATTACAACATTAAATCTTACTTTAATGAACCTTTGAAATAAATTTATTTATTATCCCATAAATTAACTAAAGACTTTTAAGTTAATTAATAATTAAACATTTGCTCTTTCCTAATCGATTAATTAATTATATCATTTAAATAAACTTAAGTTAAAACAATTTTACAACTCCCATTTATTCAAACACTTAAATAGGCATCATTTATTTATAAAAAAAATTATTTAATAAAACAATTCAAACTGGATTTATTTAGATATTAAAACTTGATTTATTTTAAAATTTAAAACTGTTTTTATATCAAGTCTTCCCAGACCCGAGACAACCCCGGGTAAAACCCGATAATACACTCGAGTTCCCCCCATGTTTCATCGCTTCGAGTTTTACGCGACATTACACGAGTTCAACCCTGAGACCCTCGTCTTCCGAAAATCCACATCATTCCCAGATGCACAGAAATTCAAGCGTGCACGTGCATGGTGGCTGGGCATGATTCCGATTATCGCTGATGATCTACCCACGACGATCAGCATCTCCAAAACCCAACTCAACATCTCATTGCCTCAAAAATCGATTTGAATTCGAATTCGAATCAAAACCCAGACCTGGAAACATCTCGAGCAACATCACCTCAAACCTGTCAACATCTCAAATTCGCCGCTCCGACCACCTGAAGGGCTGCAACTCCGGCCTCGACTCCATCTACTACCCAGCCATCACCACGCCACTGCACTCGATCAACTACACACGACGCAGTGATCGATACATCAACCCAGGAAAAATTTAGGGTTCTAAAAGAAATTCTACTGCCGCAACTTCTCTGGTGAATTGCATCACCATCCACTAATTTTCCACTATTCTCTGTTCACATCTCCACCTCCAGGAAAGACAACGAGCTTCCCGATCCACTTGATCACCAAAAAGACCCAAATTTTCATATTTTGATAAACCCAGGACTGCACATTCAATGCTTAACTAGAAATAGTGGTTCTTGTTTCAAAAATCAAGTTTTTTTTTAGCATTCGATTCATATGTCTGAATTCATGAATTGTGAAGATTGAATTTTGACTTGTTTACAGTTTTCACTGTTGTTTTGGTTTTTCCAGGAAATATCCAAAATTATTTTTTCTTAAACAAATTTCTTAAACTCTAAGCTAAGATGTAACAAACAACTTTTGTTTTACTGCCAATTCTAAACATCAAGTAGTTTAGGTGAAATTGATTCTTGAATCTAACTCTTGTGTTTAATCTTTAGACAAAGCACCTGTATGCCAAAGCCTGTAACACTACATCTATTTTTAAACATACATATAGATGTCAAACAGATATACATACATGATTATTCACAATTAAGTAGTCTACAGATTCATTCATTAGCTTTTAAAAGTTACTCACCTTGATTTGAGAAGAGGTGCAGTGCTTATTCTTTGTACAAGGTTTTGAAAAACTGGCAAGTTGAAATCTTCAATTTAATCTCTGGAATTTGTATTGATATATTTGTTGGATTGTTGTTTTAAACTGAAGCTTTGTTTAAGTTTAAGTTGATGTTCACTTTAGATTTTTCTTAGTGAAAATGAACGAAATTGAAGTGCGGAGGAGGTATAAAGAAAATGAATTTGCTGGTGATATAATTTGGTTTGTACAAAATAGACAGGGATATTTTTTTTTATGCTTTGGAGGCTGATATACTTGAACGTGATGGCTTCATTAATTGACTTTGTACAAATGTATATTTTCCTCATTTTCAGCTGTACTTAGAGGATGCAAACATTCAATGCTAATGTACCTTTATACTTATTCTATGTTTTCATTTCGGCTGAAGATATTAACATTGCCTTCTTTTGCAAGCTATTTCTCATGTATATATATATTTGTTTTCTTTTATAAGCTAATTCATATGTATATTATTTTTTCTCAAGTGTTCATACTTATATTTATTTGTTCATATTGAATGTATTTTATTGTCTTATATACTACTACACATACATATTTACTTGATTCATATTTGTCTACACTTATTCATGTTTAAATGTATTTCTTTCTTTTAGTCTTTGTAATACTACTTTATAATATAAACCATTTCCATTTTAATTTGTCGTTAGATTTTAACAAATGTTCTACTTTCTATTTTTTCAAAGTTTGTTAACGTGTGGTTTGAACTTATCTAATTTATCTCTATGTTCTACTATAGTTGAATATATTTTATCTTCTATTTTGTCTTTACTTTGTAATTTAAATGAATTTCTATAATTTAACTAATTTGTCCACTTTATATTTTATATACATGAGTGTATATCTAACTTAAATATTCATTGTCTTGTATTCTTACAAATATATATTCTTTATACTTTATTCTGTAAGTACAATTTCTTTGTATTTTATTCTACTTATATATTTTCATTTTTTTAAACCATTTATTTACAATTTAAATTTAAATTCAAATCAAATATATATATATATATTATTTCAAATTTACTCATACATGCCCAAATACATATATATATATACATATATATAATATTTACAATATTTTTAAATTTAAGTGATTTATATCAAATTTATCTGGATCCGGGGAAACTCGAATCAATTTACCATTAATTTTACAAATTTTAATTCAAAATTTTATTTAATTATCAATTCAAATGTAATTAAAAATCCGGGGTCGTTACAGACTCCCCCCTTAAAAGAATTTCGTCCTCGAAATTGCCAAGGAGACACGAAGATAGATGAAAAATATTTCATCAACTCAAACTGAATATCCATTCTGCATTTGGCTTACCAAATCAGAATATCAATAATAGATACGAGAACGAATCTATTTAACAATCAACAAAATACTCGGGTTATCCAGATCTACGAAATATGCAGTGGCATTGGTCAGTTCGAAAGGATAACTAACCATTCGTAGAATATATCCGGACCCAAAGAATTGATAGATATACGGATACAATTTCAAAACTTTTAAATTTAGAACTAAAGTATACCTATCAACCATAACAACCAAAGCGAACAAGGCAACCAATACATCCAAACAACAATTTCTGACTCGGTTGGAGTTTATGTCCCATTTAAAATATATCGAATTTTCTTTCTGGATCGAGCAGAAATTATCAAAGAATTAAGAAAAGATGTTGAACAAAAGAGATTGACAGAGAAAAGATTGCTTCCACTATTGCAGGGTATTGACCATTTATAGTCATATTCCCCTGTCCCCTATCTCATCCTCTTCTTGCACTCATACTCACTATCAGTGGATAGTAAGAGAATTTACTGAGGCATACGGACAGATATCTTAAGGATTACTCATTCTAGGGTATACTTCACCCTATCTCTAATGAGCTACTTAATGTGTTATACTTCTTAGCTAAAGTTTTACCCTCAGCTCTGATACCAAATGTGAAGATCCCGGACTCGGCCTCCGAAAATCGGCACCCGTACTTCACTTGTACTCAAATGCCGTAGATCCAAATGCCGAATCTGGCTCTCCGGAGCTTATAACACCATTAAGTATAACAACACAGCGGAATAAAAAGAGTATATCAATATATATATATAACATTGATACAATGACAGATACAAAATCTGGTTCAATATGATACAACAGAATGATACAACAGATATCAATATACATCAGAGATATGATACAAGAAATAGCAGCGGAAAGAAAATAGATAACACCAGCAGCGGATAGAATGTCTCCAAGATAAGCAACGTCAGTCCATGAACTCTAAGAACTGAACTAGCTCCAGATAATCTACTAAACCTGAATATCTGAAAACCTCAACTCGAGACTGCCCGTGTGGAAAATTGTGGGCACCCAGAGTTTAGGAAGGGAACAATAAACTCCGAGTCAGTCATGGGACTGGTGTGAGTAACAAAAACAGTAAACAAACACAAAAGAATTTTAGACATTGAAATCCGCAATGCTTTTAGAAAATGAAACTACCATAAGGCCTCCCGCACACACACAATGCAAACGCAGAATCGGAGGAGATTTCTCCTTATGATAGTCAAAGATGTTTACTACGCAAAACAAATCATTGGATATTATTACTAGTGCATAGTGCAGAAAACATTTCGAAAGTATAATATCAATCTTAGCCAGCATAGGCATTTCACGTTATGCCTACTATAGCTACTATGTTCAATAGCAGGTTACCGCCACATTCCATAGCAGGTTATACAACTAAAACCGTACAAGGTTCGTATTGTTTCTTTAGATTTCCAATAAATGGTCAGGCTAAGGAACTTCCTATGCCATGTAGGAACGCCTCTGGCGGACGATCCGAGAGACAACCTGCTCTTTGCCAACACAAGGCCGGTTACCCCCTTCCCGGGTAGTAAACCTGAGATATGCCACCCCCGGTCCTTTGGGACCTTTATCCGAGCGCTCGGTAACCAACATCACACATAATAAATAAATTGTGTCCATATGAGTAAGTATCTGGGCTCCATACCATGATACTACCCTTTTCCAGAAGGAATGGTCATACCCTAGGGAAGCTACCCCTGAAACCTTGCCGCTTCTTTCCTGTTTCGACCATTTCCGGGTTGTGAGGTCTGACGAAGTCTCATCCACAAAGCTACGCTTTTTCACAAAGCCATGCTTTGATCACAAATGATCAATGAATGATCATCACACAGCAACACTCAGCATGCCACATTACCAAATTGGGAGTATATCGCTGATAACCTTCAACTACATAACCTCTAAGCTCGTACGTCTCAGAGAAGGGTGTTAAGCTAAGAGAATACATTCTCCGCCACCAACAGAAATGTATTTGAAAGAAATCTGCTTTATATCTCAGAATGTAATGTCAGACATGTAACCATACAAGTCTGTTCCGGGTTCGAACAGAACCGAAGGCACTTCCGAAGAAGCCCTTGCAATCCGGGTATTCACAATCCCGATCGGACTTCCCATCACTTAGGAAATCTCTATACCGGAGCAACTCAGTGCAGAGACAATCGATATGTTATCCTGTCATTCTCGCAAACACCCGGTCTTCAACACCGGTCTTCAAATGCTATCCATATACGACGTATCATTATTCAGAATGGGTTATATGACACAAAGGTCTTTTCCCGGCTAACCCGAATAGTGAGCGCAATATTTAAAAACATATGGATAATGGAATTTCAGTTAAGTCACAACTTATTACCCAAAACATTTCTTCAAATGGTTTAAACACATTACCATTTTATCTTTTTAAACAAAAAGATTCATCTCACAAATTTCACTCAGTTTCACAAAGATTCATTCATAGATTTTCCAAATCAATTTCCATTTCAATTTGATTAACTTGTTAAATCTTTAAAACAAAGATTTAACTTATAGCTTTCAAAACAATTTCATTTCGAATGGTTTAAACAAATCACCATTTTAAATCTGTTAAAAATAAACAGATTCAATTCATAGCTTTCAAAAAGAATTCATTCATAACTTGGAAAAATCATTTTTCAATTCAAACTTGAAATTCCTTTAATTAAACTGGAATTTCATTTCTTATCTGAAAGCTTTTATTCTTTGAAAACAAACAGTTTTCATTTTGGGAAATCTGATTCATTTATACGAGTTAAAGTCTTTGGGTTAAATCCAAATTCTCAAACAATACTTTAAAATGGTTCAAATTCATATAAACACATTTATAACATCTTTAACCATAATTTCCAATTATGAAATTCAATTCTAACTCTTGAATTCAAATTAAATTATTTAAATTGGAAACTTTATTAAGTTATTTAAAATAACTTTTATCTTACAAACTCCTTTTCGAAAGTTTTTAACATTTAACCCAAATTCATTTCCAAAATCAATTGCAATTAAAATTTTAATTTCAAAAATATTAATTTAAATCATCTGTGACTTAACCGGTTTCCTCGTGAAATCCATATTTGTGTGTGTAAAAGTGTGGTCCAGGGGTTTCACACACAATAGTGCAACATCATCATCAATCAGCACAGATAAAATACAATAATATAGTTGATAAGCGGTATAACTATAACGCTTATCTTTTATTCACAGATCACAGATATATAAATGTCATAGATAAATAAACTACACACACAACTCAATTCAAAACAATTCACCTCACAGGATATTACCGATCAGGGATAACAATCAATTCAAGCATTCATAAGCAATCCAAGCATTCAATAATCATTTAAGTAGGGTTAATTAATTGTTCAATCCCTAATTAAACCAATTAAATTTCTAATTAATTACTTATGAATTCATTACCCAATCCTGATTAATTACAATCATTTGATATTAATTAATGAAATTAATTAATTAATTCTTAATTATCCATCTTAATTAATTACCCTTAATTAATTAATTAATTTTCCTTTAATTAATCACATAATTAAATTAACCTTAAGTTAATTTCATAATTAACTGACTCTTAATTTTATTAAGTAATTATATTTTCATCATAGATTAATTCACCTTTAATCATTAATTAATTCACCTTTAATTTATTGAATAAACTTTCAATTAATCATATTAATTTATTTAATCACATAAATTAAATCTTTAATTAATTAATCCTTTTAATTACTTCCATTAAGTAATTATTCTTTTTAATCATTTTCATTTAGTGATTAATTAATTCACAATTTAACCTTAAATTAATCATAGTAATTAACCATTCTTTAATTTATCAAAACCTTAATTAATTTTAAAGATAAACCCTTTTATCTTAATTAACTACTTAATTACAACATTAAATCTTACTTTAATGAACCTTTGAAATAAATTTATTTATTATCCCATAAATTAACTAAAGACTTTTAAGTTAATTAACAATTAAACATTTTCTCTTTCCTAATCGATTAATTAATTATTCATTTAAGTAAACTTAAGTTAAAACAATTTTACAACTCCCATTTATTCAAACACTTAAATAGGCATCAATTATTTATAAAAAAATTTATTTAATAAAACAATTCAAACTGGATTTATTTAAATATTAAAACTTGATTTATTTTAAAATTTAAAACTATTTTTATATCAAGTCTTCCCAGACCCGAGACAACCCCGGGTAAAACCCGATAATACACTCGAGTTCCCCCCTGTTTCATCGCTTCGAGTTTTACACGACATTACACGAGTTCAACCCCGAGACCCTCGTCTTCCCAAAATCCACATCATTCCCAGATGCACAGAACTTCAAGCGTGCACGTGCACGGTGGCTAGGCATGATTCCGATCATCGCTGATGATCTACCCACGACGATCAGCATCTCTAAAACCCAACTCAACATCTCATTGCCTCAAAAATCGATTCGAATTCGAATTCGAATCAAAACCCAGACCTAGAAACATCTCGAGCAACATCACCTCAAACCTGTTAACATCTCAAATTCGCCGCTCCGACCACCTGAAGGGCTGCAACTCCGGCCTTGACTCCATCTACTACTCAGCTATCACCACGCCAAAACACACTGCACTTGATCAACTACACACGACACGATGATCGATACATCAACCCAGGAAAAATTTAGGGTTCTAAAAGAAATTCTACTGCCGCAACTTCTCTGGTGAATTGCATCACCATCCACTAATTTTCCACTATTCTGTGATCACATCTCCACCTCCAGGAAAGACAACGAGCTTCCCGATCCACTTGATCACCAGAAAGGCCCAAATTTTCATATTTTGATAAACCCAGGACTGCACTTTCAATGCTTAACTAGAAATAGTGATTCTTGTTTCAAAAATCAAGTTTTTGTTTTAGCATTCGATTCATATGTCTGAATTCATGAATTGTGAAGATTGAATTTTGACTTGTTTATAGTTTTCACTGTTTTTTTGGTTTTTCCAGGCAATATCCAAAATTATTTTTGCTTAAACAAATTTCTTAAACTCTAAGCTAAGATGTAACAAACAACTTTTGTTTTAATGCCAATTCTAAACATCAAGTAGTTTAGGTGAAATTGATTCTTGAATCTAACTCCTGTGTTTAATCTTTAGACAGAGCACTTGTATGCCAAAGCCTGTAACACTACATCTATTTTTAAACATACATATAGATGTCAAACATTATGTTTTAAATATTTATTTATAATTTATATTAATATTTTAAAATAGATTTTTGTAATAACTTAATATATATATAATATGTTTTAATGTATTTATATTTATTTTAATATTTAAATAGATTTTTGTAATAACTTAAATATATAATATGTTTTAAGTATTTAAATTTATTTTAATATTTTAAGTATATTTTTGTATTAACTTTAATAAATAAAAGTGGGAAAGATAAATTAAAATTGATTTGTAATTTAGTTTGTTAAGAATTGAATTTAAATAAGAATTTATTTGGATTTACTGATTTTGAGATTTTAAAGATATGATTTTTAGAACTTGATAACTGGATTTTGATTAAAGGTGATTAAATGAATATTTCCAAATTTAAATAAAATTGAAATTGAATATTTAATATTGATTTAAATTTGTAATTTGAGATTTTATTTAAGTGTTATTAAAAATGATAAACTGACTATTTCCATAATTTAAATTGAATTAAAGTTTATTTTTTTGTGAAATATAAATGAAATTTATCAAATTGAGTTATTGTAAATGTTTGAATATTTAAACTTTGAAACCTATTGAATTGGAAGTGGTTTAAATTTGTAGTTCAAACCTAGATTTGAAAACGATATAAATTAAAAATGGTTTTAATGAGAATTTGAATTGAACCTTTAACTTTTTAATTGAAAGTGTTGAATTGAGATTGATTTAATAAAGTCGATTTGAATTGATTTGTGAAATTGGAAGAAACAATTCTAATTTGAAACTATTTTCAATATAAACTCTTTTAACATACAAACTATTTTAATATATATTATTTTAAATTTATAAACAATTTTAAATATATATATTTTAATATATATACGTACTATTTTGGTATATAAACTATTTTAATCTATAACCTATTTTTAAATATAAACTATTTTAATATATAACTATTCCAATATATATACTACTTTCAATACTCAAACTGTTATAGTTGGAACTGTAATGATCTAGATTTAATGGATTTAAATGTGAATACTTTGATATGATGGTTTAACCTATTTTGTGGTTATGATTTTGAAAATGAATATGATTTAAGGTGAATAATGGTTTCGAAAGTGAATATGATTTCGAAAGTGATATGATTTTGAAATGAATATGATAATTTGATATGAAGTATGAACTGCTTGAAATGAAAATGACTACGGTGTGTAATAAGCGTTTGGTTATTAAAGTGACCGGGATCAGATATTGTCATACTCTCTGCCAATACCGAAAACTACTTTAACAACTGTGTACATAGTGGAGAATCCAGAACGAAGTATGATGGTTTGGCGATGTCTATATGAGGTATGAACGCAACCCTGACTCCCACGAGTCAGTTTGATGTGACTAAAACAGGAGCCATGCCAGGCCAAGTGAGGTCGCACCTCCGATCGAGCATGCTTCATCGAAACCATTCTATTACTTTGTGATTTGATTGGATGCACATTTGATTATGGGAGTGTGTCTCGAGGTGGGCGGTAGTAGCTGCTATGCGTTACCACCGGTCTGGATCCGCAAAACGGTAGTATCCTACCCTGGGCATTGCCCCGCGTGCCTTGTCACATGCCTTATCGCGCCCACTATCAGTTTGGTTTGTGTCGTACACTATGAAGTGCCGTTTGATAGCCCTCCAGTTTATGGAGGAATTACGGTACCGTATAGACTACGACATTTATATAAAAATGTGTTAAGGAGGATGTGGGTAACGCCTTAATGCTATTTTAATAGTTTACTTTACTATAGACATTATCTATGCAGCGTATTGTATTATGTATATATATAATTTAACGGATCCTTAAAGGATGGAATCCCAACATCCTTTAAGTTATATTGCATTTCACTTGAGTTGATTTACTTGCATAAGAACGTTAATCCGGACTCGAGTGTTTTGTATTTTGCTTTATGCTTGGGTCAGACTGAGTGTCACAGCATTTGAGACTCACCTTTGGAGCTTGGAGATTTGCTTGGAGATCTATCTTTATCTATTCCATTGCTTTTTGTTGTAAACTCAGTATCTGTGATTCTGTGATTGATTTATTTACTGTATATGCTAAGTTTTGCCAAATATAAATTAACAATCTGTTGTTTTGAGCAATTCAAGTCTGACATGTGTGGATTATTGTCGATTTGAATGGTTAGAAATAGTGGGTTGTTATAGTTGGTATCAGAGCTCTGGTTTAGGCAAAACTTAGCATATGTAGTACAAACTCATTAGAGATAGGGTAGTAATACCCTAGAATGAGTATAATTAATTACAGAATCATCTTCGTTCGAGTTTGAAATTCTTTTTTAGGATCCTCGTTGATTAGGATTTCTTTTGAATTTTGGAACTCTACCTTTGATCTAAAACACAATCTTGTCTTTCCTGTTCATGTTCTTCTTAATACTGGAGCATCCCATCGCTTTATTTATGTTGATCTTTGTAATAAATTTGAGCACATCTTGCAACCTCAATCAGCAACTTCATCCTTATGTGTGACTAATCCCATTGGCGGTCCCGCCAACCTTAGTATGATTTATAAAGGGGTGAAACTCCTTTACAACAGGCGTCGATTCACCGGAGATTTCTATGTCCTTGGTTTTGATGCATTTGATATCTCACTTGGGGGTGTTGGTTAAAGCATTATGATGATGTTATTCTTGCAAAGCCCGAACCGTTTCTCTAGTAGACGACGAGGGTAATTCTCATGTGGTCGAATGTCGAATGCCTCAGGATATGCAGGCAGTTTTATCTTTTTGCTTAATTCTCAGCCTAGTGATCTTGACTCCATCCCCGTTGTCTAACTATTTTCAGATGTCTTTGGTGAAATCACTTCTCTTCCTCCCAAGCGGGAAATTGAATTCTACATCGATCTTATTCCTGGAGCTCGATCTTGCTACCGGTTTTCACCAACTTCGTGTAGCCGAGGAGAGCATTCCTAAGACAACTTTCCGAACAGAGAATGGTTTCAATGAATGGTTAGTCATGCCCTTTGGATTAACCAATGCTCCCGCCTTCTTCGTCGATCTTGTGAATCGCGTTTCCCTCGATGCTTTCAACAAGTTTGATCTGGTTTTTGTTGATGATATTCTCGTCTTTTCTAAGTCAGAGAAGGAGCATGAGTCTCATTTGGGCTATGTGCTGGAAACTCTTAGGAGTCATCAGTTGAAAGCCAAATTTTCTAATGCCATTTCTAGAGGAATGAAGTCTGATTCCTTGGGCACATTGTTTCTGAAAATGGAGTCTCGGTTGACCCGGTTAAGGTTGTCGCGATTAATATAAGTCTATCCATCTTTCCTCTTTTGTAATTTAATTATCTTATCTTCCTTTCGAGCCTATCTTCTTAGTTTGAATTCTCTTTGATTTGGGTTCCTCTAAATTTGAATCTCTATCCTTGTTCTAAAATCCATTCTTGAATCATCCTGTGAGGGAGTGTATTTGTAATTGATATAAAAATGTTTTATATTGTGTTGTTTGAGTTGTTATGTTTGAATTTTGGGTTTTGATCGATTCGTCTGGCCAACGCTATCAATAGGAATTCCAAAACACTTGAACAGAGCAAACTGACACAATATTGTTTTCAAAATTCGTAAATGAAATAACCTTATGTATGATTATATTTTATATATAAAAGGAACAATTTTCTGAAATCAGATAGTTAAATGAATTGGCTGTTAGAAATGATTGTACTAGATTATCATTTATTGTTTTGTCAACATTCCTAAACCATTAACTATTGTTGTATGTTATAAGGAGATGAAAATTTTAAAACATCGTTTATAAATCTAATTTGCAAATGAAACAAATTTAAATTAGGGATTTGAGAATTAAATTTTCGGTGTTTTTTCAAAATTTGGTTTTCAAAGTTTTGAAGAAAAATATATATTATTTGAAAGTATTTTCGAATGGAAATTGTTTCCAAAGATTTTAAAAGAAGTAAGTCAGTATTCTCCTCTTATGTCGTTGGAAAATAATTTCGATAATGACTGCAACATCATCGACGTTAATTTTCGAGTCCCAAAGTAGGGAGACAACTTAGTAGCTTTGCTACACTTTTGTTTTAGAAAATGGATTTGATTTGATTTTCTTGAGTATGATTTGATGTATAAAATGTATATATATTTATCTCAAAATGGTTTGAAGTGAAACCGGAAATTTAACTGTTAAGTTCATGTTAAGTGATGGTTTTCAATTATTTAAATGAAGCAAAATTTTGAATAATTGAATGTCTAAAATGAGAAATGGAATTGAATCAGCTTGAATAGTTGAAACTAGGGAAAATTAATTTGTATAATACTTAATTTCATTCTAAAACGTATATAACTTACCTGAAATATTCAAAAAGTTAAAATGTAATGTGAATATGTAATTGAAGGTTATACAAGAGAAAACTTAAGTAATAAATTGTTCAAACTAAATTTTGCTTAATAAAAATGTTGTGTAAATAAAAGGTAAATGTGTATAGTGCTCAATTACATCGGAACATCAATAAAACTGTCTTGGAAAAGTGTGAATGTAATGAGAATATGTAATTGAATAGTATACAATATTAAATATAAGTAATAAGATGTCCATAATGAAATTTATATGGTTTTGACTTAATTATTATATTTGGTACTATGTATTTCGAATCTATCTTTCCTTTCTGTTGTTTTCGTTCTCCTATCTCGTTTCTTTTCGGGGACGAAAAGTTTTGAGTGGGGAAGAGTGTAACGACCCGAAAATTTTAACGATTTAAATAATGTAATTTACTAAAAAAATTCATGAAAATAAACAATAAATTTTTATGGTGAAAATTTGATATTTGGCATGCGTCTATTTAAACATAGCAAATGATAGATTTTCATTGGTAAATATAAAAGTTTGTTATGTTGTGTAATTTCGATTTTTAAAATTTAAATCAGTTAAATTTGCTGGAAGTAAAATATTTTTGAAACCTGAATATTTTTACATAAGAAAAATGTAAACCATTTTCTAAGTGAGACGTCATATTTCGTTTCGCCAAATATGGACTGCTCTAGCCCCGTTTATCTTATTTTCAGCGTTTTAGCAGCATTTTTGGCAGCGAAAATCAAGTTTTGATAGGTATGTCATATCTCCAATATCTGTGTATCATTCTGCTCGTCTCGTCATGCTGATCTCCATAGTATATTCATTTGTGTATTTCAATGTCCGGTGCACGGAGAAATCTGCGAACGATTAGCCATATCGGTTCCGCATTTGAGTCTTTTGGGTTTCCCTGTGTCCTTTCGTTTGTCCATCAGCTGAAAATAAATAGCCATTTGCCTTTAATATTCTCTGAATTCACGTACCTGACTTTTTATTTCCCGTTGTTTGATATTTAGGTTGGTTATCTTCCTCTCTACTTTCTATTTGTTTCTGGTTCAAAAAATAATATATTTCTTTTTCACTGTTCATGCTTCTGTGAGAAAATAATATATAGAGAGAGCTTGTTTTTATCCAGGAGCTAGCTACTCCTTTTTATTTCCAAACAAACCTTTCTAGCTACTCCACTGCACAGCCTTTTCCCTGCCACCAAGCTCCAGCTCCGCCTCTCGCCACCCGCAGCACCCACACCCACTGCACTGTCTCCCTTCCCCTCTATCCTCTCCTCACTTAAATGCTGCCAAAACCTTGTTTCCCACAGCACCCGAGCCACCCCTTGAACTTCAGCCTTTCCTCTACACCCAGTCCTCGCCTAGCAATCACCAGTAGCCCAGCTTCGCCTCGCTGACAGTGTCGAAACCCAAGCTCCTTCCCACCTCCACAGCCCCATGCAAACCTGAGAGTAGCCCACTCAGACCCACCTTCAATGCCTTTGATCCGCCCTCCATCATCAGTCGTTTTCCCAATAGTCGCATCCCCTCTTTACCTTCCACCCGCGACAACCCAGAGCAACCGCCACCTTTCCAATGCCTCACACCGTTTCATCTTCATGATCCACCGACCACAGCCCGTCCATCCTCCCTGCAGTCGAAGCACAGCCACTCCGCCTTTGACCCACTGTCTTATGTCGCCTTCTCCACCTAGACAGCACGCCCAACCTTACACCTTATAGACCCCTCCTATTTCCCTCAACCGAGCTATCTCCCCTCCTTTTCTATTGTTATATATATATAAAGTTTCTAAAAGGATTAAAATTCACAACTCAATGTTCGGCTTAGGCAGTCTTAGATTAGAGGTAGATGGTTCTTTGTTGACATGGTATACTTTTTTTTATGTATATCTTTATCATACTGTATTCTTACTCAAGGTGTTATAATACAAAACTTAAATGGTTATTTAAAAAAAAGTATGTATATATATTTGATTTATCGATTTCGAATTCTTGTAGTTATTTACTTTGCTTTACCTTGTGTGCTTGCTGTCCGGAAATTACAATAGCTAGTCGCTTTGCTTTGCCGCTGTCCAGATTCATATCACGGCAGCTTCTTGCTTTGTTCAATCCGTGCTTATCCGCGTCCGTTGCTTCTTATTCTCGTTATTTCTCTAGCCTCGAAAGGTGAGCGATCACTTATGATTGACATTCATATGCTAGTAAATTTAATTCACATGAAATGACGATTTAAATATGTTGTTAAATTTGAATTGTTAGTTATTTAATTGTTGAATATGATATGTTATTGCTTTAAATTGTTTACCAATGTTAATTGACATATTATATTTAAATTGATAATTATGATCCTATTTGCCATTGATATGCTATGTCATTTATGTTATTATTTTATTGTTCTCACTCTGCAAATTCCTTGTTAGTTTAGGAATTCCCTATGGGTTGAAATGATACATACCCAAACGATATTATAGATTAAGGAAAATCCTTATGGGTTGAAATGGTAAACCCAAGCAATTTTATGGATTTTTAAATTTTGGGATCATGGGTTAAAATGATATATACCTGTAAATATTAAATTATTGCGGATTGAAATGATAAATATCCGTGTCACTTGACCATAGGATAGAAAATTATATACGGACACCGTTGGTCTATTTTTGAAAAATGATTTCCATAGTTTTGAAAGGAAATGGATGGGTTTTAATAAATATTGATTTTTAAAATATAATACAAAGATATTTAATATTAATATAAGTGAAAATTTTAGATTTTTAAAATTATATGTATTGGAAATTTTAAAATTATAAGTTAAGTTTTAAAATGTAAATTATAAAATTATACTTATAACTTTATTATTTTTAAAATATATAAAATAAGATTTAAAATAGATTTAATTATAATAAGATTTAATTTAATAATAATTAATATAATAAAATTTAATAAGAATTTAATTTCACTAATATATATATATATAATATGTTTTAAATATTTATTTACAATTTTTATTAATATTTTAAAATAGATTTTTGTAATAACTTAAATATATCTAATATGTTTTAAATTATTTAAATTTATTTTAATGTTTTAAAAAGATTTTTATAATAACTTAAATATATATAATATGTTTTAAAGTATTTAAATTTATTTTAATATTTTAAATAGATTTTTGTATTAACTTTAATAAATAAAAGTGGGAAAGATAAATTAAAATTGATTTGTAATTTAATTTGTTAAGAATTAAATTTAAATAAGAGTTTATTTGGATTTACTGATTTTGAGATTTTAAAGATATGATTTTTATAACTTGATAACTGGATTTTGATTAAAGGCGATTAAATGAATATTTCTAAATTTAAATAAAATTGAAATTAAATATTTAATATTGATTTAAATTTGTAATTTGAGATTTTACTTAAGTGTTATTAAATTTGATTAAGTGAATATTTCCAAAATTTAAATTGAATTAAAGTTGATTTTTTTGTGAAATATAAATGAAATTTATCAAATTGAGTTATTGTAAATGTTTGAATATTTAAACTTTAAAACCAATTGAATTGGAAGTGGTATAAATTTGTAGTTCAAACCTGGATTTGAAAACGATATAAATTAAAAATCGTTTTAATAAGAATTTGAATTGAACCTTTAACTTTTTAATTGAAAGTGTTGAACTGAGATTGATTTAACTAAAGTTGATTTGAATTGATTTGTGAAATTGGAAGAAACAATTCTAATTTGAAACTATCTTTGATATAAACTCTTTTAACATACAAACTATTTTAATTTTATAACAATTTTAAATATATATTTTTTAATATATATACTATTTTGATATAAACTATTTTAATCTATAACCTATTTTTAAATATAAACTATTTTAATGTATAACTATTCGAATATATATACTACTTTCAATACTCAAACTGTTTAAGTTGGAACTGTTATGATCTAGATTTAATGGATTTAAATGCGAATACTTTGATATGATGGTTTAACCTATTTTGTGGTTATGATTTTGAAAATGATTATGATTTAAAGTGAATAATGATTTCGAAAGTGAATATGATTTCGAAAGTGATATGATTTTGAAATGAATATGATATTTTGATATGAAGTATGAATTGTTTGAAATGAAAATGACCACGGTGTGAAATAAGCGTTTGGTTGTTAAAGAGACCGGGATCAGATATTGTCATACTCTCTGCCAATACCGAAAACCACTTTAACAACTGTATATGTGGTGGAGAATCCAGAACGAAGTAGGATGGTTTGGCGACGTCTATTTAAGGTATGAACGCAACCCTGACTCCCACGAGTTAACTTGATGTGACTAAAACAGGATCCACGCCGGGCCAAGTGAGGTCGCACCTCCGATCGAGCATGCTTCTTCGAAACCATTCTATTACTTTGTGATTTGATTGGGCGCACCTTTGATTATGGGAGTGTGTCTCGAGGTGGGCGGTAGTAGCTGCTATGCGTTGCCACCAGTTAGGATCCGCAAAACGGTAGTATCCTACCCTGGGCATTGCCTCGCGTGCCTTGTCACATGCCTTATCTTGCCCACTTCGAGTTTGGTTTGTGTCGTACACTGTGGAGTGCCCTCTGATAGCCCTCCAGTTTACGGAGGAATTACGGTATTGTATAGACTACGCCATTTATATAAAAATGTGTTAAGGGGGATATGGGTAACGCCTTAACGCTATTTTAATAGTTTACTTTATATAGACATTATCTATGTAGCATATTGTATTATGTATGTAGATAGTTTAACGGATCCTTAAAGGATGGAATCCCAACATTCTTTAAGTTATATTGCATTTCACTTGACATTTCACTTGAGTTGATTTACTTGCATAAGAATGTTAATTCTGACTCGAGTATTTTTGTTTTGCTTTATGCTCGGGTCAGACTGAGTGTCACAACATTTGAGACTCACCTTTGGAGCTTGGAGATCTATCTTTATCTATTCTGCTTTCAGTTATCCAGTTATTTCTAGTTATTAATGTTCTGACTTGTCATTTGCTTATGCATTGAGACTTCTATGTATTTCAGATTTTTGTTGTATTTGCTTTAGACTCTGATGTTTATGTAGTAGCTTCATGAACTTCTATTTATCTATTCCGCTGCTTGTTGTTGTAAACTCCGTGTCTGTGATTCTGTGATTGATTTGTTTACTGTATATGCTAAATTTTGCCAAATATAAATTAACAATCTGTTGTTTTGAGCAATTCAAGTCTAACATGTGTGGATTATTGTCGATTTGAATGGTTTGAAATAGCGGGTCGTTACAGTTTCAAGAGTTGGAGAATTAAGATTCATAAGTATTGAAAAGTTCAAGATTTCAAGATATTTCATATAAGTTATAGAGTCGTAGAATTTATGTTAAAACCTTGATAGCAATTTTTTGATCTCCCTCTCCTTCTCTAATTTTGTTTTAATTTTGTTTTCAAATATCCTAGTTTTAAATAATCTTTTCAAAATATTTTTCAAAATGATTTTCGATCTCTTATACTTATAAAGATATTATTTTAGTGTTTTTAAGTATATATATATATATATTATTTTAAGTTATATTATATTGATTATATATATATATATTTTACATTATATTATAATATTCCAATTTATTATATAAAGTTTTATTATGAATAAAATATGTATAGACTATGCTTAAATGATTTTACGAAGTATCAAACTATTTTACAAAATAACAAGTTTTCAAAATAATGTTTTAAAGTGTTTTCAATTTTTAAAAAGAGTATGTCAACATACTCTATGTATGTATGTCGACATAGTGGCCGATTTATTCAAATTTCAAAAGAAGTGTCTTTTCGTCGTATCTCTTCACGAATAGTATGGCAGTTGTTCCTCTATAAATACCAGATGTCCAAACGAATTTTTTATCATCATTTTCTTATTCATCTCTCCTCCTTCTACTCTCCCATTTTCTAAATCAAAATTTACCCCAGCTATGCCAAAATTCAACCAGAATCAAATTCAATCATTACTAGTTTGATGTTCCTTTATTTACTCTCTGATTTCTCTCATCTCTCTCACTCAAGCCAAGATCAAAGTGCTATTCAAGAGTTATCGGGTCAATTGTAATCAAGATCAAAGATCTGAGTTTGTAAAACTCTATCAAATCATATTGCTATACTTGTGGGTGTGATTGTAGCCCGTAAAATCAATTGGGTATGCTTAGTAGCCCGTAAATCTAGTGGGTATGCTTGTAGCCCGGAAATCAAGTGACTCTACCCAGAGGTCGGTATTCTGGAGGGTGTATCTCATAGTCTTGAAATCAAGATTGTATTTGCATTTACTTGTTGAAAAGAAATTCGTATAAGGAATTGAGCGGGACTGGACTAGGGTAACTCCGAACTAGTATAAAATCCTAATGTGTTCTTTTTACCTTTATCTGCACTTTGATTCTGTGATTGTTAATTACATCAATCCAAGTAGAATCTTAAAGAATTTGAAAAATATTCATACAATCCATCAAACACTATTCATCCCCCCTCTAGTGTTAATTTAGCCTAAAGATCCATGTTCCGTTGATTCACATTGGGTATCCGAGCATTGGTTTCCTAAGTATTCATCATCTGATTTTTGAAAAAGTTTAAATGGCTAAAAACTTTGATAATAAAACTGTTAGTAACACTGTTAATACACTTGTTAGTAACTCATTTGTCGAAGGACAATCTACTGCTAGACCTCCACTTTTTAATGGAAGCAATTACCCATATTGGTCATGTAGAATGAAAATTTATTTATAGTCAATTGGTTTAGACGCTTAGAATATCACCAAACTGGGTACACTGAACTCGAGACTAATTTTGCACGGTGGACTGCTGACCAAAAAGCAGTTGCATAAAGTAAATCTAAGACTATGAATATATTATTTTGTTCACTAGATAGAAATAAATTTAATAGAGTATCTATATGTAAGTCTGCTTTTGAAATTTGCAGAACCTTGCAAGTAACATATGAAGGCACAAGTAAGGTTAAACAGACCAAAATTTCCATGTTAACAAACCAGTATCAATTATTCAAAATGACTCCAAATGATTCCATATCTGATATGTGTAGCATATTCCAAGATATAGTACACCCACCTTTTGCACTGGATAAAAGTTTTTCCAAGGAGGATCAAGTTAGAAAAAACCTCAATTCACTTACTCCTGAGTGGGATCAAAAGACTCTTGCAATTGAAGAGACTAATGACATTAGCACTCTAAAAATTGAAGAGTTAATTGGCACTTTAATGTCTTTTGAAGCACAAATGCAGGGCATGAGAGAAAGAAAAGCAATAGAGAAGAAATCTATAGCTTTTAATGGAACGACTGATAATTTGAATTCAAACAGCGATGACGATGAAGAAATTGCTTTCATGACAAGGAATTTCAGAAAATTTCTAAAATATAGGAAGATGAACAATATTAAAAGAAATGACAACAAAAATCCAGGAAGTGGAAGTAGAAGCGGAAATGGCCTTAGATGTTATAACTGTGATGAACCTAGCCGTTTAAAACGAGACTGTCTACATCCCGATAAACTGAAAACAACACCAAACACTGATTCATCCAAAAAACGGAGAAGAGCCTATACTGCAACATTAGACGATTTAGACACATCCTCAAGTGATAGTGAATTAGATATGGAAATTGCTAACATCTGCTTCATAGCCATATATAATTCAGAACAGAATGATGAAATAGATCAAAAAAAGGTATGCTTTTAATATATCAAAAGTTTTAATTTCCTGAATGAATTTTTTTTGGTTGCTTTATTTGTTGTCAGGAACATCCTATAGATTAATAATAATATTGGTTGAATGTTGTATGATTATATTTTAAATTTAAATATTTTATGCATTTTAATAATATAATAATAATATAAAATATATTTAAAATAATACTTAAAATTATTTTTCTGTAAATAGAATAACTATAAATAGATTTATATAATAAAATAGGATATATTTAAACTAAATCATTTTAAAAAATTCAAAACTTGTCTGTCGGCATACACCCCTAGCATATGTCGACATACTTAGGTAAATTTTGAATTTCAATTTCAAATTCAAAATTTGAATTTTGCCTCCACCTTTTCACCTACCTCTATGTTTTGAAAAGGTGTGCCTTGACCATAGAACATGTCATTTGATTCTCTATTTATTATCTTTATCTCTATCCATTCATTTCACTTTTAAATTTCAAAATTTAATTAACTCTCTTATCTCTTCAAAACTCTTCACCAATGGCTTCCTCAAGCACTCCTTCATCTATGAGACTTTCCAAAAATATCAAGAATTTTCTCTTCAATGATCAAGAGGCTATGAAAGCCTATATTAGTTATATGAATTTTGGAAAAGTTTCTATGGAAAGATTTGCAATTTTCAATGATTTTTCTACTTATGAACTTGATTCTCTTTGTTTACAAAATGGAATTCTTGGTTTAGTTGATGCTTCTCAAAATGATTATGTTTTCTATCCATATTTGGTCAAAATGTTTTATGCAAACCTAAAAGGAAAATTTCATGAGGGTAATGAAGGAGAAGCGTGGAGTAGTGTAAAAGGAACTTTAATAGTTCTAAATTGTGAACTTTTGGGTAGCATTCTTGGATGTAAATCTACCGGAATGGACCTTACATCTTTTAAAATTGATGATCAAAATCGTGAAGTATTTCACAACATTTTTTAAGGTGATAATGATTTTGAATTCAAAAACCGATACTTTTGTCCAAAAGCAAGAATTTTAAACCTTCTCTTACAACAAAGTATCACTCCTTAATTAGGAAATTTCAACAATCCAACTCTAAAATTATGTAAGGCTCTTTTCGCCATTTATAGTCAATATGATATAAATTGGGCTCAAGTTATTTTTGATGAATTTTATCCCAAAAATATTTCTAATCATGAAAACATGCTATTTCATGGTGCGTATCTTACTCGAATCTTCAATTACTTTGGTGTTAACTTTAAAGGAGAGGAATTTGTCTCTCGTAAAGTCTTTAATCAAGCCAACATTGCTCTTATGAAAATTCTACCCTATTTCGAGTCATGTGAAACTCTTGCGGAGAAAGAGGAAAGGTTAACTTATGAAGAGGAGGAAGAAATTAGAGAAGAGGAGGAAGAGGAAGAAGGAGAAGATAGAAGAAGAAGAGGAGGAGGAGGAAACCTCCTTAGAAATCATTGATTTTCCTCTTCGACCAACCAACAAGGACCTTCTCAACAATCAAAAGAAGATTGTTGATAACCAAAAGATTCTCAAGCGTTCCTTTAGTAAGAAATTGACCACTATTTCCAACAAAATGGACAAATTCTTTAGAAAAGTGAAACACAAGCTTGGGATATCTTCATCATCATCTTCTTCTTCTACATCTTTCTAGTTTACTATCTAGTTGCTTATGAATGTGTTGTATTTGGTCATTTTAGTTTGAATTTAGTTTAATCTTATGTATCTTTTCATTATTTTAGTGTATAAGCTATGTAATCATCATCTAATATTAATGAAAATCTATTTCGTTTTTGTTATACATTGTTTATCATCTTTGGAAAACATACAAGTAAAAACGTATAAGCTAAATACATTAGAATATCAAAACAAAATTATTTCAAAATTTTCTTTAAATATGTCGACATACCTTGGGTATGTATGCCAACATACAATGGTAATTTTTCAAATTTTTTAACTTTGAAAATTAAATATATAGCAAGTGTCTATTCATTTCCAACGAATTTTCACCCATTTAAATACCTGTTAAGATCAGAGAATCATTTGTTTCAAGTCTCTTTCTTCTTCTTTTTCATTCCTAAACTCTAATAAAAATTAATGGCTTCTGCTATCCAAAAACTAACCGAAAACCTCGAACAAACTCTTGAATCATTCAAGAACATTCTTTCTTTCATCCTAAGAAACCAAAGATACTTAGAATCGAGTCAAACGCAAATGATCAAGGAGCAAGAAAGGCATTTCGACGCGATTCGGTGGATGATATCTGCCTTGAACAAAGAAGAACCAACCACCAATCTAGAGTGTACCATCAATAAAGATTATGAAGATTGGGATGCTATCAAAGTGGATCCAATCTTTGGCGCTGATGGATGGGTTGAAGTTCCTCGAAATGTCTAGTTTAAATAGGTTTGATTGTATATAAATAATAATACTTGATTTGGTTTGGATTTGATTGGTTTGATTTGTGTGGATTTGTTTGAACAGTGTGTGACATTAACTTTGTTGGATTGGATGAATATTTAGATTGATTATGATTATTTCATGATTATCTAATTTTACATATCACTTATTGTTTTTTATACAATCATTCACATCATCATTATATATAATATATATATATATCAATTAGTACTTTATTTAGGGGGAGTTAAAGTTAGAATTAGAGTAAGAGTTAGTATTAGAGTTATAGTTTTAGGTGGTTAATTTTGTTGATGACAAAGGGGGAGAAATATATATAATCTAGGCATAGATTAAGGGGGGTTTTGTAACCCAGGAGAAGTTATATTATATTTTATATACATCGTTGTCATCATCAAAAAGAGGGAGATTGTTAGTAACTTAGGTATTGATTTTGATGATAACAACTATAGGACATTAATATATACTAATGTTTTATCAAGTTATATATAGTATATAGTGCAGGATATTAGACATGTGCTGATTAAGAAGACCGTACAGTATCATGAGTAGATTCAAGATGCTGATATAGAGTTTCAAGAGTTGGAGAATAAAGACTCATGAGCATTGAAGAGTTCAAGATATTCCACATAAGTTTTAGAGTCGTATAATTTATGTTAAAACCTTGATAGCACTTTCCTAATCTCTCTCTCCTTCTCTAATCTTGTTTTAAACTGTTTTTCAAATATCCTGGTTTTAAAATAATCTTTTCAAAATATTTCTCGAAATGATTTTCAATCACTTATACTTATAAAGATATTATTTTAGTGTTTTTAAGTTTATATATATTTAATTTTTGTTTATTCTTTAATAAGTTTTAATTATATTGATTTTATATATATATATTATTTACATTATATTAAAATTTTCAAAATTATTATATAAATTTTTATTAAGTTTTATGATTAAAATATGTATAAACTATGATTAAATGATTTTACAAAGTATCAAACTATTTTACAAAACAACGAGTTTTCAAAATAATCTTTTAGAGTATATTTAATTTTAAAAACAAGTATGTCGACATACTCTATGTACACATGTCGACATAGTGGCCAATATTTTCAAAATTTAAATTTCAAAATAAGTGTCTTTTCATCGTACCTCTTCACGAATGAATATGGTCGTTGTTCCTCTATAAATACCAAACTTCTAAATGAATTTTTAACCATCATTTTCTTATTCATCTCTCCTCCTTCCATCCTCTCATTTTCTAAATCAAAATAAACCCAAACTTTGCTGAAATTCACCTTTTGATTCAATCATCACTAGTTTAATTCTCCTTAATCTACTCTCTGATTTCTCTCACCTCTCTCACTCAAACCAAGAACAAAGTGCTACTTAAGAGTTATAGGATCAATTGTTATCAAGATCGAAGGTTTGAGTCTGTAAAACTCTATCAAATCATATTGCTATACCTGTGCATGTGATTGTAGCCCATAAAATCAATTGGGTGTGCTTAGTAGCCCGTAAATCTAGTGGGTGTGCTTGTAGCCCATAAATCAAGCAACTCTACCCAGAGGTTGGGATTCTGGAGGGTGTGTCTCGTAGCCTTGAAATCAAGATTGTATTTGAATTTACTAGATGAAAAGAAATTCATGCAAGGAATTGTGAGGACTGGATGTAGAGTAACTCCAAACTAGTATGAAATCCTAGCGTGTTCTTTCCTTTTTACATTTACTGCATTTACTTTTATCTGCACTTTGATTATGTGATTGTTTCTGTGATTGTTAATTACATCATTACAAGTAGAATCTTGAAGAATATGAAAAATATTCATATAATTCATTAAACAATATTCGCCCCTCCAGTGTTAATTTAGCCTTAAGATCCCTATTCACTTGATTCACATGCTATAGGTTGACTTTTGTCCACATTAACACTCCTGGACCAGCCTCGTTGTTTTACAGGAGAAAGTACGTCAATATCATGAACCACGGACCCACCGCGCGTGGTACATGATTAATGTATTTTTCCATCATACAAAACTATATACACTATATTCATTTACCATTCCAAACCCATATGCAAAACACTCATATATCATCATTATCACCAAACTACGCATCCAAACAGTAGCCAAACACATCAAGATGTCACCATAGAGTCGTAAGTGAACCCCACGCAAATAGTCGAAGCATCATCAAATCGAGCGTTCGAAAGCCCAAAGTAACCAAATCTGGGTCGTGAACCGGTGCACTGCCCAGATATAGGATTTCATCCCATCTTTGTGTTCTTTTTTGTAGATTCGATTTATTTACTTCATTCGTTGTTTCTGAAGATTCTATATCATTTATATTCTGTGACGACCCACCTTTCTGACCCTAGGAACGACACTTGACAAATCCTCTATGTTTGTGTGTGTTTCCGAAGCATCGGAAAGATGAACTGTTGTGGGGTGAAATAAAGAACAGAATAGAAAACTTCACAACGAAACTGCTAAATAAAACATAACAGTCAATAGTACATCAGGCTACTTTTTAATAGAGAGTTATCAAAGTTGCACAAAAGCACTACAAATCAACATAGGTGGATATAACATCCTGACTTTACCAATTCCAAAACAAAATACACTTACACAAACTAGATAAACAACGGAATAGATAGCTAAGTAGATAAAAGCCTCTTGCTCGGATGCCATCTTCAAAAGAGCTGGTACTCCCGGACTACTGAAATAAATGAGTACCCGAGAGTTTAGGAAAACAAACAACTTGGGTCAGATGATATGTCTAGTATGAGAACTTTTAAAACAATGGGCATGAAATTAAACACAAACATGTGAGACCATACCGTTGAACACAGAATGGTTTTACTCCCACATAAATCAACATCCAAACGTAAAGAATAGATAAATAATTAAACACCATGAAGAGTGGTTGACTCTTCCGAATACAAATAAGGAAATAAATTTGAAGGTTCGAATCAAATAAGAAAAGGAAAATCTCCAACAAATGGCTAGGAAGGGGCACCATCCTTGAAGTATACCTCTACTAATATACTTCTGAGAAGCTATATACTCCGTGACACTCGTCGGAATGTACCAGCCGAACCCCGCCAAACCTTACCGAGAATCCGAATATTTCACATCTACATACGCAAATGAATCCGATTTAGACGAGATGTGAAAATAATCTAATGGGTGCAACCCCACATAGTTTTACGTCCTTTTGTGCTTTGGGTTCGGTCATTTATCGAAAAGGATAACAAAGCTCAACGAAGCAACAAATCATCTTAGATTGACGATAATAAAGAAGCTGAAGTAACTAATAGCTGAGAAACCAACTATCGAGGATATAAAAACGATCATATATGGAAATTAAGTTTTGTATACTTACCACCACTCATCGAATTCAAACTTTTATTATTTCTTGGTTAACAATAATACCGGACAAGTTAAGGTGGTGTTACCTCAAATTCACGTCTCAGATTATTCTTAACTTTTGAAATAGCGATAAGTCTACTTCTTCGATAGTTAGTGCTAATTGTACAAATAAATCGTTTCTATATAAGTGAATTGCTATATAGAAATTAATTCATTTCCATAAACGAGTCAAAATGTTTCTTTTTAAAAGAAACCCGAATTCATACTTGGCTTCACATTACAAGTATTAGCTTTAAAACACTTTGTTAAAGAGTTTACTAACTTTGAAACATCATTAAAAAAGATTCAACAACTTAAAACATCCTTATTACATTGGTTAATTAATTTTTAAAACTTTGTTAACTAAGTTGATTAATTAACTTCAATAACCTTTAATTAAAAAAGGTAAATCACCTTTAAAACATCATTGATTCAATTAATTAATGAAATAATTAATTAAATTAATTTAATAATAATTAAATATCATTATTTAAAAGTGTTTGATTAATTTAAAACTTTATTTAAGGAAAGATAATCAAGGTTAAACATATTTAATAACTTTTAAAAGCCATTAATTACAAAAGATTAATTAATTTTAAAAAATCATTAGTAAATTGATTATTTAACTTTAATCCATCATTATAAAAATATTAACTAACCTTAAACATCATTAGATAAAATGATTAATTAATTTCAAAACATCATTAACCAAGTAATTAGTTAATTTTAAACATATCGTTAATAAGTTAATTAGTTAACTTTAATCCTTATTAATTAAATAATTAAATAATCGTTATTAAAATGATTAATTATTTTGAAAACATAATTAATCAAAAACTTGCTTAACTTGTAAATTAATTCCAAGCACGATAATGAAACCAAACAGTTTTGATAAAAGGTGATTTTTCGAAAGTGCCGATATAGCGACTATCGCTATACAGGCAGTTAGGAATTCGAGTATACGACAATTTTAATACAACCAACCATCACAAAGTAAGGGGATGAACATACATGCATGGTAGTTTACAATAATTCAACATGTAACAAGAACTTATTATCAATAGAATTAGTTTAACTACTAGATTTTCATATAACTTCAGATTCGCTTACTAACTTTCCAAAGCGACTAATTTTCAAAGCAACAAACCAATCTAACAACCAAACCGTTATTACAACTATACAATAAGCGTTCAATAGCTAAAAATATGAGCATGAATATAGTTTAAACTTTATGGTTCAAAGATGGAAGCTTTACTCACAAAAACACTTCTAACTTAACCGGATCACAACAACAAGTCGTTGAACTTACGAACGAACTTCACTACACTTAGCTCACTCTTTTGACCCCTTAGTGGGCTGTCTTATGGGTTCAACCTGGGTAGTATGAGGCTTGGCCTTGGAGTTTTTGAGGTGGAAATGGCTTTTGTTTTGGTAGAGGAGTGTTTGTAGATGAATATATGGAGTTTAACTTGATTTTTAGAAGTGTATTCACTAGTTTTTTGCTTGGGAATTTCCCTTGGAAGCCATTCGTGTATATGAAGAGAAAAGAAATGAAGATAGAAATGAATATGTAAAGTGGAAAATGTATGGAGATGGTGGGTATTTATGGGTAAAAGAAATGAAAAGGTGATTAAAATAATTAAACATTTAAATAATATAAAGTTGTCTTGTATTCATGCTTGTCATACCCCCTCCACCTCACCTAGTACACACACCCCCCCTCTCTCCTCCCTTCACCATGTCTTAGGTACTTGTTTAGGTTATGGTTAGGGTACTTAATTAGTTTCCTAATGTTATTTAATATATTTTTGTGCATTTTATGTCAAATCAAGTTTTATATTTAAACTAAGCTTGATTATTAACTTTAACACATTGATTATCTTATCACATAACATATGTGCATGTGTGTGCATGTATATATGAGTGATATAAAAATGTGCACAACAATTTCGATGACTTTCCGAGGCCGAAAAGTCTAAATTTCGAAAAACGTTTTTTGGTCACATTTTCTATTTTTATTTGAACTAATTATTTTAGTAAACAAAATTTGAAAATAATTTTAATATCATCAATTAATGTATAAAATATGTTTATTTGGTTATTAAAATCTATTATTTAAATATTTAAAAATGATTTAAATATTCAAATACAAAGCGATTAATTTACGGGTTGTTACACTCTTCCCCCTTTAGGAGAATTTCGTCCCCGAAATTAATACATAAAAGACAATCCAAAAGGTATACATTATACCAGGAAATTCCTATAACAATGCAAAGAAACTATGCCATAAAAGAACATACATATTGCATTCAAACAACAAACAACTAACCTAACATTACATCAGGGTAAGTTTCCCTAATATGATCCTCAGTCTCCTAGGTACAATCGCGTGAGTCATCACTCCACTTAACCTTCACAAGCTTCACCACCCTATTCCTCAATCTCCTTTCTTCTCGATCTACAATATAAAATGGATGTCGAACTACCACAAGTTTGGTTCTATCTCCAAGTCTTCCTGAATAGACGTCTCAACAATCAATGATGGATCATGAACGTGCTTTCTCAGATGAGATACATGAAAAACATTATGAACTTCAGACAATCTTTCAAGCAAATCTACTTTATAGGCCAATGATCCAATTCTTTCAAGGATTCTAAACGGTCTAATGAATCAGGGTGCTATCTTTCCTATTTTTCTGAATCTTACAACTCCTTTAATCGGGGAAACTTTCACAAATACCAAATCCCCGACCGCAAATTCTAAGTCCCTTCTCCTTTGATCGGTATAATTTTTCTATTGATCCTGGGCTTCTTTCATCCTTTCCTTGATCATAGCCACTTTCTCTTATGCTTCTTGAATTATCTCTGGTTCAAGAACTAAACGGTCTCCGGTCTTTACCCAACATGAAGGTTATTTACATAGCCATCCATACAAAGCTTCATAGGGTGCCATGCCAATGCTAGCTTGGTAACTATTGTTATAAGAGAACTCTTCCAAATGTATATGATCTTCCCAAGATCATCCAAAATCCGGTTCACCCTTTCGGTTTGTCTGTTTGTCTACGGGTTATAGGTTGTGCTCAAATTCAACTATGTCCCTAAAGCGGCTTGCAATGCTCCTCAAAATCGACTGGTGAAGATGGGATCTCGATCATTGACTATACTTACTGGAATTCCATGCAGTTGAACGATCTCCCTCAAATAAATCCCTGCCAAAGAAGTTGTTGTTCTTGATGACTTCACCAGAATAGAGTGGGCGCTCTTTGTTAATCGATCTGCAATTACCCAAATGCCTTCATTACCTCTTCTCATTTTGGGTAACCCGTCGATAAAGTCCATGGATACTTGCTCCCACTTCCAATTCGGTATCTCCAATGGTTGGAGTAACCCAGCAGTCTTCTGCTAGTCGCTCTTGACCTATTGACAATTAGCACACCGGCTCACGAAGACCGAAATGTCTCTCTTTATCCCTTTCCACCAAAAGGTTTTCTTCATATTCTGAAACATTTTAGTTACTCCTAGGTGGATAGATAACTTTGACCGATGGCACTGTCTCAGTACATCCTGTCTAATTCCATTAACATCTGGCACACAAAGCCGTCCATTCATTCTTAAAATGCCTTGGGAGTCAATCTGAAAACTAGAAATAATTCCATCTTCAACATCCTTATTAAGCCGAGCTAGAATAGGGTCTTCTTCTTGGAAATAAGCAATTCTCTCCATTAATGCTGGCTTAAATTCCAAATTTGCAATCGTCGCCATATTCCTACTCAACGCATCTGCAATGGCGTTTGCTTTCCCTGGGGTATAAAGAATCTTTAGGCCATAAGATGCAAGAAACTCCGGCCATCTTTTCTGACCTAAGTTCGTATGCTTTTGGGTAAAAAGATACTTTAATGACTTGTGATCCATATATGAACTCAAACTTTGCACCTAAAAGATAGTGCCTCCACACCTTCAATGCAAAGACAACCACCAACAATTTTAGATCATGTGTAGCGTACTTTTTCTCATGAGGTTTCAATTGTCAACTCACATACGCTATTACTTTTCCATTTTGCATCAAAACTTCTCCCAATTTGGTCTTACAAGCATCCATGTAAATTGTCAATCCTTCACTTCCATCTGGAATAGTTAAAACGGGAGCACTTGTCAATTTCTCTTTTAACTCATTGAATGCTTGATCACACTTGGGTGTCCAAACAAACTTAGAATCTTTCTTCATCAACTTTGTTAGATGAGAAGCAATCTTCGAGAAATCTTTAATGAATCTTCTATAGAAGCCAGCCAATCCCAAGAAACTTCTGACCTCGGTCACATTTTCAAGTTTCTTCCAATCTTGAACCACAACTACTTTAGCTGGATCCACTGATATACCTTCTCCCGAAACTACATGCTCTAGAAATCTAGCTTCAGATTTCCAGAAATGGCACTTAGAAAACTTTGCCTTTAAAACATGACTTCTTAAAGTACTTATAACAATATGAAGATGGTACTTGTGCTATTCCACCGTTTTAGAATTAACAAGGATGTCATCAATGAAGACGAGAATAAACTTGTTAAGAAAATCCCGAAACACTCTATTCATCAAATCCACAAAATAAGCGAGTGCGTTAGTCAATCCAAATGACATGACTAACCACTTGTAAAAACTATCAGGGGTAAAAACTGTTAAGGGTACACTCTGTTCTGCTACCCTTAATTGGTGAAAACCAGTGGCAAGATCTGACTGAGAAAATATCCAAGCTCCGTGGAGCTGGTCAAACATGTCGTCAATCCTAGGAAAATGATACTTATTCTTGATAGTCCTCTTATTTAATTCTCGGTAATCCACACACAGTCTAAGAGAACCATCGGCCTTAGTAACGGACACTACTGGCGATCCCCAACTTGATGTGCTGCATCTGATCAAATCCTTCTGTAATAAATCAAACATATGCTTCTCCAATTCTCTTCTTTCCTCTGGACCCAACCTTCGAGGAGGTTGTACAATAGGTCTGGTTCCTGGAATCAAATCAATGCGGAACTCCACTTCTTGGTGAGGAGGTAAACCTTGCATTTCTTTAAAAGTATCCTTGAAATCCCAAACAATTGGTATATTCTGTATCTCCTCTTTGGGTACTTCGAGGGAATAGAGAAAACTACTCATCAACCTATTAGGCTCTCCTCAACAGACAACAAAGCTTCATCCTACTGCATCTTTCATCACAATGATTCTTCTACTACAATCTAGGATAACATTGAACTTAGATAACCACTCGATCCTCAAAAGTACCCCAAAACCCATGAACTCGAGAACAAACAAGTCAGAAAAGAAAGGCCGAGCTCGATAAAAAATAGGCACATTCAAACATATGGTATCAAGATTGGTCGGACCCCCAATTGGGTTCGACACACAAAGATAATTGTCTAAAAGAATGGGTTTGAGGTTAAACTTATCAACAATATCTACTAAAATGAAACTATGGGATGCACTGGTATCAAATAATACTCTAACAGGAATATGGAAAATGGATAATGTACCTTGCAAAACATGCTTTCCTTTTGGATCCGTAGAAGTAGAAGGTATCTCTTCAATAGTAAAAGATTTCCCCTGAGCCCCCTTCTTTCGAAATGGGCACTCGTTCTTCATATGTCCATGTTTGTGACAATTGTAGCATAACAGTAGATTAGTCTTAGGGAAACTATTTGCAAAGTGTCCCATCTTATCACACTTATAACATAGAATCTTGAAGAAGTCGATCTGCTTTTCGATGCTGGAGCTCTCCCTCCAGGTTTCTTTCCTGATCACTTCTTCTTCCCTTGCGCTTGAAAAATGGCTTATTAGCAACTAGTATCATTGATAAAGGTTGGGCATTAACTGTTGGCAAAACTCCCTTCTGCACTCCTTTCTCAATATCAAGAGCTTCAAACCTCAAAGCCATACTAATCATATTGGTAAAGGTACTGTTGAGATGATTGGTCATTTCTCGATGAAATTCAGGTCGCATTCCTTTCTCGAACATTTTATTCTTTTTGAGTGTCGTATCAACCAATCCCGGTCCAAAGTGAGACAATGCATTGAACCTATGCTCATACTGTGCCACTGTCATCTTACCTTGTTTCAAATCCATAAAACTTCTGAACAACTGAGTCCTACCCGCCTATTGGATAAATTGAGCTTCAAAAACCTCCTTAAACTGCACCCAAGAGAAATCTTCTTTTGGTGTATTCATGGTGACTGAATCCCACCAATCTACTACAGCTTTCTGAAGCTGACGCGATGCCCAAAATCTCTTTCTAGCATCTCCCAACTGAAGACCCCCGAATATTCTTTCACAAGAGTGGAGCCATGTCTGAACTCCTAAAATAACTTCAGTTCCATAGAAAGGCTTACCACCAAAAGCAGTGTAATTCTTGCACAAGGTCGCAAAGTTTTGAGGTAGCTGAACTTGCATCACTGCTTCTACTACCGGCTCTACAACTGGCTCATTTTTGGGAGCTCTGCTATTTGTAGTCGTGCTGGTTCCAAATCCACTCCCTCTTCTTCCTCTTGTACTCATTTTCAATGACCAGGATAAGTGACAGGTATCATTAGAATACAAAGATATGGTCAAAGATGATAAAAGGGAAACTGCAATAAAGGATCTAAAACTAGACTTTTAGGTGAGAAATGGAAACATTCTCTCAAATTAACTCATTCTAGGGCTCAACTCACCCTATCTCTAATGAGTTGTACCCCAATCAGGCTAAGGTGTTCGCTCAACCAAAGCTTTGATACCAACTATGATGACCCACCTTTCTGACCCCTAGGAACGACACTTAACACATCCTCGGTGTTCGTGTGCCGTTTCCCAAGCATCAGAAAGATGAATCATCGTGGGGTGAAATAAAGAACAGAATAGAAAACCTCACAACAAAACTGCTAAATAAAACATAACAGTCAATAGTAAATCAGGTTACTCCTTAACATGGAGTTATCAGATTTACACAAAAGTACTACAAATCAGCTTAGGCAGTTATAACATCCTGCCTTTACAAATGCCGAAACAAAATACACTTACACAAACTAGATAAACAGTGGAAAGATAGCTAAGTAGATAAAAGCCTCTTGCTCGAGCCATCTTCGAAAGAGCCGAACAAAGACCTGCTACTCCCGGACTACTCAAATAAATGAGTACCCGAGAGTTTAGGGAAAAAAACAACTCGGGTCAGAATGATATGTTTGGGATGAGTAAAACTTTTAAAACAATGGGGATGAAATTAATCACAAACACATGAGACCATGCCGCTGAACACGGAACGGGTTTACTCCCACATAAATCAACATCTAAACGTAAAGAATGGATAAATAATTAAACACCATGAAGAGTAGTTGACTCTTCCCGATGCAAATAGGGAAATAAATTTTAAGGTTCGAATCAAATAAGAAAAGGAAAATCTCCAACAAATGACCAAGAAGATGCACCACCCTTGAAGTATACCTCTAGTAAAAAACTTCTCAGAAGCTCATATACTCTGTGACACTCCTCGGAAAAGTACCAGCCGAACCCCACCAAACCTTATCGAGAATTCGAATATTTCACATCTAAATGTGCAAACGAATACGATCTAGATGAGATGTGAAAATACCCTAATGGGAGAAACCCCACATAGTTGGACGTCCTTTTGCGCTTTGGTTTCAGTCATTTACCGACAAAGGATAACAAAGCTCAGCGGAGGAACAAATCATCTTAAAATGATGATAATAAAGAAGCTGAACGATAACTGAGAAGCCAACTATCGAGGATATAAAAAGATCATATATGGAAATTAAGTCTTGTATACTTACCACCACTCATCGAATTCAAACTTGTACTATTTCTTGGTTAACAATAATATCGGACAAGTCAAGGTAGTGTTACCTCAAAGCCATGTCTCATGATTATTCTTAACTTTCGAAATAGCGACAAGTCTACTTCTTCGATGTTTAGTGCTAATTATACAAATAAACCGTTTCCATATAAGTGAATCATTTTATGGAAATTAATTCATTTCCATAAACGAATCAAAGTTTTTCCTTTTTAAAAAAAATCAAATTCGTACTTGGCTTCACATTACAAGTGTTAGCTTTAAAACTATTTATTAAAGAGTTACTAGCTTTAAAACATCATTAAAAAGGATTTAACAAAGAAAGACATCCTTATTACATTGATTAATTAACTTTTAAAACTTTGTTAACTAAGTTGATTAATTAACTTCAATAACCTTTAATTAAAAAGGGTAAATCACCTTTAAAACATCATTGATTCAATTAATTAATAATATAATTAATTAAATTAAATTAATAATAATTAAATATCATTATTTAAAAGTGATTAATTAATTTAAAACTTTATTTAAGGAAAGATTAATTAAGACTAAACAGATTTATTAACTTTTAAAAGTCATTAATTAAAAAGATTAATTAGTTTAAAAACATCATTAGTAAATTGATTATTTAACTTTAATCCATCATTATTAAAAGATTAATTAACCTTAAAAATCATTAGATAAATTATTAATTAATTTCAAAACATCGTTAACCAAGTGATTAGTTAATTTTAAACATGTTGTTAATAAGTTAATTAGTTAACTTTAATCCTTAATAATTAAATAAGTAATTAAATTAAATAATTGTTATTAAAATAATTAAGTATTTTTGAAAACATCATTAATCAAAAACTTGCTTAACTTGTAAAATTGTTCCAAGCATGATAATGATACCAAACGGTTTCGATAAAAGGTGATTTTTTGAAAGTGCCGATATAGCGACTATCGCTATACAGGTAGTTCAGAATTCGAGTATATGCCATTTTCAATAAACCAACCATCACAAAGCAAGGGGATGAACATACATACATACATGGTAGTTTACAATAATTCAACAAGTAACAAGCACTTATTATCAACGGAATTAGTTTAACTACTAGATTTTCATTTAACTTAAGATTTGATTACTAACTTTCCAAAGCGACTAATTTTCAAAGCAACAAACCAATCCAACAACCAAACCATTATTACAACTATACAATAAGCATTCAATAGCTACAAATATGAGCATGAATATAGTTTAAACTTTATGGTTCAAAGGTGGAAGCTTTACTCAGAAAAAACACTTCTAACTTAACCAGATCACCACAACAAGTTGTCGAACTTACGAACGAACTTCACTAAGCCTTAGCTTACTCTTTTGGGCCCTTAGTGGGCTGTCTTATAGGTTCGGCTTGGGTAGTATGGGGCTCGGCCTTGGAGTTTTTGAGGTGGAAATGGATTTTGTTTGGAAGAGGAGTGTTTGTTGATGAATATATGGAGTTTAACTTGATTTATAGAAGTGTATTCACTAGTTTTTGGCTTGGTAATTTCTCTTGGAAGCTATGGAAGTATTCATGTATATGAAGAGAAAAGAAATGAAGATAGAAATGAATATGTAAAGTAGAAAATTTGGGGAGATGGTGGGTATTTATAGGTAAAGGAAATGAAAGGGTGATTAAAATAATTAAACATTTAAATAATATAAAGTAGTCATGTGTTCGTGCTTGCCATACCCCCTCCACCTCACCTAGTACACACGTACACACCTCTCTTCCCCCCTTCACCATGCCTTAGGTACTCATTTAGGTTATGGTTAGGGTACTTAATTAATTTTCTAATGTTATTTAATATATTTTTATGCATTTTATGTCAAATCAAGTTTTATAAGCTTGATTATTAACTTTAACACATTGATTATCTTATCACATGACATATGTGCATGTGTATGCATGTGTGTATGAGTGATAAAAAATGTGCACAACGTTTTTGACGACTTTCCGAGGCCGAAAAGTCGAAATTTTGGTAAATGTTTTTTGGTCACATTTTCTATTTTTATTTTAACTAATTATTTTGATAAACAAAATTTGAAAATGATTTTAATATCATTAATTAATGTTTAAAATATGTTTATTTGGTTATTAAAACCTATTATTTAAATATTCAAAAATGATTTAAATATTCAAATACAAAGCGATTAATTTATGGGTCGTTACATATTCACTAAAACTAAGTTTCTAAGGTTTCTATTATGTATGTATGTGTGTATCATCAAATTGGTATCAAATTGGGTTTTCTGTTAGTCTCTCATGGTTTTAGATTTCATCGTTTGGATGATTATATATTATAGTTATATCCTAAAATAGGCTTAAATCATCTTATACTATCATTAAAGCAATATATCATGATCGAAAAGGACTCACTCACCGAAATCAAGCCAAAAGAACTCAAATTGCCACTATCGCTAATTTCTAAAAAATAAATCTCCGTAATAGCCTACAATCTTTACTCCAAAAGATAGAAAGTCTCACCACGATCTCAATCCACTTTGTCTCATTGAATTTTATTGAGAAATGGAGATTTGGTGTTAAAATGAAGGGAGGAGGAAAAAGAAGGATTCGACAGTTTTCCAGAAAACCAGAAAGAAAAAGTATGTACTTTCTTTTTAATATAGGATTTGGAGGGAAATTTGAAACAGTTGCAGATTTGAATTCAAATTACAAACCCGACCTAATTCAGCCTGATTTGGTTCGTTGCCCGCACACGGTTTCAACCCACTTCATTGAATCAATGATATCTTACTCATACGACATCCGACTTAAACAAATGAATACTCCATCTCGACTAGAAAATGAGAGCTACACAATGGTGCAACTCCCGTCAGTAAATTCAACTTTCTATAAAATTACCATTTTGCCCTTTTATGGAAATTTACCAAAATACCCTCTAATTAAATTTAGAATCTATTTATTATCATTTATGATTATTTAAGTTTAATTGAAAATCTTAGGGTATTACATATTCGCCCCCATAAAAGAATTTCGTCCCCGAAATTCCATTGGAACGAAAATGTAATGAACGCTCACTCTTTCATGTACATACCCATATCACTCATGCACACACACAACCGTTCAAACAAAGCAACCATCAATATTAAAGCCATTATAACATACGTACATACATACATAAATACATACATACATACATACATATATATATATATATTTGTGTGTGTAGTTAAAGCATTAGCATTCCAAACAAGGCATATAAATGAATATGGTCATGATACTTATGAAAATCTAGCATAATGCAATAAATGAGATAAATTCAACCTATTTGAATGAAAGAGTATGGCATATTAGGCATGATTCATAGCGACCTTAGTATAAAACTGGAAGTTCTATATTAATTCAACTTTAGTGACATATAAGGCAGTATATAACAAAACATCCAATAAATAATGCATATAGGTCGTAACATCCAATCTAAGCAACCAAATCCTAACTACTAGAAAATTACTCCAATAAAAAGAACGTACCGGTAAAGAGTTCAGAACAAATGCCTGTATTTTCTCATCAGGCTCCAATGTACTCTTCGTTGAATTGTTCCCCATTGCACTTTCACCGGCTTGACCACTTTATTCCTTAGCCTTCGAATCCCATGCTCCAATATCCATACAGGTCCTTTAGATGAATTCGCTTCAGCTTCTAACTCCGCGTCCTCTAGCTGACTAGGCTCCACCACTATAGTTGAGTCATGTACACGTTAACACAAATGTGATACATGGAATAACAAATCATGAATTCTAGCCATCCTCTTTGGTAGCTCCACCCTATAAGGAAATCCTCCAATATGCTCCAACACCTTAAACAAGCCAACAAACTGTGGCCCTAGCTTTCTTGAGCTTCCAAACCTCATTACATGCTTAAGAGGGATACCTTCACAAACACAAGATCACCAATTTGAATTCCAGCACCTTTCGCCTTCTATCAGCATATGATTTCTTCCTATCATGTGCCTCCTCAATCCTTTCTCTTATTAGCTCTACTTTTGCTGATGTATCCCTTATCATCTATGGTCCATGTATCACCTTATTCGTCGACTCCCACCAATATGAAGCTGATTTACACGACCTACTGTACAATGCTTCAAATGGTGTCATCCTAATACTAACTTGATAACTATTATTATATGTGAATTCCACCAATGGAAAATGATCTTCCCAAGCACCTTCAAAATCCAAAATGCATGCCCTCAAAAAAATTTCTGACATGCTATTCCCCATCTCTGTCCGTCTGCGGGTGATTAGTTGTGCTCAAACTCAACTCATTCCTAAACTATCCTGTAGGCTTCTCTAGAACTTACTCATAAAGAGTGGATCCTGGTCACTCACAATATTTACTGGTATAACATGTAACCTCACTACTTTATTAATGTATAATGTAACTAAAGATGTTGTCATCCTCATGCTCTTTGCAAGAATGAAATAAACACACTTCGTCGATCAATCCACCACTACCCAAATACTCTCATTACCTCTTCTACTCCTTAGTAAGCCATCTACAAAATCCATCGAAACACTTTTCCCTTCCACTGTGGAACTTCTAAAGGAATCGGAAATCCACTCAGTTTCCTTTGCTCACCTTAACTCTTTGACAAGTGAGACATCTTGCCACATACCTTGCCACGTCCCTCTTCATCCCTGGCCAATAATAAACTCCCTTTATATCCATATATATTTTGTTGCCACCAGGATGAATGGCCATCCTTGAATGATGACACTCTTCTAATACCTCGACAATTAACTCTCTCAGCTTCCACATATACAACCTTCCATGTTACATGCGACGACCACCCTACAACACCGGCACCCAATATACATAAGGTAGTGCATTGCTGTCGTGCCGATCGATGTAGAGAATTCATCAAAGTTTAAAATGAAATAAAAAATCACAGAACCTGTAGTATATCTCACAGCGCATGGAATAAAATATAATATCACAGATATAAAATAGAAGAGACGGTAATAACTAAGTGATCCAGATATCATAGTATAGATACATAAAGTCATACACCATGATAGAGAGTTTATACAACATAAGCAACTCATAAGACTGTCTCATACTGATACTAATAAGCATCACTGCCAAGGCTTCATAGTGTTGCACAACAGAATAAGCACAGAAAGTCCATATATAATACGAGATAGCTCCCTCCAGCTCATTCTCTGCACAACTACTGCATCGTACCTAGACTTGCTATCTAGTCTACTCATTTAAGAGCACCCAAGGTAATAAGAAGCAAAGCATAAAATCTTGAGTCAAACAATAGTCTGGTGTGAGCGATAAATGAATCTCAAAATACTATACAAGTCGATATAGTAATGAACTAAGGTGTATGAGTTATACCTGACCTGTCCCTACAAAAGTTAGCACATAATAACATAATATGCTACTCTAAGTGTCATAAAGGTGCAATACAACTAAGTATGATAAGGGGTGTCCAGGTATCCCTATCTCCAGTACCTATCTTCAATGACTACCCTAGAGTGATACGCTGTAGGGAGAGAAATCAAAGAAACCATAACATTTATCAAACAATCCTCACTATCACTCTATGTACTCTGGATATATGATAACTCGTATGACCATTCTACTATCAGGGACTAATGGAAATCTCGGTTTTCAGTGTACCCTCTTTAGCCTAACGATGATACTATACCCATTCAACCGGTCCATGGTACACAGATCCATTCAACAGATCCGGTGTAACTTTCAACACACTGATGAGTGTCCTCATGATACCCCTGCTTTGAGTACAACAGAAAACACTCCGAGTATTAGCGATTCCTTAGCACGCTTAACCAAGCCCTTTCCTTTGCTCCAACTAACTTCCATTTTCCTAGAGGGACCATTCTACATTCCCCCACTCGACGACTCCTTCCAACATCGAGCCATCACCTTCGAGGATCCATTCTACATTCCACATTCTATGACTCCTTTCTACATTGAGCCATCTTCTTCGAAACCTAACTTCATTCAACGTCGAGTTACCATCTGTGACTCCAACTCTCATTATGTCGGAACATCGCCATCAGTCATCGTGCGAATAAGCCAACATCCCCAACACAACCTCTCGAACCCCTGTACCAACCTCAAGAAGTTCCGCCCCATAGGACCAAGCAGGAGAGCTCGGTACTGACCTTTGTACTTGGCCAACTAGAGGCCAAGTTTTTCCCATCCCATTCCTTGCGTCTAGTGCTTCTTGCCCATATGCTTTAACCCCGACCTCTCTACTCCAAATAAAGTCGTTATGTCTTCAAAGCACCCAACTCTACTTCGAATCCTAGAAACAAGTTGCCATAGCCTCACTTAGTCAACCTCCAATCCATCACATCAGGCAACCTCTACTAGCTAACATCTCCCCCTCCCCCAACTCGCTGCTGACATGGACCAACACAGAGAGGTCGGTACCAACCTCTCAAGTTGGTACCGACCGCCATGCTTACGGAATTTGGAGTTGCGATTTGGACCATGAGCTCTTTCCATGCTCTAGAATTTGCCTCCCAAGTTTCATCCAATTCCGACCAGTTTGCCTCCAATTCGCCCAATTTCCCAATCTATCCACCTAACATCCAAAATACTATCAAACAATATCAAAGCACAACATACAATCATAGAATAGCATGCATATACATCCAGTCATACAACCAATACATGAGAATGTTATAATTAAATGAGTTTTGCTCTAAATCTAAGTTTTACATTAGCATATACATATGAATGATGGAAATTACACTAACATGTGGGGATAAGTTGATAGATTATAAAATCCATTTTGAAAACCATTTCAAAATCTCCAATTTTTGGTCATAAGCATATATGGATAAGTGGTTATAGTTAGAAAACCCTTTTTAGATCAAAGTCATGTTAAAAACAAGCCTTTTAACTATATAAGCAAGTATAGATGAATAATAGGCTAAGAACCACTCACCAATATTTAAAATACCCAGTTTCTTCCTTAGATCTGAAGTGGACAGCAAGAAAGAATGACCCAAATTAATAGAAATAATAATCTCTAGCTTCTATATCCTAATCCCCTCTCCAATCAATGATTTGGCTAAGATTAGTATGGAAAAGATGTTATTTTTAATGAAATTAGGGCTAATGGAGGTTTGGATCTGTTTTGGGGAAGAAGGAAATGCCTTAGGTCAGTTCCTATGGCCTCCTATTAGCACAAATTTCGAAATGGGATAGTGGACCTAAGCACAGGCTTAGTTAATTATCCACAAAACTGGCCAGTTGTAACCTAAACTTAAAACTGCAATAACTTTTAAACAGCATGTCCGATTTTCTATTATGACCACTCTACGGAATGGAAAACCATCATCCTAATGCAATAGATGTGGTTTGAGACTCTAGTTTGGCTCTTATCAAAATTTATAGTCCAAATAAGATTTTCAAGGCCAAATTGTCACATAAAAATTCAAAAAAAATCATAGATGTGGAAAATGTCCCTAAGATCTACTTTCTAAAATCTTAGAGTCATACAACCTCATATGAATAAAATAAAAATATTTTATGATCCTTCGACACGTAAAACACGGGTCGTTACACTATCCCCTTAGGAGTTTCACCCTCGAAATCCCCAAAGAAACACAGAAAATCAATTATAGTTACCCCGCATGCCTAACAATCACGTATATCATCAAACATGTCAAGCACGCAACCATGCAATCAATAATATAGGTAAATTTATCCTAGCATGCAAGATACTAAACTACCCTATATGATATCGAAAGTGAAAGTAAATACGATAAACAACGGGCCTTACCATGTAAAGAGCTCTGAATGTGTGACCTTCATACTCTCCTCGGTTTCTCATGTGCAATCGCCTTCACTTATGCCCCATTGAACCTTTACCAATTCCACCGTCTTCCTCCTAAGCCGTTTCATATCGCGTCCGACAATACGAACCGGCCTACGAGGCCTCGAAGTTTCTGGTTCAATCTCAATATCATCAAGTTGATTTGGTGCAATCATCATGCCTAAGTCGTGCACAAACTTCCGCAGATGAGAAACATGAAAGACATTGTGCACACCTGTCACTTTCGGAGGTAAATTGACTCTATATGCTTGTTCCCAATCCTCTCTGCTATCGGAAAAGGACCTAGGAATCTTGGTGCCAGCTTCCCTCTGCTACCTAATTGAATAACATTTTTCGGAGGAGAAATTTTCACGAATACCATTTCTCTAATAGAAAATTATAAATCTCTACGCCTTCTATCAGCGTAACTCTTCTGCCTATCTTGTGCATCTTTCATCTATAGTCGAATGATCTCTATCTTTCCCTAGGTTTCTCTAATCATATCTGGCCCAAATATTAGTTTCTCGCCCGCTTCCCACAAGCATGAAGGGGCATTACATGGCCAACAATACAATGCTTCATATGGTGTTATACCGATACTAGACTAATAGCTATTATTATATGCGAACTCTACCAAATGCAAGTGATCTTTCGATGAGCCTCCGAAATTGAGAATGCAAGCTCACAAGAGATCCTTTAGTATATGATTCACTCTTTTGGTTTGACCATCCATTTGTGGATGATAAGCCGTATTAAGATGTAGCTCGGTACCCAATGCCTCCTATAAGCTTTTCCAAAGCCCATAGTGAACAATGGGTCTAGATCGCTCATAATGCTCTTCAGCACACCATGAAATCGTACAATCCATTTCACATACAACTCGCCAAGTTTGACTGCCATTCTGCTTGACTTGATGGGTATAAATTTGACGCTCTTGGTCAATCGATCGACTATGACCCAGATGTTGTCATACCCTGCTCGAGTCCTTGGCAGTCCATCAATGAAATCTATTGATATCTACTCCCATTTCACTCGGGAACTTCAAGCGGTTGTAATAGGCCACCCGGTTTCTTTTGCTCTAACTTCACCAACTGGCAGTTCATACACTTCGAGATGAATGTTGTTATCCCGCCTTTTGGCAAGGCCAAGATACCAAGGGACTGACTAAAGACAAAGTATCGATTGTCAAAGATATCGATGAATTTTATCCGAGTCCGGATCGAGCCACGATTGCTTAGACATGACAAGCAAAGCCAGGAAAGATAGCATTCCAAAATTCAAGCCAATCCGAGTTCGTATGCTCAAGTTAGGATCGATACAAGTTGAAGAAGCTATGTTCGAATCCACTAATTTACCCCTGTTCGAATCCATAAGTGTTGCCCCTGTTCGAATCCATAGCATTCGAATCGATCGGAAGGGAGATAACCTTGCCTCCATCTGTTTCATATCCATCAAACTTGAGGTCATTCGAATCCATCCGGACCCCACCAATTCGTATCGATTAGCTGGATCCCATCATGATCGATACGAACAAAGCTCTATTTCGACTCCATGCTTAAGTGGTATGCTCGAATCCATCGAGATGCCTTGCTTCGAATCCATCAAATCAAAGCAGCGAAGTCCACAGAACCACTCGATCCACTCGGCAAAAAAGGTGGATCGATACGAAAATTGCGCTCCGCGTCATCAGGAAGGCGCGTAACGCCATCGATTCGAAGCGATCGATTCGAATGAATCGATTCAAACGAAACATTCTAGCGAAAATCATCATCTTGAATCGACCATATCTCAAGATCCTTAAGTCCAAATGCTATGAAATTTTCACAGAAGCTTGTGCATATGTTGAAGAACGTTCACACCAAATTTCAGCTCGATCGGACAATTTCTTGATCGATTCGAATGGGTTTCGAATCAATCCCAAAGTGGGCCCAGATTTCCTGAAGACGGGCATGTGGACCCCCTCACGTGCCAGAAGTGGTCTCCCGAATTTTAGGCGAAATATCAGCCTCCTACACCTATAAATAGAGCCCTTGTTCATTCAGAAAAGGGGTCGGACAATTTTTAGAGCTAAAGAGCGCCCAGACTCTGCCAGATTTACTCAAAATCACCACTGCTGCCTTAGATTCAGACTTAGCTCATAAAATCAGTTGTACTACATTATAAGAAATTTTAATCTTCAAGTATCGAGCAATAAAATCATCAAACTTCATAGTGGACGTAGGCGAAACGCCGAACCACTCTAAATTGTTGTCTTATGTGCAATTTACTTTCTGTTATTTGAAGTTTTTGTTAGATAACCCTCAATTTTAATTTTCTTTCTTCACTTTTATCTCTTCAAAAAAACTTCCGAAGAGAGTTGTGTCCATTTTTGGTACAAACACTTTGGTGCTTTCACTGAGAAAACCAGCTTTTTCTCTTGCTCCTTGGATCTACCATCGATACCGGATTGCATAAATCCAAGAGGAAGATCCAGATCTCTAATCCAGAATCCTTCCATTCTATTTAGATTTGCATAAAGTCTAGGAAAGGAATCCACCACCCAAGATGGTTAGCACAAGAACCACCTCTACGGCTGCTGATCAAGAAGGTCGGGATAGATAGAATCCTACACAGCAGCTACAATCCAATCAAGACAACACTGCTCACTCGGATCCGTCAGGACCAGACACCAGACAAGAGTTTCAAGTGTTGCTTCAAGAACTGACTCAGAGTCGGCAACAGTTAACTGAACAACTACGCGCTAACGCTGAATTGACCAACCAATTAAACCGCCGAAGGCGCAGGAGGACCAGGAGGGATGATGCTTCCCACTCGTCCATTGAAAGTTCTGCTTCATCTGACTATCACGGCAGATCTACACGTCCCCGATTGGACGCAAGTCACACACAAGCTACCGGATATCAACCTGCCTTGACTATAGGACAATTGAGGGTCAGACCGTCAACTAGCTTCCAGGCCGGGCCCTCGTCACGAGGAGATGCTGTTCCACAGTATACCACAGACAATCGTACTGCGACCGCCGCAGTAGAAACAAGGGTTGATACCTGGAATCTGTCAGATCCAAATAATCAGCAACGTGGGCGTACTCCTGAACCATACGTCCCGGAAGATGCCGAGCCAAGGAGGTGAGACATAGGCCGTCGACAGCGTCCGGTCCCAACTCGCACTGTGGAACCCGACCACACCTTAGCTCAGCATACACAAAATGTGGCTATGCCCGATATTTCAACCATGATACGTCAGATGATTCGCGAAAGCCAAGGGATTACCAATGATGACTGGGGAATCTCCCGTAGTCATACTCCTTTCACAGACGAGATATTACACGCTGATCCTCCTCGGCGATTCAGAATGCCAACTCTCCCAATGTACGAAGGAAGTAGTGACCCCAATCAACATATTTTGAAATATGAATGGTCAATGAGCGCTGCGAGGGCTGATGATGCAGTAAAATGCCGAAGTTTCCCCATCTCTTTGGGAGGAATCGCAACAATGTGGTTTACAAGGTTACCGCCTAGATCTATCTCTTCGTTCGATCAACTGGCTAAGAAATTTATCGAACAGTTCCGTATGCATGTCGCTAGACCTAAAGACGTTAACACTCTATCTAGTGTCACCTAGGCTAAGGGAGAGACACTCAGACGTTATTTAGAAAGATTTCACGCGACATGTGTAGAGATTAGTAATCCTAACGATAACTCAATCTTGATGGCATTAACCAAAGGGATCGATCCCTATTCTGAGTTTGGAAATTGGTTAGCTGGGAAACCACCCGCATCGTTGGACCGTTTCTACTCCAAAGCCGCTCAATTCTTATGGCAAGAGGACGCGAAACAGTCTAGGAAGCAGGACGATGCGAACTGAAGGAATACAAAGTAATGTAGCAGTTAAGCAGTCCGGTGAGAGTTCCGGAAAAGTTCAGTTGAATATACAGAACAAACAAAGCCGCGAGGCAACACTGGTCAGGATAAAAAGAGAGATCAGAACCGAGGCCCACGGCGTAGGGCTCCAATGTTTGATAATTACACGCCGTTGAATACATCGTTGGAAAACATGTATCTACAAACTTGCAACACTGTGCAATATAAGAAACCTGCTCCGAAGCAATCGTCGGAGAGGCAGATTCAAATAGGGAAGTTTTGTAGGTTTCACGAGAGTTATGGCCACAATACCAATGAGTGTCGACATTTGCAGGACCTCATCGAGAAGTTGATCAGGGAAAGAAAGTTAGATCAGTTTGTGCGAACGCCGCAGCCTGGTGGTGCGGGCCCTTCAAACCAAAATCGTGTGCAAAATCAAGAAAGACAAGAGGAACCCACTCGTACGGGCGGAAGGCTAGTTATAAATACAATAAGTGGTGGTCCCCATCCAGCAAACAGAAGCTGGGAAATGGAGTCGTATGCCAGCTCTATCAGGCATGCGGACTTCGAATGCTGCAGTAATTGTGAAGATGGAACTCCGGCAAAACAACAAAAAACAATGTCTGATGATATCATATTTAGAAGCAGAGACGCTGAAAAGATTGAAGCCCCAACAATCGACCCACTGGTCATATCTGCCCAGGTAGGTCCTGCTTGGATGAAGAGGATCCTGGTTGACAGTGGGAGCTCTGTAAACATTTTGCTTAAACGAGCCTATGATTTAATGAAAATGTAAGCAAAGGACTTAAAACCTTGCCAATCTCGAGTTCACGGCTTCAATGGAAGTGCTACCATACCCACTGGAGTGGTGGAACTGCCAGTGGAGTTGGGAGTTGGAGAACGCCGGAGAGTCCGAATGTTGCAGTTTGTCGTTTTAGATATTGATTCACCTTACAATGCATTTTTCGGCCCTTGCTGAGTTCAGGGCAGCCATTGCCCCATGGTGTTTAACTCTGAAATTCCCCACTGATCACGGAATTGGAGTCATTCAAGGAGATTAGGCAACAGGAAGAGCCTGTTATGTTGCTGAACTGCGCGAGGCGCAGAGAAAGGAGAAAGAAAAGGGCGTAGAGAAAAGAGAATCAAGCTTCCCCAGCCGAACTGATTATGGACGTCCCAATCAGTAAGGATGATGATTCGAAAGTACTAAAAGTTGGATCTCAACTAGGAAAACAGACACAACAGGAATTGGTTGAATTTCTCCGGGCGAATCTCGACGTTTTCGCCTGGACACACTCTGATATGTGCGGGATCTTGCCAGACATCACAAGTCACTCCCTGAATATTGATCCGCGGTATGTCCCGGTCAAACAGAAAAGGCGTGGTATGGATCCAGAGAGATCTACCGCCCTTAAAGAGGAGGTTGATAAGTTACAATCAAATGGTTTCATCCGAGATGCTTTGTATCCAGAATGGGTGTCAAATCCAGTATTGGTTCGAAAACCGAATGGAAAATGGAGAACTTGCATCGACTATTCTGACTTAAACAAGGCTTGTCCAAAGGATAGTTTTCCACTTCCTCGAATTGACCAGCTCGTAGATTCAACAGCCGGACATGAGTTGTTATCTTTCATGGATGCTTATTCTGGCTACAATCAAATACCTATGCATTTGCCTGATCAAGAACATACCAGTTTCGTGACCGATCTGGGACTCTACTGCTACAGAGTCATGCCTTTTGGTCTAAAAAATGCCGGAGCAACGTACCAACGCTTGGTCAACCGGATGTTCGCCGACCAGATCGGGAAGACCATGGAGGTTTATGTGGATGACATGCTAGTAAAGTCTCGATTCTCCACAGATCACGTCAGAGATTTAGATTCGATGTTCTGCATCCTTCGAGAATATGGTATGAAGCTCAATCCATTAAAGTGTCATTTCGGTGTCGCATCTGGAAAGTTCCTCGGGTTCATCGTTAACGCTCGAGGGATAGAAGCAAATCCTGAAAAGATCTGGGCAATAAGGAACTTACAAACTCCAAGAACCATAAAACAAGTCCAGAGTCTCAACGGGAAGGTAGCAGCATTGAGTAGGTTCATTTCAAAATCCACCGATAAATGCATTCCTTTCTTCGATCTGATCCGGAAAGGAAAACAAAACTTTGAATGGACCATGGAGTGTGAAGGCGCATTCCGATCGCTGGTTCAACATCTTTCCACACCACCGATCTTATCAAAACCAGTTGACCACGAGCAATTGTACCTTTATCTGGCAGTATCAGAGCATGCAATCAGCGCTGCTTTAGTTAGGGAAGAAGACCGAATACAGAAACCAGTCTACTACGTCAGCAAACGATTGACTGGAGCTGAGAGAAATTATCTGAAACTAGAGAAGTTGGCTTATTGCCTTGTCATCGCATCAAGAAAACTCCGACCATATTTCCAGGCACATCCTATTATTATTTACACCGACCAGCCGTTACGACAGGTCCTTATGCGGCCTGAGACGTCTGGTAGGTTACTCAAGTGGAACATCGAACTGATCCAGTTTGATATTACTTACTCTCCAAGACGAGCCATTCAAGGACAAGTCCTAGCTGATTTCATAGTTGAATTTATCATTCCAGAAGACTTGCCCGAAACTAGTGAATCCCCCGAATACATCTGGAAGCTGTATACTGACGGTGCATCAAACGACCGGTGTTCGGGCGCTGGTGTTGTACTTGAAACTCCTAAAGGCCGATCTGTATGTTATGCTTTGAAGTTTGGTTTTCACGCAACCAATAATGAAGCTAAATATGAAGCCCTCTTAGCTGGACTAAAATTTGCCAGAGATTTGAGAATTATCGCTGTAGAAATTTATTGTGATTTGCAATTAGTCGTGTGTCAAGTACGGGGAGAGTATCAAGCGGGAGATCGAAGGCTGGCTGCTTACTTAGCTCGAGTTCAAGAAGTGCTGAATCAGTTTGATTATTATGCCATTTATTATATACCTCGTGAACACAATCAAAAAGCCGATTCATTGGCGAAGTTAGCCAGCACAGGTGAAGCACAGCAAATGGGACTTGTCCCCGTCGAAACTTTGTCCTTCCCAAGCATCGATCAAATAGAGACGAATTTTGTGTTTGAAACCGCTCCCAGTAGAGAATCGTGGATGACTCCGTATCGAAATTACATTGAGAATGGGACATTGCCTGAGCACAGAAATGAGAAGAGACAAATTCTACGGAAAGCTTCACGGTTCGTCATTCAGAACAGAGTCATGTATAGAAGGAGTTATTCTGTTCCTCTCCTCCGGTGTATCACGCACGATGAAATCAAATGAGTGTTACACGACGTACACGAAGGAGAGTGTGGCGATCACACCGGTGGGCAAGATCTCGCCAAGAAAATACTCCGATATGGATACTACTGGCCGACAGTAAACCGAGATGCAGCAAACTATGCCAGAAAGTGCGATAGGTGCCAGAAACACGCCCGAATTCCAAGAGCCCCACCTACCGAGATAACTCAAATGGTCAGTCCCTGGCCATTCGCAATGTGGGGCATCGATATCATCGGCGCTCTACCTCTGGCAAAAGGTGGTGCGAAGTACGCCATCGTCGCCGTTGACTACTTTACAAAGTGGGCTGAAGTCGAAGCTCTCGCAACGATTACGAAAAAGAAAGTAATAAATTTCCTAGTTCACAACATCATCTGTCGGTTTGGACTCCCGCATAACATCATCACCGATAATGGAGCCCAATTTGAAAGTGCAGAATTCAAGAATTTCTGTCAACGTTTTCATATCCATAAAAAATTCTCGATGGTTGCACATCCTCAGGCAAACGGTCAGGTCGAAGTTGTCAATAAAGTTATAAAATCCATCCTAAAGAAACGACTGGAAAAGGCCGGGGGCAAATGGGTTGATGAACTCCCTATGGCATTATGGGCTTATCGAACGACTCACAAGACCGCAACCGGACACACCCCGTTTTCCTTATCTTATGGCACAGAAGCCGTTATTCCAGTCGAGACGGAAGTGTTTTCCCATCGCGTGACTTATTATGATCCGAAAACAAACGCTATATTGCTTGCTGAATCTTTGGATCTACTGGATGAGAAACGGGAAGAGGCTGATTTGAGAGCGGCCGCATATCGAAGTCGAGTCGCCCGATTGTACAATACCAAAGTTCGACCTCGAACTTTTGAACTCGGCGATCTCGTTCTCAAGAGAATCTATCTAGTTCCTTCACACATGAAGCCAAATTGGGAAGGACCATACGTGATTACACAGAGACTCGGAGATGGTACATTCAAACTATCGACCATTGACGGCCTTGATTTGCCAAGGGCCTGGAACAACGAGAGTCTACGTCGCTACTACACATGACAGGCTTTATTTATTTCATTATGTTTTTCCATTTAGCAGTTTATTTTTGCATTTTGAAATTAGAATTTGTAATAAGGCAACTGACTATGCCATATTTTCTTATTTCAGCAATAAACTGTCATTTCTTCGAGCCAGAGCTGTGATTCATTGAATACAATGCACAATATCACGATGCACGGAGAGCTAAATTCCATCACACAGTGGAATTTATCCAAGTAGGGAGTGGCTGTGATACGACCGGCCACTCACTAAGTGAAACCCGAGCTCGGGGGCAAGCCATCACATCAAGGAAAAAAATGGGCTGATACACCACAATCCCTCACTTAACTCCGTACTCCCAGAGTGCGAGACGGAGTATAAACATATGTCAACCCCGTATTCCCAGAGTGCGAGACGGAGTATAAACATTGCTTAACTCCGTATTCCTAGAGTGCGAGATGGAGTATAAACATTGCTCAACTCCGTATTCCCAGAGTGCGAGACGGAGTATAAACATTAATCAACTTTGTACTCCCAGAGTGCGAGTTGGAGTATAAACATTAATCAACTCCGTACTCCCAGAGTGCGAGATGGAGTATAAACATTAATCAACTCCGTATTCCCAGAGTGCGAGACGGAGTATAAACATTAATCAACTCCGTACTCCCAGAGTGCGAGACGGAGTATAAACATTAATCAACTCTGTACTCCCAGAGTGTGAGACGGAGTATAAACATTAATCAACTCCGTACTCCCAGAGTGCGAGACGAAGTACAAACATAAAACAAACCCCAGGGTACTCCGAGAGCGCGAGCTGGGTATAAGTGTTAGCAACTATTGCGGCATTATCCCCAAGGCTGGGGGCAGAACCAAAACAAATATTGATTTGAAGACAAAAGAGAATATGTTTTCATTTCGATTATCAACAAAAGAAATCCAATTACAAGCTGGTTTAAAAAAATTCCTACTAGTGAGGGCCGAGCCCGCATCTATACACGGCTATGAAAAATCAAAAAGACAAAACAAAACACTATCCCCGAACATGACAACAAACTAAAGGAAGCACTCAATCTTTCTTTTTCCTCAGTTTCTTTTTCGGGGTAGTCCCGCTAGATCCGCTACCCGACTTCCTCCGCAATCTTTTGCTCTTCTCTGTTTTGTCCTCCGATTGCGGCATAATGTCAACATCCTCCTCGGAGCTTGAAGCGACAGAGATTCTCTTGGAGGACGGAACTGGAGGCATAGGAGCTGTAACAGGAAGTGGGGAAGGAGTGCTTGCAATGACCACAGTGCCGCCCGGAGATATCATCATTAGTGGGGCAGGACCAGACGGATTCATGCCTACTGTCACTGATGTCATCTCAGCATTGTTCTCGGCAAGAATTTCATCCGCACGAGATACTTGGGCCACACTGGAAGTACTAATGGCTGGCATGAAGGAGCTAGTAGCTGGAGTAACTCCACTCATGGCGAAAGATGGGTCTACAAAGGGATCGTTGGGTTGACTAAGGAGTTCCTCAATCATCTGAGCATCGAAAGATAACATGCTCGTTTCTCCCTCTTCGCCGACCACAGTAGATGTCATAATAGCCTCGGTGACAATAGCCCCTGGCGCTTGATAAGAGACTTGAGATGCAGGAGGCGCAGAGATAACGGCTTCGGTCACTGAAATGTGAAAAAGCGGAGATTGTTAGCTAAATGTATTGCTTCAGATTCACCACACTAAGTGTATACAAGAGGAGATCAAATACCTTCCTTGGCCTGGCCCGAAGTATGGGCAGGTGCAGAGGCAGGGGGATCAACAGGAGACAGTTGCGACTGATCGGGGTTATAAGCAGGGACAGATTGGGGATCGACCGTGCCAGTGGGTTCGGGCAATGTCGGAATTACAGCTCCAACACTTGCTTCATGATGCTCGATCCCCGAGCCCTCACCGGTCTCTATCTACCGAACACCCAGCCTCTCTTTCTCCAGGGAAATCATCGCCTCGTGGAGAACCTTCTTCTCTTCTTCAGTAAGCAAGCGCGTCTCAAGTTCAAATCATCGAGTGTTTCGTCTGGACGCACTGCTTTCTTCTCCTCCACCAGCCTAGTCCAGGCATTGTACAAAATCATAGAGTCATCTCCGAGCCAAAATAAATTTCTGTGCTCCAGCACATTAGCGTTGTATGTGACCAGGAGATCATCAAAATCAGTTTCCAACCTGGACTGCTCCGCCATAATCTTTTCCTCGACTTCTGCCTCCATAGACTTAGTCTTTGCTACCGCCGCAGTAAGTTCAGCTCGAAGTAATACAGCTTGATCGCATGCATCCTGAGCAGCGGTGTTTGCGTCATCTTTCTCTTTCACCACTTCAGCAAATTTGGCCTTAAGCTCGTTCAGCTCTTTAACGGCGGCGTCTCGTTCAGCTACAACGGTGGTATAACGATGGCCCATCCCTTCTACTAAGGCACAATGTGCCTGCTGCATCCTTGCCATTTTTGCCACGGCCTCGTCATGCTTTTTAAGCGCTTGAAGTTCTGCACTTCGAGACGACTCAATCTCTGATTGGAGAACCTGGATGATGCGGTCTTTCTTGACGATGTCAGCATCACACCTCTCAATATTTTTGCCCGGTCAAAGGCTACCTTTGAAGCTTTCACGGCTGCTTTGTACCACTCCTTATATTGGGCATAAAAGTCACGGATATAATCATGAGCGATATTCTCGGCATCTGGAGGAATCCTCTTGAGATGAGGAGGGAAGACATATGCATCTAGACAAATTTCTAGAAAGTCCTTTTTCATTTGAGCAAGCTTGATGGCTCCTTCACTTGTCAAATCAGCCGGAGCCTGTTCAACAATGGCAGCTGTAGGTGGTTCAACTCTTTGCCGCTGAGTTTCGGGCCTTGAAGATTGAGAAGGCGGTTGTTGCTGCGAAGACTCAGGGAGATCTACAGGGGCCCTAGGAGGTGGAGGAGAATAAGATCGCGATCGGTACTGATGTCCTTTATCTCTATCAGTACGATCTTGACCAGAATGGCCATGCCAATAATCCTGATCTCTATCATAGCGCTCCTGGCTAGTATAGCCTCGTCCATGATCCCTATCTGGTTCCCTCCAGCGGGACTCATAATATGAGGAAGATCGGCGTACATTGCGGAGCCTATCCAGAGTGGGTCCGCGACCTGACATCTCACCTGCGATAAGAAGAAACTGCAGTTTAGAATCCTGCAAGAGTAATGTTCAGTATGCGGGAATCGTGTAGTGCTGTGGAAGTGTGTGTAAATGTGTAAACCCCCTGACCAACCGGAAGTGTTGACCGCACTCAAAGGAAAGGGCTCGCTCATATTTAAAACATCTTGAAATTCTTCCAACCCGGGATTGTGATGAATAAATATATAATCCGGGATGGGAATATCATCAAGCCTTTTGAAAATATCTCTCGATTGAGAAGGGGCGGCCTCGGAAATCATAACTACGGAAGTGGGAGGAGACACATCTACAGACTTCCACCCCTTAGATTTAAGTTTTTTGGAAACGACGGTCTTGCTTTTCCGTCTCTCTCCCAAGTCTTCAAAATTTCCCGAGAGATCGGCCATCGGCTCTACGTCCGTGTGAGTCCTTTCTTCGTCGCTCGCTTTAGTTATCACAACTCCGAGCGTTTTCTTCGATCTCTTCTTCTTCTTTTTATTCTTTTTCTTCTTCTTTGGAACGGGCCTTAGCACCCTTTCGGTGACTATGCTCTGATTCATTTCAATCAAGCCAAGAGCTCTTAAGTTATAATCAGTCAACACCAAGTCGATGTGTCTCAAATCGTTCGGGATCTCTTGAAGGCTCTGAACCATGCCCTTGTAATATCCACCGTTGGGTCTGGAGATAATGGCTGTAAGAAAAGTAGGATGTCAATACCAATGCCAACAAACCATTAGTCAAGGAAATCATCGACAGGTTATGACACTTACGTCTAGACAACCATCGCCTAGCAAAACCTAGAGGACACCGGACATAAAACCATTCATTCTTGAAGTAACTGAGTCTGGTCTAGGCTCCGGAAATAACCTGGCAGTTTCTGACTGCCTCCAGAAATGTAAAGGATGGACTATCACCTCTGCTTTTGAAATTAAATAAATATCTGATTTCCGTTGGCCTTAGTGGGCGGAAGAGATGTTCCATAAATACAATAAATGCACTGTTCAGTAGCGCGTGCCCGTTGGGGTGTAATTGAGAAGGAGCGATTCCAAGAAATGATAACATCTCCCTAATGTATTGATTGAATGGAGGGAGTGTTCCGGCCGCACAAGCATGGCTATAGAAGGCGGTATACCCTTCCGACGGACAGTGAGGTCTGTCACTAGGTCCCGGCAATAACGCATCATCCAAAGAAATGTTATGTCTCGTGCATATCCCGCCCAGTAAGTTTTCGGAAATATTGGACTGAACGGAGTCTATAGGGTCCTCAATAAATATAGCCTCTTGCAGCTCGTCAGGAGCTGGATCTACTTCCTCCGCTGGGATGTCTGGAATTACAAGGACCGGAGGGGGAGAACTCTGAATCTCCTGCTGTTGAGAGCTCGAAGATTCCATCACTAACTAACTCATCAGAAAGTAACGTTAAGCAAACAATAAACCCGTGCATCCCGCAGTGTGAAGTGTGTGAATATGTCGTGCGGTGCAATGTTGTACATTACTTGAAAAATTCCATGGAGTTAAGGAAAGCATGTGAACAACGAGACTTCGAAATTCACTCGGAATGACCGTCATCACTGACCGTCACAACCGTGTCATTCAGATGTTAGGGATCGATCCAAGTTAAAATTTGTTAAAATTTCGTCAAATTATAGTTCCATCGATGAGCTTCGAAAGGCAGTCATGTATACAGTTCTACAGTCAAGTCCGGTTATGCAAAGCAGAAGCTCGTCGGAGTCAGGTATTTGGTAGTGTAAGATTTCGAATCCATCAGGACTAAGACATAGATCGATCGCTAGAGGTACAAGTCCAGAATGCAGCTGCTCGTATCGATCAAGGGGGGCCATTTTTGTACCGGTCAAGTTCGAATCGATACCTCTCGTATCGATCGTGTTCGATTCGATCATTTTGTATCGATCCTTCGAGTCGATGTGTTTTGTATCAATCAAGAAAACGAATCCTGCATCGATCATAGACATCGATTTCGTATCGATCGACGTTGGCGACTCCAAATTAACTTATGATGCCCATTTCGTATCGATTGCAAGTAACCCACTTTGAATCGACCGTCGAAGTCAATTACATATCGATCGACACGAACTCCAGCCACTGCCCATCGATATAGAATCGTTTCATCCCTCCACATGATATTCTCTCAACTACGGATCGATACAAGATTTCATCAACTCCAGATCGATACGGACAAAACCTTTTCCTTAATCGATCGATACGAACATATGACTAATATCTTACAAACACCTTGGGATCGATAGCGTGTGTAAGGAGATTTGCAATTGATTTCGAATTCCATCGCTACAACATGAATTAGATGTCATGTTACCTGATTTTGATAACTGGTCTAAGGAATTGAAGGAGGTGATTCGATTCAAAGGCGAAGAATAGTTTTCTTTCTTGGTCTCTGGAGCGATACGAAGATGAAGGCAAAGGTAAAAAAGTGAAAAGTGAATGGCGTCCCGGTATTTATAGGAACTCTATGGCGATTCGTATCCCAATAGACGAAACCGGTAGTAGCCGGTGGAACTAGTGGACGATTCGAAGCGTTCGATTCAAATCCATAGATTAGAGAACCAAAATCGATTCGAATGGAGGCAGATGCCTGCATAGAGCTACGTTTCGAGTCCATCTTTTCGACTCTGCCAAGAAGTGATACGAAGACAAAACCAACGCCTACGCCTACCAGGTTGAAACCACCCATCGGTTCGAAACCATCGGTTCAAATCCATCAATACTAAACCCACAGCAACAAGAACTCATCGATACGAGTTAGGATTTCGTATCCATCAAAAAATTTCATGTCCACCAAAGCGCGCTGGTTGGACATTCGTTTAAAAGAAGATTACAACAAAACGACTAAAAGACGACTGTCAAGCAACCAATTGAACAGAAATATTCAGCATAAAAGACTACAGCTTTTCAAAGCACGCCATGTTTACATAAGACGTACTTTGGGGGCAAATGTTATCCCGCCTTTTGGCAAGGCCGAGATACCAAGGGACTGACTAAAGACAAAGTATCGATTGTCAAAGATATCGATGAATTTTATCCGAGTCTGGATCGAGCCACGATTGCTCAGACATGACAAGCAAAGCCAGGAAAGATAGCATTCCAAAATTCAATCCAATCCGAGTTCGTATGCTCAAGTTAGGATCGATACAAGTTGAAGGAGCTATGTTCGAATCCACCAACTTACCCCTGTTCGAATCCATAAGTGTTGCCCCTGTTCGAATCCATAGCATTCGAATCGATCGGAAGGGAGATAGCCTCGCCTCCATCTGTTTCGTATCCATCAAACTTGAGGTCATTCGAATCCATCTGGACCCTACCAATTCGTATCGATTAGCTGGATCCCATCATGATCGATACGAACAAAGCTCTATTTCGACTCCATGCTTAAGTGGTATGCTCGAATCCATCGAGATGCCTTGCTTCGAATCCATCAAATCAAAGCAGCGAAGTCCACGGAACGACTCGATCCACTCGGCGAAAAAGGTGGATCGATACGAAAATTGCGCTCCATGTCATCAGGAAGGCGCGTAACGCCATCGATTCGAATGAATTGATTCGAACAAAACATTCTGGCGAAAATCATCATCTTGAATCGACCATATCTCAAGATCCTTAAGTCCAAATGCTATGAAATTTTCACAGAAGCTTGTGCATATGTTGAAGAACGTTCATACCAAATTTCAGCTCGATTGGACAATTTTTTGATCGATTCGAATGGGTTTCGAATCAATCCCAAAGTGGGCCCAGATTTCCTGAAGACGGGCATGTGGGCCCCCTCACGTGCCAGAAGTAGTCTCCCGAATTTTAGGCGAAATATTAGCCTCCTACACCTATAAATAGAGCCCATGGTCATTCAGAAAAGGGGTCGGACAATTTTTAGAGCTAAAGAGCGCCCAGACTCTGCTAGATTTACTCAAAATCACCACTGCTGCCTTAGATTCAGACTTAGCTCATAAAATCAGTTGTACTACATTATAAGAAATTGTAATCTTCAAGTATCGAGCAATAAAATCATCAAACTTCATAGTGGACGTAGGCGAAATGCCAAACCACTCTAAATTGTTGTCTTCTGTGCAATTTACTTTCTGTTATTTGAAGTTTTTGTTAGATAACCCTCAATTTTAATTTTCTTTCTTCACTTTTATCTCTTCAAAAAAACTTCCGAAGAGTGTTGTGCCCATTTTTGGTACAAACAAATGTCCCAACATCCTTCTACGTCTCTTCCCAATAGTAGGTCTACCTCATATCATGGTACATCTTATTACCATTGGGTGTATAGTTAATCTCAAATGGTGGCACTGTCTGAGCACCTCAATCCCTCAACCCATCGACATTAGAAACAAACAATCTCTTGTCTTTACGGAGCCAACCATCTAAGTTGAGTCTGTACTGTCTCATATCCTCAAACTCTACTCCTCCTACTATTTTCACCATGATCTCATACAATCTAGGATCTCACTTTTGACTGGCACTGATCCACTCAATCAAAGTAGGCCCGATTGTCAAACTTGCCAACATCTCTTGCTCTAACTCATAATGAGGTCTAAAGTCATAATCAGCAATATACTCTAGCTGTTTCCACTCTAGTAACACTGCTCCCAAACTGGCATGCCTTCTACTCAATGCGTCAGCGACCGCATTCCCCTTACCGGGCGTATACGAAATGTTAAAGTCATAGGAGGCTAAGAATTCCAACCATCGCTGCTGTCGAAGGTTGAGATCCTTCTGGGAGAAAATTTACTTCAAGGATTTATGGTCCGTGGATAGCTCGAACATTTCCCCTAATAAGTAGTGCCTCCAAATTTTCAAAGCAAACACTATCGCCGCCAACTCCAAATCATGAGTTGGATACTTCTTCTCGTGTGGCTTCAGCTGTTGACTAGCATAGGCGACAACCTTTCCCTTCTACATCAATACCGCACCTAATCTACTACCACAAATGTCTATGTATACTATAAGCTCCTCATTTCTGTTCGGAATGGTCAATACAAGTGCGCTCATCAACCACTCCTTCAGACTCACAAATGCTTGCTCACATCTCGCATTCCATGTAAAAGTCTAATTTTTCTTTGTCAAATTGGTTATCGACGTGGTTACCATTGAGAAATCCTTGATAAAGCATCTATAATATCTCACCAGTCCTAAGAAACTCCTCACATCAGTAGCATTCTTGGGTTGGCTCCAATCCTATACAGCTGCCACCTTGGCAAGATCTACTGTGATGCCCTACTCGAAGATGACATGTCCCAAGAATCTCACTTTCCTTCTCTAGAAGCCACACTTTGAAAATTTTGCTTTTATTTTGTGCTTCCGCAACACTGCGAGCATAATCCTCTAATGCGCCTAGTGTTCCTCCTCTGTCCTGTTATAGATTCAAATATCCTTCATGAACACAAGTATGAACTTGTTCAACTGATCCCTGAAGACACGGTTCATGAGATCAACAAAGTATGCCGAAGCATTGGTTAGCCCGAATGGCATAACCAACCACTCATAGAAACCAGACGGCTTACAAAATGCGGTGATCAGCACAGTCTCCTTTGCTACCCTCAACCGGTGAAATCCCGTAGCCAAATCCAATTGGGAGAACACATTCGCACCGTGGAGCTGATCGAACGGGTCATCAATATGTGGGAGTGGATACTTATTCTTCTTGGTCACCTTATTCAGCTCACGATAATTCACACACAACCTTGGAGAGCCATCCGTCTTTGTGGCGAATAATATAGGTAAAATCCACTCAGATATGCTTATACGAATGAACCCTCTTTTCAATAGGTCATTAACTAGCTCCTCTAACTCCTTCTACTCTCTAGGTGCCACACGCTTTAAAGGCATAACTATAGGTCTGACATCCTTCGTTAAGTATATACGAAACTTGATCTCCCTATGCCATGCTAATCCGGTCACTTCCTTAAATACATCCGGATACTCTCTAACGATAGACACAAATGACAACTCATCTGTGGAATCTCAAGCGAATATAGAAAGCCGACCATAACCCCATCCTCCGTTAGCCAGCCAATCACTGCCATTTGCCCTTCCATAGCCCTATTTGTCACCAACAGCCACTCGCAATCCACACCTGAAACATACTTCCTTAGATAGTCCATTCCCAAGATAGTCCCAAACCCAATGAAATTCGGAACAAAACAATCATAAACAAAAGAACATCCATGACTTGATAAAACGAAACCACAACAAGCCATAGAAAGGGTAGTGAAGCCTCCAACAGGATTCGTCACAATTAACGGTCGGTCAACGATTTCGGATTTCAATCCTAGTCTATCTACTAGGTCACTAGATATAAAGAAATGTGAAGCCCCGACATCGAATAAAACACATATGGGAACATCATAAAGGCAAAGCATACCTTGAATAACAATGCCCTTCCCCTTCTCTTTCATCGAGGGAGCATTCGACGAAGTCGGAACATCGTCTAAAGTATATGCCTTCATAACCTGTTTCTGTTGTATTGGTTCTGAACAATTCTTTAGTATATGTCCAGGCTTTACGCAGTTGTAACACTTCTTCTTCCCATCAATATTGCAATCTCTGATCAAGTGACCCTTATGTTCATAACCATAGCAAATAAGATCCCACTTATTTGAGCATTCTTCTCCTCATTCTTTCCTCAAGACTGCTTCCTCTTTCCAAACCACTTCTTCTTGCCTCTACTGCTTTGTTGCAGTTTCGGCTATTCCTTAATAATAACAGCTGATTTGGACTTGGGGTATAAATTCTCCTGGCGAAGAGCTCTCTCGATGAGTCTTCCAAATGGCTCATCAATATGACTCACTAGCTTCTCCCCTACATAGTCGTCCAAACCCATAATAAAATTCTCGTTCTTCCTTGATGGAGTGTCGATATAAGACATCCCTTACTTCAACAAAGTGTCAAACTCAACAATGTATTCAGGAAAAAACATATCTCCCTGCTTTAAATTAGCATCTCCTAAATAGCACCGATTTCTTAGCAGCCGGAACGAATTTCTCCTCAAACCTAGCCCTGAACTGGTCCCAAGTGAACTGATCCTCGAATGTAGTAAAAGTGATTGCATTCTACCAGTTCATGGCCCGCCCTGAAAGCTGTATAGAGGCCAGTTTCCTCTTTATGGTATCATCAATCTCCATATCACTAAAAATACGTTCGCAAGTGTCCAACCAATCCTACACTTCGATGGAAAACTCTGTTCCAAGAAATGACTTGCCTCCCAAAATAGAGTAATCTTTGCATAGTTTTGCGAAGTTAGCCATCGGTGCTTGCACTTGAGAACCACCACTAACAACAACATTCAGAATGGCCACTTGGGCATTTTGAAGCATGTCGCCATCATCGCGTTGAACATAGCTTGCAAGTCAGGATTAGCAGCCTTCGAACCCGCTCCCTGCTCAAATCCAGAGATGGAGTTCCTAACGGTGTTTCTTGTTTGTTGGCTCATTCTTGATCTTTAACAAGAATAATAAGTCTCTCAAAAAAGAAAACTATGTCAAAGGTACTCGTGTGTGCATGCAGCTTATATACTACTATATAGTTTTGAAAATCAAGATATATAACAAGCACACGCTCTTGTATATATACTCTCTCGATTCAATCTAAGGTGAGAATGCCTCCCATATCTCTACTGAATCACGATATCTCTTAGGTTAAACAACGCAACCTAAGCTCTGATACCAAATGTGATGACCACCCTACACCACTAGCACCCAATATACATAAGGTAGTGCACTGTTGTCGTGCTAATCAATGTAGAGAAATCATCAAGGTTTAAAATGAAACAAAACATCACAGAACCTATATTATCTTATAGCGCATGGAATAAAATATAATATATAGATATAAAACATAAGAGACGGTAATAACTAAGTGATCCGGATATCAGAGTAAAGATACACAAAGTTATACATAATGATATAGAGTTTATATAATATAAGTAACTCATAAGACCGTATCATACTAATACTAATAAGCAGCACTGCCAAGGCTTCACAGTGTTGCATAGCGGAGTAAGCATAGAAAATCCATATATAATATGAGATAGCTCCCTCCAACTCGTTCTCTGCACAGTTACTACGTCTCACCTAGACCTGCTATCTAGTCTACTCATTTAAGAGCACCTGAGATAATAAGAAGCAAAGCATAAAACCTCGAGTCGAACAACAGTCTAGTGTGAGCGGTAAATGAATCTCAAAATACTATACAAGTCAATATAGTAAGGAACAAAGGTATACGAATCATACCTGACTTGTCCCCACAACCAAAGGGTTAGCGCATAATAACATAATATGCTACTCTAAGTGTCTTAAAGGTGAAATACAACTAAGTATGATAACGGGTGTCCAGATATCCCTATCTCCAATACCTATCTTCAATGACTACCCTAGAGTGATAAGCTGTGATGAGAGAAATCAAAGCGACCATGACTTGTCTGTCAACTTTTCCACTATCACACCCAAAAAACCAAACTCTGCCTTACGTAAAGTTGCCAGAGTACGATTAACCTATGGATTTGAAAATAAAAAAGGGATGAAAAAACAACCACGAGTTTTTTAGCATCCATCAAACAATGCTCACTATCACTCTATGTACTTTGGATATATGATAACTCGAATGACCATTCTACTACCAGGGACTAACAGAAATCCTAGTTTTTAGTGTACTCTCTTTAGCCTGAAGCTGATTCTAGACCCATTTAACTGGTCCATGCTACATGGATTCATTCAATCAATTCGGGGTAACTTTCAACATATCCATGAGCATCCTCACGATACCCCTGCTTTTAGTATAACAGAAAACACTATGAGTATTAAAAATCCTTCAGTACATATATCCGAGCCCTTTCCTTTGCTCCAACTAGCTTCCACTATCCTGGAGGAACTATTCTACATTCCCGTGCTCGATGACTCCTTTCAACATCGAGCCGTCACCTTCGAGGAACCATTCTACATTCCCCATACTATAACTCCTTACCACATCGAGCCGTCTTCTTCGAAACCTAACTCCATGCAATGACGAGTTACCATCCGAAGACTTAAACTTTCATCATGTTGTTACATCGCCATCAGTCTTCATGCGAACGAGCCAACATTTGCAGCACAACCTCTCGAACCCCTATACCAACCCCTAGAAGTTCCATCCCCATAAGACCAAGCAGGAGAGCTTGGTACCAACCTCTATACTTGGTCGACCAGTGGCCAAGTTTCTTCCATCCCATTCCTTGCTTCTAGTGCTTCTTGCTCATATGCTTTGACCTCGACCTCTCTGCTCCAAATCAAGTCGTCGTGTCTTCAAAGCACCCTACTTAAAATCCTAAAAACAAGTTTTCATAGACTCAAGCACTTAGCCAATCTCCAATCCATCACATTAGGCAACCTCTACTAGCTAACATCTCCCTCTCCCCCCAAATCGTTGTCGACATGGACCAACACGGAGAGCTCGGTACCGACCTCTCAAGTCTGTACCGATCTCTATGCTTAGAGAATTTAGAGTTGCGATTTGGATCATGAGCTCTTCCCATGCCCCCAAAATCCGCCTCTCAAGTTTTGTCCAATTCCGACCAGTTTTGCCTCTGATTTGCCCAATTTCCCAACCTATCTACCTAACATCCAAAATACTAGCAAACAACATCAAAGCACAACATACAACCATAGAATAGCATGCATATACATCCATTCATACAACCAATACATGATAATGTGATAATTAAACTAGTTTTACCCCAAATTTAAGTTTTACATTAGCATATGCATATGAATGATAGAAATTACCCTAAATGTGGGCATGAGTTGATAGATTATAAAACCCATTTTAAAAACCAATTCAAAATCTCCAATTTCTTGTCATAAGCATATGTGGATAAGTGGTTAAAGTTAGAAAACCCTTTTTTGATCAAAGTCATGTTAAAAACAAGCTTTTTATCTATATAAATATGTATAGATGACTATTCACCTTCCCCAGACTCTGGAAGTGCAGGATTCAGCCCCGCTTTGCTTTCCTGCAGTGGTGCCTCATCCATGGGCGAATTAACACAAGAGACAGACTCCTCCGCCATAACATTGTAGTAGACCCCAGCTGCGTCCTATGTTCCACCTCAACAGAAAGTTTGCAACATCTCTTCTTCGAGTGTGATTTTGCTGTCAGGGTCTGGGCGGCGACAACTGCTCACATCCTCGGACATATCCCCACGTTCACCTCATTTTTCGACCACTGGCAGAACAACCCCCCCAACTACCACATAGATCTCACGGTTGCTATTTTCAGTTGGTGGATCTGGGCCGAGCGCAATGCACGTGTATTCTGCAAGCCCATATCCAGCCTTGAAGAAACCTGTAGACGTATTACTCATCATTTCTCATCTATATCAGGTCGTAGCTTCTCCGCTCCGTTCAGGCTGAGACTTCCTCACCCCAGCTCCCCACAGGCGGAATCCTCGGGCAGCACATCAGCAGTTCCTCCTGACAGGCATCGTGGGCACCACTAAACCGCGACTTAGCTCCGGCCTTTTCATCACTGTGCTTTTTTCCACTATATGTATTTTGTTTATATAACTCTGTCTGCTACTCAATACTTTTTGGCCAGCGATCAGGCTTGTTGATCGCAATATTTACTAATTTAAATAATATCTAATCGGCTGTGTAGTGCCACGCTACACAACCGTGTTGCTCAAAAAAAATATATATGTATAGATGAGCGAGAGGCCAAGAACCACTCACCAAATACCTAAAATATCCAATTTCTTCCTTAGATCTGAAGTGGACAACAAGGAAGAAGGACCCAAATCAATAAAAATGATAATCTTTAGCTTATATATGCTAATTCCCTCTCTAATCAATGATTTGGCTAAGATTAGTAAGGAAAATTTGTGATTTTTTATGAAAATAGGGCTAATGGAGGTTTGGATCTGTTTTGGGGGAGAAGGAAATAACTTAGGTCAGTTCCTACAGCCTCCTATTAGCACAAATTTTGAAGTGGATTAGTGGGCCTAAGGACGGGTTTAGTTAATTACCCACCAAAACTAACCAACAACAACCAAAACTTAAAAATAAATAACTTTTAAACGACACCGTTTTTCTAATATGATCACTCTACGAAATGGAAAACCATCATCCTGAAGCAATGAAAGTGGTTTGAGACCTTAATTCAACTCCTATCAAAAGCTATAGTCCAAATAAGATTTTCAAGGTTAAAATTGTAATATAGAAATTCGACAAAAATCATAAATAAGGAAAATGTCCCTAAGAGTTACTTTCCAAAACCTTACAGTCTTAAGACCTTATATGAATAAAATAAAAATATTTTACGATCCTCCGATACGTAAAACGCGGGTCGTTATATCGCCTCTAGTATCCTTTCATATCCTTTGTATATCGCTCCAAATGAGTCAGCTTATCACCTTTCTCAAGTTGATCTATAATCTCAACTAACTCACATCTTTCCTTTGATTCATACTAATCTTGTCCACGCATGCAGATCTAACTTTCAAGGTTGCCAATATTCCAAGTGCAATATCTGTCGACGATAGAAAATTGAATCCAGAAATTTCCTCCAGCTTCCTTATCTCTAACATCATAGCATTCAATATCGCATGCTTCAACTCAATGCATCCGCCACAACATTACCTTTTCCAGGGGTATAAGCAATAACAAAACCATAAGATGCTAAGAATTCCATCCACTTTTGCTGTCTTAAGTCCAAATCCTTCTGCCAAAATAAATACTTCAATGACTTGTGGTTTATAAATAGCTTGAATCTTTCTCCTAGCAAATAGTGCCTACATGACTTCAAAGAAAACATAATCGTAGCCAGTTCCAAATCATGTATAGGATAATTCTTATTATGCGTCTTCAACCACCGACTCATATGGACTACAACCCTACCCTTTTGCATCAATATAGCCCCGAGCAAGCTTCCTTGTAGATGGTAAATGGTTTGCTATCATCATGGATAACCAAAATAGGTGCACTCGTCAGCATCTCCTTTAACTTAACAAAGGCCTCTTCACACTTCGCACTCCAAACATAAACTAGATTCTTTTTCGTAAGCTTCGTCAATGGTGCAGATATCTTTGCGAAATCCTTTATAATTTTCCAATAGAAACCAACTAACCCCAAGAAACTATGTACTTCTGAAGCTTTCTTTGGAACTTTCGAATCTTTGACAACTGCTACCTTTCCTGGGTCCACCGCCAACCTATTGCCAGATACAACATGTCCTAAAAATCAAACTTCAGTCCTCCAAAAGTGGCATTTCAAAAATATTGCCCTCAACTGATTACCCCTCAGTACCTCATGTACTTCCCTTAAGTGCAACTCATGCTTCTTCGGATCTCTAGAAAACACCAAGATATCATCAACAAATACAACCACAAATTTATTTAGCGGCTTCTGAAAGACCCTACTCATCAAGTCAACAAAATAAGCCTAGGCATTATTTAGCACAAACGGCATTACAACCCACTCAAATAACTCATCCGAATTATGCACAAGTCCACGCCTTCAGGTCCATCTCGTCAAGACTCCATCACCCTAGACAATATGATAAAATAAAATATAGAAGTGAATCAGACATACGCCCGAGTAAGTAAAGCCAATCTAATACACGTATATTACTATGATAGTGATATAACTTGGTTTAAGCCTAAAACATAATACCTTTTAGTCCCGCCTCGCACACTACAGAACAATATTATACTATCTAAAAAATGATCCAGTCCTAAACACTTACGGTAAAGAGTCCTGAACACTTACGGTAAAGAATCTCCTATACGTTATTCAATCTCGCCACCTACGGTAAAGAATTGCATAATACATAATCCAATCTCCCCACCCGCGGTAAAGGATTACACGTTACAACTACTATACGGTCTTGCAACCTACGGTAAAGGATAGTAATATGAATTGGACTCACACCCGATCTTGATACGTGTGCTACATGTCATTTTTCCAGGTCAGCACTCTTGGAGAAGCTTTGTTGCTCTACAGAAGAACATACTTCAATACCATAAACAATGAACACGCTAAACCCATATGCATTATACCCATATATCACCATTATCACCAAACCACATATCCAACTTCAGCAATACATGTCAAGGTATCACTATAGAGTCATAAGAGAACACAGTGTAAAAATTCAAAGCATGACACATCGAATCAAGCATTCAAAAGCCTGAAATACCCAAATCTGAGGTTTATCGATGGACTAGTGTACACCCACCGGTGCACCAGTGCACAACCCAAATATAGGTTTTCATCCTATTTTTTATATTTTTGTTCTAGATTCGATTTAATAACTTCATTCTTTGTTTCTGTGGATTCTATATAATATGTATTCGCTAAAAATAAGTTTCTAAGGTTTTATACACACACACAGATATATATATATATATAATAAATTTAATTTTCTTTGGGGTCTCGATTCGAACTAGTACAAATTGTCTTTTCTATTAATTTCATAAAACATAGTATGTATTTTTATTCTCATAGTTTCAGATTTCATCATTTGGAAAATTATACATTATAGTTAAATCGTAGAATAGCCTTAAATCATCTTTTACCATTATCAAAGCAATATGTCATGATCGAAGAGGACTCACTCATCGAAATTAAGCCAAAAGAACCCGAATTGCCCATTGTCCCTAATTTCCAAAAATAAAATCTTTGCAATAGCCTATAATCTTTACTCTAGAAGATAGAGAGTCTTTCCATGACTCCAATGTACTTTGTCTCATCGAATTTCGTTGAGAAATGAAGATTTGGTGTTAAGATAAAGAGAAGAGGAAGAAGAAGGATTCGGTAGTTTTTTAGAAAATGAGAAAAAATGTACATACTTTCTTTTTAAAATAGGATTTGAATGGAAATCTGAAATGGTACTTGGTTTGAATACAAATTACAGACCCAACCCAATTTGGCCGTTGTTTGCATGCGCTTTCAACCTACTTCGTTAAATCAATGATATCTCACTTATACGACGTTCGATTTAAACAAATGAATACTCCATATCGACGAGAAAAACAAGAGCTATGGAATGGTATAACTCCCATCAGCAAATTAAAAAAGTATGTAAAAATTACCATTTTTCACTTCTTATGGAAATTTACCAAAATACCATCCAATTAAATTTAAAATCTATTTATTATTATTATTTAAGTCCAATTGAAAATCTTAGGGTATTACATGATCTTAGAAGAATTAAACTAGTAAGTAGAGCATATGAATGTGTTTTATTGGTTAAGCTATTAATAAGTAAGCACATAGGTTTTGTAATTTGAATGCATGCATTATCATAGAATCAAACGACGTTGAACATAATTTTCCTTTAAAAATTGAGGTATAGTGGGGCACGTCAACTAGTAATATTCCAGTAATTATAAATAATGAAAATATAGAAGATAAAGAAATTGAACCTAGGAGAAGTAATAAAGCTAGATTAACTAAAGATTATGGTCTAGACTTTTATGCATATACTTTAGAGGAGAAGTAATATTGGCGACACACGCTTATAAAATATAGCGGCGAACTCATGCCAAAGAAAGATATGGGGAATGAGCGTACACTGGACATCAATCACATGTGGGATCATATTTGACATCATATACGAGGTGCATAAGTATATATCACACAAGAACCAGGCGCGAGACCGATGGCCATCTGCCTGCTTTAGGAGCACATGGGTTATCTACCCGGATCTACACCAACAGTCTTTAGTTACCTCCACGGTAATCATGACAATATCTATGTGCTCATCAACATGAGAACTCGATCATGACCCAATTCCTACCCATATGGTAACAGACTGCTGGCCTTGGTGACACAAGGAGCTAAGGGTTAACCACCCTGCTGTAAATACTATAGCGTGTCATGATCTAGGGTGCGATCTCGATATTAGGCCACTAGGATGGATTCTGGCCTAATCTGGTTCACTCCAACCTAATAACCTAGAGTATGTTATTGGTAGAGGACTATATATCTATTAATAGGCGTAAAGCCTAGTGCTCTACCTTAGTTCAAACCTATGAGCTATGTCGTACACATTACTCACTATCCCCCTATAAGTATCATCAACAAGCAAAGAATAACCGGATAAATATCACAACGGCATCCCATACCATTACGCGTTACTAGTCCGTTTATTCAATGCCCACCACACTCGATTTTCCATGGTATTCTATATCATAATCATAGGAGTAATTGGAAAAATATTACCGAGTGTCCCATACCAAATGGTATTACTAATCCATTTACTCAAATTCCTCACAATCTAGAATCTCCCCATAATATTATTCTATATAACGAGTCCAAGGAATAATCGGAGAAATATTACTGAAATTCTCGTTACACAGAATGAAAATAATCAAAATATTCAAATATAAATTAGGAAGAGATTATATTTATAAAAATGTAATAAACTTCTTAAATCAATTTTATATTCTGAAAACAACAAGAATCTTTAAAATATGTATTATACATTAAGTAAAACTTTCACTTTATTTATATAATCCTAAAATAAGGATTTAAATACAAAAATTCACTTCTAGATCTTTACTTATATATTTTAAACATTTAAGATCACTTTACAAATCAAATATTCTTTATGAAAGTTTTTCCACAATTTTCTGTAATTAATTACTATTTTAAAATAAATATATAAACTTTAAAATAAGTTATATTTATTTTAAACCACATAATATAATTCAAAATATTCACTTTATACTCAAACTAGTTAGAAATAAAACATTTTCCTTTAAATTATACCATATTTGGAATCCTCATATTATAGGAAGAGATTTGTATTTATTCAAAACATATCCAAAACTTTATATGTAACGACCTGGTATTTCGACCCATTCGCATCCACACATGTCGGACTTGAATTGCTCAAAACAACAGATTGTTAATTTTTATATTTGGCAAAACTCAGCATATATAGTAAATAAATCAATCACAGACACAAAGTAATACAAACAAGCAGTGGAAAAGATAAATAGTAGTTCATGAATCTACAATATAAACAACGGAGTTTGAAATAAAATACAACAAAATATTTCCAATACAATGTAGTCTCGAATACAAACAAATGACAAGTCTGAACAAAACAACTGGATAGCTGAAAGCTGAATAGATATAGATGGATCTCCATGTGAAGCTCCAACTCCAAAGGTGAGTTTCAAATGTTGTGACACTCAGTTTGACCCGGGCGTAAAACAGAACACATAACACTCGAGTCAGGGTTAACATTCTTATATTAATAAATTCAACTCAAGTGAAATATCAACTGAAATACAAGTAACTTAAAGGATGTTTGGGATTTCCATCCTCTAAGGATCCGTGGAACTATCTACTATGTAGTAATTACGCTATTATAATATGTCTATAGTAAACTAAACTATTAAAATAGCGTTAAGGCGTTACCCATATCCCCCTTAACACATTTTATATATTCCCATAGTCTATACAGTACCGTAACTCCCCCGTAAACTGGAGGGCTATCAGAGGGCACTCCATAGGTATGGTACAAACCAACCTCGTTGAAGGCGCGATAGGGCATGCGACAAGGCACTTGAGACAATGCCAGGGTAGATATACCGTTTGCGGATCCGGACTGGTGGTAACGCATAACAGCTACTACTGCCCACCTCGTGACACACTCCCAAATCAAAGGTGCACCTAATCAAATAACAAAAGCAATAAAATGGTATCGAAGAAATGTGTCCGATAGGAGGAATGACCTCACTTGGCCCGGCGTGGCTCCTGTTTTAGCCGCATCAAGCTGACTCACGAGAGTCAGGGCTACGTAAATACCATATAGAATCATCACCAAATCATCCTACTTCGTTCTGGAATCTCCACCATGTACATAGTTGTTAAAGTGGTTTTCGGTATTGGTAGAGAGTATGACAATATCCGATCTCGGTCTCTTTAACAACCAAACGCTTATTTCACACCATGGTCCTTTCATTTCAAAGTAGTTCATACCTCATATCAAAATATCATATTCATTTCAAAACCATATCAAATCGATATCATTATTCACTTTAAAATAATATTCATTTCCAGAATTGTAACACTTTAAAATTTATAACACTTTCGAACTCATAACACTTTCCACCTAAACAGTTTAGATGTTGAAAATAGTATATACATTAAAATATTTTGTCAATTAAAATAGTTTATATATATATATATAATACATTATATAATAAAATTAGTTTCCTCCAATTTCGCAAATTGATTTAAATCATCTTAAATTCCAAAATTCAATTTAAATCAATTCCAGTTTAACCATTTCAATTTAAAGTTCAAAGATTCAAGTTTAAATATTCAAACATTTACAATATAGATTTCATTTATATTTCAACATTTAACTTTAAATTTACTCAAATTGGAAATTATTCCCTTAACCATTTTTATAACAATTTATTTAAATCGCAATTTATATTTAAATCAATATTAAATCTTAATTTTATTCAAAGTTGAGAATATTCGTTTAATCACTTTTTATCAAATCAAATTATAAACCAAGTCATAATCATATCTTTTCAAAATCTCAAAACTAATAAGTTTAAATGTATTCTTTCTTAAATTCAATTATTAACCAATTTAAATTCCAAGTCAAAAATAATTTATCTTTCCAACCTTTATTATTAAAGTTAAAAAAATCTATTTTAAAATATTAATATAATTTTTTTTGAAATAAATATTTTAAAACATATTATATACTAATTAAATTAAATTTTATTAAATTAAATCTTATTATTAATTATATTTTTTATTAAATCTTATTTTATATATTTTTAAAATAATAAAACTATAAGAAAATCTTAAAATTTATATTTTTCAAAACTAACTTATAAATTAAGATTTCCAAAACATATAAATTTAAAATCTAAATTTTTATACATATATGGAAATTACATTTACAAATATTATATAAAACAATATTTATTAAAACCCATATACTTCCTTTCAAACTTTGGAAATCATTTTTCAAAATATAGACTGACAGTGTCCGTATATAATTTTCTATCTTATGGTCAAGTGATACGGATATTTATCATTTCAATCCGCAATTTAAATATTTACAGGTATATATCATTTCAACCCGCAATCCTAAAATTTAAAATAAATGAAAATCGCTTGGGTTTATCATTTCAACCCATAACGATTTTCCCCTATTCTACAAAATCATTCGTGTATGTATCATTTTAACCCATAGGGAATTCTAAATTAACAGGGAAATTGCAGAGTGAGAACAAATATGATAAAATATAACATATCAATAATATGCATATATCATCAGTGATAAAATTAAACAAAATATATATACAGCAGGATATGGTGTTATATCACAGGTGAACAATTTCAGATAATGGCATATCATATTTAAAAAGTAAATAACTAGCAATTCAAATTTAATAGCATATTTCAATTGTCGTTTCAAGTGAAATCAAATTTACTAACTATAAGAATGTTAATCGTGAGTGATTGCTCACCTTTCGAGGCTAGAGAGATTTGACAATGAAATGGGTTACGAATCCAAGCACGAATTTCCAAAGCAAAGCAAGATGGACACGAATTCGATGAACAAAGCTGATAAATAGGAATTGATGAGAACAAATCAAATTAGCTTGATATAAACTAAAACGAGATGAATATTATATATATATATATATTTTTCTCTGAAATCAATATAAAATTTGAAAACCCAAACTTATGTATACTCATCTATATAAATTAATATATAAACATATACAAACTCACATACATTAAAAATCAAACATATATACATATTATATAAATTTTCAAAAACTCAATTTAATACATATAGTTAAAATATATATATATATATATAAAGCTTATATAATATAACACTTAAACATATGATAATTACTTTAACAAGGTTACTATGTAAAAGCACACACACACATATATAGTTCAAATCTCACTCAACATATACAAAACCTGTAAATAAACATAATATATTATATATATATATATATCAATATATAAAAACATACATATAAGACAACTTATATAAACTTATATATATAAACCGAGAACCACATAATCTATATAAACTTACATATAATGGACAGATATAAATATAAACCCATCTACACAAACAGGTTATATATGTCTTACAGAGAATGATATATGAACTATCGTATAAAATTTCACATATATAATATATATATCCTTCAAATCAAAAGTTATAAACCCATATATTTATAGAAATAAACATATTATATACAACTAATATAAATATATTCAAACAACTTTCAATGTTTACAAATATAAACAGCGTTTTATTTAACTTGCACAAACCACATATATAAACTAACTTATTAATATAATCTATATAACTTATATATGAACTCGACAGAATCATTTATACTTATATAAACTTATATATGTGAACAAACAGCTATATATCACTTATGTAAATTTATATAAATAACCAACAGATTTGTATATTACTTATAAACTAAGAATCGAAATATATATACAAGTTTAATATATATATAAATTGACATCAACATATAACTCATATACGCATGTATGCAACAGATTATATATATACATAACTTATATATAAACTAATATATATATATATACTCGCATAAACATATAGATATAAACTGCCATATATATACTGACCTAACTTTATATAGCATGGTTTGCAAGCAAAGAGGAGAGGAACGGTGGAGGGGAGAGTGGCCGAGTGGTCAGGTGCGAGAGATGGTTGCCGAAGTTGGGTCGGAGGGGAGGAAGCATGCGGCTGGGGTTGGTGCGTTCATGTGGAGGAGCTCGGGCTGGTGAGGGTGGTTCGTTGCGGCTGGGAAGGATCATTGGCTGAGGGAAGGGAAGGTCGACCATGGCAACAAGGGAGAGGAAGGTGGTGACGAGGCTTGATGCTGACACGAGGAGCAGGGTGTTCGGGAGAAGGTGCAGCGGTTGTAGATGCTTTGAGGCGGAGCTCTAGTTGGAGATGCGGAGTAGATGTGTGTTTGGGTTCTCGGTTATGGGTGATCTGGTCATGGAGTTAATGGGAAGGCGAATGAAAATGAAAAAAATAAGAGGAAGGAGATGAACACACTCCAGGAAGATAGTAGGCTTCAGAACAAGGAATATATGCTTTCGTATAATATAAATTTTATTATAAGCACGAATGAAAAAAAGGAAATGAACCGGATGAAAAGTGAAATAGTGGGATAACCAAAAGACAATAGTTAAATTCTGGGAATTTTAAAAGGTTGTTGATTAACACAGAGGATATATGAAAAGCCATATAGAAACCAATAGGCTCAAATAACGAACCGCTACGGCTAACCGTTTACTGATTTCACAGCGTACCGGGGTTCGAAAAACAGAATTGAATGTACCGCTGAGATCAGTACGACAAGACGAACAGAATAGTACATAGATATCAACGATATGACCATCCTATCAAAAGTGATAATCGGTGCCATACTGTTGTTAGTTTGTCAAAATAAGATAAACGGAGCTAGAGAAGTCCAAATTTGACGAAACGAAATATGACGTCTCACTCAGAAGATGATTTACAAATTTATTATATAAAAATATTCAGGTTTGAGAAATATTTTAATTTTCATCAAATTAACTGATTTAAAATTTAAATAAAATTACACAACAAAATAAACTTCCATGTTATCAGATGAAAATTTACCATTTTCTATGTTTATATAGACGTATTCCAAAAATTAAAATTTCATTTTCAAATTCAATTATTTAAAATTTTACAAAAAATCAGTTAATTACGTTATTAAAACCATTAAAATTTACAGGTCGTTACATTATAATTATTTCTAAAAATAAATACTTTTTTTCGAAAGCTTGAAAACTCATCCAAAAATATTTAAATAACATTTATAATCAAAATACTCAAGACAAGATAATTACTTTATTAATATATTTTGTAAAATAATAATGATATATTTTAAAATTTTAAAGGATTTTATAACTAAAAGAAAATTATATTTGCATTAATAATAAAAAATAGAAATTTAAATATGAAAATTGCTAAATTGGGTAAAATTTTAGTAATTTTTTTATAAAATACTCTTAATAAAATTTTAAAACTCATGTATTATTTTTCAAAGATTTTTAAATTTTATTTTCAAACAAGAAATAGATAAATATCAAAATTTAAAATTTATGGAGTAAAATCACTCCACGAATATATAAACCAAAAATCGCTTATAAAATATAGTGGCGAACTCATGCCTAAGAAGGAAACGGGGAATTACCGTATGCTGGACATCAATCACAGGCGGGATCATATTTTGACATCGTATACGATTTTTTATGGACTGGTTTTTTATGTTGGTTTTCTTTGATTTCGAACCAGATGTATGTTAAAATGCTTGTTTGGTGGTAGAATGTATAAAAATGTATGTTGTTTGCATGTACATAATGATTGTTTATTTATATTGAGTAGAAATGCCGATCGAAGGCGAATTATAGTCTAGGGATCATTTTATGATGGATCTTGTGCATTGTGATGGTTAAGATGTTAGACCGTTGAGGTTGGATGCAAAAAATGATGGGTATTCATGTTGGTAGAGTGAGATCTAGAGTAGAAGTGCCAAAAATCAAAGAACGAACGAATGATTTTAGATCTGGACATTTGCATGCATAATAGAGCTAAAGAAAGATGTGTTGGAAACGAACTGGTCAGAAATGGGTGAAATAGGTAGATTTCAATTTTTCTCCCAATTGTGGTTCATATCGGGTGAAGTCTAAAGAATTGTTTTAGATCCAATCTAATTAATTTAAATAAAATCTAGTTTTTTTTAATTATCTTAATTTGATTAATTATTGAACTTAATATATTAATAACTAATATAAAATGATTATATCAGTTTATACTCTTATGTGTTTAATGTGTAAGTGCAACATAATAAAGTGTACATGGGTAAGTTTACGTAAATAGATGTTGGGATTTGCATCTATAACGTATACATTCGCCATTTATATATGTGATGGTTATCTCGAAATAATGTTTAATGTATATTTATAAAATAAAAATAAAGTTAATTAAAAATTCGAAATTATTTATATAAGATAAAATATAAACATCTTACCTAAGTTTGACTATGTTGTTAAATTTTAAATTCAAATTTTATAATTAAAATATCAAGTTAAGACTTGGTAAAACATTTCAAATTCAAATTTGCATTTTAATATTTTTATTTAAATATATTTATAAAATTAAATACATAATAATATTATGAATAATATGCTGTCGAAACTATTATATATATGTTGTATGTATGGATGTATGTATGTATTTTTTTATTAAAACACATAAAATAATTTAACATGCAAAAGAATTTGTGGATATATTTATATATTATAAAATAAAATCATAAAATATACATACGTGTTATTTGGCCAGAAAAAAATAATTGTTTTTATCTAAAATTAAATTTATAAATTAGATATAAGTGTGTATATATGTATATAATTTAATAATAAACAATGTGTTAAATAATAAATTACTATATGTAAATTTTTAATAATAATAATTTATTATATATATATGGATGTAAGTGTTATTTGGCTTAGTCATCACCTGTTTTGGAGGCGACAAATGAGATTGTTTTTATAAGTGAATATATGAATTTAATATGTACTCTTTTTCCTTGCAAGGCACCTATCTAGGCTAAGAGGGTTGTAAGGTTTCGATGAGGCATATTAATGAAGCATATACGGTGTTATAGCAATAAAGTACCAATTTTCTATAAAAAATTCTTCGGCCAAGAAAGTGAATTTTTTATTTTAACAACCGAATGTATTAAATTTAATTAATATATTTATATTATGTTTAGTAATATTAAATGCAACATTATACTAAATGATTAACAATAAATATGTAATATCTATATTGGAAAATTCCTTTCAACTAAAAAATTAATTTTTATGTTTTTCAAAAGATATTTAATGATTTGATATATAGAAAAATACTATATGCATGTATAAAATATCTATGGCCAAAAATTAATTTACACGTATTTTATATAAAAAAATTTTGAATTTTAAACATCAGATTCACGTAGATTAATTGTTTAGATTTTATTTAATGCATTTAATTTATGGGAGACAAATATTACACACATAAAATTGTTTTGATGGTATAATGACAAATATTACACATATAAACATCTGCATGTTTCTCTCTTAAAAATTCAAACACCAGGACCCCTTCTTCCTCTCATAATAAGCCGACCATATACCCATTAAAATATAGGCAAAAATTCCATAAAACCCCTTAGTAATTTATTTGACTTAAATTCGATATAAATCCTTATCAATGTCGTATATTGGTACATATATATAACTTTTATATATGCATCCAATAAATTACTAATTGCTCCTTAAATAATTATAGAAGCAACTCCATTTTGCTAAACACACTCCATATAATTAGAATAATGATAATTAATATTTCATAAATATTAATTAATTTCATTAATTTATAACTGTTATAAATCAATTACATCAAGTGGTGTTTCAAAGACCGATTAGATTTGTGACTCGTAGTTGTAAATTCAAGCAACGATTTATATCGAACTATTCGAATATTATTGTTCCCTCGCCAAAATATCTAGTAGAGCGACAGTTTGGTCAATTTTATCGCTCACACATCTTTATCGGTAAAAATCCAATTTTACAGTTTAAGCAGAACTTTTAGTAACAATATTTATACCAGTTCTCTTCGTCAACATTATACCACTTTAGGACTTATGGAATTTAGTTTTGGCTAAAATTCAAATCTCATCCACATTCAACTCGGTTAGTTCATTAAACAAGTCCTTCGTTTAATAATAACATTTATCATTAACCGTACCACTCTAGCTAAAGACTTTGACCGAGTTTACTACAATTGACCGTGATACTAACCTCATATAACTGAGGAGCCGAATTAGCTATTGAATAGTGTTTCACTTTTAATGCTTCAACTCATACCCAACTATAGTCATTCGATGGACACTATGCCATGATTTAACTATAATCAAAGTGGATTATCCACACTAAAGTTCAACTGTCAAGTTAGGAGAATTGTGTAATATGGTCATCTCGAGATTTCATGTTTGATCTTAGTTATTATTAACCAATGGAAAACTCTCGACTGAATTATTCCATAATTATCCAATAACTATCAATACATAACCCTTTGGTGCCCCTGGCAGCTATGAGTAATACATTTCTCAACATTTAAAGAGCGTTACATACTTTGGTCACAATAGATATATCGATATTCTTTCCCAAAACATCTTGACAAGAAATATTTAAATTATGATGTTATATTATATTGCGATAATTTTCTCAAGGTTGTAACTTTCTGTTACAATTACCACATAACATATTATTTAAGGATTTTCAAATTATATACTTTAAATTAATTATTATATCACTATATGCAAAGCACATAATAGGAAAAAAATATCATTTTTATGAATCAGATTGGTTATACAGTTATATCTATGTAATATATTACATGATTTTCTCTATGCATACCCCTAACTCTTTCAGCTTCCACTTGCACTTGGAGTCAATTATGGAATCTTATTACCATTCATTCAATCAGTTTTCTCAAAACCGATCGAGCTAGTCCCTTAGTGAAAGGATATATTAAATTGTCTTAACTATCTACTATGTCAATCAAATCTCTCCAATGCTGGTAAACTACTTATATCATGTGGAACGTTTTAGAGTATGTTTCTTGATTTCTAGTGAGTTTTAGGTTCTTTCCTGATTTGTATCACGACATCGTTAACATATAAAAATATCATGGGATTCTCAACATTTGGTACCATCCCTAGCTCATTTATTAGTTTTTACATTATTTATATACAGTTTTTATTGGGGTGCTATTCAAGGCGATGTACTTAGCCTTTTGGTTAAATCAGCCACAAACTTTCATGTAGAACATTTCCAACTTAAAGTTCCTAGACTAGACTAAATATGAATTTAGGATTGACATACTACACTTGAAATCATTTATGAATTTAGAGTTTGAATACTTCTTCAAGGGACTTCATTGTTTGTATAACCAATTCTTTAATATTTCGTAAATACGCGATATCATTTAGTGATCTACATTTGGATTTGGTACTTGCTTTATGTATCAAATACATAAGTGAAATGTGATATTGTAGACAATGCAATGTGTATGATAATTCGTACTGCCAATGCATAAGGAATCGATGATACATGTTCCATATTAAATTTTTTAATATGGTGTCTTTGAATATCCTTTGGGACATTCCTAACATCCTTTTATACTGATTATAAAACATGTATTTTCAAATCCTACTAAGAATAAACAACCAAACTAAATTGATTTTAACACGAGGATATCATTAACAATCAAAAGTTTGTCTGTTACTTATAGTTTTGAAAATATTTTAGTACCATTAATAGTCTTTCTTATAGACACACTCTTCCTCTATACTTTGACTAAAAATTAAACTATTTGGTATTTCTATCAAAATATTTGTTCAACTTAGATGCTTATAGAAAGAAACTTTAATATCGGTTGTGGGATCATTTTTGAAGACCACTAACTTAGTATCGCTCCCACTGCCTTCAAGACACATTAGTTGTTATATGCAAATAGTCTTTTCTAAATCATTATTTAGATTTTTCTATTTCAACATATACGTACCAAAACTCAAAGTCGTATCGGGTGATAATTTTGCGAATTAATTTAAGCACGTTGAATGATAATATGTTATGCTAATATCTATAATTGAAATTTATGATTTAATTCTTATCAATGTTGTTACTATATTTTAACTGCATTAGTCTTCTTCTCAAAGACGCATTTGCGGCTGATGGGTCATACCCCTTCAGGTACAACTAACAAACCATGTTTTGATATTGTACTTGAAATCCATTCTAGATTTGCACATCATGCCAAATAGCAAAGTTAACACTCTTAACGGCTTATTGACAATTGAGGAAATTCTATTTTCTTGACACTGATAAGAAATTCATAGTTTCTCTTTAATGTGCGAGAATTCTTTTTAGACATTTCTAATGTGTTGCATCCATTTAAGGTTGGCTAATTTCATTTCGTTCTTCGTAATCAGTTTTATCTTTGAATCGTATCCAAATCTATTTTACTACTAATAATTTCTTAAATAAATTCCTTCATCATGAAGTTGGCATTTCTTAAGATAACAATTGATTCTCAGTGCAATAGAGTATGTATTCATAAACACTTTATGAATGTCCATTATATGTGTATAAAACTGATTTTAGTTTTGGCTTTAAGAAATTTATATGTATATAAAATAAATTTGTCAATCAACGTTGATCGATCTCAAACTCCTTTGGGTTATCTACACGAGATCTCTTCAAACAAGTATTATATGCAGTCTCTCGACTTACAACCTGTCAACTCCTTAACCTCGAATATTTAGGGGTTTCGTATAAACTCTTATCATGCATGATCTCATAAACCATGCTTTAGATGAAATTAACTTTTTAACTTTATGTACTTAAGTCTTAAGTACACTACCTTATAGAAACAAGTTAACTCAACTTCACTCCTCATCAATTGTTCTTTTGTCTAACAAAGTACAATTACTCTTTACCGATCATCATTACATATCATAGGAAGGAGTGACTTTTGAGATCAAACCTTTTTCATTTTTTAGTACTATTTGAAATCTTTTCTGATATACTCACATATTCGATCAAATCAAATCATTTTATTTTCTTTCACAAGTTTTGTTATTTACATCCGGTTTATATTCTAAGAACTTATCATAGACATACCATATGTGTATAAATACACTTTTCATGTCCATGATAATTCATTGGTGAATTTTAGCAATGTATATAGAACCATTTTGGTATTATATTAGACTTACGATTGCAAAAATCTATCGATGTATATTAATCTGAAGAGTTCACCAGCTCTTATGTAGCTCCCACTGAATGGGTGTTTTGCCCTTAATCGTTTTAGATATAATTCACCAGTGCCATATGATTCATAATCATATGATTAGTGAATTATTTTTCAAAATTGTGGCTTCATCCATAGTTCCAAAATAATTGTACAAACTTCAGATACTTCTGTAGTTTCTAATGCATCACTTTTGTTATAAAAAAACCATTATTACATTTTTATTCTATAATGAATATTCATCATATTCATATTGAAATAAAACTATGTCTATTTTCAATCAATACTAAAAACAATTATTATTCCATAAAAAATAATTTTGTGTGTTTACTACAACAATTTTCGCATCTTGATGCATCCAATAATAAATGTTATATGGTATGCTCCCACTATTTCAACAAGTTGTATAATAGCTTAAGAAATATGAAGCTATATTCAACCACTTATTACGAAATTTTATTTCACACATTATAACTAGTTTACAGTCGAGAGTTCCAAATCAAATATCTTGAACTCAAAAACATAACTTTCATAGAAAACAATTTTCTATATGAAAATACATTTGGAATAGAAATCACATTTCCCATTCCATATAAGTATCTTTTAGTATTTTATACAATTCACATTTCCAATGTCTCTTCATGAAGCACAGGTGACCATTCACTCTCTTCATCCTAACTGTGCCTAAGTCGCTACTACTCTTATACATTCCCTCTCCTTTCCAAACGGTCAAACCATTCACAAGAAAATCCTTACTAAAAGACCGTAATGAATCCTTTACAAAAATATGCATTTGTCATCCTTAACATTTAAAGATACCAAATAAGTTTCATTTTACATAACCGATCTAACTGACTTTTCAGTGATTGAATTCCTAGATCCATTTTTTAGCTCTTTGTCTAGTGCTACCTCTAACACAACAACATCCTTATTGCAATAAATCATATTAAATGCATGATCTTGCATCATGTTTTACTTATCCATTTCGGTTGAACTAATTTCATCGAGGTTTCGCACATTACGAATCGTAACTATTCGTCATATAAAATTTAGTTGTGATCGAACATGAGTGAAATATCCATCTTCTTGGATTGCTTAAGAGATAAAAACTTATTAAAGATAACAAAGTCTCGAGCAAATAATACCTTTATTTACCAAGGTACACATATATTTAGTGGTTTACAATTTGGTTGTTGACGGGTCTTGAATTGAGAACATACAAAGAGATTTATTCGTAAATATATTTTATATTTCTATCTTAACCTTAATTCAGTGCATTTGTGTATTTTAACCGATAAACATTGTATCAGTTATATTAGTTGCACAAATTTATGGTTTCTTTGCTTATTTCCAATAAGTTAATTTTATCAAAGTTTGGTATATTATGAACCACTACCATTCACCATATAACATTTATGTTTGATTGAATATGGATCAAATGTCCATATTCTTGCATTGCTATTGGAGTTCAACACTCATGGAAGACAAAATATGGTCCCGTACAAATAAACATTTAAGCGACTGAGGCTCGAATGCTTTAATGGTTATATAAATTGGCTCCTACATTGTTCCTGAAGTGACAACATTTCCAAAGATTTATTGGTAAGTACATTTTATATTTCTATGTCAATCTTAATTCGGTTGTTTTGTATAATTTAACTAATAAACACTTTATCAATTATAATGGTTGCGCAAATTTATCTAAGTGGTGTATAGCATATATTCTTACAGTATTAGAAATGTTAATGTATTCATTTCACTTTTCTAATAAGGCTTCCACGAGATTTTTATGTTTCTCAAAACCCTAAGGAAAACATAGAAATCTTTCAATTTCTCTAGTGGATGTTAGAACTCGCTTGAATTGGCATTCTAACCTTTTGGGATATCAACAAATCATAGGCCCCGTAAGCGTTGAAAATCACTTTGTTAGGTGTATCATTTACAACTCCTAACTTATAGTCTTTGTCCTAATATCATCTCGACCTTGAGGAATATCAAAAAATAAAAAGAGATTATTCACTTGTACCCACTATTTCATGACAACGTAAGCATAATGCACGTACCTTGAGGAATATGAACAAATACGTGCATGTATCTTACCTCATCTTGTCAATATATTAATAGTACTACACATAACATCTCTAGTTTGAGGAATATCAACAATTAAATAGTATGCAAGCAATCTATTAATATATAAATGATAGAGGACAAATTATATATTAACGATTCATAATTTTTAATATCTATACACACACATACACATTGAGTAATATTGATTTAGGGAATAGTGTATTTCTTATGAAATAACCTCATAAATCAAGTATTGGACACATGAAATTATGGTATATGTACAACACGCATGTACCTGTTCCTTAAATCTACGTTGGATTTCTTACGATTCTGTTTAAATTTAATACATTCATATTATATAAGTTTAATTCATTTATGATCTTTTATGACTTAATTAACTTGTATAATATTCATATGTATATTATTAATTAAATCATATTTAGTTAATTTAATTTATTACTTAAACTAAATAATTTTTAAATTCAAAATTTTGATTTATTTATCCTAAACAATTTAAGAAGAATACTAACCATAACACTTGTGATATACGTATATCATTATGTGTGTATATATATATTACCGAGTAACATTTAATTAATTCAGAAAAACCTCTATAATGTTTAAAATTTTATTTAATTAACATGTCTGCCTTTCCTAACATCTCCTCGATGATTTTTCTTCAGATCCGCTCTCTCTCACTCTTCTCCCCTCTGCGGCATTCGTTCCTTCTTAATCCCCTTTTCTTTCCTTTATGTTGCGCCCTCCTGAACCTCTCATTCCGCCTGACCTTGAAGCTTCTTCGACCGGATCTAGTTGCTCGTACGATGCCCTTACTTTACCCGAGTCGGGTCGTCTTGCTTCTGTTATAGCCATAGTTCGTCCTCCTTTGGTATCTCCACCAGCAAACCTATCTACTCCTGATAAATGATCTAGTCCTGCTTCCCTACTGGTTGAAATGGCTACTGAGTTTGAAAAATTGAAGGTTGGGCCTTCTACAACACCAATCTCTGGCATTGCTCTCGGCCAGAATCAGTTTGGATTCTCCTCTATCTCCTTTGTTATTGGTTGCAGCTTTTGGTTCTGCTCGCCAATGGTCTGAATTGAATGTGCGCAATTTTGGTGATACGCCATCTGAAGAGTGTCATGTTGGAAATGATCTAGATGTTGGGGATTTGCTGTTGGGAATGATGCAGTAAGGTTTTTGCCATTGGATGTTGTTTGGATGGTGAAAACGCATGCTAGAGATGTTTGTAAGAATGTAAATCGCAAATATATTGCACCTGAAGCTATTGTGCAGGTTTCTCCAGTTAAACTTGGTCCCCATGCCTCTCCTACTTTTGTAGCTCCTAAGTTGACGTCGTTATTTTCTAAAATGTCGAGAAATGCAGGTGTTTATTCCCTCCGATTGTTTGATAATGTTGAGTTAGACGGCGTCATGGTTCCTCCAGTTGAAGTTTTGCAAGCTGGTGTTGATTATTGGTCTGATTATTTGGTAGGCTTTTTTTGTACTCCATTCCAGCTTACCTTGTTAAAGTGCACTGTAACCAGATTTGGAAACCCAGACGTGGCCTTTGTGTTCATTTTGATAACGCAATGTTCTACTTTAAATTCTCGAGAAGTGATGAAAGACAACATATACTAGAAGCTGATCCGATTCTTATAGAAGGGAAGCCTTTTATTATCACTACCTGGAGTCCGTCTGTTGACATGGCTAAGGAACATGTATTATCTATTCCTGTATGAGCCCATTTTTCTCATATCCCTTCTATTCTAAAGCCCATGATTGGGATTGACTGGCCTGATGTCCTAGTTGGCAAGGTGATTTGTTATGGTACTAATACTGTGACTAAGAAGATTGGTGTGTGCTAAAGCTTTGATTGAAATTACTCCTAACAAAACTTTGCCATCTACACTTAAGGTCAGATTAGCCGACGGACATGATGCTGAGGTAGTTGTTCGCTACAGTTAGAAACCTGATATAAGCTTGACCTGTCAAACATTCAGGCACCTTATGGATGCTTGTTCTCCTAGGCCTACTTATACCCATGTTCCTCTTTCTGATAGGATTCTACTTCTTCGACCTCTGGTTAAGAAATGGGTTCCAAAACTTCACCATGGTCTTGATGCTTTCCCCTTCAATTTGTGCCTCCGGTTATTGAGGTGGCTGATGTTTTTGACCTCATTATTCCTGAAGCGAAAGCTTCCTTTATCGCACCAGTTACTATACCAATGGTGGTTGAAGCTCTTAATTTTCCTTTGGTCACAGAGCCTCCATCTATTTTATGGAACATTGAGGAGCAAGCTTGGATTCATGTTCCATCCGACATGCGATACTCTCCTGCGAGTGATACTTATTATAGTTTTGTTAGTGACGATGATGGTGAGAGTAGGCGTCTTTTCTACCACATCGAGGGTGAGGGTCTGACCCTTACTAGAGTGGGTGAAATTGGTGAGGTGAACAAGAATATGCTTTGGGATGTCACTTGGGATAGGAAAATCATTTACACCCATGCCTTTGTCAGTTTTATCCTTAGCCTTGCTCTTCATTTCTTAAGGTTTGTTCATGTCATTGGTCCTACCTCGGACGATGAAAGTGGTAGTTCCTCCTCTTTTGAGGAGGGATGGTCATGGTAGTCAGTAGTTTAGGCATTTTTGTCTATCTCATGTGCCGTATTTTTATTTCAATGGTATGGCCACTATAAAACCATTACATTTGTTCTATGCATGTGCAGAACACATGTTTTTCATTTACTAATAATAGTGGCATGACCCACTATAAAGCGGTTAGCTTTGCTAAAAAACATTTAATTAATTAATATTCGATAAATTATTATTTAAATAAAAACAATTTTTAATTAAATACTTTATTAAATCCAAATTTATAATTTACCTTGAACAATTTAAGATATATATATATTCAACTATAATATTTGCAGGTACACACACATACCAATAAATATGTTTATTTCAATTAATAAACTTTTAATTAATTATTTATTCAATTTATGCGTTTAATTAAATTATTAAATAATTTTGGAAAAATTAATTTATTTAGAAAACATTTTCAAAAAATATTTTATTACTTTTATAAACTTTATTTTATATTTTAAATTTAACCTTTTAAATTCAAAATATATTATTAAATTTTCAAACTTAATTTTAAAAATTAGCTTAAGGCCTAACTCAATTTGGGCCTTTACAATTGGGCCAACCTTTGGATTTACTTCATAATTGAGCCAGTCTAGTAGCCAAAGAGGAGAGAATACTTGATTATCCAATCCGAATCACACTGCTATTCTACCCAATTTATAGATAGGCTCTATTTGTTGGTCCTAAATTTGCTAATTTGGACCACATGGACCATTGGGACTTTGATACCATTGTTGGAAATGAGTCAATCGGAAGTGGGTGAAATAAGTAGATTTTAAAAAAAAAATCCTATTTCGGATCATATTGGGACTATGAAGTCTAAAGATTTGTTTTAGATCCAATCGAATTAATTAAAATAAAATTCTATTTAATTTAACTTTTTTGATTTGATTAATTACTGAATTTAATGTATTCATAATATAATTAATGAGTACACCAATATATACTTATATATATTTAATGTGGAAGTGCAACGTAATAAAGTGTACATGGGTAATGTTTATGTATATGGATATTGGGTTTTGAATCTGTAATGTATTCATTTTCCATTTAAATTTGTAATGATTGTATCAAAATAATGTTTAATATATTTATAAATTATTTATATGAGATAAAATAAAAAATATCTAATCTGATGACTAAGTCGTTAAATTTTAAATTCAAATTTTATAATTAAAATATCCAGCTAAGACTTAATAAAACATTCCAATTTCGAATTTGGATCTTAATATTATAATTGAAAGTATCCTCACTAAATTTAAATACATAATAATATTAAGAATGATATGCAGTTGAAATTAATTTTGTTAATATATATATATATATATGAGATTTTATGGCACGTGCAACGCATGTGCATTTAAAACTCCTTATGAAATTAAAAAATTATAATTTTTTTTGGATATAGAGTTTCATATTTATAACCATATTTACTTTCAAAATTTATATTTGGAAATAAAGGTTAATAATTGGTTTTTGTGGGATTTGAATTTTTGATCTTTTAGTATTTTTGGAACTTTGCAGTCAAACCAAAAGGTTGTGTTTCTATTCCAACTATATATATATATATATATATATTAAACACATAAAATAATTTAACATGTAAAAGAATTTATATACTATAAAATAAATTTTAAAAATCAAAAAATATATAAAATCGTTATTCGACAAAAATATTTTTTTTCCAAAATTAAATTTATAAATTGGATATAAGTAAGTAAGTATGCATATATATATATATATATATGTATGTATGTATGTATGTATGTATGTATGTATGTATACATAATTTAATAACAAACAATGTGTTTAATAACAAATTAATATATGTAATTTATAATAGTAATAATAAATACGTCGACTAGAAAAGTTTTAATTTTATTTTAACAGTCGACTGTATTAAATTTAATCAATATATTTATATAATGTTTAATAACTAAATGTAACGTTGTATTAAATGATTATTAATAAATATATAAAATATATATTAAAAAATTCTTTCGGCTAGAAAATTAATTTTCTTTATCTATTACAATATATTTAATGATTTAAAAAAATATACATACATACATACATACATACATATATATATATATATATTCATTTGAATTGGATTAAAGTATTTTGGGTTTAAAAATAGGAATATACATCTAAAAATAATAGTAAAATATTTAGAAAAATATCGTATGTATGTATAAAATATTTGTGGCCAATAATTTATTTATACATATTTTATTTAAAATTTCTTTGAATTTTAAATATCAAATTCATGCAAATTAATTGTTTAAAATTTATTTAATGCATTAAATTTATGGGAGACAATTATCACACATATAAAATTGTTATAATGGTATTAATGACATATAAATATGTAAAAAGAGTACATTTTACAAGGGATTACTAAAGAACTACACCTTGATCAATCAGTCTCCTAGATTCTGAATCAGCACCACTATTGTTGACAATCGATGCTGCACCACTGGATCTAGTAGTATGTAATTAATTTGATGTAATGGAGTTAAAAAAAATGGAGGTGTGGCTGCTGAGATATGCAGCCATGAATGGAAAGAGAGGAACCAAAATGTAGTAAAACAAAGTAGAGGCTAGGGTTTGAATTTACCGCTTGAGTTAGAAATAAATATTTGTGTGTTTCACTCTTACAAATTCAAAAACCAAGTACCCCTCTTCCTCTTATTATAGGCTGACCATATACCCTTTCAAATATGGGCAAAAATTCCATAAAACCCCTTAGTAATTTATTTAGTTTAAATCCAATTTAATCCCTATTGATATTGTATATCGATATGCACATATAACATTTATATATGCACCTAATAAATTACTAATAGCACCCCCAAACAATTCTAAAAGCAACTATATGTTACTAAATACACCTCATATAGTTAGTACAATAATAATTAATATTTCATAAATATTAACTAATATAATTAATTTAAAACTATTATAAATTAATCTAATCTAGTGGTGTTTCGAAGACTGATTAGATTCAGTTGTGTGACTTGTAGGTGTAAATTCAGCCAGCTTTTAATATCAACTAATTGAATATTAGCGTTCACTCGCCACCATAGCAAATGGAGCAACAGTTTAGCCAAATTTATCACTTAAAGATCGTTATCGATAAAATCCAATTTTATAATTTACGTGATACCTTTTAGTAATGATTGTTTACGCCGATACCTTTTAGTAATGATTATTTACGCCAAATCTCTTCATCGACTATACCAATTTAGGACTTATGGAATTTGGTTTTGGTTAAAATTTCAATATCGTCCATATTCAACTTGGTTAGTTCACAAAACGGTCGTTGGTTCAATAATAACATTTATTATTAATCGTACTAGAAACTTTGACTTTGAGTTGACTATAGTTGACCATGATACTAACCTCATATGACCAAAGAGAAGAATTCTCTATTAAATAGTGTTTCACTTCCAATGCTTTAACTCAGACCAACTATAGTCGTTCGATGGAACCATGCTATGATTTAATTATGATTAAAGTGGAGTATTCATACTGAAGTTCAATAGTATTTTTAAGTCAAGAGAATTGTATAATATTATCACTTCGAGATTTCCTGTTTGACCTTGGTTATTATTAACTAACAAAAAATTCTCGAGTGAGTCATTCCATAGTTATCAAATAACTATCAATACGTAACACCTAGGTGCCTCCCAACATCAATGAGTAATACGCTGCGCAGTAATTGGAGAGTGTTACGTACTCGGACATATCGATATCATTTCTCGAGACATCTTGAACAAGAATATTTTAAATAACATATTATTTTATATTGTGATAATTTTCTCATGGTTACAACTCTTTGTGACAATTATCATATAACATATTATTTAAGTATATTCTAATTATATACCATAAATTAATTAATTTAGTTTATTATATCACTATATAACAAAGTGCATAATAGAAAATAAATACTTTTATTACAAATAAGATTGGTTATAGAGTTAAATCTATGTAACACATTACATGATTGCCCCTAGGTCAAACTTATAACTCTTTCAAGATGCACTATCAATGTAGGAGAGTAAGGGAACAAACTTAGCCAAGAATTGGGCAAGTAAAGGGGTCGCTATCGAACCCTCAAAAGGGATCGGTACCGAACCATTTTAGGTGCACCCATGTGCACTTGGTTGCTTGGATACATAGGAAGGTGACAGCTACTTTGGGCTTCTTTGGCTTTCTTTAGATGGAGGATTCTTCGAGCCAACACTTAGAAGACATCGGGAAAATAATTGCACCAACCATCGAATGGTTTAGGATTAAGTGACCTAACTTCGAGGCTGGAGCTATATGACTTCGTGCTCATGATGGAGTTGCATGGAAGAGACCTAGGGACCTAAAGCATTGATAAACGATTTTCCGGGTTAAGCCAAATTTGTTAAGTGTTGACCAAAAATGGATCGGCTCTGATCCCTCTAGGAGGTACTAATTACTTTTTAGGGAGTAATTTTGGTCATGTTTCTCAAGACGCATGCGGTGATCGATCGATGGTTGTTCTAGACACCTAATTCGATGCATATGGCCGATAACGATTAATTTAATGATGAAGAAAGTGAAGTGTATTTCAGAGAGAGAAACTCTAGATCTACTTTGGGATCAATGCGAGGAACTACAGAGAGATTACTTTGGTACCGACAAGATGGAATTCTTTGATTTTCAAAGGTAGTATAGAGAAGTTTCAAACAATAACAGCTCGACGATGTAAGTTGCAAAGATTGTCTCAGGAGAATTCGACGATGTGAGCTCGTGGAGTAGGAAGTACAATGTGTTCCACTAGACATGTGCTAGGGGTCGTTGATAGCTTGGAGATTTCAATGTGTGCTCGTAAGGAAGGAGTTAGTGAGGATGTTCACTTGAGTCGTACGACGTGACTTTAGATCCTACAACGGAAGTATATCCTCGACTTTTACAACGTGAGTCTAGTATCCTAGCGTTTCGAGGTGGCATGGATTTAAGCACAAGGAAAACCAAGATGTTGAGTAGTCTCTGGCCATATTACGTGGTCATACGAGTTATCATATGTCTAATGGCATGATGAGTTATGTGAGATGGTTTGATAGTTTGTGTGTTTGTTATGTATGTTATGGATGTCATACGATGTAGGTACATCGATGTTAGTGACCTTAGCACCCCATATTCTATTTGACTTGTAGTACACATCATGATGATAGTATAGTATATGTCGATGTTATGTGCTAACTTGTTGGATGCAGGAACATGGTAGATTTGATTCTTCATACTGAGTATCGGCGCTTATAGTATTTTGAGACTTATATTTCACTCACACCAGACTGATGTCTGACTCTATGTTTTATACTTTGTTTTTTATTATTTCAATACTCTTAAATGATTCAACTAGATAGCAAGTCTAAGATTAGTGCATGAAGTCGTTCAAAGGACGAGTAAGAGGCAGACGCTTATCTTACATTTACTATGAACATATTATTATTCTGCCATGTAGCACTGTGAAGCTTTTATCAGTGCTTGAGTATTATTTGAGAAAGTATGGAGTTTATTTTGATGATGTATAAATTCTATTAACGTTGTATAACTACCGTGAACCTATTACTCTGATACTTTATGTGGTTTATTTTGGTTATGAGTTTCTATCTCGTCTATTTTTTTGAGAAAAATGTGTGATCCTCTAGTAATAGTGGAGAGCATACATGCAACTATATATATATAACACAAATCAAGGCGCTGCCAACATGCCTAGCAGTTAGCAAGACTAAGTACATGTATCAAAGGATAAGAACTCAAGTACCCCTATAATGAGCTCCGGCATGGCCACCGCTCATTACACCCTAATATCAAGCTCCGGCATGGCCACCGCCTAATATTAAGGTGTTAAGAGTACCTGAAAATCTAAATAAATAACACAAAGCCAAAGATACGGAAAGCCGACACCCTCTAATAAGGAAGCTCCATGCTACTGACTCAGAAGGAATGAGGATGTGACTAAACTGAGGTGGAACTGCTAGTGATCCTAAAAGGAAATCTCCACTCTGAAGACTCGAAAAAATGGAAGTAGCACCTAACTGAAGAGCGAATCTCGCTTATAATATGCCGCCACGATAAAACTGAAGATGTACTCATAAGTGAGCCTCTCTACAATCTGGAAACCTACAATCTATATTCCTATGTACCTGCAAAGAGAACCCAACACCCTATCTACCACCATATCACCCATACATGTTTCTGTAGAATAAGTAAGAAAATAGTTAGAATGATACACATAAATGTATATAAATAAAATTTATATACATTTATATGTGTAAAAGAGATAGGAGTGAAAATACTTAAGAAAGGCTAATTGGAAAAAATAAAGAAAAGAGAGAAGAAAAACTAAAAAACAAATAAAAGAACTACTTAAGAAAAGCCAATAGGATCCCAAAAATTAAAGAACTAAAGATCTATAAACTAATTCAGACAATGACAAATATAGTAATTGAAACAAATCTTAAAATATTCTTATGGACCTTTGATCAAAAGTAAATTATGATACACAGTGAAATCATCATTTAAGTTTGAAAAAATATTAATACTATAATTGTTGATGTTAAAAATATTGTTATTGTGCTTAAATAGATTCATATTATAACTAACCTTATTAAGATACTCTTTAAATAGGTTATTTTTTGCAAATTTATATTTAGGATTCGAGATCCAATTAAAACAAAATGAAGAGATTGTAAAAATCAATTTATTAAAGTGATTATTATTATTATTATTAAAAATTCTCCGATTTCTTTCAAACCAAATATACCAACAAGTGATAATAATAAAGTGTCAATTAAGAATCTAATATTCTTTTTGAACCTAAATCTAAAAGTATTCCAATAGAATTCACAATCTGAACTTTTAGTGTTTATATTAAAGTTAAAAATTTTAAGGGTATTATTTAGAATGAAGTTAGTATCCATACAATCAAAGTATATGTGTTTAATATCTTCAAAATACAGATTACAAAAATAACATTTATTATTATTTTGAATATATTTTTTCTTTAAAAACTCTATAGTGTTAAGTTTTCCATGCAGTATTAACCACATGTGAATTTTAGATTTAGGTGGAGCATTAGATTTCCAAATAAATTTAAACGAGTTGTTAGTTATACCCGAAAAGTTAATAAATCTATAAAATGAATTAGAAGTATATTTCTTACTCTTATCACATTCCCAACTAATAATATCATTATCGTTATCAATATTGTAAAAATTTAATTTAGCATAAAGCAAAGAAAGCCGTCTAAAGGTTGAACCTACTAAAATACTGTTAAAACTAAACTTCCAAGGAGGGTTATCTTCGAGAGAAAAAACTTCAATAATTAAAGCATACTTAAAATTACAGATTTCATAAAGCTCTTTAAACTCTATTCTAAGAGGTAAAACTGAAATCCAATGATCATGCCAGAAAGAGGTACAATTACCAGAATGAACTATTGTGTTAGTACCTAGGTTAAAAATCTCATGACATTTTAAAATGGATTTCCAAAAATTAGATAGTTTACGAATGACTGGAGAAGTAATTTGATATAAATTGCTACCACCATTATAGTAATATTTAGAAATGATCTCTTTCCAGGTAGCTTTATCATTTATATCCTTAAACTTCCATAACCATTTACCTAGTAAAGACAAATTCATGTTACGCAAATTAATGACTCCTAAACCACCATCCTTTTTAGATTTATAAACTATTTCCCAATTTACTAAACATTTAATGCAGCTATTAGAGTTTTCCCCACTCCATAGGAAATCCCTTCTAATTTTGTCTATTTTATCAATCATCCAATCTGGAAATAGATACATAGACATCCAATAGATCAGGAGCGCTGATAAAATCGAATTTATTAAAATTAATCTACCCGCTCTTGATAAGAATCTCCCATTCCAATTAGAAATCCTATTTTTGATTTTATCTATTATTATAAACCAGTCATCATGTTTATGTTTAGCAGGTCTAATCACAAAACCAAGATAGTCAAATGGAAAGTTCATAGTTTTACAATTAAGAGTATTAGCAACTAAATTTTCAACTTTTTCAAAATCATTTAAAACTAAAACAGAACTTTTATCAAAATTAATTTTTGAACCTAATAGTAGTTCAAAACTATATAAAATAAACTTAAGGGTAATAATGTGCCTAGGTAAATGGGAGGAAAAAAGCAAGGTATCATCAGCAAATTGAAGGACATATATACCGTTACGCGATATATCATTACCTACATATCCCAAAAATCCATTATTAACTGCTTTTTTAATAATCTTAGCGAAAACATCTGCGGCTAAGATAAATAATATCTCGTCTGTTTTATATCTATGTTGGTTATTATGTTTTATTCTATATATTGTGAGACATATGACAAGTTTTGATTTATATTGGTTACACTACCATGATCATCGCTTTACATCTGCCAAGTACAGAAGCAGTGTAGGGAAGTTATCATAGCTTATGTTTGGAATTATAATGCAGGTTTACTAGTAGACCTACATGCCATTGAAAGAGTCATAAGGTACCTTAGAAGAATCATTAAACTTGGATTATACTATCAGATGTTTTCATCTATTCTTGAAGGAAACAGTGATGTAGATTGGAACACTTTATTTGATGATTCTGAAGCAACAAGTGGCTATATATTTAGTATAGCTAGTGAATTTGTTTCTTGAAATTAAAAAATATTATTTTAGCTCAATCCACCATGGAGTTTCTGATAATAGTACCGACTACGGCTAGTGTAGAAGCAGATTGGTTAAGGAATCTATTAGTTGAGATTCTTTTATGGAGAAAACCAATACAATCATATTGATCCATTGCAATAGTACAGTTGCTATTTCAAAAGTGTAGACCAATGTTACAACGTAAGAGACGACAAATACGTCTTAAGCATAGTATTGTTAGAGAGTTTCTTTCATCGAGAGTTGTTAAAGTGGATTGTATGCGAAAGATAACTTGGTACGAAGAGGATTGGCTAGAGAGAAAGTGCATAAAACTTCGAAAGCAATGGAACTATTGCTGTTAGAATGAAGAGTCACCCATAATGATAACCCAGCTTAAAGACTAGAGATCCAACTATACTCTATGTGGAGTCGAGTACCTAGCAACAGAAGTGCTCTTGATAGAGTCACCTATGTGAATGATGGAAAATAGGGCTTCTAAAAGATTTTGGGAATTTTTTTAGAGCTTTAACAATACTGGGATAGACATGTCTGACCAATAAAAAATTAGCTTTTAACTACACTGTTGAAAGATTATGCATGATTTGGCATTGGAGAGATTTCTAGACTACTTGTCACTCTAGCATAATCTGAATGTTATCAACTATGCAAATGTTCAAATCGAAATATACTTTTGTTTATGTACAAACTTAACTGTTTGGATATTGCTCGAGGAAATAAGTCTTTTAAAAATTCAATTGGGGGTTGTTGGAATTTTCAAAGAAATAAATGAACTGTTGACAAACTTGGACAAGAGTCTTGAGGCTTCTCATTTGAATTATTCCACATTATGGGATATTATGCAGAATTCTACTTAAATATAGGAATCTTAAGAGCTATATTGGACGTTTTTGGTATTCAATGTTTTTTTTTTGTATTGAGAAGGAAAGTCATGGTAACATATACGCGCACGAGCACCGTTCATTCTATTAACCGACCGGGTCGGATCGGGCCGAGTTGGATTGGACGGTGTGGTATGCTTTGGTTTGGCATTTTACTTTAATATAAATTTTCTTAAAAAAATTGATATTTTTCTATGACAATCTTAAGTAAAACGGCAATTAAACTGAAAGACCGACTCATCCTACTTTCTCTTTACGGATTTGTACGTTTGTTATCTGCCTAAATAATTAATGTATACACAGTTCAGAACATTCTCACTTTGACATACCATTGATCAGCTCTTTAAATCTTCCTCGAATTTCTTTTACACAATAACAATGGTGTTAGAAGATAGATTTTCCTTTGTGTGGTAGTAAGCCGACATGATTCTGTTTATCCTGAGACGCTGTGATTGCTCATATGCCTTGCATAACCATGGACACTGCCACTTGTAGAGAGCAACCTTGTCCATGACTGAATTTAGAAAATCTTCAACAGCTGACACTTATAATTTCTTGACAATCACATCTTGGCGTTCTTTTCTTTTTCTTTTTATGACACTGTCAGACACTTTCTATTCGGCAATGCCATTGAACTTTTCATTATTATTTTTCATGTTTTATTTTATTTTTATTGAAAAAAAGGTGAAATTCTCGAACATGGACTGTATTTACAGTGATTTATGTGCATATGAAACATGATGATTAAAAAAAAAGGAAAGAAAAGAATACTTAATACAACGCGAGGACGGACGAATGACGATGATAATGCAGGCGGTCAACAAAATCAGAAGAAAATACTCAATATAACATGACGACGGATGGTGATAGATGCCGGAGGTTAGATTAATATATGTCCATTGGTAATTAAAAATATTTCCTAATATACTTTTTTAAAATTTGACCTGTCATAGTTTTAGATCTGAATGAGAGTTGGCTCGGAGGTAGGGGGAAAAACATTTGGTGACAAGATTCAGTGTATAAATTATTGTTATATTGAGATTAGGCCAGAATGATGGCGCCGCTCTACAATAAGAAATTTGGATACCAACAAATTGAGAAAAAGAGATCCATGACCGTATATGCATTATTCATGTGCATTATGTTAGATGCCAACAACGTAATTTTGGCTTTTTGTTTGCTGTTATTTTCAACTTCTTTTTCATTCCACACCAACTGTCCAAAAAAAATTCATATATTTAAGTAAAATGTTTATGTCATAGCATTATTTTTAAATATTATAATACTGTGTAAACTATATACTGATGTGTGAATATAAGATTAGCAAACGGTTCCCTGGATCTTGAGATCTGAGATATTATGAATGAAATATTCTCTGATTCAAAGTGTGTCTCTATACGCACACAATCAAGTCTTGCCTTACACATTCTCAAAAACGATTGTCCTGTCCACTCGCTTTGTTGATTGGTCCAGCGTGTAACAGATCAAATTCTATGATAATTTTTTGATTATAGGTGGATACTACATTTACTATGAGAACCAATGGAATCGCGAGTGCAGAATTACAGTCGCTTAAGGCGATTATCCCTAGCATTTCTTATATCCGCATATTGAAAATAATTGCTAAATTAAAAAATATCAGTTTTCATATATGTGCTCAACAGAATTACAGAAAATGACATCTTTGGTTTATGCAATCATCATAGCAAATCATACAAAATAGCTATTTTCTTGCAAATTAATTATCCGAGCTGTAGCCCAAGATACAATACACATAGATCCGTCCTTGATCGACAGTTTTTGGAATATAATAATTATTCATATGTCTGTTCTACTTATTGCAAACATCATCTATGTAAAAAACACATCTTATCTAATACTTCTTCCCATTAAAATTAATTATGCAATTAATTATATATCAAAAATATTCATTTTAATGCTTGATTCAAAAACTATAGTGAATAAAAGGTATTGGATAAGATATTTTTCTTAGAGGTGGTACCCATGGCATGTGTATCACATATACAAAAATTCATCGAAGTTCGAATAATAGCGGACACCTGAAATTGAGTTGAGTACAAAACCGGGATACGAAAAAGTCGGATGCAGATCCCTCCTCTCTCTATTTGTATACATATGTATGTATGTGTTAGATGAGCCTTACATGTAATAAATTAAAAGTCTAATATAAAAGCACGCTGCAGTTGCAGCCAAGGAGCTCAATCCAAAATTACACAACCCACTATAACAATATATAGCCCTAGGGACTATGAAGAAATACCCGCCAGTAAACAGAAAACCCAAAGTCATTCGACTCATCTTCTTGGATGGTTCCCCACATCTTCTTCCCGCTACATTTGTCAATCTTCGTTATCATTACAATTACCAAACACGATCACATTGTCCAATTCATGCCCATTAACCTTCTCGGGCTCATGCCTCACCATCCTTCTAGCCTTTGGTAAATGGTCTATGTTCGTCCTTCGTATTGGATTAACATCCATCATATAAAGTTCTTTCCACTTGGTTCATGGCTGTAGTAGTACGACACTGAAATAACCTAGCTAGATAATCCCATAGCACCCAACATGTCAATGACCATCTACTTTTATTGTATGTGAAGCCAAATAAACTCTAAAGTATTGATCCTTAACAGCTACAATAGGGCGCTTGATGAAAGAAACAATTGTGACAATCCTTCTAACAAAAGCAGTTGTAGCAGTAACTGCGTTTAATTAAAGTTGTGGCCAATGACACTATTCCTCAACTGCTCCCCCGCCACAACAAACACAAAAGTGTGCTTAGATTGGTAGATTTGGACCGTCCAACTAGCATCAACTACTAATGAAATACTTGAAGTGCAAGACATGAATTTGGGTTTTCCAGATCACATTGAGAATCCATTAAACATGAGTCGTCCAAATAATGCTAAATACGCCTATTTAAGGGCCTCTACATGCGTGGCCATTAGGATTGAATTTTTCTTCCACTCATAGCAGTCTTAAGCTAGTAAATCTTATAACGAAATTGTTGTACTTATTTCAAGCTCTGTAATAGAAAGGAAAGTAATAAAACGAGAAGCACCATAGTGAATATAAATCATCTGATCGAACCACTCTAAAAAATATGTGTCTTCCAGTATATTTTTAAGCATTAATCGTTTTATTACTCATTCTTAAAAATCTTTAGCCCAACCGGTGGCTTAAGATCTACACAAATTTTTTAACTCTGGAGTTGACTGAATTTTCAATTAACATGTTAACGCTAAAAGGAGCGGTCTCCTCCTAGTTTTTTTAATCTTTCTTCTCAAACACTAACCCGGTAGAATTAAAGATATACCTTAGGGGTAATTCTTTAATTTATTACAAATTATTAACTTTATAATAAATTTTTGTTTGAAGTAAAAGATGTTTTCTTTTTGTTGTATACTTGTTATAATGTGTTATGAATAATTGATTATTCAATTTAAGTGTATTTAACAAAAAATACATAAATGGTGTGTTTTGTGATAGTAACCACAAGATATTGTAATCATGAGCAATTTATCATAATATAACAAATACATTGTTTTAAATATTCTCAGTCAATATGTATCGAGACTGGATATCGATATATCATGTTGAAACTAGAATACGTAACTCTCTCCAAATGTTAGACAGTGTATTACTTATGGCTGCTGAGGATACCAAGGGGTTACGTCTAATAGTTATTGGATAGCTATGGAATGACTCACTCGATAGTTTTTTGTCGGTTAATATAATTAAGGTCAAACAGAGAATATCAAAGTGACAATATTACATAATTCCCTTGAATTGATAATACTATCGAGCTTCAATTTGGAAACTCCACTTTAGTTATAATTGAATCATGGCATGGTGTCCACTGAACGACTATAGTTAGGTCGAGTGAAAGTATTGGAAGTGAAACACTATTCAATAGAGAATTCGTCTTCTGGGTTATATGGAGTTTAAATCACAGGTCAACTGAAGTCAACTAAAAGCCAAAGTCTATGGCTAGAGCAGTTCGGTTAATAATAATTGTTATTATTGAATCGAGGACTTTGTGTTTGGACTATAAAGTTGAATGTAGATGATATTGGAATTTTGGTCATTACCAAATTTCATAAGTCCTAATGTGGTATAGTTTTGACAAAGAAAATTGGTGTAAATAATTATCATTGTCAGGTAATCCTTAAAATACATAAAATTGGATTTTACCAAAGCTTTGTAAGCAATAAATTTGGTCATGATGTCACACCACTAGCTACGTTGAAGTGTGAACTTTAATATTCTAATAGTTCGATTTTATTTGCTGACCAAATTTACATCTAAAGAGTCAACACAACTGCAATGTTAAATCCTCCATCTACCACCTAATTTAATTAAATTATAATAGTTATAAATTATTAAATAATTAATATTTATGAAATATTAGTTATAAAAATTTATTTGATTTGCGTTAACCAACATTGAAAATAGTGTGAATGTAAAACTTGTATACATACTTATCGACATACGATATCGATGTATGTTTAAATTTGATTTAAATGTAAATTATATGATCTAGCTTGAAGTGGTTTGAGACCCAAATAATAGGGCATGTATGGCCGACTATAAATTGGGGGAAGGCTTTGGAATCAAAAAGGGTGTAAAATGGCAAAGGAAAGAAAAGATACGCTTCCATCTTTTAACCCACTACACACAAAAAAGGCATTTCGCAAAGGCTCGAACCATTGCTAAAGCATTTCGCAATGGCCTTAACCATTGCTAAATGGGCAGCGGTTAAATTTTGCAATGACTTGGGTCCGTTGCAAACTGAATTTTACAACGGCTCAGATTCGTTGCTAATTTATAATTTGCATTTCTTTTTAGCCACAGCCCTAAGCCGTGGCTAAATATTATTTAGCAATGGCCTTAAGCCGTTGCTAGTTTGTGTATTTTTTTAAATTTTTTTCTTTTTGTAGATTTCTATTTTATGAGTTCTTTTAATGACCTTTCAACCAGCATATACCATACATAGACACAAACACACAATTTTCTGTCAAATTTCAACACATATATCAGCCTTTTAGATCAACTACAACTCATTGTCCAAGGATAATTAAGCATAATTCCATACGATGATAATGCCAACCAGTTTGTGTTTACACTCACACTTAAAACTGACTTTGGTATTTGCAGCTAATTTAGACTATAATAACGCATATATCATGCAAATTCCATAATTTTAAGATACAATAATATTCGGTTAAAACTATGAAAACGATATTAATCAGTATCTGCATTCAATTTTGAATCTAAAGAACACATATTGATTTAACTGTAGTTCATGAGATGGAAAACCAACACTCTTAAGCATGTAGGTGGATGTCAGTATAGCTTTTAATTCCTGAAATATAATTGACAAAGATATATCATTCCCTGCAAAAACAAGGATATCAACATATATTAAACAATAGCATACAAAGTAGTGATACAGAACTTGATTTTACGTATAGAGTGGCAAAATAAGGAAAGAAAATAAGTATAGAATTGCAATAGGTAATAAACTGTAGTAAACAATGCTTGCAGGCATCATTCCTTTATATTTGCTATCTACAGTCAGTCTTATATTTGGACTGGACATGTACAAATGTAGCACTTCTTTGTTTTCTACCAAGTAATCATGTACTGATGTGAAAAAATAAATACATACTTTCAGGAAATTTCACATTACCAATTGTATATGGCGACATACTTGATAAATTCTTATATCTTGAACTAGTTTCGTTGAAAGTTAATTAGGTAAGTGGATGGTTGAATAGCAGGTTATCCATCATGCTAATCAATTGAGCAAGTAAACTTACATCTCGATTTATCATTTCGTTGACTAGTCAAGCTGGCAGGTATATGTTGGTAAACAACAACTATCACTAGGCTAAGATGAAGTAAATTCTTCTTTACTTGATATATTATACTGATATATTATACACTCCAGTAGAGGAAGGTGAAGTTGATGAGAGATATTGTTGAGTCTCACACTTGCTACGATAATTTAATAATCATTTTTTGATTCCATATTTCTCTCTATTTTTCAATTGATCCATTTTTTTACAAACAAAAGTAAAAATAAAAAATAATTAAACCTTAGTTTATGCATATAGAGCATAGAAATCAAAATAATATATCAACCATGTTTGGTTAGTTAATTTAGTATTGATGATCAATTCCCTGTAATCCTCCTTCCACATAAAATAAAGACATAGTTAGGCAACCTCTAGATGAAGAGTAAAAAAATGGAACAACATTTCCTCTAAGAAAAACACATCTTGTGGTAGATTTAAGACGATGCAGCCATGCAAGGAGGAGGTATTCAGTAGTAGATGTGTAGCATATTCAGTTTAATATTTAACATTATAAAGCGGATAATTTTTTTACTGCTTACCTAATCCTTTTTCAATTTCATTGGTAATTTTTTACTTAGGTAAAGCATCTTAAAGAAAAAGAGAACAACTTGAACAAATACACACATGTTCAATATTATTTGGGTTGAACATATTGAAAGAAATGATGCTTTAGAGCATAGTGGTATGTAGCTCTATTTGGTTAACTTATACCATGAATATGATGGATACATATGCTGTAACGACCCTGAAATTTTGATATTGGAAATCAGGATATTTAATTGATTTTAAATATCTGTATTTCAATTTAATTTGAAATTCAAATATCAAACTGAATTTGGTAAATTAATTATTGAAATTAATCTTTAAAACTGGATAAAAATTTGAATCTTCAGTTTTAAGTCGATAAAAAAATATTTTCAAGGCTTCGAAAATTTATATTGATGATACTGAAGATAATGGAAGCTTCAGAATTGAATTTGAAACTATTTTGTTCAGTTTGAATTTTTTTCATTTGAATCGATATTTAAAAATAGCGTTCCGGGGCATAGTCTCGGAATTCGACGAAACTAGTTCCATTGGATCCGTAATATTGTATTATTATCGAATTTCAATTTTCGTGATGTTTGGAGTGATCGTTTGGCCGTACGATAAGCAAACGAGCTGAAATTAAATCGAAAATTTAATTTAATAACTGGTCCAAAAAGCTATATTTTCCATACGATCGAATTTGGACTTGAAACCTTTTCCAGTGCGTTCGAAATAGGGGTATAACATTATAAACGCCTGACGGCACGCCTCGATTGGAGATCGAGATTATGGGTTGCGGATATCGAGATGATTTAGAATTTGAATTTTAAATTTGAATATAAAATAATGAAATTAAAATACTGCTGCCAAACAAGGACACGTTGAGTAAAATTCAAACACGTGTTTTGTTTTCTCTTAAATTTTCAACACGCGTCCCCTCCTCATTCTATTTTTATTTAATATTAGCTGAGACTTCACAACAAATCATGGCCGAACAAAACAAATTATCTTCCTCCAGAAATTGATTTAAACCTCCATTTGTTTGGAAATATCGAACCACCCTCCCTCTTTCACTCGGGAATTCACGAGATCAAAAAAGTCCCCCTCTTCCTCTCGAATCCACGAAGACTCGAATCATCTCGTTCGAGATTTTGAATTAGGGTGGAGCTCGAATTAAACGGCGAGGCCAAGTATGCGCGCACGCGAGGTGAAAATTCTTGTGGGAATTCAGCATCGTCGTCGAGGCAATGACTCGCGACCAGGAGGAGAGGCGATTCGAAGGCGGCGCGACGCTAGGGTTTCGACAACTTTGTCTTCGGCATCGAAATAAGTGGAGCGGCGGCCTGGGGATCATATCGCAATCGAAAACTGGTGCCTCGCAAGTGGTCGTGATCGCAAGCACGAAGTCGAGGCTGGGCATGGTGGCAGCTGCGATGTGACATGGTGAGCGACGATGTCAGAGGAGAGCGGCTCTATTCAGGGCATCAGTGGGTCGTACATCGTGCTCTGGTGCATCGCAATTAACTACGAAACATTCGGTAATTTTATTTTGATTTAATTTTACATTCATAGGTTAACAGTAATGGAAAAGAAAATATTTTGTTATCGAAGAGAATTGCTGTTTTGTAATTTTAAAAAGGAAAAGGAAACATATATGTACATGAAGTAAGGTATTAAACATATTTCAGTTGCATTCTGTATATGTGTATGCAGAAAAATATGAGTAAGGTTTCAAAGGAAAAGAAAGAAAATATTTTTGTTTCAAATCAAAAAAATTTAATTTTAAAATTAAATCACAGGTTAATAAAATTTTAATTAAATGGAAATGAATTATTCGATCATCTCGAATTTTAATAAATTGTATAAAATGTTTTATACAAGGTTAAAAGATCGTGAAAAACAATCTGGAATGGAAAATGGGTTGCAAATTAAAAGCAAAGGTGAGATTTTCTCACTCAAAAGGAAAATTTGATTTATTGCAGTTATTGATTGATTGCTATTTGGATGTGATATTAGATATAGTAGGATATATCTATATATATAGCAATATATATATATATTGGCATATGTATATATTGCAGTTGTGATTTCCCGCATTATATAGCGGATGAGACCCTATTGCGCCGCATAATAGCGGATGATATTTTATAAATCTCATATACCGCGATATTCTACTCGAAGTGGAATTGGTATTGTGCTAACATCTGTGGATGCAGGGAAACGGGTTGGAGGGATCCAACTGGATTCCTCAAATTGTTTGAATATTATTTCATATGTGAATGATGTGATTATTGATAATCTGTGGATGATTTATTGATAATTGTAATTGTTGAAGGCTAAAATTTAGCCGAATGTATTTTTGGTATCGTTGGATACCAGAAATGAATATAAATTAGATTTTTAAATTAAAGTGGAAAACTTTAAGTGAATTTATTTTTAAGAATTGAATTTATTGAAAGAAGGAATTTTTAAAGTATTAAAATTGATTTTCGAAATCTTACCGAATAAATTTCAAAATATGGAAAAGATATTCATAAACTAGTTTTGAATAATATTGTTTTAAAAGTTGAAGAATTCATTTAAAAATGGAATTTTGAATAATTTGGAAAGAACAAAGGAATTTATTTAAAAGTGATAAACTTTTAGAAATCAATTTGAAATTGATTTGGTATTGGAAAATGAACCTTTGAGAAATCGATTTGGAAATTTATTTGGAGTTGAAAATAAATTTAGAAATTAAATTTGTAATTAATTTGGTAATGGAAAATAAATCATTGGAAAATTTATTTGAAATTGATTTAGTATTTGAAAAATGAATTTGGATGTTGATTTACAAATGATTTGTTATTTGGAGATAAATTCAAAAATAAATTGCAATGTTTTGTTCTATTGAAATAAAACTTAGAAATCAATTTGTAATTGATTCGATATTGAAATAAAATTAGAAATCAATCTGAAATTTGATTGTGGGATTAAAAGTGAATATTTGGGAATGCAAATTCAAAATGGAAATTATGAAATGAAAGGGGAATTTGTTTTAAAAATAAACGCTGATTTATTTTTAAAGTGTGAAAGTAAATTTACGGATTTGGAACGTAAATTTGAAATAAATCGATAAGGATTTATTAAATTGGTTTAAATGGACCGTTTTGAAATGGAAGTGTATTTTCCTTGAAAAACCAAGTATATTCCAAAGTAGCTTTTAAAATATAAATTAAAAGTTCTAAGTGGATTTTTAAAAGATATATTTGGAAATATATCCCGTGTAAGGAAATTGATTTGAAATTTATTTTCAAAAGAAATTGAAAGGTGAAATGTGATTTGAAATTGGTTTTCAAATGTTAATTATGGGGAAATATATATCTCATGAAGATATTTTGAAATTAAATAATTTGGGAAAATTATTTAAATCTGATGATTGTTGTGAATATTATTGATAGTTAAATCACCGACTATCAATATTGCCTTTGAAATGGCACTTGATTTGTTTTTAAAACAAACGCTTATTATTCGGTTTAGCCGGGAAAGGACCTTTGTGTCAGATAACCTATTCCGAATAATAATACGACGATATGGATCGTATTGAAGACCGGTGATGAAGACCGGGTATTTGTGAAAACGATAGGATGACCTATCGATTTTCTCTGATTTCCGTTGTGATGGGAAGTTTTATCGGGATTGTGAATATCCGGATTGCAAGGGCTTCTTTGGAAGTGCCTTCGGTTCTGTTCGAACCCGGAACAGACTTGTATGGTTACGTGTCTGACATTACGTTTTGAGATATAAAGCTGATTTCTTTCAAATACATTTCTGTTGGTGGCGGAGAATTTATTCTCTTAGCTTAACACCCTTCTCTCAGACGTACGAGCTTAGAGGTTATGTAATTGAAATTTATCAGCGATATATTCCCAATTTGGTAATGTGGCATGCTGAGTGTTGCTGTGGGATGATCATTTATTGATCATTTGTGATCAAAGCGTGGCTTTGTGAAAAAGCGTAGCTTTGTGGACGAGACTTCGTCAGGGCCTCAACAACCCGGAAATGGTCGAAACAGGAATGTTGCGGCAAGGTTATGAGGGTCGCGTCCTTTAGGGTATGTCATTTCCTTTTAGAAAGGGGTGGTATCATGGTATGGAGCCCAGATACTTACTCATGTGGACACACCTTATTTATTATGTGTGATGTTGGTTACCGAGCGCTCGGATAAAGGTCCCAAAGGACCGGGGGATGACATATTCGTGAGTTACCTAGTTACAGGGGTAACCCGGCTTTGTTGGTAGAGAGCAGTTTGTCTGTCGGGACGTCCAGCCAGAGGCGATCCCATTCGGCAGTAGGAAAGGAAGTTCCTTAGCCTGACCATTTGTTGGAAAATCCAAAGAAACAATACGAACCCTTTACGATTGCAATTGTATAACGTGCTATGGAATGTGGCGGTAACCTGCTATTAAACATAGTAGCTATAGTAGGCATAACATGAAATGCCTATGCTGGTTAAGATTAATATTATACTTTCGAAATGTTTTCTTCACTATGCACTAATAATAATAAAATCAAATGATTTTGCGTAGTAAGCATGTTTGATTATCATAAGAAGAAATCTCCTCCAATTCTGCGTTTGCATTGTGTGTGTGGCGGGAGGTCTTATGGTAGTTTCATTTTCCTAAAAGCATTGCGAATCTGTTTTATTTTCTTTGTGAAAATAACTGTTTTACGATCTCACACCAGTCACCATGACTGACTCGGAGTTTATTGTTCCCTTCTAAACTCTGGATGCCCATAATTTTCCACACGGGCAGCCTAGAGTTATGTTATCAGGATATTCTGGAGCTTTGGGGATAAGCTGGATGGCGAGACGTACTTCCGTACTTGTTTATTTATTCCGCTGTGTATTCTGTATGAGGACAAGTTTATATAACTGTCCATTGTTGTATTGAGTTGTTATTTGGACTCTGATGATGTATTGTATAACTGATATAGTTCTTTGTTTAAAAGATTATTGATTCATCTATTATATATTGTTCTGCTGCGAATGTGAGATTCTAATATTGTTTCTATTTTTCTGTTCTCTTTTTCTTCTGTCTTCTTCTACCTCTTCTTTTTAAACCCAAATGGTTCGGTTTTCCGGCATTCGATTGTGCGGCATTTGATACAGTGGACGTATTAATGTCGATTTTCGAGCGACGAAAAATCGCGTCGTTACATATGCACTTCAAGCTGGAAACCGTTCTAAGTAAAGTTTAGGTTTCATGATAATTTAAATTTCTAACTGCACCAAATCATTGATTTTCAAACTGAGAACATGTAATGCAAGATTAAGTTTCATGATGAACTAAATTTCTATACATTTCTAACCTTCGTCAAAATTATACTTTAAAAATGTGGAGATGCTTTTGTATAATCAATCTAGACAGTAATCTGTAACTTTATATTAATGCATAGTCTAATTAACATTCAAGGAAACTAGTTCATATTTACAAATATGCAGCTATGTAAAAATTATTTATAAGTTACCTCTATATCTTTTCCATTGAAATTATCCATCTTATATTGGTTTTGTAGTGATTATCCTATAATTTTACTCAGAGTTTGTTGGTGATATGAATAATAGTTAAATTGGTGGTCAATTTTAGAGTTGATTTGGACCCTGATTAGTTGGTTACTCTTTTGATATATGTCTGATAATTTTTGATTTTATTTGGTTAATATGGTTTAATGTTCTATTTTAGTTGTTTCCTTAATTTTCAATTTTACGAATGGTCTGATGTTCTTATATTAACAAGTGCTAGTACACAAAATTATCACATAGAAGTATTGCCTAAATTTTTATGGTACATCATATGCAATGTGAAAATGCTATTTGTATTATAAATCAGCATTAATAAATTCAAATAATTGCAATTTAGTACTTTAATGAACCAGTTTCATGAAGTGGAAATTAGGTTGAAGGGCTTCTCGTTTCAAGGTAATAAGTTTTAAGGACAATATTTCTGACTAATTAGTTTTAAGGAAAATTTACAGGAAAATAATAAATTCATTTATCTTTTTAAGTTATACGGAAAAATGATAAATTCATTTATCATTATTTCTGTATAACTAAAAATGATAACTTCATTTATCTTTTTTCTGAAAATTGCCATTAAAACTAATTTTTCAGAAGTGTTGTTCTTAAAACTTATTATCCTGCACAAAGAAGCCCTTTGAGTGAAAATCCCTTTCATGAAAATTATGTATTTAAAAATAATATTATTTAAGAAGTAATTTTTTAAATTTTGTTTTAGTATAATGAGGTGGTATTTCAAATATAGCATCAGTGAACCATTTATCTTACCGATTAACGTTAAAAAAATTCAAACAAATGGAAACTATTATTAAATTTATTAGTTATAATTTAAAATTATACGAGTTTAAAGATGACAATATTATAGTAAATAAAAATAATTTCATTTTAATTTCAAATACAATAATATATCAACCTGTTTTATCTAAAAACTTGAGAAACATTTCTGTATGGAATTTAGTATGATAAAAATGAATAAATGAAAAGTGTTTGCTTTTTTAATTCATAAAAAAGAAAAAGAAAATTATCTACGGATGACATTTAACGAACTAAAACTTAATTAAACATTAATTACTATTAACAAAGACAAGATGATGAGAGTTATGGCATGGAATAATCCATCGTAAGAATAAGGAAAGAATTACTATTAGATAAAATTGCCAATAGTAATAAAACTTGTGAGTTAAAATTTCCAAAATATAAAAATATATACATGCTACTACGTCTAAAGATATCGGATAACACTCTTTGTGTGGCACACATAACTACTAATTTCAACTTCAGCAAAGATCCTCGTAGGATGATGATTTTATTTGGTTGTCTTCTGTTCTAGTAGCAGTATACTATCAACCACCAACTTATCATGTGTTGGAGGTATAGTTTTCCTGTGTATAATAAATGCTATTGATATCTGCATATAGAAACTATTGCGATGACCTCTAAGTCATAGTTCAGGATTCTGCACTTTTGATTGGCCGAACCGGGCGAATTCAATGGATCAACAACTTCATTATTCAACATTCTCCTAACGCTTTCCTAACGTACACCACTTCCTCTAAATTGGTAGCAATGTCTGATATGTGATTTCCTTGACACATGTATCCCTTGAATAAGTCGACCAACGCCTTCAATGTACCCTACACATTTTATATCCTAGATTTCAAGTCTTATGAGTTTCCTTGAGCTTTTTTGAGTTGTTTACGTTCAATAGTAGAAGCCTTAACTTAGGTCCTTGATATCTTGCTCTCAATACTTTAAGTCCAACCCTGTTTATCCTTGTCAAACACTTGTGATAAGATGTCATCATCCAGTGGCAAATCTTCTTCATCACTACCATTAATTGATTACTTTGCTTTTTCAGTTTTATCCTAAAACATTATAATAATTGAGATGTTATCTGTATTATGAAAAATTTATAGAATATCTGAGTTATTATTTGTTTAACTTACAATATGCGCAGAAGCCGAATCTGATATAGTACAATCCTTTTTTGTGTGACTCTTTTTCCATACTTGATGATGTGTGATTTGTTTTCCATACTTGATGACGTGTGATTTGTTTTATTGGATTTACACTGGCCTGCAATAAAAAAATCAAAATAATGGATGGTAATAATTTCATAGTAATAAACATAATCAAAATAATTTGACAAATCAAATATTTATCACTACTGGTGGGTACACTTTACACTTGGCCATATTAGTCTACCCTACCCCTAGACTGTCAAATAAATCCTTTTGCAATTCTCCTATTAGTTACAAAAGTTGTTTGGTGTTTTAATATCAAATATTTAAGTACTAGCTAATACTTATGCTAGTATTTTAAACAAAACTGTTGCACGCACTAGTCTAAAGACTATCAATAAGGAATGGTATTGTGATTTGGGTATAATGGTGAGTAAATCATGTATTATCTCCCCTTATCAATTAATTTTTTAACTATTCTCGGTGATATCTTTAAGAACAAACATTAAAACCATCAATTCCTAGAGCACTTTCATTGACCACATTAACCATTACTTTTTTTTACTTCTTATTCCATAATGGGTCGATTTAGAAAGTTTTTCCTATATTCAATTTTTTCATATTACATGTTATACTAGGAGAATTCTCTAGTTTTTTATCAGAAATTTACAACTATTGATAAAAATTAACTTCTTCTAGTAACAGCTCGTTATGGGTTTTAGTCATTGTACCTCTGTTTGAATTACATTATGCAAGTTGTTTACAAATTTTCTACAAAGAATAATAATAAATTTTAAATTATATATAATGGTTAATAGTATAATGTACATTATGGGATTTGAGTTTGGTTGGCATCAATTAATCAAGTTCAAGCAAATGGTTAAATAGCAAAAAATAGAACGGATAAAGTTAGTAGTATAATGCACCAATTTATTTTTATAGTTTTTTGTATTACATCTATGCAAGACAATGAAGAAAATAATTATAAATTAATGATAATCAGTATATCCTGAATAACCAAATCATTAGTTCAAAGCATGGGAATGTTAGTGAGATGCATAATGACTAAATCCTGATGATAATATGTGTGTGTTTAACCAATATAACATTTTTTGGTACAAAGATTATGATTAAATTATATTTTATACCTATCAAGACTAATGATCCAACTATTCTACGCATGATGCATGTTAAGATGAAAGGGTGAGACAATGGAAATGGTCTTTCAAGTTAGTAATAAAACAATGAACCTATAACTTGAATCCCATACACGTACAATTATATTCACATGTACTTTATACCATGATCAAATATAATATACAACTATGTGGTATGCATCCTATGTTGGTTCATATAGGATTGCAAAAGCATGAGGATAATTTCTTTTTTCAACCTAACACAAGCATCCTAAAAGAACCCATGTATGCTTTTAGAATGATTAATTTAATTAATATATATTTAGCTAATAATTATTATTAGTTACGTATTAGTTAATTTATCTAATTACTAATGATTCATAATTACTTAGAATATTTAACTAACTCCTACTTATCATGTCTAGATCCCTTATTAGTTCTTTTTTGCTAGGCTCTCAATCCATTAACAGGATCAAAATCATGGTGCTAAATGACCCTACAAATACTACTCTACACGTAAACATAATCATGGTGATTTTGTTAATCATAACATATCATTTTATGTTCTACTACAGCTTTACTTGTAAGTCCAGTATGGTGATTATAGTTATATAATAACCTTTTTTTTCCTGAATCTCATCTTTTGCTTGCACCGTGTTTTGCTTGTTTTTCAAGAACTTATCCCAATCTTCTTGGCTAATTGTTGATGAATAATTTTCAACCTATCTTCATTACTATTGAATTTTTCATAATAATTTGTTCTCAATTTGCTCTTGTGTCTCCTAAATGACTCAGACATTTTTCTTAAAAAAATGTCCTTTGCATGCGACTTTAGTTCAAAATATATTTGTGAAAATTAAGAGTTATTTATTTAAAAAAGAAGCAATGTGACAAAATATATTTACTGAGAAAATTGAAAGTAGTATACATCAATTTTAGCTTACTAACAATTCAGTCCTAATGTCATTCTTATAATTTTGAGGTACTTTATCCCAACTTTCATATGAGATCGACACATGAATTCGTATTAATTTACCAATTTGATCACCTCTTTTTGCATCTTTTCTAGCATTTTTTGAGATGGGAGCACCATATGTGTTTACATCAACTTTCTCGGGTTGTGCAGAAGATGGTCGCGTAATTGAATGAATTGACATTTCTGTGACTTCTAATACTATAATTCACTTCTTGGTTACAATCCAAATGACCAAAATCACCAATATTTGTTTAAACAACATAAGGACTGATATACTGATGTCATAAAAAGTACTGAAATTGACCATCTAGCATAACTTGAAAGTAAACAACTACATATGTGTAAGTTGTGCATGTAGTAGTTCTGTATGTATATATAGTTCATGCCATTGCCTAACATTTTCTAGAAACTATTTCCTAACTTTTCTTAATAGTGGTTCAGAGTGTGTATTGCTAAAGCAAAAATTCATTTTGTTATACAGTTTGAAACAAAAATTTGATGGTAAATAATGGATACTATTATTTAATTTTTATATCTAATGATGATGATGATGATGATGATGTTAGAATAAAATTATATGAAATGTAGCGAAAACTGTTCTATAAAAATTTCTATTTGTCAAGTATTTTCTTGTAGTGTTAGTTTCTAAGCCTTTGCTTGCAAGAACTTCAAATATTTTTGTTTGATGGAAATTATTTGGTAAATTATGCACCTCACAATAAAAAAGCCTCCATGCATTTTTATGATTGTTTATATCAGCTTTAAAACATATGTATACATAGAAGTCACAAGATTCTTGTGCAAATATAGTTAAAGAAGTTCGAGCATCAAATGTTTAGTCTTCTAAGTTTGTTAACCGAAGAAAAGTTGACGTACAAATTAGCAATATTTAAACTATTTCTTCGTGAACATGTTTATGATATGACTCTGCTTACAAATAGTTTGATGCACAAGGGTAGTCAAAATTAAAACCATGTTAATATGTTATGTATTAGGAATACTATCATGAAACAGTTATTGTACACACATCCTAAAAACAAATGACCGTCTAATGGCATGTCTTTGCAAGTTTCAGGTTCGTGTTTTACACATTATCCTTTGAAATATTTATTTTGTATAAGAGCCAATAACGTGTGATGACATAACCACATTGGACGCCATTTTGAAAATATAGACCTAATATACTAGTTAATATTTCAAAGACCTATGTGAACATGTATAAATTAATTAAGATAACGTTTAGATAAAGTACAACTAATGGTTAAAGTAAAGCTAATGGCCAAACCCACTTCATTGGAACAAATGTTGGGTCTCCATGCGTACTCCATAAAAATATGAGCAACCTATTTCGAACTTACAAAGAAATTTGGGTTGGCAAAAGTTTCATCTAAGACTTCTCTCATTTAATTGAAATTGAGTTTCACAAATGACTTTCACTAAAAAAAATATTGGTCACATAAATTATGACAAGCATAATAAACATTAATAACACACATCAACAAGAAACTTATTTCTACATATACTAATATATAGTGCAGCAATATTTATTACATATACCATTAAAAACTGGCAACCTTAATTTATATTGCTTCAATGACCAGTAAATATAATAGGAGATGTTCTCACTCTCCATTCCCATTCCCTACATAACCTTAAATCATCCAAGAAAATTCATTATCAAGAGATGGCGTACAAGAATTAAATATTATTGCAATTAATTTCAATTAACATTCAAAACAACATATGGCATAAGTATAGACAAAGAGATCCCTTTTCACAAAACAGTTGGCTATCATAAACTTGTTTATTGGTAAAATGAAAATATTCACCTTTTCTCATCCATATTTAGCAATTTGCTATGAGAAATAAACATTTCAATGTAGCTTTTGTTGTGCGTATATCATTTATATGTTTTCATCAACCTATGAAGGTAATCAATTATAGATAACTAGTCGCTATTTAAATTGAACGATGATGTACAACACTGAAATTAGTAATTTACCGTTGAAAAGGATACATCCACTTATATCTACTAGAGCTGCAAATTAATGCTTCATTGGCTAAATGAACCATAAGGTGGATACTGATATCAAAAAATGCACGTGGAAAATATTTTTCGAATACATAGATTGCTTCTACCAAACCAGCCTTTGCTTTTAATTGATGTTCTCTGTTGATCACCTTTGAGCATACAATGTTAAAGAATAGATTTATACGATTTACAGCATTATGCGGATATTTATGTGTGGATAAGAATGTTGAAGTAATACTGGAAGTAATTGTTGCATTATGATGTGGTAATCATGTGACTTCATATTTGTTAGTTTAGGAGGATTGATGCTCACATAGTTTTGGAAGGTAGAAGAGAATTTGCTAGGCACTTTCAGGTGTTTCAAAACGGTGCAAAACTATATCTTTTTTCTTTGCTCAAAGTAAAAGTTGACTCTAGTATGGTTATTTTATTAATTTCAGGGTCTTCCATCACCCACTGTTTGTGTTTTATATCCATGGTTTTCAAATCCTTGTATGCATTGATGTCATCTATTGACTTGTCTTTATGACTCATAATTGTGCTAATGAGATGCTTCGTGATATTCTTCTCCGTATACATAACATCAACATTATGTCGGACCAAATTTGCTTACTAATATGGCAAATCAAAGAGGATGGACCTCCTATACTATCCAGGAACATTTTTAAGCTCTTCTTCATCGGTTTTCATTTTTCATTTTCAATTAATTTCTGGTTTATTTTTATTGACTTTCATCTTGATATTTGCTACCTTCTCTTCAACTTAATAATCAGTCAATGGCCATGGATGATGATTGTAACAAACCACTTTTCCATACAGTGTAAGTTGACAATAAACCACACGTGTCCAACTCAAATTTTATGGAAAAGCAGATAGTTAGTGTGAAAGAAAAAAGGTAGAAGATAGAAGAAACTGAACAAACAGAGAATCTCACAACGTAGCGGAATACCATATATTATTCAACATAATTCTTTACAAAGTCATTTCAAAATAATACATCAGAGTAACACACATACATTCTAACCTAGTACAGTTATAACAGTCTGTCCTTACATAACTGATATAAGATACATATAATACAGCGGAAACAAAATAATAACTAATTATCGGTGAAGCCTCCTACTCCAAGCTCCTCCAAATGCATCTGTAGGAAACCTGAACTACTTGGCTGCTCGTAAAAATTTGAGCACCCAAGAGTTTTAGGGAAAGAAAATAAAACTCCGGGTCAGACATGGGTCTGGTGTGAGTAAACTCAAACAACTGAATTATTAAATTAGAAACTCCTTTGAAATCAAAGGTATCTCGTAAGACCACACCGCACATAAACACGGACAGGTTTTTACCTTACGATAACCAAAAAAACTTTCTATATAAAACCAGTGATATTATAATAATGTCTAAGGGTTCAAAGTAAAATATTAAAATAGCTGGAATGCTTGCATCTCACGTTCCAACATATTTAGTATACAACTAAAACCGTATGGCGCTTATTGGAGAATGGATTCCAACTAATGACTAGGCTACTGGGGTATAGCCCGTCACAGTACACCTCTAGAACAATGTACCGAGATCGTACCTAATGATCCCTACTAACACAGGACCGGTCTACCCCTTACTAGATAATACCGAATATGTCATCACCCTAGTTGTTCCAAACCTTTATGGAGCTCTCTGATGCACAACTAAATCTGTAAATATAAGTGGTCATCTAGAAAGGTGATGACATACCTTTGATGGGTGCGACCCAACTAGCCCTGCTGCATCTCCCTTGTTTTAGTCATTCCCGGTTGATGAGGCTTGAGGCTACGTTTTACCTTTCACATATAGCACTTTCTGTTGGAATGCTAACACTACCCTCCAGGCATCAATGCAGTGCTAGTATTCATCCATACAAGTTTGTTCTGGGACTGAACTAAACCGAAGGCACTACTTTCTATTACATCCATTACGGGGAATCCCTCCCAAAGAAAATAGAAAATATCCCTTGCAGTTTAAAACTCCATCTTGATTCCATGCTCTCCAAGATGTCTTCAACACGAAACGTTGAGTTGGATTGAAGTGGTTTTCGGATAACATATCTGATCCCGGTCTCTTCGAAACAACTTTCGATAGTCCCGGTAAACTCTATCTCAGTTCTCTAGGAAATAAGTAGACGATGATAAGAGCGGAGTTCACCTCCTAACCGTTTATGGATGGATTTCCTTATCATTTGTCCTAGAAGGATGAACGAGTTTATACTACAGTATAGCACTTCCGACGGTAACTGAACCATATAATTCCCATGTTTCTCCTAGATATTTCCGAAGTTACGCTTTTATCCAGATTTGATAGTCGGTTATTTAACTATCAAATAATCAAACATCCAATTATGGTTTAATTTCCATATGGGATCCACTAAGCCTTTATTAATTCTCTTTAATTAATAAAACCAACTTATAAAACTTGATCAAAAGATCTTTTCAAAACACTATTCTCAAACTCCTTACATTTCCTTTTATACTTGGAAAACATTTATACACTTATCTCAATGTTATAAGCATATTACCAAAACATTTTACTTGTCATGCTTGAACAAAATCATATACTAATCTTATCAGTATAAGTATATTTACAAACTTTTCAAGGTTTTCTTCTTTTCAAATCCCATATTAAATAACTAAACAAGTTTCATTTTTAAAAGCTCGTCTCATATTTCAGTTAGATTATAGCTTCCAAAATAAAGTCATAACCCACCTTTATAAACCTTTAAGTTCGTTTATAAAACCTCTTTCCAAATCTCTGAAATGACTTATAAATTTTCTTCCTATTTAAAAACTTCTTATAAATCTTCTTAAAGAAATCCTTTATAAAATATCCTTTATAAAACATCATTTGTAATCACCTTTATAAACCTTTGGTTTAAGTAAACTCCTTTCTATAGACATGTTATCATTTATAAATAGCTTGTTAAAATAATTATATAACTTGCAAAACCATTTATAAATCCTTAACCTCAAATTGGTTAAAGGATTAAAATAAGTTTAGAATCATACTTTATAATTTCAAAACGAGGCTTAGAACTCCCAATGGTACTAATTTAGGTTACCATTCAATCTCAATTGAATTCCAATTCACTAACAGTTATTTACATAGGTCAACATGTATGTAAATATAACTCATATCAAAGCAGGGAATAACATGTCAATATGAACTAACTATCATATACATGTCCGAATAACATAATAGCAGGATGGTGATTTGTCCTGCTAAACAGATGTCCAAACAAATCAATCCATTAATAGCGGAATGGGGATTTATTCTGCTAACACATGTCCACATGGATAAACAAACAATCAAACAAACAATTTATAGCAGAATGAGGATTTATTCTACTAACACATGTCCACACAAACAAACAATCAGCTTATAGCAGAACCAAAAATTTATTCTACTAACACATGTCCAAACAACCCAACAATCTACGTTATAACTCATCACAGTTATATGGTTTCTTAATGGTATCAACACCTGAATCACTTGTATTCAAAATCATCTTTTAGAAAGAAGTACCTTAAAACAAATTTAATTTTGGAAACTAAAGGATTTAAAACCCTTTATAAAATAATTAATTATAAGTTAAATCCTTATTTAAATCATAACTAATTTTAATTAAAACTTAACTTAATTTAATTAAATAGTTAAACAATAATTAACTCTTAATTAAAACCAAATTAATCCTTTATAAGTTATTAAATAATTAATTAAACCTTTATTAATAATTAAATATTAATTAATCTCAATTAATTAATTAATTAATCTTTAATTAAACTTAAATAATAAATTAAACCTTTAATGAATAATTTATTATAAATTAAACCTTAATAATATATAATTAAAAATAATTAAATCTTGATTAATAATTAACCTTATACTTTAATTAAATTAATTAATAATTTATTAAAATAAATCTTAGCTTTAAAATATAATTAATTAATAGCTAATCTTCATTTAATTATAATTATTAAACCTTGTTTAATCCTTAATTAATTATAAATTATTAAAAACTTAATTAAATAAAAATTCGTTATTAAAACTTAAATAACTTCCTAAACATCATTATGAAGTTTATAAAAACTCTTCTTAAACCAATTTAAAGTGTGAAAACTTAATTTTTAAAAATCGGACTTTTTATTGAAAATGCATCCATAGCGACTATCGCTATGGATGCCATAACTTTCAAACTCGATTAATTTTCAAGTACCCTTTAAAACCCTAAGATTAAATTACTTGCTAACTTAACATAAAGCTTTTGAAACAAAACTAAATGTTAGAAAACATCACGAAACTTTTTGTTAAAAACAAAGTAAGTAAATCAAATTTTAAACCCAAGGAATTCCTATGTCACCTAACAAGTTCAAGTGCTAATTTCCGAGAATACGTCACATACTCATTCCTATACATCCATAACATATCATCCATCATATCATAAGCCAAAAATCACCTCTTTTAAAATCAACACATCGCTTAAACCTTTCAATACACAAATCAAATCTAAGCCACAACTAGCAACATATATATACATTCAAACCATATAATAATCCATCCAAAAACTAAGTTATTTTACCACCAAATATTTAATATATATATAAAGGTAAAGACTTTCCCAAAAAGTAAGAAGTTTACTCACCAAAAGTCTTTGAAGACTTGAAATACTTTAGAACTCGCAAAGCTTGAAAATTCACCAAAAACAACTCGAAAATAGGTCATTTTGCACGCGACGTTTGTATCCTTTTCTCTCGGAATATGATAAAATGGTCCAAGTAATAGTTTTAGATTATGCTTTTCTCTATCATTTAAAAATAATAATTACTCAAAAAAGTTAAATTTTGAGGAAGTTATGGATGAAATAAGACGAGCTATTTTCGGACTTGAAATTCTGGGTGAAAAATTGCTTTGCAAAGATTTGATGTTTTGACATAGCTATGGTCAAAAATGGATAAAGTGGTCTAAAGAAAATTTGTAGCCATTAAAATTTCAGATGATTTCAATAAAATAAAATCTTGATTTGAGCTAGAGATGAGGATGAAATGGCTGAAAGAAAAGGAGTGAAAAAGAGAGGAAAATGAGGGCTATTTATAGCAAAGTGTTCATGTCCAAGGTCACATCAACTTCTTTCTTCCCTTACTTGTCACATCCTCTTCCCTCTTTAGTCATGTCTTAGGTTTAATGATGGTTAATGATGGTAGTACTAATGAAATGACAAGAGCTTAAAGTGTAATTATGTATATATATATAAGTATATATATATATTACATTTTAAAACTATGTCTTGTCACATCACTTGCTAAACATAATTAACATAAGATAATATATTCATAAGTGTATTATTACATAGTTAATTATCAACTATATATGTGTACATATGGTGCACAAAGATGAACAACGTTCCCGATAACTTTTTGGAAAAACGTTCTCCGGTCACATTTTCTGTTTTTCTACGAACTATTTAATTTGATAAACAAATTTTGAAAACAACTTTACCATCATTATTAATTAATTAAAATGAGTTTAATTATCTATAAAAATTCATTTATTGACTATATAAAATATATATATATATATATAATTGCCTAGTTTAAGCGACCAAACCCCGGGTCTTTACAATAATGATGTTCTTATTTGTTATAGAAGTTTGCCTTACCGTCTCAAAACTTATGGTTGAAAGAAAGAAATCTTCAATGTCTCATGTAACATATCTTCTTACTTTCAGGAAGATAATTTGGACAAGTGTCTTCTCCTCAAATAGGACATGCAAAATAGTCGTGAGTTGTGCACCTAGATAAAGTCCCAAGTGCAGAGTGATCATGAATTGCCCACAACACCCTAGCTCTCATTGTGAACTCAGATTTATTAAATGAATCAAATGTAATAACTCCTACCTATAACTGCTTTAACTTGTCTATCAATGGTTTGTAAATTAACATCGATATCCTTCCTTGGTTTTTTGGCCCAAAAATCAACAATGTCAACCCTAAAAATTCTAATTTTCATGCATATGGATAGAGAAAGATTATAGGTTCCTACAATTACTGGACAACAAATGTAACGGTTAAATAGAGAAGCATGTGGATCGAAACCATCTGTCGCTATTCCAAACATGACATTTCATGGCTCAACATCAAACGTTTGGTTAAACGAATCAGTAGCTCGCTTTTGAGAAGTGTCACATGGGTGACATATTATAGTTGGACCAAACTTGGCATGACCATGCCAAGTCATCATGTCTGCTATCCATGGTATAGTATACATTCCTTATTCTAGAAATTAAAGGGAAATTTCTCAACATCTTTTGAGTTACTTTGGTGGCTCTTTCTCTTCATTGAATGTTGTCTTATATCTTATTTCATTTTAAATTGTACAAGAAACTCTGTTTGCATCATCTTTCCAGTATAATGTAGTAATTAATGCATGCATCATAAGTTTTGTAATTCATCCTAACTTGTCTAATCATCTTCTACATGTTGGGGTACTTTGTCGGTAGCGTGTTACCTTCAAGGAGTAAATCCTTTATAAATTCAAGGAGTGCAATCATACCATTGTCTAAAAAGCTATATTGGATTTTCAAGCACTTTAGTTCTACAATGGCATATAATTTTGTTATCCCTTTTTGGCATGAAGGATACAATGGCTTTTATGCACTACCAAAAAGTGATTTATACTTCTTACTTCGATTGGTCTGCCAATCGACATCAACCATAGACGATTACCTAATATTATCAAGCAATGAACTTGTAGGACGAAAATGATGTAATCTACCAGCATCATTGATCAAATCTTTCATCCTTGGATGTTCAGATTCATTAGTACTTATGGCATGGCTAACTGGTTGTTTTTGCTTCTCCGTCAACCGTTCCCTATGAAAATGCCATACGGTATATAATTGGACAATTCTCCATCTAAGCAGACGATAATGAATGTCATCCAATTTAATCTTTATTTTAATATTTTCACACTGTATGTAAGTACATGAATAGATTTATTTATTACCACCATTTTCTACAACGAATTCGATAAACTTCTGCATTTTTTTCATATATCGTGTAGTTCTTCGATCGGATTCTTTCATCCATTGTTTGTCTATACTAGAAGTCATATTGCACTGTATATATCATATATACTATATCGTCAATTATTATTCTACTAGCTCATTGTATTTTCTACCACATATACAAACACATAACACAACTCAAACTTGTTTAACATATAGTTCACTTAAATGCATAAATTAAATACAGTTGCACCTTATCCAGCATTTTAAATGTCAGATAAGCAGACAAGAATACTAAGTTATATTATTTTTGAACGGTTATCTAGCATTTTAAATGTCGCATAAACCATCGCCCAAAGCAAACCTAGCCAGCTCCTCAAACTACAATACAACAAATCTAAAATTCAATAACTTGCGTATTGGTGAGATTTTTCATCCTATAACACCTCGATTGATTAAGCTAGAAACTATAAAATGCTGATTGGAAATTTTGAATCAACAAACATAACTTAAGTTAAATGTGGCTTTAGGAGGTGACTATGTCGTTGAATGCTTACACAGCTCTGTAGCCGCACTCCAACTGCTTGTTAAAATGTCGAATTCATTTTGTAAAGAAACCATGATTTACAGTCTAATGCAACATGAACAAATAATAAAGCATGACAAAGAATGGACATAGAAATTTTTTAAGTTGTTAGATTTTAGAAAATCCTATGTCCACGGGTCAAATCCTTCATATATTCTTCTTCTTCTTAATATAAGTTTTTTCTTGGGCATTCCCTGTATAATACAATCCTCTCTTTTTTACCTATTTGACTTTCTTTTTTTGAAACGTAGAAAATGATTGGACAAAAGATCTCTCATCTATCCTCCAGCCACTTTTGTTTATAGTGTAGAAGATGGGTTGCCTATTGCCACAATCACCACTTATCTGTTGCTTCAATCTCTGCCTTTAGATTTTTCCACTTGTCATCCATTTGCACTAGTTATCTAACATGCCTGGATTGCTGACATGTGTTTGGCATGACATTTGAGTTTTGGCGATAAAACCCAAAATTAGAGCAGAGACTTGAATTTAGGTAGGTTATGCATTCCTGATCCGGCGAGGTGGATGGTCTATACGTCATCTTAGGATGGTAAAGGAACATACTTTTTGGCTATAGGGTGCGGCCGTCATATTCAAAGTGAGGTTGTAGTGATTAGTGCACGATATTTACCTAATACCATGGCGCTCGCATTTTGGTTGTTTATCTGATTCGCACTTGTTTGTTTAACATCGTATTAGGGTGAGATTGTACTGCTCTGCCCTAGTTTGGGCACCGGATTATTATGCTTGCAAATATGACCTGAGCTGGCTATGATTAAGGTTGACCTCATGGTTGATATGTATAGGTCATTGATAAAGGAGGAGGGGTTGGTATCTCTGTTGTCTGGTTGTAAGTGTGGATCTGCGTTGGAGCGCTATTTGAGTGGCCCTATAAGCAGCCCTATGGAATGCTCTTGACTCCTTACGGTACTGCTTAGGTTGCCATAAACATGTGCAGTGCAGATCTGTTCTTCAAGGTGCTAGAAAAGTATGATTTTTACTCACAGCGCAGTTTGGTTACCCATGCTCTTTGGCTTGTATGCACCATGTATCATCACTCATGCGCAACCTTGTTTGACTGGGATGCATTTTATTATCCAAGCAGCATATTACATGGTTGCGCAGTATCTATGTTTTGATTACGTGGCTACGGGATATCTATGTTTTGCTTTGGCTTTGTACATTACAATTATCTCCTGCTCCCTTTAACTATGTTAGATGTTGAGGAATATGACATAATATTGAAACTTAAGGGATGGGCGCACATCTGATATCTTTGCGGCTTCTCTTTTGAGCACAGTATTTCATCCACTTTCTGCTTATTTGGGTTGCGGTTCCTCTGGATAAGATTAATGGTGGTTGTTGGAGGCTAGTTCGTTGCACAGTATCATTTGGACCGCTTTGATTCTAGCTCTTCTCAACTTGATTTTAATTGCAGGGGTTGCTTTCTCGGTTCTGTACCTTATTCATTTCTGTTTATGATATTGCAAGAAATTGCGGGTGTAACGACAACCTTATTAAAATTAGAACTAGTAACACTCCTTATCCATAGTAATAGTGTCATTATCAACTTATTATTATATTTTGTTTTCAAGTCAGTATATTCGAAGAATAATCTGGTATAGATTATATAATGAATTCTATGGAACATCTAAAGTGAGTATCTTGTTTGATTTTAAAATACTTGTATTTTATATAATTGGCATGTTATGTTTAATTTCATTGAGTTATAAACCAACACACTTATTGCGCATATATGCACACCACACCATTTATTCTACGTCGTTTTGTTTTCTTTTGTTCAATTCATGTCAAAAGGACAATTACAAATAACATAATCATATAGCAACATTAATAGCTTTATATTCATAGAATTTAATTCATGGAAAATTATCTTTTAGAATTTAATTAAGGTTACTATAATCAAAGGTTCATACATCAATTTATGATTTGTATTTAAATTTTTTCCAATTTCCCTCATTCCTTATTGTGAGCATTTTCATATATACTCGCTTCATCAATTTTTAGACATTTATTGAATAACATCTATTATTAGCTCATAGTTTAATTCTAAATGAGTTAAACTAAAAGGAAGAATATATGTAATTTACAAAATCATATAAATAATCTATAAGATTTGAGCAATATTACTGCCACTAGTATGAATTTTCACTATTTGTGTAATCAAAGAATTTGAATTTGATTACTCTGGCAGTTTGTATTATAACCAAATTTAAAAGAAATCTCCTATTAAAATTTGATTACTCAATGCCTTTTATTTCCTCGGTCAAAAACTTCGTAATATTTGGATCGGGGACTATATGCAAATCATAAACTTTTTTCACACATTGAAATTCTACATACTCCAACATAACATCATTTTATATACACACATATCAAACATATAAACCAGAACAAGATTATCCATAAATTAGTACAAAATCGACGTGAATGATGATGGAATTGAAGAAGTAATCGATTTTACCTCATATGAAAGAAATAACTTGGCTGAGAATGATCGCTTGATGATACTCAATCGATTGGTTGAACATAATGCCAAGCTTAAGAATTGAAGATGGAGATGAATTGGTTTTGCATGAGTTTAAATAATAATGTTTTCGAGAGAAATGTAAGGGCATAAAAAAGCGGGCAGTAAAAATAATGTAAATTTTTCTCCCTGAGATAATGTGAAGGAGAAAACATTAAAAATCCAGTAAAGCAAAGAAAAAGAGACTCGATTTTAATAGTATAGGATAGATATGCAAACTCTTAAATATTCATGCAACTATATTATATAGAAAGTTGATTACATATTAGACACAAATTATTTAAAATGCACACTTCTTTGTATTGGGCAATTACATTCTACAAAATATTAAGCATTCAATTACTTTTCTGGGAAACTCATAAACATCATTTTCGGTTTAACATTTATATTAAATTTTGAAATTACCTACAAATAAGATAAATATTTTGTAAATTGTCAACTTCGTAATCTTGTACAAAAGTATAATATAATATAAAATAATAAAACTATACATTTTGGGTTCCAAAAAACAATGTATGCTTAATTTGTTAGACTATTCCTTCTTCCAATATTTACAATCTTTGATCAACATGTAAAAACACAATAATCATATGATGTTTTTTTAATAGAGTAAATATGAAAGACAATTATGGTGTTCTATTTTATGTTGTCTTTCGAACTAATTGAAAATAAATCAATAGTATAATATACTACAGTGCACCACTTTAATTAGTTGGCAACAAATGTAATGAACTATACATGGACAACATATAGTTGACTAATCATAAAGTAACATTAAACATTAATGGTTTAATACATTATTGTGCATTGCTTTAATGTCTATGCACGATCGACCTTGAGATTTAACTGCAAGTGCGAGAGAGAGAAGAGAGCGGAAATAAGGTGTAGCGTGATGGGGGAAGAACTAGGACGTAGCTTGATTAGGGCCGAGTGAGAGAGAGGGTATGGTGTATTCTATTTTGGAAAAGTAATTTGAGCATAATCTGTTCGGAACGGGCATATTGTAATTTGAGGGTAGTGTACACAAAGGGGTCACAAAAATAATAAAGGAACTTTGTAACAGCCTTGAGCCATTGCAAAATTGTAACGGCTTGTAGCCGTTACCATAAATTTTGCAATCGCTCTGAACCGTTGCAAAACTACAATGGCATAAATCCGTTTCTAATTTTCCGCATGAAACGTTGCAAATTTACCCATATGGTGTAGTGACCCCTTTTTTCCTATGTTATTTAAACACCTTTAGCCACTCTCTTCTCTTATGTTATTCTAGGTTTTGAGCCGCATCACCCTCCCATGAACCTGGCCAAAATACTCCCCCTCTCTCTCCATTGATTCAAGCAATAAAATAAAAATTCAATTAAAATCTTTATAACGATGTGTAGTTTCTTAATCAGGTTATGCCTTTTGGAAGTGTTGAATAGAGATTCAAGTGGAGTTCTTAGATTTAATACTCAAGGAGTATTCTCTAAGCAATTACAAGGTATTATTCATATTTACAGTTTACACATATATGTGTTTTATCATCACATGTTTTATCCATAGTTAGAGTAGTTCTATTATCACAATCACAAATCTCTATAAATAAGTAAGTTTATACATATATTATGGTTAAAATTTCTTTATATATATATATGTATATGTATGTATATGTTTGCACGTATGAATTTGGCCATGGAATTAAAAATAATTTTTCCTGTTAATTTTTAAAATATTGACGATGTTTGAAAGAGGCTTTAAACAAAATTGTTTTGATTTACACAAGGACAAAGCATATACTATATATGTGTGTGTATATTAAATTATATATATATTTATTTACATATATGTTATTGTTTTTGGAAAAGGGGAATTACAATTCTATGTATGTATATATATAAATATTATATATATATATATTATAACATAATATATTATTTTAGTATGTATGGATACTAAAGGAAATACATACTTAAATAAATATATATTTTATAAATATAAATTATGCATACATACATCATGAAATTGTTTTTCAAAATTATAATTTTTATAATTTTCGTACAAATTAATAAAATTAAATAAAATTATTTTAAAATCATGAGATTTTTTTAAAAATGTTTATCTATTGAAAATATTTTGTGGCTATATATGTATGTGTGTATGTAGGTATTTATATTTTATACCTTTACATTTTTAAACATATGAAGTTGTTGTTATGTGATTTATAAACAATAAGCTTAATAGATATTTATATTAATATACATATATACACACACACATATATATATATATATACAAAGGTATTCACATATCAAAAAAATTATTTTGTATATATGTGTGTGTGCGCGCATGCACACATACACATACACATAGACATATATATATATAGACTAGATATAAATCATTACAAGGTCATTTAAATTTGGAATTTGAAATTTAAGTTTGAATTTAAATTTTAAAACTATTAATATTTGTATTTAATTTTTTAATGTTTTGTAGTTTTATATACATTTAAGAATATATATACACACTCGCATACACATATATACGTAAATTTATATAATTATAAATACTATTTTATTTCATATTTAAATATATATACACACACATGTTTATATATTAGGTAACACATATGTATACAGAGGGGCTTACTTGTTCGTTTCGATGTAAATCCCAACACCTATAAATGGACATAGTAAACCATATACACTGTAAATGTTGCACGTGCACGTACATACACCTATGTATATGATACACATATTTACATCATATAATTCACGTGCAACATCAAAATAAAACTCCAGCTACAAAATAAATAAAATAGTGATTTTATTTCAAATTAATTAGATAAGATCCAAATGAATTTAGACTTCATAAGCTTAACAAGATCCAAAATGGTAAAAAAAATTGAAATTCACATATTTTGCCTGCTTCATGTTGGGCCAATTCCTTCAATGTTATCAGAGCCAAATTGCATATGTCATCTACATTAGTCGTGTTAGGGCTAACTAATTAAACTTTCCCATTTAGTAGGATGTCTAGAAAAATTATGTCTAGGCTTGGGTTTAGGTAACCAACTACCCCCTCCCTGTTTGTCGGTTTGACTCGAAAGGTGAACTGAGCCTAAATGTCACTCCTAATAGAAAAGGCCGAATTTGAATTGGGTCTTGGGATTATTTTTAAAAAAAAATTGAAAATTAAAATAAGATTTAAAAGTTAAATTTAAAATATGGATTACATTATAGATCTTATGATGTGATTTTCAAATTGGTTTTGAAAACTTAATAAATTGTTTTCGAAAATTTATGATTGTTAATAAGATTAACAAATCAAATAAATTAATTATACAATCAATCAATTAAAGTATATATGTACAATATATAATGATATATGTTACATTGTCTTGAATGTTCAAGATGATATAAGTATATGTGTACATACATAAGAAATTTTCAAACTTAATATTTAGTAAATATTGTTTAATTAAATAAGTTTGTTAAGCGGTTAATTAACAAATAATATATATATGTGTGTGTGTGTATGACCATAAATGTTATGGTACACATATTCAATTATTATGTTTAATTGCATAACATAAAATTAATTAAAATATTAATTAATTAAATTAAATTAATAAGATTTAACTAATATAATATTATACATAAGGTTATTATATAAGTTAATTAAATATAAAAGTTATATAATGATTAAAAATTATATAATATGAATGTATAATCAAACATGGAACAAAAGGAAACCCTAAATAGACTTAATAGACCAAAATTGTCACGAACGGAAATTTTCGACCTCCGAAAATCGACATCAATACGTCCACTATATTACATGAAGAACAATCGAATGCCAGAAATACTAGATCGTTAGGGAAAAGAAGAAAGAGGTAGAAGAAGGAAATAGAAATAACAACACAGAATCTCACAATCACAACGGAACAATATATAATAGATAACAACTGATCTTTATACAAAAAGAACTATAACTATTTTTATACATTACATCATCAGAGTACAACACAAATCAATAGCACAATACTCGACAGTTATAATAACTTGTCCTCATAAAAGCTGAATACACAGCCTACAATACACAGCGGAATATAAATCAGATACGTGAAATACGCCTTTGCCATCCAGCTCGTCTTCTGAGCTCCATAGCATCCTATCTTGAATCTATAATACTCGGTCTGAACCGAGCATTATAATAAAATAACACCCGAGTCAGTCTGGAAAACCAGCGTGAGAAAACACACTCAAATTGAATTATTAAAGTTATCGAAAACCTTTGAAAAACAAAGGTATCTCGTAAGACCACGCCACAAATAAACACGACGGGTTTTTTACCTTACGATAACCAAAACATTTCATATCAAAATCATCTGATATTACAATAGTTTCTAAGTACATATACTTATTCAAATAGCTGAAATGCTTGCATCTCACGTTTCAGCATAGTTGGGCACAATCAAAACCGTATGGCGCTTATTGGAGAATGGGTTCCATACGAATGACTAGGTATTGGGGTATCACCTGTCACAGTACACGACTAGAACAATGTACCGAGGACCACGTCGGGTTCCACTGTCACACAAGACTGGACTATCCCTAACCTGGATAGACCGAATATGCTGTCAGCCCGGGTGTTCCCACCCTTTCCGAGCTCCTTCCATAAATCGTAGTAATAAAATCCGAGGGTATCTAGAAGGGTGATAAACATACACTAATTGGGTGCTACCCACTTAGCCTTGCTACATCTCCCCTGCATTTCAATCATTCCCGATTGATGAGGCTAGAGGCTACGATTACCTTTTTAAGGAATTTTTCACTTAGAATGCTCATTGTCCCCAAATGACAATGTTCTGATAGCATTCATCCATACAAGTTCGTTCCGGGTCTGAACGGAACCGAAGTCACTACTCCTACTACATCCATTTTGGAATAATCCTCAGGATTAGTAGCGATTAGCCCTTGCACTTCACTACTCCATCTTCGACTCCATGCTCTTGTCTTCGTTTTGAAAGCGTACTCGTTGGATCGAAGTGGTTTTCGGATAACAAATCTGATCCCGGTCTCTTCAAAACAACGTTCAATATTTCCGGTAAACTCAACCCCGGTTCTTTGGGAAATAAGCAGACGAAAATAAGGTCGGAGATCACCTCCTAACCGTCAGTGAATGGATTTCCTTATAAACGTCCTAGAAGAACGAAATGAGTTTATACGTACAGTATAACACCTCGAACGGTAACTGTACCATATAATTCCCGTATTTCTCCTAGATATTTCCAAAGTTATATTTGGTTCATATTTGATAGTCGGTTATTTAACTATCAAAAATCAAATCATTCAACCAAATATTTTATTTTCCCATTGAATAACTCCAAATCCCTTTTATTTTAATTTTATTAAATTAAATCACTTCACCCAAAATATATGTACTTAAACTTATTGAATTTAGTAAATTCACCAACTATCCCTTCCAAATGTATATTTGAAACCCCTTTTCAAAAATAATATGGAAAATACCACTGCGGTATCAAACCATGGATTCATAGTTCAATGATTACATCTCTACCCCAGAGAAATTCAAGACGTAACTGCAGGCACTCACTGCCTCCAATTTCGCCATGCGAGTATACCAATACTTTCCGAAAACTTTATTTAAAGATTTTGAAAGTAATACTTATGAAATTTCTATAATAATTTTCCAAGTTAAACTCTAGGCAAAACTACTTTTTAAATAAAGTTATTATATAAATAATATTGAATATTAAATAATTTATCCCTTTTAAAATAATACTAATTAATTCTTTAAATAAAAATTAAATCAATTCAACCATTTATAAAACTACTTAATTAATACTTAAATATACTTTTAAACAAATTTTGAACAACAAAATAAATTAAATTTTCTAGTTAATGCTTAAAAATCTTTCTTTTAAAATAAACTTAACTTTTCCGGAAAAATATAATTTCAACTCCAATATAGCTAGCCTAATTATTTATAAATCCCTCTCGATTTATTCCCAGTTTAATTTATGTTCCAATTCCATAAATTTCCTTTTTCACATCTCTAAAAATAAAATTACTATTTATTTTTAAAACAATTTGCCCATCTCCTTATAAATTCCCACCGTGAATTTATAATTTCAAATTATCCACTGATAATTACTTCATTTTATTTTATAAACTTCGTTTATAATTTCCATAGTCTCATCTCCCATTTATAACGGTTTCACAACACTTAATTGATTTTAAATCAATTTTCTAAATTAAATTCCATCTTTAAATTAATTTCTTAGTTAACTAAATTTATCCAAAACTCACTAATTCCAGATTCACTTTTTTTTATGATTTAAAATCTTATTTAAAACTGGGACATCAATTTCATATTTTATTTTCAAAATTCCCCTTTTGTTTTTCCCAAACTATTTAAAATCCAAAATTTAAAAATACATTCTCTTATACTTAAAACAATCTCGCTTAAGTTCTATTTTTTTAAAACAAATTCTTTAATTCACTTTTATTCAAAAATCTTTATTTTTCCATATTCCGAAATTATTAAATAAGATTTTAAAATCAAACTATTTATTTTTTTCCCAAATTCATTACTTTTTAATTTATCCAACTTTACTATAAATATTTTACTTTAAAATTCCCCTTTTTATTTTCCTTTAAAAATTCAATATTCATATTTTTGATATTTTAAAATGCCAAAAATATATCCAGCAATACCATAGCATTCAATAAATTCAATTTACAAAATAATCTATCATAGATTATTCAAATAAATCATATCGCTAAATATGAAAATGATTTCAACATTTTTGAGGAATCCAGTTGGATTCCTCCAACCTATTTCCCTGCGTCCACAGATGTTAGCACAATAAAAAATGCCAATCCCACTTCGAGGGGGATATCGCGGTACATAGGTTCATCCGCTATTATGCGGGGCGTATAGTGTCTCATCCGTTATATTTATGTGGGAATATCAATCACTCCAATATATATACTACTATATATAACATCCCATTCAACTGATAAAAATATATCAATTCAACTGATCGGTCAATAATTAATTTTACTACTAAAATTAATTACGATAAATCCAAAATTGAGTGAGATTAACTCACCTTTGATTTTTATCGCTTTCGCGTTCCGTTTTCAACTAAATTCCGATGCGTTTGAAATTATCTGAAAATTTTGCAGGCTCCAAATCCACCCAAACTGATTCCTGTGCGTAGATGATGATGATACGATCCCGACGCAACTTGAATTATCCGAAACGGACCTCGTACGCAAGAGATATAAATTTTACAAGTTGATGAGATTTTAATTTAAACTTAAACATAAATTTTAATTTAAAAACTTTAAAACCATACCCAAAAAAAACAAGCCCGACCCGCTACCTTTCTTTCCCCCCTTTCTTCTTCCCTCTTTTTATTCCTGTGCACGAACACACATTCCAGGCTGTGCACGCAACGATGATACCGAGCTCCGCTCGACGAAGCGACACTCAGACTTCACCAATCTCCTCCCTGCGAAAATCTCGACCTTCCCACTACCCTAAATCAGAGCTCGATCCTCATAGCCAACCGCGACTCGATGTCCTTCCCCTCCCCATACGCGACATCACCACCTCCAAACCATGATCGAGCTCCACAAAAATCTAACCCTAGGTGCGCCCAGTCACTACAACGTCGCCATGCCCTTCGTTCACCAAATCGACCCATACGGCCTCTCAAAACCCAAACCCAAGATGCAATAGCCTCCGACATCAAAAATCAATCAACTAAAATCATCGCCGAACCACAAAATTCTTATACCAGGTTGAAGAGAAATGAAGAACTAGATTTTTGGAGAGAAGATCGGATTTTTCAATCGAGTATATAAAGAGAAGCTATTTTTTTGAAATCCTGCCATTTTTTTCCTTTTTTGTTATCAACTGTGTTCGGCCTGGAATGTTTAAAAAGGTGAAAAAGGAGGGAAACGTGTTCAAACAGGCCATCTACAGTGACTGAAGTGAAGTGAAAAAAGTTGACGTGAATATAAATGTCAACCAATATAAATATATATTTATTTAAATTTTAAATCGTCTCGAATCTGCAGCTTAAAATTTCGACCTCCTATCGAGGCATGCCGCTAGTCGTTTATAACGTTATACCCCTATTCCGAACGCAATTGAAAAGGTTTCAAGTCCTAATTCGATCGTATGGAGAAGATAGCTTTTTGGACCCAATTATTATATTGAATTTTCGATATGAATTTCAGCGCGTTTATATCCCGTATGGCCAAACGATAGCTCCAAACACTACGGAATTTGAAATCCGATAATAATACACTATTACGGATCCAATGGAACTTGTTTCGTCGAATTTCGAGACTGTGCCCCGGAAGGCTATTTTTATATGTCAATTTAAACGATATATTTTTAAAACTGAACAAATCACTTTTAAATTCAATTTTAAAAGTTCTATTTCCTTCATTGTTATAAATATAAATTTTATAAGCCTTTAAATTATTTTTGGCAAGTTCGAAACTCCAGATTCCATATTTTATCCAATTTCCAATTATTAAATTCAATAATTAAATTATCCAATAAATCTTTATATTTGAAATTCATGTTAAAAATTAACTTTTAAATATTTAAAATCAATTAAATATTACAATTTCAAATATCCAAAATTCCGGGTCATTACAAAAATGTATTTATGGTACATTTACCGTGATTTCTGATATGTATGATACTTGAGTCACGAGAGTATTTCATAAGAAATACATTATTCCATAAGTCGTTATCACTCTAAATGAATATATTGAAGATTATGAATCTTCAATATAAAGTTGTCCTCTACTATTTATATATTAATAAATTACATGCATTCTCTCTGTATGTTGAGCAAACTCAAGCTAGAGATGTCATGTGTAGTATCATTAATATATTGAGCATACGAGGTTAGATAACTATATGCATTTGTTGAGAAAACTCAAGTTACATATACTATACTTAGGTCGTCGTGAAATGATAGGTATGTGTAACAACCTCCATATTTTACGATTTGTATATTTAAAGGTTTAATTTAAATATAGCATCGTTAGTCGGATTTTATTCCGAAAAAGTCACTATTCGTAGAAGAACAGTCGAATTAGTGAAAAGTCTATGTGGATCGTGCTATTTGGAAGTGCCTATTTGAAAACACATTCAAACAGAAATTCAGACGTCTGAAATGGGTCGTTCAGACGTCTGAAATTGCTCGAGTCAAACCAAAAAGGAAATAGGCTAAAATTGCCATTTTCAGACGTCTGAAATAAACGATTCAGACGTATGAATATTGTACTAGACAACATCTGTTTTTCCAGATTCAGACGTCTGAATTGGAAATTTCAGACGTCTGATTGAAGAAAGACAACTCATATTTTTCCAGATTCAGACGTCTGGTTTGGAAATTTCAGACATCTGAATGAACGTTGGATCAATTTGCATAAGGAACTCAATTTGCATCAACAACGTTGGCTCGAGTTCTTTGCATCTTATGATCTTGATATTTTTTATACTTCCGGAAAGGGCAATCGTGTTGTCGATGCTCTTACGCCGAGAGCAGCAAGCGGTTGTTTCCATTATGATATCCGAATGGAGTGATCTCGAGACTTTATCCACTTGTGAGATTCGAGATCGTGAACCCAATTCATGTTCATCTCTTGTCTTGTGTAGCCTTGAGGCTCATCCTTCTCTTTTGAACCGCATCCTTGAAGCTCAATATTAAGATCCCAAATTGGCTTTTCTTAGCCAAAGTTGTAGGGATCCAAATATGGTTGATGGTTTGAAAGATTTTGAAACCAATGCTCGTGGTGGCATTCGAAAATTTGGTAGACTTATTGTGCCAAATATTTGTGATCTTCGTAAAGACATTTTAGAAGATTCTCATCGTTCTAAATTTACCATTCATCCTGGTAATAGTAGCGACTTTATTATTGGGATGGAATGAAATCTGATATTGCTAACTTCATTAAGCGTTGCGTGACTTACCAACTCGTTAAGGCCGAGCATCAAAGGCCTGGTGGGTTATTGCAACCTTTGGACATTCCTATTTGGAAGTGGGATCAAATTTCCATGGACTTCATTTACGGTCTTCCTAGATTCTCGTTCGGGTCATGACAGTTTATGGGTAACTATAGATAGACTTGCAAAATCCGTCCATTTTATTCCTGTTCGATCTAATCGGACCGTACTTTTTTTGGCTAAACTCTATGTCAGATTAAATTGCATGGAGTTCCTACTTCTATTGTTAGCAATTGTGATCCATTATTTTACTAGTGGATTTTGTTAAGGCCTTCAAAAGCTTTGGGAACAAAGCTTAATTTTAGAACCGCTTATCATCCTTTGTCCGATGGAATAACCGAGCGTGTGAATCAAATTCTTGAAGATCTCTTTCGTGCATGTGTTCTTGATTTTGGTGGAAGTTGGGAAAATCATATTTCTCTTGTTGAGTTTTCTTCCTATAATAGCTTCCAATCTTGTATTGGTATGGGACCTTTCGAGGCACTCTACGGAAGGCCGTGCCGATCTTTTTCTTGTTGGCTTGAAGCCGGTGAGAAGCTGGTTTTAGGTCTAGACTTTATTAGTGTTCATTTGTGTTTCACCTATGAAGGTTGTTGTGCGTTTCAATCGATCGGGAAAATTAGCACCTCAATATGTTGGTCCATTTCCCATCACCGAACGTATTGGTGTTGTGGCTTATCGCCTTTTAATTACTGGCTCAATTTTCAATTATTCATGACGTATTCCACGTCTCTCAACTGCGGAAATGCCTTAGGGATTCCGATTCTATTCTTGAGCCCGGTATTATTGAAGAAATTGAAGTCTCACCAAATTTAACTTATGAGCAACATTCTATTCGTATCGTTGCTTCGAAGATTGAACGCCTTCGAAATAAAGATGTTCTTCTTGTGAAAGTTCAATGGTCCTCAAATCCTAAGAATTGCTCTTAGCAATCTAGAGAGTTCATCGAGCGAACACATCCGGACTTACTCTCTCGTGCTCTTTAAGCTTAACTTCTTATTTCTAATTTCTTCTCTTTGTGTGGATATGCTTTTATGGTTGTTACTCTTTATTTTCTTCTTAATTTTTGCGAGGACGCAATTTCCTTAAGGAGGGGAGTCTGTAACAACCTCCATATTTTACGATTTGTATATTTAAAGGTTTAATTTAAATATAGCATCGTTAGTCGGATTTTATTCCGAAAAAGTCACTATTCGTAGAAGAACAGTCGAATTAGTGAAAAGTCTATATGGATCGTGCTATTTGGAAGTGCCTATTTGAAAACACATTCAAACAGAAATTCAGACGTCTGAAATGGGTCGTTCAGACGTCTGAAATTGTTCGTAAATATTTGAGTTAAGCTAGTGGTTTTGGGATATGAAGCTAAACTCTTATATTTACTAGCTTAGTGTAATTTACACATATTGATCGATGATGATCATTTTGAGGTTTAGACTAGCGATGTGTGATGTCTCTTTGTTTGTGTGGGGGACAAACCCCGTTTGTGGAGTTTCGGCTCAAATTGGTGGGGTAGCGACCCATGGTCTTCGGGCCGTTTGTAGAGCTTCGATACAAAGTGGTGGGGTAGCGACCCATGGTCTTCGGGCCGTTTGTGGAGTCTCAGCTCAAAAATGATGGTTAGCGACCATGGAATAGCATTCCGTTTGTGATGCGCGTGTTTGGGAGTTTTCATGCTCCCGTTTGTGATAGGCCTTCCCCCTTTGTGATTTCTGGATTTTTGGTTGTCATTTCTAGAATTTGTGTTTCACCAATTTTCGTGGATTGGCATTGATTTGTTTTGTCAATATTTGTGCTTTGGTGAATAATTTAAAGAATGTGATTCTTTTTGGTGTTTTGAGACGATTTGGGATATTGTATGATTTTTGTTGTTATTTGATGTATACTTGACACAGTATGGCATTTTTGTTATCTTATGCTTTTGGTCATATCTCTTATCCTATACCATTTTATCTGATATTTTTAGCTAGACTGATCCGTTTATTATTTTCTTCTTAAATAATACGGGTCGGACCGAGGTATTTCAGGTGCTTCTACTTGACTTCTTATCAGGCTCCTTTACCTGACTTTTGGCAAACTGCTTTAGCTTAGTAGTTTTTGTTTTATACATTTGAGATAGAGACTCCATGATGTATAATTATTCTTTTATCTAGCACCTGTACCTATTCTTCGTGATGTAGTGGATCTTGTTTGACCATATTTTGATGTACACTTTTATGACATATATTCATATCTGATTCCGCCTTTGTGATATGAATGTCTGTGATTGATTTTTGTTATGTTTATTTCTATATTTGTTTCCGAAGGCCTCATAGCCACTGTGTGGTAGCTTCGAGTTTGTATTTGATACGTTGGATTTGCTCTGGAAATGAAATGTAAGTTATTTTATCTAACATATCGGCACTTGCCCAAAGCAATTACACATATGGTCGCTCCTCAACAGCCTTATTCTTCGTGCTAGTCGATAGCATTACCCAGTAGTATTCTTGGCAAGCGTGAGTATAGAGGTGGGGTGTCAGAGCTTGGTATCAAAGCCAAACTTCGGAACAATGTAGAATAATCTAGCAAGGATCGTCGTCCTATGTCTTTCTTAGGAATCGTGCCATAGGACTGAATTCGTGTCTTCGTACTGTTCTATCATATTTCTTTTTATGATGCCTTGTTTTATCAATCAAGATTGTTTGATATTCATTTTGTGAATAACCTTTTTCCTCTTCTTTCTTTTTCTTTCTTTCTTAAAGAGGAAGAGATGGTTAGATCTAGTAGTCCCAGCGCTGGTCAATCCATTAGTCCTTCTCTGGATGGCGTATTCATGACTGCCCAACAACTTTTGAATATTGTAAAGAATCAAAGGTTTATCTGTGCTTTGAGTAAGAACCCCGAAAAAGTTTTACCTTTGAAACTTGAAGTTCCTTTCGACCAGCTTATGGATATCACTCTTTAACTTGAAGAGTCTGATAAAGGAAGTGATAGTGATGTTGGAAGTTCCAAGAAGAGCCTCAATATCAGCAAGAAGAGGCATATTAAATTCAAAAGCCCAAATCCCAACAAGAAAGGGAAGCTGGCAACTTCGGTAGCAAAGACTCCAATCCCTAATCGTGGAGGATGCTACAATTGTAATTCTAAGGACCACTATGCAAATAAGTGTCCAAAACCCTTTTCTTGTCGCTATTGCAAAGGTTTGGGTCATCTTTTATCTTCATGTCCCAAACTTCAAAGTAGGAGAAAGGGAGAGTTGAAAGTTGTGCAAGTCTCTACTAGCACTTCTCTTGGTCAAGGTAATTCTCGTTCTATCCTTGATGACATTAATTTGTTTTGCGATTATCCTATTTTGATTTCTTTTGATACAGGTGCGTCCCATTATTTTATATCAAAAGAACTTGTTCATTCTTTTTCTTTAAATATTATGGGCTTGATGACTTCACTGAGAATTGCGAATCCGGTTGGTGGATCCGCAACACTTAGTTTATTTTGTGAAAATGTCGAGATTATTTTATGTGATTATTCTTTTTGAGCCGATTTGCATGTTATGCGTTACTTGGGCTTCGGAATTGATTTTTGAAAAAAAAAAGATTGGCTTGATCATTATGAAGCCAATATCCTATGTCCTATGCGGACTATATATCTTCGACATTCTCAATCTGTTAAGCAGATTTCTAATGTTTTTAAAGATTTTTGATTTCCAAATTTGGTGGCACCATTTTAATTCTTTAAATCTACAGGATGAGGAGAATATTATTTCTCTCATTCAAGTAGTTTGTGAATTTTCCGATATAATTGAGCTTGTCTTAGGATTATCACCTAAGCAATCTATTGAATGGTGCTAAGGTCTTTTCAGCTCGACCTTGCTACCGGTTTTCATCAGCTACGAGTTATGGAGGGTAGCATTCTGCACTCGTTATGATTCTTGTGAGTGGTTCTTTATATCATTCGATTTGACGAACCTTCTACCTTATTTCATCCATTTTGTGAATCGAGTATTCTACGAATATCTCGATTAGTTTATTCTTATATTTATTGATTATGGATGAAAATAACAAATTTTAAAAAAAATTGCAAATCTTTTTAATAAGATGTTTATAAGTATGATTGGGTTTTGTTCTTAAAACGAGCAAAGAATATTTGTAAATTTTATAAGAGACATGGTTATCATATATAAGATAATTTTGTGTTGTTTTGCCCATTGAGTGCTTTAAGAAATCTGGTCAATGCGCTTGATTAATGTTATCGATAGGAATCTCCTAAACGCTACGATGAGACAGTCAAACACAGTAAATTCTTGTAAAAAGTTAATTTTTCTAAAAAGATGAATATACAAAGTTAATTATAACTTTGAAAGTCTTAGCTTTCGTGAAAGAGAATCGATTAAAGGAAATCTTTTCCGATGCTTTTATTCTTGTGGTTCCCGAAGGGAACCAATACTTTATTGTTTGTACCGATACTAGTCGTATTGGTTTTGGTGTCGTTCTCTTGCAAAACGGAATGTGTTATCACATATGCTTCTTGACAATTAAAGCTTGTCGAGACTAGATATGCCACTCATAATCAAGAGCTCGCGGCTATTGTTTTCGCTCTTAGAATTTGGCTCATTATCTTTTGGTAGAGAAATTTGTTCTCTACTTCGATAATAAATCTTCGAAATATTTGTTTTCTCAAAAGGAACTCAATTTGCATCAACAACATTGGCTCGAGTTCCTTGCATCTTATGATCTTGATATTTTTATACTTCCGAAAAGGGCAATCGTGTTGTCGATTCCCTTACGCCGAGAGCAGCAAGCGGTTGTTTCCATGATGATATCTGAATGGAGTGATCTCAAGACTTTATCCACTTGTGAGATTCGAGATCGTGAACCCAATTCATGTTCATCTCTTGTCTTGTGTAGCCTTGAGGCTCATCCTTCTCTTTTGAAACAAATTCATGTTCATCCCGAATTGGCTTTTCTTAGCCAAAGTTGTAGGGATCCAAATAAGGTTGATGGTTTGAAAGCTTTTGAAATCAATGCTCGTGGTGGCATTCGAAAATTTGGTAGACTTATTGTGCCAAATATTTGTGATCTTCGTAAAGACATTTTATAAGATTCTCATCGTTCTAAATTTACCATTCATCCCGGTAATAGTAGCGACTTTATTATTGGGATGGAATGAAATCTGATATTGCTAACTTCATTAAGCGTTGCATGACTTACCAACTCGTTAAGGCCGAGCATCAAAGGCCTGGTGGGTTATTGCAACCTTTGGACATTCCTATTTGGAAGTGGGATCAAATTTCCATGGACTTCATTTACGGTCTTCCCCGATTCTCGTTCGGGTCATGATAGTTTATGAGTAATTGTAGATAGACTTGCAAAATCTGTCCATTTTATTCCCGTTTGATCTAATCGGACCGTACTTTTTTGGGCTAAACTCAATGTCAGATTAAATTGCATGGAGTTCCTACTTCTATTGTTAGCAATTGTGATCCATTATTTTACTAGTGGATTTTGGTAAGGCCTTCAAAAGCTTTGGGAACAAAGCTTAATTTTAGCACCGCTTATCATCCTTTGTTCGATGGACAAACCGAGCGTGTGAATCAAACTCTTGAAGATCTCTTTCGTGCATGTGTTCTTGATTTTGGTGGAAGTTGGGAAAATCATATTTCTCTTGTTGAGTTTTCTTCCTATAATAGCTTCCAATCTTGTATTGGTATGGCACCTTTCGAGGCACTCTACGGAAGGCCGTGCCGATCTTTTTCTTGTTGGCTTGAAGCCGGTGAGAAGCTGGTTTTAGGTCTAGACTTTATTAGTGTTCATTTGTGTTTCAGCTATGAAGGTTGTTGTGCGTTTCAGTCGATCGGGAAAATTAGCACCTCGATATGTTGGTCCATTTCCCATCACCGAACGTATTGGTTCTGTGTCTTATCGCCTTTTAATTACCGGCTCAATTTTCTGTTATTCATGACGTATTCCACGTCTCTCAACTATGGAAATGCCTTAGGGATTCCGATTCTATTCTTGAGCCCGGTATTATTGAAGAAATTGAAGTCTCACCAAATTTAACTTATGAGCAACATTCTATTCGTGTCGTTGCTTCGGAGGTTGAACGCCTTCGAAATAAAGATGTTCTTCTTATGAAAGTTCAATAGTCCTCAAATCCTAAGAATTGCTCTTGGGAATCTAGAGAGTTCATCGAGCGAACACATCCAGACTTACTCTCTCATGCTCTTTAAGATGAACTTCTTATTTCTAATTTCTTCTCTTTGTGTGGATATGCTTTTATGGTTGTTACTCTTTATTTTCTTCTTAATTTTTGCGAGGACGCAATTTCTTTAAGGAGGGGAGTCTGTAGCAACCTGCATATTTTACGATTCGTATATTTAAAGGTTTAATTTAAATATAGCATCATTAGTCGGATTTTAGTCCGAAAAAGTCACTATTCGTAGAAGAACAGTCGAATTAGTGAAAAGTCTATGTGGATCGTGCTATTTGGAAGTGCCTATTTGAAAACACATTCAAACAGAAATTCAGACGTCTGAAATGGGTCGTTCAGACGTCTGAAATTGCTCGAGTCAAACCAGAAAGGAAATAGGCTAAAATTGCCTTTTTCAAACATCTGAAATAAACGATTCAGACGTCTGAATATTGTACTAGACAACATCTGTTTTTCCAGATTCAAACGTCTGAATTGGAAATTTCAGACGTCTAAATGAAGAAAGACAACTCATATTTTTCCAGATTCAGACGTCTGGTTTGGAAATTTCAGACGTCTGAATGAAGAATGGAATTGAGAAGCACCAATTTGGACCCGAGACCACTTCCATTGAGTTCAAAATGGTGTTTGCGACCTTTTTGAGTATAAGCATCGATATGTTTGGAGTTGAGCGAATTTTGCTATTTTTCACTTAGGGCTTTGGGCATGGGTTTGGGTTTCACCCAACTCATCCTATACTCTAACTCAACCCCTTCTCCTCTCCATTCACTCAATTCATTTCCTAACACTCTAACTCAACTGAAAATGGGGGAAGAGAATGGGAAATAGAAATTCCAAGCCCTAGATTCAATTGCAAACTCAAATTCTTGCTCCAAAATCAAAGAGAAGCTTAGGTAAGTCTTCTATTCATCTTCACCATCTCAATCCCTCTTCAAATTCTCAGAAATTCCTAATATCTTAACTTAGAGAAAACTTCATCTTTGATTATAGATTGAAGTTCTTGAGGTATTGTTGAAGAGAGATTAACCTATTGCTTGTTCTAGAGCTTATCATTTGTGTTTGGGTTTAAAAGGTGAGTTTTTGAACTCACATCTACGTCTATATCTTTGATAGTGTTAGGTAGCAATTCCTAACATCTATTCCTTGTCTATTTGCTTTTGAATTGAATTGGTTTGATGAATATTCCAATTTTTGGTGTTTGAAGTCAAAATCTATGAAAAATCATTATATGTATGTTTGGACATGTTGGTCGGAGTGTATTGGTGAGTCTTTAAGGTTGGGTAGTCGTTTGGCATAAACCCCTAGCCATCGTCAATCATCTGATCGCTTCCGATATGATTTGGCCATCATTGGCCTAGGCCAAGTATTGCCTGAGCCCCAGGTTCAGACGTTTGAAATATACAAGTCAGACGTCTAAATCTGCTTGTCTCAGCCCAATTTGCCTATTGTGTGTGGGATTCCAATTTTAATCAATTCGGGTTGATCTGATTTATTGTTATCATTTATATTGACTTTGATGACTTCTTTTTCGGGATTTTTGGGAATATCCATTTTGATGGATTCGGTATCGATTTTTATGGATTTCATTCACGTCTTCGAATGTGGATTTTGATGATTGATTGTTTCTACAATTATTTCTGTGATTTGTCACATTAAAATACAAAGGTTTTTATACTAATAATAAATATTCAAACTCTTTCACAAAGATGATTCCAACCCTATTTTTAATACAAAGCTCATTTATAAAACCGTTTTCCAATCTATTAGTATATACAAACCTTTACCTCATTCGTATGAGAAATCTAATTAAACAGCTTAGCAAAACAAGTGGTATGAAATGCTTGCGTTTACTTCATCGGTTAATTCTCGGACTTGTTCGATTGAACTCTTGTGACAATTTTCGAGTGGAAATCTACAATTTGTTCGTAAATATTTGAGTTAAGCTAGTGGTTATGGGACATGAAGCTAAACTCTTATATTTACCAGCTTAGTGTAATTTACACTTAATTTCGAGTGAAAGTCTACAATTTGTTTATAAATATTTGAGTTAAGCTAGTGGTTATGGGACATGAAGCTAAACTCTTATATTTACTTGCTTAGTGTAATTTACACTTATTGATCGATGATGGTCATTTTGAGGTTTAGACTAGCGATGTGCGATGTCTCTTTGTTTGTGTGGGGACAAACCCCGTTTGTGGAGTTTCGGCTCAAATTGGTGGGGTAGCGACCCATGGTCTTCGGGCCGTTTGTGGAGCTTCGATTCAAATTGGTGGGGTAGCGACCCATGGTCTTCGGGCCGTTTGTGGAGTCTCAGCTCAAAATTGATGGTTAGCGACCATGGAATAGCGTTCCGTTTGTGATGCACGTGTTTGGGAGTTTTCATGCTCCCGTTTGTGATAGGCCTTCCCCCTTTGTGATTTCTGGATTTCTGGATTTCTGGTTGTTATTTCTAGAATTTGTGTTTCACCAATTTTCATGGATTGGCATTGATTTGTTTTGTCAATATTTGTGCTTTGGTGAATAATTTAAGGAATGTGATTCTTTTTGGTGTTTTGAGACGATTTGGGATATTGTATGATTTTTGTTGTTATTTGATGTATACTTGACACAGTATGGCATTTTTGTTATCTTATGCTTTTGGTCATATCTCTTATCCTATACCATTTTATCTGATATTTATAGCTAGACTGGTCCGTTTATTATTTTCTTCTTAAATACTACTCGGGTCGGACCGAGGTATTTCAGGTGCTTCTACTTGACTTCTTATCAGGGTCCTTCGCCTGACTTTTGGCTAACTGCTTTAGCTTAGTAGTTTTTGTTTTATACATTTGAGATAGAGACTCCATGATGTATAATTATTCTTTTGTCTAGCACATGTACCTATTCTTCGTGATGTAGTGGATCTTGTTTGACCACTATTTTGATGTACACTTTTATGACATATATTCATATCTGATTCCGCCTTTGTGATATGAATGTCTGTGATTGATTTGTGTTATGTTTATTTCTATATTTGTTTCCGAAGGCCTCATAGCCACTGTGTGGTAGCTTCGAGTTTGTATTTGATATGTTGGATTTCCTCTGGAAATGAAATGTAAGTTATTTTATCTGACATATCGGTACTCGCCCAAAGCAATTACACAGATGGTCGCTCCTCAACGGCCTTATTCTTCGTGCTAGTCGATAGCATTACCCAGTAGTGTTCTTGGCAAGCGTGAGTATAGAGGTGGGACATCAGAGCTTGATATCACAACCAAACTTCGGAACAATGTAGAATAATCTAGCATGGATCATCGTCCTAAGTCTTTCTTAGGAATCGTGCCATAGGATTTAATTCAAGTCTTTGTACCGTTCTATCATATTTCTTTTTATGATGCCTTGTTTTATCAATCAAGATTGTTTGATATTCATTTTGTGAATAACCTTTTTCCTCTTCTTTCTTTTTCTTTCTTTCTTAAAGAGGAAGAGATGGTTAGATCTGGAAATCCCAGCGCTGGTCAATCCAGTAGTCCTTCTCTGGATGGCGTATTCATGACTGCCCAACAACTTTTGGATATTGTAAAGAATCAAAGGTTTATCTGTGCATTGAGTAAGAACTCCGAAAAGGTTTTACCTTTGAAACTTGAAGTTCCTTTCGACCAGCTTATGGATATCACTCTTCGACTTAAAGAGTCCGATAAAGGAAGTGATAGTGATGTTGGAAGTTCCAAGAAGAGCCTCAATATCAACAAGAAGATGCATATTAAATTCACAAGCCCAAATCCCAACAAGAAAGGGAAGCTGGCAACTTCGGTAGCAAAGACTCCAATCCCTAATCGTGGAGGATGCTACAATTGTAATTCTAAGGACCACTATGCAAATAAGTGTCCAAAACCCTTTTCTTGTCGCTATTGCAAAGGTTTGGGTCATCTTTTATCTTCATGTCCCAAACTTCAAAGTAGGAGAAAGGGAGAGTTGAAAGTTGTGCAAGTCTCTACTAGCACTTCTCTTGGTCAAGGTAATTCTCGTTCTATCCTTGATGACATTAATTTGTTTTGTGATTATTCTATTTTGATTTATTTTGATACGGGTGCGTCCCATTATTTTGTATCAAAAGAACTTGTTGATTCTTTTTCTTTAAATATTATGGGCTTGATGACTTCACTAAGAATTGCGAATCCGGTTGGTGGATCCGCAACACTCGGTTTATTTTGTGAAAATGTCGAGATTATTTTATGTGATTATTCTTTTCGAGCCGATTTGCATGTTATGCGTTACTTGGGATTTGGAATTGATTTTTGAAAAAAAAAAGATTGGCTTGATCATTATGAAGCCAATATCATATGTCCTAAGCGGACTATATATCTTCGACATTCTCAAGCTGTTAAGCAGATTTCTAATGTTTTTAAAGATTTTTGATTACCAATTTGGTGGCAACATTTTAATTCTTTAAACCTACGGGATGAGGAGAATATTATTTCTCTCATTCAAGTAGTTTGTGAATTTTCCGGTATAATTGAGCTTGCCTTAGGATTATCACCTAAGCAATCTATTGAATGGTGCTAAGGTCTTTTCAGCTCGACCTTGCCACCGGTTTTCATCAGCTACGAGTTGCGGAGGGTAGCATTCTGCACTCGTTATGATTCTTGTAAGTGGTTCGTTATGTCATTCGATTTGACGAACCTTCTACCTTATTTCATCCATTTTGTGAATCGAGTATTCTACGAATATCTCGATTAGTTTATTCTTATATTTGTTGATTATGGATGAAAATAATAAATTTAAAAAAAAATTGCAAATCTTTTTAATAAGATGTTTATAAGTATGATTGGGTTTTGTTCTTAAAACGAGCAAGGAATATTTGTAAATTTTATAAGAGACATGGTTATCATATATAAGATAATTTTGTGTTGTTTTGCCCATTGAGTGCTTTAAGAATTCTGGTCAATGCGCTTGATCAACGTTATCGATAGGAATCTCCTAAACGCTAGATGAGACAGTGAAACACAGTAAATTCTTGTAAAAAGTTAATTTTTCTAAAAAGATGAATATACAAAGTTAATTATAACTTTGAAAGTCTTAGCTTTCGAGAAAGAGAATCGATTAAAGGAACTCTTTTCCGGTGCTTTTATTCTTGCGGTTCCCGAAGGGAACCGAGACTTTATTGTTTGTACCGATACTAGTCGTATTGGTTTTGGTGTTGTTCTCTTGCAAAAGGGAATGTATTATCACATATGCTTCTTGACAATTAAAGCTTGTCGAGACTAGATATGCCACTCATGATCTAGAGCTCGAGGCTATTGTTTTCGCTCTTAGAATTCGGCTCATTATCTTTTGGGAGAGAAATTTGTTCTCTACTACGATCATAAATCTTTGAAATATTTGTTTTCTCAAAAGGAACTCAATTTTCCTCAACAACGTTGGCTTGAGTTCCTTGCATCTTATGATCTTGACATTTTTTATACTTCCGGAAAGGGCAATCGTGTTGTCGATGCCCTTACGCCGAGAGCAGCAAGCGGTTGTTTCCATGATGATATCCGAATAGAGTGATCTCGAGACTTTATCCACTTGTAAGATTCGAGATCGTGAACCCAATTCATGTCCATCTCTTGTCTTGTGTAGTCTTGAGGCTCATCCTTCTCTTTTGAACCGCATCCTTGAAGCTCAATATTAAGATCCCGAATTGGCTTTTCTTAGCCAAAGTTGTAGGGATCCAAATAAGGTTGATGGTGTAACGACCCAGAATTTCTGTCATTTGAAATTCGTATATTTAATTGATTTTAAATATTAACAAGTAAGATTTGTAAGTCGAATAAATTTAAATTCGAATATAGAGATTTAATTGGGTAATTAAATCGATAATTTAATATTTGAAATTCTAGAAATAATTGGAAATTGGGTTAATGTGAATAAAAATGATTTATAAAGTTATTTTAAATCATATTGGAGTTAGAACAATGTTAGTGAACTTTTAAAATCGAATTAAAAGTTAATTTGTGAAAATTGAATATTTTAATATTTAATTGACGAGTGAAAATTGTCATTTTTCAAATAGTCTCGGATTTCGGTGAAACCAGTTTCATCGGATCCATAATGTGAAACTATTGTAAGATTTCAAATTTCGTGTCAATCGGATTTACGGTTTGTCCGGGGCGAGCCAAAACGCATAGAAATCGTTTTAATCAATTTAATTTTAAATTGATCGTTTAATTCCGTAACTCGCACATATGATCAAATTAGCTCCCGAAACACATTCCATTGTGTTCGGAACGTGGGTAAAACCCTAGAAACGTCAGCCGGCACGCTTCGTTTGGAGTTCGGAAAATCTCGGATGAATAGTGTTTTTGGCAATTTTCTATAAAAGGACTTGTTTTATTCATTTTTTTCAACAAAGCCCTAACCCTAGTTCTGGCCGCCACCTCTATTTCAATGGCCAAAAAACATCATCGTTCTCCCTCGATTTTCTCCCAATCCATAAAACGATTCGAAATATTGTCAACTACAATGTTGTAGAGAGCAACGAGTTCTACAAGATCAACGGTTATGATCGAAAACGAAGAGGTGGATCAACGGCAATTAGCGATCAAAGCCACACGTTTCGTGCACGACTTCCAATGCATAGGGTGGGCCGAGCTTGGCCGGTCGCTGGTCGATGGGAGAGTGGAGCACGTGCTTTCGTTTGACGCTAGCTGATCATGCTCGAGTTCATCGTGGTGGCCACGATAATTCGCCAAAGGATGGCGGCAATGGGTTTCACGCGTTCGAACGTGACCTGGGGGAGAAGATAAAGCGCGCGTGGCCAGATTTTCTTTGAAGGACTTGAACGGCTGTGATGAGTTTAAGGGTTTGTAATAAAAAAAATGTAAATTGATTTATATAAATTCGTACGAACTTCTAAATACTGTAACTTTTTGATACGAGGTCGGAATTTGACGAAACGAATTGCGTCGGGTTCGTTTTGACGAGCACTACACAATGGAGCTGGTTTAGAGTCGATTGGAGCTAGTGATTATTTTGAGTAAAATTAAACGCGTGTTTAATTTTATTCGAAATATAATACTACAACCGTTATTGAAAGCAAGGTGAGAACTCCTTACTCAATCGAATTGTGTTTCGATTTAAATTTTAAATAGCACTACAACAAAACAGGCTTTTTACAACGGGCAATGCCCGTTGTAATATGTGTTCCACAACGGACAGCGGACCGTTGTAATAGGCGATGTTGTAATAGGTCACCCATATTTTACAACGGGCAGTTAATGTTGTAAAGACCGTTGTAGTAAACTTTTTTACAACGGCCGCCGACCGTTGTAATAGACTGTAATACAAGCTTCTTTGCCCGTTGCAAAATACTATCATACAAGATGGATAGCATATTTTTACAACATTCCCTGACCGTTGTAAAAAACATTTTGACAACGGTTATTGACCGTTGTAATAGAGTATAATACAACGCGCTTTGACCGTTGCAGAAAAAATACAAATTAAAAAAAAATTACAGCAACGTATAGGTAGCACATCCATACAAATAATGAATAATTTAACAGTAACAAATATTACGCACAAACAACCAAAATCACATGCGAAAAGACTAAAAGATAGTCATAAAATTCCAACACTCCAAAAAGTCAGATAAGTTTACCTCCCAAATAAGCATTAATACATAACAGTCGGCTATAAATATCAAGTTCTAAGTAAATCATACTAGACTAAGGATATAAAGTTCTTTGTGTCCTCCAGCAAATCCAAACTAAGATGGAAATCAGCAATATAGCTGCACCAGCTACAATCCCTGAGATAGCTCCAACTGATAACTCATCCGAATCCAAAACTGGATTATAATCTACAATAGTTGAATTGATAAATTTAGGCCTACAACTTCATTCGGAAAATAATATTTACAAAAGGAGAACAAGAAAATAAGAATGACATTTCAATTCGACTTACTTACGACTGAAATGGAAGATATAAGAGGTCCATGTACACCTTTTTGAGGAATAAATACAGCCACCCTATTCTTGCACTAACTCATGGTCCAAAATACAAACCCATAATTTAAGTCGAGTATACCCCAGAGTGCAACAAACTCAAAGCATTAAATAGGAAGATGACAACTAAGTTTTATTTGATAAAAGGATGCACAAATGAATACTTAAGCATGATAATGAAGATAGAAGTATAAACTGGAGCGGCTACTAAAGAAACACCCAAAAGAAGTTTATCAAAAATCATCTCATATCAACTCTAGAAGGTTACTTTAAAACTGTAATATAACATGTAATATAAGGAAAGAGATTGTGTGTGTGTATTTTCAATTTATATTCATACGTATTCTATTGTACTATACCTACATACTCATGGAAGAACCCGGTCAACCATGCATATATACTGATACACACAATGGAAAAGCAAATGTCCTTTTAGTAATAAGCAGTAAAAGTAGGCATGATAACAGAGATATGGAAGAACTCAACAATAGATTTTATCATTTTAACAATACTTAGAATAAGTTAGGAGAAATATGTGCAATTTTAAGGTGGGTGAGGTTGTATTTGTTGTTCTAAGTAGACAGTATTGTTTGGCTATTGGGAGAACATTGAAGTATATAAACAAAAACAAAACAAAAACAAAAACAAAAAACAAAAAACAAAACAAAAATATTTCCATCACAAATTTCCATCATATTTATATTTTAATCTAATACTTTACCAACCAACTTTGATAGCACATATTTCCATGTAAGTTAAATATATGTGGGTCTATATAATATACCTTCTCAGCAATCATTATCACACATATGCCACACTCTCCTTACCACGATGGCCAGCTCTTCCGCTCATCTGGACATATTACGATATGATAGATGAATGTACAAAAGAGATTTACCAATAAACTGTATATTTATTTCGGTGCTGATATAACTTTTTTACCTGGATGTATTCTCCTGACCCAGATAGGCAAGGTCCCCGCTGCATACAAGTTGTGTATCATGAAAGGCAGAACAGTTGAGCACTCTCACAACATCTCTTCCTCCAACCATGTTCTTTCCTGCTAATTTCTTCAATAATGTGGTTTTGCCTGCATATAGATGTGGTAACAAATATCATTAGAGCACCAAGCACCAAACAGCATGCTGCTAATTCTCTAGTCACCAATTTACTCATAAAGGAATCACATTAATTTTTTGTTGTTGAAATCGAACGGTTGGTTTCCCACCGTTATACGGTTGTATTGGTTAAAAATCAATTAAACTTCCATCTTGCATGGAATTCAAGCAGAAATTATATACAATGAAGGTATTGCATTCAACTAAACCGATCACTCATCCCCTGATTTTAATTTTTAATATGAATCCACAGAACTCATACTGTAACTTGCATGATATGAAATTTTTGTATGCAATTTGTATTAAATTATCTAAGTTGATATTTGACCATCTATGTAATTTAACTCGTCGCAAAACAAATGCCTGGTTTCGTCGATGTTAATAAGACGGCCTGAATATAGTGTGTAGAAGCCAGCCAATATACAATGTTTCAAAGATGTTCAGTGAGTAATTTTTTTTATTAATTACACTAGGTTTTCTGTTCATAAGATCTAAGAGTGCCGATTAGAAAAACAACCAATTTTACTTTGATACAAGGTGTCCAAATGCTAAAGAGGTAAAACATTGCGATTATGTACTCATAATCATGTTAGCACATTGCACATCATAAACCATTATTTTGCTTATCCACGTAGTTAAGTAAGAAAAAAAAGAGAGGAACACAATCCATTTCATGCAGATTTGCTATTTCAACTCTCCCTTGAGAAGTTACTTGTTAGAGTATCATTTCACAAGTAATAGTAACAACATAGCAAATTTGCAGACATCCTTTGTCCCTTTTGACATATGAACCTGATGTAAAAGTTAAGACTAGACATCTATACAAGTTCCTGTGAGAGAGTACGTATGCGAATGGTGGAGTCCTATCTGCTTTTTCAACTTGAAGCTAATAACTTTTGATTCAATCTGCTGACATGCACCACTGAATAAAATCGTTATTCTTTGATATTATAGTTTATATTTCAATATTTACATTTCACCTAAAGTAGGTGGGCGAGCCTTAAGGGAAATCAAATGGTCAGAGTTCGTATTCTGGTTAACCTCCAACAGAAGACGGGGAATCGCTTAATTTCTTTCCTAATCAACGTTTCAAAATGGATCATCCCATGTGACCCATCAAAGGTTACGATTTATACAAAACTAATTAATATGCAGACCACTTATGAAAAATACTGCTAGTTTCCTTGTATTACTGTAGTCGACTATAACAATCAGAGGAATAAACTAGATGTTAGTATACTCCAAATGGTTAAGTCGACAATAACAATGAGAAGAATACAAAAGCTTTTGTGATTGCAACTTTATAACCACACCTGTACATTCATCCAAATTTTGAAAGATCAAAGCTTCAGCTGGCCAGATCGAGACTTGTGTTCCGAGAAATTACACACACATAACTGAAATATCTCTCACGTAGTACAGTGTTAATCAGAAATCATTATGATTTGGGACCACAAACATACAGTTCGCTTCTGTTGCAGATAATGTGAACTTAATCAGGACCACTGTGTTTGATTTTTAATTGCAGTACTAATTTCTGTTCATACTTTATGGGTTAAACATCAAATTATAATATGTTGATATAAACTTAAATTCAAGGATTTAATTGACCTTTCTGCAAAGAACAATTAAATAGCATTTAAAAAAATTAATAAGACATGTACTTTTTTTTTGCCCCCCCTTTACCCAAGTAAACAAACTCATCTATGATAGATCATTGTTTGAATGTCACCTTTATTCATGGATTTAACCAAACTCCAGTAACGAAAACTTACTCACCAGAAACTAAAGTCGACGTAAATCGTAAATAAAGCCAGGGCTTACTACCCCACACAAGAACGGAAACACTACTAAGATAATGCTTTTTTATTGGTAATGGATGAATTCATAATTTTTATTCCGAACTTGAATAAAATATAAGCATAAATCATTCATATTCTTAGTTTTCACCGAAGAAAACAAGGACATACACACGAAAGATACAAACTGAAAACAGAACTATCAAAATACAATACATTACATGCTGCACACATTGCATATTTAGGACATAATAAATGGGTCCCCGCTGTCTCAGTGGTCCAAGAATGGATTAATCGATTACCTGAACCATCCAACTTTTTAAATGGAGCCCGCTCACCTCAATTCTACTGCGGTGGTTGCATGTTGGTGGCAGGCGGTTGCGAGGTGGATGTAGGCGGCTGCGAAGTGGAGGCAGGCGGTTGCGCTAGCAAGGCGGTAGTCGAGTTTAGGTTTTAGGGATTTTGGTTTTAGGGATTTTGTTTTGGGGATCTACTTTATTTTGTGTCTGGTTGCGTAAAATGAAAACGTGAAAAGAAGTAGCGGGGGTTTATTTGGATACGAAGACAAAAGCATCCAAAATTACCACGGGCATCTATTACAACGGTCCTGAATGGACCGTTGTAATAGCCTTCTATTACAACGGGCAGCAAATGCCCGTTGTAAAAATATTGTATAGGGCATCTATTACAACGGTCCTGAATGGACCATTGTAATAGCCTTCTATTACAACGGGCAGCAAATACCCGTTGTAAAAAGGTATTGTATAGGGCATCTATTACAACGGGCAGAAAATGCCCGTTGTAAAATGGACGTTGTAATAGGGTATTTTTGTTGTAGTGTAGTTAGATTTAAAATAGTTGATAGTGATGATTGTGTGTTTGAATGATGATTGTTATTGGATGTGTTGAAATAGACCCTATACGCCGCATATTAAGCGGATGTTATTTATTAAAAACATATACCACGAATATTCCACCGTGAAGTGGAATTGGTATTATATATGTATTTGGAGTTGATTTCCCGCATTATATAGCGGATGAGACCCTATTGCGCCGTATAATAGTGGATAGTATTTTATAAATCCAATATACCGCGATATTCCACCTTGAAGTGGAATTGGTATTGTGCTAACATATGTGGATGCAGGGAAACTGGTTGGAGGGATCCAACTGGATTCCTCAAACATTTGAATTGGTTTCATATGTTGTGTGTTGATTATTTATAATCTCCGTGTGATTATATTTGCGATTGAAATTGTTGAAGGCTAAAATTTAGCCGAATGTATTTTTGGTATCGTTGGATACCAGAAATAAATAAAATTGGATTTTTGGAAAATTATTTTTTAAGAATTGAATTAATTTGAAAGAAGGAATTTAAAAGTATAAAAAGTTGATTTTTGTAGTCTTATCGAATTTTTTCCGAAATATGGGAAAAGATATTAATAAAGGGATTTTTAATAATATTATTTATAAGTTGAAGAATTTATTTAAAATTTGGATTTTTAAATAGATTTGAAGAGATAAAGAGATTTATTTTAAAAAGGAAATAACTTTGGAAATTTATCTGCTTTAAATTAATCAGATAATTAAATTTATCCTACTTATGGATGTTTGGATTATATTGGATGTTGAATTGTTTGATATCCCTGATATATGATGCTTTGTGATATATCATGTTCTGTGTGGTGATTTGTGATCTATTTATCTATGATATGATATCTGTGATCTGTGAATGAAAGATAAGCGTTATGGTTTATACCGCTTATCAATTATATTGTTATATTTGATCTGTGATGGTTGAATGTTGTTGCACTATTGTGTTAAACCCGTGGACTACACAATACACACACAAATGTGGATTTCACGTGGAAATCGGTTAAGTCACAGATTTTTGACAATTCTAAAGATTGAATTTTTGAATCCAAATTAGTTTTGGAAATTGGAATTGGAATTGAAAGTTTTTGAAAATAAGGTTCAAAAATTAGAGTTATTTTAAATAACTTAATAAAATTGGAATTTAAATCATTTGATTTAAATTTTGAATTCAATATTTTGAAATTGAATTCAATGAATTGGGAATTATGGTCTAAAAGATTTTACAAGTGTAAAAGGTATTTATAAGGGTTTTTAACCATTTAAAAATATGGTTTGGGAAATTTAAATTTAAATCCAAGATTTGTACTTGGATGGCTTTAACCTGTGTAATTGTAACCAGATTTTCCCGAAACGAAAACTATCTGTTTTCAAATAATAATAGCTTTCATAAAGTGAAAAGATTTCCAATTTGTATCGAAACATTTCAAGTTGAAATGAAATTGTAAATAGTTTGGGAAAACTATGAATTAACCTTTGTGAAGATGATTAAGCTTTATTTTGAAATCAAAAAAGATTTTAAAAGGAGTATCTTTTATATTATAAAAGACTTGAATTGTGAATAGTTTTGAAAGCTATAAGTTAAATCTTGATTTAAAGATTTAATGGGTTAATCCAATTGAAATGGAAATTGATTTGGAAATCTGTGAATGAATCTTTGAGAAATTGGGTGAACTTTGTGAAGTAAATCTTTTGGTATAAAGATTTGAAATGGTAATTTGTTTAAACCATTTAAAGGAAAGGATTTGGGTAATAAGTTGTGACTTAATTGAAATCCCTATATCCATATGTTTTAAATATTGTGCTCACTATTCGGGTTAGCCGGGAAAAGACCTTTGTGTCATATAACCCATTCTGAATTAGTGATACAACGATATGGATCGTATTGAAGACCGGTGGTGAAGACCGGGTATTTGTGAAAACGATAGGATGACCTATCGATTGTCTCTGCACTGTTAGCTACGGTATAGAGATTTCCTTTGTGATGGGAAGTTCGATCGGGATTGTGAATACCCGGATTGCAAGGGCTTCTTTGGAAGTGCATTCGGTTCTGTTCGAACCCGGAACAGACTTGTATGGTTACATGTCTGACATTACATTTTGAGATATAAAGCTGATTTCTTTCAAATACATTTCTGTTGGTGGTGGAGAATTTATTCTCTTAGCTTAACACCCTTCTTTGAGACGTACGAGCTCAGAGGTTATGTAGTTGAAAGTTATCAGTGATATACTCCCAATTTGGTAGTGTGGCATGCTAAGTGTTGCTGTGTGATGATTATTTATTGATCATTTGTTGATCAAAGCATGGCTTTGTGAAAAAGCGTAGCTTTGTGGACGAGACCTCTTCGGACCTCACAACCCGAAAATGGTCGAAACAGGAATATGCGGCAAGGTTATTAGGGTCGCTCCCTTTAGGGTATGTCATTTCCTTCTGGAAAAGGTTGGTATCAGGTATGGAGCCATGGTATTTAACCTATGTGAATACTCCAATCTCATTTACTGTGTGATTGCTGTGTGATCGAGGCGCCTCGGATAAAGGTCCCAAAGGACCGGGGGGTGGCATATTCGTGTAGTAGTTACCTAGTGTAAGAGGTAACCCGACCTTGTGTTGGCAGAGAGCTAGTTAGTTCTCGGGACGTCCATCCAGAGGCGTACTCATGTGGCAATAGGAAGTTCCTTAGCCTGACCATTTGTTGGAAATCCAAAGAAACAATACGAGCCTTGTACGGTTTTAGTTGTATAACCTGCTATGGAATGTGGCGGTAACCTGCTATTGAACATAGTAGCTATAGTAGGCATACAATAATGGTTGTATGTTGGCTAAGATTAATTTTATATTTTCGAAATATTTCCTACACTATGCACTAGTAATAATTCAAAAGAGTTTTCTTTTGCGTAGTAAGCATGTTTGACTATCATAAGAAGAAATCTCTTCCAAGTCTGCGATTGCATTGTGTGTGTGGTGGGAGGTCTTATGGTAGTTTCATTTTCTAAAAGCATTGCGGGTTTCAATGTCTAAAATTCCTTTGTTGTTGTTTTAAAGATAATAACTGTTTTAGTTCTCACACCAGTCCCATGACTGACCTGGAGTTTATTGTTCCCTTCCTAAACTCTGGGTGCCCATAATTTTCCACACGGGCAGCCTAGAGTCAGGTTATCAGGTCATTCTGGATTCAGGAGATGCTGTGGAGCTCATTGGCGAGCTGGATGGCGAGGCGTATCACTTGTATATGATATTATTATTCCGCTGTGTATTCTGTATGAGGACAAGTTTGTATAACTGTCCATTGATGTATTGTGTTGTATATTGACTCTGATGATGTGATGTAATGTATAAAATGATACAGTTCTTTTGAGTTAAAGATGATCTATTTATCTATTATATGTTGTTCCGCTACGATATGTGAGATTCTGATATTGTTTCTGTTGTTTCTTCTTTCTTTCTTTCTGTCTTCTTCTACCTCTTCTTTTTAACCATAACAATTCGGTTTTCCGGCATTCGATTGCTCGGCAGTTGATACAGTGGACGTATTAATGTCGATTTTCGGAAGTCGAAAATCCCGGTCGTTACGTGTGGTATCAAAGCATATGGTTAAGCGATAACCTTGGTTATGTTGGGTGTTACTCATTAGAGATTGAGTCAGTAGTACTCTAGAATGAGTGTGAGTGTAATAATAGATACGAGCGCGTATTTGTTAGTGAATATGAAATTGTTTTGTATTGTGTTGACTTATCGGTTGAGTGTTTATAGATTCTGGTCGGTGCAGTCTAGCTAACTGTATCGATAGGGGTTTCTAAACTCTTAAACAAGATGAACCGACACAGTATCATTTTAAATTGGGTAAATGAAATAATTTTACCTCGATTATATTTTGTATATAAAGAAATAATTTTTCAGAAATTGTTGAGGTGTATATAAAATTGAATTGTTTGGTTGTTGAAAATGTAAGAATATATATAAGTTAATAAAAGTTGTTTGAATAATCTAAATAAAAACAACAATTGTAAAAGAATGAAGTATATAAGCAAATGAATTATTAAGTATGGAATTATAATTAATATGATTTACAGCTGTTAAATAATCTTATATATAAGAAGTGAAACTATATGAATATATTTATAATTATGAGTTGTAAATAAAAATGAATTTAAACTATGAATTTGAAAATTTTGAATCCAATTTATTTTGGAAGTTATTTTTCAAAATTAAAAGTTAAATAGTGAAATTAAATGAGAAAAGGATTTATAAATAAAAGGAAATTTTTGAAAGAATTTAAAGCACTGAATTCTCTATTGTCACTGGGAAGTAATAAGGGTGATGACTGCAGCATCATCAGTATCATTTTCGAGTTTCTGTATGATGGATTTGCTACCATAATAAATTGAAAATTTGAAGTTTTGTTGTGATAAACAAAATTAAAGTTAAAATCCAAGTTGAAATTGATAAATATAAGTAGAAATGAGTTTTAGACTTATAATATGAAATAAGGATTTTAGCTTTGGTAAAGTTAAAGAATTTGACTTAGCATAATAAAATATGTGATTTGAAATTTAACTAAATAAAAGTTAAATAAATTGAATTGGATTAGATAAGTGATTATAATATGATTTGGAAAGTTGAATAATAAGTTGTATAACTTATAGAGTGAGAAAATGTAAGTGAAACCAAATGATAAAATGGTTAAACAATTTTTTTAAGAAAAACAAAATCTGAATTGGATTTATAAGTGGAAATTTGAAATGGAATATAACTTAAGTGATGTTAAATGAAGTTGATTTTGGTGTCGAAGTGAAATAATGAAGTTAATTAAATGAATGTGAACTTGAGTTATATAAATGAAATTCAACCTTATTTGTAAAATGAATTAGCAATTGAATTAATAAATGAATTGAATGTTAATCAATCTAATGTAAATGAATTAATATGGAATAATGGATGTAAGTGTTAATTCATTAAAGCTAATGTAATTGGGAATTGAATAATTGAATGAAAATCAATAGAATATTAAACCAATTGGAATTAAAAATGTTAAACCAAATTGAAGGTAAGCAAAGTGAATAAATTTGGTTGTGTTGAATAACATTGGTTGTTATATGATTGTTGGTTGATTATATATAATTCATTAAGTATTAATGAATTTGAATTGATAAAAAATTAAAAGCTATGTAATTGAATCCAAATTGAAAGTGAAGTAAATTTAAATAGAAATTGATTTGAATTGAAAGTGAACTAATATGAATTTAAATTAGTGAATGTAAACTAATTAAAAGTGAAGAAATGAATGTCGTTGTATATGAATTGGTTGTAAACAATTACAAGTGATGTCAAAATTATATAAATTGCTTATAAACCTTGTTTAGTATGCATTTCTTTTAATATGCATGTGTTGTAGTTGTTTAAAAGAGTAAAATGTTAATAACTTTATATATATGTCACTTACGTGTTTAAATTGAGTAAGTACAGGTGCCGTGGCTGCCGTTCGGCTGGTTTGGTTGCGCAAAATGCTTAATAAATAACTGCTTCGCTTAAAATGCTAAAAAGGTACGCCTACGCAATAAAAATAAGAAATATGAATTGTTTTTCTGCTTTTCCGACCGTGTGGGTCGATGTATATATATTTATGTCTATTGTGATCCTACTACGATTGAACCGCGCAAATGAGGCTATGGCGAATTTTTTTGAAAATTTAAGGCGTTAGAACATTTTCGGGAAATTTTGGAAAATTTGTGAAAACCAAATTTTGGATTTGGAGTTAAAAGTCAATTTCTAAATTGTAATGAAAGAGTAGGAATTGAACTAGAAAATGAAAACCATTGTTTTGGTCGAGGTTAAAGGTTTTGGAAAAAGTGAATATAAAATTTTCACTAAGTGGATTTTTGAAAAGTTAATGAATTTGGGGCATTTTTCTTACTTTACAATTTCGAGGACGGAATTCTTTTAAGGGGGAAGATTGTAACGACCCAGAATTTCTGTCATTTGAAATTCGTATATTTAATTGATTTTAAATATTAACAAGTAAGATTTGTAAGTCGAATAAATTTAAATTCGAATATAGAGATTTAATTGGGTAATTAAATCGATAATTTAATATTTGAAATTCCAGAAATAATTGGAAATTGCGTTAATGTGAATAAAAATGATTTATAAAGTTATATTAAATCATATTGGAGTTAGAACAATGTTAGTGAACTTTTAAAATCGAATTAAAAGTTAATTTGTGAAAATTGAATATTTTAATATTTAATTGACGAGTGAAAATAGTCATTTTTCAAACAGTCTCGGATTTCGACGAAACAAGTTTCATCGGATCCGTAATGTAAAACTATTGTAAGATTTCAAATTTCGTGTCAATCGGATTTACGGTTTGTCCGGGGCGAGCCAAAACGCATAGAAATCGTTTTAATCAATTTAATTTTAAATTGATCGTTTAATTCCGTAACTCACACATATGATCAAATTAGCTCCGAAACACGTTCCATTGTGTCCGGAACGCAGGTAAAACCCTAGAAACGTCAGCCGACACGCTTCGTTTGGAGTTCGGAAAATCTCGGATGAATAGTGTTTTTGGCAATTTTCTATAAAAGGACTTGTTTTATTCATTTTTTTCAACAAAGCCCTAACCCTAGTTCTGGCCGCCACCTCTATTTCAATGGCCAGAAAACATCATCATTCTCCCTCGATTTTCTCCTAATCCACAAAACGATTCGAAATATTGTCAACTGCAATGTTGTAGAGAGCAACGAGTTCTACAAGATCAACGGTTATGATCGAAAACGAAGAGGTGGATCAACGGCAATTGGCGATCAAAGCCACACGTTTCAGGCACGACTTCCAACACGTAGGGTGGGCCGAGCTAGGCCGGTCGCTGGCCGATGGGACAGTGGAGCACGTGCTTTCGTTTGATCCTAGCTGATCGTGCTCGAGTTCATCGTGGTGGCCACGATAATTCGCCAAAGGATGGCGGCAATGGGTTTCACGCGTTCGAACGTGACCTGGGGGAGAAGATAAAGCGCGCGTGGCCAGATTTTCTTTGAAGGACTTGAACGGCTGTGATGAGTTTAAGGGTTTGTAATAAAAAAAATGTAAATTGATTTATATAAATTCGTACGAACTTCTAAATACTGTAACTTTTTGATACGAGGTCGGAATTTGACGAAACGAATTGCGTCGGGTTCGTTTTGACGAGCACTACACAATGGAGCTGGTTTAGAGTCGATTGGAGCTAGTGATTATTTTGAGTAAAATTAAACGCGTGTTTAATTTTATTCGAAATAAAATATTGCAACCGTTATTGAAAGCAAGGTGAGAACTCCTCACTCAATCGAATTGTGTTTCGATTTAAATTTTAAATAGTTAGATTTAAAATTGTTGATAGTGATGATTGTGTGTTTGAATGATGATTGTTATTGGATGTGTTGAAATAGACTCTATACGCCGCATATTAAGCGGAGGTTATTTATTAAAAACATATACCGCGAATATTGCACTGTGAAGTGGAATTGGTATTATATATGTATTTGGAGTTGATTTCCCGCATTATATAGCGGATGAGACCCTATTGCGCCGCATAATAGCGGATAGTATTTTATAAATCCCATATACCGCGATATTCCACCTTGAAGTGGAATTGGTATTGTGCTAACATCTGTGGATGCAGGGAAACAGGTTGGAGGGATCCAACTGGATTCCTCAAACATTTGAATTGGTTTCATATGTTGTGTGTTGATTATTTATAATCTCCGTGTGATTATATTTGCGATTGAAATTGTTGAAGGCTAAAATTTAGCCGAATGTATTTTTGGTATCGTTGGATACCAGAAATAAATAAAATTGGATTTTTGGAAAATTATTTTTTAAGAATTGAATTAATTTGAAAGAAGGAATTTAAAAGTATAAAAAGTTGATTTTTGTAGTCTTAGCGAATTTTTTCCGAAATATGGGAAAAGATATTAATAAAGGGATTTTTAATAATATTATTTATAAGTTGAAGAATTTATTTAAAATTTGGATTTTTAAATAGATTTGAAGAGATAAAGTGATTTATTTTAAAAAGGAAATAACTTTGGAAATTTATCTTCTTTAAATTAATCAGATAATTAAATTTATCCTACTTATGGATGTTTGGATTATATTGGATGTTGAATTGTTTGATATCCCTGATATATGATGCTTTGTGATATATCATGTTCTGTGTGGTGATTTGTGTTCTATTTATCTATGATATGATATCTGTGATCTGTGAATGAAAGATAAGCGTTATGGTTTATACCGCTTATCAATTATATTGTTATATTTGATCTATGATGGTTGAATGTTGTTGCACTATTGTGTTAAACCCGTGGACTACATAATACACACACAAATGTGGATTTCACGTGGAAATCAGTTAAGTCACAGATTTTTGACAATTCTAAAGATTGAATTTTTGAATCCAAATTAGTTTGGAAATTGGAATTGGAATTGAAAGTTTTGAAAATGAGATTCAAAAATAAGAGTTATTTTAAATAACTTAATAAAATTGGAATTTAAATCATTTGATTTAAATTTTGAATTCAATATTTTGAAATTGAATTCAATGAATTGGGAATTATGGTCTAAAAGATTTTACAAGTGTAAAAGGTGTTTATATGGGTTTTTAACCATTTAAAAATATGATTTTGGAAATTTAAATTTAAATCCAAGATTTGTACTTGGATGGCTTTAACCTGTGTAATTGTAACCAGATTTTCCCAAAACGAAAACTATCTGTTTTCAAATAATAATAGCTTTCATAAAGTGAAAAGATTTCCAATTTATATCGAAACATTTCAAGTTGAAATGAAATTGTAAATAGTTTGGAAAAACTATGAATTAACCTTTGTGAAGATGATTAAGCTTTATTTTGAAATCAAAGAAGATTTTAAAAGGAGTATCTTTTATATTATAAAAGACTTGAATTGTGAATAGTTTTGAAAGCTATAAGTTAAATCTTGATTTAAAGATTTAATGGGTTAATCCAATTGAAATGGAAATTGATTTGGAAATCTGTGAATGAATCTTTGAGAAATTGGGTGAACTTTGTGAAGTAAATCTTTTTGTTTAAAGATTTGAAATGGTAATTTGTTTAAACCAATTAAAGGAAAGGATTTGGGTAATAAGTTGTGACTTAATTGAAATCCCTATATCCATATGTTTTAAATATTGTGCTCACTATTCGGGTTAGCCGGGAAAAGACCTTTGTGTCATATAACCCATTCTGAATTAGTGATACAACGATATGGATCGTATTGAAGACCGGTGGTGAAGACCGGGTATTTGTGGAAACGATAGGATGACCTATCGATTGTCTCTACACCATTAGCTACGGTATAGAGATTTCATTTGTGATGGAAAGTTCGATCGGGATTGTGAATACCCGGATTGCAAGGGCTTCTTTGGAAGTGCATTCGGTTCTGTTCGAACCCGGAACAGACTTGTATGGTTACATGTCTGACATTACATTTTGAGATATAAAGCTGATTTCTTTCAAATACATTTCAGTTGGTGGCGGAGATTTATTCTATTAGCTTAACACCCTTCTCTGAGACGTACGAGCTCAGAGGTTATATAGTTGAAAGTTATCAGTGATATACTCCCAATTTGGTAGTGTGGCATGCTAAGTGTTGCTGTGTGATGATTATTTATTGATCATTTGTTGATCAAAGCATGGCTTTGTGAAAAAGCGTAGCTTTGTGGACGAGACCTCTTCGGACCTCACAACCCGGAAATGGTCGAAACAGGAATATGCGGGTTATGAGGGTCGCTCCCTTTAGGGTATGTCATTTCCTTCTGGAAAAGGGTGGTATCAGGTATGGAGCCCTGGTATTTAACCTATGTGAATACTCCAATCTCATTTACTGTGTGATTGTTGTGTGATCGAGGCGCCTCAGATAAAGGTCCCATAGGACCAGGGGGTGGCATATTCGTGTAGTAGTTACCTAGTGTAAGAGGTAACCCGACCTTGTGTTGGCAGAGAGCTAGTTAGTTCTCGGGACGTCCATCCAGAGGCGTACTCATGTGGCAGTAGGAAGTTCCTTAGCCTGACCATTTGTTGGAAATCCAAAGAAACAATACGAGCCTTGTACGGTTTTAGTTGTATAACCTGCTATGGAATGTGGCGGTAACATGCTATTGAACATAGTATCTATAGTAGGCATACAATAATGGTTGTATGTTGGCTAAGATTAATATTATATTTCGAAATATTTCCTACACTATGCACTAGTAATAATATCAAAAAAGTTTTCTTTTGCGTAGTAAGCATGTATGACTATCATAAGAAGAAATCTCCTCCATGTCTGCGATTGCATTGTGTGTGTGGTGGGAGGTCTTATGATAGTTTCATTTTCCAAAAGCATTGCGGGTTTCAATGTCTAAAATTCCTTTGTTGTTGTTTTAAAGATAATAACTATTTTAGTTCTCACACCAGTCCCATGACTGACCGGGAGTTTATTGTTCCCTTCCTAAACTCTGGGTGCCCATAATTTTCCACACGGGCAGCCTAGAGTCAGGTTATCAGGTCATTCTGGATTCAGGAGATGCTGTGGAGCTCATTGGCGAGCTGGATGGCAAGGCGTATCACTTTTATATGATATTATTATTCCGCTGTGTATTCTGTATGAGGACAAGTTTGTATAACTGTCCATTGATGTATTGTGTTGTATATTGACTCTGATGATGTGATGTAATGTATAAAATGATACATTTCTTTTGATTTAAAGATGATCTATTTATCTATTATATGTTGTTCCGCTGCGATACGTGAGATTCTGATATTGTTTCTGTTGTTTCTTCTTTCTTTCTTTCTGTCTTCTTCTACCTCTTCCTTTTAACCATAACAATTTGGTTTTCCGGCATTGGATTGCTCGGCAGTTGATACAGTGGACGTATTAATGTCGATTTTCGGAAGTCGAAAATCCCGGTCGTTACAGATGGTTTGAAAGATTTTGAAATCAATGCTCGTGGTGGCATTCGAAAATTTGGTAGGCTTATTGTGCCAAATATTTGTGATCTTCGTAAAGACATTTTAGAAGATTCTCATCGTTCTAAATTTACCATTCATCCCGGTAATAGTAGCGACTTTTTTATTGGGATGGAATGAAATCTAATATTGCTAACTTCATTAAGCGTTGCATGACTTGCCAACTCGTTAAGGCCGAGCATCAAAGGCCTGGTGGGTTATTGCATCCTTTGGACGTTCCTATTTGGAAGTGGGATCAAATTTCCATGGACTTCATTTACGGTCTTCCCCGATTCTCGTTCAGGTCATGACAGTTTATGGGTAATTGTAAATAGACTTGCAAAATCCGTCCATTTTATTCCCGTTCGATCTAATCGGACCGTACTTTTTTTGGCTAAACTCTATGTCAGATTAAATTGCATGGAGTTCCTACTTCTATTGTTAGCAATTGTGATCCAGTTTTTTACTAGTGGATTTTGGTAAGGCCTTCAAAAGCTTTGGGAACAAAGCTTAATTTTAGCACCGCTTATCATCCTTTGTCCGATGGATAAACCGAGCGTGTGAATCAAACTCTTGAAGATCTCTTTCGTGCATGTGTTTTTGATTTTGGTGGAAGTTGGGAAAATCATATTTCTCTTGTTGAGTTTTCTTCCTATAATAGCTTCCAATCTTGTATTGGTATGGCACCTTTCGAGGCACTCTACGGAAGGCCATGCCGATCTTTTTCTTGTTGGCTTGAAGCCGGTGAGAAGCTGGTTTTAGGTCTAGACTTTATTAGTATTCATTTGTGTTTCACCTATGAAGGTTGTTGTGCGTTTCAGTCGATCGGGAAAATTAGCACCTCGATATGTTGGTCCATTTCCCATCACCGAACGTATTGGTTCTGTGGCTTATCGCTTTTTAATTACCGTCTCAATTTTCTTTTATTCATGACGTATTCCACGTCTCTCAACTACGGAAATGCCTTAGGGATTCCGATTCTATTCTTGAGCCCGGTATTATTGAAGAAATTGAAGTCTCACCAAATTTAACTTATGAGCAACATTCTATTCATATCGTTGCTTCGGAGGTTGAACGCCTTCGAAATAAAGATGTTCTTCTTGTGAAAGTTAAATGGTCCTCAAATCCTAAGAATTGCTCTTGGGAATCTAGAGAGTTCATCGAGCGAACACATCTGGACTTACTCTCTCATTCTCTTTAAGGTGAACTTCTTATTTCTAATTTCTTCTCTTTGTGTGGATATGCTTTTATGGTTGTTACTCTTTATTTTCTTCTTATTTTTGCGAGGATGCAATTTCTTTAAGGTGGGGAGTCTATAACAACCTGCATATTTTACGATTCGTATATTTAAAGGTTTAATTTAAATATAGCATCGTTAGTCGGATTTTAGTTTTAAGAATTCACTATTCGTAGAAGAACAGTCGAATTAGTGAAAAGTCTATGTGGATCGTGCTATTTGGAAGTGCCTATTTGAAAACACATTCAAACAGAAATTCAGACGTCTGAAATGGGTCGTTCAGACGTCTGAAATTGCTCGAGTCAAACCAGAAAGGAAATAGGCTAAAATTGCCATTTTCAAACATCTGAAATAAACGATTCAGACGTATGAATATTTTACTAGACAACATCTGTTTTTCCAGATTCAGACGTCTGATTGGAAATTTCAGACGTCTAAATGAAGAAAGACAACTCATATTTTTCCAGATTCAGACGTCTGGTTTGGAAATTTCAGACGTCTGAATGAAGAATGGAATTGAGAAGCACCAATTTGGACACGAGACCACTTCCATTGAGTTCAAAATGGTGTTTGAGACCTTTTTGAGTATAAGCATCGATATGTTTGGAGTTGAGGGAATTTTGCTATTTTTCACTTAGGGCTTTGGGCATGGGTTTGGGTTTCACCCAACTCATCCTATACCCTAACTCAACCCCCTCTCCTCTCCATTCACTCAATTCATTTCCTAACACTCTAGCTCAACTGAAAATGGGGGAAGAGAATGGGAAATAGAAATTCCAAGCCCTAGATTCAATTGCAAACTCAAATTCTTGCTCCATAATCAAAGAGAAGCTTAGGTAAGTCTTCTATTCATCTTCTCCATCTCAATCCCTCTTCAAATTCTCAGAAATTCCTAATATCTTAACTTAGAGAAAACTTCATCTTTGATTATATATTGAAGTTCTTGAGGTATTGTTGAAGAGAGATTAACCTATTGCTTGTTCTAGAGCTTATCATTTGTGTTTGGGTTTAAAAGGTGAGTTTTTGAACTCACATCTACGTCTATATCTTTGATAGTGTTAGGTAGCAATTCCTAACATCTATTCCTTGTCTATTTGCTTTTGAATTGAATTGGTCTGATGAATATTCAAATTTTTGGTGTTTGAAGTCAAAATCTATGAAAAATCATTATATGGATGTTTGGACATGTTGGTCGGAGTGTATTGGTGAGTCTTTAAGGTTGGGTAGTCATTTGGCGTAAACCCCTAGCCATCGTCACTCATCCGATCACTTCCAATATGATTTGTCCATCATTGGCCTAGGCAAAGTATTGCCTGAGCCCCAGGTTCAGACGTCTGAATATACGAGTCAGACGTTTGAATCTTCTTGTCTCAGCCCAATTTGCCTATTTTGTGTGGGATTCCAATTTTAATCAATTCGGGTTGATCTGATTTATTGTTATCATTTATATTGACTTTGATGACTTCTTTTTCGGGATTTTTGGGAATATCCATTTTGATCGATTCGGTATCGATTTTTATGGATTTGATTCACGTCTTCGAATGTGGATTTTGATGATTGATTGTTTCTACAATTATTTCTGTGATTTGTCACATTACAATACAAAGGTTTTTATACTAATAATAAATATTCAAACTCTTTCACAAAGATGATTCCAACTCTATTTTTTAAACAAAGCTCGTTTATAAAACCGTTTTCCAATCTATTAGTATATACAAACCTTTACCTCATTCGTAGGAGAAATCTAATTAAACGGCTTAGCAAAAAAAGTGGTATGAAATGCTTGCGTTTACTTCGTCGGTTAATTCTTGGACTTGTTCGATTGAACTCTTGTGATAATTTTCGAGTGGAAATCTACAATTTGTTCGTAAATATTTGAGTTAAGCTAGTGGTTATGGGACATGAAGCTAAACTCTTATATTTACCAGCTTAGTGTAATTTACACTTAATTTCAAGTGGAAGTCTACAATTTGTTCGTAAATATTTGAGTTAAGCTAGTGGTTATAGGACATGAAGCTAAACTCTTATATTTACTAGCTTAGTGTAATTTACACTTATTGATCGATGATGATCATTTTGAGGTTTAGACTAGCGATGTGCGATGTCTCTTTGTTTGTGTGGGGGACAAACACCGTTTGTGGAGTTTCGTCTCAAATTAGTGGGGTAGCGACCAATGGTCTTCGGGCCGTTTGTGGAGCTTCGATTCAAACTGGTGGTGTAGCGACCCATGGTCTTCGGGCCGTTTGTGGAGTCTCAGCTCAAAATTGATGGTTAGCGACCATGGAATAGCGTTCCGTTTGTGATGCACGTGTTTGGGAGTTTTCATGCTCCCGTTTGTGATAGGCCTTCCCTCTTTGTGATTTCTGGATTTCTGGTTGTGATTTCTAGAATTTGTGTTTCACCAATTTTCGTGGATTGGCATTGATTTGTTTTGTCAATATTTGTGCTTTGGTGAATAATTTAAAGAATGTGATTCTTTTTGGTGTTTTGAGACGATTTGTGATATTGTATGATTTTTGTTGTTATTTGATGTATACTTGACACAGTATGGCATTTTTGTTATCTTATGCTTTTGGTCATATCTCTTATCCTATACCATTTTATATGATATTTATAGCTAGACTAATCCGTTTATTATTTTCTTCTTAAATAATACTCGGGTCAGACCGAGGTATTTCAGGTGCTTCTGCTTGACTTCTTATCAGGGTCCTTTACCTGACTTTTGGCTTACTGCTTTAGCTTAGTAGTTTTTGTTATTATACATTTGAGATAGAGACTCCATGATGTATAATTATTCTTTTGTCTAGCACCTGTACCTATTCTTCATGATGTAGTGGATCTTGTTTGACCACTATTTTGATGTACACTTTTATGACATATATTCATATCTGATTCCGCCTTTGTGATATGAATGTCTGTGATTGATTTGTGTTATGTTTATTTCTATATTTGTTTCCGAAGACCTTATAGCCACTGTGTGGTAGCTTCGAGTTTGTATTTGATATGTTGGATTTCCTCTGGAAATGAAATGTAAGTTATTTTATCTAACATATCGGTACTCGCCCAAAGCAATTACACAGATGGTCGCTCCTCAACAGCCTTATTCTTCGTGCTAGTCGACAGCATTACCCAGTAGTGTTTTTGGCAAGAGTGAGTATAGAGGTGGGGCGTCAGAGTATGAGTGTATAATCTCTTCTGATTTGTTGAGCAAACTCAAGGTCGAAATGAGATTAGGACAAGGAACCATAGGTTAAGAGTTGTATATGATACAACCGATAAGGAGTTATCCATCATTTGTAGGGCTTTAACTTTTTAAGCAAGGAAACGAATCCTTAGAATATCAGTTTGTTATTTAGAGATAGGGCGAACCCATATCTCTGGTTATCTTTATGATTGCCCCCAAAGACCTGAGTCATTGAATTTATAATCTCACTACTAGTGAGCTTATAGGTAACTACTCCATGCCTTTTTGCTCTCTTTACATTTTGTCACTCTCTTTCGTTGTCGACATCCTAATCTTCACAAACTATAGTATATGATCTGCTCATAAATTTGTTAAATTTTTTCGAGCTTATGAAAAGACGACTCAACAAAATATCAGTCTTTACGAAATCTCCATCATTACTTCATCTTTCACCTTAATGGCGCAAAAAACCACCCTTTGTTGAGCCATCGACTTTTCCATTACTACTATGCTGTTCACCTACCTTGGGATTCAACTATACCGAGGGAAGAAAAAGAATTTGTACTTTAAAAATATCATAGTAAAAGCTCATAAACATAATGGTAAGTGGAGTCCTACCCTCATTTATTAGGCTTGAAAACAAGTTCTTACCAAGTCAGCCCTTAGATCCCTAGGCTCTCATATTTTTGCTACCGCCAATCCTATTGAAGACTAATTATGACTATCATCGCCTTTGTACAATCATCTATTGGGCTCTACTGATGGTACTAGGAAACATCACATGGCTTCCAAATAACACATATGTAGAACTAAATCTAAAGGTAGGCAGGATCTCCCTGACCTGTGTGATGTTTGTAAAGCCTTCATTTTTAAGCTAGGGGTCCAATGTTTTCCAAAATGACTCCCAATGGACTAATTTCCTCTATCACGGCTATCGAAGGCTTAAGGATAGTGATTTCTATGGCACCCCATCCTATGCTAGTGAAACTTAAAAAAGCTTGCAAAAGCATAAAACTGCCTTTGATCTTACCCTAGAATCCTATCAGCCACAAGATAGCTTCATGGTTGTTTCTTCTCAAAGATATTAGAACTCATTCATCTTTATCATGGGATTATTATTTATTTTTTCTTGATTTATGACACTCACATTCTAGCAAAGGTGTCCATCCTTATTTAGAATTGCTCCTTCCCAACACTCTTCATCTCGACCATAATCTCACTAGTATTAATATTCCCATCGCATTTAAATGCAGACGTTATACTAATAGCTCTATTGAATCCATCCACCACATATAATGTTCCAGCTAACTTGCCAGGGAGATTTGGTGACATTTTGAAGGCCTAATGGGTCTCCAATTTTTTGCCCTAACCACCACCAGCGATTCATTTCCTTATGGTTCCAAGGACCTGGGCCGATACACTTTATCAGTGTATTATATACAACTCCTAACCCATGGTCTTTTTATAATCTCATTTGGACCTTGAGCAATGTCGAAAAATTGAAAGTGATTATTCATTCATACCTATCATTTCACGATGGTCTAAGTAAAATGCAAGCATCATCCATATTCAACTCGGTTACTCCAAACATAAAGTCTTTGGTTCAATAATAACAATAATTATTAATCGTACTACACTACCAGAGACTTTGACTTTGAGTTGACTACAGTTTATCGTAATATATACCTTATATAACTAAGAAGATGAATTCTCCGTTAAATAGTGTTTTACTTCCAATGCTTTAACTCGGACCCAACTGTAGTCGTTCAATGGTCGTTGTACCATAATTTAACTATAATCAGAGTGGAGTGTCCATAATGAAGTTCTATGTTAAAGGAACTGCCAGTCGAAAGCTGGTGAAATAGGTAGATTTCAATTTTTTTCTATTGGATCTATTGGGCATATGAAGTCTTAATGGTTTAATAGATGCAATCTAATATAATTTTAAATAAAAATATTCTATTTAATTTTATTTGAAATAAGATTTAGTTAGTTATATTTTAATCAATTTGAAATTTACATAAAGTAGAGTATATCAAATATACCATTGTGTGTACGTTAGTAATAGTTATTTGTTTTTATATTATTACTTTGATAAGTGAAGAATCAAGATGTTATTTATGGTAGACAAATTAATTTGACATAAATGCTAAGAGGGTGTAATGAATTAGGACTTACACTTAGTATTTATATAAATAAGTTACCATACTTTAGTTAATTTGCTTAAAAATGGTTTTCTTTATTTAAAATAAATTATGATATTACAAGTATATCAAATTTATGTGCGTAGTTCATGTGCAGCATATGGATAGTACATATATAACATGAACATTGATAGGTGTTGAATTACCACAACGAATATATCTCCCCTTTATATGTGCATTTGTTGTCCTTAAGTATTATTAAATATCACACAGACACACAAAATTATAAATTAATTTCCAATTTTAATGACAATAAAATTAATAAATATATTTTAAAACCAATTTTAACTAATTACATATATCTTGAAATTAAACCAATATCTTAAGAATCTAATTTTGTTTTTTGAAATTAAACTTAGCTTTATAATTTCAAACAACATATCTATTTTAAATTTTGAATTAGATATTATGAAACAAATGAGTATTTCAAATGGAATTGAATTTTCAGCGTACATACACACATACATATATATTATTTATAGACCGCACAATATTATTGTAAAATAAAACTTACATTAACATATATTATACATGTTAAGACAAAAAAATTCAAGTTTTTTTAATCCATAAACATATGTATAGATACAAAGCAATTTTAAGCTATTTAAAACATGTTTGATACACACACACATATACATACATATGTATGTGTGTATCTGTGGGTGTGTGCGCACGGATGTGGTTTATATGTATATACATGTTGTAAAATTATTTTATGTTGTAAATTATTTTATGTATTTTTTAAAATCGATATTATTATTCACTTAAAGAAAACTGAGATATATACGCATATTAGAATATGTTAGCGTGTCAAAAACGACGCCAACACCCCAGATAGTATGAAAGCACCACAAATCCAATAACAACTTCCAAATAGAATGAAGTAGAGAACAAATTGTGAAGAATGGAATATTAAAACAATAAGAAATGAACATAAGATATTTTATATTGGTTTGGCGTACTCCGACCTACATCCACTCCAATGATTTTTCTTATTTCTTTTATTTATGTTGTAGATGACAATTACAGTCTGAATAATAGCCTTAAAATAATAATAGAGGAAGAAGAGAGCCAGAAAGAAGATCCAGAAATGTGTGTCGTGCTCACTATATTTATAGGGGAAGACAGACAAATACCCTGCTGAAAATCCATGTGCAGAAGACCAAGGCCATGCCGACCCCCTCTAGAAAAAATGGGACCCATCCGAGCCTTCCTGAGGTATCGGCCCCAATCCCTATAGGGGATCAAAACCGATAACCTATGCTTGAGCATAGGGGTCAACGATCCCAATGGTAGGTCCCACTCCATGCCTTCTTTTGGTCTTCTGAGTTGCTTGTGTAGTTCCCTAAGTGAAATTCGGAGATATTGATCGATTTCCTTTGCGTTGAGCTATTGAGTTAAGTGTCCATATCCATAGTGATCCGATCCAATCCCCTGCCTAAAGGAAAAACCCATCCATACTTATCCGATTCTGGAATGCTATTCGTCTGAATCCACTTGACCATCATCCATTGCCCTATTTATAACTGATTTCCAAACCTGATAATCATCCCTCTGGGCTTTCTGCCTTGATGATCATGAAATCCATTGAGCCAAATCCATGGTATACTGCCTTGTCAAAAGGCGAGTTAACATTTGCCCTCCAAAACATGCCTTGCGATAAGAAGGTTTGTTTTGAATTGCCATCAGTCCAAAATCCACCGACAATCGAATATTCCAATCCAAAATCCATTCCTTCACCAAACCGAATCGCCATGAGTCCCATATTCGCTCGGGAGTTAGTATTTGTATGTCGAATCCTCAATCTCTCTAGATTGTTAATGAAATCCGCAATTGTTTTGAATCGACAGCAATTCTGAATCCATTCCTAATCCTTAGCCGAATCCATATCCATTCCAAGCTGTTAACCGAATCCATATCTCATTGGATCATTATCTTAAATCCTCGATCTCTCCAAATCGTTATCCAAATCCATGAGCTCTCTGGGTCAATATCTAAATCCATAACCATTTGAAATCCTGAAAGTCAGTAAGCCAATCCGCGATCTCTCCGAATCGTCATCCAAGTTCATGGTCTCTCCAGACCGATCGATTGTCTCTCAGGACCCTTGCTAAGTCTAATCCAAACTTAATGGTGAGTAGGCCAATCCTATCGCTCTCTAGCAAAGCAACATACCCCTTGGACTTCGGCCCTTTTAGGGTATATAGCGATGTCTTAATCCTCTGCGACCGATCATAGCCTCTCTGAGCTTTTTCTAGACCCTATCCTATCACTCTTCGGTGAAGGGAGAACAACGACAAGTAAGCCGATCCGGTCACTCTTTGATGAAGTGGCATTACTTCCTGCACTCCGATTCAGTTCCTGTGAACATATCGCGATGTCCGGGCCTTCCTAGGCCAATCATGGTCTCTCCAGACCCTTGATGGATCCCATCCAGTCATTCTTCGATGAAAGAGGGGATAACGATAAGTAAGTCGATCATGTCGCTCTCCGGTGAAGCGACTCACATCTTGCATTTTGATCCTTGACTCTTTGTTTAGGGACGTAACACGATCAATTCCATTCTGACTTCCTTTCTCCGACCTCGACTCTACGATCAAGGGCTTAATCTATGATGTACGAATCCATCCAATCGCTCTTTGGCGAAGGGACTCGAACCTTGCCGTTATTACCCCGTCTCTCCGGTTTGGACGACCGTTACCTGTTTTTTTCATCGCATTAATGGGGATTTAGATTAAATTATTAAATTTAAGTTCTTATAGCCATTAAACTAAAAAAACAAGGAAAACCAAACATTGCCTCTCCAGGCATGACGGTTCATCATCATCTCAGAGCATGCCTAGAGACCAACCTTGATCCCGTACATGTGTAAGTAACTTAGCCATTTTATTGTGGAGTTTATTACTTATTTAGTTCATGCTATCCTCATCAAGAGATGACGATCTGTGACCTCGATCCAAGGCCATTTCCGTTGGACATGGACGATGGTCTCTCCTATTCCATAGCCCGAGTCTTTACGAACTGTGGTAGCCTACCATCCCTGACATGTTCCTCAATCATATCCTGTAAGTGCCTGCATTCATCCGTAGTATACCCCATCCAGTTTGTGGAATAGGCAATACTTTCCATACATACGTTCCTGCTCTGAAGGATCCCTCCTTTGCTATTTTCGATAGGGGAGCTGCCCCCTTGTGTCCGGATAAATCCGTTCCAAGCTTTCCATCAAATCTGAATAAATAAGGAACTTCGGTTCTCGTTCTTTTCTTTGCCTTTTTGATTCACCATAACCATCATTCAACTTCTGTTTTCCCTTATCCTTCTTGGACCCTTCTCCAGATGGTCCTTCACCTCATACAACATTTACTTTCTATTTTTTGATTCGTGCATCCACCTGTCGTAAGAACCTCTCTACTTCATAGAAAAATTCTTCGAGATCCATTGGTGGATCCTGCTCCAATGAAATCTTAAAATCCATATCGTTGGCAATCTCAGATACCGCCGCCATTAAGACCATCGACCGATCCGACCGATCCACCGAAGCAAATGCCGCATTAAGCCATACCAAGAAACTCCTCAGGGACTCCCCTATCCTTTGCTTTAGTGTTTCCAACGTTATTATGCTCTTTGGCCTCAAAATGTGGACCCTGAACTACCTCATGAACCGATCTACCAAATCGTTCCATGTTCTAATTGAACCATTCTTCACCTTCTTAAACCAGAGCATGGCTAACTCAATCAAATAAAGTGGAAAGCACCTTGCCACGACTTCCTTTTATGCCCCTAGCACTTCCATATGCCAGATATACCTCATCAACTATACTATAGGATCCGACTGTCCGTCGTACACCTCCAGTGTTGGTAATTTGAACTCTGGTAGGTTCCTCGCTTGCCCGATTTTCAGAGTGAATGAATTTTGAGTGACATCTTCTAGACTCCTGTTGGGCAATCCTCCTCTTATTATGTGTCATATCAACTCAGTCATCCTTTTATTCTCATCCATTGATGGCTTTCAATCCATATTAGCAACCTTCTCCCCAACTTCGTGAGGGTATTCTAGAATGTACTCCTTTGGACATACATCCACATTTCGATTTGCATTAACCTGCACAGTATCGACCATTGACCTATCGGCATCCGATCCAATCTAACCTGGGGGTTGTGCCTCCTAAGCCTAGGGGATCGATGCCAATCCCTCTAGGGGGATCGATGCCGATCCCCTTGCTTGCCAGGGTTTGCCCCCGTTTGCTCCATTCCATTCTCCTGCCTGTTAGCTCCATTTCCATGCTCCTGATTCTAATTTTCTACAACTCCCGCTACTCCAATTCCTTGATTCAGATTGCCAGTAGCTCGTGCTCTAGCCTATCTGATTTTCCTAAGGAAATTCTACATCATCTCCTCTTGTCTCTTCATCATCTTCTCCTCCATCGTCTCCATCATCCACTCCATCTCGTTTCTAGTGATGTAGACGGAGAGTTGATTAGCTGTAGCTCCTGAGGATGCCTCCTGGCTCCCTCCATGGTGACTCCTATCTACCAATGGTCTCCTTGTTGATTGCCTAGCCACTTCTTCCTAGATCCAAGTATCCAAGGTCCTAAATCCAAGATCCTAGCTTTCAAATCCTTAGGTGCAAGTCTTCTCGGTGAAAGCATCAAAACGTTAGCATCAAAAAGAGCGCCAACACCCCAAATGGTATAAAAGCACCACAAATCTAAGTAACAACTCCCAAACAGAATGAAGTAGAGAACAGAATATAAAGAATAAAAAATTTAAAAAATAAGAAACGAGCATAAGATGTTTTATACTAGTTCAACGTACTCCGGCCTATGTCCACTCCAAAGATTTTCCTTTTATTTATGTTGTAGATTACAACTACAGTCCGAATAATAGCCTTAAAATAATAATGGAGGAAGAAGAGAGCCAGAAAAAGACCTTGAAATGGGTGCCATGCCCATTGTATTTGTAGGGGAAGATAGACAAATATCCAACTGAAAATCCGCACGTAGAAGACCAAGGACATGCCGATCTCCACCAAAAAAAATGGGACCCATTCAAGCCTCCATGAGGGATCGGCCCCGATCCCTATAAGGGGTCGGTAAGGGATCGATATCAATCCCCTATGCTTGAGCATTTGGGTCAAGGATCCCTTGAGTGGGTCCCTCTCCATGACTTCTTGTGGTCTCCTCCGTTGTTTGTGTAGTTCCATAAGTGAAATTCGGAGATATCGATCGATTATCATTGAGTTGAACTGCTAATTTAAGTGTCCATATTCATAATGATCCAATCCAATCCCCTACCTAGAGGAAGTGCCAATCCATGCTTAGCCAATTTTGGTATGCCATTCGTCTAAATCTGCTTGACCATCATCCATAGCCTTGTTTATAACCGATTTCTAAACCTAATAATCATCCCTCCACGGTATAACTGATGATCACGAAATTCATTTAGCCAAATTCATGGTAATTGCCTCATCAAAAGACGGGATAACAGAATAACATTGTGATGTTTTTTAATCAATTAAAACATGAATATATATGTGTGTATATATATATATTAGATCAGATAACATTGGCACACATAAATTCGTTATAAAGTGTTGGACTTCATGCTTTTGATTCATGACAAGGAACTCAAGACAGAAAAAGGATTATCAAATATTCGACATGTATGATTTATTAGAGTTTAAGTTTAGATTATTAGAGTTTAAGTTAGTATCTATTATTAAAATATATCCTTAAGTAAACCTGCATATTTTGAAAATACACAGGTCAGTCGATTGGATCCATCTAGCCATTCGACTGACCTATGCACATGAAATTTTTAATATTTTGCACAACTTAGTTGACTAAACACTAATGGTTAGTCGATTGAACTGTGTCATATTCGAAATAATATTTGTTGTTTTAATTCAGTCGACTAGATGACCATATTCAGTCGACTATACATGTTATAACTGCCATATTTTCAATTTTCTGAAGAGACACTCCTCTTTCTGAAGAGGAATCTCTTCCAGGAAGGGTTGCAACCATTTATGTTCGTCGGAACTCTTTGCCAACTATTGTAACTCTTCATTCATTATATATATGCATTCCATTCAAGATCAAATAACTTAACTTTTCTATTCTCTACTCTCTTGAATATTTAAACTTCTTATTGCTTTGAGTTTGTGAAATCATGTTTATATTTCTTTATTTCTGAAGCAATCTATACTTTCCTTATCTTCACGGACACACAAATATACATACCATACTTGAGGAAAAGATTATAGGAAGGGTGTACTTCATTCGACAAATCTGTGTTGTAACAAGAACACGCAAAGTCAAGTGTTATCCCCTCTTTTTCGCAAGGCCATGATACCAAAAAGTCGACCGAGACGCCAAAGGTAGTTCGTCTCAGAGATGGGTCAACTCAACATTTTGATAGAGCAAGTCCTTGTTAGTTCGTCCAGCGACCTACGACTTAGAGTGAAAAGGTGACGAAGCGACCTAAAATGTGGAGTGACCCAGCGACCTAAAAAACCTCACGACCTAACAGCTTAACAGCCTTAGCGACCTAAAATCCTTAGCGACCTAAAATCCTTAGCGACCTTAAAGTCCCAGCGACCTAACTTCCTCGCGACCTAACTTCCTCGCGACCTAACTTCCTCGCGACCTAATAGCCTTCGCGACCTAAAACTCTCAGTGACTTAGTAGCCTAACGACCTAATCCATACACTACCTCTTCCCTTAGGCCGCCACTCCTTTAGGTCGTCATTCCCTTAGGTCGCCACTCCTCTAGGTCGGCATTCCTTTAGGTCGCCACTTCTTTATATCGCAACTCCTCATGCCACTGCCCCTTAAGTCACTGGCGACTTACGACCTAACCACTCCCTCAGGTCGCTGCTAACCTTAGTTTGTCGTCCTTTGTGCCGCAACCCTTTAGGTCGCACACGACCTACGACCTACCCTTAGGTCGCTCCGCTTCATACATCGACACATTTAAACCGCATCTCCTTAGGTCGCTAACGACCTACCACTCCCTGTGCCTTTGCTCTTTAGGTTGCCACTCCCTCTCCTGCTACCCCTTAGGTCGCTAACGACCTACGACCTACGACCTACTCCTTAGGTCGCCCATGACCTATAACCTGGCCGACCTAAGTCCAGCCACTCCTATAAATACTTCACCTACTCCGCATTCAAAGGGGACTTTTTCGGAACCGGGAAGCGTCGAAGTGCTGCTACTTTCTCAACCTCTACAACACTTCATTTGCCAACAAACTTCAAGGAGTCAAGAGAAGAGATCAATCACATTCAACATGAATCCGAAGAGCACTTCATCATCAAAGTTCTAGCTTTTTGAGCACTTCATCATCAAAGTTCTAGCTTTTTGTCTTGGTTGTGTTATAGCCGAAGCTTCATTGTAAACATTGTAAAAGTTGTAATCGAATCAGCAATAAAGAAGAGATAAAGTGGATGTAGGCTTGACTTTGAGCCGAACCACTATAAAAGTCGTTGTCTTTTTAATGTTTTTGCTATTTTCTGTTTACCTTTAGTTCCCGTGCAAATGGGTGGTGCTTTCACATTGTCACAATTTACACCGAGGTGTTAGCGTTCACCATTTTTAACGTTAACATTTTGGTTCTTTCATTGAGAGTTGAACTCAAGAATTATGTCAACCAAGAGTTGGATCCGAAGGATTAGAACTGAGATTCGAAGAATTATGGCAAGGTGATCGAGTAGATTACAAAGACCAGAGAGTAGTCAGCATAGAGGTAGTCAAGAGGCTTCTTCGGGAGCAAACCAAACTTCAGCCTTCGTGACCAGGGACGAGATGGAGGCAATGATGAAAAGGCAAGAAGAGTTGATCCAGGGTTTGTTTCACCAGATTGGGCAACTTGGAGCACAAAATCAGAGAGGAACAGAAGCCCAACGAGAAGAACAGATTCCACCATCCCCTCGTGAACTCGGGGGGCCAGACGAAGGCAATGGACGAGGACTACAATTTGGAGGCGACGACAGATTGGTGGAAATGGTCAAAAGAGCCATGAGAGGTGGTTTGGTAAACAAAGACTTGGAGGATGTGAATAAGAGTCCTTTTACCACAACAATTAGGCGAGCTAAGAACCCACCAAACTTTAAGCTGCCATCATTGGATATGTATAGTGGAAGGATAGACCCTACAGTTCATCTTACAAAATATATGAGGCATATGGAAGTGCTGGGGGCATCAGAGGAAGTTATGGCTCGATGCTTTCCGTTGTACTTGGCAGATATTGTGGCATTGTGGTTCAGACAATTGGAAAGTGGATCTATCGGGACGTGGAATGATTTGATTGAGAAGTTTATGAGGCAATTCGGGGTCCACATCTCGAGGCCCAAGAATGTTATGAGTTTGACAGCGCTGAAGCAAAGAACTGGAGAATCTTTGAGAAGTTTTTTGATGCGATTCAACGCAGCTGCGGCATCGGTGGATCGACCAGATCCATCTATGGTCTTGATGGCAGCTGTGTCGGGCATAGCTGACGGTACAGGTTTCAAGGATTCGCTGACAAGAGATCCCCTTATGGATCTAGGGGAATTTTACCATGAGGCTGAAGGATTTCTACGATTAGAAGACGCAAAGGCTGAAAGAGAAGAAGGAGAAGGAATTGATGTTTTTGAAGTCAAAGGTGGGAATCCTCCTGAGAAAGGTGCAGAAACTAGCAAAGGTAAACGAAAGGCTGAGGATGACAACGATAGATCAGCACGACAGCAAAGAGGACCAAGATTCACCTCATACACAGAATTGAATGAGACTTTGGAGCGGATCTACCAAAACACTAAGGGACAGGTTCCTTATCGAAAGCCAATTAGGAGAGATCCAACTAACAACGAGAGAAAGTCGGACAGGTACTGCTTGTTCCATGAGCTAAATGGTCATAGCACAAATGACTGCAGACACTTGAAAGACGAAGTTGAGGGACATATCTGGGATGGTCTGCTATCGCAATATGTAAAAAAGAAAGCTGCATCGGTGGAACAAGAATGTCCACCTCCTGCACTGACTAGAGACGACTCAGGATCAAGGCGTCAGCTTGTTATCAACTGACTGAGGTTACGACGAATGAGTAGAAAACTCTACATCGACACAATTAAGTTGTTCACACATGTATGGGACCGCGAACGATCCCCAGGCATGCTCTGATACAACTATAAATCGTATCGATGTAGATGTTTGCACTCGGACGTCAATTCTTTGTTTTTGAGTTTTAATTCTGATGATTGACTACTTTACTTTCGTATTTTACTTCAGATGACTGATTACATGGCTTTCATGTTTTGCTTCCAATGTTTGTAACTCTACATTGCTTTCATGCTTTGCCTCTGGTGTTTTGAGTTTAACCCTACTTTGCTTTCATGATTTGCTTCTGATGTTTGGATTTGACTTTTTCAGACATTTCTACTTGACAACTTTCAGTTGAATATTTGATTTTGATGATTTTGCAATGATTAAGCCCTACGAACAGGCACTCGACTTCGAACAGTCACAAACTCGCCTCGAACAGGCACCCGACTTCGAACAGTCACAAACTCGCCTCAAACAGGCACCCGACTTCGAACAGTCACAAACTCGCCTCGAACAGGCACCCGACTTCGAACAGTCAAAAACTCACCTCGAACGGCAAAAAAAAAACTTGCCTCAGATGGCTCGATCCTGAACGATCGTCATCTGGGGTCCACCCCTTACCGCCAACGGTCGCACTTTACCTCGAATGGCTCGATCCTGAATGATCGTCATTTGAAGTAAGGCGCTTGACCGCGAGCGATCACATTTCACCTTAGATGGATCGATCCCGAACGATCGTCATTTGGGGTCCACCCTCTCACCGCCAACGGTCGCACTTTACCTCGAATGGCTCGATCCTGAACGATCGTCATTTGAAGTAAGGCGCTTGACCGTGAGCGGTTACACTTCACCTCGAATAGCTCGATCCCAAACGATCGTCATTTGAGGGTCCGCCCCTAACCGGGCACGGTCGCGTTTTCCCACAAATGGCTTGATCCTGAACGATCGCCATTTGAAGTAAGGCGCTTGACCGTGAACGGTCGCATTACATCTCACATGATTCAATCCTGAACAATCATCACATGAAGATAAGCGCTTGACCGCGCATGGTCGCACTTCACTACAAATGACTCGATCCCTAACGGTCGTCATTTGAAGTTAGGCGCTTGACCATGAACGGTCGCACTTCGCCTCAAGCGGCTTGATCGCAAATGATCATCACTTGAGATCCACCACTTGACCGCACACGATCGCACTTTACCGCAAATGGCTCGACCCCGAATGGTCGTCATTTGAAGTAAGGCGCTTGACCGCGAACGGTCGTCATCTGAGCTCCGCCACTTGACTGTGCACGGTCGCACTTTACCACAAATGACTCGATCCCTAACGTTCGTCATTTGAAGTAAAGCGCTTGACCATGAACGACACCTGACCGTACACGGTCGCACTTCACCTCAAATGGCTCGATCACGAACGGTCACCATTTGAAGTCAGGCACTTGACCATGGACGGCCGCACCTCATCCCAAATGGCTTGATCCCGAACAGCCGTCATTTGGGGCCACATAAAACTGTCAGCTCCTTTGCAGGTCATCAACAGGATATGAACATCCAGCTTATGGCATTACAAAACACACCTTCCTACCGCAAGGCATGTTTTGGGGGGCAAGTGTTATCCCGCCTTTTTCGCAAGGCCATGATACCAAAAAGTCGACCGAGAAGCCAAAGATAGTTCGTCTCAGAGATGGGTCAACTCAACATTTCGACGGAGCAAGTCCTTGTTAGGTCGTCCAGTGACCTACGACTTAGAGTGAAAAGGTGACGAAGCGACCTAAAATGTGGAGTGACCCAGCGACCTAAAAAACCTCACGACCTAACAGCTTAACAGCCTTAGCGACCTAAAATCCTTAGCGACCTAAAATCCTTAGTGACCTAAAAGTCCCAGCGACCTAACTTCATCGCGACCTAACTTCCTTGCGACCTAACTTCCTCGCGACCTAATAGCCTCCGCGACCTAAAACTCTCATCGACTTAGTAGCCTAACGACCTAATCCATACACTACCTCTTCCCTTAGGTCGCCACTCCTTTAGGTCGTCATTCCTTTAGGTCGCCACTCCTCTAGGTCGTCATTCCTTTAGGTCGCCACTTCTTTATACCGCAATTCCTCATGCTACTGCCCCTTAAGTCGCTGGCGACTTACGACCTAACCACTCCCTCAGGTCGCTGCTAACCTTAGTTTGCCATCCTTTGTGCCGCAACCCTTAAGGTCGCACACGACCTACGACCTACCCTTAGGTCGCTCCGCTTCGTACATCGACACATTTAAACTGCATCTCCTTAGGTCGCTAACGACCTACCACTCCCTGTGCCTTTGCTCTTTAGGTTGTCACTCCCTCTCCTGCTACCCCTTAGGTCGCTAACGACCTACGACCTACGACCTACTCCTTAGGTCGCCCACGACCTATAACCTGGCCGACCTAAGTCCAGCCACTCCTATAAATACTTCACCTACTCCGCATTCAAAGGGGACTTTTTCAGAACCGGGAAGCGTCGAAGTGCTGCTACTTTCTCAACCTCTACAACACTTCAAGGAGTCAAGAGAAGAGATCAATCACATTCAACATGAATCCGAAGAGCACTTCATCATCAAAGTTCTAGCTTTTTGAGCACTTCATCATCAAAGTTCTAGCTTTTTGTCTTGGTTGTGTTATAGCCGAAGCTTCATTGTAAACATTGTAAAAGTTTTAATCGAATCAGCAATAAAGAAGAGGTAAAGTGGATGTAGGCTTGACTTTGAGCCAAACCACTATAAAAGTCGTTGTCTTTTTACTGTTTTTGCTATTTTCTATTTACCTTTAGTTCCCGTGCAAACGGGTGGTGCTTTCACATTGTCACAATTTACACCGAGGTGTTAGCGTTCACCATTTTTAACGTTAACATCAAGAAAACACTTTATTCATATCAAAGTCCTGTTTGATTACTCAGGCGGGAAAAATCATGTTCAGTTGCTCAGGTGGTCAAAGTCTTGTTCGGTTGCTCAGGCAGTATAAACATATTCCTCCGAGTTAAATGAGGGTTGCTAGTTTAATTCCAGAAGGAATCTAGGACTTGACGTAGAACGAGGGTTCAAACCAGTATAAAAATCTCTGGTGTCATTTTATTTACTACTATATTTACTAGCTTTATATTCCGCACAAGTAGTTTAGATAATATTCATATTACATGATCCTACAGTCACTTTTATTTGGTATCAGAGTAGGTCATCTTATAATCGTTACACAGTTATTTGATACTCAGATTAATATGGAAAATAACACTAACACAAGTTTTCTTGAAGGATAATCCACTACATGACCACCACTGTTTAATGGTTTGAACTATAATTACTGGTCAATTAGAATGAGAATTTTTATGCAAGCAAATCGACATGATACTTGGAATATTACTCAAAATGAATATACTATACCCACTATACCCTTTGCGGAATGGTCAAATACACAAAAGATAGATGCTACATCAAATGCAAAAGCTATGAATATGTTATTTTATGCCTTAGATAAAAATGAATTAATAGAGTTAGCATGTGCACAACTGCCTATCAAATTTGGAGAACTCTTAAAGTCACACATGAAGGAACTAACAAAGTTAAACAAAGCAAAATTTCTATGCTTAAAAACCAGTTCCAAAATTTCAGAATGAGGCCAGATGAAACTATAAATGACATGTATTCTAGATTTCAAGACATACATCATTCATTATTGGCAATAGGAGAAATTTTTTCAAATTTTGATATTGTCTCTAAAATTTTAAACTCTTTAACGGATAAATGGGAACGAAAAGTCTTACTATTGAAGAAGCTAATGACATTTCTACCATCAAACCTGAAGAGTTAATTGGAAATCTTTTGTCATATGAAGTGAATTTGCAGGCTAAATGAGTACAGGCGTAAGACAAGAAGAATATAACATTCCAAGAAGAAAAGGATGAATCAGATTTAGATGAGGAAGATATGGCATTTATTGCTAAGAATTTCAAAAGGTTTTTGAAATTCAGAAAGAACAACAAATTCAGAAACAACAAGAATAGCTTCAGCAGTAATAATAATAATAATAAGCCATCGTCCTCTGCTCTTGAATGTTATGAATGTCACAAGAAAGGGAACATCAAGAAAGACTGTCATGATCGAAAGAAAGACAAATTTAAGAATAAGAAAGACAGATTCAAAAAGAATGCCTTCTCTGTTACATGGGATGATTCAGAATCATCTTCATCATCAAACAGTGACATAGACAGCGATTCTGAACAAGCCAACATTTGTTTTATGGCCTCTACTAATGATGTAAGTGATTTAACTTTTGATGATTTAGTTGATATAAATTCAAAATTACTTGATAAGCTAAGAAACATCAAAATAAAATATAAAGACACTCTTGAAAAATTGAATAGGACTGAAATTGAGGTAGATATGTTAAGAAATGAGAAAGAAATTTTAGAAGAAGAGCTTGAAGCTTCTCAAGAATCTTGTTCTAATACAACTTCTTAACATTCTATGTTAAGTCAAGAAATAGAAACTCAAAAGGAAAAGAATGATACTCTTTTAGTTGAAAATCATGATTTGAAAGCTAATATTAAATATTGGAATTTGATATTTCTAGTCTTAAAACAAAATTAGACGATATTACTAAAAATGACTCTAATTTTAACAAAGGAAAATAGAATCTTTTTAAAATTATAGAAAATTCTCAGACAATTTTAAATAATAAGGGACTAGGATATAAGCAAGTATAAAAAAGTATACCTAAGAAAAAGAACTTTTTTGATATTGCAAAATCAATTTCAAAAGTTCAAAATCATTTTAAATCTATTAAGATTGGGTTTCTAAAACCAACAATTCTTTGATTATGAACAAATACATTAAATCTTTCACAGTAACTATTCACAAAAATAAAGATTTTATTTACAAAGGGAATTCTGAACCCTCTTGGGTTTGGTTTCCAAAGACCTAACTCTTAGGACCCTAACAAAAGGTGGGTACCAATGTTATTTCTATATTTTTGCAGGTACCACTTAAAAAGAGAGAAAAATGGATATTGGATAGTGGTTGCTCAAAACACATGATAGGAAACAAAGACATGTTGACTAACATTATTTACTCAGATGGAGGTTTTGTTACTTTTGGAGACAACTCCAAAGGATACATATTCGGCAAAGGCGATGTGAGCAATAACGGTACATCTAATTTACCTCTTATTACAAACGTTTTGCTAGTTAAGAATTTAAAACACAATTTACTTAGCATCAGTCAACTGTGTGACATAGCCGCATTTTGTCATCGATAATTAATAACTATGGATGACTACAACATCTATAACACTTAGTTTTGGGCCTCAAAATGGGGGATGTTACACTTGAACATACTAAGCTTATTTTCTTAAACCTTTTCTCAACTAAATGTTGCTTTTCCAACACTCATTGAGTTCCATAAGGGTGAATCAAGCCTTTACTTAACCAAATTCTTCTTTTCTTGCAATTTTGGGTATTAACAAAGAAATTCGTTAACATTTTATAGCTAGTAGGAGGGCTTGAACCTCCATCCTCATTTAACTCATAAGTGGAACTACCTTAACCTGCGTATATAGGTCTTATAGGATTTATCCCTACCGAGCATATCCTATTAAGAAACCATTCCAAACTGGCCTACTCTTGATTCTTAACACCATTTAATCACATCAATTAAGCTTTGCTTAGTTATTCCAATTATATGTGTTAAAATCTTTGAACAAGGATCTTCTGAACCTCAAATGTTTAGACCAGCCTACCAAATCACTAGTGATCCTCGACTTCATGAGGAGCAAGTATTAAGGCTCATAGCATTGCAAATTATGGAAGATAAGAGAAAGAAAGTGGCTCTTTATAATCCAGAAAAGAGACAACACCTTCAAAAAAATGAGAAAGGAAATTCAACCCAATGTAAGGGGATATCTTCGAAAGGGAAATAGAAAGAGATTTCGATCGATTCACTAGAAAGTGGAGGAGTGTATTCGATCGATCTCATAAAGCAATTAAAGTATAAAACTCCCAAAAAGGAAAATTAGTTATTGAAGATAAGGAGTCTGTTACAAGCAATAAAAGAGATGAACACCAATCAAGAGGATCATTCTCTAAAAGACCACGACTTTCTAAGAATTACTCTCTTCTTACTTCCTATGAAAATATCTAACTCTTAATTAAGGAAAAGTTCAATTATTGGCCGTCACAAAAGAAATGACCAAAGAATGAGAGAAATCTTGGAGGATTATATTGTCATTATCATCATTCTAATGGGCACGACACAAGTCAATGTCAAAGTTTGGAAGGGATGTATAATAATTTCTTAAGGCAAGGTAAGCTTGAATGGTTTGTAAAGAGATGTTGAAAGTGACAGTGAAAAAAAGTTTCTCAAGTATGTCTGCCGAATCAATTATAAAAAGGAGTAAGACTCCCTTAAAATAAAAGATTAAGCCTTTGGTACCGTCAGAAATGGCCCGACCTAAGCATTTGTAAGCCTTCGGTACCGCCTATAAGGCCCAACTGATGCACTTCCTAGAGAGAGGATAGAATAAGCCTTCAGTACCTAGCTGAATCACCTCCTAGAGTTTTCTGATCTTCTATCAAGAAGGATTTTCTGGTCTTCTGTTATTACCAGATGGGTTTTTTGGTCTTCTAACCAAAAGGATTTTTTTGGTCTTCTATTATTACCAGATGGATTTTCCTGATTTCTATCTAGAAGGATTTTCTGGTCTTCTATTATTACCAAATGGATTTTCTAATCTTCTATTATTGACAAATGGATTTTCTGGTCTTCTATTATTGCCAAATGGGTTTTCTGCTCTTCTATTATTCCCATATGGATTTTTTGGTCTCATATTATTGCCAGAATGGATTCCTGGTCTTATATTCAAGGAACACTATTCTGCCAAATGGTTCTTTGGTCTCCCATGATGGACAATATCAAAGTTGAAGGTATCTGTATCTTAAGGTAGGATGCCAATCGTTGAACAATTTCAAAGACAAACCAGTGTTTAGTTCAAGGCTACATGTATTATTATTGGAAAGCAAGTTAATATCTAATTCATCAAACTTAAAAGAAAAGGTACATACAGTTCATTCGACGTAACATTCATTCAAGTATAAATTTATTTATGATTTAATGTATTATACACAAAAGTTGCAGGAACAAAAGATTGAACAACTAGATAATCTATTTAAAATGACTACAGTCTATAAGTAAAAGATTTGTGCCAACCTCCTCAAATCTACATCAATCAATGCGTTCTGAATATTAAGTGCATGGTCGAGATTTTTATTTGGTCCCTTCAAAATATTGGTCTTACCTTTCAATTTCTTAATTTCTTGATCAGAAGTGTGTCTTTAATGCTCAAGTCTTTCAACTTTAGCTTCATAAGCGTTAAGATGAGTAGAAACCTTATCCCTCAACTAGTCGTTTAGAAGTTGTACATTCAAATCTAACTCTTTGACTTAACTTGGCAATTTCGTTATTATCCAAGGCCAAGGGAGGGTTTAATAGGACAGAGAACTTTTCTTGACCAATTAAGGAAGTAGGAATAAGAAGGCAGAAATCGTCTTTGCCTACAATAAGTTTTAAAGATTGACAAGTCACTTGACTTTTTAATAACTCCACCTCAAGATCCGTTACCTTTTGGTGTAATCGTGCAATTTTCGCACTGGTTTCGACACTTTGGACGGAGGGTCTGGGCTAGACAATTGTGTCTATCTTCCCTTTTAGTTCATGGATTCTTCCATCTCTTTCTTTAATTTTCTTTTCTAAATCAGAAGTCATTTCTCTCAAAACTCTGAATGTTGACCTTAATTTGTAGTATTTGCCAAATAAGTTTTGCGCACCAGGATTGTCTGGAAATTGTAAGGCCAGAGTGTCTTATGAAGAGTGTTTCTTCTCGACTTCCACACGAAGCCTATCTTTAGTGGACTCAAGTCGAGCAAGGATAACCAGCCTGCTAGACGTAAGTGTCGGTTGTTTTTCCTAATATAAATAGGAAAGAAAATCAATACACAAAAAGAATTCTCCTTTTTTTACGATAAAGGTTTACAACTTAATCAAATTTAAAATTACATCAGTGTCGTACGTAACTAATTATTAAAGTTTTGAGATAACAGTTTTGGCCTTTTCAAGTGACCCAGCAGACGTGGTAAGAGTAGGATCAAAAGTAAATTTAATCACTTCTGGGGTATTGACTGGAGGCAGTTGACGGCAGTCCTATTTTCCGATTGGAGGGCTGGTTTGACCACATATCAATTTCGAATTTCATTAACCAGTCTATCCTTTTCATCACCTATGAAATCAAAATGAAGGTGGGGAAATTGTGTATAAACTTCCTATAGATTCGTAAGAAAACAATATTTTTCTAACTGAGATGTTCTGAGAGTTGAGGACTTCACTTCCAAATTTCTCTTTAACTTGATAAATTTACTCAAGAATTTCATGGGAACCGGACTACTTGAGGATTCCTTGATATGTACAATATATGAAGAAAAAAAACTAAGAATAAGGAAATAATGGTAATAAAAGTTATGAGCTGCTTGAATTATACATTATAATTTTACTATCATTTGGGTTCGTATAATATTGATCCCTTATAAAATTCAAAAATAAATCTTTCCTTGCAATATTTAATCTTATCGGAGGGAAGGGAATAAGGAGAAAGTGAAATGGTCACCAGCTTAGGAAGGTTCCAGCAATCCCCAGCATGAGGATCAGACCCATGTTCATTTAAATATCTTTTATAAAGATGCCTAATTAAACCCCCACTATTCTCACCTAAATAAGAGAAGTCAACAAATTTTCCCCTGGAGTAAACTTTATAGAGTAAACTTTATGGAGTAAACTTAAAAGAAAGCCATCAATTTTGCATTTTCTTTTATAATAATGTCCGGATGGAGGCGAGCTCTTTTTCAAGCGAGGAGCAACATGTTTCTCTTTAAAAAATTGTAATCATGCAGCATCATCAGAGAGGCACTTATATTTTTCAGGCAAATCATTGTATTCTTTAACTAGCCTTTCAGTTTCCCTACTCAATCGATGCTCCTTATTCACACTCTTTTTCAGTAACCGCTTCATCCCTTGCTGCCGCAATATTAATTATACAATGATTAAGCAAAGAGACCTGCCCTTTGAGCTCAGCCACTTCACTAGAAGGCCCTTGAGAAGCCTCTTGAAGGAAAACATATGCTTTCCCATTTGGAATGTATAAAAGCCTAAATAAGAACAGGATCTAAAGGGCTAAAAATTAATCAAACAAAAGAAAATACATACCGATAAGAGTTGTTTAAGAATAACAAAAAGATGATCTTGGAGTAAATTGAAGGTTGCAACAACCCGAGAGAAGTAATAGAAGAAGATTGGATAGCTAATCGAACAAGATCATTAAAATTGGCTACAGGAGACTGGGTCATGGGTCTCTGAAGGAAAAGGATCATTTGAAGAAGGAGATATACCAAGATCAGCATATAAGCAGCTAAGAGCTGTTAGAGTAGGAAGAGAAATCCTAAGGAGGGGATATGGAGAATGAGCTATCTTAGTTGATTCTTGAACTATATGCCCAAGAGAATCGAAATTGACAACATCAGGGCTTGAGTCAATATTCACATGAGCCTCCTCTTCCACAATAACAGGAGTATAACCACCCACTAGCTTAGGCTTTTTACTCGATGGAGGAAGTGGGATATCAATAGGAGCATCACCACTTTCTTTTCTTTTAAGCGCCTTTATCGCCTTATCAATAGAATCCTCAATAGGAGCAGGTTCGCTTAATTCGGTTAAGTCCAAAATATTTTTTTTTGGCCTTTTAATCTTTATAAGTAACAATGATAGCAGAAGATCCTAATTCAAAGAAAGAATTTTATAAGATAATAACATTGGGAATTCCATATTAACTATAATACAAACTTACCAATATGCTCAAGTTGAATTAGGAAGGAAGTAAAAAAAGCATTATGGTTAGTGATAACCAACGAACATATAATATGGTTATCTCAAATCAGAGAGTGTTGAAGAAGATTCACTTCCGTCAAAAGTTCGAGCATGTCGCCCATGCTCTGGGATGCCAGAGTCAGGGGTTTGATAGTTGCGCCATTAAAGGGACTTAACTGCTTAGGAGCTGAATCTAAAGAAAAAAAATCCATTACAAAGGATGATAATATAACATAAGCAACAAGAAATAAGAACTTACTTATAACGGAGAAATTTCCCCTAATTCTAGAGTAGCACATAGAAAAACCGAGTTTCCCATTCCTTGGTCTTGTTGACAACATTGATGATCAAGCTTTTTGAAAGAGGATGGTGTGATATAGTCGGTTACCCTGCTGCTCACCTATTTTTGTATGGCTAGCTATGGTATGAAGAATCTCAGCATTAAGAGAGGGAAGCTTGGCCTTCCTGGCAAGAGTTTCCAAGCAAGCCAAATAAGTATATGAATTTGAAGATAATTGAATTATAGCAATGTTTAGGTGCTCCATGAACCTCAAGAGAAAGTCAGGGAGAGGAAGGAATCTTGAGTACCATATGTTCATATTGGAGTAAAGGCAAAAAAACCTTCTAGAGGGTTGTCAATTCTACCGGAATGACTGGCAGGAATAGGTTCTATGCCTATGATACCAAACTATTTTAGAATGGAGTCCACTTCTTCTTGGGTAATAATATATGGCTGGTTAAGAAGAAGATCCCCTTTCTAATAGATGGAGAAGCTTTAGAACACTTACTGGTCTTCTTGATTGCTTTTGAGACTGCTTTCTTACCTTCCATCTGCCAGCGAGGTAATTATTCCAAATCAGAACAGAGTTAAATATTTTATGAAAATTAGAATGCCCATGATATAAAGTATATTATTTTATGCTAACATAAGGAATAGCTAATCGATTTACATATTGCCTAGATTATGACACCAAAATGTTAAAAGTCTAAAGTCCCATATAATATTCACAACAAGTCAGTGACTATTGCATAGTCAATGTAAAACTCATAGAAAACTTAAACTGTTAAGTCGATTGAGAGTATACAAATAAATGCCAGACTTTTGGTAAGAAAGTAAGCATATAGATGTTTACAAGAGACTAAAAGTAAGAATTATCATAAGAATATCCTAAGTATTATGTTGCATCAATAAATCCATGTTGAATGGGTGAATTAATGTCGTCACATTAGTAACGCTATAAAATTATAATGTAATTCTGCAACCATGCTCAATGTTGAAATGATAAGATAGCCGACATCAATGAGTAAAGTCGAGATATTTTAATAATATTATTATAAGTGACCCATAAATTTATTACAACTGCTATGACGTAAAATAACAATGTCGAAAAATATTGGACCATAACATTTAATCTGATTACCAAAAAAGAGCAATAACATACGGTTATCGATGTTTTACAATAACCCCATAAATCAGTGCCGAACTTAAATGACTATGCTTCTAGTTAATGCCGACATATTAGAATGTCGCTTTATAATTTAAACCCGTTATCATGTCCTTGTGCATTAGTGGCATAAGGACATTGAACTATTAATTCTCTAAACTACGGGATTAGTTATTGGAATAATAAGTAAAGAAAATACCTAATTGATACCAAATATCATTGTGATGTCATAAAACATTAGGTTCAATATAAAACAAAGCAATATTGGGTTTCGAGTTTAATAGGCTTTATGCTTTATCGTTAAGTCATAAACTCTCAAGCATCTGAATCAATGTCGTTAATCTTTAATCAACCACCAAATTCTTTAGCGGTATAAAATTCAAGTTTAATTCTATAAACATAACCAATCATTAATTTAACCAATAGTATGAAGATTAACAAAAAAATTAAACATCAAAACGTAGAATCTAAAACACAGATGTCGATTTAAAATCAAAAAACCTAAATAAAACCCTAATAATGATTCATATATAAAGCTCTCTAATTCTGAATAATCGATGAAATTAAAATCGAAAAATCGAACCTTAATAATAGCTTAAATGTCTGAAATATAAGATTTTGAAAGATTTTGAGAATTTGGAAATTTCGCTTGAGATCGAAATGCGGGTAAAAGAGGAAAAAGGAAAAGACTTGACTATATATGGTGGAAGAGAAGACATACAGCTACCATTGGATTAATTTTTAATGCACAGTTGGATCTGCGAAGAATACCAATAGTCGCAACTCATTGATGCTGCGTTCTGAACAATGTTGCACTTCATCCACGTAGGTAGAATGGATGCCACACCTAGTTAATATCGCCTCAAGTTGATACTACATCACTTCAATGCAATTTCTTTCTGTTGTCAGACCTTATTGATGCCGCTCATCACTATTGCCGTCTCTTACCAATGCCACCCATCACCAATGCCACATGTTATCCATGCCACCTATCATCAATGCCGCCTATTATCAATGCCGTTTGTAAACAATGCCACCTATTATCAATTCCGCCTGTTATCAATGTTGCTTATTATTAATACCGCACCTTGATGATGCCATAGTCCATCAATACACTGAAGAATGTTGTAAGTCATCAAATCAAAGCAATATCCTTAGCGCCATCGAGATGAACCTCAACACCGCATAACGGGAATGTCATATAGCATCTATGTTGCGTCTTACCGCCTCTATAAATACCGACCTAAGGGCATGGAGGAAGGGGCGAATGATTCTTTTCTCACTTCTTACATTTTAAAACTTTATAACCCTAAATTGATTTGGCGATTTTTTTCGATTGCAACACTCGAACTTTGTTCACGTAAGGCTATATACATTCAACTATTTCATAGTATATGAATAAAGATTTCATGACTTATGGCTTGTTTTGAGTTCCAAAGGATTTATGAATTTTAATCATAACTTGTTTTGAATTCTTAAACACTCATAGTCTCGATTCCTACTGGTATAAGATTGTTCTATATTGGTGATATGACCTCTACATAAATTCGAGCATAGTTTCAGTATGAATAATTTGTGATGTCATGATAGACTTAAACTACTAAGTCTATTTTCCTAAGCCTTTTCTCAACCAAGTATCGCTTTTGCCAACAATCATTAAGATCCATAAGGGTGAACTAAGCCTTCATTTAACCAAATTCCTCTTTCCTTGCAACTTTTGGATGTTAACGAAGAAATTCATTAACATGTATAGTATACTTAAACCATCGCGAAATGGTGAGCATGAGTGAATAATCTTTCTTTATTTGTTGAGCTTTCCTCAAGGTAAAGATGGGATTATGACAAGTAACCAAGGGTTTGGAGTTGTATGATACAACCAATAAGGAGTTATTTACCGTATATGGAAGTATGATTTGTTAAGCTTTTCTCAAGGTTAGAATCCCAAAATATATGAGTCCTAACACCCACTAGTGAAGTCGAAAGACTTCTATGTTTCATCTTAGGGTTTGTAAAAACTTAATAGACTAGTCGGAACCTTATTAGAAAAATGAAACGGTAACATTTAACCTTTCTAATATTGTAAGAACATTTGCTATATAAAACTATAATAATCGACATTTATAAATTTATGCAATTAATATAATTGATAAAATGTTTATCAATTAAAATATACAAATGAACTAAACCAAATATTGACAAAGAATTATTAAAATATACTTACCAATAAATTTTTTGCGTGTTGGCCCATTCGAGCGCCTAATTATACTACCACTAAGTATGATCGTAACTTGGTCAATTATGAGCTTACTTACCCAAGACAGTGTATTGTCCTCAATGAGTTTCGAACACTAAAAGCAATACAAGAATATGGATATTTGATCCATATATGATCACATATAAATCTTATATAGTGAACGGTCACAATTTGTAATGTATGAAACCTTAATGAAATTAGTTCATTGAAATAAGCAAGTAAACTATAGTATGAGATTATGTTTTCAATATAATTGATTGTAATAATGAAGATCTTATTGTGTTATGTAACATTGGACTAAAGGGTACAAGAGAGATCTAAGAATTTGAGCACTGAAATGTCAATTTGATCAACGTACGTAAAGTGCAATTTATTTGATATCCATAAAAGTTAAGGAAATGTACTTTTGTAAAGAGTTCATTACATATTGTAGTGAGGATTTCCTTTGAATGGTTTAGTCTTTTAGAAAGGAAATCGAATATATAAGAGTGGATGTAACTTTAGGCACCGTTGTGATGAAGAGAGTGAATGGTCATTTCTGCTTCATAAAGAAATTCAAAAACAAGAATTGTAAAATAATAATTGATACTTAAAATTATTATGAGAAACGTAATTTTTATTTCAAAACTTATTTTCACATAGAAAGTTGTTTTCTACTAGATTTATATCATTGAATTTAATATATTCGATCTGAAGTTTCTCGGTTGTAAACAAGTTATAGTAAATAAAATAAATAGCCTATATCAATTGGTTGGATGAAGTTTTGTATTTCATATGCTATTATGGTAATGGAAAAAATAGTGGGAGCATGCCATATAGCACTTATAGTCGCATCAAGTTAAGAAAATTGTTTTCATAAAATATACCAAATATTATTTATGAAATAATAATTATTTTTCGGTGTTGACCAAAAATAGAGATAGTTTTATACCAATATGCATATATGAATATTCATTATAAAATAAAACTATAGTGTGGTATTTATTTTCATGACAAATGTGATGCATTGGAAAATACATAAATATATGAAATAGTTTGCAATTATTTTTGAATTATAGAGTAAGCTGTAGTTTTAAGAAATAATTTTATTATATGATTATGAGTCAGATGATACTGGTTAATTATATCTCAAACAATTAATGGCAAAACACTCATTCAGTGGGAACATAATAAGAGTTGATGAATTATTCGGATTGATACATATAGATGTATGAAATCGCAAGTCTGTTAATACCAAAATAGTTAAACATACTTTGTTATATTCACGGACGAGTCATCATCGACATGGACATGTATATTTGGTACACATGTTGTAACGACCTAGAATTTTTCATTTTATTCTATGAGTATTTAGTTTATTTTAAATATTCAACTAATTATTTTTATTAATTAAATAACCCTCTTTTAATTTATGTATACCATTTCATTTTGAAATACACCATTTCATTTTGAAAAGGAAAGTGATTTCTTTTGTGTTTATCGACGTGTATTAACGTGACTTGGTAAAGAAATTTAACAATCATATCAAACAATAAATACTTGATGATCAAAGCATATATAAGCATCCATAACAATCATATCATATCATCAAACATGAATATATATAGATATAGATATTAAATAGAGTTTCTCACCATAAACCAAAGCGATTAACTTCCTACCAACACTCTAATCAACCAACACTTCACTAATTAATCAATACTCCATTTAAACAATAGAAAACAACATCCTCCTCGTTCTAATAGCTCGGTCAAGGCTTGAGATGGAGGTTGTCCGAAAGTATAGAGAAGAAGCGGTAGAGCTTTGAACTTGAATTCTCAAGATTTAGATCCAAAAAATAGATTATCTTGTATCTGGTTTTAGGCCCTCTAAATCTCAAATTTTAGAAAAGTAGTTAGTTAAAAAGTTGTTGAAAATTCTTTTCTCTTGAATTTGAAAAAAATAATCATTTGAATCCAAGTTGTTTTGAGGGAGATATGATAGAATGAAGAAGATGTATTGTCATATTGACAAAAATGAAGCCCTAAAATGCACTTCAAAAATTAAGTTTCAGGAATAGGAAACCTCAAAACTGGAATAAGTGATCAACATAAAAGTTGTAGCCACTAGAATTTCGTATGATCTAAAGAAAAAAATTCTTAATTTGAATTAGTTATGATCAAAACAAAATGGGTTATTCTCTGTCTCAAAAACTGAGCCAGAGAATGCACTAGAAAGAAGTGGATTTTTGACATAGTTTATTTTAGATAAGACAAAGTGGTCAACATAAGAGTTGTAGCTATTGGAAAAATACATGATCTAAAAAAAATTTGCATTTTGGTTTGGTTTTGAAGAAGTTATGGCCAAGAGAAGAAGATGTAAAATATGGAGGAAAGATGAGTTTGATTTGAAGAGAATGAACATTGATTTCTTTTGAATATTTTGTAAATATTTTGACATTATTTCTTTCTAATTTTTTTCTATGGCTTGGAAGCCATTAAAGAGAAGAGGAAGAAGATGAAGATGCTTGAGAAAATAAGAAGAAGATGTGTGAATGAAAGTGAAGAAGGATGTGGGTATTTATAGAAAAAGAAGTGGTAAATTTACCAAAATAACCTCTTACCAAATTACCAAACTATCCTTACTTCAACTTAAAGCAACCTGCACTTTTTCAACACTTAACATCATTCTTTCACTTCTTACTTTATGTCCATTTCACTTAAAAGGTAAGAAAAGTAAAGTAATAATTTTGTTTGGTTTGATTTGACATGTTTTGGAATTTTGTGTTTACTTTTTCTTAATGAAATTCTAGAATTTTCTAAGTATATTTAGTAAAAGTAAACTTAATTAGTTAATTAATTAATATTTATACTATTTAAATATATGTTTCTATATAAGAAAATAAAGGTGCGACAACGTTGCGATAACTTTTATCGACAAAACGTTGATTTTCGACAAAATGTTTTACGATCACATTTTGACGTTTTAGTTAAACTATTTATTTATGTAAACAAAACTTCAAAATAAATTTTTTATTATCTTTAAATAATTAAAATAAGTATATTTGGCTTATAAAATAATATAAAGCAATATTCAAATCTATTTGTAAAAATACGACATCGATTTATCGATATGCGACGAAATTTGTCAACATTTATAAAACAAGTTTTATATATTTATCGAACCATTATAAATTAAATTACTATTATTATCAAATGAGTTTGATATAGATTATATATATTTAAAAAGAATTATTTATCCTTTAAAACAAATTTCTCGAATATTTATCCTACTTTATCGGAATCCGGCTTTTGTCAATTTTACAATGGAAATCCAAAACCTTTATTCAATATCAAAAATAAGTTTACCATTCTTATTTATCATATAAAACATGATTGTTTAAGTTTGAAAATTATACATTTGAATATTTAAATAAATTAAATATTCCATTTTCAAAGTGGTAAAATTACGGGTCCTTACAATAGCTATGTCTAATTTTTTTCAGTCGATACTGAAAAATAATCATTATTTCATAAATAATGTATGGTAAGTTTTACGAAAACAATTTTTGTATTATGATGCAATTAATAAGTGCTATATGACATGCTCCCCACTATTTCCACCATTACTATAATAGCATACTAAATTTGGAGGTCCATCATTCACTTAGTACAATTTGTTTATTTCATACACTGCAACTATTTACAATGGAGAGTTCGTTGATCAAATATCTTAAGCTCAAAGAAATAAATCCCATAGAAAACAATTTTCTATATGAAAATACATTTCGAAATAGAGCTCGTATTTCTTATTCCAATGTTAAGTATCAATTATTATTACAGTTCTCGTTTCCAATGTTTCTCTATGAAGCAGAAGTGACTATTCATTCTCTTCATCCCAACTGTACCTTAAATTACATCTATTCTTATACATTCGTTTTCCTTTCAAATGGTCAAACTATTCAAAAGAAACCCATACTACAATATCATAACAAACTCTTTACAAAAGCGTATTCAATTATCCTTAACATTTAAGGACATCATATATGAAGCACTTTACGTAAACCGATCAAAATGACATTTCAGCAATCGAGTTCTATATCTATCTTGTAGTTTTGTGTTACATTAACACAATATAATTCCTTTTGTAATAAACCAGATTGAATACTCGATCTCGCACTAAGGTTTATTTGGTTTTTTGGTTGAACTAATATCATCGGAATATTGTATAGTAGAAACTTTGATCATTCACCATATAACATTTATATGCAATTGTATATGGATCAAATATCCATGGTCTTGTATTACTATTAGAGTTCGATACTCATAGAATGCAATACATGGTCTTGACCAAAAAAATGCATAAGTGACCAAACCACGAATGTATTCGTAGTTGTAAAATTAGGCACTTGCATGGGTGTTGAAACGTTAACATGCAATAGAAATTTAATAGTGGACATTATATTTCCATTTATCAACTTTCAATTCAGTTCATTTGTATATGTTAATTGATAAACATTTTATCAACCATATTAAATGCACAAATTTATCATTGTAGATAATTATAACATTATTTAGCATATGTTCTTACAATATCTGAAAGGTTAAATGTTACCATTTCATTTTTCTAATAAGGCTCCCGCTAGTCTTTTATTTTTCTCCAAACCCTAAAATGAAACATAGAAGTCTTTCGACTTCACTAGTGGGTGTTGTGACTTGTTTGTCTTGGTATTCTGACTTTGAATTTGCTCAACAAATCATAGCCCCACAAATGATAAATAACTCCTTATCGATTTTATCACATACAACTCCTGACCCATTTTTCCTTGTCCTAATCTCATTTCGACCTTGAGTTTGCTCAACGAATTGAAAGAGATTATTCACCCATACCTACCATATCGTGATGGCCTAAGTATAGTATATGTACCTTGAGTTTGCTCAACAAATACATATAGTTATCTTACCTCATCTGTTCAACGTATTAACAATACTACACATAACATCCCCAGCTTAAGTTTTCTCAACAACTGAGGAGTGTGCAAGTAATTTATTAATATATATGGTAGAGGACAACATTATATTGAAGATTCATAATCTTCAATATATAGTATTGAGTGATATCGACTTATGGAATAATGTATTTCTTATGAAATACCCTCGTGATTCAAGTGTAAGACACATCAGAAATCACAGTATACATACATTTATGTATATATTTATTCCTTAAGTCTATTTGGGTTTCTTTAATGTTCCATCTTTAGTTTATACATTCATATCATATAAGTTTTATTGTTATATAACTTTTATATTTCATATTACTTATATGATAGTCTTATGTATGATATTTTATTAATTAAATCTTATTTAATTAATTTTAGTTAATTAACTCTTTAATTAATTTTAAATTACTATTTCAATACAGCTTTTATATTGGACATATCTATTATAACCTTTATAATGTATACTACAACCTTTGTAGTATAACACATATATCTTATATATACATATTTTTTATTTAATTAATTAACCTTTAATAAATTTATTTAATTAAACAATTTTAATTAAATTATATCAATTTCATAATTTATCTTACATACATGTATACTTATGTTATCTTAACATTTTAAAATAACATAACATATATCAACATATATAATACATGCATACAAGTATTAATTAATTAACTCATTTAATTACTTTATTTTATTAATCTTATTAATAAATTTTAAATTTTGAAATTGACAGTTTCAAACATTTTGAAATTTTCATTACATTTTCAAATGTTTTAAAATTTTATGTTATATTATAACCTTTTATAATAAACATGTTTTTATTTTAAATTTAACTTTTAAATTTAAAATCATGTCTTAGTTTTCAAAATTATTTTGAAAAATTAGCCCAAGGCCCAATTCAAATTGGGCCATTGCTATTAGGGGCAACCTTTGGGCTCACATCACCTTTCGGGCCAGGTAGATAACCAGGTAGGACAGGGTACTTGATTACCCAATTCCAATCCTAGACATCACCTTTCTAAATACCGTACAAAGTGCACAAGCTTAATTAGTTAGCACTAACATGACTAATTTATACCGCAAACGCTATTGTGTTATGATACCATTAAAGGAACCGGGCCAGCCCGTAGCAAAAGAAATGAGTAAATTTCAAAAAAATTAGCCATTTTGGATCTTTAATAGGCCTATGAAGTCTAAAAATACTTAGAAATCTTTTAAGTTTTCTTTTAAATAAAATCTTTATTTTATTTAGTTTTAGAAATAAAGTTTAAAATTTAATTTAAGGTGTAAGTAAATTAGAGTATATCAAATATACTCTTATGTACATATTTGTGTGTAAGGTAACTTATTAAATTTATTTAGAGAAGAAAACTTTTCATTTCCTATCTCTTAAGTTATTGAATTAATGAGGGGGACATAAATTTATTTAGAGAAGGATACTTTTCATTTCCTTCTCTTAACTTATTTAATTAATGAAGGGCAAATTATTTATATGGAGAGAGAAACCTTTTATTTATCTATCTTTAATTAAATTGATTAATTATATGAATGTCATTAATTAGCAACAAATATATATATATATATATATGTGTGTGTGTGTGTGTGTGTGTGTGGCATGAATGTGAGTATAAACAAATATACATTATAGTGTAAATTCTATAAGAGCAACATATGATAAGTGTTATTAATTGATGACAATGTTAGACATATAACTAGAAATAAATGGATAGTTAAACACATAAAGGAAATATGGGAAATAGATAAAGAGTAATAAAGATGATTGATTTAATTTCCCATTTGGTAAACTTAATTAATGCATCATATAAAAGATAATCAATTGACATCATGATATAAGGATATAAATAGTCAACATCAAAAGTATTTATGTATTATTAACTATTTTGTGTGTATATATATGTTTAAATATGTTTATATATATGTATTGTTTAATTGTTTAATGAATCCTCCAAATATAATAAATTAATATAACCAAGTCAACCATTATCCATTCAAGATTTATTACCAAACATGTAGTGATCTGATTTAGTAAATCAATTTGAAAATAGATCTTAATAAATAAATCCAAATGTAACCAATATGTATATGTTAATAATTTATTGTAGAATCAAACATAGATATTTATTATATAAACAATTTGTCCAAAGTATATTTTGCATAATAACAATATTATGTTGATTCAAGTTTATTTATACATAAATACAATGTACATATATGTATGTGTGTGCATGTATACATATATATATAGATATATTCAAAAAAAAATGTATTGTTAATGAATCCTTTAAAATTAATAAATCAACTCAACCAAATCAATTATAATGAATTTAAGATTTATTACCAAACATGTACTAATCTAATTTAGTAAAACAATCTGATAACAAATCTTAATCAATGAATCTAAATATAATTTATATGTATATGTTAATAAAAAAAATTCTTAAAACCTTTTAAAATATTTCAAAATTATTTTAACATACACATACATAATATACATACGCATTTATGTATATGTATGAATCTTAAAGTAGAAAACAAAATTGGAATAAATGTAAACTATTGTTAACAATTAAATAAAATAAAGTTAATTAGAATAACAAGTTAATTGTCAAATCTATTTTTAGATCAAAATCAATAGAAATTAACATAGAAAATCATGAATAGAATTTATCAATTTCCGAAAACCAATTCTAATGATAACAAGCTATACTGCTTTAAGATATATAATTGTATGCTTATAAGGGACAACAAATGCATATATAAAATTTTCAAAATGAATTAACTACTAGATCCATAATATCATGGAATAAATAAATAACTAATAGAATTTACCTTGTTTGATGTTGCCTATGATTCGTACCTTGAATGATAAATGCTTCTAGATCCGATTGAATCACATTCAGAAATTGCAACAATCTGAAGCACCACTTTTGAATTTATTTTATTTGATTGGTTTTGATTTTGTTTTGGGAATTTTTATGGCAAGCCATGAAATTTCGGCCAAGAAGGTAGAAAAATGAAGATGGAGGCTAGGGTTTAGAAGGGGAGTGATTAAGAGAGGCCAGTGAATGGAAGATAACATATTTATAGAGGGATCCTTCCTTAACCTCCTCCCTTCATTTTCTAGATCCAACCATTGGATTTTAAGCCTATTTTTCTTATGCCTTCTATAAATAAGGTTATATGGGCCTCAAAGAATTCCCAAACCCATTTAGTAATTAATCTATTTAAATCCAATTTAAATATTTTATCAATATCATATATCGATACGTACATACATAACTTTTATGTACGTAATTTATTAAATACTAATGGATTGAAACAAATCAAATAAAAAAATTAATAATTAATTTTTCATAAATATTAATTAATTTAATTAATTTATAACGGTTATCAATTAATTAAATCATGTGGTTTTCGAAGCATTCATCATTACGGTTGTGCGATTCAAAGGTGTAAATTCAGTCAGCGATTAATATTGAACTATTCGAATATTAACGTTCACACGTCACTTAGATGGTGGTGTGACATTTTTGTCGAATTTATCGCTTACACATCTTTTAGGTAAAATCCAATTTTACTTATTATAAGCGGTACCTAATAGTGACAATTATTTACGCCAATTCTCTTCGTTAAAACTATATCACTTTGGAATTATGGAATTTGGTAATGGTCAAAATTCCTTTGTCATCCATATTCAACTTTATAGTCCAAACACAAAGTCCTTTGTTCAATAATTACAATTATTATTAACCAAAATGCTCTGGCCAGAGACTTTGACTTTGAGTTGACTTGAGTTGACCATGATACTAACCCCATATAAATGAGGAGACGAATCCTCTCTTGAATAGTGCTTCACTTCCAATACTTCCACCCGACCCAACTATAGTCAATCAATGGAACGCCATGCCATGATTTGACTATAATAAAAGCGGAGCTTTTATATTGAAGATCCACAGTATTCTCAAGTCGAGAGAACTATGTAAATCAGTCACATCGATATTTTTTGTTTGACCTTAGTTATATTAACCAACAGAAAACTATCGAGTGAGTCGTTCCATAGTTATCCAATAACTATCAGTACGTAATGTTAGGAACTGGAGATAGTGGTTTTGATGACAACAACCTTTGTAACTTATTTTATTATAACTTATATACTAATACTATTGTCTAGATATATATGAATGTTATTATGCAGGATATATATAAGGCAGGTACAGATTATTGAAGACTGTACAGTATAAAGATCAAGGATGAAGAAATCAAGTTTGAAGACTCATGAGTATCAAGATCAAGATTTCAAGATAAGTGTCTAGTTTATTGTCAAAACTTCATAATAGCACAGAAATCTTCATTCCATATTTCATTTGGGATGGAATCCATTTCTATCTTCTTAGTGGCTTATAAACCCACGACAAGTAGCTTACAAACCTACAACAAGTGGCTTACAAACCCATGAATATCCTGGTTTTGTACAAGTTCTCGAGTCCTGATGTGATGAGATATTCTGCAGGAAGAAGCTTGCAAAACTACTTCAAAATGGTTTTTCAAAATGTTTTAGCCTTATAATATTCGTTTGTTTTTTAAACTATCTTCTGTTTTTTTAATATTCTTTTATAATATATATATACTTGAGATTTAAAATCAAATTTATATATACATTCTAAAAATATATTTTTCTACTCTTCTTTATTTTCAAACATAGGAAAATTAGTTTATTTTACTCCAGAATCATTTCATCTTGTTTTCCTTTCAATACCATTTTCAAAACAAATTTTACATTGTTTTTAACTAAGGGATGTTGACATCATGGGATACCCCATGTCGACATGGTGGCCGTTAAATTCAAAAGTTTCAATTTTGAAAAGAAGTGTCTATTCGTTTAAATCTCTTCACGGATGGTTATGACCGTTACTGGTCTATAAATAGCCTTCACAAACGAATTTTTTAAACAACTAATTTCATATTTTCTTTACTCCTTCTTCTCCACAAATCCATATTCTAAAATTTTCATATTTTTAAGATCGTGCCGAATTCTGCCGAATTCTCAAGTGAATCAAATTAATATCTCATTCTTGTTTGATTCTCTACCCTCTCTCGAAGATCAAAGTGCTTTTCAGAGTTATAGGATCAATTTGTAATCAAAAGTTTATCGAGTCTCTCTATAAGGTGTGGTTGTGCCTGGAAATCAATTGGGGTAATCTTGTGTCCCGTAAATCAAGAGAGTTTGCTCCGAACTTGTGAGATAGGAGGGTACCTCAAGGCCTTTAGAAATTGAGGATTGTATTCTCGACTTTGGTATAATAAAAATCTGTGTGAGGTGTTCTGCCTTAGTACAGGACTGGATGTAGGGTAACTCCGAACCAATATAAAATCCGGTGTGTTCTTTCCTTTTACTGCTTTTTATTACTTTCTGCATCTGTGTTTGATTCTGAGATTGTTCTGTGATTAAGTTCTTCATATGGTTGTGTCATAATTTTAATTTAGTCCATATAAGTCTTAGAATCCATTAAACACTATTCACCCCCCTTCTAGTGTTAAATTAGCCTTAAGATCCTTAATCCGCACTCCCTTTCAATTGGTATCAGAGCCAGGTTTTCATAGTTTCCATAATCTGAAACTTGAAAAGTTGAAAATGGAATTTTTAGAAAATTTTGTTAATACTAGTTTGAATCTATGCATTTCATCAAAGTATCATAGGTCTACATATTTTTTTATGAAAAACCAAGTTATCTACCGAATTGGTTTGTTATGCAGGAACAGACATGTTACATGGCTTTTGAAGAATCAACAACCAATGGACAAACTGTGCAAATTGAGAAAGATAAATGGATACTTGATAGTGGTTGTTCAACGCATATGATTGGAAATCCCGAGATACTCAATGGCATTATATATCAAGATGGTGGATTGGTCAACTTTGGAGACAACTCAAAAGGATATGTGATTGGCATCAGCAATGTCGGTAATTCTAAAACTCCTCTTATTTCTGATATTTTGCTAGTTAGGAATTTAAAACATAATCTGCTTAGTATAATTCAACTATGTGATAAAGGATTTAAAATTAAATTTGGAAAAGATAAGTGTCGCATCGAAGATAATAAGTCAAATATTATCTTTGAAGGAATTAGGAAGAAAAACATTTACATCCTTAGTATGAAAGTTTCAAATGATAACTTATGTCTTTTGGCTAATGCAAGTGACCTTTGGATTTGGCATAAAAGATTTGGTCATTTAAATTTCAAACTATTATCAAGGTTATCAAAACTTGACTTAGTTAAAGGTCTTCCCAAGTTAAACTTTAAAGTAGATAGTATATGTGATGCTTGCCAATTAGGAAAACTTAAGAAAATTTCATTTAAATTAAAAGATATGATTCTACTTCTAAACCTCTAGAATTACTTCATTTAGATTTATTTGGTTCATCTCAAGTTCAATAAATTAATCACAATAAATATGTTTTTGTAATTGTAGATGATTATTCTAGATATACTTGGATAATTTTTCTTAAACTTAAAAGTGAAGCTTTTGAATTATTTAAGAATTTTGCTAAAAGAATTCAAAATCAATTTTCTTTAAAAATAAAAACTATTCGTAGTGATCACGGTGGAGAATTTGAAAATGAAAATTTTGAGAATTTCTATAATAAAAAAGGAATCACTCATAATTTCTCTTTTCCAAGAACTCCACAACAAAACAGAGTGGTAGAACGTAAGAATAGAATGATTCAAGAGTGTGCTAGAACAATACTTTCTGATAGTAACTTACCTAAAAACTTTTAGGCTGAAGCGGCCGCTACAGCTTGTTATATATTAATTAGGATTTTAATTAGACCATTAACTAATAAAACACCATATGAATTTCTTTACAATTAGAAATCCATAGTAGCTTATTTTAAAGTTTTTGGTAGTAAGTGTTTTATTCTTAATACAAAAGATAATTTAGATAAATTTGAACCTAAATCCGACAAAGGTATCTTTATCAGATATTCTAATAGAAGTAAAGCATTTAGAGTTTATAATTTAAGAACTAACACTATTGAAGAAACAATGCATGTATCTTTTGATGAAAATTTTAAAGATACTGTACAAATAGAAGATGAAGAAGATTTTGTAACTTTAAATAATGAACCTAATGAAACTAATTGTGAAATCATTCAACCTAATAAAAGAATTAGACTATTAAAAGATCATCCTGTAGAAAATATACTAGGAAATATTGAATCTATAGTTAAAATAAGAAATCAACTAAATAGTATGAGTAATGTAGCTTTTGTATCAACTATTGAACCTTAAAATCCAAAGGAAGCATCATCTGATGATTCATGGATTCTTGCTATGCAAGAAGAATTGAATCAGTTCACCAGAATGATGTTTGGGAACTCGTTCCTAGACCTGAGGATAAAAGTATAATTGGAACAAAATGGGTTTATAAAAATAAAATGAATGAACTTAGTGAGGTCGTGAGAAATAAAGCTCGTTTAGTCACGCAAGGTTATTGTCAAGAAGAAGGAATTGATTATGACGAAACCTTTGCACCCGTAGCTAGACTAGAAGCTATCATGATTCTACTTGCTTTCGCAAATTACAATAATTTTAAGTTATATCAAATGGATGTTAAAAGTGCTTTTCAAAATGGTTTTGTAAAAGAAGATGTTTATGTTGAACAACCTCCACTTTTTGAAAATAATGAATTTCCAAATCATGTATATAAATTAAAGTAAGCTTTATATGATCTGAAACAAGCTCCTAGAGCCTGGTATGAAAGACTAAGATCTTATTTACTACAATCTGGTTTTGAAATTGGTAAAATAGATACAACTCTTTTTATTAAAAGAAACAAAAATGATATTCAATTAATACAAATATATGTAGATGATATAATATTTGGGTCAACTAATAACATAATGAATAAAGAATTTTCAAATATAATTACTAAAAAATTTGAAATGAGTCATATGGGAGAACTAAGTTTCTTCTTAGGACTTCAAATCAAACAATTAGATAAAGGAATTTTCATTAGTCAAGAAAAATATGCTTAAGATTTAATTAATAAATTTCGATTGACCACTTCTAGTGGGAAACCAACTCCAATGACAACAAATGTAGCTTTAAGTAAAGAAGATAAATCAAAAGATGTTGATAAAAAATTATATAGGGGAATGATTGGTTCGCTGCTTTATATAACAACAAGCCGTCCTGACATCATGCATAATGTCTGTCTCTGTGCAAGATACCAATCTCAACCTAAAGAAACTTACTTAAAAGCTGTCAAAAGAATTTTAAGATATGTAAAACATACTTTAGATTGTGGTTTATTTTACCCAAAAAATGATGTATTTGATTTAATTTCATATTGTGATGCTGATTACGCTGGTTATAAATCAGACCGAAAAAGTACAAGTGGAACTTGTCACTTTCTAGGACATTCTCTGGTTTCCTGGTTTAGTAAGAAGCAAAACACTGTATCCTTGTCAACAACTGAAGCAGAATATATATCTGCTGCTTTGGCTTGTTCTCAAGTTATATATATGCAACAAACTTTAAAAGATTTTGGATTAACTATAGATAAATCACCAATTTATTGTGATAATACTAGTGCAATAAACTTATCTAAAAATCCAACTCATCATGCTAGAACAAAACATATTGATATTAGACATCATTTTCTTAGAGATAATATAAGTAAAGAAGTCATAACTCTTGAATATATTAATACTGAAAAACAAATTGCTGATATATTTACCAAACCATTAAATGAACAAAACTTTACTAAATTTAGAAGAGAATTAGGTATATGTTCATTAACTGAAATATAAATTATAAATAATACAAGTATAGTTAATAATTAATATAAACAAAAATTTCTCAAAAATTGAACTGGGTATGTCGACATGACCCATCCCCCTATGTCGACATACAGGCCGAGATTTTCTAATTTAAATTTCCCTCTAAAATTAGTTATTTGGTTATATATTTATATATTTCGAATTTTACTCCTTTTCTCTGTTCTATTCTCTGTAATAAACTTCTAAAACAGTAAATTAATGGCTTCCTCTTCTAATAATGAACCTTCTTCACCCACCTCTCCTCATTCTGGCCCTTTTCAACGTTCCACACACGTACGAGTCATCAAATTACAAGAGAAGATGAAAGATTGCTACAAATAATGACGGAAATTCAAGTAAGTCAACTGCGAATGGCTAGAGAACAAAATAGGCAAGGCAGAATTCTTAGGAATTTACAAAAATTCTTTATGGATAACCATGCCAATCCCATTGTCATCGAAGAATCGTCACATGCCATGGACTCTGAAGAAGAAGCGCCTCTAGAAGAACCATAAGGGGATCAAGAAGAAGAACATCCTCTGCCGAATCCGGATGTTCATATGGATGAAGACGATGGCGTGATTTGCGTTGGAGAGGTCCTTTTTGACGCTAATGGGAACTTGGCCGAACCACGTGGAAACTTTTGTCTCCACTATCCAAATTGTTCGTTCCATAAATCACCAATAGTTAAGGGTCCTCGTTAAGCGTTTTTCGTTTTTCTCATTGTTGATTATTTATTGGTTCGTTAGTTTGTATATAAAGTGTTATCTTAATTAATGTTATTCTAAAAACAATATTTGGTGTATAAAATCTTGAATTTCATTTAACTTAGGATGCTATATTTCACTCATACATAGTTATTATTCTTATATCATATGTTTGTTTATCTCATTTTCTATTAAGTTCAAGGTTTATAGGTTATTGTTTTGTTGATGACAAAGGGGGAGAAGTTATATAAAATAGTAGGCTTGGAGTAAGGGGGAGTTGTTGGAGTAAGGGGGAGTTATGGTATGATCGAAGTGGTAATTATATTTTATAAGGTTGTCATCATCAAAAAGGGGGAGATTGTTAGGAACTGGAGATAGTGGTTTTGATGACAACAACCTTTGTAACTTATTTTATTATAACTTATATACTAATACTATTGTCTAGATATATATGAATGTTATTATGTAGGATATATATAAGGCAGGTACTGATTATTGAAGACTGTACAGTATAAAGATCAAGGATGAAGAAATCAAGTTTGAAGACTCATGAGTATCAAGATCAAGATTTCAAGATAAGTGTCTAGTTTATTGTTAAAACTTCATAATAGCACGGAAATCTTCATTCCATATTTCATTTGGGATGGAACCCATTTCTATCTTCTTAGTGGCTTACAAACCCACGACAAGTAGCTTACAAACCTACAACATGTGGCTTACAAACCCACGAAAATCCTGATTTTGTACAAGTTCTCGAGTCCTGATGTGATGAGATATTCTGCAGGAAGAAGCTTGCAAAACTACTTCAAAATGGTTTTTCAAAACTACTTTTCAAAATGTTTTAGCCTTAAAATATTCGTTTGTTTTTAAAACTATCTTCTGTTTTTTAAATATTCTTTTATAATATATATATATATATATACACTTGAGATTTAAAATCAAATTTATATATACATTCTAAAAATATATTTTTCTACTCTTCTTTATTTTAAAACATAGGAAAATTAGTTTATTTTACTCCAGAATCATTTCATCTTGTTTTCCTTTCAATACCATTTTCAAAACAAATTTTACATTGTTTTTAACCAAGGGATGTCGACATGGTGGCCGTTAAATTCAAAAGTTTCAATTTTCAAAAGAAGTGTCTATCGTTTAAATCTCTTCACAAATGATTATGACCGTTACTGGTCTATAAATAGCCTTCACAAACAAATTTTTTAAACAACTAATTTCATATTTTCTTTAGTCCTTCTCCACAAATCCATATTCTAAAATTTTCATATTTTTAAGATCGTGCCGAAATTCTACCGAATTCTCAAGTGAATCAAATTAGAATCTCATTCTTGTTTGATTCTCTACCCTCTCTCGAAGATCAAAGTGCTATTCAGAGTTATAGGATCAATTTGTAATCAAAAGTTTATCGAGTCTCTCTATAAGGTGTGGTTGTGCTTGGAAATCAATTGGGGTAATCTTGTGGCCGGTAAATCAAGAGAGTTTGCCCCGGACTCGTGAGACAGGAGGGTACCTCAAGGCCTTTAGAAACTGAGGATTGTAATCTCGACTTTGGTATAATAAAAATCTTTATGAGGTGTTCTGCCTTGGTACAGGACTGGATGTAGGGTAACTTCGAACTAGTATAAAATCCGGTGTGTTCTTTCCTTTTACTGCTTTTTATTTACTTTCTGCATTTGTGTTTGATTCTATGATTGTTCTGTGATTAAGTTCTTCATTTGGTTGTGTCATAATTTTAATTTAGTCCATATAAGTCTTAGAATCCATTAAACACTATTCACCCCCCTCTAGTGTTAAATTAGCCTTAAGATCCTTAATCTGCACTCCCTTTCACATAACACCTAGGTTCCCCCAGCAGTCATGAGTAATACACTGCCTAACATTTGGAGAGCGTTGCGTACTCTAGTCTTAACGGATACATCGATATCCAGTCCCGATGCATCTTGACTAGGAACATTTAAAATGGTGTATTTGTTTTATTATGATAAATTACTCACGGTTACAACACTTTGCAACTACTATCACAAAATATACCATTTATGGATTTTCTATTAAACATACTTTTAGTTAAGCTAATTAATTAATATAACCATATTATATCAAGTATATAATAGAAAGAAACACCTTTATTGTAAAAAAGATTGTTCAACGAGTTAGATATATGTAACAAATTACATAATTGCCCCTAGGGCATACCCTTAACTCTATCACTATACTTAGACCGTCATGATATGGTAGGTACCAATGAATAGTTTCATTTTGATTTGTTAAGAAAACTCAAGATCGAAGTGAAATTAGAACAAGGTACCATGAGTTACAAGTTGTATACAATACAACTGATAAGGAGTTATCCATCATCCATGGAGCTATAACTTGTTGAACAAACTTAAGGTTAGAATTCCAAGATGGACGAGTCCAAACATCTACTAGTGAAATCTAAAGAATTCTATGTTTTGACTTAGGGTTTGGTGGAACATAAAAGTCTAAGCTTATTAGTAAAACGAAACATAAAGTTTAACCTTGCTAATATTATAAGAACATCTACTATGATATTGTCCTAATAATCTACCAATTAAAACTTTCAGATCCAAAACAATTTTTGAAAGTGACAATCTTATCAAACCGAATTATACCAATTGATTAAAAGCGATTAAGATAGCGTTGACTTACGAGCGTCTTTGGTCAGCTATTACATGTGAACCTAAAGAACAACCCACTGATGATGTGGACCCTGAACTTCGACTTGCTTATGAGAAATGGGTCTCAGACTTAGAGATCATCCAAGTTTTCATGTTATATACGTTAGACAAGCCGTTGTAGAAGCAGCACGAAAAGATGTCTATCCATGAGATATTTGATAGTCTCAAGGCCCTTTTTGGTGAACAGTCATGTTCCGCAAGGTATGAGCTTAAGAAGAAGTTGTTTAATCCCAAAATGACTAAAGGACAAAAGGTGGACAATTACATACTATTGATGAAGGGCTAGATTTACAGGCTTCACAATTGGACATACATATAAGAAATGAGTTACAAGTTGGTTTGATCCTTAGTTCTATTACACCTCGGTATGAACAGTTCATACTAAATTACACATGAACAAATTGAATATGAATCTCATAGTGCTCCTCAATATGTTGAAGTTGGCCGAGTCTGCATCTAAGGATCAAGGGATTGTACTTGCTGTAAAGGATAGTGCATCATCTTCAAAAGATTCGAAGAAGCAGAAAAGAGAAGGTAAGAGGAACAAGAAAAGTAAGAAAACCGATGACAAGGGTGAATGTCACCACTGCCATAAGAAAAGTAACTGAAAAGGAACTATCCTGATTACTTGAAGATTGTTAGAGAAAGAAACCAAAATGGTTTTGCAGTACCATTGGGTACATTTATGATATAAAATTATTTTGTAATTAATAATATATCATAGGTCTTAGATACTGGATTCGGAACTCATATATGTAATTCGTTACAAGGGCTTAGAAACCGGGACCAAGTGGCAAAAGGAAAGATGAGGCTCCAAGTTCCCGATGGATCAATGGTAGGTGCAACGGGAGTAGGAGATTATCATTTATATTTTTGTAGTGGAGTAATTTTGATATGAAATGTGATGTTTTGTACTTTATTTGTGGGATTATTTTTGTTTCTAGATTTTATGAGACTGGACATATATTTCAGTGTGCAAATAATTTTCTAATCATTGGTTTGAATGGAAATAAAGTCTGCGATGGTGTTCTTGAAAATGCCATTTGTGTGATCAATACTAATTATGCATGTTCTGTGAATAACTCTTCTAATAATATAAATGATAGTTATCTTTGGCACTATAAGTTAGGCCATATTAGTGAGAAACTACTACACAAATTGAAAATTGAAGGTTTTCTCCCGTCACTTGATTTTAAATCATTTGACACATGTGGATCATGTCTCAAAGGTAAAATTACCAAGCACCCTTTAGCAGGAGCACTAAAAAAGAGTCAATGAACTCTTAGGGTTGGTATATAGTGATGTATGTGGCCGATGCTTGTAGTCACAAAAGATAATAGTTCTTACTTTGTTACTTTCATTAATGATTTCTTAAGACTAGGATATGTGTATCTTATGAAGAACAAATTCGAGGTCTATGATAAATTTACTGAATATAAAAATGTAGTAGAAAACCAAACTAGCCATAAGATTAAGATTCTTCGATCTAGTCGAGGAGGTGAGTATGTTGGATAGGAATTCCAACAGTATTTAAAAGATAATGGGATTATCTCTCAAATTACCCCACCTTATACTCCGTAATACAACGTTATGTCGGAGTAAAGGAACTGAACCCTTTTAGATACGATTCGTTTCATAATGAGTAAGGCTAAGTAACCTCTGTCCTATTAGAAATATGCGCTAGAAACTACAGTGCATATATTGAACTTATTGCCCACTAAATTTGTACCTGAAAGACCATATGAGATATGGTATCGTAGGACACTCTAACTCAAGTATTTAAAGGTGTAGCAATTGTCCAGTATACGTTAAGAACATTGGCCCGAATAAACTAGAGGCAAGATCGGTACCATGTAATTTATAGAATATCCCCAAATCTCAATGGGAAATACTTTCTACAATACCAAGGAGCAAAAGATTATTGTTTCCCGACACACAGTCTATTTAGTAAAGGAATTTCTATCAAAATAAATTAACAGGAAAGTTGTAGATAAGATCCAAGAAGTTAACACTAAGGTCGAACCAATGGGAGAACCAACTTCACCTATATAAAAAAACACGCAATTTATTTAAAGGTCTAGTTAGGAATCTCGTGCACCGGGGAGATACTACGGGTTTCTCATGGATGGCGAGAAGGAGGACCATGTCTTAGATGATAACACTCCTCTATCTTTCCAACAAGCATTGTAGAGTAAAGACTCTACACTCTAGCTTGGAGCAATGAAATCCGAGATGGATTCCATGTACGAAAATAAAATATGGACTTTATCGGACGTACCCGAAAGGATAAAACCCATCGGCTGCAAATGGATCTAAAAAATGTAAATACAAATAGAGAAGTAGAGATCATAGGAAGTGATGTAGTATAAATTATATTAGTTTGAACGGATCTTAAGACTACTTTCTAAGAGTTGAATAGTGTTTTATAACTTATATTGAACTTCTCTAAATCATTTCAAGATTTAAATCCAAACATATATATATATATATATACTAAAAGGCAATCATATATATGTATGTATGTATGTATGTATGTATGTAGTAAACAATAGAGTAAAGGAAAGAGAGATGACACTAGGAGTTTTTATACTGGTTCGGATCAAGCAATCATACATCTAGTCATGTACAATATCTGTATAGGTTTCTTTTCAAATACCTACTTTAGTCAGGTAGTAAGCAAACTAGAGTACAATCTTGATTTCAAGACAACAAGATACACCATCCTAACTTTTCGAGCTCAAGGTAGACTCGCTTGATTTAACCGGGCAACAAGCATACCCACTTGATTTGAATGGCAACAAGCACATCCACTTGATTTGAAAGAGCAACAAGCAAACCCACACAAATTAGTAGTAGAGAGTTGTTGATTCCAAATACAAATAGTTATACTTTGGATACAAAATATCTTATGGCCCTTTGATAGCACTTTGATTTTTGAATTGATGAGAAAATACTTGCAAATCAGTGAGTAGATTATAGAGAATGAATGTAGTAAAGCGGAGATTGAATTTGAGTGAATTTTAAGAGTATAGAAAATGGATTTCGTGAAATATATAATGAGAATTTGGAGTAAGAAGAATATAGAGAAAGTAATGGAAATTAGGTTGAAGGGCTTCTCATTCCAAGATAATAAGTTTTAAGGACAACACTTCTGAATAATTAATTTTACGGACAATTTACAGGAAAATGATAAATTCATTTATCTTTTGAATTTATATAGGAAAATGATAAATCCATTTATCATTATTTCTGTACAATTGAAAATGATAACTTCATATATCTTTTTCCTGTATTTTGTCCTTAAAACTAATTTTTTCAGAAGTGTTGTCTTTAAAACTTATTACCCTGTATAAAGAAGCCTTTTGAGAGAAAATCCCCTTATTAAAATTTGTTTCCTAGTCTCCTTTATATAGTGTTTGAAGGGACATATCTATTCACGAAGAGATGGAGCCCACAATCACCACTATTCAAAATTTTAAAAACATCTCTTCAACGATACATATGTCGACATACGTAGGTAGGGTATGTCGACATACACTTGTATTTTGATAAAAACAATAATACATTTAAAGTGTTATAAAATTTTGATATTTTGTATAATTATTTAAAAATAGTTTTTAAATACTTTTTAATATATAAAACTTTTATAAAATATTTGTAGAAATATATTTTGAAAATAAAATAAATATTTTGATGAGAGAGTATTCAAAGAAAAAGAAAGTTGTTATTCAAGGACTTTAACAAATTTATCTAATGTCTATTAACTATAAACTATAGTCTTGAACATTTCATGTCTTTGTCTTTAAACCAATGAGTTTTCAATTATCTTGATCGTCTCTCAATCTGGATCTCTAGTCTTTTTACTTATCAGACTTCAAACTCGATTATCTTATATTTGTATAAACCTGTGTAATATCTTGGAAAATATTCTATACAACTTGAAAAAATATTAGTACCTATATTTGTGTTGTTATTATCTTCAAAATCAATATCTATGGAATTAACAATCTGCCCATTTTTTATGATGACAAACATGTAAATATTTTTATTATAAAATATAATGAAACTCCCCATAAATTGGTTAACTCCCCCTATTTTGTATAACTCGCCCTACTATATAATATTTTATATTTTTCTTCCCCTTTGTCATCAACAAAAATGGTAAAGAAAAATAAAATTACCCTAAATGGGACATATTAAATACTATGAAATGTGATAATGATGTATTTGGAATCAAAATTAATATTAATTACGGAATAATACTTCTGGGAAATAACTTTATATATATAGTTATATTTACATATGTTTAAACCATTCATCACAATTTTTACATTCATACACACATACACAATTAATTATAAAAAGTACAAATACAACTAGAGTTAATTATACAAATCAAAATTTGTAATAGATACATATTATAAATACAAATTATAAAATACAAACTAAAACTATAGATTCTTTGGAACTTCGACCCATCCTTAGGATCCAAAGATTGTATTAATGTTTATAACTTCTCGATCTTTATGTTCCGCTTTCGCTTTAGAGTTTGAGCATTCTGGGGCATTGCCTTGAACTTCTTTAGCGAAACAAGAAATTAAACATAAAAGAGAATTGAATTGTTTTTCTTGTTCTTTGATCATTTGCATTTGACTCAACTCTAAGTGTCATTGATTGCGAATAATGAAGCAAAGAGAATTCTTGAATGATTAAAGAGTTTCTTCTAGATTGTAACTAAGTCTTTGTTTTAAAAAATTGATGTTTGAATTCATTGTTATGACAAGATATGTGTAGAGAGGAATAAAATAACAGGATGAATTGATTTTTGAGTCTTTTTGTTAGAAATATGGTTTTATAGAAGTGAATAGTTAGATTAATAACCCATCCTTCTAATAAATAACTAATCGTTTGAATTTCAAATTCTAGAAATACCAGAGTATATCGACATATATAGTTGACCTATGTCAACATACATGCACTAATTTGCATGTTTCTTGTTTTTGTTTTAATTTTTGTTTATATTTTATACTACTTTAATTTATGATTCCAAGGAATAAAAAAACATGATTGATGGCAAAAATAAAGTCTCTAAGAAAATTTCATTAATAAAATAGAGAGATATATAAAAACATAATGAAAAATACATGGAAATGACATAGATAAAACTAGAAAAACATAAGAATAGATAAGTAGATCTAGAATGATGATGATGAAGAAGAAGAATTTCCACCAAACTTTCTCATTATCTTCCCAAAGTATTTATCGACTTTGTTTGAGAGGCTAGTGAACTTCTTACTAAAAGAGCGCTTAAGCTTCTTTTGATTATTAAGAAGCTTTTCTTGATTCATAAGTATCTCTTTGTTTGAGTAGCGAGGCGATTTGTCATAGCTTTCAAGTGATGTATCAATTTCCTCCTCCTCTTCTTCTCTTTCTTCCTTCTCTTCTATTTCCATATCATCGCTTTCTTATTCTTGAAGAATCTCCTACTCTTCTTCTCTTGTCCAATCTTTCTTCCTTTTTAGTAAGAGACTCATAGGGTTCAAATTCAAAAGGATATGCATGAGAGAGAGGTTTGTTTTATCGAAATTCTTATGAGAAAATGTTTTCACCTTTTATATTAATACTAGAATAGATGAAAATTCTAGTGAAGTACACACCATAATAAAGTATGTTTTCATGTCTAGAAATTTTCTTTTGAACAAAGTCATCCAAAATCATGTGAGCCCAATTGATATCATATTTTCCAAAAATAGCAAAAGGAGCTTTGAAAACTTTTTGAGTGGTAATGTTGTTGTTGGAACTGGACTAGCCCGCAATAGAAGTTATGGATGAATTTCAAATTTTTTACCTTATTGGATCTTTTATTGGGCTTATGAAGTCTAACCGAATTAGAACATTTCTAAATTTCATTTAAATAAAATCATTTACTTTATTTAAATTCAAATATACTAAGATATGAAATTAATTTTATTTGATTTAGTTTATACATAAATGTATCATATACATATATGTGTGAGAGCATGTGTAACGTAATAATCCGTGAAAGGTATAATATGCCCATATGTTGATGTCGGGATTTACATCGCAACAGACATATTATCTCATTTTGTATGTCATGTATGTTGTCCAAATATGTGCATGTATATGTGTTACAATACACACACACACACACACACACACATGTATGTATAAATATATTATATATAATATATAAACATAAAACATTTATATATAGAAAAATATACATATAAAAAGAGAGAGAACAATTATTAAAAATTATTTATAATTCAAAATTAACTTAGTTTTGCAAACATAATAATTTTAGTATTTTAATTTGTATATATTATGAATAAAATAATGTTTTAATCCATAAAAAATTAACATAAAATAATCTATTGATGAAAATTCAAATTTTATAATTTTCAAAAATCTAGGATCATAAAATAGAGCTTAGGAAAAATCTGAAGATTTTCCAAAGTTGAAATATTATTTTTAAAAACAAAAACATTGATTTCGGCAATAATTATTTAATATAAAATAATATATTACTAAAAATTAAAATTTAAAAATTATGAATGAAAGGTTAAGAAAAATTTTGAAGAATTTTTCAATTAAATTATTATTTTTAATAAATCATAAATAGTTTTTCCAAAATAATATTAATTATTAAAAATAATAAACTTTATTGAAAAATTCCTAAATTTTTTCTATATGTTTCTGAAATGACATAATATTTTTTGAAAATATAAAATTGAATTTTTAAAATTAATAATTATTTTATATATAATAAACAATTCAAAAATTCAATAAATGTTAATTTAAAAATATGAATATCTGTATGATAATTAATTTTCGAATTTGTAAATTCACATTATATATAAATAAGTGTACTAAAATTTTTAAATCATATATATATCTTATATATGCATATATGCTATTATGAGAGAGAAATATACAGTAATATATATACACATATATATAAATTTATTAATAAATATATATAAAACAATTATTAATGACAAAAATTGATTTTGTACAGTAAACAAGATTTGTCTATACATAAATCAAATTGTGATGACCTAACTTTCTACCTCCAGAAAGTCGTATCACTATAAAGAAAGAAAGGGATAGAAAACAGAAAAGATAGAGAAGAAAGATGAAACAACATCAGAATCTCAACAGCGGAACGAACAAAATATAATATATCACATCAGTTAATACATAGTATCAAATACATCATAGTTACACAGATAATACATCACATACTAGACAGTTATAAACACTTGTCTAGTTAATACAACTCGATACAACTCAAATACAACACAGAGAAACTACATAGAGATACCAACACAGCGGAACACTATATATATATCTACAATGCTGAAGCCTCCTGCTCCATTGCTCCTCCACAATCGTCAAAGCTAAACTGAATCCCTTGGCTACTCGTAAAAATTTGAGTACCCGAGAGTTTAAGAAAAACAGAAATAAACTCCGGGTCAGACATGGGTCTGGTATGAGTAACAGGTTAAAGCTGCTTAACTTTGAAAATCCTTTGAAAATAAAGGGTATCACGTAAGACTTCCCACACATAAACATGGAAAAGTTTTTACTTTACGCTAACCAAACATTTGATAGGAAATTCTATGATATTATAATAGGTCTAGGGTTTTCAAGTAAATAAGAAATAGCTGAAATTGTTACATGATTAAATTCCAGCATACAAGGTTTACAATCAAATCCGTTGGCACTTATTGGAGATTGGATTCCATACAATGGCAGGGCTAGCGGGGTACCGCCCGTCACAGTACCTGGCCTAGATCAGCGTACCGAGGACCCACCCTAAGTCCCCTGCAACACAAGGTCGGAACATCCCTTACTGGACAATTCCCGCACAAGACACCCCAGCAGTTGCTGCAATCAACTGCCCACACAACCGAAATAAAAAGGGACATCTAGACAGGGGTAATCTTGTCCTACTTGGGTGCTACCCACTAACCTTGCTGCACCTCCCCTGTTTTAGCCATTCTCGGTTGATGAGGCTTGAGGCTACGATTACCTTTAGAGAACACATCTCTTAGAATGCTCATCGTCCACCTGACGATGTTCTGAAAGCATTCAATCCATACAAGTTCGTTACGGGTTCGAACGAAACTGAAGGCATTATCTCGTTACACTCATTTTGGAATCACCCTCAGAGTTAACGACAATAACCCTTGCATTTTGAATCTTCATCTTCACTTCAGATTCACGACCTATCGTTAATTTGAATCGATGTGGTTTTCGGATATCCAAATATGGAAACCCGATCCCGGTCTCCTCGAAATCCAAAAACGTATCTTTTAAGGCCAAGTTGTTTTAAAGTTAAAACAATTTAATTCAATTATCTATATACACACAGATAGATAAATCATATAAAAATGGATAATCAACATCATCATCATAAACAGATAATCCATATCATCAACTCAAACAGATAATCAATATTATCATACTTAAAACAAGCATCCATATCACAATAGATATTACTCATCTCATATCTAAGATCACAATAAATCAATGGGATTTCAATATCATTCATCCATAAGCAATGATTTATCATTCACAAACTATAATTAATTTAAAATGAATTAAATTAATTCTTCTATCTCTAATTAATTTAAAGTAAATTAAATTAATTATTACATCTATAAATCCTGCTTATTCAACCATTAATTAAATAAAGATCAATTTAATTAATTATTCTCTAAATATTCTTCTTGATTAAACACCTTTGATTAATCATTCTCTATTTACAATAAGTAATTAGTCTTTTAATTAATTCCACAATTAATTATTCTAAATCATTCATAGTAATTAACATTCAATTACTTCATTTATTAATTAAATATAATTAATTACATTTATTATTAATTAATTACATTAATTAATCACCTCATTATTAATTATTCCTTAATTAAACAATTCATAATTACATCATTAATTATATTAATTAATTATCTTTAATTTATATTTAAACTAAATTACTTCCTTTAAATTAATTACATTAAGTAATTTAATCCTTAATTAAACACAATTATCAATCCCCTTGATTAATAACAACCCAGTAATTAACTATCTTTATTTACTCATATAAATTAATTATCCCATAATTAATTATCCATTAATTAATCCCTTGATTAATTACAAAAGTAATTACCCAAATTACTTACTTACAAATCATCTTATATTAATTACATTAAGTAATTACTATCTAATTACTTCCCTAAGTAATTATGCTCCATTAATTACACCAAGTAATTTCACTTATCAAAATTAATTAAACTCAATTAATTAACTTAAATTAATCATATTATCAAAATTAATTACAATAAGTAATTAACCTCTTAATTACTTTTATCAAGTAATTACATTTAACAATTTACAAAAGATTATCTAAATTAATCACATTAATTTAATATTTAAATAATCCTTAGTTAATTATCTTCATTAATAAAAAAAAATTCCTTAATTACTTCCTTAATTAATCTCTAATCATAACTTAATCTAAATTATTAATTTATAAATTGATTACATAAGTCATTCCTTAATTAACTTACTAATTAAATTACTTCAATATCTTAATTATCTATAAGATAATCCATTTCTTTAAAAATGATTTCATCATCATTAAAGTGTAAAACATTTCACATTTGAATTTAAATTTTAAATTACATTTTGAATTTAAGGTTCAAAATGATTATTCTTTTAAACATTTATCCAATTTAAAGTTCAATTTATTTATTTGAAGCCAATTACTGTTAAAACTATTTGATTTAAACTTGTTTTTACAATATTCAGATTTTAAACTGATTAAGATTTCAGATTTGAATACAAGAAGAACTTGAATCCAATAATTTAACTTTGATTTAAAAACTTTGGTTTTAACTTGCTTTTAAAAAACTTGATTTTTAATTCTTGATTTAAAAATCCAAATTCAATTTAAAATCTCAAGATTCAAAAGTTCCATTTGAATCTATACTTAAACTTTTAAATTTTTAAACACAGTTTTAAATCTTGTTTTGAATCTTTGAACTAAATTTTGAACCTGGAAACAGACAAGTACTAATGCCTGAACTACATCTGACTCGAGTCAACCAGATTTACTTCGAGTCCTTCCTCCCTTTGCTTCGAGTCATCCACTCGAATAACTCGCGTATTCCCCGAGTATAAAATTCCTCTGTACTCAAAAAGTTCACCAGATTTCCACGGTGCACCGTGCACGTGTACATCCTAGATCATCATCTCCGGCCAGCACTTCATCGACGAGCAAGTCGAAGGTCATCCCCAGCTCCGACCCCAACCACCAGTCCCCCTCCAGTTCATCTCGAACTCGAATTCGAGTAAAAACAAAACCTGGAAAACTCGCAACCCTCAACTTCCCAACCTGTCAATGCCACTTGCTCGATGCTCCGACCACCAGAGGCCACCAAACTGCGGCCGTAGCCTCGTCCACCTTCCCTCTATCAAACCCCAAAAGCACGTGACACTCGATCCATCATCGACAATGCGCGAGTGGAAAACATCAGCCACCCCAAAATTTGGTCACTAGAATTCGAACGCCTCCTACCGCCACCATGGTCATCGTCCGACCATCACTGCATTTTTCTCGAATTCAATGATCACCCAAGCACCTTTGGAAGCAACCCCATCACCCCCGCTCAACTAGTTCACCTAAAAATGATGAAAACACACATTCCGTTCATCCCAGAAAATCTCACCATTCACTTAATTAAAATTTGAGATTTCTTCACCTAAATTCAACATTTAGTATCACAATTCTAATCATGGATTCAATTCATGAATTTAAGACATTTGGTTTTTTCCCAATTTCAAAGGTTCACTGTCTTTTTATAAATTTTGAGATAATTACTTAATACATATTCCTGAATCTATTGTTAAAATTTATATTACACTACCATCATCACCTTTTATTTAAAGATCAAGACCTAAATTTGAGTGTAATAGGATATTAAAATTTTTGTTTTGCTTTGCTGTTTGGACAGAGATCATCACAGAGTTCAAATATATACATACAGGCATAGATTTTCATATTCACAGAGCCATTTACTCATATTTACAGAGCAAAGAACATTCATGCAATCATACTATAACATTCCATATAAATTTATCACAGGCATCAAGCAAAACTTTGTTTAAAACTGTTTTTAAATTTAAAAGTTACTCACCTGAAAATAAACAGAGAGCAACTTTGAAACTGTAAATGGCATTTGCATGTTTTTGTTTTGATCCCAGAAAACTTGAAAACTTTGTCTTGCTTTGATTCCTTTAAACTGGAAAGCTTTGATCTTCCTAATCAGCTTGCCTTTGTTTGATGAAGTTATTTAAGTTTGTAAAAAGAAAAGCTTACTATTTTTCCTGGTTTACATTTGTGAACAAACAGGGATGGGAAGATATATAGAACAAAGTTTTACAGGGGATAAATGTTAGCTGGTACACTATCTTTTATTTTATTACATAGGTCAGAGATTTTTAAGTGTTGGAGGCTGAAATGATTTTTCAAAACTTTCGAATGACCTAAAATGTTGCTTGCATTAAATGTTGGAGTACCTTGTGTCTCCTACTTAGCTTATTACATCTTTTCATATGTCATAGATATTTCTTTTATTTTGCTTTGCATTTTCTTTTGCCTGCATACTTATCTTTTTACTTATTACTTGCCTGCAACATACATATTCAAGTCTAGTTTGCTTTCATTCTTTAGATACATAGATATTTACTTTACTTTGTTTCGTTTTCTTGCCTGGTCATGTTTTTTTTACTTATGTCCAAATATATATAAAGTTGTTTTAGTCTTTGCTATGAATTTTTAGCCTAAGTATTTAGTTCCATTTCTAACCTATGTATATTTGTTTTTTTTCCTTTTATTTCTAAACTTAAACTATCAAACACTAAATCCACTTATTATTTATTTTTATACTTATGTTCTCTATTGATAAAATTGATTTTATTTTAAATATTTTTAAAAGACTTTATTTTAAAATTTTCAAATCATAGCTTTCCAAAATACATATATACATATATATATATATATATAAATAAATTTAGAATAACACTTTCTATTTATATTAAAAATCCATTTGTAAAGACATAATATTATTAATATTTTTTAAAAAATAACTCATTATTGAATTAAAATAATTTATAAAAGAAACTATCTCTTCATTACTTATTTTCATCAAGCTATAATTTAAAAAGAACAAACAAACCTTTTATTAAATTTAAATTTAAGCTAAAATCATTTAAACAATTTTAACTTTAATCTTAAGTATATTTTAAAGCCAAATGGTTATTTATTTAATATTGAATTTAATCAAATTTCCAAATTACCAAAAATATTAGAATTTGAAAACATATCTTTATTTGCTTAAATTTTTAAACAGAACTTATCTATCTACAATATATACAAATATATATATACATTATAAATAGAAAACAATTTGTTAGCTTTTAAAAGATAAATTATCAGTTAAATATTTATTTAAAAGAAAATTATTAAATCAATTCGAATCTTATTAACAAATATTATCATATCAATTTAATTTTTAATGCAGATTATTAAATTGATATTGCCCAAAATTCCGGGATGTCACATTCCCCCCCCTTAAATGAATTTCGTCCCCAAAATTTAAAACAAAGGTAATTTAATAATCCAATTAAAGATTTAATTTTAAAACACAAACATATATCTATCATATGTTAACAACCATAGCAACCAATCATCCAAACAACCAAATCTAACTATCTAGACAAAATTCTGGATAGAATTCTCTCGAGTTTCCCAAGTATAAACATCGGGATACTCGCCCTACCTAACCAAACAAAACCATACTACTAAGCTATATAGCTCCTACTCATCTAGATCTACAAAACTAGACATGATATCAGACTATAGACAAGTCTGACTCAATAACCAAAACTCCCTGAACTACTGGTTCTACAACCAGAGATAGATCTCACACGTACTCCCTCAGAGATACGTGAAATACAACGAATCCCAGTTATCCAAACTGACAATTCACTCCTGAAGATCAAACACTTATCCAAAATCAAAACTCCGATTCTTATCCACAAAATCCTTCAGACGATCCTGGGTCTCCTACATCCTTCCTGATCAGCTCATCCTTCGTTGATGCCCTTCAGAAACAATCTGAACCAAAACAATCTAACAAAATGATCTTTCCAAGATCAACCAAAACTCAGAAATCCACTCTACCCCAAAATCAGAAAACATATCTCACTTCTCCCATCTGAAAGAGATAAAACAGGTGCACTTGCCAAACTGGCCTTAAGATCCTGAAAAATTCCGGTAGAAACTCTCGAATCGAAAACACTGCAACTTCTAGATGGTTCCACACTAAACAACTGCCACCATGCTTCCACTGCACAACTCTGATCAGAAACATATGAGAATGCTGATGACGAACACCAGCAAAGACTGGACAACACATTCCAAAAATAAGGCTCAACAGATCCAAAAGTAAACTCAGAAGTTCCTCCAAAACCTGAGCTGCTTCACTAAAATCCTCCTCCAGAAACCATCCTACTACTAAGCTGAACCATCGGTACCACTTCTAGAATCTAGTTGATACCAAACTCAATCTCCAGATGCTAACAAAGCTCTGACTTCCTAAACACTTCCAGAAAAATCTCTGAAAACCCAAGAGAACACCCAGCTATCGCAAGTCACTTTTGCGATTAATCCAGCGTAATTCCAAAGAAAAACTGCTCTCTCTTTACCAAACAGAACAGCTTATGCTTACTAGCCAATCCATCGAAGAAACGGAACCACTCTACTGCTTCTGAACTCCACTACTAAGCTAGAAAGCTTCCTTGCCAACACACAGAACACTCCGAGCTGCACTGCTGACACCAATGCCCAAAGAATTCCTAATCCAAAGCTATTCGAGAAACTCGGAACAGAAACATCCTGCTGAACACAGCCACAACACCAAAGCAGACACACTTCTTTAAAACTTGTTCCGAAGAAACATCTTCGGAAACATCCATAGTCACTGCGTCTCATCACACAGCTACTACCTCCTGAGATATCAAGATAACATCACTAGCTTCCATCCAACCGATAGATCCAAACTCAAGCTCATCCAAACTTACACTTCAGAGATGAACTCCGAACCTTAACAGGTTACCTATAGAGATCGATGGAATCCTACATCAAGCAAAACTCACTCGAGACGGTATTAGGTCTACAGTCTCGACAGATACACTTCCAACCATTGGTAGCCATGTTACACACACTCCTACCTTATCTACCTTTATAACTTATGTTGGAAAACCCGAACAGGTAACCCAACAAATAGGTAGAAATAAATGTATATGTATATATATCAAAATTACAAATACGCTCTCTCAAGAAAGATACCACTCCAGAGCTTAGGTATTCGCTCAACCTATGCTCTGATACCAACTGTGACGACCCAACTTTCTACCTCCAGAAAGTTGTATCACTATAAAGAAAGAAAGGGATAGAAAACAGAAAAGATAGAGAAGAAAGATGAAACAACATCAGAATCTCAACAGCGGAACGAACAAAATATAATATATCACATCAGTTAATACATAGTATCAAATACATCAGAGTTACACAGATAATACATCACATTCTAGACAATTATAAACACTTGTCTAGTTAATACAACTCGATACAACTCAAATACAACACAGAGAAACTACATAGAGATACCAACACAGCGGAACACTATATATATCTACAACGTTGAAGCCTCCTGCTCCATTGCTCCTCTACAATCGTCAAAGCTAACCTGAATCCCTTGGCTACTCGTAAAAATTTGAGTACCCGAGAGTTTAAGAAAAATAGAAATAAACTCCGGGTCAGACATGGGTCTGCTATGAGTAACAGGTTAAAGTTGCTTAACTTTGAAAATCCTTTAAAAACAAAGGGTATCACGTAAGACTTTCCACACATAAATATGGAAAAGTTTTTACCTTACGCTAACCAAACATTTGATAGGAAATTCTATGATATTATAATAGGTCTAGGGTTTTCAAGTAAATAAGAAATAGCTGAAATTGTTACATGATTAAATTCCAGCATACTAGGTTTACAATCAAATCCGTTGGCACTTATTGGAGATTGGATTCCATACAATGGCAGGGCTACCGGGGTACCGCTCGTCACAGTACCTGGCCTAGATCAGCGTACCGAGGACCCACCCTAAGTCCCCTGTAACACAAGGTCGGAACATCCCTTACTGGATAATTCCCGCACAAGACACCCCAGCAGTTGTTGCAATCAACTGCCCACACAACCGAAATAAAAAGGGACATCTAGATAGGGGTAATCTTGTCCTACTTGGGTGCTACCCACTAACCTTGCTGCACCTCCCCTGTTTTAGCCATTCCCGGTTGATGAGGCTTGAGGCTACGATTACCTTTAGAGAACACATCTCTTAGAATGCTCATCGTCCACCTGACGATGTTCTGAAAGCATTCAATCCATACAAGTTCGTTCCGGGTTCGAACGAAACCGAAGGCATTATCTCGTTACACTCATTTTGGAATCACCCTCAGAGTTAACGACAATAACCCTTGCATTCTGAATCATCATCTTCACTTCAGATTCACGACCTATCGTTAATTTGAATCGATGTGGTTTTCAGATATCCAAATATGGAAACCCGATCCCGGTCTCATCGAAATCCAAAAACGTATCTTTTAAGGCCAAGTTGTTTTAAAGTTAAAACAATTTAATTCAATTATCTATATACACACAGATAGATAAATCATATAACAATGGATAATCAACATCATCATCATAAACAGATAATCCATATCATCAACTCAAACAAATAATCAATATTATCATACTTAAAACAAGCATCCATATCACAATAGATATTACTCATCTCATATCTAAGATCATAATCAATCAATGGGATTTCAATATCATTCATCCATAAGCAATGATTTATCATTCACAAACTATAATTAATTTAAAATGAATTAAATTAATTACTTCTATCTCTAATTAATTTAAAGTAAATTAAATTAATTATTACATCTATAAATCCTGCTTATTCAACCATTAATTAAATAAAGATCAATTTAATTAATTATTCTCTAAATATTCTTCTTGATTAAACACCTTTGATTAATCATTCTCTAATTACAATAAGTAATTAGTCTTTTAATTAATTCCACGATTAATTATTCTAAATCATTCATAGTAATTAACATTCAATTACTTCATTTATTAATTAAATATAATTAATTACATTTATTCTTAATTAATTACATTAATTAATCACCTCATTATTAATTATTCCTTAATTAAACAATTCATAATTACATCATTAATTATATTAATTAATGATCTCTAATTTATATTTAAACTAAATTACTTCCTTTAAATTAATTACATTAAGTAATTTAATCCTTAATTAAACACAATTATCAATCCCCTTGATTAATAACAACCCAGTAATTTCCTATCTTTATTTACTCATATAAATTAATTATCCCATAATTAATTATCCATTAATTAATCCCTTGATTAATTACAAAAGTAATTACCCAAATTACTTACTTACAAATCATCTTATATTAATTACATTAAGTAATTACTATCTAATTACTCCCCTAAGTAATTATGCTCCATTAATTACACCAAGTAATTTCACTTATCAAAATTAATTAAACTCAATTAATTAACTTAAATTAATCATATTATCAAAATTAATTACAATAAGTAATTAACCTCTTAATTACTTTTATCAAGTAATTACATTTAACAATTTACAAAAGATTATCTAAATTAATCACATTAATTTAATATTTAAATAATCCTTAGTTAATTATCTTCATTAATAAAAAAAAATTCCTTAATTACTTCCTTAATTAATCTCTAATCATAACTTAATCTAAATTATTAATTTATAAATTGATTACATAAGTCATTCCTTAATTAACTTACTAATTAAATTACTTCAATATCTTAATTATCTATAAGATAATCCATTTCTTTAAAAATGATTTCATCATCATTAAAGTGTAAAACATTTCACATTTGAATTTAAATTGTAAATTACATTTTGAATTTAAGGTTCAAAATGATTATTCTTTTAAACATTTATCCAATTTAAAGTTCAATTTATTTATTTGAAGCCAATTACTGTTAAAACTATTTGATTTAAACTTGTTTTTACAATATTCAGATTTTAAACTGATTAAGATTTCAGATTTGAATACAAGAAGAACTTGAATCCAATAATTTAACTTTGATTTAAAAACTTTGGTTTTAACTTGCTTTTAAAAAACTTGATTTTTAATTCTTGATTTAAAAATCCAAATTCAATTTAAAATCTCAAGATTCAAAAGTTCCATTTGAATCTATACTTAAACTTTTAAATTTTTAAACACAGTTTTAAATCCTGTTTTGAATCTTTGAACTAAATTTTAAACCTGGAAATAGACAAGTACTAATGCCTGAACTACATCTGACTCGAGTCAACCAGATTTACTTCGAGTCCTTCCTCCCTTTGCTTCGAGTCATCCACTCGAATAACTCGTGTATTCCCCGAGTATAAAATTCCTCTGTACTCAAAAAGTTCAGCAGATTTCCATAGTGCACCGTGCATGTGTACATCCTAGATCATCATCTCCGGCCAGCACTTCATCGACGAGCAAGTCGAAGGTCATCCCCAGCTCCGACCCCAACCACCAGTCCTCTTCCAGTTCATCTCGAATTCGAGTAAAAACAAAACCTGGAACACACGCAACCCTCAACTTCCCAACCTGTCAACGCCACTTGCTCGATGCTCCGACCACCAAAGGCCACCAAACTCCGGCCGTAGCCTCGTCCACCTTCCCTCTATCAAACCCCAGAAGCACGTGACACTCGATCCATCATCGACAATTCGCGAGTGGAAAACATCAGCCACCCCAAAATTAGGTCACCAGAATTCGAACGCCTCCTGCCGCCACCATGGTCATCGTCCGACCATCACTGCATTTTTCTCGAATTCAATGATCACCCAAGCACCTTTGGAAGCAACCCCATCACCCCCGATCAACTAGTTCACCCGAAAATGATGAAAACACACATTCCGTTCATCCCAGAAAATCTCACCGTTCACTTAATTAAAAATTGAGATTTCTTCACTTAAATTCAACATTTACTATCACAATTCTAATCATGGATTCAATTCAAGAATTTAAGACATTTGGTTTTTTCCCAATTTCAAAGGTTCACTGTCTTTTTATAAATTTTGAGATAATTACTTAATACATATTCCTGAATCTATTGTTAAAATTTATATTACACTACCATCATCACCTTTTATTTAAAGATCAAGACCTAAATTTGAGTGTAATAGGATATTAAAATTTTTGTTTTGCTTTGCTGTTTGGACAGAGATCATCACAGAGTTCAAATATATACATACAGGCATAGATTTTCATATTCACAGAGCCATTTACTCATATTTACAGAGCAAAGAACATTCATGCAATCATACTATAACATTCCATATAAATTTATCACAGGCATCAAGCAAAACTTTGTTTAAAACTGTTTTTAAATTTAAAAGTTACTCACCTGAAAATAAACAGAGAGCAACTTTGAAACTGTAAATGGCATTTGCATGTTTTTGTTTTGATCCCAGAAAACTTGAAAACTTTGTCTTGCTTTGATTCCTTTAAACTGGAAAGCTTTGATCTTCCTAATCAGCTTGCCTTTGTTTGATGAAGTTATTTAAGTTTGTAAAAAGAAAAGCTTACTATTTTTCCTGGTTTACATTTGTGAACAAACAGGGATGGGAAGATATATAGAACAAAGTTTTACAGGGGATAAATGTTAGCTGGTACACTATCTTTTATTTTATTACATAGGTCAGAGATTTTTAAGTGTTGGAGGCTGAAATGATGTTTCAAAACTTTCGAATGACCTAAAATGTTGCTTGCATTAAATGTTGGAGTACCTTGTGTCTCCTACTTAGCTTATTACATCTTTTCATGTGTCATAGATATTTCTTTTATTTTGCTTTGCATTTTCTTTTGCCTGCATACTTATCTTTTTACTTATTACTTGCCTGCAACATACATATTCAAGTCTGGTTTGCTTTCATTCTTTAGATACATAGATATTTACTTTACTTTGTTTCGTTTACTTCTTGCTTGGTCATGTTTTTTTACTTATGTCCAAATATATATAAAGTTGTTTTAGTCTTTGCTATGAATTTTTAGCCTAAGTATTTAGTTCCATTTCTAACCTATGTATATTTGTTTTTTTCCTTTTATTTCTAAACTTAAACTATCAAACACTAAATCCACTTATTTTTTATTTTTATACTTATGTTCTTTATTGATAAAATTGATTTTATTTTAAATATTTTTAAAAGACTTTATTTTAAAATTTTCAAATCATAGCTTTCCAAAATACATATATATATATATATATAAATTTAGAATAACACTTTCTATTTATATTAAAAATCCATTTGTAAAGACATAATATTATTAATATTGTTTTAAAAATAACTCATTATTGAATTAAAATAATTTATAAAAGAAACTATCACTTCATTACTTATTTTCATCAAGCTATAATTTAAAAAGAACAAACAAACCTTTTATTAAATTTAAATTTAAGGTAAAATCATTTAAACAATTTTAACTTTAATCTTGAGTATATTTTAAAGCCAAATGGTTATTTATTTAATATTGAATTTAATCAAATTTCCAAATTACCAAAACTATTAGAATTTGAAAACATATCTTTATTTACTTAAATTTTAAAACAGACCTTATCTATCTACAATATATACAAATATACATATATATATATACACACACATTATAAATAAAAAACAATTTGTTAGCTTTTAAAAGATAAATTATCAGTTAAATATTTATTTAAAAGAAAATTATTAAATCAATTCGAATCTTATTAACAAATATTATCATATCAATTTAATTTTTAATGTAGATTATTAAATTGATATTGCCCAAAATTCCGGGATGTCACACAAATAGTGTAATAAACAAATTATGCACATAACCAAACTAATTTGTGATAACAACATCTACTTACAAAAATCTCACCTAACTAAACATATAGTAGCAATATATTTAAATAGATATGAAATTTCTCATTATAGGATCATAAAATATAATTTAATTACTGTAATATGAATTAAAATTACCAATTTAATGATACCTTTGAATCCACGTTGAAGCAATGACTTCCCTTCCTTTTACTGTTCTTGATTCGTCAGATTGCAAGTCCGGAATCACCGACCTCTAACTATCGAATAGTATTATTTTAATTTGAAATATATTTCAGAATTTTGGAGTGGATTGAGAGCTATGTTTTAACCAGCAATGTAGAAGGTAATGGCGGCCAAAAAGGTTAGTTATTGTTTTTTTAGAGATACACACACAGATATATATATATATATATATATACACATATATATATACACACATATATATGTGTGTGTATATATAGGGTTGTATTAAAGAGAAACGAGGAAAACCTTTTTACTCATTCTCACTTTATCTCAACCCATTATCTCCAAGCCAATTCCCTATGTTTTAGCCACCTCTAGACCTTAGGGTTGTATTAGAGAGAAACGAGGAAAACCTTTTTACTCATTCTCACTTTATCTCAACCCATTATCTCCAAGCCAATTCCCTATGTTTTAGCCACCTCTAGACATTCCCAAACCGAAATTATGTAGCCCTGATGATGGGCCATAATCCCATATAAGCCCAAGCCAAAATACTATGCAATTAAATCTAATTTAATCGCTTGTAGATATTGTATATCGATCGATATATTTATAACTGTTATAAATATATAAAACATTATTTATTTCTCAAATCATATTCAAATTTTATAATTAATATTTCATAAATATTAATTAATTTATAACAATTATAAACTAATTAAATTGTTCGGTCTTAAGAGAATTCATTATTTCGGCTGTGTAACTCTTGGTTGTAAATTTGGTCAGCGATTAACATCGAACTATTCTAATGTTAACGTTCACACGTCACTTAGCTGGTGATGTGATATTATAGCCAAATTTATCGCTTACTCATTTTCGGTAAAATCCAATTTTAGTTTAATAAGCCTTACCCGGTTGTGACATTTGTTTACACCAATTCTCTTCGTCAAATCTATATCACTTTTGAACTCTGGAATTTGGTAATGGTCAAAATTCCAACCTCATCCATATTCAACTTTATAGTCTAAATACAAAGTCCTTGGTTCAATAATAACAATTATTATTAACCAAAATGCTCTGGCCAGACACTTTGACTTTGAGTTGACTTGAGTTGACTGTGATACTAACTGCATATAACTGAGGAGACGAATCCTCTCGAGAATAGTGCTTCACTTCCAATACTTCCACTCGACCCAACTATAGTCACTCGATGGACACCATGCCATGATTTAGCTATAATCAAAGCGGAGCTTTCATATTGAAGATCCACAGTATTCTCAAGTCGAGAGAACTGTGTAAATCAGTCACATCGATATTTTCTGTTTGACCTTAGTTACATTAACCAGCAAAAAACTATCAAGTGAGTCGTTCCATAGTTATCCAATAACTATTAGTACATCACCCCTAGGTGTCCCTAGTAGTCATGAGTAATACACTGCCCAATATTTGGAGAGCGTTACGTACTCCAGTCTCAACGGATACATTGATATCCAGTCTCGATGCATCTTGACTAGGAACATTTAAAATGGTAGATTTGTTTTGTTGTGATAAATTACTCACGGTTACAACACTTTGTAACTACTATCACAAAATATACCGTTTATGGATTTTTATACTAAATATACTTTTAATTAAGTTAATAAATTAATGAAATCACATTATATCAAGTATATAATAGGAAGAAAATACATTTTATTTCGAACAAGATTGGTCAACGAGTTAGATATATGGAACAAATTACATAATTTCCCCTAGGGCATACCCCTAACTCTATCAATCTCCCACTTGCACTTGGGGTCAATTATGGAATCTAATTCCAACTTCTCCAATCAGTTTTCTCAAAACCAATTAGGTCAGTCCCTTAGTGAATGGGTATGCTATTATGTTTTAATTATCTATTTTGTCAATTAACTCTTTCTAACACTGATAAACTGCCTTTACATGTGGAACGATTCGAAGTATGTCTTTCGACTTCTAATGAGCTTTAAGTTCTATCATGACCAATTTCATGACATTGTTATCTTATAACAATATTATGGGATTCTCAACATTTGGAATCACCTTTGGCTCAATTATAAATTTGTGCATTTATATCTATATACATTGGTTTATTGTAGCGCTATTCAAGTTAACGTTCTCAACATTTCGTTGAATCGACCACAATCGCTTTTATTTTGAAACATTTTCAAATTAAAGATTTTAACTTGAATTTTTTAATTGACATGTTATACTCAATATCACTTACAAAAGTTTGTGTCCAAACGTTCCATCATAACGAGTTCATTGTTTCTATAAACAATTCTCTAGTATTTCATAAATATGCGAGACCACCTCAAACAACCATTTAGTTATATCAATTTGGATTTTATATTTGCTCCATGTATCAAATACATAAAAAAACACAATATCATATACAACATAACCTGTATGATAATTCATATTGCTAATGCATAAGGAATCCAACTTACATGTTCTCCTTTTAATAAGGTGCTCTTGTATATCATTTGGGACAATCCCTATATCTTTTATACTCACCATAAAAGACATCATTTACAATCCAAAATTGAGTATTAAAACAACTAAAGTTGATTTTAATACAAGCATATTGTTAAAATCAACAACATGTTATTTATTTATAGTTTAGAAATATCAAAGTACCTTTTAACGTTCTTTCTTATGAACACACGCTTCCTCTGCACTTTGATTGAAAATCAAACTATTTGATATTTCTATCAAAATAATTATTCAATCTTGATGCTTGTAAAATGATACATTCGTATCATTTCTTGGATCATATCCAAAGACTCACAAACCCAATATCGATCCCACTGACTTCGAGGCATTTTTGGTTAATATGTGTGAACGGCTTACTCTAAATCATTATTTAGAATTTTCTATTTCAATACATAAGTACCAAAACATTAAGTCTTATCGCGGAATAATTTTGTGAGTAAATCTGAATTAACTTGAGCATGTTGAATACTGAATCTATTATGCTAATTTCAACAATTGAAATTTGTGATATTATTCTGATCAACGTTGCTTATTTAATTCCAACTACATTAGTCTTTCCAATAAAGACACAATCTCGGTCGATGGATCACATCTCTTTGGTTACGACCACCAAAATCATATTTTGATAACATACTTGGAATTCTTTCAGATCTTTGCATCATACCATATTGAGTCAACAATCTTAATGGTTTAATTGAACAACCGAGGGTAATGTATATTTTCGACATTAATAAGAAACTCATAGTTTCTCTTCGATGTACGAGAATACTTATTAGACATTCTAATGCAATGTGTTCATTTAGGTTAGTTAATTTCACTTCAACTCATATAATCAGTTCTATCTATGGATCAGATCCAATTCTATTTAACTGCCAAAAATTTCTCAAAGAAATTCCTTCATAATGAAGTTGATATATCTTGAAACAATAATTGTTTCTTAGTGCAAATAGAATAGGGATTCATAAACGCTTTATGAACCATTTTATTTATAAAACAGATTTTAGTTTACAAAAGTTATGTTCAAAACATAAATATGTCATTTGATGACAACCTTTCCAAAAAACTTTTTGGAGATTCATACAAGATCCCTCACGAACAATTATTACGTGCAATCTTTCGACTCGCACAACATGCCAACTCCTTGGCCTAGGATATGTTGGGATTTCTTACAAACCCTTATCTTGTATGATTTTGTAAACTGTTGTTTAGATGAAATAATATCATCCTTGTGTGTTAATCTTAAGTACATGATCTTATAGAAAGAAATTAACTCAACTTCACTCACAATTAATCGTAAATTATCCAACAATGTCTGATTACTCCTTATCGATGCATCATTATGTATCACATGGAGGAGTGATCTTGAGATTGAACCTATATTCATTTTTAGGTACACTTGAACTCTTTCCAATATACTCACTTATTCGACCAAATCAAATCATTTTATTCTATTGCATGTTATTTTATTTACTTTTCTTTTATATTATATGATTTTATCATAAACTTACTACATGTGTATCTAATACACATGTTCATGTTAGTAATAAATCATCGATGAATATAACAAAGTATGTGGAACCCTTTTGGTATTAATAAACTTGTGATTACATACATCAATATGTATTAATTCAAAGAGTTTATCAACTCTTATGATGCTCTCACTGAATGGATGCATAGCCGTTAATTGTTTGAGATATAATTAACCTGTATCATATGATTCATAATTATATAGTAAAATTATTTCTCAAAACTACGGCTTAGTCTATAATTCCAAAACAACTATAAATAATATTAGATACATATGTATTTTTGTTGCATCACTTTTACTATGAAAACAAATTCCATAATATAGTTCTATTTCATAATAAATATTTATAATACTCATATTGAAATATAGTTATATCTATTTTTCAGTCAATACCAAAAAAATAAACATTATTTCACAAATAATGTTCGCTACATTTTACGAAAACAATTTTCGTAATTTGATGCAATCATTAGGTGCTATATGGCATGCTCCTACTATTTCCGCCATTATTATAATAGCGTACTAAATTTAGAGGTCCACCATTCACTTAATATTGTTAATATTGTTTACCATGGAGAGTTCTTTGATCAAATATCTTGAACTCAAAAAAATAAATGTTATAGAAAACAATTTTCTATATGAAAATACATTTCAGAATAAAAATCATATTTCATATTCCAATATTAAGTATCAGTTATTATTACAATTCTTGTTTCCTATTTTTCTCTATGAAGCAGAAGTGACTATTCATTCTCTTCATTCCAACTTTACCTTAAATTACATTTATTCTTATACATTCGTTTTTCTTTCAAACTGTTCAAAAGAAAGCCTTACTACAATATCATAACAAACCTTTTACAAAAGCGCATTCGATTATTCTTAACATTTAAGACATCAAATATGTTGCACTTTATGTAAACCGATCAAGATGACATTTCAACGATCGAGTTCTTAGATGTATCTCGTGGTTTATGGTCTTGTGTTACATTAACACAATATGATCCTTTTGAAATCATTCAAGTTGAATACATGATCTTAAAATACTGTTTATTGGCTCACTTTGAATGAACTAACTTCATCGAAATATTGTACCCTACAAACTATGACTGTTCACCATATAACATTTATATGTGAAAGTACATGGATCAAATATCCATAGTCTTGAATTGCATTTAGAGTTCAAAAACTCATAAAATGCAATACACGGTCTAAACTAAATAAACATATAAGTGACCAACTTACGAATGTATTAAGTATTTGAAATTGGGCACTTGCATGGGTATAGAAACATTATATAACATGCAATTAGAATTATTAGTAAGTATATATTATATTTCTATTTGTCAACTTTCAATTCAGTTTGTTTATATATGTTAATTGACAAATGTTTTATCAATCATATTAAATGCACAAATTTATCATTGTAGATATTTATAACATTATATAACATATGTTCTTACAATATTAAAAAGGTTAAATATTACCATTTCATTTTTCTAATAAGACTCCCACTAATCTTTTATATTTCTCCAAACTCTAAGATGAAACATAGAAGTCTTACAACTTCACTAGTGGGTGTTACGACTTGTTTATTTTTGTATTCTGACATTGAGTTTGCTCAACAAATCATAGCCCAACAAACGATGGATAACTCCTTATCGGTTGTATCATATACAACTCCTAACCCATTTTCCTTGTTCTTGTGAGAAATGCGGATTAAGGATCTTAAGGCTAGAATTAACACTAAAGGGGGGTGAATAGTGTTTTAAGAAATTTGTTAATCTTTTTGAGTTTATCTAATCTTTACTAACAATGTATACACTAATTAGACACAGATATGAACACAGAATCAAACACAGATGCAAATATAAAGTAAAAGCAGTAAAGGAAAGAACACACCGGATTTTATACTGGTTCGGAGTTACCCTACATCCAGTCCTGTACAACTAAGTACGGATTTCCTTTCAAAAGCAATTCAACAATTACAACCCTCGATTTCAAGGCTACGAGGTACACCCTCCAGAATACCAATCCTTTGGGTAGAGATACTTGATTTCCGGGGCAACAAGTTCACCCAACTGATTTCCAAGGCTACAATCACACCTTTTCTTGCTTGATTGATTTCAATGGCTACAATCACACCTTTTCTCGCTAATATATTACAAAGAAGTCTATAACTCTGAATAGCACTGAGAACCTTGTAGAGATAGTGATGTAGAATCAAACTAGAAGTGATCGAGTATGATTCGATGTAGATTTCGGCAGAGTAATGGTATGATTTTGTAATAAGAAATGTGGAAGATGAAGAGGAGTGAAAATCAGAAAAATATGATTGAAAATTTGTTGAAACTGACCCCTATATATAGAAAATCAACAGCCATGACCATTCATGAAGAGTTATGGCGAATAGACACTTCTTTTGAAATTTGAATTTGAACTTCAACTGTCACTATGTCGACATACTACCTAGGGGCATGTCGACATCCCTCAGCCAAAAATGATAATTTGAATTTCTATAAAAAACAATATTTATCTTATATAAAAACTATTTAAAACTTTATAAATATACTTGAATATAGTTGAAATTCATAAGTAAATATAAAGAACAATAAATACATAATTTAACTATAATTTTATATTTAAATCTAAGTATAAATATTAAAAGTTACATATATTATTTGAAAAGACATTTAAAAACAGGAGTATTTTGACTTTGAAATTAAAGGTGATTTGAGGCTAAAATTATTTAAAATCGGGATAGAGAGTTTTGAATCTTTTAAATAGAAAGTTTTGAAATCATTTTGAAAACAAGATAATTTTGTAAAATCATTTGAATTAAAATTAGTGGATACAAAACAATGTCCCACTAGATTTTCATATGTTCCATCCTACTTAGGGTTCCATCCCTTTAACGGGCTCGAAGTGGATTCCATTCCACGAATAAATTGGATATTAAGATGTCAGTGCTTTTCTATGAGTTTTAACAAATATTCCTAATAAAACAAACTTAACCTTGAACTCTTGATAATCTTGATACTCATGAGTCTTCTATCTCTGTATCTTGAATCTCTATATTGTATAGTCTTCATTCTTGATACCTGCATGGTTAGATCCTGCAAATACATATATATCTAAACTTGTAATGTTAGTATTTATATTTTATAATCTATTCTAAGGTTGTTGTCATCAAAACCATCATCTCAAGGACTAACAATCTCCCCCTTTTTGATGATGACAACCTTTGTTTATAAAATATTCCTTCTATCCTAATAACTCCCCCTAAAACTAACAACTCCCCCTTAATCTATGCCTAACTATCCTATTTTATACTTCTCCCCCTTTGTCATCAACAAAAATTTACTCCCCCTTACTCTTGGACTTTAGTACCTGCATTGATAAACTATACAACGGAATATATAATATATAGATTAAGAAATAATGATACTTATGAGCATAATAACTTAACTAAAGACTATATTCATTTTAATGTATATATATACATGTTTCACACAGCAAACTTCAAACCAAATGAAATCAATCCAAACCAAATCAAATCAAACAAATTAATTCAAACAAATCAATCAAAGAAAGAAAATTAAACATTACGAGGAACATCAACCCATCCTTCTTCTCCAAAGATAGGGTCTTGTTTGATGTCATCCCAATTTTCATTATCAACAGATAGAGAAACGGGAGGATGTGCTTCGTTATCATCCTTGTGCAGGGAAGAGATCATCCATCGATTTTCATCGAAGTGTCTCTCTTGTTCCTTGATCATCTGCATTTGACTTAATTCTAAGTGACGCTGATTACGGAGGATGATAGAGAGAATATTCTTGAATGAATTGAGTGTTTCTTCAAGATTTTCAGATAGATTATGAATAGGATTGGCCATAATTGAATTAGAGAAAGAAATGAAGGATATAGATAATGAGAAATAAATTTCAGTGAAGATTTCTGGAAGACAAAGGTATATATAGGTGTAGAAATTCGTTTGAAATGAATAGACATTTGGTAGTTATTCAAATTCCAAATTCAAAATCAATTGTCACTTCTGACCAGTACATGTCGACATGGTCAAGGGGGGTATGTCGACATACTTCAGTGAAAATTGATGATAATTTTATTTTGTGAATAATGATGTATATATATTTCTATAATATACTAACATTTATTCTAGATATAAAATAAGCTAGATGATAGGAAGGAAATTCAATTTCATTGCATAATTGGATAATACAATGAGTAAACATAAGGAACTACACGAACATTCGAAACAAACTAAGACAAATACAATAAGATACTAAAAGATAAAACTAGTTAGAAGATGAAGATGATGAAGATAGTCCAAGTTTCTTGCTGACTTTTGAAAAGAACTTGTTCATCTTCGAAGACATGTTATCCAACTTCTTACTAACGGATCGTTTTAAAATCCGTTGATTCTCCACAATTATCTTTTGGTTTTTGAGAAGGGTTTTGTTGGATGGATTGTAAGGATATTCAATACTTTCTAAGGATGTTTCACCTTTTTCTTCTTCTTCTATTTCCATTTCATCCCTTTCTTCTTCTTCTTCCTCTTCCATTTCTTCATGAGCCAAACGCTCTTCCTTTTCGGTAAGAGTCTCATAAGGTTGAAAAACATATGGGATTTTCTTGAGAGAAATATTTGAGATATTAAAAACTTTTCTAGAGACAAATTCTTCACCTTTGAAATCCACTCCAAAATAGTTAAAAATCCGAGTAAGGTAAATTCCATGATATAAAGTGTTTTCTCCCATTTCAAAATTTTTAGGACGAAGTTCATCCAAAATAACTTGCGCCCAATTGATGTCATAATTTCCGAAAATACCAAAAAGTGCTTTGCACACTTTTGAAGTAGGATTGTTAAAATTACCCGATCTTGGGGTCAAAGTATGTTGTAAAAGAAGATTGACAATCCTTGCTTTAGGACGAAAGTTTCGTTTTTAAATTCAAAGTTTTCATCTCCTTCAAAAATATGATGAAATGTCTCACGATCATGTTCATCGATTTTAAAACTAGAAAGATCCATTCCCGTGCTTTTGCAATTAAGAATGGTACCCAAGAGATCACAATTCAAAACAATTTGAGTCCCTTTGACACTACGCCAAATCTCATTCTCATTTCCATTATAAAAAGCATGGTTTAGATTAGCATAAAAGATTTTGACAAGATTTGGATAGCAAACAAAATCGTTTTGAGAAGAGTCAATAAGACTTAAAACACCATTGTTTGCAAAAAGAGAATCAATTTCATAAGAAGAAAAATCTTGAAAAATAGCAAATTTTCCGGGATGAACTTTGGCATAATTAGCATAATTGATGCATGCTTTAATTGCCTCCAGATCATTGAATAATTGCTCTTTGATTTTTCTGGAAATTCTCATGGTTGAGGGGTTGCTTGAAGAAGCCATTAGAGTAAAGAGTAGAGTGCTTGAAGATATGAAGAGAGAGTTTGAATTTGAAAATGAAAGTGAAAAGATATGATAAAAGATAGTGGATAAATAGACTTTCAAAGGACATATTCTCTGGTCAAAAGGTATATTTTCAGAGAAATAAATGAAGTGAAAAGGTGGAGGGAAATTCAAACATTTGAATTCAAAATTTGAAATTCAAATTCAGGTAGGCATGTCGACATCGTGGTAGGGGCCATGTCGACATGTGCCTGTGAATTTTCATGATATGATTTTCCTAAGATATCTAATATACATATATATAAATATTATTATTAATGTCTATATTTCTCAAATATTATTTTACTTATAATATATTTCAGAATGTGTCAAAAATAATAAAAATAATAATAAAATAATAGTAAAAATAGAAAATAAATTTTTAAAATTCAAACAGCATATCAATTTAAAATCAATCAATCAAACAATCAAGCAACTAATTCTATGCAAGCAATTTCAACCAATTATATTGTAAACGTGTACCTTTTTCTGAGTCCGTTTCTTTGAACTCGTCGGAGTCGTGAACTGCAGTGAAACACAAATTCGAGTTATCCGTCTTCTGATCATCATCACTTGAGGACGAGTCTGAGTCATCTAGAGTAGCAGTAAATGCATGCTTCCGTTTCTTTGCTGGTTCATTGTTCATAGGAGGATTCTGCCTTTCTGGATACGAACAGTTCTTTTTGATATGACCTGGTTCGTCACAATTGAAGCATTTGATAAAGTTTTGTACTATAGTCTGATTACCGGAATTCTTAAAGTTGTTTCTCTTGGAACTATTCAATTTTCTGTACTTCAGAAATTTCTTAAAATTTCTGGTCATAAATGCTATCTCTTCATCATTGTCACTGTTTGAGTCTGATTCATCGGTCAATGCATTGAATGCCATTGATTTCTTTTTAGATGCTTTGCTTTCTCTTCTCCCGATCATTTGAACTTCAAACGACATTAGATTTCCAATCAATTCTTCTATCTTTAAAGTACTGATGTCATTTGCCTCTTCAATTGCAAGTGTCTTTTGATCCCATTCTAGAGTGAGAGAATTTAAAATTTTTCTGACTTGATCTTCTTTCGAAAATTCCTTTCCCAAAGATATTAAAGAGTGCACAATATCTTGAAATCGACTATACATATCGGAAATAGACTCATTAGTATTCATTTTAAATAACTGAAACTGATTTGTGAGCATGGAAATTTTGGCCTGTTTAACTTTGTTTGTTCCTTCGTGAGTTACTTGCAAAGTTTTCCAGATTTCCTATGCAGACTTACAAACTGACACTCTATTAAATTCATTTATTTCAAGTGAACAAAATAGAATATTCATTGCCTTAGAGTTATTTTGTGCAACAGTCTTTTGCTCAGTGGTCCACTGTGCAAAATTAGTTGTGGGTTCAGAATATTTAGTTTGTGTGATATTCCAAGTATATAATCCTACAGATTGTAAATATATTCTCATCCTACATGCCCAATATGCATAGTTACTGCCATTAAAAAGTGGTGGTCTAGCAGTAGACTGACCTTCTACAAATGAACTAGTGTTGGTGGTAATAGCAGTACTAGTGTTAGTAGCCATTTTGAAAATTTTCAAAATTCAGATAATGAAACTTTTGAAAACCTGGCTCTGATACCAAATGTGAGAAATGCAGATTAAGGATCTTAAGGCTAGAATTAACACTAGAGGGGGGTGAATAGTGTTTTAAGAAATTTGTTAATCTTTTTGAGTTTATCTAATCTTTATTAACAATGTATACACTAATTAGACACAGATATGAACACAGAATCAAACACAGATGCAAATATAAAGTAAAAGTAGTAAAGGAAAGAACACACCATATTTTATACTGGTTCGGAGTTACCCTACATCCAGTCCCGTACAACTAAGTACGGATTTCCTTTCAAAAGCAATTCAACAATTACAACCCTCGATTTCAAGGCTACGAGGTACACCCTCCAGAATACCAATCCTCTTAGTAGAGATACTTGATTTCCGGGGCAACAAGTTCACCCAATTGATTTCCAAGGCTACAATCACACCTTTTCTCGCTTGATTGATTTCAAAGGCTACAATCACACCTTTTCTCGCTAATATATTACAAAGAAGTCTATAACTCTGAATAGCACTGAGAACCTTGTAGAGATAGTGATGTAGAATCAAACTAGAAGTAATCGAGTATGATTCGATGTTGATTTCGGCAGAGTAATGGTATGATTTTGTAATAAGAAATGTGGAAGATGAAGAGGAGTGAAAATCAAAAAAATATGATTGAAAATTCATTGAAACTGACCCCTATTTATAGAAAACCAACAGCCATGACCATTCATGAAGAGTTATGGCGAATAGACACTTCTTTTGAAATTTGAATTTGAACTTCAACTGTCACTATGTCGACATACTACCTAGGGCCATGTCGACATCCCTCAGCCAAAAATGATAATTTGAATTTCTATAAAAACAATATTATCTTATATAAAAACTATTTAAAAATTTATAAATATACTTGAATATAGTTGAAATTCATAAGTAAATATAAAGAACGATAAATACATAATTTAACTATAATTTTATATTTTCATAAAAAATAATAAACTACTATACTAAAATAATAAATGGCAGAGCTCAACCTTTCTCCTTCCCTTCCAGCCCAACCTTTGCCTACCCTTGTCCCTCATGTGCCTGACCCTGATCCCCCTCCCTTACTCTCTGACCATCCATTAGCCTCTTCCTCTTCAAGCATTCCTAACTCCTCTCCTCCTATGTATGTTCAGTCTAACCCTCCCATCAGCAACTCTAGTCAACAACCATGGACTTCTCTATTCAAGAACAAACCACGCAATGCGGGGAAGTACATGCCTGTTAACTTCATCAATGAATTTGTTGGGGATGCATTGGTGCTTCCTGACTCTGTTCAAGAAGCTGAGCAAAGTATATGGCAAGATTATGTAGTTGGATTTTTCCTAGACGAACCCCTATCATTTACAGCTGTGGTGCGACACCTTAAGAGAGTGTGGAGACTGAAGGGCAGCATTAAGGTTAAATCTGATGGAGTAGTCTTTATGTTCCTATTTTCTAGTGACGATGATCGGAGAAGAATCATCCAGGCTGATCCAATAATCATGAGGAATAAATTGTTTATTGTTAAACAATGGGACCCCACAATAAGCAATATTTGTGGCTCTGTCACTTCAGTTCCTATTTGGATACATATCTACAACATACCTCTAGCAGCATGGTCCCCTCTAGACATCAATTGGCTTGCTGGAAGAATTGGGTGTGTTAAATGTTTGGATGAAAGTACAGAAAGAATGGACAGGTTGACCTATGCTAAAGCATTGGTGGAAGTGACACCCATCTCCGAATTAGTTGATAGCTTTCAAGTACTGTGTAAGGATGGAACAAAACAGGCTGTTTTTGTGGATTATCAGTGGAGGCCACAAGCTTGTACAACTTGTAAGGTGTTTGGGCATGATATTTCTAGTTGCAAAAATAGTGTAAAATCAGATGAAGCAATAAAGAATGATACAAATACTTTGTCAAAACAAGCTCCAAATAAAGGTTCCCTGGTGAAAGATCAAAATGTCAATATTATGCATAATAAGTCCTCTAGAGTTTGGAAAAAAGTTGAGCATGGGAGCAAAAGAAAGAGTGTTTTATTGAAGACTAAGGAAGTTGGTGGGAATGGTAGGGATGGAAGTGACAAAGAAAATGATACAAGGAAAGTAGGAATTGAAACTTATAATAACAAGGACAATGTTGTGGATCTAGTTGAAGAAGGAGAAGTTGTTGAGGAATTAGAGAATAATACGGGCAATAAATTTCAAGTGCTGCAAATTTTGCCTGAGGAAAATGGAGAACTGAGTATTGGATGTAGTGTAAATAAAGTTTATAATGAACAATTTAATGGTGCAACTGGATTGACCATTGAGGAAGCAATAGTGGCTAAAGAAAGTTTAGGTGAAGATAAGGAGAAGAATTCAGAAGTGCAAATTGATGAAGCAGATCGAGAAGCTAATTCTCAACTTGCTAATAACTATGGGATGCTAGTTCGGGAATTGGTTGGGGTAAGAAAGGCAAAATAGTATGAACTGACAAAAGGAAAACAAAAAGTTGATATGCAAGCTGAAACAAATAAGCAATCAGAAAATATTGGAAGCAAAGACAATTTGGGTGGAAATTGTGTGCTTTCCCTGTTACCCAGTAAGCTGACTCAAAACTCTATGTCCAAATCTTCTCATTCCATCAATATGCTCAATCATCATGACCAACCTGATATTTCACATGCACACAATATCTTTGTGCATGTTTCAGAAGTTACCAAAACCCCTAACTGTCAATACATTCCTCCTTATTCTCATATATCTCCCCCTCCTGGTTATATTCCTCCTCATGAATACCCACAATCCAATCTGTCCAAAACTCCAATCCCTCAACATAAGAATCACAGTAGTATTAAGAGGAAAAAAGAAAGTTACCAGTCAGATTTTGACAAAGGCAAGGATGTTGACTATGTAGAAACATTACCTAAAAAGGATACAACCCCAAATTTAGGCCTTAGAAGGTCTACGAGATTACAAACTAATTTACCATTAGTTTAATCCATGTTACAAAAAATAGGGTTTTGGAATATAAGAGGTGCACATTTGGAAATAAAACTTGCGCAAGCTAAACATATTATCTCTGTTAATAATCTTGGAATCTTTGGCATTCTGGAGACCAAACTTAACCTTGATCTTACCCTCAAAGCTGTCAATCTTATTAATCCTCTATGGAGTGTTCATCATAATCCGATTGAGGCTCCATATGGCAGAATTATGGTTCTTTCTGATCCAACCTTCTACACTCTCACTCCAATTATTTCCCACAAACAATTCATTCATTTCCATGCCTTGCATTTACCAACCACTACCTCCTTCTATCTGACCTTTATTTATGGGGAAAACCATGTTGCAGCAAGGCAAGACATGCTGAACTATTTACCACATCTTAGGCAGGAAACAGATCCTTGGTTTGTGTTAGGAGATTTTAATTGTATGTTAGCTGCTGATGATCGTTGTGGTGGCACTCCCCTTTCTTTTTCTGACATTGCTCCTCTTAACCATGCTATCTCTTCCTCTAATTTACATGAAGCTGCCTATGTTGGTCCAAAATTCACCTAGAACAACAAAAGTAGATCAGGAGTGAGAACCATGAGTAGACTTGACTTAACATTCTCAACACCAAAGCTCTAACTCAATTCCCTAATTCTCTAAATCACATCCTCCCTCCTCTGCTCTCTGACCATTCTCTTGTTTTTTTAGCCACTGATTGCAATGCCATTAAAAGGAACTCCAGTTTTAAATTTTTTAACTCGTGGATCAAAGATCCAGAATTTATGCCTTTAGTTGTTAATGTATGGAATCATCCTAAATTTGGTAACAAAATGTCTATTTTGCAGCAAAAATTGAAAGAAACCAAGGAAGCTTTAAAGAGATGGGCAAAGAATAAGTATGGTGATGGTAACAAGAACTCCAATAATCTCCAGATTCAACTGTCTACTATTCAATTGAGTATGCTTGAAGATCCAGGTAATAGCAGTCTATCTGAGCAAGAACATGAACTAACTCAGCTTTTATCAGAAGCAATGGCCTCTGAGCTAAGCATGAAGAAACAAAAATTGAGGAAGGAGTGGGATTTGTATCGTGATAGAAATTCTAAACTGTATCATAGTACCCTAAAAATTAAAAATGCAAAAAGAAATATCCACCAGATACAAGATGAGGAAGGAAGGATTTTAAACAAGCCAGATGAAATTGACAAAGCTTTCATTGATCATTATATCAATCTTTATTCCCCAAATGAAGCATGGTACCCTAACTCTCATGAGCTCATGTCTACTCCTTTGCCTGTCCTGTCTGAGTCTGATATCCAATTTTTGTCTTCAAGAGTAACTGATGAAGAAATATATAATGCTATGTTTGGAATGAAGAGGGATTCTTGTGGTGGTCGTGATGGTTTTAATGCTGTCTTCTTTATTCATTGTTGGGATATCATTGCTAATGACTTCAAGGCAGCCATGCATAATTTTTTTGAGCACAATAAATTGCCTATTCCCATAAATGCTACCAACTTATGTTTGGTGCCAAAAGGTAAGCATGCTGCTACTCTTAATGCATTTCGACCTATTGCTTGCTGTAACATAATATACAAATGCATATCTAAAGTTATTGCTGCTAGGCTTAGACATGTGCTTCCTTCTGTGATTTCTGAGAACCAAGCTGCATTTTTGAATAATAGAAGTATCCTCGATAATGTGCTGGTTGCTCATGAACTTCTTAATGGTTATGGTAGAGCTCATGTTTCTCCAAGAGCAATGATGAAGCTTGATATAAGAAGAGCTTATGATACAGTTAGCTGGGAAGCTCTGACTGGTATTATGGGATTAATGGGGTTTCCTTGTCACTTTGTCAGCTGGATATATACATGCATTTCAACAGTCTCCTTCTCATTATGTTACAATGGTGGCACTGTTGGATATTTTATAAGTCAGAGAGGAATAAGACAGGGAGACCCAATGTCTTCTTATTTGTTCATAATTGTGATGGAATTCTTTACTCAGCTTATTAATAGTCAAGTCAGGAACAACAATTTCAAGTTGCATCCCAAATGCAGGAATCCTCTCATTACCTCTCTTCTTTTTGCAGATGATGTTATACTTTTTATTAAGCCTACAGTTTCTTCAATGGAATGTGTCAAAGGCATCCTTCACACTTTTGAGAAGTGCACTGGTCTTCAAGTCAACAGAAGCAAGTCATTCCTAATGGTGGCGGGACTCAATGACAATGACAATCAGAACATACACCATGAAAGTCAACTTCCTAATCTTCCTGAGGGTACCATGCATCTGGGTATCCCTTTGTGCTCTAGAAAAATTGGAGCAACTGCTTGTTTGCCTCTGTTTGAAAGAATAACTGAAGCTATGAATAGATGGGCAAGCAATAAGTTATCTCAGGCAGGCAAAACCACAATCATAAAATCTATAATACAAGCTATGACTGTTTATTGGTGCAGGTGCTTTATATTACCATCTGCTCTTTTATCAAGCATCAGGAAAGCAATGAATCATTTTCTATGGACTGGGGATATGTATTCTACAAAACTCATTCCTATTGCTTTTGCGAAATTGGAGAAACCTCAAAAATATGGTGGATTGGGAATAAAATGTATGAGGACTTGGAATCAAGCTGCCTTTTTCTAAGCACTTTAACAATCTGATTAATGAAAAACCTAATTTGTGGGTTAAATGGGCTAGGCATCATCATCTTGGCAATAAGAACTTCTGGAAAATGGAACCCTCTCCTTTGTGTGGTTGGGTGTGGAGATCTATCCTTAAACTCAAGGGCAGTTTACTTCCTCATGTCCAGAGTGTGCTTGGCCCTGATAGTAAAGCTAAATTCTAGTTTGAATCATGGGTGGGAAGAGGAATTATATTGCATGATTTGCTCTCCTATGAGCAGAGGAATCAATGTGGCATCCCTTTAAATGCCAAGGCTGTTGATTATTTTTATAATGGTGAAATTGTTTTGCCTTACTCCTCCAACCCTATCATCAATCAGCTGTGGGCAGTTGTGCAAAGCAAGAAGTATCCTACTGGTGATGATGGGTATGTGTGGACAGCTAATCTTAGGCGGCACTCCATATCAAGAATTTATAAAGCATTGATAAGAGATGAGAATAGCCCTATATTTAGATGGCATGCTAGAGTCTGGAATACAAACACTTCTCAAAAACTGAACTTCCATTTATGGAAAGTCCTAAGAAATGCTCTCATGACCAAGGACAAATTATGTAGGAGAGGTTTTTCTGTGGACTTGATGTATAACTTCTGCAATAATCATATTGAAGATGGATCTCATCTTTACTTTGATTGTATGGTTACTAAAAGAATCTTGAAAGCTATTCTCTTGAATGGTGGATTTTCTGAGCCAATAATGAATGGTAGTGCTGAATGGAATAGAGTCTTCGGAAGAACAAGATGGAAGGATGCCTCATCTTATAGGTTGTTATTGATTCTGAAAGTGTATGTGGATGTGATATGGGCTGAGAGAAATGCTAGAGTTTTTGAGAATAAAATGAAACTTGAAAGTGCCTTGATAAACATCATAATATCTAGAGTCAAGGAGAAGTCTTCCATGAATGTTGCTTAAGGCTCTCTGCTTTAGAGTTAATTTTGCCTTTCCTTGTGTTGTCTTGTCTGGTTTGTTTGAGTCTTTCATTCTCTTTTCTTCTGAGTCTTCCCTGTTGCTTTTGAGAGCTCTAGCTTGTTATTGCTCTCTTTTGTTTTTGTTTTTGTTTATGTGTGGTTGATAAATATGGTAAGGGACCATTCAACCCTGCTTGCCTTTCAAAATTTTATATTTAAATCTAAGTATAAATATTAAAAGTTAAATATATTATTTGAAAAGACATTTAAAAATAGGAGTATTTTGACTTTGAAATTAAAGATGTTTTGAGGCTAAAATTATTTAAAATCAGGATAGAGAGTTTTGAATCTTTTAAAAGGAAAGTTTTGAAATCATTTTGAAAACAAGATAATTTTGTAAGATCATTTGAATTAAAATTAGTGGATACAAAACAATGTCCCACTAGATTTTCGTAGGTTCCATCCTACTTAGGGTTCCATCCCTTTAACGGGATCGAAGTGGATTCCATTCCACGAATAAATTGGATATTAAGATGCCAGTGCTTTTCTACGAGTTTTAACAAATATTCCTAATAAAACAAACTTAACCTTGAACTCTTGATAATCTTGATACTCATGAGTCTTCTATCTCTGTATCTTGAATCTCTATACTGTACAGTCTTCATTCTTGATACATGCATGGTTAGATCCTGCAAATACATATATATCTAAACTTGTAATGTTAGTATTTATATTTTATAATCTATTCTAAGGTTGTTGTCATCAAAACAATCATCTCAAGGACTAACAGTTCTAATCTCATTTCGACCTTGAGTTTGCTCAACAAATCGTAAGAGATTATTCACTCATACCTACCATATCATGATGGCCTAAGTATAGTATATGTACTTTGAGTTTGTTCAACAAATACTGTAACAACCCGTATATTTGAACCATTTAAGTTGAAAATAATCCACACATGTCAACTTAAATAATACAAAACACGGATCATTAATGGAGTATGTGTATATAAATGAGAATCATCACAGAATCACAGACAGATACAATATAACAGAATAACGCAGTGGAATTATAACAATGTCATAATAGTAGTTTATAAAGCCACTAGATAAATACAACAATGTCTCACAAATGGTGAAATAGAAATACATCGATGTTCGATATAAGTATCATAATAGAATAGAGCAATACTGATAAAGATAAATGATAGTCTTCAAATTCTTCAACTCCCAAGCAGCACGGTAACAGAAATTCTCAGACTGACCCGAGCATAAGCACAAACAAACACTCGAGTCGGGACATATATTCTTATATAAGATAATATGGCACAAATTTTGAAAAAACAATAACTCAAAGATGAATGGAATGAACATCTTTCAGGATCCGTTAAACTATCTATATATAGTAGTGTACGCTAGGTAGATAATGTCGAACGGTAATATAAAGTATCAAAATAGTGTTAAGGCGTTACCATTATTCCCCTTAACACATTTATATAGCATCATAGTCTATACAGCACTGTAAACTCCACCGTAAACTAGTGGGCTATCAGAGAGTACTCCACAGGTATAATTCAAAACAAATCGTAGTAGTTGCGCATAGGGATACAAGTATGACAAGGCACATGAGGCAATACCCAAGGTAGTGAAACTACCGTTTGCCTGATCCGGACTGGTGAGAACGCATCGCCGCAATGATCGCAACACCGTGAAACAACACTCCAAATTCAAGGGTGCGCACCAATCAAAAACAAGTAATGAGTAGTTTACGAAGAAGTGTGTTCGCTAGAGGTAGCTAACCTCATTGGCCTGGCACGGCTCCTGTTTAAGTCATTTCCAATTTGACACAAGTATCAAGGTCATCCATTATCGTTCTCTTTCTTCAATCATCGACGTACATCATTCCGACCACTTCATTCTGGATCACACTCTGCGTATAATAGTTATTAAAGTGGTATTCGGTTTTGACAGAGAGTATGTCCCTAACCGATCCAAGACTCTTTAATAACTACGTAATTATTACACCGATTGGTCATTTAATAAACTTTCAAATCAAAATTGGTTTCTCTAAGACTTCGAAAGTCAACATTTCATTTGACTTTCAATATCCATTTCCATAATTCAAATTTCAAAGTTTCTAATTTCCAATTCCAAATTTCTATTTGGTTTCACAATTCAATTTCAATTCAATTTAAAATAATTCAAATATAGTGGTCCAGTGGTTAAGACATAGTGGAGTTGCTACATTGTGTTGTAGTGGCACCGGTTCAATACCCAGCGGCCGCAATAATGAGACATAGTGCACGGCCACTTATAAAACCGGCTAACCGAAGGCTATGGAATACAAAGTATCCATGGCCCCAAAGTTTTCATCAAATTAACTAGTACTAGAATATCAAGTCTTTTCTTTAATGGGGACCATTCCCCATTCAAGTTTTCCTCCTGCCGATCCTTCTCATCCATCCACATCTTATATGTCCCGTCCTTCTTCCCCTATTATTGTACCTTCTCCTGCCGTTCTAACATCGTCAACCTTACTTCCTTCTGACCCATCGTCCTTACACTCAACTTCCACACGCTACTTACCAAATATCCTTGTACCATCTTCTTCTATGCCAGGCTTGTCCTCTGTTCATAACCCTGTCCTAACTACCCCTGCTCAACCTTTAGTCCCATCATCTCCTCTCTTGACTCACATCCTACCGCCACCACCTTCCCCTCCTGTTGCCTGGTCCTCCTTGTTTAAGTCCAGACCTAACAACGCTGGTAAGTATATACCGCGTACTATCAAGTTAGTGTATGATGGTGATGCTATTGTTCCCCCGTCTGAAGTTATACAGGCTGGCAATTTGAAGTGGAAAGAATATCTAGTTGGGTTCTTTCTTGATAATCCTCTACCATATACTACTGTTCTTTATCATCTTAAGAGAGCTTGGAAATTGCAGGGAACAATTAGTGTGAAATCTGACGGCTTTCTTTTTTTATTTAAGTTTTCAAATGAAGAAGATAAGAATAGGATTGCTGAGTCTGACCCAATTGTTATGAAGAACAAATTATTTATTGTCAAACCCTGGGATGAGAATGTTGGTAACTCCTGTAGTAGCATCAAAGCAGTTCCAGTGTGGATCAAGCTATCCAACATTCCATTGTTTGCATGGTCCACAGTGGGTATCAATTGGCTTGCTTCTAGGGTGGGGAAACTCTTATGTTTGGATGCTTCAACTGAAAATTTTGATAGAATCTCGTATGCTAAATGTATGGTTGAAGTATCCCCTTATTCTGAACTTCCTAATACCTTTGCTGTCAAGCTTCTTGATGGCACTGAACAAATAGTTGAGGTGGATTATTTGTGGAGACCTGCAATATGTTCTAATTGTAAAGAGTTTGGTCATACGAAATCTGGCTGCAATAAACTGGAATAGATAGTGAAGGGATAAACAGGAGGAGGGGAAGTGATGTTGAACAAATACAGTGTGAGCATGTTCAGAGTAAGGAGACAAAAGGAAAAAAGTTGGAGAAGGAAAGTAAAGTGAAGCAAGTTTGGCAAAAAGTGAACAATAACAAGGGAAAAAAAGAAATGTAACTGTGGAAGACAAAACAAATACAATGAACAAGACCGGTGGAAAAGGGATATTATTATCAAACTTGGATAAGGAAGAAAACAAAAGTTCCTTAGATGTTAACAAGACTCTCAGTAATGGAACCAGAGAATTAAACCAAATTACTGACAACAATAGGTTTAGTCTGCTTCAAGACATTGAAAATGAGCAAGGAATAATAGAGCTAGTGGAGGTTGAGGAAGGAGAGATAACTAAAGATGAGAGCACTTTAGTAACTGATGTTACACTGTCTTTGTGTAATGGAAACATGTTTGAATGTAACACTGGAACAAATATTGAACCATGTCAGACAAAAGATGGGATGGAACAACATATCCCAACTGGTACAAAGATAACTGCAAGTGAATGTGGAGTGGTATCTATGTCTCCTGAGCAAACTGTGCATGTGCACACTGGCGAAACTGACATTGATGCAAAGTGGTGTCAGTCCTTTGAACAATAAATAAAACAGGTCATTCTCAGCATGCACCAAACAACTGTGGAAAAGCCTCCTGTTGTTCCCTCTGACTACAACTTTACCATCGAAATTCCAGGTTGGCCTGATAGTGTCCCCACTTCTGTTCATCTTGCATCACCTAATTCCCCCACCATTTTTCCCAATACCTCTGAAACTTCCATTTCAGGTATTGTAACAAGATCTCTTTCAGCAAAGAGAGGAAACAAAATCCTTCAATCCCTATAATCTATCCATGTATAAAAAACTAGCTTCCTGGAATGTTAGGGGTGCACATTCGAACTTGAAACTTGATCAAGTCAAAAGCCTCATCAACATGTATGATATTTGTCTTTTTGCCATTCTCGAAACCAAGCTCAACCTTCCTTTATCTATTAAAGCTGCTAATTACATAAATCCTCAGTGGGATTACCACCACAATCTTGATACAGCATCCTACGGTAGAATTCTAGTAATTTATGACCCTACTGTCTTGACCTTATCCCCAATATTATCCTCTAGACAATTTATCCATTACCATGTCCTCCTCTCGCAATCTCAAATTTCTTTCTACTTAACCATTGTATATGCTGACAATTCTTCTCTTTCCAGAAACTCTCTATTCAACTCCCTCCCACCTCTACGACAGAACACTCATCCTTGGGTTGTTCTCGGTGATTTTAACTCTTGTTTCAGCATTGATGATAAAATGGGAGGATCTCCCCTTCTTCCAAATGACATTACTCCTATCAATCTTGCTATTACTGATTCTGACCTGATCTTGGTTAACAAAGCTGGTGCAAAATTTTCTTGGAACAATCGCAGCCGTAGTGGTGTTCGCATTTTCACTACTATTGATCATGCTTTCTGTAATATTCCCTCCCTTAATCAATGGCCTTCCTTATCAGTTTACCTTCCTCACCCTATAATGTCGGACCACTCACCCCTTATCCTTTCTCTTGATCCCCATTTAAGAAGAGACAAAAGAAGTTTTAAATTTTTTAATGCTTGGGCTAAACATGCTGACTTTCTTAATTTAGTAACTAATGTTCACAATACCTATTGCTGTTTTGGTAACCCTATGTATAAGTTTTGCAGGAAATTGAAAAGTATAAAGCAAACACTCAAATCATGGGCTTCCACCACCTTTGGGCATGGCAGTTTGTTCTCAACCACTCTCATTGAACAACTCAAGGCAAAACAGGAACACATGATGGAAAATCCGGATAACGTCAATGCTGCCAATGAAGAAGGTCGTATATTCTTGGAAGTAAATAAAGCCCTGCAGCTGGAGGCAAGTATGAAAATCCAACAACTACGCAACAAATGGTATGAAGAAGGTGATAAGAACACAAAATTTTTCCATGACTCTCTAAGGGTCAAGCACGCCAGAGAAAACATTTACAATATAATGGATGAACATGGTAATGAATTCTCTACACCTGAAACTGTGGATCAAGCTTTTGTTGATTATTTCTCTAAAAATTTTAGCAATTCTTCGGGTTTCTCTCCTGACCTTAGCCTTATTTCTTCCCTCCCGCTGCCGTGCATAACTGTTATTCAAGCTGAAGCATTAATAAAACCTGTTACTGATGAAGAAATCAAGACTGCCCTCTTCTCCATGAATCATCATTCTTCTGCCGGTCCTGATGGCCTAAATGTTACCTTCTTTATTGCAACATGGTCTGTGCTTGGCCATGAATTCTGTACAGCTATCCATAATTTTTTCAACAAGTGTAAAATGCTGAGAGAGATCAATGCAACGAATATTGCTTTAATCCCTAAGGTATCTCCTCCTGACAAAGTTTCATCCTTTAGGCCTATATCGTGTTGCAACGTTCTGTACAAATGTATTTCTAAAATTCTTGCAACTAGGTTAGTTTGTGTTCTTACAACAATTGTGTCTCACAATCAAGCTGCATTCATTCCATCTAGAAACATACTTGATAATGTTCTTATTGCCCATGAATTGATGAAAAGTTATGGTAAATGTAATGCTACTCCTGCTGCTACGCTTAAAATCGATATATCAAAAGCTTATGACTCCATACACTGGGAATCTATTGTGAGGATTATGGCAATGATGGGCTTCTCCAAAATCTTTGTTTCTTGGATATATACTTGTATTTCTTCCCCTACATTCTCTGTCATAGTTAATGGAAGGCCTGTAGGCTACTTTGGTTGCCAAAAAGGAATCAGGCAGGGTGACCCAAATTCATCTTATATATTTCTCTTAGTTATGGAAGTGCTCAATGTTATACTTCAGAACAAATACACTCAAAGACTCATTAAGTACCACCCGAAGTGTTCTCTGCATAAGCTATCTTCCATCATGTTTGCTGACGATGTGATGATCTTTAAAAACCGGAAGAATCCTCCTTAAGTGAAATCCTGTGTGCTCTGCATTCCTTTTACCTTATGACTGGTTTATCTATCAACAAGACCAAATCCTCCTTGCTTTTTGCAGGAATTTCTGATGTTCAAGCAGCTGGCTTGTATCAGCATAGTGGGTTCTCTAGTATGCACGCTGACATGAGGTACCTAGGCCTACCCATCATAACCAAAAGAATTTCCATAGCTGACTGTCTTCCCCTATTTAATAAAATTACTACAGTTATGAATGCTTGGGAAAATCGTAGAATGTCCCAAAGTGCTAGGCTTGTGCTTATTAAATCTGTTGTTTTCCCTTCCTTGGTATATTGGGCTCGCTTTGTCATTCTTCCTAGCAAGCTTCTGCACCTTGTCCGCTCTGCCATAAACAGATTTTTCTGGACAGGCAGCATGTTCAATAAGAAACTATTGCCATGTTCATTTGCTAATTGTGAAACTACGCTTCAGTTGGGAGGTCTGGGCATTATAAACGCTAAAAATTGGAATAGAGATGCTTTCAGTAAACATTTCCATGATGTAATAACTAAGAAAAATAGTTTATGAGTCAAATGGACATGGACGTATAATATTAAGCATAGGAGGTTTTGGTTGATGGATATAGCTCAAGACAGTAGTTGGACATGGAGGAATATTCTTAAGCTCAGGGAAGTGCTCCTGCCCATGATCCAGTACCATGTTCGAGATAACACTAGTACTAGTTTTTGGGATGAACCCTGGGTTAGTCCAGGTTTGATACTATCTTCATATATTGATCATGCTATGATAGTCCAATCTGGAGTTAATCGCGAAGCTCAAGTCAGTGAGTATCTTAATGAAGGAAGAATCCATCTTACTTACAATAGTAGCCAAGTTGTTAGGCAACTGTGGAACACTATCCAGAGTATTAGCTTCAGCACTGACCATACATTAAACGTGTCTTGGAATAAAAAGCCCCATAGTATTAGGTGGGTCTACAAACTCTTCAATAATGATAATGCATACCCTGCTGCTAAATGGTTCTCTGTGCTTTGGAACAATGACTCTCCCCCGAGAGAAAACTTAATGTTCTGGAAGGTTGTTAGCAATGCACTCCTCACCAGACATGTTTTAAACAGTTATGGGATTAGTAGTACCCCTGAATGTGTATTTTGTGAGCAGTATGTTGAAACAGTAGATCATCTCTTCTTCGACTGCCCTAGATTAAATGCTCTGGTTGTTATGATTGTGAGTAGTCTTCAAAGAACTGTTGCTGTTCCCTTTTCAGCAATTGATTGGAATATAATTCTGATGGCTACGAAGTGGAAGAATAGTGGTAGCAGAGCATTGTTCATATGCATTAAAATTTATATGGATGTGATATGGAAAGAGAGAAACACTATAGTATTTGAAAATAAAAGGAAAAGCTTTAGTACTCTTTGGTCTGAAGTAAAGAATAGAACTTACATGCAACTGAAAAGGAGGGAGTGCCATATTCCTGGCATCATGATTGATTGCTGGAGGTGATTCTTGTTTGTTCTTTGTTTTTCCTTGTTGTCTTCTTTGTTTTCCTAGTACTTTCTTTTTCTGATTCAAAGTCTGTTTTGAGTCTTTTTATTGTGTTGCAATAAACTGGTAGGGGACCAGTTAACCCCGCTGGCTTTGCCAAAAAAATATTCAAATATTGATTTCATTTCATATATGAATTCCATTCAATAATCATTTAAATTAAGTTAATTTAACATTTCAATCAAATTCGATTTAATTTCTAATTTATTAAATCATTCACTTAAGTTATCCTAAATTTAATCCAAAACTCACAAGTTGAATTTAATTGAATTCGCCAAATTAAATTCTTTCAATCAAAAGTTATATCCAATTCATTTAATAAATCAAATTTTGTTTCTTATTAAAGAAATTCAATTTCACTTATTTACTCATTCAATTAAATAGCCACAAGTTAGATTTCTTAAGTGAACAAGTTTCAAATTTGTTTGTTATTAAATAAAGTTTACAAAACTCAGTTCAACAATTCATTAAATTTAAACAACTTAACATTTATTAAACATTTGTTTCAATTTATCCAATCCTTACCTTTTGAATTTCACTAGAATTATAATTTCAAATTTTAATTAAACCCATTCATTATTCCTTTTAATTCAAATCTCATTTTTATTTCAAATCAAATCGTTTGACCAATCGGGTTTCTTATTTAATTCTCTATCCTAGGTCAAGTGATTTATTTGGGTATTTATCATTTCAACCCGATTCAATTTCAATCCAAAACAGAGACCTAGAAAAGGGAAATTGTAGTGTGATAACTGGGATGGTGTCAAAGTAAATAAACAAGCAATAACAACAATCCACAATAACACAATAATCGATTCAAATAATCCTGAAATAATCGTATTAGTTTTACATTATCATTTCATGTAAGGTAATACAATTATTTCTAGAATCGACACTATCATTTCATGTAGATTAAAGATCATTCCATGTAAATTACGCTATCATTTCATGTGATTCTACACTTGTTTATTTACCTAGTTCAAGTCCATACTTCATCACAATTTTACACAATATGGAATTAGTTTACATCGTTTCAAAGTGTCGCTAACTATGTTATTCATGTGTCGACTAAGTTAAACATTTCAAAGGTCATACTATGCAATTTTAATTCAATCAAGTACAAGTACATACATGTCCAATATTGCCATGTTAACTACCATACGTCAAGTTCAAGTGTGTACTACTTATCACTTCATGAGTCCAACAATTTTAACATTCAATATTAACATTAAACAATCATCAATATCATCAACCAAACTTGATTATCATCGTATAATAATATGAGTCGTGAAATTTATTCACCTTTAGTGGTTAAAGAGAATTGATCGACGAGGCACGAAGAAACACGAATAAATTCGACTCAAACACGACACAAGCACGAACAATCAAACAAGCTGCAATAAACGACAAGAAAGAAATAGCATCAACTTCCAATATAGACATATATATATATATATATATTCTTACCAATCAACCAAGAAAGAAAAGAAGCTATGAGAGGGTGCAGCTGCAAGGTGGAAAGCTTCAGATAGTTGCTGTTCAATACAGAGAAACAAACACATCATTGACTATAACACATATTAATATATACATATATATATATATATATATATAAATATATATATTTATATGTAAAATAAGATGCTCATCATGCAAAAGGGAATGCACAAGTGCACAAGGAAGGACAGGGGTACTACGGCTCGGGTTCAATGGCATCAACTGACGCGGGCATCAACTAACACGGTAGGGTCGGTCGGTGGTGCAGTTCGCGTTGACGGGAGGAGGATGGCTGATTTAAATGGGGAAGGGTGGTTCGGTCTTGTAGCTTGGCTCGTGGGTCTGGCACTGGGTTGTCCCGAGTTTGGGCGGCGACTGGCGGCTGAAGGGGGTCAGGTCGGTCGGCGATGGCCTGTCAGTGGTGATGTGGAGGTGGGCTAACAGCAGGGTAGGTGAGAGGGGAAATAGGTCTGCAAGCACGGTGAGTTTGGGATTAATAGGCGGTGGAGCTACAGTAGCCGAAGGCGAAGTCAACGTGGCGGCAGGCGGTAGCGGTGGCGAAAGAGGGGATGAGAAGCTAACTCAGTTGGGCGGTCATTTGTGAGCGTCGACGTCAGGGTTTGGCGGCACGGTGGAGTGTGAGGTGGCGCAGGCAAGGGGAGAGGGGCGCAGGCGAGGGGAGAGGGGGCGCAAGCGAGGGGAGAGGGAGGCCGGTTTCTTTTGCTTTTATTTTTTGAAAACATGACAGTTAAAGAAAATGTAAAAGAGAAGAGGAAAGAGAAATGTCAGAGAGCACGTATGTTTACATGTAGCAAGAAAATGTTGGTAAACGAAGCTAGCGCAGAAAATAACAAAGTTTTATAGTGCAGAGGGTATACCAATGGACATGGACCAATGGATAGAGAATATTATTTGTGTGAGTTACGAAATATGTTGTATATTTTCCATGCTATCAACAGATGCTGTGCAACTTTTCATGCTCATTAAATCAGCTGCCAACCACCCTAATCAATTCACTTCAGCCAAAGGGTTTACAAAATTTTGAATGCAAATGGGCTGACAAATTCTGGGCTGGAATAAATTTTGTTTTTATTCAGATTCAAAGGGTACAATCAGGTGAATTGGAGTGGGCTGAAAATGGACTAAAAATTCATTTAACCGGTCTGTTTGGAACGATTAAATTAGTGCGACGATTTACGCCGAACTCTGATTTGTACAAATGAGTATTCCCTTCTGATTGGCGCGACGAGGCGCTTACAATGATACATGGATATTGACGAGATGGCAGTTCTATCAAAACTCGAAATTTTATGCTGATTAAATTGCTCGTTCGACAGAACAATTTAAATGAAGCGGACGACGACGAAATTAGATGAAACAGAATACGACATCTCGATCAGATATTTGTTGGAACCTGCCTTCTTCGATTTTAATGTGACAACTATATATTTCAAACTATATACTATGATGACAAATATTCTTACAGGAATCTACAAAGAAAAGCTATTATCATATCGTCAACAAACTAAGCTCAAGCTCTCTAGTATACTGATTATTATTTCCGGTTAGATATTTTTGTACAATCTCTAATATGATGATAACAACACACACACACAAATAGTTTTTGGAAAACATGTTCTACAAATATAAAATATCTTTTTATAGACATAAAAGTATTTTCAAAAATTTCTCAAGTTCAGAATCACTAAAATAAAGAAGAGGAACAAATCAGTACAAATTCAGACGTCTGAACTTTTATTTAGCCATCTGTCATCAATGATAGACATCTAATAATTTAATACAGACATCTGTCATAAACGACAGACGTCTAAATTAAAAAACAGACGTCTGTATTCACTGAAATTTGTTTCCTCTGCCTATTTTGACTTTTTAAACTTACTTAGCCATCTGACTATTTTTCTCAGACATCTGAACTTGACGAACTGAAGCATCTCTTCATGAAAATTCAAATTTTGAAGAGTTGTCTTCTTCACCAACAGTTGCACTCTTTCTAATGGTTGCAACTATTGAATTAAAACTATTCAATACTATAAATAGAGATGAAAATCCACTATTTCAATAACGAATTCTTTCTATCTATTCTGATCTTATATTGTTATAATATCAAGTGATTTTCAACTCTCTACTTCCTATCTTTGCACATTCAAATCATCATATCAAGAAGATTATAGGAAGGGTGTACTACATTGACTATATACGTGTTACTCAAGAACACACAAGTCAAGAAACAATTTATTAATTGTATTTGAAGTCCTATTCGGTTGCTTAGGCGGAAAAGTCATGTTCGGTTGCTCAGGCGGTGTAATACCTGTTCCTTCGGGTAAAGTGAGGGTTGTTAGAGAAATTCCAGAAGGAGTTTGGACTGGACGTAGAACGGGAAGTTCGAACCAGTATAAAAATCCCTGGTGTCATTTTTATTACTGCTATTTAATATTATTTATAATTCCGCACTTGCTAGTCGTAGTTTAACTATATTATCGATCCATATACACTTTCATTTGGTATCAGAGCAAGGTCATCACATAACTATAACACAGTTATCTGATATTTTAATAATATGGACAATAACAGTAGCAATAGTTTTACTGAGGGACAAGCCACTACACGACCACCTTTGTTTAATGGATTAAATTATAGTTATTGGTCAACTAGAATGAGAATTTATATGCAAGCTAGTGGATTTGAAACCTGGAATATCATTCAAACTGAATATAATATTCCTACTACAGAGTATGCTGCATGGTCTAATACCCAAAAACTAGATGCTACTGCAAACGCAAAAGCAATGAACATGTTATTTTGCGCATTAGACAAAAATGAATTCAATCAAGTCAGTATTTGTAAAATTGGATATGAAATTTGGAATACTCTTAAGGTTACACACGAAGGAACAAATAAAGTAAAACAAAGCAAGATTTCTATGCTTAAAAACCAATTTCAAAATTTTAGAATGAAACAAGGAGAAAGTATTAGTGAAATGTACTCTAGATTTCAGGATATCTATCACTCACTATTAGCTTTAGAAGTTACTTTTACTGAACCTGATATTGTATCAAAAATCCTTAACTCATTAACTGATGAATGGGAACGAAAAGTCTTAGCTATCGATGAAGCTAATGATATTTCAACCATAAAAACAGAAGAGTTAATAGGTAATCTAATGTCTTATGTAGTAAACTTACAGGCAAGACGATCACAAGCACAGGACAAGAAAACTATCGCTTTTCAAGCAGAAAAAGAAGACTCTGAATCTGAAGACGATATGGCATTTATAGCTAAGAATTTCAAAAAGTTCTTAAAATTCAAAAAGAGCAATAAATTTGGAAATAACAAGGGTTTCAATAAGCCATCAATCTCATCTCTTGAATGCTACGAATGTCACAAGAAGGGACACATAAAGAAAGATTGTCCTGATAGGAAGAAAGAATATAATCTCAAAAAGGAAAAATTTAAAAAGAAGCAAGCCTTCTCAGATACATGGGATGATACGAAATCTTCTTCGTCAGACAGTGATAGTGATAGTGATTCAGAACAAGCCAACGTTTGTTTTATGGCAACAAATGATGATGTAAGTGATCTAACTTTTGACGATTTAATAGAAATAAACTCTGAATTGTTAGATAAACTTAGAATCCTTAAGAGTAAATATAAAGATGCTTTAGGAAAATTAAATAGAACTGAAATAGAAACTGACATGTTAAAAGATGAAAAGAAAATATTGGAGGAAGAGTTAGTAAAATCTCAAGAATCTTATGTTAATATAACATCTCAATTCAATGATTTGAGCAGTGAAATAGAAAGACAGAAATATGAGAATGTCAAATTAGCAAAAGAAAATTATGAATTAAACTCTAATATTAAAACACTTGATATAGAAGTATCACATCTTAAAACAAAACTGGAAAATATTTCTAAAAATGTTTCTAAATTTAACAGTGGAAGAGAGAGTCTCTCTAAAATAATTAAGAATTCTCAAACCTGTTCAAATAAAAAGGGGTTAGGATATAAAAAACCGATACAAAGTCATTCTAAAAATAATGGTTCATTATATACTAATTTTAAGAAAAAGGAATCTATATCTGCTCAAGTTGTTCATTCAAAATCAATTATGATTTGGGTTCCAAAAACTAATAATAATTTGATTAGGAATAACTACATTAAATCTTTCATTATGTCTGTACATAAGAATGAAAATTTTATTTTTAAAGGGAACTCTAAACCCAACTGGGTTTGGTTTCCTAAGATTTAACCCTTTGGACCCTAACGGAGGAAGTGGGTACCAATAGAATTTCAATATTTTTTGCAGGTACCGATTAAGAAAAGAGGAAAATGGATTCTAGACAGTGGTTGCTTAAAACACATGACAGGCAACAAAAATATATTAACAAACATTATCTACTCAGATGGAGGATCTGTCACTTTTGGAGATAATTCCAAAGGTTACATCATCGGCAAAGGCGATGTGAGCAATGACGGTACATCTAATTTACCTCTTATTACAAATGTTTTATTAGTTAAAAATCTAAAACACAACTTACTAAGTATTAGTCAATTATGTGATAAAGGTTTTAACATAGTATTTTCTGAAAATAAATGCAATATTTTTTATCATAACAAAAATCTTATTTTCGAAGGAGTTAGAGATCGTAATATTTATATTTTGAATATGAAAATCAATCATAATACAAATATGTGTTTAATAGCCAAAGAAAATGATCCTTGGCTATGTCACAAGAGATTTTGTCACATTAATTTCAAAACTATTAATAAATTATCCAAAAATGATTTAATAAAAGGTTTGCCCAATATGAATTTTAAGATAAATAGCATTTGTGATGCTTGTCAACTAAGAAAACTAACAAAATCTTCTTTTAAATCTAAGAAAATCATCTCAACATTACAACCTCTTGAGTTGTTACATTTAGACTTATTTGGACCAACTCAGACTCAATCTATTAATCACAATAGATATGTTTTTATAATAGTTGATGACTTCTCTAGATATACATGGACCTTATTTATGAAAAACAAACGTTTGATAGTTATTAACAGATGTTTGTATACCTATTTTTTGTTTGAGCCGTCTGAACATTTTGTCACAGACGTCTGTCTTCAAATATAGACGTCTGCAACAAAAAATTTAGACGTCTGAATTTAGTTCAAAATGTTTTTTACTCTCTGTTTCAATTTTAGACCTCTGAGCCGTCTGAACAAAACTTTTCAAACGTCTGTCATCATACTTAGCCGTCTGTTATAATTTTTAGACGTCTAACTCTCTTAATGTTTTCAAACTTTTTTTTATTTTCTACAGAACATCAGACGTCTGTTATGTGACTTGTTCTACAAGTAATTTATTCTTATGTTCTGTATCTTTTTATAAATATGTATTTCTGTCCTATATCACTGTTTCTCTTTGTTTAGTATATTAAGATGTGGAACCTGTTCAAACATATGTTCAAATCTGTTTTTATACTCCAAATATTCTGACTCTTCCACAACAAAATTTTATCATTAGTATGTTCTGAACAAAGTTCATATTGCTATTCAACAATGTGTTTTATCATTACATTTCTAACAAAACCCCTTACAAATTCCTTTTTTCTAATGACAAAGGGGGAGAAACATTAATCATTCTGCTATATTATATGGTCATGTTGACAGGGGGAGCAAAAGGTATGGTTTATACTAACCGTTGAATTATATAGTTGTCATCATCAAAAAGGGGGAGAATGTTGGAACCTGCCTTCTTCGATTTTAATGTGACAACTATATATTTCAAACTATATACTATGATGACAAATATTCTTACAGGAATCTACAAAGAAAAGCTATTATCATATCGTCAACAAACTAAGCTCAAGCTCTCTAGTATACCGATTATTATTTCCGGTTAGATATTTTTGTACAATCTCTGATATGATGATAACAACACACACACACAAATAGTTTTTGGAAAACATGTTCTACAAATATAAAATATCTTTTTATAGACATAAAAGTATTTCAAAAATTTCTCAAGTTCAGAATAACTAAAATAAAGAAGAGGAACAAATCAGTACAAATTCAGATGTCTGAACTTTTATTTAGCCATCTGTCATCAATGACAGACGTCTGATAATTTAATACAGACATCTGTCATAAACGACAGACGTCTAAATTAAAAAACAGACGTCTGTATTCACTGAAATTTGTTTCCTCTGCCTATTTTGACTTTTTAAACTTACTTAGCCATCTGACTATTTTTCTCAGACATCTGAACTTGACGAACTGAAGCATCTCTTCATGAAAATTCAAATTTTGAAGAGTTGTCTTCTTCACCAACAGTTGCACTCTTTCTAATGGTTGCAACTATTGAATTAAAACTATTCAATACTATAAATAGAGATGAAAATCCACTATTTCAATAACGAATTCTTTCTATCTATTCTGATCTTATATTGTTATAATATCAAGTGATTTTCAACTCTCTACTTCCTATCTTTGCACATTCAAATCATCATATCAAGAAGATTATAGGAAGGGTGTACTACATTGACTATATACGTGTTACTCAAGAACACACAAGTCAAGAAACAATTTATTAATTGTATTTGAAGTCCTATTCGGTTGCTTAGGCGGAAAAGTCATGTTCGGTTGCTCAGGCGGTGTAATACCTGTTCCTCCGGGTAAAGTGAGGGTTGTTAGAGAAATTCCAGAAGGAGTCTGGGACTGGACGTAGAACGGGAAGTTCGAACCAGTATAAAAATCCCTGGTGTCATTTTTATTACTGCTATTTAATATTATTTATAATTCCGCACTTGCTAGTCGTAGTTTAACTATATTATCGATCCATATACACTTTCATTTGGTATCAGAGCAAGGTCATCACATAACTATAACACAGTTATCTGATATTTTAATAATATGGACAATAACAGTAGCAATAGTTTTACTGAGGGACAAGCCACTACACGACCACCTTTGTTTAATGGATTAAATTATAGTTATTGGTCAACTAGAATGAGAATTTATATGCAAGCTAGTGGATTTGAAACCTGGAATATCATTCAAACTGAATATAATATTCCTACTACAGAGTATGCTGCATGGTCTAATACCCAAAAACTAGATGCTACTGCAAACGCAAAAGCAATGAACATGTTATTTTGTGCATTAGACAAAAATGAATTCAATCAAGTCAGTATTTGTAAAACTGGATATGAAATTTGGAATACTCTTAAGGTTACACACGAAGGAACAAATAAAGTAAAACAAAGCAAGATTTCTATGCTTAAAAACCAATTTCAAAATTTTAGAATGAAACAAGGAGAAAGTATTAGTGAAATGTACTCTAGATTCCAGGATATCTATCACTCACTATTAGCTTTAGAAGTTACTTTTACTGAACCTGATATTGTATCAAAAATCCTTAACTCATTAACTGATGAATGGGAACGAAAAGTCTTAGCTATCGAGGAAGCTAATGATATTTCAACCATAAAAACAGAAGAGTTAATAGGTGTTAACTCGCCTTTTGGCAAGGCCGCGGACAGACGGATTTAACTTAAAAAACTTCACAACTATCGAGACTAAAGTATGATGGGTTTGGTTTAAAATGATGATAGGCAGTTTGGCAGATGTCGCTCGGCATTGGGATGGTTCGGCGTTGGAGGCTGTTCGGCATAGAGAGATCGCCGTTCGACATAGAGGGATCGTTCGGCACTGAACGAGTGCTCGGCATTAGAAGGATCGTTCGGCATAGAGGAATGTTCAGCACTGGACGAGCGTTCGGCATAGAGAGATCGATGTTCGGCATTGGATGGAGTGTTCGGCATAAATCTCGTTCGGCATCTGGAGACGTTCGGCATTGGATGGATCGTTCGGCATCAAGGAGCGTTCGGCATTGGATGGGTCGTTCGGCATACCTCACCTCGCTCGGCATTGCACCTCGCACCTCCATACCTCGGTACATTGCACCTCGCACCTCCATATCTTGGTACCCTGCACCTCCATACCTCGGTACATTGCACCTCGCACCTCCATACCTCACACCTCCATATCTTGGTACCTCGCACCTCCATACCTCGGTACCTCGCACCTCCATACCTCGGTACCTCGCACCTCGATACCTCTGTACCTCGCACCTCCCAACGTTCGGCATGAGGAGATCGTTCGGCATTCACACCTTGTTCGGCATTCAGCGTTCGGCATCTATGGTTCGGCATATGGAGACCACTCCATTTGGGCTGAGGTACTCGGCTGCCAGGCCCACCAGGGAAGTCCAGCCCATCTTTGTCTATAAATAGAGAGGCAGGGGCACAGTAAAAGAGGATCTTCTTTCTGCTCTCTTACTTTCTCTTTTCTAAGGCTAAGGCAACTCTGCCATTTTGTAACTGTAATCGATTATTACAGCAATAAAAAGCAAACTTCTGGAGTGGACGTAGGCCGGAGTTAGCCGAACCACTATAAAATCTTTTGTTCTTTACTGCTTTCATTTTTGTTTTAACTGTTCTTCACATTATTACTCTCTACATATACTCTATCTCTGAGCTGTGAATGGTATTTGGTGCTATCATCTGGATTTGGGGGTTAGTGACCAATTTTGGCGCTAACGCTTTGGTGCTTTCACTGAGAGATTGAAACACTCAGGAATTTTGGAGTTAGGAACTTGGATCTTAGAAAGCAATGGCAAGACCACCAATGAGGAAGCAAGCAGTGGAAAGGAGCAATCAGGAAGGAAGTCAAGCGGCATCTTCTAGAGCTGGAGAGGGTCATGCATCCATCTACATAACTCGGGACGAGATGCAAGTGATGATGAATTCTATGCAAGAGCAGATGATGAAACGACAAGAGGAGATGATGCAGGCTCTTCTTAGGCAATTTGGACAACTAGGAACTGTAGGTGCTCAAGATCATGGAGCTGGACCAGAGGAACTCAACCAACGGACAGATGGAGTGAATCAGCAGGGGGCAGCTCCCAATCAACAAACAGTTAACAATCTAGATGGACCTAGACTCGGGGGCACGCCACCAGGAGTACGTGATGAAGAATATGTGCCAGAATTTCCTCGGGGACTTGGGGGGCAGTCTGGATTAGTTGGAAACACTGGATTGGCTGACATTATCAGGCGGACTATTCGCGAAGGTCTGACAAATAGGGATTCAGAGGGAGTTAACAAAAGTCCGTTTACCAGGAACATCAGGACAGCTAGGAATCCGTCCGATTTCAAACTACCCACTCTGGAAGTATACAACGGGAAGACGGATCCCACCGACCACTTGATGAGATACACTAGGTATATGGAAGTGATGGGGGCAACGGAGGAGGTTATGGCCCGATGTTTCCCCCTGTACTTGACTGAAATTGCTGCTATGTGGTTTAGACAGCTGGAGGATGGATCCATTGGAACATGGAAAGAACTGGTGGACAAGTTCTTAAGTCAGTTTCGAGTTCACATAAAAAGGCCAAAGAACGTGATGACGCTAACGTCAGTCAAACAGGGGGCAGATGAATCGCTCAGGACATTCTTAACTCGATTTAATGCACCAGTCGCTTCGGTGGATCGGCCAGATCCATCAATGGTTCTGATGGCTGCGGTATCAGGAGTCAGAGATAACTCGGATTTCAAAGTATCACTGGTACGGGACCCACCGTTGGATCTTGGGGAATTCTTTCATGAAGCTGAAAGATTTCTTCGACAAGAGGATGCATGTTTAGATGTGAGGTCAAAGGAAGTAAACACGACTAAGGATGGAGGACTACCCAGTAAAAGCTCGGGTGAGGGCGAGGATAAAGGTAAAAGGAAGCGCTGGGGAGAACCAAAGTTCTCCACTTACACAGGATTGAATGCAATGTTGGAACGGATTTTCTTAGATACTCGAGATCGCCTTTCTTATCGAAGGCCAGCAAGGAGGGAACCCTCAGAACGAGAAAGGGCGTCAGGAAGGCACTGTCTATTTCATGACCTGGACGGGCATGACACTAACAGCTGCCGGAATCTAAAGGATATAATCGAGGAGCATATAAGGAATGGTCAGTTGCGACAGTATGTCGGAACTCGGAATGCGGCGGTGGAACAGGAGCAGCCACCGCCTACCTTGAACGACGAGGGCATGAGGCCCAAGAATGGTGGCCGATTGGTCATCAACTAATTTTAATGGTTTGGAATAAGTAACAAACTCCGGGCAAACGGTTAAATCACTTACTCATGTACGGGGTCGGAGATAACCCTCAGGCATGCTCTGAGATGATGGCTTACCGAGTCGCCTGGGTTTGCGAAATCTATTTTTTCCTTTGACTTGGACATTTGCTTTTTCTGGTTTGGTTTTGGAGTTTGGTTTGAACTCCCTGTTTTGCTCATTTTCTGGTTTGGATTCTGGTTTGGATGTTTTTTTGGTATGGATTTTCGATATGGGTTTCTGGTTTTCTATTTTGGATTTGGATTTCGGATCGGATTTTGATCGGATTTTCTCTGGATTTTGGCTAAAAGGTCGTCGAGTATGGACTATGCTAGGCAAGGGTCCGAAGAGACCAGGATTCGGCCTAGGACTTAGGCCATATATTATCGGTTACTATTTTAGATCGTCGAGTATGGACTATGCTCGGCAAGGGTCCGGAGTGACCAGGATTCGGCTTAGGACTTAAGCCACGGCATTCTTCGACGTTCAGGGACACTGAATCATGAACACCATGGAATTACTTAACGTAGGTCGTCAAGTGTGGATTGCGCTTGGCAAGAACCCGGAGAGGTTACGGATTTGGATATTGGCTATGAATAGCTAAGGATTCGGACAAGGACCCGGAGCGGTCCCGGATTTGGATATCGACCCGGAGAGGTCATGGATATGGTTATAGGTTATTGGATATGGATGGATTGGAACTCGGTAGTCGGGTTCAGATGGATGTGGAATTGGGTAAGGACTTGGTTACTGGATAAGAATCAGACATCGACTCGGAACAGTCGCGGAAATGGATCAAGATATGGCTGTGGTACTCGGATAAGATGGCTTGGTAATGGATTGAGTTATGAATCGGAAAGTATGGATGTGGATAACATACATACTTGGGATATTGGACTTGAGGCTATTCAAAACACACCTTTCACAGCAAGGCATGTTTTGGGGGGCAAGTGTTAACCCGCCTTTTGGCAAGGCCGCGGATAGACGGATTTAACTTAAAAAACTTCATAACTATCGAGACTAAAGTATGATGGGTTCGGTTTAAAATGATGATAGGCAGTTTGGAAGATGTCGCTCGGCATTGGGATGGTTCGGCGTTGGAGGCTGTTCGGCATAGAGAGATCGTCGTTCGACATAGAGGGATCGTTCGGCACTGAACGAGTGCTCGGCATTAGAAGGATCGTTCGGCATAGAGGAATGTTCGGCACTGGACGAGCGTTCGGCATAGAGAGATCAACGTTCGGCATTGGATGGAGTGTTCGGCATAAATCTCGTTCGGCATCTGGAGACGTTCGGCATTGGATGGATCGTTCGGCATCAAGGAGCGTTCGGCATTGGATGGGTCGTTCGGCATACCTCACCTCGCTCGGCATTGCACCTCGCACCTCCATACCTCGGTACATTGCACCTCGCACCTCCATATCTTGGTACCTCACACCTCCATACCTCGGTACATTGCACCTCACACCTCCATACCTCACACCTCCATATCTTGGTACCTCGCACCTCCATACCTCGGTACCTCGCACCTCCATACCTCGGTACCTCGCACCTCCCAACGTTCGGCATGAGGAGATCGTTCGGCATTCACACCTTGTTCGGCATTCAGCGTTCGGCATCTATGGTTCGGCATATGGAGACCACTCCATTTGGGCTGAGGTACTCGGCTGCCAGGCCCACCAGGGAAGTCCAACCCATCTTTGTCTATAAATAGAGAGGCAGGGGCACAGTAAAAGAGGATCTTCTTTCTGCTCTCTTACTTTCTCTTTTCTAAGGCTAAGGCAACTCTGCCATTTTGTAACTATAATCGATTATTACAGCAATAAAAAGCAAACTTCTGGAGTGGACGTAGGCCGGAGTTAGCCGAACCACTATAAAATCTTTTGTTCTTTACTGCTTTCATTTTAGTTTTAACTGTTCTTCACATTATTACTCTCTACATATACTCTATCTCTGAGCTGTGACTGGTATTTGGTGCTTTCATCTGGATTTGGAGGTTAGTGACCAATTTTGGCGCTAACAATAGGTAATCTAATGTCTTATGCAGTAAACTTACAGGAAAGACGAGCACAAGCACAGGACAAGAAAACTATCGCTTTTCAAGCAGAAAAAGAAGACTCTGAATCAGAAGACGATATGGCATTTATAGCTAAGAATTTTAAAAAGTTCTTAAAATTCAAAAAGAGCAATAAATTTGGAAATAACAAGGGTTTCAATAAGCCATCAATCTCATCTCTTGAATGCTACGAATGTCACAAGAAGGGACACATAAAGAAAGATTGTCCTGATAGGAAGAAAGAATATAATCTCAAAAAGGACAAATTTAAAAAGAAGCAAGCCTTCTCAGATACATGGGATGATACGAAATCTTCTTCGTCAGACAGTGATAGTGACAGTGATTTAGAACAAGCCAACGTTTGTTTTATGGCAACAAATGATGATGTAAGTGATCTAACTTTTGACGATTTAATTAAAATAAACTCTGAATTGTTAGATAAACTTAGAATCCTTAAGAGTAAATATAAAGATGCTTTAGGAAAATTAAATCGAACTGAAATAGAAACTGGCATGTTAAAAGATGAAAAGAAAATATTGGAGGAAGAGTTAGTAAAATCTCAAGAATCTTATGTTAATATAACATCTCAATTCAATGATTTAAGCAGTGAAATAGAAAGACAGAAATATGAGAATGTCAAATTAGCAAAATAAAATTATTATTAAACTCTAATATTAAAACACTTGATATAGAAGTATCACATCTTAAAACAAAACTGGAAAATATTTCTAAAAATGTTTCTAAATTTAACAGTGGAAGAGAGAGTCTCTCTAAAATAATTAAGAATTCTCAAACCTGTTCAAATAAAAAGGGGGTAGGATATAAAAAACCGATACAAAGTCATTCTAAAAATAATGGTTCATTATATACTAATTTTAAGAAAAAGGAATCTATATCTGCTCAAGTTGTTCATTCAAAATCAATTATGATTTGGGTTCCAAAAACTAATAATAATTTGATTAGGAATAACTACATTAAATCTTTCATTATGTCTGTACATAAGAATGAAAATTTTATTTTTAAAGGGAACTCTAAACCCAACTGGGTTTGGTTTCCTAAGATTTAACCCTTTGGACCCTAACGGAGGAAGTGGGTACCAATAGAATTTCAATATTTTTTGCAGGTACCGATTAAGAAAAGAGGAAAATGGATTCTAGACAGTGGTTGCTCAAAACACATGACAGGCAACAAAAATATGTTAACAAACATTATCTACTCAGATGGAGGATCTGTCACTTTTGGAGATAATTCCAAAGGTTACATCATCGGCAAAGGCGATGTGAGCAATGACGGTACATCTAATTTACCTCTTATTACAGTGGCTTCGTATCTCGGTCATCCGAACTCCACTGAACTTTGACGAGATTTACTGTCTTCCTTTTAAGTTGTTTCGTATCTCGGTCGACTATCCGAAGTAGCTTCCGCTCAATGGTCATGTCAGGCTCGATAACCAATTCTTTTAGTTGAGTAGTGAGGATGGTCATAGATGGATCGCGCACTACTTTGCGGAGAAGTGAGACATGAAACACATCGTGCACACCCGCAAATTTCTCTGGTAATGAGATTCTGTAAGCCAAGGTCCCGATCCTTTCCGTAATCTCAAACGGACCAACAAATCTGGGAGCAAGCTTTCCTTTCCTTCCAAATCGAATAACATTCTTCAAAGGCGACACTTTGAGAAATACCTCATCCCCCACACTGAATTCGAGATCTCTCCTTCTTCTGTCGGCGTAGCATTTCTGTCTGTCTTGTGCCGTTTTAATCTTTCTCCTGATCCCTTCAACTTTCTCGGAAGCTTCCATAATCATTTCTAGACCAAGCATTAATCGGTCCCCAGGCTCAATCCAACAAGCTGGCATTTACACGGCCGTCCATATAAAGCTTCGAACGGTGCCATATCAATACTCTCCTGATTATTAAAGATAATTAAATTCTGATTCAAATATACTATTCAAATTGAAATTCTATTTTACCTGATAACTATTATTGTAGGTGAATTCAACCAAATGGAGATGATCTTCCCAGGATCCACTAAAGTCTATAATACAAGCTCGGAGAAGATCTTCCAAAATCTGATTCACCCTCTCAGTTTGGCCATCTGTCTGAGGATGATAAGTTATGCTCGGGTTCAGTTTAGTGCCCAAGGTATCTTGAAATGCCTTCCTGAATTACTAGTGAAAATAGGATTTCTATCGCATACGATACTAGATGGTACACCATGAAGTCTAACAACTTCCCTCAAATATATCTCGGCCAAACTCGAAGCAGTACGAGCGGCCTTAACTGGAATAAAATGGGTGGATTTTGTCAGCCTATCGACAATCACCCAAATGCTCTCATTACCTCTTCTGGTCCTTGGTAGCCCATCGATAAAGTCCATGGAAATCTGCTCCCACTTCCAACTTGGAATCTCTAGAGGTTGAAGCAATCCTGCCGTCCTCCTATGATCGGACTTAACTTGTTGACAGGTTGTACATTTCCTAACATAGGTAGAAATATCACGCTTCATCCCACTCCACCAATATAACCTTTTCATATTCTGATTCATCTTTGTGACTCCTGGATGAAATGAAAGCGAGGATTTATGGTTTTCTCTCAGCACTTCCTGTCTTAAACCGTCAACATTTGGAACACAAATTCGGTTGTCGATCCTCAAAATTCCATTACTATCTATTTGTGCACCAATTTTGCTGTCAACATTCCCGACTCTACCAAGAACTATTTCCTTGATACGATAGAGCAAGGTGTCCTCATATTGCTTAGCTATGATGCGATCCATAAGAGCTGGGGAGACAACGAGCTGAAATAACATTCCTTCTACAAGATTACAACATATCATAACTTTGTTTCTTCTCAAAGCGTCGGCCACGACGTTTGCTTTCCTAGGAGTGTAGTTAATATCGAGACCATATGCAGCTAAGAATTCGAGCCATCAGACTTGTCTCTGATTCAAATCCTTATGTGAGAAAATATATCTCTATGACTTATGGTCTGTAAATAATTCGAATTTGGTCCCCAAAAGATAATGCCTCCATAGCTTCAGAGCAAATACAACCGCAAGAAGCTCTAAATCATGAGTTGCGTAATTTGCTTCATGGGTCTTTAACTGACGACCATTATAGGCAATGACCTTTCCATTCTGCATTAAAACTGCTCCAAATCCATCACGGCAAGCATCAGTATAGACGGTCAAACCTTTGCTTCCATCAATAACTGTAAGAACTGGGGCAGCGGTCAACTTTCGCTTCATCTCATTGAAAGCTGATTCGCACTTTTCATTCCAATTAAATTTGACATCCTTCCTGGTCAGTGCGGTGAGAGGTGCTACAATCCGGGCAAAATTTTCTATGAATCTACGATAATAGCTGGCTATTCCCAAGAAACTACGAACATATGTAGGAGTTTTAGGAGTTCTCCAATCCTGTAAATTCAAAGGACTGGAGTTTAGAAGAGATAAGATGTGCGAATAGAGACTGATGAATAAGTATAGAACTTACATTTATTACGGCAATCTTTGCTGGATCAACCGAAATCCCATTCTCCGAAAAAATATGGCCAAGAAATCGAACTTCATCTCTCCAAAAGTGGCATTTCGAGAACTTGGCTTTAAGCTGATGACTACAAAGAGTTCCAAGAACAAAAGCCAAATGTGACTTATGCTCTTTCTCTTATTTAGAGAAGACGAGAATATCATCGATGAAAACAAGAACAAACTTGTTAAGAACATCATGGAAAACTCTATTCATCAAATCGACGAAATAAGCTAGAGCATTAGTTAGGCCGAACGGCATAACCAGCCATACAAAGAAACCATTATCAGTACGAAACGCTGTTTTAGGATTACTCTCCTCAGCAATTCTGAGTTGGTGGAAACCGATAGCAAGACCGAGCTGAGAGAAAACTTTAGCTCCATAGAGCTGGTCGAATAAATCATTAATGCGGGGCATTGGATATATGTTCTTGTGTGTGAGCTTGTTTAGCTCTCTATAGTCCACACACATTCTGAGAGAACCATTTGACTTTGTGACAAATACAACTGCAGCTCCCCATTCTGAATGACTTCGCCTAATCAAACCTTTAGCAAATAAATCTTCAATCCGAGCATTCAATTCTGCCTTCTCTTTAGGAGCCATTCTCCTATGAGGGAGAACTACCGGTCGAGCACCTAGAATAAGATCAATGCAGAATTCGATTTCCCGCTGAGGTGGTAGAGAATTGACTTCTCCAAACACATCAGAAAAGAGCTGAACAATCGGGGTAGAGCTTAGATCATTAGGATGAGAGTCAAGAGAGAATATAAAACTTCCAGCACACTCCTGAGGCGATTCACCTTCAATAACTAAAGGTTTACTCTTGTCGTCAATTAGAGAGACGATTCGAGCTTTGCAAGAGATAACGGCTTCGAACTTCCGTAGCCAATCAACACCTAATAGGATATCGAATGCCTCAAATCCAAGGACATAGAAATCCCAAGTGAAACGATGCATACCATACATAAGCGTGACACATTTGCATACCCTTTTGAGGTTAGCGGGTCCTCTGATGGGATTTGATACACATAAGAAAGTTGAGGCAAGAATGGGTTCTAATTCAAGTTTATTACACAAATCAATAGATATGAAACTATGTGTTGCTCCAGTATCAAATAGAACTTTAACGGGTAAAGTATGCAACATAAAAGTACTTTGTAATGTACCTTGGGTATCACTAGGAGCAGGTGGAGTAGGTGGAGCACGGGTGGAAGAAGTCATGGCAAAAACTCCTGATGTCTTGCCCTTTTGATACATGGGACAATCCTTCTTGAAATGGTCAGGCTGCAAACGGACATGACAGAGGTTGTTCCTGGTATCCTGAGGTGGAGGAATGGCGGCACTGACAGATGTTGGACAACTGTTGGCATAGTGACCCTTCCGGTCGCACTTGAAATAGGTGATGGAGGATAAGTCAATGGGCTTCTTCTAAGAATAGCCAAGCCCGGTTGTTTTCTGCTAGTTCTTCCTTTGCTGCTCAAAATTCGGCTTTCTCTTTCCAATCTGACCGGAGGATGGTTGAGCAACTGGTGTCTTGGTGACTGATGCACCCCTCGGCTTTCCCTCATATCTAAGTGCATAATCCATCAGCTCGGTGAAAGTGCCATGGACATGAGCTGTGAGGAGATCATAATACTCCGGACGTGCTCCATGAATAAATTTCTCGTTTTTCAGAAGTGGTGTATCAATCAACCCAGGTCCAAACTTGGAGAGTTCGTTAAATTTCCTTTCATACTCTGAGAAAGTCATGTTACCCTGCTTGAGGTCCATAAATGATCGGTAGAGCTGAGCCTCCCCGGCCGCTGGCATCCACTGAGCCGAAAAAGAATCCCTAAACTGGGCCCAGGTTATATTTTCCTCGTCGGTACGGGAGGTTACTGACTCCCACCAATCCTGTGCCGCATCCTGAAGCTGCCAAGCGGAAAATTGATGCTTATGCGCATCAGTAATATGAAGACCAGTGAAGATCCTTTCCAGGCTCTTCAGCCACTGTTGCGCTCCAATGATGCTCTCGGATCCAGAAAATTTGATGCCGCCAAGCTGAGTGTACTCTTTGCTAAGAGTAGAGAACTTGACTGCTGGAGCTGGGACACGTGGTGCGGGAGCATTTCCTCTACCCCCACTTCTAGCGTTCCCTTTGGTACTCATCCTGGAATACCAAAAGCGATTCAGAATCAAAACAGAAATTTATAGAACTTAAGGAAATTATAATCAAACGAATTCAATAAGGAGGATGGAATCAAAAAGGATATAGATTCTGAAATGATTCTCCGCATTCTAGGGTATTGTTACCCTATCCCTAATGAGCTTTACAACTCCACAGGCTAAGGTTTCGGGAACCAAAGCTCTGATACTAACTGTAACAACCTGTATATTTGGACCATTTAAGTTGACAATAATCCACACATGTCAACTTAAATAATACAAAACACGGATCATTAATGGAGTATGTGTATATAAATGAGAATCATCATAGAATCATAGACAGATACAATATAACAAAATAACGCAGCAGAATTATAACAATGTCATAATAGTAGTTCATGAAGCTACTAGGTAAATACAACAATGTCTCACAAATGGTGAAATAGAAATACATCGATGTTCGATACAAGTATCATAATAGAATAGAGCAATACTGATAAAGATAAATGATAGTCTTAAAAGTCTTCAACTCCCAAGCAGCACGGCAACAGAAATCGTCAGACTGACCCGAGCATAAGCACAAACAAACACTCGAGTCAGGACATATATTCTTATACAAGATAATATGGCACAAATTTTGAAAAAACAATAACTCAAAGATGAATGGAATGAACATCTTTCAGGATCCGTTAAACTATCTATATATAGTAGTGTACGCTAGGTAGATAATGTCTAACAGTAATATAAAGTATCAAAATAGTGTTAAGGCGTTACCATTATTCCCCTTAACACATTTATATAGCATCATAGTCTATACAGCACTGTAAACTCCACCGTAAACTAGTGGGCTATCAGAGAGTACTCCATAGGTATAATTCAAAACAAATCATAGTAGTCGCGCATAGGGATACAAGTATGACAAGACACATGAGGCAATACCCAAGGTAGTGAAACTACCGTTTGCCTGATCCGGACTGGTGAGAACGCATCGCCGCAACGATCGCAACACCGTGAAACAACACTCCAAATTCAAGGGTGCGCACCAATCAAAAACAAGTAATGAGTAGTTTACGAAGAAGTGTGTTCGCTAGAGGTAGCTAACCTTATTGGCCCGGCACGGCTCCTGTTTAAGTCATTTCTAATTTGACACAAGTATCAAGGTCATCCATTATCGTTCTCTTTCTTCAATCATCGACGTACATCATTCCGACCACTTCATTCTGGATCACACTCTGTGTATAATAGTTATTAAAGTGGTATTCGGTTTTGACAGAGAGTATGTCCCTAACCGATCCCAGACTCTTTAATAACTACGTAATTATTACACCGATTGGTCATTTAATAAACTTTCAAATCAAAATTGGTTTCTCTAAGACTTCGAAAGTCAACATTTCATTTGACTTTCAATATCAATTTCCATAATTCAAATTTCAAATTTTCTAATTTCCAATTCCAAATTTCTATTTGGTTTCACAATTCAATTTCAATTCAATTTAAAATAATTCAAATATTGATTTCATTTCATATATGAATTCCATTCAATAATCATTTAAATTAAGTTAATTTAACATTTCAATCAAATTCGATTTAATTTCTAATTTATTAAATCATTCACTTAAGTTATCCTAAATTTAATCCAAAACTCACAAGTTGAATTTAATTGAATTCGCAGAGGGTTTCTTTTGCTTTTATTTTTTGAAAACATGACAGGTAAATAAAATGTAAAAGAGAAGAGGAAAGAGAAATGTCAGAGAGCACGAATGTTTACCTGTAGCAAGAAAATGTTGGTAAACGAAGCTAGTGCAGAAAACAACAAAGTTTTATAGTGCAGAGGGTATACCAATGGACAGGGACCAATAGACGGAGAATATTATTTATGTGAGTTACGAAACATGTTGTATATTTTCCATGCTATCAACAGCTGATGTGCAACTTTTCATGCTCATTAAATCAGCTGCCAACCACCCTAATCAATTCACTTCAGCCGAAGGGTTTACAAAATTTTGAATGCAAATGGGCTGACAAATTCTGGGCTGGAATAAATTTTGTTTTTATTTAGAATAAATGGGTACAATCAAGTGAATTGGTGGGCTGAAAATGGACTGAATATTCATTTAACCGATCCATTTGGAACGATTAAATTAGTGCGATGATTTACGCCGAACTCTGATTTGTACAAATGAATATACCCTTCCGATTAGCGCGACGAGGCGCTTACAACAGTACATGGATATTGACAAGATGACAGTTCTATCAAAACTCGAAATTTTACGCCGATTAAATTGCTCGTTCGACAGAACAATTTAAATGAAGCAGACGATGACGAAATTAGACGAAACGAAATACAACGTCTCAATCAGATATTTTCTACAACCTTACTGTGTAAAAATATCTAGATTCGGAAGATAAAATTTACGCACTTAAAATAAACTGGTATGCAATAAAATGTGAAAGAATTCTACTTCGATATTTTGCGACGAAACCTTTCCTATATCCATAACCAACTAGATGCCTTTTATATTCGAAGTTTGGAGGTTGTCTGAGAACGTATATAAATTTCAAATTTTATACCAAAATAATTGATTCAAAATTTTAAATTGGGTCGGAAATTCAGGGTCGTTACAAATACATATATTTATCTTACCTCATCTATTCAATATATTAATAATACTATGCATAACATCCCTAGCTTGAGTTTGCTCAACAACTAAGGAGTATGTAAGTAATTTATTAATATATATGGTAGAGGACAATATTATATTGAAGATTCATAATCTTCAATATATATACATTGAGTGATATCGACTTATAGAATAATATATTTCTTATGAAATACCCGAGCGATTCAAGTGTCAAACACATCAGAAATCACGGTATATGTACATTTACATATGTATTTATTTCTCAGGTCTATTTGGGTTTCTTTAATGTTCCACATTTAGTTTATACACATATCATACAAGTTTTATTATTATATAACTTTTATATTGGACATATCTACTATAACATTTATAGTGTATACTATAACCTTTATAGTGTAACACACATATATCATATATTTGCTCATTTTGTATGTCATGAATATTGTCTAAATATGTGCATGTATATGTGCTACAAAATACACACACACACATATGTATGTATAAATATATTATATATAATATATGAACATAAAACATTTATATATAGATAAATATATATATAAGAGAGAGAACAATTATTAAAAATTATATATAATTCAAAATTAACTTAGTTTTGTAAACATAACAATTTTTGTATTTTAATTTGTATACATTATGAATAAAATAATGTTTTCATCCATAAATAATTAACATAAAATAATTTATTGATGAAAAATCAAATTTTACAATTTTCAAAAATCAAGAATCATAAAATAGAGCTTAGGAAAAATCTGGAGATTTTTCGAAGTTGAAATTTTATTTTTTAAAACAAATACATTGATTTCGGTAGTAATTATTTAAAATAATATATTATAAAAATTCAAATTTTAAAATTTCATAAATTCTAGGATCGTGAATGAAAGGTTATGAAAAATTTTGAAGAATTTTTCAGCAAAATTATTATTTTTAATAAATCATAAACAGTTTTTCCAAAATAATATTAATTATTAAAGATAATAAACTTTATTGAAAAAATCCTATATTTTTTCTATATGTTTCTGAAATGATATAACATTTTTAAAAAAAAAATTTAAATGTAATAATTATTTTATATATAATAAACAATTCAAAAATTCAATAAATGTTAGTTTTAAAATAAGAATATATGTATGATAATTAATTTTTGAATTTTAAAATTCATATTATATATAAATAAGTGTACTAAAATTTTTAAATCATGTATATATCTTATATATGCATATATGCTATTATGAGAGAGAAATATACACAAATATATATATATATATGAATTTATTAATAAATATATATAAAACAATTATAAATGATAAATATTGATTTTGTACAATAAAAAACATTTGTCCATACATAAATCAAATAGTATAATATAAAAATTATTCACATAACCAAACTGATTTGTAACAACCACATCTACTTACAAAAATCTCACCTAACTAAACATATAGTAGCAATATATTTAAACAGATATGAAATTGCTCATTACAGGATCATAGAATATAATTTAACTACTGTGAATTAACATTACCAATTTAATGATGTATTTGAATGCACATTGAAGCAATGACTTCCCTTCCTTTTACTGTTCTTGATTCGTCAGATTGCAAGTCCGGAATTACCGACCTCTAACTATCGAATAGTATTATTTTAATTTGAAATATATTTCAGAATTTTGGAGTGGATTAAGAGCTATGTTTTAACCAGCAATGTAGAAGGTAATGGCAGCCAAAAAGGTTAGTTACTGTTTTTCTATATATATATATATAGTTGTATTAGAGAGAAACGAGGAAAACGTTCTTACTCATTCTCACTTTATCTCAACCCATTATCTCCAAGCCAATTCCCTATGTTTTGCCACCCCTAGACCTTTCCAAAACTAAAATTTTGTAGCCCTAATGATGGGCCTTAAACCCATCTAAGCCCAAGCCAAAATACTATGCAATTAAATCTAATTTAATCGCTTGTCGATATTGTATATCGATCGATATATTTATAATTGTTATAAATATATATAACATTATTTATTTCTCAAATCATATTCAAATTTTATAATTAATATTTCATAAATATTAATTAAGTTAATTAATTTATAACAATTATAAACTAATTAAATCGTTCGGTCTTAAGAGAATTCATCATTTCGGCTGTGTAACTCTTGGGTGTAAATTTGATCTACGATTAACATCGAACTAATCTAATGTTAATGTTCACATGTTACTTAGCAGGTGGTGTGACATTATGGCCAAATTTATCGCTTACTCATTTTCGGTAAAATCCAATATTAGTTTAATAAGCGTTACCTGGTTGCGACATTTGTTTACACCAATTCTCTTCGTCAAAACTATATCACTTTGGACTTATGGAATTTGGTAATGGTCAAAATTCCAACCTCATCCACATTCAACTTTATAGTCTAAATACAAAGTCCTTGGTTCAATAATAACAATTATTATTAACCGAAATGCTCTGGCCAAAGACTTTGACTTTGAGTTGACTTGAGTTGACTGTGATACTAACCGCGTATAACTGAGGAGACGAATTCTCTCTTGAATAGTGCTTCACTTCCAATACTTCCATTCGACCCAACTACAGTCACTCGATGGACGCCATGCCATGATTTGGCTATAATCAAAGCGGAGCTTTCATATTGAAGATCCACATTATTCTTAAGTCAAGAGAACTGTGTAAATCAGTCGCATCGATATTTTCTGTTTGACCTTAGTTATATTAACCAACAGAAAACTATCGAGTGAGTCGTTCCATAGTTATCCAATAACTATTAGTACATCACCCCTAGGTGCCCCCAACAGTCATGAGTAATACACTGCCCAACATTTTGAGAGTGTTACGTACTTCGGTCTCAATGGATACATCAATATCCAGTCTCGATGCATCTTGATTAGGAACATTTAAAATGGTATATTTGTTTCGTTGTGATAACTCAACAGTTACAACACTTTGTAACTACTATCACAAAATATACCATTTATGGATTTTTCTATTAAATATACTTTTAATTAAGTTAATTAATTAATATAATCACATTATATCAAGTATATAATAGGAAGAAAATACCTTTTATTTCGAACAAGATTGGTCAATGAGTTAGATATATGTAACAAATTACATAATTGCCCTTAGGGCATACCCCTAACTCTATTAGTTGTAATTCCTCGTTCTTGGTGTAATACTTTGTTGTAAATATGACTCATTAATTTTGCTTTTTGCTAAGACTTTTTCCTTTAGAACCTTATTATTCATCAGTTGAAAATAAATCATGCATGCCTTCTCTATTCCCATAATCAACTTCAAAAGTGGAGAGGTCATTTTCAGTACTTTTATAACCAAGAATTTCACAATCTAAAACAATAGTAGTATCTTTTACAATACTCCAAATTTGACCTTCTTCTCCTTGATAAAGCTTTCCATTTAAATTAGCATAAAATATTTTAATCAAATTGAGATAGTAATCAAAATCATTTTGTGATAAGTCAGTTAAACCAAAAATGCCATTTCTCAAAGCAAGATCTTGTAAACCATATGAATAAAATTCATTAAATTTAGCAATCTTTCCAAAAAGACTTTACCGTAAGTAGCATACCCAATATATGTTTCAATGAACTCTTGATCCTTAAATGTTGATTCTTTTCCAAAAAAGACTTCACCGTAAGTAGCATACCCATTATATCGTAAGTAGCGAAGAGTATGTTTGATTTTTGAAATAAAGTGTGTGTTCGAAGATGAGGTAAGAAGGAGTGAATATTTAGAATTTGAATGAATATGTGGCAGGTAAAAAGGTATCTTTTCAAACTTTGAATTTAATGTAAAAGTGAGGAATTTCAAAAGTTTAAACTTTTAAAATATTGCTTAAATTATGCCAGATATGTCGACATCTCTTGGTAGCATATGTCGGCATATATGCCGAATTTTTCAAAGTTCAAAAATTAAAGAAATATATATTTATATTATATAAATATATATATTTTTATATACTTATCGTATTATATTTATATTTTATTATTATTATATATTTATTCTTATTTAAATAATTTAAAATATATATATATAACAAAATACAAAATGTAAAAATTACCCATTTCGTTGTTTCTTTTGTATGACTTGATTAATCTTCCATCACCGTGAAACATATGTTGATATTTTCAGTGTCTGGTTCGTTGTCGCTAGATGTTATATTAGAATCATCCAAGGTACATCATAACACCTTGTTCTCTTTTTAAATGAATCGGTGTTTGATGAATTCTTTGTTTTCTTCTGTTGTGGTTCGTAACACTTAAAAACATTTCCATTTTTGGAATTTTTGTTTTCAGTTTAACGAATGTAATTCATCTTTCTGTATTTAGAAATTTTCTAAAAGTTCGAGCCATAAGAGCAATTTCCTCATCATTATCATCGTCATCTGAATCTTGGTTATCAGTTGTTGCATTAAATGTAATTGATTTCTTTTTAGTCGCCTTATTTTCCTTCTATCCCGCAACTGTACTTCATATAATATTAGATTACCAATTAATTCTTCAATTTTTAATATACTACTATCATTAGCTTCCTCTATTGCTAATGCCTTTTGATCTAATTCAGAAGAGAGTGAATTAAGGATATTTCTAACTTGATCCTCTTCTGAGAAATTTTTCCCTAATGATACTAACGAATGAACTATATCCTAAAATCTAAAACACATCTCATAAATAGACTAATCTGGTTTCATTTTAAAAAGTTGAAACTGGTTGGTTAGCATGAAAATCTTAGTTTGTTTTATTTTACTAATGCCCCCATATGTGACTTGTAATGTTCTCCAAATTTCATAGGCAAACTTACAAATAAAAATCGGAATAAATTCATTTTTATATAAGGAGCAAAATAAAATACTCATGGTCTTTGAGTTATTAAGTTATTGTGTCTTTTATTCTAGTGTCCATTGTCAATATTCAGTTTGGGGTTCAGTGTATTTACTTTATGTAATTTTCCAAATATCTAAACCATTGAATTGTAAATAAATTTTATCCCACATGATCAGTAAGCATAATTACTACCATTAAATAGTAAGGGTCTAGCAATTGATTGTCCTTCTACAAAAGTTTCAAAAAGTGTTCACTAGTGTTACCAGCCATTTATAATTTTCAAAAATCAAATGAAGAGTTTTTGAAAACCAAACGCTCTGGTACCAAATGTGGGAAACGATGTAGTATATATTATACTAGTGTGAACGGATCTTAAGGCTGCTTTGACACTAGAGGGGGGTGAATACTATTTTATGATTTATATATAACTTTTCTAAATTATTTCAAGATTTAAATCCAAACACAGATATACATACATACATATATATATAGGAGCGTTCAATGGCACCGCCACACAGTGCAGCGCCCTGATTGCCCCGTGATTTCCACCCCAAATTCCTTTTTAAATAATGGAGTTAGTAGAAAGAGAGAGAAAGAAATGTTATTAAAATAAGAACTTGTGGTGGAAATCAGTGGGCAATAGGAGTGCTGCACTATTTGGGTGCTATTAAACGCTATATATATATATATATGCATTAAAAAATAAAGTAAAAGCAAGTGAGATGACATCAGGTATTTTTATACCGATTCGGATTAACTAATCCTACATCCAATCCTGTACAATATCTGTATAGATTTCTTTTTAAATGCCTACTTTAGTCAGGTAGAAAGCAAACCAGAATATAATCTTAATTTCAAGACAATAATATACACCTTGCTGACTTTCCAAGCTCAGGGTAGACTCATTTGATTTAATCGAGCAATAAGTGAACACACTTGATTTGAACTTGCAATAAGCACGCCCACTTGATTTAAATGGGCAACCAGCACACCCACTTGATTTGAACAGGCAACAAGCACACCTACTTGATTTGAACAGGCAACCAATACACTCACTTGATTTAAACGGGCAACAAGTACACTCACACAAATTATAGTAGAGAATTGTTAGTTCCAAATACAAATAATTGTGCTTTGGATACATAATATCCTATAGCTCTTTGATAGCACTTTGATCTTTGAATTGATGAGAGAATGCATGCAAAGCAGTGAGCAGTTATAGAGAACGAATGTAGTAAAGTAGAGATTGAATCTGAGTGAATTTTAAGAGTATAGAAAGGGGATTTCATGAAATTATAACGAGAATTTGGAGTAACAATAATATAGAGAATGTAGTTATTAAAATTCATTTTCCAGTCCTCTTTGTATAGTATTTGAAGGGATATGCCTATTCGCCAAGAGATAGAGCCAAAAATCCCAAATATTCAAAAGTTAGAAAGAATCTCTTCAATGGTACATATGTTGACGTACATAGGTAGGGTATGTCAACATACCATTGTATTTTGAGAAAAAACAATAATACTTTTAAAGCGTTATAAAATTCCAATATTTTGTAAAATGATTTAAAAATAGTTTTTAAATACTTTTTAATATATAAAACTTTATAAAATATTTGTAGAATATATTTTGAAACTAAAATAAATATTTTGATGAGAGTGTATTCAAAGAAAAGGAAGTTGTTATTCAAGGATTTTAACAAATTTATCTAATGTCTATTGACTATAAACTATAGTCTTGAACTCTTTATGTCTTTGTTTTTAAACTCATGAGTCTTCATTCTTCATTATCTTGATCACCTCTAAATCTTAATCTCTAGTTTTTTTACCGACCATTCTTCAAACTCGATTATCCTATACTTGTATAAACATGTGTAGTATCCTGCAAAATATTCCATACAACTTGGAAAAACATTAGTACCTATATTTATATGGTTGTTCTTATCAAAATAATATTTGTAGTATTAACAGAGACTTATAAGGCGAGGCTAGCTAGTTGCAAAAGGTTTTCATCAAATTCAAGGAGTTGATTATGACGAGACTTTTTCGCTCGTAGCTATGCTTAAATCCATTCGGATTACGGTAGCCATTGCAACATTCTATGACTACAAAATATTGAAAATAGATGTAAAGACGGCATTTCTAAATGGTGATTTAGAAGAAATTGTCTATATGACATAGCCTCAGGGTTTTGTGGTTAGTATGAGTAAGGGCAAGGCTTGCAAGTTATTAAATTCCATTTATGGACTTTAACAAGCTTCGAGATGTCGGAATAAGTGTCTTGATAAAGTAATCAAATAGTTTGGTTTCTATCAAAACACAGAGGAAGCGTAAGTATATAGAAAGGAATAAGACAGTGCTATCGTATTTTTAGTGTTATATGTCGACGATCTATTATTGGTTGGCAATGACACTTCGTTATTACAATCAGTAAAACTTTTCTTTCTAAGAATTTCTCCATAAAGGATTTGGGAGAGACAACCTGGATACTAGGTATAAAGATTTATAGGGAAAGATCTAAGAGGCTATTGGGATTTTCCAACCCTATACATAGATATGATATTGAAAAGGTTTGTATGTAGAATTCCAAATGTGGAAATGTTCCAACATAATCTGGAATTGTCCTTTCTAAGAAGGATGCTCCTCATACCGATGAGGAAAAAGAGCGTATGAAGAGGATTCCCAATGCATCAGCCATGGGATACATAATATACATTATGCTATGTACTAGATTAGGTATGGCATAGGCATTAGGATGTGTAAGACGATACCAGTCTAATCCTGGAGAAAAACACTGGATGGCCGTAAAATGTATAGGTATTTAAGAAAACTTGGGACTTATTCCTAATAGACGGGAGTGGAGACCTCCTTATGAAAGGGTATATGGGTTCGAGCATTCAAAGTGACATAGATGATAGTAAATCGGTGTATGTTTATGCATTATACTTATGTTTATGCCTTTATACTTAAAGACGGAGCCGCCAGTTCGAGAAGTTTCAAATAATACACATAGTAGCTGATTCGATGATGGAGGCCTAAAACATCGCCCTCAATGAAGAAGCTAAAGATGCGGTCTAGATGCGTAAGTTTTTGAGGTAGCTCCGAGTGATTCTTGATATAGAGAATCTTATGGCTTTGTTCTATGATAACAATGCAGGGATATAGATCGCAAAGGAACCTAGAGTACACAAGAAGTCATGGCTTAGTCATTAGAAGTTCTACCTCATTAAAGAATTCGTTGAGAAGAAAGAGGTAATACAAAGGGTAGGTACCAAGGACAACATAGCAAATCCATTCACTAAGGGTCTGACTTGGTCGGCTCTCAAGAAGCTGATTGAAGGGATGGGATTGACCTTTTCATAATTGGCCTTAAGTGAAAGTAGGATATTGGTAGAGGTAGGGGTACACCCTAGGACTAATTCTGTAATTTATTGTAAATTAATTAATTCTGTAATCAATTCTCGTCCATAATAAAGGTGTTTTTCTTTCTATAATATATTTATTATAATGTATTATAAATAATTAAATATTTAATTAAAATATATTCAACAAAAAAAATCCATAAATGGTGTGTTTGTGATAGCAATTACAAGTAGTTGTAATCATGAGTATTGTATCACAATGTAATAAACATGTCATTTTAAATATTTCTAGTCGAGATGCATCGAGAATGGATATCGATGCATTTGTTGAGACTAGAGTACATAATGCTCTTTAAATATTGGGAATTGTATTACTCATGGCTATTGGGGGTACCAAGTGGTTACGTATTGATAGTTATTGGATAACTATGGAATGACTTAATTAATAGTTTTCTCTTGGTTAATATAACTAAAGTCAAACAGAAAATATTAATGTGACCGATTTATACAGTTCTCTCGACTTGAGAATGCTGTTGATCTTCAATATGGAAGCTTTGTTTGATTATAATCAAATCGTGATATGGCATTCATCAAGTGACTGTAGTTGGGTACAGTGGAAGTAATGGGAGTGAAACACTATTCAAAAGAGGATTCATCTCCTCGGTTGTATGGGGTTAGTAGTCAACTCATAGTCGAAATATTTGGCCAGAGTAGTTCAGTTAATAACAATTGTTATTACTGAACCAAGGACTATGTGTTTGGACTATAGAGTTGAATATGGACGATACTGGAATTTTGACTATTACCAAATTCCATAAATCCGAAGTCATAAGGTTCTGACAAAGAGAATTGGTGTAGATTCAGTCACAACCTGGTAACATTTAACAAAGTAAAATTGGGTTTTACCAAAACCAAGTAAGTAATAAATTTGGCTAGAATGTCATACCACTTACTAAGTGAATTGTGAATGTTAATATTCGAATAGTTCGATATTAATCACTGACAGAATTTACACCTAGAGAGTCACAAAACCAAAACATTAAATACTCTTTTGACCAAATGATTTAACTAATTTGTAATTGTTATAAATTAGTTAAATTAATTTGTAATTGTTAAAAAATAATTAAATTAATTAATATTTATGAAATATTAATTATAATATTTTATTTTGTTCTGATAAACAATACTAAATATGTTTGTAATAGTTATCAAATATATTACTCGATATCTAATATCGATACATATTTAAATTAGATTTAAATGCAATATATTTATTCGGGCTTTAAATAGGTTTAAAGCCTATATAGGGACATGTGTATTTCAGCCATGAGAGACCAGGTGGGGTGCAGTTATATGATGGCAAGAGGGGCTAGGGTTTTGATTTGATTAAAGGAAAGAATGGATAAGAGAGAAATGTGGATCTTGATCCAAACTTATCTTTAATAATATTTGTAATACCTTTGGTGCCATACTTTTTTGTATCAGCGTGAACTACCAAAACGTCCAAAATACCAAATCTTAATATCACTTGAAAATAGGATCTAACAATTAAATTTCTTTTACAAATTCAAAACATCCATCTACAAATATTATCAAATCATAATATCACTTAAAAATAGGATCAAATAAATAAAGTTCTTTTACAAATTCAAAACTTCCATCTCAAATACTATCAAATCTTAATATTACTTAAAAATAGGATCTTAAAAGTAAATTATTAATTAATGATATAAATAAAAATTAAAACTTAAAAAAATAGATGTTGCAACTTAGAAATAAAATTTAAAATTAACAACAAATGATTTCAACGTAAAAATATGGTTAATTATTTCCATAAATCATTTTCTCTTGAATGTGCTAAACATATATAATTTGCCGAAAAATAATTAGCGTGCGAAGCGCATGCCATCATCACGCACAAAGCGTATGCCGTATCACTCGCCTCTATAATCTCACCTTTATATAAGCATCTCAACCTACACTCACCAACAAATCCTCTGTCACCTCTACTTTTGCTGAAATCTACCTCTACCTTCTCCTCCATTCCAAGCTCAAATAAAATCAAACAATCGTTGTTCGATAGCGGATGGTCATCATTTTAGGAGCTAGCACCTTGTTAAATTGGAATCTACTTCAAGGAATCTGTCTCTTCATTTTAACGTGTACTAATAGGCTTTGGAAATAAGGTAATTTTTTGATATACAAATGTATATTAATGTTTAGATAATATATATGTCATATATTGTTCGGCTAGTTAGGTGATGAATCTAGTATATTGATATGTCATCATGTTCAGAATGGTTATATGATTATATACTTATATAATTAAAAAAATTATGACATAAACATTTCCTTAATGCTCATAGCATAAAATAAAAAAAATGATTTTTTAATCTAAATTAATTTAATATACATTTTTTGAATTATATAAGCTTCATAATTAAAATATTAAATTTTACATTATAGTAAATATGGTTTTAAAATTTTATATAAGTAATTTTATGCTAAAAAGATTTTGGCATAATTAAAACAATACATATATATAATATTATTTAAATCACTTAATTCCACAAATAGATAATATCAACATATATATAATATGTTTTAAATTTCATAAAATTAAATTTACACCTAATATCTCTTTCAACACATAAAAAGGTTTTTATATAATTTAAATATTTGAATAATTACCAAAATTAATAATTGATTTAAAATTATAATATATATATATAATATTAAAATATCTTTGAGATTTTTATTAAAACATTTAAATTCGAAATTATCTTTCAAAAATATATTTTTATTAATTTCTATACAAATATATATATATATATATATATTTGAAATTTAAATTAAAAAACAAAAAAAAACATATTTTGCTATGTTTAATACAATAGGCATATATATTTATTATATATAAAAATATAATTTAGGTATATATATATTATTAAATTATTCGTAAGATACACACACACGTTTATTATAAAAAAACTTGATTTTGATTTCGAATTTTCAGCAAAATAAATAATTAAAATTTTAATATAATTTTAAATGATTTTAAATATACATATAGATAATCATACATATATATTTTATAAATTTCTCACACACACGCGCGTATATATAATTGTAAAATAATGTGTGTGTGTGTGTATTTGTAATATTTTGTATACGTAAACTAAACTATACCAACATACCTTTGGACGATATATCCGTATACCAGAGGGGCTAACATGTTTGTTGCAATGTAAATCCCAACATTTATACATAGACATGTCAAACCTTGCACGGATTGGTATATGGCACATGCACACACACAGTGGCGGATTTAGAATTTTCAAACTGGGGGGGGGGGGGGGGGGTCATAATAGTAATATAACATTAAAAAATGAAAAAATTTAAATATTGGTACCGCATTGATTCATGATAACATAGAAAATTTGAAATGAACTTACAACTGACCCCTACGATTTTTCATTTTTTGGAAATAATTCATGACAACATCATCACATAAATTGTTAAATACATTCTTTTCAATGTATAAAACCAAACTATCATTCAACGGCTGATCACACATTCGATTGCGAAGTCGATTCTTCACTATCTTCATTCCAGAAAAAGCCTGCTCTACAGTAGCAGTTGCAACCGGTAGTATCAAAGCCAAAGTAAAAAGTTTATAAACTAACAGATATGTCAGATTTCTTGTACTTTTGACCATCAGTTGAGTAACATCACTCAACCCCTTTAAATATGAGGAATCAACATTTGTTCGTATATCTATAATAAAAATATCAAGTTGGTTTGATAGTGCTAAAAGGTCAATGGTTGAAAAATCTTTTGGATAAAATTGAGCTAATCGAATCAATTTTTGGTTTTCAAAAGCAAGAAAAAAGTCCAAAGGATTTAAGCATGCGACACAAAGTAACAATTCAGTGTTTGCTTCATTAAACCAATTATTTAGCTCTTGTAGTTGCAAATCTATGACGGTGTTGAATAATTCAACACAGTAGTGGTGAAAATTTGTCGTCTCTTCAACTTTATGACGTGATCTTCCATGAATAACATACAAATCATTCATATTTGGAATTGAAATAAAATGTTTTCCACAAAAGGCATAAACTTCTTCAACTAAAACATTCCATCCATCATCCCTCAACATTCGAAGTCGTTTTTTAGAAATATCAACTAACCTCATAGCATTTTCTATATCTTGATCTTTTCTTTGCAATGCTCATGACAACTCATTTGTAATCCCAAGTATCAAAGTCATCAAGTGTAAAGAAATTATAAATTCAAAAGATTGAATCCCCTCAAGTAAACGAGATGCTTCAAATTTTTTATCAACATGCAATCCATCTTCTAAGACTGCATCAAGAACATCAACCATGGCACCAAATAATGAAGTCAAACTAATGAGTGTTCTATAACGTGATCCCCAACGTGTATCACAAGGTCGAACAAGTGTAGTCTCTTGATTCAAACCTCTCCCACTTGTGATTTCTTCATTTGATAATGCTTCAATTATTTTAACAACTTGTGATTCTCAAATAATATCATGTCGTTTACATGAACTACCAACTACATTAACAATATTAGAGATCAAGTGAAATAGTCCGACAACAAGCACATGTTTTTTTGCAACAGCCATAAGAGCTAGTTGTAGTTGGTGAGCAAAACAATGAATGTAGTGTGCACAATCATTTTCTTTCAAAATAAGAGCTTTTAATCCATTATATTCGCCTTGCATATTACTAGCTCCGTCATATCCTTGACCACGCAACATAGAAAATCATCATCCATGTGTGGAAAACAAATCATCAAGTGCTTCTTTAAGTGATTTTGCGATCGTGTTAGCTACATGCTTAAGACCTAAAAATCATTCAACAACACATCCGTTTTAGTTATGAACCTCAATACAACAGCCATTTGCTCTTTTGTAGATATATCATGAGCTTCATCAATAAGAATAGAAAAAAAACCATTTCCAAGCTCTTTGATAATAGCATTAGTTGTTTCAAATGCAACGGCTCTTATAATATCCTTTTGAATTGAAGGCGCTGTTAACTTCATATTTTCAAGAGCATTTTTTAGTATAACATTTTTAACCTCTTCATTATTGTCAGAAAGGAATTGTAATAATTTAATAAAAAGCCCTCGGTTGCTTGAATCTTCAGATTCATCATGCCCACGAAAAGGAAGACCATGATTTAAAAGAAATCTAGAACATTTAATTGATGCATTAAGTCGAATTCTATAATTGATTTTTGCTTCCTCCGTCATCTTAGCAAAATTAGTTTTAATATGTTGTTGTTGATTAAGTAGGTCTCGACATTTTCTTAGAGCTTGATTATGAGCACTATTAGGACCTCCTTCATGTTCTCGAAACTTTATTTTCTTTTTCCAATTTATGAATCCTTCACTAACAAATGCATCACCTCCTCCTTCTTTTCCACATTCATTTTTAAAAAGGTAGCAACATAGACAGTAAGCAGCATCTTTCTCAATACTATACTCCAACCATTCGAATTCATCAAACCATGAAGGATTAAATCTTCGCATCGTGCCACTAAAGTTTCTTTATTTAAATATATGTTTACGAGGTTGACATGCTCGCCTTAAGTAGTACTCTCTACGAACCTTTTCATGAATTTTGGGTTTAAAATTCATAATCCTTGTCCACAATCCTGGATCACCCACAAGTATAGGCAATTCACAATTTTCTTCAGAAGACTGGTTATTTGGAAGAGGCGGGGATCTTTCTAAAAAAATTGTTTCGTGCTGTTCATTCTGATTCACCAAAGAAGATTCTCCAATTTTTGACTTTTTTTGAAAATATCTCAACATTCTGTAGTAAAAAAGTTGATCATTAAATAAAATAAACAAAATCTAATTTTTTTATAAAGCATAATCCAATGAAAAATTTCTTATAGGGTTAAAGTAAGAAAGATGTTTTTTTTTGAAAAGTTAATGGGCAATACTTGTAATTCTACAAGGATATCAATGCATCGCAATAACAAGTATTTTTATATGCAATTAAACATGCCATGGGTTTTTTTCCGAATGTCTGCAATAACATGCCATAGGTTTTTCCCAAATTCCCAATTCCATACAAAATACAATTACCCCAATTCCAAATCCCCAATTCAAAACAAAATATAAGATGGAGAAAAAATACCTTTCTACAGTTCTGCTACAGGATGTCGGCTTGGAGAATGGCGATGGAGATGAAGAGATGTTAGCTCGGGATGAAGAAATGTTTGCTGGATCAGCTCGTGAGATAGAAGCATACGAAGTAGTAAGTTCCTATTTTTAATTGAAAATGAGATTTGAAGAATACGAAGCAGCAGTTTGAGTTTTAGTTTTAATTGAGAATTGAGGTATATTTGTAATTTTTGGCAAGTTCAGGGGGGTCAATTGACCATCCTTGCCCCCACATAAATCCGCCTCTGCACACACACACACACATGTGTGTGTGTGTATGATACATGTATATATATATATATAATATAATATATTTATTACATAATATAAAACTATATTATAAATATATGATTTTATTTAATAGAAATTTAGAAATGTTCTAAATAAATCAGACCTCATTGGCCCAATAAATATCCAAAATGGTAATTTTTTTTAAAATCTAACTCATTTCTTTTGCAGCGAGCTGACCCAGTTCCAACACATACATTCATACAAACATTTATACACACATGCACAATAATGAGAAAAATCATTAAGTAGCGCATGAATGTGTATACATATATATGTACACTGTGTGTCGATATAATGTAAACATATATATTTAATGAGAAAGGATCAAGATCCCATATGGTTTAATTATTCCAAACTCCCTCGGTGTCGATATCTTGAAGTTAGCTGACTTCTTTTAATAGATATGATAAGATTATCCTATAGATGACTTTCACAATTTTTTATGGTCAATTCTAAAGTGCTAACTCTCTTGAATTACATTTTGAATTATAGAAACAATACTCTATTCAGAATACTTCTGGTTAAAATTGCAATAGAGAGATAGATCTTGGATCTCATGAATTCCTGATCAAAGATTTGAAAGGTTCATAACTTTTCGAATAAAATCCATGCATCTTGTGGAATGCGACAAAATCAAATTCGATTATTCTAAAATAATTGATTTAATCAACAATTTAAACGTATATTTTCGCAAATAAACATTGACTCGCGTTTTCAAAAGTGTTAGAATTTCAAAACAAATCGAAAATTCAAAAAGATTTTCTACATGATTAAATTACCATATTAGTAGAAAATAAATCAAATCTAATAAATAAGGAAAAAAAATGGGGAATAATATGGAAATTCATGGGATTTTGATTATTTACCATACCTTTAATAAGAGTTGTAATACCCTACATGTGACAACCCTCATCCCCCTACACATCGATCCAAAAGCCTAGGGTGATTTTTGGACTCACATCGATACCCAAAAATATGAGTTGTTGGGGGTTTTAGAACATTACAAAGAAGAAATATATACATATATGATCTAAGACATTCTACATTTTCAGATCTCACAATAGAAGGCAATAAAGTATAAATATAGCAAATAACCATCTCAGAAAATATCTCAAAACACGGTCTCAGAAAACAGCACATAGTCAAATCCAAATTACATAGAAATACGATACATAGTCTGATAAATACTAAGTACTGAATAATATAGATAGTTACATGAGGAGTAATATAAAATAACAAGCAAGTCCAATGATGAGCTCACCACTCCACGTACTAACCACAAGTCTATCACCTGCTGTTATGTCCTCAAGGGTGAAAGTCTGGTGGATCATATACTATCTAACTTGTATATAATAAGCAAGTATGTAAATCAATGCAATAGTAGACAATAAATAGTAAAATATAAAAGGCGTGCAAATCAAACTTTTTATACTGGTTCAGACCTTCCGTCCTACGTCCAATCCACAAACTCCCCGTCGGTATTTCCTTTAAACAAACTACCCTCACTTTGCTCGGAGGAATATGCTTAGTACAAAAGTGTCTTTGACAATCTTGTATTCCAATAACACAGTTTTTGACTTATAGTACAAATCTTCCTATGATATCCTTTGAGTAAGAATATGATCGCTTTGAGTTATAGGAAGTGATTTAGCCAAAAGGTTATAGTGGATTGAGAGTATGTAATCAGCGTATATGCAAGAGAATGCTTTGAAATCAGTAAAGAATAGATCAAATCAAGTTAAGTTAGTTGTTTTACTACTCAATCAAGATGCTATTTATAGAATCAAAGGGGTGCAGATGAAGAGTTGTTACTCTTTGAAGAGATCTTTTCATTTTAATGGCGGCAACTCTTCATGAAAGATGATTTCCTTTAGATTCAAAAAGAAGTGTCTTTTCAAATATGACAGTTTTTGCCATGACAGACGTCTATGACTAGTTTTAATTTTTAACCCGAGGCTTGTCACAGACGTCTGTGAGTACACCTCAAATGTCTATGAGATGAAAATACAGTTTTCCACTAGATTTTGATGTAAAAAATTGTGCGTGATTGTGTGTGTATATATACTCAAGGAGACCTTAACAATATTTTATCTAGGACTCTTTTATAGTAGAATAACCTTAGTACGGTCAATGAATCTTTGTTTCTCTTTGAGTCTTAATATCTTCGATAATATCTTCGATCATGGAGTCTGCTTGTAGTATATACTTGCAATCTTGATAAAGTCTATATATGTATATGATTGTATAGTTGTTATCATTGAAACATAAGTTGGAGGTTCTAACAATCTCTCCCTTTTTGATGATGACAATTATACAATCACATCAACTATTCATTCAAATATTTAACCATATAATCAGATATGAACAATAGAATAGAAGTATTATCATGTTTGTCTATGTTTTGTTTCCCCTTATGTATATGCTTCTCCCCCTATGTATATGCATAGATTTCGCCCCCTTTATCATTATCAAAATGGGGGGAAATGATAAACCACAAGTGACAAATAATCATGACATGTTATCATCAAATGTTAATGTCCATCATAAAATGAAACAAAAAAAGTTTTTAAAATAGGAAAGCAAATAACCATAAGTGTTACAAAACAATAGAAAATAAAGTCTAATTATATTAATTGTGTGAATAAGATAATCCTCCGTAATTCTCATAATATTTCTAGTAGGAAGATGGATCCTGCTCATATGTACCTGGCCACTGCGTCTGGTCATTGTACTCCTCATCTTCATGAATAGAAAGGCTTTGAAATGCCATGTATGGTTGTTGAAAATGTGGAGTGTCGGACACGTACATCTCATCCCTATCTTCCTCCTCCTCCTCAGGTTGTACGTCAATATGAGTCTTCCCTCGAGCACTTCAGTCGTGTGATGTACCTTCGGGAGAGGGTTGCGCGTGATAGATGTTTGAACTCGATGTGAAGGTGTTTAGGAAGGTAAGGATGATGATCGCGAGGAAGATCGGCCACGTACCTTGCGCATTACTAGTGGAGAAAGAACGTTCCAATCCTGTCATCTTTCTATTTAAAGCTCGTTGATTGGCCATGATTATTCTTTGATTTTTGATGGCCAAATCAAAAAGAGATTCGTCCAGCATTGGTTCAAGATGAGCTTTTTGTATTTCGGAGTCAGAATAATATTCGGTATGATGACTGGACGAAGGTGGTTGTTGGGAAGTATGAGAGTAGCTTTGCCGAGAAGCGCTAGTTGGAGGAGGCTCATGGTGTTCTTCTTGTTGTTTTTGTTGATTCCATTGGTTAAAGGGGATAATACGAGGAGGGCTTTTGGGAAGATGCATTAGTGACAAATATCGTGAACCACTATCTTTTGTGGGAATTTCTTCATATTGTGATACAAACGAAGGAACGTTAAGATTTTTCAAGATGCGCATGATATAAGGATCATAAACAATGGAACGATGATGCTGCGACCAAAATCCTTTAATTTGGTCGTGAATAAATTTTGCCCAATTAACTCGTAGTTGAGCAAATATGGCATACCAAGCTCTATGATCATTGGGATAAATTTGTTTATGACTACCTAGGCGAGGAATAATGGTATTAATTATCATACGATTTAAAAGTCTGGCACGAGGTCAAAGATAGATAGATTTCCATTGTGGCATTTTATCCTCCCATAGTTGATGTGTAACTTCATCCCTAGGTAATAGACTGTGATCCAGTATACCAATCAAATCAATCCCCTCATAGCAACAGCCTAAAATTTGACCAATAGTATATACATCTATTTTAACTACTTTTCCATACACACTAGACCATAACCAACCTTCATCATTCTCAGGATTCCAAATCTCTGAACTACATAGATTCGAGTAGAAGAGATATATAGCAAGAGGTTCAATAGTTACCTTATTAGCATCCTAGCTAATCAAATTGATACAGCTGGAAACCGTTGTAATTCCAAGAATTTCATATTCCATAACATTGGCAAGGTGGTAAAAAGGTCCAGAGTGAATATTCTTTTGAGTAAGTGCCTCGAACCGTCTAATTGTGTTGGGATTATTTTGAAGCCATTGGGTAATATGAGCTTGTGTCACCGGTGCTTGAGTGGAGGAAGACGATTGGCCTTGCTTTGGCTTTCTAGAGACTAAAACCTTTTTGGGAGCCATTGATTTGAAAATTTGATAGTTTTGAGATCTATGGTTTTAGAAATCAAAAGTTTGGAATGGAGGTAAGGTGAAAAGAGGAGCAAATTTCGTTATATAGGGTTGTTGGCTGAACGGCAACAAACGTCTGTGAAGAAGGCACAAACGTCCATGGCTTCGGTATTTTTAAGGCCGAGAGTTTGGACAGACGTCTGTGTTGGATCCACAGACGTCTGTGGCAAAAAAAGTTTTTAGACAGAGAGTACTCACAGACGTCTGTAGCTATAGGGAAACTTTTCCGGAAAGTGCTAACAGACATCTGTGGTCGATTTACAGACGTCTGTGATATTCAAATTCTGATATATAGAGGGAAAATTGTAAAAAAAATTTTAAGAATATATTAACCAGAATACGTATCAATCGTCAAAAAATAAATATAATGTATATGATACATAATAAAAAGTTTGTAGTTCTCGTTGGAAAATTTAGAATTATTGTTTTGTTGAATATCCCATGAATTGGGTTCAACTTTTGTATCGTCAAGTGATGGTTTGAGTGGAGACCAACTTGGACGAGTTGGGGTGTCAATCCAAGGTTGGTTTGATGGTCCTGGTTGGCATAGGTTTCTCAGAGTAATGTTGTGTGCTTTTGTAGGAGTTTCTCGTAATCGAGGAGACTTTTGATGTATGCAATCTTTTGTTGGTGAATGACCACAAATTGCGAGAATACACTTTTCAAGAAAATTTAAATGGGATCCTTAATGATGTTGCTCCTAATACATTTTACGTTGAACGCAGATCATCTCTTGTTGATAGTGATGTATCTCATCGAATTTGTCGAAGAGAGATGATAATTTCAGATCAATTGAATGTTTAGCTTTCTTTCCTTTTGGAGAAAAGCCAGTATGATATGTTGGCAAAGCGATAATATTTAGAGAAGGAGATGATGTAGGAGTGGTTTTTGTTGGAGATACATAAGTGCTGCCAGACGATGGGGATTTGTAGTCAATAGCTGAATAGGTGGAGTCGTGATCGGAAGACATCATTTTGTTGGATTTTAGAAAATATATCTGTGTTTATTTATTTCTAAGTAGTATATAACTGAATTTATAAGATAAAATTTAGTTATATTTAGAAAAGTAGTTGAGAAAAATGAGTTAAACCATAGGATTTTAAATGGTTGTTATTTGATTACTTATTTTTAAATGGTTGTTATTAAAAACAATTTATGTGGTAGTGATTAATTCAAAGTTATAAAATTAATTTTTATTTGAAATTTCATATAAGCTATTACAGACTTAAGTGAACTAAACATTATCTCTATAACTTTAGTTAATCAAGTCAGTGTACGAAAAATTCCTAAATCCCATCTTAACTTAATAAAAGTTTGTACACTTAATGGTTTTGTAAAAATATCCACTATTTGATTTTCAATATTAACAAATACTAGAGTTATTATTTCTTTTTCAACATTGTCTCTCAGAAAATGGTGATGAATATCTATATGTTTTGTTCAAGAATGATTAATTGGATTTTTAGATAAATCCATTGCACTAGTATTATCGCAATATATTGGAGATTTGTTTATTATTTTTCCATAGCCTTTAAGTGTTTGTTGTATATATATTACTTGAGCGCAACCTAAGGCAACATAAATATATTCGGCTTCACATGTTGAGAGAAACACAATTTTTCTTTTTACTAAACCATGAAACTAACGATTGACCAATAAAGTGACATGTGTCACTTGTACTTTTTCTACCCGATTTACATCTACCAAAATTAGCATCACTGTAAGATACAAGTTCAAACGTACTTCCTTTTGGGTAAAATAGTCCATAATCTTTAGTGTTGACTAAATATTGTAAAATCTGTTTAACTGCCCGATGATGTGAATCTTTAGGTTGTGCTTGAAATCTTGCACATAAACAAACACTCATCATTATATCTGGTATACTAGCGGTTAAGTATAGTAAGGATCCTATCATGCTTCGATATAGTTTTTGATCAAACTCTTTTCCGTGTTCATCTTTTTCTAGATGAGTAAAGTACTCATTGGAGTGGGTTTACTTGATGTATTATCCATTCAAAATGTTTTAGTAGTTCTTTACATTATTTTTCATGATTTATAAAAATTCCATTATTTAATTGTTTTATTTGTAATCCTAAAAAGAAATTTACTTCACCCATATGAGACATTTCAAATTCGTTTGTCATTATTGTAAAAAAATCATTACATAAATTGTCACGTACGGGAATTTTCGACTTTCGAAAATTCGACATCGATACTCACTTTATCGACTGTCGAGCAATCGAGTGCCGGAAACTCCAATAGTGAGGGTTTAAGAAAAAGAAAAAGTAGAAGAAGAAGAAGATAGAAGAAAAAGAGAAGAAAGAAAGAAGAACAACACATCAGAACAGAAACAGAAAACAATATCAGAATCTCACATATCGCAGCGGAACAAAATATAATAGATAAATGAATAATCTTTAAACAAAGAACTATATCATTTTATACATACATCAATCATCAGAGTCAATATACAACAATGGACAATTATATAACTTGTCCTCATACAGAATACACAGTGGAATAAATACTATCAGATACAAATACTACGTCTCGTCATCCAGAATATCTCCAAGCTCCAGAATATCCAGAATATCCTGATAATATAACTCTAGGCTGCCCGTGTGGAAAATGGTGGGCACCCAGAGTTTAGAAGGGAAACAATAAACTCCGAGTCAGTCATGGTGACTGGTGTGAGATCGTAAAACAGTTATTTTTCACAAAGAAAATAAAACAAATTCGCAATGCTTTTGGAAAATGAAACTACCATAAGACCTCCCGCCACACACACAATGCAAACGTAGAATTGGAGAAGATTTCTTCTTATGATAGTCAAAGATGCTTACTACGCAAAATCAAATCATTTTTGATATTATTATTAGTGCATAGTGTAGAAAACATTTCGAAAGTATAATATAAATCTTAGCCAGCATAGACATTTCGAACTATGCCTACTATAGCTACCATCCAAACAGTGGGGCGCCACCATAAGTGAATGATAGGTTCTACAACTAAAACCGTACAAGTCACGTATTGTTTCTTTGGATTTCCAACAAATGGTCAGGCTAAGGAACTTCCTATCCACGATGAGTACGTCCCTGGAATAGACGACCCGAGAAATAACCTAACATTACGGTTAGATCTCTGCCAACACAAGGCCGGGTTACCTCTGCAAAAGTAGGTAACTACTGACACGCGTATGTCATCCCCCGATCGTAACCGATCTTCCCGAGGATCCCCGATTTCCAACAAACCACATAGTAATAAATGCAGCAACCACATAGGTTAAGTATCTGGGCTCCATACCATGATACCACCTCTATCCAGAAGGAATGACATACACTAAGGGGCGCTACTCCCTAGAACCTTGCTGCATCCTTCCTGTTTCGACCATTTCCGGGGTGTGAGGCTCGACGAAGTCTCGTCCACAAAGCTACGCTTTCTACAAAGCCCTGCTTCGGGTCAAACAAAATGATCAACCTATGATCACAAAGATATAAGATCAAACAAATGATCATATCGCAAATGATCAAACACTGATCATTTCACAGCAACACTCAGTATGCCACGTTACCAAATTGGGAGTATATCGCTGATAAATTTCAACTATATAACCTTTGAGCTCGTACGTCTCAGAGAAGGGTGTTAAGCTAAGAGAATAAGTTCTCCACCACCAACAGAAATGTATTTGAAAGGAATCAGCTTTATATCTCAAATTGTAACGTCAGACACACAATCCATACAAGTCTGTTCCGGGATCGAACAGAACCGAAGGCACTTCTCACGAAGCCCTTGCATATCCGGATAAATTTCTAATCACGTTCGGACTTCCCGTCACTAAGGGTGATAAAACCTCTAAACCGGAGATCAGCCGATGTAGAGTAACTCGACGGTAATCCTTCCGTTTTCAAAAATATCCGGTCTTCAACACCGGTCTTCAAATGCGATTCATAACGACGTATCACATATTCGGAATGGGTTATACGACCCCATGGTCCTTTCCCGGCTAACCCGAATAGTGAGCGCTTATTTAAAAATAAGTGTGGCATTCAAATTCATCCAATTCACAACAGATACCTATCTAAAGGTAATTATTGATAGTCGGTTATTTAACTATCAATAAAGATGCGCAACATCATCAAATTCCAAATAATTTTCCCAAATTGTTTATTTTCCAAAAATATCTTTTCTAGATATATATAATTTCCACACTTAATCATTTGAAAACAATTTCAAATCAATTTCCACATTTCAATTTGTCTTTGAAGATAAAATCTCAAAACAGTTCATTTCATATTGGAAAAGCATTTCCATACTTATTTAAAAATAAGTAATTCACAAACCATTTATTTTCAACATTTGAAAATATTCAATATACTTAAATCAATATTAAGTATATATTTCATTCCTTAAGGAAATCATTCTCTTTAAACACATTTATTTGAGTCAAAACGAATGTTACGTAAAACATCGTTACGACAACTCAAAATCACTAGTATAGGGATTCGAAATTTAGATAGATATATAAATCCCAATACTATACAAAAATATTTCCTTTCGGAAACCATTTACTATAACAACAGTGTTATAGTCCATCATTTCCTTATTTTCTCGAGACGTCTATTTCAACAATAAATGTTGAAATCTATGTTTCGATACTTAACACGTTTTAAAACATCTTTTAAAACAATTACTTCATTTCGTAATATTACCTTCCCAAAACATAACCATTTTATTAAATAATATATTCACTGTCCAAAATCGTGAATATACTTCGTTATCCAAATTCAACATTTCTACACGTTTTATTTAAAGGCTTATCCACTGTCCAAAATCGTGGATATAATTCCTTTAATTAACTTCTACAATTCACTTATCAAAATAAGTGATTTCGGATTTATAAACAACGTTTATAAATCACCACTTTATATTTTATAACAATTTCAAGTTATGAAATACCTTACTTAAACAATTCCATTTGACTCATTTATATAACAAAATCCAAATCATAAGTTGATAACTTATAATTCATTTAGTTTCAAAGTCCTTCATCTTATAACTTCACAAATCGTATATCTATTAATACTACTTACTTTAAAATCTGTTTATAAGTTCAATTTAACATTTATAGAACTCCTAAATAATCTCCTTATTGTTTATTTATAAAATAACAATTTTATACATCTTCTATAAATATAATCCATTTATAATAAGTCAAAAATTTCAATTTAACCCAATTACAATTTAATCAACTTATATTTCAAAAACCACATTCTTATTATATCTTCACAAATCTCATAATTTTATAACACGAAAATTATAACATTTATTTATTTAAAATGAATTAATTCCAAAATTCAATAAAACGTATACTTTCAAATAATCTCTTTAAAAATCTCTTTTAAAATAATATTGTTATTTTTAACTTCAAAAAAATGGATCCGATGATGCTATAGCATCAACAATCAATCACAACAATCAAATATCATATATCATCATATGATAACAGAATATATCACAATATCTGTAAAAAATCAATACGGTGAGGAATCCAGTTGGATCCCTCCAACCTGTTTCCCTGCATCCACAGATGTTAGCACAATACCAATTCCGCTCCAGTACGGAATTATCGCGGTATATGGGTTTAATAAATATTATCCGCTTACTAACGGCGCAATAGGGTCTCATCCGCTATACGAGGCGGGAAATCAATCAATCCAATATATACATATGCCAATATGTATATATTGCTACATATATATAGATATATCCTACTATATCTAATATCACATCCAAACAGTCAATCAATAAATAACTGTAAAAGAAAATCCACTTTCATTTGAGTGAGAAGATCTCACCGTGATTTTAAATTCCATTCCAGCGTTTATTTCGAATAAAATTAAACGGCCGTTTAATTTTACTCAAAAATTTCACTGATTCCAAACACGCCCAGACCTGCGCTGCAGCGTAGAGCGCGTCGTTGCGATTCCAACGCTTCTGGTTTCGTCATTTTCCGATCTCGCATGAAAGAGATACATCGTTTTAAAGATACACGAATTATAAAACAATTAAATTTACATTTTCTTTTATTTAATTTAACCTAAAATCCATCGCAGCCGTTCGTTCAGGAACCCTAGATCTGGACCGTGACTTTGCCATCTTCCCCATCGCGTTCCTCCAGGCTCCTCACGTATTTTTGAAACCCACTGCCGCCTCTATCATCGAATTACTGCGACCACCAACGTTGACGTGCCGCCGATCAGGAAGTGGCAAACGAAAGCTCGTGCCTCGCTCTACACTCGGCTGGAACCATGGCAAGCTCGGTCGCTTCATGGCCTTGGAAAACGTGGTCGACTCGAGCACGAACGCGGGTCAAAAGCTCCGCCTATGGTCGACGAAAACTCATCATTGCCGTATGGATTTAAAGGTCTCGCTTAGATCTTCACTTTTGTAGTTGACATTTTTTCAAATCGATGCATGGATTGGGAGTAATTGATGGAAGAAATTCGAAGCTTTCTGGCCGTTCATTTTATAAGAGGCGGCAGCTGAAGAGAATTGAAACCCTAGCCTTTTATTTTTTTTATTTCGTGAGTGAAGGGCTATTTATAGAAAACCGAACGAAACACTATTAATTCCAAAATTTCCAAACTCCGATTTACGCGCGGTAACTGGCGTTTCTAGGGTTTATCCCGCGTTCCGGACACAATGGAATAGGTTTCGGAAGCTAATTCGATCGTCTGTGTGAGATATGACAATAAACGATCAATTTAAATTAAACCGATTTAAATCGATTTCGAGGCGTTTTGATTCGTACCGGACAAACGGTACATCCAAAAATTATGAAATTTGAAACCATGCAATAATTTCACATTACGGATCCGATGAAACTGGTTTCGTCGAAATCCGACACTGTTTGAAAAATGACTATTTTAACTCGTCGAATAAAAATTAAAATAATTTCAATGCGTTTCGATCTGCCACGGTCAAACGACAACTCCGTTTGCTACAAAAATTGAAATCCGATAATAACTAACTATTACGGATCCAATGGAACTAGTTTCGTTCAATTCTGAGACTGTTCGAAAATTGGCTATTTTTCAGTCGATAATTAAATATTAAAATATTCAATTTTCACAGATTAACTTTAAATTCAGTTCTGAAAGTTCTAAAATATTTCTATAACTCCAGTATGATTAAATAAAATTTTACAAATCATTTTCAATCATTTTAAACTCGATTTTTAATTATCTCTGGAATTCCACTATTTAATTTATCGATTTAATTATCAAATAAAACCCAATATTCGAAAAATAAATCATTCGACTTCTAAATTCCATTTATTAATATTTAAAATCAATTAAATATTCGAATTTTAATTATCAAAAATTCTGGGTCGTTACATAAATTTTCGTTAATAGATCCAAATATAACGTCATCAACATAAATTTGAACAATTAATATATCCTTCTGTTCTCTTTTAATAAATAATGTTGTATCTTTTTACCAATTTAAAAATCAGAATTAACTAATTTTGTTTTTAATCAATCATACCAAGCTCGAGGTGCTTGTTTTAAACCGTGTAATGCGTTTTTAAGTTTAAAAACATAATCTGGAGATTTTTCGTGACCAAATAGTGGTGGTTGTTCTACGTAAACATTTTCTTTTATAAAACCATTTAAGCAAGCACTTTTAAAATCCATTTGAAATAGCTTAAAGTTATGATGACATACAAAAGTAAGTAATATTCTTATGGCTTTAAGATGTGCCATAGATGCAAAAGTCTCTTCATAATCAATGCCTTCTTCTTGATTGTATCCCTATGCCACTAATCTTGCTTTATTACGTATAATATTTCCGTTTTCGTCCTCTTTGTTTTTAAAAACCCATTTCGTTCCAATTACTAATTGATCATTTGGCCTTGGTACTAATTCCCAAACATTATTTCATTCAAACTGATTAAGTTCTTCTTGCATTGCTAAAATCCAGAAATCATCATTTGATGCTTCCTTATAATTTTTTGGTTCAAAATTAGATATAAATGCTACATTACTTATTTGATTTATTTGTCTTCTAGTCGAAACTTTATTATCTAGATTTCCAATTATGTTATCAATAGGATGATCTTTTAAAATGCGGGGTGGTGATTTCAAATCATTGTTATTATTTTCAATCATATTATTTTGATTATTATTATTTTCAATCATATTATTTTGATTATTATTATTTTCAATGATTCTATTTTGATTAGTGTCAAAAATTTCTTTGTTGTCTTTACTTATATTTTTGAAGTTTTCATCAAACGAGACATGAAAGACTTTCTTCTATAACATTTGTTTATTTGTTTAAAATTCTGTATTTTTTACTTTGATCAGAATATCCTACAAAATTCCTTCATCGGCTTTTGAATCAAAATTTTCAAGATTATCTCTTGTATTTAGAATAAAGCATTTTGATCCAATATTCGAAAATATGATACTTTTGGTTTCTTTTTAAAGAACATTTCATAACATGTATTTTTAGTCATAGATCGACGAGTTACTTGATTTAATACGTAACAAGCAATAGCAACTACTTCGGCCCAAAAATTCTTTAATACGTTACTGCCATTTAGGAGAGTTCGAGCACATTCTTGCAAGGTGCAATTTTTTCTTTCGACTGCTCTGTTCTGTTGTGGTGTTCGTGGAAATAATAAATTATGAGTAATACCCTTCTTATTACAAAAGTTTGTAAATAGTTCATTTTCAAATTCTCCATCGTGATCACTTCTTATACTTTTTATTTTAAATCCATTAGAGTTTTAATTCGTTTAGCAAAAATTTTAAACATTTCGAATGTATCACTTTTATGTTTTAAAAATAGTGTCCAAGTATACCTTGAAAAATCGTCTATAATTACAAAAACATATTTGTTATGATTTATCGAAAGTACTTGAGTTGGACCAAATAAGTCCAAATGAAGTAATTCAAGAGGTTGTGTAGTAGAGATTTTCGTTTTAGATTTAAACGGGCTTTTCTTTACTTTTCCAAGTTGACATGCATCGCATAGATTTTTAACTTTGAAATTTATTTTGGGTAATCCTCTTACCAAATTATGTTTAGCTAATTTGTTTATATATTTGAAATTTATATGACAAAATCTTTTATTCCATATCCATGGATCATCATGATTTGCGGTTAAACATAAATTATTTATATGATTAATATTCATGTTAGAATATAAATATTTTGATTTCTTGTTCCTTCAAAAATTAAAATTTTATTTTAATCAAAGATATTGCATTTATCTTTTTCAAAATCACCCTAAAACCTTTATCGCATAATTGACTTATACTAAGTAAATTATGTTTTAAGTTTTTAACTAATAAAACATTTGAAATAATAGGAGAAGTAGATGTACCGACATTGATGATGTTTCCAATTTCGATGACATATCCTTTGGAATTATCTCCAAAAGTGACCGTGCCACCGTCCTTGTAAGTGATGTTTGATAGCACGTGTGCATTTCCAGTCATATGTTTGGAGCATCCATTATCAAGTATCCATTTCTCCTTATTTTTGTTTTAGGGTACCTGCAAAATAATAAAGAGTTTTAATTGGTACCCACATCCTTTGTTAAGGTCCTATGGGTTAGTAGGAGAAGATAGCCATACCCATGAGGGTTTGGAACCTTTAGAAATGTAATTTTCATTATGAACTATCTCTTTTAGATATACATCTATGTGTTTTTTTCTAATCAATTTGTTATTTATTTTAGGAATCCATACCTTTTCCCTTATTTCATATTTAGATTTTGTTTTTCTAAAATTTGTATATAATGTACTATACTTCTTAAAGCTTTGATTATTATTAGAGACCATATTATTTTTAGAACGTTTATGATTATTTTTATTAAATCCTAAACCATTCCTATTTCCTGATGGTTTTGAAATCTTTATCAAATTTTCTAGATTTTACTTTCCTTTATTGAACTTTGAAACATTGTTAGTAATTTTATCTAATTTATTTCTAAGATCAGAAATTTCTATATTAGCTAATTCTAAAATTTTTTTTCTCATACTTTTCTTTTTTAAGTTTATAATTCTCTATTTTGTTATTCTCTATATCATGTGTTAGAGTAGCATTTTGAGAAGATATTTTTTTGCATTCTTTTTGTGCTAATTCTAATTTTTCTTCTAAAATACTTTTCTCGTCTTTTAACATTCCAATTTCTAATTCATCTCTGTTTAATTTTCCTAAATTTTCTTTATCTAATTTCTTTAATTCTCTATACTTATCATCTAATTCTATACTAATTTCAAGAAGTTCATCATAAGTTAATTCAGGATGTACCTCATCTGTGCTAGCCATGAAGCAAACATTTGCTTTTGTGTCACTGTCATTATCGGGCGAAGAGGAAGTGTCGGAGTCATCCCAAGTTACTTGAAACGCTCTTCTCTTTTTCTTGAAAATTTTGAATTTGTTTTTCTTTTTATCATTGTTGAGTAGTGGACAGTCTTTCTTCATACGACCAAATTTATCACACCCAAAGCATTTTATTGATGTTTGATTTGAGGAATTAGTGTTGCCGTTGTTTTGAAATTTCGTCATCATTTGGAACTTCTTGAACTTGTTGTAATTTCTGGCAATGAACACAATCTCATCTTCTTCCAAGTCGGAGTTGTCGTTGTTTGCTTGAAATGCGATGTTTTTCCTTTCTTGATTTTTTTCTTTTCTTACTTGTAAATTTGATTCATATGACATCGGATTTATTATTAACTCTTCGACTTTGAGTTGGGAAAGATCGTTAGCTTCTTCGATGGCTAAAACTTTTCTTTCCCATTCATTTGTCAGAGAGTTCAAAATTTGTGTGACTAAATCAAAATCAATGAATTTAACTCTTAGTGGCATAAGATCATATTGTATAGTTTGAAATATAGCATACATGTCAATAATTGACCCATTTGATTTCATTTTTAAAGACGAAGATTGATTTTGTGGAATAGAAATTTTGTTTACTTGACTTTATTTGTGCCTCCATGAGTAATTTGTAATGTACGCCATATACCATAAGCGGTAGTGCACAACATGACTCGTGAAAATTCATTTTTATCGAGTGAGCAAAATAAAACATTCATAGCTTTGGCATTGTTACATGCCTCTGTTGTTTGTGCATCAGTCCATGTACCTATATCAGTGTTAGGTGCTTCATATTTATTTTAAGTTGCTAACCAAACTAGACCATTAGCTTCCATAAAAATATGCATACGTATAGACTAGTAAGCATAATTAGATCCAGTGAATAGCAGAGGACATGCAGTGGATTGACCTTCTTGAAATGTACTTGTCATATTAAATATGTTTCAATTACGTGTTACTGTAACTTGAAATAACCGTGCTCCAATACCAATTGAAAGTATAGTGGATCATATACTATCCAACTTGTATATAATAAGCAAGTATGTACATCAATGCAATAGTAGACCATAAATAGTAAAATGTAAAAGGTGTGCAAACCAGAGTTTTTATACTGTTTTGGACCTATCGTCCTACGTCCGGTCCCGAAGCTCCCATTTGTTATTTCCTTTAAACAAACTACCCTCACTTCGTCCGGAGGAATAGGCTTAATACAAAAGTGTCTTTGACAATCTTGTGTTCTAATAACGCAGTTTTTGACTTATAGTACAAATCTTTCTATGATCTCCTTTGAGTATATGAATATGATTGCTTTAAGTTGTAGGAACTGATTTAGCCAAAAGGTTATAGTGGATTGAGAGTATGTAATCAGTGTATATGCAAGAGAGTGCTTTGAAATCAGTAAGGAATAGATCAATTCAAGTTAAGTTAGTTGCTTTACTTCTCAATCAAGATGCTATTTCTAGAATAAGAGGGGTGTAGATGAACAGTTGTTACTCTTTGAAGAAATCTTTTCGTTTTAATGACAGCAACTCTTCACGAAAGGTGATTTCCTTTAGATTAAAAAAGAAGTGCCTTTTCAAATATGACAATTTTTTCCATGACAAACGTCTATGGTATAATGATAGAAGTCTGTGGTATAATGGTAGACGTATGTGACTAGTTTTAATTTTTAACCTGAGACTTGTCACAGACGTCTATGAGTATACCTCAGACGTCTGTGAGATAAAAATACAGTTTTCCACTAGATTTTGATGTATAAAATTGTGTATGATTTTGTATGCATGTATACTCAAGGAGACCTTAACAATATTTTATCTAGGACTCTTTTACAGTAGAATAACCTTGTATGGTCAATGATTCTTCCTTTCTCTTTGAGTCTTAATATCTTCGATCATGGAGTCTGCTTGTAGTATATACCTGCAATTTTGATAAAGTTTATATATGTATATGATTGTATAGTTGTTATCGTTGAAACATAAGTTGGAGGTTCTAACAATATGGTGGGGAAAAAAAAGGAAAATAAGTGGGTTGCATAAAAGTCTGGTGAATGAGTACATCATTAGTATATGGTGATCATATGCAGTTAACTTTAATAATACTCTATGCGACCTAAATTGTTCTATAAACGTCGATGAATTACTATATTTCTTTACTTAATGGGGTTTTAACTTAACATACACCTACACTAACGGCCTGTGTAGGCTCATATGAGGGTTGAACAACTAATCAAACCTCAAACAATCAATGATCTACCAATAGCTACTAGAACTTCTCCAACATAGGATTATCCTACGATTTTTCTCTATGGGACTCATCTCTCACATTACGACTACGCGTAAGTATTTCACATAGTCTTTCCTACAATTTCCACATGGGATTAATTTTTTCACAAATACGACTACACGTACCTTAACCATGCATTGAGGGGGAGCCCACAATGTCAACTTGTCGAAGTGTCTCATCGTCTACATCCGTGTCCACCTATCAATGGTAGCATACACCTCTTATTACACACGCCGGGATCCAACAACACAACATCCTGTCACATCATCCGTGAATACTAAGGAACTCTCGTTGTGCCGGACCACACACTTCATCAAGCATTAGTCAATCCTATGCGTCCACCGTTGATTCTCCTATGGGTGCCATTTGCGATAGAATCACCCCCGATCGAACATCGACCCCTGTTGGATAAATATAATTTACCCAGTCCGGCAACGTCCTAATGTCGTCTCATAGAGAACTAGGTTCCCTACTTCTAACATCCATATAACACACACACACACACACTATTGAATAATTTGTTTATAACCTGGGCTTTAGGTCGAGGTTCATATTGCGTTTTAGAAACTCCAACCGGTCGACTGTTGATACTGTGGTAGTCGACCGCTTGCTGTCGACCGCTCCAGATAGTGCGGTCGATCGATCGTCATTAATTAGAGTTTTTAATTGGTAGTTTTAATTTGTTTTAGTTTGCTAATTTGATTAATGACATTCATCCCCAAATTTCCATTACAGTAGCTTACAATTTCGTCTTAGAGTAATTACAATTTACCAAAATTTGCAATTATTCAAATTCAATTTACAGATTTACAGAAAAGTAGTTCAATCAAGGTTTCCTATTAACATCAATATTAATAGGTTATATTAACAGATTAAAGGAATTTCTACTTGATTAGAAAAGGCGTTTAACCAAGATCAATCCCTATTTAAGATGTTTACATCAATTTGATTTGTTATTCAACATTAGATCTAAACAATATGATTTTCAATTTAGTTTCTAACAACCTAAATCAACAATTTAGTTTCTAACAACCTAAATCAGATAGAGCATATTAAAATTAACTACATATTAATCATCTTATTAAAAATATACCTACCAACCTCGGATCCAGGCATTTCCCTTTGAATCCCGTTGGGAAATCTCCCCCGTTTGTTAGTTCTTCGCTTCATTCGTTCTTTAATCTCTCTACTTTTATTTTTATTTTATTTTGAATAATTTAGGTTTGGAGTGGAAAGAATTTGACAAAGTTTCAGAGAAGCAGACTAATTTTTATGAATTAAGGTTTATATTAGTTTGTTTATTTATAGAGGTTTAGGTTATTATTGACTGTTAATCAACCCTTGGAGAATCTTTGTTTACATCTTATATGTTAAACATTTACTTTGCCCCTAAGTAAACTATATCGACCAAATCTGGCCCGTTCATCGCTCAAAACCTTCGCATTGACACTTCAACTGGTAGACCGCTATATATGCGGTGGTCGACCGCTGATGGTCGACCGGTCCCCACATGAGTGTCGACCGCTGGAGCTATTTATTTTAGGATATTTTAATTTCCTTTGCTTATTTAATTAATTTTGTTTTCAAATTTGAAACGTTTGTAACTTCTTCATGCCAACTCCAATTTTAAAATGTTATATATAAAAATCGTTCAGAATATCGCTACAAATGCAACGGTGTAAGTTTCGTAGTCAAATTCGGACGATTGTAAAAAATTATTTTTACCCTTGTTATATTTAAATTTAATTATTTTATTAAATTATCACTTAAATTTTCAGGGTATTCCATTACATGTTATTTTTTTGGTGTCGGCATGAACTATCAACAACGTTCCTCTGCAGATATCACCAAATTATAATATTAATTGAAAATAAGACATAACAATTGAACTTCCTTTGCAAATTCAAAACATCAGGAAATTATTGTCAAGGACAAAACTTCTCAGCATTTTAGCCCCAAGGACAGACCTTTAGTATTTTAGCCTGAAGGACAACTTTCTTTAGGTATCAGTTTTTAGGTATCAGTTTGTAGTTATCGGTAGCAGTTTTTAGGTATCAGTTTTTAGTTCGATGGCAGTTTTGGAAAAATGTTTGTCCTTATGAATAATTTTGAAAGAATGTTTCTCCTTATGAATAATTTTTAGAAGAATGTTTGACCTTGTGGTTAAAATATTGAGGTCGTGTCCTTGACGCTAAAAATATACAAATTTTTGTTCTTTAAATTAATCCCCCCTTCAAAACATTCCTTTATAATATTACAAAATCTTAATGGGTTTGGCCATCCACTAGGGGATGATAGGTCGTACTCAAGTGTGACTATGTGTCCTGTACTTATTTTTGAGAAAGGGACAATGGCGTCTGCAATAATTTGTTCTTGCTCTCAAAATCCATCTTTATCGGCTCAATCATCTTCGTTTTTTCTAGATTATTGATATCCTTCCTCTAATCGATCTTATGCTCAAGTGGTAAAGGACCGATGTCCACTGCTTAGATCCAGATTTCCATTGTTGCAATCTTCGAACAAGAAATGGATCGATTCAAAAATTAGGAAAGATTATTGTTTCAGATGCGGTGACTACAACCATTATGCTTCTCAGTGTCGTGATCCAATCAGGTGTTTTTCTTGTGGTAAATTTGGTCACAAGAAAAATGTTTGTCTGTTCAAATCCAACTCTTCTGTTTCCTCTGAATCCTTGGTAGAACATGGCTTTCTTTTCATGCTTAAATATATGTTGTTGAAAGGGATACTAATGGATCATCTTCAGCAAAAAAGGAATGAAGGAATTAAGCATTTAGAGGATTTGTTATTTCATTTTAACATAGTTAATTCGCCGAACATTGGCAAGGGCTACAGAAAAAGATTTGGAGATCCAGAGTCATATTTCGGCAAATCGGAATTCTCTTCCACTATCCCAATCTCTTCCTCATCTCTGGTTGAAAATGGTTTTCAATTTATTCTCAAGTTTTTGTTGTTGAAGGGTATTTTGTTGGATTATCTCTGGCACAAAAAATTTGAGGGTATTAATTATCTAGAAGAATTGTTACATCACTTTAACATCGTCAATTCACCGAATATTGGTGTGGGATACAAAGAGAGATTTGGCGATCCAGAGATTTATTTTGGTAAACTCGATCTTGTTCACAATACTTCAAAGAAGAATCTTGTTCTTTTGAATGATAGTGAGTTTACAAATACTGTTATAAGTGATAGATTTTTACGAATCGATCCTATTACTCTTGATCCTGACGTTGTATATTGCAATAATGGTTCTTGTTCATCTATAACCGAGGTTACTGGAGAAACTGGAGAAGATTCGATTCCAAATAAAGGCTTTCTTCAAATAAAGAAAAAAGGTAAATCTTACTCTAGAAGACAGGAAATTTTTGAGATTCATTTGTCAAACAAATTTGACTGTCTCAACTTCGAGACTACAACAGATTTTGATTCATTTGAGAATGGAGTTGATAGTGTTATGACTGTTACTCCTTCGTCTGGTGGTTGTGATGCAAATCATAAGAGAGTTGTGATTATTCGTGATGAAGTTTCTGTTGATAATATCGGTGATCGGTCTAAGGATAGTAATCTCTTAAGTGAATTCTTGTTTGAATATGATCATGATTGTCATAATTATAAGTTAGATGATAATAGTGATCATGTTGCTCAATTAGATGATGATCGGCTATATATGTCAAACAAATGTTCTGATTTTTGGTCGACAATATCAGAGACTGATATTTCATACTTAGTTGAATTTAATGATCATAATGGTATGTTGGAATCTGGCATATGGGATGGTGTGGTTTTGGAAGAGCTTGGCGATTCTCTTGCCATTGATGATCAGGCTTGTTCAGGTGATAATCTTTTCTTACAAATTGGTGACTTATGTGATTGGACTAGGCCATCTATTCAGTTGAGTGAAGAAGATGAAGGCTTTGCTTTGGAAGATTATGTTTTTGTTGATAACTTGTATGAATTATCGTCTGAGAAATTGGCATTGAATGTTAATTCTGGTTCTTCTTCTGATGGTGTTGTTTTTGAAAAATCTGGAGAAGTTGTTGAGGCCTATGTTGTGAATTCAATTGGTGTTGAGGCTTTTACTGTTGGTTTGGATATTGAAGAGGGTGCGAGTGTTTTAGTAAGGAAATGGGGTGATAGAGATTCTGCTCATTTTCAACAGTGCGCGTCAGTTAATGTTGCTAGGATTGATACTATAGTTGATGATTCAATGGAAACAGCAAATAATGTTCTGATGTACAAGGGGAAGTCAGGTCTTCTTTCTGAAGTTCTACTTGGGGAGACTGGTAACAAATCAGCAGAGATATTTATTATGTCTTCGAGTCCTACTTTAGATAGATTGATAGTAGATGCACTACGCCATAAATGGCCTACTGCAACACAAAAAAAATGTTGGCTCAGGCCCGATAAATGTTGCCATAGGTCTATGGCAACACTTTTAGGGTGATGCAATTTTTGCCGTTGCCTTAGACCTCAAAGGCAACATTTTGACTATCTAAGGCAACATAAGTAATATTGTTGCAATAGAACCCTATTTGGGTCTATGGCAACACCCATAGGTATCTGTAGCAACATTCCAAAATGTTGCTATAGATATGAACTTTTTGAATTTGTGGGGTCCACAATGTAGAGCATATTTGATTTTTTAATAAAAATAAATATTTATTTAATAAAATGCTATTGCATAGAATTTGATATTTAAACAGTAATTTATTTAAATAAATATTTTATTTCAACATTTGAAATAGTACAAATTCCTGACTCCACTATTTTACAATTCAATGATATATAACACTGATATTCACATATACAGATATTCCTCACTACATCACTCAGTTCACTCATTACATATGCAGTTTCAATTTATACAGACACCGACACTGACAAATATATGCCGACCCGAAGGCGAGCCGAGTGCCGAGCCATCACAACCGAACACAACCCCCTGTCCTTCTAACTTCACTTTACTGACACCCTACATAACCTACTATACATATCACTCACAACAACCAAGCAACAAACCACTACCCAAAACCAATACTAACTGCACTATCAATCGCCACTGTATTCAACTCATCATCCTGCTTGCTGCCTTCATTCCATCATCATCAACCCTTTACTGCCCCTTCCACACTTGCCACACAAACGCCACTCCACCCAATCATCACTGGCTTGCAAAGCACTTGAAGACCACCGCCACTCCAAATCTCCTGCATCACTTCACCCATCGAACTACTACACTGAAACCAACCATCAACATCCCCTGCTAGCTGCTTGCTTTCTACAACCACACTACATACCAAACTGTGCCTTCTGAAATCAATACAACAACACTATCTCCACACTCATATGCAGCAAAATCAGACCACGATATCAGAATATATCCTCTAACCACCAATAAACAACTGCTCATACACACTGTCATATACTCTTCAATCAACAACACCTCATAACACAACAACTCTGTTGCAACTACCATCTATGAATCTATGATGCATCTAAAATCACCCCACAACCCAACAAATACACACCTGCTCATTACACTTCAATACAAACTGCGATAGAGCTACTAACCATTCAAACATCCCTGAACAATTTCATCAAAAAAAAACAGACTGATATCACCTAAATCACATCCACTATTCTGATCGCCTTCTATCATTCCATCACCATAGCTCAACACAGCAGTATACACCACAGCTCAATTCCAGTTCATCTCTACACACGTACTTCATATCACCACTTCTGTCGAGCCACCATCTCCTTCAAACGACAATCACCTTCTCCACTTCCTTCAACAATTGACATTCGCAACTCCCCAATTCAGCAACCAAGCCCACTAATTCTTTCCATCACCCTTCAGCCTTGCCTTCACGAACACTTTGAAACCGAAAACTCCTCCAGCACACCGCGACAATCGACCAAGAACAACCAACAATCCATCGACCAAATCCCCAAAAACCAACCATCCACGAACAACTTGCCTACCACTTCGCACCCCCTTCCTATCGAGAATGAAATCCCCTCGAACCTAATTTGGAACCATAACCGCCTCCTCGTCGAACTCCAGACGCGAACAAGTTTTTCTATTCGAAAAAAAAATTGAAAACGATTTCGATTTTCCAAATTGGAGTTGATTAGAAAAAAAATTCCGTTGGCTATGAAATTGAAGTTGCGAGATTAAGATTTAACTGTGAAGTGGGAATTAATTTGTAATGATCAAACAGAGGAATTTGAATGATTTGTGGATTTCGAATTTGAAGAAGATCGAAAAAGTTTTTTTGAACGAATTGTAAAGTTTTAGAATTTGAAAGAATCGTGAATGGTTGCGATTTGGAAATTAGGGATTTGGAAATTGGGGGTAAGAACGAAAATGATATGAAAAGTAAAGCGGGAAAACGAAAATTTGGAGCAAATTGTAGTGGTGATCCAGTTTAACAATCGGATTAAATGTAGACCGTTGGATCGTATTCACGCGGATTGCTAATTTTATTAATTTTTTAATCTGAATATATCTATAGCAACACTATATAAAAATGTTGCATCGTGTTACACTTTTTTAGCTAGAGCAACACATTTTTATGGCTAAGGTAACACCATAAATACAACGTTGCAGTAGGACCAAAATTTTATATCTATCGCAACATTTTAGCTGGCAACACCTTGCAAAAATGTTGCAGAAGGTCATTTATGGCGTAGTGATGCTTTTGATCTTGTGCTAGATAAAAGAATAGGTAGCGGTAGTAATTCTTTTACTAAGTCTAAGAAAGGAAGGTGTAAGAAGTTTGTAGTTTCTAGTGGATCTATCCATCGAAGTGCTAAGTTTCACAGCTGTCAGCCACAGTCTATGGGTGAGTTACCTGGTTCGTGTGCCATGAGTGGCGCTATGGATCCAGGCTCAGGTATGAGTTCTATTTTGGGTTGGGTAGTACGTATTCTACTTACGCATTAGGTAGTTTATCATCTGTTGAGTTTAGTCAGTTAGCCTGTGATACATCTTTTATTTTCTCTGATATTGAGATTGATCGCGAGTACATTAGACGTACGGAATTAGAGAGGGCTGGTACAGTGGGTTTATGAGGATCATTAGTTGGAACATTAGAGGTCTGAATGATTTGAATAAGTGTGATAAGGTTAGAACGTTCTTTAAAGACTATTTGATTGACATTGCATTGCTTCAGGAAACTAAAATTTGCTGTCCTGATTTTCGGTTTTTTAGAAGATTAGGTGGGTATCATTTTAGAAAATGGGTTTTTTTACCTTCCGTGGGTACTTCAGGAGGATTAATGATAGGGTGGCATGATAATTATTTTAAATTGCTTCAATGTATTACTAAGCAGCATTCTCTTCATATCATTTTTATTAATCTTCTGATAATTCATTTTCAAACATTTTTAACGTATATGGGCCTAATTCTAAAATTAATAGGAGAATTTTATGGAATGAATGCCTAGAATTTAGATCCTTAGCTCTGGGTTCTTGAATTTTGGGGGTGATTTTAATGTTACGCGTTTCATAGGAGAGCGGTCTCCTAGGGAAGGAGATTACTCTGCTATGGAGGAATTTGATCATTTTATTACTAATTCTAATTTGATCGGGATCCCCCTTTCTAATAGAGAGTTTACATGGAGTAATGCAAGGGATTCTCCATCCATGGTTCTTCTAGATAGATTTTTCGTTTGTGATGAGATTGAGGATAAATTTCCAATCTGTAGAGTCTTTGGTTTACCTTATACGTACTCAGATCATTGTCCTGTTATCCTCTCCTGCGAGCATCATAGAGTTACTATTAATAATTTTAAATTTGAAAAGATGTGGCTTTTGGAATCAAACTTTGTGAATTTAATTAATGGTAAATGGATTTCTTTGAGTTTTCATAATACTAGAAATAAGGATAATTCAGCAAAATCTTTTGTATCAAAACTTAGGGAGTTTAGAATTTTTCTTAAAAACTGGAATAAGAATGTTTTTGGAAATATAAAAATTAAAAAAGATAACATTCTAAATGAGATGCCTAAAATTGATAAGACAGAAGAATCTAGATAATTAAATATAGGTGAGCGTAACGTTCTTGCTAATTTAAAAGATGATCTAAATTCAATTTTAGAAAGGGAGGAGGTTATATGGAAGTAGAGATACAGAATTCAATGGATCAATGAAGGAGATAATAACACCAAATTTTTTCATAATATAGCTAATGGTAGAAAATGTAGTAATACAATTAATTCTATTTTTGTTAATAATGAAGAGTTAGTTGATCAAAGAGATCTTAACAAGGCTTTTACAGACTATTATAAGGATATTTTTGATTCTAAAGTCAAACATAGAATCAATGTTAGATGGATAGATCTATATCCATCTGATTCTATTATTGATTTATCTGAGTTAGATAATCCTTTTACTGAAGAGGAAATTAGAAAAGCAATTAATGACATGCCAAGTGATAAATCACCGGGACCTGATGGGTTTCCAATTTTATTTTATAAAACTTTTTGGGACGTTTTAAAATTTGACTTAGTTAATATGTTTAATGATTTTTATAATGGTAATTTGCAATTAGGGAGATTTAATTTTGCAAATGTTATTTTGTTACATAAAAAAGTAGGAGCTAAAAACTTAAAAGATTTTAGACCTATTTCTTTGATTAACTGTTCAGTTAAAATCATTTCTAAAGTTCTAGCTAATATACTTAGTACAAGAATGAACGATTTAATTGATTGTTCACAATCGGCTTTTATTAAAGGGAGAAATATCACTGATGGCGTGGTAGTTATTCAAGAATATATTAATTACTGTTGTAAGAATAACATAACCTGTGCGATTTTAAAACTTGATTTTGCTAAAGCTTTTGATTCGGTGGATTGGGATTTTCTTGTAGATATTTTTCATGCTAGAGGTTTTGGTCATAGATGGATCAGTTGGATTATGACTTTACTTAGAACTGGAAACTCTAGTATTATGGTTAACGGTATATTAGGTAATAGAATTCAATCTAAGAGAGGTTTAAGGCAAGGGGATCCCTTATCGCCTTTATTATTTAACTTAGCTGCTGATGTTTTTGCTAAAATTATTAAAAGAGCAGTGGATAATGGATCTCTAGGATGTGTAGGTAATGACATATCGCGTAATGGTATATCGGTTCTTCAATTTGCCGATGATACCTTACTTTTTTCTTCCCATCTTCCTAGACACATTATAACTCTCAAGTTCATCCTTTACAGTTTTGAACTTTTATCTGGTTTAAAAATAAATTTTGACAAAATTTCCGTGTTAGTTTTAAATGATTTTGAAAAAGTTGAAAACTTGGTTGCTAATACTCTAAATTGCAAAACTATGAACTTTCCTTTTGACTACCTTGGCTTCGTGATTAGACCCACCAATCTCAAACATGACGACTGGATTATTATCATTGATAAAATCAAAAATAAGATTTCTAACTGGAATGGGAGATTTTTATCTAGAGCAGGTAGACTAGTTTTAATAAATTCGGTTTTATCAGCCCTTCCGATTTATTGGATGTCCATGCATCTGTTTCCAAATTGGGTTATTGATAAAATATATAAAATTAGAAGAGATTTCTTATGGAGTGGGGAAAATTCTAATAATAATAATATTAAATGTCTAGTAAATTGGGAAACCGTTTGTATGGCCAAAAAGGAAGGTGGTTTAGGAGTTATTAATTTGCGTAATATGAATTTGTCCTTGCTAGGTAAATGGTTATGGAAGTTTAAGGATATAAACGATAACGCTATTTGGAAAGAGATCATTTCTAAATATTACTATAATGGAAATAGTAATTTATATCAAATTGCTTCTCCATCCACTCAAAATATATCTAATTTTTGGAAAAACATTTTGAAATGTCATGAGATTTTTAACTTAGGAGTAAATACAATAGTTCATTCTGGTAATTGTACTTCTTTTTGGCATGACCGTTGGATTTCGGTCTTACCTCTTAAATTGGAATTTAAAGAGCTTTATGAAATTTGTAACTTTAAGTTTGCTTTAATTAATGAAGTATATTCTCCTGAAAATGATCCTCCTTGGAATTTTAGCTTTAATAGAATTTTAGTAGGTTCAACTCTTAGGCAGCTTTATTTGCTTTATGCAAGATTAAATCTTTATAATATTGATAATGATAATGATATTATTGGTTGGGAATGGGATAAGAGTAAGAAATATACTTCTAATTCTTTTTACAGATTTATTAATTTTTCTGGTATAATTAATAACTCATTTAAATTTATTTGGAAATCTAATGCTCATCCTAAATCTAAAATTCATATGTGGTTAATAATGCATGGAAAAATTAATACAATAGAATTCTTAAAATGAAAGAATATTCAAAATGATAATAAATGTTATTTTTGTAATCTACATCTTGAAGATATAAAACATTTATACTATGATTGCACGGATTCTTATTACATTCTAAATAATATTCTTAAAATTTTTAATTTTAATATAACAACTAAAATTTTGGATTGTGCCTTCTACTGGAATAATTTTAGATTTAGGTTCAAGAATAATATTAGATTTTTACTTGACACTTTAATCATTATTATTAGTTGGTCTATTTGGTTTGAAAAAAATCAAAGAATTTTTAATAATAATAATAGTCATTTTAACAAATTGATTTTTACAATTTCTTCATTCTGTTTTAATTGGATTTCTAATCCCAAATATAAATTAGCTAAAAATAATCTATTTAAAGAATATCTTAATAAGGTTAGTTATAATATTAACTTATTCAAACACAACAATTATATATTTAACATTAATAGTATTAACATTAATATTTTTTCAAATTTATACGATGATCTAAATGTCAATCATAACTTACTTATGATCAAAGATTCATAAGAATCTTTTAAGTTTTGTTTTAATTACTGTTCTTGTCTTTGGTGTTATTAGTTTATTGGTTTTTTAATTCTATTGTTTTTGTCATGTTTAGTCTTATTTAGGTTTTACTTTTTACCTCATCTATACATACATATATATATATATATACACATATATACATATATATGTATAATTCTTACTTTTTCCTTAGTCATCCTTCAGTTACAGGTATGGGTGATAGGGTGTCAAGCTCCTTTTGCAGGTTCTCATGTCTTCAGATTGCAGGATTATGGATTGCAGAGAGGCCATCAGAGTAGAGTTTTCCACTCATGATTATTTGCAGTTCCACTACTGATGCAGGATACTTTCATCTCCATTGTGACGTATTATCTTCAAGAGGATCCATTCTTCTGCTTGGCACTTCTTCCTTTGTACAGAGTCTCTAGAGCAGATCTTCCATTCAGCATCATATTCAGTTCCACTTCAGAGTAGATGCTTTTTCATTCCTTCCGATCCAGATACATGGAGCTTCCTTCTTAGTTTGTGATGCATAGAGCTCCTGATTCAGATGCATGGAGTATCATATTCTTTTGTTTTTAGGTATTTCTAACACCTTAGTATCGGGTGGTGGCCATGCCGGAACTCGATATCGGGGTGTGATGGGTGGTGGCCTTGCCGGAACTCATCTTAGGGGTACCTGATTTTTCTTTGATACTTGTATTTAGTTTTGTTACCTGCCAGACATGTTGGCAACACCTTATTATTGTGATCTATATAGTTGCATGTGTGCTCTCCTCTATTTTCAGAAGATCACACATTTTTCTCAAAAAAATATATTACAAAATCTTAATACAGGAAATTATTGTCAAGGACAAAATTTCTCGGCATTTTAACCTCAAGGACAGACCTTCAGTATTTTAGCCTGAAGGACAACTTTCTTTAGGTATCAGTTTTTACAGTTTTTAGGTATCAGTTTGTAGTTATCGGTAGCAGTTTTTAGGTATCAGTTTTGGAAGTATGTTTGTCCTTATGAATAATTTTGAAAGAATGTTTGTCCTTATGAATAATTTTTAGAAGAATGTTTGTCCATATACTTAAAATATTGAGGTTTTCTCCTTGAAGCTAAAAATATACAAATTTTTGTCCTTTAAATTAATTTCCTCATCTTAATATTACTTAAAATTAGAATACAACAAATAAACTTTTTTACAAATCGTTCTTTATTAGTTAATAAGATAAATAAGTATTCAAACTAACAAAAATAAGATATTTCAATTTAGAAATAAAAATAAATTTAGAAAAACAATTCACAAGCACCGGCTTACCTTCGTGAGAGCTATTTTGTTCACACCGGTGTGAACAAAACACGACTTTCCATTGGTTGAAATCAGCGGGCTCCATGTGGAGCCTGCTGATTTCAACCAATGGGGAGTGATGTTTTGTTCACATAGTGTGAACAAAATAACACTCTTACCTTCGTAATTTGAGAGACGATTGTAGTTGTAAATAAACATTTTTCAACCGTGTGTACAGAAACATATAACGGTAATATACATTTTGCAGTAACATGCTGAGATAACGTCGAAATGACTATTTGTCGTTTCGATAATTCACTCGTTCCATTGACCACCCATGTGCAACAACAGAGCCGTTCCAGCTGTTTGAAATAAAAATTCAAAATTACAGCCTATCCAACCGTATAATTAATACACGCGAATCTTAGCCGTTCATTTTACCCCCCCGGAACCACTCCTTCCTCTTTAAATTCCCTCCTAACCCTCTTGACAGAAAGAAAACCCACTAATTTCTTTATTTCCTAAACCCTAATCTCTCTGACCTAAAAGTTTTCATCAAAAATGAGGGAAATTTTGCACATACAAGCAGGTCAATGCGGGAATCAGATTGGATCCAAGTTCTGGGAGCTGGTGTGTGCCGAACATGGTATAGACGCTACTGGACGATACACCGGCGATTCCGAACTGCAACTCGAGAGAATAAACGTGTATTACAATGAAGCAAGCTCGAGCAGGTACGTTCCACGTGCGGTGCTGGTGGATCTGGAGCCCGGTACTATGGATGCCATCAGATCTGGTCCGTACGGGCAGATTTTCAGACCCGATAACTTTGTTTTTGGGCAGAGCGGGGCGGGCAATAATTGGGCGAAGGGACATTACACGGAAGGAGCGGAGATGGTTGATTCGGTCTTGGACGTTGTTAGGAAGGAGGCGGAGAACTGTGATTGTTTGCAAGGTATAATTTTATTTTTGATACTCGAGTATTTATGTCATTTCACGTTGGATTAATGTAAATTTGCTTATTATAGTTGGATCTGCTCATCTGCTCATCTTTATTTTTTCTGTAAATCTGGGGGTTTACTGTTATTAGCTAGTATAGCTTAGATGTGCTAGCTTTATAAGCTTATATGAGGAATCGTGTATTTCTAACTGATCAAAAGTACGAATTTTTGCAAGAAAAATTAAACAAGTCAAAGCGCCGTTAACTTGGTTTTGCGACAAGCTTTTTCTGGATATTAAATATTTGTTATGAGCTAATACATAAATAACAGCGTGGAGATTAAATGAGTAACATTCGAGTTGAAACTTGAAACACCAAAACGTTTTATGAGTACGAGCCTCATAAAAAATGGATCTCCATAAAAGTTTATTTTAATTTAACTACTGAGTATGCTTATATACTTATATTAAGTTTGTTTGTTTGGCATTAAACATTTTAGCGTATATATAAGTGTATTAGCATCGCTAAAAACATCCAAATTTACGGTACCTACCGCAATGATGTGGGAAGTGTAAAACCCATTGCTTTTAGCACCATACCGCCATATAGAATTGAAGGCACCTAGTTATTGTACTTTCTAATATCATATCATGGTATTTTGAAAATCGGGTGTTTTTAGCAGTACAATTGGCTATATTGAATAATCCGTAAGTGCTCCAATTCATTCATTATCACATATCCCAAATATTCTTCTTCACTTATTTTGTTATTTACTGTACTCATTTGATTTGAACTTATGCATTTTGTACTTTGCAGGCTTCCAAGTATGCCACTCACTTGGAGGAGGAACAGGGTCAGGAATGGGAACTCTTCTCATTTCAAAAATTAGAGAAGAGTATCCAGATAGAATGATGCTCACCTTTTCCGTATTCCCATCTCCCAAGGTTTCCGACACTGTTGTGGAGCCTTACAATGCAACTTTGTCTGTTCATCAATTAGTTGAAAATGCTGATGAGTGCATGGTTCTTGACAATGAAGCTCTTTATGATATTTGCTTCAGGACGCTTAAGCTCACCACACCAAGCTGTAAACACCTTCTTCTGCTTTCTACTCATTGTTATCTTAGGCTATTGTTAATTCAAATTAGCCATGCATATACATTTCTAACAAAGTTATTATGCTGCTTTTAAACAGTTGGGGACTTGAACCATCTAATCTCGGCAACAATGTCCGGTGCAACCTGCTGTCTCCGATTCCCTGGTCAACTCAACTCCGATCTTCGAAAGCTTGCAGTCAATCTGATCCCCTTCCCCCGACTTCACTTTTTTATGGTCGGTTTTGCTCCTCTGACCTCGCGTGGGTCCCAACAATACCATGCATTGACCGTACCTGAACTCACCCAACAAATGTGGGATGCTAAAAACATGATGTGTGCAGCAGATCCTCGTCACGGTCGCTACCTTACAGCATCTGCCATGTTCAGAGGCAAAATGAGCACAAAAGAAGTCGATGAGCAAATGATCAATGTGCAGAACAAAAACTCATCGTATTTCGTAGAGTGGATTCCTAACAATGTGAAGTCCACTGTTTGTGATGTTCCACCTACTGGGCTGAAAATGGCTAGCACTTTTATTGGTAATTCGACTTCGATTCAGGAAATGTTCAGGAGAGTTAGCGAGCAGTTTACAGCTATGTTTAGAAGAAAGGCGTTTCTACATTGGTATACTGGAGAGGGAATGGACGAAATGGAATTTACTGAAGCCGAGAGTAACATGAATGATTTGGTGTCTGAATATCAACAGTATCAGGATGCCACTGCGGATGAAGAGGAAGATTACGAAGAAGAGGAAGAGGCTGAGTATGAACAATAGTTCAGTATCTTATTTTCTTGCATTTCACTGCAAACGTTTAGTTGGCAGTTTATTATATGTTGTAATTGAATTAAAGTTTGAATTTGGTAGTTTGGAAGTTGTATTTGGGTAAAGATTTCATTGTTATTTGGTTCTTTTGGTTTTAGGGCATTCAGGGTTGCATGTTGATGTAATGGTAATGATTTTGGGTATATGACAGTAATGGTTATGTTTTATCTGAAAATTTTATCATGTTGAAACCAAATATTGTTTACGAGCGGCATATATGAAGGAAATTTTGGTTTTCATTTGTTTTGATGTTTTAATCTGATATCGTTTTGTTTGATGTTTTGCCAGTCTTAACTTTTCTGATCTTCTATTTTTGTTAGTACAGAAAATTGATGATACAATGCAAACTGAAAATACGTTAGGACTGGTTTCTGTTTGACTAAATATCATCTCAGAAGCGATCATGATGGATTATAAGTTCCATTGCAGTGTTCATTTCTTTTAAAGGTAATAATTCCTTGTTGAACTAAAATTTACCTTTAAACGTGTTTAGTTTCTGATAATGTGTTTAGTTTGCTTTCTTAATCTTTACTAGATTTACCAATTTGTTGGTGTGATATGCTTGCAGTTGCAGGCAAACTATACTTGATGACAGGCTGCTTTTTAATAATCAGGTACTTGCGGGCAAACTATACTCTTGCACTTGCAGGCAAACTATATTTAATGACAGGCTGCTCCTTTTTAATAATCAGGTACTTGCATTGCAGGCAAACTATACTCCTACCTTTTAATAATCAGGTACTATTGCTGGCAAACTATGCTTCATTTCAATATATCCTTAGCTCGTTAGCTAATTAAATTAATCATCTTCCCTATTGTTTTGTTCAAGAGTGTGCCGTACCTTAAATTTGTTGGTGCGATATTATTTACGCAAACATGAGCAAAAAATTGACTGAAATTAGTAGGTCGAGTAATTTCCCAGAAATCTTTTATCAACAGAAACACTCAATGCTATGTAGTATATTGCAGTACAAAACAGAAATACAGTAGTGGATTCATCTTTCTCAGGTTGAATCTAACACGACATTCTCCATATAAACCATTTAAGCAAAGTAGGTAAAGTCCTTGGCGTTGCATTTCATATTTCATTTATGCCAAGAATTTTTCCAATTTCTCCACTTCTTCCGTACTTCCAATGTAGAGCGGAACTCTTTGATGGATCTGCCATGTTAACAAAATTAATTTGATCGATCAGGATACAACATCACCTAAGTTTAATGTGTTGCCTTGAAGGCATTCATGTTTTATTTCCTGATCAGAAATGAATATTTTTAAATTGTATTGTTAGCCTAAATTTAAATGATCATGCTCAATGTTGCTTCAATTATTATTGATGAATGGAATCTTTGTTAGGATTCAGGGACTAGAAAGCAGACTAACTGAGTTAGCGACTTCAAATATTAAAGGTAATTTTTTTTCTTCTAATTAAACCATAATACTTTAGCATTGAAAGTATATATTTATGCTATCTAAATACCTCTTCAGGTTGGATATCCAATATCCTTTGATGCCCATCTGACCCTTTACCTCCAGCTTGTTCCACAATAAAACTCATTGGAGCACATTCATAAAGCAATCTCAGTTTACCATTCTTGCTCTTCTTGTCTCTTGGATATCCATAAATGCCTCCGTATAGGATTGTTCTATGAAAATCACCAACTAAACTCCCAATATACCTATAAGCAAAAAAATTGTACATATAAACAAACAAGGAGAGCAAAAATATGTGTGTAGTTAAAATACATGGACATACTTTACCTGGCTGAATAAGGTTTCCCTGTTGGCTCTGGGTCCTTCAAATGGTCCATGTAAGTCTTCAGTTTCTCATCCCACAACGCATAGTTTCCCTCATTAAATGAATAGATTTTTCCTGCCTTTGGTATCTTGATATCCTCGTGAGTGAGTACAAATTCTCCATACATTGGATCAAGTGTGAAAGCATACACTCCTTTTCCTATCGTGAGAACAAATATTACCGAACTTGAATACATGCAGTAGCCTGCGGCTAGAAGGTTGCTTCCAGGTTGGCATACACTTACCACACATCTTTCATGTGCTTGATCTAGCTGCATCATCAATTAGTATTCGTTAATATATCTTATAATTAACTGTTCACAAATTAACCAGTTAAGTGTTCTTACAGGGCTATCACTATCAAAGTCAGCAAGACACTCATCGTTAGGGCTATAGATTCCAAAAATAGATCCAGTTGATACAGCAGCATCAATGTTAGAAGATCCATCAAGTGGATCAAACACGACAATGTAATTGCCAGAGTAGCTTTCTTCTACTGCCACTGGCACATCCTCTTCTTCTGATGCTATTATTCCTGTTCTTCCACTTGACCTTAGGCAATTCGAAAACACCTGTAAGTTTCCAATAATTCCATTTATTAGAGATTTTGTCTGTGTATTCTGTTAGTTTTGCCTGTAGTCGAACTAGATTTATTCAGTAATCTCTTAAGCAAGTATCACATACAAATTCTAACAGAGGTTAAAAATGTTGCTGAGGCCAAAACTCCAGTGAAACTATTAAGGATGGATAACAAGAAGCTCCATCGTATATCTTGACTGTTTAAATCAAAGTTTCTGCCTGTTGCATCTCTGAAATTTGAATCCTTCATACTAAACTGAATGTGTATTTCTTGTTCATGAGCTACTTACATAGGATTGTAAAGAACACCGTTACAAAAATAACATAGGAGTATCAATTACCTCATTAGATACGACATCAAGCTTCTTCTGATCCTCGCCTTGCACGTTAACCGCACCCTGTATGCCAGTAAGATTAGAAATGCCTGCTCTCTGAACCAGTGATGCAATTTGCTTGCAAGCCATGGAAATGCTTGAAAGCACGATAGTCAACTCGGCATCGATAATTCCAGCTTGCTCTTGCTGCAATAGCCAAATGGTCAAGGTCTGTAAATCATACGTACTCTTCTTCTTTGCTGCTGCTACAGGTGTCTCAACTGAAGCAGCAGATTGAACGGTTGTGCTTCTACGTGCATTTTGAATGTTCTTTCTTCGTGATGCAAATAGCTGCGCACGAGTTGTTGTGTTTAGATGAGCAAATGATTTAGACGATGAGAGTTTTGGTAGGAGTTGAGAAGGTGTGTGCGCAGTTGCTGTTGCCATGGCTATAGAGGTGAATTTTTTTTTGATTTTTTTTTCCTACTCTGTTCTTGATTAGAAATGTGTGTTTCAATTGTTATATGTTTTGTGTTTTGGATTGAAGTTGGAGTCTGGATTGAATTTATGAGGATGGAGTTGTTTATGGTTTGTGCTACTGTTAAACATATCGAGATGATGATATTTTTGATTTCTGGGCCTTTGAATTAGAAAACTGTCTGGACTTTGAAAATAGGTATAGGTTTATCTCAGCTCTCCTCTCTAAACATTACATGCTACAACTTACAAAGTCTTTATTTTGCCTTCATATTCATATTTACCACTTCACCGATACAGGCAATGTTACCCGAAAAATCACAAGACAAAACCTAATAGAGCTTCTTATCAGAGAAAATTGTCATTAACATCATCTCCAACCATGATTGGCAATTTTTTTTTTTGTTTGATGTAATGTTGATCACATAACATAAACATGAAATTTTATCTTCAAAATGACAATGTTAATAATGATGTAATTATGATTTGGTAAAGAAATTATTAGACACTATCTAGAGCAATATTTACTTTTAGATATTTCACTTTACAATGTGATTGTGAAGTAATAAATATACATAATAGAGTAATTTTTTAGTATAAATTTTATTTACTTAGATTTAAATTAGGACACAAGATGCAGCCTTGGCGCAACGGTTAGGTCATCTGCATGGTGATCTGAACATCCAGATTCGAGTTTGAAAACAGCCTTTTCGTAATGCGAGGAAAAAACTGCGTACATTATCGATCTCCCTAGAGTCCGCTATCGTATGGGAACCTTGTACTAGGTTCCACCTATCCACCCACCCACCCCCCACCCACTAAATTTAAATTAGGACACATATTCATATTTTTTTTACAAGTACATTTGCGTTGGTGTATTTTCTTTCTTTTAAATGTGATGTTTAGAATTTAGGAAGCAGATTAGTTCACATTGTGAATTATTTCTTGACATTACATTCTGTTGGATTTGAGTATCAGTTTAACCTAAATCTCGGCGGAAGTAACATCACACATTTCCAGATTCAAAACGATGACAAACAATTTTTTAGTCATCACTACTGTTATTTTCAAACGATAGAATGAGATTCGACATCGTTCATACACCATCACACAATAATAAAAATAAAAAATTTCATTCACCATTACACTGTAGATTTTTACATAACCAAAGCAATAAAATGAGATTCGACACCATACATTTCCAAATACATAGATAATAATAATACATGATTGACACGTGATAATACCAGATAATACCACCATGCATGTTATGGGTCATAAATACTTAAATGGTTATAAACCTCGTTATTACAACTAAAAACAGCAAAGTTACACAATGGAAAACAATCTATGGATAATAGACAAGTATCTTACCTTCTGCAATGTCTTCTATAGCTTATACGTCCAAAATAGTATCCTAAAGCCTTCACTCTCAGCCCGCTCCATTTAGTGCTCGAAGTTTGTTGACGCCAAAAGTGGCACAACACCCAAAAGCTTGTGAAAATATTGAGATCCAGCAAAAAATATCAAAAAAGTAAAAAGAACATCAAATTTTTTATAGTGGTTCGGCAATCTCTGCCCTATGTTTACTTTATATTTTGTTTATTAGAGGTTTCAGAGTCACTAGTGCAAGAGGTTTAATGATCTAAAGCCTTGAACAATAATCAGTAGCTTTCTAAGCGACTCTAATGGAGGAGTGATAAGAGATGAGGAAGGAGAAGTACCAAAAGTCTCATTCCTGGTTGTCTTAGGTTCTGTATTTCTAGTGGAATTCGTCAGTAGAATCGAAGGTCCACGAAACACAAGATCCAGATCCAAGCTCATAGGTATAGGAGAATGGTAGTCAGCCCCATCAACAATTGAAACCACTCGGCACCGAGAGGTTCCTCTCGGTACCGAAAGATACGTGTTGGTGGAAATTTTCCCTTTCTCTTCCATTCTGCTTCCTATCTCCGATCCCTTACGTTACAAACGTCTTTCCTTGAAGATGGATTTATTCTTGATAATCTTCTTGATACTGCTTGTCTTTTCCTGCTTTTTCTGCTTTCTTTTCGAAAATCCCTAGAATTGCTCGTGTATCTCTTGAGAAAAGCACTTCATTGCAAACATTTGAGGTATTGCTTCAAGTACAAGTGTTTTAGGGGTCCAAAGTGGAGTAAAAGCCGAGTGGTTTTGCTTGGTACCGAGTGGTCCACTTTGCTTCTTTTTCCTTAAAACTTGTTGAGTATGATCTTCTTGCTTTTCCAAACATGTTCACATGTCTATGAATCATTTTGTCTTCATCTTGACGTTCTAATTCCAATTGAAAATCCACTTGGTTAAAAAGCCGGCTAACAAATTATAAAGGGAAAAGAAACAAAAAAAGTGCGTTTGAAATCTAGCTTGATGTGAATAATATTAGTCATCATGTATAATGATAATATTATGTAGCGAGACCAAGCTGCAAAAAGAACGAGTTTTCCTCTCATTAGTGTTTTCCGCATAAAGAAGAAAGCCAATTTTTAATGCATAATTTTAATCTTATGAAGAGAATAATAACGTTATTTACAAGTGGAGTCATATGAATATGTCCGTTTATCCAATAGAATTCCAATGTCACACCCTCCTTTTGATGTCCATTTTTGTTTTTTTATGTTTTAAAACATTTTTGCATAAGTTAAGGACCGGTAGCTCAAGTGGCAAGTGATATGATGTTGTAGACCGATATGCTAGTGGTCATGGGTTCGCATTCCTAAGAAATCAAAATGAGTGCTCCTTGAATAAAGTATCATTCTTATTATCAACCCAAAAAAACATCTTTCTATGATAATGTATTACAAGGTTGCTGATGCCAACTACACAGTTATTAAGTGCTTAACAAGTCAACTAGCTTTCCTAGGTTGACTCGAAACCTATTAGATTAACCTAAATCTATATGTCGGAGTATATCAACACTTTCATCCCATACACGTATCATATATCCTTATGATGAAAGGAAAACGTTGTGAGTGTCGCCACTTAATCGTGTCGACCCCAAATTTAGCCATCTCATCAAGACCATTGACCTTGATAATCGATAGACTAACTGCTACAACGCGAGACACTACCTCATCGTCAGTCTAAACTGTTTAACATGATTTTATAAATGTTGAACAAGTCATTTAATTACGATCAATATTAACATCATAAAACATTTAGACCTTCCAGATACCTTGGACGCCATTCTACTCATGCAAGAGTTATTCCCGATCATGCCCAAAATTTGAACAACCCTAGTTGGTTATCAAATACCAAATCTCCGGTGTCACAATATTGTGATGGCACATGAGTGAGTACATCGTAATAACATAATAAATAAATTTAAAATATTGTTTAACATATGCAAGTGAATATACATGAACGAGAATACAACTAATGATGTTAGTCAAATCTATCGTAAGCTACCAAGCATATATATAGTATATCCATCCAAATTAACAATTGTAATCAAACAGACAATAGTGTAGAAGACCAAACATCTTGGTCGTAGGCGATACATAAACATCCAAAAGGATAACGTTGCTCACAGGGGAAAGTTTCTGCTATTAATTACCCATCTCATATAGGTCGTTGTTTACGAGTTACTACTCTCATTTAATTATACTAATTAAAGACGAATAACAAAGAGCAACACAATATGGTAAAACCAAACCTTTATTCACTCGATAAATTTTAAGTGTTTTTATCCCTCTAAATTATATAATTGATTACTTACACTCTACCATTTTTATAGTAAAGCAATTTTAATTCTTAGTTTATTTAATCATGTCTAGATCATTCGATACCTATCATTTCATACTTCGCAGCGCATTAGATTGCATCAAATTTTGAGCTTCTGAATATCCGAACTCTTTAATTGATCATGCATCGATTTTACACCTTGAATGAGAATTCTCACACATACAGATTGATATGAATGAAAGATCTTTTTCCTTATTCGACATTTTTGGTATCTTTCCAATGGTATAAATTTCGTAAAAATTTACCACTACCTTCCAAATTTCATTTGGATATGGCTAATTAGGACCTTCATTTGTAACTTGCAATCCGTTGCTCGACGATCTAAATATAACACTGAATTTGTCTCGAGGTTAATTTTATATATGTGGAGGTCGATCGTTGGAAGGATTCACTATTCGACAACAAATCGGGTTTGAAGTCTCTGTTTTCACTATTCGTTGGTCGTCAATTACGGTGATGATGGTGCCAACTACGGGTCTGGTTATGCCCATTTTTACTTGTCGTTGCAGTAGCGGTGGCCGCTTGCTATGGAACATGGATGATAACAGTTTTAGGTTCAAAGTCTTGATGCAAATTTCGTTTATTGTTTCCTTGCTCCTCGATGGCGATGCAAATTACCATGAAACCTCCCGAGGACGAAACCTCTCGATGAAAAAATATAGGTCGGTTGTTGCTATATTTTGAGGAGAAAGACTATTGTATTTATCACAATATATCTACCGTATTTCTGGAAACCACCTTTCTGTAAAAGTGTGTCATCACATGTTTTCAGCACCAATTATGCTACTTTAACCGGCTGATTAATCCACATTTTTATATGAAACAAATTATTACCACCCCCTAATTTCCTCATGTTGGATTTTAGATCCGTGTATCTCTAGTCCTTCACTCTTGGTTGTTCAAGCAAGACCCTTTCAGCTTCAACTACCATAAGTTGTAAAATTTTGATTATTTTGTCATTTTCTGGTTGCATTTTCGTAATTAACTTAAGAATTCTGCATTTCAGTCTTACCAAAAAGCCCACATAATAATTCAATTAATTATTTAATAAAAGACACTATTTCCACATGTTTCAAATCAAATAAATTAGGAAAGCCCTAAAAAAATCTAGAAAATTTCTTAAAAATGTTATATCATATTTTACACAATCTTTCATATTCAAGAGATCATAATCATCTTTGAGGATTTTAAATTATTTAGCTTTTGAAATTACTTAAACTTGCACCTAAAAATTCTTACAGATTGGTTAAATTCTTATATTATGTTATACTAAAAGCACATCTCTGGAACCGTGTTGCAAATAATACATAAAATTCAAGAGGTTATAAGAATATTAATTGGGTTTAAGAGTAAAACACTCAATACTTTCATCGGTTCTCCCTAAATAAATAATTAACATCATTTATACGATTAAATAAATCTAAAAATATTCCAAAAATCATCATCAAAGCGTGAAAACAAATTTTCATAACCATAAAATAATGTAATGATGGAATTATTGCTCATGGATACAATTAAAAATGAGAAGGGGTGCCTCTTTAAACCTCTCTTTAGCTAAAACAAGGTATTTTCCTTTTTAGGGAATTTAAGTGGGAGGACATGAAAATGAAGAAAGCTTTTAGTGTATGGTGAATGAATGAAGAAAGTATGGAATGAAAGGTTAGGCCAATTTTGAATGGGGTGGACCTTGATTCATTAGTTACCCAACATTTTATTCTTACCACCTCTTCACCAACATTGCATACAAATAATCACTCTCTATATTATTAAAATCTCCATAACAACTTATGTTTCTTCACACTAATTTAACCTTTACATTACAAAGTGCTTACTACATTTTGTTAGCAAATTCCCTAAGTGTTATCATACTTAATTAAATAATTAAGTGGTTTACCAATTTAATAAATTTTACATTTCTTTCCAACACCAGTCACAGTGATTAGGCATTTCGGATTTATTCTTTGAGATAATAAGTTCGAATTGCATAGCATGATTTGAACCGCTAGACATATATTGACTTGTAATATGCTATATACAATTTAAAACCTATAGTACAATTGTGTAATACCACCTAAGTACCCGATTTTTTTTAAAATTTTTTACATTCCCTTTATTTTCCCATTTCTCCACATTGTTGCTACATCATAATCTATCGTATAAATAATGCAATAGAATAATTAATTTAATGTTGGTATGATATACAAAAAATATGGAGTACTACATGTGTAACAACCCGCATATTTTACGATTGTATATTTAAATGTTTTATTTAAATATAGCATCGTTAGTCGGATTCAAGTCCGAAATGTCACTTTTTGCAAACAGTCGAATTAGGACTCGAGACTACTTCCATTGAGTCCAAAATAGCGTTTGCGACCTTTTTGAGTATAAACATCGATATGTTTGGAGTTGAGTGAATTTTGCTATTTTTCACTTAGGGCTTTGGGCTTGGGTTTGGGTTTTAGCCCACTAACCCAACTCATCTTATATCCTAACTCTACCCCCTCTCCTCTTCATTCATTCTATTATTTTCCTAACACTTCAAGCTTTAAAAAAATGGGGGAAGAGATTGGAAATTAAAATTCCAAACCCTAGTTTGATTTGCAAATTCAAGTTCTAGCTCCAAAATGAGAAGCTTAGGTAAGCATCCTCTTCTTCTTCTCCATCTCAATCTCTCTCCAATTTTAGAAATTTCCTAAGACCTAACTTAGGAAATATTCGTTGTAATCTTAGATTGGAGCTTCTAGAGTTGAAGTTGAAGTGTGATTGATCTTTCTTTTGATTTCAAAGCTTCTCATACGTGTTTTTGGGTTTAAAGGTGAGTTCTTTAACTCACATCACGTCTGTAGCTATCATTGTTGTTAGGTATGAATTCCTAACATTTGTGCATATTCATTTGCTTTTGATTTGAATTGATTTGGTGAATTTTCCAATTTTTGGTGTTTTGGTCCAATTTTATGAAAATCCTTCTATGGATATTTGGATATTGATATTTGGGGTGTATCGAAGAGCCTTTAAGGCTGGGTTGTCGCTTGGCGTAAATCCTTAGTCATCGTTGCTCGTCCGATCGCTTCCGATACGTTTTGGCCACTTTGGCCTAGGCAAATTGTTGCCCAGACCAGGTGACCAGACGTTTGGTGACCAAGTCCAAACGTCTGGTTAGGACCTGGAGCAAAAATATATGCATGCAGATTAATAAAAAAAAGGCAGAGACTAATTTCAGACGTCTGAATTATAATTTCAGACGTCTGAAAGGGTTTCAGACGTCTGGATTGCCAAACCAGACGTCTGGAAGGGTTTTTCTGGAATTTCCAAAACCTAAATCCAGACGTTTGGATGGACCCCCCAGACGTCTGGAACTGGGTATTTTTGCCTATTTAGGCTTTTCTTGATTGAATTTCCATTGTTTATCGATTTTAGTTGCTCCGATTAGTTGTTATCACTTTTATCGACTTTGATGACTTCTTTTTCGGGATTTTTGAGAATATCCATTTTAATTGATTTGGTATCGATTTCTTTGGATTTAATTCACGTCTTCGTATGTGAATCTTTGGACTTAAACTCTTTCATCAAAATGCTTTTGACACTATTTTAAATATAAAGCTTGTTTTCAAAACCGTTTTCCAATCTATTAGTATATACAAACCTTTACCTCATTCGTGTCAGAAATCTAATTAAACGGCTTAGTAAAACAAGTGGTATGAAACGCTTGCGTTTACTCCGTCGGTTAATTCTTGGACTTGTTCGATTGAACTCTTGTGACAATTTTCGAGTGGAAATCTACAATCTGTTCGTAAATATTTAAGTTAAGCTAGTGGTTATGGGACATGAAGCTAAACTCATTTATTTACTAGCTTAGTGTAATCGACACTTCTTGATGATCGGTGATGATCATTTTATAATTTAGACTAGCGATGTGCGATGTCTCTTTGTCCGCGTGGGGGACTGTACCCCGTTCTGTTGAGCTTCATCTCATTTTTATAGGCTAGCGACCTATGGTTTTATGGAGTTCGGTTCATCGGACGTTCGCTGTACTACGTCGTTGTTCCGTATTATTTGAGTTTGGTTCATCGGGCGTTCGCTGTACTACGTCGTTGTTCCGGATTATTTGTGTTCAGGTTCATCGGGCGTTCATTGTACTACGTCGTTGTGCCTGATTATTTGAGTTTGGTTCATCGGGCGTAACGCTGTACTACGTCTATGTTCTGGATTATTTGAGTTTCTGGTTCCTCGGGCGTTCGTTGTACTACGTCGTGGCACCGGCTCTATGGTTAGCGACTCATTTGTGATGCACGTGTTGGTGAGTTTTCATGCTCCCGTTTGTGATAGGCCTTCCCCCTTTTTGTGATTTCTGGATTTCTAGTTGATGATTTCTAGAATTTGTGTTTCACCAATTTTCGTGGATTGACATTGATATGCTTTGTCAATATTTGTGTTTTGGTGAATTATTTAAAGAATATGTGATTCTTTTTGGTGCTTTGAGATTCTTGAGATATTGTATGACTTTTGTTGATATTTGATGTATACTTGACACAGTATGACATTTTTGTTATAATACGTTTTTGGTCATATCTCTTATCCTATCTCATTTTATCTGATAATTATAGCTATACTGATCCGTTTATTATTTTCTTCTTAAATAATACTCGGGTCAGATCGAGATATTTCAGGTGCTTCTGCTTGACTTCTTATCAGGGTCCGTCACCTGACTTTTGGCTAACTACTTTAGATTAGTAGTTTTTGTTATTATACATTTGAGATATAGACTCCTTGATGTATAATTATTCTTTTGTCTAGCACTTGTATCTATTCTTTTCTGATGTAGTGGATCTTATTTGACCACTACTTTGATGTACACTTCTATGTGTTATATTCATATCCGTTTCCGCCTTTGTGATATGAATATCTGTGACTGATTTGTGTTATGTTTATTTCTATATTTGTTTCCGAAGTCCATATGCCACTGAGTGGTAGCTTTGAGTTTGTATTTGATATGTCGGATTTCCTCTTGAGATGAAATGTAAGTTATTATCTGACATATTGGTACTCGCACAAAGCAATTACACAGATGGTCGCTCCTCAACAACCTTATTCTTCGTGCTAGTCGACGGCATTACCCCGTAGTGTCCTTGGCTAGTGTGAGTATAGAGGTGGGGCATCACAACATGGTATCGGAGCCAAACTTCGGAACAATATAGAATAATCTAGCAAGGATCATTGTCCTAAGTCTTTCTTAGGAATCGTGCTATAGGATTTAATTCGAGTCTTCGTACCGTTCTATCCAATTTCTTTTTATGATGCCTTGTTTTATCAATCAAGTTTGTTTGATATTCATTTTGTGAATAACATTTTTCCTCTTCTTTCTTTCTTTCTTAAAGAAGAGAAATGGTTAGATCTGGCAGTCCTAGCGCTGGTCAATCCAGTAGCCCTTCTCTGGATGGCGTGTTCATGTCTGCCCAACAACTTTTGGATCTTGTAAAGAATCAAAGGTTTATACGTGCTTTGAGTAAAATCCCCAAAAAGGTTTTACCTCTGAAATTAGAAGTGCCTTTCGACCAGTTTGTTGATATCACTCTTCGACAAGAAGAGACCGATAAAGAAAGTGATGTTGAAGTTGTGGATGCCAAACAAAACTTCAACATCAACAAGAAGCGGCGTATTAAGTTCAAAAGCCCTAATCCCAACAAGAAAGGGAAACAGGCAATTTCGGTAGCAAAGACTCCTACCACTAATCGTGGACGATGCTACAATTGTGGTTCTACGGACCATTATGCAAATAAGTGTCTAAAACCTCTTACTTGTCGCTATTGCAAAGGTTTAGGTCATCTTTTATCTTCATGTCCCAAACTTCAAAGTAGGAGAGAGGGAAAGCTGAAGGTTGTGCAAGCTTCTACTAGCACCTCTCTTGGTCAAGGTATTTCTCATTCTATCCTTGACGATATTTGTTTTGTGATTATCTTATTCGAGTTCCTTTTGATTTGGGTTCATCTCATTATTTTATATCAAAAGAACTTGTTGATTCTTTTTCTTTAAATATTATGGGCTTGATGACTTCACCGAGAATTGCGAATCCGGTTGGTGGATCCGCAACACTCAGTTTACTTTGTGAAAATGTCGAGATTATTTTAAGTGATTATTTCTTTCGAGCCGATTTGCATGTTATGCGTTACTTAGGCTTCGAAATTGATTTTTTTTGGAAAGATTTGGCTTGATCATTATGAAGCCCACATCCTATGTCCTGAGCGGACTATCTATCTTCGACATCCTTAATCTGTTAAGCATATTTCTATTGTTCTTAATGATTTTGATTTCCAAATTCGGTGGCATCATTTTATTCTTTAAACCCACTTGATGAGGAAAGTGTTATTTCTCTCATTCAAGTAGTTTGTGAATTTTCCGGTATTTTTGAGATTTGTCTTAGGATTATCACCTAAGCAATTTATTGTGTGGTGCTAAGGTCTTTTCAGCTTGACCTTGCCATCGGTTTTCATCAGCTACGAGTTGCGGAGGATAGCATTCCACTTACCTTATTCCGCACTCGTTATGATTCTTGTGAGTGGTTCGTTAAGTCATTCGGTTTGACGAACCTTCTACCTTATTTCATCCATCTTATGAATCGAGTATTCTACGAATATCTCGATGAGTTTATCCTTGTATTTATTGGTTATGGATGAAAACAACAATTTAAAATTTGCAAATATTTTTAATAAGATATTTATAAGTATGATTGGATTTTGTTCTTAAAACGAACAAAGAATATTTATAAATTTTATAAAAGGTATGTTTATCAAATAGAAGATGATTTTGTGTTATTTTGCCCATTAAGTGCTTTAAGAATTCTGGTCGGTGCGCTTGATCAACGTTATCGATAAGAATCTCCTAAACGCTATGATGAGACAGTCAAACACGGTAAATTGACTTGTAATAAGTAAATTTTTCTAAAAAGATGATTACACAAAGTTAATTATAATTTTGAATGTCTTAGCTTTTCGGGAAAGAGGATTATTTAAAAGAACTCCTTTCCGATGCTTCTATTCTTGTGATTCCCGATGGGAATCAAGACTTTATTGTTTTTACCGATACTAGTCATATTGGTTTGGGTATCATTCTCTTGCATAGGGAATGTGTTATCACATATGCTTCGTGACAATTAAAGCTTGTCGAGACTAGATATGCCACTCATGATCTAGAGCTCGCGGCCATTGTTTTTGCTCTTAGAATTTGGCGTTATTATCTTTTGGGAGAGAAATTTGTTCTCTACACCGATCATAAATCTTTGAAGTATTTATTTTCTCAAAAGGAACTTAATTTGCATCAACAACGTTGGCTCGAGTTCCTTGCATCTTATGATCTTGATATTCTTTGTACTCCGGAAAAGGGTAATCGTGTTGCCGATGTCCTTAGCCGTAAGCAACAAGCAGTTGTTTCAATGATGATATCCGAATGGAATGATCTCGAGACTTTGTCCACTTGTGAGATTCGAGATCGTGAATCCAATTCATGTCCATCTCTTGTTTTGTGTAGCCTTGAGGCTCGTCCTTCTCTTTTGGACCGTACCTCTTTTGGCTAAACTCTATGTCAAAGAAATAGTTAAATTGCATGGAGTTCCTACTTCTATCGTTAGCAATCGTGATCCATTATTTTACTAGTGGATTTTTGGTAAGGTCTTCAAAAGCTTTGGGAACAAAGCTTAATTTTAGCACCGCTTATCATCCTCAGTCCGATGGACCAACCGAGCGTGTGAATTAAACTCTTGAAGATCTTCTTCGTGCATGTGTTCTTGATTTTTGTGGAAGTTGGGAAGATCATACTCTTGTTGAGTTTTCTTCCAATAATAGCTTCCAATCTTGTATTGGTATGGCACCTTTCGAGGCTCTCTACGGAAGGCCATGCCGATTTTCTTCGTGTTGGCTTGAAGCCGGTGAGAAGTTGGTTTTAGGTCCAGATTTTATTGGTGTTCATTTGTGTTTCACCTATGATGGGTGTTGTGCATTTCAGTTGATCGGAAAAATTAGCACCTCGATATATTGGCCCATTTCCCGTCATCGAACGTATTGGTTCTATGGCTTATTGCCTTTATTTACCGGCTCAATTTTCTGCTATTCATGACGTTTTCCACGTCTCTCAAGTACGGAAATACCTTAGGGATTCCGATCCTATTCTTGAGCCCGGTGTAATTGAAGAAATTGAAGTTTCACCGAATTTGACTTATGAGCAACATTCTATTCGTATCATTGCTTCGGAGGTTAAACGCCTTTGAAATAAAGATGTTCTTCTTGGGAAAGTTCAATGGTCCTCAAATCCTAAGGATTTCTCTTGGGAATCTTGAGGATTCATCGAGCAAACACATCCGGACTTACTCTTTCATGCTCTTTATGGTGAACTTCTTATTTCAAATTTTCTTTTGTGTTGATATGCTTTTATGGTTGTTACTCTTTATTTTCCTCTTAATTATAGCGAGGACGCAATTTCTTTAAGGAGGAGAGTCTGTAACAACCCGCATATTTTACGGTTGTATATTTAAACGTTTTATTTAAATATAGCATCGTTAGTCGGATTCAAGTCCGAAATGTCACTTTTTGCAAAAAGTCGAATTAGGACTCAAGACCACTTCCATTGAGTCTGAAATGGCATTTGTGACCTTTTTGAGTATAAACATCGATATGTTTGGAGTTGAGTGAATTTTGCTATTTTTCACTTAGGGCTTTGGGCTTGGGTTTGGGTTTCAGCCCACTAATCCAACTCATCTTATATCCTAACTCCACCCCCTCTCCTCTTCATTCATTCTATTATTTTCCTAACACTTCAAGCTTTAGAAAAAAATGAGGGAAGAGATTGGAAATTAAAATTCCAAACCCTAGTTTGATTTGCAAATTCAAGTTCTAGCTCCAAAATCAAAGAGAAGCTTAGGTAAGCATCCTCTTCTTCTTCTCCATCTCAATCTCTCTCCAATTTCAGAAATTTCCTATGACCTAACTTAGGAAATATTCGATGTAATCTTAGATTGGAGCTTCTAGAGTTGAAGTTGAAGTGTGATTGATCTTTCTTTTGATTTCAAAGCTTCTCATTCGTGTTTTTGGAGTTAAAGGTGAGTTCTTTAACTCACATCTACGTCTATAGCTATCATTGTTGTTAGGTATGAATTCCTAACATTTGTGCATATTCATTTGCTTTTGATTTGAATTGATTTGGTGAATTTTCCAATTTTTGGCGTTTTGGTCCAATTTTATGAAAATCCTTCTGTTGATATTTGGATATTGATATTTGGGGTGTATCGAAGAGTCTTTAAGGCTGGGTTGTCGCTTGGCGTAAATCCTTAATCGTCGTTGCTCGTCCGATCGCTTCCGATACGTTTTGGCCACTTTGGCCTAGGAAAATTGTTGCCCAGACCAGGTGACCAGACGTCTGGTGACCAAGTCCAGACGTCTTGTTTGGACCTGGAGCAAAAATATATGCACGCAGATTAATAAAAAAAAGGCAGAGACTAATTTCAGACGTCTGAAAGGGTTTCAGACGTCTGGATTGCCAAACCAGACGTCTGGAAGGGTTTTTCTGGAATTTCCAGAACCTAAATCCAGACGTCTGGATGGACCCCCCAGACGTTTGGAACTGGGTATTTTTGCCTATTTAGGCTTTTCTTGATTGAATTTCCATTGTTTATCGATTTTAGTTGCTCCGATTAGTTGTTACCACTTTTATCGACTTTGATGACTTATTTTTTGGGATTTTTGGGAATATCCATTTTGATGGATTTGGTATCGATTTCTTTGGATTTAATTCACGTCGTCGTATGTGAATCTTTGATGATTGATTGTTTCTACAATCATTTTTGTTATTTGTCACTTCTAAATACAAAGGTTTCTATACTAGTAGTAAATACTTAAACTCTTTCATTAAAATTCTTTCGACACTATTTTAAATATAAAGCTTGTTTTCAAAACCGTTTTCCAATCTATTAGTATATACAAACCTTTACCTCATTCGTATGACAAATCTAATTAAACGGCTTAGTAAAACAAGTGGTATGAAACACTTGCGTTTACTTCGTCGGTTAATTCTTGGACTTGTTCGATTGAACTCTTGTGACAATTTTCGAGTGGAAATCTACAATCTGTTCGTAAATATTTAAGTTAAGCTAGTGGTTATGGGACATGAAGCTAAACTCATTTATTTACTAGCTTAGTGTAATCGACACTTTTTGATGATCGATGATGATCATTTTATAATTTTGACTAGCGATGTGCGATGTCTCTTTGTCCGCGTAGGGGACTGTACCCCGTTCTGTTGAGCTTCGTCTCATTTTTATAGGCTAGCGACCTATGGTTTTATGGAGTTCGGTTCATCGGGCATTCGCTGTACTACGTCGTTGTTCCGTATTATTTAAGTTTGGTTCATCGGGCGTTCGCTGTACTACGTCATTGTTCCGGATTATTTGTGTTCAGGTTCATCGGGCGTTCGTTGTACTACGTCGTTGTACCTGATTATTTGAGTTTGGTTCATCGGGCGTAATGCTGTACTACGTCGATGTTCTGGATTATTTGAGTTTCTGGTTCCTCGGGCGTTCGCTGTACTACGTCGTGGCACCGACTCTATGGTTAGCGACCATGGGTTAGCGACCCGTTTGTGATGCACGTATTGGTGAGTTTTCATGCTTCCGTTTGTGATAGGCCTTCCCCCTTTTTGTGATTTCTGGATTTCTAGTTGATGATTTCTAGAATTTGTGTTTCACCAATTTTCGTGGATTGGCATTGATATGCTTTGTCAATATTTGTGTTTTGGTGAATTATTTAAAGAATATGTGATTCTTTTTGGTGCTTTGAGATTCTTGAGATACTGTATGAATTTTGTTGATATTTGATGTATACTTGACACAGTATGACATTTTTGTTATCATACGTTTTTGTTCATATCTCTTATCCTATCTCATTTTATCTGATATTTATAGCTAGAATGATCCGTTTATTATTTTCTTCTTAAATAATACTCGGGTCAGACCGAGATATTTCAGGTGCTTCTGCTTGACTTCTTATCAGGGTCCGTCACCTGACTTTTGGCTAACTACTTTAGATTAGTAGTTTTTGTTATTATACATTTGAGATATAGACTCCTTGATGTATAATTATTCTTTTGTCTAGCACTTTTATCTATTCTTTTGTGATGTAGTGGATCTTGTTTGACCACTACTTTGATGTACACTTCTATGTGTTATATTCATATCCATTTCCGCCTTTGTGATATGAATATCTGTGACTGATTTGTGTTATGTTTATTTCTATATTTGTTTTCGAAGTCCATATAGCCACTGTGTGGTTGCTTTGATTTTGTATTTGATATGTCGGATTTCCTCTTGAGATGAAATGTAAGTTATATTATCTGACATATTGTACTCACACAAAGCAATTACACAGATGGTCGCTCCTCAACAGCCTTATTCTTCGTGCTAGTCGACGGCATTATCCCGTAGTGTCCTTGGCTAGTGTGAGTATAGAGGTGGGGCGTCACAACATGCTCCCCCATTATAGGAATTTAATCCCTAGAATTCAAATGATTTATTATAAAAGCATAATAAACATATACACATGTGACATTGGCACATGTAACCAAACATTCACTAGAATGACTACTATACAAAAGTATATACTACGTAGGTCATACATCAAATAATTCGAGTTAAGTCTCTTTGATCATATCCTTAGTTTCTCAAGACAATCCCAACCATGGTTACTTCATTGGACTTTCATAAACTTAGCTTCATATCTTGATCCACAATGCAAATTGGTAGTTGTTGACTAGAAATTTTGTCAACCTTGAAACTGTGATAAGTGGTTGATATTAACAAAGGTTACTTATTAATACCATGATTAACAAATTAAAAATAAGATAAAGGTTTAGTGAATGCTAAAACAAGCAAAGAGACATGATTTAGAGTGGTTCGATCTAGGATGATCTATATCCACCTGGGTAGTAATTTCTATTGCTTTGAGTTTTATGTTACAAGTTCTTGATTATAAGAGATAATAATAAGAGCAATAAATAAAAAATAGATCCTTGTACAAGTGTATTCAACGCTGTATTTATAGCAACTGAAATCTAGTTTGGATAGTTCAAATGGATATGCCAATCCCCAAATTTCCTCTCAGCTGTTAATGGCGTTGAACGATTCAGATGTGGACCAGCAAGGATGCCAACTGGGTTAAATGGTCCAGATGATCGCTAACTAGTGGGCTATACCAAAGCATACTGTAGTCAGATAGGGCGGCATGTGGATAAGGAGTTTGAACAATAATGTCGTTGCCACGTGGACAACGAAGAGCGTGGAGTAGTTGTTGCATAGTGCCGCTTTTGTAGATGAACATCGTCATATATGTCAATCTTTTTAGGGAACACTGACTTTAGTTATGGATTTTTTTGGAAGAGTTGGCTAGGTACTTTTGGCAAAGGCCTTCTAAATCAAGACAAAACAAGGGATACAGGGCAGACGGACCCTCGGTAGGTTGTGGGATAGTGAGGACACTAAGGCGTGGAGAGCAATGTTTGGACGGGCCATTGTTTATTGGGAATTTTGACTAATATAGCAGCTATCTAGAGCCTTTTTATCATGAGGGAAGTGTTGTTTTTCGTGGTTCGCTCAAGCATTTATATAGAAAATGAGGCGAGCATGTTGAGGCCCAGGCTATATAGGCAAAGCGTGATCATTGGGAAACTAGTGGGTCAATATGTTTATTATTTTGTGAGAAAGACGGGAAACATTTTTCCCTCCAAGTCTGCTTCTATGGGTAGAGGAGATCTTGTCATTTATGCATTTAATGCTATCGACATGTTTTGTTTTCTTAATTATCGTGGCTTTAGTTTTCAAGATGACTCGGAGATGGTTCAATGAATGTACAGTGGATTTGATGAGGTAATCCATTTTACCTTGACGAGGTAATCCAACTTTTTCAACTCTCTCTTCGATACAATCAGTAAGCGATCTTTTTCTCTTTGCTCTACAATGTTTAATGGCTATTCTGTTCATATTTTTCTTTTAATGATTGGGTTTTGTTGAAAAAAATGTTGTTCTTCCTCCTTTTTCTCTTGTTTATTCGCCTGAGATAAAGCATTCTAGGTTGCACGATGTCCTTGAGAACTGGTGCTGATCGGTTGACGTTGAGGAGTCGACGTTAATAAATTAACATTAGAAAGTTACCCTATCACCCGAATAAGTTAAGTTGGTATGCAAGAATCACTGAACTGCCCCTTCCCTCGATTAGGAAGAAGACGCTATTTTGTGTTGTGGGCCTTGACCCATATGTAGTAGTAAGTTAAACATGTAAATGATGTGGGCCACATGGCTCACTTAAGATAGTAATGAGTTTAGGCGAGAGGCCTTGTATCTCGGTTGACCCTATGCTCATGGGGCATTCTTGGGGGGTACGCCGAAGTTTGGGTCGGCCATGTGTGAATTGGGGGAACCTTGCCCCTAAGTCTGGTGTACCCTTATGCCCTCGACGAGGTATTTCAGTAACTAGATTGTTTAATAATTATAGATGGCTAGAGTAAAGAAAACCATCGATCGGGCCTCCTCCAACGAGCGTACTTTTATGGTTAGTCCAAAAAGTCATAAGGACAAGGATGACTTAGCAAGTACTCTAGTTTAGTATGGGCCGCTAGGGATTAAGCCTCTTTATCCCTTTGTCGTAGATAGGCCCAAACAACCCCCGACCAGTTACTTGCCTGGTCACTTCCATATATGCGGTGAAGGGAAACACTTCCTCTTCACCTTATTTCATTTGCTTCTTGAATGACCGCCAAATGACCCTTGTACAAATCTCTTCCAACAGCTATAGTCCCCTGATGGGGCTGTATATTGGTTGCTATAACTTGGGATACCTGAGCCCATCCTCCTTTTCATTAGACATATGTTCAAGCTGTCAAAGCAGGCTTATGCCTCCATCAGCTGGTACTACCATCTTCAAGCCTATAGACTTCCACCTTTATTCTACAGCCTACAACACAAGGTGTCGGGGCAGCAAGACCACTATGTTTATGTGTCAGTGACCATCAACCCACTCTCCTAGTGCGGGCGTTCTAGGCCCCAGGTACATAAGATATCCTAAATTTCTTTCCAATCCATGCCTATAACTTCTCATTCAATGCAGTGACCCTTACTAGAACCGAAGAGGGCCAAGCTATCTCCATAGATTATCACAAGCAGAGAGCAAGGATAGAGCACACATTAAGAAACATGGCCATCATATTGATGGAAGAGAACCTATATCGAGTTGGGCTGCTTGGGCCTGGCCAATCCATAAGAATAATGGAAGGAGTCCCTCGGCTCCCAAGGAGTAGACCGGCGGTGGCGCCAACTAGTGTGGTGATAAAGATGCCCCCAAGCGACCATGGTGGATGCGATGAAGGAGGATGAGGCCACAAAGACTGATCTAGTAGGACCCTGGCTTGGACAACCAGGGGGAAGAGGGTGAGTGGTAGACATTTGATCCTTAGTTTTGGGAAAATTCAAAGCGAGAGATGTGAAGGACAGCCTTCGGCTAGAAGGGCTTGTGAATGGGGGCCTTGGTTGTTGGCAAAGTCTCATGGTCATCCAATAATATAAGTACCCCTGAAACACCCGAAGCGGAGAGGAAAGATTAGTGGGAGAAAGCTCCAAACAAGTCGGAGAGCACATGCTCCACCACCGAGTCCCTCTCACCCCAGGGTCCCATTGACATGAAACACCCAACACCGTCCCACTCGGCACACAAACCTCCAAACGGGAACAAACTAGCAATACGAAACAGGGTCTCCCCTATCCCCCTCACTAATTAGGAGGAGGTGGCAAAGCCAAGTAGAGGGTAGATCCATTTAGTCTGCCAAATAATCAATAGCCTTAATCATTTTTATTTATAGTCAACAAACACTTTTCCTTTTATTTGCAGTGGTGTAGTTCAACTTTGTCGAGTTGGGCAACTCTGTTAGTGTTGAGAACGCCTCCTTATAGACCACTCAAACATAGCCCCGGGGAACTACCGACTCTCAAAAATAGACAATCCCTCTGCCCCAGCAAACACAACTGGAAAGCTCTACATAGTGTACCAATATCATATCGCCCTCAGTGCTCCCTCTGTAACACCAACTCAACATCCATTACATTTACCTACCTAGGGCCTTTGTTGGGCTAGACTAAATCCGCTTCAAGGGGTGATGAACTGGAGAGGATCCAAAAAGCTTTAGCGTGGGGGACAAATTTTTAGTTTTCCTAGGAGGTAGAGTTGCTTGGGTACCAACAGGAAGTGATTGGGGCCATCGGCTTGTCGATGGTGAAGGTGGTGAATGAAACAGGCCTACTTGGGTTGCTTTAAGCCTTGGTTGGGATATCCTCGGAAATCCTGGCATAAGCAGGCATGCCTAAGTCTATGTGGCCTAACCACTCTACTGTGTCGGTATTGGATGCCAACACTAGATAGGCTTTCTTGGTAAGGTACTTTAAATTTAGGTTCCTTTATTTAGTTGTTTTTTATCATTCTTTACTTCTATAGGCTGGGAGCACCTCCACATACGCCAAGATGTCGTGGTGTTGAAGAAGCGCACAATGAAGGAGGCCACGACTTGGTGCTTGGCTAAAGAGTAACATGTGGGTGTTGAGAGGTGGGCTATAGAAGCAGAAGCAACATGGGCTACTATGGAGGCAACCAGGGGTACAATCGCAATGGAAAAGGCTGATGGAGTGACCCGTCGGGAAAAGTTTGAGGTTGAGTTAGGTCATCTAAGGAGCCAACTGAAGGGAAGAGAAAAGGAGGTGGAGGAACTAAAGGCATCACTTCTGTAAAACTAGTGGTACATCACCTCCAAGCGTCATGAGGAGGAGAAAGCCAAAATAAAGGGGGCATGGAATGAGCAGATAACCAAGATACTCAAGATCATCTTTGACGCCAATTATCATTTACACCTAGTCGTTCGCTTCCTGTGTCTTGATCATTATGAATTATTTCGATAGGAAGTTATAGAGGAGATAAAAATAGCGGGTCAGGCTCCTCCCTCGATTTTTTCGCAGGGGCAAATTGCCTCCTTTATGGGTTCTTCCAACATCCCGCATCTACAGTCGTTCTCGAAATGCTAGTTTTTTTGTGTTCTTTTTTCTAAGGCAGGCATGACCCTGTTTTTTATAATGAAAATGATATTTATTTTTATTTAATTTGGATGACTGTTTCTGCTCAATATTCTGCATTTATTTTTATTTTCCTGCTAGTGTCTTACTTGTATGTCTTTCTGTTGTGTTTGACTTTGAGTTACTTCCTTATAATTAAGATCATTTGTTTTGTGTCAAGTGGCTCAGTGGCCTTCAATTTTGTTAAGCAGACACATAGATTTAGATAGTTATGCATAACATAGCAAATAAGTAAAAAAGAATAAAGAATAAGAAAACAAAGAACAAACTTATCTTTTTTATTGAGATGGTTTGTCCCTTGTTAGCATGTTTATGTGGGCATAACCTTAAGGTAGGGTATCCTTTGTTTGACGATGGGTTCTTACATTGTCGATTCGCTTATTGAGTGGTTATTGGTGTCTATTGATGGCCGAGCTTTGCTATCACGAGGCCTCTTAGATGCTTGAGGCGAATAGCATTATAAATGCTAGAATCAGGATTACCTAGTGAGTAATCGCACCCATCTTGGCACCGGTTCCCTATCCCGCTGTTGGAGGATGAGCAACATCACAGTCGAACGAATCGAGACTATGATATTGGCAGTCATGCCATCTATTCATGCCTCATGCACAGAAGGAAGTTTGTTTGGCTCGTGCTTTCTTATGGAGCAGTAAATCACAGACGAATGAATCAAGAACACTTCGTGGGTGGCCGCGCCATCAGTGATTCGGTGTCCCCGACACAGAAAGGAACATAGTTTTGCTCGTGCATCCTCAGGGAGCAATATATCATGGATCTGTTAATAGGGATCACTTCGTGGGTGGTCGCACCATAAGTGTGCTAGTATCCCAACATAGAAGGAAGTGTTGTTTGGCTCGTGCATCCCCACAGAGCAATATACCATAAACGCATGAATCAAGACCACTTCATGGGTGGTTGCACCATTAGTGCATTAGTCTCCCCGGCACGTAAGGTAGCATTGTTTGGCTCGTGCATCCTCATAAAGTAATACACTATGAACGCATAAATAGGGACCGCTTCATGGATGGTCGCGCCATCAATGTATTGATGTCCCTAACAATGTAGGGATCATTTATTGGCTCGTACATCCTCATAGGTTGAGCTGGTTGTCGTAGCTTTCTCATGGTATAAGTAGACGCTCTACATGCTTATACCTTCTCAGGATGGCTAGTCGAGTGTTTGTAGTTTTTCCTAATACATGAAGAGGTGCTACATTCTTGTACTCTCTCAGGATGACTTAGTTGAGTGTTTGTCGCTCATATTATCGACAAACGATGTGATGATGAATTGCCTCATTTATATCATGCAAAAATAGGAAATTTCATGGAATTAATTGTCTTACAGGATGGCACACATCCTTCGTCATGTCTTATAACTATAGCTTATAAAATTTCTTCAAATGAATAAGCTAGGAGATGCTCCAGGTTTCATGTGCATGAGACATTGTTGCCAGCTAGATGAGAGGCGGTGGGCTCCATTGGTTAACACGCGTTGACAACGTCCCTTCTCAGTTTGGCTTCAATTCTCCTTCATTGAGTTCTTTATGTTCGTAGAAACCTAGCGCAATACTAATTCGTCAATGATGAATTTACACAGCTTTACTAGGGTGTTGTAATGCTTTGTAACTTCCCATTTTTAGGCTTCTTTTTGGAGTTCAACCTTTACTCTTCTTTCTTTCAGGTTATCGGCCCTAATTTGAGGAGTTCTTCATTCTGCTTGGGTTCATGGGTAATGCACCTTGGAGATAGGACATTCACTTCTAAGGATAACATAGCTTCATACCCGTAGTTCAAAGAGAAGAGGGAGTGTCCCATTGAGGTTGGACTTGAGGTCTTGTATGACCAAAGCACGAGTGGTAGGTCTCTAGCCCTATTTTTCCTTGGCCTTAATGGTGAGCTTCTTTAATGTTGACTTGATGGTTTTGTTTATATCATCTACTTGCTCATTTGCTTGAGGATGCATGATAGACGAGAAGAACTTTTCAATCCTGTGTTCCTCACAGAAACCCTGGAAAAGTCCGCTTTTGAACTAGGTGCCATTGTCGATGATGACCTTCTTTGGAAGTCCGAAACAACAAACAATGTTATTGTTTACAAACTTGAGAATCTTAGGTGAGGTAACCCCTATTAAGGGCTATGCCTCGACCCACATTGTGAAACAATCAATGATAATGATGGCATGGTTGTTTGCAAGCTTGGGGAGGCTCTTGCATTCTTCGTGAACCACTGATATCGATCAGACTTCTTGACATAGTTCGTGGAATCTTTGATCATTGTCGGCTATTAATAACCCTACCGGGCAGCCCTTTTTTCTAAGATGTTACCCAAACATGATCTCCACAAAAGACTTTATGCTACTCCTCCAACATATGGCCAGCTTCCCATTCATAATGCAGGGTTGAAGGAGAACGTAATAGCCCGTTCGGTATAACTTACAATCCATGAGTGTTTAATGGAGGACTGATAAAGAACTTTTCCGACCTTCTTCTACTCTACGGGCAATTCCCTGCTTACTAAGTACTTTTGGAGGGGGTCATCCATGTGTTTGGTTGTTCATCATCGATTTCCATAACGGTTGCCCCTGGCTCGTAATATGGGTAGGACCACACTTTCCAGTGGTACCCAATGATTGCTTTCTTTATGGTTGCTTGCTGCCTTAGTCAACTGGTGAGCCTTTGCAATTTTCTCCCATTGTATATGTTCTATCTTAAAATCAAAGAAGGCGCTAATGAGTTTCTTTAATTCTATAATATATAGGGTCAGTGTTTTGCTCTTTACTTAAAAGTGCTCTCCAATCTAATTTACAACCGGCGAAAAATCACTAAACACATGGATTAATTTGGTCCTCGATTCTATTGCCATCATAAGAATGGTCACAAGTGCTTCATACTCTGCTTCATTATTGGTTTTTTTAAGTTCAAACGATTAAAAAACATAACTCCTTTCCCTCAGGTGCGATGGGGACCATACTAGGCCCAACTATTTTTCTTTGGATGCTCCATTGATGTATAATTTCCATGAGCGTTGATCGATGGTTGCTTCCTCATCACCGCTGTCCGAGCTAGAACATTCTGCAATAAAGTTGGCCATAACATGGCCTTTAATGGATGTGTGGGGATGGAAGATGATATAATGTTGCCCGAGCTCAACAAACCATTCCAATAGGAGACCTGTTGTGTCTGGTCAGCTTAACACTTTACTTCAATGGTTCGTTGATGAGGACTTTTACGGGATGTGCCTGGAAATATGAGTGGAGTTTATAAGTCTTCATTAGCAGGTAGAAAGCTAGCTTTTCCAACTTTCAGTATCTTTTTTACGGGTCCAATAACCTTTTGCTTATACTATATCGGTCGCTGAATCTTTTCTTAATCTCTCACTAAGGCAGTGTTGATCGCATGATCAATGAATGTGAGTTATAGGTAGTGATGTTCCACATCCACAAGCTTAAAGAATATGGAGGGTATGGCCAAGTATTGCTTTACTTATCCAAAGGCTTTGGCACACTAAATAGTCCATGCGAATGACTTCCCTTTCTTAACGAGGTCAAAGAATGATATTCATCCGTCTGTTGCTTTTAAAACAAAGCATCTAAGTGTCATGATCATCTCGTTTAAAATTTGCACTTGCTTGACTATCCAAGGGAACTGCATGTTCTGGATTGCCTAAATCCTATCGGGATTGGCTTCAATCCTTTTTTGCACTAACCGCATATTCCAGAGTGGACAACAAACTAACACTTCTTGGGGTTTAGTTTCATGTTATACTGGTATAGAATACCAAAAGTCTCAACCAAGTTTTGTAAATATTACTCGGCCTTCTCTGACTTAACCAACATGTTATCCACATATGCTTCCATTAATTTTCCAATCTGCTCTATGAGCATCTTATTGACGAGCGACGTATACATTACACTCACATTACAAAGCCTAAATGCATGGATATTTTTGATAATCGATGTGTGCTCTTGATTTAGACCATGCATGGCTATTTGGTTGTAGCCAAAGTAAGTTTCCATAAAGGTGAGGAGCTCATGCCTTCTGGTTGCGTCCACAAGTTGATCAACACACGATAAAGGGAAATTTTCCTTTGGATAGGATTTGTTGAATGTAGAGAAGTCGACGTATGTTCTCAAATCCCCTCTCATTTTTTGAACTAACACCGGGTCGACTACTCACACTGGTACTCTGACTTCCAGATGAAACCATTGCCAATGCGCTTTTATATCTCCTCCTTCAATGCTTTATTCTTTCCGAGTTAAGAGGACTTCTCTTTTGACAGATGGGGTGAGCCTTCGGGTCGATAATGAGAACATGGAAAGGGATTGAGGGATCTATGCCGGTTATGTCAGCATTCCCTAGGCAAACACATCCTTGCTTTGTTTCAAGAAATGTACATCTCATCCCTTACTTTTGGGCCCAACCCCATGCTAATCTGGACAACCATACCGAGGCATCGTTGTCTGTATCACGGTCTCAAGTGGACCGGCGGAACACCATCTGAGTTTGTATCTCCCATGTGAGGTCAAGTGGATCGTCATCATTATCTTTTGTGTTTGTTTCAAGGTCACATTGATCCTATGCATGGGCCATGCATTCAGTAAGGTCCTCGGTCGGGACAGACGTCTATGCATGAACCTAGGAAGTTTGGTTGCCTCGGCTCTCACAAATGGGTCCTTCGCTGAGTTGTTGTGTCAACTCCCCCTGCTCGCCAATGGGGGTAAATTTGTTTATTCGAGGTTGTTATGAGCTCCCTTGTCTTGTTTGAGTTGTCCAAGGAGAGTTGATCCTTACCTCCCAACCTTTGGCACGAACGAGAGCATTGCATGGCTCTCGCATTCTCTTTAGGGCGAGGGGTGACATGATTTCTCTCTCAATTACTTCTATGCTATGGGAGGCTCCGACATGAATGCAAGCATTGCATTCTCTTAGGTTGACCGCTAGTGAGCTTCGCTAATTCTTATAGTAGCATCGGGGCAACCTTCTTAGTTTGTTGCAAGGAGATGCTATAATAGTCTTTGGTGGCCTGTTGATTATTGTAGACACATCCTATACCTCCGTTGATGGGGAACTTTATGGTGAGCCGCTGATATGCCACGACTACATCTAGGTTCACCGGTGTCAGTCTACCTATTAAGATGTTATAGCAGACGAACAATTTATTACTACAAAGTTTACCTAAATCTTTAAGGAGCACGATTTCTCCCTAACGATGATTATGTGTAAAGTCAAGTCAAGAGGAAATATTCTGATACCTTCGGACCCATAGATGGGTAAGACACAAGGTGTGAGTCTTGATGGTGGGATTTTCATTTGATCAAAAACATTCTTTAATATTACAATGTGGGAGGTGCCCTCATCGATGAAGACCCAATGTACTTTGGAACTAGTGATCTTTACAGATATAACCATGGGGTCATGGTAGAGGGTATCCAACCCCTCTCTTGTCTTCGATGGTGCAGGTGATGTTTTCTTCGTCATCTTCTACTCACGGTGCCTTTGGGGCTCATAACTCTACCGAGTAGATCTAACTAGCCGAGGTGAGCTCTCGTCTATATTAGGCTGGGACACCTCTACTTCTTCCAGCCATGTGTAGTCCACCGCAAATTGATATGATCTCGGTGTTAAATGCAGCCACACTGTTGTCATCCGCCCGTTGAAGCAGGATTGGAGGATTTGTCCGGGCAATCCTTTGTTCGTCTTGTTTCCTTATATACTAAACCGACATATCTCTATGGATCAACCACTTTATCTCATCTTTGAGATAGCGACACTCGTTTGTGTAGCGAGCATTAAATTGATGGAGCCTATAGTATTTTAAACTACTTTAGGGCTATTCCTTTCACCCTGATTAGGTGGGAGGAGGCCTTATATATGGTGTGTGGTCCCGGGTGGCGAGATAGATGATTTCCGTATCACGAGTTAATGAGGCGTAATTGATGTACCTGAGTTTGAATCAAGAACCATGCTCATTACACTTCTTGCTACTTTCTTGTCAGCCATTCTTTCCGCGAAGGCTCCATTATCGTAAGTTGGTCTTGTTGCCACTCCTGTCCTCATCATCATTGTCAGATAAGTCTGCCTCTTTCGCTCCCATGATGCCATTAGCTTTTTGGAGGAAGTTGGTCAAGGACGTAGCAGGCTGCTTCTATAATTCCTTGCACATCTTGGACGGTGCCTTACCCCAAAACATAGGGCAACACCAAGCTATTCTTTTATTCTCCCCTCACATGGGTAGATTCTTTGTTGAAGTAGTTGACATAGGAGCATAGTGACTCATTCGGCTCCTGTCTTATGTTGCACGGGTTGTTTGCCATCTTAATTCTGGTTCGTAAGGAGAAGAAGCAGCTAGGAGCGAATATTGTCTACTTAAAGATGAAAAACTAGTGTAAGGCCGATTTAGTTAAGATGGAGGGAAATAGGACTCGCTTTGCATTACCGGCTAGCTCATCGGCCCGGGTGATGGAATTGAAAGTTGTTATGTGGTCGGATGGGTCATCACTTCCATCATACTTATCAACGGGAGGTGTGGCATACCTTCGATGAATGTATGTTCTCAAAATTTCTTTAGAAAAGGGTTCTCTAATTTCATCATCAGACGACCCCTCGTGTCATTGTTTCTAGCCTTGATCCTTAAGATCTGTTGTCGCGGAGATGACATTTCTTCTCCCAGGCCCCACACCGAATGATGTGGGTGATGTTGACCTCTTAGTGGGGATGGACTTCTTTAATGACTCACAGGTGAAGGAAATCGACAGTACTAATATCGTGATAGGGAATGGCAATGACTTATAGGGGAAGGTGTCCTCCTGTTCTTATATATAAAGGCTGGCATGGATTGTTGAGCCCACCTTTCATGGGATCTAGGTTAGGGGACCTCCATTTAAGGTAAGCGGACTAAGAGCTCTCTTTGCTTGTGGGATTTGGCCCATCCATTTCCACAAGCGTAAGTCATGCTTCCCATCTACTACTTAATGGTAATAAAATGCATAATGTCTTTCTATGGAGGGGTGGCGATGGGATGCCTGAGCTACTTGATGTAGTACCGATTCAGGTACAAAGACGTTGTCAGTAAAGTCTTGTTCATGCATAATATGAAGATCTCTATTGCGCGCAAGAGCGACCCTAATAGGGGTTTTAAGAATGACCCTCTTGTGGGCATCATGCATTATGTTGAATGTACTAAGGATAATGGATGGTTGAGGGTCCGGTGTATCGCTGCAGGGGTGGCAAAACCGTAGTTAACAATGCCTTAACCATCCATTCGGGCCTTGAATTGATTCAAATCATGGGTAATCTGTCCAATACTAGTCTGATTGTTAACCAAGCTCAACCATACATTATTGTTCAAGCCCGACATTTGACAGACGACATGAGCTAGTAGCGACATTGGTGTTATGGCCATTTGAGTAAGCGGCCTCATTGTCATCATTATTTTGCATGCTGTGGTTTTTGGGTAGAGTAGTTTGAGGAGAAGAAAGGTGATGAAAGTTGAGAGATTTTTAGGGGGAGGCTCTCCTTCTAGTGCTAAAATGTTGATTAGAAATTTAGACAATCTCAAAATTGCAACTAAAGTTTGATATTAGCAAAGGTTTCTTACTAATACCATGATTAACAAATTAAAAATGAGATAAATGTAAGGTAGTAAATTCTATAACAAGCAAAGAGATATGGTTTAGAGTGGTCTGATCAAGGATGATCAACGTACCAAATGGTAGTTTTAGTGCTTTGAGTTCTGGTGCAATTGCTTGATTACAAGAGAAAATAATAAGAGGAATAAATGAAAATTCAAACCTTGTACAAATGTATTCAATGTTGTATTTATAATAGCTGAAATCTGGTCTAGAAGGTTCAGATTAGTATGCCAATCCCTAGATTTTCTCTTAACCATTTATGGCATTGAATGATTCTGATGTGGGCTAGCTGCCTACTAAACTGAATTGTCCAGATATAGCTAGTGGACCATACCAAAGCATGATGTTGTCAGATAGGGCTGCATGGGGACAACGAGTTGTTTAACAGTAATGTCATTGTCATGTGGACAACGTAGGGTGTGGAGTGGTTATTGCATAGTGTCGCTTTTATCAAATGAACAATGCAATATATGATACTATTTTTAGTAGAATAGTGCAAAGTCATGGCTGCTTTTTGTAGAGACAGCTAGGTACTTTAGGTAAAAGCCTATGGAGTCAATACAACACAAGGGATACGAGGAGGGCATGACCTCGATAGATTGCGGAGCGGTGAGGAAGTAGAGGCCCGGAGAGAGAAGCGGGAGTGGCTATGGACTGGTAGCTATCCTACTAAGAGAAACGTCTAGAAGAGCCATCACCCACTGGGAATTTTGACTAGTCGAGCAGCTATCATGAGCTATTTTGTCAAGAGGCCAGCATTGTCTTTCGTAGTTTGCTTAGGCATTTACGAAGATAATGAGCGAAGCACGATCAGGTCGAGGCTATATGGGCAGGACAAGGTCACTAGGAAACTAATGGGTTGACCCTTTATTAGTTTGCAAGAAAAAATAGTAACGATAGTCTTACAACAGTCATATTAGGTTCCACCACCAGTTCTTCTATAACATTTAATTCAATAGTAATTGTAATGACCCACAAATTTGATATATTTATTATTAATTAATTATCAACAGTCGTCAAATTTAAAGGGGTGATAGAAGGAAATTTTGAGTAGATTTGTCTTTTTGGTAGTTTTGTTATTTCCACTGCATTTAAAATATTCGAGAAATGAATTTTGATATATAATATGTTAGGGATTGGATACAACTTTAGATCAAAATACCAAGTATTCACTATAAATATGTGTTGTTATTAACCCTAGGATCTATCAAATCTTTTCCTCTCTCTACTTTTGAAATCCTCTTTAATTACATTTTAGTGGTGGACAATTTTCTCTAATTATAAATTACTCTAAAATTCAAAATGTCTAAATGTAACACCCCACCTCTATACCCATATTACCAAAGAGAATTACTAGGTAATCCTATCTTATATTAAAGAGAATGAGGCTTGTGAGCAGCGAACACATGTGAATATTACCTTGGGCTAACACCAGTATGTATCTTACCTCAGAACAAATCAAGAATATACATACCCGGTATTGGCACAAAACAATAAACACGTGGGTTTACCTGGACAAACCAATATAAAACATGTATAAATGAACATAGATTCATAGATCGCAGCAGAAAAATATAATGCATAACAAACTGATATCAACTGTAACAGTGTCTGCCTCACTATGATAGTATATACAAATCCAGTTCAAGATACACAACCAATAGTTATCTCAATACAAACCAATACAAGGAGACATCCAAAGAAAATATACATTGACATCTCAAACATGATATAATATATACCCAATCTCCTCTAAAGACCAACATCCAAAACGACTAATGTCCCTGTACCTGAAAAGTCTCGGATTGACCTGGGTATTATATAAATAATAAACGATCCAGACTATATCTAAGTATAAGGCGAGTACAAAACAACAAGCATGGTAATAAAAGCCAAGTACAAATACGACTCAACGAAACATCCATCATAACATCATAATTATAATACACCATGCCATACATTCCAAATATCACCCAAAGAACACATACAAGCAAGTAAGAATCACGACATCTATAAATCAGGTGATAAAAAACAAATCCATCAAAATCTCAAGATACCATGGATAAGCAAATAACGTATCCATAAACTCCACAATAAAGGAATGAATCTCGAATCAAACTAAATCCAAGGATCACAACCAGAATATCTGTTACAGTCTTAATGGAAGTGTACTCTTATGATTATCAAGCTCTAAAAATAAAAATCAGGAAGGCATAATCCCAAACAAACAATCAAAGCATCAAATCTCGACTTATAACCCTAATGGAAATAATAACATCTGACTGGTAAGTCATAGAAGATAAATCAAGAAATGTGGAACCCAAATAAAACTCAATCTATACAAAATACATAAATTAATATATAGAAATACTATCTTGACTTTCAGTCCTGAAGGAAGTAAATACTTCCGCCTATTAGTCCTAAGAGATAGGAAGAAATACAAATCCCAAATAAACCACAATTTATACAAAGCATCGAAAGCAATATCCAAATAATTATCCCGACCTACAGTCCTAACGGAAGTGATAACTTCCGACTATTAGGCTTTTGGAGATATCCAAAAACACAAACTCAAATAAATATCAAAATCAATCAAATACCTAAAGTACAAAATCATATATCTCGACCCCCAGTCCTCAAAGAGGCGAAATTATCGACTAAGTGGTTCTAGGAGAAAGAAAAAACAAATCATACAAAAGGAGATCTCTCAGCTATAGGCTCCTGTAAGAGAATGACAAAAAAGCTCACAGCAAGTCTCTAATGTCATGGACAGACAACACACAACTCTCTTGGTTAGGGTAACTCAAATGAGAGACTAACACACAACCAATCTCTAATGTCATATGATCATCGTCTCTAATGAGGTGGTAATATCAAATATCTCATTATATAATGGATCTACCTAAGTCATCCAGATCGGAGACTGACGTACTGTAGCACAACTCTTGGAAACGATAATGACCACAACTCATTTCCTACAGTCCCTTAGTTACTCCCAGAATTGTGGAACTCATATCCATCGCATGTCATAAACACGCTGCCAGACTACACTGAGCATTGGTCACGATTCCTACTTGCCCTTGGTAACAGAAAGTTGGTCTTTAAGTGATGTCAGGGCAATGGCTCTAATGAGAGAAATAACCCTTAGACTACAAACTCAACAAGGTGACATCATGGATCCGAGGTACGAACACATAATCAGGACAACTAGGATGGATAACTAGCTTATCTAGATGGTTTAATTCATGCGCTCTCCATAGTGGCATGAACCCTATGACGTAGATTCCCAACAAATATTCTCGATTATATAAGTCCTAATGAGAATGCTAACTAGTACTTTCGACTCTAGAAGTCCAAATGAGAGCCACACAAATACTCTCAACTCGAGGAGTCCTAATGAGAATGATCGCTCTTGGCTATACAGATCCTGATGAGAGCATCTGAATATAACAAATCCTCAACCACTAGCCCTAAGGGTAGATACTGATACTCAACCAGTTAGTCCTTATAGGATGCAACAAAATAAACTCTCGACGAGATGAGCCTTGATGAGAGTAATAATAAGTACTCTCAACTCCATACGTCATAATGAAAGCGTCACAACATAATAATTCATCGACTTCTTGCCCTAAGAGTAGATAATAATATACTCCACTAGTAAGTCCTAAGAGGATGAATCCATAAATCCCAACGTATCTCCAGCTTGGAGCCCTTGTAGAATAATAGAACGCTCGACTACTAAGCACTAAGGAGTCACCTCTAGACAATATCACAAGTCCTAACCCGTCTTCAAAATATAAGTGACATCTACTCAACAATAGTAATTGAACAAGTATTACTTGAGCGTCCCATTCCACTCAGTACTACTCGAATGTTTACAAGAAGCTAGTAAATTACACTCACCAAAACAAAAAATATTCTATAATATGAGTCAATAGAATAATCAAAAAAATAATGCCGAATGCCCGATCCCAGACGGTATTACTAATCCATTTATTTAATATCCTCATTTTTTGAATTAACTCACAAAATAATCAGTGTAAATCATTTCAAATCAATCCGTATACAAAAGAGGATTACAACTCAAACCCTCAATTTCATTTAAACATTTCACAATTTAATTTATCTTCAAAATAGATTATATATTTTAAAAATATCCTCTTTCGAAATATTTCTTGAATCCTTTTCAAATCAAATCAAATAAACCAATTTCGAACTAATAAACATATAAAAAAGAGAATAAATTTTAAAATTCTTACAAAAAAAATTTTATAATCAAAATTCCCCATTTGAAATTCCCTTTTTAATCCTTTTTACTAAATATTCAATTTACAAAGAAATATCTTTTTGAAAACATTATAAAAAACCTTCATTTATACTTATAATAATTCCATACATTCAGTTATTCTTGAAAATCTCTATTTTCAATTTCAAGTCAACTTTTATTTCTAAAAAATTCCCAACAAATTATTTTATTTTTCCCAGCCACACTTGTTTATTTATAAATATACTTCAAATAAGTTTTAAAATACTATAAATAGTTTTCCGAAGCTTTCAAATATATTTTAAAATTGGAAAAATCAATAAATCGTCTAAAATATAAATTATGGAGCAAATAACAAAAATCAATAACAAATCATCAACATAAATTTTATCGTTCGATCCGAACCAAATTACATCGAATTCCAGTCGTCCATAAATGCACACTCAACAAATGAAACTTCATGATCCATTTTAGCCAACAGTTCTAATGAGAGAAAATACTCTCAACTTAATGGCCCTACGAGACGTAAAATATTCAAATCAAAATGCAATCGGACAAAATCTCCTTTGCATTTTGGACCATCCAACATACACCAAATCTCCCAATATAATCCAAATTCACACAATCAATTCAATATCCCAGACAAATAGTTCATCCAAATAATTCAATCAATAATCTCAACCAATTCATCGAAGGAATGCAATGAAATATCAAGATACATATACATATTGTAACATCCCCCTACTTGGAGGTCCAAAACTAACGGCTATGGATGCTGCAGTCATCCATAGTTATTAATCTTTGACGACCAAATACGGCGGTGCTAGATACATTGATACACAGATCACAAGAATATGGAAAAAACATTAACAATTCAAAAACATATTTCCACATTCAAATCAAAACATTTCATGTTCATTACATAATCCCAAAATACGCTAACCACGTTTAGCTAAATATAATTATTACAAATAATCCAAGAGCGACATATGAAGATGCCTCTTTGGTTGATCATAGTATATTGTAAGGCTAATAAATTTGCCTTTACATCCAAATACACAGTGGAAAAGAAAACACTAAATAACTATCTACCTCCTGTACGCCTCCGGAATCTTTATTCGTCTAAGAAAACCTGAAAACCCTAAACCTCAAACTACTTAAAATCAATTGAGTACCCGAAAGTTTAAGGAAAAAAAAACTTCGAGTCAGACATAAAGCCTGGTATGAATAATAGTCTATCATCTCAAACCAAATAGATATCTAGTGAGATCACGCCGCTTAGCAAAACGGGTTTTCGCCTCACTAGTATCCTAAAACCTTTATAAAATCATATACTGGGCTCGTGCATCCACAATGGTTAAAAACATAGTATTTCAAAACATTATGATGATATGCAAAACAAGCAAATCAAATCTGGATTACCCATCCCCATTCATTCTGACTATCTGTCTCAATTATAGTTTCTAGAATAACTATTAACTAATAGTTTTCATGGGCTAACTAATAACCGGATAAACATTTAAGGACTCCCTGTCCAATTACATAGTTTTCATGGACTTACTATGAACCTGTCTATCTGACATCTTCATTTACACAAAGTTTTCATGGGCTAACTATGAACCTGTCTACCTGACATCCTCTTTTATACGTAGTTTTCATGAGCGAACTATTAACCTGTTGGCCTCTGCCAATATCATACAATTTTCATGGGCTTACTGGAAACCTATTGGCCCCTGCGAACATCTTTCCTTTATATTTTAGCATCATATATTCTGATCTTCCAGGACTTTTGTATGCAATTCTACTCATTCAATAGTTTATTCAGTTTATATTCACTACTGGGTTAACCTAACTGGTTTTCCTACCCTTTTTCCTTAAAATGCAGTTATGGGTCCATTATGAAGTGAATATTTTCATATTAGAAGAAGCCATATAACAACATAGCAATACCACTCTTATGGGTTTAATTTATCAAAGATAGATTCTTCTTAAACCATTATAAAAACTTCTTTAATATAGCCATGGTTTTTCCTTTAAAAATAGAGTTTCAGTCATAAAACCTTTCGATGCCTTCAAAACCTAGCTTTCGACTTCATAGGGCAACCTCCTTCGAAAGCTCTTAAAAACATTAGGCTCCTGCCTTATAATACTTTAAATTCTACTTTTCGAAAATATAAAACTTGGTCAAAAGAAAACAATTTTACAACCCCTTCGAAAGTATCTCCTTCAAAGGAAAAGAAAACAAAGCAAACATATTTGAAAGCAAAGAAAACAACCCCCTTCGGAAATATAAAACTTTGTTTTAGTCATAACTTATTAGAGACGTAAAATTAAGGCCTATAACCTATTCCATTGTGTTCAAATGATGGTTCCCTTTTCGTAGAGTGGTCCCAATAGAAAAATGGGCTTACGGTTAGAAAATTATGCCTATTTGAAATTTACAAACAAAGTTGGAGAAAACCGCTAAAAAGGGCTTCCGCAACGTTTACAACTGCTGTCGAAAGTTAGCTTCCGACAAGGTCGGAAGGTGCTTTCGACAAGGTCGAAAGGTTCGACAAAAATGTTGCAGAAAGGTGCAGAAATGCTACAGAAGGTTCTATGACGAAAGGTTGCTTCCGACAAGGTCGGAAGGTTCATAAAAATGCTGTAGAAAGGTGCAAAAATACCGTGGAAGGTTTTATGACGAAAGGTTGGTTCCGACAAGGTCGGAAGGTTCATAAAAATGCTACAGAAAGGTTCTGAAATGCTACGGAAGGTTCCATGACGAAAGGTTGCTTCTGACAATGTTGGAAGGTTCAGTGGCAGAGTCGTAAATAACTCGAAAACTGGCACGCTTATTCTTTGTTAAATTCCTATTCGTTAATAACATATTTTAACAATTCTTTGTCAAATTTCTATTGTTTAAAGACATATTTTAGCAATTTATTTGCAGAAAATCTGCTATAGATCAGATTTATTATTTTCGAAATTATTTTCAAAATAATTAATTATATTAATATTTTAATATAATTATTAAGTCTTTTTAGCTTAGGAAATTCATAATAAATCGAAATCACTTGGGAAAAATATAAAAAATTCACCAAAAATATGAAATAACATTTTCTTCATCATATAAAATTTTCGAGGTGGAATTCAGTATTTTATTATTTTTAATAATTAAAACTCTAAATAAATGTCTATTTCACATTAGGAAATTCATAAAATATTCCTATTAACTCCGAAAATTATGAAATTGAAAACCCATCTCCAAAATTACGTTTTACACAACATATCCAAAATTCATGCCATTTCTAAGGTTTTTACTCTAAACCCATCATTTTAATTCCATAAAAATCCCAATAATTCACCGTAAATCATTATTCTATCCAAACAATGATTATTAGATCCAAACATGATCAGTACAGCAAATTACATTCAGTTACTATCTATAACCGAACCAAAACAAGTAAAAATGAGATGATTTACACTATTATTCACCTTGATTAGTTAATTGGAGAATGAGATAATTTCCTAGCTTTAATTCCTTGGCTTTATCTTCAATTTATTGTTATTCCTTGAGCTTTTAATGGCTGGCCGAAATATAGGTGAGGAATTATGAATGAGAAAGTAAAAGTTTATTAAGGAGGAGGAAGAGATTTATACTAAGAAATGTAGCACCATTTCCTAGTTTACCCCTTTGGAAATTCCTCCTTCTTAATTTAGTTAAGTTTTATTTTAGTTTATTCATTAAGGCATGTCCATTGGATTTATTAAACTCATCTTTCTAATTATTCATATCATTCTATTTAATTTATCCAATTAAACATCCTGAATAATGTTAAACAAAAATTAGGGGTGTTACAGGCTTTCCCCTTTGATAATTTCGTCCTCGAAATTCAGTAAGGACTACAAACAAGCATAACAACTATGCAAATAAAAGCTAGTATGTCCTACCAGCTAATAAGTCTATATAAAACAAATATAGAGTATACCCTCAAAGAAGATCAGGATACGCATCTCAGATTCTTTCCTCTGTCTCCCAAGTACAGTCCTTCTCGTTGTCGCTCCAGTGAACTTTCACCAACTTGACTATCTTGGTCCTCAATCTTTTCTCATCTCTTGCTACAACCCGAACTGATTGTCTAACAAAAGTCAAATCAGGCTCTACCACCAAGTCCTCTAACTCTGTTTGAGGAATAATAACATCTGGATCATGCACATATTTGCGAAGATGAGACACATGCTACTAGATGGACCACTGAACTTTCACCAACTTGACATATTTGCGAAGATTCATCAAGGAATTTTCACGGATAACAACGCCTTTGACTAAGCTTACCAGTATGGAAGTGAAGTTTGTTTGGTCCGACAAATGTGAGGGAGCATTCCTTAAGTTAAAGCATCTGTTGACCAATGCTCCAATATTAGTAGTTTCAGATGTTAACCAAGGGTTGGCAGTTTACATAGATGCATGTGGGACTGGATTGGGAGCAGTATTGATGCAGAAGGGCAAAGTTATTGCTTATGCATCTAGGCATCTTAGACCGCACGAAGTAAGATATCATACTCATGACTTGGAGTTGGTAACGGTAATTTTTGCCTTGAAGATTTGGAGGCATTATCTCTTGGGGGAGAGGTTTGAATTGTATACCGATCATAAATCTTTGAGATACCTATTCTCTTAGAAGGAGTTGAATATGCGACAACAGAGGTGGATGGAGTTTTTGGTTGCTTATGATTTTAATATAGAATATACCCCGGGGAAAGGCAATAAAGTAGCAGATGCTCTCAACAGAAGACATCAGAATGTGGTGTTGGCTATGTTGGTGGAGTGGAAAGATCTGGAAGCTTTGACCAGTTGTGGTGTGCAATTAAGATCGATTGCTAGTTCTAGTCAGAGTACTGCCATGTTGTCCTGTTTGGAAGTTCGAACAGTATTGATCGAGAGAGTTGCTTTTAAACAGAAGGAGGATCCATTATTAGCTGAGAGGATCAGAAGACTTGAGGTTGGAACCGAGGTCGATGATTTGAAAGATTTGTGTCTTGACCAGAGAGGATGGTTGAGAAAGAAGGGACGGTTATGTGTTCTAGATGTGGAGAACTTGAGAAGAGAAGTTTTTAAGGAATGTCATCGATTCAAGTTTACGATTCATCCTAGAGGGATCAAGATGTATCAAGATATGAAGAGGAGCTTCTATTGGGAAGGCATGAAGAGAGATGTTGGCTTGTGGGTTAGGCAGTGTGTAAACTGTCAACAAGTGAAAGTCGAACATCAAAAGCCAAATGGATTACTTCAGCCTCTAGATATTCCAGTTTGGAAATGGGATTCGATATCCATGGATTTTATAGATGGGTTGCCAAGGTCAAGGAGAGGAAATGAGAGTATATGGGTTATTGTGGACAGGTTGACCAAGAGTGCTCATTTCATTTCAGTAAATTCGACCAGAACGACACCTATTTTAGCAAAGTTGTTCATGAAGAACATAGTTAGACTTTATGGGATTCCTAGTAGCATAGTCAGCGACAATGATGCATTATTCACTAGCATAGTCATGACATTCCTAGCTCCCAGTACAAGGTCTATCCGAAACTCTACAGCTCGTTTCGGTGGTAATCTAGTGACCGACTCAAATACATCTACAAATTCTCTGGCTACATGAACCTGACTAAGGTCATCTCCCACCCCCAAGGCACTTAACAAAGCACAAACATCTTACTGGAATTCTCCACTGAAAAAATGATTCGGTTATAACTATCTGGGTGCCTCAACGATATTTCCTGATCCCGGCAAAATATCCTAGCATCATACTTACCCAACCAATCCATACCCAAAATGACCCCGAAATCTACGAAATAAAAAACATACAAACTGCATGCAAACTTATGACCTAACAAATCAAGTTCTAACTGGTCACATCTCATCCCAAGAGTTGCATGCCCTCCTATTGGATTTGCAACCCTTAAGGAAGTAACAAGGTATGTGGGTTCTATACATAACCTATCAACCAAATACTGTGATATAAATGAGTGTGATGCACCGGTATCAAAAGTACTCTAATCGGTATACTCTGAATCAAAAGCGTACCTTCCATCACAGCTTTCCCTTTCTCTGCGGCAGTAAGCCTAGAAGAAGACGATGGTCCAATAGCAAACACCTTCCCTCTGTCCGCCCGGACTGGCTCTGGACACTGGCTCTTATAATGCCCAACTTGGTCACAGTTGAAGCATTTCACATTCTTCTTCTCTGCAAGCTTCTTTCCTTTACCAGATCTGCACTCGTTGGCATAATGACCCTTCTTATCACACTTATAACATACTAAATCAGTCTTCGCTTTCTTGGCAACATCCCCTTTCTGTGCTCCCTTCCTCTTGAAGAATTTCCTTCTCTTTCCCTGAGGGACTTGGGACTTAAATGGTTTCTCCCTAACATACATAGTAAGCATCTCCTCATGGCGAATGGCCATCTCCACCACTACATGAAAGGCTCTCTAATAAGAGTCATGGTTATTCTGCCAAGCTTTGGTCTCAATCCTCTAATAAATCTTTCATTCCTTCTGACATCAGTGTCAACTAAAGCATAACCATACCGGGATAGCTCATCAAACTTAGCAGCATACTCGATCACTGACATCTCTCCTTGTACATGATCCATGAACTTCCTCATCAATGCCGACTTGGCAACCTCGGACAATAATCTCTGCTCAAACCTTCTTCTAAAATCAGCCCATGTCAGCTCTTCCTCCGGAACTCCGACTGTCATACTGTTTCTCCAGTGAAGCGCTAACCCTTGCAACTGTCTAGAGGCTAGCCTTCTCTTCTCTCCATCATCCAAGCCTAAATCTATAAAGATCCTTTCACAGTTCAAAATTCAGTTATCAACTTCAACAACATTCTCTGTTCCATGAAAAGGCTTTCCTCCCAAACTGGTATAATCCTTGCTTAGCTTGGCATAGTTGTTGCCAACTGAGGCTATAGGATTGGCTCCTCCAATAGTCACAGCATTACCTCTAGTTACCCCTGCAGCTGCTCCAGCTTGCATCAAATTGACGAAGAACTGATACATCATCCCGATATCTACTGGTGGGGTTCCAACACCTACATTGGCCTCTGCACTTGGACTAGCATTAGCCTGTCGACCTTGGTTCTTCCTGGTATTAGGTCGAGCATTACCATTTGTTGTGGTGCTTCCTCCACCTAGATTTCCTCTCCCGTTTATTGCTTCCATATCTTCTTTCTCGTAAATCTGCATACGAGCCTTAGTAAGATACAAAAGAACAGTCTAAGAGAGAGGGAAACACGTACTTATATATATAGCAAATACAAGTACGTTACTATAACGTTAACCCAAACCCCAATCTTATTCTTTAATTCATTAGGATTATGTTTGAAATGTCTGGTTTATTTTATTTTTTATCATAAACCTATGCTCTGATACCAACTTGTAACATCCCCCTACTTGGAGGCCCAAAACTAATGGCTATGGATGTTGCAGTCATCAATAGTTATTAATCTTTGGTGACCAAATAGGGCGGTGCTAGATACATTGATACACAGATCACAAGAATATGGAAAAAAAATTTAACAATTCAAAAACATATTTCCACATTCAAATCAAAACATTTCATGTTCATTACATAATCCCAAAATACACTAACCACGTTCAGCTAAATATAATTATTACAAATACTCCAAGAGCGACATATGAAGATGCCCCCTTGGTTGATCAGAGTATATAGTAAGGCTAATAAATCTGCCTTTACGTCCAAATACACAGCGGAAAAGAAAACACTAAATAACTATCTGCCTCCTACACGCCTCCAGAAACTTTATTCGTCTAAGAAAACCTAAAAACCCTAAACCTCAAACTACTCAAAATCAATTGAGTACCCGAGAGTTTAAGGGGAAAACAAAAACTTTGAGTCAGACATAAAGCCTGGTATGAATAATAGTTTATCATCTCAACCAAGTAGATACCTCGTGAAACTACGCCGCTTAGCGGAACGGGTTTTCCCCTCACTAGTATCCTAAAACCTTTATAAAACTATATACCGTGCTCCTGCATCCACAATGGTTAAAAACATAGTATTTCAAAACATTATAATGATATGCAAAATAAGTAAATCAAATCTGGATTACCCATCCCCATTCATTCGGACTATCTGTCTCAATTATAGTTTCTAGGATTACTATTAACCTAATAGCTTTCATGTGCAAACTAATAACCGAATAAACATTTAAGGACTCCCTGTCCAATTACATAGTTTTCATGGGCTTACTATGAACCTGTCTATCCGACATCTTGATTTACACATAGTTTCCATGGGCTAACTATGAACCTGTCTATTTGACATCCTCTTTTATACATAGTTTTCATGGGCTAACTATTAACCTGTTGGCCCCTACCAATATCATACAGTTTTCATGGGCTTATTGGAAACCTATTGGCCCCTGCCAACATCTTTCCTTTATATTTTAGCATCCTATATTCTGATCTTCCTGCCTTTTGGATGCAATTCTACTCATTCAATAGTTTATTCAATTTATATTCACTACTAAGTTAACCTAACTGGTTTTCCTACATTTTCCCCCCAAAATGCAGTTATGGATCCATTATAAATTGAATATATTAGAAGAAGCCATATAACAACATAGCAATACCACTCCTGTGGGTTTAATTTATCAAAGATAGATTCTTCTTAAACCATTATAAAAACTTCTTTAATATAACCATGGTTTTTCCTTTAAAAATAGAGTTTTGGTCATAAAACCTTTTGATACCTTCGAAGCCTAGCTTTCGACTTCATAGGGTAACCTCGTTCGAAAGCTCTTAAAAACATTAAGCTCCTGCCTTATAATACTTTAAATTCTACCTTTCGAAAATATAAAACTTGGTCAAAAGAAAACAATTTTACAACCCCTTCGAAAGTATCTCCTTCAAAGGCAAAGAAAACCAAGCAAACATATTCGAAAGCAAAGAAAACAACCCCTTCGGAAATATAAAACTTTGTTTTAGCCATAACGTTTTACAAACGTAGAATTAAGGTCTCTAACTTGTTCCACTGTGTTCAAATGATGGGTTTCCTTTTCGTAGAGTGGTCACAATAGAAAAATGAGCTTTCGATTAGAAAGTTATGCCTATTTGAAGTTTACAAACAAAGCTAGAGAAAACTGCTACAAAAGGGCTTCCGCAACGTTTACAACTGCTGTCGAAAAGTAGTTTCCGTCAAGGTCGGAAGGTGCTTTCGACAAGGTCGAAAGATTCATCAAAAATGCTGCAGAAAGGTACAGAAATGCTGCGGATGGTTCTACGACGAAAGTTTGCTTTCGACAAGGTCGGAAGGTTCATAAAACTGCCGTAGAAAGGTGCAGAAATGTTGCGGAAGGTTCTACGACGAAAGGTTGCTTCCGACAAGGTAGGAAGGTTTATAAAAATGCCGCAGAAAGGTGCAGAAATGCTGCGGAAGGTTCGATGACGAAAGGTTGCTTCCGACAAGGTCGGAAGATTCAGTGGCAGAGTCGTAAATAACTCGAAAACTGTCACGCTTATTCTTTGTCAAATTCCTATTGGTTAATAACATACTTTAATAATTCTTTGTCAAATTTCTATTGGTTAAAGACATATTTTAGCAATTTATTTGCAGAAAATCTGCTATAAATTAGATTTATTATTTCCGAACTTATTTTCAAAATAATTAATTATATTAATATTTTAATATAATTATTAAGTCTTTTTAGCTTAGAAAATTCATAATAAATTGAAATCACTTAGGAAAAATCTCAAAAGTTCACCAAAAATCTGAAATAATATTTTCTTTATTATATAAAATTTTCAAGGTAGAATTCAGTATTTTATTATTTTTAATAATTAAAACCCTAAATAAATGCCTTTTCACCTTAGGAAATTCATAAAATATTCATATTAACTTTGAAAATTATGAAATTAAAAACTCATCTTCAAAATTATGTTTACACAATATATCCAAAAATGAAGCCGTTTGGAGGTCATTTACTAAGGTTTTTACTCTAAAACCCATCATTTTAATTCCATAAAAATCCCAATAATTCACCATAAATCATTATTCTATCCAAACAATGATTATTAGATCCAAACATGATCAGCACAGCAAAATGCATTCGGTTACTGTCTATATCCGAAACAAAACAAGTAAAAATGAGATGATTTACACTATTATTCACCTTGATTAGTTAATTGGAGAATGAGATAATTTCCTAACTTTAATTCCTTAGCTTTATCTTCAGTTTATTGTTCTTCCTTGAGATTTTAATGGCTGGCCGAAATATAGGTGAGGAGTTATGAATGAGAAAGTAAAAGTTTATCAAGGTGCAGGAAGAGATTTATACTAAGAAATGTAGCACCATTTCCTAGTTTGCCCCTTAGGAAATTCCTCCTTAATTTAGTTAAGTCTTATTTTAGTTCATTCATTAAGACATGTTTATTGCATTTATTAATCTCGTCTCCCCAATTATTCACATCATTCTATTTAATTTATCCAATTAAATATCCTGAATAATGTTAAACAAAAATTAGTGGTGTTACACATATACATACATATACATACATATATATTTGTACACACGTACACACACATATAGCAGACAATGAAACAAAAATAGATGTGATTGAGAAAACTCACCAAAACGATGTGTGACCTAGAAAAACAACGATTGTACCCTTTGGCATTGCTGCCGCACTAGCCCAAGTATGTGTTGGCACCACCTATCAGCCACCACCATTGTCATGAATTCCACATCACTTCTACCCTATCCCATGTGTATTCCGTCACCATTCGTTCCACCATCATAGTCAAGCTTCACGCCTGAATGCCACCATCACGATGTCTCCAGGTCATGGTTTCAAATCCACATACACACGCATCTCTAGGTTGCATTAGCCTCGCCTCGACCACCATGAGCTTTCCCCGCCCTCACGACGATCAAATCACCATCACCCCTAGTCGAGGTCGCTGTCAATATTGCATGTGAGCACTTTTTTCAATAATGAATCGATTTGAGGATTTGGGACATTAGGAATAGCAATATAATCAGGTTTGAGGTTTTTAGTTAAGGGTGGAGTCGGGTTTAGAAAAATGGATAAGGAATAGCGAAGGTAATTTTAGAATGGATGGGCTAACTTTTTTTTCTCTCCATTTATAAATTTTTATTCTTTGTTTCCTTTTAAATAACTCTTCCATTTATTTGTAATTAAATTTCAATTTAGTTTAAATTAATCACACTTCATTCTACACAATATATTTCAACAATTACCCAATTTCATTCAATTCGACGCCTGCTTATTTGTTTTGATCACACAACAATTTGGTAAGGCCAGCCGGTTTTATAGTGGACCCTCCACTTTTATTACCAAAAAATCAAATGTTAATATGGGAGTTAGGCAGCATGTCTCATCTACTAAACAAGGAAAATGAAAAACACAAGTTAGGCAAAAAGTGCCTAAGCTACTATAAATGACCAAAGGCTAGTCCTCCTCCAAGGAGGAGGATCCACTTCCATCATCCTAAGAGTCTAGACCAATCACATGTAGAAACCTCGCTAAAAGAGATGCAATATTCGGAAAATAACTAGAGTAATTCCTGCAATAGATAAATTTCCTATCCCAACTAACATCTTGAAGAACAACCCTATTCCTAGCACCATGTTCACCATCAACGGAAAGAACAAGTCCTTCCACACCTACAGGATAAGAAAGACGCCTGGTTTCACCTACAACTTCAATAACAAACATATGGAATTCATTTCGAACTGTGTCATAACACATCTCAGACGACTCATGGATCCATGCTTTCTCAAAAGAATTCCACTCAGTTACATAACCATGTGCGACACTAGAAGACACATGATCATCAGTAGCATCAAAAGGAACAATCACAGGGTTAACAACATCTTTAACTGTAGGGGTGGTAGGATGAGACATAGTCATAGGTGGAACAACAGCAACCTCTAAAATAGGTGCAACAGCAGAAGGGCTAACGGGCAGGTCCGCGGCAACGACAGTGTGGTTACTAACCATAGGAACCCACTTCCGCACATGAGGATGAGGTAGCAAAATCTTGGGTGGAGGAGGAGCCTTTATGGATGAATCTGGGGGCTTGCACGAGTTGGCAAGGTAGCCAAAAGAATGACAAACGGAACAAATGTCAAGCATCCAACCATATCTAACACGAACTTCCGCAACATGGCCAACAAAAAGCTGGACTCTAATCGAAGAAGGTAATGACTTTTTTGGGGTTATTTCAATTAGTTCCTTTGCATAAACCAATCTCTCACAGGTCACCGTATTAGTGTCAAAACATTTCAATTCATTAATCATACATGTGACCAATTCAAGCCCACCAACGGCTGTAAAACAGATAGAATATGCGTATAGTATACCCAAATAGGAATAGACATGACCTGGTCTCTAGCACAAGCCACGGAAGGAGACCAACTGATGATAACGAACAATTTCCATAAACAAAGGATGGATCGGCTTCTAGGACACATTGACTTCTCTCTTTGCCAGAAAATTTGAAATAGTACATTGAGTTGACATATATTACTTGGAGACTTCTAGCATCCTGAATTTTTTGGATGGGATCCAAAAAGAAACCTACCAAGTATTCCAACCAAAGTCAACCCATGCTTGCAAAACAATAGGTGGTAGTAACATAATTCCATTATCCTCCTCAATCTCAAAGTCCATAAGGATGTAGCTGCCGGCGTTTCAGGGAAGGGAACGAAAAAGGGATGTCCAGAGCTTGGGACGAATAGGATCAGTCATGATAACTGTAGGATGTTCAACAATTATTTATACAATAATTATTTACAATAAAATTGATCACACAACAATTATTTACACTTTAAAAATATATTTTTATTTAATTAAACATTTTATTTGATTCCAATAAATTATCCAAAAAGAATTCATTAGTTTATTCGATTCATTAAAGTAAAAGATCTTTTATTGATAGCTTTTAACTAAATAAATATTTACTTTCAAAATAATAATCATCAAATATCAAATTCATACAATTTTATTTTAATTTAAAATTTATTTAATTTACGATGTAGAAAGCATGGTTCTTAGACTAAACCACATTAATTTATATATCAACTTGTTCGTATTGAAGAGGAGAAGAGACTGCAACAAATCGTTTTTTGATTGGATACATCATTTGACCAGAAGTGGCAAACAAATCCATATCGTTTATTTTAATTTTTCGCAAATGGTGACTGTACAATGATTGAAGGTAACAATTGCATATAGGGTGTCAAGGGGAATCGATCCATGCTGTCCGATCGAGTTGTGGATGGGTAGATTGGTCGAAAATATTTTTCAAAAAGGGTGAGAATGGGTTTAGTGGTAGTTGGTTTTCGCGGTGGCGGTGACCCTGGGGTGGTTAGAATAGGTGGCAAAGGCATTTTAGGGAAGGGTTGACTTTAGCAAGTGGCAGCGTTCTGTATGGTGAGGCGATGATGATAGGCATAGGGAGAGGGGATGTTGGGTTTGGTCACACACTATAGTCAGAAGGAGATTTAATATTTTAGTTCCTATATCTTTAATATTTAAAATTAAACTCTAAGTGTTCTAACCATCGCATCTTGTACATACGACCTCTATTTCACGTGCGATTCGTTGCATTGAGTTCACAATGAAATTACGACCATTTTGAAATATGGTTTGTTTCTTTTGAGACTATGAAAGTAGCTTAAAAGGACTCAAAGGTCGTAAATATTTATATTTTAAAATATTAAATAGATATTCATTCATATAAATACTCGTTGATATACGACTATATTCTTTTTATCATTGTTTAGTTGTTTTGGGTGATATATGTTCTGATTTGATTATTCATTTGTTAAATTATTACATTTTTTATTCGATGAACATTTTGTGATAACTATTTATAGACTTGGAGAAAATAGTTTATTTATTTGAGAATAAGTGTAAAACATGTAATTAAAGATTAATAGGGTAATATTTATAAATAATCAAAGTTGATAATTTGCTTTGAAAGTAATTTGTAAATTTTAGTAAAGTTATTATTTAAGGATTTCCGGGTAAATTCATAAATAATAAGGAAAATTATATTTTAAAGCGAATTTCGAAAAGTAATTATTATTTATGAAGTAAGATGGATTTTGATAAATAATAATACGATTTTTGGTAAATAGTTTTTATTTTTAAGTTTCACAATAATAATTAAATATAAAGGAATTTGGAGATAAATTGAAATGTTTGAGATAAATATTAATATTGAGATTTTCAAAATTTTAAATGAGCATTATTGCTGCTATTGATTAAATAATAATATGGCTATTATTTGTATTTTTGAGGAATAATATTAGCATTGTTTAAAGTAAATAGCAATGAGAAACATTTATAGAAATAATAAAGAGATATTTTCACAAATCTTTTTAGTTGATTTTTTTTCGAGATAGATAATAATAGTGTTTGAGTATTTTAAAAAAATGAAGTATTATATATTTCAGAAATGGCTAACTTGGATTATTGTTATTATTTTGGGTTGAAAGAGTAAAGTGCCTTAAAGGGTTTTTTGTACGAAAAAGTCATTATTTTAGGAAAAGAATAATAATACGATTTGAAAGAGTTTTATATTAAATACTATTATTTTGAGAAAATAGTAATACAATGTTTTAAAGGTATTTTTAAAGTGTATTAATATTAATATTATTATTTGAGGTAAATAACCATAAGGCGACCTTCAGATATGTGAAGTAAAATATTTTTATTTTAGAGTCAGTTAATAATAAAGCAAATTATATTTTTCGATGTAAATTAATGATGTTAACATAAATAATAATGGAATGATTCTACTATACTGGGAATAAAGTACTATCATTTATTATTGTTCATTTGTTGCATGAGTCTGTATTTACCATTATGGGAGAAGCTATTCAGATGGATATTTCCTATTTATGGTGTTATACCTTTTTGTATTTGCCATGTGGGAGGTGATTACAATTTAGAGTAGGTAATTGCTATTTATTGGTATTTACTCGGTAATGATATATATATATATATATACACATACATATATATATATACACATACATATATATATATATATACATATATATGTATAGAATTGTTACTAATTACCATTTGTTAGCACATGTGATTGGTTGTTTTTACTAAAGCGGTTATTGTCGTATAACCAATTGCTAGTGTTGTTATTGCTTGTGGATTGGTGTATTCACTTTTGTGATGAGCATTAGTGTTGGTTTGATACTTTTGAGTGACATTGTTGGAAATAAGGATTAGATGACTTTTGATTGTGTTTGTGTGTTGGAGTATTATTCCCTATTTTGTATTCTCAACCATAGTTAATATGACAGATATGCTATATTATTATGTGAACGCACTTTAACGACCCGCAAATTTATCACTTTGATAAATGATATTTAATTTTGAAATATTCAAATAAAAGGTTTTTATAACACCAACTATAAAGGTCTAAACCCTAAAATTATGATAAGAAACTTGTTTTAACATATAATTGTGGAATATAGTTTCATAAACAAAGCACGTGCTTCCTACACAAATTTTCATTGATAAATTGATTTTTAATAGAAAGGAATTTTCTTAGTATTTGAGTGCACGAGTCTAGATACATACACTAATATGTCTATTTGAACAAGATTATAAAATAATATTATTTATTTTATTTTTGAAATTAAAATGTATTTATGACATCACAATAGATGTCATCGCTTTTATATATTTCTCTGGAAATTCAAGTTAAGTTAAATAATCAAATAGTTATTTTAATATGCTAATAATTCCTTTTGATTAGTTATAAAGTGATAGTAAATCATTTATAATAGTTTTGTGAAGTTATGTACTTGATTTAAATATAAGAAAATTTGATATCACTTTATCGATAGGATAGCACTTTTTGTAAACATTTGTTTAATATCAATATATATGGTTTTATAATTCAAGTGAGATCATTTTAATTCATTTAAAATGATGAGAATATTCTCAAGTTTTGTTTATTAATATATAGTTTAACTAAAAACTAGAAATGTGACCGGCAACCGGAATCAAAATTCATAATGATTTAACATATAGAAGTTGTACAACGTTGTTTATATCACTTTAACACATATCTAACATACACATGCATACATTAACACATACTATGCAATTAACACATGTAGAAAAGTAAAAATATACTTACCATTTACACTAGAATTTACATATAGTAAAAAGTATAAATATCCAAGATATTTTCTACCTTAAAAAGAAAACATCAACTCACTTACACACCATCAACACCACACACGTGGAAGATGACATGGGGAGAATGACAAGGGAGGTGTCGTGTGCCTTGATGGGAGAGGATGGGTGTGGGCACGGGGCGAAAGAGTAATTACACATTTGGATATTTATTTCCAAAGTTTTTCCTATAAATACTCACCATTCTCTTCATAATTTGACACACTATTGCACTTTATCTTCTTCCTCATTCTCAAGCTTTTCAATGGCTTCCTACCTTAAGGAAACTATGAAGAAATATATTGCAAAAAGAAATTAAATTAATATAGTATATATACATTCGCAATCCACTTCAAAACAAGCTCGAATCACTCCATTCCTCCTTCACAACACGCGGCCACCACCATCCATCACTTCGGCCGAGCACTCCACCTCCTTCCAAGCTAGGCCGATCTTTCCCAAGGTCTCGGGCTTAACTCCATAGACTTTGGTTCAATCATAGCAAAGCTACGTTTTCCTATGTTTAATATTCAATAAAGGTGAGAAAACTCTATAAGACTTTATATATATAAATGATGATGATGTGATATTATTGCTATGGATGTTTACTATGCTTTGGTCATCAAGTTTGGTTGTTTACTATAGTTGTTTAATGGTGCTAACAAGTCACGTTAAATACACGTTGAATATCACAAAGGAAATCACTTTCCTTTATTGAATGAAATGGTGTATATGAGATTGTTAGAACTTTTTAAAATGGTTTAAAATAATTTATAAATGTTTTATTAAAATTTAAAAGTATTTCGACAAAGTTTGAAAAGAAAATGAATTTTGAGTTAAAATAGGCGCATCGTGTAACGGTAGTTCGCGATTTCGCGTCATCGAAAGTTAAATCCATTTATACGATGGATTTGGAGTCATAATTCTTTGGAATAAGAATTTTCCAAACTCTTATAATCATAGTTTTCAAAAAAAAGAAAATGATTGAGATTTCATTTAGTAGTTTTTGAAATATGAGCAAATCAAGTTTTCAAAATAGTCGAGGTTTTGCAATTCGGAAACTAAAAAGGAAAATTCTTTAAATTAAATATTTTAAATTCTTTAAAAATATGGAATAATCCTATAAATATGTTAAAAGGTTTTAAATAGGATTTTAGTTATAAAAACGGGCTTTTAAATAATAGAAAAGTTGTTTTGATTTGAATAAGCTTTAAAAACACTATCCACATCACTTTTTGCAGCAGCTTTTAATAACTTTTGAAATATGGATTTAAACTTAACAATTAATTCCCGAACCTTTTATAAATGTTTTCGAATGAAAAATTAAGTAATTTAAAGATGATTTGGTAGTTTTAGAATTACTTTTAAAGGAATTTAAATAAATAGTTAACAGAAAAATTGTTATAAATAAATGATTTAATCTTGGCTCTAAAAGCCGATGAGTAGACTAGATTTTTCTTCATGGGATCCAGATATGGGGTGCTTAAACTAAGGAGATGTTCGGGAGCAACCAGTACCCTATCTCACTTGGCCTTTTTCCTGGGTGAGAAATAGATAAGGTCGAAATGTCAGAAACGAGACAAGTATAAAAGATTCAAATTTACAAATTTAATTTCATATAACCTGGATTGTATAGAAATAATCTTCTTATATTTGGTGTTAAATTCCGAGGAGGGAACTCATACTATCCATGTGAATTTAAAAGGTGATTTCACCGTTATTCGACAGGTAGTAAATGTTGAATATGGAAATTGACATCGAGTAGAATCAATATAATTTCTATGGATCCTTTTTTGCTCAATACTAATTGGTTTGGATTTATAGTAAAAATGTCTTAAATAACATTATTTTTGACCCGTTTAAAAGTTATGATTTGAAATTAAGAAATCTTTGTAAAGATTTGAATAAATGATTTGGAAAAGGTTTCACCTAAGTAAAAGGTGAGATGATTTGGAAATTTTTCCAAGGTTAAAAAGGTTTAATTAACCTGAGGATTTGATTAATGAGGCTAAATGATTCCATATACTTTTGAGAAGATAAATGGAATGGTTTAAAAGAATATATCTTTGAAAAGAATTTTAAATGAATGAAAAGTTAAATTAATTGGATGTGATTGATAATCACCTATATACCTAACATCTTTTTTATCGATGATTGGTTCGAAGAAACCGTGATCGGATTTGCTTGCTCTGTGCTGCATGATAGGGGGTTCTTACTTGTGTTTGGTGGCAAGCAGATGACTCTTACTCCTACATGTCCAAGTTAGAATGGGTTGGTGTAGTCGAGAGGCTGGCCGTGAAAGCAAATCGTGAGGTACCAATTTGCGCCATGGTGGTTGTACCCACTGCCATTGAGGGCCGAAGGCTCGGTCGTCACATTTGGCATCAGAGCTTTAGTTGAGCGAACACCTAAGCATGATAGGGGTAAAGTCTCATCAAAGGTAGTATTAGGAATATCATAGGATGAGTAACTCATTAGAAATAGGGTTAGTAACACCCTAGAATGAGTTGAGAGTATATTTTATAAGAGCACATATTTGTTAATGGTATATAAATGATTTTCTTTTAGAAAATATGGTAAATGAAATAAGTTTATCTAGGATTATATTTTGAATATAAAAAATATATTTTGAAATTTTTTATAGTTCGATATGTTATATAACTTGAATGATAGTTTGAAGTTAATATTAGTAAAATCTAATTATAAACATCTTGTGATTAAAATTTCACAATTGACTATAAGATGTTTAATAATAACATTGAGAAGATCAAGCATAATACTTTAGAAAATATTTCGATAATGAGAACTTTTATCTAAAAATGGTTTTTAGGAAGAGAATTTTCAAACGATTTTATTTGAAATATTCTGAGTATTGGTTTGGAAGAAATAATATCATGTGCTTAGCAAACTATCACCCTTAACATTGTACAGTTAAAATGGATTTATGCTAGGATAAACTTAGATTTATAACCTAACATTAAATTTAGTTAAGACAATTAAAATGCTTAGGATCTAAGTGTTTGTTGTTGATAATTATAGAAACCCTTAAGCTATGGGAGAATGTATTGGAAGGGAGAGACCTCAAGAGCGAATTGGTGTGATAAGAATGATCTAATTATTCTTTCAAGTGATGAGAAAGAACCTGGGAAATGGCCATTTAGTAATATTATGCCCATTATTAAAGGAGATTAGATCCATACCATGACTAGATAAAGACGGTTACCCTTTGATTAAAATAATTATATCTCCCCTGACTCCATAACTTATTATAGCGGTTATTGATGAAGAAACCCCTCAGACCTCAGAAGGAATGTGATCACTGACCCAGTAAGTTCAGAACTCGAACCGAAAGAAGAAATTCCTAAGGAGGAGCCGATGGAAGAAGAATCTAAACCTAAAGAGGACCGAACCCTATGATATCCCATGGAGCAAACAACAACAGTTGAGATAGTAATGTCATATGGGAGATGGACGGTGACCATATTATTTGGCGCGAGGAGTCGTCAGATTCCCCCATTCATTGGGACAACATGGAGGACGAAGAGGAATAATTTGTGGATCCAAAGGAAGAATTTGAGGATCCCGAGGAAGAAGAAGTGCAAGATTTAGAAGAACTGGAAGAAGGAGAAGTTATACAAGAAGTGCCAGTAAGACTTGGGCATGTTCCATGGAACCAGCCCTGGCTACTATATGAGGTGGTGTGATACCCAGATCGAGGATGAAAATGAAGCTAATAACGAGCAAGATGATAGTGATGACAATGGAGGTCTTGTTTGATTTTGGATACGGAAATGGACCATCAACATCAGACTTAGAGGGGTGATTATGATGTGAGATTGGAAGATTTGGAAACACCTTTTTAGTATTAATATTATGTGGTAGCATATATATGTTTGGCTTGTAAGTTAGTTATGTTTGTATTAGTATTATGAAAATCCAAGTAGGTTTAGAAGGACTTAAGAATGGTTTAAGTATGTAAAGAGACGTGATGTGTGTAAGATAAGGATGAATGTAAAATATTAAGCATGTATAATATAATTATGTCCTTTGTTTATGACTTTGTTCAAATGTAAATACACAAATCACTTAAGAAAATTTCATAAGAATAAAATTATATCTTTATGAAATGTTTAAAAACTTAAACCAATATTTTCTAAATATTTTGGAAAAGATAAAAAGTAATGCAATTTACACGAATTATTTCATAACACAAATTTGGCCTAAAGATTTGAATATAGGATTTTGATATCCGAAAAGGATTTATCGCTCGATGCTTCAGGGCAAACATTGATGAGGATTTGTAGTCCGATCTTTATATTTTCTATCATAGTTGAGAGCTATGCAAGGAAAATAGAAGTTTATGAGCCCGATCAAAGTCCGCACTAGAGAATCAAAGGATCAATAGTAGTCAGAAGCAAAATGGTATATTCGAATTAACATATAGCATATGATAGTGTATATGGATAGTATGTGAGCACCACCCAAATTTATATTTGAAATTTTGTTTTGAATAATTACTACCGATTTTTGCATTGTAATTTTAGGACGAAATTCTTTTAAGGAGGGGAGTCTGTAACGACCTGCAAATTTATCACTTTGATAAATGATATTTAATTTTGAAATATTAAAATAGAAGGATTTATAACACCAACTATAAAGTTCTAAACCCTAAAATTAACTTGTTTTAACATATAATTGTGGAATATAGTTTCATAAATAAAGCACAGGCTTTGTACACAAATTTTCATCGATAAATTAATTTTCAATAGAAAGGAGATTTCTCAATATTTGAGTGCATAAATCTGGATACATCACTCATATGTCCATTTGAATAAGATTATGAAAGAAAACTATTTATTTTATTTTTGAAATTAAAATGTATTTATGACATCACCAAAGATGTCATATATTTCTCCCAATTTCAAGTTAAGTTTAAATAATAAAATAGTTGTTTTAATATGCTAATAATTACTTTCGATTAGTTATAAAGTGATAGTAAATCATTTATAATTATTTTGTGAAATTATATACTTGATTTAAAAATATAAGGAAAATTGATATCGCTTTATCGATACGATATCACTTTTTGTAAACATTTTTTTAATATCAACATATATGGTTTAATAATTCAAGTGAGATCGTTTTAATTTATTTAAAACGATGAGAAATATATTCTCATGTTTTGTTTATTAATATATAGTTTAACATAAACTGGAAATGTGACCGATAATCGGAATCACAATTCGTAACGGTTTTACGTATAGAAATTGTACAAAATTTTGTATATCATTTGAACACATTTCTAACATACACATGCATAGATTAACACATAAATATGCAATTAACACATGTAGAAAAGTAAAAATATACTTACCATTTACACTATAATTTACATATAGTAAAAAGTATAGATATCCAAGATATTTTCTACCTTAAAATGCAAACATCTACTCACTTACACACAATCATCACCACACTCATGGAAGATGACATGATGAGGATGACATAAGGGGAGACGTGCGCCTTGATGGGAGAGGAGGGGTATGGACAAGTGGAAAAAGAGTAATTACACATTTAGATATTTATTTCTAAATTTTTTCCTATAAACACCCACCATTCTCTTCATAATTTTACATACTATTCTACTTCATCTTCTTCCTCATTCTCAAGCTTTTAATGGCTTCCTACCTTAAAGAAACTATGAAGAAAAATATTGCAAAATGAAATGAAATTAATACAGTATATATACATTAGCAACCCACTTCAAAACAAGCTCAAATCACTCCATTCCTCCTTCACAACATGCGGCCACCACTATCCATCATTTCGACCGAGCACTCCACCTCCTTCCAAGCTAGGCTAGGCTTTCCCAAGGTCTCGGGCTTGACTCCATAGACTTTGGTTCAGTCGTAGCGAAGCTATAGTTCATTTTCCTAAGTTTAATATCCAATGAAGGTGAGAAAACTCTATAAAACTTTTTATATATAAATAATGATGATGTGATATAATTGATATGTATGTTTACTATGCTTTGATCATCAAGTTTGGTTGTTTACTATAGTTGTTTAATGGTGTTAACAAGTCACGTTAAATACACGTCGAATATCACAAAGGAAATCACTTTTCTTTATTGATTAAAATGGTGTATATGAGCTTGTTAAACCTCTTTAAAATGGTTTAAAATGATTTAAAAATGTTTTATAAACATTTGAAAGTATTTCGACAAAGTTTGAAAGAAAATGAAATAAAATTTGAGTTAAAATAGGCGCATCATGTAACGGTAGTTCACGATTTCGTGCTACAGAAAGTTAAATCCATTTATACGATGGATTGGAGTCAAAATTCTTTGGAATAAGAAAATTTTGAACTCTTATAGTCATAGTTTTCAAACAAAACAAAAGGATCGAGATTTCATTTAGTAGATTTTGAAATATGAGCAAATCATGTTTTCAAAATAGTCGAGGTTTTGCAATTCAGAAACCAAAAAGGAAAATTCTTTAAATTGTATATTTTAAATTCTTTAAAAATATGGAAAAATCCTATAAATATATTTAAAGTTTTTAAAAGGATTTGAGTTATAAAAATGAACTTTTAAATAATAGAAAAGCCACCTTGATTTGAATAAGCTTAAAAAACACTATTTGCACCACTTTTTGCAGCAGTTTCTAATAATCGTTGAAATATGGATTTAAACTTAACAATTAATTCCTGAACCTTATAAAAATATTTTCAAATGAAAAATTAAGTTGTTTAAAGATGATTTGGAAGTTTTAAAATTACTTTTAAAGGAGTTTAAATAAATGGTTAAAAGAAAAGCTGTTATAAATAAATGATTTAATCTTGGCTCTAAAAGCCGATGAGCAGACTAGATTTTCCTATTTGTGAGATCCAGATGGGAGGTACTTAAACTAAGGAGATGTTCAGGAGCAACCAGTGCCTTGGCTCACCTGGCCTCTTTCCTAGACGAGGAATAGAAAAGGTCGAAATGTCGGAAATGAGACAAGTATAAAAGATTCAAATTTACAAATTTAATTTCATACAACTTGGATTGTATAGAAATATTCTTCTTATACTTGGTGTTAAATTTTGAGGAGGGAACCCGTACTATCCATATGAATTTAAAAGGTGATTTCACAATTATTCGATGGATAGTAAAGGTTGAATACGAAAATTGATATCGAGCAGAATTAATATAATTTCTATGGATCCTTTTCTGCTCAATACTAACTGGTTTGGATTTATAGTAAACAATGTCTTAAATAACATTGTTTTTGACACTTTTAAAAGTTATGATTTGAAATTAAGAAATCTTTGTTAAGATTTGAGTAAATGACTTGGAAATGTTTATCTGAAGTAAAACGTGAGATGATTTGAAATTTTTTCCAAGATTAAAAAGGTTTAATTAAGCAGAGATTTGATTAATGAGGCTAAATGATTCCATATACTTTTGAGAAGATAAATGGAATAGTTTAAAAGAATATATCTCTGAAAGATATTTTAAATGAATGATAAGTGAAATTAATTGGATGATGATTGATAATCACCTATATACCTGACATCTTTTTATCGATGATTGGTTCGGAGAAATCGGGGTCGGATTTGGGTAATTTCTATCCGAAAACCACTTCAAAGTAATATATGCATTCGAAAGTGAAGACATGTTGAAGAAAATGATTTTTGAAAATAGGAGATCTTCATAACGGAAGGACTTCTTGTTGATAATCTCTAGGTAGATCCCAAAATAAAATAAATAGCGGTGGTCCCGCTGTTTTGAAAATCTTCGAAATGCAAGGACTACTCGTTACTAATCCTAGGGGTAATTATCGACAGGATGTAGTAGGAGAAGTGCCTTCGGTTTGCCTATTCCTAGATAACTTGTATGGATGAGAGTCTAACATTGCATTTCTACGTACATTGACCTCTATAAATGTACATCTGTTTAGTGGTGTAGGAGGTAACTCTTTTATACTTAACACCCTTCTCTAAGACGTATGAGCTCAGAGGTTGTACTTTTGTTGAAATTGATAGTGTGTTGTTGGAAATGGCAATGTGGCATTTTAAGTGAAAATGTTCTAAGAAAGGTAAACGTTATCTCTAGCCTCACACCTGGGGAATTGTGAAATAGAGGTTGCTTTAAGGTTATATAGTTCGCAACCATTAGGGTATGATATCACCTTTCTAGATTTATTTTGTACCCGCTATGACGTCGGGTAAAAAATATGCGGTGTATGGTATGAGAGCTCTCGGATAGGTCGGTAACAACCAGAGTGATATCATATTCGGTGCTATCCGTACCATCTGTTGGTCTCGGGTAGGCCGGTCTTAATTCGCAGAGGACCATCTATGGGTGGCCTCGGTGCATTCCTCTAGAGATGCACTGTATGGTAGGTAGTCCCTTACCTTGCTATTCGTTGAAAATCCAAATCTCCAATAAGTGCCTTCGGTTTTAGTTGTAAACTTATTATGCCATCTAATTTAACCAATGTAACAATTTCGGCTATTTGAATATGTTTATTTAAAAATGCTTTCAAAAGAATGTCATTAAAAATAATATCACTGGATTTCGCATAGAAATATTTTAGTTATCATAAGGTAAAAACCCGTTCCATGTTTATATGCGGCAGGGTCTTATGAGATACCCATTGTTTTCAAATAAAAAAACTCGTATTTTGAGTTTCTCACACCAGTCCTATGACTGATCCGGAGTTTATTTTCTTTCCCTTAAACTCCGAGTGCCTTATTTTTTCGGCCAGCCTACTAGTCAGGTTTTGTTTGGAGCATTTTGGAAGAGCTTGGAGCATGGAGTTGGAAGATCCTTTTGAAGATTGTTATCCATTTCCACCACACTCATGTACTATTGTATTCCGCATCTGTAAAGACAGATATTTATAACTATCCATGTTAATGTTAAATTAAACTCGGATAAATGTATTCAAAATTTTCTTCCGTAAAGATTATATGTTGAAATAATATATGTTATTCCATTCGTGTAAGATTATGTTATGTTCTTTTCTTCTTTCTACCCTTGACCATTTACCTCTCCGGCGCTTGGATCTGTGGCACGTGAATATCGAAGATGTATTAGTGTCAATTTCCAAGGATCGGAAAGGCGGGTCATCACATGCACCAACAATAAATGTTATCATGTGCTAACGTTTGTGACTTCAGGAGAATAACATGTCCAGGTATGAAAATAGAACTACATAGGATTAATCCGAAAGGGTACTTACCTAGGCGGTCTTTTTTATGCAATAACCACATGATCCCTTAAGTTGGGCTGGAGTGTGTAGCGTTATGGCACAGTCCAAACTAGTTGATCACCTTACCCCTTCTTTCTTTTTAGTACCATTATATATATTATATTTTCGTGTATATATTTCACATGTTTATAGATATTGAAGAGAAAATAGAAGGGGGTGAGTTTGTTATTTATCTTTATATGTTGTATGAGTTTTGTATACTTATTTGGAGCTACTCTAGTTTGTCCAACATATTTAACAAATTTTGATGTAATATGGATGTTGTTGAATGATAGATGAATAATTTGTAATATTAATTATTGTATGCAGTGTTATGCATGAAAATGTTTATTAATATTACTACACGGTGAGGTTTCCCATATGTTTGTTTCTTTTGTTTTTAAATTATTCACCCAAACAATCCATTGTGCTTAACATTTGAGATTAGTGTGTAAGAGTAGATGACATTTGGCTCCAATTTTAGGCGTCAAGAGTAATCAGTAGTTTTGGGATCATACACATACTTTCTCAGATGAGAGACATTATATGAACATGCGCTGGGGTATTTAGAAACTTTATATGGTATGGGGCTTTATTGATTCTTTCAATGATAGATAATAATCCTACATATCTCGACCCTAATTTTCCTAACTTTCTAAAATACATTACACCCTTTATGGGTGAGCCTTTCTCGAATATATAATCTTTGATAACGAACTCCAAATCCTTACATCTTTGGTTGGCATAACTTTTCTTCCTTGATTAAGCTACCTTCATCCATTCTCGAGTTAGCTCTATTTTTTCAAGTCGTATCTCTTACCAAGACTAGATCAAGAACCAATCTATCACTGTTTTAAGCAACATACTAGTGATTTACACAACCTTATATAAAGTGCATGAAAAGGTGTTAAGCCTATACTAGTATGCTAATTATTATTATAAGAGAATTTGACTGAATGCAAGTGGATTCTTATGACCCTCTACCATCACTCCATTGAACCTTTCAGTATGATAATTGGTTTAAGGATGGTAAGTAGGGATGGTAATGGGGCGGGTTGGGGTGGGTGTTTTATGCCCCAGACCCGCCGCGGGTTTTTTAAACTTCGCCGCAGATCTGCCCCATAGGCCCATAGCAGGTCTGAACTTTCGCCCCGTACCCGGAACCTATATGGGTCAGGGTAGACCCTCCCTGCCCCAAGACTCGGTGAAGCATTACATATTCATTCAAATTATGTATTAATGTACATATATTTATTTATTTTATTTGTAAGAGGGATTGTCACTAAATGATAAAATAAATATAAATATAAATATGTTTACAATGATAAGTAAGGTAATAAAAATGAGGTGTCTGATAACGGTTCAAGAAAAACATGCATATGTTATTATATAATTGTTAGTGATGCAATTTAATATCATAAAAATTATATGGCTTATTAAATGGAACATTAGAAAATCCATGTTATAACCGCTTTTGTATAAAAGGATTAACAAATCACTGTTATCATAATAAAGTGATTTTATGAAATCTTGGTAGTGCGGGTCGGGTTGGGGCAGGTCGGCCAAGCCCCAACCCGACCCTAGACCCGGAGCTCTTAAGAACGGGTCATGGGTCAACCGCCCCGATGACCCAATGGGGCGGGTCAAAACAGGGGCGGGTCTACTGGGTTTAGATCCTAGACCCGCTCCATTGCCATCCCTAATGGTAAGTAGTATTCATGTTCAGCTTGGAGTCTAAAGTGTTCTGTAATCTCTTTCATAATTAGCTAGTGAACAAAGAATCACAATCAATCATAGTGCTACTTCGTACTTCATGAATCGTTACAATGTTATTCATGAAAGGTTTAATCAAATTAGTAATTGATCTTGTCCACTTAACTGGTACGAAATGTGCACACTTGGTCATTCTACTGACTATGATCCAAATGCTTTCATTTCCTGTATTCTATATTGGTATTCCACTACAAAATCCATTGATACATAATTTTATTTCTAAGGTAGTATTTCTAATGGTTGAAGTCGTTTATTTTGCTTCAAATGTTCGACCTTTACCTATTGACAATTAGGACATTTCCTGACATGCTAGAAAATATTCCTCTTCATCCTTCGTAAAAGAATTTTCTCTTAATGTCTAGATACATTTTTGTACTAATTAGGATGGTTGGTAAACTTTGATCTATGATATTCTCTATGTACCTCTTTACCAAGATTATCCACAACACAAATACGCAAGCATTCCATCTTTTAATGCCAACCTTCTTGGTCAATTTCAAAATCTTTCAGGTTATCAATATCTATGCCCACTTCAAATTATCTAATCCACTTAGTTCATCACTTTGCTTCTGCAACAATTATTGGATCAATATCGGTCGTACTGCCAAACAAGATAGCTATATTGACTAGAACTAGTCGTTGACCTCAATTGTGCTTGACAAGAAGCCAACACCTTTAGATCGTTCCATTCAGGTAACAATGCCAATACCATACTGATACTTTCTACTAAGTGCATCAACGACCTTTTTCCCTTTTCTCAATGAATATTCATTTCCAAAGTCATTAGATGCCACAAACTTAAGATTCGTTGCCTTTGATACTAAGCTCATTCTAAGAGAACAAATACTTCAAAGGCATATGGTTTACATATAACTCAAACTGTTCCTGTAAATACCTCTAAACTTTCAATGCAAAAATTACGGTTGTCAACTCTATATCGCAAGTAGGATAATGAACCTCACGCGCTCGAAGCTATCAAGAAGAAAAAATAACTGGCTCCGTGTGTTAACATGACCATTAGTCTTGTTCCACGTGCATCCGTATAAACAACCAAGTCTTGATCCATCAGGCAAACTAATAGAGGTGTGTTAGTCAAAAATGCTTCTTCACATAGGGTACCTTTTCCATATATGCCTTGTCCTCATCAAAGATAGAAGTGGCCTTCTTATAAAGCTTTATAAGAAAAGGAATTAGTGTGCTAATGGATTTTGCTTTCTCTATGTTAAACCAAGCAAGAAACTTCCTAATATATTCTTTTTGAGTCAATCTCAGTATTCCAAGCTTTAAATCCATATAAATCTCCATGCCTAAAATTCACTTTGCTTCATCGAGATTTTTCACATTGAGTTCCAACGCAATTTGAGATGATTTATTTAATCCCTATCATTAAAAGCAATAAGCATATCACCCACTTATAAGAGTATCTTTTATGCTTCTGTCAAAACCAATACTAAACACAAAGGAATAGATGACCATGTTAGGTCATACGGTGACTTCTTCAACTTGCAATCATCCTTATCATAACTTCCATCTACAATAAATAGATATGCTTTCTCATATATGTGGCCTTATTTAAGTCTCCATGTAGAACAACTGCCTTCAAATAGGGTTTCTAAACTCTGTATCAAGAGTAGCAATAATAACCAATAAAAACCAGACAGAAGTATGTCAAACTACAGGAGAAAAGATCTCATCATTGTCCTTTTTTTCTCTATGAAAATCCTTTTGTTACCAATTTGGCATTATGTCTCCCATAACCCTTCACCTTGAATACTTGTTTGTAACCTATGGATCAATTTCCCTAAGGCAATGAAACTAATTTCTAAGTCTTGTCTTCTAAAGATTGCATCTCCTCTTCCTTAGTGCAAATACATTTTGAAGTGTCAATTGACTTCAAAGCACATCAAGGTTTGAAGGCTAATCCTAGACAACATGCAATGCATTGTCAAACTAATCACTAAGGCTAAAGTTTGCATATTAACACTCTTCATATCTCTTTTGTTTCTTCTTAGTGCACCAACTAACCTAAATGGCTCCATCATTGCCTAAATCACCATTAGCTTCACATTGAACTGAATCCCTTCTAGTGTAATGAACACCACCCTCAATACTAGTAGAGTTATGCGAAATATCATTTAATGCCTCATCAATAACATTCACATTATAATCAAAAGTAGCAACTCTACTCCTATGCTATAAAGTAGGAACAATCTCCATCTCATTTGGCTTCTCTTCGTGTAAGCTTAGATTGTTAGATAAGTCTTCCAAAGGTTCGATTATAACTAACTCATTAATGGTAACATGCCTTGAGTGGATAATTTTATTTATCTTAGGGCTCCAATAATGATACCCTTTAATATCATATATCCAAGCAAAATACACGTGGAAGCTCTAAATTCTAACTTATCCTTTCCTAGTTATGAACATATACAAGGCAAACAAAAATACGAAAAGAACTCAAGTTTATAGGTTTACTTCTCCATTTTTCCTTTGGAATCTTTCCATCAACGGATGAGCATGAAATCTGATATATAGTATGGGTAATAGTTGATATAGCTCTAGAACAAAAGCTTATATGCAAACCGTAATAAATTTTAAGCAATAGGCTTTCTCAAGTTGAGTCCTATTCATCCTTTATGAAATCCCATATGATTGGGAGTCTCCAGGTGTAGTAAAATATCTCATAATACCAAATATTATCATTTAAGAGCTATTCACCACCACCATCCAATCTTAGAATATTCATTCTCCTTCCAGTTTCGTCTTCAACAAGAGCCAACCAAATTATATTTCCAAACACATTCGACTTAACCTTTATAACATTAATCCTAAACTTACGCTCATAGTCCAAGAAAAGTAAGAAGTATAGAGCTCCCCTATTGGAAGTAGTAGAAACTGGTCATCAAACATTAAAATGGAAATAGTTATGCACCCTCGTAGAACCCACTTACCAACACTACAACAAAAATACCCTATTACAACGCCATTTTTACAACGGGCATTGGTTGCCCGTTGCAATAGAAGGCTATTATAACGGTCCATTCAGGCCCGTTGTAAAATATGTCATACACAACCCCCTTTTTACAACGGGCATCGGTTGCCCGTTGTAATAGAAGGCTATTACAACGGTCTATTCAGGCCCGTTGTAATAAGTGACAATTTTACAACAGGCTAAAAACGTCCGATGTAACAGGTGAACCCTAATTTTCAATTAGAAAACAAGGCCGACCATTTTTTCTTTTACTTCATTTTCCATTGCTCTGTAAAAATGTTGGCCGTTTTCTTGTTATTTTTTTTAAAATCAAACGAAATCAATCGCTAAGAACAAAAGTCGATTTCCACAATCTCCTCAAAATCAAAATCGCTTTCTCAAAACCGAAATTAAAATTTCCAATTTCATCTGCATTTGATGTTGTGGTTGGTTCACGATGTGGTGGTTTTGAGGAATTAGGCTGCAGGCGATTTGGGTTCGACTTGGGTTGTTCGAATTCCAGCAAGCGATAGGGTTTTGCGATTTGATGTGGTGAGGCGACCGTGATTAGGAGGATGATTGTAAAGCTGATGGAGGTTGCTTATCCACAACTTGGGTGGTTTACTCTTCGTACAGAAGGTATTATCAGTAATTTGAATCACATGACATAGAGTACTTTTTGGTGTAAAAATTGTTCTAATCTTCCTTTTTTCTCTCAGGAAAAACAATTGCTGTTGGAAAAGTTGTTGGTCTTCCAACTTCAGGAAGCACTACTTTCGCTTAATTTTTCTGTTTTGGTATGCAACCTTTTGTTTTGCTGTAGCTTTTTTTGCTAGTATATTTGGAAACATATTTTTAAAAATAAATATAAATAAAGGCTGATAAATGTACTGATTGTTTAGTTATCGAATTGCAGGAGTTCTCACTTGATGGAGGGTTTATTGCTACTGCAGATCGAGACTTCAAAATTCGGGTATTTTGGTAACAGTGATTTCATCTGGCACAAGTCGTATGTTTCTTCTATGTTTGAGTTAAATCATCATGTTGACTTCTTATTTACAGATTACAAAATTCCCAAGGCAACCCTTAAAGGGAGCACATGAAATTCAAAGTTTCTGTCTTGGTCATACCGAGTGAGAATTTTCCCTTCTATAATTTGATATGCTTCTGAAGAATTTGCCACGTCCTGGATCTTTTGGATTTAACTTCTTAGCTACATTTGTAGCTATCTTTAAATTAAAGTTGCAATTATCCAAATATAAAACATTTCATATTGTTTGGCAACTTATGAGTTTTTTTGGAAACTAAAAATAGGTCAGCAGTCAACTTGATAACTGAATGAATATGAAATGTGTATGTATCTTGTAATGAATCATATACGAACACATCAATGGTATTTATATACCTTTCTATGTGGCCTTTTCTCACACTGTTTGTTCCTTTTGTGTAATATAATAGTGCTACTGGAGATCAATTAAATTATAGTAATGAAACATCCAAAACAAAGTAAAAGCCAACAACATTTAAATCAGAGATACCAAATCAACAACATAGACCGATTCTCCAACAAATTACATACATAAAACAACTATGTTTAAGCATTTAACTTTCCTTAGTGAGTTTCTTTTAATTTATTTTTGGTCGTGACAACTCTTTGAGAAGCATCAGATTCTTTTTCCGTTAGTGTTGGTGGGTTGTGAATTCTGGAAGAAAAGAAAAGTCTTGAATGTCATAAACAATTAGCAATATGTGTACCTATTTATCGCGCTTAGTCTGCTTCTTAGCATTTCTGCTGTTTGTCTTTTCTGGTGCCATGACAAGTAAGTTTAAGCTTTAAACTATCAGTGATAGTTGTTAAGGCGAGACTTAGCAAAGTCTTTCAAAAATAATCTTTGAGATAAGTCTCTGGTGCTTTAGTTTTATACTTTACACTTGATTTGAATTAGCTATGAAATATCCTTAAAACAAAGCAGAGTAGCTCAAAGCCATGTAAAGGAAAACAAAGTTGCTAAAAAGCAAATAACAAGCACTGATCATGTACTTTTCTAGAGTAGTGCATGCAAATAAATGCGGTTGGTTAATAAATGCTGCTTATTTGCTAATGGGGAATTCTGATGTGAGTGTGAGGTTTTCCCACATATTCTGCAGTCTATGTAAGATTGATGTACAGAGATCCACTCAAAAACTACGAGTTCTTAAAAGTTTACTAGTGGGAATAGGTTTGTTAATGAGTACCGAAAAAATTAAAAGTCCGTTCGAATATCCATGTTCGGAAAATGTAAAAATATCCGAATTCCGGAGGACGGATACGGATATGGATAGTATCCGCATTTGAAAATTATCCATCTGACTTTTATCAAGATAGTAGTTAAGATTATGCATATTTTACCACATAAAATGATTGATATATATTGTTTTATCATGGTAGTAATCTATATCATGCATGTGTAAATGAATATTTGCTATCAAAAATTAATTATTATCATCATATATTTTATTTTTTATATTTATGTTAGCATTATTATTGAAAATGATATATGAATCAAAAAAAAATTCATTTAATTTTTTGATTTTATTTATTATGAACAAAGCGGATAAATATCGGATATCGGTTCATATCTGCGAATACGGATATCCGATATTTGAAAATGATTTCGGATGTGGATGCGGATATGACATTATCCGCATCTAAAAGCACCCCCTAACAGGTCCAAGTGGGAACAATGTTGTTGGAGACGGTCTTAGTATGTGCTAAACGAGCAATTAGATGGTCCCACAGTGACAGAGATATTTACAAGTAAATATTACCTTCAGTCTTGGTGTTGTCTTCATACTGGTTCCGTGTTAGAGAAAACCAATGTATACTAATCATCCAAATTCGTCAACCTTAATCTGATTCAATATTTCTAATGTCAGATTTCTTTTTATCATTATTACATATGCAATGTCATTTCTGTTATATGTAGTGATTTGTATCAGTTAACATGTGTATAAACTAATATGATATTTTATATTACAACTTTGTTTCAGCTCTTTCCTTTGTATCTTCATCCAATCATCCTAGTGGGTTCCTCTTGTCTAGAAGCGGGAATTGAACTGTGGGTACAATATACATCTTTCATTTTATATTTAATATTTTTATTAACAGTGTGGGAACTTTGTTATTTTACAGGTACGTATGTGGGATTTTATATCTGGAAGTCTTCTTGATACTTGTGAAGTTGGACTTCAGGTAAACTCATAGTATTTTCAAAGATATATCCGATTGATGATAATACCAATTTTTTTAGCATAAGGGTAATGCTTTTACTACTTTCCTTAAATGAAGCAAAATGAAACATACATACAGGTAATATGAGTGGCATTTTGGAGTTAACTTACAATGTGATATATCTGAAAAGTTAAATTGTCTTATCATCCTTTTTATTATACATTTCATGTTAGACGTCGGTCTATTTTGTTTGATTATCACGAATTATGAGTACTTCAGTCTATTTTGTTTGATTTTTAGCATTTATGTAATTCGACCGATGCACATAAACTGTTTATGTAAATGTTATATAATATTTCAGACTGATTCATGTATTGAAAGTATCAGTGCTTACAGTTTGCCTTGAATATAGTCTTCATATCTGACAGTGGTTGTAAAAGGTTTTTTATGTATATGATTGGTTCATAAAAGGATCCGTGTCATAAGTCGATGGTTGTCAATTGATCTTACTTTTCTTAAACGTCTGTGGTACCAAAAAAATGGTTAGCGAATTTGATATGCTTAACTTGCGGCATGCCATCTCTATATTATTTCTTATCTTTCTCGCTCGCATGGTTGGCTTGAGTTTATAAAGTACTATAACACACTAAACTAAAGTTGGGCCAAAAAATGACTTGGGCATTGTATACCTTTGGGCTGGCCCTGCATACACCGATCTAAATTAGTAAAGCTTTAGTTGGTTATGCTCACTTTTTTTAAGTCTTCATGATTTTTTTAGAAGTTTCTAGAAAAAGTGCTTGTAATTTGGTTGACTCGATTAATTAATTTGGTACGTATGTGATATTTCTGTTATAGGCAGTTAGTAGAAGATATACACGCTTAGTCTCCCATCCATAACTACTAATTTATACCTTGTACAGCCAAGACAAGAATATTTCTCATTACATTGATGCAAGCACTGTTATCAGAAACCTTTATTTTGCAATTTTTAGTAGATAAAGCAAAATTATTTGATAGCAAGCACTGATCCTGATGCATCGGTACATTTTGTAAAGCTTGGAGCAGAAGCTTGGAAAGTATGGGTGGATGTAGCGGTGGAACCAGAAGCTTTTTTATTTAGGTCAAATTCAGAGATGTCCACTATTAAAGAGGCCGTTGGATTAACCGTCGCATGACACAAAGACTTTATATCCTTAGTCTAGTATGATTGTACTTAGAACTTGATATTTATAGCCGACTGTTATGTATTAATGCTTTATGAATTTGAGAGGTAAGCTTATCTGACTTTTTGGAGTGTTGGAATTTTATGACTATCTTTTAGTCTTTTCGCATGTGATTATGGTTGTTTGTGCGTAATATTATTACTGTTAAATTATTCATTATTTGTATCGATGTGCTACCTATACGTTGCTGTAATTTTTTTTAATTTGTATTTTTTCTGCAACGGTCGAAAACCGTTGTCAAAATGTTTTTTACAACGGTCAGGGAATGTTGTGAAACATGCTATCCATCTTGTATGATAGTATTTTACAACGGGCAAAGAAGCTTGTATTACAGTCTATTACAACGGTCGGCGATCGTTGTAAAAAAGATTACTACAATGGTCTTTACAACATTAACTGCCCGTTGTAAAATATGGGTGACCTATTACAACATCGCCTATTACAACGGTCAGCTGCCCGTTGTGGAACACATATTACAACGGGCATTGCCCGTTGTAAAAAGCCTGTTTTGTTGTAGTGCAACGCCAAAGAATACTTTAGTTTGCTTAGCCAAACACACTCTTGAAAGAAATATAATATGTTAATGCTTTCTCCCTTAATCATTATCCTCTAATAAAGAAACACCGAATTCTTCTTCGAAGTATAACCTAATCTCAAGTGCCAAAGCATGGTAGCACCCAAGTCTCTAGCACCATCAACTCCAGCTCAAGACTGTCCAAAAATTGAGATATCCTTAAGAAAATAAAAATTTCAGACCATAAAGCCTTCAACAACACAAGCGCCTCTTTAGAAACTCTCAAGCTATCTCTACCAATAATGATTTTGCATCCCAATAATACCTACTGGCCTAGAGAAATGAAAGACTTTCGTAGACCTAGAATGTAGCAAACATTGGTTAGGGTATGGATTACAATACCATACATCCATATCTACACTAAACCAATTCCAAAGGTATTATATGTATCATCATTCACCATAAGGATTGAACTTTCCTCCTTTTTGACATAGGAATATAAGTAATTCCTATTAGGCATCATGTGAATGGATGCCCATAATTTTGAAACCAATAGTCAGAAACAATAGACACTACTACAATCGAAACATCACTTCTATCATTCTCCATCATAATATGTGAAGATCAGCCACTTACTACTTGAAGTTTGAATAGTATACCCTCCGATGATCTGCTTTCTTTGAATGATGATACCTACCATCTCTTGCCTACTTAACCAATCAAGCTTCCTGGATTGAAACGTCCACTAAAGTTCCTCCCTTTCATTTCAATTATACCTTTCGTAACAATCCAATGTCTAGGCATGCCTTCCATAAATTTGACTACTAGAAAAACCAATGTATCACTAAAAGCGAACATAGTAGAACCTTGTCCTTCTACTCTTATAATCTTCAAATCAGTAGACTTTGTCTTAATTAGAAAAGCATCAAACACACTTAGGTTTGATATAATTGAAGCACCCATTTTGATATTATAGGTGAAAAAGGTCCTTAACAATGTCATATGATTGGTAAGTGGTTTTTTTGTGTGTAGATATCTTCCAACTTCTTTCAAATATTATAGTAGTAGTGTCATTGTATATTCCAGTGCGAATGTTTTCTCCATAGCAAGTTAGATAGTAACGTACGATCATTCTTCCATTTCCTCAAATTCAATAGTTGAATCTCAAACACCGTAAGATGGCACAATTTCTCATTAATGTTGCCTTCATCTTCTATTGCAACATCTTCTATCTCCATTTTACTTCTTAGTCACCAGTTGCAAGCCAAACAATACAAAGAAGCCTCTAACATAGGGAACAACTATTTGAACTGAACTGACCTTTGATGTATTTTCATCCTGAAGACCTTCCATTATGTCGAACTCTTCTATCCAATAACAAATCTGACTGCTTTGATACTAGTTTTTTAGGGAAGTTTCCTATAATATTAATTTAAACCAAATCTCAATGGAAGCTTATGTAGGATTTACTATAGGTGAGATAAAAAACAAGTCAAACAGTCGAACCCAAATCAACTATCCACAACAAAACACAGACAACATTAAAATAAACAAAAAGTAATCAAGACACAGAGATTTACAGTGGTTCTACTATCATGTGGTAGTGTACATCCATTTCAAGGGAGAGAAATTTTATTATTGATTCCAAAGATGACTAGAAATGCTAACTTAATTTTAATGGAGGATATTACAATTGAAGAGAACAAATTTTCACATTCACAAAACCCTATATGAAGTGATATATTTATAGGGCCTTCAATCAAACCCAAACTTTCATAGATAAGCTAAATGATAAACAAGAGTTGATAAGCAAAAGGCCAAGAGAGTCTAAATGAAATTTTTAACGACCCAGTTTAGCTATTTGAATTTAGAATATTTAATTAATTTTAAATATTGAAAGGTTAATTTTATAAGTTAAATAACTCGAATTTCAAATATAACAATTTATTGGATAATTTAATTGTTAAATTTAATAATTGAAATTGGTTAAATAAGGGAATCTTGAGTTTTAAGTTGAATAAAAACGATTTAAAGGCTTATCAAATTTCTATTTAATAAGAGTGAAGATAATAAAACTTTTAAATTGGATTAAAAGTGATTTAACTAATTTTGAAAATAACTAGTTTTAATTAACATATAAAAATAGCCTCCCGGGGCACTCTCTCAGGTTTTGACGAAACTAGTGTCATTGGGTCCGTAATAATGAATTATAATACGCCGTCAAGTTTCGTAACGATTAGACGTATCGTTTGGTCGAGCGGGATGGAAACGTGTTAAAATTAATATTAAGAATTTAATATAATTATTGGGTTCAAAAAGATATCTTCTCCATACGATCGAATTAGGGCACGAGACTAGTTCCATTGCACTCGGAATAGGAGTATAACATATAAAACGCCAGGCGGCATGCCTCGATTGGGGTCTGAAATCATATAGTTAGACATTTTGAATTTTATATAACATATTATCTTCGATTTAACTATACACTACCATGTTCATTCTTATCAGCCGCACCTACCTGTACGAGCCCACACCCTTCTTCCTGTTATCTCCCATCACCCCTCCTCTATTTAAACACTACCAAAGGAAGAAAAAATAAGAATCCAATCAAATAAAAAAAATATAAATCATGAAACGAGCCTTGTAATTCTCGATTCGATAAGATCTTCGTGTAGATGGGTTTCTAGGGGTTGCAGCAACTATTGGGGAAGTGAACAGTGGACAATCGAGTGGGTTTTCTAAGCTAGGTTGGGAATTGTCATTAATTTAAATGTTTAGTGTTAATAATAATTATTATAAAAATGGTGTTTTGGAGTAAAAGATTTTAATTGTTTATAAATGTTTCTAAAACCTATGAATGGAATTGAAAGATATGGATTTTATAAAAGAGCTTATGAAATGGTTTGGAGACATAAGAAAGATTATTTACAAGGTGAAAGGATTTATAAATGGTTTTATGGACTTATAAAGGGTTTATAAATGATTTTGAAATGTACAAAGAGCTTATAAGTGATTGAATTTTTTAAAGGGATTATAAATGGTTTTCCGAAGATTTATAAAATGGTTTATAGATGGTTTTGGAAAATAGTGAGGGAGTTATAAATGATATGAGAATTGAACAAAAAGAAAATCTTTCTCAATTTGATGGATATACTTATACCATTGAGATAAGTATATGGATATTTTCTAAGTTTTGAAAATATAGAGATGGGCGGATATAACCATGTAAAGGTATTATTGTACAAGTAATTTACAAAAGTGCTTTTAAAATGAATGAAAGATTTATTAAAAGAAGGCCGATGGTTGCTTATATACTTAACCAATGTTGTTTCAACTATGGAATAAATCTTTGTTGAATGTTTGTTTATTTGATAGTTAAATAACCGACTATCAAATCTTGGCCTAAATATGTAATCCTTATTAATTTTTGTGGTATGGAAATATTCCTTACTTAACACCGAAGGATTTTAACTCTGGAAATATCTAAGGGAAACACGAGAATTATATTGTACAGTTACCATCGGTGGTGCTATACTGTACGTATAAACTCGTTTCGTTCTTCTAGGACAAATGATAAGGAGATCCGTCCACTTAAACGGTTAGGGGATGATCCTTGCTCTTTTGTATTGTTTGATTATTTCCTAAAGAATCAGTATTTAGCATTCCAAAAATCGGCGTTTGGTTTTATGGAGCACCCGGGAAACGGAAGAGTGTACTCATAAGAGATGACTCGAACCCATGGTCACTCCCAAACCCATATGTGGTTCTATGGAGGAGATTCATGATATTTTGAGACCTTGGAATCCGTGTGTGATTCCGAGACCTGTTAGGTATGGGAATCTGGGTGTAATTCTAAGATCTAATTGAGATGTCTGAATCTTTGTGTGATTCCGAGACCCGTTTGAGTATTGGAATCCATGTGGATTGCATGGTCTATTTGGTGGCGGTGCGTAAGCTAAAATGCCAGACGTAGCCACATCAGGGGGAATGACTAAAACCAGAGATAGGAGGCATGACCAGTAGGGTTGGCAAACCTATAGGGTGTAGTCGGCTCCTCCTAGATGTCACTTCTAGATGTTATGCATGCATGGGGCGATGCACTCGGTCTTAGCGAGACCAGCTATGTTTTTCCTATGGTACATCACTAGGGATGTATGCAACTTCGGAAGGATGGCTCTGATCCTTGTGCAGGAGGACCGTTCCTCGAAGTACCGAGGGCACCTCCATGGAAATCCTACACAATTAGCGAACGCGCCTTATCGATTTTCGATTATATACCAAGTATTATTGTGATGTACACTCACGAGCATCACGGTTACTTGATTATTATTATTTTCACCTTTAGACATTATTATAATATAAATGGATTTTCTAAAGAAACGATTTTGGTTATCGTAAGGTAAAAACCCTTCCGTGTTTATGTGCGGTGTGGTCTTACGAGATACCTCTGATTTTAAAGACTTCTATATAACTTTAAAATCCAGTTGGGTGTGTTTTCTCATGCTGGTTTTCTAGACTGACTCGGGTGTTATTTTATTATAATGCTCGGGTCAGACCGAGCATATTACAGATTAGTTTGGATGCCGGGAGCTTCAGGAGACGAGTTGGAAGCCCAGAGACGTATTCACGTAGATGATTATTTTTCGCTGTATTCATTGTTGTGTTTATCAGCAATTGTGTGGAGGGGCTCTTATAACTGTCCAGGCTGAAATAAATTAGTATACTCTGATTAATGTCTGTATATACATATATTACAGTTGTTATTGTGTAAAGCTTTATGGTATATTATAGATTATTCGTTCCACTGTGAGATTTTGTGTTGTTTAGTTTTCTTCTTTCTTCTTTCTTTTCCCTAACAATCGGGTCTTCCGGCATTCGATTTCTCGGCATGTGATACAATGGACGTATTAGTGTCGATTTTCGAGGGTCGAAAAGCCCGGTTCGTTACATTTGGTATTAGAGCTGAAGGTTAAGCGAGAACCTTGGCTTTGGTGGGGAAACTCATTAGAGATAGGGTCAGTAGCACCCTAAAATGAGTCTGAGTGTACATATATATGAGCGCGTATTTGTTAGTGATATAAAAATTGTTTTATATTGTGTTCGTTGATCTATTGCATAGCTTATGGATTCTGGTCAATATGAGTAATTAACATCATTGATAGGGATCCCTAAACACTTGAGTAGAGCAATTCGACATGGTATTGTTTTGAAATTGGGTAAATGAAATAATTTTACCCTGATTATAGTTTTATATATAAAGAAATAATTTTTCAGAAAATTATTATGGTATATATGGCATGCTTGGTTGTTAGAAAATGATAATGTTATACTATTATCATTTGTTGTTGTAGTTTGTGATTGAATAAAAGTTGATGTTATAATGTAAGCAAGATTAACAGTTAAGAAATGATTTTATATAACCAAGTGGAATTATATATAGTTCACAAATGTGATTTATAGATTGAAAGGAAATGAAATTCCTAAAATACATTATAAATATAAATTGTGAGTAAAAAGGATCTAGAAGCTAGAAATTTTGGAATTTAAATCCCGTTGATTTTGGAAATGTTTTTCAAAGTCTTGGAAAATAATAATATTATTATTTGGAAAATATTTTTGAATAAAAATATTTAAAAGGGGTTTTAAAGGAAATAGAAAGCACTGAACTCAGTTCGGTCGCTGGAAAATAATTTCGTTGATGACTGCAGCATCATCGATGTTCATTTTTGAGTTTCCAAGGGATAAATTGCTACCATTGGAGTTTTGTTTTGAAAAAACTAGTTTTGATTTTAAAATCCAAAGGAATTGTGTGTGTATATATATATATAATTTCAAAATGATTTTAAATAAATAAGAACGAGGTGTTTAAAACTCTGGAAAATTTTCATTGAGTATTTTATGGAAATATGAGAACATAAGTTTCATAACCTATAAATTATATGAATCGGTAGCTAAAACAATGTTAAATTATTAGAATAAATAATAAGAAAAGCAAATTTAAATTAATCTTAACTTAAGTTAATAAAATGGATCATGCGAAAGAAAAATTAGCCTAAGTTAAGTTAAATGGAATTTTTGGAAACGGAATTGATTGAGATTTGAAATGAATTAGTGGGTGAACTAATTAAATAAGTTAGTGAATTGGATACGGTTAGAATGTGTTTGATAGAATTAAATAGTGAAATTAAACAATGAATTGAGTTAAATGAAATCGAATTTGGTTAGAAATGGATAAGGACTTAAGTTGTGAAGTGGTTATAAACATAAGAACTTTTGTATAAAATGTTTATAATAGACTTAAGAGAAAAATTGATGGAATTGTTCTTAAGGGATAATTAGTATTGAAAGGGATATACTAAGTAAATAAGGAATGTGAATAAAGCAACGTGAATAATGATTATGAATAAGTGAATGTAAATGAAATGAATGTGGATAAAAAGGATTTAGTATATGTAAGAAATCAAATGGAAATAAATACGTAAGTTGTACGTATATCATTTTATTCGCATGAGGGTTTGATCCATATTCGAGCACATGATTTCGAGATGATTTACATTGATCCGAGTTAGGATTTTTCACTCGATTTTTGATGGCGAACAGTAGATATGGATTCCTGATTGATTCTGGAATTCTCTATCATAGTATATGGCTATGCAAGGAGAATAACGGTTTTTGATCAAGGAACCAAATCTGAGTTCGCACTAGAGTGGTCATGTTAACAATACTAGTTCGGGAGTGAGATTATTGTGATCGAGCAGGCGATCAGATTTGGTTGCGTATGGATGATATATGTACATCGTACGGTTTTAGTAAAGCAAATGTTGGAAATTGAAATTGCAGAATAATATGATTTTGAATTATATGATTGGATATCATTGGTAAATAAGACGCAGGTATATAAAAGCAAGAGCAAATTTGATGCCTTTGGTTTCATAAAAAAAAATTTGGGTTGCCCGACTAAAAGATACATGTTTATATTGTTGTTTGATTTGACGGTTTTATGGTTGAACCACCTGGCTTTTATTTTCTTTTGCTGGTTTGGGCCCATAGTGGCGACTTGTGGTTGTTCTGATCTAGCCGCGCAAAGGAGACACTGGCGAATTTTTTGAAAATTTAAAGAGTTAGAAGTTTTTAAGAAATTTTTTATAACAGAAATTTGATTTTGAGTTATAACCTGAAATGTTTGAATGTGACAATATTAGTTAGAATTTGTGAATGAATTTGCAAATTTAGTAAAAATAATAATAAGGTTTCAACAAATCGGTTTTGAGAAGTTAAAAGCTTAAAAGGATTTGGTAAGTTATTTCAACTAATTGGTTTTAAAATGGTAATGGGTTTTGGGCATTTTTTCTACCTTGGCAATTTCGAGGACGAAATTCTTTTAAGGGAGGGAGAATGTAACGACATAGAATTTTAGCTATTTGAATTTGGAATATTTAATTAATTTTAAATATTAAAGGTTAATTTTATAAGTTAAATAACTCAAATTTCAAATATAGCAATTTATTGGGTAATTTCATTGTTAAATTTTATAATTGAAATTGGTTAAATAAGGGAATCTTGAGTTTTAAGTTGGATAAAAACGATTTAAAGGCTTATCAAATTTCTATTTAATAAGAATGAAGATAATAAAACTTTTAAACTGGATTTAAAAGTGATTTAACTAATTTTGAAAATAACTTGTTTTAATTAACATAAAAAAATAGCCTCCCGGACACTGTCTTGGATTTCGACAAAACTAGTGTCATTGGTTCCGTAATAATGAATTATAATACGTCGTCAAGTTTCGCAATGATTAGACGTATCGTTTGGTCGTGCGGGATGGAAACGCGTTAAAATTAATATTAAGAATTTAATATAATTATTGGGTTCAAAAAGCTATCTTCTCCATACGATCGAATTAGGGCTCGAGACTAGTTCCATTGCATTTGGAATAAGGGTATAACATAAAGAACGCCAGGCGGCATGCCTCGATTGGGGTCCGAAATCATACAGCTAGTTATTTTGAATTTTAAATAATATATTGTCTTCGATTTAACTATACACTGCCATGTTCATTCTTATCAGCCGCACCTACCTTTACGAGCCCACACCCTTCTTCCTGTTATCTCCCATCACCTCTCCTCTATTTAAACAATACCAGAGGAAGAAAAAAATAAGAATCCAATCAAATAAAAAATATATAAATCATGAAACGAGCCTTGTAATTTTCGGTTCGATAAGATCTTCGTGTAGATGGGTTTCTGAGGGTTGCGACAACTATTGTGGAAGTGAACTGTGGATAGTCGAGTGGGTTTCTAAGCTAGGGTTGGGAATTGTCATAGATTTAGCGCTCGATTATTGGATTGAAGTTCGCATTCGAGTTCGGCGAAGGAAGTAGCATCTCTGGCCAAGATTTGGTAAAGCTCGACAACTCAGGGAAGATCGCATCACTACAGTAGATTCACGAAGAGGCCGTTGTCACATTTCATAGTGGGGGACCAGACGTGTTGTGGTGGTGATGTATGGGTGGAGCCGGCGGAGAGGAGAAGACTGGAGGCGGTTTCGTGGCGATTAGTGGATGGACGTGGGGACTAAAGGCTGTTGAACTTATGGCCATGGTGGAGATCTCGTACAGGAAGGAGCGGCAATTCAAATTTGGGAAGAGGGTAAAGTTGTAAATAAGTTAATTAGGTTATTAGTTTATAATTATAAATTTAATTATCGAAACTTAAAAATTTAATAACTCCTTCATACGAGGTTCGATTGAAACAAATTTTTTACATTGCGCTCGTATCGACGAAAGCTTCGCAATGGAACTGGTTTGGACGAATTTGGAGACTGTCAAAATTTGGGCTAAAATCGGACGTCGTCCGGTTTTAGATCCAAACCGAAACGCTTCGGCGACAACAGGAAATTTTCGTGAGTTACTCAACCTTTTGGATCACTAGTATGATATATAGTTATTTAAAATTGTTGAATGATTGTTTGGATGAATTGTTATATTTTTTAGTTCGTTTGGATATATTCCCGCCTATTGGAGCGGATGAGACTCTATTACGTTCCCGTGTAAGAGTGGATGACCCTTTGGATACGATCCCACCTCAAAGTGGTTGATTTATATTTTATGATAATCTGACATTTGTGATGCAGTGAAAAACAGGTTGGAGGGATCCAACGGGATTCCTCGCTATTATTGAATTATATCGTTTCAATAATATTTCTTTTACATAGATTATTAAATAATAAATATGATTGTGGATGCTGTGGTTATAACTCGTTATATGTTGAAAACTAAAACCCAGAAGCGATATAAAAGTCGATATTGATATTGGTTAAGTGTTGGATGGCTATTGGCCTCAAATTAGTATTTCAAATAAATACTATAAATTGCCGTTTAAATCAGAAATTGATTTTTGAGACAAGGAACAATTTTAAATTCCGAAATTAGATTTCGAAAATATTTTTAAGGATTACCTAATTTAATATATTAATATTTTTTTAAGTAAATTAATTATATTAATATTGTTTTTAAGTTATTAAATTATAATAATATTAATTTAAGGTTATTTAATTATAAGAATGTTCTTTTACAGTTATGTAAAGATATTAAAATTGTTTTAAAGTTATAATATCATAATAATATTATTTTAAAGATTTAATTATTTTAATATTGATTAAAGGTTATTTGTTGTAGTTAATATGTTTTAAGGATTTATAAAAGGTTGATAAATTGAAAGGTTAATTATTTCAAGGGTAATTATGGTTTCATAATTTATAGCAGGGATTATTAATAAGTTTTGGAAATAAGTTACTATTATTTATAAAAATGGTAAAGATAAATTATTGTTGTTTATTTAACAATATTTTGGAATTATTAATTATTATTAAGATGTTTAAAGTTAATAATTTTCATTAATTTACATATTTAGTGTTAATAATTATTATTATAAAATGTTGTTTTGGAGTAAAAGATTTTAATTGTTTATAAATGTTTCCGAAACCTATGAATGGAATCGAAAGATCTGGATTTTATAAAAGAGCTTATGAAATGGTTTGGAGACGTAAGAAAGATTATTTACAAGGTGAAGAGTTTTATAAATGGTTAGATATTTATAAACGAATTTTAGAAATGAGTATATAGATTTATAAAGGGAATTTTATAAATGGTTTTGTGGACTTATAAAGGGTTTATAAATGATTTTGAAATGTACAAAGAGCTTATAATTGATTGAATTTTTATAAAGGCATTATAAATGGTTTTTCGAAGATTTATAAAATGGTTTATCTATGGTTTTGGAAAATTGTTAGGGAGCTATAAATGATATGAGAATCGAATAAAAAAAATCTTTCTTAATTTGATGGATATACTTATACCATTGAGATAAGTAGATGGATATTTTCTAAGTTTTGAAAATATAGGGATGGGTGGATATAACCATGTAAAAGTATTTTTGTACAAGTAATTTACAAAAGTGCTTTTAAAATGAATGAAAGATTCATTAAAAGAAGGCCGATGGTTGCTTATGTACTTAACCGATGTTGTTTCAGCTATGGAATAAATCTTTGTTGAATGTTTGTTTATTTGATAGTTAAATAACCAACTATCAAATCTTGGCCTAAATATGTAATCCTTCTTAATTTTGGTTGTACGGAAGTATTCCCTACTTAACACCGAAGGATTTTAACTCTAGAAATTTCTAGGGGAAACACGGGAATTATATGGTACAGTTACCATTAGTGGTGGTATACTGTACGTATAAACCCGTTTCGTTCTTCTAGGACAAATGATAAGGAGATCCGTCCACTTAAACGGTTAGGGGTGATCAATGGTCTTGTGTATTGTCTGATTATTTCCTAAAGAACCGGTATTGAGCATTCCGGAAATCGGCGTTTGGTTTTGTGGAGCACCTGGGTAACAGAAGAGTGTACTCGTAAGAGATGATTTGAACCCGTGACTCCGAAAACCATATACAGTTCTATGGAGAAGATTCGTGATATTTTGAAATGTTAGAATCCGTGTGTGATTCTGAGACCCGTTGGGTATGGGAATCCGGGTGTGATTCCAAGATCTAATTTAGATGTGGGAATCTATGTGTGATTCTTAGACCCATTTGGGTATTGGAATCCATGTGGTTTCCATGATCTATTTGGTGGTGGTGCGTAAGCTGGAATGCCGGATGCAACCTCATCAGCGGGAATGACTAAAACCAGAGATTGGAGGCATAGCCAGTAGGGTTGGCAAACACATAGGGTGTAGTCGGCTCCTCCTAGATGTCACTTCTAGATATTATGCATGCATGGGGCGTTGCACTCGGTCTTAGCGAGATCAGCTATGTTTTTCCTATGGTACATCACTAGGGATGTATGCTGCTTCGGAAGGATAGCTCTGGTCCTTGTGCAGGAGGACCGTTCCTCGAATTACTGAGGGCACCTCCACGGAAATCCTACACAATTAGCGAACGCGCCTTATCGATTTTCGATTATATACCTGGTATTGTTGTGATGTACACTCACGAGCATCACAGCTACTTGATTATTATTATTTTTGCCTTTAGACTTTATTATAATATAAATGGATTTTCTATAGAAATGGTTTTGTTTATCGTAAGGTAAAAACCCGTCCGTGTTTATGTGCGGTGAGGTCTTACGAGATACCTTTGATTTCAAAGACTTCTATATAACTTTAAAATCCAATTGGGTGTGTTTTCTCACGCTGGTTTTCCAGGTTGAGTCGGGAATTATTTTATTATAATACTCGGGTCAGACCAAGCATATTACAGATTAGTTTAGATGTTGGGAGCTTCAGGAGATGGGTAGGAAGCCCAGAGACATATTCACGTAGATGATTATTTTTCGCTGTATTCATTGTTGTGTTTATCGGCAATTGTGAGGACATGCTGTTTTAACTGTCCAGGCTGAAATAGATTAGTATACTCGGATTAATGTCTGTATATACAAATATTACAGTTTTGTTTTTGTGTAAATGTTTATGGTATATTATAGATTATTCGTTCTGCTGTGAGATTCTATGTTTTTTTCTTCCTTCTTTCTTTTCCCTAACAATCGGGCTTTCTGGCAGTCGATTTCTCGACATGTGATACATGGATGTATTAGTGTCGATTTTTTAGGGTCGAAAAGCCCGGCTCGTTACATAATTTTTTTCTAAATGCAAACCCAGCCTAAAATATTTGTCACCGCTTGTGACGATCCACAAATCTGTACCCTTTGAATCGACAATAAACCACACATGTCCGAACTAAAAAGCACAGACTGATGGAAAGTCATGAGAAAGAAAAGAAGAGAGAAGAAGAGAAGAGAAGAAAGAGAGAAGAGAGAACCAAACAGAACAATACAGAATCTCACAACGCAGCGGAAAACATATAATATCATATCAATTATCTTTACAAAATAGAAACTGTATATACATACATCAATCAGAGTTCAACAATCAATCCCTAATCATCAGCCTGGACAGTTATAATAACCTGTCCTTACAATTGCTGACAATATACAACAACAATACGCAAAGCGGATAATCAAAACAGATACGTGTATACAAAATGAAGATCTCCCGTTCTCCTACTGGAGCTCCAAAAGCACCAAATCTGAACCTGTAAATATACTCGGTCTGACCTGAGCATTGGAAGGGAAGAATGCCCAGATCAGTCTGGTAAACCAGCGTGAGAAACACACTCAACTGAATTTATTAAATTACCAAACTTTTCTTTCAAAACAAAAGTATCTCGTAAGACACGCCCACACATAAACACGGACATGTTTTTTTACCTTACGATAACTAAAACATTTCATATCAAATCATTTGATATTATACTAGTGTATAGTATACAAATAATATTAATCATAGCCGAAATTGTTACATTGATTAAATTCCAGCATATAGCCCAAAATGGGTAATACAATCAAAATGGTAGGCACGTAGCGGAGTTTGGATTTCCATACAAATGACCAGGTGAAGGGACTACCTTTCGGCAGTTAATCTCTAGAGGAATGCACTGAGGAACATCACAAAGGAACCTCTACCAACACAAGACCGACCTATCTCTGTAACTAGATAGTACCGAATATATCATCCTTCGGTCGTTACTGACCTTTCACGAGGGCCCTCAGAGCATACAAACCACAATAATTTACATCCCGAGCGTCATAGCGGGAAGAAATATATCTAGAAGAGGATGATCATATCCTAATGGGAGCGACCCACTTAGCATTGCCGCATCAAACCCTGTTTCGGTCATTTCCGATTGATGAGGCCTGAGGTAATGATTACCTTTCACATATCACATCACTTTGAATGCCACATGGCCATTTCCGTTGACTACTAATTGCCTTCCAAAAAAATACAACCCTTGAGCTCGTACGTCTCAAGAAGGGTGTTAAGCTAAGAGAAGTCGTCTTCTCCGCCACCAACTGATGTACGTTTGGAAAACCAATGTACGTAATCTTAGAAATGCAATGTCAGACAAACATCCATACAAGTGGTCCAGGAACAGGACAAACCGAAGGTACTCTCCTACCACATCCTGTTAGGAAATCCCTAGGATTAGTAGTGACAGCCCTTGCAATGGATATTTCATAACAAAGAGACTACTGCTACTGGATGTATATTGGGATTTTAACCCCAAACGATCAACAAGCAGTCCTTCACTATGAAAATCCTAAACATCAATATCATCGGCCAACCTGCACAATCGTCGTATAAATGTTGGTCCAAAGTGGTTTTTAGATAAATTTGATCCCGTTCTCTTCGCACCAACAACGCAAAAGCGTTTCTCAACCTCACACAGAAACTAAGTCTCATAGACTTATCACGTCTCCAACTTTCAACTTGCTATCCTTCGGCCAAGAAGGAAGCTCGATAGATTGGAGTAATACTCCGCACTACACAAATCAACATCCTCAACATAAATGATAATCATGCCTACACAGAAGGTTACGTACTAAGTGTACTACTAAATAGTTCCCACATCAAGTCGAGGAACTAAAAATTGGCCAAATTTTGATAGTCGGTTATTTAACTATCAAAGCAACAAACAAATATATAGCACCATAAGCAATCATTAGGCCCTTTTAATTAATATTTCATTAATTAAATCACTTGCCAAATATTCACTTTAAATTATCTTTAAAAAGATATAATTCCAAAACCATTTCAATATTCTATATTTGGAAATATTTCCATATACTTATTTAATAATAAGTAAATTCACAATTCTCTTTATTTTCAACACTTAGAAAATATTACATATACTTAAATCACGATTTAGGATATATTTTATTCTTTAAGGAAAACATTCTCTTAAACATATTTATTTGGGTCAAAACGAATGTTGCGTAAAACATGGTTACGACAAGCCAAAATCATCAGTATAGGTATTCGATAATTAGATAGATATATAAATCCCATATACTATACAAAACATCTCCTTTCGAAAATCATTTACTATAACAACAGTGTTATAGTCCATCATTTCCTTATTTCTCGAAACGTCTATTTCAACAATGAATGTTGAAATCTATGTATTCGATATTTAACACATTTTCAAACCATTTAACTTCGTTTAAAAATATCACTTCCCAAAACCTGTTTTTAATTTAAAAGATTATTCACTGTCCAAAATCGTGAATATAATTCATTTACCAAATTCACAACATCTACACATTTATTAAAGGATTATCCACTGTCCAAAATCATGAATATAATTCCTTTAATAAACTTTCATATTTAACTTATCAAATTCAATTGATTTCGGATTTATAAAACAATGTTTATAAATTTCATTTATATTTATAAAAACTTTAATTGACAAAATTCCTTTGTTTACCAATTCTATTTATAACTCAATTACATGCCAAAATCCAAATTATAAGTCAATTACTTATAAATCTCTTTATTTACAAATTCATTCCTTTTATAACTTCATAAATTATAAATCTTATTTACTTATAAAATCCATTTATAGCTTCATTTAACACTTATAAAAACTCCTTTATAATTCCATTATTTTTATTTATAAAATATCAATTTTATAAATCTTATCTATAAATAAACCATTTATAATAAGTCAAAATCTCAATTTAACTCAATTTACAAAATGATCAACTTCATATTTCAAAAATCACATTTTGATTCCATTTCACAAAAATCATAATTTTTTATAACATAAAATTTATAACTTCTTATTTATCTAAAATAAATTCATTTCCTTAACAATTCAAAAATCATATATTTTCAAAATCACTTGAAAATCCTTTTTAAATTGAAATCATCACTTTAACATTTTTATATTACCAAAATAGGCCCAATGCTGCAACAACACTAAATACATCAATCACGACATCCAAAACATCATATATCACATGATAATAACATATATATCAATATTTGTAAATAAAATCAACACCGGTGAGGAATCCAGTTGGATCCCTCCAACCTTTCACCTGCAACAAATATACATATTAGAAAATATGTACAATGTCCTCTTCGAGGCAGAAGAGCGTACAAAAGGTCATCCGCTCATACACGGGAACATATAGGGTCTCATCTGCTCCAATAGGCAGGAATATATCCAAATACCAACCAATATATATATATATATAATATCATCCAAACAATCATCAATCAGCACAAAATAAATTTATTCTCACTTATATAAAAATAAAAGCGAGTCAGATAGAGTGAGTTGTACTCACTTTGGTTCCAATAGTAGTTGCAGTGTTTTATTCCGAATAAAATTAAACAAGTGTTTAATTTTATCCAAAATTACACTAGCTCCAATCAACTCCAAACTAGCTCAAAAATGTAGTGTTCTTCAATACGATCCCAACACAATTTGTTTCGTTAAAAACGGACCTCGTATGAAGAAGTTATGATATTTTAAAGTTTATAAAATTTATTATATAATATAATTTACAAATTTTTTTTATTTTTAAACCTTAAATTAATCTGGGCCGTTCAATTCAACTTGATCACATCTGGACCGTGCGCATCATCTTCTTCCTTCCAGGCATCTTCACGCGCGAAAACAACCCGATGCCGCCGTCAAACCCTAATTGCCGCAACCACCTCGATCGTCGAGAACATGATCAACCACCACCGTTCCATGCGCCTACGCAAGCTCTACCTCCGACCACACTCTGCTCCTCCTACACCTCGCAAGATGAGCACGAACTCCGCGCGTTCAAACGCAAATCGCCGCCGATCCGCTTCGCCTTAGACGATCATCACCGTTGGATACCTAGATCTCGACTAGCTCTTCAATGTTGTAGTTGATAGTTTTTCGTGAAAGTGAATGGATGAGGAGATCGGATGGGATGAAGATCGATGTTGTCTAGCTATTGAAATAAAACTGGCAGCTAGCCCTAGTTTCTTTAGGGTTTGTGAAAAAAGGAATTTATCGGGGCCTTTTATAGAAAATTTCACGACTCTATTCATCCGAAATTTTTTCGAACTCCAAACGAAGCGTGCCACCTGGCATTTATAATGTTTTACTCCTATTCCAAACACAATGGAATATATATCGAAGGCCAATTCGATCGTATTTGGAAAATAGGTTTTCAAATCGACTTATTTTAATTAAAATTCACTTAAACAAATTTCTACGCGTTTTAGCTTCCCACGACTAAACCGTAAATCCGATTGACACGAAATTTGAAATCCTATAATAATATAACATTATGGATCTAATGAAACTAGTTTCGTCGAAACTCGAGACTTTGTGAAAAATGACTATTTTTACACGTTAATTAAATATTAAAATATTCAATTTCAATAAATCAACTTTTAATTCAATTTTAAAAGTTTACTAACATCATTCAAATTCAAATAGAATTTAATTCATCTTTATAAAACATTTTCATTCACATTAAATTCAAAATCAAATTATTTCTGTAATTTCAAATATTAAATTAACAATTTACTTATCCAATTAAATCCCTATATTTCAAGTATAAGTTATTCAACTTATAAAATTAACTTATGAATATTTAAAATCAATTAAATATACAGATTTCAAATGACTGAAATTTTGGGTCGTTACACTGCTGCTTAACCTATGTTGTCATAACCGGTTGACTAGTTATCGATTTGGTTGGCTATAGGAAAAACATTTAGCTAACTGATCGACCGCCCGTATAAGACTAGTCGGTCATCTCCTCCTTTATGTGTGCGTCACACATTTCTATTACTGCCAGCTCTCACACTCCAACTTTAAACCTCCGTACCTTCTCTTCACAACTATGATTGATGCGATATCATTTTTGCAGTGACTGTGATGGAATTCTCCTCAACTTAGACATATTGTATCACATATTTTCTCTACCATTTTGGACAGTAACGTTGGTTCTCTTTGTCGTGCTCTCTTCTTTAGTTCAACCAACTGTAAGGTAATTTGCATATCTGTTAGTGTTTTTGTACATTTATGTTGATTTGAATGTACTCATGTAAACATCAAAAGTTGTGTCTTAAATATCTATTCTTGACAACATGTAAGTGTATTGTTCTGCAATGTTTTTCTTCCTTTCATTTTTTAGTTATGCATTTAATATTTAAGGTATATAGTTGTAAGTGTAGTTATGATATATCCATAAGTTGGAATATTTAAAATATTTTGATCTTAAATGTTGAAACAAACTCATAATTCAAACTCCTAAATGTTTCTCAATATAATGTAGTTTGTAAGAATCTTAAGTATCTCACACACACTACATATACATATAAATACATACATACATACATACATACATACATACATACATACTTATATATATATATAGACACGCACACATACATATACGTGTACATATACATGTAGATGTATATGTACATGAACATGATGACTCGGCTACTGATGGGATTAAATATGAAAGTATATCAAGAAGACAAAAAATAGCCATACAGTTTTGGTATTATACATTAAGGTTGTTTGGAAACTTTTGCCTTTACTAAAAGGAAAATTTTGTTATTGAAACATATCTGTGTTAGCCCAGGGGAGTGTATACGATAAAGCACTCCTATCATGTCCTTTACTCTATGCTTTCGTATAATTAACCCCCTCTGATAGAATGGGTATTGGGCTAGGGAATCACACTTTTATAGTATGGTTCATTTAGGACATTCTTTTCAAGAAAATATTTCTTCACGGGTTTATTTAATTAAACTAGAATATTATTACAAATGTTTATATAGTTATTTTAAAGTGATTTATTATATTTTCTATTAAAGATCCACTAGTTTTTGAATATATCTTAAAGTCTCGAGGTGATACAAGAATTGAAAAAAATCCCTTTAGTAGGTGGTACGATCCATTTATTATGTTGTCAAAACCTTGAGTGTGCTCAATAAATTATGGTCCTCACAAAAGATTAATAACTCTTTATCTATTATATCTCATATATAACTCCTAAATATTTTATAATTTTGTTTTTAATCATCTTTGAACTTAAACATGCTTCATAAACCATAAAGTACGTTTTTCACTCAAGATCCATAATTCTACAATTGCACAGAAATATGTTTTGATCACCCTTGAGTGTGCTCAACAAAGTTACAAAAATTAATCCATTAATCAAAGACATTAACAATGTTGCTAGTACATATTATATGGCTTAAGTGTACTTAGCAACCGAATAAATGTCTTAAAACTATATCGTTAAATGTAAATGATAAAAGGCAACAATACTTGAAAATTCATATTTCCGAAATATATTAATGACTGATACCGATGGTAAGGGATGGTAAGTATTAGAAAAACCCAATTACTTTAGATGTATGCATCTTTTACATCTATACGGGTTTTACTTCCTTTTGATTAACATTTAAAATCTTAGTACCTTTAAATACATATATATCTTGTATATGTATATATGAGAGAATTAGGGGTTTGGCAAAGGGGCAATTATGAAATTTGTTGCATATATAAAACTTTATAACCAATCTGGTTCATAATAAAGGTATTTGATTTCTATTATATACCTTTTTGGCCAAAGCAAGCTGGCTTTTATAGTGCCTCATCCATTTTTATTGAAAATAAAATAGGTGTGAGTTAGATAGACCTTAACCACTTATAATGCAAGCTTACAACCCCGTAACATACTAACTAGAGTTGTTACAAAGCTATACTTATAAAAAAGTGCATCACATACAATAACCAAAAGGGATAAACCACTAAATTATATCCAATATATTCTTGCGACGAAGTGATGCATCAAATGATCTCAGATTACATTGTTTCAACATAAGCTAGCAAAATAAGAACTAAGAACAAGTGCTTGACTTATAATTTCCAAACAGGTACCAAATGCAAGGGTAGAGGCAACCAACTAGAGTTTTGATTCCAAACATCTTAAAACAATTGCTACGATCATATAAATCATGGCTTCAAAACATTGCACAACATATAAAAGACATTCCGTAAGGAGGCAAAGCAATTCCCAATAACAGTTAAAGCTATTGATACACATTCTAGTGAAATGAAACAAAGCATGAGCGATAAAAATTCCAACAAAGCAAATCCAAAGGAATGTCAAGGAAAGAATAGCTTAGCATATTACCACTAGATAATGAATAGAAAACCGAAATGAACAATGGTTAGGCGGAGATAGAACACCATTACCATATTTGTGCATGGTGGGAAATTCAATCCAACAGAATCAGATATGGGAAAGTCAAACAAAAATGCCTATAACAACTGCAACATCAACCAGATGCAGCATCCCTAAAGCTCATCGGGATACCTCGAAGAGAAAGGCAAGCTAAGGTACTCGACCAAGATCCAACTCAAGTGAACGAATTAACTGTAACGACCCAAAATTTCGGACACTTTGTATTTAGATATTTGAATTATTTAAATATTTGAACCTTTGATTAAATGTGATTAAATTGATTTAATAACCTTGTTAACCCCTTTTAAATCATAAATAGAAAATTGTTTAGAAAAATATATTCTTCGAAGAAAAATCAACAATGTGATCGAAAATCAGTTTATCGATAAACAACTTTTTATTCAATATAGGTTGTTAGAACTCTTGTGCACTTGTATAATGATCAAATGAACACATTAGGAACTAACTAACACTTTGATTCTTAAAGAAAATAGAACTTTCTAGAAACTTCTAAATGGAAAAAAGATATTATCATGTTAAAAGTATTTAAGTATTTTGTTAAAAGTGAAGTGACAGGCATGTGTAGAGGTAATACTTCCATGTCATGGTTTGGGGAGGGGTGAGAACAAGCTTAGGCAACACCATATGAAGCCTATATAATGAGGGGGCATACCCTTGTTAAATAATCACAAATTCACAAAGTTAAATGCAAGCTCCTTTAATGTCTTCTTCTTCTCTAATGTTCTAAATTTTTTTTGCCAATTCCAAATCAAGTCAAACTTTGCAACAAGCCTTAGGGCAATATTAGAACCTTCCACCATGTTAGAATTGGAAGAAGTGAAGCCATTCTCCCCCTACATCCTATGGACGATAGTATTGCCTTAGGAAAAGAATATTGTCTCACAATCTTGTTAGTATATATTGTGTATATATATGTTATGTTTGAAATATAAAGTTAAAGTGACATTAACTAATTAAAGTTATAAACTTTGGATCCCTCTTGCTTTTGAAAGCAAATGACAACTTTATATTTCATAACATCACTTCTATTACCCTCTTAAACATGTGGCATGGCCTTGACTTGATGTTTAAATGGTTATTTGGATTGTATATTTAATTGAAGTACGTTTGAAAGTGTTTGAAGCGAGAATAGTCGCTATAAGTGTACTTTGATATCCCTTAACTTTAACTTGTGTAAATTGAAAATTTATGATCTTAAGTTGGGATGATTTGATTTGGTTATTCTCTACATATATATTGGTGTGTTGGAAAGTAAGGAAATGGTTTGGAAAAGTTATACAAATTATGAGACAAAGTTGTGAAAGTTAGAACAAAAATGTGGTTATAAATACACTTTGTAAATACAGCATGTTTTCAGGAAATTTTATAAATAAATTGGAAGATATTCTTAATGGTTTGTTTCAATAGTTTTTAAGTACCTTAAGGGTACTTAATCATAAAATTTCTAAGTCTTAAATCATTTGTTAAAGTGGTTAAAACTAGTCGTAAAGATTGTGCATTTCAATGTATTCTTTAAAAGACTTTTAATAGCATTTATAAATGTTGTAGTAAGTTGCTTATGGTTTTAAGTGTTTAAAATTGATATTTAAATTTGGTATTTTCTCTAATCTTTTTAGAGACATTTTATAACCTATTTTAAGGTATTTTAAAATGGTTTTAAGTTTAACTATATTTGAGTAATTATATATGTATTTTCAAAGTAAAGAGGTTTTATAATATAAAACATGTTTTTCATCAAATTATAAATTGGTTATTTTCAAGTAATATTTCACGTAGATACTTAAAACCTATTTGCAAGTACTTTTAAAGTATATATAAGTTTTGAAAAAGGTAAGTGACTAGGCATAACACTAAAAAGCCGACGAGGTAGACTTCTATATTTATGAGAGTTAGACTGATGTTCTGTAGGGATATGAGCAGTAGAGCTCTAACCTACCAGTTTCCCTTTTGATCGAGGAATAGTTAAGTTGGAATGTCATAACTATGTTAATCTCGTTGTTTACTTATTTTTTTGGAAAGTAATTAACCTTCTTAACTCTAAAAGCCGACGAAGTAGGCTTATCTATTTGTGAGAGTTAAGATTGATGTCGAGTAGGGATATGAGCAATAAAGCTCTAACCTACCGGTTTCCCTCTTGATCGAGGAATTGAAAAGTCAAGTATGTCGAAAACATGTTAATCATATTGTTTTCTTATTTTTTATGAAATTCATAAATAGTATACTTAACACAAAAAGCCAACAAGGTAGATCTATTTATTTGTGAGATTCAAGAATGAAGTGTCTTGGCACGACTTTAATATGCAACCAGTGCTCTAACTTACCTGGTTTCACTTTTGGATGAGGAATAGTTAAGTTGCTATGTTGGAAACGAGTCAAGTATATGAGCTATGATTTCTATAAGCGGTCATTTTTAACTAGATAGTCGCTTAGTTGACTATCGAACTTAACCAAATATTATCTTAGATCTTTAAAAGAAAGTTTTACACATAAATATAAGTATAAAATGGTTTTAGGTTTGTTCTGGCAATGTGTTAATAACATTCATCTTTAACCCTTCTTGATTATACTTATGAATATAAATAGATCTTTAAAAGAGTGTTTTAAAGATAAGCATAAGTGAAATGGTTTTGGATTTGTAGTGACAATGTTTAAGTAACATTAGTCTTAAACCTTTTTATTTGTGAAATGGATATTTTGAAGGAAATTATAAGTAAGGAATTTTTTGGAAAAAGATACAAAAAGCAAAGGTTTAAAGTAAGAAATCTTGTTAATGATTTGTGAATATACTTATACCATTTGAGATAAGTATATGAATACTTTTTGAAGTATTAAAAGAGTACAAATGAATAGTAGAAGTTGATAAACAATGTTTTATTAGATAAAAGAAGTTTTACTAATAAAAGAGGTTTTAATTAATAAAAGATTAATTAAACCAAAGGGGAATAAAAGTCGCTTTTTTTGACTTGATCGTGCTTTGTATGACTTGATCGTGCTTTGTACGTTTACTCGTTTGAAGAAAACATGTATTCGTATACTTAGGACTAAAAGCCCTATGAAGTAGGCTTGTTTATCTATGGGAGTTAAGACTGATCTTAGAGTAGGGACATGAGCAATAGAACTCTAACCTTCCGGCTTCACTCTTCACTCTTGACCGAGGATAGTGTGAAATGAAAATATCGGAAACATGATAAGTTTATGAGACATGGTTTCCATATGTGATCGTCCTCCTTATTATTAAATGACCAAATTTCTCGATTCAATCTTAAAGAGACCGTGATCGGTAAGTGTATTACTTATCGAAAACCACTTTAAGATTGAGATATGTGTTCTATCTCTTGAAAGCGGATCTGTTTGAGATGCTGAAACCCATGTGTGGTTTCGAGATATGTTTGAGATGTGAGAATCCAATTAGGGATTCATGTTCTGTTCTAGTAATGTAGACTCGTGTGAAAGTTGCCGAACGTGACCTCGACATCGAAAATGGCTAAAGAGAGAGTAATATGCATAATTTGGGGTTTTGTAGTGCCGCGATAGGGTATTATCAACACCATATCTAGAGTATGTTTATCGATATGTTGGTATCAGGAATTGATGGTATTTGGTTCCACGTGATTCATATTTATGTTTGGGTTTTGCCTTTGTGTTTACCTTATGGTATATTTTATCTAGTGATATACGGCGCTCAGAAGGTGTTTTCTGATCCTTGTGCATGGAGATGGATTTCGGCTTGATTAAAGGGATCTCCGTGGAAAATCCATTGTGCAAACGTTCCTTATCGGTTTTGATTGTACCCTTTATTATTTTGTCGAATGTAATTAATGTAACCATTCCGGCTATGTTATATACTTATATTCTTCACCCTAGACAGTATCTAATATATCACATGATTTACTTATTAAATGGTGGTTCTTTTGAGGGGATAACCGTTATGGCATTCCATGCAGACTCAAATGTACTATTATATGTTAGCCACATATTTCTTTAATTTCTCATACCAGACTTATGTCTAACTTTGTTTTTGTTTTCCCTAAATTACTCATGTACTTTTTCAAGTAGTTTGAAAGGCTGGTTTTCGTTGAAGTTATTTGGAGCTCGAGAAGACGAGTTGGATGTTTCACCTACCGTAGTATTCTTATTTCCGCTGCATTACTATATCGTGCATATCAGCATTTTTGAGGATAGACAGTTATAATGTCCAGGCTGATGATCGTGTTTAGTTTTTGTAACTCCGAAATTTTTGTATTGAAGTAACCCTTTGTACTGTTCTTTTGATATTATATATTACCGTTCCACTAGTGAGATTCTGATGTTGTGTTCACTTCTTTCTTGTACTTTTTCGTTTTTTCATTTTACCCTAAAAATTCATCTTACAGTCACTTGGTTATTTGGCACATGAATACTATGGATATATTAGTGAATGTAACAACCCGGAATTTCGAACACTTCGTATTTAAATATACGAACTATTTAAATATTTGAATCTTGGATTTAATGTTATTAAAATGATTTAATAAGCTTGTTAACCCCCTTTTAAATCTTAACTAATGATGGTAAACTTTTTTTGAAAAAATGTTTACAAAAATAATACTTTGAAAAAATATCGATAACGTGACCGAAAACGATTTATCGATAAACAACTTTTTACTCGTCATAAGTTATTCAAACTTTTTTGCATACATTTATTTGCTTTGGAAATCAATAAAATGAAATAAAAATGTTTTTACCATTTATGGGAATAAACCTTTTGGTGATGTCATCAAAGATATTTTGAAAATGAGCTTAGAATGACTTGACTTTTAAGTAAAGATGTACATGTATATAGGTAGAATGTGACAGGGAGGCTCCTTTGTAACCTTTTATGGAAGGTAGAAGGTGGTAATGAACTCTTGTACAAACCTATAAAAATACCTTTAAGATAATAAATAAAAACAAAAGCTTGAAATGAAGTAAGAGAATAAAAATGGTGGAAGTAATTAAAACTAATCCACTAATTCGTATCTAACGTTTTCAAGTCTAAACCAAATCAATTCCAATCTCTTCCAAATTTTCACCAACAACTTAGAAGACCCTAGGAAGCTTAGATATAAATTCAAAGTGGAAACAAAGTGAAGGAGAAGGGGTATCTCGGATGGCCCGTGAGCAAAGGATGAGAAGGGGAGGCGTTGCCTTGGTTTAAAAGAGATAAAGGTTGGATCTATAGGATTTTAGTGATGGTAGGAGGTGTTTCTTTGATTCTTGTGGCTTTATGCTTGTGTTTGGCTTGGACCTAAGTGAGTTATCTCACTATCTTGTTTTTATATATTGTGTATATGTGTTGTATGCTTGAAATATAAAGTTAAAGTGACATAACTAATTAAAGTTATAAACTTTGGACCCTTGTTGCTTTTGAAAGCAAACAACAACATTATATTATATAAACATCACTTATACTACCATCTTGAATATATGGCTGGCCTTGACTTGATGTTAAAATGGTTCTTTGGATTGTGTGTTGAATCGAAGTATGTTTGAAAGTGTTTAAAGAGAAAATAGTCGTTATAAGTGCACTTCGATATCCCTTAACTTTAACTTGTGTAAATTGGATATTTATGATCTTAACATGGGATGATTTTATTTTTTTGTTCTCTACTCATATTTTGATGTATTGTACAGTAAGGAAATAGTTTGGAAAGTTATAGAAATCGTGAACAAATGTTGTGAGAGTTAGAACAAAAAGGTGGCTATAAATACACTTTTTAAATATAGTCAGTTTTCGGGAATTTTATTAAATAAATTGAAAGGTATTCTTAGGGATTTATTTCCATGGCTTCTAATTACCCCTATAGTAGTACTTATTGTAAAAATTTCAAGGCTTAAACAATTTGTTAAAGTTGTTAAAACTAGTTACAAAGGTTGTGTTTTTCAATAATGTTCTTTAACAAAGACTTTTAACAGCGTTTATAAATGCTATAGTAAGTCGCTTATGGTTTTAAGTGTGTAAAAAATGATAATTAAATTTGGTATTTTTCTTTAATTCTTTTAGAGATCTATTCTAACCTATTTTTAATTATTTTAAAGTTGGTTTGAAGTTTATATATATTTTTATTAATTATATATGTATTTGGGAAGTAAAAAAATTTTATAATATAAAACATGTTTTTCATCAAATTATAAATAAGTCATTTTCAAGTAATATTTTACATAGATATTTAAAAACTATTTACAAGTATTTTTAAGGTATTATGCAAGTTTTGAAAAGATAATTGACTAGGATTAACACTAAAAGCCGATAAGGTAGACTTCTATATTATGAGAGTTAAGCTTGATGTCGAATAGGGATAAGAGCTACAGAGCTCTAACCTACCGACTTCCTTCTTGAACGAGGAATATTTAAGTTGGAATGTCAGAAAAGTGTTAATCTCATTGTTTAATTATTTGTATGAAAAGCAATTAACTTTGCTTAATGCTAAAACCCTATGAAGTAGGCTTACCTATTTGTGAGAGTTAAGAGTGATGTCGAGTAGGGACACAAGAAATAGAGTTCTAACCTACCGGTTTTCCTCTTGGTCCAAGAATAGTTAAGTCGGGAATGTCAGAAATGGGTTAATCGTATTCTTTTCTTACTCATTTATGAAAGTCATAAATACCATACCTAACATTAAATGCCGATGAGGTAAATTTATACATTTGTGAGATTTAAGATTGAAGTGTCAAGGCAAGGCTTTGATGCAACCAGTGCTCTAACTTATCTAGCTTTACTCTTGGGTGAGGAATAGTATTAGTTGGAATGTCAGAAACGAGTTAAGTATACGAATTGTGATTTCTTTAAGCAAACGTTCTTAACTAGATAGTCGCTTAGTCGAATTTAACCAAATATTATCTTCTATCTTTAAAAGAATGTTTTGAAGATAAATATAAGTATGGAATGGTTTTGGGTTTGTTGTGACCATGTGTTAATAAGATTCATCTTTAACCCTTTTTGAGTATACTTATGAATGTAAATAGATATTTAAAAGAATGTTTTAACGATAAACATAAGTGAAATGGTTTTAGGGCATAGTGATAATGTTTATGTAACATTAGTTTTATACCTTTTTAAATTGATTTGTGAAGTAATTAGATCTTAAAAAGGATATTATAAAGGAAACTATGTGTAAGGAATCTTTTGAAAAAGATAGAAAATGCAAAGGTTAAAAGTAAGAAATCTTGTTAATGATTTGTGAATATACTTGTACCATTTGAGATAAGTATACGAATACTTTTTGAAGTATTGAAAGAGTACAAATGAATACTAGAAATTAATAAACAATGTTTTATTAGATAAAAAAAGTTTTACTAATAAAAGATGTTTTAACTAATAAAAGATTAATTAAACAAAATAGGATTTGAAGTCTCTTATGTGACTTAATCGTTCTTTGTGTGACATAATTGTGCTTTGTGTGTTTACTCGTTTATGGAAAACATTTAGTTATATACTTAGCACGAAAAGCCGATGAAGTAGGCTTGTCTATCTATAGGAGTTAAGACTGATGTTTAAGCAGGAATATGAGCAATATAGCTCTAACCTATCAGCTTCACTCTTGATCGAGGGATAACGTGAGATGAAAATATCGAAAACATGATAAGTATATGAGACTTGGTTTCCATATGTGATCGTTCGCCTTATTATTGAATTACCAAATTCGTCGATTCGGTCTTAAAGAGACCGGGATCGGTAAGTGTTTTACTTATCGAAAACCACTTCAATACTAAGAAATGTGTTCTAACTCTTGCAAGTGGATTTGTTCGAGATGCTAGAATCCATGTGTAGTTTTGAGATCTGCTCAAGATGTGGGAATCCAATTGGGGATTCACGTTCTATTCGAATGATGAGACTCATATGATGCCGAACATGACCTTAACATTGGAAATGGCTAAAGATAGAGTAGGATGCACAACCTAGGATTTAGCTAACATGCATTAGGGTGTTATCAACTCCATATCTAGAGATACTTATTGAATTTTGGCCGACGGGAGTTGGTGATATTTGGTTCACGTTGTTCATGTTTATGTTTAGGTGATGGGCCACTTGTTTTTACCTTATGGTATATTTATCTAGAAATATACGACGCTTGGAAGGTGTTTTCTAATCCTTGTGCATGGAGATTGAATTTCAGCTTGATCGAAGGGATCTCCATGGAAAATCCATTGTGTGAACGTTCCTTATCGGTTTTGATTGTACCCTCTACTATGATATCGAATATAATCAATATAACCATTCAAACTATGTTATATACTTATATTCATCACCCTAGACATTATCTAATATATCACCTTATGTACTTATTAAATGATGGTTCTTTTGAGGAGATAACCGTTATGGCATTTCATGCGGTCTCAAAAGTATTGTTATATGTTGATCATATATTTCTTGAGTCTTTCATACCAGACTTATGTCTAACGCTTGTTTTTTTCCTAAATTCCTTGCATACTCTATCGAGTAGTTTAGGAAGACAGATTTTCATTGATGTTCTTTAGAGCTCAAGAAGACGAGCTGGATGTTTCACCTACCATTGTATTCTTAATTCAACTGCATTACTACATTATACATATCGGCATTTATGAGGATAGGCAGTTATAACTATCCAGGCTGATGATAATGCTTAGGTTTTGTAACTTCGAAATTTCTGTATTGGAGTAACCGTTTGTATCGTTCTTTTGATATCATATGTTATCGTTTCACTGTGAAATTCTAATATTGTGTTCCTTCTTTCTTGTTCTATTTCCTTTTCTTTTTATTTTACCCTAACAATTCGTCTTTCAGGCACTTGGTTGCTCGACAAGTGAATATCGTTGATGTATTAGTGTTGACATTCAAGAGTTGAAAAGGCGGGTCATTACAGCTAGTATTAGAGGTGAAGGTTAACCGAAAACCTTGGTTTTGGTTTGGTATGGCTCATTAGAGATAGGGTAAGTGACACCCTAGAATGAGTTGAGTGTATTATACATATAAGAGCATATTTGTATGTGTTATAAACGTATACTTAAAGGTAATTATAATTATGAAAATTAAAGATCTTATATAAGGTAACTTATATAAGTGTGAATTGTTAACGTATATTCAATTAATGTGAGGATTAATGATGTTCATTCGTTACCCCACATTAATTTGTTTAGTCATGCTCGGCCAGTTTATGGGCATTGACTTTCATTTGTTGATTGTTGATTTGTGCTCGACCAATTTATGAACGGTTTTACCTTCTACTGCACGGGTTAGGTAGATAGAACTTGTAGATACATTGAAACAAACACCTTGTGAATTTAGTTTCACAGTTTGACTATAAGACATTTAGAGATAATGTTGGTTAAAAGTTTAATTTAGTAAAAGATGTTTATTTTAATATGAGAAAGATAAGATATTTAGTAAATAAACATTTGTGAAAATATTTTATAGAAGAAAGTAATTTATATAAGTAAGGTTTATAAAACATGATTTATAAAAAGGATTTAACTGATATTTTGAGAACTTAGATCCTGGTGTCTTTAAAAATATTTTTCAAAATTTTGAAAAAATAATAGTAATATGATTTGAAAGTAAGTATTTGGGGAATTGGTTTATGAAATTGAGATCATGGTAATTAGTAATATTTACGAAGTATTAGATACCGTTTTGAAATGGTTTTGGTTAAGTCCGAAAGGCATGAATTAGATGTACTGAACTCACTTTTGTCGCTTGAAAATAATTCTGGTGATGACTTCAGCATCATCAACATTCATTTTTGAGTTTTTAAGTGGGGTATGCTACAGGGTTGTTTTAGTAAAACGGATTCTGATTTAAGTCCGAAAAGTATGATTTGTTATACAAAAAATATACATATGTATTATTATTTCAAAATGAGTTGAAATAAAACTCAGTGTTTTGTTCTAAAGTTTTTCTATAAAAGAAATTAGATATGAAATTTTTAATGTATAAAAGTTTTATATGTATATATGGGGTACCTGAGTGGTAGTAGCACAGCCCGAAATAAATGTGGAACTTTTCATGTTTTTCCATTTTAGGTAAAGTGTGTTTAATAAATTATTGAAGTTTGTTAAGTTATTTATGGACACATGTAGCCTATGCATTAGAATTATATGGATATGCACCATGTTATAATATGTTGTTTGATAGTTTTCATTTGTTAAAATGAAATGGGATTTTCGATGATTCTGGATAGCCGAAAACTTTTGAATCATTATAGAACTTGAAGCAAAATGTTCTTTTGTGAAAGTATAAAAGTTGAGTTTATATAACACTTGAATTAAGAAAGTAGTAAGTTAAAACAAGTTTTAAATTTGAACATCCTTGTTAAGTAAAACAAAATTTGATGTTTTGTATATACTCTTAAGAGGTCATGGAGTAATATACAAGTATGAAATTAAGTCGTAAATGTTGATAAACTTGAACGTATGTTTTATGAAATGGTTCATAAATGATTTTAGTATTAATAAGACAAACTATTTGTATAAAAGAAAGTGATAAAAGATATTGGTATAATTGAGAAAATAATTGATAAAATGTGTAATTTGTATGTAGATCGTTTTATTCGCATGATTGTTCTTGATCCAGTATTCGAGTACATGATTTCGAGATGGTTTACACCGGTCCGAACAAGGATTTTTCACTAGTATTTGATGGCGAACACTTGATTCAGATTTTTGTTATGATCCCGTAGTTTTCTATCATAGTATATGGCTATGTAAGGATAACTAGAGTTTCCAATTAAGGAACCTGATCGGAGTCCACACTATAGAGGTCAGGTGATATATACTAGTTGGAAAGTGAAATTTATGTGATCGAAATTGATATTGCATACAGATGGTCCATATGCATCGTACGTATTTTAGTATATGCATACTACGTTTTGTTGGTTTATGGAAAGTTTTGGTGATGACCCTTTGATTTACTATAAGGTAGCATAAATTGTCTACTAAGTAAAAATCCGAGGTTGATGAGCGTACAATATGCTTAGTAGGTTGTCCATCATCCTTGTGCGATGAGAAGATTTTGAACTTGAGCAAACCATGAGTTTTGTTTGCTAGTGATTGAATACTATTAAGTATTTGAAACACCCCACACCCCTTACTATTCCCAAAATGGGCAAACCAAAGGATGCAGTGCGTTATAGGTATAGTTAAAGCATCACAGAGACTAAGATTCACAAGACAAATAAGTCAAAATAGTGGAAACATTTAAATAATAACTTACCATTCAAAATTTAACTTCATCTCAAAAACTCAAAATGTCTCAAGTCTCATGAAAATACATCTCAATCTCATAAAATCAGAGTATAAAGATAACAATAATAATAATAACCCATCTCACAAGCGCCAATCCATCATAAGCCAAATGAAAAGGATGAAAAGAAGAAAAATACATCTGAAATGAGAAAACTCCGGAAATGAATCTCCAAGCAACTTGAATCAACTATCCTTAACTCTGCTGGCCTACTGGGAAAAAAAGGGGAAATAGAGGAGTGGGTTAGACAATAAGTCTGGTGAGTGAAAGCAATTACTAGCATTTCTAAGCAAGATAAAGATAATAGACTAAGCAATAGTTCTACCTTGAAAGGAAAATACAGAAAAGATAAAACTCAGATAAAATACTATTTCTGATTCTGTTTGACCGTTTGCTTTGATTGTTTGCACTTGTCTTAAACTACTGTAATTAGGCTGAAATCCTAATCCTATCTCAACTGCTAACTTGATTAGGTTGAAATCCTAATCCTATCTCAACTGCTAACTTAATTAGGCTGAAATCCTAATCCTACCCATTGATCGGCCTTTCCTATCTCAGTTGTACTGCCCATTGGTCACAGCAAAAGACACCTCTATAGCGCTTAGGACGCAGTAGCGAATTATTTACCCTAAGCGATGCCGCACGCTCGGTAATCGCCGGTACACAAACTACCGCCCCCTATTTGACCCCTTATTTACCCTAATGAGCATAAGCGTGCCCAGCCTCGCCAACGTGTGAGACCATCAGTCCTCGACCTAAAAGGGAATGCTGTCGGTACCGGTCCTAACAAACAAATCTTCTTACTTTGTGCGCCTTGCCCAAATCCCCAGATTTGAGCCTCTATCTATTGGCCACTTATTTACCCTAATCAGCATAAGCGTGTCCCAGCCTCACCTACGTGTGAAACCATCAGTCTTAGACCTGAAAGGAAATGCTGCTGGTACGGGCCCTACTTTTATATTTGCTTATTAACTTAATCCAAGATCTAAGTTTTAAAATAAGCCTCTTATGTTATCTCTTCTTTCTAATTATAACCTACGTGTTATAATTGTTCTTGCAATTGTTACTCTTCTATTTTCTCTTTTTATTTATAATCACTTGTTATAATTATGCTTCCAAATATCTTAAATTTGCCTATTTCAGTCCATCTCTATTTTTATTTCAGTTTTTCTCATTTTACATCTAATTTCTGTAAATTTAGTGTTATTCTATTTTAATCCATATTTGTGAATTCTTCTTTTTTTATTATTTTATTCACGTAAAAAAGGATTAAATCTCTATAAAAAGAAACTAACATTTACAGGCTAAATTCTAACTTAAATCAGATGTAAATAACTGAATAAAATAGCTGAAAAATAGACTGAAAAGAACTTCTAAAATTTACTTAAAAACCGACTGTAAATAAACTTACATAAAAACTGTCTCAAAATTGAAGAAAAACTACAACTATGGAGAACCCTATTATTTTAAATTGCTTACAAATCTAAAATAATTACAAAACACTCACCTGTGGTCCTTAGCTCTAATCCTTGGCATTCCTGGATCCACTTCTAAGGCGTAGAATATTTTTATTAAAAATATTTCCTCCAAAGAAATTTTTTCTATTTAGGGTCCAGCCTCAGGCAATGAACGCAATTTGGAGAAAATCTGAATGAGAAAAATAGCTAGGCATAGGGTTCTATTTATAGTGTGGCTTAGGGATCTCAGGCCGTTGGATTTGAAGATTAAATCTATTGCAACCACGTCATAGGTTCACTAGGAACCGTCGGATGCAAGCACGAACGCACAGGATTTCACGAAAATCGGATTATAGGGTCTTTGGCTCATACCTAGACGAAATAGCGTCCAGGCAAAATGGCGGGTCGACCTATGCATATTGGGGGTCGACCTATAGGTCGACCTGACCAATACAAGGGTTGACCCCTATGGGGTCTATTTTTTTTCCGTTCTTGTTTATTTAATTCTGATTTCTTGTTTCACTCCTAACTTCCTCATATTAACTCGGATTTTGACAAATTATATATGGAAATTGATCAGAAAATCGCCACGGACCAAATGTTGCAACTCCCGTAGTTCGATTCTGAAAATTTCACAAACTTATTTTGTTATTTAATTAATTTGTTAATTAATTATTATAGCTCAAATTTTGGGTTGTTACATTCTCCCCTCCTTAAAGGATTTCGTCCCCGAAATCTCCAAGGATAGAAGAATGAAATAAATATTTTCATCCAAATTCCACAACCACATATTCAAGCATCATCCATTACATCCATTGTCCTTAAGCTTTTTAATGCAATTTATGACATATGCAATAGTGTAGTGTCAATGTCCCTAACTAATGCAAAAGATTTGGCGGTCTACTGATTCAGTCAACCTCCTTTTTATGCGCTCATATCTTTGCCATGTATCCAAATGAATGCAAATTGCCTAATGATAACTGATAGTTCTACATGCGTGCTACAATCATCATCCAAATGCAACAATCATATGCTAATCACTCATTATAGAAACCATGGAAATAAAATAAAAATGCAAGTGCACACACATCCATATGCATATGCTTTAGTGACCTAGTTAGGCCGATCTCTAAGAGATAATAGTGCCTAGTGTGTATATATGCGTCCATTAGCATCCACTAGCAAACACTTTCAACCACTAGCATCCATCATACATATCATGTTCTAGTAACGTGTTTACATTCAGTCCTACCATCCATAGGTTAAATCCTAAGATCTACCCTCCCAAAGGATACTAAAGGGAAGAACCTATTCAAAACTAAAGATGGAAATAGGAAATTCAAGACGTACTATCGAAGAGATGCAGATAAGAGGTACGTATTTTCTCCTCAGCCTCCCACGTAGCGTCCTCAATACTATCTCCCCACTGCACCTTAACCAAAGGGACTTCCTTATTCCTAAGCTTCTTGATATCATGTCCAACGATCTTGGTAGGAATGCGACGAACCGATGCTTCTCTCTCCACTTCAACTTCCTCAAGTTGGCTAGGTTCCACCACCTCTGTCGAATCATGTAAGCACTTTCTCAAGTGCGAAACATGAAAAGCATCATGAACTCCCGCAAGCCTCTCCGGTAGATTTATCCGATACGCCATCTTCCCTACCCTTTCCACAATGGAGAACGGTCCTACGAATCTCGGAGCAAGTTTCCAACTTGATCCAAACCTCACTACCTTTCTTAGCGGAGACAGCTTAATGAAAACCAAATCTCTTACCTCGAACTCAATATCCCTTTTCCGCTTATCTGCATAGGATTTTTGTCTATCTTGGGCCGTCTTCATTCTTCTTCTAATCAAATCAATTTTTTCCAAAGTCTCTCTAACCATTTCAGGACCAAGTAGCAATCTTTCTGTAGACTCTAACCAACATGAAGGCGACTTGTAAGGTCTTCCATATAGGGCTTCAAAAGGAGCCATCCCAATGCTAGCCTGAAAACTATTATTATAAGCGAATTCCACTGAAGGAAGGTGCTCCTCCCAAGTTCCTCCAAAATCAAGAATGCACATCCTCAAATCCTCAAGAACTCTATTAACTCTCTCCACTTGGCCATCCGTTTGAGGGTGATAGGCCATACTCAATCTAAGCTGTGTTCCTAAAGCCTCTTGGAAGCTTCTACAAAACTCGCTAGTAAAGATAGGGTCTTTGTCGCTCACTATGCTAGAGGGAACTCCATGAAGTCGGACTATCTCACGAACGTATATAGATGCCAAATAAGGTTATGTCCTCTTACTCTTGACCGGAATAAAGTGGGCGCTCTTAGTCAAATGATCTACAATCACCCAAATACTGGTATTCCCCTTCCTAGATCAGGGTAAACCATCTATGAAGTCCATCGAAACACTATCCCACTTCCACTCGGGTACATCCAATGGTTGAAGCAATCCACTAGGCCTCTGCTGCTCCGGCTTAACTCTTTGGCACACAAGACACTTAGCTACAAACTCTGCTACATCCTTCTTCATACCACTCCAATAAAACACTCTCTTCATGTCCCTATACATCTTATCACCGCCTGGATGAATAGTCATCCGAGAATGGTGTGCCTCTGCTAGAACTGCTCTCATCAAATCACCAGTGCGGGGGACTCAAAGTCTTCCATCTCTCCTTAGCCACCCTTTACTATCGATGGAATAGCGTCGGAGATGTCTAGAGACCTCTCCTCGGCTAATCCTATCCAGAATATCCACAAGCTCTGAATCCTCTCGCTGACTTGAGCCAATCTGATCTATGAGGATAGGCTTAACCTCAAGTGCTGCCAATAATCCAGGAGTGATGTCCGTAGAGGGTTTAAAATAAAAGGTGGAAATAAACTCTAGGCTTTTCCACTCCATGAACATTGGGCTAAGAGTTTTTCTCTTCCTACTTAGCGTATTCGCAACCACATTCCCCTACGAATGCCGCATTCTGTTAGGAACTGAGATGTTGGTTTTGATGACAACAACCCTTTTAACTTATCTTATTATAAAATATATACTAACACTATTGTCTAGATAGATATGTATATGCAGGAACTATGCAGGATATATATATATATATATGCAAGTATTGATTACTGAAGACTGATCAGTATAAAGACTCAAGACTCAAGATTCAGAATTGGGATATCAAGATAGAAGACTCTAGAGTATCAAGATCAAGATTTCAAGATAAGTGTCTTGTTTTTGTCAAAACTTCATAATAGCACGGAAATCTTCATTCCAAATTTCATTTGGGATGGAACCCATTTCTATCTTCTTAGTGGCTTACAAACCCACGACAAGTAGCTTACCAACCTACGACAAGTGGCTTACAAACACACGAACATCCTGGTTTTGTACAAGTTCTCGAGTCCTGATATGATGAGATATTCTACAGGAAGAAGCTTGCAAAACTACTTCAAAATGGTTTTTCAAAATGATTTTCAAAACTGCTTTTCAAAATGTTTTAGCCTTAAAAATGATCTTTTCAAATGATTTTCAAAAAGATGTTTTAGCCTTAAAATATTCTTTGTTTTTGTTTTTAAATAAACTCTTGTTTTAAACTTCGTTTGTTTTTAAAACTATCTTCTGATTTTTAAATATTCTTTTATAATGTATATATACTTGAGATTTAAAATCAAATTTATATATACATTCTAAAAATATATTTTTCTACTCTTCTTTATTTTAAAATATAGGAAAATTAGTTTATTTTACTCCAGAATCATTTCTTCTTGTTTTCCTTTCAATACCATTTTCAAAACAAATTTTACATTATTTTTAACTAAGGGATGACGACATCATAGGATATCCCATGTCGACATGGTGGCCGTTAAATTCAAAAGTTTCAATTTTCAAAAGAAGTGTCTATTCGTTTAAATCTCTTCATGAATGGTTATGACCGTTACTGGTCAATAAATAGCCTTCACAAACGAATTTTTTAACTAACTATTTTCTTCACTCCTTCTCCACAAATCCATATTCTAAAATTTTCATATTTTTAAGATCGTGCCGAAATTCTATCGAAATCTCAAGTGAATCAAATTAGAATCTCATTCTTGTTTGATTCTCTGCCCTCTCTCGAAGATCAAAGTGCTATTCAGAGTTATAGAATCAATTTGTAATCAAAAATTTATTGAGTCTCTCTATTAGGCGTGGTTGTGCTTGGAAATCAATTGGGTGATCTTGTGTCCCGTAAATCAAGAGAGTTTGCCCCGGACTCGAAGACAAGAGGGTACCCCAAGGCCTTTAGAATTGAGGATTGTAATCTCAACATTGGTATAATAAAGATCTGTACGAGGTGTTTGCCTTAGTGCAGGACTGGACGTAGGGTAACTCCGAACCAGTAAAAATCCGGTGTGTTCTTTCCTTTTACTGCTTTTTATTTACTTTCTGCATCTGTGTTTGATTCTGTGATTGTTCTGTGATTAAGTTCTGCATTTGTTTGTGTCATAATTTTAATTTAGTCCATATAAGTCTTAGAATCCATTAAACACTATTCACCCCCCTTTAGTGTTAAATTAGCCTTAAGATCCTTAATCCGCACTCCCTTTCAATTGGTATCAGAGCATTGGTTTTCATAGTTTTCATAATCTGAAACTTGAAAATTGTTTTAATGTCTACCAACACTGGTAATGTCAACTCTGGCACTAGTTCTATTAACACTAACACTAGTTCATTTGTAGAAGGTCAGTCTACTGTCCGATCACCATTTTTCAATGGCAGTAATTATGCATATTGGGCTTGTAGAATGAAAATTTATTTACAATCAGTAGGATTAGACACTTGGAATATCACACAAACTGAGTATGTTGAACCAACTACCGATTTTGCCCAGTGGACTGTTGAGCAAAAGGGTGTTGCACAAAATAACTCAAAGGCCATGAATATATTATTTTGTTCACTAGATAGGAATGAGTTTAATAGAGTATCTATTTGTAAGTCTGCATTTGAAATCTGGAAAACTTTGCAAGTTACTCATGAAGGAACAAGTAAAGTTAAACAGACTAAAATTTCCATATTAACTAACCAGTTTCAATTGTTTAAAATGCATGCAAATGAGTCCATTTCCGACATGTATTGTCGATTTCAAGATATTGTTCATTCACTAATTGCACTGGGAAAAAGCTTTTTGGAGGAAGACCAAGTCGGAAAAATTCTAAATTCACTCACTCTAGAATGGGATCAAAAGACACTTGCAATCGAAGAAGCAAATGATATCAGTCTAATGAAAATAGAAGAATTGATTGGGAATCTGATGTCTTATCAAGTTCAACTACAAGGAAGAAGAGAAAACAAGGCTACAAAAAAGAAGTCATTAGCATTCAATGCATCAACTGAAGATTCGGAACCAGACAGTGATGAGGAGATTGCTTTCATGACAAGAAACTTCCAGAAATTCCTAAAATATAGAAAAATGAATAATTACAAAAGAAATGATCAAAGGAATTCCAGAAATAATACAAAGAACGTCAACAATGATAGATGCTACAATTGCAATAAAGTCGGGCATCATAGGAAAGATTGTCCGTATCCAGATAAACAGTTGTTCCCTCCAAGCAATGATTCGTCAAGGAAAAGAAAGAAAGCATACACAACAACTCTTGATGACTTAGACTCATCATCCAGTGATGATGAAAAGAAGATGGATAATTCAAATATGTGTTTCACTGCTATTCATGAATCAGACGACGATGGGAGTATGGATCTAAAAATAGGTACGCATTTACATTATTTTTAGTTTTTCTTGTTTGAATGGATGCTTGTTTGTTTGCTTGATTTTTTTAATTCTTTGAATTTTAAATTCAAATTTATCCCTTGAAATTTGAATTTTAAATTCAAAAATAGTATTATTTTAATATAGTATTATTTTAATAATATTTTAAATATTAAATTATTAATTTTTGAGTATTATTATATTTAATGTTATCACAGGAATTATATAAGTAGAATATATGATATAATATACATTTATTAGAAATTAGGAATAGACACTTGCCCTTTGATTCAATAGGCACATGTCGACATACCTGGATACCCCATGTCGACATGCCCCTTAGAAATTTGAATTCAAACTTCTGAATTTCACCCCACCTTTTCACCAACTTCAATGCTCTGGAAAGATGCCTCTTGACCAGAGAACATGTCTATAGAATCTCTATTTAATTCACTCTCCTTATCATCACTTTTCACTTTTATTTCAAATTTCAAACTTATCTTCATTATCTTCAACTCCTCTCAAACTTCTTCAATGGCCTCTTCAAGCACTCCTAACACCATTAGGCTTCCAAAAGCTATTAAAAACTTTCTTTTTAATGACCCGGAAGCTATCAAAGCTTACATCAACTATGTAAACTTTGGTAAAATTCATTCGGGGAAATTTGCTATATTTGAAGATTTTCCTTCTTATGAAATTGAAAATCTTTTTCAACAATGTTCTATTCTTAGTGTAGTAGATAACAAAAAAAATGATTTTGTATGTTATCCAAATCTTGTTAAGATGTTTTATGCGAATTTGAATCGTGGTTTTTATGATGGGCAAGATGGACAAATTTGGAGTAGTGTTAAAGGAACACAAATAGTTTTGGATTATAAAATTTTAGGAAATATTTTGGGATGCATGTATACCGGAATGAATCTCTCAGAATTTCAAATAAATGAAAATGATCGAGAGACATTTCATCACATCTTTGAAGGGGATGACAATTTTGAATTCAAAAATCGTTATTTTCGTCCAAAAGCAAGAATTGTTAACCTTCTTATTCAACACACCCATATACCAAGATCGGGAAACTACAACAACCCAACTTTGAAAGTTTGCAAAGCTCTTTTTGCAATTTTTGGAAATTATGATATCAATTGGGATCAAGTTATTTTGGATGAGCTAAGGCCCAAGAATTTTACTATGGGTGAAAACACATTATATCATGGAGTTTATCTCACTCGGATTTTAATTACTTTGGAGTTGATTTCGAAAGGGAAGAATTTATAACTAGAAAAGTGTTCAACCATGGAAACATTTCCCTTATGAAAATTCCATTAGTGTTTCATGTTAGAACCTCAGTTCCTGATATTATGATAATAACAATTATATGTGTTTATCTAACCAAGTTTTACAAGAAAATATTGATGACTAGATTCCAAATTGATGGACGTAATCGTTTACTGGTTATAGAGTCTGTGTCTAGTTAGTAATATATGTTAAAATCTCTCCTAATTGGTATAGATGCACAAGCTATTGAATACACACACTTGTTTTCAAAAGAAGTTTTAAAGATGTCTGAATTAGCAGAATTCAGACGTCTGAATCATAAATTCAGACGTCTGACTGCTGAAGCAAAGCACTTTTTAAATAGCAAATTCAGATGTCTGAATAAGGTCTAAAATGAACTATTTCGGCGCTGCCTTATTATATCCTACATTTAGAAGGCTGAATTTTAATTCAGAAGTCTGAGTTAAAATTAACGGCTAGTTTTTGAAAGGTTGCTTCTCTTCCCTGAACATAAACAATGTTAATTTCAACAATTGCTTCTATTCTGATTCATGGCAACTCTTCACTAATCAATGCAACCTTTAACAACTATAAATAGCAAGCAATTTCAACACTATTATTAACCAATTCTTATTTTTTATTTCTAAATTCTATACACTTGCTATTTACTTTAAAGATTCTCAAATCAAAATATTTGATCTCTAACACTCAAGCATATTCTTGTGTGATCAATTATTCTTCCTTTCTTCACGAATTTCACTATATACCATAAAGGAGAAGATTATAGGAAGGGTGTACTCATATTGACTCATCAGTGCTATTTTCTTTAGTCAGAAACATTTCCACTTGTATTTGAAGTCCTGTTGTAGTATCCTCAGGCAGTAGAAGTCCTATTCAGTTGTCTAGGCGGGAAAGTCCTGTTCGATTATTCAAGCGGTGTAATACCTGTTTCTCCGGGTGAGGCGAGGGTATCGATTGAATTCCAGAAGGAGTCTGGGACTGGACGTAGAACGGGAAGTTCAAACCAGTATAAAAATCTCTAGTGTTATTTTTATTATACTACTTTTATATTCCGCACTATTTACTGTATAGCTATCATCACTATACTCTGTATTATCGTATATCCATATTACATAATCCATAGCTCAATTTCATTTGGTACCAGAGCAAGGTTATCTCTTAACCGTAACACAGTTATTTGATATTTTAGTAATATGGAAAGTTACACCAACACAAGTTTTACTGAAGGTCAATCCACTGCACGACCACCACTATTCAATGGTTTGAACCATAACTATTGGGCTACTAGGATGAGAATCTATATGCAAGCTAATGTTATGGCACATGGAATATCACTCAAACTGAATATCACATACCAACTACTCAATTTTCAAAATGGTCTAACACACAAAAACTAGATGCTACTGCTAATGCAAAAGCTATAAACATGCTATTTTGTGCTTTAGACAAAAATGAGTTTAATAGAGTTAGCATGTGTACTACTGCTTATGAAATATGGCGCACATTGAAAATTACTCATGAGGGTACTAACAAAGTCAAACAAAGCAAGATCTCTATGCTTAAGAATCAATTTCAAAATTTTAGAATGAAGCAAGATGAATCTATAAACGATATGTACTCTAGATTTCAAGATATATATCATTCACTTTTGGCACTAGGAGAAAAATTTACTGATTTTGATATCGTCTCAAAAATCCTAAATTCTCTAACGGATGAATGGGAACGAAAAGTCTTAGCAATTGAAGAAGCTAATGACATTTCAACCATCAAACCAGAAGAGTTGATAGGAAATCTAATGTCTTATGAAGTTAATCTCCAGGCTAAACGAGTACATGCACAAGATAAAAAGACAATAGATTTCAAGGTAGAAAAAGAAGAATCTGATTCAGATGATGAAGATATGGCTCTTATCGCAAAGAATTTCAAAAAGTTTTTAAAGTTCAAAAAGAACAATAGGTTTGGACATAACACAAACAGCACCAAACCATCAACTTCTACTATAGAATGCTATGGATGTCACAAGAAAGGTCACATGCAGAAAGATTGTCCTGATCAAAAGAAAGACAAGTTCAAACACAAAAAGGAAAAATACAAAAAGAAGCAGGCATTTTCAGTAAAATGGGATGATTCAGAATCCTCTTCCTTATCAGATAGCGACGGCGATAGTGACAATGAACAAGCAAATGTTTCCTTTATGGCTACAAATGATGAAGTAAGGGATTTAACTTTTGATGATTTAATTGAGATAAATTCAGTTTTATTAGATAAAATGAAAAACATCAAAAGGAAATATAAAGAGGATAGTGAAAAGTTAAACAGAACCGAACTTGAAGTTGAAATGCTAAGGGATGAAAAGAATATTTTAGAAGAAGAACTTCAAGCTTCTCAAGAATATTATTCTAATACAACTTCTCAAATTTCCATGCTGAGTCAAGAAATCGAAACTCAAAAGAAAAGAATGACTCTCTCCAAGTTGAAAATCATGATTTAAAAACAAATGTTAAAATATTAGAATTAGATATCTCTAGTCTCAAAACACGGTTAGAAGGAATTACCAAGAATGTTTCAAATTTTAATAAAGGAAGAGAAACTCTCTCTAAAATTTTGGAAAATTTTCAAACTATGTCAGATAAAAAGGGTTTAGGCTATAAGAAAGCTTCAAATAGTTTACCTAAGAAAAGGAATTCATTTGAAAATCATGTTCAGAAAAGAAATCATGGTATTATTGATAGTATTTCAAAAAATCCAAAACATTCTAAGAACATTAAAATGTGGGTTCCTAAAACTAACAATTTTTTGATTAGGAATAAATACATAAAATCATTTATGGAAAATGTTCATAAGAATAAAGATTTTATTTACAAAGGGAATGCTGAACCCGTTTGGGTTTGGTTTCCTAAGATCTAACTCTTAGGACCCTAACAAAAAGTGGGTACCAATATCGCTTTCATTTGCTCTATGTTCTGTGACGTTGTCATTTGAAACGTTGTGTTCTATTTTAAATTAGCTGTAAGTTTTTCTCCATTCATTCTCTGTGATATTATCGTATTCTGTATATTTCATTGCTACTTTAGCACTAATTCCTTTTAGTAATGACAAAGGGGGAGAAAAAGGTAAAAATATTGTTGTATAAATTCTTTTATTCAGAGGGAGAAATTTTATATTTTCATACTAACCAAGTTTTAATGACAGGATAAGTTATTATTACTAACCAATATTTTCATAGTTGTCATTATCAAAAAAGGGGAGAATGTTAGAACCTCAGTTCCTGATATTTTGATAATAACAATGATATGTGTTTATCTAACCAAGTTTTACAGGAAAATATTGATGACTAGATTCCAGATTGATGGACTTAATCATTTACAGGTTATAGAGTCTGTGTCTAGTTAGTAATATATGTTAAAATCTCTTCTAATTGGTATAGATGCACAAGCTATTGAATACACACACCTGTTTTCAAAAGAAGTTTTAATGATGTCTGAATTAGCAGAATTCAGACGTCTGAATCATAAATTCAGACGTCTGACTGGTGAAGCAAAGCACTTTTTAAACAGCAAATTCAGACGTCTGAACATATTATTCAAACGTCTGAATAAGGTCTAAAATGAACTATTTCGGCGCTGCCTTATTATCTCCTACATTCAGAAGGCTGAATTTTAATTCATAAGTCTGAGTTACAGTTAACAGCTAGTTTTCGAAAGGTTGCTTCTCTTCCCTGAACAGAAACAATGTTAATTTCAACAGTTGCTTCTATTCTGATTCATGGCAACTCTTCACTAATCAATGCAACCTTTAACAACTATAAATATCAAGCAATTTCAATACTAATATTAACCAATTCTTATTTTTGATTTCTAAATTCTATACACTTGCTATTTACTTTAAAGATTCTCAAATCAAAATATTTGATCGCTAACACTCAAGCATATTCTTGTGTGATCAATTATTCTTCCTTTCTTCACGAATTTCACTATATACCATAAAGGAGAAGATTATAGGAAGGGTGTACTCATATTGACTCATCAGTGCTATTACAGAGCATATTTAGTCAGAAACATTTCCACTTGTATTTGAAGTCCTGTTGTAGTATCCTCAGGCAGTAGAAGTCCTATTCGGTTGTCTAGGCGGGAAAGTCATGTTCGGTTGTTCAGGCGGTGGTATACCTGTTCCTCTGGGTGAAGCGAGGGTATCGATTGAATTCCAGAACGAGTCTGGGACTGGCGTAGAATGGGAAGTTCTAACCAGTATAAAAATCTCTGGTGTTATTTTTATTATACTGCTTTTATATTCCGCATTATTTACTGTATAACTATCATCACTATACTCTGTGTTATCGTATATCCATATTACACGATCCATAGCTCACTTTCATTTCAACCATATGAAACACTTACGGAAAAGAAAGGAAGGCTTGCTCACGAAGAGATGGAAGAAATGGAGGAAGAAGAAGAAGAAGAGGAAGAGGAAGGAATGGAAATTGAAGAGGAGGAAGAGGAAGATCAAGAAACTTCCTTAAAGAGTATTGAATATCCTACTAATCCCACTAATCCATCCAATAAGACCATTCTCAATAATCAAAGAATTATAGTGGAAAAATCAAAAGACACTGAAAAGATCAATGCATGAGTAAGAAAATGGATAAGATTTCCACTAAAATCAACAAGTTCTTCGGGAAAGTTAGTAGAAAGATGGGACTATCATCTTATTCATCTTCATCTAATTAGTTTTAGTTCATGTTATCTTGTTTGCTTCAAGTTCTATCCATGTATTTTCATTTATTTAGTTAATATTATATTATTTTATGTAATGTTGACTAGAATCTTTAATAAAATCTTTTATTTCCTGTTATTCAACTTCACTTGTCTCTGTAATTGCTTGTTTTTATATTATACAAATTTTAGTTGCATAGATTTGTTCATAATATTCAAAACAAAGCAAATTGTCTCTTTAGGTAGACGCATGTCGACATCCCCCATCCCCCCATGTCGACATGCAACGGGCAGAAAGTAGTTACACTTTCAAATTTTAATTTCATGTAACTAACTTGTGTCTATTCATTTTAAACGACTTTCTACCCCTATTTATACCTGTTTCTTCCAGAATAAATTATCAAACTTCATTTCTAATCATTCCCTTTCATATTTCTTGAATTATGGCTTCCCCGATTAAGAATCTAAGTGATAATCTTAAGGAAACCCTCACTTCCTTCAAGAATATCCTTACATTCATACTTCGTAATTAGCGCCACTTAGAATTGAGTCAAATGCAGATGATCAAGGAACAAGAGAGACATTTCGATGCCCTTCGTTGGATGATCTCAGCCCTTAACAAGGACGATCTCGAAGGAAATCCACCAGCCACTCTCGACAAAGATAAAGAAGAATGGGATGCCATCAAAGCAGACCCAATCTTTGGAGAAGATGGATGGGTGGAAGTACCAAGGAATGTCTAGTCATTCTGTATGTTATTTGTTTGATTTGATCGGTGTGTTTTAAACTTGATTGACTTGACTTATTTAAAACATTTGGTGTGGTTTGTATATATGATTGGATTGAATAATTACTGTAGATATGATTGGATGATGATTGATTTACTTCTGGATTACACTTATGATCATACTCATGATCACATTTCACATTTTTGATCACACTTAGCACTTATTACACTTATATATGGATTACTCTATTGTATTATGGTTGATTATCTTATATCAAGTTCAGGGAATTTATTAGTAAGAAGTTTTTGTTGATGACAAAGGGGGAGAAGTTATAAAATAGTAGTTGGCTTGGAGTAAGGGGGAGTTATGATTGGAGTAAGGGGGAGTTATGATTGGAGTAAGGGGGAGTTATGATAGGAGTTATGGTATGGTAAGTATATTTTATAAATACAGGTTGCCATCATCAAAAAGGGGGAGATTGTTAGGAACTGAGATGTTGGTTTTGATGACAACAACCTTTTTAACTTATCTTATTATAAAATATATACTAACACTATTGTCTAGATAGATATGTATATGCAGGAACTATGCAGGATATATATATATATATATATATATATATGCAGGTATTGATTATTGAAGACTGATCAGTATAAAGACTCAAGACTCAAGAATGGGGATATCAAGATTGAAGACTCTAGAGTATCAAGATCAAGATTTCAAGATAAGTGTCTAGTTTTTGTTAAAACTTCATAATAGCACAGAAATCTTCATTCCAAATTTCATTTGGGATGGAACCCATTTCTATCTTCTTAGTGGTTTACAAACCCACGACGAGTAGCTTGCAAACCTATGACAATTGGCTTACAAACACACGAACATCCTGGTTTTCTACAAGTTCTCGAGTCTTGATATGATGAGATATTCTACAGGAAGAAGCTTGCAAAACTACTTCAAAATGTTTTTTCAAAATGATTTTCAAAACTGCTTTTCAAAATGTTTTAGCCTTAAAAATTATCTTTTCAAATGATTTTCAAAAAGATGTTTTAGCCTTAAAATATTCTTTGTTTTTGTTATTAAATAAACTCTTGTTTTAAACTTCGTTTGTTTTTAAAACTATCTTCTGATTTTTAAATATTCTTTTATAATGTATATATACTTGAGATTTAAAGTCAAATTTATATATACATTCTGAAAATATATATTTCTACTCTTCTTTATTTTAAAACATAGGAAAATTAGTTTATTTTACTCCAGAATCATTTCATCTTGTTTTCCTTTCAATACCATTTTCAAAACAAATTTTACATTGTTTTTAACTAAGGATGTCGACATCATGGGATACCCCATGTCGACATGGTGGCCGTTAAATTCAAAAGTTTTAATTTTCAAAAGAAGTGTCTATTCGTTTAAATCTCTTCACGAATGGTTATGACCGTTACTGATCTATAAATAGCTTTCACAAACGAATTTTTAACTAACTATTTTCTTATTTTCTTCACTCCTTCTCCACAAATCCATATTCTAAAATTTTCATATTTTTAAGATCGTGCCGAAATTCTACCGAATTCTCAAGTGAATCAAATTAGAATATCATTCTTGTTTGATCCTCTGCCCTCTCTCGAAGATCAAAGTGCTATTCAGAGTTATAGGATCAATTTGTAATCAAAAGTTTATCGAGTCTCTCTATAAGGTGTGGTTATGCCTGGAAATCAATTGGGTGATCTTGTGTCCCGTAAATCAAGAGAGTTTGCCCCGGACTTGAAGACAGGAGGGCACCTCAAGGCCTTTAGAAATTGAGGATTGTAATCTCGACATTGGTATAATAAAAATCTATACGAGGTGTTTGCCTTGGTGCGGGACTGGACGTAGGGTAACTCCAAACCAGTATAAAATTCGGTGAGTTCTTTCCTTTTACTGCCTTTTATTTACTTTCTACATCTGTGTTTGATTCTGTGATTGTTCTGTGATTAAGTTCTGCATTTGTTTGTGTCATAATTTTAATTTAGTCCATATAAGTCTTAGAATACATTAAACACTATTCACCCCCCTCTAGTGTTAAATTAGCTTTAAGATCCTTAATCCGCACTCCCTTTCACATTCTTCTTAGTGAGGCGAGTAAGCGGCGCTGAAATCTTAGCAAAATCTCTGATAAACTTCCTATACTAACTAGCTAAACCTAGGAAGCTTCTAACTTTGGTAGCATTCTTGGGGGCCATCCAATCTTGTACTGCTACTATCTTAGTGGGATCCATAGCTAAACCCTCTTTTGAGATTACATGCCCCAAGAAACGCACCTCCTCACACTAAAAGTGACACATCGAGAATTTTTCATTCAACTAATGAACACGAAGTGTGCGAAGAACCTCCTCAAGATGAATAGCATGCTCTTTCATACTCTTGGAAAACACCAGAATGTCATCCACAAACACTACAACGAACTTATTTAGGACATCTCGAAAAACATGGCTCATCAGATCTACAAAATAGGCTGGGGCATCGGTCAGCCCAAACGGCATAACCAACCACTCAAAGAATCCATTGGGTGTCCTAAATGTTGTCTTATCGATGCTATCGTCAGCGACCCTAAGTTGATGAAACCCAGTGGCTAAGTCAAGCTGAGAAAATACTAAAGATCCAACCAACTAATCGAAAAGATCGTCTATCCTAGGAAGTGGGTAACGGTTTTTCTTCGTGAGCTTATTCAACTCTCTATAGTCTACGCAAAGTCGAAGGAAACCATCCGCCTTTGTAGTGAAGATGGCTGGCACCCCCCACTCAAATATGCTCCGTCTGATGAAGCCTTTATCTAGTAGCTCACCGATTTGCTTACTTAACTCCTTCCTCTCCCTAAGAGCCATATGTCTCACGAGCAATGCCACTGGCTTAGCATTGTCATTCAGATAGATCCTAAAGTCAATCTCTCTCTTAAGGGGTAGCCCCCTAACCTCCTCAAAAATGTCTGGGAAATCTCTAACAACTAGAACTGAATCTAACTCTCCAAGTGATGAATCAAGGGAATGAAGCTCAACACGACTGACCCCTGTGGGTCACAAGAAACCTCGAGAGTCCGTCCGCTACATGTCTCTAGTCTAACGACTCTCCTCTCGCAGTCCAATATTGCACCATAAGTGGATAACCAGTCCATCCCCAAAATCATCCCAGTACATAGGCGTCACAATCAAACTCTACGCCTAGTATAAAAATTTTCAAACCCTTACAAATCATGGATAAATGTGCCGATCCTCCTATGGGGTTTGAAACTACTATAGGGTCTATAACTAGAGAAATATCTAAGTGCAATCAATCAACCAAGGAACTAGAAATGAAAGAATGCGATGCTCCGGAGTCAAAAAGAGTTCGAATAGGAAAATTTGAAATAGAGATCAAACCATCTACAAAGACTTTCCTACCTCGATCCGGTCCACTACTAGAAGGTGCTGCATCCAAAGCTTGTACTTGCGCCGTAGGTGCGCCTGCTCTTTGCCCCGTCTTCTGAGGACAAGCTCTACTAAGGTCTCCAAGCTGCCTACAGCTGTAACACCTCCCCTTCATCATGTCCTTCTTACAGTCCTTTGTGAAGTGCCCAACCAATCCATAATTATGACATTTCTTGCCCTTCTTGATTTGTCACTTCTGAGGTCCTCCTCCTTTCTTCTTATCCTTATCCTTCTTATTCTTCCACCACTGCTTCTTAGAGTTTTCTAATTTAGGAACCTCCTTAACCTCTTCTTCCTTAGCAACATCTGATATAAGGGCCATTTCCACAAGTGACTCATACATCGCTCCCATAGGTACATGTGTCAATGCCAACCCTTGGAGGGGTTGGTTTAAACCCTTAGAAAACTTGATGGCCTTCTTATGTGGTGTATTAACAAGCCCCATCCCGAACCGCGATAACTCATTAAACTGATTTATATACTCTTTCACCGAAAGACTCCCCTGGTTCAAACTAATGAACTTCTCCAACTGCATGCTTTCCTCGGCTTGCGGCAAGAACTTTCTCTCAAACCTTTCCCGAAGTCCAAACCAACCAATGTCTCTACCCTCCATTTCTACAATCTCCCACCAGTAAGAAGCCTCTCACTTCAGCTGCCAAGATGCAAGCCGAAATCTCTGCTGGTCCTCCAATCCTAGCAGCCCAAATATCCGCTCCGTATTTCTCAACCAAGCTAGTGCCTCTACAAAATCCTCCGTGCCAGAAAACGTCTTGCCTCCTAGACTAGCGAAATCCTTGCATAGCTTAGAAAAATTAGCTGCTGCTAGTGGATTAATGGGTCCTCCACCCGTCGGTGCTGCATTGGGCACTTGCCCTTGCACCTTTGGTGTCGTCGCTTGGAGGTATCTACGGAACCAGCCAAGGACTTGGACACCCTCTGGAAGATTTGGGGCGTCCGCCATACTATGCAAAGAAAAGAAAATTTAGGCTCGAAAGAATCGAAAGAAGGTTGAACTGGACTTTGAGGGGATTATTATATAAACTCTTTTATACTTGAAAACTATTTCTATAATAAGAGTTTCTTTCTGAAAAATACTTTTAGTTTGAAGATATTTTACCTTTTAAAAATACTTTACTTTTAAAACAAAATTTTTAGGAACCCTGTAACCTTAGGCTCTGATACTAAATAAAACACCCCACACACCTTAGTATTCCCAAAAAGGGCACACCAAAGGATGTGGTGCGTTATAGGTACAGCTAAAGCATCACAGAGACTAAGATTCACAAGACAAATAAGTAAAAACAGCGGAAACATTTAAATAATAACTTATCATTCAAAATTAAACTTCATCTCAAAAACTCAAAATGTCTCATGTCTTATGAAAATACATCCCAGTCTCATAAAATCAGAGTATAAAGATAACAATAATAATAATCCCTCTCACAAGTGCCAATCCATCATAAGTCAAATGAAAACGATGAAAAGCAGAAGAATACATCTGAAATGAGAAAATTCCGAAAATGAATCTCCAAGCAACCTGAATCAACTATCCTCAACTCTACTGGCCTATGAGGGGAAGGGGGAAATAGAGGAGTGGGTAAGAAAATAAGTCTGGTGAGTGAAAGTAATTACTAGCATTTCTAAGCAAGATAAAGATAATAGACTAAGCAATAGTTCTAGCTTGAAAGGAATATACAAAAAAGAGAAAACTCGGATAAAATACTATTTCTGATTTTGTTTGATTGTTTGCTTTGATTGTTTGATTGTTTGCACTTGTCTTAAGCTACTGTGATTAGGCTGAAATCCTAATCCTATCTCAACTGCTAACTTGACTAGGCTGAAATCCTAATCCTACCCATTGATCGGCCTTTCCTATCTCTTTTATGCCATTGTGAACCAACCTTATTGGTCATACCAAACGACGCCTCTTTAGCGCTTAGGATGCAGTAGCCAATTATTTACCCTAATCGATGCTGCACGGTCGGTCATTGCCAGTACACACTAACTGTCGCCCCCTATTTGACACTTTATTTACCCTAATCAGCATAAGTGTGCCTAGCCTCACCTACGTGTGAGACCATCAGTCTTCGACCTAAAAGGGAAAGCTGCCGGTACTAGTCCTAACAAACAAATCTTCTAGCTTTGCGCCCCTTGCCCAAATCTGCAGATTTGAACCTCTATCTATTGGCTACTTATTTACCCTAATCAGCATAAGCGTGTCCCGGCCTCACCTATGTGTGAAACCATCAGTCCTAGACCTGAATGGGAATGCTGCCGGTACGGGCCCTACTTCTATATTTACTTATTAACTTAATCCAAGATCTAAGTTTTAAAATAAGCCTCTTCTGTTATCTCTTCTTTCTAATTATAATCTACGTGCTATAATTGTTCTTGCAACTGTTACTCTTCCATTTTCTCTTCTTAGTTATAACCACTTGTTATAATTATGCTTGCAAATATCTTAAATTTGCCTATTTCGGTCCATCTCTGTTTTTATTTTAGTTTTTCTCATTTTACATCTGATTTCTGTAAATTTAGTGTTATTCTATTTTAATCCATATTTGTGAATTCTTCCCTTTTTAATATTTTATTCGCGTCAAAAAGGATTAATTCTCTATAAAAAAAACTAACATTTATAGGCTAAATTCTAACTTAAAACAGATGTAAATAACTATAAATAACTGAATAAAATAGCGGAATAAAATAGACTGAAAATAAATTTTGAAATTTACTTAAAAACTGTCTCAAAATTGTAGAAAACTACAACTATTGAGAACCATATTATTTTAAATTGCTTACAAATCTAAAATAATTACAAACACTCACCTATGGTCCTTAGTTCTAGTCCTTGGTCTTCCTGGATCCACTTCTTAGGCGTAGAATATTTTTATTAAAATGATTTCCTCCCTAGAACAATTTTCTATTTAGGGTCCAGCCTCAGGCAATGAACCCAATTGGGAGAAAATTGAATGAGAAAATAGCTAGGCCTAGGGTTCTACTTATAATGTGGCTTAGGGATCTCAGGCCGTTGGATTTGATGATTAAGTCTAGTGCAACCACGTCATAGGCTCACTAGGAACCGTCGGATGCAAGCATGAACGCACAGGATATCATGAAAATCAGATTATAGGGTCTACGGCTCGTACCTGGACGAAATAGCGTCCAGGCAAAATGGCGGGTCGACCTATGTATATTAGGGGTCGACCTATAGGTTACCTTACCAATACATGGGTCGAACCCTATGGGGTCTATTTTTTTTTCTGTTCTTGTTTATTTAATTCTGATTTCTTGTTTCACTCGTAACTTCTCCATACTAGCTCAGATTTCGACAAGTTATATATGGAAATTAATTAGAAAATCACCACGGACCCAATGGTGCAACTCCCGTAGCTTGATTCTGACAAATTCACAAACTTATTATATTATTTAATTAATTTGTTAATTAATTAGTTAATTAATTATTATAGCTCAAATTTTTGGTTGTTACAGTATTATTATGTGATTGTTTCTTTATTGCTTGTGTTAGAATTTCGAGGATGAAATACTCTAAGTAGGGGAGAATGTAACAACCTGAAATTTCGGACGCTTTGTATTTAAATATCTGAACTATTGAAATATTTGAACCTTGGAATTAATTTTACTAAAATGATTTAATAAGCTTGTTAAACCCCTTCTAAGTCATAGCCAATGACGGTAAACTTTTTTTGAAAAAATGTTTACAAAAATAAATACTTTGAAGAAATATTGATAATGTGACCGAAATCATTTTATCGATAAACAGTTTTTTTTACTCGTCAGAAGTCGTTCAAACTTTTTTGCATACACTTATTGGCTTAGGAAATCAATAAAACAAAATAATTTTTTTACCCTTTATGGAAATAAACTTTTTGATGATGTCCTTGGTAAAGTCATCAAAGATATTTCAAAATGAGCTTTTTAAGGAAAGACTTAACTTTTAAGTAAAGATGTAAAGGTGTAAAGGTAGTATGTGAGAGGGAGGCTCCTTCGTGACCTTTCATGGAAGGTAGCAGGTGGTGATGACCTCTTGCACAAACCTATAAATACAATCTTGAGGGTAAGAAATAATCACAAAAGTTTGAAATGAAGTAAGAGAATAAAAATGGTTGAAGTGGTTAACACTAATTCACTAATTCTTCTCTAACTTTTTCAAGTCTAAACCAAATCAACTCCGGTATCTTTCAAAATTTCACCAACACCTTAGAACACCTTTGGAAGCTTTGATCTAAAGTGAAAGTAGAAGAAAAGTGTAGGACAAGGGGGGTGATCTTTGATGGGCCGTGAGCAATAGAAGAGGAGGGGTGGTGTTGCCTTGGTTTGAAAGTGCTAAAAGTTGGATCTTTAGGCTTTTGGTGATTGTTGGAGGTGGTTCTTTGATTCTTGTGGCTTTGTGCTTGTGATTAGGTTTGATCCAGTTGAGTTATTTCACTATCTTGTTTGTATATAATTTGTATATATGTTGTGTGCTTGAAATATAAAGTTAAAGCGACATTAACTAATTAAAGCTATAAACTTTGGACCCCTCTTGCTTTTGAAAGCAAATGAAAATTTTATATTGTATAAACATCACTTCTTTTACCCTCCTAAACATGTGGCATAGCCTTGACTTTACGTTTAAATGGTTGTTTGGATTGTGTGTTGAATCGAAGTATGTTTGAAAGTGTTCAAAGATAGAATAGTCGTTATAAGTGCACTTCGGTATCCCTTAACTTTAACTTGTGCATAAATTGGATATTTATGATCTTAACATAGGATAATTTTATTTTTTTTCTCTACACATATTTTGGTGTACCGGGCAATAAAGAAATAGTTTGGAAAGTTATATAAATTTTGAACAAAAGTTGTGAAAGTTATAACAAATAGGTGGTTATAAATACACTTTGTAAATATAGCCTGTTTTCAGGAATTTTATTAAATAAATGAGAAGGCATTCTTAGGGGTTTATTTCCATGGTTTTTAAGTAACCGAAGGGTAGTACTTACTATAAAATTTTTGAGTCTTAAATCATTTGTTAAAGTGGTTAAAATTAGTTACAATGATTGTGCTTTTCAATGTTGTTCTTTAACAAAGACTTTTAACAACATTTATAAATGCTGTAGTATGTCACTTATGGTTTTACGTGTTTAAAAAATGATATTTAAATTTGGTACTTTTCTCTAATATTTTTAGAAATGTTTTCTAACCTATTTTAAAGTATTTTTTTTGAAGTTTAAATATATTTTTAATAATTATCTATGTATTTTGGAAGTAAAGAGGTTTTATAATATAAAACATGTTTTTCATCAAATTATAAATTAATTATTTTCAAGTAATATTTTACATAGATATTTAAAACCTATTTACAAGTACTTTTAAGGTATTTATATAATTTTTGGAAAAGGTAATCAACGTAACCATTCCGGGTGTGTTATATACTTATATTCTTTATAAGGGTGTAAATCGATCGGACCGGACCGGATGGAGGAGTGTTTAGTTTCTATCCTAAATAAAATCGGACCGGACATGAACCAGATGAGATTTATATTCGTACAATTTTTGTTATCCTAGCTCGTGTCATAAATGAAATCGGACGGACACTTACATACGTTTTGCGAACACGGACTCGAACGGACACGGATGGACATTGCTATTTACATCAAATTTTATGTTGTTTAATAGAATTTCCATCAGCTATATTATTTTTATCAATGTGTATTGAAGTATAAGCATTTTATGAATTCTTACTGAATTAACCGACCAAATAGTTGTCATATATGTTTTGAGAAACATAGAGGACATACTGAATTATAAGAAATTCGGACGAATTCAAACGAACACAGACCGGACGTGAATTTTGCTCGTACAAATTTTGTTGTCCTAGCTCGTGTCCTAATTGAAAATCGAACGAACTCGGACGAACGTATTTCGGCCAAGGACACGAACGGACATCGGACACTCGTACAAAATTAACATCCCTAATTCTTTACCCTAGACATTATCTAATTTATCACCTTATGTACTCATTAGATGGTGGTTCTTTTGAAGGGATAACCGTATGGCATTCCATGCTATCTCAAAAGTACTGTTATATGTTGATCACATGTTTCTTGAGATTCCCATACCAGACTTACATCTGATGCTTGGTTTTTATTTTCCTTAAATTTCTTGCGTGCTCTTTCGAGTAGTTTGATAAAGGCATGTTTTCGTTGATGTTCTTTGGAGCTCAAGAAGACAAGCTGGATGTTTCACCTACCATAGTATTGTTATTTCCGTTGCATTACCGTATTGTACATATAAACATTTGTGAGGACATGAAGTAATAACTGTCCAGGCTGATGATCGTACTTAGGTTTTGTAACTTCGAAATTTCTTTATCGGGGTAACCCTTTACACATTTCCTTTTATGTTAGAACTTTTCATGTTTTCACTTTTTGTGAGGATGAGCTAGATTAAATGTTAGAGCTTTTCATGTTTTCACTTTTTAGGTAGAGTGTGTTTAACAAATTATTGAAATTTGTTAAGTTATTTTATGGACACATGTAGCCTATGCATTAGAATTATGGTATGTGCATCTTATTCTAATATATTGTTTGATAGTTTTCGTTTGTTAAAGTGAAAAGAATTTTCGACGATTTTTGACAGTTGGAAACTTCTAGATTATTTTGGAAGTTGAAGCTAAATGTTTTTGTTAAAATATTAAAGTTGAGTTTTTGTAACCCTTGAATTGAGAAGGTAGTAAGTTAAAATAGGTTTGAATTTGTTAAGCATTCTTGTTAAGTAAAATGAATTTGGTATTTTGTATATACTCTTAGGATATGGTAGATTATTATATGAATATGAACTTAATTATAAAAGGTTTATAAACTTGATGTTATGTTTTATGAAATGGTTCATAAATGATTTTAGTATTAATAAGACATACTATTTTTGGTAAAAGATATTACTATAGTTAAGAAACTAATAAAATAAATATATAATTTGTATGTAGATCGTTTTATCCGCATGACTGTTCTTGATCCAGTTCAAGTACATGATTTCAAGGTGGTTTACACCAGTTCTAATAAGGATTTTTCTCTAGATTCTTGAAGGCGAACACTTGATACAGACTCTTGATATGATCCTGAAGTTTCTTATTATAGTATATTGTTATGTAATGTGAACGGAGGTTTCTAATCAAGGAACCTACTCGATGTCCGCAATAGAGTGGTCAAGTGATCTATACTAGTTGAAAAGTGAAATTTATGTGGTCGTGCAAGTGATCGGAATTGATATTGCATACAGATGGTCCATGTACGTCGTCCAGGCTTTAGAATATTTGCATGCTATGTTTTGTTGGGTTATGGGGTGTTTAGGTGACGACTCTTCGATTTGTTATGTGGTAGAATGGATTGTCGACTAAGTAACAACTTGAGGCTATTGAGCCTAAGGTATGCTTGGTTGACTGTTTATCATTCTTGTACGATAAGAGGATTTTTGAACTTGAGCAAATCATGAGTTATGGTTGCTAATGTTCTGAATACTGTTAAGTATTGCTATGTGATTGTTTCTTTTGTTGCTCGTGTTGGAATTTCGAGGATGAAATATTCTAAGGGGGGAGAATGTAATGACCCGAAATTTTGGCATCGTATTTAAATATCTGAATGATTTAAATATTTGAATCTTTGATTAAATGTGATTAAATTTATTTAATAACCTTGTTAATCCCCTTTTAAATCATAAGTAATGGTGGTAAACTTGTTTTTGAAAATTGTTTACAAAATTTATTCTTCGAACAAAAATCGATAATGTGATCGAAAATCGTTTTATCGATAAACAGCTTTTTACTCAATTTAAGTTGTTCGAACTCTTGTGCACCTGTCTAATGATCAAATGAATACATCAGGAACAATTAAAACTTTGATTCATAAAGAAAATATAACTTTCTAGAAACTTCTAAATGGATAATAGATATTAACATGTTAAGGGTATTAAAAGTGAAGCGATGTAAAGGAGAAGTGATGGACATGTGTGGAGGTAAATCTTCCATGGCTTGGTGGGGGGATAAGAACAAGCTTATACAACATCATTTAAGCCTATAGAAGGAGGGGCATACCTTTTTTAAATAATCACAAATTCAGAAAGCTAAAAGCAAGCTCCTTTGATGTCTTCTTCCTCTCTAATGTTCTAAAGAAATTTTTTGCAAAACAATTCCAAATCAAGTCAAACTTTTCCATAAGCCTTAAGGAAAAATTAAAACACCTTCCATCATGTTAGATTTGGAAGAAGTGAAGCCATTCTCCCTCCACATCTTATGGACATGGGTAATTAGGGCATTTTGCCTTGGGAAAAGCAAGTTTAAGCGAGGAAGGAAGGAAGGTGGTTGCAAAGTGATGGTAGGAAGTGTTCATGACTTTGGCTGTGCTTGAGCATGTGTTTGGCTTGGATCTAAATGTGTTATCTCACTATCTCATTAGTATATATTGTGTATATATATATGTTGTATTTGAAAAATTAAATTAAAATGACATTAACTAATTAATGTTATAAACTTTGAACCCTTCTTGCTTTTGAAAGCAAATGACAGCTTTATATTATATAACATCACTTCTATTAGCCTCTTAAACATGTGGCATAGCCTTGACTTGATGTTTAAATGGTTGTTTGGATGGTGTGTTTAACTGAAATATGTTTGAAAGTGTTCGAAGCGAGAATAGTCGCTATAAGCGCACTTCGATATCCCTTAACTTTAACTTGTGTAAATTGGATATCTAAGATCTTAAATTGGGATAATTTGATTTGGTTTTTCTCTACATATATTTTGATGTATTGGGAAGTAATGAAATGGTTTGGAAAGTTATAGAAATTATGAAACAAAGCTGTGAAAGTTAGAACAAAAATGCGGTTATAAATACACTTCGTAAATATAGCCTGTTTTCGTAAAATGTTATAAATAAATTGGAAGATAATCATATGAGCTTTTTTCCATGGTTTTTAATTACCCTAAGGTTAGTAATTAATATAAATATTTTAAGTCCTAACTTATTTGTTAAAGTGGTTAAAACCAGTCGTAAAGATTGTGCATTTCAATGTGTTCTTTAACAAAGACTTTTAACAGCATTTATAAATGTTGTAGTAAGTCGCTTATGGTTTTAAGTGTTTAAAAATGATATTTAAATTTGGTATTTTTATCTAATATTTTAGAGATGTTTTCTAACCAATTTTAAAGTATTTTATAGTTGTTTTGAACTTTAAATATATTTTTAGTAATTATATACGTATTTTCAAAGTAAAGAGGTTTTATAATATAAAACATGTTTTTCATCAAAATATAAATTGATTATTTTCAAGCAATATTTTACATGAATATCTAAAACCTATTACAAGAATTTTTAAAGTATATATAAGTTTTGAAAAAGGAAATTGACTAGGCTTAACACTAAAAAGTCGATGAGGTAGACTTCCCTATTTGCGAGAGTTAATTGATGTCGAGTAGAGATATGAGCAATAGAGCTCTAACCTACCGGTTTCCCTCTTGACCAAGGAATAGTTAAGTTGGAATTTTGAAAACACGTTAATTTTCTTGTTTACTTATTTTTTTGAAAAGTAATTAACTTTGCTTAACGCTAAAAGCCGAAGAAGTTGGCTTAACTATTTGTGAGAGTTAAGATTGATGTCTTGTAGGGATGTAAGCAATAGAGCTATAACCTACTGGTTTACCTCTTGAATGAGGAATAGCTAAGTAGGGAATGTCAGAATGTGTTAATCATATTGTTTTCTTACTCCTTTATGAAAGTCATAAATACTATACTTAACACGAAAAGCCGACGAGGTAGATTTATCTATTTGTGAGATTTAAGAATGAAGTGTTTAGGTAAAGCTTTGATATGCAACAGTACTCCGACTTACCTGGCTTCACTCTTGGATGAAGAATAGTTAAGTTGTAATGTCGAAAACGAGTTAAGTATAAGAATTGTGATTTCTATAAGCGGTCGTTTTTAAATAGACAGTCGCTTAGTCAACTATCGAACTTAACCAAATATTGTCTTAGATCTTTAAAAGAATATTTAAAGATAAATATAAATGTGATGGTTTTGGGTTTGTTGTGACAATGTGTTAATAAAATTCATCTTTAACCCTTCTTGATTATACTTATGAATGTAAATAGATCTTTAAAAGAACGTTTTAAAGATAAGCATAAGTGAAATGGTTTTGGGTTTGAAGTCGACAATGTTTAAGTGACAATTTTTAAAGCTAAGCATAAGTGAAATAGTTTATATGGTCTAATTAATCAAAATTTAGGGCCAAATCGAACTAAACCTACCTATCCGATGGGTGCCTAAATTGTTAGTGTCTAGGCTGGGGTTGAATAATCTAGTATTCTCTTCTCCTTGGCTACTAGTCTGGACCAATGGATGGAGTAACTTAAAAAGGCTGGTCTAGATGGAAGGGTTGGAGTTGTTTGGGCCTTGGGCTAATTTTCAAATTAAGATTTGAAAATTTAGAAATATATTTTAAATTTAGATGTTAAATTTGAAATATAAAATGAAATTGTATAAAGGATATAAAATAAATTTAATCTTTTTAAAAATGTTTTGGAAAATAAAATAATTAATTTCAAAATTTTAATATATATAGTTAATATGATTAATTAAATAAAATAAAATAATAAATTGTAATTAGTTAAACACATTCGCACGTGTGCACACACGCATATATGTATGTATTTATGTATGTGTGTGTCTATATATATATATATATTGATATATGTATGTAACTATAATTGATATAGTCATATATTTGTCTTAAATTTGTTTAGATGAATTATATTAAATATTCAAATTAATAAATATTTAATTAAATTGTTTAACTAAATAAATGAAGTTATTAAATAAAATTTATTAAAAGTTAATTATTTAAAATGTATATGTAACACCCCCACCTTTATACCTATATTATCCAAGATTATTACCGAGTAATACTGTTAGATAATACGCAGAATAAGACGATATAGGGTACACACATGAATATTCCCTTAGGCTACACTGCTACGTATTTAAACATCAAATATGTAACTCACCTATACGTACACAGTATCGACCCAAAAACACGTGTGTGTCCAGGATAAAATAATACGTAATATATAGCAAATAACAAAGAACACAAAGTAAGAAATGCAGCGATACTATATAATTCTAATTATACAAAGTATGTTTGAGATACATCACATGAATATACATATAAATAATAATACAATACAAGATGATAACTACGATAATAAATACTAGATTCCCCAATGCTAAAACTCAAGCAGGCCTCAACATCCCCGTACTTGAAATGTCCCAGACCGACCCGAGTACTACATAAATAACACATGAGCTAGACCATGTCTAAATCAAAAGGTCAATATACATATGGAACTTTGTATATGCAGGGTATAATTAATATAATGATAATATTGTTAATATAACTCAATAAATAACCATATATGTTAATGTATATACATATATAGCAACATATGCACGATATATAAAAATAATATCGAAAACATTCCCCAACATATCACATAACATCAATTATTCCAAAGCTATACATAAAGATCTCATCATATATATAGAAGCATATCAAATCAGAAATCAACAACAAATGGGTTTATCATCCATATCCAGAAATCATCATTTAAATCTAGAAAACATCATAATGAGATATCATTAAGTATAGTTAGGCTATCTCACGGTAGTGCCTAAGTATATCTCTCAATCTTGAGTAATAAAATACCAACATCAACATAAATATAGGCTACCTATTAAAGAAATCACATACAATAAAAATATATGAGAATCCACTATACTCTAGACACCTATCCAAATAAAATCTCATTACCTCATATATGAATAAATCAAACTATATCATGATGGGGAATGACTGTACGTCAGACACGAAGTCCCAAGTAGAGTTATATGAATATGTAGGTCACCAGTGGCTAGCCAATGGGTAGCCTTGGTCATAAACCTGCTTTTCCTCTATAAGTAACAGAGTACTGGCCTATGCGACATAAAGGGTCTATAAGGCACTTACCGTAAGGGTCACCTAACATAAATCTCGTGATGCGCATCAAATAGAATATCCAATAAAGGTGTCGTTGATCTAGGGCACGATCCCAAGATCGGGCTGCTAGGGTGGATTCCAGCCACCTGGTTATCTCCAACGCCAATAACAGGAGTACATCATGATAGTGGCACACAATATCAATAAATATAAGGGCACCTACCCTGCTCACACTTATGAGTATCACCTCACGTGAGTACAATCTCATAATATTATTTCCATCACATGAGTGTCATCTCCTTACAATGAAGAACCAAATATATATCACAATAGCGTCCCATACCACTATATGATACTCAATCGTTTATTCGTTGCTGATAAACTACATTTAACATTCACAGTATTCTATATAATGAGTCCAATGAATAGCCAGAGAAATATTACTAAATGCCCTATCCTAAACGGTATTATAGCTCCGTCTATTCAAATTTTTCGTCACACATAATTAAAATCATTATAATAATTTGTATACCAAAAGTAAAAGTACCTCAAATTTATATAGAAGGATGTCAACATCGTATCATATCGAAACACTACCCAATTAATATCAACGGTGAATCATTCGTAGATCCAAAACCAATTATAAGATAGGAAATAATAATGATATAATCTATATTGAACAATCAAATTAATATTTAATAATAAGTTATTCATATTTACAAAATTGATCATAGGAATTGACATAATAAATATAAAATAGAACATTTCATTAAATATTTCATTCAATATGAGTAAATAATTTCAGTTCAATATACCACCATTAGTATGGCTTTATAAATTTAAATAGATAAAATAACTAATTTTATAACTCAAAATAGAATTTTAATACTTAAAATTACTTTCAAAATCTCATTTCTATATCATAAAACTTACAGCATCAAATATTACTCTTAAAAATCATGTCATAATTTTCCATAATTTAATACGAATTTTAAATAATTTATTATAACATCCAAATTAATTCCTTGTTTTTTATAACCATAAAATACATTTTTTCTAAATCTTTTTAGTTATTTTCAAAATCTCATAAAATATAATTTTAATAGTATAAACTAATAATTAGAAACCAATTCACATTTTTCTTGAATGTTAAAAGAATTTTATAGATTTATTGAATATCAAAAACTTATATTTTCGTTAAATGATCAACATCTAAATTAAATAAATAGTAATTAATATTAAATAAAACTTTTCGGTAAATTTTTTTCATATTTACAATTCGTCAGTCTTCTATTCTTCTAAACTATGTTTTAAGTAAATTTTATTATTTTATTTTATTTGTTTTCTTTTCCTTTCTTTTTTTCAGATTTGGGCGACCGATGCCTCAATCGGTCGACCGCAAGCGGTCGTCCGGTTGACCCACCCCTGCCTCATTACAGTGGCCTACTTCAACAATAGATTATCGATTTTTGATTGTCAACTCCTCTTTCTTGCCATTTATCGCTTCCAACTCAATGCACATATACACAAATTATATCAACCCAAATACGCATATAAGATTTAAACATAGGTTCGTGAGTAAGATTACTTGCCTGTAACTTCCTGCTCCTTCCTTTCCCTTTGAAAACAACTTCCAGAGCTCCCATGCATCAACGAAACTCAAATTCCTTCCTTGCGTATGTGCATATCAACGTCGAGATCAACATATCCAATTTTGGTAATTTATTACAATTTATTATATTTGATCTTTATTTTCAAAAGGATGAGGGATTTAATTATTTTTGCTTCAGGAAAGTGGTAAGTGTTGTTAGAATGAATACATAAATTTACAGAGCAAAGCTTGAGAATCGAAAGCTCTCGATTTTGGAATGATCGGGATCTAGAATTTGGGCTTGGGTATCAGGTTATAGGGCTTGGGGTTAGAAGATGAATACACAGACACGCGCGCGCACACACACACACACACATATATACACATATATATATTCTTTTCAAATCTTCTTCTTTAAATAAAACCATTTCTCTCTAATCAAATCACAATAGAATTCCAAATTAAAATTACATTAACAACACATGATTATTCTCCCAATATTATAAAAATATCTAGAATTTATTTCCATTATTTATATTTTCAAATATTAAACATTCACATTTTAAATCCATTTATTAAATAGTTTCCAAATTATTCTTGTGTCATAATCTTTTTTAACCAATAATCATTCACAAAACTATATGATTTCACCCCTAATTTCTTCATATTCCTACATTCTGAAATTGATTCAAATTGTTCATTGTTTATTTCCCAAAATTCATTTTAATTAATTAAATCTCTATTATTAACAACGTTAATTAATTGTTTCTTTAAACTGGGTTATTGTAGACTTCCATTCTTAACAAAATTATATCCTCGCAATTGCTCAGTAGGGAAAATCTATAATTAGTTAATAATCTCAAACTTAACCATATCATTACCAATTTATATTTAAATACAAAATAAATAGTCATCGAAACAACTTCACAATACACTTTCTTTAATGTACCTGCATTGACTCATTAAGTACTAAATAGAGCAATACAAAAATCAATGATTAGACCTTTCTATTAGTGGCCTAACAAAATAATTAATTTTTCCATTAAAATATTAAAATACTTAACTTGTGACCCACTTTTCACGGTATGTCAATTTACAACGGTTTGCAACTGTCATTTACTTCATATATAAAATTTACCAAAGGTAAAAATCACTTTTCTTAATTGCAAAATACTTCATTTTAAATAAACCATTTCCAAAAAATTTCCCAAGATTCTCATTTTATAATAATTCAACGTTATTCAAACATTAAAATTTCTGTCAGATAAACTTTGAAGATGTTTAACAAAATAATATATTTTTAATTTCAAAACATCTTATTATAAACAATTTCTTTTCAAATACTATTTCCAATATATTCCAAATACTAAACATTTCGTCAAAACTCTCCATGTATATAATATGGAGGAAATTAAGATTTTTTTTTCATTTTCAAAGCTGAAAATATATTTCTTATTCAAAACAATACACAAATAAATGTTTCCAAAACATTTTATCATAAGAATTCCTTTTCATACAAACTTTCCCTTTAGGAATTTATCAATCACAATATAATTTCTATAATATCACATAATCCCTAAATCAAAGTATTCAAAATTATTTAAAATTTTAAAATATAGCTCACAATAATTTTCATAACTTCATTTTCAAATAATGTTAATAATATTTTCCAAATCATTTATATCAATTCAACTATTATTAAAACCTCAAAATTTCTTACATATTACAATATTACAAAACCTCATTCAAAAATAGTATTTTTCCTTAACCAAAATATTACTTCAGAATATTATGTATGTCTACTCTTATTAACATAAATCAAAATATTTAAGCTAAATAAAATATCTCGAATTTATATAAATTGAAGTAAGTATAACTCTACGACTTTGATCCATACGTAAATAAATTATAATTTATTGCAAAAACATATATGTCAATTATTTTTCGTTCTTACTATACATGATTATACTCACATACTCAAATTTATTAAACTTGTTTAAATCACTCGTAATTATTTCAGATTACCATACAATTCGTTTACATAGAAACCGCTTTTCCATTTTAAAACGTTTAACCTTTAAATTGTATACACTTACATCTTTTTTATCAAAATTCTTCAAGTGTGTGTATATATATATATGTATGTATATATATGTGTATATATAATACACCAAATGTAGTTTTAAACATGTTTGTATTTCTTAAGACTTCAAAAGTAATAACCATACTTCTAATCAAAACAAATCATCTAATAAATACATTTAATAAATACTTCAAAATTTTAAATCATTTCGAATTACCAAAAGTATTTACAAAACCTTTTAAACCTTTCAAAATGTTAAAATCATGGAAAAATATTTTAACTTTTCAAAGCGATGTGTCCAAATGCCTCGTTCATATGTTTAGGAATTCCTATCGATAAAGTTTGCTAGACACATCGACTAGAATTCTTAAACTAATCAACGGACAAATTAAAAAAAATTATTTCAATAATATCTATAAATATCACCTTCACAAAATTCTTTGCTATATTTACTTCTATAAAACTATTATTAATTTATTTTAAAACTTTATCTAATACCATGCTAAGAAGATATACTTTTCAAAAGATTTCAAATTGAAGGTTTACTTAAGTGAGTATCAATGAATACCATGATCTTAAGGTTCCCCATGATCTCAAATTTTTTTTTTGAAACATTTAATAATAAGCTGTATTCAAATATATAACAAAAGTCTTTATTTCTAACATACACTTAGTAACAAAACATTTTCAAACACAATTTAAATATCCACCAAAACGATAAACCCTTTTAGTAAACATTATATAACATCCATCAAACACCAAACACATTTATTCATAAGTAGTAAAGATCAAAATTTGAATCATTCCACATATTTAATAAAGACATATGAATGTTCAACCAACAACTAATCAAAAATATATTCAATACAAAAGGTATCAATAACCAAACAAACATAAGAAACAACAATCAATGTACTTGGCGGAAAATCAATTTATCAAATTTTTGCTGCATACTCTGATCAATATCAAATCAAATACAACCATTTGGTATTAAGCCACAAAAGGTCTAATATTTAACTACTGCACTAACCCTACTGGTCGGTCAACTCTTCCATCTTCACTGCAACAACTCTTAATTATTTTAGAAAGGTTAAAGTAAAATTTCATATATATATACAAGTATGTATGTGTATATACATATATAGAAAATAACAAATACGTCCCTAGACGATTACCCCAATAATCATCGTATATAATATAATATATATACTTCTTTTATCCTTATTATAGATTAACTACTCAACACACCCAAAGGGAATAGGGACCTTAAGTCTCATCTAAGGTCTTGACTAATGTCTCTTATACACAATGTATTGTTCTGTACCTTCTCTGATAACAAATGTAACACCCCCTCCTTTATACTGATACTATCCAAGAGAAGTATCGAGTAAGACTGTCAAATAATACGGAAAATAAGATGGTACGGGGTACATACATGAATATTTCCTTAGGCTAACATTGGTACATATTTAAACATCAAATAAATAACTCACCTATACATATAAAGTATCGGCACAAAGAAATAAACACGTGTACCTACATAATATACAGTAAATAACATAGAACACAGAGTCAGAATCGCAGCAATAATATAGTTCTAATTATACAAAGTATGTCTAATATACATCATATAAACATACATACAAGTAATACTACAATACAAGATGATAACTATGGTAATGAATACTAGGCTCCTCTATGCCAAAAACTCACGCTGGCCTCAACATCCCTGTACCTAAAATGTCTCGGACTGACCCGAGTATTATATAAATAACACACGGATCAGACTATGTCTAAATCAAAGGGTCAATATACATATGGAACTTTGTATATATAGGGTATAATATAATTATAATACTATCAATATAACTCAAATTAACAACCATATATGTCAATATAACTCAAGTTAATAATAATATAAAAAACATACCCCAATATATAACAGAAAATCAATTATTCCAAAGCTATGCATAAAGATGTCATCACCAATATAGAAGCACATCAAATTAGAATCCATGGAATCAAGATTAAATAGTAGAATCATCCATATCTAGAAATCATCATTTAAATCCAGAAATCATCATAATGAGATATCATCAAGTATATCTCTCAATCGTGAGTAATAAAATACCAACATCAATATAAATATAGGCTGCATATTAAAGAAATCATATACAATAAAATACATGTGAATCCACTGTACTCTGGACACCTATCTAGATATAATCTCATCTCCCCATATATGAATAAATTAAAATATATCATGATGAGGAATGACTGTACGGCAGACACAAAGTCCCAAGTAGAGTCACCCACATACATAGACACATGTCGGTCGCCTAACCCTAGGTCGCCTAACACATATCTATACTTCGGTGAGGTAAACTGATAGTATATGCCAATCTACCACTCCGTTAGAACCAAAAGGGAGATTGATGGCCGTATGCCCGCTTCAAGAGCGCAGGGTCACCTAATGGATCTACTCCTACAGACTTTAGTTATCTCGATGGACATCGTGAGTCATAACTACCAGTGGCTAGTCAGTGCGTGGCCTCGGTCATGACCCTACTTTGCTTCTATAAGTAATAGACTACTAGCCTATGCGATATAAAGGCGCTATAAGGCACCTACCCAATGGGTCACTAACCCAAATCCTGTGATGCGCATCAAATATAATATCCAATAAAGGTGTCGTGGATCTAGGGCATGACCGTACGATCAGGCCGCTAAGATAGATTCTAGCCATCTGGTTCTCTCAAACACCAATAACATGAGTACATCAGGATAGCGGTGCACAATATCAGTAAGTATAAAGGCATCTACCTTGCTCAAACCTATGAGCATCACCTCACGTAAGTATAATCTCATAATACTATTCTCATCACGTGAGTTTCATCTACTTATAATGAATAACCAAATAAATATCACAACAGCGTCCAATACCACTGGTTGATACTCAATCGTTTATTCACTACTCATAAACTACGCTAAATCTCTATAATATACTATATAACGAGTCAAATGAACATCAAAGAAATATTATTGAATGCCATGTTCCAAACGGTATTATAACTCCATTTATTCAAATTTTTCGTCATATAGAATTAAAATCATTATAATAAAAATTTTACCAAAAAAACAATATCACAAATTTATACAGAAGGAAGTCATCACCGTATCATTTCAAAACACTACTCAAATCAATACCAAAGGTGATTATTCATATATCCAAAATCAATAATAAGAAAGGAAACAATAATGATATAATTTATATAGAACAATCAAATTAATATCTAATAATAATTCAATCATATTTACAAAATCGATCATAGGAATGGACACAATAAATATAAAGTAAAACATTTAATTAAATATTTCATTAAGTATGAGTAAATAATTTTAGTTCAATATATCATCATTAGTATGACATTATAAATTTACGTAGATAAAATAACTAATTTTATAACTGAAAATAGAATTTTAACACCTATAAATTACTTACGAAATCTCATACCTATATTATGATAACTTATGAAACCAAATATTACTCATAAAAATCAAGTCATAATTTTCCATTATTTAATACGATTTTAAATAATTTGTTATAACATCCAAATTAGTTCCTTATTTTCTATAACCATAAAATACATTTTTCCCAATCTTTAATTTATTTTCAAAATTTCATAAAATATACATTGAATATTATAACATAATAATTTAGAAATAATTCATATTTTTCTAGAATTTTATAAGATCTTTATAGATTTATTAAATACCGAAAACTTATATATTTTCATTAAATAATTAATATCTAAATTAAATAAATAATAATTAATATTAAATTAAAACCTTTTTGTAAGATAATTTTCATATTTACAATTCGTCAATCTTATATTCTTCTAAACTATTTTTTTTATTAAATTTTATAAATTATATGAACATGTATATTTTATTGTAAATTTCTTTTATCTATTTCCTTTTCTTTTCTTATTTCTGATTTGGGCAACTGATATATCAAATGGTCGGTGATCGACCAGTTGACCCATCCCTACCTCATTATAGCGGTTGTAATGACTCAGAATTTTTCCGCACTGATTTGCGAATATTTAGTAAATATTAAATATTCAAATAATAGGTTTTATAATTAAAATATAACTCTTTTAAATAATAACAAATGATGGTAAAATAGATTTGTAACAACCCCGGATATTGCCACTTTGAAATAGGCTATTTAAATATATTAATCAATAAATAGATTTTTATTTGCAAATAAACCTATTTTAATTATTTAATAACGATGATAAAATAGTTTTCAAATTTTTTTACCAATATACATAGTTCAAATAAAAATAGAAAATGTGATTGAGGAACGTTTTGCGAAATTTTGACTTTTCGGCACCCAAAAGTTGTCGAGAACGTTGTGCACACTTGGTGCAACATGCACACATTTATATATGTTAGGATTAGTATTATTAAGCATCCTAATATATATTAACTTATATATATTTATACCTAAGCATGGATGTGAAAAATTATGTTATAAAAGGGATATATATACACACACATATAAACACACGCACACGCACACACACACACACACGCACACACACACACACATATATATATATATATATATATATACAGGTGCCATGACATACCTTAAGTACCCTACAACATGGCCTAGGAGGGGGGGTAACGTGTATATGTGAGGGAGATGGGATGGATGGATGGATGCATGCATGCATGTATTAATTTATTAAGTTACTTTACATATTTTAATAAATTCCTAAGCTTATAAATACCCCTCTCATTCCTACATCCTCTTCTTTGTTTTCATTTACATTTTTCATGTCAAAATCCTCTTCTTGTCTTCAAATATTTTAATGGCTTCCACCTCCAAATTTCTAAAAGAAAAGATAGAAAAAATAGTGTAAAAATATTACTAAACACCTTCCATTAACTTCCAAACCTCTTCTCTACACAAAGCAAACCCCTACACCTTAAAACCACCTTGGGCCGAGCCTAATTATGCCCTTGTGCAAGCCCAATTTGCACCATAGAAGGTCACATTAGGTCATATTTTCAAGCTAAGGTGGTTTGCTAGTGTTGTAGCCAAGTTCGTGGATGTTTAGTTTGATTTAGATAAGTTACGGTGAGTGAAGTTCGTGTTTTTAAAACTCAAGTTATTAACTTTCTAAAGTTGTAAAATTTATGTGTTAAAATGTTGCTTATGTATGTAGTAATGTTATATGTTGTGTATGCATGCATATGTGTTGATTTGGTGTTGATTGCTTATGCCGAAGTTTCAGTAGGCGATAAAGATTACACATTGAATATTGAAAAAGGTAGTTAGTATTTGTGAAGTAATATTCTTGCTTATGATTGTGCTATAATGTTATGATGTAGTATTATGATTGAATGTTGTATGTGTTGTATGTGGGCTCATGACATGAAGATAGCGATTCGCTTACCAAAAGCGATGTAGAAATCCACTTTTTGTCGAAATTTTGATTTTTGCTTCAAAGCGAAATGTTTCCAAGTTTAAAACTTTGATTTTGATTTTCAAAAGTTTATTTTCATGTTTTAAAGATGACAAAAGTTCAAAAGTTGAAGTTTTGAAAGTTTGAAAATCAGATTTTCAAGTTTTGAAATTACAGGTTCTTTTTGGAAATGTTTTCTAACTTAAATTAAGTAATTGGAGAATAATTATTTAATTACTTAATTATTTATTTATTTAATGATTATTTAATTGACTAATTAATTAATAAAGGTAATTAGTACTTAATCATTTGTTAATAATGGTTTTTAAACTTAGGTGTTAATCAATTAAGTCAATCATGATTTGTTACTTAATTAAAGTTAATTTTTATTTAAATATTAATTAAGGATTAATTAATCATTATTTATTTATTTTAGATAATTATTAATTAACTATTATTTTAAAAGGGCATTTTGTTTAATTAAACTTTGATTAAAGTTAATTATGTTTTAATAAGGCTTAATTAAGGTTTAATTACTTTTAATTAGAGTTTAATTAAATTTAACAAGGATTTGATTCTCATTTACAAGGGTTTTAATTTATTTTAAATCGCTTTGAGTTTAAGTAATTAGTTTTGTTTTAAACTGTTTTCTTTTCAAATTTGTTTTAAGACAAGGGATTTCTGTGTCGCTTACCCTTAAGTAAACTCATATGATTAGGAAAACTAAATGATATATATTAGCAGAACAAAACACCATTCTACTATTACAATTAACTTGGATATTTACTTAAGTTGATTGATTGTTATGTGTTGATCCCTTATATACATGTTGTTATATGATGCCATGTTAAACTGGATAATTAAAATCAAATTAAAAGCCTAATTGTGGTCATTAAGCCTCCGTTTGATTTTATAATGATAAATATTTTATTTTCTTTTTGAAATGGTTTCAAAGTTATTTCAATTTGAACAAGATATTTAAAGAATGATCTAACAAATGGTTTTACTAAAGATGTTTTTAACTAATGGGATTGGTTTTTTATGTTATAAAAGAAGTTTTTATAAAGAGATTTATAAAGGAATTTGGAAATTTATAACGTGCTTTGGGTAAATGGATTTGAGTTTTAAGCAAAGAATATTTCATAAATAAGAGAGATTTTTAAATGGATTTGCTTAATAAAGGAAGCTAAGTTGATTTAAGGTTATTTAATAAGTTGTTAAATAGGAAAGGTTTATAAAGAAATTTTGTAAATGATTTTGTGGTATTTATAAAAGAATTTTTAGAAAATGACTTGGATATTCATAAAGGGATTTTATAAAAAAGGTTTGGATATTTATAAGAGATTTATATAAAAAGTTTGGATATTTATAAAAGCAATCATTATAAATGATTTTGAATCATTATAAAAGGGTTTATAAATGGATTCGGGAGTTTGGAAAGTATTTTGAAATGGATTTGGATTTCAAGTAAAAGAGATTTCAGAAATGAAATAGATTGGATTAAAAAGGATTTATCGTAAAAAGTATAAAAAGAATTTGAGATCTGGGTTTCTCTAAACCAACCTTATAAAAAAATGGTGGTATGAAACATCCGTTCCACACTTAACATCGAGGAAATAGTGTTTATGGTTGTCCTTACCTCCAATTTAAAAAACATTTGTTTAATCCTTTTTAACAAGGTTTGGAAGTAAGAAGTTATTCGCAAATGCTTTGTAAGTATACTTATGTCACAGAGATAGGTATATGAATGTTTTAGACAAACGTTTTGAAAAGATGTTTATTAAATAAAGATTTGTTTTGAGGCTTAGTGGTTGCTATGGATAAATAGATCTCAAATGGAATTGGTTGTTGTTTGTTTTTTCGATAGTTAAATAACCGACTATCAAATATGGACCCAAAACGTAACTTTGGAAATATCTAGGAGAAACATGTGAGTTATATGGCACAGTCATCTCCAATGATGTTGTACTGTGCGAATAAATCTCGTTTCGTTCTCCTAGGACAAATGATAAGGAAATTCGTCCACTAACGGTTAGGAGGTGATCTTCGCTCTTGTCTTTAACTATTTATTTCCTAAAGAACCGGGGTTGAGTTTACTAAAAACATTGAATTGTGTTTCGAAGAGATCGGGATGAGATATGTTATCCGAAAACCACTTCGATCCAACTCAAGCATTTTGAAATAAAGACATCTTGAATATGATGGAATGGAAGACCAAACTCTTTGAAGTACAAGGGCTACTTGCTACTAATCCTGAGGGTGATTCCAAAATGGATGTAGTAGAAGTAGTGCCTCGGTTTGTTCGTATCCTGAACAACTCGTATGGATGAATGCTGACATTACATTGCTACTTGGAGGGCAATCTTAGCATTCCAAGTGGGAAGTGCTATATAAAAGGTAAAACGTATCCTCAAGCCTTATCAACCGGGAATGACTAAAACATGGGACATGCAGTAGGGCTAAGTGGGTTGCTTCCAAATAGGATATGATCATCCCTATCAAGAGTCGATATAATCTCTCATTTGTATGCTTCGGGGCCCATTAAACAAGGAGTGATCATATTCGGTACTACTAGACAAGTGGTAGGCCGGTTCTGTGTTGGCAGGGGATCCCATTAGCCCAACCATTGTATGGAATTCATTCTCCAATACGCGCCTTTACGGTTTTAGATGTACCCAACTATGTTGAAATATGAGATGCAAGCATTTCATCTATATTCATATTTTACTTTGACCCCTAGACATTATTATAATATCACTGGATTTTATATACAAATGTTTTGGTTATCGTAAGGTAAAAACCCGTCCGTGTTTATGTGTGGCGTGGTCTTACGAGATGCCTTTGATTTTAATGGTTTTTATAAAGTTAAAGACTTATGCTTTACTCATACTGGACCCATGTCTGGCCCAGAGTTTATTTTCCTTTTTCCTAAACTCTTGGGTGCTCAAATTTGAATGGACAGCCAAGTAGTTCAGGTTTTTCCACAGATTTACCTTAGAGGAGCTTAGAGTAGGCGGCTTCATTGATAGCTAATTATTTTTCTTGTTTCCACTGTATTTTATGCATATTGTATCAGTTCGGTAGGGACAGACTATTATAACTGTCCTAGGTAGAATTTGTAAGTCTACAAGGTGGATCGTGTAGTGTATATGCAAGTATATGTGACAAAGTATATAATGTAACTAAAACAATATTAATCTAAGTAAATATAGAATAAGCACACCAGGATTTTATACTGGTTCGGACCTCCCGTCCTACGTCCAGTCCCGAAGCTCCCCTTCGGAATTCGACTATCAAACACCCTCGCTTCGCCCGGAGGAATAGGCTTGGTTACAATAAATTATTCTTGTCAAATGTGTGTTCTATAACACGGATATTGACTAATTAGTACAAATGCTTCCAATATATATCTAGAGAGTATTGTCTATGAAGAACTGAATATTTGGAAGAATAAAATACAAGTATAGATTGCTAGAGATCAAGAGTATATGATTGAGTATATAATTAGAGAGCGTAAGTAAGTAAGGTTAATCCTTTCTGTTGATCTTGATGCTGTATATAGTTGTAGATAGGTATCTTGAGTAGTTATGTCCATTAAGAAGTGCTCTATAGTTGCTTCTGTTGATGATGAAGAGTTGCAGCGAAGGGAAGTGGAGATGTCCATTTGAATGTGACAGTTGAAGTCTTTATTTGAAATCCGAGTTTGAAATCAGACGTTTGGTATTTGTATCAGACGTCTGATACTATATATTTTTTGAACATAGTAGGTTTTCAGACGTCTGAGTGTTATTACTAGACGTATGGTTTAGCCTGTTTGTTATTTCAGAGGACTTTTCCAGACGTCTGGCTTGTGCACCCAGACGTCTGATACTTGTGCATGTCTGTTTTGTGCATCTTTTCTTTTGCCTCTTTGTACCTATCGACTTGTAGTCTCTTGTAGTGTCCTTTGAGCCTTGTTCTTGTCTTTCTAGTGATGTTGTTCTAGCAAGTTCCTGTATATATACATATATATGTATATTTGATTTTCATTGTATAGTTGTTGTCATTAAAACCATGGATTTGATTTCCTAACAATCTTCCCCTTTTTGATGATGACAACTATACAATGTACTTATATATAATTTTTATAAATCTCCCCCTGAATATGCGCTTTCCATTATTTCTCCCCCTTTGTCATTATAAAAAAGAATGAGGAAATCATATTTGCAAATTCCAAAATCTTTCCTTTTGTTTCTCCGAGTACCTGCAATAAATAAAAATCATTTTTTTGGTACCCACTTACCATGTTAGGGTCCGGGGGTTAGGTCTTTGGAAACCATACCCATTTGGGTGTGGTTGAACCTTTATAAATATATTTTTCATTATTAACTACCATATCAAAATAATCATCAATGTATTTTTCTCTATTTTTCCAATTAACAGGAACCAAATACTTAGATAATTTTTATTCATATTTCCGTTCAATGATTTTGTACTAATAGAGAAATTATAAACATGATTGGCCATAGTAGTATTTGAATTTTTATAAAAATTTGATCTAGAATTTACTCGAAATTTAGTACCAGCACTAACATTTTTTCTATACATGAAAGTGTATCTAGTGCTATTTCTACGACCAGTTTTATTATATCCTAAACCACTTTTATCATGTAAAGGTCTAGAACTAGATAAAATCATGTTTAAATTGTTTTGACCTTTTTTAAATTTTGTGACTTCAGTGTTATGTTTATCAAATTTAGCTTTGAAGTCAAAATTATTATTTTCAAAAGAAATATTACTTTTTTTCAAAATATCAATTTGCTTGTTTAATTCAGAATTTTCCCTTTTTATCGTACAGTTCTCATTTTCGAGAAGAAAAATTCGAGATTTTGAATTATCTAAAGATGATTGTAATAAATCATTTTGTCTTTTCAAATCCGTAATTTCTTTTGAAAAAATTTCCTTTTCTTTATCAAAGATAGTATTTTTATTTTGCAAAACATTGATTTCCTCTAAAAGATCATTGTTTTTATCTTCTAACTGCTCATTTTCTTTTTGTAGGAAATCTTTTTGTGAAACAAGTTCTTCTACGGTATTTTCAAAACATTTAGTTTGTTTTATCAAAAATTTATTTTCCTCTTTTAAACTGGAAATTTCTTGCTCACAATCTTTTAACTTTTCTAAAGCAATTCTATTAACTTTATTCAAGGTTTTACAATCTTTTAATAATTCATCATGTGCTAACAGAAGATCTTTATATAAAGAATCTAAGCATACCGATTGTGATCTGAGTTTAGCCATGAAGCATTTGTTTGTTTTCTCCTTTGATTCTTCTTTATTGTTCTTCCTCTTCCTATTGCCTTGACTAGATCTCTTTATAGCCATTTATTCTAGGATGTTGTTACGATCTCTAGAATCCCAGGCTCTGATACCAATTGTAAGTCTACGGGTGGATCGTGTAGTGTATATGTGACAAAGTATATAATGCAACTAAAACAATATTAATCTAAGTAAATATAGAATAAGCACACCAGGATTTTATACTGGTTCGGACCTCCCGTCCTACATACAGTCCCGAAGCTCCCCTTCAGAATACGACTATCAAACACCCTCACTTCGCCCGGAGGAATAGGCTTGGTTACAATAAATTGTTCTAGTCAAATGTGTGTTCTATAACAGGATATTGACTAATTAGTACAAATGCTTCCACTACATATCTAGAGAGTATTGTCTATGAAGAACTGAATATTTGGAAGAATAAAATACAAGTATAGATTGCTAGAGATCAAGAGCATATGATAGAGTATATAATTAAAGAGCGTAAGTAAGTAAGGCTAATCCTTTCTCTTGATTCTTGATGCTATATATAGTTGTAGATAGGTATCTTGAGTAGTTATGTCCATTAACAAGTGCTCTATAGTTGCTTCTATTGATGATGAAGAGTTGCAGCGAAGAGAAGCGGAGATGTCCATTCGAATGTGACAGTTGAAGTCTTTATTTGAAATCCGAGTTTGAAATTAGACGTCTGGTATTTGTATCAGACGTCTGATACTATATTTTTTTGAACATAGTAGGTTTTCAGACGTCTGAGTGCTATTACTAGACGTCTTGTTTAGCCTGTTTGTTATTTCAGAGGACTTTTCCAGACGTCTGGCTTGTGCACCCAGACATCTGATACTTGTGCATGTCTGTTTTGTGCATCTTTTCTTTTGCTTCTTTGTACCTATCGACTTATAGTCTCTTGTAGTGTCCTTTGAGCCTCGTTCTTATCTTTCTAGTGATGTTGTTCTAGCAAGTTCCTGTATATATACATATATATGTACATTTGATTTTCATTGTATAGTTGTTGTCATTAAAACCATGGATTTGATTTCCTAACAGAATTTGTATTAGTATGACTCTGATGTAACATTTTGAAATGACTTTGTAATATATTATGTTGTCTAATATATATTTTTCCATTGCATTGTGAGATTTTGTGTTGTTTAGTTTCTTCTATTCTATCTTTTTTTCACCTCTAATGACCTATCTTTCAGATGACTAAATAATCGACACACGAATACCGAGGATGTATCAAGTGTCGTCTTTGGTAGTAAGAAAGGCAGATCGTTACATTTGGTATCCGAGCTTAGGTTGAGCGAACATTTAGGCTTTGGTGGGGTAAATTCATTATAGATAGGGTCAATAGTCCCCTAGAATGAGCTTGAGTGTAATATATATACGAATGCGTATTTGTTAGTGAATAAAAATGTTTTATGTTGTGTTGTTTGACCTGTTGAGTGGCTTAAGAATTCCGGTCGATGCGCTTGATCACCATTATCGATAGGGATTCCATAAACACTTAAACAAGTTAAATTGACATAATATTGTTTTAAATTTTGTAAATGAAATAATTTTACCAAGGAATATATTTTCTCTATATTAAAAGGGATGATTCTCAAAATCTATGTAGTTATCTAGGAGGAGAGTGGCTTAAGAGTTAATAATATTTAAATTATTAGCATTTTGGGTTTAACTAGTCATGCTTGTCCAGTTTTGAGCATTGACTATTGTAAGGTTTAATAGTAGATTTCTTTTTTTTCCATCGTGAGTTGGGTAGATAGAATTTGTAGGAACATCGAATCGAACGCCTTTTGAATTAAGTTTTACAATTTGACTATAAGGCATTTGACGATATGTAGGGTTAAAAAATTAATTTTAATAAAGGGGTTTATTAAAAGAAGATAGTTTTATAAGATGAATTAAGAGAGATGATGTTACAAATTAGAACTATTAAATATGTTTTAAGAATCAAAAGGGTTTTGAGAAAGTTAAATCCCGGTGGCATTGATAAATTCCAAATGATTTTGGAAAATAGCAGTAATCTTTCTAAGGATATTTTAAGATATAGATATTTGAAAATAAAGTTTGAGAGTAAGGTTCCCTTTGGACAGTTCAAGAATAAGTCTTGATCTGTTTTGTGGTGATTAGAATAATCTTCTAAGTGATAATCAAATGTTTGCTTAGGCGGATAGGATGGTGCACTTAATAAATTATTCTCTTTGTCATTGTTCAATTGGGACGAGTTCAAATTCGAATGAATCCAAAGCAAGTAAATGATATTGTTAAAAACTATCTGTCTATAAATAGTATTGTTTCGAGAAGAAATTTGAAAAAAAAGAAATATTTTTTATTAACTAGTTCGAGTGTTCGGAAATGACTAAAAATGGGTAAGATATGTATTTGAACGACAAACATTTCTCTTGAGTAGTACCCTTCTTAGTAAAGGGGTATATGGTACTATTTGGTAGCACATAGTTCCTTGACATCGTTTTGGAGTTACTCGGGCTATACGTATGTTTTCAAAAGGTATTTAAAATAAAAATCCAGGTATTGCGTTCTTGGATCCCTTAAAAGGAAGAGTTTTCAAAATAAAATATATTTTGAAGGTGGATTAATAAATAAAGTTTTAATTATGTTAAATTTAATAAGGAGGTTTAATAAACTTTGTTTATTTAAACCGTGTCTTTTGATTTTAACATCTAGGATGTGAAGAATTATTTGATGTTGTTAGGCCGGCTAATAGACATTTTTACCTTAGTAGTATCTAAGAAAAAGTAAAATCTAGGATGGAGTTTGGATACCAGTATCCTACTCTTCTTAGCTACTTATCAAACCAATTAAGGTAAAAGGGTTGATTGGTCAACTTAATTTCAAGGCCCAAATTGTTTTTGGCCTATATCTAATAGTTAAAATTAAATATAATTAAAAGTTAGATGTTTGTATATACTCTTAGGAGGTAAAAGAGCATTATATAAGTTAATAAATTTAAAAGGTCGATCCTTATGAAGCATGGTGGAAGGGTAGAAAGCTGTTAGATAGTACGAATCGTTAGATCAGAACATATGTTGTATGAAGATCATTTCTCCTTTTCACATAGTTCTCTATCCTAGGTTCGAGTATATGACTGGAGGTGTTTTATACCATTTCGAATAAGGATTTATCACTTGATTTTTGATGGCGTGCGTTGGTGAGGGTTCTTATGTGGAACAAAAAGTTGTCTATCATAGTTTATTGCTACGCAAGGAGAACAGAGGTTTCTAATTAAGAAGCCTGCTCAAAGTCCGCACTAGGAAGTCGGGTAAGCGATACTAGTTCAGAAGTGAAGTTATGTGTTCGAGTGAATGATCAAATCGGATTTTACAAAGGAATGATCTATGTACATCATACAGATTGATGAATAACTTAAGTGTTTCTGGGAATTAGGGTTGTAGTACAATTTCGAGAATGAATTTCTTTTAAGGGGGAAGAGTGTAACGACCCGAAATTTACCGCCTTGATTTAAGAATATCTAATAAATTATAAATATTCAAATAATCGGTTTTATAATTATAATATAACTTTTTTAAATAACAAATGATGGTAAAATATATTTGTAACAACCCAGGATTTTGCCACTTTGAAATAGGCTATTTAAATATATTTTATATAATCAATAAATGGATATTTATTTGCAAATAAACCTATTTTAATTATTTAATAACGATGATAAAATAGTTTTCAAAATTTGTTTACCAATATAGATAGTTCGGATAAAATTAGAAAATGTGACCGAAGGACGTTTTCTGAAATTTCGACTTTTCGACACCCAAACTCATCCAGAACATTGTGCACACTTGGTACAACATGCATACATTTATATATGTTAGGATTAGTATTAATTAAGCATACTTATGTATATTAACTTATATATATTTATACCTAAGCATGGATGTGACAAATTATGTTATAAAAGTCATATATATGCTTATAAACACGCTAATATATACACACACAAATGCCATGTCATACCTTAAGTACCCTACAACATGGCCTAGGAGGGGGGGGTAATGTGTATATGCGAGCGAGAGGGAAGGTGTGAGTGGATGCATGCATGTATGTATTATTTTATTAAGTTACTTTACTATTTTAATAAATTCCTAAGCCTATAAATACCCCTCTCATTCCTACATCCTCTTCTTTGTTTTCATTTACATTTTTCATGTCAAAACCCTCTTCCTGTCTTCATATTTTTTAATGGCTTCGATCTCCAAATGCCTAAGAGAAAAGATAGAGAAAATAGTGTAAAAATATAACTTAACACCTTCCATTCACTTGCAAACCTCTTCTCTTCACAAAGCAAAACCCTACATCTCAAAAACACCTTGGGTCGAGCCTAATTATGGCCTTGGATGAGCCCATTTGCACCATAGAAGGTCACAATAGGTCATATTTTCAAGCTAAGGCGGTTTGCTAGTGTTGTAGCGAAGTTCAGTGGAAGTTTAGTTTGATTTAGATAAGTTACGGTGAGTAAAGTTCGTGTTTTTAAAACTCAAGTCAAAACTTTATAAAGTTATAAAATTTATGTGTTAAAATGTTGCTTATGTATGTAGTAATGTTTTATGTTGTGTATGCATGCATATATGTTGATTTGGTATTGATTACTTATGCCGAAGTTTCAGTAGGCGATAAAGATTATACCTTGAATATTGGAAAAGTTAGTTAGTATTTGTGAAGTAATATTCTTTCTTATGATTGTGCTATAATGTTATGATGTATTAATATGATTGAATGTTGTATGCATTGTATGTGTGCTCATGACATGAAGATAGTGATTCGCTAACCAAAAGCGATGTAGATATCCGCTTTTTTCGAAAGTTTGATTTTTATTTCAAAACGAAATGTTTTCAAGTTTAAAGTTTTGATTTTGGTTTTCAAAAGTTTATCTTCATGTTTTAAAGAAGATGAGAGTTCAAAGGTTGAACTTTTAAAAGTTAGAATATCAAAATTTCAAGTTTTGAAATTACGGGTCCGTATAGCGATAGTCGTTATACATGAAGTTTGGAAAATCTAACTATTTTTCTAATCTAAATTTGTTTTCACTTAGAAATATTTTTAGAAATGTTTTATAACTTAAATTAAGTAATTAGATAACAATTATTTAATTACTAATTTATTTATTTAATGATTATTGAATTGATTAATTAATTAATAAAGGTAATTAGTACTTAATCGTTTGTTAATAATGATTTTTAAACTTAAGTGTTAATCAATTAAATTAATCATGATTTGTTACTTAATTAAAGTTAATTTTTATTTAATTAAGGATTATTTATTTATTTATTTATTTGAGATAATTATTAATTAATTATTATTTTATAAGCGGGTTTTATTTAATTAATCTTGATTATAGTTGGTTATGTTTTAATAAGGCTTAATTATGGTTTAATTACTTTTAATTAGGGTTTAATTACTATTTAACAAGGATTTGATTCTTATTTACAAAGGTTTTAATTTATTTTAAGTCGCTTTGAGTTTAAGTAATCAGTTTTGTTTTAAACCATTTTCTTTTCAAATTTGTTTCAAAACATGGGATTTCTGTGTCGCTTACTCTTAAGTAAACTCATATGATTAGGAAAACTAAACGACATCTATTAGCAGAATAAAACACCATTCTGCTATTATTATTAACTTGGATATTTACTTAAGTTGATTGATTGTTATGTGTTATCCCTTATACACCTGTTGTTATGTGATGCCATGTTAAACTGGATAAGTAAAATCAAATTAAAAGCATCATTGTGGTCATTAAGCCTCTATTTATTTTGTAAGGATAAATATTTCATTTTCTTTTTGATATGGTTTCAAAGTTATTTCAATTTGAATAAGATATTTAAAGAATGATTTGACAAATGGTTTTACTAAAGATGTTTTTAACTAATGGGAATGGTTTTCCATGTTATAAAAAGAAGTTTTTATAAAGTATTATAAAGGAATTTTGAAATTTATAACGTGCTTTGGGTAAATGGATTTGAGTTTTTAAGCAAAGAAGATTTCATAAATAAGGGAGATTTATAATATGGATTTGCTTATTAAAGGAAGCTAAGTTGATTTAAGGTTATTTAAGAAGTTTTTAAACATGAAAGGTTTATAAAGAAGTTTTATAAATGATTTTGGGGGTATTTATAAAAGAATTTTTAGAAAATGATTTGGATATTCATAAAGGGAGTTTATAAAAAAGGTTTGGATAGTTATAAGAAATTTATATAAAAAGTTTGGATATTTATAAAAGTAATTATTATAAATGATTTTGAATAATTATAAAAGGGTTTTTTTAGCAAGACGGGTGTGTAGCGTGACACTACACAACCGATTAGAAGCATATATATAAAATAATATTGTTTCGATCAACAGGCCTGATCGATGGCTCAAAGCACAAACACGGTAATCATACTAACATCCAATACAGATAAGATAGTGCAAGAGTATATACAAAGAAAGCATAACAAAATACCAAAATGAAGGACAAAGGTCGGGGCACATCACGAATCACAAAACCACCAGCTCGGGGCGCATCACGAATCTACCAGCTAATGCCATGGCTGCTGGCCCGGGGGATAAGCCGAGCTGCTCCCTTACGATTTAGTCGGAGAAGAGCTTCTCTGAGGAAGGCGGAGTCTAAAAGGAGCGGAAATGCTTTGACCTGCGAGGGAGGTGAACAGAAAAGTTATACGTCTGCAAATGCCTTCGAAGTGACATCTAGGTTTATCAAACACGTGTGCATTACGTTCATTCCATATACACCAACAGAAAAGAGCGATAAAGACATCTAGCTGGAGATTAGGGGAGTTGTATTGCCAGTGATCGTAGATGACGGGGGGTTCAGGGATATGGCCCAGGAGGTGGGCACTAGTTGCAACCCAAATAGAATAAGCAAAGTCACATTCACGAAACAAATGAGGAATATCCTCAATGTGGTTAGAACAAAAGACACAATACGGGTCGACCGGGACATGCAAGCGGAGAAATCTCTCTTTGGTGTTGATTCGGTCATGCGCCAGACACCATAGGAAGAAGGCGATACGTGGCGGAAGAGGGCATTTCCAAAGTCTAGGGAAGGCAAAGAAGCGACCAGGGTTGTTGAGGAGGGAGTAGCAGGAGGCGACCGAGAAACCTTTGGCAAGTGTGGGGGCCCAGACTATGCGATCCGGCAGGTTGGAGAGCTGAATAGACTGAAGCAGGTTGGATGCAGTGATAAGGTCAGAATAAGTGTCGGAGCCAAAGAGAGATGCGGGGCAAAGGAAGTCAGGACCGAAATTGACATAGTCGCTAACCGAGATAAAGGGGTTACTCGAGTGGGAGAAAAGGTGGGGCAAGGATTTGGCGAGAGGAAGTTGATTATGCCAAGTATCATGCCAAAAAACACAGTTGATGCCATTTTCAATAGCCACATGAAAAAGAGGTCTGACTCGAGGAAGGGTTTGGAGCACTCCAGCCCAGAACAGAGAAGGCCTACAACGCGGAGTGAAGTGAAGGACGAGATGGTGGTTGGAATGATAATGAAGCGAGAGAATCCAATCTTTCTAGAGAGAGTTACCCGGGGTAAGAAGTCTCCAGAGCCATTTCGATAGGAGCGCGGAGTTAAAGGCTTCGAGATTAGTGATACCAAGACCACCCTGATTTTGATGTAAACAGGCGGTTCTCCAATTAACAAGCCTCTTGAAACCACCATCGTTCCAAAGGAAGTGTGACGACCGCCCATGACCCCTGCACCGAATCTAGAGAAAGTGCGCTGTAAGGTGTGCCAGGCGACCATGGACGATTGTCAGGGTAAATTAAAAACAACAGGATCTATCGTATTACTCACAGCGCATGGACAAAATACAATAGAACATATGTATAGTGAAGCTTTACAGAATAAAATTCCATCATATAAAACTTCATAATAGTTGAATACAAGCATCCAAATAGTCAATACATCAAGCCTCACTACACAACACTCAAAGAATATACAAACAGCGGAACACCTAGTACATATAGTAAGAAGATAATATGCAACCCTCTAGCTCGTCTTCGATATCAGCATCGTGAGAAGCAAGAACAGCACCTGTCACCTGCTACCTAGTCTGCCCGTCCCAAAAATGGACGAACAGCCCAAGGCAATAAGAATTAAAACATAAAGCCTTGAGTCAGACAACAGTCTTAGTGAGCAGTAAATTAACTAACAACATACCAAAAGAGCATAAAGGAAAAGGAATAGGAATACAACCCTCCCACTCCAACCTCATTCTACAGTGATAGCCCCCAGACACACACTAAGCAGAAGCAAACATAGCAGAGTATACAATTTAAAGTAAAGTAATTATCACTCGAGTCAAGGGCGATGTTTTCCAAGCACAAACCCCCAAGGCCTAAACCAAGATCAGATAAGCACCCGGAAAACACTGCTCTTGAGACCGAATGACGATACAACCAAACATCCATGACTCTGGCTATCACTGTTATCATTGCTTCGATACCACCGTTAATTGAATGACCGGCACATTCTTTCAGCCGTCCGTCAAGGGCTAATGGAAACCTCAGTTCTAGATAGTACTCCGCACGTCGTCGCAGCCCGTGCCAAGGATTTTCGCAACTACCTAGGGTACTCGACCATCAATTCATTGTCGTTGGGATTTTCGCAACTGCCCAAACGTACCCTTGCTTTGAGTCTGCTAGAACCTTCAACAACGATGCTATCCAAGCCTCCTAGTCATCCTCCTCGACGACTATTTCCATACTAGATCAAGCGCCTCCCGAGCATCCATTATCCTCAAACTCGAACCATATCACCGAGTTATCAATCTGCTTGGAATGATCCCGTCTGGATTAGACCAAGGCTATCTCATATCATGCTTCGCTTCATCACATCCTCGCAAAGCTTCATCTAAACATCATCATCAAATCTATGCATAAGAGCTTCATCATCCGCTACATATGCCACAAGCAGCTTTCCAAATTCAAGAGCCTTTCCCTCAGCTTTTGAATCATCCTTGATCTAAATCAAATCATCAATCATCTAATTCATAGCAATCAACCAAGTCAAACATTAATCCAAACAATCAAGCATTCAAATATGATCTAAGTAGACAATTATCACAATAATGGCATTTTCGTAATTAAAGAGTTGAAAGTCCAACAAGCATGAAAACATGAACAATATCTTTATAAACTTGATGAATGAACTTGCATAGGTTAACATGTGATAAAATGGATGTAACATCATCATGAACAATGAATCTATATGGATCTACACTTAGGATGAAGAAAATGCATGGAAATCACTATTTTAACACCAAATCGAGCCAACAATCCGATATACTCCTTTGGATCCGTGTGAGAGATAATCACCACTCACCAAATCACCTAAACAACCCCAAATCAACACGCTTTAGATCTGGACAGCGAAGGATCAAGCTTGATCTATCACGAATCCGCTTCAAACAAAGAAATCTCACTTCAATGTATGAAGGTCTTCAACTTTAGCTCTTGGATCTTCGATCTTGATCTTCGATTTGGATGAAAGGAAGCACTAGATTAGAGTGGAGAAAAGAAGTGAAGAAGTGTAGAAGTCGAGCTCTCAAAATGGCAGCACTTCGTCGCTTCGAAATCCGGATCCCAAAAAGTGAGAAAAACCCTTCCTATTTATAGCTGAAAATTCACTAAGTCGTAACTCGGCTATCTCCATAAGTCATCTCCGACTTACGACCTAAGACCCCTCCGACCTAGCCTCTTCCGACTTATCAACCTCCGACTTAACAAACCCCAGACTCTACGACTTACTGCTTTACCGACCTACGACTTATAACTAAGCAGGGCCTTCGACTTAACAGGTAACTGGGTTACGACTTAACCCCATACGACTTAAACAACTTAGCCGACTCAAAAACTCACTTGTCTAACAACTTAAACGACTTAGCAGCTAACTCCTAATTCGGTCACGACTTAACACAGCAGCCTACCTACGACTTAACTCAAGAAACGAGCTAACACTTAAGTCGTCTGGACGACTTAACTAACAAAGGTGGCTTACGACCTAACTACTAGAACACACGCGACTTAACCACAGCTCCGACCTAACGAGGTAGCCGACCTTAACTCACACGACTTAATAACTTAGCAATAACACGACTCAACTAGGCTACGACCTAACTTTCTTAAGTCGTCTAACAACTTAACCTTGCTAACCACTAGGTCGCTAACCTGCTAACTTTATAAGTCGTCAACACTTAGGTCACTCTATTACTTGACTCGGTCAGTTTCTTAAGTCGCCCCTATTCCTTAACTCGCCCAGACTTATCACTTAACTCGGTTAACTCCTTAAGTCGGCCACTCGACCCAGACTTATTACTTAACTCGTCCAAACCGACTTAGGACTTAACAAAATCTGCCAAAATCTGAAATGACTTAAAAATGCTGAAAATTCCAGATTTTAACGAACTTTTCGATCCGTAAAAATACGGGTCGTTACATTCTCTCCCCCTTAGGAATTTCACCCCCGAAATTCCAAACAAACGAGGCAATCAAAGACTATTCTGTACGCCTATCATCCATAGCAATCAACAAACCATGCATCCAATTCTAGCTTAGCGTACAGAATTCTAAAACTAGAACAAGTTACAATTTCGTTAGATGACACGACACCTTAGGGCCATACCTTGAAGAGTTCAGGATGAGCTGCCTTCATCCTCTCTTCCACCTCCCACGTACAGTCGTTATCATCATCACTCCATTGTATCTTAAGCAACCTAACTACCTTCCTCCTAAGCTGTTTCGTGTCGGTTTCCACAACACGAAGCGGCTTACAAGGTCTTCTATCGACTGGATCAACTTCAAAGTCTTCACAGCTATCAGCAGAAACCACCGTACTCGAGTCGTGCACATACTTCCGTAGATATGATACGTGAAAAACATTGTGCACACTCGACATCTTCTCAGGTAACTCCAGTCTATAGGCGAGCTTTCCAATTCGCTCGATGATCGGGAATGGTCCAACAAATCTCGGAGTCAATTTTCCTTTCTTCCCGAATCGGATAACATTCTTCAGTGGATAAATCTTCACAAAAACCATATCTCCTACGTCGAATTCCAAATCCTTTCGACGCTTATCGGCATAACTCTTCTGACGGTCTTGGGCTGCCTTCATTCGTTGCCGAATGATCTCTATGCAATCCGAAGTCTGTCGAATCATCTCTGGCCCAAGTAACGGCTTTTCTCCTGTTTCCAACCAACATGTCGGAGAGTTACACGGTCTTCCATACAATGCCTCATACGGTGCCATACCAATGCTTGACTGGTAACGGTTGTTGTACGCAAACTCCACCAAATGAAGGTGATCTTCCCATGATCCTCCGAAGTCCAAAACACATGCTCTAAGAAGATCTTCCAAAACTCGGTTGACTCTCTCGGTCTGACCATCTGTTTGAGGGTGATAAGCTGTACTCAAACACAACTCGGTTCCCAAAACTTCCTGGAAGCTCTTCCATAACCTACTAGTGAACAATGGATCTCGATCGCTCACTATACTCTTCGGAATACCATGGAATCGAACTATCCACTTAACATACAACTCAGCCAACTTTGATGCAGTCCTAGTCGATCGAACAGGAATGAATCGTGCACTCTTAGTCAAACGATCTACGATGACCCAAATCCCTTCATTTCCCGTTCTTGTTCTAGGTAATCCATCAATAAAATCCATCGATATTTGCTCCCACTTCCATGTAGGAACTTCTAATGGCTGAAGTAATCCACTTGGCTTCTTCTGTTCGGCTTTTACCAACTGGCAGCTCATACACTTGGAAATAAAATTTCCAACATCCTTCTTCATACCTTCCCAGTAGTAGGTTCTCTTCATATCCCGATACATCTTATTTCCACCTGGATGAATTGTCAGCTTTGAGTGATGACTTTCCTTCAGAACTTCACTCCTCAATTCATCTATATCGGGAACAACTAGTCGTCCTGCTTTCGAAGCCAACCCTCTCGATCGACCTCGAATCCTTTATCCTTTTCTGGATCCAATCCAGATTCCAAATCACGGATAATCTTGTCAAGCTTATCGTCTCGCTTTTGGCTCTCGCCAATCCTTTCCACAAGAGAAGGTCTTATCGATAAGTTTGCCAACATCTTAGGTTCCAATTCGCATCTAGGCCTGAAGTCAAATCCAGCTAAATACTTGAGATTTTTCCATTCTGAAAACATGGCTCCCAATCCTGCATGTCTTCGACTTAACGCATCTGCCACTGCGTTACCTTTTCCCGGAGTATAAGCTATACCAAAATCATATGATGCCAAAAACTCTAGCCAACGTTGCTGCCGAAGATTCAAATCCTTTTGGGAGAAAAGATACTTCAACGACTTATGATCTGTAAACAACTCAAATCGAACTCCCAATAGATAATGTCTCCACATCTTCAGAGCAAAAACAATCGCCGCTAACTCCAAATCATGAGTCGGGTAATTCCTTTCATGCGGTTTCAGTTGTCGACTTGCATATGCAACAACTTTATCCCTCTGCATCAGCACTGCTCCAAGTCCAGTACCACATGCGTCGGTGTAAACCACCATCTCATCATTCCCACTTGGAATAGTCAAAACAGGAGCACTCGTCAATCGCTCTTTCAGGATTCCGAAAGCTTGCTCACACTTAGCATCCCATCTGAACACTTGGTTCTTCTTCGTCAATCCTGTTAACGGTGCAGCTATCTTGGAGAAGTCTTTGATAAACCGTCGATAATATCCTGCTAATCCAAGAAAACTTCTCACATCCGATGCATTCTTAGGTCTAACCCAATCCTGGATTGCTGCCACCTTAGCGGGATCAACCGCTATTCCATTTCCAGAAATAACATGGCCTAAGAACCTCACTTCACTCTTCCAGAAGTGACACTTCGAAAACTTAGCCTTCAGCTGAAGTTTCCGCAAGATTTCCAAAACAATACGCAAGTGCGTCTTGTGTTCTTCTTCCATTCTGGAATAAATCAGAATATCATCCACGAACACAAGTACGAACTTTCTCAACTGATCTCTGAACACTCTATTCATAAGCTCCACAAAATATGCTGGCGCGTTAGTCAATCCAAACGGCATTACCAGCCACTCAAAAAAACCGGATGGTGTCCGAAAAGCAGTCTTCGGCACACTATCCTTAGCTACTCTCAACTGGTGAAATCCCGTTGCCAAATCCATCTGAGAAAACACCTTGGCTTCATGAAGCTGATCAAACAAGTCATCTATTCTCGGCAATGGATACTTGTTCTTCTTAGTCACCTTATTCAGCTCACGATAATCCACACACAACCTCAGCGATCCATCCGCTTTGGTTACAAACACAACTGGTGCACCCCATTCGGACACACTACGCCGAATGAATCCTTTCTGCAAAAGATCGTCAACCTGCACCCTCAACTCCTGCTGTTCTCTAGGTGCCATCCGCCTAAGAGGCATCACAACAGGTCTGGCTCCTTCAACTAGATCTATACGAAACTCGATCTCTCTATGCGGCGGCAACCCTTTGACTTCGTCAAAGACATCCTCGAATCCATTAGCGATTGGCACCGATGACAGTCCATCCCGTGGAACAACTAGCGAATACATGAAGCTCATGAAGACGCCTTCTTCATGCTTACATCGTATCACAACCTTTCCCCCCTCCACATTCTCGACTGTCACTTCCAACCTCTCGCAATCAACCTTTGCCGCATACCTCCTAAGCCAGTCCATACCCAAAATAATTCCGAACCCCGCAAAGTTCAGAACAAAACAATCACAAACAAAAGAGCAACCATGACTCGACACAATCAGACCACGGCATAACATACACAAACAAGATGAACCCCCAACTGGATTAGTCACAACCAATGGCCTATCAACAATATCCGGCTTCAAATCTAACCGGCCTACGAGTTCATTACAAACAAACGAATGCGACGCTCCAGTATCAAACAGAACACTAACTGGAACACCACATAGGAAAAGAGTACCTTGAACAACCACACTCTTTCCTTTCTCTTCAGCAGTAGGAGCTTTCGAAGACGACGGAACAGCTCCCAAAGCATAAGCTTGCACAATCTGCTTGTCCCTCCTCGGTTCTGGACAATTCTTCCTGAAATGCCCCGGCTTGTCACAGTTGTGGCACTTCGCCGGCGCTTTCGGATTCTTGCAATCCCTGGAGAGATGGCCTTTCTGTTGACAGTTGTAGCAGGTCACTTCACCCTTCGGCTTCTTCTGGCCATCCTTACCCTTCTGCTGCTGCTGCTTCCTCTTCTTGTTTCCACCCTGCTGGGGTTTAGACTCTTCCCTGGTCACAGCAACAACAGATCCTTCCTTAGGAAACAGACTCTCATGCCTGAGAGCCTTCTCCACAAGCTTCTCAAATGAATCGTCCAAATGATCCACCAACTGTCTCCCAAGATAACTGTCCAAGCCTGTCACAAACTTCTCATTCTTCTGATATGCAGATTCAATATATGACCGAGCATACTTGGACAAAGCTTCAAACTCAGAAACATACTCAAGAACTGGTCTTCCACCTTGCTTGAGCTCCACGAACTTCTTGAACAGAACAGACTTCTGCGCTGTAGAAATGAACTTAGCCTCAAATCTGACTTGGAATTGCTCCCAAGTAATCTCTTCCTCCGGAGTATTGATGGTAATAGAGTTCCACCAATCAGAAGCTCTCCCTTGAAGCTGTCTTGATGCTAACTTCCTCTTAGTTGCATCCTCAATTCCCAAATCACCAAAAATCCTTCTACAAGCATCTATCCACCTCTGGACCTCAATAGTTGATTCTGTTCCCAAGAAAACCTTCCCTCCAAGAGCAGTATAGTCCTTGCACAACTTAGCAAAATCCACTGGTTTTGGAGTTTGGACTTGAACTCCAACATCTACTACTGCCCCCGGAACTGGTATCCTTCTCATGATCGAAGTCATCATAGCTTCGAACATAGCTGCATAATCAGCAGTCCCTTCAGTAGCATGGCCTTCCCTAGCAGCTGGTCTCCCTCTTCGACTCATTCTCAATATCTATAAAAAGGTATGATTAGCACATCTGGAGAAATAACTGCATAAAGGACTAACTCACTTCTAAGCTACTATATTATATATAGTAATCATCCATCAAAATTACAATTACGTCTCTCATACGTAGTTACGTCAGCGAGCGTTGGGTAAAATCGATTAACCAATGCTCTGATACCAAATGTGACGACCGCCCATGACCCCTGCACCGAATCTAGAGAAAGTGCGCTGTAAGGTGTGCCAGGCGACCATGGACGATTGTCAGGGTAAATTAAAAACAACAGGATCTATCGTATTACTCACAGCGCATGGACAAAATACAATAGAACATATGTATAGTGAAGCTTTACAGAATAAAATGCCATCATATAAAACTTCATAATAGTTGAATACAAGCATCCAAATAGTCAATACATCAAGCCTCACTACACCACACTCAGAGAATATACAAACAGCGGAACACCTAGTACATATAGTAAGAAGATAATATGCAACCCTCTAGCTCGTCTTCGATATCAGCATCGTGAGAAGCAAGAACAGCACCTGTCACCTGCTACCTAGTCTGCCCGTCCCAAAAATGGACAAACAGCCCAAGGCAATAAGAATTAAAACATAAAGGCTTGAGTCAGACAACAGTCTTAGTGAGCAGTAAATTAACTAACAACATACCAAAAGAGCATAAAGGAAAAGGAATAGGAATACAACCCTCCCACTCCAACCTCATTCTACAGTGATAGCCCCCAGACACACACTAAGCAGAAGCAAACATAGCAGAGTATACAATTTAAAGTAAAGTAATTATCACTCGAGTCAAGGGCGATGTTTTCCAAGCACAAACCACCAAGGCCTAAACCAAGATCAGATAAGCACCCGGAAAACACTGCTCTTGAGACCGAATGACGATACAACCAAACATCCATGACTCTGGCTATCACTGTTATCATTGCTTCGATACCACCGTTAATTGAATGACCGGCACATTCTTTCAGCCGTCCGTCAAGGGCTAATGGAAACCCCGGTTCTAGACAGTACTCCGCACGTCATCGCAGCCCGTGCCAAGGATTTTCGCAACTACCCAGGGTACTCGACCATCAATTCATTGTCGTTGGGATTTTCGCAACTGCCCAAACGTACCCTTGCTTTGAGTCTGCTAGAACCTTCAACAACGATGCTATCCAAGCCTCCTAGTCATCCTCATCGACGACTATTTCCATACTAGCTCAAGCGCCTCCCGAGCATCCATTATCCTCAAACTCGAACCATATCACCGAGTTATCAATCTGCTTGGAATGATCCCGTCTGGATTAGACCAAGGCTATCTCATATCATGCTTCGCTTCATCACATCCTCGCAAAGCTTCATCTAAACATCATCATCAAATCTATGCATAAGAGCTTCATCATCCGCTACATATGCCACAAGCAGCTTTCCAAATTCAAGAGCCTTTCCCTCAGCTTTTGAATCATCCTCGATCTAAATCAAATCATCAATCATCTAATTCATAGCAATCAACTAAGTCAAACATTAATCCAAACAATCAAGCATTCAAATATGATCTAAGTAGACAATTATCACAATAATGGCATTTTCGTAATTAAAGAGTTGAAAGTCCAACAAGCATGAAAACATGAACAATATCTTTATAAACTTGATGAATGAACTTGCATAGGTTAACATGTGATAAAATGGATGTAACATCATCATGAACAATGAATCTATATGGATCTACACTTAGGATGAAGAAAATGCATGGAAATCACTATTTTAACACCAAATCAAGCCACCAATCCGATATACTCCTTTGGATCCGTGTGAGAGATAATCACCACTCACCAAATCACCTAAACAACCCCAAATCAACACGCTTCAGATCTGGACAGCGAAGGATCAAGCTTGATCTATCACGAATCCGCTTCAAACGAAGAAATCTCACTTCAATGGATGAAGGTCTTCAACTTTAGCTCTTGGATCTTCGATCTTGATCTTCGATTTGGATGAAAGGAAGCACTAGATTAGAGTGGAGAAAAGAAGTGAAGAAGTGTAGAAGTCGAGCTCTCAAAATGGCAGCACTTCGTCGCTTCGAAATCCGGATCCCAAAAAGTGAGAAAAACCCTTCCTATTTATAGCTGAAATTCACTAAGTCGTAACTCGGCTATCTCCATAAGTCGTCTCCGACTTACGACCTAAGACCCCTCCGACCTAGCCTCTTCCGACTTATCAACCTCCGACTTAACAAACCCCAGACTCTACGACTTACTGCTTTGCCGACCTAAGACTTATAATTAAGCAGGGCCTTCGACTTAACAGGTAACTGGGTTACGACTTAACCCCATACGACTTAAACAACTTAGCCGACTCAAAAACTCACTTGTCTAACAACTTAAACGACTTAGCAGCTAACTCCTAATTCGGTCACGACTTAACACAGCAGCCTACCTACGACTTAACTCAAGAAACAAGCTAACACTTAAGTCGTCTGGACGACTTAACTAACAAAGGTGGCTTACGACCTAACTACTAGAACACACGCGACTTAACCACAGCTCCGACCTAACGAGGTAGCCGACCTTAACTCACACGACTTAATAACTTAGCAATAACACGACTCAACTAGGCTACGACCTAACTTTCTTAAGTCGTCTAACAACTTAACCTTGCTAACCACTAGGTCGCTAACCTGCTAACTTTATAAGTCGTCAACACTTAGGTCACTCTATTACTTAACTCGGTCAGTTTCTTAAGTCGCCCCTATTCCTTAACTCGCCCAGACTTATCACTTAACTCGGTTAACTCCTTAAGTCGGCCACTCGACCCAGACTTATTACTTAACTCGTCCAAACCGACTTAGGACTTAACAAAATCTGCCAAAATCTGAAATGACTTAAAAATGCTGAAAATTCCAGATTTTAACGAACTTTTCGATCCGTAAAAATACGGGTCATTACAGGAAGGTACTACGGATTGAGTCAGTTTTGTTGGTAACCCAGGAGGGGAGCTTGTGGAAGGACATCCAGTAAGATGGGATGGCTGAAAGGACGGATTTGACGAGGAAAAGGCGACCGACTGCAGAGAGGGAATGAGCCTTCCAACTCAGAAGTCTTGATTCGATCCTAGTGATAAGAGGGACCAGTCTGATCTATGGAGCTTGGTGGGATGTAGGGGGATTCCGAGGTAGGAAAAAGGGAAGTCCGAATGGGAACAGTTAAGCAACGATGATATGAGTGGGCCAAGATGATGTGAGTTACCTAACATGATGACAGAGCTCTTGCTGAAATTGATGGAGAGGCCGGATATGAGCTCGAATGAGTAGAGAGCCACTTTCAGACAATGAATGTGTTCGATCTGGGGAGAGGCAAAAAGGATTGTATCGTCAGCAAACTGCAAGTTAGAAACTGATAAAGAGGAATCCGGGAGGTTAATGCCGGAGATGAGGTTATTGGATATGGCTAGCTTAATCATCCTATTAAAAACGTCTGCAACTAAGACGAATATGAGAGGTGAGAGAGGATCACCTTGCCTCAGGCCTCGAGCCGATTTGATGTGGCCCCCTGTCGCACCGTTGATCGAGATAGACGATATGCTAGAGTTAAGAATATGTCTGATCCAATTGCACCATCTGGGAGGAAAACCTTTGTGCTCCATGAGATTTTGGATGAAATTCCAATTCATCGAATAAAATGCCTTAGAGAAATCAAGCTTCAATAGGACTCCTGGGGTTGACGTTTTATGGCAATAGGAGATGATTTCTTGAGTTGTGGCTACACAGTCCATGATGTTTCTGCCAAGAATAAAGGCTGACTGCTCAACCCCGACCAGGGGGGCAATAACAGTTTGGAGACGGCTGGCAAGGACCTTGGTAATGATTTTAAAGGTTGTGTTGAGAAGACTAATGGGACGGAAGGCGGAAAGGGAGTTAGCGCCAGAAGATTTAGGGAGAAGGATGATGTTCGCGTAGTTCAGCCTGGAAATAGTTGCAGGATCGGATTGGAATTCGGCACATAATTCAAGAAGGTCGCCTTTAACGGTGTCCCAAAAATGCTTAAAAAGAGTGGGCCGAACCCGTCAGGGCCAGGTGCTTTATCATCGAACATATCTTTCAAAGCGGCCCAAATCTCGTCTTCAGAGAATGGATGGTCTATGGGGATGGGGGAGGGGGATGGGTAGAGGAGGGACCAATCAATATCAGGGAGAGCTGGGGATTGCTTGCCAAGGATACCGCGGTAGAAGTTGGTAAAAAGGCGGAGGTGATCGGGGAGGTCAGAGTAGGAAGCATTATTGCGGGAAATCTCGGAAATAAAATTGGATCTACGGCGGCCACTAGCCAGGCGGTGGAAGTAAGAGGTGTTTTTATCCCCTTCCTCAATCCATTTAGCTTTGGAGCATTGTTTCTAGCCTATCTCTTCTTGTTTCATGAGCCTATCTAGTTCAGATTCAAGATCTCTCAGGTGTGACAATTCAAGATCTGAAAGAGGTCGAGATTCCTCAAGGATATTGAGTTCTAAGATCTCGTCTTGAGTTGAAGAGATACGTGCACGAAGGGACCCCCAGACGGAATGGGCCTATGGACGGATAATTTTCCTAAGAGAGCGGAGTTTGAAGACAATTCTGGCGGAAGCCGATTGGATTTGCGTGGGCTAGGACCATGCAAGTTTGATGAAATTGTCAAAGGACGGTTCCAGGAGCCAAAGACGCTCAAATCTGAAAGGGCGCTTAATGTTGGGCAAGGATCCAGTGTCCATGATGAGTGGGCAATGATCCGAGATGGTCGAAGCGAGGCCAGAGACCGAGGAAAGGGGGTGGAGGTCATCCCATGCTGCATTGAAGAGAAATCTGTCAAGTTTTGCTAAGGCGGGATCTGCTCTACGATTAGACCAGGTGAAGAGGCGATTACAGATGGGAGGGTCAATAAGGGAGCATGCATTGATGAAGGAGTTGAAGGAGTCAGAATCTTGCGAATTGCAACCGGAGTTCCGCTCCCCGGCGGATCTGGTGGTGTTAAAATCTCCTCCAACTACCCAAGGACCACTAAGAAAGGAGGCAAAGGTGAAACAATTGGCCTACAGTTCATTCCTCTCAAGAATGCTTTGTGGGCCATAGATGTTTGTGAAAAAGTAAATTGTACCAGATTGTATGTGGCGCAGGGTTACATGTAAGGCGGATGGATGAGCAGTGGTATGACAGTGGGACCATACAGCTTCGTTCCAAGTAGTGATAATACCTCCTCTAGAACCTTCAGCATTTATGTGGGCCCAACCCGTTAGAGTGGGACCCCCCAGGTGTCTTATGAATGATTGAGGTGGGTCTATCAATTTAGATTCTTGTAGAAAAAGAATGTCTGCTTTGTGAGGGGATAAAATAAGGCTGATTGCATGCCTTTTAGACGGGTCCCCCAAACCCCTTACGTTCCATGAAATAAGTTTCATTGGGAAAGAGACAAACGCTCTGATTCAAGTTCTTGCATGGCAGTGTAGTGTTCATCACGCAAACTCACACCCATGCAACGTGCCATTTTTTTATTAAGACTTTTATTGGCAGAGGAAAAGACAACAGTTTTATAAAAACTACTAGGGAGAGAAGCTGCTCTGTTGAGTCTGGAGCTTCTACGAACTATGGCTGGAGTGATCAGGGGGGACCTTTGTCGAGGCAACAGAGGAACTGGGGAAGCTGCCTGGACAATAGCTAGAGGGCTGGAAATGAGGCCTTAGGCTGGGGTTGCTGCTGAAGGGGTGTGGAAAGGTCCAGATCTACAAGTGAGTCTTCACGCAGTACATCCGGCCAAGCATCCCACTAGGGGCCTACCCCCTCGGATCTTGAGGTTGGACGGTCGGAGGAAGCAGAGGGGCAATAGCAGGGTCGTAAAACAAAGCATCAAATCTGGCTTCATCCGAGTCCTCTGAAAGGATGGGTTCATTATAGCAGCAGAAGTCTTTTTCGTAATCTACGCCCAGGAACATCGTTTCTGGCCTACGAGTAGGGTGGGCGTGTTCCCATTTTTCCACCGAAAGAAGGTGATCCTCGTTGTTCAAGTGCGCAACAAAAGAACACGGGGTGCTAACTCCGCTGAAAAATTGCATTTTTACGTACAGAAACCGATGATCGAAGTTGGACCAGTCGCAGTCATCAAACTCAATAAAGCGACCCATTGGGCTAAGGGCGTCACTGACTACAAGCGCATTGTATCTGAGGAATTCAAGGAAGCCTTGTACACGGGCCCATGTAGCCGGTTCAAGTACAGGAGATTGATGTTCCAGATCCGACCATTGTTGCAAGAGGACTGAACCACCTGGCTTCGATAAAATTTTCATTGCGAGGGCTTGTTCTCGGATCGAGAAGGAAGGGCATCAGAAGATGAAGCTATTATCAAACAGGATCCAAAGTGGCCAGTCTTGGTTGTGGAAGGTTCTCGAGAGGGTGAGGTGGAGGGATTCAATGGACCATAATCCATCGATAATTGTAGCGGTCAAGTAAAGGGAGGAGTCAGCCATTGAAAAGGTTTGTGGGAAGGAAGGTTTTGATTGGGGAGCAAAATATTTGAAATGAGATAAGGGGGGATCGAGGCGAATGTTGGTGTGATAAGTGCTGAGTGGCGTTTCGTTTCTTGGGGAGATGTGATGGGAGTGGGGTCTTCTCTGTGCGCACAGAGCTTTTGTTTTTAGTGGGAGTGGCTGAGTCTTTTTTCAGGGTTGAAGAGTCATAATTTGTTTTCTTGGGACAATGCGAGTGTGCATGCCCAAAGAAACCGCACAGATAGCAGATTTTTGAGTCTCTACAGTTTCTTGCCACGTGTCCTAGGCCTGCACACCTGAGACAGCGGCTTTTCAGTTTCAAAAAATCGATAGTGGAGCGAACGTTACTGAAGTCTGGCAAGATACGTCGACGACGCTGGGAACGCGGGGGGGAGGGGGGTACAAGAAACCGGTAGGGTGGAGGATACCACTTGAGCATAGGATTTCTCGGTATTAAGGGGTGGAGGGGATGGATGAGGAGGATGAGGAGACTGTGATGAGGGAGGCATCGTGGTGGAAGGAACACGGTTGCTACAGGGAGACGAGCGTGAGCATGGCTTGGGCGGGGGCTAATGGGTGGAGGCCAGGGAGCTGAACATCGATTTGTATTTGCTGGGGACGAAAGCAATGGGAGGTGGTGGCGGAGTTGTTTTGAGGACGGGACGGGAAGTAGACAACATTTTTAGAGTTTTTTGATACAAGCTGATCTATTATAAATGAATTTGGGAATTTGGAAAGTATTTTGAAATGGATTTTGATTTTAAGTAAAAGAGATTTCATAAATGAAATAGATTTGATAGACTTATCAAAAGAAGTATAATTTTTTTTTTGAGATTTGGGTTTCTCTAAACCGACCTTTTAAAAAAATGGTGGTATGGAACATCTATTCCACACTTAACATCGAGGAAATAGTGTTTAGGGTTATCCTTATCTTCAATTTAAACAACATTTTTTTAAACCTTTTAACGAGGTTTGAAAGTAAGAAGTTATTCAAAAATGCTTTTTGAGTATACATATGTCAAAGAGATAAGTATATGAATGTTTTAGACAATTGTTTTGAAAAGAGATTTATTTTGAGGCTTAAGGGTTGCTGTGGAAAAATAAATCTCAAATGGAATTGGTTGTTGTTTGTTTATTCGATAGTTAAATAACATACTGTCAAATATGGACCTAAAACATAACTTTGGAAATATCTTGAAGAAACACGTAATTATATGGCACAGTCATCTCCGGTAACGCTGTACTGTGCGTTTAAATCTCATTTTGTTCTTATAGGATAAACGATAAGGAAATCCATCCACTAATGGTTAGGAGGCAATCTCCGCTCTTATCTTTGACTATTTACTTCCTAAAGAACCGAGGTTGAGTTTACCGAAAATTATCGAATGTTGTTTCGAAGAGACCGTGATTGGATATGTTATCCGCAAACCACTTCGATCAAACTCAAGCATTTCGAAGTGAAGACATCTTGAAGATGATGGAATGGAAGACGAAGCTCTTTGAAGTACAATGGCTTCTTGCTACTAATCCTGAGGGTGATTCCAAAATGGATGTAGTAGAAATAGTGCCTTCAGTTTTTTCATATCCTAAACAACTTGTATAGATGAATGCTGGCATTGCATTGCTGCCTGGAGGGAAATGTTAGCATTCTAAGTGGGAAGTGCTATATAAAAGGTACAACATATCCTCAAGCCTCATCAACTGGAAATGACTAAAACAGGAGAGATGCGGCAGGGCTAAGTGGGTCGCTCCTAAATAGGGTATGATAATCCCTATCTAGAGTCGATATTAACTCTCATTTGCATGCTTCGTGGCCCATTAACCAATGGGTGATCATATTCGGTACTACTAGTCAAGTGTTAGGCTGATTCTGCATTGGCAGGGGATCCTGGCGTGGTCCTCTTTGTTATTTAATCTATAGATGCACCATGACGGGCGTACCCCAGTAGCCCAATCATTATATGGAATCCATTCTCCAATACGTGCCTTTATGGTTTTAGATGTACCCAGCTATGTTGAAATGTAAGATGCAAGCATTTTAGCTATATTCATATTTTACTTTGACCCCTGGACATTATTATAATATCATTGGATTTTATATACAAATGTTTTAGTTATCGTAAGATAAAAACCCGTCTGTGTTTATGTGCGGTGCAGTTTTACGAGATGCCTTTGATTTTAAATGTTTTTATAAAATTAAAGACTTATGCTTTACTCACACAAGACCCATGTCTGAGGCAGAGTTTATTTTCCCTTTTACTAAACTCTTGGGTGCTTAAATTTGAATGGGCAACCAAGTAGTTCAGGTTTTTCCACAGATTTACCTTGGAGGAGCTTGGAGCATGTGGCTTCCTTGATAGCTAGTTATTTTTCTTGTTTCTGCTGTGTTTTATGTATATTGTATCAGTTAGGTAGGGATAGGCTATTATTACTGTCCTAGTTAGAATTTGTATTAGTATGACTTTGGTGTAACATTTTGAAATGAATTTGTAATATATTATGTTGAGTAATATATATTGTTCCATTACGTTGTGAGATTCTGTGTTGTTTAGTTTCTTCTATTCTATCTTTCTTACTTTCACCCTTAATGACCTGTCTTTCGGACGACTAAATAATCAGTACACGAATACCGAGGATGTATTAAGTTTCGTCTTTGGTAGTAAGAAAGAAAGATTGTTACAGCGGCCTACTTCAGCTATGGATGCTCTACTTTCGATCGTCGACTCCACTTTCTTTCCATTTATCGCTTCCAACTCAATGCACACATCATTATACATAACAAATACCAGTCCAAACACACATATAAGATTCAAACATAGGTTTGTTTGTAAGGTAACTCACTTGTAACTTCCTACTCCTTCCTCTCTCTTTGAAAACAACTTCAAGAGCTCCCATTCATCAATGAAACTCGAATTCCTTCCGTGCGTACATGTATATCAGCGTCGAGATCAACATATCCAATTTTGGTAATTTGTTACAATTTATTCCATTTGATTTTGATTTTCAAAAGGATAAGGGATTTAATTATTTTTGCTTTAGAAAAGTGGGAAGTGTTGTTAGAATAAATATGTAAATTTATAGAGTAATTGAAAAATCTGGAGAATCGAAAGCTCTTAATTTTGGAATGATCAAGATGCAGAATTTTAGGTTTGGGTATCAGGTTCTTGGGCTTAGGCATAGAAGGTGAACACACACACACACACACACACACACACACACACTCTTTTCAATTCTTAAATAAAACCATTTTCTATATAATTAAATCAAATAGAATTATAAATAAAATCATATTAACAACATACGATTATTCTCCCAATATTATAAAAATTTCTAGAATTTATTTCCATTATTTCTATTTTCAAATATTAAACATTCATGTTTTAAATCCATTTATTAAATAATTTCCAAATTAATCTTATTTCACAATCTTTTTAAATAAATAATCATTCACAAAACTATTTAATTTCACCCTTAATTTCTTCATTATAAAATTCTAACATTTTGAAATTGATTAAAATTATTAATTTTTTTAATTTCCTAAAATTCGTTTTAATCAATTAAATCTTTATTGTTAACGCTAATTAATTATTTCTTGAAACCGAGTTGTTATAATATATGTATATTGATGTGTGTGTATAAACAAATTATAAATGTTATTGTTGATTATTTATCTTAAATAGTATAATATGAATAACATAAAATTTCAAAATTTTATACATAAATTAAAATAATTAAATATGATTTATTTAAAATTAAATTAACTAAATATGGTTTAATTAATAATAATTTAAATTATATTGGTTATAAACACATTGGACTTATATAAACTATATAAGTTAATTAAGTTAATAAAATACATATATACATTATATAAGTTAATTAAGTTATAATAGTTATAAACAGATTGAAGTTGTATAACTATATACGTATAAGATAATGTAAGTGGAACTGAAATAATCCCTTAATAGATTTTTGGAGTAAGTATATACGTAAAGTACGCGTACTGTGATTCCAAATGTGTCCGACCATGAATTATAAGCGTGTCTCATATGAAATGCATTGTTCATTAAATCGATATCAGTCAATGTATATATATTAAATAATATGAACCTCTAATGTGTAAAGTTGTCCTCTACCATTTATATATTAATAGATTACTTGCATACTCTTTAGTTGCTAAGAAAACTCAAGCTATACCATTTATATATTAATAAATTACTTGCATACTCTTTAGTTGCTAAGAAAAATCAAGCTAGGGATTTTATGTGTAGCAATGTCAATATATTAATTAGATGAGGTAAGATACATGCCAGGCCCGACCCAACAAGAATTTGGGCCCTAGACAATGTTATTGTAAAAGAAATTAAGTTACAAATTTGGGCCCTCTACCAACACTAAAAATAAGACGTTAGTTATAAAATTAATAAGGGTAGTAAGACTTGAACTATGCACACCTAATTCATAAGTCGAACACTTAACCACACAAACAAGTTACACTTTTGTTCATATTTGCTATGCTTTAATTATTATAATTAGAATTCAAAAAGTTGGATCCTTCTCTAAAATTTGGCCCTGGGCCATTGCCTAGTCGGCCTAGGCCTAAGGATGGCCCTGATACATGCATCTATTTATAAAGCAAATTCAAGGTACAAGCATATACGTAGGCAATTGCAAAATGATAGGTACAAGTAAATAATCTCTTTTGATTTATTGGGCAAACTCAGGGTCATAATGAGATTAGGACAAAGACCACATGTTAGTAGTTATACATGATACAACCGATATGGAGTTATCAATCACTTTCAGGCCTATGATTTGTTGAGCAAACTCAAAGTCAGAATCCCAAATCAGACGAGTCCTAAGCCTTGGTAGAGACATATAAAGATTTTTATATTTCTTTTACCCTTAGGGTTTTGAAGAATATAAATATCTGGTGGGAGCCTTATTAGATAGATGAAAAGATCGCATTTAGCCTTCTAATATTGTAAGAAGACATGTTATATTTAGTTAAATAGTCTATTTTGATAAATTTGTACAACTAATTTAATTGATAAAATATCATTTAAAATATACAAATGAACTAAATTAAGGACTGATATAGAAATATAATGTATACTTATCAACAAAACCTATGGCATGTTGTCACTTTAGAACATATGCAAGAGTTAACTTATAGAACTACTAAGTACATTCGTATCTTGGTCACATAAAGTGGTTATTTTCCCAAGAGTGTGTAGCAGCGAGTTTTGAACTTTAAAGTAATACAGTCAAGGACATCTAGCTCAATTAGTTAGAGATATAGTGCTTTAGACAAAGATTCTAGAGGTTATAGGTTCGAGCCTCGAGTCATCATAATGAGTGCTCTACTTAAACAAAGTATCAACCTTATCATCAAAAAAAACTTTAAAGCAGTATAAGAATATGGATGTTCGATCCAAATTCGATTATATGTAAAAGTTGTATGATGAACAATTGCATTCGCAATGTAAGATAAAATTGCTTCATTCGAAATGAGAAAAATCATAGTGCAAGGTCATGTATTCAATATGATTTATTATAATAAGAATCTTATTATTTTAGGCATAGCACTAGACCAAGAGCTATAATATGGACACAGAAATTTGATCACTGAATTATTGGTGAGATCAGTTTGCGTAAAGTGAAACTTATTCGATATTCTAAAATGTTATGTAAGACCAAATGCACTTTTTAAAGAGTTAGGTGTAGTCTTGTAGTAAGGGTTCCTTTTTGAATAGTTTGACTATTTAGAATGGAAAACGAATGTTTCAAAGTGCATGTAGCATATGCATAACAAGGATGAAAAGAGTGAATCGTCGCCTCTAATTCATGAAGATATGTCAAATACTAGAATTGTATAAAATACTAATAGATACTTGTTTTCTATGAAAGTAATTTCTTTGAGTTAAAGAAATTTGATCAAAAACTCTAGATTATAAACTAATTACATTATATGAAATAAAATTTCGTAATAATGGTTGAATGGAGCTTCATATTTCATATGCTATTATAGTAATGGTAAAAATAGTGGGAGCCTATATAACACTTATTAATCGACACATCAAGTTACGACGGATTGTCTCCATACATATACCAAGTATAATTTATGAAATAATAACTGTTTTTCAGTATTGACTGAAAATAGATATAGTTTTATTTTGATATGAATATTATGAATTTCTTTAATATGATAAATCTATAATGATGGTAATTGTCTTCATAACAAAAGTGATATATGAGAAAATACGAAAGTATCTAAATTTTACAATTATTTTGGATTTCTAGACTAAGCTATATTTTGAGAAATAATTCTTTGATGATATGGTTGAACCTTATGGTACTAATGAATTATATGTTAAATGATTTATGGCTATGCACAAATTCAGTGGGAGTGAAAATGAAGTTAATGAACTCTTTGGATTAATACATATAAATATATACAGTCCAAAGTCTAATGATATCAAAATGGATCCACTTACTTTATTAAATTCACAGACGAATTACTACAGAAATGAACATGAGCATTTGATACACAAGTAGTATATTTATGATAAGCTCGTTGAATGTAAAACGGAAGTAGAAAACAAACATGCAAAGGAAATAAAATAATTCAATTAGATCGAATAAGTGTGTGTATTGGAATGGTTCCAAAAGTACATAAAAACGAACGATATTCAATCTCAAAAATCACTCCTCCTTACGATACATAATGATGTATCGATAAGGATAAATCAAACTTTGTTGGACAAAGTATAATTAATGACGAGTGAAGTTGAGTTATCTTCTTTCAGTAAAGATGTGTACTTAGGAGTATGTACATAAGGTTAAATTTAATTTCAATCATAGCATAGTTTATGAGATCATACATGATAAGAGTTGACAAGAAACCCCTATATATTCTAGGTCAAGGAGTTGGCAAATTGTATGAGTCGAGAGGCTACACGTAATATTTGCTTGTGAGGGCTTGTAACAACCCTGTATTTTGTGATTATTTTAATCGTATATTTTAATTACTTTTAATTGAATTTCCTGATTTAAAAACTTTATTTTATTTATTTAAATAATAAATTTTGTTATTTTAAATATAAATTTTGATTTTGATGTGAATTAGAATTCCAAACATGACTAAATAGAATATTTTCCAGAAAAGTGAATTTTGGTCAATATGGTCAGTTGTATTCTGTTTATAATTCCTAATTTCCAGTTTCATTTAATTAAAGAAATTCTTTGTTTATTATATATTTTCTTAAGACTTTATTTTATTTTCATTTACACTTCATTTTGTTCAGCATTTATTTTATTTTACTTGACTTTTATTGGTTTAGAAGTAAAGTTATAATTTTTCTAAAACTAGTGATATTCTATTTGAAATTTTTAAGTCCTATTTTGAATTTTTAAACAATTTCTTTATTCTTTTTCTATTTTCTCTAAATTTAATTATTTATTTCAATTTATAAATGATAAATGAATTATTTATTTCAAACTTTTTCTTTAGAATATTTTTAAAATGAAGTAGAAAATTTTCCAAAGCCAATGATGATTTATTTGTAATTTTTTGAACGCTGTTTTCAATTTTTAAGTAATTTCTTATATTCTTTTTCCATTTTCTTTAAAATTATTTATTTATTATTTTATATTAATATTTTTCGGTTCTAAAGTCAAATTACTGATTTTATTTTGTTTTATTTGAATTAAAGAAAAAGGAAATATGAAAGAGTTTAAAATGCTTTAGAAACTGAAGTCTTTTCATCTCCTATGTCCTTTCAATTGCCACAACTCCTCATTTACTTCTTTTGGCTGTGTATTAATTTGTTTAGCCGTGTATTCCAGTGCTCATTCCTATAAAAAAAACATTTGTTCCTCATTCCATTCATGGCTTGCAAAAAAATTTGGTAATTGCTACTTTTTCCTTCTTCTTCTTCTTCTTCTTCTCATTTTTCATGGTTTTTGCCTTGTTTTTTGGATTCTTTTGCACTTCCTCCTCCTCATATCCACGGCCACCACCTCCTACACCTCTTCCCTGCCATCATCACCAACTATACTCCAGGTCATGACCATGGTCAAACCCACCATGGTGACCAAACCCCTCAAAAATGCAACCTAGGCCTTAAAAACAATGTTGTGACCACTATTTGCATCACCATTTCATTTTCCACCACCACCACCACCTTTGGCCACCACCACCACCTCTGACCAGACCACCACACACCCCTCTAGCCTCTGACCTGACCCACACTCCACTGGCCGACCCCAAACACCCCATGGCAGAGCCTCTTTGTTGAATCATAACTCCTCTTTGTTGCCTAAAACCTCTTCACCTTACTATGTTGTAACTTCCTCCACTTGTTCTAGCCTTTATGCCATACATTCCTATGTTCAAACCTAAGCCAAAGTCATGCCTAACCTGAGCCAAAACATCCCCTAGGCTGTGCAAGCAAATGTAGAAAGCAAGGCAAAAGTCGTTGCATTCATATTTGTTTTTATTCCAAAGTTATATCATTTCAAGGTTGCATTGAAATTTATAATTTGTTTGGTTTTGTTTTGGGTTGTAACACAAGATCTATAGCTTGGATCTCACTCTCCACTCAAATTCTAGTCTTGTCATCGTGCTTTTGATTCCGTTGTGTCATTTGTATTGCAATCTCCAGCCATAGAGGTAAGTAAATCTCACCTGACATTTTATACTTATGCAAATGTGAATTGACAACAATTGAATGTGTAGTACTATTATGTTATGCTATAACTGCCTGTGATTATTTATGTATGATGTTAAACCTGTAAATTACATGTCATATCATCTGTTACTGTTATATAACGCTATTCTGTTTATTTATATCAGTTTATCACACTGCAAGTTCCCTGTAGAATAGAATCACTATGGGTTGAAATGATACATACCCGAACGGACTTTAGAATAGGGAAAAATCGTTATGGGCTGAAATGATAGGCCTGAACGATTTTTATTTATTTCATTTAACTTGGGTCCTGGGATTGCGGGTTTGAAATGATAAAACCCGGATTTTTCCTTTGTAAATTACAGATTGAAATGATATATTATCCGTATCATTTGACTTAGGTTAGAAAAATTTATATACAGACCCATGGTTAATATATATATTTTCTTGAAATTATAAAATATGTTAAAAATGTAAATATTATGATAATTTGATTTTTATTTTAATTTAAAATGATTTTATAAGGTGTTATTGATTTTTCTATAAATTAAAAATAGTTAAATAAATAAATGTTTAAACGTTGAAATTTGAAGTATAACTTAACTTGGAAAATGTGAAAGTGTTTTAAAATAAAAGTTAAGTTAAGAAAATAAAATGGAATTTAAATAAAATTATGAAATGGTAAACTTAATTAAAATGTTAAGTAAATGAAATATTATAAATTTTACATTTATTTTATAAGTGAATTATTAAAGATTTGATAATTGTTTGTGAAACTTTCACTTTGTAAAATCATAAATTAAGGGTTATTTAAATGATTGTTTTTAAAGTAAGAAAATATGATTTTTATAAGTTAAAATGGATTTAAATAAATTTTAATTGTTTATGAAATTGTAGTGAAAGTTTGGAATTTAAATTGACAGCATTCCTGAAATGCATCATTTCTAAAGTTAAAGATATTACAGCATTTTGTAAATGCTGTAATTGATATAAATGAACTAAATGGCTAAAATGAACTAAGTGCTGTAGTTGCTGAATTTAACTAAAGTTTTATTTGAAATCTAAACCTATTACAGCATCTAGATGCTGTCTTTTGCTAATTGAATTGTTTTTAAACATAACTTTCCGTAGCATTTTCTAAATGCTGCAAAATTTGAAATTTCACCGTTTTAATAAATTTAAGTGAATAAATGAATTCTAAAATGGTAAAATTTTGAGAATTGAATATTGACTATTAAATATAATAACTTCATTTTTAAATGATTTAAATGGAATAATTTGATTTGAAATATTTTGATATTTTGAAATGGATTTGAAATGATATTTGATTTCGAAGTATAAATTACCATTTTGGATTTTTAACCTCGGGATGTAATTAAATTGATGGTTTTATGGATCCTTAAAGGATGGGCGATCCCAAGCATCCTTTAAGTTATTATGCATTGCTATTATAGTTCACTTGAGTTGGTTTACATTGTATAAGTATGTATGTCCTGACTCGAGTGTTTTGTGTTTTACTTTGCGCTCGGGTCAGCCTGAGAATCACAGCTTTGGATTCACCTTCTGGAGCTAGAGATCTGTTGGAGCTTATTTATCTATCGGTTCATCGACTTCTATTCCAGCTATTTCGTATTCCGTATTGTCTCGGTATTATTGATTTATGTATCCTGACTTCTATTATATTTATTTTGACTATGAGATTTTTTATATGTTTTGAGAGTTTGTATATAGTAGCTTCATGAACTACTATGGTATTTTATTTCCGCTACGAGTTATTCTGATATTCAGTGTCTATGATTCTGTATTTGATTTTATTTGCTCCAAATTTTATTACGATCAATTATTTTGAATTATTCAAGTCTGACATGTGTGGATTATTGTCGATTTGAATGGTCCAAAATAGTGGGTCATCACATTTGGTATCAAAGCTTTGGGTTTAGGAAAACCTTAGCCTACAGAGCAAAAACTCATTAGAGATAGGGTAGAAATACCCTAGAATGAGTGAAATCAATCTCAGAATCATTTCTTTGTGAGAGAACGTATTTTCGAAGTATAAAATGATTTTCAAATGATTTTTAAAGAATTTTCAAAGATTATTTGATATAAATTTTCTTGCTTTGAAAGTAAAATATTTCTTAAACTTCATTCATTTCGTATCCACCTTGTTAGTAATTTCTTTGATTAGGATCCTCTAAAATTTTAAACTTCTCTCTTGATTGGTCTAGATCCATTGTTGATAGGAATCTATTTTGGGTATGGCAAAATCAGTAGTTTGTTAGGTTGCTTTGAGTAAACTCTATTGTATCTTTTACTTAGCTGAAGTTGTCCAACTAAAGATATTTATGCCTCTGTTTTCGTATGTTATGAATTCGAGTCTTTCCAAATTTTGAAATGGAATTCTTTTGTATCGATATAGGTTATATATCTCTAATCTTGGTTTGGATTCTTATCGAATAAGATTCCTTTGAATTTTGGAACGCTCCCACTTGTTCTGAAATCCACTCTTGTCTCCCCTAATTGTACTCTTTTGATTTTTGGAGCATTCCGTAACCCCACTTTGAATGATCTCTATAAAGGTGGCGATTCTGCCAATCTTTGAATGATTTGTAAAAGGGTGAAACTCCCATATAATTGGCATTGATTCACCGGAGATTTATGTATCCTCGGTTTACGATGTTTTCTATCTTCTGCTATATTTAGGTTCTATCTCTGGCGATCGAAGGTCGATTTGCCTTAGATTTTCGCATTGATTATATTCATGAAGTCACGGTTGACCCTATTAAGGTCGCCCGCGATTTATATAGGCTTATCCATCTTCTATTTGGTAATTTAATTTATCTCATCTTTGTTCGAGCTTATCTTCGAATCAGAATTCTATTTAATTAGAGTTCCTCTAAATTTGAATCTCTGATTTGTTTTGAAATCCATCTTTGAATCATTCCTTGGAAAATTGGTGGTTGATTGTCTTTTGAAAACTGTGTATTCATCGAAGTTGTTGTTTTGATAAGGATGACCATATTTATATATAAAAGTGAAATGTTTTTGATATATAAGGATTATATACCATTTTAAAATTGAGAATTTAAAGTTTTGAATGGATTTGAAATTTTGAAATTTATATAAGAAATGGTTTCATATAGAATGATTTATAACTGAAGGTTTTGAATCTGAATTTGAGTGATTGAACTCCGGCGTTTTGGAACTAGTTTTAAGATTTTGAAATAATTAATAATATGATTTGAAAGTATTTTCCGGTTTCAAATGATTTTAATGAGCTTCAAATGATTTCGAAGAAATTTCAAAAGAAGTTGAGAAAATAGAAGTCCAGAACCTACTTATGTCGTTGGAAAATAATTTCGGTGATGAATGCATGCATCATCGACATTGATTTTCGAGTTTCAGAGTGGGGGAAAGGCCACTTCGGTAGCTTTGTTATGTGGGTGACTTGTGAAACTAATTTTGATTTCAAATTCCGAAGTGTGATGTGATATTTGAAAGATATATGTATATATATTTGAACAATTTGAAATGAGCCGGTGTTCAGTTCTTGAGTTTTGGATTTGATTTGATATAACCCTACTTTTGGAATTGATTTACTGATTTGTTGGTGATTTCCAACTCTTGGATTGAAATATGATTTCTTCGACTATTTTGAAGGTTCAAGCACTTCCAAATCAAGGTTAACTTTTCAAAGCTAAGTAATTTTGAAAAGTATAAAGTATATAAGTTTGGTATGTATGTTTAAAGTATGTAGTAATATGATTTAAATAAGTTGGAACTGTTTTGTTAAGTAAATGAATAAGGCTATTTTGAAAATTTTCTAATATGAAATTTAGATTTGAAATGTTTTGAGAAGAATTTGGTCTTCAAAATATTTTGAATAAAATTTAGTTTAAATGTTTAACTTAGTAACATCTTTATGAAACTATATATTTAAAAAGTTGGAATAGATACATAAGTTGTACGTATGTTGTTTTATTCGCATAATTAAATTGATCCAAGTTTGAGTACACAAGTTCGAGGTGAATTACACCATTTCGTGTTAGGATTTTTCATTTGATTCTTGATGGCGAATATTTGATATGGATTTTGGGCTTGATTCTAGAATTCTCTATCATAGTAAATGGCTATGCAAGGAGACTGATGGTTTCTAGTCGAGAAACCATATCGAAATCCGCATTAGGGAAGTCGAATGGACAATACTAGTTCGAAAGCGAACTTGTGTGATCGAGCGAGTGATCGAATGTGATTTTGCGAAATGATGACATATGTACATCTTATATTCTAATATTATTGATATACTTGACGCTGAAATTGGAAGTTGTTGGGTTGGATATCTTTGTAATTTAATTGGAATTCTTTCTTTTATGAAAAACTACTATCAATTTAAAACCATTTTTTCAAAACTGTTTTTCTTTTATTCTTCTCAAACAAACTGTTTTACTCTATTTTACATACAAACTATTTTACAAACTATTTTATATACAAAACTATTCTAAATAAAAAAATAAAAAAAATAAAAAAATAAAAATAAAAATCTTTTATAAAGCAAAGATGTTCAATCCCATATGACTCTTCATGCAGCGAAATTGATTTTTGAAAATTTTTGATCCTTATATAAGATGGACTTTATGTAAATATAAGATGATGTTGAAAACCATTGATGTTGGAAATAAATTGTTTGACTTAAATTATATTTATTTGGAAATTTTGATTTATTTTCTAAATTTATTATTTTGGAAATTTGGGACTGAAGATATTTAATTTGAGAGAAATAATTTGGTGGAATTGTATATGATTTTGAAACTGAACTGATATTGAAACAAATTGAAATTTGAGAACCTTGTGTTACTAAATACTTGATTTGGGAGTTATCGAACTTATATAAAAATTTGGTTTGTATAAGTATGATGTTGATTCGAAAACTATGGATTTGAAAAGGTACTCAATTTGAAAAGTGAAATCTTATATAATTGAAGTCTGTATAAGTGTGATTTGATATACTATTGATTTTGGAAAGTATTTGATTTGAAAATGAAATCTTATATATAATGGACTTTATATAATTATGATATTTGAAAGTGATTTGAAAAGGTACTATATGATACATATTTTCGAAGTAAAGATATGGAAAGTGCCTTCTGCTTGATATACGCTTTGTGGCCACATTGTGGATTCATTCTATCGATATTTCTCTGATTTTTGGTTTTCTGGATATGATACTCGAGTGTCCATCGAATTCCATGGCGTTACCCATGGTCTTACGAGCGCGACTGCATAACGCAACTGCCTGGCTGAGATGGCCTAGGGGTACGGATTGTTTCCTGAGGGATCCAGGCGTAACCATTGTGTATCCTGCATTTATGTAGGTCACATTAGTAGCGAAACCGCTTGGCTGAGATGGCCTAGGGGTACGGATTGTTTCCTGGGGGATCCAGGCGTAACCATTGTGTATCCTGCATTCTACTAGTCATCATGGCGTAACTCGTAGGGCTGAGAAAGATTACAGATATGGATTGTTTCCTAGGGGATCCAGGCGTAACCATTGTGTATATGCGAACCATGGTTAGACAAAGGTTTTGTTTGTTCTTTTTGTTTGGATTGTACTTTCCATATCTATTTTTAAAAGTTTTCCAGTATTTTAACTGGGTGTTGAAACAAGTCTACTAAGTACCTGGAGAATTCTAGCTTTGCGCCTGATCAATGCACTGCCAGAGTCTGCAGGAACGAGGATAAACTTGTTAAGACATCGAGTTATAAAAGTATTTTGATAATGTGTTATATAAAGGATATTTTGATCAGTTATTTCCTTTCTAAAAGATTTTAAAGTGTTTTAAATATTGTTTACCTCTTTAACCAACAATTTTAATTAATGGCTCATCCTTGTCTTTCCCCTATTTTCCCTTCTAGCTATTCCTATTCTCCTGTCTTCTTCCTTTTCGGGGATGAAAAGTTTTGAGTGGGGGAGAGTGTAACAACCCTGTATTTTGTGATTATTTTAATCGTATATTTTAGTTACTTTTAATTGAATTTCCTGATTTAAAAACTTTATTTTATTTATTTAAAGAATAAATTTTGTTATTTTAAATATAAATTTTGATTTTGATGTGAATTAGAATTCCAAACATGACTAAATAGAATATTTTCCAGAAAAGTGAATTTTGGTCAATATGGTCAAACTTTGACTTTTAAATTTAAAATTTGAAAGTTTGAAAATTTGAATTTTATCTTTTATTATGAAAGTAAATAAAATTTTAAGAATAATGCTTTTCGTTTCGTTAAAATCTGATTAATATTGTGAAAGTTATGCCTTTTTAACTATTGAGTGTAATTTGCTGTATTTAACAAAATTGTTTATTTTAAATTATATAAATAATATTTTATTTGGTCATGTAATGTTCTAATTTATATTTATATGGGTAAAATAACATGTTATGTATATATTTTGGTTTTAAAACATTTTTCAAAGTGTAATTGACATTTTCCAATGTCAGTTGTATTCTGTTTATAATTCCTAATTTCCAGTTGCATTTAATTAAAGAAATTCTTTGTTTATTTTCTATTTTCTTAAGAGTTTATTTTATTTTCATTTACACTTCATTTTGTTCAGCATTTATTTTATTTTACTTGACTTTTATTGGTTTAGAAGTAAAGTTATAATTTTTCTAAAACTAGTGATATTCTATTTGAAATTTTTAAGTCCTATTTTGAATTTTTAAACAATTTCTTTATTCTTTTTCTATTTTCTCTAAACTTAATTATTTATTTAACTTTAGAAATTATAAATATATTATTAATTTCAAAGTTTTGCTTTAGAATATTTTTAAAATGAAGTAGAAAAATTTCCAAAGCCAATGATGATTTATTTGTAATTTTTTGAACCCTGTTTTCAATTTTTAAGTAATTTCTTATATTATTTTTCCATTTTCTTTAAAATTAATTAATTAATTTTATTTTATATTACTTTTTTCGGTTCTAAAGTCAAATTACTGATTTTATTTTGTTTTATTTGAATTAAAAAAAAAGGAAATATGAAAGAGTTTAAAATGCTTCAGAAACTGAAGTCTTTTCATCTCCTATGTCCTTTCAATTGCCACAACACCTCATTTACTTCTTTTGGCTGTGTATTACTTTGTTTGGCCATGTATTCCAGTGCTCATTCCTGAAAAAAAAACATTTGTTCCTCATTCTATTCATTTCTTGCAAAAAATTTTGGTAATTGCTACTTTTTCCTTCTTCTTCTTCTCATTTTTCATGGTTTTTGCCTTGTTTCTTGGATCCTTTTGCACTTCCTTCTCCTCATATCCACGGCCACCACCTCCTGCACCTCTTCCCTGCCATCATCACCAACTATACTCCAAGTCATGACCATGGCCGAACCCACCATGGTGACCAAACCCCTCAAAAATGCAACCTAGGCCTTAAAAATAATGTTGTGACCACTATTTGCATCACCACTTCATTTTCCACCACCACCACCACCTTTGGCCTCCACCACCACCTCTGACCAGACCACCACACACCCCTCTAGCCTCTGACCTGACCCACACTCCACTGGCCGACCCCAAACACCCCATGGCGGAGCCTCTTTGTTGAACCAAAACTCCTCTTTGTTGCCTAAAACCTCTTTACCTTCCTATGTTGTAACTTCCTCCACTTGTTCTAGCCTTTATGCCATACATTCCTATGTTCAAACCTGAGCCAAAACATCCCCTAGTCTGTGCAAGCAAATGTAGAAAGTAAGGAAAAAGTCGTTGCATTCATATTTGTTTTTATTCCAAAGTTATATCATTTCAAGGTTGCATTGAAATTTATAATTTGTTTGGTTTTGTTTTGGGTTGTAACACAAGATCTATAGCTTGGATCTCGCTCTCCACTCAAATTCTAGTTTTGTCATCGTGCTTTTGATTCCGTTGTGTCATTTGTATTGCAATCTCCAGCCATAGAGGTGAGTAAATCTCACCTGACATTTTATACTTATGCAAATGTGAATTGACAACAATTGAATGTGTAGTACTATTATGTTATGCTATAACTGCCTGTGATTATTTATGTATGATGTTAAACCTATAAATTACATGCCATATCATCTGTTACTGTTATATAACGCTATTCTGTTTATTTATATCAGTTTATCACACTACAAGTTCCCTGTAGAATAGAATCACTATGGGTTGAAATGATACATACCCGAACGGACTTTAGAATAGGGAAAAATCGTTATGGGCTGAAATGATAGGCCTGGACGATTTTTATTTATTTCATTTAACTTGGGATTGCGGGTTTGAAATGATAAAACCCAGATTTTTCCTTTGTAAATTACTTATTAAATTGATATATTATCCGTATCATTTGACTTAGGTTAGAAAAATTTATATATAGACCCGTGGTTAATATATATATTTTCTTGAAATTATAAAATATGTTAAAAATGTAAATATTACGATAATTTGATTTTTATTTTAATTTAAAATGATTTTATAAGGTGTTATTGATTTTTCTATAAATTAAAAATAGTTAAATAAATAAATGTTTAAAAGTTGAAATTTGAAGTATAACTTAACTTGGAAAATGTGAAAGTGTTTTAAAATAAAAGTTAAGTTAAGAAAATAAAATGGAATTTAAATAAAATTATGAAATGGTAAACTTAATTAAAATGTTAAGTAAATGAAATATTATAAATTTTACATTTATTTTATAAGTGAATTATTAAAGATTTGATAATTGTTTGTGAAACTTTCACTTTGTAAAATCATAAATTAAGTGTTATCTAAATGATTGTTTTTAAAGTAAGAAAATATGATTTTTATAAGTTAAAATGGATTTAAATAAATTTTAATTGTTTATGAAATTGTAGTGAAAGTTTGGAATTTAAATTGACAGCATTCCTGAAATGCTATCATTTCTAAAGTTATATTACAGCATTTTGTAAATGCTGTAATTGATATAAATGAACTAAATGGCTAAAATGAACTAAGTGCTGTAGTTGCTGAATTTAACTAAAGTTTTATTTGAAATCTAAACCTATTACAACATCTAAATGCTGTCTTTTGCTAATTGAATTATTTTTGAACATAACTTTCCGTAGCATTTTCTAAATGCTGCAAAAGTTTAAATTTCACTGTTTTAATAAATTTAAGTGAATAAATGAATTCTGAAATGGTAAGATTTTGAGAATTGAGAATTGAATATTAAATATAATAACTTCATTTTTAAATGATTTAAATGGAATAATTTGATTTGAAATATTTTGATATTTTGAAATGGATTTGAAATGATATTTGATTTCGAAGTATAAATTACCATTTTGGATTTTTAACCTCGGGATGTAATTAAATTGATGGTTTTATGGATCCTTAAAGGATGGGCGATCCCAAGCATCCTTTAAGTTATTATGCATTGCTATTATAGTTCACTTGAGTTGGTTTACATTGTATAAGTATATATGTCCTGACTCGAGTGTTTTGTGTTTTACTTTACGCTCGGGTCAGCCTGAGAATCACAACTTTGGATTCACCTTCTGGAGCTAGAGATCTGTTGGAGCTTATTTATCTATCAGTTCATCGACTTCTATTCCAGTTATTTCTTATTCAGTATTGTCTCGGTATTATTGATTTATGTATCCTGACTTCTATTATATTTATTTTGATTATGAGATTTTGTATATGTTTTGAGAGTTTGTATATAGTAGCTTCATGAACTACTATGGTATTTTATTTCCGCTACGAGTTATTCTGATATTCTGTGTCTGTGATTCTGTATTTGATTTTATTTGCTCCAAATTTTATTACGATCTATTATTTTGAATTATTCAAGTCTGACATGTGTGGATTATTGTCGATTTGAATGGTCCAAAATAGTGGGTCGTCACAGGGTTCTTGTGTAAATTACCCCAAAGAAACAATTGTTGTTTTAAGAAACTCCAACTTCTTGATGAAAGAATTTCTTTTAGGAATTATCGGTAGTAAATGGATCAAGATAAGATCCAAAGATAAAACTGATTAAAAAGAATGAAATGAAATTTACTAAGCCTTAATGGACACGGCACATTAGAATGTCTAATAAGAATTCTTGCACGTTAAAAGTAACTATGATTTTCTTATCGATGTCGAGAAAATAACTTTCTTGGTTTCCACTAAACCATGAAGAGTATTAGCTCTACCTTATGGAACAGTGCATAAATCCTAAGTGGATTCTATGTACATTATCAAAATATGATTTTGATAATTGTACCCAAAGGACTATGCTCCATCGGCCACAAATGTATCTTCAATAAGAAGATCAACGTAGTTGGAATATAGTTAGCAACAACTATGAGAATAACATCGTAAATTTCAATTGTTCAAATTTACATAACATATTCGTCATTCAATGTGGTAAAGTTAGTTTGGATTTTAATCACAAAATTATCACCTGATATGATTTTGAGTCTTGGTACATATATTCTAAATAATGATTTAGAGTAAACTATTTGCATAAAACAAGTAAAGTGTTTCAAAGTCATTGGGAGCATGTGGGTTGTGGGATAAGATCCAAGTATTGATGCGATAGTGCTGTTCACAATCATTTGAATTAAGCAAATAGTTTTCCAAAGAAATTAATAGATTGATTATCGGTCAAAATGCAGAGAAAATATGTGTCTATAAGAAAGAATATTAAGAGGTACTAAATTATTTCTAGAACCGTAAGTAAACGACATATTACTAATTGTTAATGATGTACCCATGTTAAGTCCAATTCCAGTTTAGTTGTTTGTAACACCCTAGAAAATTGAAATAATAAATTTAAATAATAAAAAGGTAAAATTAATTTTTTATATGAAATGATGAAATAATAAGTTTGTAGGCATTGAAATTAGACCATGGGACCATCCCATTGCGTTCAGAATGTCGTTTACAATCAGAAAACATATTAGACTTGTCAAATTTGGCAAAGGGGCTAAAATCTATGAAAACTTAAGCCAGTGGCATTTTGGTAAATAATTAGCATGGCATAAAACTATGAAAACTTAATTTTTCACCAATAAATAAGTTGTTAAGGCCTAAACTCTTCATTAGAAACCCTAGCCCCCATTTACAATTCAAAAACCCTAGATCTAAATACTTCTCTTCTAATATCCTCTAACAATTTCTAAACTAAACAAAAAGCAAATTAAATTAAAGAGAGAAAGAAAAAGAAGAGCAAAAACTTAAAAGATAGAGATCTAGATAAGAGACCCATAAGGAGTAATTTCAAGGGTAAAAGGAAGTGGAAACCAAATCGGTGAGCGAAGATGTATCTTCTTTCTATATGAATCTATGTATGCTATTATCTCATTTTTATAGCCTATGTTAGATTAAATTAAAGGAATAAACATTGATTTACAATATCAAATTAATGATTGCTTCAAATTATTCATTGATCGTGGAGGTTGAAACAATATCTCCAGTTGTAATTGGTTCAATGATGAAATGTTTGAAGTTGAAACGATACTCCGCTTTTTAAGAATAAATTCATAATTTTATTAAGGCACACCTAAAAATCTAGAATGAGTTACATAGATCTGCATTGAAATTGATACAAAATGAATAAATTATTAATTGGATTGATTGTTGGTTGTTTGGAGTTGAAATGACTCTCCGATTGTTTAAAATAATCAATTATCTTATAAAAATACAATGTTGAACTAAAGTAGACCACCTACATGTTTATATACATATGGACAGAACTATATAGGATTGACATTTTTATAGTAAGCTAGTAATTAATATTATGAAGAAAATGAATAAGATTGTTTTACAATAAAAATTAATCAATAATATAACTATGAAAACGAAATTAAAAGGGGTGCTATGAAAATATGATAGGTGTAGTAAACAAAAAATGAGATAAAACAAGCTATTTGAAGTCTAAAGCAAACCTAGAGCTAAGAGATAGTGAAAACCCCCATCAAAATACTCAAAAGCGCAAATCTATAGTCAATTAGATGTTGGAATTAGTAGGTCAGACGTCTGAAAATTTTATAGTGGCATACCGAAAGTACATTGAAATCTGGAATGAATCAAATTTCTGAGTTTATATTTAGACAGCTAGAATCAAAGTCAGACGTTTGAATATGATGTTTGACATCTGATTAACTGGTATTGAAATTTTGCATAGCAAACCATACGTCAGAATAGTTAGGCATCTTAATAGCTGATGCAGACACAAGTTGAACCCAGACTTATGATGGCGAATACAAATGGTTAAGGAATTCCATATTGTTTGTTCAAGCATGTGATGAAGTAGAATGAAGTGTATACACTTATATAATGTATGTACTATAGTGCACTATTTTTTGTTTAGGAATGGTATGTATGCAACGTATTGAAATGAGATACACAACAGTGTCCATAACATGTTGAAATGAGACACATAACAGTAATGGTATGTCTATAACATGTTGAACGAGACACATAGCAGGAATGCTATGTCTGTAACGTGTTGAAACGAGACACATAGCAGGATTGATATGGCTGCGGACTGTGTTGATATATGATACATAGTAGAATTAGGGTATGCTAATATTGCATGCACAACAGTTTGTATGGATGTTTTGATGGTGATTTAGCAACTAAAAATGATACAGTTGAAATGCTACGATAAATAGACTGAAAAGGACAAGAGTAAATTTATTCCTTAAACTAACACGGCATGAGTAGTCTATAAAGATATTTTATTAACATGTTAGTCATATTATTGATATATACGATCACTCATTCTCACTTACCAGGCCCCTCTATATTCCTTTACTATCCTCTATATTATGTTGAGAGGATTAGCGAAAGCCGAATGTGAAGTGGAGGCAACGAAGACGGTTGGTGGTGAATAAGACTTTTCCTTCACGAGTTATCTATTTATTTGGTAGCTATGAACCATGTAATTTGAATTATTGTTTATAACAGACGGCTATAATAACTATTGGGATTTATGGACCATATCAGATTTATGCTATGTTTCCATTATATTTTATTTCATCCTGTTGTGAGTTCTGAAAGTGTAGATGACAATAGATAACTCATTGTACTATTATACTTCATCTTAACCTAACGATCTGCCATTTACTAGTCTGAGGGTCTGAGCATCAATTAGGACATAAGATAAAAGGGTTAGAGAAAGGTCGGTTGTTACACTTGGTATCAGAGCTTAAGTTATCCAATTCATATGGGTTAAGAACGAATGAGAGAGCGTATTTGTATTTTTATCTATAAGTATAAATGTAAATAAGGAATTAAAAGAACATATGCAAGCACCTCTTTTAATTTTTGCTTGTATCCGTTATCTTATAAAGTTGGAAATAAACCCCACTTAAAGATAGTTGAGATGGAAAACAACACCAGAGTGGGTATTGGAGATGCAGCAGTGGACGTTCCGGGTTTAAATGTTCCACTTTGGTTCCGTAGGTACCTTAAGGATAGAGCAGAAGCTAACGTTAAACCAGAAGGTATTGTACCACAAAAACAAGATGTAGTTCTTGTTAATCTACATGTTATGGACTTTGCCAAACTATATAGTGAATTTCTAAGCTTGGGTTAAAGGCCTTATGTGGGGATGGAGTCTTTTATTGACACAAATGCATGGTTGCGCATATGTGAGAGGATTTTTGTGATATTGAGTCTGGATGATGCCATTAAAAGGAAGCTTGCTTCTTGGCACTCATAAGGAGAAACTCTAAACTCGTAGGATGTTATTATAGTAGAGACCAATGAAGAAGAAATAACTTGGGGAGACTACATAAGGCATTTCGAAGCTAAGTTTCTATCAGTAGTCGAGTAATGAGTGTAGTTGGAGATCCACAACAAGGAGACATGTCGGCGAAGGAGTATGTGAATCAATTTAATAAGCTGGCTAGATTTGGATTTGATTTGATAAATACATCACATAAGAAGGCTTTGAAGTTCGCAAAAGGGCTAAATCAACCTCTTTAAGATTTGGACCTTAGCCACATTCCTATGGGAGTTACTTATGAGAGTTTAGTGGAAATGGCTATGCTAAATATTGTTTCCAATGAAAAAGTGAAGGGTGAACCAAATAAGGAAGGTTAAGGAGAAAGTCAACAGGAGAAGCAAAATGAATTGGGAGTCAAAGGAGAATACAGGAGATTCAAGATGCAAAAGTTGATGTAAAAACCCTGCTTTCTACGCCATAATTATATGTAAATTTAATTAAAACGGAAACTATTTAAATTTGATATTTGATAATTAATCTTTTGAAAACAAATTATTGTTATTTAAATTTAGTTTAATAAAAGAATTTGATTTAATAGATTGAATTAAGTTAATAAATTCTTTTCAAATACTTAGTTAGAATTGAATAAATTGTTTAATTCGATATTTAAAATTTTACATGTTGAAAATAAATTTACTTTATGATAATACGATGAATAATTAAACAAAAAGCAAATAAGTATTGATTGCATGGTTATCGCAATAATTGTAAAATGAAGTGTAAATTTGTTTAAATGGGATTGAAGCATATTTATACAATAAATGATAATAATTAATATTTAAATTTAAAATGCAAAGGAAATTAATTGCAAAATAAAATGAATTAAAAGCAAAGCCAAAAGTTAATAAGGCCCAAGCCTATTTAATACATTCCCTTCTCTCATTTTCTAGACTTTTCTTTATATTTCTTAAAGTCTAAAAATCGAGCATGCCTGCATATATTTTCTGCAATGGTTTCTCAATGGAAAGAACACAACTCGGAAAGAAAACGCTTGAAAACACGAATCGAAAAAAATGTCGCAAGTGTGTGAGATCGACGACGATGATCGGGGATTCGTGAACATGCGATTGGCCGCGATGAGGCACTTGATGCCTGACAGCAATCGAAGGTGAAGGAGTAAATCACGATGGGTGATTTGAATGTGGTCGGTGTTATGGAGGACGTTGTGATCAACTTGGGATCCACGAATTTCAAGACGACGAGGTGGTCGAGTTTGGGCATGAGCGATGGTGATGGAGAACGCAAGCATGGAGGATTGACTGGTGATTGAAGTGGCTGTTGTATGGGCAGGGGCAATGGCGTGTTGAGCTGGTGCAAGCATAATTTGAAGGCATTTTTATTGGAGATGATGAAGAGACGGTAAAAGTCTTCGCCTGGATTTCGGTGAGTATACATTCACAACTATATCTATGGTTTATTGCCTATTATATATCTATCCTAATATTTCTTGAGTTGCCTGATTGAGATGTTTGTTTGGGATAGTTGATTGATTGTGATTATTGGTTGAATCGTTTGATTAGTATATTGGTTTGAGAATGATTGTTATTTGAATGTTAGATGATTGTATTGATTGAAAGTATTAATCTACAAACGGAACTATGCCGTTTGAAAATTGTGTTAAATATTATTTATATGTCGATATGTATGTATTTATAAATGACCGGAGTTTGATGGAACTTGACTCGGGCCACACGATAGATTTAAAGCGTTGATTGATTGATAAAATATTTTTGGTGCAATTTTACTCCATGATTTATATGTTTGGATATTTATTTATTTCTTATCTTAAAAAATGTTTCAAAAAGTTTTAGAAATTTATTTAAGGATTTTGAAATTTTATTGAAAGTGTTTTAGAAATAATATTATTTTAAAAAGATTTTATTATAAAGATTACTTAAATTTATTAATCTATTGAAAAGAAAGATATAATTAGTTTTAAATAATTATTTTAAGATTGTATAAATTTCTAGAAATAAGACATCTTCTACTAAATATGTTAAGTAATTTTAAAAGTTGTTGTATAAGTACAAGTATAATCTAGAATATAAGATGTTTATTATACATAATTGTTAAAATGATATATTACTATATTTGTATGATTACTTATTTCTTCCATTTTGATTTTATTATTATAAATTTATTATTAAAATTGATCTATTATTGTATATTTATTTGAAAAATTATTTTATTTTATATGACTTTTTTGTACATTTTTTTCTTGTATATTGAATTGATCTATATGAATGATTCACCGTTGAGTTGGATTTGTTTGGTATTTTATTATGATACAGTGATGACAATCTTGTTCTTATTTTATTGTAATTATTTTGGGTGACAAGAAATTAGAATAAATAGTTTAGTGATACCATCTGGTATGGAACATTCGATAACACTTTTTCGGTTATTCTTTGGACTTGTTATATTGATTAAAGAAGAGCGAGTGTGATGTATGAGCACTAAATAAATGGACTAGTAACACTCGATGGTATGAGACATTGTTGTGTTATTTATTAAGTTATTCTTTGCTTGTGGACAACACTCAATACAGGGTTTGTTGCATGTGATACTCGCTGCGTTAAGTATTTGATAGTCACCTGGTGATTTATATATAGAGCCGCATGGCGGCTATTATATATATATTCTATGTGTCTATCTACCTATGTCCAACTTCCTTTATGGTTCAAGATTATACCAGATTGGCCGATATCCACCCTAGCGGCCTGATCGTGGGATCGCGCCATAGATCCATGACACCATTGTAATATATTATATCGAATGCGCATCACGAGGTTTGGGTTAGGTGGCCCGTAGAGTAGGTGCTTTACAGCCCTTGTATCGCTGAGGCCAGCAGTCTGTTACCTATAGCGGCAAAGCAGGGTCGTGACCTTGGCTACGCATTGATGAGCCATTGGTGGATAAGAGTCACAATTTCCATCGAGGTAACTAAGGCTGTAGGAAAGAATCCGGCTATAGACATATGGCAGTAGATCCTGGGTTCCTGGAGCAGGCATACGACCATCAGTCTCCTGTCTGGTTTCTGTTCGCATGTGGTAGATAGGCATATGTGAGATGAGATTATACCTGAGGTTATGTCTAGAGCATGGTCAACCCCGTATCCTTTTTTGGTAGACGACCAGCTTATTATTTTTCATATTCGGGTATTATTATGAGTTGGCTCAATTTTCATATTGAATTTGGTGATTTGATGACGATATTTTATAATATGAGATTGAGAGACATTTTGGGCATTGCTTTTGTAACGACCTGCCATTTCGAACCATTCAAATCGACAATAATCCACACATGTCAGACTTGAATTGCTCAAAACAACCGATTGTTAATTTATATTTGACAAAACTTAGCATATACAGTAAATAAATCAATCATAGAATCACAGACACAGAGTTTACAACAATAAGCAATGGAATAGATAAATAGTAGTTCATGAAGCTAGTACAGAACATCAGAGTCTAAATTAAATACAACAGATATCCCAAATACATAGGAGTTTCTAATACAAAAGCAAATGACAAGTCTGAACATAAACAACAGAAAATAACTAAAATAACTGAAAGCTAAATAGATAGAAGATAGATCTCCAAGCAAAGCTCCAATCTCCAAAGGCGAGTCTCAAATGCTGTGACACTCATGTTGACCCGAGCATAAAGCAAAACACAAAACACTCGAGTCAGGATTAACATTCTTATGCAAGTAAATCAACTTAAGTGAAATGTCCAAGTGAAATGCAATATAACTTAAAGGATGTTGGGATTCCATCCCTTAAGGATCCAAGGAACTATCTAAATACATAGTACAATACGCTACATAGGTAATGTCAACAATAAAGTAAAGTATTAAAATAACGTTAAGGCATTACCCATATCCTCCTTAACACATTTTTATATAAATGTCGTAGTTTATACAGTACTGTAAACTACACCCAACCGGTGGGCCATCAGGGAACACTCCATAGGTACGACACAAACCAAACTCCTTGTGGGCGCGATAAGGCATATGACATGGCACGCGAGGCAATGCCCAGGGTAGGATACTACCATTTTGCGAATCCGGACTGGTGGTAACGCATAGAAGCTACTATCGTCCACCTTGGAACACACTCCCATAATCAAATCGAAGGGTGGACACTAAATCAATCACAGAGTAATAATATGGTATCGAAGAAATGTGCCCGATAGGGGGTGCGACCCCACTTGGCCCGACATGGCTCCTGTTTTAGTCACATCAAGCTGACCCGTAGGGGTCAGGGATATGTTCATAACTCATACAGATGTTTGCCAAACCGTCCTACTTCGTCTTGGATTCTCCACCACGTACACAGTTGTTAAAGTGGTTTTCGGCATTGGCAGAGAGTATGACAATATCCGATCCCGGTCTCTTTAACAACAAAATGCTTATTTCACACCGTGGTCATTTTCATTTCAAACAGTTCATACTTCATATCAAAATATCATATTCATTTCAAAATCATATCACTTTCGAAATCATATTCACTTTCGAAATCATTATTCACTTTAAATCATATTCATTTCCAAAATCATAACCATAAAGCAGATTAAACCATCATATCAAAGTATTCGCATTTAAATCCATTAAATCTAAATCATAACAGTTCCAACTTAAACATTTTGAATATCGAAAGTAGTATATATACTGGAATAGTTATACATTAAAAATAGGTTATAGACTAAAATAGTTTATATATAAAAATACTTTATATATTAAAATATTTTTTTTTATAAATTTAAAATAATATATATTAAAAGAGTTTATATCGAAAATAGTTTCAAATTAGAATTGTTTCTTCCAATTTCACAAATCAATTTAAATCAACTTTAGTTCCAAAATTCAATTTAAATCAATTTCAGTTCAACTATTTCAATTAAAAGGTTAAAGGTTCAATTCAAATTCTTATTAAAACCATTTCAATTTATATCGATTTCAAACCCAGGTTTGAACTATAAATTGAAACTACTTCAAATTCAATAGGTTTTAAAGTTTAAATATTCAAACATTTACAATAACTCAATTTGAAAATTTTAATTTATATTTCAAAATTCAACTTTAAATTTTATTTAAATTTGAAAATATTCACTTAATTTTTTGATATAACTTTTAAATAAAATATCAAATTACAAAGTTAAATTAATATTAAATATTTAGTTTCAATTTTATTTAAATTTGAAAAATATTCATTTAATCACCTTTAATCAAAATCCAATTACCAAGTTATAAAAATCTTATCTTTAAAATGTCAAAATTAATAAGTTTAAAATCAAATTTTATTTCAATTCAATTCTTAACAAATTAAACTACAAATCAACTTTAATTTATCTTCCTAACCTTATTTTATTAAAGTTATTACAAAAATCTATTTCAAAATATTAATATAAATTTAAATAAATATTTAAAACATATTATATATATATATATTTATTAGTTAAATTAAATTTTATTAAATTAAATTTATAATATTAATTATTATTAAATTAAACCCGCCGTTCGTAGCTCGGTTGGTTTGGGAGCTAGGAGATGGGAACCTAAGGACTGCGTCCGGGCAGGTTCGAATCCCAGCGCCAAACCATCAGTTGGAGTTTCAACGTTATGCATCTGTGTGCGACGACTAAATAAAAGTGGGGTAGACACACGGTGTGGTTTACTTAAGTAAGTATCAATGAATACCATGATCTTAAGGTTTCCCATGTGCTCAAAAAAAAATATTATTAAATTAAATCTTATTTTATTAAACATATTGTATAAAATCTTATTTTATATATATATTTGAAAATAATAAAATTATAAGTAAAATCTTAAAATTTACATTTTCTACTTAACTTATAATTTAAAATTTTCGAAACATATAATTTAAAAATCTAAATTTTACACATATATTAAAATAAAATCTTTATATTATATTTTTAAAATCAATATTTATAAAACGCATATTTTCAAATTTTGGAAATCATTTTAAAAATAGACCCACGGTTCCGTATATAGTTTTCTAACCTTTGGTCAAGTGATATGGATATTTATCACTTCCTTCTGTAATAATTCAAAATTTACGGGTATATATCATTTCAACCCGCGATCCAAAATTTTCAAAATCATTAAAATCGCTTGGGTTTATCATTTCAACCCATAATGATTTTCCCTAATCTATAATATCGTTTGGGTATGTATCATTTCAACCCATAGAGATTTCCTAAACTAACAGGGAACTTGCAGTGTTGGAACAATAGCATAATAATATAAATGACATACATATCAATAGCAAGCATATATCATAATTAACAATTTAAATATAATATATACAACAGGTTAAGGTGATCATATGTCAATTATCATAGGTTAACAAATTTAAATAATAACATATCATTTAATGATTTAATTACTAAACAATTCAAATCAACAACATATTCAATCGTCATTTCATGTGAAATCAATTTACTAAACAAAAGAATGTTAATCGTGAGTGATCGCTCACCTTTCGTGGCTATGAAGACAATGATAGCGAAGAAGGTACACGGAAACTCATACGGATACGGACACAACTCGGATGTGAATCCGGATAGCGACAAAGCTAGAAACTGATGCGACACTGGCCAGGACAGCGGAGTAACAAAGCATAGCTAGCTGGACTTGAATCCGAGAATCAAATATATATATATATATGTATGTAATATATATTTCACTTTTTTATGATAAAGGAGGAGGAAGGCTAGATGCTTGCTGGAGTGAACTGGGAGATGAGGCGGTTGACTTGGAGGCAGGTTGTCAAGGCGGTGGGCGGCTGACGGGGAGAGGATGGGCTGGAGATGGGGAGAGCTGCTCGAGTGGCGCTGGCGGCTAACGGTTGAAGTGGGAAAGGTTTTCTCAACTACTGGAGGTAAGGGCTTTCTGGGGAAGCACGGGCGGATCTGGGTGGTCGAGCAGGCACTGGCGGTGGAGGCTATGTCTGTGGAGAGTCGGAGGGTGGCTGATGGTCGTTCGGGTGAGGAGCTAAAGTGGGTGATGGCTGTTGATGGCTAAGCGGAGTAGGGAGCAAGGCGGAAGACTAAGGGTCGGGGAGGAGAGGAAAGGCGATGGAGCACTGTGGAGGCGGAGGGTGGAAGAGGCGGGGGATATTGCAGGGCGTTTAGGGTGGAGAGAAGGTCAGAGAGGGGCAACGGAAGCGGGTGGTGCTGCTGCTATGGGTGGGCGCGTTTTGGAGGTGTTTCGGTTGTTGGGAGGAAGGTCGCATGGGGAAAAGAGGGTGGCGGAGGCTGAAGGGCAGAGGCGGAGGCTGGGTCGGAAGTTGATTCGAGCAAGGGAAATATGGGTTTAGGTTAAATAAAGTGACGAGTAGGCTTCTCAAAAATATAAGCAACTGATATATATTTTTTATTTTTTATTTTTAAAAGCAAGAACAGATCTGAAAAGAAGAAAAGAGGGGAGAGACGAACCAGAAATTATATTGAATAGTGGGATAGCAAAGGTCAAATTATTAAATTCAGAGAATATTAAAAGTTGATGGTATTGGTTGTCTCGGGGAACAAACGAAGGGACACAGAACCCTAAATGCCCAAATGGGGAACCGATAGGCTAATCGTTTCTCAGATTTCGCCACGTACCGGACACCGAAATGTACAAATGAATATAATACAGAGATCAGCACGACGAGACGAACAAGATAGTACACAGATATGAGTGACATGACCCACCTATCAAAACTCAGTATTCGCTGCCAAACTATTGCTGAATCGCCGAAAATAAGATAAACGGAGCTAGAGCAGTTCAAATTTGGCAAAACGAAATATAACGTCTCACTCAGAAAATGGTTTACATTTTTCTGATATAAAAATATTCATTTTTCGAAAATATTTTATTTCCATCAAATTAACTGATTTAAATTTTAAATTGAAATTTCACAACTAAACAAACTTACATATTTTCCACTGAAAATCTGACACTTGCTAAGTTTAGATAGATGTATTTCAAATATCAAATTTTTGTTGCAAAAATCTTATAGTTTATTTTCATGAAATTTTTTAGTTAATTACGTTAGTTAAAATCATTAAAATTTCCAGGTCGTTACACTCTCCCCCACTCAAAACTTTTTGTCCTCGAAAAGGAACGAGATAGAAGAATAGAAGCTATAGAAAGGAAAAATAGATTCGAAATATATAGTACCAGATACAACAATTAATTCAAAACCATATAAATTTCATTTTCGAGTGTTAACATTATACATCTCATTACATATTAACATCCATTTATTATTATCTTTCTAATTAACTCACTTTCAATTAATTTACATTCAATTCAATTTATTTCATTCACAATTTATTTACATTCACCTTTTCTTTATAACTTAAGTTCATTTTCATTTTTCTTTTTTCAAAACAAATTTTATTTTATTTACCTCATTTATTTAATCTATTTGACTTCACTTTAAGTTAATTCCACTTCATAATTCAATTTCAACTATTCTTTGTAATTTACCTTTGCATCACAAACGGTTTACAAAGATATGAATTTATTTATACCCGTTTAGTTTCTTAAGTTCATATTTATTTACTTAAATAGGATTCTCTTTTTATTATTCAATTTATTTCACTTAACATATCTTGCAACATAGATTAAGTGTAAAACATTTATTATAACCACTCAATATTTATTTATAAATTCCCTTAACAAAATTTAATTTTTGGACATCTTATTACTTACATTTATATTGTATACTATTCAATTACATTCAAAAAAAAATTTCCTGGTAAGTTTTATTAATGTTTCCGAATGTAATTGAGCACTATACAAATCTACCTTTTATTTACAACATTTCTATTAAGCAAATTTAGTTTGAACATTTTTATTACTTAACTTTTCTCTTGTATAACCTTCAATTACATATTCACATTACATTTTAACTTTTTGATTGAAAACCATTACTTAACATAGAACTTAAGAGTTAAATTTCCGGTTTCACTTCAAACCATTTTGAAATAAATATATACATATATATATGTATATGTATGTATATATATATATATATATATTTTGTACATCCAATCATACTCAAGGAATTCAAATCAAATCCATTTTCCAAAACAAAAGTGTAGCAAAGCTACTAAGTGGTCTCCCCACTTTGAGACTCGAAAATGAATGTCAATGATGCTGCAGTCATCGTCGAAATTATTTTCCAGCGATTTAAGAGGAGAGTACTGACTTACTTCTTTTAAAATTCTTTGGAAACAATTTCCATTCGAAAATACTTCAAATAATATATATTTTTCAAAACTTTGAAAATCAAATTTTGAGAAGCACCGAAAATTAATCTCAGACCCTTAATTTAAATTCATTCCATTTGCATATCAGATTTATAATCCATGTTTATAAAATTTCATCTCCTTATAGCATACAACAATAGTTAATGGTCTAGGAACGTTGACAAAATAATAAATGATAATCTAGTACTATCATTTCTAACAAACAATTCATTAACCATCTAATTTCAGAAAATTATACTTTTATATATAAAATATAATCATACATAAAATTATTTCATTTACCAATTCTGAAAACAATATTGTGTCAGTTTGCTCTGATCAAGTGCTTTGGAATTCCTATCGACAGCGTTAGCTAGACGAATCGATCGAAACCCAAAATTCAAACTTAACAACTCAAACAACACAATATAAAACATTTTTATATCAATTACAAATACGTTCTCTCATAGGATGATTCAAGAATGGATTTTAGAACCAGGATATAGATTCAAATTTAGAAGGACCCTAATCAAAGAAAATTCTAAATAAGAAGATAGGCTAGAAAGGAAGATAATATAATTAAATTACAAAAGAGGAAAGATGGATAGACTTACATTAATCGCGAAGACCTTAACAGGGTCAACCGAGACTCCATTTTCAGAAACAATGTGCCCAAGGAATCAGACTTCATCCCTCCATAAATGGCATTTAGACAATTTGGCTTTCAACTGATGACTCCTAAGAGTTTGGAGAACATAGCTCAAATGAGATTCATTCCCCTTATATGACTTAGAAAAGACGAGAATATCATCAACGAAAACCAAGACAAACTTGTTGAGAACATCACGGAAAACGCGATTCATGAAATTGATGAAGAAGGCAAGAGCATTGGTTAATCCAAAGGGCATGATTAACCATTCATGGAAAACCATTCTTTGCTCGGAAAGCTGTCTTGGGAATGCTCCAGTATCAAAAAGAACACGAACAGAAAAAATCAAGAATGGATTTTAGAACAAAGGTTGAGTTCCAAAATTCAAAAGAAACACAAATCAAGGAGGATCCTAACGAAGAATTTCAAGCTCGAACGAAGATGATTTTGTAATTAATTTTACTCATTCTAGGGTATTACTACCCTATCTCTAATGAGTTTTAACTTTATATACTAAGTTTTTCCTAAACCAGAGCTCTGATACCACATGTAACGACCTGCCATTTCGAACCATTCAAATCGACAATAATCCACACATGTCAAACTTGAATTGCTCAAAACAGCCGATTGTTAATTTATATTTGGCAAACCTTAGCATATACGGTAAATAAATCAATCGCAAAATCACAGATACAGAGTTTACAATAATAAGCAGCGGAATAGATAAATAATAGTTCATGAAGCTATTACAGAACATCAGAGTCTAAAATAAATACAACAGATATCCCAAATACATAGGAGTTTCTAATACAAAAGCAATTGACAAGTCTAAACATAAACAACATGAAATAACTGAAAGCCGAATAGATAGAAGATAGATCTCCAAGCAAAGCTCCAAGCTCCAAAGGTGAGTCTCAAATGGTGGAATTGATAAAGGAGGAGGAAGGCTAGATGCTTGCTGGAGTGAACTGGGGTGATGAGGTGGCTGACTTGGTGGTAGGTTGTCAAGGCGGTGGGCGGCTAGCGGGGAGAGGATGGGCTGGAGATGGGGAAAGTTTCTCGAGTGGCGCTGGCGGCTAACGGTTGAAGTGGGAAAGGTTTTCTCAGCTACTGGAGGTGAGGACTTGCTGGGGAAGCACGAGCGGATCTGGGTGGTCAAGCAGGCATGGACGGTGGAGGCTGTGTGCATGGAGAGTCGAAGGGTGGCTGATGGTCGTTCGGGTGAGGAGCTAAAGTGGGTGATGGCTAAGCGGAGGAGGGAGCAAGGTGGAAGACTGAGGGTCAAGGAGGAGAGGGAAGGCGGGGGAGCACCGTGGAGGCGGAGGGTGGAAGAGGCGTGGGGCGTTTAGGGTGGAGAGAAGGTCGAAGAGAGGCGACGGAGGCGAGTTGTGCTGCTGCTATGGGTGGGCGCGTTCTGGAGGTGTTTCGGTTGTTGGGAAGGAAGATCACGTGGGGAAAAGAGGGTGGCGGAGGCTGAAGAGCGGAGGCAAAGGCTGGGTCGGAAGTTGATTCGAGCAAGGGAAATATGGGTTCAGGTGGAATAAAGTGACGAGCAGGCTTCCCCAAAATATAAGCAACTAATATATGTATTTTATTTTTAAAAGCAAGAACAGATCTGAAAAGAAGAAAAGAAGGGAGAGACGAACCAGAAATTATATTGAATAGCGGGATAGCAAAGGTCAAATTATTAAATTCAGAGAATATTAAAAGCTGATGGCTATTGGTTGTCCTAGGGAACAAACGAAGGGACACAGAATCCTAAAGGCCCAAATGCGGAACCGATACGGTTAATCGTTTTGCAAATTTCGCCGCTTACCGGACACCGAAATGCACAAATGAATATACTACGAAGATCAGCACGACGAGACGAAAAAGATGGTACATAGATATGAGTGACACAGCCCACCCATCAAAACTCGATATTCGATGTCAAACTGCTGCTAAATCGCTGAAAATAAGATAAACGAAGCTAGAGCAATCCAAATTTGGCGAAACGAAATATGACTCACTCAGAAAATGGTTTACATTTTTCTTATATAAAAATATTTAGGTTTCGAAAATATTTTATTTCCATCAAATTAACTATTTGAATTTTAAATTGAAATTTCACAACTAAACAAACTTACATATTTTCCAATGAAAATCTGACACTTGTTACGTTTAAATAGACGTATTTCAAATATCAAATTTTCATTTCAAAAATCTTATAGTTTATTTTCTTGAATTTTTTTAGTTAATTATGTTATTTAAAATCGTTAAAATTTCCGGGTCATTACAGCTTTATCAATACGTGACTTTACTTGAGGATGTCTCATTATTATTGATTTCGTTTTCTATGATCATGTCTTATGGTGTAGCTGATTCACCCGTTGGATATGGTGTTCTTGATTTCTATTGAATTGTTTTATATGGGTAATGACATTTTATACTAGGTTTTGTGGTGGCATGTGTATATAATATTTGGAATTGTTTAAGATATTATTCTTATTATTATTATACCCAGTATACAGAGTCCATGTATTTATTGACCTTGGATTTACATATAGTCTGACCCGTTTGTTACTTATATAATACTCGGATCAGTTAGAAACATTTCATGTACAGGGGCAATAAGATCAGCTTATATTTTCTGAGCATAGAGGGGACTATATATTTAGTATTATAGATTCTTATTTGGATTGTATAGTTTCTCGTGTGTATATCAATGTGACGTATATAGACATATATTGAACATTGTATATTATATATATTATCGTTGTGATTGACTCTGTGATCTTCGATGTTTAATGTCGATTGTGTATTATTCTGTCCAAGACACTACATGTTTATTACTTTGTACCGAGACCGTGTACATTTACGGTGAGCTTTATTTGATACGAAATATATATCGGTGTTAGTCCAATGAAATATTCATGTGTCCCATATCGCCATATTCTCTGTATTACTCGACGATATTATTTAGTAATACTCTTGAGTAGTATGAGTATAGAGGTGGGGGCGTTACAGTTGATACCAGAGCAGGTTCAGAACAATACATCGTATATAAGAGACACAAGTCAATACCTTATATAAGACTTGGAGTCCTCGTCCCCCTAGGTGTGTGGTATGTCATTGTTTATAGTTATGATAATAAAAGTATACGATGATTGCTAGGGTAATCATTTGGAGATGCACTTGTTATTTTTCTATCATATATTATCCTTCTTTCTTTTTCTTTGATTTTATTGTCTTCGAGTAAAATGGAAGTTATTAAAGGAGGTAGTGAAGGAAAGAGTTGTCGGCCGACCAGTGGTGTCGGCGTTGGTGAAGATGAATAGACCTCTATGTGGCTTTGGATAGAGTAGCCTGATTCAGTCAAGATTAGAGTGCGCAACGGATGCTGATAAATAGCTCTCCGCTAAAGGCGTTTATTTGTTTGGTTGTATTAATTTTTGTTTTCAACTGGTCTAGTCTAGAATGTGGGAATTGAGTAGGAGTTACCGCTCAAATATTTATTAACTCACTTAAATCTGGACGAAGCCAAATAATAATAGAAACCGATGGTTTATCCAAATTTGAACTGTTAGGAGATAATAAATTGTTTAAAATAATAATAATAACAACAAAAGCAGCACCACCACCACCACCAACAACAACAATATATATAATTAGAATGTGAAATGAAATAAATAAATTGAATTGAATGCTTGCTTGTGGATGTTTAATTACTTGAATGTATGATGATACTGATAGATTATTTGGGTAATGATGTAATTACCATTAATATGTAAATTTACTAAAAGAACGTATATGATTTTGTCAAAGTAAGATAATTAAATTAAATATATATACATATTAAAATACTTGGGAAAAAAACAAACAATTTTGTAATTAAATTCGTGTTAATTTGTCCGTTGAGTACTTTAAGAATTCTGGTCGATGCGCCTGACCAACGTTATCGATGAGGATTTCTAAACACTAGGACGAGACATTTGGACACGGTGTTTAAAAAATAATGTATTGAGAATTTTACAATGTTTTAAAGTTTTAATAAATTGTTTTGATTGAGTATGTATGTATATATATATATATATATATATATATATATTTGAGTATATGAGACTTCGTATGGTTTTATAAGTTATAACTTCCATTGAGGTTGACTGAGATATCGTGTATTTTGTCAAGTACTGTTTTGTGGCAAACTTGGTCTCGTTTGGTTTGCCATTTTTAGTTTTGTGTTTTCGTCAAAAAAAACGTTCGCACGACGCATGTATTTTTGAAAAACAACTGAATTGAAAAATGAAGCTAATATATAAAATAGAAAACAAATTTATTTTGTTTTTCGTGTTTAAAAAATAACAAAAGAATAGAAAACAATACATTCTCATCGTTGTCCATCCATCCCTCCGCCGTACCACCATTGTCATCGCAATGGTCTAAATTTTTATATATTTTTTCCGTTATCATCATTATTTATGAATGCTGAAAACTTAAAACAAAAAACACAAAATGAAATCGAACAGGCCCTTATGTTTCTTAAATGTTTTCGATACGATTAATGCAACATAACACAATAACTAGGAAAATCATCCTTTAGGAAAACTTAATTAACATGTTGCTGTATATGAGACTTAAAGTATATGGAAGAACCAACAATTGAAATGGACGAGTTAAGCAGAAAGCTTGGCTTTAGCTTGCAACACAGAACAATGAATTAATGATTATTAAAACATCCTCAATGTAAAAGTCTGATATTTCAAGTAAGTCGCTATCTTAATAAGACTATGTCTTTCATATATGACACCAATTCAACACATTTCAATATGAAAACATCGCTAATTTAAAATTTAACGATGGCTTGTTTTCATGTGCGAGTTTTGCCTGTTAACTCATGTCCACTTATTTTTGTTGTATAATGATGATGGGCCGATGATTGATGAAAGGTTAAATGAATAGAAGTTGATATTTGTCTTAAATATCCAAGTGAATCGTAGTAAAAAAAAGGGAAATTAATTTAAAGGACAAAGATTGATATATTTTTTGCCCCAAGGACACAACCTCAATATTTTTACCACAAAACTATTCATAAGGACAACAAAACTGCTACCAAGCTAAAAACTGATACCTAAAAACTGCTACCGGTAACTACAAACTGATACCTAAAAACTGCTATCAATGACTAAAAACTAATACCTAAAGAAAGTTGTTGTAATGACCCAAGATTTTAGGAATTTATTCTGAAAAATATAAATGAATTCAAAATAATTTTTGAATAAATTTTGAAAGGGGATTGATATAGCTTGATAGTGTATCAGTATGTGTGTACATGTGTGCACAGGAAATGCACATGAACTAAAGCTAAAAATCCCTGAACTCTAAGAATAAATACATATTGATATGTATGGGAATATATATATATATATGTAGATTAAATCCTTAAAAGCTGTATGCATAAGCAATATATATATATATATATATGTAGATTAAATCCTTAAAAGCTGTATGCATAAGCAATATATATATATATATATGAATGCTACTGAGTATTTTTGAGTGTACATGTACATGTGTGTGTCAGTACAAAATAATGTATAAATATATACAGATGAGTATACTAATTAATTTAGTAAGCTTTATATACATATATACACACACACATATATATATATATATATATGTTAATAAGGTACTAGAGTTCAAATCAGCAAAATAAAATATACCAACATATTCTAAAGATGGGCAGAAATAAAAAGAATGAAGATATAAAAAGGACTAATCCTCTTATAAATAAATGAAGGAAGTACATGCCATTTACATAAAAGCTAAAAATAGAAAAAAATAAGATAAAACAGAGAAATACTTGGTATAGGCAGAATTAGGAAGAGTATTTGATAAATAATAAAATCAAGTCACACTTTTAGCATGATAGTAGACAAAGGAAAAAGCATTTTCTGGAAAAGCAAAAATCTGAAATTAACCAAAAAGATATAACCACTTTTCTCTTCACAAACTCAAGCCGGGGAGGGTAAGATTTTGGGTTTGAAAACTAAATACAAATGGCATAATTTCTGATGGGTAAAAATGTCTTTAGCTAGTGCCTTAAACCCTAAGAAAAACCCTGCATAAATAGGCAGTGAGAGGAGAAACCTTCTTCTTCCCGGATAACTCTTGAGAAAAATATATAGATATTATATATTTATAATACAAGTGAAGGAAAGATTTGAAGGCAGAGGCTTACCAGTCAACTAGGAAGTGAAAGAGAGCTAGGTGAGAAAACTCACTCAAAATCTAAGGCAATACGTCCTAATGTAGGCAGCCAGTTATAAGTAATTTTCTTAAAAGTGTATTTTCATATGTGAATGCTTATCTGTGATTTTTAAAACTGAAAATGTTTTGATTCTCTTTGGTTGTTCTACTTGTTTATTTATAAGAAAGTTTTATGTGTAGTTAGTATACATATATGTTTTATGAACCCAGATCTCTGATATGTAAATGCTTAGGAACATAAACAAATACCCAGGAAAATAAATGTTGAATATAGGCAAGTAGTATTGGTTTTGGCTTAACTCAGAGAAATGAAAACATATTGAGCTGCAATATACTCATGTATAAGTGCTGAGGCTTGAGACAAAAAGGAATTAGGAGTGCAATAGGGTTGCCTATGTGCTGATGCTCCTAATTCAATAAAAATGTATAAAGATTCATACACATAGCAAACAAATTTTGTGGTTCAGTGAAACTTGGTCAATCTAAGTTTAACTCAAGCACAAATACTTGCAAAAAGGAAAAACTCTCTTAAAAGCCATAAGCCACTGTTAGTTGCCTTTACTTCTTTAAAGTACCAGAGAATATGTATGCAGATGTAGAGTCCCATTTAAATAGATAACAATGTCTGTTTGCCTAATTATCTCTGTTTGGTTGTGATTGATATGAGATGCCATGATATGGATGTTTTAGTTAGGGAAATGGATCACTGATTGGTTTATTCCTGAAATATCAAAAGAGTTATTATTAACTTAAAACCTGATTAGGAAATGGGGGTCAAGAACACTGCAGGAATGACTTGTTTTCTTGAGTAAAACAAGTTGACACATGGCTTGTTTAAGTCCTGAGATCTGTGTAATGGAGTGAATTAGTCCATTACAGTGTGTCCATTGATTCAATTAATTGCAGATGAGACCAAGATAGATAAATATATATCAAGATAAGAGAATTTGATATAAAGAGGAACTAGAGTTTTCCTGGAATGAAATCTGGATTGTGCATAAATGATTTTATTCATTTTGGGTGATTTCCTTGTTGTATGGATGTTTATTTGATTTATGATTAAAGTATATGAAAGTATGAAAGTACCATGTTTTTCTTGAGGTTCCTGGAAGGACAGATTAAAGCGTGCACCTTCACACTGACACAGAACATGCACACATGAATTACTTGCTTTCTAAAGGCAGAGTTATATATATAACTATCCATGTTAACTTTAACTTGACTTTCAAATTGTTTTAGTGGATTTTCTCATACCAGACATGTGTCTGACCCTAGTGTGCTATTGGCATATGGGGTGTCCCATTTAATATGGGGCAGCTTCAAATGCATTTTCAGGGATTGCAGCAACTAAGTAGGAGTAGAAGCAAGGCTTTGAGAAGAAGATTATAGCATGCTAAACTTAGTTAGATAAGAGCCTAGATGTTGAAATCTGCATGTATTGATAATTTAAATTGCTACTTGTATTAAGTGTTGAATATTGGATGGATATTTTGTTAAGTATTTTGTTAAGAGATTGACTTGTATCTGGAATCTATAAACCTAGTTAAATATCTGATATGTTAAAGAAGTTAATCAAAATTATGTAAGTGGATTTAGCAAGAACACTATGTTAAAATTGAATGATTACATTTTATAAATGTATTAGTCAATCTTGAGTCTTTAGAAAGGATTTAAGTTTTGGGAAATCTGGATAGTTGGTTCTCAGAAGAAAAAAAATTAAATGGTTTATCTTTCTACCATGGCATATGTATACAAAAGATAATAGGCATAGGTTGAATGTTTTTATATGACTGCAAGGTTTCCATAATTTAACTTGTTTTATACAAATGTTTCATGCCTTATTTTTAAATAAAGGAAGAATCTGTAATATGGGAGTTGAAAGCCAGATCCAAAATAGTTGCAGTTATATACACACATAAACATGTTTTGTACAGATATTAACACACCCTTTCCTTTGTATTTGTAATAGGAATCTGAATTTCACTCAGATTTTAATCAAATGCATTTTAAATTCCAGACAGATTTTATAAGAAGAAAATCAAACATAGATAATGATAAACACTTCTATCATTTTCAGAACCAAAGCACCAGACCCTTAATTTATAGACAATCATAACACATTTATCTGGTTTCTAGAATTTATACTCCCTAGAGAATTTAGCCAGGTATCAGAAGTTTAAAAATATATATATAGGTATTCATGCATGAATGGAATTTTTATTGCATATAACACTGAACTATGTGTGGATTGATTAAATTCAATCAATCCAATATCCTCTTGTTTTCCAGAACTCTGATTCAAACAAGAGAGGCATATACATCCTCACATGTATGTGCTTATCTTTGTGAATGTACTAATATATTTATATTGGTTAATTATTTTGATCCTGGATATATTTTGTTTATTGGAAAAAGAAAATGGCCCTGGGAAATATATTTGTAATGAATGATATATCTATATATCATCTCTGTAAAAAAAATCCTTATGAAATTAGGGTAGAAATAGGAGGGTCATTTCATTTGGTATCAGAGCTATGTTATTCAACATAGTAGAAGTAAAGATCAAGTTCTTAGATAGAAATAAAATTTAAAGGAACTAAATATATATATCAATGTTTTCAGTGTGAAAAAAAAAACCACTGAAATAATAAAATTACCAATCAAACTAACCAGCTATGTAAATTATTATTAGCAAACTATGGTAGGGAGACCACCAAATCAGGGAGCAGGATCTTCCCATGCACCACCAATGGTCAATCTGCAAGACTTGGTGAGAGCATTTAGGGATGGGGCAGGACAAAGGCAAGAAAATCCCTATGAAGAACTCTCAAAATTACTTAAGACATATACTCATTTAGGAGGCAAAAGCTTTGAAGGGACAGAGAGTATCATGGAAATTCAAACATGGTTGAGAACATTGGAAAGAATTTTCAATGACATGCAACTTGATGATCAAAGAAAGAGGCAAGTGGCTTCAAGACAGCTAAAAGGAGTAGCTTTAGGCTGGTGGGAAGTAATCATTGCAGGAAGGAATGAGAATGAAATCACTTGGAATCAATTCAAAGAGATGTTGGAAGCAAGGTTTGTACCAATATCAGCAAAGACTACCTTGCTAGAAGAATTTATTAGACTTAGACAAGGAACCATGACTGTCACAGAATACACTCAAAAGTTTGAGGGGCTTTCCACATATGGAGCAATGCTTGTGGCAGATGAGGCATCCAAAAATGATAGGTACATAAAAGGTTTGAACCCAGGACTTAGCAAAGCCATGTTACCCTATGCAGACAGGACTTTTGACCATGTGATAGACTTAGCTTTGAGGTTGGAACAGCATGACAAGGAAAGGGAGAAGTTCAGAAATTTTAAGAACAATAATACCAAGAAGGGTAAGGGAAGGTATCACCCTTATGATAAGAAGAAGGAAGAGGCCAGTAGCAAAGGCACTGGAGATGTCAAAGCTAAGGAAACCAAGAAGAAAATTGTGTGCCATCAGTGTGGAAAGGAGGGGCATATCAAGCCTAGGTGTCCAGAATTGAAGGGAGGAGCTTTCAAGTGCTATTTATGTGGGAAAGAGGGGGCATATGAAGAGGAATTGTCCTGAGTACAAATAGCAAGGAAAATTGGCAAATTTGGAAGGAAAAGGCAAAGCCACAGTGGAGAGTAACACTGAAAACCATAGCCAAGTGGAAGGTACATTACTTATTTGTACCATACCCATAGCAGTAGTATATGATACTGGGGCAACTCACTCTTTAATTTCTTATGAACTAGTTAAAATGCTAAAACTGAATTGCATATTGGTTGAAACCCCATTGCATATACAAAGTCCACTGGGGAGTTCTAGTGTTTTAAATATGATTTGTGTGGATGTGGAATTAAACATAGGAGGAAATATTTTTATTTCCAATTAATATGTTTTGAATTACCCAAATATAGGTGTTATATTGGGGGTAGACTGGTTAAGGCAATTTAAAGCCATAATTAATTTAGACTCATCCACCATATCATTGCAAAATTCTAGAGGTCAGAGAATCACAGTTTTATGTGAAGTAGCTAAGGAAGGAAAACTATATCATTTAGTTGACACAGAAAAAGATTTCATTGAACTAACCATTGAAGAAATTCCCATAGTCAATGAATATTTGGATGTGTTTGGTGAGGTCAAGGGTGTTCCACACCATAGACCAGTAGAGTTCCAGATCAATCTAGTTCCAGGAGCAAGCCCAGTGATTAAAAAGCCAACTAGAATGGGCCCAAATGAACTAAAAGAATTAAAGAAACAGTTAGAAGAATTGGAAGAAAAGGGTTTTATAAGACCAAGTAATTCTTGCTGGGGAGCACCAGTGGTATTTGTTAAGAAACAAGATGGCTCCTTAAGACTCTGTATAGATTATAGAGAATTAAACAAAGTAACTATTAAAAATAAATACCCATTGCCAAGAATAGATGATCTTTTTGATCAATTAGCAGGGGCAAAAGTATTTTCTAGACTAGATTTAGCATCTGGTTTTCATCAAATGAAGGTGGAAGAATCAAGCATCAAGTACACTACCTTTAACACTAGGTATGGGTTGTATGAATTTTTGGTTATGCCATTTGGCTTGACCAATGCACCATCATACTTTGTAGATTTAATGAACAGAACTTTTAGAGATTATTTAGACAAGTTTGTGCTTATTTTTATAGATGACATTTTGATTTACTCCAAAACAGTGGAAGAACATAAGCATCATTTGCACCTGGTTTTGTCTAGATTAAGGGAAAAAGATTTAAAGGCAAAATTTTCAAAATGTGTATTTTGGAAAGAGGAAGTACATTTCCTTGGCCATGTTATATCTGCCCAAGGAATTTCTGTGAACCCCAATAAAGTAGTGGCTATTCAAGCATGGAAGAGGCCAAGCACTGTGAGTGAAGTGAGGTCATTTATGGGGATGGCAGGGTATTATAGGGGTTTATAAAGGATTTTTCAAAAATTTCTGCACTACTCACTAACCTAACCAGGAAGAACCAAGCTTTTGTTTGGTCAGAAAAATGTGAAAAGTCTTTTGAACAGTTGAAGGAGGCATGGGTGAATGCTCCAATTTTAAAGGTACCTCATGGAAATGAAGAATTAGTTGTATACACTGATGCTAGTGGATTTGGCTTGGGTGCAGTGTTGATGCAACAAGGCCAAGTCATTGCATATGCATCCAGACAACTTAAACCCCATGAAGTAAGGTATGCCACACATGATCTCGAATTAGCAGCTTTGATCTATGCTTTAAAACTTTGGAGACATTATTTGTTAGGCACAAAGTTTGAACTTTACACTGACCACAAGTCTCTAAAATATTTATTTTCACAAAAAGATTTGAACATGAGGCAACATAGATGGGTGGAGTTCTTAGCTGCCTATGATTTTGACATACTCTATACACCAGGCAAAGCAAACAAAGTTGCAGATGCTCTAAGTAGACAGCATGCTAAATTGGCTATGATAATGATAGAAGAATTTAAGGGCTTGTCTTTGCTAACTGAATTAGAAATTGGGGAGAATGGTTGTGTGCACATTGATGAGCAGATGCATGGTGCACAAGAAGATAAAGGGAAGTTAAGCTTAATGACACTTCAACCAGATTTAATTCTGAATGTGACGACCCAGAATTTTTGTATATTTGAAATTGGAATATTTAATTAATTTTAAATATTCAGAGGTTAATTATAAACTTAAATTTCAAATATCGCTGTTTATTGAGTAATTTAGTAATTAAATTAAATTTATTTGAAGTTGGGTAAAATAATAAATCTGGTATTCTAAGCTAATTAAAAATATTTTGAAGGCTTGAACAATTCATATTAATAATACAAAGGTAATAGAACTTTTAAAATTGAATTTAAAAGTGTTTTGTTCAGTTTTAAAATATATCGTTTAAATTGAATTCAAAAAATAGCCTTCCGAGGCACAGTCTCGGAATTCGACGAAACCAGTTCCATTGGATCCGTAATATTGTATTATTATCGGATTTCAAGTTTCGTATTTTTTGGAGTTGTTGTGTAAGCGTACGATTGTAAAACGCACTGAAATTTATATCGAGACGTATAAATTCAAATGATAATTATCTATATTTTTGATGGGCCAGATATTTTTGTACCAGAACCTTCTCACCTTATCTCAGAAGTACTGTAGTTTCTCTTCTTCAACACGCCAACATTTCCCTTATCTTCTCCCCTCTTTCGTTCGATCTTCAAATAAAATTCCTCTTTTTCGAACGAAATCCTCAAAAATCTTTAAGTCGATTACCGTTTAAAAATAAAAATCAAGAGAACGAAATCATTTTTTTCGTTCGAAATCAGAAATTCAAAATGGCTGCTCCCTCTGTTTAGCAAATCGAATTAAACAAACAAAACGAACACAAATTCTCGTTCATCGACTCGAGTTCGACGAAGTAGCAAGGGAGGGCTTCGATCGAAAGGGGGTTGTGCTTCCTTGTCTTCAGTTCTACTCGAATTCAGGCCGGAGACGCTGCGACGAAAAAGGAGCTCGCGAGACCGACGTGTCTTTAGGCGATGGTGGTTCGACATCGAGTAGCCAAGGGCAGAGCAGCTAACGAGAATCGCGATTTGGGGTTGTCTCGCGATGAAGCACATGACTGTTGGTGGTTTACATGTCGAGTCGAGTGAGGCTTTTCGACTACTGGGGACTGTCGCGAGCGAGGAGGAGCAGTTGTGGTGGTTTCTGGGAGTACTGTGGCCTACTACGGTGAATCGCGAAGTATTCCTTTCTCGAAAATGGAGGAGGCAGCGAGGTCTGGGTGTGTGCTTACTTTCGTCGTCGTTCGTCGGAATGACGTTCGCTATCTAGCTCGTGAGGGAGTTTACTAGGAGCATGGCTTTGCTGTTTGCGATCAGTGGTGAGGCCGGGGTGTTGTTAGCTTTGAGGTAATTCCCCTGTCTGCTTAAATTTATATATATAACATATCTTTGAATTTTAAATGGGCAGAAAACATTAACTAAGTTAGTAACGATCATTGGAATTAAGTAAATTTAATTAAAAAGTGATAAGTTGATTTTTTCGAAGTTTTTTAAGTAATTAAATGAATTTATTCTAGGATGAAATTCATATCAGAAAATCCAAGGCAATATTGGATCAGATTGCAAATTTAAAAGGGGGCAAAAGGTGAGTTAATCTCACTCAGTTTAATTTTATTTAAATTTAATTGGTTAAATCTAAATATGGATGAATGATTGCATTGATTGATTTGATTGATATGGTATATAGTAGTATATACCAATATATATATATTGGCATATGTATATATTGGAGTTGTTGATATTCTCGCATAATAGCGGATGATATTTTATAAAACCCATATACCGTGATATTTCACTTTGAAGTGAAATTGGTATTGTGCTAACATCTGTAGATGCAGGGAAACAGGTTGGAGGGATCCAACTGGATTCCTCAAAATATTTAATTCTGTTTAAATATTCTGTGATATGTTTGTTGATATCCTGTGATGATTTATATTGGATAATCTGGTTGGATTGAATTTCCCAGTATAATGAGTTATCAAAAGAAATTGAATTGGATTTTTGGAAAGAAATAAAAGAGTAAAATTCAAGTTAAATAATTCTAGTGAATTCGAATAAATTAAATAAGGAATTGTAAAAGAAATAAAGAAATTTCTTAATTCGAACAAATATGGGGAAAGAGGATTTTGAATTTAACAGGGAAGAAATAAATCTTTAACTAAAGTGATATTATCTAAAATATAAAAGGATTGATTTTATTGAATTTAAAGATTTAATTTAATTAAAATATTAATTGAAGAAGTTTGGAAATCCGAAATTGGTATTTTAGTTAAAAGGGTTTTAACTCATAATAAAGAAATAAAATATGAAAGTTAATGTATTTGAAATAATTGAAGTAAATAGGGAAATTTATTTCAAAGTGAAGAAAAATGGAAATCAATTGGAAATTGATCTAAGTGTTTAAAACTTGGATTTTTAAAAGAGAATGAGGTTTTAAAATCTATAAACTGGGTTTATGAAGTGAAATGAAATATCGGTGGATATTTTAAATATAAATTCAAGGTGGGAATTTATTGAGGAATGTAAATGTGTTTAAAAATAAATGGTGATTTATTTTTAAAAGATATGGAAGAAAGTGTATTCCCTGGATAGCCAAGTACGATTTCAAAGAAAATTCTTAAATATAAGTTAAAAGTTTCCATGTTGTTTAAGAAAGGGATGTTTAGAAATTTATTGTTTCTAATATTTAAATTCTAAAGTTAAATATTTTCAAAATCTATTATCGTAATAATTATTTAAAGGGTGATTAGTATTTTATTTAAAAGTGGGAACTTAGTTTTATATTTTATAAAGTAACCTCATTTTAAATATTCACAAAAGTATTATTTTTAATTAAGTATTAAAGTAGTTTTCCAAATTTAAAGGTTAAAGTATATTTATTTTTGGTGTTTTTAAATTATTTTAAAATTAAGAGTATTTTGTACTTGGTGATTCAGTGGAAATAATTATTTGGGAAATGTATTCCGTAAGCGGAAACTGTTTGAAATTGTTTTCAAATGAGCTTTGAAAATTGGAAATATATCTTGGAAAGATATTTGGGCAAATAAATAATGTGGGAAATTATTTATTGTGTGATGGTTGCTTGTGGATGTTAATTGATAGTTAAATAACCGACTATCAATATTGGCCGAATGCGCTGATCGTTTCGAAGAGACCGGGATCGAGTTTCCGTATACCGGGATTCTAGGTCTGGAGACTCGAATACCACTTCGATTCGGTTTGTACGTTTCGTGTAACGTGTTCAGAGTCGAAGATGGAGCAGTGAAGTGCAAGGGCTAGTCGCTACTAATCCTGAGGATATTTCCAAAATGGATGTAGTAGGAATAGTGCCTTCGGTTCCGTTCGAACACGGGACGGACTTGTATGGACGAATGCTTGCGAAACATCGTCAGGTGGACGATGGGCATTCAAAGTGAAATGTTCTGTAAAGGTAACGTTTAGCCTCAAGCCTCATTAACCGGGAATGACTGAAAATCAGGGGTTATGCAGCAAGGCTTCGTGGGTAGCGCCCACTGGAGAGTATGGTCATCCCTGTCTAGATGTCCCTTTTATTTCGGCTTAGTGGTGCGGTTGCTGATCCCAACCGTGGGGTGATCATATTCGGAATTGCCCATAGGTGATTCCGGTCTTGTGTTGCAGGGGAGCGGGCGTACTCCTCGGTACTGTGATCTAGGCCACGTACTGTGACAGGTGGTACCCCAGTGCCTAGTCATTCGTTGGAAATCCATTCTCCCTACGTGCCTTGTACGGTATTTGTTTGTATACCTAGTATGCTGGAATTTAATCATGTAACAATTTCAGCTATTTTAATAAGTATTTGTGAATAGACACTATTATAATATTAGAGGATTTTTATAAAAAGTGTTTAGCTATCGTAAGGTAAAAACCCGGCATGTTTATTTGTGGCGTGGTCTTACGAGATGCTTTTATTTTCAAAGGATTTTTGAAATTTTAATAATCAATTGAGTGTGATTTTCTCACGCTGGTATTCCAGACTGACTCGGGTATTGTTTTATATGATGCTCGGGTCAGACCGAGATAAACAGGTTCAGGATATGATGCTGTGAAGCTCAGGGGACGAGCTGGATGTCGAGACGTATTTTCCGTACTTGCTATTATTTTTCCGCTATGTATTCAGTTGTATGTTATGGATGTTGATGTACTCTGATGATGTATTCTGATAATGTATTGTATAAACAGATATAGTTTTTGATTTGTGTAAAGATCTGTTGATATATATTATATTTTATTCCGCTGCGAAGGTTAGATTCTGATGTTTGTTTTCTATTTTTCTTCTTCTACCTCTTCTTCTTAACTAAAATGGTTCGATTTTCCGGGTCTGGAAAGTCGGGTCGTTACAGTGGTATCAGAGCTTAGGTTGGCGATAACCTTGGCTCTGGTGGAAATTTTGAGTGTATTAATAGATATGAGCGCGTATTTGTTAGTGAATATAAAATGGTTTTATATTGTGTTGGTTGATTTATTGAGTGGCATATGAACCTTCGTCAGCTCAGTCTGCGCAACTGTATCGAAGGGGTTTCTAAACACTCGAATAGAACAATTCGACACAATATTGTTTTGAAATGGGTAGATGAAATAATTTTACCCGAAAAATGTATTTTGATATAAAAGAAATATTTCTTTAAATTATTATATATTTGGATGTTTGGATGAAAATATTCTGACAAATTAAAATTGAAAAAAATATGGTAAGATTGTAAAATCAGAATGATTTACTTAACCAATGGATATTTGTATAAATATGAATTGTACAAATGAATTATAACTAAAAATTTGATTTAATCAAACGGTAAATTTAAACCCTGGATATTTGGAAGTGTTTTCAAAGTGTTTTGAAGATAAACACAAGCATTATTATTTTGGAAAGTATTTCTGGAAGGAAAATTGTTTCAAATAAATTTTTGAAAGGGATATAGCAATAAATTCATTTCAGTTGCTGGAAATAATTCGGAGGATGACGGCCGCACCTTCAGAATTTATTTTCGAACTCCTGAGTGACGAATTGCTGCCAAATTGATTTATTCAGAAAAGCTAGTTGTTTTTGAAATTTCCAAAGGAAATTTGTTGGAATTAAAAACCAGGATTGGTTTAAAATTTTGAGAAATGTGATTTGGAGATGTTGGAGGTTCCAAAATAATTTGAAATTAAAAGCCGGGGGTTCCAAAAAGGGGAAAGGTCAAAATGAAATTGACTTGGATTGAAAATTTTTGACTGGATGAAAATTAATTAAATAAGTTGAAAAATGATATCCAGTCGTATTTGAATAAAATTGAGTTAAAATGAATCAAATTAATCCAGTTGTATTTGGATTGTTGGAATCAAATTGAAATAAATTGTGATGTAAATGTTATTAAGAGAATAAAATGATTTGGTTGAAGTTAAGTTAAATAAAATTTAATTGTAATTGTATTTGAGTTGTGGGATAAGGATCAAAATAAATTTGTTAGTTATTTCGGAATGGAATAAAATTCAAACCTTGAGCTATGATAATAGATTAAACTCGAGAAAATTAACAAAAGTGATTTTGTGAATAAGGATTAAATATCGAATTGTAAAATGGAAGTAAACTAATTTGGAATAAATTAGTAAATCAAATATGTTAATGGAATTTGGATTTGGTAATAAAAGTGAAAGTGTGAATGATCATTGGAATTGGAGTATATGAGTGATAATTTGAATTGTAAATAATTGCAAGTAAGTAGAAATGGATTGAAGTAGACTTGTTAGTAATAAAATACAATTCAGAAATAAATTATCAAATGCGGATTAGAATTTATATTGGATTCAGTGAATTTACCAATTAAATTATAAGTGTAATGGAATTAAAATAAATTGAATTGGAATCAATTCAAATTGGTTGTAAAACCCAAATAATCATTTATTCATATGGATATGGACGAGGCTGCATTAAATAAATCGTCGTTTGACGTAAACAAGGAAGTTAAAATTCTATAAGTTGATAGAAGTTAAATAGATTGATTTTGAGATCAACTGAATTAAATATGAGCTTGTTTTGCTAAAATGAATCGAATGTGAGAATTGAGTTGTAAACAATTTAAATTAATGGTGGAACCCTATAAATTGCTTATAAGTGTTGTTTAACTTGCATTGCTTATTAAAACGCTTATGTTGCTAGTTAAATATGAAAAATGTTGTTAAGTTGCATGATTTTGGCACTTACATCTTTAAATTAAGTAAGTACAGGTTCGGGAAAGCCGTATAGCTGATTTTGGGTTGCACAAATTGCTAAATAATAAGCCGCTTGCTTTAAAATGCTAAAAATGAGGTACGCTTACGCAAAAGAATTCAAAATAGGAAATATGAACTGTTTATATTGATATATTGTGATTTCCGGCCTGAGGCCGATGTATATATACATATTTGTGCATCCTGCGATATCGCAGAAGTCCCTCCGTACAAGGGAGACTTTGCCAAAATTTTCCGTAAATTTTGGGAGTTAGAAATTTTTTGAGATTTTTGAAAATTTTCATTTAACGACAAATGATTTAAATTGGTTAGCAAATGAAATTGGAACTGGATATTGGAATCTAATTCAAATGTAAATGTAAGGATAAGTGAAATTGAGGGAACTAAAGAAGTGAAGTTTGCGAATAAACTGTTAATTGAAATTTAAATTAATTAGTAAGTGCAACTAATTAAATATTCGGGTGAAAGCCAAATTGAAATCAAATGGAATAAGTATTTATATTTGAAATGAAGTGGTAAATTGAAGTAAATTGAAATTCATATGAAATTGGAATTCGATTTGAATATATACACTTCAGTGATGAAGAAGTAGATAAATATAAGAAAAATTTATTTTGAACTTAAGAATTGAAGAATGAAATTCTTAAGAAAATTTGTAGTGGAAATATACTTAGTAATTTTGGAATGGAAAAAATACAATATATATATACTAAGTGAATAGTTGAATGAAGACTAAAACTGAAGTTGTGAAATGGGATAGTTGTGAATAAGGGGATAACAATAAAAAAGGAATGTGAATAAAAGAGAATTGATATAATTGGTAATCAATTGGAATTTATACGTAAGATGTACGTATATTATTTTATTCGCATAGCTATTTGGTCCAGGTGTCGAACACAAAATTTCAAGATAGATATATCGATCCGAGTTGGAATTTTTCACTCGATTTTCGACGGCGAGCCTGGATATGGATTGTTGATTGATTCTGGATATTCTCTATCATAGTTTGTGACTATGCAAGGAGAATAACGGTTTCTGATCGAGAAACCAGATCTGAGTCCGCACTAGGAAGTCGGGTGGACGATACTAGTTCGGAAGTGAAATTGTGTGATCGATTGAGCGATCGAATGTGATATTGCGTACGGATGATATATGTGCATCGTACGGGCTTAAGTAAAACAAATGTTGGAAATTTGTAAAGGAAAGTATAAAATGACTTTGGAATTGTGATTGAATATTATTGCTTAGTAGAATATACAGGTGTCTAAAAGCAATGGATAAATTGGGATTTTGATTTTAGAAGATAAAATTTAATGGCCCGACAAAAAGGTATGTATTTGAATTTCTGTATGAAATTTGATTGGGTTTTGGATCCAGCCACTTGGCTTTTTGTTTTCTTTTTGAGATTGGGGGGCCGTAGAGCCATTTTGTAGTAGTACCGAGCTAGCCGCGCAAAGGAGACGCTGGCGAAATTTTTCGAAAATTTAGGGAGTTAGAAAAATTTTGGAAAATTTTGATAATTCAAAGATTTGAATTCAAATTTAAATTTGAATGGACAAGTAGGTGGTATGGGTTGAACTTATGAATAAGTTTGGGAAGTTAAAAGATGATTAGTGTATCATTAATAAAAGATTGTTTGGGTATTGTTAATACTGTTTGAATTTGGGAAATAGTTAACGGGGATTGAATCATTCTTCCTAACTAGAAATTTCGGGGACGAAATTCTTTTAAGGGGGGAGGAATGTGACGACCCGGAATTTTTGTATATTTGAAATTGGAATATTTAATTAATTTTAAATATTCAGAGGTTAATTATAAACTTAAATTTCAAATATCGCTGTTTATTGAGTAATTTAGTAATTAAATTAAATTTATTTGAAGTTGGGTAAAATAATAAATCTGGTATTCTAAGCTAATTAAAAATATTTTGAAGGCTTGAACAATTCATATTAATAATACAAAGGTAATAGAACTTTTAAAATTGAATTTAAAAGTGTTTTGTTCAGTTTTAAAATATATCGTTTAAATTGAATTCAAAAAATAGCCTTCCGAGGCACAGTCTCGGAATTCGACGAAACCAGTTCCATTGGATCCGTAATATTGTATTATTATCGGATTTCAAGTTTCGTATTTTTTGGAGTTGTTGTGTAAGCGTACGATTGTAAAACGCACTGAAATTTATATCGAGACGTATAAATTCAAATGATAATTATCTATATTTTTGATGGGCCAGATATTTTTGTACCAGAACCTTCTCACCTTATCTCAGAAGTACTGTAGTTTCTCTTCTTCAACACGCCAACATTTCCCTTATCTTCTCCCCTCTTTCGTTCGATCTTCAAATAAAATTCCTCTTTTTCGAACGAAATCCTCAAAAATCTTTAAGTCGATTACCGTTTAAAAATAAAAATAAAAATCAAGAGAACGAAATCATTTTTTTCGTTCGAAATCAGAAATTCAAAATGGCTGCTCCCTCTGTTTAGCAAATCGAATTAAACAAACAAAACGAACACAAATTCTCGTTCATCGACTCGAGTTCGACGAAGTAGCAAGGGAGGGCTTCGATCGAAAGGGGGTTGTGCTTCCTTGTCTTCAGTTCTACTCGAATTCAGGCCGGAGACGCTGCGACGAAAAAGGAGCTCGCGAGACCGACGTGTCTTTAGGCGATGGTGGTTTGACATCGAGTAGCCAAGGGCAGAGCAGCCAACGAGAATCGCGATTTGGGGTTGTCTCGCGATGAAGCACACGACTGTTGGGGGTTTACATGTCGAGTCGAGTGAGGCTTTTCGACTACTGGGGACTGTCGCGAGCGAGGAGGAGCAGTTGTGGTGGTTTCTGGGAGTACTGTGGCCTACTACGGTGAATCGCGAAGTATTCCTTTCTCGAAAATGGAGGAGGCAGCGAGGTCTGGGTGTGTGCTTACTTTCGTCGTCGTTCGTCGGAATGACGTTCGCTATCTAGCTCGTGAGGGAGTTTACTAGGAGCATGGCTTTGCTGTTCGCGATCAGTGGTGAGGCCGGGGTGTTGTTAGCTTTGAGGTAATTCCCCTGTCTGCTTAAATTTATATATATAACATATCTTTGAATTTTAAATGGGCAGAAAACATTAACTAAGTTAGTAACGATCATTGGAATTAAGTAAATTTAATTAAAAAGTGATAAGTTGATTTTTTCGAAGTTGTTTAAGTAATTAAATGAATTTATTCTAGGATGAAATTCATATCAGAAAATCCAAGGCAATATTGGATCAGATTGCAAATTTAAAAGGGGGCAAAAGGTGAGTTAATCTCACTCAGTTTAATTTTATTTAAATTTAATTGGTTAAATCTAAATATGGATGAATGATTGCATTGATTGATTTGATTGATATGGTATATAGTAGTATATACCAATATATATATATATATTGGCATATGTATATATTGGAGTTGTTGATATTCTCGCATAATAGCGGATGATATTTTATAAAACCCATATACCGTGATATTTCACTTTGAAGTGAAATTGGTATTGTGCTAACATCTGTGGATGCAGGGAAACAGGTTGGAGGGATCCAACTGGATTCCTCAAAATATTTAATTCTGTTTAAATATTCTGTGATATGTTTGTTGATATCCTGTGATGATTTATATTGGATAATCTGGTTGGATTGAATTTCCCAGTATAATGAGTTATCAAAAGAAATTGAATTGGATTTTTGGAAAGAAATAAAAGAGTAAAATTCAAGTTAAATAATTCTAGTGAATTCGAATAAATTAAATAAGGAATTGTAAAAGAAATAAAGAAATTTCTTAATTCGAACAAATATGGGGAAAGAGGATTTTGAATTTAACAGGGAAGAAATAAATCTTTAACTAAAGTGATATTATCTAAAATATAAAAGGATTGATTTTATTGAATTTAAAGATTTAATTTAATTAAAATATTAATTGAAGAAGTTTGGAAATCCGAAATTGGTATTTTAGTTAAAAGGGTTTTAACTCATAATAAAGAAATAAAATATGAAAGTTAATGTATTTGAAATAATTGAAGTAAATAGGGAAATTTATTTCAAAGTGAAGAAAAATGGAAATCAATTGGAAATTGATCTAAGTGTTTAAAACTTGGATTTTTAAAAGAGAATGAGGTTTTAAAATCTATAAACTGGGTTTATGAAGTGAAATGAAATATCGGTGGATATTTTAAATATAAATTCAAGGTGGGAATTTATTGAGGAATGTAAATGTGTTTAAAAATAAATGGTGATTTATTTTTAAAAGATATGGAAGAAAGTGTATTCCCTGGATAGCCAAGTACGATTTCAAAGAAAATTCTTAAATATAAGTTAAAAGTTTCCATGTTGTTTAAGAAAGGGATGTTTAGAAATTTATTGTTTCTAATATTTAAATTCTAAAGTTAAATATTTTCCAAATCTATTATCGTAATAATTATTTAAAGGGTGATTAGTATTTTATTTAAAAGTGGGAACTTAGTTTTATATTTTATAAAGTAACCTCATTTTAAATATTCACAAAAGTATTATTTTTAATTAAGTATTAAAGTAGTTTTCCAAATTTAAAGGTTAAAGTATATTTATTTTTGGTGTTTTTAAATTATTTTAAAATTAAGAGTATTTTGTACTTGGTGATTCAGTGGAAATAATTATTTGGGAAATGTATTCCGTAAGCGGAAACTGTTTGAAATTGTTTTCAAATGAGCTTTGAAAATTGGAAATATATCTTGGAAAGATATTTGGGCAAATAAATAATGTGGGAAATTATTTATTGTGTGATGGTTGCTTGTGGATGTTAATTGATAGTTAAATAACCGACTATCAATATTGGCCGAATGCGCTGATCGTTTCGAAGAGACCGGGATCGAGTTTCCGTATACCGGGATTCTAGGTCTGGAGACTCGAATACCACTTCGATTCGGTTTGTACGTTTCGTGTAACGTGTTCAGAGTCGAAGATGGAGCAGTGAAGTGCAAGGGCTAGTCGCTACTAATCCTGAGGATATTTCCAAAATGGATGTAGTAGGAATAGTGCCTTCGGTTCCGTTCGAACCCGGGACGGACTTGTATGGACGAATGCTTGCGAAACATCGTCAGGTGGACGATGGGCATTCAAAGTGAAATGTTCTGTAAAGGTAACGTTTAGCCTCAAGCCTCATCAACCGGGAATGACTGAAAATCAGGGGTTATGCAGCAAGGCTTCGTGGGTAGCGCCCACTGGAGAGTATGGTCATCCCTGTCTAGATGTCCCTTTTATTTCGGCTTAGTGGTGCGGTTGCTGATCCCAACCGTGGGGTGATCATATTCGGAATTGCCCATAGGTGATTCCGGTCTTGTGTTGCAGGGGAGCGGGCGTACTCCTCGGTACTGTGATCTAGGCCACGTACTGTGACAGGTGGTACCCCAGTGCCTAGTCATTCGTTGGAAATCCATTCTCCCTACGTGCCTTGTACGGTATTTGTTTGTATACCTAGTATGCTGGAATTTAATCATGTAACAATTTCAGCTATTTTAATAAGTATTTGTGAATAGACACTATTATAATATTAGAGGATTTTTATAAAAAGTGTTTAGCTATCGTAAGGTAAAAACCCGGCATGTTTATTTGTGGCGTGGTCTTACGAGATGCTTTTATTTTCAAAGGATTTTTGAAATTTTAATAATCAATTGAGTGTGATTTTCTCACGCTGGTATTCCAGACTGACTCGGGTATTGTTTTATATGATGCTCGGGTCAAACCGAGATAAACAGGTTCAGGATATGATGCTGTGAAGCTCAGGGGACGAGCTGGATGTCGAGACGTATTTTCCGTACTTGCTATTATTTTTCCGCTATGTATTCAGTTGTATGTTATGGATGTTGATGTACTCTGATGATGTATTCTGATAATGTATTGTATAAACAGATATAGTTTTTGATTTGTGTAAAGATCTGTTGATATATATTATATTTTATTCCGCTGCGAAGGTTAGATTCTGATGTTTGTTTTCTATTTTTCTTCTTCTACCTCTTCTTCTTAACTAAAATGGTTCGATTTTCCGGGTCTGGAAAGTCGGGTCGTTACACTGAAGGTAGGAAAAATGCAAGAATAGGATGCCAACTTATTAGAGAAGAAAATGCTCCTCTCAAGAGGGGAGGAAGTGATGAATCACCATATTGATAAAAATGGTTATATGAGATACCAAAATAGGATGTGTGTACCAGAGGACACAGAATTGAAGAAAGAGATATTGAACGAATATCACAGAAGTAAATACTCCATACATCCAGGCAACACAAAAATGTACCAAAATTTGAAAAGAGACTTCTGCTGGAAGGGGATGAAATCTGATGTAGCTAAATACATTGCTAAATGTATGACTTGCCAACAAGTCAAGGCTAAAACCCAAAGGCCATCAGGGTTGATGCAGCCTCTTAGTGTACCACAGTGGAAGTGGGAAGACATATCTATGGACTTCATAGATGGACTGCCTAGATCTTAGAGAGGTAATACAAGTATATGGGTGATAGTTGATAGGCTAACCAAGGTAGCACACTTCATCCCAGTCAAGTCAGAAAGGACAGCACCAAAATTAGCTCAAATTTTTATAAAGGAAGTGGTAAAGTTACATGGCATTCCCAAAACCATTGTGAGTGATAGGGATACCATCTTCACTTCAAAATTCTGGAGAAGCTTTCAAGAAGCAATGGGAAGTGAACTATGTTTAAGTACTGCCTACCATCCTCAATCAGATGGGCAGACTGAGGTAGTAAACAAAGTTTTGGAGGACATGTTGAGGGCATGTATACTGGATTTTGGGGGCAACTGGGAAGATTATCTTCATCTAGTTGAATTTACATACAACAACAGCTACCAAAGCACCATAGGAATGGCTCATTTTGAAGCCTTATATGGTAAACCCTGTTTGTCACCTGTTTGTTGGGTAGAAGCAGGAGAAAGGTCTATTTTAGGGCCTGAGTACATACAAGAAACTAAGGAGAAAATTGAGTTGATAAGAAGAAGAATGGCAGCAGCTCAAGATAGGCAAAAGAAATTTGCAGACATGAGAAGGAGGCAGGTAGAATATGAAGTGGGAAATTTTGTTTTCATCAAAATCTCACCTATGAAAAATGTGCTGAGGTTTGGAAAACAAGGCAAGTTAACCCCAAGATATATTGGACCATACAAAATTCTGGAAAGAATTGGTCCCTTGGCATATAGGTTGGAATTACCAGAAAACATGCAATGTATACATGATGTTTTTCATGTATCACAATTGAGAAGGTGGGTCCATGACAAGGCAGAAATTCTTGAGACCCCAACCCAAGTGCAAATAAATTCTAATTTGATTTATGAAAAGGATCCAGTGGGAATTTTGGCAAAAGATGTGAAGAAGTTGAGAAATAAATCTCTGAAACTTGTGAAGGTACAGTGGAGTCTTGATCCTAGTGATTGCACATGGGAATTAGAAGACAAAGTTAGGATGAATTACCCTAAGCTATTTTCAGATTAAAGGTAATTCTGATTTTTGATTGTTTTCTTTTTTTTAGATGCATATGTTTTTAGTTATTATAGAACTAAAAATCTATTTGGTTGAGAATGTACTAGTTCTCTGAATTAAGTTTAAAATTTATTTTAAGCTTAGGAAAATTGTGGGACACAATTTCTAAAAGGAGGGGTGTATGTAATGACCCAAGATTTTAGGAATTTATTCTAAAAAATATAAATGAATTCAAAATAATTTTTGAATAAATTTTGAAAGGGGATTGATATAGCTTGATAGTGTATCAGTATGTGTGCATAGGAAATGCACATGAACTAAAGCTAAAAATCCCTGAACTCTAAGAATAAATACATATTGATATGTATGGGAATATATATATATATGTAGATTAAATCCTTAAAAGCTGTATGCATAAGCAATATATATATATATATATATATATATGAATGCTACTGAGTATTTTTGAGTGTACATGTACATGTGTGTGTCAGTACAAAATAATGTATAAATATATACAGATGAGTATACTAATTAATTTAGTAAGCTTTATATACATATATACACATATATATATATAGATATGTTAATAAGGTACTAGAGTTCAAATCAGCAAAATAAAATATACCAACATATTCTAAAGATGGGCAGAAATAAAAAGAATGAAGATATAAAAAGGACTAATCCTCTTATAAATAAATGAAGGAAGTACATGCCATTTACATAAAAGCTAAAAATAGAAAAAAAATAAGATAAAACAGAGAAATACTTGGTATAGGCAGAATTAGGAAGAGTATTTGATAAATAATAAAATCAAGTCACACTTTTAGCATGATAGTAGACAAAGGAAAAAGCATTTTCTGGAAAAGCAAAAATCTGAAATTAACCAAAAAGATATAACCACTTTTCTCTTCACAAACTCAAGCCGGGGAGGGTAAGATTTTGGGTTTGAAAACTAAATACAAATGGCATAATTTCTGATGGGTAAAAATGTCTTTAGCTAGTGCCTTAAACCCTAAGAAAAACCCTGCATAAATAGGCAGTGAGAGGAGAAACCTTCTTCTTCCCGGATAACTCTTGAGAAAAATATATAGATATTATATATTTATAATACAAGTGAAGGAAAGATTTGAAGGCAGAGGCTTACCAGTCAACTAGGAAGTGAAAGAGAGCTAGGTGAGAAAACTCACTCAAAATCTAAGGCAATAAGTCCTAATGTAGGCAGCCAGTTATAAGTAATTTTCTTAAAAGTGTATTTTCATATGTGAATGCTTATCTGTGATTTTTAAAACTGAAAATGTTTTGATTCTCTTTGGTTGTTCTACTTGTTTATTTATAAGAAAGTTTTATGTGTAGTTAGTATACATATATGTTTTATGAACCCAGATCTCTGATATGTAAATGCTTAGGAACATAAACAAATACCCAGGAAAATAAATGTTGAATATAGGCAAGTAGTATTGGTTTTGGCTTAACTCGGAGAAATGAAAACATATTGAGCTGCAATATACTCATGTATAAGTGCTGAGGCTTGAGACAAAAAGGAATTAGGAGTGCAATAGGGTTGCCTATGTGCTGATGCTCCTAATTCAATAAAAATGTATAAAGATTCATACACATAGCAAACAAATTTTGTGGTTCAGTGAAACTTGGTCAATCTAAGTTTAACTCAAGCACAAATACTTGCAAAAAGGAAAAACTCTCTTAAAAGCCATAAGCCACTGTTAGTTGCCTTTACTTCTTTAAAGTACCAGAGAATATGTATGCAGATGTAGAGTCCCATTTAAATAGATAACAATGTCTGTTTGCCTAATTATCTCTGTTTGGTTGTGATTGATATGAGATGCCATGATATGGATGTTTTAGTTAGGGAAATGGATCACTGATTGGTTTATTCCTGAAATATCAAAAGAGTTATTATTAACTTAAAACCTGATTAGGAAATGGGGGTCAAGAACACTGCAGGAATGACTTGTTTTCTTGAGTAAAACAAGTTGACACATGGCTTGTTTAAGTCCTGAGATCTTTGTGTAATGGAGTGAATTAGTCCATTATAGTGTGTCCATTGATTCAATTAATTGCAGATGAGACCAAGATAGATAAATATATATCAAGATAAGAGAATTTGATATAAAGAGGAACTAGAGTTTTCCTGGAATGAAATCTGGATTGTGCATAAATGATTTTATTCATTTTGGGTGATTTCCTTGTTGTATGGATGTTTACTTGATTCATGATTAAAGTATATGAAAGTATGAAAGTACCATGTTTTTCTTGAGGTTCCTGGAAGGACAGATTAAAGCGTGCACCTTCACACTGACACAGAACATGCACACATGAATTACTTGTTTTCTAAAGGCAGAGTTATATATATAACTATCCATGTTAACTTTAACTTGACTTTCAAATTGTTTTAGTGGATTTTCTCATACCAGACATGTGTCTGACCCTAGTGTGCTATTGGCATATGGGGTGTCCCATTTAATATGGGGCAGCTTCAAATGCATTTTCAGGGATTGCAGCAACTAAGTAGGAGTAGAAGCAAGGCTTTGAGAAGAAGATTATAGCATGCTAAACTTAGTTAGATAAGAGCCTAGATGTTGAAATCTGCATGTATTGATAATTTAAATTGCTACTTGTATTAAGTGTTGAATATTGGATGGATATTTTGTTAAGTATTTTGTTAAGAGATTGACTTGTATCTGGAATCTATAAACCTAGTTAAATATCTGATATGTTAAAGAAGTTAATCAAAATTCTGTAAGTGGATTTAGCAAGAACACTATGTTAAAATTGAATGATTACATTTTATAAATGTATTAGTCAATCTTGAGTCTTTAGAAAGGATTTTAGTTTTGGGAAATCTGGATAGTTGGTTCTCAAAAAAAAAAATTAAATGGTTTATCTTTCTACCATGGCATATGTATACAAAAGATAATAGGCATATGTTGAATGTTTTTATATGACTGCAAGGTTTCCATAATTTAACTTGTTTTATACAAATGTTTCATGCCTTATTTTTAAATAAAGGAAGAATCTGTAATATGGGAGTTGAAAGCCAGATCCAAAATAGTTGCAGTTATGTACACACATAAACATGTTTTGTACAGATATTAACACACCTTTTCCTTTGTATTTGTAATAGGAATCTGAATTTCACTCAGATTTTAATCAAATGCATTTTAAATTTCAGACAGATTTTATAAGAAGAAAATCAAACATAGATAATGATAAACACTTCTATCATTTTCAGAACCAAAGCACCAGACCCTTAATTTATAGACAATCATAACACATTTATCTGGTTTCTAGAATTTATACTCCCTAGAGAATTTAGCCAGGTATCAGAAGTTTAAAAATATATATATAGGTATTCATGCATGAATGGAATTTTTATTGCATATAACACTGAACTATGTGTGGATTGATTAAATTCAATCAATCCAATATCCTCATGTTTTCCAGAACTCTAATTCAAACAAGAGAGGCATATACATCCTCACATGTATGTGCTTATCTTTGTGAATGTACTGATATATTTATATTGGTTAATTATTTTGATCCTGGATATATTTTGTTTATTGGAAAAAGAAAATGGCCTTGGGAAATATATTTGTAATGAATGATATATCTATATATATCATCTCTGTAAAAAAAAATCCTTATGAAATTAGGGTAGAAATAGAAGGGTCATTTCAGTTGTCCTTCAGAATAAAATATTGAAGGCCTGTCCTTGAGGCAAAAATGCTGAAAATTTTTTTCCTTGACAAAAATTTCCTATAAAAAAAATTACATTTAAATCTTCTAATGTCATAAAAATATACCACTACTACATTGCCAGTATATAATGTGCTTTGCATTGTTTCATAATTAGATTTGATGCCAAATAAAAGTTTGACCAACAATGGACACAAAAATTGATTTTCTAATAACCATTCTCTGTAATTTTGTTTGTATGTTTTATCACTGCTCATTCAATAAAATGCTCCAAAGATACTTTGTAAGACAAAGAAAGCATATGTACTTAAGTAGTTGTAATAAATTTAGCAAAATAAAATAACTCTTGAAAAGATAAATATAGTTTTTTCTTTGAATCCATTTTTGAAGGAAATGCAATCACTTTAGTTTGGAACTGAATTAAAAAGAAAAAAATTGATAAAAATAAACCTGTAGTATCCTCTCGGTTCTACCAGTTGTTAACATTTACCACAACTACTGCCATGAGCATCAACAAATCTTATGCGTCAGTATTAGTTCAAAAATAGTAAGAACTAAGTGGCCAAAACAACTTTTAATCTTACGTGTTTCACCAGTTTGAGAACATATTATAGCTAGCAACAACAAAAAATTATGGAAACAAATAGAAAATAAAAGAAGGCCAATTAGGTCAAGAGAATGATTAAAACAAAATATAAATACAATATTCATCAAATCATAACTTAAACTGAATTAAAAAATGAACAAAGTCAAGTCACAACGTAACAAGCACATGTACAAATTGAAAGGACTGTACAAGCACTAGTTCGGTTTCATTAGCAAAATTATAAAACAAAACATGTTGTTCTTACTTAAAGTAAAGTTAGCGTAACTAAAAAATGTCAGGCTATTAAATTAAAGCATGTATAAATTCAAGGTAGCCACAAAGTAAGCAAAGAGGACAGGGACGAAAAAAAACAAAGCAAGAATGCATGGCTGTGGGACTTTTTTAAGGCTAAGGACAGAAAAAGATGAACAAAGGATTTTCTTTCTATACTCAATAGCTTAAATTTTTATTTTGATTCACAATATATCTTTATACACAAAATAATATTTTTTTTCTCTATAAATTCTTTTTCACAAAAATTTCCGTAAAAAAACATCTGGCTTTTTAACATATCCAAAGCTCTCATATTTTCATTCAGTCAAAAGTTAAAACAACAATAAACCTCAAATTCACAACTTTTTCATAACACTAGAAAAAAGAACAATAACACGATTTACTGGATTAAAACACAAACTATAACGTGTATTTTGTATTTATCTTTCTGAAAGATTAGTATAGAGATTGTATGATTACAAGTGTGTGTGTATTTTTTTCCTCTTGGTTAGTTCTTTTTTCTTCCTCTTTTGTGCTGCTGCATATTGCAGCAGCAGCCTACTGTCGCTACTAGCAGCAATACATTTTTTTTGATGTTTAGGCAAGAAATGAATCAATTGTAAAACCAAAAATACTATGTACAATTAACTAAATGCAGTATAAATTTCATTTGTACCCGTTGTGCATATGAAAGTTTGAATAAATCACAAGAAAAATTCTTCCACTCGTCTATTCGCAAGAAGAATAACCTTCTTTCGATTCGAGAGATTATGAGGCCTGATCTGTCTTCGACTTCGTCGCCAGAGGAAGTCAAAGACATCATCCTATCCCACTTCCAATCTTTCTTGGGATCTCCTTCTGTCTCGGTTACAGATCCGGCCCTTTTAGCTTTTATCCCTCCGATCATCCTTCCCTCGGAAGGTGCCATGATTGCGAATCTTCCTTCCACAGAGGAGATCCGTGCCTATGTCTTTGCTCTTAGCAAGGATAGTGCCAGTGGCCCTGATGGTTTTAGGTGCTCTTGGCCAATCATCCAGGCTGATTTGTGTCTTGCCATTCAATCCTTCTTCTCTGGTGGAAATCTTCCAGCCGGTTGGACTTCCACCAACCTGATTCTTATTCCTAAGTGCGAAATCCCTAAGGCTTGCACGGATTTCCGACCTATAAGTCTTTGCAATTTCTCTAACAAGGTCATTTCTAAAATCCTGGCCTCCCGGTTGGCTCCCTTTCTTGAGCGGATCATTTCTCCGTCTCAAGCAGGGTTTGTAAAGGGGCGTCTTATCTCTGATAACGTCCTTCTAGCCCAAGAACTGATCTCCCAAATTGATCGGAAAGTTTGGGGATCAAATATTGTCTTCAAACTGGACATGGCTAAGGCCTACGACCGTATGTCCTGGTTCTTCATCATCAAGGTTTTAAGGACTTTCGGTTTTCCGGAGGCCCTGATAGACTTGGTGTGGAGGCTTGTCTCCAACTGCTGGTTCTCCGTCCTCATAAACGGATCGGCCCAAGGCTATTTCAAAGCCGGGAGGGGCTTACGTCAAGGTGACCCTCTCTCACCTTCGCTTTTTGTGATTGCGGCAGAGGCTTTTATTCGTGGGCTCCAATCCTTAACTATTTACGGTCAAATCCAGCGTTTTGGTATTCCAAGGGGTTGCCCTCTTATTTCTTCTTTATCCTTTGTAGATGACATAGTCATTTTCTCTAATGGCAGTCGTTCCTCTGTTCGGTGGCTTCTTCGCTTCATCCATCAATATGAGAGGTCTTCGGGCCAGCTCGTTAACTCTTCCAAATGTTGTTTCGTTCATTCGAAGGACATGTCTCAATCTCGCGCATCTTGGATTGAGAATATATCCGGTTTCAAGGAAGCTTCTCTTCCCCTACCCTACCTAGGTATTGCTTTGTACCGGGGTAGAAAACTTAACGCTCTTTTCGACCCATTGACCGACAAAGTAAGAGGGAAGATTCTTCGCTAGAACTCTTCCATTCTCTCTCAGGCTGGTAGACTTGTTCTTATCAAGTCAGTTCTTGATTCGATGGGATCTCATATTTTTGCGACTATGACCCCTACCTCCTCCTTTTTCCGTTCTTATCGGTATCTGGCTTCGTCCTTCTTCTGGGGAAACAAGGACAACGGTCGTCGCCACCACTGGGTGTCTTGGGAGGCGATTTGTCGCCCCAAAAATGAAGGTGGGTTGGGTCTTCGTAAGCCCTCCGACCTTTGCGCGGCCTTTGCTTGTAAGCTGTGGTTCCGGTTTGGCGCCAACAACTCTTTATGGGCTTCTTTCCTCTGAGCTAAGTACCACAGACTCGCGGGTGCGAATTTTTCGGGCACTCCTTCCTACGCTAGCGAGACCTGGAAGCACATGCAGTCTGTGAAACTGTTATCTGATTCTCACGGCGGTTTGGCAGGATGGGATGGATCGTCCTTTTCGATCCTGAAAGCCTGGTCCTCCATCAGATCCCCTTCTAACATCCGCCCTGAATTTTCTTTTATTTGGGATTCTCGCATTCCCCCAAAGGTCTCTCTATTTATGTGGCGGTTGCTACATGATGGATTGCCACTGGACGAGAGTTTTCAAAGGATCGGAATTCCTACTGTTTCCCGTTGTAGATGTTGCGGAAACGGTGACATAGAATCCTTGAACCATTTGTTTTTCGGTGGTTTCTCAGCCAGTGCGTGCTGGAACTACTTCGGAAATCTCATCGGTATTAGAAGTACTGCGAGTTCTCTTTCTGCGATGCTGAATTCCTGGTGGGCTGGGAATTCTGGGAAATCGCTTCGTTCTATCACTTTCCGTTTGATTCCTTGTCTGATCTGCTGGCACGTTTGGTGTGCGCGGAATAAGGCTACTTTCGAGAGCAGCTCTATGGACCCGCCATCCATAATCCATCGAGTGAGGAATGACGTATTCCTGGCTTTCCGGGGTAGACCTTTCAGGGGTCCAATGAGCCACCGTTCCGAGTGGCTTGTGGGACTACTGTCAATTTCTCGTTCTCCAATTGCCGCCAGATTGGGTGTTGGATAGGCCTCTGCTCTCGGTTGGTGGCTTCCTCCTCCCGTTCCCTCCCCCCCTTTTTATTTTTAATTGCGCGTCTTGTTTTTAGTTTCAGGTTACTTTGCTGTCTGCTAGGACCGGGTTCTCGTCTTTGCTGGAGTTGCTTGTGTTATCTGTTATCATCTCGGGTTGCTCGTTGAGGTTTTCGTCAGCTCTATCAGCAGTCGATCTTTCTCATTTGACAGGGGCTTTATTGCTGCCTTCCTGGTCGGCTCTTTTTCATTTCCTGGTCACACCAATGGGCAGTGGCCTTCTGGGGCTCGGTGGTGTTGGCAGATTAGTGGATCCGTTGTTTCATTTCAGCGTGGTTTTGCTGCTTCTGTCGGTTTTCTGTCTTATTTACGGTTGATGGCGCGATGGGTGGACTGGCCCACACCTTCTGGTTGTGGCGGGAGAGTGGATTTGCAGGCTATTTCTATGTTTCTAGGCATTCAGCTGTTCCTTCTTGGCAGCTTTGAGCTATTTTGTTTTTCGCTTCTTTTTCCTTTTTGTGCTATCTTTTTGGGAGGCATATGTCATCCATATGCTTCGCCTACTTGTGTGAACCTTTGGAGGAAGGTTATTTCCTCCCCTTTTTTTGTTGTATATACTTTTCTTTTTGAAAAAAAAAATCACAAGAAAAAAAATCAAGAAGGTTCAGATGCTTTTTTTCCAATAAACATTCACTTTACATATATGTAAATATGTACATATATAAAAGGTTAAACCAGTTCATAAGCTCAGGTGCAATACACATGGAAACTGTTATATTATAGTAAAATTTGCAGTGTATTCTGAAAAGTGGCCTAGGAAAAAATATCATAGATCATTTGAAAGCATGTACTTGAAATACATCAAACCACTACCAGCTACAAACATAAATGTATGAAATAAGTAAAAATTGAAATTGAATTAAACTAGGAACTATACTGGGATATCGTCGGAAGCCCAGCGGTTAAACGAATGTCTGCTGTGTAAACTTCTTCTATGATTGGACTTGAGATTCAGAATGGTGGAGGGAGGAGCAAAACCGGCGGCTAAAAACCTTAGCTCTACGTAAAGATGTAGATAGTGAATAACAAGGTTTAGCGAAACCCAGCAATCAAATTAAGTTAAACGATTCAAAAGATTAATACCTATTATCAAATATTATGAGAAATCACCCTTTCTTCTTCTGTCGCCTTTTTGCAGATTCGAGAACGAAGAAACTAAAACTAGGGTTAAAGGGTTACGCGGGTCGGATTGGTTTGGGTAGCTTTGTTGATGGGTTGTATACGGGCTGGGTAAAAACAAAATAAATTTTTAAAAGGGTAAACCCAACCCTTTTAATTTTAGGGTTATTGGGTTGGGTAAACGGGTTTGGGTATAATTTGACAGGCCTATGTGCATACATAAACATACATACATATATGTGTATATATTAATGTATAATGTAGTTGGTTTTGGTATTATACCCCTGGTTCAAAGCATTGTTTGAAAATCTTAAAATTTCGGTAACCTTGGATCATTTTTGTTAGTTTTAGTCAAGATGTGTTAAAAATTCAAGTCAATCCAAAATCATGAAAGACATCAGAATGATTTTTAAACCAAACAGGCAAACGTCAATTCATGAAAAAGAGCTGAATTCAACGAAATAAGTTTAAAAAAAAATACGCTTGTGCATGATAAATCGAGTAATTGGACGAAGAGGTGTTACATGTCAAGTTCTAAACCAAAAATTTGGATCCAATTTTTAAATTAATCGAGGAGTTCCAGAGATAGGGAAGAAAAGGAAAAATTAAATCTGCATTTTTTATCGATTGCCCCTTACGGTGCAACTATATTACTATAACATATTCTTGAAAAAGAGTATAAGAAAGAATGACAAACTTTGAAAAAAGATAGACCGAATAACATCAAGTTTCGTTTTTGTGCTGAAGGACAATATTTGAAAAAAAATTAGGCTGAAGAACAATAATTGACCCTGCTCTGGTTCCATTTTGGAGAACCATATATTATCATAAAACCAATCGGTAATGTGAAGAGACGGTCTCTTAGTATTTATGCAAGATTTATATTGTAAATTGTCTAATGTGGGACTAAACTTAACAATTTTGGTTATCCATTGACAGACCTATTTGGAACAATTTCAAGCTATTCTAGATGCAGTATGCTAGAGGTAAAACAAGACACTTATGATTTTTTTTCTTTTCTTTTCTGTTTTTCATTTCTTGGAAGTTGTACTATTGATTTTACAGTGTTCGTTATGCATATCCATAAGAAAGATAAAAAGAACAAAAAAAGGAGAGAAAAAAAATTTGCGGTCCAGAAATAGAAAACTTTGTACAAACAGCGTTGGCTTTAAATTGTCGTAAATTTTAAACCGGTTGTCCAATTTCGATGATCTTGCTTATTCTAGAAAGCCATGGAATTGGTATGCACATAGTAGAAAAATTCATCTTTCAAACAAAAAAAGAATCGATGAATTCCGACTGAAAATGAAAAAGTTACGCTGTTTCAAACATGGACTCGGGCCACGTTTGCAACAGTTCAAAAACAAAAATATGCACTATTTACACCAAATAAATTTTTGGGATATATATTTGAAAATTCCCTTATTATTGGGAATAAATAGATTCTACCACAATATATTTCAGTAAGGAACATTTTTTGTTTTCGAGTTTTGCGAAATTTTGATGTTTACTATGTTAAAAACTCTATTTTAAGTAGTGGACCTGCTATGAAAATAGCAATTTCTGAGATGGATACGCTTAATAAAATGACAATAACTTGTGTCATACACTATATTTTTGTGATCCGAAAGGTTCTACGGAAAGACATTTGACTAAGCTACAACTTTACTTTTGGAAATATTGTATAGTTTTGTGTTTTTGAGACCTAAAATTTAGATGTGAAGTAGCCAAAATGAAAACAACAACCTTGTTATTCTATTATATTAATGCCATACTACTTTATATTATAAGATATATATGATCTCATATAATTTTTATGAGTAAGTACATGTATATGAAGACTATTTGGATTAATTTGGCGTATACTTACATATAAATTAAACGAACACGCTCAATAGTACAAAATAATGTACGTTTTACTAAAATGAGTGATATATATTGTAGAATTTATGCCATGTGGCAATATATTTGTATATAAATTGTTTTCGATCATGTTTGGATCGATGTATATCTATTTTATCATATTGTAATTGTTCGAAACGCTCTTCATACAAATGACACTTTGTCGAAATTTTTCGGAAATTTTATCACTTGGAAATTCTTTTCAAATATTTATCGTATGTGAAAATAAAAGGTTGTTAATTAAGTCTATTTAAAGTGTAGCATACGATAAGAGAATTGGAGGAAGAGCCCCATATAGCATTGAGTAGATTGGTTGATAGATGATTGTAGAATACGAGGAAAGTCTGCGTAGGAGTTGTGTGATGTCTTCTTAGTAGAAATTGCGAGGGCGTAATTTTTTTAACGGAAGGAGTCTGTAACAACCCTACTTTCAATGCCATAATCATGTGCAAATTTAAATATAATAGAAATTGTTTAAATTTGATATTTGATTATTAATCTTTTAAAAACAAATTATTGGTTATTTAAATTCTATTTAATAAAAGATTTTGATTTAACAGATTGAATTAATTTAATAAATTCTTTTCAAATAATTAGTTGGAATTGAATAAATTGTTTAATTCGATATACGAAAATTAATATGTTGAAAATACATTTACTTTATGATAATACGATGAATAATTAAATAAAAAGCAAACAAGTATTGAATTGCATGGTTATCGAAATAATTGTAAAATGAAGTGTAAATCTGTTTAAATGGGATCAAAGCATATTTATAAAATAAATGATAATAATTAATATTTAAATTTAAAATGCAAAGAAAATTAACTGCAAAATAAAACGAATTAAAAAAAGCCAAAAATTAATAAGGCCCAAGCCCTTTTAATCCATTCCCTTCTCTCATTTTCTAGACTTCTCTTTATATTTCTTGAAGTCCAAAAATCGAGCCCGCCTGCATATATCTTTTGCCCTAATTTCTCAACGAAAAGAACGCGACCCAGAAAGAAAAATCATGAAAACACGATTCGAAAAAAAAACGTCGCAAGTGTGTGAGATCGACGATGTCGACCTGAGATTCATGAACATGCTACTGGCCGCGATGAGGCACTCGATGCCTAACAGCAATTGAAGGTGAAGGAGAAAATAGCGATTGGTGATTTGAATGTGGTCGACATTATGGAAGAAGCTGTGATCGACTTGGGATCCGCGAATTTCGAGGCGACGAAGTGGTCTAGTCTGGGCACGAGAGACGATGATGGAGAATGCAAGCATGGAGGAGCCACCGATGATTGAAGCGGTTGTTGTATGGGCATAATCAATGGCGTGTTGAGCTTGTGCAAGCACAATTTGAAGGCAGTGTTATTGGAGATGACGAAGAGACAATAAAAGTCTTCATTTGGATTTCGGTGAGTATACACTTGCAACTATATCTATGATTTATTGTGTATTATATATTTATCCCGATATTGATTGAGTTGTCTAATTGAGATGTTTGTTTGGGGTGATTGATTGTGATTATTGGTTGAATCGTTTGATTAGTATATTGGTTGAGAATGATTGTTGTTGAATGTTAGATGATTGTGTCGATTAAAAGTATTAATTCACAAACGGAACTGTGTCTGTTTGCAAATTGTATTAAATATTATTTTTATGTCAATATGTGTGTATTTATAGATGACCGGAGTTCGATGGATCTCGACTCGGATCACATGATAGATTTAAAGCGTTGATTGATTGATAAAATATTTTTGCTCTAATTTTACTCCATAATTTATATATTTGGATATTTATTTATTTCTTATCTTTAAAATGTTTTGAAAAGTTTTAGAAATTTATCTAAGGGTTTTGAAATTTTATTGAAAGTGTTTTATAAATAATATTATTTTAAAGAGATTTTATTATAAAGGTTATTTAAATTTATTAATCTATTAAAAAAAGATATTAATAGTTTTAAATAATTATTTTAAGATTGTATAAATTTCTGGAAATAATAAATATTTTCTACTTATTATTTTAAGTAATTTTAAAAGCTATTGTATAAGTGATAAGTATAATCAAGAGTATAAGATGTTTATTATACATAATTGTTAAAATGATATATTACTGTATTTGTATAATTGCTTCTTTCTTCCACTTCAATTTTATTATCATAAACTATTTAGTATTAAAATTGATTTGTTAGTGTATATTTATTTGAATAATTATTTTATTTTATATTGCATTTTTGTACATTCTTTTCTTGTATATTGAATTGAAATATATGAATGATTCACCGTTGAGTTGGATTTGTTTGGTATTTTATTATGATACGGTGATGTCAACCTTGTTTTGATTTTATTGTTATTATTCCGTGTGACGGGAAATTAGAATAAACAGTTTAGTGGTACCGTCTGGTATGAGACTTTTGGTAACACTTTTCCGGTTATTCTTTAAACTCGTTATATAGAATAAAGAAGGGCGAGTGTGATGTACGAGCACTGAAAAAATAGACTAGTAACACTTGGTGGTATGGGACGTTGTATTATATATTCAGCTATTCTTTACTCGTCGATGACACTCAAGACGAGGTTTGTTGCTTATGATACTCGCTGCGTTGAGTATTTGATGGTTACGTGGTGACTTATATGTAGAGCCGCGTGGCGGCCATTGTATATATTCTATGTGTCTGTCTACCTTTGTCCAGTTTTCTTTATGATTCATGAGTAAATCAGATTGGCCACTATCCACCCTAGCAGCCTGATCGTGGGGTCACGCCCCAGATCCGAGACACCATTGTTATATATTATATCGGATGTGCATCACGAGGTTAGGTTAGGTAACCCGTAGGATAAGTGCACTACAGCCCCTATGTCGTTTAGGCCATCAGTCTATTACCTATTAGGGCAAAGCAGGGTCGTGATCGAGGCTACGCGTTGACGAGCCATTGGTGGATAAGAATCACATCCGTTGAGGTAACCAAGACTATAGGAACAGATTCGGCTACAGGCATACGGCAATAAACCCTGGGTTCTTAGAGCAGGCTTACGACCATTAGTCTCCCGTTTGGTTTTGTTTTGCGTGTAGTAGATAGGCATAAATGAGATAAGATTATACTCGAGACTATGTCCAGAGTATAGTCAAGCTCGTATCCTTCTTTGACAGACAACCTACTATTATTGATTAAATTCAGGCATCGTTATGAGCTGACTCATTATTCTTATTTAATTTGGTGATTGATGATGATATTTTATAATATGAGATTGAGAGGCATTGTGGGCATTGCTTTGTCATTGCCCTACTTTACTTGAGGATACCACATTATTGTTGATTTCGTTTTCTATGATGATGTTTTATTGTATGGGTGATTCACCCATTGGATATGGTCTTCTTGCTTTCTATTGAATTGTTTTATATGGGTAATGACATTTTATACTGGGTTTTGTGGTGTCCTATGTATATGATATTTGGAATTGTTTGAGAATTATTATTATTATTAGTATTATTATTATACTCAGTATATATATAGTCCATATATTTATTGACCTTGGATTTAGATATAGTTTGACCCGTTTATTATTTTATAATACTCAGGTCAGTCCGAGACATTTCAGGTACAGTGGCAATGAGACCGGCTTGTATTTTCTCGGCATAAAGGAGACTAGATATTTAGTATTATAGATTCTTATTTTGTATTGTGTAGTTTCTCGTGAGTACATAAGTGTGATTTATATAGACATATATTGTATATTGTGTATTATATGTATTATCGTTGTGATTGACTCTGTGATATTTGATTTTTACTGTATATTGTGTATTGTTCTATCCTAGAGGCACACATGTTTTTTTCTTTGTACTGAGACCATGTACATTATGGTGAGTTTTATTTGATACGAGATTTGTACCGGTGTTAGTTCAATGAAATATTCATGTGTATGTCCCATATCGGCTTATTCTCCGTATTAATTGACGGTATTATTTAGTAATACTCTTGAGTAATATGGGTAAAGAGGTAAGGGCATTACAGATGACATGTAGGAAGTGGAATAAGAGAGGCCACATAGCGATGTATTGTAGAAGAGATATAGGAAAGATTAAGTGCTATCACTTCAACCAATTGGATGCATAAACATTAATGGCAGCTTTAGCCAAAGTTGACCAGTCGTGCAATCTTATGCCCTAGAAGCAGTCCCAAGTTCTAGCAGACTACCGATAGCAGTTGACAAGGGGAAGAAGGTCGTCATGGGAGGTACATTACTTATTTTTTATTTTCCCGTTCGTACTCTTTTTGATATGAGATCATCAATACCTTCATATCTAGCAGATTAGTAGATGAATTGCAATAAGAACCTCATATTATGCATGTCTCTATAGTAGTGTCGAATCCTATTGGGGGATCGACCTATTTATTAGTAATTTTTCAAAACCTAAAATTAGCTATATGTGTTATGGAATTTCTTTGCGATGCGTATGTACTTAGTTTCTCAAGGTATGGACTGATTTTTGGAATGGACCGGATGTTATGTCATGGGGCTTAGACTGTGATAGCAAGGTGGTTAGGATGAGGAGTAGTGGAGGGTGAGAGTTAGATGTATATTATGAGCCCAGTGTCTCTATGATGTTGAGTTACCTATATTCATTGGACCTATCACATGATGAGTCAGCATTGGTCCTGATAGTTTAGGAATTCCCAGACGTTTATGCAGAGGTTTATGGTTTACCACCTTGAAGGGAAATTGAATTTAGGATTGATCTCGAAAAGGATGCAAGCCTTATTTTTATGCCGCTAAGACATATTGCTCCAAAAGCAAGGAGGGGTTGGATAAACAAATTTCTAATACATAAGGGTTATTCGTTGGTGTATTTTTAGTTGGGCTAACTAGTAGTATTTGCCACTAAAGAAGATGGTTCTTTGAGATACGTATCGATTATTGAGAATTAAACAAGCTAACAAAGAGAAATTACTACCCATTGCCTCGCAAAGATGATCTATTTGATCAGTTAATGGGAGCGAAAATATTTCTTAGCTTGACTTGGCCATGGTTTCATTAGTTGAGAGCGGTAAGTGATAGTATTGCTAAAACTGCTTTTCATACACCAGACAGACTATTTGAGTGGCTAGTTATGCCTTTAGAACTAACCAACGTTATAGCCTATTTTATTGATTTGATGAGTAGAGTATTTAGGGAGTAGTTAAATAAGGTCATGGTAGTCTTTATTGATGATATACTTGTTTATTCGAAAAGCGAAGAAGAGCATAAAGGGCATTTGAGGATTGTTCTTGTGGTATTAAGGAGGCATCAATTAAAAGCAAAATTCTCCAAGTGTCATTTTTGAAGAAGAGAAGTTTGCCTTTTAGGCCAGTGATATAGGATTAGCGCATTCCTAAGAATGCTATAGAAGTCCGGGGTTTCCATGGTTTTGTAGTTATTATAGAAAGTTCATCAAGGACTTTCCTAAAATCTCAACAACATTGACTAAGCTCGCTAAGAAGAATAAAATCTTCTCGTGAAACGCAAAGTGCGAACATTTGTTTGTTAAGTTGAAGGAGATGTTGGTTAGTGCACCTATGTTAACTACCATAAATGGTATAAAGCCTTTTATCAAATATATCAATGCTTGTGGTACAAAGCTTGGGGCAATGTCGATGCACGATGGAAGGGTGGTAGTGTATGCTACTAGGCAGTTGAAGACATGTGAGAGGAATTACCCCACTCGTGACCTTGTATTGACATTTATTGTCTTTGCATTTAAGTATTGGAGACATTATCTACTAGGGAGAAATTTGAGTTGTATACGGAACATAAATCTCTCAAGTACATATTTTCCCAAAAGGATCTAAATCTAAGGCAACAAAGGTTGATGGATTTTCTGGCTTCATATGATTTTGGGGTTGGTATACCCTTGGGAAAGGAAATGTGGTGGTAGATACTTTGAGTAGGAAGCATGCTACATTAAATTCCATGCATTTTAAATGGAGGCGGTTGGAGTTTATCTTCAAATTTGATTTTAGACCATATTCAAAATTAGTTTCCTGATTGTTGGTAGCTTTGGAGGTTTGACCAACACTTATAGACCACATTAGATCTAATCATAGGATGGATGAGACATTGGTGGACATTATGGATCGGTTCGAGAAAGGAGCGAGATCTTCTTATTTAGATAGATACTCCATCGACTCAAAAGGGTGTGGAGAGATGGTGGGTTGTGTATATTAATGATTGGAGAATTGATTGGTGAAGTTTTATCAGAATTTCACCATTATAGGATGAATATTCATCCCACTGGCGACAAGATGTATAGGGACATAAAGAGAGTATTATATTGGTCAAGGACGAGGAGGTAAGTGGTAGAATACGTTGTTAGACGTTTAACTTGTCAAAAAGTCAAAGCTAAGCAGAAGAAGCCAAGTGGATTATTACTTCCTCTAAAAGTTCCATAGTGGAAGTGGGAGCATACACCAATGGACTTTATTGATGGCTTACCTAAAAGTAGAAGAGGAAATGAGAGTATTTGGGTCTCCATTGATGGATTGACCAAGTGTGCATATTTCATTTCAGTAAAAGGGAAGTGGAAAACAGTGACTTTGGTTGCCATGCACGCTAAGGAAGTAAGCAAATTACATGGTATTCTAGTCAGCGTAGTTAGTGACAGAGATCCAGTATTCACAAGCAAGTTTTAGAGCAATCTTCAAGGTGCATTAGGGACTAAACTGAGCCTTAGCACTGCATATCACCTGTAGACGGATGGACAAACTTAAAGGGTGAATAGAGTACTGGAGGACTTGTTGAGAGCTTGTAATTTGGATTTTGGTGGATCTTGGGAAGATCATTTACCACTAGTGGAGTTTACTTACAAAAATAACTATTATGTGAGCATAGGCATGGCACTGTTCGAAGCCTTGTACGGACGACCATGTACTTACCCTTCTTTTTGGTAGGAGACGATTGATAGAATTATACTTGGACCTGAAATGGTTAAAGACACTTCTTAAAAGTATGATTTGATACGTAAGAGAATGAGGACTGCTCAAGATAGGTAGAAATCATATGCTAATAGAAGGCGTACAGATCTAGATTTGTAGTAGGTGGTATGGTGTTTGTGAAAGTATTGTCGCTTAAGCATGTTATGAAATTTTGTAAATCGGGAAAGTTGGCATCTTGACTTGTTAGGCCATTTCGATATTGAAAAAAGTAGGGAAGTTAGCTTATAAGCTTTTAGAGAAGTTGGCAGGGGTTCACGATGTCTTTCATGTGTAACATCTATGAAAGTATGTTCATGTTCAGCAATTGTGGTGGATTAGATCAAGTAGAAGATGTAGAGGTGGAGCTGAAGTCTGTTACACCCCATGGACCTATTTGTACAGTAGAGCATGGAGTGAAGAGGCTTTAGAATGAAGAAGTCAAGTGCAATAAGGAACAGATCCAGTAGAGAGTACTTGGTAGCCCGAGAAGAGAATCCAAGCTACCCATCCAGAGCTCTTTTCTATTTAAGTTAGTATAGTTACTTGAATGCATAACAATTAGCTTAGTATATTTCATAGTTAGGTTAGTATGGATGTTAGGCATGGATGTGAGAGTTTCATTAGGACAAACTTTTTATGATGGTTGCTAACGGATGCATTTTCATTATTAGGTTTGCATATATGGGCTAATATGTTAATGTTAGACTACGATGTACATCACCATGTACATATTATTCTATCAGTTCGATTGCATAATGGTATGCATTTTGCATATATATTGAATGGTTGTTCATCCGTATAGAATTGCAAGTAATATAGGACCTTGCATACATTTTGGATGCATAGCAGAAGCACTTGCATTTTAGGAGGTCAAGTATTTCAGGAGACCGCTTACCTTTTGCATTACATACGTTTCATATGCATTCCATGCCTATATGTAAATGTTGCATTAGAAATTTTAAAGTTAAGAACAATGCTTGCAAGTGGTTAATGGTCGAGCAGACGGTTGCTGATATTGATTTTACCTAGAGCAAGCATTTTCCATCCTTAGAGATTTTGGGGATGAAATGCTTTCAAGGAGGGGTGAATATAACATTCGAAATTTTTTTAAGCGTGAATAAAAATGATAAATGGGAATTTTATATAATACGATGAAATGATAAGTTTTGTAGACATCTGAATTAGGAAACAGACCTATCACATTGCGTCCGAAAATGTTGTTTATAATCAAAAACAGATTAGACTTGTCAAATTTGGCAATGAGCTAAAATCTATGAAAACTTGAACTAGTGGCATTTTGATAAATAATTAGTGCAGCCTTATTCTAAGATAACCTGATTTTTCACCCATAAATAAGTAGTTAAGGCCCAAGCTCTTCATTAGAAACCCTAGCCACTATTTACATTTCAGAAATTCTAGATCTAATCGCCTTTCTTTAATGTCCTATAAAAATTTCTAATTCAAATCAGAAGCAAATTAAATAAAATGGAGAAAGAAGGAGAAGAGCAACAAATCAAAAGATAGATCTAGAGAAGAGACCCGCAAGGAGGATTTTCAAGGGTGAAGGAAAGTGGAAACTAAATCGATGAGTGAGAATTGATCTTCTTTCTATATGAATCTATATATGCTCTTATCTTATTTCTATAGCCTATATTAGAATAAACTAAAGAAATATACGTTGAATTACAATATCAAATTAATAATTAAACTTCAATTTATCCATTTACTATTGTGGTTGAAATGATACCTCCACTCGTAATTGGGTCAATGATGAAACTTTTGGAGTTAAAACGATACTCCACTTTTTAGGAATAAATCATAATTTTATTAAGATACACCTAAAAAATCTAGAATGAATTACATAGTTATAAATTGAAATTGATACAAAATGAATAGGTTATTAATTGAATTGATTGTTAATTGTTTGAAGTTGAAATGACACTTGATGGTTAATAACAAAAAGTTACGTTATTAATATACAATTCTGAACTAAACTAGACCACCTACGTGTTTATACACACACACATGGATACACACACATACATATGTGTGTGTATCGAACTATATTGGAAATATGTTTTATAGGTAAGTTAGTAAGTCAATATTGTAAAGAAAATAAATAGGATTATTTTTAAATAAAAATTAATCAATAATATAACTATGCCAATGAACTGAAAAAGGACGCTATGAAAATATGATAAGCGTAGTAAATGATAAAAATGAGATAAAACAAGCTATTTAAAGACTAGTGCGAACATTAGGCTAAAAGATAATGAAAAACCTGTTAAAATACTCAAAATTGCAAACCCACACTCAATCATACGTCTGAATTTGTAGGTTAAACGTTTGAAAGTTTTAAAGTGGCAAACCAAAAGAAATATGCTAAAATCCAGCATGATTTAAACATTTGAGTTTATATTCAGGTGTCTGGAATCAAAGTCAGACCTTTGAATATGAGGTCAGAATAGTTTTTCAAACGTCTGAATAGTTGATGCAGGTACAAGTTTAACCTGGACCTATGAGGACCAGTACGAATTATTAGAGGAATTCCATATTGTTTGTTTAAGAATGTGATGAAGTAGAATGATGTGTATTCACTTATATGATGTATGTATTATATTGCACTATTTATTGTTTAGGAATGGTATGTCTGCAATGTGTTGAAACAAGCCACACATCAATAATGATATGTTTGCAATGTGCTGAAACGAGACACAAAGTAGGAATGATATATCTGCAACGTGTTGAAATGAGTCACATAGACAGAATTATATGGCTACGAAACATGTTGAAATAGGACACGTAGCAGAATTAGGGTATGTTAATATTGCATACATATCAGTTTGTATGGCTGTTTATATAGTGATTTAGCCACTAAAAATAATATAGTTGAAATGTTATAATAAATGGACTAAAAAGAACAATGGTAAGTTTATCCGTTAAACTGACACCGTAGGAGTAGTCTATAAAGGTGTTTTATTAGCTTGTTAGTATCATGTTTAGAGATATATCCTTACTCACGAAGCTTATGTTTAATCCACTTTATATTCCTCTATTATCCTATATAATAGGTTAACATGGATTATTGGAAGTCATACGTGAAGTGGAGGTGGCAAAGACCATTGGTGGTGAAATAGACGTTTTATCCACGAGTTATCTATTTATTTGGTAGTTGTGAACTATGTAATTTAAAGTAATGTTTTGATGGACAACTATAATAACAATTGAGATTTATCGACTACTTCTGATGTTTATGTTTTGTTTCTATTATATTTTATTTTCTTTCATTGTGAGTTCTGAAAGTGTAGATGAAAATATATAGCTATGTACTGTTATACTTTATCTTACTCTAACGATCTTCCATTTACTAGTCTGGGGTTTCGAGTGTCGATGTGGATGTAGGATCAAAGAGCTAGTGAAAGGTGTGTTGTTACATTATTTAATCATCGTTATTGGACTTTAAAATGACATCTTTTATAATCGGTATAAAAGGATGTTGAGTATATCCCAAACGATATACATAAACACCATACTAAAATGTTTAATATGGAGTCTGTATGATAGATTCCTTATGCATAGGCAGTAAGAATTATCACAACACTTTTCTATTATATCACATTTCACTATGTATCTGAAACATAGAGCCAATATAATCTAGATTAAATCATTAAATGATAGTTAAGAGTATTCTCGAGTATTTAGGAAATAGTGAAGAATTATTTATAGAAACAATGAACTCCTTATGAAAGAGTGTTCAAACTAAAACTTTAATTGATTTCGATCATAGTAGTCAATTCTAAATTCATGTTTAACCATAGTTAATAAGCTTTAAGTTAGAATTATTCTAACCAAGAGTTGTGGCTAATTCAACTAACAAGCTATGTACATCGCCTTGAATAATCACAACAATAAAAGTAATGTATATATAAGTGCACAAATATACAACTAAGCTAGATGTGATTCCGAATGTTAAGAATCATGACATTGTCTTATGATAACAATGTTGTAATACATATCATGGAAGAATCCAGAGCTCACTAGAAGTCGAGATACTAAAAAGTTCCATGTGATAAAGGTAGTTTGTCAGCATCGAAGAGAGTTGATTGACAAGAGTAGATAATTAAAACAATATAACATACCAATTCACTAAGGGACCATCTCGTTCAGTTTAGAGAAAATTGGCCAAGACGATGGGATTAAGATTCCATATTTGCCCCCAAGTGCAAGTGGGAGATTGAGAGAGTTAGCATTATGTTGTAGGGGAAACTATGTAATTTGTTATATATGACCATAACCAATCTTATTCATAATAAAGGTATTTGATTTCTATTATATACTTTGTTATATGGTGATATAATTAATCTTAAATATACTAAATGGAAAATCATTAAATGATATGTTAGTGATAATAATTACAAGGTGTTGTAATTGTAAGAAAATTGTCAGAATATAAAATAACATATTAATTTAACTATACCTCGTCAAGATGTTTCGAGAAAGGATATCGATACATCCGTTGAGACCAGAGTACATAATGCTCTCCAAGTGTTGGGCAGTATATTACTCATGGAAGCTAGAGGGAACAAGGGTTTATGTAATGATAGTTATTGGATAACTATGGAATGACTCACCCGAGAGTTTCCAGTTGGATAATAGCAGCTATGACAAATAGGAAATCTCGAAGTGACGATATTACACAGTTCTCTTGACTTGAGAATACTATTAAGCTTCAATGTGGATAATCCACTTTGATTATAGTTAAATAATGGCATGACAACCATCAAGCGACTATAGTTGGGTTTAAGTTGAAATATTGAAAGTGAAACACTATCTGATAGACATTTCGTCTTCTCAATTATATAAGATTAGTATCATGGTCAATTGTAGTCAACTTAAAGGAAAAATCTCTAGCTAGAGTAATGCGGTTAACATTAAGTATCATTATTGAACCAATGAATTTTTATATGGACTAACCGAGCTAAATGTGGATGATAATGGAATATTGATCGAAACTAAATTCCATAAATCCTAAAGTGATCTAAAAAAGGGAATTGATGTAAATAATCATTAGGTATTGCTTAAATTTTAAAATTGTTTTCAACCAATAAAGATATATAAGTGATAAATTCGACCAAACTATCACTCTACTAGCTAAGGTCATGAGTTAACATTGATACTCGAATAAATTGATATTAATCACCGACTTAATTTACACCCATGAGTCGCATAACTTATTGGTGAATTCTTTTATATAAGACATGATTTAATTGATTTATAAATTGCTATAAATTAATTAAACTAATTAATATTTGTGAAATATAATTTATTTGTTTGATATATTTGGTGCTATTAGCAATTAAATAGGCGCCACTACTAATTAATTGGATGTGTATATTAAAGTTTTATATGCACGTATCGATATACAATATCGATTTGCATTTAAACATGATTTAAATCATATTAATTACTAAACAAGTTTGAAGCTTTTATTGGCCCATATAGCCATTGATATGGTCTGCCATAACTAAAGAAAGAGAGTAGATTTTTTGATTTGAATTTTGCATTTGGATCTAAGACTTGGTAAGAGGAGAAATAGTAAGAGGAAAACTTGTCTCCTCCTCCTCTATTTAAATCAAGACATCCCCTCGCCTTTTCTCTCTTGAACTCTCCCTAACCTTGGCCACGATTTACCCCCATATCCAACCATGAAATTTTTAGCCTTATTTCAAATGAAGTATACTAGACCTAATGAGACAACTGATGCGTATATAAGTGGCCAATGCATATGTTATAGATATGAATCCCAACATCTATATAAGTATACATTCACTATTGTTGCACTGAAAATGGCATAAACACGCCAAAACTGTTTAAAGCACTAGATCCAATGATATAAATGTAAAAGCAGTAGAAAAGACTCAATTTTATAGTGGTTCGACAAATACTCTGGCAAACTTCCACTTTAATCTTGGTTATTGATTATTTTCTCTCCAAATTACAATGAATTCAATCAGATCCGACCACAATATAGTGGATCTCAGATTTAGTAATGTATGGGGTATTTGGGGAAGGAGAAGATAGAAGAGAAATCAAAGTGTGAAAGGTCCAAAAAGAAGATGAAGACCCTTCCAAGTTGCAGGTAGCTTGCTATTTATAGGGAAATCGTCTAGCATTACCGGGCGTCCACGAAATATCAAGTCCAGATCCAAGTCCAAGTGTTCTGAAGTGGGCTTCGGGGCCCAAACATCAATAGAAGCCTCTTGGTATCAAGTGGTTCCTCTTGGTACCGACTAGTTTTTATAGGGGAAATATTACCTCCTTCTTTTACTCAACATTCCACCTCCGATTCATTGCATTTAGAACACTTTTCCTTTAAGATTTAGTTATTTCAAAGAGGTTTTGGTACTGCTTGTTCTTGCATGCCTTTAGTCAAAAAATCCTTAGAGTTACTCATCTATTCTTTGAGAAAAGCACTCCATGACAATCACCTGAGATATGCTTCGAGTACAAGTGGTTTTGGAGGTCCATAGTGGAGCAAAAAGTTCTCGGTAACGAGTTGTCCACTTTGCTCCAAATCATTTAGAATTTCTTGAGTGTGTTCCTGTTTCCCTTCTAAGCATGTTTCCAAGTTCATGTTTCATTTCGTCTTCATCTTGATGTTCTGGTTCCAATGAAAATCTACTTTGTCAAAAGCTGGATAACACTTGCCCCCCAAAGTATGCCTTATGAATGTAAGGTGTGCTTTGCTCAAGAACAGGTTTAAGCAATAGCCAATATTCGGTAGTTGACCCCTTCGGCCATCCATCAATCTCGATCTTGTTGATCGTATGGTTCCCTCGGATCTCCTGCAAATCCATGGTCATTCCAAATCGTCATAGCTAAGAACTCTAGTCCTTGCTTAAGTGTTAGTCATAAATCATAATCAGTTCATTTTCATCCAAAGTTGTGATATCATATATCAAAATCATCTCGTGTATGTCCGAGAGTTATCTTCTTTAGTCTGATTACAAGGCGTTTAAATCCTAAGGTCAAATCAATGTCCACTCCAGGGTTCGACCTCATTGGTTCGTCTATCATCCAAATTAAGGTTTGATCTGATAGGATCATTTATCATCCAATCTAGAGTTCGTTTTCTCTGGATCGTTCAACGTCCAATCAAGTATTCGATCTCTCTAGATCATTTTTAACATCCAATCTAGTATTTAATCTCTTTGGATCATTTAACATCCAATCTAGGATTCGATCTCTTCAGATCATTTAACACCCAATCAAGAATTCCATCTTTCTGGATCATTTATCATCCAATCTAGGGTTCTTTCTCTCCGGATCCTTGCCAAGTCTAATCCGCTCATTCTCCAATGAGGGGACTCAACATCCAAGCAAGTCCATCCACTCACTCTCCTGTGTGGGGATTTACTCTCGTACAAGCCCAATTCACTCACTCTTTGACAAGGTGACTTGCACCTTATGGTCATCGCCCTGTCTCTTTGGATAGGACTACCATGATCAGTATCAGTCATCACGTTCAAGTGATTTTCAAAAATCAAATATTCAAATAAAAATAATCAAGCAAAAATCCTAAGCATTCATCTCAAACATCCAACTTAGAGCATGCTTAGAGACCAATCGGGGTCTCATACACGTGTAAACGGTCTAAGGTTATTATTGTCTTATCTATTCAGAACAAAATGTAAAACGTGGGAAATATACTTGACTTCCATCCTTCCCGATCATGGGAATTCCAATCTCGACCTAGTTCCACGGTTGTATCTTGACGTATTCGCTGCAAGCGGTGGCTGATTCGGTAGCACCACTGCAGCTTGGTTTCTTATGCATTGCTGAGCTGGTTACCTCGAATCGGCTCTTCTATCAAATCGCAAAGGTGTCTAAACTCGTTCATTTCATGTCCATCTAGCTTATGGAATAGGAAAAACTTCCAGTCCTTCTCTTCTAATCTGTGGGTTCACTTTTAGATGGCCTTTGATAGGGGATCTTCCCCAAAGTATCTAGGTATATCCTCTTCAGGGTTTTAGTTAGATCTGGTTAGGAAGAGAACTTTGATTCCTTTCTTTGTCGATTCGGTCCTTCAAACTCATCATCAGCCTTTTGCTTTCCTTTGACTTTACCGCATCTCGCTCCAGACGGTCCTCCGTTATCCACAGCATTAACTTTAACATTATCATCTTTAGCATCCTCTTAACACAGATATCTCTCAACTTCATGATAAAACCCCATGGGATCCATCGATGGATCGGACTTATCGACTACGACGGCTGCCATGTTACATCTCATCATATAACTACTCAAGGTCTTTTGGCCCTTTGCTTTATACTTGAAAGCATCATCACATTCTTTGGTGGAGAGATATAAACTCTAAACTATCTCAAGAATCTATCTACCAATTCAACCCACGTGCTTAGGCACCTATTCTCTAACTGCTTGAACCATATAGTAGCCAGCTTCGTTAAGTACAACGGGAATTATCGCCTCATTACCTCTTCAGACACACCCAATTCCTCTATATGTCAGATGTATCTCATCAAATGAACGGTCGAATTTATCCTTCTATTATATAGTTCCAATGTCGGTAGCTTGAAATCGGGAGGATTCCTTGCATATCAGATGTTAGGAGTAAATGGATTCTTCTTCACATCCTCCAATCTTTGGTCTGGAGGTCCACCTCTCACTATTCTTCTTATCATCTCTATGATTCAGTCGTTGTCGTCTAATGGTAGTCTTTGCTTCATAGCTATGTTTTGGCTTCCTGCTCTTATGGGGAAACTCCAGTACATATTCCTCTAGTTGCACGTTCACATTCTAATCCACACCTCCAGCTTCATTCTACCTCCTACTCAAATGGGGAAGCTCTAGTGCATACTACTCTGGTTGTTGCACATTCACATTCTGACTTGCGTTTCTGGCTCCAACATTATTCGATCCCGGCATTTTAGCTTGCCCTAAGTTCAAATCAATATTACCCTCGGGTAAATTCCTCTTGGTACCAACCCGATTCCAGTCGGTACCTACTAGTCTGGCTTGTGGGGGCATTACTCCTGTTTGCTCTGCTCCAACTCCAGGTTCTCCTACATTAATTCCAGCTGCTTTGGCTATTCTTAATCCATCCGTCTGAAGAATCCATCCAACATCTCCTATTATCGAGCCATTATTTCATCTTGCATCTCTTTCATCATTCTCTCCATCTCCTTTTTGGTCACATAGATAGATTACTTAGAATTTGAGGACACCTCCTAGTTGGCCCCATGCTCTGGTTGACTTCCTCCAATCATAGATCTGGTGTTAGGCCTCTTCATCTTCTTCGAAACTTAATTCCTTGAAAAATTCCTCTAGATCTGAATAAAAACTATCTCGATCTAACCTTTGGACTCTACTAATCCACAGTAGATGTTGTTGAAATTTTTCATCTCATAAATTCCTAAGTATTTCTTACGAAGTAATCACGACGTGCGGTGCTTTCGCTATTACGAATCAATAAAATTAAGTGATATTATCTTTGCCATAAAGAGGAGTAATTATATTACTTTTCTTGCATACAATATTATAAAGTGTAGAATGCTAAAAACATACAAAATCAGTTAATTATCTAGGTATACAAGCAGATGGAAAACAATAAAGGTGCAAAATAAAGTACTAGAAATAGTAAATGGACATAGAGAATTTACGTAGTTTGGATGTTAAGGAATCCTATATCCATCAGAAAATTATAACATTCTTCCTTTTATATTCTTAGTACAAACGAATAATGGCAGAGAGTACAGAGTTTTTGTTTTGCGTGCCTTAAAAAAGGTAAAAATAAAAAAAAAATCCCCCTTTCACTACTACCATGTCTTTTCTACTTATAGTATAGAGTTGCACGTGGATCATCAATATCCTTCTTCCACTCTTTCAGTTTCCACCTTTGGATTACATCACGTGTCATTTGTGCATGGATTACTAACGTGTATTTGGCGGGAAACTATATTTTAAGTGATTCGATTTCTAACTTTAGGTCGGAAACCCAAAATTGTAGCGGGAATGTTTAAATCGAGCTGGGAAAACTCAATGCTTTGAATTGCTTATGTATTTTATATTTTGCATAGCTTTAGAAGTGTACTTCTGCCTCCACTGGTGGATGGTATTGTCATAGGGTGATATCCTTCTTATCACGAAGAGCTTACGTCTTCAATGGTATTTTTAGAGCTTCGCCTTGCTTTGTTAAACCTTGTGATGCCACAATGCCTTAGTATTGAGCTGATATTTTCGAAGGTTCACTACGCCTTCTATTCTACGGTTTAACCATATCATGATGTTGGGATAGCTGGAATTGGGCTGCATTGCTTGGTAGGAGAGGTCGAGTTGCCATCTTTAGAGGTGATTGTCATATGTGATTCTGTTATGATCTGCCCCCGGTCACTGGTGGAATCCGCCATCGTTTTTATCTTTGAGTCGGATCTAATGACCTTGGGGATGAAATTGGATCTTCTAGGTTTGCTCTTTTATTGCAAAGTTTAGTTCCTGGTTACGAAGCAGTTTTTTCCCTCATTCCATCCCTTGAGCTTTTGGGTTTAGGGTCAGAGTTTATAGGATTATGGCGCATTCTTTATTAATTTGATACCATTGTTGGATTGCGGTGTTGTCCTATCACATCAAGATGGCTGCGCTTCCTCATTTCGGTGCAACATCATAATGTTGAATCTATATTTATTGGAGAGTGCAGTTGTGTTTCTATCTTTAGGGCCTGGGCGTAGTATCACTTGGGTTTTGTCATCACATCCTTTACATAGCTTGACTTATATTATTGGTGCAGTCCCTTTTTCTTGCCTTAGTGTAATACCCCTAATTTTAAATAACATTATTCGGAAAATTTAATTAGGTAAATTAAATAGAATAATGTAGAGACTAGAGTGATAAGGGAATTGAGATTTGAAAACCAATTAGGTCGTGCCTTAACTAAATGAATTTATAAGAATGGTTCATAAGTTAAATACTTAAGAAAAATAAGGCAAGGGTAATATGGGGAATGACCGAACCCTAAAACCCCTACAACCATTCCATTCCCATTTCATTCTTACAAAAACAAAAACATAAACTAAGGAGACCAAGGCCGGCCATTACCCTTGGGGAAAAAGAGCATAAAATCAATTAGAAGCTAAGATTCAAGCTAGGAAGATTAAAGCAAGAACAAATCTCAATTTCCTTATCCAAACAAGATGAATAATACTCTAAACCATTTCATATATGTTTTATTGAACATTTTAATTGTGATTTTAAGTTTTTAAAACCGTTTGGATGGATAAAGGATGATATGTTGTGATTATATGCCATGTTTTGATTTAAACAAGGATTTTTGTGTAATGACATAATTCGATTTTAAGATCAAAATTGTGTAAATTGATTTCGAATGCCATGAAGTTTGAATATGTTATGAAAAACATTATTTAGGAGATGGGTTTAAATTTTCATAATATTCCAAACTATGGATAATTTATTATGAATTTTTGAATGGAAGAAATCAAAAATTTTGGGTTTAGATTATTTAAGGTAATTATATAATGATTCCGGGTCTGAAATTTACGTATGTTAGAAAACATATTAAAGGTTAATTATGATAATTTTTGAGCATTTTTCCTAATTTTTTTAATATGATTATTAAATTATTTAAGTTGAAGGACTTAAATGTTTAAAGGTTTTGTTGAAGGGAATGGCTTATTTGTTAAAATAATTTCAATGATAAATTATTAAATTAGGCAGCCTTTTTAGAAAAGGATTTTGATAAAGAATTTGGCAACCAATCATATTTTAACAAATTGGGTAATTTAGGTAAAAAGGAATCTCTTTTAAGGCATAAAACTAGTTTTCTTTTGATTTACAACTTTTCCACTTCCATTTGCTAGCTTTCATCACATACTTCTGCTAATAAACCCATTAGAAACCAATACACATGGTATCGAGCTATTGATACGAAGTGGATTGGAGAAAGGCGGAAGGGATTGTGTCGAAGGCAAGCTTTCGAAGGGGTAGAAGTCATTTTTATAAGCTTTCGAATACATTACTTACCTTTGCTTTTAAAAGATTCTTTCGAAGGGGTGAAGCTTTCGAATCAATCAACTTACCTTTGTTCAAAGGCCGCTTACATTATTTTAAAAGAAGCTTTTGAATGAGTTCCCACTTGTTTGTTTTAAAAAGGAGCTTTTGAAAGGGTAGCCACCATTGAACCTATTGAAACCTAGCGGCCGCATTCATGCCTTTTGAATTAGTTAAAGTGGCTTTCTTTATAACTTTAAATCAATGCTTTTGAAAGGGAAGTTTCGCCCTCGTATAATTCAAAGCTGCCTTCTCAGTGCTTTCGAAAGGGTTGTTTGAGCTGCTTTTAATAAGAGTTAAAGAGGTAATGGTTTCAAAAGGGGTTTCATAACTATCCTCTTCCCCAAATTCTTTTAGTTAAAGATCAATGCTTTCGAAAGGGTTGCTTTTGCTTTTGTTTTCTTTGATCCAGAAGTTATAGTTAATGTTAAATCCAATGGTTTTGAAAGAGATACTTTCAAATGGTTTCGAAGCCATGCTTCCATAATTTTACTTGAACTAAGTGCCTTCAAAAGATAGGCTTTAAGTGTTTTAAAAGGTGTATCTTTAACGGTTTCTAAAGGAAGGTTTCAATGCTTTCGAAAGGAATGTATTGAGTGTTTCGAAAGGTATATTCTTGAGTGTTTTGAAAGGAAGGTTTGAATACTTTCGAAAGGTATGTTTTAATGATATCGAAAGTGAAGGCCTAAGATTTTGAGTAATGATACAAAGAATACAGTCGAAAGCCTTAGTTTTCAAACCAGAAACCCAATCTCATTTTTAAAGATAAATCCATGGCAAATATGGAAGAGTTTGGAAATGGCATTTAACTTTGGAGTTTTTGAAGAAGCTTTCCTTGCTAAAGATAGTGGGTTAAGGGTATTAACCATGTTTCATTTGAAAAATGATTACTAGGAAATTAAACCATAGATGTTTATATTATTATGTTATGATCAGTTATCATGTGTGCTTCTTCTACAAACATATCCACTTCATAATTGACCCATAACTACATTTTTGGGGTGCTAAGGGCAGAATAACCAGCTTGGTTGACCTCGTAGTGAATATACATTGAGTTAACTCCTATGTGAGTAGGATTACATCTAGGAGGTCAGGTAGACCAGAATATAGGATGCCCAAAAACTGATAAAAGAATTATTGGTTTAGATTTGTTCATGGTAAGCCCATAAAAACTATGTATGGAAATTTTTATTGGCAGGGGCCAATAGGTTCTTAGTGATCCCATGAAAACTATGTGTGTAACAAGTCATTGACAGAGATCAATAGGTTCATAGTTAGCGCATGAAAATTATGACATGAGAGAAGTTATTGGAGAACCAATATGTTCATAGTGAGCCCATGAAAACTATAATTAGATGAAGTTATTGGTAGATACCAATAGGTTCTTAGTGATCCAATGAAAACTATGAAACCCTATAGATAGTCCGTAAGTTTGGAACAGGTTATTAGTTGTGACGCCCCACCTCTATACTCACACTAACCAAGGACACTACTCGGTAATGCCGTCATTTAGTATGAAGAATAAGGTTGTTGAGGAGCGACCATCTGTGTAATTGCTTTGGGCGAGTCCCAATATGTCAGATAGTATGTCATGCATTTCATTTCAAGAGGAAATATGACATATCAAATTCAAACTCAAAGCTACTACACAGTGTCTATGTGGCCTTCGGAAACAAATATAAAATAAGCATAACATAAACCAGTCACAGATATTCATATCACAAAGGCAGAAACAGATATGAATATAACACATAGAAGTGTACATCAAAGTAGTGGTCATACAAGATCCACTACATCACAAAATAATAGGAACAAGTTCTAGACAAAAGAATATGTATACATCAAGTAGTCTCTATCTCGAATGTATAAAAACAAAAACTACTAAGCTAAAGTAGTTAGCCAAAAGTCAGAAGCTAGTCCCTGCTAAGAAGTCAAGTGGAAGCACCTGAAACACCTCGGTCTGACCCGAGTATTATTTAAGAAGAAAAATAATAAACGGATCAGTCTAGCTATAAATATCAGATAAGATGAGATAGGATAAGAGATATAACAAATATATATGGTAAAAACAAAAATCATACAATATCTCAAATCTCCTCAAACACCAAAAAGAATGTCATATTCTTTATTTTTATTCACCAAACTACAAATATTGATAGGGCTTAACAATACAAATCACAAAAAAATTGGTGAAACACAAATTCCAAAAATCATCAATTAGAAATCCAGAAATCACAAAAAGTGGGGGAGGCCTATCGTAAACGGGAGCATGAAAACTCACCAACACGTGTATCACAAACGGGACGCTATCCCATGGGTCGCTAACCCATAGAGCCGGTGCAACGACGTAGTACAACGGTACGCCCGAGGAACCTGAAACTCAAAAAAGCCGGAACAACGATGTAGTACAACGGTACACCCGATGAACCGAACTCCATAAGCCCGTAGGTCGCTAGCCTATAAAAATGAGAAGAAGCTCAACATAACGGGGTACTGTCTCCCACGTGGACAATTAAGACATCGCATATCGCTAGTCTAAACCTCAAAAATGATCGTCATAGATCAATAAAAGTGTAAATTACACCAAGCTAGTAAATAGATGAGTTTAGCTTCATGTCCCATAACCACTGGCTTAACTTAAATATTTACGAACAAATTGTAGAATTCCACTCGAAAATTGTCACAACATTTCAATCGAACAAGTCTAAGAATTAACCGATGAAGTAAACGCAAGTGTTTCATACCACTTGTTTTGCTAAGTCGTTTAATTGGATTTCTCGTACGAATGAGGAAAAGGTTTGTATATACTAATAGATTAGAAAACGGTTTTAAAAACGAGCTTTGTATTTAAAGTAGTGTTGAAATCGTTTTTGTGAAAGATTTTGAGTATTTACTACTAGTATAGAAACCTTTGTATTTTAAAGTGACAAATCATAGAAACGATTGTAAAAACAATCTATCACCAAAAATTCACATTCAACGACGTGAATCAAAACCATAGAAATCGATATCAAATCCATCAAATGGATATTCCCAAAAATACAGAAAATAAGTCATCAAAGTCGATAAATAAATGACAACAACCAACTGGATCGACAAAAAGTGACAAAAATGGAAATTTGCATAAAAACAGGAAAATTGCCAGACTTTAACAGCGCCAGACGTCTAGTGGTTCTCCTCAGACGTCTGAGCTGAAGGTCTGGAATTTTTCTAGACCACTCAAATGTCTGAGCTTAAGGTCTGGAACGTTTATCCCTTTGCCTCAAACATCTGAGTGTTTTACCAAACGTCTGAGCTGAAGCTCATGGCAAAATTTGCCTAGGCCAATGATGGCCAATTCAACTCGGACGCAATCGAAAGAGCGATGATGGCTAGGGATTGATGGAAAACGACAACCAAGCCCTTTAGGCTCTTCAATACATCCAAATAACATGTCCAAACATCCATAGTAGGATTTTCATAGATTTTGACTTCAAAATACCAATATTTGGAAAATTCACCAAACCAATTCAAATCAAAAGCAAATGAACATGAAATATTAGGAATTCATACCTAACAACTATCAAAGGTATATACATAGATGTGAGTTCAAAAACTCACCTTTAAACTCAAAAACAACGAATGAGAAGCTTTAAAACAAGGCAAGATCAATCTCTCATCCACTTAACTTCAAGAACCCTCAATCTATGATCAAATGCAAATATTACCAAAATTAGGTTATAGGATTTTCGGGAAATTGGAGAGAGATTGAGGTGGAGAAGAAGAAGAGGATGCTTACCTAAGCTTCTCTTTGATTTTGGAGCTTGAATCTTGAATTTCCTAGTAATCTAGGGTTTAGGAATTTTAATTTTCCTTTCTTTCCCCAATTTTCCTTTAGCTTGAGTGTTAAGAAATAATAGAATAAATGAAGAGGAGTTGGAGGAGGAGTTAGGGTATTAGATGAGTTGGTGGGCTGAAACCCAAACCCAAAGCCCAATAGAAAAATAGAAAAATTCTACTCAACTCCAAACATATCGATGTTTATACTCAAAAAGGTCGCAAATGCCATTTTGGACTCAATGGAAGTGGTCTCGAGTCCGGATTCGACCGTTTACAAAAATTCACATTTTGGACTTTTAAATTCGACTAATGATGTTATATTTAAATAAATCATTTAAATATATTATCGTAAAAATATGCGGGTTGTTACAGGCTCCCCTCCTTAAAGAAATTGCGTCCTTGCAATACTTAAGAAGAAAATAAAAAGTAACAACCATACTAAGGCATAACAACACAAAAGAAGAAATTTTGAAATGAGAAGTTCACCTTAAGGAGCACGAGAGAGTAAGTCCGGATGTGTTCGCTCGATGAATTCTTTAGATTCCCAAGAGCAATCCTTAGGATTTGAGGACTATTGAACTTTCACAAGAGGAACATCTTTATTTCGAAGGCGTTTAAGCTCCGCAGCAATGATACGAATAAGATGTTGCTCATAAGTCAAATTAGGCGAAACTTCAATTTCTTCAATAACACCGGGCTCAAGAATAGAATCGGAATCTCTAAGGCATTTCCGTAGTTGAGAGACATGGAATACCTCATGAATATCAGAAAATTGAGCTAGTAATAAAAGGCGATAAGCCACTGAACCAATGCGTTCGGTGATGGGAAATGGACCGATATATCGAGGTGCTAATTTTCCCGATCGAATGAAGCACACAACACCCTTCACAGGTGAAACACGAATGAACACCAAATCCCACAGAAAATTCTAAATTCCTTCTTCGATTATCAGCATAGGATTTTTGTCTACTTTGAGCTTCTTTCATCCTATGACGAATAAAGTCAATCTTTTCTGTGGCATCACGAATAAAATCTGGACCTAAAACCAGCTTCTCACTGGCTTCAAGCCAACACAAAGGAGATCGGCATGGCCTTTCGTAGAGTGCCTCGAAAGGAGCCATACCAATACTAGATAGGAAGCTATTGTTATAAGAAAACTCAACTAGAGAAATATGATCTTCCCAACTTCCACCAAAATCAAGAACACATGCACGGAGAAGATCTTCAAGAGTTTGATTCACACGCTCTGTTTTCCCATCGGACTGAGGATGATAAGCGGTGCTAAAATTAAGCTTCGTTCCCAAAGCTTTTTGAAGACCCTTCCAAAATTCACTAGTAAATAATGGATCACGATCGCTAACAATAGAAGTAGGAACTCCATGCAATTTAACAATTTCTTTAACATAGAGTTTGGCCAAAAGAGGTACGGTACGATTGGACCGAACGGGAATAAAATGGGCGGATTTTGTAAGTCTATCTACAATCATCCATAAACTGTCGTGACCCGAACGAGAACGGGGAAGACCGTCAATAAAGTCCATGGAAATTTGATCCCACTTCCTTATGGGAATGTCTAAAGGTTGCAATAACCCACCGGTCCTTTGATGCTCGGCCTTCACGAGTTGGCAAGTCATGCAACGCTTAATAAAGTTAGCAATATCAGATTTCATTCCATCCCAATAATAAAGTTGCTTTATGTCCGAGTACATTTTACTACTACCGGGATGAATGGTAAATTTAGAACGATGAGAATCTTCTAAAATGTCTTTACGAAGATCAATAATATTTGGCACAATAAGTCTACCAAATTTTCGAATGCCTCCGCGAGCATCAATATCAAAGTCTTTCAAACCATCAACCTTATTTTGATCCCTACAACTTTAGCTAAGAAGAGCCAATTCGGGATCTTGCTTTTGAGCTTTGAGGATGCGGTCCAAAAGAGAAGGATGAGCCTCAAGGCTACATAAAGCAAGAGATGAACATGAATCGGATCACGATCTCGAATCTCACAAGTAGATAAAGTATCAAGATCATTCCATTCAGATATCATCATGGAAATGACCACTTGTTGCTTACGACTAAGGGCATCGGCAACACGATTTCCCTTTCCGAGAGTATAGAGAATATCAAGATCATTTGATGCAAGGAATTCGAGCCAACGTTGTTGACGCAAATTAAGTTCCTTTTCAGAAAATAAATACTTCAAAGATTTGTGATCGGTGTAGAGAACAAATTTCTCTCCCAAAAGATAATGACGCCAAATTCTAAGGGCGAAAACAATGGCCGCGAGCTCTAAATCATGAGTGGCATATCTAGTCTCGGCAGGCTTTAATTGCCTAGAAGCATAAGCGATAACACGTTCCCTTTGCATGAGAACGGCTCCCAAACCAACACGACTAGCATCGGTATAAACAATCAAGTCTTGGTTCCCTTCAGGAATCACAAGAATAGGACCAATGGAAAGGAGTTCTTTTAATTTCTGAAAGGCAGCTTCACATTTGCCTGACCAAATGTACCTAACTCCCTTCTTTGTCAAACTAGTAAGAGGCATAGAAATTTTAGAAAAGTCTTTTATGAACCGGCGGTAATAGCCCACCAATCCAAGAAAGCTATGAATTTCCATCACACTCTCCGGGCTCTTCCAATTTTGAATCACTTCAATCTTTGAAGGATCCACTGAAATTCCGGATTCAGAAATAATATGCCCCACAAATTTCACACGGGATTGCCAAAAGTGGCACTTAGAAAATTTTGCTTTCAATTGATTGCTCCTAAGAGTTTCCAACACAATCCGAAGATGTTTTTCATGATCTTCCTCGGTTTTAGAATAAACAAGAATATCATCGATAAAGATGAGAACAAATCGATCGAGGAAGTCTTTGAAAACTCGATTCATAAGGTCAACGAAATAAGCTGGAGCATTCGTTAAACAATATGGCATAACAATCCATTCATAAGATCCATAGCGAGTATGGAACGACGTCAAAGGAATACTATCCTCTGCAATTCGAAGCTAATGAAAACGGTTGCTAAGTCTAATTGTGAAAATACTCTAGCACCGCAAAGTTGATCGAATAGATCATCAATCCGAGGTAAGGGATATTTATTCTTGATGGTGAGATCATTAAGCTTGCGGTAGTCAACGCAAAGCCTAAGTGTACCATCGGATTTCTTCACAAAGACAGTTGAAGCTCCCATGGAGAGGAACTAGAACGAATGAACTATTTTCCTTCCAATTCGGATAATTGTTTATGCATCTCCTCATTTTCCTTATTGGACATACGATAAAGAGGACGAGTGATAAGTAGAGCTCCAGGGATTAGATTAATTTTGAACTCAATTGCTCGCTTAGGTGGTAATCCTAAAACGAGCTCAAATATGTCGGGAAATTCACAAACAACGTGAATGAGGGAAATGACATCTTCCTCATCATCATTATCGTCATCAGGTGGATTCAGAGAATATAAGGATGCTACCGAATTGAAATCCGAATTTTTAAGAACAATAGAAATTTTCTTAACAAATTGAGGATGTCGAAGATAAATAGTCCTCTCGGGACATAGGATGTGGGCTTCATAACGATTAAGACAATCCATTCCCAAAATCATTCCAAAACCTACATAGCGCATAACATGCAAATTGGCTCGGAACGAATAATCACATAAAATAATCTCGACATCTTTACAAAATAAGCTGAGTGTTGCAGATCCACCAATCGGATTCACAATTCTCAATGAAGTCATCAAGCCCATAACATTTAAAGACAAAGTATCAACAAGTTCTTTTGATATAAAAGAGTGAGATGCACCCGTATCAAAAAGAACTCGAATAGGATGATCACGAAACATAATAATGCCATCAAGGACAAAATGAGAAATACATTGACCAAGAGAAGTGTCACTAGGAGTTTGCACAACATTTAGCTTTCCCTCTTTCTTGCTTTGAAGTTTGGAACATGAAGATATAAGACGACCCGAACTTTTGCAATAGCGACAATAAAGGGGTTTCGGACACCTATTTGCATAATGGTCCTTAGTACCACAATTGTAGCATTCTCCACGATTAGGGATAGGAGTCTTTGCTACCGAAGTTGCTTGTTTCCCTTTCTTGTTGGGATTAGGTTTGAACTTAATAGGCCTCTTCTTGTTGTTGTTGAAGTTCTGTTTGGCACCCATAACTTCAACGTCACTTTCCTTATCGGCCTCTTCAAGTCGAAGAGCGATATCAACAAGTTGATCAAAAGAAACTTCCAGTTTCAGGAGTAAAGGCTTTTTGAGGTTCTTATTCAACCCATAGACAAACCTCTGATTTTTCTTCAATAGGTTATTAATATACTCGACCCCATATTTAGAGAGAGATTCAAAAGATGCGACGTAATCCGTCACAGAAGATTCACCTTGAACAAGGTCAATAAAGCGTCGGGCCAAAGTTACTTTTTCAGCCTCTGGCACAAACTTTAACTCAAACCTTTTCTCGAAATTGCTCCCAAGTGAGACCCGCTTCAATAATTTCTGAAATCAAAAGCTCATACCAATCTAATGCTCTCTCCTAGAGCATGCTAGAAGCCACTTGGACTCGATGTAGATCCACAAGATTCATGCAAGAAAAGATGCGATCGCATGTTTTAAGCTAAGCTTGGGTTTCTATAACGCTTTCGGAACCCTTGAATGGCCTTCCACCCAAATTGGTATAATCACTACACAAGCGTGCAAACCCAGATTTAGGATGAGTAGGCTTAGGAATGGGACCAGCAGCTTGGGCATTCTTTACAAGATCCAAACGCTATTGAGCAGACATGAATACGCCATCCTGAGGAGTAGCACTGGATTGACCGGTGCTGGGACGACAAGGTATAACCATTTCTCTTCTTTAAAAAAGAATGAAAGAAGAGGAAAAAGGTTATTCTCAGAATGACTATCACACAAACTTGATTGATAAAACAAGGCATCATAAAAGAAAATAGGATAGAACAGGTCCTATGACTCAAATTAAATCCTAAAGCACAATTCCTAAGAGAGACTTAGGACAATGATCCTTGCTATAATATTCTACATTGTTCCAAAGTTTGGCTCTAATACCAAGCTGTGATGCCCCACCTCTATACTCATACTAACCAAGCACACCACTGGGTAATGCCGTCAATTAGTACGAAGAATAAGGCTGTTGAGGAGCGACCATCTGTGTAATTGCTTTAGGCGAGTACCGATATGTCAGATAGTATGTCATGCATTTCATTTCAAGAGGAAATCTGACATATTAAATACAAACTCAAAGCTACTTCACAGTGGCTATGTGGCCTTCGGAAACAAATATAAAATAAGAATAACGTCACAAGATCCACTACATCACAAAAGAATAGGAACAAGTTCTAGACAAAAGAATATGTATACATCAAGTAGTCTCTATCTCGAATGTATAAAAACAAAAACTACTAAGCTAAAGTAGTTAGCCAAAAGTCAGAAGCTAGTCCCTGCTAAGAAGTCAAGTGGAAGCACCTGAAACACCTTGGTCTGACCCGAGTATTATTTAAGAAGAAAAATAATAAACGGATCAGTCTAGCTATAAATATCATATAAGATGAGATAGGATAAGATATATAACAAATATATATGATAACAACAAAAATCATACAATATCTCAAATCTCCTTAAACACCAAAAAGAATTTTATATTCTTTATTTTTATTCACCAAACTACAAATATTGATAGGGCTTATCAATACAATTCACAAAAAAATTGGTGAAACACAAATTCCAGAAAGCATCAATTAGAAATCCAGAAATCACAAAAAAAGGGGAGGCCTATCATAAACGGGAGCATGAAAACTCACCAACACATGTATCACAAATGGGACGCTATCCCATGGGCCGCTAACCCATAGAGCCGATGCAACGACGTAGTACAACGGTACACCCGAGGAACCTGAAACTCAAATAAGTCGGAACAACGACGTAGTACAACGGTACGCCCGATGAACCAAACTCCATAAGCATGTAGGTCACTAGCCTATAAAAATGAGACAAAGCTCAACATAACGGGGTACTGTCCCCCACGCGGACAATTGAGACATCGCATATCGCTAGTCTAAACCTCAAAAATGATCGTCATAGATCAATAAAAGTGTAAATTACACCAAGCTAGTAAATAGATGAGTTTAGCTTAATGTCCTATAACCACTGGCTTAACTTAAATATTTATGAACAAATTGTAGAATTCCACTCGAAAATTGTCACAAGATTTCAATCGAACAAGTCTAAGAATTAACCGACGAAGTAAACGCAAGCGTTTCATACCACTTGTTTTGCTAAATCGTTTAATTGGATTTCTCGTACAAATGAGGAAAAGGTTTGTATATACTAATAGATTAGAAAACGGTTTTAAAATGAGATTTGTATTTAAAGTAGTGTTGAAATCATTTTTTGTGAAAGAGTTTGAGTATTTACTACTAGTATAGAAACCTTTGTATTTTAAAGTGACAAATCATAGAAACGATTGTAAAAACGATCTATCATCAAAAATTCACATTCAACGACGTGAATCAAAACCATAGAAATCAATATCAAATCCATCAAATGGATATTCCTAGAAATCCAGAAAAGAAGTCATCAAAGTCTATAAATAAATGACAACAACCAATCGGATCGACAAAAAGCGATAAAAATGGAAATTTGCATAAAAATAGGCAAATTGCCAGACTTTAACAGCGCCAGACGTCTGGTGGTTCTCCCCAAACGTCTGAGCTGAAGGTCTGGAATTTTTCCAGACCGCTCAGATGTCCGAGCTTAAGGTATGGAACGTTTATCCCTTTGCCTCAGACGTCTGAGTGTTTTACCAAACGTTTGAGCTGAAGCTCATGGCAAAATTTGCCTAGGCCAATGATGGCCAATTCAACTCGGACGCAATCGAATAAGCGATGATGGCTAGGGATTTATGGCAAATGACAACCAAACCCTTTAGGCTCTTCAATACACTTCAAATAACATGTCCAAACATCCATAATAGGATTTTCATAGATTTTGACTTCAAAATACCAATATTTGGAAAATTCACCAAACTTATTCAAATCTAAAGCAAATGAACATGAAATAGATGTTATGAATTCATACCTAACAACTATCAAAGGTATAGATATAGATGTGAGTTCAAAAACTCACCTTTAAACTCAAAAACAACGAATGAGAAGCTTTAAAACAAGGCAAGATCAATCTCTCCTCCACTTAACTTCAAGAACCCTCAATCTATGATCAAATGCAAATATTACCTAAATTAGGTTATAGGATTTTCTGGAAATTGGAGAGAGATTGAGGTGGAGAAGAAGAAGAGGATGCTTACCTAAGCATCTCTTTGATTTTGGAGCTTGAATCTTGAATTTCCTAGTAATCTAGGGTTTAGGAATTTTAATTTCCCTTTCTTTCCCCCATTTTTCTTTAGCTGGAGTGTTAGGAAATAATAAAATGAATGAAGAGGAGTTGGAGGAGGAGTAGGGTATTAGATGAGTTGGTGGGCTGAAACCCAAACCCAAAACCCAATAGAAAAATAGCAAAATTCTACTCAACTTCAAACATATCGATGTTCATACTCAAAAAGGTCGCAAACACCATTTTAGACTCAATGTAAGTGGTCTCGAGTCCGGATTCGACCGTTTACAAAAAGTCACGTGTTGGACTTTTAAATTCAACTAACGATGTTATATTTAAATAAATCATTTAAATATATTATCGTAAAAATATGCGGGCTGTTACATTAGTTAGCCCATGAAAACTAATAGGTTGATAGTGACCCTAGAAACTATAACTTAAGACAGATAATCAAAGAAATGGGGATGGGAAAATCCAGAGCATATTGTATGTTTGCACATCATCATGATACATTTTATTATGTTATATCTTAACCATTGTGGATGCAGGTGCATAGTATATGGTTATTATAAATTGAGTTAAGATACTAGTAAGGGGAAAATCCGTTCCGCTAAGCGGCGTGGTCTCATTAGATATCTATATGGTTCGAGATGGTAGGTTATTATTCATACTAGGCTTTTTGTCCGACTCGAAGTTTATGTTTTTCCCTTAAACTCTCGGGTGTTCAATTTATTTTGAGTAGTTTGAGAGTTATGGTTTTCAGGTTCTCCTTTAGACGATAAGCTTCTGGAGACGTGCAGGAGGCAAGCTAGCTATTAGGAGTTCTTTATGTTTGATCCCGCTGTGTTTTGGTTGTAATGGAAAAGTTGTTTATTTGCCTATATTTAGATTCTGATCAACCAAGAGGGCATCTTCATATGTCTCCCTTGGCGTATTTTGTAATAATTATATTTCTCTGAACGTGGTTTGCGAATTGGGATTATGTAATGAATTTGAAATGTGACTTGAAGTGGAATGAAAAATTTATTTTGTGATTTTAAACTTTTTCATGTTTATATGTTTCTGTTATATCAATGTATCTAATATTACCGCATTTGGTCACTTGAAATTAATAACTATGGATGACAGCAACATCCGTAGCAGTTAGTTTTGGGCCTCCTAATGGGGGATGTTACAAGTTAGTATCAGAGCATAGGTTTATGAAAGTTTAAAAGAAATTTGAACCTAAAGGATTTTCAAAACATATCCCAATGAATTAGAATATAAGATCGAGGTTTGGGTTAATGCTATATTGACGTACTTGTAATTGTTATATATATAAATATATATATATATATCTTTAAGTATGTATTACCCTCTCTCTTAGACCGTTCTTATGTATCTTACTGAGACTCATATGTAGATATACGGGAAATAAGGATATGGAGGCAGGAAACGGAAGAGGAAATCTAAGTGGAGGAAGCACCACAACAAATGGAAATGCTCGACCCAATACCAGGAGGAACCCGGGTTGATAGGCAAATGCTAATCTAAATGCAAATGTCAACCTAGGTGCTGGAACCCTGCCAGTAGATATTGGGATGATGTATCAGTTCTATATCAATCTGATGCAAGATGAAGCGGTTGTAGGAGTAGCCGGGGGAAATGTTGTGAATGTTGGAGGAGCTAATCCCGTGGCCCTAGTTGGCAATAACTATGCCAAGCTGAGCAGGGATTACACCCTTCTTGGTGGGAAACCATTTTTGGGAAAAGAGGACGTTGTCGAAGTGGAGATCTGGTTATTGCATTGTGAAAGGATCTTTGCTGACTTAAACGATGAGCCGAAGAGGAGACTTGCCTCTAGACAGTTGTAGGGAGCAGCACATCATTGGTGGAATAATGTTACCGTGGGAGTTCCCGAGGAAGAGTTGACTTGGGCAGAGTTTTGTAGGAGATTTGAAGAGAGTTTTTTGTTTGAAATTGCCTAGTCAGTATTGCTGAGAAAGTTCATGGACTTAGTGCAGGGTGAGATGTCGTTGATTGAGTACGCTACGAAGTTTGGTGAGTTGTCCAGATATGGATATGCTACCATTGACATCGTCATTAAAAGAAATGAGAAATTTATTCGAGTGTTAAGACCCGTGATTGCTATTGCAACTATGCCATATCTCCGTGATCCAAATACAGTTGTAGTGGAGATGGCAATCCGGAATGAGGAGATGCTTTCTACTTATGGGAAGGAGAAGCAGATTGAAACCTAGGGTTTTCAGGGAAAGAAGAGGAAATTCTTTAAGAAGAAAGGAACCCAAAAAGGAGGAGCTGCCAAGAAGGCAAAGGCTAATCTAGTTTGCTTTAGGTGTGATAAGAAGGGACATTATGCTCATGAATGTCGAACTAGAAAAGGGAAGAAGGTCATAGATAAGAAGGGAGTGAAGTGCTTCAACTACGACCAGATTGGGCATTACAAGAATCAGTGTCCACAATCGGTCAAAGCAAACAAGGGAAAGGTCTTTGCTTTAGGACCATCGTCTATTAGGCCAACCGCTACTGAGAAGGGAAAGACCGTGATGGAAGGTACACTTTTGATTCATAGTATACCAGTTAGGGTACTATTTGACACCGTTACATCGCATTCATTTATATTTTAGTGTTTGGTAGATAAGTTATGTTTAGAACCCTCATACCTTGGTACTTCCTTAAGGGTTGTGAATCCGATATGAGGGTATGCAACTCTGGGGATGAGATGTGACCTGTTAGAACTTGAATTGTTAGGTCATAAGTTTGCATGCAGTTTGTATGTTTTTGATTTTGTAGGCTTCGGGATCATTTTGGGTATGGATTGGTTGGATAATTATGTTGTTGGGATATTTTGCCAAGATAGGGAAATATTGCTAAGGCACCCCAATAGTCATAACCGAATTATATACTCAGTGGAGAATTCATATCGGAGTGCTTATACTTTGTTGAGTGTTATGGACGTAGAAAAAGAGTTGAACCAGGTTTTGATAGCAAAAGAGTTTGCAAACGTTTTTGAGCCGGTCACAGGTTTACCATCGAAGTGAGCCATTGAGTTTTGGATAGATCTTGTGCCAGGAGCAGAACCTGTAAGTAGACCACCTAGCAGGATGACATCGACTGAGATGAAGGAATTGATGGTGCAGCTAGTGGATTTAGAAAGGAATAATTTCATTAGGCTAGCAGTTCTCCTTAGGGAGCGACCGTGGTGTTCGTAAAGAAACCGGATGGGTCATTAAGGATGTGTACCGACTATCGTAGGTCGAACGAGAAGACGATCAAGAATAGGTATCCTTTGCCGAGAATCGATGATTTATTTGATTAGTTGAGTGGAGCCAGAGTATTTTCCCAATTGAATTTGGCGATAGATTTCCATTAGTTAAGGGTGGCAGAGGACAGTATTCTGTTGACGGCGTTTCAGACTAGGTATGGTTCGTACAAATGGTTAGTAATGCCATTCGGGTTAACAAATGCGCCAGCTTTCTTTGTTGATTTGATGAACCGGATTTTTCAAGAGAACTTGGATAGGTTCGTGTTGGTATTCATAGATGACATTTTATTATACTCCAAGGATGAGAGAGAGCATGAAGTTCAACTTAGAGTGGTGCTTGAGACGTTGAGGTAGCATCAACTAAAAGCGAAGTTTTCGAAGTGTCGTTTCTAGAAGAAAGAGGTTAAGTTTCTTGGTCACATGGTATCAGGGATGGGTTTGTCAGTTGATCTAGATAAGATCGAAGCTGTTAACAACTGGAAGAGACCAGAGACAGTGAATGAGATCAGAAGTTTACATGGACTCGCTAGCTATTACCGGAGATTCATTAAGGATTTCTCACCGATAGCGACACCTTTGACTAAGCTAACCAGGAAGGATGTAAAGTTTATTTGGTCTGACAAATGTAAGGAAGCATTCTTAAGTTAAAACATTTGTTAACCAATGCATCTATGTTAGTAGTTCCAGATGGGAATCAAGGGGTAGTGGTGTATACGGATGCATGTGGAACTGGGTTAGGAGCTGTGTTGATGCAAAAAGGCAAAGTTATTGCCTACGATTCATGACAGCTTAGACCGCATGAAGTGAGATATCCTACTCATGATCTAGAGTTGGTGGTAGTGATTTTCGCATTGAAAATATGGAGACATTACCTCTTAGGGAAGAGATTTGAGTTACACACAGATCATAGGTCCTTAAAGTACTTATTCTCTCAAAAGGAGTTGAATATGAGACAGCAGAGGTGGTTGGAGTTTTTAGCAGCTTATGATTTTGGTATAGAGTATACACCTGGAAAAGGAAATAAAGTAGCGAATGCTCTTAGCAGGAAACATCAGAATGTGGTGTTAGCTATGTTAATAGAATGGAAGGATCTAGAGGCTTTGACTACTTATAGTGTGCAGTTAAGATCGACCGCTAGCTCTAGTCAGAGCACTGCCATGTTATCCAACTTGGAAGTTCAATTAGTACTGATTGAAAGGATTGGTTCTAAGCAGAAAGAGGATCCATTGTTAGCCAAGAAGATAAAAAGGCTTGAGGTTGGATCAGAGGTTGATGATTTAAAAGATTTCAGTCTTGACCAGAGGGGATGGTTGAGAAAGAAGGGACGGTTGTGTGTCCCGAATGTTGGGGACTTAAGGAGAGAAGTCCTTAGGGAATGTCATCGATCTAAATTTATGATTCATCCTAGGGGAACCAAGATGTATCACGATATGAAGAGGAGTTTCTACTGGGTAGGTATGAAGAAGGATGTTGGCTTGTGGGTAAGGCAATGTGTGAATTGTCAACAAGTGAAGGCTGAACATCAAAAGCCGAGTGGATTGCTTCAACCTTTGGAAATACCAGTTTGGAAATGGGATTTGATATCCATGGATTTTATAGATGAGTTGCCAAGGTCGAATTGAGGAAATGAAAGTATATGGGTCATAGTGGACAGGTTGACCAAGAGTGCCCATTTCATTCCAGTTAAGTCAACCAGGACGGCACCTGTTTTAGCTAAATTGTTTATGAAGAACATAGTTAGACTGCATGGAATTCCTAGTAGTATAGTAAGTGATAGAGATACTTTGTTTACTAGTGAGTTTTGGAAGAGTCTACAGGATGTGTTAGGTACCAAGCCCAAGATGAGTACTGCTTATCACCCTCAGACAGATGGGCAGATAGAGAGAGTCAACAAGGTACTCGAGGATTTGTTAAGAGCTTGTGTGCTAGACTTTGGTGGATCTTGGGAAGATCACCTACACTTAGTTGAGTTTCTCTATAATAATAGTTATCAGATTAGTATAGGAATAGCGCCTTTCGAAGCTTTGTATGGAAGACCATGCAAGTCACCAGCATATTGGTTGGAAACTGAAGATAGATTAGTCTTAGGTCCAGATCTAGTAAGAGAGACAACAGAGAAGATTGAGTGGATCCGAGGAAGGATGAAGGAAGCTCAGTCTAGACAAAAGAGTTACACAGATAAGAGGTGTAAGGATCTAGTGTTCTCAGTTGGAGATAGGGTTTTTATTAAAGTATCACCAATGAAGGGCGTGGTACGATTCGGGAAGTCAGGGAAACTGGCACCGAGATATGTTGGACCATTCACAGTTATAGAAAGGATCAGAAAGCTCGCATACAGAGTAGAGTTGCCGAGCAGTTTGGTAGGTGTCCATAATGTGTTTCATGTGTCTCATCTTCGTAAGTATGTACATGATTCAGAGAATACTATTCCTCCGACTGCATTAGAAGACTTAATAGTAGAACTGGTTTTGACTTTTGTTAGGAAACCAGTTTGGGTTGTAGCAAGAGATGAGAAGAAGTTAAGAAACAAGACAATCAAGTTGGTGAAAGTTCAGTGGAGCGACAACAGGAAGGACTGTACTTGAGAGACAAAAGACATGATTAGAGATACTTATCCTGATCTGGTGTAAGGGCATGTTCTAATTTGCTTTATATATATATATCGTTTTCTAGTTAGGCAAGTTAGTATGGTAGTTAGGAGATGTTATAGATGATTGCTATAATTAGCATTTAGTTCTTGCTGAAAATCGAGAATGAAATTTTTAAGGAGGGGAGCTTGTAACACCCCTAATTTTAAATAACATTATTCAGGAAATTTGGTTAGATAAATTAAATAGAGTAATGTAGAGACTAGAGTGATAAGGGAATTGCGATTTGAAAACCAATTAGGGCCATACCTTAACTAAATGAATTTATAAGAATGGTTCATAAGTTAAATACTCAAGAAAAATAAGGCAAGGGTAATATGGGGAATGACCGAATCCCAAAACCCCGAAAACCCCAAACAACTATTCCATTCCCATTTAATTCTTACAAAAACAAAAACATAAACTAAGGAGACCAAGGCCGACCATTACCCTTGGGGAAAAAGATCTTATAATCAATTAGAAGCTAAGATTCAAGCTAGTAAGATTAAAGCAAGAACAAATCTCAAGTTCCTTATCCAAACAAGGTGAATAATAATCTAAACCATCTCATATATGTTTTATTGAACATTTTAATTTCGAGTTTAAGTTTTTAAAATCGTTTTGATGGATGAAGGATGATATGTTGTGATTATATGCCATGTTTTGATTTAAACAAGGATTTTTGTGTAATGACATAATTCGATTTTAAGGTTAAAATTGTGTAAATTGATTTCGAATGCCATGATGTTTGAATATGTTATGAATAACATTATTTTGGAGATGGGTTTAAATTTTCATAATATTCCAAGCTATAAATAATTTATTGTGAATTTTTAAATGAAGAAATAGACAATTTTGGGTTTAAATTACTTAAGGCAATTATATAATGATTCCAGGTCTGAAATTTACGTATGTTAGAAAACATATTAAAGGTCAATTATGATGATTTTTGGGGATTTTTCCTAATTGTTTTAATATGTTTATTAAATTATTTAAGTCGAAGGACTTAAACGTTTAAAGGTTTTGTTGAAGGGAATGGCTTATTTGTTAAAATAATTTCAATTATAAATTATTGAATTCGGCAGCCTTTTTAGAAAAAGATTTTGATAAAGAATTTGGCAACCAATCATATTTTGACGAATTGGGTAAGTTAGGTAAAAAGGAATTTCTATTAAAGGCATAAAATCAGTTTTCTTTTGATTTACTACTTCGCCACTTCCATCTGCTAGCTTTCGTCACCATACTTCTACTAATAAACCCATTCAAAACCAATACACATGGTATCAACCTATTGATACAAAGTGGATTGGAGAAAGGCGAAATGGACTGTGTCGAAGGCAAGCTTACGAAGGGGGTAGAAGTCATTCTTATAAGCTTTCGAATGCATTACTTGCCTTTTCTTTTAAAAGATGCTTTCGAAGGGGTAAATCTTTCAAATCAATCAACTTACATTTGTCCAAAGGCTGCTTACTATATTTTAAAAGAAGCTTTTGAATGAGTTGCCGCTTGTTTGTTTTAAAAAGGAGCTTTCAGAAAGGTAGTTGCTTTTGAACCTATTCAAAACCTAGCTGCCACATTTTTGCCTTTCGAATTAGTTAAAGGCCGCTTTCTCTATAACTTTAAATCAATGCTTTTGAAAAGGAAGCTTTTGCGATCGTATAATTTAAGGCCACCTCTCAATGCTTTCGAATGGATTGTTTGAGCCGCTGTTAATACGAAGTACGGAAAAAATGTTTTCGAAAGGGGATTCGTAACTATCCTCTTCCCCAAATTCTTTTAGTTAAAGATCAATACTTTTAAAAGGGTTACTTTCGCTTTTTTTTTCTTTGACCCAGAAGTTATAGTTAAGGTTAAACCTAATGATTTCGAAAGAGATACTTTTAAATGGTTTCAAAGCTATGCTTCCATTAATTTTACATGAACTAAGTGCCTTCGAAAGATAAGCTTTAAATGTTTCGAAAGGTATATCTTTAATGGTTTCTAAAGGAAGGTTTCAATGCTTTCGAAAGGAATGTATTGAGTTTTTTGAAAGGTATATTCTTAAGTGTTTTGAAAGGAAGGTTTGAATACTTTCGAAAGGCATGTTTTAATGATATCGAAAGTGAAGGCCTAAGGTTTTGAGTAATGATACGAAGGATACAGTCGAAAGTCTTAGTTTTCAAACAAGAAACCCAATCTCATTTTTAAAGATAAATCCATGGCAAATATGGAAGAGTTTTGAAATGGAATTTAATTTTGGAGTTTTTGAAGAAGCTTTCCTTGCTAAAGATAGTTGGTTAAGGGTATTAACCATGTTTTATTTGAAAAATGATTACAAGGAAATTAAACCATAGATGTTTATATTATTATGTTATGATCAGTTATCATGTGTGCTTCTTCTGTAAACATATTCACTTCATAATTAACCCAAACTGTATTTTTAGGGTGTTAAAGGCAGAATAACCAGCTAGGTTGACGCAGTAGTGAATATACATTGAGTTAACTCCTGTGTGAGTAGAATTACATCCAGGAGGTCAGGTTCTTAGTGATCCCATGAAAACTACGTCCGAAATAGTGATCCCATGAAAACTGATCAAAGAATTATTGGTTTAGACAGTTCATAGTAAGCCCATGGAAACTATGTATGAAAATTATTATTAGCAGGGGCCAATAGGTTCTTAGTGATCCCATGAAAACTACGTCCGAAATAAGTTATTGACAGATGTAACGACCCGGAATTTTGGACCATTCGCGTCCATTATAAGTGTATAGGTAGACACTCATGCCGGAGTTGAATTGCTCAAAATACCGCGTTGTTAATTTAAATTTGGCAAAACTGAACATATACAGTAAATAGATATAATCACAGACACAGAGTAATAAGTGCAGCGGAAATAAAAGAGATAGTAGTTCATGAAGCTACTATATGAATATATAAAATACATCAGAGTTTACAACAGAAGAGTAATACGATACATCAGAGTTAACCAGATACAACGGAAGAGTAACACGATACATCAGATACAAATCAGAATACATCACTGGAATCATCGAATACTGAAAGCAGAATAGATGGCTGGATCTTCAAGCAAAGCTCCAACTCCAAAGGTGAGTCTCGAAAACTGAACCACTCAGTCTGACCCGAGCGTAAAGCAAAACACAAGACACTCGAGTCAGGATTAACATTCTTATATTAATAAATCCAACTCAAGTGAAATAGCAATTGAAATACAAGTAACTCAAAGGATGTTTGGAATAACCATCCTTTAAGGATCCGTTAAACTATCTACTATGTAGTAGTGTACGATAAGTAGATAATGTCTATCAGTAATAATAAGATATCAAAATAGCGTTAAGTCGTGGCCCATTCCACCCTTAACACATTTTTATTCCCAAAAGCATATACAAGACCGTAGTTTCCCCAAAACCGGAAGTCACCAGAGGGCAATCCATATACTAAAGGTACAAATCAAAATCATAATGGTCGCGAATAGGATAATCAGTATGACAAGGTACATGAGGCGATACCAACTAGGATACTAGTAGTTGCCTGATCCGGACTGATGTTGGGCATAGCAGCTACTACCCCAACACCGCGAAACAACACTCCCATAATCGAGGGGTGCACCCAAATCGAATCACATAAGTAATAGATAAGGTATCGAAGAAGTGTGTCCGCTAGAGATGGCGATCCTCAATGGCCCGGCGCGGCTCCTGTTTTAGTCATGTCAGGGGTCATCCAAAATCGTTCTCTTTCTTCAGTCAACGCGTACATCATTCCAACCACTTCATTCTAGATCAACACTCCGCGTATAGTTATTAAAGTGGTTTCGGTTCAGATAGAGAGTATATCCATTACCGATCACGGTCTCTTTAATAACTTTCGTAATTATTACACCGATTGGTCGTTTATATATTTCAAAAACCAAATCAATTTCAATTTCAAATAGAATTTGTAAATCAACATTTCATTTTTCTTTCTAAAACAATTTCCAAATTTTCGTTTCAAAACTTCCAACTTACCATTTCAAAATCTTATAATTCAATTTCAAACTTTATTTAAAACAATTCAAATATTGATTCAAATTCGTATATAAGTTTCATTTCGAAAACATTTAAATTAATTTAATTTAACATTTAAATCAATTTAAATTCATTTATCGATTTCATTCAATATTCATTAAGTAAATTTGCCATTCAAACTAATTTCTATTAAATTTCCAATTCATTAAATCAATTCTTAAGTTCAACTTCAATAAATCAAAATTTACAATTTTGAATTAAACTAAATTCGTCAAATCAATTCTTTCAATTACAAGTCTTACATTAATTCCAAAAATATCACATTTTCATTTCTTGTTAAATAAATTCCATTTCACTTATTAACTTTCTTAAATAATTTTCCAAAACATAATTAATAAAGAAACTCAATTTCAATTCTTTACGAAGTAAAATTCACTTATTCAAAAGTTCAATTTTTCTTATTAAAGAATTTCAATTCAATTTAATCATTTAATAATTCATTATTAAATAGTTCAAAACTTAATTATTAAATAATTTCAAAGTTTAATAATTTCAAACTTAATTATAATTTCAAACTTAATTATTAAATCATTTCAAACTTAATTCAATCATTTCTCAAATTAAACAACATTCTTTCATTGATTACATTGTTAATCTTTTGTTTCAGATTATTAAATATTACCATTTTCCTTTCATCAAAAATTCAAATTTCAACTTCATTTCAAAACCATATTATTTATTCAAATAAAATCTTCGTTTATTTTTAAATCAAATTATTGACCAATCGGGTTTTATTTAATTTTCTATCCTAGGTCAAAGTTCAATTTGGGTATTTATCATTTCAACCCGATTCCAATTCAATTCAAAATCAAAACATATCAAAGGGAACTTGCAGTGTGATAACTGGGATGGTGTCAAAGTAAATAAACAAGCAATAACAACAACCAATATCAATCCAATAATCAATTCAAATAATCCCGAAATAACCGTATTAATTCGCATTGTTATTTGTACGAATTAATATAATTATTTCTAGAATCTACACTATCATTTCATGCAGATTAAAGATTATTACATTACAGTTTTCACTTGTCATCTATTACAATTTCATCCATCATCAATTTAACAACATACATTCAGTGGTTCAAAGTATAATTAAACAAATCCTACGTGTCAATAAATTCAACGGTTAAAGGGGTCGTATTATACAAATGTCAGTTAATCAAATTTAACATTTAATTATCCTATATCAAGTTCAATTTCATACTATTTATCATTTTAACATTAACAATTTAACGTCCAATATAAACATCAACAATCAATCATTTAACAACCAAACTGGATTATCATTGCATATATAACAGATAATGGTGTCAGATGTCACAGGTGAACTGATACAGGTAATAACAGTGTAAATATCAAACAGCAGCATATTTCAATTGTCGTTTCAATTGAAATCAAATTTAATAAATAAAAGAACGTTAATCGTGAGTGAGTGCTCACCTTTCGAGGCTAGAGAGAACAGGAGATGACACAGATACGCACACTGAATGGCCACACAAATTTGAATTACGAATCCAAGCAAAGCAAAAGTCGGCACGAATTTGACAACAGAGCTGATAACAGAAATAGGTGAAATCGAATTAAAACTGGATCGATGTAGATAATTAGTACAAGTGAACTTACACGTAACCATATATAACTATTTACATGTATAAATCGTATTCTAAATTCAAACAAATTTAATTTAAATAAATACGTATATATATGCAAAATATTTACACATTAAAATTTATATATATATATATATATATAACATCAAAATCAATATTCAATATTAATCGAAATTCAATATTAAAACATATAAATAAAATCCATATATTATATTATAACTTTAAATACAAATGTAAAATATTATATACTAGATAGGATTTTAAATTCACAAACTCTCAACTTTCATATACAGTCAACACACAACCTAACAACAATGTGCATGGGTATATAATAAAACACACAACACATATAAACGGCCCACAACTTTACATAACCTTACTATATATATAAAAGCTTTCACACGCACACATAAAATAGCCCATAACAAAACACACCATATGTATTTCGAAAATAATATGGATAGAACATATTCGAACTGGATATTATAAAAAAAACTAACCTACATAACACTACATAATATATATACACTGATAATGTATAACAACAACTAAATTTTTATATGTAGGTTCCAACTAACACGTACCCATATACTTTTGAATTAAAACTCTATAACTTACATATATTAACCAAACTTATATAGATATAAACTGTCAAAATTTATAATACTATATACCCATTACATGGATACTACTACAACTAGTATATTTCCGAAAATACATACAATATATTTTTAAACTCTCCCATCCAATATGTACACTTTGTGTTTACAGATCTATACTAAAACAAAGATATAGTGCAACTCATGAATATAGACAACACTGACATACTTTACAATTCATATAACCAACACGCAGTGCACTCGGCATATAATAGAATATATAATATACTTACAAAACTAATAATATATAATTGAAATAAATATCATAATTAAATCGCGTATATATATATAAACTTACTTTAAAAGGAAGATTGTTCAAAAGGTCAGAGCACAACAAGCTTCAAGCAACTGTATATATGTGAGCTTACATATATATATGATTTCATGGAAGGGCAAGGGGACAAGGGCGAGATGGTGAGTGAGGTTGCGTCAGCGAAAGGGGAGGAGCGGGGATGTGACTAGGCTAAGGGCTGATGTGATGTATCGGCTGAGAAGGCTGGGCGATTGGCTGCCGAGGTAGTGGAGCATGGGTCGAGAAGGGAAAAGCACGGGGAGAGAAGGTCGAACATGGGAGGAGGTAGGGGATTGGATCGGTGAACTTGGGTCGCTGGTAGGTCACGTTGGCAGGGGAGATGGTGAGCGGAGGGCTCGAGTTGAAGGCGGAGGCCAAGAGGACGGAGGCTGAATTCGAATGGATGGATGATCATGATGGCGTGGGAAGGATCTCGGCGAGGCTGTGAGCGAAGTGGCAGAGGGTGGTCTCAGACGTGGCGTGGGTCGGGAAAGAGAGTCGGCGGTTGATGAGGGCTGCTCGGTCGGAGGTGATGACGCGGGAGAGGTCTCGGCTGGCCAAGGGAAGGGCTCGCGGTGATGTGGCGGCGTGCTCGGTGAAGTAAGGTGGAGCCAGCAGAGGACGGCGGAGATAACAGTGGTGGTGGGCGGTAGGGGGTTCGGGTTCCATGGTTTGAGGGTGGAGTTCTGGCAACAGAGGGAGGGTAAAGGAGATGGTGAGGAATTATGAGGAGGAAAAGATAAGCAGGCAACAAAAGTTTGTTATAATTTTTCTCAGAACAAAATTGTGAGGGGAGGTGAAAGAAGGTGAAATGTTTCGGTGCGTAGTGAAGGGTTCAAAGCAGTAGACTAAACGATCCAAAAGTTCAGAAACTAGAAGAAATGAAGCCTCAATATAAATATAACTTATGTTATAGTATTATTCCTTTATCAAAAGCACTTAAACGAACGAATAGGATTTGGGACGAACGAACTGCCCAAGAATGATTTGAACCGGTGTGAAGCTAAAGTCAAGAACTCTTTGAATTCTGGGAATAATTAATGCAAACTGCGGTTTGTGTTTTCCAATAGTTAGAAATTTGAATTGACACAAGAATTAAAATTTGAAACGGATACCGATTCAGTTAGCCGTTTAACGGTTTCACCGCAAACCAGACACCAAAGCACACATATGAATATACTATGGAGATCGGCACGACGAGATGATCAAAATGGTATATTGATATCAGTGGTACGATTGAATTATAAAAATTCGAATTTTCTAATAGCGGAAAATGCGAGAAAAACACCGAAAAATAAGATCGACGAAGCCAAAGATGTCCGAATTTGGAGAAACGACCAACTAACATCTTGCTCAGAAGATGGTTTAGAATTTTTCTATGTAAAAATATTTAGGTTTCGGAAACATTTTACTTTCATCGCTTTTTAACTGGTTAAATTAAAGTGAATTTACGCGTGAAATAAACTTCCGTATTTTCGGACGAAAATTTACCAGTTGCTATGTTTAACTAGACGCATTCCAAATATTAAATTTTTATTTCAAAATTTTATCGTTTAAAATTTCACAAAATTTCAACTAATTACGTTATTAAAACAGTTGAAATTTACGGGTCGTTACAACAGAGATCAATTGGTTCATAGTCAGCCCATGAAAACTATGACATGAGATAAGTCATAGGAGAACCCTCTAGGTTCATAGTGAGCCCACGAAAACTATAATTAGATGAAGTTTTTGGTAGATACCAATAGGTTCTTAGTGATCCCATGAAAACTATGAAACTGGACAAATAGTTCGGAAGCTTGGAGCAGGTTATTAGTTAGCCCATGAAAACTAATAGGTTAATAGTGACTGTAGAAATTGTAACTTAAGACAGATAATCAAAGAAATGGGGATGGGAAAATCTAGAGCATATTGTACGTTTTCACATCATCATGATACATTTTTATTACGTTATGTCTTAACCGTTGTGGATGCAAGTGCACGGTATATGATTATTATAAATTGAGTTAAGATACTAGTGAGGGGAAAACTCGTTCCGCTAAGCGGTGTGGTCTCACAAATATCTATATGGTTTGAGATGGTAGGTTATTATTCTTACCAGGCTTTTTGTCTGACGAGAATTTTATGTTTTCTCCTTAAACTCTAGGGTGCTCAATTGATTTTGAGTAGTTTGAGAGTTAAGGTTCTCAGGTTCTCCTTTAGATGAATAAGCTTCCGAAAAACGTGCAGAAGGCAAGCTAGCTATTTGGAGTTCTTTCTATTTGATCCCGCCGTGTTTTGTTTGTAATGGAAAAGTTGTTTATTTGCCTATATTTAGACTCTGATCAACCAAGGGGGAATCTTCATATGTCGTTCTTGGCGTATTTTGTAATAATTATATTTCTCTGAACGTGGTTTGCGAATTGGGATTATGCAATGAATTTGAAATGTAATTTGAAGTGGAATGGGAAATTTAATTTTTGATTATAAATTTTTTCTTATTCACGTGTTTCTGTTATATCAATGTATCTTAAATTACCGCATTTGGTCACCGAGAATTAGTAACTATGGATGATTGCAGCATCCGTAGCAGTTAGTTTTGGGCCTTCAAATATGGGATGTTACACTCAGCTTCATGTTATCTTGGTGCGACACTACCTAAGCTCAGTTTTTTTTCCCTTTCTTCATTTCAACTCTAATTTTGTGATGGCAGTTCTTCTGGCTCAACAGCTACAGTAGGCTTCCTTCGACACTGTTTAGGAAATATGGGTGTAACACTTGCCCCCTAAGTCTGCAGCGACCGTAGATGGTTGCGGACTTTCCTTCATACTCATTTAATTCCTGTAGCCTATCACTTCTACCCTTCCATTTCCTTCTTTTCAAGAGAAGAAAAAAGTCATAGTAGCTGTTTTGCATTTAATGCTCTATTACATGTGTCCATCCCCCATTGGCCAACCCTCTAAAAAGTTGTAAAATTTGCCTCTTTGTTTTCTAGGTAAATCCATCTTGATTCTAGCACTTATTATTCTTGATGTTTAATCAATTGACATTTGGGAAACTTTATCATCATTTCGATTGTGCGGTTAAAATTTGAGTTGAGGTACGTATGTATTTTTATTTCTTCTTCTTTCATCTCTTTTATAGGTTTTTGAAGAGAAAAAGTAATAAAAATCATTGCCACTAATCTTGTTTTCTCCTAATCTTATTCCTCTTTTGAATCAAAGTAAGGATCTCTTTCTTGTGTTATTCCCTTTGAACTTTAGTAGTATTCGGTGATTAATCTTGTAATTTTGACATGGCATCCTCTTTCCCTTCTCCCTTATCTTTACAATTCAAGATAGCCCAATTAAAAGATATTAAGAATATCTTGATTAATTTTGGGCTCAAGGGCTCTGAGGCTAGAGTCTTGAAACTTCATGAACGCATCCATGCCCTTCCTAATAGGTTTACATCCATTACCCCTGAGCATATAAGGTGTGAGCTTTATCTTCGTTTAAATCCAGTCCTTTGAGAATTGTTGTCCACTATCGACCTTGTTCCTGTTCAACTTGCATGTCTTTCTTATTCTGTTGTTATTGCTACCTCTATTCTTTACATGGAGATGGCTCCCCTCTTTTCTGCGAGGAGCTCCAATTTTTATTCGATTTTCATAACATTCCTTTAGAAAGGGATGTTGCGTTCTATTATGTCCAAGCTAAAAAATCGATCCTTGCATCCATCCCTCGCAAGACCCAGAGCTGGACTAATCAGTATTTCTTCATTTCAAACTCTGAACACTTTCCTTCTTCCGTTCATCTACACCCTAATTAGCCTGTCCTTTCTGCTCATACTACTGAGTTTTATGAGTCCTATTGGGAGAACATTTGGGGCTTAAACGAAAAGGAATGAAAATGCAATCACTTTTCATTAAATCGATGTTGTAGAAGCATGGCTTTTTGTGCCCACGCCATAATTTTTCTCATTTCATTTTCTTGTTTTCCTCGATTTCGGATGAACCTAATGGTATAATTTAATTAAATATAGATTAAAGCATTACTATTTTCTATTTTTGACCTTCCTAAAGACCTTTATTAACGTTTGGATTTCTTTTATGTACAGGTGAAATGGTTGACGACCTTGCTGATGCATTTATGGAGACTAGGAAATCAGCGAAAACTAAGAAGATTCGAAGAAGGGATCATGGTGGGGATGAGGCCTTTGATCAACTTCTTAAGAAGCCTACTGTACCCTCCCCCTCCTTCTTTAGCACCTCTCCCTATTCTACCTTTGCAATCTCTTCTTGATCCCCGCACCCGCTACTTGCTCTTGCTTGAAGGTGCTATAAGCGACTTCAGTGAGAGATTAGGGCGACTCAGTTTGTATAACCTTTCCATTATTGCTTCTACCTCTCCTTCCGCTCTTTATCTCCTACTTCCTAAACTCCACTTCTCTGACCTAGCTACCCAACTTTAGCGGGCTTGGATATACGTAAACATCACCCCCCTTTTATTTTTTCTATGATGGTTGACCCTCCTTATATGACAATTTTTTTATCCTATGGCCTTAGCAATTGAGGTTTGAAAGAGGGGGAAGGTCGATCAGGTTGCGGCTATCACCCATAATACCAAGCTCGAGGCAGAACTTACTACGGTAGCTTCCGATAAGATCAAGATCGAAGAAGAATTTAAGGCATACTGTGCCGAGGTTAAGAGGGCAGCGAAAGATGAGGAAGAGACTTGGCATTGAAGAGTTGTGAGCTATAAGAAAAGGATTGTGAGCTAAAAGAGAAGGAGGAGGCGCTGATGACATCCAAGGAGAAGCTCTCTTGAATTTCTTATAGCGTGGTTTATTAAATGTATGCCTCAGGTCAGCGCCAGTTCTCTGCCGAGGTCAATCATAGCTTCCTAAATATTCCTGATAGGATTAACGATGCTCTCAAGTACTAAAGGGCCTAGTGGGCCGAGGAACTGGCTATAGAGAATGCCTCCCCTTCCATTTCTTTGCAATCGAATAAGGATACAGTGTCTAAGGAAAAGGTCACTTTAATTTCTCAACCTTACATATTTACCTAATTTTTGTATATGAACATAAATCATTTAACATGTAGTGAAAACTAGCTGCTTACTTAGTTATGTTATGGTAATTTCTTTTATTGTCGCTCTGTTTCGTTTCTATCGTACGATGTCGTCTTCGTTGCTTTGTTAGTTTTTTAGTTTTCTAAAGAATTTTTATTTACTAAATTTCTAAAGGAAAATGTGGCAATTTTCAAACTCAAACCATAGATCATCTTAGCCTTTGCGCAGCGGTAATTTGGACACGCAAGAAAGAGTTAGACGAGTCATTTATGCAACTTAGAGAGGAAACCCAAGGGTTTCTCCCCAAGATTGATCAAATTGTTAAAGAAAATGAGGCGCTTAGTGATTTTGTACTGCATTAATGGCAGTATAATTTAGAAAGTGGCTCTTTCCCACCTGATAGCCCTTATTTAGAGTGGTTTAGGCATAGGCTTGGAAATTTACATAGGGATTGATTCATGCTTATTACTGTCATTTTTGTATATAGATTCATTGGGCCTATCGTATGATGATATTCTTAATAATACATGTCTTTATTTAATTTTAGCCTTGTATGTCTTAATTTCCTTTGAATCCAATTTTAATTACTACAAACTAGGTTGGTCCCCACGAGTCTCCCTTTGAGTTCACTGGAGCTTTCGACTCTAATGTTCCCTTGGTCCATGCCATACATGGCCCAGATGAGACTAGTGTGCCCGAGATTGTGGTCGCGACCATAATTCCTACTACGGCCTTGGAAAAAGGAGAATATTGATCAGATGCTTTCAAATAAAAGGCTTTGGAAAGAGTTTAAAGAGGCCCTTTTGGAGCTTAAGGAGGCAAAAGACACGCTGGATCGTCAATATCAACATAACACTAAGTTGCGCGTGGGGGTTGAGGCTACCGAATCAAAGTTGAATGAATTGCAGTAATCCTTGAAAGATAGTAAGGCACTTTATGAGGTCATTTCTGAGATGGAGATAGAAAAGCTGAATAAAACTATAGGGGATATGTCTGCTCAAATTGCTCGCCAAATTGAAGAGAATGGAGGTGTTGAAGTTGTAAAAGTAGGAGAGGGGTCTGTTTGAATGTGGCCTTTGCTCCCCCCATGGGTATGGACCCTTTCTTGGCAAATGAGTGGAGAAATAAAGTGGAACTTCACTTTCATGGCAAATTTAGAGGGATGGAATCACTACAAGAAGAAAATGGTGCAAATGGGACCGATGGCACTACCTCACTCACGGAGGAAAGGGTGGATGGCAGATGCTCTTAAATATTTTGGTGGTCTAGATAAACCAAGAAAACCAGGGCTGACCTGATTGATGCTTTAGAAAATACAAGAAAGGAAGGTGTACTTAAGGTCTACGAGCTTGAGGATTCTTTGCGTAAAGCCCGGGCTGCCTCTATGGCGGTCGCGGCACCCGTAAATGCGCCTGGGTAGGACAGGACCGCTGCCCTCACAGAGAAACATAGACACGAGAAGGTTAAAAATAAGATGAGGCAGATTGCTTTATAGTATGCCATGGACATTTTTGGCTATCTCTTCCCCTCGCTTGATCTGAGGTTCCATGTTAATACAACTGACTTTGAAGCAACTACTGAGGATCTGATGGATCATTGGGCAAGCGCCAGTTACGATCCAAGAAAGACCATACGCATTGGAACTGATCCGCCTCTAACTAGCATATCTTAGGTGTTTTTGTAGTTAACACGGTCTTGTGGTTTTATAGCTTATAACACTTTTGTAAATTTATGTTGTTGAATAATTTTTGGTCGTAAATATACTATGTACATTAACTTTATTTTTTATTTTTTTGTGGTGCTTGTTTGACTTTCAGCACACCTCTTCTAATCAAGGTCCTGGGACAGCTGACGTAGAGTAAAGGCTTAAGTCCACCCTTAAAATGAATTACTAAAATGGAAGATTTGTTGAGAGATGCCAAAGTGTATATGGGGCAGTATACACAAATGATATTAAGGCTTTGGAATGCAAAGTTGAGGAGTGAAATGAGCAAATTGCAAGGCGAATTAGCATTGGAGATGTCCTTAATGTAGCCCTGACCTCAGGTGTAGTTTCAAGACCTGGTGTCACTCCTACACCTCCTCCGAGGGCAGATCCTGATGTTTTCCATAAATGGAAGAATGATTTGAAAGACTATAGTGATGCCAAGTTTATTGAGTTGTAGAATTATTATAAGAAAGGATCAAAAACTATTGGGAGTAGTAGCTTGCATGTTAATTCCACCGCATAAGAGTTTTTCAAACCCCTATTCTAGGACTACTATGAAAACAAGGGATCAACTCCTGAATGAGATTGAACGGGTTAGAAGAGTGACTATGGAGTATGTGAATGCTCTTGAGAACAAAATTTCTACCTTACAGTGTCAATCCAATATTGATACTACTGCCACTTCTCTAGGTAGTTTGGATAGGGCTTCCTTGATGGAACAACTTCATAACAAGAAGGTAAAAAGGGTCATGGCAGATATTGCTACAAAATGCACGATTGATGTCTTCACTAGCTTCTGCGTTAGACTTGATTTGACCTTTTTATACAATCGTGGGGACTATGAATTTGATCCACGGGACTATGGTGACATTTGGGCCAGCGCTAAGTATGACCCTCGTATTGATCTTGGTAGCATTGCTTCTAGTCGCTCATCGGTTGTTACTACTGAGTTGGATATCTCGTCTCATACTCTTCAACTTAGGGATAGTCCTTTTCAGCGTCCGTCGTCGAATGCCCTTAGACTTTTTCGTTGAGGAAGAATCATAGCTAAAGCTTCTTCCAAGTCCGAGTCAAACTTGCGACGTCGCTTTGTTTTAATTTAAATTGTAGTTTATCACTTTTCTTTTAAAATTTTAAAGTGTTTATAGATGTATGGATTATATGAATATGCACATATTTTAGTGAGTATTGGAAGAACTATTTAAATATGAGGAGATCCTTATTTTTGATGTTTACTTGGCAAGCACTAAGTAGTTTCTGGAATTGTAGCCGATATGTTAGTTGTTTTGTATTGCATGTATCATCTCTTCTTTCCATTTTTGTTTAGCTCCTTGCTTGATTCATGCTTCATGAACTGTCCTTTTTGACATGCATGTTTTGCTATATGCTTGGCGTGACCTGCCCAACTGTATGAGGGCAGTTTCATGTTGATGCGCTTGGCACGGTCTATCTCGCTATTTAGGGGTGGACTGTATTTTGACTATGAAGTTGGGTTACGTGTTTATGACCTTCTTAATTCATGCGCGTGGTTTTTTATACTGGTTTAGGCCGTCTAATATCCTTACATCCTATGGAAGTGTTAAATATGTTAGATAAATTAACATAAAGAGATTTTTATACTAGTTTGGGCCTCCAATACCCCTACTTCCAATTCATTGTTGTTGTTGCAAAATTTCGTCTACACCAATGCCCCGAGGTCTGAAGGTATAGCTCAAGAAGGTGGTTGGATTATTGAACCCGGCAAAGGGATTATCGAGATGTGATGCAATCAAGTTTAGGTTACCAGGTGTTGAACCATAGAGTCGCAATAGCCAATACAGAAAAGGTAAAGTACAGAAAGCAAAAAACATCGAGATTTTATAGTAGTTCCGGCCGAAAGTCTCTGTGTCCACCGTCCTTTCCTTATTTAGTCACTCTTATCTAGCCGAGAGGCTTATTACATCGAGTCTATATATATCTGTCATTGATGAGTTTGTAATGAGAGCTCTAATATAGAAAAGTACAATATGATTTTAGTGCCAGCCCTTTTACTGTAGCAGGCGGTCCTCTATTTATAGCAAATTTAAGGTTCTTCCATTGATGTAGGTTCTTTCTCTTGGATTGACGATCTAGCTTGTTATATGCGGCTTGTCATCATCTTCTTCACTACATTTTGATGCGGATTGTTGATGTGATGCTTTAATTTATAGCTTGTTGGATATCTTTCGCTTATCCTGACCATTGGTCTCAGCCTGCGCTATCTAAGCCATTGATTGTTGATACTTACTGAAGTGCTTTTTATTTTAGGTAACTACTGCCCTCGGCTGATCTTGGTCGACGTTTTGACTCAAGCTCTCGGACTACATACGCTCGGATACTAATTCTGGTGCTTAAGTTCTTGTTGGAGACCAAACAATTGGTTTTGGAATCATAAGCCAAGGAACTTTCCTCTTGAATATTCATAATTTGTACTTTATAGAAATTACGGTGTAACACATACCCCATCCCAAATTTCACCTCATATAGTTGATATGAGGTGAACTTTGGAAAAAATAGCATCATAACATGCTTAATACTTGCCTTGTTTGTTCTGTTCCTATCATGATGTTGATCCCGAGCTTTCGAGAAAAGTTGTATTCTGAGAGCTTTCGGAAGCATCGCTTCACTAAGACAATTTATAAAGTTCTATCCTCATTTAGGGGGTTTTGAAAATAATTTGAAATCCAACCTCGTCTAGAGGGTTTTGGAAATTGAAATTATTGACTAGAGGCGAAAATACTTCGATACCATGCTCCAGTCATCTAGATCTGGTCTTACATTGGTATTGAGTTTGACAACTATTAGTAGCAGTATAATGCCTATATTTGCACATCATTATAAGAATGCAACTCACAATATAGCATCGTGCATGGTACTATTCGACGATGGCTCACTCTTTGCATGACACGATTCAGCCATCACTCACTCTTCTACACAACACTCTAGATATGGCTCACTAGGTGCGTTTGGCACAGTCGTCTTTTCTGTGACTCGCTCTTTGCACAACACTATCAATCATGGCTCACTATACGGCACCGTGCATGGTACTATTCGACCATGATCACTCTTTGCATGAAACGATTCGGCCATGAATCACTCTTTGCACAACATTGAAGGTGACTCACTAGGTGCGTTCGGCACGGTCGTCTTTTTCGTGACTCACTCTTTGCATGACACTATCGACCATGGCTCACTATTATTGGGGATTTACACAATATTCCAACTTCATTGAGAATCTACTCGATATTCTAATCTTATTAGGAATCTTTCTAATATTCTACTCTTATTGGGAATCTACCCAATATTCTAATCTTATTAGGAATCTATCTGATATTCGGGAATCTTTCTGATATTCTGATCTCATTAGGAATCTACCCGATATTCTAATCTTATTAGGAACCTACCAAATATTCTAATCTCCTTGGGAATCTACCCAATATTCTAATCTTATTGGGAATCTGCCCAATATTATATTCTTGTATTTGGTACCACTTAACTATGGCTAACAACTATGCTTCTTAGCTTGAAATAAAAAGATTAGTATGGGTTTATTTTTTGCGTGACACTACAAGGTCATGGCTAAAAGTTATAAATTCTTACCTCTGGTACTTTGCTTGGAGACGGAACTACTTTTATGGCCCAGAGGCAAAACTAAGTAATTGCCGAGAGGCGAAATCATTTACTTACCTAGAGGCGAAAGCATGGCTTTGAAACTTGCATGATGCTACTTGATCAGAGAAGTATCATTTAAAACATTTTGATGCACTTTTTAAATTTTGTGTGATATTAATTGATCACGGCAATAATCACGAGTAAAATGTTTGATGAAATGTTTGAAATGCTTAAAACTAAAAAAGAGCAGAGTCTCGTGCGACATACCCAAGTCACGCTAAGAGATTGGTTATTGTCTCCAACTTTCGATAAAGCTTTTATTCAAGTAGCAGCCCTATGCTGTGATAATATTTCAGATGCTTAACATTCCAAGACTAAGGTATTACATTGCCATCTGGCTTCTTTAATCTATATGTTCTTAGAGGGATAACATCATGAATTATTAGGGGTCCTTTTCAATTTGGGCCGAAAGGTCCATCTGCCGGATCCTTTGTGTTTGGCATTATCTTTCAGAAGACAAGGTCTCCTTTCTCAAACTTTCTGGTTCAAACTCTTTGGTTGTATTATCGGATCATCTTTCGAATATACTATGTTGTCCTTGAGGGAGTTTGGTCCTAGAGATCGGGCAACAAATCCAATGACTCCTCTTGGAGCTCCACATTCTGTTGGGTATTATAACAATACCTTTGGTGAGAGGCAATTTCAAATTCAATCGGAAGCATAACTTAAAAGCGTAAGTTAGAGAGAAAGGAGTGTGTCCTGTTGAAGTCTTGGAGCATGTTCTATAAGCCCATAAAATGAAAGGCAATTCATCCGCCTAGGTGCCTTTTTCCTTGTTCAATCTTTTCTTCAAATAAGCCTTGATAATTTTTTGGCTGCCTCTTTGGCATTATTTGCTTGTGGATGGGCTATCGAAGAAAAACTCTTGATGATACCGTGATCTTGGCAATACTCTACAAACTCTTAGCCCTCGTACTGAGTACCATTATCCTTACCGATCTTATGCAGAAGATCAAATACAATGTTCTTCGTTACGAACTTTATTGCTTGATTAGAGGTTATAGTAGCTAAGGGTTTGACCTCGATCCATTTTGTAAAGTAATCAATTGCCACTAGGGCATATCTTACTTCTCCTTTAGCAGTTGAAAAGGGACCACTAAGTCCAATACCCCAGATACCAAAGGGCCATGGACTTATCATTGGGGTGAGCTTGCTAGGAGGAGCTCTCGACACTTTTGCATAAAACTGACACTTATCTCATTTTCTTGCATAGTCTAATGCGTCTTGATTTAGTGTCGGCCAATAGAAGCCTTACCTAAGTATTTTCTTTGCCTACTTTTGTCCTCCACAATGGTCTCCACAAATTCCATCGTGAGCTTCTTTCAATAATAGATGACCTTATAAGGCCGTTACATACCGAAAGTATGTCATTGAGAATCCCATCCTATAGAGTACTCCATCTATAATGCTGAAATTTGGAGCATTATAGTTAATCCGCTTCGCTTCGGCAGCATCAAAAGGTAGAATAGTCTCAGTCAGATATCAGACATATGGCAACATCAAATTCTCTTCAGTTATTACTATGTTGTGGATTTACCTCGGGCAGCTTGAGCCCATAACTAACACTTTCTCCTGTACTTGTATGGTAGGTTTCTCTAGGATCTCGACTGGAATGAAATTAAACTCTCTTTCATCCTTTGGGCTTTCATATTTTGCTAAGGCATTGGCCTTAACATTTCGATCTCTAGGGATGCTTTCTATGTGATAGCTCTCGAAAGCTCTAAGTAGTTGCTTTACCTGCTTATCGGGTCTTTAGTCTGATAATGACCAAGAACTTAATTGACGACACTTTAGGAATCGCTGTATACTCGAATCTTTGAGACCTTGATAGAAATTTCCATTCTTAAAGCGATCAAGGATTCATACTTGGCTGCATTATTGGCTACTGAGAAGGCAAGCTTGATTGTGCAGTAAATTTGATGGTCATCCAAGTTACCAAGGTATAGCTACCACCCACCCCTTGTTCATTTGAGGCTCCGTCAACATAAAGTTGCCAAGAGTGTTGCTTATTCTTGTCGTCTTCTTTTTCAGCTTCAGCTTCGAAGCTAGTGCATTCAGTGATGAAGTCAGCTAGTGCTTGACCTTTGATTGCTGTCCTTGGCTCATACGATATCTCATGTTGGACGAGCTCTATAGCCAACTTGATTAACCTTCCGCTGTCTTGGTTATACTAAAAACTTGTTGAAGTGGTTGATCCGTAAGGACTTTAATAGGTGGAGCTGGAAATATAACTGAAGCTTTCTTGCAGTGAATATCAAGCTATATACGAGCTTTTCAATTGCAAGGTAGTGCTTCTCGGCTAGACCTAGCCTTTTGCTTACATAATATATGGGTCTATTTATCCCATTATCATCTCTCACTAAGGCCGAAGTTTTGGCCTGATCCGAGGTAGCCAAATAGAGGAATATGGTTTCCTTATTTATCGATTTAGACAACACCGAGAGAGAACTTAGATGCTTTTACAGACCTTGGAATGCTTTCTGGCTTTCATCTGTCCATCAGAAAGTAACATGCTTCTTTAAGAGGTTGAAGAAGGGAACACACTTATTGGTCGATCAACTTATGAACCTGTTCAAAGCAGCGATCTTTCCATTCAAGCTTATTAACTCCTTTCCATTAGTCGGAGTCTTCTTGTCGGTTATAGATTTTATACGATCCAAGTTTATCTCTATCCCTCTAGCACTTACTATAAACCTAGGAATTTCGCAGATTGTATACCGAAGGTACACTTCTTGAGGGTTTAGCTTCATCTGATACTTCCGAAGAACATTGAACGTCTCAGCTAGATCTGAAACATGACTTTCTGATTGTTTAAATTTGACAACATGTCATCGACATACACCTCCATGTTTTAACCTATTTTCTTGGTAAACATTCAGTTGATTAACCTCTAATATGTTGCCCCTGTATTTTTAAGACCGAAGGGCATTAGCTTGTGGTAGAACAAACCCATGTTGGTGACAAAACTTGTATGCTCCTCATCAGGCTTAAACATTGGGATCTAATTGTACCTGGAATAGGCGCCTATAAACAAAATAAATTGATTCCCACTGGTAGCATCTACTAGTTGATCGATTCTCGGCAAAGGGAAGGAATCCTTCAGGAAAGCTTTGTTTAAATCTGTAAAGTCAATGAAAGTCCTCCATTTCCTGTTTGACTTCTTTATTAATACCGAATTAGTGATCCACTTCAGATAGTAGACATCTCGGATGAAATTATTCTTTATTAACCTTCGATTTATTCATGTAGAGCCACATTTCGGACCTTGTCAAAAGGTATCTTTTTTTGCCATACGGGAATAAACATCGGATCTATATTTAAACTATGGAAAAATGACTTGGGGGTCGATTCCTATCATATTGTTGTGAGTCACACATCTTGATTATGCTTGAGAAAGGAAATTAACTCTCCTCAAACAGAAGGATGGAAATAAGTTCCTATCTTAACTATCTTAGACTTGTTATTTTCATTAAGGCAAACTTTTTCTAGAGTCTTTGTTGCTTAAGTCGTCTCGACCCGATGTCTCGTATCAAGATCAAGCTCAATTTCTTCTTCCCTCAGAACTTCTTGTACAACATGAAAAATCTTTCTCTTTCTTCCAGAAGACTTACTACTTTCGCCCATCCTATTTATTATTTTCTCTTCGATAGCTTGATATGTAAATTAATTCTCCGACAACGGAATCTTCTAGCCTTCGGAGAATTCTTAAGGGTTTCTTATGGCTTTTCATAGATTTAGAACTCATGGTATTAACTGTTTGCTTAATTTCGAGAGTAGTGGGTTGGTTAACTTTGATATTGTTCTCATAAAACAAAATTTTCCCTTTATTGATCATGTTCAGGCTTGCATAATACAAATATCTCGAGATCTACTGATCTCCCCTTACAAACTCTTCACCCTTCTAGGTGGTAAATTTCAAATGTAAATGCTTAGTAGATACGTACCCGTCCATATTGTACTCTAAGGGGACATCCATAATGACAAAAGTTGTTTCGAAGATCTTATAGCAATGGTAACTTCCAAATTTGACCATAAAATTGCATTCTTCGAAAGGAATGGTCCCATCATTGTTGAACGCATATATATGAGCTTGGCTGGACTTGAGTGTACTTTTGGATAACCTCATCTTATTGAAAGCATGCTTGAAGATTATGTTAACAACGGCTCTGGTATTTACCATTATCATTGCAACCTCCAAAAGTCTAATTTGAGCCGTAATTACAAGTGGGTCATTGTAGAGGTGATAGACATCCCGCTTATCAAAGTCGCCGAATGTAATTTCTATCCCAACCTTCTACTTTTTCTTAGACTTCTTCATGTCATACACTGAAGTGCTTCCATCTTTGGCTTCATTAACATATCTCTTCCAACTGCCATTACTTGCCCCATAAATGTGGAGTCTTCCCATGATGATGCCAACAAAATTCTAAGGGGCTGGTAAAGACCTTGGAGCCAGTACCTGAAGCTGTGCATTTTCGTTTCCTGCTAGAGTGGTGGCTCCCTGAGTATTATCATTTTTTGGAAATCGTTTAGCTTTCCTTCTCTGACCGGCCTATTGATGAAAGACTTTAAGAACCAGCATTCTTCAGCGTTATGGTCATTCTGTCGATGGTAGCTGTAATACTTTCCTACTTGGTTAACTTTCGGCTCTTTCCATCTTCTCGGAAGGTACATGATTCGGTCTTGAGTCATGGCGTAGATTTAAGCATAAGAATGAGTAAAGGGATAGGCTTTCGCCACTTGAAATTCCCTCTTAAATTTTTTGGACGGTGTGAACTTTTTATTGTCACTATTCTATTTTGGGTTCTTCCTGACAACTCCCTTAGATTCTTTAATTCGGATTTCACCTCCACCTCGAAAAAAGAATTCATTCAGGGACTTGCATTCATGCCATAGTAGATCATCCCAGAATGGGGTATTCCTCCATAACCTTGAGGTGATAGCAACCAGCTTGGTCTCGTCCGTCATGCCCTTGCATCGGGAAGCTACGCCATTAAAGCTTTTACAATAGTCCTTTAGAGACTCTCCCCTCCCTTGTCTAAAGTCGACGAGTAGACTTAGTCCTATTCTGGTATCTTTTGAGGCAAAGAATTATGTCAAGAACTCCATAGTCAGCTATTCGCGGGAGCTAATAGAATTCGGTGGATACCTTTGGAACCATTTCAAGGCATGCCCACTAAAAGTCCAGGGCAAGAATCTGCATTTAATCTTATCCGAAGCCGGATGGCTTGCATCTAGATTTTGTATAAAGAGACATGATCCTCGTGGTCGGACGATCCATCATAAGAAAGTTTCAGGATCTTGAATCCCAAAGGAATAGGAGTTCTTATAATTTCTTGAGAGAAAGGCTGAACCTTTCGGAGCTTCATCTTGGCACCAAGGCTAGATCGATCCTCTTGCCGCTTTTGTACATGCTATAATAATTTTATTAATAAGGCTTATGTTCCTCAATCCTCGGCGAGTCTTAGAATTTCAGCTTCAACATTTTGAGTTTCTGGCCTATTTTGCTGCCTTCCTTCGTAGTTTAACCTTTCAGGACTTAGAGTTAAGGGCCTCTTAGAAGGACCTACATTTGTCGCCCTTGCAGTCTCGGCTTTATTAGCTGATTTCCTTGCCATCATGATCTCAGCTTCTAAGGTTTCATTAGCCATTGGCAATTTTCCATTGTTTCGTCCGAAGGTCAAAGGAATATCATCTTCTTCAAATATACCCGAAACCTTCTACTCTAATTCAACGAAAGTGCTTTTAACTTCAGTCTGCTAACTATCCAATCGTTGTGCCATGTCGAAAATGAATTTCAGCATCATTTGTTGAAATTCTTCTTCAGTAAGGACTAGAGCGGCAGCTTCTTCAATAACAGCTTAATGTACTTAGTTTGCCTGATTTCCATCAACCACTGGCAATTCTCTGGTTCTTTCATCTTGGGTAAGAGAGTGAGGAGTCTTTCCAGAGGATGCTTTTGACTTCATGCTTCATTGAGAGTTTTCAATTACTAAATTTGCTGGGTTGGAAGAGAGTGAAAGGGCCCTCCTTCTACTGCTAAAAATGTTCGTGCAAAATTTCGTTTACACCAACACTCCATTGTCCGAAGATATAGCTCCGAAAGGTGGTTGGGTTATTGAATCCGGAGATTACCAAGACGTGATGTAATCAAGTATAGGATAAGATGTTGAACCGTAGAGTCACAATAGCCAATACAGAAATGGTAATGTACAGAAAGTAAATAACACCGAGACTTTTATAGTGGTTCGAGCCGAAAGTCCCTATATCCACTATCGTTTCCTTATTTAGTCACTCTTATCTAGCCGAGAGGCTTATTACATTGAGTCTATATATATCAACCATTAATCAGTTTATAAAGAGAGCACTAATATAGGAAATTACAATATGATTTTAGTGCCAGACCCTTTTACTCTAGCAGGAGGTCCTCTATTTATAACAAATTTAAGGTTCTTCGATTGGTGCATGTGATTTCTCTTGGATTAATGACCTGGCTTGTTATGTGTGGCTTAGATTTGAATGCTTGTCATCATCTGCTTGAGTGCATTTGAAGTAGATTGTTGACGTGATGCTTTTATATACAGCTTGTTAGACATCTTTCACTTATCCTGACCATTAGTCTCGGCCTGGGCTATCTGAGCCATTAATTGTTAATACTTACTGAAGCGCTTTTGGTTCAGGCAACTTCTACCCTCGGCTAAGCTTCTTGTCTTAGCTAGACAATGACCTTAATCTCGGTCAATGCTTTGACTCATGCTCTCAGACTACATGCTCTCGGATACCGAGTCTTATGCTTAAGCTCTCATTGGAGACCAAACAGCGGGCCATGGATTAACAAGCCAAGGAACTTTCCTCTCGAATATTCATAATTTGTACTTTGTAGAAATTATGGTGTAACACATGCCCCCCCCCAAAGTTTACCTCATATGTTTGATATGAGGTGGACTTTAGAAAGAACAGCTTCATATCATGCGTAATACTAGGCTTGTTTATTCCGTTCCCATCATGAAGTTGATCCTGAGCTTTCGGCCAATCCAATAACCCTACGTTAGATAAATTAACGTAAGGACATTTTTTTATACTTTGTAGAAATTATGGTGCAACAATTGTTAACTATGTTAGATAAATTAACGTAAGGAGATTTTTTATACTTTGTAGAAATTATGGTATAACAATTATTAACTATCTTAGATAAATTAATGTAAGGAGATTATTATACTAGTTTGGACCATCCAATATCCCTACGTCCAGTTCATTGTATTACTACTTTTCATAATAATTGTAATGTTTGTTTCACAAGTAACATAGATCATACAAAGTAAGGCCTGAGGCTCTAAGTTCCATGTTCTGTGAACTAGATTCCCATTAGATTTTGATAATTGGTATGCCCCGTTTGTTAACACTTCTGTTATGACCAGTGGTCCTTCCTAATTTGAGCCTAGAGCTTCTTCCGTTGGATCTTTTGTGTTGGCTATTACTCTTCGCAGCACCAAATCTCCATTGTAGAGTTCCTTTCCCTAAGCTGAGCATTATAACTTTTTTCCATCCTTTGTTGGTATGAGGCAGATACAACTGCCGCCTCATCTCTTTTCTTTTGAATGAGATCAAGGGCAGCGTCCTTTAGCTTCCTGCTCTTCTCGGTCATGTATGATATTCTGAAATTTGATTGGATCTCTACTTTGATGAGAAGCATGGCTTCGTATCCATAGGTTAAGGAAAATAAGGTATGGCCTGTTGGGGATCTTGTTGAGGTCCTATAGGCCCATAACACTAAACACAATTCCTCCCCCCACTTCCCATTTTCCTTCTGCAGCCTTTTCTTAAGTAACTTCTTGATAGTTTTGTTTGCTGCTTCGACCTGCCCATTTGCTTGTGGATGCGCAATGGAGGATAAACTTTTAACTATGTTGTTCCTTTCGTAGAGCTTTATAATTCCTTTCTTCCAAACTGGGTCCCATTATCGGTAATTATTTTATGGGGGATCCCGAACCTAGTGATTATGCTTCTTACCATAAAAGTAACTATCTTCTTCATGGTAATCGTTGGTAAGAGTTCTACTTCTATCCATTTGGTGAAGTAGTATATTGCTACAATAGCATACTTCGCTCCCCCCTTTGACATAGGAAGCAGACCTATTAGATCTATGCCCCATATGTCAAACGGCCATGGGCATGCTAGTTGGATGAGCTTATGGGATGGCAGTCTGGGGATACTTGCAAATCTTTGACATTTGTCTCATCTTCTTACGAATTCTCTCACACCCTAAAGTGTTGTGGGCTAGTAGTAACCGTGCCGTACTACCTTCTTTGCTAACTTGGCTCCTTTGTAGTGATCCCCGCACTATCCTTCATTTACTTCTCCCATGACTTACATTCCTTATTCTTTGGAAATGCATCTAAGACAAGGGGTAGAATACCCTCTCTTGTATAATATGCCATCAAAGAAGAAGTAGTACGAAGCATGATATCTTATTTTTCGAGCTTCATTTCTATTTTGGAGTAGGGTTCTGTTTAATTGGAACTGCTTTATGGGGGTTATCCAAGTGTATTCTGTAGTTTGTTGAAGTATGGGCTCGACTGAGAACTGGTTCTAATATTCCTCTATTTCCTGATCTTGAGCCCCTTGGACCACTCCTCATTGGGCTCGGGTTAGGACTAGTATTTGGTTTACTTCTATGATGCTAAGCTCTACTTGATGTCTTATTAGAACAACTTTCATTTCATTTGCTACTTTGGTGCTTGTAAGTTTAGCTAATGAATCAATAGAAGAGTTGTTCTCATGTGGAATCTGCTCTATGCTAATTTATGCCAAACTGTTCGAACTGCTCTAATAACTTCTTAGAAAGTTCCATGTATTTGGCAAACATTAGCTTCTTTGATCCGTAATTGCCCTACACTTGATTAACAACTAATTGAGAGTCATTATGAATTTTAATATGGGTTGCCTATTTACCCGGGCCATTCTCAAGTCTGCGAGAAGAGCCTCGTATTCTGCCACATTGTTGGTGCATTGGACCCAAGCTGTAACAACCCGAAATTTAACCCGTAATAATTAATTCGTTAATTAACTAAATAATAAAATAACTTTGTGAAATTATCAGAATTGAGCCACAGGAGTTGCACCATTGTGTCCGTGGTAATTTTCTGGTCAATTTCCATATATAGAACGTCAAAATCCGAGCTAAAATGAACGAGATATGAATTAAACAAGACAACAAAAAAAAATTATATCACCAGGTCGACCGGCTGGTCGACCTGGGCAAGGGGGCGGTTATGACGCCCCACCTCTATACTCATAATAACAAAGAGTATTAAAAGAAATACTGTCTATTATTACGAAGAATAAGGCTGGATAGGAGCGACCATCCGTAATTGGCCTTACACTAATATTGGTTATCTCGATAGGAGTGGTATATACTTTTTATTTTTCATCTATTATTTATTTACTCCCATCGACATATCCAATTATCAGTATAAAACAAACTACGATAGTTCATAATAGTTTAGGACATTAGATATAACAATAACACAGATAATATAAATGCGGAACACAGATTAACAAAAATCTCATATATATATAACCGATGTCAGTTACAATATAGTTGACACGATACATATGATACAACTACAACTGTCGACTCTAGAAGTTATATATACAAGTACATTATCGACTAATATACATGAATACATATCGTTCTATACAATGACACGACTACTACAAAATGACACTGACAACTACAGAAGATGTGAAAGGTCTTCATATCCTGAACAGCAACTCAAAGAAGAAAATCTACAACCTGAAATAACTCGGGTCTGACCCGAGTATTACATTCAAAAGAAAATAATACACGGGTCAGTCTAATTCAAACTCAGTTATTAGTGCATAGAGGCAATAATAATCAAACAGTCAAATAGACGATAATCACAGAAATCTCATATATCCGACTCTTTGATAAGAGAATCGGACAACGGCAGATATAACACTTAATAGTGTTAAACAACAAATCGGCAGATTTAAATCATCAACAAAGATAAGTAAAAAGAATATCAATGAAGATAATTTAAAAACATCAGAATTGCCTAATTGGCAATTTGCAACAAAATCCAATTATTAAAGAATAATTAAAAATCCCAATTATTGAATTAAACCCAAAGCAATTCCAACAATTAAAATATCAGTTAAAATGTCAATACCCGTGTGGCTGCAGTTCACGCATGTGTGCACTACCTCGCCACTACAGTGATGAAGTACCCAAAAGCTTAAGAAATCAGATATAGATGGCATCAAACCAAATTAAATTTCGGTGTGGCTGCAGTACACGCGCGCGTGCACTGCCTCGCCACTACCGTGCGTCGAAACTGCAAAGGTCAAGTCACACTAGCGTGACTCAACTCAATTGCGAACAAAAGCAAATCAGTATGCGACTGCCTCGATGGATCGAAAGCAATTGGTCCCAACATAATTCAAAGCGAAAAAGAGACATGTGCAAGAATGCACACATCAATGCAACATATGAACCAAGTTCATCAATACAACAAACCCAAAGTCAACAACAGTTCAAAGTAATCACCAAAACCAATGCCATCCAGTAATACTCATGAAATCAAAACCAGGCAGTAATAAACACATTGAAAACATGCACAAATGCTTAACCATGTAACTGTACTAATGTACAGGTAGGATGAAGACTACACAATGCTTGACAATGCAACTGGCAACTATGAACAGGTAGATCACCCAGGTTAATGATGCAACAAGATATGTAGTGAAAATGCACCTGAACCTAAAACTGTCGACAACAGATTCGTTGCCAAAATGCATGAGTTGAGATGCTACAGAGACCAGTAAATCACCAAACAACAACAAGGGATACAGAACACATGAAACAATACAAGTAAATCAAATGGGGATACTGCATGGAGCAACAGAACATGTATGCAGTGAACAGTGAACAGCTAAAGAAAACTGGACCAAGTTCAACTTCACTAGCAATTGCAGACCAGTGAACAATAAAATGGAACTGGACATTGTAATCTCAGGAGCGCAAAGTGCTGGACAGTGCAAACACATGGATGATAATACCACTACGACAGACAGTGCCGAAGCAAAAATGTATTGCTTCTTCAAAACAAAATACTGGACTACATGAAGCAGTGCAGCACTTAAAACTACATGTTTAGCCAAGCTGTCACCAAATGAATCTCTATTGCAACGCAGGCTATCAAAGAAAACTAGACTACATCACAAAAACAACAATTATACAGCAAAAATGAAACATTGAAAATGACTCGGTGGGTCAACAACATCAAAATACACTAGCAAGGCTACACAGACGAGACTCGAGCAAGTCCCGACCACACATAGAAAGAAAAAGATCGAAAACCATGAAATCTCAATGTATATATATATATATATATACACGGAACATCAAGTATAAAGAATTCATTGAAACCAGAAACAACATAGTTACCAAACTCGAAGTCAAACAAAGTCTAGTAATTTCAAAACAAGCTGAAGCCATGAACTACTGGCCGAAGTCAATTACGTAAGAAAACGCAAAACCAAATAAATTTTCATCAAAATATTTTCATGAAATTGAGCTTGCCATCGAAGACAACTGCAGGTCGAATCAAGACCAGAGCAAATGAACAAGACAGAGAATAGCATACACAAAAGCAGATGGCAAAAGTCAAATGAAATCATCAACATCGTATAACGTAGATCACTTCGAATGAACGAAGTTATTAAAAATGCCAGCGATCAAAACCGCAGATGGCCAAAGAAATCAGCAAAACTCAAAAAAAATATAGCGAAACTGTGGTGGCCAATGAACTCGAACAAAGTACAAGTGACAAGTCAGTAACCATCTTGAACTTTCGAACGGAGATCGAATGGCATAGTAGTATTGTCAACCACGCAGACATCAACAAAATCAAAATGACTGTAGTCAATAATGAACTAGCAAGTCCACAACCGTGAGTATCGATTAAACAAACAACAAAAATCCCCAATTTGATTAAACCAGAAATCAACAAAAATCAAAACCAAATTACACTCGAGCATGAAATTAGATGTGAGTAAATAAATTTACTCACCTCTTTCCAACGAACTCAACCAAAATAGAAGCAGCTGAAAGCATTTCAGAGGCGAGCTTCTCAAAGCAAGGAGATTGAGTTGTAAACGAGCATTCGCGATCGGCCTCATCGAAGAAGAACGTAGCCGAAATCGACAAAAGCCCTCATTTGAACGAGACAGCCACCATTTTTGTTTTGTTTTCTTAGCCTAGGGTTTTCGAATGAATGAATGGAGGGGTCTGGGTTGCGAACGAATAAGAAAGGGGAAAGAATACAACCCTTATCTCAATCAAAAGGAAGCCGGTTGAATTAATAAAGAAAAGCCCATATAATTCTTTTAACAAATTTTCAAATGAATTTAAACTTGATTCAAATCTGCATTAGCAGTTAAAAATGATTTAATCGTCGTTTATAAACTGACGCGAAAAACCGGATTGTTACAGCGGTCGACCGCCCGATCGACCCGCCTGCCCTTTTTAGGGCGAACGAACGTTCGCTCTTTCGAATATTCAGCCGACTTTACAGGTTTTTTGCATTGTTTAAACTGATCTGGTCCTTCCATTCATGCATCCGATGGCCCTTATTCAGCCTATGGCGTGGTTGCATCCTATTCAATCCCCAAATCCAATGGTCAGAGATCCACTTCTACCACTATAAATAGAACCCTAGGCCTAACACTTTTTCTCATTCTAAGATTTTCTCCAATTGGGTTCACCTTTTCAGGAAGGACCCTAAGCGGAATAATTTTCCAAGTAGAAAATCATTTTAAATAAAAATATTTAGCAACCCCAAGTGGATCCGTGAAAGCCCAAAGGAAAGAGCTAAGGATCAGAGGTGAGTGATTTAATTATTTTAAATTTCTTTAAGTAATTTAAAATAATAGGGTTTCCAATAGTTGTAGCTTTACTATGATTTTTGGTGTAACCTTTTTAGTAATTTATTTACAGTTTTTTATAATTATTTTCAGTCTATTTCTTCTAACTATTCTTTTCAATTAATTTTAGTTTATTTCTAGCTTTTCCATTTATTTACAGTTTATTTACAGTATTTTAGTTTATTTACTATTATTTATGTGTTATTTACATCTTCTTCTTACGCCTTGGATTTCCTTCTATTTTCAGTTTTCTTTTATTCCTCTTTCTTCTTCTTCGCGTATGGATTAGAATAGAATTAACGCGAAATTGGATTAAATTATAAATCTGAAATAAGGGAATATAAGATGTAGATTATAAAGACTGTAATATAAATAGAATTGGACCGAAATTATGCCTAATTATGATATTAATTTAACTGAATTAAAGAGATTGGCCTAGTTATAACTTAGAATTATAACTAAAAAGAATAAAAGAAGAAAAGAAGCTTATTTTCACACTTAGACCTTGGGTTAAGTAATAAGCATGATTATAACGTAGGTTATAATAAGAAATAGAACATAATACGGCTTATTTTAAGACTTAGGATAAATTAATAAGCACAGATAGTAAGAACAAGAGTAAAGGCTTATTTAAATAATTTATCTAAGTTAATAAGCAAAGAATTAAAGTAGGACCTGTACCAAATAGCATTCCCCTATTATTTTCTATGGGTACGGTGTTTCACATAAACCTGAAGTGAGACGAGGGGAACGCTTATGCTAGTAATGGTAGTAATTGGTCAATATAGAGATGTTCAAATCACGAGGGATTTGGAAAAGGGTGCTATTAGATATTGTTTGGATGACGCGCCAGTACCGGCAGCATTCCCCTATATTTTCTATGGACACGGTGTTTCACATAACCCTGAACTAGGACGAGGGGCACGCTTATGCTGAGTCGAGGTAATAATACAACCCAATAGGTGAGCAACAGGTAGCATGAGCATGGTGGCAGTTACACGTGCGACTTCCATTTTGGTGCTCAGTAATCGCTATGAGTTCCAAGCGCTTAGTACGTGTGTCTTTCGTAGACACCATTGCCTTCTGTGTAGGGAGCAATGTATCATCTAGTCCACAGTGGGTGCTTTGTGTATCTTTCATAGTTACCATTGGCTGCTGTGTAGAGAATTATATAGCGTCTAGTCCATAGTAAGGTCCATGGAGTAGAAGGCCGGTCAAAGGGTAGAATTAGGATTTCAGCCTAATTATAGGATCAGGAATTCAGCCTAATCAAGCAGCTATCAAAGATAAGTGCAAACAATCAAAGTTAACCTATCTTACTAATTAAGCAATAGTTTATTTTCTATTTATTTCCAGCTTCTCTCTTTTCTATTTCCTTTGTTTCTTTTATATACTAGAACTGTTGTAAAGTCTATTACTTTTACTTTGCATAAAGATTCTAGTAGTTACTATCATTCACCAGACTTTTAGTCTGACCCACTCCTCTATTTCCCCTTTTCCCCCCTAGGCAATGAAGGGAGAGGGCAGTAAGTTGTAGTTGCTCAGAGGCTTCTTGGAGAAGATTTCTACCATGTATTTCTTTTATTCTAGCTTTAGCTTTTTCTGTGTACTGGCTTATTATGAGGGATATTATATACTCTAATTTTTGAGACTATAAATTTTTATGAGACATCTTGGGTTTTGAGACATATATGTGTATTTGGTATTTGAATTATTTGATTTATGAAACAATTATGAAGTCTTGTTTTAAAATAAGTTATTATCTTAGTTTTTGTTGTTTTTACTTATTTTTTCTTGTGAATCTTAGTCTCTTTTAGTTTCAGTTATACCTACAACGCACGATGCCTTTTAATGTGTCCTTTTGGGTATATTAAGGGGTGTGGGGGTGTTTCACTTGGTATTAGAGCCTAAGGTTGCAGGATTTCTAAAAATTTATTTTAAAAGTAAAAGTATTTTCCAAAATAACTTCTTTTAAAAATTATTTTTCAGAAAGGAACTCTTAGAGATAGTTTTTTAGTATAAAAGAATTTTTATAAAAATTCCCTCCAAGTCCAGTGCAATCTTCTTTCGAGCCAAAATTCTCTTTTCTTTGCATAGAATGACTGACTGGTTCCGTAGAGCTACGGTAACAAAGGTGCAAGGGCAAGTGCCCAATACAACACTAGTAGGTAGAAATCTCTTTAATCCACCCACATTAACCCCCTTTTCTGAGCTATTCAAGGACTTTGCTAGTATAGGAGGCAGAATGTTTTCTGGCACGGAGGATTCCGAGGAGACGCGAGTTAGTTTTGAGAATATGGAGCAAAGGTTTTGGCCGTTAGGTTTTGAGGACCGACAGAGTGTTCAGCCTACATCTTGGCAGTAGGAGAGGGAGCTTGAGAAGGTTCCTACAAGCTCTAAGAAGCAGTGGAAGGATAAGGACAAGAGGAAAGAGGGAGGACCTCAGAAGCGAATCAAGAAAAGTGGGAAATGTAAGCATTGTAGAATGACTGGTCATTACGCGAAAGACTGTAAGAAGGTAGGAATGAAGGGAAGGTGTTTCAATTGTGGACAGCTTGGTCACTTTAGTAGGATTTGTCCTCAGAAAAAGGGGTAGGCAGCGAGTGCACCTGCAGCACCGATTAAGACTTTGGGTATAGCACCTTCCAGTAGCCGACCAAATCAAGGTAGGAAAATTTGATTTCTATTTCTGATTTTCCCATTTGGACTCTTTTCGATTCTGGAGCATCACACTCTTTTATCTCTAGTTCTTTGGTAGATTGTTTGCACTTAGACATTTCTTTAGTAGTAGACCCCATCTTTTTTTCAAACCCCATAGGAAGATCGACACTCTTGGCTATGGTTTGTAGGGTTTTGAATTTTTTTATCCTAGGAGTAGAATTTGACTGTGTCGCCTATGTTTTGGGATTTTCAGGGTATGGAATGATTTGGGGAATGGATTGGCTAACCATATATGGAGCTATATTAGATTGCGAGGGGAGAGTCGTTAGACTAGAGACAGGCACCAATAGGACTCTTGAGATTTCTTACGACCTGCAAGGGTCAGTTATGTTGAGCTTCCTTTATTCCCTCGATTCATCATCAGAGTTAGATTCGATTCCTGTCGTCAGAGAATTTCCAGACATCTTTGCGGAGTTTAGGGGACTAACCCCTAAGAGAGAGATTGAATTCAGGATTTATTTTGCTAGCCAGTAGCTTTACCCATAGGGCATATGGCGCCTTGGGAAAGGAAGGGATTGAGCAAGCAGATCCGTGAGCTTTGGAGAAAGGTTTCATAAGAAGAAACATATCGAAATAGGGAGCGCCAGTCATCTTCGCTACCAAAGCAGGTGGTTCTCTTCGACTTTGCATTGACTATAGAGAATTGAATAAGCTCACAAAGAAGAACCATTATCCACTCTCTAGGATAGATGATCTTTTCAACTAGTTAGTTGGCTCTTCAATATTTTCTCAGCTTGGTCTAGCCATTGGATTTCATTAGCTTAGGGTAGCTAATGATAGCATTGCTAAGACCGCATTTAGGACACCCGATGGATTCTTTGAGTGGTTGGTTATGTCTTTTGGGCTAACCAATGTCCCAGCCTATTCTATAGATTTGATGAACCATGTTTTTAGAGTTGTCCTAAAATAAAGTTCGTGGTGGTATTCGTGGTCGACATTTTGGTGTTTTCCTAGAAGTATAGGAGAGCATGTTATTCATCTAAAGGAGGTTCTTTGTACGCTTTGTGTTCGTCAGTTGAGAGCAAAGTTTTTGAAGTATCACTTTTGGCATAAGGAAGCGTGTTTCTTGGGGCATAGTGAATGTCTACACATAGAATAAGTTTGATAAACGGTTTTGTACATTTAGGTTCAGACTATGGAAATCCAAAGAGAGGTAGGCAAGGATTGGAGATTTACAATAGAAAAGGAGAAAAACCACGTGTAGATAATTACAGAAATTATAATTGTTTCATATAAGTGGATTTTACGGTAGTACCTTAGAATATATCTAACAAAAGACTTTAGTAGGAAATGGGATTTCCAAGGTTTAAGAAAAGTACTCCTAGGTTAGTAAGGACAAAATCCACTTTATGCCAAGCCCAATAAAATGAAATTTTCGAAATTTAAGAAGTTGAAAAAAATGTAATTGTTAGAATTGAAAATTTTCGTTGTTAATATTTTCTTTTAGAAAATAAATATGGGGTTTTTGAAGAATGGTATGAAATTTAAGTTGGTTTTTATATAATAAAAAATTGGAATTCTTTTTGAGGAATTATGGAGTATATAAATATAACTCACTAGTTTCATTGTAAGTAAACAAAGATTTTAAACATAAAAACCTAGAGTGTATCTAGTTTCGAAAATGTTGATTACAACTTTTATTGTCGTAATAAATGTTTTCGTGAAAAATAAGTGGAGCATAGACTATAACACTATTGTTATAGTAAGTGACTCCCAAGAGAAATATTTTTACATAGGTATATGACATTTATTGGTATTTATTTAATTGAATCCATACACTAGTATTTTTTTGGGTTGTAGTAAGGTGTTTTACGCAACATCCATTTTATCCCAAATAAAAATGTATTTTAAAAGGTAATTTCTAAGTATAGAAACAAAATGGTTTATAAAGTACACTTATTATTTTTAATAAGTATAAGGAAATGTTTTTGCAATTATGGGAATATTAAAATAGTTTTGAAGATGAGTTTTTTTCTGAAAGGAAAATGTGTAAGTTAGATATTAGAAAATATTTATCATGGAAGAATATAAATTAAACATACTTTAATCTATTGGAATGAAAAGAGTAATGGTATAAATTTCTATGAAACTAATAAAAATGTTTTGTGCAAGTTACAAGGAATACATGAAAGAGATATATAAGGTATGAAAAGCACTATATTTTGTATAGCCTATTTCGAAAAATATAAAATAAGTTCCTTGTAATTTCACATAAACATGAAATTCTCTTTTAAAAGGTTCATAGAAGATTTTAGCATTAATAATTTCTCATTTGAGAAAGTAGTTCCAATACATTAAGGTATGAGACCGTGAGGTATAATAAGAAGATGTTTTGAAACACGTAAAAATAGTTTAAAGATATTTTAAAAGAAAATGGTTAGGTGAAAAAGTAAATACGTTTTTGGAAATGAAAAACTTAATAAAAGTAGAATTTCAAATTTCAAATTTTTATAGAAAACTGAAAAGGTATTTAAAAGAAAACGAGGAATAAGTTTTGGACGTAGAATTTGAAAGTTTTCCCCTCTAAGTTGGGAAATAATGTTAAGTAACCAAGTATTTTTGAATTTAATAGAAACTAAAAAATAGCACTTTTTAAAGACAAAGATTTTGGGATTTGATGTTTTAAAATTTAGAAACCTTAATTTTTTAAATGGAACTATAAACATCGAACCAAACTCCTAAATGTGAAGTAGATAGGAATCATTTCCTAGGTGTAACGGAAAATGGGTAAGGCTACAAAGGAGACGGCAGTAATTACTTTTGGAAGTAATAATAGTTTCCATAGAGCGTATTGGACCCTAGTGAGGACCTAGGAATGTTGATTCACGTGTGCAGACTAAAGAAGAATGGTAGAGTAAAATAAGTAAGATTGTAAGGCACACATGGTTGAGGACGTATGTTTTTGATTTTGAAGAAATTTAGGAAAAGCATCTTCTGTTAAAAGGATCATCACGTGATAGTAACATTAGAGTGGCACCTTTCGAAGCTTTTTACGAAAAGCCATGCAAGTCGCCTTCACGTCGGGTAGGGTCTTCAGGGGGATTGCCTTGGTTTCAACATAGTTAAGAAGTCTTCGGGGAGGATTCATTTGATTGGGAGAAAATTCGTATTTCGTATCCACATTCCTTTGATGTTAAGTTTTTGAATTTTCTATTTTCCATCTCTAGTTTTGAATAGGTTCTTTCCTTTATTATCCTTTGGGAGGGTAGAACTTAGGATTTAACCTATGGATGGTAGGATTTGATATAAACATGTTATTAGAACATGTTATGAATGATGTATACTAGTGATTGCAAGTGTTTGATAGTGGATGCTAATGGACGCATATAGGTACATTAGGCACTATTATTCTTTAGGGATCAGCCTAACTAGGACACTAGAGCATATGCATATGGATGTGTGCGCATTTTATTCTATTTTCCATGGTTGCTATGAATGGATGATTTTCACATGGTTGTTGCATTTGGATGATGTTTGTAGCATGCATATAGAATTATCAGTTATCATTAGGAAATTTTTGCATTCATTTGGATACATGGCACGTACATGATTGCATAAAAGGAGGTCAACTGAATCAGTGGACCACCTAATCTTTTGCATTAGATAGGAACATTTACACTACACTAATTGCATAAGTATCATAAATTGCATTAGAAAAACTTAAGGACAATGGATGAATCATCGATGATTGAGTAGTTGGTTGTAGAATTGGATGAAAACATTGAGTACATTCTTTTATCCTTAGAGATTTTGTGGACGAAATCCCTTAGGGGGGGAGAATGTAACAACTCTAAATTTAACCCGTAATAATTAATTCATTAATTAACTAAATAATAAAATAACTTTGTGAAATTATCAGAATTGAGCCACGGGAGATGCACCATTGTGACCGTGGTAATTTTCTGGTCAATTTCCATATATAGAACGTCAGAATCCGAGCTAAAATGAATGAGATATGAATTAAATAAGCAACGAAAAAAAATTATATGGCCAGGTCGACCGGCCGGTCGACCTGGGCAAAGGGACGGTCGACCGCTCGATTGACCTACCTACCCTTTTTAGGGCGAACGAACATTCGCTCGTTCGAATATTTAGCCGACTTTACACGTATTTTGCATTGTTTAAACTGATCTGGTCCTTTCATTCATGGATCCGATGGCTCCTATTCAGCCTATGACGTGGTTCCATCCTATTCAATCCCCAAATCCAACGGTCTGAGATCCACGTCTACCCCTATAAATAGAACCCTAGGCCTAACACCTTTTCTCATTCTAGTATTTTCTCCAATCGGGTTCACCTATTCAGGAAGGACCCTAAGCGGAATAATTTTCCAAGGAGAAAATCGTTTTAAATAAAAATATTTAACAACCCCAAGTGGATCCGTGAAGGCCCAAAGGGAAGAGCTAAGGATCAGAGGTGAGTGATTGTAATTATTTTAAATTTCTTTAGGTAATTTAAAATAATAATTTTTCCAATAGTTGTAGTTTTACTACGATTTTTGGAGTAACCTTTTTAGTAATTTATTTACAGTTTTTTAGAATTATTTTCAGTCTATTTCTTCTAGCTATTCTTTTCAATTAATTTTAGTATATTTTTAGCTTTTCCATTTATTTATAGTTTATTTCCAGTATTTTAGTTTATTAACTGTTATTTGTGCGTTATTTACATCTTCTTCTTGTGCCTTGGATTTCCTTTTATTTTCAGTTTCCTTTTATTCCTCCTCCTTCTTCTTCGCGTATGGATTAGAATAGAATTAACACGAAATTGGATTAAATTATAAATCTGAAATAAAGGAATATAAGATTTAAATTATAAAGACTATAATATAAATGGAATTGGACTGAAATTATGCCTAATTATGATATTAATTGGACTGAATTAAAGAGATTGGCCTAGTTATAACTTAGAATTATAACTAAAAAGAATAAAAAAGAAAAGAAGCTTATTTTCACACTTAGACATTGGGTTAAGTAATAAGCATGATTATAATGTAGGTTATAATAAGAAATAGAACATAATAAGGCTTATTTTAAGACTTAGGATAAATTAATAAGCACAGATAGTAAGAACAAGAGTAAAGGCTTATTTAAATAATTTATCTAAGTTAATAAGCAAAGAATTAAAGCAGGACCTGTACCAAATAACATTCCCCTATTATTTTCTATGGGTACGGTGTTTCACATAAACCTGAAGTTAGACGAGAGGCACGCTTATGCTAGTAGTGGTAGTAATTGGTCAATATAGAGATGTTCAAATCACGGGGGATTTGGACAAGGGCGCTATTAGATATTGTTTGGATGACGCGCCACTACCGGCAGCATTCCCCTATATTTTCTATGGACACGGTGTTTCACATAACCCTGAAGTGAGACGAGAGGCACGCTTATGCTGAGTCGAGGTAATAATACGACCCAATAGGTGGAGCAACATGTAGCATGAGCATGGTGGTAGTTACGCGTGCGACTTCCATTTCGGTGCTCAGTAATCGCTATGAGTTCCAAGCGCTTAGTATGTGTGTCTTTCGTAGACACCATTGCCTTCTGTGTAGGGAGCTATGTATCGTCTAGTCCACAGTGGGTGCTTTGTGTATCTTTCATAGTTACCATTGGCTGCTGTGTAGAGAGTTATATAGCATCTAGTCCACAGTAAGGTCTGTGGAGTAGCAGGCCGATCAAAGGGTAGAATTAAGATTTCAGCCTAATTATAGGATTAGGAATTCAGCCTAATCAGGCAGCTATCAAAGAAAGTTAACCTATCTTACTAATTGAGCAATAGTTTATTTTCTATTTATTTCCAGTTTCTCTCTTTTCTATTTCCTTTGTTTCCTTTTATATACTAGAACTGTTGTAAAGTCTATTACTTTTACTTTGCTTAAAGATTCTAGCAGTTACTATCATTCACCAGACTTTTAGTCTGACCCACTCCTCTATTTCCCCTTTTCTCCCATAGGCAATGAAGGGAGAGGGCAGTAAGTTGTAGTTGCTCAGAGGCTTCTTAGAGAAGATTTCTACCATGTATTTCTTTTATTCTAGCTTTAGCTTTTTCTGTGTACTTATTATGAGGGATATTATGTACTCTGATTTTTGAGACTATGAGTTTTTATGAGACATCTTGGGTTTTGAGACATATATGTGTATTTGGTATTTGACTTATTTGATTTATGAAACAATTATGAAGTCTTGTTTTTAAATAAGTTATTATCTTAGTTTCCGCTATTTTTACTTATTTTTGTCTTGTGAATCGTAGTCTCTGTTAGTTTCAGTTATACCTACAACGCACCACGCCTTTTAATGTGTCCTTTTGGGTATATTAAGGGGTGTGGGTTGTTTCACAAGCTGCACTGCCCCTTATAATTTTATCTTATCTAGAGTAATCGGTATATATCCAATCTTGCCCCCTATTCATTTGAAGCTCCATCGATAAATAGTTGCCAGAACTATGGGGAAGGCACTTCTTCCTCTTGTTAAGGCTCGGTTAGCAGTGTGCATTCCATGATGAAGTCTGCTATTTCCTGACCATTGATTGCTTTTCTCGGATAGTAGGTAATATCATATTGGCTAAGCTACTTCATCCATTTCAACAACCGGCTAGATGTCTCCTGCTTCTGCAATATTTGCCTTAATGGTTTGTTTATGAGGACTTCGATGGGAAGTGCTTGGAAATAGGGCCACAGCTTTCTTGCTGTGAGAAGTAGGTTGTAGGTTAGCATTTCAATGACTGAGTAATTTAATTCTGCTTCTGAAAAATGGTTGCTCGTGAAGTAAATGGGATCCTCTCGAACCACTGTAGCACTAACAGCTTTACTAGCTACAGCTAAATATATATAAAATTCCTCAGTTGTTACCGGTTTAAGTAGTAAGAGAGTGTTGGCCAGATGGTCCTTAATGCAGCTTTTCACTCCTCAGTCCACTCGAATTCTGTCCCTTTTTTACCTAATCGAAGAATGGTACCTGTTTATCAGTTGCTTTGGAGATGAACCCGCTTAACACAACTACCCTATCGTTTAGGCTCATGAGGTCTTTCAGCTTCGTTGGTATCCTCATTCCTTTTATGGCTTCAATCTTTTCTGAGTTTGCTTCTATGCTACATGCGTTGACTATGTATCCTAGAAAATTTCTTAATTGGATGGCAAAAGTGCACTTCAGGGGATTCAGCTTCGTATTTTACTAAATGTCTCTTTCAGATTATGTACGTGGCTTTATGTTGCTTTTGATTTAACTAATATGTCATCTACACATACTTCAACATCTTTGCCGATCTACTCTAAGAACATTATATTAACTAATCTTTGGAGGTCGCTCTAGCACTTTTGAGTCCGAATGACATCACTTTGTAGTAGTATAAGCCTTTATCTATTATGAAACTGGTATGCTCCTGATCCGGCTCAAACATAGTTATTTGATTATATCCTGAATATGCATCCATGAACGAGAGCAGTTCGTGTCCACTAGTTTCATCCACCGACCGATCAATTCTAGGTAAGGGAAAGCTGTCTTTAGGGAAGACCTTATTGAGGTTGGTATACTCCATGTAGGTCCTCCATTTTCCATTAGGTTTCTTGAAAAGTACTTGATTGGCGATCCATTTTAGGTAGTACACTTCCCATATGAATCTGTTTGCTTTCGTCTTCTTGATTTCTTCATGGAGAGCATTATATCTTTCTTTATCCAGGGTTTTGAACTTTTTTCTAATCGGATGAGCACCAGGATCGATGTTGAGTGCATGGTAGATGATGGTTGGATTTATTCCCACAGTGTCTGAATGTGTCTAAGCAAATACATCTGCTGTTCTTTTTAAGAAGTCTATTAGTTCAATTCGAGCTTTTGCACTGAGATTCTTCCTAATCTTCAGAACCTTTGTGGGGTCCACTGGATCAATTTATACATCTTTAAGGTCATCTACTGGCTCTACCTCTTTATTTGTTTCCCCTAGTCTTCGGTCTATTTCATCTTCTCCTTCCTCTTTGGGCCGCGAGGTGACTGAGCGTGCCTGTTTGTGAGATTTTTTGAAGAAGTGCTATGCATAGACTGAATTATTTTCGTCAATGCTGATCATGTTCATATATTTTCTTTTCTCTTTCCATACTGATGTTGTTGCCGTAGGATGACTTGTTTTGTCATTAGTCATGGTACTTCGTGTCAGTTCAGTTTTTACAATTGGCTCAACCTTTTTTCCAATATTGTTATTCTTATTGTAGATATTAAAAGAAACAGCAGAGTATTTTTGAACAATTTTATTGCTAGATTTAATATTTACATTGTATAATTCCCTAGCTAGTAATTGCTTTCCCCTAACCGACCCTATTCTAGCGGTGGTGTGAAATTTCATAGGCAAATCCTTCTAAGAGATAACTTCTCGCAAGTCAATCAGTGCAGGTCTTCCCAAGAATGCATTATATGGCGATAGTTGATCGATGATGAGGAAGCTTGCATAGAAAGATTTGAGAAGGGGTGTAGTTCCGATAGTGACTAGTAACCGAGCTGACCCGAAGGGAGTGGTTGCAGCATTGTTGAAGCCATAGATCGGCTCAGGGCTGAGCTTGAATACTTTTGCTGGAAGCTTCATTAGTCGTATGCAGACTTGAAAATGACATATACAAAAACTTCCAGAATCCATGAAGACTTTTTTCATGTTGTAGTTCGAGATCCAAACCATAATGACTAGCGGGTCCTGATGTGGGAAAAAACTTCAACGACATCAATTGCAGTGAAAATTATGTCTTGCACAAGTTTTTATTTTATATTGAATAGGGTTCTTTGTTCTACTCTTACTTCCTGCATATACCGCTCTTGCAGCTTCTAACTCTTCCCGATGAATAATGGCCCTCCCTGGACTGAGGCTACGAAATTGGATGGTTTTCCTGCTTGTTTTTCATTCTGATCCAGGGTAAGGTTCATGGTCCTTTCTTTGTTATTCTCTTTCTGCAAGCTGCCTAAGTATCCTTTTTGAATCAACCTTTCTACCTCATTTTTTAGGCGCATGCAGTTATCTGTGTGGTGGTTGTTTGCTCTATTAAAGCGGGAGTATGCTCTGCCTCGGTTCTGCTCTACCTTTTCCCCTTGTTCTGTACATTATAAGCAAGCTCGGTCCTGGTCATTTCATATATCTGCCCAAGGGTAAGAGTGATGGGATTTTATACAGTGAAGTTGAGCTCCTTCTGTCTTTTTGCTGGCAGATGATATCCTTCTACACCCTTTCCTTGTTGTAGCTAGGAGCAGAAGTTCTTTGAGATTGCACTGTAGATTCAGCCCCTTCCATCATAATATAGCCGCTTTCCCTTTCGTAGAAAGCCTTCATGATGTGAATTGGCTTTCTATTGTTTTTGTCCCACATAGCAGTACCACTTCTGATCCCAATGTGAGCTGCCATTAGTAGTGCTTCTTCACTAGTCACCCTGATCTAGAGTGCCTCAGATTTGAAGCATTTAGTGAAGTTGCGTAGGATTTCACTCTCACCTTGCTTTACACATGACATGATATTTACCTTCAGGGAAGCTTCCCTCCCCAAATGAATTGCCTTGGGAAATCTACACATAGCTGTCGCCAAGAGCAGACCTCTCCTGGTCTTACCTCCTGAACCATTTGGAGGCTAAACCGGCTAAATAAACTAGAAAGAGTTTACATCGAGCCATCCTCCCTACTTTCAAAATGTCCATATTATACTTGAAGGTGAAGATGTGGCCATCAGCGTTAGTAGTTCCATTGAATTTGTCAATTGATGGGGCTTTAAAGTTGTCAGAGAAATCTGCTTCTATGATGGTCTCATTGAATGGGAAGAACCCTCTTCCCTTACTTTTTCCTCATGCTTTGCTGACACGACTTTGCTAGCTGCTCCACACGAGCTTTCAACAAACAGATCTCATCTTCCTTAGGATCCATTTAGGATGAATTGATCTTGTAAAGCGAAGTGATGCGTCATCATCTAGAGCAGATTTGTGTGCTTCATCAGTAGTAGCGGGTTAATGTTAGCAAGTTTTGATTTGATCTGGGGATTAGCATGTCTTTGACTTTGGCACTGGTTTTTGGGCCAGCTTCACCATTCTCATTTCTAAGAGTGTCGTAATCACCCATGGGCAACATAGTCGATGTAGTTGGTGAGCGAAGGCAGTGAATTTTGGATGGTTGAGGAGAGGTTGGCTAAGGGAAGTATGTTGGGCCATAGTTTTTTATAACCCCTCCATGCATTGGTTCATTTGGTTAGTGAAGGCCTGGAATGCGATTAGAATAGGATCAGAAGGGACCACAGTTGAAGCTTCCGCCTCAGCTAGGACTTTTGAGGTCATGAGTGACTTCTTCGAGTTGAAGCCAAGTTTAATTATTCTTGTGCAGAGGGTAGTGGAATCCATAGTATTGTAATGATATTTGAAGAAAATGCGGGTAAATTTGCCAAAGAGGGAAACTGGTCCTGCTTCTAGTGCTAAAAATGTTGGTGAGATTTTTCGTCTCATAAACACCTAAGTATTTCTTTTGAAGTAATCTCGATGTGGAATGCTTTCGCGATTATGAATCAACAAAATTAAGTGATATTAACTTTTCCTTAAAAGAAGAGTAATTATATTTTTTTCTTGCATACAATATTAAAAAGCGTAAAATGTTAAAAATATACAAAATCGGTTAATTATCTAAGTATTCGAGCTAATGGAAAACTGTAAAGTTGCAAAATAAACTACAGGAAATAGTAAATGGACAGAGAGAATTTACATGGTTTGGATGTTAAGGAATCCTACATCCATGGGAAAAATATCACTTTCTTCCTTTTATATTCTTAGTCTAAATGAATAACAGTAGAGAGTACAATATTTTTGTTTTGTGTGCCGTAACAAAGGTGAAATGAAAAAAAAAATCCCCCATTCACTGCTATAGTGCCTTTTCTTCTTATAGTATAGAGTTGCAGGTGGATCATCAACATCCTTCTTCCCCTATTTTAGTTTTCACCTTCAGCTCTTTTAGTCCATAATCTCTTTCTCAAAAACATTTATTACAACAATAGTGTTGTAATCTATGACTCCTTTCTCCTTTAAAATACTTTTAAAACTCTTTTAAAACAAGTTTGAACATGTATTTAAACATCCCTAAAGGTAGTCAATTTTAAACAAATTTGTCTTTTTGAAAACAAAAGCGTAATATTTACACCTCTAGTTTAAATAACAAAATAAATATTTAAAAATATATTTAAAACTTCAAATTCACTTATAAATACTTATAAACACATTTGAAAAGATTTTCAAAAATCTAAAAATACAACTCATTTTACTGTACAAAAATTAAAGATTTTTAAAACTGCATCCATAACGACTATCACTGTATATACCATAACTTTTAAAACTTTTTTTGGTAAATCAAATAACTTTAAACTCTTTCTTTTTATAATTTAAACCATTTTAATACCTTTTCTAAAGAGTTTGAAAAACCAAAGTCAAGCTCGAAAACCATTTCAAATATTTTAGAAAGCAAAGTAGTAAATTGCTAAAAAGCGAGCACGGGATTTCAAAGTCGCAATAAAACCAACAAGTAAGTTAACTATACTAAGCAACATCACAAAATTTACACACATAAGCACATATGTAAAAATCACAAGGGCGAGGAGCTCTTTTTAGTCCCTCTACACAAAGTCCCATGTAAATCATCTCATATGCACTTCGAAGCAGATCGTCGTAACCTATTCACTTCGAACACTTCAACTTCCTTTCTTTGCTTTGTCCCTTGCAATAGAATGGCTTTTTTGTCACCTGCTTTCAAGCGGGAATCAAACAATACCAAACACAACATAAATACATACATGCAACTATATAAGCAAACACTAAATTATTACAACATTTTGTCAATTTTAAACTAACTTTAAAGTGAGAACTCTCACTTTAACTCAAATCGAACCAAAGCCACCACCTTCCCACATGCTTTGGCCTTACTTTTCCTCCTCTAACACGCCACTAGTGCTCGGCCACAACCCCCCAAGATCAATGCATCACAACATAAGAGCGGCAACATATAAATTATTCAACATTTATACGCAAAATATAGATAACTTAAAGGTAAGTTTTCTCACTAATTTTTGACAAGATTACTCTTTGAATTTGAAAATGTGACCAACATAAAAGTTCTTCCATATTTAATTCTCTTAGGTTTCAGAGAAATAATAGCTCAATTTGGGGTTGTTTTGTCGAAGTTATGGCTTGGGGAAGTGAGACATTTTCGAAGTGAGAAATTATGGACAAAGAGTGACTTGGGTAAAAATTATATTTTGACATGTTTACTATAAAAATACAAAAAGGTGATCAATATGAAAGTGCTTGATTATTGAATTCGGTTTCAAAAAATGAATCACTCATTTTGGAGTAGTTATGTGGAAATTATGGCTAAATGAAGAGGAAGGAAAAAGTGTAGAAATTTGAATGAAGTGAGCAAATGATTTTAGAAACTTGTTTATGGATTTAAAAGTGAAAGGAAGCAACTTTGAAGTTATTTTTCTTTTTATAAAATGGAGGAAAAAGGAAGAAGACATGAAAAACAAGAGGAAAAGATAGAAAGCAAAAGATGAAAATGAAATAAATTGAAAAAACGAGAGGAAGGAGTTTCTTTTATAGAAATGAAAAGTGGAAAATTACCAAATCCACCCTTCCTTAAATTAAGCTACTTCATTTTCTTTTAAAAGCAACTACCTTTTTCTTTCTTATGCAATACACTTCCCTAAGACATTTTTCATTACCACCTTCTTTTACTAATGTACTTTGTCATATTTTTTGTGTTTTAATTTTTAAATGGAAAAGAAAAGTCCACTTTTCTTAATACTTAAGTAACTTTTTAAACTTGTTCTTTATTTAAATCATTACATTAATAAAGTAGCCATTCTTAATTGTTTATATGTACACTAGTGTACACAACATGTTCTGACAACTTTTATTTGATGAAAAGTTGAAATCCGAAAAAAGATTTTCAGTCACATTTTTAATTTTTCATCGAACTATGAAATTTTGTAAACAAAATTTCAAAACAAGTTTACTATCATTATTTATTAATTAGAAGAAGTTTATTTTACCATTAAAAACCATTAATTGTATATTTAAAATTAATTAAATATTCACAAATCAAAGTGGTGAAATTTCGGGTTGTTATGTTCTTCGAAGTCATGTCGGAGTCTCACATCAAGTTCCATCCAAATCCGAGGAAAAACCCCCTTGCAACGACACTCTGCCTAGGCTTTACTGCCTAAGCCGGTGCACCGCTGGTGCACCAATGGTCTACTACCAGTCCACCAATGGTAGCCTACTCCAAGCAATAAAGCCTCGAGCAGGTGCCACTCGACCACGACAGTCGTCGATTCACGTGTTGTTTCCTCCGCTACTTCACTCGATGAGCCCACTAACTTCCCAAGCCTGCCTCCACCCTATTGGACCTCCTCCAAAGTTCATTAGTTGATGTATTGAAAGTGGTTCCTTATGTGCTCGAAAAATGATTTCAATAAGAAATCCACTCGTTGCACCTGTAGAGTTCAATGAACGACTATAGTGACCCGACTTCCTCTAATCACGCCAAACGTATCCTACTGACCATCTAGCCTCATGTGATGCCTATACGTGCTAGCGTACTCATTCGTGCACATTTACACATGCATACACAAGCACACTTCACAATAAAAATCATGTTTCAGACTTCGCCAAAGGAATTACTTGGCTCAGTGTACTCTCATACAACTTAGCGCCCATGATAGTCGCTATGGCTATTGAACTACCCACAACGCACTTGTCCACATCAAAATACACATATATTCAAACAATTGCACGCGCGCACATATGCACATGCACACGCACGCACACAAACACACACACATATATATATATGTATATATGAAAAAACAAACACAACAATTCTAGTTTCAATACACAAATTGTTTTTTATTTTATATATCTTCAAATACACATATATATATACTTACCCATATAAATATACCTACATGCATATTTAAACAAGTAATTCATTTATTACTTAACCAAATCATACTTTTATTTGTTAAATCTTTTTAATAAAAGTATAATATGATTTCATACTATTTTATAAAATCTTACAATTAGTTTATAAAATATATTATTGGCTTATTAATCATTTTTAAGCCTTTAAATACTTAATTACCCATTAAAATTAAGTATACATCATATTACTATTTTATAAAATATCATTTGCATTTTATAAATCTATATGTTATTATAAAATCATATAAATATTTTATAAATCCTAAATAAGCTTCATTTATACTATTCTATAAAACATCACATCATTTTATAAAATACCACTTTTACTTATAAAATCATTTCTTTGCTTGAATAATATTTATAAGTAAACAATTCATTAATAAAGATTGTTTCTTTACTTTTATATAATATTCATAAGTACTAATTAAGCTTTATTGACCCCAGAACCACTTTAATAATACATTTAGAGTTCAAAACTCACTTAAGTAGCTTACCAACTTTTATAAATCATTTAAATTAGTTTCATTATTGCTAACTAATGCCATGCACTTAATCATTGTCATCCAATTAGCCTCTAATCCATTACAACATCATATATAATCATCTAATTAACCCAAAACCCATTTCTTAGATTACTAGCTATTTCAAAATTTTTAATTAAGGTCTTAAATAAATAATGAGTTAATATAAACATGTTTATAACATGAATACAATCATAAATCATCACATAACATTCTCTAAATCATTACACATAACTCTATAATCACACAAACACAAATATATGAAGTATAACATGTAAAAATGGTTAGAGAATCATCCCACTCACCTTCTTCTTCACCAATTTAAGCTTTAATCACTAAAGTCCAATCTCAAGCTCTTTTTAAAGTTGAGATTTAACTCCAAACTCTGCTTCATGCTAATTCCTAGATGGGTTATGTGAGGAATGAGTAGACAGAAATTCTGGTGAATTTAGTTTGAATTTAGTTTGAATTTTATTTAAGCTTAGATTAATGATTTAAGGCTTAGGGGATTAAGGAATAATTAGAGAAGGATTAGAAGAGAAGGAGAAAAAGTAACATAAAATGGGAATAAAATTGAAGTAATAAAGGGATTAGCTAACTTATAGGCAAGCTAATGGGCCTTAGCCTAAATTCTTATTTCCTAAGAAATCATTATTCACTCCTAAAACTTATTAACTCCAAACATATCCAAGTTTATACTCATTTTTATTGAGATGGAAAAGCGGTCTCAACTATGGTTGTCTCAAATTCTAATTCATCCATCTCTGAAAAATCAAGTATAATGAGTTTTTCGATAATTAACGCTTAAATATTTAAATTAACCATTTATTCAGTCATTATAATTATGGGGTGTTATAAGCACACCCTTGTTCACACCCTAAACATGTACACTTTCTTACACACTTATGTCCCAATGAAACAAAACTTTCTTATTGAGAAAGTAAGAAACTCAACACTGGCTACTAGAGAACACACCATTTGGCAACTTTAAGCATAATCATCGTGCATACTCACACATGTTAGAGGATACACTCTAGTGTATGTAATCAAAAAATTATGGATTATAGGGAGAAGATAATGGGTTTCATGCTTAATCCATGAAAACTTTTGGCGTAATTATTAAGAAAGAAGTCATAGTAAATATTCAATACAATTTATATATCTGAAATTGTTTGGGATAAAATACTCAAATCGAAAATAATATAATGATGTCCATAATTGTTAGGTTTATCCCAAGGATCACTATACAATTATATTTAGGAAGAGATTAGAAGCGAGAAAAAAACAACATATAGATAATTTCCTCCAAACAAACTTACTAATTCTTCTAAAAAATTACAAGAGAAAAACCTTAAAATTATGGAGAAATCTCAATCCCTAAAATTTAAATACAAATACTCTCCCTCTCTCTAATTACAATGAACTGTATACAAGCTTATTCATAATAGCCTTGATAAAATACCTTCTATGATCAACTGATTAGGGAACTGATTGATCACTTCTATCTCTTAAAATAATTCATTTCTATGTAGATAATTACTTGTGTTTTCTTTAATGCAATAAAAGAAGCAATTAATATTCTTTAATCGCTCTCCAAATCGATAATAAAAAAGGCACTATATTTAAGTCACAATTCCACCTTGGATCAAAATATCTTTAGAATCTACTTCAATTTAGAGATATCGTATCATCGAAATCTAACAATCTCCATCTTGATACTATATTCCCATATAGCTATACCAACTCGTCTACATCCTCGTACTCCAAACAATCTCCAATATCAACATGGAACAAATGTTTTCATAAAATAAATAACTTAACCAACCTCCAAACCATCTAATTATGCATGCCCTCTAATCGAACATGCTCATCATTAATGAATTAGAAATGTTTGTAATACCACAAGGCCTTCATGTGGACCTTTTGATTTTGTGTTGGTTGCTCCACCATGCTTCAAATAATCCCTAACACCACTTTTGGAACTCCCTTCATTCTACATCTTTTTTCCAATCAATTTGTATAGGTTATTGCTTCCCTGTTTAACATTCAACATCTCCATATTACCCTTCTAAATCCTTAAGACTCCACTTCAAGTTGAAAAGCTGTAGCCTTTTCCTTCCAGTTGCCCTATTAAAATAAGGTTATTCTTAGTTTCCAAGGAATTTCTAACTTTCGTAAGCTTCTCCTCCTTCCATAATACATTATCAGCCTAACTGGAAATTCTGAAGAAAAGAAAACTAGTACTAAAATATCAAAACCTCTTGAAAAGAACATGATTTCCAAGGAAAATTTCTCAGAGCACGATGGATCAAAGATAGAAGGCCAAAGGATGGAAAATGGAGCAACCTTACCCTATAAATTTAGGTCGGTACCAACCACTTCTGGTCGGTATCAAGATGAATTTTTAGCTTTGGGGACTCTGACTTCCTCTCCTACATTCTCAGATCTGAAGTTAGACCTGGTATATTAAGATCTGGCAAATCGGTTGGACGATGATTTCCCTATAAATACAGCACCTATGGAATTTGGAAAAGAACTTTTGACACTTGCTTTTTTCATCTTCTATCTCTACTCATCCCTAACCGCTAAGAAAGTTCTTTTGGGCTGTTCTAGGCTGTTAGACCTGCTAAACACTTGTACTTGCGATTGAAATCCATAATCAATAACAATACAGTGGATATAGGCCATATATTTTCTAGACCACTTTAAAAACTCTTTGTTTTATTTACTATTTTGACTAGATCTCTGACTTTCAAATTTTTTTTGGTGTTGAGCATTTTTTGACTCAACATTTTGGTGCTTTCATCGAGAAAGTTGTTTCTTTGGCATAGATTTGGCTATTTCTTATGGATTGGGGTGTCTAGAGGTTAGATCCAGATAGTTTAATAAAAGGATTTGAAGGATTTGAATATTGGAATCACTGACACCATCAAGGAAGTTAGGCAGATGTAGAGCTTGCTGGTGCAGATAAAGGAGCTTCTCATCATATAGAAGTTACCAACCAGCCGACATCTGCATTGCTAGGACCATCTACTCCTTAGGAAATGGTCATGAGGGTGGAGTTTGATAAAATGATGCAAGAGCTAAACCATAAGATGGATGATACTCAAAAGGCTCTATTGGACAAGATGGATGCTAGCATAGCTTTGCTGACCCAACAGTCACAAAGGACCAGGAGAAGTAGGATAGAGACTTCACCTGCTTGATTTAAAGAAGAGAACTCATCTGCTTCTAGTTAGGATAAGAGAGAGGGAACACTAAAGCAAGTGGAAAAGGATATTGGAGTAGCAGGAACTAGCGCTAGAAGGAATGAGAAAGCTCCACTAAGGGGATTCAGGTTGGTACCGACCACAATTAGGTCGGTATCGATTTGAATCTAAGGCTTTAGAGTGGCATGGAATTGAGGTTGTTGACCTATCTGATTCTGATGATGATCTGCAGCATGATGGTGATGATTATGAATTGGATGTTGGAGTTCGGGATGTAGGTGTACAAACAACTGCTATGGAGCCAATCAGGCATCAGAAGAGAGCCGATGGAGTGGTTCTCCCATAGACTGGAGAACCTAGAAGTCAGCGAGCAAACTGAGACTGTTTGTAGAGCAAAACACTCGGTGTAGCTCTTGGCAGTTGACCTTCGGAGTACCAAGCAAGTAAGAACATATAGCGGATATGATCAGGCATTTGATGGAGGAAATAAATGGTAGAAGAATATGGATTGAGGTTCGCACCTAGCATAACTTCATTAACAAAGAATATCCTAAGGGAGGAGTATCACAAGAAGTTTATAATGCCTACCATATTATCATATAATGGGGCTAGAGATCTGAGGCAGCAATTACTTAAGTAAGGATGGCATATGAATGGTACATTAGCTACAGATGCAGTTCGGTATAGAAGTTTATCTATTTTTCTAGATAGTGTGGCATCATTGTGGTTTACTCGGCTTGCGCCGAAACCTATATCGACTTTCAATAAGTTGGCAAAGAAGTTTTTCGAGTAGTTTAGGCTCTATACCACTCGGTCTAAGGATGTGATGTCCTGGTCGAGCCTTTCCCAAAGGCCTCAAGATTCATTGAAGGGGTTCTTCAATAAGTATAGTATTGCAGTTACGGAGGTTAATAGGCCAAATGAAAGCATGGTGTTGATGGCATGATTTGGTGCATACATCCGGACAAGAAATTTGGAAAATGGTTAGGGATGAAGTAGCCGACTACTATGAAGGAGTTTCATCGGAAACCAAATCAGTTCTTGCGTTCGGAAGAAGCATGCCAGGATGCTAGAAAGACTGGTGATGGATAGTTAAAGGAGGTATTTTAGAGTAATGTGGAGTTTAAGAAGACTAGTGAGAGTTCCAGGAATGTGGCGACAAATATTGGTAATTCTTGTAATCAAAAGAAAAGAAATCAAGGTGCTAGGGGCAGGCGAAATGAAACCAAGAAATGTCGAAGGAATACCCTGCCATGCAAGGCACGAAAAGGTATAAAAAGTCTCCTAGGAGGAAGGCGACTGAGAATGAGTAGTGCTCAGGCAAGTAATGCCATTTCCATGAAACCAATGGACACTATACGAATGAGTGCCAGCATCTTAAGGATTTTATCGAGGAGTTGATAAGAAAGGAAAAGTCAACAGTATATGAGAGAGCCACATGATGACTCTTAACAACCCTGATTTCTACACCGTCTAAATAGATAAATTTGATTAAAATAATGTTGAATTTGATATTTGAAATTTTATAATTTGAAAATAATTTTTTAGTTAATTAAATTCTATTTAATAAATGATTTTGATTTAAGAAAATGAAATAAACTAATAAATTCTTTTCAAATAACATATTGTATAATTAAATAGCGTGTAACGAAATTGAGTTGAATGAAATTAGGTAGTTATCAAATTATATTTCATAGAATAATGTGTAAGTTAATTTATATCGAATTGGAATTTTATTTACAAATAAAATGCAGGAGTTATGTAGAAAGAAAAGCAAATTTTAAAATAAAGTCAAAGAGAATAAATAAGGCCTAAACTAAAGCCCATACTCCTTTCTTCTTTACTTTGGAAAACTCCCCATTCTTCATTAAGGCTGGCCCAAAAATCTCGTATCCCCTGATTTCATTTCTGCCTAAAATTCGATCGCACGAGAAAAAAACAAAAAAAAAAGTAAAATCCCACGTATGCGAATTAGCGAAATTGGATTCTAGGGACGTTGCCAGAATGGGAGGGGAAACGATCCATTGTCTCGACTCAATGGATGCCGTACGAACTTCCAGGAGGCGCAACCTGAAGTGCGGCCTTGAACATTTGTGCATGCTTGGCGATCGTTGGGGGGCATGGCTGCAGGTGGTGCTGGTGTTGATTTTGGTGGCGATAACATAAAGATGGCTCGCTGGTGAAGTGTTGGGTTGTGCTTCAAGTTTGGTTAGTGATAGTTGAAGCCTGAAGCATTGGTGGTGCATGTTGGTTTGGCAGTGACATCATAACATCCTCTATCAAGAGGCCCAAAGCTAAGCGCTAGAGATGCTACAGTCATCTATAGTATTAACCTCCGGCGACTAAATACGGCTACATTAATGGTATCTATAATATCAAAAGCACTTGAATATGAAACAAATCACAGATTTCAAAACAGAATTTTTCATTACATTTCAAAACACATGTTCCATATTCATAATACATAATCCCAAAACATTTCCCGGGCAATGATAAAATATACTTATTATAAAATATGCCAAGAGTGACATATGAAGATGCCCCCTTGGATGATCAGAGTCATATAGTCATAATTGACTTAATACATACACAGCGAAAATAAATACAAAACAAAGAACTGCAACTCCTAAATAGCTATTGGTTAGCCTCCTGCTCGCCTCCGGTAGCTTTATTTGTCATCCTACTAAAAACCTGAAAGAAGCTCAACCCTCAGCCTACTCAAATCAATTTTGAGCACTCGAGAGTTTAAGGGGAAAACATAAAGTTCGAGTCAGACATAAAGCCTGGTGTTAATAATACTATACATCCCGGTTATTAGTGTTAAGTGAGACCACTCCGCTTAGCGGAATGGGTTTCCTCTCACTAACATTCTTATAAAACATATCTTTTGCAAATCTTTTCCTACAACCAAAACTGGTTAAATATAGTAAAGCATCATTATGTAAACATACATATCGGGTAATAAAAGAAGTATCTGTTCAAACACTTTAGTTTTGTTTGGCTAACTATTAACCTTTGGCTGACTCGGGCCTACCAAACAATACAACAAAATAATCTAATATCTGTTTGACACTCTTCTTCCGCACGGTCTGTCCTTAACTATCTGTTAAATACTTCTCTTCTGGATGGTCTGTCCCTAACTTAACATCTTCCAGGGTCACCTGATCCTAATGGTTTTGCGGGCTCGCCAATAACCTAGCTGTATACAAATATATATTCCCTTCCGTATGTAATTGTAATTTTAGTCTTACCTATGACAAAGCCCTACACACTGGAATTTTGGACTAAATTATTTGGGGCCAATAGCTAATGTATAGGGCGCGACCTTATACCAGTCCCATTTGGTACTCTAATATTTGAGTCATTTCGCTTAGGGATCCCTTCCCATAATTTTCCTTGAAAACCTTTTTCAAAATGATTTAAGACCTTTATATCAACTCATGCAAGGAAAATATATATACTCTATGCTTTACTCAAAATCACCTTGTCATGTTATATATATATATATACTTTACTTAAACCTTAGTTGATGAAAACATTTAAACACTTGAAAGTACCCCTTTCGATTCTATTGAAAGTACCCCTTTCTAAACCATTGAAAGCATCTCTTTCAAAACCAAGTAAAACCCATTATTTATCTAGGCCGAAAGGTCAAAACCCCCCTTTCGAAACCCTTGTAAACCTTCCTTTCGAAAGCTTTAAAAACCTTAGACATCATATCTTAAAACACTTCAAAACATTGCCTTTAGAAAACATTGGACAACCGTCTATTTCAACCCTTTCGAAACCATCAGAAAACACTACCTTTCGACTCCTTCAAAACCATTTTAAATACCTTTCGAAAGCATCAAACCTTTAGAAACTCAAACCATTCAAAAACACTTGAGTTCAATTTAATACATGTGGAAAAACACCTTTCAAAACCATTAAAACCTTCTCTTCGAAACCATTGTGTTATACTTCAACAGAACAAAAGGGTCATTTTAAAAAAACATCTAAGTCGAAAGCCTTCCTTTCTTAACCTATTCCTAAGTGATGGTGTCGAAACCATCCCTTCAAAAGCATTGGAGAAGTGTTTAATTTTTAAAACAAAATATACCTTCCGAAACCATTGACTTCGAAAGGTAGAAAGGCGGCAGCTAGGGTTTCAACCCCTTCAAAAGCATTACTTAAAATAAAAGAGTGCAACCCGACCAGAACCTTTCCTTTTAAAATATTTGACCCAGTCGAAAGCCAACTGAGTCGAAACCTAACCTTTCGAAATCAAAGCAGTCGCTACCTTTTATTTTAAAACAAGGCATACTCGAACCCCTTCGGAACCTAGCGTTTCGACTAAGTACCCTTCACCTTTATCCAATGCGCTACATACCAAGTAGCTTGATACCATGCGCATTGGTTTCGAAACCAATGGTGCGAAAGGTCTGGGTTGGAACCCCTTGTGCCGAAAGTGGCGGTACACACTAAAAACATGTTATTTTTGGTTTTAACTTAAAAGAGAAACTTTTTAACTAACCTGCTATTGTTTGTCAAAATTTCATTGGTTGCTAAATAACTTCTCCCAAAGTGCTGACAATATTTTCAAAATTAAACAATGATTTTATTTTGTCAAAATGCCCCTTCTCCTTAATTAAATATATAAAACATTTAACTCCCATACCTTAAATAATTTTATATATTCATCAAAACACTTAGGAATCTTCTATAAAAATTCCAAAAAATCCATTTCAATATGTTTTTTAACATATATAAATTTCAAACCCAAATAATTATTTATATTGCCGTAAATAATTTATAACCCAATAAATCATTTTATTTATTAGAAAATTAATATAAAAGCCACATTAATTCGGAAAATTATGAAAATTGAAACCCACCTCTAAAATATTATTTCTGATCTACGTTAAATTTGCAAGGCATTTGGATGTCATTTAATACGGTTTTCTTGTTAAACATGTCATAAAAATCAATATAAATATGCATAAATCATCAGCAAGTACATATAAACTTTTAATCATTCAAAACATGGCATAAACATGCAAAAATACTTCGGATTATCCTTAAAACCGAAAACCACAAGAAAATGAGATGTAGTAATTATTCACCTTATCTTTGTGATTAAAGATACGAGTTCGATCTTGATTAAGTTGATATAATTTGCCGCTTGAAAACTTTAGCTTTCTCTTCTTCTCCATTGCTAAAGGTGGCCGGCCTTGATTTTGGTGTTATCGTTTGTGATAAAATGAAATGAAGGTGTGTTCATTTTCCCTAAGGGTTTAGGGTATTCAAAAATCCCTTTTTCCTATTTTGCCCTCCCTTATTTCCTAACACTTAAGTCCATTTTACTTCATTTATCTATTCATTAATATGGCACGGCTACCCCTTAATTTTATCACAAATCTCAATCCATTAATCAACACATTATTTTATTTAATTTAGCCAGTTAAATATCCTAAATAATGCTATTAAAAATATGGGGTGTTACAATATCCCCTCCTTAAAGAATTTCATCCTCGAAATTACGTTAAGGAACACATTAAAACAATCAAAGGTAGAACATACCATCAAAACAAATCCGGATAAGCATCTCTAATCCTGCTCTCGGTCTCCCAAGTACAGTCTCTCTGATCGTTACTCCACTGAACTTTCACTAATCTGACTGTCTTGTTCCTCAACTTCTTCTCATCGCTTGCGACTATCCGGATAGGCTTCCTAACTATAGTCATGTCTGGTTCCACCACTAAATCCTCTAATACAGTCAGTGCTATAGTAGTGTCTAGATCCCTGACATACTTCCTCAGATGAGATACATGGAAAACATCGTGGACTCCAGTCAAACTACTCGGTAACTCTACTCTATACGGGAGTTTCCTGATCCTCTCTAAAATAGGAAATGGTCCTACGAATCTCGATGCTAACTTCCCCGTCTTCCCAAACCTGATAACACCTTTCATCGTCGATACTTTGAAGAAAACATGATCTCCAACAGAGAACTCTAAATCTTTCCGTCTTCTATCTGCATAGCTTTTCTGCCTAGACCGAGCTTCCTTTATTCTCACCCTAATCAGTTCAATCTTTTCTACTGCTTCCTTTACCAAATCAGGACCAAGTACTAATCTATCTCCGGTCTCTAACCAACAAACTGGAGATTTACATGGTCTTCCTATAAAGCCTTAAACGGTGCCATCCCAATGCTAGCCTGATAACTGTTGTTATACAAAAAATCGACTAGGTGTAGATGGTCTTCCCATGATCCTCTGAAATCCAATACACAAGCTCTTAACAAGTCCTCCAATATCTTATTAACCCTTTCCGTTTGCCCATCTGTCCGCGGATGGTAAGCGGTACTCATCTTGAGCTTGGTTCCAAAACTCTCCTGAAGACTTTTCCAGAACTCGCTAGTGAATAAGGAATCTCTATCGCTAACGATACTACTAGGAATTCCGTGCAGTCTAACCACATTCTTCATAAATAACTTAGCCAATACAGGCGCCGTCCTATTTGACTTAACTGGAATGAAATGGGCACTCTTGGTCAATCTGTCCACTATAACCATATACTTTCATTTCCTCTATTAGATCTCGATAACCCATCTATGAAATCCATAGAAACAGAAACCCACTTCCATAACAGAATATCTGATGGCTGAAGCAATCCACTCAGCTTTTGATGTTCGACTTTTACCTGTTGACAGTTCAAACACTGTTTCACCCATAAGCCAGCATCCCTCTTCATGCCTTCCCAGAAGAAACTTCTCTTCATATCTTGGTACATCTTCGTTCCTCCTGGGTGAATAAAGAACTTCGAACGATGGCAATCCTCCAAAATTTCCTTCCTTGTCTCCCACATTTGGAACACACAATCTAACCTTCTTTTTTAACCACTCGTTCTGGTCAAAACTGAAATTCATCGAGTCATCGCTCTCCGTTCCTTCCCTTAACTTCTAGATCCGTTCAACTAACACTGGATCCTCCTCATGTTTAGAAGTAATCCTCTCAATCATTACCGGTTGGACTTCTAAACAAGACAACGTAGCACTTTCTCTACCAGACACAGCCTCGGTTCTATACTGTACTTTACAACCTGACAATGTTTCTAAATCCTTCCACTCAGTGCTCATCGCTAAAACTACATCCTGATGTTTCTTGCTAAGTGCAATTTCCACCTTATTTCCTTTTCCGGGTGTATACTAAATTCCAAAATTCATAAGCAACAATAAACTCCAACCATCTTTGCTGTCTCATGTTCAGCTCCTTCTGGGAGAATAAATACTTCAACGACTTATGATCTGTATATAGCTCGAACCTCTCTCCCAAAAGGTAATGCCTCCACACCTTCAAGGCAAATATTACTGCAACTAACTACAATTCATGCATCGCATACATAACCTCATGCGGTTTGAGCTATCAAGACGCATAGGCAATCACTTTACCCCTCTGCATTAATATAGCTCCTAACCCAGTACTACACGCATCTTTATAAACAACTAAATCTTGATTCCCCTCTGGGACCACCAACATCGGTGCATGGGTCAATAAGTGTTTCAAGCTCTGGAATGCTTCCTCATACTTATCGGTCCACACAAACTTCACATCCTTTCGCATTAGCTTAGTTATCGATGCAGCTATCCATGAAAAATCCTTTATAAATCTCCGTTAATACCCCCAATCCAAGGAAACTTCTTATCTCAGTTACCATTTCTGGTCTTTTCCAATTATTAACAGCTTCGATCTTTTCTAGATCGACTGATAATCCTTTCTCTGAAACCACATGAACAAGAAACTTCACTTCCTTCTTCCAAAAATGGCACTTTGAAAACTTTGCCTTTAGCTGATGCTGCCTCATCGTCTCAAGCACAACTTTAAGATGAACTTCATGCTCCTTCTCATCCTTAGAGTATATCAGAATATCATCTATAAAAACCAACATGAACCTATCCAAGTGCTCGCGGAAAAACCAGTTCATCAAATCCACAAAGAATGCTGGCGCATTAATGAGTCTGAACGGCATAAGTAACCATTCGTATGACCCATATCTTGTTCTAAACGCCGTCAAAGTTATACTATCTTCTGCTACTCTAACCTGATGAAATCCTGTCGGCAGATCCAACTGAGAGAATATCTTTGCCCCACTAAACTGGTCGAACAAATCGTCAATCCTAGGCAACGGATATCGGTTCTTTATCGTTTTCTAATTCAACTTACGATAATCGATACATAGCCTTAACGATCCATTCAGATTATTAGAAAATTCTGCTGCTACTCCCCAAGGCGAACTACTTGGTCTAATAAACTCTTGCCTTCCAAATCCACCAACTGCACCTTCAGTTCCTTCATCTTTGTAGGTGTCATTCTGCTTGGCAGCCTACTCACCGATTCTGCCCCAGGCACCAAATCAATCCGAAACTCGATGGCTTGTTTCGGTGGTAATCCAACTATAGGCTCGAAGACATCCGCGAACTCTCTAACCATGGAAACTCGACTCAAATCATCTTCTAACACCACAACACCCAATAAAGCATTCACCTCACAATTAGGGTTTTCTACGGTATAAACTATCCGATCACTACAATCCGAGTGTCTAAGTGATATTTTCCTCTCTAGGCAAAATATCCTAACATCATATTTACTTAACAAATCCATGCCTAATATAATTCCGAACCCTACAAAATTAAATACATGCAAACTGCAAACAAAAGTGTAACCTAGCAAGTCAAACTCTAAGTGATCACACATCATCCCAAGTGTCACATACCCTCCTATCGGATTTGCAACTCTCAAGGAAGTAACTAAATATGTGGTTTCTAAGTTAAGTTTATCTACCAAACATTGAGATATAAAAGAATGAGATGCACTTGTATCAAAAAAAACGCTAACAGACATACCGTGAATCTGAAGTGTACCTCCTAACACAGCCTTTCCCTTCTTCTCCACCATTGACCTTGAAGCGGCAGGCTCCAATGCATACACTTGGCCCTTTCCATCCTTTGCAGGCTCCTTGCACTGATTCTTGTAGTGGCCGATCTGATCACAATTAAAGCACTTAATGTTCTTCTTTCCAATCACCTCCTTTCCTTTTTCTTTTCCAGTACGACACTCATGAGCATAAAGGTCCTTTCTTGTCGCACTTATAGCAGACCACCTTAGACTTTCCTTTCTTCGCTGCTCCTCCCTTCTGAGCATTCTTCTTATGGAAAAACTTTCTCTTTTGGCCCTGTCCAACATGGACCTCCTTCTCCTTCTTCTTCTCCAAACAAGCTAACATCTCTTCATGTCTCAACGCCATTTCCACAACTACATCACATGGGTCTCTAATGTGCCGCAAAGTAGCCCTCGCCAATTCAGGCTTCAAACCTTTGATAAACTTTTCATTTCTTTTCATCACCAAGTCAATAGTGGCATACCCATATCAGGCTAACTCCTCGAATCTACCAGCATACTCCAAAACTGACATCTCTATTTGCTCAAGCTCAGCAAACATCCTAACCAACACAGACCGTGCCATTACTAACATGAACCTTTCTTGAAACCTCCTCTTGAACTCTGCCCACGTCATAGTCTCTTCGTCCACACTAGCAGTTACAGTATTCCACCAAAACAAAGCAGCTCCCTGAAGTTGTCTTGAAGCAAGTCTCCTTTTATGCTCGTCATTGAGCCTTAAGTCAGCAAAAATCCTTTCACAGTGTAGAAACCAGTTTTCCACCTTGATAGCATCCTCAGTCCCAATAAACGGCTTTCCCTCAAGTCTAGCATAGTCTCTGTTTAAATTAGCATATCGGTTGACTACTGGAGCTTCTTGAAATCCTCCCGTAGCATTCCCTCCAATAACTCCAGCTGCAATTCCAACTTGCATCATGTTCACGAAAAACTGATACATGGCTCCCATATCCACCTGTGGGACCCCAGCACCAACATTCTCAGCCTGAGCCTGACCTTAAGTTCATTTAACGTTTGGTCAGGCATTTCCATTTGTGGTGGTGCTGTCTTCTCCTAGGTTAACTCTGCCTCTTCTTCCATCCATATCTGTATTCAAGCCTTGTGAGATACAGAAGAATAGCCTAACAAATATAGGAGTCTGGAGATAAAGAGTATACTTATATATAGCAAATAAAAGTACTTTAATATAGCATTATCCCATACCCTAATCTTAACTCTAATTCCTAAGGATTATGTTTTCAAAAAATCATTTTTAGTTAAAGTATTTCATAAACCTATGCTCCAATACCAAGTTGTAACATCCCTTATCTAGAGGCCCAAAGCTAAGCGCTACAGATGCTGCAGTCATCTATAGTATTAACCTCCAGCGACTAAATATGGCTATGTTAATGGTATCTATAATATCAGAAGCACTTGAATATGAAACAAACCACGGCTTTCAAAATAGAATTTTCATTACATTTCAAACCACATGTTCCATATTCATAATACATAATCCCTAAACGTTTTCCATGCCATGATAAAATATACTTATCACAAAATACGCCAAGAGCGACATATGAAGATTCCCTCTTGGATGATCAAAGTCATATAGTCATAATTGAATTAATACATACGTAGCGAAAATAAGCGCAAAACAAAGAACTGCAACTCCAAAATATCTATCCGTTAGCCTCTTGCTCGCCTCTGGTAGCTTTATTCGTCATCCTACTAAAAACCTAAAAGAACCTCAAGCCTCAACCTACTCAAATCAATTTTGAGCACCCGAGAGTTTAAGGGGAAAACATAAACTTCGAGTCAGACATAAAGCCTGGTGTGAATAATACTATACATCCCAGTTATTATTGTTAAGTGAGACCACGCCGCTTAGCAGAACGGGTTTCCCTTCACTAACATTCTTATAAAACATATCTTTTGCAAATCTTTTCCTGCAACCAAAACTGGTTAAATACTGTAAAGCATCATTTTGTAAACATACATGTCGGGTAATATAAGAATTATATTTTTAAACACTTTAGTTTTGTTTGGCTAACTATTAACCTTTGGCTAACTTGGGCCTACCAGACAATACAATAAATAATCTAGCATCTATTAGACACTCTTCTTCTGGACAGTTTGTCCTTAACTATCTGTTAAATACTTCTCTTCTGGAAGGTATGTCCCTAACTTAACATCTCCCAGGGTCGCCTGATCCTAATGGTTTTGCGGGCTCACCAATAACCTATCTGTATACAAATATATATTCCCTTATGTGTGTAATCGTAATTTTAGTCTTACTTATGACAAAGCCCGACATACTGGAATTTTGGACTAAATTAGCTAGGGCCAATAGCTAATGTATAGGGGTGACCCTATACTAGTCCCATCTGGTACTCTAATATCTGAGTCATTTTGCTAAGGGTTCTCTTCACATAGTTTTCCTTGAAACCGTTTTCAAAATGATTTAAGACCTTTAAATCAACTCACGCAAGGAAAATACATATACTCTATGCTTTACTCAAAATCACCTTGCCATGTTATACACACACACACACACACTTTACTCTAACCTTAGTTGATGAAAACATTTAAACACTTGAAAGTAACCCTTTTAATTCTATTGGAATTACCCCTTTCTAAACCATCGAAAGCATCTCTTTAGAAACCAACTAAAACCCTTTATTTATCTAGGCCGAAAGGCCAAAACCTCCCTTTCGAAACCCTTGAAAATCTTCCTTTCAAAAGCTTTAAAAACCTTAGATTTCATATCTTAAAACACTTCAAAACATTACCTTTAGAAAACCTTGGAAAACCTTCCATTTCAACCCTTTCGAAACCATCAGAAAACACTACCTTTCGACTCCTTCGGAACACTTTGGGAAACCGCCCATTTGAAACCATTTTAAATACCTTTTGAAAGGATCAAACCTTTAGAAACTCAATCCTTTCAAAAGCACTTAGGTTCAATTTAAAACATGTGGAAAAATACCTTGCGAAACCATTAAACCCTTCTCTTTCGAAAACATTGGGTTATACTTCAACAAACAAAAGGGTCATTTTAAAAAAACATCAAAGTCGAAAGCCTTCCTTTCGAAACCTATTCCTAAGTGATGAAGTAATGGTGTCGAAACCATCCCTTCGAAAGCATTGGAGAAGTGGTTAGTTTTTAAAATAAAGTATACCTTTCGAAACTATTGACTTTGAAAGGTAGAAAGGTGGCAGCTAGGGGTTTCAACCCCTTCGAAAGCATTACTTAAAATAAAAGAGTGCAACTCATTCAGAACATTCCCTTTTAAAATATTTGACCTAGTCGAAAGCCAACTGAGTCGAAACCTAACCTTTCATAAGCAAAGTAGGCGCTACCTTTTATTTTAAAACAAGGAATACTCCAACCCCTTCGGAACCTAGTGTTTTGACTAGTACCCTTCGCCTTTATCCAATGCGCTACATACCAAGTAGCTTGATACCATGTGCATTGGTTTTGAAACCAATTGTGGCGAAAGGTCTAGGTCGGAACCCCCTGTGCCGAAAGTGGCGGAACACACTAAAAACGTGTTATTTTTGTTTTTAACTTAAAAAAGAAACTTTTTAACTAACTTGCTATTGTTTGTCAAAATTTCATTGGTTGTTAAATACCTTTTTCAAAAGTGCTGCCAATATTTTCAGAATTAAACAATGATTTTATTTTGTCAAAATGCCCCTTCTCCTTAATTAAGTATATAAAACATTTAAGTCCCATACCTTAAATTTTTTTATATATTCATCAAAACACTTAAGAATCTTTTATAAAAATTCCAGAAAATCCTTTTCAATATGTTTTCTAACATATATAAATTTCAAACCCAAATAATTATTTACTTTTTCGTAAATAATTTATTACCCAATAAACCATTTTCTTCACTAGAAAATTAATATAAAATCCACATTAATTCAAAAAATTATGAAAATTGAAACCCACCTCTAAAATATTATTTCTGATCTACATTTAAACTAGCAAGGCATTTGGATGTTATTTAATTGGGTTATCATGTCAAACATATCATAAAAATCAATATAAATATGCATAAATCATCAACAAGTATATATAAACTTTTAAACATTCAAAACATGGCATAAACATGAAAAAATACTTCGGATTATCCTTAAAACCGAATACCATAAGAAAATGAGATGTAGTAATTATTCACCTTAGCTTTGTGACTAAAGATATAAGATTTGATCTTGATTAAGTTGATTTGATTTTCCTCTTGAAAACTTTAACTTTCTCTTCTTCTCCTTTGCTAATGGTGGTCGGCCATGGTTTTGGTGTTTTTGTTTATGATAAAATGAAATGAAGGTGTGTTCATTTTCCCTAAGGGTTTAGGGTATTAGGAAATCCCTTTTTCCTATTTTCCCTCCCCTATTTCCTAACACTTAAGTCCATTTTACTTCATTTATCTATTCATTAATATGGCACGGCTACCCCTTAATTTTATCACAAATCTTAATTCATTAATCAACACATTATTTTATTTTATTTACCCAGTTAAATATCCTAAATAATGTTACTAAAAATATGGGGTGTTACAAACATTGACATCATCTAGTTGCTAAATTTTGGAACTCGAGCATCATTCCCGATCTAACTCACAACTGTGTCTAAATTCATTAACCGTAAAATATATTCATATAATCCTGATATTGGTTGGATTTCTTTGTTGCGATGTTTGTTGGGATTTGATTGATTGTGAATGTTGATGGTATTACTTGGATAAATTGTGCGGCCGGGATATTCGATTGGTTATGTAGTATTGGATTTGTGAATTTTGGATTACCAAAAATGCATAGGAGATGTTTTTCGTTTTCATTTTAATATGTATAATTTATTTATACTATGTGTACAGGGCATTGATGGCTGAAATTCGATGTAATTTGACTCGACCATAGTATAAAAATTTATACTGATGATTATTGATGATTTTAAAGGATTTTGCTCCATAAATCATATTTTTGGACGTTCGATTGGTTTTCTGGTTTTAAAATATTTATGAAATCTTTGATAAATTATCTTTGGTATTTTAAAATTAATTTGAAGTATTTATAAATATATAATTTTGTTAGAAAATTAAAAATGATTTCTTGGGAATTATTTTGGATATAAAAGTAGTTTTGAAATGAAAAATATTTTATTTTTAACAATTAGAGTATAAAGGAATATTTCTATTTATATTCAATGGTTTGAAATTAAAATAATTAATTTTTAAGTATATATATTCATTTATTTCAAAATATTTACTAATTATAGAAAATTGTAGAAATACTTCTATAAAGGATATTTGATTTGTAAGTGTTCTCCGATATTTTAAAATATATAAGTAAAGATTTGGAAATGAAATTTGGTGTCTAAATCTTTATTTTGGAATTATATTATATAGTTAGAAATAAATATAATTTACTTTGACCTTTTTTCCCTCCACGATGGTTTCAGCTTGGATTTGAAATTTTAATGGCGTCCTCATCGTCTTCTTTCTTATCTTCTTCTTTCTCCCTTGATTCTACCTCTTTTCCTCCTCTTTTCTCTTCTTCTTCTCCTTCGGCTTCTGTTCTTTCTTCTCCTACCCTTCCTAATTCTGCTGCTATTCAATCTGATACTTTGGTATCTAGCAATATCAGTGATTCTCATTCTTTGAATTCAAACTGGTCTTCCCTGTTCAAATCGTTACCTCGTAATGCAGGATCGTATAAACCTATTCATTTTGATATTTCGCGAGACAAACCTCCTATTGATCTTCCGGATCTTGTAAGAGAGGAAGGTTTAAAATACTGGAATAATCATTTAGTTGGGTTCTTTCTGGATGGTACGCTTTCTTTCCTAACTGTTGTTAATTTCTTGAAAAAACATTGGAAGCTTAAAGGTGAAGTTCAATTTAAATCAGATGGGTATAATTTCTACTTCAATTTTTCCAATCAAGAAGATAAGGACCTTGTTCTTAACTCGGATCCTATCTTTATTAGGGGTAGAATGTTCATAATCACAAAATGGGATCCATCTATTGGTATATCTCAAGCTCAGGTTAAAAAAGTGCCGGTATGGATTCATTTTCATAGGATTCCAATTATACTATGGACGTTAGTTGGAATTAACAGGCTGGCTTGTCATGTGGGTAGATTAATCTGTTTTGATAGTAGTACTGAAAAGTTGCAAAGATTTAAGTATGCAAAAGCCTTGGTAGAGATATCGCCTGATTCTGAGTTACCTGATTCTATTCATATCCCTCAGTTGGGTATAAATTGTCCCGATGTTCAACTATCCTATGATTGGAGGCCTAAAATTTGCACACACTGGAAGATCTTTGGTCATGACACTGGCTCTTGTGAATTTGTTAATAAGACCATAGAAACTGGTGTTAGTAAAATGCATGTTTTGGAGGAGAATGTCAATAGGATTCAAGGCGATCATGATGCTAATACTTTTGATCATAGCTGGAGAACTGTTAATAAAAGAAATAAAGGGGTTTGGAAGAGGAAAGATTCAGTAGTTAAAGAAAATATTCAATCTAAAGTTGATTCTATCAGTAGTATGAAAGATGGCAAAGAGACTCTAGTATGTATTAATAATTGTTCCTGTCCTGCAGTTGCTTCTAACTCATTTTCAGCTTTATCAAACTCTACTCTTGATACATCTAGGGATAGTATACTTAGTGATGCTATTCCTTCTGTTTCATCTTTATATGTTGAAATTTTTTCCAATCCTTTATCTGATTCTGTTGCTAAAGTGGTATCATCTGTTTTCTCCAATGTTTCCACCTCTGTTTCTACTTCATGTAGTTCTCAATTCAGTTCTAAATCTCCAGCCATGATTTCTAATCCTTCCTCACCTTATCTGCATTTATCACCTCCTAATCACATTTTACTTCCACCTCCTTCTGCATCAAGTGAGTGTTCAGTTGTTATGAATACTTCTGGTACTACTAGTAATGTAAACACTGTTGATCTTAATAAAGGAAAGGAATATAAGCCTCATGAGGTCCTACCTTTATCCTCGTCAAAAAATAATTCTCATCCAAGGCATACTAGGAAGAATCCTTCACCTTTGCTTCCTCCACTTCCTATTAAATGAATAACATTGCTTTTTGGAATATTAGGGGTGCTAACTTACCCCCTAAACAGTTAGAGATTAAGAATCTTATAGAGGTCAAAAATATTCATTTGATGTGTGTTTCAGAAACTAAGCTTGACATTCACTCTACCATCAAAGCTACTCGTTTGATTGCTCCATCTTGGTTACATGATAATAACTTTGTTGAATCTAATTATGGCAGACTGCTCACTTTATGGAATCCTCATATTTTCAAACTTTCCAGAATTAGTGCCTCTGATCAATATATACATTACAATTGTATTCATTTGCCTTCTAATAAAAATTTCCATCTAACTACTGTTTATGCTCAAAATTCATTATCTCTGAGACAGATTTTTTTGGACTATCTACCTTCTTTAAACTCATCTTCTATTCCTTGGTTAATTGGTGGTAACTTTAATTGTATGTTTGCAAGTAATCAAAAATTTGGTGGCTGTCCTTTATCTCTTAAGGATATTTCTCCTTTAAATAGTGCTATAATTCAATCAAATCTTATCTCTATTAATTATCTTGGTTCAGATTTTACTTGGTCAAATAGCAATAGGAGTGGAAATTCTACTTTATGTAAGCTTGATCATATTTTCATAAATCTTCCTTTTCTTCATCTTTGGCCAAAATCATTTTATCACATCTTACAGCCCTCTTTATCTGATCATTGTCCATTAATCTTTCATTGGGGAGTTGATGATCTTTGTGGAGGGAAACACTCTTTTAAATTTTTAAATTTTTGGACTAAGCAGGTGGACTATCATGTTATTTTGAAACAGGTTTGGAATTCACAATATGGCAAGGATCCTCTTACAAATATCATTCTCAAGTGAAAGCTCTCAAATTTCAACTAAGGAAGTGGTCTGCAGCTAATTTTGGTAAGGATGCTAAACTTTCTACTCAGATTAGGAATGAGCTTATTAGGATACAAGAAGACCTGAGTGCTAGACCTTTTGATACTAGTTTACTTCATATTTAATTGCAATTAAAGAATGCTCTAGAACAAGTTATTCAAAAGGAAGTGTCTTCAGTCAAGCAGAAAATTCATTTGAGAATGGAAAGAGAAGCATATAGGAACACTAAGTACTTCCATAACTTCCTAAAAGTAAAAAGGAACCGTGAATGTATTTTTCAGATAAAGGATATGTTTGGAAACATGGTGAAAACTTTTGATGGAATTAATGAAGCTTTTGTTCAATATTTTTCATCTATCTTAGCGCCAACCAATTTATTCATTCCTGATATTAAACCCCTTTATAACATTACTCTTCCAACCTTAACTACCTCTCAGTCCTCTTCTCTGATTAGTGAATTCTCAAATAATGAAATTGAAACTGCAGTCTTTAGTTTGGACAGTGATAGTTGTGGAGGTCCAGATGGGTACAATGCACATTTTATTCAACAGAGCTGGAAAATAATTGGGTCAGATATTATTAAGGCTATTCAGTATTTCTTTCTTTTTAATAAGCTTCCTGTTGGACTTGCTGCCACTGCCATTGCTTTAATTCCCAAGACTGTAAATCCATCTTCAGTTGCTGATTTTAGGCCTATATTATGTTGCAATATCATCTACAAAATCATCTCAAAGGTTTTGGCTAATAGATTACAACCAGTCTTGCCATCCATTATCTCCAATAATCAAGCTGCATATATTAGTGGTAGATCAATTAGTGATAATATTCTCTTGACCCAAGAATTATTGTATGGTTATGAGAGGAAAAATATTTCACCAAGGTGCATGTTAAAGCTAGACATAAAGAAGGCTTTTGACTCTATTGCTTGGAGCTCTATTTTAGCTATTATGTCTAGGATGAATTTCCCAAAACCTTTTCTAGCTTGGATTTACACATGTATATCATCACCTATATACTCTATTTCAAGAGAGGGTGCGTTGCATGGTTATTTTAAAGGTGTACAAGGTGTTAGGCAAGGTGACCCAATTTCTGCATATTTGTTCATAATAGTTATGGAGCTTCTCAATCCTATTTTGATGGATCTAGTTGTTAAAAATGACCTACAGCTTCATCCCAAATGTAATAAACCAATCATTACTCACCTTCTCTTTGCTGATGATCTTATCATTTTTACAAAGCCTACTTATCATAATATTCAGTGTATTAATTCCTCTCTAAAACTTTTCTATTCTATTACTGGCCTACAAATTAATCTTCAGAAATCAAATATCTTAGTTGCTGGTTTAAATACTATTCAAAGGAATGATATTATTGAGTACTCGGGTCTTCATGAATTATCCAAAAATTCTTTCTATTTGGGCTTGCCTATCTTAAGCTCCAGAATTACTAAACAAAATTGCTTGCCACTCTTTGAGAAAATTATTGAAAGGCTTCAGTTATGGCCAATTGATAAACTGTCACAAGCTGGTAGACTTACAATCATCCAATCAATTGTTGTAGCTATGACAACCTATTGGACTAGATATTATATACTTCCTGTTAAGCTAATTAATATGATTTCTAGTGCCCTTAATAAATTCCTCTGGCATGGTGATCCTTTCTCCAGGAAGCTCATTCCTATATCTTTTTATAAACTGTTTGAATCTAAGGAAAATGGTGGACTTGGAATTACTAATATTTTTCTATGGAATAAAGCTGCTTTATCTGTGTATTTCAATAAGATCTTTAAATCAGATAGGAACTTATGGTCTCAATGGGTCAATCATAATCTTATTGGTAAAAGGAATTTTTGGACTATGCCCATTCCACAAAACTGCAGTTGGAGTTGGAGATGCATTCTCAAGTTAAGGGAGACTTTTATTCCTTTCTTACAATGTAACTATGTTTTTATAAAAGGTTTATCCTTCTGGCATTCACCATGTGCTAAACAAGGATTGATCTTAAGTTCTATAGTTGAGTATAATCAGAGAAGGAATTCTGGTATTTCTGAAATGGCTACAGTTGATGAGTTCTTACAGGATAATTGTGTAGTTCTACCTTATTCCAGTTCATTTCAATTAAGGAACTTATGGAATGTCATCACTAGTAATCCCATCAAGAATAATGACAATGTTTTAATTTGGTCAGACAAGGGTAAGCTTCATTCTATTAAGCTTGTTTATAATCTTCTTTGTCAAAATGGTGCTCATTTTCCTTGGCATTCAAGAATTTGGAATATTGGTGGAAGTGCTAAAGAAAACTTATTGTTGTGGAAAGTGATGGCAAATGCCTTAAATACCAAAGATAAGCTCTGTAAAATGGGAATTATTTCAGAGGATTTATGTGTTCTCTGCAAATCAGTAACTGAAAGCAATACTCACTTGTTTTTTGAATGTACTTTTGTATATCAAATATGGTATAGATTATTATCTAATGGTGGTTTTTATAAACCATCACCACTTAGTTCAATTGAATGGTTTAATGTGTTTAAAGCAACAAGATGGAAGACTCGTTTGACAAGGCTGCTGCTAAAACTTCTTAAGAGACTAATATATGCAGTGTGGATTGAAAGGAATAACAGGGTTTTTGGCATTGGTAGTAAAAATTCATCTCAGCTCTATAATTTGGTTCATGGCAGTATTCTTAGAGACATTAAAGCGGATTATATTTGAGGTTTTGCAAGGACTCAATCAACTCTTGGTAGATGGACTTTTCTGGAATGTTAAATGTAATTTTTCTGGATTCTCAAGATTGTATGCAATGTTTTATATTGTTTGGTCTATTTGAGAATTGCTGATTGTAAGTTTGTATTGGTTGTTTTTTTTATTATCATTGTTAGCTGTCGAGTTGGTTGTAATAGGGTATCATTTTGTGGCACTGTAATTGTTTGTAATATTGTTTAAGTCAATAAAATGAGTTCATGCTCTTGCCTTTCAAAAAAAAATATAATTTACTTGAAGTTTATATACATACATACATATATATATATTATGAAATAATAACTAATTATAGACAATTAAGTTCGATTTCTATAAAGTGATTTTGAATGTGTTATATATATATATATATGAATATGAATATGAATATTTGATTAAATTATTAAAGAAATATTTTGTCGAACTTTATCATTTCAATGTTTAAATTAAAATTAGGATTTTATGTATGGTCTCTACATCTTCTTCTCATTTCCTATACAGATTTCGATATTGTAAATGATTCACCGTTGATGTTGAGTTGTTTAGTGATTTGGTATGATATAGTGATGACATCCTTCTGTGTAATCATATGATGATTTTTAATTCTATGTGATGAGAAATCTGAATAAACGGGGTTATAATACCATTTAGGATGGGGCATTCGAAAATATTTCTCCAGTTATTCTTTGGACTCGTTATATAGAATATTATTAAGATTGAGTGTAGTTTATAAGCAATGAATAAACATTTGAGCATCACAAGGTGGTATGGGATGCTGATGTGATATTTATTTGGTTATTCACTGCAAGTAGATGGCACTTACGTGATAGGAATAGTGTTATGAGATTGTTCTTACATGAGGTGATGCTTGTAGGTGTGAGTGGGGTAGGTGCCCTTATATTTATTGATACTGTATGCCTCTATCATGATGTACTTTTATTGGCATTGGAGATGACCAAATGGCTTGAATCCACCATAGCGGCCTGATCTTGGGATCGCGCCCCAGATCCGCGACACCATTGTTGAATATTTTATTTGATGCGCTTTATGTGCATCACATGATTTAGGTTAGGTAACCCATGGAATAAGTGCCCCACATCATAGTATTTCGGTTAGGTGACCTATAGGGTAGGTGCTCTGTAGCCCCTTTGTTATGTCGCATAGGCCAGCAGTTTGCTACCTACTAGGGCAAAGTACGGTAGTGCCTAAAAGGCCATGCATTGATGAGCCATTAGGGATGTGTCATGATTTCCGTCGAGGTAACTAAAGACTGTAGGAGTAGATTCAGTTGGGTGACCCTAGGATCCTGGAGCGGGCAGATGACTACCAGTCTCCCTTTTGGTTCTAAAGGAGTGGTAGATTGACATATACTATTGATACACCTCACTTAAGTACAGAAATGGGTTAAGCGACCTAGGGTTAGGTGACCCACATACTGATGTATATATATGACTCTACTTGGGACATTATTCCTATCGTATAGTCATTACCCATCACAATTTATTCTAATTTATTCATAAATGAGGAGATGAGATTATATTAGGATAGGTATCCAGAGTATAGTGGATTCTTGTATCTTTTATTATATCCGACCGATGGGTAGTTGCCCTATATTGTACAGTCGGACAGTCTATTTTACGTTGTTTTGATGATAGTATTTTATAATTTGGGATTGAGAGATATACGTGATGACATCTCATATTTGATGATTTGTGGACTTTAATAATAATTTCTGGATGTGATGATTCACCCATTTGATGTTATTTCATGATTTATGATTTGATGAGTTTTATATGGATGATAACCCTTTTATGTTGGATTTTGTAGTGTTCTACGTTATATGATATTTGGGATTGTTTGAGATAACATTACTATATTTATACCCAGTACATACAGAGTTCCTTATGTTTATTGACCTTGTATTTAGATATAGTATGACTCGTTTATTATTTAAATAATATTCGAGTCAGTCCGAGACACTTCAAGTATAGGGACTACGAGACTAGCTCTTGTATTTTCTGGGTATAGTGGAAACAAGTTATTCTGCATTATAGTATATTTTTTATATTGTACCGACTCATGTGTGTATACTTGACATATGTTGTATATTATGTATTATATGTTATCGCTATGCTGACTCCATAATCTCCGATATTCACTGTATATTATGTATTGTTCTATCCTGGTAGCGCACATGTTTATGGTTTTATGCCGATAATAGGTGAGTTATCTATTCGATGTTTCAATGCGTACCGGTGTTAGCCAAAGGGAACATTCATATGTGTACCGCGTGTAGCCTCATTCTCTGTATTATATGATAGTATTACCTAGTAATACTCTTGGATATTATGGGTATAGAGGTTAGGGTGTTATAATGGCAGACAAACTGTAAGACCTCAAGGGTCGAATGCCCAAGGCAACCAATCTGGACCTAATGGAAAGGGGCCTAGGTGTACTGATGGAAGGATAGTCATAAATACTTTAATTGGAGGACCTTATCTGTAATGAACCAGATTTTCGACCCTCGAAAATCGACACAAATACGTCCACTGTATTGCGTGTCAAGCATTCAATACCCAAAAACCAATCATTAGGTTTGAAAGAAAGAAAAGATAGATGAGAAGAAACTAAACAACACAGAATCTCACAATGTAATGGAACAATATATATTATCAAAATAATATATTACAAAGTCATTTCGAAAATGTTACGTCGGAGTCCAATAAAAATTCCACCGTAGGATAGTTATAATGATCTGTCCCTACCTAACAGATATAATATACGTATAATACAGGGGAAACAAGAAAAAGAACTAACTATCGATGAAGCCACCTGCTCCAAGCTCCTCCAAAATAAATCTGTGGAAAAACCTAAACTACTTGGCTGCCCATTCAAATTTGAGCACCTAAGAGTTTAGGAAAAGGGAAAATAAACTATGGGTCAGACATGGGTCTAGTGTGAGTAAAGCATAAGTCTTTAACTTTATAAAAACCTTTAAATCAAAGGCATCTTGTAAGACCACGCCGTGCATAAACACGGATGGGTTTTTACCTTAAGATAACCAAACCATTTCTATATAAAATCCAGTGATATTATAGTAGTGTCTAGGTTTAAAGTAAATAGAGAAAATAACTTAAATGCTTGCATCTCACATTTCAAAATAGTTGGGCACAACTAAGTCCGTAAGGTTCGTATTGGAGAATGGATTCCAACAATGCAAAGGTAAGGGACAACCTTCCGATGGTACACCTCTAGAAAATGCACTTGGGGTCATACCCCAACTTGATCTACCCCTGCTAACACAGAGCCGACTACCCCTTTAACATGGTGAACCGAATTACCCCATCCCATAATGACACTAAGGCCTTATACGACCACAGTGTTTGTGTGCAAAACAACTCGAATATGGACAATCTAGAATGGGATGTCAGCTCCTAATGGTAGCTGACCACATAGCTCTGCTACATACCCTATTTTTGCTATTTTTCCTAGTTGTGAGGCTTGAGCTTAAGCTTTACCTTCTTTCATACCAGCAAACCATCTTGGAATGCTAACACTGCCCTCTAAGCAGAGATACAATGCTAGCATTCATCCATGCAAGTTGTTCCGGGATGGAACAAACATTCCACATTACTATATTCCATTTTGGAATCACCCTCAAGAAGAATAGTATAACTCCACAACATACTTCATTATGATTTAACATTGTCCATTATTAGTTTGGAGTGCTTCGGATAAATCTGAAGACTAGTGTCTCCAAAACTAAGTGATAATTTCTGGCTAACTCAATTCCTGTTCTTTTGGAAGTATGCCTAAGCAATCGAATCCTCACTGGGGAACTTGAATATACCCAACATATCTCCTGAGTCAAAACAGGACCAGATTTGATAGTCAGTTATTTTACTATCAAATAAACAAACAACAATCAATTCCATTTGAGATTTATTTATCCATAACAACCACGAAGCCTCAAAACAAATCTTTATTTAATAAATCTCATTCAAAACGTTTGTCTAAAACATTCATATACTTATCTCTCTGACATAAGTATATTCACAAAACATTTGTGAATAACTTCTTAGTTCCAAATGATGTTAAAAAGGATTAAACAAAAGTTGTTTAAATTGGAGGTAATGACAACCCTAAACACTATTCCCACGATGTTCCATACCACAATTTTTTAAAGGTCAATTTAGAGAAACCCAGATCTCAAATTCTTTTTATATTTCTTTCGATAAATCCTTTTTAATCAAATTTACTTCATTCATGAAATCTCTTTTACTTGAAATCCAAATCCATTTCAAAATACTTTCCAAACTTCCAAATTTATTTATAAAACCCTTTTATAAATATTGAAAATCATTTATACAAATTGCTTTTACAATATCCAAACTTTTTATATAAATTTCTTATGAATATCCAAACCTTTTTATAAACTCCCTTTATGAATATCCAAACCATTTTCTAAACCTTCTTTTATAAATACTCCAAAATCATTTATAAAACTTCTTTATAAACCTTTCCTGTTTCAACAACTTCCTAAATAACCTTAAATCAAATTAGCTTCCTTTAATAAGCAAATCCATTTTATAAATCTCCTTTATTTATGAAATCTTCTTTGCTTAAAATCTCAAATCCATTTACCCAAAATACCTTATAAAATTTCAAATTCCTTTATAAAACTCTTTACAAAAACTTCTTTTTATAAACATACAATTCATTTAGAAAACTCTTTGTAAACTTCTTTTTATAACATTGAAATTCATTTCCATTAGTTAAAACATCTTTAATAAAACCATTTGCCAGCTCATCCTTTAAATATCTTATTCAAAATTCAATAACCTTGAAACCATATCAAATAGAAAATGAAATTACCCTTACAAAATCAACGGAGGCTTAATGACCATAATAGTGCTTTTAATTTGATTTTACTTATCCAGTTTAACATGGCATCACATAACAACAGGTATATAAGGGATCAACACATAATAGTCAATCAACTTAAGTAAATGTCCAAGTTAATTGTAATAGCAGAATGATGTTTTGTTATGCTAATAGATGTCATTTAGTTTTCCTAATCATATGGGGTTACTTATGGGTAAGCGACACAAAAATCCAATTTACTTGAAAAAGATACAGTTTAAAGCAAAAATGATTATTTAAACTCGAATAATTTAAAATAAATTAAAACCCATGTTAATTAGAATCAAACCTTTATTAAATTGTAATTAAACTTTTATTTAAGTAATTAAACCTTAAATAAACCTGTATTAAAACATAACTTAACTTTAATTAAAGATTAATTAATAAAACCTCTTTTTAAAATAATAATTAATTACTAATTATCTTAAATAATTAAATATAATTAATTAATCCAAATAATTAAATAACAATTAACTTTAATTAAGTAACTAATTATGTTTAACTCAATTGATTAACACTTAAGTATAAACATTCTTTGTTAATTAGTGATTAAGTGCTAATTATCTTAATTAATTAATTAAATAATTACTTCCTAATCACTTAATTAAGGTTAGAAAACATTTTCTAAAAGATTCTTAAGTGAAAACAAGTTTGAATTATGAAAATAGCTAAAATTTCTGAACTGTGCGTATAGCGATTATGGCTATACGACCCGTAATTTCAAAACTTGATTTTTTTCATTTTTCTAACTATTAAAACTTAACTTTTTGACTTTTATCACTTTTAAAACATACAAGTAGAATTTTGAAAACAAAACAGAGATTAAAACTTTGTAAAATTCAACTTATAAACCAATTTCAAAACTTTTGGAAAAGGATTTCAAATGGTCGCCTTTAGTTAGCAAGGCACTAACTTTTCATGTTATAAACAGCATAATCCAATATCATCACAAACTACACTACCACATCACATATACATGTTTGTGATACACATACACAAGATCCAACTTGCAATCAAATATGTTTAATCAACTTTCATAATCAACTATATTCCGACTACTAAGCACATTCACATACAACCAAATCACATCCATTTCCAAGTATATTCATGTATAACCAAACAAAACTTCAATGTTACACAACAAAACTTCAAATTTACCAATAAGTATACATATTTATAAAGTAAATAAATTTGGTTTTAAAAGTGCTAACTTTACTCACTGTAACTTATCTAAATCAAACTAATCTTCCACTGAACTTGGCAACAACTCTAGCTAACCGCCTTAGTTCTAAGATATGACCTAGTGTGACCTTCTATGGTTCAAATAAGCTCGGCCAAGGGCATAATTAGGCTCATCCTGGGCTGGTAAGGGCTCAGCCCTAGGTGGTTTTGAGGTGTAGGGGTTTTCTTTGAAGAGTATTGGTATTTGGAAGTGAAGTAAAACAATTTAACTTGATTTTTTTTGAAATCTATTTACTAGTTTTCATCTTAGGAATTTCAAGATGGAAGCCATGGAAATGCATGAAGATAAGAAGTGGATTTGGACATGAGAATGTAAATGAAAACAAAGAAGAGGATGTGGGAATGAGGAGGGTATGTATAGGCAAGGAGAAGAGGTAAATACCTAATTTTTTATATTAGGTAATGTAAACATTTCATGTAACACCATACCTCTCCACCATCCCCTCTCCACATGTCCCCCCCCTCTATGAATTTTTGTACTATCCTAGGGTGTTTAGGTACTAACCAAGGTTATATTATATATATATATATGCACAAATAGTCATATCATGAATGTATATGTATATATTATTAAGTATTCATGTATGTATACATGTATATGCATGTATATTATTTGCAAATTTGATCAAATCCTAGTTTAGAAGCATGTGCATGTTTAAAACAAATGTGCACAATGTTTCTCGATAACTTTTCGGTGCTAAAAAGTCGAAAATTCGAAAAATGATTCACGGTCACATTTTCTATTTTTATTTGAACAAATTATTTTTGTAAACAAAATTAAAACTCTATTTTACATCATTAGCTATTATTTAAAAGAGTTATATTTTCATTATAAAATCCATTATTTGAATATTTAAAATTTATTAAATATTCGCAAATGAAGGCTGTAAAATTTTGGGTCGTTACACTCTTCCGCCTTAAAAGAATTTTGTCCAAGAAATTGTACCACAACCCTAATTCCCAAAAACACTTAAACTATTCATCAGTCCGTATGATGTACATAGGTCATTCCTATGTAAAATCTGATTTGATCACTCACTCAAACACATAACTTCATTTTCGAACTAATATCGCTCACCCGAATTCCTAGTGCAGACTTTGATCAGGCTTCTTTATTAGAAACCTCTGTTCTCCTTGCATAGCCATAAACTATGATAGACAAATTTTGGTTCCATATAAGAATCCTCACCAACACTCGCCATCAAAAATGAGTGATAAATCCTAATTCGGAACGGGTGTGAAACACCCCAAGTCATATACTCAAATCTTGGATCGAGAATTATGTGAAAAGGAGAAATGATCTACATACGACCAACGTACTGATCTAACGATTTTTACTATCTAACTACTTTCTACCCTCCAACCATGCTTCATAAGAATCAATATTTAAATTTATTAACTTATATAATACTCTTATACATCCAAAGAGTATATTCAAACATCTAATTTTTAATTCTAGTAACTTCTAACTATTAGATGTAGGCCAAAAATAATTTGGGTCTTGAAACTAAGTTGACCAATTCAACCTCTTTACCCTAATTATTCTGGTAAGTAGCTAAAAAGAGTAGGATGCTGGTATCCAAACTCCGTCCTAGATTCTAGTTTTTCTTAGACACTACTAAGGTAAAAATGTCTATTAGCCAGCCTAATAACATCAAATAATTCTTCACATCCTAGGTGTTAAAATCAAAAGACACGGTTTAAATAAACAAAGTTTATTAATCCTCCTTATTAATTTAACCTAAATAAAACTTCATTTATCAATCCACCTTTTTAATCAAAATATCATTTTATTTTGAAAACTCTTCCTTTTAAGGGATCCAAGAGCACAATACCCAGGTTTTATTTCAAAAACCTTTTGAAAACATACATATAGCCCGAGTAACTTCAAAACAATGTCAAGGAATTGGGTGCTACCAAATAGTATCATATACCCATTTACTAAGAAGGGCAATACTCAAGAGAAGTGTTTGCCATCCGAATACATCTCTTACCCATTTTAATCATTTCCAAGACACTCGAACTAGTTAATAAAAAATATTACTTCTTTTTCCAAATTTCTTCTCGAAACAATACTATTTATAGACAAATAGTTTTTAAAAAAATAATCCACTTGCTTTGGATTCATTAGGATTTGAACTTGTTTCGATTTCTACAATGATAAAGAGAACAATTTACCAAGTGCACTATCCTATCTACCTAAGCAAACATTCGATTGTCACTTAGAAGATTATTCTGATTATCACAAAACAAATCAAGTGTTATGTCCGAACTATCCAAAGAAAATTTTACTCTCAAACTTTATTTTAAAATATCTATATCTTAAAATATCTTTAAGAAAGATTACTACTATTTTCCAAAATCAATTGGAGTTTATCAAAAGCCATCGAGATTTAACATTCTCAAAACCCTTTTTATTTTTAAAACATATTTAATAGTTCTGATTTGCAAAATCATCTCTCTTATTCATCTTATAAAACTATCTAAATATTTTCTTTTAATTAAAACCTTTATTAAAATTCAAATTTTAACCCTACATATCGTCGAATGCCTTATAGTCAAATTTAAAAACTTAATTCACAAGGTGTTCGATTCAATGTTCCTACAAATTCTATCTACCCAACCCATGATGGAAAAAGGAAATCTACTATTAAATCTGATAACAATCAATGCTCATAACTGGACGAGCATGACTAGTTAAACCCTAAATGCTAATAATTTAAATATATTTAACTCCTAACCCACTCTCCTCATATATAACTACATAGATTTTGAAAATCATCCCTTCTTATATATAGAAAAAATATTCCTAGGTAAAATTATTTCATTTACCAAATTTAAAACAATATTATGTCTATTGAACTTGTTCAAGTGTTTAGGAAATTCCTATCCATAACGTTGATCAAGCGCATCGACCAGAATTCTTAAGCCACTCAACATGTCAAACAACAAATTATAAAACATTTTTATTCACTAACAAATATGCACTCATATATATTACACTCAGACTCATTCTAAAGCACCACTGACCTTATCTATAATGAGTTTAACCCACCAAAGTGTAGGTGTTTGCTCAACCTAAGCTTTGATATCAATGTAACGAACCGGATTTTCGACCCTCGAAAATCGACATTAATACGTCCACTGTATTGCATGCCAAGCATTCAAGTTCCCGAAAACCAATCATTAGGGTTGAAAGAAAGAAAAGATAGAAGAGAAGAAACTAAACAACACAGAATCTCACAACGCAACAGAACAATATATATTATTCAACATAAAATATTACAAAGTCATTTCAAAAATGTTACATCAGAGTCTAATTAATAAAAATTCTACCCTAGGACAGTTATAACAGTCTGTCCCTACCTACCAGATACAATATACATACAATATAGTGGAAACCAGAAAAAGAACTAGCTATCGTTGAAGCCACCTGCTCCAAGCTCCTCCAAAATAAATCTGCGAAAAAACCTGAACTACTTGGCTGCCCATTCAAATTTGACCACCCAAGAGTTTAGGAAAGGGAAAATAAACTTTGGGTCAGACATGGGTTTGGTATGAGTAAAGCATAAATCTTTAACTTTATAAAAACTTTTTGATCAAAGGCATCTCATAAGACCACACCACACATAAACACGGATGGGTTTTTACCTTACGATAACCAAACCATTTCTATATAAAATCCAGTGATATTACGATAGTGTCTAGGTTTAAAGTAAATAGAGAAAATAGCTGAAATGCTTGCATCTCTCATTTTAACATAGTTCGGCACAGCTAAGTCCATAAGGCTCGTATTGGAGAATGGATTCCAACAATGGCAAGGTAAAGGACTATATTCCGATAGTACACCTCTAGAAAAAGCACCTGGGGTCAGACCCTGACTTGATCTACCCCTGCTAACACAGAGCCGGCTGGCCCTTTAACATGGCAAACCGGATTACCCCATCCCATTTTGAGACTGATGCCTTATACTACCATGGTGTTTGCATGCAAAACAACTCGAATATGGACAATTTAGAATGAGATGGCGACTCCTAATGGTATCTAACCATATAGCTCTGCTGCATACCCTGTTTTTGCCATATTTCCCAGTTGTGAGGACTGAGGCTACGCTTTACCTTCTTTCATACCAGCAAACCATCTTGGAATGCTAATAATACCTCCAGGCAGAGATACAATGCCAGCATTCACCCATGCAAGTTGTTCTGGGATCGAACAAACATTCCACATTGCTATCTTCCATTTTTGAATCACCCTCAGGAAGAATAGTATAACTCCACAACATACTTCAATATGATTTAACATCATTCATTATTAGTTTGGAGTGGTTTGTATAGATCTAAGGGACTGGTGTCTTCAAAACTAAGTGATAATTTCCGGCTAACTCAATTCTGGTTCTTTTGAAAGTATGCACTAAGCAATCGAGTCCTCACCGGGGCACTCGAATATACCCGACTTACCTCATGAGTCAAAATAGGTCCTGATTTGGTAGTCGGTTATTTAACTGTCAAATAAATAAACAACAATTCCATTTGAGATTTATTTATCTATAGCAACAGCCAAGCCTCAATACAAATCTTTATTTAATAAATCTCTTTCAAAATGTTTGTCTAAAACATTCATATACTTATCTCTCTGACATAAGTATATTCACAAAACATTTGCGAATAACTTCTTAGTTCCAAATGATGTTAAAAAGGATTAAACAAATGTTGTTTAAATTGGAGGTAATGACAACCCTAAACACTATTTCGTCGGTGTTAAGTATGGAACGGATGTTCCATACCACCATTTTTAAAAGGTCAATTTAGAGAAACCCAGATCTCAAATTCTTTTTATTTTTCTTTCGAAAAATCCTTATTAATCAAATCTACTTCATTCATGAAATCTCTTTTACTTGAAATTCAAATCCATTTCAAAATACTTTCCAAACTTCCAAATTTATTTATAAAACCCTTTTATAAATATTGAAAATCATTTACACAAATTGCTTTTATAATATCCAAACCTTTTTATAAACTCCCTTTATGAATATCCAAACCATTTTCTAAAACTTCTTTTATAAATACCCCAAAATCATTTATAAAACTCCTTTATAAACCTTTCCTGTTTAAACAACTTCTTAAATAACCTTAAATCAAATTAGCTTCCTTTAATAAGCAAATCCATTTTATAAATCTCCTTTATTTATGAAATCTTCTTTGCTTAAAATCTTAAATCCATTTACCCAAAATACCTTATAAATTTTCAAATTCCTTTATAAAACTCTTTATAAAAACTTCTTTTTATAAACATAAATTCATTTAGAAAACTCTTTGTAAACTTCTTTTTATAACATTGAAAATCATTTCCATTAGTTAAAACATCTTTAATAAAAGCATTTGCCAACTCATCCTTTACATATCTTATTCAAAATGCAATAACTTTGAAACCATTTTGTTATCTGACATTTTGACTCAGCTATATCCGAACTGACTAAAAAAGTTTGACTCGACTGTCATCAAGGCTAGTAGCCTAGAGCGATGATTGTGGGGTGCAAAATTCAAGCATAGATGATAATATGAAGCAGAAGCATGAAAGTGAAAGTGTACGTGCAGTACTAAGGATCGTGTAATATGGTATATAAATGCGAAAACTGATAATAGCAGTAAAATAAAAATTAAAGTAAGCACACCAGGAATTTTTATACTGGTTCGAACTTCCCGTTCTACGTCCAGTCCCAGAATACCCTCTGGATTTAAACTAAACCCCTCACTTAACCCGGAGGAATAGGTATACAACACCTGAGCAGCCGAACAGGAATTTTTCCGCCTCAACAGCCGAATAGGTATACGTCCAGTCCCAGAATACCCTCTGAATAACACGGATTGTCTTTTGATAGTACAATTCTCCTATAATCAAATCCTCAAGAATATATAATGTGTGTGAAGATTTTGAAGGAGGATAATCACGTAGAATCAAAGTATATGAATTAATTCAGGGATTCTAGCGATATTGAGTGAGAATGAATGCTTTTATTTGCAGAAATAAATAGAGAATAGATTACAGAATTATAAACAAGAATCGGTGATTGTAGAAGTAAATTAAACATGTTTATATAGTTGTAGAATAGTTACAATCTTTCATGAAGAGTTTCAATCAAAAGTTGTGACCATATCTCTTGGATTGAAGGTGATTCCTCTTCACAAACGATCGCAACTCTTTAGAAAAATAGCCGTTATTTCCAGGTCGGTTGACTGAAAATTCTGGCCGGTCAGCTGAGTTTAAAATCGTGCACAAAACAGTGTATATCTGTGCACTATCACAGGTTCGGTCAGCCGAGTTTACTAGTCGGTCGACCGACCTGCTGTTATGTTCACAGATCACATTTTTTCAAGTATAAAACAATATACAACTATTTGTATGTGTGTGTGACTACTTGAGGAATGATTTTAACAATATTCTAAGACTCAATATAATAAAATATTCATACTAATCTTTGGATTGTAGTCTTGTCTTCTTTGTAGTGCACAATATACGTTTATTCTCTTTTTTGTCGCCTTTGTATAGTATTCTCTTTGTAGTTCGTCTTATGATCTCTGAAGCTTGTGTCATGAATCAAAACCCATGAATCAACAGAAAGCTCATGACTCCCCGAAGATGGATTAGGTACGATCCATATTCAACACTATGGATCGTATCATATAGATTCCATAACTCAATTTTGCAGCGACGATCGGTTAATAGCTCAAAATCTACAGATGCTATCAACATGAAACTTAGAGTACAATCTTACTACAACATGTTGAACATTCCCTAGGGATCTCATTCCAATTGGAGGAAGTTGGAGGGATCGGCATAAATCCTTTTGGAGGGATCGGTAGAAATCAGAATGCATGCAACACTACTTTACAGAAAATGCGATATTTCACAAATGGAAAGTCGGAATGGCACAAAATTTGAGAAGCAAGTAGCTAACATCATGGGACACCCCTAATAGGTATCGTAACCTATTTAGACACACTAATATTGATCAGTATTGATCCCTATTATGGGCACCGATGGGCCTGGAAATTTTTGGGTGGCCTCATCTTGGTCTCCTGAACCTTCTGCCGAAATTTCAGTCCGAACCGTGCATGTCTTCCCCTAAAAATATAGTAGGCATGGCATCAAAATAGAGACCCTTTTTTTTGCTGCAAAGGCTCTTCCATTTTTATTCTTCATTCTTGTACTAATGGATCCCAGCTGATCCAAACATTCTTTTAATGATAATCAAGTGCAAGATCAATAAAAATATGAAGTGGACACAGGCCAAGATTGCCGAACCACTATAAAAGTATGTGTGTTCATTTATGATTTTTGCTCTGTTTTAATTTCATTCTTCATTTAATCTCTACTAGATTATATTGGGTGTTGATGCCTATTTTTGGCATCAACATTTTGGTGCTTTCACTGAGAATCGAATTCTCAACTTGATTGGATCTCATAATCTACTTGTGGATTCCCATATTCGCGAGATGGATCCAATGTTCAACCAGTAAACTTCCTATTCTACTCAGATTTGAAGGAAATCTAAAGGAAGCTGATAGCCATGGTTTGAAGAATTAAATCAACTTCTCGTGGAGCTGAAAGAATTGATGATGCTAGAGTTCTTGTTTGGAATTTTTTATGTGTTCATGTCCATTTGGAAGGGATTTGATTCACTCATGTACGCAAGTTATTGGGATCAAATGCCGAAGTCTACACTTAAGTTAGCTAAAGGCCGATCGATCCCTCTCTCAAGGCCAAAATGGTCGATCCTTCTCTCAAGACCAGAATGGTTAATCCTTCCATCAAGGCCATCATGACCGACCCCTAAATACATATATATACTCAATAACGATCGCTCCAAAGAGATCAATACCGATCCCTCCGAAACAGCTATGACGATCCCTCCTATATATATGTATACCGATCCCTCTAAATATATATCGATCGCTCCAAAAAGAATATATACTGATCATTCTGCAAGGTGTATATACCGATCCCTCTGTAAGGTCTATATACCGATCCTTATACCACTGATCCCTCCCTAGCACTGCAACCGATCGCATGCCAACAACCATCTTCATGACTGACCCCTTCCACCGATCGCTTATAGCCGATCCCTACATTCACTACTGATCCCTCCATACTTCGTATGATCGATCCCTCTCATAAAACATTCAATATCGATCTCTATGTCACGTTCGTCTAGAAACAAACCCTTATTCAACCGATCCCTGCACCACACTCAACTACAACCGATCCCTCCAATTGATGCCTTTTGCATTCAAAAAGGGAGGGTAACTCCTTCTTGCTGCACATAAAAAATATGGATCGGCTATGATACATTTTTAAAAAAATAGCTCTAAAAGACGGTGCGTTCTATCTGCTTCCCTTACATCCTGTGACTGACCGGGGCATAAGGGATCAAGCGACAGTTGCTGTGTTGTAGCCAAGGAATGGACAAGGAACAACTACTCAAACGGTACACCCAAAGGCTGGAGAACCAAGATGATATGACATGAACTGGGATCGGTTACTGGATCAGGCTTCTAGGGTAGATTTCGACTGCTCTCCACTGACCAGCTTCCAAACACCTAATTGTCAGCTATGATACAATGGCTTGTGTGACTACTGCCTTACGCCGCTTATTATGCCATCTTAAAGTATAGTTATCCATTACGAAAGTCGAACCCGAAGTAATCACCCATTCGACTCGAAGCAAACCCAGGAAGTTCTTTCCCAAGGTCAAACTCGGGTAAAACCAAGATTTTCTCCAAGCAAACACCAGTATGAATCCAAGCACCATTCGTCACCAACCCAGCACTTCAAATTCAGCGACTCCAAGCGAACCAGGGGATGACTCCTAGCAAATAGCAAATTTTCTTGGGTCGGACTCCAAGTAAATTATCACTAATCCATCACACATTGGACAATCATGCATACAACTTTCATAAGCATTATATATAGCCGTAACATGAAAACAGACCGGACTAACGACGATTGGGGCATTTCCCCCAGTCGAAGCCCATTCACTGAAGCCATTCAATATTCAGAATATCCCAAGAGATTCAATATACCAACTATGTCGTATTATGGAAACACAGACCCCCAAGAGCATCTCGTGAAATATGAAGGGAACATGAATCCTCCAGAGCGACGAACGCAATTAAATGTTGATTGTTTCCCATATTCCTTGAGGGAGTAGCAATCAATCATGTGATTTACGCGATCACCACCCAGGTCCATCTCCTCATTTAATCAGTTCACCAAGCAATTCAGAATGCATGCGACTCGCCCTAAGGATGCGATGTGGTTATCCCCAACTTATCCTAAGCGTTGGTCAAGCCGCTCAAAGACTTTTGCAGAGATTTAACACCGTTGTCACTAAAGTGAACAATCTCAGCGAGAATATCATACTGATGGCGTTGACAAGGGGAATCGACCCCGAGACACACTTTGGCGATTGATTACCAGGAGAGCCTCATATGACCTTGAATCATATATATTACAAAGTAAACCAGAACCTAAGCAAGGAGGAGGTAGAGCAGACTAGGAGAAAGAATGATGCAGGCCCGTTGGCCGAAGGAAGTCAAAGTGAGGGCAGCATTGGGGCCTTAGATAAGGACTTAGATTCTAGGAGACGACCCGGAATCCCAAAATCGACCCATATACTCCTTTGAACGATTTAATCAAAAACATCTCCTTGGAGACTCACGACTCAAAGTATTACTGGAAACGAGCCTTGAGAGAGTCCACTAAAACCTAGAAAAAATTCAGAAAATGTTGTATATTTCAAGATACAGAAGGTCATAACACCAGCGATTGTAGACACCTCCGAGATGTGATCGGAAAGCAGATCTAGAAAGAAAGCTTCAACAATATGTGAAGCCCCGTAGAATAGCGGGTAGGGAACATCTGACCCTTACCAATAATGACCTTTGATTATCAATTGGACCACCTACGGTTGACTTCTAACTAAGGAGGGCAGGGGTAAAGTGGAATAGCGAGCATTTGATTCTGCTTCACTTATCAATAAGATTTATTTCATTTTCTATTATGTTGCGAACTATGACCAACTTGAACTAAACTACTTCCAACCGATGTAAGTGACCAAGTAATTAGATTTGGGTGCCAACCAACCTCCACATACCATGATCGAAGCTTTGGAGGAACATCAAGACGAGCGTGATTCAACTGCTTATCAACTACCATATGCCCCTGACTTGGGGGCAAGAACTCGAAATGGAAAATGGGTGTGACTCGACCATCCACTTTCTACTCCGTGCTTCAATTCTGACAGAACATCCATGCCTTACTCAAAGCCTGACAAGGTCAGAATCTAATACAGAGTGGACACGACTGACCGTCCACTCATCAACCTCCACGCTTGACTTGAAGACTGGAGAAACACTTGGAGTGAATGCAACCCGACCATCCACTCCCAGCTCATACTTGAAGTTCACCAAAATACTCATGCCTCTCCTGAAGCTCAGCACGACCGAGGTCCAACTAAAGTGGACATGATTTGACCGTCCACACATTTACCCTTGCCCTGGATGCTGGGGGCAGAATTCCATTCCAAGGATAAACATGGTTTTGACCGTTCATTCGACAACTCTTACCTCGACTTGACAACTGGAGTATAAATCAAAAATGGGTGTGACTGACCACCCATTGACTAAATTTGGTCCCCAGAGTGCGGACTAGAGTATAAACACCAAAAATTTGGATGCGGCACGACCGTCCATCGACCAACTCTGGTCCCCAAAGCACAGACTGGAGTATAAACAACAGATGGGCGTGACTGACTACCCATCGACCAACTCTGGTTCCCAGAATGCAGACTGGAGTATAAACATCAAATGGGTGTGACTGACCACCCATTATAAAACTCTGGTCCCCAAAGCATGGACCGGAGTATAAACACAAAAAGATAGACGCGGTTCGACCGTCTATTGATCAATTCTGGTCCCTTAGCGCGTTCTGGAGTATAAATACCATAAAAACTGGACGTGGTTCGACTGTCTGCTCATAAACTCTTGTCCTTGACTTAGGGGCAAACCCATGACTCAAATTGGATGTGATCTGACCATCTCCTCCCCTGCTTGAGCTCGAAGTTCTTCAGAACACCCATCTTACTCCCAAGGCTCTGCAAAAATAGGATCCAAACGGTAGTGGACGTGGTACAACCATACACGCATTGATTCCTACCCTAGATGAAAGGGGCAGTTTGAGAGCACAAGCCTAATTGGACGTGGTTTGATCGTCCAATCCAAAGAGGATGTGATACGTCCATACACGACCTTGTTTGCGCCTGAGGTACGACGAACTATCCAAGCCTTGCCCGGACATCGGCAAGCCCAAAATCCAAACTAAGATATGGACGCAGTTCGATCGTCCAGCAAATAACTCTGGCCCCCCATGGGGATTGGAGTATAAACACAAATTGGGTATGGTTCGACCACTCGCCAACAAACTCTTATCCCAGAGTGCGGAGATGAGTGTAAACAAATAGACGAGTGCAGTTCGACCACTCAATATTCCATAAACTCTAACCTAAACTCGACAGGAAGAGTATAAACTCACTACAGATGGAATTTGACCGTCCACGAACTAATTCTACTAACCCAAGAATGGGAACGAGAGTACAAACAACTACAAGCTGAGTACGACATCTTACTATAGCTCTGGCTAGGTGATCTTTACAACTTAAGGCAACAACTGCAAGGAGGCTTCAATACAAAACCAATCGGAATGACATCTGAAGTTACGGGTGACTGACTATATCGTACCATTAGATCGAGGGTCAATATCGATCCGCACCAACCACAAATGGATGTGACCCGAACGTCCATCGAATAACTCCAGTCACCAGAGCATGGATGTGAGTATAAACCACGAATGAGTGTGACTTGATCATTAATTCTCCAGCACCCTCCTTTGGTCTGTTAGGAGGAGTATGAAACCGGATGAGCATTACCCAACTACACCTGAGCCAACTCTATTCCTAGATCTGGTGGGAGAACATGAATCAAAAAGGACGCAACTGACCGTCCAGCTCCGAATGAATGTGATGCGACCGTTCATTCATTGACTCTTACCATGATCTGACTAGAAGAGCAACACAAACGGACGTGGCTCAACCGTCAACACGCTTATCCTCGTCCTTGGCCCGGTACGGAGAGCATCAGTCACTGATTGGACATGACTTGCCTTCTTACTTATTGACGTATTCACCAGATCTGACGGCATGAGCAAGAAAACGATGAATGTGAACCGACCATTCATCGATCAACTCTATGTATTTGGAGCTTAGGTGGGAGTATAAAAACGATTAGGACAAGACCTGACCATCCATGCAGTACATTTGTCAACTTGAAACCGGGGGTGGAAGTGTGATCATCCAAAGACTCTGCGATAGCTCAATACTGTGATTCATACCTAGTGTTTACAATGACTTGAGGCTACGACCGAAAGGATGCCTAAAGATAGAATCATCGAACCAATGCCCGAGCTCATGGACAACTGATCATCACTCCAACCCGAACAACGAATAACGGATCATAAGTACGTCGAATGGAAAGCGCATTACTCAAATATACAAGCAGATTCAAACTCAAAGCAAGAGCTAGCTATGCAGTTGCGCGCAACACGAGGCTGAACCCTACTCGACATTTTCTTCAACGTGCTTCTAAGCCTGATCTTTGGCCATTTGCAAATAATTGCTCAAGGCATTTAGAGCCCTTCACTATCAAACTCAATAACTCATGACAAGACTCTGGGATTCGACCGGAGTAACCGTCATCATTGGCCGTCCCAACCAGATTTCACGTTGATTGTTACGTGAAATAGTTATGTTTGACCTCAAGGAATCCAAGGCTACACCCGCTAAGCAGACAATCGACATTATAGTTAGCCATGGTGACCCATCACAGGTATTGAATCGGATCACAGCTCAATACAATGATGATGAAGTAATTAGTTGGCTTTCTCCGAATGAATCTTGATGTGTTCGCTTGGACCCATTCTGACATGCATGTGATCTCACCGACTATCGCGAGCCATGCATTAAATATCGACCCGAGGCATGTCCTGGTGAAATAAAAGCAATGCGGCGTGGATCTAGAGGGATTTACTACACTTAAAGAGGAGGTGGATAAACTCAAAAACAATAGGTTTACCCATGACACCCTCTACCCGAAATGGGTACCCAATCTAGTTCTTATGAGAAAAGCTAATGGAACGTTGTGGTCATGCGTCGACTACTCAGGTCTAAATAAGGCATGCCAGAAAGACAACTTTCCACTTCTAAGGATCGACTTGCTAGTAGACTCAACCGTTGGATATGAACTGCTTCCATTTATGGACATGCATTCCAGATACAACTAGATCCCGATGCACGTCCCCGAGTAGAAGCACACCAGCTTCTTTACCGATCTAGGGCTATATTGTTATGTTGTAATGTCGTTTGAACTAAATAATGCTGAAGCTACTTACCAGAGTGTAACATCCCCAATCTAGAGGCCAAAAGCTAAGTGCTACAGGTGTTGTAGTCATCTATAGTATTAACTTCCGGCGACTAAATACGGCTATGTTAATGGTATCTATAATATCAGAAGCACTTGAATATAAAACAAATCACAGATTTCAAAACAACAATTTTCCATTACATTTCAAAACAAGTGTTCCATATTCAGATTACATAGTCCCAAACGTCTCCCAGGTAATGATAAGATATACTTATTACAAAATACGCCAAGAGCGACATATGAAGATGCCCCCTTGGATGATCAGAGTCATATAGTCATAATTGACTTAATACATACCCAGTGGAAATAAATAACAAAACAAAGAACTGGAACTCCTAATAGCTATCCGTTAGCCTCCTGTTCATCTCCAGTAGCTTTATTCGTAATCCTAGTAAAAACCTGAAAGAACCTCAACCCTCAGCCTACTCAAATCAATTTTGAGCACCCACGAGTTTAAGGGGAAAACATAAACTTCGAGTAAGACATAAAGCCTGGTGTGAATAACTCTATACATCTCGGTTATTAATGTTAAGTGAGACCATGTCGCTTAGCGGAACGGGTTTCCCCTCACTAACATTCTTTTAAAACATATCTTTTGCAAATCTTTTCCTACAACCAAAACTAGTTAAATACTGTAAAACATCATTATGTAAACATACATATCAGGTAATAAAAGAACCATCTGTTCAAGCACTATAGTTTTGTATGGCTAACTATTTACCTTTGGCTGACTCGGGCCTACCAGACAATACAAAAAAATAATATAACATCTGTTAGACACACTTTTTCTAGACGGTCTATCCTTAACTATTTGTTAAATACTTCTTTTTTGGACAGTCTGTCCCTAACTTAACATCTTCCAGGGTCACCTGATCCTAATGGTTTTGCAGGCTCACCAATAACCTATATGTATACAAATATATATTCTCTTCTGTGTGTAATCATAATTTTAGTCCTACCTGTGACAAAGCTCCACACACTGGAATTTTGGACTAAATTAGCCGGGGCCAATAGCTAATGTATAGGGTGTGACCCTATGCCAGTCCCATCTGGTATTCTAATATCTGAGTCATTTTACTTAGGGACATCTTCCCATAATTTTCCTTGAAAACCTTTTTCAAAATGGTTTAGGACCTTTAAATCAACTGACACAAGAAAAATACATATACTCTATGCTTTACTCAAAACCACCTTGCCATGTTTTATATATATATACTTTACTCAATCCTTAGTTGATGAAAACATTTAAAAACCTGAAAGTACCCATTTTTTAACCATTGAAAGCATCTCTTTCGAAACCAAGTAAAACCCTTCATTTATCTAGGTCGAAAAGCCAAAACCTCCCTTTCGAAACCATTCTTAAACCCCTTTCGAAGACTTTGAAAACCTTCCTTTCGAAAGCTTTAAAACCTTAGACATCATATCTTAAAACTCTTTAAAACATTGCCTTTAGAAAATCTTGGAAAACCTTTCATTTCAACCCTTTTGGAACCATCAGAAAACACTAACATTCGACTCCTTCGAAGCCCTTTGGGGAACCGCCCCTTCGGAACCATTTTAAATACCTTTCGAAAGCATCAAACCTTTAGAAAATCAAACCTTCTGAAAGCACTTGGGTTCAATTTAAAACATGTGGAAAAACACCTTACGAAACCATTTAAGTCGAAACCATTCTCTTTCGAAACCCTTGGGTTATACTTCAACAGAACAAAAAGGGTCTATAAAATCATTTAGGTCGAAAGCCTACCTTTCAAAAGCTATTCCTAAGTAAAGAAGTGATGGTGACGAAACCATCCCTCCGAAAGCATTGGAGAAGTGGTTAATTTTAAAAGCAAAGTATACTTTTCAAAACCATTGACTTCGAAAGGTAAAAAGGCGGCAGCTAGGGTTTTCAACCCCTTCGAAAGCATTACATAAAATAAAAGGGCGGAACCCATTCGAAACCTTTTCTTTAAAACACTTGACTCATTCGAAAGCCAACTGAGTCGAAAGCTATCCTTTCGAAAGCAAAGCAGGTGCTACTTCCATTTTAAAACAAGGTATACTCCAACCCCTTCGGAACCCAGCGTTTCGACTACATACCTTCCGCCTCTATCCAATACGCTACATACCAAGGAACTTGATACCATCCATGCTCATTAGTTTCGAAAGCATGGTGGCGAAACGTCCTAGTCGAAATCCCTATGCCGAAAGTGGTGGAACATGCTAAAAACATGTTATTTTTGTTTTTAACTTAAAAGAGAAACACATATTTTAACTAACCTGCTATTATTTGTCAAATTTCCATTGGTTGCTAAATACCTTTTTCAAAAGTGCTGCCAATATTTTTAGAAATAAACTATGATTTTTTTTACCAAGTACCCCTTCTCCTTAATTAAATATATAAAACAATTAAGTCCCATACCTTCAATAATTTTATATATTTATAAAAACACTTAGGAAAATTCTATAAAAATTCCAGAAAATCATTTTCAATATGTTTTCTAACATATATAAATTTCAGACCCAAATAATTATTTATTTTACTGTAAATAATTTATAACCTAATAAATCATTTTCTTCGCTAGAAAATTAATATAAAATCCACATTAATTTAGAAAATTATAAAAATTGAAATAAAATTCTAAAATATAATTTTTGATCTACATTTAAATTTGCAATGCATTTGGATGTCATTTAATAGGGTTTTCATGTCAAAAATATTATAAAAATCAACAAGTATATATATAAACTTTCAATCATTCCAAAGATGGCATAAACATGCAAAAATACTTTGGATTATCCTTAAAACTGTAAACCATGAGAAAAATGAGATGTGGTAATTATTCACCTTAGCTTTGTGACTAAAGATGTGAGATTTGATCTTGATTATGTTGATTTGATTTTCCTCTTGAAAGCTTTAGCTTTCTCTTCTTCTCCTTTGCTAATGGTGGCGGGCCTTGGTTTTGATGTTTTCGTTTGTGATAAAATGAAATGAAGGTGTGTTCATTTTCCCTAAGGGTTTAGGGTATTAGGAAACCCCTTTTTTTCCAATTTTGCCCTCCCCTATTTCCTAACACTTAAGTCTATTTTACTTTATTTATCTATTCATTAATATGGCACGGCTACCCCTTAGTTATAATCAAATCTCTATCCATTAATCGTGTTACATTATTTTATTTAACTAATTAAATATCCTAATTTAAGTTACTAAAAATATGGGGTGTTACAGACTCTCCTCCTTAAAGAATTTCGTCCTTGAAATTACGATAAGGCACACAACAAATCAATCAAAGAGGTAAAACATACCATCAAAATAAATCAGGATAAGCATCTTAAATCCTGCTCTCAGTCTCCCAAGTACAGTCTCTCTCATCATTGCCCCACTAGACTTTCACTAGTCTGACTGTCTTGTTCCTTAGCCTCTTCTCATCTCTTGCCACAATCCGAATCGGCTTTCTGACTATGGTCTAGTCCGTCTCCACTACTAGATCCTCTAACACTGTTGGTGCTATAGTAGTCTCTGGGTCTCTTACACACTTTCTAAGATGAGAAATATGAAAAACATCATGGCCTCCCACCAAACTACTCGGTAACTCTACTCTATACGCGAGTTTCCTGATCTTATCAACAATGCGAAAAGGTCCAACGAATCTCGGTGCTAACTTTCCTAATTTCTTGAACCTAATCACACCCTTCATCGGTGAAACCTTAACAAACACATAGTCTCTAATGGAGAACTCTAAGTCTTTTCTTCTTCTATCTGCATAACTTTTCTGCCTAGATTGAGCTTCCTTCATTCTCGCTTTTATCAGCTCAATCTTTTCTGCCGATTCTTTTACTAAATCAGGACCAAGGACTAATCTATCTCCGGTCTCTAACCAACATGCAAGGGATTTGCATAGTCTTCCATACAAAGCTTCAAATGGATCCATCCTAATACTAGTTTGATAACTATTATTATACGAAAACTCGACTAAATGTAGATTGTCTTCCCATGATCCTCCAAAATCCAATACACAAGCTCTTAACAAGTCCTCCAAGATCTTGTTAACTCTTTCTGTTTTCCCATCAGTCTGTGGATGGTAAGCGGTACTCATCTTGAGCTTGGTTCCTAAAGCTTCTTGTAGACTCTTCCAAAACTCACTAGTGAACAAAGAATCTCTATCACTAACAATACTACTAGGAATTCTGTGCAGTCTAACCACATTCTTCGTGAACAACTTCGCCAAAATAGGTGCCGTCCTAGTTGACTTAACTGGAATAAAATGGGCACTCTTGGTCAATCAATCCACTATAACCCATATACTTTCATTTCCTCCTCTAGATCATGGCAACCCATCATTAAAATCAATAGAAATAGAATCCCATTTCCAAACTGGAATATCCAATGGCTGAAGCAATCCACTAGGCTTCTGATGCTCGGCTTTCACTTGCTGACAGTTCAAACACTGTTCCATGCATAAGCCAACATCCCTCTTCATGGCTTCCCAGAAGAAACTTGTCTTTATATCCTAATACATCTTCGTTTCTCCTGGATGAATAGTGAACTTCGAACGATAGCATTCCACCAAAATTTCCTTCTTGTGTCTCCCACATTTGGAACACATAATCTATCCTTCTTTTTCAACCATCCGTTCTAGTCAAGACTGAAATCCTTCAAGTTATCGCTCTCTATTCCTTCCCTTAACTTCCTGATCCGTTCAGCTAACACTGGCGCATGGGTCAATAAGTGTTTCAAGCTCTGGAATGCTTCCTCACACTTATCGGTCCATACAAACTTCACATCCTTTCACGTTAGCTTAGTCATCGATGCAGCTATCCGCGAAAAATCCTTCATAAACCTTAGATAATATCCGGCCAATATAAGGAAAATCTTTATCTCGGTCACTATCTCGGGTCTCTTCCAATTGTTCACTACTTCAATCTTTTTCGGATCTACAAACAACCCTTTTTCTAAGACTACATGACCAAGAAACTTCACTTCCTTCTTCCAAAAATGACACTTTGAAAACTTCACCTTGAGCTGATGCTGCCTCAACGTCTCAAGTAGCACTCTAAGATGAACTTCATGTTCCTTCTCATCCTTAGAGTATATCAGAATATCATCTATGAAGACTAACACGAACCTGTCCAAGTGCTCTCGGAAAATGCAATTCATCAAAACCATAAAGAACGCCGGTGCATTAGTTAGTCTGAACGACATAACTAACCATTCATATGATCCATATCTCGTCCTAAACACCGTCAAAGGTATACCATCCTCCGTTACTCTAAGCTGATGAAATTATGTCGCAAATCTAACTAAGAGAATACCTTGGCTCCACTCAACTGATCGAACAAATCTTCAATTCTTGGCAATGGATATCGATTCTTTATCGTCTTCTCATTCAACTTACGATAATCGATACATAGCCTTAACGATCCATCTGTCTTCTTAGAAAATACTGCTGTTGCTCCCTAAGGCGAACTACTTGGTCTAATAAAACTCTTGCCTTCCAAATCCACCAACTGCACCTTCAGTTCCTTCATCTCTGTAGGTGTCATCCTACTTGGTGGCCTACTCACCGGTTCTGCTCTAAGTACCAAATCTATCTGAAACTCAATGGCCCGTTTCAGTGGCAATCCAATTACAGGTTCAAACACATCCACGAATTCTCTAACTATGAAAACTCGACTTAGCTCGTCTTCCAGCTCCACAACACCCAATAAAGTATTCACCTCACAACTAGGGTTTTCTACGGTATAAACTATCCGATCACTACAATCAGGGTGTCTAAGCGATATTTTCCTATCATGAAAAAATATCCTAGCATCATACTTACTTAATCAATCCATACCCAATATAATTCCGAACCCAACAAAGTCAACACATGAAAACTGCAAACAGGTTTAACCTAGCAAGTCAAACTCTAAGTGGTCACACTTCATCCTAAGTGTTGCATAACCACCTATCGGATTTGCAACTCTTAAGGAAGTAACTAAATATGAGGGTTCTAGATTAAGATTATCTACCAAACATCGAGATATAAAAGAATGTGATACACCAGTGTCAAACAAAACGCTAACAAACATACCATGAATCTAAAGCATACCTCCTAACACAGCCTTCCCCTTCTTCTACACTACTGGCCTTGAAGCAGCGGGCTCCAATGCATACACTTGGCCCTTTTCATCGTTTGTGGGCTCCTTGCATTGATTTTTGTACTGGCCGATTTGATCAGAATTAAAGCACCTGATATTATTCTTTCCAATCACCTCATTTCCTTTTCCCTTTCTAGTACGAGACTCATGGGCATAGTGTCCTTTCTTGTCGCACTTATAACAGATTACTTCAGACTTTCCCTTCTTCGATGCTCCCTCCTTCTGAGCATTCTTCTTGTGGAAAAAATTTCCCTTTTGGCCTTGTCCAACCTGGACCTCCTCCTTCTTCTCCAAACAAGCTAACATCTCCTCATGTCTCAACGCCATTTCCAAAACTACATCACATGGGTCTTTGATGTGCGGTAAGGTAGCTCTAACCAACTCCGGCTTCAAACCTCTGATAAACTTTCCATTCCTTTTCAACACTGTGTCAACAGTGGCATACCCATATCGGGATAACTCCTCGAATCTACCAGCATATTCCAGAACATACATCTCCCCTTGTTCCAACTCAGCAAACTTCCTAACCAACATAAAGCCATTACTGACATGAACCTTTCTTAAAACCTCCTCCTAAACTTTGCCTACATCATAGTCTCTTCATCCACACCAGCAGTTACAGTATTCCACCAAAACAAAGCAGCTCCCTGAAGCTGTCTTGAAGCAAGTCTTCTTTTCTGCTCGTCATTGAGTCCTAAGCCAGCAAAAATCCTTTCACAGTGTAGCAACCAGTTTTCCACCTTGATAGCATCCTTAGTCCCAATAAATGGCTTTCCCCAAACCTGGCATAATCTCTACTCAAGTAAGCATACTAATTGACCACTGGAGCTTCCTGGACTCCTCCACCAGTAGCATTCCCTCCAACAACTCCAGCTGCGATTCCAACTTGCATCATGTTCACGAAAAACTGATACATGGCTCCCATATCCACCCGTGGGACCCCAGCACCAACATTCTCAGCCTGAGCCTAACCTTGAGTTCTTCTAACATTAGGTCGGGCATTTCCATTTGTGGTGGTGCTGTCTTCTCTTAGGTTAACTCTGCCTCTTCTTCCGTCCATATCTGTATTCGAGCCTCGTGAGATACAAAAGAATAGCCTAACAAAGATAGGAGTCTAGGGATAAAGCATAGAATTATATATAGCAAATACAAGTATGTTACTATATCGTTATCACATACCCCGATCTTAACTCTAATTCCTAAGGATTTTGTTTCAAAAAAAATAGTTAGTATTTCATAAACCTATGCTCTGATACCAAGTTGTAACATCCCCTATCTAGAGGCCCAAAGCTAAGCGCTACAGATGCTGCAGGCATCTATAGTATTAACTTCCGGGATTGAAACGGCTATGTTAATGGTATTTATAATATCAGTAGCACTTGAATATGAAACAAATCACAGATTTCAAAACAACAATTTTCCATTACATTTCAAAATAGATGTTCCATATTCAGATTACATAGTCCCAAATGTCTCACGGGTAATGATAAGATATACTTATTACAAAATACGCCAAGAGCGACATATAAAGATGCTCCCATGGATGACCAGAGTCATATAGTCATAATTGACTTAATACATACACAGTGGAAATAAATAACAAAGCAAAGAACTGCAAATCCTAATAGCTATCCGTTAGCCTCCTGCTCACCTCCGGTAGCTTTATTCATCATCCTACTAAAAACCTGAAAGAACCACAACCCTCAGCCTACTCAAATTAATTTTGAGCACTCAAGAGTTTAAGGGGAAAACATAAACTTCGAGTCAGACATAAAGCCTGGTGTGAATAATACTATATATCCCGGTTATTAATGTCAAGTGAGACCATGCTGCTTAGCGGAACGTGTTTCCCCTCACTAACATTCTTTTAAAACATATCTTTTGCAAATCTTTTCCTGCAACCAAAACTGGTTAAACACTGCAAAGCATCTTTATGTAGACAAACATATCAGGTAATAAAAGAACTATTTGTTCAAGCACTTTAGTTTTGTTTGACTGACTATTAACCTTTGGCTGACTCGAGCATACCAGACAATACAACAAAATAATATAACATCTATTAGACACTCTTCTTCTGGACGGTCTGTCCTTAACTGTCTATGAAATACTTCTTTCTAGATGGTCTGTCCCTAACTTAACATCTCCTAGGGTCACCTGATCCTAATGGCTTTGCGAGCTCACCAATAACCTATCTGTATACAAATATATATTCTCTTTTGAGTGTAATCATAATTTTAGTCCTACCCGTGACAAAGCCTTACACACTAGAATTTTGGACTAAATTAACTAGGGCCAATAGCTAATGTATAGGGCACGACCCTATACTCGTCCCATATGGTATTCTAATATCTGAGTCATTTTACTTAGGGATCCCTTCCCATAATTTTCCTTGAAAACCTTTTTCAAAATGGTTTAAGAACTTTAAATCAACTCACACAAGGAAAATACATATACTCTATGCTTTACTCAAAATCACCTTGCCATGTAATATATATATATATATATACACACACACACACACTTTACTCAAACCTTAGTTGATGAAAACATTTAAACACTTAAAAGTACCCCTTCCGATTCTATTGAAAGTACCCCTTTCTTAACCATTGAAAGCATCTCTTTCAAAACCAAGTAAAACCCTTCATTTATCTAGGCTGAAAGGCCAAAACCTCCCTTTCGAAACCATTCTTAAACCCCTTTCGAAGACTTTGAAAACCTTCCTTTCGAAAGCTTTAAAACCTTAGACATCATATCTTAAAACACTTTAAAACATTGCCTTTAGAAAACCTTGGAAAACCTTTCATTTAAACCTTTTTGAAACCATCAGAAAACACTACCTTTCGACTCCTTCGAAGCCCATTGGGGAACCGCCCCTTCGAAACCATTTTAAATACCTTTCGAAAGCATCAAACCTTTAAAAACTCAAACCTTTTGAAAGCATTTGGGCTCAATTTAAAACAAGTGGAAAAACACCTTTCGAAACCATTTAAGTCGAAACCATTCTCTTTTGAAACCCTTGGGTTATACTTCAACAGAACAAAAAGGGTCTATAAAATCTTTTAGGTCGAAAGCCTACCTTTCGAAAGCTGTTCCTAAGTAAAGAAGTGATGGTGTCGAAACCATCCCTTCAAAAGCATTGGAGAAGTGGTTAATTTTAAAAGCAAAGTATACCTTTCGAAACCATTGACTTCGAAAGGTAAAAAGGCGGTAGCTAGGGATTTCAACCCCTTTGAAAGCATTACATAAAATAAAAGGGCGCAACCCATTCAAACCTATTATTTAAAATAATGGACTTATTCGAAAGCCAACAGAGTTGAAAGCTATCCTTTCGAAAGCAAAGCAGGTGCTACTTCCATTTTAAAACAAGGCTTACCCAACCCCTTCGGAACCCAACGTTTCGACTGCGTACCTTCCGCCTCTATCCAATACACTACGTACCAAGAAACTTGATACCATGCGCATTAGTTTCGAAAGCATGGTGGCGAAACGTCCTACTCGGAACCCCTGTGCCGAAAGTGGCGGAACATGCTAAAAACATGTTATTTTTGTTTTTAACTTAAAAGAGAAACACTTTTTTAAAATAACCTACTATTATTTGTCAAATTTCCATCGGTTGCTAAATACTTTTTTCAAAAGTGCTGCCAATATTTTCAGAAATAAACTATGATTTTACTTTACAAAATACCCCTTCTCCTTAATTAAATATATAAAACATTTAAGTCCCATACTTTAAATAATTTTATATATTCATCAAAACACATAGAAAAATTCCAGAAAATCCTTTTCAATATGTTTTCTAACATATATAAATTTCAGATCAAATAATTATTTATTTTGCCGTAAATAATTTATAACCCAATAAATTATTTTCTTCACTAGAAAATTAATATAAAATCCACATTAATTCAGAAAATTATAAAAATTGAAAGCCGCCTCTAAAATATTATTTCCGTTCTAAATTTAAATTCGCAAGGCATTTGGATGTCGTTTAATAGGGTTTTCATATCAAACAATCATAAAAATCAGCATAAATATGCATAAATCATCAACAAGTATATATAAACTATTAATCATTCCAAACATGGCATAAACATGCAAAAATACTTCGGATTATCCTTAAAACCAAAAACCATGAGAAAATGAGATGTAGTAATTATTCACCTTAGCTTTGTGATTAAAGATGTGAGATTTGATCTTGATTAAGTTGATTTGATTTTCCTCTTGAAAACTTTAGCTTTCTCTTCTTCTCCTTTGCGAATGGTGGACGGCCTTGGTTTTGATGTTTTCATTTGTGATAAAATGAAATGAAGGTGTGTTCATTTTCCCTAAGGGCTTAGGGTATTAGGAAACCCTTTTTTTTCCTATTTTGCCCTCCTCTATTTCCTAACACTCAAGTCCATTTTGTTTCATTTATCTATTCATTAATATGGCACGACTACCCTTAATTATAATCAAATCTCTATACATTAATCATCTACATTATTTTATTTTATTTAACTAATTAAATATCCTAATTAATGTTACTGAAAATATGGAGTGTTACACAGAGCCAGGCAAACAGGTGTTCAAAGACCAAATAAGGTGATCGACGAAAGTATATGTGAATGATATGCTCGTGAATTTACGACGATCAAACGATCAGATCGATGACTTAGCGGAGATGTTCAGTATTCTACGAAAATATGAAATGAAACTAAATCCCTTGAAATGCTCTTTTGGCGTTGCATCAGGGAAATTTCGGGGTTTCATCGTCAACTCTCGCGGAATCGAAGCCGGTCCCGAGAAGGTTCAAGCAATTCGAAACATCTAGGTACCGAAGACGATTAACCAAGTACAGAGCTTAAATGAGAAGGTTGCCGCCCTAAGCCACTTCATCTCTAGGGCCACCGACAAGTGCATTCCTTTCTTTGACTTGATCAGGAGAGGGAAAAGGAACAATGAATGGATACAGGATTGCATATATGCATTCCAAGATCTAGTAGATCACTTAGAGAGACCTCTCATCCTATCCATGCCATTGGATCATGAAGAATTATACATCTATTTAGTGGTGTCGGTACACCATAAGTGCCGCACTATTATGCGAAGAGAATCGGATCCAGATGCCAATATATTATGTTAGCAAGCGATTGACAGGTGCTAAGAGAAACTACCCGAAGGTGGAAAAGCTTGCACACTGCCTGTTGATTGCATCACGAAAGCTTCGCCCTTACTTCCAGGCTCACCCCATCAACGTCTACACCAACCAGCCGTTACGACGGATCCTACAACGATCTAAGACGTTTGGAAGGTTGCTCAAATGGAATATTGTAACGACCCACAATTTTAGTCAATTGAAATTGGAGTATTTGACCGATTTTAATTATTGAAATTTTGATTTTATAAGTTAAATAACTTGAATTTCAAATATAGCAATTTATTTGATAATTAAACTATTGAAAATAATATTTCGAATGGTTTACATAATTGAATCTTGGGTTTTAGTTTGGATAAAAATAATTCCAAACTTATTTAAAATTCCATTGGATAAGAATAGTAATAATAAACTTTTAATGTAGATTTAAAAGTGATTAGTTTGATTTTCAAAACAATTCGTTTTTAATTAACATGGAAAAATAGCCTTCCGGGGCACTGTCTCGGATTTCGACGAAACCAGTCTCATCGGATCCTTAATAGTGTATTATTGTATGATAATGAATTTCGTGGCGATTGAATGTATCATTTGAGTGTGCGAGATCGAAAAGCGTATAAATTTATTTAAGAAATTAATTTATATAATAAATGGATTTAAAAATCTATCTTCTGCATATGATCGAATTAGGCCCTGAAACAAGTTCCATTGCGTTCGAAATAGGGGTATAACATATAGAGCGCCATGTGGCACGTCTCGTTTGGAGTTTGAAATTTGAACGTCGTATAGCTTGATAATTTAAATTTAAATAATGTATATATAATATATTTATATCTGCCTAACTAGCCCATGCTCTTTACTGTTCTTACCACACCTTCCCACGTTCCAAACCATACCCCTCCTCCTTATAATGTTGTCTGCAAACCATAACCATAGATCTCCATTTGAAAACAAAAAGGCAAAATTTTAAAACTATCAGCCAGGTCCCCATAGCCTCAACTTCACCCAGTATGCATGTGGTGATGCTCGGTTGGAGGCTCGATTGACCATGGGGAGGATCGTGATGCACAGTAGCAACAACAAAATAGGGGGAGGTCGCTTTTTGATTCGGGAGGTCGGAGGGTAAATGAAGGTCGTGGTTAGGTGCATTTTGGCCTGAGAAGGAGCATGGTTGTAGCAGCGGTGGCTATAGGTGGCCGAGGCAGGAGGAAATAAGGGTCAATGCATGGTCAAGGGTTTGAGAGGCAGCAGGTCAGAAATCGAGGCGGGGCACCGGTGGTCGACTCGAAGGTGTCGTCGGGTTCGACTCACGGAGAGATAAACGTTGGTGGCAACAGGAAGTGCTCTGGTGGAAGGGAGGTGGTGGTTGGCCGTGCCTATACGAAGGGGAGGGTCGTGTTTCTGCGCACGAGATTCTGTGCTGGGGAAAGAAGGGTAATATACGCAATTAGATGTTAATATTTGTAACTTAGTATATTAAACAATTTAATTAAAACGTTTGACTAAAAAATTGCATAACTCTCTCATACGAGGTCCAATCAAGGTGCTGATTTTTGCGTTGCGCTCATAACGATGTTAGCTTCGCGATGGAATTAGTATGGATGAATTTGGAGACAGTTAAAATTTGGGCTAAAATCGGACGTCGTTCGGTTTTAGTTCCAAACCGGAATGCCCAGGCGACAACAGAAAATTTTGGTGAGTTAAACTCACCTTTTTGGTTAACTAGTATGATATATTAATGTTGATAAAAATTGTTGAATGATTGTATGGATGAATTACTATATTTATTAGTTGGTTTGGATATATTCTCACCCCTAGAGCGGATGAGACCCTATTACGTTCCCGTGTAAGAACGAATGACCCTTTGTATACGAATCCCGCCTCGAAGCGGTTGATTTACATTCTATGATTATATTACGTTTGTGATGCAGGAAAAACAGGTCGGAGGGATCCAATGGGATCCCTCACCAATGTTGATTTATTTACATATATATGTGCTGATATATATGAGCTGTGATGCAGGGAAACAACTTGGAGGGATCCAATGGGATTCCTCATTATTGTTGAACTGATTTCAATAATATTCCAGTGATACAAATTATTGGATAATAAACCTGATTTTTGGGTAATATTGGTTATGACATCGATATATTTTAAAGACTGAAACCCAATAGTGATAGAAAATCAATATCGATATTGGTTGAGTGTTGGCAGCCATTAGCTTTAAATTAGTATTTTAAAAATACTTTAAAGTTCCATTTGAGTTGGAATTGGTTTTTGAGACAAGAAATGATTTTTAAATCCGAAATTGGTTCTCGGAAATATTTTGTTTCAAAGATTATCAATTTATTTTAATATATTGTTTTAAAGATTATCTATTTATTTTATTATACTGTTTTAAAGATTATCTACTTATATTAATATTTTGTTTAAAAGATTATCTATTTATATTAATATTTTGTTTAAAAGATTATCTATTTATATTTAATATTGTTTTAAAGTATTTAATTATATTAATATTGTTTTAAAGTTATTTAATTACATTAGTTTGGTTTTAAAAGTTATTTTCTTATAATTAGTATTGTTATAGAGTATTTATCAAGATGTTAATATCTTGAAAAAAGTAATTACTTAAGAATAATTATGGTTTGAAATTAATAATAAGGATTTATTGATAAAGTTCTGAAAATAAGTTATTACTATTTATAAGTGGGGTAAAGATTAATTATTATTGTTTTTGAAATGATTAATTATTATTTTAAGATGTTTTAAGATTTATAATTATTACTATTTAATCATAATGTTTAATTTTTAATAATTATTTTATATAATACTGTCTGGAAGTAAATGATCTTTATTTGTTGTAAATATGTTCGAGACTCATAAATAGAGTTTTATAAATGAACTTGGATTGTATGAGAGAAGTTATAAAATGGTTTGGAGACGTAAGGGAAGATTATTTACAAGGTGAAAGAGTTTTATAAATGGGTAGATATTTAGAAACGGACTTAAGAAACAGGTTAATAGATTTACAAAGGAAGTTTTAGAAATGGTTTTAGAGATTTATAAAGGATTTATAAATGAGTTTTAGAAACGAATAAATAGGATTTATAAACGATTGAAATTTATAAAAGGAATATAAGTGATTCTCAGAGATTACAAAATGGTTTATAAATGGTTTTAGAGAATTATAAAGAGTTTTATAAATTATTTTGAATTGAATAAAAAGAAAATATTTCTCAATTTTGTGGATATACTTATACCGTTGAGATAAGTATATGGGTATTTTCTAAGTATTGAAAATATAGGGATTTGCAGATATACCTTTGATAAAGTATTTTTGTACAAGTAATTTAAAAAATGATTTTAATGGATGAAAGATTTATTAAAAGAGGTTATTGGTTATTTATGTGCTTAACCAATGTCCGTTTTCCCTATGAAATAAAATCCCTGATTGATTGATTTTTATTTGATAGTTAAATAACCGACTATCGAATTTGGACCCAAACGTAACTTTGGAAATATCTACGAAAAACACGTGAGTTATGTGGCACAGTCATCTCCGATGATGCTGTACTGTGCGTATAAATCTCGTTTCGTTCTACTAGGACAATGATAAGGGAATCCATCCACTAACGGTAAGGAGGTGATCTGTGTTCTTATCTTTGACTGTTTATTTCCTAAAGAACCGGGTTTGAGTTTATCAGGAATTATCGAAAGTTGTTTCGAAGAGACTGAGATCGGGTATGTTACCAAAAAACCACACAACAAATGCCTTTCGAAGTGAAGACAACTTGAAGATGATGGAATTGGAGACGGAGCTCTCAAGTGTTTCGTTTAGTCCCAGAAAATTGTATGGATGACTGCTGGTGTTGCATTATTTCCTGGAGTGCAGTGTTATGCATTCCAAGGTGGTCTACTAGGAGGAAGAAGGTAAAGACATGACCTCGCGAGCCACACAAACCGGGATATGGCAAAAATAGGGTATGTAGCAGAGCAATGTGGTCAGCTACCATTAGGAGCCTCCATCCCATTCTAGATTGTCTATATTCGAACTTTTTTGCGCGCAAACACCGTGGTAGTATATGGCCTTGGTGTTAAAAAGGGATAGCTTCATGTTAAAGAGGTAGCCGACTCTGTGTAGCAGGGGTACAAGAAGTTCTTGTCAGACTTTAGTGTAGTTTCTAGGGGTGTACCATCGGAAGGCAGTCCATTACCTTGCCATAGTATGGAATTCATTTTCCAATACGAGCCTTTACGGATTTAGTTGTATACCTATTATGTTGGAATTAAATTAATGTAACAATTTCGACTATGATTAATAATTATTTGTATCTAAACACTATTATAATATCAGAAAACTTCATATGAAATAGTTTTGGTTATCGTATGTTAAAAACCCGTCCGTGTTTATGTGCGACGTGGTCTTACGAGATGCTTTTGATTTCAAATATTTTCTTATAACTTTAAATCTAGTTGGGTGTGTTTTCTCACGCTGGTTTTCCAGACTGACTCGGGTGTTATTTTATTATAATACTCGGGTCAAACCGAGCATATTACAGATTAGTTGGATGCTTTGGAGCTTCAGGAGACGGGTTGGAGGCCCAGAGATGTATTCACGTAGATGGTTATTTTTTCGCTGTATTCATTGTTGTATCTATCAGCAATTGTAAGGACAAACTGTTATAACTGTCCAGGCCGAAATAGGTTAGTATATTCTGATTGATTTCTATTTATCTACATAATGCAGTTTTGCTTTTGTGTAAAGGTTTGTTGTGTATTAGAGATTATTCGGTACGCGATGAGATTTTTGTTATTTAGTTTTCTTCCTATCTTCTTCCCTTTTCCTTTTCCCCTAACTTTCAGGTTTTTCGACATTCGATTGCTCTGCATGCAATACCGTGGATGCATTAGTGTCGATTTTCGAGTGTCGAAAATCGTGGTCGTTACACTTAGTATCAGAGCTGAAGGTTTAGCTAGAACCTTGGCTTTAATGGGGTACTCATTAGAGATAGGGTCAGTAGCACCCTAGAATGAGTCTGAATGTGTGTGTGTGTGTGAGAGCGCGTATTTGTTAGTGATATAAAAATGTTTTATATTGTATTAGTTGATTTGTTGAGTGGCTTATGGATTCTGGTCAATACGAGTAATTAACGTTACCAATAGGGATCTTTAAAAAATTGAACAGAGCAATTCGACACGGTATTTTTTTGAAATTGGTAAATGAAATAATTTTACCTTTATTATTTTATATATAAAGGGATAGTTTTTAAGAACATTATTATGGTACATATGGTGTGCTTGGTTGTTAGGAAACGATAATGTTAGGTTATTATCATTTGTTGTTTGTTGTTTGTTGTTTGTGTTTGAATAAAAGTCGTTGTTATTATAATGCGAACAAAGATTAACAATTAAGAAACGATTTTAGATAACCAAAGTGAGATTATATAAATATATGGGTTATAAATGTGATTTATATAAATATGATTTGTAAGTAAAAAGGGTTTAAAAGCTGGGAATGTGAGAATTTAAATCCCGTTGGTTTTGGAAATGTTTTTTCAAAGTTTTGAAAAATAATAGTAATATTATTTAGAAAATATTTTGAATGGAAATATTTTAAAAAGGATTTTAAAGTGATAGAAAGTGTTGAACTCACTTCGGTCATTGGAAATAATTTCGATGATGACTGTAGTATCATCGACGTTCATTTTTGGGTTTCCAAGAGAGGAATTGCTACCATTGGAATTTTGTTTTGGTAAAACTAGTTTTGATTTTAAAATCCAAATGAATGATTTGATATACCAAGGGGATTATGTGTGTGTGTATGATTTCAAATTGATTTGAAATAAATGAGAACAAGGTGTTTTAACTCTGGGAAATTTTCATTGATATTTATGAAAATATGAGAAAATAAGTTTGATAACTTATAAATTTTGAAAATTAGTAAGTTGAAACAATGTTTTAAATTGTTGAATATGAATTTTAAGAAAAGTAAATTTGAAATTGAACTTGGGAATGAAATTTAACTTAAGCTAAGTTAAATAAAAATGTATTTTGAAAAGGAATTTGACCTAAGTTAGGTTAAATGCAAATAATTTTGAAATGAAATCGATTGTGATTTGAAATGAATCAATGAGATGGACTAATTAAATAAGTTAATGAATTGAAAATGGTTAGAATTGAATATTGAAATTGGAAAAAGAATTGAGTTAAATGAAATTGAATTTGATTAGAAATAGATATGAACTTAAGTTATAGAGTGGAATAAACATGTGAAGTGTAGCATAAGATGTTTGTTATAAACTCAAGTAAAATTTTATGAAATGATTCATAAATGAATGTAGTATGGAGTAGTTGTTAAACATAGAACTTGGTGGAATAGTTCTTAAGTGACATTAGTATTGAAGGAATATACTAAGTAATAAGTGAATGTGAATAAAAAGGGAATTTGGGATAGCTAGGAAATCAATTGAAATAAATACGTAAGTTGTATGTATATTATTTTATTCGCATAATGGTTTGATCCAGATTCGAGTACATGATTTCGAGATGATTTACATCGGTCCGTGTTGGGATTTTTCACTCGATTCTCCACGGCGAACACTGGATATGGATGTTTGATTGATTCTGAAATTCTCTATCATAGTACATGTCTATGCAAGGAGAATGACGGTTTCTAATCAAGGAACCAGATCCGAGTCCGCACTAGAATGGTCGTGTGAACGATACTAGTTCGTAAGTGAAATTGTGTGATTGAACGAGCGATCAGATATGATATTGCGTACAGATGATATATGTACATTGTACGGGCTTAAATAAATTTAGTGTTGAAAATTTAAATTATAGAATAACATGATTATGAATTATATGATTAGATATCATTGGTAAATAAGATGCAGGTATATAAAAGCAAAAGCTAGTTGATGCCTTTGATTTCATAAGTAGAATTTGGTTGCTCGACAAAATGGTACATGTTTAATTGTTGTTTGATTTGATGGTTTTATGGTTGAGCCACTTGGCTTTTGTTTTATTTTACTAGTTTGTGCCCGTAGTGGCGAGTTTTAGTTGTTTCAATCTAGCCGCGCAAAGGAGACGCTGGCAAAATTTTCCGTGAAATTAAGATGTTAGAAAAATTTTGAGTAATTTTGAAGAAGTTTTTGACAACTAAAATTTGATTTTGAGTTATAACCTTAATGCTTGAATGGGATGATACTGTTGGAATCTATGAATGAATTTGGAAACTTAGTAAAAGTAATAACAAAGTTTCAACGAGTTGATTTTTGGAAAGCTTAAAGGCTTCGAATAAATTGGCGAATGATTTCAACTAATTTGTTTTAAAAAGTAATAGGTTCGGGCATTTTTCTTACCTTAGCAATTTCGGGGACAAAATTCTTTTAAGGGGGGAAGAATGTAATGACCTAGAATTTTAGTCAACTGAAATTGGAGTATTTAATCGATTTTAATTATTGAAAAGTTGATTTTATAAGTTAAATAACTTGAATTTCAAATATAGTGATTTATTTGATAATTAAATTGTTGAAAATAATATTTCGAATGGTTTAAATAATTGAATCTTGGGTTTTAGTTTGGGTAAAAATAATTTCCAAACTTATTTAAAATTATGTGGGATAAGAATAGTAATAATGAACTTTTAATGTAGATTTAAAAGTGATTAGTTTGATTTTTAAAATAATTCGTTTTTAATTAACATGTAAAAATTGCCTTTCGAGGCACTGTCTCGGATTTCAACGAAACCAGTTTCATCGGATCCGTAATAGTGTATTATTGTATGATAACGAATTTCGTGGCAATTCGACATATCGATTGAATGTGCAAGATTGAAACGGGTATAAATTTATTTCTGAAATTAATTTATATAATAACTGGATTTACAAAGCTATCTTCTGCATATGATCGAATTAGGCCTTGAAACAAGTTCCATTACGTTCGAAATAGGGGTATAATATATAGAACACCAAGCGGCACATCTCATTTGGAGTTCAAAATTTTCGAACGTCGTATAGCTTGATAATTTAAATTTAAATTTAAATAATATATATAGTATATTTATATCAGCCTACCTAGCCCATGCTCTTTAGTGTTCTTGCGATACCTTCCCATATTCCAAACCATACACCTCCTCATTATAATGTTGCCTGCAAACCATAACCGGAGATCTCCATTTGAAAAAGAAAGAAAGAAAGAAATTTTTTAAACTTTCAGTCGTGTCCCCATAACCTCAACTTCACCCAGTATGTATGTGGTGGTGCTCGGTTGGAGGTTCGATTGACCATGGGGAGGAGCGACGATGCACAATAGCAAAAGCAAAAAGAGGGCAAGGTCGCTTTTTGATTTGGGTGGCCGGAGGGTAAATGAAGGTCATGGTTAGGTGCAATTTGGCTTGAGAAGGAGCATGGTGGTAGTAGCGGTGGCCAGAGGTGGCCGAGGTGGGAGGAAATGAGAGTCAACACGTGGTCAAGGGTTTGAGAGGCAGCATGTCAGAAATTGGGGCGGGGCACTGGTGGTCGACTCGAAGGTGTCGTTGCGTTCAACCTGTGGAGAGATGAACGGTGGTGACAATGGGAAGTGATCCAGTGGAAGGGATGTGGTGGTTGGCCATACATGTACGAAGGGGAGGGCCGTGTTTCTGTGCACAAGATTCTGTGATAGGGGAAGAAGGGTAATAAACGTAATTAGATGTTAATTTTTGTAATTTAGTATATTAAATAATTTAATTAAAACGTTCAACTAAAAAAATTTGCATAACTCTCTCATACGAGGTCCAATTGAGGCGTAGATTTTTACGTTGCGCTTGTAACGATGTTAGCTTCGCGATGGAATTGGTTTGGACGAATTTGGGGAGAGTTGAAATTTGGACTAAAATAGGATGTCGTTCGGTTTTAGTTCCAAACCGGAACGCCTCGGCAACAACAGAAAATTTTCGTGAGTTAAACTTGCCTTTTTGGTTAACTAGTATGGTATATAGTTGATAAAAATTGTTGAATGATTGTTTGGATGAATTACTATATTTATTAGTTGGTTTGGATATATTCCCGCCCTTGGAGTGGATGAGACCATATTACGTTCCCGTGTAAGAGCGGATGACCCTTTGTATACGAAACCCACCTCAAAGCGGATGGTTTATATTCTATGATTATATAACGTTTGTGATGCAGGAAATGCAGGTCGGAGGGATCCAACAGGATTCCTCACCAATGTTGATTTTATTTACATATATATGTGCTGATATATATGAGCTATGATGCAATGGGACAGGTTGGAGGGATCCAACGGGATTCCTCGTTATTATTGAATTGACTTTAATAATATTACAGTCATATGAATTATTGGATGACAAACCTGATTTTTGGGAAATATTGGCTATGACATCGTTATATGTTAAAACCTGAAACCCGGTAGTGATAGAAAATCAATATCGATATTGGTTGAGCGTTGGCAGCCATTAGCCTCAAATTAGTATTTTAAAAATGTTATAAATTTCCATTTGATTTATTTTTGAGACAGGAAATGATTTTTAAATCTGAAACTGGGTTTCAGAAATATTTTATTTTAAAGATTATCTATTTATATTAATATATTATTTTAAAGATTATCTATTTATATTAATATACTGTTTTAAAGATTATCTACTTATATTAATATTTTGTTTAAAAGATTATCTACTTATATTAATATTTTGTTTAAAAGATTATCTATTTATATTTAATATTGTTTTAAAGTGTTTAATTATATTAATATTGTTTTAAAGTTATTTAATTATATTAGTATTGTTTGAAAAGTTATTTGCTTATTATTAATATTGTTTTAGAGTATTTATCAGAATGATAATATCTTAAAAAAATTAATTACTTAAGAGTAATTATGGTTTGAAATCAATAATAAGGATTTATTAATAAAGTTCTAAAAATAAGTTATTACTATCTATAAATAGGGTAAAGATGAATTATTATTGTTTTTGAAATGATTAATTATTGTTTTAAGATGTTTAAGATTTATAATTATTATTAGTTATTCATAATGTTTAATTTTTAATAATTATTTTTATATAATACTGTTTAGAAGTAAATGATCTTTTTTGTTGTAAATATGTTCGAGACTCATAAATAGAGATTTATAAATGAACTTGGATTGTATGAGAGTAGTTATAAAATGGTTTCGAGACGTAAGGGAAGATTATTTACAAGGTGAAAGAGTTTTATAAATGGGTAGATATTTATAAACGGAATTGAGAAACGGGTTAATAGATTTATAAAAGAAGCTTTAGAAATGGTTTTAGAGATTTATAAAGGATATATAAATGAGTTTTAGAAATGAACAAAGAGGATTTATAAGTGATTGAAATTTATAAAAGGGATTATAAATGATTCTCGGAGATTACAAAATGGTTTATAAATGGTTTAGGGAATTATAAAGAGTTTTATAAATTATTTTGAATTGAATAAAAAGAAAATCTTTCTCAATTTTGTAGATATACTTATATCGTTGGGATAAGTATATGGGTATTTTCTAAGTATTGAAAATATAGGGATTTGCGGATATACCTTTGGAAAAGTATTTTTATACAAGTAATTTACAAAATGATTTTAATGAATGAAAGATTTATTAAAAGAAGTTAATGGTTGTTTGTGTGCTTAACCAATGTTGGTTTTCCCTATGGAATTAAATCCCTGATTGATTGATTGTTATTTGATAGTTCAATAACCGACTATCGAATTTGGACCCAAATGTAACTTTGGAAATATCTAGGAGAAACACGTGAGTTATGTGGCACAGTCATCTCCGATGATGCTGTACTGTGCGTATGAATCTCATTTTGTTCTACTAGGACAATGATAAGGGAATCCATCCACTAACGGTTAGGAGGTGATCTCCGTTCTTATCTTTGATTGTTTATTTCCTAAATAACCAGGTTTGATTTTACTAGGAATTATCAAAAGTTGTTTCGAAGAGACCGAGATCGGGTATGTTACCCGAAAACCACTTCGATCCAACAAATGTGTTTCGAAGTGAAGACAACTTGAAGATGATGGAATTGGAGATGGAGCTCTCAAGTGTTCCGTTCAGTCCTGGAATATTGTATGAATGAATGCTGGTATCGCATTGTTGCCTGGAGGGCAGTGTTAGCATTCCAAGATGGTCTGCTAGGAGGAAGAAGGTAAAGACGTGACCTCACAAGCCTCACAACCGGGAAATGGCAAAAAAAGTGTATGTAGCAGAGCTATGTGGTCAGCTACCATTAGGAGTCGCCATTCCAATCCTAGATTGTCCATATTCGAATTGTTTGGCACGCAAACACCATGGTAGTATAAGGCCTCAGTGTCAAAAAGGGATGGGGTAATCTGACTCGTCATGTTAAAGGAGCAGCCGGCTTTGTGTAGCAGAGGTACAAGAAGTTCTTGTCAGGCTTCGGTGCATTTTATAGGGGTGTACCATCGGAAGGTAGTCCTTTACCTTGCCATAGTATGGAATCCATTTTCCAATACGAGCCTTTACGAATATAGTTGTATACCTATTATGCTAGAATTAAATTAATGTAACAATTTCGACTATGATTAATAAGTATTTGTATCTAAACACTATTATAATATCGGAAAACTTCATATGAAATAGTTTTGGTTATCGTATGTTAAAAACCCATCCGTGTTTATGTGCGACGTGGTCTTACAAGATGCTTTTGATTTCAAATATTTTTCTTATAACTTTAAATCCAATTGGGTGTGTTTTCTCATGCTGGTTTTCCAGACTGACTCGGGTGTTATTTTATTATAATGCTCGGGTTATACTGAGCATATTACATATTAGTTGGATACTTTGGAGCTTCAGGAGATGGGTTGGAGGCCCAGAGTCGTATTCACGTAGACGGTTATTTTTCCACTGTATTCATTGTTGTATCTATCAACAATTGTAAGGACGGGCTGTTATAACTGTCCAGGCTGAAATAGGTTAGTATACTCTGATTGATTTCTGTATATCTACATTTTTTAGTTTTGCTTTTGTGTAAAGATTTGTTGTATATTATATATTCGTCCCGCTGTGAGAATCTATGTTGTTTATTTTTCTTCCTATCTTCTTTCCTTTTTCTTTTCCCTTAACTTTTGGGTTTTTCGGCATTCGATTGCTCGGCATGCAATATAGTGGACGTATTAGTGTTGATTTTCGAGGGTCGAAATTCCCGACCGTTACAAATATCGAGCTAAGCCAATTCGATATCACTTATCTCCTTCTAAAAGCTATCCAGGGACAGACATTGGCAGACTTCATAGCTGGATTCACTGCACCAGATGAATATCTGAAGAGCAGTGGAGAATCGACCAACCTATAGAAAATGTACATGGATGGAGCATCCAATGATCGGTGTTCTGGCACCGGAGTTGTGTTAATGACTCCTGAGGAACGATCGATCTGCTATGCTCTGAAACTTGACTTCCCTGCAACCAATAACGAAGCTAAGTATGAAGCCTTGATCACCAGGCTCAAACTTGCTAAGGAACCAGGAGTAGAAACTTTACATATCTTTTATGATTCCTGGTTAGTAGTATGCCAAGTCAGAGAAGATTATCTTGCTAGGGGGTAGCGTCTTGCTCCTTATCTCGGCCGGGTCCAAGAGCTACTAGTTGACTTCGAGTATTACACCATTACATGCATCCTTATAGAACAAAATGAAAAAGCCGAGTCACTGGCCATGCTGGCCAATTCTGGGGATGCGCAACAAATAGACTCTGTCCCAGTTAAAGTACTTAACATTCCAAGCATTGACATATGGAGATCGACTAAATCTTGGAGACGGAGCCAGAAAAGGAGTCATGGATGACTCCTATCAAAGACTATCTACAATGAGGGATCCTTCCTAGATGAAGGAATGAAAAACGATAGATCCTCCCCAAAGCTTCATGCTGCATCATCCAAGAAGGAGTCATGCATACAAAGGGTTGCGTTATTCCCCTGCTTTGGTGTATCACTCATGATGAAATCAAACGAGTCTTGAGAGAAGTCCATGAAGAAGAATGCGATGATCACACCAGAGGGCAAACTCTGACAAAGAAAATACCACGCTATGGGTATTACTGGCCAACTGTTAATCGAGATGCAGCTAATCACGCTAGACAATGCGAAAAGTGCTAGATGTTTGCAAAAATTCCGAGAGGACCGCTGACAGAAATTACTCAAATGGCCAGTCTATAGCCGTTTTCCACTTGGGGTATTTACATCATCAGCTTCTTGCCGATTCAAAAGGTGGTGCGAAATACGCCATCGTAGCAGTTTATTACTACACCAAACGGGATGAAGCGGAACTTTTAACTACGATCAGACAAAGAATATAATCAACTCCATTGTTTGGAACATCATCTGTCGTTTTGGCCTTCCACGAACCATTATAACTTATAATGGAACCCAATTCGACAGCACTAAATTTAAAGACTCTACTGTCGGCATCATATTGAAAAGAGATTTGTAGCAGTTGCTCGCCCTCAAGCAAATGGATAAGTTAAAGCTGTGAGAAAAATCATAAAGTCATTCTGAAGAAAGGTTGGGAAAAGGCTAGAGGCAAGTGGGTGGATGAACTCCTAGCATTATAGGCTTACAGATCCACCCACAAGTCCACGACTGGCCATATTCTATTCGCACTTGCTTAGGGCTCCGAGGCCGTTATCCCTGTAGAACTTGAAGTCCCCTCTCATAAAGTTGAAGCTGTGAGAAAAATCATAAAGTCATTCTGAAGATACATTGGGAAAAGGCTAGAGGCAAGTGGGTGGATGAATTCCTAGCATTATAGGCTTATAGATCCACCCACAAGTCCACGACTGGCCATATTCTATTCGCCCTAGCTTAGGGCTCTGAGGCCGTTATCCCTGTAGAACTTGAAGTCCCCTCTCATCGAATGACTTATTACAACCCTTATTTCATTATAAAATAATATATAAACAAGGAATTTCAATCCAATTGCAATTAAACTAGAAGGAATTGGTGACGACTCATGAGCGTACAAACCCATCTGAGAGCCAATGGCAAGAACATGCACCTGAACGTGCACGTGTATATTCAAAAAATTCGATTTCTTAAAATTGACAGAAATTGAATTTTCACCTAGAGCTCTTAAATAAAAGACTAAATCAGATAGCCAAAGCTTACTAGCCCTATAGAACCGGACAAATATAGCAACTAATGGAATACAATCCTGAATTTATACAATTGAAAATCGACCAAGCGTCATGACAATCAAAGAGGGATACAACACTTTGGAAAGATATGTCAACGGAAGGATAGCGACTATTCATGAAACTAGTTGGATTTCTTTCCAGCGACTCAAACTTGCTTCATTTCAAAGCACGTCATGTGCGCAACAAGATGTACTCTGGGGGCAAATGTTATTCGGCATTTTGACCCGGCTATATCCGAATTGACTGGACAAGTTAGACTCGACTGTCATCCAGGCCAGTACCCAGAGTGATGATTGTAGGGTCCAAAATTCAAGCATAGATGATAATATGAAGCAGAAGCATGAAAGCTCATGAATCCCCGAAGATGGATCATGTACGATCTATATTCAACACTATGGATCATATCGTATCGATTCCACAACTCAATTTTGCAGCGATGATTGGTCAATAGCTCAGAACATACACATGCTATCAACATGAAACTTGGAGTACAAGCTCTGTAAAACATATGGAGCACCCTCTATGGATCTCATTCCAATTGGAGGAAGTTGGAGGGATCAGCATAATTCCCTTTGGAGGGATCAGTAGAAATCAGAATTCAAGCAACACTACTTCATGGAAAATGCGATATCTCACAAACCATACGTCAAAATTGAACAAAATTTGGGAAGCAATTAGATAACCTCATGGGACACCACTCATAGTGATCACAGCCTATTTGGACACACTAATATGGATTGTTACCGATCCCTATTGTGGGCCCCAATGGGCCTGGAAATTTTTGGGTGGCCTTGTCATGGTCTCTCGAACCTTCTACCGAAATTTCAGTCTGATCCGTGCACGTTTTCCCTTATAAATACAGCATGCATGGCATCAGAATATGGACCCTTCTTTCTGCTGGAAAGGCTCTTCCATTTTTATTCTTTATTCTTGTACTAATAGAGCACAGCTGATCCAAACATTCTTGTAATCATAATCAAGTGCAAGATCAATAAAAATATAAAGTGGACGCAGGCCAAGATTGCCGAACCACTATAAAATTCTGTGTGTTCATTTATGATATTTTCTTTGTTTTAGTTTCATTCTTCATTTAATATCTACTAAGTTCTATTGGGTGTTGATACCCGTTTTTGGCGTCAACACATTTCAAAAAGAAAAAGAAATATCTACCCTTACAAAATCAATGGAGGCTTAATGACCATAATGGTGCTTTTAATTTGATTTTACTTATCCAGTTTAACATGGCATCACATAACAACAGGTATATAAGGGATCAACACATAACAATCAATCAACTTAAGTAAATATCCAAGTTAATTGTAATAGCAGAATGGTGTTTTGTTCTGCTAATAGATGTCATTTAGTTTTCCTAATCATATGGGGTAACTTAAGGGTAAGCGACACAAAAATCCCTTTTACTTGAAAAAGAAATAGTTTAAAGCAAAACTGATTATTTAAACTCAAAAATTTAAAATAAATTAGAACCCTTATTAATTAGAATCAAACCTTTATTAAATTGTAATTAAACTTTTATTTAAGTAATTAAACCTTAAATAAGCCTTTATTAAAACATAACTTAACTTTAATCAAAGATTAATTAATAAAACCTCTTTTTAAAATAATAATTAATTACTAATTATCTTAAATAAATAATTAAATAATAATTAATCCGCTTACTTGGAGGCCCAAAACTAACGGCTATGGATGCTGTAGTCATCCATAGATATTAATCCTCGGTGACCAAATACGGCGGTGTTAGATTCATTGATACACATACACACATGAATATGGAAAAAAATTTAAGATTCAAATTAAATCACATTCCATATCAAAACATTTCCAATTCATTACATAATCCCATATTCGCAAAGCACGTTCAGAGAAAATATATTTATTACAACAAACGCCAAGAGCGACATATGAAGATGCCCCATTGGATGATCAGAGTATATACAGGCAATATAACAACTTTGCCATTACAAACAACACAGCGGAATCAAAAGAAAAGAGAACTCTAAATAGCTATCATGCCTCCTGCACGTCTTTGGAAGCTTATTCGTTTTAAGAGGTACCTGAAAACCTCGACTCTCAAACTACTCAAAATCAATTGAGTACCCAAGAGTTTAAGTGGAAAACATAAACTTCGAGTCTGACATAAAGCCTGATATGAATAATAATCTACCATCTCAAATCATTTAGATATCCAATGAGACCACACCGCTTAGCGGAACGAGTTTCCCCTCACTAGTATCTCAAAACCTTTATAAAACCATATACTGTGCTCCTGCATCCACAACGGTTAAAACAATTCAAAACAATATAATATGATGATATGCAATACAAATGAATCAATTTTGGATTACCCGTCCGTATTCATTTTAGACTATCTGTCTCAATTATAGTTTCTAGGATTACTATTAACCTATTAGTTTTTATGGGCTGACTAATAACCAGTTAAACATTTAAGGACACCCTGTCTAATTACATAACTTTCATGGGATCGCTATGAACCTATTGGTAACTCCAATCTCTTACCCTTATCCTAGTTTTCATGGGTTGACTAGGAACCTATTGGTGAACCCAATATCCTTTCTTCTTACCCTAGTTTTCATGGGTTGACTAGGAACCTATTGACAACTGTCAATATTTCATCCGGATATAGTTTTCATGGGCTAACTACAAACCTACTAGTCCCTGCTAGTATCCAATCATAGTTTTTGTGGGCTTACTATTAACCTGTCTTTCTGACATCTTCTATTATACATAGTTTTTATGGGCTAACTATGAACCTGTCTATCCGACATCTTCTTTTATACATAGTTTTAATGGGCTAACTATGAACCTATTGGTCCCTGCCAATATCTTTTCCATACATAGTTTTCACGGGCTTACTGAGAACCTTTGGGCCCCTGCCAATATCATACGGTTTTCATGGGGTTACTGTAAACCTATTGGCCACTGCCAATATCCTTCTTTTATATTTTAGCATCCTATATTATGGTCTTCCCGACCTCCTAGATGCAATTCTTCACATTAAGGAGTTTATTCAATTTATATTTACTACTGGTTTAACCTAACGGGTTCTTCTACCCTTTATCCCCAAAATGCAGTTATGGGTCCATTATAAAGTGAATATAGTCATATTTGAAGAAGCAATATAATAACATAGCAATACCACTCCTGTGGGTTTAAAATAAAACAAGGTTAATCCCTTTAACTTGTTACTTTATCAAAGATAGCTTCTTCTTAAAACCATTATAAAAACTCCTTTAATATCGCCATGGGTTTTTCCTTTAAAAATAGAGTTTGTGTTATAAAACCTTTTGAAAGCATTTAACATCTGGCTAAAAATATTAGAAGGTTGGCGTCGAAACCCCTTTCGAAACCATCACCTTCGAAACCCCTAACCCCTTTCGAAAGCTATAGGAAGTGGCTTGAACTTATAAAACAAAATATCCTTTCGACATCATTGATGTCTTCAACACCATCAAAAGGTTAAAAACGACAGCAGGGTATCGACTAGGTCGGAACCCCTTCTTTTAAAACTAAGTAAAGGAACCCAATCGAAAGCAATCATAAGTTAATGGCAACCCTTTCAAAACCATTTTAAATCCTCATTCGAAACCAAATGCTTCGACTCTATCGAAGGCTAAATCAAAACAAAGGTAGGCGCTTTTTCTTTTAAAAACAAACCAAGGTTTCGACTCCTTCGGAAGCCATGCTTTCGACACCTTACCTTCCGCCTTCCTCCAGTCCACTTCGTACCATCATTGTGATACCTTGTGTATTGGTTTCGGCATAGTAGGTTTCGACTAAGATAAAGGCGGAGGCATCTGTGTCGAAAGGTGCTTTCTAAAGCAGGCAGAACTTATTTTCTGAGTAAGCCTGGTTTAGTTCTTTATAAAGTAAACTTTTCTCTGACTAACCTGCCACGTGTCAACACCAGATTAGTTGCCTTAACTTTTTCAAATTATTTTTCAAAAATAACTGCCGCTAATCCAGATCTAAACCATAGTTAAGTCAATCAATTAAGCCTTTCCAATTTTTGCAAAGAAGTCCCTCTTCCAAAACAATTTATTTTGCACAGCAAATCACTTTGGAAAAATCCCCAAAAATTCCAGAATTCACTTTAATCATGTTATCTAACATATCAAAATTCCAGACCCATATTCTCAATGTATTTTCCAAAATAAATTTATAAACCCAAATAACCATATTTTCCTTGGAAAATTCATAACAATCTTTCCATAGCTTGGAAATTATCAAAATTGAAACCCAACTCCAAAATCATGTTTCTCATAACATAAAATTTTCCCATGGCATTTAAACATCATTAAATCTCAGTTTTAACCTAAAACCGTATAAAAACTCTTTTAAACAATCTTGTTTAAATCAAATAAATCATGAATCAAGCATATCATCATCCAAGATATCATAAAAACGAATTTACCCTTAAATCCGAAAATATATGATTCAAAACAAAAATAGAGATGAAATTATTATTCACCTTGATCTAGACAAGGAGATTGGATTGAGATTGATTTCCCCTGAGCTTGATTTTCTAGTTTTAATTGTGGATTTCTTCTTCCTCTTAATGGCCGGTCGTTCCTCTATCTTTTAGTTTGCGTTTTAAAATGACGTGAATGGGAAGAAATGGTAGGAACAAAAATATACGTATGGGTAAGGGTCATTGGGAAGAAAATTCCAATTATACCCTTATGTTATTTGTTTAACCTAAAAACCCCATTCTTAAGCCCATTAATTTTATATTAGGCACAGCCTTAATTAATTAATTAATTCAAGTCTCAATCCCCTTATTACTTAACATTTACATTATTCTATTTAATTTATCTAATTAAATCTCCTGAATAATGTTATCAAAAATTAGGGGTGTTACACCATACTAAATATTTTGACTAATAGGATACTATTAGTGAAAATTGCTCTATTCCAAGGGCACACTGATAAGAAAAGCTCCAGGAGTTTAACTCGCTAAACTCCTACAGTCCAAAGGTATCAAATATCCATAACATATGTTCAACCTAATATCGCGCTGCTAAATGTGCCACGCCTACTCATGAAAGGAACAAAGTGTTACGATATCGAGTATAGCTCATGGCACAGACTGCTGGGTTGGTTGTATAGGGCTAGAAACTAAAACTAATACCATGCCTCGAGATGCGACCTCCACCGTTAAGCCACTAGGTCGAACAACTAGCATACAAGGTCAAGCTACCGAATACACTAACGAATATAACGAGTTATAAAATAACTCGTTTTCCCAAGATACTATTGATCACGAAGTGTTATAAACTTACCAAATAGCAACTACTAAAGTAATGACCATGTGTCCCATAACCACTTGGTGTTGCTAAACTAATCGCTATTAGTTAGTAAATTTCACTACCGAATACTCCATGTAAACAAGTCGTATAATTAAACAATAGAGTGATAAATAATGTCCCATGTTACAACTAAATTATTTATGTATATTTCTCATTTCGTAGAAAAAGCGATTAGATCAGAAAAAAAATCATATGTGCATGGAAGTAAACTTTTAACACACTTTCCTTAAAAAATACAACGATTTCCCAAATTCCTTAAAAACCCCACATTTTGATTTCATATAATATTGTGTATATATTTCATAAAATATAATTACTAAAATATGATAATTAAAAATTCCTTTAAACTAAGAATCGAATTCGTATGTAAAAGTATATTTTCATTCCAAAGAACTTCTTCACTTCCCAAATAATTATTTAAACCAATTAGAGAGTTAAGAATCAATTTAATATTAGTTTTTAACTCACTTAAAAACTTCCATAAACACACATTAAATGCCTTCCATAAACACAAAATTAGAACACAAATTAATTCAATAAAAATAATAAAATTATTTTTATCAAACTTTTATTCTTGCTCCATAAATCTCAGTCCAAAAACACACAAAAATGAGCAAGGAACATATCATAGTAATATACAAACGAATTAGCAAACGAAGCAATGCTCTTTGGGTCCAACCTAGAGCTTACTGCTCCAGATTTATGCCCAGATTCCATTGGATCAAATCGACCAGTCGACTAGTTGTGGCATTCCTGGAGTAGTAATGCTCCAGGTTGTGACCACTTTGATCAAAGGTAGATTTCTGACGACCTGAATGAATTTTTGCCTACTCCTATAGTTTCGAATCATATATAAACACCCAATTAAGCCTATGGTACTGTAAAGAGAAAATTGGATAGCACCTCCTCTGTATTTTGTTCCATTTACACTATCTAATGAATTTATATCAACAACATGAAACTAGTAATCAACAAAAACTACTATATTTTTGACATGCAACAATAGTTTAGGTGAAGTTGTGAGTTTAACTCAACTTATAGCCTTGATACAACTCTACCTTGCCTTCATCTTCAAGCTAGAACACTTTTTCCCAAATTCAAAACCCTAGAACTCGTATTACACAAATATACAAAAACAAAAAATATACTCAACAATCAAAAAACGAATTTAGAATTAGGTGTAGATAGGGTTGGAGAGTTTACCTTAATTTTACTGGACTTTTCAAAGTTGTATACGAATTTAGAATTGGGAATTTTCTTGAGGTTAGGGTTTGTGAATAAGGAGGAAAATGAGTTTTTGTTTACTGTCACAAGATAATGAACGTAATGTTCATTTTTTTAAGATAAGAAGAGAACAATATTCTCTTTTATACACAAATGGGCTGAATTTAATTTTAGCCCAAACCCAAAATCAAATAAAAGAATTAAACTCTTTTACACTCATTCTCTTACTTTTAAAACATTATTTCCCAATTGATTTACTTCTAAAAATTTATATAAAAATACTACAATATATTTTAATCTCTTTACTTTTCATTAAAAGGAAAGAAACATAATTTAAACAATTATTTTGACCTCCTTTTTAATATTTAAAACATGACAATGTTTCATATTCACTTAAAGACCAATACAACACTTTTATTGTTTTAGAACAAATAACTTGATTGTTACCGAAAATAAATTCACATAATATTTAGAGAAAATATTAACACATTTTTTTAAAGAGTTTTAAAATAAGAATTTACATCATTAAATTCCACTTACACAATAATTCCTCAAATTCACTATTAATAGGAAAATACACAATTTTAATCAACACAATATACTCTCTTAATTATAAATTCTAGAAATAAGTTATAATACTTCTAAAATTATTATTCAATCCTTTTAGAAAGATTATAACATGTTATTTTATGCAAACACCATTTTTAATCCAAATTTCTAACTTATAAGAAATCCCAAAAATCCAATTACACAAACTCCTTTATTATTAAATTTAAAACCTTACAATGGAATGGAAAATCAAACCTTACATGACTCAATTCAAAATGCATACTCTTCATTTAGAAGCCATTTTAAATACCAATTAAATTTTTATATTTGTCATATTGAAACAAAATCCTAATATTATTTTCAAAGTGGTTTCTACACCTTAAAATTTCCTTTATACTTTACAAAAGGTTTCCCACCAAAACTCCACACTTTTACTTATCAAAATAAATTCACTCAAGAAGATATAATTAAGACATTCCAATTTCACCTTAACTTAGAATTATTAATTCTAAAATAAATTATCTTCCTTTTAACAACACGAAATCTTCAAATTGCCTTATTAGAAATAATAGAAATCATAAATTTCCATTATTATTTGCCAAATAAGCATTATTAAATTCAAAACAAGGTACTGAATAAAGAGGGTTGTTACATGCATCCCTATGACTTATCCATAATTTAAATACTCTCCATATATATAATAGTCATCTCACCATTTCATAATTAAGGCCCTATAAGGAATCTTCCTTATTATACCTTAAAACATCAATTACTTTCCCGAGGTGGATCTAATGACAATTACTGCCTAATTACGCATTATTATGTTATAATTATACGTTTATTACGCTAATAGAAAATATTCGCACCTTATAAATTCTATGGGTGAGGTTCATATGCCCTAACCTAGCGTTAAATGTCAATTCTATTAACCATAATACTAATACAAATCATTTTTCTTCAAATTTCAAAGATTTCAATATCCATAACAATGGATTCTAATATTCGTAACAAGAATGAAATATTCATAACCAAAACTATAATAAATAGACTTATAAATAGAAATAGAAACCAAATTTATTACATCAATTAAATGGAATATCCTAAATAATAGGAATTGCAATTCTAACTTCATATTCTATTCAGCTCCTCTTTTCAAAGAGAAAAACGAAGTAATTTTTGTAGAATAAGTGGTGTAAATTATGAATCGAATTCTTACTCTAAACGTTTATTTTATTATAGAAAATTCACAATTTGAATCATAGAAGGAGGAGAAGTGGAAAAAACTATGAAATCATCAGAAATTGCAGAAATAATGTAAATTCCATCACATTAACAAAAATATTTGAGAATCTCCATCTAGAATTAACATTTCAAAATAAAAAGGAAATTTGAGGGATTTTATCTATTGAGTTTTCGCAATCCCAAAATCTCTAAGGCATATAGTCCATATATATATATATATATATATATATTAATCAATTACTAAAATAAAAATATGAAGATTTCCACTCACAGTTGGTCATTAGCTTTGCTTCTCTTTGGATTTGCAATGCCCATTATAATCTCCTTCATTTCTCTTCTTTTTGATATATACAACAAGGGATTTGTATATATATATATATATATTGGATTCAGAAAGGTTAAAGGAGAAGAGGGTTAGAAATTAAATAATAAACAAAGATAGATTAGGATTTCTTACTGGAAACCCTAATGGGGTTTTCTGAATCTAAGAAGAGATAAACAGACAGAGCTTCGCTGATGTTCCCAAAATATTTGTGAATAAAAGTGAGGGGTGTAGTGTCTTATTTATAGAGGTTAAAACACACCAGAACCGTAGGATGAAACTATGTTAAAACGGATAAATATAGAGCATCAAAATTAATAGAACCCTAGCCAACACAATCAGGTAGCGGTCGACCACCACTTATATACCGGTCAACCATTAAGGGTCGACCACTATGGTCTAAGGGTTTAACCGCTCCCCTTATATTTAGGAACGTTTGATTTTCCCATTGCTTAATTAATTTTATTCCCTAATTAACTTTTAACATTAATTGCTAACTTTAACGTTTACTTAACCCCCAAGTCTAATCACATTTAATTTTTAGAATTCAAACTTTAAATTTAAATACTCATTTGAATTTGAATTCGACCAAAATTAATTTAATTCTGAAAACTTTAAACGCTCATAACTTCTACGTTTGAGCTCTGTATTCAACATATGAAGGTATTTGCCCAAATGCAAAATGTGAAATATGTCATGGACTCCAGCCAACTCAGAAGTTTTCTTATTTTTCCCCATATTGGGAAAGGCCCAATAGATCTTGGTGCCAACTTTTCCAACTATCCAAACCTTACGACCTTCACACGCTGCCTAATCAACACTAACTTTCCAAAGTCTCACAATCCAAATCTAATCCGAGTAGAATTTGTCGGTGGCTTCTCACCCACAATTTGGCGATTTGTATGACCTCCTAAAAATTGCTTCAAAGGTGCCATAACAATCATCTATTGGTGACTACTACTAAATGTGAATTCTACTAAGGGTAAGTGCTGCTCCTAATGTCCTCCAAAGTCCCACAAGCAAGGTCTCAACAAATCCAACCAGTTCTCATCCATTTCTTCAGTTTGTCCGTCGATCTTCAGTCGGTAAGTGATGCTCAGATTTAACAGTTCCTAAAGCTACTAGCAAACTCCTCCAAAATTTGCTAGAATACTAAGGGTCCTTATCACTAATGTTGCAAACCACAACTCCATGAAGCTGTGTTGGAGATGTTGCTGTTTCATTGCTTCTAATGATAAATTCTACCACCTTCTTCTTCATCCTTGATTAATATGAAGTTCTCTTCACATTCCTATCCATTATCTTTTCTTCGAACGGTGATAATATATGAGCTAAATTTTAGTTTTTCCAAAATTCTAAAGTTAAGGATAGGAACACTCATTTACTTTAGGCTGCTAACTTAATTCCGTTATTAACTTCCAGTCTTACCTATGGTTTATTGCAAGTTAAGTGTCCCCTTAAAATTTCTCTAATTACTTTGCTTCCCAAGATATATATATATATATATATATCAAGTGTTTTAAGTCCCATTCATAAAGTCAACACAAGAATAAAACAGGTGTAACAACCCTGGTTTTGGTGATTACCTGCAATATTAAATTATAACGGTGGTTATTATTTAATATTGGAAAATAAAATAAATTAGAAATATAAATTTGTAAAATTGTTTATAATAAACAATGAGTTTTGGGAGAATAAAAATTAGATTAAGATTGTTTGGTTGAGATTTAAGTTGAATAAATTGTGAATAATGGGTATATGTTAATTTTGAGGTTAATAAATTAATTAAGTAATTTTGTTCAAAATTTATTTGTTGAAATAAATGTAAATTGTTGAAAATAAAGTTTTAAAAACTTTATTTTGCTAATTTGGGAGATATATGATCGTTTTATGGTTTTAATTTGAGTAAATGCAATGATTTTGTAAATTATTGATTTTAAAGGAGGTATTAGAAGTATTTATGTATTTTATAAATATAAAAGATGGAATTTTGTTTAAAATAATATTTTGATGTAAAAATTAAGTTTACATGGTTGTTGTATTTGTTTTAACAAGAAAACAATTTTTGTATAAATTTTTATGTTAAAAATGGTGTTTATGTAATAAAAAGTGTAAATGGTGTATTTAAGTAAAAATATGATTTTAATGATAGAAATTAACTTTTATAGCCATAATAATTTTATTTTGTTATGAAAACATTTTGGTTGACACAAACATTTGTTGAATAAATTTTGTTTGGTTTAAATATGAGAATATATTGAGAATAAAGTGTGAAAACATAAATACTTAGTGAAATTTTCACTAAGTATGTTTATTGGGCTAATGGGTAGAGGTTGAAGTCCAATATCAGTTTCTAGAATACTCAGGAGAAAGAAACGAACATAAGTTTCTTTCTCAATTTTCTTCTTCTCTAGAAAACTTACGGTAAAAGAGATACTGGCTTTCCTCTTTCAAAATTAAAAATTTTGCTTCTATCTTGCCGAAATTAAAGATAAAATTTACAAAGCAAAAAAAAGAACAGGTAATCAAACCCAATATCCCAAATTATTTCATCAAAATCTTGATTTTGAAAAGAGATTGTATGCAACTGTATCTCCTTCTTCTGCATGTTCTGTTTTCAGCTTCTACAGGTTATTAAGAGCGCTCCTTTGCACCCAAAAGCTATCAACCTGCCTCAGAAATTGCTCTTTATCCTTGCTAAAATGAGTATCCTCACACATTCTAGCTTGTTTAGGTTTCGTAATGATAAATTGGGGTTTAATTTGCAAATTCGTGTGTTGTAACTTGATTTTCTAAGCTGCTGCAAACATGGCCTGAGTCCATGTTTGAGACAGCGTATCTCTTTCATTTCCTATCGAAATTCACCGATTCTTTTTTTATTTGAAATTTAAAGTGTTCTACTATGTTCATACCAATTTTCAGATCAGTCTGATATCGTTTAGTCATCTGTTTCATGCCTGTAAGTTGAACCCGAGATGGTTTTCAGGCCTAGGCACATTCCCGTTTCTGAGCTGGTGCAAACATGGCCTGAGTCCATGTTTGAGACAGCATAACTCTTTCATTTCCTGTCGGAATTCATCGATTCTTTTTTTATTTGAAAGTTAGAGTGTTCTAATATGGGCATACCAATTTTAATGTCAATCTGAGGTCGTTTGGTCATCTGTTTCATGCCTGTAAGTTGATCCCAAGAGGGTTTTCAGACCTGGGCAGAATTCAACATGGCCTGAGCCCATGTTTGAAATTTCATATCTTTATCATTTTAGGTCGAAATTAAGTGAACCTTTTTCCAGTTCATAGATATATTGTTCTACTTTGTGTGTATCAAATTTCAGACCATTCCAAGGTTATTAAGCCATTCAAATTATGTCTGAAAGTTGAACCCGGAGAAGATTTCAGACTGGGTGTCGACCTGTACATATTTTTGTTGCCTTTTTCTTTTTGTTTTGCACTGTTTTGCTTATTGTTCCAAGCGATTTTTCCAGCATGTTCTTGTATTATTTTGAGATGTTTTTGAAGGCTCTAACCTATCAATAGGTAAGCCAATAATTTTAGTTGATCCGAACTCCGGATTGATGAATTTTCAAGACAATTTCATATGTTGATTTTCAACGTTTTCTACGTTATCTTTCGTTTTCAAACACAAGCTTTCTAAAATGATTTTGGAAGGGTTTTTATAATTAAAATGGCTTTGAAATAAATATTTTACAATATTTATAAATTATTTTTAAAGCTATTAATATATATATATATATATATAAAGAGAATTTAGAAGGAAATGTTTTCAAATTGATTTCAAAAGTCGTTTTAAAAAGTAGTTTTCTTAAAGTGAATTATTTTCTATATAAAGTACAAGTTTTTACACCTTTTCAATAGGATGTGATTGAGATGGCCATTCTTTGGTGTATTTTGAGTTTATACTCTCCTTTCTAGAGCTATTTGTGATGGCCTTATTTTGGTAATTATTTGAGATTTTCGATCTCCTAATTAGGAGTTATAGATGATGAAGCCATTAAATTGGCTAATGTTTATGCCGATGATATGAGGCGAGTTATGAGATTTTTGAGATTTAAATGTTGTTGTTTTCTAGTGTGGCATTGACTAGTAGTTAGTAAACTGTTAAGTAAGAACGTGTGGTATGGGAAGCACTGTTAACACTTTTCGGATTTCTATCTGAGAGTTTGTGACACATTCACGAGTTATGCTAGTACTATAGACCTTCGGGTCATCACGAGGAATATGTGGCTTCGGTCATCACGAGTTTATGTGACTTCGGTCATCACGAGTTATATGACTTCGGTCACCACGAGTATGACCTTCGGGTCCATGAGATAGGTACCTAATATATAGTACTAGACACGAGTTTAGCATGTGCAGCATTGCTTTGGCATGCAATCAGGGATTTGGACCCAATCCGAGCTATTTTCGGAGTTTTGAGTTTATTTATGATTTCACCATTTTTGAGATGATTGTTTTATTTATTTATAGCCTAGAGCTATATGAGGATTTATTTATATATGGTGATTTCATTTATGAAGTTTTGAACTTTTAATTGAGTTCCACGAGTATGAGATTTCAGAGATTTTTGTGTTTCCTTCTATGGATTTATGTGATTGTTTATTTGCTCTTATATTATGAGTAACCTTTAAAGTAGAAAACATTTATATTGAGTTGAAGTTGTTCATGAGATAACCTTAAGACATTATACTATTTCCAACACTTGGATTGTGAGAAGAACTTTGTTTATATCATTCCTTTTTTATTAATGGAATGTTTCCCTTATGAGACTTATATCCTATTATCAATTGCTAATTATCTTGTTCAAGTTAGACTAACCCGTGTATTTATTACTCGGGTCAGACCGAGTTGCAGGTTAGGTCTCTTGGTTTTGCTTAGCTGTTATCTATGGACCCTTCTATCGACTCTTTTAGACTATATGCATAGTTTTATGTAATGTCTTTTGTTGTGTACTTGGCTATGTATATTCTTTTGTAGGAGATATGATGTATGTATATATTGTGGATTGTATCGTCAACCACATATGACACTCTGTATTGTACCTGATGTATATGTATATATATCTGACTGTGTTTGCTGTTCTGTGATCTACGTTTATTATTGTTATCGTGTTTTGTTCTGAATCGATCCTGTAGCCACCATAGTATTGTAATAGATAAGAATTAAGTATGTCGAACCACTTAAGAATGAAAATGAAAAATGAAAAAAAGTGAGCACTTTATTGACATACTTAATGCTTGTTTAATACAAAACTATGATGGTCGCTCCTAAATAGCCTTATTCTCTGCACTAGTGGACAGTATTACCTAGTAATACTCTTTGTTAGTGTAGGTCTTGGGTGGGGCTTCACAACAGGGATATATCCTATACCACATCATACACTTTTGCAATAACTAAGGGAGACAACTAGCGACAAAAACTAAAGAATTCCAAAAGAAAATTTTGCTAGAAGCCGCCATTTATTATCAAGTGGTATAAATGGTGTTGAGGTCCTAACATTCCCTACTAAAATAAGATGTGTATTTCTAATATGCCATTCATTGTACCCATTTTCTTCATTTCCCCTTTTGGTTTCTATAAATGTGGTCCATTCATTTCCTCAATTAATATATCCATAGCAGTTGATCATTAGTGTCAAAATTGGACCATTTCCAACCAATCCTTCTTTAGTCCCTTTAACCTTCTTCAGGTTTCCAAAATCCATCCACTACTCAAATTTCTTCCACAAATGCCATATCAAGTTCCCTTAATCAGTCCCTATTTAATTCCCTTTTTCCTCTCATTAATTACCAATTTATTGCCCGTTAAATTTGTAATTAATGTCCACAAATCATAATCTATTAACTACTGATATGCATATAGTCATAGTCTATGTTATTTATGTATATTTCAATCATCAAGCGTGGCTATACGTATACATATTTCCAACTACTAATTTCTACAACTAGAATACTCATTTTCATATTTTAATTTATCCAAGCTATCCTTCTAAAAAGATTACCGTCATAATTTCTCATAAATAAACCATAAGTGAGATTTTTGCTTTGTTTGAAATTACAAGGAATTATTTCCTTTTATTTTATTGAAATAGACAATGTAAACTACAAAAAAGAATATCCATCTCTTACACATCTCTTTCCTTTTTAGTTTATTCCTTGTTACTTCAAACAATGTATTTTTATACATATTTTAGAATAGGATATTTTATGGAAATTACACGGAAACTGCTCTAAAATTAAAATATATAAATTGGTACTCTACGGGCAACCTAATTTACAACCTAATTACAGATCTGGAATATCTTAACAACTTTACCACCTTCTTCAAATTAAGGATTGGGACCGATTTCAAATTTCCAAATCAAGTTGTACGTTCTATTACTATTTTATCCCTATCCCAAAACCTTAATCTGTCCTGCCTAGGTTGTGATCCTTATCTACTCCATAAATATTATTCTTCATATAACCAGAATTTTAGAAATCATATAAATAGTTTTAAATAAACTTATTTTAGAATCAGCATTTATTACCTCATTTCTTATAAAACTTAAAATTTCACAAACATGAAGTACCAAACTCAAAATCTCCATCTTTGAAATTATGAGCTTAGAAACTTTTACTAAGAATTCAAAATTCTTATTTCCAAATAGGAGCAAAATAATTTCTCCTTTTAAAACTTTCTTCATCAAAGGTTTATCTCTTTAAAAGTTAGACTTTCAACTCATAGAATTCAAAGACCACTTGGATTTCAAAAAGAAACTCTCAAAAACTTCCCTTTTTAATGAATTACTAAAATAAAGACTTACTCCTTTTAAAATAGGATCTTTAACATAAAACATTCAAAATCTCAATTATCATTTTAGAATAATAAATTAGACCATTATTATTCCAAAGAGTTTTCCAGTTACATGAGTTATCATTTCCAAAATAATAGTTTTTCCTTAATTACCATTTCAAAATAATAGTATCTCATTCTAAAATATAGATTAATATATATTGCCTTATTACTCAAAATATATCATTATTTGACAAAGTATTTTTTGTAACTTTGTTTAAAAGTCTTAAAATCTCTTGCAATCCTTTTCTTATCCATTACAATAATATTCTCATTCAAAACAAGTTCTGAATTTGAATAGGAAAAACATAAATATAAAATTATCATCTTTATATAAATGCTTTTCCACATTACAAAAATATCCAACTCATTTATTATTACCACCATTTAAATTGCCAAAATCACCTTATATAACCTTAAACGATGGAAAAATGGAGTAGACAAAGATAACTCCTATCTAATTCCTATTACTCCTCTTCTAATCCTTTATTATTGGATTAAAATTCTCAGTTCTATCGCTACCTAAATTCAGCTATCATTCTTCGCATTTCCCTATATAGGAATGTTCCTCCTATCTATCTTATCGGACATTCTTAACCTTCTAACCTTTCTATCCTATGATGACCAAGTACCTTTTCCATTTGTACACCATTTCAAAAGAAATTTAAGGAAAAGAACCTCTAATTTTATAAGGTAGGAAAAATCATGCATTTCTCAAAAGAAAAATCCCTTATTAAAAATCTTTGGAGCAAAAACTATTGCCTCAATAATTTAAACTAAGAAATTTAACAATGGAAAATCCCTTTAAGTTAGAACTTTCAAACTCAACTATTTATAAATTATAAATCTCCAAATTTCCTTGCTCGTTTCAAATAACAGCTTCCAAATTCTTAAAATAGAAGAATTCATAAAAATAGGAGAATCTAAAAATGAAGGATCAAAAAGTTGAAAAATGTTAATTCAACAAATTCTAAATTGAAAATTTAACAAATGAGAATCTTCGCTTATTTTTCAACTTTTCAAGTAATTAAAAATCACCCATCATTTTCTTTTTAAAATGTTTGACCATCTCTTTCTAAACTTTTTTGCAAATGGTAGTATATTTCCAAAGCTATCAAAAATCGCTTTCCATCAAAAAATTTCAACATACAACACATACCATTTCACTTAATAATCTTTTGTAAAAGCTCATTCAAAACTTTCAAGGAGTTTTCAAAAAATCCTTTTACCACTTTCTTTCTTAAGGGGTAGGATTTTAAAAAATTTCTGTGATTGTTCTTCCTTTTGAACTCCCCATTCAATCATCTTAAAAATCCAGTTATCTCTGTGGTGATTAATGTACCCCTTCTTACGAAAGCTTGTTTCATTGCTACATTCCATACTTCCATTATGAATAGCCTTATAACATCTAACTATTACCTAAGGTGTATACTTACTACTCTCATAAATGTTAATTTTTCCATATTAAATGGTTGATATCTTAACGGATGTTTCCTAAAGACATTTATTTGCCTATTCAACTTTACCTATTTAAATTCTTCCTTATATTCCCATAATTACCATAATGGTCTCTTAAATCTATTTAGTTTCATGTAATTCCTAACTTAATACTCATTCATTATCAATTAAAATTTTGAGTTACTATCTTTCCTTGTACGATTCCTATCCCTATTATTTAATATGCCTATAGGGTCCACAATGATAAGGAAGTCTGGGTCCAACAAAGAAGTATAAATTCAACTCATAGTTGCTTCGCACACCCTTTTAAAATATGGTAGCAACTACTTCTACAGTTGAAATTTATAGAGTCAAACATAAATTCAAAATATGTACACACACACACATATATATAATAAGGTTATTGAAAAATATTTTTAAAAATAACAAATACACCACCCATACATATATTTTACCCCGTTGATTGGGTAACCTAAGCTTCGATACCAAATGCAACAGACCGCCCCAAAACAGACATAAATTTCGACCTAGAAAAAGCCTATCGAAAATTAGGCCCATTGCAAAGCTGGCTATTGGTTGGTAAAATGAAAAACTATACAGAGCTATCTATCTATTCTTTTAAAGCTCATAGTGGAAGGAATAGAACATAATAACAATAATAGTTACCATTCATTTCAAATATCATAATACATAACAAGAACCGTTACAACATTTTGTTCAAAAATACATTTTTTGGGTACAATAGAAAATAATACAAAAGGATAGATAGTAACTGCCACAAGTTTCACTCTTGCAATCTTCAAGCTTCATCAACTCCTTCTCTAACCTATGTTGTAATGAGGAGGAAGTCAGAACAACTGTCTGGTGAATAAAAACATCGACTCTTACCATTTCAATGCTTGGGCGGTATATTTCAAAATAAGAATATGTCTGCGTATATAAAACCATTTAATACTTCTTATAAGGAGAGGAGGCATGTCCACAATCAACCACTTAATACCTTCCATTTCCGAATCAGGTTTCTAAATCCCATAACTCAAATCCCCCATCATAAATATCTAATAATGCGAGAGATAGTGCCCAAGTCACTTAACACATTTTATTGGAAAATAGGCAAACTCTGGCCATTTATGACCTCAATTGAGGCACACCCCATCATTTAATACCTATTCTCAAGGTGGACTCCTCAATGGTAACTATCTAGCTGACATCATACGGAATCTCTCGAGCCATTTGATACTTCTTTATGGAAATGTGGACCCTCAATTAGTCACTTAATACCTTATCCCAAAGTGGACCCATATCGGGAAACCACCTCACGTGCCTAATACCTAGCCCCGTAGCCATTGAATACTTCATTAAATGAAAAGAGGCAAGCCCTAAAACAACCACTTAATATCTCAAGACCGTAAAGCAGAGCCTTCTACTTATGGCCTATACTCATAATGACGTCTCACATTAGTCCGACTTTTCATAACTGGTAGCCAGATTAACCGGGCAGATTTACCCTATAGAATTGGGGACTAACCTCACATCATCACAAATATTTATCATTGAAGATGTCTAACATCAATAGAAAGTGTACACAATTGCTGGTAGCCTCAAAATGATGGGCAGACTTCTATCGTGCAACTCTAATGACCTTGCATCCCTATGACTTAGCCATAATTTAAATACTCTCCATACATATAATACTCATCTCGCCGTTCATAATTAAGGCCCTGTAAGGAATCTTCCTTCTTACGCCTTAAAACATCAATTACTGACCTAAGGGGGATTTAATCACAATTATCACCGAATTAACTGTGCAATCATATGTCATAATTATACATTTATTACACTAATAGAAATAGTATATATTTGTGCCTAATAAATTCTAAGCGTGCAGTTCATACGTCCTAAACTAGCATTAAATGTCAATTCTTTTAACCATAATACTAATACAAGTCCTTTTTCTTCAGATTTCCAAGATTTCAATATCCATAACAATGGATTATAATATTCATAACAAGGATGAAACATCCACAACCAAAACTGCAATAAATAGATTTGTAAATAGAAATAGAAACCCAATTTATTACATCAATTAAATGGAATATTCTAAATAATAGGAATTGCAATTCTAACTTCATATTTTATTCAACTCCTCTTTTCAAAGAGATAAATGAAGTAATTTTTGTTGAATAAGTGTTGTAAACTACGAATAGAATGTATACTCTAAACCTTTATTTTATTATTGAAAACACACAATTTGAATCAAAGAAGGAGAAGTGAAATAGACTATGAAATCATCAGGAATTGCAGAAACAATATAAATTCCATCAAGTTAACATAAATAATTGAGAATCGCCATCTAGAATTGACATTTCAAAATAAAAAGGAATTTTGGGGGATTTTATCTATTTTGTTTTTGGAATTCCAAAATCCCTAAAGCATATTCAAATCAATAGATATATACTAATGAATTACTGAAATAAAAATACTAAGGTTTCCACTCACAATTGGTCCTTAGCTTTGTTTCTCTTTGAATTTGCAACGCCCATTATAATCTTCTTTAGATCCTTTTTTTATATATACAACAAGGGATTTATATTTACATTAGATCCAAAAAGGTTGGAGGAGAAGAGGGTTAGAAATTAAATAATAAACAAAGATAGACTAGGATTTATTACCTGAAATCCTAATGGGTTTCTTGAATCTAAGAAGAGATAAACTGACAGAGCTTTACTGATGTTCCTAAAATATTTATGAATAAAAGTGAGGGGTATAGGGTCTTATTTATAGAGGTTACAATGCACCAGAACCGTAGGATAAAAATAGGTTAAAATGGATAAATCTGGAGCTTAAAAATTAATAAAACCCTAGCTGCCACCATTAGGTAGTGGCCGACCATCATCTATAGACCGGTCGACCATTAAGGGTCGACCGCTATGGTCTAGGGGGTCGACTGCTCTTCTTATATTTAGGAACGTTTTATTTTTTCGTTGCTTAATTAATTTTATTCCCTAATTAACTTTTAACATTAATTGCTAACTTTAACGTTTACTTAACCCCTAAGTCTAATCACAATTAATTTTTGGAATTCAAACTTTAAATTTAAATACTCATTTGAATTTGAATTCGAACTAAATTAATTTAAATCTAAAAACTTCAAATGCTCGTAACTTCTTCGTTTGAGCTCCGTTTTCAGTATATTATATATAGAAATAGATCAAAAAATTTCCATGAACACAATGGAATAACTTTCGTGGTCAAATTCCAACTTTTGTAAAATTTCCATTTTTATCACTAACCTAATTAATTGAATTTCTCATAATTTACTTATTTAATTAGGGTTGATTTGACGAGGTGTTATAGAATATTTATTGTGGAGCACTTCGATGACCTTATAGCGACACCATGCTTCGATGATCATGTTGAAAGGGGACTCCCTCCGTTTTAGTAACTCAGGACGTGAGTGAGCTCTTTGATGGTGGAAGGACGTTGGAACTAGTTCATAAATAGCACTTATAAGGAGCTAAGTAAGGCATATCCATTAGGATGAACTTAGATTGGGGCGAGCTCGAGCTCTTGGGGGAACATACACATGAATGGATCGAAAGGTGGTATAGTGCCGTCTAAGAACATATAGCTATTGCACGGCATATATCTCATTGGAGTATTGCATGGCCGTTGAATTTGCCTTGGAAGTAGGACATGATCCTAAGAAATTCCATGTTGTCGACATATGATCTAGAGAATCTTAGTGGCTAGAATTATTGGCATCTGCTCTAGGGGATCATCCAAAATCCTTAAGCCCATATGGACATTAATAGGAGGAGGCTAATCCTGGATCAGCTCTGCTAGTACTATCATTCCTTATAACTCAACAGTGAGTGAACGCCAAAGTCCAAAAGGCATGGAAGTCTAGCCTAAGCTGTTGTAGATCCATCTTTAGGAGGAGTTGATGGCCCATCACTAACGTTGAATTTTAGGAGCATGACGAGTCATTCTGGACAAGAAAACTTGGTGTTCAACATGCTTGGGTATGTTTATTTGAAATTCTATTTTAAGTGTGAACCCATGTGACTGGGGCTCAGAGTCCAACAAATGTCGATGTGTGCTGACCAATCTGATTCTAAACGTCGACCGAGGCAATTGAAGGTGTCAATCTAAATGGTGTGAGTCTCATGCCTTGCACACGAAGAATAGATCATCCTATGTAAAATAGCCCATTCATGCTGGAAAATGAGCAAAATCACACGATGCAACTGTGCATCGAATATTACTCGTTTGTGTTGGATAACTGATAATGAAACCGCTATCCGAAGCAACATAAAGTTTCATTTTAAAAGAACATAGAAAGTATAGTAGTTGGAGAAATAATGCAATGGAATCATTCTAAAGACGGAGTGCATTCGACATGATCATTTCTTGAAAGGGAACCGTCTTATCAAAATTCTAGGAGATGATTGGCAATCAATTGAATTCCAATGGAAAATTTTCCTAAGTATTTGGAAATTTGTCAACCTCAAGAGATAGTAAGGTGGAAATTACTTGGGAAGGGTTCAAAGCATGCGTTGAGACAACTGGGAGTTCACAATCAATCTTATACTATAAAGCATGCTCCAAGCTATTTTGATTCAGACCTTTAAACCAACCCGAGCCTTAACAAGGCTAAAGTTTTATAGTTAACTTAATCACCAATCAAGCCCTAATTCATCTTTGGTCGGGAACAACTGCCAGCAAAGCCAACTGCGATTCTACAGCCACCATGGTACGACCACGATGCCACCATCACCAAGAGCTAACCTTACTAACTTCAGATCTAGATTTAAAAGTAAGAGAATTCGATGTCGAGCTCTTCAAGCAAAGCAACAACGATCAGATTTGAGATTTGGTGGTAGTGGTGAAGCGAGGAAGGCATTGGTAGCAAAAAGTCAGTGGAAAATGGTTGCAAAGCAGGGAATTGATTCACTCGAAATCGGCATTGTGTAGACAAGTCAAAGTAATCGAGAATTGAAGGTATGAAGGAAAAAAATGCTAAGTAGTTAGCTTATATGGCACTACCAATATGACCAAATAGTTCTACTCGGTACTGATCAAAACATCTCGGTGCTGCACTGAATTTCTACCCGAGAATGAAAGAAAAATGCAAGGAAAGGAAGGAGGGAAGTAGTCCTTACATGATCAGGGAGTGGAACGATCTCCCGAGTGTAGATCTTGTCTTTAGCACAAAGAATAGAATTTCTACTATAAAAAGAAGTTAAATGGATATCCATGGAATAGAGACAACGCTTTGAAGCAACCCTTGGATAACCGACATACGTATATGGATGATGATATATGTTTGTCTTGTTCTAGAGCATGCTTTGTTTCCAATAGAAGCATACTCTGGGGGAAAGTGCTATCAGGCTTTTTAATTAAGTAGCTTTCAAATGAACCTAGACCTCAGGATGTAGACGAAATGATTCAAAGACTTAGGATCATGCTTGGAAGGACAATAGAAGAAAGCCGAAGAAGTTGGATAAAATATGGAGCAAAGGAAAGAACTCGGTACTGTTCACTTTCTGGTCGGTATGAGCACTTTTTGTTCCTTCTATGGGACTCTGGAGCTATGACATATGGATGGTTGACTTGAGTGACCAACTCGAATTGCATTTTTGAAGGAATTGGCAAACAACTCCAAGGAAGTTCTAAAGAAAAGAAGACCAGTACTAGAAATATTAGAACCTCGTGGAAACAACATAATTTCTAAGGAAAAATGCTTAGAGCATGATGGATCAAAGATATAAGGCCAAAGGAAGGAAGATGGAGCAACCTTCCCCTATAAATTTTGGTCGGTACTAACTACTTCTGGTCGGTATCGAGATTAATTTTTGGCTCTAAGGATTTTGACTTCCTCTTATACAATCTAAGATCTGAAGTCAGACCTGGTATACTGAGATCTGGCTATTCTTTTGGACGATTTCCCTATAAATACAACATATATAACATTCGGAAAAGGACTTTTAGTGCTTGCTTTTTTATCTTCTATCTCTACTCGTCTCTAGTCACTAAGGAAGTTACTCTAGGCCATTTTAGACTGTTAGCCCGGCCAAAGCCTTGTACTTGTGACTAAAATCCATAATCAATAACATTACAGTGGATAGGCCATAGGTTTACCGAACCACTTTAAAAACTCTCTGTTTTATTTACTATTTTGGCTAAATTTCTTACTTTCAATTCGTTTTTGGGTGTTGTGCCATTTCATGGCTCAACAACTATTAGTATTTGATAAAATGTGTATATATAAAATGATACGCATACGTGTATTGATATACGGTAGTGATAGAATATTTAAATTTGATTTTAATGGAACAAATACTATACGGGCTTGGAAATTTTTAAGACCCATTTTACTCATACTATGGCTAGCTAGGGTGGGGGTAGGAAGGAAGAGTTTCGATTTGAACCGAAAAGGTTAAAGAATAATTAAGGGAAGGTCAATCATTTCCTAGTCTTTAATTATCTTTTATTGCCTCTTTTTAAGATTTCATTAATCAGTTTTTTTCTCATTTCTATCCATCTTTCATAGTCTAATTTTCGTGGCTTACCTAATCTTAAAAAAAATAGAAAATCAAAATCAAAACAAAAGGTGATTATTGCCTCTTGATTCCTACAAGATCCAAGGATCGATTCAATTGAATCTAGGAGCACTAATTCACCATTCAACATGCAACTGTTGGCTACATCCTAAGGTAGTATTCCAACTTGATATATTTATGCGTTTCTCTTGTCCACATGTTTTAGACTCTATATGCCTTATCTCATTTATTTGACTATTCATCTTGAAATACGTAATTCAAATGCTTTTTGTCCATTTAATTTAATAGCATGTTTATTATGATGATTTGATTCAGATGCACTTTTGTTCTATATCTCCATTTACTATATGTTTATCATGATTAATATACTTTAGATCCTCTGTCTCATTATATTATTTGTTGTTGTTCTCTACATAATTTAGATCTGAATGCTTGTATCATGAATTTACTTATGCCTAAGTTGTTTGCTTCTCTTATTTTTGGAAACTTAAAAAAAAAACTAATTCCGATTGAAAAACTACCTTATAATTTCACAACATTTGCATGTACAATTATAAATAAACTATATAAGTTAATTATTTAAACTTTCCTTGAAAATTAATTTTTTATGCTATATGGGTGATGTTTTGAATATACCTAATTTAGACATATTTTACATAAGAATAAAAGTTTCAACCTAGAATTCATAAATGGAATTTTTCGTAAAATCCTAAACCATTTATTTTCTTTCTATATTTAAAGTCTTTGCATAAATTCTAATTCTTCTATTTCCTTTCCAAATTAAAAGTGTTTAAATTGTTATCATTAATATGCATGTAGAATAAATTAAATGTTTTGTACATGATTTGTTTCTAAATTTAAAATATTACTTGCAATTATTTATATATATGGAAATATATATATGTGTATGCTAGTTTAACTTAAATTCATAAAATGAACTTCAGTGTAAAACTATAAAATTTAATCTTCGCCACTTATCTATTTGAAATTAAATTCATTACTTTTAACTTTAAATTTCAAAACAAAACAGTCAAATTTAATCACAATACACACATATGTACATTCATATATATCCATTTGTCCATGTATATATATATATATATAAAATTTTAAATCAAAGCTTTAAACAAAAAAGTATATGTAAAGGGAAAATAAGTCTATTGCGGTGTAACTCCCAATACCTACATATGGTTACATTAACTATGTATTATCCGTAGCACATGCACTTTACACAAACAAGTGTATTTTATACACTTACAAACTAAAACTTAATAAAAAAACATTTTTTAACAAATTAAATAAAATAAAGATTTATTTAAAATATTTTATATAGCATCTAAAGTTCATTTAGACTTCATTGGCCCAATAAAGATCTGTAATGTTTTTTTTTAAATTCACCCATTTAACCTGCTTCCGATTGGCCTAGTTTTTTCAATGGTATCCCAATCCAATAGTCTATGCAGTTTAAAATTAGCGATGTTAGGATAACTGATTAAAACCTACCCATTTCAAGTGGTGTCAAAAAAGGAAGTGTCGAAGGTTGGAGTTTGGGTAATCAGTTACTCTACCCTACATGACTACACGTCTGACCGAATGATAAAGTATGTCCAAAGGTTATCCTTAATATAAAGGCTCAAATTGATTTTGGGTCTTGGACTAAATTTTCAAAAGTGGAAAATAGGCACAAGGACAAACTTTGAAAAAAAATTAGGCTGAAGGACAACAAGTTTCATCTTTAGGTTGAAGGACAAACTTTGAAAAAAAAATTAGACTGAAGGACAATGCTAAATATAGCTAGCATTTTGTACACTGTAAAACTGAATATAATGCTAGTTATAACTAGCATTTTGTACAGTGTAAATACTGAATATAATGCTAGTTATAATTAGCATTGTCCTTCAGTCTAATTTTCTTCCAAAGTTTGTCCTTCAGTTCAAAAATGAAACTTGGTGTCCTTCAGCCTAATTATTTTTTCAAAGTTTATCCCTATTCCTAATTCCCTCTTTTCAATATATGCTTTGAAAATTCTAAAAATTATATTTTAAATTTAAAGTTAAATTTAGAATATGACATGGTATAAACTTTTCAAAATTGTTTTTGAAAGTTAATATATTCATTTCAAAATTTTCACCTTCATAATTTGACTAACTAATCAAATAAGTACAAAATTAGTTAAAAGTTAATTAATTAAATTAAAACATATATAATGATATGTATATATTTATCGTAAAATGTACAAAGTAAATGAAGATGAAATTTTGAATTTAACTTATATTATCTTAAATTAAAAAAAATTCTAATTAATAAATAATATACTTGTATAATGATGTGCGTACATAATTACTATGAATGTTATAGTCCATATTCCCCTTTAAATTCTTAAGGATGAATGAAGTAAAATTAAGTGGTTGAAATTTAAATTGAAAATTAAAGTGTTGTTTAAGAATAATTAATTAATTTAATTTAATATCATTTTAATAATAAAATTATATAAAATTGAACATAAAATTAAATTTGATTTAATTAAATAGAGTGGAACTATAAGAAATCCAAACTAGATTTAAAAAATAAATACATACGTATTATACGTATACCATGATTTCTTAGATGTTTGACACTTGTCACGAGGATGTTTCATAGGAAATACATTATTCCTAACACTTAATATCACTCAAGTATATAATATATATATATAAGATTATGGATCTTTAATATATAAGTTGTGCTCTACCATTTATATATTAACAAATTGCTTGAATACACTTTAACTGTTGATATTCCAAGTTAGAGATGTTATGTGTAGCATTATTAGTATATTCACTAGATAAGGTAAGATACATGCACGTATTTGTTGATATTCCTCAAGGTACGTGCATAACATTAGTCCATCATATAATGATAGGTACGAGTGACTAATCTCTTTCAATTTGTCAATATTTTTCATGGTCGAGATGAGATTAAGACAAGGGCCATGGGTTAGAAGTTGTATATGATACAAATAATAAGGAGTTATTCATTGCATGTGTGTCTATGATTTGTTGGTATTTCTCATTAGCAGAATTCCAAGGCATACTATGTACCACTCCATGATTTTATGACAATGAATTAAAGGGAAATTTAATAAATAAGTAATATGCTAAAACATATAACTTTTGCAAACGTCAGAATTTGACTGCGAAACCTATACCATTGTGTTCATAGTGATTCTCTAATTAATTTCAGAATCGGAAATAATTATATATGTAATTAAGGAATAAGAATAATTAACTAATGTTAGTTAGCATCAGTTAAATTTAATGAATAGTTAACGTTAACTTAAATGTAAAGAAAGTTATAATGGGAAGAAAATAATATCAATGATTTAATAAAGAAATAAAATTAAACAAATCAGAACGGTAAATAAATCACCATTGAAAATACACAACGGTCGACCGTTGACACACCAAGCTCGACCGGTAGTGGTCGACCCTTGGACTTGAGTGGTAGACCATTGCCTACATTATATCATGAATTTTGTACAGCTAATGAACAAAGGAGATGGACTATAATATTTTACTTGCTTCCAAAATAAATGAGGGCGTCCAAGATAAAGCTAAAGATTTCTTAGGTTAAATCTAACGCTCCAAATCAATCCCTAAACCCTATAAATTAACAACTAACCTAACCCTAATTCATTTAGAAAATTTACAACATACTGAAACTCTACCATTTTCTCTTTTCTTCCAAATTCTAAAAGTAAAATATTATATTATATATATGTATATAAACGGAGAAAAGCGAAAAATAAGAGAAGAGAAGAGTAGAAGTAATTCAGAATGGAAACAAAGGTAAATGCATAAATCCGAACCTTTAATTTTAAAAATGATTCAAACATTTCTCTATATCTATAGTTTTAATAGATGTATACCCTTTTTATTTTTTTGGATTTGAAGTAAGAGGGAGTCAAATAAAAAGGGAATGGATCCAGGTTTGGAGAATTGGAGCTAATTAAAAGGTAAGTGGGAATTTACATGTTTTATAATAAGATTTGATCTGTATCGTTGTATTCTATTTCATCTGTGTTTAAAATCATTTTGGATATTTTGTTGTAAATGCGAAAGGAATAGATATAAATCTTATTAGAACCTTGAATTTTGATGTTTCGATTGTGATAACTATATAAGTAAATATTATATGAACTAACCATATTTGAAGGAGAAAATACTATTTTACTCGAGAAATAATCTAACAGATTGCAGACCGGAATCCAGATAGAAGCTTCAGCAATACATTTAGTCTACGGTCTAAGTCTAGTAGTTAATACATGTTAAGATCTCTTCGAAGTGGTATATGCATGCACACACAATCTAATTTGTTTTCAAAAAAATAGTTCATATGCTAAAGATTTCATAACGTAGTTCATATACAAAAAAAAATTTGAAAAAATCTTTGATATAGAAAAAAACAAGTCATTCAACAGGCTGAAGCATGTAGTTCGGTCGATTGAATGCCTGTGCACATGCATAATTACACTTGAGTATTTAGACGGCTGAACTATAAGTTTCAGCCGGCTGAATTGCATGATTTTTGCACTATTTTTTCTCTGATTCGATTTTCAATCGATTCAGCTGGTTGAATTATTCCACTCAGACGGATGAATCTTCATAACGACTATATTTTGAAAAGACACTTCATTTTAGCGAATAGAAACAACTCTTGATTCAAGAGTTGCTTCCATATTCTTTCATCGCTACTTTTCACGAATGATTACAACCCTTACATCACTATATATAGCCATGAAATCAATTGTTTTAATAACTTAATTCTGATTCTATTTCTCATTTTTATTGTCTAAACAATATTACCATTTGCATTCAATATTTTCGTTTCTAATCACTTGTTCATTCAAGCAAATTTCATTAGTAATTAAATAAATTTCATATCTTCATGAATTACACTATATACCACAAAGGATAAGATTATAGGAAGGGTGTACGTTATCGACTTATCAGTGCTATTCAAGAGCATACTCAGTCAGAAGCAATTTTGCGGTTTGTATTAGTAGTCCTATTCGGTTGCTCAGGCGGTTGAAGTCCTATTCTGTTGCTTAGGCGGTAGAAGTCCTGTTCGGTTGCTCAGGCGGTGTAATACATGTTCCTCTGGGTTAAGTGAGGATTTATAGTTAAATTCCAAAAGGAGTTTGCGACTAGACATAGAACGAGAAGTTCAAACCAGTATAAAAATCTTTGGTGTCATTTACTTTATTATTTACCTTTATATTTATATTTCGCACTAGTAGATAACTCAGTTAATATTCCATATTATACGATCCTTAGTCGCTTTCATTTGGTATCAGAGCAAGGTCATCATATAACCATAACACAGTTATTTGATATTCAGTGTAACGACCCAGAATTTCTGTTATTTGAAATTCGTATATTTAATTGATTTTAAATATTAACAAGTGAGATTTGTAAGTCGAATAAATTTAAATTTTAATATAGTGATTTAATTGGATAATTAAATCGATAATTTAAATTTGAAATTTCAGAAATAATTGATAATTGGATCAATTGCGTATGAAAATTATTTATAAAGTTATATTAAATCATATTGGAGTTATAATGATGTTTGTAAACTTTCAAAATTGAATTAAAAGTTAATTTGTGAAAATTGAATATTTTAATATTTAATTGACGACTAAAAATAGTCATTTTTCAAACAGTCTTGGATTTCGATGAAACTAGTTTCATCGGATCCGTAATGTGAAATTATTGTAAGATTACAAATTTCGTGTCAATCGGATGTACCGTTTGTCCGGGGCAAGTTAAAACGCATCAAAATCGGTTTAAATCAATTTGATTTAAATTTGATCAGTTATTTCAGTAACTCTCACATACGATCGAATTAGCTTCCGAAACATGTTCCATTGTGTTCGGAACGCGGGGTAAACCTTAGAAACGTCAGCCGGCACGCTTCGTTTGGAGTTCGGAAAATTTTCGATGAATAGTGTTTTGAGAAATTTTCTTTATAAGGACCTCAACATTTCATTTTGCACTCAAGCCCTAGGGTTTCAACAGCAGCCGACCCTAGATTTTAATGGCTGAGAATTTCGAAACTTCCTCCTCTATTATCACCAAATCTACAAACAATTAGCAAAAGTCGTCAACTACAAAGTTGTAGAGGGCATCAAGATCTAGCTATCCAACGGTGTAGATCGGAAATGGAGCCACAGATCGACGGCAATTTCAGTTCAAAGTCGCTGCATTTTTCACGTCATTCGAGGCTATGTTGGGGCCGAGCTTCATGGTGCTCGGGCCGAGTGTAGTGCTCATGACAAGCTTCGCGATGGAGGCGGCCGATCGTCTTCAAGTCGAGTGTGGAGGTCGCAATAATTGAAACCCTAGCGGCGGCTATGGGTTGTTGTACGTGAGTTTTCACGTAAAGGAAGAAGAGGGAGAAGGAGTGGAGGACGGCCTAGATCTGAGATGGAGGGTGTGTGTGGCCACGATTGATTCCAGGGTTTGAAAATTAAAATAAAAGCTAAAATTGTATATTTAAATTCGTGTAATCTTTAAAATAGCATAACTTTTTCATACGAGGTCCATTTCCGGCGAAACAAGATGCGTTGGAATCGTATTGTCTAGCTCTTCGCAATGAAGCTGATTTGGAGTCAATTGGAGTCAGTGAAAATTTTGAGTAAAATTAAACGCACGTTTAATTTTTATTTGAAATAAAACGCTGCAACCGTTATGGAATGCAAGGTGAGAACTTCTCACTCAATCGAATATTTTGTTTTGATTTAAATTTTAAATAGTTAGATTTAAAATTGCTTGATTTTGTGAATTGAATGATGGTTGCTATTTATTGTGTTAAATAGACCCTATACGCCGTATATTAAGCGGAGGATATTTATTAAAAACATATACCGCGATAATTTCACATTGAAGTGGAATTGGTATTATATATGTATATAGCAATATATATATATATATTGGAATATGTAAATATTGGAGTTGTTGATTTCCCGCATTATATAGCGGATGAGACCCTATTGCGCCGCATAATAGCGAATAATATTTATAAATCCCGTATACCGCGATAATTTCACATTGAAGTGAAATTGGTATTGTGCTAACATCTGTGGATGCAGGGAAACAGGTTGGAGGGATCCAACTGGATTCCTCAAACATTTGAATTGGTTTCAATGTTGTGTGTTGAATTATTTATAATCGCCGTGTGATTATTTATTTATAATCTGTGAATGATTATATCTGTGATTGAATGTGTTGAAGCCTATAATCTAGTCGAATTTATTTTTGGTATCGTTGGATACCAGAAATGAATAAATTGGATTTTTGAAATTAAAGTTAAAATTTTAAGTAAATTCTTTTGAAAGAATTGGTTGAATTTAAAAGAAAGGATTTTAAAGTATAAAGTTGATTTTTGAAATCTTATCGAATTATTTCTAAAATATGGTAAAAGATTTTATAAATGGATTTTTTGAATAGTATTTTTCGAAAGTTGAAAATTTTATTTAAAATGGAATTTTAAATAGTTTGGAAGAGATAAATGAATTTATTTTAAAAGGGTGATTAATTTCTAGAAATCAATTTATAATGGATTTGGTATTTGAAAATAAACCTTTGGGAAATCGATATGAAAATTTATTTGATGGTTGGATGAGGAAATTGATTTGTGTTGAAATGAATTTTTGAAATCAATTTGTAATTGATTTGGTGTGAAGTAAATTTTGAAATCAATTTGGGATTTGATTCGGTGTTTGAAATAAAGGTTTGGAAATCAATTTGGGTTTTGAAACAGATTTAGAAATCAATTTGAAAGTTGATTTGGAGTTAAAAATGGATATTTGGAAATTTAATTTCACAATGGAATTTATAAAGGAAAGGGGAATTTGTTTTAAAAATAAACATTGATTTATTTTTGAAGTGTGGAAAATTATGATTTGAAATTGGTTTTCAAAGTGATGAAGTGTGGAAATAAATTTACAGATTTGAGATGTAAATTTGAAATAAATCGATAAGGATTTATATAATTGGTTTAAATGAATGTGATTTGAAATTGTTTTCAAATGGTTGAAGTGTTAAACCGTATCTCGCGAAGAGATTTGAAATTTAATAATTTGGGAAAAATTATTTAAATTGGTTGATTGTTGTGAATGTTGTTGATAGTTAAATAACCGACTATCAATATTTGCCTTTGAAATGGCACTTGATTTGTTTTTTTAAACAAACGCGCACTATTCGGGTTAGCCGGGAAAAGACCTTTGTGTCATATAACCCATCCCGAATTAGTGATACGAAGATATGGATCGTAATGAAGACCGGTGGTGAAGACCGGATATTTTCGAAAATGAAAGGACAACCTGTCGAATGTCTCTACACCGAGTTGCTCCGGTATAGAGATTTATGTCACTCTTTTTGTGATGGGAAGTCCGAACGTGATTAGAAATTATCCGGATTGCAAGGGCTTCTTTGGAAGTGCCTTCGGTTCCGTTCGATCCCGGAACGGACTTGTATGGATGTGTGTCTGACGTTACACTTTGAGATGTAAAGCTGGTTTCTATCAAATACATTTCTGTTAGTGGCGGAGAATTTATTCTCTTAGCTTAACACCCTTTTCTGAGACGTATGAGCTCAGAGGTTATGTAGTTGATGGTTACTAGTGATACATTCCCAATTTGGTAATGTGGCACACGAAGTGCTGTTGATCATTTGCTGATCAAAGCGTGGCTTTGTGAAAAAGCATGGCTTTGTGAAAAAGCGTGGGTTCGTAAAAAAGCGTAGCTTTGTGGACGAGACTTCGTCGAGCCTCACAACCCGGTAATGGTCGAAACAGGAACGTTGCGACAAAGGTTTTTAGGGGTAGCTCCCCTAGGGTATGTCATTTCCTTCTGGATAAAAGGTGATATCATGTTATGGAGCCCAGATATTTTACCTATGTTGATTATACTTTGTGATTGTTGCTTTGTGATTGAGGATCCTCGGATAAAGGTCGGTGACGACCGGGGGATGACATAGCTCGTGTGTTAGCTACCTAGTTACATCTTTTCAGCATGAGGTAGCGTCGACCTTGTGTTTGTAGAGAGCAGGTTGACTCTCAGGGCGTCTTTCCAGAGGCGTTTCTATTTCGGTGTAAGGAAGTTCCTTTGCTTGACCATTTGTTGGAAATCCAAAGAAGCAATACGAACCCTGTATGGTTTTAGTTGTATTACCTGCTATGGAATGTGGCGGTAACCTGCTATTGAACATGGTAGCTATAGTAGGCATACAATAATGGTTTTATGCTGGCTAAGATTAATATTATATTTTCGAAATGGTTTTCGACACTATGCACTAATGATAATAATATCGAATGATTTTGCGTAGTAAGCATTTTTGACTATCATAAGAAGAAATCTCCTCCAATTCTGCGTTTGCATTGTGTGTGTGGCGGGAGGTCTTATGGTAGTTTCATTTTCCAAAAGCATTGCGAAAATGTTTTATTTTCTTTGAGATAAACTGTTATAGTTCTCACACCAGTCCCATGACTGACCTAGAGTGTATTGTTTCCTTCCTTAACTCTGGGTGCCCACCAATTTCCACACGGGCAGTCTAGAGTCAGGTTATCAGGTCATTCTGGATTCAGGCTATGCTGTGGAGCTCACTGGCGAGCTGGATGGCGAGACGTATCACTTGTATATGATAGTATTATTCCGCTGTGTATTCTGTATGAGGACAAGTTTGTATAATTGTCCCGTTGTGTTATATATTGTTGTTGTAAACTCTGATGATGATGTAATGTATAAAATGATATAGTTCTTTATTTTAAAGATTATTCATTTATCTATTATATGTTGTTCCGCTACGAATGTGAGATTCTGATATTGTTCTGTGTTTTCTTGTTGTTTCTTCTTTCTTTTTCTTCTATCTTCTTCTACCTCTTCTTTTTCTCCATAACAATTCGGTTTTCCGGCATTCGATTGCTCGGCAGTTGATACAGTGAATGTATTAATGTCGATTTTCGAGCGACGAAAAGTCGAGTCGTTACATTTGGTATCAGAGCATTTGCTTAAGCGTTAACCTTGGCTTTGTTGGGTATTACTCATTAGAGATAGAGTCAGTATTACTCTAGAATGAGTGTGAGTGTAATAATAGATATGAGCGCATATTTGTTAGTGAATATAAAAATGTTTTATATTGTGTTTGCTTATCCGTTGAGATGTTTGTGAATTCTGGTCGGTATGTGGGACGCCATATTATCGATAGGGGTTTCTAAACACTTAAACGAGGCAAGTCGACATAGTATCATTTTAAATTGGGTAAATGAAATAATTTTACCTTGATTATATTTTGTATATAAAGAAATAATTTTTCAGAATTATTGAAGTGTATATAATTGATTGTTTGGTTGTTGAAAATATAAGAATATATATGAATTAATGAAAGTTGTTTGAATAAATCATATAAAAACAACAATTGTAAAAGAATGAAGTATATAAGCAAATAAATTATATGAGTATGGAATTATAATTGAAATGATTTGCAATTGTGAAATAATCCTGTATAAGTAAAATTAAATGGTGAAATTATAAGAAAAAAAAGATTTATAAATGTGATTTATAAATAAAAGGAATTTTTTTGAAAGATTATTGAAGCACTGAATTCACTATTTTTACTGGAAAATAATAAGGGTGATGACTGCAGCATCATCAGTATCATTTTCGAGTTTCTGTGTGATGGATTTGCTACCATAATAAATTGAAAATTTGAAGTTTTGTTGTGATAACCAAATTTGAAATTAAAATCCAAGTTGTAATTGATAATTATAAGTGAAATAAGTTTTATACTTATAATATGAAATAAAGATTTTAGCTTTGGTAAAATTGGAATAAAATTGGGTTAGCATAATAAATATATAAGTTGTATAACTTATAGAATGGGTAAAGGTAAGCAAAACCAATTAGTAAAATGGTTAAACAAGTTTTGTTAAGCAAAATAAAATTTGATTTTGATTAAGTAATGAATTTGATTTAAGTAAAAGTTAAATAAAATTGAATTTGAGTTAAATTAGCAATGAACTTAAGTTGCATAGTGGAAATTTAAGTGAAGTTAAACAAATGATGTTTAATTGGAATATAACTTAAGTGATGTTGAATGAAGTTGATTTTGATATCAAAGTAAATTAATAAGTGAATTAATGAAATGAAGTCATTAAAGAATATGAACTTGAGTTATATAAATGAGATTCAACTTTGTTTGTAAAATGAATTAGCAATTGAATTAATAAATGGATTGAATGTTAATCAATCAAATGTGAATAAATTGATGTGGAATAATGAATGTAAGTGTTGATTCATTAAAGCTAATTAAAAGTGTTGAACCAAATTGAATGTAAGTAAAGTAAATTAAATAAATTTGGTTGTGTTGAACGACATTGGTTGTTATATGATTGTTGGTTGATTGTATATAGTACAATTCATTAAGTGTTAATGAAATTGAATTGAAAAAAAAATTGAAAGCTAAAGCAATTGAATTTAAATTGAAAGTGAAGTAAATTTAAATAGAAATTGATTTGAATTGAACGTAAACCAACTTGAATTTAAATTAGTGAATGTAAACTAATTGAAAATGAATAAATGAATGTTGTTGTATGTAAATTGGTTGTAAACAATTACAAGTAATGTTGAAATTTTATAAGTTGCTTATAAACCTTGTTTAGTATGCATTTCTTTTAATATGCATATGTTGTAGTTGTTTAAAAGAGTAAAATGTTAATAATTTTATATATATGTTACTTACGTGTTTAAACTGAGTAAGTACAGGTGCCGTGGCTGCCGATCGGTTGCTTTGGTTGCGTGAAATGCTAAATTAATATTAGCTTTGCTTAAAAATGCTAAAAAGGTACACCTACGCAATAAAAAAATAGGAAATATGAACTGTTTTTCTGCTTTTCCGATCGGGTGGGTCGATGTATACATATTTATGTCTATTGTGATCCTACTATGATCGAACCGCGCAAAGGAGACGCTGGAGAATTTTTCGGAAAATTTAAGGCGTTAGAAAATTTTCGGGAAATTTTGGAAAATTTTTGGTTAACGGAAAATTGATTTCCAAATTGTAATGAAGGAGTAGGAATTGAACTAGAAAATGAAAACCATTGTTTTGGTTGAAGTTAAAGGTTTGGGAAAAGGTGAATATAAAATTTTCACTAAGCGAATTGTTTGAAAAGTTAATGAATTTAGGGCATTTCCTTACTTTGTAATTTCGAGGACGAAATTCTTTTAAGTGGGGAAGTTTGTAACGACCCAGAATTTCTGTTATTTGAAATTCGTATATTTAATTGATTTTAAATATTAACAAGTGAGATTTGTAAGTCGAATAAATTTAAATTCGAATATAGTGATTTAATTGGATAATTAAATCGATAATTTAAATTTGAAATTTCAGAAATAATTGATAATTGGATCAATTGCGTATGAAAATGATTTATAAAGTTATATTAAATCATATTGGAGTTATAATGATGTTTGTAAACTTTTAAAACTGAATTAAAAGTTAATTTGTGAAAATTGAATATTTTAATATTTAATTGACGACTAAAAATAGTCATTTTTCAAACAGTCTCGGATTTCAACGAAACCAGTTTCATCGGATCCGTAATGTGAAATTATTGTAAGATTTCAAATTTCGTGTCAATCGGATTTACCGTTTGTCCGGGGCAAGTTAAAACGCATCCAAATCGGTTTAAATCGATTTGATTTAAATTTGATCGTTTATTTCCGTAACTCTCACATACGATCGAATTAGCTTCCGAAACATGTTCCATTGTATTCAGAACGCGGGGTAAACCTTAGAAACGTCAGCCGACACGCATCGTTTGGAGTTCGGAAAATTTTCGATGAATAGTGTTTTGAGAAATTTTCTATATAAGGACCTCAACATTTCATTTTGCACTCAAGCCCTAGGGTTTCAACAGCAGCCGGCCCTAGATTTTAATGGCTGAGAATTTCGAAACTTCCTCCTCTATTATCTCCAAATCTACAAACAATTAGCAAAAGTCATCAACTACAAAGTTGTAGAGGGCATCAAGATCTAGCTATCCAACAGTGGAGATCGGAAACGGAGCCATAGATCGACGGCAATTTCAGTTCAAAGTCGCCGCGTTTTTCACGTCGTTCGAGGCTATGATGGGGCCAAGCTTCATGGTGCTCTGGCCGAGTGTAGTGCTCGTGACAAGCTTCGCGATGGAGGTGGCCGATCGTCTTTAAGTCGAGTGTGGAGGTCGCAATAATTGAAACCCTAGCAGCGGCTATGGGTTGTTGTACCTGAGTTTTCACGTAAAGGAAGAAGAGGGAGAAGGAGTGGAGGATGGCCCAGATCTGAGATGGAGGGTGTGTGCGGCCACGATTGATTCCAGGGTTTGAAAATTAAAATAAAAGCTGAAATTGTATATTTAAATTCGTGTAATCTTTAAAATAGCATAACTTTTTCATACGAGGTCCGTTTCGCGCGAAACAAGATGCGTTGGAATCGTATTGTCTAGCTCTTCGCAATGAAGCTGATTTGGAGTCAATTGGAGTCAGTGAAAATTTTGAGTAAAATTAAACGCGCGTTTAATTTTTATTTGAAATAAAACGCTGCAATAGTTATGGAATGCAAGGTGAGAACTTCTCACTCAATCGAATATTTTGTTTCGATTTACATTTTAAATAGTTAGATTTAAAATTTCTTGATTTTGTGAATTGAATGATGGTTGCTATTTATTGTGTTAAATAGACCCTATACGCCGTATATTAAGCGGAGGTTATTTATTAAAAACATATACCGCGATAATTTCACATTGAAGTGGAATTGGTATTATATATGTATATAGCAATATATATATATATATATATATATATATTGGAATATGTATATATTGGAGTTGTTGATTTCCCGCATTATATAGCGGATGAGACCCTATTGCGCTGCATAATAGCGGATAATATTTATAAATCCCATATACCGCGATAATTTCACATTGAAGTGAAATTGGTATTGTGCTAACATCTGTGGATGCAGGGAAACAGGTTGGAGGGATCCAACTGGATTCCTCAAACATTTGAATTGGTTTCAATGTTGTGTGTTGAATTATTTATAATCACCGTGTGATTATTTATTTATAATCTGTGAATGATTATATCTGTGATTGAATGTGTTGAAGGCTATAATCTAGTCGAATGTATTTTTGGTATCGTTGGATACCAGAAATGAATAAATTGGATTTTTGAAATTAAAGTTGAAATTTTAAGTAAATTCTTTTGAAAGAATTGGTTGAATTTAAAAGAAAGGGTTTTAAAGTATAAAGTTGATTTTTGAAATCTTATCGAATTATTTCTAAAATATGGTAAAAGATTCTATAAATGGATTTTTTGAATAGTATTTTTCGAAAGTTGAAAATTTTATTTAAAATGGAATTTTAAATGGTTTGGAAGAGATAAATGAATTTATTTTAAAAGGGTGATTAATTTCTAGAAATCAATTTATAATGGATTTGGTATTTGAAAATAAACCTTTGGGAAATCGATATGAAAATTTATTTAATGATTGAATGAGGAAATTGATTTGTGTTGAAATGAATTTTTGAAATCAATTTGTAATTGATTTGGTGTGAAGTAAATTTTGAAATCAATTTGGGATTTGATTCGGTGTTTGAAATAAAGGTTTGGAAATCAATTTGGGTTTTGAAACAGATTTAGAAATCAATTTGAAAGTTGATTTGGATTTAAAAATGGATATTTGGAAATTTAATTTCACAATGGAATTTATAAAGGAAAGGGGAATTTGTTTTAAAAATAAACATTGATTTATTTTTGAAGTGTGGAAAATTATGATTTGAAATTGGTTTTTCAAAGTGATGAAGTGTGGAAATAAATTTACAGATTTGAGATGTAAATTTGAAATAAATCGATAAGGATTTATATAATTGGTTTAAATGAATGTGATTTGAAATTGTTTTCAAATGGTTGAAGTGTTAAACCGTATCTCGCGAAGAGATTTGAAATTTAATAATTTGGGAAAAATTATTTAAATTGGTTGATTGTTGTGAATGTTGTTGATAGTTAAATAACCGACTATCAATATTTGCCTTTGAAATGGAACTTGATTTGTTCTTTTAAACAAACGCGCACTATTCGGGTTAGCCGGGAAAAGACCTTTGTGTCATATAACCCATTCTGAATTAGTGATACGACGATATGGATCGTATTGAAGACCGGTGGTGAAGACCGGATATTTTCGAAAATGAAAGGACAACCTGTCGAATGTCTCTGCACCGAGTTGCTCCGGTATAGAGATTTATGTCACTCTTTTTGTGATGGGAAGTCTGGACGTGATTAGAAATTATCTGGATTGCAAGGGCTTCTTTGGAAGTGCCTTCGGTTCCGTTCGATCCCGGAACGGACTTGTATGAATGTGTGTCTGACATTACACTTTGAGATGTAAAGCTGGTTTCTATCAAATACATTTCTGTTGGTGGCAGAGAATTTATTCTCTTAGCTTAACACCCTTCTCTGAGACGTATGAGCTTAGAGGTTATGTAGTTGATGGTTACTAGTGATACATTCCCAATTTGGTAATGTGGCACACAAAGTGCTGTTGATCATTTGCTGATCAAAGCGTTGCTTTGTGAAAAAGCGTGGCTTTGTGAAAAAGCGTGGCTTTGTGAAAAAGCGTGGCTTTGTGAAAAAGCGTGGCTTTGTGAAAAAGCGTAGCTTTGTGGACGAGACTTCGTCGAGCCTCACAACCCGGTAATGGTCGAAACAGGAATGTTGCGACAAAGGTTTTTAGGGGTAGCGCCCCTAGGGTATGTCATTTCCTTTTGGAAAAAGGTGATATCATGGTATGGAGCCCAGATATTTTACCTATGTTGATTATACTTTGTGATTGTTGCTTTGTGATTGAGGATCCTCGGATAAAGGTCGGTGACGACCGGGGGATGACATAGCTCATGTGTTAGCTACCTAGTTACAGCTTTTCAGCGTGAGGTAGCGTCGGCCTTGTGTTTGCAGAGAGCAGGTTGACTCTCAGGGCGTCTTTCCAGAGGCATTTCTATTTCGATGTAAGGAAGTTCCTTTGCCTGACCATTTGTTGGAAATCCAAAGAAACAATACGAACCCTGTACGGTTTTTGTTGTATTACCTACTATGGAATGTGGTGGTAACCTGCTATTGAACATGGTAGCTATAGTAGGCATACAATAATGGTTATATGCTGGCTAAGATTAATATTATATTTTCAAAATGGTTTTCGACACTATGCACTAATGATAATAATATCGAATGATTTTGCGTATTAAGCATTTTTGACTATCGTAAGAAGAAATCTCCTCCAATTCTGCGTTTGCATTATGTGTGTGGCTGGAGGTCTTATGGTAGTTTCATTTTCCAAAAGCATTGCGAAAATGTTTTATTTTCTTTGAGATAAATTGTTTTAGTTCTCACACCAGTCCCATGACTGACCTGTAGTTTATTGTTTCCTTCCTAAACTCTGGGTGCCCACCAATTTCCACACGGGCAGTCTAAAGTCAGGTTATCAGGTCATTCTGGATTCAGGCTATACTGTGGAGCTCATTGGCGAGCTGGATGGCAAGACGTATCACTTGTATATGATAGTATTATTCCGCTGTGTATTTTGTATGAGGACAAGTTTGTATAACTGTCCCGTTGTGTTGTATATTGTTGCTGTAAACTCTGATGATGATGTAATGTATAAAATGATATAGTTCTTTGTTTTAAAGATTATTCATTTATCTATTATATGTTGTTCCGCTGCGAATGTGAGATTCTGATATTGTTCTGTGTTTTCCTGTTGTTTCTTCTTTATTTCCTTCTGTCTTCTTCTACCTCTTCTTTTTCTCCATAACAATTCGGTTTTCCGGCATTCGATTGCTCGGCAGTTGATACAGTGAATGTATTAATGTCGATTTTCGAGCGACGAAAAGTCGAGTCGTTACATTCAGTTAATATGGAAAATAACACTAGCATAAGTTTTATTGAAGGTCAATCCACTGCACGACCACCACTATTTAACAGTTTGAATTACAACTGTTGGTCAACTCGCATGAGTATTTATATGCAAATAAATGGATATGATACTTAGAATATCACTCAGAATGAATACACTATACCTACTACACCATATGCACAATGGTCAAAATACACAAAAAATAGATGCTATTTCAAATGAAAAAGCCATGAATATGTTATTTTGTGCTTTTGATAAGAATGAATTTAATAGAGTTAGCATGTGTAAAACTGCTTATGAAATCTGGCGAACTCTGAAAGTTACACATGAAGGACCAAACAAAGTTAAACAAAGTAAGATTTCTATGCTTAAAAATCAATTCCAAAATTTCAGAATGAAACCAAATGAAACTATAAATGATATGTATTCTAGATTCCAAGACATATATCATTCACTATTAGCACTAGGAGAAAAATATACTGATTTTGATATTGTTTCAAAAATCCTAAACTCTTTAATGGATGAATGGCAACGAAAAGTCTTAGCTATTGAAGAAGTTAACGATATTTCTACCATCAAACCTGAAGAGTTAATAGGAAATCTCATGTCGTATGAAGTAAATTTGCAGGCAAAATGAGATCAAGCTCAAGATAGAAAGAATATAGCTTCCCAAGCTGAACAAGAAGATTCAGACTCAGATGAAGATGACATGGCATTTATAACAAAGAATTTCAAAAAGTTTTTGAAATTTAGAAAGAATAAGAAATTCAAAAACAACAGAAGAGACAATACCAATAAACCATCAGCTTCAAATCTCGTGTGTTATGAATGTCATAAGAAGGATCACATAAAGAAGGATTGTCCTATCGAAAGAAAGATAGATACAATAATAAAAAGGACAAGTATAAGAAGAATCAAGCATTCTCTGTTACATGGGATGATTTAGAATCGTCTTCATCATCAGCTAGTGACACTGACAGTGATTCTGAACAAGCCAATGTCTACTTTATGGCTTCGACTAACGATGTTAGTGATCTAACTTTTGATGGTTTAATAGATATAAACTCAGAGCTATTGGATAAACTAAAAGAAGTTAAAAGAAAGTATAAAGTAGCTTTAGAAAAACTAAGCAGAAGTGAAATAGAAATTGATATGCTCAGAGATGAGAAGAAAATCTTAGAAGAACTTGTTAAAACACAAGAATCTGTATCTAATATATCTTCTCAACTCACTATGCTATCAAATGAAATTGAAGTTTAAAAAGAAAAGAATATGACATTAGCTTCAGAAAATCATGATTGAAAATCAAATGTCAAAATTCTTGAATTAAACAATACCAGTCTCAAAACTGAGTTAGAAAATACTACTAAAAATGTATCTAACTTTAATAAAGGTAGAGAAAATCTTTCTAAGACTTTTAATAATTCTCAAACTACTTTTAATAAGAAAGGGTTAGGATGTAAAAACTCCTCAAAATCTAGTTCAAAGAGAAATAATTCACCATATAAAAATTTCAATATACATAAGAATTTTGTAAAAGCAAAACCAAATCCAAAGGTTTTCACTCAAAAGAAGGATATTTGCAACACAAATACTATAAAGATTTGGGTACCAAAAACTAATAATAATTAAATCAGAAATAAGTATATTAAGTCTTTTATAAGTTCAATTCATAAAAATGAAAATTTTACTTATAAAGGGAATTCTAAAACCTCATGGGTTTGGTTTCCTAAGATCTAACTCTTAGGACCCTAATAAAACGTGGGTACCAATGTCATCTTTATATTTTTTGCAGGTACCAACTAAGTAAAGAGTAAAATGGATACTGGAAAGTGGTTGCACAAAACATATGACAGGAAACGAAGATATACTGACTAATATTATCTACTCAGATGGAGGATCTATCACATTTGGATATAATTCCAAAGGCTATATCAGCGGCAAAGGCGATGTGAGCAATGACAGTACATCTAACTTACCTCTTATTACAAATGTTTTACTAGTTAAAAATTTAAAACATAATTTGCTTAGTATAGTCAACTATGCGATAAAGGTTTTAATATATCTTTTTTTGAAAATAAATGTAATATATTCGATCAAAACAAAATTCTAATATTTGAAGGAACTAGAGAATGAATATATACATATTAAATATGAAAGTAAATCATAACATAAATATGTGTCTAGTAGCCAAAGAAAATGATCCTTGGTTATGGCACAAAAGATTTTGTCATATAAACTTAAAAGCTATAGGCAAAATATATAAGAATAATTTAGTAAAAGGATTACCAAAAATGAATTTTAAAGTAAATAGTATTTGTGATGCTTGTCAGTTAGGAAAATTAACCAAATCTTCTTTTAGAACAAAGAAAATAATTTCTACATTATAACCACTCGAGTTATTACATTTAGATCTTTTTGGAACAACTCAGGTACAATCCATAAATCATAATAGATATGTTTTCGTAATTGTAGATGACTTTTCAAGATATACATGGACAATATTTATGAAAAAGTGATACTTTTGAGAATTTTAAAATCTTTGCTAAGAGATTCAAAATATTAAGAATATAAAAATTAAAAGCATTCGAAGCGATCACGATGGAGAATTCGATAATGATATTTTTGAAGAATATTGTAATAAGAAAGGAATTGTTCACATATTTTCATTTCCTAGAACTCTACAACAAAATGGAGTTGTAGAAAGGAAAAATAGAACACTTCAAGAATGTGCTAGAACTTTATTAAATTAAAGCACTCTACCTAAACAATTTTTGGGCAGAAGCTGTAGCAACTGCATGTTACGTTTTAAATCGAGTCTCCGTTAGACCTTTATCAAAAAATACCCTATATGAACTTTTTAATGAAAGGAAACCTAATATATCATATTTTAAAGTTTTTGGCTCAAAATGTTTTCTATTAAATACAAAAAACCAACTTGGTAAATTCGATCCAAAATCCGATGAAGGAATATTCCTTGGATACTCAGAATGAAGCAAGGCATACAGAATTTATAATAAAAGAACTAAAATAATCGAAGAAACACTTCATGTGTCATTCGAAGAAAATTTCAAATTTAATAATAAAAATGAAGATGAAGAAATAATTCCTAAATCAAATATCATAGAAAATGATATTGAAAATATTGAAAATGAAAACAATAATTTACCAAATGAAAATGAAATTCGAACTCCACCAAGACTTCTAAGAAACCACCCAATTGAAAATGTCATTGGAGAAGTAAATACTAATGTAAGAACTCGAAGTCAATTAAATCAAATGAGTCATGAAGCTTTCCTATCAAACATTAAATGCAAAAATGCTAAAAAGCCTCAACTGTTGATTACTGGATTATAGCTATGCAAGAAGAATTAAATCAATTTGAACGAAACGAATTTTGGGACTTAGTACCTAGACCTAGTGATCAAACAGTCATCAGTACTAAATGGGTTTACAAAATTGAAGCCGATGAGCAAGGGAATATTATTTGAAGCAAGGCTAGATTAGTCGCTCAAGGCTACAATCAAGAAGAAGGGATAGACTACGAGGAAACATTTGCTCATGTAGCTCGACTAGAAGCAATACGTATTTTATTATCATTTGCATGTTTTCATAACTTTAAACTATATAAAATGGATGTAAAAAGGGCATTTCTAAACGGTTTTAAAAGAAAATGTATATGTAGAAAAACCACCTTTATTTGCACATGAAAAATTTCTAGAGGATGTTTATAAACTAAAGAAAGCTTTATACGGTTTAAAACAAGCACCTCGTGCTTGGTATGATTGTCTTAAAAGTTATCTTATAAATTCTGATCTTAAAATTGGAAAATGTAACAACCCGGGATTTGAATTACCAACTAATAAATAAAAGTTAGGATTTTTATTTATTTTAATGAAGCATAAAAGGTTTTGGAATAACAAAATTTATGTGAAAAAGACTATTTTAATTAAATGGGAAATATGGGATTTTAAAATGAGGATAAAATGTTATTTTTGGAAAGTTAAATATTTTAGGAGAGATTTTAAAACGGGTTTGGATAAGAAAAATGAGTTTTATAAACATACATGAACACTTAGACTAATTTTTGGAAAACATGTAAATAACTCTCTTCTTATTGGATTTCTACACCTAGCCCAATAACCCACCCTAAACCTCCTCTATAAATTATCTCATACTCTCCAAACCTCATTCATTCATCCCTAATCAAAACCCTAATCATTTCCTAAAGCTTTCATAACAAAAATGGCCTCTATCTTCATCTCCTTCTAGTTTTTGCTTATGCAAGTCATTCTATGTAAAGGTAATGCAAATACCCACCTCAAATCAATTTTTATATCTCTCTAATTTCTGAAATTTAATTGGTAACACATGTTTTATGTGTTTTTTTGATCTTATAGCCTCCTAATCATCTTTTGCTAACTTGGGTTGATGCTATAGTAGTCTTTGTTGCTTTTGTGAGAGGTATATTGCTAAAAACCTCTTCTAATATGTGTTTAATCATCTTTTGATTTCAGTAATCATTTAGTAACACATGTTTTATTATGTAACTTGTGAATCATAGCTCTTTGATCCTCTTTGCTTTCATTTTGGGTGTGCACACAAGTTGCTTGCTATATTGGTTGAGGTAATATATGCTAGCTGAAATTATAATTAGTTTATTGCTGTTAGTAAATTAGGCATATCTCATTCATCTTGAATCGGAATTAAGATTTTCTTGATTTTCTGGAAAGCTTATTCTGTAGGCTATAACTTTTATGTTTTGAGTTTTACCTAATTTTGTGTTTTGAATGGTCGAAATCACGTTTGTTTGTCGCTGACCTGACAACAAACTACATGGTTGATAAAATAAAAAACCTGAAATTGATTTGGCCATAAGTTACTCGTTTTTTATCCGAATTATATAATTTTGGATGTTCCGGAAAGAATAAAACATATGCTACAATTTTTATTCAGTGAGTTTTCTGTAATTTTGCCATTTAGGTGACCTGAAATGCATTCAAAGACAGAAGACCAATTCTGTCTTTAACAAGTTATCTTGAGTTTCAATCTGATATTGTTTTGCATGTATCTCTCTCGTTTTTCATCCGAATTAGATTATTTTGGGTGTTCCGAAAAGCTTAAAACATATGCTACAATTTTTGTTCAGTGAGTTTTCTGTAATTTTGAGTCTAACTAGGTCAAAATTTGGTTTTTCTACTATCTTCCCGTGAGCGATACACATATTAGCTCTGTGGATGAAACTGAAACTATTTTGGTCATAACTTTTGAGCCGCTAGTCGGAATTTGACGATTTTGGTCTTGTTGGAAATATGGAGTTATGAACTCCATATTTGGAAAGTATGGTCATCATCTGAGTTCATTAGACCCTTCGAATTTCCTGTCAGAGATGAACCCAGATCGCTGTGCAAAACAGTGCATTTCATGTTTCTGTGTCCGACTTTGGAACGTCGCTACGCCTTCGTTTCAAGTCGGAATCGAGTAATTCTTCTTGCGTTCTGAAGTAGGAATGTCGGACTACGTTCCTACCAATTTTCATGCCATTCGGATTCAGTTTGCTAGTCCGAATAATTTTCCAAACTTGGGTTCGCGTCAGTTTTGGACTATTTTCCAACACTTAGAATATTTTCAGTGATTTTCTAGTTTTATCGATTTCTTTGAGATTTGTCTCTGGATTTTGTACACGGGCCTTATAAAAAGGTTTTAAAAGGATTTTTTGCTCCGAAATGGCTTTCGAAATTATTATATAATATTATTTTTAATTAGTAGACTATTTACTCCATAATAGGAGAGTTTTCAAAAGCCGTTTTAGAGTGTTCTCAAAATCAATTATAAATCCGTTTCGAACCATTATTTTCTATAATAAAAATCTCACACTCACTTTTTAGCACGTCAAGCGAAGTGGAAAGGTGCTTAAACGGTTAGGAAATCTCCGGCCTATGGAACCGTGTGTATTTTCTTTCCGGTTAATCCCCGACCTATTCGATTGATCGTTTTGACCTTTGGGTCTAGTTTACCGATGATACGAGGTGGACTTTTTATTGTTTGGAGTGTGAGCTTGCTATTGGTTAGTAAACTGTTTAGTGCGAACGTGGGGGTATGGGACTCATCGTTAACACTTTACGGGTTCCTCTCCAAGAAGTTTGTGACACATTAGCCTCTGGGCAGCCAGTACTGGACCTCTGGGTCACCATGCCTCTGGGCAACCGTCTCTGGACACCTGTTCTATGGAGCAGTTTCTTTTTTCGGCATGTGCCTCTGGGCCTTTATCCTTCTGGGAAGGATCTTGCCGTCTCGCGCGTTCCGCATCTGTGCGAGTGATCGATCACAACTCTACAGTACTTGGAAATAACGACTCCGGTCGGTGCACGTGCTATACTTGTATTATCTGATGATTTTTATATCCATTCGAGTACTGCCATTCGGTGTTGGTTCTATGGAACCATACGATGTAAGTGCGATTACCTTGTGGATTCACAATGTCTCTGGGCACTGCTTTTCAGTGTTTGATTTCATTGACTTTTCAGTATATCCCCATTGCTCTTTGGAGCATCGATCTTTGCTTGGGCATTGATTACAGACTCTGGTCATTCTTGGGATTATTGCCTATGGGCAACTTTATATAGCTTTGGCTACGCCAATGATATGAGGCGATTTTATTTATTCAACACTTTGGTGCTGAGATTCTCTTTGGAGATTTTTTCTGTTGATTGATGATTAGTGACCGTCATTATATTCATGTGGTCCAAAATACACTTCTCTTAGGAAAAATACTGTTTTATTTATGTACCGCATTATTATATATCTCAGTTATTACTGATTGTTTAGCTAGCCTGACCCGAGTGTTTTCGCTCGGGTCAGACCGAGTTGTTTCAGGTTAGGTCTCTGGACTTAGCTTCTGTGCTTCCGCTTTGGACATTATCTGCTATGCTGATAGATAGCGCTTTTATTTGTCCACTATTCCGCTACTCTGTTATTATTCAGACTTTGATATGTACATATTTTTGACTCACATGTGTGGGCAGTGGCTTTGTACCCACTTATAGTATTTGGATCTGTATTGATGATGTATTATTCTGGGATTTTATATCTGTTATGTGATTCTCTTCTTTGATGCTATTTCATTATGTTATTATGCTTCATCCTGATAGCTCTTTAGCCATTTGTAATTTCGTTATAAGTATTTACCGGGTATGTCGAACCACCTGATTGAGAAAATTTTAAATAGATTCCACCTTTCGACGTATTCAGTAGATAGTTATAGCTTGATTACAAATGGTCGCTTCCACTATACTCTATTCTCCGCTTTAACAGACAGTATTACTCACGTAATACTCTTTGTTACAGTGGGTCTCAGAGTGGGGCGTTATAGAAAAGTAGATCAAACTTTATTTATAAAACAAGATGAAAACGATATTTTAAACATACAAGTTTATGTAGATGACATTATTTTTGGTTCCACAAACGAAAAATTATGTTAAGAATTTTCAAATATTATGACAAGAGAATTTGAAATGTCTTATATAGGAGAAATTTCATATTTTCTTAGATTACAAATTAAACAATGGAATTTTTATTAATCAAGAAAAATAATTTAATAATCTTATAAAACGTTTTGGTATGGAAAACACTTCTGCTAAACCAACTCCTATGAGCACTACGATACATCTCGATCGAGATGAAAATGGAAAAATTGTTGACCAAAAACTATATCGAAGTATGATCGGATCCTTACTTTATTTAACTGCTAGTCAACGAGATATAATGATGAGTGTGTACTTGTGTCGGATGGATCGAAAGAGTACAAGTGGTACTTGTAATTTCATTGGATAATCTTTAGTATCTTGGTTTAGTAAAAAAACAAAATTGTGTTTCACTTTCGACGTGTGAACCAGAATATATTTCTGCTGCTTTGGCATGTGCTCAAGTAATATACATGCAGCAAACATTACAAGATTTGGAATAAACCTATCTAAATCAATAATTTACTGTGATAATACAAGTGCTATAAATTTATCAAAAAATCCAATAAATCACTCCAGAACTAAACATATTGATATTCGACATCATTTTCTTTACGATAATATAGAAAAAGGTAATATTTCACTTGATTTTGTACCATCAGAAAATCAAATTGCAAATATATTCACTAAACCCTTAAATGAAAATATTTTTCTTAAATTAAGATGTGAACTAGGAATTATGTTGTTACATGATTTATAATTCGATATTAAAACATAAAAATTTATAAAATTGTAAAATAAATAAAAGTTTAATAGAACAAAAATTGGAGATAATGGCACTCGAACTCTGCACTCATGGGAGGAAATTGCATGTCTTCCCAATGTTCTATTATGTTACTTATTTAAGACCATACATATCTTTTATTTTATATGCGGTTATAATCTCTTTTTATTTCTTAACCTTACATTTTCTCTTGGTTGAAGATTTCTAAGGAATATTAACCTTAAAACAATAAACCTTAAATAGATAATCAACTCGGTATATATACGTGATCAAATTTCTCTTAAACTCATATATACAAACTTTAAAATAAATAAACATTCTCTTTACAATGTCGTCTCAAGGAAGCTCCAATCTCTCATCGACCGTCTTCAGCACCCTTTCTACGGATTCTTCAAAAAAATCTACTCCAGTATATATTCCAGTAAAGATTACTCCATCTCTAAATCAACATACTGGATATACACCGACCGGGAAATGAGCTAAGAAAAACTTGGACTTCGGTTCACCATCTACGAAAGAAAAGATTGAAGAAATCCATCACTATCAACGTGAGACTTTAGGATTACAACATGCAATGTATTATGAACAAAAACACCATGGAAGACGATTAAAATTCCTTAAATAGTTCGCTCTTAAATTCTATGGATCATCTCCAAAGCAAAGTGTGCACCATCCGTCTCCTCAACGACCTCACGTATCTCCGAATTCTTGGGAACAAGGTGCTCAACGTAATGGTTGGTCTCATATACATCCATTACATGAAATCACCGAAGTTGAACCAAGCTCAGACGACTCTAAGACTTTGGGAAATTAATTTTTTTATATTGTAATATGGATAAGTAATATATTTATTGAAATAATAATTCTATTTTTTTAACATGAGAATAAAGCTCAAAACATATATATATATATATATATAGTTTATAATTTAACTAAATTAAGAATAAACTAAATCAAAGCCTGACCTTTGCAAAAAACAACTATTTCAGCCGGTTGATAATAGAAACTCAACCGACTGAAAATTCAAAGAAGTCCAAAAAATTTACAGAATTCAACCGACCGACCTCGACCCACCAGCCGACTGAATTGCATCAAATTTGCACTATTTTTCTACGGGTTGAACTTCTCTCCATATCATCCGGCTGAAACCACAAAGCAGTCGACTGAATCTTCAAAAAATGCATCGTTCAACCCAGCAATCAGCCGACTGACCACCGTATATCAACCGACTGAATTATGGCATTTTTCACTGTAAACTTGCGGGATCAAATTTCTTGCATACCAGCCGACTGTTTTCACCCCTTCAGCCGGTTGACCCGTCAGTTTTCTATTTTAAAAAATAGATTTGCGCATTTCCCAAGTCACCTATTCACTCAAACCCTACATAACTCCCATATACTCCTTCACACTCTTTATTTCAAAAGAAACCCAAATACAAACCCTAGTCTCCTCAAAAACTTCATTTTTTCTTCAAAATTTCATCAACCAAATGGCACCAAGATCTAAAAGAGCTCGTGAATCAACAACTGGACCATCCGAGAGCCAAATTCATGCTTGGTTACACAACGAAACGACGGTCAATATATTCAACACCATAAGGAATTCTAAGTTATTTGAAGGCACTTTCATGAAGTTCCCCGACTTCAACGGATATGCAATTCGAGAAATAGCCAAAGCTCATGGCTTCGATTTGCTCATTGGGTATGATTCCAACAATGTCAAAATCTACCCTCTCTTAATTAAGCTTTTTCTTTGCAAACATGAATCTCAACCACTAAGATCCCTGAAACAAAGATGACTGCATATGGACCTTGGTGTGTGGAGTAAAGATTTACTTACCTCTTCAACGATTAGGCTATATACTAATCCATCCGAAGGGTTGGATATTGATGATGTTGAGGTGGATATGTATAATCGTGATGAAGTGTCACATCTCTTTTTATCGGACGATTTAACAATTTTGAAATCTAGTGTCTTACGTCCGAAGGCACGAATCATCCACTGAGCCCTCATTTGATCGTTACAACCCTAGACTGGAAGCTACGAAAAGGTCTATAAACGGGATTTTCAAGCCCTATATGCCATTTACTCATCTCAATGAGTAAATTGGGGAAAATTATATTGGATGAATTCCTCACCGTCAATCACAAGAGCAACTACAAGATGCTTCACTATGGAGGTTATATCATGCGCATTCTACAAAATTTCGGAGTTCCATTACCCGATTCAGATTTTATGACCATCGGAGAGCTTAACTCGAAGACTCTAATTCTAATGGGTCTTCTTAAATGCTCCAAACATCAAGAAATTATTAGCTTTTAACAATGGGTCGCTAATCGTGAACAAGGAATCCCTCAACCGAGAGACACGAACATCACTTCTTCCTATTCTCAACCTCCTCGATAAGAAGAAGACGAAGAGTACGATGAAATTCAAGAACTTTAAGTCTACGTGCCTCTAAAACAAGCACTTGTAACATTATCTCGAAATCAAAGCAAACTAGGTCGACGTTTAGCTAACATAGAAAAGAATGTGTCTAAAACGAACAAAAATCTAAACTCAATCAAGTGTTTAAACAAGATTTGGGAAAAAGTATCTTGTTCTGGCTCTACTTCTACCGGTGTTGCTGAAAATCCGGCCCCTTTCTCTTGGACAACTTCCGAAGAAGAAGAAGAAGAAGTACAAGATAGTAAGGATTTCAAGACTTTCTTTCTTTTCCTTGCTATTTATTTCATCAAAAAATTGTACTACTATTTTTTTGCATACTATGCGTTTTTGTACCTTGAACTTCCTAGGTAGAAAGCTCATTTATTTATCATATCTATATGCTAATATGTACTTAATGTCTATGATTTTTATGATATTTATGTGCTTATATGTCTATATTTCTCATATCAATTATTTGTTTCTTTTTGTCGATGACAAAGGGGGAGAATATAATTGATAAGAGGAGTATTCAGTCAAGGGGAGTAAATATGCTTTTATATATTTACAACTTTACATAGTTGTCATCAACAAAAGAGGGGAGAATTTTAGAACCTTGAATTTTGATGTTTTGATTGTGACAACTATATAAGCAAATATTATATGAACTAACCATATTTGCAGGAGAAAATAATATTTTACTCGAGAAATAATCTAACAGATTGCAGACCAGAATCCAGATAGAAGCTTCAGTAATACATTTAGTCCATGGTCGAACTCTAGAAGTTAATACATGTTAAAATCTCTCCGAAATGGTATATGTGCGCACACACAATCTAATTAGTTTTCAATAAAAAAGTTCATATGCTAAAGATTTCATAACGTAGTCCATATACAAAAAGTTTTTTGAAAAAATCTTTGATATGGAAAAAACTAATCATCAGCAGGCTGAAGCATGAAGTTCAGTCGACTGAATTCCCGTGCATGTGCACAATTACACTTGAATATTCAAACGGTTGAACTATATGTTTCAGCCGGCTGAATTGCATGATTTTTGCACTATATTTTCTCTGATTCAATTTTCAATCAATTCAGCTGGCTGAATTATTCCACTCAAACGGCTGAATCTTCATAACGGCTATATTTTGAAAAGACACTTCATTCAGCAAATAGAAACAACTCTTGATTCAAGAGTTGCTTCCATATCCTTTCATCGCTACTTTTCATGAACGATTGCAACCCTTAAATCACTATATATAGCTATGAATCAATTGTTTTAATAACTTAATTCTGATTCTATTTCTCATTTTTATTGTCTAAACAATCTTGCCATTTGCATTCGATACTTTCATTTCTAATCACTAGTTCATTCAAGCAAATTTCATTAGTGATTAAATAAACTTCCTCCTTCATGAATTACAATATATACCACAAAGGACAAGATTATAGGAAAGGTGTACGTTATTAACTTATCAGTGCTACTCAAGAGCATACTCAATCAGAAGTAATTTTACTATTTGTATTAGAAGTCCTGTTTGGTTGCTCAAGCGGTTGAAGTGCTATTATGTTGCTTAGGCGGTAGAAGTCATATTCGGTTGCTCAGGCGTTGTAATACATGTTCCTCCAGATCAAGTGAGGGTTTATAGTTAAATTCCAGAAGGAGTGTGGGACTGGACGTAGAACGGGAAGTTCGAACCAGTATAAAAATCTCCGGTGTCATTTACTTTGTTATTTACCTTTATATTTATATTCCGCACTAGTAGATAACTTAGTTAATATTCCATATTATACGATCCTTAGTCGCTTTCAAATCTTAGTTTGGAATTTTAATAGAATACACGTATTGATTAAAATGATAAATAACAAATTAGATAATAAATTGTATATGCATAATGATTATGGAATAGATTTAATGGAATTGATTATGGAATAGATTTAATGAAATTGATTATGGAATAGATTTAATGAAATTGGTTATGTAATAGACCAGGGATAGACAACAGATTGATTCAGTTTGGAATTCCTGATTTGATTTGACTATTATTAGGATTGATTGTAATTAGGTTAGGATTAGATATATTTTAATTTATTGGAATGAAAAGGGTAATAATATAAGTCTCTATGAATCATCCTAGTTACTTGTTTGAAATAACAAGAAATGTAAATGTAAAGAAAGAGATGTACAAGATAAGGAAAATCATATATTTTGTACCGTCTATTTCAATAAAGAGATAAAATATAATTCTTCGTAATTTCATACAAACACAAATACTCTTTTAAGTAATTCAAAGGGAATTACAACGTTAATAATTCCTTTTGAAGGAAAGTAGTTCCAATGCATTAAAATATAAGATCCTTAAGTATAATAAAAAGTGAAGTAAATAGGAATAAGAACAATAGTTCAAAAGAGAATTTAAAATACACATTTAGACAAAGTAAAAAATAAACAATAAAGGAAGAAGATATGATTAAACTAGAAAGGAGATTTAAAGTCCAATAGGCAACTAAATATAACAAGTATTGAATAAACAGTAGAATATTGCAAAAGAGTTAAGTAAACTTAATATGATAATAAGGAACATCTTAGTCATTAAATTAGAAATGGTAATGAATGACAGTGGATAAAAGTAATTAAAAGTTAAGTTATGTAATACTTTGTGTACGTCAATAATTGAAAGTGAAGAAAAGAAATAATTGAATGTATACAAATTTAAATTTATGTTATGATGGGCGTGAAGTAGATAAACATGTAAATAACTTAGTAAATAAGAATAATATAGTCATTAAAATAGATCGAAATGCAAGGTCAGTGGTGTTATACAATAAATGCCTACCCACCGCAAGGGGCTATTAGCAGTTGTTTATGCATTATACTGATGTAGGACATATCCAACTATAGGACCCATGGAGAGTATGCACTTGCGTATAAATAAAGGAATACCCTAATAGAAAGTGGAGTCTGCTTCAAAAATAGGAAATAAGGAGTATTGCCTTGATTGCGTTAGGCAATCTAAATAGGATGGTGATCTACTCGACGCTATGTCAATAGGCGTAGCACCAGATCAGGAGTAGAAGCTACATAGGTTAAGTGTGTCATCGGTCCATAGCGGTCAATACTGGAAAGATAGGGTTACACCTAATGGGCTATGCCTCCTTCTAGGTCAACCACTCTAGGTAATGCATTGCCATAGTTTTTTGCTAGTTTATTTGTTAGGACAAGGCTAGTTAACCTATGAAAGAGTTCTTTCAAAAACAAATGGGGTAGTCCATGGAGCTAATCCACAATAGGAAGCAGACAAGTTAGTAAATCCCCAAGGCGAGATAGAATACGACTAAACTTTTGTGATGCAATTATTAGGCACTAACTGGAGGTTCAACTTTGTACCTGAGAAATTTGGCTTAGACATTGATGATGATGCCCGACGGTGCAGAATTACGGATACTAGCGGAGATAGTATCTTGGTCCAAAGGGGGATTGTGGTACATATATATATATATATATATATCACTCACCAGAACGTTGTTTTGACCCTTCCTCATTATAACCTAGAGGATAGCTTTAGAGGGACAAGTACTGTTACAAGGTGGGAGCATTGAAAGTACAAGTTTCCTAATGCATGCTCGGCACTTACAAGGACATTATATATTAGAAGTGTCAACTTGGTCAGTAAGTATGTGTTTATTATACTTTACTATTCTGCTATGAGTTTAAATCGATAGTACTTTGATATGAATTTATTTGTTTATTTGTAGGATACCAAACCAACGATTTATACTTTGGTGGACTTGGGTTTTTGATTTAGCGAAAATTCAAGCCCACTGGGGTGCGGGTTGTTACATTTGGTATTAGAGCTTAGGTTAGTTGATCTTGAAATATTAGGAAACGATCGGTGAACATATTTGTATTTTTTCTTATAAATGTAAATATATTATACGTCGAATCCTATAAATTCCGACTATAGAGTAGTTGCAACCGTACACTGAGATATGGATAAGTTGATTATGAGTCGAAATAATGGAAGAATTTAAATATATACCCCTACCCTGATACTCTATGGGAAATAAGTCGTATGGAAAGGCGTTGACTTAAGAAGAGCATGAGTGCACTCCGTAGTTGGGCTCCCGATAGCCCAATGATTGTAGATCCCCTATGATTTTCGATTGATGTACAATAGGTCTAGATAAGGGAAAAGTAAGAATCCATATATTGTGGATATCCAGAAGTAATTGAGTTCCTAAATGAAGGTGTGAAGTAATCACTCCAAGATGATAGCTAGATTTTAATAATTGGGAAAAGCGATAAATCAGAAAGTAAGTTAAAAAGAAGAGAAGTCCAAAAGAAAGGACGAATAAAATCCACTCTTAGTCCGACCCCATATAAATGATTTTAATATAATAGTTTTGAGAAAATATATATAATATATTTGAAATGAGTTTCAAAGGGGTTATTTGAAGGTAGAAAACCCCTGTTTTTGAAACGTAAGTAAATATTAAATTTTTGAAAATAATAATATAAATAACTATGTTATATTAAATAAAAAATTTAGTAGAAAATTTAAAATTTATTGGACCGAAAATAATAATAAATGGGATTAAATAAAAAAGGTTAATTCTTTTAGAAAAGAAATATAGTAGAGCGTATGTAGCTCGTTGATTTTTCTAAGATGAATTTTTTTAAGTGGATAAATTCCTTTTAGGGGTGGATAATAGGAAGTGGAGCAAGTTTTAAATGGGGCAAATAGTACAAGAAAGAAGATCCTAAAAATATAAGTCGTAGGCGAGCGCACTGTCATGGTTCTGTTGAATATGCTAGTATATGATTTTTGTTTGATGATAATAAACATATATATATATTCATTTAAATGTATTTGTTAATGTATATTTCCACAGATTAAATAAATATTTGCTGAATAAAATAAATAACACAAAATTTAAATTCAAACAGATATTTTATTCAAACAAATATTTATTACAATTTTGAATAGTACAAATTTGAGCTCTCACTATATACAAAATTTTCAAACAATATAATTTGATTACATCACAATTTTTCATTTATAAATGTCCTCACTACATATCTCTCATTCACTCGTAATTTATCTTCAACTCCAGTCCAGATTGAATCCAGCATCTGAGCAATCTGCAAAAATATACACTGACGCAGTAAAATTGAAAATAAAATATTTTTGCAGTGTAAAATAAAATGTATTTTGAAAATTTTATTTGCCTCGGTTATTTGGGTTGTTCGTCATCATTTAATTTTGAATTCACCATACACGAACAACTTGTGACATGCACGGTGTATCACTGTACATGCCACAAGGTCGTGCACACCGATATACACTTGATAAATCTACAGGGACAGGTGAGCACAAGGTCACACCCAAATTAAAATCCGGGTTCAACTCAAGTGAAACACAAATAAAGTCACGATATTAGCACAAGGTCAAACCCGAGCTTTTTGCTGGATTCAACTCAGGTGCTAATCAAAATGTACAACATGAAATGATCAAGTTCAATATCAAAGTAAACCCAAATGTACATGAACACAAGCTCAGACTCAAGTGAAAACAACAGTTGCAAACACAGTTCAAAAATACAAACCAACACTGACACATATATGCAACTGTATGCAAACTGCCTCAACTCAAGCAAATGCATATCAGACTGCAACAAGATATCAATGGAGCATATACATGAACCAGAACAAAACACGTGCACCAGTGAAATGTGAAGACCAAACAACACAACATATAGTGACAATGTGGTTGTGGTGAAGTAAGTACATAAAACAATGATGAACCAACAAATGCTCCATACAAGTTCAAACAGCAAAATACATGTGATCAAGCAAATCGAGCAAGTGAAGCAACTCAAGCTCCAGATGGTACACAAGATAATGACACGATACAATGAACTACAATGAACCAGACAAGCTACTTGAACACCATCATCAATGGTACCAGATCACAAACACATGTACATATATATAGGCAGCATATATGAAAACAGAATTAGTATTGTAAGCAGGTGAACCAGACCAGATGAAGCTATTAATGAAACAACGACTTGAATGAACAGTGGACAGAGCCGAGGCTACAACCCAATACATATGCATCACATACATGTGGATATACAATGAGCACAAACCAAAGACAAAAAGACCAAGCCGTGCACATGTAAACAAAACCAAGTACAAATCAGAAAATGAAGCAGTCCAAACTAAAGTACAAACGAAGTGCACATATATACACATGACAGTGAAACAAGCCAGAGAATGTCAACAGCAGTTTCAAAGCCGATATTGAACAAGTCAGTGTCGAAGTCGAACAAGTCAGAAATTGAAGCCATGGTGGCCACGAAAGAAATCAAGCCGTGAGAAACAAGAAATCAAAATATATACAAAGTGACAAAGTCAGAAATCATCATCAACATCCAAGCAACATCGAACGGCCGAGCAAAAGTATTCATGAATTCAAATGAATTCATACGAACAAAAATATAGGAATTTGATTCCTATTTAACCCGTATCATCATCGGCTGTAAATGCATCGAGTTCAAGCAAGGAAAACAGTAAAGCAAAAGCAATAAATTACATACCGAATCCAAGTTCGAACTCGATTAGAATTAAAGGAGCCGTGTGCAAAGAGAAGAGAGCATCGATCGACAAAGCAAGGGACGTAAATCATCATTCGATCGAGCTACTAAAGTCAGCGTCTTTAATTTATACAAAGCCCTAATTTTAGAGCAAAGAAGAACGCAGCCACATTTTTAACGAAAAGGAAACAAGGACGGGCCGAAGAAATAAAACGAGAAAGGGATTTACTCTTATTGCTTTAGTGATTTTGGGCCGGCCTTTTTCATCTACTTTGGGTTTATAAGGCTTATAATTAAATTAGGGTTTTTCTTTTAATTTGTTTTTAAATTTGAAATTTTTCCTTTGAACATTTGTATTACTAGTCGTGTGACTAGGGGACAAACTACGTGGCGTAGTTTGAGAATTCGCACCTCAGTGGCTGAGTTGTGGCAGGATTTTGAGCATAGAGTTAGGTTAGTCGATAGCGGGTGTCGCGAGTTTACGTGTGTAAGCGTTTGACTACTTAATTTCTAGTAGAAACCTTGGGGGCAGCACGTAGGCAGGGTTTTGCCGAAGCTGGGTAAATTTGTGTGTTCTATTTCTGCATTTTTATATTCTGCTATTATCTGTGCTGTTGTTATTCTGCGGTTATCTGTGTTGAAATTATTTTATATACTTCCGCAATAAATTTTTATAATTGATATAATCACCCTATTCACCCATCCTCTAGGGTGAAATCGATCCTACAGGTTCAATTACGAAGATTATAAGTTGAAAGAAAGGTCAATAAAGAGGAACCATTAAATAAGAGTAGTTTAGGTAGAAGAAAGATAAAAGGCGGTAAAATTTTGAAATATAATTAGAAACAAGGTTAGAAACTCTAATGAAATAATGTTAATTATTAGAAACAGTACTGGGAATTCTTAGAGTAAAAAGTTAGTAATTCAAAACAATATATGAAATTAAAAAATGGATAGTTTTCATAATAGGTGAATAATGGCACGTATCTTTTAGAAGTCCCTCTAATATACTAGTAGAGTCTCAACTAGGGATGAAAGTGGGGATAGCATAAGTGATAAGAAAATACTAGAATGAAAGTTGTTCTTGTCTACTCAAGTTTTCATTATTTAAAATTATAAAGGATGTTTAGAAATATTGTAAAGTACATTTTTAAAAAAAGTTTTGGTATAACAATTGAGTTTATTAAAAAGGAAAATTTTAATAAATGGTTTGAGCTAAATATCCCAATTTTTAAGAAGTAAAAGTTGAAAAAGGTATTTAAAAGGAAAAGAACTTTTGAAATTTTAATTGTAGTTTTAAAAGTTAAGGAACCAAATTATTTTTAAATTGTCTAAATAGTTCTAAAATTGTACTTTTAAAGATAAAAGTTATGGGATTTAAATACTTTAAAATTATTAAGCTTTTGATTTTGGAAGAAAAAAATAGCGAAGACTAAACCAATAATTTAAATGCGGAGTAGATAGGAATGACTAGCTGGGTATGACAAAGAAAAAGGTAAGGCCATAAAGAAGATAGCGATGACTACTCACTGAGTAGCAATAAGAAATCCCTATAGAGTCTACTAAATACTAGTGACAACCTAAGGATATTTGGTTAGACATGTGTGCAAGACATAAAACGAACCCGCAAAGGAATAATGGATAGTATTAAAGTACAGTTCTACGAGTTCTGGGATATGCTCTATGAAAGATCAAAGTTAAAGGAAATAAGTACCAAGATTTGAGAATACTATTAAGGGATTTGGAATTAAAAGAAGATGGTAATAGAAGATTATGGGTGGAAAACACAAATAAAGGATATTGGTAGACTCAAAGTTACGAAAGGCAAGATATGTGGGTTGCAAAAGGATGGTACGTTAGAAAGGTCCATTCAATTTAAGTCAGAAGTGATGCAGCCACAACATCATTTTTTTGAGAGAAATGTGTGATCCTCTATAAAATAGAGGAGAGTACACATATAGCTATGTATATATCACAAAGAGAAGGTGCTACCAACATGCCTGGCAGGTAGCAAAAGCTAGAAATAAGAAACAAAAATAAAAGGTACCCCTATGATGAGTTTCGGCAAAGCCACCACCCATCTCACCCTAATATCGAGCTCCGGCATGGCCACTGCCAAATATTAAAGTGTTTGGAGTACTTAAAAACTAAAGATCAACCAAAATACAAGAAATCATCACAAGCTGAGAAGTCATCCATGCTACAATGAGAAAAATGCCAACCATGAATATAGATCCACAAGATAATAGAAACGCCATAATGAAGATGAAGGAGCCCTGTAAATGAGATGGCTCTGCTAGTGTATCTAAGAGGAAAATCTACTCTGGTGGTCTCTCTGCAATCCAAGATCCTGCAATCCTGCATCTGCGGTGGATCAATCAGTGTATCTGATAGGAAATATCTGTGTTGGCACCCTCTTTGCAATCCACAACCCTGCAATCTGAAGTCCTAAGAACCTACGAAGTGAACCTAATCCCCTATCTCCCGAACCTGCGACTACAAAATGACTAGGAATAAAGTATGATTGATACATATATATGTATATTTGGTAATTAATATACATATATATGTATGAAAGAGGAAGAAAATAAGTTGTCTAAGAAAGGCTAACTATCTAAACAAAAACAAGTACAGAAATTGGACTCCACAAATTTAAAGAATATTTATGAACCTCTGATCCTAAGCAAATTATGGTTAACATCGAAATCATTATAAAAGTTTGGATAAATAATAATACTATTATTGTTAATGTTGAAAATATTATTATTGAGTTTAAATGAATTAATATTGTAATTAACTTTATTAAGGTACCCTTTAAAAAAATTATTTTTAGTTAATTTATATTTAGGATTAGAAATCCAATTAAAACAAAAGGAGGAAATTGTATATATCAATTTATTAACATGACTATTATTGTTATTAAAAATTCTTTGATTTCATTTAAACCAAATATACCAACATATAATAGTGAATAAAGTATCTAGTAAAAATCTAATATTCTTTTTGAACCTAAATCTAAATTTTTTTTTTTGAAATGGTACTTAGATACAACATGTAACTAGGACAACAAACCACAAATCATGTGTGGATAAATGTTCGAATCACTCTACGCAAGTTTTGAACTTGTGACCTCTCACACCAAAGTCGAATCATTTAACCACTAGGACAATGGTGCTTGTCAACCTAAATCTAAAATTACTCCAGTAGAAATCAGAGTCAATAATTTTTGTAACTATATTAAAATTAAAAAAATTTAGAGCTTTGTTTAAGATGTAATAAGAAACCATGCAATCATAGTAAATGTGTTTAATATCTTCAAAAAACATATGACAAAAATAACATTTGTTATCATTTTTAATGTTTTTTCTCTTTAAAAATTCAATAGTATTAAGTTTTCCATGAAGTATTAACCATATATGAATTTTGGATTTAGGAGGAGCATTTGCTTTCCAGATAAAATTAAAAGAGATGTTTGTTGCACCCGAAAAATTAATCAATTTATTAAAAGAGTTTGATGTAAATTTCTTACTCATATCCCATTCCCAACTAATAATATCACTGTTATTATCAATATTATAAAGATTTAATTTAGCATAAAGTAATGAAAGTTGCCTAAGAGTTGATCCTACTAGAATTATGTTAAAACTAATATTCCAAGGGGGTCATTTTCAGGAGAAAAGACCTCACTAATTAAAGCATATTTAAAATTACATATTTCATAAAGCTCTTTCAATTCTATCTTAAGAGGTAAAACCGAAATCCAACGGTCATGCCAAAAAGAAGTACAGTTACCAGAATGAACTATCGTATTAAGACCTAGGTTAAAATTATCTTGACATTTCAAAATGGATTTCCAAAAATTAGAAATATTTTGATTGACATGAGAAATAATTTGATATAAGTTAATGCAACCATTATAGTAATATTTTATAATGATCTCTTTCCAAGTATCATTATCATTATTATCTTTAAACTTCCATAACCATTTACCTAATAAAGATAAATTCATGTTACACAAATTAATTACTCCTAAGCCACCTTCCTTTTTAGCTTTACAAACCGTTTCCCAATTTACTAAACATTTAATGCTATTATTAGTATTATCCCCACTCCATAAGAAATCTCGTCTAATCTTGTCAATTTTATCAATTACCCAATCTGGAAATAAATGCATGGACATCCAATATATCGGGAGGGCAGATAAAACAGAATTTATTAAAACCAATCTACCTACTCTAGATAATAATCTCCCATTCCAATTAGATATTTTATTTTTGATTTTGTCAATGATTATAAGCCAATCGTCATGTTCGAGTTTAGTAGGTCTAATCACAAAACCGAGATAATCAAAAGGAGAAATCATAGTCTTGCAATTTAGAGTATTAGCGACTAAGTTTTCAATATTTTCGTAATCATTTAAAACTAAAACTGAACTCTTATCGAAGTTTATTTTCAGACCTGATAGAAGTTCAAAACTATAAAGAATAAACTTAAGAGAAATGATATGTTTAGGTAAATGAGAAGAAAATAGCAATGTATCATCGGCAAATTGAAGGACTGATATACCATTACACGATATATCATTACCTATATCTCCCAAAGATCCATTATCAACTGCATTTTTAATTATATTAGCAAAAACGTCAGTAGCTAAGTTAAAAAACAGAGGCAATAGAGGATCTCCTTGCCTTAAACCTCTCTTAGATTGAAGTTTGTTACCTAAAATACCATTAACCATACTACTAGAGTTTCCAGTTTTAAGAAAATTCATGATCTAGCTAATCCATCTATGACTAAAACCTCTAGCATGAAAAATATCTATTAAAAAATCCCAATCTACGGAATCAAAAGCTTTAGCGAAATCTAGTTTTAAGATAGCACAAGTAATATTATTCTTACAATAGTGATTAATATATTCTTGAACAACAGCCACCCCATCAGTGATATTTCTCCCTTTATTGAAAGAAGTTTGTGAATAATCAAGATCATTCATTTTTATGCTTAGTCTATTAGCTAAAACTTTTGAAATAATTTAACAGAACAATTGATCGGAGAAATAGGTCTAAAATCTTTTAAAGTATTAGCACCTACTTTCTTATGTAATAATATAACATTTGCAAAATTGAATCTTCCTAATTGCAAGCTTCCATTATAAAAATTATTAAACAAATTAATTAAATCTAATTTTAAAAAATCCCAAAACGTTTTATAGAATAAAATAGGGAACCCATCCGGACCTGGAGATTTATCACTAGGCATGTCATTAATAGCTTTCCAAATTTCTTCTACAGTAAAAGGATTATCTAATTCAGAAAGATCAACATTAGAATCAGGCAGGTAAATAACATTCCATTTAACATTTATTCTATGTTTATTTTTAGTACTAAAAATATCTCTATAATATTCTGTGAAAGCCTTATTAAGATCTCTCTGATCAACTAGAACCTCATTATTAACAGAAATAGAATTAATTGTATTAATACGCTTTCTACCATTAGCCATATTATGAAAAAATTTGGTATTATTATCACCTTCATTAATCCACTGGATTCTAGACCTCTGTTTCCACATAACCTCCTCTTTTTCAAGAATAGAATTTAATTCATCTTTTAGATTAGCGAGAACGTTACGTTCTCCTAAATTTAGTTGTCTAGTTTCTTCAATCTTATTGATTTTTAGCATCTCATTAAGAATATTTTCTTTTTTAATTTTTATATTTACAAAAACATTTTTATTCCAGTTTTTGAGATAAATTCTAAGATATCTAAGTTTTAAAACAAAATTTTTTGCAGAATTATCTTTATTTCTAATATTATAAAAACTCAAAGATATCCATTTATTTTTAATCAAATTTAAAAAATTAGATTCTAAAAGCCACATTTTTTCAAATTTAAAAAATCTATTAATTTCCTTATGCTTTTCGCAAGTGAGAATTATTGGACAATGATCGGAATATGATAAGGTAAGCCAGAAACTCTACAGATAGGAAATTTATCCTCTATCTCATTACTAACAAAAAATCTATATATCTAGAAGGACCATAGAAGGGAATTCCCTAGAATTACTCCAAGTAAATTATCTATTGGAAAGAGGGATTTCAATCAAATTGGAGTTAATAATAAATTGGTCAAATTCCTCCATAGTAGAGAAATCTCCTTCCCGTGGAGAACGCTCACCCAAAAAACGGGTAACGTTAAAATCCCCACCCAAAATCCAAGAACCCGGAGCTAAAGATCTAAAATCTAGACATTCATTCCATAAAACTCTACGATTAAGTTTTGAATTAGGACCATAAACATTAGAAATGTTTAAAAAAGAGTTATCAACAAGATTAATAAAGATAATGTGTAAAGAATGTTGTTTTGTAATACATTGAAGGAGTTTAAAATAATTATCACGCCATCCAACCATTAAACCCCTAGAACCGCCAATAGAGAGTAAAAAACCCATTTTCTCAAATGAAAACCACCTAATCTTCTAAAGAATCTAAAATCTGGACAATCAATTTTAGTTTCTTGAAGAAGAGCAACGTCAATAGAAAAATCTTTGAAAAAAGTTCGAACCTTATCACACTTATTTAAGTCGTGTAAACCTCTGATGTTCCAACTAATAATCCTCATAAGCCAACAGATCTAGCCCTATCTAATTCCCTACATCTAATAAACTCACGATCTATCTCAGCATCTGAAAAAATGAAACAAGTATCAGAAGCTAACCTACTAAAATCAGAAGCAGATAAATTACCTAAAGCATACGAAGAATACGTACTACCCAAATCAAGACACGTACCTGAGCCTGAATTCGAAATGCCACGTTTGGCACTCGAACCAGGTAACTCACCCATGGACTGACACTGACTATCTCTAATCCTGGCGCTACGTCTAACAGATCCAAAAGCAGCCAACTTCTGTCTCATGCCTTTTTTAGATGAAGATGAATAGGAACTAGGTTGAATATTACTCCCCCCGTTGAATTTAACAAAAGAAATCTCTGAATCACAAACATCCCCAGAATTCAAGCTTTCCTTCACCAATCTATTAGCATCAGCGGAATTAAAAATAAAACCCTTCAGATCACTACTTTCCAAGCCAATCAAATTGCTTTTATTCATCTCAGCATCACCATTCTCGAAATAAACTGGACCTTCAGTGCAAACATCTAGATCAACTGACACAACACCATTGCTGATTCCACTACAGACTACACTAGCATCAACTCGATCTCTATCATTACTTGTAAGATTAGAAATTACTAATGTAGGGGCAGTCGAGTCCACTTCTCTTAAAACAGAACCGCCCTGAATACTGTTATCTTCTAAACTAATGCCAGATTTAGCACCAAAACAATCTATGAAATCTACTACTCTATCACTGCCATTACTTGGAATATACACAACTGATGAATTAGGAATAAATGTATCCATATCTCTTCTAAATACCGATACACCATGTACACTGCTATCTTCAATCCCATCAGTAAAATTATCATTAGAAATATCCAAATTCTCATCTATAGACACAGAAACATATCTCTCTGATTCAAAAACATCAGAAACAATCAACATCTTGTCATTAGCAAGCAGCATCTCAACACTGTCATTTAAAATAACATTATCAGATAGAGAACAACCTTCTTTATCATTATCAACCACTGATTTGTCAACTGATTTTGACATTCTATTACCATCGAAAGAATTTCCAGCAATTATGTTTGAAGACTTTCGGTTTGAATCTTCGAAACTTTATATTTGATAAACTAAGCCCAGCCTTTCGTCAGTTAAACTAACAGACCCAAGACATTCAAATGGATTCTTTGTAGAAATTTCAAATGAGCAATTATCATTAGATATTATTCTGTTTTTCCTCTTTAATACCTGAGTAAACCCATCATCATTCGATCCAGACTTAATTTCATAATCTATCAAGACATCTCCCATTAAAGAATTTGAATTCGCAGTCAATGTAGAAACAACAGGATCTAGGAGCATTGAGTCGAATACACGAGAACAATCTATCATAATGCTGCCATTAAAAACCATACTATTGATATAACCTTCCATTTCACTGTCATTTGAAACGAAAATTTTACAACATGATTCCAGATTGTCCAAGTGTTCAACATGGTCACCAAATTTGTCATGTTATCAAAATTAGATGAATTGATAGCGTTAAAATGATTGAATAATTCCTCCAAATATCTAAAAGCCATATCTCTCATTTGCCACAGGTTATCTAACAGTAAACCTTTTTAAAACAAAAATTTCAAAACGAACTGGAATCCATGATCAATCGAAGAAGGATTGGGGTTGTAAGAAGAATTCACTGATTCGGATTTACCAAAGTAGATTTCAGGATCTCCAAATCTATCTCGATAACCTTTTCCGATGTTTGGCGAATTGATAACATCAAAGTGCTTAAACATTTCATCCAGATAATTAATACCGCCTTGTCTTTCGTTCCAAAGATTATCAATCAATAGCCCTCTTAATAGAAGATATTTCAATACGAATTGGAACCCGTGGTTGACCAGAGAACAATGAACCGATTTGAAGATATTCGAATTGATTGTACAATCGAATTTTTTATGATCGAATTTCCCATAAGCAAAACATCGCTTTGGATCTCTACAATGTTTTGCCAAATGATTAGCATCGCCGCATCTAAAACAAAGAAATCTCCCACGTTTACCTTCAATCCATTGATTTCTTGGATTGTTGCATTTCACAATCTGTTTCTTCGAAGAAAATTTTACAACATCAGCATACGATCGAAGAGGGATAGTATTACTGTAGGATAGATTCTTATGAACGATAGATTGGGATAAAGAATTAGGTTGTAAGAAGCAAGAGTAAGGATTACTCAATCGAACTGAGAAAATTGGATTCAGAAAGCAAGAAGACGCCATTCACAATATTAAAGTGGAGCCACAACATCATTAGGGTTAGATGATGTTGAAGGGTGGCTTCCAACAGTTGTTCTTTTTAGGTTGGGTTGTACGCATTAGGTGTCCTTGTTGTATTAAAAGCATGTACGATATTATAAGAAAATTTCCTTTTATGTGTTTTCGGTGTGGACCCAATATTATGAAAAAACAATAAGATAAGGAAATTTCAGTAAAGATAACTAACTAATGCAAAAGAAAAGGAAATAGTAGAGACTAGAAGTTAAGAAATAAATTTATAAAAATTTATTTAAATTATCAAGATGGTAAGCCTAAAAAAATTCAAGAAATAAATTTCAGAACGGAGGATAGGGAAAGAATGTTGCGGAGCCATGGATAAATGTCCATGTATCCTAAAAGCTGAAATTTATAATTGAACTTGTGTGCTGGTTTATATTATAAATTAAAGAAAAGTTTTGGAATTAAAAATTTACCGCATAAATAGGTGAAGTCCGCTTTGGACGTTAGATCATTGACTAAACCCTGATTTCATAAGGTGTGGCATAAATTATTTGGAAGAAAATATATAAAACTGATACTTTTGAAACTTTTTGTTCAAAATTTTTGGTTTTAGAAAATAAAATATTTTTGTAAAACGTTTCGGAAATTTTATGATGAAAAATTTAAAGTCTAAAATTTTAACCGAAATTTTGAAAAGTAATATAAAAATATTTTTGGGTAGAAAAGAAGAAATTGAATTTTAGAAGTGTCACATACTTGATATAGAGGAATACTTGACAGGTTGGTTGGTATGGATTTTATAGTGCATCAAAAATGATAGTAAAATTAATTTCGGTTAGTGACAAGGGAAGCTGTTTTAGCTACAGAATCTTTTCCTATATACCTTGTCGATCGACGAACAAAAAGTTGATTTTTGAAATAAACCCTATTTTAAAACTTTAAGATAAAAATTAATTATGCAAATTATACTTGGAAAAGTTGGAAAAGAATTAGGGAAAAAAGAGAAGGTTCCAAAGTATAGTGGGAAGTTGAGTACCCAAGAGAAAAAGAATGGAAATATGAAAATTTTCAACTAAAAAGAAAATAAGATTAGAAAACTGGATTTTTTTTTATTTGTATATTAGCAACAGTGTGCTGGATTTTCGATGGTAGGTATTGGATGCAAAAATTGGTTGGACCATACTTCTATTTGTATAAGTGTGGGAAAATTTGGGTGTAAAAACAAGTTTTTGATTTTCTAAAGTTGCATGCATATAGAACTGCCAATATATTTGGGATGTTTGAACCACATTGTTGAAATTGATTTAAAAGAATGCCTTCATATAGGAAGTGTCGATTAGAATTATTCTACATAAATAGCATATGTATTATGATACACCATGCACTTGTATACTATTGGTTGTAAAATTGTTTTTATACTAATTGATTTGTTAGTTTAGAATGGTTGCACGTTATATTGCATTCTTCAATCCTTGAGACATTTTAGGGATGAAATTCTTTTAGGGGGGAGAATGTAATACCCCATGATTTTACGACAATGAATTAAAAAGAAATTTATTAAATAAATAATAATGCTAAAAAAATAGAATTTTTGCAAGTTTCGTAATATAGCTACGATACATGCACAATTGTGCACGTGGTGATTTTCTAATCAATTTTCATCTATAATTTTTTTCGATCGGAGTTCAAACGAAAAAGTTATTGACGTTTTTGAAATCAAAAATAATTATATATGTAATTAAGGAAATAAGAATAATTAACTAATGTTAATTAGCATCAGTTAAAGTTAATGGACAATTAATATTAACTTAAACGTTAAGAAATTTATAATGGGAAGAAAATTTAATCGATGATTTAATAAAGGAATAAAATTAAACAAATCAGAATGGTAAATAAATCACCGTTAAAAATACATAACAACCGACCGTAGATGCACCTAGGTCGACCGATAGCGGTCGACCCTAGGACTTGAGCGATCGACAGTTGCCTACATTAAATTGTGAATTTTAAATAGCTAATGAACGAAGGAGATGGACTGTAATATTTTACCAGCTTGTGAAATAATTGAGGTGCGTCCAAGATAAAACTAAAGATTTCGTAGGCTAAATCTAACGTAGGAAATCAATCCCTAACCCTTATAAATTAACAACTAATCTAACCCTAATTCATTTAGAAAATTTACTAATCCTGAAACTCCACCATTTTCTCTTCTCCTCCAAATTCTAAAAGTAAAATATTATATTATATACATAAGGCGAGATAAGCGGAAAATAAGAGAAGAGTAGAAGTAATGCAGAACGGAAACAAAGGTAACTTCATAAATCTAAAATTTCAATTTAAAATAGATTCAATCCTTTCCTTATATTTGTAGTTTTATTAGATGTATACCATTTTTATTATTTTGGATTTGAAGTAAGAGGGAGTCAAATAAAAAAGGAATGGATCCAGATCTAGAGAATTGGAGCTAATTAAAAGGTAAGTGGGGATTTACATGTTTTGTAATAAGATTAGATTTATATCATTGAGATCTATTTCATCTATGTTTAAAATCGTTTCGGATATTTTATTGTAAATGCGAAAGGAATAGATATTATTCTCGGTTGGAATTTTTAATTCAATACACGTATTGATTAAACTGATAAATAATGGATTGGATAATAAATTCTATACGCATAATGATTATGGAATAGATTTAATGAAATTGATTATGGAATAGATTTAATGAAACTGATTATGGAATAGACCGAGGATAGATAACAGTTTTGAATTCCAGATTTGATTTGACTATTATTGGGATTGATTGTAGTTAGGTTGGGATTTGACATATTTGAATTCATTGAAATAAAAAGGGGTGATAATATAAGTCTCTATGTATCATCCAAGTTACTTTTTTTAAATAACGAGGAATGTAAATGTAAAGAAAGAGATGTACAAAATAAGAAAAATCATGTATTTTGTACTGTCTATTTCAATAAAGAGATAAAATATAATTCCTTGTAATTTTACACAAAACACAAATCCTCTTTTAAGTAATTCATAGAGAATTATAACGTTAACAATTCCTTTTGAAGGGGTAGTAGTTCCAATGCATTAAAATATAAGATCCTTAAGTATAATAAAAAGCGAAGTAAATAGGAATAAGAATAATAGTTCAAAAGGGAATTTAAAATACACATTTAGACAAAGTAAGAAATAAGCAGTAAAGGAAGAAGAGATAATTAAACTAGAAAGGAGATTAAAAGTCCAATAGGCAACTAAAAATAATTAGTAATTGAATAAATAGTAGAATAATGCCGAAAGAGTCAAGTAAACTTAATATAAAATCAAGGAACATCTTAGTCAATAAATTAGAAATGATAATGAACGATAATGGATAAAAATAATTAAAAGGTAAGTTATGTAAGACTTAGTGAACGTTAATGATTGAAAGTGAAGAAAAGTAATAATTAAATGTATACAAATTCAAATATATGTTATGACGGGTGTGAAGTAGATTAGTATGTAAATAACTTAGTAAATAAGAATGATATAGTCATTAAAATGAGTTCGAATGTGAGGTCAGTAGTGTTACACAATAGAAGCATGTCCACTGCAAGGGGCAACCAGCAGTGGGGTATACATTATATTGATATGGGACATATATAACTGCAGGACTCGTGGAGAGTATACGCTTACGTATAAATAAAGGAACATCCTAATAGAAAGTGGAGTCCACTTCAAAAATAGGAAATGCAGGTATTGCCATGATTGCATTAGGCAATCTAAATAGGATGGTGAGCAGCTCAACGCTATGTCAGCAAATGTGGCACCAAATCAAGAGTAAGTTCTACATAGGTTGAGTGCGTCATCGGTCCAGAGCGGTCAAAACAGGAAAGATAGGGTTACACCTAACGGACTACACCTCCTACTAGGGTAGGCCACGTTGGGTAATGCACGACCACGGTTGTTTGCTAATTTTTTTGTTAGGGCATGGCTACTTAACCTATTGAAGAGTTCTTTCAAAAACAAACGGGGTTGTCCACGGAGCTGAGTCTAGAATAAGAAGCACACAAATTAGTAAATCCCTATGGCATTATAGAATACGGTTGTTATCTAGCCTTTTGACTAGACAGTGTTTGGATGAACTTGATGGGTCGGACTTGAAAGTCATCGAGGCAGAGATCCTAAAGAGATAGCTGACAATCCCAATAGCTAAGTAAAAACCAAGACTACAAGGTGAAAGCAAAGCCATCATTGAAGTTCAATAATCCAAATCCATCAAAGTGATAGATCGGTACCGATACATCCCTATGGATCGATACCGATCCATAAAACTTCACCCAGATCACCCCGTACCTCATCTATTTCCAAGTCATGGCGATAATAACCCATTCTAAGCCTCAACGGATGGGTCGCATGTACCTTGCCTTCGAACATCTCGAGCACCTGAAATCAGGAACTCCATTCCTCCACCGATCCAACTTGTTGACTCAGAAACAAGCATCTAACAGAGCAGTCAATATGGGCAAGATGAAACTAATGACAAGTTGCACCTAAACAAGGCTATGGAAGAATTCCATAAGGCAATCTTATGGATCGATACCAATCGATGCCTATTGATCGATACTGATCCATCATATTTGCTGACATGGCCACGTTTTCTCGAGCTTAACAACTGCTAGATGTGGGAAACATGGGTGTGATAGTGGATGAGCAAGTTTCGGAGACCTTCAGCTATAAATAAGCATGGATGGGCATTATTAGGGAGATCTTTTTTGCTCTCTTAACAATCTTCTCTATATCCCTTATAATCCCAAGGATCCCTATCGATCCATAAGAACAGAATTGTAAACAGCAAATAAATCAGCAACAAAGCTAAGTGGACATAGGCAACGATTAGTCGAACCACTATAAAACTTTTATGTCTTGTGATTTCTTGTTTTTGTTTACTTTCTTAACTTTATCTACTATACTCATTTGGGTGTTTGTGCCACATTTTGGGGCAAAATTTTTGGTACATTCGCTAAGAGATACTTGAATTTAGCGACTTAAAACTTGAAAAAGTTTAAGATGATGAGACAATCAACTAGGAAGACTACTACTGGAGGAAATCAACAAAGGGGCAGCCAAGAGGCATCCTCAGGATCTAACCAACCTTCCATCTGCATAACCAGGGATATGATGGAAATGATAATGACGAAATGCAAGAGAGGATTATAGCCTGCCAAGAAGAGACGATGAAGGGATTCTTTTGGAGAATGGGACAAATAGGAACAATCAAAGTTGCTGCAAAACAGAGTGAAAGGCCTAAAGCCAGAATAAATGCACCTAGGAGTAGAATGGAGCAAACTAGAGCGATCCTCAAAGGAGTCGTACGATCAGTACCGATCCAAAAGCATGGATCGGTATCGATCCCCAAGAACTTGGGGATATTGCCAACTTTAACTTAGGTGGAAACGAAGCACATCAAGGAAATAATGTTGAGCATTTGAATGTGAATCAAAATGTTGATGCATGACCAAAGGAATACATACCGGAGTTCTCTCATGGGAATGGTGGGCAAGATGAGAATGCAAACCAGAGAGTTCCTTTAGATGATAATGACAAACTTGCTGAGATAGTCAGACAAGCAATGAGGGGTGGATTACCTAACTAGAGCCTGGAGGATGTGAGCATGAGTCCATTCACTTCGAACATTTGGTACGCTAGGCATCCGCCTGATTTCAGGTTGTCGACGTTGGAGATGTTTGATGGAAAGACGGATCCAATGGTTTATTTGATGAGGTATATCTGACACATCGAAGTGTTGGGTGTGTCTGAAGAAGTGATGGATGGTGTTTCCTTTGTACCTGGTAGACTTGGAAGCGTTATGGTTTAGACAGTTGGAAAACGGCTCCATCAGCACATGGGCTGAATTGGTGGATAAATTCATGGAATAGTTCCAGGTCCATATTTCACGATGCAAGAATGTAATGATACTATTGAGCATGAAGCGGAGGTCCGGACAAACCCTTAGGAGGTTTTTGACAAGGTATAATGCGGCAGCTACTGCAGTTGATAAGTCGGACCCATCAGTGGTTCCGTTGGCAGCGGTTTTAGGAGTGGCTAGTAAAATAGATTTTAAGGTTGCTTTGGAGCAAGATCCTCCAATGGATCTCGTAGAATTTTACCATGAGGCCAAAAGATACCTACTCAGGAAGACACTGAAGCTGAGAGGGCGGAAGTCAACACTGTGGATGGCGGAGGACGATCCGAGGCAGGATTTGGCAAAGATAAAGGAAAACAAAAGGCTGATAATAACTTTAGAGGACCAAAGCGGCAAAGAAGAGAACATAAATTCTCTTCTTACACAAAGTTAAACGAAACCCCGGAGAGGATCTTTCTCGATACTCGGGGATAGATCCCCTATTAAAAGCCGATGAAGAGAGAGTGTACGACCATGAAAGAGGATTGGGAAAGTACTGTTTGTTCCATGAGCTGGATGGGCATGTGAAAAATGACTATAGCACCTGTGTGGCCCGATCGAGATACAAGTTAGGAACAACCATCTGCAGCGATATGTAAGAGACCGAGGTATGACAATGGAACAGGAGCAGTCATTGTCTGCAACAAATGGAAAGAGCCCCGGATCAAGGTCGAGGATAGTCATCTCATAATTGGGATAGCAGGGAATTAGGTTCGGTTCTCGAACTTTATCTTTCTTTTCAATAAGTGAAGCATCATTACAGTCAAGCTACTTACTTGTGTATGGGACTTCGATCGGTCTCCAGGCACGCTCTTAGCTGGATGCTAGGCTACAGTGCCCAGTAAAATGGTTATGATGATGTTTAACTTTATGCTTGTTTAGTACTTGAATTTGAATCCAGTTGACAGATGCTTGATTATTAAAATCCACTTGAATATGATGATTGATATTGATCGTAGTAGTCTTGTTCGGAGAAACAGGGCGATGACCACAAGGTGCAAGCCCCCTTGCCGGAGAGTAAGTGGAATAGGCTTGTACAAAGTTAAGTCCCCTCGGAGAGTGAGCAAAAGGACTTACTTGATCGTTGGGTCCCCTTATTGAAGAGAGAGCGGATTGGACTCAAGAAGGATCCGAAGAGACCGAAACCTAGATTGGATGTCAAACGACCCTGAGAGATCGAACTCTAGACTAGATGTCAAACAATCCAAAGAGATCGAACCCTAGATTAGATGCTGAACGATCTGAAGGGACTGTGGATTGATTTAATTATCCGGAGAGATCGAAGATTGGTTTAATGATTCAGAGAGATAGATGATTGGATTAATGATCCAGAGAGATCGATGATTATGTTGTCAATCTGGAGATACTGATGGTTGGATTAACAATCTAGATAGATCATGGAATGATTTGGAGAGATTGAAGAAGGATTCAAAGAGATCGACAATGGACATACGGCCTGGAAAGGTCGAAGATTTGATTAACGATCCGGAATGATCAGGTATTGAATTGATCACTGACAACATGACACATAGAAATCAAAAACTAGACTTTGGTTTCGAACACCAATTGAGCCATTGATTTTAATACATGTTATTAAACACGGGACGATCCTAATTTATGATGTACTATATTTTATGATAATTCTAGGAGAAAACAGAATGATGATCGACTATGACTAACACTCAAGCAAGGACTCAAGTCCTTAGCTATTGTGGTCTCGAACGGTCTTTGACTTACAGGTGGATCCGAAGGAACCAGGTGATTCCACCCAAATTGGTCGATTGATGGCCGAGAAATTCAACCACTATATTCATTGGCTTCGATACTTGTTCTTGAGAAAAGCATGCCTTCTATTCGCAAGGCGTGCTTTGGGAGGTAGGTGTTATCCAGCCTTTTGACCAGACAGTGTTTGGACGAACTTAATGGGTTGGACTTGAAAGTTATCAAGGCAGAGAGCCCAAAGAGATAGCTAACAAGCTTAGAAATCAAGTACAACAAAGACTACAAGGCGAAAGCAAAACCGTAATTGAAGTTCAACAATCCGAATCCATCAAAGTGATGGATCGGTATCAATCCATCCTTATGTGGATTGGAACTGATCCATTAAACTTAACCCAAATCATCTCGTACCTCCTATACTTCCAAGTCATGGTGATAACAACCCATTCCAAGCCTCAACGAATGGGCACATATACCTTTTCTTCGAACATCCGACCACCTGAAATTAGGAACTTCATTCCTCCACCGATCAAACTTGTTGACCTAGAAACAAGCCTCTAACATGGGCAATCAAGATGGGGAACATTAAGCTAATGATAATTCACGCTTGAATAAGGCAATGGAAGAAGTCCATAAGGCAATCTTATGGATTGGTATCGATCCATGCCTATGGATCGGTATCAATCCATCATATTTGCTGACATAACCACATTTTCTCGAGCTTAACTACAGCTGGACATGGGGAACGTGGGTGTGATCGTGGATAAGCAAGTTTCGGTGGCCTTCAGCTATAAATAGGTGTGCAGGGGAATCATTTGGTAGATTTTTTTGCTCTCTTAATAATATTCTCTATATTCCCTTGTAATCTCGAGGATCCAACCCGATCCATAAGAACAGAAGTTGTGAACAACAACCAAATCAGTAACAAAGCTAAGTGGACGTAGGCAACGATTAGCTGAACCACTATAAATTTAATGTCTTGTTATTTCTTGTTTTTGTTTACTTTCTTCACTATTTTCTCTACTATACTCATTTGGGTGTTTGTGTAATATTTTGGTGCAAACATTGGCTAAAATTTTATGACGCCATTATGAAAGGGAGGTTCTACTTTGTATGTGGGCATTTTGGCCTAGACATTGATGATTATGCCCAATAGTGTAGAATTATAAATACTAGTGGGGATAGTATCTTGGCCCAAAAAGGGACTGTGGTACTTATATATAGATATACATATATACACATACACACGTAAGTAGTTATAGTTTACATCGGGTGGATGGAGTGTAACATACGCAAATATGGAATCCAGATGACTAATTAAAATTAAAGACATAAAATGTAATGGAAATAACTTGGCATAAACTAGTGTATAATTTTACTAGTCACCGGAATGTTATTTGACCCCCTCCTCATTGCAACCCATAGTATAGTTTTAAAGGGACAGGTATTGGTATAAGGTGGGAATATTGGAGGGATGGGTTTCCTAATGCATGCTCGGCACTGACAAGGACACTAGATATTGGAAGTGTTAGCTTGGTCGGTAACTATATGTTTATTATACTTTACTATTCCACTGTGAGTTTATATCGATGGTGCTCTGATATGCATTTATTTGTTTATTTGCAGGATACCAAACCAATGGTCCATACTTTGGTAGACATGGGTTTTGATTTAGCGAAAATTCAAGGCCCACTAGGGTGAGGGTTGTTGCATGCTAGTCCTAACATCGACTAGAAAAATCGAAATATGTATATGTTTTTCTCTTAGGGTTTTGTGAAACATAAAATCTAGTGGGAGCTTATTAGATAAATGAAACATAAAAATTTAACTTATATATTGTTATAAGATTATCTATTATGTTTAAATTATCCTACTATACTTAAATTAAATTTACAGCAACATGACAAATCTAAGATTATTTTAAAAAAAAATAAGCTCACCGGACCAAACTACGTTGACTGGCTGAGAGCAATCAAGATAGAACTAACATATGAAAAGTTATGGTCGTCAATAAATGAACTTCTAAGAGAGAAACCCGCTGACGGCACTGATCTTGAGGCAGTTAAATCTTATAATACTCGGGTACTCGACTGCGAAATTGCTCAAGTTTTCGTGTTGTCTACTTTAGACAAGTCGTACAGAGAAAGCACGAAAGTATATCAAACTACGGAATCTTCGAAAACCTCAAAGCTTTATTTAGGAAGCAATCACGTTCCACAAGGTACGAGATTACTAAGAAGTTGTTTAATACGAAGATGAGTAAGGGAAATTGTGTTGAGGATTTCATCTTGATAATGAAAGCCTATTAATAGACATTTTGAGCTAGACATCAAGTTAAGCAATGAACTGCATGTGGATTTGATCCTTGGCTCATTGACTCCATAGCTTGATCCATTTATATTGACTTACAATATGAACTAGTTGAACATAAATCTCATCAAGCTACCAATGCATTGTGATCAGCTAAGGGCTCGTTAAAGGATCAGAACTCGGTATTGGCTACAAAGGGAAAGGAAACAGCTTTGAAAGGTTTGAAGAAACATAAGTCGGGTTTTAAGAAGAGTAAGAAGGATGCTCCTACTGACAAGGGTAAATGGCACCATGTCACAAGAAGGGGCATTGGCAACAGAACTTTCTGAAGTACCTTAAACTAATCAAAGAGAAGAAAATGAAAAGGTCTACTTCTCATACTAGTATGTTTATGATTCAAAATTATTTTGCAATCGATAAATTATCGTGGGTTTTTGATATTGGATCTGGAAATAATCTCTATAATTTGTTACAAGGACTTAGGAGCAAACGACATATGGAAAAAGGTGAAATGAGGTTTAAGTTGCCAATGAATCTATTGTAAATGCAACTACAGCGGGAGATTATCATTTAATTTTTCCTAATGGTTATGATTTAGTATTGAATAATGGCGATTATGTAAGGAACTTTATTTTTGGTATATTATATCCTTTTCAAGACTATCTTAAACTGGCTGTGATTTCATTGTAATAACAGAATTATAAATATTGTGTTTGGTGGAAATAGTATTTGCGATACTATTTTGGATAATGGCATTTATGTACTTAATATTAATCGAATTTGTACTATTAATAATCTTTCAATGTTGACATAAAATATAACTATCTATAGCATTGTGGGCTAGGTCATATCAGTGACAAATGACTGCATAAATTAAAAACCAAAGGTTTTCTTCCATTATTTGATTCTGAATCATTTGATACTTGTGGGTCGTGTCTAATAGGAAAAATGACCAAGCATCCCTTCAGTGGGAGCAACGACAAGAATTGTAGAACTCTTTTGTCTCATGTATATTGATGTATATGGCATAATATCTATAATTACCAAAGACAGTTCTTCTTACTTTATAACTTTTATCGATGATTTCTCGAGACTAGGATATGTATATCTTATGAAGAATAAATCCTACGCCTACAAGAAATTCAAAGAGTATAAGAATGAGGTTGAAAATCAAACAAACCATAAGATTAAGATACTTCAATTTGATCGAGGAGGTGAGTATGTTAGACAAGAGCTCCAACACTAACTAAAAGATAATGAGATTATTACTTAGGTTACTCCATCCTATACTCTGCAACACAATGATGTTTCGTAAAGAAGGAATATAACCCTATTAGATATGGTTCATTCCATGATGAGTAAGGCTAAGTTACCTCTTTCCTATTGGGGATATGTACTGGAAACCTCAACACATTTGTTGAACTTGATACCTATTAAATCTATGCCTAAGACCGCATAAGAGATTTGGCATAGGAAGAAGCCCTACCTCAAGCATTTGAGGGTGTGGGATTGTCCAACCTGCGTTAAGTACATTGGCCCCAACAAACTTGAGGCAAGATCGGCTCTCTGTAAACTTATAGGACAACCCAAGAATTCCATTAGATATATTTTCTATAACATTGAGGAATAAAAGGCTATTATTTCTCAAAACGCTGTACTTTTATAAAAGGAATTTCTATCAAAAGAATTAATAACGAAGCTGTAGACTTGGATGAGATATGATAATTTAACATAGGGACCAAACCAGTAGAAGAATCAAATCCACTAATATGTGAAAATACATAACCTATTAGAAGGTCTAATAGGGAATCTCGCACTCTATGTAAATACTATGGATTTCTTGTAGATGGAAACAAGAAAGAGAATTGTACCTTAGAAGATGACAATCCATTTTCATTCCAATAAGCACTATAAAATAAAGACTTTGCACTTTGTCTTGAATCTATGAAATCTGAAATGGATTCCATGTATGATAACAAAGTTTAGACTTTGGATTGCATATTCGAAGGGATTAAACCCATCGATGTAAATAGATGTTTAAGGAAAACCTAAGCGAAAATGGACGGGTAGAAACCTATAAGGTTAGGCTAGTTCTGGGAGGGTTTTGTCAAATTCCTGGTGTCGATTATGATGAAATATTTTCATCCGCAGTCATGCATAAGTCCATTCAGATAATGCTCTCTATCGCCGCGTTCTATGACTACGAGATATGGAAAATGGATGTGAAAGTGACACTTCTGAATGGTGATTTAGAAGAGACCTTTTACATGTTACAGTCGAGGGTTTCCAGGTCAGTGGGAGCAAATGTAAGGCTAGGAAGTTATTGAGATCAATCTACGGTCTTAATCAAACTTCAAGGAGTTGGAATAAGCATTTTGATAAAATAATCAAACATTTAAGTTTTTATTAGAATATAGAGGAAGCGTGTGTATATTGGAAAAAATGGGAAAGTGTTATAGTATTCATAGTCTTCTACGTCGTTGACCCACTCCTGATTGGCAATGACATCTTATTGTTGCAATTAATGAAAGCATGTTATCCAAGAACTTCTCCATGAAGGATTTGGGAGAAGCAGCTTACATGCTCTATATTAAGATCAATAGGGATAGATCTAAAAGGTTGCTAGAATTTTCTTAATCCCTATACATAGATACCATACTAAAAAGGTTCAATATTGAGAATTACAAGTGTGGAATTATGCCGACTCGATCTGAAATCGTGCTTTCTAAGAATGATGCTTCTCATACTGATGAGGAAAGGGAGCGTATGAAGGTGTACTATATGCATCTGCAATCGGTTCCATCATATACACTATGCTATGTATTAGACTAGGTGTGGCTCATGTATTAGGATGCGTAAGCCAATATTAGTCTAATACGGAAGAAGTTCAGTGGACAACAGTGAAATGTATTCTTAAGTATTTGAGAAATACTAAAGACTTATTCCTTAGTAAGGAAATGGAGACCTCTTTATGAAAATTATACAGATTTAAGCTTTCAGAGTGATATCGATGATAGAAATTCAGTGCCAAGTTATGTATTTATATTGAATGGTGGAGCTTATGTATTTACATTGAACGGTGGAGCTGTCAGTTGGAAAATTCCAAGCAAGAGACAATAGTTGGTTCAATGATGGATGTGCAACTTTATAGCTAAGCTAGGATTTCCAAATTTTAAGAAACCTATGACATTGTTGTGTGATATGAATGCAGCGATGTAGAATGCAAAGGAACCCAGGTCTCATAAGAAGTCAAGAAGCATTCATCGTAAGTTCCACCTCATTTGAGAGTTTGTTACTAATGGAGATATTGTGATTAAAGGAGTAGACACTGAGGACAACATAGCAGATCCATGCACAGAGAAACTAACTCGACCAGTTCTGAGCAAACTAATTGAAGGGATGGGATTAAGATTTCATAATTGGCCCTAAGTGCAAGTAGGAGATTGATAGAGTTGGGAGTACTCTTTATGGACAATTATATAATTTATTACAAATTATTAACTCTGTATTAAAATATCATTCGAAGTAAAAGGTGTTTGTCTTTCTATTATATACTTGTCATATTGTGATATGTTAATTAACGGTATAATTCAAGTATATTATATAAAACAAATTCTTAAATGATATGTTAGGTGAAAGTAATTTCAATGCGTTGTAATCATGAAAAATTTATCTTATTAAAATAACATATTATTTTAAATATCCCTAGTCACGATGTTTCATGAAGGGATATCGATTCATCTGTTGATACTAGATTATGTGACCCTCTCCAAATGTTGGGCAGTGTATTACTCATAGCTGCTGGGGCACCAATGGGTTACGTATTGATAGTTATTGGATAATTATGAAATGACTCACTTGAGAGTTTTCTGTTAGCTACTATAACAAAGGTCAAAAAGAGATCTTGAAATGACGATATACACAGTTCTCTCAACTTGAGAATACTGTTGAACTTCAACGTGGACACTCTAATTTGATTATAGTTATATTGCAGTATAACATCCATTGAATGACTATAGTTAGGTCTGAGTTGAAGCATTGGAAGTGAAACATTGTTTAATAGAGAATTCATCTCCTCGGTTATACGAGGTTAGTATTGCTGTCAAATATAGTCAACTCAAAGTCAAAGTCTCTGATTAGAGCAGTACGGTTAATAATAATTGTTATTTTTAAATCAAGTACTTTGTGTTTGGATAAACAATGTTGAATGTGGACAATGTTTAAATTTTGACCAAATCCAAATTCCATAATTCCTAATGTGATATAGTGTTAACGAAGAGATTTGGTATAAATAATCGTTACTACCGGTACCACTTTAATAAGTAAAACTAGATTTTTACCAAATAGATCTTTAAGTGATAAACTCAGTTAAAATATCATGCCACTAGCTGAGGAGACGTGTGAACGTTAATATTCGAATTAATCTGTGTTAATCGCAGACTAAATTTACACCTTTGAGTCGACAAACATAATGATGAATACTGTGAATAAACCACACGATTTCATTAATTTATAATAGTTGTAAATTAATTAAATTAATATTTATAAAATAATAATTTTTAAATTTTATTTAATTTTTTACCATTAGTATTTAAAGAAATGCTTAGAGGTAAAAGGTTATGCATACGTCTATTGATAGACGGTATTGGTAGAATATTTAATAAGATTTAAATGTAATAAACACTAAATGGGTTTTGTAACTCCCCACTTTTATGCCCATACTAACAAAGAATATTACATAGTAATATTGTCTGCTAATACAGAGATTAAGGTTTGCTAATACAGAGAATAAGGCTGGATATGAGCAACCAAACATGAATATTCCCTTAGGCTAACACCGACACGTTTTATATTACCTTATGAATCATATATGACGTGTACGTTATCGACACAAAGCAATAAACACATTGGCTAATGAGAATATAACAGTATATATTATATCACAGAAAATACAAAATCACATAACACAACAGAATATATAGACATGAAGATGCATACATATGTGATTCTACAAAACAAAAATACTAGACCCAATACAAATGTAGATGTAGACTATAAAATGTCTCAAAAATATACATGACATAAAAAGTCGACGGCTCATACAAAGTATCCAATATGTTTAAAGGTTTAGAATTTACAAGACCTATATATATATATATATATATATATATGTATGTCTATCTTCATAAGCTAGCCCATAATCCATAGTCAATGAGTCCTGATACCTGAAATGTCTCTGCCTGACCCGAGTATTAATAAATAATAAGCGGGTCAGACAATCTCTAATTCAATAAATGTGAGATCATAGGTGTAGCATAAGTAAATTTCAACAACATAATCAAAACTATATAAAATGACAAAATCAAACAATAAATGGCTAAATCAAAATAATTCACCTTATCATAAAAATATACCATGCTTATTACAAGAAATCATCTCAAATTTGGTGAATTAAAATATCTCACAAATCAAAATCACCAAATAGCATGAAAACAAGTTAAAACTATAAGACAAGCATGAAAGTGAGTCAAAAACCTAAAGATGAGCTTGGAAGAAAGTCGAAACAAAAAGACAAGCATGAAAGCAAGATAAAACCAAAAGATAAGCATGACAGCGAGTCAAAATCAAAGAACGAGCCTGAAAAGCAAGTTATCCAAAGACGAACCTGAAAGCACGTTGGTCCCGCCTGAAAGCACGCCGGTCCCGCCTGAAAGCGAGCCACTGTAAGATAAGTCTGAAAACATGCTAGGCACATCTAAAAATGAGCCACTATAAGACGAGCCTAAAAGCACGCCAAACCCTCCTGAAAATGAATTATCGAAAGATGAGTCTAAAAACACGCCGAAATGATCATTGCTGATCGAAGTGTCAAATACTTTCAATTAGTAATCAAACGAGTATCACCCCAATGTCCTATAACCACTCGGTGATACTTGAATATTACTAAAAGATCATATATTCCACTCAAGTAAAATACTCTATCAGTGAGCAAAGAATTAATAGATAAAGTGATACAATTGTTCCATACCACTTGTACTATTAAACCGCTTAATTAGAGTTCTCATTTTATATAAGTAATATTTTTATATAAAAACTAATTCTTTTAAAATCATTTAAATTTTAGTCCAATGACCGTACAATTGCTATGTTTCTAAAATATACTACTCCATACATATAAAAATCTAATATATATATATATGGTTTTATTATCATCTTTTAGAACACCATTACAATTAAAAACTCTATAATAATCTTTCTTCATCAAATACTTTTTAAATATATGATTCATATCCAGATAGCCATCTAATAATCACAATAATATACTCAACAAACAACATACAACTTAATTAGAGATAGTTGTGAGAATTACTCACATTTAATCCTTGAAAGAGCTTGCCAAAAACCACAATTTCATCATAGTCTTTGAATTTCAGCAAACCATTGATTTCACTCAACCAAAAGAAATAAACACAATAATTCAATTACTGTAAAAAAACTAAAAGTTATCCCCTTAAACAATGAAAGCTTACCTTGATTTTCCTATATTTTCTGAGAATTTTGTTAAGTTCAAAAATAAGATTTTTACAACTTAGGGTTGAAGAAGGGGAAGGTTTTGTTTTCTTTCTGATGTTAGTATGTATACTAATGAGAAAATGGAAAGAATTATTCTCTTTTTGCCTAACTTCTACATGGGCCTTGGGTTAAAGAAAAACCCAATGAGAAAATAAAGTCTGTTATTTTTATTTCATTCATTTTAATCCTTTTTTTTCAGATTTATTTTCAATTAACTATGAAACACTTTCTTTACACAAATTACCTAATAAATTTTCATTTTTTTCCTCGTATGCCTTCAAATATCAAATCAAATTTTCATACATTATTTTAAAATAATCCTCAAACAATAATTTAAAAAGATTACTTATAATTTGAACATTTTCCAAACTCCCCTTTATAATTTAATGATTGATTCAAAAAGATATTAAAATCCCTATCTTTCTTATAAAATAATTTTATTTACAAGCTCGGATATTAATTTCATACCTTGAGTTTTCCAATATCATCTGGATTTAGAATTCAGATTCCAAAATAATTTAATCTTCTTTTTATAAAACACAAATCCTAATTTTCCCCATATTTCAATACTTGAAAATTTCAATTAAAATTATTATGAGTTTAATTAAAGTGATTCTAAAATCAGGGTTATTATAGGTTTGGAAATTTTTAAGGCCCGTTTTAGTCATGTTATGGCTAGCCATGAGGGGGTGGAAAGGAAGAGTTTCAATTTGAATTGAAAAGGCTAATGAATAATGAAAGGAAGGTGAATCATCCTTAGTTTTTGATTGTCTTTTAATGCCTACTTTGAAGATTTCATTAACCAATTTTTACTCCCCTCTCTCTATCTTTCATAGCTGAATTTTCATGCCTTCCCTGGTCTAAAAAAGTTACAAAATCAGAGTCTAAATAAAATTAGATTAAAAGGTGCGCAAGATCCAAAGATCGATTCAACTGAATTCAGGAGCATCGATTCATCATTCAAGGTTCAACTTTTGGCTACATCTTAAGGTAATATTTTGATTTGGTTTATTTATATGTTTCTCTTGTTTACATGTTTTAGACTCTATATGCCTTATCCCATCTATTTGATTGTTCATATTGTAGTACGTAATTCAAATCCCTTTTTCCTATCTCAATTATTAGTAGGCTTATTGTGACGATTTGATTCATATCCACTTTTGTTCTATATCTCCATTTACTGTATGAATATCATGATTTAGATCCCCTGTCTCATTTAATTAGTTGTTGTTGTTCTCTGTATAATTTAGGTCTAAATGTTTATATCACAAATTTACGTATGCCTAAGTTGTCTGATTCCTTTTTCTTTTTCTGAAAACTTTTGTCAAAAAAAACTAATTTTGATTGAAAAACTACCTTATAATTTTATAACATTTGCATGCACAAATATAAATAAATTATATATGTTATTGTTTAAACTTGCCTTGAAAATTAATTTCTTATGTTATATGGTTGATGTTTTGAATATAATTATTTTGGATATTATTTACATAGGGATAAAAAATTTCAACCTAGAATTCATGAATGGACTTTTGTGTAAAATCCTAAATCATTTATTTCCATTCTATATTTAAAGTTTTTTTGTAAAATCCTATATCCTTCGTTTCTTTTTTCAAATTAAAAGTTTGATCCAAATTGTTAACTATAATATGCATATAGAATAAACAAATTTTTATACATGATTTGTTTCTAAATTTAAAACATTACTTTCAATTAATTAACAAATGGAAACATATATTTGCATGCTAATTTGACTTAAATCCATAAAATAGACTGTGGTGGAAAACTGTAATATTTAATCTTTACAACTTCGTTAATTGAAATTAAATTCATTACTGTTAACTTTTGATTTCAAAACAAAATGGTAAAATTTAATCTCAATATAAATATATATACATTCACATATATCTATTTATCCATTATTATGTATATGTAATTTTATCAAAAATTTGGATAACCAAAGCACATGTGAAGGGGAAATATATCTATTGTGGCATACATCCAGTACCTACATACGGTCACGTTAACTGTTAGCACCTAAATTGGTCACTAACACCCTTGAATAGAGTTATGTAGAGAGATTAATGAAGAAAGTAAATTAAAACAGAGAAATAATGCAATTGAGTGCAAAAAGAATAACAAAAATGAGAACACCATATTTATAGTAGTTCAGCGTAATTGCCTACGTCCACTTTGAATAGAATCTTTATTACTTTTCCAATCACTTGAATACAGATACAATCCGTAAACAAACCACTTGAATAAAAGTTTGAATCAAAAAGAGGAGAGTATAAAAAATGGTAGAGTTTCCCTGGAGTTCTCGAAAAGGTCCCTTCAACGGTGCCATTGCCCCTCTATTTATAGACGAAGACAGGCTGCTTTCCCTACATTGGCCCATGACCAATACACTTTGGCCCACAGCAAAACCCATGTTCTCCGATCCATGTACACCGACCCTTAATGACCGATTCATATGCAACCGAGCCACTCTGGCCGAACCACGGATCCTATGTGGATGACTCGAAGTAGGCTACCATATGACTCGGAGCAGGTAGACACGAGACTCGAAGTGATGGAACACCGATCGTTTCTCCCTGTGGTAATTTGTTGGCTTCCCTGATGCATACCGAACCAGGTATGCCGAGGCATTGAGGCCGACCCGCAAATGCCAAACCGTACTCAACTGATTCACTTCGGCTTGTGCACCATGACCGAGCGACGTATAACAAGCGATCTAGACTGAATGATGTATACCGAGCCATCTATGTCGAGCCAACATGACTGGATCCAAGCTGCCGACCCATACGTGCCGAACCACCTAGGCCGTGCCACTAAGGGCTGGGCCATATGGACTAACTCTTCTGAGGCCAAGCCATCCACTCCTAACCACCTAGGCCGAGCCAACACGGCCGATCCACACTTGCCAAACACCTATGTCGATCCCTCCATAACCAAACCACTTGTATTCAACTGCCTTGACCGAGCAACTTTTTACTTATCTATCTCGATCGAACTACCACCTGATACCGAACCATGCAAGTAGGTCGACCCACATAAATATACCGAACCCCTCAATTTACACTGATCCTTCATATTCCCCATCCTTCCTTTGCTTGAGTCCCATCTAGGTCCAACCATAGCCTCTACAAATATCACCTTGTAGCCGGGTCACGTAACCGGGTAACATTTGCCCCCTAAAGTGTGTTGTGTGAACCAACATGACGCGCTTTGTATCAGCAATCAGTCCTTGCTTTCAAAAGCTAGCTCATTCAGAATGATAACTGACTGTCGTCTTTCATTGTCCTTTAATGAAGCTTCGTTTTGCCTTAGTGTACTAGCTAAATCTTGAAGAAGCTTTTAAATTCTTGTTTTAACTTTTCAAAAGCTGAATGTATACAACCTTTCAAAGGCTGAATCATGATGGGTTTTTCAAACCCACGCTTCTACACTCGTCCGGTAGTACCCGCCTCTTTGTCACATACTATCTTCAACTATCACTGTATGTGAACTTATTCATGCATATATATATTTATCATCATTATTATTATTTAAAAACGAAAGGTGGATCGGCACACCAATACCGACCCACGCGGTCGGTTCATATAGCGATAAACGACACCATTCTTCACCAACCTATTAAAACAGGCTGACCGATTCCATAGGACACTGCATGTTCGTCTTCCCATCTCCCTATATAAACTCATGCCTTCGTTCTTCTTTTCCCACTTCCCCCATTTTCTTATCTTTTCCAATCACCGCTACAAACCTCATCTCCCCCAAACCACCGAGCTGCCTCACAACATCGTTCCACCATCCCCCACACACGCTGCCACCAAACCCCTTAACTCTTAGCTCCGAGAACCTCTCATCACAACCCGGGGTTAACACATAGGTAAGGACTCATGCTCCCACTCGGGACTTATTGCATACATACGGATCCTCGTGATGAGTGGGGGAGGAGAGAAATAGGGTGAGTAAGTGTATAGGGCAAAGGTAGTTGAGGGCATTTCAGCATGGATTTTTACCAATTCGAGAGGAGCCATTATTAGTGATTTTAGGGAGGGTTGCAATTCATAGTAGGAGAGGACTTGTTGCGCCGAGAGAGGGAAATCAGGTGCTTTAGGAGTAGGAAAAACTCAGTCGGCAGTCCTTGTAGGTCGATCCACCATAGGGAGAGTCGGGTTGAATCGTTCAAATAGTCGGTCGGTAGAGGAGTTTATAAGTTAGGATCGGCACTTTGAGTAAGAGAGTGGATCGGTGTCTAGAGGGAAGGAGAGAATGGGTTGGTATCTTGAGAGGGAGTACAGATCAGTGACTTGAGAGTGAATGTAGGTTGGTTATTTTAAGAGGGAGTGAGAGTGGATCGGTATCTTATGAGATGGTGTGGGTCGGTAGGAATCTAGAAAGGGAGTGGGTCGGTATAGGCTCAGTGAGGTTGGGCCTATGATTAGAGAGAGAGGGATAGAGAGTGAGTGGGTCGGCAATCCGATAGGATAGTTGTTCGGTATATCGGGATCAGCATCAGTAATCAAGATTATTCTGACCTGAATATCACACGCATGAGGACTATATATCCCTATACTTGAGCATAGTACAATGAATAACAACAAAGACTAAATCATACAAGCCCACGGACCTAACTTGGACTTACAAGTTCATAGCTTAAGTAATTCTGAACACGAATATAACTCAACAGAAGCAAGTAACAGCCTTCACAATATATGATGCCAATGTCTGATCCCGGGACCTTTACTACTGAACATTGGACAAGCTGTTGGAAATGGTCAGCGATGACGGTCTTCGAAGGTGATAGTTTAAAGCTTAATCACGCTTTACCAGCCTTTAGAACTTTAATTCCTCTGTACACATGCTTGAATTATCGCACTAGTTCACACACCACACGGGGGAATACTTTGTTGTTATATTTGATATCTATTATCTTTCAAGTATAGCTTAAACAGGTATCTATTCATACCAATCGCTTGTTGGAGATGTCCAAAAAATCAAGCTGTCGGTAGGAGGCAACGGGGACTCTGATTCCATTGTCACCCCCCATACCTGGCATCCCAGATCCACCTGTCGCGATTACAGGCCCGGCTCCCGATGTTGTAGATGGGGTCGTCGTTCTGGATGACCCTATCGACTCTCAAGCCTCGAAAATCGGCGAATCTTCTCTCCGTCGATTATGTTCTATCCACGGAATCCTATTTGAAGACGTTCTGGTTCCTTCGGCACAAGTTCGGCTTCACTTGCCCCCAGTCGGATATGTTGCGTGCAACAAATTTATGTGTTGGGCCGGAAGTGTGCCACCTTTCAATACATTCATTCGCGAAGTGTTGCAGTATATTGGATTGCTCCAGCACAGCTACACCCTAATAGCCACCTATTTATTCATGGTACATGCGTTCTTTTTATGAGCATTTATTCAGACCCCCAACTCCCGAGGATATATGTTATATTTACCGCTTCAAGAGATGTATCGACAGTCCAACTTACATATTACTTGAGCCACACCCCAAATGTCAAGTCCTGATGGGTGCGTGGAGCAAATTTTCTCAGTATAAACAAGAGTGGTTTTACGTACGCTGTCCTCCCAGTTTCGCGAGAAGATGGCTAGAAGGGAGTAAGTCTCGTTTTTATCCTGATCTTTGTTTTAAGGCTCGAAGTGCATCTTTTCTAAACTTCTTTCAACTCTTATAGATATCCGCCCATGACCCGAAGGCGCCGGGTATTCTGAGGCTGTCGAGGCCATCCGAGCTACTCCCGTGGGAGATCGGGACATTAAATCTTTAATTACCAACGAACTGCTCTCGAAGTTCGGATTACTGGAAGAGGGCCGCCGGACTAGCCTTCCAATTGGAGCCACATAGCAAGAATGATTGTGGAAACGGGCAAAGAACAAGCTGGACCTTCGGTGCCCCCTACCGAAGGGGCCCTTGATACTACCGAGGAAGGCGAGATTAAAGAAACTGAGGTGCCAGCGGCGACTGACGAGAATGTAAGTTCCGGCCAAGCGCCAGTAGCTGATGCACCCGGCACCGACGAACCACCGCCTCCTTCAAAAAAGAAAAAGAGTCTAACTTACAAGCTGAAAAAGAAAAAGTTGGCGGAACTTCAAAGGTCACGATAACTCCGATTGAGAAAAAGTCGTCTTCCCAAAACTTAGAAGTCTCATTAAAGGGCATATCTGAGTTGACCATTCCTGACGATATACTGAATTACGGTTTCAATAACCCCGAGGCTATAGGATTTAATCTGCCCCGTGAGAAGTGATGAAGGCGCTCGGACTCATCATCAGGGAGAGAAAACTCCAATGAGTAAAGCAAAAAACACTGGTCAGTCGGGGGTTGCACTAGGACACACACAAACACTTACACTCCATCATGCACTCAAATTCCATTCATCGTGTGATTCCTACTAACTTTTCCTCATTTGACTTTACGTGCAGGAGAAATGGGGCATACACATGGCATTGACCGCCTTCGCGGATCGTCTATCTTTTACCATTCCGATCGAGACTCAGGATCAGGCAAACGGCGGGACAAGGACGACAGCGGTGTTAGAGATTATCGTTCCAGAGAGTCATCGTCTTCCAGAAGGAGAACCCACAGCCATTCTTTATATCCAAATGATCCTCCCCCTCACTCGAAGCATAGTAGGGAGAAGTCTACTCAGAAGGGATCCCAGGCCGAAGTTCCTCACGACCAACATTCTGGATCTTCGAGTACTAAGCAATCCCATGAGCCTTATAAGAAATCTGTAACTCCGGTTAAGCAGACTCCTCCAGCCTCCGCTCACGATCCGTCGATGGCGGAAAAATTAGCTGAGCTCAAGGCTACATTCCCGAAGATATGTTTCGATGGATTGAAATTTCTCCCCACGATCCATCCTATCCTCGGACATGTCAAACAGATCGCCATTGCCTGCAACAACGATGTTTATTTTCAGCATGATGCGTTTGTACACTTGGTGGAGAAAGTTTCAGAGGTTTCCATTGAACACCAACACGAGATTGATCGCCTGAAACTCGAAGCTATTCATGACAAAGACATCATTAAGGGCCAGGATGAAGAGCTATCCTCATACAAATCTCAGCTTGAGACTGCCTAGAAAAATGCTAAGGAGACAGCCAAGGCAGTTAGCCGCTTGGAGGCCACTCACAAGAAAGAATTCAATGAGGCAATTCAAAGCAGTGGCTCTCTAGCTTTGGAGAAAGACTCTATCCAAAAAGAGAAAGACATTGTCGCTCGATGGGTTAAAGAACTAGAAGAGTTGCTCTTTAAAGAGAGAGAAGATAAAATTGTAGCCCAGGAAGAGTCACAAAGATACTACGACGAAATCGTCGAAACATGGCTTCTAAAGACAAAACTCGACGATGAGTTATCCAAGGTTGAAGCATTAGAAGAAGAAGCTCGTGAGGAAGGCAAGAAGATAGCGCTTACAAAGGCCAACTCTTAACTCGAGGCAGCTACAGAGGCCGGTAGAGAAGAAATCAAGTGTTTATTCGACCCGCTCATCGTCGAGTACAATGCACGAGTCCTCATGCATCATGACCTATCTTTCTTAGGCGATGGTTATCTCGAATCACTGGCTGAAGCATGGGATACTTTGATAAAAATTAAGAGAGTAAAGCTAGGCATCGAAGAGGTTGATGAAGAGGCTCTCGCAAGGGAAGTGCTCCGAGGAAATGAGCCTTTAGACTTATCCGCGGTGAGAGCCCTCTTTGGAAGAGACTCCCCATCATCGAAGGGTAAAGATGATATCGCTGGCCCATCCGGCATTGAGTCTCCAGTTCCTCCTCTCATTCAATTGACTGATAGTTCATCACTTGGACCTCCCGAGCATCACATCGGCTATGACCCGGAGAAGCCCAGACTTGGCGTTCACATTTTATCTCAAATCCCTGAGGGTGATACTCCGAGGACCACTGGAAGTCAATTGGAAGCTGGTATGTAGCTTCACCTTCTAGAGTTCAGGAATTCATTACTTTTGGTGAGCGACGGATGTGTTCTTACATTTGTTTTTCATGAACTCATATAGGTCACTCTGGACCCGAACCGATTCCAAGGAGCGATGTCGCCATGGAGCGGGAAGAGAAAAAGGTTGAGGCACCTCACACCGGAGATACCCCTGGTCCCGATGCTCAAGTGATTGGGGCGCTAGATAAGGATAAACTTGAAGGTCCCTCACCTGTAGATGAACACGACGAGGTCAAAATCATAGGCGCTTCCGAGCATACTTCCAAGCTCAGCATGAAAGAGCAAATCGAGGAGGAGGAGAAAAAGAAAACCAAAGTTAAGATAGAATCTCAGGTGGTGGAACTCGACGATCCCCTAAATAGGCCCTTGAAGGTCATTCTCCCCGGTGGGACCACACCTTTGGAAATTCCTCCTCCTCCCTCGAGTACTTCATCGCTGGGAAGCAAAGGGTCCAAAAAGTGGTGCTCGGATGAGGAAACTTCGGAGAAGCCAAAAAAGGAAAGAAAAGCGAAGAAGTAATGGTTGCCTCGCTACGTTTTGCACAACTTAAGTAACGTAGTACCATGCAGTTTTTTTCCTCCCCCTTTTTTCCATCATAGATAGATTTTGGCTCTGGACTTCGAAGAAGTTGTAATGAAACTCCTTTTTGGATTAGTAAATAAAATTTTGCTTCTTTGTATTTTCAGACTCTTATCGCTTAGCTTATAATTTAATCTGTAATTAAAATCCAGAGTCTTGTGGGTCATGCAAACCCTAGTCCGCTTTCACAAGACTTGGAGACTTTTGAATCGTTTACACTCTAGTCCGCACTCTGGGGACTCAGAGTACTCAAGTTAACACTCTGGGGACTTAGTGATTTTCAAATCGTTTATACTTTAGTCCGCACTTTGGGGACTCAGAGTACTCAAGTCCGCACTCTGGGGACTTGGAGATTTTTGAATTGTTTATACTCTAGTCCACACTCTAGAGACTCAGAGTACTCAAGTACGCACTCTGGGGACTTAGATATTTTCGAATCGTTTATACTCTAGTCCACACTCTAGGGACTCAGAGTACTCAAGTCCGCACTTTAGGGACTTAGAGATTTTCGAATCGTTTATACTCTAGTTCGCACTCTGGGGACTCAGAGTACTCAAGTCCACACTCTGGGGACTTAGAGATTTTCGAATCGTTTATACTCTAGTCCACACTCTAGGGAATTAGAGTACTCAAGTTCGCACAATGGGAACTTAGAGATTTTTGAATCGTTTATACTCTAATCCGAACTCTGGGGAATCAGAGTACTCAAATCCGCACTCTGGGGACTTAAAGATTTTCGAGTCGTTTATACTCTAGTCTGCACTCTGGGGACTCAAAGTACTCAAGTCCACACTCTGGGGACATAGAGATTTTCGAATCGTTTATACTCTAGTCCGCACTCTGGGGACTTAGAGTACTCAAGTCCACACTCTGGGGACTCAGAGTATCAAGTCCGCACACTGGGGACTTAGAGATTTTTGAATCGTTTATACTCTAGTCCGAACTCTGGGGACTCAGAGTACTCAAGTCCTCACTTTGGGGACCTAGAGATTTTTGAATCATTTATACTCTAGTCCACACAATGGGGACTCAGAGTACTCAAGTCCAAACTCTGAGGACTTAAAGATTTTCGAATTGTTTATACTCTAGTCCGCATTTTGGGGACTCAGAGTACTAAAGTCCGCACTCTGGGGACTTAGAGATTTTCGAATCGTTTATATTCTAGTCCGCACTTTGGGGACTCAGAGTACTCAAGTCCGCACTCTGGGGACTTAGAGATTTTCGAATCGCTTATACTCTAGTCCGCACTCTAGGGACTCAGAGTACTCAAGTCAGCACTCTGGGGACTTAGAGATTTTCGAATCACTTATACTCTAGTCCGCACTCTAGGGACTCAGAGTACTCAAGTCCGCAATCTAGGGACTTGGAGATTTTCGAATTGTTTATACTCTAGTCCGCACTCTGGGGACTTAGAGTACTCAAGTACACACTCTGGGGACTTAGAGATTTTTGAATCGTTTATTGATCGGCTTTTAATTTTGTGTGTGCATTCATACGCCAGACAAATTAATGCAATTTTACTTTGCCATGGAGTTATAACACACGGAACATCAATAGTTCATAGAAAAACAGCTTCAAGCCTTTATTGATTATAAAAAATAGGGACAAACTGAATTGTCTTATTACATGTCGGAAACAGAGAACAACAAAAGAAACACATACTGGAAACAATCGCTACTAAAATGCAAAAGAAATAGACTAAGTATAATAACGGCGCAAAATGTTCGCTATTCCATGCTCTGGGGAGTGTCACGCCATCAATAGTCGCTAGCTTGAAGGTTCCTTCTCCAAGCCTCCATCCGATAACGTAGGGACCTTCCCACGTGGGATTCATATATGACGGGACTAGAAAAACTTGCTTCAAAGCTAGGTCGCCCACATTAAAATTTCGCGGTCGAACTTTTTCATTATAATATCGGGCAACTCGGTGCCGATATGCAGCCTCCCTTAAATCAGCTTCTTCATGTTTCTCGTCGACAAAGTCCAACGACTCCAGTAAAAGATCTCGATTCGTTCTAGGATCATAATGAGTTACCCGGTGAGAGGGAACTTCAAGTTCCACGGGTATACCGTATAACAGCTTCAGTGTCGTATGCCAAGGTGAAAGGGGTGTGGCCAGTCCCAGACTTATGGGTGGTTCTGTAGGTGAAGAGTGCTGTTGGAAGCTCATCCACCCACTTGCCTCTAGCCTTCTCCAAATGTTTTTTCAAGATGGACTTGATTACCTTATTTACGTCTTCGTCTTGCCCATTCACTTTAGGGTGAGCGACGGCTGCAAACCTTTTCTCAATGCAATATTTTTGGAAGAATCCCTTGAATTCTCTACTCTCAAATTGAGTTCCGTTGTCAGTAATGATAATCCATGGGAGGCCGAAGCGACATATAATGTTTCGCACAACAAAATTAACGACCTTTATGGTGGTGATCGTAGCTAATGGCTCTGTTTCTGCCCACTTGGTGAAGTAATCGACCGCAACGATTGCGTATTTCGCACCACATTTAGAGATTGGCAAGGAACCGATTATATCGATCCTCTATGTTGCAAATGACCATGGACTAACCATTTGCGTGAGTTCCATCGGCAGTGCTCTCGGGATATTTGCGTACTTTTGACATTTGTCGCATCACGTTACATAGTCCGCGGCATCCCGATTCACGGTCGGTCAATAGTATCCATAGCGGAGGATCTTTTTTGGGTTGGCTTCGATTCCCCGTGCGTTGACAATCAAACCCAAAAACTTCCCCGACGCGACGCCAAAGGAACATTTCAATGGATTAATTTTCATTTCGTAAAATCTATGTATATCAAACATTTATACTAAGTCTCGAATGTGGTCGTTTGACTGTCGTGACTTCATGAGCATATCATCCACATAGACTTCCATCGTTCTACCAATCTGGTCTTTAAACATCTGATTCACCAAACGCTGATAAGTTACCCCTGCGCTCTTCAACCCAAAAGGCATCACCACATAATAGTACAGTCCAATACCCATGACAAAACTGGTATGCTCCTGATCCGGAATGTGCATCGGGATCTGATTGTATCCCGAATACGCATTCATAAATGACAACAATTCGTGTCCTACTGTCGAGTCGACCAGCTGATCAATTCTGGGCAAAGGAAAACTATCCTCATGGTACGCCCTGTTCAGGTCCGAGTAATCAACATAGGTCCTCCACTTCCAGTTTTCTTTCCTCATCGGTACGGGATTAGATACCCATTCAGGATAGAGGGCGTCGTGGACGAACCCATTGGCTTTGAGTTTATCCACCTCCTCTTTGAGAGCAGCGGACCTCTCCGGGTCCATGCCTCTCCTCTTTTATTTCACTGGCACATACTTCGGGTTAACGTTCAACATATGACTTGCGATGGCGGAAGAAATCCCACACATATCAGAATGGGTCCCAGCAAAAACATCTAGATTCGCTCGAAGGAAATCAGTAAGATCCTCTATCATCGAGGGGTTGAGCTGTGATCCAATCTTAAGCACCCGTGTTGTGTCATCATGGCTGACTGGAATGTCAATCGTCAGCTCAGCTAGTGCTGCCTTGGCCTCCTTGGGTTGTTCATCATCATCTCTTAGATCTATGTCTCTATAGATCCGACTGTGTTGCCCAAGCCAAGGCTTAGGCGCTATTTGTCAATCTTTAGCAACATGGATGCGAACAGGGTTGTCCACACCCTTACCCTTCTCTCTTCATTGGGCCTCTCTCAGTTCAGCCACATAACAAGCACGACCAGTTGCTTGATCGCCATGCACTACACTAACTCCTCTGTCCGTTGGAAATTTCAAGGTTAAACACCACGGGGCCAAAGCTGCCCTAAACTCCGCCAGGGCCGTTCAGCCCAGAAAAACGTTATACGAGGAATCAACATCCAAAACAATGATCGGTAGGATCCGTACCCTCCTGTGCTCACCTTCTCCTAACTCAAATGGCAATTCAACAAAACCTATTGCATCAGTAGCCGCACCATTAAAGCCATGAATGCGGGATTTAGATGGTTTCAGATCCTTCGCCTCCATCTTCATTTGGTCGTATGCTTTTTTGAAGATAATATTAACAAGACTCCCACAATCAATCAGTATCCTTCTCACAAGCGCCGGTCCAATCGTAGTTGAGATAACCATCGGGTCAATGGTAGGTGCCTCTACCTGATCGACATCCCTACTCCTAAATACTATATCATCAGTCATCGTTCGCTGCTACTTCGTTGGAGTCCCGTCTTCTGTGTTCGAGCAGCATTCGAAACCCGCATGCTTTAAGGAACTAGTATAGCGTTCCATTTCTTGCCAACTCTTGTCTGCCGGATGAGGTCCACCGACTATCGTGTTTATGACCAGCCTTACTCCGGTCCAAGCAAGCTCCTCCGGTCGATGTAAAGCTTGCCCGTGATTGGGGTCAGATGTCCCATGTCCGCCTTCATGCAGATTCTTAACAAACTATTGTAACTTCTTCTGGTGAATCAACTTTTCTATAGCATCATGGAGGTATCTACACTCTTCAGTATTGTGCCCATAGGTCTCATGAAATCGATAATACTTTCCAGTCTGCTTTTGTTTCTCAGTGGATTCCTTTGGGCGCGGCTTTTGGTATTGGAATGTATTACAAGTTGATAGATAAATATTCTCCAAAGATGTATTCAGAGGAGTATATTTGCTATAGGTTGGGATTCTTGGTTTCCACTTTCCTACTTCCCTCTTTCGTCCGGAATTTCCTCCTCCGGATCCTTTAGTCCGCTCCGGCTTATTTTGTACATTGACTTGGACCTTGCCAGAGTTCTCGCCAGATTGCTTTACCGCAATGTTACTTTGCACCACTTCCTTGTTGGGCCCTGGCGCACTGCTTCATCTTGATCACTTGGCCTCTTCCCTTCGCATGAATTGGTTTGCCTTTGAATAAAAGCATTCTAGGGTAGTCGGTGGTTTGCCTGTCAGCCAGTCACCAAACTCCGAGTCTGGATCTGCTCCTTGCATCACGGCCATAAGGATAGCGTGGTCATTCGGATTGCTAACTTCGGTAGCAGCAACATGAAATCTTTGCAAATAATCCTTCAACGACTCTCTCGGAGCTTGGATCACACTGGACAACGACATCACGTCCTTTAGGCGAGTGGCATGGATCCTAAACTACTCCACAAATTTCGGCGCTAACTCATCAAACCCGAAGATCGATCGCGGGGGAAGTTTGGTGAACCACATGGTAGCGATTCCGGATAGGGTTATTGGGAAGCATCTGCATTTAGTCGCATCATTTGCCCTAGCCGAGTCCATCATCCACTCGTATCTCATTATGTGTTGTCGGCAATCGGTCTTCCCCTCATAAGCTGGACTAGTAGGCATGCTGAATTTCCGGGGGTACTCAACTTGTAGGATGGTATCTGTAAATGGAGTATGACTCCTAGATATGCCCCAGTCATCGTTGGTTAATCCCTGATTCTCCCTCATCAGTTGCCTGACCATAGCTGATAAATCCGGAGTTTGGATGGGAGGTGGCAAATCGGTATCCGTCCTGCATGATCGTTCCGGCTGGTGCCTCCTCGGTAGGCGATCATCTAAGTGCACATCCCAAGGACCCGCTTCACTATGACCCTGGAGAGGCGGTGGACCAGCTCCCAAGCGTGCTCCAGATCCTACGTTTTCCACACCAAGTTGGGAGCGACTCCCTAGGTGCAGATGAGGGGCCACGGTTCCAGGTAGGGAATCTGAACCATTTCTGTTGGTTTGCTCTTGGCGAGTCGTCACCAATTGCTCTGTTGCACCAGTTTGTGCCGTTTTGATCCTATGGCGTCTCCGCCTGGGGTGTTGTTCATTTGACGAAGCGGAGCTGTCGAATGATGAGTAGGAAGCAGGGCTTCCTCCAGCGTTCTAACGCTGCTGCTGAGCGATCTGGGTCATCGAGTTGCTGTTCGTTTGAATCTGTTGGTTTAGTTGTTTCCTACTTTCCACGAGCTCCTTCATCAGCTCATTGAACTCTGCCCTGGTGACAGCTTCTGGTTGGTTTGGGATGGTGGCGGGCTCTGCACCTGCATTAGCTTGCTGATTGCTGGGTCCCACTTGCTGGACGCTAGCGGTCTCATTAGCATCTACGTTGTGGGAGGCGGATCTGGTACATGGTCTTGCCATCTTAGAGTTATCTGTAGGAACTCTAAGTAGAATCTACGAACTCTTGAGAATGAACTTGGATCTCCTTCGGGGAATTTCCTCAATCCAGTAGCAACAAAGCAGACCCTAACAGCCTGAGGATGGAAATTCTCAGTGAAAGCATCAAAGTGTTAGCACCTAAATTGGTCACAAACACCCTTGAATAGATTTATGTAGAGAGATTAATGAAGAAAGTAAATTAAAACAGAGAAATAATGCAATTGTGTGCAAAAAGAATAACAGAAATGAGAACACCATATTTATAGCAGTTCGGTGTAATTGCCTACATCCACTTTGAATAGAATCTTTATTACTTTTCCAATCACTTGAATACAGATACAATCCGTAAAAATACCACTTGAATAAAAGTTTGAATCAAAAAGAGGAGAGTATAAAAAATGGCAGAGTTTCCCTGGAGTTCTCGAAAAGGTCCCTTCAACGGTGCCATTGCCCCTCTATTTATAGACGATCCATGGACACGGACCCTTGATGACCGATTCATATGCCACCGAGCCACTTTGGCCGAACCAGGGATCCCATGTGGATGACTCAAAGTAGGCTACCATATGACTTGGAGCAGTTAGACACGAGACTCGAAGTGACGAAGCACCGATCGTATCTTCCTGTGGTAATTTGTTGGCTTCCTTGATGCTTACCGAACCAGGTATGCCGAGGCATTGAGGCCGACCTGCAAGTGCCGAACCGTACTCGATCGATCCACTTCGGCTTGTGCACCATGACCAAGCGACGTATACTAAGCCATCTAGACTGAATGATGTATACCGAGCCATCTATGCCGAGCTAACATGACTGGATCCAAGCTGCCTACGTGTCGAACCACCCACGCCGAGCCACTAAGGGCTGGGCCATATGGACTAACTCTTTTGAGGCCAACCCATCCACACCTAACCACCTAGGCCGAGCCAACATGGCCGATCCACACTTGCCGAACACCTATGTCGATCCCTCCATAACCGAACCACTTGTATTTAACTGCCTTGATCGAGCCACTGTTTACTTATCTATCTCGATCGAACTACCACCTAATACCGAACCATGCAAGTAGGCCGACCCACATAAATATACCGAACCCCTCAATTTACACCGATCCTTCATATTCCCCATCCTTCCTTTGCTTGAGTCCCATCTAGGTCCAACCATAGCCTCTACAAATTTCGCCTTGTAGTCGGGTAACATTAACTATGTACACTTCTTATATGTAGCATATGCACTTTAAACAAACAAGTGTATTTAATACACTTACAAACTAAAGTCTAATTAAAATAACTATTTTAACGAATAAAATAAAGGTTTTAGTTAAAATATTTTAGATAGAAGATCCAAAATTCATTTAGACTTCATAGACTTAATGAAAATCTAAAATAGAATTTTTTGAAATTCACCCACCATTAGCAAATTCCACCTTTCTTTCTTTCTTCTAATAGTCAATAATGCTCCCTTTTTATTGCATATATGGAAACATGCACCCAAATCAAGCACCCACGCATTTCCTTTTCTTCCGTCAATGCTGAGCACGTCATTATTATACCAAAATTCAACCCATCGTCGTCACTTTCCTTAAGCTTTTCTTTTCCTTCCTCCTATGCTTTCATCTTCTTTTTATCATTTTTTAGTTTGTTGCAAAATTTCTATTGCTAAACTTGTTTTTCACAGTAATAGCAAATGAAATCTTTTTCCATGCTTAATCTATTTGACGGCCTTAAATATTTGGATGGTTACACCTCCTTGCAAGATGCAATTCTTCAATCAGATTTACTTTCTACCTTTCTTCATTAATCTTTTCTTCCATTAGGTTCATCCTCCATATCTCCTTATTTAGAAGGTTGCTAACTGCCAATCCTATTGAAACAGCTCTATCAGAATTTGAGTTATTTAATGGAACCATAAGTGTTTCCCAACATTCCAGTAATGAACTCATCAAAATTAAGGCTTGTGTCTCATCACCAACCTTGTAATTCATTGTAAACAATTAATCACAATTACTTGAAAGTCATTAAGATGTTCTCTGGTTGACTTACGTTCCTTAAGCTTCAGATTTACCAATCTTCGCATAAGATGAGCCTTATTTGTTGTAGAGTTCTTTATGTAGATTCCATCTAATTACTTCTAAATTACATAAGCGAATGTTTCGTTAGCAAAAATATGAAATACAATATTCTCCAAAAAACACCGAATAGTCGCCACAGCCTTCTTGTCCAAAATTTTCCAGTGCTTAGAGAAGATCACTTTGTAAATTGCGCCGCTAGGTTTCTCCTCTTTGTTATCCAGTGCTTAGAGAAGATCACTGAGTTATATAAAGTCCTCCAACTTTGCCTTTCATAATCCTTGATTTTTCCTATTAAGTCTTTCAACGCTTATTTTCTCCATAACCAAAATCCCTTGAAAAATTTGTGTAGGCTCTAATATAAACTGTCAGGGTTATCCCATGGATCCTTACGATTAGAGAATATATAAGAAGTAAAGAAAAGCAACATATAGATAATTTCCTCCAAACAAACTTTATTTGTTCATGCAAAAGATTACAAGAGAAAACCTTAAAATTGAGAAGATATCTCAATTCCCAAAACCTTAATACATTAACTCTCCTCCTCTCTAATTATAATGAACTCTATACAAGCATATTTATAATAGTCTTGATAAAATGCCTTCTTTAGTAAACTGATTAAGTAAGTGATTGATTACTTTCATCTCTCAAGATAATTCATTTTCATGTAGATAATTGCTTGCGTTTTCTTTAATGAAATAAAAGGGGCAATTAATTTTCTTTAATCACTCTCCAAAATATTCAAAATCTATATAAAAAGGCAATTTATTTGAGTCACAATTCCAACTTGACTCAAAATATCTTCAAAATCTACTTCAGTTTGGAAATATCGGATCACCAAAACCTAATATGAATTACTTGTAGTATTTCTTTTATATTCAGCTCAATTAGAACAATAATTTTTGGTCACTTAGTAAATTCCATGTTCCATAACCATTTAATCTATCAAGTAGAGTATGCATATGTTGGCGTCAAAATTGGCCACCAACACCCAATTAAAAGTGAAAGCACCAATATCAAGTCACATATCACAGATAGGATATATGTAGAGAATATAATATGAAGAATAACCAAAATTAGAATGAAAGCAAGTAAAAGAGACAAGATTTATAGTGATTTGGCTAACTCCGGCCTACGTCCACTCCAGAACAATCCTTTTTATTATACTAAATTTTGATTACAGTTATAATCTGAAATTCCAGAATAAAAATGGCAGAGTAGCCTCTAGGTAGAAGATGAGGAGAAGTAGAGTCAAGATCCCCTTTTTGAAGCCAAGCCTACTGTATTTATAGGTGAAACTTCGGCTACAGGGCCTTCTCACCTACATGGGCCCACCATAACGATCGTCGAACCCAACTCGTCCATCCTATGCCGACCCGAAGTAGATCATTGTCGACCCGAAGCAGACCCTGTGCCGACCCGAAGCAGAACCTTTGCCGACACCAAGCGAAGCCAATGCCGAATCGAAGTCAACCTCTTATCAATGCCGACCAGAAGTTACAACCTCTAGCTTATGCCGACCCGAAGTAATGCCTACGCCGACCCAAAGCAGACCCTGTGTCGACCCAAAGCGAAGCCTATGCCCACCCGAAGTCAACCTCTTCTAAATGCCGACCCAAAGTTACAACCTCTAGGTTATGCCGACCCAAAGTAATGCCTACGCCGACCCGAAGCAGACCTTGTGCCGACCCGAAGTGAAACCAATGCCGACCCGAATTTGCTTCTTGTCCGACCCGAAGCTGATCAAATGCAGACCCGGAGAACATCCTATGCCGACCCGACCTGAAGTACATCCTATTATAACCCGAAGTAAACTCTTTGTTGACCCGAAGCAAACCATATGCCAACCCGAGCTATGCCTTTCTCCAAGTCTTGCATCGCTTATCCATCGACTATGCTTAATCCTGGTTTTATATTATTATCCATAGTTGATTTTCCATCCATCCATTTGAACCAAGTCTATGATATTCCAGCCTCGAAATTGTGAAGTCTATTGGGTTAAATCCGCCTGTACACTGCCTTGCCAAAAGGAGGGTTAACACTTTGCCCCCCAAAACATGCCTTGTGATAGAAAGGCGTATTTTGTATTGCCATAAACCTGATGTTCAAAGCCTGTGGATGACCTGTGAAGAGATCAATGATCTTGCCTGATTGTTAGTAAAGATCGTTCGGGACCGTTAATAAAATTCGTAGCCATCCCAAGATGATGATGATCACTTGGGATCAAGCACCTGTTCGAGGTGAAATGCGATCATTTGAGATCGTGTGCCGCTCGAGGTGAAATGCGATCATTCGAGATTATGTGCCGTTCAAGGCAAAAGGTGATCGCTCGAGATCCTATGTCGTTCGAGGTGAAATGTGATAGTTCGAGATCGTAGCCGTTCGAGGCGAGATGTGATCGTTCGAGATTGTGTGCCGTTCGAGGCGAAAGGTGAGTGCCCGGATGGGACTCGGTATTATTAATGTTAGATTTCACGTTCGAGTGAGTTTCGGAATCATTTGTTATGGTGGTTCATTGCCATCTCAGAGCATTCCTAAGGACCGTTCGCGATCCCGTACTCATACATGTGTAAGTGACTTAGCCGTTTTAGTATAGGATTTATTATTAGTTATTTAGTTCATGCCATCAAGAGCTGATGACCTGTGCCCTTAAGCCGGGATAGCTCCAATATGTGGTAGATGATGACTACTCCTGTTCCATCACCGCTATCCATTTCCAACAAAGCCATCCAAATCCATGCCCCCAAGTTCCTTGGGGAGTTATGCTGATACATTGTCCTTGGTCGGGGTTTGCCCCTAGTTGATCCAATCCATATCTAAGCCTGCTCATTTCTGCTGCAAGTCCTGGATTCCATTTTCCAGCTGTCCCAACATCCATTAGTGGTCTTCGATTGTCATTCCATCCTGCCCCCAAGTCCGTGAGGGAATCCGAGATTATCCTATTCCAATCGCTAATCCGAGCTCTGATCCATGCCAAAATCCATAGCACCATCCAATATCTAGCTAAGAATTAGGTTAACATGACCCGGGGCCATGCCCCCGAGTGGGGAACGACCGGCACCGATCATTGTATAACAATAGGCTATAGTTTTACCGATCATTCATGGTTGACCAGGGGCTGCTCCCGACGATTGCACTGCATCCATCATCTTGCTTGCTTCTTTTCCCTGGTTTTGATCCTGGATTTCCTCCTATCTCTTTAGCATCCTTTTCTGCATAGCATCTATCATTGTTTCCATCTTGTCCATGCTCATTGTCTTCTTGTTGATTGCCATGCCATTGCTTCCTAGATCCAAATATCCAAGCCTCTAGATCTGAGATCCTAGCTTTCAAACTCTAAAGTGCAAGCTTTCTCAGTGAAAGCACCAAAATATTGGCGTCAAATTGGCCACCAACACCCAATTATAAGTGAAAGCACCAATATCCAGTCATAGATCACAAATAGGATATATGTAGAGAATATAATATGAAGAATAACCACAACTAAAATGAAATCAAGTAAAAGAGACAAGATTTATAGTGGTTTGGCTAACCCCAGCCTACGTCCACTCCAGAACAATCCTTTTTATTATACTGAAATTTGATTACAGTTATAATCCGAAATTCCAGAATAAAAATGGTAGAGTAGCCTCTAGGTAGAAGATGAAGAGAAGCAGAGTCAAGATCCTCTTTCTGAAGCCAAGCTTGCTATAATTATAGGTGAAACTTCGGCTCCAGGGCCTTCTCACCTACATGGGCCTACCATAAGGATCGTCGAGACCAACTCGTCCATCCTATGCCGACCCAAAGTATATCATATGTCGACTCGAAGCAGACCCTATACCGACCCGAAGCGAAGCCTATGCCGACTCTAAGTCAACCTCTTCTCAATGCCGACCCGAAGTAATGCCAACCCGAAGCAGACCCTGTGCCGACCCGAAGTGACGCCAATTCCGACCCAAAGCAACTCATCTCTTGCCGACCCGAAGTTGAAACCAATGACGACCCGAAGTTGCTTCCTTGCTGACCCGAAGCTGATCAAATACTGACTCAGAGAACATCTTATGTCGACCCGACCCGAAGTACATCCTATTATAACCCGAAGTAAACTCTTTGCTAACCCGAAGCAAACCATATGCCGACCCGAGCTACGCCTTTCTCCAAGTCCTGCATCGTTTATCCATCGACTATGCTTAATCCTGGCTTTATATTATTATCTGTAGTTGATTTTCCATCCATCCATCTGAACCAAGTCTATGATATTCCAGCCTCGATAATCGTGAAGTCTATTGAGTTAAATCCGCCTGTATACTGCCTTGCCAAAAGGCGGATTAACAACATACATGCACACACGTAGATATATATATATATATATATATATATATATATATATATATATATCTGAATTGCTTTCATGGACGCACAAATGGGGTTAGATAATTCTCTCTAGCTATACCAGTATGTAAATATGTGCTCACATGTGTGAACAATATAATATCTTCGTACCGCGAATGAAGAAAATTATGACTACTTTGTTATAACAAAAAATGGGTGTCAAGTACTCTAATTATCAGTAGTGATATGAAAATAACCCACTATTACAATTGTTTCTTTAACTAATTTGTATTAATGAAATGTTGAAATTAGTTTAAAGTGCAATTTTAGTATGTATAACACAAGTTTTAAAATTTAATCTGAAGGAAACAGAATGCTATATTAATATATTATCAGATAAAATAGAATGCTCTGTTACAATAGCATCAGATAAACGAAATGCTAAATTAAACTAGCATCGTATGAATCACACTAGATGAAATAAAATAGCATTCATTTTCTCAGTTAAATGCCAAATTAATATATCAGTACACATGTATAATGGTAAGTCCATATAACATTACATATATATAATGCTAAATTCATATAACATCCATTTTTGTAGTTCATATAGCATTTGTTTTATCCAATGATTTATTAATATAGCATTTAGTGCCATTCAGAATAAAATTTAAAATTTGTGTCCTTTGTTCAAAAATGTGGTTGAAAATTTTCCTTCTTTTTATTTTTCTGTAATGAAAAGTAATATGATTCTGATTATCGTATACTTTATCCTCTAATTGATTAAAAATTAAAGAGAACTATTGTGTAATTAAATAATATATAATTAATGTTCTAACTTACTTGAAAATTAAATGATTTTTTTAATTTATATCGAATTTAAACTAATATGGATTAATTGTATGTTAAGCCATATAACATGAATTGGCCGCATATCCACTCCTTGAGTAATAAAGTTGCATTGGAAAAAAAATGTCTGTTATGTATTTTGATATCTTTTGTTAGCCCACTTTTAAAGAAGATGTGTTATATATCAAGATTCATTACAACTAAGAAACATGTATCATATTAAATTACAACGTAAACTGAAATGATCCAGAATTTCGAACACTTCGTATTTAAATATCTGAATTATCTAAATACTTCTTGATATTAATGTGATAAATTGATTTAATAACCTTGTTAACCCCCTTTTAATTAATAACTAATGATGGTAAACTTGTTTTTGAAAAATATTTGCAGGTGATCGAAAATCGTTTTATCAATAAACAGCATTTTCTCAGTAAAAGTTGTTTAAATTTGTTGTGCTTTCCTAATATATTAATGTGTAAGTAATTAGCAACTAAAAATATTTTCTATGATGTGGCTAACTAAATGTGAATAGTAAAAAAAGATTAGAAAATGGATTAACGAAGAAGATATTTGGTGAATAGTGTTATAGATATTATTTTTGAAATAGTGAGATGTAAAGTGGAAAGCATGCAAGGGAGATATGGGGTATTGTGGCCGGCTACAAAGGGGGCATACGGGGTCATTTACCACTTGTTAAAGCCTTTACATTATACTCCATTATATCACAAACTTATATGCCTATGTTCAAAAATAAAAAATGGCTTCTTCGTCCTCTGCTCTTTTCAAATTAAAATCTAGAAAACTTGTCAAACCTCCTCCGAACTTCACCAAACATGATGATGGTCTATGATCACTATAGGAACATGGAAAAGAATCTCAAAGCTTGAAGAAATTCTGCAAAAGAGGGGGTTAAAGTTTGGACCATGAGCATTCAAGGCAAGAAGGAAGCAAGGCCAAGGAGTTTTGGAGCTAAAACTTGGATCTTTAGGTGTTTGGTGATCGTAGGAAGCGTTCTTGGGTTTTTGTATGCTTTAGCTTGTTATAGACTTAGATTTAGGTGAGTTATCTTACCATTTGATAGTACATATTTTGTTCATATATGTGTGTTCTTAAAATATAAAGTTAATGTTAAAAGTTAACTAATTAAATTATAACTTTGGATCCCTTGTAAGAAAATGACAACTTTATATTACGTAACATCACTTTATTACCTTCTATAACATTTGGTGTGGCCTTGACATTATGTGTTGAACTAATATGAATATTAAACTATTTGTACAATGACAGTCGCTATAAGTGCACTTTGAATCCCCATGTGTTTAAACTTGTTCAATATGGTTACTTATGAATATATTGTAGCATTCCAAAAATTTAATAGAAATTAAATTTAAATATGACAATGGAAAAAATGAAATTTTAGCAAAAGTTTGAATTTGGCTATTAAACTTGCGTCGCTGTGTTCGTAGCGATTCTGTGGACAATTTTTATTTGTAACATTTTGAAATCGAAGCTAATATAAAGAATTTATAAACATTTTAGATTTCGAAATTGAAAATAATTAAATAAGGAAAGAAAAATATACCAATTTAAAGCTCCATCGGTCGACACCTAGATAGGGACCGGTCGACCCCAAGCGGTCAACCGTCCCTATTTAAAGCGGTTGATTGATCGAGTGTATGTAGCTAGGGTTTGGTTAGGCCAATGGCCCGAATTAGATCGTATATTTTTACCAGCAGTTAGATTTGCATCATAGGTTTTGAATGATCCAGGATAGCTTGAAACCCTTGTAAATAGATAGCTAATGTAAACCCTAATTCATTAGAAAATAAACAATACATCCCAACTCTGCCAAATTCTTTTCTCTTCAGACCAAATTTCTTCAAAACAAAGACTAAATTAAAAATCCAAAGAATAAGAAGAGAAATTAAATCAAATCAAGTGGAGAGCTAGCTATGGAAAAGATTTCAGGTGTAACATGAAGGGAATAGCTTGGATGTGAGGTGAGTGGAATCGTTCTTAATTAGATGATTACATATAGTTAAATTTAGTATATCCTATTTGATTTAAGTTATTAAAATTGAATTGAAAACATTATTTAATGGAAATGTAATAGTGGTTGAAAGAATATGATCTCCATTTTCTAATCCAAATCTGATTTATGTTAGCCTGTAAATTAAGAAACTGATGAATCTGAGTATAACCTTTTTTGCCAACTTGATAAGAACTAGTGTAAGACGTTAAACCTAGGTTAAACTGATTTACTGCAATTTGAAATTAATATGGAATTTTAATATGTACAAATTAAAGATTCATAAGATGGTTAACCTGGAATTCAGATTATAAGTTTAGTGTGATGAATTTGGCGATGATAATAATTAGAAAAATAAAAAAACAATAATATGTAATTAAAAACCCTAAATAGCGATGACTTGTAGACTGCATTCACTGGAGTAGTCGACTGCTCCAAGAGCTAGCGGTCGATCAGATAGCTTTTTCTGGGCACTATACGAACCTTGGCCTAAGGCCCATGTTATAAATAAAATAGTTAGTATACATATATATTAGTGGGCCTCTTTAGCAAGTGGAATTAGTTTCTAGGACACACAATTGAAATAATTACTTTCAAGGACAAAACGTAAAATAATTAGTTTCTAGGGCCTCTAAACCTATGAAATTATGTCCTTGAAAGTAATTGGACTGCTGACTTTGTCCTTGAAAGTAATTATTCTGCTAACTTTGGCCTTGAAAGTAATTTTTTTGAATGTGTGTCCTAGAAACTAATTGGACTGCATAGTTTGTCCTTCTGGTGAAATGCCCCTATATATTATATATGGTTCTTAGTATAGGTAGGGAAGCTAGTTCTCAATATGGTGACTCTAGGATGTTGCCGGACTGGGTAAATGCAATTTACTCAGCAGGGGTCGATATTCGACTTGGGGCAATTCTATCCCAAATTTGCACTCGCAGGAGGTTCTATAATTGACATACAACAACAATGATGATGCCTGATGGAGTGTGCGGCCCAACACCAATGGGAGTTCCTTGGTATTAATGGTGACGCGACATGATGTTGTGTTGTTGTTGGACCTGGCGCGGTGCGATAAGAGGCATTACATTATGATTGAGAGGTGGACATGAATGCAAATGATGAGATACTCATGCGAGTCTGCACTGTGGGCTCCCACTTAATGCGTAACTTGGATACATGTAGTCGTAGTTATGGGACATATAGTCCCATTGTGGAAATTTGTAGGGAAACCTACGAGGAAAAGTTTTAGAAGCTATTTGCCGATCATTTGTAGTATTGAGGTTCAATTAGTTATTCGATCCTAAGTATGAGTCTACATAAGTAGTTAGTGTAGGTGTGTATTGAGCTAAACTCCTAAAGTAAAGAAAACAAGTAACTCATGGATACTTGTAGGACATTCTAGGTCACATAGAGTATTACTAGTGTTAATTGCATGTGATCACCATATATTAATGATGTACTCATTCACCAGGCTTTTGTTCGACACATCCCTTTTTCTTTCTTTTCCCCTACCATAGGAGAACAGGGCAGCAGGTAATTGGCCCAACATTAGTATTTGGAGAGGTGAGTTTGACATCAAAGTTGCTTTTTATTCTGTTACTCTCTATATATTGTTTATCGTACTTAGTATTTTATTAGACTATTTTATGTATTTCTGTACACTATGGATTTGCTATTTTGAGACTGTGTTTTGGATATTTCTAAGATGACTATATTCAATATTTATATTTTTTCGCCTTCTGCTATGAGGTCTGAAAGTGTAGTATTTTTTAAATTTTATCCTTATATCTTAACCTCTAAAATGTTTACAAAACCCTGATAGCTCGTACTTCTTGGCACCGACGTTGTCGAAAGTCACCCTAGACTTTGGATTAGTGTGTTGGAAGGTGTGGGTTGTCACAGTTGGTATCGGAACCTAGGTTTGAAATTCCTTAAGCATTAGGGGCGTATTGAGAGAACATGCTTGGAAGATTTTTCAAACGTTTACCAAAATTTTTTCCAAAAGGTTTTCAAAGTGGGTTACAAAGTATGTGTATATATATGTATAGATAAAGTTTTTCAAAATTTTTTATACAGGTGTAATGTGGATAACTCTTTCCTTTTATTCCTGCCAATATTATCTATGGAAAAGTTACTAATAAATTCCTAAAATCATATATAGAAAGGATGAGCGATCCTACTGGTTGTGGCTCGGGCTATGCAGTTGAAATTCCGGGTGTGAACGTCCTGATTTGGTTCCGTCGGTATCTGCAAGCAAGGGGTCAAGTTAAGTTTAACCCTAATAGAGGACCCACAGAGCGGGCATCGGGTGTAGTACCTGCCCACCCACCCATCATCGATTTTGCTGTATGGACTTTGCGAGCCTAGGAGGAAAGCCTTATATGGGGACTGGATCATATGTAGATTTGAGGACATGGATTCATACTTGTGAGAGGATTTTTGGATTGATGAGTCATAGAAATAATGTTAGGAGGCAGTTTGCCACTTGGCATTTACAGAGGGAGGCTTTGAATTAGTGGTATGTGGTATTACTTGAGGGGAGTCTAGAAGATGTTTTGACATGAAATTTTTATCTAAAGCCGAAGGGAGATTGCGAGTGGAAAAGTTTATTTATTTACAGCAATGAGAGGTGTTGGTGAAAGACTATGTCAATTGGTTTAATGAGTTGGCTAGGTTTGTAATGGAACTGATCAATACCCCTCAAAGGCTTTGAAGTTCGCTAAGGGATTGAATCAACCTGTTTAGAACTTTGCCCTTAATCACATTCCATAGATGTGACTTTTGAGGGACTGTTGGATATGGTTTTGATGAATGCTATTTCTAAGGAGGAAATAAAGGGCGAGACAAGGAAGATAGAGGAAAGACATCCCAGCAGAACCAACGCAAGGGCGGAACGGGGTCATAGGGAAAGATCAAGAAGCAAGAGATACATTGAAGGAAGTGCAGCAAGAAGTGTCATTTTATGAGAGAATGCAAGGCGGAAAGTTCGAAGATTAAGAGTTATAACTGAAATAAATATGGGCACATAAGACTGAAGTCCAGCACCTTAGATGATCTCTACCTAGGTGGTTTCAGCTTAAGCACTGGACGATGTTCCTACTTCGAGTGCACCTCCTACCGCGGATAAGGTAAAGAAGGTCGTGATCGAAGGCGTGTTAACTTTATTTGATTTACCCATTCGTACCTTATTTGATATAGGAGCATCACACTCTTTTATCTCGGGTAGACTTACGGATGAGTTACACTTAGACACTAGCTGTGACGCCCCACCTCTATACTCACGCTAGCCAAGGACACTACGGGGTAATGCCGTCGACTAACATGAAGAATAAGGCTATTGAGGAGCGACCATCTGTGTAATTGCTTTGTGCGAGTACCGATATGCCAGATAATATAACTTACATTTCATTTCAAGAGGAAATCCGACATATCAAATACAAACTCAAAGCTACCACGCAGTGGCTATGAGGCCTTCGAAAACAAATATAGAAATAAACATAACACAAATCAGTCACAGATATTCATATCACAAAGGCGGAAACAGATATGAATATAACACATAAAAGTGTACATCAAAATAGTGATCATACAAGATCCACTACATAACAAAAGAATAGGTACAAGTGCTAGCAAAAGAATATGTATACATCAAGGAGTCTATATCTAAGATGTATACTAACAAAAACTACTATGCTAAAGTAGTTAGCCAAAATTCATGTGAAGGACCCTGATAAGAAGTCAAGTAGGAGCACCTGAAATATCTCGGTCTGACCCGAGTATTTTTTAAGAAGAAAATAATAAACGGATCAGTCTAGCTATAAATATCATATAAAATGAGATAGGATAAGAGATATGACAAAAACGTATGATAAAAATAATGCCATACTGCGACAAGTATACATCAAATAACAACAAAAATCATACAATATCCCAAATCATCTCAAACATCCAAAAAAAGAATCGCATTCTTTAATTTATTCACCAAAACACAAATATTGACAAAACATATCAATGCCAATCGCAAAAATCGGTGAAACACAAATTCTAGAAATCATCAACTAGAAATCCAAAAATCACAAAAAGGGGAAGGCCTATCACAAACGGGAGCATGAAAACTCACTAACACGTGTATCACAAATGGGTCGCTATCCCATGGTCGCTAACCATAGAGCCGGTGCCACGACGTAGTACACCGTACGCCCGAGGAACCAGAAACTCAAATAATCCAAAACATCGACGTAGTACAGTATTACGCCCGATGAACCAAACTCAAATAATCAGGCACAACGACGTAGTACAACGAACGCCCGCTGAACCTGAACACAAATAATCCAGAACAACGACGTAGTACAACGAACGCCCGATGAACCAAACTCAAATAATACGGAACAATGACGTAATACAGCGTTATGCCCGATGAACCGAACTCCATAAAACCATAGGTCGCTAGCCTATAAAAATGAGGCGAAGCTCCATAAATCGGGGTACAGCCCCCACGTGGACAAAGAGACATCGCAAATCGCTAGTCTAAACCATAAAATGATCATCATTGATCATCAAGAAGTGTCGATTACAATAAGCTAGTAAATAAATGAGTTTAGCTTCATGTCCCATAACCACTGGCTTAACTTAAATATTTACGAACAAATTGTTGATTTCCACTCAAAAATTGTCACAAGATTTCAATAGAACAAGTCTAAGAATTAACCGACAAAGTAAACGCAAGCGTTTCATACCACTTGTTTTGCTAAGCCGTTTAATTAGATTTCTCATACGAATGAGGTAAAGGTTTGTATATACTAATAGATTGGAAAACGATTTTAAAAGCGAGTTTGATATTGAAAGTAAATGTTGAAATCGTTTTGATGGAAGAGTTTGAATATTTACTACTAGTATAGAAACCTTTGCATTTTAAAGTGACAAACCATAGTAATGATTGTAGAAACAATCAATCACCAAAAATTCACATACGAAGACGTGAATTAAATCCAAAGAAATCGATACCAAATCCATCAAAATGGATATTCCCAAAAATCCAAAGAAAGAAGTCATCAAAGTCGATAATAAGTGATAACAACTAACCGGATCAACAAATATCGATTAAAATTGGAAATCCACTCAAAAACAGCAAAAATAGGCAAAATGAACAGTTCCAGACGTCTGGGGGTCAATCCAGACGTCTGGATTGAGGTTCTGGAAATTCAGAAACATTCCAGACATTTGAAAGATGGCTTCATACGTCTAACATGTTGTTTTAGACGTCTAAAAGGTAGTATTAGATGTCTGACAAGGTGTTTCAGACGTCTGAAAGGTTGTTTCAGACGTCTGATTCTGTTTTCTGCATTTTTTTCTTCTACCGTATATTTTTTTCTCCAGAATGCATAACCAGACGTCTGAACCTTAATTTCAGACGTCTAGATTCCTGGGCTAGGCAACAATCTGCCTAGGCTATGATGGCCAAAACGATTCGGGAGCGAACGAGTGAGCAACGACGACTAGGGATTTACGCCAAGCGACAACCCAACCTTATAGGCTCTTCGATACGCCCTAAATAACATCAATGTCCAAATATCCATAGTAGGATTTTCATAGAATTGGACCAAAACACCAAATTTTTTGAAAATTCACCAAATCAATTCAAATCAAAAGCAAATGAATATGCACAAATGTTAGGAATTCATACCTAACAACAATAATAGCTATAGACGTAGATGTGAGTTAAAGAACTCACTTTTAAAACCAAAAACACGAATAAGAAGCTCTAAAACAAAGGAAAGGCCAATTCCTCTTCAACTTCAACTAAAAGAGCTCCAATCTAAGCTAATAAGCAAATATTTCCTAAGTTAGGGTTTAGGAATTTCTAAAATTGAAGAGAGATAGAGATGGAGAAGATGAAGAGGATGCTTACCAAAGCTTCTCTTTGATTTTGGAGCAAGAACTTGAGTTTCCAATCCAAACTAGGGTTTGAAATTTCTATTTCCCATTCCTTTCCCCCATCTTCTCTTAAGATTGAAAGTATTAGGAAATGAGAATGAATGAAGAGGAGAGGGGGTGGAGTTAGGGCATTATGAGTGGTTAGTGGGCTGAAATCCAAACCCAAAGCCCAAGTAGAAAAATAGCAAATTCTACTCAACTCCAAACATATCGATGTTTATACTCAAAAAAGTTGTAAACGCCATTTTGGACTCAATGGAAGTGGTCTCGAGTCCCAATTCGACTGTTTACAAAAAGTAACATTTCGGACCTTTATCCGATTAACGATGCTATATTTAAATAAAACATTTAAATATACAATCGTGAAATTTGCGGGTTGTTACAGACTCCCCTCCTTAGAAATTGCGTCCTTGTAATAATTAAGAGGAAGATAAAAAGTAACAACCATACTAAGGCATAACAACACAAAAGAAGAAATTTTGAAATGAGAAGTTCACCATAAAGAGCACGAAAGAGTAAGTCCGAATGTGTGCGCTCGATGAATTCTCTGAATTTCCAAGAGCAATCCTTAGGATTTGAAGACCATTGATTTTTCAAAAGCGGAACAACTTTATTTCGAAGGCGTTTAACCTTCGAAGCAATGATACGAATAGGATGTTGCTCATAAGTCAAAACTGGTGAAACTTCAATTTCCTCAATAATACCGGGCTCAAGAATAGAATTGGAATCCCTAAGGCATTTCCGTAGTTGAGAGACGTGGAAAATATCATGAATAGCAGAAAATTGAGTCGGTAATAAAAGGCGATAAGCCACGGAACCAATACGTTTGGTGATGAAAATGGACCAACATATCGAGGTGCTAATTTTCCCGATCAACTGAAACGCACAACACCCTTCATAGGTGAAACACAAATGAACACCAATAAAATCTAGACCTAAAACTTGCTTTTCACCGACTTCAAGCCAACACGAAGGAAATCGGCATAGCCTTCCGTAGAGTGCCTCGAAAGGTGCCATACCAATACTAGGTTGGAAGCTATTATTGGAAGAAAAATCAACAAGAGAAATATGATCTTCCCAACTTCCACCAAAATTAAGAACATATGCATGAAGGAGATCTTCAAGAGTTTAATTCACACGCTACATTTGTCCATTGGACTGAGGACGATAAGCGGTGCAAGAATTAAGCTTTGTTCCCAAAGCTTTTGAAGACCTCACCAAAATCCACTAGTAAAATAATGGATCACGGTTGCTAACAATAGAAGTAGGAACTCCATGCAATTTAACAATTTCTTTGACATAGAGTTTAGACAAAAGAGGTATGGTCTAAAAGAGAAGGATGAACCTCAAGGCTACACAAAACAAGAGATGAACATGAATCAGATTCACGATCTCGAATCTCACAAGTGGATAAAGTCTCGAGATCACTCCATTCGGATATCATCATGGAAACAACTGCTTGTTGCTTATAACTAAGGGCATTGGCAACACAATTTCCCCTTCTGGGAGTATAAAGAATAACAAGATCACAAGATGCAAGGAACTCGAGCCAACGTTGTTGACGCAAATTAAGTTCCTTTTGAGAAAATAAATATTTCAAAGATTTATGATCGGAGTGGAGAATAAATTTCTCTCCCAAAAGATAATGATGCCAAATTCTAAGGGCGAAAACAATAGCCGCAGACACTAGATCATGAGTGGCATATCTAGTCTCGGCAAGCTTTAATTATGAAGAAGCATATGTGATAACACATTCCCTTTGCAAGAGAATGGCACCCAAACCAATACGACTAGTATCGGTATAAACAATCAATTCTTGGTTCCCTTCGGGAATCGCAAGAATAAAAGCATCGAAAAAGAGTTCTTTTAAATGATCCTCTTTTCCGAAAAGCTAAGACATTCAAAATTATAATTAACTTTATGAAATCATCTTTTTAGAAAATTTTACTTATTACAAATCAATTTATTGTGTCTGACTGTCTCATCATAGCGTTTAGGAGATTCCTATCAATAACGTTGATCAGGCGCATCGACCAGAATTCTTAAAGCACTCAATGGGCAATGCAACACAAAATCATCTTCTATGTGATAAACATGTCACTTAAAAATTTTACGAATATTCTTTGCTCGTTTTAAGAACAAAATCCAATTATACTTATAAATATATCTTACTAGAAAGATTTGCAATTTTAAATTGACATTTTCACCCATAATCAATGAATAGAAGGATGGACTCATCGAGATATTCGTAGAATACTCGATTCATAAGATGGATGAAATAAGCTGGACAAACCGAATGACATCACGAGTCACTCATAAGAATCATAAAGAGTGCGGAATGCGGTAAGTGGAATGCTACCCTCCGCAACTCGTAGATGATGAAAACTGGTGGCAAGGTCGAGCTGAAAAGACCTTAGCACCACTCAATATATCGCTTAGGTGGTAATCCTAAGACAAGCTCAAATATACCGGGAAATTCACAAACTACTTTAATGAGGAAAATAACATCTTCCTCATCATGTGGGTCTAGAGAATAAAATGATGCCACCAAATTGGAATCAAAATCATTAAGAACAATAGAAATCTGCTTAACAGATTGAGAATGTCAAAGATGGATAGTCCTCTTGAGACATAGGATATGGGCTTCATAATGATTAAGCCAATCCTTTCCCAAAAATCAATTCCGAAGCCTAAGTAGCACATAACATGCAAATCGGATCGGAAAGCATAATCACATAAAATAATCCCGACATTTTTACAAAGTAAACTGAGTGTTGTGGATCCACCAACCGGATTCGCAATTCTCAGTGAAGTCATCAAGCCCATAATATTTAAAGAAAAAGTAGCAACAAATTCTTTTGATATAAAATAAGGAGATGCACCCGTATCAAAAGAATTCGAATAGGATAATCACGAAACAAAATAATGCCATCAAGGACATAATGAGAAATACCTTAACCAAGAGAAGTGTTACTAGAAGCTTGCGCAACATTCAGCTTTCCTTCTCTCCTACTTTGAAGTTTGGGACATGAAGATAAAAGATGACCCAAACCTTTGCAATAGCGGCAAGTAAGAGGCTTCAGACACTTATTCGCATAGTGGTCCATAGAACCACAATTGTAGCATTGTCCACGACTAGAGGTAGGAGTCTTTGCTACCAAATTGCCTTCTTCCCTTTCTTGTTGGGATTAGGGATTTTGAATTTAATATGCCTCTTCTTGTTGATGTTGAAGTTTTGTTTGGCATCCACAACTTCAACATCACTTTCTTTATCGGCCTCTTCAAGTCGAAGAGTGATATCTACAAACTGGTCGAAAGGCAGTTCTAATTTCAGAGGTAAAACCTTTTTGGGTTTTTTACTCAAAGCACAGATAAACCTTTGATTCTTTACAAGATCCAAAAGTTGTTGGGCAGGCAAGAATACGCCATCCAGAGAAGGTCTACTAGATTGACCAGCGCTAGGACTGCCAGATCTAACAATTTCTCTTCTTTAAGAAAGAAAGAAGAGGAAAAAGGTTATTCACAGAATGAATATCAAACAAACTTGATTGATAAAACAAGACATCATAACAGAAAATAGGATAGAACGGGTCCTAAGACTCGGATAAATCCTAAGGCACGATTCCTAAGAAAGACTTAGGACAATGATCCTTGCTAGATTATTCTACATTGTTCCGAAGTTTGGCTCTGATACCAAGCTGTGACGCCCCACCTCTATACTCACGCTAGCCAAGGACACTACGGGTTAATGCCGTCGACTAGCATGAAGAATAAGGCTGTTGAGGAGCGACCATCTGTGTAATTGTTTTGTGCGAGTACCGATATGTCAGATAATATAACTTACATTTCATTTCAAGAAGAAATCCGACATATCAAATACAAACTCAAAGCTTCCACACAGTGGCTATGAGGCCTTCGGAAACAAATATAGAAATAAACATAACACAAATCAGTCACAGATATTCATATCACAAAGACAGAAACAGATATGAATATAACACATAAAAGTGTACATCAAAATAGTGATCATACAAGATCCACTACATAACAAAAGAATAGGTACAAGTGCTAGCAAAAGAATATGTATACATCATGGAGTCTACATCTCAAATGTATACTAACAAAAACTACTATGCTAAAGTAGTTAGCCAAAAGTCAGGTGAAGGACCCTGATAAGAAGTCAAGCAGGAGCACCTGAAATACCTCGGCCTGACCCGAGTATTATTTAAGAAGAAAATAATAAACGGATCAGTCTAGCTATAAATATCATATAAAATGAGATAGGATAAGAGATATGACAAAAACGTATGATAACAATAATGCCATACTGCGATAAGTATACATCAAATAACAACAAAAATCATACAATATCCCAAATCATCTCAAACATCCAAAAAAAGAATCGCATTCTTTAAATTATTCACCAAAACACAAATATTGACAAAACATATCAATGCCAATCGCAAAAATCGGTGAAACAAAAATTCTATAAATTATCAACTAGAAATCCAAAAATCACAAAAAGGGGAAGGCCTATCACAAACGGGAGCATGAAAACTCACCAACACGTGTATCACAAATGAGTCGCTATCCCATGGTCGCTAACCATAGAGCCGGTGCCATGACGTAGTACAGCGAACGCCCGAGGAACCAGAAACTCAAATAATCCAGAACATCGACGTAGTACAGCGTTACACCCGATGAACCAAACTCAAATAATCAGGCACAACGACGTAATACAACAAACGCCCGATGAACCTGCACACAAATAATCCGGAACAACAACGTAGTACAGTGAACGCCCGATGAACCAAACTCAAATAATACAGAACAACGACGTAATACAGCGTTACGCCCGATGAACCAAACTCCATAAAACCATAGGTCGCTAGCCTATAAAAATGAGGCGAAGCTCCATAAATCGGGGTACAGTCCCCCACGTGGACAAAGAGACATCGCAAATCACTAGTCTAAACCATAAAATGATCATCATTGATCATCAAGAAGTGTCGAGTACACTAAGGTAGTAAATAAATGTGTTTAGCTTCATGTCCCATAACCACTGGCTTAACTTAAATATTTACGAACAAATTGTAGATTTCCACGTGGAAATTGTCACAAGATTTCAATTGAACAAGTCTAAGAATTAACCGACAAAGTAAATGCAAGCGTTTCATACCACTTGTTTTGCTAAGCCGTTTAATTAGATTTCTCATACGAATGAGGTAAAGGTTTGTATATACTAATAGATTGGAAAACGGTTTTAAAAGCGAGTATGATATTGAAAGTAAATGTTGAAATTGTTTTGATGGAAGAATTTGAATATTTACTACTAGTATAGAAACCTTTGCATTTTAAAGTGACAAACCATAGAAATGATTGTAGAAACAATCAATCACCAAAAATTCACATACGAAGACGTGAATTAAATCCAAAGAAATCGATACCAAATCCATCAAAATGGATATTCCTAAAAATCCAAAGAAAGAAGTCATCAAAGTCGATAATAAGTGATAACAACTAACCGGATCAACAAATATCGATTAAAATTGGAAATCCACTCAAAAACAGCAAAAATAGGCAAAATGAACAGTTCCAGACGTCTGGGGGTCAATCCAGACGTCTGGATTTAGGTTTTGGAAATTCAGAAACCTTCCAGACGTCTGAAAGATGGCTTCAGACGTCTGACATGTTGTTTCAAACGTCTGAAAGGTAGTATCAGATGTCTGACAAGGTGTTTCAGACATCTGAAAGGTTGTTTCAGACGTCTGATTCTGTTTTCTGCATTTTTTCTTCTGCCATATATTTTTTTCTCCAGAATGCATAACCAGACGTCTGAACCTTAATTTCAGACGTCTGGATGCCTGGGCTGGGCAACAATCTGCCTAGGCCATGATTGCCAAAATGATTCGGGAGCGAACGAGCGAGCAACGACGACTAGGTATTTACGCCAAGTGACAACCCAGCCTTATAGGCTCTTCGATACGCCCCAAATAACATCAATGTCCAAACATCCATAGTAGGATTTTCATAGAATTGGACCAAAACACCAAAATTTTGGAAAATTCACCAAATCAATTCAAATTAAAAGCAAATGAATATGCACAAATGTTAGGAATTCATACTTAACAACAATGATAGCTATAGACGTAGATGTGAGTTAAAGAACTCACCTTTAAAACCAAAAACACGAATGAGAAGCTCTAAAACAAAGGAAAGGCCAATTCCTCTTCAACTTCAACTCAAAAAGCTCCAATCTAAGCTAATAAGCAAATATTTCCTAAGTTAGGGTTTAGGAATTTCTGAAATTGAAGAGAGATAGAGATGGAGAAGACGAAGAGGATGCTTACCAAAGCTTCTCTTTGATTTTGGAGCAAGAACTTGAGTTTCCAATCCAAACTAGGGTTTGGAATTTCTATTTCCCATTCCTTTCCCCCATTTTCTCTTGAGCTTGAAAGTATTAGGAAATGAGAATGAATGAAGAGGAGAGGGGGTGGAGTTAGGGCGTTATGAGTGGTTAGTGGGCTGAAACCCAAACCCAAAGCCTAAGTAGAAAAATAGCAAATTCTACTCAACTCCAAACATATCGATGCTTATACTCAAAAAAGTTGTAAACGCCATTTTGGACTTAATGGAAGTGGTCTCGAGTCCCAATTCGACTGTTTACAAAATGTAACATTTCAGACCTTTATCCGATTAACGATGCTATATTTAAATAAAACATTTAAATATACAATCGTGAAATATGCGGGTTGTTACACTAGCATAGTTACAGACCCTGTATTTGTATCAAACCCTGTGGGAGGATCAACTTATTTGTCTATAATATGTAAGGGTTTGAAATTATTCATTTTGAGGGTCGAGTTTGATTTTGATGCTTTTGTCTTAGGATTTTCTAGCTTTGGGTTGATTTCAGGCATGGATTGGATGGTGATGTATGGGGCAATCCTAGATTGTGATAGGAAGGTTGTTGGGATAGGTACTTGTAGTGAACGTAGTTTAGAGGTTTATTGCGATTCATTAGGACTATCACATGATGAGTTTGATATAGTGCCTGTAGTTAGAGATTACCTAGATGTTTTTTTGAGGTTACCAGTCTCCCATCCCAGAGAGAGATCGAGTTCCAAATTTATTTTGTGGCAAACGACAGACCTATTACCTTGCTCTTGAGGCATATGGCTCTAAAGGAGTGACACAAGTTGAATAAGCAAGTGAATGAGCTATTGAAGAAGCACTTCTTAGGAGAAGTATTTCAAAGTGGGGAGCATCAGTTGTTTTTGTCGCTAAAGGCAGATGGTTCTTTGAGACCTAGCGTCAATTATCGGGAGTTGAATAAGCCGACAAAGAATAATAGTTACCCATTGAACCACATATAAGATCTCTTTGATCAGTTGTTGGAGCGAAGCTATTCTTATAGATCCATTTCACTAAAGGATTCCATCGATTGCGTGTAGCTGAGCATAGCATTCAGAAGACTGCTTTTCATACGCCCGACAGACTTTTTGAGTGTCTAATCATGCCCTTCAGACCGACCAACGCACCCGCCTACTATGTCGATTTGATGAGCCAATTTTTAGGGGTTTGGTTAATAAGTTCATAGTGGTATTTGTGGACAACATATTAGTTTATTCAAAAAGCGAGAAGGAGCACAGGTTGCATTTATAAGAAGTTATCAATGCACTCAATGAGCATAAGCTGAAGGCGAAGTTTTCTAATTGTCACTTTTGGCATGAGGAGGTACGCTTTTTTAGGACATGTTGTCTTGGAAAGTCGATTGACGGTCGATCTTGGTAAATTCGCTGCAATTTTGGATTGGCATATACCAAAGAATGCCAAGGAAGTGAGGAGTTTCCTTAGTTTGGAAGGTTACTATAGGAAGTTCATTAAGGACTTCGTCAAGATCTCTACTCCTCTGACCCACCTTACCAAGAAGAATTTTGTTTTCTCATGGAATGCGAAGTGGGAGGATGCTTTTATTAAGCTGAAGGAAGTGTTGACTAGTGCACATGTTCTAGTGTTACCCAATGGCACTAAGGCATTCACAGTATATACCGATGCTTATGTTATGAGGTTAGGTGCGGTGTTGATGTAGGAAGGAAGAGCGGTGAGCTATGCTAGTCAATAGTTAAAGGTCCATGAGAGAAACTATCCTACCCATGATCTTAAGTTGGCAGCTATTGTCTTTGCACTCAAGTCATGGAGACACTATCTTTTAGGAGAGAAGTTTGAGCTATATACAGATTATAAGTTTCTGAAGTATTTATTCTCTCAAAAAGATTTGAACTTAAGGCAGCAGAGGTAAGTGGAGTTTTCAGCATCGTATGACTTTGATATCACATAAACTCTGGGCAAGGACAATGTTGTGTCTGATGCCTTGAGTAGGCAACATGCAGTGTTCAGTCCTTTGTTCTTAGAGTGAAAGCATTTGGAGTTCATTTCTACATTCGATTTCCTACCATCATCAGACATCACTTTAGGTTTGTTAGGGGCTTTGGCTGTACAGCCGACACTTATGGACCGCATAGGGACTGGTCAAAAGCATGATAAGGATCTATTGGATATCTTTGAGAGGGTTAGTAAAGCAGAGCAATGAGTCATTTGAGGCATTATGTCATTGACTCGAAGGGGTGGTTACGAAGAGTAGGTAGATTATGGGTACCATTCATTATGGATTTGATTGACATGGTACTGGCCAAGTCTCATCGCTCTAGGATGACCACTCATCCTGACGGAGACAAAATGTACCATGACATGAAGAGAGTATTTTATTGTCCTGGTATGAAGAAGCATGTGGTGGAGCATGTAGCTAGGTGTATGACTCGTCCGAAGGTAAAGGCGGAGCAGAAAAAGCGAGGATGATTGTTGCAGCCATTGGATATTCCTTAGTGGAGTGGGAGAGTATTTCTATGGACTTCATTGATGGACTACCTAAGAGTAGGAGGAGAAATGAGAGTACTTGGTTCATTGTCAATCGGTTGACCAAATATGCTCATTTTATTCCAGTTGGGAGTACCACGACTGCTGCGACTTTGGCAACACTATATGTAAGAGAGATCGTTAGGTTACATGAAGTTCCTTCTAGCATCGTTAGCGATAGAGATCCATTTTAGACCAGTGAGTTTTAGAGGAGTCTACAGGAGGCTTTAGGCATCAAGTTGATTTTGAGTACCACTTATCACTCGCAGACGAATGGACAGACAGAAAGGGTGAACCAGATGTTGGAGGACTTATTCATATGTTCATATTGGATTTTGGAGGCTCTTGGGAGGATCACTTTCCACTAGTAGAGTTCACTTACAATAACGGCTTTCAAGCGAGTATTGGGATGGCACCATTTGAGGCGTTATATGGGAGACGTTGTAGATCACCATCGTGTTGGTGGGACACTACGGATAAGATTATTCTTAGATTGGATATGGTAAGGGAGACATCAGAGTAGGTAGAATTAATCCGTAGGAGGATGAAAACTGCATAGAATAGGCAGAAGTCTTACGTTGATAGGAGATGCACGAAGTTAGAATTTGCAATGGGCGATATGGTTTTTGTGAAGGTCTCACCACTTAGGCATGCTATAAGATTTGGTAGTTCGGGAAAGTTAGCACCGAGGTTTGTAGGTTCTTTTCCGATTACTGGTAGAGTTGGGAAGTTAGCTTATAAAGTGAAGCTTCTTGAGAAGTTAACAGGAGTACATGATATTTTCCATGTATCTCACTTGCGGAAGTGCTTACATGATACGGCCGATGTAGTTGATCCGAGTTAGCTAAAGGAGGTGGAGGTGGAAAGAGAGTCACTTGTTCATCGTGCACCCACTTGTATTCTTAAGCATGGTACAAAGCGACTCCATAACAAGGTTATCGAGCTTGTTAAGGTTCAGCAGGGAGATGATCCAGCGGAGAGTACATGGGAGCCTGAGGAGAAGATCGAAGATACCCACCCACAACTCTTTTCTAGTATGTTTTCATTTTAGATAAATAAGTATTTTTGATAAATAAGGTAGTGATCAAACTGACCACGCCATATATATAAACACAAAAGTTTTACAACAACTCCCACAACAACAACACTACCACAAACAACATAACACCATTATAGACATATACATCACAAGACACAAACAAAAAAACACCACATCACAAAAAAAGGACACAGCCCAAAACAACAGACAACAAAAATAAGAACAAAATACAACCTTACATAACAAATACACATAACCCCTCACATTACAAAAACAATATCACAACACTAACAACCACCCAGTACAACAACAACAAAAAGCATCATAACCAGACATGCAGCCCAATAAAAAGCAACTAATCCAAAATAGTATCATAATAAGCCATGCATCCCATCAAAAATCCATGCATCAAAATATGTACAGCAAAATACTATAACAACAGTCCATCAGCCTCTACGATCCTTGACTCTGGCTACAACGAGCATCAACCATATCAAACTTCTCAATACCTGCTCACAAGTATACAAACTTTAGAACAGCAAAAAGAACAGAACTAGAATATCTATGCTAATTAAGAAAATATCTTTTATGTCTCTCATTCCAAATAACCAGCAAAATGCCAAATTAAGCACCTCAAATAAATTTCTTTTCATATGATCCTCTAATAGAAATCTTTTGTAGTTCCAATATTCAAATTGATCTTCAATAAGCAGTCCCCACTCAATCTCTAAAATCCAGTTTAACCAAACATTTTGTCAAAACATAAAAACTGAAGTCACAATCTACAAAGAGATGCTTGTAGTCCTCTTTTTCAATATTACATAAGTAACATTTATCAGACAAACACATGTTCTTCTTTCTCAACAAAGAAATAGTATTGAGTTTACTATGCATTAAAATTCACATATGAACCTTCACTTTTGAAGGTACATTTACAGCCCACATTTCTTTGAAACCAACCACCTTTCTACTCGAAAAAATGAGAAAATTATAAAGAGAATTAACAGCAAAACTCTTCTTCTCTCTAGCCCATAAAATGTTGTCATCGTCATTATCATCAACTACAACCCCTTCTAACACTTCCATCAACTTGATAAACTGAAATATCACTCTTCCTTCCAAAATTCTTGCAAAAGATAAATCCCACTTAAAATCAATTACCTTGCCTCTAAACACTTTTTGCACAGTTTTAAACTTCTCAAGAGACAACGTATATAAGTCAGTAAACTCAGTGGAAAGGGGTATAGGCAGAACCCAACAGCCATGCCAAAACAAAATATTTCTACCACTTTTCAATTCACATTTAAAACACAATTTGAATAAAAGAGCCAACATCCAAATATTCCTCCAAAACACTGAACTACCATTAACCTCCAAACTCCAATGAAAATGGTCATTAAAATATAACTTCAAGACCCACTTTCTCTATATAACATCTTTATTATTGATCAAGTCCCAAATCCATCTACATAACAGTGCATTATTCATCTCAGCAATATTCAACACACCCAAACCTCCTTTCTCAATCAACTTACAAACTAGATCCCAAGAAATTAAACAACTCAAAGAACAACCATTTCTACCACCATGTCAAAAAAATTTCTTCTAATACTATCAATTCTATTCAAAATCCATCTGGGACATTTATGAAATGATGACCAATATAGAGGTAGTGCTGAGAGAACCAAATCAGTCAAAACTAATCTACCTACTTTAGACAGAGAAGAACTTTTCCATCTAGCAAGTTTAACATCAAAATTTACAACTAAAGTCTGCCAATCCTCCTTGTGCAATTTACCTGGCCTAATCATAATACCCAGATATGAGAGAGGAAAACTGCCCACTTTACAATTCAACATGTGTAACGACCCGTATTTTTACGGATCGACAAGTTCGTCAAAATCTGGAATTTTAGCATTTTAAGTCATTTCAGATTTTTAGGCAGATTTATCTAAGTCCTAGGTCGTGAACGACCTAAGAGCTAAGTCGTGACCGAGTTAAGGAATTCGGCGAGTTAGTGTTAGGTCGTGGGTTAGTTGGAGCGACCTATAGAATTATGCAACCTAGGATTTGGTTAAGTATTAGGTCGGCAGGACGAGTTAACGACCTAAAGAACTGACCGACTTAAGGGTATGGCGACTCAAGGGTAGGCAGACCTAGTGGAGTAAGCTGTTAGGGGATAGGTCGTCTGGTAGCTTGGTTGGTTAGGTCGTAAGCGACCTAAGGGTTAAGTTGTTACCAAGTTAGGTCGACTGGGTGGGTTAGCGACCTAAAGAGATAAGTCGTAGCCTAGTTGAGTCGTGGCCATGCTAAGGAGTTAGCGTGTTAGCGACCTAAGGAGTTAGCGTGTTAGCGACCTAAGGAGTTAGCGTGTTAGCGACCTAAGGAGTTAGCGTGTGGAGTTAGGTCGCATAAGTGTTAGGTCGCTGGGTTTTGCCTAAGTGTTAGGTCGCTGAGGTTATAGGTCGTAACCTTGTTAGGTCGTGAGTCGTTGGGTTTTGTTAGGTCGCTAGGTTTTGCCAAGTGATAAGTCGTAACCCAGTTGTTTGTTAAGTCGTAGAAGCACTGATCTGTTAAGTCGTATCTTCTGCCGAGTTATAAGTCGTGACTAGTGGTAAGTCGCTAGAGGCGCATGAGTCTTAAGTCGTAGGCGCGCATGCTATAAGTCGTGACCGACTTAGGAGTTAGCAGTTGTTAGGTCGCAGATGCTTCTGGTTAAGTCGTAGGATGGCAAAGCGTTAGGTCGTAGGTCGGCATAGTGTTAAGTCGGCAGCGACTTAAGAAGATAGCCGAGTTACGACTTAGGGTATTTTCTGCTATAAATAGGAGAGCTTCTCTTCATTTTTAGGATCCGGATTTTGAAGCGACGAAGTGCTGCCATTTTGAGAGCTCGACTTCTACACTTCTTCACTTCTTTTCTCCACTCTAATCTAGTGCTTCCATCCATCCAAATCGAAGATCAAGATTGAAGATTCAAGAGCTTAGATTGAAGATCTTCATCTTTTCAAGAGAGATTTCTTCATTTGAAGCGGATTTGTGATAGATCAAGCTTGATCCTTTGCTGTCCAGATCTGAAGCGTGTTGATTTGGGTTGGTTTAGGTGATTTGGTGAGTGGTGATTATCTCTCACACGGATCCAAGGGAGTATATCGGATTGTTGGCTCGATTTGGTGTTAAATAGTGATTTCCATGCATTTTCTTCATCCTAAGTGTAGATCCATATAGATCCATTGTTCATGATGATGTTACATCCATTTTATCATATGTTAACCTATGCAAGTTCATTCATCAAGTTTGTAGAGATATAATCCATGTTCTCATGCTTATTGGACTTTCAACTCTTTAATTACGAAAATGCCATTATTGTTATAATTGTCTACTTAGATCATTTTTGAATGCTTGATTGCTTGGATTGATGTTTGATTTGATTGATTGTTATGAACTAGATGATTGATGGTTAGATTTAGATCGAAGGTGATTCAAAAGCTAAGGGAAAGGTTCTTGAATTGGGAAAGCTGCTCGTGGCATATGTAGCGGGATGATGAAGCTCTTATGCATAGATTTGATGATGTGAAGTTGAGATGAGGCTTTGCGAGGATGTAATGAAGCGAAGCATCATATGATGAAGACTTGGTCTAATCCAGACGGGGTCATTCCAAGCATGTTGATAACTCGGTGATATGATTCGAGTTGAGGATAATGAATGGATATGAGAATAGTCATCGAGGAGGATGACTAGGAGGCTTGGATAGCATCGTTGTTGAAGGTTCTAGCATGCTCTAAGCAAGAGTACGTTTGGGCAGATTCGATAGTCCCAACGGCCAACTGTTGATGGTCGAGTACTCTGGGCAGATTCGATAGTCCTAGGCACGGGCTGCGACGACGTGCGGGAGTTATGTCTAGAACCGGGGTTTCCATTAGCCCTTGACGGACGGCTGAAAGAATGTGCCGGTCATTCAATTAACGGTGATATCGAAGCAATGATAACAGTGATAGCCAGAGTCATGGATGTTTGGTTGTATCGTCATTCGGACTCGAGAGCAGTATTTTCCGGGTGCTTATCTGATTTAGGCCTTGGTACTTGGAAAACATCGCCCTTGACTCGAGTGATAGTAGCTTTACTTTAAATTGTATGCTCTGCTATGTTTGCTTCTGCTTAGTGTGTGTCTGGGGCTATCACTGTAGAATGAGGTTGGAGTGGGAGGGTTGTATTCCTATTCCTTTTCCTTTATGCTCTTTTGGTATGTTGTTAGTTAATTTACTGCTCACTAAGACTGTTGTCTGACTCAAGGCTTTATGTTTTAGTTCTTATTGCCTTGGGCTGTTCGTCCATTTTGGGACGGGCAGACTAGGTAGCAGGTGACAGGTGCTGTTCTCTTCTCACGATGCTGATATCAAAGACGAGCTGGAGGGTTGCTTATTATCTTCTTATATGTACTGGATATTCCGCTGTTTTGTATTCTCTGAGGGATATGTAGTGAGGCTGGATGTATTGACTATGTGGATGCTTGTATTCAACTATTATGGAGTTTTATATGATGTCATTTTGTTCTGTAAAGCTTCACTATACATATGTTCTATTGTATTTTGTCCATGCGCTGTGAGTAATACGATAGATTCTGTTGTTTTAAATCTTACCTTGACAATCGTCCATGGTCGCCTGGCACACTTTACAGCGCTCTATCGTTAGATTCGGTGCAGGGGTCATGGGCGGTCGTCACATTTGGTATCAGAGCATTGGTTAATCGATTTTACCCAACGCTCGCTGTCGTAACTACGTATGAGAGACGTAATTGTATTTTGATGGATGATTACTATATATAATATAGTAGTTTAGCAGTAAGTTAGTCCTTTATGCAGTTGTTTCTCTATATGTTCTAATCATTCCTTTTTATAGATATTGAGAATGAGTCGAAGAGGGAGACCAGCAGCTAGGGAAGGCCGTGCTACTGAAGAGACTGCTGATTATGCAGCCATGTTCGAAGCTATGATGACTTCGATCATGAGAAGGATACCAGTTCCAGGGGCAGCAGTTGATGTTGGAGTTCAAGTCCAAACTCCGAAACCAGTGGATTTTGCTAAGCTGTGCAAGGATTATACTGCTCTTGGAGGGAAGGTTTTCTTGGGAACAGAATCTACCATTGAGGTTCAGAGGTGGATAGATGCTTGTAGAAGGATCTTTGGTGATTTGGGAATTGATGATGCAACTAAGAGGAAGTTGGCATCAAGGCAGCTTCAAGGGAGAGCTTCTGATTGGTGGAACTCTATTACCATCACTACTCCGGAAGAAGAGATTACTTGGGAGCAATTCCAAGTCAGATTTGAAGCTAAGTTCATTTCCACAGCTCAGAAGTCTGTTCTGTTCAAGAAGTTCGTGGAGCTCAAGCAGGGTGGGAGATCTGTTCTTGAGTATGTTTCTGAGTTTGAAGCTTTGTCCAAATATGCCCGGTCATATATTGAGTCTGCTTATCAGAAGAATGAGAAGTTTGTGACTGGCTTGGATAGTTATCTTGGGAGACAGTTGGTGGATCATTTGGACGATTCATTTGAGAAGCTTGTGGAGAAAGCTCTTAGGCATGAGAGTCTGTTTCCTAAGGAAGGACCTGTTGTTGCTGTTACCAAGGGAGAGTCTAAACCACAGCAGGGTGGAAACCAGAAGAGGAAGCAGCAGCAGCAGAAGGGTAAGGATGGCCAGAAGAAGCCGAAAGGCGAGGTAATTTGCTACAATTGTCAGCAGAAGGGCCATTTCTCTAAGGATTGTAAGAATCCGAAGGCACCGATGAAGTGTCACAACTGTGACAAGCCGGGGCATTTCAGGAAGAATTGTCCAGAACCAAGGAAGGACAGGCAGATTGTGCAAGCCTATGCTTTAGGAGCTGTTCCGTCGTCTTCGAAAGCTCCTACTGCTGAAGAGAAGGGAAAGAGCGTGGTTGTTCAAGGTACTCTTTTCCTATGTGGTGTTCCAGTTAGAGTTCTGTTTGATACTGGAGCGTCGCATTCATTTGTTTGTAGTGAACTCGTAGGCCGGTTAGGTTTGGCACCGGATATTGTTGATAGGCCATTGGTTGTGACTAATCCAGTTGGGGGTTCGTCTTGTTTGTGTATGTTATGCCGTGGTCTAGTTGTGTCGAGTCATGGTTGCTCTTTTGTTTGTGATTGCTTTGTTCTGAACTTTGCGGGGTTCGGAATTATTTTGGGTATGGACTGGCTTAGGAGGTATGCGGCTAAGGTTGATTGTGAGAGGCTGGAGGTGACAGTCGAGAATGTGGAGGGGCGAAAGATTGTGATACGATGTAAGCATGAGGAAGGCGTCTTCATGAGCTTCATGTATTCGCTAGTTGTTCCACGGGATGGACTGTCTTTAGTGCCAATCGCAAATGGATTCGAGGATGTCTTTGACGAAGTCAAAGGGTTGCCGCCGCATAGAGAGATCGAGTTTTGAATAGATCTAGTTGAAGGAGCCAGACCTGTTGTGATGCCTCTTAGGCGGATGGCGCCTAGGGAACAGCAGGAGTTGAGGGTGCAAGTTGATGACCTTTTACAGAAAGGATTCATTCGGCGTAGTGTGTCCGAGTGTGGTGCACCAGTTGTGTCTGCAACCAAGGCAGATGGGTCGTTGAGATTGTGCGTCGATTATCGTGAGCTGAATAAGGTGACTAAGAAGAACAAGTATCCATTGCCGAGAATAGATGACTTGTTTGATCAGCTTCACGAAGCTAAGGTGTTTTCTCAGATGGATTTGGCAACGGGATTTCACCAGTTGAGAGTGGCTAAGGATAGTGTGCCGAAGACTGCTTTTAGGACACCATCCGGTTTCTTTGAGTGGCTGGTAATGCCGTTTGGATTGACTAACGCGCCAGCATATTTTGTGGATCTTATGAATAGAGTGTTCAGAGATCAGTTGAACAAGTTCGTACTTGTGTTCGTGGATGATATTCTGATTTATTCCAGAACGGAGGAGGAGCACAAGACGCACTTGCACATTGTTTTGGAGATCTTACGGAAACATCAGCTGAAGGCTAAGTTTTCGAAGTGTCACTTCTGGAAGAGTGAAGTGAGGTTCTTAGGCCATGTGATTTCTGGAAATGGAATAGCGGTTGATCCCGCTAAGGTGGCAGCAATCCAGGATTGGGTTAGACCTAAGAATGCATCTGATGTGAGAAGTTTTCTTGGATTAGCAGGATATTATCGACGGTTTATCAAAGACTTCTCCAAGATAGCTGCACCGTTAACAGGATTGATGAAGAAGAACCAAGTGTTCAGTTGGGATGCTAAGTGTGAGCAAGCTTTCGGAATCCTTAAAGAGAGATTGACAAGTGCTCCTGTTTTGACTATTCCAAGTGGGAATGATGAGATGGTGGTTTACACCGACGCATGTGGTACTGGACTTGGAGCAGTGCTGATGCAGAAGGATAAAGTTGTTGCGTATGCCAGTCGACAACTGAAACCGCATGAAAGGAATTACCCAACTCATGATTTGGAGTTAGCGGCGATTGTATTTGCTCTGAAGATGTGGAGACATTATCTATTGGGAGTTCGATTCGAGTTATTTACGGATCATAAGTCGCTGAAGTATCTTTTCTCCCAAAAGGATTTGAATCTTCGGCAGCAACGTTGGCTAGAGTTTTTAGCATCATATGATTTTGGTATAGCTTATACTCCGGGAAAAGGTAACGCAGTGGCAGATGCGTTAAGTCGAAGACATGCAGGATTGGGAGCCATGTTTTCAGAATGGAAGAGTCTCGAGTATTTAGCAGGATTTGACTTCAGGCCTAGATGCGAATTGGAACCTGAGATGTTGGCAAACTTATCTATAAGACCCACTCTTGTGGAAAGGATTGGCGAGGGCCAAAAGCGAGATGATAAGCTTGTCAAGATTATCCGTGAATTGGAATCTGGATTGGATCCAGAAAAGGATAAAGGATTCAAGGTCGATCGAGAGGGTTGGCTTCGGAAGCAAGGACGACTAGTTATTCCCGATATAGATGAATTGAGGAGTGAAGTCCTGAAGGAAAGTCATCACTCGAAACTGACAATTCATCCAGGTGGAAATAAGATGTATCGGGATATGAAGAGAACCTACTACTGGGAAGGTATGAAGAAGGATGTTGGAAATTTTATTTCCAAGTGTATGAACTGCCAGTTGGTTAAAGCCGAACAGAAGAAGCCAAGTGGATTGCTTCAGCCATTAGAAGTTCCTACATGGAAGTGGGAACAAGTGTCGATGGATTTTATCGATGGATTGCCTAGAACCAGAACGGGAAATGAAGGGATTTGGGTCATTGTAGATCGTCTGACTAAGAGTGCACGATTCATTCCTGTTCGATCGACTAGGACCGCATCAAAGTTGGCTGAGTTGTATGTTAAGTGGATAGTCCGATTCCATGGTATTCCGAAGAGTATAGTGAGCGATCGAGATCCATTGTTCACTAGTGGATTTTGGAAGAGCTTCCAGGAAGTTTTGGGAACCGAGTTGTGTTTGAGTACAGCTTATCACCCTCAAACAGATGGTCAGACTGAGAGAGTCAACCGAGTTTTAGAAGATCTCCTCAGAGCTTGTGTTTTGGATTTCGGAGGATCATGGGAAGATCACCTTCATTTGGTGGAGTTTGCGTACAACAACAGTTACCAGTCAAGCATTGGTATGGCACCGTATGAGGCATTGTATGGAAGACCGTGTAACTCTCCGACATGTTGGTTGGAAACTTGAGAAAAGTTGATACTTGGGCCAGAGATGATTCGGCAGACTTCGGATTGTTTGGAAATCATTCGGCAACGAATGAAGGCAGCCTAAGACCGTCAGAAGAGTTATGCCGATAAGCGTCGAAAGGATTTGGAATTCGACGTAGGAGATATGGTTTTTGTGAAGATTTCTCCACTGAAGAATGTTATTCGATTCGGGAAGAAAGGAAAATTGACTCCGAGATTTGTTGGACCATTCCCGATTATCGAGCGAATTGGAAAGCTCGCTTACAGATTGGAGTTACCAGAGAAGATGTCGAGTGTGCACAATGTTTTTCATGTATCATATCTATGGAAGTATGTACACGACTCGAGTACGGTGGTTTCTGCTGATAGCTGTGAAGACTTAGAAGTTGATCCAGTCGATAGAAGACCTCGTAAGCCGCTTCGAGTTGTTGAAACTGACACGAAACAGCTCAGGAGGAAGGTAGTTAAGTTGCTCAAGATACAATGGAGTGATGATGATAACGACTGTACGTGGGAGGTGGAAGAGAGGATGAAGGCAGCTCATCCTGAACTCTTCAAGGTATGGCCCTAAGGTGTCGTGTCATCTCGCGATATTGTAACTTGTTCTAATTTTAGAATTCTGTACGCTAAGATAGAATTGGATGCATGGTTTGTTGATTGCTATGGATGGTAGGCGTACAGAATAGTTTTGATTGCTTGGAATTTCGGGGGCGAAATTCCTAAGGGGGAGAGAATGTAAGGACCCGTATTTTTACGGATCGACAAGTTCGTCAAAATCTGGAATTTTAGCATTTTAAGTCATTTCAGATTTTTAGGCAGATTTATCTAAGTCCTAGGTCGTGAACGACCTAAGAGCTAAGTCGTGACCGAGTTAAGGAATTCGGCGAGTTAGTGTTAGGTCGTGGGTTAGTTGGAGCGACCTATAGAATTATGCAACCTAGGATTTGGTTAAGTATTAGGTCGGCAGGACGAGTTAACGACCTAAAGAACTGACCGACTTAAGGGTATGGCGACTCAAGGGTAGGCAGACCTAGTGGAGTAAGCTGTTAGGGGATAGGTCGTCTGGTAGCTTGGTTGGTTAGGTCGTAAGCGACCTAAGGGTTAAGTTGTTACCAAGTTAGGTCGACTGGGTGGGTTAGCGACCTAAAGAGATAAGTCGTAGCCTAGTTGAGTCGTGGCCGTGCTAAGGAGTTAGCGTGTTAGCGACCTAAGGAGTTAGCGTGTTAGCGACCTAAGGAGTTAGCGTGTTAGCGACCTAAGGAGTTAGCGTGTTAGCGACCTAAGGAGTTAGCGTGTTAGCGACCTAAGGAGTTAGCGTGTGGAGTTAGGTCGCATAAGTGTTAGGTCGCTGGGTTTTGCCTAAGTGTTAGGTCGCTGAGGTTATAGGTCGTAACCTTGTTAGGTCGTGAGTCGTTGGGTTTTGTTAGGTCGCTAGGTTTTGCCAAGTGATAAGTCGTAACCCAGTTGTTTGTTAAGTCGTAGAAGCACTGATCTGTTAAGTCGTATCTTCTGCCGAGTTATAAGTCGTGACTAGTGGTAAGTCGCTAGAGGCGCATGAGTCTTAAGTCGTAGGCGCGCATGCTATAAGTCGTGACCGACTTAGGAGTTAGCAGTTGTTAGGTCGCAGATGCTTCTGGTTAAGTCGTAGGATGGCAAAGCGTTAGGTCGTAGGTCGGCATAGTGTTAAGTCGGCAGCGACTTAAGAAGATAGCCGAGTTACGACTTAGGGTATTTTCTGCTATAAATAGGAGAGCTTCTCTTCATTTTTAGGATCCGGATTTTGAAGCGACGAAGTGCTGCCATTTTGAGAGCTCGACTTCTACACTTCTTCACTTCTTTTCTCCACTCTAATCTAGTGCTCCCATCCATCCAAATCGAAGATCAAGATTGAAGATTCAAGAGCTTAGATTGAAGATCTTCATCTTTTCAAGAGAGATTTCTTCATTTGAAGCGGATTTGTGATAGATCAAGCTTGATCCTTTGCTGTCCAGATCTGAAGCGTGTTGATTTGGGTTGGTTTAGGTGATTTGGTGAGTGGTGATTATCTCTCACACGGATCCAAAGGAGTATATCGGATTGTTGGCTCGATTTGGTGTTAAATAGTGATTTCCATGCATTTTCTTCATCCTAAGTGTAGATCCATATAGATCCATTGTTCATGATGATGTTACATCCATTTTATCATATGTTAACCTATGCAAGTTCATTCATCAAGTTTGTAGAGATATAATCCATGTTCTCATGCTTATTGGACTTTCAACTCTTTAATTACGAAAATGCCATTATTGTTATAATTGTCTACTTAGATCATTTTTGAATGCTTGATTGCTTGGATTGATGTTTGATTTGATTGATTGTTATGAACTAGATGATTGATGGTTAGATTTAGATCGAAGGTGATTCAAAAGCTAAGGGAAAGGTTCTTGAATTGGGAAAGCTGCTCGTGGCATATGTAGCGGGATGATGAAGCTCTTATGCATAGATTTGATGATGTGAAGTTGAGATGAGGCTTTGCGAGGATGTAATGAAGCGAAGCATCATATGATGAAGACTTGGTCTAATCCAGACGGGGTCATTCCAAGCATGTTGATAACTCGGTGATATGATTCGAGTTGAGGATAATGAATGGATATGAGAATAGTCGTCGAGGAGGATGACTAGGAGGCTTGGATAGCATCGTTGTTGAAGGTTCTAGCATGCTCTAAGCAAGAGTATGTTTGGGCAGATTCGATAGTCCCAACGGCCAACTGTTGTTGGTCGAGTACTCTGGGCAGATTCGATAGTCCTAGGCACGGGCTGCGACGACGTGCGGGAGTTATGTCTAGAACCGGGGTTTCCATTAGCCCTTGACGGACGGCTGAAAGAATGTGCCGGTCATTCAATTAACGGTGATATCGAAGCAATGATAACAGTGATAGCCAGAGTCATGGATGTTTGGTTGTATCGTCATTCGGACTCGAGAGCGGTATTTTCCGAGTGCTTATCTGATTTAGGCCTTGGTACTTGGAAAACATCGCCCTTGACTCGAGTGATAGTAGCTTTACTTTAAATTGTATGCTCTGCTATGTTTGCTTCTGCTTAGTGTGTGTCTGGGGCTATCACTGTAGAATGAGGTTGGAGTGGGAGGGTTGTATTCCTATTCCTTTTCCTTTATGCTCTTTTGGTATGTTGTTAGTTAATTTACTGCTCACTAAGACTGTTGTCTGACTAAGGCTTTATGTTTTAATTCTTATTGCCTTGGGCTGTTCGTCCATTTTGGGACGGGCAGACTAGGTAGCAGGTGACAGGTGCTGTTCTCTTCTCACGATGTTGATATCGAAGACGAGCTGGAGGGTTGCTTATTATCTTCTTATATGTACTGGATATTCCGCTGTTTTGTATTCTCTGAGGGATATGTAGTGAGGCTGGATGTATTGACTATGTGGATGCTTGTATTCAACTATTATGGAGTTTTATATGATGTCATTTTGTTCTGTAAAGCTTCACTATACATATGTTCTATTGTATTTTGTCCATGCGTTGTGAGTAATACGATAGATTTTGTTGTTTTAAATCTTACCTTGACAATCGTCCATGGTCGCCTGGCACACTTTACAGCGCTCTATCGTTAGATTCGGTGCAGGGGTCATGGGCGGTCGTCACAACATGTTAGCTATTTTAATGTCATCACCTATGCTACTACTCAAAGTTATAACCGAACTCTTATGAAAGTTAATCTTTAACCCCGATAACTTTTCAAAAGAGTACAAAAGGATTTTAAGAGCTGCAATATACTTATAATCCGAAGAACTGAATAGAATCATATCATCAGCATAATGAAAAGAAGTAAAACCCGTTGAAATAATTTCGGCCCTAAAACTCTTAACCACACCATTATCAGCAACCACTCTAAAGATTTGTGTAAAAACATCTACCGCAATATCAAATAAACACTATAAGAAAAATTGTTTTTTCAGCACCGTGTTGCAGCGTGTTAATGAAAAATGCTGGCTTAAGTATATTTAAAGACACAAAAAACAAATAAAATAATATAGGAAACGCTACGTCATCCAAAGGCGCGACAATTTTATTTTTCCTCCCTTCTTTTAGTCCAGGCACTTTCATGTTTTTCATTTCCCAAATTTCATCCCTTCAAAATTCATAACCCTAATTTTTCGATCTCCACCCGTTTTTCCTAAGCTGTTTTTGTAACATCCCGATATTTTCAACCATTCTTATCCATACATGTCGGAATTGAATTGGTCAAAATATCAGATTGTTAATTTATATTTGGCAAAACTCAGTATATACAATAAATAAATAATCACAGAATCACAGACACAGAGTAATATAACAATAAGCAGCGGAGACAAATGAATAGTAGTTCATGAAGCTACTATATATATATAACAGAGTTAAAACAAGATACAACAGAAGTCTTGAATACATAGAAGTCTCAATACAATAGTCAAATACAAGATCAGAGTATATCACTGGAGTCAACTGAATAACTGGAAGCTGAATAGATATAGATGGATCTCCAAGCGAAGCTCCAACTCCAAAGGTGAGTCTCAAATGCTGTAACACTCAGTCTGACCCGAGCATAAAGCAAAACACAAAACACTCGAGTCAGGATTAACATTCTTATATTAATAAATCCAACTCAAGTGAAATATCAACTGAAATACAAGTAACTTAAAGGATGTTTGAGATAACCATCCTCTAAGGATCCGTGGAACTATCTACTATGTAGTAATATACGCTATTATAATAATGTCTATAGTAAAGTAAACTATTAAAATAGCGTTAAGGCGTTACCCATATCCCCCTTAACACATTTTATATATTCCCATAGTCTATACAGTACTGTAATCTCCCCCGTACTGGGCGTCGTCAGAGGGCACTCCATAGGTATGGTACAAAACAAACTCGTACTAGTCTCGATAAGGAAGGTGACACGACACAACTAGGCAATGCTAGGGTAGATATACCAATTACACTTCCAGGCTGGTGGTAACGCATAGTAGCAACTACCGCCCACCTCGAGCCACACTCCCAAATCAAAGGTGCGCACCAAATCAATCACAAAGTAATAGAATGGCAATCGAAGAAGTGTGTCCGATCAGAGGAGCTACCTCACTTGGCATGTCGATTGCTCCTGTTTTAGCCACATTATGCTAACTCACGGGAGTTAGGTCCACGTATATACCTCAAATAGAACGTCGCCAACCACCTACTTCATTCTGGAATCTCCACCGCGTACGCGGTTGTTAAAGTGGTTTTCGGTATTGGTAAAGAGTGTGACAATATCCGATCCCGGTCTCTTTAACAACCAAACGTTATTATAACACCACGGTCATTTCAAAATAGTTTATACTTCAAAACCAAATTATCATTTCCATTTCAAAACCATATCAATACGATATCATTTTCACTTCAAATATATCCATTTCCAAAATCATAGCACTTTCAAAGTTATAATACTTTCGAAACCAAAACATTTGAAATTATAACACTTTGGAAATCATAAAATTTTCCTTTAAACAGTTTAGATATTAATAATATTATATATAATAAAATAGTTTTTAAAATAGTTATATAAAATAGTTATAGGTTAAAATAGTTTATAATAATAGTTAGTATATTAAAATAGTTTATATTTAAAATGATTTATATTAAAATAGTTTATTTAAAATAGTTTATAAGGTAAAATATATAAATAGTTTTAAATATAATTTAAAAATACTTTATATAATAAAATAGCTTCCTTAAATTTCACAAATCGATTCCAATTCAACTCAAATTCCAAAATTCAAATTTAATCCAATCTCAAATCATCAATTTCAATTCAATTCAGTTTCTCAATAAACCTTTTCAAATTATATCGATTTCAAATACAGATTTGAACCACAAAATAAACGATTTCAATTTCAATATATTTCAAAGCTTTAAATATTCCACAATTTCAAAACTAAATTTGATAATTTTATATATATCTTAATTTAACTTCATTATTATTTAGTTTTGAAAAATTTACTTAATTATTCAATAACATTTAAATAAAACTTCAAATTACAAATTTAAATAAACTAAATATCCCATTTCAATTTATGTAAATTTGAAAATATTCATTTAAATCACTTTTAATCAAAATCAAGTTATAAAATCATATCTATAAAATCTCAAATTAAATATGTTTCAAATCAAATTTATTTGAGTATAATTCTTAAATAAATACAATTTCAAACCAATTTCTATTTCCAGTTCCAACCTTAATTTATTAAAAATTATTATAAACTCTATATCCGAAATATAATTTAAATAAATACTTAAACATATTATTAAATTTATTTATATGTTTCAAATCTATATATATATATATATTAAAAATAGTAAAATTATAAATAAATACTTAAATTTCAAAATTAACTCATAACTATAAAATTTTCAAAACATATAACTTAAAAAAAATCAAGAATTTAAATATATATAAAATATCATTTATATATATAATATTTCAAAATCAATATTTTTATAAAACTATATATATATATATATATATATCTTTTAAACCTTGGAAATCATTTCAATATATTTATATATATACCAACGGTGTCTGTATATAATTCTCTATCCTATGGTCAAGTGATATGGATATTTATCATTTCAATCCGCAATTTAAATATCTACTAGTATATATCATTTTAACCCGCAATCCCAAATTCAATTCAATGAAAATCGCTTGGGTTTATCATTTCAACCCATAATGATTTTCTCATATTCTACAGATCATTCGGGTATGTATCATTTCAATCCATAGGGAATTCTATACTAACAGGGAACTTGTAGAGTGAGAATAGATATGGTAATAATATAACAGGCATACATCATCAATATAAATAACAATAATGGTGTCAGATGTCACAGGTGAACATATATAGATAATAGCATATATATAGCAATGTAAATAACTAACAGCAGCATATTTCAATTGTCATTTCAATTGAAATCAAATTTAATAAATATAAGAACGTTAATCGTGAGTGATTGCTCACCTTTCGAGGCTAGAGATGAACGAGAATGAGATGAGTTACGAATCCAATCATGAATTCCAAAGCAAGACAAGATTGGCATGAATTGGACGAACAGATCTGATAACAGGAATTGATGGGAACAAATCAAATTAGCTTGATATAAAATTTAAACGAGATTTATATTATATTATTATTTTCTTTAAACCCAACATTCAATTTAAAAATACATATACATTTTTAAATTAATCTTAAATTTAAGCATATATATATATATTGAAATCAAACATATATACATATTATATATTTTTAAATCAATGTATATATATACTTGTTTAAAATGGCAGATACTATATATATATATATTTATTGCAAATATCAATATCTCATATATATATATATATATATATTTAAAAAAATACTAACATACCATATTACATATATATTTCACGGTACTAACATAACTATATATATATATATATATTTTAAACACATCAAATTTACTGTAAACATATAGTTATTGTAAACATATATATATATATATATATTTAACTAATATATAAACTGACCTGTAACTCAAACAGATAACCTATATATGCTTATATATTATACAAACTCAATAGATAATTTATAACTAGATTATTATAATATCGGAACATATAAATTCACATATAACTAACAGCTAAATACTTATGCAGACTAAATATATATATACAGACTCTTAACTATACCTTCCTTTAATAAAACATAATATATATTACTTAATTTTATATAATAGCAATGTATCTCAACTATATATATTTATATACAGCAAAAATCTTATTATATAAATAGTTTGACATATATAAAAATATACCATATAAAAGATTATAAATATAATAGATTATATACTGTAGCAAATATAACTCTGGCAGAAGTAACAAATCACACTAGCTACAGAAAATTTTCAACTGCTATATACCTTTCAACTATTAACAACATAACATCATTAATATAAATATATATATATATACACACGCCATACATCTACATATCATATATCAACATCTCTATTTCTTATGTAAAACAAGTCGAACTCAATATAAATTAATGTATATATATATACCCAACATAATACACATATATATTATTACCAAAATCTGTTATAAAAAAATTCAAGAATAATATATATATATGAATCTACCTTCATCATTTTTTTTCCAAAAGCAAACAGATTCAATAAGAAACAAAATGGGCAAGAGTTTGGGTTGCGTGGAGGAAGGTGGGTGGTCGGGACGGAGACAGGGTGGGCTCGGAGGCTGCTTGCGTGCTCGGCTACTAGCTTGGATGGTGGGCGGTTTCAAAGAGGGCGAGGGTGGCAAATTCGGCTATTGGGGAGAAGAGGAATGAAGGCATGATGAGATGCTTTGCTAGTGGAGTTGCGGCTGCGGCCATGGATTTGGGAGTGGAGGCTTCACGTGGAGGATTTGATGAGTGGTGAAAGCCGAGGTTGAGGAGGAAAGAGACATGCGCGTTGACAAGTTGAAGGCCGAGCAAACAAGAATGAGCAGGCGAAATATAGAAGTCTAGAAAAAGTGGAGGTGCAAAAATAAAGGCCATGACTTGAAATAGGCAGTGGGCAAATTTTTTTTCTTTTATATTTTTTTGCTAACAATGAAGGTAGAACAAAAAGAAAAAAATATAAAATGGCAGAGGAATACAAAGTGAACAAACGAAAATGAACTGGCAAAAGTTAGGAATATCAAAAGGTGGAAGTTGAACCAGAAAATAATAACAAACGGCTATTGGGTTTATACGTTGGATAATGGAAAGACACAGGGAACAAAAGATTAAAAATGATTATCGGTACGGCTACCATTTGACGGTTTCATCCCATACTAGACACCAAAACACACAAATGAATATACTACGGAGATCAGCACGATGAGACGATCAAAATGGTATACAGATATCAGTGGTACGACCATCCGATCAAAAGTCGTATTCTGTACCGAAATGCTACTAAAACGTCGAAATTAAGATAAACGGAGCAATAGCAGTCCAAATTTGACGAAACGAAATATGACGTCTCAATCAGAAGATGATTTACAAATTTATTATATAAAAATATTCAGGTTTGGAAAATATTTTATTTTCATCAAATATTAACTGATTTAATAAAATTACACAGTAAAGTAAACTTCCATATTATTTGATGAAAATTTACCATTAGCTATGTTTAAATAGACGTATTACAAATATCAAATTTTTATTTCAAATTTTTATTATTTAAAAATTCACAAAATCTCCAATTACTTATGTTATAAAAATCATTAAAATTGACGGGTCGTTACACTCTCCCCCACTCAAAACTTTTCGTCCCCGAAAAGGAAGGAAGTATGTAACAACCCACATATCTATCGATTTTATATTTAAATATTTTATTTAAATATTTTATCGTTAGTCGGATGTTAGTCCGAAAAGATACTTTTTGCATACGGTCAAATTAGGACTCGAGACCACCCCCATTGAGTTCAAAATGACGTTTGCGATCTTTTTGAGTGTAAACTTTGATATGTTTGGAGATAGTGAAATTTTCGTCACTTTTCCCGCTTGTGACTTTGGTTTGGACTGCACTTCCTTAGTTCAGCCCAACCCTCTTCCTCACTCCATTCACCATTTGTTTTAACATTCAAGCTTCATCAAAAATGGTGGTGGGAAGTGGAAATTAAAACTCCAAACTCAAATTCTATTGCAAATCCGAGATTCAACTCCAAATTCAAGTAGAAGATAGTGGATTCAAGGTTTGGATTGCTTCTCCTTGCTTTCAATCTCCATCTTCATCAAATTCCGTGAAAAGGTGAGATTTTTGATCTCACATCTTGCCTATAATTGTCATTGGACTATTGGGAATGATTCCTCATCACCTTAGCATGTTTGTTTGCATTTGGTTTGGATTGGATTGGCGAAAAACTACAAATTTTGGTGTTTTGGTGATTTTCTGGCGTTAGGTCGTTCTGGCCATCGCTAGGTCGTACGCGAGTTAGGGCTTTAGGTCGCGCGCGTTGAAAAGTCTCCGCCTTCGTATTTCTGTTCGCCTGCGCTAAGCCTTAGGTCGTCCACGAGTTAACACCTTAGGTCGTCCACGAGTTAACACCTTAGGTCGTCCCCGAGTTAAGAGTTAAGTCGTTGCCTTCTGCTATCTCGCCCTGGCTTAGGTCGTACTGAGATAAGTCGTTAGGTCGTATAGACCTTAGCTCGTAGCTCGTATTTGAGCTTAAGTCGTTAAGTCGTATCGACGTTAGGTCGTTGGGTCGTATACTCTCTTAAGTCGTAAGTCATTCGCGAGTTAAAACTTTAAGTCGTAGGTCGTCTCCGACCTAATATTTCCCCTGCTAAGCCACTAGGTCGCTTGACCTTAAGTCGTAGGTCGTCTCCGACCTATGCCCCACTAAGTCGCGAACCCACTTAGGTCGCTTGACCTTAAGTCGTAGGTAAAACCCCGTATTACTCTGCGTAGGCAATCTTATCTGAAAAGCATTCATCGGAATTTCCACTTTGATGCATTTTGAGCTGATTTCCTTAGATTTTTGTTCACGTCTTCGAATGTGAATTTTTGTGCTAGATTGTTTCTACAATCGTTTTATGACTTGTCACTTTAAAGATATATGAAGGTTTCAATACTAGTACTAAATATCAAAACTCTTTCATCAAAGCAATTTCAACACTATTTTAAATATCAAAAGTTCGTTTTTTCAAACCGATTTCCAATCTACTAGTATATACAAGCCTTTACTTCACTCGAATGAGAAATCGACTTAAACGACTTAGTAAAACGAGTGGTATGAAACGCTTGCGTTTACTTTGTCGGTTAGCTCTTGGACTTGTTCGATTGAACCTTTTTGTGACAATTTCCTAGTGAAGATTTACAGCTTGTTCGTAAATATTTAAGTTAAGCAAGTGGTTATGGGACATGAAGCTAAACTCATATATTTACTAGCTTGGTGTAATTGACACTTCTCGTTGATCATGACGATCATTTTATGATTTAGACTAGCAATTGTGCGATGTCTCTTTGTTTGCAAGGTTAGACTAGACCGCAGTGGTGTGATTCCGACTCACACATATCTCTTTGTCCGCAAGGTTAGTCTAGACCGCAGTGGTGTGATTCCGACTCACACATACCTTTTTGTTTGCGAGGTTAGGCTAGACACCACTTGTGTGATTCCACTCACACATACCTTTTTGCTTTTTGGTTAGCCTAGGCCTCAATCAGTGTGATTCCGACTCACACATATAGGGTAGCGCCCCATGGTCTTCGGACCATCATGTGATAGGCCTCTTTCTCTTTTTATGATTTCTGGATTTCTTGTTTTGATTTCTGGATTTTTATGTCATTGACTTGTTATGAGTACAAGTTTAGGGTATGATGCCCTCTTTGGATCTTTGAGAAGATTCTTGTGATATTGATCATTTCTCATCGGTTGATCTCCTGTTGATCATCATTTTCATACTTATAGTAGTATGTCAGTATGGATATTCTATGTTTATGCCATATCTTTTATTTTATATCATGTCATCTGATATTTATAGTTAGACTGATCCGTTTATTATTTTCTTAAATAATACTCGGGTCAGACCGAGATGTTACAGGTGCTTCTGCTTGACTTCCTCCCGGGATTTGCTACTCTGACTTTTGGCTAACTATTTAGTTTGTTGTTGTATACACTTGAGATATGGACTCATAGTTGTATTCTTTTGGTATAGCACGTGTTGCTATTCTTTTGTATTATTGTGGATCTTTTTGACCACTACTCTGATGTACACTTTCATGTGTTAGTTATATATTCATATCTTCTTCCGCCTTTGTGATATGGATGTCTGTGACTGCTTTGTGTTATGTTTATTTCTATGTTTGTTTCCGAAGATTATTTTATAGCCACCGTGTGATAATCAATTACATGGATGGTCGCTCCTCAACAGCCTTATTCTCCGTGCTAGTTGACAGCACTACATCGTAGTGTCCTTGGCTAGCGTGGGTATTGAGGTGGGGCGTCACAAAGTAGGAGGATAGAAACAACCAGAGAGAAAATAGATTTAAATACAAACAAAACAATTAATTTAAAACCATATAAATTTCAATCTAAATTAATTAATATTCAATAATTGATTTTAAATTCAAGGTATTTCACTTAAATTTCAACCTTTATCATTCCTAAATTCATATTTATCTATTCATTATCTTATTTTTCAATTTATCTCAATTCACATTTCTATAATCATAAATTAAGTATAAAGCATTTATTATAACCACTCAAATTTTATTTATAATTTCATTTTATATTGTATATTATTCAATCACATATCTAACTTCAGAAAAATTTAGGTAAGTTATATATGTTGGAATGCAATTGAGTATTATACAAGTAAAATTTTACCAATTTAATTATTTCAAGTTTAAATACTTATTCTAGAATTTTGGCTTCATTTATAACTGAAATCATCCATTAACAAAATTTAAGAATTTTAAATTTCCAGTTTACTTCAAACCATTTAAAGATAAATGTATACATATATATTATATATATCAAATCTATAATCATATACCTATATATATAATATAAATCAAGTCATACTTAAGAAATTCAAATCAAAATTATTTTCCAAAACAAAAGTGTAGCAAAGCTACTAAATGGTCTCTCCACTCTGAAACTCGAAAATGAATGTCGATGATGCGGCCGTCATCACCGAAATTATTTCCCAACGACAAAAGAGGAGAGTACTGATTAAAACTTTTAAAATTCTTTGGAAACGATTACTATTCGAAAATACTTTTAAATAATATCTTCCAAAACCTTTAAAACCAAATTTTCTAAAATACCGGAAATTGAATTCTCAAATTCTTAAATTAAATTCATTTCATTGGAAGATCAACAAATGATAATCTAGTATTATCATTTCTAACAACCAATTCAATTAACTATTAAATTTTAGAAAAATTTATACTTATATATATATAAAGATAATCATACAAAATTTATTTCATTTGCCAAATTGAAAACAATATTGTGTCAGTTTGCTCTGTTCAAGTGTTTTGGAATTCCTATCGATAGCGTTTATCAAATGAATCGATCGAAACCCCAAATCAACCTTAACAACTCAAACAACACACTATAAAACATTTTATAGAAATTACAAATACACTCCCTCACTCGATGATACAAAAATAGTTATAGAGCAATGATAGAGATTCAAATTCAAGGGGACCCTAATCAAAAAGATTTCTGACCAAAATGATAGGCTCCAAACGAAGATAAGATGATTAAATAGCAAAAGAGAAAAGATGGATATACAAATGCTAATCGCGGGTGACCTTAACCGGGTCAACCGTGACTTCAAGAATAAGATCGATGTAGAATTCTGGGGCAAATCGGAATTCGATCGCAAGAGATAGAATTTAGGCATAGCATGAGATAATAGCATCTAAACCAAGGATAAAGAAATCTTCGGTGAATCGATTCCTGTTATAAAGGAGTTTCACCCCTTTACAAATCATATAGTGGAGCAATGGGATACTCCAAAATCAAGGAAACACGAATAGGGAGAGACAAGAATGGATTTCAGAATGAAGGGAAAAGTTCCAAAGTTCAAATGAAATTCGAATCAAAGAGGAAGGACTCAAGCTCGAACGAAGGTGATTCTTTAATTAAATCTACTACATATGCTAAGTTTTGCCTAAAACCAGAGCTCTGATACCACATGTAACATCCCGATATTTTCAACCATTCGCATCCACACATATCGGAGTTGAATTGCTCAAAATATCAGATTGTTAATTTATATTTGGCAAAACTCAGCATATACAGTAAATAAATAATCACAGAATCATAGACATGGAGTAATATAACAATAAGCAGCGGAGACAAATGAATAGTAGTTCATGAAGCTACTATATATATATATATAACAGAGTTAAAACAAGATACTATAGAAGTCTCGAATACATAGAAGTCTCAATACAATAGTCAAATACAAGATCAAAGTATATCACTAGAGTCAACTGAATAACTGGAAGCTGAATAGATATAGATGGATCTCCAAGCGAAGGTCCAACTCCAAAGGTGAGTCTCAAATGCTGTAACACTCAGTCTGACCCGAGCTTAAAGCAAAACATAAAACACTCGAGTCAGGATTAACATTCTTATATTAATAAATCCAACTCAACTGAAATATCAACTGAAATACAAGTAACTTAAAGGATGTTTGGGATAACCATCCTCTAAGGATCCGTGGAACTATCTACTATGTAGTAATATACACTATTATAATAATGTCTATAGTAAAGTAGACTATTAAAATAGCGTTAAGGCGTTACCCATATCCCCTTTAACACGTTTTATATATTCCCATAGTCTATACAGTACCGTAATCTCCCCTGTACCGGATGTCGTCAGAGGGCACTCCATAGGTATGGTACAAAACAAACTCGTACTAGTCTCGATAAGGTAGGTGACATGGCACAACTTGGCAATGCCAGGGTAGATATACCAATTACACTTCCAGCCTGGTGGTAACGCATAGCAGCAACTACCGCCCACTTCAAGCCACACTCCCAAATCAAAGGTGCGCACCAAATCAATCACAAAGTAATAGAATGGCAATCGAAGAAGTGTGTCCGATCGGAGGAGCTACCTCACTTAGCGCGTCGAATGCTCCTATTTTAGCCACCTTATGCTAACTCACGGGAGTCAGGTCCACGTATATACCTCAAATAGAACGTCGCCAACCACCTACTTCATTCTGGAATCTCCACCGCGTACACGGTTGTTAAAGTGGTTTTCGGTATTGGCAGAGAGTATGACAATATTCGATCCCGGTCTCTTTAACAACCAAACGTTATTATAACACCGCGGTCATTTCAAAATAGTTTATACTTCAAAACAAAAATATCATTTCCATTTCAAAACAGTATCAATACGATATCATTTTCACTTCAAATATATCCATTTCCAAAATCATAGCAATTTCAAAGTTATAACACTTTCGAAACCAAAACACTTGAAATTATAACACTTTGGAAATCATAACACTTTCCTTTAAACAGTTTAGATATTAATAATAGTATATATAATAAAATAGGTTATAAAATAAAATAGTTATAGGTTAAAATAGTTTATAATAAAATAGTTAGTATATTAAAATAGTTTATATTAAAAATGATTTATATTAAAATAGTTTATTTAAAATAGTTTATAAGGTAAAATATATAAATAGTTTTAAATATAATTCAAAAATACTTTATATAATAAAATAGCTTCCTCAAATTTCACAAATCGATTCCAATTCAACTCAAATTCCAAAATTCAAATTTAATCCAATCTCAAATCATCAATTTCAATTCAATTCAGTTTCTCAATAAACCTTTTCAAATTATATCGATTTCAAATACAGATTTGAACCATAAAATAAACCATTTCAATTTCAATATATTTCAAAGCTTTAAATATTCCACAATTTCAAAACTAAATTTGATAATTTCATATATATCTTAATTTAGCTTCATTATTATTTAGTTTTGAAAAATTTACTTAATCATTCAATAACATTTAAATAAAACTTCAAATTACAAATTTAAATAAACTAAATATACCATTTCAATTTATGTAAATTTGAAAATATTCATTTAAATCACTTTTAATCAAAATCAAGTTATAAAATCATATCAATAAAATCTCAAATTAAATAAGTTTAAAATCAAATTTATTTGAGTATAATTCTTAAATAAATACAATTTCAAACCAATTTCTATTTCCAGTTCCAACCTTAATTTATTAAAAATTATTATAAACTCTATATCCGAAATATAATTCAAATAAATACTTAAACATATTATTAAATTTATTTATATGTTTCAAATCTATATATATTTTAAAAATAGTAAAATTATAAATAAATACTTAAATTTCAAAATTAACTCATAACTATAAAACTTTCAAAACATGTAATTTAAAAAAAATCAAGAATTTAAATATATATAAAATAACATATATATATATAATATTTAAAAATCAATATTTTTATAAAACCATATATATATATATATCTTTTAAACCTTGGAAATCATTTCAATATATATATATAGACCAACGGTGTCTGTATATAATTCTCTATCCTATGGTCAAGTGATACGGTTATTTATCATTTCAATCCGCAATTTAAATATCTACGGGTATATATCATTTCAACCTACAATCCCAAATTCAATTCAATGAAAATCGCTTGGGTTTATCATTTCAACCCATGACGATTTTCTCCTATTCTATAGATCGTTCGGGTATGTATCATTTCAACCCACAGGGAATTCTATACTAACAGGGAACTTACAGAGTGAGAACAAATATGGTAATAATATAACAGGCATACATCATCAATATAAATAACAGATAATGGTGTCAGATGTCACAGGTGAACAGATACAGATAATAGCATATATATATAGCAATGTAAAGAACTAACAGCAGCATATTTCAATTTTCGTTTCAATTGAAATCAATTTTAATAAATATAAGAACGTTAATCGTGAGTGATTGCTCACCTTTCGAGACTAGAGATGAACGAGAATGAGATGAGTTACGAATCCAAGCACGAATTCCAAAGCAAGGCAAGATTGGCACGAATTCGACGAATAGATCTGATAACAGGAATTGATGGGAACAAATCAAATTAGCTTAATATAAAATTTAAACGAGATGTATATTATATTATTATTTTTTTAAAACCCAACATTCAATTTAAAAATACATTTACATTTTTAAATTAATCTTAAATTTAAACATATATATATTGAAATCAAACATATATACATATTATATATTTTTAAATCAATGTATATATATACTTGTTTAAAATGCCAAATACTATATATATATATATATTTATTGCAAATATCAATATCTCATGTCATATATATATATATATATATATAATACCAACATACCATATTACATATATATTTCACAGTACTAACATAACTATATATATGTTTTAAACACATCAAATTTACTGTAAACATATAGTTATTGTAAACATATATATATATATATAACTAATATATAAACTAGCCTCTAACTCAAACAAATAACCTATATATGCTTATATATTATACAAACTCAACAGATAATTTATAACTGGATTATTATAATATCAGAACATATAAATTCACATATAACTAACAGCTAAATACTTATGCAGACTAAATATATATATATATATATATATATATATATATATGCAGACTCTTAACTATACCTTACTTTAACAAAACATAATAAATGTTACTTATAAAATTTTATATAATAGCAACATATCTCAACTATATATGTTTATATATAGCAAAAATCTTATTATATAAATAATTTGACATATATAAAAATATACTGTAGCAAATATAACTCTGGCAGAAGTAACAAATCACACTAGCTACAAAAAATTTTCGACTGCTATATACCTTTCAACTATTAACAACATAACATCATTAATATAAATATATATATACACACGCCATACATCTACATATCATATATCAACATCTCTATTTCTTATGTAAAACATACCGAACTCAATATAAATTAATATATATACACACAACATAATACACATATATATTATTACCAAAATCTATTATAAATTTTTTTAAGAATAATATATATATGAATCTACCTTCATCATTTTTTTCCAAAGCAAACAATCCAAGAAGAAACAAAATAGGCAAGAGTTTGGGTTGCGTGGACGAAGGTGGGTGGTCGGGACGGTGATAGGGTGGGCTCGGAGGCTGCTTGCGTGCTCGGCTACTAGCTTGGATGGTGGACGGTTTCAAAGAGGGCGAAGGGGAGGGTGGCGAGTTTGGCTATTGGGGAGAAGAGGAATGGAGGCGGGCTGAGATGCTTTGCTAGTGGAGTTGTGGCTGTGGCCATGGATCTGGGAGTGGAGGCTTTATGTGGAGGAGGTGATGAGAGGTGATGAAAGGTGAAAGCCGAGGTTGAGGGGGAAAGAGACGAGCGTGTTGACAGGTTGAAGGCCGAGCAAACAAGAATGAGCAGGCGAAATATAGAAGTCTGGAAAAAGTGGAGGTGCAAAAATGAAGGCCATGACTTGAAATACGTAGCAGGCAAATTGTTTATCTTTAATATATATTTTTCCTAACAATGAAGGTAGAACGAAAAGAAAAAAATATAAAATGGCAGAGGAATACGAAATGAACAAACGGAAATGAACTGGCAAAAGTTAGGAATAACAAAAGGTGGAGGTTGAACCAGAAAATAATAACAAACGGCTATTGGGTTTATACGTTGGATAATGAAAAGACACAGGGAACAAAAGATTAAAAATGATTATCGGTACGGCTACCGTTCGACGGTTTCATCCCGTACTAGACACCAAAACACACAAATGAATATACTACGGAGATCAGCGCGATGAGACGATCAAAACGGTATACATATATCAGTGGTACGACCATCCGATCAAAAGTCGTATTCTGTACTGAAAATGCTGCTAAAACGTCGAAATTAAGATAAACGGAGCAATAGCAGTCCAAATTTGACGAAACGAAATATGACGTCTCACTCAGAAGATGATTTAAAAATTTATTATATAAAAATATTAAAATTTGGAAAATATTTTATTTTCATCAAATATTAACTGATTTAAATTTAAATAAAATTACACAGTAAAGTAAACTTCCATATTATTTGATGAAAATTTACCATTAGCTATGTTTAAATAGATGTATTACAAATATCAAATTTTTGTTTCAAAATTTTATTATTTAAAAATTCATAAAATCTTCAATTAATTACCTTATAAAAATCATTAAAATTGACGGGTGATGGCTCCCGCTCCACGAAAACTTCCCATCTGTAACTTCTACTTCCTCTTCTTGAATGCATCGCAACAAGTATTGATTGCAAACATCGTCGAATTTTGCCACTGCAGTTCATCAATTCATTGCATGTCGCATCGAATTTCAAGACTAGTTGCCAACCCCCAACCATCTCCTATAGTTCCACTGCCGCACACTTTGCTATTGCTTCCAAGCTCCATCTCCCATCTGACCTGTGGCTAGTCAAAATTAAAACCGTGAGTTTTTCATGGGTTGTTCTCATACATAAACCACTCAATTGATTAGCACTATTATTGATAGTTAATTGATGTTATTATTGAATTGATTGTGTGATGCTAAATTGGTTGTTATTCATGTCTCAAATTTGTCACCGGACATTAATTGATCATTATAGATACGTGTAAATTATAATGCTAAACTATGAGTTATCATTGTTATGTTAACCCCAACTATAGAAGGTAAAACAATTTAAACTCCATGGAAGTAGGATTAAACTATAATATTTAGTATACGTGCATGCCAGCCAATCAGATTACCGGGTAATTTATTTTTACCATTTTGAAAATCTGTAGGTTAAAAGAGGTCTGAACAAATCAGTGATTATAACATTATTGTGGCCTTAATGATGTCAGTTCATCCACCTATGCACAAAAACAAGTTTTCAGTTAATATAAACAAATTTTAAACTACATAGCCTTATATTGAAAATATAAGAAAGCGTTTCTGTATACTTAGAAGTACACTCTAAAAAATTACTAAGGATAAATTGTTGAAATTAGACTAACCGAGACTGGTCAACCACCTAGAAGGTTGCAACTTCGAAGGACTGAGTCCTGGAATGTATAAAGATAAAATGTGTGATTCTCATAGTTAGAATTATGCTAACTCTAAGTGGCTAACTAGATAAAGGAAGCGTACACCCATTTTACTTTAAATTTGAATCAATGTGGCTTGCAAAATTTCAAATTCAACCGCTAGGATACAAAGGTTCAAAGCAAGATCCAGAGTAAGAACAAAAAAGGATTTGGGAATGTCAGAAATAAAGTTGAAACATTTAACAAAGAGAGTTTATTGCTTTGAAACATTGTGATGTTATTAGCTAAATAATGGATTATTCTTGTTTTCAAATTGGATTATTATTGTTATTATTATTATTAAATTGAACTGGAAACTTCATTCTGTAGGCCAATGATACAAATCCATTTTGATTGTGTGTTATTTAAATTCACTAAATTCTAATATGTGCTTCACATCATTCAAAAGCATCTATAGTGAGAATTCAAATCAAGTTTAGTTGGGTAGTCGGTGAGTTCTTTGCATGTTAGAGAGTAGAGAGGAAGCAAAGAATTTTCAGGTGAGTTTATCACTTACAAATACTATGTTTATTCTCAACTCTTGTATATGTAAACAAGTAATAGAATGGTGCATCAATAGTGATCGATTGGGCTCTGTAAATCATCATCGACCATCTCAATGTAACAGTATGTTCTGATTTGGAACCAGGCACCAGCCTAATGAAATTCATTATAGGTCGACCGGTGGTCATGTTGGATGACCTGCTTCCTTTGTTTTGTGTTCTCTATGTGCATAGAGCAGTGTGTGTGGCTACGTGAGTATGATCTTGTTTGGATACTGGTTTGCTGGGTTACTAGGTATTGGCATCAATATATATCTCTATGTGTGTAAGGTGTGTTAGGGAGAAAGGTTGTGTTGTGTGCATATATCGCCTGTGAATGTCAGTATGTGTGGTGCGTGCATTAGCATGTGTCAGTGTGTGTGCTTGTGTGTTCCAGTCATGTGTATGTGACTCTGTGTGTGAGTTACAATATATATACATGTGTGTGATACGTATGTCTCTCATTGTATATCAGAGTACGTATATGATATATGAGCGTTGTGTGTATGTGTATTAGTTTGTAAATAGGTCTGCATACCTATATATCATGGTCCGTCGATGTCCATGTTTTAAGTAATTAACTATGCATTACTATATGTATTTATATATATTGTCATGTGTATGTGGCTTCATTTCTTAAATGTATGTGTTAGTATATGGGTCTGCATTCCTGTCGAGTGTGTGTGTCAGTACATATATGTGCGTGGTGTGCGTATATTTATTTGAGTCTGTGTGTTAGAGATGAGTTTTGCATGTGAGTGGGTGATTATATATATAAGTGTGAGTGTGTAAATTAATACATCATAAAATTAGGTCATGTATTTCAATGGAAAGCAAATTGCTTATTTAAATATTGTGCCTAAAGTTGGTACAAGTCATTTTTAGTGAAAGTCAATGTTATAAAGTGTAGTGTCAGATAATTTATACTAAACACATCTATCTATGTTTGTTTCATAAAGATAAAGTTTGGCACTTATATATTTCATTCTGTATGTGAGTATTTATGAAGTCCTCTCTTTAAGTGGATAGAAAGAAAAAAAATATTAATAGCCATGCATTAGTTTATACAATGGTCAGGTGTATTGTATTTAATGATATGCGAATTTCACGTGTGTTGTGCCTTAAATTACTTGCTTTCATGGCCACATATTATAATATATATTGTAATATTCATATGGCTCACATTCTGTCGTGCTGGCATTTGATGAATTGGTTCTCACAAACTATGCAGGCAATGTTCCCAGGCTACCATTGTTGTATTAATTGTGTATGCATTGCATTTGTACTCTTGTTCTTTTATTTCCTTCTGATGTTTATTTGCACATCTCAAACCATACACCATATGTAGATATTTTGATCATTAATATAAATTATTAAAAAATTGTTTTTGTTTTTTGATTTTTCTAAAATATTTTAGTGTTTTTGTTGATATTTTCCTTTTTTGAGTATATTTATTAGTATATCTTCCTTTTCATTCCAATCTTTTTGCCCACTGTGCATTCATGTTTAGGTAGCCTTGTGCAAACAAAATAATCATTTTCTTGAGAACATCAGGTTTTTAGTTTTCTATGAAACTTGTGGTCAATTTAGTAATTTAGCAATGTAAATTCTCCATGGCAGCGTCAATACATAATTCATGGTGTCTTCTCGTTCCTTTGAATTCAATGTCATTTTAATTATGTTGTTGTTGCAGGAGAAAAGGCTACATGACAAGTTCGAGGATGAGAAGCAAGCTCAGCTCAGAAAGAAGCAAGAATGATATTTCTTTCATCATAAATACAAATAATGTATATGCAAAAGTATATGTTCATATTGCATGCATTAATCCTGTATATCTAGAAGCATCGTGCACTACTGGCTTTGTTCATTCACTTATTTTTCCAAAATCGATTTCAGGGGGTTATGTCCTGCAAGGAGAGGATGCAAAAGATAGTAGTAGACTAAATGAACTGTATGGAAGCATATTCAAATAGGAATTGGAAAGGGATAATGGAGAGGATTTTCAGCAGAATGGACGCATAGGTGGTAACGTATCAGGTGGTCGATGTTCAGAAAGTGAGGTGCAGATGCAGGTGCAAGCTACAGACCCCGAAGTGTGGCCATTCTGGGTCAATGATATTGAGATTGTGGTTTCAAACTGTGGTGATTCAAGGGCAGTGCTATGTTGAAAAGGGATGGTTGTTCCTCTCTCCCTTGATCATAAGGTTTATATTTCGTTCTTATTACCTAACTTAACTAGCTTAATTAATCAGCTGATAACCACATAAGATAGTGATAAAATATTCAAAATCATTGTTATAACAAAGTTAATCCACTCTACTATAAGGTAAATTTCTAGAAATTGTTTCAACATGACTAATTCCCTTTGTTCTAACACATTGTTATATCCTAAATATCTATTATAGCATAAGTCATTCATTTTATTTGTTAGGAAACACAATCAGTTTCCTTTCAAATGAATTTTTTAATGTAGAAGTTATTAATTATGTTCTTCTAATTACAGCCAAATCAACCAGATGAGTTAGAATGGATTCAAGCAGTAGGAGGAAGAGTTGTCTATTAGGATGGTGCCCGAGTTTATGGATTCTTGCCATGTCTGGACCCGTAGGTATTTAATTAACTAATTAGTTGTATTTATTACTTTTTAATGCATAATATGGTATCCTTGATGCAAATTACTTTCCATTCATCAAATTATTCAATAAAAACTTATTTTAGAACCTACACCATTAACCTTTTCAACGTGTATCATTCACTAGCGTAGTACAATTATGTTATGGCACGATGTATTTGGTCTCAATTAAACCATATAGTAGGTAGCAAGGAACGTTGGCAGCTTTCGTTAAATGAGATAGGCAAATTTACCTGTTTTATAGCCTAAATGAAGGATAATATATGAATATAATTTAGTTTGGATCTTGTTTGTTTTTGCATAGTGGATGGTGGTTGCTATGAATATTTTGGCATCACAGAAAAATAGTTGCAAAGGCTAAAAACCCTTAAAATTTGAATAAATATAAAATATTAAGACGTTGATCAAACAACATTTTCTGTTTGCATAGGCTGCAAATGTTTGCACATGGCCTAAAATATTACATTTAGTGAAAAAAATTAGTTTGGTTTGAATATATTTTAGAGTGTACTTTGTGATATTTATGTGAATAAAATTATAGTTTTTTCAAAATTGCATAGAGTTACACTAAATACATCATATCATGTTAGGAATTGAACGTAAAAGTTGGTGTCAAAAAAGAACCAGGAGAGTTTTTCTGCACAAACAATTATCAATGCCACCATCATTGTGTTAGATAATGAATTCAATATCCATAGTCATACACATGGTTAGAACAACACTATTGGCTAATAGAAGGCACAATACATGCGTATTAATGCTCTAAAGTTTGTTTGGTTAAGCAACTTGACTAGAGACATTGAACTGGTGTGGAGATTAGATCAGTTTGGTGAATAGTAGCTGTTGACATTGATGCTCATAACATAACTAATGTTTGTACATGATTGTCAATTGAATACAGTCTACTTTTGCATTTAACTGAGTAAGATAAAGATGACTAATGAAAAATTGCATTAACATAAGCAGTACTAATTCAATACCAAAGCAAAGTTGAGGAAAAGGTCAAAAAGTGCACCTTATGCTTAACTTTGAACATGGTATATAAGCTGAAATGCATGCATCCTGCGTAGTTGAAAATTTTCATGTAAAAATTAGAACCTTATAAAAGTTTGCTTGAACATAAGGAACCTTAAGTTCCCAGTAATGCATGTATAATCAGCTCTTCATCTATGATTCTGTATGTTAAAAGAGCTAATAATTTTTAGTTCATAGAAGCAATTATCTCGGATAATATATCAAACACAAATGAGGTAATGAAAGCATATAATGAGCTTAACTTAAAAACTAAAGCATGTTACTCATAGATATTTAAACTAATTTATAGGAGATTTGACGAGCTGGACAAATTTGATCGATTTTCAACTTTCTATTTACTATATTTTCAATTATAAAAAGTAAAAAAACAGAAATTTTGATCGATTTTATAAAATTTGAAGTAAGTTAACTAAGCTTTATTTAAAATAATTTAGTTTATAAAAATTAATCAAGTTTTATAAAAATTTAACCAAGTTGGCTAAATTTATAAAATTAACTAGTTTTTATAAATTTTAACCAAGTGAACTTAGTTTTTACAAAAATTAACTAAGTTAACCAAATTTTGGAAAAATTAAATAAATTTATAAAAAAATAACCAAGTTTTATAAAATTAATTAAGTTTGAACAAATAAACTAAGTTAACTATGATTTATAAAAATTAATCATGTTAACTACATATTATAAAAATTAAAATTTACAAAATTTAACAAATTTTTTAAATATTCAACTAATTTAACTAAGTTCTGATATTTTCAAAATTAGAAAAAAAAGGAAAAGTTGTATAGAATTCAAACTTTTGTAATTTTGATCCGACTTGAACGTTCTTGTACTTGTTGGAAAGACAAGAGGATAACAAATAATTTTTGTTTTGGCCACTTTCTAAAATTTTGAGTTTTGATAGGTCGATACATTGTTGCAAAACAATGTACATGCTATCTTTAAATCCGAATTGGTGTTTTGCTAGATTAAAAGTAAAACAACTATTGGTTGTATACCAAAATGATGCAGCTCAGGCCAGAGTCGAAGCAGTGCAAGCTACGAATTCACAAGGCCTAGGTCGTCCACGACCTAAGGAAGGAGATTTAGGTCGTCCACGACCTAAGGAAGGAGATTTAGGTCGTCTACGACTTAAGGGAAAGAGGCTACGACTTAGCTTAAGTCGTTCGGGGTCTTTAGATCGTGTACGATCTAAGGCTACAGGAGGAGCACCACGAGATAACAAAGTAGCAGCACGAGTAGCAGCACGAGTAGCAGCACGAGTTGAGAATACGCAAGGCTTAAGTCGTCTACGACCTAAGGAAAGTTCACGACCTAATATAAGTCGCGTACGACCTACGACCTAGTTAGGTCGCGTGACGTGATGCAGCAGTTTTTCTCTTGAGTCGCTGAATGTTAACTCGTGGCAATGATAAGTCGTTTTTTGTTGAGTCGCGGCACCTGTTAACTCGTGGCAATGATAAGTCGTTTGTTGTTGAGTCGCGGCACCTGTTAACTCGTGAGCATTGATAAGTCGTCAGGTTTAAGTCGTATGCCGTGGGTGTTTTGCTGGACTTTTTGTGTATATGTGTTGAGTCGTGTGTCTGTTAGGTCGTATACGACCTAAGTGTTGTAAATTTGTGATGTTGTGTGGGTTGTAATACAAGTGCTTGAGTCGTGGATTGTTGAGTCGCTGTCGACCTAAGTTGGGTCGTAAGTCGTGAATGACTTAAGGGTCTGGATTGTAAAATGCTATAAATAGGCGTGAGTTGTACATTTGAAGTTGGTTGATTTTGAATAAAATTTCGTTTTGTTAGCTTTGTGCTTTCATCTAAATTGGTAGTTGAGTGTAATCTCCTATCTCCTCTTTCGGCATTCGAGTGCGCTCGAATCAACGATCGTAGAAGCCAATTCACGGTATCTAGTGCGCTAGATCAACGTCTGAAGAATTGCAGATCTTCCTTCATGGTATCGTACGCGATCAACGTGACGAAGATAGCTAGAATTCGGTATCTTCGGATCAACGAATTTGGGCCATTCAGTATTCTTCATTCCATCGATTGCTACTTTCACAGAATCATCATTTTTATCATTCCGCTGCTGCGTCATTTGGTTTCAGAGCCTGTTTTAGCCAATCATAGCTAAATCGAGTCTTGGAGCCAATTCTTTGAAGAATTTCGAAGTTGAAGTGTTAGCCGAGCTTGAAGTGTAGAGCCGAGCTAAGTAGAAGTGTTGGAGATTGAAAGTTGCATTATTTGGAGAAGTTGTGTTCATCATGTTCATCATATTTTCGCAACAAAGTGGGAGTTTTCGATCCATTTCATTTTGAATCAAAAGTTTGAAGGTGTTTGAATTTGGCCGTAGTTGTTTGCGCGCCAAAAGAGAAGTTTGAAATTTTGAAGTGGTTGTATGAGTTTGAAGAGCTTCGGCCGAGTTAAGCATTGAAGTCAAGCCGAGATTTTGAAGTTGAAGATTGTACATCATTTGGTATCTTTTGAGTTGTCCAAGCCGAGAATTGAAGAGTTTGTGAAGTATTCAATCATGCCGCCAAGAAGAGCTAATCGACATCAAAACGTAGAAGCTTTGTATAGAAGAGAAGAGGCTAATGAGATGGAGCAAAGAATTAATGTGTGACGACCGCCCATGACCCCTGCACCGAATCTAGAGATAGTGCGCTGTAAAGTGTGCCAGGCGACCATGGACGATTGCCAAGGTAAATTAAAAAACAATAGAATCTATCGTATTACTCACAGCGCATGGACAAAATACAATAGAACAAATATATAGTGAAGCTTCACAGAATAGAATCTCACTAATAAAACTTCATAATAGGTGGATACAAACATCTGAATAGTCAATACAACAAGCCTCACTACATATCACTCAGAGAATACAAAACAGCGGAACATCCAGTACATATAGTAAGAAGTAATATGCAATACTCTAGCTCGTCTTCGTCATCAGCATCATGGAAAGCAAGAACAACACCTGTCACCTGCTACCTAGTCTACCCGTCCCAAAATGGACGAACAGCCCAAGGCAATAAGAGTTAAAACATAAAGCCTTGAGTCAGACAACAGTCTTAGTGAGCAGTAAATTAACTAACAACATACCAAAAGAGCATAAAGGAAAAGGAATAGGAATAGAACCCTCCCACTCCACCTCTTTCTACAGTGATAGCCCCCAGACACACACTAAGTAGAAGCAATCATAGCAAAGCATACAATTTAAGGTAAAGCAATTATCACTCGAGTCAAGGGCGATGTTTTCTAGGTACAAACCCCCAAGGCCTAAACCAAGATCAGATAAGCATCCAGAAAATACCGCTCTTGAGACCGAATGATGATACAACCAAACATCCATGACTCTGGCTATCACTGTTATCATTGCTTCAATATCATCGTTAATTGAATGACCGGCACATTCTTTCAGCCGTCCGTCAAGGGCTAATGGAAACCCCAGTTCTAGACATAACTCCCGCACGTCATCGTGACCCGTGCCTAGGACTATCGAATCTGCCCAGAGTACTTGACTATCAATCATTAGCCTTCAGGGACTATCGAATCTGCCCAACGTACTCTTGCTTTGATCATGCTAGAACCTTCAACAACGATAAGATCTCAGCCTTCTAGTCATCCTCCTCGACGACTATTTCCATACTAGCTCAAGCACCTCTCAAGCAACCCATTATCCTCTAACTCGAACCATATCACCGAGTTACCAACTTGCTTGGAATGATCCCGCCTGGATTAGACCAAGACTATCTCATATCATGCCTCGCTTCATTACATCCTTGCAAAGCTTCATCTCAACATCATCATCATCAAATCTATGCATAAGAGCTTCATCATCCGCTACATATGCCACTAGCAGCTTTTCCAATTCAAGAGCCTTTCCCTTAGCTTTGAATCATCCTCGGTCTAAATCAAATCATCAATCATCTAATTCATAGCAATCAACCAAGTCAAACATTAATCCAAGCAATCAAGCATTTAAATATGATCTAAGTAGACAATTATAACAATAATGGCAATTTCGTAATTAAAGAGTTGAAAGTCTAATAATCATGAAATCATGAACAATATCTCTATAATCTTGATGAATGAACTTGCATAGGTTAACACTTAGTAAATTGGTTGTCAAATCATCATAAACAATGGATCTATATGGATCTATACTTAAGTTTACAAAGATGCATGAAAATCACTATTTTAACTCCAAATCAAGCCAACGATCCGATATACTCCTTTGGATCCGTGTGAGAGATAATCACCACTCACCAAATCACTTAAACAACCCCAAATCAACGCGCTTCAGATCTGGACAGCGAAGGATCTAGCTCGATCTATCACCAATCCGCTTCAAACGATGAAATCTCACTTCAATGGATGTAGATCTTCAATCTAAGCTCTTGAATCTTCAATTTGATCTTCAACTTGGATGGATGGAATCACTAGATTAGAGTGGAGAAAAGAAGTGAAGAAGTGTAGAAGTCGAGCTCTCAAAATGGCAGCACTTCGTCGCTTCGAAATCCGGATCCCAAAAAGTGAGAAATGGACGAGTATTTATAGCTGAAATCTCCTTAAGTCGTCACTCGGAATTAGGTCGTCCACGACCTATAGAGCCACGACCTACGACTTAGCAAAACACTTCGACCTAACGCGTGCCTCTTCGACCTAAGACTTGGCGCATCAGCGCGCGACCTAGCGACTTAACAACATGAGTCCTTACGCGACTTAACACATGCCGACCTAAAAACCCATACGACTTAACAGGGTCTCCGACCTACGACCTAACTGATAAGCCCTCACGTGACCTAACGTATATGCGCATCCACGCGACTTAACTGAGATGCGCCTTACCGACCTATCACTTTACTCGATTCAACGAGTTACGACCTAATCCCTTAAGCATCCACGCGACTTAACATAAGTCGCGAACAAACTGGAATACAACCTAACGACTTAACACCTTAGGTCGTTTAACGACCAAATTATATATAGGATAATCCGACCTAACTCTTAAGTCGTCTAGATGACCTAACTATCCAACTTCTAAACTTAGGTCGCTCACAACATAACTAAACACTAGGTCGCTCCCGACCTAACTACGATAACACCTTAAGTCGTTCGAACAACCTTAAACTCCCTAAGTCGTTAACCCACTTAGCTCCTTAAGTCGCTGCCGACCTATCCTCCTTAGGTTGCTAACTCGCCTAGTTCCTTAGGTCGTTGCCTATACCTCTTAAGTCGGTCAATTCCTTAAGTCGTCTAAATTCTTAAGTCGGTCAAGTACTGTAGGTTCTCCCAATCCTTTAGGTCGTTCACTTGACCTAGCCTACCCCAGGACTCAACCTTTGAACGACTTAAGCTACATCATGACTCAACTTCTAGACAACTTAACTCCTACGCGACTTAACCTTAAGTCGAACTAAACTCGGGACGACTTAACAATACTAACAATCTAATATCGACTATTTTACGATGTTTCGATCCGAAAAAAAGTACGGGTCGTTACATTCTCTCCCCCTTAGGAATTTCGCCCCCGAAATTCCAAACAAACAGAGCAATCAAAGACTATTCCGCATGCCTACCATCCATAGCAATCAACAAACCATGCATCCAATTCTATCTTAGCATGCAGAATTCTAAGACTTAGAACAAGTTACAATGTCGTTAGATGACACGACACCTTAGGGCCATACCTTGAAGAGTTCAGGATGAGCTGCCTTCATCCTCTCTTCCACCTCCCACGTACAGTCGTTATCATCATCACTCCATTGTATCTTGAGCAACTTAACTATCTTCCTCCTAAGCTGTTTCGTGTCGGTTTCCACTACACGAAGCGGCTTACGAGGTCTCTTATCGACTGGATCAACTTCGAAGTCTTCACAGCTATCAGCAGAAACCACTGTATTCGAGTCGTGCACATACTTCCGTAGATATGATACATGAAAAACATTGTGCACACTCGACATCTTCTCTGGTAACTCCAATCTATAGGCGAGCTTTCCAATTCGCTCGATGATCGGGAATGGTCCAACAAATCTCGGATTCAATTTTCCTTTCTTCCCGAATCGAATAACATTCTTCAGTGGAGAAATCTTCACAAAAACCATATCACCTACGTCGAATTCCAAATCCTTACGACGCTTATCAGCATAACTCTTCTGACGATCTTGGGCTGCCTTCATTCGTTGCCGAATGATCTCTATACAATCTGAAGTCTGTCGAATCATCTCTGGCCCAAGTATCAGCTTTTCTCCTGTTTCTAACCAACATGTCGGAGAGTTACACGGTCTTCCATACAATGCCTCATACGGTGCCATACCAATGCTCGACTGGTAACTGTTGTTATATGAAAATTCCACCAAATGAAGGTGATCTTCCCATGATCCTCCGAAATCTAAAACACAAGCTCTGAGGAGATCTTCCAAAACTCGGTTGACTCTCTCGGTCTGACCATCTGATTGAGGGTGATAGGCTGTACTCAAACACAACTCGGTTCCCAAAACTTCCTGGAAGCTCTTCCAAAATCCGCTAGTGAACAATGGATCTCGATCGCTCACTATACTCTTCGGAATACCATGGAATCGAACTATCCACTTAACATACAACTCTGCCAACTTTGATGCAGTCCTAGTCGATCGGACAGGAATGAACCTTGCGCTCTTAGTCAGACGATCTACGATGACCCAAATCCCTTCATTTCCCGTTCTTGTTCTAGGTAGCCCATCAATAAAATCCATCGATACTTGTTCCCGCTTCCATGTAGGAACTTCTAATGGCTGAAGCAATCCACTTGGCTTCTTCTGTTCGGCTTTTACCAACTGGCAGTTCAAGCAATCCACTTGGCTTCATACCTTCCCAGTAGTAGGTTCTCTTCATATCCCGATACATCTTATTTCCACCTGGATGAATTGTCATCTTCGAGTGATGACTTTCCTTCAGAACTTCACTCCTCAATTCATCTATATCGGGAACAACTAGTCGTCCTTGCTTCCGAAGCCAATCCTCTCGATCGACCTCGAATCTTTATCCTTTTCTGGATCCAATCCAGATTCCAAATCACGGATAATCTTGACAAGCTTATCGTCTCGCTTTTGGCTCTCGCCAATCCTTTCCACAAGAGTCGGTCTTATCGATAGGTTTGCCAACATCTCAGGTTCCAATTCGCATCTAGGCCTAAAGTCAAATCCAGCTAAATACTCGAGATTCTTCCATTCTGAAAACATGGCTCCCAATCCTGCATGTCTTCGACTTAACGCATCTGCTACTGCGTTACCTTTTCCCAGAGTATAAGCTATACCAAAATCATATGATGCCAAAAACTCTAGCCAATGCTGCTGCTGAAGATTCAAATCCTTTTGGGAGAAAAGATACTTCAACGACTTATGATCTGTAAACAACTCGAATCGAACTCCCAATAGATAATGTCTCCACATCTTCAGAGCAAAAACAATCGCCGCTAATTCCAAATCATGATTCGGGTAATTCCTTTCATGCGGCTTCAGTTGTCGACTAGCATACGCAACAACTTTATCCTTCTGCATCAGCACTGCTCCAAGTCCAGTACCACATGCGTCGGTGTAAACCACCATCTCATCATTCCCACTTGGAATAGTCAAAACAGGAGCACTTGTCAGTCGCTCTTTCAGGATTCCGAAAGCTTGCTCACACTTAGCATCCCATCTGAACACTTGGTTCTTTTTCGTCAATCCTGTCAATGGTGCAGCCACCTTGGAGAAGTCTTTGATAAACCGTCGATAATATCCTGTTAATCCAAGAAAACTTCTCACATCCGTTGCATTCTTAGGTCTAACCCAATCCTGGATTGCTGCCACCTTAGCGGGATCAACCGCTATTCCATTTCCAGAGATAACATGGCCTAAGAACCTCACTTCACTCTTCCAGAAGTGACACTTCGAAAACTTAGCCTTCAGCTGATGTTTCCGTAAGATTTCCAAAACAATACGCAAGTGCGTCTTGTGCTCTTCCTCGGTTCTAGAGTAAATCAGAATATCATCTACGAACACAAGCACGAACTTGTTCAACTGATCTCTGAACACTCTATTCATAAGATCCACAAAATATGCTGGAGCGTTAGTCAATCCAAACGGCATTACCAGCCACTCAAAGAAACCGGATGGTGTCCTAAAAGCAGTCTTCGGCACACTATCCTTAGCCACTCTCAACTGGTGAAATCCCGTTGCCAAATCCATCTGAGAGAACACCCTAGCTTCGTGAAGCTGATCGAACAAGTCATCTATCCTCGGCAATGGATACTTGTTCTTCTTAGTCACTTTATTCAGCTCACGATAATCCACACACAATCTCAATGACCCATCTACCTTGATTGCAAACACAACTGGTGCACCCCATTTGGACACACTACGCCGAATGAATCCTTTCTGTAAAAGGTCATCAACCTGCACCCTCAACTCCTGCTGTTCCCTAGGCGCCATCCGCCTAAGATGCATCACCACAGGTCTGGCTCCTTCAACTAGATCTATACAAAACTCGATCTCTCTATGCGGTGGTAACCCTTTGACCTCGTCAAAGACATCCTCGAATCCATTAACGATTGGCAACGATGACAGCCCATCCCGTGGAACAACCAGCGAATACATGAAGCTCATGAAGACGCCTTCTTCATGCTTACATCGTATCACAATCTTTCGCCCCTCCACATTCTCGACTGTCACCTCCAACCTCTCACAATCAACCTTTGCCGCATATTTCCTAAGCCAGTCCATACCCAAAATAATTACGAACCCCGCAAAGTTCAGAACAAAACAATCACAAACAAAAGAGCAACCATGACTCGACACAATCAGACCATGGCATAACATACACAAACAAGACGAACCCCCAACTGGATTAGTCACAACCAATGGCCTATCAACAATATCCGGTTCCAAACCCAACCGGCCTACAAGTTCACTACAAACAAACGAATGTGACGCCCCAGTATCAAACAAAACTCTAACTGGAACACCACATAGGAAAAGAGTACCTTGAACCACCACACTCTTTCCTTTCTCTTTAGCGGTAGGAGCTTTTGAAGACGATGGGACAGCTCCCAAAGCATAAGCTTGCACAATCTGCTTGTCCTTCCGCGGTTCTGGACAATTCTTCCTGATATGCCCCGGCTTGTCACAGTTGTGACACTTCATCGGTACCTTCGGATTCTTACAATCCTTCGAGAAATGGCCCTTCTGCTGACAATTGTAGCAAGTCACTTCGCTCTTCAGCTTCTTTTGACCATCCTTACCCTTCTGCTGCTGCTGCTTCCTCTTCTTGTTTCCACCCTGCTGTGGTTTAGACTCTCCCCTGGTCACAGCAACAACAGATCCTTCCTTAGGAAACAGACTCTCATGCCTGAGAGCTTTCTCCACAAGCTTCTCAAATGAATCGTCCAAATGATCCACCAACTGCCTCCCAAGATAATTATCCAAGCCTGTCACAAACTTCTCATTCTTCTGATAAGCAGATTCAATATACGATCGGGCATACTTGGACAAAGCTTCAAACTCAGAAACATACTCAAGAACTGGTCTTCCTCCCTGCTTGAGCTCCACAAACTTCTTGAATAGAACAGACTTCTGAGCAGTAGAAATGAACTTAGCTTCAAATCTGACTTGGAATTACTCCCAAGTAATCTCTTCCTCCGGAGTATTGATGGTAATAGAGTTCCACCAATCAGAGGCTCTCCCTTGAAGCTGTCTTGATGCCAACTTCCTCTTAGTTGCATCCTCGATTCCCAAATCAGCAAAAATCCTTCTACAAGCATCTATCCATCTCTGGACCTCAATGGTTGATTCTGTTCCCAAGAAAACCTTTCCTCCAAGAGCAGTATAGTCTTTGCACAACTTAGCAAAATCCACCAGCTTTGGAGTTTGAACTTGGACTCCAACATCCACCGATGGCCCCGGAGCTGGCATCCTTCTCATGATCGAAGTCATCATAGCTTCGAACATAGCAGCATAATCAGCAGCCCCTTCAGTAGCACGGCCTTCCCTAGTAGCTGGTCTCCCTCTTCGACTCATTCTCAATATCTATAAAAAGGAATGGTCAGCACATCATGAGAAACAACTGCATAAAGGACTCAACTCTACTAAGCTACTATATTATATATAGTAATCATCCATCAAAATACAATTATGTCTCTCATACGTAGTTACGTCAGCGAGCGTTGGATAAAATCGATTAACCAAAGCTCTGATACCAAATGTGACGACCGCCCATGACCCCTGCACCGAATCTAGAGATAGTGCGCTGTAAAGTGTGCCAGGCGACCATGGACGATTGCCAGGGTAAATTAAAAAACAACAGAATCTATCGTATTACTCACAGCGCATGGACAAAATACAATAGAACAAATATATAGTGAAGCTTCACAGAATAGAATCTCACTAATAAAACTTCATAATAGTTGGATACAAACATCTGAATATCCAATACAACAAGCCTCACTACATATCACTCAGAGAATACAGAACAGCGGAACATCCAGTACATATAGTAAGAAGTAATATGCAATACTCTAGCTCGTCTTCGTCATCAGCGTCGTGGAAAGCAAGAACAGCACCTGTCACCTGCTACCTAGTCTGCCCGTCCCAAAATGGACGAACAGCCCAAGGCAATAAGAGTTAAAACATAAAGCCTTGAGTCAGACAACAGTCTTAGTGAGCAGTAAATTAACTAACAACATACCAAAAGAGCATAAAGGAAAAGGAATAGGAATACAACCCTCCCACTCCACCTCTTTCTACAGTGATAGCCCCCAGACACACACTAAGTAGAAGCAATCATAGCAAAGCACACAATTTAAGGTAAAGCAATTATCACTTGAGTCAAGGGCGATGTTTTCCAGGTACAAACCCCCAAGGCCTAAACCAAGATCAGATAAGCATCCAAAAAATACCGCTCTTGAGACCGAATGACGATACAACCAAACATCCATGACTCTGGCTATCACTGTTATCATTGTTTCAATATCATCGTTAATTGAATGACTGACACATTCTTTCAGCCGTCCGTCAAGGGCTAATGGAAACCCCGGTTCTAGACATAACTCCCGCACGTCATCGTGACCCGTGCCTAGGACTATCGAATCTGCCCAGAGTACTTGACTATCAATCATTAGCCTTCAGGGACTATCGAATCTGCCCAACGTATTCTTGCTTTGATCATGCTAGAACCTTCAACAACGATAGGATCTCAGCCTTCTAGTCATCCTCCTCGACGACTATTTCCATACTAGCTCAAGCGCTTCTCGAGCAACCCATTATCCTCTAACTCGAACCATATCACCGAGTTACCAACTTGCTTGGAATGATCCTGCCTGGATTAGACCAAGACTATCTCATATCATGCCTCGCTTCATTACATCCTCGCAAAGCTTCATCTCAACATCATCATCATCAAATCTATGCATAAGAGCTTCATCATCCGCTACATATGCCACTAGCAGCTTTTCCAATTCAAGAGCCTTTCCCTTAGCTTTGAATCATCCTCGGTCTAAATCAAATCATCAATCATCTAATTCATAGCAATCAACCAAGTCAAACATTAATCCAAGCAATCAAGCATTTAAATATGATCTAAGTAGACAATTATAACAATAATGGCAATTTCGTAATTAAAGAGTTGAAAGTCTAATAATCATGAAATCATGAACAATATCTCTATAATCTTGATGAATGAACTTGCATAGGTTAACACTTAGTAAATTGGTTGTCAAATCATCATAAACAATGGATCTATATGGATCTATACTTAAGTTTACAAAGATGCATGAAAATCACTATTTTAACTCCAAATCAAGCCAACGATCCGATATACTCCTTTGGATCCGTGTGAGAGATAATCACCACTCACCAAATCACCTAAACAACCCCAAATCAACACGCTTCAGATCTGGACAGCGAAGGATCTAGCTCGATCTATCACCAATCCGCTTCAAATGATGAAATCTCACTTCAATGGATGTAGATCTTCAATCTAAGCTCTTGAATCTTCAATTTGATCTTCAACTTGGATGGATGGAATCACTAGATTAGAGTGGAGAAAAGAAGTGAAGAAGTGTAGAAGTCGAGCTCTCAAAATGGCAGCACTTCGTCGCTTCGAAATCCGGATCCCAAAAAGTGAGAAATGGACGAGTATTTATAGCTGAAATCTCCTTAAGTCGTCACTCGGAATTAGGTCGTCCGCGACCTATAGAGCCACGACCTACGACTTAGCAAAACACTTCGACCTAACGCGTGCCTCTTCGACCTAAGACTTGGCGCATCAGCGCGCGACCTAGCGACTTAACAACATGAGTCCTTACGCGACTTAACACATGCCGACCTAAAAACCCATACGACTTAACAGGGTCTCCGACCTACGACCTAACTGATAAGCCCTCACGTGACCTAACGTATATGCGCATCCACGCGACTTAACTGAGATGCGCCTTACCGACCTATCACTTTACTCGATTCAACGAGTTACGACCTAATCCCTTAAGCATCCACGTGACTTAACATAAGTCGCGAACAAACTGGAATACAACCTAACGACTTAACACCTTAGGTCGTTTAACGACCAAATTATATATAGGATAATCCGACCTAACTCCTAAGTCGTCTATACGACCTAACTATCCAACTTCTAAACTTAGGTCGCTCACAACATAACTGAACACTAGGTCGCTCACGACCTAACTACGATAACACCTTAAGTCGTTCGAACAACCTTAAACTCCCTAAGTCTTTAACCCACTTAGCTCCTTAAGTCGCTGCCGACCTATCCTCCTTAGGTTGCTAACTCGCCTAGTTCCTTAGGTCGTTGCCTATACCTCTTAAGTCGGTCAATTCCTTAAGTCGTCTAAATTCTAAAGTCGGTCAAGTACTGTAGGTTCTCCCAATCCTTTAGGTCGTTCACTTGACCTAGCCTACCCCACGACTCAACCTTTGAATGACTTTAGCTACATCATGACTCAACTTCTAGACAACTTAACTCCTACGCGACTTAACATTAAGTTGAACTAAACTCGGGACGACTTAACAATACTAACAATCTAATATCGACTGTTTTACGATGTTTCGATCCGAAAAAAAGTACGGGTCGTTACATAATGAGAACTTTAGTTAGAAGCTTAATGAAGGGATTGGACGATTAGAGAAGATGATGTTGGAGATGAATCAAAATCAGAGAAGGGTTTCACCTGAATCTAACCATGGGAGAAGTAGAGTTTCGCCACATTCCAATCGAGAAAGAAGTAATGATAATGATCATAGAAGTGAGAGTCGAGACAGTTATAGAAATGTTGATGATCAGGAACGTGATCGGAGGAATGCTGGTAGAAGGGATGTTGGTGGAAGAAACGATGGTAGTAGAGATGTTGGTGGTACGGATCGACATCGATATACATCTGATTTTGAAGAGGAGTTTGATGGTGGTAGTGTTCATGGACGAGGCCAAGGAAGAAATCAATCGGAGTATGATCACAAGTGGGAGTCTGGGATGAAGACGGAAATACCGGAATTCAAGGGTGGTTTGCAAGCTGAGGAGTTTTTGGATTGGTTATCTAATGTGGAAGAGATTTTTGACTTCAAGGAGGTTCCAGAACATCGTAGAGTGAAGTTGGTTGCTACAAGGTTGAGGGGTAGAGCTTTGGCATGGTGGCAGCAAACCAAACTTACACGTGAACGGATGGGGAAGTCAAAGATTGGATCTTGGGAGAAGATGAGGAAATTGATGAAAGTCGCATTCTTACCTTATAATTATCAATCGCTTATGTATCAGAGGCTGCAAAACTTGAGGCAAGGAACGAAATCTGTGAATGACTATGTTGACGAATTTTATCAACTGATTGCAAGGAATGATATTATGGAGACGGAGGAACAACTGAAAGCAGATTTGTTGGAGGGTTGCGAATGCAGATACAGGATATGGTTAACATGTTTGATCCCAGATCTGTAGCAGAAGCACACCAGAAAGCGTTAGCTTGGGAGAAGCAGGGAAGACGAGGAGGTGGTGTGTTTACAAATTCCAACAATCCAGGAAAGGGTGTTAGTGGAAGTTCTAATGTTTCAAAAGCTATTGCAAAACCAGTTGTGAATGAGGTTGGGAAGGCGAAAGTCAATAATGGTTTCAAGTGTTATAATTGCCAAGAAATGGGCCACAAAAGTAATGAATGTCCAAAGTCGAAGAAGAGAGCTATGATAGCGGAGGTTGAAGATGAGGATGAAGAAGCTGAATGTTCCAATTCACCACCTGATGAGGAGGAAGAAGAAGTGTCGGGAGACGAAGGTTGTAATCTGATGATGAGGAGGTCTTGTTTGACACCAAAGCAAGAGGAGGATTGTAGTTGGTTGAGGAGCAATATTTTTCAGTCGACATGTACTATTCTGGGAAAAGTTTGCAAGTTTGTTATTGATGCTGGAAGCTGTGATAATATAATTTCTTTAGAAGCTGTGAGGAAGTTGGCATTGAAGACTGAGAAATATCCGAAACCATACAAGTTGGCTTGGTTGAGAAAAGGCGGGGAGGTGAAGGTTGGACGAAGGGCTTGTGTGAAGTTTTCAATTGGAAAGAAATACAAAGACGAAATCTGGTGCGATGTGGTAGATATGGATGTCTGTCATTTGTTGCTGGGAAGACCGTGGCAGTATGCTAGGGCGGTGCAACATGATGGGCGTACCAACAGTTACAGTTTCATGTTTGAAGGCACGAAGATTACTCTAGTTCCAAAGAAGCGACAACAAGAAGAAAACAAACTGGAGGAGATTGAAGAGATGAAAACTTTATTATCCTTGAAGGAGTTTGTTAAGGAGGTTGAAGAGGAGCCTGAAGTGTTTTTGTTAATTCGGCGTGAGAGTCATGAAGTGGTTGAGATACCTGATGAAGTAAAACCAGTACTGGAAGAATTTGACGATGTATTTCCTGAAGAGCTACCAGCGGAGTTACCACCGTTGAGGGATATACAACACCAGATAGATCTTGTTCCAGGTGCTGTGTTGCCACATAAACCACACTATAGAATGAGTCCAAAAGAACATGAAGAGTTGCGTAGGCAGGTAGAGGAATTGCTTGAACAGGGACGAATACATGAGAGTTTAAGTTCGTGTGCTGTACCAGCATTACTCGTACCGAAGAAGGATGGTTCATGGAGAATGTGTACGGATAGTAGGGCACTGAATAAGATAACTGTCAGATATAGATTTCCGATGCTGAGACTTGATGATCTGTTAGATCAAATCGGTGGGTCTGTGATCTTTTCGAAGATTGATCTTAAAAGTGGTTATCATCAAATTCGAATTAGACCAGGAGATGAGTGGAAGACAACATTCAAGACGAGGGAAGGATTGTATGAATGGCTGGTCATGCCGTTTGGTCTATCGAATGCACCAAGTACATTCATGAGGGTGATGAATCAAATTTTCAGGCCGTACATTGGGAAGTTCGTGGTGGTTTATTTTGATGATATTTTGATTTACAGTGCTAGTACAGAGGAGCATGTTCAACATTTGAAGAAAGTGTTAATTATTCTTCGTGAAGAACAATTCTATTCTGCTACGAAGAAATGTGTTTTTATGGCGAGGAGTGTTTTATTTCTGGGGTATGTTGTATCGAAAGGAGGAATACAGGTTGATCAAAGTAAAGTTGAAGCTATCAGAGATTGGCCGCAACCCAAGACGATAACGGAGGTTCGGAGTTTTCACGGGTTGGCTTCATTCTATCGAAGGTTCATTCCACACTTTAGTAGTGTGATGGCGCCGGTTACAGATTGTATGAAGGGCAAACAGTTTGCGTGGTCGGAGGAAGCAGGGGTTGCTTTTGAATGAATCAAGGAACTGTTGACGACAGCACCAATTCTAGCATTACCTGATTTTCAGTTGTTGTTTGAATTACATACTGACGCATCGAAGGTTGGAATTGGAGGGGTGTTGAGTCAGAGGGGGCGTCCTATTGCATATTTCAGTGAGAAATTATCAGGAGCGAAGATGAGATATAGTACGTATGATGTGGAATTTTATGCTGTTGTGCAAGCCATTAAACATTGGAGACATTACTTATTTCACAAGGAGTTTGTGCTATACACTGATCATGAGGCTCTGAAACATCTGCAAGGACAAGAGAAGATTTCGGCAAGGCATGCATCGTGGATTGCGTACCTGCAGCAGTTTACCTTTGTTGTAAAACACAAATCTGGGGTTACGAACCGTGTAGCGGATGCGTTGAGCAGAAGGAATCATGTGTTGACTACAATGAAGATAGAAGTGACAGGGTTTGATGTGTTGCCAGAATTATTTGTCGATGATCCTTACTTTGCAAAGTTTGTTGATGAAGTCAAGGAGGGAAAGACGGATGAGTTTGTAATGATGGATGGTTTTCTTTTTAAGGGAAATCGATTATGTATTCCTGAGTGCAGCTTACGTATGAAGATTGTGAAGGAGTTACATGAGGAAGGTCATGTGGGCCGAGATCGCACTTTGCAATTGATTTCGCAATCTTATTATTGGCCTTCGTTGAAACAGGAAGTGGGGAAGTTTGTGGAGAGATGCCATATTTGCCAAGTATCCAAAGGGACAGCGACGAATGCGGGATTGTATATGCCGTTACCTGTACTTGTTAAACCATGGGTTGATATCAGTATGGATTTTGTTTTAGGATTACCGAGAACTCAGAGGGGGAATGATTCGATATATGTTGTCGTGGACAGGTTTTCGAAGATGGCACATTTCATCGCTTGTAAGAAGACAGCTGATGCCATCTGTGTGGCCGAATTATTCTTTAAAGAAGTGTATCGTTTACATGGTTTACCAGAATCCATTGTTTCTGATCGGGATACTAGATTTTTAAGTCATTTTTGGCTAAGTTTGTGGAAGATGGTGGGAACAAAGTTGAACTTTAGTAGCGCTTATCATCCGCAGACAGACGGTCAGACCGAGGTTGTGAATAGATCATTGGGGAATTTGTTGTGATGTCTTGTGAAGGACAATTTGAAGAGTTGGGACATGAAGTTATGCCAAGCGGAGTTTGCACATAATCATGTAGTGAATCGTAGTACGGGTTTCAGTCCATTCCAGATTGTTTATTCAAGTTTGCCAAGGGGACCGTTGGACTTAACGGTAGTACCACAACCAAAGGGGACGGTAAACCGAGCTGTAGATTTTGTTAATGGATTGACTGAATGTCATAAAATCGTTCAGGAACGATTGGAGAAGGCAAATGAGAAGTATAAACGATCGGCAGATCTGAAGCGAAGAAATGTTGAGTTTAATGAAGGAGATATGGTATATGCTGTGTTAACAAAGGATCGTTTTCCAATGGGCGCTTATAACAAGTTAAAAGGCAGAAAAATTGGTCATGTAGAAGTTGTGAAACGAATTAACGAAAATGCGTATAAATTGAAGCTACCGGAGGATGTGTACACTTCTGACGTGTTCAATGTTTAGCATCTCGTACCATATTTTGGGAATGAACAATCTGATGTGGAAGAATTTACAAATTCGAGGACGAAATTTTCTCAGCCTGGGGAGGATGATGCAGCTCAGGCCAGAGTCGAAGCAGTGCAAGCTACGAATTCACAAGGCCTAGGTCGTCCATGACCTAAGGAAGGAGATTTAGGTCGTCCACGACCTAAGGAAGGATATTTAGGTCGTCTACGACTTAAGGGAAAGAGGCTACAACTTAGCTTAAGTCGTTCGGGATCTTTAGATCGTGTACGATCTAAGGGTACAGGAGGAGCACCACGAGATAACAAAGTAGCAGCACGAGTAGCAGCACGAGTTGAGAATACGCAAGGCTTAAGTCGTCTATGACCTAAGGAAAGTTCACGACCTAATATAAGTCGCGTACGACCTACGACCTAGTTAGGTCGCATGACGTGATGCAGCAGTTTTTCTCTTGAGTCGCTGAATGTTAACTCGTGGCAATGATAAGTCGTTTTTTGTTGAGTCGCGGCACCTGTTAACTCGTGGCAATGATAAGTCGTTTGTTGTTGAGTCGCGGCACCTGTTAACTCGTGAGCATTGATAAGTCGTCAGGTTTAAGTCGTATGTCGTGGGTGTTTTGCTGGACTTTTTGTGTATATGTGTTGAGTCGTGTGTCTGTTAGGTCGTATACGACCTAAGTGTTGTAAATTTGTGATGTTGTGTGGGTTGTAATACAAGTGCTTGAGTCGTGGATTGTTGAGTCGCTGTCGACCTAAGTTGGGTCGTAAGTCGTGAACGACTTAAGGGTCTGGATTGTAAAATGCTATAAATAGGCGTGAGTTGTACATTTGAAGTTGGTTGATTTTGAATAAAATTTCGTTTTGTTAGCTTTGTGCTTTCATCTAAATTGGTAGTTGAGTGTAATCTCATATCTCCTCTTTCGGCATTCGTGTGCGCTCGAATCAACGATCGTAGAAGCCAATTCACGGTATCTAGTGCGCTAGATCAACGTCTGAAGAATTGCAGATCTTCCTTCACGGTATCGTACGCGATCAACGTGACGAAGATAGCTAGAATTCGGTATCTTCGGATCAATGAATTTGGGCCATTCAGTATTCTTCATTCCATCGACTGCTACTTTCACAGAATCATCATTTTTATCATTCCGCTGCTGCGTCACAAAATACTCATCATCTTCAATCCTAAAAAACGACACCGTCATATTGTACTTCGGGTGTCCAAGCGTAATACTTCCTCCTTCCTCTCCAAGATTCAACGACAGTTTGTAAGTGTGCGCTTCTTCGACCGTCAGTTCACTCAGAAACTTTAACTAGTAATATTATCGATCTTGTAAAGGACACCATACTCGATGTTGCTCTTCATGTACAATGCCAATTCAGTTAGTCTGAATACAAAGCTGTACTCTCCATTTTTTACGAGTTGTTTGTTGACATCGAGGGACTGTCCAATGAGTAATGTGTCGAATGTATTGGTTGCCTGACAACTAGGCTGCCATTCCAAGCTCACTATAACCTACAGCTAACAAAGAGAATAAGAGCATAACATGCTGACATAAAGTATTAGGCTTTAGTGTAGTCTTTGGTTAAACTACGTATGAAACGATGCTCTCCTCTTTAACAAATATTATATATTTCCTGGCCAAGAATTAAGCTGTGCACAAACAAACAATATAAAAGGATCGAAACTTGATATTTTTTTACCAAAAGGAAAAAAAGAAAAAAAAAGATCATACTGCTTTTATTGCACTGAATTGTACCCTGATTTTCAAATATATAAATCTGGAAAGCTACTCTTGTCAGATGAATTTGGTGATTCCAAGTTACATAAAACATATACATCTAGTGAATGTGAAAACTAAATATTGAAACCTAAAGGTGTTAATTCAATGAATTTTTTGAATTTGAACTGGAAATTGCATATTTTGCACATATTTAAATTTAGTTTTGCCGATATACTTAATTATGCAGATTTTTATCTATACAACCCAGCCATTTTTCAGTTGATACCTTTACACTTATCCCTTTTCTTGGACATGGAGAAGGCACCATTCATTTCTCCGCATTTACTTACGTTCAACTTTAAGTCAAGTCACATCCACTACAACAAAATATATTTTTTGCAGCAACAGTTTGCAGGGTTATGGTCCAATGTTTAAATGGCGGGCAATGTATTTATTTTGAATGAATTTGTTCATGTTAAATTTAGACTATTTACTACACAAATGAATTTGATTCACACTGTTTTTCCACATATATAAAAATGATGAAGGTAGAGGCGATTTTGGTTTTAAATAATCTGTAGTTAATTGTTGGTCCTAATATTGAGGTTAATTTAATAAAATTATAAATTTGGTGCTATCATAGTAGCATGTAATGTACACCCTTCACTATTTGTCTGTACATGGAATGTTTATATTAATGATGTCGCATAATTTTTTATTTATTTCTAATTTGGTTACCAATTTGTAAATTTTTGCGTTGCAAGATTGGAATAATGCGGCTTCCTAATTCATACATTAGTTCTATAATCAGAAGAATGGAATAATTACTTTGGAAAATAACGATTAAAAGATATAAATAAATTAATATTGGTTAATAGGATTATATGTTTTCTACGACATAGAGTAGGAGGTGGGTGATTTATAATTTTACATGCTGGCTAGCTTTTATTACCGTTGGGTTCATGAATGAAATAGTTTCATGTCATTTTTCCATCCTTTTAACTTTGCCAGTTATATGTTCGATCCTTCATGTAGCTTGATATAATGAGATGTTCGTAATGTAACACTACCATATATTCATAATGTAAATGTTCGCCATATTATCTGTAACTAATTAGTATTCTTTAACCTTTTAATGCTCATTACAAGACCGGAGCAATACACTATGTAAAGAACGGTATGGAAATGTCAATTATATGAACTAACCGATAATGGCTTAGAGAATTTAGGGTCCATTTAAGTGGGAAACGGTGAATCATCATGGTGAGTAATGGATCTTATTCAATTTATAATTTGAGATATGAAAGTTGAAATCTGTCCAGTTATTGCAATAGATAATGTTTTCCACGATTGGAGGTTATAACTGCCGTCGTATAAGTGTCAGTTACATTTAGTATGGCACCAGGGGTAGACTTATAATTTGGATGGTTGGTAGGGTGAGTAATTGGTGCATGACATTGAATGGTTGCATCATAAACATATTACAGAGGTGAATAAATTAAATGTACCTGAACATTTTTCCTTCTCTTATCTATGTATAGAGATATATGGAAAAAACAGTCATACTCTATATCAAACTCCAAATCGACTAAAGTAAAAATACATAGATAGCTCTAAATATATCGATCTACTATCCACCAAACTACAAAAAATATATGTAAAAAAATTAGTGTGGCAGTCAATAATTGATATTTTTTAAATTGTGAGTTAACATTAGATTTAAAATTAGTGTAGCACTCAACAATTAAAAAATTTCACAAAATCAGTGTTCATCAAATGGTGAAATAATATTGTGCATGATGAAGTTCAGAAATTGCATCGAAATTGTGTGTTTATGCAATAGTAAAAGTGAGAATAAGTGGACTACATCTTTGAGTCAAGTTAATCAAGCAATAAACAATTCAAAGGACTCGTTATAAAGTGGGGTTATTTTTTAATTTACATGGTTGGTAGTTGGTACAAGTTTCAAATTTGATTGGTAACAACTGCTTACCTACAAAAGAAAATACTGGTCAGTTCATATGTTGTTTCTGAAGTAAAATAAACAGTTGGACTTATGGTTGAATCTTTTGTCTTTAACAGGTGCATCACCAATTACTGTTGCCACTTGTGGACTTGGTGCAATTTAGGTCATTTTCACTTAATTTTTACCGAATTTATGCTTAACTTATTGTTATAGTCACTAAATTATCTTGGACATTTTGATGTAGGTTGGTGTTACTGGAGTTACCACATGGTTGCTTGATAGGGCAGGACATCGAATATTACTTATAGTGCGAGCGACTATTTATTATGAGTTTATATTCCATCAGTTGTTATAATAGTATTGCTGATGATACTAAAATTCGCCCTATAATGCAAATTTTTAGTGTTGTGATGACTCTCGGCCTTCTCCTTGTTGCGGTTGCATTTTTTTGATGGTAAGTTGTAAATCTTTGAAGATATCATTAGTTCTATTTACAACTTTAATATGGTAATGTCCTAAATTTTTATTAGGGAATTTCTATTTTCTATTTTTCTCTTGGTATATAACTTGAAATGGATGCAGGAAGCTATTCCAAAAGATTCTAAAATAAATTGCCCTATTGGGAGTGATGTCATTGGTTAGATTAGTGGTATGTCTCTGTTTGTTGAACATATTTCTCAGGCTTTGTTTATTGCTTTCCACACAAATAATGTCTTTTTAATTGTGTTTTCAAGCATTTGTTATTTCATTCTCTATTGGAATCAGAGCCATTCCATGAATTATTTTGTTAGAGGTACGTGATGGTAAATTTTCATGGTATCGTTGTGGTTATAATTTTCCCCTTCATCTACGTAACTTACGCCCAATTTTGTAGTATATCTACTATGCTCGACTATTAATGGTAATCGATCATCAATGATTCACTAGTGTGGTCATCGTTTCAACCACTGTCAAAGTTAATTTTAGACTAATGATTTGTGCCTGGTGCTTCTTCCTAGTTGACGTATTTTAGAAATGTTTCTTAATGATGAACATTTTAGACTAAAAATCGATATAATTGCACGGAAAATAAACACATAAATAATTTTTGATGTTGACCTCTATAAGCTTAAACATCTGATCTTAAGGAAATTTCTTCAGGCTGCAAGTCTGATTATAGAACTAGCAAGTGCTGTAGCTTTTGAAAAGGGAATAAAATTCGAAGATGGCATCAAGGAAATGCTCTGTGCTTACACTAGAGTTGTTTCTCATTTTCCTACTACTGTTAAAGAAGTAAGCTTCAATAGTTCTTGGATTTGCGTAATTTAACAAGTTTCTATAACTTTTCCTTCTAATATTTACATATACAGTTCAAATGGAGGGATGGTTTGTTTTATTCACTTACTAAAAGGTATTATCAAAAGGGAAGCCGGATCCATGCCCACTTCACATGAGATTTTTAGCAGCATAATAATTTCCAAAATAATACTTAAAAAGGTATGTATGTTCATTTTCTATTGACTTTTAAGATCCTATCACACATAAATGATCTTAAATTATTTAGGAAGAATACATATCGCTAAAATATATTTTTTCACAATAATTTGAGGAGCTACCTTATTTTAGTATCCCAAGCGCGATAAAATCTAGAGAGGGGCCTTTATCTAGCATCTCCTTGAAAATATTCATGCATTCTCTCCAATCTTTGTTTTAGCCATGATTTTGAACTTTTGATTGAAAAACAAAAGGTCTGAAATGATTTACTGTCATAGAAAAAATAGATTATATTTCAAAAAAATACACAATTATGAGAGAAGTATTGAAATCTAAAGATTTTTGCTTGGCCCATGTAAGTTGATAAGATACGTTAGTTATGAGAGAAGTGCTGAAATCTATTATTAGAACATTCAATTTTAGCAACTTCAGTAAAATATATTTACATTTAAAGATAGCAGTTCATTTACTATGATTGGCTCACTTATCTATGGCAATGGTCGCATGCTATTTTGCTCAATTTACTATGAAAAAAAGTGAATTATGTTTATAGATGTTTTATACTAATAAGGAAAAATCCACGTTCTACATATTTTACAAATCAAAATAAACAAGAGAAAAACTGCACCTGCCCATATCACTTGATCATTTATTTGCAATACTGTTGTCATTGTCTAACCTTCCTTCTTAGGCAAGAGAAAAATATTAGCACAATTTAATTTCTTCAAATTCAACTTCCCCTTATAAAATTCATCAAAAAATTTTGTAACATCAACTTTAATCCAGCTCTAGTACTTTTTTAAAAAGAAGTTCAAAAAACCATTTGGACCCGGTGCCTTATCTCCAGGCATATCATTCAGAGCTGCCTCCACTTATTCAACTAAAAAAGGACCATCCAAGTCGGATAAATCCATCGAATTAGGATACAACACTTCCCAATTAGCACTAACCCTCTCCTCCATACAACAACCAAGAATAGATTTATAATAATTTGTAAAATCTATATTCAATTCACCCTGCTCTGTAATCTCCTTGCCCTCATATACGACACTACAAATCCTATTAAACCTCCTTCTACCATTAGCCACCCTATGAAAATAACTAGTGTTTTATCTCCTTCCTCCAACCATTGAGTACGAGCGCTCTGCCTCCAAAAAAATTCCTCCTGATCCATCAATTTTAAAAGTTCTTTCTCCTTTGAAAATAAACTTCCTTTTTCTTCAACACTTAAACATCTCCCCTCCCCAATCATATTCAACTCTAGAATCTCCCTTTCAAGAATCTCCTTTTTCAATTTAATATTGCCAAAAACTATCTATTCCATTTCCTCAAATATTTCCTAAGAAACTTCAGTTTACTAACAATAACAGAGCCCGTATCCTTATTACTAAAAAAGACTGCCACTTACATTTTATCATCTCTTCAAAACCATCTTCCAAACACCACATCTTCTCAAATTTAAAAAGATATTTGCATTTCACATTATCTCCCGAATCAAACACAATGGGACAATGGTCTGAAATAATACTAGCTAACCCCTTCTGAAATGATAAAGGATGTAAATCCTCAAATTCCGGGTTAATAAAAAATCTATTCAATTTCACCAAAGTTGGCAACTCCTTCCCATTACTTCAGGTATAACTTCTATTATTAAGAGGCAAGTTAATCAAATTATAATTACACACAAAATCACTGAAATCATTCATGTCATTCAAATTATCCCCCTCTCCATTACTCCTATCACCAACAAATCTCGTAGTGTTAAAATCTCCCCTAATAATCCAAGGACCAGTAATCATACTTTTGAATTCACATCCTTCTCTCCATATCTCTTTTCTACACTCTCTCTTATTAGGACCATACACATTAGTAACAAAATATATGATCCTAGTAAGTTTAAACTACAAAGCTACATGCAACATATATTTATGTTTAATCTCCTGTACTAACTCCCATAAACCACTATTCCATTCTATGAACATACCTCCAGCACTCCCACATGCTTCTAAAAAACTCCAATTATCAACAAAATTATTACCCAACGAATTAAATCTGAAATTAGAGGGACACTCAATCTTAGTCTCTTGCAAATGAACAATATCAAGTCTGATCGAGCTTAAATAATTCTTCACCCTTTGACATTTCTTGGGAATGCATAACCCTCTAACATTCCAAGAAACAATTATCATTTTACAGCATTAACCCTCTCCAATTCCTTAGTCTTAAAATCTACAATATCTTTCTCACCATTATCCAAAATAATACCTGCATACTTAATAGAGTTATAAATTTGCTCAGAAGAAAAGGAATGAATAACAACAGGGATAAAGATGCTACCTTAAAGTGGATGAGTAGCAGTATCCTCCCCAAGCCACCTAGCGCTTCTACGAAGTAAAGAAATTCCTCCACTTGAACATGCAACCCTTTTACCTCTTTTGATAGCTTTTCTCTTATTGTCAACCATCTTGTTCCCCGATTCAACACCAGAATTATCTAGATCGTCCACTGGAATAGCTCTATCAAATCTTCTCTTGCTTGTGACTTCAGCTTCTTCACCAACCTTCCTTTCAGCATCCCCTGAATCAGATGTGACCTCAATAGCTTTAAAGTGATCAGTAGTTATAACACCTTTATATTTCCATAGTTTAAGTCTACCATCCATACCTTTGACAAAAAGGATTTTCCTGAATTCATTAGCATCCACATCCTCATCTGGATTATCCAAGAATCTGCTAACTTCAAACTCAAAATAGAAATCATCGATATGACACTTAATCATAGAGGGAAGTTCGCAGCCAGGATCCACATCAATTAGCACCTTAAGAACTGAATAATCTGTTATAGATTCATAATTCTTTTGCATTCATACAACAGAACCATACTTCACCAACAATTTTCTTAAAGGACTTACATCTTTACAAGCCAAAAGGTATCCATTTTAAAGAAATCCAAATTCTCTCTTTCGACCTCCACACCTTGCTACCCAGCATTAAGCACCATTTACGAACATGCAAAATACCCGAATCTTCGACAATAGTAGCAATCGTGTCACTGCCCATGATTCTCCTAGGGAATTTGACGATAAACTCATCATTAAATTTCTTTACATCCCAGAACCATGGTCCCATAAATTCAAACCTCTTCTTTAAAGCTTGCACAATCTGATTGATAATAAAAGAACCTTGATAATTGAAATTGAACCCCAGAAATCACAGTACTTTAATTCCCCGCTCAAATCTGCTTTGCAAAGAAAAACTTCATCGTGCGCTTCCATATGGTTCGATTTAGGGTTTGAAGAAATTCTAGTGTAGGGTTTTGTTAAAAAGGATGAGGAATTAGACGAATACTTACACTAAAAACCCTTATGCCTAACTTTACCACACTTAAAACAAACCAGAGAATTTCTACTTTTTTTGCAATATGATTAGCCAATCCACATCTAAAACATTTCCTCTTTGATTTGATGTTAAGCAATTACGCTGAATAAAATCTAATATGACGAACTGGAATGCCATTATTATTCTTGGAGTGAGAAAGATTTTTTAGCAGAGTATCTTGAAATGACACTTTGGGTTTCTCTCCACTCAAACCAGAATGAATAAAAAAATCAGATTGATTGTTGTAGCAAGATGAATCACGAAAAGAATTAGAGAATGGAAAGAAATCAAGATGTGGTTCCGCCATTTTTTTACCATTTAGATAAATAAGTATAGGTCACTTGTGTTTTTAATTTCTAACCTAGTATACCCCATAGGTAGAGACTATTGAATGGTAGGAATGGTTGTGAGCGTGTCATTAGGACATGTTTGGATGATGAATGCCAGTGGATGTACTTATTGAATTAACCTTTGCACATTTAGTCCAGTATATTTTTGAGTTAGCATACACACACATCATCACTTGTTTTATTTTATTTTGTTATATGTATATGGCTGTTGCATATGGATTGCCAGTATACTTATATAGGATGCTGCATACATTTGGATACATGGCATAAGCATTTTCAAGAGGTCGACCAGATCAAGAGACCGCCAAATTTTTGCATTAGTATAGGTTATATGCATTCCACACCTGCATGTGAATTAGAAATTATAACTAAGGACAACGATTGCTAATGGTTAATGAATGAGTAGATGGTTGTAGTTATTAATTTTTGTACACATGAGTTACATTTTTTCATCCTTCAAGATTTCGAGGATGAAATCCTTTTAAGGAGAGAATGAAACATCCCGAAAATTTAATAAGAATTAAATTTAAATATAACAAGGAAAAAATGGAATTTTACAAATGTTTGAATCTGGCTAAGAAACTTGACAGTTGTGTTTGTAGCGATTTTCTGGACAATTTTCATATATAACATTTTGAAATCATAGCTAATATGATGAATTTATAAACGTTTTAGATTTCGGAATCGAAAATAATTAAATAAATAAATAAGGAAAGAAAAATATACTAATTAAAAGCTTCACCGGTCGACACTTAGACGGGGACTGGTCGCCCCTAGTGGTCGACTGCCGTATCTAAAATGGTCGATCGATGGAGTGTACTAGGGCTTGGTTAGGTCGATGGTCTGGATTAGATCGTATATTTTTACCAACGGTCAGATTTGCATCGTAAGTATTGAACGGTCCAGGATAGCTTGAAAACCCTATAAACAGACAACTAATGTATACCCTAATTCATCAGAAAATAAATAGTACATCCAAACTCTACCAAATTCGTTTCTCTTCGGACCAAATTTCTTTAAAGCAAAAACTAAATAAAAAATCCAAAGGAGAAGAAGAGAAATTAAATTAAATCAAGTAAAGAGCTAGTGGCGGAAAAGATTCCAAGTGTAAAAGGAAGGGAATAGCTTGGATTTGAGGTGAGTGTAATTAGATGATTATATACAGTTAAATTTAGTATACCCTATTTGATCTAGATTGTTAAAATTGAATTAAAAACATTATTTAATGGAAATTGGAAATTTAGTGGTGGTTACATGAATATGATTTCTCCTTTCTAATCCAGATATGATTTATGTCAACTTGTAAAATAAGAAACTGATGAATCTGAGTATAACCCTTTTGTCAAGTTGATAAGAATTGGTGTAAAATGCCGAACCTAGGTTAAAATGATTTACTGCAACTTGAAATGAATATGGAATTTTGGTAAGTACAAATTATGGATTCACAAGTTGGTTAATTGGAATTCAGATTAAAAGCTTAGTGTAATGAAATTTGGTGACGATAATAATTAGAAAAACAAAATGAACGATAATCCGTAATTAAAAGCCCTAAACAGCGATGACTGATTGACCGCGTTCACTAGAGCGGACGACCCCTCCAGGAGCAAGTTGTCGACCGGTTAGTTTTTTTAGCGCAGTGCGAACCTCGGCCTAAGGTCCGGGTTATAAATAAAATAGTTAGTTTATATATATGTATGTATGTATGTATGTATGTATATGTATGTATGTATTTATATGTATGTATTTATATGTATGTGTGTATATATATGGGTGTTAGTATAGGTAGGGAAGCTAGTTCCCTATGTAGCGACTCTAGGACATTGCAGGACTAGGTAAATGCTATTTAACCAACAAGGATCGATATTCAACTAGGGGTGATTCTATCGTAAATTTGAAATCATAGGAGGTTCTATGGTGGACGCCCAACAGTGATGATGATGCCCGATGGAGTCCGTGGCCCGGCACTAATGGGAGTTTCTTGGTATTCATGGTGACGTGATATGATGCTATGTTGTTGTTAGATCCTAGTGCGGTGCGATAAGAGGCATTATATTACGATTGAGAGGTGGACACGGATGCAGACGATGAGACACTCCGACGAGTTGGCATTGTAGGCTCCCCCTTAATGCAGAACTAGGATACCTTTAGTCATATTTGAGGGAAATATAGTACCATGGTGGAAATTTATAGGGAAACCTCTTAGAAATAGTTCTAGAAGCTATTAGGCGATCGTTGGTAGTTTTGAGGTTTGATTGGTTGTTTGATCCTAAGTATGAGCCTACATAAGTAATTGGTGTTGGTGTGTATTAAGCTAAACCCCTTAAGTAAAGAAAAGAGGTAACTCACAGAAAGTTGTAGGACATTATAGGTTACATAGAGTATTGCTGAAGTTAATTGCACATGATTACCACACATTAATGATGTACTCATTCACTAGACTTTTGTCTAACCCATCCATTTTCCTTTCTTTTTCCCCACCATAAGAGGACAGAGTAGCAAGTGATTGGTCTATCCTTAGTACTTGGAGATGCGAGCTTGACAGCAGGGTTGCTTTTTATTTTGTTACTCTCCATGTACTATTTATCATACCTAGTATTTTATCAGACCATTTTATGTATTTCTATATACCGTGGATTTAACTATGTACTGTTTTGAGACGTGTTTGGATATTTTTTGAGATGGCTATTTTCAGTATTTATATTTTTCTTTCTTCCGCTATGAGATCTAAAAGTGTATTATGTCTTAGATTTTATCCTTATATCTTTAGCCACTGAAATGTTTACAAACCCTGATAACTCATACATCTTGGCACCGACGTGAGTCTGAAAGTCACCCTAGACTTTGGATCGGTGTGTCAGAAGGTGCGGGTTATCGCATATATTATGACATTATATATTTTGGTTGTTCTCTACACATGTTTTTGTTTTTGGTAGCAAGGAATTGGTTTAGAAATTTGTAGAATTTGTGTAACAAAGTTGTGAAAGTTAGAAGCAAATTAGTTGTAACGATCCCTAAATTTTCGATAACTTTTATTGGTTTTATTAATATATTTAATGGAAATTTGAGAAATAGTAAACAATAAAATTTTGAAATAAAAAAAACTAAATATTTAAAATGCGTACAGTTAAATATAGCAACTGGTAAATTTTCATTCGAAAATATGGAAGTTTATTTCCGTGTGTAATTTTATTTTAATTTAATCGGTTAGGAATTGATGAAAATAAAATGTTTTCGAAACCTGAATATTTTTACATAGAAAAATTCTAAATCATCTTCTGAGCAAGACGTCATTTTTCGTTTTTCCAAATTCGGACTTCTTTAGCTCCATCGATCTTAATTTTCTGCGTTTTTGCTGCATTTTCCGCTAGTAGAAATTCGAATTTTTATAATTCAATTGTACCACTGATATCTGTATACCGTTTTGATCGTCTCGTCGTGCTGATCTCTACGGTATATTCGTTTGTGCATTTTGGAGTCCGACGTGCGACGAAATCTAAAGAAAAAAACGATCTTCGTATCGGTTCCGCAATTTGACTTTTGGTTTTCCTGTAACCGTTCATTTTCACCGTGTGAATACCAATAACATTTTTCCAGTTCCCAAAATTATTTGCTGGCTATTACTATTCCCTATGTTCAATTTATTATTTTCAGTTCCTTCATTTCTTGTGTCTGTTCATCGTTTTGAAAAGAAAAGAATATAATAAGTTTATAAACTTATATTTCTAACTGCTCGTATTCTTCCCATCTTCTTTTTTTTATTTTAGCCTGACTCCACTTCTTCTCTCCTCTTCGTTTCCGTGCCTCCGCCTTGCTCTTCTTCCTCCTTTCAATTTTTTTTTCTTTCTCTTTTCTTTCTGGCGCCGAGCTTCCATGCATCCCTGGCCACCTCCCTTTTCCCATCTCCCAAACTCAAGCACCTCCTCACCGAACCCTCTGACTCCCCGCCACCTGACCATCACTGTGTATGGCATGCTCAGACCCACCATCTCCAACCTCTGTCGATCTCCATCCCAAGCAATAATCGGCAGCCTTCTTTTTTTTACAAGTATAATAGGTACGTATATTATAGTATAGTATATTTCATTTTATCTAATCTTATTGTATGGTGTTATAAGTTGCTTTTTTTTAGTATGATGCATGCCTTCTTAAACATATTAATATGGATATAGATTTTTCGTGTAGGTTATATATAAAGCCTGTTGGATTGTGTACATGCCTATAATAGTTATTTGTATATACAGTCTACTGGTGTTCATTTGAATATATATAGGTATGTAAGTTCATTTATATGCTTATATATTAGTATTAGTATACACAAATTCTTTCATAATTATTATTATTATTTCGGCATTCCCAGATCTTGGCATTTAGTCCTCATTTACCTTATCTATGTAGATTATTAGTTCTTGTACATTTGTTGTTGCATTGGTTTACTGTATGTTCATATATATTTTGTTATATAAATCTGCTTATATATATATTAGTTCCCACTGATCTGTTAAGTATTTTATATGCATACGGCTGTATTCAAGGATAGATTGACATTGTAATTCATATAGAGTATATAATAGTCTAGTTTGATATTAGTATTCATATATAACGTACTGTTCTTTTGTGCATTCACAGTGAAGTGCTCATATGTTAGCATATAAACATTTATTTTTCATAGAAGTGTGTTTTGTGTTTTACAGTGTAATATCTAACATATATACCGTATAATGTTTTTTAATGTTTATAGCACATTATATTATAGAAAAGGTAGGTTGAATGTTGGTTCATAAATATATATAGTGTACAGTTATAAAAAAATGATGTTGCGTGTAAAAATATATGTACATTCGTTTGAGACCCTTAATCTAATAGTTTATATATATGATGTTGCGTGTAAAAATGATGTTGTGTGTACAGATATATCAGTTTACATGAATTCAAACTATATCAGTTATAATAAGTTTATAAAGTCGTTTATATATATAATTAGTCTACACCTAGTGGTCTGTTGATTTAATTACATATACTATTAGTTATATTATAATGTATACGATAGTTATATACAGTATATAGGTATATATTTATCTATATAGTTAGGTTTTGAAATTTCTAGTGTGTGTTAATTATATATATTAGTATTATTTATGATTAGTGTATTTTATCAGAAAAAGGGAAAAAATAGTATACGTAATATCTTGTAAAATTGCTGACCTATTGTTTACATGTATAAATATATATATGTTTATACTACAGTCTTAGATGTGTCTATATATACATTGTTCTGAGTTATATATTTTTTATAAGTTGTATAAATGTATATATATTTTTTATTTTATAAGTATGGGATTTAATATATATTTGAAATAAATATATGTTTTAAATTGATTTCAAAATAATAATAATAATAATAATAATAATAAGATATATATAGTTCGATTTATATCAACTGATTCTAACCGTTCTCATCGATTTCCCATTATCAGCTTTGTCCGTCGTGCCTGTTTTCTTCATCAAATCGTGTTCATCTAGCGTTGCTTTGGGATTCGTAACTCATCTCACTCTCATTCATGTCTAGCCTCGAAAGTTGAGCAATCAATCACGATTAATGTTCTTTTATTTATTAAATTTGATTTCAATTGAAACGACAATTGAAATATGCGACTGTTAGTTATTTACACTGTTATATATATGTTATTACCTGTATCAGTTCACCTGTGACATTTGACACCATTATCTGTTATATATACAATGATAATCCAGTTTGGTTGATAAATGATTGATTGTTTGAGGTTGACATTGGACGTTAAATTGTTAATGTTGAAAGTGATAAATAAATTGAAATTGAAATCGACGTAGGATAGTTAGATTTGATATATGTGTTAAATTTGATTAGATGACATTTGCATAATATGACCCCTTTAAATGTTTAAATTATTTGACACGTAGAATTTGGTTAAGCACACCTTGAACCTTTGCATGTATGATTGTAAAATTTATGTAATATGAAATTTAATAATTGATATCAAATGAAGAACCATATTAATATTAGTGGAATAATCTTTAATCTACATGAAATGATAGTGTAGATTCTAGAAATAATTATATTAATTTGCACAAACAACAATGTGAATTAATACGATTATTTCGGGATTATTTGAATTGATTATTGGATTGTTATTGATTGTTGTTATTGCTTTTTTATTTACTTTGACATCATCCCAGTTATCACACTGCAAATTCCCTTTGCTATGCTTTGATTTTTGAATTGAAATGGAATCGGGTTGAAATGATAAATACCCAAATTGAACTTTGACCTAGGATAGAGAATTAAATAAAAATCGATTGGTCAATAATTTGTTACAAAAATAAAATGAAGATTTTATTTGAATAAATAATATGGTTTTGAAACGAAGTTAGAATTTGAAATTTAATGAAAGGAAATGTTAATATTTAATAATCTGAATCAAAATATTAACATAGTAGATGATGAATGAACGTTGTTTTAAAATTAATTATTTAATAATTAAATTTAGAATTATTAATAATTAATTTTTGAAATTAGTTAATAATTAAGTTTTGAAATTATTTAATAATTAAATAAGGTTGAATTATTTAATAATTAAATTGAATTGAATTATTTATTAAGTGAAATTGAACCTCTTGAATAAGTGAAATTTAGTTTCTTTATAAATTGAGTTTTGAAATTTGTAACTAAGTAAATAAATAAGTGAAATTGAATTTCTTTAACAAGAAATAAAATGTGATTTATTGAAATTAATGTAAGACTTGTAATTGAAAGAATTGATTTCATGAATTTAATTTAATTCAATTTGTAAGTATTGATATGATGATGTTGAACTTAAGTAATTGATTTGATGAATTGGAAATTAAATAGAAATTGTTTGAAATGACAAATTTACTTAACGAATATTAGATAAAATCGATCAATGAATTTAAATTGATTTGAATGTTAAATTAAATTAATTTAAATGATTTCGAAATGAAACTTATATATGAATTTAAATGAATATTGGAATTGTTTTAAATCAAAAATTTAAATTGAATTATAGAGTTTTGAAATGGTAAAGTTGGAAGTTATGAAACGTAAATTTTGGAAATTGGTTTAGAAAGACAAATGAAATGTTGATTTACAAATTTAATTGAAACTGAATTTGATTTGTTTTTGAAATTTATTAAACGACCAATCGGTGTAATAATTACGAAAGTTATTAAAGAGACCGGAATCGGTTAGGGACATACTCATTGTCTAAACCGAAAACCACTTTAATAACTATACGCGGAGTGTGATCCAGAATGAAGTGGTGGAATGGTGTACGTTGATGATTGAAGAAAGAGAACGATAATGGATAGCCTTGACACTTGTACCAAATTGGAAATGACTAAAACAGGAGCCGTGTCGGGCCAAATGGGGTTAGCTGCCTCGAGCGAACACACTTCTTCGAAAACTACTCATTACTTGTTGTCGATTGGTGCACCCTTGATTTGGGAGTGTTGTTTCGCGGTGTTGCGATCGCTGCGGCGATGCGTTCTCACCAGTCCGGATCAGGCAAATGGTAGTTTCACTACCTTGGATATTGCCTCATGTGCCTTGTCATACTTGGATCCCTATATACGCGACCACTACGATTTGTTTTGTGTTATACCTATGGAGTACTCCCTGATATCCCACTAGTTTACGGTGGAGTTTACAGTGCTGTATAGACTATAACGCTTATATAAAATGTGTTAAGGGGGATAATGGTAACGCCTTAACACTATTTTGATACTTTATATTACTGATAGGCATTATCTATTTACCATATACTACTACATAGTAGATAGTTTAACGGATCCTTAAAGGATGGTTATTCCAAACATCCTTTGAGTTACTTGTATTTTGGTTGTTATTTCACTTGAGTTGGATTTATTGATATAAGAATGTTAATCCTGACTCGAGTGTTTTGTGTTTTGCTTTACGCTCGGGTCAGACTGAGTGTACCAGTATTCGAGACTCACCTTTGGAGTTGGAGCTTCGCTTGGAGATCCATCTATCTATCCAGTTTCAGATATCCAGTTGATTCTAGTGATGTATTCTGATATTGTATTTGATTATTGTATCCGAGACATCTGTTGTACCTTATTTAACTCTGATATGTATATAGTAGCTTCATGAACTACTATCTTTTGTTTCCACTGCAATTATTAATCTGTGTCTGTGATCTGTGATTATTTTATTTACTGTATATGTTCAGTTTTGCCAATTTAAATTAACAATTCGGTATTTTGAATTATTCAAGTCCGACATGTGCGGATGCGAAATGGTCAAAATAGTGGGTCGTTACAGTTAGTATCAGAGCTTTGGTAACTCTAGGCAAAACTTAGTATATATGGTAAATGTATTTACAGAATCACTTTCATTCGAGTTCAATCTCTTTCTTTTGACTCGATTCCTTTGAATTTTTGGAACATTCCCTGCGGTTCCAAAATCCATTCGTGTCCCTCATTATTCGTCTTCTAATTCCGGAGTATCCCATAACTCTACTTTGAATGATCCTTATAATGAATCGGCGGTCTCGCCAAACTTCGAATGATTTGTAAAGGGGTGAAACTCCTTTACAATAGGCATTGATTTACCGGAGATTTCTGTATCCTCGGTTTACGATGCTATCTATCTCCTGCTATGCCTGAATTCTATTTCTTGAGATCAAATGTAGATTTGCCTCGAAATTCTGCATCGATCTTATTCTTGAAGTCACGGTCGACCCGATTAAGGTTGCCCGCGATTTATATAAACTTATCAATCTTCCTACTTTGTTATTTAATCATCATATCTTTGTTTCGAACTTATCTTCGAATCAAAATTCTCTTTGATTTGAGTCCATCAAATTTGAAACCCTATCCTTATTTTGAAAGTTCATTCCTGTATCGTCGAGCAAAGAAATGTATTTGTAAACTAATATATAAATGTTTTAATATATGCTGTGTTGTTTGAGTTGTTGAGGTTGATTTGAGTTTCCGATCGATTCGTCTGATCAACGCTATCGATAGGATTTCCAAAACACTTGAGCCGAGCAAGCTGACACAATATTGTTTTCAAATTTGGAAAATAAAATAAGGTTTGTATGATTTTACTATATATAAGTATGAAATTTCTTTAACCAAACTGTTAATAAATTGATTGTTGGAGTGATAATATTTGATTATCATTTATTGTTTTGTAAACAATTGACTATTGCAATATAAATAAATGAAGTTATAAACTTGGCTATAATGCAATTTGAAATTTGAAATGTATTTAAATCAAGAATTTGAGAATTTATTTTTTTGGTGATTTCAACTTAGTTTTTAAGTTTTAAAGTGTATAGTATTTAAAATATTTTCAAATAGAAATCATTTCAAAGAATGTAAAATGTTTAAATCAGTGCTCTTCTCTTTGTCGTTGGAAAATAATTTCGGTGATGACGGCCGCATCATCGACATTCATTTTCGAGTTTCGAAGTGAAGAGACCATTCTGTAGCTTTGCTATGGTTTTGTTTGGGAAATATTTTAATTTGAATTTCTTAAGTATGACTTGATTTATATATATATATATATATATATATATATATAGGAATATTATTTTAAATTTAATTTGATTTAATATATATAGTATATACATAATTATCTCTAAAGGGTTTGAAATTAAACGGAAATTGAATTCTTAAAATTATGTTAAAGGATGTTTTCAATTATAAATAAAGCTAAATTTTTGGATAAATATTTAAACTTGAAATAATTGAATTTGAAAATTTTATTTGTATAGTACTAAATTGCATTTCAAAATAACTTACCTAAATTATTCAGAAGTTAAAATGTAATTGGATAATATACAATATAAAATAATTTTATAAATAAAATTTGAGTGTTTATAATAAATGTTATGCACTTAGATTTTAATTATAAAAAAATGCTAATAAAGATGATAGAATAATAAGTTAATTGAATGAGATAAATAAAGTAAATTTTGTTCTGAAAGAATTAACAAATTGAATTGAATCAGCTTAATGAAATACCTTGAATTAAGATCAATTATTGAATATTAATTGATTTAAAATGAAATTTATATGATTAGAATTAACACTTAAACTAACAAATTTAAATCGAATGACTATTTATTGATTTAATATAAATGGATTTAACCAAATTGAAAAATATAAATTAATTTAAATTGAAATTTATATGGTTTAAATTAATTTATATGGTTTAAATATATGTAATAAGATATATTAAGTGAAATAAACTTAATAATAATTTGGACTAAAAGAATTAAATCTGTTGAATAAAATATGAGTACAATAATTGATTATACAAATTGATGATTTAGAAATTGTTAATTGAGGATGACTAGATAGTAAGATAATGAATTTAGAAATAGATAGATTGATTTAACTTAAGTGAAACCAAGTGGATTAAACCAAATTGTTAAATATTAATTAGTTTAATTTGAAATTATATGGTTTAAATTAATTGTTTTATCTTGTCTTTTAATCTATTTTCTTCTAGTTGTTTCTATTCTCCTACCTTCTTCCTTTTCGAGGACGAAAACTTTTGAGTGGGGGAGAGTGTAACGACCCGTAAATTTTCGATAACTTTTATTGGTATTATTAATATATTTAATGCAAATTTGAGAAATTGTAAACAATAAAATTTTGAAATAAAAAAAAACTTAATATTTGAAATGCGTACAGTTAAACGTAGCAACCAGTAAATTTTCATTCGAAAATATGGAAGTTTATTTTCGTGTGTAATTTTATTTCAATTTAATCAATTAGGAATTGATGAAAATAAAATATTTTCGAAACCTGAATATTTTTACATAGAAAAATTCTAAATCATCTTCTGAGCAAGACGTCATTTTTCGTTTTTCCAAATTCAGACTTCTTTAGCTCCATCGATCTTAATTTTCTGCGTTTTTGCTGCATTTTCCGCTAGTAGAAATTCGAATTTTTATAATTCAATCGTACCATTGATATCTGTATACCGTTTTGATCGTCTCGTCGTGTTGATCTCTACGGTATATTCGTTTGTGCATTTTGGAGTCCGACGTGCGACGAAATCTAAAGAAAAAAACGATCTTCGTATCGGTTCCGCAATTTGACTTTTGGTTTTCCTGTAACCGTTCATTTTCACCGTGTGAATACCAATAACATTTTTCCAATTCCCAAAATTATTTGCTGGCTATTACTATTCCCTATGTTCAATTTATTATTTTCAGTTCCTTCATTTCTTGTGTCTGTTCATCGTTTTGAAAAGAAAAGAATATAATAAGTCTATAAACTTATATTTCTAACTGCTCGTATTCTTCCCATCTTCTTTTTTTATTTTAGCCTGACTCCACTTCTTCTCTCCTCTTCGTTTCCGTGCCTCCGCCCTGCTCTTCTTCCTCATTTAAATTTTTTTTTCTTTCTCTTTTCTTTCTGGCGCCGAGCTTCCATGCGTCCATGGCCACCTTCCTTTTCCCATCTCCCAAACTCAAGCACCTCCTCACCGAACCCTCCGACTCCCCGCCACCTGACCATCACTGTGTATGGCATGCTCAGACCCACCATCTCCAACCTCTGCCGATCTCCATCCCAAGCAATAATCGGCAGCCTTCTTCTTTTTACAAGTATAATAGGTACGTATATTATAGTATAGTATATTTCATTTTATCTAATCTTATTGTATGGTGTTATAAGTTGCTTTTTTTAGTATGATGCATGCGTTCTTAAACATATTAATATGGATATAGATTTTTCGTGTGAGTTATATATAAAGCCTATTGGATTGTGTACATGCCTATAATAGTTATTTGTATATACAGTCTACTAGTGTTCATTTGAATATATATAGGTATGTAAGTTCATTTATATGCTTATATATTAGTATTAGTATACAGAAATTCTTTCATAATTATTATTATTATTTCGGCATTCCCAGATCTTGGCATTCAGTCCTCATTTACCTTATCTATGTAGATTATTAGTTCTTGTACATTTGCTGTTGCATTGGTTTACTGTATGTTCATATATATTTTGTTATATAAATCTACTTATATATATATTAGTTCCCACTGATCTGTTAAGTATTTTATATGCATACGGCTGTATTCAAGGATAGATTGACATTGTAATTCATATAGAGTATATAACAGTCTAGTTTGATATTAGTATTCATATATAACGTACTGTTCTTTTGTGCATTCACAGTGAAGTGCTCATATGTTAGCATATAAACATTTATTTTTCATAGAAGTGTGTTTTGTGTTTTACAGTGTAATATCTAACATATATACTGTATAATTTTTTTTAATGTTTATAGCACATTATATTATAGAAAAGGTAGGTTGAATGTTGGTTCATAAATATATATAGTGTACAGTTATAAAAAAATGATGTTGCGTGTAAAAATATATGTACATTCGTTTAAGACCCTTAATCTAATAGTTTATATATATGATGTTGCATGTAAAAATGATGTTGTGTGTACAGATATATCAGTTTACATGAATTCAAACTATATCGGTTATAATAAGTTTATAAAGTCGTTTATATATATAATTAGTCTACACCTAGTGGTCTGTTGATTTAATTACATATACTATTAGTTATATTATAATGTATACGATAGTTATGTACAGTATATAGGTATATATTTATCTATATAGCTAGGTTTTGAAATTTCTAGTGTGTGTTAATTATATATATTAGTATTATTTATGATTAGTGTATTTTATCAGAAAAAGGAAAAAAAATAGTTACGTAATATCTTTTAAAATTGCTGACCTGTTGTTTACAGGTATAAATATATATATGTTTATACTGCAGTCTTAGATGTGTCTATATATACATTGTTCTGAGTTATATATTTTTTATAAGTTGTATAAATGTATATATATATTTTATTTTATAAGTATGGGATTTAATATATATTTGAAATAAATATATGTTTTAAATTGATTTCAAAATAATAATAATAATAATTAGATATATATAGTTCGATTTATATCAACTGATTCTAACCGTTCTCATCGATTTCCCATTATCAGCTTTGTCCGTCGTGCCTGTTTTCTTCATCAAATCGTGTTCATCTAGCGTTGCTTTGGGATTCGTAACTCATCTCACTCTCATTCATGTCTAGCCTCGAAAGTTGAGCAATCAATCATGATTAATGTTCTTTTATTTATTAAATTTGATTTCAATTGAAACGACAATTGAAATATGCGACTGTTAGTTATTTACACTGTTATATATATGTTATTACCTGTATCAGTTCACCTGTGACATTTGACACCGTTATCTGTTATATATACAATGATAATCCAGTTTGGTTGATAAATGATTGATTGTTTGAGGTTGACATTGGACGTTAAATTGTTAATGTTGAAAGTGATAAATAAATTGAAATTGAAATCGACGTAGGATAGTTAGATTTGATATATGTGTTAAATTTGATTAGATGACATTTGCATAATATGACCCCTTTAAATGTTTAAATTATTTGACACGTAGAATTTGGTTAAGCACACCTTGAACCTTTGCATGTATGATTGTAAAATTTATGTAATATGAAATTTAATAATTGATATCAAATGAAGAACCATATTAATATTAGTGGAATAATCTTTAATCTACATGAAATGATAGTGTAGATTCTAGAAATAATTATATTAATTTGCACAAACAACAATGTGAATTAATACGATTATTTCGGGATTATTTGAATCGATTATTGGATTGTTATTGATTGTTGTTATTGCTTTTTTATTTACTTTGACACCATCCCAGTTATCACACTGCAAATTCCCTTTGCTATGCTTTGATTTTTGAATTGAAATGGAATCGGGTTGAAATGATAAATACCCAAATTGAACTTTGACCTAGGATAGAGAATTAAATAAAAATCGATTGGTCAATAATTTGTTACAAAAATAAAATGAAGATTTTATTTGAATAAATAATATGGTTTTGAAACGAAGTTAGAATTTGAAATTTAATGAAAGGAAATGTTAATATTTAATAATCTGAATCAAAATATTAACATAGTAGATGATGAATGAACGTTGTTTTAAAATTAATTATTTAATAATTAAATTTAGAATTATTAATAATTAAGTTTTGAAATTATTTAATAATTAAGTTTTGAAATTATTTAATAATTAAATAAGGTTGAATTATTTAATAATTAAATTGAATTCAATTCTTTATTAAGTGAAATTGAACCTCTTGAATTAGTGAAATTTAGTTTCTTTATTAATTGAGTTTTGAAATTTGTAACTAAGTAAATAAATAAGTGAAATTGAATTTCTTTAACAAGAAATAAAATGTGATTTATTGAAATTATTTTAAGACTTGTAATTGAAAGAATTGATTTGACGAATTTAATTTAATTCAATTTGTAAGTATTGATATGATGATGTTGAACTTAAGTAATTGATTTGATGAATTGGAAATTAAATAGAAATTGTTTGAAATGGCAAATTTACTTAACGAATATTAGATAAAATCGATCAATGAATTTAAATTGATTTGAATGTTAAATTAAATTAATTTAAATGATTTCGAAATGAAACTTATATATGAATTTAAATGAATATTGGAATTGTTTTAAATCAAAATTTTAAATTGAATTATAGAGTTTTGAAATGGTAAAGTTGGAAGTTATGAAACGTAAATTTTGGAAATTGGTTTAGAAAGACAAATGAAATGTTGATTTACAAATTTAATTGAAATTGAATTTGATTTGTTTTTGAAATTTATTAAACGACCAATCGGTGTAATAATTATGAAAGTTATTAAAGAGACCGAAATCGGTTAGGGACATACTCACTGTCTAAACCGAAAACCACTTTAATAACTATACGCGGAGTGTGATCCAGAATGAAGTGGTGGAATGGTGTACGTTGATGATTGAAGAAAGAGAACGATAATGGATAGCCTTGACACTTGTGTCAAATTGGAAATGACTAAAACAGGAGCCGTGACGGGCCAAATGGGGTTAGCTGCCTCGAGCGAACACACTTCTTCGAAAACTACTCATTACTTGTTGTCGATTGGTGCACCCTTGATTTGGGAGTGTTGTTTCGCGGTGTTGCGATCGCTGCGGCGATGCGTTCTCACCAGTCTGGATCAGGCAAACGGTAGATTCACTACCTTGGGTATTGCCTCATGTGCCTTGTCATACTTGGATCCCTATATACGCGACCACTACGATTTGTTTTGTGTTATACCTATGGAGTACTCCCTGATATCCCACTAGTTTACGGTGGAGTTTACAGTGATGTATAGACTATAACGCTTATATAAAATGTGTTAAGGGGGATAATGGTAACGCCTTAACACTATTTTGATACTTTATATTACTGATAGGCATTATCTATTTACCGTATACTACTACGTAGTAGATAGTTTAATGGATCCTTAAAGGATGGTTATTCCAAACATCCTTTGAGATACTTGTATTTCGGTTGTTATTTCACTTGAGTTGGATTTATTGATATAAGAATGTTAATCCTAACTCGAGTGTTTTGTGTTTTGCTTTACGCTCGGTCATACTGAGTGTACCAGTATTCGAGACTCACCTTTGGAGTTGGAGCTTCGCTTGGAGATCCAACTATCTATCCAGTTTCAGATATCCAGTTGATTCTAGTGATGTATTCTGATATTGTATTTGACTATTGTATCCGAGACATCTGTTGTACCTTATTTAACTCTGATATGTATATAGTAGCTTCATGAACTACTATCTTTTGTTTCCACTGCAATTATTAATCTGTGTCTGTGATCTGTGATTATTTTATTTACTGTATATGTTCAGTTTTGCCAAATTTAAATTAACAATTCGGTATTTTGAATTATTCAAGTCCGACATGTGCGGATGCGAAATGGTCAAAATAGCGGGTCGTTACATTAGTCACTATGGATGCACTTTGAAATTGCCTTATGTTCGGCGATTTTTAAGTAAACTTTGAAAGACATCGTTAGTGGTTTCTTTGTTTTTTTAACATGTAAAATATGAAAACTTATATTTTAAAAATATCAAGGTTAAAAAAGTTATAGAAGTGGTTAAACGAAGTTGAAAAGGATAGAACCAAATTAGTCGCTATAAATTCATTTTTAAAATAACCTCATTTTTGGGAATTTTTACGATTAATTTGGAAGATATCATTAGGAGTTTCTTTTCATGGTTATTAAGTAGTTTAAGTATACTACTTACTATAAAAAAATTGAATCAAAAATCATTTGTTTAAGTGGTTAAAACTGCCACCAAAATCATGCATTTTCATATTGTTCTCTGTCTAGAACTTTAGATGGCACTTATAAATGTTGTCTTTGGTCTACTACAACACTTCTGGATTTTTTTGCATTATTTTGTTTAAAAGCGACATTTTGGTTATTTTTTCATAATTTAAATAGTTTATAATATATTTTCTTTGTGGAATCTTTTAGAGAAGTCTAATAACACAGATTTGAGTATGACAAAAAGAATAGAAGCTTAAATACATTTTTAATAATTAAATATTAATTATTAAAGAAAAAGATTTCCTTTGCAGCATTTATAATAAAAAGGGTTTTAACAAATTATAAATTAGTTATTTTTAAGTAATATTTTACATTGACATTTAAAACATATTTATAGGTATTTTTATGTATTATATATATATATATATATATATATATATATATATATAACTTTGGAAAGTTAAGAATTTATAAAAAAAAATAAAAGAAGTTTTGGATTATAACACTTATGTTATAATAAACGGTTTTGAAAAGTTAATTAAAAGTATATTGCCTTGTTTAATAAATGTAGATATACTTAGATCTTTGAAATGAATGTTCATAAAGCTAATGACAAGTATAAAATGGTTTTAGGTTTATAGTAACAATGTTTTAAATAACATTTTCTAAACCCATTTAATTATACTTTTGGAAATGTGAAATCTTGTTTAAGATTTTTGTAACAACCTGCATGTTTACGATTATATATTTAAATGTTTTATTTAAATATAGCATCGTTAGTTGAATTTAAAATTTGAAATGTGACTTTTTGTAAACAGCTGAATCCGGACTCGAGACCACTTCCATTGAGTTCAAAACGGCGTTTACAACTTGTTTGAGTATAAACATCGATATGTTTGGAGTTGATTAGGATTTTGGTATTTTCAATTTGGGTTTTGGGTTGTGTTCTAGCCCACTAACCCAACAAGATAGCCCAAACCTTCTACCTAATAGCCCCCACTCCACTCCTCTTCATTCATTCATTCCACTCATAATTTCCTAACACTCAAGCCCTAGGAAAAATGGTGGGAAGAGGAAACTAAATTCCTAAACCCTAGTTCTCTTAGGAAATTCAAATTCAAGTTCCAAAATCAAGGAGAAGCTTAGGTAAGCATCCTCTTCATCTTCTCCATCTCAATCCCTCTTCAATTCTTGATTTTTCCTATAACCTAACTTAGGAAATTCATTTCATTTGATAATAGATTGATTATTCTTGAGGTGTTGTTGAAGAGAAATCGATCTTGCTTTGTTTTAGTGCTTCTCATTTCTTGTTTTTGGGGTTTAAAGGTGAGTTCTTGAACTCACATCTATGTCTATAGCTTTCATTGTGGTTAGGTATGAATTCCTAACATCTATTTCATATCCAGTTGCTTTTGATTTGAATTGATTTGGTGAATTTTCCAATTTTGGTGTTTTGAAGTCCAAATCTTTAAAGATCCTATCTTGGATGTTTGGACATGTTATTTGGGGTGTATCGAAGAGCCTATAAGGCTGGGTTGTCGCTTAGCATAATTCCCCCAGCCTCCGTCGCTCGTCCGATCGCTTTCGGACCGTTTTGGCCATCAATGGCCTAGGCAAACTGTTGCCCAGTACAGGCAACCAGACGTCTGGATGAAGAACTCAGACGTCTGGTTAGGGCACCAGAAGAAAAAAAGAGATTCGGTAGAAGGAAAAAGGGCAGAGCCCTTGACCAGACGTCTGGTTAGACTATACCAAACATCTGGAGGGGGGTTCTGGAAAAAAATAAAAAGGGGAAAAAGAAACAGAAAATGGCAGAACCCTAGGTCAGACGTCTGGCCGAACCAACCAGACGTCTGGTCCTGTTGGTTTTTGCCCATTTTGCCTATTTTTGTGCAAATTTCCATTTTCTTATTGATTTTTGTTGATCTGATTAGTTGTTGTCATTTATTATCGACTTTGATGACTTCTTTTATGGATTTTTGGGAATATCCATTTGATGGATTTAATATCGATTTCTATGGTTTTGATTCACGTCGTCGAATGTAAATTTTTGGTGATAAATTGTTTTTACAATCGTTTCTATGATTTGTCACTTTATAATACAAAGGTTTCTTTGCTAGTAGTAAATACACAAACTCTTTCACAGAAACGATTTCAACACTGCTTTTAAATACAAATTTCGTTTTTAAAACCGTTTTCCAATCTATTAGTATATACAAACCTTTACCTCATTCGTACGAGAAATCCAATTAAACAACTTAGCAAAACAAGTGGTATGAAATGCTTGCTTTTACTTCGTTGGTTAATTCTTAGACTTGTTCGATTGAAATCTTGTGACAATTTTCGAGTGGAAATCTACAATTTGTTCGTAAATATTTAAGTTAAGCCAGTGGTTATGGGACATGAAGCTAAACTCATCTATTTACTAGCTTAGTGAAATTTACACTTCTTATTGATCAATGAAGATCATTTGGGATTTTGACTAGCAATGTGCGATGTCTCTTTGTACGCGTGGGGGACTATACCCCGTTCTATAGAGCTTCATCTCATTTTTATGGGCTAACGACCCATGGTCTTATAACCATTTTATTGAGTTCGGTTCATCGCACATGTCGTTGTACTACGTCGTTGTTTCGGCTTATTTGAGATTCAGGTTCATCGGGCGTATTGTTGTACTACGTCGTTGTTCCGGCTTATTTGAGATTTACGTTCATCGGGCGTATCGCTTTACTACGTCGTTGTTCCGGCTTATTTGAGATTCAGGTTCATCGGACGTATCGCTGTACTACGTCGTTGTTCCGGCTTATTTGAGATTCAGGTTCATCGGGTGTATCGCTGTACTACGTCGTTGTTCTGGCTTATTTGAGATTCAGGTTCATCGGGCGTATCGCTGTACTACGTCGTTGTTCTGGCTTATTTGAGATTCAGGTTCATCGGGCGTATCGATGTACTACGTTGTTGTTCTGGCTTGTTTGAGTTTCAGGTTCCTCGGGCGTATCGCTGTACTACGTCGTTGCACCGGCTCTATGGGTTAGCGACCCATGGGATAGCATCTCATTTGTGATACACGTGTTTGTGAGTTTTCATGCTCCCGTTTGTGATAGGCCTCCCCCTTTTGTGTTTTATGGATTTCTAATTGATGATTTCTGGAATTTGTGTTTCACCAATTTTTGTGATTTGCATTGATAAGGTCTATCAATATTTTTGATTTGGTGAATGAGCTAAAGAATATGTCATTCTTTTTGGTGTATGAGAAAATTTAAGATATTGTATGATTTTTGTTGTTATCATATGTATTTGTCATATCTCTTATCCTATCTCATCTTATCTGATATTTATAGCTAGACTGATCCGTTTATTATTTTTCTTCTTAAATAATACTCGGGTCAGACCGAGGTGTTTGAGGTGCTTCCACTTGACTTTTTAGCAGGGACTAGCTTCTGACTTTTGGCTAACTACTTTAGCTAAGTAGTTTTTGTTTTTATACATTCAAGATAGAGACTCCTTGATGTATACATATTCTTTTGGCTAGCACTTGTATCTATTCTTTTGTGATGTAGTGGATCTTGTATGACCCCTACTTTGATGTACACTTCTATGTGTTATATTCATATCTGTTTCCACCTTTGTGATATGAATATTTGTGACTGATTTATGTTATGCTTATTTTATATTTGTTTCCGAAGGCCACATAGCCACTGTGTAGTTGCTTTGAGTTTGTATTTGATATGTCAGATTTCCTCTTGAAATGAAATGCATGACATATTATCTGACATATCGGTACTCGCCCAAAGCAATTACACAGATGGTCGCTCCTCAACAGCCTTATTCTTCGTACTAATTGACGGCATTACCTAGTAGTGTCCTTGGTTAGTGTAAGTACAGAGGTGGGGCGTCACAGCTTGGTATCATAGCCAAACTTCGAAACAATGTAGAATAATCTAGCAAGGATCATTGTCCCAAGTCTCTCTTAGGAGTCGTGCATTAGGATTTAATTGAGTCTTTGGAGCCATTCTATCCTATTTTCTTTTATGATGCCTTGTTTATCAATGTAGTTTATTTGAATTCATTCTGAGAATAAGATTTTTCCTCTTCTTTCTTTCTTTCTTAAAGAAGAGAAATGGTTAGACTTGGCAGTCCTAGTGCTGGTCAATCCAGTGGTCCTCCTTTGGATGGCGTATTCATGTTTGCCCAACAACTTTTGGATCTTGTAAAGAATCAAAGGTTTATCTATTCTTTGAATAAGAACCCTAAAAAGGTTTTACCTCTGAAATTAGAAGTGCCTTTCGACCAGTTTGTCGATATCACTCTTCGACTTAAAGAGGCCGATAAAGGAAGTGATGGTGATATTGGGGTTTCCAAGAAGAGGCATATTAAGTTCAAAACCCTAATCCCAACAAGAAAGTGAAGTAAGTAACTTCGGTAGCAAAGACTCCAATCCCTAATCGTGGAGTATGTTATAATTGTAGTTCTAAGGACCTCTATGCAAATAAGTGTCCGAAGCCACTTACTTGTTGCTATTGCAAAAGTTTGGGTCATCTTTTATCTTCATGTTCCAAACTTCAAAGCAAGAAAGAGGGTAAGATGAATGTTGCACAAGCTTCTAGTAACACTTCTTTTGGTCAAGGTATTTCTCATTCTGTCCTTTATGGTATTATTTTGTTTCGTGATTATCCTATTCGAATTCTTTTGATACGGGTGCATCTCCTTCTTTAATATTAAAAGAACTTTATGATACTTTTTCTTTAAATATTATGAGCTTGATGACTTCACTGAGAATTGCGAATCTGGTTGGTGGATCCGCAACACTCGGTTTACTTTGTAAAAATGTCGGGATTATTTTATGTGATTATGCTTTCCGATCCGATTTGCATGTTATGCGCTACTTAGGTTTCAGAATTGATTTTGGGAAAGGATTGGCTTAATCATTATAAAGCCGATATCCTATATCCCGAAAGGACAATCCATCTTCGACATCCTCAATCTGTTAAGCAGATTTATATTGTTCTTAATGATTTTGATTTCCAAATTCGATGACATCATTTTATTCTTTAAACCCACATGATGAGGAAGATGTTATTTCCCTCATTCAAGTAGTTTGTGAATTTCCCGATATCTTTGAGCTTGTCTTAGGATTATCACCTAAGCGATCTATTGAGTGGTGCAAAGGTCTATTCAGCTCGACCTTGCCACCGGTTTTCTTCAGCTACGAGTTGCGGAGGATAGCATTCTACTTACCGCATTCTGCACTTGTTATGATTCTTATGAGTGGTTCGTTATGTCATTCGGTTTGACGAACCCTCCAGCTTATTTCATCCATCTTATGAATCGAGTATTCTGCGAATATCTCGACGAGTCCGCCCTTGTATTCATTGATTATGGGTGAAAACAGCAATTTAAAATTCCAAATCTTTCTATTAAGATATATTTATAAGTATAATTGGATTTTGTTCTTAAAACGATCAAAGAATATTCATAGAATTTTTAAGAGACATGTTTATCATATAGAAGATGATTTTGTGTTGTATTGCCCATTGAGTGCTTTAAGAATTCTGGTCGATTCGCCTGATCAACGTTATCGATAGGAGTCTCCTAAACGCTATGATGAAACAGTCAGACAGAGTAAATTGACTTGTAATAAGTAATTTTTATAAAAAGATGATTACATAAAGTTAATCATAATTTTGAATGTCTTAATTTTCGAGAAAGAGGGTTATGGAATAAATGATATAGCATATAAGATGCTTTTTAAAAATTAAAAGAACTCCTTTCGATGCTCCTATTCTTGTGATTCCCGAAGGGAACCAAGACTTCACTGTTTGCACTGATGCTAGTCGTATTGGTTTGGGTGCCATTCTTATGCAAAGGGGAACGTGTTATCGCTTATGCTTCTAAACAATTAAAGCCTGCCGAGACTAGATATGCCACTCATGATCTGGAGCTCGCGGACAGTGTTTTCGCTCTTAGAATTTGGCGTCGTTATCTTTTGGGAGAGAAATTTGTTCTCTACACCGATCATAAATCTTTGAAGTATTTATTTTCTCAAAAGGAACTTAATTTGCGTCAACAACGTTGGCTCGAATTCCTTGCATCTTATGATCTCGATATTCTCTATACTCCCGGAAAGGGAAATCGTGTTGCCGATGCCCTTAGTCGTAAGCAACAAGCGGTTGTCTCCATGATGATATCCGAATGGAATGATCTCGAGACTTTGTCCACTTCTGAGATTCGAGATAGTGAATCCGATCATGTTCATCTCTTGTTTTATGTAGCCTTGAGGCTCATCCTTCTCTTTTAGACCGCATCCTTGAAGCTCAAAAGAAAGATCCTGAATTGGCTCTTCTTAGCCAAAGTTGTAGGGATAAAAATAAGGTTGATGGTTTGAAAGACTTTGATATTGATGTTCGCGGAGGCATTCAAAAATTTGGTAAACTTATTGTGCCAAATATAGTGACCTTCGTGAGGACATTGTAGAAGATTCTCATCGTTCTAAATTTACCATTCATCCCGGAAGTAGTAAAATGTATGCGGACATGAAGCGACTTTATTATTGGGATGGGATGAAATCTGATATTGCTAACTTCATTAAGCATTGCATGACTTTCCAACTCGTAAAGGCCGAGCATCAATGACCCGGTGGGTTATTGCAACCTTTGGACATTCCAGTTTGGAAGTGGGATCAAGTCTCCATGGACTTTATTGACGGTCTTTCCCATTCTCGTTCGGGTCATGATAGTCTATGGGTGATTGTAGATAGACTTACAAAATCCGCCCATTTCATTCATGTTCGGTCCAATCGGACCGTACCTCTATTGGCCAAACTCTATGTTAAAAAAGTTTGTTAAATTGCATGGAGTCCCTACTTCTATTGTTAGCGACCGTGATCCATTATTTACTAGTGAATTTTGGAAGGGTCTTTAAAAAGCTTTGGGAACGTAGCTTAATTTTAGCACCGCTTATCATCCTCAGTCCGATGGACAAACAGAGCGTGTGAATCAAACTCTGGAAGATCTCCTTCGTGCTTGTGTTCTTGATTTTGGTGGAAGTTGGGAAGATCATATTTCTCTTGTTGAGTTTTCTTATAATAATAGCTTCCAATCTAGTATTGGTATGGCACCTTTCGAGGCACTCTACGGAAGGCCATGCCGATCTCCTTCGTGTTGGCTTGAAGCTGGTGAGTAGCTGGTTTTAGGTCCAGATTTTATTCGTGATGCCACAGAAAAGATTGACCTTATTCGTCATAGGATGAGAGAAGCTCAAAGTAGACAAAAATCCTATGCTGATAACCGAAGAAGGAATTTGGAATTTTCTGTGGGAGATTTGGTATTTATTCGTGTTTCACCTATGAAGGGTGTTGTGCGTTTCAGTCGATCGAGAAAATTAGCACCTCGATATATTGGTCCATTTCCCATCATCGAACGCATTGCTTCCATGGCTTATCGCCTTTTATTACTGGCTCAATTTTCTGCAATTCATGACATTTTTCACGTTTCTCAACTACGGAAATGCCTCAGAGATTCTGATTCTATTCTTGAGTCCGGTGTTATTGAAGAAATTGAGGTTTAACCTAATTTGACTTATGAGCAACGTCCTATTCATATCATTGCTATGGAGGTTAAATGCCTTCGTAATAAAGATGTCCCGCTTGTGAAAGTTCAATGGTCCGCAAATCCTAAGGATTGTTCTTGGGAATCCAGAGAATTCATCGACCGAACACATCTGAACTTACTCTCTCGTGCTCCTTAAGGTGAACTTCTTACTTCAAATTATTCTTTTGTGTTATTATGCCTTAGAGTAGTTGTTACTCTTTATTTTCTTCTTAAGTATTGCGAGGACGCAATTTCTTTAAGGAGGGGAGTTTGTAACAACCTGCATATTTTACGATTATATATTTAAATATTTTATTTAAATATAGCATCGTTAGTTGAATTTAAAATTTGAAATGTGACTTTCTGTAAACAGTCAAATCCGGACTCGAGACCACTTCCATTGAGTTCAAAACGACGTTTACAACTTGTTTGAGTTTAAACATCGATATGTTTGGAGTTGATTAGGATTTTGGTATTTTCAATTTGGGCTTTGGGTTGTGTTCTAGCCCATTAAGCCAACAAGATAGCCCAAACCTTCTACCAAATAGCTCCCACTCCACTCCTCTTCATTCATTCATTCCACTCATAATTTCCTAACACTCAAGCCCTAGGAAAAATGGTGGGAAGAGGAAACTAAATTCCTAAGCTCTAGGAAAAATGGTGGGAAGAGGAAACTAAATTCCTAAGCCCTAGTTCTCTTAGGAAATTCAAATTCAAGTTCCAAAATCAAGGAGAAGCTTAGGTAATCATTCTCTTCATCTTCTCCATCTCAATCCCTCTTCAATTCTTGATTTTTCCTATAACTTAACTTAGGAAATTCATTTCATTTGATAATAGATTGAAGATTCTTGAGGTGTTGTTCAAGAGAAATCGATCTTGCTTTGTTTTAGAGCTTCTCATTTCTTGTTTTTGGGTTTAAAGGTGAGTTCTTTTTTTTTTTGAGATCATGGGGAACCTTAAGATCATGGTATTCATTGATACTCACTTAAGTAAACTCCACACCGTGTGTCTACCCCGCTTTTATTTAGTCGTCGCACACGGATGCTTAACGTTGAAACTCCCACTGATGGTTTGGCGCTGGAATTCGAACCTGCCCGGACACAGTCCTTTGGTTCCCATCTCCCAGCTCCCAAACCAACCGAGCTACAAACGACGGGTTAAAAGGTGAGTTCTTGAACTCACATCTATGTCTATAGCTTTCATTGTGGTTAGGTATGAATTCCTAATATCTATTTCATATCCAGTTGCTTTTGATTTGAATTGCTTTGGTGAATTTTCCAATTTTGGTGTTTTGAAGTCAAAATCTTTAAAGATCCTATCTTAGATGTTTAGACCTGTTATTTGGGGTGTATCGAAGAGCCTATAAGGCTGGGTTGTCACTTGGAATAATTCCCAAGCCTCTGTCGCTCGTCCGATCGCTTCCGAACCGATTTGGCCATCAATGGCCTAGGCAAACTGTTGCCTAGTACAGGCAACCAGACATCTGGTTGAAGAACTCAAACATCTGGTCAGGACACCAGAAGAAAAAAAAGAGATTCGGCAGAAGCAAAAAGGGCAGAGCCCTTGACCAGACCTCTGGTTAGACTATACCAGACATCTGAAGGGTGGTTCTGGAAAAAAATAAAAAGGGGAAAAAGAAACAGAAAATGGCAGAACCCTAGGTCAGACGTCAGGCCGAACCAACCAGACGTCTGGTCCTGTTGGGTTTTGCCCATTTTTGTGCGAATTTCCATTTTCTTATTGATTTTTGTTGATCTGATTAGTTGTTGTCATTTATTATCGACTTTGATGACTTCTTTTATGGATTTTTGGGAATATCCATTTGATGGATTTGATATCGATTCCTATGGTTTTGATTTACGTCGTCGAAAGTGAATTTTTGGTGATAGATTGTTTTTACAATCGTTTCTATGATTTGTCACTTTAAAATAAAATGGTTTCTATACTAGTAGTAAATACACAAACTATTTCGCATAAACGATTTCAATACTACTTTTAAATACAAAGCTCCTTTTTAAAACCGTTTTCCAATCTATTAGTATATACAAACCTTTACCTCATTCGTACGAGAAATCCAATTAAACGACTTAGCAAAACAAGTGGTATGAAACGCTTGCGTTTACTTCGTCGGTTAATTCTTAGACTTGTTCGATTGAAATCTTGTGACAATTTTCGAGTGGAAATCTACAATTTGTTCATAAATATGTAAGTTAAGCCAGTGGTTATAGGACATGAAGCTAAACTCATCTATTTACTAGCTTAGTGAAATTTACACTTATTATTGATTAATAAAGATCATTTGGGATTTTGACTAGCAATGTGCGATGTCTCTTTGTCCGCGTTGGGGACTATACCCCGTTCTGTAGAGCTTCGTCTCATTTTTATGGGCTAACGACCCATGGTCTTATAACTGTTTTATTGAGTTCGGTTCATCAGGCATATCGATGTACTACGTCGTTGTTCCGGCTTATTTGAGATTCATGTTCATCGGGTGTATCGTTGTACTACGTCGTTCTTCCGGCTTATTTGAGATTCAGGTTCATCTGGCGTATCGCTGTACTACGTCGTTGTTCCGGCTTATTTGAGATTTAGGTTCATCGGGCGTATCGCTGTACTACGTCGTTGTTCCGGCTTATTTGGGATTCAGGTTCATCGGGCGTATCGCTGTACTACATCATTGTTTTGGCTTATTTGAGATTCAGGTTCATCGCGCGTATCGCTGTACTACGTCGTTTTCCGGCTTATTTGATATTCAGGTTCATCAGGCGTATCGCTGTACTACGTCGTTGTTCCGGCTTGTTTGAGTTTCAGGTTCCTCGGGCGTATCGTTGTACTACGTCGTTGCACCGGCTCTATGGGTTAGCGACCCATGGGATAGCATCTCATTTGTGATACACATGTTGATGAGTTTTCAAGCTCCCGTTTGTGATAGGCCTCCCCCTTTTGTGTTTTCTGGATTTCTAATTGATGATTTCTGGATTTTTTGTTTCACCAATTTTTGTGATTTGCATAGATAAGCTCTATCAATATTTTGATTTGGTGAATAAGCTAAAGAATATGTCATTCTTTTTGGTGTATGAGAAAATTTGAGATATTGTATGATTTTTGTTGTTATCATATGTATTTGTCATATCTCTTATCCTATCTCATCTTATCTGATATTTATAGTTTGATTGATCCGTTTATTATTTTTCTTCTTAAATAATACTCGGGTCAGACTTAAGTGTTTCAGGTGCTTCCACTTGACTTTTTAGCAGGGACTAGCTTCTGACTTTTGGCTAACTACTTTAGCTTAGTAGTTTTTGTTTTTATACATTCGAGATAGAGACTCCTTGATGTATACATATTCTTTTGTCCAACACTTGTATCTATTCTTTTGTGATGTAGTGGATCTTGTATGACCCCTACTTTGATGTACACTTCTATGTGTTATATTCATATCTATTTCCGCCTTTGTGATATGAATATATGTGACTGATTTATATTATGCTTATTTTATATTTGTTTCCAAAGGCCACATAGCTACTGTGTAGTAGCTTTGAGTTTGTATTTGATATGTCAGATTTCCTCTTAAAATGAAATGCATGACATACTATCTGACATATCGGTACTCGCCCAAAGCAATTACACAGATGGTCGCTCCTCAACAGCCTTATTCTTCGTACTAATTGACGGCATTACTCAGTAGTGTCCTTGGTTAGTGTGAGTATAGAGGTGGTATTTTTGAATATTCATATACCAATTGGGATGAGAATATGAATACATTTCTATGTATTGAAAAGAGTAGAAATGAACAGTGAAAGAGTAGAAATGAATAGTGAAATGGTAGTATACATGTATATATCATTTGTATAGGTATTTTAAATACATATATAAGTAGTTACAAAGAAGTTTAAATTAATAAAAGGATTAATTAAAAAAAGGGATTAGAAGTCACTTATGTGACTTTATCGTGCTTTGTGTGTTTACTTCTTTATGGAAAGTTCTTAGTCGTGTACTTAGCACTAAAAGGCGACAAAGTAGATTTATTCTATTTGTAAGAGAAAAGAATATGCTCAAGTAGGGTTTAGAAGTAATAATGCTCTAACCTACCGGCTTCACTCTTGACCGAGGGATGGTATAAATTGAGAAGGTCGGGAATATTATAAGTATATGAGACTTGGTGTCCATATGGATTAGTCGACTATCAAAATTGCCCAAAATTAACTTTCGATGTATATGTAGCATTACATATTGATACGGTTTGAGAGCCCCTATGAAGGGATCATTCGTATGAATCGTCCCTTGCTTAAGAATGTGTGTGTGTGTGTGTGTATATATGAGATCCCTAGGGGAAGGACTCCTTTATATCGTTCGTTTACTTCTTAAAGAACCAGAATTGAGGTAACCGAAAATTCATCGATTTAGTCTTGAAGAGACCGGGATCGGATAAATGTATTACTTATCGAAAACCACTTCAAAAGTGATATGTGAGTTCATTGTTTTGGAAGCGGTTGTAGAGTGGAATACTATAGAGTTGAACTGTCAGGTTAATTCCAAAGGAGAGGTTAGCATTAGCATTTGTCAGATGACTTGTGCTGGAATCCATGGAGAGATTCGGGAACTATTTGAGTGATGATGGTTTGAGATGCTAGAATCCAAATAGGGATTCGAGATTTGCTCGTTTGATGAAGACTCATGTGTTGAGATGTTGAACGTGACTTCACCATCAGAAATGGCTAAAGACAGAATAGGCCGCACACCCAGGGGGTTTAGCTAACACAATGGGTATATCAACTCCATATTTAGAGATGCTTATCGATGCTGCTAGCAGAAATTGATGATACTTGGCATCACATGTTCGGGCATGGGCTAGTTGTGTTTACCTTATTGTATATTTTATCTGGAGATATACGCGAAAGGTAGTTTCCGATCCTTGTGTAGGAGATCGGCTTTTAGTTTTTACCAAGGAGACCGCCATGGAAATCCATATGCGAACGTATCTTAGTAGTTTTAATTGTACTTCTAATATTGTTGTATTGTGAGATGCAAGCAACACAACTATTTTCTGGTTTATATTCTACACCCTAGACGGTATCTATTATATCACATTATGTACTTATTAGATGATTTTGTTCTTTTAAGTGGAAAACCATTATGGTGATTCGAATGGTCTTGAAAGTTACTGTATCTGTGGCCACATGTTTCTTGAGTTTCTCATACTAGACTTTTGTCTGACTCGTGGTTTTATCATTCCATGGGTGCCCTTTTGAGTAGTCTAAGGAAGGCAAGTTTTTGCTGATATTCTTTAGATCTCGAGGAGACAAGCTGGATGCTTCCACCTACCGTAATATTCTTATTTTCATCGCATTACTATTATGTATATATCATCATTTGTAGGAACAGACTGCTATAACTGTCTAGACTAATGATAGTACTTAGGATTGTTACTCTAAAATGCAATGTATCTTAGAGTGACAGTTTGTAATATGTTTTGATATTATATGTTATCGTTCCACTATGAGATTCTGATATTATGTTCTTTCTTCCCTAATCGTTTCCTTTTTCTTTTTCTTCCTTAATTTACCCTAACAATTTGCCTTTTCGGCACTTGAGTGCTCGACACGTGAATACCGTGGATGTATTAGTGTTAACATTTGAGGGTAGAAAAGGCAAATCGTTACATAAACATATGTCCCTGTGTAGAATGCTTGGCCCACTCTCACATACGCATAGTGTGTTTGTACTTTTTATATGATTAATGGAGAGCATATATATATTTGTGACTAAATTATAGTCTAATCATTAATGGGTCTACACTCTCCATAAATCATGTTAAGAGTACATGCACACTATCCTTAGAGGAGAGTATATGCTTAACATTCCTCTTAAAATTTGTTTATCAAATAGAATATTAACATGTAATACCTTCAAGGATAAGACAAAAATGAATGCAAAATACCATAAAGTAGTCATTATCATAATTAACAAAACTCAATTGGGATGAAGATATATGTGCTTGTATATTTAATATTTTTTGACAAATTTGCATCCGTAGCAAATACCATTATTAAAAATCCATGGAAGGTAACTGTTCACATAACTCATAGTGTTTTATAAGCACGATTTTGATGAATAATTTTCATATATACGATAACGACAATGAACCATTTAACTAGAATCAAATTGCTTTTTATAAACCAACTACCGTTGAAGAAATATATGCATGTTTAACAAATTTGCATAACTTTTTGTGATCACCATGCTTATTAGAACCATCCACCCATTTAACCAATTTGGATAACTTTTAGTGATTACCATGCTTATTAGAACCATCCACTTAAGCACAATAATAACAAATTATCAATTAAAACGACGAACTATTTCGTAGTAGCACACCGTATCAGTTTGAATTAGCAACTGACCTTAACCAAAATAGAACTGTTGTTTGCTCATTATAAACAAAATTATTAGAGCTAGGTTGGAAAATCGTCAAATTTATTTTCACCGCATTTTACAAGATGCCCGTGATAAACTCAACTTCTATTGAATTTCATGACATGATGTTAAATAAATAGTCTTTTTTGGTAGTTTTTGGTGTGTATTTTTTTATTAATGGAAAAGATGATATGACCTATCTTATGAATTTTTTAGCCTTTTTTTGCAATATCATTCCTTCGTTTTTCTTTTATTGATAATTTTACCTAACTGATTATCAGTTTCTTCCATCTTGTATTTTTTACTTTCTTGACAACAAAACCCATGTCTTATTTATGCTACAATATTGTAAGTAACATAAAAGAAAAACTACCTTTTATTATAATATACTAAATTTTCATCATCATGGAGATTAAGAAAACTACTTCTGTCTTCCTTAAATTCAAGACAATATTGTTATCCAGTATCTTAACCCAGCTATATTGAACTGATTGCACAAGTCAGATTCGACTGCCATCAAGGTCGATGACTCCAGAGTAGTGATTGCAGGGCCCAGAAGTCAAGTATAGATAGTAATATGAAGTCATGATAGAATGGAATTGATGTGTAATGTAGAATGTTCGAAGTATGAAATATGGTTCAACGCATAGAAGGGATCGCCATAGATTGGCTCCAACAAGAGGGATCAGCATGTTTCAAAGTACAAGAACATTCTCATGGAAGACAATCATTATCTTAAGATCTACAAGTCCAATGCCTATGAAATTTAAAGAGCAAGATATAAGGACCCTAGGAAACCCACCCTAGGAATCGCACATCAACAGGACAAGTTTGGAGGGATCGGTATACATCCCTTGGAAGGGAACGGTAGAAAGCAACATGCAAGCCGTGGTGAATCAAAGATCAAGCAATAGGTCGAGCTCCAATGATCCAAATGACATGAAATTTGGAATTTAAACATATTTTTACATAAGGATGCCACTATAGAGATTGATCCCTAAAATTTAACCAAAGAAGGGATCAGTACCGATCCCTCCTCTTTGGGAATTAGGCCTAGCGATCCCTTTTGGTGGGTCTATATGGTTTAAAAGGTCCTTCAGTCGAGATTTTAGAGAGATATTTGGCCGTCTTCATCTATAAATACTGGCTTGATGGGTCATTCTAAGGATCTTTACTCTGCTTGTTACTTCAGATTCCATTGTAATCAAGTGCTAACTTATTTCTACTATTGTAGTCAGATTCAAAAATGATTAATAAAGGATAGTCTTCAAAGTGGACGTAGGCATACAACGCCGAACCACTATAAATTTCTGTGTTCTTGAATACAGCTTATTCTCTATCGCTTACTTATTCATACACTCAATTTAATTTTACTTTTCTTTACTTATTTATCTACAAAAATTATTCTCGGGTATCGTGACCATTTTTGGTTCAAACATTTTGGTGTTTTCATCGAGAACCTTAATTCTCGTCTTATTAGGATCCTTTTATTACTACTGGATTGGATAAATCCCCTAAAGGAGATCCGTTGTTATCTTTAAGGAGTTGCTCATGCTACTCAGATTTGCAAAAATCTAAGTGAAGCTATCGATAATGGTGAGGAATACTAGGTCCACTTCTCAGAATGTGGAAGGAAATGAGAACGCTAGCATCCAGCAAGGAGGCCCAAGCAATCAATCAATGGATGTGAATGTTGAACCATTTGAAGTTCAGAATCCCACTGATTCTATTACAAGAGCTGAATTTCATAATCTAATGAGAGAGCCAATGGAGAGTCGTCGACAATTAAATCAACAGATTCAGACCAATATCAACTTAAGGAACCAACTCAATTAGCAGCAGCGAGGGAAAGCTAGGAGGGACACTACTCCTTACTCGGCATTAGAGAGTTCTAGCTCATCAGACAAGTATCACAGGCATAGGCATCGCAGAACAAACGAATATCGGGCAGAAACCTTGGGGCGTCAACTGGTAGACCATCGTGGTCTGCCAGGATCAATCGGTGTCGATCCCTCCAAAGGGATTGGTATCGATCCCTCCTCCAAAGTAGGGAATGTAACACCCCTAATTTTTAATAACAGTATTCGGGAGATTTAATTAGATAAACTAAATAGAATAATGCAAACCTTGGAGTGGTAAGGGGATTGAGATTTTAATAAATACTTAGAGGCAGAGCTTAATTATATAAACGGGCTTATGAATGGTTTTATATGTTACTTAATCAAAACAAGGGCATATTAGGAAATAGCCGCACCATAATCCCATAGCCTAAATATTCTCGTTTCCTATTCATTCACGTTCATTCTACTCAAAACATAAAACGCAAATAGAAGAAAGAGAAGCCGGCCATTACTTAGGAAAAAAGGGGAGAAATTAAGTCAAAAGCTAAGGATTCAAGCTAGGGGAAATTAATCTATATCAAATCTCAAGTTCCTTATCCTAATCAAGGTGAATAATAATCAAAACCATCTCTATTTTTTTTATATGATCATTTGATTTTCTGGTTTAAGATTAAATCCATTATGATGATTTTTGATGATGATATGCTTAGATTTTATAACATATTTGATTCAAACAAAATTGTTTGATAATTGTTTATAAGGTTTTAGGGGTAAAATCGTTTAAATTGAATTTCGAATGCCATGAGGAATTTATATGTTATGTAAAACATTATTTTGGAGATGGATTTTAATTTTTATAATTTTCCAAGCTATGGAAAATTTATTATGAATTTTCAAAGGAAAATATGAATAATTGTTTTGCTTAATGGAAGGGCTTATTTGTTAAATTAATCTTTGTTTAGATATGAAATTATGCGGCGGTAATTTTGGTAAAGAATTTGAAAAGTTTATGGCAACCAATTAAATTTTTACAAATAGGAAGGTTAGTTATAAAGTAATTACTTTAAATGGCATTAAATTTGTCTTTACCGAGAAAAGTAGGTTCTGCCTCTTTCAAAAGCCACCTTTCGACCCTATGCTTCCGCTTCAACCAAGTCGAAACATACCAAGCCGTAACCAATACACAAGGTATAAATACATTGGTACGTAGTGGATTGGAGAATGGCAGAAGGCATGGTGTCGAAACCCTTGCATTCGATGGGGTCGAAACCTTTGTTTTACTTTCTAAAGAATTGTGCCTACCTGCTTTTACTAAATACTTTCAAAGGAGTCAAAATAGATGCATTCGAAAGGATCTGTTAAATGGCTTTCGAAGGGGTTGCCACCTTTTTGTTTAAGTGTGGCTTTCGAATGAGTCCCTATGTTTTAAATTAATACTTTCGAAAGGATAGTTTCAACCCAATCGAAACCATGCTACCGGCCCTATGCCTTTCAAATGGATTGAAGTCATCAACCAATTTGAAAGGTAGCTTTTGTTTTAAACATGTACTAAGCCACTTCCTAAAGCTTTCGAAAGGGTTAAGGGTTTCGATGGCAATGGTTTTGAAAGGGGTTTCGAAGTTATCCTTCAAATGTTTTACTTAAATGGTTTGAGCTATCGAAAGGATGGTTTTGAAGCCATCAATTTTCCGCAAACAATTTTATATTAAGATTAAAGGTTTCGAAAGGAGTACTTTCGTATATATTCACTTTGACCTAAAAGATATTTTTGAAGATAAACCTAATGCTTTCGAAAGGGGTACTTTCAATGGTTTTGAATGGGATACTTTCAAGTAGTTTCGAAGCTATGCTTCTAAGAATTAATAAGTAATGCTTTAATACTTTTGAAAGGTATAGTTTGATTGTTTCAAAAGGTATTTTTTAAAGTGTTTTGAAAGGCATATGCATAGTGTTTTGAAAAGAAGATTTGAATGCTTTCGAAGAAGGTTATCCAATGGTTTCGAAAGTAAAAGTTTAAGTTTTCGAAAGCCTTAGTTTTCAAAGCAAAGAACCCAATCTCATTTTTAAAGGAAAAACCATGGCATAATAAAGGAGTTTTGAATGGCTTTTAAGTATGAAGTTTTTGAAGAAGCTTTCCTTGATAAAATAATAGGTTAAAGGGATTAACCATGTTTTATATGAAAATAATTTCAAGGAAATTAAACCACGGATGTTGGTGCTTCTTCTAATATATGTACATATTCACTTTAATATGGACCCATAACTGTATTTTAGGGAGAATGGGCAGAATAACCAGCTAGGTTGACCCAGTAGCGAATATAAATTGAGCTAACTCCTAAATGAGTAGAATTGCATCTAGGAGGTCAGATAGACCAGAATATAGGATGCCTAAACACTTATTAAAGAAGTTGTCAGATAGACAGGTTCATAGTATACCCATGAAAACTATATATAGGAAAAGTTATTGGTAGAGGCCAATAGGTTTATAGTAAACCCATGAAAACTATGATTAGAAAGAGTTATTGGCAGGGGCCAATAGGTTTGTAGTGAACCCATGAAAACTATAATCGGATTAAATTATTAACAGAAGTCAGTAGGTTCCTAGTCAACCCATGAAAATTAGGGTAAGAGGGAAGTTATTGGAGATACCAATAGGTTCAGGGAGAACCCATAAATAAGGAAGTTATTGGTAGGGGCCAATAGGTTCTTAGTGATCCCATGAAAATTATGAAACTGGACAGGGAGTCCATAAACATTAAACAGGTTATTAGTAAGCCCGTGAAAATTAATAAGTTAATAGTGACTCTAGAAACTATGACTATGACAAATAGTCAAAATGAATGGGGATGGGTAATCTTGAATTAATTTACTTGTTTGCATATCATCATAATATTTTGAATTGTTATGTTTTAACCATTGTGGATGCAGGAGCACAGTATATAGTTTTTATAAAGTTTTGGATAAGATATTAGGCAGGGAAAACCCCGTTCTGCTAAGCGGCGTGGTCTCACTAGATATCTAAATGGTTTGAGATGGTAGATTATTATTCATATCAGGCTTTATGTCTGACTCGAAGTTTATGTTTTCCCCTTAAACTCTCGGGCACTTAATTGATTTTGAGTAGTTTGAGAGTTGAGGTTTTCAGGTACCTCTTTAGACGAATAAGCTTTTGGAGACGTATAGGAGGCACGGCAGCTATTTAGAGTTCTTCTCTATTTTGATTCCACAGTGTTTTGTTGTAAAGGTAAAGTTGTGTATTGTCCAGTTATATAGTCTGATCATCCAAGGGGGCATCTTAATATGTCGCTCTTGGCGTATGTTGTAATAATTATATTTTCTCTGAACGTGGTTAACGATTATGGGATTATGTAATGAATTTGGAATGTTTTGAAATGGAATAAGAAAGTTGTTTGTTGATTTTAATTTTTTTTCCATATCCATATGTTTCTATTATATCAATGTATCTAACATTACCGTATTGGTCGTCGAGGATTAATAACTATAGATGACTACAGCATCCATAGCCATTAGTTTTGGGCCTCCAAGTGATGAATGTTACAAGTTGGTATTAGAGCATAGGTTTATGAAAACTTAAAAGAAATTTAAACCTAAAATATTTTCAAACATTATCCAATGAATCAGAAAATAAGATTGGGGTTTGGGATAACGCTATAGTAACGTACTTGTATTTGATATTGACATATATATATATAAGTACGTATTCCCCTCTCTCTTAGACCGTTCTTCTGTATCTTACTAAGACTCGTATGTAGATTTACGAGAAAGAAGATATGAAGGTAGGAAACGGAAGAGTAAATCTCGGTGGAGGAAGCACCACAACAAATGGAAATGTTCGACCCACCAGGAGGAACCCGGGTCAACAGGCTAATGCTAACCAAAATGCAGATGCCAATGTTGGTTCTGGAAATCCACCAGTAGATATAAGGATGATGTTTCAGTTTTTTTTCAATCTAATACAAGCAGGAGTAGCTGCTGGAGTTGCTGGGAATGTAGGAGGAGCTAATCCGGAATAGTTATGCTAAGATGAGCAGAGACTACACCAGTCTTGGTGGGAAGCCGGTTATGGGAACGGAGGATGCTATAGAAGTTGAGAATTGGTAGTCGCATTGTGAGAGAATTTTTGCTGATTTGGGTTTGGATGATGAGCAGAAGAGGAGGCTAGCCTCTAGGCAGTTACAAGGGGCAGCACTTCATTGGTGGAATAGTGTTACTGCCAGAGTTGTGGAGGAGGAGTTGACTTGGGCAGATTTTAGAAGGATATTTGAACAGTGGTTTTTGTCCGTAGTTGCCAAGTCGGCATTTCTGAGAAAGTTTATGGACTTGGTGAAGGGAGAGAGATGTCGGTAATTGAGTATGCTAATAAATTTGATGAGTTGTCCTGATATGGGTATGCTACTATAGACACTGTCATCAGAAGGAATGAAATGTTCATTCGGGGATTGAGGCCTGATATTGCTAGGATGACCCTAACACATCTCCATGATCCTTGTAATGTAGTTGTGGAGATGGCAATCCTACATGAGGAGATGCTTGCTATTTGTGCGAGAGAAAAGCGGGTTGAAACTCAGTGTTCTCAGGGAAAGAAAAGAATTTCTTTAAGAAGAAGGGAGCCCAGAAGGGAGAGGCTGCCAAGAAGGTAAAGGCTGATTTAGTATGTTTCAAGTGTGACAAGAAAGGTCATTATGCTTATGAGTGCCGGTCAGGAAAGGGAAAGAAGGCTGCGGAAAAGAAAGGTGTGGAGTGCTTCAACTGTGATCAGGTTGGGCATTATAAGAATCAATGCCTAGAACCAGTCAGGGCGGACAAGGGAAAGGTCTTTACTATTGGACCATCATCTGCTAGGCCAACTACAGCTGATAAAGGGAAGGCTATGATGGAAGGTACGCTTTTGATTCAGAGTATACTAGTAAGGGTACTATTTGATATGCTGCATCACATTCATTTATATCTCTGTGTTTGGTTGATAGGTTATGCTTAGAACTCACATACCTTATTACTTCCTTAAGGGTTGCGAATCTGATAGGAGGGTATGCAACTCTAAGGAGGAGATGTAACCAATTAGAACTTGACTTGTTAGGTCATAACTTTGCATGCAGTCTGTATGTTTTCGATTTCGTAGATTTCAGAATCATTTTGGGTATGGATTGGTTGGGACGTATGAGGCTAGAATATTTTGCTAGGATAGGGAGATATCACTAAGACACCCTGATAGTCATAACCGAATCACATTCTCAGTGGAGAATTCTAACCGGAGTGTTTGTGCTTTGTTAAGTGCTATGGAAGTAGGATAAGAATTAAGTCGGGTTCGAGTAGCAAGAGAATTTGCAGATGTCTTTGAGCCGGTTGCAGGACTACCACCGAAACGAGCTGTTGAGTTTTGAATAGATCTTGTGTCAGGAGTTGAACCTATTGGTAGACCACCTAGCAGGATGACACCGACCGAGATGAAGTAATTGTAGCGCAGTTAGTGGATCTAGAAGGATGGAATTTTGTTAGACCAAGCAGTTTGCCTTGGGGAGCGGCCGTGGTGTTCGTGAAGAAACTGGATGGGTCGTGGAGGATGTGTATCGACTATCTTAAGTTGAACAAGAGGATGACTAAGAATAAGTATCCTTTGCCGAGAATTGATGATCTATTTGATCAATTGTGTGGAGCCAGAGTGTTTTCCTAGTTGGATTTGGCGATAGGTTTCCATCAATTAAGAGTGGCAGAGGACAGTATTCCTTTAACAACATTTTGAACTAGGTATGGTTCATATGAGTGGTCAGTAATGCCATTCAGTTTAACGAATGCACCTGCTTTCTTCGTGGATTTGATGAACCGAGTCTTCTGAGAGTACTTGGATAGATTCGTGTTGGTGTTTATAGATGACATTTTAGTATACTCTAAGGATGAAAGAGAGCATGAGGATTATCTTAGAGTAGTGCTTGAGACGCTGAGGCAGCATCCGTTGAAGGCGAAGTTTTCCAAGTGTCATTTTTGGAAGAAAGAGGTTAAGTTTCTTGGTCACGTGGTTTCAGAGAAGGGCTTGTCAATCGATCCAGATAAGATCGAAGCTGTTAATAATTAGAAGAAACCAGAGACGGTGACTGAGATTAGAAGTTTTCTTGGACTTGCTGGCTATTACTGAAGATTCATCAAGGATTTCTCGTGGATAGCAACGCCTTTGACTAAGTTAACCAGGAAGGAAGTGAAGTTTATTTGGTCCGACAAATATGAGGAAGCATTCCTTAAGTCAAAGCATTTGTTGACCAATGCACCTGTGTTAGTAGTTCTAGACGGAAACCAAGGGTTGGTGGTGTATACAGATGCATGTGGGACTGTATTAGGAGCTATGTTAATGCAAAAGGGTCAAGTTATTGCCTACGCTTCACGACAACTTAGACCGCATGAAGTAAGATATCCTACTCATGATTTGGAGTTGGCAGCGGTAATCTTCGCAATGAAGATTTGGAGACATTAGCTCTTAGAGGAGAGATTTGAGCTATACATAGATCATAAGTCCTTAAGGTATTTATTCTCTCAAAAGGAGTTGAATATGAGACAGCAGAAGTGGCTGGAGTTTTTAGCTGCTTATGATTTTGATATAGAGTATACTCCTGGGAATGAAAATAAGGTAGCGAATGCTTTTAGCAAGAGACATCAGAATGTGGTGTTAGCGATGTTGGAAGAATGGAAAGATTTAGAAGCTTTGACTAATTGTAGTGTGCAGTTAAGGTCAACTGCTATTTCTAGTTAGAGCACCGCCATGTTGTCTTGTTTAGAAGTTCGACCAGTGTTGATCGAAAGGATTGCTTCTAAGTAGAAAGAGGATCCAGTGTTAGTCGAGAAGATTAAAAGGCTTGAGGTTGGAACCGAGATTGATGATCTAAAGGATTTTAGTCTTGACCAGAAAGAATGATTGAGAAAGAAGGGACGATGATGTGTTTCGAATGTTGAGGACTTAAGGAAAGAATTTCTTGGGGAATGTCATTGATCCAAATTTATGATTCATCCTAGAGGAACCAAGACGTATCAAGATATGAAGAGGAGCTTCTATTGGAAAGGTATGAAGAGGGATGTTGGCTTGTGGGCTAGACAGTGTGCTAACTGTCAACAAGTGAATGCCAAACATCAGAAGTTGAGTGTGTTGCTTCAACCTTTGGAGCTACCAGTTTGGAAAAGGGATTCGATATCCATGGATTTTATAAATAGGTTTCCAAGGTCAAATAAGAGAAATGAAAGTATATGAGTCATGGTGGACAGGTTGACCAAGAGTGCCCATTTCATTCCAGTTAAGTCAACCAGGATGGCACCTGTTTTAGCTAAGTGGTTCATGAAGAACATAGTTAGACTGCATGGAATTCCTTGTAGTATAGTCAGTGTTAGAGATGCTTAGTTTACTAGCAAATTTTGGAAATGTCTATAGGATGTGTTAGGTACCAAGCTTAAGATGAGTACTGCATATCACCCTCAGACGGATGGGTAGACAGAGAGAGTCAATAAGGTACTCGAGGATTTGTTAAGAGCTTGTGTATTGGACTTGGTGGATCTTTGGAAGATCACCTACAGTTAGTGGAGTTTTCCTATAATAATAGTTATCAGACTAGTATAGGAATGGTGCCTTTTGAAGCTTTGTATGGAAGGCCATGCAAATCACTAGCATGTTGGTTGGAGACTGGAGACAGATTAGTCTTAGGTCTAGATCTGGTTAGAGAGGCGACAGAGAGGATTGAGTTGATCCGAGAAAGGATGAAGGAAACTCGGTCCAGACAGAAGAGTTACACAAATACGAGGTGTAAAGACCTAGAATTCTCAGTTGGAGATAATGTTTTCATTAAAGTATCACCGATGAAGGGTGTGGTATGATTTGGAAAGTCAGGGAAACTGGCACTGAGATATGTTGGTCCGTTCCAAGTTATAGAGAGGATCGGGAAGCTCGCATATAGGGTAGAGTTGCCGAGCAGTATGGCAGGTGTCCATAATGTATTTCATGTGTCACATCTTCGTAAGTATGTGCATGATCCAGAGACTACTATACCTCCGAAAGGTTTAGAAGATTTGATAGTAGAGCCTAATTTGACTTTTGTTTGAAACCAGTTCGGGTTGTAGCGAGAGATGAGAAAAGATTGAGGAATAAGACAGTCAAGTTGGTGAAAGTTCAGTGGAGCGACAACGAGAAGGACTGTACTTGGGAGACATAAGACAAGATTAGAGATACTTATCCTGATCTGCTTTGAGGGTATGTCTACATTAGATTTATAAAGACAGTTGCTAGTGAGATAGGCTAGTAGGGTTGTTAGGAGTGGTTACAGATGACTGCTAAATTTAGTATTTAGTCCTTACTGAATTTCAAGAACGAAATTCTTTAAGGAGGGGAGCCAGTAACGTCCCTAATTTTTAATAACATTATTCAGGAGATTTAATTAGATAAATTAAATAGAATAATGCAAATGTTAGAGTGATAAGGGGATTGATATTTTAATAAATACTTAGAGGCCGAGCTTAATTATATAAATAAGCTTATGAATGGTTTTATATGTTACTTAATTATAACAAGGGCATATTAGGAAATAGCCGCACCATAATCCCATACCCTTAATATTCTCGTTTCCTATTCATTCACGTTCATTTTTATCAAAACATAAAACGCAAACAAAAGAAAGAGAAGCCGGCCATTACTTAGGAAAAAAGGGGAGAAATTAAATCTAAAGCTAAGGATTCATGCTATGGGAAATTAATCTCAATCAAATCTCAAGTTCCTTATCCTAATCAAGGTGAATAATAATCAAAACCATCTCTATTTTTGTTTATACGATCATTTGATTTTCGGGTTTAAGATTAAATCCATTATGATGATTTTTGATGATGATATGCTTAGATTTTATAACATATTTGATTCAAACAAAATTGTTTGATAATTGTTTATACGGTTTTAAGGGTAAAATCATTCAAATTGAATTTCGAATGCCATGAGGAATTTATATGTTATGTAAAACATTATTTTAGAGATGGGTTTTAATTTTTATAATTTTCCAAGCTATGGAAAATTTATTATGAATTTTAAAGGAAAATATGAATAATTGGGTTTAGAAATTAATTTCGGTTATTTTATGAGGAATTTGGGTCTGAAATTTTTATATGTTAGATAACATATTGAAAGTGAATATCTGTAATTTTTGGGGATTTTTCCTAAGTAATTTACTATGGAAATAAAATTATTTCAGATGAAGGACTTAATTGTTTTAATTATTTTGCTTAATGGAAGGGCTTATTTGTCAAACTAATCTTTGTTTAGATCTGAAATTATACGGTAGTTATTTTGGTAAAGAATTTGAAATTTTAAGGCAACCAATTAAATGTTTACAAATAGGCAGGTTAGTTATAAAGTAATTACTTTAATGGCATTAAATCTGTCTTTACCCAGAAAAGTAGGTTCCCCCTCTTTCAGAAGTCACCTTTCGACCCTATGCCTCCGCGTCGACCAAGTCAAAAACCTACCAAGTTGAAACCAATACATTGGTACGTAGTGGATTGGAGAAAGGCGGAAGGCATGGTGTCGAAACACTTGCTTTCGATGGGGTCGAAAACTTTATTTTACTTTCTAAAGAAATGCGCTTGCCTGCTTTTACTAAATGCTTTCGAAAGAGTCGAAACAGATGCATTCCAAAGGATCTTTTAAACAGTTTTTGAAGTGGTTGCCACCTTTTTGTTTAAGTGTGGCTTTCGAATGAGTCCCTATGTTTTAAACTAATACTTTCGAAAGGGTAGTTTCAACCCAATCGAAACCATGCTACCGACCCTATGCCTTTCAAATGGATTGAAGTCATCAACCAATTCGAAAGGTAGCTTTTGTTTCAAACCTGTACTAAGCCACTTTCTAAAGCTTTCGAAAGGGTTAAGGGTTTCAAAGGCAATGGCTTCGAAGCTATCCTTCAAATGTTTTACTTAAATGTTTTAAGCTATCGAAAGGATGGTTCCGAAGCCATCAATTTTCCCCAAACAATTTTATATGAAGATTAAAGGTTTCGAAAGGGGTACTTCCTTATATATTCACTTTGACCCAAATGATATTTTTAAATATAAACCCAATGGTTTCGAAAGAGGTACTTTTAATGGTTTCGAAAGGGGTACTTTCAAGTAGTTTCGAAGCTATGCTTCTAAGAATTAATAAGCAATGCTTCAATACTTTCTATAGGTATAGTTTGATGGTTTCGAAAGAGATGTTTTAAAGTGTTTTGAAAGGCATATGCTTAGTGTTTTGAAAAGAAGATTTGAATGCTTTCGAAGGAGGTTATCCAATGGTTTTGAAAGTAAAAGTTTAAGGTTTCGAAAGCCTTAGTTTTCAAAGCAAAGAACCTAATCTCATTTTTAAAGGAAAATCCATGGCATAATGAAGAAGTTTTGAATGGCTTTTTAAGTATGAAGTTTTTGAAGAAGCTTTCCTTGATAAAATAATAGGTTAAAGGGATTAACCATGTTTTATATGAAAATGATTTCAAGGATATTAAACCACAGATGTTGGTGTTATTATGTTATTATGTTTGCTTCTTCTAATATATGTACACATTCACTTTAATATGGACCCATAACTGTATTTTGGGGAGAAAGGGCAGAATAACCAGCTAGGTTGACCCAGTAGCGAATATAGAGTTAACTCTTGATTGAGTAGAATTGCATCTGGGAGGTCAGATAAACCAGAATATTGGATGCCTAAACACTTATTAAAGAAGTTGTCAGATAGATAGGTTCATAGTAAACCCATGAAAACTATGTATAGGAAAAGTTATTGGCATGGGCCAATAGGTTCATAGTAAACCCATGAAAACTATGGTTATAAAGAGTTATTGGTAGGGGACAATTGGTTTGTAGTGAACCCAAGAAAACTATAATCGGATTAAATTATTGACAGAAGTCAGTAGGTTCCTAGTCAACCCATGAAAATTAGGATAAGAGGGAAGTTATTGGAGATACCAATAGGTTCAGGAAGAACCCGTGAATAAGGAAGTTATTGGTAGGGGCCAATAGGTTCTTAGTGATCCCATGAAAATTATGAAACCGGACAGGGAGTCCATAAACATTAAACAGATTATTAGTAAGCCCATGAAAACTAATAGGTTAATTGATGCAGGCCAAGTATTAGGTCGTGACCGACCTTACGAAACCTTAAGTCGTTCGAAAATGATGAGTCGTTTATGACCTAAGAACATGGGAGCTAACAAGGAAGTTCGCGAGGAAGGGATACAAAATGAAGTACTAAGTCGGGACCGACCTAACGAAGCCATAAGTCGTGACTGACCTAATAATGGCTTTAAGTCGCTCCAGCGACTTAGTGAAGTTCGGCAACGACCTAGTGGAGAACCACGAGTTGAGAATGCGCAAGGCTTAAGTCGGCTACGACTTAAGGGAAGTGATTTAGGTCGTGTACGACCTAACGAGTTAAAGAATAGGTCGTTGGAACGACCTAGCGAGTTAAGCAAACCAGAGCCTGTTGTGTTGGATCGTTCATGCGAGTTACGACCTAGGTTAGGTCGTAGAAGCGGGTTACGACCTAGGATAGGTCGCTGAAGCTTGAAGCCGTGGATTCCTTATGCCGCTTTACTCTATGTCGTTGATTCTTTTAAGTCGCAGAGGATGTTATGTCGCAGCTGGTTTAAGTCGTTAAAGATGTTATGTCGCAGCTGGTTTAAGTCGTTAAACATATTGTTAAGTCGTATGTTTTAGGTCGTGTGGAGGTGTTGTAATGAATACTGGGTTATGGCTTGTATGTGCAAGTGTTAAGTCGTTAATGATCTTGTTTAGATCGTAAGTTGCCAGTTTCTTTTAAGTCGTCTACTTTTAGGTCGTGGTGTCTTAAGTCGTGGATGACCTATGAGTTGTACATTTTCTGTGGCGTGTGTTGTAACTTCTATAAATAAGCCGGTGGTGCCATTTGTAATAGTTTGGTTGATTTTGAATAAAATTTCGTTTTGTTAGCTTTGTGCTTTCATCTAAATTGGTAGTTGAGTGTAATCTCCTATCTCCTCTTTCGGCATTCGAGTGCGCTCGAATCAACGATCGTAGAAGCCAATTCACGGTATCTAGTGCGCTAGATCAACGTCTGAAGAATTGCAAATCTTCCTTCACGGTATCGTGCGCGATCAACGTGACGAAGATAGCTAGAATTCGGTATCTTCGGATCAACGAATTTGGGCCATTCAGTATTCTTCATTCCATCGACTGCTACTTTCACAGAATCATCATTTTGTAATTTCCGCTGCCGCGTCATTTGGTATCAGAGCCTGTTTTAGCCAATCATAGCTAAATCAAGTCTTGGAGCCAATTCTTTTGAAGAAGTTTGAAGAGATCAAGTCGAGCCGAGCTATATCATTCAAGGCCGAGAAGTTGTTGTTCATCGTGTTCATCGCAAATTGCAACAAAGTATGAGTTTTCGATCCATTTCTTTTTGGATCAAAAGTTGAAAGGTGTTTGGATTTACGCGGGGTGTTGTTTTGCGCGCCAAGAGAATTTGAATTGAGCCGAGCCAAGTTGAGTCGCGAGGCCGGGTTAAGTCGTGTACATCATTTGGTATCTTTTGAGTTGTCCAAGCCGAGAATTGAAGAGTTTGTGAAGTATTCAATCATGCTGCCAAGAAGAGCTAATCGACATCAAAACGTAGAAGCTTTGTATAGAAGAGAAGAGGCTGATGAGATGGAGCAAAGAATTAATGAGAACTTTAGTGAGAAGCTTAATGAAGGGATTGGACGATTAGAGAAGATGATGTTGGAGATGAATCAAAATCAGAGAAGGGTTTCACCTGAATCTAACCATGGGAGAAGTAGAGTTTCGCCACATTCCAATCGAGAAAGAAGTAATGATAATGATCATAGAAGTGTGAGCCGAGACAGTTATAGAAATGTTGATGACCGGGAACGTGATCGGAGGAATGCTGGTAAAAGGGATGTTGGTGGAAGAAACGATGGTAGTAGAGATGTTGGTGGTCAGGATCGACATCGATATACATTTGATTTTGAAGAGGAGTTCGAAGGTGGTAGTGTTCATGGACGAGGCCAAGGAAGAAATCAATCGGAGTATGATCACAAGTGGGAGTCTGGGATGAAGACTGAAATACCGGAATTCAAGGGTGGTATGCAAGCTGAGGAGTTCTTAGATTGGTTGTCTAATGTGGAGGAGATTTTTGACTTCAAGGAATTTCCTGAACATCGTAGAGTGAAGTTGGTTGCTACTAGGCTGAGGGGAAGAGCTTTGGCATGGTGGCAGCAAACCAAACTTACACGTGAACGGATGGGGAAGTCAAAGACTGAATCTTAGAAGAAGATGAGGAAATTGATGAAAGCCACATTCTTACCTTATAATTATCAATCGCTTATGTATCAGAGGCTGCAAAACTTGAGGCAAGGAACGAAATCTGTGAATGATTATGCTGACGAATTTTATCAACTGATTGCAAGGAATGATATTATGGAGACGGAGGAACAACTGACAGCCAGATTTGTTGGAGGGTTGCGAATGCAGATACAGGATATGGTTAACATGTTTGATCCCAGATCTGTAGCGGAAGCACACCAGAAAGCGTTAGCTTGGGAGAAGCAGGGAAGACGAGGAGGTGGTGTGTTTACAAATTCCAACAATCCAGGGAAGGGTGTTAGTGGAAGTTCTAATGTTTCAAAAGCTGTTGCAAAACCAGTTGTGAATGAGGTTGGGAAGATGAAAGTCAATAATGGTTTCAAGTGTTATAATTGTCAAGAAATGGGCCACAAAAGTAATGAATGTCCAAAGCCGAAGAAGAGAGCTATGATAGCGGAGGTTGAGGATGAGGATGAAGAAGCTGAATGTTCCAATTCACCACCTGATGAGGAGGAAGAAGAAGTGTCGGGAGACGAAGGTTGTAATCTGATGATGAGGAGGTCTTGTTTGACACCAAAGCAAGAGGAGGATTGTAGTTGGTTGAGGAGCAATATTTTTCAGTCGACATGTACTATTCTGGGAAAAGTTTGCAAGTTTGTTATTGATGCTGGAAGCTGTGATAATATAATTTCTTCAGAAGCTGTGAGGAAGTTGGCATTGAAGACCGAGAAACATCTGAAACCATACAAGTTGGCTTGGTTGAGAAAAGGCGGGGAGGTGAAGGTTGGACGAAGGGCTTATGTGAATTTTTCAATTGGAAAGAAATACAAAGACGAACTCTGGTGCGATGTGGTAGATATGGATGTCTGTCATTTGTTGCTGGGGAGACCGTGGCAGTATGATAGGGCGGTGCAACATGATGGGCGTACCAACAGTTACAGTTTCATGTTTGAAGGCACGAAGATTACTCTAGTTCCAAAGAAGCGACAACCAGAAGAAAACAAGCTGGAGGAGATTGAAGAGTTGAAAACTTTGCTATCTTTGAAGGAGTTTGTTAAGGAGGTCGAGGAGGAGCCGGAAGTGTTCTTGTTGATTGGGCGTGAGAGCAGTGAAGAGGTTGAGATTCCAGAAGAAGTGGAACCAGTGTTGAAAGAGTTTGAAGATGTATTCCCAGATGAGTTACCAAAGGAGTTACCGCCACTAAGAGACATTCAACATCAAATTGATCTTGTTCCGGGAGCAATGTTGCCGCACAGACCACATTATCGAATGAGTCCGAAGGAACATGAAGAATTAAGAAGGCAGGTGGAAGAATTGCTTGAACAGGGGCGTATACAGGAGATTTTGAGTCTGTGTGTTGTACCAGCATTACTCGTACCGAAGAAGGATGGTTCATGGAGGATGTGCACCGATAGTCGGGCGCTAAATAAGATTACAGTGAGATATAGATTTCCAATGCCGAGGCTTGATGATTTGTTGGATCAATTAAGCGGAGCTACTATATTTTCAAAGATTGATCTTAAAAGTGGTTATCATCAAATTCGAATTTGACCAGGAGACGAGTGGAAGACAGCATTCAAGACGAGGGAAGGATTGTATGAATGGCCGGTTATGCCGTTTGGTCTATCGAATGCACCAAGTACATTTATGAGAGTGATGAACCAAGTTTTTAGACCATACATTGGGAAATTTGTGGTGGTTTATTTTGATGATATTTTGATTTACAGTGCTAGTACAGAGGAGCATGTTCAACATTTGAAGAAAGTGTTAATTATTCTTCGGGAAGAACAATTCTATGCTGCTACGAAGAAATGTGTTTTTATGGCAAGGAGTGTTTTATTTCTGGGGTATGTTGTATCGGAAGGAGGGATACAGGTTGATCAAAGTAAAGTTGAAGCTATCAGAGATTGGCCGAAACCCAAGATGATAACGGAGGTTCGGATTTTTCACGGGTTGGCTTCATTCTATCGAAGGTTCATTCCATACTTTAGTAGTGTGATGGCGCCGGTTACAGATTGTATAAAGCGCAAACAGTTTGCGTGGTCGGAGGAAGCAGGGGTTGCTTTTGAACGAATCAAGGAACTATTGACGACAGCACCAATTCTAGCATTACCTGATTTTCAGTTGTTGTTTGAATTACATACTGACGCATCGAAGGTTGGAATTGGGGGGTGTTGAGTCAGAGGGGGCGTCCTATTGCATATTTCAGTGAGAAGTTATCAGGAGCGAAGATGAGATATAGTACGTATGATGTGGAATTTTATGCTGTTGTGCAAGCCATTATACATTGGAGACATTACTTATTTCACAAGGAGTTTGTGCTATACACTGATCATGAGGCTCTGAAACATCTGCAAGGACAAGAGAATATTTCGGCAAGGCATGCATCGTGGATTGCGTACCTGCAGCAGTTTACCTTTGTTGTGAAACACAAATCTGGGGTTACGAACCGTGTGGCAGATGCGTTGAGCAGAAGGAATCATGTGTTGACTACAATGAAGATAGAGGTGACAGGGTTTGATGTGTTGCCAGAATTATTTGTCGATGATCCTTACTTTGCAAAGTTTGTTGATGAAGTTAAGGAGGGGAAGACGGATGAGTTTGTAATGGTGGATGGGTTCCTTTTCAAAGGGAATCGATTATGTATTCCTGAGTGCAGCTTACGTATGAAGATTGTGAAGGAGTTACATGAGGAAGGTCATGTGGGCCGAGATCGCACTTTGCAATTGATTTCGCAATCTTATTATTGGCCTTCGTTGAAACGGGAAGTAGGGAAGTTTGTGGAGAGATGCCATATTTGCCAAGTATCCAAAGGGACAGCGACGAATGCGGGATTGTATATGTCGTTACCTGTACCTGTTAAACCATGGGTTGATATCAGTATGGATTTTGTTTTGGGATTACCGAGAACTCAGAGGGGGAATGATTCGATATATGTTGTCGTGGACAGGTTTTCGAAGATGGCACATTTCATCGCTTGTAAGAAGACAGCTGATGCCATCCGTGTGGCCGAATTATTCTTTAAAGAAGTGTATCGTCTACATGGTTTACCAGAATCCATTGTTTCTGATCGGGATACTAGATTTTTAAGTCATTTTTGGCTAAGTTTGTGGAAGATGGTGGGAACAAAGTTGAACTTTAGTAGCGCTTATCATCCGCAGACAGACGGTCAGACCGAGGTTGTGAATAGATCATTGGGGAATTTGTTGCGATGTCTTGTGAAGGACAATCTGAAGAGTTGGGATATGAAGCTATGCCAGGCAGAGTTTGCTTATAATCATGCAGTGAATCGTAGTACGGGATTCAGTCCATTTCAGATTGTATATTCAATTTTACCCAGGGGACCATTGGACTTAACGGTAGTACCACAACCGAAGGGGATGGTAAAACGAGCTGTAGATTTTGTTGATGGATTGACTGAATGTCATAAAATTGTTCAGGAACGATTGGAGAAGGCAAATGAGAAGTATAAACGATCGACAGATCTGAAGCAAAGAAATGTTGAGTTTAAAGAAGGAGATATGGTATATGCTGTGTTAACAAAGGATCGTTTTCCGGTGGGAACGTACAATAAATTGAAAGCATGGAAGATTAGTCCAGTAAAAATTTTGAAGAAAATCAATGAGAACGCGTATCAATTGGAATTGCCGGATAATGTTCATACTTCTGATGTGTTTAACGTCAAATACTTAGTTCCGTATCATGGGAATGAGTGTGTTGCGGAGGAGGAAGGTGCAAATTCGAGGACGAATTTCTCTCAACCAGGGGAGGATGATGCAGGCCAAGTATTAGGTCGTAACCGACCTAACGAAACCTTAAGTCGTTCGAAAATGATGAGTCGTTTACGACCTAAGAACATGGGAGCTAACAAGGAAGTTCGCGAGGAAGGGATACAAAATGAAGTACTAAGTCGGGACCGACCTAACGAAGCCATAAGTCGTGACCGACCTAATAATGGCTTTAAGTCGCTTCAGCGACTTAGTGAAGTTCGGCAACGACCTAGTGGAGAACCACGAGTTGAGAATGCGCAAGGCTTAAGTTGGCTACAACTTAAGGGAAGTGATTTAGGTCGTGTACGACCTAACGAGTTAAAGAATAGGTCGTTGGAACGACCTAGCGAGTTAAGCAAACCAGAGCCTGTTGTGTTGGATCGTTCATGCGAGTTACGACCTAGGTTAGGTCATAGAAGCGGGTTACGACCTAGGATAGGTCGCTGAAGCTTGAAGCCGTGGATTCCTTATGCCGCTTTACTCTATGCTGTTGATTCTTTTAAGGCGCGGAGGATGTTATGTCGCAGCTGGTTTAAGTCGTTAAAGATGTTATGTCGCAGCTGGTTTAAGTCGTTAAACATATTGTTAAGTCGTATGTTTTAGGTCGCGTGGAGGTGTTGTAATGAATACTGGGTTATGGCTTGTATGTGCAAGTGTTAAGTCGTTAATGATCTTGTTTAGGTCGTAAGTCGCCAGTTTCTTTTAAGTTGTCTACTTTTAGGTCGTGGTGTCTTAAGTCGTGGACGACCTATGAGTTGTACATTTTCTATGGCGTGTGTTGTAACTTCTATAAATAGGCCGGTGGTGCCATTTATAATAGTTTGGTTGATTTTGAATAAAATTTCGTTTTGTTAGCTTTGTGCTTTCATCTAAATTGGTAGTTGAGTGTAATCTCCTATCTCCTCTTTCGGCATTCGAGTGCGCTCGAATCAACGATCGTAGAAGCTAATTCACGGTATCTAGTGCGCTAGATCAACATCTGAAGAATTGCAGATCTTCCTTCACGGTATCGTGCGCGATCAACGTGACGAAGATATCTAGAATTCGGTATCTTCGGATCAACGAATTTGGGCCATTCAGTATTCTTCATTCCATCGACTGCTACTTTCACAGAATCATCATTTTGTAATTTCCGCTGCTGCGTCATTAATAGTGACCCTAGACACTTTAACCGTGAGAGAGAGTCAAAATGAATGGGGATGGGCAATCCTGAATTGATTTACTTGTTTGCATATCATCATAATATTTTGAATTGTTGTGTTTTAACCATTGTGGATACAGGAGCACAGTATATGGTTTTAATAAACTTTTGGTTAAGATACTAGTGAGAGGAAAACCCGTTCCGCTAAGCGGCGTGGTCTTACTAGATATCTAAATGGTTTGAGATGGTAGATTATTATTCATACCAGGATTTATGTTTGACTCGGAGTTTATGTTTTCCCTTTTCGGGTGCTCAATTGATTTTGAGTAGTTTGAGAGTTTAGGTTTTAAGGTACCTCTTTAGACGAATAAGCTTTCGGAGATGTGCAGGAGGCATGACAGCTATTTAGAGTTCTTTCCTATTCTGATTCCGCTGTGTTTTGTTGTAAAGGCAAAGTTGTGTAATTGTCCAGTTATATACTCTGATCATCCAAGGGGGCATCTTCATATATCGCTTTTGGCATATGTTTTAATAATTATATTTTTTCTGAACGTGGTTAACAATTATGGGATTATGTAATAAATTTGAAATGCTTTGAAATGGAATGAGAAAGTTGTTTGTTGGTTTTATTTTATTTTCCATATCCATGTGTTTCTGTTATATCAATGTATCTAACATTACTATATTTGGTCATCGAGGATTAATAACTATGGATGACTGCAGCATCCGTAGTCGTTAGTTTTGGGCCTCCAAGTGGGGGATGTTACAGGGAATCTACCCATGCATATTGGGAATCAAGGTAGAGCTGCTTCAGTTGGTTTGGATGCTGGAGTTCAATCAAATGTTGACCAAGTGCTTCCTCGGAACGATGATGAAGTGAATTTACAAGGTATAAATCGAAAGATGGTGAACCAAGAAGGTGTGGAATGGCCCGTAGACATCAATCGGAACATTCATGCAAGGTGGAGCACGACCACCGCTTAGCACCAACTATCAAAACGCCGGACTTATCGGCTATGGTCAGATAGTTAGTGAGAGAGAGCCGGAGCTTGACTAATGATGGTTGGGGAATCTCGAGAAGCCATACTCCGTTCACTAATAATGTTCAACATGCGAAGTATCCAAAGATGTTCAACATGCCGTCGATGCCCGCCTACAAAGGAAAAACCGATCCCAAGCAGCATATCATGAGATATGAATGGCTGATGGATTCCACATGAGCGGATGATGCAACCAAGTGTAGATGCTTCCCCATAACTATCTCTAGAATAGCAACGATGTGGTTCATAAGGTTATCCCCACGATGAATTTCTAGATTCAATGATTTGGCAACAAGGTTTGTGGAGCAGTTTCGAATGCACGCAACTCGTACCAAGGACGTAATTCCTTATCCAACGTGATCAACGCTTTAAGAGAATCATTGAAAGATTATTTTGAGAGATTTCATACAGTTGTTACAGAAATCAGTAATTCGAATGACCATGCAATATTGATAGCCATGCGAGAGGGATAGGTCTAGAATCTGATTTTGGCGATTGGTTAGCTGGCAAGCCGCCCGCAACATTCAAACGCTTTTACGCAAAGGCTGCTCAATACTTGAGAAAGGAGGAAGTCAGGTCTTCTAGGATGAAGAATGTTGCGGGGCCAAGCGGAGAGGGAGTACAGAATAATATTGCAGTAAAGTACTCTGATGATAGCTCTAGAAAAGTTCAAGTGAATATCCAAAGTAAGCCGAATCAGCAAAAGAAAGGCGGAGATAGGGGCTGAGAACGAAAGAGGGATTATGGAAGAAGGAAGCCTAGGATTCCGATGAAAGATACTTACATGCCGTTGAATACGTCCTTAGAGAATATCTATTTGTCTACCTGCAATACCATGCAATACAGGAAGCCACCCCTAAAAGAATCAACTAAGAAGCGGAAACAAACCAAAAAATATTGTCGGTTCCACGAATGTTATGGACATGGCATGAATTAATGCAGGCATCTCCAGGATATCATCGAAAAGCTGATTCGAGAAAGGATGTTGCAGCAACTTGTAAAAACCCCACAGTATAGCGAACATGGGACATCCGACCCCAACCAAGGATAAACACCATGCAGGGCTGAGGAGCCTGCACAAACTTGTGGAAGATTGGTAATAAATACAATAGTCGGAGGACCGCACCCGGCAGATAAGAGTTGGCATGAGAAGGAGCGCTATGCTAGCACGATTAAGCATGTGGATTTTGAATATTGTTCAAATATAGAAGATGGAGCTCCGGCAAAATAGCAACATATAATGGCAGATGATATCATGTTTAGAAATAGAGATGCAGACAAAGTGGAGGCCTGAACGATCGACCCAATGGTCATTTCGGCCATGATCGGCCCCGCTTTGGTGAGAAAGATATTGATTGATTGTTAAAGTTCAGTAAATATAATTTTCAAAAAAGCCTATGATCAGGTGAAAATGGAAGCTAAGGATTTAAAGCTGTCTAAAGCCCACATACATGGTTTTAACGGTGTTGCAATTGAAGCCGTTGGTTATGTTGAATTACCTGTAGAGTTGGGAGAAGGTGACCGTAGGAAAGTGCGAATCTTGCCATTCATTGTTTTGGATGTTAACTCTCCTTAAAACGTTTTTTTGGGCCGACCGGCCCTAGCCAAATTCTGGGCAGCCCTTGCCCCATGGTGTTTGACTTTGAAGTTTCTGACAGATAATGGAGTTGGAGTTGTTCACTGTGATCAGGCGACTAGACGTGCTTGTTATGTAGCTGAGTTGAGGGATGCTCAATGCAAAGAGAAAGGTAAGGGTGTGGACAAGACTATCCACATCCAAGCTACCGAAGGTTGACAACAAGCGTCTGAGCCTTGGCTCGGGTGCCACAGTCGGTTCTATGGAGATATAGATCCGAAAGATGATGATGAGGAGCCCAAATAGACCAAGGTTGCACCGGCTGAGCTGAAGATTGACATCACAGTTAGCCACGACGACCCATCAAGGGTCCTAAAGATCGGATCACGGATCAGCCCCCCGATGATGAAAGAACTTACTGGATTTCTCCGAGCGAATCTAGACGCGTTCGCTTGGACTCACTCTGACATGTGTGGAATCTTTCCTGCTTTTGCGAGCCATGCATTGAATATTGACACGAGGCATGTCCCGGTGAAACAAAAAAGACGTGGCATGGATCCGGAGAGATCTGCCGCTCTTAAAGAGGAGGTGGATAGACTCAAAGACAACGGGTTTATCCACGACGCTCTCTACCCTAAGTGGGTCTCTAATCCTGTGCTTGTGAAAAAGGAGAACGGGAAATGGAGAACATGCATTGATTACTCAGACTTGAACAAGGATGTTCGAAAGATAGTTTCCCCCTTCCAAGGATCGACCAGCTGGTGGACTCAACCGCGGGACACGAGTTGCTATGTTTCATGGATGCGTACTTGGGATATAACCAAATCCCGATGCACATTCCCGATCAAGAGCACACAAGTTTCATTACCAATGTTGGATTATATTACTACGTGGTGATGCCGTTTGGATTAAAGAATGCAAGAGCAACTTATTAGCGCTTAGTCAACAGGATGTTTAAAGATCAGATTGGAAAAACGATGGAAGTATATGTGGACGATATGCTCGGGAAGTCACGACGATCAAGCGACCACATTAGAGATCTGGTAGAAATGTTTAGCATCCTCCGACATTACAAGGTGAAAATTAATCCTTTGAAGTGTTCTTTTGGCATAGCATCATGGAAGTTCATGGGTTTTATTGTTAAAGCTCACAGAATCAAAGCTAATCCCAATAGATTAAAGCTATCTGCGATATCCAAGCTCCAAAGATTATTAAACAAGTACAGAGTCTAAATGGGAAGGTTGTTGCATTAAGCCGATTCATTTACAGAGCTACTGACAAATATATACCTTTCTTTGACTTGTTTAGGAAAGGAAAAAGTAACTTCTAATGGACGTAGGATTGTAACGATGCGTTTCAAGCTTTGGTGAATCACTTGGAGAAACCCCTCAACTTGTCGAAGCCGGTGGATCATGAAGACTTATACATCTTTTTGGCCGTGTCGGTACATGCAATAAGTACCGCATTACTTCGTGAGGAGAACCGAATCCAGAGACCAGTTTATTACGTCAACAAGTGATTGATGGGAGCTGAAAGGAACTATCCGAAAATAGAGAAGCTGGCATACTGCTTGCTGATTGCATCACAAAAGTTCCGCCCCATACTTCCAGGCATACCCGATCAATGTTTACACCGACCGGCCATTACGACAGGTCTTGCGGCGACCTGAGATGTCTGGAAGGTTACTCAAGTGGAATATTGAGCTTAGTCAATTCAATATCACTTATCTCCCTCGGGAGGCTATCCAGGGTCAGGCACTGGCAGATTTTATAGCAGAATTTACTACGTAGGATGATTCCCCGGAGAGCAGCAAAATCCCTACCATGCGGTGGAAATTGTATACCGATGGAGCATCGATGATCATTGTTCTAGAGCTGGAATTGTGCTTGTAACTCCCGAAGATTGGTCGATCTTTTAAGCTTTAAAGCTTGATTTCCCAACGACAAACAACGAAGTTGAGTATGAGGCTCCAATTACTAGACTTAAACTCGCCAAAGAACTAGGAATAAAGTCTCTTGAAATCTTTTGTGATTCACAATTGTTAGTATACCAAGTCAGGGGAGATTACCAAGCTAAGGGATAACGGTTTGCTCCATACCTTGCCCAAGTCCAAGAGTTGTTAATTGAATTTGAGTACTATGACATTACGAATATTCCACAGGATCAAAACAGAGAGGCAGATTCATTGGCAAAGTTTGCTAGCACTGGGGACACACAACAGATGGGCTTGGTTCCGGTCGAAGTATTAAATGCCCCAAGTATAAACCTGATAGAAATCGATCGGGTACTAGAGATGGAGCTTGAGAGGGAATTATGGATGAATCCGATTAAAAACTATTTGCTATAGGGAGCCCTACCTGAATAAAGGAATGAAAAACGACAAGTCCTTCGTAAAGCTTCACGATATATCATGCAGGAAGGAGTTATGTATAGAAAGGGTTTTTCTGTTCCCCTACTCTGGTGTGTCGCTAATGATGAGATAAAATGGGTCCTAAAGGAAGTTCATGAAGGGGAAGGTGGCGTTCACACTGGGGACAAACTCTAGCAAAGAAAATACTCTGTTATGGGTATTATAGGCAAACCATCAATCGAGATGCCACTGACTATGTAAGGCAATGCGACAAGTGCCAGATATATGCAAAAGTTCAAGACCTCCGCCGAAGGAAATCACGCAAATGGTCAGCCCATGGCCGTTTGTCATGTGAGGTATAGATATTATCGGTTCCTTACCGATCTCTAAAGGTAGTGCAAAGTACGCTATCGTCGTAGTTGATTACTTCACCAAATGGGCTGAAGCAGAACATTTAGCCACGATCACAACCAATAAAGTAATAAATTTCATTGTTCGGAACATCATCTGTCATTTTGGTCTTCGACGAAATACTGTAACAGATAATGGGACTCAATTCGACAGTGCTGAATTCAAAGACTTCTGTTGGAGGTATCATATTGAAAAGAGATTTACAGCAGTCGCTCACCCTCAAGCGAATGGGCAAGTTGAAGCTGTGAACAAAATTATAAAGTCCATTCTAAAGAAGCATTTGGAAAAGGCTATAGGCAAGTAGGTGGATGAACTCCCGATAGCACCATGGGATTACAGGACCACCTACAAATCTGCGACTGGCCATACTCCATTCGCCCTTGCTTACAATTTCGAAACCGTTATTCCTGTTGAGCTCGAACTTCCTTCCCATCGAGTGACTTACTACGATCCCAAAACAAATAAAGATCTCCTCTTGGAATCTTTAGACTTTATAGATGAGAAGCACGAGGAAGATGATTTGAGGGTAGTTGTGCACCGACATCCAGTCACCGGATACTACAACATTAAAGTCCGACCTAGAACCTTTGAAATTGGTGATCTTGTCTTGAAATGGGTTTTTCCTACCCCGTCTCACATGAATCCAATCTGGGAAGGACCGTATGTCATTGAACAGAGGCTTGGAGAGGGAACTTTCAAGCTAATGACCGTTGATGGCATCACACTCCCAAGGGCGTGGAATAGCAAGCATTTACAGTGCTATTGCACTTAGTTTATTTATTTTTCATTCATTTGTATTTGCTTTTAGAATTTGCTTTATCATTTGGCTTTCGAGATGTGTAATAAGACAGATTATGTCATTTTTTACACTTAGCAAATAAAGTTTTGAACTTCCTTTATATTTATGTTTGCTGTAACATTATGTATTAGTTACATTATGAAACTGATTGATGTCGATATATCCAAATAGGTTCTCAGAGTTTTAAATTAATCAATTACACTAGTTCCCAATGGAACTAAACAAGATGAGCGTGGTCCAACCGTTCATTTGATAACTCTCGTTCATAACCCAATAGACGGGATACATAATGAGGAATGGATGTGACTCGACCATCTGATGATCAAATAAATTCCGCTGAACGATGGGACTGAGATAAAACGAGATCGATCAAGACACGACCGTCGCTCGCTAAATCAAACCCCGGACCTTGGGAGGCAAATCAATCAATTAAGGAAAGCACGATCCGACAGCACTCCGAAATAACTCTAAGTCCCCAGAGTGCGAACTAGAGTATAAACATAAATCGGGTGTGAATTGATTGCCCACGAATTATCTCTAAGTCCCCAGAGTGTGGACTAGAGTATAAACATAAATCGGGTGTGAATCGACCATCCACGAACTAACTCTAAGTCCCCAAAGTGCGGATTAGAGTATAAACATAAATCGGGTGTGAATCGACCGCCCGCGAACTAACTCTCATTCCCTAGAGTGCGGACTAAAGTATAAACATAAATCAGTTGTGAATCGACCAACAACTGTTGTCCCCAAAGAGTGAATATGAGTATAGATAAATAAATGAGTGCGGTTCAACCACCCACTATTTCATAAACTCCAGCCTAAGACCGACAGGAGGAGTATAAACTTGCTAAGGATGGAGTTCGACCATCCATTATCTAACTCCCCTAACCTGAGACTGGGGGCAGGAGTATAATTACTCAAACTGCTGAATTCGATGACGTAACACTAAGGCTCAAGCCCAGTGTTTGATGCGACTCAATGGCACGATCATATGGAGACCTTGGGATAGAGCTAGTGGATTGTTATTAGAAATAACAAACAATGAATTACAAGTACATTAAATGGAAAGTAATATTTCAACTACTTAAATAACAGTTCACACAAGAGCTTAACTGAAAACAAAATTTTTTATTATATGATAAGTTTCAAAACCGTGGTACAAGTTTATTCAAAAAACCGAGGGTCGTACCCATACAACCACGACTAACAAAGAAAAAATAACAGTTGTACTAACTATGTACAGACCGAGCCAAAGTGACGGCTATTCCTTTTGTCTTCTCTCTTTTTTGGATTTCTCGAGAGTGGCGCTATTTGAACTTTCGCTTGTTCTCTTCCTTGACCCTTTACCGCCCTTGGCGGGAGAGCGCTCGAAGCTTGGAGGGAGTTCTCTGGGAATCGACCCACCGGGCGGAATGGTTGTAGTGGGACAAGATTCAGATCATCAATGTCCACCTCGACGGGCTCAGCTTTGGCTTTTCTCTTCACCAACTCCTCCTTCTTGATGCGCTTCTACAAGCTGATCTCATCAGTATGTTCGGAGGCGCCGGTAATGACAACATCATCAGATTCATCCACCGGCAGCGGATCTTTAGCCTTATCATCGTCGAGTGCTCCAATGACTTAAGCATCGGGCCCCGGAACATCAGTGCGGAATCTCTATTGATATCACTTGTTGCTCCATGGCAGCGTCACTTTTGGGAGTTTGGTCGACTCGAAAGACCTGCGGATTTGTCAAAACAAGGAGATAAGCCTAAAACCATTAGGCACGAAGAACAAAACCACTCAAAAAGTGGAGAGTAAAGTGGAATACCGACGTCCGGCTGGCTCTCGGTTGTCGCCGAAGTGCCCCCTTCCAGAATAAGGATCAACACTTTAGATTGGTAACCGGGTTTATTAGGATCGTAGCTCAAATCTTGCCACGGGCCAAAAGAAACTAATGCTCCAGCCGCTTGGAAAGAAGAGGGGCCCTTGGGATCAAACTCCGAAGATTCAGCCATATTTTTCCTTTTACCAGAAGGCACTAAAATGTCAAAATATCGGAGTCCCGTGGCGGCAAGGTCTAGGGGTTCATTTCCACGAAGGATCTCCCGCACTAATTTTTCTTCATCTAACTCGGCTTTGCCCAGCTCCCTCCATTTCATCTCGACAATATACTGCCAGGCTTCGGTGAGTGACTCAAGATAACCTTCGCCAAGAAAGCTCAAGTCACGATGGATAAGGAATTTAGCATTGTATTCGATGATCAGAGGATCAAACATGTCCTTGATTTCATTCCGACCGGACTCTTTAGCATCCTCCACCTGGGCTTCAATTTGTTCTATCATCTCCTTGCATCCTGCCTCTCTTGCCTCTTCTTTGAGGGCTTCTATTTTGGCAAGTTGCTCGTCAAATTTGATTTTCAGACTCCTGGCCTCAACAGCCTCCTCGCAATATCTCTATGATTCTTCCTGAGCCTCGATCTTCTCTTCCCTTTCTTTCCTAAGAAGCTCGTCAAGCTCCTCAACGCAGCGGGCCAAGGTATCTTTATCCTTTTCAAGGAATCCTTTTGCAGAGCGAGTGCATCGCTGCGATTGAGGGCAGCATCAAGTTCCTTCTTATGGGAAGCTTCCAAACGACTCACTGCCTCAGACGTTTCCTTGGCACTCTTTTCTGCCTCAGTTGGTTTTATTGTCAACTTTGATATCTCATTATCTCGGTGCTTGATTATATCTTTACCATAGATCGCTTCTAGCTTGAGACGGTCTATTTCATGTTGTCGCTCGATTAACACCTCGGAGATCTTTTCCGCTAAGTGCTGGAATGACTCATGCTGCACGAAAACGTCGTTAACACATGTGAGAGAGCTTTCTTTGGCATGCCCCGGGATCATATGAATTTTGTAAAGGAACTTTGATATCGCAAGATTGCTTGGAGTTGGAAGAACCAGAATACTGCTTGTGTGATATTGCAATTTGAGGTCATTGACAGAAAGTCCGATCTCCACTATAAACAAGAAGATTGGGCTGATCTTCCTGATGGAATGACTGAGACTAGGACTTGCACTTGGAAGAAGAATATTCCCTTGAACGATGACTTTTTACCCGACCGTCATCTCTTTCCCTATGCATACCTTATTCTAAGCCACGGCTAGATCCATAATGTGTCAAAGAGCCCCTTAGGCGATCAAAAGCTCGAGACTAAGTCATTGCACCTGCAAAGATCAAATGAGAATGTATAAGTAACCATTATACAAAAGATAGATGAAGAGCGTGTAGTGGAGTGCACATGATTGTAAGTGTCCTAGTGTCCTCCACCCCCTTCCCCCGACAGACCGTAGATGTAGCCTTGCTTATAGGCATTTTCTCTCCTCTGTCGGTAGGAAGAATGCCATCACCACTCTCGGTAGGAGAATTGAGCCCCTCGATATTGATATTTGGGAAGTCATAATGTCATTGGGGATCTAGAGATTTGAAAATCCTTTCAATGAACTTTCTAAGTGTTGGGAAGACGACTCTTCGTCAACAGAAGTGATAACAAATTCTGGATCCTTAGCAAATTTTCTTTTGTGAAGTTTATATGCCAGTTTCTTCCTTCTCTTAGTTGGCATTTGGGATTACGCGCCTTGGGACGATTTGACTACATGCGCCTTGCCTGGGCCTGCATCAGCATCGCCAGGCTCATTGGTCTGGGCATCCCTAATTTTTCCTTCTCCAATGTCATCCTGAGTCCCCTCGACGGGGGGTACGATAGAATTGTTGACATCCCTTTCTTGATCTACGATGTTTCTCGGTAATGCTGCACTTCCAAGGAACCTAATGCTGCGACCCTCTTCCAGCAGCCTGAGTAAAGATAACAACTTGTCAGTTATGAGAAGTCTAATGTCCTTGTCTTTGACAGGCGTGGCACGAATAGCGGAGACCGCTCTTCAAACTATTGCCCTCTGGGCGTGGGCGGACACCTGTAGATATTCAGAATGTTAGTTGATTCAAAAATATCACTTGGATTAACGGATTTAAGAGTGAAACGAAGACAACACTTACGTCCTTCCAACCACCGCCTTGCGAAGCCAGGCGGACACCGAACATAGAACCATTCGTGTTTTAAAAGAGAAATTTTATTCCAAGCACCCGTTAAGGATTGGCAGTTGGGTGAAAGCTCAAGGAAAACATAGGAAGGAATTCCTGACCGTCGTTTAAAGTTATAAATGAACCATATGTCCTCAAGAATTGGCGGACGAAACAGAATGCTCATGAACAGTAGAAAAGTTCCATGGAGGAAGGCATAGCTATTTGGGTGAAGTTGAGTGGGAGCTATTCCAAGATATCTTAACATTTCCCGAATAAAAGAATTGAAGGGCGGCATACATCCGGCCTAGCACATGAATTTATTGCACGCTGTGTACCCCTCCAAGGGCAAGTGAGCCATATCGTTTATCGAAGGAACCAGGACGTCTTCAAATGAAATTCCATGTATGGAACATAGCCTACGAAGGCCAGCCTCACCAATTCAGGAGGCTTGAGAATCTATCAAGTTATCTAACAGAATGGTGCTTTCTACTACGTCGGGCGTAGGACATACATCCTCCGTCGGGAGGATAGGAACATTAGAAAAAAGGTTGACTGACGGGCCAGAAACTTCCGTTTGTTCGGTCCAGTGACCAGGAGAAAGTCTACGAGATATAGTCACGGAGCTTGACTTTGCTTCAGGATTTCTATGCTGTGAGGCTAGTCCAAAAGACATTGTAGATAAACACTCTGAGTGTATGAAGTCCATGTTAACTATAGTCAGTAGACAATCGAGATTAGAAAAATTACCTATTCCCTCCTTGCAAAGTATGAGCTAGTGTGATATAGTGTAGTGTATAACAGAAATAAACAACTTTAAATAAGAAAACGAAGTTAAATAACGAGACTTTGGATTTCGACCAGAGAGAACGTCATCGCTGACCGTCTCAACTGGAGAAGAGATTGATTGGTTGTGAAATTTTTATGATCGACAATCAGTGTATCAAAGTGTGAAATCTATCATTCAAGTCCGTATGCTAAGTTTTAGTTAGTGTTGAAAGTTCTAGGGATTTGATTGTTCAATCTCAAGTTCAATAGTGAGTTTGCAGTTCTATTGTTCATCGTCATCATATGTTCAAGTTCGTTGAGGTGGATTGGTAGTAATTGCTCAAACAAGTAAGTTTTGATTACGCTTCAAGTTCAATTCAAAAAACATGTATGCCGAACCTTTATACCGATCTTTATCCCAAAGCAGTGCAACCGATCCCCCTTCTCTAATAAATGGCGTTGATCCCTCTCTCCTAACAAAGGCTACGATCCCTTTACTTAAGAAAAAGCTTGCCGATCCCTAATCCTACCGATCCCTCTCCTTAAACAATGCGGCCAACCCCTCTCTCCAAACAAAGGACATCGATCCCCTTTCCTTCTACAATCCTATTGATCCCTCTACTACACCATCTTCCATCAATTCTCCAACATCGGTCCTCCCACGTAAATCTACTCTACCGATCCCTCCGACCTCATTGTTTTAACCATCGACCCAAGAAGCTTCCATATCGATCCCTTTCCCACATCATCAAACGAGGGATCGGTGTATCCACGCCATATGCCATGTCCCAACCGATCCCTCATCTACTCTCCCTTCTTATTCCTCCATATTTATCCTACCGAACCCTATCACACCCCACGATTCACCTCCTCCAAACCACTTCGACCACCATTCTATTGTTCCATCAAGCGCCATCGTGATTGCCGATGGCGTGGAATCCTTTATCCCATCATAAAATCGAAAAGCATAACTTAAAAACTTACCTATGAGAGTGTAAGAGTTAGAGATGCGGGTGAGTATTTGGGAACGTTCGAAGTTAAAAAAGAAAGGAAGCGAGTTCATGGGACAGATTAAACTGTCGTGGGATTTCGAGCTAAGGATAGGGAGGTTCGGTTTTGTGAATGGAATTAGGGCTATCAATGGATACCCGAAAAATCCGAAATCCATCCGCATCCGTATCCAAAAATACGAATATTATCCGATATCCGAAAAGCGGATGCGGATGCAGACATGAGTATATCTGTATCCGAAAAATATCCGTTCGATCCGAAACTATTTATGTTTCTAATAATTATTATTTTAAGTAGACGGCTAAATTAAATTTAAAAAGCTATGGTGGATGGAAGAAGGAACAAATACTATCTATTGTTTTAGTTTGTTTTTGTTTGTTAAAATTGTTGTAATAGCGTATGAACTTGTTTGACATTATGTATGTTGCTATTTTGTCATTTGAATTGTTGTAATATCGTATGAACTTGTTTGACATTATGTGTGTTGCTATTTTGTCATTTGAAAACCTGATTAGTATTGTAGTTTGTATGTATTGTCATTTGAGAAAGTGATTGTTTTAGCCGTGATGTTTTAGTTCAAAAATATTAGTATAATAAAAATCTTATTCAATTTCGGATGCGGATATTTCAGATATATTCGAATATTCGAAAATATCCGCTTTTTATTTTCGGATGCGGATATTTTCGGATATCCGAAAAATATCCATGGATGCGGATACGGATGTCAATTCTCCGATATCCGCGGATATCAGATGCAGATTCGAATGCGTATTTAAATTTTCGGATACGAATGCGGATATAGCCATATCTGCATTCGTTTGCATCCGTTGACAGCCCTAAATGGAATAGGAGGGTTAAGTGCTTTGAAGAATGGCAGGGGAATGAAGCAAGTAAGGATGAAGGGAAGTTGGACTGCTAATTTATATATATGGACTAGGGGATCAGCCTATGAAGCGTGGACAGAAGAGATCGGCATGGAAGATACCGATTCCTGTGAGCATGAGAAATGGAATGGAGGGATCGGCTGAGCATGTGCCGATCCCTACAAATGCTTCTAAAAAAAGAAAAATAGAAAGTGAGGGATCGGCCATTAACATGCACGCAAATGAATATAAGCATGAAAATTGTAAAAAATATGAACATACAAAATGCAGAGAAAGTTGACGACGATCCGTGAACATGCGACCACGTCCAGGAGTCAACGGCAAGAACGTATATACGAACATACACGTATATGACCTAGAAATTTCAATTTTTGAAATCGATAGAAATTGGCTTTCAAGTTCGAAGCTGGATCAAATAACCAAAACTACTTTGGTTTGTGGAACCGGACTTACATATATTAACTGATGGAATATAGCCATGGATTTATACCATTGGAAATAGACCAAGCATCATGACGATTATGAGAAATACACCACCTTGGAAAAATAATTTAGCAGATAGATAACAACTATTCGAAAAACTGGACGGATTTCTTATCGACGACTCTAACTTGCTTCGATTCAAAGCATGTCATGTTAATCACAAGATGTACTTTGGAGAGCAAATGTTATCCGACATTTTAACCTGGCTATATTGAACTAATTTCACAAGTCAGATTCGACTGCCATCAAGGCCGATGACTCCAGAGTGGTGATTGTGAAGTCAAGTACATATAGTAATATGAAGTCAGGATAGAAAGGAATTGATAGATGTGCAATGTAGAAATGTTCGAAGTATGAAATATGGTTCAGCGCATAGAAGGGACGGCATAGATTGGCTCCAACAAGAGGGATTGGCATGTTTCAAAGTACAAGAGCATTCTCGTTGAAAACAATCAATATCTTAAGATCTACAAGTCCAATGCCTATGAAATTTGAAGAGCAAGATATAAGGACTCTAGGGAACCCACCCTAGGGATCGCACATCAACAAGACAAGTTTAGAGGGATCGACAGAAAGCAGCATGCAAGTCATGGTGGATCGAAGATCAACCAATAACTCGAGTTCCAATGATCAAAATGACATGAAATTTGGAGGCTAAACATATTTTTGCATGAGGAAGCTACTATAGGGATCGCTCCCCAAAATTCGACCAAAAAAGGGATTGGTATCGATCTCTCCTCCTTGGGAATTGGGCCTAGCGATCCCTTTAGTGGGCCTAGATGATTTAGAAGGTCTTTCAACCGAGATTTCAGAGAGATATTTGGTCATCTTCATCTATAAATACTGACTTGATGGGTCATTCTGAGGATCTTTACGCTGCTTGTTACTCTAGACTCCATTGTAATCAAGTGCTAACTTATTTTTACTGTTGTAATCATATTCAAAAGTGATTAATAAAGGATAATCTTCAAAGTGGACGTAGGCATACAACGCTGAACCACTATAAATTTATGTGCCTTTGATTACTGCTAATTCTCCGTCACTTACTTATTCATCTACTCAGTTTAATTTTACTTTTCTTCACTTACTTCTCTACAAAAACTATTCTTGGGTGTTTGTGACCATTTTTGATGCAAACAAATATAGAAACATTTTTTTCTGAAAATTAATAATAATAATAATAAAAATAACATGATTTTTTAAGCCAAAATAGAATATTATCTTTTTCCTTTAATAAAGAAACTATATCTCTGAAAACTAAGAATCACATTTGAAATTTACGTTCCTAAATTGGCAATTGACAACGAAATTGAAATATAAAAGAAAAATTCATTTTTAATGTTTAATTTTTATTTTATTTTATGCAGATAACAAGAGGGATATGATACACTGAAATGAGAATTGAGGATGGTTCAAATATATAGGTAACTTCTCATCTTCATTAATTATAGAATTAGCATATTTAGTCTTAAATAGTTGTGAATATTTCATAAAACTCCAAAAAGATTTGGCCGTTAAAATATTCGTATTACGAACCATTCGATCATACATACTTATACTTCTGCATGGTCTGATTGAAGACTGAATAAGGGAGATCTATATAAAATTTATAAAATAAAAATAAAAAATAAAATAAATAAATAAAAAGGGAAATTCTATTGGGAGACAAAATGATGACACGGTTGACGATATAATGAATCTCAACCATTAGATTATCTCATGATTTCAACCCCATGTATAAACACAATGAGATCTAACGATTCAAATCTATTATGTCATAAATTGTATTTATTTTGTGTCTAAATAGCCGTCCCAGATGGAAATCAGCAAACGGATAGTCGGTTAAAATTACAATTAGATTCACTGTCGCAATTAGGTTTGAAAAAAAACATTAAAAGCAAAAAATAATCCAAAGGGTAAATTTTTTCTTGTCTTTATTAATAATTGGAATAGAGTTGCAACATTTTAGTTTGACTGTGAGGTGCCAAAAATGCCCTACTACATACATATCTATATATAATGAGAATACTTTTATTCGAAGCTTTAAAAATTATGTTAATACCCTTGCTATACATTAATTAAAAATAAGATAACAGAAGGATGTTTTCATCCTTATTAAAAAAAAACTAATGCATTTTTTTCTTTTACACGTCCAATCGGACATGCCATACGTACTGGTGTCATATAATGTCACAAGTTCAAATTCGATCATGGCTAAAATTATTATTTATTTCTGCATAGAAGGTTGGATTAATATTGAGGTCTTAAGTTCAAATTCTGACAACGATAATTTTTTACATGCATTTTATCGTATTTTTCATTTTTTTTAAAATGCGTTTTCTATAAATATCAATTAATCATTCTCAAATAATAGCTTACGTCATATTTATGTCATATACATTCTTTATTATGATTTTGATTAACTTTAGCTTACTTTATGAAAAGAAAAAAAAATACAATTTTGAATATTTGGAGATAAGATGCAACTTCATCCAATCATAACTAAAATTGACTATTCAAATATCATTTTCTATGACATTATTATTTTTCTTATACTTATTATAAGTTGATTTTAGAAAAATATCCGTACATATTCGTGTACTTAAGTGAGTGTGTCCGTGTAATTTTACATTTTAACTTAAAATTCAATATTTGAAATCATCTCGAACTGTATATTTTCCACCGGTTTTTTATGTAAAATTGAAAATTAACCAATATGCAAAAGTTTGAATTTTCTGATAATATATGTGCTATTTAATTTTTTTCGCACGACCGAAGCTCGTGCCTGTTGATCTCGTAGGTAACAAAGTAAATAGCTCCAACCGTCTTTAAAAAACAAAAAATCTTCTAACTGCCTCATTGTATTGCAGTTAGCCATTTATAAAATAAACCCAAAATCTCAAAACCCTACAAAATGAATTCCGAGCTTTGTCTCATGGAGCAACAACCTCGATCGTCTTCAGAACCAATGGATACAGATGTTAGAGATACTCCCAGCATCATCGTGGATGATGCCGGGTTTAACGATGGATCATTGACGGAGGCTGCGGCTGCGTTGGCAGCCGAAGAAGCAGCGGATAAAGTGAAGGGTCCTTGGTCTCCGGAGGAGGATTCGGTGCTTAGCAACTTGGTTGAGAAATTTGGAGCGAGAAATTGGAGTTTGATCGCGAGAGGGATTAATGGCAGGTCTGGAAAATCTTGCCGCTTGAGATGGTGTAATCAACTTGCTCCTCATGTTAAAAGAAAGCCTTTTTCAGGTACTTCTGAAATTTGCTTGAATTTTGAGTTACAGTATTTTATCGTTGATCCCAATTATACGTTTCTTTTATTTTTGAGCATCAAGGGTTTATTTTTGGTAGAAACAAGGGTAGTGAAAATTTAGATTTTGACTGGCAATAATCTAATCATGTGATGATATACAAACTTAGGAGCATTAGATATGACCTGTATCATTAACCTATATTTTGTATTCTTTTTTTCCTTTTTCTTTTCACGTTGTTATGCAAATTTCATTTTTGAAATATTAACAGAGTGAAAAAAAAAATGGATTGATTTAACCATATATTAAGAAGAATGTGTTCATGCCAAAATGTAGCAAATGGCCGACTGCTATTGAAAATCTATGATCTGCAGAAATATATTTGCTTAACTTGGAGATATATGAAGATTGATTGATGTATGGCACCTAACTTGTTAGCCATTAGCCTACTAAGCTTGCATGTTATGTTACAAAGATATGGAGCACTTGGAACTTGTTACAGCTAAACAAAACTCTAATCATTCAAATATGCTTGAGGCCTTTCAAAGTGCTAAAAATCCTTATTTTGTTTGTATTGCTACCTGACTATGATTTGAGATGTATGAAATATGGTTGATGATTGACCTGTGCTGAAAAGCTTGCATGTTATTGTCATATATTGGACCTGTGGTGAAATGATTGACTGTTTTTTGGTTTGCTAAACTGTTAAAGTAAGACTTTGAAGAAACATGTAATATTTGATAGAGAAGGATAGATGACAAGAAGTTGCGGGATAGACTGAGACATTACTATTATCAGCTTTAAGGTTCTTAAACTTCACTACCAGTCGTATTTTTTACATGCAGATTTAACGTATGCTTTTTCATTCTGCCAATAACTCATAAACTGAGTATGACCGAAAATTAAGTCCCTATTCCTCGGAATAGGTATAGCCATATGCTAAAAATTCTAAACGATGTGTTTTCTGAGTTGTGTTCCTGTTGACAGATACTTACAAGACTTAACTTCACTTTACCTTTCTAGCTCTTCTTTCTATCGTTCCAACAACAATATCTGGTGTTTAAAAAAAGGATTTGTCAGTGGTTAGAGGAAAAGATAAGAAATACATTCCTCCTTTTCTGCTGGCACTAAATCAAACTCCATTCCCACCTCCAAATCATATTTCTCAGATAACTATCTCATAAAGAGTTGATTACAAATATAAAAATTATCTGCATACTTTAACACTTGGTTTATTTACTAGCTGCATGACTGCATGATATATAAGTGTGGGCATGCTGTGCTTCGGTGACTCCATATGAAGTTAGAGACAATGTAGACTGGCAGAGATTCATTTAGTGCTTTGCATACTAAGCAGGAAAATTTTAATTATCCCTCCCATTTGCTATCTTCCTACGTTCATCTTTATAATTCCAAGTCTTATGTATATTTTGATTATTAAAAAAGGCTAATATGCACATATGCTTGAATCAGAGGAAGAGGACCAGATTATTATTGCTGCTCATGCTATCCATGGTAACAAATGGGCGGCAATTGCAAGGCTTCTAGAAGGACGAACAGACAATGCTATAAAAAATCACTGGAATTCAACTTTAAAGAAGAAGCTTTGTGAGTACGGGAAAGCTAAGCTAGCTCTTAATGCTCCAAACTCTACCAATGCAGCAAGATTAAAAGAATCCTCTTCTGAAGAAGCACAATCATTCGGTGACAGTATTTCTGATCAAAGTGATGGTAAACATATTATTCAAAATGAACCAGAAGTTAGAGATCCACCTTATCTTTCCCGGCCGGTTGCAAGAATAAGTGCTTTTCATCTGTATAATCCTCTATCTGGTCAATTAAATGGTTCATTAATGTCCAAACCAATACATGGACACTTGCTTCAGAATGCTTTCAGTGAGCATGAGGTGCCATCTAAATGTGGCCATGGTTGCTGCAATGTTAATGTTAAAAAGGAGAATTCTTCAAGCTCTATATTGGGACCTGAATTTGTTGAGTTTGTGGAGAATCCAATTATTTCTAGTCAAGAGTTGGCTACTGTAGCTGCTGAATTAAGTAATATTGCTTGGGTTAAAAGTGGTTTTCAGACTACCGGCACTAGAATATTTCAGTAGGTTAGATAAAGATTTCTATGTGAAGCAAAAACAAACAATGTAGTATACAGAAATTTTGATTAAGTTGTTGAAACGTAATGCCTCTTCTGGGCTTTTATGTGTGTACAACGAAAGGTCAATATTATAGTATAATACTTTGTTTCTTTGTCATTATGAAGTAATGAAGAAAGAGGCAAGCAGCATCGTGCATTGTTGGTGTTCCCATGCTGATTTCTGACCAAGGTTGAAAGGTATTTGTATCCCGGCATAAATTTTTTAATTTAAATGCTCAAATTATAGGGTCTTTTAGTGGAATTATAGCGTTATTGCAAATATATCATGCGATCGATGTGTGTATCTGCCATTTCAGCCACATCAATTCATTTTTTCTCATAATTATTAATTAATTCGTCTAGTTAAAAAAAAAGGAAAATGCTAACTCAACTGGCTCCCAAGCCGGTGAAGATCGCGAATCAGAAATAAATACTGGGGGCAATAACAGGAAAACTGGGGGCACAACCAAAACTGGGAATGCAAACTCCTTTCCATCACGCCTATCAAAGCCTTTTGTTTTAATACTTAATTTTTATCCGATGATTACATATTTATGTCAAGTAAACTAAATGCTTTACCTCGACTTTCAATAGCTTGAATAATAAAATTTAACCCTATATGATTACGTTTTGGGTTTAAGTTTACAATTTGGAATATGTAATATGCTATTTGAAAATATCAAAATTGCTAGAACTATGTCATTCATGTTATACTTATTTCATACTACTTAGACAAGACATCACAGGGTAGTAAGGTTTTCAAAACGTGATTTAAATCGTAAATCATAAATTTAAACTCTAAATTGAAACTAGATTTTAATTGTATATTGTAGATTGAAAAGATCCATATTTTAAAGTTTGCACACATTTTAATGTAGATTTTGATGTTCGAACTTCTACTTCTATATCTAAAACTCTATTTTCTCTCTTTTTCTATTTTTATTTTGTTCAAATGGCTTTCGAATAAGAATTATTGATTCAAATAAGTATATTGAATATACCAATATTAATTAATGATGTTCTCAATTGTGTTTTAACTAAGTTTTGAATCTCAAATTATAAAGGGAGAGATCCGATTTGAAATGAGATTTAAATCGTAAGATTTTAATATTTTTGATAACAATGCAAGATAGAAACTACAACCATTTTGGATGCTCAAAATACTTTGTCAATATTTCCTTTAGTGTGAATTTATGTTGTGAACATTTTAAGTTACAAATTAGCTCCAAGACACCAACTTTTTAATTATGTAAAATAGTCAGTTATATGAAATTGTTTCTTTTTAAATTAACTCTGCGTCCCTACTTGCTTTAAATCAAAATCATTCTTTTGATATAAAAATACGAATGTGCCGATTTTCAGTATGCACAAGCTTGAAATATGTGGCCTACATGAAGGGTTTGATTGTCGATGATTTGGATATGGTAACTCCAATTTGCATTTTGTCCTAGATTGAAATCAGCTATTACAGAAGATGGAATAAATATTTGGACTAAGCTTGACTATGCTACAAAATTTTGTACGCATTTTCAGATCATGTTAAAGACCATCTTTAAAAAAATGGACTTATTTGAATATATCTACAATAATGAATTTGATGTTTGAAATTAATGGTTAAATTAATGTTTTAACGATGAGTTTTGTCATATAATTTTAAAGAAGTTAGAATGTCAAAATGGTCTTATTTTTTATTAAGATGATATTCGTATTGTCAATCAAATGTACAATATTTTGTAGATTTTGGGATAGTGTTGTTGAAAATGTGATAGGGGCGGTAAAAGTAGCCACAAAAGATGAGTATTAATGAACCATCCTCTCACACACTCATATATGTACATGTATGTATGGATCCGTTACATTCCTTATGTTACACCCCTTGCAATACATATAAATGTTTTTTTAGAGTTATAGATTCTTACTACATTCATGATCATTTTTACAAAAATTAGTTTGGTCGGACCAACCTAACATTTAAAAAAATCCAAATTGATGGTTAAATTCGACGGTTGGAATTGATTTGAAATTTTGAATATATCAAATTTTTTGAAATGTTCTCAATTTTGATGGTGATCTTGAATGATATAAAAACATATCTACAAGGATAATTTTGAATTGTAGAACTCTAAAAAACGTTGAAGTGTAGCATAGGGATGTATATTCGTTCTCACTATATTCATCATGTAGCATAGAGATGTAGCATAATGGGTGTAGCAGATATTTACCGTGTGTGTGATCATGTGTGTATGTACAACGAGAGAGATCTGCTACACCCTCTTTCACTATACCCTCATTTAACACCCCCAGTATTTTTTATGCTGGGAAAAATTTGGATTAACACCCCAAATGTAGCAGAAAAAATAAGATCGGGTTGACTGTAAGGTAGAACAAAGAAAAAACTAATATCCCAAAGTAAGCAATCACAAATTATAAATGCACAAATAGTAAAGAAAATCATACACATGATTTTGTAGTGTTCCACTATCAGGAGATAGTGTACGTCCACTTTGAAAATATGAGATTTTATTACTTGCCGAGAAAAGAAAAAATTACAAGGTTGATAATGAAATCTAAGAAGAAGAATATAAAGAAATACAACTTAGAGGATTACACAATCTTTAAAGAATGACTATCTTTCTATATAGATTATTACTTGAGGTTGAAGTAATTGATTTATGGTAAAAAATCAATTCCTTATCAATTCTCTTATTCATATAGGAAACATTTACCTATTTGATTTTTTCAGTTTTCTCCAATATGTATGCGCTTGATAAAATGCCTTATTTAATCAGCTGATTATGAAATTGATTGATTATTTCCATCTTCTAACATAATTCTCTTTTCCATGCAGATAATTCATTGCTTTTTATAATGCGATAAAAAATAAAATATATTTGAGTAACAATTCCACATGACTCAATATCTCCAAAATCTACTTTAATATAGAAATATTGTATTATCGAAATCTAACAATCTCCACGTTGATACTATATTTCCATACAACTCTTCCAACACTACCCACATCCACATACTCCAAGCAACTTTCGGACAAGACACCATAGATACTTTCCCAATGAGCTTCAGCATAACCATCACCTACTAAACTTTTTCAACAAACTTCGGCAAGGCACCTTCCACCAACAAAGTATTGAAAGTGCCCTCTCCGTGTAAGTAGGACCTATCAATTTTCATAATGAACATAAACATCTCTATCTGCCAACTCATTTCCTTATGTGCCACACCTAACACCTCAATAAGTGGACCAAGTTCGAGCGATGCTCGAACTTTGCAGCAGGTAAAGACTTGGTAAACATATATGCTGCATTCTCTTTCATGTGAACCTTCTAAAGACTAATTATCTTTCTTCATTCATCGAGACAATAAAGGAATCTCTCTCACCTATATATGCTTCGTCCTCAAGCTAAAAGATGGACTTCCACAACTCCATCATATACGAAGCTCAAATCACACATCAATTGATTCAAGTTGAGCGCCTACTGAGCCGCTTTAACAGCAGTTATCAGCTTCGCCTCTATAGTAAACAAAGCGACTATCGTCTGTAACCTCGCTTTCCAACTAATAGTTTGTCCCTCTAGGAGTGAACACATAACTAGAGGTTAACTTCCTTCAAGCTCTATCTCAAGCATAGTTAGAATTACAAAATCCAACCAAGTTGGAATCTCTATCCCTGCCGTCAAAAACAAGCTCATAGTCGGGAGTTCCTCTAAAATACCTAAAAATATACTTTACTATCTCCCAATGCATCTTCCCTAGATTTTCCATGTTTCTACTAACCAATCCAACAGCCTGTTCAATGTTAGGCCTAGTGCAAATCATAACATACATCAAACTACCAACTGCAATCGCATAGGGAACTTCCTCCATGTAGGGCTTGTCCTTTGAGATCAGAGAGCCTTTACTAGAAAGTTGTATGTGCAAATGCATGCGTGTACTGATTGCCTGTGCTTCCTTCATGCTAAACCGAGCAAGTACCTTCCGAATAAATTCGTTTTGAGTGAGCCTCAAAAGTGCAAGCTTTCTATTATTTTCGATTTCTATTCCCAAACTTTTCTTTGCTTTCCCAAGATATTTCATCTTGAATTTCACTTTTAATTTCAACTTTAGTTTGTTGATATCAGCTTTATCTTTGGAAGAATTCAACATATCATCCACATACAAGAACAAATACACCCAATTATCATTCTTTAAATGCTTAAAATAAAAACATGCATTTTTGATACTATGATCAAAACAAAGTGAAAACATAAAAGAATCAAATCTCTTATACCACCGTCTAGGTGGTTGTTTAAATCCATAAAGAGACCTCTTCAACTTGCAAACTCGATCTTCTTTCCCACTTACAACAAATCCTTCTGATTGCTTCATGTAAATGGCCTCCTTCAAGTCACCATGCAAGAAAGTGGTCTTCATATCAAGTTGCTCCAACTCCAAGTCATAAGTAACAGCTATGGAAAGAAAAATCCGGATGGAGGTATATTTCACTACAAAAACAAAAATCTCACCATACTCTATTCCCTTCCTTTGTGAAAACTTTTTTGCAACCAAATTGGCATTGTATCTCCCATCATCATTCACTTTGAACACCTACTTGCAACCTATGGCTTCGCTTCCTTGAAGAGGTGGTAACAAATTCCAAGTTATATTCTTCTTCAACGACTTTAACTCACCTTCCATAGCACACGTCAACTTCGATCTATCACTCGACTTAATGGCTTCTTAAGGTCAAATGGCTCATTATGAACCATATGTAGAGCATAGTCAAACTGATTATCAAGGCTATCATTTGCATGCTGCTAATTACCATATCTCTCGGGCGGCCTAAAAGTCCTACGATTGACTCGAGTAGGTACAACATCGTCTAAACTCCTTTCAGCTCCACTTTGAACTAAATTTCTTTTAGCTTCATGCATATCACCACTACTAGAAGGCACCCGTGGACTACTCTGTCATGTCTCATCAACCATATCTTCACCTCTATCAGCAACAACTATAACTCTACTGTTAGACTGAAATGTGAGAACCTCTTTCATCTCCTTGGACCTATTAGAACCAACTGATGTGGTGGGTAAATCTTCTTTAGACTTGAAAATTGCAGACTCATCAAAGGTAACATGTTTGGAATGTACAATTTTCCTATCAACCGAATTTCAAATACAATACCTGATGGAATTAGCCTAAGGCGGAGTTAAAGGGTAAATTTCAAAAAATTTCCTTTATTTGATCTTTGTTGAGTCTATGAAATCTAAGTTCATTTAAATTTTATTTAATTTTTCTTTTAAATAAAATATTTATTTTATTTTATTTGTAGATAAAGTTTCATTTTGGTGTTATATTTATGTTATATAATATGACCATTTGTATCATATACATGTGTGCACGTGCATGTGCAACATATACACCCCATATAAGTACTGGGATTTACACCGCAACAGAAATATTAGCCCCTCCATATACATATGTGTTGTCTTATACATACATACATATGTATGTGTAGCGTGACATAAAATTATACTTATAATAATATAAATATATATAACATTATAAAATATTTATATTTATAAATGCAAATATAAATGATTTCAAATATAAGTTTAAATTCAATATATATAGTGTTGCTTTTATATACATGGGAAAGTCTATTTAGACACAAAATATAAACATAATTGGCGACACAAAGAATCTCCACCATTGGATTGCCTCTTGAATTCCACATTTTCCATAAAGACCAAAAAATTAATGGTCCGGATCTTTTGTGTCACCATTTGTGTTTAATTTTGTATTCAAATAGCCAGCCCCTATATATATTATAAAGTTATTTGCTAATGAAAGGTTTATTTGTATTCAAGTAGCAATCAATTAAATTTAAATAGGCAATTAATAGGAAGAGGAAAGAGGGGAGGTTTAATGAAATAATTAGGATTTAAAGTAATAAAAGAGAACTAACGAAGAGTGTGTATATATAAAATCTTATAAAGTTATTTTTACTAATCAAAGGTTTATTTGTATTTAAGCAGCAATCAAATAGGTTCAAATACGCAATTAATAGGAAGAGGAAAGAATAAAGGTTTAATGAAATTATTTAGGATTTAAGAAAGCAATAAAGGAGAATCAATGAAGAGATCTTTCTCCTTTCCTTTTATTACTTCTTTTCTTTTCAAATCAGAACAAAAAATCTTTCACATCTTAACCTTAAATAATTTGTTTCCTTTTCTTTTAATTAATTATAAACAAAACTCACATTTACATATGTGTATGTATACAAAACAATTTCATTATATGTATACAAAACACACATAATTTTATGCATATTAAATATACAAACAAATATGTATTTCATTTAACATACATATTAGAACAATTTATTATATTACAAACACAAACACACACACAAATATATATATATATATATATATATATATTTGTGTGTGTGTGTTAAAAATTAAACATATACATAATCAAATATAGTTGTAATTACTTTTATTCCAAAAAAATAGCATATATAAAGGTAAATACACTATCTAACAAATTATTTATACAACCACATACTTTGCTCTTGTGTAATTAAATAAAGTCTCTTTCAAATATTGTCAATTTTGAAAACTTAAAGAATTATTTTTGATTCAATCACCAAAATCATATGTCCAAACATATATATGTACAAAAGAAATTTGTAATCGCATATATGTACACAGTCACCTATTTACATCTAATGTTGACAACACATATAAATAGGTATTCGTGATAAAATCTAATTTATTTAAACATAAAGCATACGATGATCAAGTGTACAATTATCCGTCCGATCCGAAATTTTATGTGTGTTGTCATTTTGTCATATATGTTGCTATTTTATCATTTGAATAGATGTAATATCGTGTAAACTTGTTTGATATTATATGTGTTGCCATTTTGTCATTTGAAAAACTGACTAGTATTGTACTCTGTGTATTGTCATTTGAGAAAGTGATTGCTTTAGTTCAAAAATATTAGTATAATAAAAATCTTATTCAATTTCGGATGCGGATATTTCAGATATATTCGAATATCTGGAAATATCCGCTTTTTATTTTCGGATGCGGATATTTTCGGATATCCAAAAAATATCCGCGGATGCGGATACAGATGTTAATTCTTAGATATCCGCGGATATCGGATGTGGATTCGGATGTGGATTCGGATGCGGATTTAAATTTTTGGATGCGGATGCGGATACAGCCATATCCGCATCCGTTAGCATCCGTTGACAGCCCTACTTGCAATTGCTCAAGAGTACAATTATATAAACTTGTAAACATGGATAGTACCTTAAAATTGCTCAAGAATACACGCTGAATGTTGAATCTAAATAACTCCACTTGAATCTCTATTGGACACTTCCAAATGGCGCAACCTATTGGGAAAAACTACATACCGTTCATTTGAGTTTAATTGAATTTGTGTTTGGGTTTGTTTTTGCTTGAATCTTAAGAAAAGGAGAGAGGAATTTTCAGCCATTTTTTATGGAGAGAGGTGGTTCTCAAACCCTGGAAAGAACAACGTGAAAAGGATGATAAGAGATGTTTAAATAGCATAAGGAAGAAGGAGTTTAAAGAGGTAAACATATATTTTCTTTCCTAAACCATTTCACACCATTTTGGAATCAAATTCCAAGCCTCTTTCCACCCATCACGGTCGATCATCCACACCCCTCTGTTGGGTCACAAAAAACTTCAAGCTTGATTAGATATTTTACATTAAAATCGAATTTAAACATACATCGATATCGTATATCAACAAGTGTGTATACAACTTATACGCACTATTTTTAATACCGACCAACAAATATCAAATGAAATTTTATAATTAGTATTTCATAAATATTAATTAATTTGATTAATTGTAACAATTATAATTAATTAAATCGGGTGGTGGATGGAGGATTCAACATTGCGGTTGCGTTGACTCTTTAGGTGCAAATTTTGTTAGCGATTAATATTGAACGATTTGAATATTAATGTTCACACTTCACATTAACTGTTGGTGTGACATTATGGCTTAATTTATCGCATACAAAGCTTTGGTAAAATCCAATTTACAAATTTAAGCGTTATCTGACAGTAACAATTATTTACACAAATTCTCTTCATCAAAACTATATCATTTTGGACTTATGGAATTTGGTATTGGTCAAAATTCCAATATCGTCCATATTCAACTTTATAGTTCAAACAAAAAGTCATTGATTCAATAGTAATTATTATTATTACCCAATATGCTCTGGTGGAGACTTTGATTTTGAATTCACTTCAGTTGATCATAATACCAGCCTCATATAACCTAGGAGACGAAAGCTCTCTTGAATACTGTTTCACATCCAATGCTTCCACTTGACCAAATAATAGTCGTTTGATGGACGTCATGCCACGATTTAACTATAATCAAAGTGGAGCTTCCACATTGAAGATTAATAGTATTCTCAAGTCGAGAGAACCGTGTAAATTAGCCACATCGTATTTTCTATTTTACCTTAGTTATATTAACCAAAAGAAAACTATCGAGTGAGCCATTCTATAGTTATCCAATAACTATCAGTATGTAACCCCCATGAGTAATATACTGGCCAACATTTGGAAAGCGTTACATACTCCAACCTCAATGGATACATCGATATCCAGTCTAAATACATCTTGACTAGGAATATATAAAATGGTATATTTATTTTCATTGTGATAAATTACTGACAGTTACAACACTTTGTAACTATTATCACAAGACATACCATTTATGGATTTTCTATTAAATATACTTTTAATTAAATAAATTAATTAATATATAACACATTATATCAAGTATATAATAGAAAGAAAATACCTTTTGTTTCAAACAAGATTGGTTATCGAGTTAGATATATGTAAAAAAATACATAATTGCCGCTAGGGTATACCCCTAACTCTATCAATCTCCTACTTGCACTTCGGGCCAATTATGATATCTCATTCCAACTCCTCCAATCGGTTTTTTCAAAACCAATTGGGTCAGTCCCTAAATGAATGGATATGCTATTATGTTTCAATTTTCTACTCTGCCAATCAACTCTTTCCGATGCTGATAAACTACCTTTATTATGTGGAACAATTCAGAGTAAGTCTCCTTCCAGTGAGCTCTAAGTTCTATTGTAAATCATATCGTGACATTGTTACCATATAACAATGTTATGAGATTCTCAAATTTGGAATCTAACTTAGCTCAGTTATAAATTTGTGCATTTATATTTATATACATTGCTTTTATTGTGGCGCTATTTAAGGCGATGTACTTAGATTTTTTCATTGAATCAGCCACAGTCTTTCATTTGGAACATTTCCAACTAAAAGATTTTTAACTTGATTTTATTATTGACATATTATACTGAATATCACTTATGAAAATTTGAGTCCGTACACTCCTTCATAAGGAGTTTGTTGTTTCTACAAACAATTCTCTAGTAATTCATAAATATACAAGAAAACCTAAAACAACCACTTTAATGATATCAATTTGGATTTGATATTTTCTTCGTGTATCCAATACACAAACAAATCACGATATCGTAGACAACATAATATGTATGATAATTTCTATTGCCAATACATAAGGAATCCATCTTACATGTTTAATATTAAACATTTTAATAAGGTGTCCTTCCATATTGTTTGGGACCTTCCCAATATCTTTTACGCTTCCTATAAAAGAATTTATTTACAAATGCAACGTCGAGTATTAAAACAACTAAGGTTGATTTTAACTCAAATGCATCTTTAACGATCAATAATGTGTTGTTTACTTATCGCTTGTATCTATGTACATTTTAACGTTCTTTCTTATGAACACACGCTTCCTCTGCATTTTGACTATTAATCAAACTATTTGATATTTCTATCAAAATATTTATTCAGTTCTGATGCTTATAAAATGATACTTTCTATCATATCTTGGATCATATCCAAAAACCCACAAACTTAATATCCCTTCCACTAACTTTGAGACGCTTTGGTTATCATGTGCAAACTGTCTATTCTAAATCGTTATTTAGAATTTTCCATTTCAGCACATATGTACCAAACATAAAATCATACTAAGCAATAATTTTGTGAGTAAATACGAACTAACTTGAGCACATCGAATGGTGAATCTATTATGTTAATTTCAATAATTGAAATTTACGGTATTATTTTTGTTAATGTATCTCATTTTATTCCAACTGCATTTTTCTTTCTCTTAAAGACACATTTGCGGCCAATGGATCATATCCTTTTAGGTACAACCATCAAAATCATATTTTGATAATGTACTAAGAATCTATTTCTGTAACGACCCGTAAATTTCAACTGTTTTAATAACGTAATTAGTTGAAATTTTGTGAAATTTTAAAACGATAAAATTTTGAAATAAAAATTTAATATTTGGGATACGTTTAGTTAAACATAGCAACTGGTAAATTTTCGTCCGAAAATATGAAAGTTTATTTCGCGCGTAAATTTACTTCAATTTAATCAGTTAAAAAGCGATGAAAATAAAATGTTTCCGAAACCTAAATATTTTTACATAGAAAAATTCTAAAACATCTTTTGAGCAAGATGTCAGTTTGTCGTTTTTCCAAATTCGGATATCTTTGGCTCCGTCGATCTTATTTTTCAGTGTTTTTCTTGCATTTTTCATAGTAGAAAATTCGAATTTTTATAATTCAATCATACCACGGATATCTGTATACCATTTTGATCGACTCGTCGTGCTGATCTTCGAGGTATATTCAATTGTTGATTTTGATGTCCGGTGCACGGCGGAATTTGTGAAACGGTAACCGTATTGATATACGTTTTGAGCCTTTGTTTTCCGTGTCCTTTCGTGCATTCTAGAGACAACCAATAGACGAAAACCTTTAATATTTCCAGAAATATGGCTTCTTCTATTTCCTATATTTAATTTATTCTGGTTATTTCATTCTTTTAGTCTCTCACTTCAGTTGGCTTTCGTCCCTTTCTATTTGAATAAAGCATATGATATTATCATCTCCGCCATTCATTTATTCACAGAAACTGTTCCTCTTCCCACCTCACCTCCGCTCGTCCTCCCTTGGCACGAACACCCTCCCAACCACGCGAACCCACCTCCGCCTCCATGCGATGTAACCTCTCCACCACCGCTGACCTCGGCTGAAGTCAACGCCACCACCCAACGCACCTCCCCACGTGCCACTGCAACATCAAGCAGACACCGCCTCCACTCGTCTCCGCCTCCGCCCATCATCCACGTCGTTTCCCTCTCTGCCTTCACTTTCTCAGCCTCGTCGCATCATAACCCACTCGGTCGTGCTCCTCTTCCTGCCTAGCTCCAACGAACACCAACAGACCTCCTCGACACGACCTCTGTGTCCACTCCGCCCAGTCTCTCCCCTCCAGTGGCCGAAGTTGTGCTTCCCTTCCACCGTTGGCCACAGCCTCCGCCTTTGTTTCACTCACCGCCTGCTTGCTCGAACCTCCATCTCCATGGCCGCAAGCTTTCTCTGTGACATTGCGGTAGGGGTATATATCTTATACAGTTGTTACATTATTTATATTATATATGTTTATATAGATAATGTTTATAAAGTTATTGCGTTGTAGTGCTGTTGCATGCTTATGGCTTTAATACTATTATGTAGTATAGGTAATAGTATAAAGTCTGGACCACTTATATTTATACTATATGCTATGTTTTGTTTACATTTTAAGTGGGTTTTATGATTTACATTTTTACATATATGGTTGCCTATACAAATTTTATTATATGAAGTCTGTTGTTATAGAGTTTTGTAGGTGGCATGGGTTAGTAAAGTATAAGTTATTTATTTCTATGATTGCTTGTATACATAGTTCATAGTTTATTTTATATGATAACAAATATATTCTATTTAAACCTGTTTTACAGTTTGTATAAGAAGTTTTATATATTTTAAGTATATATGGATAGCATGAGTCTGGATTTTTAATAAAGTACTTTTATAAAATTCGTTTCTATATATATGTATTGTGATAGTTTTATAAAATATCAGTTATAAAATATGTTGTTTTAAGTAGTGTTTTGATAGTATACATTGCATATAAGGTTAAAACTGTCTTTATATATTAGCTTACATATAATCTGGGTGCTAAAATATAAAGCTATATAAGGGTATATAATGTCAATGTCCTAGGTAGGTTTGTAATTTAAGAGAATTTATATGCATTCAAGAGAATTGCATAATATGTAGATCTGTACATATATGTTTGTATAGAATTTATGCTGTCCTGATTTTTTTTTATATAATTAAAATTAAGTAAGTACTTGATTGTATAACAGAATTGGATCTGAATCCTTAGCCTCTTCATTGTTTAAGTTGTATTTATATATAGGCACGCGTGTGGCATATGCGTACAATATACTATGTGGAGAAGTTAAGTTAAAAAAAAAATTGTGTCAGTCTATGTACGTGTGTTGTATAATGATTGTATACGTCAGTTTATGAATAAATATTTTTTTTAAAATTATAATACGTATTTAAGCATATAGATAAATATATAGATTTTGAATATGTATTTCAGATTGATTTTTGGTTTTAAGAAGAAAATAATAATATATTATATATTTTTGTTTCAGTTACATCAAAATGATTCTGATTCATTTATCAATTCTATTTATCAGCTTGTCCGTCGAATTCGTGCCAATCTAGCTTTGCTTCGAGTTCCATGGTTGGATTCATAACTCATCTCATTTTGTTCTTTTGCTAACCTCGGAAGGTGAGCAATCACTCACGATTAACGTTCTTTTATTTATTAAATTTGATTTCAATTGAAACGACAATTGAAATATGCTGCTGTTAGATATTTACACTGTTATTACCTGTATCAGTTCACCTGTGACATCTGACACCATTATCTGTTATATATGCAATGATAATCCAGTTTGGTTGTTAAATGATTGATTGTTTGATGTTTACAATTGGACGTTAAAATTGTAATGTATAAAGTGATAAATATTATGCAAATAAATTTGTCATAGGATAATTAAAAATTTGAATCGACATATGTTGAATTTGATTAGTTGAATATGACCCCTTTTAATTGTTAAATTAATTGACATGTAGAATAGTGATAATTACACTTTGAACCATTGAACGTATATTTGATTAATTGTTGTAGTGTTAAAATTGAAATCGAATGACAATTGAAGAACCGTAAATATTAGTGTAATAATCTTTAATCTACATGAAATGATAGTGTAGATTCTAGAGATAATTATATTAATTCGTACAAATAACAATACGAATTAATACGGTTATTTCGGGATTATTTGAATTGATTATTGGATTGATATTGATTGTTGTTATTGCTTGTTTATTTACTTTGACACCATCCCAACTATCACACTGCAAGTTCCCTTTGCTATGTTTTGATTTTGAATTGAATTGGAATCGGGTTGAAATGATAAATACCCAAATTGAACTTTGACCTAGGATAGAGAATTAAATAAAACCCGATTGGTCAATAATTTGATTTAAAAATAAGCGAAGATTTTATTTGAATAAATAATATGGTTTTGAAATGAAGTTGAAATTTGAATTTTAATCAAAGGAAAATGTTAATATTTAATAATCTGAAACAAAATTTTAACAATGTAATTGATGAAAGAACGTTGTTTAATTTGAGAAATGATTTAATAATTAAGTTTGAAATTATAATTAAGTTTGAAATTTATTAAACTTTGAAACTATTTAATAATTAAGTTTTGAACTATTTAATAATTAAATAAGATTGAATTATTTAATTAAAATTGAATTGAATTCTTTATTAAGTAAAATTGAACTTCTTGAAAAAGTGAAATTTAGTTCTTTATTAATTAAGCTTTGAAATTGTAACTAAGTAAATAAATAAGTGAAATTGAATTTCTTTAACAAGAAATAAAATGTGATTTATTGGAATCAATGTAAGACTTGTAATTTAACGAATTTATTTGACAAATCTAATTTAATTCAATTTGATGTTTTGTATAATGAAGTTGAACTTAAGTAATTGATTTAATGAATTGGAAATTTAATAAAAATTGTTTGAATGACAAATTTACTTAATGAATATTGAATAAAATCGATCAATGAATTTAAATTGATTTGGATGTTAAATTAAATTAATTTAAATGATTTCGGAATGAAACTTATATACGAAATGCAATGAATATTTGAATCGTTTAAAATTGAAACTTTGGAGTTGAATTATAGAAATTTTAAAATGAAATTGGGAAGTTATGAGATGTAATTTTGGAAATTGGTTTAGAAAGACAAACGAAATGGCGATTTACGAATTCAATTGAAATTGATTTGGTTTTGAAATATATTAACGACCAATCGGTGTTATAATTACGAAGGTTATTAAAGGAACCGGAATCGGTTAGGGACATACTCACTGTCTAAACCGAAAACCACTTTAATAACTACGCGCGGAGTGTGATCCAGAATGAAGTGGTTGGAATGATGTACGTTGATGATTGAAGAAAGTGAACGATAATGGATAGCCTTGACACTTGTGTCAAATTGGAAATGACTAAAACAGGAGCCGTGCCGGGCCAATGGAGGTCAGCTACCTCAAGCGAACGCACTTCTTTGAAAACTACTCATTACTTGTTGTCGATTGGTGCACCCTTGATTTGGGAGTGTTGTTTCGCGGTGTTGCGGTCGCTGCGGCGATGCGTTCTCACCAGTCCGGATCAGGCAAACGGTAGTTTCACTACCTTGGGTATTGCCTCATGTGCCTTGTCATACTTGTATCCCTATATACACGACCACTACGAATTTGTTTTGTGTTATACCTATGGAGTTCTCCCTGATAGCCCACTAGTTTACGGTGGAGTTTATAGTGCTGTATAGACTATAACGCTTATAAAAATGTGTTAAGGGGGATGATGGTAATGCCTTAACACTATTTTGATACCTTATATTACTGATAGACATTATCTACTTAGCGTACATTACTACCTAGTAGATAGTTTAACGGATCCTTAAAGGATGGTTATTCCTAACATCCTTTGAGTTACTTGTATTTCAATTGCTATTTCACTTGAGTTGGATTTATTGATATAAGAATGTTAATCCTGACTCGAGTGTTTTGTGTTTTCCTTTACGCTCGGGTCAGACTGAGTGTACCAGTATTCGAGACTCACCTTTGAAGTTGGAGCTTTGCTTGAATATCCAGCCATCTATTCTGCTTTCGGTATTCGATGATTCCAGTGATGTATTCTGATTTGTATCTGATGTATTGTATTACTCTTCCGTTGTATCTGGTTTAACTCTGATGTAACCCATATATTTATATAGTAGCTTCATGAACTACTATCTCTTTTATTTCCGCTGCACTTATTACTCTGTGTCTGTGATCTGTGATTATTTATTTACTGTATATGTTCAGTTTTGCCAAATTTAAATTAACAACGCGGTATTTTGAGCAATTCAATTCCGACATGTGTGTCTACCTATACACTTATAATGGATGCGAATGGTCCAAAATATCGGGTCGTTACAATTTCGGATTTGTACATCGTATAGAGAGTCTATACTCTTAATGGTTTAATTTAAACAACCAAGGATTATTTATTCTTAATATTGATGAGAAACTCATAGTTTCTCTTTAACGTATAAAAGTACTCATTTGACGTACTAATGAATTGTGTTCATTTAGGTTTTGTCAATTTCATTTCATCCCTTGTAATCAGTTTTATCCTTAGATCGTATCCAAATTTATTTTATACCAATAAATTCTTAAAGAAATGCATTCGCTATGAAGTTGGTGTTTCTTAAAACAACAGTTGTTTCTCAATGCAACAGAACAAACATTCATAATTTTTTTTTGAATTTCCTTACATAAAACCAACTTTCCCTTAGTTCACAATATATTTATGTTCATAATATAAATTAATCACCTAATGACCATTGTTCCCAAAATTCTCTTGGGAAAATTCATACAAGATCCCTTACATACAATTACTATATGCAGTTTTTCGATTTGCACAACCTGCCAACTCCTTCGCATGGAACACGATGAGGTTTCTTATAAACTCTTATTTTGTATGATTTTGTAAACTTTTTTTCTGATGATATTAATCTTAACCTTGTGTACTACTCTTAAGTACACTTCTTATAAAAGAATTTAACTCAACTTCACTCATCATTTAATCGTCCTTTGTTCAACAAAGTTCATGAGACTGAATCGCTATACATTTTAGGTACATTTGGAACTCTTTTGAATGTACTTACCCATTCGGTCAAAGTGAATCATTTTACTGTATGTTATTTTATTTACTTCTATTTTATATTCTATGAACTTATAATAAACATGTTCCATATGTATTAAATAAACATATTCATGCCTGTGATAATTCGTCGGTGAACACAACAAAGTCCGTGGAACCATTTTTGTACTATAATACTTATGCTTGCATATATCTATATGTATCAATTTGAAGAGTTCATCAACTCTTATGATGCTCCCACTAAATAGGTGCATAGCCTTTAATTTTTGAGATATAATTACTGTAACAACCCATCTTTTTGAACTTTAAATGTCCATACTAATACATCCACGACATTCATGTTCCGAGCATCCGAGTGTCGGAAAGACAGATTGTTGGGGTGAAAGAAAAGAAAAGATAGAACAGAATCTCCCATCATGACAAGTAATGTATAATATCCAAATGATCTTTACAAAAGGAAGCTTTAATTATATACAACAATTAGAGTAAACTATTATATCATCAGCCTGAACAATTATAACAGTCTGTCCTTACAAATGCTGATAAATATAAAACAAGAAGTACATCAAAAAAAAACATCAGGTCTTGGAGGAATCCAATTCATCTCCTAAAGCTCCAAGCGTCCATCGCAAAATCTAGGAAAAAGTACTCGGATCTAACCCGAGTAGTATAAGAAAATAACATCCGGATCAATCTGGTATGTGGTTTGCGGAATTATAGATCTTAAGACTAACTAAACACTAGAAGGGGATGAATAGTGTTTTCTAACTTATGTAAATCTTTTTAAATTTCTTTCAAGTTAAAAATTAAACCACAGATTAGCAACAAAGAACTATACTATCAAACACTCATAGATGCAATCATAGATAAAAAAAGCAGTAAAGCAAAGTAAAGAGTTAGAGAGATGACATTAGGGATTTTATACTGGTTCGAATTTCTCCTACATCCAGTTCCATACAATTTCTTTTACATAATTCTTTTCAAATGCCAATCTTTAATTGGGAAGAAGGAAAATCCGAATACAATCTCGATTTTGAGGCTACGAGACACTTCCTCCTAAATTTCCAAGCTCAAGGTAGACTTACTTGATTTGAACGGGCTACAAGCACACCTGCTAGATTTCTAGGCTACTAAGCACACCCACTTGATTTGGACGGGCTATAAGCACACCCAAGCAAATACAAATAAAGTTAAAAAAAATTCCAAAGATGATTCTTTGAACTTTGGATACAACGAATCCTATAGCTTCTTGTACAACAATTTGATCTTTGAATTGATAGAATGATGTTTCCAAAACAATAAGAAAGTAGCATTGAATCAATACAAAGAAGTATGAATTGATTCTATATGATTTTGAAGTGATTTGAATATATTTTTCAATGGAATTTTCAAGAGAGTAAGAGGAGGAAAGAAAATAAGTAATTAGTTATCAAAATTTTTTGTTTACACTTCCCTTTATATAGTAAATGAACAGATGTGTTCGTTCATGAAGAGTTGCGATGAATAGACACTTCATTTCAAAATTTGAAAAACCAATTGGCATCATGTATGTCGGCATTTCCAAAGCATGTGTCGACATATGCTTGTATATTTTGAAAACTATTTTCTTTTAATTTTTTTTGAAAATCATATACTTTGTAAAATAATTCGATACTTTATAAATTTGTTTAAACATAGTTTATAAACATTTTTTGAACTTTGAAAAACTTTTATAAAATATTTTGAAATATATTATGGGATATATTTTGCTTAAAATTATAAAAGATTAGAAAATTGAAGATAGACATTAAAGATTAATATCATGGACTTTAACAATATAAGCTACGACTCTATGCACTAAATTATAATCTTGAGATCTTTATATCTTGGTCTTTGTACTCATGAGTCTTCATGCCTATCTTTTGAGTCTTTATACCGTACCATCTTCGATTCAATATCTATGTAATTTTCTGCACTATATACTATAAACTTGGAAAAACATTAGTATTTATATTTTATATGATTGTATATGGTTGTTGTCATCAAAATCAATAACCGAGATATTAACAAATTCCTCCTTTTTGATGATGACAACCATTAAAATATTCCTGTATATAAAATATAATATAACCCCCCCTGAATATCTGCATGTGTATATTTTATACTTTTCTCCCCCTTTGTCATCAGCAAAAATGGGTGAAAAAAAAACCCTAAATAAAATACTTAGAAACTACAGAGTCGAAATCAATAATTAAGCATTAAAATAATTGAAGCATTATATATTGATTATGATATAAATGGTGATAATTAAAACTAGATATATGATAATTATGGTATAATGACAAATAAGATAACAGAAGTTATGTTTATTAATTCAAATTAATTTATTCAAACCACACTATAAATCCAAACATGCAATCAAACTAAAAACAAACAAATCCAAATATCAATCCAAACAAATCCAAAAATAAGAGTATTAATTTACACATAATAAGTTATATATTTGCATATTTATAATTTAAAACAAACCGAATAACTAGACATTACTTGAAACTTCAACCTAATCGTCAGATCCAAAGATTAGATTTGCTTTGATTGCATCCTAATCTTCATTATCCTTGCTGATAGAGCATTCTGGGTCATTGGTTTGATCTTCTTTGATTTTGAAAGAAATCAACTATTGAAGGGCATTGAAATGCTTTTCTAGCACTTTGATCTTCCGCATGTGACTTAATTCTAAATGACTTTGATTTCATAAGATAAAGGTAAGAATATACTTAAAAGATTGAAGTGTTTATTCAAGTTTTCACACAAATTTTGATGTGGAGAAGACATTTTTTTAAAAGAATGTTTGAGAATGAAAAGAGAACAGAGAATAAAATGATAAGTGAATTTTTCTAGAAGAAATAGGCTTATATAAGAGTGAAAAGTCATTTAGAAAGTTTGAATAGATAATAGTTAGTTTATTTTATTGAATTTTTGTCAAACGGCTAACATATATAATGTATGTATGTCGACATACATACCTGAAATTTCAAATCTTATGTTTTTATTATAGATTTTGTTTTTAGTTAATGCCATTATATTTTTATAGATTCTAGAGACTAATAGAACTATTTAGAACAGAAAGAAATAAATTTTATTACTAGGAATAGAAAGATACATGGATTTTAAAAGAAAAACGAAAGTAATACATGAAAACAACATGAAATTAAACTAGAAACACACATTACTAATGAACATAAAGCTAGAAGACAAGTTTTATAAGGATGATGATGATGATCATGATAAGGGCCACCAAGCTTCCTAATGATCTTTCCAAAATATTTGTCCACTTTGTTAGAAAGAGAAGCAAACGTTTTACTAAATGAACGTTTAAGCTTTTTTTTTTTAATTTTGAGAAGCTTATCTTGGTTCTTTAGAATTATGACGACCCACCTTTTTAGACGGTTCAAGTCGACAACAAACCACACATGTCCAACTCAAACCATTTAAAAGACGGATTGCCAATGGGTTTTATTCTAATGAAATAAGATACAGAAGAACAAAATACAGAGTCTCGCAGCGGAATGACAAAATATAATAAACATATAAATAGTTCATGAAGCTGTTTTACAATATACATTTAATTTACATTTTACAATACATTAGAGTTATATTTTTAACAAAAATATCAAATAGTGCAGCGGAATAATACTAGTAAATACGGTCTTTAACTCCGTCTTCGTCTTCAAGAAATAAATGTCTTCGAAATACTGAAATACTCAGGCTGATTTGTGCGTAAAGGAAAACAATAAACTCGAGTTAGAACTAAAAAATGTTATGTAAGTTCAATCAAAATCAGGTGAAATTTGGGTGCAAATAACTACATTTTGCTTCAAGAATTCACAAAAAAGTTTTAGTATTCTTAAACACCTTTTAGAATCATTTGATAAAGTTTCATACATTTCCAATCGATTTAATAATTTTCACAAATTTCAAGCTACTACTGACTTCAAGGTTTAAAATTTTAAAATTATTAAATCACTGAAATAAATACAGGTTCCTTTATCAATTATTCTTCAAATAACTTAGTGGAGTTTCATAAAAGGTTTCAAGTTTATAAATTTCGAAAATCCCAATAATTCCATTTAAAGTATAAAATGCCCAAATATTATATGGTTAAATTTAATACAGATTTCTTTACAAAACCTTTTCTTATACTATAATAAAGTTATAGAAAATTTTCAAAACATTTAAATACGCTTTTTAGAAATATACCTATTATTAAATTCAAATTTAAAATTTATAAATGAATTTCAAAATGATTTTTCAAAAATCTGATTTAACCAAAATTTCCAATTTTAAATTCTTTATAAAGTAGAAATTTCCTATTTTTAAATTTTTATAACATAGAAATCTCCAAAGGATCAAAATTCAATTTATGAATACTTCCTAGAGTTTTAAAAATTCAATTTATGAAAACCTTCCAATTAGCTGAAAGGTAGTTAAATTTTTCAACAATCACTTCTGGCCATAGCAGTAAACTATACATCCTAGTAATTTCATATGTCAATATAAGATGTTCAAGGGTCCATACCATAATTCAATGTCCAAATAATCAATATGACAATTTATATAATGACGATGATAACAGGGTGATAACAGGGATATAACAAATCAATGAACAAACATACATTCAAACACAATATCATCCATCAAAACATCATCCATAAGCATCCATGCAATCAACATTCAAATCAACCAATTCAACCATATAACACAACAATCATTAGTTATCAAATGTAGGATGTTTAACTAGCTGTGATATCCAAATTTCAATGTCAATTTAAATTCAATTTAAATTCTCTAACAACAATCAATAATCGTATGTCACTTCATGAATCGGATTAACTTGTGGTAGACTTTTTAGTATTGCATGAGTGGGTTTTAGCACTCACCTTTTTAAAAGAATCTGAAAATTTCACTGAAGCAAACAATAACAAATCCAATTCCATAGCGTAGACAACTTCGATACGAGTCCAACGCAAAAAACGGCATCCAAATCCGACCTTGTACAAGAGAGATACGAATTAATTAACGTCATGTAATTAATTGATAAAAATAACTTAATTAAGTTTGTAATTAAACTTAATTACCGTTTAAAAAATGATTAGCCGCTAATCATCTCGTTCGTTCCCAGATCGCGATCTCGTTCATCGACATCCGCCTTTTCACCTACCGCCGCCATCTCCTGCCACCATCAGTTGTCGCTCGATCACTGCAGCTAGCCCCGACCTCGACAAGATCTACGCTACTGGCCTCTTCTATGATCTCGTTGTCGTTCGTGCAAACGAACCCAATTTCTATTTTTCGTTCATCCTCAAATTGCCACAGCCACCGACAAGGTTACGCCACCAAACTCTGGCCTTGAGTAGCCCTCGACCTCCTCTGCAATTTCTCTCCAGGTGTCGCCGCCTATGATGATCAATGGCGACAAAATCGCTAACCCTAGATGCGCCAATCGCGGCTAATTTTCGATGGCCTCGCTCCTCCGATCAACGATCCAACTAGTCATCTTCTATATCTCGCCAAGATAAATACTTCTCTAGTTGGGCACTTTGCCCGAATCGTCCTCTAGTGGCATCGATTGATGATGGCCGTTAGACGAGAGGGTTTGGTTTTGTTTGGGGTTGCGCAGAATGAAAGGGACAGGGGAAGACATTATATAGATTTTAACCAGTTGTCGTTCATCTAAAATCACGGACCCCAAACAAGACGTGCTCAACAACATTCCTAGCCAAATACCCATATTCTGAACTCAATGGAACTATTTTCGGGATCCAATTACTTTGAATACAAAAGTTAACACTTTGGTCGTTAAATTTACGAACCGAACACGGCCTTCTAACTAAAAATCTACTGGTCGAAATATTTCGATGCTTATTGTAACGCCCCACTCCGAGACCCACATTAGCAAAGAGTATTACTAGGTAACACCATCTACTAATGCGGAGAATAAAGCTGTATAGGAGCGGCCACCTATACGGGTCAGACCAAGATGTTTTAGGTTAGGTACATTGGACTTAGCCTATTTTGCTTCCGCATGGACTATTCCGCTAGCTCCTTTTTGTCATAGCTTTTTGTGTAGTCCTTTTTGTTTGTAACTCTGATATGTACTCTATTGACTCGCATGTATATTGTGGTTTGCTTTACCACTTGACATGTATCATTTTGTAATACTCTTTGCTAATGTGGGTCTCGGAGTGTGGCGTTACACTCATACTCATTCATGTTTGCTCGGATCTTCCGGACTCAATTAAAGTGGTCTCGAGTGCTAAAAAGTCCATCATTGAAAATTTAAGTTCTAGCCTATCGATAAAATCAACTAATCAATTTAATTATCTGAATAATTTACAATTAAAAGCTATGAAAAAAAATCTTATATTTCCATTTTGAAAATACATTTTAAAACCCAAGTTGTTCCATTAACAATTGATCTTCTTATTTAATTGTTTCATTATAATCCAATTTAAGTATATAACTTAAGTATTCTTGGTTCTAATGAAATTTTAAACTGAATAGATTTTCCAAATCTCATTGTTAATTAATTCCTTTTCTAATTAACTTATTTAAAACATGTTTTATCATACGACTTACTAATCAAAATTTCACTTCTCTTACTTTTTAACTAAACAATCCTAACAAATTAATTTTGATTATATTCGATATTAAATTTTAAAATGAATTCTAATAATTAAACAACCATTTTCTTTTGATAGAAATTCAATGTTCATTATTACTATTCCTGTTATTAATTTAATACAAACCAATATCATAAATTTCAATGTTAATGTAAGTTATAACTTTTATCTTATTGCATATGTTGTAATTTAAGAATTCAATTTAAGTTCATAACTTCCATTCCAAAAAAAATTTCATAAAAAAAAATATAATTTTTTTTATTTCTAACAAATTTTATTCAACAATATATTAGATTTAATATTTTTAAATGGATAAAAATTACGGGTCGTTACAATCTCCCCCATTCAAAACTTTTGTCCTTGAATGGAATGAAGAAAAGAAATCTAGCATATTGACATATTTCCCCCCCAAATATATCAACTTATTTAAACTCACTTAGTTTTATTATTTGACAAAAATTTATGGGCCTTATAATTTATGAAAAAATTCTGCATCACCTCCTTTGCATAGCTGAATCGAAAAAACTACAAACTGCCTCTATAGGCCCAAACTAATTAATGAAAACAAAAGCCAAGCAGCTCCCCACATCAGGGGTAGAAAATCATCAACCAACCAACAATAATACGTACCTATTTGTTGGCAACAACTTTACTCATGAAATCAAAAGCATCAAATTAGTCTTTCTTCAATATACTTGAATTTTTACTTACAGAACCCAAAAGAGAGTTAAACATGACAAAGGATCAATACACTAGCTATCCATATCATAAGCACAAGCAACGTAAACAATGCACCAACCATATGCAACTAGAGCTGTCAATTTCCTACACGACCCGAAACCCGCACGGAAATTAGCAGGTTAACCCGACCCGTTAATTTGACGGGTCATTTTCGGGTCAACCCGAATTTGACCCGTTTATAAACGAGTGGGTTTCGGGTTGACCCGCTAACCCGAAATTGACCCGTTAACAACCCGTTTATACTTATATAGGTTGACCCAACCCGTTTACGACCCGACCCGACCCGTTTGTACCTTATACGGGTTATACGGGATGATCCGACCCGTTTACGACCCAATTATACCTTATATGGGTTGACCCGACCCGTTTACGACCCGTTTACACCTTATACTGGTTGACCCGACCCATTTACGACCCGACCCAACCCGTTTATAATCGGGTTACACGGGTCGGGTCGGGGTCAACCCGTTAATAAACGGGTCGGTTCAACCCGTTTATAAATGGGTCGGGTTCGGGTTGAGCTTTTTTGACCCGTTTAATAAACGGGTTGACCCGACCCATTTAAAATCAACCCGAACCCGACTTGACCTGACCCGACCCATTGACAGCCCTATATGCAACAAGGCAATGTGATGCAACTAATAATAATGATGTAATTCTTCATGCAACTCTAGTGTGATGTAAAAGCAACATGTAACCAAAAATCATAACAATTACATGCAACAGAAGAAACCATCTCATATTAGTTGATATTTACTTACACAAAATTATTTCCATTTAACATTAAAATCATTAATGAATCATTTATTAAAACATTACTTAAGTTTCTCTACATTTTAACTCACATTTATTTTTTTCAAATAGTGTCTCTCATTTAATACTATATTGATTTATGTAACATTTCATAAAACATCTACATAAGTTTATAAACATTACGCAAAACTTATTTACGACACAATTACTTAAGTAAATAAATTTAGCTAAGTATAAAATAATTTAGATTCGTAATAAATTTTGATACAAAAATAGAATTTTAAATTTTGGTACTCGCCTTTGAAAAGGAACGAAGTACTTTTAAAATTTAGGCTTATAAAACATTTAAACTTACTCATTTGGTTTAAACATACGATATGTATAAAATATTCTCATAGTACTATGCAAAGATTTTCCCCAAAAAGTTTAAAATAATCTTAGAAATTTGTATCAAAACATTTTAAACAAACTTTAAGATAGCATTACTTTAAAATCCGATAATTTATTAAATTGAAACTAATAATATACTCAAATCTTACATTAAATATTCAATTTCAAACTAAGAGTATAAAATTCATATCTTTCATAATAAATTCATAAAATACTTATTTTTAAAATAATTATTTAAATCAAGGAAAACATTTACTTAGGTTTATTATAAATTTAAATAGTGCATAAACTTTCAAATAACATATTATTACTTCAAAAGCAAGTAAAATACTTCGAATGCTTTTCCTTTCTAAAATAGATATTCAAATTTATTTTCTTTAAAACATATTACATTATAACAATAAGTTTTCCAAATAATTTATTCCGTAAAATTTTAAAATGTAAAAATTTATATATATTCTATTTATATAATATCTCTAAATTTTATTTTTAAAGAAACTTAAATAAATCTCATTTGAAATATTCATTTGAAATTCATTTGCATAATCAATAATCTTCGGTATATGTAATGACCCGTATTTTTAGTTATTTTAAATTATTAAATTTTGATATAATTTTTGAACAAAATGGTTAGAAATAAAAATTTAATGTTTTATTTATGTAATTTATCTAATATGAACTTGAATAAAATTTTGAAATAACAATTTCGATAAGATTTAAGGAAATTATTTGTGATAGGATGAAGTTCAGTATATTTAATGTGTTGTAATCAATAACTAGAATTGTATAATGAATGTTGAATTATTTAGATGAAATAAAATAATTATTTGATAACTAAAATTCATTTGAAATTCTAATATTGGAATTCATCATAATTGAATTATCCAAGGACCTTGATTTATGAAGTGTAATCTTTGCATTTAGTGTAAGAACTTTTGGTTGTTCTAGATTTGAACGAACATTTATTTTAAAGTGAATTTGTTTATGAATTTAAATGCAAAAGCATGGGTTGTATAAATTTTGAACAAACATTTTAATTTACAAAATGGTTTAGGATAAAATTTAATTTGAAATATTTAATTGATTTTTAAATATTGAAAAGTTAATTTCATAAGTTAAATAACTTATATTTCAAATATATTGATTTATTTGATAATTAAATTGTCAAATTTAATTTTTGAAATTGTTCAAATAACCGAATCTTGAATTTAATATGAATGAAAATGATTTCAATAGTTGATTTAAATTTTATTTAAATAAGAATGAAAATTGTTAACTTTTAAATTTGAATTTAAAAGTGATTAAATTGATTTTCAAAATTTCTTGTTTTAATTAACGTGTAAAAATAGCTTTTTGGGCACTGTCTCGGATTTCAATGAAACCAGTTTCTTCGGATCCGCAATAGTGAATTATTATTAGAGTTCAAATTTCGTAGTAATGGGACTTATTATTTGGTCGTGCGAGCTCGAAACGCGTAGAAATCAATTAAAGGAATTTAATTAAAATAATTTGATTTGAAAAGCTATTTTCCGTATATGATGGAATTGGCTCTCGATACATATTCTATTGTGTTTGAAATTGAGGTATAACATATAAAACGCTTGGCGGTACACGTTGTTTGGAGTTCGGAATTTTCACGGATGAATAGTGCCGTGAGATTTTCTATATAAGGCCATCATTTTTATTCATTTGCAAACCCTAACTTAAGAAAACCTAGGTCGCCGCTCTTAATCCTTTTAATGGCCGAAATTTTCTTCACTTCCCTTCTCGTTTTCTCTCAATCCTCTCACAATCTATACTCGGCTTCAACATGAAAGTTGTAGAGCTCGATCACCTCTACGCATCCAACGGTTGAATCAAGTCGATGTCGCTCGAATTTGCTAGAATCGAGACATATAGGGCCGACGTATCTCCTCGTTTTGCGTGCAAACAGCGCCGACGGAAGGGACATGGTGGCTGGCGATGGTGGCTCATGAGCAGGCGGTTGCGGCGGTAGGTGTGGATCTGGGTCTAGTGGTCCTGGGAGGCGTGCATCGATGAGGATGGGCTGCGGCTGTGTACGTGATCGAAGAGGAAGGGGAGGTTAACATAATTTTATTAAGTTAATTATTTGTGTAAATTATAACTTAATTATCGTACGTTTAAAATTACATAACTTTTTCATGCGAGGTCTGATTCGAACGAAACAAGTTGCGTTGGGTTCGTACCGACATTGTCTTCGACATGGAGCTGGATTAGAATTTATTTGACGCTGGAAAATTTTAAATTTCAAATAAAGGTGAGTGGTTAAACCCATTCATGAAGTACTAAATTTTCTATTGTTAGTTAAACCAATTAACGAAGTGAAAATTTATATTAATTATTAGTTGAAAATTAAATTGACTGAAATTTAATTTATTGAATTTGAATCGACTGAATGTAGATCGACATTTAAATTTGACCGTTAAATTGATAATTAAATTTTTTTTGTTAAATTTGATTGAAAAATTGATGATAGAAATTGATAGTAGACATAATAGTTAAATTTGTGACATTAGATGTGACATTTAAATCTGATAGTTAAATTGACATTGAACTTGATATTTAAATTGATGTTGATAATTGAAATTTCATATCACTTTTAAACACCCGACATTGATAGTTGTTGATTTTGTGATATGGTTGAATTGGTTGCTTTGGATGTTGGTTGATATTGCGATGGATGATATTTGTGATTGGTTGTTCTGTTGTCTAGTGATTTTGTAACAACCCGCATATTTTACGATTGTATATTTAAATGTTTTATTTAAATATAGCATCATTAGTCGGATTTAAGTCTGAAATGTCACTTTTTGCAAACAGTCGAATTAGGACTCGAGACCACTTCCATTGAGTCCAAAATAACGTTTGCAACCTTTTTGAGTATAAACATCGATATGTTTGGAGTTGAGTAAAATTTTGATATTTTCATTTAGGGCTTTGGGTTTGGGTTTCAGCCCACCAGCCCAAAATAATACCCTAACTCCACCCCCTCCCCTCTTCATACATTCTCATTTCCTAATACTCTCTGACTAAAGTAAAAATGGGGGAAGAGAAAAGAAATTAGATATTCCTAAGCCCTAATTCTCTTAAGTAAAATCAACTTCAAGCTAGAAATCAAGGAGAAGCTTGGGTAAGCATCCTCTTCATCTTCTCCATCTCAATCTCTCTTCAATTTCAGAAATTCCTATAACCTAACTTAGGAAAAACTTCACCTTTGATAATAGATTGAAGATTCTAGAGGTGTTGTTGAAGAGAAATCAACCTTTGCTTGTTCTAAAGCTTCTCATTTATTGTTTTGGGTTTAAAAGGTGAGTTTTTGAACTCACATCTATGTCTATATCTTTGATAGTTGTTAGGTAGTAATTCCTAACATCTATTCCTTGTCCATTTGCCTTTGAATTGAATTGGTTTGATGAATATTCCAATTTTTGGTGTTTTGAAGTCAAATCTTTAAAAATCCTATCTTTGATGTTTGAACATGTTGTTGGGGTGTATCGAAGAGCCTATAAGGCTGGGTTGTCGCTTGGCATAAATCCCTAGTCTCCATTGCTCGTCCGAACACTTCCGGGTTGGATTTTTTCCCTTCTTGGGCTAGACTGATTTTACTGCAAATTGCAGTTCAGTCGATCGAACTGTATAGTCAATCGACTAAATCTGGGAACAGAAAATTTTTTGTTCCTGTATCAATCGACTGACCGTACAGTTCAGTCGACTAAACCAGGAAATAGAAAGCTTCTGTCCCTGTATCAGTCGACTGACGTATATGGTCAGTCGACTGAACCTAGAAACCGAGAGTTTCTAGGCATGAATCAGTTGACTGACCATACAGTCCAGTCGACTGAATCCGGGAAATCAGTATTTTGCCTATTTTAGGCAGTTTTGTGTGGATTTCCAATTTTTAATCGATTCTTGTCGATCCGGTTAGTTGTTATCACTTATTATCGACTTCGATGACTTTTTTCTTTGGATTTTTGGGAATATCCGTTTGATGGATTTGATATCGATTTTTATGGATTTAATTCACATTGTCATATGTGAATTTTCGGTGATTGATTGTTTCTACAATCATTTTTGTGATTTTTCACTTTAAAATACAAAGGTTTCTATACTAGTAGTAACTATTCAAACTCTTTCACAAAGATGATTTCAACTCTATTTTTAATACACAGCTCGTTTATAAAACCGTTTTCCAACCTATTAGTATATACAAACCTTTACCTCATTCGTATGAGAAATCTAATTAAACGGCTTAGAAAAACAAGTGGTATGAAACGCTTGCGTTTACTTTGTTGGTTAATTCTTAGACTTGTTCGATTGAAATCTTGTGACAATTTTCGAGTGGAAGTTTATAATTTGTTCGTAAATATTTAATTTAAGCCAGTGGGTATGGGACATGAAGCTAAACTCTTATATTTACTAGCTTAGTGTGATTCACACTTCTTATTGATCAATGGTGATCATTTTGTGATTTAGACTAGCGATGTGCGAAATTTCTTTGTCCGCATGGGGTACTGTACCCCGTTCTATAGAGCTTCGGCTCACTTTTATGGGCTAGTGACCCATGGTCTTTGGACCGTTCGTGGAGCAATCGGCTCGATAAGACGGTGCATGGGGAGTATCTTTTTAGGTGCATCGATGTTCGACTAGGCATGGGGTGTATCTTTTTAGGTGCATCGATGTCTGACTAGGCATGGGGCGTATCTTTTTAGGTGCATGGATGTCCGACTAGGCATGGGGCGTATCTTTTTCGGTGCGTCGATGTTCGACTGTGCGTGGGGCGTATATTTTTAGGTGCGTCGATGTTTGGTTCATGGGATAGCGACCCGTTTATGATACACGTGTTGGTGAGTTTTCATGCTCCCGTTTGTGATAGGCCTTCCCTTTTTTGTGATTTCTGGATTTCTAGTTGGTGATTTCTAGAATTTGTGTTTCACCGATTTTTATGCGATTGGCATTGATATGTTTTGTCAATATTTGTGTTTTGGTGAATAATTTAAAGAATATGACATTCTTTTTTATGTTTGAGAATATTTGAGATATTTTATGATTTTTGTGGTTATCTGATGTATACTTGTCACAATATGGCATTATTGTTATCATACGTTTTTGTCATATCTCTTATCCTATCTTATTTTGTATGATATTTATAGCTAGACTGATCCGTTTATTATTTTCTTCTTAAATAATACTCGGGTCAGACCGAGGTATTTCAGGTGCTTCTGCTTGACTTCTTATCAGGGTTCATCACCTGACTTTTGGCTAACTACTTTAGCTTAGTAGTTTTTGTAGGATCTAGATTAACCCTAGAGGGGGGGTGAATAGGGTTATCGCAATTTTCTCGAATTAAAAGCGAAATCAAACTGCAGATAAATAAATATGCAAAAAAGTAAATCACACACAAAATTTACCCAGCTTCGGCAATCCCTGCCTACTGCTGCATTCCCAGATTTCTATTAGGATTAAACAGTATCCCGCTTACAAACACTCCTACAGACTCGCACACCCTGCTCCGCCTATAGAGCTTTGTAAACTCGCACACCCTGCTCACTGAACTAACCCTAACTAGACAATCTGACAACACCTAAACCCTAGGTGGTGATTAACCCTGACTGAAAAACAAAATACAGATTGAACCCTAGGGCAAAATATAGATTGACAATTTAAATCAGTTTTGCCCTCAAATAAATAACTATCCTAAAACAAGCCCTGCTTACTTAAAATTAAAAACCTAATTAATATCTAGGCCGGCCCCTTTTAAAAATTATCGGCCTGCTTATGTTGTCATCGATCCCCTTTTCTTTTACCCGATCCCCGATGAAAGAAAAAATGGCGATAAACTGAATTTAGGGCTTCGGCGATTCTGGACTTTGCTTGCGAATCTGGCTCGATCTTTGTCGATAGTTGCTTGATTGAATTAGGGCTTTGCCCTTGTTCGTTTTACTAGCGACTTTCTGTAGCTCTGGAATTTGGGTTTTTCCCTACTTCGATTTGGAACTTCGGCTTTGTCAATCTTTGTAGCTCTGGCTTGCGATTACCTTTGTGGTGACTCTGGAATACTCTGACGAATTGCGGCGTCGTTGATGCGCCTTGCCTCGAGTCTGATTTTATCAATCTCTGACTTCGGTATGATTTCTTCTCTGTTGCTTTTCCGATTTGAACTTGAATGCTTTAAGTCAGTGATGATTGGGTTTGTTTTTCTCTGCTCTTCACCCCACCAAGTCGATGGTGTTATTGGGGGTTTATATACACGTCTGATTTGATATACGTGTTATTCACGTTGTTGATTCTTTCCGATTTTACTCTCTCATATTTTTGGAAAGATCTTTTAACCCACGGCTTTTATTCTTGATCGTTCGATTTTTGAATTAATACAGTCGATCCTATGAATTCTGAAACTTTCCTAAATTATAAAGTTTTGACTCTTTCAATTTTTGACTTCGAGAATATTTTCTGGTTGACTATGTTGATTCTTTGGTCTGTATTTCTGGGTTCTGTGTACTTCATCTCTGACCATCTCCTCTGGTTTAATCCTAAACTTCTCATTGCATTTGAATATTGTCTTTGCATATATTCTCTGATTTACATGTGAGCATTTGACTTGATTTCCTGATTCTTGTGTGTAATTGCTGTTGTTACATTTGGGGTTAGTTGTCGTGCAGTCTTCATTGTATATTCCTCTGTTTGATAGCTTGTCTCCTTTACTTTGAGTTGTGTGGTCTGAACTTGATTTACTTGTTCCACATGAATCTATTTACATTGCATCATTGACTTTGAGCTACTGTAGTCATGTGCTCTGGTCATTCACTTGTTAATGTAGACTGTGCTTGTCTATCCATTCATGGTTGCATGTTGTTGTTGTGCACTTGTCAGTGTAGTCTTCATCTTGTTGCCAGTAGCATTCATGCTTCATTGTGTAGTTGTGTTGCCATTCATGTGTACATGTTTGATCAGCTGCTAGTGTACTTGATATTGATTTTGTTGGTCACTTGAACCTGTAGTTGATTCACTGTTGTACTGCATTTTGATGTTGCTGTTGGATTTAAAGCTTCTGCATTGATGTACTTTATTTGATCACTGACTTTGAGTTGTCTAACTTGTAGTTGATTCACCTGTGCATTCATGTACATTTTCTTTCCCTGTGTACATGCACAGTTCATTGTTGTAGTAATCATTGATATTTTGGTCGAGGCCATTTGCACTTGTGTTGAATCTAATTTTGATTTGACCTTGTGCACTCGAGTTGGCGAGGCAGTGCACACGTGCATACGTGTGTACTGCAGCCACTCGTAATTAACTGTCCCTGATATGAATACTGATATGCACAGTTATTACTCAATCAAAGATGATGACGTTTAACCCATATATCTGAGACAGCTTTAAAAATAAATTTTATATTTTTGCAAATCCAAATTATTTCTTTTCAGATTACTGCTGTAGATTGTTAATTATACAGGTATACAGGAGACAACACAAATACTGGAGCTGGACAATGCAGATTTAGAAAAACAACTGAGTGTATGAGTGATGTAGTGAGGAAATCATTGTAACAATAATTGTATGAGTGAGAGTGAACTGTAAATAGGAAATCAGTGTACTGTATGAGATCAGTGTATGAAATGAAAAACATTGTACTGAATAAAATATTATATTGAATAAATTACTGTTTGAATTTGTTAAATTCTGTCCCATAGCATTATCATTCAATATTTATATTTATTCCTGTATGTGTAAAATAAAATCTGCAAATACATTTATTCTTGCATGTGTATAATTTTCAAACACATCTAAAACTTGATATATATATTTTGTTATCATCAAACACTAAAACACACATCAAACAGTTTTTGTTGTTATACATTCGAGATGGAGACTCCTTGATGTATACTTATTCTTTTGTCTAGCTCTTGTATCTATTCTTTTGTGATGTAGTGGATCTTGCATGACCACTACTTTGATGTACACTTCTATGTGTTATATTCATATCTATTTCCGCCTTTGTGATATGAATATATGTAACTGGTTTGTGTTATGTTTATTTCTATATTTGTTTCCGAAGTCCACATAGCCACTGTGTGGTAGCTTTGAGTTTGTATTTGATATGTCGGATTTCCTCTTGAAATGAAATGTAAGTTATATTATCTGACATATCGGTACTCGCACAAAGCAATTACACAGATGGTCGCTCCTCAACAGCCTTATTCTTCGTGCTAGTTGACGGCATTACCCCGTAGTGTCCTTGGCTAGTGTGAGTATAGAGGTGGGGCTTCACAGATTTCGACATATTCGTATATCACCTTGTTATTATCACTATTGATACGACTGATCATCTATACATTGAATTTGGATATGGAACTTTGGACATCTTATTTGATATGTGAATTATTGGATGCATTTTGACTGCTTTTGCAGAAATGTGATTGTTGTGATTTTATCGCCGTTTGGGGAAATTGGAGATTTTGATAAATTGAATTTTAAACTCTAAAAAGTTTTGAAATTGAACTTTGGAAATTTGTAAAGTAACATGATACCTTCTGAAACTGAAATCAGCTATTTGAGTAATGATTGATAAAAATCTTGTATTTGTTTCAGCGATTTAAATAAAATCTAATTTAAACATTGAAGTTGTTTAAACTATGAAGTTTACTAAATTGATTTGAAGTTGAGAAATTACCAAAACCCCTAAATAGAAGTTTTGAACTGTGAAACTTTTCACGTGAAATTTCAAAGTAAAAGAACGAAGTTAATTACTACTATATTTTACCTGATTTAGATTTGATTTACATGAAGATTTTAGTCCTGACTCGAGTGTTTTGTCTTTTCATTATGCTCGGGTCAGGCTGAGTTTTTCAATTATCGAAGACAGTTATTCTGGAGGACGAAGACGAAGATTTGGTATATCATATTTACTAGTATTTATTCCGTTGCACTATTTCATTCTATTTATTAAATTGTATAACTCCAATAGTATTGTATAACTCTGATTTATGTTGAAAATTGAATTATGTATATATTGTAAACAGCCTCATGAACTGTTTATGTGATTATTGTATTTTGTTGTTCCGCTTCGAGATTCTGTTGTTGTTTTATTCTTTTCTATTTATTTCTTTAAAATAAACTCATTGATAATCTATCTATTAAATGGTTTGAGTTGGACATGTGTGGTTTATTGTCGACCGGAACTGTCTAAAAAGTGGATCGTCACAGTTGGTATCAGAGCTTTGGTTTAGCGTATACCTAAACCTGTAGGATAAGCTTATTGAGTGTATATACATATACGAGAGAGCGTATTTGTTAGTGATATAAATATATTTTGAATTTAATAAACTAAATGAATTTTACCTAGATTATATTTAGAATATAAAAGAATGATTCATATAAACTGATAAAATCATTCATGACTGTTGATGATGATTGGATGTTATCTCTTTATTGATTGATTGTTTGATTAATATAGATGTGCATATTGTCACTTATTGATTTATGAGTCGTGCTCAGCCAGTTTATGAGCATCGACTATTGGTTGTTGATTTTTGCATTTGACTATGGTTGGAAATTTTGGTTTTTTTGAAATATATTTAACCAGTTTGAGAAAGTGCACGTTTTAACATGGATTTTGAAGTGAATATATATCTGAATTTCCACAGCATTTTAAAGAGTAATCGATACCATTTGAAAGTGATATATGAAATATGGTTTATTTAGATATGGTTAATAAATAAAAAAAAAGTTATTCAAACTGGAAATTTGAGAGTTTGAATTCCAGGAGTTTTGAAATTGGTTTTTAAGATTTTGGAAATATATAATAGCATATTTGAAAGTATTTTCCAAATAGAAATGTTTATAAATGATGTGAAAGTGATTTCAAAGGGGATTTTCAAAAGATTTAAAAGGAATAAAAGTCTGGATCTCAATTCTGTCGCTGGAAAATAAATTTTGGTGATGACTGCAGCATTATCGGCATTCATTTTCGAGTTTCAAAGTGGGGAGGCCACTTTAGTAGCTTTGCTACTCGATTGGTTAATGAAACCGATTTGATTAAAATCCCTGAAGTATGAGTTGATATTCGGAAGAAATATATACATATTTATTTCAAACGATTTGAAATAAAACTCGGTGTTCGGTTTTTGATTTTTCTATTGAATAATATTATGAATGCATGTATCTTGTGCATTAGGATTGATTGATTGTGCATCTTGTTGAGATGATTGATTGCTGATTTCCAATTTTGAAATAGAATTTGATTTTTTCCGACTATTCTGAATAGTCGAACACTTCCAAATTGAGAATTAATTTTCAAAGCTAAGTATTTTGGAAAGTATATAAAGTTTAGTTTTGAAATTTTTTAAATAAAGAATAATAGAAGTTGAACAAGTTTTAAAATGTTAAATATCTCAATAAGAAAATTGTATAAGTTTATTTTGAATTATACAAGTATGAAATTTAGTTTTGAGACGTTTTTAAATGAAAAGAGTTTTAAGAAATGTTTATAATAAAGATTTTGAAAATTACTTGATTTGGAAAGAAATTTGAATTTATCTGAATTTGATATAAATATAAAACTGAAGTTCTGAAAAACTATTGATTTGAAATTTGGAAGATTTTGAATTTGAATGATATGTGATTGAAAAAAATTGATTGTTAAGATCGTATATGGATTTGAAACTGAACTAATATTTGAAAATGGATTAATTTCGAAGACCTTTGACTCTATACAAATATTTGATTTGAAAGTTTTTGATTCTTATATGAAAATGGTTTGTATAAGTATGAAGTTATTTCAAAAACTATTGATTTTGAAAGGTATTCGATTTGAAAAGTGATATTCTTATATATAACGGAATTTATACAAGAATGATATGATATATTCGAGATTATTGATTTTGGAAAGTAGTCGATTTGAAAATGAAATCTTATTTATAATGGAATTTATGTAAGTGTGATATTTGAAGTTATGATTTGGAAAGAATACTATATATAGTATGATATATTTCGAAGTAAAAGATATGGAGAAGTACCCCCAGTGAAGAAGTATAGTATGATATGCTTCGAACTCTAATGGAATTAGGTGAATCCAGGAATGGATTCGGCCGATAACCCTAACGGACTTGGATGAATCCAGAAATGGATTCGAGCCGATATAGGTTGTCCGGACTTAAACTCATGAGTTCCTCGAATTTTTTTTCAAGGTAGATGGTTCTTTAGTTTACCCCATGGATACGCTTTCAATCTCGGGATCTATTATTTATGGATCTTCCGGGAAGGAAGTGCATCCATTGCGTAAATCATTGAATCGGCAGCGTACCACTGCAGTAGGGGTCGATGGTCCCTTATTTACAAAATTGCTACGATATTTTTATGGAATCCGGAAGGTAGAAAGATCTTCTGGAAGGTTTTGTATCCATTGCGTAAACAATGGATCAGCAGCGGGCCACTGCTATCGTAACATCATCATTTGACATCAGATTTTTTTGAGCGGTATTTTTCATATCCGTTTTAAAAGTTTTCCAAATATTTTCACTGGATGTTGAAATAGATCTACTAAATACTTAGAGATTTTAGTCTTGCGCCTGATCAACGTGTGGCTAAAAATCTGTAAGAATGAGGATAAATCTATTAGGACATTGAGTTATAAAAGGTATTTTGATATAAAACTTATTACATTTTCTAAGTCATTTGTTCTGAAATTATTTGGGAATGTTTTAAGTTGTTTATATATAATTTAATGTTTTTTGCTCAACTTAAATGTTTATAAATATTATTTTAGAAAAATGTTTACATAGTAATTATTATTAGTAATGTTCTACGTTATCTAAATTATATCCTAAATATTATTTGACGTTAACAATTATTATAATGTTTTGAAATTAATTGTTATCATTTATTTAAAATATTTAGAAGTAAATTACTATTATTATAATAATGCTTTAAGACCGATTATTAATGTTTATAAATAATGCTTGAAAATTATTTCGATATTAAAAGTATTTAATTTATAAGCATTGGATTTAAGAATTTAAATAGCTGCTTTTAAATATAAGTAATGATGTTGATGATTATTTTCAAATAGTTACATTTTATAAAGATGTCTATTTTGAATTTTTAAATGAAGTTACTTTATACAAAGTAAAAAAAATTACACATTGAATTTTTGTAAAGTATTGATATATCGAAGTTATTGATTTTGCAAATGAATTTCCAAATGAATTTTACAAATAAGATTTATATAAATTTCTTTAAATTTTTTTTCAATTTAGAGATATTATAAATAGACTGTATATATAAAATTTTCCAATTTAAAATTTTACAGAACAAATGATTTGGGAAGTCTATTTATAGTATAATATGTTTGAGAAAGAAAAAAAAAACAAGTTGAATATTTATTTTGAAAGAAAGGTATTAAATTTCATATACCCTTGATTTGAAAGTTTATATGAAATTTAGAAGTTTTGCACTAGTTAGATTTTTTTATTTTATTTTATATAAACCTAAGTAAATGTTGTCATGATTTGAATAATTATTTTAGAAGTAAGCATTTTCTAAATCGATTATGAAAATTATGAAATCTTTACATTTGATTTGAAATAGAAAACATAATATAAGATTTGAATATATTATTAGTTTTAAACTAATGATTTTTGAGCTTATTCTTATTCTAAATTATGAAGTTAATAAATTATTGGATTTAAAGAAATGTTATTTTAAAGTGTTTAAAATGTTGATATCAAATTTCTAATAGTATTGTAAAACTTCTGGAAAATCCTTGTATAATACGATGAGAATATTTGTATATCTTATATAAGCAAGTTTGAGTGTTTTATAAGCTTAATCTTTTAAGATATATTGGAATATTTTGTTCCACTTCAAAGACGAATACAAAAAAATTAAAGATTTTGTTTATAATCAAATTTGTTTCGAATATGAAATTGGTTCATAATTTGCTTGAAATTTTATAAGTCTTCCGAAATTAAGTATTTATACTTAACTTGAAATTATTTTCTAATGACTTGAATAGTTATAAAATAGTTATGAAATAATTGGATGAATATTAATTGCTGAATGGTTTCCTTTGTTGCAAATTATTGTTATAACTGTTTTGGTTACATATGATTAATATGTCGTGTATTAGTGTTTATGCTTATGGTTTAGATTAAGAATTCATGTTATATAGTTCTATCAAACTCATGCATGCTTTCCACAACTTTCTATAAGCAACTAATATTCAAATTAAGTCGAGATAGGTACATTTGAAGCCCATTCGGACGTATATGTGTTTTGGCTCGCTTTTACTCGCTTTAATATGAGCAAACTCACTCATATTAATAATAATAAGGTACATATCTCGGATTACATACCGTACTTTTATGTTTTTTCCTACGAGATGCCTCATCATTGAGATGAGATGTATATTTGTATATATATATATATATATATATATGTGTGTATTGTAAATTTTTATGATCGAGCCGCGCAAAAGAGACGCTACCGAAATTTTCCATAAATTCGGGTGCTAGAAAAATTTTAAGACTTTAAAATTTTTTAACTTGTTTTACAATAAGCCGATATCAGAGTGGCGTAGTAGAAGCGTAGTAAAGGTTTTGCAAAATAGATTCTTACGTTTTGTATGTTGATTATTTTGAGTAAGATATAAAAAATGTTAGATTCCTTACTTAATTCCTTTTCGAGGACGAAAAGTTTTGAGTAGGGGAGATTGTAACGACCCGTATTTTTAACTATTTTAAATCATTAAATTTTAATATAATTTTTGAACAAAATGGTTAGAAATAAAAATTTAATGTTTTATTTATGTAATTTATCTAATATGAACTTGAATAAAATTTTGAAATAACAATTTCGATAAAATGTAAGGAAATTATTTGTGATAGGATGAAGTTCAGTATATTTTATGTGTTGTAATCAATAGTTGGAATTGAATAATGAATGTTGAATTATTTAGATGAAATAAAATAATTTTTTGATAACTAAAATTCATTTGAAATTCTAATATTGGAATTCATCGTAATTGAATTATCCAAGGACTTTGATTTATAAAGTGTAATCTTTGTATTTAGTGTAAGAACTTTTGGTTGTTCTAGATTTGAACGAACATTTATTTTAAAGTGAATTTGTTTATGAATTTAAATGCAAGAGCATTGGTTGTATAAATTTTGAACAAGATTTTAATTTATAAAATGGTTTAGGATAAAATTTAATTTGGGACATTTAATTGATTTTTAAATATTGAAAAGTTAATTTCATAAGTTAAATAACTTATATTTCAAATATAATGATTTATTTGATAATTAAATTGTTAAATTTAAAATTTGAAATTGTTTAAATAACTGAGTCTTGAATTTAATATGAATGAAAATGATTTCAATAGTTGATTTAAATTTTATTTAACTAGAATGAAAATGGTTAACTTTTAAATTTGAATTTAAAAGTGATTAAATTGATTTTGAAAATAGCTTATTTTAATTAACGTGTAAAAATAGCTTTTTGGGCACTGTCTCGGATTTCGACGAAACTAGTTTCATCGGATCCATAATAGTGAATTATTATAAGATTTAAAATTTCATAGTAATCAGACTTATCGTTTGGTCTTGCAAGCTCGAAACGCGACGAAATCGATTAAAGGAATTTAATTAAAAGAATTTGATTTGAAAAGCTATATTCTATATATGATAGAATTGGCTCTCGATACATATTCCATTGTGTTCGGAATAGGGGTGTAACATATAGAACGCCAGGCGGCACGCGTCGTTTGAAGTTCGGAATTTTCATGGATGAATAATGCCGCGAGATTTTTTATATAAGGCCATCATTTTTATTCATTTGCAAACCCTAATTTAAGAAAACCTTGGTCACCGCTCTTATTTCTTTTAATGGCTGAAATTTGCTTAACTTCCCTTCTCATTTTCTCTCAATCCGCTCACAATCTCGACTCGGCTTCAACATGAAAGTTGTAGAGCTTAATCTCCTCTACACATCCAACGGTTGGATCGAGTCGATGTTGCTCGAATTTGCCCGAATCGAGATGTATAGGGCTGGCGTATTTCCTCATTTTGCGTGCAAATAGTGACGGTGGAAGTGACGTGGTTGCAGGCGATGGTGGCTCGCGGGCAGGCGGTTGCGGCGGTGGGCGTGGATTTGGGTCCGGTGGTCCTAGGAGGCGCGCGTCGATGGGAAATGGTCGGCGAGGATGGGTTTCGGTTGTGTACGTGATCAAAGAGGAAAGGGAGGTTAACGTAATTTTCTTATGTTAATTATTTGTGTAAATTATTACTTAATTATCGTACGTTTAAAATTACATAACTTTTTCATGTGAGGTCTGATTCGAACGAAACAAGTTGCGTTGGGTTCGTATCGACATCGACTTCGACATGGAGTTGGATTGGAATTTAATTGATGCTGGAAAATTTTCAGTTTCAAATAAAGTTGAGTGGTTAAACCCATTAATGAAGCACTAAATTTTCTATTGTTAGTTAAACCAATTAACGAAGTGAAAATTTATATTAATTGCTAGTTGAAAATTAAATTGACCAAAATTTAATTTATTGAATTTGAATCGACTGAATGTAGATCGACATTTAAATTTGACCGTTAAATTGATAATTAAATTTGTTAGTTAAATTTGATCTAAAAATTAATGATAGAAAGTGATAGTATATATAATAGTTAAATTTGTGACATTAGATGAGACATTTAAATCTGATAGTTAAATTGACATTGAACTTGATATTTAAATTGATGTTAATAATTGAAATTTCATATCACTTTTAAACACCCGACATTGATAGTTGTTGATTGTGTGATATGGTTGAATTGGTTGCTTTGGATGTTGGTTGATATTGCGATGGATGATATTTGTGATTGGTTGTTCTCTTGTCTAGTGATTTCGACATATTCGTATATCACCCTGTTATTATCACTATTGATACGATTGATTATCTGTACATTGAATTTGAATATGGAACTTTATGCATCCTATTTGATATGTGAATTGTTGGATGCATTGTTGACTGCTTTTGTAGAAATGTGATTGTTGTGATTTTATCGCTGTTTGGCAAAATTGGAGATTTTGATAAATTGAATTTTAAACTCTGAAAAGTTTTGAAATTTAACGTTGGAAATTTGTAAAGTAACGTGAAACTTTCTGAAACTGAAATCAGCTATTTGAGTAATCATTGATAAAAAACTTGTATTTATTTCAGCGATTTAAATAAAATCTGATTTAAACATTGAAGTTGTTTAAACTATGAAGTTTACTAAATTGATTTGAAGTTGATAAATTACCAAAACACCTGAATAGAAGTTTTGAACTATGAAACTTTTCATGTGAAATTTCAAAGTAAAAGAATGAAGTTAATTACAATTATATTTCACCTGATTTAGATTTGAATTACATGAGGATTTTAGTCCTAACTCGAGTGTTTTGTCTTATCATTTCGCTCGGATCAGACCGAGTTTTTCAGTTATCGAAGACAGTTATTTTGAAGGACGAAGATGAAGATTTGGTATATCTTATTTACTAGTATTTATTCCATTGTACTATTTCATTATGTATATTAAATTGTATAACTCTGATATTATTGTATAACTCTGATTTATGTTGCAAAATTGAATTGTGTATATATTGTATACAACTTCATGAACTGTTTATGTGATTATTGTATTTTATTGTTCCGCTATGAGATTCAGTTTTTGTTTTCTTCTTTTCTTTTTATTTCTTTAAAATAAACCCATTGATAATCTATCTTTTAACGGTTTGAGTTAGACATGTGTGGTTTATCGTCGACTTGAACTGTCCATAAAGGTGGCTCATCACAATATATCAATACTTTACAAAAATCATTTGTAAAATTGCATACTTTACATAAGGTAAATTCATTTATAAATAATATTAAAAAAAATTCACGATTGACATTCTTATGAATATGTGTAAAATATTCGAAAATAATTATTAACATCATTACTTATATTTAAAAAGAGGCTATTTAAATTCTTAAATCCATTATTTAAAATTTTGCTTGTTTAATATAAAATACTTTTTCAAACATTATTTTATAAAATAATAATTATTAATCTTTAAACATTGTTATAGTAAATAATAATTCATTTCCAAACATTTTAGTGATTAATAATAATTAACTCCAAAATATTATTAATAAATAATAATTATTAACTTCAAACAATATTAGTTATTTAAATAACTTTCACTATATTAAAGTATTGGTACATAACTTTTAGACCATATTAAATAAACAAACTTTTAAACATTTTGAAATGGTTTAGAAAAGATAAATAAATTTATATCAAAATACTTTTATACCTTGATGTCTTAACAAGTTTATCCTCGTTCTTACAGACTTTAGTCATACGTTGATCAAATGCAAGACTAAAAATCTCTAAGTACTTAGTAGACTTGTTTCCACATCTAGTGAAAATACTTGAAAACCTTTCAAAATAAATATGGAAAGTACCACTCAATAATCATGGATCGTGTTACACAATGGTTACCTCTCTATCCTAGAGAATCTATAGTAATTGTAGGCAATCTATGCCCCTCGATTTACGCCATGAAACACCATGGATCGCAACTACACAATGGTTACGTGGCTATCCCAACGAATCCATAGTGACTGTAGGCAATCTCTACCCATCGATTTACACCAAAAAAAACCCCATTAATCATAGTTATGCAATGACTACGTCGCTATCCCAGCGAATTCATAAGAACTGTACGTATCACACCCCTTGGTTTACACTATGGGGAAAACAAAAGGCAAATCAACTCATGAGTTTATGTCCGGACAACCTACAGCAAATTCAATTGAATCCACCGAGTGGATTTCCAAGTGGATCCACCTTGTGGATCTCCAATTTTCGATTTCCGTGGAGGGTACTTCTCTATATCTTCGATTTCACAATATATCATACTATACACAGTACCCTTTCATATCATAAATTTCATTTATATCATACTTATATAAACTCCATTTATATAAGATCATTACTTTCCAAATCGAATTCCTTTTCAAAATCAATAGTTTTCAAAATAACTTCATACTTATATAAAATCCTCTTTAAAAGAATCGAAAACATCTAAATCGAATATTTTACAACTTTAAAGGTCTTCGAAAATTAATAAGTATCAAAATATCACTTTAGTTTCATATTTTTATAAACTCTCAAAATCATTTTTTCCTTCTTCCTCAAAGTCGAACACCATTCAAAATTCATTATTTTCAAAATCGATAGTTTTCAATTATATAATAGAGACTTTATATAAATCAAATTTTCTTTAAAATCAAATACTTTTCAAAAATCATTTTACAAATAAATAGAATTTATCAAACATTAACTAAGTTCATAAACATTTCTTAAAACACAATTTCATTATAAGACATTTTAAAACTTAATTTCATACTTTTTCTCAAAAAAAACTAAATTTCATACTTGTATAATAAAAAATATTCTTATTCATTTTACTTAATAAGAATATTTAACAGTATAAAAATTGTTTTATATTATATTATCCTTTTAATTTAAGAGTTACAAAGCTCATCTTTTTATAATTTCACTAAGACACTTGGTTTCAATTCTTATCTCAATTTGAAAGTTCATAATTATTCAAAATTGTTGAAAATTCCACTTCATTTCAATAATTGAAAATCATCAATCATTATCTCAAAGAAATTCATAATCAAACTATCCTAATGCTTACAGTACATGCGTCCATAATATCACTTAACAAGAACTCGAGAACTAATCACCGGGTTTTATTTCAAATCATTTGAAATAAATATATACATATATCTTATGTATACTAAATCATACTTTGGGGATTTAAGTCAAAATTCATTTCACCAAAACAATTTCGTGCAAAACTACTATAGTGGCATCCCTCACTTGAAACTCGAAAATGAACGTCGATGATGCAGTAGTCATCACCAAAATTATTTTCTAGCAACAATAGTGAGTTCAGTACTTTCAACTCCCTTTAAAATCCTTTGGAAACATTTCCATTCGTAAATACTTCCAAATAATTCCAAATCTCAGAAAACTAATTTTAAAAACCCCAGAATTTAAGTTCTCAAATTCTTAGTTTGAATTTCATTTTAGTTATAAACCATATTTATATAACTCACTTCTTGAATAAAATCATATCACAAGGGTAAAACTTTATTCAGATTAAAATAAACAACTTTTATCAAATTCAATTAAATTTTAACCCAACATTGTCCCGAATACCTTAAAGTCAAATTGTGAAACTAAATTTACAAGGTGAATTATTCAATGTTTCCAATAGATTAATATCTACCCATTCCATGTTGAAAAGGAAAATTACTTATAACTGGTTAAACATAATTAAAAAATCAACAACCGATAGTCAATGCTCATTGTGACGCCCCACCTCTATGCCCACGCTAGCCAAGAACACTACGGTGTAATGCTGTCGACTAGCATGGAGAATAAGGCTGTTGAGGAGCGACCATCTGTGTAACTTCTTTGTGCGAGCACCGATATGTCAGATAGAATAGAAGGCATATCATTTAAGGAGGAAATCCGACATACCGATACAAACACAAAGCTATCATACAGTGGCTGTATATATCTTCGGAAACAAATATAGAAATGAACATAACATAAATCAGTCACAGACATCCATATCACAAAGGCGGAAGAAGATATGAATATATATATATATAACACATGAAAGTGTACATCAGAGTAGTGGTCAGAAAGATCCACAATATAACAAAAGAATAGATACAAGCTACACAAAAGAATAAGTATACATCATAGAGTTTATATCTCAAATGTATACAACAAAAACTACTAATCTAAGTAGTTAGCCAAAAGTCGGAGTAATAGATCCCGGAAGAGGAATCAAGCAGAAGCACCTGTAACATCTCGGTCCGACCCGAGTATTATTTATAAGAAAATAATAAACGGATCAGTCTAGCTATAAATATCAGATGATATGGTACAAAGAAAAAGACATGGCATGAACATGTAATAACCATAATGGCATACTACTATAAGTATGTAATTGAAAATCAACAAGAGATTAATCAATATCACAAGAATATTCTCAAAGATAAAATAGGGTATCATACCCTAAACTTGTATTCATAACAAGTCAATGACACACAAATTCACCAATGCACAAAAATTGATAAAACTTATCAATGGAAATCACGAAAATTGGTGAAACACAAAATTCCAGAAATCATCACAAGAAATCCAGAAATCACAAGAAGGGGGGAGGCCTATCACAAGACAGGAGTATGAAAACTCACCAACACGTGTAACACAAGATGAGACGCTATCTCATGGAAGCTATCCATTAAATTTTGACACACGAACGGCCCGAAGACCATGGGTCGCTACCCCATTTCTATGTGATGGTGAAACATCACACAAGCGGGGTTTAGTCTCCCTCGTAGACAAAGAGACATCTCACAGTTGCTAGTCTAAATCACAAAAATGATCGTCATGATCATCAAGAAGTGTCAATTACACTAAGCTAGTAAATATAAGAGTTTAGCTTCATGTCCCATAACCACTAGCTTAACTTAAATATTTACGAACAAACTGTAGATCTTCACTAGGAAATTGTCACAAAAATGGTTCAATCGAACAAGTCCAAGAGCTAACCGACGAAGTGAACGCAAGCATTTCATAACACTCGTTTTACTAAGTCGTTTAAGTCGATTTCTCATCCGAGTGAAGTAAAGGCTTGTATATACTAGTAGATTGGAAATCAGTTTGAGAAAATGAACTTTTGATATTTAAAATAGTGTTGAAATCGCTTTGATAAAAGAGTTTTGATATTTACTACTAGTATTGAAACCTTCATATCTTTAAAGTGACAAGTCACAAAACGATTGTTGAAACAAATCGAATCACATAAATTCACATTCGAAGACGTGAGAAAAATCCAAAGAAATCAATTCCCAAAACCATCAAAGTAAGAAGTTCTGTTGAATGTTTTTCGGATAAGATCCCCTACGAAGGGGATAACCTTGAATCGATGGAAATTGAAATCTCGAGATAAATAGGCAAAAATAGGCAAAATAGAGCAGTTCACAGACTCCAGACGTCTGGGGTATATGCTCAGACGTCTGCAGCAAGTTTCAGGAACTTCCTGAAACAGACTCCAGACGTCTGAGCCTACCTGCAGACGTCTGGTGACGTGCTGAAATCGTTTTTCAGCCTAGTGGGAGAGCAAACTCTCACCCACACTTGCACCCGGTCGAGCAATGGAGTTCGGGGTTTTTGTCAATCGGTAATACGGCCCTATAGGCTCTTCGATTCACAACCAAAAACATGTTCACAATTGAAAGCAAGGAGTTTCAAAGTTTTGAATTCAAAACATCAAAAATTGAAATGTTCGCCAAAGCAATTCAAACCAAAAGCAATTGAACATGAAATAGTGTTAGGAATTCATACCTAACAATCAAAGATAATTATAGGCTAAGATGTGAGATAAAAATCTCACCTTTTCAGAAAAACAATGAAGAAGGAGCTTGAAAGCAAAGGGAGAATCAACCACTCTTCAACACAACCCAAATGAGCTTGAATCTATGCTCAAAAAGGAGAACATTCCCAAAGTTAGGTTTAGGAATTTCTGAAATTGATAAAAGAATGAGTTGGAGAAGAAGAGGAGGAGACTTACCAAAGCTTCTTCTATTAGTTTGGAGCTAGAACTTGATTTGTAAATGGAAACTAGGGTTTGGAGTTTTAATTTCCCATTCCACTCACCATTAATCTCTTTAGAACTGAAAAGTAGAAGGGGAGGGAGTGAATGAAGAGGGGGTTTCAGTTTTGAGTATTAAGTTAGACATAGGGCTGAACCCAAACCCAAACCCAAAGTGAAAAAGGTCAAATTTTTAGCTAGCTCCAAACATATCGAAGTTTATACTCAAAAAGGTTGCAAACGGCATTTTGAACTCAATGGAGGTGGTCTCGAGTCCTAATTTGACCGTATGCAAAAAGTAGCTTTTCGGACTAACATCCGACTAACGATAAAATATTTAAATAAACTATTTAAATATAAAATTGATAAATATGCAGGTTGTTACACTCATAAACTGACCGAGCACAACTAATCAATCAATAAATTATAATAATTAAATATTATCATTATTATTTTTCAAACAAACGCATCATGAATAACCTTATCAAAATTTAAAAATTATTCTTTTATATATCAAATATAATGCTAGGTAATTATTTATTTAGTAAATTTCGAAGTCAAGAAAATATTTTTATAGCACTAACAAATACGCACTCTCGTATTTATATATATAAACACACTCAACCTCATTCTGGGGTATTACTAACCCTATCTCTAATGAGCTTACCCTACAAGCTTAGGTACTCGCTCAACCAAAGCTCTGATACCATCTGTGGCGACCCACATTTACCGTTCAAAAGACGGATTATACATTTAATTTACAATATAAACAGAAGAGAAAAATATAATAAATACATAAGCAGTTCATGAAGCTGTTTTACAAAATATACATTTAATTTACATTGCACAATACATTAGAGTTATATTTTTAATAGAAATATCAAATAGTGCAGTGGAATAGTACTAGTAAATATGATCTTCAGCTCCGTCTTCATCTTTAAGAAATAAATGTCTGCGAAACACTCAAATACTCAAGCTTATCTAAGCGTAAAGGAAAACAATACAATCGAGTTAATACTAAAAATTCTTATGTAATTTAAATCAAAATCAGGTGAAATACGGGTGCAAATAACTTCATTTTGCTTCAAGAATTCACAAAAATAGTTTAGGAGTTCTTAAACACCTTTTAGAATCATTCGACAAAATTTCATACATTACCATGCTATAATAATTTTCACAAATTTCAAGCTACTAACTTCAAGTTTTTGATTTTTAGAATTATTAAATCCCTTAAATAAATATAGGTTCCATTATTAATTATTCTTCAAATAACTTACAAGAGTTTCAGAAAAGGTTTCAATTTAAATTTAACACCTTTATAAATTTCCAAAATCCCAATAATTCCATTTAAAGTACAAAGTACCCAAATATTATATAGTCAAATTTAATAAATATTTCAATACATAACCTATTCTTTTACTATACTAAACTTATAGAAAATTTTCAAAACATTTTAAATACACTTTTTAGAAATATACTTATTATTAAATTCAAATTTAAAATTTATAAATGAATTTCAAAACAATTTTTCGAAATTCGATTTAACCAAAATTTCCAATTTTAAATTCTTTATAACGTAGAAATTTCCCATTTTCAAATTTTTATAACATAGAAATTTCCAAAGTTTCAAAATTCAATTTATGAAAACTTCCTAGAGTTTTAAAAATTCAATTTACGAAAACCTTCCAATTAGCTCGACAGTAGTTAAATTTTTCAACAATACACTTCTGGCCATAGTAGTAAAACTATACATCCTAATAATTTCACATGTCAATATAGGATGTCCAGGGTTCCATACCATAATCCAATGTCCAAATAATCAATATGACAATTTATATAATGACGATGATAAATAGGGTGATAACAGGGATATCAAATCAATGAACAAACATACATCCAATCACAACATCATCCATCACAACATCATCCATATGCATCCATGAAATCAACATTTGAATCAACTAATTCAACCATATATCACAATAGTCATTAGTTATCAAATGTCGAACGTTTAACTAGCTATGATATCCAAATTTCAATGTCAATTAAAATGTCAATTTAAATTCTCTAACGGCGATCAATAATCGTATGCCACTTCATGAATCAGACTAACTAGTAGTAGAATTTTTAGTATTGCGTAAGTGGGTTAAGCACTCAACTTTTTAAACGAATCTGAAAATTTCACTAAAGCGAACAACAACGAATTCAGTTCCATAGCATAGCCAACTTTGATACGAATCCAATGCAAAAGACGACATCCAAATCCGACCTCGTATGAGAGATACAAATTAATTAACCTCATGTAATTAATTAATAAAAAAATAACTAAATTAAGTTTGTAATTAAATTTAATTACCATTTAAAAGATGATTCGCCGCTAATCATCTCGTTCATTCCCAGATCGTGATCTCGTTCATTGACATCCACCTTTTCACCCACTGCCGCCATCTCTTGCCACCATCGATCGCCATTTGATCACCGCAGCTAGCCACGACCTCGACAAGACCCACGCCGCCGACAAGGTTACGCCACCAAACTCCGACCTTGAGTAGCCCTCGATGTAACATATCCTATCTAGAGGCCCAAAGCTTAGCACTGCAAATGCTACACTCATCCATAGTATTAACTTCCGGCGACTAAATACGGCTATGTTAATGGTATCCATAATATCAGAAGCACATGAATATGAAACAAAATCACAGATTTCAAAAAACAATATCTTTGATTACATTTCCAAAGTATGTTCCACATTCAAATTACATAATCCCATAATCGTTTCCCAGGTTCAGATAAAATATAGTTATTACATAAATACGCCAAGAGTGACATATGACGATGCCCCCTTGGTTGACCAAAGTAATATATATACAATACAGCGGAATCAATCCAAAATATAACAGCAACTCCTAATTAGCTATCCGCCAGCCACCTGCTCGTCACCGGAAGCTTTATTCGCTAACCTACTAAAACCTGTAAACCTCAACCCTCAGCTTACTCAAATCAATTTTGAGCACCCGAGAGTTTAAGGAAAATAAACTTCGAGTCAGACATAAAACCTGGTGTGAATAATACTATACATCTCGGTTATCTAATATTAAGTGAGACCACGCCGCACAGCGGAACGGGTTTCCCCTCACTAATATCCTTTTTAAAACGTATCTTTTGCAAATTTTAATCCTGCAACAAAAACTGGTTATCTTTAAAGAAATATCATGTATATGTACATGTCAGTTATTGTATGTACTATCTGTCCATACACTGTAGTTTTGTTTGGCTAACTACTAACCCTTGGCTAACTCGGGCCTACCAGAAAACATAAAAATCTAACATTTTTTAGATACTCCTCTTTTGGACGGTCTGTCCTTACTCACTTCTCTAGGTCTAACTGATCCTAATGGTTTTGCGGGCTTACCAATAACCTATCTTTCCTTTTTAGATTTCTTTCTGTGTGTAACATAATTTTTGTCTTAATTGTGACAAAGCCCTACACACTAGAATTTTGGACTAAATTAGCTAGGGGCTAATAGCTATGAGTATAGGGCGCGACCCTACACTAGTCCTATCTGGTCTTCTAATCCAAGTCTTTTTCTTAGGGTTAACTACCCTTTAAATGTTTCCTTGAAAACCTTTTTAAAATGATTTAAACATTTAGATCATACATATACAAGGAAAATATACTCTTTACTTTACTCTAAGCTATTTGCCATGTTATATATCCTTTACCCAAAATAATGTTAATGAAATTATTAAGGATTTCCCATCCCTCCAAAATAAGTTAAAACCTTTTTTAACTTAAAAACACTTAGGCTATATTGCAAAAAACAACTCATTCCAAAATCTTTGTTTAAAACCTTTAAACAACCCTTTGGAAACCATTGAAAGTACCCCTTTCGATATAAGTAAACTACTTTACTCTATAACCTTAGGCCGAAAGGCCAAAACATACCTTTCTTCGAAACCATTCATATTTATCCTTTCGAAAGCATTGAAAAACATCTCATTCGAAAGCTTTAAAACCTTAGACATTCTATCTTTAAAACACTTAAACATTGCCTTTCGAAATCATTGGAAAACCTTTCCTTTTAGACTTTTCGAAACCATTGGGGAACCACCCCTTAGAAACCTTTCTTTAAACCTTTTGAAAGTATCAAAACATCAAGCCTTTCGAAAGCATTTGGGTTCAATTTATAACATGTGGAAACACCTTTCGAAACCACTAAAACTATCTCTATTGAAACCATTTTGGTTCTACTTTTTATAGAGCAAAAGGGTCTTTAAAAACATTTAAGTCGAATGCATCTCTTTCAAAAGCATTTCCTAAGTAAAGAAGTGATGGTGTCAAAACCATCCCTTCGAAGGCATTGGAGAAGCTACTTGATTTTAAAAACAAGATAACCCTTTCGAAACCAATCTGGGTCGAAATGTAAAAAGCGGCGGTCAGGGGCTTCGACCTAGTCGAAAACAGTTATTTAAAAACAAAGGCGCAATCTCTTAAAAACATTCTTTTTAAAATCATTGACCCAGTCGAAAGCAAACCAAGTCGAAAGCTATTCAGTCGAAAGCAAAGCATGCACATTTTCATTTAAAAGCAGAATAGTGCTTCAACCCCTTTGGAACCCATGGTTTTGACCCAATACCTTCCGCGTATATCCAATTCACTATGTACCAGGTATCTGATACCATATGCATTGGTTTTGATGGAGTCTGAGGTGGAGGTAAGGAGTCAGAAGCCTGGTGCTGAAAGCATTGAAACGGGAAAAAGCATGTTGATTTGACTTTTTAAATTAGTCCTTTGTACCTGCCTTGTTTGTCAAATTATGATTGGTTGAAAATTTTCTTTTCTAAAATTATTGCCGATTTTCATAAATAACAATTTAAATTATTTACAAAATACCCCTTCTCCGTTTTATAAATATATAAAACATTTAAGTCTCATACCTTAAATAATTTTATATATCCATTAAAACACTTAGGAAAATTCTACAAAAATTCCTTTAAATCATTTTTAATATTTTTCCAACATATATAAATTTTAGACCCCAAGCCAATATAATTTAACCGTAGTTAATTTTTAACCCAAAATAGCATTTTCTTCACTATAAATTCATATAAAATCCACATTAATTCAAAAAATTATGAAAATTGAAACATATTTCTAAATTATTGTTTATAATCTAAATTTAAATTCATAAGGCAATTGGATGTCATATAATAGGGCTTTCATATCAAAACATATCACAAAATCTATGTGAATTTGCATAAATCATCAACAACGTATAGATATACATTTTATCATCCAAAACATGTCAAGACATTTGCAAATAATTCGGATTTCATACTAAAAACCGAAAATCATTAAAAACTTGAGATGTAGTCATTATTCACCTTAGCTTTTTGATTAAAGATGTGAGATTTGTTCTTGATTAAGTGATTTGATTCTCCCTCTTGAATTCTTCTTCTTTGCTCTTCCTAATGGTGGCCGGCCTTAGCTCTATTTTATTTGTGAAAATAGAATGAATGTGTAGGGGTTTAGGGTATAAGGATATGCCTTGTTCCTATTTTTCTTTTGCATATTTCCTAACCTTTTATTCTCTTTTTATTCTTTAGTTCACTTGTTTAACATGGCATGGCTACCCCTTATTTAATCACAAATCTCAATCCATTAATTATCTTACATTATTTTATTTTATTTAACTAATTAAATATCCTAATAATGTTACTAAAACTATGGGGTGTTACAGACTCCCCTCCTTAATGAATTTCGTCCTCGAAATTACGATAAGGTACACATCAAAACAATCAAAGGTAAAACATACCATCAAACAAATCAGGATAAGCATTTCTCATCTTGTTCTCAGTCTCCTAAGTATAGTCTTTCTCGTCCTCACTCCACTAGACTTTAACTAATCTGACTGTCTTGTTCTTGAGCCTCTTCCCATCTCTTGCGACTATGCGAACTGGCTTTCTAACTATAGTCAAATTCGGCTCTATGAATAAGTCATCTAACACAGTCCGTGATATAGTAGTATCCGGATCTCGAATACACTTAAATGAGAAACATGGAAAACATCGTGGACTCCTGCCAAACTGCTCGATAACTCTACTCTATATGCGAGTTTCCCGATCCTCTCAATAATAGGAAATGGTCCAACGAACCTCGGTGCCAACTTCCTTGATTTCCCAAATCGAATCACACCCTTCATTGGCGACACCTTAATGAAAACATGCTCTCCAACAGAAATCCCAATAATTCCATTTAAAGTATAAAGTACCCAAATATTATATGGCCAAATTTAATAAAGATTTCTTTACAAAACCTTTTCTTTTATCATAATAACGTTATAGAAAATTTTGAAAACATTTAAATACAATTTTTATAAATATACTTATTATTAAATTCAAATTTAAATTTTATAAATGAATTTCAAAATAATTTTTCAAAAATTCGATTTAACCAAAATTACCAATTTTAAATTCTTTATAACGTAGAAATTTCCTATTTTTAAATTTTTATAACATAGAAATTTCCAAAGTATCAAAATTCAATTTAAACTTCCTAGAGTTTTAAAAATTCAATTTATAAAAATCTTCCAATTTGCTCAACGATATTTAAATTTTTCAACAATCACTTCAAGCACAACAGTAAAACTGTACATCCTAATAATTTCACGTGTCAGTATAGGATGTCTAAGGGTCCATACCACAATCCAACGTCCAAATAATCAATATGACAATTTATATAACGACGATGATAAACTGGGTGATAATAGGTGTATATCAAATCAATGAACGAACATACATCCAATCACAATATCATCCATTACAACATCATCCATAAGCATCTACAGAATCAACATTCAAATCAACCAATTCAACCATATATCACAACAGTCATTAGTTATCAAATATCGGTTGTGTAATTAGCTGTGATATCCGAATTTCAATATCAATTAAAATATCAATTTAAATTCAATTTAAATTCTCTAACAGCAATCAATAATCGTATGTCACTTCATGAATCGGTTTAACTTGCAGTAGAATTTTTAGTATTGCGTGAGTGGGTTTAAGCACTCACATTTTTAAACAAATCTAAAAATTTCACCGAAGTGAATAATAATGAATTCAATTCCTTAGCACATACAACTTCAATACGAGTCCAACGCAAAAGACGACATCCAAATCTAACCTCGTACGAGAGAGATACAAATTTATTAACCTCATGTAACAAATCGATAAAAAAAATAACTTAATTTAGTTTGTTATTAAATTTAATTACCATTTAAAAGACAATTAGCCGCAAATCACCTCATTCGTTCCCGGATCGCGATCTCGTTCGTCGGCATCCGCCTTTTCACCTACCGCTGCCATCTCCTGCAACCATCGGCCGCAGTTCGATCTCCGCAGCTAGCCCCGACCTTGACAAGATCCACACCTATGGCCTCTTCCATCATCTTGTCGTCGTTTATGTAAACGAACCCAATTTCCATTTTTTGTTCGTCCTCAAATGGCCGCCACCACCGACAAGGTTACGCCACCAAACTTCGTCCTTGAGTAGCCCTCGACCTCCTCTACCCTTTCTTTTCAGGCGTCGCCGCCTATAAATGATCAATGGCGACGAAATCGCCAACCCTAGTTGTGCCAATTTCGGCTAATTTTCGGTCGCCTCGCTCCTCCAATCGATGATCCAACCAGTCATCTTCTACATCTTGCTAAGATGAACACTTCTGTAGTTGGGCACTTCACCTAAATCGGCCTATAGTGACGCCGATTGACGATGGCCATTAGATGAAAGGGTTTTGTTTTGTTTAGGGTTGCGCAGAATGAAAAAGAGATGGGAAGACATTATATAGATTTTAACTTATTACCGTTTATCTAAAATCACGGACCTCAAACGTAACGTGCTCACCAATGTTTCTAGCCAAATACCCCTATTTCGGACTCAATGGAACTAGTTTCGGGATCTAATTCCATTGAATACAAAAGTTAACCCTTTGGTCGTTAAATTTATAAACTAAACACGACCTTCTAACTAAAAATCTACTGGTCAAAATATTTCGATGCTTATACTCATTCATGTTCGCTCGGACCATCCAGGCTCAATGAAAGTGGTCTCAAGTCCTAAAAAGTCTGTCTGCAAAAATTTAAGTTCTAGCTTATCGATAAAATCAACCAATCAATTTAATTATCCAAATAATTTCTAATTTAAAAGTTTTGAAAATATCTTATATTTCCATTTTAAAAATACGTTATAAAACCCAAGTTGTCCCATTAACAATTAATCTTCTTATTTAATTATTTCATTGTAATCCAATATTAGTATTTATATAACTTTAATATTCTTGGTTCTTATTAGATTTTAAATTGAATAGATTTTCCAAATCTCACAGTTAATTAATTTCCTTTTCAAATTAACTTATTTAAAACATGTTTTATCATACGACTTATTAATCAAAATTTCACTCCTCTTACTTTATAACTAAACAATCCCAACAATTTAATTCCGATTATATTCAATATTAAACTTTAAAACGAACTGTAATAATTTAAAAACTATTTTCTTTTGATAGAAATTCAAAATTCGCTATTGCTATTCCTGCTATTAATTTAATACAAACCAATATAAAAAATTTCAACTTTAATATAAGTTACAACTTTTATCTTATTGCAATCTGTTGTCATTTGAGAATTCAATTTAAGTTCGTAACTTCCATTCTAATAAAATTTTCAAAAATAAAATTATAATTTTTTTATTTCTAACCAATTTTATTCAACAATTATATTAAATTTAATATTTTTAGATGGTTAAAAATTACGGGTAGTTACAATCTCCCCCATTCAAAACTTTTCGTCCTCGAAAAGGAATGAAAACAAGAAATCTAACATATTGATATATTTTCCCCCCAAAATTATCAACTTATAAAACATTTAAACTTACTTAGTTTTATTATTTTACACAAATTTCTAAGTCTTATAATTTACGAAAAATTTTGGCAGCGCCTCCTTTGCGCGGCTGAGTCGGAAAAACTACAAACTGCCTCTACGGACCTAAACTAATCAAAAGAAAACAAAAGCCAACCGGCTCACCACATCAAGGGTAGAAATTCATCAACCAACCAATAATATAAATACATACCTATTTGTAGGGCAACAACTTTACTCATGAAATCAAAAGCATCATATTAATCTTTCTTCAATATACCTGAATTTTACTTACATAACCCAAATGAGAATTAAACACGACAAAGGATAAATACACTAGTTATCCATATCGTAAGCACAAGCAACGTAAACAATACACCATATCCAACAAGGCAATGTGATGCAACTAACAATAATGATGCAATTCTTCATGCAACTCTAATGTGATGTAAAAGCTACATGCAGCCAAAAATCATAACAATTACATGCAACATAAGAAACCATCTCATATTAATTGATATTTACTTACACAAAATTATTTCCATTTAATATTAAAATCATTAGTGAATCATTTTTTAAAACATCACTTAAGTTTCTCTACATTTTAACTCACGGTTATTTTTTTCAAATAGTGTCACTCATTTAATACTATATTGATTTATGAACCATTTCATAAAACATCTATTTAAGTTTATAAACATTCTACAAAACTTATTTTCGATACACTTACTTAAGTAAATAAATTCAGCTAAGTATAAAATAATTTAGGTTCGTAATAAATTATGATTATAAAAATAGAATTTTAAATTTTTGGTATTCATCTTTGATGAGGAACGAGGTATTTCAATATATCTTAAAAATTTGGCTTATAAAACATTTAAACTTACTCACTTGGTTTAAACATACTATATATGTACAATATTCACATAGTATTGTGCAAAGATTTTCCCCAAAAAGTTTAAAATAATCTTATAAATTTGTATCAAAACATTTTAAACAAACTTTAAAATAACATTACTTTAAATCCGATAATTTATTAAATTGAAACTAATAATATACTCAAACCTTACATTAAATTTTCTGTTTCAAATTAAGAGTATAAAATTCATATCTTTCATAATTAATTCATAAAATACTTATTTTCAAAATAATTATTCAAATCATGGAAAACATTTACTTAGGTTTATTATAAATTTAAATAGTGCATAAAATTTCAAATTACATATTATTACTTCAAAACCAAGTAAAATACTCCGAAAACTTTTCCTTTCCAAAATAGGTATTCAAATTTATTTTTTTACAAACATATTATACTATAACAATAACTTTCCAAATCATTATTCCGTAAAATTTTAAAACGGAAAAATTTATATATATTCTATTTATATAATATCTCTAAAAATTTTTTTTAAAGAAACTTATATAAATTTCATTTGCAAATCCATTTGCAAAATCAATAATCTTCCATATATCATTACTTTACAAAATTCATTTGTAAAATTCCTTACTTACCTAAGGTAAATTCATTTATAAATAACATTTAAAAATTCACAATACACATCCTTATAAATATGTGTAAAATATTTGAAAATAATTATTAACATCATTACTTATAGTAAAAAAGAGGCTATTTAAATTCTTATATCCATTATTTAAAATTTTTCTAGTTTAAAATAAAATACATTTTCAAACATTACTTATAAAACAATAGTTATTCATCTTTAAACATTGTTATACTAAATAATAATTCATTTCCAAATATTTTTGTGATTATTAATAATTAACTCCAAAACATTATTAATGAATAATAATTATTAACTTCAAACAATATTAGTTATTTAAATCACTTTTCACTATATTAAAATATTGGTAAATAACTTTTAAACCATATTAAATAAACAACTTTTTAAACATTTCGAAATGGTTTAGAAAAGAGAAATAAGTTTACATCAAAATACTTTTATACCTTGATGTCTTAACAAGTTTATCCTCATTCTTACGGACTTCAATCATACGTTGATCAAACACAGGACTAAAAATATCTATGTACTTAGTAGACTTGTTTCCACATCTAGTGAAAACACTTGAAAACCTTTCAAAACAAATATGGAAAATACCACTCCATAACCAATCATGGATCGCGTTACGCAATAGTTACGTCTCTATTCTAGAGAATCCATAGTAACTGTAGGCAATCTCTACCCCTTGATTTATGCCATGAAAAACCATGGATTGCAGTTACACAATGGTTACGTCGCTATCCTAGCGAATCCATAATAACTGTATGCAATATATGCCCGTCGATTTACACCATAAAAACCCTCATAGATTGTAGTTATGCAATAGTTACATCGCTATCCCATCGAATCCATCGTAACTGTAGGTATCACCCCCCTCGGTTTGCGCTATAAGGAAAACAAAAATCAAAGGAACTCATGAGTTTATGTCTGAACAACCTGCATCAAATTCAATTGAATTCACCGAGTGGATTTTAAAGTGGATCCAACTAGTGGATCTCCAATTTTCGATTTTCGTGGAGGGTACTTCTCCATATCTTCGATTTCAAAATATATCATACTATACATAGTACCATTTCATATCATAAACATTGTATATGTCATACTTACATAAATTCCATTTATATAAGATCGTTACTTTCCAAATTGAATACTTTTTCAAAATCAATAGTTTTTGAAATAACTTCATACTTATATAAAATCCTCTTTAAAAGAATTGAAAAATTCCTAATTGAATATTTTACAACATTAAAGGTCTTCAATAATCAATAGGTTTCAAAATATCACTTTAGTTTCATATTTATATAAAATCTCAAAATAATTTTTTTCCTTCTTCCCCAAAATCGATTACCATTCAACAATCATTATTTTCAAAATTGATAGTTTTCAAATATATAATAGAGACATTATACAAATCAAATTTTCTCTAAAATCGAATACTTTTCAAAAATCATTTTACAAACAAATAGAGTTTATAAAACATCAACTAAGTTCATAAACATTTCTTAAAGCACAATTTCATTATAGAACATTTCAAAACTTAATTTCAAACTTGTATAATACAAAATATTCTTATTCATTTTACTTAACAAGAATATCTAAAAGCATAAAATTTGTCTTAAATTATATTATCCTCTTAATTTGAGAGTTGCAAAGCTCAACATTTTATAATTTCACTAAAACACTTGGTTTCAATTCTTATCTCAATTTGAAAGTTCCCGATTATTCAAAATTGTCGAAAATTCCATTTCATTTCAATAATTGAAAATTACTAACCAATATCTCAAACAGATGCACAATCAAACTATCCTAATGCATACAGTACATACATCCATAATATCACTTAACAGGAGCTCGAGAACTAATCATCGAGTTTTATTTCAAATCATTTGAAATAAATATGTACATATATCTTATGTATACTAAATTTTACGTCAGGGATTTAAATCAAAATTCAATTACCAAAACAATTTCTTAACAAAGCTACTATAGTGGCATCCCCAACTAGAAACTCGAAAATGAACATTGACGATGCTGTAGTCATCACCGAAATTATTTCCCAACGACAAAAGTGAGTTCAGTACTTTCTACTACCTTTAAAATCCGTTGAAAACATTTGTACTCGTAAATATTTCCAAATAATATTAATATTATTTTCCAAATCTCATAAAACTAATTTTTAACCCCCCCCCGGAATTTAAGTTCTCAAATTCACAGTTTGAATTTATTTTTAGTTATAAACCATATTTATATAAGTCACTTCTTGAATAAAATCATTTCACAAGTGTAAACCTTTTGTTCAGATTAAAATAAACAACTTTTATAAAATTCAATTAAATTTTTACCCAAAATTGTCGCCGAACACTTTATAATGAAACTGTGAAACTAAATTCACAAGGTATTTGATTCAATGTTTTCAATAAATTAATATCTACCCATCCCATGTTGAAAAGGCAAATTACTTATAACTGGTTAAACAAAATTAAAAAATCAACTATCAATAGTCAATGCTTATAAACTGGCCGAATACAACTAATCAATCAATAAATGATAATAATTAAATATTATCATTATTATTTTCAACCAAACGCATTGTGAATAACCTTATCAAATTTTACAAATTATTCTTTTATATATCAAATGTAATACTAGGTAAAATTATTTATTTACTAAATTTTGAAACCAACCAAACATTTTTATAGCACTAACAAATACACGCTCTCGTGTGTATACACACACACACACATATACACTCTCTAACTCATTCTAGGGTATTGCTAACCCTATCTCAAATGAGTTTACCCTACAAGCTTAGGTGTTCGCTCAACCCAAGCTCTAATACCAACTGTGTTGACCCACCTTTTTGGACGATTCAAGTTGACAACAAATCACACATGTCCAACTCAAACCGTTCAAAAGATGGATTATCAATGGGTTTTATTCTAAAGAAATAAGAAGAACAAAATGCAGAATCTCATAGGGGAATGACAGTAAAGTTCATGAAGCTGTTTTACATAAGCAGTTATATTTTACAATATAATAGATACATTTAATTCACAATATAAATGGAAGAACAAAATATAATAAATACATAAACAGTTCATGAAGCTGTTTTACAAAATATACATTTAATTTACATTTTACAATATATCAGAGTTATATTTTTAACAGAAATATCAAATAGTGCAGCGGAAAAATACTAGTAAATACAGTCTTCAACTCCATCTTCATCTTCAGAAATAAATGTCTTCGAAACACTGAAATACTCAGGCTGACCTAAGCGTAAAGGAAAACAATACACTCGAGTCAGTACTAAAAATTCTTATGTAAGTTAAATCAAAATCAGGTGAATATGGGTGCAAATAACTTCATTTAGCTTCAAGAGTTCATAGAAAAAGTTTCAGAGTTCTTAAACACCTTTTAGAACCATTCAATAAAGTTTCATACATTTCCATGCAATTTAATAATTTTCATAAATTTCAAGCTACTAACTTCAAGGTTTGAATTTTTAAAATTATTAAATCACTAAAATAAATACAGGTTCCTTTATTGATTATTCTTCAAATAACTTACAGGAGTTTCAGAAAAGGTTTCAAGTTAAATTTAACACTTTTATAAATTTCCAAAATCCTAATAATTCCATTTAAAGTATAAAATCCCCAAATATTATACGGTCAAATTTAATAAAGATTTCTTTAAAAAACCTTTTCTTGTACTATAATAAAGTTACAGAAAATTTTCAAAACATTTAAATACACTTTTTAGAATATACTTATTATTAAATTCAAATTTAAAATTTATATATGAATTTCAAAATTATTTTTTGAAAATCCGATTTAACCAAAATTTCCATTAAATTCTTTATAACGTAGAAATTTACCGTTTTTAAATTATTATAACATAGAAATTTCCAAATTTTCAAAGTCCGCGGGCTTGGTCGGGTGGTGGGGTGATATGCCTCCTAAGTGAGGGGTTTGAGGTTCGAGTCCCACCTGGGAGGAGTGGGAGGAGATACACCTTTTCACATGGGAGGTTTAAGGTTCATTTCCCACCTCCTGCACCAAGTCAACTGAAAGGTCTGGCTAGCCTGGAATAGCGGTTGTGGCCGGCCAGCCGTATATTCCTTAGGTTCACTGATCAGGAATCGTATGTCGGTAGTGATTGACCAGGTTTCCCTAGTTCCAAAATTTTTTTTATGAAAACTTCTCAGAGTTTTGAAAATTCAATTTATGAAAACCTTCCAATTAGTTCAACGGTAGTTAAATTTTTCAACAATCGCTTCTGGCCACAGCAGTATAACTATACATCATAGTAATTTCACATGTCAATATAGGATGTCCAAGCGTTTATATCATAATCCAATGTCCAAATAACCAATTTGATAATTTATATAATGACGATGATAAACAGGGTGATAACAGGGATATATCAAATCAATGAACAAACATACATCTAATCACAACATCATACATAAGCATCCATACAATCAACATTCAAATCAACCAATTCACCCATATATCACAACGGTCATTAGTTATCAAATGTCGGGTGTTTAACTAGCTATGATATCCAACTTTCAATGTCAATTTAAATTCAATTTAAATTCTCTAACAACAATCAATAATCATTTGTCACTTCATAAATAGGATTAACTTGTAGTAGAATTTTTAGTATTGCGTGAGTTGGTTTAAGCACTCGCCTTTTTAAACAAATTTGAAATTTCACTGATGCGAACAACAACGAATTCAATTCCGTAGCGTAGACAACTTCGATACGAGTCCATGCAAAATACGACATCCAAATCCAACCTCGTACGAAAGAGTTAAGAATAATTAACCTCATGTAATTAGTTGATAAAAAATTACTTAATTAAGTTTGTAATTAAATTTAATTACCATTGAAAAGATAATTAGCCGCTAATCATCTCATTCGTTCCCAGATCGCGATTTCGTTCGTCGATATCCGCCTTTTTACCTACCGCTACCATCTCCTGTAACCGTCGACCGCCGCTCGATCACCGCAGCTAGCCCCAACATTGACAAGACCCACACCGCTGGCCTCTTGCATCATCTCGTCGCCGCTCGTGCAAGCGAACCCAATTTTCAATTTTCATTCATCCTCAAATTGCCGCCGTCGACAAGTTTACGGCACCAAACTCCGGCCTTGAGTAGCCTTTGATCTCCTCTACCTCTTCTCTTCAGGCACCGCTGCTTATAGATGATCAACGACGATGAAATCGCCAACCCAAGCAGCGCCAATCATAGCCAATTTCGATCGCCTCGCTCCTTCGATCAACGATCCAACCGGTCATCTTCTACATTTCACCAAGACGAACACTTTTGTAGTTGGGCTCTTCGCCTGAATTGGCATCTAGTGATGCCGATTGACGATGGCCGTTAGATGAGAGGGTTTGGTTTCGTTTGGTGTTTCGCAGAATGAAAGAGAGTGGGGAAGACATTATATTGATTTTAACTGATTATTGTTCATCTAAAATCACGGACCCCAAACGAGACGTGCTCACCAATGTTCCTAGCCAAATACTCTTAGACTCAATGGAACTAGTCTCAGGACACAATTCCATTGAAAACAAAAGTTAACCCTTTGGTCGTTAAATTTATGAACTGAACACGACTTTCTAACAAAAAATCTACTAGTCAAAATATTTCAATGCATATACTCATTAGTGTTTTCTTGGACCATCTAGACTCAATGAAAGTGGTCTCGAGTCCTAAAAAATCTGTCTTTGAAAATTTAAGTTCCAGCTTATCGATAAAATCAACTAATTAATTTTATTATCTGAACAATATCAAATTTAAAAGTTATGAAAAAATCTTATATTTTCCATTTTAAAAATACATTATAAAACCAAGTTGTTCCATTAACAATTGATCTTCTTATTTAGTTATTTCATTGTAATCCAATTTATGTATTTATATAACTTAAATATTCTCGTGTCTAATTAAACTTTAAACTGAATAGATTTTCCAAATCTCATAGTTAATTAGTTTCCTTTCCAAATTAACTTATTTAAAACATGTTTTATCATACGACTTATTAATCAAAATTTCACTTCTCTTACTTTATAACTAAACATTCCCAATAATTTAATTCGGATTATATTCAATACTAAACTTTAAAACGAACTGTAATAATTAAACAACTATTTTCTTTTGATAGAAATTCAACATTCGTTATTTCTATTCCTGCTATTAATTTAATACAAACCAATATCATAAATTTCAATTTTAATATAAGTTACAAATTTAATCTTATTACAATCTGTTGTCATTTAAGAATTCAATTTAAGTTGATAACTTCCATTCTAATAAAAATTTCATAAATAAAATTATAAGATTTTTTTATTTCTAACCAATTTTATTCAATAATTATATTAAATTTAATATTTCTAAATGGTTAAAAGTTACGAGGCATTACAAGAATCTCTTTGTTGCAAGGGTTGGATGGTTTGTCGAAGCTTTCTAAAGAAGAGTCCATTTCCTCCTTCTCTCCTTCTTGATTTCCTTCTTCTTCTACATCCATTTTGTCGGCTTCTTCCACTTCTTCTTATTGTATCTCTCGCTTTTCTTCCCATGCCAATCTTTCTTATTTTTCAACTAGAGTTTCATATGGTTCGAAATAAGGTGGAATGTGCATAAGTGAAATGTTGGCTTTGTCGAAAACTTTTCGAGGAAGAGTCGATTCTCCTCCTAAATCAATACCAAAATATATGAAAATTCTAGTAAGATACACACCACGATAGAGTGTGTTCTCATGTCTAGAAATTTTCTTTTGAACAAAGTCATCTAAGATGACTTGTGTCCAATTAATGTCATAGTTTAACTAAATGAAGAAAAGAGCTTTAAAGACTTTTCGAGTAGAGTTATTATAACTACCTATCCTCAGAGTGAAATTTTATTGCAAAATGAGACCTGTAAGTCTCAATTTTGATCAAAGATTTTTTTGTTTAAAATCAAATTCTTCGTCACCTTCGAAAATGTCATGAAAAAATTCATGATTTTGTTCATCAATTTGAAAAGTGGAGAGGTCAATTCTACTAGATTGGCAACCAAGTATGTGACCCAAAAGTTCACAATTTAAAAAAAATTGAGTGTCACTTATACTACTTCAAATTTGTCCCTCTTCTCCTTGAAAAAAAATTTCGTTCAAATTTGAGTAAACATTTTAACTAAATCCGGACATCACACAAAATCATTTTTAAAAGAGTCGACTAAACCAAGAATTTTATTTTGAAAGTAAAGATCTTTAAAACCGTAAGAGGAAAAATCGTCAAACTTCGCAAATTTTTCTGGAAAAACTTTTTCGGAAGTAGAATACTCCATGTGAGTATCAATGGCTTCTTTGTCATTGAGAAAAATCCTTTGGTTCTTATGGTTTTAGGAGTTTGACTCAAGGAAGGTATTTTTGAGTTATTGAAAAAGATAAGAGAATGAAGAAAATTTTGAATTTTGAAATAAAGTGAGTGAATGAATGGATAGAGATAGGATGAATTTATAGATAAATAACTGACATTATAGTTTTGAAAAGATGCCTATATTGGAATTAATGCAAAACAGGGGGAAATTCAAATTTTGAATTTGAAATGAAATTTCAAAATTCTTGCATGTATGTCGACATATAGGGTATTGAGATGTTGACATATGGGCTGTAAAATCCAAAATTAAAACCAATATAAAATATTCATATATATATATATATATATATATATATTCATAAACACAAACACACACTTATATGCAACTAATATTATTATTAATCTATATTTTATTCTTAAATTGAAATGAAGAAAGAAATGTAAAAATACCACTTTTGCTCCTTTCTTTTGATCTATTTTGATTAATCTACTATTGATATGAAACACATGTTTGCATCCTCAATATCTGGTTCATTGTCACTTGAAGTAGTATTTGAATTATCTAATGTTGCTGTATAAGCCCTCTTTATTTTTTTGGATGAATCAGTAACTGGCAAGATCCTTGATTTATTCTAATGCGGACAGTCTCTTTGCAGATGACCAAGTTCATCAGAGTTGAAATATCTAATTGCAGTTCCAGTTCCAGAAGTCTTATTTTAAGGTCTCTGAAAGTTGTTCAACATTCTATACTTTCGGAACTTTCTGAAATTTCTGGTCTTGAAAGGAATTTCTTCATCGTTGTCATTTGCTGAATCCTGATCGTCGACTATTGCATTAAAAGTGATGAATTTCTTTTCTGTTGCTTTGCTTTCTCTTCTACCCTACAATAGTGCTTCATAGGACATCAAATTGCCTACTAACTCTTCAATTCTTAGAGTACTAATGTCATTAGCCTCATCCATTGCTAGTGTCTTTTGACCCACTCTAAAGAGGGTGGATTAAGGATTTTTCTAACTTAATCTACTTTAGAAATTTTTTAACTATGCTACTAAAAAATGCACTATATCTTGAAATCTATAATACATTACCGAAATAGAGACTCATTTGGATTCATTTAAAACAACTGAAGCTGATTAGTTAACATGAAAATTTTAGTACGTTTAACTTTACTAGTGCCCTCATAATTCGAAGCCCCATCTTATTACAAATCTTTTCTTCATTTATAGTCAAGGAGTAAGAAAACCGAACACTCATTGGCCTAGTATACCAAGTCCAAACTATCAATTTGAATTTCTCAATATTCCACGTTTCCGAAACGGATCCTATCAAATATTTTACATTTTCTATGATCATCTCTATTTTAGGTATTCGGGGAATCCTCCTTAATAGACGAAATATTCCTATTATGTCAATGCCAATTGAATCAATATTATTAGCTGTCAATTCGAACCATGTGTAACTTGCAATGTTCTCCAAATTTCAAATGCAGACTTACAAATAGAGACTCTTTTAAACTCATTTATATCCAACTATCAAAATAAAATTTTCATGGCTATAGAATTATTCCGTGCAAGTGCCTTTTGGTCAGCAGTCTATTGTGAAGTTAGTCTGGGGTTCTGTCTACTCATTCTATGTAATATTTCAAATATCTAAACCATTAGTCTGTAAATAAATCTTCATCCTATATGACCAATAAGTGTAATTACTGCCACTATAAAGTGGGGGTCTAGCAGTAGATTATCCTTCAACAAAAGTGTTAACAAGTGTACTAACAGTGTTGCTAGCTATTTAAACTTTTCAAAAACCAAATTATGAGTCTTTTAAAAACCTAGCGCTCTGATACCGAATTTGGGTTGCGGAATTATGGATCTTAAGGATAATTAAACACTAGAGGGGGTGAGTAGTGTTTTCTAACTTATGTAAATCTTTTTAAATTTCTTTCAAGTTAAATTTTAAATCATAGATTAACAACATAGAATTATACTATCAAACACTCATGGATGCAATTACAGATAAAAATAAAAGTAGTAAAGCAAAGTAAAGATTTAGAGCGATGACACTAGGGATTTTTTACTGGTTTGGATTTCTCCTACACCTAGTCTCATACAATTGCTTGCACGGAATTATTTTCAAATGCCAATCTTTAAACGAGCAGAAGGCAAACCCAAATACAATCTTGATTTCGAGGCTACAAGACATACCCTAATAAATTTCCATGCTCAGGGTAGACTCACTTGATTTGAAAAGGATACAAGCACACCTACTAGATTTCTGGGCCACTAAGCATACCTGTAACGACCCGGCATTCATTCCACAGAATGACGCATCATTAATAAGAAAGAAAGGGATAGAAAAGAGAAAAGAAGAGAAGAGAGAAAGAAACAATAACAGATACTCACAGCGGAACGAATGAAATATAATATAACACATAAGATATTACATAGTATCATATACATCAGAGTTACACAGATTATACATAACATACTAGACAGTTATAAACATCTGTCTAGTTATTACAACTTAATACAATACAGAGATCAATACAAAGATCAACACAGTGGAACTACTATCTATATCGACAACGCTGAAGCCTCCTGCTCCATTGATCCTCCACAATTCGTCAAAGCTAACCTGAATCCCTTGGCTACTCGTAAAAATTTGAGTACCCAAGAGTTTATAAAACAGAAATAAACACTTGGGTCAGACATGGGTCTGGTGTGAGTAACAGGTTAAACTTGCTTAACTTCAAAACCTTTTGAAAACAAAGGTATCACGTAAGACTTCCCACACATAAACATGGAAAAGTTTTTACCTTACGCTAACCAAAACATTGATAGGAAATCCAGTTATATTATAATAGGTCTAGGGTTTTCAAATAAGTATTCACATAGCCGAAATTGTTACATTCATTAAATTCCAGCATACATAGGTATACAATCAAGTCCGTTATCACTTATTGGAAGTTGGATTCCATACAATGGCAGGGCTACCGGGGTACCGACCGTCACAGTACGTGGCCTAGATCACCGTACCGAGGATTACTCCCAATCCCCTGCAACACAAGGCCGGAACATCCCTTACTGGATAATTCCCGCACAAGATACCCCACGGTTGTCATGATCAACCGCACACTAAACCGAATAATAAGGAACATCTAGACAGAGGTAATCTTGTCCTACTTGGGTGCTACCCACTAACCTTGCTGCACCTCCCCTGTTTTAGCCATTCCCGGTTTGTGAGGCTTGAGGCTACGATTACCTTTAAATAGAACACATCTATCTTAGAATGCTCATCGTCCACCTGACGATGTGCTGAAAGCATTCAATCCATACAAGTTCGTTCCGGGTTCGAACGAAACCGAAGGCATTATCTCGTTACACTCATTTTGGAATCACCCTCAGAGTTAACGACAATAACCCTTGCACTCTGAATCTTCATCTTCACTTGAGATTCACGACCTATCGTTATTTGGATCGATGTGGTATTCGAATATCCAAATCTGGAAACCCGATCCCGGTCTCATCGAAATCCAAAATGCATCTTTTAAGGCCAAGTTGTTTTAAAGTTAAAACAATTCAATTCATTATCTATATTCACATAGATAGATAATTTACAATATCACAATAGATAATCAACATTATCAATATAATCATATAATCCATATTACCATCACAATTCAACTAAAACATCCATATCACACAGCATATATCTCATCAGAGATATCAAACAATGCAAAGCATTCAATATTATTCATCCATTCATAAGTAATGATTTATACCATCTTTAATTAATTTAAAGTGAATTAAATTAATTACTTCATTCTATAAATCCTGCTTACTTAACCATTAATTAATTTCTAATCAATTAATTATCCCCTAATTACCCTTTTAATTGCATTTAGGTAATTTATCCTTTAATTAATTACTCAAATTAATTATCCTTAACCATTTATAGTAATTAACCTTTAATTACTTCATTAATTAATTAACTATAATTAATTTAATCAACTAAAATTAATTACATTAATCCTTAATTAATTACATTAATTAATCACTTCATTTATTAATTATTTCTTAATTAATCAATTCTTAATTACATCATTAATTATATTAATTTATGATCTTAAATTACATTTTTCTAATTAAATTAATTACATTAAGTAATTAACATTTAATTAAACCACATTTATTAATCACTCTTGATTAATCTCATTCAGTAATTAACTACTCTTAATTACTTCTTTAAATAAATTAATTACTCCTTAATTAATTTCTTACTTAATATCCTTGAATAATTTCCAAGTAATTAAACTCAAATTACTTCCATTAATACATCACCATTCAATTAATTACTTCCAGTAATTATCTATTATTTACTTCCCTAAATAATCATACCTTATTAATTACATTAAGTAATTATTTATCAAATCATCCATTTATTATTCTAAATTAACTTAAACTAATCAAATTAACTTAATTAATTACAATGAGTAATTAATTTCTTAATTACTTCCATTAAGTAATTCATTTAAACAATTTTCACAAATGATTATCCTTAAATTAATTAGTCTAATTAATTATTAAAATTAATCACATTATTTAATTATTTAATAATCCTTAGTTAATGATCTTCATTAACAATTATTTAATTACTTTTCTTAAGTAATTAACTTAGATTAACCATTATTAATTTCAAATTAATAAATCTTAATAACCAATTAATCTCTAATTAAGTGTTAACCATAACTTAATTAATCTTTAATTACTTTATTAATTAATTCTTAATCATTAATTAATATTCTAATTTATAATCCTTAATTACAAATTAATTATTCTATTTAATTAATCTTAAACCTTAATTAAGTTAATTTAAATCCTTAATTACAAATTAATTATCCCAAATCTTTAATTAATTGAATTAATTAATTATCCATATTAATTTACCTTATTAATTTAATTTATCACAAACCATTAAGTCTTTGTAAAAACATTTCCTTATTAATGATAATTATCATTCAAAACACCTTTGGAAACATTTAACTTTCAAATTTACTTTTAAATCCCATTTTAAATAGGAGATTTAAAATGATTAAAAGAAAATTTAACTATTACAAAGTTTAAAATCCATTTACACACTCTTAAAATCATATGTTGAAGAAATACTCATCTTATAAAAGAACTTAAAGAATTTAAAACAAATTTATTTTTAAATTCTAACCATTTAATATACATTTAAACAATTAAAGTTATTAAACAATTTAATTTTAAAAAAACTTTCTTTTATTTCAAATCTGAGATACAGATTTAAATTTGATTCCAGATTAAACTTAGATTTAAAATTCTGTTTAAATATTGCTTTAGAAATTTAAATTCAGTTTAAAACTTAAACAGACAGGTTTTAAAACCTGGCAACATCTATTGAACTCGAACCCCACCCTAAATTACTTCGAGTCACTTACCCTAAAACCTCGAGTCTCCCTCGAAACAACTCGAACCAAACGCGAGTATGCTTCTTCCCCAAAACAGCTGGCACACCAACTTCCTCATGCACCTGCACCAACGCTGCAACCATCTCCGACCTTCCGCGACGACACTCGCAAGTCAGCGACCATCACCCAATACCATTCCGACCAACACATCGATAGCAGAAACCCCAAATCAAAATCGAGCATCGCGCTCGAAACTGGAAGCAAATGTCGAACTGGAATTTGCTTCAAACACCACGTTCCGATCACCTGAGAAGCTTCTCCTCCGGCCTCGAACTCCCCTATACTCCATCTATCACCAGCTTGAAACATGAAGAACTCGATTGCCTCAAGGAACTTCGGCGATCAAATTTACTGATGAACAGAAAACTAGGTTTATAATATTTGATTCAAAAACACAATCGCCCCAAAGCTTTAATCCACCTACTACTATTTTTCCCTGCAACTTCGATCAACTCTCTATCACCAGAGAAAACCATGGCCACCCCGACCTGCTAGGTTGACAGTTCCAACCCAAAACTCCAATTCTAGACAAACCAGAAATGCTCTTCCAATTCCAAACTAAAAATTCTGATTTTAGTTTTAAAATTCAAGTTTTTGTTTAAGTAATCGATTTATACTCCTAATTCACGAATTCAGGATTTTTAAAATTTTACTTATATAAAGTTCCTTTGTTATTTATTCCATTCCAAAGTCATTAACAAGTTTATTTACCTAAATAAAATTTTAGACTTTAATTTATGATACACTAACACGTTTTGTTTGAAATTTGCATCTAAACATGGATTTGATCATGAGTTCATGAATTTTGAATCAGATCCTTAAGTTTGGAATCTAGAACAGGGAAGAATAAATCAACAGCAAGCATGCATTCAAAACCCATACATATATACAAACAATTTCATCATATTCATCCACACACAAATCAAGATTATCTCAGGAAACAATTCAAACAACCATATTTACTTAAGTTTATTTTAAATAAAGATGTTACTCACCTCCATAAAGATGAACAGAGCATCTAATTGTTAACAGCATACACACTATAAACATTCATGTCAGATTCTCACTTATACATGCAATACTTATTCATTTCAACCATACTAGCATGTAACCATATTTTACTTTAAGTTTTTAAAAGTTACTCACCTCCATAAAGATGAACAGAGCTTTGAAATAGAAGCTTGAAAACTGGAATTTGATAAAAATGCTTGAGCCTGGAAATTTGAATTGCTGAAGAATGCATGCTACTGGAACTTTAAGTTGTTGAGATGATTTCAGATTTTATTTCCAGGTTGAAAAGAAAATGCAGGCAGACTTTTGAATTTCTGGTTGAAGAAGATTTACAGGCTTTGATTTCAGATTGAAGAAAATGCAGTGGCTTTTGTCTCTGGTTTGAAGAATTTTATTTACAGGTTTATGATTTGAAAATGAATTACAAGTTGTTGATTTTTGATAATTTCTGGTTTGAGGAGTTTTTGGATTACTGATTATCAGATTTGTATTAGAGAATTTGTTTGAGTTTCTCTTCTTTTGAAAAGGAAAATAGAAAGGAATGAAGTGAAGAAATGCAAATGTATATATATAAGTAAATTTGTGATTTATTAAAAATAAAGAAAATAAAAATAAAATATGACACTTGTCAATTTTATTCACTTATCAATTAACACTTGTTAAAATGAGACCTTAAGAAATTAACACTTGTCTTTTAAGTACTTTTTCATATTTTTATTTATTTTAAAGGTAATTAAAAGTCTTTTTCTTAATTTATTAAATACTTATCTATATATATAATTACTTTTTAAAGAAACAAAACTAATTTATATTTATAAATAAAAGTTTATACAAATATTCTAAAATCCAAAAGAATTTAAATATCTATTCTTTTGAATTTCAACTTTAAATTCAAATTCAAATCAAATTAAATCCTAAGATTCAATTTAAAAATTAAGTTATATATATATACATATATAACTATTTATTCAATTTAAAATAACAATTCCATAGTCTTTAAAATCCATTCATATTTATAAAAATAATACATTATACTTATTATTTAAAAAATAACATATTTGATAATTTAAATAATTTTTTATAAGAGATTATATTATCAAGTAATATTTTAAAAAGAAATAAAACAAACCTCTTTGTTAATCTTATTTATATTTAAGCTTAAGTTAAAATATATCTTAAACAATTTAAACATTTACCCAAAGTATTTTAAAACTATAAGGTTATTTATTTAAATAACTTTGAAAAGTTCATATTAAATTAAATCTAAATTTCCAATTTACCAAAGCTTTTCTATTTACAATATATACACACATATATATATACATTATAAATAGAAATCATTTTATTAGTTTTTAAAAGATAAAATTCACTAATTAAATATTTATTTAATTAGATTATTAAATCAATTCAAATTTTATTGTCAAAGATTATCAATATCAATTAAATTATTTAACAGATTATTAAATTGATATTGCTCAAATTTCCGGGATATCACAATACCCGCTTGATTTGGACGGATTACAAGCACACCCAAGCAAATACAAATAAAGTTGATAGTTTTTCCAAAGATAATTTCTTGAACTTTGGATACAATGGATTCTATAGCCTCTTGGACAACACTTTGATCTTTGGATTTAGAGAGTGATGTTTCCAAATTAGTAAGAAAGTAGCATTAAATCAATGCAAAGAAGTATGAATTGATCCTACATGATTCTGAAGAGAGTTGAATATATTTTTCAATGGAATTTTCAAGGGAGCAAGAGGAGGGAAGAAAATAAGTAATTAGTTATCAAAAAATTAGCCTGCACTTCTCTTTATATAGTAAATGAACAGATGTGTCCATTCACGAAGAGTTGTGAGGAATAAACACTTCATTTCAAAATTTGAAAAGCCAATTGGAGGCATGGATGTCGACGTATCCAAAGCATGTATGTTGACATATGCTTGTATATTTTAAAACCTATTTTTTTAAATTGTTTTAAAAATCCTATACTTTGTAAAATAATTTCATACTCTGTAAAGTAATTTGATACTTTGTAAAATAGTTTGAACATAGTTTATAAATATTTTGAACTTAGAAAAACTTTTATAAAATATTTTGAGATATATTTTGGTTAAAAATATAAAAAATTAGAAAATTAGAGATAGAGATCGAAGATTGCCATCAAGGACTTTAATAATATAAGCTATGACTCTATACACTATATTATAACCTTGAGATGTTCATATCTTGGTCTTTCTACTAATGAGCCTTCATGTTTATCTTTTGAGTCTTTATAATGTACTGTTTTCAATTCTATAATTGTGTATGGTTGTTATCATCAAAATCAATAACAGAGGTATTACCATGGTAAACTAGCATGAGAAACTCAAATCATATAGATTTTTAATGTTTTAAAATCTTTCAAAAATAAAGGTATCTTGTAACGACCCGTAATTTTAGATAATTAAAAATTTGTTAATTTAATAAAGTTTTGTAATTTAATGTTGGAAGAAATAAAAATTTGTGATTTAATAATAAAGAATACAACTAAAATAAAGTAAAATGGTATTAATTTAAGGTAACCTATAATTGCTTTGAAAGTGATTCTAATTAATTAAAATGATTAAAAGTTATAATTGGGTACAGATTGTAAATAAATTATAGTAATGTATGTATTAATTGATAATTGGATTAAAGAAAAAATTGATAATTTAAAGGATGTATTAATTAATGAAATAATGTGTAATAAATAGAAATTGGATAGAATTAGTATGGTGTAAGTGGCTATAACTTTTGTTGTAAATAATAAACTTACAAATGTGATTAAATATAGAAATGATGACAATTGTTATTTGTTTCCAATTCATTTAATCAATTGCAATTGAATGTCATTAAATGTTACATTAATGTGAGTTAAGACAATAACTGTAAATTGTGAATGTGACAAAATGAATAGGAATGTTAATTATATTCATAAGGTAGTAATTGATTTAATAAAAGAGTGAAAGCAAGATAAATAAATTAATTAGGATTTCAAATTTTAATTAATGTGTAAAATTGACAAAAAAATTCAATATAATGGAAATATAGTAGTCAATACCAATAAAAGATGGAAATTGTAGCATATTAGTGAAATAAGATATCAACAAATATTAACTATGTTATTAGAGTAATAATTGATTGAATATAAAGATTGAAATCAAATTAAATCAATTTATTGGAATTAAATTTTAATTAATTGGATTTATTGCAGTTGAAACTGGACACTATATTTAGGAGAATAATTAACACTAAATTGATATATAAATTTGCTTTAGTTCTAATAAATGTCCAAGTAACCTAAAATGATGAAATTTGTTAGTTTATAAATATTGAATTAAAAAGTGATTTAATTAATTTAATATTAATTTATTTAATTAAAGTGAAAATAGCCATTTTGGCCACTGTCTCGGATTTCGATGAAACCAGTTTCATCAGATCCGTAACGGTGAATTATTGTAGGATTTCATGTTTCGTAGCGATCAGACTTGTCGTTTGATCGTACAGACTCGAAACGCCTAGAAATCAATTTAATTGAAATCAATTTGAAATAAGCTGATTTTAAGCTAACCTCTACATACGATGAAATTAGGACTTGAAACCTATTCCATTGAGTTCAGAAATATCGAAAACATTTACTTTGATATATGGGATGACCTGTTTCCGTTCCGGAAGCAGAACGGGCTTTTCGGGTCGTATTGGTCGTTCAAATCTATTCGGATGTTTATTCATTTCTTATCGGGCTTCGTTATTATGTATAGTCTTGTTCTTAACCCTAGCAGCCTTTCTATTTCTTATTCCAGTGTCCTGTACATACTTCTCCCATCAGCTTTTCCTTCTTCCTAATGGCTACAGATACAAACCCTAATTCGATCTCCAAACAAATTTCAAAAATTAAAACTTCTCAAAATTATATCGAATTATATACCGATTTGAAGCTCTTGATGAGCGCAAGTCAAATTTGCAGTCTGTTTTTCGATTTGAAATTCCGTGTGGCCAGAAACTAATGATTTATTCTCGGTCGTTCATGAGTGGTCGATGAGGTTGGACGGTGGATCTTCGTCAATGAGGCGATCAGGTAGTGCAGTGTTGTAGGGGTTGATGAGCAGCACGCATCTGTACGGTTAGTTTGTCGAGATGGTCATCGGAATCGCCACAGTTAGTTGGAATACGTTGGCGGCGATAGCAAAACTCTTGAAGCCGGAGGTGGCCGGTCGCTGGTGGTGGGGTCGGCGTGAGGAGGCTGTCGTGGTGTCGAAGTCAGACTATGGAGGCGAGGCGCGTGGATGTGGCATGCGATCGGGAATTTGGGTGGCGGCTGTACCTGCGTGCACACGTTCGAGAAATGCTAGGGTTTCGTTCACATATTGATGATGGTGACATGGCATGGTATTCTGTTTATTCTATTTTACTTAAATTTATATAAATTTAAATTTCTGAATGTTCTAACTCACATAACTTTTGCATACGAGGTCCGATTCACTCGCGGTTTGTTCTGCTGGGATCGTATCGAAATTTCGGACACTTTGATGGTAGTTTGGACTAATTCTGAGACTGTTTGAATTTGGGCCCTAAATTGGATTTCAATTCAATTTGAAATTGAAGGTGAGTGTTTTGACCCACTCACAACTACTAGATTTTCTTATGTTAGTTAAATTAAATTTATGATGTGATTTGAAATTTATTGATTACTGTTTGGGATGTTAAATTGTCATTCTAGTTAAATTTTGACTGTTATTGCATTTAATTGTCGTTTAATTTAATATTGAATTTTTAATTTGTCAATTTATACTTGTATTGATCGTCAGTTATCTATTAATGTTTATTGATTGATTTTGATGATGATTGTGATGTATGTTTGATGGTTGATATTTGATGACTGGATGTTGTATTTTATATTGTTATAATATTTCAAGTTCCCTATGGGTTAAAATGATACATACCCGAACGATCTATAGATTAGGAAAAATCGTTATGGGTTGTAATGATAGACTCGAGCGATTTTATAGATTTTTATTTAATTCGGGATTGCAGTTTGAAATGATATATAACCGTAAAATTGTAAATTGCGAATTGAAATGATAAATATCCGTATCACTTGACCATAGGGTAGAAAATTATATACGGATACCGGATTGGTTAAATTAAATGATTTTTAATTCTTTAAAATTTTGAATTCAGTTAACTGATATTTTTGAATAGAAATTGATTTATATATACTGAATTATTTTCGATAATCCGAGCATTAATGCTGAAATTGGAATTGATTTAATGAATTGTTTAAAGGATTTAAATTGGAATTTCAAGTTGAAGTGTCAAATATAAATGAAGTTATCGGAATTGAGTTATTGAAAATGTTTGGATATAACTTTGAAATCTATTTAAACTAATTAAAACTATTTTATCAATTTAATTTTTTTATCAATTTAAACTATTTTAATTTATTTTAATCTATTATAACCTATTTAATACAGTTTGATCTATTTTACCTATTTTAAACTAATTAAACTTATTTAATTTATTTTAAATCCATTTAATATAATTTAAATCTATTTAATCTATTTTAAAATTTATTTAATCTATTTAAAAATCTACTTAATATAATTTAAATCTATTAATATATATTTAATCTATTTAAATCATTTCAACTAATTAAATAAAATTATATCTATTTAAAATATTTTTACCATTTAAACTATTTTAAAACTATATAAATTATTTATAATTACCTAAACTATTTTCTAAAATTTCAGACTGTGTAAAGTTGAAGTATTTATATCTAAATCCTTAATGATGATACAACCTAAGTTGGAATTTGGAATTGACACCTTTTGTGAAATGACATATTTGAGTGAATAAGATGATTTCGAAATGGAGAATTAATTAACAGAACTTATCGATAAATTTCGAAGTGAATGGATTTCAAAAGCAAATATGATTTGGAAGTGAATATGATTTTGACAGTGAATATAGTTTTGAAAGTGAATATGATTTCGAAAGAGATATGATTTGAAATCGAATATGATATTTTGATATTAATTGTGAATTGACTTTTTGAAATACAAAAGAACCATCCGGTGTGAAATAAGTGTTTGGTTGTTAAAGAGACCAGGATCAGATATTGTCATACTCTCTGCCAATACCGAAAACCACTTTAACAACTTTGTACGTGGTGGAGATTCCAGAAATGAAGTAGGATGGTTTGGCGAACGATTCTGTATGAGGTACTTACATGACCCTGACTCCCGTGAGTCAGCATAAATGTGACTAAAACAGGAGCTATATCGGGCCAAGTGAGGTCATTCCTCCTATCGGGCACATTTCTTCGATATTATATTTTGATTTTGTGATTGATTTGGTGGCCACCCCTTGATATTGGTTATGGGAGTGTGTCAGAGGTGGGCGGTAGTAGCTGCTATGCGTTACCACCGGTCCGGGAGTGCTATTGGTATATCTACCATGGCATTGCCTCAAGTGCCATGTTCACATGCCCTAGCGCGCCTTGTACGAGTTTGGTTTGTACCATACCTATGGAGTGCCCTCTGATAGCCTCTAGTTTACGGAGGAGTTACGGTACTGTATAGACTATAGGAATATATAAAATGTGTTAAAAGGGATATGGGTAACGCCTTAACGCTATTTTAATACTTTTACTTTACTGTAGACATATTATAATAGCGTATTGTACTATATAGTAGATAGTTTAACAGATTCTTAGGAGATGTAAATCCCGAACATCTCTTAAGTTATTGCACTCAAGTTAGACACTGGATAGGAGATGTCAAACCCCGTAAACATCTCTGACGCCGTCACACTCATATTTACCGTTGATTTAACTTACATAAGATCTTTTAGTTCTGACTCGAGTTTTTTGTCTTTTCAATTCGCTCGAGTCAGCCTGAGCATTTCAGGGTTGAAGACCTTATTTCTGGAGGAGGAAGACGAAGATTTGTACTATTATTATTTATGATATGTATTCCACAGCTTCATGTTGTTCCGCTGCATTCATTTATTTATTTATTCCCATTTTATGTAACTCTGATTTTTTTGTGTTGTAAAAGAAAAATCAAATGTATTTAAAGAAACAACTTCATGAACTGTTATTTGATTATTATATTTTGTCATTCCGCTGTGAAATTTTGTATTTGTTTTATTTCTTTCTCTTTTTCTTATTTACCCATAACGATCCGCCCTTATGAATGGTTTGAGTCTGGCATGCATGTCTGCTTAAAACGTACAAAAAGGCAGGTCGTTACAGTTGGTATCGGAGCTTTTGTTTAGCGATAACCTTAGCTTTGTGGGGTCTGCCTCATATTAAATAGGGTAGTAATACCCTAGAATGAGTCGCTGAGTGTATATATATGAGAGAGCGTATTTGTTAGTGTTATAAAAATGTTTTTATATTGTGTTAATTTGTTCCGTTTTGTATTTATAAATTCTGGTTGGTGCATAGGACGCTATGACATCGATAGGGATTTCTAAACACTTAATAGGGTAGACCGATACAATATTTGTTTTGAAATGTAGGTAAATGAAATAATTTTGCCTATTATATATGAGGCAATACCAACTAGGATACTAGTAGTTGCATGATCCGGACTGATGTTGGGCATAGCAGCTACTACCCCAACACCACGAAACAACACTCCCAAAATCGAGGGGTGCACCCAAATCGAATCACAAAAGCAATAGACATGGTAACAAAGAAGTGTGTCCGCTAGAGGTGGCGAACCTCAATGGCCCGACGCGGCTCCTGTTTTAGTCATGTCAGGGGTCATCCAAAATCGTTCTCTTTCTTCAAATCAACACGTTCACCAAAACCATCCACTTCATTCTGGATCAACACTCCGCGTGTATTAGTTATTAAAGTGGTTTTCGGTATCGACAGAGAGTATGTCCATATCCGATCCCGGTCTCTTTAATAACTACGTATTATTACACCGGTGGCTCTTTTACATTTTCAAATCGATTCATAATTGATATCAAAATATCATATTCGCTTCAAAACCAAATCCATTTCAAATATCATCATATCTATTCAAGATGTAAGATTCCGTTTCAAAATCATTTTTCGCCTCAATATCTCATTTCGATTTCAAAATCATTTTTCGCCTCAATATCTCATTTCGATTTCAAAATCATTTTTTGCCTCAAAATCTCATTTCGATTTCAAAATCATTTTTCGCCTCAAAATCTCATTTCGATTTCAAATCATTTTTCGCCTCAATATCTCATTTCGATTTCAAAATCATTTTTCGCCTCAATATCTCATTTCGATTTCAAAATCATTTTTCGCCTCAAAATCTCATTTCGATTTCAAAATCATTTTTTGCCTCAAAATCTCATTTCGATTTCAAATCATTTTTCGCCTCAATATCTCATTTCGATTTCAAAATCATTTTTCGCCTCAATATCTCATTTCGATTTCAAAATCATTTTTCGCCTCAAATTCCACAAAACGATTCACATAAACTCGAATTCCAAAATTTAAAATTTAATCAAATCTCAAATCATCAATTTCAACTCGATTCGGCTTCTCAATAAAACCATTTCAAATTATCAATTTCAAATACATATTTGAACCACAAAATAAACAATTTCACTTCCAATATATTTCGAAACTTTAAATATTTCACATTTCAAAATAGTTCATATATTTATATAAGAATATAAGATTCGCTTTAAAACCATTTCGTATTCAAATTAGAATATTCTTCAAATTAAACATTCGTATTAAGTAGTTTACTTAATTTCTGGAACAATTCCAATTCAATAAACTTAGATTAATATTCGGATTTCAAGAATTCATTTAAGTATTATATTCCAAATCAATTTCAGTTCAAATCCGATTCAAATCAATTTTATCTTCAAATTTAATTCAATAGTTTCAATTTAGTCCAATTCACAAATTTCTTTGAATTTCAATTAAATTCCAAATTAATTAAATCTCAATTTCAAATTAATTTTCAATTCCAAACTCAAACTTGACATATCATTTCATATAAATTTTCTTAGAAATATTCAGAGTTCGATTAAAAGTCCAATCTTTTAAAACAAATCAACTTTCGAAAATTTGTGCCGTATTTCAAAATTTTTACTTAAAATCTAAACTTCAAATAATTAAACAATTTCATTTACCAAGTTTAAATTCCAACATCTCGAGCTTCAATTCAAAATAATTCGATTTCCATAAATTGGATTTTATTCTTAAAATCAATTCATTTAAATAATTTCAAAACAACTTTTTAAAATCATTTAATTTAACCAACCCGGTGTCCGTATATAATTTTCTAACCTATGGCCAAGTGGATAATTATTTCAGTTTTAATTTCAAGGATGCATATATATCATTTCAATCCAAATAGATGCCATAGGTATATCATTTCAACCTATTCCTTAATTTATTCGAAATGATTCAGTTTACAGTTTTATATGCAATAGACAATATACATGATGATAGCATGATATATCAAAATAAATAACAACCAATATCGACCAATAGCATCCATCACAACCAATCAACCATAAAGCCAATAACATTCACAACAATTTTATAATTATCAATATCGAGTAATATACTGCCAATTTAAATTTAAATTTATTCTGACGGTCAATTTAACTTCTATCAATTAATTCATATATCAATACAGATGATAATTAAACCTACCAAACAACAGCCAATAAATTTCATATCACTTCAGAATATAAATTTAACTAACAAAAGTTATTTTAGTCAATTGTGAGCATATAAACACTCACCTTTGATTCAAAGCCCGTTAATAAGGCCCAAAATTTCACGTCTCAGATCTGAACGAAACCTACACTGAAATGTCTGGAATTTAGATACGATCCTAACGAAAGAAACCGCGTGTGAAACAGAGTTCATATGCGAGAGTTATAGCGATTTGTGCTATTGAAATCAATTATAAAATAAAAGAAAAAGAGAACACTTATAACCTCCATCACCTGCCACGTCATCATGAACATCTCCCTCCAGAAAAATGAACGCGCAATTCAGAGAAGTTACGAACGAAACCCAACCGCATGGACCCTTTGACCGGCCGTTTGACCACCCATCCATGGCAATATACACGACCGGACCTCAATCAGGACGTCCCCACGCGAGCGCCTCCAGGAGAGCCACCAACGCCAGAAGTTGCGCATCACCAGTCGCCGCCGTTTGCACGCAAACCAAGAAAATACGCACGATATTCAAAGCCAGATCTGGACCAATCCGTGATGAATTAGCATGAATCAACCTTATGGATTTGAAGAGCTCATCGAGATCTACAACTTTGCTTTTGGAATTTTTCGATTTCGTTGAACGGATTGAGAGATATTAAGGAAAGAAGATCGGTAATTTCTGGCCATGGAATAGGTGGCGGCCATGGTTTGAAATTAGGGTTTCTGAAATGAAATAATGATAAAACTGTCTCGGTTTACAAGCGTATTTATAAAGGTAGGTCCAAAATCGTCCGAACTCCAATCGAGACGTGCCGCCAGGCGTTTATAAGGTTTTACCCATATTCCGAACGCAATGGAACTAGTCCCAAGGCCCAATTCAATCGTATGTGGAAGATAGCTTTTGAAGTCGATTATTTTAATTAAATTCGACATTAAATTTCTATGCGTTTCAAGCTCGCACGGCCAAACGACAAGTCCGATTGCTACGAAAATTGAAACCTTACAATAATTTACTGTTACGGATCCGATGAAACTGGTTTCATCGAAATCCGAGACAGTTGTAAAAATGGCTATTTCTACTGTTTAATTACAATATAAAATTCCCTATTTTAAATTATTAACTTTTAAATCAAATTTCAATTGTTCACAAATTTCATTTTTAATTTCACAGTAATTAACAATCTTTTACAATGCAGTTTTCCATTTTAAATCCAGTATAAAAGATTACATTAGATTCAGCGTTCAATTATATTATAATTCAAATTCAAGTTATTTAATTCCAATTGAATTCTTTTATTTCGATTTACACTTTCATTATTGAATCAACCATTTACTTATACATTATTATCAATAGTTTATAATTCATTTACTTTCATTTTCTTCAGCTATCATCTTATTTAAATTCACAGTAATATTAAATTACATTCATTTACGTTGAGTTCAATATTATAACTTCAATATTAAAAGTAACATTTTATTTATTTCGTTGTTTACAATCAAATTCAATTCGTTTCAATTACTTGTTACACTCAAATTTAAATCCTTATTTACATTCAATACAAGTTAACATCCATATTTAATTTACAAATAAGTTATTTCAGAATTCAGTTTTGTATTTTAACTTGTAATTCACATTTAACAACACAAAATTTTATTTCCTTCGGATTTTTATCCAAATTTTTTATTTTAATTCGTATTTTTAAAGTGTTAAAAATACGGGTCGTTACAAAGTCCAACCAAGCAATATACACAAGTATAAACAACATAAATAACAATTTATACTTTTAAAATATTTATCAATATTTAAAATCATTTTAGAGTAAGATATCTCACTTTACGACCAAACTTCGCAAAAAGGCCACAACTCCTTGCAACACCTAACCTCGAAGCAAGCTCTAAGACCTTCTTCCTCCTTCTATAGCTCACGCCCAAGCCCCCTTTCCCTATTTGCTCTCGGCCATGAGCCAATTTGGATGCTCGACTCTAAAGCTTCAACCTTTTGACTTTTTAAATGGTTTGATAGTGTTGGTCTAAGAGACATACTTGAGTTTGAAAGGAGAAAGAAGTGTTTTGAAGTAGGAAAGTAAAGAGAGAAGAGAGAAGAGAAGAGGGTGAAGAAGAGGAAGACAATGAGAAATGAAATTGGAAATGAAAAGTGAAAAAGAGAAAGAGGTATGCTCCTTATATAGAATTTGAAAAGGTGGTAAATGACTTCACTTACCCCATTACCAAATTACTCCTTTACCCTTTCATGCTAAGCTTCCTCCATGTGCCAAAGTACAAGAATCCATGCGCACAACTTTGCCATGTATTAACACTAGTACAAAATATGCCTGTTGTCTTGCCTCATTTGCTTCGGTTGTGCTCACAACCGAAACAAATAGTATCATTTGCTTTGGTTGTGTTAACAAGCGAAGTAAATGCACCAAAGCGAATAGTGTTATTTGCTTAGATTGCGCTCACAACCGAAGCAAATAATATCATTTGCTTTGGTTGTGTTAACAACTGAAGCAAATGCACCGAAGAAAATAGTGTTATTTGCTTCGGTCATCCTTACAACCAAAGTAAATAGTGTTATTTACATTGGTTCCTTAGTAATCGAAGCAAATAATGTTATTTGCGTCGGTTGTCCTTACAATTGAAGCAAATAGTGTTATTTGCATCGGTTCCTTAGGAACTAAAGCAAATGCCCCGAAGCAAATAGTGTTATTTGCATCGGTTCCTCGAAGCAACTGCAAATTATTTTAATCCGAGCAAATGCACATATCAATAATCATAAACAATGGCTTACATATGTCATTATTTATAATTTAATATAATTAATGATTGTTAATAAATAATTTATAATTACTAGTTATTATAAATAATCAATAATTATTTTTTATATTTTATAATTTATTATAGTTAATTATTAATAATTAGTAAATTATAGTTAATATTTATTAATTACATTTATTAATTAATTTAAATAATTAATAATTAATATTTAATAACTACTGTTTAACATTTAATATTTCATTAATGAGTAATATTTAATAATTTAGAAGTAATATTTAATAATTTAGAAGTAATATTTAATATTTAATAATTAATTTTTAACAATTATTAATTAATAATTACTTTTAAACAATTAATTATTGATAATTATATAATAATTAAGACTAATATTTAATAACTAATAATAAAATTTAATACTTATGAAACGATATTTAGTATAATAATTAATTTTAAATCATTTCTAATTAATAATGCCTATTAAAAAATTAGTAATTAATAAATAATCTATAATCAAGAATAATATTTAATAATTCATAATTAATAAGAAATATTGATAATTGAAAAGTAACGTGCATCATTTAATATTTTATAATTATAATTAATAATTACATTTAAAAAATTTAAAAATTTAAAAATTTGAAATTAGTAAATAATAATTTCTATTTAGTAATTAATAGTTAATAATTAATCATTTTTAATAATTAATGATTTGTAATTAGTAAATTACAAAAACCAATGTCAACTAATTGTTTTTTTACAACTTTCCCCTAAACGTTGTAAATATCAGTTTACCATAATAAAGTTGTTTTACTCATATGTTATAAAAATCTTTGAGGAAACGATATATATAGAAAAAGAAAGAATTAATGTAACCAGTAAATGTTTTTTTATATTTAATAATTTATCATTGTTAATTACTAATAATTAGTAAATTATAATTAATATTTATTTACATATAATAAATAATAAATATCATAAATACTTAATACTTAATAATTAATATTAAATAGTACTATTAAATAATTATTAATTAATGCTTAATAATTAATATTCAATTATTAATGTTTAATATTTAACATTTTATTTATTTATTATAGTTTAATATTTAATAATTAATAATAATAATTAATTAACTATTTAATAATATATTTAATAATTGATAATTAATAATTATTGCTGGTAATTGATAATTATTGATATACACATAATAACTAGTATTTAATAATTAATATTCAAGTATAATTAAGAAGTAATAAGTAACAATTGATAAATAATAATTTATAAATAAGAAGTAAAATTTAACAATTAATTGTTAATAATATATAATTATAAACTACTATTAAATAATTAATACTTAATAATTAAGACTAATATTTAATAATTAATTTTTAGTAATTAATGACTAGTAAGCAATCTTTAATGTATAATAAATACTAAATAAATAATAATAAATATAAAGAAATCTAATAAATAATAAACATTAAATAATAACTAGTAACAATTAATAAATAATAAATAATAATTAATATTTATCATCTTACTTTTTTATATGATTATCATCTCACTAATATTTATCAAGAAAAGATTATTGTTTATTATTGATAATTAGATATAATGGTTGTTGTTCACGTACCATTTTCCCTCTACGATTTCATTTTCCCTCCTCGATTTCATTTTCCCTCTTTTACTCTTGTTCTCTTCTAGAAATTTTCATTTCCTGCCCTAATCGCTAACTCTACATTTGCTTTATCAATTCCCAGAAAACAATTCATTTTATCAAGAAATGACACTATGGTAATTGCATATTCTTGTTCCCTTCTCCTTCGCATCCCTTCTCCTTCTCATCCCTTTTATGCCTCGAAAGACGATTCACCTTCGTCCACATCTAGATCCGTCAGATCTACAACCATCTCTCGATGTTGGTGATTCCCTTACATGTTCTAGCGCTTGCTTCAATGCCCACCTCCTCGCGTCTATTGTGCGTGTGAATCCCACGTCTCCATTTTCATTTGGAATTTCTAATGACTTTTCTTCGCACCCAAATTCGGATACCCAGGATCAATCATCTTTGCTGCTACCTGTTATCACATCCCTCATTGACTTGCCTTCAGTAATTGACACCTCAATGGTTCTGCCTGTGCTAGGTATCAGACTCCACATATACTCCTAGAAATCACTGAAATAAGCATGCTTGGTGCTTGTTAAAATGTCGCAACAAATGTCCTTATGCTTATAGCAAATTGGAGTATTCCCACAATACCCTTAAGTCTATCTTTTATTCATTTATTTTTGTTCTATATGATTTCTGTAATATTGGATTGTACAGCCGATTTCTGTAATATTGGATTGTACACCTAATATTTTTGTTCTGTCTAATACTTCATTTATCATCAATTCATTTATTTTTGAATACGTATTGTAATTCATTACTATAGTATTCGATTGTGCAGCTAATATGATTGTTTGAATACTACATTTGAAGTCAGATATTATCATGTTAAATGTAATTGTTTACTATTATTTTGAACAGATTGATCACTAAGCAGTTCAGAGCTTGGCTGAGGTGAATGTTTAATATTGTAGAAAAGGTTCCGCAAAATATGATATTATTCAATAACACATGCATATTTATATTTTCATCTTATATCTTGTTTTATTGTTTGTTTTCTTCCATTTTCATGCAAGATTGGTTTTTATCGCAATGACACTAAATCATTATGTTGATAAAAAGTGGATGATTCAAAACAAGTAACAAATAAAAGTAGTGATATTAGGTTCACATTTTCTTTTCCTTTTGAACAATTATCTGCTCTTCTAGTGAACTGATCAAGTGGACGAAAGGATTTGCGATTGAAGATACAATGATTTTTATTTCTATTTCTTGAACATAATAAATTGGCATGTAAATGGCTGCACTTGTATCACTTAATTAAATTAGCAAGTAGATGGCTGCACTTATATTACTTAATTATCCTAGCTTGAATGTTATTAACATTAAAATTTGATGAATGATAAAAATGATGGTGCAATATTGTTTGTAAATGTTGCATATGCCACAATATCTATTTAATGTATATAAGCTTCATCAATAAATGTTGCAATATGTTTCAAACAAAGTATTGATTTCGACTTGTATCTTCTTATGTGAATCAATTTTGGGTAAAATTAGTAATTTTCCACATTGCGATTTGATACCATTTCAGCTTTCAAAACCTGAATCGATATCATTTTTTTACTTCGGTTGGCATTTGCTTTGGTTGTTCGTGACAATCGAAGCAAATGACTATAATTTGCTTCGGTCGTTACCAACGAACCAAAACAAATTAGCATGTATAACAAAGCAACCAAGAATTTCTTGCTTCGGTCGTTGTAAATAACTGAAACAAATGATAGCCATTTGCTTCATTCGTTACCAAACGACCGAAGCAAATGAGCATCATCTGCTTCGGTCGTACAACCAACGCAGTAGAAAATGACCATTGCGTCGTCTTCATTTGCTTCGGTCATACAGTTGAAATAACCAGGGGGAAGCACCGAAGCAAACGACCTATTTTGTAGTAGTGCAATGCACACACATCCATATATAAAAGTCCGTTTTCCTTAATTAAAAACCAAAAGTCGCATCACTTAATTAAATTATTACTTTTAATTTTTTAACGATAATTAGAGTTAATTAATTTCTTTATCAGCAAATAGAAAGTGTTATTAAATGTGTATATTTATGTACATAAGTGCGCAACAATGTTTCAACAACTTTCGTTCGATAAAAAGTCAAAAATCCAAAAACAATTTTCGGTCGCATTTTCAATTTTTCAACGAACTATTTATTTATGTAAACAAACTTTCAAAATGAGTTCATCATCATTACTCATTAATTAAAAGAGGGTTATTTGATTATTAAAAACCATTAATTGAATATTTAAAATTAATTGACAAATCAAAGCGGTAAAATTCTAGGTCGTTACGTTCTTCCCACTTAAAAGAATTTCGACCCCGAAATTTCATCACAAACAAACAACCCAGAAACAAACCATACTAATTCTTAACATTTCGTGCAATGTTAAATGACTAGCAAACCAACTTAGAGTTTGTCCAGGTTTACAACCTTTTCATCACATAAGGATGATACACAATGTATTGAGCATACCTTATACCCAACAACCATAGGTTATTACTCAATCGATTATTCACACTACCTCATAACAAAGAGTCATCTACCCAACTCATCATAAACCATAAAAAATTAAAGGCAAATATACTTAAGCCTGTATGATGTGCGTGAATTATCCATATGCAGTATTTGATTCCATCACTTACAAGAATACATAAGCTTTTCTTCTAAACTATTATCGCTCATTTGACTTACCTAGTGCGGACTCCGATTAGGCTCCTTGATTAGGAACCTCCATTCTCCTTGCAAAGCCATATACTATGATAGAAAACCTCAGTACCATATCAAGAACCTTCACTGAGTGTTTGCCGTCAGGAATCAAGTGATAAATCCTTATTCACATCTGGGTGAATCACATTAAAGCTATGTACTCGAATCTTAGATCAAGAACCGTGCAAAAACATTATCTACATACAATTTACGTACTTATTCTTATTGCTTCTTACCCATACCAATTTCCTTTTACTTATAAAACTATTTATAAAAAAATTTCATAAAAATATAACTTAAATTTTAAACTTGTATAATATCCTACTATATCCTGGAAGTATATGCAACTATTTGTTTTAATATTTTATCCTTTCTTCTTCCTTAAATTCAAATGTAGGCCCAAAATAAATCTAGGCCTTAAAACCGAGTTGACCTTTTCGACCTCTCTACCCATCTAGTCTGGTAAGTAGCTAAGAAGAGTAGGATGTTGGTATCCAAACTCAGTCCTAGAGTCTACCTTTCCTTAGACACCTCTAAGGTAAAGATGCTTATTATCCCGCATAATAACATCAAATAGTTATACAACTTAGATGTTAAAACAAAAGAGACAGTTTTAATAAAACAAAGTTCATTAAACCTCCTTATTAAATCCAACCCATATTAAAAATTTCACTTGTTAACACATTCTTTTATCAAAATACCTTTTTATTTTGAATCCATTTTCTTTAAGGAAACTTAAGAACTAAATACCCGGTTTTTATTCAAAACCCTTTTGAAATGATACGATATATTTTAATCTATGAAAATATACATATAGTCCGAGTAACACCATAATGATACCAAGGAACCGTGTCCTTCCAAATAGTATCATACATCCCCTTACGAAGAAGGGTGATACTTAAGAGAAGTGCTTACCATCCGAACACATCTCTTGTCTATTTTTAGTCATTTTCAAGCCACTCGATCTAGTTAACATAAACATATTTCTTCAATTTTGAATCCCATTTTGGAACAATACTATATATATATTCCTTATATATATATAAAAGAGCTTTAGCACTTTATTTACTAAACATGCTTTTAGGTTCTTTTGGATTCGAACTCGTTTCGATCGTACAATGATATAGGGAATAATTTACTAAGTGCATTACAATGTTCGTCTAAGCAAACATCCAATCATCACTTAAAAGACTATTCAGATCACCATAAAACTAATCGAGAGTCGTTTCCCGAACTATCCAAAGAAAATGTATCTTACTTAAAATTCTCTTTGAAAATACTTACACTTATAAATACATTCAAGTGATACTAATTACTTTATCCAAAAATCATTTGAAATCTTTTTCAAGTTACCGGGATTTACATTCTCAAAAATCCTCTTTATTTTATAAATCACATCTTATAACCCCAATTTATATAAAATTACCCTTATATAATAACTCCCTTTATTACAGTAACCATTTTAACAAAGTAAACTTTTTAAACCTCCATTATTTATGAACACCTTATAATCAAATCGTGAAACTGAATTCACAAGGTTTTCGTATTTAATTTAACGAAATGATAAATGCTCATAAACTTGCTGAGCATAAATAATCAATCAACAAATGATGATAAATAAATACCATCATTTCTTCACAAATAACCACAACAAAAATAACTATATCAATTTTTAAAATTATTCTTTTATATATAAAATCTAGGTAAAATTATTTCATTTATCGGTTTCAACACAATATAAAACATTTTTATAGCACTAACAAATACGCGCTCCCATATATAATACACTCAAACTCATTCTAGGGTGTCACTTACCCTATCTCTAATGAGCTTACCCCACCCAAGGCCAAGGTTCTCACTTAACCTTCAGCTCTGATACCACTTGTAACGGCCCACCTTTTCGGTCCTCAAAAGTCGACATTAATACATCTATGGTATACATGTGTCGAGCATCCAAGTGTTGGAAAGAAAGACTGTTAGGGTGAAAGAAAAGAAAAGACAAAAAAATCTCACATCGTGACGAGTAATGTATAATATCCAAACTGTCTTTTCAAAAGAAGACTTTAATATACATACAACAATCAGGGTAAACTATCTTATCATTAGACTGGATAGTTATATCAGCATGTCCTTACAAATGCTGATAAATATAAAACAAGAAGTATGACAAAAAATAAAATACGTTAGGTCTTGGAGGCATCTGGCTCGTCTCTTGAAGATCCAAGCATCCATCGCTAAATTTGGAAAAAAGTACCGAGCTTTAACCCGAGTATTATAAGAAAATAACACCCGGATCAATCTTCTAAACCAGCGTGAGAAACTCAAATCATATGGAAGTTTTAATGTTATAAAACCTTTCAAAAACAAAAGTATCTCGTAAAACCACACTGTACATAAACATGGACGGGTTTTTATCTTACGATAACCAAACAATTTTATTAGAAAATCCAGTGTTATTATAATATGTTTAGAGTTTAGAAAAAAAATAACATATCTGGAATGGTTACCTATAATTACATTCAATAGTACTAGGTTCTACAACTAAAACCATATGGCATGAATAGGAAGATGGATCCCATACAACGAAAAGGCACCAAGGTACCACCTACTATAATACATCTCCAAATAAAATGTACCGAGGGGCTCGCATGGACCCTTCGCCAATACAGAACCAGCCTACTCCTTCTTGGATAGTACCGAATATGTCATCACCTCGGTTGCTTTGCAAACTTTTCCTTATGAGCTCACATGCATATACCAAATCCATAAATATCGATCTAAAAGGACGATGACCATACCGTAATGGGTGTAACCCATATAGTGCTACCGCATATCCCATATTTAGTCATTACCGGGTGTGAGGCTCATGAGGCAACAATTACCTTCTCTTTAGCAAATCCTACATGGAATGCTAACACTGCCTTCCAGGCAACAATGTAATGTCAGCATTCATCCACATAAGTTGTTTGGGATATGAACAGACCAAAGACACTACTTCTACTACATCCTTTTTGGAATCACCCTCAAGATTAGTAGCAAGTAGCCCTAGCACTTTAGAGAACTCCATTTTCGATTTATATCATCGTCAATATGTCTTTAATTCGAAAAATTATGCCAGTTCGAAGTGGTTTTCGGATAACTTATCTGATCTCGGTCTTATGGACCAACAATCGATAGTTTCTGATTGGCTCAATCCTGGTTCTTTCAGAAATTAGTGGACGAGATAAGAGTCCCAAGGAGATCACGGATATCTGCCCTTAAAACGATAGATGATTCACCGATATGAGTCCTTCTTAGGGAATCAAACCATATGAACTCGCAAAGCTTTCACATACTTCCTAAGTCAAAATAAGTTAAGTTATTCATAGTGGATAAACCACTATCTGGTGTAAATATATAGTTTGCATATGGAAAAATTAGACATCATATACTTATCACCACTTTTCGATTTCAACCAACCCCGTACTATCCTTGATTAACAATTAAGTTGGACAAGTCAGAGAACTACCCTTGCCTCGACGTACATTCCTAAAATCTTGTAGATAGAAATGGGCTTCCACACCTTGAAATTTAGTGTCGAGTGTAGGATTAAGTACCTTCTATATACTTAATTATCATGACCTATTTATATAAATTAACCCTCTTATTCTTATCACGTTCCCGACATTTCGACTTCTCTATCCCTTGCCTAGAATCGAACTTAGGTAAGTCAGGGCACTGGTTGCACCTAGCATTGGCTTAGTTAAAGAACTCTAATTTTAGATCTCATAGATAGAGGAAAGTCTATTCATCGGGTTCTAGTGCTGAATATAAGATAACTTACTTTCCATAAATGTGTCAACACTTTAGCACTACTTACCATATTTGTTTTATATTACTTAGTGGTACCGACAAAGAAATCCCTTGTATAAAACAAAGTCTTTTTTAAAACAATCTGAAAACCAACTTCATAAACTAAATACTAGTCTTTGATTTCAAACTAGTTGTCAAAAACATTTTCCAAACTCATTTTTTTAAACCAAAATTAGATTTAAAAAGGCAACATCCTTTCTTTATATAAAGTAAACAACTTATTTAATAATGACCAGGTGTTATATATCATACTTCTTTTTCAATTTCTCAAAAATATTTACTATAATAAGAATGTTATAGTCCATAGTCTCTTTCCTTTTCTCGAAAACATTTATAACAACAATAGTGTTGTAATCAATGTTTCCTTCCTCTTCTTAAAATTACTTTTAAAATTCTTTAAAACATAGTTTGAAACTTGTATTTAAAATATCCACTTAACGATGGTTGCTTTGAACTGTTACAATACACTTTAGGAAACAAAGTAGCAAGCCATTAATAAGAAAGCATGGGATTTCAATGTCACATAAAAACAAATCATCAAAGCAAGTCGACTAGAAAATACATCCACTTCATTACATCATACATAGAAAGTAATAATGTAAAGTAAAATCAACATGGCGAGGAATCCTATATGATCCCACTACAAACAATCTATGGTTCATGGTGATTCCGTGGCGACCTATTCGCTACAAAGACACTTTAACTTCCTTTGCTTAGTCTCCTACAAAACAATGGTTACTTATGCTATCCGCTTTGAAGTGGTAATCAAATCCAACCAAGCAACATACACAAGTACAAAAACATAAACAACAGTCTATACATTTACAATATTTGTCAATTTTTAAAACCATTTTAGAGTAAGATATCTCAATTTAATCTTGACCAAAGTTTGCAAAAAATCCACAACTCCTTGCAACACTTAAACATCCAACCAACACAACCTCAAAGCAAGCTCTAAGACCTCCTTTCTCTTCCTATAGCTCATGCCCATGCCTTCCTTCCCTTTTTGCTTTCGGCCATCGGCCAATTTGGGTGCTCAACTTCAAAGTTTCAACCTTTTGACTTGCTAGATGGTTTGGTAGTGTTGTTCTAAGAGACATATTTGAGTTTGATAGGAAAAGGAAGTGTTTGACGTAGGAAAGTGAAGAGAGAAGATAAAGGGCGAAGAAGAGGAAGAAAATGAGAAATTAAAGTGGAAATAAAAAGTGAAAAAGAGAAAGAGTTATGCTCCTTTTATAGAATTTGAAAAAAATGGTAAATGACTTCACTTACCCTTCTACCAAATTACTCCTTTACCCTTCCTTACCCTTCCATGCTAAGCTTCCTCCATGTGCCAATGTACAAGAAGCCATGCTCACATCTTTTCCATGTACTAATGCCCACAAATCCATATACAAAACTCTACTTTACTTAATTAAAAAGCAAAAGTCAGATCACTTAATTAAATTATTACTTTTAAATTTTTAATGATAATTAGAGTTAATTAATCCTTATTAGCAAATAGGAAATGTTATTAAATGTGCATATAGGTGTACACAAATGTGCACCAACGTTTCAATTACTTTCGTTCGATGAAAAGTCGAAAATTCAAAAAATGATTTTCGGTCACTTTTTCGATTTTTCATCGAACTATTTATATATGTTAAAAAAATTTCAAAATGAGCTCACCATCATTACTTATTAATTAAAAGAGGGTTATTTTTATTAAATACATAGATTGAATATTTAAAATTACTTAAATATTTACAAATCAAAGCGGTAAAATTCCAGGTCGTTACAATTACCAGTATCATATGATTCATAATCATATAATAAAAATATCTCTCAAAACTATAGTTTAGTCTATAATCCAAAATAAGTGTAATAATTTAGATACTTCAGTATTTTCAATGCATCACTTTTTTGTGAGAACAAATACTATATTATAGTTTCATTTCATAAATGATGCATGGTATGGTTTACGAAAACAATTTTCATAACTTGATGCACTCAATATGTGTTATATGGCATGCTCCCACCATTTTCGCCATTACTATAATAGCGTACCAAATGCGGAGGTCAATCATCTACTTAATATAGACCATTTATTTTATATACTACAACTAGTTTACATTGGAGGGTTTGTATCAAATATCTTGAACTTAAATAAATAAATCTCATAGGAAATAGTTTTCTATATGAAACGCATTTTCAAAATAGAAACTGTATTTCTTATTCTAATGTTTAGCATCCATCATTATTATTACAATTCTCGCTTTGGATGTTTCTTAATAAAGCAAAGGTGATCATTCACTCTCTTCATCCCAATTGTACCTCAAATCACATCTACTCTTATACATTCGTTTTCCTTTTTAAACGGTCGAATCATTCAAAAGAATATCCTTGCTATAACATCATAATTAACTTTTTACAAAAATGCACTTGATTATCCTTAACATTTATGGACATTAAATATGATGCACTTTATTACATAAACGAATTAGACTGATATTTCATCATCGAGCCCTTAGGTTTATATTGTTGTTTTGATCTTGTGTTACATTTAACATAATACGATGTTTATTGTAATCAATCAAATTGAATACTCGATCTTACAGTACGATTTATTTGTTTGCTTTGAATGAACTAATTTCATCAAAGTATCGTACATTACGAACTATGACTGTTCACCATATAACACTTATATGCGGTAGTTTATGGTTTAAATGTCCATAGTTTTGTATTGATTTTGAGTTCGGAACTCATAGAATGCAATACATGGTATTGGCCAAATAAATACATAAGTTACCAAATTACGAACATATTAAATAGTTGTAAAATTAGGCACTTGCATGGGTATAGAAAACATTTACATGCAAGAAGTATTTAATAGTAAGTATATGTTATATTTCTATTTATCAATCTTCAATTCAGTTCATTTGTATATCTTAATTAATAAACATTTTATCAATCGTACTAAATGCACAAATTTATCAGTGTAGATTATTATAACATTGTTTAGCATATATTCTTACAATATTAGAAAGGTTAAACTTTATTATTTCATTTTTCTAATAAGGCTTCCATTAGTCTTTTATTTTTCACCAAACCCTAAGCGGAACATAAAAGTCTTTCGACTTCACTAGTGGGTTTTAGGACAAGTATGCCTTGAGATTAACCTTAAAGAAAGCTCTACAAAACATAAGCTCATATAGATGGATAACTCCTTGTCGGTTGTATCATATATAACTCCTAACCCATGGTTTCTTGTCCTAATTCTGCCTTTAGCTTGAGGAAAGCTCAACAAGTAAAGTGGGATTTTTCACTCGGGACTATCATTTCACGACGGCCTAAGTATAATGTACATATCTTTAGGAAAGCTCAACAAATATGTGCAGTTATCTTACCTCGTCTATTAAAAATATTAATAGTACTATACATAACATCTCTAACTTGAGGAAAGCTCAACAACTAAAGAGTATGCAAGTAATCTATTAATATATAAATGATTGAGGAAAACTTTATACTAAAGATTCATAATCTTCAATATATTATATCGAGTGATATCAACTTATAGAATAGTATATTTCTTATGAAATACCCTCATTATTCAAGTGTCGGATACATCAAAAATCATGGTATACACACACATATGTATGTATGTATTTATTCCTTAAGTCTATTTAGGGTTTCTTTAATGTTCCACATTTAGTTTATACGTTTATATTATATAAGTTTTTTTATTATATAACTTTTATATTTCATATTACTTATGTAATAGTCTTATGTAAAATGTTATATTAATTCAGTCTTATTTAATTAATTAACTGTTTAATTAGTTTTATATTGGTATTCGAATACAACTTTTAAATTGGGCATGTCTACTATAACATCTATAGTATATACTATAACCTTTATAGTAATACCTATTATATATATATATATACATACATACATATTATAACCTTTATAGTATAACACATATATCTTATATATATGTATTTTTATTTAATTAATTAACCTTTAACTAATTTATTTATTTAATTAAAGCATAATTTATTTATTTAATTAATTTTTTTTATTAAATTATATTAATTTCGAAAAGTTATTTTATATACATACATGTATACTTATGTTATCTTAAATACTTCAAAATAACATAAAACATATTAATATACAATACATGTATATAAGTACTAATTAACTAATCTATTTAATTAATTCATTTTTTTATTTTTTATATATATATTTTTAGCAAAGCTAAGCGGGGTTAACTGGGCCCCTACTAGTTTATTGCCAATAACAATAAAGGTGAAAATATACCGTAACAAGCTACAATAAAAAGCGGGCCCCTACCAGTTTAATTAAAGCTGCGATAATTAATTCATTTTATTAATCTTATTAATAAATTGTAAGTTTCAAAATTAGTATTTAAATATTTTCAAACATTTTAAAAATATCACTATCTTTTTAAACATTTTGAAAACTTATGTTATATTATAACATTTATAATAAACATATTTTCATTTTAAATTTAACTTTTAAATTTAACTTTTAAATCTAAAATCTTTTATTTTGATTTTCAAAACAATTTGAAAATTACCCCAATGCCCAATTCAAATTGGACCTTTTCTATTAGGACAACCTTTGGGCTTACTTCACCTTTCAGGCCAGTTAGTAACCAAGTAGGACATGGTACTTGATTACCCAATTCCAATCTTGGACATTACCTTTCTACACACTGTACTAAGTGCACAAACTTAATTAGTTAGCTCTAACATGACTAATTTAGACCGCATAGGCTATTAGGCTCCAATGCTATTGATGGAACTGCGCTAATCCGTAGCGGAGTTAGAGGGTAAATTTAACAAATGTATATATAACCACATATTGTTCAAAGTCTCTTTCAAACATTGTCAATTTTAAAAATTAAAAAGGAAAAGAAACAATTTTACTTTTGATTCAATAGCCAATATCATATGTCCAAACATATATATATATACACATATACATATATATACACACACATATATGTATATACAACAGAAATTTGTAATCACACATATACAAAGTCACATATTCACATCTCATGTTGACAACACATACAGATAGGGATTCGAGATAATCTATTTAAATATAAAGCATATGATGATCAGGTGTACAATTATATAAATTTATAAATATGGATAGTACCTTGCAATTGCCCAAGAATACACCTTGAATTTTTGTAACGACCCGCTTTTCCATACCATTCAAGTAGACAATAAATCACAAATGTCTAACCCAAATCGAACAGAAAGACGAATAGTTAAGGGAAAGAAAGAAGAAGAGAAGAGGAAGAGAAAAGAAACTAAAAACAACACAGAATCTCACAATCGCAGGGGAACAACATATAATATAATATCAACGATTTTTACAAAAGAGAAACTGTCATACACATACATCCATCAGAGTACAACAACAATTACAATTATCAGCGTGGACAGTTATAACAACCTATCCTCACAATTGCCGATAATTTCAAAAACAAAGCAGTGGAAAAATAAACATATACGAGAATACGACTTAAAGACCTCCAACTTGCCTCCTGAGCTCCAATGCATCCAAAGCAATCTGTAAATATACTCGGTCTGGCCCAAGCATTATAATAAAATAACATCCGAGTCGGTCTGGAAAATTAGCGTGAGAAACTCAAATCACAACGAATTTATTTATTTAACTTGTAAAACCTTTTAAAATCAAAGGTATCTCGTAAGACCACGCCGCACATAAACACAGATGGGTTTTTACCTTACAATAACCAAAACATTTTTATAGAAAATCCAGTGGTATTATGATAATGTCTAAGGTACAAATACATATTAATCATAGCCGATATTGTTATATTATTCAATTTCGGCATAATAGGTATACAATCAAGTCCGAAGGCACTTATTGGAGAATGGATTCCAACTATGAAAGGGTAAGGGTCTACCTACCGAATCCGTACACCTCTAGATAAAATGTACGGGAGGTCACAACACATTGCACCTCTACTACTCAGGACCGGCCTTACCCCTTACTGGATAGTGCCGAATATGATCACTCCTTGGTTGCGATCAAACAACCAAAATCGGCGCCGAAGCATACATAGAGATATCGACACTAGATTTTGGGTGATCATACCCTAATGGGAGCGACCCACATAGCCCTGCTGTACGTCCCTGCTTTAGTCATTTTCCCGGTTTATGAGGCTTGAGGCTATGATTAACTTTTTATATAGCAACCATCATGGAATGCTAACACTGCCCTCCAAGTAGCAATGTAGTGCCAACATTCATCCATACAAGTTTGTTCTAGGTCTGAACGAAACCGAAGGCACTCTACCTCTATTACATCCATTTTGGAATCACCCTCAAGATTAGTAGCAAGTAGCCCTTGCACTTCAAAACTCCGTCTTCGATTCCATACTCTTCCAGATGTCTTCAATTCGAAATGCTTGAGTTGGATCGATGTGGTTTTCGGATAACATATCTGATCCCGGTCTCTTCGAAACAACTTTCGATAATTTCCGGTAAACTCAACCCCAGTTCTTTAGGAAATAAGAAGATAAAAGATAAGAGCAGAGTTTACCTCCTAACAGTTAGTGGATGGATTTCCTTATCATTTATCCTAGAAGAACGAAACGAATTTATACGTATAGTATAGCACCACCGACGGTAACTGTACCATATTATTTCTGTGTCTCTCCTAGATATTTCCAAAGTTACATTTTGGTCAAGATTTGATAGTTGGTTATTTAAATATCAAATAAAAAAACAATAAAACATTGATTCAATTCCATATGGGATCCTCTAAGCATTTATTAATTAATCTTTAGGTAATAAAATCACTTTATAAAACTTTATCAAAGGATCTTTTCTAAAACACTTTTCCCAAACCCCTTGCATCCCTTTTACTTGGAAAACAATATAAACATTTACCAAAAGCATTTGGAAAATTCTCTCTTCTCACGTTCCATATTAAATGGCCAAACCAGTCCCTCTCAAAACATCACTACTATAAAAATCGTTCACTTTATAAAACCCATTCACTTGTTCCTTATAAAAATTCTTTTATAAGTTCACTTCACATTTCAAACCTCTTTATAATTTTTCAAACTCGATTTAAAACGTCTTTCATAAAGATCTAAAATGATTTATAAAATCTCTTTCTATTTTTACAACTATTTAAAAATCTTCCTTCATAATTCCTTTATAGAATCTCCTTTATAAAATATCATTTTCAGAATATCATTTATAAATCACTTTAGGTAAAACCTTTTATTTAATAAGCCCCTTTTAAAAACAAGTTATTATTTAAAAATAACTTTATAAAATAATAATAAAATTTAAAAATCATTTATAACCTTTAAACCAAAATTGATTAAAGAATTAAAGATAATTCAAAACATACTTTATTAATTCAAAAAGAGGCTTAGCAATCCCAATGGTGCTATTTTAAGTTACCATTCAGTTTCCATTTCAATTCACTTAACAGTTATTTACATAGATCAATATATATGTAAATACACTCATATCCAAATCAAGGAATAACATGTCAATATGAACTAACTAGCATATACATATCTCAATAACATAATAGCAGGGTGGTGATTTGTCCTGCTAAACAGATGTCCAAACAATTCAACCAGTTCTAGCAGAACGGTGATTTATTTTGCTAACACATGTCCACACAAACAAACAAACAAATAATTTATAGCAGAATGGGGATTTATTCTGCTAACACATATCCAAACAACCCAACAATATACATTATAACTCATTCATAGTTATATGGTTTCTTAATGGTATCAACAGTTGAATCACTTGTATTCAAAACCATCTTCGATAAAGAAGTACCTTTGAACCATTTTACTTTTGAAAACCAAAGGATTTAAACTTTTAAACCCTTTTAAAAATAATTAAATCCTTATTTAAATCATAATTAATTTTAATTGAATCTTAACTTAATTTAATTAAATAGTTAAAAAATAATTAACTATTAATTAAACCCAAATTAATCATTAATCCTATAATTAATTAATGGTAAATTAAGTATAAATAATTTACTTAACCCATACTTAATTTACTTAATTAATAATTAATTAAAATAAATCTTAACTTTAATAGATAATTAATTAGGAACGAATCTTTATTTAACTAAAGTTAATAAACCTTGTTAACATTTAATTAATTATCAATTACTAAAACCTAATTAATTAACAATTATCCTTAATTAACTTTTAAAAACATTATTATTTAGTTTATAAAATATTTACAAAACACTTTGAAGTATAAAACCAAACTTTGCAAAAAAAAAAAAAATTGGATTTTTAAGCGAACTTCATCCATAGCGACTATGGTTGTGGATACCCGTAAGCTTTAACTTGTTTCTATCCTTCTTTTGAAAACTTTACCTTAAACCTCACTAACTTTCTAAAAACAAAAATAAGTATTTAAAACTAAAACAAGTTGAAATCTAACCAAATATTCGATTTTTAAAAACTAAAACCATCAATTCTTACACAAAATTCCAAATTCTCCAATACCCTACAAAGGTACCAACTTCTTCGTAGCTTATACATTACAAACCCAAGTCTATACACAACCATAACATCCAGGATAACATCATGCCACAAACATAAGCAAGATCTAATCTTTAACCGTTTGGACTACACATTCAAGTCTAATATCCTTACATATCCAAGCAACAAGTATATATATAACCATCACATGATAAATTAACCAATACTAACCATCACCTCACATAATATATTAACTAACATAAAAGTAAAACCTTCCCAAAAATTCATAGTTGACTCACCGGAAATCCTTTGAAAACTTGACAAAATTTTAAAGTCGGGAAGCTTGGAAAACCACAAATTCTTCTCGAAAATGGGTCATTTTGCACTTGATTTTTGGGAAAATGAAGTTCACCTCCTAACAGTTAGTGGACGGATTTCCTTATCATTTATCCTAGAAGAACAAAATGAATTTATAAGTACAGTATAGCACCACCGACGGTAACTGTACCATATTATTTCTGTGTTTCTCCTAGATATTTCCAAAGTTACGTTTTGGTCAAGATTTGATAGTTAGTTATTTAAATATCAAATAAACAAACAATCAAACATTGATTCAATTCCATATGTGATCCTCTAAGCATTTATTAATTAATCTTTAGTTAATAAAATCACTTTATAAAACTTTATCAAAGGATCTTTTCTAAAACACTTTTCCCAAACCCCTTGCATCCCTTTTACTTGGAAAAAATATAAACATTTACCAAAAACATTTGGAAAATTCTCTCTTCTCACATTCCATATTAAATGGTCAAACCAATCCCTTTCAAAACATCACTTACTATAAAACTCGTTCACTTTATAAAACCCATTCACTTGTTCCTTATAAAAATTCTTTTATAAGTTCACTTCGCATTTCAAACCTCTTTACAATTTTCAAACTCGATTTAAAACGTCTTTCATAAATATCTAAAATGATTTATAAAATCTCTTTCTATTTTTACAACTATTTAAAAATCTTCCTTCATAATTCCTTTATAGAATCTCCTTTATAAAATATCATTTTCAAGATATCATTTGTAAATCACTTTAGGTAAACCTTTTATTTAATAAGCCCCTTTTAAAAACAAGTTATTATTTAAAAATAACTTTATAAAATAATAATAAAATTTAAAAATCATTTATAACCATTAAACCCAAATTGATTAAAGAATTAAAGCTAATTCAAAAACATAGTTTAGTAATTCGAAAAGAGGCTTAGCAATCCCAATGGTGCTATTTTAAGTTACCATTCAGTTTCCATTTCAGTTCACTTAACAGTTATTTACGTAGATCAACATATATGTAAATACACTCATATCCAAATTAAGGAATAACATGTCAATATGAACTAACTAGCATATACATATCCCAATAACATAATAGTAGGGTGGTGATTTGTCCTGCTAAACAGATGTCCAAACAATTCAACTAATTCATAGCATAACGGTGATTTATTCTGCTAACACATGTCCACACAAATAAACAAATAATTTATAGCAGAATGGGGATTTATTTTGCTAACACATGTCCAACAGCCCAATAATCTACATTATAACTCATTCACAGTTATATAGTTTCTTAATGGTATCAACACTTGAATCATTTCTATTCAAAACCATCTTTGAAAAAGAAGTACCTATGAACCATTTTACTTTTCAAAACAAAAGGATTTAAAAATTTTAAACCCTTTTAAAAATAATTAAATATTATTTAAGTCATAACTAATTTTAATTAAATCTTAACTTAATTTATTTAAATAGTTAAACAATAGTTAACTATTAATTAAACCCAAATTAATCATTAATCCTATATTTAATTAATGATAAATTTAATATAAATAATTTACTAAATCCATACTTAATTTACTTAATTAATAATTAATTAAAATCAATCTTAACTTCAAAAGATAATTAATTAAGAACTAATCTTTATTTAATTAAAGTTAATAAACCTTGTTAACATTTAATTAATTATCAATTACTAAAACCTAATTAATTAACAATTAATTATTAAATCCTTAGTTAACTTTTAAAAACAATATTATTTAGTTCATAAAATGTTTACAAAACACTTTGAGGTATAAAACCAAACTTTGCAAAAAAGAAAAAAATTGGATTTTTAAGCGAACTTCATCCATAGCGACTATGGTTATGGATACTTGTAAGATTTAACTTGTTTCTATCCTTCTTTTGGAAACTTTACTAAACTCACTAACTTTCTTAAAATAAAAATAATTATTTAAAACTAAAACAAGTTTAAATCAAACCAAATATTCGATTTTTAAAAACTAAAACCATAACTTTCTTACACAAGATTCCAAATTCTCCAATACCCTACAAAGGTACCAACTTCTTCTTAGAATATACATTAGATACCCAATTCCATACACAACCATAACATCTAGGATAACATCATGCCACAAACATAAGCAAGATCTAATTTTTAACCATTTTGACTTCACATTCAAGTCTAATGTCTTTACATATCCAAGCAACAAGTATGTATATATATATATATATATATAACCATCACATGATAAATTAATCAATACTAACCATCACCTCACACAATATATTAAATAACATAAAAGTAAAAACTTTCCCAAAAATTCATAGTTTACTCCCCGAAAATCCTTTGAAAACTTGACACACTTTGAATTCGGGAAGCTTGGAAAACCACAAATTCTTCTCGAAAATGGGTCATTTTGCACTTGATTTTTGGACCCATTTCTCTCCGATTTTGGAAAAGTGGTCAAAAGGAAATATTTAGATTATTCTTTCCTATATCATTTCAAAAAATATATTTACTCAAAAAAGTTAAATTTTGAGGAAGTTATGGCCAAAACAATGAGGAGTATTTTCGGACATTAAAATCTAGGTTCAAAAACACTCTTGCAAAAAATGAATTTTTGGAGCATCTAAGCTCAAAATAAGAAAATGTGGTAAACTATAAAGTTGTAGCCACTATAAATATACATAGTTTGAAAAAAAGGAAATATGGTTTTGGATTTTTTTATAAGAAGTTATGGCCGAAACCATTTCGGGCAAAATGGAAGAAATTTAAATGGAAAGGAAGGAATTTTTAAACAAGTTTCTACTAAGTTTTTAAATGGAAAAGAAAGATTTTTATAACTTAGATAATGTAAGAGAAGCCATTAAAATTACCTTAGAGCTTATGAAATTAGAAAATGGAAGAGAGAAAATGAGAAAATGGAAAAAGAATTTGGAAAAAATAATTTTTATAATATGTAAACAAGTGAGATTACTAAAAACCCTTGTAGTTTACCCTCCTCTCATTACACACCACATCACCCATTAAGTACCTAAGGTTGTCATTATGTCATTTCATGTCTCTAATGACATGACTTTTAATAATTTAGTTGCCAATGTGTCACATCGATGATTATCTTAACTTAATTAAGTTTGTTAACCTTAATATGTATTATTAATCCCACATTATATACTTAGTATATGTGTGAATATAAAAACAAAAGTGTACACAACATTACAAACAAATTTATACGATGAAACGTTGAAAATTCGGAAAATAGTTTTCGGTCACGTTTTCTGTTTTTCATCGAACTATATATTTTTGTAAAATAATTTTAAAAACTATTTCACCATTTTTATTTATTATTAAAAGATTTTTATTTTCATTATAAAACCATTTATTTGAATATTTAAAATTAATTAAATATTCGTAAATCAAAGAAGTGAAATTCTGAGTCGTTACAATTTTGAATCTAAATAACTCTGCTTGAATCTCTATTCGACAGTTCCAAAAGGCGCAACCCGATTGGGAAAAGGAAAACTACACATCGTTATTTTGATTCTAATTGTATTTCTATTTGTTTTTTTATTTAAATTTTGAGAAAAGAAAAGAGGAATTTTCGACCAATTTTAAGGGTGAGAGGTGGAGACACAAACCCCAGAAAGAATATATGAAAAGAATGGAAAAAGTTGTTTAAATAGCATTGGAAAGAAGGGTTTAAAGAGGTAAATATATCTTTTCTTTCCTAAGCCATTTCACACTCTTTTGGAATCAAATTCCAAGCCTCTTCCCACCCATCACGGCTAGCCATCCACACCCTTTTATTAGGTCTAAAAAAGCTTCAAGCTTGATCGGATATTTTACTATCTTCTAGAAATTATTACTTGGGATTGAAGTAATTGATTTATGGTAATCAATCGATGCCTCATCAATTCTTCTATTCATATGAGAAACATTTACCTATTTCAATTTTTCAGTTTCCTCCACTACAAGAAAAATCTATTTTTTGCGGCACTTATTGGTAGAGTTTGACAGCTAAGTGCAAGAATAGCTATTTTGTTCTTTATTTTTACTAATTTTCTTTAACCTAATGCTACTAAATATGAGTTCCCGCCTATCTCGCCCTAAATAAAACTTATGTTACACCCTCTTTTTCCTAGCCCGCTTCTTTTCACTATCTATGAAAATTTTCTCCCTCGTTTCTAGAATCCTAATTTTCTCCAAAATCTAGTTCTTCTTTTGTCTTTCTAGCATCTTTTTCTCCTCACAACAACTCTTTTTTCTCTCCTCCTTGGGTCCTCTTTTCCTCCTTGCCAGGCTTGTCCTAGAGCATAGTTGATTATGGCAACGAAAGAGAAGAACAAAAATCAAAAAATTAAACTATGTATTCTCAAATGTCGACCTAGTATTCATTGCATAATTCTGCTTTAGTCTCCAGTTCTTCTCTATTGCTGGTCGCTCGGACATTGAGTTGTTATAAAGTATGATGTTCGAAAATTAAGCTGTTCAAAAACATTCTGCCTCATTTCGAGAACCCTGCTTTAGTCTCCAGATTAGAAAATTAAGTTTGATAGAGCGTAAAAGTTGGAGATGTTCTAAAGTAAGATGAAGTACCAAAGGTCGGGGAATTTTTCCGGTGCTTTGATATAATAGGGAGGTATAGAGATGATGTGTCTCATAGAAGATGTTCAAGTCGTCATCTACTAAATCTATTGCAAGTCTCCCTCTTTCCTATATTTTTATTCAAATATTTCTTTTGATATATATTTAACCCAAGTTTTTGTTTATCCAAAATAATGGAATTTTTTGGCACGGGTTGTTTATATTGGAGTTCATTCATGTGATTTTTTGCTGTTGTTAAGAAGTTTGAGAGTATAAATAGATTCCATTTAGTTACATATTGTGTAAAAGGTCAACACTATTTCTCTACCATACATAATATATATAGGTTTGTTTTGTCCATCCCTGTCTTTGCTATTATCTTGTGTTTATGTTAACAATGCAACATAGTTTGCTGATCTCAATATAGTTTGTTACGTCGGCTTTCCCACTTTTTGTTGGTCTTAAGTTCCGTTTTTTCAATGTGTTGCGGTAAAGTAAAGCTAGCAAAATTAGTTTAATTAAAATTAACATAAGTGCCTTGATTTGTGTTTTACTGATGTCTTAATGGATTCATGCTTAAAAGGTGTGTGCACATGCCCTCATGCATCATTATGATGCTTTTGTCAATGTGTAGATACGTGAGGTGCGTGCGCGCACACACCCACACCATATTACAAAAGAAATAGGGCTCACAACATATTAGATGTTCCATTTGGAGGATTAAAACTTGTAGACATGACAGATCCAAATATAAAGCGTGTAGACAGAGATCCTAATATTTTCAACATAAATTTTTTGACAAGTGAAGATTTCCATTCTAAGCAGACCCATGTTATACTTTTTATAGAAGGGCAATTGAACTAAGCTTTACTGGTCATGGCTACGATCGTTAACGCAAAGCAATGTTTTCTTGCTTTTTTGTTGCTGCTACTAATCCTTTTATCCCGTGCTGTAGCTAGAATCAACATGGTTTCCAAGTAGAAACTTGTTATGAGAAAGCTTTTGAAGCGGTTGATTAAACTTACTCTCAAATCAATTCAGGTTATCCATCGATATCTTTTGGGTTTCATTATTTCAACTTGTTATTAGCTTAGTTGAAATCTTATTATTTAACCTATGTTATTTATTGTTGGATTTTTTTGTCTTGCATCATCTAATTTATTTTCTCTATTTTAAGTAGTTGTGGAAGAAAATACTTTGGAAAGTTCAATTGAAATTCATGGTTGTACATTTTATCTCCATATGATACTAATTTTAAGATTCATTCTTTTGTTATTTGGTGTTAGAATCGTTATTTTTATTGGATGATTGAGTACTAAATAGTCCATGTTTTCACCATTTAATTTCACAACGTTCATTACATTCCCATCAGTATAGTTATTATAAACTAGTAAAATAGGCAGTTTTAAATTTGTTTATAAATTTCTTAGTTAGCCCGTTAACAAGTCATGTATATGGCTAATGGCCTAACTTGAACATGCTTTGTTTTTCCATAGAAATCTAATTGCTAATATGAGAGTTCAACTAGTGAAATCTAATGTAGAACATGAAATCGTCAGTCCACATGTCCACGCTCTTGTGCTTGCATGTATCTTCTTGTAGATTCATCTTTTGGCCTTGCTTTTGTTGCTTCAGCTTAGGACTTTTGATATATGCAAAGTTGGATGCTGCACTTTATTTCTTCTATAATTGCACATTGTGCTCAGGGTTGTAATTGAGTTTACAATGAAAGCACTTCATTTCATTTGTCTTGGTGCTTCAAATTTTCTTAGGACTTATCCTCATCTGTGCTGATATAATGATAATATGGAGGGACCGTAAAATTTGTGAAGTACACAACATGAATGCAAGATTAAATCAAGGTAATTAATCAAAATGTTTTACATATTTTTCAAAGTTTTAAAGGCAGGAGAATGAAATACAAAACACAAACTAAAAGAGTAACAATAGGTTTAGCAGTGATTATGTGCATTAGTATAAATTATGATTGATTAGTAGAACTTGTAGTGCATGAATCATTCAAAATTGGAATACTTGAAACTTCAACTTTGCTCTTCCATAACTCCATCTTTTGGACTCGGTCACAAGCTAATATTGGTGTAAACAATTATAAAATCACGAAGCTAACCACTGGGTGATCCGAGATGAAGGTCAAAGATGGCCATTTTGGCAAATTTGGGGATCGGTACTGACCCCTACCTAATGATGTGGCACCTATTTTCTTGGGAGAATTTGTCTAAATCGTGTACAGCGGTAGGAGATATTTTTTGCAAGATATTAGGCTTCCTACCTCTATAAATAGGAAAGTGGGCTCATTTTTCAGGATCTTTTGGTTTTAGTTCGCCTAACGCTTTATTCTTATAATTTTGAAAATCTAAGTGTTAGAGTTGTACTAACCCCTAAGAACATCTGCCTCTCAGTTAGAATAAGCAATAAAAGATTAGAATGGACGTAGGATAGCTTTGCCGAACCACTAAATTGTTGTGTGTTCTCTTTTCCTTGATTTTCATTCACTTCCTTTATAGTTTATTCCTTATTTTAATTCATGGGTGTTTGTGCCATTTTTGATTCAAACATTTTGGTGCTTTCACCAAGAGTTAAACTCAGGCTATTTGGATCGATAATCTACTATTGGATTTTCCATATCCAAGAGACAGATCCAATTTCTCAACCTTTTAATTATACAAATCAGATTCGCAAAGATCCACTAGAAGCTTTCTGCCATGGCCGTATCAAGAAGAGACCGTTCTACCAACTCCAAAGCTACTACTGAAGTTGAGAATTAGAATCCTTAACAAGGGGATGGAGTTGTCCGACCTACTCAAACGGAGATACAGACTCCAACTGACGGCGTGACGAGAATGGAGATTGATGTGATGATGAAGCAGATGGAAGATAGGTTCTAAGCTATTCAGAATGAGATGAATCATACGATGCAGCATAGCTTGAGACTGTTGAATGAGCTAACTCAAAATAGCCGTAGAAGGAGTAGGTGAGATTCTAGTTCTTCATCTGAAAGTTTCTCATCATCTAAGCAAATACAGAGGGAGAGGAAGCTGAAGAGGACTCATAGCGCCATTGGAACATCATACCGAGCCAAGGTTAGGGGTCAGTACCCATCCTCTGGAAGGTGGCATGGACTTGGCTTCAGAACACGCTGGTGGTGGTCAGAATCTGGAGAATCATGTTGCGGCTGATGATATTGCTTACACGAATCAAACAGGAGGGACTACTGGACAAATGGATCTCCTGGAGGTTGGAGAACCTAGGTATCAAGATCCAAACCAAGAGCATTCGCCGGACCGAACACTCGGAGCGGAGCCCGAATATCACTGTTCAGTGAACCCGCTAACCCGGACTACCTAGAGGATTTGATCAGGAGACTTTTTAGCAAGAACCGTTTTAGGAGTAATGATGAAAGGAGTACTTCTCCTAGCCGGAATCCGTTTACAAAGAACATTCTATGCGGGAGATACCCCTGGAGATTCGCAATGCCAACTATGTCATTGTACAAAGGAACGACAGACCCTAGGCAGCACTTGATGAGATATGAATGACATATAGATTCAACCAGAGCTTCTGATGCTGTAAAGTGATGTTGTTTCCCGATTTTCGTAGAATGAGTAGCTATGATGTGGTTCACATGACTTTTGCCAAGGTCCATATCATCTTTTGCTGAGTTATCGAGTTTGTAGAACAATTCTGTTTGCATACTACAGGTCTAAAGCATGTGATGTCTTAAGCCAAGGGAGAGTCGCTGAAGGATTTCTTGAACCGGTTCCATACAACCATGACATATGTTACAGAACCTAAGGATGACATAGTGCCGATGGCATTGATTAGGGGGATTCATCTTGATACGAAGTTCGTGGAATGGTTGGAAAGGAAGCCCCCATCAATGATGGACGCTTTCTATAGAAAGGCTAATGAGTACTTGCCCTTGGACGAAGCAAAGAAACATCCATGGAGGACTGGTGTTAGAAGTGCGAATGAAGTGATACAAAGAAATGTTGCCATAAAGAAATCTGGAGGAAGCTCTAGGAGGGTGGATGTGAATGTTGGTAACTAAAACAATAATTAAAAGCGAAACAATGCGGGGCTAAGAAAAAGAAGGCAGATAATAGGAATTGTATTAGGACTCCTTAATACGATAACTATATTGCACTGAACAACGCGATAAAAAATATCTATTTGGCAACCCAAAACATTGAGCAATATAGAAAGCTGGCTCCAAGAGAGTCGACTGAGAAGGAGAGAATGTCAGAAAAGTTTTGCAAATTCCATGAAACTCATGGTTACAATACCAACGAGTGCAGACACTAGCGGGATATGATTGAGGAGTTGATTTGCAAGAAAAAGTTACAACGTTATGCAAAAACCCATAGGATGGCGGGTAAGGAAACTCTAACGCCCCTTGGACGTCTTCCTAGTGGAGGAAAGCTGATGTTGGTGCTGATGCATTCTGGCAGCCAGAAAAACGATTGGTGATTAATACAATAATCGGTGGGCTACACCTAGCCGATAAGAGTCTAGCGGAGATAGATAGATACGTTGGTGCTATTAAATATGCAGAGAGTGAAAGTTGCTATGCTATTGAGGATGGAATCTCGGCAGAACAATGCAGAACGATGACTGACGGTATTGTTTTCCAAAGTAGAGATGCTGGCGGAATGGAAGCTCCAATGATCGATCACTCGTGATTTCAGCCACGATTGTACCTGCTATGTACGGAAGGTGCTTGTTGACTACGGGAGTTCAGTCAATCTTATTCGAGAAAGCTTATGATCAAATGATGTTGGAGGAGAAAGATTTGAAGCCTTATAGGTCTCGAATACAGGGGTTCAATGGGATATCTACTTAAGCCAAAGGATTTGTTGAATTACCGGTGGTACTTGGTGAGGGTGACCGCAAGCGAGTGCAGGTCGCCTTTTTTAGTGTTGGATATATATTCTGCTTATAACGCATTTTTGGACCGACGAGCCCTAGCTGAATTTAGAGCGGCCATCGCCCCCTACTGTTTAATTATGAAGTTCTCTACAAACAATGGAGTGGGAATTGTGCACGGAGATTAGGTATCTGGCCGTGAATGCTACGTTGTCGACCTAAAGGAGGCAAGGCGAAAGGTGAAAGGAAAGAATGTAGAGGGGACCCTCTGCATAAAGGCTTTGGACGTATAGCAACTACAGCCTGAGCCCCGGCTCGGGTAGGCTAGTTAGCTCTACGATAATATGGACCGACAAAAAGAGCCAATAGGTGGACGAGCAGCTCCAGCCGAGTTGACGATCACTATTCCAATCAGCAGTGATGATTCAAGCAAAGTCCTAAAGGTTGGATCTCAGCTCGACGCTAATGTGATGAAGGAGTTGGTTAGATTTCTCCAGGCAAACCTGGATGTGTTTGCCTGGACACACTCAGATATGTGTGGGTTCTTGCCCGGAATAGCAAGCCATGCATTAAACATTGATCTCAAATGCATTCCTATAAAATAGAAATGCGCAGCCTAGTTCCGAAGAGATTTTTTGCACACAAAGAAGAAGTGGATAAGCTAAAGGACAATGGCTTCATCCATGATGCGTTATATTTGAATTGGGTATCAAATTCTGTCTTGGTGAAAAAAGAAAATAGGAAGTGGAGGACATGCATCAGCTATTCGGACTTGAATAAGGAATGCCTGTAGGATAGCTTCCTACTTCTAAGGATAGATCAGCTAGTGTACTCTACTGCTGGACAAGTGCTACTTTTATTTATGGACGTGTACTCCGGATACAATCCAATCCTGATGCACATCCCGTATTAGGAACAAACCGGCTTCATTACCGACCTCGGGCTCTATTGCTACATGGTCATGCCCTTTGGATTAAAGAATGCAGGAACGACTTACTAGAGACTCGTGAATCGGATGTTTAAATAACAGATTGGATGATTGACGAAAGTTTACGTGGAAGACATGCTTGTGAAGTCACGGTGTTCGAGAGACCATGTTGATGATCTAGCAGAGATGTTTGGAGTCCTCTGGCAATACGAAATGAAACTCAATCCTTTGAAATGCTCTTTCAGCGTTGCATCAGGGAAGTTCTTGGGCCTCGTTGTCAATTCCTGCAGGAGTGAAGCCTATCTAGAAAATATCAAGTCTTTAAGAGAGATCAAAGACCCAAGGATGATCAAGGTGGTCCAAAGCTTAAATGGGAAGGTCGCTGCCCTGAGCCGGTTCATCTCCAGAGCCACTGCCAAGTGCATACCCTTCTTTGAAGTGATCAAGAAAGGGAAGATAAACTTCGAGTGGAATCAAGACTGCAAAGATGCTTTCCAAGCTCTGATTAATCACATGGAGTGACCTCCCATTCTCTCAAAATCGATGGATGACGAGGATTTGTTCTTATACCCAACAATGTCGGTGCATGCCCTGAGCATCGCATTTGTACACGAGGAACCCACATCCAACGATCGGTCTACTATATCAGCAAGCTTTGACATGAGTAGAAAGAAACTATCCAAGACTGGAAAAGCTTTCTTACTGCCTGTTCATTGCTTCCATAAAACTCTGCCCTTATTTCCAGGCCCATCCGATCAATGTCCTCATTGACCAGCCTTTACGACAAGTCCTGCAACGACCTTAGACTTCTGGAAGGTTGTTGAAATAGAACATTGAACTAAATCAATACTATTAACGAATAAATTCGTCAACACCCCAAAGTGTAGAAGAAAAGAATTTTTTAGAGGAGAGTCTTGGCGAGGTCAGTAAGAGTCATCGAGGTTGGGTATGATGTCATTGAAGTCATCGAGGTCAGACAAGAAGTCACTTGAGTCATCGAGGTTAGGCATATTTATACATGTTGAGTTTCAGCTTTGATATCGAGGTCTATGGTGCTATCGAGTATGAAGTTATTCAATGGGTGGTTAATATGGAGGTCGTCGAGGTTATAGAAAATACGAGGCTTGTCGAGGTTTATTATAGTGTGCATAATGATGTCAAGATTATGGGTTTCGAGCAAACTCGAAATAGAATGTAAATGTGTAGATCGCAACTCAAAGCAAACTAATCAGACTATCATTGAATAAATTGTCGTAGATATAACACTCTTGATTTTACAATGAGCCAAATCCCAAATTCGATATAGGGTTTTAAATGAGTAAGAAGCGAGTAAGGAAAAAATTCGACCCCCAAAATGAAGACCCTCGGTCCCTATTTATAGAGTTTGGCAGGTGGCCAACTTCGGTATCCACAAATCTCGGCATCTTTAACTTCGTCGATTATCAAAGGTGAATGATTTTTCAGCCTCGTCATGATCATCATCGTTGCGCATCAAAGTCTGCACAATTGCATCTTCCTCAGTATGTCCTTTGCAATCTCAATATTCGACGTTGGCTCCTCATTCTTGATAGAACATGATGTTGACACCATCTATGGACATCGATATTGATGGATATCGACATCGCATGTGTATATATGTAGTGCTCCCCATTTGGCTTGATGTCTTGGTAGTATTGATCCTCGGAGAGTCTTACTGCAACTATTTATAGACTGGCGGTGATGTTGAGAGGGAGGCTTGGTGTTCCTCGAGGATTCAAATAGCTTCGATTCTTCTAACTGTGCTTATTGATGTCGACATCATCGTGTTAATGATGTCAAGGCTAGCTGATGTGTAAGGCTTCCTTGATGATGACAATGATAGCAAAAACCTTTGCCTCATCATCGGCACCACTATTTCTAAAGACGTTGAGGTTGAATGTCATGCAAGACCTTCTCGATCACAATAGTAGTAGTAACACTAACCCCCCCCCCAATGTAATAAAAGCTTTTGTTATTTAGGACAAAAATCCAAGATTCCTTTTTATTGCTTCATGTTCAGTGAGCTTTTCTTATTAATCTTCTTTTCCTGTAAAACATGAATCAAATAATAGCTTTGTTAAAATAATAATTTTGGTATAAGAGACTAATAAATACCGTAAATTTTAAAATAGAAGTTCAAATTGTAAAATTTTAAAATAGAAATCCAGAGGATTATTTTGATAACATCATTGGATAGAGCATCCAGAACTTTCTTCAAAAAGTAAGATGATAAGGCCTTTTTGGCACCGCTAAAACATGAAACAATGTCACCTGGTTGAGGAATGTAGGGTTCTTCCATGAACCCCTTAAAAGGTTAATGTAAGTTTCAAAACATTCTTTTGAATCAACTTTTTTTGGCTGTCGGAAATTGGTTTTCATCACTAGGTTGCTTGTGGAACTTTTACATTAGATTTCCTTCTTGTTCAAGCTTCGCTCCTTCAAAACTCTAGTTTGGTGCGAGATGATGCATAACCCTTAGCTCGTCTTCTTATTGCAATTTTTGTTCTCAATCCTGCACTTTACTTTGATGATATGTTATTAATTTTAAGAAATTAGACATTCATTTAATAATAAACTATTAAATGGTCTAGTATTAATTTAAAAGAAAGAGCTGGAAAGTTATTCCAAACCATGTTTGGTAGTAAGAAGATCAAAGGGCTATAATCATCTTCTAATAATGAGAAGACCGAAAATCTATCTAGTGATAAGAGACCCATGTTTAGAATTCTTGTCTGATAATAGCATGAAAATACTGAATTTCTTAGAAAACCATAAATTCAATGGAAAATCAAAAAATTATCATGAAAACCTGCAAGAAGATTATGATCCATAAAACCACAAATTCAAAACGTAAATCCACAAATCATCACGAAATTAAGTAAGAAAATCGGGAATAAAATCAGAAATTCAACCAAATCTTAATCAAACGTTTATCAGGATCTCATCTGACAAATAGAAAACTCAAAAATTTATTCAATAGCAATAGAAAATCTTGTAATAGTAAGTTGAGCAAAAAGATTCCTAATTCTATGTTGAGCTAATTCTGAAATCTTACCTAAAATACTTTACCGGAAACTTATTAGGGACTAATGCTTTGAATAGCAATGGTGATTCCCGTTGTTTAAAGAAAAGTTTCCCACTAATAGATGAATAGTCCTAAAGTACTTATAACCTACTATTATATTGTTATATTAGAGCCGAGTAGTTCCGTAGGGCCATTCAGTCATTTAGAATGGTAAATCTATAAGACCAGTCAGTTATTCGGAGTAGTAGTTCCATAAGACCAGTCAACTGTTCAACGGATAGTTCTGTTCAATTGTTCAGCTTTTCAGCCGTTCAGCAGATAGTTCCATTTGATTGCTTGGCTGTTCAACAATGCAAGCTCCGTTGGACTATTCGATCGTTCAACCGTGCAAGTTTCGTCCTACTGCTAGGCCATTCAGCCGTGCAAGTTTCTTCCTACTGCTAGGCCATTCAGCCATGCAAAGGTCAAATTAACTTATCAATATTTATAGTACAAAATCCTTACCTTAAGACCTCCTTATTCCTAGACCTAGATTGGATCTATCGAAGTTATGCTTTGACCTATTCTTCAAACGACATTACCTTTATCCTTCTGGTAAGAATGGGCTCTTTATTTTATTCCTTTCGTTATTCCATTGGTTTTAAAATTTCTTTATGTCTCTAATATTTGCATCTATTTGGATTTTGTGCAAATTGATCTTTATTCCTTCTTTGTCCTTTTCTATAATTCTGTTTTTGTTCTAAGTCGTGGATCTTCATCCATTTACTTGTTTTGTGTCTTTTGACATCTTTGACCTTGTTGACGTCCTTTTTAATTATGGTTTTGGACATCTTCATTCATTTTCCTTGTTTGTTCCCCTTTTTGGACTTTCAACTTTATTTTGAGTTGGGGACATCTTCGTCCATTTTCTTTGTCTATGACCCTTTTGGGCTCTAACTTTGCCTTAAAGTGTTACAGTTTATATTTAACTGACCTTCCTCTAAAAGGTTGCTGGTGGATGCTAGACTAGACCCTCCCTCTAAGAGGTACTATGGACTAGACATTAGAGGTTTTAACTCTCCCTCTAGGAGGTTATGCTCTGTAGTGGACGTCAGAGGCTCATTGGTGCTCCGGAGTGGACGTCGGAGGCTCATTGGTGCTCCGGAGTGGACATCGGAGGCTCATTCTCATTGGTGCTCCGGAGTGGACGTCGGAGGCTCATTCTCATTGGTGCTCCGAAGTGGACATCTCAGAGGCTCATTGGTGCTCCGGAGTGGACGTCGGAGGCTCATTCTCATTGGTGCTCCGAAGCGGACATCTCCAGAGGCTCATTCTCAAAATTTGTCTTTTGAAAACAATTTTTGGTCTATTGCAATGTTTGCGTAAGTCATTTTTCCATGAAATCCTTTTTGGAAGAAAACATTTTGGTGAAAGGAACTTTTGGATAAATTGAGAGACTATTTTTTCGAAAGGATTTGAACGATAAGCATTTTGATAATGAGTTTTTAAATTACTCCCATAATAGAAATGCCAATCTCAATTGAGAGACCAAGTGGTCATGATTCATGAGCCAATAGTCTTTTAGTCGAGAATAAGCTCTCCTAATTTAGAGCTTTTGGCTAATGAATATTGGTAGTTTTTTAAAAGATTGTTCATGGAAAAGTGTATAGGTCTTACTTCGCTAACAATTTCGGATAGCTTTGAAAATGCTTTTATTAGAGCATGCTTCGTTAAAGATCCTTGGTGTGCATTTACTAATGCCAAATAGTATTTTTTGAAGATTGTATGGATTCATTCTTGAAATAGATAAATGTCTACTTCCCCTTATCTATAGGGTAATTAGAAATAATCCTTTTTGATTCTTGAAAGTAATTTTCTTGAAGACATGATTAAGAAATTCTATTTGGTAAAGAAATGTCATGGTAAAAATAGAGTTGGTGCATATTGTTTCCTCCTTTATGCAGCATACATGGTCATACTTCCTTAGGTTTTGCTTAGCAAAAATAAATGTCTTGTTTGTAAGTCTACAAAGCCATGATTCATGGACTAATCGATCTTTACAGACAAGAGCATGCTTTTTCCTAAGAATCCCCTCTTTTGGGAAAGTTTTGGATATTTACCTTTTATTAGGAACGAGTTTATAACAGAAGTTTGATGGTATTTTATGATTCCATTGGGGCAGTTCTTCACATTGGTTCAAGCTTTGAGATAAAGATGAGTTATTTCATTCTAGCATTTGAGTTGTCTTTCTTTTGAAATGTATAGGAATTTGTTATGCTTTCAGAGCCTTTTGGATGTAGTGGACTATTTTTGTTTTTACCTGTAAAGGCACTAAAATTTTGTGTTAATACATGATCAATTTCAAGTACAAATCAAAGTACAATTCAAATTAAAAATTTCTATGAGTAAAGATAATTCATAGCGGGTGATTGCAACAAGACTTTATATCTTGGTGGGAATTTGAATTTGAAGTTGCTAAGCTGCTCTCCCTTTATAAAACAAGTTAGTTCTTGAATATCTAGGCCATCCTTTTCAGCACAAGAGGTCCTTTAAGCTTCTTTGATGAATTCTTTTAACGATCATGGTTTGATCATATTTTGAATTATTCATGCCAAGACATGGCACTCGTCAGTCTTATGTCCATTTACTTTATGGCAAGCACAATAATCTATTCCTTGATTTGGCTCATGATGGCTTGATATTTCATAGAGAGTGGAGAAACTTTTATCATCCTTTGTTATAGCGAGAATGTGGAAAATGGGTCTGTTTAAATTCACATAGTTGGATTCAGAAATCTCCCTCTGATTCTTTCTTCAACTCTTGTTTCCTTTAGATCTTTTACTAGGATATTCGGAGTTGAACCTTCCTTCTCTTTGATTTTATTGAGATTCCCTTGTGGCAGGATGCCTTCTCTGTATCTGAATAAAATTTCCAGCTTGAGAATAGAAGTCCCGTACATCTTTACATCCATGAATATAAAGTTCCTCCCAAAAAGGAGTTTGCTCGATTAATCCTAAACGAACCGCCATAAACTTTTCTCTTTCAGTCGCATTTTTCTTTTAATGCTTCTATATTAAATCTCTTCATGTACTCGCCAAGTGATTCTCCTGGTATTTTCTTGATAGTAGCTAATAGGCTAAAATCCATAGTTGGGTCTTTGAATATATAAAATTATGTCATGAAGTCATAAGAGAATTGTTCCCAAGAATGGATAGTTTTTCCTTGGTAATTCTTGTACCATTTGATAGTTGCTCCTTGAAAAGTTGCTGGAACGAGTTTGCAACGAATTGCCTCTGAAGCCGTATACAAATCCATTCGAGTTTCGAAAGCTAAATGATGACCTTTTGGGTCAGTGGTTCCATCATACTTTAGTGAGGGATTTTCAATATGAGAGGGAATTCTAATAGCCATTATTTCTTTTGTAAAAGGAGCCTTTCGAAGGTTATAATTTTTCTCCAGGCCAAGGAGTATATCCTTTACTATTTGATTGAGAATGTCCTTCGGGTCGGTTTTGAAAGGGAGTGCGGATTAAGGATCTTAAGGCTAATTTAACACTAGAAGGGGGTGAATAGTGTTTAATGGATTCTAAGACTTATATGGACTAATTGAAAAATTATGCTATAAACAAATGCAGAACTTAATCACAGAACAATCGCAGAATCAAATACAGATGCATAAAGTAAATAAAAAGCAGTAAAGGGAAAGAACACACCGGATTTTATACTGGTTCGGAGTTACCCTACGTCCAGTCCTGCACCAAGCCAAACACCTCGTACAGATTTTTATTATACCAATGTCAAGATTACAATCCTTAATTTCTAAAGGCCTTGAGGTACCCTCCTGTCTTCGTGTCCGGTGCAAACTCTCTTGATTTATGGGACACAAGATTACCTAATTTATTTCCAGGCACAACCACACCTTATAGAGAGACTCGATAAACTTTCGATTACAAATTGATCTTATAACTCTGAATAGCACTTTGATCTTCGAGAGAGGGCAGAGAATCAAACAAGAATGAGCTTCTAATTTGATTCACTTGAGAATTCGGCAGAATTTTGGCATGATCTTAAAAATATGAAAATTTTAGAATATGGTTTTGTGGAGAAGGAGTGAAGAAAATAAGAAAAATAGTTAGTTAAAAAATTCATTTGTGAAGGCTATTTATAGACCAGTAACACTCATAACCATTCGTGAAGAGATATAAACGAATAGACACTTCTTTTGAAAATTGAAACTTTTGAATTTAACGGCCACCATGTCGACATGGGGTATCCCATGATGTCGACATCCCTTAGTTAAAAACAATGTAAAATTTGTTTTGAAAATTGTATTGAAAGAAAAACAAGATGAAATGATTCTAGAGTAAAATAAACTAATTTTCCTATGATTTAAATAAAGAAGAGTAGAAAAATATATTTTTAGAATGTATATATAAATTTGATTTTAAATCTCAAGTATATATATATTATAAAAGAATTTTTAAAAATCTGAAGATAGTTTAAAAACAAACGAAGTTTAAAACAAAAGTTTATTTAAAAACAAAAACAAAGAATATTTTAAGGCTAAAACATCTTTTTGAAAATCATTTGAAAAGATAATTTTTAAAGCTAAAACATTTAAAAAAAACAATTTTGAAAATCATTTTAAAAAACCATTCTGAAGTAGTTTTGCAAGCTTCTTCTTGCAGAATATTTCATCACATCAGGACTCAAGAACTTGTACAAAACCAGGATGTTCATGGGTTTGTAAGCCACTTGTCGTAGGTTTGTAAGCTACTTTTCGTGGGTTTGTAAGCCACTAAGAAGGTAGAAATGGGTTCCATCCCAAATGAAATTTGGAATGAAGATTTCCATGCTATTATGAAGTTTTAACAAAACTAGACACTTATCTTGAAATCTTGATCTTGATACTCATGAGTCTTCAAACTTTATTTCTTCATTCTTAATCTTTATACTGTACAATCTTCAATAATCAGTACCTGCCTTATATATATCCTACATAATAACATTCATATATATCTAGATAATAGTGTTAGTATATAAGTTATAATAAAATAAGTTACAAAGGTTGTTGTCATCAAAACCACTATCTCCAGTTCCTAACAATCTTCCCCTTTTTGATGATGACAACCTTATAAAATATACTTACCACTTTGATCATACCATAACTCCCCCTTACACCAACAACTCCACCTTACTCCAACCTACTATTTTATATAACTTCTCCCCCTTTGTCATCAACAAAAATAACCTATAAACCTTGAACTTAATAGAAAATGAGATAAAAAAACATATGACATAAGAATAATAACTATGTATGAGTGAAATATAGCATCCTAAGTTAAATGGAATTCAAGTTTTTATACACCAAAGATTGTTTTTGAAGAACGTTAATTAAGATAACACTTATATACAAATTAACAAACCAATATACAATCAAGAAAGAGAAAAACGAAAAACGCTTAACGAGGACCCTTAACTATTGGTGATTTATGGACCGAACAATTTGGATTGTGGAGACAAAAGTTTCCACGTTGTTCAACCAAGTCCCCATTAGCGTCAAAAAGGACCTCTCCAACGCAAATTACGCCATCGTCTTCGTCCATATTAACATCCGGATTCGGTAGAGGATGTTCTTCTTCTTGATTCTCTTGTGGTTCTTCTAGAGGCTCTTCTTCTTTAGAATCCATGGCTTGTGATGATTCTTCGATGACAATGTGATTGACATGGTTATCCATAAGGAATTTTTTTATATTCCTAAGGATTCTGCCTTGCCTATCTTGTTCTCTAGCCATTCGCAGTTAACTTACTTGAATTTCCATCATCATTTGAAGCAAATCTTTCATCTTCCCTTGTAATTTGATGACTCGTACGTGTGTGGAACGTTGAAAAGGGCCAGAATGATGAGAAGTGGGTGAAGAAGGTTCATTATTAGAAGAGGAAGCCTATTAATTTACTATTTTAGAAGTTTATTACAGAGAATATAATAGAGAAAAGGAGTAAAAGTCGAAATATATAAATATATAACCAAATAACTAATTTTATAGGGAAATTTAAATTTGAAAATCTCAGCCTGAATGTCGACATAGGGGGATGGGTCATGTCGACATGCCTAGTTCAATTTTTGAGAAATTTTTATTTATATTATTTATTAACTAAACTTGTCTTATTTATAATCTATATTTCAGTTAATGAACATATACCTAGTTCTCTTCTAAATTTAGTAAAGGTTTGTTCATTTAATGGTTTAGTTAATATATCAGCAATTTGTTTTTCATTATTAATATATTCAAGAGTTATGACTTCTTTACTTATATTATCTTTAAGAAAATGATGTCTAATATCAATATGTTTTGTTCTAGCATGATGAGTTGGATTTTTAGATAGGTTTATTGCACTAGTATTATCACAATAAATTGGTGATTTAGTTATAGTTAATCCAAAATCTTTTAAAGTTTGTTGCATATATATAACTTGAGAACAAGCCAAAGCAGCAGATATATATTCTGCTTTAGTTGTTGACAATGATACAGTGTTTTGCTTCTTACTAAACCAGGAAACCAGAGAATGTCCTAGAAAGTGACAAGTTCCACTTGTACTTTTTCGGTCTGATTTACAACCAGCGTAATCAGCATCACAATATGAAATTAAATCAAATACATCATTTTAGGGTAAAATAAACCATAATCTAAAGTATGTTTTACATATCTTAAAATTCTTTTAACAGCTTTTAAGTGAGTTTCTTTAGGTTGAGATTGGTGTCTTGCACAAAGACTAACACTATGCATGATGTCAGGACGACTTGCTGTTATATAAAGCAGCGAACCAATCATTCCCCAATATAATTTTTGATTAACATCTTTTGATTTATCTTCTTTACTTAAAGCTACATTAGTTGTCATTGGAGTTGGTTTCCCACTAGAAGTGGTCAATCCAAACTTATTAATTAAATCCTTAGCATATTTTTCTTGACTAATGAAAATTCCTTTATCTAATTGTTTGATTTGAAGTCCTAAGAAGATACTTAGTTCTCCCATATGACTCATTTCAAATTCTTTAGTCATTATATCTGAGAATTCTTTATTCATTATTTTATTAGTTGACCCAATATTATATCATCTACATATATTTGTACTAATTGAATATCATTTTTGGTTCTTTTAATAAAAAGAGTTGTATCTATTTTATCAATTTCAAAACCAGATTGTAGTAAGTAAGATCTTAGTCTTTCGTACCAGGCTCTAGGAGCTTTTTTCAGACCATATAAAGCTTTATTTAATTTATATACATGATTTGGAAATTTATTATCTTCAAAAATTGGAGGTTGTTCAACATAAACATCTTCTTTTACAAAACCATTTAGAAAAGCACTTTTAACATCCATTTGATATAACTCGAAATTATTGTAGTTTGCGAAAGCAAGTAGAATCCTGATAGCTTCTAGTCTTGCTATGGGTGCAAAGGTTTCGTCATAATCAATTCCTTCTTCTTGACAATAACCTTGCGCGACTAAACGAGCTTTATTTCTCACGACCTCACCAAGTTCATTCATTTTACTTTTATAAACCCATTTTGTTCCAATTATACTTTTATCCTCAGGTCTAGGAACAAGTTCCCAAACATCATTTCTGGTGAACTGATTCAATTCTTCTTACATAGCAAGAATCCATGAATCATCAGATGATGCTTCCTTTGGATTTTTAGGTTCAATAGTTGATATAAAAGCTACATTACTCATACTAATTAGTTGATTTCTTGTTTTAACTATAGATTCAATATTTCCTACTATATTTTCTACAGGATGATCTTTTAATTGCCTAATTCTTTTATTAGGTTGAATGATTTCACAAATAGTTTCATTAGATTCATTATTTAAAGTTACAAAATCTTCTTCATCTTCTATTTGTACAGTATCTTTAAAATTTTCATCAAAGGATACATGCATTGTTTCTTCAATAGTGTTAGTTCTTTAAATTATAAACTCTAAATGCTTTACTTCTATTAGAATATCCGATAAAGATACCTTTGTCGAATTTAGGTTCAAATTTATCTAAATTATCTTTTGTATTAAGAATAAAACACTTACTACCAAAAACTTTAAAATAAGCTACTATTGGTTTCTTATTGTAAAGTAATTCATATGGTGTTTTATTAGTTAATGTTCTAATTAAAATCCTATTTAATATATAACAAGCTATAGCAACTACTTCAGCCCAAAAGTTTTTAGGTAAGTTACTATCAGAAAGCATTGTTCTAGCACACTCTTGAATCGTTCTATTCTTACGTTCCACCACTCTGTTTTGTTGTGGAGTTCTTGGAAAAGAGAAATTATGAGTAATTCCTTTTTGATTACAGAAATTTTCAAATTCTCCACCATGATCACTATGAATAGTTTTTATTTTTAAAGAAAGTTGATTTTGAATTCTTTTAGCATAATTCTTAAATAATTCAAAAGCATCACTTTTAAGTTTAAGAAAAATTGTCCAAGCATATCTAGAATAATAATCTATAATTAAAAAACCATATTTATTGTGATTAATTGATTGAACTTGAGATGGACCAAATAAATCTAAATGAAGTAATTCTAGAGGTTTAGAAGTAGAAATCTTATCTTTTAGTTTAAATGAACTTTCCTTAAGTTTTCCTAATTGGCAAGCATCACATATACCATCTACTTTAAAGTTTAACTTCGGAAGACCTCTAACTAAATCAAGTTTTGATAACCTAGATAATAGTTTGAAATTTAAATGACCAAATCTTTTATGCCAAATCCAAGAGTCACTTGTATTAGCCAAAAGACATAAGTTATCATTTGAAACTTTCATACTAAGAATGTAAATGTTTTTCTTCCTAATTCCTTCAAAGATAACATTTGACTTATTATCTTCGATGTGACATTTATCTTTTCCAAATTTAATTTTAAATCCTTTATCACATAGTTGACTTATACTAAGCAAATTATGTTTTAAATTCCTAACTAGCAAAACATCAGAAATAAGAGGAGTTTTAGAATTACCGACATTGCCGATGCCAATCACATATCCTTTTGAGTTGTCTCCAAAGTTGACCAATCCACCATTTTGATATATAATGTCATTGAGTATCTGTGGATTTCCAGTCATATGCCTTGAACAGCCACTATCAAGTATCCTTTTATCTTACTCAATTTGCACAGTTTGTCTATTGGGTGTTGATTCTTCAAAAGCCATGTAACATGTCTGTTCCTGCATAACACACCAATTCGGTAGATAACTTGATTTTTCATAAAACCTATATGCAGACTTATGATACTTTGATGAAATGCATAAATTCAAACTAGTATTAACAAAATTTTGTAAAAATGCCATTTTTAACCTTTCAAGTTTCAGATTATGAAAACTATGAAAACCTATGCTCCGACACCAATTGAAAGGGAGTGCAGATTAAGGATCTTAAGGCTAATTTAACAATAGAGGGGGGGTGAATAGTGTTTAAAGGATTCTAAGACTTATATGGACTAATTTAAAAATTATGATATAAACAAATGCAGAACTTAATCACAGAATCAAACACAGATGCAGAAAGTAAATGAGAAGCAGAAAAGGGAAAGAACACATCGGATTTTATACTGGTTCAGAGTTACCTTACGTCCAGTCCTGCACCAAGGCAAACACCTCGTACAGATTTTTATTATACCAATGTTGAGATTACAATCCTTAATTTCTAAAGGCCTCGAGGTACCCTCCTGTCTTCGAGTCCGGTGCAAACTCTCTTGATTTACGAGACACAAGATCACCCAATTGATTTCCAGGCAAAACCACACCTTATAGAGAGACTCGATAAACTTTTAATTACAAATTGATCCTATAACTCTGAATAGCACTTTGATATTCAAGAGAGGGCAAAGAATCAAACAAGAATGAGATTCTAATTTGATTCACTTGAGAATCCGGTAGAATTTCGGCACGATCTTAAAAATATGAAAATTTTAGAATATGGTTTTGTGGAGAAGAAGGAGTGAAGAAAATAAGAAAAATAGTTAGTTAAAAAATTCGTTTGTGAAGGCTATTTATAGACCAGTAACAGTCATAACCATTCGTGAAGAGATTTAAACGAATAGACACTTCTTTTGAAAATTGAAACATTTGAATTTAACGGCCACCATGTCGACATGGGGTATCCCATTATGTCGACATCCCTTAGTTAAAAACAATGTAAAATTTGTTTTGAAAATGGTATTGAAAGGAAAACAAGATGAAATGATTCTGGAGTAAAATAAACTAATTTTCCTATGATTTAAAATAAAGAAGAGTAGAAAAATATATTTTTAGAATATATAAATAAATTTTATTTTAAATCTCAAGTATATATATATATATATATTATAAAAGAATTTTTAAAAATCAGAAGATAAGTCAAAAACAAACGAAGTTTAAAACAAGAGTTTATTTAAAAACAAAAACAAAGAATATTTTAAGGCTAAAACATCTTTTTGAAAATCATTTGAAAAGATAATTTTATAGCTAAAACATTAAAAAAAAAACAGTTTTGAAAATCATTTTAAAAAACCATTTTGAAGTAGTTTTGCAAGCTTCTTCCTGCAGAATATTTCATCACATTAGGACTCGAGAACTTGTACAAAACCAGGATGTTCGTGGGTTTGTAAGCCACTTGTCGTAGGTTTGTAAGCTACTTGTTATGGGTTTGTAAGCACTAAGAAGGTAGAAATGGGTTCCATCCCAAATAAAATTTGGAACGAAGATTTCCATGCTATTATGAAGTTTTAACAAAACTAGACACTTATCTTAAAATCTTGATCTTGATACTCATGAGTCTTCAAACTTGATTTCTTCATTCTTGATCTTTATATTGTATAGTCTTCAATAATTAGTACCTTCCTTATATATCCTGCATAATAACATTCATATATGTCTAGACAATAGTGTTAGTATATAAGTTATAATAAAATAAGTTACAAAGGTTGTTGTCATCAAAACCACTATCTCCAGTTCCTAACAGGTTTCATCATCGTACTAATCTCTATTATCTCTTTGGATTGAACTATTTGATTGCTCAAAGGGCCTTTTAGCTTGACTTTCTTGGTTTTCATTTTGTTTCTCATTTTGGTCCTTACGTAGAGATTGTGCTTCATCTCTTCCTTCCATAAACTTTAAAGATCCTTGAGACGAAGTGTAACAAACCGCACCTTAACAGGCCTAAATTTCGACAAATATCGAAACCCAAGTGCATAAGAGCACAGATCATTGGATCGGTACCTGTACATAAGCAGAGAATTATCAGATATTGATAGAAATCTAAACTCACAGCGGAAACAATAATAGGATAAGAATACTGATGAAGACGACTACCTTGGAATTAATGGTATTTCTTGGATAGTAGATTGTCACATCAGTATCAAGGATGAGAGAAAGAAGACTTCTCCAACAACAAGCACATCCAGCTCTAGTGACATGTTTCTCTAAATTATATCCTGTGGGTTGTAATGAGGAGGAGGTCAGAACAATGTTCTGGTGACTAGAAAAATATAAATTGTCCATAATATAAATTTATACCGATTGGTTTTCATTTAATTATTATGTCCGTCAAGGTTAGCAATTCTAATCTAACCTTGTATTGCACATTACCTACCCCTTCCCAAGGTACGAAATACTGATGAAGCCTTATCAATCACCCAATACTTCCAAACCCATTTTCCACTTAATACTTCCAAATATGAAGCGGGCTTCTATAATATTTTTAAAAAGAGAAATAGGAAGACTCTCCATTTAAGACCTTAATCAAGGTAGACCCTGTCATTTAAGACCTATTCCCAAGGTGGTTCCTAACAATGTTGTCAATGGTCGGTGGGTCCTAGCTATAAGACCTCTAACCACTATTTAAAGCTTTCGACATTTAATGTCCAACTATTACCTTATCTATTGCCGATAAAATAGTAGCCATGTAATAAACAGTACCCAGGCCACTTAATACCTTTTATTGGAAAATAGGTAGCACTTTGGTCATTTAAGACCTTAACAAAGGTAGACCCATCATTTAAAACCTATCCCCAAGGTGTGCTCCTAAATGGTACTATTGTTATTATGGCCTTAGCAATGTAAGAGACTGTACCCAAGCCACTTAATATTTCCAAGTTGAAAATAGGCAGACTCTGGTCATTTAAGACCTTAATTAAGGTAGACCCCATGATTTAAGACCTATTGCCATAAGCGTGCTCCTCAATGGCACTATCTGGCTATCATTGCTTGAAAATCTCATATGGCTACTTAATATTTCTTTTATAGGAACGATGAGGACCATACAGTCACTTAAGACCCAAACCTAAAGTGAACCCTTCCCGAGATATCCACTATCACTGTTTAATTATAAATATGGTATCTCATTAGGTTACTTCTTTTGGTAGGGAGGGGACCCTTCAGTCACTTAAGACCTCGATACTGAAGTAAACGCTTTTTAGGGTCATCCTTATTTATTTATTTGGAATCTCACTAGGTTACTTAATACTTCCATTTAGAAGAGAGGTGGACCCTTCAGGCTTCAGCCACTTAATACCTCAAACCATAAGTAAACCCCTATGGAGACCCTTGCTGCTCCTAATTCCAAATTTGAACCATTTAATACTTTCCAATTAAGAAAGCAAGCTCAATCTCTCATGTCGTTATGGGTCCAAGGATTAGTGATATCTCACATCAGTAGTAAGTACACCCGACTGTTGGTAGCCTTAAAGTGAAGGAAAGTCTTCCATCGGGTAACTCTACCGACCTCGCATCACTAACCCACTAAGTCCAATTAACCATCCTAAGTCATTATTTATATTATCTTAGGTAGACATTGGACTTAGCTTATTAATTCCCTTTTTATTTAAGGCAATAAGATTTACCTTAAATATTATTCTACGCTTAAATCCTCATTTAATGCTCATAAATATCAATTTTCCATAAAATCCTAACGGACATTTCCTAAGACATCTGTGCATAAATACTAATTTTCAAATTAGTAACCTTTTACATCTATTCCTTTTTGATCAGTCCCATTAATCCATTTACCATATCAAATTATTGCAACTCCTATATTTATTACCATTTGTTGGAGTTACAACCTTTTAAATTCTTTTCCCATTAGTTAATTATCCTAACCGCGAATATTACATGCAAGCGTCAATATTAGCTTTTTATTTAATTATTATAAGCGCATTACGTACAGATGTTCGCTTTTATCCAATATATTATAGTTATATATCTTCACTAGAATATACTTTTCCATGTTAAATTGTTGGAATCATATCTAACTATCCACTATAATTTCCACAAATTAGTCCAAAACAAAAGATTTAACTTTAAAATATAAAAGATTACATCGTTTGACATTACAAGGAATAATCATTTTTTTATTATCGAAATAGACAGTGTAAACTACAATGAATTCATATTTTATACATCTCTTTCTCTTTCTATTTGCATATATTCCTTGTTAGATTAAACGTTGTACCTTTCTAAAAGGAAAAGAAATGAAACTAATTTACAAATATTAAATGGATTTAAATTCCAACAATTCCAAATATAGAAAAGTTAATAATCTAAAAAGATTAGGGTAATAATCCAAATTTATAACATTATTATACAACCTATTTCAGATCTGGAATAAATTTTATTCAAATCAATATTCTAATTTCATACTTTTGGGACTGATTTCCAAATCGGGTCGTAAATAGTGCTAAATCAATTCATAAACAAGAATATGTAGGCGATATTTATTATATTCAAATCATATTCAATTCGTTGCCTATAACTCATATACAATTATCCAATTAGGCATAAAAATCAAATAAACACCAATGGGATAATTTTCATATTATACCAATCTATAAAATTTCCTACTCGCTTTTTAAAAGTGATCCAAATCTCCCGATCTGAAGTAGAGTCTTTGATTCATCTCCAAATCCTTTTTAATCCAAGAGATATGTATAAAAGGGTATATACATACATTAGAATTACAGATTTGAGAAGAGAATTAGGATTGAGAGAGAATATATATATAAATATATATAAATTAACTCAAATATGCATATGGTTGATTCTCTTCTCTTCTCATTTTTATTAGATTTCTACTCTTCTCTGATTTGTATGAATACAGATACAAATATATTATCTTTATAATTTAGAAAGAAAGTGGAGAAGAAGAAATGGCAGAGCTTCGCTATTGCCTCCATAAAAATATGAGAAGAGGAGGAAGGGCTAGGCTTGAATTTATAGGTGCTAGAATCGATCAAAATAGTTTGAATTAAATCTGGATCGTTACGGCCTAGGTTTATTGGAGCTGCTAGGTCACCACCGGTCGACCGCCTATGGGTCCTAGTCAGTTGAATGTTGGGGATCGACCGTCCCCAATAATGGGTCAGGCTATAGTCCCGGGTAATTAATATAAAAACGTTAATTTTTCTTATTTAATTATTTTCGTTTCGAATTTATTTTTAATCCGTAGCTTCTTCATTTGGACTCCGATCGCAAAACTCCAAATATGAAAGTTGCTCAAAATTTCGCCATGAACGCGATGACGTAAGTTTCATGGTAAAATTTCATCATTTGCAAAAATTCCATTTTCGAAGCCTAATTAATTAACTAACTAACCAATTAAATAACTAACGCCAAATTACGGGGTGTTACATTTTTCCCCCTTAAAAAGAATTTTGTCCCCAAAATTTCACCAATGAGTAAGTACAACAAATTTTTGCATGTACAATGCGTGAAAAACAAATTTTTGCAACCAAAAGTGCATAAGTGTATTGTGTATAACTGTATCACCACACAGAAAATATGTATGCATAATGATTCTAAATCGGATCCTCCTATATGAATGCATTTCTTTTGAAAACATGATGCAAACAACCTACATATATACTATACTGGCAGTTCTATATGTATGTAGCTTTCTAAGAAATCTTTTCAACCAAAACCACCATACTCCTACAAATAGAAGTATGAAGATTTTGTATCCACTTCCTACCATCCAATGATCTAACGCATCGAAAAATCGCTTTTTAAACTTTACTCTATGCCAGAAAAAGGAATTTAGGCAGGAAATTTAACATTCTTACCACACTATAATCTTCCTATTTTTGTAGTATAGTGGAAACTCTAAAACGGAATTAAGTCTAAAAATAGACTTGCGTGCATCGCCGACAAAGTATGAAACTAGAAATTCAATGGCTAAAACAGCTTTTTCCTTGTTATCGCTTGCATTTATTGCATCGTCGACCCTAGTGACCGCTAAATTCACAAATTTTAACTCTATTTGTCTTCCCTACGCCTAACATGTCTCCTTCAAAATCAAGATGTTCAAAAAAATCTTTCTCACTTTTCAAATTTGTACGTCATTTGAAAAATAAAATCCCAAAACATTTTGACGCACATTTTCTCTTGAAATCAAATTTTGAACAAAAGCTCTAAATAATTTAAGAGTCCAAAATATCTAAAACATAAAACTTTTTTTTCAAAAAGGATACTTTTCAAATCAAGAGGAAATTTTTCAAAATATTATCTTTCTCAAAAATTTTGATAAATCAAGCCACAATTTCAACATAGTCGGAAGTCGATTATGCGCTAAGCTCATAAACCAAATTCCAAAATTCTACAACTAACCTTTGCACAAAAATTTGTCATTTTATTTAAAAATGTCAACATATCTATTACTCAAAAAATTTAGCTTTTAAGGAACATGATTAATGACCCATGATATCGAAACATCTTTATCATGTCATTTGCTAAAATTTCCAACTATTCTAAACTTCCAGTCTTATATTGCTTTTACTGTTAGTTAGTTAAATGTCTTTATGAGATTTACATATTTATATTACTTCTCTACTATGTATATATAGGAGTGGTTTGCATATCCAGAAATAATAACATAGAAGAGAATAGAAATTCGTAATATCATGCGTGCCTTTTATAAGAGACAACTAAAGTTTTACAAACCAACAACCCAAAAGAAAAGAAAAATGTTGGAAATAAAAATATATAACAATCCTAAATTAAACACCACCTAAGAACTATGAGAAGGTTTCGCTCCGCGGCTGAAGCTCAAGCCATTGCCGTGAGCGCGGAATGATCTTAGCATGGCGGCTATGCACCCAATCTCACACCCCTTGTGCTGCTGCTCCATCCTAATCTCTCGGAGCTTTACTTGAACCTGACGGATAACAACAAGCTCAGGACTCATGTATCCCTCAATGCCCTATGTTATCCCTGCTGCTGATGCTGCATCTCTGGTGCTGGTACAGGTGGTGTGGCAAGTGGTAAAGAAATATTCATTCTCTTAATGGTGGTCTGGTCGATGGTGGGAGGGACATTCCTCACTACTGGCTCTCCAGTCAAATTTACCACGTAATGCCTAAACACTCGAGTGAGCAAGTGGAAATATGGAAAGTAAGCCCTCAAGGTACCAACTCCCTGATCGACCATATGGAGCATCAGGACACGAGCCCAATTGACGGCTACATCGCCAATTATAGCATAGCGGCTTTTCACACTGAGATGTAGATCTAATCAAGGCTTCCCATCTTCGGGATGATTCTAAAAGCTTCCCATCTTCGGAATAATGTTGTGAAAAATGATGCGCATGACAAGATGGGCCACTGGTCACAAACTGTCGGTTCTCCATTCATCGATATTTCCAGAAAAGATCCGTTGTAGAATCTTAGGATCGGTCATCTCTATGTCATCCAAATCTACACCTACCGCAGATATCTCCAAATTCCCAACGAGATCATAATCTGTCATCTCAGTCCGGGCTTCCTTCACCTTTGACTCAATGTAGCTGTTGCCATCATCAAAATTCTATGCCATCTGTGCATCGAAAAGACGGACGCATCGTGGGTAATATTCTCGACCATAAGTCTCGAATCGGAGGATCGGTGCAAGTCCTGTCATGACGAAAATCTCTTCAAGCCCAAGAGCAATGAAATCTCTGAACTCACTAGTCGCCCGTGAAGGAAATCAAAGTCCGTCATTCCGAGATAGGTGGTGATCTTTCGCTTTCTCCGGTCAAGCCAAGTGGCTTCTTGCAGAGTGAGGTCGGGATGACAAGAGGATAGCCGTTGAGGCAAGGCGATGCCATGGGCTGAGAGGCGATTGGAAAAAGGGAGAAAAGGGTATAGATTCGGAGTAGTGGTCTGGCAAGATCTAGAGCGCAAGGATTTTTGCGTCGGTTGGCAGAGGAATGGAGGAGACAGGCTTTAGTTAAATGGAGGAAGGGGGGAGGTGGAAATGGATTCGGCTAAAAGAATTGAAGAGGAGGAAGAGTGAGGGGGTGCGGCGGTTGAAGGTTTGGACGCGACTTATAGTCGCGTTCCAGGTTTAGGTTCGGCCCAAATCCACCTAGCGGTCGATCGTTATTAGGTCAAGTGGTCGACCACTATGGTCGACTACTAGCCCAGATTTGTGTGTGGTCTGAACCTAGACCTAATAGGACCGGTTAAATTATTTAATATTTTAATGACCGTTCCGCATACCATCTTCAGCTAAACCCATCTAGAAAAATTCTACCTTCCACACGACAATATCCACCTTACCATCTAGACCCTACCTTGGCAAGATGCAATATCCTCAACAAAACTGTTGCGACTAACAACACTTCCAAAAACCCAAATGCTTACTTTGCACAAAAATATTTCTTCCAATAGCCGGTGGGTTCAATAACACTTCAAACTACATACCCCAATAAAGTTGATATCATTATTGTTTTTTCTATACAATAAGAAAGAAAATTTAAAAACCTCGATTTTATATACCAAAAAATCACTGAGCTAAATGTATGCTCCTTTATAGTTGTTTCTAAACAATAGAAACCATTTTATACCAAAACTTCCCCTAAAAGTCAAATGAATATATAAATATTCATGGGTTTCCAAAAACCTTTTTAAAAAAAATTTCCAAAATTGGAAAACTACTTTCTTGCCAAAAATCAATATGAAGCCTTTACTGATATATACATATAAATATTTATGGTTTTAAAGAATTAGTCTTTTATAAAATAAAATTTCTTAACACGACCAACTTAGCGGTATACGTGTTTCTTTGAAAATTAAAATTTCAAAACTTTCCCAAAAAAAAATTTCCAAAATAAATCTTTTGGATAAGAAATCCTTTGAAAACCCCTTTTTCAAAAACATAAGGTATTTTAAAACTATGCTTTATAAAAATTCTCTCATAGGTTTTAGACTAAGGAATTAACAATAATTATTCAGATAAAAATCTGGTTTTCCATCAAAGAGGTGATCAATGAATGCACCCTATCAAAACTTGCTTTCGGAAAATTATGACATACAGACTCTAATTTCCAATCCATCTGGAATAATTGTGTGTCTCCAACTGGAACTCAAAATCCAAAATCACAAGGTAGCTAGAATCTCAACCGTCAAGTCGAACACCTTCAGTCTCTGGGATTTAGCCATATTTCATACTTATGCTCTTCATCAACAACACTTTATGCATTGCTAGCACTCCGTGAGATACTTCAGAGTCGGCGTGAAAATCTTAACTCTAAGATATTTCCAACCCATAGTTGCTTTGCCTATTCCTTCAGAGTGGAACTACAACTACTTATATAGTCGGAACTCTTAGAAGCTAACGTAAAAATATAATATTACTAGATAGGAAAGCACGAATACATTCTCTCAATTTATCCTAATTCCTTTGATCTACTAACCTAGGCTCTGATACCAAATGTAATAATACGCACCTTACTGGGCTTAAATTTCGACAAATATCAAAACCCAAGTCCATTAGAGTACAGATCGTTAGATTTGGTACTTGCAAATAAGCATGAGCATTATCAGGGATTGGTAAAAATCTAAACTCACAGCGGAAATTATAATAGGATAAGAATACCGACTATGACTACTACATTGGAATTAATGGTATTCCTTGGATAGCAAATTATCACATCAGCATCGAGCATGAGAGAAAGAAGACTTCTCCAACAACAAATCACATTCAGCTCTAGTGACCTGTTGCTCTAAATTATATTCTGTGGGTTGTAATGAGGAGGGGGTCAGAACAATGTTCTGGTGACTGGAAAAATATAAATTGTCCACAAAATAAATTTATACCGATTGGTTTCCATTTAATTGTTATGTCCATCAAGGTTAGCGATTCTAATCTAACCTTGTATTACACACACGATTACTTACCTACCCCTTCCCAAGGTATGAAATATTGATGAAGCCATATCAACCACCCAATACTTCCAAACCTATTTTCCACTTGATACTTCTAAATATGAAGCAGGCTTCTATAATACTTTTAAAAGGAGAAATAGGAAGACTCTGCCATTTAAGACCTTAATCAAGGTAGACCCCATCATTTAAGACCTATTCCCAATGTGATTTCCTAACAATGTTGTCAATGGTCGGTGGGTCCCAACTACAAGACCTCCAACCACTATTTAAGGCTTTCGACATTTAATGTCCAACTATTACCACATATATCGCCGATAAAATCGTAGTCAAGTAATAAACAGTTCCCAAGCCACTTAATACCTCTTATTAGAAAATAGGTAGACTCTGGTCATTCAAGACCTTAACTAAGGCAGACCCCATCATTTAAGACCTATCCCCAAGGCGTGCTCCTAAATGGTACTATTTTTATTACCACCTTAGCAATGTAAGAGACTGTACCAAACTTCCAAGTGGAAAATAGATAGACTCTGGTCATTTAAGACCTTAATTAAGGTAGACCCCATCATTTAAGACCTATTTCCAAAAGCATGCTCCTCAATAGCACTAATTAACTATCATTGCTTGGAAATCTCATTGAGCTACTTAATACTTCTTTTGTAGGAAAGAGGAGGACCGTACAGTCACTTAAGACCCAAAACCAAAGCGAACCCTTCCCGGGATATCCTCCATCACTCTTTAATTATAAATATGGTATCTCATTAGGTTACTTCTTTTGGTAGGGAGGCAGACCCTTCAGCCACTTAAGACCTCAACACTGAAGTAAAACCTTTTTAGAGACATCCTCATTTATTTATTTGGAATCTCACTACTTTACTTAATACTTCCATTTAGGAGAGAGGCGGACCCTTCGGCCACTCAAGACCTCAGACCAGAAGCGAACCCCTATGGAGATATCCCTTATCGCTCATAATTCCAAATTTGAACCATTTAGTACTTTCCAATTAAGAAAGCAAGCCCAATCTCTCAAGTTGTTACAGGTCCTAGGATCAGTGATATCTCACATTAGTAGTAAGTACACCCGACTGCTGGTACCCTCAAAGTAAAGGGCAGTCTTCTGTCGAGTGAATCTGTTGACCTCGCATCACTAACCCACTAAGTCCAACTAATCATCTTAAGTCTTTATTTATATTATCTTAGGTAGACATTGGACTTATCTTACTAATTCCCTTTTTATTTAAGGTAATAAGATTTACCTTAAATATTTATCTACCCATAAATCCCCGTTTAATGCTCATAAATGTCAATTTGTCTATAGGAATCTAACGGACATTTTCTAAGACATTTATGTATGATTACTAATTTCAAATTAGTAACGTTTTATTCCATTTCTATCAATTCTGTTAATCCATTTACAAAATAAAATTATTGCAACTCCCATATTTATTGCCATTTATTGGAGTTACAACCTTTTAAATTCTTTTCCCATTTGTTAATTATCCTAAACATGAATATTACGTGCAAGCGTCATTATTAGCTTTTTATTTAATTATTATAAGCACCGTAATAACGTACGAATATTTACTTTTGTCAAATATGTTCTAGTTATATATCTTCGCTAGAATATACTTTTTGCATGTTAAATTATTGGAATCATATCTAAAACGATTATCCGCTATAATTTCCACAAATTAGTCCAAAACAAAAGATTTAATTTTAAAATATAAAAGATTACGTCGTTTGAAATTACAAAGAATAATCATTTCTTTTTATTATCGAAATAGACTGTGTAAACTATAATGAATTCATACTTTACACATCTCTTTCTCTTTCTATTTGCATCTATTCCTTGTTAGATCAAACGCTTTATCTCTCTAAAAGGAAAAGAAATCAAACTAATTTACAAATATTAAACGAATCAAAATTCCAACAATTCCAAATATAGAAAAGTTTATATTCTAACAAGGTTAGGGTAATAATCCAAATTTATAACATTATTATACAACCTATTTTAGATCTGAAATAAATTTTATTCAAACTAATATTCTAATCTCATACTTTTAGGACTGATTTCCAGATCAGGTTGTAAACATGCTAAATCAATTCATAAACAAGAATATGTAGGCGATATTTATTATGTTCAAATCATATTCAATTCGTTGCCTACAACTCAAATATAATTATCTAATTAGACATAAAAATCAAATAATCACCAAGGGGATAATTTTCATATTATAACAATCTATAAAAAAATTCACTCACCTTGTAAAAGCTATCTAATTCTCCAGATCTGAATTAGAACTTTTAATTCATCTCCAGATCCTTTTTAATCCAAGAGATATGTATAAAAGGGTATATACATACATTAGAATTATAGATTTGAGAAAGATTTGGGATTGGGAGAGAAAATAGATACAAATATACATAAATATATAAATTACCTTAAATATGCATTTGGTTGATTCTCTTCTCCTTTTTGTTAGATTTCTACTCTTCTCCGATTTGTATGAATATAGATACAAATATCTTATCTTTATAATTTAGTAAGAAAGTGGAGAAGAAAAAATGGCGGAGCTTCGCTACTACCTTCATAAAAATATGAGAAGAGAAGGCAAGGCTATGCCTAAATTTATAGGTACTAGAATCAACTAGAACCATTCGAATTAAAATATTAAATCCGGGCAGTTGCGGTCTAGGTTTATTGGAGCCGCCAGTTCGCCATCGGTCGACCACCTATGAGTCACTGGTCGATCACCGGGGGTCAACCGTCCCAATAATTGGTCAGCCTATGGGCCCGGGTAATTAATATAAAAATGTTAATTTTTCTTATTTAATTATTTTCGTTTCGAATTCGTTTTTCGTCCGTAAATTCTTTGTTTGGTCTCCGATCGCAAAACTCTAAATATTAAAGTTGCTCAGAATTTCGCTACAAACGCAATGGTGAAAGTGTCATGGTCAAATTCCATCGTTTGCACAAATTCCATTTTTGGAGCCTAATTAATTAACTAACTAACTAATTAAATAACTAACGCCTAATTATGGGGTGTTACACGGAACCCCTTTAAGAAGTTCTTGCATAGCTATCACTTTTTGTAGTAGATTCGGGACTTTAGACTCATTGCTTGCGAATCTTGTTAGGGTTGAAGGTTTTCCAACTTTCATATTTTCAAAGTTAAAGTTCGGGACGAACTTGTTTTCCAAAGTTGCTTGTGATGCAGCTTCTTCATTTGGGATGTCATTACTGCTTCAGGCCATTACCATTTTTCATGTAAAACAAAAGAGCATTACGCAAGTACTTTGTAGAGAGAATTATAAGAGAATGGAGGTTTGAGCCCTCCTTCTAGCACCAAAAATGCTAACAAACAAATTCATCAACACCCCAAAGTGTGAAAGTAAAGAATTTTTTTTAGAGGAGAGTCTTGTCGAGGTCTAGGAGTTGCCGAGGTTGGGCATGATGTCATTAAAGTCATTGAGGTCAGACATGAAGTCATTAGAGCCATCGAGGTCGGGCATATTTATATATGTCGAGTTTCAGCTTTGATGAGGTCTATGATGTTATCGAGTATGAATTTATTCAATGGGCAGGTTAATATGGAGGTCGTCGAGGTTATAAAAAACTACAAGGCTTAGCAAGGTTTATTACAGTGTGCACAATGATGTCGAGATTATGGGTTCTGAGTAAACTCGAAATATAGTGTAAATGTGTAGATCGCAACTCAGATCAAGCTAATCAGACTATCTCTTTATTAATTGAATAAATTACCGTAGATACAACACTCTTGATTTTACAATGAGCCAAATTGTTAATCTAATTTAGGGTTTTAAATGAGTAAGAAGTGAGAAAGGAAAAAATTCGGCCCCCAAAATGAAGACCCTCGATCCCAATTTATAGAATTTGTTGGGTGGTCAACTTCAGCATTCACAAATCTCGGCATCTTTAGCTTCATCGAGTGCCAAAGGTAAATGCTTTTTCAGCCTCGACATGATCAACATCGTTGCGCATCGAAGTATGCACAATTGCATCTTCCTCGGCATGGCCTTTATAGTCTCAATACTCGACGTTGGCTTCCCATTGGTGATAGAACGTGATGTTGACATCATCTATAGACATCGACATTGATGGATATTGACATCGCATGTATAGATATGTAGTGCTCCCCATTTGGCTCGATGACTTGGCAGTATTGATCCTTGGTGAGTCCCAACTGCAATTGTTTATAGACTGACGGTGATGTTGAGATGGAGGCTTGGTGTTCCTCGACGAGTCTAATAGCTTCGATGTTGCTTTTCTGACTATGCTTATTGATGTTGACATCATTGTGTTAATGATGTCGAGGGTAGCTGATATGTAAGGCTTCCTTAATGATGACAATGATAGCAATAACCTATACCACATCATTGACATTTCTATTTCTAACGACGTCGAGGTTGAATGTCATGTAGGACCTTCTTGATGACGATAATAGTAGTAACAAATACGATATCACCTATCACCCTTGGAGAGCAATCTAGGGTCAGGTCCTGGTTAATTTCATAGCTTAATTTGCTGCACGAGATGATCCTCCGGAGAGAAGTGGAGAAAAAAAGGTTCGAAAAAAGATGTACATGGATGGCGCATCTAATTATCGATGTTTCGGTGCTAGAGTCATACTTGTCACTCCCGAAAAACACTCGATCAGTTACGCCCTCAAACTTGACTTTCCAGCAACAAACAACAAAGCTAAATACGAGGCACTGATTGCAGGACTTAAGATCGCCAAGAAACTGGGAATAAAGACTTCACATATTTTTTGCGACTCCCGGCTAGTGGTATGCTAGGTTAGGAAAGAGTATTAAGCAAATGGAGCAAAGTTAGCTCCTTATCTAAATAGGGTCTTGAGCTGCTCGACGACTTCGAATACTATACGATGACACATAATTCCAGAGACTAGAATGAAAAGGCCGATTCATTGGCTAAGTTGGCTAGTTTCGGGGATGCGCAGCTCATAAGCTTGGTTATGGTGGAAGTACTTGCAGCTTCATGCATCTACCAGATGGATGTTGATTGGATCTTGGAGACTAAACCTAAAAGGGAGTCATGTATAATTCCAATTTGGAATTATTTGCAAAAAAGGTTCCTTCTGGAAAGAAGGAATGAACCGACAAAAAATCCTTTACTAAGCCTCGAGATACATCATGCAAGAAGGATTATTGTACATGAAGGGCTTCTCTATCCCTATGCTTTGGTGTGTCGATCACGGTGAGGCCAAAATAGTCCTAAGAGAAGTTCACAAAAAGGCTTGTGGCGACCATACTGAAAGGCAAACCTTAGCGAATAAGATTCTTTGATATGGATATTTCTAGCCAACTATCAGTCGAGACGCCGCTGATTATACCCATAGGTGTGACAAGTGCCAGAGATTTGCTAAAATTTTGAGTACCCCACTGATGGAAATTACTCAAATGGTCAGTCCTTGGCCGTTTGTGGTATGGGACATTGATATCATCGGTGTTCTGCCAATATCTAAAGGTGGCGCGAATTACGCCATCATGGCGATTGATTACTTTATCAAATAGGCTGAGGCAAAGCCATTGGCTACTTTTACTATGAAAAAAGTAATCAACTTTGTAGTTCAAAATATTATCCGTCACTTTGTAGTTTCATAGGCAATCATTATCGATAATGGGATCCAATTTGATAACACGGAATTCAAGATTTCTACCGCCAATAGCGCATACATAAGAGATTGGCAATAGTAGCACACCGTTAAGTGATGGATAGGTCAAAGCTATGAACAAAATTATCAAGTCCATTCTTAAGAACCTATTGGAGAGGGCCAAGGGCAAGTGGGTTGATGAACTTTCGTAACTCTTTGGGCTTATCGAATCGCCCACAAGTTAGTGATGTGTGACTTTCCATATATCTTGGCATGTGGATCGGAGGTTATGATTTCAATTGAATTGGAAGTACTTTCTCATCGGGTGATGCATTACAATCCATAGATGGATGAGCAGCTCCTTCGGAGTCCCTCGATATGATCGATGAGAAGCAGACTGAAGTTGAGTTGAGAGTAGATGCACATAGACAACAAGTCACTCGATATTACAATACCAAGGTCAGGAGTCGAACCTTTGAAATCGTTGACTTGGTCCTCAAGCGAATCTTCCTTGGCCCTAAAAACTTGGGCCCGAGTTGGGAAGGTCCGTATGCAATAGTGGAAAAGCTTGAAGATGGCACTTTCAAGCTAGAAATTGTATACGGGATCTCACTCCCGAGGGTGTGGAATAGCAAGTACCTATGATGCTACTTCACTTAGAAACAAGCTTGTAAATAATTGGCTAGAGCCGTGTAATAAGACATATTATATCATTTTCCATCTCTTACGAAATAAAATGGCTTTTCCTGCCCAAAAATCTATCTCTCCATTACTTAAGAGTTGTGATTTGACCGACTCGAATGAATCTGCATATACCTAACATGGGTATGCTAATACTCGAAGATAGCTGCAAATCAAACTTCTGTGCCCATGATTAGGCCCGTGAAGTCCCTTTTGGTGTCAAGAGATTGATGCTAACCAATCTTGCTTTCGGATTAGAGACAGTAGTGTAAACTTAAGCCAACATTGTGTGAATGTCCGCACGCTAACTCTTGTCCTCAGATTGGGGTAGGAGTATAAACTAAATGGACATGATCTGACCGTCCATCGGCCAACTCTTGTCCTTGGATTAAGGGTAGGAGTATAAACTCTAACTGGATGTGACATGACCGTCCGTGCATAAACTCCCGCCTTTGATGTAAGGGCAGGAGTATAAATTGAAACGAACATAATATGACCATTTACTCGCTCAACTCTTGTCCTCGGATTGGGGGCAAGAGTACAAACTAAAGCAGATGTGACAAGACCGTCCAACTCTTAACACTTTGCCCGAAGTAGGCAAAGCCAAAGTACCATACCCGGAATAAGGCGGGATCTTGCTTTTGAACTTCAAATCGACGCCCGGGGTTAGGTGCGATTGGAAGTGTACATCCTGGATGAGGATGTGTGAAATAAGTCAATTCAAATTGGTGCCCGAAGTACGGTGTAATCAGATGTCATGATCCTAGAAAAGGATACCCAAACTGCTATTCTAAGTGGTTAACTCCAACTAATGCCCAAAGTTTGATGCTTCAACAATTACTTTGTGTTTGCAAGAACGATGAAATGCTGGTAAATCACAAAATGGGCTAAAGGATTTGGTCTGACAATAATAACTAAAAGGAATAGATCGAAAGTACATTGAATGGAAATCATATTCCTTAAGTACTTAGAAAAATACACACAAGGAGTAACAAAATAAAAATCTTTGTTATTCACATGAAATCTGGAAAACTAAGTACAGGTGTTATTGATAGTAAAAACATAAAAGCAAAAGCGGGAGCAGAACCCACGCAAAGGCGGCCAAAAACCAAAAGAGAAGGCAAGCACTGCTAAAAAGCTAGCCTATCAACACTAAACAAGCCGGCGTTCACTTCTTCGGTTTCGTCCTCCTTTGTTTCTTTTTAGAGCTAGGAGAAACATGGCTCGAGCTTTCACCTTGTCTTTTCCCTCCTCTTCCTCCACTTCCTTTGCCTTTCGACGGAGTGCTCTACGACAATCCAGTAGACACGCTTTGAGCGCTACTAGGCGGGGGAATATGGATCGGAGCAAAAATAGTTTTCCTAGGCATGGCAATGGATAAAGGAGGAGGAATAACTTCAAGTTTCTCCTAATTGACCTCTATGGTAAAGATGATGTCTTTCTCAAGTTCCAGCCCATGCTCATGCATGGTGGGACCTAATAGGGGCTTGGAGACCCTTGTAATAACAACGTCTTCATCAATCCAAGTTTCTTGAGTCCCACCCGCTCCTTCGTCCAATAAGGCCTCGATCAACTCCTCATTAAAGCCGGGATTATCATCAACCGGGATAGTTGGAATCGTTATTGAGGTGGTAACAGTAACCGATTCTGTTACAGGAACTTGTAGCCCCGGCTAAGAGTCCTTGTCGGGAAGTAGAGCAACATGAGGCTGACTTGAGGCTTGAGAAACAAAGAAGGAAAGATTAGTTATGTTAATCGACGACACGTCAACTTTCTGGAATACAAGAGAAGTCAACAAGATACCTTTTTCGCTTTGGAGTTCTGCACGGGCCGAAGTGCCGCCAAAGTTCACCTCAAGAATCGGAGAGAGGATGGTAGGCCTGTAGATCTCAAGCCTCTAAGGATCATGCCCAGGTGTTAGAGCAGCTTAGGACCTAAGCGTTTGGCTGGTAGTAGCATCATTTGGCGTTGATCTAGAGCCTTCGCCCAAGTCTTTATGCGCTGTTGAGGCAAGCTCCGGATGAAGGATAAGTTGGCCAACTTTCAGAATCTTGGGCTCATTTCCTATTAGAACTTCTCTCTCCAACTGTTCCAAATCCACCTCGCTACCTTTGAGGAAAGCCTTTTCTTCTTCAACGGTTCGCTCCCAGGTGAGGGCAAGGATTCTGGGGTAATCGTCTTTAAACCACTCTAGATTTCAAAATTTGAGCACATTGGCATTATTCTTGTTCAGTAGCAGTTCAAACTTCTCCATTGTGTGCTCTTCTGCCTGATGTTCCACGGCCTCATCTTCTCTTTTGATGAGTGTGTCAACATCTTTAACATGCTCGAGCACTTTGTCTCTTTCCTCCCTGGCGTAGAGCAACTCTTCACAATAAGTCTAAGCTTGTTGGAGCGCTTCATCTTTTTCTTTTGTTTCACGCTCTAGTTTGGTTTTCAACTCAGCTACATTCGTGTTTGCGGTATCCCTCTCCATTACCAGAGCATGGTTTGGTGGAAAGCCTTCTCTGTTTCATCTCGATGCTTAATCCATTCCTCTTCAAGCACCTTTCTGGCCTCCTCGACTTCGGCTTGGGATATTCTTAGTTTCTCAACCTCAGCATCGAGATTAGCGATGATTCTCTTATTGTCAGCTTCAATGAGTTTCTGATTGTCAATCTCTAGCTGCCTATCCCTGGAGACTTTGGTAATTTTCTCAGCTAACTTCAACCATTCATTATACTGATTGTGAATGTCGATCACAGAATCGATGGTTATCTTATGTACGTCAATCAGGATTTTTTTCAAGTTAAGCACAAACACAACGAAGCAAATGTTTGATAATTCTTCTTTCGGTTTGTCCATTCAGGCATTAGCCGCAAGCTGTTCCTCCGAAGAGATAGGTGGCAACATAGCAGTTTCTTTTCTAGCCTATGTTGGGAAGTTTCGGAGCCACTCTTGTGATGTCCACAGTTAGAGGACTAACTGGAGTGAGATGGCACCGAAGGTTGTACAGGGATGGGAGCCGGAGGAGGGGTACGAGAAGTGTCACCAGGTGGGATGTCATCGTGATGATCGGGTTGCCTGTCTGGACCTCTAAGAGAAGGTGATCAAGACCTAGGGCGACATTTGGAAGTAGGGTCATGTGATGAGCGATCTCTATCGTAATTGCTTCTATCTCGGTTATCTATATATCGGTTAGAACGATAGCCTAACTCATCATGACCGCTTCCCTGGTGGTACGAGCTCGATCGTAGCCTTTTTTTCTTCGGATGCTTTCTCCTCCAAAGATCGATAAATGTGTTTCCTTTTTTCCATAGATCATGTAAGGGAAACACAATAAGCGAGGACACAGGTCAAGTGCGAGTGTTGTGAAGTGCACGTGCATATATGAGTGTCCTAGTGTCCCACCGACAGACCATGATCTGGAGCTTTACTCATGGGAGTAACCTCACCCATATTGGTGGGGATGAGATCCTTATCAATGCGAATGAGGCAGTCAATGCCCTCAATACTAATACTACAGACACTGAAAGAACCAAACTCAGGAGGAATTGGCCTTAAGCCGGTGGATGTGCCCATCGAAGGAAAAGATGGAGTTTTTTCTATATCAGTGATTAGTGGTGGCTAGGTAGAAGTCTGTACCTTAGAGATTTTCATGATTAACCTCTTCTTCGGAGCAGGCAGTTGGTGTCCCTAGATTATTCAAGTTGGGACTCATGACCCGCATCGATGTCACCTTGGCCAGCCCCGCCGCTTTCACCAATAATTTTTCCTTCCTAGGCGTCTTCCGATGCTTGTTCAATGTTTTCTTCGACTTTGGCCCAAAGACTTAGGACTAGGGGAAAATCTAGATCAGCCCTGCCTCCTTCGAGCGGGTTGTTATCATCATCATCTTCGTCGTCATCACTGGAAGCTATTTAGACGATGCCAGCACTATGGCCCTCTTCTAACAAGCCATAGATGAGAGATTTTCATGTGACGAGAGTTTTGATATCTCTATCCTCCGCCGAAACTGCCATAAGAGTGTTGACGACATCTGAAAGCGCCGAGTTACTAGGTCTCACTGGAACATATGTATAGTAAAGCAAGGATTTGAGTTAAGTCTGCATATTATTAAACAAATTAATATAATGCACATGAAGAGGAACTTACATCCGGATAGCCATTTGCGTGCAAACCTGGACGGACAACAGACATAGAACTACTCGGTTTTGAAGCAGCTTAACTTGTTCCATGCCCCTGTAACCACTCTGCAACCCCTGATTGGTTCCATGTAAATCAAAGATGGACTTTCCTTTCAGCTTTTGAAACTTTATATATATGAGTGTGTGTATCGAATCTCCTCGTTGTTGGGCGCTTGATGTAATTGTTTAGTGAAGACCATATATGTGCTAAGGAGAAAGGCATAGATATTTGGGTGCAACTATGTTGGAGCAAGCCTCATAACATTTAGAATTCGAAAAAAAATTGATTGAACGGTAGGACGCAACCTACTAAACACATGTATCTATTGCAGGCAATATAACCAAGGAATTGTGAGCTCTTTGATCATGAGATGGGACCAAGACATCATCGAATGAAATTCCTTGCTTGTTGCATATTCTCTAAAGAGATCTTTCGTTGATTTTAGAAGTGACAGAACCAATGAAATCATTTAATATTACTGCATTCTCAAGAGTGTCAGGTGTAGGGACTACATTTGGACCACTTATCAGCTCAACCGGATTTTCAGAAGCTTGTTGCTCGACTTTGGGATTCTTAAGATTTTGTCATTCAGTTGGCGAGATCTCTTGTTGCTGTTCTTGCTGAATTAGATTTTGTTGTGTATGTGGAGCTATAGCCGAGCTTGGCTCTGCATCAAATTTGATATATCTCGAAGGTGATGTACCTGTGGCTCGTGCAACAAGATGTTTGGAATGTCTTTCGTACATTTCTATAAAAAAAACTCGACAGATAATCGACATTAGAGTGAATAAAATCTATACCCTCGTGCTAAAGTGAATTCTGGTGCAATGTTGTGTAGTGTTGTGCAGTTCAAGTTTTTGATATTATTTAACAGTTTTAAATTCTGGACATTACTCGACGTGACCATCATCATCGACCGTCTCGACAAGTTTTACATCAATGGTTATGCTTTGGAAAAGGATCGGGAGTAAGAAAAAGTCATTGTGACACGAGGAAAAATTCTTATGTGAACTAAGAAATTCTGAAAATTTTCTAAATGTTGGTGTTGTACAACCCCAGCACTCAAAGAAATTCCACCTTTCATCCTTCTTCTTCCATCTTCACCACTTCCCAAATCACGACCGTCCACATCTCTAATCACCCACATCCACTCAACCATGTCCATCTCCATCATCAAGTTCATCATATACTTACCTATTACTATGCAAATTCAAGAGGAGGATCAGTTCAAGTGTAAAAACAGATCCTCAAAGCTGAGGTACGGGTCGATGGAGATAAGTCTTACCAAGGAGGGGTGAGCAATGTCAGATTTAGAAGAGATTAGACAACGGCGTCCCTAAAGATGAACGATGGTAAGGTTTGGTCGCCGGGTGTCCAAGTTCTTTTAATGACAGTATGTGAACTTTTGGATTAGTGAAGGCAAAGTGAAGAAATAAAGTGGGAAGGGGTAAGTTATATTCCCACAAAACCGAATTCTCAAGCAAACTTGGGAAATATCCCAAGTCTAGACTCAGTACCGACCCTTGATCTATAAGTCGGTACCCAGTCCTAAACTTAAAAAAATGCATATTTATATACATGCATGGATATAATGCAAATACAAGTGACGAACCGTACATGCATACGCCTATCAATTCAGAAGAGTGAAAGTGGATATGTGTAAGTGTATATATTCAATAACCGATGATCAGAACTAAAGGAAAATTAAGTTTGAACCAGAAAAATCCATGGATATGATCAGTTTAAAATCGGCAAGCTTAGAATGACTGATTATGAGATTACATTCCAAAATTATCATTTCGGATGCTGGTAGAGCATCGTGGCAGATGACTATGGACATAACTTTTCATGGAATCAATTTACAGGAAGGATAGAGACCATTCGAAACACAGAGTGGAGTCCTTCACGACAATTCCAACTTATCTCAACTCAAAGCACATCATGTTGGAAACGAGATGTACTTTGGGGGGGTGGTAAGTGTTATCCATCCTTTTGACCAAGTAATGTTCTGATAGACTAGATAGATCAAACTCAGAGTTACCAGGGCAGGAAGCCCAAAGAGGTAGCCCAGAAGTCTAGAAACCAAGCACATATAGGATTGCAAGGCTAAAGCCAAAACAACCCAAACCAAGACAAGCACAAACGCACCCAAGTTAGGGGTCGGTACCGAGTCCCACTTCCACCTTAGGTGGACCCCATCTTTTGCTTATGCTTTCTACAAGATGCCTTGAACCTATTTCCAAAGTTGTTTTATTGAATCAATGCAATTCTCTACCAATCTCCATGAATATTTGGAACTTCGACTTTACTCTTCCACAACTCCATCACTTGGACTCGGTAACAAGCTAATATTGGTGCAAACAACTATGGAATCATGAAGCTAACCACAAGGTGATCCGAGATGAAGAGTCAAAGATGGCTATTTTGGCAAACCAAGGGATTGGTATCGACCCCTACTTATGGATCGTTACCGACTCCTATCAACTGATGATATGACACCTATTTTCTTAGAAGAATTGGTCTAAATCGTGTACAATAGCTAGGAGATATTTTGTGCGAGATATTAGGCTCCCTACCTTTATAAATTGGAAGGTATGGCTCATTTTTCAGGATCTTCTAGTTCTAGTTCGTCCAAATGCTATATTCTAATAATTCTGAAAATCTAAGCGTCGGAGTTGCACTAACCCCTAAGAACTTCTGCCTTCAAGTAAAAAATAAGCAATAAAAGATTAGAGTGGATGTAGGCCAAGCTTTGTTGAACCACTATAAATTGTTGTGTGTTCTCTTTTCCTTGTTTTTCATCCACTTTCTTCATATTTTATTTCCTACCTTAATTCCTGGGTGTTTGTGCCATTTTTAGTTCAAATACTAACCAAGTTTATAATAGTAATATTAATAAATTAACTAATTTTATAAAAATTAAACGAGTTAACAATTTTTTATAAAAAATAACTAAATTTTGTAAAAAATAAATAAGTTTATAAAATTATTCTAAATAAAAAAGTCTATAAAATTAACTAAATATTCTACAAATTTAACTAAGTTTTATATAAATTAACAGGTTTTTTGTTTTGAGCAAGTTTTTATTTTTTCAAAGAATTTGAAATGTGTAAACTTGGGTATTTATAACCATATACTATTTTAGTGGAGCAAACACTAATTTGATTATAGTATTATATATTGTTATATTTGGTTCAGATTGATTATCATTTCTTAAAAAACACAGATAATTCTCCTTCTAGGCAAATCGGTTGAACCGACGTTGATAAAATGTTATACTTGCTAAGGAATTTGACTTCTGTAATTTATGGTTTTAACGTAGCGTTGAGAGGAAAATGTGCATTTCAATTGCAATTAAAGCATAATTGTATATATTATTAGTTAAAAATCGCTAAGCCTCTCAATATTGCATGTTTAAAGTTAATTTAAAGAAAGAATTGCATTTGTAACTTTCATGAACATGGAATTTTATGATCAACATTGGTTGATTTAGAATGCAAAAACATACCACTACCTTTTTTCTTTTTGAAATAGTTGTGATCAAGTAACCTAATAGTATCCATGTTTTAAATAGTTCATAAAGTTATTCCATTAGTGATTGAGATAAATGATATACTTTTAGATTATAGCATCATCGTTTTTTAATAGAAAAATAGATGGTATTGCAAGTAGGTGGATCTTATTTATGTACATGATGGTATCATAAATAGGTAAAATAAAAATTGCCTCGCATTGATTTATTAAGTTTATGTACCATATTGCATTGCTTTAACTTTTTATTTCCTCATGTTACAGTTTTTGATCTTTGGGTATTATTCAATGGGAAAGTTTCTATTTTGGGATAAATATAGTCTTATATAGCATAATTTAGTTGACGTGTACTTAATTTTTTTAGCTTTTGTTTGATCTTTCTTCTTGTTTTATACATATCATGATGTAATAAATGCATATTTAGTGTCATAGATTTTGTTTGAATCTCTCTTTTATGGGTTTTGTTGGGGTATTTCTTCTAGTTATGGTTTAGATGATTCATGTACAACCAAAATGGATGTGCACAAGGAGGAACGCATTTGGTAGTTGGGACAAATTTAGGACAAGTTCAGGTAATTTTTTAGAGTGTTATATCATAGCACATGATCTTATTAATAATTTAATGTAATATTTATGTTCAGTTATGATTTTCCATTTATGTCCATAATTATATGTGATTAAAGTGAATTAGTAGGTAATATTATTATATACACCAAGAGAATATTATCTAGCTCGGGCTTGTGTAGAAAGGATAACTGAAAGAACAAATAGTTTATAATAGTTTTATCAATTTTCCCTTTAGTGTTATCAGAGCTATTATTCAGTTATTCCCAATTGCATGAATTATTGTGTACGAAATTAAATATGTTTCCTTACTTAATTTATTTTGTAATAAGGCTGTTGGGTTGATACCATGATTATGAAACACTGATTTTACATCTTGCATTCTTCTTAGCTATATTTTAATTTGGCTTCAAATGAGCTACTACAGATTCCCAGTTTGGATTTGAAATAGCCATTGAATCTAAATTTTGGTTGACTTTCTCTTCTGTAAGTTGAGATGATCCAGATATTGGATTTTCTCTTTTGCTACTTCTTCAACTTCCCAGCTTATTTTTTTGCTATGTGCAGCTTTCTCATATATGTGCATTTCCTGGCCGGTTGCATGGTTTTCAATTTATTCTTCAAGTTCTAAAGCTGTTGTTGCACTTTTATTTACTATTGGTCCCAGCATTTGCATTTTGATCAGAGTTCATATCTTCAGTTTGCTTGGTAAAAGTTTCATTATTAGTGCGTGTAGACATTAACATCTCGCTTCCATGTATATTTGATTGAACATCGTAATCATTGACTGATCTTTAATGTGACTTTTTTAAGTATTTCTCTGCATGGTCTATTTGAATATTTTGTGTAGAATTGTTTGTATACCTATTTCATTATGTGATTAATGTGTCGAATATATGTTGTGAACAATATGAAATGGAAACTAAACGAGCTACCACAAGGAGGGAAATTTGTACAAAAAATCAATAATTTTTAGCAACGTTTACAAACTGAAATATATATGCTGGTAGACAAAAAAGTTACTCGTCAACAATACTTTAGTTGCATTTATTCAACGCTGCGATAATTTTTTTTGGTTTCGTTTAAAAATCTCTGCAATATGTTGCTTTTTGGTAGCGTTAATGAAAATGCAACAAAATTCCTAGATTTTTAGTTGTGCAGTTTTAGCGGTGTTCTCTAAAATGCTACCATAAGTTATGGTAGCATTTTTGTGTGCTACCAAATATACTTTCTGTTGTAGTGCTCCAACATGCGTGCGCTTCATAAAATGTCTTTTTTAATCAGGTTATTGGAGAATTGATTGATTACTTCCATCTCCCAAAGTAATTCTCTTTCTCATAAAGATAATTCATTACATTCTTTCATGTAATAAAAGAGGCAATATATTTGACTTATAATTCCACATGACTCAAAATATCTCCAAAATCTACTTTAATATGAAGTATAATTGAAATCTAACATTTTGCTGCTATAATATTTGAAATCAAATGAAATTTTGAGGATATTTAATCTACATTGTGAATGTTAATTATGCTCGCAGAAAGTGAGATCAATTCAAAAATTTTAACATGTTCGAAATATTAAGTCAATACTAATTATTAAATCATTTATTTTATTCAATGATTTGAAATATTATTTTGAATATGTATGGATTATTCAAATTAAACAAAAAAAATTGGAGCTGATCTCGAGGCTGACATACTTGCAAATTTCGTTCAATTTTAAATTGTGTAACTCGAAAATCATACATGTGTAGATGAGATGTAGTATAGAGGGGGAGTAGCAGAACTCTTCCTTATATATATACCCACCCTAATAACCCCCCCTCCTCGGCACACTACCCCACACGCGCACACACAAAATCCTAATTTGAATCAAAGATGAAAAAAAATAGAAGAGTGAATTTTTACACATAGTAATGTTTTTTTCTTCTTACTTTTTCTTTTAAAGCTTATCTTAATAATCAAGTAGTAGGTTAACTATTTAGCATGATCAATGAACTGAAACCATTAATGAAATTACGCAAGAACAAGTAACTTGAGAGATCCAAGAAGAACAATGCGGAAGGTGGAAAAATATTTATTAATGTAAGAAAGAATTACAAAATGACTAGAATTAATAAGTATTTAGTATTTATTTTGTGATTTATTGCAGAATTGTATATAACTATGTTTGAGTGGTTTGAAATAAAAACATTATATAAATAAAAAATTTGATGATTCCATCATACCTTATTTTTAAGGAAAATGACCGATCTTCTAGGAGGAGAACACTCATGTAATTTTATTCTATACTAAAAAAAGAAGCTTCCAACAACCTTTGATCGGTAGCAAAAAAACCCTCGTATAATGAAGAAAAGAAAAACCCTCCCACATCCTAATAAAAGGCTCGCATAACCATTGTAGACCATGAATAAAGACTAAACAGTAAATGCATAGAAGTAGTGATAAAAAGAGCCATAAATATCAAGAGAGCCACTACAAAATGTCAGGAAAAAACTTTATCATCCAACGGAAGGTAGAAAATACAACTATATATCTATTTACACCAAAAGAAATGACAAAGCGCATCAAAGGAAGTAGGTCAGTAGAAGTGTAGCATCCATAAAATCCCCATGTCATAAGCAAATCCAAAAATTCCAAAGACATAAGAGCCAAATAAAGGTAACTGATCTTAACAAATGAGCTTCCACATCAGTATAAGCGTAGTAGTTTTAGGGCCAAAACTTGACACAACACCCTAAAATCGAATAAGAGCACCAACAATGTAGATCTATCCAAAACAAATAAATAAAAGAAATGATTTTTATGGTGGTTTAGCAAATTCTCAAACTGTAACAACCCGCATATTTAACGATTTTATATTTAAATATATTTTTTTAAATATAGCGTCGTTAGTCGGATTTAAGTCTGAAATATCACTTTTTGCAAATGGTCGAATTAGGACTCGGGACCACTTCCATTGAGTCCAAAATGGCGTTTGCGACTTTTTTGAGTATAAGCTTCGATATGTTTGGAGTAAGTTGAATTTTGCTCTTTTCTATTGGGCTTTTGGGTTTGGGTTTTACCCAACTCATCTTATACTCTAAATCTTTAACTCTTCATCCATTCACTCTCCAAACACTTTTGTTCAGCTGAAAATGGGGGAAAAGATAAAAAGAATTAGAAATTGTCAAGCCCTAGTTCCTCTTGCAAACTCAATTCTTGCTCCAAATTCAAAGAGAAGCTAGGGTAAGCATCTCCTTCACCTTCTCCATTTATCTCTCTCTCCAATTTCAGAAAATTCCTAAACCCTAATTTAGGAAATACTTGTTTTGATCTTAGATTGGAGCTTGTAGAGTAGAAGTGAAGAGTGGTTGATCTTTTCTTTGCATTTGAGCTTCTTATCATTTGTTTTTGAGTTAAAAAGGTGATTTTTTGAACTCACATCTACTTCTATAGATATCATTGTTGTTAGGTATGAATTCCTAACACTTATCAATGTCTGTTTGCTTTTGATTTGAATTGAATTGGTGAATATTCCAATTTTTGTGTTTTGGTCCAATTTTATGAAAATCCTCTGGTGGATGTTTGGACTTTGATTTTTAGGGTGTATCGAAGAGCCTATAAGGCCAGGTTGTCGTTTGGCATAAATCCTTGGTCGTCGTTGCTCGATCAATCGCACCCGAATTGTTTTGGCCATCATGGCCTAGGCAAATTATTGCCCAGACCAGGTCTTCAGACGTCTGAAATGCAAGTTCAAACGTCTGTTTTTAAACCTGGAGCAAAAGTTTTTACGGCGGAAATTTATAAAAATGGCAGAAAACAGAGTCAAACGTCTGAAACAACCTTTCAGACGTCTGAAACACCTTGTCAAACGTCTGAACCACCCTTTCAGGCGTTTGAACCACCTTGTCAGACGTCTAAAGCCACCCTCCAGACGTCTGGATGGTTTCTGGATTTCCAGAACCTAAATCCAGACGTCTGGATTGACCCGTAGACGTCTGGAATTGCCTATTTTTGCCTATTTGCCTATTTTTGATTGAATTTCCATTGTTTATCGATTTTAGTTGCTCCAATTAGTTGTTATTGCATTCTTTGACTTTGATGAGCCTTTTTAGATTTCGTACACGGGTTTTATAATATGATATTTTTAATTGTATTGAAAGCTCGTTTCCCCAATTTATAATTTCTATTTAAAACACACACACAATTTTGCACTTCGAGCGAAGAGGGAGGAGAATCAAATGATTAAATAAAATGCGTGCTATGAACACGTGCGCTTATCTATTCAGTTAATTCCTAATCTATTCGTTTGACCGTTTTGACCTCTGGGTCTGGTTTATCGATGAGATGAGGTGAACTTTGTACTGCTTTGAGTGTGAAATTGACTAACGGTTAGTAAACCGTTTAGTGCGAACGTGGGGTATGGGACTCACGTTAACATTTTCCGGGTTCCTTTCTAAGAGTTGTGACACATTCCGCTGGACAGTGGTGTCCAGTACCACCACTACGGTTTGTTGCCTTCGGGAGTTGCCTTCGGGCGTTGCCTTCGGGCGTATGGATCCTTGTATACAGTACTGAGCTCGAGCATCTTTTGTTTCCTTGACAATTATATTTCACTAGAGTATCGCCCTTCCGTAAAGGTTCTTTGAACCACACGATATATAGAGATTACCTTGTGGAAACTTGTTTTACCTTTATTGGTATTTGTCATTTTCCTTTTAGATTGGTTTGGGATATGTATGTCCTTGGTTTATTTGAGTTGCCTATGATATGAGGCTTGTTATGATTCATCTTATGTTAGATGATTTGGTTATCTCCTTTGGAGGTTATTGTGGTACTTTATGATCTTGTATGTTCATTATCATTTAGTTTATCTAACTGATTTGTTTAGCTAGACTGACCCGTGTATTTTATACTCGGGTCAGACCGAGATGTTTCAGGTTAGGTACTTTGGACTTAGCCTATTTTGCTTCCGCATGGACTATTCCACTAGCTCCTTTTTGTCATAGGTTTTTGTGTAGTCCTTTTTGTCTGTAACTCTGATATGTACTCTATTGACTCGCTGTATATTATGGTTTGCTTTACCACTTGACATGTATCATTTTGTATACTTTGTAATGTATTTGTATATGTGTAAATGTAAGTGATGATCCACTGTTCTATGATGTGTATTACATTTGAGTTGTTATATTTCGTTCTGATGGATCCTTCAGCCACCTATGGTTTTGTATTAAGTATTCGTTGGATATGTCGAATCATTTGAGAAAGAAGTGGCAACTGTCGGCGTATTCAATAGATAATTAAGGCAAGGCTATAGATGGTCTCTCTTATCCAGCTCTATTCTCCGTATCAGCAGACGGTGTTACCTAGTAACACTCTTTGCTAATGTGGGTCTCGGAGTGGGGCGTTACACAAACCTACGACCACTTTAATTTTATTGTCTTATGTTTTCTCTCCAAAATACAAAGATGATAATTCAAATTTGATTATAATCTAGTAGATCTTGGATTGACGAAGGTTAGGGAAAGAAGATAGAAATGTTTCTAAATGCTAAAAGTCCGAGAAATGAAGTCCCATGCTAGTTGCCATAGGCTTGCTATATATTGAAGAATCGCGCAACGACACCGGATCATGAAATACCAGGTTAAACTCCAGATCAGAAAAAGTAGGAGGCAAGACGGAGCCCCATATGCCATAAAATCATATTGGTGCGGACCAGAATTAGGCCTGTACCAATCTGATTTGCTAACAGCAAATTGTAACAACCCACTCAGGAACAGGTCTAAGTTCCGACCCAGAAAAGGCCCATCGAAACTTAGGCCCATTCTAAAGCTGGCCGTTGTTTAGTAAAAATAACAAAACATAGCTATCTATCTATTTTTTCAGAACTCATAGCGGAAGGAATAAAATATAATAACAATAATAGTACCCATTTATTTTATATCATTTCAAATGTTACAAAACATTACATAATGTCAACCGTTACAAAGTTTTGTTCAAAAATACATTTCATAGGTACAATAGAAAATAATACAAAAAGGTAGATAGTAACTACCAAAAGCTTTGCTCTCGCCATCTTCAAGCATCATCAACTCCTTTTCTAATATGTGTTGTAATGAGGAGGGAGTTAGAACAACAAGTGTCTGATGAATGGAAATCTCAAGCCTTATTATTTCAGTACTTAGACGGTATAATTTAAATAAGAATGTCTTGCGTAATTAAACCATTTAATACTTTGTATAAGGAAAGAAGGCGGGTCCTTAAACAACCACGTAATACCTTCCATTTTCGAAGTAGAATTCTAAATCCCATAATGCATAACCAATATCATAAATGTCTGACAGTGCGAGAGATAGTACCTAAGCCATTTATTGTCTTTTATTGGAAAATAGGAAGACTCTGACCATTTAAGATCTCAATTAAGGTAGACTGCATCATTTAAGAGCTATTCCCAAGGTGGACTCCTCAGTGAGGACTATCTAGCTGACATTGCATGGAATCTCTTGAGCCTCTTAATACTTCCTTTTGGAAAGGCAGACCCTCTATTAGTCACTTAATACCTTATCTCGAAGCGGACCCCTATCGAGATACTACATATTGTGTCTAATGACTAACCCCTTGGCAATTTATTACTTCATTTGAGGAAAAGAGGCGGACCCTCAAACAACCACTTAATACCTCAAGGTCCCAAAGTAGGCCTTCATATTATGACCCATACTCATAATGACGTCTCCTAATAGTCCGACTATTTGTAGGAATTGGTAGCCAGATTAGCTAGGCAGATTTACCCTATAGAATATGGGACTAACCTCGTGTCATTATAAATACTTATCATAGGAGATGTCTCACATCAGCTCCAAAGTCACACAACTGGTAGCCAGATTCGTTGGGCATGATTTTGCATGCCTTTTGACTGATCTCGCATCCTTATAACTTAGCCATAATTTAAATACTTTATATACATATATAACAATCATCACCATTCCATAATTATGGCCTTATAAGGAATCTTCCTTATTACGCCTTAAAATATTAATTATTTCTCTAAGGAGGATTTAATGACAATTATTACCTAATTAACTATGCAATTATACATTATAATTATACGTTTCTTATGCTAATTAATATATAAGTAAAAATGCACTTATTATTCTATGCATTTGGAGATTACGTCTTAACTAACGGTAAATGTCATTTCCTTTTGAACCATAATAATTCAAGTCTTTTCTTTTTTCCATTTTACCAATAATGTCCAAATTCCGATATCCATAACAAGGGATTCTAATATACAGAACAAGGATTCAATACTCATATCCAAAATTGCAATAAATAGACATGTATATAGAATCTAAATCAAACTTATCTCATTTTAAAACAATGGAATAAACCAAAAAACGGAAACTTACACTTTAATCAATTCTACGCTCTATTCAACTATTTTTATATGAATTTAGGCAAGGGAAATTCTATTAAATTTTACAGAAATAAGCGGTGTAAACTACGGATAACGATTCATGCTTTACACACCATTTCTCAATTAAATCCCTTAATCAGATCTGGAAAAAAGGAATAAGAAGTGGAATAGAAGGTAGAATACTTAAACTGCAAAAATCCACAAAACAATTAATATTCCAATTCTAAGAATTGACATTTCTCTTTGGGGGGATTTTGAGGATTTTTAATATGATGTTTTCGTAACCCAAAACTCCCCAAGGCATATATCAAACTCGAACTATACTATTCAACAAGTAAAATAGAAAAACTAAGATTTCAACTCACAATTGGTCCTTAGCGCTGCTTCTCTTTGGATTTGAAACACCCATTATAATCTCCTTCGGATCTCTTCTTTTATTTTGATACATACAACAAGGAATTTGTATATACATTATATTCAGAGTGGTTGGAGAAGAGGTTTAGAATTAAACAATAAATAAAGATAGGTATATGGGATTTCTTACCTGAAACCTTATTGGATTTTTCTAAATCTAAGAAGAAATGAACTAATAGAGCTTTGTTGATGTTTCCAAAATATTTGTGAATTAAAGTGAGGGGTCTAGGGTCTTATTTATAGAGGTTGAAACGTACCAGAACCATAGGATGAAAATAGTTTAAAAACGAATAAATCTAAAATGCTCGAATCAACAAAACCCTAGTCGCCACCTATTCACGACCGGTTGACCACCACCTTCAACCGATCGACCACTATAGGTCGACCGGTCCCAATGAAGGGGTCAACCGGTGTATGTTTATTTAGGAATAAATGTTGCCGTTGTTTATTAATTTATTACATTCCTTAATTGTTATTAACGTTAATTGTCAACATTAACGGTTTATTAATCCCTAAGTCTAAACTTGGCTAATTTTCAAATTTAAAATTTGGAATTTAATTATTTATTTAAATTTGAATTCTATTTAAATAATTTTAAACCTAAAAACTTCAAATGCTCATAACTTCTTTGTTCGAGCTCCATTTTCAACATATTATATATGGAAATTGATCAGAATTTTGCCATGAACGCAACGATATAACTTTTATGGTCAAATTCTGACTTTTATAAATTTTCCATTTTTATTTCTACCTTATTTGATTGCATTTCTCTTAATTTACTTATCTAATTAGGGTTGATTTTACGGGGTGTTACATTCTCTTTCCGTAAAAAGGATTTCGTCCCGAAATATTTTGAGGGGCGAACAGCGCAACACATAATAACATTTATGTTATACGACCAAGTTATCTACACAACCATCTGCTCAACCAAAGTACAATGTGATTATGTATGCAGACATGCTATAAATGAGCTCAATCCTAGCATGAGTATGTGATCGTGTCATGTAAGTATGTATGCATATACCCTAAACATGCATGACACTTCTACATGAGTGTAAAGTGATTTTGAAAAATTGTAGCAACCATCTCCTACCATCCAATCTAGCAAGCACAATGCAACTAAAATCCTAATTTTGTAGAGAAAAGTTTACCAGAAAAAAACAAAGGACGAGAAGTCGACATGCCTCCCACCGGACTTTCTTCCCATTATACTCTGACAGACCTAATTTTTTTGTTGCGGAGCCTCCTAGTTCCATGCTCCACGATGCATGCAGTGGCACAGAACGCTATTGGCTCCATTTCAATATCCCTTAATTGATTAGGCTCTACTATAATTTCTATGCTATAAAGGTATTTTCACAAATGCAAAATGAAAAAAACATCATGGACTCCTATCAACTTACAGGTTTTATTATTTTCCCCAATATTGGGAAAGGCCCAGTAGATCTTGGTGCCAACTTTTCCAGCTATCAAAATCTTATAACCTTCACCCAGCCTAATCAACTCTCACTTTCCAAAGTATCATAATTCAAATATGATCCAAGTAGAATTTTATCGGTGGTTTCCCATTCATAATTTGACGATTTGTATGGCCTCCTATAAAGTGCTTTAAGGGTGCCATACCAATCGTCTATTGGTGACTACTATTATATACGAATTTTACTAAAGGTAAGTGCTGCTTCAGATGTCCTTCAAATTCCATGATGCAAGCTCTCAACAAATCCTCCAAGTTCCCATTCACTTCTATTTGTCCATTGGTCTATGGTTAGTAAGCGGTTCTAAGATTTAACGAAGTTCCTAAAGCTACCAGCATACTCCTCCAAAATTTAATGGCAAACTAAGGGTCCCTATCACTATCGATGCTAACCACAACTCTGTGATGATGTATTGTAAACAAAAGGTTTTATTGCTTCTAACGGAAAATTCTACCACCTTCTTCTTTATCCTTATTCAATAGGAAATTCTATCCACATTCCTATACATTTTATCTTTTCCTCGAACGGTGACATTCTACATGCTAATTTTAATTTTTTCGAAAATTCTAATGTTTTGTGATTGAAACATTTATTCACTCTAGGCTGCTAACCTAATTTCCTCATTAACTTCCAGTCTTACTAATAGTTTATCGCTAGTTAAGTGTCCACATAAAATTTCCTTATTTACTTTGCTTCCCAACATATATATATATATATATACAAATATATATGCACATATATATACATATACATATATATATACATATATATATTTATCAAGTGGTTTAAATCTCATTCATAAAGTTAACACAGAAATAAAACAATGATATATCTTATACCACATCATATACTTTCTGTTGGGGAGGTTTTCAACCACGTAAGATGTAAGGTATAGAAGTAGGAGTACAAAACTGAAGAAGAAGGCAGCTTGGAGCAGTAGAAGTCCAGAAGAATCGAACCAAAGAGTTGGTTTGGTAGACTGAGGTATATACCGGACTAGATGTTTGGTCCGGTAATGCAAGTATAGGTCCGGTAAAACAAGTATGGCACCGGACCGGATGTTTAGGCCGGTAAGGTTGGCTTGACACCGAACCAGATGTTTGGTCCGGCAATTTAGGCATGACACCAGACAGGCTGCGTAATTCGGTAAAGCACATGGCACATAAGCAAAGCCGGACCAAGCCAATACCGAACCAGAATTTTGGACCAGCAAATGGTGTAGCTCACGACCGGACTGGACTTCAAATACTCTCTACCAAACCAAATTTGGAATATCGATGCCGAACCAAATCCCAAGAGCTATATACTCATCTCCTTCTCCTCATATGCTCACTCTATAAATACAAAAGCTTTGCTGTAACAATGGTAGACAACTTTGAGAGGAAAAATCTCTACTGAAATCGCTTCTCATAGCTCCAATAGCATTTTTTCCTTATATGCAAAGCTTGTACTTATAATCAAAGAGCAAAGAGATAATAAAAGATGAACAGTGGATGTAGGCACTTTCTAGCTAAACAACTATAAACCTGTGTGTCATTTTACAGTTTGGGCCTTACTTTTTATGATATGGCAAGTGACTCTCTTTATATCCAAATCACCTAAAGATAACTTAAAAGTACGATCACATTGCCTTGAAACTAGCAGACTCATCGTTATTCGAACTTAATTTAGAGGTATTTTCCCATTTTTTGTGCAAACATTTTTTGTTCTTTTACTGGGAACCTTGTAGTTCTCCCACTCTTCCTTTAAAGTCATCGCTTTCTTCGAACATGGCTCCCACATGAAAGGAGGACACTGACAAGGGTAAGAATGCTGCCATGGGTTGCACACCTAACCCCATCCTAGAGGATCAAGAGAATCGTCCCACTCTTGCTCAGGTACCGAATCCTTCCATTGTAAGAGAGGATCTAGACAGAGTTGTAGCTGAGATGACCAATCACCTCACAACCCAGTAAGAAGCTTTAGTGGACCAACTCATGACAGGGTGCTGAAGAACTCAACTGCAACTTAGAGTCATGGATGAATTCCAATCTGGAGAATCCCGCAAGCGAAGGAGGTCTCCCTCGAACGAAGAATTCAATTATAGAAACACAGATTAATGGAGCCCAGCCAGGACACAGCTCGATTGAACCCGAGGAAGTGCCCAAAGCATAACTCAATGGGGAAGGCACCAAGCGAGGGCCAGCTGTAGCTGATCCTGTCATGCTCCGTACAGACCAATGACATTATCATCTCAACCAGGCACCTGGACACCGTCGCTCTCAGAGAGATGCACCTACCTCATCCAGACTTGCTTCTGAACCTAAGGAGCGGATGGTGCATCTTTCCAAAGAATGCTTTAGGCATGAAAAAAGAGAACGTGGTATAGGAGCAAGAGTGGCCAGCCCTTTTACCATGGATAAGGAAACATCAATCACCCCCCGAGAGTGGAAAATGCCAACGATGGATCATACAAGGGGACATCTGACCCCATCATTCACTTACAAAGATATACCCAACATATGCTCATGAGCGGAGCAACTGAAGGGGTACTATGCAAATGTTTTCCATTATTCTTGTCAGATTTGGCTACCACTTGGTTCTGTCGATTACCTCAAGATTCTATTAGCTCTTGGGAAATGTTAAAGGAAAAGTTCATCAGTTAGTTCTGCATTTATGTAGAGCAATCTAAGGATGCTTATTCCCTGTCAGAAGGCAGGTGAATCAGTGCAACAATACTTGACTCGATTCAATGCGGCAGCAGCAGTAGTTCAAGACGCCGATGAGAGAGAGTTATCTTAATGGCACTATGTAGTGGGGTACATCCAGATACTAAACTTGCAAGGAGACTAACCAAGGAAAAACCTATTACCCTACAAGACTTTTTTTATGAAGTAGGAAAGTATATAAGACTAGAGGATGCTGTAGCAGAAAGGTAAATAGGACAGCAAGCAGGGGTAGCAAACACCACTGGTGGTGTAAACGCCATGGGTAAGGGATCAAGCGATAGGCAGAGTGAGGGAACAAAGGGCGGTTCTCAAGATAACGCTGGAGGTAAAAAAAGGAAAAGCGACAATATCGACCAGGACCAAGATTTGACCTTACACTCCTCTAAATGATACGATTGAAAACATTTTCCTAACCATGCAAGATGACCTGAAATACAAGCGCCCTCCGCTCAAAAAGGAATCTGAAGCCGCTTTGAAATTTGGAAAATACGACCACTTTCACGAATCCCATAGCCACAATACCAACGAGTGCCACCACTTGCAAGACCTCATTGAGGAGTACATTAGAAAGAAGAATTTAGAATGATGTGTGCAACGATAGGACTCCCGTCCCTGTTCACGAAGAGCCGAAACAACCTCTTTCGGAAAATGATAGGGCAGGAACTAGAACAGGTCGCTTCAATCAAGAAAAAACAACGGTTCACACTATATCTGGAGGTCCACATACAGCTGACAAGAGTTGGGCTGAAATGGAAAGGTACGGAATATTTTTGAAGAACGAAGAAGAACATGTTCACTCAGTCGGTGAGGGGCGCATCTTGAAATGACAGGAAAAGATTAACATAACTTTTAATGAGGAAGATCTTGAAGGAAAGGAATACCCGCATACCGATCCTATGGTCATCTTCTCTTGGTTCGCACAATCCAAAGTTTTCCAAGTTCTGGTAGATACGGGAAGCTCAATAAACATTTTATTCAAACGTGCATTCACCAAAATGAAACTGTCAATGAAGGATGTATCACCCTACAACAAACCACTACGTGGGTTCACTAATGTGCAAAAATTCGGCTTAGACAATTGGACTTGTTCATCGAGCTTGGAAGCTATCCCAAATCAATTGTACGAAAACAAACATTTATACTGGTAGATGGCCATTCAGCCTATAACGCTTTCTTGGCGAGGCCAGCATTATCAGACTTCCAAATTGCGTTGGCACCATGGTGTTTGAAGATGAAATTCCATACTAACAGTGGAATAGGAGAAGTTGAAGGAGATAAAGATGATGCACGAGATTTTTATATGATAGAGCTTCACGAGAATAGACAAAAGGAAAATGGGAAAGGTGTAGAGGTTGCCCTCTGCATCAAAAACTCGAAAGCATAGCAATTACAGAAAGCCCCTCCTCTTGAATACACTAGTGACCCATTCAACAAACTAGATCCAAAAGACAAAGAGGAGGAGGCTACAACAGAGCACGTAGAGGCTATGGAGTTTATAACTATAGACGAACATGATTCGAGTAAACTTCTGAAAGTTGGGCCTCAGCTGGAAGAAGATTTCAAGATACAGCTGATAGGATTTCTACGCAACAACTTGGATGTATTTGCATGGACACATGCAGATATAACGGGGATCTCCCCGAAGATAGCATGTCATGCTTTGAACATTGATCGGACCAAGACCCCCGTGAAGAAAAATAAGAGAAGTATGAGGGTAGAACGCTCAGCGGCCCTCAACAAAGAAGTAAAAAACTTGCTTGCCAACGGGTTTATACGAGAAGCGGTTTATCTAAAATGGATTGCTAACCCAGTACTAGTAAAGAAACCAAACGGGAAGTGGCCGACTTGTTTAATTTCTCAAACCTCAACGACACATGTCCTAAGGATTGCTTCCCCTTCCAAGGATTGATCAGTTGGTAGACGACATGGTAGGGCATGAGCTACTGTCCTTCATGGATGCTTATTCAGGGTATAACTAAATACCCATGTACATTCCAGATCAAGACCACACCAGCTTCATTGCCGACCTTGGCCTATACTATTATACATTCATGCCCTTCCGACTCAAAAACGCTAGTCCTATGTATTAACGCTTGGTCAATAAAATGTTTGCCAAACAAATTAGGCGACCATGGAGGTGTACGTACACGATATGCTAGTTAAATCAAAGATGGCGGTTGATCACATAGGTCATCTAGGTGAGATGTTCCAATTACTTTGAAAATATAGAATGAAGATAAATCCATTGAAGTATTTCTTCGGAGTATCATTTGGAAAGTTCTTAGGTTTCATTGTGCATGCTAGAGGGATAGAGGCAAATCCTAAGCAAATTCAAGCCTTGCAAAATATCAAAATACCAACCACTCGAAAGGAGATGTAGAATCTGAACGTGAAAGTAGAGGCCCTAAGCAGGTTTATATCCAAGGCTACAGACAAATCTGTCCCCTTCTTCGGGGCATTAAAGAAGGATGAAGGAAAACTCAAATGGGCGGATGAATGCTAGGCTGCCTTCATAAGCCTAGTCGATCATCTGCAAAATCCCACTACAACAAACTGGACATTTAAATAGCGTTTATAAAATGCTATAAAAGCCTTTAACAGGGTTTTTAACTGCGCTGTGTAACGACATGCAATTATAAGTCAGGAACATACCGTAGCAATAAAGTAAACGATGTAAAAAGGATATTTTTATAGCATTTTTTGGATCTTATTAATGCATTTTACAGCGTTTATGCTGAAGTGTTGAAAACTTTTCATAGCGTTTGAATTCTGCCGTCAACTATATTTAATGGCGTTTATCTCTTGCTGTCAAATTTATTCATAGCATTTAATTTATTGCTCTGATCTTTTTACTATTGTTAAAACCCCTTTTATGACAGTTCAAAAACGTCGTTGAAGTGTACCACGGCATTTTTAAAACACCGTTGAAACTTTAGACAACATTTTACAAATGCTACCGTTTACTTTTTTTGGATTTTCCCTTTCACCTGTTCTATTTCTATGCATATCAATCATAATTTATACACCAGCGCAGTTAAAATCAACATGTACAGTTCATAATCAACATAATTTATTAACCACACATTTCATAATCAAACATGTAACATTGCATAGTCAAAACACACGATATTGTTACATCCAAACATATATAATACGTCCATAATATTCATAAACAATGTAAAACAAATAGTAGCTAGTGACCAAAAGTAGTCGTACAAAAAGCATACAAACCAAATGTAGTTCTGGCATCAAAAATAGCTTTGAATCTATAACATGTTGCGGCACGTTTTTGTATCAAAGATACCTATCTACATATAAAGTAAAAGTTCATAAATTAGCAAAATAAGTCATTAATACAATATACACAATCCGAAACATAGCTAATGCAAGCTTCAGTCCATACCTTAGCCATGTCTTGATAGCCTATTTGCTGCATTACCCATCACAACACCTGCACCATACTGTTCTTTTCAGTTTTAGGTATATTTTAGTACGTATGAGTTCAAAATGCAAATGTATAGTGTTCTTTTTTTAATCAGTGAGACAATAGACATGAATGCGGATTTTCTTTTAGTGTTGAATAGCACAGAAGTGTTAGTTTACCCTGCACAGGCGTTAAAATTATGTGCATCAGTCAAAAAACTATAACTTACTCTAACTTGTGCACAGGTTTTACTATCCTATTCCTAACCACGTACGAAACATGATATTCCAATTTAATTATTAAATCAATTATTACAAAGATTTGTTTTATCACTGCCTTGCAAAATGGAACTAACCAAATCAACTTTCACAGACATATTAATATGACAATGCATGATAGCAATCATTTTTATTGTCTTTCATTCTACTCCATTTATCCTTTCTCAGAAACTTCATTCATTTCTCAGATCCAATTTTTCCATGGTAATAAATTCACAGTAAACATACTTTAATTATTTCAATTCTGATACTTATTCTAGCATATAAAATTCAGATATTTAAAGTTTAACAAAGAAAGGTTTTTTTTTCGGAGAAAAAAATTAGTTTAAAAGATAGTATCTCATAATCTTCAAACATTAAACCAAAAAATATTCAAAATCAAATATAAAAAAGAATATCAATCAATTCTAAACATTGCACAGAAATGGTAGTAGCATATCATGAAGAAGGTGACAAATTCAAGAATTTTTATTTATTTTTACATGTAAGCAACAAAAAGGCATTATATAGTGCAAAACCTACAGATGCAAAAACTACTAATAACAATCAAAGTAAAAGAACAAAAATACCTGGGAACAAGGAAGAATACCTAGGAGCAAGGAACAATCATGTATGCATGTTCTAAGTATTTCATATCGTGCATGAAGAGTAGGGGGCCTACGTATGCCTTTATATCTGCTCTATTAACAAATGCAATATCTGCTATTTAAGTGCCATGATCTTAACTGAGCAAGTACAATAACAGTTTGATAAAAGGAAGTTTAGCAATTCAGGCCACTAAAACTACTTGCTAGCTAAGAAACCTAACTTTGCTTAACAATACTTCTATGACCATGTGTTAGCTTGCACAAAATTTTTTTAAGCAATAACCATTATTATCGGTAGAATAACTTGTCCAGAATTATATTTTAATTACTAACAGATGCTAATGTTAGATGCATACCAATTGCAGTTGTTATATTTGATGTTGTTAAAATGATCACATTTGGCCAGTTTTTCAGTTTGTCCATTTGAGTAAGCAATGCATTCACAACCTGCAATCTAGCATGAAGAACTTTTAAACTCAATGCAGTATTAATTTTCTTCTTATGAAAGGAAATTGAACTTAGAGCAAGTAGAATGACAATAATATCTAATCTACTATTAACAACCCGAATTGAATCTGAAGGCTCTGAACCAGATAAGGCAGCCTGTCTAGCAGCAGCAAGGCTTTCAACTTCATCTACAAATGACAGGCACGTAATCAAAATTCATGTAGAATGAATAAATAAACATCTACAAGTAAGAAGCAAACTGATGTAGGACAACAAAACATTATGGTTACAGGGTAGAACAAAAAATAATAGAAGACAAAAAAGAACACTATACAAATGTATAGGTTCCTATATAGAATTTAGGTATAACTGGTAAAAATCAGGGCATTCAATTCTAAGTACATAGAGCACATTAGCAGTGAAGATGAAGAAATCTAAGTGTACATAATCTGTGTTTGCCTGCATAAAATGATCTTTGCATAAGAAGGAAATACTTTGTTCATATTTTTATTCCAAAAATTAATAAGCAAAGAAGGACAAATATTACAAGTCTAATAAAGTTTCACATATGGTAAGCATAAAATGCATATTTTAGCAACTCGTTAGTCGAATTTCTTGCAAATATCTCAACTCTGTAGACCTGTGGTTCTAGTGTGGTCATGTAGTATCCTCGACTTAACGAAATACTATAAAACATTTACAATATATCAGAAGATATGTTCAGTAATATGGTAGTACAACAAGCACAACTTCAACTTTCGCTGCGTTCAAATGGCAATTCATACAGCACATGATTCTGGTATAAACAACAAAAATAAGAAAATAGTACCATCTTCTCTGTGTTTTACCAACTAGAAAATCCAAAACCATATTTTCTCTGATGACCAAGCCAAAAGAAATTGGTTCCCAAAGACAAGTTTTGCGTGATGCACTATAACGAAATGAAAAAGAAAAAGAAATAGAGCTTGATTAGTAGTCACTGTTATGATGATATGACATGTATATCAAGAGATGCGTATACAAAAAAGATATGTCTAAACAAAAACTTCCACAGCATAAATACATTATTCAATGTTGTTGCTATATTATTTCATACTTTACAAGTAGCAGGGTTAGCATGCTGAATGCATGATAAAATGATGGATATTATACTATGAGTATGAAGATGATTTCTTACTTAGATATTATACTACGAGTATGAAGATGATTTCTTACTTGGAATTTGAGGTAGCAGTTTCATGTTTTGTCCAATAAAAAAACTCTAAATTAAACACAATTTTACAATCAAACCAAACAAGTTATTAAAAATGACAGTGAAATTTCCTTAACAAAAAAAATCCAATTTCAGTTTTATTTTGAAATGTAGTTTTATGATCCTAGTAACATTTTGAACCACTAATTATGTCAAATCTAGATTCTCTTGCGTACATTCAAATTTTTTATGCACCAAAGGCATCATTACCACAAAAAATAAATGAGTCAACAAACAATTAAACGAAATACAACAACAATTTAACAAAGTCTATACAAATAAATGAGCCAACAAACTGCATGCGTAGCACTGAGTCAACAAACTTAGTGCAACTGCACTGAGTATATTATTCTGCGCACCTGCACTGAGTATATTAACTGGGTGCATTTGTGATACTTCAAATTAAAAATACATAGAAGTACATTGTATGCATATCATGCATGTTGACATGCTATTTTACCCAATACTTCAAATTAAAAATACTTGGAAGTACATTGCATACATATCATGCATGTTGACATGCTATTACCTAGAAACTCAATGTAATTTTTCCCAGGCAGAATGAACAGGACGTGGTTTTACTTATAATAAAATAGTTCTAGTTACATGTCTGCAATAAGAACAGTGCTTAATAATTCATGTCTTAATACTTACACTGTGGGGACGTTTTAGATTTGATATCCATGTCTTAATACCTATGTATCCATCTTCCAGGTATATTTATTTGCTTACCGCTTGCTACTTCTGAATGAAAAGCGGAAGGCATCCTTAAATGAGACCAGTGCTTAATAATTCGAAAATGCAAAAATTTCCAAAGAAAGTAGAAAACTAGAATTTTGAATAGTTAATAGACAATTATTTCTGAAATGTAATTGATTTAAAAGCACATGATAACTTCATATCTCACAGAAATGGGTTAGAAAACGAGCACAAATCAAAAGTGACTTAGTTGGAAATCACTACAAGAGTTTAAGTTCCCAAATAAGAATCACTACCTGTGTTGTTGAACTTCTTTATATTCAAATAAAATAAAAAATAAAAAATATAGAAGCTTGTAAAGAATCTCCATTTGTGAGAAGTTTATTAACCATGACATGTAATAGCATCAGTCTTATATTTATCAAAAGTGTGGTTGTTATATACCTTAGAAATGTCTTGGTTGTAGGACTTCCCATCTCAAAATTTAATAACTTCTATATGTCAACCTCCATTTATACAACCTGGACATACATTTTCGCCCATTAATTTATAACAAATTAAAAAAACATCTAGGCATTGATAGTGTACAAACAAGCTTAAGAAAACAACCTCTTCCTTTGTATACCTGTTACCAGTTATCAAACAGAAATCTTCTACTTTTGGAGGAGTAATCTTCTCATATTTCCTGCAATCATTCATCAGCACTCAGTATAAAACACAACAATTACTTCTAACAATAGTGTTTAATTGTATGAAACTGATACAGCAAGTAGCATTGCAGAAACACCTAGAAGTTGCAACTTATGCCTTATAATCCGACTCACAGACAAAAATCTATCAGTGTATGAAAAAGCACAATATAAATTTAACTTGCTCAAAATATAAACCGAACACAAAGATTGGCCCATACAAACAGAGTCCTATCACCATGAATCATTATAGAATGGTTTCTACCAAAAGGCATCATAAAACCAAAATTTCCATGACACAATATACCAACTGTTTGCTTAAACTATTTCTGCAAAACAACAAGGTATAAAGGAAACTTCAATGCCAAGTTAGTAAATAGACTTGAGGTAAGAGTTGTACACGAGGTATAACAATATTATATGTCATAATTTTAAGGTTTCGCTTGCTAAAAAAATAGTTTAATGTCATAGTAAAGAAGAAAAAGTATCAAATACAGTAACAATAACACATGATGGTCTCCGAAGGGGTGGTGCGTTAGTATCTGTTCAAAGTAACTAAAAAGGTATTATTCTTACTCACTATATTAACTGAGAGTTTGCAACAAAAGCTGCAACAAATATTCAAAACTGCAGTCAGTAAGACATTGTGATCAAATTAATTACTTTTAACAAAAATTTAGCCGCGATAACATGCCGGAAAATTTCAGTAATTAATAAGCACTCACTTCTGGACAAATTACAATACAAAGTTAAACCGGACACAAAGAAAAGCTCCCACTTCTGGGCAATCAATCAATGCATGATCGACCGAATAAACAGTCATCTACTTTTGTTCAATATAAACAGAAGTTCACTTATATATTTTTACTTTTTTTAGAAAAAACTAACATAAAAGTCAAGACTAATCGGTGAAATTCAACAAGCCAAAGTGCATATAAACCGATGTTTCAATCTAAAGGTTAGATATAACGGTGAGTCATATGTTTTGTTATGAGGCATATGCAACCTAAACTTTTGGAATCTGACAGAGATTGAACCAAACATAAAAAAATTTCAGGTAGTACATATGCTAACAAATTTTTGGAATCTGATAGAGGATTGAACCGAACATAAAAACCTAAATTTTAACCAGTGTAAAACCCTAAGTATAATTGCTCCAGTATAGAGATAAACCTAATTTCAATTGATTTTAACGTAAATGCGACAATAATAATGGATTCACATGAAATTGAAATAACACTTTTTCTAGAATGAAATTTAACAGTGAATAGAGGGATTACCTATTATAAACTTTTGATAACAGTCGAAATGATACGGAGTAGCCAAGGGGGTCGGGAGAAAATCTGCTAACAACTTTGATGACAAACAACGGAACATGGAATTGCAAGGGGATCGAAAGAAAATGACGATTAGAGAGGAAAAACTACTAGCGCGAACGATTGGAGAAGAAGGAGAACAATCGGTGTTTGTTTTGGGGGTATTGCTGCTTTATTTTTAGGAGGATTAGGGTGGATGGAGGGAATGAATTCTTTGCCGCTCTAATTTTGGTACCATGTTTGATAGTGCAGAGAAATTAATTAACTCTACTGATTAGGAAATAACGGCAAGCCAGCATAGTACGCTGTTTTAATTTGCAATAAATAGGGGGTTTTGTTGTAGTGGCCGCCCATACTCTCAACCCCAAGCAATGGAGAAGACTTGTATTTATACCTTGCGATGTCTACTTATGCTTTAAGTGCCACCTTGGTGCGAGAAAGTGATCATATCTAATGACCAGTGTACTTCGTGAGTAAGCGATTCACCAGGGCGAAAGCTAGATACCCAAAGCTCAAGAAATTGGCATATTGTTTTCCTACAGCATCCAGAAAACTACGACATTACTTTCAATCCCATTCCATTAGAGTCTTAACCGATCAACCGTTAAGGAAGGTGTTGCATCGACCAGACACTTCGAGGCTCCTGCTGAAATGGTGCATCTAACTAAGTCAATACGATATCACTTGTCATCCATGAACCGCCATTAGGGGACAAGCCCTAGACGACTTCATAGCAGAATTCACGATATGGGATGATGAAGTGGAGAAAAGAGAGGAGGAATCCGCCAAATGGAATGTCTTTGCTGATGGAGCTTCGAATGAACTCGGCTCGAGGGCAGGTGTTTTCATAATCACACCGTGAGGGAGAAAACTATGATATGTTGAAACTAGAGTTTGGCATGACACACAACGATGCAGTATACAAAGAAGTTATATCAAGTTTGGAGATTGCTAAGGAAATGGGGATCAGATCATTATTCCTCCATAGTGATTCACAATTGGTGGTAAACCAAATACTTGGAGAATTCCAGACACGCGAAGAACGGCTTGCATCCTACCTAAAAAACGTCAAATCCTTGCTCAACGAGCTAGATCACCACACAATCAAACATATCCCTCGAGAGATAAACCAGGAAGCAGATAACCTGGCAAAGCAAGAAATCATGCGAGTTGAGTCCGCACTTGGGGCAATTCCTGTCAAAAGATAACCAAATCAAAGTTTTGAACATGCTTGTTATGTAGCGCTAATCAATGAAGAGGAAACGTGTATGACCCTATCATAGAGTACCTGTATGGTGGCACACTTCCTTCGAAATGGAATGAAGCTAGGAAAATACTAAGAAGGGCTTCCCTCTACATGATTCAAAATAACATCTTGTACCGACGCGGCTTCTCAAACCCCCTGCTAAGATGTGTTGCTGGGAAGGAGGCCCGAGAAATCCTGAGTAATGTGCATCAAGGTAGATGTGGAGACTATAACGAGGGGGCAGACTCTAGCTAAGAAGATACTTTGATATGATACTTCTGGTCGACAATAAACAAAGACCGATGGAATATGCTAAGAAATCTGATAAGTGCTAGAAATTTTCCAAGGTCCCCAGGCTACCATCCACTGAGTTAACTCATATGTTCATCCCTTATCCCTTTGCAGTATGGAGAATTGATTTGATTGGAGAACTCCCTATGGGTCGAGGAGGAGCTAAGTATGACATAGTGGCAATAGACTACTTCACCAAATGGGTGGAGGCGGAACCCATGACCAAAATATCATCTACTAAGGGGATTAACTTTCTAATATAAAATTTCTTGTGCGGGCATGGGGTTCCACAGGAAATCATATTCGACAATGGACTCCAATTCGATAGTGAAGAATTCTCCAATTGGTGTCAGGACATGGGATCACCAGAAGCTTTTCAGCCATAGCTTATCCTCAAGCTAATGGATAAGTCGAAGTAGTAAACAAGGTCCTTAAAACCCTCATCAAAAATAAGGTCGAGAAGTCCAAAGGAGCATGGATAGATGAGCTTCCTACAACACTTTGGGCCTACCACACCTCCTACAAGACAACAACAAGGCACACTCCTTTTTCTTTGCGTATGGATTAGTGGCTATGCTTCCCGTCGAAACAATTATTCCTTCTGACCTAAGGATGCATTATAACCTAGAAGAGAACGAAGAGCTGCTCAATATGTCGCTAGACCTAATAGAGGAGAGAGAAATGATGCCGCCCTTAAAGCAGTCGCCCTCAAGCAAAAAGTAGCCAGACAGTACAACTCCAAAGTGAGGCATCGATCTTTAAAGGAAGGAGATCTAGTCCTCAAGCGAGTTTTTCCACGGCCTGGGGCACTGGACCCGATTTGGAAGGGGCCATACATCATTCACAAGGATCTCCATAACGGAGCTTACATTTTGTCAACTATCGATGGGGAGGTGTTCGGGAAAGCGTGGAATCTCCAGTATCTCCATCGTTACTTTTCTTAGCTTGTAAAGCTATTATATAAGAAAGTAAACTAATAAAGAAAGACAGTAGACGTAGGCGTATTTCAATCGATCCACTATAAAATTTGCATCTCTTTCCTTTTATTCACTATCTCTCAGTGCTTGTTTCTCTTTATTGCTTTATCTGATACACCCTTTCTATTGTGAACAATCACAAATGATCGTCGAAAACAACAAACTGACTACAGATCTGAGCACGAGTAAAGCTTGGATAGTTCGATGTTGATGATCGACCCTCTAGCCAGCAGTGATGAACCGATTATAAGCCACGGATTAGGCATTACTGCAGCTTAGGTAGTTCAATACTGACATTCGGCTCACCGGCAGTTGTGAACCGATAATAAACTCCATGATTAAGGCGTGGTTGTAGCCAAGAGTAGCTCATAGTTGACGATCGGCACCCACATGAGCGGACAATAATAAACCGAATAATACTCATGATACAGACAATAGCCAGGGTAGTTACTGTTAGCGATCAGTCATAAGCCTTAAGTATGATGGTAGTAAAAGTTAATTCCCCTGTAACGTAAGTTGGATTGACAAAGCCATATGTCATAAAGATCCACAGCCGGGAGAAATAATGAAAAAACTCACATGTCATGAATCTTGAGCACTTAACGAGATACGCAAGCATGAAACAGAATTAAGTATTACAGTATCTTAACTAACATTCTTACATGAATAGTTTAAACAAAATTGGGTTCATACCCTTACATCAATCAACAACAAAAAAAGAAAAATGCAAGAAAGAAATTCGTTATCCAACGTCTCATGGCTGTGAAGCATCCTTGTCACCAGACCCTTGCCTCTTGGTGGCAGCATCCAAAACTCCCGATCGCTTAACCTATCCTCGCTCCTCTTCTGAAGCCTTATTCTCCTCCAGATTCATCTCTCCCATGCGCACGAGGGAAGGAATGTAAACCTTCGAAGCCATATCTACATAAGTCAATATAGCATATTAATGAGCATAATCCATGATTAGGAAAATACGATAACAAATGGCTTACCCTTGGCCGTATTCTGAAAATCGACATGGGCCCTGGTCAGAGGATCTTCTTATGCCCCGGTGTCTAAATCCTCTCGTTCTTCCTCATCATCATTTGCCTCATCCTCGGCCTGTAGCTGGTATCCCCTAGTGATCGCCTCCATCTCTTCCACAATAAACTGAGCATTTACCACCTCCACATCAACTTCCGCTCCATCATTTTTTTGGGTTACCTTTTTAGCTTCTTCCACCAGTTGTGCATAAATTTCAGCCATGACTTGGGGGTAATCGTCTATCCATGTGAGATGGCCATGCTTCTAAACTTGGAAATAAGTGTCTTTCAGCAATTGATTCACCGTCTCACAAAACTCATTCTACTTATTAACTTGCGCTTGAAGGGAGACAACCTTGTTCATGTACTTCTCCCTATCTTTCTTAAGATGGGCTCGCTCGGCTGTCAAAGTATCAATCCGACTTTCATAAGAATTTTTCACCCTTCACCACAGTTTCTGAGTGCCCTTAAGCTCCTCATATGTCTCTCTGGCCGCTTTCACTTTTTCCTTTAAGGCCCTAATCCTTTCTAGGTCCCTTTTTCTGGCCTTATCATTAGTACTCAAGGCCAAATCAATGGTAATTTTACAGTTGTCTACCGCCTTTTCACCACCTCCTCCATAACATTTTTAACTCAGCCTTGTAGGGCTCTTTCATTTCCCTAATAGTAGCATCTCTTTTCGATGGTTATTTATGGAGATCGAACGCCTCTAGACGCGGCCTAACATATATACTACCCACCTCCTCTCCCGCCTTGGCTGGACAATCCTGATAATCAATTATTTTATGGGTCCTGTCCGCAACCTGGACCATCCTAGTTGTCAAGTTCTCAAAGTCGAAAATTTTGGCCTCATCCAAAATTCTAACCAAAGGGTTTTTGGGCAGCAAGTAATCCTCATCAAGATCAGTGGGATTAGGATTGGAGTAATCCGGATTAATATTAGGATAGTGCTCAATCGGATTCCGAAAATGACGTTAGGAATCCTGGGATGATGCATCCACATCCTTTGTTCCCTGACTATCAGGGACTTCATGTACAACCCGTTTATCGGGGGCATTACTTGGAGATACGTGGGGGAGCATAGCTAAAATATGAGAGGTAGAAGAAGTGTCCTTCTTCAGAGAATGATCCCTCTTTCTGGAACTTTCCTGTTTTTTCTCCTTGCCTATAGTTGAAGGGCGATGCGTCATCATATCTTCTATTCGAACGGTTTGATCTTTTCAACTAGTTTTCTTTCCCAAGTCAGCAATAGTGGTGGGCATCTTGGGTGCCTTGTGGGATCGTTAAAATTAATCTAGCCCCTTGAGCATTTCACTCTTCTTAGAAGTCTTTTTTTCCTGCAACGAATAAAAGCAGTTTCAGCACAAGAGACTCCAAAAAAAGGTGTTAAACGTGTGAAACATGTGGGAACTGAAAACTATAACAAACCCTTGGGGGAGATAGGATCCAGTGACTATTTCCGGATCTCATCTCGTGCGGAAGCATCTCCATAATTAATTCCTAAGTACAAGTTGTGTAGAAAAAAATCTAGAGTACCTGGAGCAAGCCCGAAAGCCTCTTCCAATGTCGCGTTATTTGGAAGGTCGGGAAATGAAATATCATCAAGGTTGGTCATCGCCATCTCGGCCTCATTTGGATCACCTATGGGAAGGTTGTCACCAACTCCCGATCCAGGTCGAGTTAGCTGCTTTGTCCCCTCTCTTACGGCATCAACATCCTTTATTGGGGTAGTACCTGGGTCCTCACTACCGGTGCTACTTTCTTTAAAATTTGACCTTGCCTCTGAATCCGACTTACCTGCACTTTCACTGGACCTACCCTCCTCGTCACTAGCTTCTTGAGCAAGAGAGTCCTCCTTCTCCTCCATTGAAGGAGTGTCATCAATTCTAAAAGACTTCCCAGCAGGAACTGCTTACTTTAAACTCTTTTTCTGCTTGGAACTTTTTGTTGCACCTGCAGCTTCGCCTTTCAATTTATTGCCCTTTTCCATGGTGCTTTCTCTAACCTTAACCATTGACTGGCTGCGTCCGATCATATTGTAAAAATGAAGGTCAGCATCTCGAAGCAACAAAGAAGCTTCTTTATCTGCCTCGAGAATTGCTTTAATCACTTCCGCCATACGTTTCAAGTCGTCATCTTCAGCCACCTTGACGCAACCTGTCATCAAGACTATTAGACAATCACAGACAAGAGTATAATAAAAGAACAGTAACAAAACTTACATCCAGAAGTGAAAGCGTGGAAAGGAAAAGTGTTGTCATGAACAAAAAATCACTCTTTCCTAAACATACTAAATTTGGAATATAGATCAAGCACCGGTTTGAATTTATAGGAAGACTCCGAACTAATAAATGAATTTCCCTTCCTATAGCTTCTCACGTTATAAAGATAGCAGTTCTTCCGGGTAGTGGGGGTAGTTTGGTATCGTTTCATGAAGAACAAGCATAGATAGGTCAAGATAGCATACGCATTTGGCTGTAACTAGAAGAGAGCAATCTTTTAGTAGAGCACAAAGCCGGAGATCCAAGAATTGATCGGTGGAATGGCCCCACACATGTAGTGGTATTTACTATGAGCCATGTAACCATTAGGCGAAGAACATGCCCTATTGGTAGCAGTAGACAGCCTCATGTCCTTCCTAAGGATTCTGAATGAAGGGGCGATAAAATTCAGCTTTTTCGATATAAGCACACTTGGAAAGCATTCAGGAGGATCAACTAATGTTTGATTAGGGACATAACCCTCTACCAAAGAATACGCTGAGCTGGGTTGTTTAGATAACTTCGTAACAATTGCAGATGAAGATGCTACTTGCCCGACTTGCTTTTGAGTCTCTTTCGCACTTTTGGAACGAGTCTCTCGCTGAGAAGACATATTCTACACAAAGGAAAACAACAGAAAATAAGTTGTTTGTACCTAGCACCAAATGGAAAAAAATCTCCCCGGCTTCTCATCACTTTTGGTTCGGTAAAGCCCTTCACCCAAACAATGTCAAACCAAACCAGCTATATTCCCTAAATACTCAGAAACTCCACTCCACCTAACACTTCGGTTCAGCAACTAGAATGCCAAACCAAGCCCTAATTGTACCGTCCTCCTCACCCTCAGTACGATCTCTCAACTCTAACATAATCATACTGGAAACCCCTAAGTACCAAATCATACATCCAATTGCATGAACCCTAATTTCTAAAACCTACTTAAGCGAGTCACTTATCAATTGAAATGTAGGTTACTTGCATTAACATCTGGACCAATCGAACCCCTAGAAAGCCTAATTCCTATTATAGTGCGTGAAAATCGAAGTATGTAAAGCTAATTAACTCACCTTTGTGATTGATTCGGAAATTGAGATGGAGGAGCCATGAATCGGCTTAGAAAATAATGATGGAGGAGTTGTGAATCTACTTGGGAAAATTTTAGTGGGTTTGAATTGTGAACATACGAGAAGAATGGAGAAGGGGTGGGTGCTGCTGTATTTATACGAATATCAATATGCACCAAAGCAAACGCAGAAGAAGACCACCAAACCAAATAGAGAGCGAATGAAACTGAAAGAAGCTAGGTAGACTAAATAAAGCACGTTGGACACCGTACAAAGTGCTTTGGGGGGAAAATGTCGGGGAGGTTTTCAACCACGTAAGATGTAAGATATAGAAGTAGGAGTAACAAACCAAAGAAGAAGAAGGCAGCTTGGAGCAGTAGAAAGCCAGAAGAACCAAACCAAAGAGTTGGTTTGGTAGACTGAGGTAAATGCCGGACCAGATGTTTGGTCCAGTAATGTAAGTATAACGCGGGCCAGATGTTTGTCCTAGTAAAACAAGTATGGAACCAGACTAGATGTTCGGTGTAGTAAGGTTGATATGACACTGAACCAGATGTTTAGTCTAGCAAGATAGACATGACACCGGACGGGCTACTTGATTCGGTAAAGCACATGGCACATAAGCAAAGCCGGACCAAGACAATATTGGACTAAAATTTTGGACCGAAAAATGGTGTAGCTCACCACCGGACCAAACTTCTGATACTCTCAAACAAACCAGATCTGGAATATTGATGCCGAACCAAATCCTAGGAGCTATATACTCAGCTACCTCTCCTCATATGCTCGCTCTATAAATACAGGAGCTTCGCTACAACAATGGCAGACAACTTTTAGAGGAAAAAAACTCTGTTGAAATCGCTTCTCATAGCTCTAATAGCATTTTTCCTTATATTCAAAGCTTGTACTTGTAATCAAAGAGCAAAGAGATAATAAAAGATGAACAGTGGATGTAGGCACTATCTGGCTGAACCACTATAAACCTGTGTGTCATTTTATAGTTTGGCCCTTACATTTTATGATACTGCGAGTGACTCTCTTTATATCCAAATCACCTAAAGATAACATAATAATATGATTACATTGCCTTGTAACTAGCAAACTCATCGTTATTCGAACATAATGGAGGTGTTTGCTCATTTTTTGTACAAACACTTTCCAATAACTAAAGGTGATAACTAGCTACTACAACCCAAGAACTCTAAAAAAACCGGAAGCTGCCATTTATTTTCAAGTTGTATAAATGGTATTGAGGTCCTATCATTCCCTAATAGATTAAGATGGGTATTTCTTAACATGTCATTCTATTGATACCCATTTTCCGTAATTTTCTTTTTCGATTTCTAATGAATGTGGTCCATTTATTGCTTTAATTAATATTTCCATAGTAATTAAAATTAGACCATTCCCAATTAATCCTTCTTTAATCCCTTTAACCTTTTTCAGGTTTCCAAAATCCATTCATTACTCAAATTTCTTTCTTCCATAAATGTCATATCAAGTTTTCTGAATCAGTCCCCATCTAATTCCCTTTTCCTTTCATTGATTGCAAATTTATTGCCCCTTAAATTTGTAATTAATGTCCATAAATCCTAATCTGTTAATTACTAATTAATATACATATAGTCGTAATTTATGTTATTTATATATATTCTTATTCCTAGTTATTAAGCATAGTTATACTTGTATATTAATTTCTAAACCAGGTTCCACATTTTAGTTTTATTAGAACTATCTTTAAAGAAGGGCTACCATTATAACCCCCCTAAATTAACCACAATGAAATTTTTTTCCTTTGTTTGAATTTACAAGGAAATATTTCTTTTCTTCTTATTGAAAGAGACAGCGTAAATAATGGGAAGGATATCCATATCATACACATCTTCCCTTTTTGGTGCATCCTTTGTTAATTCAAACAAAGCACTTTCACACATATTTTAGAATATGGTAATTTATGAAAATTACATGGAAACGGCTCTAAATAAATTAAAATATAGAAAGTTAAAATCTAAGCTATCTAGGGCAACCTAATTTACAACCCAATTTATAAATCTAGAATATCTTTACACTATACCAACTTCTTCAAATAGAGGTTTGGGACTGATTTCAAATTTCCAGATCATGTTGTACACTCTATTCCTATTTTATTCATATCTTAAAAACATTAGTCTGTCCTACCTAAGTTGTGATCCCTATCTACTCCATAAAAACTATTCTTTATAAAACCATAATTTTAGCAATCATACAAAATGATTTTAAATAATCTATTTTCATAAAATTCAAAATCACCATTTATTACCTCACTTCTTGTAAAACTTAAAATTTCACAAAAATGAAGTACCACTCTCAAAATCTCCATCTTTAAGAATACGAACTTAGACACCTTTACCAAGAATTCAAAATTTCTTAGTTCAGGAGCAAAAAAATTCTCTTTTTAAAACTTTCTTCATTAAAGATTTATCCCTTTAAAAGTTAAACTTTCAACTCATAGAATTCAAGAACTCCTTGGTTTTCAAAAAGGAGATGTGGAAAACTTCCCTTTTCAATGACTTACTAAAACAAAGACTTACCTTTTTTTAAAATAGGATCTTTAACACAAACATTAAATACTCAATTATCATTCTAAAATAATGCATTAGACCTTTATTATTCTAAAGATTTTTCTGGTTACACGAATTATCATTTCAATAATAATATTTTTACCTCAATTATCATTTCAAAATAACATTATATCATTCTAAAATATAGATTAATACCTATTGTCTTATTACTCAAAATATACCATTATTTGACAAAATACTTTTCGTAACTTTGTTCAAAAGTCTTAAAATCCCTTGCAATCCTTTTCTTTTCAATTCCAGCAATATTCTTATTTAAACAAGTTCTTAATTTGAATTAGGAAAAATGTATATATAAGATTCTCATCTTTACATAATTTCTTTTTCCAAAAATAACCAACTCGTTTATTAATTATTATTCAAATCCATTCAATTGTCAAAGATACCTTTTATAACTTTAAATGAGGGAAAAATGGAGTGGAAAAAAATAACTCCTATCTTATTCCTATTACTCCTCTTATATATCATTTATTAGTGGATTAAAATTCTCAGTTTATCACTGCCTAAATTCAGCTATCATTCTCCGCATTTCGTTATATGGGAATGTTCCTCCTATCTACATTATCAGATATTCTTAGCCTTCTATTCTTTCTATCCTATGCTAATCAAGTGCATTATCCATTTATACACCCTTTCAAAAAAAAATTAAGGAAAACAACCTCAAATTTTATAAGGAAGGAAAAATCATGCATTTCACAAAAGAAAAATCTTTGGAAAACTTTTGGCTCAATAAATTTAGACTAAGAATTTTAAGAATGGAGAATCCTTTTAAGTTAGAACTTGTTAACCAAACTATTTATAAATTATAAATCTCCAAATTTTCTTGCTCTTTTCAAAATAATAGCTTCTATATTTATAAAGTAGAAGAAATCATATAAAAATAGAAGAATCCAAAAACGAAGAACCCAAAAATTAAAAACTTTTAATTCAACGAATTTGAAATTGAGAAGTTAACAAATGAGAACCTTCTCTCTCTTTTTTCAACTTTTCAAGTCATTACCATTTGGTTTTTAGAACGTTTTACCACTTTTAAAATTACACCCTCTTTCCAACTTCTTACAAATGGTAGTATATTTCCAATGCCGTCTAAAATCACTTTCTATCAAAAAATATTCAACTTATAATATATAGGATCTTCACTTAATAATCTTTTGAAAAGTTCTTTCAAAACATTCAAGGAGTTTTCAAAAAACTTTTGATCTCTTTAAAAAATCTCGTTATCTCCTTAGTGTGCACCTTCTTATGGAAGCTTGTTTCACTAATATATCCCTTACTTCCGTATGTTTACGAATATTATGCCTTATAACATCTAACTATTACCTAACATTTATATTTACTACTCTTATAAATGTCACTTTGTCCGTATTAAATGATTATTATCTTAACGGACGTTTCCTAAAAACATTCATACTCACTTATTGCTCATTCATCACCTATTAAATTTTGGAGTTACTATCTTTCCTTCTACGGTCCCTATCCCTATTATTTAATATGCTTATGGGGTCCATAATGATAAGAGGTCTAGGTCCAACAAAGTAGTATAAATTCAACTCTACTTATTTTTCCAACTCATAGTTGCTTCTTCCACCCTTTCGGAATATGGTAATAACTACTTCTATAGTCGGAATTTATAGAGTCGGACGTAAATTCAAAATAAGTGTGTGTATATATATAGTAAAGTTTTTGAAAAATATTTTCAAAAATAACAATTACAACACTCAACACGGAGTCTAATTGCTGTTTTAGTTTGATAAAAGTAAAAAAATAAAATAAAAATGCTGAGAAAAGCTAAAAACATTAAAGCCGGAAGCAAAAAAACGAGCTAAAGTCTAAAATTTCATCTCTTTTGCCCTAAACTATTCCTTTTATTTCCTCTTCTAACTACAGCCTGCCTTCATTTCTCATTATTTTTGCTAAAAATTGAACTCCCCCCAACACGTTCAATCTCATCTTCACCCAGTCGTGGTTAACTGAAGGTCCTGTAATCGCACCCTGCTTCGCCTTCCTCTACTACTCCGTCGCCCAACTCTACCGTGACACACAACTTTGCCACCTAATTCGTTTGATTACTCCTCTGACTTTGAGTATAATGCTATATCAAGTAACAATTCACTGATTTTTATAGATTCTTATTTGGGATTTTGTTAATTTTTTGGTTATTATCTCATATAAGGGTTCTTGATTTCAACTTTGCATGCCCATAGGTTCTTATTTAAAATTAACAAAAAGAATCAGCCATAAATTTGATTGTTATGTCACATAATTATGAATTGATCTTGTTCAGAAAGTATTGATGTGTGGGAGTCCATAAATCATTATCTTTTATCCTTGTTGTATATTAGTGTTCAACTCGTGTATTTTTTCTCTTTGTACTTGATGCTTATTTTTGGTGTGATGCACAACTAGTTAGAATGTCATGACTTCTTCAGTTGAACAACTTATGAAGTAAACCATGCTTTAGTCCTTTTTTATTATCTGCGGTTAATATAGGCATTTTTTGTGAGGAATTGTTTATATGATGCAAACTTTTGGATGAGGACAGGTGCAAATTGTAATGGAGTGGTATGTATATCATAATTTTTATAATGGCAACAGATTCAGTTGAATCCTTCCTTTGGATTTTAAGTTGTGGTAAGTTGAATTTGCAGCTTATAAATTTACTATGATCTTTAACCTATGATTTTTAACAAGTATAAAAGATGTATAAAATATTTGAATTCTTATAATTTACTTTAATCTTTTCATTTAGTCTTCTATTATTTTATTATATACTGCTATATAGATTTGAGTGTGGAATAGTATGGTATTTGAAGACTGCTATTTATATATCAATTATCTGCAACAAATGATATGTGATATCATACACCTATTCATCCACTTAGGTGGTATAAATCGATGTTTACTTTATAAAAAGACTGCATACATTTACTTTAATTATTGCTTATTGGCTATAGTTATGGAAGACAATAGAACAAAAACAATATAGATTGTAAAGGAGAAGGGCCTAAAAGCCTTGATTTACCGAAGTTTCTTCCTCAATCTAACCATATTTACGCAACATCTCAACATCAGAATACTCTTTTGATAATGTACACCATCCTTATTTGTCTAAGTGACCAAACTATTGGAATTGGTGTTTTTTAATCATGTTTAATTACATTGACACACACTGGATGAAGAATGTTTTTCCAAAATAAACTCACTATTCATACTTGAGTGGTAGTATTCATAAATATTTGCATTTAGATAAAATCAATATAGTAGAGGAACAATGGCACGTACAAAGCAAGTAAACTGCTCGTAAGTCAACTAGTGCAAAAGCACCAAGGAAGCAACTGCAACCAAAGCTGCTAGAAAGTTAGCACCAAACACTGGAGGAGTGAAGAAATCCCATCGCTACATACCTGGAAAGATGTTTGAGTATTATTTGATGCATGTTTGAGTATAGGTTTCTAATACAATCATTTTTGTAATGTAGTGAAATTCGTTAAGTATCAGAACAGCACAAAGCGTTTAATCGGGAAGCTTCCCTTCTAAATACTTGTAAGGGAAATTGCTCAGGACTACAAGGTTATCATTAGCATCCTTACTTTTCATATACGATTATAGTATATTGGGTACTAGTTAGTTGATGATAATTTGTGTATAAGATTATTATGGTGCGGACTGATCTGCATTTCCAAAGCCATGTTGTGCTTGCTTTCTAAGAAACAGCAGAGGCATATCATATAGGACTATTTGATGCTAGCAAAATGTATGCCATCTATGCCAAGCATGTTACCATAATGCCAAAAGATATTTATCTTGCAAGGAGGATCCATAGTGAGAGGGCTTAGTATCTTTTTGTCAGTTACTTACCGTGTAGTTTTTTTGGATCATACACAAACACACACACGCACATACATACTAAAAATATTTACACATTCTAATTTACTTATACTAAAAAAAATTCTTTCATCCTTTTTTATGTGCATGTGTGTGTTTGTCTATTATATCTTTTGCACTAGTGACTTATTTTATATTCTGGTGGTGTTCTTTATATGTAGAAATAACCAAATGTGAGCTAATGAATCAACCCCAATGAATAGGAATCCTAGGTTGAGTTAATGCATAACCAATGTGGCCTCTAGATAGTGCTTAGCTATATATCAAAAAATTGATCCTCCATGTGAATCCCCACCTCTATACTCACAATAACCAAGGACACTACTGGATAATGTCGTCAATTAGTATGAAGAATAAGGTCGTTGAGGAGCGAACATTTATGTAATTGATTTGTGCGAGTACCGATATGCCAGATAGAAGGTCATGTATTTTATTTCAAGAGGAAATGTGACATATCAAATACAAACTCAAAACTACTACACAGTGGCTATGTGTCCTTCTAAGCATAACACAAAATCAGTCATAGATATTCATATCCCTAAGGCGGAAACATATATGAATATACTACATAGAAGTGAACATCAAAGTACTGGTCATACAAGATCCACTACATCACAAAAGAATAGGTACAAGTGCTAGACAAAAGAATAAGTATATATCAAGGAGTCTCTATCTCGAATGTTGAAAACAAAAAAAAACTACTAAGCTAAAGTAGTTTGCCAAAAGTCGGAAGCAAGTCCCTGCTAAGAAGTCAAGTGGAAGCACCTGAAACACCTCGGTCTGACCCGAGTATTATTTAAGAAGAAAAATAATAAACAGATCAGTCTAGCTATAAATATCGTATAAGATGAGATAGGTTAAGAGATATGACAAAAATAATGATTACAATAATGCCATATTGTGACAAGTATATATTTGATAACAATTGAAAATCATACAATATCTCAAATTTTCTCAAAACACCAAAAAGAATTATCATATTCTTTAGCTTATTCACCACACCTCAAATATTGACAAAACATATCAATGCAAATCACAAAAATTCATGAAACACAAATTCTAGAAATCAATAATTAGAAATCTAGAAAACACAAAGGGGAAGCCTATCACAAACGGGAGCATGAAAACTCACCAACACGTGTATCACAAACGAGATGCTATCCCATGGGTCGCTAACCCATAGAGTCGGCGCCACGACATAGTACAACGATACGCCCGAGAAACCTGAAACTTAAATAAGCCGGAACAACGACGTAGTATAGCGATACGCCTGATGAACCTGAAACTCAAATAAGCCAGAACAATGACATAGTACAGCGATACGCCCGATGAACCTGAAACTCAAATAAGCCGGAACAACGACTTAGTATAGCGATACGCCAGATGAACCGAACTCAGTAAAACGATTAAAAGACCATGGGCCGTTAGCCCATAAAAATGAGATAAAGCTCTACAAAATGGGGTATAGTCCTCCACGCGGACCAAGAGACATTGCACATCGCTAGTCTAAATCCCAAATGATCTTCATTGATCAATAAGAAGTGTAAATAACACTAAGCTAGTAAATAAATGAGTTTAGCTTCATGTCCCATAACCACTGGCTTAACTTAAATATTTTCGAACAGATTGTAGACTTCCACTCGAAAATATGTGTAAATTACACTAAGCTAGTAAATAAATGAGTTTAGCTTCATGTCCCATAACCACTGGCTTAACTTAAATATTTACGAACAAATTGTAGATTTCCACTCAAAAATTGTCACGAGATTTCAATCGAACAAGTCCAAGAATTAACCGACGAAGAAAACGCAAGCGTTTCATACCACTTGTTTTGCTAAGTCATTTAATTGGATTTCTCATACGAATGAGGTAAAGGTTTGTATATACTAATAGACTTGAAAACGGTTTTAAAAACAAGCTTTGTATTAAAAGTAACATTGAAATCATTTTTTGAAAGAGTTTGAGTATTTACTACTAGTATAAAAACCTTTGTATTTTAAAGTGACAAATCATGGAAACGATTGTAAAAACAATCTATCACCAAAATCCACATTCGACGATGTGAATTAAAACCATAAAAATCGATATCAAATCCATCAAATGGATATTCCCAAAAATCCAAAAAAGAAGTCATCAAAGTCGATAATAAATGACAACAACTAATCGGATCAACAAAAATCGATAAAAATTGGAAATCGACTCAAAAATAGGTAAATAGGCAAAATTTCACAGGACCAGATGCCTGGTTGGTTTGGCCGGACGTCTGACCCGAAGTTCTAGAAATTTTATCCTTTTTCTCCTTTTTCTTTTTTATTTTCTAAAGCCTACCAGATGTCTGGTTGGATTTTACCAGACGTCTGGTTGGATTTTACCAGACGTCTGGTCCTAGGCTCTGGAATTTCTTTTTTATCTTTCGTTTTAAAACCTTTCCAGAAGCCCCTACCAGATATCTGGATTTTTCAACCAGACGTCTGGTTGGTTCAGTTGGGCAAAATTTTGCCTAGCCCAAAGAGGGCAAATCCAAACTGAAAGTGATCGAACGAGCGATGGATGCTAGGGATTTATGCTAAGCGACAACCTAGCGCTATAGGCTCTTCGATACACCACAAATAACATGTCCAAACATCCATAGTAGGATTTTCATAAATTTTGACATCAAAACAAAAAATTGGCAAAATTCAACAAACCAATTCAAACCAAAAGCGAATGAACATGAAATAGATGTTAGGAATTCATACCTAACAACAATGAAAGCTATAGACATAGATGTGAGTTCAAGAACTCGCCTTTAAATTCAAAAACAATAATTGAGAAGCTCTAAAACAAGGAAAGATCAACTCCACTTCAATCACAACTCTAGAAGCTCCAATCTATGGTTATATGCAAATATTTCCTAAGTTAGGTTATAGGAAATTATGAAAATTGGAGAGGGATTAAGATGGAGAAGATGAAGAGGATGCTTACCTAAGCTTCTCTTTGATTATAGAACTAGAACGTGAATTCCTAAGAGAAACTAGGGCTTAGGAATTTTAATTTCCTTTATTTTCCCCAATTTTTCCTTTTGCTTGAGAGTGTTAGGAAATTATGAAAGGAATGAATGAAGAGGAGTGGAGTTAGGGTATTTGATAGAGGAGTTTGGGTTATCTTATTGGGTTGGCGGGCTAGAACCAAACCCGAAGCCCAAATGAAAATACCAAAATCCTAATCAACTCCAAACATATCGATGTTTATACTTAAACAAGTTGTAAACGTCGTTTTAAAATCAATGGAAGTGGTCTCGATTCCATATTCGACTGTTTACAAAAAGTCACATTTCGGACTTTAAATTCAACTAACGATGCTATATTTAAATAAAAAAATTTAATATATAATCGTAAAATATGCAGGTTGTTACAGACTCCCCTCCTTAAAGAAATTGCGTCCTCGCAATACTTAAGAAGAAAATAAAGAGTAACAACCACTCTAAGGTATAATAACACAAAAGGAAAAATTGAAATGAGAAGTTCACCTTAAGGAGCACGAGAGAGTAAATGTGAATGTGTTCGCTCGACGAATTCTCTGGATTCCTAAGAACAATCCTTAGGATTTGCGGACCATTGAACTTTCACAAGCGGATCATCTTTATTACGAAGGCGCTTAACCTCCATAGTAATGATACGAATAGGATGTTGCTCATAAGTCAAATTAGGTGAAACTTCAATTTCTTCAATAACACAAGGCTCAAGAATAGAATCAGATTCTCTAAGGCATTTCTGTAGTTGAGAAACTTGGAATACGTCATGAATAGCAGAAAATTGAGCCGATAATAAAAGGCGATAAGCTATGGAACCAATGCGTTCGATGATGGGAAATGGGCCAATATATCAAGGTGCTAATTTTCCCGATCGACTGAAACGCACGACACCCTTCATAGGTGAAACACGAATGAATACCATAATCTCCCACAGAAAATTCTAAATTCCTTCTTCGGTTATCGGCATAGGATTTTTTTCTACTTTGAGCTTCTTTCATCCTATGACGAATAAGGTCAATCTTTTCTGTGGCATCACGAATAAAATCCGGACCTAAAACCAGCCTCTTATCGGCTTCAAGCTAACACGAAGGAGATCGGCATGGCCTTCCGTAGAGTGCCTCGTAAGGTGCCATACCAATACTAGATTGGAAGCTGTTATTATAAGAAAACTCAACAAGAGAAATATGATCTTCCCAACTTCCACCGAAATAAAAAACACTAGCACGAAGGAGATCTTCAAGAGTTTGATTCACACGCTCCGTTTGTCCATCAGACTAAGGATGATAAGCGGTGCTAAAATTAAGCTTCGTTCCCAAAGCTTTTTGAAGACCCTTCAAAAATCTATGAGTAAATAATGGATCACGATCGCTAATAATAGAAGTAGGAACTCTATGCAATTTAACAATTTCTTTAACATAAAGTTTGGCCAAAAGAGGTACGGTCCGGTTGGACCGAACGTGAAAAAAATGGGCGGATTTGGTAAGTCTATCTACAATCACCCATAAACTGTCATGACCCGAACAAGAATAGGGAAGACCGTCAATAAAGCCCATGGAAATTTGATCCCACTTCCAAACTGGAATGTCCAAAGGTTGCAATAACCCATCGGGCCTTTGATGCTCGGCTTTAACGAGTTGGCAAGTCATGAAAAGCTTAATGAAGTTAGCAATATCAGATTCCATTCCATCCCAATAATAAAGTCACTTCATGTCTGCGTACATTTTTCTACTACCAGGATGAATGGTAAATTTAGAATGATGAGAATCTTCTAAAATGTCCTTACGAAGATCACTAAAATTTGGCACAATAAGTCTACCAAATTTTCGAATGCCACCATGAGCATCGATTTCAAAGTCTTTCAGACCATCAATATTATTTTTATCCCTACAACTTTGGCTAAGATGAGCCAACTCGGGATCATGTTTTTGAACTTCAAGGATGCGGTCTAAAAGAGAAGGATGAGCCTCAAGGCTACATAAAACAAGAGATGAACATGAATCGGATTCATGATATCGAATCTCACAAGTGGACAAAGTCTCGAGATCATTCCATTCGGATATCATCATAGAAACAACCGCTTGTTGCTTACGACTAAGGGCATCAGCAACACAATTTCCCTTTCCGGGAGTATAAAGAATATCAAGGTCATAAGATGCAAGGAATTCGAGCCAACGTTGTTGACGCAAATTAAGTTCCTTTTCAGAAAATAAATACTTCAAAGATTTATGATCGGTGTAGAGAACAAATTTCTCTCCCAAAAGATAATGACGCCAAATTCTAAGGGCGAAAACAATGGCCGCGAGCTCAAAATCATGAGTGGCATATCTAGTCTCGGCAGGATTTAATTACCTAGAAGCATAAGCCATAACACGTTCCCTTTGCATGAGAACGGCTCCCAAACCAACACGACTAGCATCAGTATAAAAATCATGTCTTGGTTCCCTTTGGGAATCACAAGAATAGGAGCATCGGAAAGGAGTTCTTTTAATTTCTGAAAAGCAGCTTCACATTTGTCTGACAAAATGTACTTAACTCCCTTCTTTGTCAAACTAGTAATAGGTACAGAAATTTTAGAAAAGTCTTTTATGAACCGAAGGTAATAGCCCGCCAATCCAAGAAAGCTACGAATTTCCGTCACATTCTCCGGTCTCTTCCAATTTTGAATCACTTCAATCTTTGAAGGATCCACGGAAATTCCGGATTCAGAAATAATATGTCCTAAAAATTTCACATGAGATTGCCAAAAATGGCACTTAGAAATCTTTACTTTCAATTGATTGCTCCTAATAGTTTCCAACACAATCCGAAGATGTTTTTCATGCTCTTCCTCGGTTTTAGAATAAACAAGAATATCATCGATAATGATGAGAACAAATCGATCGAGGAAGTCTTTGAAAACTCGATTCATAAGGTCAGCGAAATAAGCTGGAGCATTCATAAAACCAAATGGCATAACAAGCCATTCATAAGATCCATAACGAGTACGGAACGATGTCAAAGGAATGCTATCCTCTGCAATGCGAAGCTGATGAAAACCGGTTGCTAAGTCTAACTGTGAAAAGACTTTAGCACCGCTAAGTTGATCGAATAGATCATCAATCCAAGGCAAGGGATATTTATTCTTGATGGTGAGATCATAAGTTTGCGGTAGTCAACGCAAAGCCTAAGTGTACCATCGTATTTCTTCACAAAAATAGTTGAAGCTCCCCAAGGAGAGGAACTAGATCGAATAAACTGTTTCGCTTCAAATTTGGATAATTGTTTATGTATCTCCTCATTTTCCTTATTGGACATACGATAAGGAGGACGAGTGATAGGTAGAGCTCCAGGGATTAGATTAATTCTGAACTCAATTGCTTGCTTAGGTGGTAATCCTAAAACGAGCTCAAATATATCGGGAAATTCATGAACAACGTGAATAAGGGAAATGACATCATCCTCATCATCATTATCGTCATCATGTGGATTTAGAGAATATAAGGATACTCCAGAATTGGAATCTGAATCTTCAATAACAATAGAAATCTGTAACATATTGAGGATGTCGAAGATGGATAGTCCTCTCGGGACATAGGATGTGGGCTTCATAACGATTAAGCCAATCCATTCCCAAAATCATTCCCAAAACTAAGTAACGCATAACATGCAAATCGGCACGAAAAGCATAATCACATAGAATAATTTCAACATCCTTACAAAATAAACTGAGTGTTGAGGATCCACCAACCGGATTCGCAATTCTTAATGAAGTCATCAAGCCCATAAATTTAAAGACAAAGTATCAACAAGTTCTTTTGATATAAAAGAGTGTGATGCACCCGTATCAAAAAGAACTTGAATAGGATGATCACGAAATATAATAATGCCTTCAAGGACAGGATGAGAAATACCTTGACCGAGAAAAGTGTTACTAGGGGCTTGCACAATATTCAGCTTTCCCTCTTTCCTACTTTGAAGTATCGGACAGGAAGATATAAGATGACCCGAACTTTTGCAATAGTGACAATAAAGGGGTTTCAGACACCTATTTGCATAATGGTCCTTAGAACCACAATTGTAGCATTGTCCACGACTAGAGGTAGGAGTCTTTGCAACCGAAGTTGCTTGCTTCCCTTTTTTATTGGGATTAGGACTTTTGAACTTAATAAAGGGATGCCTCTTCTTCTTGTTGTTGAAGTTCTTCTTGGCACCCACTCAAAAATAGTTAAATAGGAAAAATTTCACATGACCAGACGTCTGGTTGGTTTGGCCAGACGTCTGACCCGGAGTTTTGGAAATTTTATCCTTTTTCTTTCTATTTTCTGAAGCCTGCCAAACGTCTGGTTGGGTTTTACCAGACGTCTGGTCCTGGGCTCTGGAATTTTCTTTTTTAACTTTCATTTTAAAACTTCTCCAGAAGCCCCTACCAGACGTCTGGATTTTTCAACCAAACGTCTGGTTTGTTCAGCTGGGCAAAAATTTTCCTAGCCCAAAGAGGGCAAATCCAAACTGGAAGCGATCGAATGAGCGATGGATGCTAGGGATTTATGCCAAGCGACAACCTAGCCCTATAGGCTCTTCGATACACCACAAATAACATGTCCAAACATCCATAGTAGGATTTTCATAAATTTTGACTTCAAAACCAAAAATTGGCAAAATTCAACAAACCAATTCAAACCCAAAGCGAATGAACATGAAATAGATGTTAAGAATTCATACCTAACAACAATGAAAGCTATAGACATAGATGTGAGTTCAAGAACTCACATTTAAATTCAAAAATAAGAATTGAGAAGCTCTAAAACAAGGAAAGATCAACTCCACTTCAATCACAACTCTAGAAGCTCCAATCTATGATCATATGCAAATATTTCCTAAGTTAGGTTATAGGAAATTATGAAAATTGGAGAGGGATTGAGATGGAGAAGATGAAGAGGATGCTTACCTAAGTTTCTCTTTGATTTTAGAACTAGAACTTGAATTCCTAAGAGAAACTAGGGCTTAGGAATTTTAATTTCCTTTCTTTTCCCCCATTTTTCCTTTTGCTTGAGAGTGTTAGGAAATTATGAAAGGAATGAATGAAGAGGAGTGGAGTTAGGGTATTTGGTAGAGGAGTTTGGGTTATCTTGTTGGGTTGGTGGGCTAGAACCAAACCCAAAGCCCAATGAAAATACCAAAATCTTAATCAACTCCAAACATATCGATGTTTATACTTAAACAAGATGTAAACGTTGTTTTAAAATCAATGGAAGTGGTCTCGAGTCCGGATTCGATTGTTTACAAAAAGTCACATTTTGGACTTTAAATTTAACTAACGATGCTATATTTAAATAAAACATTTAAATATATAATCATAAAATATGCGGGTTGTTACAATCCACTACTCCGGACATAAACCAAGTGTATTTTTATTTTTATAATTGCTTTGTTAATTTATCACAGTATGATGCTTTGTTGGCTATTTTAATGTTATGTTAAGGTAACTTTGGGACCAATGAGTATACCTTATGAGGCTTCATGTCTGCATATATTTAAGGCCTACCTCCGAAAATCTCCCATTGCAAAGGAAGATGACCTGATGACTCCAGCTAAGTATACTCATGGCTCCAATGGTGCTGATATCGCCGAAATTTTCTACGTGCTTGCAAATATGCGATCAGAGAAATAATGGTAATCAGACTACCATAGGATGACATGATGGGATGAAGTAAAATCTCTTTACATTTGCCAATATCAGAAGGTAAGCTTTATCAGACTATCTCCAGTTGTATCATGAAATAAAATCCCATTTTATTTGCTACCTAGCCTATATTATGTTGTAATCAGGAAATCATAGAAATCAGATGACCATAGGATGACATGATAGAATTCAAATGTGCTTTATCCCTTTGGTTTATGTTCAATTGTTTCATTGATAACCTATTTTCAAGTATTTTGTCCACAAAATTTGCCTTCCCATCAAAACTTACTAGTAAAACTGAGACATGTACTGTAGAACACACTGGAGATACATGTATCTTTGATGGCTTATGCAATATAAAATCTAAAATATATACCAATAGGTGTGCACCAAAAATTTAGCATAAAATTTAATAATCCATAGTAAATAGAAGAATATACAGAAATGTAGGTCTTTGAAATGACCTGCTAAAGAGCCGATAACCAATACCTATGTACATGTGAGTATGTAAATATGATGTATGATATGAGTATAAATATGAGCTTGTATATGATGTGACACTATATTACCTACTAGATATGAATCTCAAGCATGTCTATAGTTATAATGCATCATATATGTTGGTCTACATCATAACGTGCCATTCAGACTAGCTGTGTTTATAGGCAAATTGTTTGGTTTGCAATCACGGTGCAATACGCTAGCCGAGTGTACATATTTCAATCCTTAGAGTATACGATATAGGAAATACTATACAATGACGGTGTAATACACTAGCTAAGTTTAAAGGCAAAGATGCTGCCACAAGTGCTGAAAGCCGATATCATCAAAGAGAAAGGTATACTAGCCTGAATGAATAGCAAGAGCTCGCAATAGCAGAACTGAAGTAAAAGTGCATTGGAGCACTTTAATAGGGAGCCAATCAAAGCTGAAGCTAAGACGAGTATGAAAATGGTAGTAGTCCAGCTAGTTCTCTAGGATCAGTAAGCCTATTCATTTGTATTTTCATTGTGTTCTTTTAAATCAAATTGTTAGCTACTTCTTAATTGACTCCAATGCAACATTTAGAAGCTTTAATATATTCGTTGAAAAATTGTGTTGTTATGGGTGGAGCTTAATGCTAAAGTTTTTAAACTTTTAAATAACAATACACATCTATGGTTGACACTATAACAGAAGACGTGGAGCTTTATAACCCCATTAGACATTGGGTTCCAGGTTCAAAAATAAAGGTTAAACACAGTTGAGATCTAATTTGTGAAATTCTAATTCCATATTTTCAAATGTATAAAAGTATGATTGGTGAAATATTAGTTTATGGTTTCCTTAAGAGTAAGATTTTAATATATAGAATATAGGATCAGTCTTCCAAATTTGCATCAAATGTCTACTCATAATTTGTAGTTGTCTGATTTTCTAATCTAATCAGCACCTTTTGACTACAATTTTCTTTTAGGGACAACATTCTAATTACTTTGGCCTCTTTTTTTCATTTACTCATTTACCTTTCAACTAAGCTAAAAGCAACGAGAAAGAATATTCCTATATTAGGCCCTTAATATAAACTCAAACTATTACTAATCATTGGTTAAATTTGATGCAGTGCATACCTTAATTGGCGAAGTCGAACGACCTAACGAAGCTCGGCAACGACCTAACTCCAGCTCCAACGACCTAAATCCTCTCCGACCTAATTCCCACAAGCTAAACTCCACCACAATGCCATTCCGCGACCTAACTTCCTCCGCGATACCATCCCCACGACCTAATTCCATCACCGACCGATCGCCAATGCTCCGCGACTTATCTACATTTCCGCGAGCTAACCTTCCACGCGACCTAACTCCACCACGCGACCTAACTCCACCACACGACCTAATTCCACCACGACCTAACTCCAACGACCTAAACCCCTCTCCACGACCTAACTCCATCTCTCCAAGTCGCGAGCGAGACTATGCCGCAAGTTCACAAGCCCTAGGTCGCCAATAATCCAACCTTAAGTCGCGAATTATCGCTCCAGACTTTATTGTAGGTCGCGAACTGCCTTATGCGATTTCCAGAAGTTCACAAGCTATAACATTCTTTAGGTCGCGAAGTTTATTTTAGGTCGTTAACGACCTATCTTAAGTCGTGTACTATCTTAAGTCGTGTACTATCTTAAGTCGTATGCTGTAAGTGTTGTAAGTGTTGTGATGTTTTTGTAATTTCTTAGGTCGCGTACGACCTATGTGATTGTGTTGTGTTGTAATTTTCTTAAGGGTGTGTTTTGTTGTAACCCTATAAATAGGGAGTTATGTCATTTGTAAATGGTTGTTGATTTTGAAATAAAATTTCCTTTGTTAGCTTTGTGCTTTCATCCAATTGGTAGTCGAGTGTGATCTCCTATCTCCACCTTCGGTCAATCGAGTGCGCTCGATTCAACGATCGTGAAGCCAATTCGCGGTATCAAGTGCGCTTGATCAACGCTCGAAGAATTGAAGATCTACTTTCACGGTATCGTGATCGATCAACGTGACGTAGATAGCTAAAATTCGGTATCTTCGGATCAACGAATTTGGGCATTTCAGTATTCATCAATCCACCGATTGCTACGTTCATCGATCTATCTTGTTTTGTTTAATCCGCTGCGTCAGTTTGGTATCAGAGCTAGAGCGCAAGGAGTTTGCGTAGATTTTTGGAGTTGTGCGAGATTTACATCATTTGGAGAAGTGGGTTATCGAGATTTTGAAGAGATTTGTTCGTTTGGAGATTTTTGAAGTTTTCAACAAGTGGGTAGTTTTGATTTGAAGATTTTTAGATCGAAGTGAAGTTTTTGTTGGAATTTGTTGAAGAGTGATCATGCCTCCGAGAAGAGCTAACTGTTATCGCAACATTGATGCTTTATATGGGAGAGAAGAAGCCGATGAGATGGAGCAAAGAATTAACGAAAACTTTAATGAGAAGATTAATGAAGGGATTGGTCTATTAGAGATAATGATGTTGGAGATGAGTCAAAATCAGAGAAGGGTATCACCTGAATCGAGCCATAGGAGAAGTAGAGTTTCACCACATTCAAATCGAGAGAGAAGTGTTGATAGTGATCATAGAAGCGTGGATCGAGATTGTGATAGAAATGTTGATGATCGAAGTCGTGATAGAAATGTGACTGATCGAGATCGGAGAAATGTAGATCGTAGGAATGTTGGTGGAAGAAATGGTGGTGGTAGAGATGTTGGTGGTCAGGATCGACATCGATATACATCGGATTGTGAAGAATAGTATGATGGTGGTAGTGTTCATGGACGAGGACGTGGACAAGGAAGAAATCAGTCGGAGTACGATCACAAGTGGGAATTTGGGATGAAGACTGAAATTCCAGAATTCAAAGGTGGTATGCAAGCTGAGGAGTTTTTGGATTGGTTGTCTAATGTGGAGGAGATTTTTGACTTCAAGGAAGTTCCAGAACATCGTAGAGTGAAGTTGGTTGCTACAAGGTTGAGGGGTAGAGCTTTGGCATGGTGGCAGCAAACCAAACTTACACGTGAACGGATGGGGAAGTCAAAGGTTGAATCATGGGAAAAGATGAGGAAAATGATGAAAGCCACATTCTTACCTTATAATTATCAATCGCTTATATATCAGAGGCTGCAAAACTTGAGGCAAGGAACGAAGTCTGTTAATGACTATGCTGATGAATTCTATCAACTGATTGCAAGGAACGATATCATGGAGACAGAGGAACAATTAACAGCTAGATTTGTTGGAGGATTGCGTATGCAGATTCAAGACATGGTAAATATGTTTGATCCCAGATCTGTAGCGGAAGCACACCAGAAAGCGTTGGCTTGGGAGAAACAGGGACGACGAGGTGGTGGTGTGTTTACTAATTCCAACAATCAAGTGAAGAGTGTTAGTGGAAGTCCTAATGTTCCTAAGTCTGTCAATAAGCCAATGGCGAAGGAGGTTGAGAAGGCGAAGGTTAACAATGGTTTCAAATGCTACAATTGCCAGGAGATGGGTCATAAAAGCAATGAGTGTCCAAAGCCTAAGAAGCGAGTGATGGTTGCGGAAGCTGAGGATGAGGAGGAAGAAGCTGAATGTTCTAATTAATTACCAGTGGAGGAGGAAGACTTGTTGTCGGGAGATGAAGGGTATTCATTGATGATGAGGAGAAGTTGTTTGACCCCAAAGCAAGAGGAGGAAAGTAGTTGGTTGAGGAATAACATTTTTCAGTCTACATGCACTATTCTAGGAAGAGTTTGCAAGTTTGTTATTGATGCTGGAAGTTGTGACAATATTATCTCTACAGAAGCGGTGAAGAAGTTGGAGTTAAAAACTGAGAAACATCCTAAACCGTACAAGTTAGCATGGTTGAGGAAGGGTGGTGAGGTGAAAGTTGGACGAAGGGCTTGTGTTAAATTTTTGATTGGGAAGAAATACAAAGATGAAATTTGGTGCGATGTTGTAGATATGGATGTCTGTCATTTGTTGCTGGGGAGACCGTGGCAATATGATAGGGCGATGCAACATGATGGGCGAAACAACAGTTATAGTTTCATGTTTGAAGGTACAAAAATCACTTTGGTTCCTAAGAAGCGACAACAAGAAGAAAACAAACTGGAGGAGATTGAAGAGCTGAAAACTTTATTATCTTTGAAGGAGTTTGTTAAGGAGGTTGAGGAAGAGCCGGAAGTATTCTTGTTAATTGGGCGTGAGAGCAGTGAAGAGGTTGAAATTCCAGAAGAAGTGAAACCAGTATTGAAAGAATTTGAGGATGTATTTCCAAAGGAGTTACCAAAGGAGTTACCGCCACTGAGAGACATTCAACATCAAATTGATCTTGTTCCGGGAGCAATGTTGCCACATAGACCACATTATCGAATGAGTCCGAAGGAACATGAAGAATTGAGGAGGCAAGTGGAAGAATTGCTTGAACAGGGGTGTGTGCAGGAAAGCTTGAGTCCGTGTGCTGTGCCATCTTTGTTAGTACCGAAGAAGGATGGGACATGGAGAATGTGCACTGACAGTCGAGCATTGAATAAGATTACTGTGAGATATAGATTTCCGATGCCCAGATTGGATGATTTGTTAGATCAGCTGAGCGGAGCTACTATCTTTTCGAAGATTGATTTAAAGAGCGGATATCATCAAATTCGAATTAGACCAGGAGATGAATGGAAAACAGCGTTCAAGACGCGAGAGGGGTTGTATGAATGGTTGGTAATGCCATTTGGACTTTCAAATGCGCCAAGTACGTTCATGAGGGTGATGAATCAGGTTTTTAGACCTTTTATTGGGAAATTTGTGGTGGTGTATTTCGATGATATTATGATATATAGTGGAAATCCAGAGGAACATTTGAATCATCTGAGAGAAGTGCTGATGGTACTGCGACAAGAACAATTTTATGCTACAACGAAGAAATGCGTGTTCATGACGCATAGTGTTTTATTTCTGGGGTATGTTGTATCAGAGGAAGGGATACATGTGGATCGGAGTAAAGTAGAGGCGATTAGAGATTGGCCACAGCCCAAGACGATAACAGAGGTTCGAAGTTTTCATGGGTTGGCTTCATTTTATAGAAGATTTATTCCACACTTTAGTAGTGTGATGGCGCCTGTTACAGATTGTATGAAGGGTAAACAGTTTTCATGGTCAGAGGAAGCAGGAGATGCTTTTGGGAAGATCAAGGAGTTGCTGACGTCTGCACCAATTCTAGTATTACCAGATTTTTAGTTGTTGTTTGAGCTACACACTGATGCGTCAAAGGTTGGAATTGGGGGAGTGTTGAGTCAGAGGGGACGTCCGATTGCATATTTCAGTGAGAAGTTATCAGGAGCGAAGATGAGATATAGTACGTATGATGTGGAATTTTATGCTGTTGTACAAGCGATTAAACATTGGAGACATTACTTATTTCACAAGGAGTTTGTGCTGTACACTGATCATGAGGCGTTGAAACATCTGCATGGGCAAGACAAAATTTCAGCAAGGCATGCTTCGTGGGTTGCTTATTTACAACAGTTTACTTTTGTTGTCAAACACAAGTCAGGAGTGACGAATCGTGTGGCTGATGCTTTGAGCCGAAGGAATCATTTGTTAACTACGATGAAAGTTGAAGTGACCGGGTTTGATGTGTTACCAGAGTTATTTGTTGATGATCCTCACTTTGCAAAGTTTGTTGATAAACTCAAGGAGGGAGAGACGGATGAGTTTATGATGATAGATGGTTTTCTGTTCAAAGGAAATCGATTGTGCATACCTGATTGTAGTTTGAGAATGAAGATTGTTAAGGAGCTACATGAAGAAGGTCATGTGGGAAGAGACCGTACATTACAGTTGATTGCCCAATCTTACTTTTGGCCATCGATGAGAAAAGAGGTTGAGAGATTTGTGGAACGATGTCATATCTGTCAAGTGTCGAAGGGAACCGCTACAAACGCAGGATTATATATGCCGTTACCTGTGCCTACTAAACCGTGGGTTGATATCAGCATGGATTTTGTTTTGGGATTGCCAAGAACTCAGCGAGGGAATGATTCAGTATATGTTGTAGTGGACAGGTTTTCGAAAATGGCACATTTTATAGCCTGTAAAAAGACCACTGATGCCGTCCGTGTTGCTCAACTGTTCTTTAAAGAAGTGTATCGACTACATGGGCTACCTGAATCCATTGTTTCTGACCGGGATACGCGATTTCTAAGTCATTTTTGGCTGAGTTTGTGGAAGATGGTGGGAACGAAGTTGAAATTCAGTAGTGCTTATCATCTTCAAACAGATGGGCAAACGGAAGTGGTAAATAGATCGTTGGGAAACTTGTTGCGATGTCTTGTACAAGACAATTTGAAGAGTTGGGACTTAAAGTTGTGTCAGGCAGAGTTTGCTCATAATCATGCTGTTAACCAAAGCACTGGTTACAGTCCATTTCAAGTTGTATATTCAAGCTTGCCAAAGGGGCCGTTGGATTTAACGGTAGTACCACAACCGAAAGGAGTGATTAAACGGGCGTCAGATTTCGTTGATGAGTTGAAAGATTGTCATAGAATCGTTCAGGAACGTTTGGAGAAGACGAATGAGAAGTATAAACAAGCTGCAGATAAAAAGAGAAGAAGTGTGGAGTTCAACGAGGGTGATTGGGTGTATGCGGTGTTAACGAAGGATCGTTTTCCAGTGGGTGCTTATAACAAGTTGAAAGCCCGAAAGATTGGCCCAGTAGAAATTATAAAACGGATCAATGAAAATGCTTATAAGTTGAAGCTGCCAGAGGATGTCTATACTTCTGACGTGTTTAATGTTAAACATCTTATACCTTATTATGGAGATGAACAATCCAATGGGGAGGAACTTTTAAATTCGAGGACGAATTTTTCTCAACCTGGAGAGGATGATGCAGTGCATACCTTAATTGGCGAAGTCGAACGACCTAACGAAGCTCGGCAATGACCTAACTCCAGCTCCAACGACCTAAATCCTCTCCGACCTAATTCCCGCGAGCTAAACTCCACCACAATGCCATTCCGCGACCTAACTTCCTCCACGATACCATCCCCACGACCTAATTCCATCACCGACCGATCGCCAATGCTCCGCGACTTATCTACATTTCCACGAGCTAACCTTCCACGCGACCTAACTCCACCACACGACCTAATTCCACCACGACCTAACTCCAGCGACCTAAACACCTCTCCACGACCTAACTCCATCTCTCCAAGTCGCGAGCGAGACTATGCCGCAAGTTCACAAGCCCTAGGTCGCCAATAATACAACCTTAAGTCGCGAATTATCGCTCCAGACTTTATTGTAGGTCGCGAACTACCTTATGCGATTTCCAGAAGTTCACGAGCTATAACATTCTTTAGATCGCGAAGTTTATTTTAGGTCGTTAACGACCTATCTTAAGTCGTGTACTATCTTAAGTCGTATGCTGTAAGTGTTGTAAGTGTTGTGATGTTTTTGTAATTTCTTAGGTCGCGCACGACCTATGTGATTGTGTTGTGTTGTAATTTTCTTAAGGGTGTGTTTTGTTGTAACCCTATAAATAGGGAGTTATGTCATTTGTAAACGGTTGTTGATTTTGAAATAAAATTTCCTTTGTTAGCTTTGTGCTTTCATCCAATTGGTAGTCGAGTGTGATCTCCTATCTCCACCTTCGGTCAATCGAGTGCGCTCGATTCAACGATCGTGAAGCCAATTCGTGGTATCAAGTGCGCTTGATCAACGCTCGAAGAATTGAAGATCTACTTTCACGGTATCGTGATCGATCAACGTGACGTAGATAGCTAAAATTCGGTATCTTCGGATCAACGAATTTGGGCATTTCAGTATTCATCAATCCACCGATTGCTACGTTCATCGATCTATCTTGTTTTGTTTAATCCGCTGCGTCAAATTTGAAATAAAATATTCGCAATGTTTTGATGTTGCTTATGTTGACAGCTTTCATCATGTATTTATTAAAGTGCAATAGTTGTTGAAGTTGTGACAATCCCATACTCTACATTTGAAACATGCTAAGGATAAAGACTTTAAAAAACTAAACTAATTTGTGTGCAAATGAATTGAAGATCATTATCAACTGAGGACACATAAATCATGTTGATCTTTTGTAGTCGTCTAATTTATCACTCGTTAAGAAAGTATTTTATCTTCTGTGTATTGCATTTTTTATGTTTTGGGCTAGGCATTGTCATACCATTATGCTTATTTGAATTTTCTGTAAATTTGATATCTACTTAAGCATCTGATGTCTAATAAAATGATTCCGTGTCATGTAATGTTCTCAACTTTTATACATTCCTAAACTAAAAAGCTCTTAATTAAACAATTTATTTTGGATCAAGTAAATTGGATATGATTTATCATGGACATAAAAACATGAAAATTTAAATAAGCTTTATGTTCTCCTTAGATCGATTAATATGCTTTATTGTGTGTTCAATACTAATGATTGCACCATTAATATCAATGGAAAAAATACAGTAATAATGCAAATGAAGGCAGTGAGTTAAATGCACAACTATAAAAAGTAATTGGCTAGTCCATTTATGCATGTGTAGCTAACTTTTAATATTTTACTGTTCTTTTTAAATAATGCGACTTAGATGCTAGCACCTAAATTATACATTCACTATTATAACTAAAATCTATAACGACAAATATTCAGCTGATGTGAAATATATCTTTGTGCTGCCAATATTTTGCGTCCCCTGAAGACAATTTGGTATATTAAACGTATTTGGTATTTGGATATTATCCATATTAATGATTTAGTAAAACTGAATTAACTATTATTGTTGTAATTATTACATTCATTTTATTAGTAACCTATGTGCTCAATGTTTTTTTTAATATACTCATATCGTTTTCTCACATAAAATAACATAAAAAGACATATTAGTTAGCAAAATATGATGGGAGGGTAATTATTATTTAAAACGTGGAGTCCTAAAGTGAAGCATGACATGTGATATTCAGCGAGGAAAAAATAAAAGGTGGAGATTCATAAATGAAAAGAGAAATGAAGTAAAATATAATTTTGATACAAAAAGTGGTTGGTTAGAGGAGACTCTATACATAAAAGAATAAGTTGAACAGCAACAAAGGGTATTATTTTGGGTTGGACTTAAACTAATAATACGCTACTTACTACTAATCCATCCTTAATCGCAATAAGCAATATTTTTATATATTAGCAATAAAATTTTCCTTTATTACTTCTTTTAAATTGTATATTATAAAGACTAGTATAGCAGCAGACACATCGCATGCATTAATTACATAATGCTCAATTAGAAAAATTATTATTTTTGAATCTAAAGAATTGCAATAACAATTTGATTTATTCAATAATAAGTTCAAGAAATTTAGAAGTTAATAAAATAAAATTTTAAAAAGTGCAATATTCTTTTAGAAATTTGATATTTCAGTAAAAAGAACATAATTCTCAACATATTTCAAGGACTTGTGAAAAAAAAAGAATATCAAAATTCTGTAATAAAGTAAACGTTAAAAAAACAAATATCACAACTAAAAAGAGTAGAAAGAGAGTTTGAAGTTTTCCCTAAAAGCATAAAAATGAAAAAACTAATAAATAAATCAGACTGTAATCAAAAAACATTGTATTAAGAAAAACTCAGTATGTTTTCAAAAAGAACAATCAAACTAAAATTGAAGTTAATTTAACTTTAGGGTTAATATGGCATAAATTAAATAGACAGGTGCCTCTTTTTTAAATTGCAAAGATAAATACATGATTTTTTAGTTTACAATACTCAACTGTTATAATTTATTTTTAATTTACATTCTGTTGTTGAATTGGTTTACTATTTAATGCAGGATATTGAATAGTAACGAAAATTATTTTCTGATTTCCACTATATATTAGCTATACTACTTTAGAAGGTATATAGATAGTAAGGTTAATGTAATGACATATAACTAATTTATTTTGATTCAATCTTTGTCTATAACATAACTTGGTATTATATAAGTTTTAAACCAATTCTGCAAAATATTTCAATAGTACTTTTCCTATAGTTAGTAGCTTTTTCACTACAGAAGGAAAATTTCATAAATAATTTATATTGAGTATTTAAAAAATACTTATCTATTTATTACAAAGTCTACCAGAATGATGGTTTTTCTTACTATAAGGGGCTACAAAATGATGGTGACACATATGAAACATTTTATATAATATAGCTAATCTTAACTATGCAACTTGTAATATTACAAACAAATAATGTAATGTTACAATCATTATTTATAGAACTCAAAATATTCAATTTTGGGTAACAACACATAGTACATTAGTACTCTTTGTGTGCAATAAGAGTTAATTTACATTGGTTACTTTTTTATAAAATAACCATGTTCTTAATGAAGTAATATGTTCAACTAAGAAAAATAATTTTTAAAAGGAAGAGGATTTCATGTACCCGGAGTTTCCAAAAACACAATTGCATTGTCACACTGATAAATCTGGGCATGTAGGCTCTTCTCCTTGGTTTATCTTCAAACTTTACTATGGAAATTATTCATTTTTTCCTTTTATGGGTAATGAGATTGAAATTTTGTTTTTGAAATTTACTACTCAGGATTAGAGTTCCATATCCTTTTCAATGTGGTGCTCCAATATTTGATGCTGGTGAAGCTTTTGCAATGATGGCTGCTGCATTTGTCGACCTTGTGGAGGTTTATTTATATTTTTAGCTCCTAAAAACAAAACCTATTTCCCCAAAAAATATAAAATTTGGTGAATCTTTTATTTGCATTTCATTAAAGAACCATGTATTTGTCACAAAACCAATTGATGTTACGAATAGTGACCTTTTCATTTTATATAGATTATTTATGTTATTTATCTCCTGATTTGGGATTATTCTGAATATATCCTTGATGTGTAATATATCTTGAGCCTAACATGTGGATATTCCATTGGATGCATGTATTAACGTATTGTGCACTGAACTTAGCTCTAATATCAAAAGAGATGAGATAACCATTCATATATTACAAAACTATTGATAATGCAAACTCTTCTATATTCATACGTATAGGAATCCATGCTTATCAATTCCTTAATGTAAGAATATTCATAACATCCTTCAAAGCTAAACTCTCTCCTTTTATTTTCTAGTCCAAGGGTACTTTCATTGCGGTTTCAAGATATGCAAGTGCAACCGTTATGCTTCATCCATTTCGAGCCACGGCATTAGTGGCAGGTACTTAATTTATGCTTATGTATATTGTATTTTCTTAGTATTAATAAACTCTTGATAACATCTAATTCAAAATAGTTGATGTAAGGGGATTGGTGTACTCATAGATGGTTTATTTGGAACAGCTACTAGTTCTACTATATCTATGTAATGCGATTATGCACATATCCTATTCAATATCCAATTATTTGATAGAAAAAAGGAAATTAATTACAATTTTGTTTCATATACAGTGAAATGCTGGTTTATTGGCTCTAACTCGTGTAGGAAGCAGAAGAGTGGTGCAGATATATATAGGATTTTTTCTTTTCCATTCTCGGTATGCCATTTATAGTCAAATTTCTTTAATTGTATTTCTGTATTATCCATTATTATACAACAACTCGTTGTTTATCATTAACTTATTAAAGAAATATATTGCCCGATAATGGTTTGTCTTTGCCTCACCTTCTAATATTTTGAAATGGGTCGGGTAAATATTATATATCATTTCAAGCAAATTTAGAGCAATTTTTGCATCTATTCCTGCTCCTGTAACTGCAGCCATGTATTGCCTGTTCTTTGCACATATTGGTATGTTCATTTTCAGTGCATTGATTGTAAATTTAATTCTTCCATTCATAGAAAAGGATATATAATTATTAATATGTTTAAATAGGCTTTGTGGGTCTCAATTTCCTGCAATTTTGCAACCTGAGCAGTTTTAAAATGAAATTCATATTAGGATTTTCACTTTTCATAGGACTATCAGTACCACAATACTTCAATGAGTATATTTCTATCACTGGATATGGCCCGGTTCACACTCGTGCTCATTGGGTAAGTAAACCAAACACTGTCTATCTTTCTTTTTAGTTATAATATGATACAAGTTCGGTTAAACAATTGCATTAGTCTGTAAAAATAATATACACTATGTTCGTTATACGTTGTATAGAGAAATTGGCACTTCACTAATGGTTGCCAAATCTTTCTGTTTTTCTTGCAGTTTAATGATATATTAAATGTGATATTCTCATCAAAGCCATTTGTGGCGGGCTTCGTAGCATTCTTTCTGGATAACACCTTAAACAAAAAAGACAATGCAACAAGAGAAGGCAGGGGCTATCACTGGTGGGACAAGTTTAGGTCATTTAAGTCTGATAGCAGAAATGAAGAATTATATTCCTTACCGTTCAATCTCAACAAGTTCTTCCTTTTATTTTGAGATTTCGAGTTCATGAAATGCTAATGCTTTTATTTATGTGGTTGGAGGTAAACTACTAGCACTTTTTATTATTTCTAAATGTACATATGATAGATGACAACGATTTAAGTAGGGAGGCTTTTTTCTTAGCTAAACATATTGTCCTTGATAGGTAATCGGACATCTTTGGTGGAAACAATAAAAACATGGTGCAACAAATTACAGGCAAGAAGTTCTTTTTGATGTGATAATTCATTTTGGTTTGCACTCTCGAAATGTTGTCTATAAATTACCGTGAATATTTATTGTGTGTTTTGGTAAATGAATATCATGTATGTTTGGTTATGTTTATGGATACTATGAACTTGGTTTATGGATATCTTTTTTTATTGATATTATATAAATTGGACTATGGATGTTGTATTGATATTGTCTTAAATTTTGTTTATGGAAATGATTAATTGTTATGTGTTTATATGATATATTAGCTACTTGAAATATATCCAAATCCAGTTTAATGATATGTTTATATAAATAATGATGCAACAAAATATGAATGCTGTGAAAAACATATTAACAAAAGCATTTAATTCTTGCTATCATTACTTTAAGAGTTAATAACAGCACTTATTGATTGCTGTTGAAAATGTAAAATACAAGTGTAACTACTTTTGACGGCAAACTATAAATGCTGTAAAAAACTTATAATAGCATTTATTAAACACCGATGAAAATGTAAAACACAACTATAAACAGCAAAATGTAAATGATGTAGAACACTATTAACAACTGGGTATAAACGTTGTCAAATTGGACTTTAACATATCATGTCGTTATACAGCGTTCCTAACAACTATGTCGTATGATATTACAGCGTTTTTCGAACGTTGTGAAAAGTTGTTTCTGGTGTAGTGAATAGAACTAACTGTCTATTCTTCCAGAACTCACAATGGGAGGAATAAAATACAATAACAATAATAGTACCCATTTATTTCAAATTATTTCAAATATCACAAAACATTACATAACGTCAACCGTTACAACATTTTGTTCAAAAATATATTTCATCGGTACAATAGAAAATAATACAAAAGGATAGATAGTAACTCCTGTAAGCTTTACTCTCGCCGTCTTCAAGGATCATCAACTCATTCACTGTAACGACCCACTATTTTGGACCATTCAAATCGACAATAATCCACACATGTCCGACTTGAATAATTCAAAATAACAGATTGTAATAAAATTTGGTGGAAATAAAATCAAATACAGAATCACAGACACAAAATATCAGAATAACTCGCAGCGGAAATAAAATACCATAGTAGTTCATGAAGCTACTATATACAAACTCTCAAAACATATACAAAATCTCATAGTCAAAATAGATACAATAGAAGTTAGGATACATAAATCAATAATACAGAGACAATACTGAATAGTAAATAACTGCATTAGAAGATAAGAAATAACAGATGGACAGATAAGCTCCAGCAAATCTCTAGCTCTAGAAGATAAATTCCAAAGCTGTGATTCTCAGGTTGACCCGAGTGTAAAGCAAAACACAAAAAACTCGAGTCAGGACATATATACTTATACAATGTAAACCAACTCAAGTGAACTGTAATAGCAATGCATAATAACTTAGAGGATGCTTGGGATCGCCCATCCTTTAAGGATCCATAAAACCATTAATTAAACAGTAATATCAATATCACAGAAATGTCCATATCGAAATAAACCTTGCAACTAACGGTGTTAATGTGCATCACAGCCATCATCAGGAAATCAAATGACATACAGAGAAGTATACCCGTGGTTATAGTATTTCAAAATAATATTTTATATTTCAAAATTTTAATATCATTTCAAATCCAAATCATTATCAAAATAAAGATTAAATCATTTACAAACCATCTCAATATATTACAATATCGTATCCTTTCAAAACTTCCTTTCAAATCATTATTTGAATTCAAATTCAATTATCAAATTTAATACCCTTTAAAATTCCAAAATATCATTCATTTATTATCTTATCAAAATCACCCTTTAAAATAGTTTTCCATTTAAATTAATTCATTTAACCATTTAAAAGTGAATTTATTATTCTTTCAAGTCAAGTATTCAATTTCCAAAGTTTCAAATCATTCTGAGTTCATTTACTAGGTCAAAATCCATAAACATTGAAAATTTCAGCCTTTCACAGCATTTAGAAAAAGCTGTTATAAGTTATATTTGAAAACATTTTATTTCAGCAAAGACAGCACTTTAAAACTGCTGTTATATCTCATTTTTGTTGACATTTACTTTAAAATAGCAAAGACAGCATTTCCAGAAATGTTGTAATAGCTCAGGTTCAAAACAAGGGTTTTACTTAATTTCAGCAAAGACAGTAGGCAGCTATAGCAGTTTACAGAACTGCTATAATAGCCCTTTATTAAGTTCTTTAGCCTTCACATTTACTACAGCAACTACAACATTTCATAAATGCTGTAATAGCCTCTTTTTACTAAGTTTTAGTTCAAATCAGAAATCATAGCAAGTATTTTTACTTTACAATAAAATCCAATTTTCAAATATTTTTACTTAATAAATTCAAATGTACAATTTCCCATTTTTACCTTTTACAATTTATTTACACTTACATTTTCAAATTACCATTTCACAAATTAAACTATATTTCCAATTTATTTAATTAATTTAAACCTTTAATTAAAATCAAATTTCCCATTTCCAAGTCAAGTTATATTTTAAAATTACACATTTAAGCATTCATTCATTTAACCATTTTAGTTCATAGAAAAATCAATAATACCTTATTAAATCATTTAAATTCAAATTTAAAACAAATTATCATATTTGCCATTTTCCAAATATAATTAAATTCCATTTTATTCATAACTTAAATATCATTTTAAACAAAAATCAAAATTTCCAAACTTAAGTTATATTTCAAAATTCAATTTAACCATTCATTTATTCAACATTTTTAACCTATAGAAATATCATAAATTATTTATTCAAACCATTTAAAATCTATTTAAATCAAATTTTCATAAATTTACATTTTAAAATACTTAAAAGTATCCAAAAACACTTTATAAAATAACCACGGGCCAGTATACAGTTTTCTTATCTAGGTCAAGTGATACGGATATGTATCATTTCAATCCGCAGTTTACAAAGGAAAAAACCGGGTTCTATCATTTCAAACCCGCAATCCCAAGTTGAATAAAATAAATAAAAACCGTTCAGGCCTATCATTTCAGCCCATAACGTTTTTTCCCTATTCTAAAGTCCGTTCGGGTATGTATCATTTCAACCGATAGTGATCTAATCTACAGGGAACTTGCAGTGTGATAAACATATATAAATGAACAGTTTAACAATAATTTATAGTAACATATGAGATGACATATAAATTTACAGGTTTAACATCATATATAAATAATCACAGGCAGTTATAACATTATATATAATTCTACACATTCAAATGTTGTCGCTTCACAATTGCATAAGTATATAATGTCATGTGAGATTTACTCACCTTTTTACGCTGGAGTTAGCGATCAACACACACGGAATATATTCCAGAAAGCACGACAAGCACGATACAGCATGACTTTGATTCAAGTGAGAAGAGAGAGCCAAGATATGATCTTGTAAACAACACCCAAACAAGACAAAACAATATAACACATGAATATATTTAACACAAAAAAATGTTGAACAAATTGAAATACAAAGCAACAAGGAACAAGACCTTGCCTTTACCATTCAAATGCTTGGCCTAGGGGTTCATGTGCTCGGCTATGATGGTTTACATGCATGTTAAGCTCGGCCATAGAGGAAGATGGCAAGGCAAAACAAGTGGAAGGAGAAGGCAAGCAAGTGGAAGGGTTTGGGTCAAGGAATGGAAGGTTTTGGTACTCCTATGCTCGGCCTATGGTGCTAACATGGCTCGGCCATGTTCATTTTAGGTCAGGTCAGAGGTGGAGCTGATGGTTATAGGTCATGGAAGCAAGTGGTGGTGGTGTTAGAGGTGGTGGCCAAGGCTAAACATGAAGGTGATGGTGGAAATGGCTTGGCTAGGCATTGTTTTGGAGTTTTGCATAGTTTTTGTGGAGATTTGATCATTGGATGGTCAAGGCACTCTCAGGTCAGAGGAGGGGGATGGTTTGGCTGTGGATTATGTGGGGAAGAAGTGGTGGTGATTGGTGGTGGTGATGGTGAGGCTATGGGCGAGCAAACACATGAAAGAATCAAGGCAAATTAAGTGAGAAACAATGAAAAAAGAGGAAGAAAAGTGAGCAAAGAGGAAGCCATTGCATATACTTTTTGTTTTCAGATCTGAAGTGACATAAAAAATGAAATGAGATGAGGAGTTTCTCATGTGAAAACCAAGCAAAATACACGGCCAAACAAAATAAATGAAGAGTTATGAAATTGAAAAGCCATAGGAAAAGGAAGAGTCTTTGTCTCTTCAATTTTCCATTTCTTTTAAAACAAATAAAACAAAATAATTTCAGCAAATACTTTTTAAAAACCGAAACAAAGTGAAATAAAATGAAAATAAATAAATAAATTTAAAGAAAATAGAAAAAGAATTAAAGAAATTGCTTAAAATTGGAAACAGGGTTCAAAATTACAATTAAATCACCATTGGCTTTGGAAAAATATCTACTTCATTTTAAAAAATGTTCTAAAGCAAAAATTTGAAATAAATAATTCATTTATTATTTCAAAAGTGAAATAAATAATTTAAATTTAGAGAAAATAGAAAAAGAATAAAGAAATAGTTTATTTAATTTAAACAAGGCTTAAAATTACAAATAAAACATTACTTGCTTTATAAAATTTCTATTTTACTTTAAAACAAATAAAAAGTCAAATAAGTCAAATAAATGATGAACAAAATAAAGTGGAGATTAAATAAAATAAGGTCTTAAGGAAATAGAGGAATAAATAAAGAATTTCTTTAATAAATTGAAACTGGAGATTAAAAATTGTGAACCAAATATAACTGACACTGGAAAATGTCAATTACACTTTTTAAAATGTTTAAAAACCAAAATATATACATAACATGTTATTTTACTCATATAAATATAAATTAGAACATTACATGACCAAATAAAATATTATTTATATAATTTAAAATAAACAATTTTGTTAAATACAGCAAATTACACACAATATTTAAAAGGGCATAACTTTCACATTATAAATCAGATTTCAATGAAACGAAAAGCAGTATTCTTGAAATTTTATTTACTTTCATAATAAAAGATAAAATTCAAAATTCCATCATTTTATATTTTTAAATTAAAAGTCAAAGTTTGACCATATTGACCAAAATTCACATTTCTGGAAAATATCTTATTTATTCATGTTTGAAATTATAATTCACACTCAAAACACAAAATAACAAAATTATCTAATTTAATAAAATAAAGTTTTTAAATCAGGAAATTAAATTAAACTAATTAAAATATAAAATTAAAATAATCACAAAATACAGGGTTGTTACACTCTCCCCCACTCAAATCTTTTCGTCCTCGAAAAGGAATGAGGTACGGAAAACACAGAAAAAAAATAGAATGGAATAGGATTAAGACAAGATGACAAGAAGATTCAAATTATACCTGATAACTGTTGTTACAGGTAAGTTTAACAAGGTGGAGAATAGGAATAGCTAGAAGGGAAAATAGGACGAAAGACAAGGATGAGCCATTAATTAAAATTGTTGGTTAAAGAGGTAAACAATATTTAAAACCTTTTAAAATCCTTTAGAAAGGAAAATAACTGATCAAAATATCCTTTATATAATATTTTATCAAAATATTTTTATAACTCGATGTCTTAACAAGTTTATCCTCGTTCCTGTAGACTCTGGCAGTGCGTTGATCAGGCGCAAAGCTAGAATTCTCCAGGTACTTAGTAGATTAGTTTCAACACCCAGTGAAAATACTGGAAAACTTTTAAAAACAGATATGGAAAGTACAATCCAAAAAAAAAACATGTCGATCATGGATCGCGGATACACAATGGTTACGCCTGGATCTCCTAGGAAACATTCGTACCCGTAGGCCGTCCCCCAACCTTGCGATTACGCCATGAAGACTGGTAGTACTGCAGATACACAATGGTTACGCCTGGATCTCCCAGGAAACATCCATACCCTAGGCTCTGTGTAACAACCCGGGGTTTTAAAATAGTTGATTATCGTCAAATGACGATTTAATTGGTTAAACAACTACAATTCGAATTTTTATTCAAGTTGACATTCGTTTATATAAATGGTGATTGAAGTTTCTATATCGAGTGGAAATACTTTTGATAAAAATTGTTAAGTGTTAGTGGGCCTTTAAAGCTAGCCCATGCTTTATTTTATTTCAGTGCCTTATTATCAAACGAAAACCCGGTCTTCCCTCTTTCTTATTTTTCGTTCGAAATCAAAAGAGAAAAGAAAGTGGAGGCGGCTAGGTTATTCGTTCTCGTCCCCAAATTAAAGAATTAGGGCTTCTGCCAATTGTCTTCGATCGACTTCGTGATGCCGGCTTCGTCCCTGCTTCGATTCGTACTGCGCGATCTTTGGAGTTCTTCGAACGAGGTGAGTGAACCATCACTCACATCTAATCCATTCTCAAAACTATGCTTTTGTGCTCGACTTTGTTTGTGGTTGATGCCTTCGTTGATTTTAACAAATTTGAATAAATTTGATACTTGATGCTCTCGGTCGATTTTTGCCAATGATGTTAATTTCAAATTATAGGGTTCGGTCCCTTGAATTCTCGTTCGTATGAAACTGGTTGATTTCGTCTGATGATATTTTGAATTTATCAACTTGTTTCCCTAGCCATTTCTTTTTCGTTTGAGGTTGGAAATTGTTGATTGAATTTCTTCGGTGACTTTGGCTAGTTCGTTATTTTTTGCTGTTGGTATGAATTGTTTCGACTGAGAGTTGCTTGTCTTCGCCTCGGCCATTCGAGTATAATTTGATGTAGATGAATTGTCTGGGTAACTCGGTTTTTGTTTTAAATATTGGGATCAATCACTGACTGGTCCCAATTTCTTGAACTTTTCGGTTCCTGTTCAAAACCATTCGATTTCCTTAGCCGTCACAGTAGCGAATTTCCTACTTGACCTTGGCTTTGATGGTTGACCCACGGTTATGAGTTGTTCTGACCATTTGGAGCTAATTTGTTGTGCTCATTTGTTTTGAGATGTTCGTTTTCGGGAATAATTACTGTTCGTTTTGGGTTTGACAGTTTTATGTTCGTTCGTGACCACCACGATTTCGATTCTTGACGGCTTTAGTTACTTGAATTGTTCGCACTTATTTTGGTTGACTTCGACTTTAACATGATCACTGTCTATTGCTTATGCTTTGCTGATTTGGGTCATAGTGAGTTTTATCTCCAGTAGCATTGATTTCAATAACTGCAACTTGACTGGGTTGGGCTTCTGGCTTAACTCTGATTTTCGAAATGTAAATTATTTGTGACTTATGACTTTGCTTGAACTGGTAACAATTTTAAGGTTAGGCTCCTTTGAATTGAAACCACAGTTTCATTTTCTCTGTAGCATATTGTGGCCCCATATAAGTGTGTAGTCTGATACATCTTGTAGCATTTGTACCTTTTGCTTTGTTGGTCGAATTTGTTTTGGACATGGTCATTTTAAACTTGACCTTGTTCGAAGGCTTGCTGGTGTAGCGTACTTCAAGTTAGAATTTGTACATACAGGGTGCACTGCATATCAGTTCATTAAAGTAAGTGGTCTTTGCTTCCATTTACATGTGTGGTCAGGCCTGTCCTATATAAGAAGCAGTGATGTTTTTCCTTGTAGTCTTCATTGCTCTGTCCTCTTCTTGGTAGTCTAATACTCTTGCGTTGATTTCAGTCTGCATTTTGGTCTGTTCCACTATTGCATTCAAATTATCATATCTGCACTTTGAACTTGGATAAACTGGAACTTGATGGTTAGACTTCACTTGATCATATATGTTGCCCTCATGTTCATGAACATTAGTTCTTGCTTCACTTTGGAAATTTCAGTTTTAATACTGTATACTGCTTAGTCGTATATGCAGTTTTCTTTTTTATTGCTATGCTACAGTTATATTACCTTATCTTTGAGCTCTTGATTGTCATGTTGAATCTGAGAATTTTGAGTATTGACTGCGGTCATGGCTTGTTCGATATCACAGTTTTGATCGGTAGCGTGAACTTGTTCACTGCTACCTTTTCGCTTGAGTTACTTGATTTTGGTTGGTTGGTTCTTGATTGTTTCAAGTTGATTTGTGAAATTTTACAATGAGTTGAATCCGGTCTCAAAGACCCGGGTTTGACCCTGTACACGAATGTAAACTTTCAGGGTACATTCGTGTGTAATTCGTTTCTCTTGATTTGAGTTAGTGCCTGTTGATTGTGGGATATTTATGTAGACTACTACAGTTTTGATTTCTGTTAGTTTTCACCGTCGTGATGATTTCACGTACTGTGTGGCGAGGCAGTGCACGCGAGCGTGTACTGCAGCCACACAGAAATTTGATGTATTTGATCATTTTGAGATTGTTGATTTGTTGATTTACACTGCTTAGTGTTATATCTGCCGTTATCCGATTCTCGTATCGAGAGTTGGATATACGAGATTTCTGTGACTGTCGTCTATTTGACTATCTGATTATTATTGCTACCATGCACTAATAACTGAGTTTGAATTAGACTGACCCGTGTATTATTTTCTTTTTAATTTAATACTCGGGTCAGACCCGAGTTATTTCAGGTTGTAGATTTCCTTCTTTGAGTTGCTGTTCGGGATTTGAAGACTTATCACATCTTCTAAAGTTGTCAGTGTCATTTTGTAGTAGTCGTGTCATTGTATAGAACGATATGTATTTATGTATATTAGTTGATAATGTACTTGTATATATAACTTCTAGAGTCGACAGTTGTAGTTGTATCATATGTATCGTGTCAACTATATTGTAACTGACATCGGTTATATATATATGAGATTTTTGTTAATCTGTGTTCCGCATTTATATTATCTGTGTTATTGTTATATCTAATGTCCTAAACTACTATGAACTATCGTAGTTTGTTTTATACTGATAATTGGGTGTGTCGATGGGAGTAAATAAATAATAGATGAAAAATAAAAAGTATATACCACTCCTATCGAGATAACGAATATTAGTGTAAGGCCAACTACGGATGGTCGCTCCTATCCAGCCTTATTCTTCGTAATAATAGACAGTATTTCTTTTAATACTCTTTGTTATTATGAGCATAGAGGTGGGGCGTCACAGTTGGTATCAGAGCTTGGGGTTTATGGACATAATATAAAACTTAACTCGGAAGGAACATATGTTACAACTATTGGTCGATGTTTTATTTGTGCAGGAGTCAAAACTAAAGTTTTGAAATTTGGATGAAATTTTTAAATAACTTTTTTTAAAAATAATAGTGAAATTGTGTTCTGATGATTTGATTGATTTGTGTTCTGTTTATCAGAGTGCGCAGCGGAAATAGTGAAACTGTCTTCGCTGAGTACAACTGATAATCTTTTTGATTTAAAAATCAAAATACGAAATTGATATGAATTTCATTTGTTGTTTACATAGCTGTAATTATTTTATTTCTTTGAGAACTTCGAATCCGAATTGAGGATTCGAAGAAATTGCAGATATGTGATTTTTGTTGAAATTTCCGCTGGCTTTCTTTTGTACTAATCATCTATTGATTAGATTTTTGCTGTTTTAAATTATCTTCATTGAAGATACATTTGAATGATTCTTTGTTCATTTTGTAGTACGTGCAAAAATTTAAATTGCACGTTATTGCATTTATTTTACGTTGAACCGATACTTGGTTATGAAACGTATTTTGTTGCCGTTATTTTTACAACGGAATTTTACACCAATGCTATATTTTGAAGTATGGTGTTTTGTGGCATTTTGATGAATGAGAATTCACTGACATTACATTTTGATGTAGATTGTTTTGATGTGATTTTGACGTTTTAAAACTACTGTCGCTTTGGCTTCCGTAACGGTCAAATTTTAAAAAGTGAATTTTCAAGCGGTTATTCCGCAATGCTGATTTGTAACCGTTTTTACGGTATTTTGAGAAGTACAATTTCCTTATCGAAATTGTTACTGATTTGCTGTTTTAATCACGTGATTGGAAAATCATTTTAAAATGAAAATTGTTTTATAAAATTTTAGCAGTTTGCGTTTTCAAAAGAATGAGAAAGCGACTTAAACGATTCGGGAAAATCGAGGATTATGACCCCTTTCTTTTACTGTTTCGCTTAACTCCGGACTTGTTCAGTTGAGAATGTGAATTGTTATTTTTACAAAATAAATAATTTTTTTTTCAAAAATTTTACAGTTTGCTATTTCAAAAGAATGAGGAAGCGATTTAAACGTTTCAGCAAAATCGAGGACTATGACCCCTTTCTTTTACTGATTCGCTTAATTCCGGACTTGTCCGTTTGAGAATGTGAAATGTATTTTTACAAAATACACAATTTTGCACTTTCAAGGAAACGAGGAAGAGAATCAAACGATTTAGTAAAACACGTGGTATGGGACATGTGCGTTTGCTATTTCGGTTAATTCCGGACTCGTTAATTGAAATATTTGATGATTTTGTGTGCTTTCGAGCCACTCTGCGGACCTTCGGGTCATTTGTTGGGCTTTCGAGCCACTCTGCGGACCTTCGGGTCATTTGTTGGGCTTTCGGGCCACTCTGCGGACCTTCGGGTCAAATACCAGTACTAGACCTTCGGGTCACTCTGCGGACCTTCGGGTCAATCTGATGGGCGCCAAAATTATGTTGAGTACTTGGTAGGCTTCGGCCACTCTGAGATGCACGTGCGGCGAATTAAAAACTCGCCATCTGATGGGATCGATCCAAGCTTTTATGTTGATTTTCTAGTCTTCTTAATTGATTTCTAGATATTTGTTGCTTCCAATTATCTGCAGGTAATTGGATATTTGTTGATATGAGTTCTGATTATCGTTTTTGATAATCAGATATTTGTTGTTTCTAATTATCGCTTGTGATAATTAGATATTTGTTGATATGAGTTCTGATTATCGTTTTTGATAATCAGATATTTGTTGTTTCTAATTATCGCTTGTGACAATTAGATATTTGTTGATATGAGTTCTGATTATCGTTTTTGATAATCAGATATTTGTTGTTTCTAATTATCGCTTGTGATAATTGGATATTTGTTGATATGAGTTCTGATTATCGTTTTTGATAATCAGATATTTGTTGTTTCTAATTATCGCTTGTGATGATTAGATATTTGTTGATATGAGTTCTGATTATCGTTTTTGATAATCAGATATTTGTTGTTTCTAATTATCGCTTGTGATAATTAGATATTTGTTGATATGAGTTCTGATTATCGTTTTTGATAATCAGATATTTGTTGTTCTAATTATCGCTTGTGATAATTAGATATTTGTTGATATGAGTTCTGATTATCGTTTTCGATAATCGGATATTTGTTGCATTTAATTATCGCTTGAGATAATTAATTATTTGTTGATTTTAGATTTAATTATCGCTTTTGATAATTAAATATTTGCTGATTTGAGATTTAATTATCGCTTTTGATAATTAAATATTTGTTGATTTGAGATTTAATTATCGCTTTTGATAATTAAATATTTGTTGATTTGAGATTTAATTATCGCTTTTGATAATTAAATATTTGTTGATTTGAGATTTAATTATCGCTTTTGATAATTAAATATTTGTTGATTTGAAATTCGATTATCGTTTTTGATAATTAAATATTTGTTGATTTGAGATTTAATTATCGCTTTTGATAATTAAATATTTGCTGATTTGAGATTTAATTATCGCTTTTGATAATTAAATATTTGCTGATTTGAGATTTAATTATCGCTTTTGATAATTAAATATTTGCTGACTTGAAATTTAATTATCGCTTTTGATAATTAAATATTTGCTGATTTGGGATTTGATTATCGCTTTTGATAATCGAATATTTGTTGATTTGAAATTCGATTATCGTTTTTGATAATTGAATATTTGTTGATTTGAAATTCGATTATCGTTTTTGATAATTGAATATTTGTTGATTTGGAATTCGATTACCGTTCTTGATAATTGAATAATTGTTGATTTGTGGTTTGATTATCGTTTTAGATAATCGAATAATTGTTGATTTGAGATTTGATTATCGTTTTTGATAATCGAATATTTGTTGATTTGAGATTTGATTTTCGTCTTTGATAATCGACTATTGGTTGATTGCTAATTTCGCTGAGTATGAGATTTTCTAGTCTCCAATTGATTCTAGAGTATGCTGATTTTATTGAATCGCTGTTTTCTATCTATTTCTGTTAATAGTCAGAGTTTACTGATTTTGAAATTTGTGTTTTCCAGTTAATTGTTAAATAACTGAATATTGTCAGTTTGCAATTTGTGAATTGTGCTTCATAATTATCTTTGTTGAAAATTATATTTTGTTGTTTTCTAATTATCGTATCGATAATTAGATATTGCTATTTTTGATATTTTTGTATTTCTGAATATCTAACTGTAGTTGGATATTGCTGATGATTGCATTTATTCGGTTTTGATTGTTTTCTGATTATCTTGTGATAATTGGACTTTGTTGAAAATTTGTGAATTTCCTTTATTGGAATTAAAAGATTACTGTGGCATTTGAATTCTCAACTTTTATTTTTCTAGCTTAACCAGTTTATGTTAGAAAAGTAATTATTGTTGACGACCTTAATTATGAAAATTGCGGGGACGCAATTTTTATAAGGAGGGGAGTCTGTAACAACCCGGGGTTTTAAAATAGTTGATTATCGTCAAATGACGATTTAATTGGTTAAACAACTACAATTCGAATTTTTATTCAAGTTGACATTCGTTTATATAAATGGTGATTGAAGTTTCTATATCGAGTGGAAATACTTTTGATAAAAATTGTTAAGTGTTAGTGGCCCTTTAAAGCTAGCCCATGCTTTATTTTATTTCAGTGCCTTATTATCAAACGAAAACCCGGTCTTCCCTCTTTCTTATTTTTCGTTCGAAATCAAAAGAGAAAAGAAAGTGGAGGCGGCTAGGTTATTCGTTCTCGTCCCCAAATTAAAGAATTAGGGCTTCTGCCAATTGTCTTCGATCGACTTCGTGATGCCGGCTTCGTCCCTGCTTCGATTCGTACTGCGCGATCTTTGGAGTTCTTCGAACGAGGTGAGTGAACCATCACTCACATCTAATCCATTCTCAAAACTATGCTTTTGTGCTCGACTTTGTTTGTGGTTGATGCCTTCGTTGATTTTAACAAATTTGAATAAATTTGATACTTGATGCTCTCGGTCGATTTTTGCCAATGATGTTAATTTCAAATTATAGGGTTCGGTCCCTTGAATTCTCGTTCGTATGAAACTGGTTGATTTCGTCTGATGATATTTTGAATTTATCAACTTGTTTCCCTGGCCATTTCTTTTTCGTTTGAGGTTGGAAATTGTTGATTGAATTTCTTCGGTGACTTTGGCTAGTTCGTTATTTTTTGCTGTTGGTATGAATTGTTTCGACTGAGAGTTGCTTGTCTTCGCCTCGGCCATTCGAGTATAATTTGATGTAGATGAATTGTCTGGGTAACTCGGTTTTTGTTTTAAATATTGGGATCAATCACTGACTGGTCCCAATTTCTTGAACTTTTCGGTTCCTGTTCAAAACCATTCGATTTCCTTAGCCGTCACAGTAGCGAATTTCCTACTTGACCTTGGCTTTGATGGTTGACCCACGGTTATGAGTTGTTCTGACCATTTGGAGCTAATTTGTTGTGCTCATTTGTTTTGAGATGTTCGTTTTCGGGAATAATTACTGTTCGTTTTGGGTTTGACAGTTTTATGTTCGTTCGTGACCACCAGGATTTCGATTCTTTACGGCTTTAGTTACTTGAATTGTTCGAACTTATTTTGGTTGACTTCGACTTTAACATGATCACTGTCTATTGCTTATGCTTTGCTGATTTGGGTCATAGTGAGTTTTATCTCCTGTAGCATTGATTTCAATAACTGCAACTTGACTGGGTTGGGCTTCTGGCTTAACTCTGATTTTCGAAATGTAAATTATTTGTGACTTATGACTTTGCTTGAACTGGTAACAATTTTAAGGTTAGGCTCCATTGAATTGAAACCACAGTTTCATTTTCTCTGTAGCATACTGTGGCCCCATATAAGTGTGTAGTCTGATACATCTTGTAGCATTTGTACCTTTTGCTTTGTTGGTCGAATTTGTTTTGGACATGGTCATTTTAAACTTGACCTTGTTCGAAGGCTTGCTGGTGTAGCGTACTTCAAGTTAGAATTTGTACATAAAGGGTGCACTGCATATCAGTTCATTAATGTAAGTGGTCTTTGCTTCCATTTACATGTGTGGTCAGGCCTGTCCTATATAAGAAGCAGTGATGTTTTTCCTTGTAGTCTTCATTGCTCTGTCCTCTTCTTGGTAGTCTGATACTCTTGCGTTGATTTCGGTCTGCATTTTGGTCTGTTCCACTATTGCATTCAAATTATCATATCTGCACTTTGAACTTGGATAAACTGGAACTTGATGGTTAGACTTCACTTGATCATATATGTTGCCCTCATGTTCATGAACATTAGTTCTTGCTTCACTTTGGAAATTTCAGTTTTAATACTGTATACTGCTTAGTCGTATATGCAGTTTTCTTTTTTATTGCTATGCTACAGTTATATTACCTTATCTTTGAGCTCTTGATTGTCATGTTGAATCTGAGAATTTTGAGTATTGACTGCGGTCATGGCTTGTTCGATATCACAGTTTTGATCGGTAGCGTGAACTTGTTCACTGCTACCTTTTCGCTTGAGTTACTTGATTTTGGTTGGTTGGTTCTTGATTGTTTCAAGTTGATTTGTGAAATTTTACAATGAGTTGAATTCGGTCTCAAAGACCCGGGTTTGACCCTGTACACGAATGTAAACTTTCGGGGTACATTCGTGTGTAATTCGTTTCTCTTGATTTGAGTTAGTGCCTGTTGATTGTGGGATATTTATGTTGACTACTACAGTTTTGATTTCTGTTAGTTTTCACCGTCGTGATGATTTCACGTACTGTGTGGCGAGGCAGTGCACGCGAGCGTGTACTGCAGCCACACAGAAATTTGATGTATTTGATCATTTTGAGATTGTTGATTTGTTGATTTACACTGCTTAGTGTTATATCTGCCGTTATCCGATTCTCGTATCGAGAGTTGGATATACGAGATTCCTGTGACTGTCGTCTATTTGACTATCTGATTATTATTGCTACCATGCACTAATAACTGAGTTTGAATTAGACTGACCCGTGTATTATTTTCTTTTGAATTTAATACTCGGGTCAGACCCGAGTTATTTCAGGTTGTAGATTTCCTTCTTTGAGTTGCTATTCGGGATTTGAAGACTTATCACATCTTCTGAAGTTGTCAGTTTCATTTTGTAGTAGTCGTGTCATTGTATAGAATGATATGTATTCATGTATATTAGTTGATAATGTACTTGTATATATAACTTCTAGAGTCGACAGTTGTAGTTGTATCATATGTATCGTGTCAACTATATTGTAACTGACATCGGTTATATATATATGAGATTTTTGTTAATCTGTGTTCCGCATTTATATTATCTGTGTTATTGTTATATCTAATGTCCTAAACTACTATGAACTATCGTAGTTTGTTTTATACTGATAATTGGGTGTGTCGATGGGAGTAAATAAATAATAGATGAAAAATAAAAAGTATATACCACTCCTATCGAGATAACGAATATTAGTGTAAGGCCAACTACGGATGGTCGCTCCTATCCAGCCTTATTCTTCGTAATAATAGACAGTATTTCTTTTAATACTCTTTGTTATTATGAGCATAGAGGTGGGGCGTCACACTCTGGCAGCCCCTGCTGATTACGCTACCAAGCGACTCAATAGATCGCAGATACACAATGGTTATGCATGGATCTCCCAGGAAACATCTGTACCCGTAGGCCACCCCCTAACCCTGTGATTACGCCATGAAGTCGCGCTCGTAAGACCATGGAGATTGCCATGGAATTCGATGGAAACTCGAGTATCATATCCGGAAAACCAAAAATCAGAGAAATATCGATAGAATGAATCCACAATGTGGCCAAAAAGTGGATATCAAACAGAAAGCACTTTCCATATCTTTACTTCGAAAATATGTATCATATAGTACCTTTTCAAATCACTTTCAAATATCATACTTATATAAAGTCCATTATATATAAGATTTCATTTTCAAATCAAATACTTTCCAAAATCAATAGTATATCAAATCACACTTATATAGACTTCAATTATATAAGATTTCGCTTTTCAAATTGAGTACCTTTTCAAATCCATAGTTTTCGAATCAACATCATACTTATACAAACCAAATTTTATATACGTTCGATAACTTCCAAATCAAGTATTTAGTAACACAAGGTTCTCAATTTCAATTTGTTTCAATATCAATACAGTTTCCAAAATCATAAGTTTAGAAAATAATCCAAATTTCTAAATCAACAAAATTTAAGTCAACCAATTCATTTCCAAAATCAATGGTTTTCAAAATCATCTTATATTTACATAAGGTTCATCTTATATAAGGATCAAAAAATTTCAAAAATAATAAATTTCGCTGCATGAAGAGCCATATGGGATTGACCATCTTAGCATTATAAAAGATTTTTAATTTAGAATAGTTTTGTATATAAAATAGTTTGTTTAAGAAGAACAAAAGAAAAATAGTTTTGAAAAATGGTTTTAAATTGATATTAGTTTTTCATAAAAGAAAAATTCCAATTAAATTACAAAGATATCCAACCCAACAACTTCCAATTTCAGCGTCAAGTGTATCAATGATATTAGAATATAAGATGTACATATGTCATCATTTCGCAAAATCACATTCAATCACTCGCTCGATCACACAAGTTCGCTTTCGAACTAGTATTGCCCATTCGACTTCTCTAATGCGGACTTCGATATGGTTTCTCGACTAGAAACCATCAGTCTCCTTGCATAGCCATATACTATGATAGAGAATTCTAGAATCAAGCCCAAAATCCATATCAAATATTCGCCATCAAGAATCAAATGAAAAATCCTAACACGAAATGGTGTAATTCACCTCGAACTTGTGTACTCAAACTTGGATCAATTCAATTATGCGAATAAAACAGCATACGTACAACTTATGTATCTATTCCAACTTGTTCAATATATAGTTTTATAAAGATGTTACTAAGTTAAACATTTAAACTAAATTATATTTTTTTTTCAAAATATTTGAAGACCAATTTTTTTTTCAAACATTTCAAATCTAAATTTCATATTAGAAAATTCAAAATAGCCTTATTCGTTTACTTAACAAAACATTTTCAACTTATTTAAATCATATTACTACATACTTTAAACCTACATACCAAACTTATATACTTTATACTTTTCAAAATTTCTTAGCTTTGAAAAAGTTAACCTTGATTTGGAAGTGCTCGAACCTTCAAAATAGTTGAAGAAATCATATTTCAATCCAAGAGTTGGAAATCACCAACAAATCAGTAAATCAATTCCAAAAGATAGGGTTATATCAAATCAAATCCAAAACTCAAGGACTGAACACCGGCTCATTTCAAATTGTTCAAATATATATACATATATCTTTCGAATATCACATCACACTTCGGAATTTTAAATCAAAAATTGGTTTCACAAATCAATCGCATAGCAAAGCTACCGAAGTGGCCTCTCCCCCACTCTGAAACTCAAAAATCAATGTCGATGATGCATGCATTCATCACCGAAATTATTTTCCAACGATATAAGTGGGTTCTGGACTTCTATTTTCTCAAACTTCTTTTGAAATTTCTTCGAAATCATTTGAAACTCATTAAAATCATTTGAAACATTTCTTATTCGGAAAATACTTTCAAATCATATTATTTCATTTCAAAATCTTAAACCAGTTCCAAAATGCCGGAGTTCAATCACTCAAATTCAGATTCAAAACCTTCAGTTATAAATTATTCTATATGAAACCATTTCTTATATAAATTTCAAATTTTCAAATCCATTCAAAACTTTAAATTCTCAATTTTAAAATGGTATATAATCCTTATCGAAAACATATCACTTATATATAAAATATGGTCATCCTTATCAAAACAACAACTTCGATGAATACACAACTTTCATAGACAATCAACCACAAATTTTCCAAGGGACGATTCAAGGATGGATTTCAAAGCAAAACAGAGATTCAAAATTTTAAAGTAACTCTAATCAATAGAATTCTGATTCAAAGATAAGCTCGAACGAAGATGAGATAATTAAATTACCAAATAGAAGATGGATAACTCATATAAATCGCGGGCGACCTTAACCGGTCAACCGTGACTTCAGGAATATAATCAATGCGAAAATCTAAGGCAAATCGACCTTCGATCGCCAGAGATAGAATCTAAATATAGCAGAAGATAGAAAACATCGTAAACCGAGGATACAGAAATCTTCGGTGAATCAATGCCAATTATAAGGGAGTTTCACCTTTTTATAAATCATTCAAAGATTGGCGGAATCACTGATCTTTATAGAGGTCATTCAAAGTGGAGTTATGGAATGCTCCAAAAATCAAAAGAATACAATTAAGGGAGACAGGAATGGATTTTAGAACAAGTGGGAGCTATCCAAAATTCAAAAGAATCCTAATCGAAGAAATCCCAACTTCAGAATTTTAAGGAAATCCTAATCAAAGAAATTACTAACAAGGTGGATACGAAAGGGATAAAGTCCAGAAAATTTTCTTTCAAAACAAGAAAATTTTATATCAAAATAATCTTTAAAAATCCTTTAAAATCATTTGAAAATCATTTTATACTTCGAAAATACGTTCTCTCACAAAGGAATGATTCTGAGATTGATTTCACTCATTTTAGGGTATTTCTACCCTATCTCTAATGAGTTTTTACTCCGCAGGCTAAGGTTTGCCTAAAACCAAAGCTCTGATACCAACTGTAATGACCCACTATTTTGGATCATTCAAATCGATAATAATCCACACATGTCCGACTTGAAAAATTCAAAATAACAGATTGTAATAAAATTTGGAGCAAATAAAATCAAATACAGAATCACAGACACAGAATATCAGAATAACTCACAGCGGAAATAAAATACCATAGTAGTTCATGAAGCTACTATATACAAACTCTCAAAACATATACAAAATCTCATAGTCAAAATAGATACAATAGAAGTTAGGATACATAAATCAATAATACAGAGACAATACCGAATAGTAAATAACTGGATTAGAAGATAAGAAATAACAGATGGACAGATAAGCTCCAGCAAATCTCTAGCTCTAGAAGATAAATTCCAAAGCTGTGATTCTCAGGTTGACCCGAGCGTAAAGCAAAACACAAAAAACTCAAGTCAGGACATATATACTTATACAATGTAAACCAACTCAAGTGAACTGTAATAGCAATGCATAATAACTTAGAGGATGCTCGGGATCGCCCATCCTTTAAGGATCCATAAAACCATTAATTAAACAGTAATATCAATATCACAGTAATGTCCATATCGAAATAAACCATGCAACTAACGGTGTTAATGTGCATCACAGCCATCATCAGGAAATCAAATGACATACAGAGAAGTATACCCGTGGTTATAGTATTTCAAAATAATATTTTATATTTCAAAATTTTAATATCATTTCAAATCCAAATCTTTATCAAAATAAAGATTAAATCATTTACAAACCATCTCAATATATTACAATATCATATCCTTTCAAAACTTCCTTTCAAATCATTATTTGAATTCAAATTCAATTATCAAATTTAAATCCCTTTAAAATTCCAAAATATCATTCATTTATTATCTTATCAAAATCACCCTTTGAAATAGTTTTACATTTAAATTAATTCATTTAACCATTTAAAAGTGAAGTTATTATTCTTTCAAGTCAAGTATTCAATTTTCAAAGTTTCAAGTCATTCTGAGTTCATTTACTAGGTCAAAATCCATAAACATTGAAAATTTCAGCCTTTCACAGCATTTAGAAAAAGCTGTTATAAGTTATATTTGAAAACATTTTATTTCAGCAAAGATAACACTTTAAAACTGCTGTTATAACTCATTTTTGTTGAAATTTACTTTAAAACAGCAAAGACAGCATTTCCAGAAATGCTGTAATAGCTCAGGTTCAAAAACAAGGGTTTTACTTAATTTCAGCAAAGACAGCAGGCAGCTACAGCAGTTTACAGAACTGCTATAATAGCCCTTTATTAAGTTCTTTATCCTTTACGATTACTACAGCAACTACAGCATTTCATAAATGCTGTAATAGCCTCTTTTTACTAAGTTTTAGTTCAAATCAGAAATCATAGCATTTCTGAATGCTATTAAAGGAATTTCCAGATTTTAGTATATTTCCAGCAAATAATAAACTTCATTTTTAAAACCCTTTTAACATTATAAAAATCATATTTTTAACACTAAAAAATGTTCATTTAAAATACCTTTTTACTTATGATTTTTATAAAGTAAACTTTACAATAAATCCAATTTTCAAATATTTTTACTTAACAAATTCAAATGTACAATTTCCCATTTTTACCTTTTACAATTTATTTACACTTACATTTTCAAATTACCATTTCACAAATTAAACTATATTTCCAATTTATTTAATTAATTTAAACCTTTAATTAAAACCAAATTTCCCATTTCCAAGTCAAGTTATATTTTAAAATTACACATTTAAGCATTCATTTATTTAACCATTTTAGTTCATAGAAAAATCAACAGTACCTTATTAAATCATTTAAATTCAAATTTAAAACAAATTATCATATTTGCCATTTCCAAATATAATTAAATTCCATTTATTCATAACTTAAATATCATTTTAAATAAAAATCTAAATTTCCAAACTTAAGTTATATTTCAAAATTCAATTTAACCATTCATTTATTCAACATTTTTAACCTATAGAAATATCATAAATTCTTTATTCAAACCATTTAAAATCTATTTAAATCAAATTTTCAAAAATTTACATTTTAAAATACTTAAAAGTATCCAAAAACACTTTATAAAATAACCACGGGCATGTATATAGTTTTCTAATCTAGGTCAAGTGATACGGATATGTATCATTTCAATCCGCAGTTTACAAAGAAAAAAAACCGGGTTCTATCATTTCAAACCCGCAATCCCAAGTTGAATAAAATAAATAAAAACCGTTCAGGCCTATCATTCCAGCCCATAATGATTTTTCTCTATTCTAAAGTCCGTTCGGGTATGTATCATTTCAACCCATAGTGATCTAATCTACAAGGAACTTGCAGTGTGATAAACAGATATAAATGAACAGTTTAACAATAATTAATAGTAACATATGAGATGACATATAAATTTACAGGTTTAACATCATATATAAATAATCACAGGCAGTTATAACATTATATATAATTCTACACATTCAAATGTTGTCGCTTCACAATTGCATAAGTATATAATGTCGTGTGAGATTTACTCACCTTTTTACGCTGGAGTTAGCGATCAAAACACACGGAATAGATTCCAGAAAGCACGACAAGCACGATACAGCATGACTTTGATTCAAGTGAGAAGAGAGAGCTAAGATATGATCTTGTAAACAACACCCAAACAAGACAAAACAATATAACACATGAATATATTTAACACAAAACAATGTTGAACAAATTGAAATACAAAGCAACAAGGAACAAGACCTTGCCTTTACCATTCAAATGCTTGGCCTAGGGGTTCATGTGCTCGGCTATGATGGTTTACATGCATGTTAAGCTCGGCCATAGAGGAAGATGGCAAGGGAAAACAAGTGGAAGGTGAAGGCAAGCAAGTGGAAAGGTTTGGGTCAAGGAATGGAAGGTTTTGGTGCTCCTATGCTCGGCCTATGGTGCTAACATGGCTCGACCATGTTCATTTCAGGTCAGGTCAGAGGTGGAGCTGATGGTTATAGGTCATGGCAGCAAGTGGTGGTGGTGTTAGAGGTGGTGGCCAAGGCTAAACATGAAGGTGATGGTGGAAATGGCTTGGTTAGGCATTGTTTTGGAGTTTTGCATAGTTTTTGTGGAGATTTGAACATTGGATGGTCAAGGCACTCTCAGGTCAGAGGAGGGGGATGGTTTGGCTGTGGATTATGTGGGGAAGAAGTGGTGGTGATTGGTGGTGGTGATGGTGAGGCTATGGGCGAGCAAACACATGGAAGAATCAAGGCAAATTAAGTGAGAAACAATGAAAAAAGAGGAAGAAAAGTGAGCAAAGAGGAAGCCATTGTGTAACAACCCGCATATCTATCGATTTTATATTTAAATATTTTATCGTTAGTCGGATGTTAGTCCGAAAAGCTACTTTTTGCATACGGTCAAATTAGGACTCGAGACCACCCCCATTGAGTTCAAAACGACGTTTGCGATCTTTTTGAGTGTAAACTTCGAAATGTTTGGAGATAGTGAAATTTTCGTCACTTTTCCCACTTGTGACTTTGGTTGGGACTGCACCTTCTTAACTCAGCCCAACCCCCTCTTCTCTTCATCACTTCATCAAACACTTCAAGCTTCTTCAAAAATGGTGGAGGGAAAGAGAAATTAAAATTCCAAGCTCGAGATCTTTAGTGAATTCAGCATCAAACTCCGACTTCAAGGTGAAGAACATAGATTCAAGCTAGGGGTTGATTCTTGCTTTGTTCTTAAGCTCTCCAACATCAAATTCATGGAAAAGGTGAGATTTTTGATCTCACATCTTGCCTATATCTATCTTGGACTGTTGGGAATGATCCCCTATTGCATTTGCATCAACATTTGCATTTGGTTTGGATTGGATTGACGAAAAACTTCAATTTTCAGCGTTTTGGTGATTTTTCTGGCCTTAAGTCGTTTCTGGCCATCCCTAGGTCGTCCACGAGTTAACTCCTTAGGTCGTCCAGGCTGCTAGCTCGCGTGTTGAAAAGTCTCTAACTTCTTAGGTCGTTGCCGACCTATAACCCCCAGGCGAAATGTTAGGTCTTCGCTCTTAAGTCTTAGGTCGTTGCCGACCTATAGTCCCCAGGCAAAGTTAAGTCGTTCGCGAGTTAAACCTTAAGTCTTAGGTCGTTGCCGACCTATAATCTCCAGGCAAAACCTTAGGTCGTTGCCGACCTATAAATCCCAGGCAAAAACTTAGGTCGTTGCCGACCTATAAATCCCAGGCAAAAACTTAGGTCGTTGCCGACCTATAAATCCCAGGCAAAAAGTTAAGTCGTTCGCGAGTTAAACCTTAAGTCTTAGGTCGTTGCCGACCTATAATCTCCAGGCAAAACCTTAGGCCGTTGCCGACCTATAATCCCCCAGGCAAACTTTAGGTCGCTCGCACTGGCTTATCTCGTAGGTCGTCTCCGACCTAAGCTTCTTTTCCATAAGTCGTTCGCGAGTCATGTGTTAGGTCGTCTCCGACATAACGTCCTCGTCCCCTTAGGTCGTAGCTCGTAAGTCGCTCGACTCTGCTAAGTCTTTAAGTCGCTCGAGTTAGGTCGGCCAGTATAAGTCGTAGGTCGTCTCCGACCTATGCCCCACTAAGTCGCATCCCACTTAGGTCGTAAGTCGTAGGTCGTCGCCGACCTTACACTTGGTCTTTTGAGTTCGCGATTTCCTTAGGTCGTATGACCTATTTTTCCTTAGGTCGCTGGACCGCTTGCCTTCACTAGGTCGTACCGTGACGGGGCGCTGCCCCGCACCCCGCCGTGGGCGCTGCCCCCTGGACCCCCGCGACCTGACCGGGCAGGTCGAACCCCGAATTACTCTGCGTAGGCAATCTTATCTGACAAAGCATTTATCAGAATTTCTACTTTGATGGTTTTGGGACTGACTTCTTTGGACTTTACTCACGTCTTCGAACGTGAATTGATTTGTTTCTACAATCGTTTTATGACTTGTCACTTTAAAGATATATGAAGGTTTCAATACTAATAGTAAATATCAAAACTCTTTCATCAAAGCGATTTCAACACTATTTTAAATATCAAAAGTTCGTTTTCTCAAACCGATTTTCAATCTACTAGTATATACAAGCCTTTACTTCACTCGAATGAGAAATCGACTTAAACGGCTTAGTGAAACGGGTGGTATGAAACGCTTGCGTTCACTTCGTCGGTTAGCTCTTGGACTTGTTCGATTGAACCCTTTTTGTGACAATTTCCTAGTGAAGATTTACAGCTTGTTCGTAAATATTTAAGTTAAGCAAGTGGTTATGGGACATGAAGCTAAACTCATATATTTACTAGCTTGGTGTGATTGACACTTCCTTATGATCATGACGATCATTTTTGTGATTTAGACTAGCGATTGAGCGATGTCTCTTTGTCTACGTGGGAGACTATACCCCGATTATGTGATGTTTCGCCATCACATTTCCTACGGTCTTCGGGCCATTCCTGTGTGAAAATTTAATGGATAGCTTCCATGAGATATCATCTCGTCATGTGTTTACGCGTAGGTGAGTTTTCATGCTCCCATTCATGTGTTAGGCCTCCCCCCTTTATGTGTTTTCTGGATTTCTGATGATGATTTCTGGAATTTTGTGCTTCACCAATTTTCATGATTTTCATTGATATGATATCAGTTTTTGTGCATTGGTGAATTCATGTGTTATTGACTTGTTATGAATACAAGTTTAGGGTATGATACCCTATTTTATCTTTGAGAAGATTCTTGTGATATTGATTAATCTTTTGTTGATTATCATTTACATACTTATAGTAGTATGTCGCTATGGTTATTACATGTTCATGTCATGCCTTTTACTGTATACCATATCATCTGATATTTATAGTTAGACTGATCCGTTTATTATTTTCTTATAAATAATACTCGGGTCAGACCGAGATGTTACAGGTGCTTCTGCTTGACTTCTCTTCAGGATTATTCTGACTTTTGGCTAACTACCTAGATTAGTAGTTTTTGGATGTACACCTTTGAGATATAGACTCTATGTTGTGTACTTATTCTTTTGTATAGCACGTGATGCTATTCTTTTGTATTATCGTGGATCTTTCCGACCACTACTCTGATGTACACTTTCATGTGATATATATATTTATTCATATCTTCTTCCGCCTTTGTGATATGGATGTCTGTGACTGATTTATGTTATGATTATTTCTATGTTTGTTTCCGAAGATTATATATAGCCACCGTGTGATAGCTTTGTGTTTGTATCGGTATGTCGGATTTCCTCCTTAAAAGATATGCATTCTATTCTATCTGACGTATCGATGCTCGCACAAAGAAGTTACATGGATGGTCGCTCCTCCACAGTCTTATTCTCCGCGCTAATTGACAGCACTACATCGTAGTGTTCTTGGTTAGCGTGGGTATAGAGGTGGGGCGTCACACATTGCATATACTTTTTGTTTTCAGATCTGAAGTGACATAAAAAATGAAATGAGATGAGGAGTTTCTCATGTGAAAACCGAGCAAAATACACGGCCAAACAAAATAAATGAAGAGTTATGAAATTGAAAAGTCTAGAAATTGAAAAGCCATAGGAAAAGGAAGAGTCTTTGTCTCTTCAATTTTCCATTTTTTTTAAAACAAATAAAACAAAATAATTTCAGCAAATACTTTTTAAAAACCGAAACAAAGTGAAATAAAATGAAAATAAATAAATAAATTTAAAGAAAATAGAAAAAGAATTAAAGAAATTGCTTAAAATTGGAAACAGGGTTCAAAATTACAATTAAATCACCATTGGCTTTGGAAAAATATCTACTTCATTTTAAAAAATGTTCTAAAGCAAAACTTTGAAATAAATAATTCATTTATCATTTCTAAAGTGACATAAATAATTTAAATTTAGAGAAAATAGAAAAAGAATAAAGAAATAGTTTATTTAATTTAAACAAGGCTTAAAATTACAAATAAAACATTACTTGCTTTATAAAATTTCTATTTCACTTTAAAACAAATAAAAAGTCAAATAAGTCAAATAAATGATGAACAAAATAAAGTGGAGATTAAATAAAATAAGGTCTTAAGGAGATAGAGGAATAAATAAAGAATTTCTTTAATAAATTGAAACTGGAGATTAAAAATTGTGAACCAAATATAACTGACACTGGAAAATGTCAATTACACTTTTTAAAATGTTTAAAAACCAAAATATATACATAACATGTTATTTTACCCATATAAATATAAATTATAACATTACATGACCAAATAAAATATTATTATATAATTTAAAATAAACAATTTTGTTAAATACAGCAAATTACACACAATATTTAAAAGGGCATAACTTTCACATTATAAATCAGATTTCAACGAAACGAAAAGCAGTATTCTTGAAATTTTATTTACTTTCATAATAAAAGATAAAATTCAAAATTCCATCATTTTATATTTTTAAATTAAAAGTCAAAGTTTGACCATATTGACCAAAATTCACATTTCTGGAAAATATCTTATTTATTCATGTTTGAAATTATAATTCGCATTCAAAACACAAAATAACAAATTTATCTAATTTAATAAAATAAAGTTTTTAAATCAGGAAATTAAATTAAACTAATTAAAATATAAAATTAAAATAATCACAAAATACAGGGTTGTTACATTCTCTAACCTATGTTGTAATGAGGAGAGAGTCAGAACCGCAAGTGTTTGAAGAATAGAAATCTCAACCCTTACTATTTCTGTACTTGGGCAATATAATTAAAATAAGAATATGTCTTATTTACTTAAACCATTTAGTACTTCATATAAGGAAAATAGGTGGGTCCTCAAACAACCACAATACCTTCCATTTCCAAAGCAAGATTCTAAATCCCATAACCCATAACAAACATCACAAATGTCTAACAATGCATGAGACAGTACCTAAGCCACTTAATACCTTTTATTGAAAAATAGGTAGACTCTGACCATTTAAGACCTCAATTGAGGCAGACCCCATCATTTAATAGCTATTCCCAAGGCAGACTCCTCAAAGGTGACTATCTAGCTAATATCGCATGGAATCTCTTGTGCCTCTTAATACTTCTTTATGGAAAAGTGGACTCTTAATTAGTTAGTTAATTATGTCGAAGCGGACCCCTATCGAGATACCACCTATCGTGCCTAATGACTAACCCCTTGGCCATTTATTTCTTCATTTGAGGATAAGAGGTGGGCCCCCCAACAAACACTTAATACCTCAAGATCCTAAAGCAGACCCTTCGTATTATACCCATACTCATAATGACGTCTCACATTAGTCCGACTATTCGTGAGAACTGGTAGCTAGTTAGCTGGACAGATTTACCCTACAGAATTTGGGACTAACCTCTCGTTATTATAAATACTTATCATCATGTCTCACACCAGTCCCAAAGTCACACTACTAGCAGCCAGATTAGTTGGGCATGATTCTATATGCCTTTTGACCGATCTCGCAACCTTATGACTTAGCCAAAATTTCAATACTCTATATATATAATACTCATCTCACTGTTTCATAATTAAGGCCTTATAAGAAATATTCCTTATTACGCCTTAAAATATTAATTACTTTCCAAAGGGGGATCTAATTACAATTATTACCTAATTAAATACGCAATTATACGTTATAATTATATGTTTATTATGCTTACAAATATATAAATAAATACACACTTATTATTCTATGCGAGTGGAGATTACATCCTAACTAATGGTAAATGTCAATGCCATCTTCGTTCAAGCTCCATTTTCAGCATATTATATAAGGAAATTGATCAGAATTCCACAAACACAACGGCATAACTTTCATGGTCAAATTCCAACTTTTATAAAATTTCCATTTTTATCACTACCTTATTTAATTGCATTTCTCTTAATTTACTTATCCAATTAGGATTGATTTTACGGGATGTTACACAAATCATCTAGTCTTCCTTTATTCCATCTTCAAGCTTTGATTTGTTTGGTTCCGAGCACTTTTGCCTTAGGAATGAGGTTGTTGCAGAGAAGTTCTAACACGTATAGTAATTGTCCTTTCTACTGAGCTTTTTGGAGTTGTCCAACTACTTCTCTAGAAATGAGCTTCAGGCCATCCACTTTAGCTAAACATCCATTGATCATCACTCTAGAAGTCATGAATGTGCATAAAAATGACCAGTACCGACTGCTTTTCATATCGGCATCGATCTCTTTTCCTTATTGCAATTAACTTCAAACTTCCTGTAGCCTTTTCCATCACCATTCCACACTTGTCTCTATGTCTTTGAAATAATTTCTTCACCATTCTGAAGTCGATTCTATATGTTTGAGTCTGTTCGAGGATTGTGGAAAATTTGGTTGTAATACCAATCCACTACGAACACTAAGACTAAAAAACTCAACAAAAAACATGAGTCCTGCATACATGTATGTATATAATATAAAGAATGTATGTGTGTGTGTGTGTATGTATGTGTGTGTGTTTGTGTATGTGAGTTAAGCAAAAGGAGAACGCAAAGTAAGACATGATTAGCTATACATCAAGAGTAAAATGTTCAAAGAGTTATCCTTATTAGAAGTATATACTCGATCACTGCTTAATGCCATGTTGTGTCTTCCACTATTATAAACAATTTGTTCCTTTAAGATATCAACACGAAAATCTCTAAAAAAACATTCTTAGCCGATTTATAACAAGGATTTGCCATCCAGTTATGAATGAACAATGTGATGGCGTAAATCAGATTATCGGTAAGAGTGTTAACAATATTAATCATTCTTTAGTTCCTTTCAAACCAAATATACAAACAAGTAATAGTAAAGATAGTATCAAGTAATATTCTAAACACTTTAACCCGTTGGAATCTAGGATTGTTCTAGTGGGTCACGGTCTATGCACTTAAAGCTCTTAATGATTCTTTAGCGATGAAGGTGCAAAAAATTATAGCGGGGATAAAGCTGGGATATAGCGAAAATAAGCGAAAGTGTAAAATGCTTCATTAGAATAAACCCAAATATTTAAAGTTAATTTATTCTCATTATCACATCATTTGTATACGAAAAAGAAATATTGTTTAATCTTATATAACAAAACCAAAGAATATAATGATTTATGCAGACTAGATTTGGTGACTACAATAGATTTCTAACTTATATTGAGCAATTATGTCTTAAAATTAAGTCTGTATCCAAACTTATTGATTTTCCTTAAAAGAGAACAAGTCAAATCAACCTTTGTATATTAATGTTGCTAAAAAAGGGCATTAAAATATCCTTATTTAGCTAGTGTAGTGGAAAATAGTGGGTCTTAAAGCGAATCTGCTATTTAACAGCGCTAAACTAAAATAGTGTAATGGTCGAAGAGCACTATGTGCTACATCGAGGATTTTGCCGGGTTTTAACTGCACAGGTTGCGGTTAGAGTCCATGGTGGTCATGTCAAAGTCAAAAATGGTAAGAACGTTTACGAGAATAGAATTATTTTAGGGACATTTATAGTATAGGTATGTTATTTTTTCTAAGTCTAAGTTGCAGAAAACACATTATTTTATCTATGAGTATATTCTTTTCTTTTTGAGAATTTAATTATACTTGATTTTTTATGTAGGATTAACCACATGTAGCACTTTGCTTTCGGAGGAGCATTAACTTTCCAAATAGATTTTAAAATAATTGGTATAGTCCTTGAGAAATTTAAAGCTTATACATCGAGTTTGAGGAGTAAATTTTACTATTATCTCAACACCAAATCTTAGTATCACTCGTGTTATCTAAGTTATAATATTCCAGCTTGGTACGAAATATGATAAATTAGGTTAAGGCAGTGCCTTCAAGGGCATGGTTGAATGTAAATTCCGTGGGAGTTCGTCGTGAGATCTAAAGACCTATGAAATTATGGCATGTTTGAAAATTACGAATATCGAATAGCCTTTGTACTCAACTCTAAAGGGTATAGCAAAAATTCAACTATTGTGCCATAGTGATGTTTTGTTACCTGAATGAACTATATTATTAGTCGTTAAAATATTAAAAAAAAATGGGATGGATTTCCCAAAGTGGGACATGTTTTTAGAGTTAGACGTTATGCGGTGAAGGTGATAGGTTCTATCATATAATTGGTTTGATATAACTTCTTTCCATAATTACAGGAATTATCTCCACTTCAAATGACTTTTCTTCTAATTTTATCTATTTTACCAATGATCCATTTTGGGAAAAGATATAAAAATATCCAGTAAATCGGTAGAGTAGGTAGATAAAGTTAATATGGATGATTCTACCTGTTCTAGATAGAAATCTAGAGTTCCAATTTGAAAGTTCTCTGTTAAATTTATAAATTATTATTTGCCAATCTTCATTTTTAGCGTAGTAGGTTTAATCAAAATCCCTAATATTGTATAGGAAACTTCATGATTTTGTAATTAAGAGTATTAGCGATAATTTTTTCAACATTATCAACATCGTTAAAGAATAAAATAGAAGTATGGTCAAAATTAATCTTAACCCTGAAAGCATTTCAAAGCTATACAAAAAAAATTTAAGAGCTGTAATGTGAAAAGGCAAATAAAAGGTAAAAAATAATGGTGTCATCGGCCAATTGAAGAATCAGAAGAACATCACTAGTGATTTCATTACCGACACTGTCTAGAGCCTCATTTGTAATAGATAATTTTATGATCATAGAGAATACATCTGCTGATAGGTTTAATAATAAGGGTGATAAAGGACGTCTTGTCTAAGTCCACATTTAGATTGTATTTTATTTCCTAGAATCCATTGACCATTATTCTAGAATTCTCAGTTATAAACAAGGACATAATCTAAGCAACCCATCTAGAACTAAAACCCCTAACAAGTAATAAATCTTTAAGAAACGACCCACTTTCTTAGTTCTAGACCTTAAACTATCAGTTAAGACCTAAAATTCTTAAGTTTCATCGCACCCACTTTCTTATAGAGAAGGATTTCGTTACCGAAGTTAAATCTTCCTAATTGTAAATTACTATTATAAGACTAATTAAACATTTTGATTAATCATATTTCAAAACTTGCTAAAATTTCTATTAAAACATGGGAAATCCATCTGTCTAGGCGATTTATCGCTATGCATATTGTTAATACCCTTAAAGATCTCCTTTTCTAAGAATGAGATATCCAGGTCATATAATGTAACGACCCGTAAATTTTTAACTGTTTTAATAACGTATTTAACCGAATTGTGTGAAATTTTAAACAATAAAATTTTGAAATAAAAATTTAATATTTGAAATACGTCTAATTAGACATAGCAACTGGTAAATTTTCATCAGATAATTTGGAAGTTTATTTTCTAGTGTAATTTTATTCCAATTTATATCAGTCAAAATCGATGATAATAAAATGTTTTCCAAACCTGAATATTTTTATATAGAAAAATTGTAAATCATCTTCTGAGCAAGACGTCATATTTCGTTTCTCAAAATTTTGACTATTATTGCTCCGTCGATCTTATTTTCGATGAAATAGCAGCATTTTCGTTACCGATATCGACTTTTGATCGGATGATCGTACCACTGGTATCTGTATATCGTTTTGATCGTCTCGTCGTTCTGATCTCTATAGTATAATTGTTCGTATGTTTCGGAGTTCAGAAAATGGAGAAATCTATGGAACGAATTCCGTATCGGTTCCGCAATTTAACTTTTGGTTTTCCATGACCATTCAAATTTTCCACTATATAATTCCAACGGCCATTTGCATTTACCTTCTCTGAATTTATGTGTGTGACTTTCTCCATTCCCAATAACTAATATCTTTTGGGTACATTCATTTTTCTCTGGTTCCAATTACATTTTGGTTCGTTCGAAATTCCTTTTCATTTATTTCTCTCTATTGTTTTTCTACTAGATCATCACTTTTCCCCTGAAGCTAAAAAAACTAATCTTCTCAAATTGCCTTCCAGTCACTATCAACTCCTAGCCGATTAGCTGACCTCCACCACGAATCGTCTCCTCCCTCCGTGCTCTTTTCCTTCGGCCTTCACCTGCTTTTCTACGCAGAGCCCATCAACCACAAGCAGCCATTGCCGAACCATCCAAACCCAATACCTTCCCCGATTAACTTTTTCCCCTGAAGCAACTTAAGTCAACCCATAATCAGACACCTCCACCCGTGCTTCCTCCGCCTCTGCCATGCCTGCACTCCCCACCACTCTGTCCCCTCGACAGGAGCACCAGCGACCCACTAACGAACCACGGCCATGCTTCAACTCGCTTTCCTCCTCCTTTTCTATTGCCGAACAGCCACCACCTGCAGCTTCGTCCACACCCCGATAGCCTGCCTCCTTGCTTCATTGGGGCTGTCATTTGTTTTCACATGAGCATTTGCTTCCAATTTTTATATATATGAAGGTAATATATATTTTATAATATGCAAGTTATATTAATTATATATGTGGTGCCGTATATATGATGGTCATATATATATTTATATATGTTGTTGTACATTTCCTTTACATCGTTTTATATCGCGCATAGTATATATATATATATATAGAAGTGTACGTTGTATATTGTTTAAGTATAGAACACTATTTTAAGTATATATACATCTTGTTTACGTGTTTTATTTAAATGTATAGATAGTTTATAAGTTGCATTGATATTTTGTTTTGATATATTCTACATATATATAGTCTGCATAGTTTCTATATACTTCCATCTTTTTTTATAAGAGTTGTCTGCATATATATGGGAAGTTTGGTAGTTTATAATAAGTTTTATATATATACATCAGCTATATTAGTTTGGGCATTACCTGTGGAGATATATATAGAGTCTGTATATATAAACATATACAAAGTTATATTTTCATATTCACTGTTTTTCCCGTGGATATGCATACTTAACTATATGTTACTTATATATATATATATATTTATAGTCTATGTCGGTTATCTGTTTAAAATATGTTAGGTTGTATTAAAACAAATCGTGGTAATAATAAGATAAGTCAGTTATCCAATATAAAATGTTAGTTGTATATAAGGTTCGATAGGGTATATATGTTTTACAATTTGTTAGTTTATATATGATAAATGAGTTCTGTTATACATTGTATATAAGTGATTATTATAAGTTCTGTTTATATCCTGTACATATAATAAGAGGTATATATTTTTATATATTATATATTGTATATAAGTGATTATTTTGTTAGTTAACACATGTATAGGTTTATGTAAGTATATGTAAAAGAGTATTGTTTTATATTTTCTTTTTAACAGGCATATACATATATATTTAAAGCGTTATCCTATATATATGTATTACTAGTTTATATTATCTTTGGGTTTGGTTATATATTGATTGCATAGAATAGTCATATAGGTTGTGATATATGCAGTTGTCTGGGGAGATTTCGAAATGCATATATATGTATTCCAATCTGTATGTTTTATATAGAGTCTTATGCATAATATATTGGTACTTTGATGCATAAGTTATACAACCTGTTTGATTGTTTCTTTTATAAAATATATATATGATGTTGTTTGTATATAGGTTATATAAACTTATACATATAATCGGTTGAGTGCAGACGTATTACTAAAGCAAGTGTTATTATATATTAGTTTATATATATATAGTTAAAGTGTATATATTACATTTGTTTCATTTTACATTGTAGCTGTTATATAATTTTAGCAAAAATGGTTTAACAAGACAATGTGTATATGTTAGTAGATTTAAAACCAAGTCTGCATATCTGTTATAAATATTGAGTGTTCGCATATACTTTTGCCTGCATACATGATGTAGTGTCTGCATTTATATATATTGTTAATATATATGGTCTGTTTATATATTTGGACTAAGCAGGTATATATGTGCATTTTGCGGATTGGATTTGGGTAACTAGTATATTGATTTAAGTATTGTTTAAAAGAGAATTTACGTAGATTTTAAATAAGTGTTTTAAATTTAATATTGATTTTATTTATAACAATAATAATAATACATATATTTTCTGTCTCTATCAAAACTGATTTGATTTGTTTTATTAATTCCTATTTATCAGCTTTGATCGTCGAACTCATATCCATCGTGCTTTGTTCCGAAATTCGTGCTTGGATTCGTAACTCATCTTATTCTCGTCCATCTCTAGCCTCGAAAGGTGAGCAATCACTCACGATTTACGTTCTTATATATTAAATTTGATTTCAATTGAAACGACAATTGAAATATGCTGCTGTTAATTATTTACATTGATATATATATATGACATTATCTGTATCTGTTCACCTGTGACATCTGACACCATTATCTGTTATTTATATTGATGATATATGCCTGTTATATTATTATCATATCTGTTATCACTCTACAAGTTCCCTGTTAGTATAGAATTCACTATGGGTTGAAATGATACATACCTGAACGATCTGTAGAATAGGAGAAAATCGTTATGGGTTGAAATGATAAACCCAAGCGATTTTCATTGGATTGAAATTTGGGATTATAGGTTGAAAAGATATATACCCGTATATAATTTAAATTACGGATTGAAATGATAAATATCCGTATCACTTGACCATAGGGTAGAAAATTTTATACAGACACCGTTGGTCTATATATATAAATATTTTGAAATTGATTTCTATGGTTTTGAAAGGAAATATATGGTTTTAATAAATACTGATTTTAAAGATTTATTATAGTTGATTTAGTAAAGTTGATTTGAATCAATATAAAATATGTTTAAGTATTTATGTAAAATTTATATTTTCAAATATAGAGTTTATAATGTTTCAAGTTGAAAGGTAGATTTGAATTTGATTTGGAATTTTTAATTATTTAAGAATTATACTTAAATAAGTTGATTTGAAATCTATTATATTTGAAATTTTAAGATATGTTTTATAACTTGAATTTGATTAAAAGTGGCTTAAATGAATATTTCAAACTTATATAAATTTAAATGGGATAATTTTGTTTATAAAAATTTGTAAATTGAAGTTGTATATAGATGTATTGAAATGATTAAAGAAATATCTCAGAAACTAAATGTAATGAAATTAAATTGAGATATATATGGAATTATCAAATTTAGTTTTTGAAATGTGGAATATTTAAAGCTTTGAAATATATTGGAATTTAATGGTTTATTTTGTGTTTCAAATCTGTATTTGAAATCGTTATAATTCGAAATGATTTATTGAGAAATTGAATTGAGTTGAAATTTATGAATTGATATTGAATTAAGTTGAATTTGGAAGTTGAGTTAATTTGAATCGATTTGTGAATTTGTGGAAGCTATTTTATTTTATAAAGTATTTTTAAACTATATCTACAACTATTTATATTTTACTTTATAAATTATTTTAATATAAACTATTTTATATAAATCATTTTCAATATATATTATTTTATTATAAACTATTTTAACTTATAACTATTTTATATAAACTATTTTTATTTTATAAACTATTTTATTATATACACTAATTTTAATATCTAAACTGTTTAAGAGGAAAGTGTTATGAATTCCAAAATGTTATGATTTCAAACTATAGTTTCAAAGTGTTATGAATTTCAAAGTTTTGATTTCCAAAGTGTTTTTATTTTAAAAGACTTACGATTTCGAAAGCGATATAACTTTGGAAAGTGATATGATTTTGGAAATGGATTTATTTGAAGTGAAAATGATATCGTATGGATATGGTTTTGAAATGGCCATGATATTTCGGTTTTGAAATATAAACTATTTTGAAAGTTTATTAAATGACCAATCGGTGTAATAATTACGTAGTTATTAAAGAGTCCGGGATCGGTTAGGGACATACTCTCTGTCCAAACCGAAAACCACTTTAATAACTATTATATGCGGAGTGTGATCCAGAATGAAGTGGTTGGAATGATGACGTTGCTGGATTTGAAGAAAGAGAACGATAATGGATAGCCTTGACACTTGTGTCAAATTGGAAATGACTTAAACAGGAGCCATGCCGGGCCAGTGAGGTTAGCTACCTCTAGCGGACACACTTCTTTGTAAACTACTCATTACTTGTTTTTGATTGGTGCACACCCTTGAATTGGGAGTGTTGTTTCGCGGTGTTGCGATCGTTGCGGTGATGCGTTCTCACCAGTCTGGATCAAGCAAACGGTAGTTTCACTACCTTGGGTATTGCCTCATGTTCCTTATCATACCCGTATCCCTATGCGCGACCACTACGATTTGTTTTGTGTTATACCTATGGAGTACTCCTTGATAGCCCACTAGTTTACGGTGGATTTATAGTGCTGTATAGACTATGATGCTTATATAAAATGTGTTAAGGGGGATAATGGTAACGCCTTAACGCTATTTTGATACTTTATATTACTGATAGGCATTATCTACTTAGCGTACTCTACTACATAGTAGATAGTTTAACGGATCCTTGGAGGATGGTTATCCCAAACATCCTTTGAGTTACTTGTATTTTCAGTTGTTATTTCACTTGAGTTAGATTTATTGATATAAGAATGTTAATCCTGACTCGAGTGTTTTGTGTTTTGCTTTACGCTCGGGTCAGACTGAGTGTACCAGTTTTCGAGACTCACCTTTGGAGTTGGAGCTTCGCTTGGAGATCCAGCTATCTACCCAGCTTTCAGATATTCAGTTGATTCCAGTGATGTATTCTGATCTTGTATTTGACTATTGTATTCGAGACTTCTGTTGTATCTTGTTTAACTCTGTTATATATATAGTAGCTTCATGAACTACTATTCTTTTGTTTCCGCTGCACTATTGTTATATTACTCTATGTCTGTGATTTTGTGATTATTTATTTAGTGTATATGCTGAGTTTTGCCAATTTAGATTAACAATCTGATATTTTGAGCAATTCAAATCCGACATGTATGGATGCGAATGGTTGAAAATTCCGGGTCGTTACAGTTGGTATCAGAGCTTTGGCTCTAGGCAAAACTTAGCATATATAGTAAATTTAGTTATGGAATCACTTTCGTTCGAGCTTGAATTTATTATTTTGACTCAGTCTCCTTTGAATTTTGGAACGTTCCCCTTGGTTCCAAAAATCCATAAATTTGTTCTTGTCTCTTCCAATTCGTATTATTTTGACTCTGGAGTATTCCATAATTCCACTTCGAATGATCTCTATAATAACTCGGCGGTCTCGCCAATCTTCGAATGATTTATAAAGGGGTGAAACTCCTTTACAATAGGCATTGATTTATTGAAGATTTATGTATCCTCAGTTTACGATGCTATCTATCTCCTGTTATTCCCGAACTCTATCTCTTGGGTTCGAATGTTGATTTGCCTTAGAATTCTACATCGAACTTATTCTTGAAATCCCGGTTGACTCGGTTAAGGTTACCTGCGATTTATATAAATTTATCCATCTTCCAATTTGAAATTCAATCATCTCATCTCCCTATCGAGTCTATCTTTTAGTCGAATTCTATTTGATTAGAGTTCCTCTACCTTGAATCCCATCTTTGCTTTGAAATCCATTCTTGAATAATCGAGTGAGGGAGTTTATTTGTAAATTTTATAAAATGTTCTATATATATTGTGTTGTTTGAGTTGTTGATGTTGATTTGGGTTTTCGATCGATTCGTCTAATCTACGCTATCGATAGGATTTTCAAAACACTTGAGCAGAGCAAACTGACACAATATTGTTTTCAAATTTGGAAAATAAAATAATTTTGTGTGATTAAATTATATATAAGTAAATTTTCTAAATTGTTAAATGAATGGGTCAACAAAATGGTAATATTTGATTTTATTTAATGTTTTGTAAACCATTGACTATTCCAATATGATAAATAAATGAAATTATAAAACATGGTTTAAATTTTTAATTAGGAATTAAAATGGATTTAAATTAGAATTTGAGAATTTAATTTCCGGTGATTTCAAACTTTGATTTGAGAGTTTTAAAGTGTATAGTATTTAAAATATTTTCAAATAGAAATCATTTCAAAGAATTTAAAATGTTTAAAATCAGTACTCTCCTATTTTGTCGCTGGGAAATAATTTCGGTGATGACTGCAGCATCATCGACATTCATTTTCGAGTTTCGAAGTGGAGAGACCATTCAGTAGCTTTGCTACAATTTTGTTTTGAAAATGAATTGATTTGAATTTCTAAAGTATGATTTGATTTATATATATATATATGATTAAAAATTATATTTCATATATATAGTATATATATTTATCTCTAAACTGTTTAAAATTAATCGGAAATTTAAAAATTCTTAAATTTATGATTTATAGATGATTTCAGTTATAAAATGAAGCCAAATTTGGAATAGATATTTAAATTTGAAATAATTGAATTGGAAAATTTTATTTGTATAATACTCAATTACATTCTAATACAACTTACCTAAATCATTCAAAAGTTGAATATGTAATTGGATGATATACAATATAAAATGACTTTTATAAATAGAATTTGAGTGGTTATAATAAAGGTTATACACTTAAATTTTAGTTATAAAAATTAATTGAAATAAATAGAATAATAAGTTAATTGAATAATAGATGAGACAAATAAATTTGTTTTGAAGGAATTAATAAATTGAAATTAGATCAACTTATGGAAATACCTTGAATTTAAAATCAATTAATGAATATAAATTAATTTAAATTGAAATTTATATGGTTTAAATTAATTTATATGGTTTAAATATATGTGATAAGATATATTAAGTGGAACAAATTTAATAATAATTTGGAATAAAAGAATTAAATTTGTTGAATAAAATATGAGTATATTAAATGATTATACAAATTGATGATTTAGAAATTGTTAGTTGAGGATGACTAGATAATAAGATAATGAATTTAGAAATAGATTGATTGATTTAACTTAAGTGAAACTAAGTGGATTAAACCAAATTGTTAAATATCGATTAATTAAATTGAAATTTATATGGTTTAAATTAATTATTTTCTTTTGTATTTCAATCTATTTTCTTTCTGGTTGTTTCTATTCTCCTACCTCCTTCCTTTTCGGTGATGAAAGTTTTGAGTGGGGGAGAGTGTAACGACCTGTAAATTTTTAACTGTTTTAATAACGTATTTAACTGAATTGTGTGAAATTTTAAATAATAAAATTTTGAAATAAAAATTTAATATTTGAAATACGTCTAATTAGACATAGCAACTGGTAAATTTTCATCAGATAATTTGGAAGTTTATTTTCTAGTGTAATTTTATTCCAATTTATATCAGTCAAAATCGATGATAATAAAATGTTTTCCAAACCTAAATATTTTTATATAGAAAATTGTAAATCATCTTCTGAGTAAGACGTCATATTTCATTTCTCAAAATTTTGACTGTTATTGCTCCGTCGATCTTATTTTCGATGAAATAGCAGCATTTTCGGTACCGATATCGACTTTTGATCGGATGATCGTACCACTGGTATCTGTATACCATTTTGATCGTCTCGTCGTGCTGATCTCTATAGTATAATTGTTCGTATGTTTTGGAGTTCGGAAAATGGCGAAATCTATGGAACGAATTCCGTATCAGTTCCGCAATTTAACTTTTGATTTTCCGTGACCATTCAAATTTCCCACTATATAATTCCAACGGCCATTTGCATTTACCTTCTCTGAATTTATATGTGTGACTTTCTCCATTCCCAATAACTAATATCTTTTGGGTACATTCATTTTTCTCTGGTTCCAATTACATTTTGGTTCGTTCGAAATTCCTTTTCATTTATTTCTCTCAATTGTTTTTCTACTAGATCGTCACTTTTCCCCTGAAGCTAAAAAACTCATCTTCTCAAATTGCCTTCCAGTCACTATCAACCCCTAGCTGATTAGCTGACCTCCACCATGAATCGTCTCCTCCCTCCATGCTCTTTTCCTTCGGCCTTCACCTACTTTGCTACGCCAAGCCCATCAACCACAAGCAGCCATTGTCGAACCATCCAAACCCAATACCTTCCACGATTAACTTTTTCCCCTGAAGCAACTTACGTCAACCCATAATCAGACACCTCCGCCCGTGCTTCCTCCGCCTCTGCCACGCCTGCACTCCCCACCACTCTGTCCCCTCGACAGGAGCACCAGCGACCCACTAACGAACCACGGCCATGCCTCAACTCGCCTTCCTCCTCCTTTTCTGTTGCCGAACAGCCACCACCTGTAGCTTCGTCCACACCCCGATAGCCTGCCTCCTTGCTTCATTGGGGCTGTCATTTGTTTTCACATGAGCATTTGCTTCCAATTTTTATATATACGTAGGTACTATATATTTTATAATATGCAAGTTATATTAATTATATATGTGGTGTCGTATATATGATGGTCATATATATGTTTATATATGTTGTTGTACAGTTCCTTTACATCGTTTTATATCGCGCATAGTATATATATACATACAAGCGTACGTTGTATATTGTTTAAGTATAGAACACTATTTTAAGTATATATACATCTTGTTTACGTGTTTTATTTAAATGTATAGATAGTTTATAAGTTGCATTGATATTTTGTTTTGATATAATCTACATATATATAGTCTGCATAGTTTCTATGTACTTTCATCTTTTTTTATATGAGTTGTTTGCATATATATGGGAAGTTTGGCAGTTTATAATAAGTTTTATATATATACATCAGCTATATTAGTTTGGGCATTACCTGTGGAGATATATATAGAGTCTGTATATATAAACATATACAAAGTTATATTTTCATATTCACTATTTTTCCCGTGGATATGCATACTTAACTATATGTTACTTACTTATATATATATAGTCTATGTCAGTTATCTGTTTAAAATATGTTAGGTTGTATTAAAACAAATCGTGGTAATAATAAGATAGGTCAGTTATCCAATATAAAATGTTAGTTGTATATAAGGTTCAACAGGGTATATATGTTTTACAATTTGTTAGTTTATATATGATAAATGAGTTTTGTTTATACATTGTATATAAGTGATTATTATAATTTCTGTTTATATCCTGTACATATAATAAGAGGTATATATTTTTATATATTATATATTGTATATAAGTGATTATTTTGTTAGTTAACACACGTATAGGTTTATGTAAGTATATGTAAAAGAGTATTGTTTTATATTTTCTTTTTAACATGCATATACATATATATTTAAAGCGTTATCCTATATATATGTATTACTAGTTTATATTATCTTTGGGTTTGGTTATATACTGATTGCATAGAATAGTCATATAGGCTGTGATATATGCAGTTGTCTGGGAGATTTCGAAATGCATATATATGTATTCCAATCTGTACGTTTTATATAGAGTCTTATGCATAATATATTGGTACTTTGATGCATAAGTTATACAACCTGTTTGATTGTTTCTTTTATAAAATATATACATGATGTTGTTTGTATATAGGTTATATAAACTTATACATATAATCGGTTGAGTGCAGACGTATTACTAAAGCAAGTGTTATTATATATTAGTTTATATATATAGTTAAAGTATATATATTACATTTGTTTCATTTTACATTAGCTGTTATATAATTTTAGCAAAACTGGTTTAACAAGACAATGTGTATATGTTAGTAGATTTAAAACCAAGTCTGCAGATCTGTTATAAATATTGAGTGTTCGCATATACTTTTGCCTGCATACATGATGTAGTGTCTGCATTTATATATATTGTTAATATATATGGTCTGTTTATATATTTGGAGTAAGCAGGTATATATGTGCATTTAGCGGATTGGATTTGGGTAACTAGTATATTGATTTAAGTATTGTTTAAAAGAGAATTTACGTAGATTTTAAATAAGTGTTTTAAATTTAATATTGATTTTATTTATAACAATAATAATAATACATATATTTTCTGTCTCTATCAAAACTGATTTGATTTGTTTTATTAATTCCTATTTATCAGCTTTGATCGTCGAACTCATATCCATCGTGCTTTGTTCCGAAATTCGTGCTTGGATTCGTAACTCATCTTATTCTCGTCCATCTCTAGCCTCGAAAGGTGAGCAATCACTCACGATTTACGTTCTTATATATTAAATTTGATTTCAATTGAAACGACAATTGAAATATGCTGCTGTTAATTATTTACATTGATATATATATGACATTATCTGTATCTGTTCACCTGTGACATCTGACACCATTATCTGTTATTTATATTGATGATATATGCCTGTTATATTATTATCATATCTGTTATCACTCTGCAAGTTCCCTATTAGTATAGAATTCACTATGGGTTGAAATGATACATACCTGAACGATCTGTAGAATAGGAGAAAATCGTTATGGGTTGAAATGATAAACCCTAGCGATTTTCATTGGATTGAAATTTGGGATTACAGGTTGAAAAGATATATACCCGTATATAATTTAAATTACGGATTGAAATGATAAATATCCGTATCACTTGACCATAGGGTAGAAAATTTTATACAAACACCGTTGGTCTATATATATAAATATTTTGAAATTGATTTCTATGGTTTTAAAAGGAAATATATGGTTTTAATAAATATTGATTTTAAAGATTTATTATAGTTGATTTAGTAAAGTTGATTTGAATCAATATAAAATATGTTTAAGTATTTATGTAAAATTTATATTTTCAAATATAGAGTTTATAATGATTCAGGTTGAAAGGTAGATTTGAATTTGATTTGGAATTTTTAATTATTTAAGAATTATACTTAAATAAGTTGATTTGAAATCTATTAAATTTGAAATTTTAAGATATGTTTTATAACTTGAATTTGATTAAAAGTGGCTTAAATGAATATTTCAAACTTATATAAATTTAAATGGGATAATTTTGTTTATAAAAATTTGTAAATTGAAGTTGTATATAGATGTATTGAAATGATTAAAGAAATATCTCAAAAACTAAATGTAATGAAATTAAATTGAGATATATATATGGAATTATCAAATTTAGTTTTTGAAATGTGGAATATTTAAAGCTTTGAAATATATTGGAATTTAATGGTTTATTTTGTGTTTCAAATCTGTATTTGAAATCGTTATAATTCGAAATGATTTATTGAGAAATTGAATTGAGTTGAAATTTATGAATTGAGATTGAATTAAGTTGAATTTGGAAGTTGAGTTAATTTGAATCGATTTGTGAATTTGTGGAAGCTATTTTATTTTATAAAGTATTTTTAAACTATATCTACAACTATTTATATTTTACTTTATAAATTATTTTAATATAAACTATTTTATATAAATCATTTTCACTATATATTATTTTATTATAAACTATTTTAACTTATAACTATTTTATATAAACTATTTTTATTTTATAAACTATTTTATTATATACACTAATTTTAATATCTAAACTGTTTAAGAGGAAAGTGTTGTGAATTCCAAAATGTTATGATTTTAAAATATAGTTTCAAAGTGTTATGAATTTCAAAGTTTTGATTTCCAAAGTGTTTTGATTTTAAAAGACTTACGATTTCGAAAGCGATATAACTTTGGAAAGTGATATGATTTTGGAAATGGATTTATTTGAGTGAAAATGATATTGTATGGATATGGTTTTGAAATGGCAATGATATTACGGTTTTGAAATATAAACTATTTTGAAAGTTTATTAAATGACCAATCGGTGTAATAATTACGTAGTTATTGAAGAGTCCAGGATCGGTTAAGGACATACTCTCTGTCCAAACCGAAAACCAGTTTAATAACTATTATATGTGGAGTGTGATCCAGAATGAAGTGGTTGGAATGATGACGTTGCTGGATTTGAAGAAAGAGAACGATAATGGATAGCCTTGACACTTGTGTCAAATTGGAAATGACTTAAACAGGAGTTGTGCCGGGCCAGTGAGGTTAGCTACCTCTAGCGGACACACTTCTTCGTAAACTACTCATTACTTATTTTTGATTGGTGCACACCCTTGAATTGGGAGTGTTGTTTCGCGGTGTTGCGATCGTTGCGGCGATGCGTTCTCACCAGTCCGGATCAGGCAAACGGTAGTTTCACTACCTTGGTATTGCCTCATGTGCCTTGTCATACTCGTGTCCCTATGCGCGACCACTATGATTTGTTTTGTGTTATACCTATGGAGTACTCCCTGATAGCCCACTAGTTTATGGTGGAGTTTACAGTGCTGTATAGACTATGACGCTTATATAAAATGTGTTAAGGGGGATAATGGTAACGCCTTAATGCTATTTTGATACTTTATATTACTGATAGGCATTATCTACTTAGCGTACACTACTACATAGTAGATAGTTTAACAAATCCTTGGAGGATGGTTATCCCAAACATCCTTTGAGTTACTTGTATTTTCAGTTGGTATTTCACTTTAGTTAGATTTATTGATATAAGAACGTTAATCCTGACTCGAGTGTTTTGTGTTTTGCTTTACGCTCGGGTCAGACTGAGTGTACTAGTATTCGAGACTCGCCTTTGGAGTTGGAGCTTCGCTTGGAGATCCAGCTATCTACCCAGCTTTCAGATATTCGGTTGATTCCAGTGATGTATTCTGATCTTGTATTTGACTATTGTATTTGAGACTTCTGTTGTATCTTGTTTAACTCTGTTATATATATATAGTAGCTTCATGAACTACTATTCTTTTGTTTCCGCTGCACTATTGTTATATTACTCTGTGTCTGTGATTTTGTGATTATTTATTTACTGTATATGCTGAGTTTTGCCAATTTAAATTAACAATCTGATATTTTGAGCAATTCAAATCCGACATGTATGGATGTGAATGGTTGAAAATTCCGGGTCGTTACATCTAAAGCAATTCTTAACATGATATAAAATCTTCCACCTAGATGTAATTCTACGACCCATGTTAGTTCTAGAAATATTGTTGTATCAGTTGGTGAATGCATTATCGTGTTGGCGAACGCATTATTGCGTTCATTTTGATCAAAAATTTCCATATTATTAATAGTAAAGATTTTATGGTATACTAAGCTTACAACCATTGATTATTTTATGAAAAAAAACTTGGTACTTTTGTCTTTTTCATTCATCTATTGGACCCAAAACCAAAACCTTCGTTTTCATATTATTTCCTCTTGCATGGTTACTTTACCTAGTTCTTCTTTAAGATTTAAAAGTATATTTTGTTCTAAAGAGTTTAAGGCTCTAGCTTCTTCTAATTTACTTAATTTAAAATTTTCTGGAAGTTATCTTCCTTTTTTAGTTCTAATGTTGCCAAAAACATCTTTATTCCATTTTTTAAGAACTAATTTTAGTTCCCCAACTTTATTAACAAAATCTTTGGCTATATTTCCAAAATATGTAGTATTATTGTTACTCATAGAAGTCATCTACTTGTAACTAGATTAGTAAAATTAGTTTCTAAGAGAACAAAAATTTCAAATCTAAATGTACTATGAATTAAGTGGCGGTTCTTGCAAAATAGAACAGTAGAACATTGATCGAAATGCATAGTTGGAAGCTCATTAACATGCATAATGAGGAATGTTGGAAATGGGAGTGTCTACAACACAACGTTGGATCTTAAGGCTGTTCAGACACTAGAAGTGGTGAAATATGTATTAACTACTTACTTATGAATATAAAACTATATTTACTCAAATTGCAAACAGAAAGAAGTAATCACAGAATAAGTAAGTAATAAAGTAAAATGTAGTAATGTAAATAACACCCTAATTTTTATACTCGTTCGGATTAACCAATCCTACATCCAGTCCTGCACTCTATCGTGCAGAATTCCACTATAATCGCTTGCTTTCCACAGGTGGCAAGAACACCTTTACAATCTTGGTTTCATGGGCTACAAGACACACCCTCTTGATTTTACAGGCTATAAGAACACCTTCTCCTTATCACCAACAACAAGCTATGGCAAATAGTCATATCTTTAATACAGATTCTTGCAGATTCGGTACAATGATCCTATAGACCTCCAATGGCAATATATCTTTGAATTCTTTGAGGAATATGATGAAATCAGAGAGAGAATGATGTGAATTCAAGTACAACTCTTTGATATTGTGTGGTTTGAAAATCAGTGAAGAATTGGAGTGAAATAGTATAGATTTGCAAGGAGATTGGAAGAGTATGCAATGGATTTCTTTTGCAAATGTTTGGAGAAGAAGGAGTAAGAGAAAATAAGAATTCTTGGTATTAAAATCCGTTTTCAGAGGCCTTTATATAGTGGTTAAAGAGACGTGTCTTTTGGTGAAGAGGTGGAGGGAAATGTCTCTTCATTTAAAATTTGAAATTCTGAAAAACGACTAGCATGTCGACATCCTAGGTACCCCCATGTCGACATGGTGTGTTGCAAAATGAACAGCAAACTAATAAGTGTTGCAAATTTTCAGCATTTCAAATTACCTTATATTTGTGGATTTTTGTGATTCGACTGAGGTCAATGATTGATGATCTTCAAGTATAATTGCCTTGAGATCTTTAACAATATATTCTAAGGTTCAACCAACTCCTCATCACTTCAAACACCTTTATCCTTCAGCATTCTTCTCTAATTGGGTTTTGTTCTTCAATTGCTCTTATTAACCTTCTTCTATAATTCATTTGCTTCCACTATATTCTTGTTTATCTCTGTAAATGTCTCCATAATATATCTGATATGACTGCATAACTCGGAGATACGTTAGTAGTAATATTTATGCGATTGTTGTTATCAAAATCAATACCTAGGGTATTAACAATCTCCCTCTTCTTGATGATGACAACCATATAAATATTTGAGAGATAAAATATAATACTTTTATATTTGACTCCCTGTAACTCTATGCACTCCCCTTATCATTTTGCCTAGTATATTTATACCTTTTCTCCCACTTTGTTACCAACAAAAAGGGCGAAAAAGAGTCGCTTAAATCACTACTAGACAATATGTAGAGTTTGTATATACAGATAAATGCATGTAAATAAAACACATGAGGAGAAACCAAATCAATTCAAAACATGAAATAAACTTATCAAATAATAAGATGAGTTTTAGAGTTACCGATGTAACATCCCGTATATTTGGACCATTTAAATTGACAATAATCCACACTTGTCAACTTAAATAATACAAAACACAGAACATTATGGGATTATAAGTACATAAATGTAAATGAGAATCAATACAACATCACAGACTCAGAACAGTCACAGAATAATGCAGCGGAAAATACATCGTCATAATAGTAGTTCATGAAGCTACTACAGAGAATACAACAATGTCTCAACATAAAGCGACTGAAAAGAGATACAAGATGTCCAATACATAAGTACATCGAATACTGAAAATAAAATGATATAGATAAAAGCTAAGCCTTCAGCATCTTCGACCAACCTTGACCAGCAACGGAATATCTTCAGACTGACCCGAGCATATGCAAAAGAAACACTCGAGTCAGGACTCAAAATCTTATACAGGATAATCAATGCATATAATAAAGTCCATAACTCAAAGGTGAATATAAACATCATTTAGGGATCGATAAACTACCTACAGAATACGCTAAATAGATAATGTCTAATCCATAAAGTAAGATATCAAAGTAGGGTTAAGCAGGGCCCATACACCTCTTAACCTGTTTATTCCCAAAAGCATATACAAGACCGTAGTTTCCCCAAAACCGGAAGTCACCAGAGGGCAATCCATATACTAAAGGTACAAATCAAAATCGTAGTGGTCTCGAATAGGATAATCAGTATGACAAGGTACATGAGGCGATACCAACTAGGATACTAGTAGTTGCGTGATCCGGACTGATGTTGGGCATAGCAGCTACTATCCCAACACCGCGAAACAACACTCCCAATCAAGGGGTGCACCCAAATCGAATCACAAAAGTAATAGATAAGGTATCGAAGAAGTGTGTCCGCTAGAGGTAGCGAGCCTCAATGGCCCGGCGCGGCTCCTGTTTTAGTCATGTCAGGGGTCATCCAAAATCGTTCTCTTTCTTCAGTCAACGCGTTCATCAAAACCATCCACTTCATTCTGGATCAACACTTCGCGTATATTAGTTATTAAAGTGGTTTTCGGTATCGACAGAGAGTATGTCCATAATCCGATCCCGGACTCTTTAATAACTACGTATTAATTACCCAACAGTCAACTTTTTATTAAAGTTAAAAACAAATCAGATCCAAAGGTCAAGTTGCAAATTTGACTTCCAAATTTGATATTTCAAAATTCGATTCGTTTTAATTACAAAATCATATTCCGAAAAGAAATTCTAGTTCAGGCCCTTTAGTTATCAAATTTAAGTATTCATGTTAAATCAACATTTCACTTATTAAATCAACTCAAATTTATGGATTACATGAAATAGTCAATCTTAGTTCAGCTAATTAAATCAAGTTTTATTCTTTAAATCCGTATTTACATTCCTAGGTTCATTACTATATCAATTTCATTTACTACATTCATTTTGTCAAAACTTCGTTTATTTATTTATCAAAACTCGAAATTAAATCACTTTATCTTCTAACCTATTTACTTCTTAAATCCCATTTCGATTAACTTTGTCAAAACACTTTGTTTACTCAAATAAATTTACAAATCCGTTTCAATTTATTACATTAATTCGTTCTCATTTATTTCAATTAAATTCATTTCTTTATTCCCACAAATCTAATTTATTTAATTCGATAAAATCCATTTTATTTATTTCAAAACAATTTCATTTATTCAATTCAATAAAATCATTTTATTTATTTCAACAAATTTATTTATTCAATTCAATAAAATCATTTTATTCATTTCAACAAATTTATTTATTCAATTCAATAAAATCATTTTATTTATTTCAAACAAATTTATTTATATTTACGTTACCAAATTACAATACATTTTTCTAAGTTCATTCCATAATTCCAAATAAGTCTCAATTTCAAAACGTTATTTGTTGACCGTTCGGTTTCTTATTTTAATTATCTATCCTAGGCCAATTCATTCAATTGGGTATTTATCATTTCAACCCGATTCTATTTAAATTCAAAATCAAACATACAAAGGGAACTTGCAGTGTGATAGCAGGGATGGTGTCAAAGTAAATAAACAAGCAATAGCATCCATTTGCAACAATTCAACAATTCAAATAATCCCGAAATAATCGTATTAATTCGCGTTTGTTATTTACGCCAATTAATATAATTATTTCTAGAATCTACACTATCATTTCATGTAGATTAAAGATTATAACATTTCAGTTTCACTTGGTCGTTCAATTTCAATTACAACGGTTAATTCAATACGTTCAATAGTCCGAAGTGACATTTATCAATTCTACGTGTCAAGCAATTTAAAGGGTCAATTTAATTATTCAATATTCATCATATAAGGGGTCAAGTTTAACATATGTCATTCAAAATTTCTACATCTATTCTATATCAAATTCAGTTCAATTTATTACCAGTTACAATAACAACAAATTTAATATCACATAGCAAATTTGGTGTCATACTATTTAACATACTACTTCAATTCAATTTTTAACATTCAATTCATTTAACGTCCAATTTAACATTCATAACATCCAACATCTAATTATCATAGTATAATAGATCTTTGAGTCGTGAATAGAAAATATTCACCTTGCGTGGTTAGAGATTTGACGACGAAGCACGAAGATGAATAGATAAGAGGCACTAACAAGTACGACAAAAGGCGAACACAAACTGCAATCAAACAACAATTAAATTTTACAATCTTGTTCAATACAATATATATTTCAAATATAATCATACCAAACAAAGAACTAGATCGAATCGTCAAGCTGAGTGGAAGCCTAAATCTCCGAAGCAGTAGCTGGAACAAACACAGTAAAACACTGTATGTGAGCAACTAGAATTTTAAAAATTTACACTGCTATGAAATATACAGTTTCATATATAGACTTATATATGAACGGAAATGCCACGGAATTCAGTTGTGGCCAAGGCGAGGCGGACGTGAGCAGTGCTGGCTGGACTCGGGTGATGGCTGGTTGAACAAAGCGGACTGGGCGTGGGTTGCAGAGCGCTGGGCAGAGCGGTAGGGGATGGGCAGGCGGGCTGGTGGGAGGCAGTGGGCTGGATGCGAGCGAGTGGGTCTGGCAGGCGGAGGTCAGGGGACGGGGTGGCTCGTTGGCGGAGGACTGGGAAAGGGGACAGAGGGAATGGGAAGTGGGCGGTGGCTGGGACTGGGCGAAGGCGGAGGCAGGCGGGGTGGGAACTGGGCAGGCGGAGGAAGGGTGGTAGCTGGCGATGGCAGGGCTGGACTTGGCTGGGACGAGGGCAGGCGAAGGGGCTGGGGTGGGTGCGGCGGTTCGTACTGTGGCCTGGGCTGGACTTGGCTGGGACGAGGCAGGCGAAGGGGCTGGGGTGGGTGCGGCGGTTCGTACTGTGGCCTGGGCTGGGCGGCGGAGGGGGTCTGGGACGTGGCTGGAGGCGGAGGACGGGTGGTGGCAGGGCTGGTGAAGGCGAGTGGGGCAGTGGCAGCGGAACTGGGCAGGGCTGACTGGGTGCAAGCGCGTGCAGGCGGGTGGTGGCACGGAGGGCGGAGACTGGTGGTGGAGGATTGGGCTGTTGGGAGGTGGTAGATTTGCAGTGGGTTTCTTTGCAAAGGAAATAAATAGAAATAAAAAAAAAGAACACATAATAAAAGAGGAAGAAGGAGGTATGAACGAACCAGAGGAATGAAATGCTAAACAGTGAATTATGAATTGAAGCCTGGTTTATACGCAATAGTACAGAATTGAAAAGTCTTTAATTGATTGTATTGGTACACTAAAAGACTGTTGGAGTTTCAAGGAGTAATTACTGATCAGGAGATGCCTCGAATTCCACTCCCCAGTGAAGCCTAATAGACACAAGTTTAATAGTGTAACGGACAGGTTTCAAACCGTTAACAATTTGTAACTTTTAACTCCGAACTCCGAATGATGCAAACGAATATACCATTTTGATCAGCGCGACGAGGCGAACGCAATGGTATAAAGATATCAGTGGTACAATTTAATTATAAAATTCGAAATTTTTCATTGTGAAAAATGCAGCAAAATCACCGAAGATTAAGATCGACGGAGCTGAAGATGTCCGAAATTTGAAAAACGAAAAATGACGTCTTTGTCAGAAGATGGTTTAGAATTTTTTTTCCATGTAAAAATATTCAAGTTCGGCAGATAAAATTTTCACGTTTAAAATGAACTGATATGTAATTAAACGCGAACAAATCTTACTTCAGTATTTCTCAACGAAATTTGGCGTACGCCTATGTTTATCAAGACGTATTCCAAATGTGAAGTTTGGATAGCAACGGAAATTGTTTGTGAAAATTTGAATTTCCACAGCAAATAACGATTTTAAAAAAATTTAAACTGGGTCTGAATTTCAGGGTCGTTACATTCTCCCCTACTCAAAACTTTTCGTCCTCGAAAAGGAACGAGATACTGAGTAGAAGAATAGATAGAAAACATATGATGGATAAAGAATAGGTTATCAACAAAGATAGATTGAAAATAGAATTTACCTCCAACAAACAATTCTGGATTAGAAATCCGGATACTCTCCTCTGTTTCCCAAGTGCAGTCTTGGTCATCGGGACTCCACTGGACTTTGACTAGGTTAACGGACTTTCTTCTGAGCTGCCTAGTACTTCTATCGACTATACGAAGTGGTCTCCTTTCGATAGTCAAATCTGGCTGAATATTCACCTCTTCTAACTGAGCAGTAGGAATAGCCATAGATGGATCGTGCATGACTTTCCGAAGATGTGAAACATGGAAAACGTTATGCACGCCCTCAAATTTCTCTGGTAAGGCAACTCTATAAGCAAGTGTACCAATCCTCTCGGTGATAGGGAATGGTCCAACAAATCTAGGAGCAAGCTTCCCTCTACGACCAAATCGAATAACATTCTTCAAAGGTGATACTTTCAGAAATACCACATCCCCAACCTGGAATTCCAAATCTCTTCTACGCCTATCTGCATAGCTCTTCTGTCTATCCTGTGCGGTCTTCATTTTCCTTCTGATTTCATTAACCTTCTCGGATGCTTCCATAATCATATCCGGGCCATGAATTAATCGATCACCAGGTTCGATCCAACAAGCTGGCGATTTGCATGGCCGTCCATATAAAGCTTCGAACGGTGCCATATCGATACTTGCCTGAATATAAAGGTGGTTAAATTTTAATTCAGATTTACTTATTCAAATTGAAATTTTGGTTTACCTGATAACTGTTATTATAAGTGAATTCAACCAAATGGAGATGGTCTTCCCAAGATCCACCAAAATCAATGATGCAAGCTCGGAGCAGATCCTCCAAAACCTGATTTACCCTTTCAGTTTGGCCATCCGTTTGAGGATGATAAGCTGTGCTCAGATTCAGTTTAGTGCCCAAGACGTCTTGAAAAGCCTTCCAAAATTTACTAGTGAATATAGGGTCTCGGTCGCATACAATACTAGATGGGACCCCATGAAGTCTAACAATCTCTCTCATATATATCTCTGCCAAACTCGAAGCAGTACGAGTGGTCTTAACAGGAATAAAGTGAGCAGATTTTGTCAATCTATCAACAATCACCCATATACTCTCATTACCTTTTCTGGTCCTTGGTAATCCATCAATGAAGTCCATAGAAATCTGATCCCATTTCCAACAAGGGATTTCCAGCGGTTGAAGTAAACCGGCAGTCTTCTGGTGATCGGCCTTGACTTGTTGGCAAGTGGTGCATCTACTGACATATATAGAAATATCTCTCTTCATCCCACTCCACCAATATAAACGCTTCATATTACGATACATTTTAGTGACACCAGGATGAAGTGAAAGTGATGACTGATGATTCTCCCTAAGTACTTCTTGCCTCAGTCCATCTACATTAGGAACACAAATACGGTTGTCGATCTTTAGAATTCCATTACTATCAATCTGTGCTCCAATTTTTTTGTCGGTATTTCCAACTCTACCAAGAACTAACTCCTTCATACGATAGAGCAAAGTGTCCTCATATTGTTTAGCTTTAATGTGATCCATAAGAGATGGAGAGATGACAAGCTGAAATAACATGCCTTCAACAACATTACAGCAAGACAATGCTTTGCTACGGCTTAATGCATCGGCTACAACATTTGCTTTCCCAGGAGTATAAGTGATATCAAGATCATATGCAGCTAAAAATTCGAGCCATCGGACTTGCCTTTGATTCAAATCCTTCTGAGAAAAGATATATCTCAAGGACTTATGATCAGTGAATAATTCGAATTTTGTTCCCAAAAGATGATGCCTCCATAGTTTCAGAGCAAATACAACGGCAAGAAGCTCTAGGTCATGTGTGGCATAGTTTAATTCATGAGTCTTTAACTGACGGCCAGCATAAGCAATAACCTTTCCATTTTGCATAAGAACAGCGCCTAATCCTTCTCGGCAAGCATCTGTATAGACATTTAATCCTTCACTTCCATCGATTACCGCAAGCACAGGGGCTGAAGTTAGCTTACGCTTCAACTCATTGAAAGTTGATTCGCACTTCTCACTCCAAATAAACTTAACATCCTTCCGAGTTAAAGCAGTAAGTGGGGCAGAAATCTGGGCAAAGTGCTCAATAAATCTGCGATAATATCCGGCTAAACCCAAGAAACTACGAATATCTGTAGGAGTTTTAGGAGTCTCCCAATCCTGTAGAAAAATTTCAAATTAGAAAGTGATAAGAGGAATTGATTAGAAATAGCGAATAGGGTGGAACTTACATTGATTACGGCGATCTTAGCTGGATCGACCGAAATTCCATTTTCAGAAACTATGTGACCCAGGAATCTCACTTCATCTCGCCAGAAGTGGCATTTAGAGAATTTGGCCCTAAGTTGATGATTTCGGAGAGTTTCCAGAACATAAGCAAGGTGTGTCTCATGCTCCTTCTTGTCTTTGGAGAAGACGAGAATATCATCAATGAAAACAAGAACAAACTTGTTAAGCACATCACGGAAAACTCGATTCATCAAGTCAACGAAATAAGCAGGTGCGTTGGTCAAACCGAATGGCATAACCAACCATTCATAGAATCCATTCTCAGTACGGAAAGCTGTCTTATGGATACTATCTTCAGCAACTCTGAGTTGGTGGAATCTAGTGGCTAGATCAAGCTGTGAGAAAATTTTAGCTCCATGGAGCTGATCAAATAAATCGTTGATGCGAGGCATCGGATAACGATTCTTGAGAGTGCGTTTGTTCAGTTCCCGGTAATCAACACACATGCGAAGAGATCCATCTGATTTTGTGACAAATACAACTGCGGCGCCCCATTCAGAGCAACTTCTTCTAATCAAACCTTTAGCAAATAGATCATCAATTTGGGTTTTTAGTTCGGACTTTTCTTTAGGAGCCATCCTTCGGTGTGGGAGAACTACGGGCGTAGCTCCAGGAATAAGATAAATACGGAAATCGATTTCCCGTTTGGGCGGTAGAGAGTTAACCTCTCCAAATACATCGGGAAATTTCTGAACAATAGGTGTAGTACTAAGATCATCCGGATGAGCATCAAGAGAGAATATGAAGCTTCCGGCATATTTCTGAGGTGATTTGCATTCAATGACAAGCGGTAGGCCCTTGTCATTGACTAGAGAAACAGAACGAGCTTTGCAAGAAATAACAGCATCGAATTTTCTTAACCAATCAGCACCTAACAAGATGTCAAATGCTGCGAAGCCAAGCACATAAAAATCCCAAGTGAATCGATATCTTCCATATAAGAGCACGACCTCTTTACAAATTCTACTGAGGTTGGCAAGTCCTCCAATAGGGTTGGAGACGCATAAGGAAGTAGTAGCAAGAGTAGGTTCTAATTTGAGCTTATTACAGAGATCAATAGATATGAAGCTATGAGAAGCACCAGTATCGAATAATACCCTAATAGGTAAATCATGTAAAGAAAAAGTACTTCGTAAGGTACCTTGGTCATCTTGAGCAGGTGGTGGAGGTGGTGTAGGAGTGGTGATAGCAAATACTCCAGATGGTGTGCCACGCTTATACATTGGGCATTCTTTCTTGAAATGACCCGGTTGGAGGCAGACATAGCATAAATCTTTCCTAGTCGTAGAAGGTGGTGGGATAGCAGCTCCGGTAGATGGACAACTATTAGCATAATGGCCCTTCTTATCGCACTTGAAGCATGTGATATTAGCAAGATCGATAGGGCTTTTCTGAGCATATCCCAATCCTGTAGTCTTCTGCCAAGCTTTCTTTTGTTGATCAAAGTTCATCTTCCTCTTCCCGGGCTGGCTAGAAGAGGGCTGAGTAGGGGCAGCCTTGGCAATGGATCCCTTAGGCTTCGCCTCATATCTAAGAGCAAAATCAATAAGCTCTGTGAAAGTGGAGCGAATGTGTCCGGTAAGCAAGTCATAATATTCTGGTCTAGCTCCCAAAATGAATTTCTCGTTCTTCAAAAGTGGTGTATCAATCAAACCCGGTCCAAACTTGGAGAGTTCATTAAATTTCCTCTCATACTCAGAAATAGTCATACTGCCTTGCTTAAGATCCATGAAAGCTCTATAAAGTTGGGTTTTCCCAGCAGCTGGCATCCATTGTGCCGAGAAGGTATCCCTAATCAAAGATAGACAAGATGAATAACATTTCAAAGATAGAAGGAAGAATTTAAACCACTAGAATCCAAACTATTCATACCTAAACTGGGCCCAAGTGATGGTGTCCTCCTCGATACGAGAAGTAACGGATTCCCACCAATCTTGTGCGGCATCTTGGAGTTGCCAAGCAGCAAGCTGACGCTTCTGAGCATCAGTAATTTCCAATCCAGAAAATATCTTCTCCAAACTCTTAAGCCATTGCTGAGCCTCTATGATGTTCTCGGATCCAGAAAACTTAGTACCTCCCAGTTGCGAATACTCCTTGCGAAGAGTAGTGAATTTGACAGGAGCTGGAGCGGCAGGTGCAGCCTGGGCCGGACCATTGCCTCTTCCACCTCTAACATTTCTTCTGGTACTCATCCTGAAATACCAAAAGAGATTTAGAACCAAAGATAAGATAATAGAATGCTAAGAAAACTAATCAACGAATCAAAGGAGCTTGAATTTTTGAAAGGATTTGGATATTGAATCGATTCTCCTCATTCTAGAGTATTGCTACTCTATCTCTAATGAGTTTCTTTATAATCCCAAACTACGGTTTTTGGGAAAACCAGAGCTCTGATACCAACTGTAACATCCCGTATATTTGGACCATTTAAATTGACAATAATCCACACTTGTCAACTTAAATAATACAAAACACAGAACATTATGGGATTATAAGTACATAAATGTAAATGAGAATCAATACAACATCACAGACTCAGAACAGTCACAGAATAATGCAGCGGAAAATACATCGTCATAATAGTAGTTCATGAAGCTACTACAGAGAATACAACAATGTCTCAACATAAAGCGACTGAAAAGAGATACAAGATGTCCAATACATAAGTACATCGAATACTGAAAATAAAATGATATAGATAAAAGCTAAGCCTTCAGCATCTTCGACCAACCTTGACCAGCAACGGAATATCTTCAGACTGACCCGAGCATATGCAAAAGAAACACTCGAGTCAGGACTCAAAATCTTATACAGGATAATCAATGCATATAATAAAGTCCATAACTCAAAGGTGAATATAAACATCATTTAGGGATCGATAAACTACCTACAGAATACGCTAAATAGATAATGTCTAATCCATAAAGTAAGATATCAAAGTAGGGTTAAGCAGGGCCCATACACCTCTTAACCTGTTTATTCCCAAAAGCATATACAAGACCGTAGTTTCCCCAAAACCGGAAGTCACCAGAGGGCAATCCATATACTAAAGGTACAAATCAAAATCGTAGTGGTCTCGAATAGGATAATCAGTATGACAAGGTACATGAGGCGATACCAACTAGGATACTAGTAGTTGCGTGATCCGGACTGATGTTGGGCATAGCAGCTACTATCCCAACACCGCGAAACAACACTCCCAATCAAGGGGTGCACCCAAATCGAATCACAAAAGTAATAGATAAGGTATCGAAGAAGTGTGTCCGCTAGAGGTAGCGAGCCTCAATGGCCCGGTGCGGCTCCTGTTTTAGTCATGTCAGGGGTCATCCAAAATCGTTCTCTTTCTTCAGTCAACGCGTTCATCAAAACCATCCACTTCATTCTGGATCAACACTTCGCGTATATTAGTTATTAAAGTGGTTTTCGGTATCGACAGAGAGTATGTCCATAATCCGATCCCGGACTCTTTAATAACTACGTATTAATTACCCAACAGTCAACTTTTTATTAAAGTTAAAAACAAATCAGATCCAAAGGTCAAGTTGCAAATTTGACTTCCAAATTTGATATTTCAAAATTCGATTCGTTTTAATTACAAAATCATATTCCGAAAAGAAATTCTAGTTCAGGCCCTTTAGTTATCAAATTTAAGTATTCATGTTAAATCAACATTTCACTTATTAAATCAACTCAAATTTATGGATTACATGAAATAGTCAATCTTAGTTCAGCTAATTAAATCAAGTTTTATTCTTTAAATCCGTATTTACATTCCTAGGTTCATTACTATATCAATTTCATTTACTACATTCATTTTGTCAAAACTTCGTTTATTTATTTATCAAAACTCGAAATTAAATCACTTTATCTTCTAACCTATTTACTTCTTAAATCCCATTTCGATTAACTTTGTCAAAACACTTTGTTTACTCAAATAAATTTACAAATCCGTTTCAATTTATTACATTAATTCGTTCTCATTTATTTCAATTAAATTCATTTCTTTATTCCCACAAATCTAATTTATTTAATTCGATAAAATCCATTTTATTTATTTCAAAACAATTTCATTTATTCAATTCAATAAAATCATTTTATTTATTTCAACAAATTTATTTATTCAATTCAATAAAATCATTTTATTCATTTCAACAAATTTATTTATTCAATTCAATAAAATCATTTTATTTATTTCAAACAAATTTATTTATATTTACGTTACCAAATTACAATACATTTTTCTAAGTTCATTCCATAATTCCAAATAAGTCTCAATTTCAAAACGTTATTTGTTGACCGTTCGGTTTCTTATTTTAATTATCTATCCTAGGCCAATTCATTCAATTGGGTATTTATCATTTCAACCCGATTCTATTTAAATTCAAAATCAAACATACAAAGGGAACTTGCAGTGTGATAGCAGGGATGGTGTCAAAGTAAATAAACAAGCAATAGCATCCATTTGCAACAATTCAACAATTCAAATAATCCCGAAATAATCGTATTAATTCGCGTTTGTTATTTACGCCAATTAATATAATTATTTCTAGAATCTACACTATCATTTCATGTAGATTAAAGATTATAACATTTCAGTTTCACTTGGTCGTTCAATTTCAATTACAACGGTTAATTCAATACGTTCAATAGTCCGAAGTGACATTTATCAATTCTACGTGTCAAGCAATTTAAAGGGTCAATTTAATTATTCAATATTCATCATATAAGGGGTCAAGTTTAACATATGTCATTCAAAATTTCTACATCTATTCTATATCAAATTCAGTTCAATTTATTACCAGTTACAATAACAACAAATTTAATATCACATAGCAAATTTGGTGTCATACTATTTAACATACTACTTCAATTCAATTTTTAACATTCAATTCATTTAACGTCCAATTTAACATTCATAACATCCAACATCTAATTATCATAGTATAATAGATCTTTGAGTCGTGAATAGAAAATATTCACCTTGCGTGGTTAGAGATTTGACGACGAAGCACGAAGATGAATAGATAAGAGGCACTAACAAGTACGACAAAAGGCGAACACAAACTGCAATCAAACAACAATTAAATTTTACAATCTTGTTCAATACAATATATATTTCAAATATAATCATACCAAACAAAGAACTAGATCGAATCGTCAAGCTGAGTGGAAGCCTAAATCTCCGAAGCAGTAGCTGGAACAAACACAGTAAAACACTGTATGTGAGCAACTAGAATTTTAAAAATTTACACTGCTATGAAATATACAGTTTCATATATAGACTTATATATGAACGGAAATGCCACGGAATTCAGTTGTGGCCAAGGCGAGGCGGACGTGAGCAGTGCTGGCTGGACTCGGGTGATGGCTGGTTGAACAAAGCGGACTGGGCGTGGGTTGCAGAGCGCTGGGCAGAGCGGTAGGGGATGGGCAGGCAGGCTGGTGGGAGGCAGTGGGCTGGATGCGAGCGAGTGGGTCTGGCAGGCGGAGGTCAGGGGACGGGGTGGCTCGTTGGCGGAGGACTGGGAAAGGGGACAGAGGGAATGGGAAGTGGGCGGTAGCTGGGACTGGGCGAAGGCGGAGGCAGGCGGGGTGGGAACTGGGCAGGCGGAGGAAGGGTGGTAGCTGGCGATGGCAGGGCTGGACTTGGCTGGGACGAGGGCAGGCGAAGGGGCTGGGGTGGGTGCGGCGGTTCGTACTGTGGCCTGGGCTGGACTTGGCTGGGACGAGGCAGGCGAAGGGGCTGGGGTGGGTGCGGCGGTTCGTACTGTGGCCTGGGCTGGGCGGCGGAGGGGGTCTGGGACGTGGCTGGAGGCGGAGGACGGGTGGTGGCAGGGCTGGTGAAGGCGAGTGGGGCAGTGGCAGCGGAACTGGGCAGGGCTGACTGGGTGCAAGCGCGTGCAGGCGGGTGGTGGCACGGAGGGCGGAGACTGGTGGTGGAGGATTGGGCTGTTGGGAGGTGGTAGATTTGCAGTGGGTTTCTTTGCAAAGGAAATAAATAGAAATAAAAAAAAAGAACACATAATAAAAGAGGAAGAAGGAGGTATGAACGAACCAGAGGAATGAAATGCTAAACAGTGAATTATGAATTGAAGCCTGGTTTATACGCAATAGTACAGAATTGAAAAGTCTTTAATTGATTGTATTGGTACACTAAAAGACTGTTGGAGTTTCAAGGAGTAATTACCGATCAGGAGATGCCTCGAATTCCACTCCCCAGTGAAGCCTAATAGACACAGGTTTAATAGTGTAACGGACAGGTTTCAAACCGTTAACAATTTGTAACTTTTAACTCCGAACTCCGAATGATGCAAACGAATATACCATTTTGATCAGCGCGACGAGGCGAACGCAATGGTATAAAGATATCAGTGGTACAATTTAATTATAAAATTCGAAATTTTTCATTGTGAAAAATGCAGCAAAATCACCGAAGATTAAGATCGACGGAGCTGAAGATGTCCGAAATTTGAAAAACGAAAAATGACGTCTTTGTCAGAAGATGGTTTAGAATTTTTTTTCCATGTAAAAATATTCAAGTTCGGCAGATAAAATTTTCACGTTTAAAATGAACTGATATGTAATTAAACGCGAACAAATCTTACTTCAGTATTTCTCAACGAAATTTGGCGTACGCCTATGTTTATCAAGACGTATTCCAAATGTGAAGTTTGGATAGCAACGGAAATTGTTTGTGAAAATTTGAATTTCCACAGCAAATAACGATTTTAAAAAAATTTAAACTGGGTCTGAATTTCAGGGTCGTTACAACCGACTTTGCCGATGCCAATAACAAATCCATTTCATACTTATCCAAAGTTCAATAGATTTCTTGTCATATGCTTTGAGCATCCGCTATCTGGTATACATTGTTTGGTACCTGAAAAAATTATAAAATATGCACACTGGTACCCTTTTTATTTTGGGGTCCATGGGGTTAAGTTTTGGGATGCCAAACCCATGAAGTGTTTGAATGTCCTTTCAAAATATAATCATTAGATGAATGAACCTTATTAATAAAATTATTAATATATTTTTCTTTTCCAATATCATCCAACCTTTTTGGAACCCATAAATTAATGAACCTATTTGGAGGTTTTAACTTTAATTTCCTAGGTTTTGGTTTGAACTTGGTAGCCTTAACAAACTTAGTGCTTTGAGTACTATTTTTCTTTGATTTAGCCTTAGGGGTGTATCCAAGTCCATGTTTATTCCTAATGTGTTTAGATGCAGATAATAATTTTTCTAGATTATCCTTCATTTGTTAAATTTATCGATATCAGTTTTCATTTTGTCAAAATCCTTATTACGGTTAAGAATAACATTGTCCAGAGATGTAATTTTGTCATTCAGATCGGTGATCTGTGACTTCATTGAAAGATTTTCTGATTTTAAGGATTCATTTTCACTTTTTAGTTTTTCAAAACTTCCAAGTGTCAAATCCTTTTCATCATTATACCCATTAAGTCTTTCAATTTCATCTTCTAAACATCTTTTTTCTTCAGTTAACCTTTCATTAAATATTTTTAATCTATCTATCTCTGCCAAACTATTGTTGTACTCTTTCCTAAGTATTTTATATCCCTGATACATATCATTCAAAACATTAATAATTTCTTTATTAAAATTCCATACTTGGTCATCCTTTGCCATGAAGCACATGTTGGCATTTTATGTTTCTGATTCACTATCACTTGATAATGTATCTGAATCATCCCATCTTGCATTGAATGCATGTTTCCTCTCCTTATTGAAAGTGTTTGAAAAGTACTTTGATTTCTTCAGGTTGGGACAGTCTCTTTTATAATGACCGGGTTTATCACGTTCGAAACACTTAACAACATTTTCATTTCTAGAATTATTGTTGTTAGTTTTTCGAAGTTTGTTTGTTATCCAATACTTCAAGAATTTCTTGAACTTCTTGGTCATAAACTCGATATCATCATCAACAGCATCATCATCTGGTTCATCGTTGTCAATCATAGCATTGAGTGGTAGTGATTTTTCTCATTTGCCTGATTCTCTTTTCTAATCTACAACTTTACTGCATAGGACATTAGGTTACCAATTAAATCTTCTATTTTCTTAGTACTAATATCATTGGCTTCTTCGATTGCCAAAGTCTTCTGATCCCATTTACTAGGAAGTGAATTCAAGATCTTTTTGACTTGGTCTTCTTCAGTAATTTTCTTTCCTAATGATATTAAGGCATGTACTATATCTTGAAATCTAGAAAACATATCAGAAATAGACTCTTTGGTTTCATTTGAAAGAGTTGAAACTGGTTAGTTAGCATAGATATCTTTGTTTGTTTTACTTTACCGGTGTCTTCATGTGTGACTTGCAGTGTTCTCCAAATTTCATATGCAGAATTACAAATAGACAGTCGATTAAATTCATTTCTATCTAAGGAGCAAAATAAAATGTTCATGCCCTTAGAGTTATTAAGTGCTTGTGACTTTTGGTCTAGTGTCCATTCTGAATATTCAGTTTGAGGCTCTATGTACTCTATTTGGGTAATGCTCCAAATATCCAAACCATTAGACTGCAAATAACATTTCATCCTACAAGCCCAATATGCATAACTACTGCCATCAAATAAAGAGGGTCTAGTGGTAGATTGCCCTTCTACAAAAGTGTTAAAAAATGTGTTACTAGTGTCATTAGCCATTTATACTTTTTCCAAAACCAAGTTATGAATTTTTGAAAACCAATGCTCTGATACCAAATGTTGAAAACTGGAGTGTCTACAACACAATGTTGGATCTTAAGGCTATTCAGACACTAGAAGTGGTGAAATATGTATTAACTACTTACTTATGAATATTAAACTGTATTTACTCAAATTGCAAACAGAAAGAAGTAATCGGAGAATAAATAAGTAATAAAGTAAAATGCAGTAATGTAAATAACACCCGGATTTGTATACTGGTTCGGTTTAACTAATCCTACATCCAGTCCTGCACTCTATCGTGCAGAATTCCATTATAATCGCTTGCTTTCCACGGGTGGCAAGAACACCTTTACAATCTTGGTTTCACGGGCTACAAGACACACCCTCTTGATTTTATAGGCTGCAAGAACACCTTCTCCTTATCACTAACAACAAACTATGACAAGTAGTTATATCTTTAATACAGATTCTTGCAGATTTGGTACAATGATCCTATAGACCTCCAATGACAATATATCTTTGAATTCTTTGAGAAATAGGATGAAACCAGAGTGAGAATGATGTGAATTCAAGTACAACTCTATGATATTGTGTGGTTTGAAAATCGATGAAGAATTGGAGTGAAATAATATCGATTTGCAAGAAGATTGGAAGAGTATGCAATGGATTTCTTTTGCAAATGTTTGGAGAAGGAGTAAGAGAAAATGAGAATTCTTGATATGAAATCCATTTTCAGAGGCCTTTATATAGTGGTTGAAGAGACGTGTCTTTTGGTGAAAAGTGAAGGGAAATGTCTCTTCATTTAAAATTTGAAATTCTGGAAAACGACTAGCATGTCGACATCCTAGGTACCTCCATGTCGACATGGGTGTGTTGCAAAATGAACAGCAACACCAATAAGTGTTGTAAATTTTCAGCATTTCAAATTACCTTATATTTGTGGATTTTTGTGATTCGGTTGAGGTCAATGATTGATGATCTTCAAGTATAATTGCCATGAGATCTTTAACAAGATATTTTAAGGTTCAACCAACTCCTCATCACTTCAAACACCTTTATCCTTCAGCATTCTTCTCTAATTGGGTTTTGTTCTTCAATTGCTTTGATTAACCTTCTTCTATAATTCATTTGCTTCCACTGTACTCTTGTTTATCTCTGTAAATGTCTCCATAATATATCTGATGTGACTGCATAGCTCGGAGATACATTAGTAGTAATATTATGTGGTTGTTGTCATCAAAATCAATACCTAAGGTATTAACAAGGAATCTGTCTTCCATTTCTTCGCTATGAAGAAATAAATGAATAGCACTATTGAAGGGATATCTCTTGATTTCTTAAGTAAACTGCATATTATTAAGTGGTAATTCCACTAAATTTAAGTAAACTGCATATTATTAAGGGGTAATTCCACTAAATTACCGTTAATAATAAAATGGTCGAATGGTCGAACTCCTTAATAGCAAAAATATCGCATTCTCTAAGGATGCGCTCTCCCTAATGAGTCCAAAAACCCATCATCTTCAACGTGCTTTTGCAAACATCTTTGAACCAAGAAGACATTTGCTTCCTCCCCCATCATCGGTGGTGCCCCCTCAGCCATAGTAGAAGCAACCACTCGCTACCAAGCAATCCCCCTCAGCAAGGCCAACATTCGCTTCTTAACTAATTCAACATTCGCTTCTTAACTATCCAACTCCGAGCCTAAAGGTACAACATGCCTCGCTGCATTCCTCTCATGCCCTATGGATTCATTTAGCAAAATACCATCATCGCCCAAACCATCCAACGAGGACTATTTCTAGAATCAAAGCATTCAAAACTTTCAACCCATTATCATTACCTGAATTTGGCATAGATGTGGTCAACTGTTGTTGACCAAGACTGCAAATAGATGGGTCAAGGTGCAATGGATCTGTTGGCGGAGGCTGGGAAGCATAGTCATTTGAGTGTTTGTGTGGCAATTCCTCGAACATGGTATCTACTTCATTTATCTTTGCTGAACTGTCATCCTCTGACTTCACAACTTTATCGACCCCATGTGAAGCTGCCTTAGACTTGCTCCATCATGTTTTACGACCAGAATCCGGCATTGAAATGTTGGAAGATACACTACTTGTAACTATTTTGCTTATAAAGCCAACTTTTTTTCTCAGATTTATAAATAAGAAGCTTAAAAAATAAAGCTAATTTCAACTGACATTTAATTAGTCAATAAGCAACTTATTATTAACCCTTTGAAACAAATCTATCTGTACCTAGCATTTTGAAAATAAACTTATATGCATGTCAATAAAAGCCATAACGGTAGCCAATAAAACTTTTGGACATATACCTATATCAAAAGTTTGATGCAATTTCCCTCACTACTGGACAATCATATGTCCACAGTATGCATGCTCATATATGTCCATAATTTGCCGTGTTGTAACAAAAGTTGGACAAGATTGTATCAAAAGTTTGATATACATGTCTGCGGTAGCATGGAAACTGAGGCACAAGCCACTGGGTTTTGGTAAGTTAAATCCAGTTCTATCAAGCCCTAGCGTATTTTTATTCTTTTCCTTTTTGTCTACAAATATTATATTATGTACGATGATTACACTTGAGACTTTAGTTCTTTTACACATCTATTGCATTTTCCTATTGCTTAAATAATTGAATTCAACTCTATGCGGTTACTTTTTACGTTTAAACAAATTCCATAGCGGAATTACAACTGCGTTGGGTTACTCAAAATATATGTAGTATTTTACATTAACACTTCATAAAGCATACAGGATGGTAGAGCGTATGCAAAATTATGATGTATAACACACTTTTAAATTTTGCAGCCTGACCATAGTCATGTTTGAACTTGGGTGCTACCTGGCCTATTGTTTTAACAACGGTCTAAAAAACGAATAAAGACGTACAAATGGTTCTATTTAAGCGGATGAGTTTTTGCCGCATCATTTATGAGAGGTTTTTAGTATCGATTTTGACTCTTAATGAGGGGTTCGATTTTGGGGGGTTTTTATGATCGGTTTTGTTTGATATAAAACCATGCTTAATAGTCTTATGTTCATAGGTTATGAAAACAGTTTTAAAATTGGGAAATTACATATGTGCGTTTTCTAAGAGAAATTTTGTTTCTATCCACCGTTTCTTTTAGTTTATCCATCTTAATGTTTTGGATTACTTCCTACTTTTATGATCTCTTTAATTTTTAAAAATTGATTGGTTAATCAACACAACATATAGTTGCATCTTCTTCTTACGGTTCTCTTTCGTTCGTTGCCCAGCCAAGTCACAAATACATCGTCTTAGAGTTAAATCAAAATAAATAAAAAAAATCAAAGTTTGTCAAATCTGATCTCTTCTTCTTCTCATTACCATGCAGTATGAAGATGACCTAATGCATATTTAAAATAGAAGAGTGGAAGATTGAGGTAAGGTGTCATATTTTAAAAAAAAATGTTTATACTAAGATGAATCTATATGCAAAGTTTTGCTTGTAAATTTAGTTATTTTTTCAAAACAACTTCATCATGCAAAAGCAATTGCTGATTTATTGAGAATTCAAACCAGTGTGTAATAAATCCGCGAAATTATAGTGTATATCGTTGAAAATTTAGTTGAAAAAAATCTAGTCATTTATTTTTATTTTTTAAAAGTCTTTTGATCGATCTATGTTCAATAAGAATATGTCTGAAAAGAGTAGTTAATCCAATACAAATAGGGAAATAATTTTTTTTAGTACAAACGAAAGTGAACGGTGGTTAGAGTATTCATGATTTATAAGTGATGAAACAGAGGGGGAGTGGTTAGATGCAAGTATAATAGAATAAGAGAACATACACAACAATGATGCAGTTGAGCATTGTGTAGATAATTCCGAGAAATCAACTTTTAGGACAATAAATTTTAATTTTTGTGATTGTTTTACATAGAGTTTCATTTCGCTTTCTTATGTTTAATCTGATATATTGTTATTCAGGATAGTGAACTCCTATGCTCAAAAGATCAAGTACTAGACTGAGATTTCACTTTTGCATTTTGAAATAGTAAGGTATGTATTTTTTTAATTTTAACGTTACACGGGAGATATAAAATCAATTGTTTTTTTATTTATAACTCAGATCTTTAATTCACGTGATAAACTTACTGAATGGTGCAAAAATGCTGGAAAGTAGTGTGGGGTAATTGTTACTATTAAACAGTGTGAAAATCCAAAAAATATCATAGGGGTCGAATATCATACTGGTGTGAGAGAAGTTAATTCTACGTTGGGATCAATAAAAAGACTTCTATTGACAAACAAGTGAAGGCAAAAAAGACGAGAACAAAGAAATGTAGATGTCCTTTTTTATCAAAAGGAGTTAAACTGTCAATGATTGATCAACGGAGAGTAGAAGTTATTTGTAGATTTCATAATCATCCATTGAAAAAAATACAAATTTTGAAGGACATTCATATGTTGGTAGACTCACAAAAATGAATAGATAGAAGTAATAAAGTTGAGTGCATGTGGAGTAAAAGCAAGGGAAGTGCTCCGTATTCTCAAAGAAAACAACCCAACTAATGCCTGTAAGATGCATAATCTAAATTCATGATGATGAAGTAATTAGCCGACCACCACTCCTTTTCATACTCCTGTAAAGGGCGCTGTCATACACCTTCAAAAAGGGTGTATTCGGGTGTGCATCGTCAAGAACAAAATCACCATCGAACGTCTATCTCCAACTACGCTCGCCGAGGAACCAATAGCATTCTAAATTGGATGTAGATTATACCAATGGAAATCGTCTAGCAAATAGAAATGCAGCGTGCACTACGATGAGGTCGGTCGTAGAAGGCGAACCATCATAAGGACGCCAAACAACACTTTCTCATGTGGTCCGTAACTCGATCTAATTTCGGACCACAACAAATATATGGTGTGCCTCCCCTCTTGGCACCATTCTGCGGTTATCTCGAGCCCATGCTCTAACTCGGGAGAAGAAAAGGGGTAATGTGGAGTCCAACGTCAGATAACTCATGTTGCGAAAGTAATCATAGTACCAGTACTATAAAATCTCCTAAAAACCTGTAATCGATGTGGATCTACCCCTAACGATACACTGATGATCCGAAGAGTGATACAAATACGCTAATATTGGAGTCCCTCAATCATATACGATTGGACTATCAAATGACAACTCCGCAACAGCTGCAACATATCCGGCCGGTAGCATGTTCGATGTATTTGTAAAGAATAAGTTCCTCATCACATGTACAGAATAAACAGTCGAGCAATCTCCAAATTGTTATCTGTGCTACGATCATGTATCAATTTATAGATTGCTTGTCTAATGTAAGAGCAACTAATCTGCAGTCTGAATGACAGTCCATCCTTGTAAGTCAAAATGTGGAAGTAAGATAAACGGTGGAAGTGCTGGTACTCCTTGTCATATGATAATGTCTCCCTCCATCTGATGCCTAAACCAGTAAGCATAGTAAAGTTTGAAGGGGTAAAACCTAACTCTTCAAAACTAAAGTGGAATGTATGGGAGGTGTTCCACCAACATACGGCTAAAGCATCACATAACTGAACATCTGAATTTAAAAGATTATCGATACTTATTAAAGCAATTTACGATTATTGAAAGCACTAAAACGTTAAATAAATAAAGAGTAATTATGTAAATACGTACTCAAGAAATTTCCAAATCCTATATCTTGAAGAAAATCATGAATAATGTTGTCGACATCATAAGATCGAATCATTCTATGTAGGCGGATTACACTAACCCATGAGCCACGGGTGCGCTCATGACGAGCCTAATTTTAAACATGTCACATATTCAATTTATATTCTAAAATTTTAACTACAAACGTAATTTGAAGGTAGGTAACTTACAAAATTTTTGACACACGTGCTCACGTGTACTTCATCGTTGAGGAATATACGAAAATTGATCAAATCCTTGTCGGGTCCCATATTTTGGTCATGTGCGGATTCAGAACCGTATTTGTTGTATTTCTAGCCACATGTCTTCGTCTCACCACTATGCTTTATCGACCTCCAGTACCGGTCGTCGGTGCGTCTATGTGTTCCTCAGTAGGGGTGTTTTCTATGGTCGATGGAACGTTTCCACCGTTGCGACTGTTATTGCCTCGGATGCTCCTCCAAGCTCTTCTCATTTTTAATTTTTTTTTTTTGAAATTTGCTCGAGCTCTCACGAATGGAAAATGGGGGAGGAGGAAGAATGGTAATGGAGGGAATAGGATAGTCGGCTATTCCTGCATAAACTTAGCCGACTAAATTAAAGCTGGCTAAGTCTATGTTCTGAATTGCAATCCAGAGTCTCTTGTGAATTGCAATCCAACGGCTATGGATTGCAATACATGACTAATGCCTTAACCGGCTAAATTAAAGCCGGTCAACTCCATGTTCTGTATTGCAATCCACAGTTTCTCGTGGATTGCAATCCAACGACAATGGATTGCAATCCATGGCTAATGCCGTAGCCGGTTTTAACTTAGTCGGCTAAGGACTTTCCCTATTGGAGGTTAGTTTTGGTTGCCCATGATCGAATTAATGGGTAGCAACCCATAGTGTTGGGAATGCTATTAGCTTATATGTTTATTTTGACATTTTACCCAACTTACTTCCGTCTGTGATATGAGGTGCTGTATTCTAACTGTATTTGTTCTTGGATCTTACATCCCCCTGTTATTTTCTTTCAAATGTCCTTGGTGCAGTTATTTTGTTTGAGGTTCAAACGTTCACAAGTTCTCTTAATATTGCTTTAAATCTGCATTGGCTCTTAGGGGGCATCAAATTAATAAAGACGGTTGTGCTTCAGTTGTAGCCATAATTGGAGGAGAACATGATTACAATGTTAAGATATTATTTCGATCATTGATTTGGCCGTTATCAATAATGATGTTTACAATTTGAATTTTCACTACCGAGTGTTGTAAGGTTCAGCTCAGTATATCTTAAGCTTTCTTTATGAATCATGTTTTTTTTTCCTCTTTTCTGTTCAGATCTATTCTTCTTAAAATATGACATGTTATTAGGATCCAATGTCTATACTGGTTGCACTGTCCTTCTTTTATTGGACAGTTGCAGAATCCAAAGGTCGGGACCCAGCCTCACTTCATCAAAACTAGAGTGCATAGTTTCTGCAAGACTAGCGCCTCTATGATTATTACTGTTTACTTAAATCCAAAAGAAGGACCCCACATTCTGAATTATTCTTCATATTTTTTAAACACTGTATATCCTATTATATTTGTGAGCATGAAACATTGACTGCATATTAAGCATTTTTTGTTGCCTAAGCATCATTAACAAAACCCATTTTCAGTATCTTCATTTGGCAGTTGTTAATAAATTTGCATTTGCAGGATATTCCTTATAATTGATGGAGCTGATGGTAATTTCATAATGCATGCCGACTCATCACTGTTCATTGATCTCCTTTATGTCCCCGTTTGATGTTTTGTCTGTGATTCCATATCGAAAGGTAAGTGACCTTTATCTTATTTTGGTATATTTTGTAGATATGTTAAATTGTTAGCCACTGTTTGGAGCTCGGTCCTAAAGTGGGAATCTTATGATGTGCTTTCAGAAATTGATAGGATCTAAAAGAAAGTGCTTGTTTTCTTGGACAAAATTTTGCTGAAATATCTTTGATAATAAATGTTAAGAGTTTGTCCAGTGCTAACACTCCTAAGGATACATGTTTAGGTTGCAACTTGGGTTAAGTTGAAGAAAACCAACGGAAAAGGAGAATGCTTTTGCTTGTCTTAGATGCTTGTTAACTTCAGTTTGTTTGCAAGTGTTTGTGGCTTTTGAAGTTGAATAAATATACGAGAGGGTGGAGAAGCTGTACAATTGAATGGTGTGCACCTCCTAAAATCTTCAAATACCATATATGTATATATTTAAGTTTTGCATGAGAAATGCTCTTCTCCACCGTCTTCATTTTTTTATCATATGTTTTCCACAATTATTTGTGTCTTCGCGTTGATGCATATGGTGTAGGATTAAGTGCATACCAATTTATTAGTTTGTGTACAACGTGGAGTTGTCGTTACATGCTGGTTAAATTATTATCCCTTGTCTAGATGCGATATACCGACTGATGGATGTTCATCCAAAATATCTGGAAATTTGCGTGTATGTCTTGTGTGTCACATGAAGCCAAATTTGTGTGTACGTCTCTATTGTTTGTTCTTTCTCTTTTCTATCACATACATAAATATTTAAATATAAACTTATAGCTAATATCACATATTACAAATGCGGCTAAATAAAAAGGTTTATTGTTCCTAGATGTATGTGTATATGTATATATGCATGTACGTACGTAGGTATGTATGTATGTGCGTGTAATACATACGTACATGGATATACATACAAGCAGGCATATATATATATATATATATATATATATATATGTATATATATATATATATGTATGTATGTATGTATATAGGTGTATGTGTCTACAAGAAACATTGTTAATAGCGACAGCTAATAGCTGTCGTCAACAGACGAAAAAATACGCCACTTTTACAATCGTCGGTCAATAGCGACGGCGTGATGTCATGATATCAGCAACGGCTTATGTCACGACTCGTCGCTAGCCATCGCCAACCAATGGACACGTGTTGTCCTATATGACCGTAACGCTTGTACCATTAGGACGTCGCTAACTGTTGCTAACTGTCGCTAACCTGCAACATATAAGCCGTCGCCTACCATTGCTAAGCAGAAACACTGATTTTGATTTCGTGCTTATTTATCAATCATCCAACCACAAATCCACGTTCATATCTCTATCCAGATCATATACAGCACATACAAACCCAATTCCAAACAACATAGTATCATATATAGCACATAATATCATATATATCACACGTAACCAAATTTATATCAAAAAATCAACATACATATCAATATTCCAACAGCAAAACAACCATACATTCAAATCCAGGTCTCCATCGATCAAACAAATATCAAACATCCACATATTCATCAATCATCCACAAACAACACAAGTATCAAATCCATCAAATATATACAACCAAAATATGTCAAATATCCATCAACCATCCATCAAACAATCAAAAAAGATTCAAATACCTACTCATCATCCCTATCATCACCTCCCAACCCAAGAAAATGCCCATGCTCAGCCATGAACGCTGTGATCTTCTCATCTAAGCTCATATGAGTCGCCCGCCAATCCTGCAACTCTACTGCTTGAGCTCTCAGCTGTGCAATCTCTTCCTGCTCGTGTGATTTCATGTAGCTAGCTAGTCTGGGAACTCTTCGCCTGTAAATAAGCTAATAGCTAATTATATATAATTTATCTGTAATATTAAATAAAATTTATAAATTAGTTAATGAAGTAGTTAAACTCAATAAACAATATTACCTCCTGGTTTCTGAAACTGTAGCGTCTGTTCCACGTCGGCTTGTCGATCAAGAAATCAAAAATCCTATCCTCCTCCGGGGTCAACTCATCCAGTCCAGTCTCCTCGAGCATGCGAGCTCGCTCCATGTCAAACTTCTCTTGCGGTTAGAAATGAAATTTTGTTAAAATAAATATTTGGTTTATAATTTATGTAATGTCAAATAAAAGAAATAAATTAAATTATATTTACCATGATAGCTTCGGCTTTGTCGTCCGTCCAGGTAAATGACGTCGAGCCATCATCGTTCGTGTGCTCGATGGCGTGAGTGCGAGTAAAGACCTCCAAATATATGGGCTCAAAGTGCTTCTCCTTTGCTTGAAATTGTTTATGATTAGACAATGTTATAAGTATTTTATAATCGCAATTTATAAACTTAATAATTCCTCCCGATATTGTTGGAAGGACTTTGATCCACCGCGATCTGTGATAGGATTTTTATTCATGTTCACCGAGTTTCAAGCAGAAATTGCCTGTAAATTTAAATATATGATCGACTTAATTAATGTAATTATTATACAAACTTTAAAAAGATTATAATAAAAATATAAAATTAGAAAACTTAGGCTATGTTTGGTTTACCGTTTTTAGTTTTGAGTTTTCGTTCATGCAAAAATAGGCACGACGCGTATATTATGAAAAATGACCATTTTAGAAAACGAATTTAACACACAAAATAGAAAACAACTTTTTTCCATTTTTCGTGTTTTGAGAAAAATGGAAGCACGAGCAACAACTCATCCTTCCGTCGTTTCTCCATCCACTTCGTGGTCCCCTCCAATCTTCCGTTCATCCCTTCCAACCTCCCTTCATTCTTCTCATATTTTGTAATTAATGTTGAAAACTCAAAACATAAAATACAAAATAAACCAAACGGTCCCTTACTTTTGCGGTGTTAGTCTTCCAAAAAGCCAGAAAATTCGCCAAACGCTATCTCTCATCCAATCAGGTTTTTTATTATTTTATTTTGCTCCGTGTAGTTCTTCCTCGTCTTCCTGTTCCAATGAATCCTAAATAGATCCCGATCTTGGTCCTCCACAATTACCGCAGCCTGCACATTGAAATTAAAATAAATTATATACAGTATATTAATTTTCAAAGATCAAATATGTTATTTTCAAATGAATTATAAATTTATACTTACCAACAAATCAGCATATATCACATCCTTGATATGTGATGGGATATCATCCCAATCCGGCCAACAAGAAGACATCCGGCACACACATGCCTTCTGGGAAACCTGTAGGATGTAATCGGAAGGCTGTAGCTCAAATCCCATGTATGAATTTTGATATAGACATTTAATAATTTCAAATAATATACATGCACTAAGTATTAACGACGTTGCAATAAATTTGATATTTACCCAGATTTCTTAGGGATCATAGCCACCCTTGGGCGTGAATCAGGCGCAACGCCGCTGGCACCCTCGTCGGTAGTAGGAAAAGTATAATGTCGAGATCTCATATGAGACATAATAGCTGGTACAAACATATCATTTTATATAATGAAAAAACATATCATTTTATTATTAGAAAACATGTAGGTTTTATAATCACATAAAACTCCTAAGAAAACTACAAAAGTAGAAGAAGGTCTCCTAAATACATAGAATTATAAAACAGAATAATACATAGCTTACAACACAGTCATCTTCATTAATAACAGCGAAAACTCTATAAATTATACAACAAGCCACACAAATATCCATCATATATACATTACATCATCATTGATTAATAACCAATCTTCGTCGTCTTCTGATTCAGACCCGGTCTCATACTCAATATCGTTTCCCTCTGTACTCTTAAATCTTCTATTAAAACATTTGATTCATCGTTCAAAGGCCTAAATTAGTATGCTCATCATTTATTATTATTTCATTATTTAGTTCAAAATTTGCTTGAAAGCTGCTTCGTTTGGAATATTATTTCCATCAAACGTAAATTTTGCCTTTGTTTTAAGAACGACCAACCAATCTGTTTTATCTCTTTTTGTCTAACTTTTTTCTTTAGATGATTCAAGTACCTATTACAAAATTAAAATGAAGTTAAATTAAAATTTTAAATTAGAATTAATTACAGATATTCAATACTACCTCTCAAATGGATACATCCATCTATATTGCACAAGACCTCGAAGAAGTGCTACAGATGGAAGATGAACAGGTAAATGCTCCATTACATTAAAGAATCCTTGATGAAATATTTTCTCTTGCTTGCAGAGCAGTATATGGATATTAATTTAAAGTTTACGTATACGGTCGACTTTTAACGTCGTCGAACAAAGCTCTTTATAAAACAAACTTAATTATGTTATAACACTTCATACTTTTACGGGCAACGGTTCTTTTAAATTTTCCATCATGATATGGCAATCGTAACTTTTCATCCCACTCAATTTATTGTTTTTAAAGTCAACACATTTACAAAGATTAGAAGAAATCTCATCAGGACATCTTAGTCATTCCACCCACTTCAACATGAGTTTTACTTGCTTGTTGTCTAGCTAATAGCATGCTTTGAGTTTTTTTACTGTCATTGGGCTTCATATGAAGTTCGGGGCGTTTACATGTATGTTCTATATCACGTCTTGAACTCAGATTGTCCTTAGTTTTCCTCTTAACATTCAAAATTATAATAAGCACATTAACAAACACGTTTTTTTGTTGTGCATCACGTCAATATTATGTCGAAGTAGGAGATCTTTCCAACAAGGTAACTCTCAAAATATACTTTGTTTGCACTAATTATGAATTATTGATTTTCTTGGAATTTCAGTCTGTACTCCAGTTTTATGTATCATTGGATAATCCTTTACAATTTCATATATTTCTTCACTTGACCAAATCGTTGGTGGCTGCAAATTCTCTGTTCTGCTAGCTGCAAAAAAATTTATCTTTTCTCAAAGGATGATTAATATGGAGAAAACATTGATGATAGTCAAACCATGAAATTTTCTTCTCAAACGGTAAAGAAAACGCTTGTTTTTCTTCCGTGCAATAAGAACAATTTAGACGACCGGCCGTACTTCGACCTGAAAGCATTACATGCGTGGAAAAATCACCAATGGTCCATAACAAAGATGCTAACATACGAAAATTCTTTTTTTAGAAACGTCGTATGTGTTAACCTCTTCACGCCATAATGTTTTCAACTCTTCAATCAATGGCAGCAAATAAACATCGATTCCTTATGTCAGACCATGAGGATCAGGGACGACAGTAGTGAGAAATATATATGGAGTTTTCATACATATCCACGGAGGTAAATTATAAGGTGTAACGATAATAGGCCAGGATGAATATTTACTACCAAATTGAGAGAATGGTGAAAATTCATCCATACATAAACCAAGTCTGACATTATGGCTCTCTGTAGAAAATGCGAGATAAGTATTATCAAAATGTTTCCATGCTTCTCCATCGGATGGATGTGTCAAAGTTCCTTCTTTCTGTGTTCTCACACTGTGCCATCGCATATGACATGCTGCAACAGAAGATGCATATAACCTTTGAAGTCTAGAAGTGATGGATAAATAATGCATTCTCTTGTATGAAACTTTCTTTCCTTTCTTTTTTTTTTGGTTTGTATCATTCCTCATTACATATTCTGCATTTTCTAAGGTTAATGTCATCTTTCCAGTACAAAATGCAATCTTTTATACATGTATCTATCTTTTGGTACAGCAGACCGAAAGCAGACATAAGCTTTTCACTTTATAATGACTATCACATATCAAATTATTGGGTGGCATATGTTGTTTTGCAGCTTGTATAACTGCTGTAAATCCAACTTCTGTAAAGTTGAATTTTTATTTCATAGAAATGTATTCAGCAGTTACTAATAGTTCGGTTCCGCTTTTACAACCATCACACAACAGCCTCTTAGTAACATCCAATAAATCATAGATTCTTTTAGCTCACACACTTAGTTCTTCTTCGACATTTACGTCTTCATCATCAGCTTGAATGGTAGGGAACATTGATCGTGATGCATCTTCCACCATATCTTCTATTGGATTCGTATGTTCACCTGTCCTCTAACTCTATGGGATTAGGTGCAACAAGTTCTCCAAGACGATCCCAAAAGTAATAATTTGGCACGAAACCAGCTCGAATCAAATGTACTATAACTATATCTAGCTTCCAATGCTTCAAATGTTTGCATTTATTACAGGGGCAATGAATATCAATGTCATTTCTATTATTAGATTTAGAGAATCGAATAATTTCATGTACACCATTCTAGAAATGTTTCTTCACTGAACCTTTCATACCAGTTCGCTTTTTATACATCCCATTACGGTAGAGAAATTAACTGAACATTTTTCCCAATTAAAAAATATATGTTAGAAATTTCGACAACACTTCACTTCTTTGTCTTGTACGCATAACTTTGCATCCAAGGAGTGTGTTTTTGTTGTGTTTTCTAAAATAATTTAAAGCCTTTTAGGACTAAAGATTTTAATTTGCTATTGTTATATTTGTTAAAATAATATTTAACCATTATTTTCAAATAAACGTTATTTTTTCTTAATTCTTTCAAATCGATTTTAATATACTATTTGTTTCTATGTAAAACTACTTTCAAAAATAAACAAATTACTATTTTAACAACTACAAATTAAATTTTAAATCATATTTTATAATTCATTCAACTTTTTAAATATTTATTAACCAAATTTTAAATTTTAAAACATACTTTATAATTCATTTAACTGCTTAGAATATTAGTTTAACCATTTTGTGAACTAAAATTTGAAGTTTTTTATTTATAATTATCACTAACACTTATATGTTAGAAATTTCGATAATACTTCACTTTTTTGTCTTGTACGCACAACTTTGAATCCAAGGAGTGTGTTGTTGTTGTGTTTTCTAAAATAAATTAAAGTCTTTTGAGACTAAAGACTTTAATTTTTTGTTGTTGTTGTTATTGTTGTTGTTGTTGTTGTTGTTGTTGTATTTCTTAAAATAACATTTAACCATTATTTTCAAATAAACATTATTATTTTTCTTAGTTATTTCAAACCGATTTTAATACACTATTTGTTTCAAAATAAACTTATTATGTAAAACTACTTCCAAAAATACACAAATTACTATTTTAACACTGGAATTAAATTTAAAATCATGTTTTATAATTCATTCAACTTTTTAAATATTTATTAACCAAATTTTAAATTTTAAAACATACTTTATAATCCATCTAACTACTTAAATTTTTAATTTAACTATTTTGTGAACTAAAATTTGAAGTTTATTTTATAATTACCACTAACACTTATAATTAACACACACTAATTAATTAGCATATAAATTAATCTAAACTATAACAAACAATCGTTTACACCAATCAACATACACATTAGTCAGCAATTATAAAATAATTTTTGGATTTTAATTCAAATTAAACAATAATAAACAATTTCAAACGATTTCAAACCCATAATCAAGTAATACACTATTATCACCAGTTAATGCACAATAATCAATAATTTTAAACCCATAATCATATCAATTAGACCTAAATCTGAAATTAGGGTTAGAAAATTACCTAAAATAAGATGGAATCGGAGAGCTTGGTGATTTCGCCGGCCCAAGGTGATGTCGGCGGAAGGCGAGGGGGAGCGACGGTAGAGAATTAGGTTTTTTTGCTTTGTAAAACGCGGGGAAGTCAAGCGAAATGAGAAAATGATTATGTATTTTTTTCTATATATTCAACATGCCGTCGGCTAGCAAAGACATGTTAATTTTTTTTTAATTTTTTTGTTATTGGTTGTATGCTCTTAAGCATGAGCTCATTAAGTTAGGCACTTATCTAATTAATGTTATAGTGATTCTATGTTGGGACTAATCTGTTATTAGTTGGAGTTTTGGAAAAGTTTTGCTAAAGTGACATGTAGCGAGCGGGTTAGTGTGATTTGGAAATGAGCAAACTCTTATTGGAGCAATTCGAGAGGCATTGTGGTCATATGTCAGCAACGTGAAAGATCAATACTAATAGGTGCTAAGGGGCTACTTACGAAGGAAATCACTATATCTATGAGCTACTTTGGAAAGGTGCTTAGAGTAGTGTCTTAATAGCATCCGGAAGAGTCCACAAAAAAGGCAAATGAGACTCATTGGTCAAGATAAGGTGAAGTACGCAGAAAACATATTATTATTAAATATAAGAGAGCTACGAGCATGTTAGTGGCAACGTGTGATATATTGGAAATGTAAAGAGCATATATGTGGAGAGTTTGTCATTGAAGACCAGTGTAACAGTCGTAATGTCACAAAAACATATATGATACGTTGATTAGTGGTGATCAGTTTTATGTTATTAGGATAATAAGTGGACATGTGACAAGGAGAACGATGGCGATTAGGGTTGGATTGATTTGCAAGGGAGCTCAAAGTGCCTCTAGTCATCAATAAATTTTTAATAATATCAATTTTTTTATACTCTACTTATCACCAAATTCTATTTTTTTATTCAGTCTAAAACAATCGTGTGTCTTTGAGAGAGTTAGAGATATGCCATAGGATCAACTATATAATTTGTTACATATATTTGACTCTATAATCAATCTTTTTCATAATAAGGTATTTGTTTCCTTTTATATACTTTGTTATATTATAACTAATTAAGTAATTAATTTAAGTGGAAATTAACCACAAGGGCCTCTTTAGCAAGTGGAATTAGTTTCTAGGACACATAACTGAAATAATTACTTTCAAGGACAAAACGCAAAATAATTAGTTTCTAGGACCTAAAAACCTATGAAATTATGTCCTTGAAAGTAATTGGACTGCTGAGTTTGTCCTTGAAATTAATTATTCTGCTGACTTTGGCCTTGAAAGTAATTTCTTTGAATGTGTGTCCTAGAAACTAATTGGACTGCAAAGTTTGTCCTTCTGGTGAAATGCCCCTTAATTTAAAGTATATAAATAAGAAAATCCTTAAATAAAATGTTATATGATTGTAGTTTCAAATAATTCCAATCATAAGTATTTTATCATAATATAAAATAACATTTATTTTAAATATTCATGGTCAAGATTTTTCGAGAAAGGACATCGATTCATCCATTGAGACCAGAGTACGTAACTCTCTCGAAATGTTGGGTAGTATAATAATCTTTTTTGCCCGAGGCACCAAAGTGTTATATACTTGTAGTTATTGGATAACTATAGAATGATTCGTACAAGAGTTTCCCGCTGGTTGATAACAACTATGTCAAACAGGAAGTCTCAGTGTGATAATGTTACATAGTTCTCTTGACTTGAGAACACTATAGAACTTCAATGTGGATACCCCTCTTTGATTATAGTTATATCATGCCATGACGACCATTGAGCGACTACAGGTTGGTTTGAGTACAAGCACATGAAATTAAGTACTATTCAATAGAGAATTCATCTTCTTAGTTGTATGAGGTTGGTATCATGGTCAATTATAGTCAAATCAAAGTCAAAATCTCCGGCCAGGGTAGAACGGTTAATATAAATGTTATTATTAAACCAAGTATTGCTCAAATTTATCGCAAGTAAGATTAGCCGACCAGGACTCTAAGGCCCGACCTAGGTACATGTTAGACAGCACTTCTTAACCCGGCCTAGTCCGAGCTAGACCATATTCAACCTGATTTCATCCCAGCAAATCCCACAAGCAAGTAACATATGGGCTAGCCTAGACTCCTAAATCTGACCCTGCTCGGCATGAGTCAACACAACCATATCTTATGACTTGACCCGGCTCAAAGTGACCTGCATATGGACCGGCTCTCTTAGCCCACCTACGATCGGTCCCTAACAGCCCATCTCATCACTATGTCTTGGTATGTCCCTTCACACTCCATCTTAGCATTTTCAGCTTTGTTCTCAACAAGCTTCGGTAATAAATAACTGACCATCACTATGCAAGAAGCTTCTCTCCAGCCTTGCTGCCTAGAGAATTGTGTTAGACGTTGAAAAGTACAACCTAGTATGACCTAGTACAGCTACCGCTACAGGCTGTCTTCCAAAAGCATACCAACTCCTGTAGCTTGTCGCCTTTCTTAGCATAAAGCATGCATCTCATACAGAATTATGGTTGGCGTACCTTTTAGCTACATATTCATACCACCGTTACAATTCTCTTCCATCTATCTAAGCGATCGGATCAACTATCATGAATGATTCCTACCTATTACAACGCAATCTTATCCATCCACTATATATATCAGCTGCAATAAATACCCATTTGCCATACAACATTAAAAGGACTTGAAAGTTAATTGATCTCAAAGCTCGGGATTCATTTTCCAACAAACAACTCCTCACAAGTTCTTAAGTTTAGTACTATTATAAGCTTAAGGGCCATATTTTTTATTATTCCCTTTTAATTCTTTGTAATTGTAAGACATAAATATAGTAAGAGTTTTTCACAGTGGATGTAGGCAAGCTTCTGCCGAACCACTCTACATCTTGTGTCATTTACGTTATTTGCTTGCTTTACTCCTCATTTTACATTTTTAAGTCTAGTGTTAGCTAGTAATGTTTGCTAATATGAACACATTAGTCTAATTCCGAGGTTGGTTAAATTTTTAGTCAACATTTTGGCGCTAGAAGTGAAGGCCTCCTCTAAACGCTCTCACATTTCTTCACTTTTTCTTCTCTATACACTCTTTTCTCTTTCTGCACCATGTCAAGTTCTAATGGTTAGAACAAATTTAGCAACTCTAATGATTCTGAGACTAACAATAACACTATTACCAGCGTCGCTGGTCCCATCCCTAAGCTCAATAATGACATGTGGTGAAGTGTGCTTCAAAGCTTAACCAACGTGGGAACTATAGCCCACGAGGTGAACAATCTGAGATAACGTTGGATTCGCAAATAACTATGAACTTCGGTCCTTCACCTCCTTCGATGGTTGATCTTACTCATATCCAACCTACCCTTCCCAGTGCTTATAATCTTGTTAACATCATCCAAGAGAGGGTGGTGCTTGAAACACCAATCGATGTATCTTCTGTGCATAATGGGAGAGTGCATGATGTCGGTGGGCCAAGTCACGTTATTACGACTGACCCAAAATTGGCCATGCATAGGGAACAAAGATATTAGTGTTCTCCTTCAGTAGAATGGTCGTCGACTTTTTAACACCTCTGGACAGCAGACAGAGCTTGAGATTTGAGGTTCGATCATCTCAGCGGTAGTGCTCATGCTATCGACAGAGAGTCAAGGGAACCCTTGATACACTCCCAATCCCATAAAGGTGTAGCAAGGCATAGATCAAGAGAGGGGCGAGCCGGTCATTTATAGTCACCCTTATTACATAGGGAAAGGAGGTCCTCATCTCCAAGTCATCATCATTGTGAAGACCCAAATTATTAAGATAAGAATAATTTTAATAAAATCAGTGAAAGGAGAATTTTCAAGGAAAAATATAGTTTGAAAATAAATATTGAGAATGAGTTAAATATATAATGAAGGGGATAGTTGTTTTCAGTAAAATAATAATGAGAAGAAAATAACTAAGTATGAGTAAGTCTTATATTCATATGTATATATATATATTGAATATAAATAGTCAGAAAGGAATAAAATGATAAAAGTAGACTTTTATAGTAATTAAAAAATAAATAATAAGAAGGAAATGGTATTTCAGAGAGAAGGAATGAGGAAATGTGACTGAGTGTATATATGGATTATACATTACCATATGTTATATTTTTACAACCAGGAAAAATATAAAGTAATAAGGAAAACACTATGGTAATTAAATATATGAATACATTTTATATATCAAGAGAAAACAAATAGCTTGAAACATTAACAAGGAATTAATTGATAAAAGGATATACATGTATACATTACAGATTAGTCTTAAGAAAATAAATAATGTAAGAAAGTCACATGAAAATAAGGTGTGTATATGAAACATGCAAATAGCATGCAAACCAGAAAAAAGCTAAAGCAACTGAAAATACCCGAAATGGAAATCAAAAAGAAAATGGCATTTCTAGCCATAACATCATATGCAGAATTCTCTCATTTGTGTGGGGATAAGATGGGTTTTTCACTCTACTAAAACCCTAAACAATGTTTTAAAAATTAAAGGGGGTAGAAGTAGTCTCATTTCAGAAAACAGATAATATTAAGAAAAGAAAGAAGAGCAAACCAAAGCCATTTTCAAGTTAAAGTATTCTCGGGGAAAAGAGGAAGGAAGGTGAGTGATTAATCAATCTTATGAGGTTTAAGGCATTATGACCCAAGTTAAGGGCAGCCATATTATTTTATAAAAACCATATCATGTTTGTGCTTGATTTATTTTTCTGAATAAATGAATGCTGAGAATGGTTGGTGTTTGATAAATCTTTGGTTGATGCTTTGATTTGTTTTGATTGATTGTTTGATAAGAAAAATACCCTGATCACTGATATGGATCCAGTACCTTAAAACATCAGTTTATAAATATGTTTAGTAAGATAAATACATTTTATTGAGAAGTAGGGTATTGCTGGGAAATAAACTAGGCAGTGTGAATAAAGGAGATTCATGCTTATGTCTAGATTGTTTTAAAAATGAGATGAACAATGCAATAAATTATTTATGTGCTGATTTGTTCAGATCTTAAGCTAGAATGTTTTATGGGTTTTTCTCAAAAAACCTTACCCTATGTTCACAGTAAAATTGAGTATAAGGATTTTATATGATTTCACTAGATTTGTTTAAGTGATCATGATATTCCTGAATATAGGAGACATGCAAGTGTTAAAACATATTTTGAATAAAATAACTGGAAAATGAGATATGGTATTCTTTTCATGAATGTTTAGTATGGTTGGCTGAAATCCCTGAGTGAGTTTAACTCTCTTTGATTTATGAAAAAGAAGAAAAGAATATAAAAGCATTTCAAGAGTTAATAAATTTTTCTAAAAGAAAATGAGAATGGTCACTAGATTATAAAGCTAATCTAGGAGTAGAGCCTTGATCTATTCATCATAATGGGGATGATGGGTATGTGCATGACTTGTTCAAGTCATGTAGTCCTCTATGAAGTGGTTAACAGAATTGAGTCCCTTGCAATACACATGGCGTTCAATGGCAAAGAGTTAAGACCAAATTAAATTAATAAATTGAGATTGAGAGTTGAGCTATGATATTAAAATGAGTTAATCCATAGGAGTATGTATACATGTGTACTGAATTGAATGGATGAATGGATGCTTGTGTGCATGAGTGTTAGTAGGGGCTTATATATATATATATATATATATATATTTACCCAGTTTACATTATAAATCCAAATAAGCATCAAGTATATGAATTCTCTGCACAATAATTAGAAAATGACAAGTTATTATATTTTGATTTCACTCATACCAGAATTTATTTCTGACCCTATTTGTTGCCTTTGCAAACTATGGGGTGTCTCATTATCATTGAGGCAGTTCCAGGTATTGCTGCAGGGAAAGAGGCATAGTAGCTCTGCTTGCATGGGTGTTTGAAGAGCTTGCTGTTTTAAAATACTTTAGAGAAGTAGAAGTTTTTATTTGTAATAAATAATCTGGGCAAAAACTTTCTTAAGGATTATGTGTGTCCAGCATTCTTAGTGCTTTGTTTCCTTGTAATGAATATGTAAGACTTATGCATTTATATGTGCTTGTGAGTGGTTGATCAAAGTAATATGCTCTGGAATTAAATCCAGTAAGCTATGATGAACGAGAAGTATGCCATATAATCTGATATATGGACATATTCTCCTTGCTATTATTGATTAAGTTTCAGATAGGATTATGGGTTGTTTTTGAATGAATGTTAGTCAAAGTAATGAGTTGATGGGTTTAAATTTGGTCTTGGCTAGCCAGCAAGATTTTTACATGTCTTGTAACTAATACAAGTTTATGTGTAAGCTTGAAATCACTGAAGCAAACAAGACCATAGTACAAGTTAATTTGAATTGCAACTAAACCTTGTATTAGTAGTTAAGTTGTGTTAAAAGAGAATGTACAAGAGTTACAGTAGATGAGTTTGAGCTTGACCATGGCTAACCAGAAGGGCCTATACATGGCTTGTAATTGATACAAGTGCATGCATATGTCTGAAGCCATATGCTTCAACTTTCTGAAGCAAGTAAATCCATAGTGTATTGCTAATTTAAAAAGAAATCAAGTCATAAGTTGAATCCAGAATAAGACTAAGAATATGATGTTATAGAACCTGGAAATCATAGGTAGCTAAGGTTTTAGGATTTGAATTTTGATAAAATCTAGAAATGACATCAAACATATGATTGAAGTAGAAAGTTTAGTAAAAGAAGCAGATCAAAAGATTCAATGCATCAAGTAAGAAAATAGAGTAACTTGGTTAAGTATTTAGAAATCCAGAACATTACTTTTGCCCACTTATCATTCAGAATATGCAAAGATCTTTCAAAACCAAGTTCAATATGTTTTCCAGTATTATTAGCAAAGTTTGTATGATTTCTAAATCAGCACACAACCCTATCACTTACATGATCATTACATGTTTTATAAACCTGAATATATGCATTTTGATTGAACTGAATTGCTTGTGCATGTTTGGTGCATGTTTGTGTATAAACCATGAACCTGGGCTAGATAAACCCTTGAATCATTAATCAAATTATGTTTTGACATCTTCTATCATTTCTAAATAACAGGTATGAATTACTGAAACCACAGAATCAAACCCATGGGATATTAGACCATAAATCAAATAATTTGGTTTAATGAAAACTCTGGAAAACAATACAAATGAAAATATGAGGAACTAATACTTTATTTTTGTATTAGTCAATCTTGAGTCATTATAAAGGAAGATAAAATCTGAATTATGCATTGGTCAATCTTGAGTCTCATTAAGGTGATAATATTTGTATTTAGCATTAGTCAATCTTGAGTCAGTGAAGAGATATAAGTGTAGAAACAAGCTATGTGACACAAGACATTTCAACTATGAAAAATATTGTGTGAATTAAAATTCTTTGCTACTTTAAACACTCTGATTTGCAAAGAAACATTTATATATCCTCATATATATAAATGATAGGAATTGATTTAAATACTGATATATTTATATTAGTAAAATTCAGGATCTTGGGTAATTAATTAAAAGAAATAAAAGGAGCAAGAAGAGAGGTGATCCCTTAGTAAAAAAAATTCCTAACTAAAATTCACTAAAAATTATAGGTGAAGAAAAGTGGGTCACTTCATTTGGTATCAGAGCTATGTTATTAAACATAGCAGAAATAAAGATCAAATTCTCTTATAGGAATAAAATCTTATGAGACCAAATACATAACAATATTTTCAGTGTAAATAAAACCACTAAAACAATTAAATTACAAATTAAACTAACTAGTTATGTAAATTGTATAGCAAATCATGGTAGGAAGACCACCAAATCATGGAGCATGACCCTCCAATGCAACACCATTAGTCAATTTGCAAGATTTGGTGAGGGCATTTAGGGAAGGAGCAGTGCAAAGGGAAGAGAATCCTCATGAGGAGTTGTCTAAGCTACTGAAAACATTCTCAAACTTAGGGGGCAAGGATTTTGAAGGTGCTGAAGGAGTCATGGGTGTGCAAACATGGCTAAGAACTTTGGATAGTATATTTGCAGACATGCAAATAAATGATCAAAGGAAAAGGAAAATTGCTTCCAGTAGACTCAAAGGAGCAGCACTTGATTGGTGGGAGGTTATTATCACAGGAAGGCCAGAAAATGAGATAACATGGGATCAATTTAAGGACATGCTTGAGGCCATATTTGTCCCAGCAACAGCTAAGGCATCATTGCTTGAGGAGTTCATAAGATTGAGGCAAGGATCAATGAGTGTGACTAAATACACTCAAAAATTTGAGAGTTTATCTAAGTATGGAACCATGCTCATAAGGAATGAAGAATCAAAGAATTCCAGATTTATTCAAGGACTTAATGCTAATTTAAGTAGAGCAATGCTACCATACAAAGACAAAACATTTGATCAAGTCATAGACCTCACTCTCTCTTTTGAACAACATGATAATGCTAGAGAAAAATTCAGGAGCATGAGGGCTAACAACAACAATAAGAAGGGGAAAAATAGAGCTCACCCTTATGACAAGAAGAATTCAAATCAGAAGGTTGAAGGAGCAACCAATGGAGAAGTCAAGAAGAGGATCATTTGCTACAATTGTGGCAAGGAAGGACACATGAGTAATAGGTGTCAAGCAGCTAAGAAAACCTCATTCAGTTGCTACAGTTGTGGGAAAGAAGGTCATATTAAAAGAATTGCCCAGAATTCAAAAAAGGAGCAAAGGTAGAAGCACTTGAGGGCAAAGCAAAAGCAAATGCAGTGGGAAATTCTGGACAATTGGAAGGTATACTTCTAATTAAAGATCACCCCATCTCAGTTATATATGACACTGGAGCAACACATTCACTAATATCCCAAGACATAGTGAATAAATTGACTCTCACATGCTATTTAGTTGATAATCCCTTGTTTATTCAAATCCCACTAGGTAGTTCTTGCATGTTAGGGATTAAATGTTTGGAGTAGAGTTAAACATAGTTGGAAATATGTTTAATTCTGATTTGTTTGTGCTAAAATATCCTGGAATAGGAATTATTCTAGGAGTAGATTGGCTAAGAAAATACAAATCAATTTTAAACTTAGATAATTTTACTATTTCTCTGAAAATAGAAAATGGTAAAAATATTATAGTCATGAGTGAAATTGCTAAAATCAATTACCTTAACCAAATATGTAGCATGACTGAGAAAGAACTAACACTGGAAGACATAAAAATTATAAATGAATACCCAGACGTCTTTGGTGAAGTCATATGTGTTCCAGAAAATAGGCAAGTAGAATTTCAAATAAGGCTAATCCCAGGAGCAAGCCCAATCATCAAAAAGCTTACTAGAATGGGTCCTAAAGAATTAGTGGAATTGAAACATCAGTTGGAAGAATTGGAGCAGAAAGGCTTCATAAGGACTAGTAGTTCAAACTGGGGTTCTCCAATTGTATTTATGAAGAAGCATGATGGTACTTTGAGAATGTGCATTGATTATAGAGAATTAAACAAAGTCACCATTAAAAATAAATATCCACTTCCCAGAATTGATGATTTGTTTGATCAATTAAATGGAGCAAGAATTTTCTCAAGGCTAGACTTAGCCTCTGGATTTCACCAAATGAAGGTTGAAGAGGAGAGTATTAAATACACAACATTCAACACAAGGTATGGGTTATATGAATATTTAGAAATGCCTTTTGGGTTGACAAATGCACCATCTTATTTTGTAGACCTAATGAATAGGACATTCAGAGATTATTTAGACAAATTTGTAGTAGTTTTCATTGATGACATATTAGTGTATTCAAAATCAGAGGAAGAACATACAAAACATTTACATCTGGTTTTGTCTAGACTAAGAGCACATGATTTAAAGGCCAAATTTTCTAAATGCATATTTTGGCAGAATGAAGTAAAAATTTTGGGACACATTATATCACAACAAGGAGTTAGTGTAGACCCAACTAAGGTGATGGCAGTGCAATCTTGGAGTAGGCCAAAATCAGTGACTGAAGTAAGATCATTTCTAGGGATGGCAGGTTACTATAGAAGGTTCATAAAGGACTTTGCAAGAATAGCTATTCCACTAACCAAGTTAACTAGAAAAGAGCAACCTTATGTGTGGACAGAGAAGTGTGAGCAAGCTTTTGAATCATTGAAGAAAGCATTGATGGAAGCTCCAGTCTTGCAAGTGCCAGAAGGAAATGAAGGCTTAGTGGTGTACACTGATGCTAGTGGGACTGGTTTAGGGGCAGTACTCATGCAACATGGGAGGGTTATAGTCTATGCATCAAGGCAACTCAAGCCAAATGAAACCAGATATGTCACACATGATTTAGAGTTAGCTGCCATAGTTTATGCATTGAAGCTATGGAGACACTACTTATTGGGTACTAAATTTGAATCGTTTACAGACCATAAATCACTCAAGTATTTGTTTAGCCAAAAAGACTTGAATATGAGACAACATAGGTGGGTGGAATTTTTAGCTGCCTATGATTTAGATATATTGTATACACTTGGAAAGGCTAATAGAGTGGCAGATGCATTGAGTAGACATCAAGCAAGATTAGCAAGCTTAATGATGACTGAGTTTAAGGATTTAACAATCCTTAGTGAAGTGGAGATGAAGGAATAAATTAGTGCACCAGACAATGTGCATAATGATATGATTGAATATGGAAGATTGAGTCTTATCTCCTTAAGGTCAACACTGGTTGATAAAATAGGAAATATGCAAGATCAAGACTCAAATTTTAAGGAGAAGAAAGACATGATTTCACAAGGAATATCAGTGGAAAATTATGAAGTAGATGATAGAGGCTACCTAAGGAAGAAAGGGAGACTCTGTGTACCCAGTGTAGAAGAACTGAAGCAAGAAGTTATGGATGAACATCATAAGACAAAATACACTATACATCCAAGTGGTACTAAAATGTATCATGATCTCAAAAGAAGCTATTGGTGGCCAGGAATGAAAGGGGCAGTGGCAAGATATGTGGCAAAGTGTTTAACATGCCAACAAGTCAAGGCAGATTATCAAAGACCTTCAGGCCTACTATAACCTTTGGAAGTGCCTACCTGGAAATGGGAAAGCATTTCAATGGATTTTGTGGATGGTTTGCCAAGAACAAGAAGAGGCAATGATAGTATTTGGTAGTAGTTGATAGACTCACAAAGCCAGCCCACTTTATTCCAGTGAACTCAAACAGAAATGCTCACAAATTAGCACAATTATTTGTGAAGGAGATAGTAAAATTACATGGAATCCCCAAGACTATCATTAGTGATAGAGATACCTTGTTTACCTCAAGGTTCTGGGGAAGCTTTCAAGAGGCAATGGGGACAGAATTGTGTCTAAGCATAGCATACCACCCCCAAACAGATGGTCAAACAGAGATTGTTAACAAGATTTTGGAGGATTTTCTTAGAGCATGTATACTTGATTTTGGTGGCAACTGGGAAGATCATCTTCATTTAACTGAGTTTGCTTACAACAATAGCTACCAATCCACTATAAGTATGGCTCCATATGAGGCTTTATATGGAATCCTTGTTTGTCTCCTACATGTTGGATGGAGGCAGGTGAAAGAGTGTTGCTAGGACCAGATCACATCAAAGAAACCTCTGCAAGAATTGAACTGGTGAGGCAGAGAATGAAGGCAGCACAAGAAAGGCAAAAGGCATATGCAGACAGAGGAAGGAGGCCAGTGGAGTATGAAGTGGGAAATTATGTATTTCTCAAAGTTTCACAGATGAGAAAAATATTAAGGTTTGGCAAGGCAGGAAAATTATCTCCAAGATTTATAGGGCCGTATGAGATAATTCAAAGAGTAGGAAATTTGGCTTATAAGCTGAAGTTGCCAGAGGAATTGAGTAATATCCATGATGTATTTCATGTATCTCAATTGAGAAAATGGGTACATGATAAGGAAGCAATTCTGGAATCACCTACACAAGTTGAAATTCAAGAAAATCCGGTTTATAGGAAGGAACCAGTGGGTATTGTGGCTAGAGAAGAAAAGAAATTGAGGAATAAAATAATTAAATTGGTAAAAATTCAGTGGAGTCTGGATGAGAATGATTGTACATGGGAGGCTGAAGATAGGATGAAGGATAAATATCCTAATCTATTTTCTGCTTAAAGGTATGTTTAAAATTATGATGAAACCTTAATATTATTTATGTGTGTTTGATTGATTTTGAATGAATGAGTTTCTGAAATTTCATTCAATTGAAATTATGCTTTGTATACATTTGGATGGAAATGTATGAGCGAATAATTATGGGACACAATTCCTTTTAGGAGGAGAGTATGTGAAGACCCAAATTATTGAGATAAGAATAATTTTAATAAAATCAGTGAAAGGAGAATTTTCAAGGAAAAATATAATTTGAAAATAAATACTGAGAATGAGTTAAATATATAATGAAGGGGATAGTTGTTTTCAGTAAAATAATAATGAGAAGAAAATAACTAATTATGAGTAAGTCTTATATTCATATGTATATATATATATATATATATTGAATATAAATAGTCAGAAAGGAATAAAATGATAAAAGTAGACTTTTATAGTAATTAAAAAATAAATAATAAGAAGGAAATGGTATTTCAGAGAGAAGGAATGAGGAAATGTGACTGAGTGTACATATGGATTATACATTACCATATGTTATATTTTTACAACCAGGAAAAATATAAAGTAATAAGGAAAACACTATGGTAATTAAATATATGAATACATTTTATATATCAAGAGAAAACAAATAGCTTGAAACATTAACAAGGAATTAATTGATAAAAGGATATACATGTATACATTACAGATTAGTCTTAAGAAAATAAATAATGTAAGAAAGTCACATGAAAATAAGGTGTGTGTATGAAACATGCAAATAGCATGCAAACCAGAAAAAAGCTAAAGCAACTGAAAATACCCGAAATGGAAATCAAAAAGAAAATGGCATTTCTAGCCATAACATCATATGCAGAATTCTCTCATTTGTGTGGGGATAAGATGGGTTTTTCACTCTACTAAAACCCTAAACAATGTTTTAAAAATTAAAGGGGGTAGCAGTAGTCTCATTTCAGAAAACAGATAATATTAAGAAAAGAAAGAAGAGCAAACCAAAGCCATTTTCAAGTTAAAGTATTCTCGGGGAAAAGAGGAAGGAAGGTGAGTGATTAATCAATCTTATGAGGTTTAAGGCATTAAGACCCAAGTTAAGGGCAGCCATATTATTTTATAAAAACCATATCATGTTTGTGCTTGATCTATTTTTCTGAATAAATGAATGCTGAGAATGGTTGGTGTTTTGATAAATCTTTGGTTGTTGCTTTGATTTGTTTTGATTGATTGTTTGATTAGAAAAATACCCTGATCACTGATATGGATCCAGTACCTTAAAACATCAGTTTATAAATATGTTTAGTAAGATAAATACATTTTATTGAGAAGTAGGGTATTGCTGGGAAATAAACTAGGCAGTGTGAATAAAGGAGATTCATGCTTATGTCTAGATTGTTTTAAAAATGAGATGAACAATGCAATAAATTATTTATGTGCTGATTTGTTCAGATCTTAAGCTAGAATGTTTTATGGGTTTTTCTCAAAAAACCTTACCCTATGTTCACAGTAAAATTGAGTATAAGTATTTTATATGATTTCACTAGATTTTTTTAAGTGATCATGATATTCCTGAATATAGGAGACATGCAAGTGTTAAAACATATTTTGAATAAAATAACTGGAAAATGAGATATGGTATTCTTTTCATGAATGTTTAGTATGGTTGGCTGAAATCCCTGAGTGAGTTTAACTCTCTTTGATTTATGAAAAAGAAGAAAAGAATATAAAAGCATTTCAAGAGTTAATAATTTTTTTTGAAAGAAAATGAGAATGGTCACTAAATTATAAAGCTAATCTAGGAGTAGAGCCTTGATCTATTCATCATAAAGGGGATGATGGGTATGTGCATGACTTGTTCAAGTCCTGTAGGCTTCTATGCAGGGGTTAACAGAATTGAGTCCCTTGCAATGCACACATGGTGTTCAATGGCAAAGAGTTAAGACCAAATTAAATTGATAAATTGAGATTGAGAGTTGAGCTATGGTATTAAAATGAGTTAATCCATAGGAGTATGTATACATGTGTACTGAATTGAATGGATGAATGGATGCTTGTGTGCATGAGTGTTAGTAGATGCTTATATATATACCCAGTTTACATTATAAATCCAAATAAGCATCAAGTATATGAATTCTCTGCACAATAATTAGAAAATGACAAGTTATTATATTTTGATTTCACTCATACCGGAATTTATTTCTGACCCTATTTGTTGCCTTTGCAAACTATGAAATGAATATGAGTTGTTTGGACATAAAAATGAATTGAATGGAAGGAAGTGAATAGTAAATCACTTGAATTGAATAGAAATGGTATGGAATATAGTTGTAAGCAATTTAATTTGTCTCGAAACCACATGAATTGCTAATGGAATTATTCTGCATGCATTGCTTATGAAAACTTTGTATTTGCTATTGAAAGAAGTGAAATGTTAATAGATTTCCTATATTTGTCACTTACATGTTTAAATTGAGTAAGTGCAGGTTTTTGGAAGCCGTTTGGCTGCATTTTGATTTCGCGAAATACTTAAAAATAACTGCTTTGCTTAAAATGCTAAAAAGGTACGCCTACGCAATAAAAATAGGAAATATGAACTGTTTTTCTGTTTTTCCGACCGAGTGGGTCGATGTATATATATTTATATCTTTTGTCAAATTGCAAAAGCTCCTCCGTACAAAGGAGACTCCGCCAAAATTTTCTGAAAATTTTGGGAGTTAGAAATTTTTTGAAAATTTGAAAAATTTTTGTTAACGGAAATTTTATATTTCAAATTGTAATGGAAACGTAGAAATTGAACTAGAAAAGGGATTTTGATTTTTGAAGATAAAATGAATTCAAATAGAATTGAAATTATAATTGAATTCAAATGGGATTGAAAATGCAAAGTTGAATGGGAATGAATATATAACTTTGTTTGTGAAGTGAAAATGAATATAAGAAATACTTATATTGAACTTAAGAAAGGAATGGAGGAAATTCTTAAGTAAAATTTAGAATTGAGAAATATTCTGAACTAATAAGGGAATAAATTTAACTGGAATGTTGTATTTGGACATTATTGTTAAGTAAAATACACAGGGTATTTGGAATTGGATTTTGATTTTGAAGATTATTTGAATTTCTCCACAAAAGGTATGTATTTGAATTTCAGTATGAAATTTGATGTGATTCTGATTTTGCCACTTGGCATTTTGTTTTCTTTTGGAATTTGAGAGTCCGTAGGGACATTTTGTAGTAGTACCGAGCTAGCCGCGCAAAGGAGACGCTGGCGAAATTTTTTGAAAATTTAGAGGGTTAGATAATTTTTGAGAAATTTTGGATAATTTAACAATTTAAATTTAAATTTAAATTTGAATTGTGAAACAAAATAAAGTTGTTTGAAACTATGAAAGTGTTTGAAAGTTAGCTGAAGTGATAACGAATCTTTAATAAAAAGATTTTTTTTGAAAATTTGATAAATTGTTTGGTTTGGGAAAATGATAAACGGGATTGGAGCATTCTTCTTAACTTGTAATTTCGGGACGAAATTCTTTTAAGGAGGGAAGATTGTAACGACCCTAAATTTTTGACATTTAAAATGAGAATATTTAATTGATTTTAAATATTTGAATGTTAGTTTAATTTGAATTTCAAATATCAAAGTTGGTTTGGTAATTAAATTAGTGAAATTAATTGTTAAAATTTGAGTAAAATTTTGAATTTGGAGTTTTAAGCTGATTAAAAATGTTTTCATGGCTTAGAAAATTTATATTGATAATCTGAAGGTAATGGAACTCTCAGAATTGAATTTGAAACAGTTTTGTTCAGCTTTGAAATTTTATCGTCTAAATCGATATTTAAAAATAGCGTTCCGGGGCACAGTCTCGGAATTTGACGAAACCAGTTCCATTGGATCCGTAATATTGTATTATTATTGGATTTCAATTTTCGTAATGTTTGGAGTGATCGTTTGGCCGTACGATAAGCAAACGCGTCGGAAATTATATCAAAATATATATATATATATATATGTATATATATGTATATATATATATTAGTTGATTGACATATATACTCACATCAGCATACAAAAATATCATCTCGTGGTTACTGTAGCAAAACCATTCCTTCACGCCAACATCATTTCCCCTCTTTATTTCATTTCACAGCCGAAAGAAATATATTGTCTTGGAAGCTTCAAACGAATAATTTGTATCGTTCTCCTCTTCTTCATTTTAAAAGCCCTCCAGTTCAAAGAAAAATGGTATTGCTTCTAAATCAAACTACATAACAACTTCTTTTTTTTCTCTGAATCCAACTCGATTTCGTATAAACAAAATAAGAGGGGTTTCGAGTATAATTTCAAAGCAGCCGAATTCATCAGAGACGAAATGAATCTCGTCTTCCCTTTCTCGTCAAATTCGAAGCATTGTGTCAATCTCGCGATCGACTCGGCTGAGCGGGGGAGGGAATCGAGCGCGTACGTGGGCACGTGCGTATGAACGAAGGCGATGTCGTAAGTCGAGGAAGGATGAATCGATCGCGTGGCCGATGGGAATGGCGGGGAATTCGACTTCGTTGGTGGTGGCCTCAGTCGCGAGTGGAGATAGTGGCGACTGGAAGCTCGTCGAGTTCGATCTCGACTTAGGGTTTTGCTGTCGCGAGGCCTTTATCGAGCAGTGAGGTATCTTTTTTATTTAATTCAATTTAAATTAATATACGTAAATACACATGTATGTTAATATATTGTGATAAGCAGAATGTATATATATATATATATATATAACACACAATATTTTTTTTACAGTAAAGCATGTTACTATCTAGTTTTCAAAATTTGTAGAGTTTAAATTTATATATATATATATAGAGTAATAATTTTATACAGTAAAGGAATTCACTGTTAATTATAGTAAATATATATGTGTAGTTTCAGAAAATAAAATATGTATACATATTTTAGATATTACTTTAAATTAATGGATTGAGTGATTACTTGTTTAATCTACTTATTAAAATTCTTTTTGATACTAAAAGATATTTTAAATGAAAATAGTTTAAATCCAATTATTAGTAAATTAAATTTATTAAATAGTAATGGATTATTCGAGTTAATTCAAATATTAATTAATCGTCTAACATTTATACAAGGTCAATATAAAATCGAGAAAACAAGCCGAGAATGAAAATGGGATTGCAAAATAAAAAGGCGAAGGTGAGATCTTCTCACTCAAATTGAAAATTTGGATTGCAGTTATTGATTGCTGTTTGATTGTGATATTAGATATAGTAGGATATATCTATATATATAGCAATATATATATTGGAATATGTATATATTGGAGTTGTTGATTTCCCGCATTATATAGAGGATGAGACCCTATTGCGTCGCATAATAGCGGATGATATTTTTATAAATCCCATATACCGCGATATTCCACCTCGAAGTGGAATTGGTATTGTGCTAATGTCTATGGATGCAGGGAAACAGGTTGGAGGGATCCAACTGGATTCCTCAAAATTATGTGAATTTGTTTCATATATTGTGATGTGATTATTTATAATCTGTGTGTGATTATATCTGTGATTGAATGCGTTGAAGGCTATAATTTATCCGAATGTATTTTTGGTATCGTTGGATGCCAGAAATAAATAAAATTGGTTTTTTAAAATTTAAAGTGGAAAACTTAAAGTGAATTTATTTTTAAGAATTGAATTTATTTGAAAGAAGGAATTTTAAAGTATAAAAATTGATTTTTTGAAATCTTACCGAATAAATTCCAAAATATGGGAAAATATAAATAAATGAGTTTTGAATAATATTGTTTAAAAGTTGAAGAATTCATTTAAAAATGGAATTTTGAATAATTTGGAAAGGATAAAGGAATTTATATAAAAGCGATACATTTCTAGAAATCAATTTGTAAAATTGATTTGGTATTTGAAAATGAATCTTTGAGAAATCGATATGGAAATTTATTTGAAGTTAAAATAAATTTAGAAATCAAATTTGTAATTAATTTGGTAATGGAAAATAAATCATTGGAAAATTAATTTGAAATTGATTTAGTGTTTGAGAAATAAATTTGCAATGTTTCTTTCTATTGAAATTATACTTAGAAATAAATTTGTAATTGATTTAGTGTTGAAATAAAATTGAGAAATCAATTGGGAATTTGATTTTGGAGTTGAAAGTGAATATTTGAGAAATCGATTTGAAAATCGTATAAAAGTGAATATTTAGAAATTTAAATCCGCAAATGGAATTTATAAAGGAAAGGGAAATTTGTTTTAAAAATAAACACTGATTTATTTTAAAGTGTGGAAATAAATTTACAGATTTGGAATGTAAATTTGAAATAAATCGATAAAGATTTATTTAATTGGTTTAAATGGACCATTTTGAAATGGAAGTGTATTTTTCTTGAAAAGCCGAGTATATTTCCAAAGTAGCTTTTAAAAATATAAATTAAAGGTTCTTAAGTTGGTTTTTAAAAGAAATGTTTGGAAATATATTCCGTGTAAGGGAATTGATTGGAAATTTATTTTCAAAAGTTGAAAGGCGAAAAGTGATTTGAAATTTTCTTTCAAAGTGTTGAAATATGGAAAAATATATATCTTGTGAAGATATTTTGAAAATAAATAATTTGGGAAAATTATTTAAATCTGATGATTGTTGTGAATGTTGTTTGATGGTTAAATCACCGACTATCAATATTGCCTTTGAAATGGCACTTGAATTTGTTTTTAAAACAAACGCTATTTATTCGGTTTAGCCGGGAAAGGACCTTTGTGTCAGATAACCCATTCCAAATAATGATACGACGTGTATGAATTGAAATTGAAGACCGGGTATTTTCAAAAATGAAAGGACAACCTATCAAATGTCTCTGCACCGAGTTGCTCCGGTATAGAGATTTATATCACTCTTTTTGTGATGGGAAGTCCGATCGGGATTGTGAATACCCGGATTGCAAGGGCTTCTTCGGAAGTGCCTTCGGTTCTGTTCGAACCCGAAATAGACTTGTATGGTTACATGTCTGACATTACATTTTGAGATGTAAAGCTGATTTCTTTCAAATACATTTCTGTTGGTGACGGAGAATTTATTCTCTTAGCTTAACACCCTTCTCTGAGACGTACGAGCTTAGAGGTTATGTAGTTGAAGGTTATCAGCGATATATTCCCAATTTGATAATGTGGCATGCTGAGTGTTGCTGTGTGTTGATCATTTATTGATCAATTGTGATCGAAGCATGGCTTTGTGAAAAAGCTTAGCTTTGTGGACGAGACTTCGTCAGACCTCACACCCCGGAAATGGTCGAAACAGGAATGATGCGGCAAGGTTATGAGGGTCGCGCCATTTAGGGAATGTCATTTCCTTCTGGAAAGGGTGGTATCAGGTATGGAGCCCTGGTATTTAACCTATGTGGTTGCTCCAATCTCATTTCTTTGTAGTTGTTGCTTTGTGATCGAGGCGCCTCGGATAAAGGTCCCAAAGGACCAGGGAATGGCATATCGTGAGTTACCTAGTTATAGAGGTAACCCGACCTTGTGTTGGCAGAGAGCCAGGTTGGTTCTCGGGACGTCCAGTCAGAGGCATACCCATGTGGCGGTAGGAAGTTCCTTAGCCTGACCATTTGTTGGAAATCCAATTCCCAATACGAAACTTGTACGGTTTTAGTTGTAGAACCTGCCATTTACTTATGGTGGCGCCCCACTGTTTAGATGGTAGCTATAGTAGGCATACAATAATGGTTGTATGCTGGCTAAGATTAATATTATACTTTCGGAATGTTTTCCACACTAGACATTAATAATAATAATCCAATGATTTGCGTAGTAAGCATCTTTGACTATCATAAGAAGAAATCTCCTCCAATTCTGCGTTTGCATTATGTGTGTGGCGAGAGGTCTTATGGTAGTTTCATTTTCCAAAAGCATTGCGAATAAATTTTATCTTCTTTGTGAAAAATAACTGTTTTACGATCTCACACCAGTCACCATGACTGACTCGGAGTTTATTGTTCCTTTCTAAACTCTGGGTGCCCATAATTTTCCACACGGGCAACCTAGAGTTATGTTATCAGGATATTCTGGATATTCTAGAGCTTTGGAAGCAAGCTGGATGGTGAGACGTACACCCGTACTTGTTTATTTATTCCGCTGTGTATTCTGTATGAGGACAGGTTTATATAACTGTCCATTGTTGTGTTGAGTTGCATATTGACTCTGATTGATGTGTGTATAAACTGATATAGTTCTTTGTTTTAAAAGACTAGTGATTATCTATTGTATATTGTTCCGCTGCGAATGTGAGATTCTGATGTTGTTTCTGTTTCTGTTTTTCTGTTCTCTTTTTCTTCTGTCTTCTTCTACCTCTTCTTTTTAACCCTAATGGTTCGGTTTTCCGGCATTCGATGGCGCGACATTTGATATAGTGGACGTATTAATGTTGACTTTTGAGCGTCGAAAAATCGTATCGTTACAGTTCGTTCGGTAAAAAGTCGATCAAAGTGGGGCTCGTAACAATTAGTCGGCTCCACCCCAATAACTCAACAACAATGTCACGGGCATATCCGACATTCTAACTATCTACGAAGGCCCACATGTGGCCAGAAGCAGCTGGGAAGCACAGTCTTGATACTAGAGAGAAGTAGGTCCTATCGGTTAAGTTTATTCATTTGAGCACTATGCGTTCAAAGTGCCTAGACTAGAAGTAGGTCGGCATATCACCTTTACCACCAAAGATCGAGAAGCCATCTCCAACCCCAATCACGATCGAATGGTTATTGCCTTTGAAATGGCTAGTAAAAAGGTACATAGATCCTTCGTCGATGGAGGCAACTCAGTCAACGTCATGTTCAAGCATGTCTTCGAGGCTTTCAAGCTTTCTACCACCAGCCTTACAAAACTTGCCTTGCCTACTATGGCTTTGGGAGTGTCAGCATTGTACCAATGGGGATGACATCTCTCATGACCACATTCGATAAAGAGCCCCTTGCTACAAAGGTACAAGCGGTCTTTGTATTAGTTTGATTTCTAGTCTACTTATAAACTCTTGATAAGACGACCGACCCCTACGGAACTTGATGCGATTGTCTCCTACAATCAGCTCATCATGAGCTGGGCTCGGCAAGATCCAGGGCAATCAAAAAAAGCTAGGGAATGTTATGGGACCTACCTCATACAAGAAAAGAAGGGACCCGCCGTTCGTAGCTCGGTTAGTTTGGGAGCTGGGAGCTGGGAGCTGGGAGATGGGAACCAAAGGACTGCGTCCGGGCAGGTTCGAATCCCAGCGCCAAACCATCAGTGGGAGTTTCAACGTTAAGCATCCGTGTGCGACGACTAAATAAAAGCGGGGTAGACACACGGCGTGGTTTACTTAAGTGAGTATCAATGAATACCATGATCTTAAGGTTTCCCATGAACTCAAAAAAAAAAGAAGGGTGTCCTCATGCTTTAGTAAGAATTTGCAACAATCAACAATGAGTCGCTCGAGAAAACTTTAAGTCGATCAGCGCTTAGGTTTGTGTTGAGACCGCCCTCATCTCTGAAGCGGAGACATCTACCTCAAAAACCCCCTATAAACAATGACCCACCTAATAAAGTCATAGGTATCAATGACGTGTCACCCAGAAGAGTGGTTAAGCCGATCAATTCTCAGACTCGTGCCAAGATAGTTTTAGCCCCTGAAGCTGCTAATAGCGATGTGTCACCCAAGAGCATGGTCGAGCCCTTAAGCGTTCCTGCTCATCCGAGACATCCTTAGCCATAAAGAATCTACTGCCTATGGTGTGTCACCTAGGAGTAAACCTAAGCCTATCAGCACTTTGGTTCGTGCCGGACCAAAGCGGTGAAAATACACCATTCAATCATGTGTCATTCAAGAGAGCCCTCGAGCTCAATAGTGCCCTGGTTTGTGCCAGGACCGCCTGCCACATTGAAGACCAGAATAGCACAGATTCTATTTCCTTAGCCATTCCCTAGAGAATAAAAGAGCCCATCATAGCATGGAATAAGCAAATTGTACACTATTGGCATGCATGAACGTCCAATACAGCAATTTATGTGCTCTCAACGCCGATACACTCATCCGTGTGAACCGACAGCAATCTCAATCCCTCAACTCGAGCATGGATGTTTATTCCAACTAAGGATGTCATAGAGTGTATGATGATTTAGAAACCGACCCCGATTTGGATGATGACTCACTCAACACCTGCATGGTAGATTCTAACGTTGATGGTGGGTTGGCTACTGAACTTAAGTTGATATCAATAGAAAGCATCGATCCTAGCAAAGTTGTCCAGATCGACACCAAGCTCGGCTTGAAGATCAGATGAGCTAGTCAAGTTCGTGAAGTAAAGAAAAGACGTCTTCGCTTAGGGGCATGCCGACATGACCGGCATCGACCCCAGAATCATTTGCCATGCATTGAACATCGATCCAAAGGCAATCCCCATCTTCTTTCTCTCTTTAAATACCTAACCAAACTCATTCTTTTCTCTCTCTTACTCCTCCTATCTTAGCCTCCATCTCCTTTCATTATTCCCATGGCCGAACATACACTCACCCCTTTCAAACATCAACCACATTTTGTTTTCGATGGTTCATTCAATCACAACAATTTCAAGTGGTGAACCGAAGGATTCTAAAAGTATTTCAAATCAAGGAGGATTTAAAGGCCGGCTCTATGAGGTATGATTTCTTATCATCATTTATATATGTCATTCACACCTAAGTATATGTTTATATATGCTACGAAACTTATATCGATATTTATTCAAATGATTTAATAACATTAACATAATATTTGGTTTTAATTTTTAATTATACTTATTAAATTGGAACTATAAATATACATATTTTTTGACACCATTAAATTGGCTATATTTTATGTAATTCATACAAATAGGTATTAGTATTTGGCCAAATCGATTAACATATAAAAATTCATTTTATTTTCTGATGGGTTTTTTTTTTGTATTTATGCTCATGGTCAAGTTAAAAGTTTTACTGGCCGGAAAATTTTTGCAAATAAATATTAATATTCATTTAAAACATAAATCTTTTAACTTACATGCACATATATATATTATTAAATAATAATAATAGGTGAAATATTATTATATGTATAAATTTATTTTATTTAATAAATCATTTTAAAATTCTAGATATTTATTTGAAAGTTTGAATCTAAGATAATTTGAAATAGATCTTAATTTGAAATTTGAATTTTAGATATTTTCGACTAAGTCACATTTGAATTTAAAATTGGAATAGTTTATGTATATGTTTACTTAGTCAACCTAATTTTTAAATATTTATTTTTATGTATATAATTAATTTGAAACTGTAAGCATGTATATAATTAAATAAATGGCAATATATATGCAACACACTTTATTTTGGAGAGCCATAACATCGGGAAGATAATTAATAAATAATCTATTAAGAAATAATAAAGAGAATTAAATTGAAAGTTTTAATACAGAAGATGTTAATGAATAAATGTGGGACACCTTAAATATAGGTAAGTTAATGGCATGGGAGTGGCTAGGGTAATAAAACTTGACCACATATGTATAGGGTGATGAATTTGAATATTTGTATTAGGACAAATTAATAAAATCAATCATACATGTATAAGGTAATGAATTTGAATATTTGAAGGAAGAATATTTTCATTTAGGGAAGTTAATGAATAAGATTTGGTAATAAACTCGACCATGCATGTATAAGGTAATCCATTTGATTATTTGAATGGATAATATTTGCAATTAGGGAAATTAATGAATAAGATTAGGTAATAAAAAATTAATGAATAAGATTAGGTAGTAAACTCGACCATACATGTATAAGGTATTGAATTTGAATATTTGAATGGAGAATATTTGCATATAGGGAAATTAATGAATAAGATTAGGTGATAAACTCAACCATACATGTATAAGGTGATGAATTTGAATGGAGAATACTTGCATTTATGGAAATAAATGAATAAAATTAGGCAATAAAAGATTTAACCTAAGCCAAAATCATTATTATATAAGGCCTTAACATACTCATCGCTCTGTTTCACATTTACTTTATTTAAAAACAAAATAAACAAAACTACATCAACCTTAGGCGGCCACCATTGTTGAGAAAAGGGAGAGGAAATTAAAACTAAAAGAATATAGCTTTTATTAGTTTTTAATTAAGCTCTACAAATCTAGATGAGTAAAACTTTCTCTAAATTATTTCCATACCCATTTGGGTTCGGATTTGATATGAGTTGGCTGCTTTAAACATTGTCACACACTTTCTAATGAATAGAAATGATTTTGTATATGTTTAATGGATAAAATTTGGTCATGTTTTAGGGTAAAAGATGATTTATTCTTCTCCAGATGTTGCAATATCTTAGTATGATGTTTTAATATTGAAATAGAGATGATTATAAATTTTGGATAATTCCATAATTAATTATGAATTTTATAAGTAGAAAATGGTTAATTTTTGGTGTAAATTAATGTAACGTTAAATATTTTGCTTCGAAATTTTTATTGGAGGCAGAGGAAGATGTTTTGGAATTTTTGGGAATTTTCCCATTAATTTTCAAATTGTATGAATTAACTAGTAAAGAAAATGTTACCTTAATTAATGAAAAGTAATTAAGGAAAATAATAATTAATGGGGCTAAATTTTCGGATTGGTCAGAGAATTCTGCTATAGGATAAAAGTAATCATTGAATAAATGATATATATATATACTGGTTAGGTTAAAAATTATTACTTTATTAACGCAAAATGTCATTTTTCATTTAATTACAAGATTGCCATTATGACTTATGATAGCTCTGCTTAGACATACGGTAGCCCAAATCTTGACCTTCGATGGCTTAAAAACTAGATATTTGGTACACCTATTGTTAAACACTTTATAGCTTTAAAGTTAAACTTTTGATTGCTTTACGGGCTTATCATTCGATAGCTTTAGAATGTGGCTTGTGACGCTTCTATAAAAGGCTCAACCTTTGATAGCTTTAAACTAAGACATGTGATAGTTATGGAATATCAACATGCGATAGCACTATATCAACACGCGTTAGCTTTACAATTTCAATATCTAATAGCGAGCAATACTAAGATTTTATAAGTAAAATAAGTGAACTTTAATTAACACCTTGGAAACCACCGTCCAAAGTGATGGTTGAGAATTTCATATGGATTAAATTACAGTAGAGGATAATAAGTTAGAATATGAAAACTTATTAAAATGGGAAGAAGAAGCTAATCTTAAAAAGACTAAGTAGAAACGAACAGTAACCTTTAATGATGAGAACTTCGGTGTGAGGTCATAAGTGGCATCTAAATGTCTATTCATGACTAACGATGAGAACTTTAATGTGAGGCCATAAGTGGAATCCGAATGCCTATTCATGACAAATGACGAGAATTTTTGTGTAAGGCCATAAGTGGCATCCGAATGTCTATTCACGACCAATAACAAGAACTTCGGTATAAAGCCATAAGCAGCATCTACTATTCATGATAAATGATGAGAACTAATGACGAGAACTTTGGTATAAGGCCATAAATGGCATCCGGGAGACTATTTCTAACATGAGAACGAATTAGGTGGTTAAGGGCATAGGCGGCAACCAAATTTTTTTTCACGACATGATTCCTGAGAAAAAGAGTTAGCCTAAAGAGGCAAACTGAACGCCTTAATTAATGTATTAAGTCTAGATACAGTAAGTAAGAAAGGGACTTATAAATGTAATGATGATGATAATTATGTCTATGTGAAAGTGTTCACTCTTCTTGATATATTTATGTTTAAAAGTAAGGGAAGACCCATTTTGTGCTTTAGCGACATGGCCTCACTATATGATTGAATTGTTTATGGTAAAGTTTTACTCACATCATGTTTTATGTATGACCCAAGTTTTACTCATTCGAGTGGTCTGAGTTTAGGACTTATAAAGGTTGCTTTCTAAAAGTGTTATCCCACCTTTAGGCAAGGCCGTGACACCAAGGAATTGACCGGAAATTGAAGACGGTCCGTCCTGGAGATCGATTGTACATAGGTCTACTATGGATACTGTTGGATTTTGCCCGAGTCCGGATCGAGATACGATTGATATGACACGACAAGCCAAGCTATGAAGGCCAACATTCTAAATTTCAAGTCAATCTGAGTTCATATGCTCAAGATATGATCGATGCAAATCAAGCAGCACACTCATTCGTATCCATCAGTCCATTCCTTTCGTATCGGTTTCGTTCGAATCCATCCAGGGCAAAGTTCTTCATATCCATCCTCATTCGCATCCATCCAAAGCGGCCTCCTTCGTATCCATCGGAATCAAACTCGTTTGCATCCATGGAACACATATGGTTCGTATCCATCCATACTCATATTACTTCGCATCCGTCATCCCCCAGCTTGTTCATGTCGATCCATCCACGTCTACTTCGTATCCATCGGAGCCATAAAACCTATACTTCTTATCGATCCACCAATGCACCCTATTCGTATTGATTGATGTGAATAATGCAAGAAGGACCGATACGAATGACACTTTCCTTGATCGATACGAACAGCATAGCAATTACTGGATACGAACGAGGCTAAGCTGGGTCGATACGAATGAAGCACATCCATAAGAAAGACTCGGTCGCTCGGCATAAAAAGTGGATCGATCCTAAAAGTAAGCGCCACGTCACCTAGTAAGCACGTGCCTGGAAGTGATGCGAACAAAAACGATGCGAACTCGGCGGCCTTCAACAAACTCGAACTTGAATCGATCATAACTCAAAATCTACAAGTCCAAATGTTACCAAATTTTCACAGGAGCTAGCGTGAAACCTCAGGAATGTTCATGATCGATCTCGACTCGATTGGGCTAAATCTTGATCGATACGAATTTTATTCGTATCGATCATGGATCGAGTCCAAACAACCAGGGATCGATCGTGTGGGCCCACCCACGTGAGAGAAGAGGTCTTCCGAGATCTGGGCGAGATATTTGCTACCTACGCCTATAAATAGCAGCTCAAGACCTACTAAAAAGGGACTTTTGGCTCTTCTACGTCTAGACTCTGCTGAAATTACTATTGTACTTGGTTATACTATTGCAACTCCTTGTAACCAGCAAGCAAAAATCAATAAAAGTCAGCCATTTCATAGTGGACATAGGCCATACGCCGAACCACTCTAAATTTGTGTGTTTCTGTGCATTTTTCCTGTTTATCAATTAGTGTGTTTGTTAGATCATCCTCGTTTTACATTTATCTTCTTCATTTTATCTCTTCAAACACATCCAAAGAGTGTTGTGCCCAATTTTGGTACAAACACTTTGGTGCTTTCACTGAGAACACCCAGCTTTCTCCTGCTCATTGGATCTACTATCGATATCGAATTGCAAGAATTTAAGAAGAAGATCCAGATTTCAAGTCCAGAAGTTCTTTCATCCTATTTAGATTTGTACCACATCTAGGAAAGAGCTTCGCTATTCACCATGGTCAACACTAGGGCTACTTCAACAGTTGCAGATCCAGAAGGACGGGACAGACAGAACCTCGCGCAACTTCCCCCTACCAATCAGAATGCTACCGGACCTTCAGATCCGCAAGGCCATGCCACCAGGGAAGAGTTTCAACTGCTAATGCAAGAGCTGATGCAGAGTCATCAACAGCTTACTCGGCAACTCCGTGCCAACGCCGAACTGATCAATCAACTGAATCGTCAGAGACAAAGGAGATCTAGAAGAGATCAGGCTTCCTATTCATCCACTAAGAGTTCATCCTCTTCTGACTACAATCATAGATCCACGCGCCCACGGCTGGACGGAAGCTATACACATGCTACTGGACATCTACGCTCCTTGAGTCTTGGGCAACTGAGAGTTGGCCCATCAACTAGCCATCAGACCGGACCCTCCTCCCGAGGAGGTACTGCTCCCTATCACACTACTGACAACCGCACTGCTACCGCCGCTGTTGAGTTGGGAGCTAATGCGCAAAATCGGATGGATCCGACCCACCGTCAACGTGAAAATACTCCTGAACCATATGTCCCAGAAGACCTTGAACCAAGGAGGCGAGACATGGACCGTCGACCGCGATCGGCCCATCCTCGCATTGTGGAACCCGACCACACCTTGGCTCAACATGCCCAGAACGTCCAGATGCCGGATATCCCGACAATGATCCATCAGATGATCCACAAAAGTCAGGGCCTCACTAATGACGATTCGGAAATCTCCCAGAGTCATACCCCCTTCACTGATGACATCCTCTACACTGAACCGCCTTGGTGATTCAGGATGCCGACTTTACCCGTTTATGAAGGGAGCTCTGATCCTAACCAGCACATTTTAAAGTATGAATGGTTGATGAATGCTGCACGAGCCAATGATGCGGTCAAGTGTTGGAATTTCCCGATCTCCCTAGGTGGCATAGCAACTATGTGGTTTACCTGTTAAACACCCCGATCTATCTCGTGTTTTGACCAGTTGGCAACGAAATTCGTTGAACAATTTCGCATGCATGTCACAAGGCCGAAAGATGTCAATACCTTGTCTAGCGTCTCTCAAGCTCCCGGAGAGACATTCAAACGTTATCTAGAGAGGTTTAATGCTGCATGCGCTGAGGTTAGTAATCCCAATGATAACTAAATTCTAATGGCACTAACTAAGGGGATCGATCCCAATTCTGAATTTGGCGACTGGTTGGTCGGAAAACCTCCTGCGTCATTGGACCGTTTCTATTCCAAGGCAGCCCAGTTTTTAAGAAGGGAGGATGCGAAACAGTCTAGGAAAAAGGATGGCGCAGGACCCATTGTGGGAAGAATCCAAAGCAATGTCGTTGTTAAACAAACTGGGGAGAGTTCCAGAAAGGTGCAATTGAACATACAAAATAAATAGAATCAAGAGAAAGGCAAAGGGAACCAAAACAGGAAACGGGATCAGAATCGTGGGCCACGACGTAGGGCTCCTATTTTTGACAATTATACTCCTTTGAATACGTCGCTGGAAAATGTGTACTTTCATACCTGCAATACTATTCAATATAAGAAACCTTCTCCAAAGCAATCATCAGAAAAACAAATTCAAACGGGGAAGTTTTGTAGATTTCATGATTGTTATGGCCATAACACGAACGAGTGCCATCATTTACAGGATATTATTGAGAAGTTGATACGAGAGAGAAAGTTGGAGCAGTTTGTGCGGGTGCCGCGGTCTGGAGGAGCGGGCCCATCGAATCAGAACCAAATACCAAATCAGGCGAGACCGGAGGAACCCGCTCGTACCAGCGGGAGGTTGGTGATTAATACTGTCAGTGGTGGTCCTCATCCAGCAGATCGGAGCTGGAAGGAAATGGAGTCGTATGCCAGCTCCATTAGGCATGCGAGCTTCGAATGCTGTAGTAATTTGGAAGATGGGACCCCGGCCAAGCAACTGAGAACGATGACAAACGACATCGTATTTCGAGACAAGGATGTCGACCGAGTCGAAGCCCCAACCATTGATCCACTTGTCATTTTAGCTCAGATAGGTCCTGCTTGGTTGAAGAGGATCTTAGTGGATAGTGGAAGCTCAGTGAACATATTGTTTAAGCGAGCTTATGATCAAATGAAGATGGAAGCAAAGGATTTGAAGCCTTGTCATTCTCGCATTCATGGCTTTAATGGAAGTGCGACTATACCCACTGGAATGGTGGAGCTACTAGTGGAATTGGGAATTGGAGAACACCGGAGAGTCCGGATGTTACAGTTTGTTGTATTGGACATAGACTCGCCATACAATGCTTTCTTGGGCCGACCGGCCCTAGTTGAATTCAGGGCTGCCATTGCCCCTTGGTGTATGACTTTAAAATTCCCTACCGACAATGGAGTTGGAGTCGTTCAGGGAGACCAAGCTGCTGGACAAGCCTGTTATGTTGCTGAGCTGCGGGAGGCGCAATGAAAAGAGAAAGTAAAGGGCGTATAGGAATCTCTCTGCATTCGCTTTGCTGAGAATTGACAATTGACGCCTGGGCCAAGGCCTGGGCACCCCAACCAATTCCCAAGGGATCATGAGCCGAGAGATACCAAAAGTGAGGACGAAAGTAAAGACAGTCAAGCTTCCTCGGCCGAGCTGACAATCGATGTTCCGATCGACGGTAATAATGATTCTAAAATGATAAAGATTGGATCTCGGCTAAGCCAACGGATGCAGGAGGAATTGGTTGAATTTCTCCGGGCAAACCTTGATGTGTTTGCCTGGACGCATTCTGACATGTATGGAATCTCCCCGAACATCGTGAGCCACAAATTGAATATTGACTCGCGGAATGTCCCGGTCAAGCAAAAAAGGCATGGTATTGGTCTAGAGAGATCTGCCGCCCTTAAGGAAGAGGTAAATAAACTCAAGTCGAACGGGTTTATCCAAGATGCATTATATCCGGAATGGGTGTCTAATCCTGTACTTGTCAGAATGCCTAACGGGAAATGGAGAACATGCGTTGATTACTCAGACTTGAATAAAGCTTGCCCTAAAGACAGTTTTCCACTTCCCCGAATCGACCAGCTCGTAGACTCAACGGCTAGATACGAACTCTTATCCTCCATGGACACGTATTCTGGCTACAACCAGGTACCCATGCACTTGCCCGATCAGGAGCATACAAGTTTCGTCATCGATCTGGGACTTTACTGCTACAAAGGCATGCCATTTGGACTCAAGAACGCTGGGGCAACTTACCAACGGCTAGTTAATCGAATGTTCGCTAACCAGATCGGAAAAACCATGGAAGTATATATGGACGACATGCTTGTGAAGTCACGATTATCCACTGATCATATCAAAGACCTGGAATTGATGTTCAACAATCTCCGAGAGTACAGAATGAAACTCAACCCATTGAAGTGTCACTTTGGGGTCGCATTTGGAAAATTCCTTGGATTTATCGTCAGTGCTCGAGGAATCGAAGCCAATCCGAAGAAAATCTAGGCAATCAGAAATATCGAGACTCCAAGGACTATAAAGCAGGTTCAGAGCCTCAACGGGAAAGTAGCAGCACTGAGCAGGTTCATCTCAAAATCCACCGACAAATGTATTCCCTTCTTCGATCTGATCAGAAAAGGGAAACAAAACTTTGAATGGACTGCAGAATGTGAAGGCGCATTCTGAGCACTGGTTCAACACCTCTCGACACCACCCATTCTGTCAAAGCCTATCGATCATGAGAAATTGTACATCTACTTGGCGGTGTCAGAAAACGCAATCAGTGCTGCCTTAATTCGGGAAGAAGACCGGATACAACGGCTAGTATATTACATTAGCAAACGACTGACCGAAGCATAGAGAAATTATCCAAAGCTGGAAAAGCTGGCTTATTGTCTTGTCGTTGCCTCAAGGAAGCTTCGCCCATATTTCCAGGCTCATCCTTTCACCGTCTACACCGACCAGCCATTACAACAAGTCCTTACGCGGCCTGAGACGTCTGGTAGGTTACTCAAGTGGAATATCGAGCTGAGTCAGTTCGACATCACTTGCACACTAAGGCGAGCCATTCAAGGACAAGTCCTAGCAGATTTCATAGTTGAATTCACTATCCTGGAGAACTTGCCCAAAAACAGTGAATCTCCTAAATATGTCTGGAAGCTACATATTGATGGTGCATCAAATGACCGCTGCTCAGGCGTCGGAGTTGTACTTGAGACTCCTGAAGGCCAATCTATATGTTATGCCTTAAAGTTTGATTTCCGTGCGACTAACAACGAGGTCGAATATGAAGCCTTGCTCGTCGGATTGAGACTTGCCAGAGATTTAAGAATTATTTCCGTGGAGATTTACTGTGATTCACAATTGGTCATGTGTCAAGTTCGGGGAGAGTATTAGGCAAAAGACTGAAGACTGGCTGCTTATCTTGCTCGGGTTTAGGAAATATTGGACCAGTTCGACTATTATGCCATTTATTGCATACCCCGAGAATGCAATCAGAAGGCCGATTCCTTAACAAAGTTATCCAGTATAGGTGAGGCGCAGCGGATGGGAATCGTTCCCGTAGAGACGTTATCTTCCCCGAGCATCGATCAGATGGAAACCAACTGGGTGTTTGAAGTTACTTCCAATAAGGAGTCGTGGATGACTCCATTTAGAAACTATCTTGAACACGGAACCCTGCCGAAGCGTAGGAGTGAAAAAGACGAGTTCTTCAAAAGGCTTCGCGGTTCACTATTCAAAATGGAGTCAAGTATAGAAGGGGGTACTTTGTTCCTTTACTCCGGTGTATCGCCCACGATGAAATCAAACGAGTATTGCATGATGTACATGAAGGAGAATGCGGCGATCACACCGGGGGCGAGCTCTTGCCAAGAAAGTGCTCCGATATGGATACTATTGGCCGACTGTAAACCGCGACGCATCGGATTACGCCAAGAAATGTGACAGATGTCAGAAGCATGCTCGGATAGCCCCGCCTACCAAAATACCTCAAATGGTCAATCTCTGGCCGTTCGCGACATGTGGCATCTACATTATCGGTTCACTACCTCTAGCTAAAGGTGGAGCGAAGTACGCCGTCGTTGCAGTTGATTACTTCCCCCAAATGGGCAAAAACCGAGTCCCTTGCTACTATCACAACGAAGAAAGTGATCAACTTCGTGGTGCGCAACATTAACTGTCGATTTGGGCTCCCACATACCATCATCACCGACAACAGAGCGCAATTCGATAGTGTTGAATTTAAGGATTTCTGTCAACGATTCCACATTCAGAAGAAGTTCTCTGCACTTGTGCACCCTCAAGCGAATGGATAGGTTGAAGCTGTAAATAAAGTTATAAAGTCCATTTTGAAGAAATGACTGGAAAAGGTCGGAGGAAAATGGGTCGATGAACTGCCTATGGCTTTATGGGCTTATCGGACAACCCACTAATCGCGACCGACCACACTCCATTCTCTCTTTCCTACGGTTCAGAAGGTGTTATTCCAGTCGAGATGGAAATACCTTCTCATCGTGTGACATATTATGATCCGAAGATGTATGCTATATTAATTGCCGAATCTCTTGACTTATTGGATGAGAAGCGAGAAGAGGCTGATTTGAGGGCAGCTGCGTACCGAAGTCAAGTCGCCCGATTATACAATACCAAGGTCTGACCTCGAACCTTTGAACTCGACGATCTCGTCCTTAAGAGAATTTACCCGGTTCATTCATATATGAAACCAACGTGGGAAGGGTCATATGTCATTGAACAAAGACTCGAAGACAACACATTTAAATTATCAACCGTTGATGGTCTCACTTTGCCGAGAGCTTGGAACGGCGAGAGTCTTCGTCGCTACTACACATAACAGGCTTTATTTATTCATTCAGTCTGCTTTTTATTTGCAATTTGTTTATGCATTTCAAAATTTGAATTTGTAATGAGGCAACCGACTTTGCTGTATTCTCTTATTTCAGCAATAAAATGCAATCTCTTCGAGCCAGAGCTGTGATTTTTTGAAATGCGTCATACGACCATCACTATGCACGAAGAGCTAAGTTCCACCGTACGGTAGGATTTATTCGAATAAGGAGTGATTGTGATACGACCGGTTACCCGCTAAGTGAAACCGGAGCTAGGGGGCAAGCCATCACACTGGAGCCAAAAAGGACGACAATCCTCTAACTAACTCCAGATTCCCAGAGTGCGAACTGGAGTATAAACTTATAAATGCAGTCTCGAGGAGGGTAGATCCATCCACCTAACGACTTCACCCGTATTCAAACCAAGTTCGAGGAGGATGGAACCATCCATCTAAAGACCTCACTTGTTAACTCAGGGTGGATGTGAATCGACCATCCACGATCCTGATAAATCCATCGTTCCCGGAGTGCAAACGAAATTTTGAAACTCAAAACAGATGTGATCGACCGTCTGTTAACCAACTCTAGATTCCCAGAGTGTGAACTAGAGTATAAACATCAAAATGGGTATAACTAGCTACCCATCGGCTAACTCTAAATCTCCAAAGTGCGGATTGGAGTATAAACACAAGCCAGGTGTGAAACGACCACCCGTAGGACAATCCTAAGCCCGTGGAGTGCGGGCCGGAGTATGAACGCAAAGTGGGTGTGACTGACCGCCCACGAATCAATCTAAGTCCTTAGAGTGCGGACAAAGTTCTAAATATCAAACGGGTGTGACTGACTACCTATAAAATAACCAAATTCCCCGGAGCGTGGACGTATCTCCAACCTTAAGCGGGCGTGACCGATCACCGATGTACAAGTGCAATCCCCAGAGTGTGGATGCAATCACCAATAGATGAGTGAGTGTGATTCGACCACTCGAACTCGTCTTGTTTCGGTCTCGCTTCAACAAAGTTGAGTTCGATATATTAAAGGAAAAAAATGATGGCCTACCAATCTTTTCAATTTGTCCCCAAAACTTGGGGAAGAACTTAAGTATCAGCCCCTGATTGAGACAGTGCAGTATTGGAATTCGATTTAACGATTCGATCGTAACCCGAAGTCGTGGCCTCAGAACTTAGCAACTAAACTCAGGTTTGATTCGAAGACTGATACTTCACAAATACTTTGAATGGAAGTTCGAATGTTGAAATACTTAAGCGAAATCAACGCAAATCGTGCTAAAGACAAAATGGAATTCTATTTCAACTATTCTTTGGAAGAGAAGGATAAGTATAGAATTATTCCCAAAAATCCTACTAGTAGGGGCCGAACCTACATCTGTACATGGCCTACAAAAAGCAAAAAGAAATTCCTATCTGTCTACCAAAAATGAGGTGAAAAGACATGCCTATTCTTTCACTTTTTTCTTCTTCCTCCTTAGCGTTGACCCGCTGGAGCTACCACTTGGATGCCTCTTCGAGCCTTTGGCTTTTGGTGGTTGGTCTCCAGCCGGGGGAATTATGGTGACCTCTTCCTTCGAACTAACATGAATAAGAATATTCTCTGAAGGGGGAGTCGGAGGGATAGGATCGATGTTGGAGGATGGGGGAGGCACGCCGGTTTCGACGACTGTGCCTCCTGGAGAAATCATTCGTAGAGGGGCTGGACCAGGCCCCACCATCCCACTTCCAATACTGTTGGCCCGCGCGGCCGCTTCCATCTCAACATTGATCTCAACTATTATTTCTTCTTCATGAAGTGTTTGGGCATCTACGGGGATGCTGTCAGTTGGGCCCGAGGAGTTAACTGTGGGTGCACCTCCGCTCATGACAAATGGAAGATCAACGAAAGCGTCGCTTTGGTGGCCGAGAAGTTCCTCCATCATCTGCTCGTCAAAAGTAAGAGTGCACCCTGCGCTCCACCGGTTGATGCAGTGGCCGTTATGGTGGTCGCTTCTGTTATGAGGGCCTCCTACTCATGATGCAACTCTTGGGTTACAGGGGGCACGACCGGTGCGGCTCCTATCACTGAATAGAGACAAAGAAAATGTTGTTAGTGATTACTTCAAACAACGCTTCCGACTTTGAGTGAGTGTAAGAAATGTTCAGAATACCTTCCTCAAATTGGCTCGCGGGTGGCGGAGCAGCTTGAGAAACATGCTCGCGAGCTGAAGATAACCATGGTTAATCAGGATTGTATGCAGGGACAGACTGAGGATCAACCGCAGACGTAGGTTCGGACAGGGCTGGCATAAGAGTTTCAGAATTCGCATCATGGTGCTCAACACCAGAACCTTCTCCATCTTCCGAATGCTGAGTAGCGAGTTTCTCCTTTTCATATGTGATAGTGACGTCGTGGAGAACCCTTCTCTCATCTTCACTCAGCACCCGATTCTCCAATTCAAATTCATCTATAGACTCGGTTTGATGCTCAGCTTTTTCATCTTCCACTAAGAGGCACCAAGTGGTGTATAAGTGTGAAGGATAGTTTTCGAGCCAGGTTAGGTTTCGATGCTTCAAGACATTGACATTGTATGTAATAAGAAGATCTTTGATGTCAGCCTCCAACCCGGTCTCCGCAGCTCTCACATCATTCTCAACCCTGGCCTCGGCTTCTTGAATTTTAAGTGTTGCTGTGTCCCTCTCATCCCTAAGCACCATAGCCAGTTCGCACGCTTCCTGGGCAGCTTTGTTTGCATCGTCTTTCTCTTTGACGATTTCAGCAAATTTGGCCTTAAGCTCTTCAAGCTCTTTAAGAGCCCCGTCATGTTCAGCCATGACTGTGGTGGTCCGATGCCCCATCTCCTTGAATAGGACTAAGTGCGTCTGCCTCATCTCTTCCATTCGTCGAGTGGCCTCATCAGCCCTTGTGTTGGCCTCTATCTCCAAGTTTCTCGCGGACTCGCTCTCATCATGTATCACCTGAATTATGCGGTCCTTTTGAGCGAGATCAGTTTCTAATTTCTCAATTGTTTTCGCCCGCTCAAAGGCCATCGCCGATGCTTTTTTCTACAGTCTTCATCCATTCTCGGTATTGGCAGTAAACGTCATGGATGTAATCATGCATAGTTTGTTCCACCTTAACTGGAATTCTCTTTAAATGCAGAGGGAAGATGAAGCCATCAAAACAGATGTTTGGAAAGTCATTTTTCAGTTGGGCGATTCTGATCGCTCCCTCCCTAGTGGGCTCGATGATAGTTTGCTCAATGATAGTGGGAGTTTCGGTTTCAGTCCTCCGGCGCTGTGAATCGGACCTTGGTACTTGAGTAGGCGGTCTTTGGCGTGAGAGTTCCAAGGGTTGTTTACCATGACCGGAAGGTTGTGTTGGGGCTCGAGGCGATGAAGAACGTGACTGGGAGCGAAGCCTGTATTCTTTCTCCCTCTATCCCTCTCCCTTTCATAATGCTCTTGGCTAGAATAACTATGATTGCAGTCCCTATTAGCTTCCCTTCTGCGGGAACTGGATGACTGGCGTGCCGAGCGAAGGCTACCTAGCATGGATTCTCGCCTTGACATTGTATCTGTAAAATAGAAAGAGAAGCAGAATCAGTAATCTCCAGAAATGAATAGCTTATGATTGGAAATCATGCAGTGTCATGAAAGTGTATATATGCATGTGCAAAACCCCCCGACCAACCGGTTATGTCGGCCATACTCGTAGGAAGTGCCTCGCCTAAATCTAAAGTGCTTTGAAGCCCTTCCAATCCGGTGTCGTGTTGAAGCGACACATAGTCCGGAATTGGAATGTCGGTGAGTCCTTCGAAAGGATTCTCCATTTGTGCGGAAGGAGTTTCCAAAGTTCTAACACCAGCGGCTGGCAGGGACATGACCACGAATTTCCATCTTGAAGATTTATGAAGCTTATGAGCAACCGCCTTGCCTCTCCTCTTTCCTTCCGAATGTCGTAGACTATCAGGGGGCCCGGCTACGGGTTCATCTTCAGTGGGAGTATCCTCTTCATCACCCCACTCAACTATTACAATCCCGGATGCTCTACGCTTAGCCCATCTTGTCGGGGCTGCTCTAAGAGCTCCTTCAGGTTTTATGCTCTAGTCTCGGTCGATTAGCTCGACGGCTCTCAAATTTTCGTCCGTAAGCACCAAGTCAATCTCTCTCATCTCACCAGGCACCTCCAGAAGAATCCACACAATTACTTTAAAGTGGGCACCTTCGGGTCGTGAAATTGCGGTTGTAAAAGAAAGAAAATATTAGATTCAGCGTAGGTTACAACTATCTCATTTTTCGCTAGAGAAATTGCGACACTTCCGTCTAACTAACCACCGTCTAGCAATCCCTGGTGGGCATCGAACGTAGAATCACTCCGTCTTGAAGTAGTTAAGCCTAGTCCAGGATCCAGTCACCACTTGGCAATTCCTGACTGCCTCTAGAAATGTGAATGAGGGGTTATCCCCTCGACTCTTGACATTGAACAAGAACCTGACTTCCTTCGGAGTCGGGGGCCGTAGGAGATGCTCCATAAAAACAATGAATAAGCTGTTCAGCAACGCATACCCATTCGGATGCAACTGTGATGGAGCGATCCCAAAGAAAGCTAACACTTCTCGAATATATTGGTTAAATGAAGGAAGTGTTCCAGTAGTACACGAATGTCGATTAAAGGCTGTGTATCCTTCTGGAGGAGCATGTGGTCTGTCGTTTGGCCCCATTAATAGGACATCATCCAGCGATAGCCCATGCCTCAAACAAATCCTCCCCAACATATCTTTAGAGACATTGGATGGTACAAATTCTTGAGGATTCCCAATAAAGATTGCTCCCGATAACTCGTCCGGAGCTGGACTTATAACTTCGGCCGCGAAGGCTGGCATCTCTATTACCAAAGGAGGTGACCTTTAAACCTCCTGCTGCTGTGAACTCCCGGGTTCCATAGCTAATCAACTCAGTAAAAACCATCATTAGGTGATAATAAGCCCGTGTGTTCCCCAGTGTGAAGTGCATGAGTGTCTTGTGCAGTGCATTGATACATAATACTTAAGAAATTCTGCAGGATTCGAGAAATGTTACAACGATGAGACTTCGAGATTCGACCAGAGTGACCGTCATCGTTGACCATCACAACCGTGCCATTCAGACTTAGGAGATCAATTCAAGTTAAAGTTCGCCAAATTTTTCATGTAACAGTTCCATCGATGAGCTTTAAGGGGCAGTCAAATATGCAGTTACATAGTTATGTCCAATTATGCGAAGTTGAAGCTCGTTGGAGTCAAATGTTTGATTATGTAAGACTTCGTATCCATTAAAGTTTGAACTTGGATTGATCACCAGAAGTGCAATTTGTATCGATGGTGGAAGGCAGCATCTTGTACCGATCACAAGAAGGTCAATTCATATTAACTCAGAACCTTCAACTTCGTGTCGATCAAAAGCAGCGTCTTCGTATCGATCGCCAGATACAAGTCTTCGTATCGATCACTCTGGATCGATACGAACTCCCATCATCAGTCGATACGAACTACTTGCTTCATCGATGCAAAGATCCATTATGCTTGATCGATACAAACTCACTCTCTATCCACAATCGATGCGAGTACGTCCTTTATCCATCATCGATATGAGTAATTCCATCGTATCCCTTTACACTTCTTCTTCTCCAAACAACATAAGCGCCATTTCGACCCTCCTCGACCTTGCTTCGGTCTAACTCCAACCTCAACACCACTGGAATCAGCCACGAATGTGAATGGGTTGGCAGTCAAACAAGAATCTCATCGTTTTGATGTGGATTTATGGGTTAATTACCTAATTAGAGCAGTTGGTTCGAGGGATTAACGAATTAAATGGCTCGAAGATGAAGGCAACTTCTTTTTCCCTTTTTCCCTGATCGATACGAAAGCAGTATATGGAAGTGAAAGCAAGTCGAAAATTTTCTAAGTCCTAAGCGTATTTATATGGACTTGAACTCAAAAGGAAAGACGATTCGTATCCCAGTGGCAAGAACTGGTTGAAACGGTCAGAGTTCAGTCGATACGAAAAGCACCGTGCAAGCCTACCTGGAACCTTCGTATCCATCGATGCGAAGACGCTGCTCCGTATCCATTAGCCCGCCGACACGAATGATACTTTGGGAACCAATTAGACTATTCGTATCCATAATTTTAGATATCACCGAGAGTCACATCCATCAATACAAAATGTTTTGTTCGGGTCCATCAACCTAAAGCCCATAGGAATTCATACTCATCGATATGAAATGTTTTGAGAAGCCAACTAATACGTATCTATCACCATCGATACGAAAAACAAATTTTCAATTCCTCGAATCGATCCAGGCGAGGATCAATTTGAAGGGATACACTAAAACAACCATCCAGCGTTGTTACAATTTGAATTTCATGTTGATTCAGGAGAGGATCAACACGAAGCTCAATAAAAACTTGACAGCGACTCGTAAACATGCAAACGTTAACGGGAGTCAGGTTAACATACATATATGTCAGATTAATATTCAATTTTCAAAATTCACAGGAGTTGAATGCTCACCTGGCGACAATTACGGCAACAAACAACAGTTTGCTATCATTCAGCACTCAGTTACAGCAGTGCACAGTATAATAATTAGCAGTCAACAATTCGTTATTTGTATTACTGAAGATCAACCAAAGGTTATATCTTTCGATGAGAAGACAACAACCGTTCAACAAGTCAGATAGAACTTTTCAGAATGAAGATTGCAGCTTTTCAAAGCATGTCACTTTCTCACAAGACGTACTTTGGGTGGCAAATGTTATCCCGCCTTTTGGCAAGGCTGTGATACAAGGCCGTGATACCAAGGAACTGACTGGAAATTGAAGACAGTCCGTCTTGGAGATCGATTGTACATAGGTCTACTATGGATTTTGCCCGAGTCCGAATTGAGCTATGATTGATATGACACGACAAGCCAATCTATGAAGGCCAACATTCCAATTTTCAAGTCAATCCGAGTTCATATGCTCAAGATATGATCGATGCAAATCAAGCAGTGCACTCATTCGTATCCATCAGTCCATTCCTTTCATATCGGTTTCGTTCGAATCTATCCAGGGCAACGTTCTTTGTATCCATCCTCATTCGCATCCATCCAAAGCGGCCTCCTTCGTATCCATCGGAATCAAACTCATTCGCATCCATGGAACACACATGGTTCGTATCTATCCATACTCTTATTACTTCGCATCCATCATCCCCCAGCTTGTTCGTGTCGATCCATCCACGTCTACTTCGTACCTATCGAAGCCATAAAAACCATTACTTCGTATCGATCCACCAATGCACCTTATTTGTATCAATCAGCCAGTGATCGATGTGAATAATGCAAGATGGACCGATACGAATGACACTTTCATTGATCGATACGAAATGAGGCAACAACGATCGATACGAACAGCATAGCAATTACTGGATACGAATGAGGCTAAGCTGGGTCGATACGAACGGGGCGCGTCCATAAGAAAGACTCGGTCAATCGGCATGAAAAGTGGATCGATCCTAAAAGTAAGCGCCACATCACTTAGTAAGCACGTGCCTGGAAGCGATGCGAACAGAAGCGATGCGAATAGAAGTGATGCGAACTCGGCAGCCTTCAATAAACTCGAACTTGCACCAAAAATAACTCAAAATCTACAAATCCAAATGCTACCAAATTTTCACAGGCGCTTGCGTGCAACCTCAGGAATGTTCATGACCGATCTCGACTAAATTGGGCTAAATCTTGATCGATACCAATTTCATTCGTATCGATCACGGATCGAGTCCAAACAACCGAGGATCGATCGTGTGGGCCCACCCACGTGAGAGTAGAGGTCTTCATAGATTTCGGCGAGATATTTGCTGCCTATGCTTATAAATAGCAGCCCAGGACCTACTGAAAAGGGACTTTTGGCTCTTCTACGTCCAGACTCTACTGAAATTACTATTGTACTTGGGTTATACTGTTGTAACTCCTTGTAACCAGCAAGCAAAAATCAATAAAAGTCAACCATTTCATAGTGGACGTAGGCCATACGCCGAACCACTATAAATTTGTGTGTTTCTATGCATTTTTCCTATTTATCAATTGATGTGTTTGTTAGATCATCCTCGTTTTACATATATCTTCTTCATTTTATCTCTTCAAACACATCCGAAGAGTGTTGTACCCAATTTTGGCTCAAACAAAAAGGATAAATAAAAACTCCAAAGATGAAGTAAGAGGTTTATTTTCCAAAAAAAATTTCTTTAAATTTCCGCTTTTGTTAACCAGATTGTACAACTAGTTAAGTATTCATGTCGACATCTTCGTATGTCGGACATGACATAACTATTTATGTTTTATTATATTTACACCTGTGTGGGCACAAATTAGGTTAATGGAAATGTAATGACATTTGTGTATGACAATTTTGTGTAATTAAAGTATTTGACTGCTCTGTTTACTTAATGTTGCCTATTTTTTGTCAATTGTAAATAGTTCTTGCGACAACTACAACATCATCGACATTCATTTTTGGGTTTCGAAATGGGGAGCCTTTCAATATATGATACATACATACATATATATATACATATACATATATATGTGTGTGTGTATATATGTTTAAACTCTATATATATGGTACTATAAATATCTGTATACAATCCATATATGGTACTATAAATATCTATTTACAAACCATATACAATCGTAATTTTAGATGTGTCATACACTTGAATCGCGAGGGTACTTCATAAAAATTCATTATTTCTTTAATCGGTATCACTCAAGACATATTAAAGATTATGAATCTTTATTATAGATGTCCACTATCATTTATATATCGGTAGATTACTCGAATACGTGGTAGTTGTTGAGAAAACTAGGCCTACCAACGGAGACTTCAGATGCAGATAGTGCCATATCAACATCCACCCGAAATCATTTTCAAATATTGGCTATCTATATCCACAAATACGAATGGATGTTGGATAATTATCCTATCCGCTAGCGATCAGTAAATAAAGAATTATAAATAGAAATTTTTATTTTAACATAAAAATGTTTCAATCCTATGGATTAAAAAGTATGAAAAGAAACAAATATGGTGATAATAAATAGTTTTGAGTAGTTAATATGCATTAAATGCATATGATATAAACTACTAACTTAATAAAATATAAGTAGATGTCTTTTGTTGGACTAAAATACACATAATATACACTATAATATTAAAAAACCAGCCGATAATTTTTGGATGCGGACGTCTTCAAATCTACATCGGCATTTGGTTTTCCAAATATTGAATTTTAATCCACTTTTCAAATACGGATGCAGATGAATTTTAGATCTTTGATATCCATTGATCGCTTAAGCAAACTCAAGTTAAAGATATTATGTGTAGTACAATTAATATACTTCCTAAATGAGGTAAGATACATGCATCTATTTGTTGAGAAAACTCAAGGAACATGCATTATACTTAGGCCGTCGAGAAATTGTAGGAAAGAGTGAATAATCTCTCTTGATTTGTTGAGCAAACTCATGGTCAAGGTTGAGATTAAGGCAAAGACTATAGTTAGGAGTTGTATATGATACAATCGATAAAGATTTATCCATCGGTTATAGGCTACGATCTGCTAAGAAAACTCATGGTCAGAATCATGAGGAAAGCGAGTCCTAAGACACACTAGTGAAATCGAAAGATTACTATATTTTCCTCTTAGGGTATTTAAGGAATATGAAAAATCTAGTAGGAACCTTGTAATAAAAATGAAATGAATATATTTAACCTTTCTAATATTGTAAGAATATATGCTACAATATTAAATTTATCCACTTCGATAAATTTAAGCAACTAATATAATTGATAAAAAATTTAACAATCAGAATATACCAACGAATCAAACTAAAATTCATAAATAAATATGAAATATACTTAGTAATAAATCTTTTGGCATGTTGTCACTTTAAGACCAACAAAAACACCAAATTTTACAACTGTTAAATACATTCGTAACTTTGGTCACCTAAATGTTTATTTTCCCGAGACTATTATGGTCTTCTATGAGTGTTGAACTATAAAGAAAGCATGAATATAGATAATTTGTTCATATTTGAAATGTTATATAGTGAACGATCGTGATTCATAATGCACAAAATCTCGATGGAATTAGATCATTTGAACGAGCAAGTAAACCATAGTGTAAGATGATGTGTTCAACATGATTGAATGTAATAAGTATCACGTCATCTTAGAACCAACATAGGCCAAGAATAATTAGACAAACTAAGAATTCAATCACTAAAGTGTCAGTCTGATTAGTCTACTTTAGTGCAACTAATACGATTTCCTTAAATGTTAAGGATGTTCGAATGCACTTTTGTAAAGAGTTCGATGAAGTCTTATAGTAAGGGTTTCCTTTTAAATAGTTCGATTATTTAGAAAGAAAAGCAAATGTCGAAGAGTAGATGTAATATAAGCACAGTTAGGATGAAGAAAGTGAATTTTCAGCTCTTCTTCATGAAGAGATATTGAAAATGAGAATTGTATAAAATACCTTTAGATAATTGATATGGAATAAGAATCTTATTTTCGTTCAAAATGTATTTTCATATAGAAAATTGTTCTGCGGGAGTTATTTATTTGAGTTCAAAATATTTGACCTAAAACGATTGACTTTAGACTAGTTACAGTGGATGAAATAAAACCCATAATAAGTGGATTAATGGAGCTTTATATTTCACATGTTGTTATTGTAATGACAGAAATAGTGTGAGCATACCATATGACACTTGTTAGTGGATGCATCAAGATATGAAAGATTGTCTTCGTATACACACCAAGTATTATTTATGAAACAGTAGTTGTTTCTGAGTATTGACTAAATATAGATATAGTTTTATTTTAATAGGAATGAATGTCCATTATAAGATAAACCTATTGAAATGGCATTTGATTTCACAACAACATGATGCAATAGCTATAGGAAATATGGAAGTATCAACAAAATAATTACATTTATTTTGGAATTATGGACTAAGCCATATCTTTGAGAAAAAATTCTTTAACCAATGATTATGAATCATATGCTACTGATGAATTGTAACGATTAAGAGAAAAGCACTCGTTCAATGGAAGTGATAAAAGAGTTAACGAATTCTTCATATTGGAATATGTAGATATATGCAATCCAAAGTCAAATGATACCAAAACATATCCGACCACTCCGCTAAAATTCATCAATGAATTATCATATACATGAACATGTGTATTTGATACGCAAAAAGTATGTCTGTGACAAGTTTATACAATATAAAATAGAAGTAGAAAACATAACATGTAAAGGAAATAAAAAAATTATCTGATCGAACGTGTAAGTATATTGGAAAAAAGGTTCCAATTGTACCTAAAATGAATAACGTTCAATCTCAGAAGTCACTCCCCTATAGTGCACGACAATGTATCGATAAGGAGTAATCAGACTTTGCTGGACAAGGTACGAATGATCATGAGTGAAGTTGACTTAACTTATTTCACATTAGGATGTGTATTTAATGGTAAGTACATATGTTAAATTTAATTTCATTTAAAGCATGGTTTATGGGATCATATTCATATAAGATATGAACCGATAAGAAACCTTAATATTAAATAGTTTAAGATGTGTGATTGTCAAATTTATGTAATTAACATAAGTTTCATAAACTCAAAAATGAATCGATTTTATCAAAGAATAAAGGTAGTTCATAAAATGTATATGAATTTCGATTCCGTCATACTCAGAAACTATTGTTATTTCAAGAGACACCACCATAATGTTCAAAGGAATTCTTTTAGAATGTTGTTGTAGTATAATAGACTTGAATACGATCCAAGGCTCAAACATAAAAATTGATTACATAAGATGAAATAAAATTAACAAAGCATAAAATGGACAGAACTCGTTGGAATGTCTATAAGAGTTCTCATACTGTAAAGAGAAACCATAGGTTTTTTATTAATGTTGAGAAAAAGGATTGCTAGTGATAACAATCTCCTCAAGTATCAATAAGCCATAAAGAGTGTAGACTCTGCCATATGAAATGATGCTTTAAGTCTAGAATGGATTCTAAGAACATTATTAAAATACAATTTTGATAGTTGTACATGAAGTAATATGATCCATTAGCCACAAGTGTGTCTTCAAAAGGAAGACCGTGTAGTTGGAATATAGTAAGCAACAACAATGAGAATAATATCATAATTTTAAATGTTGAAATTAGCATAATAGATTTGTCCATAAATGTGTTTAAGTTAATTCTGATTCTACTCACAAAATTATCGTCCATTATGATTTTGGTTTTTGGTATATCTATGTTGAAATAGAAATTTAAAATATTGATTTAGAATATATTGTTTCCACATAATAACCCCAATGTGACTAAGTCAGTGGGAGATATAAATGAGTTTGTAAGCATTGGATGGGATCTAAAAACTGGTACGACAATATTGTACGACAAGCATCAGAATTAAGCAAATATTTTGATAGGGAAATCTAATAGTTTGATTTTCAGTCAAAATGCATAGGATGCATGTGTCTATAAGAAATAAATTAAAAGGTACTAAACTATTTCTAGAACTATAAGTAAATAATGTACTACTGATTGTTAACGATGTACCAATGTTAAAATCAGTTTTGGTTTAATTGTTTAACCCTCAATATTGGATTTGATAAATAACATCTTTATAATTAGTATAAAAGGATGTTGGGATTATTCCTACAAATATACACAAAAATGATATTAAAATGTTTAATATGGATCATATGAGATGGGTTCCTTATGCATTAGCAATAAAAGTTACCATATATGTTATGTTGTGTACTATATTGCAGTTCACATATGTAATTGATGCATTGAGTGTGTATCAAATCTGAATTATGATAACTAAATGGTAATTGAGAGTATTCTTGAGTAGTTACGAAATACCAGAGAATTTTTTATGAAAACAACAAACTCCGTATAAAGGAGTATTCAAACTCAAACTTCATAAGTGATATGGAGCATTGTATGTTAATCCTAAATTCAAGCTCAACCTTAGTTAAGGAGCTTTAAATTGGAAATGTTCCAACAAAAGGTGGTAGCTGATTCAGCCGAAAGGCTAAGTACATCGCCATGAATCGGCGTTGTAGTACAACAGTGTATGCATGTGCAAAATTATAACCAATCCAAGGATGATTCTGATTGTTAAGAATCCCATGACACTGTTTTGTCAAAATAATGCCACGATATAGAACGCGAGAGAACCTAGGGCTCATATAAAGTCAAGAAACATACTCCGAAAGTTCAACATGATAAAGGTAGCTTATCAATAAAGAAAAGATTTTGATTAACAGAGTAGATAATAAAACAATATAGCATATCCGTCCATAAAGGGACTAGCTCAATCAGTGTCGAGTAAACTAATCGAAGAAATGTGATTAAGAATCCATAATTGGCCCTAAATGCAAGTGCAGATTGAAATAGTTAGGGGTATGCCCTAGGCACAATTATGTAATTTGTTGCATAAATCTAACTCTGTAATCAATTTTGTTCATAATAAAGGCGTTTGTTTTCTTTTATGTACTTTGTTTTTTGGAAGTTAAGCAGTGTTTTTATAGCGAGGTACTTATATTGTGATATAATTAATTAAGTGATTAATTTAAAGGATATAAATAAGAAAATCATAATAAAATGTTATGTGATTTTAGTTTTAAATAATTGCAATTGTAAGTGATTAATCACTATACAAATTAATATTTTATTTTAAATAATCTCGGTTAAGACATTTTGAGAAAGAATACCGATTCATCCGTTGAGACTAGAGTATGTAACGCTCTCTAGATGTTGGGCTATGTATTACTCATGGCTGCTAGGGGGCACCAACGAGTTAATACTTGTAATATTGGATAAATATAGAATAACTAGTCTAAGAGTTTTCTATTGGTTGATAACAAATAAGTCAAACAGGAAGTATCAATGTGATTGTTGGGCCAAAAATTGGCAGAACACTCCATATCTGAATGAAAGCAAAGAGTTCTAGCTATAACAGTAAAACAAAGAAAGGAACGTAACACTTTTATAGTGGTTCAGCAAATCCAAGGCATGTGTCCACTTTAATATTAATATTTAGAGTTTTTATCATAGGTACAAGGGATTTATGGTTCTACTAGCCTAGAATAGCAAAAAATAACTTCCTTTGCGGCACGGCCGAGTAGAGAGAGGGAATAAAGAAGATAAAGTGCGAAAATTCTCTCCAAGTTGCCTATGCTTGCTATTAATAGAGAAATCACCTAACAAAATTGCATGATCGTGAAATACTAGTTCAAACTTCGGATCCGAAAAAGTAGTAGGAAATATGAAGTCCCCAAAGTCGTAAAATCATATCGGTACTGACCAGAAGTGATTGGTATCGATCTAATTCATTGATTGTGAATCGAGTCGTATTCTTCTACTTGGTCTTCTGGCTTTGATCCATCAAGCTCTAAGCACTTTTGCTTTAAATATCAAGTCTTTGCCAAGAGGTTCTGACACATCTACTACTTATCCATTTCTTTAGAACTTCTTTGAATTATTCACTTACTCCTTCAGAAATGGGCCACAGGACAATCACTCTAGCCTGCTACTCATTGACATCATCCCAGAGCTAAACTTGGTGCAATAAAACAGGTCGGTGCTAACCTAGAAAGAGGTCGGTGCTGAGTTGATTCCTTGTGTATTCTGCACCCCAAACTCTTAAAACCTCTCCCATTATCCTTCCAAGCAAGCCTTCGGGTCCTTGAACTACTTCATGTTCATCCTGATGTCTAGATTCATTTATAGGCCGCTTGGTCTATAAGCCGGATAACACTTGCCAACCAAAGTAAGCATCTATTGGGAACAAAGCGTGTTTTGGATCAAGGTAAGCACATACCATTATCTACATAAGTCCATTAGTCATCCAAGATTTGCTTCAAAGTATCGTCTTTATTCCAAGGACATTTGTTCCGGTGCTTTAAATAGCAGTAGTACCACTTTCTGTGCCAAGGTCAAGATCTACACTCCGAAGATTATTCCACGTCCCAAATAGGTACGTACTACTTTCCTTTTTTTCTTCCTCCGCTTTTATTTTCATTTTGGGCCAAAATTTCAAATCAATACCGACTTATTTTGCTAAGTCAGAAGATGCCTATAAGTGTCAAACACTTAGAAAATTTTTATCCCACGTTCTCATTTCTACTTTGCTTTCGTAGTTTTCAGTGCCGATTACATGCGATCCAATCCTCTAAGCCCAAACAATTCACCGTCGATTTCCTAGAGCTGTTGCCACCACCTCCTTGCCGTCGCTAGCGCTTTCTTTCCGCCTGGACCATTATTGTCTTCTTGAAAGCATTCAACCTCGACCTCTTCCAGTTTCATATCTACATCGAAAATCCAAAGTAGGGTATCGACGGTGGCCCAGCTATGGCTGCATTATGGTCAAGGGGCTACCGTCGTTCATGACTAAAATTCAGCTATGGCTGATAAAATATCATATCTTTGAGTTGGTGATCGACCTTTCCTCTTTTTCCCAGGTTGCAGCCTGTTCTAGGTTTCTCCATGGTTAGACCCATGCTCGACCCAAAGCAGGATAAGACTTGACACCAAGCCAACACAAGATGATGAATTTCAAGCACTAAGGAATGTTGGCCAAAGCTATAGAAGAAAGAAAATCAGCTCAAACATCGGAAAAAAATGCTAGAGACTTGGTCGAAGAGATGAGAAATGCTCGCATTTAGGGCATGATTGTGCTGTAAGACCAATAAAAAATCCTTATGGAGAGAATGCACATCTTAAGATGCAGCTTACAACCAAATACCTAACCCTCGTAGAAAAAGACATAGCTCTTTAGAACAAGGAAGCTGACATCTGAAACTCTGCACCGATATTAAGAACCTAGAATCCACCTTGCTACTAGAAAGAGAAGAGAAATTGGAGTCTCAGGTCGATCTGGCCTGGGCATTAAGTGAGCAAATGGAGTTAATAGAACGGGTAGTGAAGGAAAAAAGAAGATTTGAATTCTACCCATCAACAATTCTCCGCTAATGTCATCTAATATAAGAACACGAAGTGGTTAGGAAGCACTTATTCTGTCATTATGGTTGATGCTTGGGAAGAGATAGTACGTCAAGTGTCTACGTTCAGTGAAGGCCTCATTGTAGACGAATTAAAATCTAAGTACCTCGACGTTGACGACATTGAAAAGCTAGAATAGGGAAATGCGATCCTAGCTACGTAGGACATCGTTGTTGTAGAAGTTACCACAGAAGCTCCTACTGGTCCAGGTGCGCCAGGCCATGCATAATCATCATCTCCAAAGGTCCAAGAGCTTGCAATGGATATTCCAACATCCAAGGGGGCCAGTTTTGAGGCCACCCATACTATCATTCTGGTCTCTGTAGTAATCACCTCCGACGAACCCTACACCACCCCTTCGTCACTCAGCCACTATAATTCACAATAGAAGAGGAGGAAATTACTAAGTCTCCTATCCAACAATCTAGTCCTTGTGAAGGTATTTCTCTTGTCTCTTTGGTGTTTGAGAAGCTTCGGTTATCGATTGAGACTGTTACTAACCTTTACTTCTCTATTTGTGAGATGACAGATCATCCATCTGTTCCACCTCCTCCATACCCACTTACTCAAGAGGTGCCTCCCATTGATATCTCTATTGAGTCTACCTCTGTTATCACAAGACTGGTCACTCCATTCCTTCCCTCCAACTCCATCCCTGGTCCTGACTCGGAGAAAATTGCGGCTCTGGAGGGATTGGACGAAACTTCACAGTCCCTGGGGGAAGACATCACCATCACTAATGCAACAGTCCCAACTGATCCAATTTCCATGGTAGAGAGGTGGAAGATCAACATGTCCAAGGTGAAATCCAAAATCAAGTTCAAACTTGAAAAATCAGCTGGCATTGAAGAGTCGAATCCTTCTTCGAGAATCCTTCCTATCACCATTAAGCCTTCTAAGGGCAGCAGCGCTGGCGCCTTTATAGAGACATCCCAGCACCCTGTTGACCAACCCAAGGATCCTATCATCACTATCACTGAAGGAGACACTACTCCCTCAAAAGGTAGCACACTAAAGGGGAATCCTAAGGGAAACATGGGCCCGAAGAGACCACGTGATGGTTCGGGTGGCAAACGTGGCAAGGGCGAGAAGAATAAGGAACAGAAGAAGTAGGCTCTCTAATAGACTTTTGTAGAGACGGTTTCTTTTTGTCTCCTTTTGTTTATACCTTTTATTTTCCTTCTGTATATAGGCCATGCTTGTGGAGGACCGGCCCTCGCAGTTGATGTACATAAAAATGAACGCAATGAAAGATTGTTTTTTCTATTTCAATCTCTATCTCATTTACAATTTCGCATTGTTATATATTATACTTTCCTATACACAACTGCCTGCATATATGATATAACCGCTTGTACTATAATTCATCCATATTATACATGCTTATACCCATGTAATTCTTTTACTTATTGTAACTCTGTACATATAAGTAAAATTCAAGCAATTACTTTAGTTATATTCTATTATCCAATTATGTTTTCTGTTGGCCAAGTGTTTCTGTTTGGCTAAACAAAACTAATATTTAACCAACTCTATGGCTATTCTTGTTTACCTTTGGTCGAGCTTCCCTCGACCATTAACAGTTACGAATAGATTTAGTTTCGTGTTGTTTCCTATCTCCAGGAAATAGCTGTTGGGACATTCATATCCCGACGTCTCCGATCTTACCAATAACTGGGTGTGATCGATATTATCCATTAATTTCCACCACTTGACCTCTACTAAGCTTGTCTCGCTTGGCTGTGAGTGGGGTCGTACTTGCTTGTAATTCTTCCACATACCAAGTCCTATTCCGGGACATAGCATTCCAGATGCAAGAATCCAAGCATCACCCTTCTACATTGCCTATCTCTAGGCATCGGTCGAAAGTCAATAATGTAGGATAAATTATCTGATTGCACCTAGTCCGATTATACCTCCTCGATCTTGATCATGAACCAAAGGTGTCCAGCGGTACCTATTCCCATATACCTATTCTCGATCTCACCATCTTTAGGCATTGATAGAAAGCATTCATCGACCATCCTTATTCATCCACGGCCGAGCATGTCCTACTGGGCCACTAGCGCAAAATCCTAGCCGTACTCTAGTTCCTATCTTCGGGAACTGATGCATCGGACGCCTAATCTGGGCATCCGCTGTCAGTCTTACCTATCTCTAGGTGTTAACTGAGAGTATTATTTGATTGTAATTGCTTATCCTTAGCCTAGCACATCCTGCCAGGATGTAAGCATGGTCAGTAAAATTTCAACCGTGCAACAGTTTCTATCTTTGAAAACTGGCACTTTAGTTACCTGATTTTGGGCATTCCTCATTGACTTTGCCTATCTCTGGCACTGGTCTATACTGGAGAGATGCGGTTGAATTATCCGATCAAGCCCTATGATTATACTCCTCTATCCTGATCCTAAATCAAAGGAGTCGGCACCTATCTCCAAGTATTTGATTGTTCTGCTAATTGCGCATCATAGGATTTTGCTTATAGGAACACATTTCCATAGGTTCAAGAAGCTAACTTTATTTATAACGAAAGACGTGGCAAGTCCTGCCTTATCACATTGCCCTTGATTCACTAGGGTGGCTTATTTATAGAAAATAAACTAAATAAATATATGTGAAATAGCATCACAATAGGTTGCTATTCCATACCCAAGGAAATGGGATTCCATCGACAGTGGCCAACTTAAAGTTCTATCTCCAAGCTTTTTTTCGATCGCATGGGGACCTTTTCAATTCAGACCAAGTGTCCTCATACCTGAAAGAACTCATTTCAAAAATGTGGTCCCCCAATTCGAAGGTACGACTCCAAACCTTGGTGTTAAAATATCGTGCTACTCTTTTCTAGTGAACAACTACCATCAATTCAGCCTCTTCTCGTTTTTCATCAATCAAACCAAGGGACTCAAGCAAGAGTTCATTGTTGACCTTGGGGTCATGGTGCCTTTTCTAGTGAGAAGGGACTTCAAGATAAACTGGAATCATGGCCTGATTTGTAGGCAAAAGCGAATGGTGCATGTCCAGTCCCAGACTTGTGGATCATCATATAAGCCCATAATGCAAGTGAAAGCTTATCAACCTAGTTGCCTATAGCTTTTGTAAACTATTTCTTCAATATAGACTTGATGATTTTATTCATTGCATCCACCTATCCATTTGTCTGTAGGTGTGCTACAGTCGAAAAACTTTTCTCGATCTTTTTACCGATTATAGAAATCCTTGAACTTGGTACTTTCAAACTGAGTTCCATTATCCATTATAATTTTTTGTGGTACTCTCAATCTATCGATAATATTCGTCATCACAAAGCTGATTACTTTCCTTGTTGTGATCATGGCAAGTAATTCCAATTGTGAAAGCAGTAGTGAGGTAGCTCAATAAACCTAGCAAACACCGGCTAGATAGGTAGGGCTAACTCAGGGGATTCTTTGTCGATAGAAGGCATTAACGAAATTCGCTGATGAAGAGAAGCTTTACTAAAAGAGGGCTTCTCATTATGTGGATACAAAGGCTTCAAGTGGTGCGGTTCCAACGGGAATATCCCACTTTGTGATATAATCCACTACAATAATAGCATACTTAGCTCCTCCTTTTGATATCGGTACCACACCGATTATATCAATTCCCTAAATCACAAATGGCCACGAGCTAACCATTTGCGTAAGCTCTATGGATGGGACTCCTGGAATTTTTGCAAACCTTTGGCATAGGTCACATCGTTTGGTGCCTTCAGCAACATCTCGATTTATTGTTGGCTAGAATTAACCGTCGTGAACTATCTTTTTCACCAATATCTATCCCTGGTATGGTCACCACAACTACCCTCATGGATTTCCACGAGGATTTTCCGAGCCTTATCCTAAGTTACACACCAAAGTAGTGGGTTGAGAAAGCTCTCCTATATAACACTCCTTATGCATTATAAAATGTGGGTCGAACGAGTCTCTTTCGCTCATTCCTTACTTTTGAGTGTGTTCCTTTAATAAATACTCCTTGATTGGAGTCATCCATGACTTATTCTCCTCTTTGGCCTCCAAGATCTAGTAAAAATCCATCTGGTCGATGTTTGGAGTCAACAAAATCTCTATTGGAACCAATCCTAAGAGTTACGCATCTCTAGAGCTAGCTAGCTTCGCTAGTGAATCAACCTTCGTATTCTCCTCTCTAGGGATGTGCCTAATCATATAATGCTTTATATTAATCAGTAATTTCAGTGTCTACATTAGGTAAGGGGCAAGTCTTGCACCCTTGACCAAGAATTCCTTCTTCACTTGGAAAACCACCAACCATGAGTCATTGAAAATATGCAGCGTCCATACCACTAGTTCCTTTGTTATCTTGAGTCCCGTTATCAATGCTTCATACTCGGCTTCATTGCTTGTCGCGGGCAACTCCAACTTTAATGTGTAGCAAATCAATCATCCTTCTGGACACATGAGTACCACTCTTGCGCATAAATTGCATTCATTAGAAGCTCTGTTTACAAATAATTTCTATTGAGAAAGTATGAATTATCATCTTCCTTTTCTCCATCTTGGATGGTACACTTAACGACGAAATCCGCCAATGCTTTTTCTCTTATCACCCTCCATTGATGGTAAGTGATGTCATATTACCTCAATTTAATGCTCTACTTTAATAAACTTCTCAAAGTCTCGGATCAGTATAGTACTTGCTTCAAAGGTTGATTGGTAACACCATTATCGGATGAGCTTAGAAGTACGGTCGCAATTTTCTCGATTCAACCAACAAGCAATAAGAAAGTTTTTCTAGCTTTAGATAGATCTTTTAGCTCCAGTAAACCACATGCTGATGTAATAAATGGGCCTTTGAATCCTTGCCTTCTCACGTAGTAATGTTGCACTTAGTGCATGAGCAGACACCGCTAAATAGATGAACTAATCTTCTCCGTCCAAACGTTTGGATAAAACCGGTGATGTTTTCATATGCCTTAGTAATTCCTTAAAGGCATCCTGACATGCCTTTGTCCATACAAAATTTCCTTTCTCCTTTTTAAGGGCATCGAAGAATGATATACACTTATTAGGTTCCATTGAGATGAACCTACTCAGCACGACAACCTTTCCATTCAAGCTTTGCATCTCCTTCCTTGTGGTTGAAGCAACCATATTTTCCAAAGCATTAATTTACTCTAGATTAGCCTTAATTCCTCTTGAATTCATAATAAATTCTAGGAACTTACCTGATGCTACTCCAAAAGAGCACTTCAGTGGATTTAGCTTTATCCCATACCTTCATAGTTCTTCAAACATTTTCGAAAGGTCATCGATGTGGTTCGTTGATAGCCATGATCTTACAAGCATATCATCCACATACACCTTCATCTTCTACCCGATCTGATTCTTGAACATGGAATCCACCAATCTTTGGTAAGTAGCTCCAGCGTTCTTCAGACCGAACAACATCACTCGGCAGTAGTAATCCCAAATCCATTATAAAATTTATGTGTTCCTTGTCCGGATGTACATTGGTACTTGATTGTAGTCGGAATAAGCATCCATAAAAGAGAGTAACTCGTGTTCGACAGTTTTATCTACCAGCTGGTCAATCCTAGGCAATGGGAAGTTGTCCTTCAGTCATGCTTTATTTAAGTCCAAGTAATCAATTCATGTTCGCCACTTCCCATTTTCTTTCTTGACCGACATGGGATTCGATAACCATTCAAGGTACAAAGCATCACGGATAAAGTTGTTTGCCTTCAGCTTATCCATTTCCTCCTTCAACGTAGTAGATCGCTCCTGATTCAAACTGCGTATCTTCGACTTCATGGGTATCTATGTCGGTCCACATTTAGTGCATGGCACGCTATCTCCGATGATATCCTGCGCTATGTCTAAGCAAATACATTTAAGTATTCTCGAAGAAAACTGACGAGTTCCTTCCTCATCCTACGCTAAGCTAAGATCCAATTTAAGGACCCACATAGGATCATCCATATCGATCGGAACATTAATCGTCAACTCAGTTGATGATGCCTGCACTTCCTAACTTCTTCCTAGGATCCATAGATTTATATAATTTGATATGGTTCCCAAGCCAGGGCTTGGGCATTAGTTATTGTCCATCAGCATTCTTAATTCAAAAAGCTTTCGATGCATTTTTTCCCTTCTCCCATCGCTTTTCCTCTCTAAGATCGGTGAAGTAAAATTCCCGACCAACGCTCTGGTCACCATCGAACAGATCCAACTCCATTCTCTATGGGGAACTTCATCATTAAGCACCAAGGAGCTAGTGCTATTCTGAAATCAGCAAGCGTTGGTCAGTCCAAAAAGGCATTGTGCACCAAATACTCTTCCACAATCACAAACTTCTAAACCCGCATTATCTTACGGTCTCCATCTCCCAACTCCACGGACAGATCAATAATCCTTAGGATTTCCTTCACTTCATTGGTATATCCTTGAATCCTGGACTTACATGGCTTGGCATTCATCAAAATTATCCTGATCTAATCAAAAGTTATTTTGAACAGAATATTTACCGAGCTTCCTTAATCCACTAAAACTCGATGTGTAGTAGCAGGGCCTTCAACGGCCGTTATCACCATGGGATCAAAATTTGATGCTTCAATCCCATCAGCATCCCTATTCCAAAAAATGGTGTCATCAGTTGTTAACCTCTGCTACTTAATTGGATCTTTGTCCTTAATGGCGAAGTAGCTTTCCTACAACATATGCCTTAGCGAGCTCGCATAACGTTCCATCTCATTCAAGATTTTCTCTGTTGGATGAGGTCCTTCTGTTATCATGTTTATAACTATCCTTCCATCTAGTCACCTGGGTCCCTCTCCACTAGGTCCAGGCTAGTTCCTTTAGGCATTTAGCCCTTGGTGTCTAGTATTATGTCCGCCATCCTGCAGCTCTCTAACATACTGCTATAATTTCCTTTACCTTCTCAATTCCTTAATAAAATCTCTAAGATGCCTGCACTCATTCATATTATGTCTGAGTTTCATGGAATCGATAAAACTTCCCAGAGCGCTTTTCTGACTTGTCGCCTCTTTCTTAGGCAACTTCTTATACCTTTCTATGCCTTATGTGGCAAGGTATATGTTCTTCCATGTATCGTTCAGAGGCATGTACTCATCCGGTCTCATATTCTTTGGACGCTTTTTGGTATCATTCCACTTGCCCCCAGCACTTTAATTTCCTTTTCTTTGATTACTAGAATACAACCATTCACAGCTTCGTTACTAACACTCTCACCGATTTGTTTAATAGCTACATTACTCTGAATAACCTTATTTATTTTTCCAGGACAACCTGAATTTCCTCTTCCAATCGCAAGAAATGATTAGCCTTTTGATGAAGCTCCTCCATCATAGTCGGCTGCTTCATCCTCGGCCACTACCCAAAATTCGTGTCCGGATGTATCCCCAAGCCAAAGGCATCAACACCATATCTTCATTCGGAATGTTAACTTCATTAACTAAAATATTGAACATGTTCAAGAAACCCTTTAGCGACTCTTTAAGTCCCAGAGAAGGCTCAATAAGGACATTACATCTTTAGGCTAGGTAGTGTGGAGCCTGAACTGCTCCAAGAAATTCTTAGCTAACTCATTAAAAGTCGAGATGGACTTCAACGAAAGGTGAGTAAACCATATCGACGCAACCCCATCTAAAAAGATAGGGAAACACCTGCATCAAACCTATCTATTGCTCTGGCACTATCCATGTGCCACTCCTACTTAAAAAAATGTTTCCTGGGTTCAGTAGTCACATTATACAATGATATTGAGGGCATCGTAAACTTCTTGGGATACTCTTCCCTTAAGATGTTCTCCGTGAATGGAGTTCTACTAGGCGCAGAACCCTAAACTTTGTTCTTTCTCCATTTATTTTCTTTCAACAAACACTTAATCATGTCTACAATATTATCTTCACTAGCCTGATAATCCAAAGGACGATATCAAGAGTTGTGTTGAGTGTTTGACTCCACAAACGGTCTCGATTTGCTCGTTGACATCTAGGTTATCCAGTCTTTAGGAGAACCACTCCTTCGTTTCTTTTGGATATCTAGTTGGCTCCATAAAGGTTATTTGAATACTAACATCCTGAGCTTCAATATTCCATTCCATCCTCACTGCCAACATCGTGCGAATCATCCTTGGAATTAGACTAGTTGATGGCCTTGGGCCCCTACTCCTCTAAGTTCCTCAAATTCAGGTCGGTGCTGATCTAATTCTGATTAGTACCGATTTGAATTCCCTAGAAGAGGCCTTTCCACTTCCTCTAACATTCCTCCTTATAGTTCCAGTAGTCCACTTCTTCATCTTTTGCTTTCCATCCCTTCCGTTCGGAGCAAGAGTGGATGAATTTTCCTCCTCAGAATAAGCAGGTGTTGTTTCTCTCCTATCCCTCTATGGACTTTGAGATTGTTAGGTCAGCAAGGCTATGCTAACATCTATCTTGTTAAGGAGAGCCTTCTTATTATTTTACGTCCTTTGATTCACTCTGTCATCACCTTGCTAAATTCCACCCTTGTGACCATCTACTAAGGGGTAGCTGGTCCTAGCAACGTTGCTACCGGTTGGTTAGTCACCTCATCATGGTGGAAAGCTCCTTCATCTCCACCATCAACTGGTCCAGATCTTCCTGGTTGGTGCCATTACTTCCAATATGAAATTTCTTCAAACCTTTAGATGAAGATCTTATAAATCTAACTCCCGGAGGCACTAATCCACAATAGATATATAGATCTGGGCTTGAGAAACTCCGGTCTTAATGAAAGAACAAAACATTTTAGGCCAAAAAGTGGCAAACGCCTAAAATCCAAATGAAAATAAAGAGATCTAGCTATAAATAGTCAAATAAAGCAAGAAACGCAAATTTTTTAGTAGTTGTTCAGCAAATCTAAGGCCTACGTCCAATTTAGTTTTATTATTTAGAGTTTTTTGTCATAAGTACAAGAGATTTATGGTTCTAACAGCCTAGAACAATAAAAAGTAACTTCCTTTGTGACTAGTTCTAATAGAGATGAGTGAAGAAGATAAAGTGCCAAAAGTCCTCTCCAAGTTGCCATATGCTTGCTACTTATAGAGAAATCGCCAGATCATTAAATATCAGTTCAAACTTCAGATCCAAAAAATAGAAGGGGAGATGAAGTCCCTAAAGTCGTAAAATCATACCGATCTGATTTGTTGAGTGTGAATCATGTCGTTTTCTTCTATTAGGTCTTCTAGCTTTGATCCATCAAGCTTCAAGCACTTTTGACTTAGTAATTAAGTCGTTGCCAAGAGGTTCTGACACATCCAGTACTTGTTCTTTTCTTTAAGAGCTTGTTGGAGTGGTTCACCTACTCCTTTGGAAATAGTCCCTATGACGATCACTTTAGCCTACTACTCAATGACCATCATCCCAGAGCTAACCTTGGTGCAATAAAATAGGTTAGTGTCGACCGAGATGATTCCTTATGTATTCACGTGCCCCCAAACCCTTAATACCTCTCCCATTATCCTTGCAAGCATAGATTCAGGTCCTTGAACCACTTTGTCTTCATCCTGATGTCCAACTTCGTTTCCACTTGGTCTAAAATCCAGATAATTGTGATGATGTTACACGGTTCTCTCGATTTGAGAATACTATGTAACTTCTATGTGGACACTCCATTTCGATTATAGTTAAGCATTGCATGGAGGCCATTGAGAGACTTTAGTTGGGTTTGAGTAGAAATATAAGAAGTGAAGCACTATTCAATAGAGAATTCGTCTCCTTAGTTTTATGGGGTTAGTTTCATAATCAATTGTTTTCAACTCAAAGTCAAAATCTCTTATCAAAGTAGAATGGTTAATGATTAATGTTATTATTAAACCAAGGAATTTATTTATGGACTGATCTAGTTGAATGTGTATAGTTCTGACTAATACCAAACTTAATATATCCTAAAGTGGTATTGTTTTGATGAAGATAACGCATGTAAAATTATTGTCACTATTGATACATTTTAAGGTGATGTAAAATATTATTGTACTGAAGAGAATATAAGAATTGATTTCAACTAAACCATCACACTTCTAGCTATGTTGATTTGTGAACATTAAGGCTATATTTGGTTTGCCATTTTTAGTTTTGGATTTTCGTCCATACAAAAATATGCAAGTTGAATGTATATTGTCGAAAATGATCAATTTAGAAAACGGAATTAACATACAAAATAGAAAACAACTTTTTTTATTTTCCGTGTTTTGAAAAATAATAGATGCATGAGAAACTATCCAATCTTCTGTCATCCTTCCATCCCCTCCGCCGTCCCTCTATTTTCATTGCATCACCTCAACCATCACTTCACTCTTTTCATATTTGACATACATGTTTGAAAACAGAAAACTCAAAAAAATTCGTTTTTAAGCCAAACACTATCTAATATTTTAATTTTTCAATAATAATTGCTGACTGAATGTTACCTATGAGTCACACAACTGCATCTGTAAATTTGTTGAAACACTCCATGATTTAATTAGTTTATAAAGTGTTACAAATTAGTTAAATTAATAAATATTTAAATTATTGATATATTTGATGTTTGTGGTGTATTTAGTAAATGGGATAGCCCTTAGAAATGTTCTAGGTGCTATTAGTAATTAATTGGGTCTGTGTATAAAAATTATATATGTGCGCATCGATATACGTTTAACTAGGTTTTAAATACACTTAATCATGTAATGAGCTTTTGGGCTTTTGGTCCATATGTACAAAAATTGTAGGGAAAAATATGAGGAGGGGAAAGGAGATATATTGGTTTGATTTTCTAAGAGAGAGAATGAGTAAAAGGTACGAGATATTTTCTCCCGTTTCTCTCTATAAAACCCTAACCCGACCCATCACTTTGCTTTCTTGCTCCTCTTATCTTAGCCACCATTTCCTTGCTCTATTCCCCTGGACGAAAATCCCCTTGCACCTTTCAAACAAAATAGAGATGTAGTTTTCGGTGGTGCATTCGAACGTAGCGATTTCGAATGGTAAATCAAAGAATTCTAGGAGTATTTCAGATCAAGGTGTTTCTATAGGTCAAATCTTTAAGGTATAGACTTCTATCATCATTTACATATGTCATCCATACCTTAGTATATGTTTGTATATACTGCCGAACTTGTATCGATATTTATTCAATTTTAAATTGGAAATGGTAAACTACAAATATACAAATATTTAACATCAATAAATTGGCTATATTTATTTAATTAATATAAGCAGGTATTTAAAATTATCATATAATAATAATAATATTTGGTCAAATTAATCATATATATATATTAGTTTTACTTTTGTTTGGCTTTAAAGATATATTTATACTCAGCTAAATTTAAAAAAATTACTGATTGAATTTTTTTAGCAAACAAATAATAATATTTACTTAAAGCATAAAATATTTTAACTTATAGTTATTCACACACACACATACGTATATATAAATAGAACGAATGTTATTATATGTACATATTTAATTAGCTGAATAATTTATTTTAAAATTTTGGATATTTAATTGAAAGTTTGAATCTAAGATATTTTGAAACAGATCTTAATTTGAAATTTTGAATTTGAGATATTTTTAACTGAGTCAAAATTGAGTTTAAACTTTAAAATTCAAATATATTAATTAAATACACACACACGCGCACGCACACACACACATATATATATATTTTACTTTGTCAATCCAATTTGTAAATAATTTTATATATATAATTAAATTCGAAAATATGTTCAAATATATATATATATATGGCAATATATATGATATATACAGATATATATATATGTCTAAACTATATATATGTATGGTACTGTAAATACCTATATACAATCCTTATATTCATATTATAGTATATGTAAATGTAAATATATATACTTAGGCATTTGTATTCCCAACATTCATATGAAATTATCATATGCATATGTAAGTATAATATACAGTATAGACATAAATCCCAATATATGTGTGTGTGTGGGGTATGGGCACAGACACATGTTATTATATTACCATGTCATCTCATCGATATATGAATATCTTGGACATATTCATAATGAACATTATATAGGTTAATTAAACAAACAAAAAAAATTTAAAAAAAAATCATATTATATTATTTAATAAATAAATTAGATCTAATGTTAACTAGTAGAGTTCATAGGCTCATTAAGATCCAACTAGGGATTTATTTTTTTTGAAATTTACCCATTTCTCCCACTGCTAAACAGATCAGTTCCAACAGTCTTTACGTTATAATAACAATTCACTACTGTAAGTTATCCAGCTTTGTTACTCTAAATTCATTACCAGCGTTTCACCGCCATAAGTGATAAATAGCCGAACAATGAAATTGAATACTTAGGGGCCTTTTGATAAAACAAAATAATGTAAGGTAATAGAAACCATATATAGTGGCCAATATTTATGAGAGCCAGAAGAGAATTTTTGGGTGTCAATAGTAATACACTATGTTAAATGCCTATATGTGGTGCTCATGCTTTTTCTTATGTAGAAGAAAGGGAATGTGTGTTTTTTGGTCAGTATACGAGTAAGAGTAGCCTTTTTTATTATTTGTTGCAAAAACAGTGCAATGATCTCATGGAGTCGCATGACGGTCCAAGAGAAAATCTAAGGAAGGAAGGTGATATATGCTCAAGTGTCTTGAGCTTGAGAGTGTGCTCAACATAATTATTTGTACTTGGGATTCTTAGAACGTTAGTATCTATGTTTAGCTCAAAGAACAAATGTGTCATAACTCATTACTCTTGAGTGGATGAGGTGTAGCATTTTACTCTTTTACACTGAGGCACAACCCAATGTATTAGATCAATGATTAGTCTAGTCATAGCTAAATAAGAAAGTTCCTAAAATGTGCAATAGTTATTTGAGAGCGAGCTTAGACGCATGATGAATGTCAAGATTGAAGGGTGTATTGGTTTAACTTATATTGGTTTGAGATCAAAGGGTGTATTTCAGTCGACAAGATTTGATGCGAGGTCGAGGAGCATTTTATGATCGATGCAAGATGGTTAGTGAGCATGGAAGTAATGTGCCTTTGGATAGTAGTTGATCATCATAGCATATGATATGTAGCATATTTTGGATATAGTATTAGATGATGTGCTTGTTGGGGGAATTAATACGCCCATATATTATACTTATGATATTGAGCATTGAAGTAAGTCATTGAACTTTATATTATAACCCATTCGTTTTTATATAAAAATCTTCAGTTATTTCTAAATGTTTGGCCAAAGGAGTTTCAAATAATTAGATTGGATGAGGTATGAACTATATGTGCATATCAGAAATGCATTTTGTGATGGGAACTCTTGTAGATGGTTATTTACTATAGATAATTTGTTTTCATTTTGTTTTTTTATGCAGCAGTATGTGATCATTTTATGATAACCAATTATCTTACTCTGTTGCTAATAACTATTTCCTAGTATTAGGCATGTACTAAATTATGGAGAGTCATTACTCTACAGTTGTCTTCTTGGCTTTTATACTTTGTATATTTTCTAGACATATTATTAGTTATGAACAAGTTTTACTAAGAAGATGTCTACTCGATTTCATTTTGTATGGTGACTTCCCATTCGTTCTTGGAAACCAGGCTAGGGAAGCATGGAATGTCCTTACAACTTTTGTGTTATGAAACCCTAATTTTAGTTGACTAAGATTAGAGATGATCTAAGTTGGCTAATGTTTTGATATGTCACTTGGTATATAATAAGTAAGTGACATTTAGGTTATGAGCAAACCGAATGTTGATTATTACATGTACTATAAACAAACAAACAAATTTCTATTACTTACCAAGTATTTCCTATCTCTTTCCTATAAACACTCATTAGCATTTGGTAATTATCATATTCATATAAGTCCTTGGTAAACAAGAGTAGATCAACCAAATGACGAGGGAAGATTTAAGATTAGAAGCAACTAGAGAGGAAGAACAAGGGAGTAAGAAGAGAAATTTGTAAGGAGTTAATCCTGCAATAGTTGTGTTACAACCCTCCATTCAGATACTAAAGATTGATACCTAATACCATCTACTAGTACTTGTGTGCTGATACTTAAACATATAAATGCAAAATCACTAGGGTATAATTAAAACAATAGAGCTCAGAACAACAAAACTATGCTTACTTTATATCGATGGAATATAACATAAAAAGGTCAAAAACAAATAATATATATGGTCACTCCCAAAATAAAGTTCTTAGAGTTGCAACATTAACCGCATAAGTATAACCCTTAGCTATGGAAGGTTATAAAAAATTATCCTTGCCATACTAAGATATATACATTATGACGATCGTCATGTACCACCAACACAAATAATATATAAATAGTGCACTGTTGTCGTGCTCGGCCGATATCGGACGATCATCAGGGTTTAGAATGAACCAATATAGCATATAACCTATCATATCTCACAATTTATGGATAAATATAATATCACAAATATAATAGAAGAGACAATAATGACAATGTGAACATACCATCATCATTAGAGTATAATATCCATAGGGTTATACATCAATAGTAGAGTTTATATAATGGAAATAAACTCAACAACTATCTCTAATACAAATAGTAATGGGCAAGAACTTTCACGGGCTCCACAGCATTATTCAGCGGAATAAGCATAGACTCCATATATGTATATAACATGAGATAGCCCCGTCCAGCTCGTCCTTCGAACAACTACTGCATCACGTAGACCTATTATTTAGTGCTCATTTAAGAATACCCAATATAATAAGAGGCAAAGCATAAAACTTTGGGTCAGACAACAGTCTAGTGTGAGCGGTAAGTGAATCTCAAAATACTATATAGGTAAATATGGTAAGGAACAAGAGTATACGAACCATACCTGACCTGTCCCTGCAACCAAAGAGTTAGCATACAACACTATAATATGCCACTCTACAATACCATAAAGATATACCACAAACCAAATAAAGGATTTCAGTCTTCTAGGTATTCTATCTCTAATACCTATTTTACCTAATACCAACGAGTGATAGCCAACTAAAGAGAACAACCAAAGCAACCATAACGTCCATAGCATCCATCAAACAATCCTAACTATCGCTCCATGTGCCCTAAATTTATGATAGCTCGTATAGCCTCCTTTCTACATGGACTAATGGAAATCCCAATCTCCGCTTTGAGTACAACAGAGAACACTCCAAGCATCAATGATTTCTTAGCAAATACACTTGAGCCCTTCTTTGCTCCATTTGGATACCGAGACATTCTCGCTCAATGCAATTCTCATTGTTCATAAGGAACCCTTCCACATTCAACATTCCTACGGCCAACTCCCTTTGCGAGCTGCCATCTTCAGAACCTACTCCCAACATGAGCCAACATCCGGAGACATAGCTTTTCATTATGTTGTTATATAGTCATCCAATCTGATACAAATGAGCCAATACCTCTAGCACGATCTACATAACCTCTGCTTCATCTTCCAGAAGTTTCATTCCATTTGGACCTAACCCTAGAAGTCGGCACCAACCTCTGAACTTGGCACCGATCTCTCCACTTAGCCATGAAACTTAGTCAATTCATGGCTAAGTTTTCTTCCACTCCTTCCTTACTTCTAGGACTCCATGCCCAGATGTTTTGACCCTGACTTCTCTAGATAAATCAAGTCATCATAGAAGAAGTCCTCTCTTCAAAGCACCCTACTTCATATTCTAGAAACAAGTCATCATATCCTCCAACACTTGGCCAATTACCTATCCATCACCTTAGGAAACCTCTACTAGCAACACTCTTGCTTCTCCAAAAACCGTCGACTTGTTGGATCAACCCACAGAACTTGGTATCGACCTCTCATGTCTGTGCCAACTTCTGTTCTAAGACAATCTGGACCTGTGACTTGAACCCAAAGCCCCTCTCATACTCCAGAGCTTCCTCTTCAAGTTTCGTCCAATTTCAACCAACTTTGCCTCCAATTTGCCAATTCTCCGACCTAACTTTCAATGCAATCACAACACTAACAAACAACATCAAATCATATCACCCAACAAAGAATAACAAGTAATTTCATCAAATCAAATATGCAATCCATCAAAATAAGACAAACAAGTTAATTTCTAACATAGATCTACATACAGCATGAATATATGAGCACTATCAAGGGTGATTTCTAATCAATCTAAATCATATACATAGTTTAACATGTAATTAAAGTTGGAAAATGTTTTATGGCCAAAAATCAATTTAAAACATGTTAAATCCTATGATTTTACCATATAAACATGCATGGTATAGTGAGATGACATAAACCACTCATTAATTCACAAATTAAACCAATATGAATGTAAATCCAATCCCGATATATAGCAATGTAATGCACTTCAGATCAAGAAAAATGATGATCTCTATCTTATAGTTGATGATCTAATCTCTAATCCGCAATCTAGTTTGATTTAGAGAGCAATTTGGGTGATTTTGGATGAAATTAGGATGGACTTGGGGCTAATTAGGGTTTAGACTTGATTTAGAATAAGAAAAAAAAGGTTTTAACTTGACTCTTCAGCCCTCTATTTATAGGATTCTCTAGTTAGACTGATGGGCCAACTAATGGCTTCACTAATTACAAACTAATTCTGACCAGCAGCTTTAAAAAATAAAACAAGTATAACTTTCTAATCGTAAGTCCAATTTTCTTTAATGACTATTTTGCGGAATAGGAAACCATCATCCTGAAGTAATGGAACTGGTTTAAGATCCTAATTCGACTCCTCTCAAAATTTATAGCCCAAACATGACTTTTAGGGTAAAAATGGCCACATAGAAATTTGGAAAAAATCATAGGTGTGTAAAATATCCCTAAGAGTCATAATCCAAAAATTATAGAATCATATAATTTCATACGAATAAAATAAAAATATTTTATGATCCTCCGACACGTAAAATACGGATCATTACATTCTCCCCCCTTTAGGAATTTTGCCCTCGAAATCCCTAAAAAAAGTCAAAGTATAAATGACCATGGTCATCCTGCATGCCTATCAATCATAAGCAACCATCAAACATTTCACACAAGCAGCCATGCAATCAGTAGTATATGTGACCTATCCTAGCATGTGGAATACTAACATAAAAATATAGTATACAATGGTGAAAGTGGACATGATAAACAGTGGATCTTACCATTCAAAGAGCTCCGGATAAGAAGTTATCATGCTCTCTTCTGTCTCCCACGTGCAATCTTTCTCACTTTCGCTCCATTGTCCTTTACTAGCTTCACCATCTTTCTCCTAAGCTATTTCGTATCGTACCCAACAATACGAAGCGGTCTACGAGATATGGAAACTTCCGGTTCTACCTCAACATCTTCTAGCTGATCCGATGTGATCTTCACGCCTGAGTCGTGCACAAACTTCCATAGACATGTAAAACATGAAAATCTATAGGATCTTTATATAATGCAACTTATATATAAGTGTGGGAGTGTATATTACAAATTACGCTAAGTAGAGAATAATAACTGAATATAAAGAAGGTAAACAACAAAAGCGATCACACCAAATATTTTATACTGGTTCGGACCTCCCGTCCTACGTCCAATCCCGAAGCTCCTCTTCGGTATTTCCTTTAACCAATAACCCTCACTTTGCCCGGAGGGATAGGTTAATACAAAAGTATTTCTCTGACAATCTTATGTTCCGGATAACATGGATTTTGACTAATAGTACAATTCTTCCTATGATCTCCTTTGAGTATGTGAATGTGAATACTTCGAGTTGTAGGAAGTGGTTTAACCAAAATGATATTTTGGTTATGATATACTGAGAGTATGTAAGCAAGAGATGCACAAATATGTAAATAGAGAGTACTAAGAAATCAAGAGACTAGATTAATGTTAATCTCAATCTTTGTAGTATTTATAGGTTTAAGGAGATGCAAATGAGGAGTTGTTTCTGTTAAACAAACTCTATTTGTTTTAATGGCTACAACTATTAAAGAAGAAATGCTATTATTCAATATGAAATGAAGCATCCTTTTGGATTAGAGAAGCTGCTATATTATAGACGTTTGGGGATTTTCCACAGACGTCTGTGGCTTCAAGGAATACTTTCTCAAAAATATTCATAGGCGTTTGTGGCTTTCCCACAGACGTCCGTGGATGGACTTATTTGATTATCACATTTTTTAATGCCAATGTTGAATATATGAATTCGTGTATGCATATTTATACTCAAGGAGACATTACAATGTTTTTCTAAGACTCTTAATATACTAGTATAACCTTACTAATCATAGCATAGTCCATAAGTCTTTGTTTGTCTTCGAGTCTTGATATCTTTGAGCATGATGATCTATTCTAGTATACACTGTAACCTTGATAAGATATAATATATGTGATTGTATAGTTGTTGTCATTGAAACCATAGAATGGTGGTTCTAACAAAACATTATGCATGTCCGCCATCTTCTGAGCTAAAATGACCCTATATGTTAGCTTCTCGATTCTCTCGACTATCAAGAAAGGTCCTACAAATCTCGGTGCCAACTTCTTCTTTGTACCAAATAATACTACATTCCTTGGAGGAGAAACCTTTACAAATACCATATCTCCGACTGAAAACTCTAACTCCTTTCCTCTCTTATCCACGTAGCTTTTTTGTCGATCATGAGCAGCTTGTTAGAACCTTTATTGTTGGATTTTAATGACAACAACTATACAATTATGCCAAAGAATCTCTAAGCTAATTTGCAGGTACATGATCATCAAAAAGAGACAAACAAATACGTTCAAAATTAAGATACACGGTACAAAAAAGGATGAAAGTATGTATATGGAAATACAAGAAGAGATATACACGATAGAGACAAGACAAAGGTAACAAACAAAGTATTGTTAGTCATAGAGTGTCGTGTCTAGAGTTTACAAATATTAAAATCTTCTAAAAATGATCTACACACATATACATTCATATTTTAAATGAAAAATCAAGTTTTCAAAAAATTGCATGGAGCGGGGCTCAAACCCGGGTCACTAGTTTAGAAGGCAAGTGCTCTAACCAAATGAGCTATGGTAACTTTTTCTTATCAATAGAATTCAGTCGGCTGAATAATACCATTCAGACGGTTGAATGCTGAAACAAAGCATAAATTTTTATGCAGTTTTAGCCGGCTGAATGGTTCCATTCAGCCGGCTGAATTAGGCCAAAAGTTGCCTATTTCCTTGCTGTTTTCGATTTTATCAAATTCAGAATGCTGAATAAATATTTTCAGCCGGTTGAATATTTTCAACTGCTATTTTTATGAAAAGACACTTCTTTTCATCGAAGAGAAACATCTTCAAGTCAACAATTGCGTCTGTTTCTTTTCAATGTTATCTTTCATCAATGGTTGCAACTTTTTAATCTCTATAAATAGATTTCAAAATTCAACAAACAATTAACTTAACCGATTTTAATATTCTTGAATTCTTATCTCTTATTCTCTATTCTCAATTTTCACTCAAACTGCATACAATCTCTGATCGTTGATCACTCTATCTTCCACAATTCTCAAAGCACATTACACTATATATCATAAAGAAGAAGATTATAGGAAGATTGTACTTAATTGACTTATCAGTGCTATTTAAAGTGCATACTACAGTCAGATACTTTTGTTTATTTGTAAAGAAGTCATGTTCGGTTGCTTAGGGGGTAGAAGTCCTATTCGGTTGTTTAGGCGGTAGAAGTCCTGTTCGGTTGCTCAGGCGGTGTAAACATATTCCTCCGGGTTAAGTGAGGGTTGCTAGTTTAATTCCAGAAGGAGTCTGGGACTGGACGTAGAATGGGAGTTCGAACCAGTATAAAAATCTCTGGTGTCATTTACTTTACTGCTTTAATTATTTACTTACTTAATTATTATTCTGCAAAAGTAGTTTATCCATATTACACGATCCTATAGCACAATCACTGTCATTTGGTATCAGAGCACTTTCATTTGGTATCAGAGCACTTTCACAGCTTTCATTTGTTGCTGAATACCTCAATCTTCTTCGAAGTCTCTCTAATCATATCTGACCCAAGTATCAGTTTCTCGTCCACTTCCTACCAACATGAAAGGGCATTACATGGTCGGCCATACAATGCTTCGTACGGAGCCATACCAATACTCGACTAATAACTGTTATTGTATGCAAATTCTACCAAATGCAAGAGATCATCCCACGACCTTCCAAAATCTATAATACATATTTGCAAGAATCTTCCAATATACAATTTACTCTTTTGGTCTGTCAATCCATTTGCGGGTAATAAGCTGTACTAAGATGCAACTCCATCCCTAGCGCCTCTTGTAACCTCTTTCAAAACCCACTAGTGAACGATGGGTCTCAATCGCTCATAATGCTCTTCGGCACACCGTGAGATCGTACGATCCACTTTGTATACAACTCTGCCAGCTTAGATGTCGTTCTACTTGAGTTGACAGGTATAAATCTTGCACTCTTTGTCAACCAATCTACTATGACCCAAATGCCATCGTACCCTACTCGAATCCTCGACAATCCATCAATAAAATTTATCAATATTTGTTCCTATTTCCATTTAGGAATCTCTAATGATTGCAATTACCTACTAGGTTTCTTCTGTTCTACCTTTACCAACTGACAGTTTATACACTTCAAGATGAATGCCCCAACATCCTTCTTTATACCTTCCTAGCAGTAAGTGCTTCATATCTCGGTACATATTGTTACCACCAGGATGAATAGTTAATCTGGAATGATGACACTCTCTTAGTACTTCGTCTCTCAATCCATCAACATCGAGAACAAATAATCTTCCATCCTTACGATGCCAAGCTTCTCGATCAAGTTCGTATTGCTTCATGTCTTCAGACTCTACTCCTTCTTCTATCTTTGCTATGATTTCCACTAGTCTAGCATCCCGCTTCTACTAATATCGATACTTTTGATTAGAGTGGGTCTAATCGAAAAACTTGCCAACATTTTAGGTTCTAACTCGCAGTGAGGCCTGAAATCAAATCTAGCAATATATTCTATCTGCTTCCATTCCAAGAACATTGCTCCTAACTTAGCATGTCTTCTACTCAATGCATCGGCGACTGCATTCCATTTTCCTGGAGTGTATGAAATACTGAAATCATAAGAGGCCAAAAACTCCAACCACCATTGCTATCGAAGGTTGAAATCCTTCTGAGAGAAAAGGTACTTCAAGAATTTATGGTCCGTGAATAGCTCAAATCCTTCTCCCAACAAATAGTGCCTCCATATCTTTAAAGCTAAAACAATTGCCACCAATTCCAAATCATGAGTTGGGTAATTCCTTTCGTGCGGCTTTAGCTCTCGACTCGCATAAGCAACAACCCTTCCCTTTTGCATTAACACCGCACCCAATCCAATACCACAAGCATCGGTGTATATTGTTAGCTCTTCATTTCCACTTAGAATGGTCCACACTAGTGCATTCGTCAACCTCTCTTTCAAACTCATAAGTGCATGCTCACACACATATCATGGTCTGATTCTTCTCCATCAAATTGGTCAATGGTGCCATTGCCTTCGAGAAGCCTTTTATGAAGCGTCTATATTACCCCGCCAATCCTAGAAAACTTCTCACACCCATATCATTCTTGGGCAGATTCCAATCTTGGACCGCTGCCACCTTCGCAGGATCCACTGCTATACCCTGCCTCGAAACAACGTGACCTAAGAATCTTACTCTCTAGAAGTGACATTTAGAGAACTTTGCTCTCAACTTGTGCTTCATCAATACCTCTAGCACAATACTCAAGTGCATCTTGTGCTCCTTTTCAGTTATGGAGTAGATCAGAATATCATCCACGAACACAAGCAGGAACTTATACGACTATTCTCCTAAAACCCGACTCATGAGATCCAAAAAGTATGTTGGAGCATTGGTTAACCCGAATGGCATCACTAACCACTCATAGAAACCCGACGGCGTACGAAATGCAGTAACGGGCACACTCTCCTTCGCTACTCTCAACTGGTGAAATCCCGTAGCCAAATCCATTTGGAAGAACACTTTCGCACGTTGCAGCTGATCGATCAAGTCATCAATGCGTGGAAGTGGATACTTGTTCTTCCTCGTCACTTTATTTAGCTCATGATAATCCACACACAACCCCAAAGAGACATCCGCCTTCGTCGTGAATACTACAAGTACGCCCCACTCAGATATGCTTCTTCGAATGAACCATTTTCTCAATAGGTCATTCACTTGCACCTCCAATTCCTTCTACTCTCTGGGTGTCGTACGCCTCAAAGGCATAACTACTGGTCTGGCTTCCTTCACCAAATCTGTCTGAAACTCAATCTACTTATACGGCAGCAATGCAGTCACTTCCTCGAAAATATCTGGATGCTCTCTAGCGATAGGCACCGATGAAAATCCCTCATATGGAACCTCAAGCGAACATTGAAAGCTAACCATCACCCCATCCTCTGGTAGGCAACTAATTTCTACCATTTGCCTATCCATATCTCTGATTGTTACCAACAGCTTCTCGCAATCCAATATGGCTTCACCTAAGCCAGTCCATACCCAAGATAACCCCGAACCCAACAAAGTTCAAAACAAAGCAATCACAAACCAAAGAACAACCACGTCTCAATAAAACTTAGTCACGACAAACCATGCAAAGACTAGTAGAGCCTCCAACCGGGTTTGTCATGATTAGAGGTCAGTCTACTATCTCAGGTTCCAATCTCAATCTATCTACTAGGTCACTACAGATGAATGAATGAAAGCATGGGTACTAAACAAAACTCTAATAGGAACATCACCAATAGAAAGCATACCTTGAATGACAACTCCCTTCCCCTTCTCCTTCGTCGAGGGAGCACTCAGAAAAGTCAGGAGTGCGTCCAAAGCATAAGCCTTCACCACCTGCTTATCATTTACTGGTTCTGGACAATTATTCTTCAGGTTTGTCACAGTTGTAACATTTATTCTTCTCACTTGTCTTGTAGTGTTTAATTAGATGACCCTTCTCGTTGCATCCAAAGCAAACATGTTCCCATTTACACTTCTTTTTGCCACCATTACCCTAAGGTTGTTTCCTCTTCCCATTCCACTTCTTCTTGCCTTCGCCGCCTTGCTGCGGCTTTGGCTCCTCTTTCTTAGCAAAAATAACAATAGCAATCTTAGCCTTAGAGTACAAGCTCTCATGGAAAAGGCCTTCTCTACAAGCTTCTTAAATGGCTCATCTATATGGTCCACTAGCTTTTCCCCCAAGCAGTCATCCAAACCAATGATGAATTTATCATTCTTCCTCAATGGAGTGTCGATAAATAACATCCCATACTTAGATAAAGCATTAAATTATGCCACATAGTCAGAAACCATTATCTCTCCCAGCTTGAGATCGACAAATTTTCTGAATAGAACCAACTTCTGAGCAGCCGGAATAAACTTCTCCTCGAACCTTGCCTTGAATTGATCGCATCTGAACTGATCTTCTGGAGTAGCAATAGTAATAGCATTCCACCAATTCATGGCTCGGCCCTGAAGCTGTCTCGAAGCCAACTTTCTTTTCATAGCATCTTCCATCTTCATACCACCAATGATGCAATCACAAGTATCTAACCAATCTTGCACTTCTATGGTCAACTCCATCCCATGAAAGGGCTTTCCTCCAAGAGTATAATAATCTTTGCTCAGTTTGGTGAAATCGGTCCTAGGCACTTGCATTAGAGAACCTCTTCCCAATACCACTCCGGGAGCGTTCCTCATCAAATAAGCCATCATAGCATTGAACATGGCTTGGACATCAGGCGTAGCAGCTCGGTCTCCTACTCCCAAAGCAAAATTCCTCACGGCGTTCCTTGTATGTCAACTCATTCTTATCTATAGCAAGAATGATTAGTCTCTCATAAAGAAAATCGTGTCTATAGTGCTCATGTGCATGTGACTTATACTATATAGTTTTGAAAACCAAGCTTATAACAAGTACACACTCTCTCGTGTGTATATATCTACACACTCTCAATCCAGTCTATGGCGGTAACACCTTCCTTATCTCTATTGGATCACGATATCAACTCTAGTTAATCGTGTAACCAAAGCTCTCATACCATATGTAAGGACTTCCCTATACCACCAGCACCAATAATATATAAAGAATGCACCGCTGTCGTGCTCGGCCGGTATATGACGATCATTGGGGTTTAGAATGAACCAATATAGCATATAACCTGTCATATCTCACAGCATACGAATAAAGTATAATATCACAAATATATAATAGAAGAGATAGTAATAACAATGTGAATAGACCATCATCATCAGAGTATAATATTCATAGGGTTATACATCAATAGTAGATTTTATACGACAAAAACAAACTCAACAACTATCTCTAATACAAATATTAATAACCAAGCACTATCACGGGCTCCATAGCGTTGCTCAGCGGAATAAGCGTAGAATCCATATATGTATATAATGCAAGATAGCCCCATCCAGCTTGTCCTTCGAACAACTACTACGTCACCTAGACCTATTATCTAGTCTACTCATTTTAGAATATCCAAGATAATAAGAGGCAAAGCATAAAACCTTAGGTCAGATAACAGTTTGGTGTGAGCAATAAATGAATCTCAAAATACTATACAGGAAAATATAGTAAGGAACAAGAGTACACGAACCATACCCGACCTGTCCCTACAACCAAAGAGTTATCATACAACACTATAATATGCTACTCTACAATATCATAAAGATACACCACAAACCAAATAAAGGATATCAATCTTTCAAGTATTCCTATCTCCAATACCTACTTCACCTTATACCTACGAGTGATAGCCTACTAAGGTGAATAATCGAAGCAACCATAGGATTCATAGAATCCATCAAACAATCCTAACCATCACTCCATGTGCTCTGAATATATGATAGCTCGTATGGCGTCCTTTCTACCAGGGACTAACGGAAATCCGGATTCTCCGTTGTACTCTCATATCTCACAACCTAAAGCAAGAAACATGTCTTACAGCCCAAACTTGGACACATAACCCAAAGCCACAGGTCCAGGGTATATAGGTCTCTTTATTAACCCATGGGCGTCACCACTTACAATACCATGCTTCGAATATTACAGAAAACACTCTGAACATCAACAATTCCTTAGCACATACACCTGAGCCCTCCTTTTCTCCAATTGGATACTAAGCCCTTCTTGCTCAATCCACTTTTCATTATTCACTAGGAACCCTTCCACATTCCCTGATCCTACGGCCCACTCTTTATGCAAAATGCCATCTTTGGAACCAACTCCTAATATGAGCCAACATCTAAAGACCATAGTTTTTGTCATGTTGGTATATCATCATCCAACCTGATACAAAGGAGCCAACACCTCCGGCACGATCTACAGGACTTCTACTTCATCTCCCAAAAGTTTCATCCCATTTGGACCTAACCTTGGAAGTCGGTACCGATCTCTCCAATTAGATAATTCATGGCTAAGTTTTCTTACACTCCTTCCTTGCTTCTAGTACTCCATGCCCAAATGCTTTAATCTCAACTTCTCTACACAAATCATGTCATCATAAACAAGTCCTCCCTTCAAAGCACCCTAATTCATATTCTAGAAACAAGTCATCATAGCCTCCAACGCTTGACCAATCACCTATCCATCACCTTAGGCAACCTCTACTAGTAATAGTCTTGCTTCCCCAAAAATCGCCGACTTGTTGGATCAACCTACAAAACTCAAAACTGACCTCTTACATCGGTGCCGACTTCTGTGCATAGACGATCTGGACCTGCGACTTGAACCCCAAGCCTCTCTCATACTCTAGAGCTTCCCCTCCAAGTTTCTTCTAATTCCAACTAACTTTGCCTCCGATTTTCTCAATTCTTCGACCTAACTTTTTATGCAATCACAACAATAACAAACACATCAAATCATTTCATCCAACATAGAATAATAAACAATTTCATCCAATCAAATATGCAGTCCATCAAAATAAGACAAACAAGGCAGTTTCTAACATAGGTCTACATACTGCATGAATATATGAGCATTAATAAGGGTGATTTCTAATCAATCTAAATCATATACGTAATTTAACATGTAATTAAAGTTTGAAAAAGGTTTTATGACCAAAAATCGATTTAAAACATGTTAAATCCTATGATTCTACCATATATACATGCATAGTATATTGAGAAAGCATAAACCACTCACCAATTACCAAATTCAACCAATATGAATGTAAATCATATCCGAACAGTACTGGAATACACTTCTAATCAAGCAAAATGATGATCTCTATCTTCTAGTTGATGATCTAATCTCTAATCCGCAATCTAGTTTGATTTCAAGAGCAATTTGGATGATTTTGGATGAAATATGATGAATTTAGGACTAATGAGTGTTTAGAACTGATTTAGAATGAAAGGGAAATTTTTTAACTTGACTCTTCAACCCTCTGTTTATAGTATTCTTTATTTAGACTAATGGGCGAACTAATGGGCTTCACTAATTACACACTAATTCCGGCTAGTAGCTTTAAAAACTTAAAACGGCATAACTTTCTAACTGCATGTCTTTTTTCTATTACGACCATTCTATGGAATGGGAAACCATCATCCTGAAGCAACTAAATGGGTTTGAGACCCTAATTAGACTAGTATCAAAAGTTATAGTCCAAACAAGACTTCCAAGGTAAAAATTGCCACATAGAAATTCGGAAAAAATCATTGGTATATAAAATGTCTATGAAAGTGATATCCCAAAATTATATAATCATACGACTCATATGAATAAAATAAAAATATTTTACGATCCTTCGATATGAAAAATAAGGGTCGTTACATACATCCAAACTCTCCAGCTCTTCACCAAACGGCTCCGAAACATCAAGCTAAATCCTGTACTCTCAGCCTACTAAGACGAATACCCAAGAGTTCTAGGGAAAAGATAAGCTTTGAGTTATAAATGTAAATTCGATATGAGAAATTCAAGTAATATACCCATACAAACAATAAAATAGTACATTGCGAGACCATGCCACTAAAGCACATAATGGGTTTTCCCCTTCAAAAGTACTGAACCACTTAATATTAAGTAAATAAAGATCAACTAAAGGTTTTAACGTATCGTAATATATATAAAAGAACCATAACATGCTCGTACATATCATAGTATAATTAAGGTAAAAGATCTCGATAGATGTCTATGTTTCATATGCATATAATTCCAATACAATAAGGGTGGACTATCAACTATTCATGATAAAAAGTATATCAAGACACACTTAAGAGTCATAGAAGCATATATCTTTAGACTAGATTTACTAGACATATCTTTAGACTAGATATATCTGAATGGTAGTGATCCAAATAATTGATTCTATCTCTTTTTTAAGTCCTTTTTGGTAATTTTCGATTTTCCTTCCAATGCAATCATCTACGTCAAAACCCACTCTCAAACCATCAAGCTAATCATAATTACTTAGTTTCTCGAACACGATTCCTTTTACGCATATCCTTATGGGTCATAAGGACATTATAATTGTACTTAACTAAGTTAATAGTTTCGAAGTGGTATGGATCAATTCCAACTTCAATACACTTTCCCTATTCCATTCATTTTAAACTTGTTTTTTGATGCATTTCTGGTCAACTCAATTCTTATTCTTTTGTAAGGAAGAAAACAATATTTAGGTAGAGCCTCACCTAAAGGTTTCCAAATGCATCCCCGAGAGATTTCCAAACCATATGAAATCGCATCTCTTTTATGTCATGCCCATGTCAAAAGTCAAATTCAATGGGTGAAAGCCAACCGCTGATAAATCAAAGTCACTTTGAAAATTATCGTCCTATACACAACATGATTTTAGAATTTAAGATAGATTATGTCAAACACAAAAAATGCAGCAAAATCAAGCAAATGTTACTACTAATCATTATGTTTTACTTAGCATAAACATACAAGGTTCATCTCAAATCGAAATATGACAACCTAATTATCCTATTTTGTTCGTTCCTAATCTCTCCTCCACTTCAGTTCTTCTACCTCTCTATTTTCACAATATAGACTTCCCTATCTTTCCCTTCCTTATGTCGCACAAAAATAAACTTAAATCTTGGTACTGTCACAGTTTCGATCAAGATCTAGTATTTGATCTCAAATCAGATGCCTCAAGGATGCCCGCTAGCCAAACCTTCAACGTCTTATCCAGCCCAATCCATTTTGCTTTGTCGGTCCTCCATTAACATGTTTTTACTTTCCTCATTTATTTGTTGGTTCATTAACCGTAGTCAATGTTATCCCTGGCTCCAAAAAAATCCTAATGTTGCAACCTAAATACCTTAGCACTTTTCAAGTTCTTTATCAACGTAGTTAGATCCAAGACCATCTCAGGTTCTAGTGTTGTTATCCAATCCATTATCACTACCATAAAATGATTAACTCAATTTATTTGTGATATTTCCTCTAGTGCAGTTAAAGCGCTTAACAGGTTTATAGTGGTTGAGGTGCAAAATACTATAGTAGGGATAAAGTGAATATATCGAAAAATAGTAGAGGTATAAAATCTTTATTGGAGATAAATCAAATCACCAAAGTTGATTTATTCTCATTTCCACGTTATTTGTATATAAAAAAGAAACATTGTTCACTCCTATATAACAAAACCAAAGAATATCATTATCTATGCGGTTCAAACTTGGTGAGTAGAATAGTGTTTAATTTATGTCGAACATAGGAATTGAACTAAGGCCAATACCTTAAATTTGTTGATTTGATGTATAAGAGAACTAGTCAAATTTAACCTTTTTATATTAAAGTAGCTAAAGTGGGTTCTAAAAATCCCTTATTTAGTGTGCTTAGTGGAAAATAGCAGGGCTTTAAGCGAATCTACTATTTAATAGTGCTAAATCGAAAAATTATAGCAATCGAAGTGTGTTAAGCACTTTAGCGGGGCATTGACGACGTATATTTGCCTCATATCCTCTCTTGCAATTTGATGCAATAATAAACAATGATAAGGCATGTTCAAAGGAAATAATCCTAGTCAACTTTTATGAAGACGCCTTCCCACTTGCTCATATAGATGGCAACCCCTCCAACCGTTAATCTTCTCTATTCTCCATGCTTCTAAGAAATGCCGGATTTTATATTCTACGAAAGACTGATGTTTTTAAGGAGGAAGGAATTGTAGTACCATCGTTAGAAGTAAGTGAAGCAGGTTGTGAGTTTTGGAAACATTACCTTATCAAATTATTTCTAGGTTCCACCCCAACCCCTTCCCCCGTGTGGCGATGTTCGCGATTACTGTATGCGAGTTTGGAGACTCAAAGGAGCATTTAGAGTTCATTTTGACATTATGTCTTCTATTTCCATTTCTCTTTAATGGAAGAAAGACAACGTATCCATGAATCAGACTCTACCTTCTTTAATGGCAGGCATTTTATTATTACCTCTTGGAACCCATCTTTTGACTTTGCTAAAGAACAGTTAATTTCTATTCTGGTATGGGATCATTTCTTAAATATTCCTTCTCTACTTCAACCTTTAATTAAATGGCTAACATACCTTTTTGGAGATTTGAAATGTTTCGATGCTAACATGGTGGCAAGAAGAACTATCATATGAAAAGGCATTAATTGAGATTGAACCAGATAAGATTTTGCCAAAAAATTGAATGTTAGACCGGTAGATGAAAAGCGCCAATTGCCGATGTGCATTATGGTTGGAACTAATATATGGATTACTTATTTCTTTTTGGACAAACATGTTGATAAATTTAAGGTTATGCCCTAGGGGAAATTACGTAATTTATTACATTGATTTAACTCATCATACTAAAAAGAAGGAACAACCCATGTTATACATGTCAAAAATAAATAGGATTTATTAACATCACTACTTTAAGAAAAACTTGCACGACTAATTCAGAGCATAATAAAGTTAACTAAAGCACCCTAATAAGTCCTTCCCTAAACTGAATTGCAGTGAGCAATCAGTTTCATTTGGAACTTCACGAACTCCAAGCAGCTCACATAGATTTACAAATGCATCAAGATTAATGATACATGATTTGGTTCATTGTGGTTTGCGGGATCAGGTGGCAGACATTATGACCAAACCACTTAAGCTTGATGCATTTGTGAACCTACGTGATCTACACGGTGTTCGTGAAGTTCCAAATTAAATTGATTTCTTACTGCAATTCTATTTAAGGGAGGACTTGTTAGGGATGCTTTTGTTAACATTATTATGCTTTGAATTTGTCATGCAAGTTTTGCTTAAATTAGTGCCGTTAATAAGTCCTATTTGTTTGGGACATGTGGATAGGTTTTGACTCATTCATGCAAATCATGTATCACCTGGGTAATTTCTTCTTTTTAGTTTGTTTTTGTAAAGGCTTATATATATGCCTCATCCGCTGTTAATAAGGTAGAGAGATATTCCTCAAATTTGTGTTCCTTTAAACTTTGATAATAAAAGAATATTGTTCAAAATGTTTAGGCTTTTGGTTTTAATTTCTTTTGCATGTGTTGTTGTATAGAGATATAATTAATGTTAATTAATAAATTAAACATATATAAGTAGAAAACCCTTAGGATAAGTAATTTATGGATTGTAGTTACGGATGTGTTTGTCACTATGAATATTGAATCAATATCTAGATACCTACTCCTTAAACTTTTCAGATTAATATGTATCGATAAATCCATTGTGAAAGTGACTATGCGATAGGATCGTGTAATATGGATAATATCTAAACTACTGGTGCGGAAATATAAAGTAAGTAAATATAGCGGTAAAGTAAAATGACACCAGAGATTTTTATATTGGTTTGAACTTCTCATTCTACGTCTAATCCCAGACTCCTTTTGGAATTTAAACTAGCAGACCTCACTTAACCCGGAGGAATAGGTTTACACTGCTTAAGCAACCGAACAGGACTTTGACCACCTAAGCAACCGAACATGATTTTCCCATGCCTGAGCAACCGAATAGGACTTTGATACAAATGTAATGTTTTCTTGACTTTGTGTGCTCTTGTTACAACACATATTTGTCAAATGATGTACACCCTTCCTATAATCTTTTCCTCAAGTATGATATATATATTTGTCTGTATGTGAAGATAAGGAAGATATATATTGCTTTAGAAATGGAGAATTGAAAGCGTGATTTCACAAACTTAAAGCAATAAGAGATTCTAAAATTCAAGAGAGTAGAGAATAGAAAATTAAGTAAGTTGATCTTCAAAATCATGTTTATTTATAATAGACAGAGAGTTACAACCTCTAGTGAAAGGTTCTATCAATAGCAATGGATGTAACTCTCTGCAAAGAAGAAATCTATTCATGAAAGGAAGTGTCTCTTCATAAATACGACAGTTACAAGCAGGCCAGTAGACTGGTTGAAGAACTTCAGTCGACCGAATTTGAAAACATATACGTGCATATATATATATATATATATATATATATATATATATATGCACAGGGTCAGTCGACTGAGTAAGTTCATTCAGTCGACTGGAATTTGAATTTATATAAAACCTGCTTGAAAAACAATTTAAATTCAATTTTAAATAATCGTCGCTGATATGTGAGGAAGTGTGAGCTACTTGAGGATAGATTTTAACATATATGAACACTAGCTAAGACTCTAAAACAAAATTCATACTTAATATACGATCTTCGAGTCTAGTCATCTTCATTGTTTGTAGCCATAGATTTGTCGAATATTCAATCATTCTTATGTCGTCTTGATCTTCTTGGCATGAATCAAAACCTGAGATCCAACATTCTCCCTCTTTTTGATTGATGACAACTCTTTATGATATATTGAAATATGAGCAAAATCTCGACAAAAATCTTTATATAACTCCCCCTGAATTCGAGACAAATTTTTTGTTAAACCTACCAAATTTTGTTAGTACAACACTTCTTCTCCACTTTTGTCATCGACAAAAAGGAGATATGTATATATATAGAATATGTAAGCAATATACCATCATTTATAACGATCCGAATTTTTCGATGTTTAATTTAGAATATTTAAGTGGTTTTAAATATTGGATTTGGAATTATAATTTAGTTAGTAAGATTTTAAAACTGAAAATTTCAAGAGATTTCACAAGTTTTTGAAATCGTCGATTTAATCGACGTGTTAAAATAGCGATCCGAGGCACGGTCTCAGAATTCAACGAAACCAGTTCTATTGGATCCATAATAGTGAATTATTATCGGATTTCAAATTTCATAGCGTTTGGATTTACCGATTGGTCTTGCGATCTAGAAACGCCTAGAAATAATTTAATTGAATTTAATTTAAATAGTCAATTTAAAGAGCTATCTTTCTCATACGATCGAATCAGCCCTCGAGACTAGTTCCATTGGGTTAGGAATAACGGTATAACATTAAAAACGTCAGGCGGCACACCTTAATAGGAGATCAAGATTTCACAGTAGATAATACGAGATATTTTCAATATTTAAATATATTAAATCACATCAAAGGTCAATCTCCATCAGCCGACCTAAAAATGTGCTCGAGACTCTTGCCCTCAGTTTAAATCATGTATCTTATCCTTTCTTCCTTTATCTTTTTTCATGAATTCAAACCAGATGAAAACCGAAATTGAATTCAAATGGAAAAAAAAAAGAAATCTCACGATCAGAAAAGAAACTTGATGTGCACGTAAATGTGCATATTTTTACCACCATATTTAATCTATTTAAATTAAATAAATGATCATATTGGGTATTTTAACTTGTTTAAACCAAAATTCAAATTATTTCAAATTGTCACATATTCATCTTCATCCAAGGGAAAAATGGTCATTTTTGTGCATATATTAATTTTCTAAAATTTAATTGAAAATTTCTATATTATTTTGTAGGAATTTAAATTCATATTCAAGTGGTTTCATGAAGATATATGCATACACAAGAGTGAAGATAAAGGAATGAAGATGAAAATAATTCAAAGGCATGATAATGGAGAACCTCACCTACCCACCTTTCTTCATGTACAAATTAAAAGCTAATCCACATGCTAATGGCCATTAAATCTTCATGCACACTTAATGGATGATTATTGGATGCTAATGGTTACTTGGCCACCACACTTCCTAAGGGGTAGTTTGGACATTCCCTAAAAATATGAATTAGGGTTTAACACATGTATAAATACCCCTTATGTTTCATGTAACCCTTTTCTGCTTAGTCTCTCTTAGTTAGTTTTTAGCTTAAAAATAAAAGAAAGCTCACTTTATCTTTTCATGGCTACTTAACCATTTTTATTTCTTATAAATTTTCTTTTCTTTTTTATGCAATTCAATATATGCTGTTTACATTTACATGCTCTCTTTATTATGTTGTAATGTAGATTTCTTTTCTTTTATGCAAGTAGAATAGATCTCTTTTACATTAGCTTTCATTTTCCTTTCCTTTTGCTTTCCTTTGCTAGCAACATTTGTTAATCAAATGACAAATATGAGAGGCTAAACCCCTTCAATTTAGGGGTAATGAAGCTCTCTAATTATGTACCTTCAACTATTTGTTAATTCATGCTCTCTTTTTGTGCTTAATGATGATGATAGAAATGACTTACTAGTTGTTTTTGTTTTGAATTTGATAGCCTATATTGTTGAAATCAAATAGGCTATGCTTAAACAATCACTAACACTAATTGCCTCTTCATCAAAATATGATTATGGCAAAAGAAAGTGATTTGAAATTAAAATTTGATGGTCTATATTTCTAATTAATAGTTAATAGGCCATACTTCAAATAGATTTCATTTTCATTGTCAAAGTTCATTAAAGTTAGTAAGTGGTTTAAGGGGTGTGTTATAGTTTGATGGTTTATGTTGGCTAATCAATAGCACAAATATGTCATACGTATGATAAGCACACCAATTAAAGCACTAATGACCATAAAAGAGAGATCATGATTTCATGTGTTGAACTATGTGATCTAGAGAGTGGATTTATTCTCTAAATTGTCACTTAACTCTTATATTTGCTTTTCTTTTCTTTTAGTTAGTTAGTTAATTCTCTAATTCTTTAGCTTAACTTTCACTCGACTTTGGTTTAGTTTGATTGAATAGATTTTTAAAATCATCAATTCCCTGCGGATCGACCCGTATTCGCTACGTACTACAAGTGTGCGCCGTGCACTTGCGGTAATTTTTAATTGAAATTCGTTCGACGGTTTTCTAAACCGATAGAATTTCCATCGACGAACAAGTTTTTGGCGCCGTTGCCGGGGATTTGCATTGATTTTGATTTTCTATTCTTCGAATTATTATTATTTTGTTTGATTTTTGTGTGTTTTTGTTTTGTGTGTGTTTGTAAATTTAAAAAAAAATTGTTTGTTTTTTGATTTTTGTGTGCATTTGTTTGTGTTTGTTTTCTTTTTGTTTGCATTGCTTTGGCATATTTTGAAAAAAAAGTGTTACTTTGCATTTTGATAGTTTATAGTTTGCATTTACTGTTTGTTCTAGTTACAACAGTTTATTGTTTACTGGTTTGATAGTTTATAGTTTGTTGTTTACATTTTCTTTCACTCACTGCATTTGTTTCACTCTTTGTTACAACTTGGTTAGAGGCAATTGTGAACAGTTGTTCACTTGGTTATGAACATTTTTCTGGTTTTTGTCTAAAACATTTCATTTGATTATAAAAAAATCCACATTGCATTATTTTTCAATTTCATATTTTGAACACAACATCAACAAGCTTCATCTGATACACCAGAACATCCACTCATTGTTCAACAGTCAAAAACCCACCTTCACAAACTCACATCCGCCTACTGCACCCGCAATCGAATCCACTTCAATCATCACTAACAGCTCCTACAACAACCAAATTGTCTACAAACAGCCTATTGCTTTGCCACTTTTCAATATAAACCATCCCTGTCATCTTACAGTTCTGATCATCACTGTCTCCTCATCACCCACTGTAACTTCATCAACAGGCTCCACACGTCCACTAACACATCAACCATCACTTGTTGTTGTCATTACCACACTGCCATAGTGCACAACCACCAAGCCTACTTCACTCACCACTGTCATCAACATTCACTGTCTTGCAGTACTACTCACACCATCAACTGCCTGTCATCCTATCACCACGCTCCTGCCTTCAACCTTCTCACGAACAAACATATACTTTCATCCAAATTCATACAAACTACTGCCATAACAGCTGAACCTTCCTCCACCAGACAACCATTAGACCATATCATTTCCAGTAAATCAGTCTGCCATTTTTCTGCCCCATTTAAACATCATCCCCGACCACCTTAACCATTATACAAACTCATTTGCACTTCAAACAACAACTCCAACCTACCAACCACCATAGCCTACGACTTCATTGATCAACCATTCACAAAGCAGCACATCATCTACTGTCCACCAAACAACCAGCACACTGCTTTCCTCTGCCACTCTCACTTCATACATCCATTGCCACTTTATCCACTGGTTCATTGTCGCAGAATCAACACTTCCACTGCCTCTTCATACTTCAAATTCCATAACATACAGCAACCTCCCACCGGAAACTTCTTCATACCACAATCAAACTTTCAGCAGCTTCGACCACTTCTCAAAACTCACCTGCTACACTTCATTGCTTCTAGACGCATATTGCCCATTTATCAACATCCCCTTCTCAACACTTCACCTGACCACGTCTATCCTTCATTGCCACTAACCTGCACTGCTCCAGACTTCGCCACACCTCCTCCACAGTGATAACAACATAACCATACACAATAACCTTACTTGCCTCATCCTATATACGATAGTGCATAATCAGCAGTATCCACTGTGCATAGCGAACATTACACACTGCTACACCTTTTCATCCACCATCTACTTGATATTTCAAGTTTTTCTGCAACCTACTGATTCATCCACAAGTGCTACCCCTTCACCAACCATCTATAGCTGAAGCTATCACCCAAGTCCATCACGAACACCAACAGCAAATCCGACCTCACCACACCCAACGACCTTGCACCCAGACTTCGTCAGCGACCATCGACTTCACCACTCCTCTACCAGCGACTGCATCAACGAATCGCGACTCCCCAAGCAAACCCATCTTCCACCTCGACCATTAGCCTGCAACCAATAACCATCAACAGCAGTCGCCTCCGCCATTTAAACCAAATCGCGATCCAAATCCATCCTTTGTCGAACACGCGACCACCCATTCAGTCTCGAACCACTCCATCCATCACATCGAATCGCCTGAACAAAATCGTGGACCCATGAAACTCCTCCGATTCGAGCACTTGAATCGACTCCGATCACCTCTGCCTTCCTCGAATTCCGCCACTCTCCAAACTTCAAACCACCCTCCTCGAACAATCGAACCCTAGTCAAACTCCACGAATCCGAACTGCCTTCACAAAAGCGACATCAATTTCTGAATTCCAAAATGTATGATTTTTGATTTTGAATTGTGAAAAGAGAAAACTCAATTTAGTCGATTGAAAGAGGATTTGGTTACTTCTGTGGTATCGTATTTTTAAAGAAAAAAAAAGAAGACAGTTGTTTTGCATAGTGGGTCGGGTTTGGTTTTAGGTCGAATACATTTTTTTTATTTGTTCTATCTTGTTTTGTTTTAATTTTTTTCCTTTCCATCTTTAAAAAAGAAAAGAAGTGTTTGCTTGTGGGCTTATGGGTTGAGGTTGCAATATTTTTTTTAAGCAAAACTTCACTTTTAAATTTTGTTTCCTTTTCAAAAAAAAAACAAAGAGTCTCTCCCTAAAAAAAGTTTTTTTTAGTTTCGTTTGTTTTATTTCTTAATAAAAAAACACAATTTGTTTCATTTTAATTTATTTTACTTTTTCCTTAAAAAAACAAACAAACAAGTTAGATTTAATGTTGTTTTCTTTTGTATAGTTTCATTCGTTTTGTTTTAAGTTCATTCCTGTTATGTTTTCATTTTTCTTAGTTTCTTCTTTGATATATATATATATATATAATCTGTGTATATATATAACGATCCTGACTCGGCCTTCGAAAATCGGCACCCGTACTTCACTTGTACTCGAATGCCGCAGATTCAAACGCCGAATCTGGCTCGCCGGAGCTTATAACACAGTAAGTATAACAACACAGCGGAAGAAAAAAATGATGATATCATATACAACTCCAATGAATACTATATCCAGAATGATATACAACAATGATATCTATATGATACAAGAACATCAGAGACAAATAATAATGTTACAGCGGAAACAACAGAAGTGATAACTCCAAACGATCTCTAAAAGAGAATGAGACCAATAACTCCAACATCAAGCTCAAACCACCATCATGTTGCACCAAGATAAGCAAGGGCGGTCGTCTGGGAACTCCAAAAACTGAACTAGCTCCAACTAATCTACTAAACCCGACTATCTGAAAAACCCAACTCTAGACTGCCCGTGTGGAAAATTTTGGGCACCCAGAGTTTAGGAAGGGAACAATAAACTCCGGGTCAGTCATGGGACTGGTATGAGTAAACAAAAACAGTTGTTTTCACAAAGAAGATAAAAGAATTTCGCAATGCTTTTGGAAAATGAAACTACCATAAGGCCTCCCGCCACACACACAATGCAAACGCAGAATTGGAGGAGATTTCTCTTTATGATAGTCAAATATGCTCAATACGAGAAAACTCTTTGATATTATCACTAGTGCATAGTGTGAAAGCATTTCGAAAATACAATATTAGTCTTAGCCAGCATACAACCATTATTGTATGCCTACTATAGCTACCATGTTTAATAGCAGGTTACCACCACATTCCATAGCAGGTTATACAACTAAAACCGTACAAGGCTCGTATTGTTTCTTTGGATTTTCCAACAAATGGTCAGGCTAAGGAACTTCCTACTGCCACATGGGTACGCCTCTGGAGGGACGTCCCGAGAACTTAACCAACTCTCTGCCAACACAAGGCCGGGTTACCTCTGTAACTAGGTAACTACTACAAGAATATGCCACCTCCCGGTCGTTTGTGACCTTTATCCAAGGCGCCTCGATCACAAAGCAACAATCACACAGTAAATGAGATTGGAGCAACCACACAGGTAAATATCTGGGCTCCATACCATAATATCACCTTTTTCCAGAAGGAAATGACATACCCTAAAGGGAGCGACCCTCATAACCTTGCCGCATCTTTCCTGTTTCGACCATTTCCGGGGTGTGAGGTCCGATGAGGTCTCATCCACAAAGCTACGCTTTTCACAAAGCCATGCTTTGATCAAAAAATGATAAACAAATAATCAGAAACACACAGCAACACTTAGCATGCCACACTACCAAATTGGGAGTATATCACTGATAACCTTCAACTACATAACCTCTGAGCTCGTACGTCTTAGAGAAGGATGTTAAGCTAAGAGAATAAATCTCCGCCACAAAACAGAAATGTATTTGAAAGAAATCTGCTTTATATCTCCAAAGTGTAATGTCAGACATACAACCATACAAGTTTGTTCCGGGTTTGAACGGAACCGAAGGCACTTTCAAAGAACCCTTGCAATCCGGGTATTCACAATCCCGATCGGATTTCCCATCACTTAGGGAATCTCTATACCGGCGCGACTTAGTGCAGAGAGAATCGATAGGTTATCCTACCGTTCTCACAAATACCCGGTCTTCAACACCGGTCTTCAAATGCTATCCATTTACGTCGTATCACTATTCGGAATGGGTTATATGACACAAAGTCCTTTCCCGGCTAAACCGAATAATGAGCGCAATATTTAAAAACATATGGATATTGGAATTTCAATTAAGTCACAACTTATTATCCAAATTTCCTCTTTAAATGTTTTAAACAAATCACCATTTTAATCTTTTTAAACAAAAAGATTCAGTTCACAAAGTTCACCCAATTTCACAAAGATCCATTCACAGATTTTCAAATCGATTTCCATTTCAATTGGATTAACTCATTAAATCTTTAAATCAAAGATTTAACTTATAGCTTTCAAAACACGCTTCCAAAGATTATTCGTAACTTGGAAAACCAATTTCAATTCAAACTTCAAATTCCTTTAATCCAAGTTGGAAATTCATTTCTTATATAAAAGCTTTTATCATTTGAAAACGATTAGTTTCCATTCTGGAAAACTAATTACATAGGTTAAAGCTATTCAAGTATAAAACTTGGATTAAATTTCCAAAACCATACTTTTAAATGGTTAAAAACTCATATAAATACCTTAATAACTTATATGATCTCTTTAGACCAAAATTCCAAACTATTGAATTCAATTTCAAATATTGAATTCGAATTTAAATCAAATTATTTAAATTTTCAAAACTCGATTAAGTTATTCAAAATAACTTTTCTCTTTAAAACTTCTTTTCAAAGTTTTAACATTTAACCCAAATCCATTTCCAAAATCAATTGAAATTAAAATTTCAATTTCAAAAACATTAAATTTAAATCATCTGTGACTCAACCGATTTCCTCGTGAAATCCATATTTGTGTATGTATGGTGTAGTCCAGGGGTTTCACACACAGTAGTGCAACATCATCAGTCATTACAGATACAATCACAACAATATCGATAAGCGATATAATTCTATAACGCTTATCTATATACGTAGAATCACAGATAGATAATATAAATGCATTATAAATAAATAAATTACATTCATCACAGCTTGAATTAAAACAATTCTAATCACAAAGCATCACACGGTAGGGATATCGAACAATTCACAGTCACAGCATTCAATAGAATACAGTCATCCATAAGTAAGGTTAATGAATCACCTAATTAATTGAAACCAGATTAATCACTAACCTAGGTTAATTACAAATTATTTTAATTAGTTAACCTTTAATAATTAATTAACTTTAAATTTTAAATTAATTAACCTTAATTAATAAATGAATAAATCATTAATTAATTAACCCTTAATTATTTACAAAAATGATTATCCCTAATCACAAATTAATTACATTGAGCAATTAGTTTCTTGATTACTCCCATAAAGTAATTACACTTACACAATTTTATAAATGATTATCATTAATTAATTAATCTAAGTTATTATTAAAATTAATCACATTAATTAATTATTTAAATAATCTTAGTTAATGACTTTTCATTAACTATATTCATTAACCAATACTTTAATTACTTCTTTAAGTAATTAACTTTAATTAATCATTTATAATTACAAATTAATTAGTTCTTAATTACAAATTAATTAATTTCTAATTACATAATTAATTTCTAAATCTTAACTTAATTAATCTTTAATTACTTGATAAATAAATTCCTAATCATTAATTAATAGTCTAAAATTATCTAATTAATGATTCTTAATTACAAATTAATTTAACCTTAATTAATTTATTAAACCTTTAATAACTTAATTAATTCAAATCATAAATTAATTAACTTATTAATTTAACCACTTAATTACCTTGATTAAAACAAATTAACCCTTAATTAATCACCTTGATTAATTTATTACCTTGATAAATTATCCCTTTATTAATCACCTTCCTTAAGTGATTAATCAATAACCAATTAACTTACACCTTCAAGTTAATTTACTTTTAAAAACATTTCAACTTCTTACTTAACTTTTCTAATTACGTTATTAAGTTTATTCAAAATAAACTCTTTAAAATAAAAGTGATATATATATATATATATATATCTTAAACACCTTTAACTTAGTTAACATAAACAATTTTGTTTAAAATTTCAAAACTGTTTTATACTAAAATCTACAGACCCGAGACACATTCAAAATTACCCGAGCCAAATTCTAATTTACTCGAGCCCTACTTCGAGTTTTCCCTCACCTTCTTTTTCCCGAGTATTTTCGCAAATTCCTTCGAGACAAACCCGATGAAACTCGTCTTCCCCAAAAACCACAGCAACCCAGACCAAAACACTGACATGCGTGCACGTGTACACTGATTTCGATCGCCTCTGATCACTGCCCCGACCTTCAACACGTCGTCGAAGATCGACTCGAGTTCCCAGACCACCCAAAAACCCAAAACGCTGACGAACTCGAGATTTGGCCATCCAACCCAAACTGGAACAAAACTTCGATCAACTACATCGATTCGCCCTCGCCGCCTCAGGCCACCAGAGATCACGAAATTCCGGCCAACCACTCGCCCACACTCCCTCGACCATCTCCCAGAACCACGTCGTGCTCGATCCAACACAGACGAAGAACGAATCGAATTTCTCGACCTCACCAAAACTAGGTTTACAAACTTAAAACACTCGCCGCCGCCACCACGTTCACCTGACCTCCACCACACTATTTTTCCTAGCCCCTCTGATCACTCCTCCACCTCCAGGAGGAAACTCGACCCCTCCGATCAACGAGATCACCCGCGGCGTTACAAAATGCAAAATACAGTCGAACCCAAACTGCTTTTCATTCTTTGATCTAAAAATTGTGAATCTTGCTTTAAAAATCATGTTTAAGTATATAGATTCGACTCACACACCTGAATTCGTGAATTAAGCAACTTGAATTTTTTGATTTATTTGAAGTTTGTTCAGATATCTCGATTTCCAGAGTCTTTAACAGGTTATTTTAACTTAAATTGATTTTTAAAACTTAGTTTATAATCAAACGAACATCTTTTGTTTTATCATCAAGTTCAAACAGCAAGTAGAATAGGAGGAATTGATTTTTGAATCAAAATCATGTGCTTATGATTTAAGAACAGAGAATGTTTATGAACCACAGTCTGCACACAATACCATCCATCATTCACAAAGAATTAATACACACACACACACACACACACACACACACATATATATATATATATACTTATCAAAGATTTAACTTGCAACAGATCCATATTTTAAAATTTTAAAAAGTGAAGTTACTCACAGTGTTTCCAGAAGAAGACAGAGCACTTTTATTTTGAAACAGGCTTGTGAAAATTTGCAAGCTGAAGTCTTTCTTCTTTGATCTCTGGTTAATATAAATTTGTATTGTTGTTTTTAAGTTGAAGTTTGTTTAAGTTTGATGATATTTACTTCAGGGTTTTTTTCTTTCTTAGCTTGGAATGGACGAAAACTAAGATGAGGAATTGATATACATAAAATGAGTACAGGGTATTATATTGTTGTACAACCATCAGAGATATTTTCTCATTGCTTGGTGGCTGATGATATTTCCCTTGTGTACTAAGGAGGCTAGCATTAATTACCATGTACAATTATACTTATCCATTGTTTTTTTATACATACTAATGTCTTCTTTGATAAGCTTCATAAATATTTGTATATTTTTACTTTACAAGTGTATATACTTATATTTGAATGTATATAGATATTTATACCTTTCTTTTGTCATATGCTTTGTAATATAAATGAATTTCTATATTTAATATATTGTTTAATTTAACTAATTTGTTTGCTTTATATTTTTACATAGATGATTAACATGTTGTTTAAATTTATTTATTTATTTATTTTATTTTATTTTTTATAATTTATCTTATATATATTAATTTCTAACTTATATATTACTTTTTGACTTTAATACTTATTGTATAAACATCTTTTGAAAATTATTTTATATCAAGTACAAAATATAACTTTCAAAATATTCATTAATATTCATTTGTATAAATAAGGGCACGTCTAATTTAATCATATCCAAAATCCAAATACAAATTTATTTTGTAAGATATTTAAATTCAAATCCCAATTTCAAATTCTATTCTCGATCTATTTTATATACCTATTTATCCCAAATATCCAAATTAATTCTCAATTAATTCATAGTTTAACTAAAATTTGATATTAATTACCAATTATTTCACAAATTTTATGGAAAAATTAAATTAATTATCAATTCGAACTTATTTAAAATCCGGGATCGTTACAATTTTTTTGCTTTTAACCCTTATCTATTGTTTTTATTTGTCTTACATTGTTGTTTGCTTGCATTTAAAAAAAATTATTCAAAAAATAACCGAAAACAGAAACAAAAATCATTTGTAGTTGCATTGTTAATACACGTTTATTTTCTGCTTTGCATTTCATCCTAGATTTTGATTAATAAAAACAATTAGACATCAATAACACTTAATTGTATATTGACAATTTGTCCTCTTTCGACAATTTAATTTCTTGCTGTCTAGGCTACGGCAGAGCAATAATCAGTTATAAATATTACGGTGATTCGTAAATATTATACTGAATTGTTTCTCTAAAGGTACTTAAACCTTCGGCTGCATTGCTACGGTGATTCGTGGTGCACCGATAAATCTTGTCCGTTACCTGGCTAAGAACTATCTTGTTGATTTAAGACAAAGTGTGATTATATAATTTTGCGTTAACTTAGGATAAATCATTTGTAATTAACCCCTGCATTCATTTAGTTACATTAGTTCATGCATATTTAAAAAAAATTAAATCCAAAACTAAAAAAAATTGTAAATATTCCTCTTCATTTTCTTTGAAATTTCCAAAATCCAAAAAAAAATTATTATAAAACCTTTTCAAAACAAAGAAAAAATTTGAAAAAAAAAACAAAAATCAATTTCCTTTTTGAAATTTTTTATTTGTAAATATTTTTCCTTTACAAAAAAAATTCTTCAAAATGTCCCAGTTTCCCCACTTGCGTGAATTTTACAATAGTTGTGAAAATCAATATAATCCATATGATTTCACTGCAAATTCGTATGGATATTTTAACAACAACTATTGTTTAAATGATTCAAATTTTGAACCACAAAATTTTCAAAACGTTGACCAACCCTCATCTTGAAAAGAGCATTTCATCTCTACTTGAAATCTCTACACAACAAAATCAAATGATAAATGATATGTGTAATTCTTATTTGTGTGATAACTCATGTCAAAATTTTCAAAATAATCAAAATTTGAATTCATTTCAAAATTCAAATGACTTCGAGTATAACCCATGCCAATTCAATTTTGAACTCCAACATGAATTCAAAATCAAAACGAAAATGTGATCCACTTTTCAAATAATTTTGGCAATGGGAATAATCTCGACTATGATGCAAGTGAAAATTTTTGTTCTTAACAAATCCAAATCGAAAATCCTCAAGCTAATAATTATAAATTGGATTTTGTTGAACAAATGAACGAAATTTACGATGATCACACGGATTCGTTGTTTGAAATTTATATGAAACAACGTGAACAACAAAACAAAATCCCAACGTGTGACGAGTCAAACAATAATCCATCTTTTACCCAAATCGACGATTTTCAAATAACAACTTTTGAAATTGAAAATAACAATCTTAGTGAAGTTGTTGAAAACACGGTAATTGAGTTGGATTTCAATTCCTTTGAGGGTGTGGAACCAAATTAGAAATTCGATCTTCCTTTTCTCGATTTCAAAATTTTGAACACGACAACTTTGGATTTTGAACTTAATATAGCGATGAAGTTGTTGATAATCAAACAAAGGAAGACGAATTTAGCGAACACGATTTCTTTGGACTTTTCGAAAATGAATTGTTAAATTATGATGGGGAAGAGTTACATCACCATTTTGATTTTGAAATCAATAATTTTAAAGAAGTTTTCAATGATAAATTTGGATTTTAATTTGGTGAGAATAAACTTGAACTTAAATCGATCGTTTATCAACCCCGAAAATCATTGAAAAGGAAACAACTCGTAAGATTTTTAATAAAACAACATTCATTTTTCCAAATCAACATTCAATTTTGAAATCTTTTACGGTTTGGTTTTTCGAGCTTAAGCTGTGTCTCATATACTTGACGAGACAAATGAATCGGTCTTTGGAAGACCGTTTCATTTACTTTTTGACGATATACTTTCTGATCTCGTGTAAATACCGTTAATTTTCATTTAAATAAAGGTCATGTTTTTATTTTTATTTTTCTCCTTCCACTTGGGTTGACTGTGGGGACACAGCCAAAATCAAGTGTGGGGGGAGACTCATCTTCATTTTTATTTTTTCATGGTTTATTTTTGCTTTTTCTTTTAAAATCCCAAAAACAAATTTTCTTTTGATTTATTTTTAAAGAAACACTATAGGATAAACATATGGTTATGGTTTATTAAATTGAAATTTTTGAAAATTTATTTGTCTCAACAAAAATAAGAATGAAGTTTGATTACAAATAACGATGGTTTAACTTGTATATAGGAAGGTTCATACGTGTTAATTGTGAAATATCCTAATTGAAAATCTTTGTTTTAAAAAGTGGTGAATTTAAAGTAAAGGATATTTCATGTTTTTTGTCTTATAAGTTAAAGGGTGCTAAGATGATATTGCGAAACTCTCTCTCTCTCAAAAAAAAACAAACAAAAAGAAAAAAAATACAAAATATTTCTTGTATATATGTATATATTTTTAACACCTAGAGTCATGTGTTCACACTCGTGTGTTCACTCGCCATGCTCTATACCCTTCTCACGTAAGCCCGAAAGGCAGTTCACGATCGGTATATCTGGCCTCAGTTTACCTGAGCTAGGTGTATGTATATAAAAATTCTTTTATTAATAACGCCTACAGTCGATAAGTGTTCACACTTGTGTGTTCACTCGCCATGCTCTGTATTCCCCTCACATCAGTCTGCAAGGCAGTGCACTGGTAATATATCTGGCCTCAGTTTTTCTGAGTTAGGCATATGTAAATATTGTTAATATCAATAAAATTTTCAAATTAAAAAAATTAGAGAGAGTAAGCAATTGAAATCCAAGCACTATTTTAACTTATTTAATTTGACTTGTTATTGAAAAGAAATAAAATTACCACTTTAATAAACTTTGATAATCAAATAAGGATCCATTTTAAAATTACACTTTGTGATCAACCAAAACAACGAGTTAAACTATTGTCTATTTGTTATGATAACTTGATTTTTGTTGGAAATTTTGACGAGTAAATGACTTAAATTTTCAAGATAATGACCAAAACCTATATTTAACTTATTTGTGTCAATTTAAAAGTAAACCTTCATTTGTATATATTTTCAAAAACTTGCATTCATCTCTTTGTAAATAAATCTTGCATTGTGTAAATATTTTCATCCTGCATTTGGATTTTATGGGTAGTATCCATTGAAAACCCTCACGAGACAACACTCGTCCTACTGGGGACACCCAAAGGTTTAACGGCTTGTTGCATACGCTCAATGCAACCGTGCTCCCTACAAAAACGGATTTATCTTAGTTTTCCTTTATTCGAGGACGAATAAAAAGATAAGTGTGAGGGTATTTGATGTGCACGTAAATGTGTATATTTTTACCACCATATTTAATCTATTTAAATTAAATAAATGATCATATTGGGTATTTTAACTTGTTTAAACCAAAATTCAAATTATTTCAAATTGTCACATATTCATCTTCATCCAAGGGCAAAATGGTCATTTTTGTGCATATATTAATTTTTAAAATTTAATTGAAAATTTCTATATTATTTTGTAGGAAATTAAATTCATATACAAGTGGTTTCATGAAGATAGATCTATGCACAAGAGTGAAGATAAAGGAATGAAGATGGAAATAATTCAAAGGCATGATAATGGAGGACCCCACATACCCACCTTTCTTCATGTACAAATTAGAAGCTAATCCACATGCTAATGGCCATTAAATCTTCATGCACACTTAATGGATGATTATTGGATGCTAATGGTTACTTGGCCACCACACTTCCTAAGGGGTAGTTTGAGCATTCTCCAAAAATATGAATTAGGGTTTAACACATGTATAAATACCCCTTATGTTTCATGTAACCTTTTTCTGCTTTGTCTCTCTTAGTTAGTTTTTAGCTTAAAAATAAAAGAAAGCTCACTTTCTCTTTTCATGGCTACTTAGCCATTTTTATTTTTTGTAATTTTTCTTTTCTTTTTTATGCAATTAAATATATGCTCTTTACATTTACATGCTCTCTTTCTTATGTTGTAGTGTAGATTTCTTTCCTTTTATGCAAGTAGAATAGATCTCTTTTCCATTAGCTTTCATTTTTCTTTCTTTTTGCTTTCATGTTGCTGGCTACATTTGTTAATCAAATGACAAATATGAGAGGCTAAACCCCTTTAATTTAGGGGTAATGAAGCTCTCTAATTATGTACCTTCAACTATTTGTTAATTCATGCTCTCTTTTTGTGCTTAATGATGATGATAGAAATGGTTTACTAGTTTTTTTGCTTTGAATTTGATAGCCTATATTGTTGACATCAAATAAGCTATGCTTAAACAATCACTAACACTAATTGCCTCTTCATCAAAATATGATTATGGTAAAAGAAAGTGATTTGAAATTAAAATTTGATGGTCTATATTTCTAATTAATAGTTAATAGGCCATACTTAAAATAGATTTCACTTTCATTTTCATTGTCAAAGTTCATTAAAGTCAGTAAGTGGTTTAAGGGGTGTGTTATAGTTTGATGGCTTATGTTGGCTAATCAATAGCACAAATATGCCATACTTATGATAAGCACATTAATTAAAGCACTAATGACCATAAAAAAGAGATCATGATTTCATGTGTTGAACTATGTGATCTAGAGAGTGGATTTATTCTCTAAATTGTCACTTAACTCTTATATTTGCTTCTCTTTTCTTTTAGTTAGTTCTCTAATTCTCTAGCTTAACTTTCACTCAACTTTGGTTTAATTTGATTGAATAGATTTATAAAATCATCAATTTCCTGTGGATCAACCCGTATTCGCCACGTACTACAAGTGTACGCCGTGCGCTTGCGGTAATTTTTAATTGAAATTCGTTCGACGGTTTTCTAAACTGATAGAATTTCCATCGACGAACACACGATGCGATGAGGAAGACGACTTCACCAGAGCCACGTCTTGTCAACACTTGTAAAGGGAAGGAGAACGCCGTAGGGTGGGTGGCATAGGGAAGTCGATAGGAAGAGGCTAGGGCTTCGATTTCTTTGGATTTGATGGCAAAAATAAGGCTCGAATTCGTGTTCAAAGTGTAAGATAACGCTTGTAGTCGAATTAATGGAGGTCATGGAGCCTCGTGGGGGATCGCGTCGTCGCGCGACTGATAGGGGATAGTTGATGTCATGACTTAGATGACTGACGCGGGCTCTTGTTTCTAATGGCATGGGGAGGAAGCTTTCGAGATGAGGAGTTCGTCGAAGTCGCGATTCTAGATGGTCGATGGCTGAGCTGTAGGTTGAGGCGATGGTGGCTACAGTAGGGATTGAGACAGTGGGTGTTTGAGCGGCTGGAGAGATTAAGAGTGGTGGCCAGGGTGCTCGAACCTGAGAGTGGGCATGACAGATACTTTTAAGGTGAAGTTAGTTTTAAAAAATTTCTGGTTATGTTAAATTTTAATTTAACTAATATTAACTAGCTATTAATGGTTTTAAATAATCTAAATAATTTTATCTAATGCTTATAAAATGTGTATAATGTTTATACGAGGTCTAAGATCTATGTATCAAGTCACGTTGAACTTGTGACAGAAATACTTCACAATGGAATAAATTGAAATTGGAATGATCAACAACATAAAAAAATCAAGGTGAGAAATTCTTACTCATTTGGATTGCCAAATTTAAATTTTAAATAGTTAAATTTTATTTTGGATGCTTGGTTGAATTTATTAATTATTATCTGTTGAATGATATATTATATATTATAGTATATATTAGTAGTTGGATATATTTCCCGCCGTTGGAGCGGATGAGACCCTATGCCTCCCCGCATAATAGCGGATGATCCTATATACTATGATATGCCCTTCGAAGGGGGATTGGTATTTTTGTGTTATCTAACATCTATGGATGTAGGGAAACAGGTTGGAGGGATCCAACTAGATTCCTCAAGAATGTTAATTTTAATTTCATATATAGTGATATATGATTTAGGTGAATAATCTGATATAGATTATGTTGTGATTGGATTATCGGATGTTATAGTAGCATTGGCCTTAATTTTGGTATTTTGAATACCATAAATATTATTTTTAAATTTGAAGGAATTAAATGGAATTTTGGATGTAAAAATATTTATATTGGAATTTGGATTATTTTAAAGGAAATTGAGTTGGATAAAAATATATTTGATTTTGGTTGTACTTACTATTCGTAAATTGTTTTAAATAGAGATTTTTTTTAAATAAATCATATAAAGGGATTTGTAAATGATATTATGAAAATATGAAAAGGAGTTGAAATCGATATTAAAAATAGATTTGAAATATAAATGGAATTTAAGAAATGGATTTATAAAAAAGAATGAGAATTTATAAATGAAATTAGTTTTATAAACAAGTGAGAACTCAAAGGAGTTTATAAATAAGGGAAAATGATAGCAGTTGCTAAATTAGGAATATAGAATTCATAGGGTGAATTTATATTATAATATGGAAACTGGGTTGAGGAAAATAGTGGGTACTATTTTAGAAAAGTGGAAATGGTAAGGAGAATAGAGATGAAATCGATAGGTTGTGAATCGAGAGGAATCTATAAATTAATTGGTTATTGAGATTTTAAATATATATTTTATTACTAAGAAATTAAGTTGTTTTAAAAAAAGGAAGTTTATTTATCAAACTATGTAATTTGAACTAGTAGAATTGAAATACATAGAAAAGTGAATTTTTCAAATGCTTAATCTTTATTTTAATAAATCCTAATTTTTAAAATCAGCTTTGAAAATTGATTTATTATCTAAAAATGAGTTATTGATGTTTACAAAAAGAGTTTCGGTATTTTAAATAATTACTTGAACATGTTTTAAAAATAAATTATTATTCTTTAAATAATTATTTTATATATACATAGAGTTTTGTAATGATTTAAATTTATTTATAAATCTTCTCGAGGTTGCAAACGGGGTTTATTTAGTAGATGATATTTATAAGAGAATTCTCAAAATGGAATTTGAGAAACTATAAGACAATTCCAAAGTAGTTAAATAAGAGTGAACTTCGAAAAATGAGATATAATTCATAAAAGAAGTAGAAAGGGGAAATTGAAATTATAGACAAGGGTATTTACTTTGGAAAATATTAAAGGGGATAAATCAAGGAATCCCGGAACTTATAGAATTCGTTATAAACGAGTTAAGGAATTTACAATATAAATTGTGAAGGATTTTGAGAAAAGAGAAATAAATTGAATTTTTTCTAAGTGTTGAAATAAGAGATGGTTTGAAATATCCCAATATGGGTAAGTTATTGAGTTGTCTCAATTTTTGAAATATTGGAAGGGATTTAAATATATATCTTATAAAGGTATTTTGAAAATAAATTTTGGAAAATTTATAATTAGGCCCGATGTCTGCTTATAGATGATTATTGGTAGTTAAATAACCAACTATCAATTTTGGCCAAATTCGCTGATCGTTTCGAAGAGACCGAGATCAGATTTAATTATCCGAAAACCACTTCGATCCGATTTGAGCATTACGAATGGATACCGTGAAGATAGTGAAGATGGTGATTCCGTTTGTCCAGACTCAGGACAACTTGTATGGACAAATGCTATCAGAACATCGTCATTGGAAGACGATGAGCATTATAAATGGAATTGTTCTTGAAAGGTAAAGTTAGCCTCAAGCCTCATCAATCAGGAATGACTAAAATAGGGGAGATGTAGCAAGGCTAAGTGGGTCGCACCCAATTAGGGTATGTTATCACCTTTCTAGATACCTTCGAATATATATAAATTATGGATATGGTTGTGCATGGAAAAGTGAGGGCTCAATTAAGGGTAGGAACACGCGGGGTGATAACATATTCGGTACTATCCAAGTTAAGGGTAGGTCGGTCTTGTGTGGCAGGGGATCCCGGTGAAGTCCTCGGTACATTTTTTAGAGGTGTACTGTGACGGGCGGTACCCCAGTAGCCCAGTCATTGTATGGAATCCATTCTCTAATAAGCGCCGTTCAGTTTTGATTGTGCCCAACTATGCTGAAACGTGAGATGCAAACATTTCAGCTAATTTCTAATTTTCTTCTATAGACACTATTATAATATCAGATGATTTTGATATCAAATGTTTTGGTTATCGTATGGGAAAAACCCGTCGCGTTTATGTGTGACGCGGTCTTACAAGATACGTTTGTTTTTCAAAGAATTTTGATAACTTTAATAATTCAAACTGAGTGTGTTTTCTCACGCTGGTTTTTCAGACTGACTCAGGTGTTATTTTATTATAATGCTCGGGTCAGACTGAGTATTACAGATTCAAGATAGGATGCTATGGAGCTCAGGAGACGAGCTGGATGGAAGATACATATTTCTGTATTTTGATTTATATTTCCGCGGTATGAAGACAAGTTATTATAACTGTTCAGATTGATGTATTGATTGTTGTACTCCGATGATTGTAAGTATAGAACAGTTACAGATTCTTTTGTATAAAAATCTGTTATTATATATTACATTTTGTTCCACTGCGATTGTGAGATTCTGTGTTGATTATTTCTATTTTTCTTCTACCTCTTTCTTCTTTACCCCTAGCAATCGGTATTTCCGGCACTTGAGTATTCGGCATATTACATAGTGAACGTATTTATGTTGATTTTCGAGGGTCGAAAATCCTGGTTCGTTACATCATTCATAATATTCACAACATAGATCATCATAAGAGCATATACAAATAATGCAATACACAACAATATGAAATCACTTACACAACATAGAACAAACTACATAGTTACCATTGTTCCAAAAAAAACATACCATTGTTCCAAAATAAAACACCATTGTTCCAAAATACTTAAAATAAAATAGTATACCACTTACTCATCATAATTACCATCGGAGCTTTCCTCCTCATCATCCCCACTAGAGTTACCTACTTCTTCTCCTTCCTTGGAAGTTGACCAAGTGAAATGAGGTTGTAGACGCTTTCCTGGATCCGTAGGAACATGGACGGACGTGGAGGAGGGTGGTCCACAAGATAGTAATTCCCAAATATTATCTAAGAAATCTTTCATGTGATTTAGCTTTGAATTTACTTTTGTAACGTTTGTCTCAACACGAGATAGTCGCTTGTCTAAAATCTTTTGGTTTCTAGAGACAATTGTTAAAGCTTGTCATGGTTGAGCATCCAGTCCAATCTCTTCAATTTCATGGAATTCTCATGAAGGTTGTGGTTGGGAAGAGGATCTAGCTTAGGTTTGTGGAGCTTATTCTCTAGAAGAGGGTTGGGGTTGACCTGCCGCTTGGTTTTCTAGCCAATGTTCAAAGATTATTATAGTGTGGCTTCGGTATTGCTTTGGAAGACCCATGAGGCTTAGGGTTTTGGTGTTAAGAAAACCAATCGTGGAATAGTCCAAATTAGGGAGATTAATTTCAAAATGACGAATAATTCTCATGATATAAGCACCGTAGTGTATGGTTTTCATACGGCCTTGGTTAAAAGTCAGAAATTCATCGAGAATTACCTTAGCCCAATTAACGGGACGTTGTCCCCAAATAGCATATAGCGATTGAAAATTGCGCCTATAAACCTTCTCATAGCTACCCGTACGAGGATTGATAGAATGAGTAAGAGCTCGATGCATGATTCTAGCCTTCGGTCGAAGCTCTATTGCCTTGAGTTCTGTTAAGTCGTCGGAGAGAAAAAGATGGCTAGTTCTATCTCGGTTATCCATGTTAAATTCATTCTCCATTAAATCTTCTCCTTTGGAAGGGCAATTGAGAATCCTTCCTAGTCGAGCAACTGGTAAGAATATCTTCACACTGCATACAACAGTCTATATACAATCATCGGGGTTTTGAATATTGTGGTGATCCAAGTTGAGGTTCAAATAGAAAAGCTTGATAAGGAGATGATTTATCTTTATGTTGTTGGCATTGTAATCGAGTAAGAATTCCAAGCCACTTCTTCTAGCAAGGTCTTGGATTGCATAGGTCAAAATCGGGATATTTGACAAAAGAACCTTCAAAGATTCTTGAGTTTTTCATCCGATCGAATCTCTGTGCTGCCTTTTAGTTGTGAAGCCATCCTCAAATTTGTGATTCAAAGGGTTCGACAGAGGAGGAGGGTCTTGCTCTTTTGGGTGGCATTTTGGATTAGGGTTTGGAAAAGAAAACTTGAAATTGATGTAGGGATTTGGGGTTTTTTGGTGCTGGAGATATGTAGAGAGTGAATGAGTAAATGAAATAATGAAAAATTGAAATGTTTTATAAAGGTTATATTGTAAATTGAAGTGTCTATTTGCAAATAGAAACCCGGTTTCTAGATTCAATCGACTGGATATTCAATTTCAGTCGACTGAATGATGATCCGAGACCCATTAAAATGTTGGGAAGCAGGTTTAGTCGACTAGTCCTTATGATTCAATCGACAGAATCTTTCCCGAGAATAATTAGTTCAAATCTGGTAAATTCAGTCAACTGAATGATGAAGTCAGTCGACTAAATGTAGGGTAAAATTTTATGTTTAAAACAGTATTCAGTCGACTGGCTGGGATTATTCAGTCGACCGTTGACAAAACAGACTATAAATTTTATTAAGCAAAGAAAATATACAATGATATAAAAAAAATATAGTAGAGACAAATAATAGAAGGAAAACTATTTGGAGGATCCAGAAGACATGGGAGTTGCACATTCCTCCGGCTCAATTTTGGTAATTTCTCATGTCGGTGGACTAGTAGAGCGATCCCATGAATTCGGAGAATAAGGTGGCCGCTGGGGAGATGAATTATGCACATTATTGTTTGAAGGTTGGGAAGCATAAAATTTTAGAGCAAACTTCTCGAGTAGACTAAGTCTCCTGCCATGATTCTTTTGTTCATAGAACATCCCTCTTTGTATGCTTAATGATTCTCTTTGATAATGGTGTATATCTTCTACTTTTTAGCAATAGATGGAGAACCAAAACCAAGATTCCTTCGCACTTGCTTAGATTCAGGTTTATATCCAGTATGATAGGTTGGAGGAACTATAGGAACATACTCATAAATTGGAGTAGGAGTTGGTAGATGAATAGAACCAGAACTTGGAAAGGAATAGTCTATGGAGGAATACTCTGAAGTTTCTTGTGAAGACATGATGATCAAAAAAGCTTGTGTAATTTCTTATAAAATGATATGAAAAGTATAGCGAACAAAGGTATATATAAGACATAAATTTTCAGAAATAGCAACCAAACTAATGGTAAAATTTATTATGACCAGAAAAGAAATGGTTGGTTAGAAGTTAAACTAATGTATGGTTTAAATTTGAACTCAGAAAATAAAAAAATTTAAAGAGAGGTGAAGTATAGCTGTAGATGTGAAAAACCATATAGCAAAAAGGAAATGCATGTGATTTCTAGCCGTGTGACCAGAGATTAATTGTTGGTAGCTCCATTGTTGAATAATATTTTTATTATTGAAAAAAAATCTAAAAAAATTAAAAAATACTTATAAATCTTTTAATGATAAAATTCCTAGTTCTCTTCTTAATTTTATAAAAATATTTTCATTTAATGGTTTTGTAAATATATCAGCCAGCTGGTTTTCAGAAGACACAAATTCTAATCGGACTATATCCTTTTCAATATTATCATGAAGAAAATGATGACGGATGTCAATATGTTTTTTTCATGAATGATTTATAGGATTTTTAGATAAGTTTATAGCACTTGTGTTATCAAAAAAAAGTTGATTTAGATAAAAAAATTCCAAAATCTTGAAGTGCTTGTTGCATGTAAATGACCTGAGCACATGCTAAAGCAGCTGAAATATATTCTGCTTCACAAGTCGAGAGTGAGACGCAATTTTGTTTCTTGCTAAACCAAGGTACTAGGGATTGTCCAATAAAGTAACAAGTCCCACTCGTACTTTTTCTATCTGTTTGACATCCTCCAAAGTCAGCATCATTGTATGATACTAACTCGAAAGGACATTCTTTCGGATAGAAAAGTCCAAAATATTTGGTTTTGCTTAGATAACGTAATATTCATTTCACCACTCGCATATGTGATTCTTTAGGATTTCCTTGAAATCGAGCACTTAAATAAACTCTCATCATTATGTCAGGTCTACTAGCAGTTATATAAAGTAACGATCCAATTATACTTCGATATACTTTTTGGTCAACATTTTTGTCATCTTCATCTCGATCGAGATGTATTGTTGTACTCATTGGAGTTGGTTTGGCAGAAGAATTTTCCATACCAAAGCGTTTAATTAGATTATTACAATATTTTTCTTGATTAATAAAAATTCCATTATCTAATTATTTAATCTGTAATTCAAGAAAATATGATAACTCTCCCATATGTGACATTTCAAATTCTTTGGTCATTATGTTAGAAAATTCCTGACATAGCTTATCATTAGTAGAACCAAAAGTAATATCATCAATTTAGATTTCAATAATTAAAATATCCTTTTTAGTACGTTTAATAAAAAGAGTTTGATCAACTTTCCAATTTCAAAACCCGAGTCTACAAGATAGCTTTTAAGACGTTCATACCAAGCGCGAGGTGCTTGTTTTAGACCGTATAAAGCTTTCTTGAGTTTATAGACATGGTCTAAAAATTTTCATGTAGAAATAGAGAAGGTTGTTCAACATAAACATTTTCTTTTATATATCCATTTAAAAAAGCACTTTTAACATCCATTTGACATAGTTTAAAATTATGAAAACATGCAAATGCCAGTAAGATACGAATTGCTTCTAGTCGACTGACTGGAGAAAATGTATCTTCATAGTCAATTCCTTCATCTTAATTATATCCTTGTGCAACTAATCTAGCTTTATTCCTAGTGATATTTCCTTGTTCATCAGCTTTATTTTTGAAGACCCACTTAGTACCAATGACTGTTTGAGCACTCGGTCTAGGAACTAAGTCCCAAACTTCATTTCATTCAAATTGATTTAGCTCTTCTTACATAGCTATAATCCAATAGTCATCAATAGAGGCTTCTTTAGCATTTTTAGGTTCAATGTTAGAAAGGAATGCTACATGGCCCATTTGATTAAGTTGATTTCTAGTTCTGACATGTGAATTAATTTCTCCAATGACATTTTCTACTATGTGACCTCGTAAAATCCTAGGAGAAGATCTTAATCCATTTTCATTATGAACAATGTTTTCATCTTCTTCAAAATTATATTGCAACCATATTTGTGACCGTCTTAGTTATTATCTCATCATTCTAAAGATTCTTATTAAATTTAAAATTCTCATGGAGGAAACATGAAGTGTTTCTTCGATTCTTTAAGTTCTTTTATTAAAAATTCGATAAGCCTTACTTCGGTCCGAATATCATACGAAAATTCCTTCATCGAATTTTGGATCGAATTTTCCACAGCTGATCCTTTTTGTTTAAAATAAAACATTTTGAACCAAAAACTTTAAAATATGAAATATTTGGTTGTTTAACATGAAAGTTATCACACTCCTTTTAAGCTTTCCAGAACTTTAAAGAAATTCTAATTCCGATTTAAAATGAAAGAGATATCCCCAATTTACTAACAGCGATTCACAAATGAACATGCAACAAACAAAATTGAGATTTCTTACCTTGAAATCTCAATCTAAGCTAGAAATGTGAGTTTTAAACTCACCTTAGATTATTTGCAATGAATCTACAGCGAATTAGAGAGCAATAAGGAAGCTTTGGCCTTGATTTGGAGCCAGAAACCTATAGAAGAAGGAGAAACAAACATGCAAAAAGAAAATAGAAAGTTATAGACAACATACACATGAAAAATTGAAATAGATGAATTTGGCTTTGGGTTTTTGAATTGATTACCTGTTAGAATAAAATTTACTCAATTTTCCCTTTGAATTTTGCTTAGATTTGATGCTACATTTGAAGATTACAAAGAAGCAGTCATTTTCTTTCTTTTACGGGAAGGAGAAGAGGGATGAGTACTGTACGTACTTTTTTTTCTCACAACCAGAAAAGATAAATTGAGATATTGGGTTTGGGTTTGGGCTCAAAGCCACCCAATAAGTCTATATGACAATACTTAGTCTAAAAATAAACTAAGTTAATTTATATTTTCACTTTATTTACACATGTTCTCATTATTTAACCAAAACAACTTATATTTACATAGTTCTTACTTTATAAAAATTGTACAAACATGTTTTATGTTTACAAAAATATTTTCACAACATATAAAAGATATTTTGGCCATTAAAGTTATTTTCCATCATTAAAATCTCATTTTTACCTAAATACTACAATTTACATCTTTTATTTAAATAAACCAACATTTCAACATCAAAATTACATAAAATCATTTTCTCTTGTCCAATTAAATATAGCAAACTCTATTAACATCATTTTTACATCCAAATATTATTTTCAAACAAAATTCCACCTTTTTGTTTACAATATTTACCATATAAAATTTTAATACTTCATTAAAATTAACAAAAATTAACATTGGGCAATAATTTGCAAAATTATTGCATTTTACCAAATTAAAACCATAAAATGTTCATTTTTCTCCAAACTAACATAATAAAGTTTTTAAAACTTTATTTTTAGCATTTTACATTTATTTCAATAAATTTATGTTGAATAAAATTCTTTTATCTCACATAATTAATTCAATTAATCCCCAAATAAACATATTACCATTTTTAACAGTTTATTATCAACCAAACCAACTCAACTCCATTTTGTCTTACCAAAATCCATTGTTTATTTAAAATAAACAGTTGTAACAAATTTTATATCTCCAATTTATTTTTATTTTCCATTACTAAATTATAACCACCGTTATAATTTAATTTTACTGGTAATCACCAAAACCAAGGTTGTTACAAACTCTCCCCTTATAAAAATTACGGTTGTATTCAACACAACTTATTTCATCTAGCAAAGGAAAAATAGCTAGCTTGAGTTTAAAATTTCTTACCCTAAACACGAGAAGATAGAAAACCCGGATAAGATCGCTCGATAAATTCTATGGTTTCCCAAGTGTAGTCGTTGGGATTATCGGACCATTGAAAATTTACGAGCAGTACATCCTTATTTCGAAGGCATTTCACCTTCGAAGTAAGAACATGGATAGGATGTTGCACAATAGGTAAATTAGGTGAGATCGATCTTTCAGAAGCTTTACAAATAGAGTCGGGGCTTAGCACAACTTTACCCTGGACTCTAACCAATTAGATAGTAATCGATATGACCTTCCGTATAAAGTTACGAAGGTGCCATACCGATATTAGATTGACAACAATTGAGGTAAGAAAATTCAACAAGAGGTAGGTGGTCTCTCTCCAAATACCCCCTAGATCATACAACTGCATAACTGCAAGTCACTGAATAATTGCACTAGGGCAAGTTAAACACACAGAATGGATTTTATATTTTCTTTTACTAATCAAATGTTCTTAGAGTTTTTAATCCCATTATCTTCATAAACAAATTCTTAATTTCAACACTTGAAAATTTTCAAAGCTTCTTATTTAAATTTTAATTTAAGCTCATTACTCTTTATTTAAAGTAAATAAAATTGAGTTGTTTCATTCTCTAATTCTACCATAAATATACTACAGTTTGTAACATATTTTTCCATACAAATAATCAATTTCAAAACAATTTCATTCAAGACTTGAAAAGCACAATTATGATTAGACCCTTCCTCGATGGCAATTTACACATAGTTATCTTCCTCGCCCATTTGCTACAATTATGGACTTTGAGTCTTACATAACTCATTTAGGAGATACAAAAACTACTCAAAACCCATATAATTTTTTTCAAATTTATTTCTTAGATTTTCTAAGTGTTAAAATTTTCCAGAAAAATCGGCGGAGTCTCCTTTATATGGAGGGTCGTTTACAATATTACAAAATTATTTATATAATATACATCGACCATTAAGTCGAAAACATAATATATATCAATCTTTAACACTTAAAAAATTTAATACGAAAACATACCTTTCTTTTTAGCATTTTAAAGCAAGTTTGCATAATCTTATATATAACCTTTTGCTCAAAATATAGTCCAACTATTTTCTTTCACCCGTACTTAACTCAAATAGATCATATTAGTTTATATTCATAAAATAAGAAGCACTACATTTGAATATTAAGGGATAAAAATCATTTTATTTTGCTTCCGACCCGTTGTAAAGAACTCAGGTTTTGACATAGCAAACATCAAAATCTGAAAATAGTTATAAAATGAAAGTAGTTCTAAAAAGTCTAAGCTTTCCAGCAATATAAAGATCATAAAAATCGGACTCAAGGTTTGAAAGTTTGCTAAATTTACTTTCAGATTAAATCTTAGAAATTTTATAATAGGACAAAGATGTTCATCTACATTCAAACTCATTTTAGACTGAATAAAATGCAAAATCTTCCAAAGTAGTAAAAAGTAGATTTATAGATTACTGCAAGCACTTTCAATTACAAAAGGATTAAGCTCATTTGGAGCTATAAATCTCGAGTTATCGCTGTTTTAGTACAGCACTTTTCCAAATGAAATTTCAGCTTTTAAAATCAATTTGAAATTTGAAATTCCCAAACCATTCTAATTCCAAACCATATTTTCTAAATAATCTTTTCATGCTAAATCATTTATTACATGATCATCTTTTCTGGAAAGCTAAGACATTCAAAATTATAATTAACTTCATGAAATTATCTTTTCAAAGGAAACAATTCACTAATTGGAAACACTTCGTTACTTTACACAAACAAGTTTATTTTCCTTCAAACAATTAACTTTGAACTCATTTTGAAAGAGATTACTAATCCCTTTCATTACCAAGAGATAATTATCTATCCAAAATAAATTTTTGGATTTACATATTAATTTTAAAATTGTTCTCACAATTTAAAATGATTGTATCCCATACCTTATTCATTTATTATACCTTGCACTTCTTTATATAGCATTTTATAATAAATGGGCTGTTCAAATTCATATTTCCTCTTGTCACAAAAATTAAATTCCATCTTATTATCAACATAAAACTAACTAAGGTTGATAATTAATTTAAACTTGTTTTCAAAACAATTTTAAAAATTCATACCAACAAATCTTTAATACTACCAAAATTTAAAACAAAGGCTTGCTCACAAATTCATGCTAAAAGTCTAAAATTAGCGTTTCTTTATTTTCTTTAAGATAGAGTTTTATACCTTACCATTTATTATTATTTAAACAACAAAGTGTCAAAATAAATTTTTATAGTTGACATTTATAACTTTATACTAAAATATCCAATTGATACTTTAATTTTCTAACCAATGCATTTACTTATCTTGAATACATCATTTAGTTAATCAATGCATCACATGATATTTTCTTCCAATTAAGATATCTCTTTAATTAGAATTATTTACTCTACTTACTCAAATTACCATATGATATCAATATTTGAGTTCTTATAGGCCATACTTACATAACCATATTCAATTTCACAAATTCCAAATAATATAATGGCATTGCCTCGCCATTGATTTATAGCGAATGACACCATCAACTGGCTGCGGAGTGGACCAAATGATCAAAATTGCCTCGCCACTTATCCAACAATCACTATGGTTCAATGGCTGCACTTGTCATCTAAAATAAAAATTAATACTCAATCCTATATTAATTTATTTTCAAACTTTTACTTATTACAACTCAATTTACTGTGTCTAACCGTCTCATCGTTGCGTTTAAGAAATTCCTATCGATAACATTGATCAGGAGCATCGACCAGAATTCTTAAAGCACTCAATGGACAATCCAACACAAATATGAAATATTTGGTTTTCTTTCAAGAAAAAGTTCATATGAAGTGTGTTTCGTTAGTGGTCGGATGGAAACATGATTCTGAACATAACAAGCAGTTACTACAGCTTCTGCCCAAAAATGTTTTGGTAGAGTGCTTCCATGTAATAATGTTCTTGCATATTCTTGTAGGGTTATATTTTTCCTTTCTATAACTCCATTTTGTTGTGGTATTCTAGGAAAAGAAAAATTATGGTAAATTCCCTTTTTATTACAAAAATTTTAAAAGCTTCATTTTCGAATTCACCTCCATGATCACTTCTAATGTTTTTAATTTTTTAATTTTTGAGATTTTGAATTCTTTTAACAAAGATTTGAATTTTCAAAAGTATCACTTTTATTTTTCATAATAATAGTCCAAGTATATCTTGAAAAATCATCTACTATAACAAACACATATTTGTTATGGTTTATGGATTGAACTTGAGTTGGGCCAAAAAGATCCAAATGCAATAGTTCAAGTGGTTGTAATGTAGAAATATTTTTCTTTGATTTAAAAAATGATTTTGATAATTTACATAATTGACAAGCATCACAAATATTTTTTACTTTAAAATTTATTTTTGGTAAACCTTTTACGAATTCATTTTTAGATAATTTGTTTATAGCTTTGAAATTTATATGACAAAATCTTTTGTGCCATAACCAAGGATCATTTTCTTTGGCTATTAGGCACATATTAGTGTTGTGATTTATATAGATAATGTTTGTTAGCATCTCTTTGTTTCCCGTCATGTGTTTTGAGCAACCACTATCCAATATATGTTTTCCTCTTTTTTTAAGTGGTACCTACAAAATATAGATTTAACGTTGGTATCCACCTATTTTGTTTGGGTCCTAAAAGTTAGGTCTTTGGAAACCAAACTCAAGAGGGTTCAGAATTCCTTCTGAAAATAAAATCTTTATTTTTTAAAACAGTTTTTATAAAAGATTTTATGTATTTGTTTCTAATTAAAGAATTATTGGTTTTAGGAACCCAAATCTTAATTGATTATGAATAATTTGGAATTTTTGAAATTGATTTTACAATAGTATCATTATTCCTTTTGAAATTGTTATATAAAGAATTCTTTTCTTTGGAATACTTTTTAAAACTTGCTTATATCCTAGTCCCCTTTTATTTGAAACTGTTTGAGAATTTTCTATAATTTTAGAAAGATTCTCTCTTCCTTTGTTAAAATTAGAGACATTTTTAGTAATATCATCTAATTTTGTTTTAAGACTATAAATATCTAATTCTAATATTTTAGTATTAGCATTCAAATCATGATTTTAAACTAAAAGAGCATCGTTCTTTTCCTTCTGAGTTTCTATCTCTTGACTTAACATAGAGAGTTGAGATTTCGTATTAGAACAAGATTCTTGAGAAGTTTCAAGTTCTTCTTCTAAAATTTCTTTCTCATTTCTTAACATATCTACCTCAATTTTAGTCTTATTCAATTTTTCAAGAGTTTCTTTATATTTTCTTTTGATGTTTCTTAGTTTATCAAGTAATTCAGAATTTATTTCCACTAAATCATCAAAAGTTAAATCACTCACCTCGTCATTTGTGGCTGTAAAACAAACATTGGCTTGTTTAGAATCTCTATCTATGTCACTGTCTGATGACATGAATCATCCCATGTAATAGAGAGGCTTTCTTTTTGAATTTGTCTTTCTTGTTCTTAAATTTGTCTCTCTTTCAATCAGGACAGTCTTTCTTGATGTGCCCTTTCTTGTGACATTCATAACATTCTAGAGCTGAAGACGATGGCTTGTTGTTGTTATTACTGCTGAAGCTGTTCTTGTTGTTTCTAAATTTGTTGCTCTTTCTGAATTTCAAAAACTTTTTGAAATTCTTAGCAAGAAACGCCATATCTTCCTCATCTAAATCCGATTCATCCTTTTTTGCTTGGAATGATATATTCTTCTTATCTTGCGCCTGTACTCGTTTTATCTAGAGATTAACTTCATAAGACATTAGATTTCCTATCAACTCTTCTAGTTTAATGGTTGAAATGTCGTTAGCTTCTTCGATTGCTAAGACCTTTCGTTCCCACTCATCTGTTAAAGAGTTGAGTATTTTTGAAACAATATCAAAATCTAAATATTTCATTTATGGTTTCATCCTGCTTCATTTTGAAATTCTGGAACTGATTCTTGAGCATAGAAATCTTACTCTACTTTACTTTGTTTGTACCTTCATATGTAATTTTAAGTGGACGCCAAATTTCATAAGCAGTATTACACATGCTGACTCTATTAAACTCATTTTTGTCTAATGCACAAAATAACATATTCATAGCTTTGGCATTTGCAGTAGCATCTAATTTTTATGTGTTAGACCATTGTGAATATTCAATAGTAGGTATGTTATATTCTGCTTGAGTAATATTCCTGGTTTCATAACCATTGGCTTGCATATAAATTCTCATTCTAGTAGGCCAATAGTTATAGTTTAATCCGTTAAATATTGGTGGTCGTGCAGTAGATTGACCTTCAATAAAACTTGTGCTAGTGTTGTTTTTCATATTACTAAAATATTAGATAACTGTGTTACGATTTTAAGATGGTCAGCTCTGATACCAAATGAAAGTGACTATGCTATAGGATCGTGTAATATGGATAATATCTAAACTACTAGTGCGGAAATATAAAGTAAATATAGCAGTAAAGTAAAATGACACCATAGATTTTTATATTGGTTTGAACTTCTCATTCTACGTCCAGTCCCAGACTCCTTCTATAATTCAAACTAGCAACCGTTACTTAACCCGGAGGAATAGATTTACACCGCCTGAGCAACCGAACAGGACTTTGACCACCTAAGCAACCGAATAAGATTTTCCCATGCCTGAGCAACCGAACAGGACTTTGATACAAATGAAATGTTTTCTTGACTTTGCATGCTCTTATTACAACACAGATTTGTCAAATGAAGTACACCCTTTCTATAATCTTTTCCTCAAGTATGATATGTATATTTGTGTGTATGTGAAGATAAGGAAGATATATATTGCTTTAGAAATGGAGAATTGAAAGCGTGATTGCACAAACTTAAAGTAATAAGAGATTCTGAAATTCAAGAGAGTAGAGAATAGAAAATTAAGTAAGTTGATCTTGAAAATCATGTTTATTTACAGTAGACAAAGAGTTACAACCTCTGGTGAAAGGTTCTATCGAGCAACAACGGATGTAATTCTCTGCGAAGAAGAAATCTATTCGTGAAAGGAAGTGTCTCTTCATAAATATGAGAGTTATAAGCAGGTCAGTCGAATGGTTGAGGAACTTCAATCGACTGAATTTGAAAACATATACGTGCACATGTATATGCACAGGGTCAGTCGACTGAGTAAGTGCATTCAGTCGACTGGAATTTGAATTTTATAAAACCTGCTTGAAAAACAATTTAAATTCAATTTTAAATAATCGCCGTTGATATGTGAGGGAGTGTGAGCTAATTGAGGATAGATTTTAACATATATGAACACTAACTTAGACTCTTAAAAAAATCATACTTGATATACGATCTTCGAGTCTAGTCATCTTCGTAGTTTGTAGTCGTAGATTTGTCGAATATTCAATCATTCTTATGTCGTCTTGATTGTCTTGGCATGATTCAAAACCTTAGATCCAACACATTGGACTAGTATACGTAAGGCTATCCATATGATGGACAGTACTCATGATAGTTGGGGACACCAATGGCTTACGTGCCTATGGTTGTTTGAAAAAATCACAAAATAACTCAACAAGAGTCTTATATAGCTTAATAAAACTAAGTTAAAATAGAATATCTCATGGTAATAACATAACAGTCTTCAAACTTGAGGTTACCCTCAATCTTAAGTAATAAGTTGTACTTTGATTATGGTCAATCACATAGCATGTTGACCATGTTATGACCATAGTTAGGTACACACATTGGACTATGCAAAGTGAAACACTACTTAAGAGATGATTTGTTTCCTTTGTTGTAGAAGGTTAGTACCATCATAATTGGTAGTAAACCTAAAACCAAAATCTCTATCTAGAGTAAATCGGTTAATCAATAAATATTATTGGATCGAAACATAGACTTTAAAGTAGTCTACACAATAAAATAAAGATATTAATTGAGTTTTCAACCGTAAACCAAATTCTAGATATCTAAGTAATACAATGTGATGAAAAGAAAAAGTGTACAAAATGTCGTTACTAGGAGAGATTGACATATAATAGAACTGGATTTCACCTATGATCTATAAGCGATTGAACTTGTGATTGATGTTATACTTCGGCAAAATCCGTACATGCTTTAGTTTTTAATTTTTTTAAATATTGACTGAGGGCAGTATTCATACTAGAGAGTCAACATAACTGTGTTGGCAATTAACTTTTGAGTTCGACCAACGTAAAATTAATTTATAAATTTTACACATTAATAATATAATTAAACAAAAATGTTATATTAAATTTCAATAGAATTTTAACTATTTATTTAATGCCTAAAATAAATTAAAACGATGTACAAAAGTTATACGGTGATTTAATTAATGAGCGGGTTTGAATAAATATTCAAATTAAATGATTTAATTGTTAAAATCATTTTAGCCTATAGTATGGAGGCCTAATCTCATCTGCATGTTGACCATATTGGAGAAAAGGAGGGAAGGGACTTGGTCTTCAAGAGTTAGAGAGAAAAGAGATAGATATTTGTGATCTATTTCGCTATAAATAACCACCCCTATCATTATCTCCTTATACTTGATCAAATGTTAGCCCTAGCCTCCATTGCCGATGATGGTGAAGCCAAGGAAATGGAGTTGCACCCCAGAACCAAGAAGAACAAGGAATTCTACAAAGGACATAACTAACGACCAAGGTGTTCGATGATCGGTATGATCACAACGAAGGGGTAAAAAATCCTGTTTTAATTTATTCATACATGTGCTTATGTTCATATATGCTTCCCATCATCATTTCTTAATTTGGTTATATATATATATATATATATATATATATATATCTAAATCAATAATCAAAAAATATAGAACATTTAAAGGGGCATTTCACTAGAAGGACAAACTTTGCAGTCCAATTAGTTTCTAGGACACACATCCATAGAAATTAATTTCAAGGTCAAAGTCAGCAGAATAATTACTTTTAAGGACAAAGTCAGCAGTCCAATTACTTTCAAGGACATAATTTCATAGGTTTTTAGGCCTTAGAAACTAATTATTTTGTATTTTGTCCTTAAAAGTAATTATTTCAGTTGTGTGTCCTAGAAACTAATTGCACTTGCTAAAGAGGTCATTGTGGCTAATTTCCACACATTTAAATGTATTAAATGTATATATACAAATCAGTTCAGTTAAAAAATGTTTATTTATGGAACTGAAACACATACACACACTGGTATACGTACGTATGTATGTATGTATGTACGTATGTACAAATACACACACATAGATATATATATATATGTGTGTGTGTGTGTGTGTGTATGTATGTATGTATGTATGAGTGTGTGTATGTGTGTGTGTATTATATATATATATACATATAATATTTGTTATAATTTCTAAAATCATTTCTAAATTCAAAAAAAATAAAGCTCTCGGCTTCATAAAAATAAAGAATACACACACGTATACACAGACATACATAACGTATGGATTGCATTTTAAATAAAAAATATTTTCTTTTAATTTCTCATGGCAATCCAACATAAAAAAACATTTTTTTATTTCTTGATAAAGTCAAAAGATTTGAAATTTAAATAAATATCTAAATAATTTAAATAAATATTCTGATTACGGATCTAATAAATAAACTTTTTTATTTAGTACGGTCAAAGTATTTTAATTTTTAAATTATTAAACAACTAATATAAGTAAATGTATGTATATTATTACATAAAATGTATTTCGAATATATATACACACACACACCAAACATTTTTTTAATATAAATAAGTTTAATTTTAAGTAACATTATATTACCTACAAACATACATAAAAACATACATATACACATACATACATATAAATTAAAGGGTAAGTAATATAATTTATATTAAGCAAACAATTTACTTGCGTCTTCAAGCTCCTTAGGCCTCCTCCAGCGACTGCTAGTTCTCTAACACCTTCATCAGAGACAGCAGACAAATTTGGCGATGGCTGGCAAGAGGCGAGAAGAAAGGGTGAACAGAAAGAGGAGATGAGAGGAAGAATAAATCAATCGAGACAAGAATTCAAAACAAAAGGTAGACCAAACACCATAAAGATAAATAGCGAAATGGGCACCAGATCTTGGGTCGGGGCTTTGGGAAAAGAGATTGAAATCAAAGAAAGCATAAGATTTCATGACCCAAACTCCGATTTTGAGGAAGAATATGCTCAAAGTGATTAGATTGATAATGAGCAGTCTAACAAAATGTGGAACAACTCCATGTACATCTACATGGCTTGTAAGAAACCATACCATGTCAATTAATGGGAGGTTTTTTCTATAGACAATGGATTTTGTTTGGCGAAGTTTGAAGTAATAGAAGATCTAGAAAAAAATCATTAATGAAGGTCCATGGTTTATGGATAGCAAGTTGATATTTATGAAAAAATAGGATGCGAACTTTCAGTTTGAAAGAGACGTGTTAGAGACCCACCCTATTTGGATTTGGCTGAAAAACCAACACCTTACTTTGTGGAATGCCAAAGGCATTAGCAAGTTAGCTAGTCTTATAGGCAAGCCAATGGACATTGATGAAAATACAAGATACATTAAAAGACCTAATTATGCAAGAGTGCTAGTAGAGGTGAAAGCTGATGCTAAATTTCACAAAAAAATCAAAGCAAAAGATAAGTTGGGGCGCATATATTTGCATAAGGTAGAATATAAATTCATACCTTTGCTTTGCAGAGAATGTATATGCTTTGGGTATGGAACATCCAATGCCCAATACCAGAAACTACACAAATAAGCAACAGTAGAGAAAGCAAAGAACGTAAACCACAGAACCCATATCAGATCACATACACACAACTCCTATTGAGTTCATACATACAAAAGATTAGGTAGAAGACAAATACCCTTATTACCTAGAGGAGCTACAAAAAACAAGTCTAGTTACAAGCCCAAAAAAGGATATTACTACAAATAATATAACATCATATAATCTTAGTAAGAAGGTGGATAACCTCCCTCAGGTGGACCGGTAGAGATAGAATGCTAAGAGTGGGCAACATGATATAGATGGCCAGCATGAACATAAACATGATATAAAAAGGAAGCGCCTGAGCAACTTGAGTCGTGGATCCAGCATCGATGAAGGATATCCCTGAAAACAAAAAAAATTGAATATAAACCTAGAATCGAGTGACATAGAATCATGATGGAAAAAAAATCTACTTATACAAAAGAGAACCCAGCCTACACAAAGAAATTCAAGAAGGGCAAACAGAAAGTATAGTCAAGGATTGCATCAACTCCTTTGACAAGGAGAAAAGCATCTTCCTCTTAATGTCTATGTTATGTTGGAATGTTAGAGACCTAACTAATGACACACAAAAATAAGACCTCTTTAACATTGGAAACAAATATAACCCTACTTTAATTGTTGTAATTGAAATAAAAATTTAGGGTAGAGTAGACTAATTTATTTGAATAATCTTTGGGAATTGAATGGAAAACTATTAACAATAACTCAGGGCAATCAAAAGGGAGAATTATGGTGTTCTGTCATAAAGCTCTGTGGACTATAAAGGAAATTGGTGTTGATGAACAACAAATTACAGCTAAATGGACTAATACTAGGATGCTCAATTTCACATGCACTTATGTGTATGCACATAATTGGGCATCAATCAGGAAAGGGGTATAGGATAAACTAGTTAACTTATCAAAGCAAGTAAATAAAGAACGGATGGTGCAAGGTGATTTTAACGTAGTGATGTTATCAAATGAGAAGAATGGGGACTTTCACTAAAATTATTTCAAGTAGTTGAGTTTAACAACTGTTTGATAGCTCATGGACTCCTTGAAGTCTGTCACACAGGCCTAAGATACACATGGAGAAGTGGTGGGTCAAAAAAGATAACTTGTAGACTAGATAGGGTATTAATAAATGCAGACATGATCAACAAAATCCCAAAATCAAAGTAGAAGTGCTTGTTGAACATAATAATGGCACTTGTTGATATAATCTAGTTTGTTTTCTTACAATAGCCAAAAACAAATTAAAAACCTAGAACAAGTTCAGGCCGAAGAAATAAGACACGGTCCTAGCATTGCAACAAAAATGCCTGGATCAGAATCCATTAAACCAAAGTCTCAATGAGTAGTATTATCAAGTGCAGAAACAGTTAAAAATAGCATTACAATATCAATCCATGGACATAGAAAAATGCTAAAGAGAAATGGCTGACTAAGGGGGATGAATATTCAAAAAAATTCTACACCAAAATATCGTATTGGAAATACTATAATAATCAGCTCAATACACTAGCAAAGAATGGTGAAACAGTCCTAGATATGGAGCAATTTGAACAAGCTGCTATCTAATATTTTACTGAACTGTATAATGGATCATATGGTAATGACTTACCTAATATTAACTACGGGTGTCTGATTAATAAAGGAGTTAATGTGATGCTGGCAATTGTATATGAACAAGAGATCAGGCAAGCAGTCTTCTCTACTCATAAGACTCTAGCCCATGCCCTGATAGCTAAAACCTTAGATTCTTCAAGCTGCGTTGGGAAATCATGAATGGAAAACAATTAGATGTAGGACAAAAATCTTCCATTTCTAGGAAGATCTTAGATGAAAAAAAAAACCACATATTTATTCCAAAAACAAGCAAGCCAAGTAGAATAGAGGACTATAGACCCATATCATGTTGCAACATGATATATAAAATACTTAGTAAAGTGATATGAAATAGAATGGTTTAGATACTCCCAGAAGTGATTTTAGAATGCCAGACAACCATAATAAAAAGGTGACATATTTCAAAAAATTCTCTGATGGCTAATGAATTGGCAAGAAATTTTACTAAGAAAGGGGCAGATAAGGTATGATTAAAAAAAGTCTCCATAAAGCATATGATAAAATTAATAGAACGTTTATTCTGCATATGCCTGCCAGTATGGGTTTTCCTGCTCAAATTATTAATCTCGTTGAAGAATGCATTTCAGCTCCTACATTTTGTATTATAGTTAATAAGTTTCGTAAAGGCTATATTACTAGTAATAGGGGTTTAAGGAAGGGGGGCCCACTTTTGCCCTATCTATTTGCCATGGCCATGCATTATTTTTCCCTCCAAATGGAACTAGCATGTCACAATGGCCTTTTTCTACCTCTATTTACAAAATGGCTTATTATACACTATATGTGGATGATCTAATTGATGTGGTTAAGTCATGTTCTAAAGCTACTCATGGTATCAAAAGCATTTTTTGTAATCTAGAGAAGTACACAGGGTTGAAACTTAACAATCTAAAATCCAAGTGCTACTTCAACCATTTTTGCAAAGTGAAGCAAAATATTTTAGATATACTTAAAGTGAAGGAAGATATTCTCCAAGTCAAGTATCTTGGTACCTCTTTCTACAAATGTTATAATAGACAAAGAGTGTGGTGGATTGATTATAAAATTCAGAGAAAAACTCAATGGATGGTGTTCCAAATTACTTTCTTTTAAAGGAAGGATTGAATTAGTCCATACAGTGCTAACTACTAAAGTGAGATTTTGGGTTTTGACACACCAAATTCCAGATTGTTCAATTGAAAAAATTATCTCAGTTTGTGCAAATTTCATTTGGAAGAGGGCATACATTATGTGAGTTATGACATTCTTTGTAGGCGAAAATAAGAAGGAGGTTTGACTTATCAATGTAAAAGAGACAAAGAAAGTGTATAATCTCAAACTAACATGGAAAATCATCAGTTCAAACACAATTGGGCAACATGAATGAGTTTCAAGTACACCAAGGATAATTTTTGGACAATGCATTATGACAAAAACTCATCTACTATATGGAAAAGTATACTTGGTAGCATTGATGAACCGAAAAATCACATATAGAGGAAGATAGCAAATGGGAAAGATAATAGCTTATGGAAGGATCCGCATGGCATAATGGGAAAAATATGATATCCAAATTGGGTAGGGACACTCTAGCTAGTGTGGGAGGACTATTGATCAAAATAAATGGTGTACAGAAAATTTGAGCTGCATGCAAGCGGTTAAGCTTAAGTTAAAATATATACCCATATACATAAATCAAGATAAAGATATTCAGGCATGGAGTCCTACTAAATATGGAGAAATTACAACTAAATCAGCCTAAGAAGTAATTAGACAGAAACATGATCTCAAAAAATGGGCAGCAGGCATATGGAGTAAGTCAAACAACCCTGAAATCGCTTTCACCACTTACAAAGCCTTAAATTTTAGACTACTGACAATTGACAAACTTGCCAAGTGGGGCATGAATGTAGATATAACATGCAAACTGTGTGGCAAAAAAAAAGAGAATCCTAAACATATTTTCTTTAGTTGTGAATACAATAACAAAATAATACAAGAGACAAAGCTGCAAATATGAACATGCATGCGATCAGTAGTCTGAAGGAGGAGGTTGAATACTTAAGTAGTAGTGGTATTTCGGAGCTAAGTAAGCAAATAAAAAATAGCATTGACAACTACGTTAAAGGAGAAAAACCCTCATGTGTTTTAAAGTAAAAAGAAAAACGAAGATCGGATTAGTAAAATTATTGAGACGGATGTTAAGATAATATGCAAAAGAATTTGAATGAAGCTACTTACCATTGTTGGGATGGAGGAGGAGCAAATTCTGGCATCATGGGGTTTGTTTGATCTCCTACCGTAGATTTATTTTTTCTAAGCTTGAAAAGTGGAAGTGAAAAGTTGGAAAGTATGTAGTGAGAGAATTGTGAAAAGATGGTGCACAGTAGAATAATTATGACTTCTTTGCTCTTACCTTTTCTAGTTTTCAAAGCAGTTCGGATTTTCATCTCGTGTTTTGTAATTATTGGGCTATCAAATGATGTGTTATATTTTATGCTATAGGCCATGTTTCAGGCTCTAGTATCATTAATCAAAATTAACCAAATTTCAAAAAAAAAAAGCTAAGTTGACAAATAATAATTTAAATTAGACTATATATATATATATATATGAATATGTGTATGTGTTCATGATATCAACAATGACATATAACATTATCCTTTATTTTTTTGCCAAGGCAAGCCCATTTTATATGGGCCATTTATTGTTTCATGAATAAATAAACAAGTGCAAGGCTTAATACCTCAACAATTTTAAATACAACAATGAGAACGACTATATTTTCTTAACTACTATGTTAGATCCAAATTTCTCTTCCTCGGAGAAGGAAGATCTACTGGAACATGGAATCAAGGCAGAGCCTATAACATGTACTTTTATTGAAAATAGCGTAGCAAGATCTGGAATGTAATCAACATAATTAACATAATAAATAAAACTTATATCCTAGCTATGATCATATGGATCCTCTTCTCTAGATCACCATCGAAGATGGGAGATAAGGCATCCCCATCAATGTTATAAAACAAGTATCTTTGTTCTTGATCCACATCATCTAAAAACTTGAATTACATATCACTAGTAGGCGAATGTCTAAACTATGGAGAAAAATGAACCCATGTATTCTCAAGATAATTCTACATGATAGGGTCATTGGGCATGAAAGGGGAAGCTATGATAATATAAGGACAATCTGTAACAATAGAATCCTCGACCTTATCAAGAGAACTAGTGCATATGTCAGTGGAAGGGTGTACACCATTAGGAGGATGGGATACGGATATTGGATGCACTTTGTGAAACCACTTCCTAATAGGAAGTCTGGGCAATGGAATCTTCTATGGAATAGAAAAAACTGTACCATCCACTTTCACTTGAATGAGGCAGGAACTATGGGAGAGTGCTTGAAAACAACATCAAAGTGACTAAAAGAAAGACAAAAGGTACATAAAGGTGGTTTCGAATTATAGTTGACATTAACTAAGGCTAGCTTCCAACAGGATATATCAATTGGCAAAAAAAACGGCAACATTATATCAGGCTTAATCTCAATCAATGCTTTCGCATACCCAAGTCAATCTCGCTTTGCCATTTCAATATTAAAATATACCAAACCTCCAACCAGATTTGCCAACCAATTAATTCCAATCATAGATTGTAGAATATATGGAATTTTTGAGAAATGGACTTCTACAAGGATAGAAAGTACCTTCTCATGAGTGGAGTCAATGGAGGGATTCAAATAAGTAATGATGAAAGGATAGTGGATTCAGCTTATAGAATGTTTTGTCGATCTTAAGGAGAAGTGAATTCAAAGAATAAAAGAGAGTTATCAAACCGCATCTTGATCTTTCCCTTAAGCCACCGACGTCATATAATGCGACTCCTAACCAAGGAGTAAGGAGGGCTCTTATCTATAAAGAAGCTTACTAATGGATCATGCTAAAACTTAGTACCTGCCTCAATGACTTCAATAGAAGGAATGCTTATTCTATTGACACATTCAATATCAAGTTTATGAGAGAGTACTCATTGGTGTGTTTTTTTTTGGCTTTTTAGTGAAAAGAGAAGATCGAGGCTTTTGGGGGAGAAGCCGTAGGGATGGTTTGACCAAAATAAGAGTTGTTATCCAGCGTTACACGCAAAATATTAGAACTTAGTAAATTAACAAGAGGAAAATGTGTGTATGCAAAGCCAAGAGCAGTAGTGACTTCCACTTTGTCGTTGACTAAGGTAGCAGGCACCAACACATACCAGGAGACGACAAAATTGAACATTTGTTGTAGCAACTGAAGAGGATAGAAAAGGGAAATCTTTTATGCATTGCAGATTCGCTCAGAGGCATCACAATGCAGAGCAAGTTGATCAGAGGAGTTGGTAAGTTGCGAAGCTAGCACCGAGACATCGCAAGATGCATTAGGAAAAGGGTGCGACACATTTGGGTACGATACTGCACATGTTATGCACTTTAATATTTTGGCATTGCAACCAAAATGAATAAATAGAGGAAGATGCAAAAGTGAGAGGATGTATAGGTTGAAAGACGAGTGCGTCAACGACAGAGAAAGAGGAGGCTCAGACGTGGTGAAATTGAATTAGGTGGGAGGCAGAAACCTAGCTATAATTTCAGTCACTGTTTTTTCATTGATTAATAATTTGTCGTGGTCGACCTTAACCTATTTATTAACTATAAATCACAATGGTAAATTATGGAATACGTTCCCATAATACCATAAAGTTAGATTACCATATACACTATAGTTATAATGTTTGTACGGTGAATACGAACATATAAGATATAAAAAACACAAAATTAAATTAAAACAAAATTAACAAATTAAAATAAAATAAAATAAATAATTAAAAAAAATTAATATACATATAATTAAATTAAACTATAACCCAAACTCTTTTATTTATTAATACTAATTAGGGTTTAATATAAAATTATTATTCATATAAATCCAAAGTACAATCTTGTGCAAATCAATACAAGGATTTATTTTTTTAAATTCACCCTTTTAACCATTCTGCCAATGCACATGATGCAATAATGGTATCAAAGTTTGCATTGTGTTTATGTAAATAATTAATTAACACATAGGGTGGTCTCTTAGAAATATCAATTAGATGTATTTCTAAGGAAAATGTGTTTGAACTAAGGAGAAGGTTACTCTAGTTAATGAATGATTTTATGAACATAAAACATCCCGATCTCTTGGCTTTTACTTGGTTCATCGAAGTGGTTTGATATAAGGTTATACCCTTGTGGAAGGCTCAAAAGTATTTTTAAGCCTTAGGTTCATTTAGATAAGTGTATTTAATATGATAAATTTTTTAACGAGTTATAAAATATGAATTTAAAATTGGGTATAAATCCTAATTTAAATTTATAGCAGTTATAAGTACATAATTAAAAAAAATTAAAATTTATAAGGGTTGTGAATATAATATAAAATTGTTTTTAAATTGTATTCATAAAAGAATATAAATTAATACATTTAAAATTATTCTAAATTTATATAAATATAAATGTTATATTTATAATGAATTAAAATGTTTAATTATTTAAATGACACACATGAATATATATATATATATAACTTAATGAATCACAATATATATATATATAATGTATGTAAAGAACACATGAGGTTAAATAAATTAAAAACCATATAAACTTAAGGGAGTATACATTGGACGCATTTAAAGATGTATGATGTCATAAGTTATACTCATCTCCTTTATATAACTGATAATACTCTATAAAAACTATTTTTGATTATGAATTCAAAATAATAACGCTCTTCATAATTTATAATATTAATATGGTACTTTACATACCATGATTATTGAGCACCCACAAGCCATGGAATGTCTAAAGTGATGTTTATGTTATCTCTAGATAACTTAAAATATTATGTAACTTTATTGAGCACCCTCAGGGTTGTATAATTCCCCTTAAATATCATGAAATGATGGATATATGGTATATAATGTACTTTATGATTTGTCGAGCACCCTTAAGGTTATAAAGAGATTAGAAGCATAGAAAAATTAAGTTAGGGGTTATATATGAGATATAATTAGTAATGTGTTATTACCTCTTTTGGGGACTACAATTTATTGTGTACCCTTAAGGTCGTAGTAACATAATAAACAAATTATAACACCCATTAAAGGAATTTATGAATATTGTCATATCTCATTTAAGGTTTTTGAGAGATACAAAAGTCAGTGGGAGCCTTATATAAGATAAATATGATAAATCAATCTAATAAGTATAAGAACATATGTGATATTACAGCAATCTACTAAAATAATTTTGCATGGTCAATATAACTGATAAAATTATTTATGGATTAAAATATACTAAATGAAAAAAATTAAATATTAACAAAGAAATGTTAAATATACTTACCAATAAAATCCTGGGGCATTTTGTTGCTTCAAGATCCATAAAAGAGCCAAATTATATAGCCATTAAAAGCAATCATTCCTTGGTTACTTAAGTGTTAATTTGCCTGAGACTACGTGTTGTCTCCTATGAGATTTGAACTCAAAAGCAATATAAGAGTATGGATATTTGATTAATAGTTGATTGCATTCAAAAGCTGTATGGTGAATGGTCATGTTTGAATTATATGAAATCTCGATGAAAATGTTTCACTTGAAAATAAGAAAGTAAACCATAGTGTGAGACCATGTGTTTAATACGATTGAACACAATAAGGATCTTCTTTTGTTAGAAACAACACTAGACAGAGAACTATAAGATAGACCTTGAATTTCGATCACTGAAATGATAGTTTTGATTTGTTTATTTAAATGCAATACTTATTCGGTATCCGTCAAATGTTAAGGATGAACAAATGCATTTTAGTAAAGAAATCTGGTGCAGTCTTGAAGGAAAGGATTCCACTTTTGAACGATTTGACCTTTTGAAAGAGAGAGAAAGTTTGAGAATGGTAATAATGTTGGCATAGTGGGGATGAAGAAAGTGAATGGTCACATCTACTTTATAAAGAGACGTTAAAAAAAATATTTATAACATCTGTAGATGCTTAATAAGGAAATATGAAGTATGTTTTCTATTCCCAATAATAGCATAGTTGGGATGAAGAAAGCGAATGGTCGCCTTGCTTTATTTCAATAATAAATTGTTATATGGAGCTTTGTATTTTAAATGTTGATATTATAACAACCAAAATAGTGGAAGTATACCATATGACACTTGCTAGTGGGTGCATCATATTTTGGAGTGTTACCTTTGTATATGCCAAATATTATTTATGAAATAATAAATATTTTCAGTTTCGATAGAAAATAAATGCAGATTTACTTTATTATGAATATGCATTATAACATAAATCTATTTTTGGCGTTTCGAAGATGTTATTTGGTTTCATAACAATAGCGATGTTTTAACTATAGAATATCTATGGAAGCATCTAAAATATTCAACAATTAATTTTGGAAAAAGCCATATTTTTGAGAAGTAACCCTTTAATCATATGATTATGAATCATAAGGTACTTGTGAATTGTGTCTCAAATGATAAAGGGCAAAGCACTCATTCGGTGGGAGCAACAAAAGCATTAATGAACTCTTCGGATTGACACATGTAGAGATATGCACTCCAACGTCTAATGATACTAAAAAGGATTTAATTACTTTGCTAAATTCATGGATGAATTACCTTAGTTATGAACATGTTGTTGGATCAGGTGCATTGGCAAAGGGTTTAAAAGGGTAAATTTCAAAAAAGATCTATTATTAATTTGCACGAGGTCTTATTTTATGATTATGTGAATAATGCTTATTTATACTAAATCCAATTTAGTATTTATTAATATAAGAGTTTGGAAATGTTTTAATTTACTTAATTTTATTTAAAGTATTTATTTGTTTGTTATTGCTTAATAATAATACTTCACACTTATTTTTATTTAAATTTAAATTTATTAATTTAACTTTTATGTTTTAATATTCTGATATGTTCTATTCATAATGCAAACATCATAACCAAATCAAAAGGTATAATATAACTTACAATTAATATATAAACATCTATAATTAACCATTGTGACTTATGGTTAATAAATGTATAAGCGATAATCATATGCCAATAATGATTCCAAAAGGATGTACATATACATTAAATAATTAAGTATATATTTGCACTAATATAAACAAACTTTTTTTTCCATTTTATTTTAATGATAATTATATATATATAATATTATATTATATTTTTTAAAATAGAATTTATTTTTATAAATAAATGATTAATTTATACATATGTAAATAATTTATATTTAAATATATTATTATTTAATTTTCATATTTTATATAAAATATGTTTAATAATTTTACAACTAAATTTTAAATAAGTTTGACCATTTCAAAACAAATGTCTAATACACACATACACACATACATGTATGTATGTATAGCTTTTTTAACACAACAACCATCACATACAGACACAGACACACAGACACACGGATATACAACTATACACACACGCACACATATACATACATACATATGTTAATGAGATTTTTCGTCCTAAAAAAACCCAAGTATTTTTATTGAAGCAACCACGATGTTGAATGCTTTCGTGGCTAGAAATCAGCAAAATTAAGTGATATCAAAATTGCCTATATAAAGAGTAATTATGCTGTTGTAATGCTAGCACAATTATGAGGAGAAAATATTTGAAACCTTATAAAAAGTCTTTATCCAATTCGTTAAGCAATATATCCTAATTGTAACACTAAGAACAAGAAAAGTAAAGTACTGAAAGCAATAAATGACACAGAGAATTTACGTGGTTTGGATGTTAATGAACCATACATCCACCAGAGTATGTCCTTATCTTCTCTTTTCATTCCTATTATAGGTGAAAAAATGGCAGAGAATACAATTTTGATTTCAGTGTCAAAAAAGAGCAAATTCCAAAATAGATCCTCCCCATTTCTGCTACAATTCCCTATTCATTTATAGCACACAGAGATTCACACAAATCACTAGCATCCATCTTCCACTCTTTTGATTTCTGCCTTTGGATTATGTCATATATCAATCATCTTTCCTACTAATTTACTATATATAGATTGCTAACATGGCCTTAGGTGGGAAACCATGATTTGAGTTAATGAATTTTGTACTTGGGTGGCAAGCTTGAAATTGAAGTAGGAAAACCCAATTTTGAAGACAATGACTTGATGATTTCATAAAGAAACAAGACGATGAACTGCCACATGTATAGGTGAAGCCATAATGAGGAACTGCCCCTATCTTAGAAAAATGGCATAGTTTTTAGCATTCCACGGTCTTGCTATTGCGAATGTGCCAAAATTTGAACTACGTTGACTCTCCTGAAGATGTTCTATGCTGTTCTATCTAGAATAATAACAAAGCACAATGTTAATGGTAATCGGGGCCAAGACATATGACTTAGTAAATAAGACTGCACTGCCATTTTGAAGGATGGTCATATCGCTTGAACTTATTCTTGGTTGTTCTTATCAATAGAAATATGCACCATCGCCTTCATATTCAATTTTTCTCTAAGAAATTTGAGAATGATGTCATGGCTGCTTGGCTTGCCGTTCAAGAATGTAACTTAGCTTATGGTTGCAGAGCAGTTTTACCCTATTGCCTCATCCTTTGAGTCATTGCATTTGTCGGTAGTATTCTTTAGAATTGAAGCACTGTTATATCATTTTAACGTCAATTCAAGATGGTGGTGCATCCTGATTGCTTCAATGTCAATATAGGATTGTGGCACAGCCTTGCAACTTAAATGTTAGTTTAAGATTGCGGTGCACTCTTATTGCACATGGTTGCTTTAAGAATGGTGCCACCGTTTTATATCTTTAGTATTGTTTTCAAAGCTATAGCACAATATCTGCATCTAGTTGTTGCTTAAAGATTATGTCGCGGTTCCAACTTATTTAGGGTTACTTTGGGACCACAACACTGCTTTCATGTTTGGTTCTTGAAGCTGGCCGCAGTTCTATCTATTGAAGTAAATATTAGGATTATAGTGCAGTCCCTATACCTTATGGTTGACTCAGGATACTGAAGTAATATTACGACGTTGAAGCTATGCTCAAAGGAACGATGCAGCACTATCTGGATTTTCCTTTTATCTCTTTGCTTCCTCATCGTAGTCAAACTTTCATTGAGGGAGTAGTTCTTTTGGCTACGCTTTCATCAATTCACCTTTACAAATATTTGGAAAATATGTGTGCAACACTTGCCCCCTAAGTCTGCAGCGATTGGGGACTGGTGTGGACTTGTCTTTGCTTCCATATTTTCCTATAACCCATCATTTCTTTCTTTTCTCTCCCTTCTTTTCAAATCCAAAAAGTCTTTATTGCCATTTTATATTCATGCCCGACTACACGTGTTTATTTTCTATTGGTTGATTTTTTTAAAACGTTGTTTCTTTAGTCTTTTCATTTGTTAAGAAAATCTGTATGGGTTCTTGTGTTAGTCTCCCTTATCATTAATCAATCGATATTTTGTGTTGTTTTCATCATTCTGTTTCGTGGCAGAGCTTCAAATTGAGGTGAGTATATGTTCTTCTCCTTCTTCTTTATTTCTTTATGTGCTCTCAAAACTTTGGTTTCAAATCTCATCTTTTCCAATAAACAATCTCCCTTTTAAACAAAAGTAAGCGTATTCTTTTTCTTGTTGTTTCTTTCTCTAAATCTTGGTTGTAGCCGGTAATTAATCCAGTATTTTCATTATGAAATATGCTTCTATCGAGGGGACCGCTTCTCCTTTATCCCAGCCATCTAGAATAACTGAATTAAGGGAAACAGAGGGTATTCTGGATCATTTTGGGTTTGAGGGTTATGTAGGTAGGGTACCTGAGTCTCATGAATGTATGCATATGCTCCTAAACTGCCTCATTTATACTTCCGAGCACATTCGATGTGGGCTTTATCTTCCTCCCAATCAAATTCTTCATGAATGACTATCTGATATTGGCATTACCCCCATTCAACTTGCTTCCATTTCTTCTTCTATTTTGATTGCCAATTCCATTCTTTATGCGGAGAAGAGCTCTCCTCCTTTCATTTCTTATTTGACATTCATAAGAGCCCTTCTGGAGGTGATTTTGGGTTTTATTACGCCTACGAAAAGAAGTCGGCTACATCGTCTATTCCTCGAAAGATCCAGAAGTGGAATGATCAATATTTTTTCGTTTTGAATTTATATTACTTTCCTTCTTCTTTCCAACCACATCCTAATCATCCTATATTTTCCTACGAGACCACTAGGTCATTCGTACCTCGTCAAAAGGACATCTTGGATTTAGGCGAAGACAAGAGGAAAACAAAGTCATTTTTTACCGAGTTGTCACTACGCAAGTGTGATTTTCTATGTACTAACCACAACATCTCTCGCTCTGTCTTTAAATTCTACTCATTTACAGATGAATCTAGGGGTATAATTCAATAAGATGAACAATAAAATTATATATTTTTTAAAGGTAATTACTGATTCTAACTCCTTTTTACATGGGTAAAATAGCAAATGGTCTTTCTGATGCGTTTCTTGATGATTCCCCATCAAAGAAATTGGAGACGTCGAAGAAGAAGAGAAGAGAGAAGAGGAAAAAGGATGGCATTAAGTCCTTTGACCGACCTCTCAAGAAACCTCGTACGCCTCCTCTTCCTTCTTCTACTTCCTTAGAAGAACTTCCCATCTCACCTCTCCGGTCTTTTCGAGACCCAAGCATTTGCTTCTTGCCCTTGCCCGAGGGTACCATCTCCGATCTTGCTTAGAGGTTAGGGCATATTGCTTTGAACGGTTTATCCTACATCGCCTATGCCCCCACAATCTTTTCCCATCGCTCTTCCATTTCCTGCACTCTCCTTCTCCAAGCTTGCTACTAAGCTTGAAAGGAGTTGGGCCTATGTAAGTGCCTTCTTTTCTTCCCTTGTTTAATGAAGATTTGTTTTGAAAATTCTTATTTTGTTTACGTATGCTTTACAAAAGACGAGGGCTTTGGAATCTGAGGATCGAAAGAGGGCTGTAGATGACCAGGTTTCGTAAACTGCTCGGATTGCTAAGCTTGAGGCGGACTTTGCTGCGGCGGCGCGAGCGAATTACTTACGGGTGCTTTTAAAATGTATGCTACGATTAAGCGCTAATTTTTTTCCGATTGCTTAGGTGATAACATTGCTATAGTTGATCTTAGCTTCCCAAAGGACGCTGTTAATATAGATGAAGCCCCTTGCCTACTGTAGAGTCAAGTAGGCCAAGGAGATGGCTAAGGATGATGCTTCCCCCTTTGCTTCTCAAGACACCTCGCTGCAACACGATGATGAAGCTGCATTTTCTAAGGGAACTAAGGTCACCTCTACATCCCAAGCCTATGTAATCACTTAATCTTTTGTAAATAATTTTTTTGTTCCTTTTATTTTCCGAACCTATTAGTATGTAATGAAATAAATTTATTTCATAGTTTTATTGCTACCAGTTTTCTTTAATTATCCCACTGCCTTATTACTGCACCAGGAATGACTATGTTATTTACATTTCTTTGTTCTTTATAACCTTCTAAGGTAGTAAATTTTACTAAACTTCTAAAGGAGAGCATGAAAAAAATTCAAATTCGAACTATAGATAATCCTGGTCTTTGACATGGCAGCAATTTGCAAGTGACAGAAAGAGTTAGATGAGGTATTTATGCAACTTAAAGAAGAAACCCAAGGGTTTCTTTCCTAAATTGATCAAATAGTTAAAGAAAAGAAGGCACTTAGTGACTTCGTACTGCATCGTCGGTGTTATACCCAAGAAAGAGGTTCATTTTCCCCTGATCGTCCTCATTTGGAATGGTTTAGGATTAGGCTTAGGAATCTAAATAAAAAGTGAGCACCGTGTATTATTGTCATTCCTTTTGTATGTGGATTTGTTGCACTTTTCATATAAAATTGGCCTTATGCGACACATCTTTCTAAATTTAGCTTGTTCCTATTGAAATAAATTCTAGTTACTATCAATTAGGTTGATTCCATTCTTCCTTATGGGTATCCTTCTGAGTCTATCAAAGTTTTCAAATCTAATGCACCTTTGGTTCCCATTATCTACAGTCCGGATAACTTAGGCGTGACTGAATTTGAGGTTGTGGCTAAGACTTATGCTACGACCTTAGAGAAAGAGAACTTCCAACTAACACTTACTAATGAAAGGTTTGAAAGAGATTTGAAGAATGCTCTTTCTGACTTCAAAAACACTAAGGATGCACGGAGCGCCAGCACTAATACCATACCAAACTACGCACTGAGCTTGAGGCTGCAAATTCAAAGTTGGCCGAACTATAGCAAACGGTGAAAGAGAATGAAGTGCTTTATGGGATTGTCTATTAAGAGGAGATTAAGGGACTGATAAAAACTATAGATAGCTTGTCTCTTCAGGATGCTAAACAGTGCGATGAGAAGGGGGACACCGAAGAAGGATAAGGGGTAAGGAGCTGAACGTAGGTGTGGCCCCTTCTCCTCCTGTAGGTATGGACACCATGTTGGAGGATGAATGGAAGAGGAAGTTGGAACTACACTATCAAGGTAAACTTGCAAAAGTGGAACCTTATTATAAGCGGTAGTTGAGGCGACCGGAGGTGAAGGTGCTTCCTCGTATGCAGAGGAAGTCGTGGAAAGCGGATGCTCTCAAATATTTTGGTGGTTTTTCTAGGGACTCAAAAAGGACAAGACCGGGTTAATAAAAACTTTAGAATAGATGAGGGAGACCACTATACTTAAGATTTACCAACTCAAAGATCGATTGCAAGCAGCTCAGGTTGTCTTCGATGTCGCGGCAGTAACTGTTAATGTGCCAAGGCAGGGTCGACTTGCTGATCTCAAAGAGAAGCTTAGACGAGAGAATATTAGATGTTAGAGGGGGTAGATTTCTTTGCGATGAGCTATAGATGTTTTTAATTATTTTAACCATGTGCTTGATTGGAGTTTTCTCTATAATAAAGAAGGTTTTGTGGTGACTATGGAAGATCCGATGGACCCATGGACAGGCGCCAACTTCGTCCCCACGAAGACTTTTCATGTTAGAATGGACTGACCTTTTGCAAGCATCCCTTAAACTTGGTACTTTATAATTGTAGCAATATTTTAGGACATATACTTTCGTAGGAACATGTTGTAGAAAACATTTTTTGTTGTAAAAAAAGCTATAAAGTGATGCAGCCCAAGTATTAGGTCGCGAACGACCTAACATATCAATAAGTCACTTGAGTACTTTAGGTCGTGTACGACCTATGGACGTAGAAACCAGCGAGGAAGCAATGCGAACTAACAAAGCCTTAGGTCGCGAACGACCCAAAAACACGGTACAAATGGAAGAAAGTATAGGTCGCGAACGACCTAACTCGACAACACAAACTGAGGTAAATTTAGGTCGCGTACGACCTAAATTCAAGGTCGTTGAAGAAGGGTTACGACCTAAGTCCAAGGTCGTTGAAGAAGAGCGTGAACGACCTAAATCACATGCCGCTTCTTTAGGTCGCTCAAGGGATAGGTCGCTGCAACCAGCTACGACCTAAGTTAGGTCGCGAGGAAAGGTCCTGAAGCTGCTTTGTTAAGTCGTGGGTCCTGCTAGGTCGTAGGTCGTTTCTTTATAACTCGTGTGTCGGTTCCATTGTAATATTATGATGCTATATTTCTATAAGTCGTGTGAAGTGGTAGGTCGCTGCCGACCTATGTGTTGTACATATTTTAAGACGTTATTTGTTGAGTCGTATGTAGTGTTGTATGTACTTAGATCGTTACCTTGTATGTTGTTAAGTAGTTAGCGACCTATGCTAAGTCGGTGAAGTTGTGCCGAGTCTTTGTAGTAGGTCGCTGGCTATTATAGGTCGTGTGTGTTGTAAGGTTGTGACGACCTAGTGATGTGTTGAGATGTACGCCTATAAATAGGCAAGGTAGTATCATTTGTAAAAGAAGTTGATTTTGAATAAAAACTTTTGTTTGTTAGCTTTGTGCTTTCATTAAATTGGTAGTTGAGTGTAATCTCCTATCTCCTCTTTCGGCATTCGAGCGCGCTCGGATCAACGATCGTAGAAGCCAATTCACGGTATCAAGTGCGCTTGATCAACGTCTGAAGAATTGCAGATCTTCTTCATGGTATCGTGCGCGATCAACGTGACGAGTTAGCTAGAATTCGGTATCTTCGGATCAACGAATTTGGGCCATTCAGTATTTTTCATTCCATCGATTGCTACTTTCACAGAATCATCATTTTGTTATTCTGCTGCTGCATCATTTGGTATCAGAGCTAGACTTAGCCAATCATAGCTAAGCCGAGTCTTGGAGCCAATTCTATTGAAGAGTTTGGAAGTTTAGAGCCGAGAGCTAGAGAAGCCATGCATCATTTTATCAAGACCGAGAGTTGAGTTGAAGTGTGAAGTTCAAATTTAAAGTTAAAGGTCGTGCCTCATTTGGTATCATTTTGATTTGTACAAGCCGGGAGTTGAAGTTTGTTTCATTTGACAATGCCGCCAAGAAGAGCTAATCGACATCAAAATATTGAAGCTTTGTATAGAAGAGAAGAAGCTGATGAGATGGAGCAAAGAATAAACGAAAACTTTAGTGAGAAGCTTAATGAAGGGATTGGTCGATTAGAAAAGATGATGTTGGAGATGAATCAAAATCGGAGAAGGGTTTCACCTGAATCTAACCATGGAGGAAGTAGAGTTTCACCACATTCCAATTGAGAGAGAAGTGTCGATAATGATCATAGAAGTGTGAGTCGAGATTGTTATAGAAATGATAATGATCGAAGTCGAGATAGGAATGTGAATGATCGTGATCGGAGGAATGTAGATCGAAGGGATGTTGGTGAAAGAAATGATGGTAGTAGAGATGTTGGTGGTCAGGATAGACATCGATATACATCAGATTTTGAAGAGGAGTTTGATGGGGGTAGTGTTCATGGACGAGGATGAGGTCAAGGAAGAAATCATTCGGAGTATGATCACAAGTGGGAGTCTGGGATGAAGACTGAAATACCAGAATTCAAGGGAGGTATGCAGGCCGAGGAATTTCTTGATTGGATAGCTTATGTTGAGGAAATTTTTGACTTCAAGGAGGTTCCGAAAGATCGTAAAGTGAAGTTGGTTGCTACTAGGCTGAGGGGGAGAGCTATGGCGTGGTGGCAGCAAACCAAACTTACTAGAGAGCGGATGGGGAAGTCAAAAATTGTTGCTTGGGAGAAGATGAAGAAATTGATGAAGGCTACTTTCTTACCCTACAATTACCAATCACTGATGTATCAGAGATTACAGAACCTGAGGCAAGGGACGAAGACTGTTGATGATTACGCTAATGAGTTCTACCAGTTGATTGCTCGAAACGACATTATCGAGACAGAAGAACAATTGACCGCTAGATTTGTTGGGGGACTTAGAACACAGATCCAGGATATGGTGAACATGTTCGACCCTAGATCTGTGGCAGAAGCACATCAAAAGGCGTTGGCTTGGGAGAAACAAGGAAGACGTGGGGGAGGTGTGTTTTCAAGTTTTATAGGGCAGAACAAAGGAGCGGGTAGTAGTTCTAATGTTCCTAAGGCATCGAATAAGCCTGTTGTTCATGAAGTGGCTAAGCCAAAGGTCAACACTAATTTCAAATGCTATAATTGTCAAGAAGTGGGACACAAGAGCAGCGAATGTCCGAAACCGAAGAAGAGAACTATGATTGCTGAGGCAGAGAAAGATGAGGTAGAGGCTGACTGTGCTAAGTCACTACATTATGAGGAGGAAGAGAATGTGTCAGGAGATGAAGGGTATTCATTGATGATGAAGAGGTCGTGTTTAACACAAAAACAGGAGGAGGAAACTAGCTGGTTGAGGAGTAACATCTTTCAATCAACATGTACTATCTTGGGAAGGGTTTGCAAGTTTGTTATTGATGCAGGAAGTTGTGAAAACATTATCTCTACAGAAGCTGTGAAGAAATTATCATTGAAGACAGAGAAGCATCCGAAACCTTACAAGTTAGCTTGGTTGAGGAAAGGTGGGGAGGTGAAAGTTGGAAGAAGAGCTTGTGTTAATTTTTCAATTGGGAAGAAATACAAAGATGAAATCTGGTGTGATGTTGTGGACATGGACGTATGCCATCTGTTGTTGGGGAGACCATGGCAATATGATAGGGCTGTGCAACATGATGGACGTGCTAACAGTTACAGTTTCATGTTTGAGGGTACAAAGATTACTTTAATTCCTAAGAAGCGACAATCCGAAGAAAGCAAGTTGGAGGAGATTGAAGAGTTAAAAACTTTGTTATCATTGAAGGAGTTTGTTAAGGAGGTAGAAGAGGAGCCTGAAGTATTCTTGTTGATTGGACGTGAGAGTCATGAAGTGGTTGAGATTCCTGAAGAAGTGAAACGAGTGCTGGAAGAGTTTGACGATGTATTTCCTGAGGAGCTACCAACGGAGTTACCACCATTGAGGGACATTCAACATCAAATTGATCTTGTGCCAGGAACTGTGTTACCTCATAGACCACACTACAGAATGAGTCCGAAAGAACACGAGGAGTTGAGAAGGCAAGTGGAAGAGTTGCTTGAGCAGGGGCGTGTGCAGGAAAGTTTAAGTCCATGTGCGGTGCCAGCTTTGTTAGTACCAAAGAAGGATGGAACGTGGAGGATGTGCACTGATAGTCGAGCACTGAATAAGATTACTGTGAGATACAGATTTCCAATGCCGAGACTTGATGATTTGTTGGATCAGTTGAGCGGGGCTACTATCTTTTCGAAGATTGATTTGAAAAGTGGTTATCATCAAATTCGTATAAGACCAGGGGATGAGTGGAAGACAGCGTTCAAGACGAGAGAAGGATTATATGAATGGCTGGTCATGCCGTTTGGTCTTTCGAATGCACCGAGTACATTTATGCGGGTGATGAACTAGATCTTTAGACCATTTATCGGGAAGTTTGTAGTGGTGTATTTTGATGATATACTGATATATAGTGGGAATCCAGAAGAACACTTGCAACATCTGAGAGAAGTGTTGATGGTATTGCGACAGGAACAATTTTATGCTGCAACGAAGAAATGCGTGTTCATGACGCATCGTGTTTTATTTTTGGGGTATGTTATATCGGGAGGAGGTATACAGGTGGATCGAAATAAAGTTGAAGCAATCGGAAATTGGCCACAACCCAAGACGATTAAAGAAGTCAGAAGCTTTCATGGTTTGGCATCATTCTACCGAAGGTTTATTCCACACTTCAGTAGCGTGATGGCACCAGTTACTGATTGTATGAAAGGGAAACAATTTTCATGGTCGGAAGAAGCAGGATTTGCCTTTGAGAGAATCAAGGAACTATTGACGACAGCACCAATTCTAGTATTGCCAGATTTTCAGTTGTTGTTTGAATTACATACTGATGCATCGAAGGTTGGAATCGGAGGGGTGTTGAGTCAGAAAGGACGTCCTATTGCATATTTCAGTGAGAAGTTATCAGGAGCAAAGATGAGATATAATACTTATGATGTGGAATTTTATGCTATCGTGCAAGTTGTGAAACACTGGAGACATTACTTGTTTCATAAAGAATTTGTTTTATATACTGATCATGAGGCGTTGAAGCATATGCAGGGACATGATAAGATTGCAGCAAGTCATGCTTCGTGGATTGTGTACTTACAATAATTTACATTTGTGGTGAAGCATAAGTCGGGAATTACGAATCGAGTGGCGGATGCATTAAGTCGGAGGAATCATGTATTGACTACAATGAAGGTAGAGGTGACAGGGTTTGACGTGTTGCCAGAACTGTTTGTTGATGACCCTTACTTTGCAAAGTGTGTAGATAAAGTCAAGGAGGGAAAAACGGATGAGTTTGTATTGGTGGATGGTTTTCTTTTTAAGGGAAATCGTTTGTGCATACCAGAATGTAGCTTATGTATGAAGATTGTAAAGGAGTTGCATGAGGAAGGACATGTGGGCCGAGATCGTACTTTGCAATTGATTTCTCAATCTTATTATTGGCCTTCGATGAAGCGGGAAGTTGGAAAGTTTGTGGAGAGATGTCATATTTGCCAAGTTTCCAAGGGGACAGCGACGAATGCGGGATTGTATATGCCGTTACCCGTGCCAGTTAGACCATGGGTTGATATCAGTATGGATTTTGTTTTTGGATTACCGAGAACTCAGAGAGGGAATGATTCGATATATGTTGTAGTGGATAGGTTTTCAAAGATGGCGCATTTCATCGCTTGTAAGAAGACAGCTGATGTCGTCCGTGTTGCCGAGTTATTCTTTAAATAAGTGTATCGCTTACATGGTTTACCAGAATCCATTGTTTCTGATCGGGATACTAGATTTCTAAGTCATTTTTGGCTGAGTTTGTGGAAGATGGTGGGAACAAAGCTAAATTTCAGTAGTGCTTACCATCCGCAGTCCGATGGTCAGACTGAAGTTGTTAACGGATCTTTGGGAAATTTGTTGCGGTGCCTGGTGGAGGATAATCTGAAGAGTTGGGATATGAAGTTATGTCAAGCAGAGTTTGCTCATAATCATGCTATAAACCGTAGTACGGGTTTCAGTCCATTTCAGATAGAGTATTCAAGTTTACCAAAGGGGCCGTTGGATTTGACGATAGTACCACAACCAAAGGGAACAGTTAAACGGGCTGTTGATTTTGTTGATGGATTGGCAGAATGCCACAAAATCGTTCAGGAACGATTGGAGAAAGCGAATGAAAAGTATAAGAGATCTGCGGATTTGAAACAAAGAAGCATTGAATTTAAGGAAGGAGATTCAGTATATGCTGTACTAACGAAGGATCGTTTTCCAGTAGGAGTATATAATAAACTTAAAGCTCGAAAGATTAGTCCTGTAACGATTGTGAAATGGATCAATGAAAACGCTTATAAGTTAAAGCTGCCGGAGGATGTGTATACTTCTGACGTGTTTAATGTTAAGCATCTTTTACCATATCATGGGGATGAGCTTGTTGTGGAAGAGGAAGGCACAAATTCGAGGACGAATTTTTCCCAACCAGGGGAGGATGATGTAGCCCAAGTATAAGGTCGCGAACGACCTAACATATCAATAAGTCACTTGAGTACTTTAGGTCGTGTATGGCCTATGGACGTAGAAACCAGCGAGGAAGCAATGCGAACTAACAAAGCCTTAGGTCGTGAACGACCCAAAAACGCGGTACAAATGGAAGAAAGTATAGGTCGCGAATGACCTAACTCGACAACACAAACTGAGGTAAATTTAGGTCGCGTACGACCTAAATTCAAGGTTGCTGAAGAAGGGTTACGACCTAAGTCCAAGGTCGTTGAAGAAGAGCGTGAACGACCTAAATCACATGCCGCTTCTTTAGGTCGCTCAAGGGATAGGTCGCTGCAACCAGCTACGACCTAAGTTAGGTCGCGAGGAAAGGTCCTGAAGCTGCTTTGTTAAGTCGTGGGTCCTGCTAGGTCGTAGGTCGTTTCTTTATAACTCGTGTTCCATTGTAATATTGTGATGCTATATTTCTATAAGTCGTGTGAATCGTAGGTCGCTGCCGACCTATGTGTTGTACATATTTTAAGACGTTATTTGTTGAGTCGTATGTAGTGTTGTATGTACTTAGATCGTTACCTTGTATGTTGTTAAGTAGTTAGCGACCTATGCTAAGTCGGTGAAGTTGTGCCGAGTCTTTGTAGTAGGTCGCTGGCTATTATAGGTCGTGTGTGTTGTAAGGTCGTGAACGACCTAGTGATGTGTTGAGATGTACGCCTATAAATAGGCAAGGTAGTATCATTTGTAAAAGAAGTTGATTTTGAATAAAAACTTTTGTTTGTTAGCTTTGTGCTTTCATTAAATTGGTAGTTGAGTGTAATCTCCTATCTCCTCTTTCGGCATTCGAGCGCGCTCGGATCAACGATCGTAGAAGCCAATTCACGGTATCAAGTGCGCTTGATCAACGTCTGAAGAATTGCAGATCTTCTTCACGGTATCGTGCGCGATCAACGTGACGAAGTTAGCTAGAATTGGTATCTTCGGATCAACGAATTTGGGCCATTCAGTATTTTTCATTTCATCGATTGCTACTTTCACAGAATCATCATTTTGTTATTCCGTTGCTGCATCATAAAGTTACTATGCAAATTGAATTCTCTTGTAAATGAGTATAAGAACCTTATGAGTTTTAGCTTGTTTGCACTTTCTTTAAATTTTGTTCGTCTAGATTTTCTTAATATCTCGCTTTGCATCACTAAGCAATGTTCGAATATAACTAAGTTGGAAGAAAGGCTTAAGTCTGCTCTAGTTTGAATTACTGAACTAGAGGGATTGTTAAAAGATGCCAAAGATGTATATAGGGTTTTATATGAAGATGAGATCAAGGTACTGAATGGCAAAGTTGAAGAGTTGTCTTTACAAGTCGTTAAGCACTTTAATGCAGAAGATGATACTATTGCGTCCTTGGCCCCTATCGTAGTATCAAGGCTTGGTGTAACTCTTGCACCTCCTCCTAAGGTAGATCCCGATGTTATTTTCCAGTGGAAGGAGGATTTGAATAACTATTATGAGGTCAATTTCATGAGTTGAAAAATAACTATAAAAAGGAATCACGGACCCATGTGGGTAGATGTTCGCATGTTATATCTATCGCACCGGAGCTTTTTAGCTCTTATTCTATAGTGACTAAGAGGACCGAAGATCAACTTTTGGATGAGATTGAATGGAAAGGTGTCTATGGAGCGTGTGAATGCCCTTGAAAACAAAATATCTGTCTTAGAGTACTAATCCAATTCGTAGGTCCTTTGATCAGTTCCCACTACAACATCGTCTAGGATTTCTACCGCTGCATTAGAAAGTTTGGATAAGGCTTCCTTAACGGACAACTTCATAAAGAAAGGGTCGGAAGGGTCATGGCAGATATTATTGCGAAGCATGTAATCGATATTTTTACTCACTTCTAGCATAAACTCGACTTATCCTTTTTATATGATCATGGGGATTTTGTTTCTAGTCCAGAGGACTTTGGCAACATTTGGGCTGGTGCGAACTACGATCCTAGAGTCAATTTTGGCAGTGTTGCCTCTCGTTGCTAAGCTGGTTTTACTATTGAATTAAACGACTCATCTCCATCTTCTCAGGCAGGGGCGGTTCTATTCAACGCCCTGCATTAGGTGATCGCAGATATCATCGTTGTAAAAGAATCGTAATCGATAATTCTTTTGAGAGTTGAGTTAGAATCGTGACATAGTTTTTTTTGCTATAAGCCATAGTTTCGAGCTTAATTTTTGATGTAATTTTGTGTGATATTTTCACCTATGATGTATGTACAAATGAGGGAAATATGCAAATATGAGCAGATTTCGGTTAATACTGGTAGATTTCGGTTTTTAATATTTACCTGGTAAGCTTTATATGGTTTCCGGAATTGTACCTGATTTGTGGTTGTATTGCATTCCATGCATTGTCTTTTCATGCCACTTTTGATTGATTCCTCGGCAGTTTATGCTTTCTGAACCTGGTCTTTGGCATTCATGCTTTATCATGCACTTGGCATGGTTTGCCTTGCTATTTGGAGGTAGACTATTTTTGACTGTGAACTTGTGAAGTGAGGTCTTGTATTTACAACCTTTGTAATTCATGAGCATGGTTTTTTATGCTGGTTCAGACTGTCTAATATCCTTATGTCCAGTGTAATTATTTGGCTGAAAAGTCGAGTTGTGTAAGTTAAAACTCAATGTTGTTAGCTATGTTAGTAAAATTAACACGGGAAGATTTTTATACTAGTTCGGACCATCTAATATTCCTTTGTCTAATTCATTATGTTATTACTTTTCATAATAACTACAATGCTTGTTATTTGCTATACAAATAACACTGCTTATACAAAGTAAGGCCTGAGATGCTCATAATTCCAAGTTCTCAGAATTCGATTTCCATCAGGTCTTGAGAGTTGGTATGCCCCATCGGATAAGACTTCTACTACAACTAGATGACCTTCCCAGTTTGGGCCCAAAGCCCCATCTGCTTAGTCCTCGGTGTTAGCTACTATTCTTTACAATACTAGATCTTCCTTGTAGAATTTTCTTTCCTTGAGCCTAATATTGTAATTCTTTGCCATCCATTGTCAGTATGCGGCCAAATGGACTGTTGCCTCGTTAATTCTCTCTTAAAATGGATCAGGGGCAGCCTCCTTTAACTCCTTATTATGTTCTACCACATATGATATTTGTTTGTGTGACAAGACCTTTGTCCTAACTAGGAGCATCGCTTCATAGCCATAGGTTAAGGAGAAAGTAGTATGGCCAGTGCATAGCACTAATGTGATGACCCACCTTTCTGACCCCGGGGAACAACACTTAATACATCCTCGGTATTCATGTGTTGTTGCCCAAGCATCTCAAAAGCGAGTTGTTGTGGGGTAATATAAAAGAACAGAATAGAACAGAAAAGTCTTGCGTCGGAATTATTACATATAATACAAGAATAATATAGTGCATAAGGTTACTCCTTAACTTGGAGTTATTAGAGTTACACAAAAATACTACTACAATCAGTCTAGGCAGTTAACACTCTGCCCTTACACTTGCTGATACGAAATACATATATACATAAATATACAGCGGAAATAGATAACTAGAAAGATAAAGGAGCCTCTTGCTCGTTCATCATCTTCAAAGAGCCCAAAGAACTTGCTAATCTCGGACTACTCAAACATAATTGAGTACCCGAGAGTTCAGGAAAACAAACAACTCGGGTCAGACAATAAGTCTGGTATGAATAAATCTCTAAACTAAAGGTGGAAATAAACAACAATATGTAAGACTACGCCACTGTCTGCAGAACTGGTTTCCACCGTACAATAACAATATCCAACTACAAGTAATGTACAAAAATAATTAAACATCACGAAGTGTACCAGACACTTCCCGATGCAACTAAGAAAGAATTAAATTCAAAGGTTTTGAATCAGAGGCGAGGAAAGGGAAATTTTTCAACAAATGACTAGGAGGATGCACCCACCGACTGAAAGTATACCTCTAGAAAATATACTTGAGAGAGTCATATACTCTGGAAATCTCTTGGGAACTCCAAGCCTGACCACGCCAACTTTATCGAGAATCTGAGTATTTCACATCTCAGTGCACATATACCTAAAACCGATATAAAGAGGATGTTATAATACCATAATAGGAGCAAGCCTACATAGCTTGGCCCCCACTCGCACTTTGGTTTTAGTCATTTTCGACAAAGGATATCATTACTTTAATAAGCAACAAATCGTCTTAAATTGATGATACACGAAGAAGAAAGCTGAATCGAAAGCTAAAACATCAACTATGGAGAATATTTAAAATGACCATATATGGAAATTAAATTTCATATTCTGGGCATTGCCTAACGGCATTTTTAACTTTCGAGATAGGGACAAGTTTCCATACCTCGACTTTTAGTGCTAAGAGTATGACTAAATTCTTTCCATATAAGCGATATTGGATTACAGACAATTAAATTTATCCTTTCCATAACTGAATTATACTTTTAAACTTTAAAAACCAAACTTGTGCAGGGATTTCACATTGTAGATGTTAATTTTAAACAACATCATCAAAATGATTAATTAATTTTAAAAGATGATTAATTTCTTCAATAACATTATTTTAAATGATTTATCAACTTTAATCAATGATTAATTGCTTCAAACATCTTTATTTAAAATAATTAATTTGCTTTAACCATGATTAATTACTTCAAACATCATTATTTAAAATGATTGATTAACTTAAATCATCATTATTGAAGTGATTAATTAACTTTAAAACATCATTATTAAAATGATTAATTAACCTTAATACATCATTATTACAATGATTAATTAACTTTAAACATCATTATAAAAAAATTTAATTAACCTTAAAACATCATTATTACAATGATTAATTAACTTTAATACACCACTACTTAATTAATTAACCTTAAACATCATTATTTAAAATGATTAATTACCTTTAAAACTTCATTATTAAAGTGATTAATTGATCTTAAACTATCATTAATAAAATGATTAATTAACCTTAAAACATCATTAATTATATAATTAATTTACCTTAATCATCATTATTTAAAATGATCAATTAATTTTAAATATCGTTATTACAATAATTAGTTAATTTTAATCACATCATTATTAGAATAATTAAGTATCATTGCAAGACCCATGCACAAGCTTTAATCAAAATATTTCAAAGGGGATAATATTTTTCAAAGTGCCGATATAACGATGGCGCTATATGGACACTTCCCTCAACACTTTCCATATGTCACTTATTCGACCAAACATCATATGACATAAGTGAGATCACAAATACAAAGACAAGTAACAACTATACATCATGTAGAGAGCATCCTAATATTATTTATTTAAACCTTTTTCTGAATAATTTCAAGTTACTTTACTGAACACCAAGATGTCAACCTTTATATTGGTCACCAAGCCAACAAATCTAACACTTTTAACACATAAAAACATAAGGAAATAACATATATTTTTATCACAATAATGAAGGTCAAAACATTAGTTATAAAGCTGACATTTTGCTCACCAAAATGTAACCAAACCGGGTCGAACTAACTCCACTCCTTGTACTAACACCCGATCTTTGTTTTTCTTCTTAAAAGTCTGTATTTTTGGAGCCTAAATAGGCTAGATGGGTTCGACCATAGACTATATAGGTTTGACCATGGATGATTTGAGGAGATATGGGTCTTGTTTTGGTTAGTTAAGAGGCGTAGATGGGAAAGAAGTTATTTTTGGTGATTTTACTTAAGGAAGAAGTGAAAAAGAATGGATTTTTATATTGAAAACTAGGAATCCATTAACAAGATTTTAAAAACTTAAGGAAGGTGGTAGAGCTTTTGAAAAGTAAGAAAATGAAATGATAAAAATGAGTAGGAAAATAGGAGATTTGTTTTTAATAAAAAGTGGAATAGGCGAATTACTTAAATGCTCTTCCTTACATACCATCCATCCATTTTGCTCCACATCATCACCACCCTCCTCCTTGCCCATTACACACGTAACCCATGAAAGCTTCTCCTATTGTCTACCATGTTTAATACTTCTTTATACCATGATGTGTAAGTGGTAATATGACATTTCATTCTTAATTTGTTTTTATTTAAATTTTTGAAAAGATGTCACATCTTCTTATATTTACTTGAGTAAATACGTTTCCACCATATTATTTACCTTATCCATACTTATGTTGATATGAATATGTGTGTATAGGTTTACTATAATGTACACAACATTCCGACAACTTTTAGATGGTGAAAATTCAAAATTTTGAAAAACGATTTTCGGTCACATTTTCTATTTTTCTTCGAACTAATTATTTTTGTAAACAACATCACCATCACCAGTTATTATTAAAAAGGGATTTATTTGAGTTATAAAATCCATTAATTAATTATTTAAATATATATTAAATATTCAAATTCAAAATGATTAAATTATGGGTCATTACATTCTCTCCTCCATATAAGAAATTTCGTTCCCGAAATTTATCATACACAACAAAAGATCCCAAAAGAAGCCCAAATGATATCGTTTGATCAAATAGGTATAAAAAAGTGACTCTACCACAACTTGTGAGTATACTAAAAAGATACAATAAATGACAAACAACTATGACAAGAACTCGGGGTGAGACTCCCTAATATAATCCTTGGTTTCCCAAGTACAGTTCCTATCATCTCCACTCCACTAAACCTTAACAAGATTCGTATCCTTCGTCCTCAACCGCTTTCTATTTTGAGTGATGATAAGAATAGGCCATCTAAGAATAGTTAGGTTAGGCTGAACTTCCAAATCCTCTTGTTGTGCCAGTTCTACTATCATTGGTGAGTCGTGTATGTGCTTACGTAAATGAGATATGTGAAATACGTTATGCACATCTGATAGTCTATCTGGTAACTTCACTCTATATGCAAGTCTAAAAATACGGTCTAGTATGGGAAAAGGACCAATAAATCGAGGGGCTAGCTTCCCTAATTTCCCAAAGCTCACAGCACTTCTTAATGGAAAGACCTTCACAAACACCGAATCTCCAACTAAGAACTCAAGATCCATGCGCCTTTAATCCGCATAAAAATTCTTTCGATCCTGCACTTCCTTCATCATCCTTCTAATATTAGCTACCTTCTCGTTGGCTTCTAAGATCATGTCGAGCTCAAGAAAAATTCTATCACCATACTCAACCCAACATAAAGGAGAACGACATGGACGGCCATATAAAGCTTCGAAAGGGGCCATACCAATACTTGCCTGATAGCTGTTGTTGTAGGTGAACTCGACCAAGGAAAATGATCTTCCCATGAACCCCCGAAGTTGAGAATGCAAGCATGCAATAAATCTTCCAATATTTGGTTCACTCTCTCCGTCTACTCATCTATCTGGGGATAGTAAGTTGTACTCAAACTCAGCTCGGTCCCTAAGGCAATTTGCATTCCCTCCCAGAATCTGCTGGTAAATATCGGGTCTCGATCACTTACAATACTATAAGGAATACAATGGAGCCTCACAATCTCCTTCGCATACAAACTCACTAGACTTGCTTCATTCCTAGTTGGCTTAACCAGAATGAAATGAGCACTCTTGGTCAGCTGATCTACTATAACCCAAATGCCTTTGTTCCCTCTTCTAGACCTAGGAAGTCCATCAATAAAGTCCAGAGATATCTGCTCCGACTTCCACTTTAGGATCTCAAGTGGCTGAAGCAGTCCAACTGACTTACTTCTGTTTTCCACTCTTAATCTACTGGCAGTTTGCACATTGACTTACAAAGATCAAAACATCTCGCTTCCTCCCCCTCCACCATAATACCCTCTTCATATCTTTGAATACCTTGGTCACTCCTGGATGGAAAGATAACTTTGAACGGTGATATTCAACTAATACTTCTCTCCTAAGCCTATTTTCATTCGGAACATAGATACACCCGTTCATTTTTAATACACCCTGGGGATCAATCTAAAAACTAGAAACAATACTTCTAGAGCATTTTTCTTGAGTCGAGTCAAAATAGGGTCTTCTTCTTGATTAGCCACAATCCTATCCATCAATACTGGCTTGACTTCTAAGTTATCAACCAGTGCTACATTTCTACTCAACGCATCCGCAATAGCATTTGCTTTTCCAGGGGTATCAAGAATCTCCAAATCATAAGAAGCGAGAAACTCCAACCATCTCTGCTGCCTCGAATTCAAGTCTTTCTAGGTAAAGAGATATTTTAAAGATTTGTGGTCCATGTATAACTCAAACTTTTCACCCAAATGATAATGCCTCTATATCTTAAGTGCAAAGACAAGAGCCAAAAGATTCAAATCATACGTAGCATAATTTTTCTCATATGGCTTCAGTTGTCGACTCGCATAGGCAATAACCTTCCCATGCTGCATCAAAACTGCTCCCAAACCTTTACTACAAGCATCCATATATAACGTTAAACCTCTTCTCCCATCTAGAATAGTCAATACAGGAGCGCTAGTCAACTTTTCCTTCAATTCACTGAATGCTTGATCACACTTAGGCGTCCTGCTCATCATTGAAAAGGTTACATATAATATAACAATAATACAATACATAAGGTTACTCCTTAACTTGGAGTTATTAGAGTTACATAAGAGTACTATTAAAATCAGTATAGGAAGTTATACACTCTGCCCTTACACTTGCTGATACAAAATACATACATACATAAACATGCAGTAGAAATAGATAACTAGAAAGATAAAGGAGCCTCCTGCTCATTCATCATCTTCAAAGAGCCCAAAGAACCTTCTACTTTCGGACTACACAAACATAATTGAGTACTCGAGAGTTTAGGAAAAAAATAACTCAGGTCAGAAAATAAGTCTAGTATGAGTAAATATCTAAACAAAAGGTGGAAATAAACAACAATATGTGAAACCACGCCGCCATCTACGGAACGGGTTTCCCCTCACAATAACAACATCCAACCACAAGTAATGTACAAAATAATTAAATATTATGAAGTGTACTAAACACTTCCCAATGCAATTAAGAAAGAATAAAAGTCAAAGTTTTGAATCAAAGGGAAGGAAAGGGAAATTTCCCAACAAACGACTAGGAGGGTGCACCCTCCTTACCCCAAGTATACCTCTAGAAAATATACTTAAGAAAAGAAAGGGAAATTCTTCAATAGAGAGATCTTGACAAACACCATATCGCCAACAGAGAACTCCTAATCTCAACATCTCTTATTAGCATAGCTCTTTTGTCTATCTTAGGTAGCTTTCTTTCATTGTCGAATAATCTCGATCTTTTCTGAAGTCTCTCAAATCATATCTGGCCCTAGTTCAATTTCTCAACCGCTTCCCACCAATATGAAAGGGTGTTACATGCTCAATGATATAATGCCTCAAATGGTGGTTTATTAACGCTTGACTGGTAACTATTATTGCAAGAAAACTCAAGAAGATGTAGATGATCATCCCACCAGCCTCCAAAGTCAAGAATGCAAGCTCATAAGAGATCATCTAATATATGATTCACCCTCTCGGTCCGACTGTTACTTTGTGGGTGATAATTTATAATCAAATGTGACTCTGTCCCCAATGCCTCTTGTAAGCTCATCCAAAACCCATTCATGAAAAATAGGTCCCTATCTCTTACAATGCTTTTCGGCAAACCATGGAATTGTACTATCAACTTCACATATAACTCAACCAACTTTGAAGCCTTTCTACTATACTTTATGGGTATGAATTGAGCACTCTTTGTCAATCTATCAACTATGACTCAGATGCTATCATGCCCTCCTCAAGTCATTAGCAATCCATTGATAAATTCCATCGATAACTGTTCCCACCTCCTTTTGAGAACCTCAAGCAGTTATAGCAATCCACTTGGCTTCTTCTGTTTAGCCTTTACTAGTTTAAAGTTCATGCACTTTGATATGAATGCTCCGCTATCCTTCATCATCCCTTCGTAATAAAATCTCTACTTCATAACACAATCATTTTATTGCCTCCGACATGTATAGTCAATCTCAAATGATGGCATTCTCATAATGCCTCATTCCTTAACTCATCAACATTAGGAACATATAATCTATCATCCTTACGAAGCTAGCAATCTCGGTCGAGCCTGCACTACTTCATCTTCTCAAAATCTACTCCATTCTCTATCTTAGTAATAATCTCAACTAGTCTAGCATCATGCCTCGTACTAGTAACGATCTGCTTCATCAAAGTAGGTCTAATAGTAAAGCTTGCCAAGATCTTTTGCTCTAGCTCACATCTAGATTGAAAATAAAATCCAATGATATACTCTAGTTGCATTCACTCTAAGAACATGGCTCCCAAGCTGGTTTCCTACTCAAAGCATCATCAACTGCATTTCCCTTAACAGGAGTATAGAAAATGTCAAATTCGTAGGAAGCTAGGAACTCCAACCATCGCTGCCAACGTAGATTATGGTCTTTTTGTAAGAATACGTACTTTAACAATTTGTAGTTGGTGAATAAATCAAACCTCTCTCTTCGAAGATAACGCCTCCAAATTTAAAATGCAAACACCATCGCAACCAACTCCAAATTGTGGGTCAAGTGTTTCTTCTTATGCGGTTTCGGTTGCCGACTAGCATAAGAGATAACCTTACTCCTTTGCATCAATACAATGCCCAATCCAGTACCACATAACTCTATGCGTACTGTTAACTCTTCAGTCTCACTTGGAATAACTAATATTGATGCAATCATCAACCTCTCCTTCAGACTCATGCTGCATGCTTGCACCTCTCATCTGAACCAGAAGTTTGATTCTTCTTTGTCAAGTTGGCCAATGATGCTGCAACCTTTGAAAAGTCCTATATGAATTGTCTATAATATCACACTAATTCAAGGAAACTCCTCACATACATAACATTCTTAGGCCTCTCCCAATCTTGAATTGCTTTCACTTTTGTAGGATCCAAAGCAATGCCCTATTCAGAGGCAATATGACCTAAAGAACCGCACTTCCCTCCTCTAGGAGTGACACTCCAAAAATTTCGACTTTAACTTATGCTTCCTCAATGCCTTTAGTACAATCCTCAAGTGCATCTTGTATTCTTATTTCGTCCACGAGTAGACGAGAATATCTTACAAACTTATTCAGTTGATATTTGAAAACACTGTTCATGAGTCAACAAAGTATACTGACACATTGGTTAGCCAGAATGACATACCAACCACTCATAAAATCGCGATGGTGTACGGAACGCGATAATCAACATTGTAACATCCCTGGAATTTTAATAATAATCCAAAATGTTAATAAAAGTAAAAATATATTTTTGCAAAAAAGGGTAAAATATTAAATTTACATAAACATTGGAATTAGGCTTTGAATCTATTCAACCGTGTTCGAAAAGCCGCCTGCAGTTAGAAAACATATATAACTTGTTGAATTTGATAAAATAGACCATAATAAATAGAAATTGGATCTAGTGGTAATTAGTGGTTTCAGGACTAATCCTAATAACCTTAATTTTCAACTATACATAAGAACGTTACCCTCACCACTCTTCACTCAAAACCGTAGTTGTCACTAAGAAACTCTAATCTCCTTCTTCCTAATCCAAACTTCTTAATATAAACACCATTTTCTTCTAAATCTCTTCTCCAATTTCTAAATCAAAACAAAACAAATCAAAATAAAAAGTGAATTAGAGAGGAGCAAATATATCAAGAGGTGGGAATCTAGAAGAGAGGCTCACAAAAAGGGAATCTGAAGGTTAAAGAGAAGGGAAACCTTGATTTCATGCATGTACACAACATCTTAATCAAAATATCATTCTAATTCATGCATGTACTTATAGATTTATAGAGTCAAACATGGATTTCGTGCGTACGAAACTCACCTGTGCACTATGTCCTTCCCTACTGTTTTTCCTCTTCTTTCACTTGGAACATGGGCACACAGAACCTGACACAACTACCAAAAACTTGAATTATGTTTTGCCAGAGGTGTAAATGATGTAGAGAACCACATACATAAATTTGCCGATCTATGATAATTTATATGATTTATTTATGAATTTAGAAGAAGAAGCGGCATCAGGTTGGTTAAGTTTGAGCGTAGCTTTTTTTATAAACGAGAACGAGATATCGAGAATTAAAAAGTTCTGAAATTAGAAAAGTCTGGATATAGGGTTGGTGGATTTTAGGCTTGGGTTCTTGGCCTGTAAGTTAGGAAAATAATTTTATTTTATTATTTAATTTATTTTTATAAATTATTTTCTATTTAAAAAAATAAAAACAAAATTCCAAACAAAATTTATATTCACAACACTCGATTCTTTACTCATCGCTGTAAAATTTCTAAAATTTATTTCCTATATTTTGACTTATTTAAATTTAAATACCCAATATTCTCATTTTAAACCAGATATTAAATAATTTCCAAATTAATTTATTTCATAATTCTTAGAACAAATATTTATTCTCAAAACCATTTAACTTCATCACCAAATATCTTATTACAAAATTTCAATATTCTAAAATAAATTCAAATTATTCATTTTTAATTTCAAAAATCCATTTTAATTAATTAAATATATTAGTTTCCTCTAAAAATCGGGTTGTTACAAACTCTCCCCTTAACAAAATTGCGTCCTTGCAATTTTCTTAGGAAGAATCTATAACATAACTAATAACTCCATAATCATAAAATACTATTTTAATAAATCCATTATCAAATATTATTTTTCGAGATTTCCTTTTCATACACAATCCAAACTCTATTCAAAATTCAATTTTCATCAAATAAACTTCAAAATATTTAACAAAAACCCAAACCTTATCAACAAATTTTTCACTTCTTGATTAATATAAATAATTTCTCAATATTTTTCTTAATTTCAAAACATCTTAAACCAAAATTTCTTTTCAATTACCATTTCAGTCCAAAACTCCCTTTATTTTGTATATAATATAAATACTTTAATCAAATTATAAGATTCAATATTTCCAAAAATAAAAATGACATATCTTACTAAAATAATCCTTTAATAAATATTTTCTATAATTATACAAACTTTACAATCTTATGAAATATAATTGAACAAAAACATTTATTTCACATTATTATATTCATAATTTAATATCCATAAATATAAATGTAACTTATATATAATTTTCCAAAATAATCAAATCATAACATTCCAAATCAGATATATAATCACTACATATACGCATGTTACAAACAATCATATATAACATAGCAAACAATAATCCCATCCTCACATATCAAAAAATTTCTAATTTTAATATGTAAATACACACACACACATATCGATGATGCCTTGCATGAATTTCTAGTAGCTCACTCCGCCAATTGGTTGTAGTGTTGACCGTGTAATCAACATTGCCTCGCCACGACTTCAACTTTCCACTAATAATCAGTGGTTGCAATCATCATAAACACACACACACACACACACACACACACACATATATATATATATATATATATATATCTTTGTTATCTCTAAAACATTAAATATAGTCATCTTCAACTCAAAAACATGTTACCACCTTTTAAAATATTATATCAATTTTCAAACATAACAAAATATTTCAAAACCTTGTGTCGATATGACTCATTCTAGTGATCAGGAATCCTTATCGAATATGTGTGTACCCATATCGACCATAATTCTTAAAGCACCCAATGGATAAATTAACACGATCACTATAAAAAAATTTCTATAACAAATACTCATCTATCTTGAAACATTTACATACCTTCTCTAAATACTCATAACATAACAAATAAATTAATAACTTAAACATCACATCTCAATAAATAATCATTATACTATAAGACATACTTTCAAAATATTTCTAATTAAAACATTTGCTTTATTTCCAAAACATATAATAATATCTTTTATATGTATTAAAAATCTTTATTTCTAACAAATAATAACATCCCTACATTTTCAAACAGTCTTTGAATATCTATTTTAATCAAAATACCCTTTCAACTATACTATTAAACAAACACCTTACACATTTATTAACAGTAACAAAAATCAAAAATTGAGTTTATTCTATAACTCTGATAATTACATACAAACACTTACTCAAATTATAATCAAAAGTAAAATCAATGCAAACAATTATCATTAGCTAAACAAACATAAATAATAGCCAAAGCACTCAGTGGAAAACTAGTAAATAAATTTCCCATTGGGCACTCTGATCCAAATACCATAATTTATATCAAACCACCAAAGGTCAATTGTTTTATATCCTCACACATAAAGTATATAAAATCCAAATATCTCTTATATATAAAAAAGAACAAATACGTCCCAAGTTGATTACCCTGGTAATCATCTTATAGATATTCCTACTATCCTTAATTATAGGGTAACTAACTAACCCTCCTAAAGGAACAGGGACTCTAAGTCTCATCTAAAGTCTTAACTCGTGTCCCTTATATATAATGTATTGTTCTAAACCTGTTCCGATACTATTTTATAACACCCCACCTTTATACCCATACTACCCAAGAGTACTATAGAGTGATACTGTCGGATAATATGGAGAATGAGTATATAGGGTACACAAGTGAATATTCCCTTGGGCTAACCCTAGTACGTATTTAAACATCTAATAAATAACTCACCAATACGTACATAGTATCGGCACAAAGAAATAAACACATGTGCCTCCAGGATAGAATGATACACAATACATAGTAAACAACAGAGAACATAGAACCAGAATCGCAACAATAATATATAATATATAAATACAAAACTTCTCAAATGTCAACTATCTCAATATAATCCAGTGATTAATCAATATACAACCTAGTATCATATATATATATATATATATATATATACACAGTGAATCAAAGTCACAAAAATATCATATAATAATCCTAATATAAGTCTCCTTTAAGCCCTATAAAACACATGTTGGTCATATTGTCCATGTACCTAAAATGCCGCGTACTGACCCGAGTATTACATAAATAACACACGGGTCAGACTATGTCTACTCAAAGATCTATAACATAGGTAACATAGTATAAACAAGGAATAATAACATGATAACACAACCGGAGATACTCAAGTCAAAAGTCAATATATATATATATATGGAAATGTATGTATGGATTATAAGTATAATACTATAGATAATCATTAAAGCATCACATCACATGGATAACTCAAAACCATGCATAAAGATGTCATTATCCATATAAAAGTACACCAAATCAGAAAATCACATAATCAATAACAAAAAGGTGAACCATCCATATCCAGAAATCATCGTTAAAATCTAGAAATCAATAAAAAGGTTTGTGATAGCACATGGCAATGCCTAAGTAAAATCAATAATGAGTAGGTCGTCTGCTTGAAGAGAATAGGTCGTCTGCCTAGAAAGTATATGTCATTTGCCAAGAATGGATAGGCCATCTGCCCATTAATCATATAAGATAAGACACGGGGATTTATTATATCCTAGACATAGTCTTAGGTAGGAATATAAATAGTATATATCTATCAACCACACACACCAGAAACAGAAGGGAGACTGACAACACGTTTTCCTACTCCATGAGCCTTACATGTGTCCGTCTGCCATTGCTCCAATAGCCATTGATTACCTCACCATCGGTATCATGATAATATCCACCGCAAGTCATAAACATGCTGCAAAACTACGTTATGCATCAATCACAACCCAACACATTGCCCCTATAGGTAACTGACTGTTGACCCAGGTGACACAGGGGCAAATGCACACATATGCGCTGACACATGGCAAGAGCTGACACACGGCTAAAATATAGAAAATGGTATCACATATATGGGCATGACTACTGCAATCAGCTATCAGGGTGGATACTGGCCAATCCGGTTCACTCTCAAAACATAAAGGGAGTTGGACAATATAGATAGACACATAATATCTATATTCGAAAGCTAATTCATAGCTCCACACAAATACTGACGCGTGGCTTTATATATTGCTACCACGCAGCTTGATACTGTTGCCGACACACGACTATATACTATTGTCCACACATGGAAATACACGATATCGCTGCCATACAGCTTGATACAATCACCGACACACGACTTGATACAATCGCCGACACACGACTATATACATGACTCACCGCATTGTGTGTCTCACAAATCCTCGTCATATAAATGTCATCTATTTACAATGAATAACCAAATAAATATCACAACGGCGTTCCATACCATCGCTTAATATTCAAACGTTTATTCACTGCTTATGCCCTCTACTCAATCACTACAACATTCTATACAACGAGTCTAAAGAATAACTGGAGAAATACTACCGAAAGTCCCATGCTAGATGGTATTATAACTCTATTTATTCAAATTCCTCGCTGCATTGAATAAAAATCATCATAAACAAAATATTCCAAATATAGCAATATCACGAATCCATACAAAAGGATGTCACCACCGTATTATATTTTCAAAACCTGAACATTTTCATAAAATTTACTTTGAAAATAGTAAAATATTAATTAAGGACCACTTCATATTTTTCTAGAAATTTATATGATTTATATAGATTTATTAAAAATCAAAAACTAAAATTTTCATTAATAATCAACATCTAAATTAAATAAATAATTATTAATATTAAATAAAACCTTCCTTTTATCAAATATATATATACACACAAAATATATTTTATTTATAACATCTTTATTTATATTATGTATATAATAAAACAATACACAATATACACAGTCACACACAAAAGTTTACGATCGACCAGTTGCTACTACCGATCAACCGCAAGTGGTCGACCGGTAGTCCTAGATGTTCGACTGGTAGGCCTAGATGTTCGATCGGTCGTTCATAAAATTGAGTGAATAATCGCTGATTTCAGGCAATCTTCTCCTCCTTCCTCGTCGTTGCCTTTTCTAAATTAATGCACATAACATCTTACATCAAAATATCATTCCAATTAATGCATATACATAGAGATTTATAGAGTTAAACATAGATTTCGTGAGTAAGAAACTCACATGTGCACTGCATCCTCTTCTTCCCCGCTATTCTTCCTTTTCTTCCACTTTGAAAGCAAGCACACATAACCCAACATAGCTACCAAAAACTTGAATTCCTTTTGCCATAAGTGTACAATGATGTAGAGAACCACATATTTAAATTTGGTGATTTTTGATAATTTATATGATTTATTTATGAATTTAGAAGAAGAAGATTGAAGAAGAAGCAGCATCCGGTTGGCTAAGTTTGAGCGTAGCTTATTTTTATAAACGAGAACGAGATATCGATAATTGGAAAATTTTAGAATTAGAAAAGTATCGATATGGCTTGGTGGATGTTGGGCTTGGGTTATTGGCTTGTAGGTTAGGAAATAATTTTATTTTATTATTTAATTTCTTTTTATAAATTCTTTTTTATTTAAAAAATAACAATAAAATTCCAAACAAAATTTATATTCACAACACTCAATTATTTACTCAACATTGTAAATTTCTAGAATTTATTTTTCCATATTTTAACTTATATAAATTTATATACCCAACCTTCTTATTTTAAACCTGATATTAAATGATTTCCAAATTAATTTATTTCACAATTCTTAAAACAAATATTTATTCTCAAAACCATTTAACTTCATCACTAAATATCTTATTATAAAATTTCGATATTCTAAAATAAATTCAAATTATTCATTTTTAATTTCAAAAATCCATTTTAATTAATTAAGTATTTATTATTAATTACCACTAAAAATCGGGTTGTTACATGCATCCTTGTCTGACTCTAAAGCTAGGTGCACGATAGGACAACGTGAAAATAATGATAGAATGAGGAGCCTGAAGACTTACGTGGTAGTGCTGTTATCATTGGCAGTGGTTGGAGTAGTGCTAGTGGCTGTACTGTTATCATTGGTGGCAACAACCACCATCAATGATATTTAACGACTCCAATGTAAACAGCATCCCCTCCAGCACTATCTCAACCAACCACCACCAGTTATAAAAGCACTATCACGTACGCATAGGCGCCTCCTCTATTAATATTACCATGCTTCTATGCCATGCAACTGAGGCGGTGATTGCAAACATGCGTGGTAGTGTTGTTATAACTGGTGATAGTGGATGTGAAAGTGTTGGTGGTGATACTGCTACCACTAGTGGTGAAAACCACCATCACTGATGGTCAATGACTCTTGTGTTAACAGCATCCCCCAGCGCTTCCACAATCCACCATCACATATTATATCAACACTACTATGCATGTACTACTATGCCTTTGCACCACCTTTATTTTTCACCATACAATACAATGATAGTTTTTTCTAATGATGGACGTTTCTCCTTTTTTGCAGATTCTATCAATATTTTGATCATACCCATACTATCATCAGATGGATATAATTGAAACACCGTGGAATCTGCAAAAAAAGAGCAAAGCCCATTATCAAAAAAACTATCATTGTACTATATGGTGAAGAACCATCTAAACCTTCAAGTGCAACACCGTCAAGTGCAATGGAATTATTCCTACACATAAACAAAATTTACATTATCTTTCACGATTAATTCAACTTACATTATCAACTTTATTACTAATATAAATACAATATATTGATTAATATATTGTATATAATACCATTAATTTTTATAACTTGTCCATATGGTAGTATTATATATTTTTTGTTTACAATTGTTTTGTAAAAGATTTGGCTAAATCATGTATAATCTAAGTAAATATCGATTTTCTTTTCTCAAATTAAATATGTTTAGTATTAAAACAAAGTGCATGCATCACTAGTACTACAATCGTCTAGAATATATCATGTACATCCATTCCTCTAAAAGAAGTATGAAATTTAAACTCAGAATATACATGTTAATAATTGTATTAATTATTTTAGAGATAAACACCAAAACTGAAAAACTTAATAAATTCTTACCATTATAAATAAACTACAATTTATGTATTAATTAGTTTATTCACAAATTCATCTATTAATTATAACTCAATTAACTTTAGAGTCTTAAGAGAGTGTGTGTTCAACAATGCTACAAGTGCTAGACTTAAGATGAAGAGCTTGAATATATGGCAGATGAATTACCCCCTCACCCACCCCCTCTGCACACACACATCTGCATGTGTGGACACACACACACACATATCTCTCTCTCTCTGTGTGTGTATTCAAAATATTAAGAGGTAAAATTTTTTTTACGAAGAACAAGGAAATAAAAAATTTAGAATGCAAAAGAAATATTTTTTATAAAGATTAACGGAAACTTTTGTTAACTAAAAACCTTTTGAAAAGTTCGAATATTCTTTCAAAAGTTGTCATAGATTTTCATAACAAATTAATTTATTTGGTTCAACAATATTTTAGAAACCCAAAAAGTATTTAAGAAAACCGCAAAAAAATCAGAAAAAATATGAAAATCAAGACTTTGAGAAAAAAATAGCAATTCAACTTTGTAATATGAATGATAAGAAAATAAATAATATAAAAGAAAATTTAAAGGTATGAAAAACACTAAGGCTCCATTTGATTTGTCATTTTTAGTTTTGTGTTTTCGTCCAAAAAACGTGCATGTGACGCATGTATTTTTGGAAAACAACTAATTTGAAAAATGAAGCTAATATATAAAATAGAAAATAAATTTATTATTATTATTTTTGTGGCAAAGCCAGCCGTTTTGTAGTGGTCGTCCACTTATTATTAGAACCAGAAAAAATTTAAGTACAGGAGTAGAGCTGAACTGTTCTACCTACTAATAAAACTAAATACAAGCCTATCCGTCCTCCTCAAAGGAGGTGTCACTATCGACACCATACTGGTTAGGTCCAATAACATCTACAAACCAGAAAAGAGCCTAGCAAGATTTGGAATATAGTCTTCAGACTTCGGAGAGTAGATATAGCTTCTATCCTAGGAAATGTCTTCAAGTAATAACTTATTTCTCTCACCTAGATCACCTTCAGTCGCCAAGGTAAGGGCATCTCCCATAACTTGGTAATATAAGCAACGATCCTCACCAATGCGGTTCGAGACAAATTTGAAGTATTTGCATTTAACAGGGCTGTATCTTGATGAACATATTTTTCCGCATTTTAAACCGTTTGTTTCATATATTTTTATTTTAATAAAGCGGTATTATACGGGTATTTTGTTGTGGTTTTGCAGATTATAGATTCCGAAGTGCAACGATGAAATTAATCGGTTGCGCCGTCCATTGGTTCAGATGACAAGCAGAAAAGAGTGCAACATTTTGAGCACCGAATAAATCAAAGCAAAAGCGCACATCATTTCAAAAATGCCAACTCACCATCATACTTGGTTCAAACACGGTCACGTTTTGTAAAAATGGGACCATTTCAAGGAGCAGCTCACGTTTTCTTCAATGCAACATTACAATTCAGCACATATATTTCTCAAGCATGGATACATGGCCATATTAGTTTAATCTTAAAAGAAGCTCATGTGAAGAGACGTGAGTGCCAAGCAAAAAAACAATTCAAGATGCAGTCACTTAATTTTCAAGTTCAACATATATTTTAGTCAAAGCAACATGTATTTCACTACTCACGTGCAAGCCATATAGCACATCAACTTATGTTATTTCCAGTTCAAGTTTAGCATTTATGCATCAATGCATGGTCACGTTTTCAAGTCACGTGAATGTCAATTCAAGCTCAAAATATATATTTTAGTTCAAAGCAGCATTACACAATGACGTGGCGTATTATTCTTTTTACCAATTCAAGCAAGAGACCCGGTCAGCACATGTATATCGGCAGAGAAGTGATGAAGACCTATTCTTTTGTGAATACTCTGACTGATTTTAGGGGCTGGAAGCCTATAAATAGCAAGCAGAAAGCAACGAAAGGGGATGATCATTTCCCAGCACTTCTTTCTTCTAGTTTAATTTATTTTTCAGCATTGTTATTGATTTCTTCAGAGAATGGACAGAATTGTTAATTAGTTTTAGCAGTCTTTTTATTCTAGTTTAGTTATTTGTCAGTACTCTTTTCATTTCAGTAATTTAAATTCAGTTCGTTTGATTTTCAGTTGTTCACTCTGCTTATTTCCCTTCCGTACTTTTTATTTTTTTTACTCTGAATTCTACAGTAAATTTTGTTGATTAGTTTCAGTGAAATTTGGAATCTCAGGGTGATTGCTTTTATTATTGTTTTTATCCGCTCAAAACCATCATCGAATTTGTTTAACACGCCTAAGAATTAAAAATGGATTTCAAACATTTTAAAATACAATCTATTTATTAGAAAAACACAAATTTTAATAAATTCTGCAAGCGCACAGATATGTAGTATGCAGGTCGAACACAGGGAATTGTATTTTAAAATGTTTGAAATCCATTTTTAATTCTTAGGCGTGTTAAACAAATTCGATGATGGTTTTGAGCGGATAAAAACAATAATAAAAGCAATCACCCTGAGATTCCAAATTTCACTGAAACTAATCAACAAAATTTACTGTAGAATTCAGAGTAAAAAAAATAAAAAGTACGGAAGGGAAATAAGCAGAGTGAACAACTGAAAATCAAACGAACTGAATTTAAATTACTGAAATGAAAAGAGTACTGACAAATAACTAAACCAGAATAAAAGACTGCTAAAACTAATTAACAATTCTGTCCATTCTCTGAAGAAATCAATAACAATGCTGAAAAATAAATTAAACTAGAAGAAAGAAGTGCTGGGAAATGATCATCCCCTTTCGTTGCTTTCTGCTTGCTATTTATAGGCTTCCAGCCCCTAAAATCAGTCAGAGTATTCACAAAAGAATAGGTCTTCATCACTTCTCTGCCGATATACATGTGCTGACCGGGTCTCTTGCTTGAATTGGTAAAAAGAATAATACGCCACGTCATTGTGTAATGCTGCTTTGAACTAAAATATATATGTTGAGCTTGAATTGACATTCACGTGACTTGAAAACGTGACCATGCATTGATGCATAAATGCTAAACTTGAACTGGAAATAACATAAGTTGATGTGCTATATGGCTTGCACGTGAGTAGTGAAATACATGTTGCTTTGACTAAAATATATGTTGAACTTGAAAATTAAGTGACTGCATGTTGAATTATTTTTTTGCTTGGCACTCACGTCTCTTCACATGAGCTTCTTTTAAGATTAAACTAATATGGCCATGTATCCATGCTTGAGAAATATATGTGCTGAATTGTAATGTTGCATTGAAGAAAACGTGAGCTGCTCCTTGAAATGGTCCCATTTTTACAAAACGTGACCGTGTTTGAACCAAGTATGATGGTGAGTTGGCATTTTTGAAATGATGTGCGCTTTTGCTTTGATTTATTCGGTGCTCAAAATGTTGCACTCTTTTCTGCTTGTCATCTGAACCAATGGACGGCGCAACCGATTAATTTCATCGTTGCACTTCGGAATCTATAATCTGCAAAACCACAACAAAATACCCGTATAATACCGCTTTATTAAAATAAAAATATATGAAACAAACGGTTTAAAATGCGGAAAAATATGTTCATCATATCTCATGTTGGAAGCTCTGCGTTCCCAAGACTGCTCAGCGGGGTCCAAGAGATAGGAGGCTGAGGGCAAATAGCAGTGACAGTTACATTAGTTTCCGGAGGAGTGGAAGATTCGTTCTGTAGAGGGGAAGTATCAAATTCGTGCTCTAGAAGGGCAATATCGGTTGGGCTGGATGTAGCACTGGGTTGAGGATTAACCGAGGGAAGAGTGTTAGATGCGACAAGGGTTGATTTAGGAACCCATTGTCTTATAGGTTGGCTTGGTGAAGGGTTTTTTTGGTGGAATAGATAACAGGGGATCAGAACTTGGCTGGGAGTTTAGTGGGACGTGTTTGCAAAAAGAAACAGTATGGCCAAAAGAACAACAGGTGGTGCAAATATCCGGCTTCCAATTATAACTCATATTCACAACCGCTACTTGGTCTGGAGCTACTCTAACACATGGCTTGGAAGGTAGCAGACGTTCTGGCGTAATCTCAATCAAGGATCTAGCTTAAACAAGCTTACGCCTAACTACGGTGTTAGCATCAAAACATTTCAAATCCCTAATAGGTTTGCTAACCAATTCAAACCTGTCATAGGTTGCAGAACAGATGGAATATTGGTGAAATACGCCTAAACTGGAATAGACAGAACTTGCTCTCTAGCTAAATCAACTGACGGTCTCCACGACGTGATAATAAAGGGCTTGCCTTCATTAAATATTAGTTCTGATTCTAGTATACGCTGACGCTCATCCAAATAGGAGAACTTGAAAAAAACATGAAATTATCAAAATGCACTTTGAGCCCACCCTTAATTTTCCACACTTGGCTGCAATGTTCACGCACTAGATCGTAAGGGCGGGTAGAGTCCAAAAAGAATTCAACTAGGAAGTATTTTCAAAATTCAACATCGGCATCGATAACTTCTTGTGGTGGAATCATGACCCCATTTTCTTTGGCAATTTCAAACTTTTTTAGTGAATAATCACCTACATTTTGGGGGAAGTTTGGTGAACAAAGAAGACCATACTACGAGCTTGCAACTAACCGTAAGGGGTTTTGCATTGAAATCAGACCGGAGAGAAATAACAAGGGTTCCCTTTTCATTGTAGCACTTAAACAAACACCTTTTGTGCCCGAGGCATAGCCAACCATGTTAGATTTATCAACAACATTTACATTCTGCAGGGCATTCCTGCCATTGATCCCAATATCAAACACCCTAGGCTCACAACCCGAACCAGCTGGATTAGCACCAGAATGCGACCATAGATTACCTGAATCATTCTCAGGAGGTCCTAGCAACCCAAAGGCAGCGGGAAGAGGCAGAAAATCAAAAGGAGGAGGGGCAAGAGCCGTTTGAGGAGGCCGATTAAAAGCAATGCCGGATCTGGTTCTTGTGGAGGGTTCGCTCAAATCTAGGCCAAACTAGCTGATTCTTCGCCATAGAAGCGATAGGTGATGGACGAAGGCGACGGGGAATGGATAGAACTTAAGGCGATAGGTGATGGACGAGCGGAGGCGACAAGGAGTGGAAGGCGATAGAAGCGAACGCGAGAGGAGAGTGAACGGAAGGCTAAGTCGCGGCATCCATTCCTCCATGGCGGACGGAACGCGAGAGGGAGTGGATACAACAAATTTTTTATGTTTTGAAAAATAGCAAAATAATGGAAAACAATCCATCTTCACCGTCGTTCCTCCATCCCCTCTGACGTCCCTCCATCGTCGTCATAATGATTTAAAACTTTGAATTTTTCTTCCGTTATCGTTGTATTTTGTTACGAATGTTAAAAACATAAAACACAAAATGAAACCAAACGGGTTCTAAACTTTTCTAATGGACGCTGTTTTTTTGGATGTTGCAATGTTCCTCTATCCATTGGGAATTATAACCCAAAATTGATCCATTCTTTTCATCATTTGCAAATTTTAATAGACTATTGCAAATTATTTATGTTTATGCTTTTAATTTTCAAACTAAGTGATAAAGTATACCGTTTAATGATTTCAATCAGTGTAATCGCGGTCCGACCGCTAATAACCTCAAACTGTGGACCACTTTGGTATGTATCTCAATCATACCTTAGATGTGCACGAATCAAAAGTCGGACCTTCGAACCAGTGGTCTAACCGTGCATGAAACTCTACCATTTCATTCTTCGTTGCCGCAAACTCCTCCAAGACCACTATAAGTTTGGTCAACTTCGCTGACACGAAGCTTCTACATTGTGCACTGCTACTGTATGCACAATAATAACTGTGTTGGTGCAGTTATGCACCTCAGCAGTATACAACTTCAGTTAGCGACATTGAAAATCTTCTATGGCTCGGCAACCTAGTGTTTTTTTTTAATATTTTTGTTTATATCTTATATTCAAATGTGTAAATTATCAAAATAATAATAATAATCAAACTGATCGTTAGGGAGCTTTGTCTACTGTAGGCTTGCAAAACCAAATTATGTAAAGCCAGCCAAAAAATATACATGTCTTTAATATGTCTTATTAAATGTCTTCAATGTTATTTAATTTGTTATCTCCATGAATGTCTCGTAAAACCTTTTCAATTTTAAATTTTCTTCAACATATTATCATCTAGTTTGTTTAAAATTAATGAAAAACTACATTATTATTTTTTTGAAATTCTAGATTGTTTTATACCTTACCAGAACATTTTGGTTTGTTGCATTTTATTTCCAGTTAAGTCGTAATATAAACAAATTAAGTGGAACAACCCCATTTCCTGAGGTGGTCAACATCAACCTAATTCATCCATAATCACAATTGACTATTAATTAAGATGCGGTTTTGTTGTCGTTCCCCCAACCACTATATCATGTGCACCCGAAACATTAAGTGTGATCTTCTTTCATTGAATTTGACCACACAGTCATGTGAGTTACTATGTCCAAATATATTAATTAGGAGGGAAGTTATCATAATGACATAATTAACTATAAGTTACATGTATTATTATTAGAACAAGGACTGCTTTTTAGATTACTTGGCTTTAAATACAAGCATTCAGTTTCTGCTCCCTTCTTCACGTGGATCACCATCTCAAAGTTATAATGGTCATTCAAACCTTTTACATATGTATAACTTATGACTCATAAAAATATAAAATCATATAATATCTAATAGTATTCAATCACTATCATACTTGTCTTGTAGCTAGCTGATATTTATTTTATGTTTTTCTTACTTCAACATTCTAAACAGATTTTACAGTAAATTAACTGTTAATCACGTAGCCATTAAACTATCATGTATGACATTCATTCACACTTATAATGCGTATATCATTTTGATGTGAAAAGAATGGTGTGAAAAGAATGAGTGTATAGAATTTAAGAGCAAAGTTTCTTTATTTTAAGTTTTCAAAAATTAATAAAGACGTTGATGTATGGAGATATTAATTTTACTTTAAGCTGATGGTTATGAACTCATGTACAACATACTGACTTCAATGCATAGACAAGTCGCTTAAGAACGATACAAAAAGTGGGATTATCAAAAAAGCACTTGTTACATTGTTATCAAGACTATCGATCCTAATACCTAAAACTATATTAAACACGCATTTTGTTTTTTGGATGCTTCGCAAATGACATTGACATGTGGGACTAAAAGAAGGAAAATGGCATGCAAACAGACAAAGGCCCATGTGTACTGTAGCTAATTAGCTATATTGAGTAGCTTTTCTACTGCCAAAATTAATTTTAAATATAAAAGGGCCTTATTAATTTATTATATGCATTATTTCCTTTTATTAATATAAAATGCTGCACTTTTGGCTATATAAACCCGAAATCCTTTTCTTTTTACTGCTGTATTGGGACTATGAGCAGTAGAAAAAAGCAATTGATGCTTGTAGGTTTCTTGCAGTATACTACTCTTCATACTTGAAAGCAGCAGTTTTATTTTCTTTTTCTTTTTTTCCTCCTTTAGTTTTTAAATTTATATCTGTTAACGAGCTGCTTCATTTTTCTGGAAGTTTCATCCTCTGTTTCCAATGCATGTCATTTTTTGGGTCTTTTGGATTTTCTACTGAGCCAAATACCCATTTTTCAGTGTTTCTATTGTAGATTTTAGAAATCCAACAACTGGAGAAAACCCAATTTCTTTTTTGGGTATATTTGCCAATTTTCATTCTTTTTGAAAACGATTTAATTCTCGCAATTAAGTTCGAGCTCCCATGGGTATGTTTTGTTTATGTTGATAATTCTATCAAAGCCTTAAAGATTTTGTCTTGCTTTGTAAAACTACTCAATTTTAGTGTTTTAAAATTGGTATATTTTTGTTAAAAAAATGGCAGCAACAGGGGAAAGATCATCTGTAGATATTGAGGCCGCAAACGAGAGTGATGGTAGTTTATGTTTTTCTGATGCAGAAGACAGATCATGGCATTCACAATACAATTCAAACTATAACGGTTCGTCATTTGATGAATTTAGATGTTCTAATGCTACAAATCATGAAATCGATGGGATTGATGAGTTATGTAGAACTTCATGCGTCTCTGATTGTTCATTCGAGGGTGATTTGGAGTGTGGAACTCCAAATAGTAAGTTAGATTTGGATAAAGATGAGAAAGATTGTAGAATTTGTCATCTTAGCCTGGAAAATAATGCAATTGTTTTGGGCTGTTCTTGCAAAGATGATTTAGCTGCTGCTCATAAGCAATGTGCTGAAACTTGGTTCAAGATCAAAGGAAACAAGTATGTTTATTAACCTTTTTTTTTGGACAGTTTGATGTGCTGAATTTAGTTAGATAATCTTACAATTGGGATATGCTAACCTTTGTTTGAGGTATGATTCTGAAAATATGCAAAGTAAAATAATAGTGATAAATTAAACAAAACAAACACAGTTGATAAGAGTAAAATGTACAAAATTAGAGCTTGAACTTCTTGAGTTTACACTTTGAAATGTATGAATCTTGTGATTCATCTATTAACACTTATTTTAGGATCCAAGCTTTCTGGTTTCAAATTTTAGGATGTAAAGATCACACACCACCTAGATTGGATAGTTTGATATGCATATAATTGATTGGGCACCCTCTCCAAACAACATAGGTTTTGATGGCAAGTTTTGCCTAAGTTGGTTGCAACAATTAGTATTAGAGTTATGCTATCATCAAAGTTTGAATATTAGAACATGACCCCTCCTTATAAGTACTTAGAACTACTTAGGATCTTATTTTAGTTTGGATGTATGAAAACTCAGCATAAGTAGCTTAGACGTAAAAATTGGAGAAGTAACTGTTTGTAGCTTATAACTTGTGATAGAACATGACAAGTAATTTTCACCAAGTAAATGGCTAAAGTAGCTTGTTGGTTTAAACAGTCTACAAGCAAAATACCATTATTGGATGTATGCATGGATATGTCCACTTATGTATTTTGTTATAAATTCATTACAAATAAGTTGTAGTAGTACAAACCAAAACCAACCTATTTTAACTTAAAAGTCGGATTTTATCCGAATACTTTTACTAATTACTATTCAATCAAAATTACTTAAAGCTTACCCCCGTGTCCCCCCCCCCCCCCCTCTCTCTTTGAAGGAGATTTAAAGCAAGCAGTTGCCGAACAAATTCCTAATAAAATATATTGGTATCATGTATAAATGTTATGTTCATATATATGTATGCTAGGTTTGATGCTGTCAAAGTGGAAATATAACATCTTTAAAGCAATGTTGATAGAGTAAGCCATTCTGGACATAGGATTTTGCTTTAAAAACCTCGGTACAATACAAAGATCACATATGTACTTGGGCATACTTTCCTTGCAAGAGTTTTTAAGAGTGAGTTGTACTCAAAGTAGCTTCACACTTTGTAGCATAGTGAGTGTATCATAACACTTTTTGCTATTAACAAAATGGATTTGCTATTGTTGTTGGAGTTCAACCTTTGCATCTCCTTATTGTCATTTCAATATCTTAGCCAAAGGTTGAACTTAAAGTTTATTATCTTCAATCTCTAATTGTCACGAGCAATATAACATGATTTGTTCTATGTATGCAAAAATAAAATTTACGAGTAGATGATAAATACTATTGCCAGTGACCATAAATTGTGGGGTCAATTTGACATATTGTCCCACAAACTTGTAGGCCTACCTTGGTTTACATGCGTCATATAGAAAAAATTATGATTCGGTATTTTGTTTTCTTTATTTGGTTAACTTTAACAATAGGAATATTAACAAATAATTCATGGGATAGTGTGAAATAAAGACATGCCTATGTAAAGTGATAAAGAAAAGTATAGAAGATAAACTGTAAAAGTTGATTATAACATGGGTGGAAACTGATAGATACAAACATTAAGAACCTTGTTACGGAACAATAGAAGGAATCAAAGTGATAAAGAAAAGCATTAATGGAACATAATCCAGTGCAATATTACCAATTTAGTCACATAATCTTTATATTTTAGTACTGTCATTGTCATATAAAAATTTAGTGGGTGATCTAACATTGCGACATGTAGAAGGTCTTATACGCCTTTCATGTTTAAAACTTATACCCCTGTCATATAGTTGATATAATTTTAGAAAATATATACATCAAGTAATGTACACGCAATTTTGTGTTGTTATATGCTAGTGGAGAGTATATAAATGTTACCTTTAAACATAAAGCTCAGTTGAGAAAAAATGCGATGAATATACTATAAGCTGTAACGAGATAACGTTGGAGATTGCTTAGGCTTAAAGTTCGAACATCTTCAAAAATATTTTTACTCAAGAACAAGTACAGTTCCTCCTTGTAAAACCTTTCTTTAAAAACTTTCTTCACATAAAGTTCATATTTATGTACAGCAACGGCAAGTGTATGACTGCAAATTATTACCTGTATGTGAAGCATGCAGATCATGATCATTGTAATAATGGCTGACAAACTGTAGATCTTGCTATTTCAAGCGAGAATCATGAGGTACCTTTATTCATGATCCAGCTAATATCAAGATCACCGCTTGTCAAGCAAAAGCATGTATCTCAGTAGACAGCCAACATTTCACATTGTTGGAATATTAATAAAAATATACTAGTGAAACACATCTCAAATAATTGAAATGCTGTACATTCAATGTAAGCATAGGTCAATAATACCATTGTGGCTTATCTTTATGGTGAAACTTAAACGTTATTTTAAAGAATTTATTATGTTAGCGCATCCATCCAAAGACTATATATTGTTACCAGTTGTGTATATATAGTTTAAAATGCTAAACAAATAACAAGCCTTAATAGTCGTTATATAATTGATCATTGCAGAACATGTGAAATTTGCGGATCAATAGCAAAGAATGTAGTCACAGCTAGTGAAGCAGAAGTGATCATAGAACAAACAAATGAAACAAATAGCAATGCAGTAGTTTCAGGTCAGCAAAATGAGAACCGGAGCTTCTGGCAAGGACATAGATTCTTGAATTTCTTGCTTGCTTGCATGGTGTTCGCCTTTGTTATATCTTGGCTCTTTCATTTCAACGTCCCTAGCTAAACTGAACTGCTTATGCAGTGAATTGGGAAGATGAAGACAAACATGTAACATTTCTCATGAATCAATCTCACTCGGTCTTCATTAAAGTGTGTGCGAGTGAAAGATTTCACCAGAGTTGCTTATGTCCCCCGAGGCCTTTTATTATGGATTTTATTATGCTCTTTAGTTTAGCGAAAGTTCGTGTGGTTTTAACGCATAATGTTTGTTTTTGTTTGTAACGATGTTATTGTCATTTCTTCCATGATATGGAAAGAATAAAACGATGTTTTAAACAATTTATTTTCCAACTGATGGTTGATGCATTTGATATTACATGATTGCGAAAGAAAATGATGCTACTGCTACAAACTCAATGCTATTGAAACATATAATTAGCTTCACAGTTCAAAAATGGACAAACTGGCAGACTGAGAGAAAATGGCGTCAACAAGCCATATTTGAGTAAACAATAAAGCGTAGTTAAAATAAAAATAAACAGCAAACTGCATCATAATGCCATACATTGAATTGATAACCAATTACCAACATAATATTTGCAACATAACTGTTCTAAAGCTGATGTTTTTAGTTACATGCTCTCGCCTTTGGCGACAACTATAAGTTGTTGAACCGTGAAGGACTCATTCAAGCTAGTGCAGTTAAACTCGAACCGATTCACCTGAAACCTCCATCAAATGACAACAAATCTTTACACAGATAGTATCAACATCATGATCCGTTCATTGTTTCAGTGTGGACATGGTTTCCATTGCCATTCGTCTGGGTTCTCTGTCTCTGAATCAAGATAACAGTAAGAAGTCAGGTAGGTAAACTAGCAACATTTTACTTGAAATCAATAAGAACCTAATACTGAAAAAGTAAACAAATTATAGAACAGTTTCTGAATTGAATTTGGGAATATTGTACACCAAGCCATAAGGTCCTTCTGATCAATATCTTCTTAAATTTTCAACTTTAAACATTCATGCATCGTATCGATATCTATCACAAGATGAATGCATCAAGTCTTCTTACGTTATATTTTGTCTAGCAATACACCACCCTAACTTACTGAGTAATAATAATGCCTCGGTTCAAATTAAGAGCTGTGTTAGCAAACGAGTTATACTAACCAGTGGCCACCATGTAGTTACTTCCTCAAAACAATCATATGCCTAACAGTAGATACCCCTGATGTTCATTCACATTTGTTAACTAAATTCCGAAAGTTATTGGGTTACTGGTTATAAAAGGCACATCGGAGAAACACTTAACAAGAACAATTAAAAAAAGGTACACTGAAACGTGAAGTATGTTTATGGAAAGTCATATCAGCATAACCCATGCTATGATCACAGCGAACAACATTACCTTGTAGGTGTTAATCTAAGGAAGACACTAAATTATAGTAGTACATACCCAATCAGTAATATCGCCGTTGTTCCCATTCAACAGCTTGTGATGCTCCTCTTTTGTTTTATCCTTTTCTTTGGTACTCAATGGCAATAATGATGTAGACCCACCACCAGTCCGATCTGGCATTTCTGTGAATAAACAAATTTTAACATACGTGGGAAATCTATGAAACTTCGCATGAAATGATGTTTCTTCATCATCAATATTCACCGATGAAGTAATGATAAGATAAAGAGAAATGCTAACACCACCAATGAAGTGATGCAAGTGCCACCCTTTCTTCCATTAATGGAGGGAGTGAGTTCTTATATAGTAATTATTATCAAATTATTTGGAATGATACAAGGACACACAATCCCCATCTGAGAGTGTATTGCACCACTCTCTCTTAGGAGTGGTGCTCGCTTTTCACTAAAATAATACGAGCTCATTCATTATAGGTAAATTTAACTTTCTCAAAGGGGTAGAAAAAAGAAAGGAAAAAAAAAAACATGATCCCTGCACTCCTTTGGAATCTACGGAAAACAAGTTCTTTATTTACATGTATAAAATTAGTGTTCAAACCAATGTTATAAATTTCTTCTCAAACAGTGTGGAACGTAATATTTTGTGAATGTTTGATGAATGTTAAAATTTGCATCAAATATACATAAAAACTGTTACGTCAAAAAAAAGTATTGTCGATTTACAGTATTGCCATGCATAATAACTATTACGTCGTGCAAAATAATTGTCGGGTAACTATTTATGATATGAAAAAATTACGGTTTAAGAATTTGTCTTTCCACTGTCAACATTTGTTGTGCAACAACACAAAGTAAATGCAAATTTTTTATACTTAGAATTTTGCACTGTAATATATGAATTTTATTGTGCTCACATATCCGCAGAGGAAAAAAAAAAAAAGAAGAAAAGAAAGCAATTTAAATATTTCCTATACACGCTGAAATCTAGCAAACTTCAACACACCAACGATAATCGACTTAACATCTCTGGTGGGAGTGAAGGATGTTGTCAAGTGCAACTCTCGACATGGATTTGATTGATGGTGCTAAAGTGGACAATTCCAGTCAAAGATGATCGAAATCTGATCATATATGCATGTGTGTGTGTGTGTCACACACACACACACAACGATCGAAGGAGTTTGGATAAGTACTGGACAACGTACGGTCGGATAAGGAATTGATTGGATGATAGTTGGAGAGGCTATAAATAACTATGGATACGGGAATCAACAGTCAAAAGCGGATCGAAATTAGGTAGTATATGATGTTAATTACAATATTACATTGATTTGAAAAACATATAAATGATGAGAGGAAAGTTTTAAATGGTTATTTATGAAAAGATGGATGCATACACCAAATTTCCACTCATATTCAAATGCCAAAATGAACTCTAAATCATAGCTAATTAAGATACAAAAGCATGTATTGCAAATAACTAGTACTCAGATTAATTTTCTTAAAAATACTAGTACTCAGGTTGAAGTAAACAAACCTGGCAGTTTATTGTCAACAAAGAATACCACCAAATTTACAGCATACCTGAATTGAATAAAGTAAATTAAGAAAATATCCAACCACTAAAAACAACTTATAATAATAATAATCAGAAGTGGACAAGTTAATGAACCAACCATGCAACTACAACATCTACAGAATAATGCTTGCGCGAAGCGACTATAAGAAGGCTTTGAACAATAGCCGCTAACCAACCAAGAGCTTTGATAAATCTAAAACAATATGTTATAAGTTGATTTTGCAAAGTTATGTTAATTGTGCATTTAAAACAATTGTAAGTTCAACAAAAAATAAATAAATAAATAAATAAAAACCAAACAAACAAACTTTATATGCACATTACCTCTTAGAACCATATTTGTGGTACGTACGTACAAATACTAGAGTGAATATCATGTGAGATGAGAAAATCAGGTCACCACAGCCATATATGACTCCATGGGGAACTACAATTGTAAACATTGAAATTAGTATATACAGAACAAAAGTACCTTTTTGCCAAAATACAAAAACTTATAAATTGAAAATTTAATAAACTGTTTCAACAAGATATTGTTTTAGATCCTTACAAAATTAATGGTATACGCATGCACACGCACACAAACGCACGCACATACGCGTGTGTGCAAAGTTATAACCAAAAATGGCATCAGGTCCTTGAAGAATGTTAAAGCTGATGGGATTTTAAGAATTTAGATGATGCTTACAGTTAATGAGCAGAACTTCCCAAATGTTATTTGGGCGTGGCAACGTAGCAAGTTTTGAACCCTGGATAAAAAGATGATTACGGGTAATTTTATTGAAATTTACTCTATGACAGTGTGCATGGGTCTGTGTGTAATATTTGTATACATATGTATATATAGATAGTACCTCGCGACAGTGATAGTTAGGACCAGGAAGTTGGGTAGAATAGAAAGTAATGATTCGCAAAAATTGAGAAGCCTGCACATATATGTTCTTGATTAAATCAAAATAAAGTAATAAACATAGAAATTCAAGAGAAAGGTTTGTGCAGCACAACTTACAACTAAAAAAGCCAATACTCTGATCCACAGTAGAACAGTATAGAAGCGTTTACTGTGATAAACAAAAGGATGAAAGGACCACTGCATAAGGAACATTGCCTCATCAATATTTTAAAAATAAACTGACAAAATAACATCATGGATTGAACATGTAAAAGACAAATAAAAGTAAGTCTAATGTGCAATGATGATCTCAGATAGACTGCAAGGTGCGGAAATTTTACATTAAATATCTACAGTTAGCATGAATTAGCATAAAATATTTTTTTACAGACAACAGCCAAAATGGCTGCAAATAATAGTTAAGGCTGGTGCATACTATTCAAGGTTAAAAGAGCATACCAACAGAAACGAGATAAATAACGTGGTGAATAAAGTCTCACTAATGTAACCTCTTTCTTTCCCTAATTCCTGCCGACAGAAAAATGAAAAATGTCAAAGTTCCTGCCAATACAAAATTGAAAATTTTGATGGCTTACACTATATATTAGCCAGTTGCACATTTTCTCAATAATTGCAGAAAAATGCATGATTAATAGGAATATTTAAGACACACCGGTAGGATCATGAACCCGAGATCTTGGAGAACAGGTCCTGGTCTGTGTATATAGTGAACTCCATGAGCTGCCAAACCATGAATGTACTGAACATATGTAGATAGAATATAAGTTTCATATTGGAGGAAAAACCTATCAAACATGTTGAATTAAAAAAAAAACAAAGCAATATGTTAATGACCAGTGCATCGAGTACAAGCATACAGTAAAATAGAAGTGTGGGTCTCAGCAATATGTTAGTGAAACACGTCCAGTACAAGCATTCAGTACAATAGAAGTGTGGGACTCAACATAACGTATTTCTCTTTTTGTAAGTGTTGTAAGCAACCATATCGTTTGGTTCCTTGGTCTGATATTACACTTTGCAATTGTTAGCGCTTAGCAGAATTTATAACTGTGGTTAGAGGGTGTTTGGCAATATCCTGAAAAGTTTGGTACTACCCTCGTCATTGGTTGCTATAGAAGTGTTCAAGAAGAGACCCAAAAAAATAAAAAATAAATACATGTTCAATCAATGATCCTTAAAACAGCTGAAAACAAATTCATTTTACGATCACGCATTTCATATACTTCATCTTCCGCCATTTGTATTGTGATGTATGGAACTAGGTAAATAATTTGTATTTACATTCCAGTTATTAATAAAATCCATCAATTTCTGTATTAAAAATATATTTCACATATATGTGTGTAATAAAGTTTGTGGCTGCGCATGTATGTGTGCATGTGAGTGCACCTCTGTGTGCGCGCGTATTTGGTGAAATCCCAGTTAGTTCTGCATTGCATAAAAACAGTGTCAGCTTATAGTCCATGTTCCCAACTTAGTGAGGCCTGTTATCTACTACAAAGTCATTCTTTAAATTTATTTAAAGTAGCCATCTTTTTTTGAAGCGGTCGTCTATTTATTATATATTTTAATCAATTACAAAATTTTGACGTAACATATACAAATGTGCTACTTCATTTTGCATGGTCTGTTCACCACTTCCTTTTGTACCATCCGTTCATTAGTGCAAGACAACACAGTCCATATGTTAGTGTATTTCTTCCTTACTGTTCATCAATTAGTAATTTTTTTTACCCTAAATTTTGTTTAAACCAGTACCTAGAATACACCGATAATTCAACTTATGACATTCTCTTGATCAATAGGATCTCAAAATCTGAAAACATACCGACAGTGGTGGACAAAAGAATTACATCGATTTTACTAATAAAATTATAGTTCTCTTTTAATAAAAATACAAAGTACTATGGTTTGGATATGTAATGATTTATACACTTTGCTAATGATAAAAATAATAAAATGACATCGACATCAAAGACAAAATCTTATGCAGACCACACATAGTATGATTACTCTTCAATCCAGTTTAAAACAAAACCACAAACTTCACAAATAATGTATATGCAAAAAAAATCGTCTTTGTATTATAAGGTAAATTTAGTGACAACTTTGTAGTATTTGAAACGTAAGCAATGTTGACAATACAACTGTAACTAGTGACTTGCAGCCAAAAAAAAAAAGCAAATGCTTGTTTTCACTATTCATGTTAAAAGAGAGTAAAAATTTGAATTGCAATTGTTAAAGAACTGTTTTATATGTACCGCGGAAAATTTCTCAGGTCAGGCACGGATGAGAACAAAATCTACTTTGACTCAATTGCTGTGCTTGTTATATACTAAATTATTCTGTTGCACAACAAAATTAGCAAAAAAAAGTAATTGACAACTGCTATAATTCGCTGCCATTAAACACAGTTTCCGGATATACACAGATATACATGCAAAATTCAAGTAAGGCCTGGCAGTCATATAGATGCAAATATTTAATGGTGTTACGAGATGACTATATCTACAGGAGTGGTATTATAATTGCCGATATCGATATCGTTTATCATGGCATACAAAATACACTAGAATCACTGTTTATATAAAGGCAAAACTAACTAATCACATGATACAGGAGTGTTTAAGCAGCTAATTTGCATGCTCAATATGCTTCAATTTCAGGAAGAAAAAAAAGGCCATGTTAGAGCATCTCTAGCAAGGTGGTAGCTTTTAGGGTGAGAAGACTGAAAAAAACATTGATTCCTTCCGCTATTCCAGCAGCGAGTTTGTTAGAGCATCTCTAGCAGGGTGGTAGATTTTAGGGTGAGAAGACCCAAAAAAAACGTTGCTTCCATTATTCCAGCAGCGATTGTAAGGAAATATGGCTTTAAAAAAAATTGTATAACCGTTTATGCATTTTTATATTTATTTTGGTGAACAAAATGTTGTTGAGGTGTTAAACGGACTTTAAAAATCCATTTATCCTAAACGGTTTTCTGAACACTGTTTAGGGTATCCACGCTCAAAACAAATGGGAGAAACTGCCACTTTCTTCCCTTCCCTACGCTCAAATGAGAATTTTAACTGTTTTTTCATCTCTAGCTCCTGCTGGAGATGCTCTTAGGCAGTTGCGAAAAAAAGAAATAACATCTTAAATGACTATTTTCTAACTTCAATCCTTGCAAACTGCAGGTGGGAATTGAACCAAGTTCCGAAAACCGGAAAAATAAAATGATGCCCGTAATCATGATAAATTATTATACTATGCCATATATACGCGGTCAAAATTATCAATATAACCAATATTTCTTTAAATTGTATCCAAATATCATCCACATGACATAATAATTTCTCAAATCAATGTTAAAGCCAGTAAAAATTTCTTAATACCCGAAAACGCAAACAGTACATCCAAAGTCCACACCCCCAAAATTACATTAATTAAGCACCTACCTGGAAAATCAATCCAGCAAGCAGATATCTCCATTTCTCTATAAGAATTTTCAGTTCCACAGTTGTCTCGGCAGCAATTTTTCTCCACAACTACAAAATTTAAAGATAATTTGCAACTTGTCCACAAACCAACACATCAGATCAAAACAGAGAATTCATTAAAAGAAAGATACCTTTGAGGCTTCTCTAGCAATATACATGGTGACTTTAATCAAGATCACGACCATGATATCAGCACATCAGCATAAATTTTTTTTTTACAATAAAACCCCCAAATTTAAACAATGGAACCGATTGGATTTTATGGACGAAGTGCGCGCAGAATACTCTTCACGGGAAGACTTTCTTCTTCGTTCTCTACTTTGTTTCGATTTAAAAGTAAAAATGCAAAATTTTCTAGTTCTAGTTTTATAAAGGAGTAAAGCATTCAAGTTGGTGGTCATTAGCCCATGGTTTGAAGCTTAATTACGAGTATACCATTTTGGATCTAGTGTACAGATCATGTGTGCTGGCCTTCCTCGTGGATGTGGGTGGCAGTTTTATGGGAATTTAGAAATTAACGTTCAAGTTTGAATTTTTTAGGAATAAGCACATAGAACCCTGCTGTCATTATATTTCCATTTATGACCTTATTAAATTGGTACATTAAAAATTTAAAGAAAAATCATTATAGGCATCTACTACACGTATTTAAGAGATACCATTTGCAGTACTGATTTAACTGTAACGTTTTTAGCCGGTTTTATTATGCGATCTACTAAAAGCTTAATAAAGAGTGCTTTATTTTCCCAGTTAGTGAGCAATAAATGATAAAAAATGAGTAATGAAATTCAAAAAGGCTAAGACTCTGTTTGATTTCATTTTGTGTTTTGTGTTTTGTGTTTTACGTTTTCAACATTAAAAAAAAAACGAGAATAATGGAAAAGAAATTCAAAAATTTAGACCATTACGACAACGATGGAGGAATGCCGGAATGGATGGAGAGACGGCGGAGTGGATGAATTGCTTTTCATTCTTTTGTTATTTTTCAAATATCAAAAATAAATAAATTTGTTTTTTATTTTACATGTTAGCATCGTTTTTCAAATTTGTTGTTTTCGAAAAATACATGCGTCGTGTGTGCACATTTTTGAATGAAAATATAAAACTAAAAAGGGCAACCCAAACGGGGCTTAATTTTTTGTAATAATTAATTCGCAACGGCTGTTTTGAATACTATAAATGTTTGGTTTAATTTACATGATATGAACTAAGTCAAGCAATTCAATCTCTCTATGGTGTGTATTGTTGACTTTATAAGGTGTTAATTGTGCGGTCGCAACGGGATAACATGTAACTTCCATTTACGACCACATTTTAATGCTTGTGATGGTGGTAATCTGGTCGGATGTCAATTATAATTTACTTTTTTTTTTCAAATTTTCACTGTGTGTATGCACTAAATCGCTCGCTCTCTTTAAGTCTCGACTCATTCTCTATTACTCTTCTTTGGGATCTTTTCCACTTCATTCTTCTGAACATTTGAATCCAATCGTTTGAGATAAAATAATGAAATATTTTCAAACCTCGAATCTGATAATTTATTGTCACTAACTAACCATATACATGGTGGCAACCTGCCTAAGCCAATGGAATAATGCCTTGACGTTCATTCTCTCTTTCATTTGTCATTTGTTGTTGAATATTTCAATATTTTTAAAACTAAAAATTATGGTCGATGGAATGGACAGTTATGACCGTTGGAATATGGCCGTTGGAGTGAACAGTTTTTCCCATTGGAATATGGTCGTTGGAGTGAACGGTTATGCGCGTTGGAATGAACGGATATGACCATTGAAACATACATGATTATTCGCTGTCTATATAAAGGCTTGGCCAAATTCATTTCTTCTTCATTTCTATACTCCAGCATTGCATCACCAAATTTTAAGTAAAAGAATATCCTTGGTCGATTAAAGCAGCACAAATTTTGAATCCGATTACACTATTGAGATGTTCATTGACTCCTGAATTCAATAATTCTACAACCCATTTGTACCGAAAGAGTTGAATTATTGTCTAAAAGAATCTTTTGTAAAAATCGTTGAAGTCAAGAGTATGGTACACATCATCATCACACTCCAACCAACGATCATTCCAACAATTTTTAGACAATAATCTCAACTATCGAAAGTTCGAGCAATATCAACACCCTACAAGTCATGAATCAACACCTTACTCGATTGGAGCGTTTTGATGGAGATAATTTCAATCGATGGCAAGAAACTATGAAGTTCTTTTTGATTACCATCAAATTATTCTATATTTTAGAAGATGGCTTGGAGTTAATACCCGAAGAAACTCCTACAAATAATGATGCACTTAAGAAGAAACGTGCAAAGCGAAAAGAATATAATTTTCTGCGTAGATGACACATTCTAAATGCACTATCTACTTCTGTCTACAACGTACATAGAAGCCTAGAAACAACAAAGGCGTTCTGGATAGCACCAAAAAGAATATATCGAATATTCGAAGCAAGTAACAAGAAACTCATGGTATGCAATTTTATGGATTTTAAAATGACTGAAAATAAAACCATTATTAGACAAGTTAGTGAAATATTATATATGATAAATCAACTCAAAAATGCCAAGGTTGATCTCCCTGAAATATAATTGAAATTATAATTTCTAGACTCCACATTGTTGGAATGACTAAAAGGAAAAAGTTAAACTATGCAGAAATGGGTTTATGATTTAGAGAGTTTACAGCGTCATATTCGCGTAGAAGAGGACTCTCGTAAACGAAAACTAAATGATAGTCCACAATCTAAGTTAGCGAATAATGTTGAAATAACAAATATGTTAAGTACTACGAATGAGACATAGTTTGAGAAGAAAGGTCGTCCCAAAAAAGACAAAAAGAAAAGCGCTTTTTATTTTTGTAACTAGTACGACCACTATGTTCAGGACTATCATCTACGAAAGAAACAACTAAAAACGAACGTGATCGAAGACTCACTTGTGTTGTAGTGCAAGAAGAATACTATGTTGGTTGCATAGAATATGATTGGTGGCTTGGTACCAGAGCAACCAATCATATATGCAAAGACATTAGTCTTTACAAGACCTATAAAGAAATTAATGGAGAAAGCAATCAAATTACCGAGGCAAATGATAGCGAGAGAAAAGTAAGTGGAAAAGGCACTATAGAACTTCCATTCGCCCCTATAAAAGTTCTTACTTTGGTCGATATATTTCATGAACATGATATTTATAGGAATCTGATCTTTGGATACCTTTCTAATAAAGGAGGATTCAAGATGGTGTATGAGTCTGACAAGTTAGTGTTATCCAAGAATAGCAGGTTCGTTGGACAGGAATATTCTTGTAACGACATGATTAAGTTGAATTTAATAAAGAATACTTTTGCTTATATATTATTAATTGTATTGATTTATGACATGTCAGATTAGGAAATGTTAATTATAGTTTACTTAAAAACATGAATCCGTTAAGATTAATTTCTAATTGCAATTTTGAAACTATCTTTAAATATAAAATATGCATTGAAGCAAAATACATAGAAAATCTTTTAAATCTATAGAAACAAAATCTAGTTTGCTTGACCTAGTATATAATGATCTTGGTGACTTAAAAGGTCATACAACTTATGGTGGTAATAGATATTATGTCACATTCATCGTTGATTATTCTAAATATGCTTATGTTTATCTAATGAAAAATAAAGATGAAGTTTTTGATGAGTTTAAAATTTACAAGGTTGAAATGAAAATGCAATTAGGATTTAAAATAAAAGTTTTACATTCTAATCATGATGGTGAATATATTTCAAATTATTTTGTGAACAAACTGGTTTAATTCATCAAAGTACTATTCCCTTGCACCTTAACAAAATGGAGTCGCTGAAAGGAAAACATAACATGGTAGAAATGGTTAATGCTATGCTCATTAGTTCTAATTTACCTAACACTTTATGGGATGATGATACATTTTCTTCCTGTTATATTTTAAATAGAGTTCCTTTGGAAACGAAGGATGTTTCCACTTATGAATTATGGTTTAAAAGAAAACCAAGTTATGAAGACTACAAATTTGGGGTTGCTTGGCTTATGTTAGAAAACGATATACTAAGACCAAAAATAGGAAATAGAGCATTTAAGTGTGCATTTATTGGTTATTCCTCTAGTAGTATAACTTATTGGTTCATAGCACTTGATACCTTTGAAGTAATGGAATATGTAGATGTAGAATTTTTTGAAATAAGTATATATCTCTAAATCAAACTAGTGAGAATCCATTGGTATCATCTAGTCCAAAACATACTGAAATTGATAATAACAATGATGAAGATTATATCTCTTCTCAAAATAACGAGAATATCTCGGTACATAAAGAAAATACTAAATGTAAACAAAGTAAAAGAGTGAGAATAGAAAAGGGTATGGTACTAATTTCATTATATATCTTGTAAAAGGAAGTAAGGACAAAATTCTTAATATAACTAGATATGATATGAATGTTGATGGTGATCCAAAAACTTATTCTGAAGCTATAGGTTATAGAGATGTTATTTTCTGTATAGTAGCCATCAATGGTGAAATGAATTCAATTTTGACAATTGGATTTTGACTGATTTATCTCTAGGTGCTAAACCAATACGATGTAAATGGGTATTCAAGGAAAAGTTGAGTACCATAGTCGAACTTGTGACCTCTCGCACCATAGTCGAAGCACTTAACCGCTGGGACAATGGTGCTTGTCTTCAATTCGTTGTTTGATAGCACTTGCATCCATTTATAATTTAGTTATACATGAAATGGATGTGAAAACTGATTCTCTAAATAGCGATTTAGAAGAAGAGATTTAGATGGAACAACTAGAATGCTTCATAAATCCTGGCTAAGAAAAGAAAGTTTGTAAGTGGTGAAATCTCTTTATGGCATAAAACAAGCGTCTATGCAATGGTATGACAAGTACGATAAAGCAGAATTGTTAAATGGCTTCATTGTTAATGATGTTGATAAATGCATTTATAGAAAATCATATAAAATTAGTTGTATTATAATGTGTTTGTATGTTGATGGCATGCTAATATTTAGTCCTGATATATCTTGTGTGAAAGAAACAAAGAAGGTACTATCCTCTAAATTTGATATGAAAAATCTAAGAGAGGCTGATGTGATCTTAGGGATCAAACTCGTAAGAAAAGAGGAAGAGTTGGTACTAACTTAATCTCATTACATCGAGAAGTTCCTCAAGAAGTACGTCATTACAATGACAAATTAACTCCAACTTCTTTAGATCCTGGTATTAAATTAGTGAAGAATATCGAACATACTATTTCTCAACTTGAATATTTCAGCATTATTAGAAGTCTTATGTATGTCATGCATTACACTAGACTCGACATAGCACATGTTATAAGCGTGTTGTATCGATTTATGAGTAATCTGAGTTACAAACATTAGAAAGCTATTCATGGAGTTTTAGCTTATTTAAAAAGTACCATGACTATAGTTTATCTTAAGGTTATCCTTTATTTTAGAAAGATATATAATGCAACCTGGAATTATGCAGAATTCAAATACAAGTCCATGATTATATGAATATTTACATTAGGAGGTGCTACCGTACCTTGGGTTCCGAGAAGCAGACTTGTATTTTTGATTCAACAATGTTGCATTAACAAATGCATGTAAGGAGGTTCAATGGCTTATGTGACGATCTGCCCTTCTTACTCCCAAAGATGATACTTAATACATCCTCAATATTCATGTGCTGATCATCTAAGCGTTCGAAAGACGGGTCCAAGGGTAAAGAAAATAAAAGACAAGAAAGAAACACAGATTTTTCTCTCACAACGTCAGAGTAACATATACATCATCATAGAATAGTACATATGGTTACTCCTAAATGTTACATCAAAATTACAACAAGTAATATTCCCAATAAGGATAGCAATATCAGCCTGTCCAAACTGCTAATACATAATATACAATCACGGTGAAAATATAGATAGCTACAAGATGATGATGAAAGCTCCAATTCCATAATGCTTCCCAAAATGCTTCAAAGAAACCTGACTACTTGGCTACTCATAAAAGTTTGAGTACCCAAGAGTTTAAGGGAAAGAAATAAAACTCCAGGTCAGACATGGGTCTAGTGTGAGTAAAGCGTAAGTTTAACTTTACTGAAACCTTCAAACCAAACGTATCTCGTAAGACCACGCTACACATAAATACAGATGATTTTTTACCTTACGATAACCAAACATTTCTATATAGCATCCTATGATATTATCATAATGTCTGGGTTTAAAATAAATATGGAATCATAACTGAAATTGTTACATTAACTAAATTCTAGCATAATAGGTATACAATCAAGTTCGAAGGCTCGTATTGAAAAATGGATTCCAATTATGACAAGGTAAGGGTCCACCTTCTGAATCAGTACATGTCTAGAAAAAATGTACTGGAGGCTACAACATGTTGCACCTTTGTTACTCAGGACCGGCCCTACCCTTACTGAGTAGCGTCGAATATGATCACCCCTTGGTTGCGATCAACAACCATAAAAGGGATCTTGAAGCGTAAATAGACCATAAATATCGCTCTAGATTAGGCGATGATCATACACTAATGGGAGCAACCCATATAGCCCTACTGCATGTTCCTGCTTTAGTCATTTATCGATTGTGAGACTTGAGGCTACACATTTACCTTTCCTCCTAGCAAACTATCTTGGAATGCTAACACTGCCCTCCAAGCATCCAATGCAATGATAGAATTCATCCATAAAAGTTGTTCTGGGATCGAACAAACATTCAACAATCACTATCTTCCATTTTGGAATCACCCTTAGGAAGAATAATACAGCTCCATACCATACTTCATAACGATCCATCATGCATTTATTAGTTTGGAGTGGTTCGGATAAATCATACTTATCTGAATCGGTGTCTCCAAACGAAGTGGTAATTTCTAGCTAACTCAACTCTGAAACCTTTAGAAGTATGCAACCAGTATTCGAGTCCTTATCGGGGAACTAGAATATACACAACATAGTTCCTGAGTTAAAATAGGTCAAGTTATAAATAGCGGACAATCCGCTACTTAGGGTAATTATACAGAGTTCGCATATGGATAACTGTAGGAAATGCGGATTACGTATCTTAAGGCAGAATTAACACTAGAGGGGGGGTGAATAGTCTTTAATTAATTTTATGAATCTTTTTGAAATCTTTTCAAATTAAACCCAAATAGATGCAATTCACAAACACAGAGACAATCACAGAACCAGAGACAGATGCAAATAGTAAATAAAAGCAGTAAAGGAAAGAACACACCAGAATTTTATACTGGTTCGGAGTTACCCTACATCCAGTCCCACACAATTTCTTGTGTAGATTTCTTTTCAAATATAATGTCGATATTACAACCTCAATTTCAAGGATACGAGATACACCCTCCTGTCTCCAAGTCCAGGGCAGACTCTCTTGATTCAACCAAGCTACAAGATCACCTAATTGATTTACGTGCTACAATCACACCTAATGTATTTACGGGCCACAATCATACCGTTTCCCATCACACTTTGATAGAGAGAAACTCGATACACTTCGATCATTCGACCTTTGATTACAAATGATCCTTTAACTCTAAATAGCACTGAGATCTTTGAGAGAGAGTGGCAGAGAATCAAAATAGAGACGTTTGAGTTTGATTCACTTAGGATTTCGGCAGAGTTTTGTTAAGAATGTTTGAAAATAAGAATGGAAGAGAAAGAGGAGAGAGAACAAAGAAATCTTAAGTGAAAATTCGTTGAAAACTACTGGTCTATATAGGAAAACAATGGTCATGTCCATTCGTAAAAGGTTATGACGAATAGACACTTCTTTTGAAAATTCGAATTTTAAAATCTACGGCTACCATGTTGACATGGGCGGTATAGGGATGTCGACATGCCTATGTTATTTTTGAAAATTGATTTTTCTTTAAAATGATTTCTATTCTAAAACTTGTCAAAAAAATTTCTAAACTTTGTAAACCATTTTGAATATAGTTTAAACTTATAAAAGAGTTTTAGAAAGTAATCTTAAAATATATAATCTATAATATAAAAGTAATATTAAAAATTAAGTATAGACTTCTTTAAAATATATTTTTGAGATTTAAAGCTAAAATATTAAAATCAAGAGATAGTTTAAAAAACAAGAAATGATTTTGAAATTAATATGATTAAAAATAGTTTTTGAATTAAGGCTAAAATATTTAAACCGAGAGAGAGATGTCTTTTTAAAAAGATAGTTTTGAAAAAATCTAAAAATAAGTCATTTTGAAAATTTCATGGATTCCATTCCACTAGAGAAGGTCGTGGGTTCCATCCCACTAAAGAGGTCGTGGGTTCCATCCCACTATTAAAGTGAGAAGGTGGATTCCATTCCACAATTAAAATCAGAATAAAGATTTTAGTGCTATTATGAAGTTTTAACATAAATCTGGACTCTATTACTTATCTTGATATCTTGAACTCTTAATAATCTTGATACTCATGAGTCTTCAGTCTTGATTTCTACAATCTTGAATTCGTCAGTCTTGAATCTCTATACTGTACAGTCTTCATTCTCAGTACCTGCATATATATATATATATCCTGCATATACATATATCTAGACAAAGATATTAGTATTTATATTTTATAACAAGACCAAATGTTGTTATCATCAAAATCATCATCTCAAGAACTAAAAATCTCCATATACTTAATTTAAACATGACCCATTGATAGGAATTAACTCTCCCATATCTATCACATTTCCGATATTTCGGCCTTACTCTATGCCTCGTCTAGAAATAAATTCTAGATCTCACAGACAGAGGATCAGCCTACTCATCGGCTTTAGTATTAACTATAGGATGACTTACTTCCCATAATGTGTCACCACATTAGCATTGGTTTCATATTTGTTTGAGGCTACTTAAGAGTAATCGACAAAGAAATCCCTTGATCCAAAACATTTTTGCAAAAATAAACTGTTTTAAAAACAAAACCGTTATTAAAAATAAAGCGATTTTTAATATTAAAAACCTTATCAATTAATTAAATAATAATATAAACCCTTATTAAATAATAATTAAATATTAATTAAGTTCTAATTAAGTTCTAATTAAAATCTTAATTAAATTTAACCTAATAAGTAATTAATTTACAATTAACCCCCTTTTTAAATAAATAAATAATTCTTTCTTTTCTCTTATGGCCATCCCTTCTCGTACCTTTTTGACTGTCCCGCCTTCCTCTTCTTCTGCCTTACCATCGCACGTCACCTCTCCTTCTCATACCTTTCTGTCTGTCTCGCCTTCCTCTTCTTCTACCTTACCATCGAACGTCACCTCATCTGTCCTGCCTTCCTCTTCTTCAGCCTTACCACTGACAATCACCTCCCCTGTTCCTTCACTCCCTCCCATCCCTCGTCCGCCGGACCCTCCCACCATTCCTCTGGTTGATCCTCCTTCCCTCCTTGGTCCTCCTCCCAACCCTGTTCTTGTTCCATGTCCTTCTGGGCAGTCCTATGATTCCCCCTCTCCATCTCTTCTCCCCTCCTCCTCTTCTAACATGCAATGGAACTCTTTGTTTAAATCAAAACCGCGAAATGCTGGGAATTTCTCTCTAGTGGCTTTCCCGCTTGTTTTCGAGGGTGGAGCTCTTGTTCCACCAAGGGAGGTTATTCAGGCAGGGAATGACGTTTGGGGTCATTATCTTGTAGGTTTCTTTCTTAACAAGCCATACTGTATATGGTGGTTTTGCACCATTTAAAGAGGGTTTGGAGATTGAAGGGTTCGATTAATTTTAAGTCAGATGGAAGTTTGTTCCTCTTCAATCTGTCTTCTGACAAAGACAGAAGGAAGATCATCCAGTCAGATCCAATTGTGATAAGGAACAAGTTGTTCATAGTGAAACAATGGGATTCTTCAATTGGTAATAGTGTAAGTACGATTAAATTTGTTCCTGTATGGCTAAAGTTGTCAAATATACCACTGTATTGCTAGTCACACTTGGGCATAAATTGGTTAGCAACTAGGCTAGGTAGATTCATTTGCATGGATGACTCTACAGAGAAACTAGAGAGAATCGGCTATGCCAAATGTATGGTTGAAGTGTCTGCATAGAATGAGTTGCCCGTAGCATTTACGGTGAAATTGCTAGATGGCTCGAAGCAAACTGTCAAAGTGGAATATTTGTGGAAACCACTGATTTGTGTGGATTACAAGGAATTCGGCCATGATACTCAAAGTTGTATTGTAATGAATTATAAGCAGGATAAGGAAGAAGAGGCAAAAGCAACAGAGCAAAAGGAAATGAATAATCATGAAAAAAACAACACTGGTGAGAGGAGATCTGCCACTGTGGATAAGGATAAAACTTCAAAAGGAGGGTAGAAGAAAGTTCAGGGCAAAAAAGAAAGAGTTCAAAATTTTGGGGTTAGGAACAGGAATGTGAGTTTTCTCAAAAAAGATAAGGGCAGAATAAGTTTGCTAACAAATGTTGCTGTGGATGTCTTGAGTCCTAAAGTGAATCACAAGGAAATTGCTAAAGTGCCCGAAGTAGGCTGCTCTTACACTTGTATGGATAATGTCACTATGAATGATAAGAGTGTACCCGAAGTAAGTCCTTTGAATTTAGCTTGTTTACCCGAAGAAAGTCATATGAATTTAGCTAGTTTGCCCGAAGTTGATCTGCACACAAATCCTTTTGCATGTATTCAGAGTGTTGAATCAGAAATTGATTTAATACTGAGTTAAACATAGAAATTGAGGAAGGTGAATATTGTCCTCATGATCTAGTGGATGTGGAAACTGCTCCTACTTTAGGTCCTACTCCTCAAGCAACAACTTCTTCTCTGGGAGCCACTAATATTTATGCTCGGTGCATTAATGGATTGGATGTTTACCAATCACATGCATGCATTCTAGACTCCCATGCAAAGGTGATATCAAACAACAAGGAACTGATGCCTATTGAACAAGCATTTCTTCTAAATTTAGAAAAGCATATACTTGATCTCTTTTTATCCTCAACCACCATGCATCCCCAATATGATCAACTCCCGCTGTCATCTCCTCCCAATCCTGATCCATCACCATATTCCTTCCTCGGCTCTATTCCTGGTTGAGCTTCACCACGATCTATTTCTGACAGCCCCTTATATGTAAAGTCCTCCATCTTAAATGAAAAATTGAAATCTGTTCGAAATGAGCCTCCTTCAACAAGGAGTAGGGTAAGAGTTTCTAACCCACCAATATAGTTTTTATGATAAATCAAATAGCTTCGTGGAATATTAGGGGAGCTCACAATCTTATAAAGCTTGATCATATCAAGTCTTTAATCAATGCACACAACATTAAAAAATTTGCAATATTTGAAACCAAGCTATCTCTTCCCTTGAGTCTGAAAGCTGCTAACTTTATTAATCCTGCGTGGGATGTACACCATAATTTGGCTGATGAATCTTACAGCAGGATACTTGTTGTTCATGATCTTTTATCTTTCAATCTCTGCCCCATTCTTTCTACCTCCCAAATGATTCATTTTCATGCAACTTCTCTTCCTCTTCAGCTTTCATTCTATTTAACTTTTGTTTATGCACATAATGCTGTTGCTTCTAGGCAACCTCTTCTAAATCTTATTCCTTCTCTGCGGCAAAATTCTCACCCATGGCTTGTGATGGGTGACTCCAATTGTTGTTACAATTTAAATGATAAATTGGGAGGGTTGCCTTTGATGCTATGAGATATAGCTCCTTTGAATATTTCAATTTCAGACTCTGATCTCCTCTCCATTGTCCACTTCAGTGTTGCTTTTTCCTGGAATAATAGAAGTCGATCTAGGATAGAACCTTCTCTCATATTGATCTAACCTTTCGCAATGATGCTTCTTTATCCTCGTGGCCAACCGTCTCTGCTTTCCTACCTCAACCCATATTGTCTGATCATTCACCCATTATTCTGTCTCCATCTTATCAAGCTAGTAGAGAAAAGAAAGCTTTTAAGTTTTACAATGCTTGGGTCAAAGACCCTGAATAAAATAATATAATTTCCAATGCATGGTCCATATCCTTTAATGGCAATCCTATGTTCATTTTGTGCAGGAAATTGAAGGCAACCAAGAAAGCACTAAGGAAGTGGGCTTCTAAGAAGTATGGGAATGGTTCTTTACCCTCCACTAAAATCAAAGAACAATTAAGCAAGACTCAAAAGCTTTTGGATGAAGATCCCTCTAATCCCCTTCATGCTCAGAATGAATCAATCCTCTTTCATCAACTCGATGATGCCCTTAATTCTGAAGTAAGCATGAGAAAGCAACAGTTTCATCAGAAGTGGGTGAATGATAGAGACAGGAATACTACCTTTTTTCATGCCTCGATCAAAGAAAAGCGGGCCAGGGATCGCATAACTTCTCTATGGGACACTGATGGAATTCAACTTACAACTGAAGAAGACATTGATCAGCACTTGCTTCAGGTTTTCACTGACTTGTTAAGAAATGCTGGGAACTTTGTACCTAAACTTGGTAGGCTCAACAATATCTCTTTTCCTTTAGTGAATAATTCGTTGAGAACCATGTTAGTGAAGAGGGTTTCTGATCAGGAAATTAAAGAAGCTTTTATTATCTATGAATCCAAGTTCTTGCGGAGGGCTTGATGGATTTAACATAGTTTTCTTTAAGTCTAGTTGGCATGTGATAAGTGAAGTTTTCCTTGCCGCCATTCATAATTTCTTCAGCAAGTTTAAACTTATGAGGGAAGTAAATGCAACAAATCTAGTTCTCTTTCCTAAAGTCAGACCAATCATAAATGCTTCCTCTTTAAGACCAGTTTCATGTTGTAATGTTGTTTACAAATATATATCCAAAATATTAGCTTCGAGACTTGTTTTGGTCCTTCCTAGTATCATCTCTAACAATCCAAATACCATTGTCCCAAAGTGAAACATCCTTGATAACGTAATGATGACCCATGAATTAATTAATGGGTATGGTAGAAAACGATCCTCACCTAGAGCAATGTTAAAACTTGACCTCAGTAAAGCGTATGACATCATTCATTGGTCGTCAATTGTTCGAGTTATGTCTTTAATGGGTTTCCCTAAGGTCTTTGTAGCATGGTTGTACATATGCATGTCCTCCCCCTCTTACCTCTCTGCTACAATGGGAAAACCAGTAGTCACTTCAAGGGAAAGCAAGGAGTTCGTCAGGGAGACCCAATATCATCATATATTTTCATTATTATTATGGAAGCTCTTACGTGTTTGTTGTCTTCCAAGTTTGAAAACAAGCAAATTCTATTTTATCCTAAGTGTTAGCAGCTTCAAATTTCCACTCTCTTTTTTGCTGATGATATTATGATATTCACCAAGCCAAATGATCAGTCCATGTTATGTATCCTTGAGACTCTTCATATTTATTACCATGCAACTAGTCTAAAGCTAAACTCTAATAAATCCCAGATCCTTTTCTTTGGGATAGACTTAGTTGCCAAGGATAGGTTGGTTGATCTCTCTGGTCTCCAGCCTATGGAGAATAAAATGAATTATTTAGGTCTCCCGCTTTGTACTTCGAGAGTGACTAAGGCAGACTGCCTTCTGCTATATAATAGGATTACTCTAACAATGAATGCTTGGGCTACAAGGCTGCTATCTATGGCTGGAAGGCTGGTTCTCATTAAGTCAGTTTGCTTTTCCATGATTGTTTATTGGGCTAGAACTTTCATTTCCTGAACATGATTGGAGCTGATATGCTAAGATTTCTATAAACTGGTTCTATACATAATAGGAAACTGATTCCTGTTTCTTACTCCACCCTGGAAAGGCCAATTACCAAGGGTGGGCTTGGCATCATTAACATCTTCTCTTGGAATATAGTAGCTATGAGTTCTCATTTTAATGCCTTACTTCTGAAGAAGGACAATTTATGGGTGCAGTGGAGTTGGATATATCAAATAAAGGATAAAGATTTATGGAGCATGGAAGTCTCTCGAGGATCAAGTTGGATTTGGCGTAAAATATTAGGTATGAGGAGTGATCTTCTGCCTTATTTAAAATTTTCACTTTCTACTAACAGCTTAGTGAGTTTTTGGAGGGATCCTTGGATTGGGGATGGATGTGTATTGAATAGGTTGTTGTCTCATCATGAAAAAGCTCAATCCATGATATGCAACAGTGCAAGAGCCGTTGACTATATATACAATGAAAGGTTGCATGCTCCTATGACCAGTAACCATGTTGTCAATACACTTTGGAGTAGCCTTGCTGATCTGGTTATTCATGTTGGTCAGGAGGAGGAACTATGCTGGAAGGGTAAAGCACATAGTATTGGTGCAGTTTATGATCAACTAATTCATGCTGACTCATTGCCAATGTATCATTGGGCTAAAGTGGGATGGATTTCGCATTCAACATCAAAAGATAATCTATTGTTTTGGAGGTCGTTGTGTGTTCTGCAACATGACTTCTAAAACTGTTGAGCATCTGTTTTTTGAATGTGGTTACTTATAAAATTTGTTATCTGCCTTGATGTTGAAGTATGAAATGTTTGATTTTATGGGTGAATCGATACATGACTGGATTGCAATTCGAAGGGCGACGAGGTGGAGACAGAACATATGGGATACTGTATTCTTTGTATTAAAGATATATATAAGAACAATCTGGCATGAACGAAATTCTCGATGTTTTTGCAACGAGGCTGTTGTTGCTCCGATGATATAGGTTAAGTTGATGAAGAAATTGATAATGGGATACACCACAGCAGGCATGTTTTCTCTCCATATCAACTTGACTATTGGAGATGATAGCATGTGATCTAGTTCTGGTCTTGCAATTGTGGTCGTGTGCGGTGTTGTGCATGCTTCTATGCAGTCTGTGCATGTTTGCAGCTTTGTTTTGCATGTTTCTTTTGTGTTTTTCTTTCCTTCATCTCATTGTGCCCTCTGTGTGTAGTCTGCTTGTTTTTTTACTTCCCTTGTCTCCGTGACATAGAGCATGTTCTATGTTGCTTTTTATTTTCTTTTCTTTGCAATAAATCTGGTAGGGGTCCAGTCAACTTCGCGAGCTTTTCCAAAATAAATTAATAATTAATAATTAATCTTTAATAATTAATTAAATAATAATCAATTCCTAATTTATAATTAAATAATTAACCTTTAAATTAATTAAATAATTATAATTAACTTACTTGATTAACACTTAAGTACTAATTATCTTTGTTAACTAATGATTTAGTACTAATTACCTTACTTAATTACTTAATTAAATAATCATTAATTAATTAAATAAATAGATAATTAAATAATTACTTTTTATTGCCTAATATATGTTTGAAACCTCTTTTCAACAGGATACATAAGTGAAAACAAATTTGATTTCAAAAAGAGATCGATTCCACGAACTACATCCATAGAGACTGTCGCTATATGACCCGTAAATTTCAAACATAAATTTTTTGCTTTCTAAGTCTTCTTAAAACTTTAACCGTTGGAAAAACTTCACTACTTGTAAAATATAAAGTTATGTTCTTGGAACTAAACAAGTTTAAAACTTGAAAATAATTTGAAACTTAAAACCAAATATCATGGATTTTACACAAGGGATTCTATGTCGTTTAAACTAGTAAAGGTGCCAACTTTCTTAACATACAATCATGTATTAATGTACATAACATACAAAATCACATCACAACCACAAACATAAGCAAAGATCTCAACTTTTTAACTAATATGAACATTTGACTTCATTTCAAGTCTAATTCCAAATCATGGTACACAAGCACATATAAATTATACCCAAACATCATTATAATCCAAGCACTTATACATACATACATACATACATACAAACCAAAATTATTTTTACCCAAATAAACATCATATTAGCAACCAAGTGAAGCAATGGTATATGTTTTAAAACTTAGTCAAAAGGCGAGAATTTTACTCATCAAAAGTTGACTAAATCAAGCTAACTTCTACTAGAACTCGAATATGACCTAAGTCTTCGCTTCGCCTTTAGAAATCGAAGTCTTTATGGGCTTTAGGGTGGAAAAGTATTCGGCCTAGGGGGGATTAGTTCTTGTTCAAGATGGATATAAGGCGATTAGGGCTAGTTTTGTGAAGGAGGAGTGTTGAAATTGGAGAAGGAAGTTTTAAACAAGGATTTATGAATTTTAAAAGTAAAAAGAACTAAGGTTTTTAAACTTAAGAATTTTCTTTGGAAGCCATTAAAGTGTACATGAAAACTTAGAGGAGCTTTGGAAAGTGAGATGAAATGATAAAAATGAGAAAAAATAATATGAAAATTGGTTTTTATGTAATATGAAATAACTAAATTACTAAATTATCCTTAAGTACACGACCTCCACTCCATGTTTATGACATCACAACCCTTGTCCCTTATCATTGCTCATGTGAATCTTGCCCGCTCCCCTTTATTTAATGAGCCATCATTCATTTTAAACTAGTGTACTTTGAGTTTGCTAATGACATGATAAGTTATGACAACTTTTATTTTCATTTTATTTGTTTTTTTTAATTTATATAATATGTCACATCATATCCTATTATATTTCTTAAGCAAACACACACACACACAGATATATATATATATATATATATATATATTACAAAATCCTAACTTATTTATAAATGAGTGAATATGTTAACTCAAATGTGCACAATTTTTTCCGGTAATTTTTACCGAAAAGTCAAAAATTTGGAAAACAATTTTTATTCACGTTTTCTATTTTTCTTTGAACTGATTATTTTTGTAAATAAATTTTGAAAATTATTTCACCATCATTATTTGTTATTAAATGATTTTTATTTTGAATTATAAAACCCATTAATTAATTATTGAAAATATATTAAATATATATATTTATAGTGATTAAATTCTAGATTGTTACACTCTTCCGCCTTTAAAAGAATTTCGTTCCTAAATTAGCAAACAATGAGATAACTCAAAAGGCTATATATTATATATCATAAAATCCATACAAAAGACATACACTAAGCATTTATTACACAAACCGTGCATACACAATATATACAAACAAACAACTATTCTAACATCAACTCATGATAGGCTTCTCTCGTATGATCTACAGTCTCCCAAGTACAATATGTAGGATCATCACTCTACTGAATCTTAACTAATTTCACCACCTTATTATGCAACCTCTTCTCATCCCGATACACAATATGAACTTACTGTCTAATCACCGTCAAGTTCGGTTCTATCTACAAATCCTCTTGAATTGATGGCTCCATAATTAGCATTAGGTCATGAATATACTTTCTCAAATAGGGCACATGGAAAACATTATGGACCCCCGATAACCTTTACAGCAACTCAATTCTGTGGGCAAGCGGTCTAATCTTCTTAATAACTTTAAAAGGTCCAATATACCTGGGTGCCAACTTCCTAGCCCTTTCGAATCAAACAACTCCTCTGATAGGGGAAATCATCACAAATACAGAGTCTCCGACTTTAAATTCCAAATCTCTTCTCCTCTTATTGACATAACTCTTTTGTCGATCATGAGATTCTATCATCCTTCTCTTGATCACCGCAACCTTTTCTGTAGCTTCCCGAATCATATTCGGTCCAAGTACTAGTCGATCTCCTGTCTCAATCCAACATGCCAGTGACTTACATGGACGTCCATAGAGAGCTTCGTAGGGTGTCATGCTAATGCTCGCTTGATAACTATTGTCGTAGAAGAATTCCACTAAGTGAAGATGATCATCCCACAATCCTTCAAAATCCAGAATACATGCCCTCAGAGGATCTTCTAAGATCCAGTTTACCCTTTCCATTTGCCCATCCTTTTAGGGGTGGTATGATGTGCTAAAGCTTAGATTTAATCCTAAAGATACTTGCAACGCCTCCCAAAATAGACTAGTAAAGATGGGATCTTGATCACTTACAATGCTTACTGGGACCCATGCAATCATACAATCTCCCTCACATCAATTTGTGCTAAAAAGCTGCAGTTTTTTTGTCTTTACCGGAATAAAATGAGCACTCTTCGTTAGCCGATATACAATGACTCACACACATTCATTCCCTTTTCCGGTTCTGGGTAAACCATCAATAAAATCCATTGATATCATCTCCCCTTTACAATTTGAGATTTCCAAGGGTTGAAGTAAGCCAGCCATCTTTTGGTGATCACCTTTTGTCTACTAACAGATCAAACATCTGTTGACATATATTGAGACATCCCTCTTCATCTCTTTCCACCAAAACACCCACTTCATATCTCGATGCATCTTAGGAACATCTGAATGGATATTCAATTTGGATCAAGACATTCTGATAAATGTTCTTGTCTAAGGCCATCAGAATTAGGGACACAAATCCTCCCATTCATACGCAAAATGCCTTGGTTATCCATCTTAAAACTTGCACATTGCCCTTCCTTAACATTCTTGATGATCTTCATCAGAAATGTCCAAACTTTTGAAAATATTCTCACATGACTGTATCCAAGCTTATACTTCAGTAATGGATTCTTTACCCTTAAAAGGTTTTACTCATAGATTTGTGAAATCCTTACACAGAGCCGTGAAGTTTACTTGAGGTTGCACTAGGACCGCTTCTTCCATTATTCCAACCCTTCTAACATTCGGGGTTCTACCATTTGCGGTTGTTGTGCTATTGTTTCCCCTTTCTTACTCATTCTTACTACCTGAATAAAGTAAGATATCTTTAGAATTCATAGGCGAGATCATCATAGGGGAAAAGAGCACAAACCAAACATAAAAATGCCGATCAAAATAACATGGAAATGCACTCTCAAAAACTGAACTCGTTCTAGGGTGCTACTAACGCTCTCTCTAATGAGTTGACCCCAACCAAGACTTGGGTATTCGCTCAACCTAATACGCCAAGTGTGACGATCTGCCTTTCTTACACCCCAAAGACTACACTTAATACATCCTCGGTATTCATGTGTCGATCATCTAAGTGGCCAAAAGACTGGTCGTGGGGTAAGGAAAATAAAAGACAAGCAACAAACGTTGATTTTTTATCACAACGTCAGAGTTATATATATATATATATATATATATCAACATGGAATAATACATATGGTTACTCTTAAATGTTACATCAAAGTTACAACAAGTACTATTCCCAACAAGGACAGCTGTATCAGCCTGCCCAAACTGCTAATACATAATATATGGCCAAAGTGGAAATATTGACAACCACAAGATGATGATGAAAGCTCCAACTCCACACTGCTTCCCAAAATGCTCTAAAGAAACCTGACCACTTGGCTACTCATAAAAATTTAAGTACCCAAGAGTTTAAGAGAAAGAAATGAAACTCCGAGTCAAACATGGGTCTGGTGTGAGTAAAGCATAAGTTTAACTTTACAAAATCCTTCAAATCAAAGGCATCTCGTAAGACCACGCCACCATATAAACACGGAAGGGTTTTTACCTTACAATAACCAAACGTTTCTGTTTAAAATCCTCTAACATTATCATAATGTCTAGGTTTAAAATAAATATGGAAACATAGTCAAAATTGTTACATTGATTAAATTCTGGCATAATAGGTATATAATCAAGTCCGAAGGCTCATATTGGAAAATGGATTCTATGACAAGGTACCTTTTAAATCAGTACAACTCTAGATAAAATGTACTGAAGACTACAATACGTTGCACCTCTGCTACTCAAGACAGGGTCTACCCCTTATTGGGTAGCGTCGAATATGGTCACCCCTGGGTAGCGATCAACAACCATGAAAGGGATCCCGAAGCGTACATAAACCATAGATATCACTCTAGATTAGGGGATGATCATACCCTAATGGGAGCGCCCCACATAGCCCTGCCGCATGTCCCTGCTTTAGTCATTTACCGGTTGTGAGCCTTGAGGCTATGCATTTACCTTTCCTTCTATCAGACCTTCTTGGAATGCTAATGCTGCCCTCCAAGCATCCAATGCAATGATAGATTTCATCCATACAAGTTGATCCGGGATCAAACAAACATTCAACAATTACTATCTTCCATTTTAGAGTCACCCTTGAGAAGAATAGTACAACTCCATAACATACTTCATAACAATCCATCGTGAACGTTATTAGTTTGGAATGGTTCCGATAAATTATACTTATCCGAAGCCAGTGTCTCCAAACTAAGAGGTAATTTCCGGCTAACTCAATTCTGATTCCTTTGGCAGTATGCAATCAGCATTCGAGTCCTTACCGGGGAACTTAAATATACACAACATTCTTCCTGAGTTAAAACAGGTCAATTATAAATAGTGGATAATCCACTACTTATGGTAATTATACATAACCATGTACTTAATTTAAACATGACCCATTTATAGGAATTAACCCTCCCATGTCTGTCACGTTTTGGATATTTCAGCCTTACTCTATCACTCGCCTAAAAATAAGTTCAAGATCTCACAGATAGAGGATCAGCCTACTCATTGGCTTTAGTGCTAATTATGGGATGACTTACTTCCCATAATGTGTCATCACATTAGCATTAGTTTCATATTTGTTTGAGGTTACTTAGGGTAATCAATAAAGAAACCCCATGATCCAATACATTTTTGCAAAAAGAAAACTGTTTTAAAAACAAAATCGATATTAGAAATAAAGCAATTTTTATAATTAAAATCCTTATTAATTAATTAAATAATAATTTAAACCCTTATTAAATAATAATTAAATCTTAATTAAGTCCTAATTAAAATCTTAATTAAATTTAACTTATTCAGTAATTGATTAATAATTAACCCCATTTTAAATAATTAATTAATTAATAATTAATCTTTAATAAATAATTAAAAAATAATTAATTCCTAATTAATAATTAAATAATAATTAACCTTTAAATTAATTAACTAATTATAATTCACTTACTTGATTAAGACTTAAGTATTAATTACCTTTGTTAACTAATGATTAAGTACTAATTACCTTACTTACTTAATTAAACAATCATTAAATAAATAATTAAATAAATAATTACTTTTATTACTTAATATATGTTTGAAAACTTTTTCAAAAGGATATTTAAGTGAAAACAAATTTGATTTCAAAAAGAGTTCTATTCTACGAACTACATCCATAGCAACTATCGCTATATGACCCGTAAATTTCAGACTTGAAATTTTTGCTTTCTAAGTCTTCTTAAGACTTTAACTCTTGGAAAAGCTTTACTACTTGTAAAACATAAGGGTATGTTCTTGGAACTGAACAAGTTTAAAACTTGAAAATAATTTGAAACTTAAAACCAAAGATCATGGATTTTACACAAGGGATTCTATGTCGCTTAAACTAGTAAATGTGCTAATTTTCTTAACATACAATCATGTATTCTTGTTCACAACATACAAAATCTCATCACAAACACAAGCATAAGAAAAGATCTCAACTTTCTAACTAAGATAAACATTAGACTTCATTTCAAGTCTACATGGCATACAAGCACATATAAATTATACCCAACATCATTATAATCCAAGCACTTATACATACATACAAACCAACTTTATTTTCACCCAAACAAACCTCATATTTACAACCAAGTCAAGCAATGATATATGTTTTAAAACTTAGTAAAAAGGCGAGAACTTTACTCACCAAAAGTTGACTTAGTCAAGCTAACTTCTACTAAAACTCGAATATGACTTAAGTCTTCTCTTTGCCTTTAGAAAATGAAGACTTTGTGGCTTTGGGGTCTAAAAGTGTTCGGCCTAGAGGGTATTAGTTCTCGACCAAGATGGGTATGGGGTGATGAGGGCTAGTTTTGTGAAGGAGGAGCGTTGAAATGGAAGAAGGAAGCTTTAAACAAGGATTTATGAATTTTAAAAGTGAAAAGAACTAAGGTTTTTAAACTTAAGAATTTTCTTTGGAAGCCATTAAAGCGTACATAGAAACTTAGAGGAGTTTTAGAAAGTGAGAGTGAAATGATAAAAATGAGAAAAAAAAATGAAAATTGGTTTTTATGTAACATGAAATACCTAAATTACTAAATTATCCTTAAGTACATGACTCCACTCCATGTTTGCCATATCACAACCCTTGTCACCCCATCATTGCTCATGTGAATCTTTCTCTTCCCCTTTATTTGATGAGCAACATTCATTTAAAACTAGTGTACTTTATGTTTGCTATTGACATGATAAGTTATGACAACTTTTATTTCCATTTTAATTTGTTTTTCTTAAATTTACATAATATGCCACATCATATCCTATTATATTTCTTAAGTGTGTGTGTGTGTGTGTCTATATATATATATATATTACAAAATCCTAACTTATTTATAAATGCGTGAATATGTTAACTCAAATGCGCACAATGTTTTCCGACAACTTTTAAACATCGAAAAGTCAAAAATTCGGAAAATGATTTTCGATCACATTTTCCATTTTTCTTTGAACTAATTATTTTTGTAAATAAATTTTGATAACTACCATCATTAGTTATTATTTAAGAGATTTTTATTTTGAGCTGTAAAACTGATTAAATAATTATTAAAAACATATTTAAATATCCATTTAAGTGATTAAATTCTAGGTTGTTACAGCTTAGGATTCTTTTGATAGAAATTCCTCTATGGAAAAAATCATCTCCTGCAGTCATGAGTAATTGTGATAATCAAGCTCTGATTTATACTGTTTCTGATAAAACATATAATGGAAAATCTAAACATGCAAGTCTTAGACATTAGACGGTAAGACAAGTACTCAAAAGAGAAGTAATTATAGTCGATTACATAGAAACGAAGAAAATTTTGGCTGATCCACTAACAAAAAGTCTTCCAAAGACAATTGTTTCTATAATTTAAAAAGAGATGGGACCAAGTTCTGCGAATGAAGGTTGATCATCCTTAACAGAAACTCACCTATGTTTTGAAATGAACGAACAAGGTTCAACGGTGACAAACTAGTCAAGAGAAGATTATGGAACATTAAAACAAATTATCCATTTATGACTTAGTGTTGGATTCTACATGAACTAGGATGGATGAAAATCCTTAATAAGTCTAGATAACGAACAAAGTGTATCACAAAAACACCTTAAAAGACTTACCAATACAAGCATGGGAATCGGGTCATTTTCTAAGAAAGTAAGACGGCTTTCTAAAGTAGACTCATGAACTTAGGATTTAAGCACATAGTCATTAATGTGTTAAGAATACAAAACACCCTATTTAAGAAAAATCAATATGTATGACTATTCTGGTTCTATCGTAAGGGTACTTGGTTCAACATTGTTTACCAAAGACCTCGATAGGATTTTGAAGGGATTGCACTAAGTAAAAATTCAAATCCAAAAGACACCTCCCATTTATATATTGGTTTTCATGATAACGCAAATTCTTCATCTTTGAACTACGTCGGCTTGATCCCACTTGAGTACGTAGGCAGTCACAGAAATGATGCAGCCATTCCTTTTATTTATTTTATTTTGAAGATAGAATGTTGAATATTTTCAAAAAGAAAACGGGTTCGTGCGAGAAAAAAACTTTAATGGACATATTTTTAAAACTAAAAATTATTGACATTGGAATATGGCTATTGGAATGAACAGTTATGACTGTTGGAATATAGCCGTTGGAGTGAATGATAATGGCCATTGGAATGAACGGATATGACTTGTAACAGACTAACTATTCATTGCCTATATAAAGGCCTAACCGAATTCATTTCTAATCACAAAATTTCTTATTCTTCTTCATCATTTCTAATCACAAAATTTCTTATTCTTCTTCTTTATTTCTATTCACCACCATTGCATCATCAGATTCTGAATAAAAGATTTTGAATAAAAGAGTATTCTTAGTCGGATCAAAGTAGTACAAATTTTGAATCCGATTGCACTATTAAATGGCTTCATTGAATCCTGAAGTCAATAATCCTATAACTCGTTTGTACTGTAAGGGTTGAATAATTGTCTAAAAGAATCTTCTACAAAGATTCATGAAGTCAGAAGTACAGTACACATCATCATCATATTTGAACCAAAAACTATTTACAACATTTATAACTAAAAACAAAACATAAAAATGTTTAATGGTAGCTAAGAGAAAAGAAAAAGGACGAAGAAGAGAAAGATCGACTCAACCCTTCACAACCTAATCTCTTCATAGACTTGGTGACTAATATAACAACCATATGTGTTTTATGACTTGTATAAAGTATTATCAGATGTAAAAATGATGATAATAATGTTTTTGGACATATTACCTTGTTATGTTATTTATGAGTAGATATGATTAAATACAGTTGAAATAGAGAATTTTTTAGGTTAAACTTTTATATTAATATATAAATTTTATATGAGATATATAGTCATATTTCAAAGGCGGGTTTCAATATTAGAATCCTTCCATGCGAATATTATGAATTTTTAATGGCTAAAAATTGTAATTTTGGTATTAAATAATTCGAAATAATCATTAGAATTAATTTATATATTTGGAAATTTTTATATGATATAAGGAAAATCATTTATGAATTCTTATTTGAATTTTATCATTTTTGGATGTAAAATGAATAATGGGTGAGTTATTGATTGGATATATAATTAAGGGAAATTAAGGGAATTATGAGTTGATTAATAAAAGTAATTAACATTTTGAATTAAAACCACTAAAATTTCCATAAAGAAACTAAAAATAAACTTTTCCTTCAATAGTAAAATGACAAAGGTGCTTGATTAGGTAAAAAGAATGTTAAAAACAGTAATAAATCAGTTTTGCAATTAATTACGAAACTTATAAATCTCAGCTCTTTAATTCGATTTCTATAATTTTGATATCAATGGAAATGTCGTGATATCAACATTCCAACCAACTAAATAATGTAGCATTTCGAGAAAGAGTATGGTTATTTGAAGCATTTGAAGATAAAATGACAAAAATATAGAGTAAGCTAATATTTGAAAAAAAATCGAAGTGTTGGCTAAAAACATTTTTGGTTATGATTTCGATAGCTTCTAACTCCAACATGGCTAAGCTTCAATCTTTGAAAATATTAAAGTGTAAATTAGACAACTCTATCTTTCAAATGCTTTTGGTTTCACCTCAATCGGAGTTCGGAGCTAAGAGATATGATGTGTCGAAGTTGGAACACAATTATAATGTGATGCCCCACCTCTATACTCACGCTAGCCAAGGACACTACGGGGTAGTGCCGTCGACTAACACGAAGAATAAGGCTGTTGAGGGGCGACCATTTGTGTAATTGCTTTGTGCGAGTATCGATATGTCCGAAAATATAACTTACATTTCGTTTCAAGAGGAAATCCGACATATCAAATACAAACACAAAGCTACCACACAGTGGCTAAGTGGTCTTCGGAAACAAATATAGAAATAAAAATAACACAAATCAGTCATAGATATGCATATCACAAAGGCGGAATAAGATATGAATATAACACATGAAAGTGTACATCAAAGTAGTGGTCATAGAATGTCCACTACATCACAACAGAATAGATACAAGTGCTAGACAAAAGATTAAGTATACAACAAGGAGTCTCCATCTCAAATGTATACTAACAAAAACTACAATGCTAAAGTAGTTAGCCAAAAGTCAGATAATTGTCCTAGATGAGGAGTCAAGCAGAAGCACTTGTAACATCTCGGTCCGACCCGAGTATTATTTAAGAAGAAAATAATAAACGGATCAGTCTAGCTATAAATATCAGGTAAAATGAGATAGGATAAGAGGTATGATCCAAAACGTATGATAACAAGGAAATGCCATACTATGTCAAGTATACATCAAATAACAACAAAAATCATACAATAACTCAAATCATCTCAAGGCACCAAAAAGAATCACATTCTTTAAATAATTCACCAAAACACAAATATTGACAAAACATATCAATGCCAATCCATGAAAATAAGTGAAACACAAATTCTAGAAATCACAACGAGAAATCCAGAAATCACAAAAGGGGGAAGGCCTATCACAAACGGGAGTATGAAAACTCACCAATACGTGTATCACAAACGGAACGCTATTCCATGGTCGCTAACCATAAACCGAACATCGACGCACCTAGAAAGATTCGCCCCATGCACAGTCAAACATCGACGCACCTGAAAAGATACGCCCCATGTATAAACTAACATCGATGCACCTAAAAAGATACACCCCATGCCTAGTCGAACATCAATGCACCTAAAAAGATACACCCCATGCATAAACTAACATCGATGCACCTAAAAAGATACACCCTATGCCTAGTCGAACATCGATGCACCTAAAAAGATACACCCCATGCACCGACTTAATGAGCCGATTGCTCCACGAACGGTCCAAAGACCATGGGTCGCTAGCCCATAAAAATGAGACGAAGCTCAAAAGAACGGGGTATAGTCCCCCACGCGGACAAAGAGACATCGCACATCGCTAGTCTAAATCATAAAATGATCATCATCTATCATCAAGAAGTGTCGATTACACTAAGCTAGTAAATATAAGAGTTTAGCTTCATGTCCCATAACCACTAGCTTAACTAAAATATTTACGAACAGATTGTAGATTTCCACTCAAAAATTGTCACAAGAGTTCAATCGAACAAGTCCAAGAATTAACCGACGAAGTAAACGCAAGCATTTCATACCACTTGTTTTGCTAAGCCATTTAATTAGATTTTCTCATACGAATGAGGTAAAGGTTTGTATATACTAATTGATTAGAAAATGGTTTTATAAACGAGCTTTGTATTAAAAATAGAGTTTGAAATCATCTTTGTAAAGGAGTTGAATATTTACTACTAGTATAAAAACCTTTGTATTTTAAAGTGACAAATCACAGAAATGATTGTAGAAATAATCAATCATCAAAAATTCACATACGAAGACGTGAATCAAATCCAAAGAAATCGATACCGAATCCATCAAAATGGATACTCTCAAAAGTCCCGAAAAAGAAGTCATCAAAGTCAATAATAGATGATAACAATAAATTGGACAATCACGAATCGGTAAAAATTGGAATCCCACACAAAATAGGCAAATTGGGCTGAGACAAGCAGATTCAGACGTCTGAATTGTACATTTTAGACGTCTGAAACTAGTGTTCAGACAATACTTTGCCTAGGCTAAAAATGGCCAAATCATATCAGAAGCAATTGGATGAGAGATGATAGCTAGGGGTTTATGCCTAACGACTACCCAATCTTAGAGACTCACCAATACACTCCAACCATCATGTCCAAACAACCATATAAGAATTTTGATAAATTTCGAATTCAAAACACCATAATTGGAATGTTTACCAAATCAATTCAAATGGAAAGCAATGAACATAAATAAGTGTTAGGAATTCATACCTAACATCAAAGATAGATATAGACTTAGATGCGAGATAAAAATCTCACCTTTAAACCCAAAGACTATGAAGGAGAAGCTTGAAAGCAAAGGAAGATCAACTACTCTTCAACTTCAACTCTAGAAGCTTGAATCCAAGCTTAAAAGAAGAACATTTCCTAAGTTAGGTTTAGGAAATTTCTAAAATTAAAGAGAGAATGAGTTGGAGAAGAAGAAGGAGATGCTCACCTAAGCTTCTCTTTGAATTTAGGAGCTAGAACTTGAATTTGCAAAGAAGATTAGGGCTTAGGAATTCTAATTCTTTTTCTCTTCCCCCATTTTTCCAAAGCTTGAGTGTTAGGAAATATTATGAAGGAGTGAAGAGGAGTAGAGTGGAGTTGGGTTGATATGTTGGGTTAATGGGTTGAAACCCAAAGCCCTAATTGAAAATCTCAAAATTTTACCCAACTCAAAACATATCGATGTTTATACTTAAAAAAATTGCAAACACCATTTTGAACTCAATGGAATTGGTCTCGAGTCCAAATTGTTGAATCTCAACTTCATTCTTGATTCAGACGTCTGAAATGTCTAAACTAGACGTCTGAATATGGAAAAATAAGAGTTCTCAGACTTCATTCAGACGTCTGAAATAGATGATTCAGACGTCTGAATCTGGAAAAATAAATGTTGTCTTAGAAAAATATTCAGATGTCTGACTCGAGGATTTCAAACGTCTGAAAATGGCTATTTTAGCCTGTTTTCTTTCTAGATCGATTCGAACACTTTCAGACCTCTGAATTAGTCATTTCAGACGTCTGAATTTCTGGAAAAATGTGTTTTCAAATAGGCACTTCCAAATAGCACTATCCACATAGATTTTCACTAATTCGACTGTTCTTCAACGAATAGTGACTTTTTCGGACTAAAATCCGACTAACGATGGTATATTTAAATTAAATATTTAAATATACGTATCGTAAAATATGCGGGTTGTTACAGACTTCCCTCCTTAAAGAAATTGCATCCACGCAATAATTAAGAGGAGAAATAAAAAGTAACAACCATAAAAGCATATCAACACAAACAGAAGAAAATTTGAAATAAGTAGTTCACCATAAAGAGCACGAAAGAGTAAGTCCGGATGTGTATGCTCGATGAATTCTCAAGATTTCCAAGAGCAATCCTTAGGATTTGAGGACCATTGAACTTTCACAAGAAGAACATCTTTTTTTCGAAGGCGTTCAACCTCCGAAGCAATGATACGAATAGAATGTTGCTCATAAGTCAAATTTGGTGAAACTTCAATTTCTTCAATTACACCGGGCTCAAGGATAAAATTCAGAATCCCTAAGGTATATCCGTAGTAAAGAGACGTGGAAAACGTCATAAATAGCAAAAGAATTGAGCCGGTAATAAAAAGCGATAAGCCACATAACCAATGCGTTCGGTGATGGAAAATGGACTAACATATCGAGGTGATATCTTTCCCAATCGACTGAAACGCACAACACCCATCATAGGTGAAATACAAAAGAACACCAATACAAGATTGGAAGCTTACTATAGGAAGAAAACTCAACAAGAGACGTATGATCTTCCTAACTTCCACCGAAATCAAGAACACATGCGAGAAAGAGATCTTCAAGGGTTTGATTCACACGCTCGGTTGGCCATCGGATTGAGAACGATAAGCAGTGCAAAAATTAAGCTTTGTTCCCAAAGCTTTTGAAGACCTCACAAAAATCCACTAGAAAAATAATGGATCACGATTGCTAACAATAGAAGTAGGAACTCCATGCAATATAACAGGACATAGAGTTCTGCCAAAAGAGGTATAGTCCAAAAGAGAAGGACGAGCCTCAAGGCTACACAAAACAAGAGATGAACATGAATGGAATTTACGATCTCGAACCTCATAATTGGTTAAAGTCTCGAGATTATTCCATTTGGATATCATCATAGAAACAACTGTTTGCTGCTCACGGCTTAAGGGAATTGACAACATGATTTCTCTTTTCGGAAATATAAAAATATCAAGATCATAAATGCAAGGAACTCGAGCCAACTTTGTTGACGCAAGTTAAGTTCCTTTTGAGAAAATAAATACTTTAAATATTTATGATCGGTATAGAGAACAAATTTTCTCTCCCAAAAGACAATGACGCCAAATTCTAAGTGGGAAAACAATAGCCGCAAGCACCAGATCATGAATGGCATATCTAGTCTCGACAAGCTTTAATTGTCAAGAAGCAAATGCGATAACACATTCCCTTTGCAAGAGAATGATACCAAAACCAATACGACTAGTATCGGTACAAAAAATAAAGTCTTGGTTCCCTTCGGGAATCGCAAGAATAAAAGCATCAGAAAAGAGTTCTTTTAATTGATCCTCTTTCCCGAAAAGCTAAGACATTCAAAATTATAATTAATATTTATGTAATCATCTTTTTAGAAAAATTTACTTTTTACAAGTCAATTTATTGTGTCTGACTGTCTCATCATAGCGTTTAGGAGATTCCTATCGATAACGTTAATCAAGCGCATCGACCAGAATTCTTAAAGCACTCAATGGGCAAAACAACACAAAATCATCTTATATATGATAACATGTCTCTTATAAAATTTACAAATATTCTTTGCTCGTTTTAAGAATAAAATCCAATCATACTTATAAATATCTTATTAAAAAGATTTGCAAATTTTAAATTTTTGTTTTCATCCATAATCAATAAATACAAGGATAAACTCATTGAGACATTAGTAGAATACTCGATTCATAAGATGGATGAAATAAGGTAGAAGGTCCGTCAAACCGAATGACATAACGAACCACTCACAAGAATCGCAACGAGTGCGGAATGCGGTAAGTGGAATACTACCCTCCGTAACTCGTAGTTGATAAAAACTGGTGGCAAGGTCAAGCTGAAAAGACCTTAGCGCCACACAAAAGATTGCTTAGGTGGTAATCCTAAGACAAACTCAAATATACCGGAAAATTCACAAACTACTTGAATGAGAGAAATAATACTTCCCTCATCAAGTGGGTTTAAAGAATTAAAATGATATCACCGAATTTGGAAATCAAAATCATTAAGAACAAAAGAAATTTTTTTAACAGATTGAAGATGTCGAAGATAAATAGTCCACTCGGGACACGAGATATGGGCTTCATAAAGATCAAGCCAATCCTTTCCCAAAAAAAAACAAAATCAATTTTGATGCCTAAGTATGCAAATCGGCTCGAAAAGAATAACCACATAAAATAATATCGACATTTTTACAAAGCAAACTGAGTGTTGCGGATCCACCAATCGGATTTGCAATTCTCAATGAAGTCATCAAGCCCATAATATTTAAAGAAAAAGTATCAACAAATTCTTTTGACATAAAAGAAGGAGATGAACCCGTATCAAAAGAGTTCGAATAGGAAAATCACGAAACAAAATAATGCCATCAAGGATAGAAGGAGAAATACCTTGACCAAGAGAAGTGTCACTAAGGGCTTGAACAACATTTAGCTTTCCCTCTCTCCTACTTTGAAGTTTGGGACATGAAAATAAAAGATGACCCACCCTCTTGCAATAGCGACAAGAAAAGGGTTTTGGACACTCAATCCCATAGTGGTCTATAGAACCACAACTGTAGCATTGTCCACGATTAGAGGTAGGAGTATTTGCTACCGAAATTGCCTACCTCCCTTTCTTGTTGGGATTAGGGCTTTTGAACTTAATATGCCTCTTCTGGTTGATGTTGGAGTTTTGTTTGTCATCCATAACTTCAGCATCACTTTCTTTATCGGCCTCTTCAAGTTGAAGAGTGATATCTACAAGCTGATCGAAAGGAACTTCTAGTTTCAGAGGCAAAACCTTTTCGGGGTTCTTACTCAAAGCACAGATAAACCTTTGATTCTTTACAAGATCCAAAAGTTGTTGAGCAGTCATGAATACACCATCCAGAGAAGGACTACTGGATTGACCAACGCTGGGACTGCCAGATCTAACCATCTCTTCTTCTTTAAGAAGGAAAGAAAAAAGAAAGAAGAAGAAAAAGGTTATTCTCAGAATAAATATCAAACCAACTTGATTGATAAAACAAGGCATCATAAAAAGAAATAGGATAGAACGGTACGAAGACTCGAATTAAATCCTATGGCACGATTCCTAAGAAAGACTTAGGACAATGATCCTTGCTAGATTATTCTACATTGTTCCGAAGTTTCGTTCTGATACCATGCTGTGACCCCCACCTCTATACTCACGCTAGCCAAGGACACTACGGGGTAGTGCCGTCGACTAACACGAAGAATAAGGCTGTTGAGGGGCGACCATCTGTGTAATTGCTTTGTGCGAGTACCGATATGTCCGAAAATATAACTTACATTTCGTTTCAAGAGGAAATCCGACATATCAAATACAAACACAAAGCTACCACACAGTGGCTAAGTGGTCTTCGGAAACAAATATAGAAATAAAAATAACACAAATCAGTCATAGATATGCATATCACAAAGGCGGAATAAGATATGAATATAACACATGAAAGTGTACATCAAAGTAGTGGTCATAGAATGTCCACTACATCACAACAGAATAGATACAAGTGCTAGACAAAAGATTAAGTATACAACAAGGAGTCTCCATCTCAAATGTATACTAACAAAAACTACAATGCTAAAGTAGTTAGCCAAAAGTCAGATAATTGTCCTAGATGAGGAGTCAAGCAGAAGCACTTGTAACATCTTGGTCTGACCCGAGTATTATTTAAGAAGAAAATAATAAACGGATCAGTCTAGCTATAAATATCAGGTAAAATGAGATAGGATAAGAGGTATGACCCAAAACGTATGATAACAAGGAAATGCCATACTATGTCAAGTATACATCAAATAACAACAAAAATCATACAATAACTCAAATCATCTCAAGGCACCAAAAAGAATCACATTCTTTAAATAATTCACCAAAACACAAATATTAACAAAACATATCAATGCCAATCCACGAAAATAGGCGAAACACAAATTCTAGAAATCACAACGAGAAATCCAGAAATCACAAAAGGGGGAAGGCCTATCACAAACGGGAGTATGAAAACTCACCAACACGTGTATCACATACGGAACGCTATTCCATGGTCGCTAACCATAAATCGAACATCGACGCACCTAGAAAGATACGCCCCATGCACAGTCGAACATCGATGCACCTGAAAAGATACGCCCCATGTATTAACTAACATCGATGCACCTAAAAAGATACATCCCATGCCTAGTCGAACATCGATGCACCTAAAAAGATACACCCCATGCATAAACTAACATCGATGCACCTAAAAAGATACACCCCATGCCTAGTCGAACATCGATGCACCTAAAAAGATACACCCCATGCACCGACTTAATGAGCCGATTGCTCCACGAACTGTCCAAAGAACATGGGTTGCTAGCCCATAAAAATGAAACGAAGCTCAAAAGAATGGGGTATAGTCCCCCACACGGACAAAGAGACATCGCACATCGCTAGTCTAAATCATAAAATGATCATCATCAATCATCAAGAAGTGTCGATTACACTAAGCTAGTAAATATAAGAGTTTAGCTTCATGTCCCATAACCACTAGCTTAACTAAAATATTTACGAACAGATTGTAGATTTCCACTCGAAAATTGTCACAAGAGTTCAATCGAACAAGTCCAAGAATTAACCGACGAAGTAAACGCAAACGTTTCATACCACTTGTTTTGCTAAGCCGTTTAATTAGATTTTCTCATACAAATAAGGTAAAGGTTTGTATATACTAATAGATTGGAAAATGGTTTTATAAACGAGCTTTGTATTAAAAATAGAGTTTGAAATCATCTTTGTAAAGGAGTTCAATATTTACTACTAGTATAAAAACCTTTGTATTTTAAAGTGACAAATCACAGAAATGATTGTAGAAACAATCAATCATCAAAAATTCACGTACGAAGACGTGAATCAAATCCAAAGAAATCGATACCGAATCCATCAAAATGGATATTCTCAAAAGTCTCGAAAAAGAAGTCACCAAAGTCAATAATAGATGATAACAATAAATCGGATAATCACGAATCGGTAAAAATTGGAATCCCACACGAAATAGGCAAATTGGGCTGAGACAAGCAGATTCAGACGTCTGAATTGTACATTTCAAACGTCTGAAACTGGTGTTCAGACAATACTTTGCCTAGGCCAAAAATGGCCAAATCATATCGGAAGCAATTGGATGAGTGATGATAGCTAGGGGTTTATGCCTAACGACTACCCAATCTTAGAGACTCACCAATACACTCCAACCATCATGTCCAAACAACCATATAAGAATTTTGATAAATTTCGACTTCAAAACACCAAAATTGGAATGTTTACCAAATCAATTCAAATGGAAAGCAATGAACATAAATAAGTGTTAGGAATTCATACCTAACATCAAAGATAGATATAGACTTAGATGTGAGATAAAAATCTCACCTTTAAACCCAAAGACTATGAAGGAGAAGCTTGAAAGCAAAGGAAGATCAACTACTCTTCAACTTCAACTCTAGAAGCTTGAATCTAAGCTTAAAAGAAGAACATTTCCTAAGTTAGATTTAGGAAATTTCTGCAATTAAAGAGAAAATGAGTTGGAGAAGAAGAAGGAGATGCTCACCTAAGCTTCTCTTTGAATTTAGGAGCTAGACCTTGAATTTGCAAAGAAGATTAGGGCTTAGGAATTCTAATTCTTTTTCTCTTCCCCCATTTTTCCAAAGCTTGAGTGTTAGGAAATATTATGAAGGAGTGAAGAGGAGTGGAGTGGAGTTGGGTTGATATGTTGGGTTAATGGGCTGAAACCCAAACCCAAAGCCCTAGTTGAAAATCTCGAAATTTTACCCAACTCAAAACATATCAATGTTTATACTTAAAAAAATCGCAAACACCATTTTGAACTCAATGGAATTGGTCTCGAGTTCAAATTGTGGAATCTCAACTTTAATCTTGATTCTGAAGTCTGAAATGTCTAAACCAGACGTCTGAATCTGGAAAAATAAGAGTTCTCAGACTTCATTCAGACGTCTGAAATAGATGATTCAGACGTCTGAATTTGGAAAAATAAATGTTATCTTAGAACAATATTCAGACGTCTGACTCGGGGATTTCAGACGTCTGAAAATGGCAATTTTAACCTGTTTTCTTTCTGGATCGATTCGAACACTTTCAGACGTATGAATTAGTCATTTCAGATGTCTGAATTTCTGGAAAAATGTGTTTTCAAATAGGCACTTCCAAATAGCACTATCCACATAGATTTTTCACTAATTCGACTGTTCTTCAATGAATAGTGACTTTTTCGGACTAAAATCCGACTAACGATGGTATATTTAAATTAAATATTTAAATATATGAATCTTAAAATATGCGGGTTGTTACAAACAAAAATATTGTTTTACAACATTGATTCTGCAACAATAGACCAAAGTGTTGTAAAAATGGTAGAACTTCTACAACATTTAAAAAATGTTGTACTAGGTTTTTTGGAATAACGTTTCTTATATTAATGTTGTAAAAAAATAATTATCTATAGAGTTTGCCAAAATTGTTGTAGGAAACCATTTAAACAATGGTTTTTCACATTGTATTAAATCTGTTTTCTCACAACCAATACACACACACATATTTATATATCATGTGTGTGATCATGTGTGTGTGTGTATGATGTCACTAAAATCTCCATACTAAATAATGTTTTTTTAACATTGTAATTTTATAGTACTCTACACTATTTATCAAATATTGTAAACTCAATGAAAAACAACCACAAAAGATCATTATATATTCTATTTTTTATATTACAACATTTGCATGATGTTGTCGTGTTTCTTATTCGGGACATTATTCTTTTAACATTGTTCATGAAATTATGTTTGATAACTTTCGATAAACATGGCTAATTATTATATTTCTACAATATTTTACTAACATTTTCATAAGTATGTCTAATAACTTTAATATATTATTGTTAAAGTTTGTAGTAAAGACAAAGAATTATAAATATGTAAAACAAATATATTTAGCAGTTTCATGTTTGAACGACATTTTATTAATAGCATTCATTCAAATCGCAACTTTCATAAACATTCTAGCAGTATACAATTTTAGAAGATAAGAAATATGATCGATTGAAAGAAGTAAAACTACATTGGTTCAATGCTCTTTAACCTGCAATGTTTCGATGCAATAAAAATTTCATCGGTTCAATGCAGTTAGAACTATGTTTAGAAAACTAATATGATTATCTGGTTTTAACTACATTGGGTTATGGTAATTTCATATCAATGTAAATACTAAGACAACATTTATGAAGTTGAAACTTAGAACTTCATTTTTTTTGGAAAGATTAAATGATGTTCTTGTAAAAAATGTAGAAATATGGTCATAACAGCTGGGGGTGAGTAAATAGTTGGTTCGGTTTTAACAGTCACAAAATTTTCAAAACCAATTATAAATTGAGGTAAGAAACCGATCCAAACTAAACAAATTCTTTTAAAACGGATTAAGAGTCAAACCAAAGTAAACCAGTTCGATTCGGTTGGTTAACCATTGAACCAAATTACTAATTTCAAATTATTTGTTAACATGAAAAGAAAATTGCTAAAAATTGAGGATTGTTGTTCGTAATTGTTTCCTTGAGTACTAAAACTTTATGAAACATTCCATAAATGCCACATGTGTCATGAAATCTAAGAACCTATACATAAATTTTTCACTAGTTTTATTTGTTATTAAATATCTAGTTTATATTTGTTAATTCGGTTAATCAAGTTTATAAATTGCAAACCGAAAACCAAATCGATAACCTTTTAAACCCTCAACCATGATTTTTAACTTTAAATCAAAACTAGGTTGAAGTTTTTTGGAATCGAATTCTTTCATGAATATCGATTTGGTTCTATTGGTTAAATCGGTTTAAACCATACTTTGTTAATCCCTAATTACAACTCATGTTTATTTTCCATTTTGCATTGACTAGTGATTATTACAAAATTAATGTTGTAAAATGATATTTTTATTGTAGAGTCACTAAGCACACATGATGCTTTATGAAACTTATATTATTCACACCAAGCATATGTATGACTCATGCTATTAGTTTTTTTCCTTATAAACTCACTGTACTCATTTAAGTAGGCTAAGTTTATTGGTAGTATATGTTTATCTTTCGTATACGAATAAAGCTTTCGAGGATGGTGCATGAGGCGTTACTATCTATGACTTTTGTTTTGTTTTGTCATATGTTATGTAAACCTAAGTTTATAACTAGTTGAAATATAAACTTGTATAACATGTCGACGTCTTCTTATTACACTTGTTTGTTATTAACGATATTATATTTACCTATACGAGGGAAAGAATGTGACAATGTTCTATAACAATCATGTATTGTAGTGATGACTACAACATCATCAATATTCATTATCGGGTCTCGAAACGAGAGATGTTACAACCTAGTATTAGATGTTAGGTTAAGGAACCCCTAAGTTAAACAAAGTAACGTAAGTAGAAATTTAAGAATATACTAGATAGAAAACAACTTAGGGAAGGGTACACACTATATAACATAGTTGTTATTTTTGATGTGGATACATTGGTTGTATATATATCCCTTTACTATTACTTTCGCTCTCTTTACTCTTGATTCTTACTAATGCTCACTTATGCGGAGAATGAGAGATGAATACTCGAAGAAAATTGGTATTTTTAGGAAATCTAAGGACGTATGCTAGTAGAGGACCGACATGTACGCAAACTACTGGACCTGATACGGTGGACAATACCACTTGTTAAAGTTAGGGGTCCCATTGGAAATTATGTAATTTGTCGCATATACCCAACTCTATGACCAATCTTGTTCATAATAAAGGTATTTGATTTTTATTTTATACTTTGTTATACAGTGATATGATTAATTAAGAAATTAATTTAAATTATATGAATAAGAAATTCCTTAAATGAATGTTATGTGATTGAAGTTGCAAATATTTGCAATCGTGAATAATTAATCACAATGTAAAATAACATTTTATTTTAAGTATTCTGTTCAAGATGTTTCAAGAAAAGATATCGATACATCATTTGAGACCAGAGTACGTAACGCTCTCTAAATGTTGGGCAATGTATTACTCATGGCTGCTGGAGGGAACCAAAGGCTTACATATTGATAGTTATTGGATAACTATGAAATGACTCATTCGAGAGTTTCCTATTTGTTAATAATAACTAAGGTCGGATGGGGAATCTATAAGTTGCGATACTACATAATTCTTTTGACTTGAGAATACTGTTGAACTTCAATATGGACACTCCACTTTGATTATAATTAAATTGTGGTATGTCATCTATCGAGCGACTATAGTTGAGATTGAGTTGAAGATTGGAAGTGAAACATTATCGGTAAAGAATTCATCTCCTCGGTTATATAAGGTTAGTGTCATGGTTAATTGTAATCAACTCAAAGTCAAAATCGTATGGCTAATAATAAATGCTATTGAACCAAGGACTTTGTTTGTGGACTAACCAAGTTGAATGTGGATGATGTTGGAATTTTGACTAAAACCAAATTCCATAAATCATAAAAAGATATAGTCTTAACGAAGAGAATGTGTATAAATAATCATTTCTAAAAGGCACCACTTCAAAAGATATAAAATTTGGTTTACAAAAAAGGTTCATAAGTGATGAATTCGACCAAACTGTCACACCACTAACTAAGGTGACGTGTAAACGTTAATATTTGAATTGTTAAATATTAATTGCAAACTGAATTCACACCTTTGAGTCACATAACTATATTTTTGAATTCTCCCAAACACAACAAGATTTAATTAATTTATTAAATGTTGACAATTAATTAGATTAATTAATATTTGAGGAATATTAATTAATAATTAATTTATTTAACGTTTGGGGGTTGTTTAGAGTTATATGAATGCATGTATAAAAGTTATATTTGCACACATCAATATACGATATCATTGTAAGTTTAAATGGATTTAAATAAAAGACAACTGCACGAAGCTACTGACGAAAATTTTATGCCATCTGATAGCAAGTTTAGACAGTCAAATCATGCTAAGAGTGAGAGGTGGAGAGAGAGAAAATTAAAAGAATTGATTAGGGAAGTTTTAATTAAAAGAATGAGAATGGTTTCATTCTCTCAATTAAAACAAATCCACTAATTCATTTCCTTCATTTATTTATTTTCATTCACTTTTCTTTTCTTTCCTCCTTACCATACATGGCCGAAAATATCATAAAAACAATCCCAAAAAATTTCAAATCCAAATCAAATTAAGACATCAAATAACAATAAAAATAAGCGGTTCATTCTTCTCTTCCAAAGCTGAGCATGGATGTACTTGAGACCCGAGGAGAAATCTCTAATTAAGGTGTTACAAAGGGCAAGATGTAACTACCGACTAATTTTAACATATAAAAATAATTATAAATGCCAACAAAATACGCTTACAACTAATTTCAAATTTTAAAGACAGTGGAACATGGGTATATAAAATTAAAAATTCTAAGACAATGAACAAAAGGGAAACCTCATAGTAGAATTTAAACATCAGTGTATGTGTATCACTTTAACAATTAAATATTACTCAAATCTCATACATCACATAACATACACATTTTAATACATTAGTTATCAAGCAATAAATATATAATTATGATGCAAGAGGTATACCAAACAATCATGTGGATACGACTCATTTCAAGCCCTTTGCTCCCTTCTTTGCTTCCACTTGCAAACTTGCAAATACACACACACACACACACACATATATATGTATATGTATATGTATATGTATATGTATATATATATATATATGTATGTATGTAATAAAGGGAAAAGATGTCAATTCTATTGTGGAGCTCTTTCAGGCATAGTAGGTTATCTGATCTGGATAGTCCGGGCAACGGTGTTGTTGCAAGTAGGAGGTGGATAATCACTCTTTGAGTTTGTTTGACCATGGTTTTCATTAGGTCTAATCTTAGTCAACAATACTTTAGTCCCTATTTTTTTTCTCTTGGTTAACCTTTTATTTTTATTTTCATTGGGAGGGTTTTCTCCTTTTTATTTCTATACAGGAGGTTTTTGCTACCTACCAGGCTTTTGGGCAGCACCTTATTAAGTGTGGAATAAAATTACATGAGTGCTCTCGTCTTTGAGAGGATCAATCATTTTACTCAAAAAAGAAAAGAAAATATATCAACTATGTTTGGATTGCATTTAACCTTATATACCCCGGCCAAAGGTTCAAGAGCTATTACATAGGAAAAGACTGCCTACGTACCCTTTTGGAAGACCAAGCCCATGTAGTTCTATTTCTTGCTCTTCTCCCACCTCCAAATATTTGTTAGTACATAAAAACCATAACATCCATGCAACCAATGCAACAGTAAAAGTAGAAAACAATATTTCTTCTTATCCATCACAACAAATCATCATACAAGTTAACAACAATAATAGCACACTTAGCCATTAAACTCTAATAACACTCAATGACAAACCCAATCGTCAAATAAGAAAATAACAACATAAATATACTTACATATGTTATTAATTATCAATTATTATAAAAAATCATCAATGTAAGTATAAGTCATCAAGTATCTACTGGCCACTCTACAATAGTAACACAACATCAATTATCAAATGTGTACTAATCCACTCAATACTAGTAACACAACATTAACCATCATATATGTATTAATCCATGCAATATTAGTAACACAACATCAATCATCAAATAACCTTAATTGACTATCGATTGTCTAGAGTAAAAATGGTAAAATATCGCATCCTCCTCCTAATGCAATTCCATTGTCATAAAACAAACATATGTGCTAATTCAAATGAATAATTAACTACATATTATATCCGACTAAAACATTATATTTACGACCATTGTTTTTCTCTTACATATAAATCAGTTTATTATTATTTATTATAAAGTCACCTTTATATATATATAAGTGATACATGTATATATCGAAACAATAGCAATCTTTCCAAAAATGATGATATACTTCAAAAACCCTTTCTATACTTCTATTATTTTAAATACTTCTAAACATCGCATTTTAATTTAAACATAGTAATGTTCATCAAATCGCTTTTTAAATTGATAATATCAATATTTTACATCAAAATAATAATATATATTAAAACCGTTTCAATACTTTCTAAAACAAATTTATTGCTATTTATTCCAAACTAACAATATTTTATTTTAAATCTCTAAAACTCTTTTTTAGTTTAATACTTTTGGAAGACATTTCTTTACTAATATTATTATCCAAAAAATACCATTTTATTCCATCAATCAGAGAACAACAATAATATTATTTCTTACCATAAATTCCATAAAATCAATCATTTTGTCGTATACACAAAACAATATTGTTTTCATTGAAATTCATATTATTATTATTTAAAATTTCACGTTTTATTTTATAAACAACAACAAACTCTCCAAATCTCAATTTAAATATAATTTTACTTATTATTTATGAATTTCTTTCAAAATTTATAAATAATAACCTTATTAAATTCCATAATTTAATTTTAATTAAGTTGGTTAAACCATCATTATTTACAGATACCATCCCAAATCTGTAAATTACCTTTTTATCACTTATTTATCTAATTTTCTCATTATTATATATTTATTCCAATCGATTACTTTCCTATTAAGATAAAATATTTATTTTAATTAAACGCCCAAAAATACTACAATCAACACTATTTATCCAGTCAAGGCATACAACATCCAAAATATTATAATAACCAAACGGTCATTCATATACAATATATATCAACAGATAATGAATTTTCATATATTGATATGTATTTCATATTTTAAAATTAAATTAAATTAAATAAACCATACAAATATGATTTTTCAAACAGCCTCAGAATTCAACAAGCCATGGGCCAAACTATCCGGAATTCTGCTATGAGTCTAATGGAAGAAAGCGCGCATGAATTGGAATTCGTATGTGAGTGATAGGGAGGTTAGAAGATTCAGGGTCTAATTGCATATAAATAAAATACAAGGGATAAGTTGTAAAAAGCAACTTTCTTCTCTACTGCGCAAAATCATACCCTTTCTCCCCCTACTGCAAACTTTAAACACTAAATCTATTTAGCTATGTCTGTCTAGGATGCCACCACTACTGCCAGCCGCCTTCTCTCACCGCGCATCAGCGCTAGACCCATCAGCTCCACCTCGAGTTCGACCCATCATTATGAATTTGTAGCAGTTGAAACCCTAATTGATGAAATTAGGGTGCCTCTGACCATTCTATAATCTGCCGCCACCACCAATCATCTCCCATCATCGAGCTCCACTTCCCTAGATCATCAAATTTGTCAATCATGGTCAAAATCAAAATTTCCCAAATCATCCATAGCGACTTTGATTGGAAATTCTGGCCACCTCAAGAACTTTTTCAACAGGCAAACACCATATGTCACTCCATTCGTTGAGAGCTTCAAAATGATATAATATGTTGGGTATTCAGCACTTTGAATTTTGAATCAATTTGTAATTACGAAAATCATTCCCTATTAAAACGTGATTAAGAAGAATTTCAGTATTAAGGAAGAGAGACTGTATTACAGCTGCCCTCTAGGAGCAGTGATGCTGGGAGCAAGCTTGGGTGGCGGCGAAGGCGATGGTTGTTGGTGGTTAGAGAAGATTGGTCGAGCTAAATTTAGGGTTTAGGGCCGTGGGATTTAAATTTGGAAATGGAGATGGTGACGGCTTAGGGAGGCGTCAAATTCGATGTTGTGGACAATGGAGGTAGAGCATGTAAGCGACATTCCAATGGCAGTGGTGATAGAGGTTGGAAGTGGGTGTGGCGATGATGATTAGTGTATAATCACAGTCGTACGTGTTTCGTGTTTGGTTTGATCGATTAGATTTTTTTGGGGCCACCGGAGTGGATGGTGATGTTGTAGGTGAGTCGAGCATGGCGCATGGAATTTGTGGGTGGGGTTGGTTCGGTGATCGTTGGTTAGAGGCAGCGCCGGAGGTGTGCACGTTCATGCACTGGTTTTGGGTCTAGGAAAGAGTGATTTTAGGAAATTGATTTAGGGATTTAGGTTAGAGAAGGATGGGGAGTTTGGGACGGGTCCGAGCTTGGGAGTGGGGGTTGTAATAATTTAGTAAATTTAATTATTAAACTTAAAAGTAACTGACTTTGGCAATGAATAACTTCCTCATTTTGGATCTATTTAACCCGTGTTTTCCTGCACTGGACTCGTATTGACGGGTACAACACTTTAATAAAAATGATTGATAATTCTAGTGAAGTATAATTTGATGATAATTAATAGTGGTGGGAAATAATTACGTACTTAGGTAATTATATTTTAGCACTGACATTCAGTTCGCAGAATAAAACACCATTCTACTATATTTAAATTGGATAGATTAATTCGAACATCTATTTAGCAGAGATCTCTGTTCTGCTACTATATAAATTTGGACATTTCTTTATATGCCAGTCAATTAATATTGGAGAAGTGATGTGTTAGATATTGATTGTTAATTATGGATTTTATTTACTATACGTTGCTTATGTGAATACCAGTGATATGACTTGGAATGTTGAACTAAAAATAAGTGGTATCGTATTTAAAGTGCCATTGTGGTCGCTAAGCGTCATTCCAAATTTGAAAAGAAATGGATTTAAATGAAATTTAACTTTATAATATTTTGGAGTAAAGCGTTTTCTATATTTAAATGGTTAAGGTTAATTAATTATTCTAAAAATGTTGTTTAAGGTTAATTAATAATTTTAATAATGATGTTTAAAGTTAATTAATCGTTTTATTAATAGTGTTTAAAGTTAATTAATCTATTTAATAATGGTGTTAAAGTTAATTTAATCAATTTAATAATGTATTTTTACATAATAATATTGTTTTATAAAAGGTGTTTAAAAATAATAAATTGCTTATAAATGGGAATTAATTTTATGTAAAGGGTTATTAAAGTTTATAAACTGGAAAGAGATCCTGGAAATTAGGAAAGAAGTTTGGTTTGTAAAACTTTGATTTTAAATTAATAATATAAGGAAATTTTGGAAACTGTATGCTTGATGTTAAACTTCGAGGTAGGGAAAATTCTACCTATCTTGAAAGGTAAAAAAGCTATTGAGTCAAGGTTTGAGATGTAATAATACCTCAACTTGAACGACTTTGTTGTTATCTGAAGGATAACGTAAGTTTGAAATCGAATATTGATGTTCGGTGTATAAAGTATTATTTATGTATACCAAATGGATTACTTATGAAATTCAAGTTTATCAAATTAATAAATAATCCTTCTTAATGGTGGTATGGAAGCATTCTTTCCATACTTAACATTGAAGGATGAATGGTTTGGGTATAATAAACTATGTTTTGAACAACATTTGTTTTTGATCCATTTAATATGATTTTGAAATAGGAAATCTTTCTTAAATTCTTTGTGAATATATTTATATCAATGTATAATTATATCATAAAGTCTTCCAAGTATAGAAAGAGAAATGTTTGAGAATATACTTATACGGATGAGATAAGTATATGAACAATTTTTGTGTAAATAATTGAAGTGATTTAATTAATGAAGATTAATTAAAGAGACTTAGTGGATTTCATATGAAATTAAATCTATGTTTGATTATTTGTTTATTTGATAGTTAAATAACCGACTATCTATTCATGACCAATTTTTGATTCTAGAAATATCTAGAAGAAGCATGAGAATTATATGGTATAGTTATCGTCGGGGATGCTATACTATACGTATAAACTCGTTGTATTCTTCTTGGAGAAATGATAATGAAATCCATCCACTTAACGTTAGGAGGTGACCTCCACCATTATTTATTGTCAGTTTATTTCCAAAAGAACCTAAATTGAGTTTATCGAAAACTATTTGTTGTCGGTTCGGAAAGACCGAGAACGGATAAACGTGAGTTACTTGAAAACCACTTCGAACCGAGTAAGTGTTCGAATTGAAGACATCTTGAAGTTGATGGACTCAAAGATGGAATTCTTTGAAGTGCTAGGGCTGCTACTAAGCTTGAGGGTGATTCCAAACCGGATGTAGTTGAATTAGTGCATTCGCTTTGTTCATATCCTGAACAACTTGTATGGACAAATGATGGCATTGCAGTACTGCTTGGAGAGTGGTATTAGCATTCCAAATGAGATTGCTATAAGTAAAGGTAAAAATGTAGACTCAAGCCTCACAATTGGGAATGATTAAAACATATGATATGCAGCAGGGCTATGTGGGCCGCACCCATTAGGGTATGGTCATTACCCTTCTAGATCGATATTTATGGATTTTGTATATGCTTGTGAGCTCATGAGAAAAGGTTGCACAGCAACCGAGATGATGACATATTCGGTACTATGTAAGGGGTAGGCCGGTCCTGTATTGACAGGGGGTCCATGTGAGGTCCTCGGTACATTTTATCAAAGGTGTACCGTGGCAGGAGGTACCCAAGTAGCCTTGTCATTGTATCAAATCCATTCTCCAATAAGTGTCGTACTGACTTAGTTGTGCCTAAATATGTTGAAATGTGAGATGCAAGCATTTCAGCTATATAATATATTTATTTTAAACTCTAGACATTGTTATAATATCACTGGATTTTCTATTAAAATGGTTTGATTATCGTAAGGTAAAAAACCATCCGTGTTATATGCAACATGATCTTACGAAATATCTTTATTTTTGAAAGGTTTTATAAGATATAACTACCCATTTGATTTGAGTTTCTCATACTGGTTTACCAGACTGATCCAGGTGTTATTTTCTTATAGTATTCGGGTCAGACCCAAGTATTTTTCCAGAGTTATCTTTGGATGCTTTGGAGCTTCAGGAGATGAGCTAGATGCCTCCAAGACGTATTTTAGTATTTTTATTTCCGTTGTGTTTCTTGTTTGTATTTACTAGCACTTGTAAGGATAGGCTATTATAACCGTCCAGGCTGATAATAGGTTAGACTCTGATGTTTGTTTTGAATATTAAAGTTTTCCTTTCTTAAATTAATTTTGATATTATATATTACTCATCACAATGTGAGATTATGTTCTGTCTTTTCTTTCCTTTTACCCCAACAACCTGTCTTTCTTGCACTTGGATGTTCGACACGTGAATACCGTGGATGTATTAATGTTAACTCTTAAGGGTTGAAAAGGTAGGTCATCACATTAAATCTGCTTTCAAAAGTAAGTTATCATAGATCAATCCTCTATTTAACTTATTGGTTATAATCCATCTTGAAATTTATTTTAAAAAGAAATGCTTCATGTAATATGGGTTAGAACCTTTTAAATGAAGTGCATGGGAAAAATATTTATTAAGCAAGGAAAAATGCCCTATTCTTGTAGACAATAATATGCTCAGGTTTAGTTAGCATTAACTATAAGATGCACTATTTTGTTAGCTGTCAAAATAACATGAAAAACCCACATCCATCAGTGCAAATATGCCCCCATCACTTTGCAGGTCACTACTAACGCCCTCCAGCCCAGTTGATTACGCTTTTGGAGAGCGAAAATGGCACTCTCAATATTGAGAATGGTGATACTAAACAAAAATGCGTGAGGAAAGGATTTCAATATGAAGCTTACATACGCCAGAAAAATGGAATACCCTAAAATAAATGTGAATTCCAAAATTCTTCAAGGAGAACCTTCTCCTGACCCTTCATAATTCATCGCCAATGGTCGCTAGCCAAGCCATGCACGCGGTCAGTAGACCAGAAAAAAAATCTCAACACTGAGAAATGTGAAACAGAATACAAACACTTGGAATTGCATAAACGCAATCCGGCTCTTCAGTCGAATTTCTGGACTGGACGTAGGGATATTAGACGGCCAAGATCATCTATCAAAACAGGACTACAAATACGTGGTCCGACTTCTCAGCTACACTACTGAACTAGACATTGGGATATTAGACAACCTGAATCAATATAATAATCTCACTACGTTAATTTCTCTAACATAGTTAACACTTGCACTAGACATAAGGATATTTGACGACCTGAACCAATACAAAAAACCATACGCGTGAATTAAAAAGGTCGTAAATACATGACTTGACTTCACAATCAAAATAAAGTCCACTCCCAAATAGCGGAGCGGATCGTGCCAAGCGCACGAATATGAAATTACCCCCGAATAATGGAGCAAGTCATACCAGGCATACAACAAAACATACATGTCAAATGATCAGTTCAGGACCCGTGAACTGCATAAGAAGGTAATCGAAAAAAATGGAAAGAAAAGACAACGCATGGAATGCACTACAACCTACAGGTTAGGTAAAATTCCAGAAACTACTTAAAGCTCACTAGGTAAACATCAAGAACTAAGATATGCTCATATTTACTTAATTCTACTTATACTCATTTGCACATACTTCGCGAACTTCATCGATAACTGATTATTTCTCCTTAATAAGACTTGCGTGGCCTCAAGATCTTTGATCTGAATTTCATAGTCCACAATGACGGTGTAAGAAGCATGATTTCGCAAATAAGGAGTATGATGAGTAGCGTCGATGAAAGAAATAAGTGTAGTCCTCGAATAAGAAATAACCTGAAAAGAATCAATTAGCAGACAAGCAAAAATAATAAACATAATAACAATAATCAAAGGATTACATAGGAGTACACATACAATATGCGAAAGTGTTTCATTCCAGAAGTAACTAAAAAAATACAATAAAAGAAAGAAGCATATATTGGTCTGCGTCTAAGTTTGTTTTTAAACCATAGTATGTGGGGATGTCCTAAGGGAAGAGATTCACTTTATAAGATGGAGCCCCACTTGCATAGTACTAAATCATATAGCGCATCCCTTCCATGAATATCTTGTGTAATTTTGAATAAAAGGCCTTGAGCGTCTTTTTTAAGTTGAGTAATAATCTGCATCAATTCATTTCTCTCCTACACGCGAAGGTCGTCCTCATCAATAGTCTCTCTGTGGCCTACCATTTTAAAACCTTAAATTATTGAAGTAAAATACTCCCTTTACATGACTTTGATTAAAGGTGATTACCAATACTTAATGTTTTTACGTAAAAGAACGAGAGAGAAAATAAAATGCTGAGAAACAAACAAATATACATAATGATGATTTCATTAATAAAATTCAATGCTTACAACAGGTCGTCCAAAGTAAAGCATGTGAAATACTATCACAACAAAAATATTTTCCAAGAAAAGAGAGAAACTTAATAACCGAAAAGCTGGAAGGTTCAGATGTTTACTTCCTCAGTCTCTATATCCTGGTGGAATAGCCTTGACTGCACTTCTGAAATAGTAGGGTCCTTGTTCCCAACGGAACCATTAGATATGCATTTAGCTTGCATTCCTTTAGATGAGCAATCGGGTTGGTCATCACCTTCCTAAACCCATTTCCGCCTGCAATATTCCTGGGCCTCTTTGACCAAATTTGGCTTTTTCAAGAAACTCATATCGACTTCTGCGTCCTCCACGTTAGGTTTATCCGCAAGAACTGTCTCTTTACTTGAGTGTAAACACTGTAAATAACACTACTGGTGATATTTTCTTGATTGTTTTTGCCTTGGTAAGCTTCTACTCCAATCTGCTTACTTTCTTCCTCTATTGCATGACATCTTGCTCCATGTCCGTAATCTTTTTAGAAGATAGCTCCAGTTGTGCTTTGTAATCCATCTCCCTCTTATTTCTTACTTTTATGTCCAGGGAGGCGACCTAGAAATCGTGTCTCAACTGCAAATTGTCTTGTATCAACTCCAAAATTTCTTCTTGAGCGATAGTAAGAGCCGGCTCCAAATTACTATGCCTATTGTGCAGCTCCATCCTGAGAGCAATGACCTAAAAGAACAAAGATTATAGTAAATAATAATGTGATGAAATCTTGACTAAGTAAAAGCAAGTAATGGTGCAAGTCTGAGAAGACTTACCTGGAAAGCAAACTGGAAGCGGGTAATGGAGAAAGGGTCAGTGCAGTATAGTTGTCAATGAGTAAACGAATCATCCTCTCTACCAAATCAAACACTGCACCCTCTCTTAGAATGACCAGGAAGCATGAGGAGGGCAGAAGCATGCTAATAGGTGGCACATGAGCCGCGGCACCAGTCAAAGAGCTTGAGGGAGGAGGTGGAGGATCGCCCACTCACTTTTGCTTGTGTACACGCTTGGGTGTTGAAATATCTTCTCCTTGTCTTTTCCTTTCACCTTTCTTCTTCTACATAGTAAAAGGAGCAGCAAACGATGATTTTGAATTTTGTAGTAAAATGCACGAAGTTAATACATACAGACCTTTAAATTTTGACAAATCTAAATGGATAACAAATATCTAAAATATACATGTATGTATATATACCATGTGGAGAAGAAATGACAAAATCATATGTAAAAATGGATCTAAAAAAATGATGGTGCGTGCGTAGAAAATTATGCATGTGCAGTAAATCTTTAGTGAAAAGACATGATCCCTTACGGGCATCATCGGTTCACCTCAATGCATCTTCCATATGCTATGAAAACAGCTTCTTTTCATCTTTAGTGAAGTCGGGACAATCCACTAAAAGAGAAGAAGATGCAAATTAGTGTAGGAAAGGAAGTTAATAGAAAAGGAAACATGAAGAAGAGTAGGCGTAGTACCAGGCTCTTGAAAGGAAGAGACAAACCTATCTGAATTAGAAACAAAGAAGAACTGATCCGTTCATCGATAAGTTGACGAGGAGAAGAGAAAAAATGGATTTTGTGGCTTGAGCAAAGTAAAATCCCGTGCACCCCGAAGAGCGGTTATCGTGTATTGAATACAAAAAGGCTTATTCTCTGCAAGAGGAAGGAGATAGATTTTCGACATACAAAATATATGTGCAAGTCAAAAGGTAATCAGAAACTGGAGTTAACTGAATGGGATATAAGCCAAATGTCCAAGCCATTCTTTGAGAAGAGTGCGGAGAGGCAAGCAAAGGCCACATCTGCTATGCTCAGATGATACTGAAATATATCCCTTTGGGGGAATACAACTGCAATCGGAGGACGAAGGAACCTTAAATTCGTAACCGCTAATCCCAAAACTAAATAAAATCCCCTCCACTCGACTTCTCTCATGAATGGTCGACGGCAATTCAATAAAATAAGAAACGCGATTAGAAGAGCCAAGACGATCGTCAGAGGCCATTCACAACTAAACTAAGTAGAAGAAATGAATTACTCGCAAAATAACATAAATCAACCTTAAGATAACAGGAAATAGGATTTTTATAGCATTATAGATAAACTACTATTGGAATTCAAATCAAGGATTTCATCAATCTATTTAAGTACAAGATCATGTAAGTAACTACTGATACTTGAAACGAAAAGCAAATTAACCCAAAAATCAAATTAACGGGAAAGAAGGCGACTAATAAAAAAACGAATGAGTAGGGAAATTTGACTTATAGATGAATTTGACGAGAAATGGGAGATTGAAATTTCTCGTATGTTTGTCTTTCTTAAACTGGTAAAGGAGGAAGCGAGGAAGAAGAAGTACTATTTATAAATCAGCTAATGAAATCCTAACCTCAAGACCCCCGAAGTACAAATGAAACCACGACCGTTGGATATTTGTCGTTCATGAGAAACTAAATATATTCTCTTGGAAGGCGAAATGATTCATATGACAATGGTTAGAAAAAGTAACCAGCCATAATGGAATACGTGTACAGAGCATTAAATATGAGACGACTGATTAGACAACTCGAAAACCTAGATACGAGTTGACAAGTTCACACTAATAAGCATTAGCATAGACTTGGAAGGCAAGTCTTCACCCATTTTTTGAGTCATGCAGTATGATGCATAGACCGTTTAAACAATGAACTGTGAAGTAAAATTAAAAATGGGCTAAACTAAAAGAGCTGCGGCCTACTTGAACAAGACGGCCTAGATGAGCCACACAATGAGGTGTGTAGTATCAAGACACACACTACAACTCTAAAACAAAAGCAGATCGCATAGCCTTAAGATACAACTGCACCAATATACCACAATATAGCAACAGGATAATAAGGCTAGCAAAATCACTATAAACACAAGTCAAGGTCATACAAGGTTAAATATGCACAGTAGTAAGTTAGCTCAACTGAATAGAGATAAATTGCACTGCATTATCATATTTACAATCCACTTGATCACCCAAGTGCTAAGTGTAGAAGCAGACAGTTATACATAGAACTAAGTAACTAAATCAAATAAAGCCAAGCTGTGCCATATTGCCATATTCATGTTTCATGACAAATTTGATTACAGATTCTTAGTGCAGGAGCGAGCAATCTTGGTATGACAATCAATGCAGCACCAATGCCAGCCAAAGTGGACCGAGGAAAGCCAAACGAGGAGAACTGTGCCACACTTGTAAACTGCTCCAATTCCGATAGGAAAGGCCACTCCAACATGCAAAGCTGGCCACTTGCATCCCTATCAAAATTGTAACAACCCGCATATTTATCGATTTTATATTTAGATATTTTATTTAAATATTTCATCGTTCGTCGGATTTTGGTCCGAAAAGCTACTTTTTGCAAACAGTCGAATTGGGACTCGAGACCACCTCCATTGAGTTCAAAACGTCGTTTGCGATCTTTTTGAGTGTAAGCTTCGATATGTTTGGAGCTAGTCAAAAATTTGACCATTTGCACTTTGGGTTTGGTTTTGGGTTCAGCCCCACTAGCCAACTTAATACCCCAAACTGAAACCCCCCTCTTCATTCACTCCCTCTTCCTCCACTTTTCAGTTCTAAGAAGATTAATGGAGGAGAAGAAAAAGAATTAAAACTCCAAGCCCTAGTTCTCTCTTGCAAATCAAATTCTAGCTCCAAATCCAAGTTGAAGCCATTGGTAAGCATCCTCTTCTCCTTCTCCAACTTTCTCTCCTTTCAATCTCAGAAATTTCCTAAACCTAAATTCGGGAAATGTTTCTCTTTTAGCTTAGATTCAAGTTTGTTAAGTTGGAATTGAAGAGTGATTGCTCTTGCCATTGCTTCAAAGCTTCTTCTTCATTGATTTGGGTTCAAAGGTGAGATTTTTATCTCACATCTTAAACTATATTTATCTTCGATTGTTAGGTATGAATTCCTAACACTTATTCTTGTGCAATTGCTTTTGGTTTGGATTGATTTGGTGAATATTCCAATCTTTAGTGTTTTGAGTTCAATTCTTTGAAAATCCTAACTTTGATCTTTGATCATGATTTTTGTGATGCATTGAAGAGCTTATAAGGCCGGGTAGTCGATAGGCGTAAACCCTTAGCGCTGTTGCTCGACCGATTGCATTTCGGAAGTGTTTGGCATTCATTTGATTGGCATGGGAGTGCTGGAAACAGGCTCCGGTCGACCGACCTCAGAGTCCGGTCGACCGACCTGCTACTCTAGCATCTCCCTGCCTCTGTTTGGAAGTGCAGATTACAGGCTTCGGCCGATCGACCTCAGGGTCCGGTCGACCGACCTGCTACCCGAGCACTTCTGTCTCTGGTCCGGTCAGCCGACTCAGGGAGTCCGGTTGACCGACCTGCTCCTATTTGCCAATTTTGCCTATATTTCCTATTTTTGTTTGAACTTCCAACTTTAATCGATTCATGTGGTCTCCTATTTGTTGTTATCATCTCTAAGACTTTGATGACTCCTCTTTCGGGATGGTACCTCGTTGGGTCGCTCGACCCTATCCCCCTTAGGTCGTTAGACCTCATCTTGTCTTCAAAAGGGCGTACCGTTTTGACGGGGCGCTGCCCCGCACCCCGCCGTGGGCGCTGCCCCGCACCCCGCCGTGGGCGCTGCCCCCTGGACCCCCGCGACCTGACCGGGCAGGTCGAACCCCGTACACCTCTGCGTAGGCAATCTTATCCGAAAAACATTCAACAGAACTTCTTACTTTGATGGTTTTGGGAATTGATTTCTTGGATTTTATTCACGTCTTCGAATGTGAATTTTAATGCTTGATTGTTTCTACAATCATTTCTATGATTTGTCACTTTAAAATATAAGGGTTTTCTATACTAGTAGTAAATATCAAAACTCTTTCATCAAAACGATTTCAACTCTATTTTCAATATCAAACTCGTTTATAAAACTGTTTTCCAATCTACTAGTATATACAAACCTTTACCTCATTCGTATGAGAAAATATAATTAAACGGCTTATCAAAACAAGTGGTATGAAACGCTTGCGTTTACTTCGTCGGTTAATTTTTGGACTTGTTCGATTGAAACTCTCTTGTGACAATTTTCTAGTGGAAATCTACAGTTTGTTCGTAAATATTTGAGTTAAGCAAGTGGTTATGGGACATGAAGCTAAACTCTTATATTCACTAGCTTAGTGTAATTGACACTTCCTTATGATCATGACGATCATTTTTATGATTTAGACTAGCGATTGAGCGATGTCTCCCATGGTCTTCGGGCCATTACTGTGTGGAAACCTCATAGGTCTTCGGACCATTCGTGGAGCATTCGGCTCATAGGTCTTCGGACCATTCGTGGAGCATTCGGCTCATAGGTCTTCGGACCATTCGTGGAGCATTCGGCTCATAGGTCTTCGGACCATTCGTGGAGCATTCGGCTCATAGGTCTTCGGACCATTCGTGGAGCATTTGGCTCATAGGTCTTTGGACCATTCGTGGAGCATTCGGCTCATAGGCCTTCCCCCCTTTTTTATGTGTTTTCTGGATTTCTGATGATGATTTCTGGAATTTTGTGCTTCACCAATTTTCATGATTTTCATTGATATGATATCAGTTTTTGTGCATTGGTGAATTCATGTGTTATTGACTTGTTATGAATACAAGTTTAGGGTATGATACCCTACCTTATCTTTGAGAAGATTCTTGTGATATTGATTAATCTTTTGTTGATTATCATTTACATACTTATAGTAGTATGCCGTAATAGTTATTTCATGCTCATGTCATGCCATTTACTTTATACCATATCATCTGATATTTATAGTTAGACTGATCCGTTTATTATTTTCTTATAAATAATACTCGGGTCAGACCGAGATGTTACAGGTGCTTCTGCTTGACTTCTCTTCAGGATATTTCTGACTTTTGGCTAACTACATAGATTAGTAGTTTATGGATGTACACCTTTGAGATATAGACTCTATGTTGTGTACTTATTCTTTTGTATAGCACGTGATGCTATTCTTTTGTATTATCGTGGATCTTTCTGACCACTACTCTGATGTACACTTTCATGTGTTATATATTTATTCATATCTTCTTCCGCCTTTGTGATATGGATGTCTGTGACTGATTTATGTTATGATTATTTCTATGTTTGTTTCCGAAGATTATATATAGCCACCGTGTGATAGCTTTGTGTTTGTATCGGTATGTCGAATTTCCTCCTTAAAAGATATGCATTCTATTCTATCTGACGTATCGATGCTCGCACAAAGAAGTTACATGGATGGTCGCTCCTCCACAGCCTTATTCTCCGCGCTAATTGATAGCACTACATCGTAGTGTTCTTGGTTAGCGTGGGTATAGAGGTGGGGCGTCACAAAAATCATGTCCGTCGCAACTGAACTACGCCGGCACACGTTGGAAGCGTATACTTCATACTGCATCGATGGAAAGTTAGCTCACATCGTCCAAACCCATTCTAAACTACGTTACATAGTCACTTCGAACTACACCACCTTTACAACCTTGGACTAAACCGCAATCCCATATTGGAATAAAATCTGGTTGATAGGAACCGACCTGCAGCCTTAATATTCATATCAAATTGGAACCGCGGTGTATCTACTCAAACGACCATTTCCAAGAAGCGATGCGACACAAGCTAAAACTAACATCTAAATTGGCACGTCTGCACTATAGTTTTCTATCACATAACAAAGCAACAAGGATTCCCCCCATCTTGATGTGACATTAAAGAATCAAGACCGCGCTGCAATCCAGTGTCAGTGCTAAAGTGATGAAGATGCACTGCAATCTTGATGTAATAAGGCGACGTTACAATCCTAAAAGGTACTTACCACACACAAAAAGGTCCAAGGGATGGAGCAACGGACTAAAACTACTTCATGACTAAAAACGGAGCTTCATTCCTTAATGACATGAGAAGCAGTGCAGTATGAGAATGGCTCAGAATATATTCCTATAGGGCGACCACCCTTCAAAATAGCGGCGCAACATTCCCTACCAAGCCATAACCCTCCAATGCTACACTATGCAACTTACATCATTTTCTATTGTATTTTTGAGTTCGATTTGATTAAGGAATTTAATAGGAAGAATGGTTAAATTAAAAAAGATATTTTAACAATTAGTTAGAATGGTACTTCCTAATTATGGAAGCACACAACAACATAATAACTGTTTCAAAGCTAATTTTTTATTACTCGAATTTGCTAATTCATTATCATGGAAGTAATTGGCACCGTAATTACTCTGTGATCATCTTGGGTGTTGTGGGATGAAAAATCTCACCAACAATACTTGATCCACCATTTCAGTTTCTTGTAGCAGGTCTATGGCTAGTTCTGAGTGTATGGTTTCTGTTGTAATAACTGGAGAGACACAATTGTTATTTGATACATTATAGGACACCATTGTTTTGATTTTTTAATGTGTATTAATCTAAACTATAAAATCATGGACTGTCCCTCTGGGTTAATGCCTTTGTCTGGGATACTTTCATTGTATTGCGAGTTTATACCATTGGTCTCATTAATATCAACTTGCATTGAATTTATTTCTGTTTCTTCGTTAATTTTATGCCTTGGCACCCATGCTTTTTGAAAGTTGCACTTTCTTTCCGATTATCCAAAGCATAAGCAGCTACATTTTAATTACCATTTGTATTTTATATCTTGCCATGTAACATTTTTATTAATACTTAACACTGGAACTTGTTTAGAAAAATTGAAGTTAGTATCTATTTCAACTACACCTTGTGCGAAAGAAATATGGACCATTCCTTTAATAACCCGATCAAGCTTTATTGGTTACTAATAACAGAGGAAATTTCACCAATTACCTCTTTTTGTCGAATATTCTATTTTGAGTCTGGGTAATCGAACTTAAATTGGGATCGATTGAAGAAACTCTCTTGTAAGTTTCATTTCGAGTTTCCATTTTTTCATAGTAATTAAATGTTTGTCATAGAAATATGGAACATTGGCTAAAACATTTTCATAATCTTCTTGCTTTTCAAATTTCAATAAATAAAAACCATTATCCTTGGAAATTATTTTGGAACTCACCGCTTGGCTTCCAAACCAAGATTATATATGCTCTAAAGTAATGATAGTAAGGCTTTGGACCCATAACATATAAGGAAATAGCAATTTTCCATTGTTCTCTAGCCTTATTAACGATATAATTAGTCATTTGACACATCTCAAGTTGTTATAAACTAATAGGGGCAAGTATGAAATTGGAGCATCTGTAGATACCAACAATTCAACAACAATATAATTCCACGCATTAGGTTTTTTTGTCTCAATAGGGTTATTGGTGTTGATTGATCTTAAGCTTCGCAGGTTCTTCCGTGACTACGTTTTATCTTTGCATTTGTCCCCTGATTCTTCCCTGAGAAGTTGGCACTTGTTCTCCTGCAGATAACATCCATGAAGCCATCTTTAGGAGGATTATCTAGCGAAATGATGGATCTGGAATCACCATTATCGTATGGGGACTGATCTATGTTTTGAGGGAGACTGGAAACCCTAGCTGCCATGACTTCTCTAATTCCTCATATTATAGTCATTTAAATAGGTCTATATTCAAGTATTAACATATCATTACAAAAGTTTTCATGGAATACTTAAAGTATTCATTCACATAATATGCTTTTACTTCTATTTTTATGCATTACCATGATTTAGTACATTATTACAACCCATTTGAAATTTAGTTCCTTTTCCTTGCATATTTCCTAATTACCAAATGTTTTATATATGTCATCCATTCACATGTAAAAGTATCATATAAAACACTTATAATAAATATCCATAATAATAATACACTCATGTGATGTTTAGTAACTCAATATAATTCCTTCATTACATAAAACCATTAAAATATCATATCTTGTACATATAATTTGCACATAATCTTTACTTATTTACAATTTCGTCCACGTATCTACCATTACGTGAATAACATATATTCCCTCAAAACAAATATACTTTAATATTTGGTTATGCAACTTTTAACTTATGCATGTAAAGAAAATAAAATTTCCTTATCATATTAAATTATAAGTTGCCAGTTTCATACATTAGTAGAAAATCACTTCTTTTATATGCAAAATTTTCATCCCATCAATATTATTCAAAAAGTAAAAAATAGCCTTTCCCCATCTCCCTTCCTTATCTTCTTCTTGTCCTTCTATTCATCCTCAGACTTTTCTTGTCATCTCCACTATGTCATCAACTTTTCCTCCTTGTCCTTTGCCCAGACTTCCTTCTGAACCTCCTCTGGTCCCCCCTTCCTCCTCTCAAACCCCCTTTCTTCCTCTTCTCTCTCCAACTTGGTCCTTATTCCTTTTGCCTCTTCCCTTCCGGCTACTGAGAAACCATGGACTTCTCTCTTCAAACTAAAACCACGCAATGTCAAGAAGTACATGCTTGTTCAGTTGATAAAATCTTAAAATAAGTAATTTTGAAAATTTCATGGATTCCATTCCACTAGTAATAAGCGAGAAGGTGGATTCCATTCCACAATTAAAATCCGAATAAATTTTAAGTGCTATTATGAAGTTTTAACATAAATCTAGACTGTTTTACTTATCTTGATATCTTGAACTCTTGATAATCTTGATACTCATGAGTCTTCGGTCTTGATTTCTACAATCTTGAATTCGTCGGTCTTGAATCTCTATACTGTACAGTCTTCATTCTCAGTACCAACATCTACATATATATCTAGACAAAGATATTAGTATTTATATTTTATAACAAGTCCTAAGGTTGTTGTCATCAAAACCATCACCTCAGGAACTAACAAAATACTCTACTTAACCCTTAATCTATTAGGTTTTACACATAGCTATTGATTAAACTACTATAAGTCCGGTTACCATTGGCCAACACCGGTACTTATAACATTATCATTAATATTCTAAGTACTAATTTCCACCATAATTAGCCTTAGCATATATTTCTTTCTTTTGGAAGTCAATTGGTTCCGGCTTTAACATTCCTTAACATTCAATCGAGATTTATTCCGCTCTCGGCAATCATTACTTTCGGTCTTGTATAGGGAACAAATCTTAAGGCAAGTGTTTTCTTACTCATTTTGTTTCAGTTCGGTAGCTCTCCCCTAGGCACTACCTCACGGTACACATCAAAAGCCTGCCTCGTGTGCATCTAACACCAGCTTTACATGTATCAACACCTAATTCATTCCGACTTTGTCCTTTAATAGTTATTATAGTACTTTTTCTGACTTGTTCAGCAATGGTTAAAGATCTGTTCCTTTGACTATTATTTAAATATTTTACTCATTCAAATTACCTCCTGACCCCTTACATTTTTGTTTCAAAACCGATAAAACACCCAATGACAATGCCTATTTTAATTCAAAAATCACTTACAGAAATTCCAGAATATCCCAAAAAATACGTATATGTATTTTCCTTCATAACATTTCTCAAACACCCTATTTCTAACCAATTTCTACAGTAACGATTCATAGATAATTCATATCTAATTATTTACATATAAATATAAATACATACATACATACATATATTGCTTGGTAATCGGTTTTTATAGTGGACCATCCACTGCTTTATTAATACTAAAGAAAATATAGTTTAAACACATGAGTAAGGCAAGGCGGCTTAGCTACTATCAAAATACATAACTAACCCCCTTATCGGCAGTGGAGTCACTACATGCATCACTAGACTCGGGACCTATAACATGTAAAAAAACTATAAAAAAGCTTAGCAAGCTCTAGAACATAGTCAGTAGAGTCATAGGAGTAAATATATTTCCTATCCCAGTTAGTGTCTTTTAAGTTCTCCATATTCTTATCACCATTAGCCCCTTCAATAGCCATTGTTAGAGCATCCCAATTGTTATTTATCTATGGGAAAATTCTACAAATCAAAAAACATCTCTAGAAGGATGATTATAACATCATATTAGATTTTTGAATCATTTCAATCACATGAAACATATGAAATAATCTCAATTACTTATAGCCATGCCAAAATACAAAGGAATACGGGGATCAAGGGATATATTACTCATCTAGATCTCTTAGTTGATAATGTTTCTAGTCCCTTATCTTTGATCTTCTTCTTTTCCTTTATTTCTTTCTTAGGCTACCATCATTGAGATGCTCGAAACATATATTTTTTAAGAGAGTAGAATGAAATGAAAAGATGAGAGTAGTTAACTTTAATCCCATAAACAAATGGGTCGTGAGTTCATTGCTTCTCTTTCTCATTTAATTCATTCTAGTTAGTTTCATTAAGAAACAATCATAATGAGTAAACATATATCCAAATACTTATCATGTCATATTATTATCTAATTCAATAATTGAATCATTAAATCTATTCTCATAATTAATCCTTTAATTAATTATTTATTAACTTACAGGATGTTACAAGATTTCCCCTTAAAGGAATTTCGCACTCGAAGTTCAAGTAAGGTACAATAGTGATTTCCAAACTTTCACATGTCCACTTTAGCATAAATACATAATTTCCCTACCCATGTTTCCAAATAAAATATACTAGTGCATTTACCCATACATAATAAAATCAACCATAATATCACATATATACATAGTTTGTAACAAACGTAGCAAATACACATGCTAATCTAAGCAAACAACTCAGGATAAGTCCTCCTAACCTCATCTTCCATTTCCCAAGTGCAATCACCTACATCCTCACTCCACAGGACTTGCACATGCTTCATTACCTTATTCCAAAGCTTCTTTACTTATCGGTCTACTATCAAATGAGCTTCCTTATGTAAATAATGTTTGGTTCAACAACTGAATCCTCTATAGCTCACATAATTACAACATATTTAGGGTCTCGTTAGCACTTCCTTAGGTGTAATGCATGAAATAATTGTGGATCCTAGCAAAAGAACCTGGTAACTCAACCATATAAGCTACCTTTCTAATCTTTAATGTATTGGAAATGGAATTAGAAATGGGTCTACACATCTCAGTGCTAACTTTTCAGTCTTTTCGAACCTCATAGTGCCTCTCATCGGTGAAACTTTAATAGACACTTGATCCCTGAGATCAAACTCCAAATCGTTTCGCCTTCTATCTGCATAACTTATTTTCTCGATTCGGCATCTTTCATTCTTTTCCGAATCAATTCAACCTTCTTTGAAGTTTCTATTACAAGATCTGAACATAGAATGAGCCTATCTCTCGTCTCGTACCAACATTCTGGCAACTTACAAGGTCTTCCATGTAATGTCTCGAAAGGTTACATCCCAATACTGGACCGGTAACTATTGTTGAATGAAAATTCTACAAGTGTCGGTGATCTTCCCAAGATCCACTGAAGTCTAACACACATGCTCGCAACAAACCCTTCAGCAGTCGGTTGATCCTCTTGGCCTATCCATTTGTCTATGGATTGTAAGTTGTTTCATACACAACTTTGAACCCAAAGCACCCTTTAGGTTCTGCCAAAACTCATTGGAAAACAGCGGGTCTCGATCACTAAGTATAGTACTTGGAACTCCATGTAGTCTCGCTATAGTTTTCATATACATCTCGGCTAACTTTGCTACCATCCTTGTGGACTTCACCAAAATGAAATTGGCACTCTAAGTCAATCTATCTACTATGACCCATATACCCTCATTCACTACCCTTATCCTCGGTAGACCATATATGAAATCAGTAGAAATTGAATCCCACTTCAACACTGGAACCTCCTAAGACTGTAAAATTCCACTTGGCTTTTGATGTTCAGCCGTAACTTGTTGGCATGTGAAACGTCTCTTCACATATTCTCCAATATCCCTCTTCATCCCTTCCTAATAGAAGTTTTGCTTCATATCTTGGTACATCTTAGTTCCAACAAATGGATAGCAAACATTGAATGATGGCATTCATCCAAGACCAACCTCCAAAGTTGACCACTATCAGGACCATATAACCTTCCCTGCTTTCGAAGTCAACCTCTCTCGTTAACACCGAAGCCTTTCAGCTCTTCGGTCTTGGTATTATTCTTTAAGCCACTGATCTTTTAGAAACACAATGAATCTTTTTTCCACTTTTCAGCAATCGTTCCTATAAGAGTTGGATGAACTTCCAAGCATGACAATGTCCCAGAAGTTCTACTTGGACCAGCACTCGACCGAAAATGAACGTTACAAGAAGCTAAAGTCTCTAATACATTCCACTCTTCTATCATAGCCAAAACACACTTTACTGTCTTTGACTCAAAGCATCGGCATCCTTATTTCCTTTCCCTAGGGAGTGATCAATCCAAAAATCATAAGAAACCAAAAATTCCAACCACCTTTGCTGTCTCATGTTATAATTCTTCAGCAAGGACAAGTATCTCAAAGACTTATAGTCGGTAAATAGTTTAAACCTTCCTTCATGAAGGTAATGCCTCTAAATCTTTAATGCAAAGATGGCTGCCACTAATTCCAAGTAAGTGTTAGAACCAGACCTCGTGGGGTCGTAGCTGTCTAAAAGCATAAGCTACCACTTTGTCTCTTTACATCCACGCTACTCCTAACCTAAACCCAAGGCATTAATATAAACTATAATATCTCTATTCACCTAGAGGATCACCAAAAACCAGAGCATTTTTCAACTGAAGCATTAAGTCATTTAATGTCACCTCATACTCTCTCGTCTAACATACCTCTCTTTATTCAGAGTAAGTCTCATAATTGGCGTTGCTATATGATGGAAATCCTAAACGAATCTCCTAATAGTATCCTGCCAATCCTAAGAAACCCTTAATCTCGATAACAGCCCCGAGACTATTCCAACTATTCGCAACCGCAATTTTCGACGGATCTATTGCCGATTCCTCCTCCAAAACTACACGACCTAGAAACTTTACTTTCAATTTTCAAAAGTGACACTTGGAAAACTTTGCCTTCTACTGGTGCTGTCTCAAGGTCTTTAATACCAATCTAAGATGAACTTCATGGTCTTGTTCATCCTTAGAATATACTAAAATATCGTCTATAAAGACCAACACAAACCTTTCCAACTGATTTCGAAAGACCCTATTCATAGGATCTATAAAGAATGCTAGAGCATTGGTTAGTCAAAGAGCATGACTAACCACTCATATGATCCATATCTCATTCTAAACATGGTTAACGTAATACTTTCTTTTGTCACTCTTATTTGATGGAATCCCATAGCCAAATCTAGCACGAGAATAATCCAGCTTCAATTAATCGATCAAATAAATCGTCTATCCTTGATAAGGATAAAAATTCTTTACCTTCAACTCATTCAACTTTCTACAGTCAATGCACATATAAAGTGATCCATCTGAATTCTTTATAAATGCCATAAAAGCTCCCCAAGGTGAACTACTCAACCTAATGAAACTCATGTGCTTAAGTTCCACTAGCTACTTCTTCAACTTTTCCATTTCCTTAGGTTACATTCTGCTAGGGAGTCTACTAATAGGTCGTGCCCCCAGTATCAAATCTATATGGGACTCAATCTCTCTTCTCGACGGTAATCCCTTTACTAGGTGAAAGACATCTGCAAATTCCAAACCACCAAATCTTTATCAATCTCTTCTTCCTGTTTTTCCATAATATATATTGAAACCCCAGATCTCCCCTTCATTGCTTCTAAAGTTACTAAGATCCTTTATGCACTCTTTAGGTATCGTAAGGCAATATCTCTCTCAGCATAATAAATCCTACCATTATTCCACACTAGCCAATCCATACCCAAAATCACCTCATACCCTTCAAAGTCAAACACATATAGGTTTCAAGAAAACAAATGATCACACGAAACAATCTCTAAACTAGTGCGTATCAACCTTAGAGTGGCATACTTACTAATCGAACAAACAACATGCAAAAACATAACTAGATAGGTAATATCTAACGTTATGCTATTAAACACATATTTCAAAATGAAAGAATTTGTAGCCCCGGTATCAAATAGAACTCTAATTGAAATACTGAAAATCAAAATCATACTTTCTAACACAAAACCTTTCTTTTCTCCTCAATAGATGGTCTTCCTTCCAGTCTTTCCAAAGCAAAAACCGTTGATCACTTCAGCTCTAACGATCTTTCTTCTTGTGGCCTAGCATATTGCAGTTAAAGCACTTGACCTTGACTATCTCAACTAGGTGCAATAACATTGATGCATAGTCCCCTTTATGACTGCAATTATAAAAAATAATCTCCAAAATATCCTTTCGGCCTCTTACCTCCTTAGCTTTTCCCTTCTGTTGTTGCCTCTTCATACCCTTCTGGTATTGGTAGAATTTCTTCCTTTACTCTACCTTAGGTTTCCCTTCCACCTTCCTTTTCTCCTAATACATACCATCATATCTTATGGCTATGTCTATAATAAACTCAAAAGGATATGCTAAGTGAGCCATTACTTTATGGTCCAAGCTTTGCTTCAGACCCCGAATGAACTTCTCATTCTTCTTCAGTTGGATGTTAATCATTTCTCAACCATATTTAGCCAAGGCATTGAACTTCTGCATATACTCTTCCACCATCAAGTCTCCTCGCTTTAGGTCAATGAACTCTCACCAAAATGCTTATCAGAGACTAGACAATAAACTTAGTCTTAGACCTTTCTTCATACCGTGCCCAAGTAATCTCCTCCTTAGAGGTCTCAATAGTTATCGTCTCCCATCAATCCATGAAATCTTCATGCAACTGGCTCAAAGCCAATCCATGCTTTTGCGCATCATCTAGCTTTATGTCCTAAAGATGCGCTCACACTTTTAACTAGTTTAACACTTCAACTACCAGCTCTTTCCCAGTAAACTTCTTGCCTCCTAAGTTCTGATAGTCTTGATTCAGCTTCGAGAAGTCGACCCTTGCCATTGGTTTTGGCTCTACAATGTCGGGTATATTTTCCCTCATCATCTGTACCATGAACTGTCGAAACAAAACATTTACATCTATTTCCTCAACATGTAGGACTGCCTCATTCTCGGTCAATGGAGGCATTTCTCTTTCATTCCCTCTGTTTGTCTATGTACTTTCATTCCCTCTCCTAGTATCCGCTCCTTCTACTGTAATTCTTCCACTCCTCATTTCCATTCTTACTTTTCTATTTAAGAATGTCTTCACTAGAATCAAAAGGAAGAAAGCACAAAATTAGTAGAATGATAGATATATGCACCAACATCTATATAGAAAAATAAAAGTACATATATAATAGGTATATCCTCACCAAGGGGTTGCTAGCTAATCTCTACCTATACCTTTACTTAGCTTTGTTTTACTTAAGTGTCCTTTATCTAAGCTCAAATATCAATTGTAACATCCCTCATTCTGAAACCAAAAGATGAAAGTCCAATATATTATAGTCACCTGGGAATTATCTTTCAATGACAGAGATGAGATTAGTTACATGTTAAACAGTTCAAGTAAATAGCGCAACAAATTAGTAGTAATAAATGAACAAATATTACAATCCCAAATTATTTTCCATAAGTGTGTCCATGTAAGGGTCAAGAATATAATACAATCATAGTTAATAGTGTCATGCCCAACATATGAAGATGCAGATATGAACACTTAATACAACGGAAAATAGAAATCAATTATATCATTTAAGCATTCTGTCCCATCTTCAGAACTCTTCATTCGTCTTTCGAAAGAAACTTGTCTAGATCCAAAAACTTAGCTTACTCGAATGAGTACCCATGGATTTAAGTGGAAAATGATAATAAAAACACATGCCTGACATAAAATCTGGTATGACCAATATGTTAACCTAAACACGAATATAGCGTGACCTCGCAGCTAAAGCATGGAAGTATTTTCCCCTTACTATAACACAACTTTCATTTAACATTTAGAAATATAAGCATAAATCATTGTCACGTTCCTAAAGGGTCTTATACATGCTATGATATTTTAATTAGAATCAATAGCTATTTCACGTGATATGTCATATAGTAATTATTCTCTATTCTTTTAAAAAGATGTAATCTATGACCTTTGGCTGCACCTAGGTCTTACGCCTTCTTCTTCTAATGAAGTCAAAGATTTAGCTTTCGCTACCATTAAGGCCCCATGCCCTCACTACTTTCTTAGTTCAAACTAGTTAGACTACTCGATTTTGTTTCACACTCCAGGCCTTACACCTATGCTTTTGGTTTTGGTTACTACTTTGGGCTTTATAATTGTGATTTTGTGCTTTGATTTCCACTCCAGGCCTTACATCTATGTTTTCGGTTCTTGATTGCCACACCATTTTATGCCATATACTGAATACTGCTTTGGTTGCCACATCAGGCCCCACACCAATTGCTTCATGTTCAGGATGCCACTTTAGGCCTTACTCCAACACTTTTGGCGTTGGTTGCCAATATAGAACTCACACCAACGCTTTTGGTTCTGGACTACCGCATCAGGCCTTATGTCGTATGCCGAATACTCAAATTATCTATTTGGTTTTATCCATTGCTATTAATTATGCTTATATAAATCTGACTATCTTCAACTAACTCCACTACTTAATACATTATCATTAATATTCTAAGTACTAATTTTGGCCATCCTAAGCCTTAGCATATATTTCTTCCTTTGGAAGTTATTTGGTTCTGGCTTTAACATTCTATTGAGAACTAGTCCACTCTCGGCAATCACTACTCTCGATCTCACATGTTTTAACTTAATTTAATTTTTTTTCCATTATCAAGTGGAATATCAATTCTATATTTTGAAAACCACCTTCTCTACCATAATTCCTCTACCACCCATGTTTGTTCCTTCACCTTCAACCTACGGCTATTTCCTTCAGTTTAATAAACTAGTCTTACACTTAGCATTTTCAGTTCATTACACTTCAGTCTTACACCTAGTGTTTTCTTATTTATCTTGTTTCGATTCACCACCTCTCCTATCATCACTATCTCTTGGGACACATCAAAAGCATGCTCGCAATGCATTTGATGCCATCTTTACACATGTCAACACCTAATTCATTCCGACTTCATCCTTTAATATTTATTATAGTACAATTTTTGACTTGTTCTACACTTATTGTGGATTATGTCCCTTGACCATTACTTAAATATTTTGCTCATTCAAACTACCACTCAGCCCCCTATATTTCCTTTTGAAACCCATAAAACCCCCTTCCATTATGGGTATTTTAATTTGGAAATCACTTATATAAATTCAAGAAAATTTTAGAAAGTACATATATTTATTTTCTTCCATAAACTTCTCAAACTCCCTATTTCTAAACATTTTCTACAATAATGATTCTTAGGTAATTCATATTTAATTATTTATTTATGGGAAAATTCTACAAATCTAAACCCATATCTGAAATGGTGTTTATAACATCAAATTAAATTTTGGATTATTTTGACCAAAAGAAGCAAAAGAAATAATCCTAAATAATTATGGTGATGTCTAATTACAAAGGAAAATGGGATTAAGGGATATATTACTCATATATCTTAGCTGATAACGTTTCCAGTTCCCTTTGTTTTGATCTTCTTTTCATTTATTTCTTCTCTTTCTTATTTTTTGATTTAAGAGAGTAGAATGATAAGAAAAGGGGGGAGTAGTTAACTTTAATCCCATGAATAGTTGGAGTACTGACTCATTCCTTCTCTTTCTTATTTAATTCATTATATTTAGTACCATTAAGCGAAAATCATAATAAGTAAACAATACCCGAATAATTATCACATCATATTGTTATTTAATTCCATAATTGAATAATTAAATCTGTATCCTCATAATTAATTCTTTAATTAGTAAATTTATTAATTTATGGGGTATTACATGAGCAACATTGTATTTTTCACTAAGGCGGATGACTCTTTGCGGTTGTGCATCGGTTATTGAGAGTTGAATAAGCTAACAAAGAAGACTTGCTACCAATTACCTTGTATAGATGGTTTGTTTGATCAAAAAGTGGGAGGGAAGATATTTTCTCAGCGAGTTACCATTGATTTTCATCAATTGAGAGTAATAATTGATAGTTTTGATATTAGATGGACTATTCGAGTGGTATGTCATGCCATTTACGTTAACCAATGTTATAGCTTATTTTTTCGATTTGATGACGGTGCAGTAGAATAAGTTTGTGGTTTTCTTATCAACGATATTTTTGTTTATTCAAAAAGTTAAGAAGAGCATAAGCAATAATTGAGGATTGTACGGATATATTGAGGAGACATCAGTTGAAGGCGAAATTCTCTAAGTGTTATTTCGAGAGAAGAGAAGTTCCCATTTTTAGCCATTCCATTTTTGAGCAGAGTTATTTGTTGATCCGAGCATAGTGGCGGCGGTACAGGATTAACACGTATCGAAGAATGCTACGAAGGTTTAGAGCTTTCTTGGTGTAGCACGATATTATAGGAAGTTCATTAAGGACATTGCTAATGTTTCAGCACCGTTGACTTTGCTTACTAAGAAGAATTAGGTTTTCTTGTGGAATGTAGAACGCGGACATGAATTCGTTAAATCGAAAGTGTTATTGACCAGTGCACTTGTATTGACGGTTCCAGATGGCACTATGCCTTTCTGTGTATCTAATAACACTTGTGGTACTAGACACAAAGTTGTATTAATGCAGTAAGGCTGGGTAGTATCATATGCTAGCAGACAGTTAAAGACCTATGAGAAAAATTACCCAACTCATGATCTTGAATTAGCACCAGTTATTTTTTCACTTAAATCTTAGAGAAATTATCAATTAGGAGAGATATTTGAGTTGTATACGGATCATAAATCTCAAGTATTTATTTTCTCAGAAGGATCTGAATCTGAGATAGCAAAGGTGGATGAAATTCTTACTTTATATGATTTTGGTATTTTATACACTCCAGGTAAAGAAAATATAGTGGCCGGTGCTTTTAGCATGAAGTATGCAACACCGAGTTCTATATTAGTGGAGTGGAGACGGTTAGAGTTCATCTTCGGTTTTGATTTCAGACCATCTTCAGAGTTAATTCTTGGTTTGTTGGCAACTTTAGAGGTCAACGATCATGGATCAAATTGGCTCTAGTCAAAGAAGCAATAAGATATTAATATGTATTCTAAATTAGTTAGAGAAGAAAGAGAAGTCTTCTCATCTGTACAGATACTCTGTTGACTGGAGGGGGTATCTACGACATGACAAATTGTATGTGCCAGAAGTTAGAGAGCTGATTGATGAGGTTTTATCAAAGTCTCACCATTATAAGTTGATTATCTATCCCACTGGAGACAAGATGTATAGGGATATGAATAGGGTACTCTATTGCCCAAAGATGAAGAAACAAGTGGTAAAGTATGTTGCTAGATGCTTGAATTATTAACAAATCACGGCTAAGTGGAAGAAATTGATTGGATTGTTACATCCCTAGATGTTCAATAGTGGAAGTGGGAACACATATCGTTATTGTAGATGGCTTACAAAGGAGAGAGAGGGAAAAAGAGAGTATTTGGGTCATTGTTGACCATTTGACCAAATGTTCTCATTTCATTTCGTTATGGAATAGAGGACAGCGGCGTTATTGGCTACATTTTATATAAGGGAGGTAACTAGATTGCATGGAGCTCTATTGAGTATAGTCAATGATGGAGATCCACTTTTTGCTAGCGAGTATTGGAGGAGCCTTCGGGATGCTTTGGGCATAGAGTTAAACCTCAACATTATATATCACCTAAAGACAAATGGATAGACCTAGAGGGTGAATAGGGTATTGAAGGATTCATTAAGAGCATTCTTCATTTTTGTAGAGCTTGGGAAGATCATTTCCATTGGAAAAGTTTACATACAATAATAGCTATCAAGTGAGCATAAGTATGGCATTGTTCGAGGCTTTGTATCCATACAAGTCCCCATCTTGTTGGTGAGAGACGACCGATGGAGTTATAATTGGATCAAATATGATTAGAGATACTTCCAAAGAAAGTGAAGCTGATACAAAAGAGGAAGATGGCAGCACAGGATAAGATAAAATCTTATGCTGATAGGGGGTGTGTAGAACTGGAATTCATAGTAGGTTATATGGTATTTGTGGAAGTCTCCGTTGAAACATATTAAGAATTGGTTATTTGAGAAAGTGAGCACTGCATTTTTTTGGGCGTTTCCTGATATTAGAGAACATTGGAAAGTTAACTTATAGAATTGAACTTCATAAAAAGTTGTTCATAATGGTTTTCATATGTCATATCTGTTGAAGTATGTTCATGATTTGGCTATTATAGTCGAGCGGGATCAATTAGAGGATGTGGAAGTGGAGTTAGAGTTTATTGCCACCTATGGGCCTATTTCTATTATAGGACATGGAGTGAAGAGGGTTCGAAATCATGAGGTGAAGTTGGTTCAAGTACAGTGGGGAAACAATCCAAAGGAGAGTACTTAGGAGCATAAGGAGAAAATTCATTCTTGTTATCCTGAACCCTCTACCAGTATCTCTCCATTTTATTATTTAGACTACTTAAATTAGGTAAATTGCTTTAGGATGATTGGTAGCTTCATATGATTGTATGAATTGTGTGAATTGGTTGTTTGATTGTGTGAATTGGATGTTTCATTGTGTGAATTGGATGTTTGAATGTGTGAATTAGATGTTTGATTGTGTGCATGGTTGCTAGGACAATGTAGGTATAGAAGCTAGGACTAGTTACTGAGGAAACTTTATGTTATACTGATGCTTTGAAGTGATAAGATGTGTGTTTTGCATTCATATAGATGTTGTAGGTTGTACATGTATAGTAGGATGCTTTGCATACAAGCCTATATGCCATGATATCTACATACATGTAGGATGCCACAAGTTGTTATTTTTCATATTAATATCGTAGCATAATCATCGTTCATACTCATGCCTATATGTTGGTTGCACACATGTGTATTTTGTTGGATTTTTTGATCGATTGTATATGTATGTTATGTATGTAAGGATGTATATTGTGTGTGTGCTTGCGTAGTATACGTGGAAATGCTAGAAAGCGAGTTACATTGTCTGCCCTTCAGACTTTTAAGGATGAAGTTCTTTTAAGAGGAGAGAATGTAATACCTCATGATTTTTTAATAAAAATAAATATTTAGTAAAGGATAAAATGTTAATTTTACTAAAAAGGGCAAAATTGGAACTTTTTTATAAATGACTGAATTAAGCGAAAAAAAACTTATACCATTGCCTAGAGCATATTTTTCTAGTCAAGTTTCATTATAAAAATGTTTAAATAGGATATATAGATTAAAGATATGATAAAATTATAAATTGGTCAAGAATTAGGCTAAGAAGGGTCAAAGACCCATCATGACAGAATGAGATATATAACCGGCACAGCCTAATGAGAAAGTACGTACGATTACTTTCTTCATCTCCTTTCTCTTGTCAAAAGACATAACCCTAAGTCCAAAAACCTATATCTAAAATTCCTTTATCAAATCTTCATCAAATTCAATAAAATTTGGGTCTAAAGATATTAGAGCGAAGAGAGCAACTAGAAGATACTAACATAAAAACAATTCGTGGAGTTTAGAGATTAAGGAAATTTCACATAGCGAGAAAGGAGAGGATTCCAACCTAAATCGGGGCTATCTTTGTTAAATTATGAGTGGGAACCTATTTACTTTGCTATATGGCATCATATATGCTTTATTTCATCTTTCTATGTTAGATTAGTGGTCATAGTTGATATGAATTAATTATGGATATATGTTGAATTGAAACATTGATGTTGATATATGAGTTTAGAAATGATAAATGGTCATTAATGTTGAAACAGACCTTTTGTCTAATGAAGTAAGAAGAAGATGATTGTGGTATATATATATATATATATATATATATATATATGTGTGTGTGTGTGTGTGTAGGGGAGGGGAGGCTAGGTTCAATGGCCCCCTTTATTTAGCACCATGTAGTAGCCTTCTAATATTAGCCACAAGTTCCTATTTAAATATTTATTGTCTCTCTCTCTCTTGTCACATGGCAAAAATATTTAAATAGGAACTTATGGCTGATATTAGGGGGCTACTACATGGTGCTAAATAAGGTAGGCTATTGAACCCAACCCTATATATATGTATGTATGTATGTGTGTGTGTGTGTGTATGTATGTATGTGTGTATATGTATGTGTGTGTGTGTGTTTGTGTGCGATACGTACAATTATCTAATGTGAATGGTGAAATATAATGTATGGGTTTGAATGACACAAATCGTGTTAATATAATGATGAGAAAAATAGTTCTAGTATGAACAAACACTATAGCAACTATAGAGAAAGATGCTACAAGAAGTGAACTATATTGATAAGAAATTCAAGGGATATGGTAATGAAGAGGAAGGAATTTGAGTATTAATAAGATAATCTGGACAAAACAACAATATAAATGTCATATTACCTTACTACAATATATTTAAAAGTATAAATGTAGTTAGTATGAAGATGGATAAGTCACAAAGCAAAAAATATAAGAAAACAGGGAAAATTCGCGTTTAAAGGCAGTTCGGATGCTTGAATAAAAAATTCAAACTTCTGAAAGTTAACTGTGAAAACCCAAAAGAAACACGTATTCGTCTATTTCAAACATCTGAAAAATGGGTTTAGTCTTAATCAAAATATTCAAATGTATGAAAAGCAAACATAAAATTCCATTCGATAATCAGAAATCTGAATGGTAAAACCAGATGTCTGAATTAAGTTTAGATGTTTGAATGTAACAAACGGACGTCCGAAAGTCTGTAGTATGCATAGGCTGAACCTGGACTCATAGGGGCTAATATAAATGGTAAAGGGTATTTTACCTTGATCTAGTAATAATGGTATGACAGTGAGTGATGTGTGTGGATATGTATATAGTAGTACGCAAGTTGATAATTTTTATGAATGTATCGATACAAGTACATAGAAAATGAGAAGATATTTGATATGATTGATTTGAGATGAGTTGGTTGCTACATGTGGATATGTCCTATTACAAATGGTGTATTGGCCAGGACAGATAGAGACATGTGTCTAATTCACTTCAGTGGTTGCATTAGTATCTTAGTTTCTACAGGTCGGTTGTACTAGGGTCAAGGTACGACATACCTTGGGTCCCTCTTATAGAGCATATTGTAACAACCCTGGTTTGGAGATTACCTTTCAATATTAAAATTAAAAGGTAATCTCCAAACAAGGGTTGTTACACATATGGTAACCAAAAAAATGACAACAAGGCATGTTAATAATGTAAATTGTACCAGTCTAAAATAAATGAAAGTATGATGCATTAAATTGTTTTAAAGCGTATCAGTCCGATAATATAGAGATGTAAATGTATGTTGTAATTTTAAAGCATATCAGCAGAGAGGTCTTGTCGACACTTGTCATCAACACAATGTTATTTTATTCTTTTAGCTATGTGATTATGGTCACATGAGTTTTACTATTGAAATGCTAAGAATGATAGAGTAAAATGACAGTGATGAATAAACCTTAAGATAAATAGTGTAGAAGTACTCCATAAAAATAGCATGTTGTTATCGTATACATAGTGATACATTCTGACTCACCAAGCTTATGTCCACCCCTCTCTATATTTATATTTTGTATCTATCTATAATAGGTTCGAGGGTTTAGAGAGTGTTTGAGGTGAGCATATGACGATGGAGACCCGATGGAGCTGTATTGTTTACTAGCTAATCTAGCTATATATTATCTCAATATCTTGTAACCATGTTGAACTATTTATTATGAAGTGTTATTTTGGATTGGTATAATAACACTTGGGTTTATTGTTCAGATGATTCAAATAGTTCTCTCATGTTATATTATATTTTCTTTCACTTTGAGTTCTAAAATTATAGTTTAAAGTAGATAGCTTTATATGCTATTTATATCATATTTTACCCTAACAATTCATTATCCATGGTCTTTGGGATTTAATCATTGATGATGTAGTATCGAAAAGTTATGAATGGTAGGTTATTACACTATGAGAGAGGATTTTAAAGTAGGAACTTTAGCTTCCAGCATGGATACTCAATTGGATTCAAGGCGAAGGCATCAGCTCCACCTTGTTCTTTCTAAATTCCTCCTGTTTCGCTTTTTGAGTGGCAAGATCCCATGTAAGTTTATCGGCGATGGCTTTAGCATCATCATGCACTTTGGTAAGAGTGAACTAAGTGATGTGAGCCTCTTTTAAGTTTGCAGCCGGTAATCTCAGATTACTTTTGGAGGACCTCATTAGCGGTAGCATTATTGTCTAGTTGACCCTTCTAGAATTGCTTTGTTTATGTGACGCTCTTCTTTGGTGTCTTAACTTCAACGCCAAAGAAGCAACCAAAACATCACTATCATGGAGCTACTTCATTTTCTTATCAACAAAAATGTCATGCCCCATTATTCTTAACGTCTAAATTAGTGTCAAATGCCATCAAAGCACACTTGCGCAGTAATCTTAAATGTCATAAATAGTGGGTCATTAGGTATATAATTCAGATGCTAAAAACATAAACAAATGAGAAAAACCTTATAACAAAATAAAATAATAATATATATACTACCTCAACAAATGTATAACATACAAGGGTCAGTGCAACAATTAAAATATAAACAGCTGCATATATTTCAAGTTACATAAATCATTACTAAGTTTACAAATAATACAACTACAATATTCAGAAAACACATTGAATAAGCAACCCGTGGATGTAGCCTGGAATAAAACCTTTTCCCTTCCTTTGCTTTCACTTGCAAGCTTTAAGAATACATGAGCATATAAAGATAAAACAGGAAAAGTGTATACTATGCCATAATGCTATGCACCCTGACCAAACTCAAGAGACCCGGTAGTCTTACGTAGAGAAAGATTGCCTACATACCCTTTTGTAATCAAACCCATGAAGTCTTATTTCCTTCTCTTCTCCTGTGTCAAATACTTGTTAGCACATGAACTACATAACACCAGCAACTAGAAAATTAATGTAAGCAAGAAACATCACATTCAGTTATGCCACATAATCAGTAGTCATAAATATAGAGTAATAATTATATTGGCAACACAGAACTATTTGATAGAGTAAATGTCGTGCATATTTAACAATTCTCAAAATAAACCTCAAATATCCAAAAATTAGTAATACACCCAATACCATTATATATACTAATCACCCATCATCAGCAACAAAACATCAATAGCATGAATTAGACAAAAATTCCATTAAAATGCATACTAACCCCTCTATATTAGTCAAACAATATTAACTCTAATTGCTCTTCATTGGTAGCACAAATTTCAATAACAACAAACCAAAAGCCAAAATAAACTACACAACGTCTATATAGTTATAATGGTAAAACATCGCATAACTCATCTTAATGCTACTCTATCTCCATACAACAAGCATATATTATGATTCTAACCAACAATATAACACATATGCCACAACAATCCAAAATGGTGCACTCTCACCTATTACTTCCACTTAAGTATAAAATCGTCCTACTATTGTTTATTACAAAAGCATATTTATTTTATTATCTTAAAATAATAATACTTCCCAGAATGATAATATACATTAAAATACTTCATTATCAATGTATTACTCTAAATATCTCAAGGTATCATTAGTAAATCTAAAATAGTAGTTTACATCCAATTAGTTTCAAAATATTAGTATTATTGCTTTAATCAAAATAGAAATATTACTATAAATGATCTTGTTTTCTTTACACCCACTTTATTACTATTTAACTCAAAAATAATAATGTTTTGCATTAAATCTCAAAACTACTTTATTATTTATCTGAAAAATAGTAATAATTTAACCCAAAATACTTCTCAAAAATACCTTTTTGTTATTACCGTTCTCAAAGTATCTCTCATTACTACTATTTTAAATAATGACAATATCATCTTTCCATAAATTATGTAAAAGAAATCGTATAATTATTTACTAAAAATAATAACAATTTACTAGAAATCATATTATAATTTAGAAAATTCCACTTTATTTTATAAATAGTAATAACTTCTTTAGGTTCACTTTAATATATTTTTTCGTTATTTTTTATGAATTTCTCCAAAAATGCATGCATAATAACCTTATAAAAATATATAGATCAATTTTTGTATAAATTGTTAATTTAAATTATTTACAAATATAGCCTCAAAATTCAAAAATAATCTTATTTACACCATAATTACTCATTTTCTTATCTTGGTGAATTAATTATTTTTCCCAAATCTATGAATATTTATTATAAAGTATTCATTACCAACAATGTCGTAATTAAATAGATAAACAACCAAGCTTGGACATATGTGATATCAAAAACAACATAACATTCAAACGATCATAAAAGGGTATAATACATCTTAGCAGCTGTATACACACACACGTATGTATGTATATGTATGTGTATGTATATATGGATGAATACCTATTTAATATTTTAAAATATAAACACTTTCGATCTATGAATCCTGCGAAGGCACTTACAAGAACAACTTCAAAAGCTAGCAAACCATTTGCCATCTTGTTCGGAATTTTTTGATGAACTCAAAGAAACAAACCATGCATGAAACATAAGTTGTATGTAAAAGTTATACGAGCTTGAAGATATATGGTTTAAAACACAATTATAAAATTGCAGGAGCTAAAAAAGATCCTACCTTCTTCCTCTTTTCTTGTACCGCGCATGCGCTCGCATCCTTCTCACCTAAGCTGCCCTAACCCACCACCACGTTGCCATCCTAAACCACCACTCCACTGCCCAAAACAACCTGCCACTACACCACTCTGTGCTGCCACCCAAGCCCACCTGATGCAGCCATCAAATTTCCTAACCCTAAACTTATATTTTTGGCCAATCTGACTACTTTTGACTAGACCCAACCAAATAGATCGACTCTTGTGAGCTCCACTGTTCTTAATGTCTAAAATTAGTGTCAAATATTATCAAAATATGATATTGCACTAACCTTAAATGTCAAAAATAGTGGGTTATTAAAATACACATATGGGTAGTACTGAACGATAAATTAAACACAATTTCTACGATAAACTCTAAAATTAGAAATAACTTCAGTACCAACCTATGTTATTTCTGCAATTCAGCTCCTAAAACCACTAAACACATGTTTTATGAATGCCACTTTACTTAATACATTGTTTGCAACTTACTCCATATTTTCTAAGTTAATATGAATAATGTCATTCCTATCCATATGAATATTGGACTAGATTTAAGATTTAATATATCCATTCACATAGAAAGATTTTGAACACCATTTATTCTACTACAAGTTGGAGTATTTAGAATGGAAGAAATAAAAAAAAATTCGATAACACTTACAAAATTATCCGTTCTCTTTTATTTTTCATTGAATGGTATATTTCTCTTTGGACAAGGATAGATAGAAGGAATTCAAATTGGAGATCATGACAAGACAGGATCATTGGGATTTATTTAACATGCAATGGTCATCCTCTACTAATCAATTGCCCAAACCCCTTACTCTTCTATTAGAAAATTAACATACTTGGGCATATGTTGTTTAGAATTTATCACTTGCTTGCTCGAGTCCATCAAGTTGCAACAGTCATCTCTCAGCCTTCACAAGCTATGTAGTGCAGCCTCTACATCACTTCATTTCAGTCCAGTTTGAGTGCAGTCTGCATATCACTTCTACTCAGTCCAATTTTCCACTATATTCAATGTTCAGTTTTCACAAGCATGTCCTAGTTCTAACAACCCAATCTCCTATTTTAGTTCTTTGCCTTCTTCAGTTTTCATCAAGCACTTCCCTGCTAATGTGGACGTAGAGTTTTCTTTTTTACTTCTATGTATTTAGCTTTCAATTATATGAAATTGCCAGTTTCATAGGTGTCTTCTCACACATCACTTATGCCTCATTATCACTGCCAGTCGGCATGCTACCATATACAGCCAGTCAGACTGCTACATCACATCGGCACTACTAGTACAAGATAGACAGCCAAATGCTTCAACAGTACTGCTATTCAGCTCTGATCAGTAGGTTTCAGCTTGCCACGCCCTCTTTATCTCGATTGTGATTCACCACTGTCTCATATGATACAGCACAACAACTCAATTTTACATACCTCTGTAGTGCATTTCTATTCATGGCAATTGTCTACTCGGCACACTAATTTCTCTATGCTACTCCATTTATGTATTATATTATATATATCACTAAGCTTCACTGTTTGCTAATATATTGGATTGTATTTTTAGTCTATTTTGATAGTTTTTACTTCTTTTTTGAGGTGATCATTTTTCTAATGATTCATTTAGTTATTTCAGTTGTTTATAAGTCTGCTTTCTATAATATTTCTGAGGTGTATCACCCGCTATCTATCTGGCTTGTTGATAGTTTTTGGACTTTTACAGTACGAGTGCTCTCCTCAATTTAGAGGTGTTAAATTTGGATGATTCAAATATTTTCCAAAGAAGAAAAGAATTTAGCTAATTGATCTTATCAATCAATTAGGTTATAAATGGAAAGAAAAAAGAGGAAAGTTATGTGTGATTTCTTCAAATTTGTTATATGGAGATAGAAAATTTTATATGTAGAGATTAAATGAACAAAGGAAATTTATGGAAATATAAGAATTTCGTCATTTATGTGCATGGAATCAAATCAAGGAATTTGGAAAGGTTGTCACATAATCTAGAAATTAATTTTCTTAATCTTTAAGCAACTCCTTCATTGAGTCTATTTAAATGAAGGAAATTCATCTTCATATTTGTGAGTATGAGGGAGAGCATCCACGATCATCCTCTTCTTCAATAAACCTTAATTTTTTAATCAAATCAAATTAGAGATTTTGAGCGCAAACAAGTCTTTTGAAGAAATTGATTATTTAATTTGTAATTATAGGTTAGTCTCTCCACTTTACTACCTATAATTTTGTAATCTCTCTCTCTTTTGTACTCTCTTTCTTCAGTAAAATAAAGAATCGTTATTGGGTCAGTGAACATAGGCAATCTAGCCGAACCACATTAAATCTTTGTGTTTCCTACTCATCTGTTTTTCTTTGTTTGGTGATTATTTTTCATTGAATTGATGGTTGATAATTAATCGACAAGTTAGATCCTTCTTTTGGTTGCTTCTACGCCTTAGTATTCTGCTGCAGTGTTGGAGTTGGTGCAAATTAATTAAAATTTTGCACAACAGATTGGTACCAGAGCTAGTTGTCTTATTCTAGATTAGTTATCAATGGAAAATTCTTTTAGCGGTGGTATGAAAAATTATGGCATCACCAAATTTGTTAGAAAAGGAGTTTTTGAGACATGGAAGGTGAAGACTAATGATGGTGTTCTTCAACAACAATTTCGTTCATTTAGAGAAAGAGATAAAATCCAGAAGCACCTTGGAAGTAGAAGAGATATGCATATGTCCCACTTCAATGGTCCTAGAAGGGATGCTTGCTATTATTGTAATACATCTTTATTTTCAGTCAGTATTTCACTTTTGGAGAGTACAAGTTGGATGATTGATTTTGGAGCCTCTTGTCATATGACACCAGATAGGAGCTGTTTTGTCAGTTACAAGAAGATTGATGACGGAGCAGTTCATATGGGGAATGACACATCTTGTCATGTTGTGGGCGTCGGAAGTGTGAGTTTTAAGATGCATGATGGTGTTATTAGGACTATCACGGATGTTAAACATGTTCCAATGCAGCATAGAAGTGTGTTGTTGTTGGAGCTTTGAGTAGACTTTGTATGAGAATAATAATAGATAGAGAGAATTTAAGAGTGGCGAAGGGTTCCTTGGTAGTGATGAAAGGGGTGCGAGTTGATGATATTTATATGCTTCATGGAGAGAAAATCTTAGAAAATTTGGTAGTGTTTACCAATTCTTGTGTTTCAGATTCTACTGAGTTATGGCATCTTCTTTTAGGTCATGTTGATGATAAGAGTCTTGAAGTACTAAAGAGGCAGGGGTTGATTGATGGTGTTTGTCAGTCGAAGCCTAGCTCTTGTGGAGATTGTTCTTTTGGAAAGAAAAAGCATGTCACATTTGATGTTGGGAGACCTAGAGCTACAGAGTTTCTAGAGTATGTTCATTCTTATGTGCGGGGACCCACTCCAGTTGCATCTTTTGGCAGAGCCAGTTACTTCGCCTTATTTGTGGATTATTTCTCACGTAAGGTCTGGGTCTATTTTTTAAAGGCTAAAAATGAAATATTTTCCCAGTTTTGTAAGTGGAAGGCATTGGTAGAGAAGCAGTCGAGGAAGCATTTGAAGGTTCTCAAAGTTGGAAATAGTAGTGAATTTATGTCACAAGAATTCACTAACTATTGTTCATCCGAACACGTAGTTAGAGATTTTCTATTTTTGTTGAGTCACATTGTTATGGAGTTGTGGAGAGCATGTGTCAGATATTATGGGAGAGAACTATGAGCTTAAGAACGACTGCTGGTCTAGAAGAGGGATTTTGGGACAGAAGCGATATCTATGGCAGTATTTCTCATCAACCATACACCTTCTATTGCCATAAATATAAAGATCCCATAAGAGGTATGGAAAAGGGAGTCGGTTGATTCTTCATTCCTTAAAGTATTTGGTTGTTCAGCTTATTTAGAAGATGAGAGACGTAATAAGTTGAAGCCTAGGAAAAGCAAGCACATTTTGTTAGGCTATAGAGAAGGAGTGAAGAGGTATAGGTTGTGGTGTAAAATAACTAGGAGAATTGTGACTAGCAGGCATGCGATATTTGATGAGAGGTTTTTGTTGAAGGTTGAGCCTCTATTAAGTGATGACATTAGGAGGACATAAAATTGTCAAACACATTTGGAGTCATCAGATTGTTTCCATATTCGGAGAGATATTGGTATTTCCGATGATACCATGGTTGATGAGAAGATTACAAAGATTCAGACTCTAGGTGGAGCTTAGTTGCATGAAAGGCCTTTTGGTTCAGTTGGCCCTATTTGTAAGCATATTTGTAGCAATGATTCTTTATCTTATGTTTTGAATGTTGCAGAGCTTGTTAGTGAGTCTGTTGGTATTGGCTTAGAAAAGTCTAGCAAAATTCTTATGAAGGAGATTTGAGTAGATAAGTTTGAGTATATCCTCACTCAATTTGGAATGGAGAAGGTGAAGTGCACTGTTAAATCTCCATTGGTCTCTCGAAGCTTAGTATCTGCATGTTCATCTCCTACATCGGATATATTGAAGAATTTTTTTTGTTGATGTGCATACTATCTTTCTTATGCTTGAGAAAGATTCGAAAGTAGGCAATAATGCTCAAACTAGTTCATATTGAGCTTGACAGCGTAGACCCAATAATTTGTTGAGATGTGGTGTTGAAGAGAGATTGTTATATTTGAATCAAGGTGGAGCGTTAAATTTGGATGATTCAAATATTTGCCAAAGAAGAAAAGAATTTAGCTAATTGATCTTATCAATCAATCAGGTTATAGATGGAAAGAAAAAGGAGGAAAGTTATGTGTGATTGCTTTAGAAGAAAGGAAACTAATTAATTAGCTAATCAATTAATTAGTCAAAAGAATAGTTATATGGAGATAGAAAAGTTTGTATGTGGAGATTAAATGAACAAAGGAAATTTATGGAAACATAAAATTTTCGTCACCTATGTGCATTGGAATCAAATCAAGGAATTTGGAAAGGTTGTCACATAATCTGGAAATTAATTTTCTTAATCTCTAAGCAACTCCTTCATTAAGTCTATTTAAATGGAGGAAGTTCATCTTCATATTTGTGAGTGTGAGAGAGAGCATCCACGATTATCCTCTTCTTCAATAAACCCTAATTTCTGTAATCAAATTAGGGGTTTTGAGCGCAAACAAGTCTTTGAAAAAATTGACTATTCAATTTGTAATTATAGGTTAGCCTCTCCACTTCACTATCTATGATTTTGTAATCTCTCTCTCTCTCTCTTTTGTACTCTCTTTATTCAGTAAAATAAAGAATAGTTGTTGGGTCCATGGATGTAGGCAATCTAGCCGAACCACAATAAATCTTTGTGTTCTTTACTCTTCTGTTTTTCTTTGTTTGGTGATTATTTTTCATTAAATTGGTGGTTGATAATTAATCGACAAGCTAGATTCTTCTATTGGTTGCTTCTGCGCCTTAGTATTCCACTACAGTTTTGGAGTTAGTGCAAATTAATTAAAATTTTGCACAACAAGGGGTCTCTCTTTCATCAAAAAAGTAGTGGGTCATTGGGTACATAATTCACAAGTACTAAAATATGAACAATTGGGGAAAAACTCACAGCGAAAATAAACAACAATATCTATTATCCGAACAATGAATAACATACAATGCCCAATACAACTGGTAAAATAACTACATCTGCATACACATCAATGATCGATGAATTTACAAACAATATAACTATAATACATGAGAAATATATCATATAAACCACCTATAGATGTAACCCGCAACCAGACCTCTTTTCCTATATTTGCTTTCACATGCAGGCTTTATTAGTACATGGACATATAAAATAGAAAGGGAAAAAAGTGACTAACTAGTTTGGAGTATGCTGAACTTGATGCACCCTATCCTAAAATATGTAGAGAAAGACTTCCTACGTGTCCTTTCGGGATCGAGCTCACATGGTTCTATTTCTCACTCTTCTCATGCATCAAATACTTGTTAGCATATAATACTGCATAGCACTAACAACCAGGAAACTAATACGAGCAGAAAACATTAAATTCTACTATGCCACCATAATCTATTATCATACATATGGAATAACAACAATAACAGCAACATACAACCACTAAAATTAGTAAACATCACTAAAACTTAACAATGCTCAATATCAACCACAAACAACCAATTAATCAACAACACCAAACAACATCATACGTATACTGATAACCCATCATTAGTAACACAACATCACTAGTATAAATGAAAACATGAATCCACCAAATGTGTACTAACTAGTCCATTCTAGCAATACAACATTAAAGTCGTCAAATATGTACTAACTGCTCTATTTTAGTAACAATAACATCAAACATCAAACTCTTTAAATGTGTACTAACTGCTCTATTTTATTAATACAAACATCAACAACATCAACAGACCCAAAACCATAATAAACTACAAAATATACATGTAGTGATAATGGAAAAACATCGCATAACTCATCCTAATGCAATTCCATTTCAACACAACAAATAGATATGATAATTCCAATTAATACTTAACATATATGCCACAATAATCCAAGATGGTGCAGCTATACCCATTATTTTCACTTAAGTATAAAATCATCTTATTATTATTTATTATAAAAATATGTTTATTTCTATTAACTCAAGCTAATAATATTTTTCAAAACGATAATATGTTTCAAAATCGTTCATCATAAATATATTACTTCAAATATTTCAAGACATCGTTATTCAGTCGAAAATACTAATTTACGTCTAATTACTTTCAAAATAATAATATTATTACTTTACATCAAAATAATAATATTTATTTAAGTCATCTTATTATCTTTCACAACCACTTTATTACCATTTAACTCAAAAATAATAATATCTTGCATTAAATCGCAAGAACCACTTAACTATTATTTATCTAAAAATAGTAATAATTTAACCCTAATATTTCTGAAAATTACCTCTTTAGGATTATTATTATTCTTAAAACATCTATTATTTTTATCACTTAAATAATAATAATATCATTTTTCCAAAAATTTAATTAAAAACGTTCATATTTTTATTTACTAAAAAATAATAAATACCTACCAAAAATCATTATTATTCTTTATTAAATTCAATTTTAATTTATAAATATTAATAATTTCTTTTTCATCAAAAAGTATTAATAATTTCTTCAAATGCACTTTAAAATAAATTTTCCTTTATATTTATGAATTCCTCATAAATTCATAAATATAACCTTATTACAACTTACACATTTAATTTAGTATAAATTATTAATTTTGATTATTTATAGTTATCACCCTAAATTTATAAAAAATTATCTACTCCAAAGTTACACATTTTTACTTATTCTTAATTTAATTGTTTGCTTTTCTCAATCTAAAAGTAATAATGATAAATTATCATCTTATATTAATGCAATAATCGAACAGATAACCAACCAAAGCAGAACATATATCATATAATAACATCACAATAATCAAACGATCATCAAAAGGCTATAATATAACGCATCAGATATATATATATAAAGACACACACACACACACACACATATATATATATGTATATATATATGTATATGTATATGTATATGTATATGTATTAGTGAATACCTATTTAATATTTTAAAATATAAGTACCTACAACCATTGAATCCCAACAAGGCACTTTAACAAAACATATGCCATAATGTCCAAAATCTCACAATGAACCCATCAAAACAAGTACGCATGAAACAGTGGTTGTATGAAAAATTTATTCAAGTTAAAAGGTCTAAGGTTTAAAATGTAACTATCAAATTATATGGCTAAATTGTAAAATTCACACCACTACTATAGTAATTCATCTTCCCCATAACCCATACCAACACTAGCTCCAAACTCCCTACCATAGCACCGCACTAACGTCATTGACCTTTGCGATTTCCTTGTTGAACACCCCCTCTAGCCGCACCACCATGACCAATCCCCGATCTAGCCACCACCTCAACCTAGGCCGCTGCCACGGCAAAACCAAGCCCATCGGGAAAAAATTTCGACTAATCCGTCCATCTTTGAACCACATGGATCAAATCTACTCGCTATTCTTTACACAACATTACCCTCTGATCATCCTCTAGTAGCAGTTTGCGAAACCTTAAAATCGAAGGCTAGGATTGTTTTCCAATTTTGAACCAATCAATGTATCTAATCAAAAAAATAAATTATTGCCTTATCTCCGTCTCGCTGAAATGAGCAATTCGATATATAATTTGATGAAGTTGGGCACTTGAATTATTGGAAAAATTTGTAATTAGAGAAAATTATCCATCATTAAAATGTAGTTAAGAATAATTTCGAGAATACAGAGGAGGAACATATCTGATGATGGCTAGGGTTAAGGTAAACTGATATTTATAGCGAATGTTCGGGTATTTTGGGTCTAAAGCAATACTGGGTCTAAAAATAACCATTTCAACCAACGTTTCCAAATCCTGGCATATTATATATCAAAATTCATTTCTCTAACATTTTGAACATAGTGACAATGCCAAAATTTCCAGGGAGAACACTCTACTTAAAATTTTCTTGTATCGTTAGTTTAAGTTAAACGGCTATTGATAATTAATTAATAATAATTGTATCAAATTTGTGCGTTGTTACATTCTCCCTCCCACTTAAAAGAACCGTGCCCACCACAATTCGCCAAAGCATAAACTATCAACCCAATGCATAAAATATCATACCCCCTTGTATGCTTTAATATACAAAATATGGGAATATATACTAATCACGAACTAACTACTTCTAACGTAGTATACAACAACCGCTTGCTACAATCAATTATGATACCATCAAATCAATTTTGTTTCAATAACCATGCAACCTAAACCATAACATGAAAAAATAACACACCATCAATAAAGAGCAAAACAATCAATCATGGATCATCTCTATTCACAAGTCATATTATGCATTCCAATAATTTAACCATAATAGTCCATAACAAAAGTTCACAACAAAACTCATGTTGGTTTAAATGTTCATTCACAAGTAAGCATATAAACCGACAATCTGAATAGCTCAAAATAAAATACACACTCTTAAAACAACAAGGTATATTGTATCGGTAGGCCTTTTCGACTCCCGAATGTCAACACTAATACATCCACGATATTTACATGTCGAGCACTCAAGTGCCGAAAAGATAGGCTATTAGGGTAAAAAGAAAAGGAAGAAACAAAAAGAACAAGAAAGAAGAGAACATAACATCGGAATCTCACAATGGAACGATGGTATATAATATCAAAAAGGCAGCACAAAGAGCTACTCTAAGATACATAACATTTCATAATAACAATCCTAAGTACTATCATCGGGATGGATAGTTATAACAGTCTATCCTAAAAAATGCTGATATATACATACTAGTAGTGAAGCATAAATAAGAATACTATGATAGGTGAAAGCATCTAGCTCTACTCCTTGAGCTCCAAAGAATATCCAATGAAAACCTACCTTTCTCAAACTACTTGAAAGGGCACCCGAGGATTTAAGGGAGAGATAAAACCATGAGTCAGACATAAGTCCAGTATGAGAAACTAAAGAAATATGTGATCAGCATATAACAGTATCTTTTGAGACCAACCGAATCACCAGAATGGTTTTCCCCTCAAAAGAACCAAACCTATTTAATAAGTACATAAGGTAATATAATGGATAATATCTAGGGTGTAGAATATAAATCAAAAAATAGTCATGCTGCTTGCATCTCACAACACAACAATATTAGAAGTACAACTAAAACCGCTAAGGTGCATTTGCATAAGGATTTCTTCAGAGGTTTCCTCGGTACATCGTGGCCAGCCTCCTGATAAGGGTCATAAACTACCTTTCGAGCATCATATATCTCTAAATTAAATTTACCGATAAGGTAAACACAACTAGTTCACACTCGAACACGTGATACTGAATATCATCAACTCTCGGCACCAACATTCGTAAGCATTTTGGATATGGAGTTGATATATCCTTGGGTTAGTTAAATCTACTAGCTGTGGAGCTTACTTTATTTTCTGTCATTGTTGATGGTGAAGTCACGTTCAACATCTCGACACATGAGTCTTCATTCTCAAAGAGATATTGAACCTCTCCTTAGATTCCAGCATAAGTCAACCGACGAATGCTAACTCTATCCTCTCTCTTGGAATCAATATCAAGATAGACAGTATCCTCACTAGCATCGTTTGAAATGTTAACGATGACCTCTCCCTTGGACTTAATCTTAGGAAGGACTGTTCAACTATATGGCATTTCACTCCATGACTGTTCCATAACATAGAACTCGTATATCAGTTTGAAAGTAGTATTCGGTAAGTAATACATAAGTATACTTATCCATCCCGGACTCTTCAAAACCAAATAGAAGAATTTTCGACTAACTTAATTCTAGTTCTTCAAAAAGTAAGCGAACGATACAAATAGTCCTCCCCGTGGGAACTTGTATATATTGTTCTTAAAGCAAGACTTTCATATTAATGAATCCCCCTCGGGGGATATCAAACCGTATGAAGCCGTGAAGCTTTAGTACACTTCCTAAGTTAATTTTGGTCAAATTCAATAGGAATAAAAATGACCGCATATGGAAATTGGGTCTTGTATACTTAATACCATTTCTGACCTTGTCAACTTACGTTGTCCCTTGATCAAGAGTGAAGCTAGGTAGGTTAGAGTGCTAGTTGCATCCAAGCCTTTCCTTGGCACTTAATTCTTAACTCTCACATATAGAAAAAGTCTACTTTGTCAGCTTTTAGTGCTAAGTAAAGGAGTAAATACTTTCCATAAAAGAGTAACCACATAAAGCATGATCAAGTCACATAAGTGCCTTTTAATCCTCGCATTCAAATAAAACTTATTTTTAAATACCTATATATATATGTATATGTATGTATGTATATATGTATGTGTATATATGTATGTATGTATATATACTTCTATTTCACTATTCATTTCTATTCTTTACAATACTTTGAAATATATACATATACTTATCTCAAAGGTATAAGTGTAACAGCCCGATATTTTCAACCATTCGCATCCGCACCTGTCGGACTTGAATTGCTCAAAATGTCAGATTGTTAATTTTATATTTGGCAAAACTCAGCATATATGGTAAATAAATAAATCTCAGAATCACAAACACAGAGTAATATAACAATAAGTAGCGGAATAGATAAATAGTAGTTCATGAAGCTAATATATAAACAACAGAGTTTGAAATAAAATACAACAAAATATCTCAAATACAATGTAGTCTCGAAAACAAACTAATGAGAAGTCTGAACAAAACAACTAGATAGCTGAAAGCTGAATAGATATAGATGGATCTTCAAGCAAAGCTCCAAAGCTCCAAAGGCGAGTCTCAAATGTTGTAACACTCAGTCTGACCTGAGCGTAAAGCAAAACACTCGAGTCAGTATAAACATTCTTATATTAATAAATTCAACTCAGGTGAAATGTCAACTGAAATACAAGTAACTTAAAGGATGTTTGGGATACCCATCCTCTAAGGATCCATGGAACTATCTACTATGTAGTACAATACGCTATTATAATATGTCTATAGTAAAGTAAACTATTAAAATAGCGTTAAGGCGTTACCCATATCCCCCGTAACACATTTTTATAATGTCGTAGTCTATACAGATACTGTAAACTCCACCTGCAGGTGGGCTATCTGGGAGCACTCCATAGGTACGACACAAAACAAACTCATAGAAGGCGCGATAAGGCATGTGACACGACACTCGAGGCAATGCCAGGGTAGATATACCATTTGCACTCCCGGACTGGTGGTAACGCGTAGCAGCTACTACCGCCCACCTCATGACACACTCCCAAATCAAAGGGTGCACCCAATCAAATCACAAAAGCAATAGAATGGTATCGAAGAAATGTGTCCGATAGGGGGGATGACCTCACTTGGCCCGGTATAGCTCCTGTTTTAGCCACATCAAGCTGACTCACGGGATTCGAGGCTACGTAAATACCATATAGAATCGTTGCCACCATCCTACTTCATTCTGGAATCTCCACAGCGTACACGGTTGTTAAAGTGGTTTTTGATATTGCCAGAGAGTATGACAATAACCGATCTCGATCTCTTTAACAACCAATCGTTATTATAGCACCGTGGTCATTTCAAAATATCATACTTCAAAACCAAAATATCAAATCCATTTCAAAACCATATCAATATGATATCATTTCTCACTTAAAATAATATTCATTTCCAAATCATAACACTTTCCAAAATTATAACACTTTGAAATCATAACACTTTCAAAATCATAACACTTTGGAAATCATAACACTTTGAAATCATAATAGTTTGTAATCATAATACATTTAAATCATAACTTTGGAAATTATAACACTTTGAAATCATAATACTTTGTAATCATAATACATTTAAATCATAACTTTGGAAATTATAACACTTTGAAATCATAACACTTCCCACTTAAATAGTTTAAATATAGAAAATAGTTTATATAATAAAATAGTTTATATAATAAAATAGTTATATTAAAATAATTAGTATATAAAATAGTTTATAAAATAAAATAATTAGTATATAAAATAGTTTATAAAATAAAATATCTTATATATCAAAATAATTTATAAAATAAAATAGTTTTAATATATATATTAAAAATACTTATAAAATAAAACAGTTTCCCAAACTTCACATATCAACTCAAATTCCAAAATCCCATTTAACTCAAATCTCAGTTCTTCCATTTTAATTCGATTCAAGTCTTAATAAACCATTTATATCGATTTCAAAAATAGATTTGAACTACGAAAATACCATTTCGATTTCAATAGATTTCAAAGTTTAAATATTCAAACAATTTCAAAACTAAATTTGATAAATTCATTTATCTCTAAAATTCAACTTCATTATTATTTAGTTTTGAAATATTCACTTAATAAAATCCAATATCATTTAAATAAAACCTTAACTTACAATTTAAATAATCTAAATATTCCTTTCAATTTAGTTAAACTTGAAATATTCATTTAATCGCTTTAAATCAAAAAAATCAAGTTATAAAATCATATCATAAATCTCAAATCTAATAAGTTCCAAATCAATCTTATTTAAATATAATTTTTTAAACAAATACGGTTTCAAATCAATTCAAATTTATCTTTCCAACCTCAATTTATTAAAATTATTATAAAAATCTATTTTTAGATTATAATTTTAAACAAATACTCAATGTATTGCATATTAATTAAATCAAACTTTATTAAATAAAATCTTATTATTAAACTTATTTTTTTATTAAAACTAATTTATTCATTGAAATAGTAAAATTATAAGTAAATTCTTAAAATTTAAAATTTCAAAACTAACTTAAAATTTTAAAATTTTCAAAACATATAATATAAAAATCCAAAATTTAATCGTATATAAAATAACATTTATATATATAATATTTAAAATCAATATTTATATAAAACCATTTATATTTCCTTCTTAATACTCTTGAAAATCATTTTCAAAATATATTTATAGACCAACGGTGTCTGTATATAAATTTCTATCCTATGGTCAAGTGATACGGATATTTATCATTTCAATCCGCAATTTAATTATCTACGGATATATATCTTTTCAACCCGCAATCCCAAATTTAATGCAATGAAAATCGCTTGGTTTTATCATTTCAACCCATAACGATTTTCTCCTATTCTACAAGATCGTTCGCGTATGTACCATTTCAACCCATAAGGAATTCTATACTAACAGGGAACTTGCAGAGTGAGAACAGTAATGATAATAATATAACATATCAACAACAGGCATAATATAAATAACATATCATGGTGTTAGATGTCACAGATGAACAGTTACAGATAATAGCATGTCATATATAGCAATTATATAAATAACGATTAAATCTGGCAGCATATTTCAATTGTCGTTTCAATTGAAATCAAATTTAATAAATACAAGAATGTTAATCATGAGTGATTGCTCACCTTTCGAGGTTAGAGAGAATAGATAAAAGACAAGCTATGATTTTAATCGCGATCTAGATTATCGACCGTTCCAACAACAAATCTCTAAGCGAAGTAAGATGAACGCCGATTTGGTGGACAAAGCTGATAGATAAGGGATTGATGAAATAAATCAGAATCATCTTGATATAATTGAAACAAAATAAATATTATATCCATATATCTTCTCTAATAATTAATATAAAATTTTAAACTCATATTTAATATATATATATATATTTCAATAGAAAATCCAATTATCAATGTTTATTATAAAATCAATATAAACCATTTATTATAATATATATATATATAACTTAAACAGTAATTGAGAAATTTAAAAATCTATGTATAACATACTATATAACTTGTATATATAAACCCAGATCAAGTAGATAACCCAAAAAAAATGTAAAACAATAAGCTATCTATAACAAAGGAGTAATACTTACCTATAAAACTGATCGTATATATATATAGTTTATTATTATTTTTATTATCACTATAAACACGAACAACAGAAATCAAAAGGCACAAGATATATATAATACAACTTAATATGTATGTAAGTTACAAAAATCAATATATATATATTACCATTATTAACATTATTAGCATATATCTATGTAAAGCAATATGCAACAATATATATACTGACATACCAACACCAAAAAAATGATATAAGACATATATAAATTCATATATATATATATATATATATAATATGAAGGCTGCAAATACAATATACTCAAAACAGTATCATATTTATAAGATATGTATATATATTTGGAAGCCAAACTAAAGTATACTCGTATGCACATAAACTAATATATGTAAATATATATATATACACACATGCTAACATATCATATACAACAAAATATAAACCTATACGTATTAATATATATAGCAGGTTCCACAATTTCCAATATATACAACACATAATTGCTGGTAAATATAAAATATAACCAAACGTATACATGTACAAGCTAATATACGTACTCTATAAACATTATATATATAAAATAATATATATATATATATATTAATATATATACTCACCTACATAATGTAACAGTGGAGGAGAGGGGAGGCTTCGGGTTTGAGGCTTCTAAGGTGGAGGCTGGGTGGATGGTTGTCGTGGAGTATTGGCTTCGTCCTAGGAGAGAGAGGAGCCGCAAGTAGATGGAGACGTGCAGTTGTCCTCTAAACGAGTTCTCCTCGAGAAACTTACAGTATCGAGCAAGGGAAAACATGTGGAATAAGAAGTCAAGATCCATTCTCGTGAAATACAATAAATTTGTGATGAGGCGCCAGATTTCCCATCGCTGAACTACAAGCTTTGGATAAAAATACAAATGATAGGGAGATATGGAATAAGGAGACAAAAATGAGGTCTGTTGACAATGGAAGATGAACAGGGTTTGAGAGTTCTGTATATAACTTTGAATTATATTATAAATTTTTCTTCGTTTCAAAACACGTAGGCGAAGAAACGAATTAAAAATGGAAACGAACCAGTGGATATAAAATGAAAGGGTGGAATAACAAAAGGTTAAAAGTTCAGAATATTAACTACAGATGGTTACTGGTAGACACAGTGGAAAAATGAAAGGTCAGGAAACCAAAAAGGCTTGGTTGCGGAACCGATACGCTAGGTGTTTCGCAGATTGCTCTGCATACCGGATTTCGAAATTGATGATTGAATATACTATAGAGATCAGCATGACGAGACGATCAAAACGGTATACAGATACCAGCGATACGATCATCCTATCAAAGTCGATATCGATACCGAAAATTCTGATAATTTGCCGAAAATAAGATAAACGGAGCAATAGCATCCCAAATTTGACGAAACGAAATATGACGCCTCACTCAGAAGATGGTTTACAAATTTATTATATAAAAATATTCAGGTTTGGAAAATATTTTATTATCATCAAATATTAACCGATTAAAATTTAAATAAAATTACACAATAAAATAAACTTCCATATTATCAGATGAAAATTTACCATTTACTATGTTTATATAGATGTATTCCAAATATCAATTTTTTTATTTCCTAATTCAATTATTTAAAATTTCACAAAGTTTCAGTTAATTACGTTATAAAAACCGTTAAAATTTATGGGTCGTTACACTCTACCCCACTCAAAACTTTTCGTCCCTGAAAAGGAAGGAGGTGGGAGAATAGGAACAACCAGAAAGAAAAATATAGATTGAAATACATATTATCCGATACGCAATAAATTCAAAACCATAAATTTTTAAATGAACTAATATCCAACAGTTTGGTTTAATCCATTTTTTTCAACTAATAAATAGTCATTCAATTTAAAATTTTGATTTTCCTTTATTTTATCAACATTTCTTTCAAACAAATTCATTTTTAAATTAACCCATTTATTTTATCCAATTATCTTCAGCTAAGTTGATTCGACTTAAATTCACGTTCGCTATTCTTAAGTTCATATTTATTTGCTTAAATGGTCTTCTCTTTTATTATTTAATTTATTCCACTAGACATATTTTACAACATATATTAAGTGTATAAAAATTTATTATAACCATTTATTATTCTACAAATTAATTCTCCTTTTTTATTGTTCAATTTATTATCCAATTTATTATCAGTAAATTCCCTTAACAAAATATCATTTTTTTGATATCCTATTGTTTATATCATAGTGTATACTATCCAATTACATTATATTACATTTAAACTTTCTAGGTAAGTTATATAAATGTTTATGAGTGCAATTAAATACTATACAAATTTCCTTCTATCTACAACATTTATATTAAGCCAGATTTTAGTTTGAACAATTTATTACTTAAGTTTTCTTCTTGTACAACCCTTTATTATATCCTAACGTTTTAACTTTTTGAATATTTTAGGCAATTTATATATATTAGAATGTAATTTAGTGTTATACAAATAAGTTTTTATTCAAATTCAACTATTTCAAGTTGGTTAAATTTCATTTATCATTTTAGATATTCCACTAATTCAAAAAATTGCACTTTATTTCAATAATTGCAACCATTTCTTAATATAAAACTTAAGACTCAAATTTTCTATTTTCTCTTCAAACTACTCTGAAATAATTATATACATATATTTTATAAATCAACTCATATTCAAGAAATTCAAATTGAATTCATTTTCCAAAACAAAAGCATAGCAAAACAACCAAGTGATCTCTCTACTCCGAAACTCGAAAATGAACGTCGATGATGCTGCAATCATCATCGAAATTATTTTCCAGCGACAATGGAGGAGAGTACTGATTTTAAACCTTTAAAATTCATTGGAAACGATTTCTATTCGAAAATACTTTTTAAATAATCTACTCTAAAATTTAAAACCACATTTTGTAAAATATCGGAAATTGAATTCTCAAATTCTTAATTTAAATTCATTTCAATTCCAAATAAATTTATAAACCATGATTTATAATTTCATTTATTTATATTGTGTCAGTTTTCTTTGTTCAAGTGTTTTTGAATTTCTATCGATAGCGTTGATCAAACGAATCGATTGAGACTCCAAATCAACCTAAACAACTCAAACAACACACTATAAAATATTTTTATATTAATACAAATACACTCCCTCACTCGATGATTCACGAATGGTTAGAGATTCACATATAGAGGGATCCAAATAAAAGAGAATTCTAATTAACGAGATAGACTCGAAAGGAAGATAAGATGACTAAACTGCAAAAGAGGAAGATGGATAGACTTATATTGATCGTGGGTGACCTTAACCGGGTCAACCGTGACTTCAAGAATAAGATCGATGCAGAATTCTAAGGCAAATCGTCATCCGATCATAAGAGAATAGAATTCAGGCATAACAAGAGATAACAACATCTAAACCGAGGATATAGAAATCTCCGGTGAATCAATGCTCGTTGTAAAGGAGTTTCACCCCTTTACAAATCATTCTAAGATTGGCGGCACCTTCGATTCATTATAGATATCATCTGAAGTGGAGTTATGGGATACTCCAGAATTAAGATACCACAAGTGGGGAGAGACAGGAATGGATTTCAGAACAAGGAATGTCATAAAATTCAAAGGAGATTCGAATCAAAGAGGAAGAGGTTCAAGCTCGAACGAAAGTGATTCTGTAATTAAATTTACTATATATGCTAAGTTTTGCTTAAACCAGAGCTCTAATACCACTTGTAACAGCCCGATATTTTCAACCATTCGCATCCGCACCTGTCGGACTTGAATTGCTCAAAATGTCAGATTGTTAATTTTATATTTGGCAAAACTCAACATATATAGTAAATAAATAAATCTAAGAATCACAGACACAGAGTAATATAACAATAAGCAGCATAATAGATAAATAGTAGTTCATGAAGCTCCTATATAAACAACAGTGTTTGAAATAAAATACAACAGAATATCTCAAATACAATGTAGTCTCGAATACAAACCAATGAGAAGTCTAAACAAAACAACTAGATAGCTGAAAGCTGAATAGATATAGATGGATCTTCAAGCAAAGCTCCAAAGGTGAGTCTCAAATGCTGTAACACTCAGTCTCACCCGAGCGTAAAGCAAAACACAAAATACTCGAATCATGATTAACATTCTTATATTAATAAATTCAACTCAGGTGAAATGTCAACTGAAATACAAGTAACTTAAAGGATGTTTGGGATACCCATCCTCTAAGGATCTATGGAACTATCTACTATGTAGTACAATACGCTATTATAATATGTCTATAGTAAAGTAAACTATTAAAATAGCGTTAAGGCGTTACCCATATCCCCCTTAACACATTTTTATAATGTCGTAGTCTATACAGATATTGTAATCTCCACCCGCAGGTGGGCTATCAGGGAGCACTCCATAGGTACGACACAAAACAAACTAGTAGAAGGCGCGATATGGCATGTGACACGACACTCGAGGCAATGCCAGGGTAGATATACCATTTGCACTCCCGGACCGGTGGTAACGCATAGCAGCTACTACCGCCCACCTCGTGACACACTCCCAAATCAATGGGTGGACTCAATCAAATCACAAAAGCAATAGAATGATATCGAAGAAATGTGTTCGATAGGGGGAATGACCCCACTTGGCCCAGTATAGCTCCTGTTTTAGCCACATCAAGCTGACTCACGGGAGTCAGGGCTACGTAAATACCATATAGAATCGTCGCCACCATCCTACTTCATTCTAGAATCTCCACCGCATACATGGTTGTTAAAGTGGTTTTCGGTATTGCCAGAGAGTATGACAATAACCGATCTCGGTCCCTTTAACAACCAATCGTTATTATAACACCATGGTCATTTCAAAATATCATACCTCAAAACCAAAATATCATATCCATTTCAAAACAATATCAATACAATATCATTTCTCACTTTAAAATAATATTCATTTCCAAATCATAACACTTTCCAAAATTATAACACTTTGAAACCATAACACATTTAAAATCATAACACTTTGGAAATCATAACACTTTGAAATCATAATACTTTGTAATCATAATACATTTAAATCATAACTTTGGAACTTATAACACTTTGAAATCATAATACTTTGTAATCATAATACATTTAAATCATAACTTTAGAAATTATAACACTTTGAAATCATAACACTTCCCACTTAAATAGTTTAAATATAGAAAATAGTTTATATAATAAAATAGTTTATATAATAAAATAGTTATATTAAAATAATTAGTATATAAAAATAGTTTATAAAATAAAATAAGTAGTATTTAAATTTTTTATAAAATAAAATATCTTATATATCAAAATAATTTATAAAATAAAATAGTTTTAATATATATATATATATATTAAAATACTCATAAAATAAAACAGTTTCCCAAACTTCACATATCAATTCAAATCAACTCAAATTCCAAAATCCCATTTAAATCAAATCTCAGTTCTTCCATTTCAATTCGATTCAAGTCTCAATAAACCATTTGTATTGATTTCAAAAATAGATTTGAACTACGAAAATACCATTTTGATTTCAATATATTTCAAAGTTTAAATATTCAAACAATTTCGAAACTAAATTTGATAAATTCATTTATCTCTCAAATTCAACTTCATTATTATTTAGTTTAGAAATATTCACTTAATAAAATCCAATATCATTTAAATAAAACCTTAACTTACAATTTAAATAAACTAAATATTCCTTTCAATTTAGTTAAACTTGAAATATTCATTTAATCGCTTTAAATCAAAAAAATCAAGTTATAAAATCATATCTTAAATCTCAAATCTAATAAGTTCCAAATCAATCTTATTTAAATATAATTCTTTAAACAAATACGTTTCCAAATCAATTTCAAATTTACCTTTCCAACCTCAATTTATTAAAATTATTATAAAAATCTATTTTTAAAATATAATTTTAAACAAACACTCAACGTATTGTATATTAATTAAATCAAACTTTATTAAATTAAATCTTATTATTAAACTTATTTTTTTATTAAAACTAATTTATACATATTTTGAAATAGTAAAATTATAAGTAAATTCTTAAAATTTAAAATTTCAAAACTAACTTAAAATTTTCAAAACATATAATTTAAAAGTCCAGAATTTAATCATATATAAAATAAAATTTATATATATAATATTTAAAAATCAATATTTATATAAAACTATATATATTTCCTTCTTAAAACTCTTGAAAATCATTTTCAAAAAATATATATAGACCAATGGTGTCTGTATATAAATTTTCTATCCTATGGTCAAGTGATACGTATATTTATCATTTGAATCCGCAATTTAATTATCTACGGGTATATATCTTTTCAACCCACAATCCTAAATTCAATGCAATGAAAATTGCTTGGATTTACCATTTCAACCCATAATGATTTTCTCCTATTCTACAAGATCGTTCGGGTATGTATCATTTCAACCCATAGGGAATTCTATACTAACAGGGAACTTGCAGAGTGAGAACAGTAATGATAATAATATAACATATCAACAACAGGCATAATATAAATAACATATCATGGTGTCAGATGTCACAGATGAACAGTTACAGATAATAGCATGTCGTATATAGCAATTATATAAATAACAATTAAATCTAGCAGCATATTTCAATTGTCGTTTCAATTGAAATCAAATTTAATAAATACAAGAATGTTAATCGTGAGTTATTGCTCACCTTTCGAGGCTAGAGAGAATAGATAAACGACAAGTTGTGATTTGAATCACGATCAAGATTATCGACTGTTCCAACAACAAGTCTCTTAACGAAGTAAGATGAACACTGATTTGGCGGACAAAGCTGATAGATAAGGGATTGATGAAATAAATCAGAATTGTCTTGATATAACAGAAACAAAATAAATATTATATCCATATATCTTCTCTAATAATTAATATAAAATTTTAAACTCATATTTATATATATATATATATTTCAAAAGAAAATTCCAATTATCAATGTTTATTATAAAATCAATATAACCATTTATTATAATATATATATATATATTACTTAAACAGTAATTGGGAAATTTAAAAATCTATCTATAACATACTATATAACTTGTATATATAAACCCAGATCAAGTAGATAACCCAAAAAAATGTAAAACAACAAGCTATCTATAACAAAGAAGTAATACTTACCTATAAAACTGATCGTATATATATATATAGCTTATTATTATTTTTATTATTACTATAAACACGAACAACAGAAATCAAAAGGCACAAGATATATATAATACAACTTAATATGTATGTAAGTTACAAAAATCAATATATATATATATTACCATTATTAACATTATTAGTATATATCTATGTAAAGCAATATGCAACAATATATATATTGACATACAAACACCAACAAAATGATATAAGACATATATAAATTCATATATATAAAATATGAAAGCTACAAATACAATATACTCAAAACAGTATCATATTTATAATATATGTATATATATTTGGAAGCCAAACTAAAGTATACTCGTATGTACATAAACTAATATATGTAAACATATATATATGCTAACATATCATATACAACAAAATATAAACCTATATTTATTAATATATATAGCAGATTCCACAATTTCCAATATATACAACACATAATTGCTGGTAAATATAAAATATAACCAAACGTATACATGTACAAGCTAATATACATACTCTATAAACATCATATATATAAAATAATATATATATATATATATTAATATATATATACTCACCTACATAATGTAACAGAGGAGGAGAGGGGAGGCTTCGGGTTTGAGGTTGCTAAAGGTGGAGGCTGGGTGGATGGTTGTCGTGGAGTATTGGCTTCGACCTAGGAGGGAGAGGAGCCGCAAGTCGATGGAGACGTGTAGTTGTCCTCTAAACGAGTTCTCCTCGAGAAGCTTAGAGTATCAAGCAAGGGAAAACATGTGGAACAAGAAGTCAAGATCCATTCTCCGGAAATACAATAAATTTGTGATGAGGCGCCAGATTTCCCATTGCTGAACTACAAGCTTTGGATAAAAATACAAATGATAGGGAGATATGGAATAGGGAGACAAAAATGAGGTCTGTTGACAATGGAAGATGAACAGGGTTTGAGAGTTATGTATATAAATTTGAATTATATTATACATTTTTCTTCATTTCAAAACACGTAGGCAAAGAAACGAATTAAAAATGGAAACGAACCAGTGGATATAAAGTGAAAGGGTGGAATAAAAAAAGGTTAAAAGTTTAGAATATTAACTGCATATGGTTACTGGTAGACACAGTGGAAAAATGAAAGGTCAGGAAACCAAAAAGGCTTGGTTGCGGAACCGACACGCTAGGCGTTTCGCAGATTGCTCTGCACACTGGATTTCGAAATTTACGATTGAATATACCATAAAATCAGCACGATGAGACGATCAAAAGATTATACAGATACCAACGATACGATCATCCTATCAAAAGTCGATATCGATATCAAAAATGCTGATTATTTGCCGAAAATAAGATAAACGGAGCAATAGCAGTCCAAATTTGACGAAACAAAATATGACGCCTCGCTCAGAAGATTGTTTACAAATTTATTATATAAAAATATTCAGGTTTGGAAAATATTTTATTATCATCAAATATTAACGGATTTAAATTTAAATAAAGTTACACAATAAAATAAACTTCCATATTATCAGATGAAAATTTACCATTTACTATGTTTATATAGACGTATTCCAAATATTAATTTTTTTTCCAAATTCAATTATTTAAAATTTCACAAAGTTTCGGTTAATTACGTTATAAAAACCGTTACAATTTACGGGTCGTTACAATAAGAATATTCATAAATCACTTAACAAGATTTATACTTTAAAATATAATCCAAAGGGTTAAAAACAAATGTTACTAAAACATTTTTACTATAAACCCCTTCTCTTTTATAAGTTAAACCTTTACTTTTCTAGTCATTCTTCCAAAACATTCCACACTTGTCATTATCTTTTAAATACTCTTTTTAAAGATCTACGTACATTCAAAAGTATATTCAAATGGGTTTAAGACAAATGTTGCTTAAACATTGTGTTTGTACCAAAAATGGGCACAACACTCTTTGGAAGTTTTTAAAGAGATAAAAGTGAAGAAAGCATATTGAAATTGAGGATTGTCTAACAAAAACTCCAAATAACAGAAAGTAAATTGCACAAAAGACAACAATTTAGAGTGGTTCGGCATTTTGCCTACGTCCACTATGAAGTTTGATGATTTTATTGCTCGATACTTGAAGATCACAATTTCTTATAGTGTAGTACAACAGATTTTATAATTTAAGTCTGAATCTAAGGCAGCAATGGTGATCTGGAGTAAATCTGGCAGGGTCTGGGCGCTCTTTAGCTCTTAAAATTGTCCGATCCCTTTTCTGAATGACCAGGGGCTCTATTTATAGGCGTAGGAGGTTGATATTTTGCCTAAATTTTAGGAAACTACTTCTGGCACGTGAGGGGGCCCACGCGCCCGACTTCAGGAAATCTGGGCCCACTTTGGGATCGATTCGAACCCCGTTCGAATCGATCAAGAAAACGTCCAATCGAGCTGAAATTTGGTGTGGACATTCTTCAACATGTGCGTAAGCTCCTGTGAAAATTTCATAGCATTTGGACTTATGGATCTCGAGATATGGTCGATTCAAGATGATGATCTTCGTCAGGCTGCTTCGTTCGAATCGATTCATTCGAATCGATTGTTTTGAATCGTTGGTGTTACGTGCTTTCGTGATGACGTGGAGGGTAACATGTGCATCGACCCACTTTCTTCGCCCATTTGATCGAGTCGTCCCGGAGACTTCGCCGCCTTGACTCGATGGATTCGGAGCTATTAATAACATCTGGATTTGAGTGAGGTTTCGTTCGTATCGATCATGATGTGCTTCAGTTGATCGATACGAAATGATTGTACTTGATGGATTCGAAGGATTTCAACTTGATGGATACGAACCATGCAGGCGTGAGGTTAATTCCTTTCTGATGCGAATGTAATGGATACGAAGTCTAGCAACAATTTTGGATTCGAAGTAGGAGAAACTTGATGGATTCGATCATACCTTCTGCCGATGGATACGAAGAGGTCAATATTGATCGGTACGAAACCAGGCCATTTGATGGATACGAAATTGTGATTTTTCCCTTCAACTTGCATCGATCATAACTCGAGCATTCGAGCTCGGATTGACTTAAAATTTGGAATGCAGGCTCACATGGCTGTGCTTGTCGTGTCATATCAATTGTGGCTCGATCCGGACTCGGACGAAATTCATCGATATCCATGACGAGTGACTCTTGGCTTTCAGTCGGTTCCTTGGTATCTCGGCCTTGCCAAAAGGCGGGATAACATTTGCCCCCTAAAGTATGTCTTATGTGAACATGACTTGCTTTGAAAAGTTATAGCCTTTCATTCTGGATATCTCTGTTAAATCTTATTGTGTGATTTTCGTCTTTCGCTGAAAACTATATTCCCTGATCCCCTCTATAAAGTTGTTATCGGTTTTGTAGAATTGAATTTTATATCAATTTTTTCTTTTTTTTCTTTTTTTCTTTTTAATACGAAATTCTCATTCGTATCGATTCGATGGATTCGAACGAGTACTTTCGAACCGATGGAGTCAAACGCTTTCTGGGCCTCCTTATCTTTGCATTTCGTACCGATAGAATAGGGTCGAATCGATGGTTTTGAAAGGTGGATTTACACAGGTGCTTGCTAGAGTTCGAATCGATCATGATGCTCAGGCTCAAGGATTCGAACGTGATACTTCAAATCGCCCAACACTTCCACCTGTTACTACCGGTTTCGCCCACCGGGAGGCGTATCGCCACAAAAACCCTATAAATACCAAGGATTCATTCATTTTTTTACTTTTTACTTTTACCTTCGTCTTCCTGCGTCTTCGAATCCATTTCAGTCCTTCAAGAACAAAACCGAACAACTTTTCTTCCTTCGAGTCGAAGCGATATCCAAACTTCTTTAACCAAATAACATATTCAGGTAGTTGATTCTTTTATGGGTTCGAAATTTCAAGATGTAGATCTTTACACTATTCTTATCTGTGTCGATCTGGAAGGAGTTGAAGTCGAGGTCGAAACCAAGAATGGCCGGTTGTAGAAAAAGCATGATCGAATCTTTCGTGTCGATCTGGAGTGTCGGCAGTCGAATCGATCTGGGAGATGATATTTCTCCAAGGTGTTCGTATCGATCTGGTCATAAGAGTTAGAGGTTTGTGGGTTGAATCGATTATAGGGGGCAGAAAATTTAATCGATTCGTGGTGATCGTTACGTTGAGTTGCCCCCTGTTATCGTTTCGAAAATCTTATGTAGGCGATCGATACGAAGCCTGGGTTTATCTGATGTGAAGTTTTTATCTTATGAGATCGATGCGAAACTTCAACCGATGATGGATGCGAAGCCCATGCTTCCTGATGGTTTCGAATGCTCTGCTGCGATCGATACGAAGTGTATCAATTCGGTCTGGATCGATACGAAAGTTGGGCTTCTCCTGATCGATTCGAAACTAGACTCTTATTTTGGTTGATTCGAATAAGCCTTCATAGATACGAAATTTTGCATAAATAATGGCATGATTCCGACGAGCTTCATCTCTGCATATTTAGACTGAACTTTTATACTGCATACATGACTGCCCTTCGAAGCTTGTCGATGGAACTGTACCTTGACAAATAGAACATGAACTAATCGCCATGAATTTCGGACAATATGGTTTGTGACGGTCAGCGATGACGGTCATTTTAACCAAACTTCACAATTTCCGAAGTTTTCATCTTGTCTTCGATTTTGTTGAATTCAATAAGTATTAGCTGCATTGCACTTCACATCACTTTCACACACCTCACACTGAGAAATGAACGGGTTTTTCATCTGCTTAACGTTACTTTCTGATGAGTTAGTCAGTGATGGAATCTTTGAGCTCTCAGCAGCAAGAGATTCAGAGTTCTCCCCCTTCGGTCCTCGAAATTCCAGACATCCCAACAGAGATAGTAGATCCAGCTCCTGACGAGCTGCAAGATGCTATATTTATTGAGGACCCTATAGACTCCGTTCAATCCAATATTTCTGAAACCTTGTTGGGTAGGATATGCACAAGACGCAACATTTCTTCAGACGATGTGCTATTGCCGGGATCTAGTGATAGACCTCACTGTCCGCCCGAAGGGTACACTGCCTTTTATCGCCATGCTTGTGCGGCTGGAACACTCCCTCCATTCAATCAGTATATTAGGGAGATGTTATCATTTCTCGGAATTGCTCCCTCTCAATTACACCCCAACGGGCACGCGCTACTGAACAGTGCGTTCATCGTATTTATGGACCATCTCTTCCGTCCACCAAGGCCAACGGAAATCAGATACCTATTTAATTTCAAGAGTAGAGGTGATAGTCCATCCTTTACGTTTTTGGAGGCAGTCAGGAACTGCCAGGTTATAACCGGAGCATGGACCTGACTCAGCTACTTCAAGAATGAATGGTTTTATATCCGGTGTCCTCCAAGTTTTGCCAGGCGGTGGCTGTCTAGGCGTAAGTGTCGTAACCCACCGATGATTTCCTTGGCTAATGGTTTTTTAGCACTGGTATTGACATCCTACTTTTCTTACAGCCATTATCTCCAGACCCAAAGGCGGGTGTTACAAGGGCATAGTTCGGAGCCTTCAAGAGATCCCGAGCGATTTGAGACACATCGACTTGGTGTTGACTGACTATAACTTAAGAGCTCTTGGCTTGACTGAAGTAAATCAAATCATAGTCACCGAGGGGATGCCGAGGCCTGTTCCAAAGAAGAAGAAGAAGAAGAAAATGGTGAAGAAAACGCTCGGAGTCGTGATAGCCGAAGTGAGCGACGAAGAACGGACTCACACAGACGTCGAGCCGATGGCTGATTTTTCGGGCAATTTTCAAGAATTGGGAGAGAGGCGGAAAAGCAAGGCTGTCGTTTCCAAAAAACTTAAATATAAGGGATGGAAGTCTGTAGTTGTGTCTCCTCTCACTTCTGGAATCATAATTTCTGAGGTCTCCCCTTCTCAATCGAGAGATATTTTCAAAGGGCTTGGTGATATTCCCATCCCGGATTATATATCAATTCATCACAATCCCGGGTTGGAAGAACTCCGAGATGTTTTAGATATGAGCGAGCCCTTTCCTATTAGTGCGATCAACACTTCCGGTTGGTCAGGGGGTTTACACATTTACACACACTTCCAAAGCACTACATGATTTCTGTATATTGGACATTATTTTTATAGGATGCTTAACTGCAGTTTCTTCTTATCGCAGGTGAGATGTCAGGTCGCGGATCCACTCTAGATAGGCTCCGCAATGTTCGCCGAGCTTCCTCATATTATGAGTCCCGTAGGAGGGAATCAGACAGGGATTATGGACGTGGCTATACCAACCAGGAGCGTTATGATAAAGATCGAGATTACTGGCGTGGCCTTTCTGGTCAAGAGCATTCTGATAGAGACAGAGGCCATCAATATCGATCACGATCTTGCTCTCCTCCACCTCCTAGGGCCCACGTAGATCCCTCTGAGTCTTCACGACAACAACAGCCTTCCCAATCTTCAAGGCCCGAAACTCAGCGGCAAAGAGTTGAACCACAGACAACCGCCATTGTTGAACAGGCTCCGGCAGAACTAACTGGTGAAGGAGCCATCAAGCTTGCTCAGATGAGAAAGGATTTTCCAGAAATTTGTCTTGATGCATACGTCTTCCCTCCTCATCTCAAGAGGATTCCTCCGGACGCCGAGAATATCGCGCATGACTATATTCGTGATTTTTATGCTCAATATAAGGAGTGGTATAAGGCAGCCGCGAAAGCTTCGAAAGTAGCCTTTGACCGGGCAAAAATCATTGAGAAACTCGAGGCAGACCTTGCCCAGAAAGATCACATCATCCAGGTTCTTCAATCAGAGGCTGAGTCGTCTCGAAGTTCAGAAATTCAGGCGCTAAAAAAGGCTGACGAGGCCATGGTGAAAATAGCAAGGATGCAGCAGGCACAATGTGCCATAGTAGAAGAGATGGGCCATTGCTATACCACCGTATCAGCCGAGCAGGATGCCGCCGTTAAAGAGCTGAATGAGCTTAAAGCCAAGTTCACTGAAATGGTGAAGGAAAAGAATGATGCAAACACCGTCGCTCAAGAGGCATGCGAGCAAGCTGTATCACTTCGAGCTGAACTTGATGCAGCGGTGGCAAAGTTTTAGTCTGTGGAGGCAGAAACCGAGGAAAAAATCAAGGCGGAGCAGTCCAGGATGGAGGCTAATTTTGATGATCTCCTGGTCACATATAACGCCAACGTGCTAGAGCACAGAAATTTATCTTGGCTTGGGGATTACTCTATGCTTTTGTACAATGCCTGGACTAGGCTGATGGAGGAAAAGAAAGCAACGCGTCCGGACGAAGCACTGGATGATTTTGAACTTGAGAGGCGCTTGCTCACTGAGGAGGAGAGGAAGGTTCTCCACGAGGCAATGATTTCCGTGGAAAAGGAGAGGCTTGGTGCTCGGCAGATGGAGACCAATGAGGGATCGGGGGTCGAACATCATGAAACAATTGCTGAAGTTTTAATTCCGACACTACCCGAAGCCACTGCCGCGGTTGATCTCCAGCCTGTCCCTGCTTATAATCCGGATCAGCCGCAGTTGTCTCCCATCGGAGCATCTATCTCTGCACCTGCCCACACTCCGGGTCATGCTAAGGAAGGTATTTGAACACCCCCGTATATACTTAGAGTGGTGAATCTGAAGCAATACATTTAGCTAACAATCTCCGCTTTTTCACATTCAGTGACCGAGGATGATATCTCTGCACCTCCTGCATCTCAAGTCCTTTATCAAGCGCAGGAGGCCATTGTTACCGAGGCGATTATGACAACTACCGTGGTCGACGAAGGGGGAGAAACGAGCATGTTATCTTTCGATGCTCAGATGATTGAGGAACTTCTTAGTCAATCCAGCGACCCCTTCGCAGATCCATCTTTCGCCATGAGCGGGGTTACTCCAGCTATTAGCTCCTTCATGCCAGCCACCAGTACGTCTAGCGCGGCCCAAGCATCTCGTGAGGATGAGATTTTTGCCGAGATTAATGCTGAGGTGGCGGTTGTGACAACAGGTAGTATTTCTGGGGGTGGTATGGCTCCGTCTGGCCCAGCTCCATTAATGATGATATCGCCGGGCGGCACTGTGGTTATCGCAAGTGCTCCTGCTCCACTTCCTTTTACAGCTCCCATGCCTTCAATTCCATCCTCCAAAAGAATTTCTATCGCCTCGAGCTCCGAGGAGGACGTTGACATCATGCCACAACCGGGAGACAAACCAGAGAAGAGCAAAAAATTGCGGAGGAAGTCAGGTAGCGGATCCAACGGGACTACCTCGAAAAAGAAACCGAGGAAGAAGAAAGATTGAGCGCTTCTTTAGTTCGCTCTGTCGTATTCGGGGGTAGCATTTTGTTTTGTCTTTTTGGTTTTCTATAGCTGTGTATAGATGCGAGCTCGGCCCCTTCTAGTAGGAATTTTTTGAATTAGCTGGTAATTGGATTCCTTTTGTTGATAATTGAAATGAAAACATATTCTCTTTTGTCTTTAATTCAATATTTGTTTTGGTTTTGCCCCCAGCCATGGGGATAAGCCGTAATAGGCGTTGTGCGAAATTATCCACGGTTTAGTGTTAACATCCATACTTTGGGGATTTATATATCTGTGTCAGTTGTTGATCATGCATCTTCATGTGTTCAGTTTGTTCCCACGCTCTGGGGTTTTAGAGTTGCTTTTTTAGTTAATAACTTGGTTCATGAACATGTGATGCAACTCAGTTGAGATGCGGTTGAAGTCGTTTGGTGGACGGATCCTCCTTCCTCGAAACCGTATTTGGTTTTTTATTCTCCGGTTCACACTCTCAGACTCCGGAGTTCGTTAACGTTTATACCCAGCTCGCGCTCTCGGAGTACTCTGGGGTTTGTTTTATGTTTATACTCCGTCTCGCACTCTGGGAGTACGGAGTTGTTTAATGTTTATACTCCATCTCGCACTCTGGTAGTACGTAGTTGACGTATGTTTATACTCTGTCTTGCACTCTGGGAGTACGGAGTTGATTAATGTTTACACTCCGTCTCGCACTTTGGGAGTACGGAGTGGTTTAATGTTTATACTCCGTCTCGCACTCTGGGAGTATGGAGTTGAGTGAGGGATTGTCGTGTAGCAGCCCATTTTTAGCCTTGATGTGATGGCTTGCCCCCAAGCTCGGGTTTCACTTAGATAGTGGCCGGTCGTATCACAGCCACTCCCTACTTGAATAAATTCCACTACATGATCGAATTTTTCTCTCCGCGCATCGTGATGTCGTACATTGTATTTAATGAATCACAGCTCTGGCTCGAAGAAATGGCATTTTATTGGTGAAATAAGAAAATATGGCAAAGTCAGTTGCCTTATTACAAGTTCTAATTTCGAAATGCAGAAACGAAATTGCAAAATGGAAAGATATAATGAAACAAATAAAGCCGGTCATGTGTAATAGCGACGGAGACTCTTGCTGTTCCAGGCCCTTGGCAAATCAAGTCCGTCAACTGTCGATAGTTTGAATGTGCCATCTTCGAGTCTTTGTGTAATCACGTATGGTCCTTCCCAATTTGGCTTCATGTGTGAAGGGACCGGATAGATTCTCTTGAGAACGAGATCGCCGAGTTCAAAGGTTCGAGGTCGAACTTTGGCATTGTACAATCTGGCGACTCGACTTCGATGTGCGGCCGCTCTAAAATCAGCCTCTTCCCGCTTCTCATCCAGTAGATCCAAAGATTCAGTAAGTAATATAGCGTTTGTTTTTGGATCATAGTAAGTCACGCGATGGGAAAACACCTCCATTTCGACTGGAATAACGGCTTCTGAGCCATAGGATAGGAAAAACGGGGTGTGTCCGGTCGCGGTTTTATGGGTCGTTCGATAAGCCCATAAAGCCATAGGCAATTCGTCAACCCATTTGCCCCCGGCCTTTTCCAGTCGTTTCCTTAGAATGGATTTTATGACTTTATTGACAGCTTTGACCTGACCGTTTGCCTGAGGATGTGCAACTGCCGAGAATTTCTTATGGATACGAAACCATTGATAGAAATTCTTGAATTCCGCACTACTGAATTGGGTTCCGTTATCAGTGATGATGGTATGCGGGAGTCCAAATCGACAGATAATGTTGCGAACTACAAAATTGATTACTTTCTTTTTCGTAATGGTTGCGAGGGGTTCAGCTTCAGCCCATTTGGTGAAGTAATCAACTGCAACGATGGCATATCTTGCCCCACCTTTGGCCAGAGGTAGTGTGTCGATGATATCGATGCCCCACATTGCAAATGGCCAGGGACTAACCATTTGGGTTATCTCAGTAGGTGGGGCTCTTGGAATTCGGGCGTGTTTCTGGCACCTATCGCATTTTCTGGCATAGTTCGCTACATCTCGGTTCACAATCGGCCAGTAGTATCCGTATCGGAGTATCTTCTTAGCGAGAGCTTGCCCACCGATGTGATCGCCACATTCTCCTTCGTGTACGTCATGTAACACTCATTTGATTTCATCGTGCGCGATACATCGGAGGAGAGGAACATAATACCCTCTTCTATACATGACTCCGTTCTGAATGACGAACCGCGAAGCTTTTCGTAGAATTTGTCTTTTCTCATTCCTACGCTCAGGCAATGTCCCATTCTCGATGTAATTTCGGTACGGAGTCATCCACGATTCTCTACTGGGAGCGGTTTCAAACACAGAGTTCGTCTCTACTTGATCGATGCTTGGGGAGGACAAAGTTTCAACGGGGACAAGTCCCATCTGCTGTGCTTCACTGTACTTGCCAGCTTTGCTAATGAGTCAGCCTTCTGATTATGTTCTCGAGGTATATGGTAAATAACATAGTAATCAAATTGACTTAGTGCTTCTTGAACTCGGGCTAGATAGGCAGCTAGTCGTCGATCCTTGGCCTGATATTCGCCCCGAACTTGATATACAACTAACTGGGAATCGCAGTAGATTTCCACAGCAACAATCTTCAGATCACAAGCAAGTTTTAACCCGGCAAGCAAAGCTTCGTATTCGGCTTCATTGTTGGTTGCGCGAAATTCGAACCTCAGAGCGTAGCATATGGATCAGCCTTCGGGAGTTTCAAGTACTATTCCGGCACCCGAACACTGATCGTTCGATGCACCATCGGTGTGCAGCTTCCAAATGCATTTAGGAGGTATAGTGGTTTCAGGCAGATCCTCTGAAACAGTAAATTCGACTATAAAATCCGCTAGGACTTGTCCTTGAATGACTCTTCGCGGGGCATAAGTGATATCAAATTGGCTCAGCTCAATGTTCCACTTGAGTAGCCTACCAGACGTCTCAGGCTGCGTGAGGACCTATCGTAACGGCTGATCGGTGTACGCAGTAAGGGGATGAGCTTGGAAATAAGGGCGAAGCTTTCTTGAGGCAATGACTAGGCAATAAGCTAGTTTCTCTAGTCTTGGGTAATTTCTTTCCGCTCCTGTTAACCGTTTACTAACATAGTAAACCGGTTTCTGCACTCGGTCCTCTTCCCGAACTAAAGCAGCGTTGATTGCATGCTCCGATACTGCCAGGTAAAGGTACAATTGCTCATGGTCAACTGGTTTTGACAAGATCGGTGGTGTGGAAAGATGTTAAACCAGCGATCGGAATGCGTCTTCACACTCCATGGTCCATTCAAAGTTTCGCTTTCCTTTCTGGATCAGATCAAAGAAAGGAATGCATTTATCGGTGGACTTTGAGATGAACCTGCTTAACGCTGTTACCTTCCCGTTGAGACTCTGGACTTGTTTTATGGTTCTTGGGGTTTGTAGGTTCCTTATCGCCCAGATCTTTTCGGGATTTGCTTCTATCCCTTGAGCGTTAACGATGAACCCGAGGAACTTTCCAGAGGCGACACCGAAATGACACTTTAATGGATTGAGCTTCATTCCATATTCTCGAAGGATGCAGAACATCGAATCTAAATCTCTGACGTGATCTGTGGAGAATCGAGATTTCACTAGCATGTCATCCACATAAACCTCCATGGTCTTCCCGATCTGGTCGGCGAACATCCGGTTGACCAAGCGTTGGTATGTTGCTCCGGCGTTTTTTAGACCAAAGGGCATGACTCTGTAGCAGTAGAGTCCCAGATTGGTCACGAAACTGGTATGTTCTTGATCAGGCAAATGCATAGGTATTTGATTGTAGCCAGAATAAGCATCCATGAAAGATAATAATTCATGCCCAGCTGTTGAATCTACGAGCTGGTCAATTCGAGGAAGTGGAAAACTATCCTTTGGACAAGCCTTGTTTAAGTCTGAGTAGTCAATGCAAGTTCTCCATTTCCCATTCGTCTTTCGAACCAATACGGGATTTGACACCCATTCTGGATACAAAGCATCTCGGATGAACCCATTTGATCGTAACTTATCAACCTCCTCTTTAAGGGCGGCAGGTCTCTCTGGATCCATACCACGCCTTTTCTGCTTGACCAGGACATACCGCGGATCAATATTCAGGGAGTGACTTGCGATGTGCGGCGAGATCCCGCATATATCAGAGTGTGTCCAGGCGTAAACATCGAGATTCGCCCGGAGAAATTCAACCAATTCCTATTGTGTCTGTTTGCCCAGTTGAGACCCAACTTATAGCATCCTCGAATCATCACCCTCACTGATTGGGACGTCCACAGTCAGTTCGGCAGGGGAAGCTTGATTCTCTTTAGATTCGTCTTTATCTTCATTCTCTCTAGGGTCAAGGTCTTTATGGAATTGGTCGTGGTGCCCAGGTCGGGGCCCATGCACTAATTGTCAATTATCAGCAAAACGGACGCAGAGAGATTCCTCTACGCCCTTTCCTTTCTCCTTTCGTTGTACTCCTCGTAGTTCAGCAACATAGCAGGCCCTCCCCGCTGCCTGATCTCCTTGAATGACTCCGACCCCGTGATCGGTGGGGAACTTCAGAGTCAAGCACCATGGGGCGATGGCTGCCCTGAACTCAGAAAGGGCCGGTCGGCCCAAAAATGCATTATAAGGGGAATCAATGTCCAAAACGACAAACTGCAACATCCGGACTCTCCGGCGTTCTCCAACCCCCAACTCCACTGGTAGTTCCGTCACTCCAGTGGGTATTGTAGCACTTCCATTGAAGCCGTGAACTCGAGATTGGCAAGGTTTCAAGTCCTTCGCTTCCATTTTCATTAAATCATAAGCCTATTTAAGTAAGATGTTTACGGAGCTCCCACTGTCAACCAGGATCCTCTTCATCCAAGCAGGACCTACCTGGGCAGATATGACCAGTGGGTCGATTGTGGGGGCTTCGACCTTATCAACGTCTCGGCTTCTAAATATGATATCATCAGACATTGTCTTCTGTTGTTTGGCCGGAGCCCCATCTTCACAATTACTGCAGCATTCGAAGTCCGCATGCCTGATAGAGCTAGCATACGACTCCATTTCCCTCCAGCTTCTGTCTGCTGGGTGGGGACCACCACTTATTGTGTTTATAACTAGCCTTCCGCCCGTACGAGCGGGTTCTTCCTGTCTTTCTTGATTTTGCACACGATTTTGATTTGAAGGGCCTGCACCACCAAACTGCGGCACCCGCACAAACTGATCTAACTTTCTCTCCCTGATCAACTTTTCGATGAGGTCCTGCAAATGTCGACACTCATTGGTATTGTGGTCGTAACTCTCATGGAACCTACAAAACTTCCCTGTTTGAACCTGCCTCTCCGACGAGGGCTTTGGAGAAGGCTTCTTATATTGCACAGTGTTGCAAGTTTGTAGGTACACGTTTTCCAATGACGTATTCAACGGCGTGTAATTATCAAACATTGGAGCCCTACGTCGTGGGCCTCGGTTCTGATCTCTTTTCTTATCTTTACCATTGTTGCCTCTCGGCTGGGTTTGTTTGTTCTGTATATTTAACTGAAGTTTTCTGGAAATCTCACCGGAATGCTTAACTGCTACGTTACTTTGTATCCCTTCACTTCTGGGCCTTGCATCGTCCTGCTTCCTAGACTTTTTCGCGTCCTCTTGCCGTAAGAATTGAGCGGCTTTGGAGTAGAAACGGTCCAACGATGCGGGTGGTTTCCAAGCTAACCAATTTCCAAACTCAGAATCGGGATCGATCCCTTTGGTTAATGCCATCAAGATCGAGTTATCGTTGGGATTACTAATCTCCACACATGCTATGTGGAATCTTTCCAAATAATGTCTGAGTGTCTCTCCATGAGCTTGGGTGACACTAGATAGGGTGTTAACGTCTTTAGGCCTAGCGACATGCATACGAAACTGTTCGACAAATTTCTTAGCCAGTTGATCGAACGAAGAGATAGATCTAGGTGGCAACCTTGAAAACCACATTGTTGCGATTCCTCCCAGAGAGATGGGAAACTTCGGCACTTCACTGCATCATCAACCCTTGCAGCGCTCATTGACCATTCATACTTCAAAATATGTTGATTGGGGTCGGAACTTCCTTCGTACATAGGGAGAGTTGGCATTCTGAATCGCTGAGGGGGGTCAGCATATAATATCTCGTCTGTGAAAGGAGTGTGACTACGGGAGATTCCCCAGTCGTCATTGGTAAGCCCCCGACTTTCACGAATCATCTGACATATCATGCTTGAAATATCGGGCATCGTCGCATTCTGTGCATGCTGAGCTAAGGTGTGGTCGGTTCCACAGTGCGAGTTTGGACCGGACGCTGTCGACGGTCCATGTCTCGCCTCCTTGGCTTGGCATCTTCCGGGACGTATGGTTCAGAAGTACGCCCGCGTTGCTGATTATTCGGATCTGACAGATTTCGGGTATCAATCCTTGCTTCTACCACGGCGGTTGTAGTGCGATTGTCTGTGGTATACTGTGGAACAGTACCTCTTCGTGATGAGGGCCCGGTCTGGAAGCTGGTTGACGGCCCAACTCTTAATTGTCCAACGGTTAAGGCAGGTTGATATCCGGTAGCTTGTGTGTGACACCCGTCTAATCGGGGATGGGTAGATCTGCCGTGATAGTCAGATGAGGCGGAACTTTCAGTGGACGAGTGGGAAACATCATCCCTTCTGGTCCTTCTGCGCCTTCGGCGGTTTAATTGGTTAGTCAATTCAGCTTTAGCGCGCAACTGTTCAGTCAATTGTTGCCAACTTTGAGTCAGTTCTTGGAGCAACACTTGGAACTCTTATCTGGTGACTGGTCCTGACGGATCTGAGTGAGCAGTGTTGTCTTGATTGGACGGTGGCTGCTGTGTAGGATTCTATCTATTCCGACCTTCTTGATCAGCAGTTATAGAGGCAGTTCTTGTGCTAACCATCTTGAGTGGTGGAGTCCTTTCCTAGACTTTACGCAAATCTGAATAGGATGGAAGGATTCCGGATTAGAGATCTGGATCTTCCTCTTGGATTTATGCAATCTGGTGTCGATGGTAGATCCAAGGAGCAGGAGAAAAAACTGGTTGTTCTCAGTGAAAGCACCAAAGTGTTTGTACCAAAAATGGGCACAACACTCTTCGGAAGTTTTTGAAGAGATAAAAGTGAAGAAAGCAAATTGAAATGAGGATTATCTAACAAAAACTCCAAATAACAGAAAGTAAATTGCACAGAAGACAACAATTTAGAGTGGTTCGGCGTTTTGCCTACGTCCACTATGAAGTTTGATGATTTTATTGCTCGATACTTGAAGATCACAATTTCTTATAGTGTAGTACAACAGATTTTATAATTTAAGTCTGAATCTAAGGCAGCAATGGTGATCTGGAGTAAATCTGGCAGGGTCTGGGCGCTCTTTAGCTCTTAAAATTGTCCGATCCCTTTTTTGAATGACCAGGGGCTCTATTTATAAGTGTAGGAGGCTGATATTTCGCCTAAATTTCGGGAGACTACTTCTGGCACGTGAGGGGGCCCACGCGCCCGACTTCACGAAATCTGGGCCCACTTCGGGATCGATTCGAACCCCGTTCAAATCGATCAAGAAAACGTCCAATCGAGCTGAAATTTGGTGTGGACATTCTTCAACATGTGCGTAAGCTCCTGTGAAAATTTCATAGCATTTGGACTTATGGATCTCGAGATATGGTCGATTCAAGATGATGATCTTCGTCAGGCTACTTTGTTCGAATCGATTCATTCGAATCGATTGCTTCGAATCGTTGGTGTTACGTGCTTTCGTGATGACGTGGAGGGTAACATATGCATCGACCCGCTTTCTTCGCCAATTTGATCGAGTCATCCCGGAGACTTCGCCGCCATGACTCAATGGATTCAGAGCTATTAATAACATCTGGATTCGAGTGAGGTTTCGTTTGTATCGATCATGATGTGCTTCAGTCGATTGATACGAAATGACTGTACTTGATGGATTCGAAGGATTTCAACTTGATGGATACGAACCATGTAGGCGTGAGGTTAATTCCTTTTTGATGCGAATGTAATGGATACGAAGTCTAGCAACAGTTATGGATTCGAAGTAGGAGAAACTTGATGGATTCGATCATACCTTCTACCGATGGATATGAAGAGGTCAATATTGATCGATACGAAACCTGGCCATTTGATGGATACGAAATTGTGATTTTTCCCTTCAACTTGCATCGATCATAACTCGAGCATTCGAGCTCGGATTGACTTAAAATTTGGAATGCAGGCTCCCATGGCTGTGCTTGTCGTGTCATATCAATTGTGGCTCGATCCGGACTCAGACGAAATTCATCGATATCCATGACGAGTGACTCTTGGCTTTCAGTCGGTTCCTTGGTAACTCGGCCTTGCCAAAAGGCGGGATAACACATTGTCACTATAAACCCAAACCATTTAATACTTATGATTACCTTTAAAATATTCCTTTTAAAGACCTAATTATATTCATAAGTATAATCTAAAGGATTAAAAACAAATGTTACTAAATCGTTGTTTAGTATAAACCGACAACCATTTAATACTTATCATTATCTTTAAAATATTCTTTTTAAAGATCTAAGTATATATACACTTATTTAAAAAAGTAATATACTTTTTAATAACTTCTCAAAACCTTTTATTATAACTAAGTGTTTTCATCAAAACCCACTCATCTTTTTAAAATAGTTAACTTACTTTCCAAACTTATATATATATACTTTCAAAAAACTTATATATATGCTTCAAATATCTATATGAAATATTACTTAAAAACTACTAATTTAGAATTTAATTAAATATATAAAACCTTTACTTTAAAACTTCATAAATAATTATTAAAATTATATTTAAACTTGAAACCACTTTTGAAATACTTTAAAACATGTTATAAAACATCCCTAAAAAGATCTCATAAAAATATTAAATTTAAATAACATTTTAAATGCATTTAAATCACTAAAAATAGCTTAAAACAACAAAAACACAAAACAATGTTGTAGCAGGCCGGACCTGTTGTCGTAAGTCAAAGACATAATTTATAAGTGCTGTAAAAGTTACTAGACAGAGAGCATGTAGAAAAAAGCATGAAAGTTGTGATCGGTTTTCTCTATCAAATTGATGAGTTAAAATTTTAAATTTTTACAGTAAGAAGTATTCCTATAATACTTAAAAACGATGTAAAGAAGCCCCTAAGGATATTTTTCAAAATAATATTAAAAATCCCCAAAAACAAGCTTTTAAAAGTGCATTTACATCGACTATTTCGCTACTAACTTTTACAGCTTTGTTCCATCATTTTTATAATTTTCCAAACCATTGTTTTGCTATCCCATATACTATTATAAGCGTAGAGAACAACCAAAATATATACTTTTACAATATATTCGCATAGAACCATTTTAATGAGGTTAAACACAAGGGATTTATGAAGTGCACTTATAGCGACCTTTTTTGCTTCAAACACTTTCAAACACACTTCAATGCCACACACAACCAAATCAAACATATAAACACAAAATCAAGGCCACTACGTGTTGTAGAAGGTACTAGAAGTGATGATATACAATATAGAGTTGTCATTTGCTTTCAAAAGCTAGGGGATCCAAAGTTACAACTTTATTAGTTCATTACTTAACTTTATATTCACACAACATATATAACACAATATATACTATCAAATGGTGAGTAAACTCACCCTAAAACCATGCTAACACCCAAGCACAATCATAAGAACAATAGAATAACTTCCTACCATCACCAAACAATCAAAGACACCACCTTTGCCTTACTTTTGCTCTCAAGCACCCCTCATCTCCATGTTTTTGCTCATGATCAATCCAATTTTAGGCTTTTGTCCTCCATTCCTTCATGCTTTGAGTTGATTTACCATGCTTATAGGTTTCCTTAGGGCCTTTGCCAGATTTTGGTGGAGTTTGGGCCAGATTTGCTATGATTTGAGAATGATAAAGAAGAGAGAAAAGGCATGAAGACTAGATTTTAGTTCGTACTTAGCAAATGAATTTTTTTCGATTTAAGAGTATATTTGTATACTTATTCAAGACATAAATACCACCTTCTTAACCTCCTAGACCAGCAAGAACAACCCCCATATGTGCTTAACTTTCCACCTCACTCTTCTTAAGAAAAATATCCCCTCTTTAGGAAATTTCCACACACCTTTCTCTTACATGCTCCTTTCCACCTCACTCTTTATTTTGTCCCCCATATCCATTTAGTTAACCAAAACTAGCAAAATGTTTTTAGTTGCTAATTGGTGACAAATTAACATATTAGAGAAGCCCAAAAAGTTCAAATAACTTTTATCAAGTAAAAATCCGTTTATTGATAAAACGATTTTCGGCCACATTATAGACATTTCTTCAAACTATTTATTTTACTAAACATATTTCAAAAACAAATTTCTTATCATTAGGTATCAATTAAAAATAGAGTTAACGGGGTTATAAATCCAATTATATCACATTTAACCAAGATTCAAATATGTAAATAATTCAGATACTTAAATACATAGTGTTCGAAATTCTGGGTCCTTACATATATTCTCCAGTACTAACGGACAAAAAATAAACATGCATGTCCAATATTGTCTAGACATCAATAAATAATTGTGTACAACTCATCAATGTACTCTCTTAATCCCCTACTAACAACTAGTGATACCCTTCAACCAAACATGAAAACTATAACAAGGCATATATCAATAATCAACCAATTCACTAATCAACTTGTAGAGAACAAGGTCAACTAATGCAAGCAATTAAACCCCATATGCCCAACTCTCATCATAGATAAGGGTATACTATACTGTCACAGTGTATACTAAAGTATCTTGGTATTTGACTCAATAATACCTAACATCAACAAAGACAACCATGGATCCATTACTCAAGCTTATATTATATATATACTGATTTAGGTACATTGGCTCTCCTTGGTCCATTATAAGTACCACGCAAATGAACATACTAGCGAGACACTTAGACAAGCCACTAGTAGCCGCTTTTGGCGGACGTCCTTACCTAGTAAAGGTCAGGTTAATCCTACTAATGACACACTTTGATGTGTCACTATCAGTTGCTTGCTGGTAAGCGTCATTACCTAGTAAAGGATGTCCTTAAGGCGCATGCCCAGAGGCCTGCACATCAACCCCTCTCCTCGGATGGATAGCAATAGAAGCACAAACATGTTGTTCGCTCTATAAGTTACCCCTAACCAAAACTTTCCTTCTATAACAACCCTTAGTGTAACCCTTTATGAGTTATCTCCAATGAAAAATTGTCCAATAACCAAAACTCTATCTCCTCTACCCTGTGCGGACACCTTATAAATCCATCGCCTTGTGCACCTATCGAAGTCCAACATCCCTATGACCATCACCAATCTTCTCTTTCAAAAAATTTAGTAAACATCAAACATACATTAAAACATCACAAAATTATGTCGAACATGTCATTTCATTTCAACAAACACCTAGACCACACACAAAAACTCATATAACAACCAAACATACAAAGCAAACAACATAACTGAACATATAAGGAAGAAAAAAATAACTAAGTTAATAGAAAAATAGAATAAAGGCATACTCAATAAAATAAATGGAACCACACAATAAAAAAACCAACATAGTCAACTAAAAAGGTTTATGTAGCCTAATTAATCAGTTAACAAGCCTAAAAAATGCAATCAACTTGTCCAAAATAAGTACATACAATCAAATCGAGCAAGTAAATTACTAGTTAAAACAAAACATTTCTACCTACTCACTTAAGTGGATAATTAAAACATCATGATCCAACTCTCTAGAAGGGAAGTAGTCATCCCAACAACTCATTTAAGAAATGTATATATAATAGGCTTAAAGGCTATCCTATCATTATTGATGAAAAGAGAACCCAGAACTTATACTATCCACTCGTCTCGGACCTCGTGCCTCCAAGTTTAGTCCCAAGTCCTCCAATACTATATATAATAAAAATATTTTCCCATGAAAGATTTTTGAATGAAAATGCTTTTCAGCAATACATATATTTTCCCCTGAAAATATTTTCGAAAATCTTTTTTCTCAAAACAAAATATCTTTCCAACAAAATACTTTTAACAAAATATTGAACAAACAAAAATTATTTTCCCTAATTTTTTTTCTCAAATCAAATAATTCACTTTTCTAACCATATTATTGGACCAAAATTATTCTCATTATAGTATAAACGTAGTATTTTTTAAAACTAGATAGTTTATAACTTACCATTTCTCAATATAATATTTTTCCAATAAAACATTTTTCCAAATCGATTATTTTTCAACCAAGGTATTTGACATAAAAAAGTTTCCTCCCAAAGCATCCTTTAACAAAAAATATCTTTCAAGTTTAAAACACTTTCAAATAATTTTCAAATAAAATGTTTTTCGAACACAAAATCTCGAAAAAAACATTTTTCTTTAGTAAAATGTTCTTCCCACAATTTAGTTAACAAGGTATTTCTCAAATCAAAAAATTTGGAATATTTTCTTCAATAAATTTTTTTTGAAATATTCTTTCATATAGAACTAACTGTTTTTCTAACAAAATAGTTTTTTCGTGAAACGTCTTTGAAATAAATTCTTATGAAGTATTCTTTAAACAAAAGCATTTATCTCTTTTCAAATAAGGATTTCCACTAAAATGTTCCTTAATGATTTTTTTTGACAATTTCAAATTAGAATACGTTCTATAAGAATACCTTTCACAATATAGTTTTTCAAAGAATGTTTTCAAACTAAAAATAATTTGAATCAAAATAATTTCTACCAGTTTATTTCTAAATACTTCAAACTAAATATCCTTTCAGAAAAAAATGCTTTTAAATTGGATATTACACACTAATAATCGTTCTTATGAAAATATGTTTATATTGAAAATATCTTATTTCTTAAATTAAATGTTTTGTTTTTACTCATGTAAATTTTTTAACAAATCACTTTAAATCCAAAAACATACATTCCTTTTCAATAAAATACCATTAATACTGAAGCACCATCGTCCCAGTGGTTAAGTGATTCGACTTTGGTGCAAGAGGTCACAAGTTCGAAACTTGCGTAGCGTGATTCGAACATTTATTGACATGTGATTTGTGTTATATTGTCCCAGTGACATTTTGTATCTAAGTACCATTTCAAAAAAAATACCATTAAAACCAACATGTACACTTACATTTATTTATATAGGTCTTGAACGAAATACTTTTCATTTAAACACTCTACAAAATTAAATAATAAGCCTATTCATTAAGGTTAGGGTTTAATTGCATGACTAAACATTATGTGTGCATTACTCGATTACAACCAGCACTCAATCCCCCTAAAAGTGATCATCCTACCACACTCCTACTACATTCATTCCCCATATATAAGTCATGATAAATAACATCATCTTTGGTTAAGGTAATGTTGGTTACACATGCATCTCATATATGTATACATACATATACAAAGCATATAATAATTAATAAGTACAGTCTCTCATCTAGCATTTACCCCAACCTAAGGTGTAAAGTCGTCTACTCTAAATAGGTTAAACTTACCCAAGGCTCATGTAATCGCTAAACCTAAGATCTAATGTGATACCCTGCTATTCTTAAGATCTAAACTTAGTGTTAAACTCTATCAAAATACACTTGCCCACTAACCTTAGATGTAAAAAATAATGGGTCGTTGGGTGTATAGTTCAAAAGTACTAAAATAGGAATAATCGTGGAAAACCTCACAACGGAATCAAACAACAATATGTACTATTTGAACAATAAATGACTTACGATGCTTAATACAACAGGTAAAACATCCACATCTTCTATACATCAATCACTATACAAATAATACAACTATAATTAGGAGAAATATATCAAATAAGCAATCTGTAGATGTAGCCTGCAACCAAACCTCTTTTCCTTTCTTTCCATTCATTTGCAGGCTCTAAGAATACTTGGAAAATAAAATAAAAAGGGAAAAGATGATCAACTTGTTTGTACCATGCCTACCCATCCAACCTTGAGGGATCCACTGGCCATTGCATAGAAAAAGGCTTCCTACATACCCTTTTGGGATCAAACTTATATAGTTCTATTTTTAGTTTTTCTCATGTATCAAATATTTGTTAGTACATAACAACATGTAACATTAGAAACTAGGAAACTAATACAAGCAGAAAACATCAAATCCTACTATACTTGTTAGATCTTATACATGTTGTATCTCTTTTGATTATTTATTTATTTTGTATATATAACTTTTATTTCTATCGTTTTTCAACGAAGTTACATATGCCTAAGTTATCCGATCTATTTTTTATATTTAAAATCAATATTTATGAAAAAAAAACTTTTTAATTTAAAACTAGTTTCAATTAATTGTTGTAATTTTGTAATTATCACATGGTCAAACATAAGTGTTGAAACCATCTTAAAAGTTAATTTAATGTTTTGTATGTTTGTTGATTTTAAATGTAAATTATTTTGATTATTGTTTGCATATGTTTAAAGGTTGTTTTGGTTCAAAATTATAAGTTGACTTTTATGCAAAATCACAAACCTGCTTTGAATCCTCCTTAATTTAGAGCTAGTTTTCAATTTTGTTAAATCAAAGTCTTAAAACTTAATAAAACTAAAAACTTCATATACATATGTTATTTTAAATTTAAAAATATAATATGCAATTATACATACATACATACATACACATATATATTCATCTCAAAGTTTGACAAAAGGGGTTCTTGTGTATGATTTTCAATTTAATTTAAATCTTTTCTAAATTAAACCTATATTTGAAAATGTTCGTTTTAGATTTCAAAATGTATTAGTCAAACTTATGGTGTGTTTGAGTGTTAAAAATTATTTTGAAATAACATTAAAGGATGAGTAAAAGAAGGAGATAACTCCTCTACATTTTCCTCTCCTTCTTAATTGGTTGCTTAAACACAACTGATTGTCATTTTGAATATAAGTAAACTTTTGACTAGTTAAGATAACTTTATAACATATTATATATATGTAAATATAAGTAAACTATATGTACATGTATTGTTATTTTATACAATCAAGAACAACGGAGGCATGTATAAAGTGACAAATGGGTTCGTTGCGGTGTAAATCCCAACATCTATATACGATCACATTTACCATGTATATTATTTATATGTTGCGCTTGCACTTTACACACATGGATGTATATGATACACTTATTAGAATATACATTTAAATTTAAATTCAATCTCTTTTAAACAAATTAAATGAAATAAAGATTTTTATTTAAAATATTTTTGGTTGAATTTAAAATCCATTTGAACTCATAGGCCCAGTAAAGACCTAAAAATGATTTTTTTTCAATTCACCCATTTAACCCGCTTCCAACTGATCTGGTTCCTTTAGAAGGCCCATAAATTCTTAAGTATAGCCAGCCATAGAGCTAAGGGGAAGGGGGTTAGTGTTCAAATATTGATTTGAAATGATATTGAATGAAAGTGTACAAGAATAAGAAAAGTCCTCCACTTTTTCCTTTTCTTAAAGGGACAGTTTGGCACAGGTCCCTAATAAGTTTCAAAATACACAAAAACCCCAGTAAAATAAAGTTTGTAAATTAGGTCCCTAGAATTAAGTTACTAAATAATGACATACACTTATGTAATTATTCAGTGAATAATTGCAGACATTTATGCAATTATATCAAAAAATTGCGGAAAATTCTGCAATTATTCATCCAAAAAATTGCGGAAATTTACGCAATTTTTTCAAAAAATTGCGGAAAATTCCGCAATTATTCACCCAAAAAATTGCGGAAATTTACGCAATTTTTTCAAAAAGTTGCGGAAAATTCCGCAATTATTCACCAAAAAAATTGCATAGCTATATACAATTACTTAGTAACTTAATTCTAGGGACCTAATTTACACACTTTTTTTTACTGGGGTTTTTGTGTATTTTGAAACTTACTAGGGACCTGAGCCTAATATTCACTTTCTTAAATGCCTGCTTAAACACAATTTATTTTGTTTGTTTCTCTCCTTCCTCTCTTCATTTTCAACTGAAAACAACAAGGCTAAGAAGCCATCAAAAATCCCAAAGGAAATTAAAAACAAAATCAAATTAATACAAGGTGATGTTCGGCTATAAAACATAACAAAATCTGGAAGCTTATTTGGTTAGACCCATTAGTTATTCTTTATTTAAGGTGCAAATCATAGGCTACTTCTTGGGGTATCTTCTGATTTAATTATCATTTATATATACATTATTTAATGAGGCATTTCACCAGAAGGACAAACTTTGTAGTCCAATTAGTTTCTAGGACACACATTCAAAAAAATTACTTTCAAGGCCAAAGTCAGCAGAATAATTACTTTCAAGGACAAAGTCAGCAGTCCAATTATTTTCAAGGACATAATTTCATAGGTTTTTAGGTCCCAAAAACTAATTATGTTACGTTTTGTCCTTGAAAGTAATTATTTCAGTTGTGTGTCCTAAAAACTAATTCCATTTGCTAAAGAGGCCCTTGTGGCTAATTTCCACTTATTTAATTGTCTAGATTAAATCTTATATATGTTGACGAATTTATATATGCTTGTGTTGTTTGATTCAATTTGCATATTCAAATTGTTTAAATTAAGGAAAAATATATGGAAACATGAAAACAATTTTTTTTATATAATACCAACTAAACTTATTTTAAAGGTATGAAACATGACGACAATTTTTTTATAATACCAATCAAATTTGTTTCAAAAGTTTTTGTTTAAAATACTAGTTATAAAGGTTAAAGGTTACAGGTTTAATGTATTAACAGGTTGTATGTATAAAGTTTAAACAATTTCCTTAGACAAGCGTTTGGATTCAAATTTTAAAATATATCTATGAAAATATCATAATAATACCAATTGAATTTGTATTAAAGGTATTTATTTAAAATAATGTTTACAAATGTTAAAGGTTAAAAGTTAATTTCTAATAAGTTATATAAAATTTAAATATGTTCTAATTCAAATTCTAAAATAGATTTTGTTTAAAAACATAGACCCGTTTTTAATTCGTCCTACGTCAAAGCTGGATTTTAAAATTTTAATTTCAAAACACATAAAATTAGTCATATTTGACCTTAATATGAATACAGGTTTGATTGTTCAAATGAGATTTAAAAAGGTAAACAAAAGAATGAGTAAAGGAAGAAAAAAAGATACCCACCTATTCCTCTTCTTAAATACCTACTTAAACTCATTAATTGTCATATTATGGATATATCTAAACTTTGGTTAAATACCTCCATCCTTTTCTCTTCGTAAATGTCTACTTAAACTCATCAATTATCATATTGTAAGCATATGCAACCTATTGTTCATTAGTTGAAATAATTTTGTAACATATTTTTCTTTTGCAAAGCAAGCGGGGATGACTGGTCCCCTACCAGTTTTATTGATTAAAAAAGAAAAAACTGAGTATGAACATGCTCATACACACAAAGTTACAACACGTGGGATAGACAAAGAAAAAAAGTGGAAAGAAAAAAGAAGAGGAAAAATAAGAATCAGATCAACACAGAAGAGCACTTAAGTCATCTATCACTGTGATGCTCACTGAAAGAGTGCTTACTAGTCTTCATTCCTTGCACAATTTCTTTCCTGAAACATGTCCATAATTCACTGTTTCTTCGTCTCTTGTTTTCAAAGCATCGGAGATTTCTTTCTTTCCAAATAAACCTTAAATACTTTTTTTAAATGAATAACCAAACATTTCCATTCTCAGTTTTCCATCTTGTTGCTTTCCATATTACATTCCACTCAAATGCAGAGACAGTAGACCGATGATACAAGCCCATAATGCATAATCCCTTACTCCATATAACATGTAGCTTAGTGCATTCAAAGTACAAATGCTCAATACTTTCATTCTGTGCTTGACAAAAAAAACACAAAATGTATCAGGGTTCATTCAATAAAGAAGCATTTTATCTTTGGTTAAGAGTGCATTATGCAGAACCTTCCACAACATAATATTATCACTTGCAGTGGAGATAGGACTCCAAATAGCTCTGTGCCACCTAAATTTTGGAAGGCTATCGATCTTTTTGAGGAGTCCATAAACCAGGGAGATGGAGTGAGGTATATCATTCCAGAGAAGAGAATCTTAGTTGGAGTAGTGGAAGTATATGCCAATGGACCTATTCCATAGAGCTCTAATCTGCTGATTACTGTAGTAGTGCAAAACAAGTCTTCCTTCATCTGTGTGAAAACAGCTAAAGCATTTCTACTAACCCCTGACTAGACAATGTAACAAGGAGCAAGAACAGATGATAAGATAAGACCATTTGCAATCCAAGGGTCATTCCAAACACTCTTAGTACTGAGATGAGATAGTGAGAATTTTAAGAAGGGGAGGAAAGTGGTGCCCAGACCAAGAATCTTCCTCCACACCCAGCTACAGTTCTGGGGCACAGTCATAGTCCAGAAAAGTTTGGACCCTATGTTATGTTGCTTAATCCATTGAACCCTAAGACTGGCTTTGTCATTGAGCAAGGAGTTGAAATGATGACTGAATGCAGACTTGTTCCATATTTCTAGATCAAAAATTCCTAGCCCACCCTTGTTTTTTGGCAATTCAAATTTAGTAAAGGAGCAGTGAACTGGTTTTTTAGAATGCATAGACCCAGTCCAAAAAAATCTATGCATAGCATTTCTTACCATTTTAAGAAGCTTTATGGGTAGGATGAAAGCCCTAGCCCAGTAAACAATCATTGAAGATATAACTGATTAGATCAACACTAATCTAACAGCCTGAGAAAGAAATTTATTTGCCCAATTATTCAAGAGAGTGGAATTTTTTTCAAAAAGAAGAAGGCAGTGAGCAGTGGTCGCTCTAGAAGAACATAGAGGTAGCCCAAGACATGTCATGTCTGACTGCATAGGTTGTAATCCAGAAAGTGAAATTAGAGCATTAGATTCAACATAAGAAAGCCCATAAGTTAGAATGTAAGACTCGGCAAAGTTCAACTTCAAACCAGAAAGTTGATGGAAGTCTTCAAGAGTTTTGATGATGCATGAAATTGAGGCAATATCAGGCTTGGAAAAAATCATAATATCATCAGCAAAAGGAAGAGATGTTATGTGAGGAGATTTACACTTCGGATTGTATAGAATTTCTTTATTTGTAAACTTTGTATTTAGCATGGATGTGAGCACTTCCATAACAAGCAAAAAAATATAGGAAGATAAGGGATCTCCCTGACGGATTCCTTGTTTTCCTACAAAGTAGACAGAAGTGAAGCCATTATATTTGAGTGAAAATGATGGGGAAGAAATACATTCACAAATCCACGCAACAAAACTTTAGGAAATCTCATAAGAGACATAATTCGAACACTTGATGGCCAGTGTATATTGTCATAAGCTTTCTTCAAATCCATCTTAAGCATTACACTCAGGGTTGATTGGGATCTGCCATAGCCTCTAATAAGTTCATGTGCAAGCATAACATTATCAAGTATGCTTCTAGAGGGAAGGAAAGCAGACTGGTTATAAGAAATTATTCTGCTTAGAACAGATGCAAGCCTGGTTGCCAAAATCTTAGATGTACACTTGTACATTACATTACAACAGGATATAGGCCTGAATGATGTAACAGATTTAGCTAACTTTGTTTTTAGGATCAGAACTAGATTAGTGGCGTTGACTTCTCTTTGCAATTTGAATTTATTAAAAAAATTATGAACAGCTTTGAGAAAAGAAGGTGCAATGGTGTTCCAACTATGAGTGAAGAATTGGACATTGAATCCATTGGGGCCTCCACATTGTGAGAAATGCGGATTAAGGATCTTAAGGGTAGAATTAACACTAGATGGGGGTGAATAGTGTTTTAAAAAATTTGTTAATCTTTTTGAGTTTATCTTAATTTGTTAACAATCTATGCACTAATCAGACACTGATATGAACACAGAATCAAACATAGATGCAAATATAAAGTAAAAGCCGTAAAGGAAAGAACACACTGGATTTTATACTGGTTCGGAGTTACCCTACATCCAGTCCCGCACAACTAAGTACGGATTTTCTTTCAAACTCAATTCAACAATTACAACCCTCGGTTTCAAGGCTACGAGGTACACCCTCCAGAATAACAATCCTCTGGGTAGAGATACTTGATTTCCGGGGCAACAAGTTCACCCAGTTGATTTCCAGGGCTATAATCACACCTTCTCTCGCTCGATTGATTACAAAAAGTCTATAACTCAGATTATCACTTGGATCTTGTAGAGATAGTGATGGAGAATCACACTAGAAGTAATCGAGTATGATTCGATGTTGATTTTGGCAGAGTAGTGGTATGATTTTGTATTAAGAAATGTGGAAGAAGAAGAGGAGTGAAAACCAGAAAAAAGTGATTGAAAATTCGTTGAAACTGACCCCTATTTATAGAAGAGCAACAGCCATGACCATTCATGAAGAGTTATGGCGAATAGACACTTCTTTTGAAATTTGAATTTTGAAACCAACTGACACTATGTCGACATGGGGTACTTGGGCATGTCGACATCCCAAAGGGATTTTTGGTGTTTTGATTTTCTTTGAAAATAACCTCTATCTTATATTAAAATTATTTTAAACTTTATAAATATACTTAACTATAGTTAAAATACATAAGTAAATATAAAGACCAATATATACATATTATTTAACTATAATTTAAATCAAAGTATAAATAATTTAAAAGTTAAATATATTATTTGAAAAGATAGTTTAAAATCAGGAGTAATTTTGACTCTGAAAATAAAGATGTTTTTTAGGCTAAATTTATTCAAAATCAGGATAAAGAGTTTTGAATCTTTTAAAAGGAAAGTTTTGAAATCATTTTGAAAACAAGATAATTTTGTAAAATCATTTGAATTAAAATTAGTGGATACAAAACAATGTCCCACTCGATTTTCGTAGGTTCCATCCTACTTAGGGTTCCATCCCTTTAACGAGCACGAAGTGGATTCCATTCCACGAATAAAATAGATATTAAGATGTCAGTGCCTTTCTATGAGTTTTAACAATATTCCTAACTATATAACTTATCTTGGAAACTTGAACTCTTGAAATTCTTGATACTCATGATTTTTCTATCTCTATATCTTGAATCTCTATACTGTACAGTCTTCATTCTTGATACCTGCATGGTTAGATCCTGCATATACATATATATCTAAACTTGTAATGTTAGTATTTATATTTTATAATCTATTCTAAGGTTGTTGTCATCAAAACCAACTCCTCAGGGACTAACAATCTCCCCCTTTTTGATGATGACAACCTTTGTTTATAAAATATTCCTTCTATCCTAATACTTCTAATAACTCCCACTTAATCTATGCCTAACTATCCTATTTTATACTTCTCCCCCTTTGTCATCAACAAAAACTTACTCTAAACTAGATAACTCCAAACTATATAACTCTATATAACTCCAAACTATATAACTCCAAACTATATAACTCCAAACTATATAACTCCAAACTATATAACTCTATATAACTCCCTCTGAAACTAAGACTACATTACTTGTGATTATAATGATAGTGTTATCATACATAATCAATACTTAACTAAAATATAATCCTAAACTATTAACTATCCTAGCTAAGAATTCACACATATAAGAACACAAGTTTATTTATTACGAGTATGGTTGTATTTACATTTGTGTTTGAAAAACATATAAACATAAATAACAACGGAAAGAAAGAGAAGAAACTAATGTGTGTTTCTGAACATAGGAGATTTATGAATTGAACAGTTTGGATAGTGGAAACGGAAATTTCCACGTTGTTCAACAAGATTCCCATTTTTGTCGAAACACACTTCTCCATCGCATAGTACTTGGTCATTATCCTCCTCGTGTGCTTCTTCCATTGGTTCTTCTTCTTCTTCTTCGTTGCTGAACTCATGTTCTTGATTGAGTGAAGAGTCTTCATTGATCAAGATAAGGTTGGCCTAGTTATCCATTAGGAATTTTTGTAAATTCCTAAGAATCTTGCCTTGCCTCTCTTGCTCTTTCGCCATACGAAGTTGAGTCACTTGAATTTCAGTCAACATCTGAAGAGTATCCTTCATAGACTCCTCCAATTTAGTTACACGTGCGAGAGTAGTGCATTGGAATGGACCAGAAGTAGGAGAGGGGAATAAGAAAGTTGATTTTATGTTTGATTTAGAGGAAGATTCCATTATTTTATATATTTCAGAATATAAAATGAAGAGAAAACAGAGAGAATGAATAAGAATTCGAAATAGAGAAGAATATATAACTGAATTTTTGAAATTTGGTGGGAAAATTTAAAAAAAAATAAAAACGTTACATGTCGACATGTCTTCCTAGGGGATGTCGACATGGTCCTTATATTTTAACTCTATGATTTATTTTTATATTAATTATTAATTATACTTGTTAATTATATTTTATATTTCAGTTATAGAACAAATACCTAATTCTCTTCTTAATTTAGTAAATATTGATTCATTTAAGGGTTTTGTTAAGATAACAACGATTTGATTCTCAGAGTTTATATATTCGAGAGTAATTACTTCTTTAGTTATATTATCTCTAAGAAAATGATGTCGAATATCAATATGTTTAGTTCGAGCATGATGAGTAGGATTTTTAGATAAATTTATTGCACTGGTATTATCATAATAAATTGGCGATTTTGAGATATTTAATCCAAAATCTCTTAAGGTTTGTTGCATATATATTACTTGAGAACAAACCAAAGCAGCATAAATATACTCTGCTTCAGTTGTTGATAGAGAAACTGTATTTTGCTTTTTACTAAACCAGGAAACCAGAGAATGTCCCAAAAAGTGACAAGTTCCACTTGTACTTTTTCGGTCTGATTTACATTCAGCATAGTCAGCATCACAGTATGATATTAAATCAAATGAATCATTTTTAGGATAAAATAAGCCATAATCAGACGTGTGTTTAATATATCTTATGATACGTTTTACAGCTTTTAAGTGAGTTTCTTTAGGATGAGATTGATATCTTGCAGAGAGACATACACTATGCATGATATCAGGTCTACTAGCAGTGATATAGAGCAATGATCCGATCATTCCTCTATACAACTTTTGATCTACATCTTTCGAGAAATCTTCTTTACTTAGATATTCATTGGTTGCCATGGGAGTAGGTTTTCCACTCTCAGTAGTCAAACCAAATTTATTAACTAGTTCTTTAGCATATTTTTCTTGACTAATAAAAATACCATTATCTAACTGTTTTATTTGTAATCCTAAAATGAAGTTTAATTCACCCATATGACTCATCTTAAACTCTTTTGTCATTATTTTAGAAAATTCTTTATTCATTTCAAAATTAGTTGATCCAAAAATGATATCATCTACGTAAACTTGTACTAGTTGAATATCATTTTTATTTCTTTTAATAAAAAGAGTATTATCTATTTTACCAATTTCAAAATTTGATTGTAATAAATAAAATCTTAGTCTATCATACCAGGCTCTAGGAGCTTGTTTTAGACCATATAAAGCTTTCTTAAGTTTGTACACATGGTTTGGAAAATTTTCATCTTCAAAAAGTGGTGGTTGTTCAACATATACTTCTTCTTTTACAAAACCATTTAAAAAATCATTTTTAACATCCATTTGAAATAATTTGAAATTATTATGATTTGCGAAAGCAAGTAGAATCCTAATAGCTTCTAATCTTGCTACAGGAGCAAAGGTTTCGTCACAATCTATACCTTCTTCTTGACAATAACCTTGGGTGACTAATCGTGCTTTATTTCTAACGACATCACCTTGTTCATTCATTTTATTTTTATAGACTCATTTAGTTCCAATTATAGTTTTATCTTCAGGTCTAGGAACAAGTTCCCAAACTTCATTTCTAGTGAATTGATTTAATTCTTCTTGCATAGCCAAAATCCATGAATCATCAGTTGATGCTTCTTTAGGATTTTTGGGTTCAATAGATGATATAAATGCTACATTACTCATTTTACTTAGTTGATTTCTAGTTGTAACAATAGATTGCATATCTCCTATTATATTTTCAATAGGATGATCTTTTAAAAGTTTAATCCTTTTATTAGGATGATTAATTTCATTATTAATTTCGGTTGATTCCTGTCTTTGGGTAATTAAATCTTCTTCATCATTTGTAATTTCAAAATCTTCTAAATTTTCATCAAACGAAACATGCATTGTTTCTTCGATTGTGTTAGATCTTAAATTAAAAACTCTATAAGCTTTACTTCTATTAGAATATCCGATAAAGATTTCTTTGTCGGATTTAGGATCAAATTTATCCAAATTATCTTTTGTATTTAAAATAAAGCATTTACTTCCATAAATTCTGAAGTATGATACCTTAGGTTTCTTTCCATGAAGAAGTTCATAAGGTGTCTTATCAGTTAAAGGTCTAATTAAAATTCTATTCAAAATATAACAGGCGGTAGCAACAGCTTCTGCCCAAAAGTGTTTTGGTAAATTACTATCTGAAAGCATAGTTCTCACACACTCTTGTATCGTTCTATTTTTACGTTCAACTACTCCGTTTTGTTGTGGAGTTCTTGGAAATGAGAAATTGTGAGTTATTCCCTTCTTATTGCAGAATTCCTCAAACTTTTCATTTTCAAATTCACCACCGTGATCACTACGAATAGTTATAATTTTTAAAGATAATTAATTTTGAATCCTTTTTGTAAAGTTCTTAAAACATTCAAAAGTATTACTTTTATGTTTCAAAAATATTGTCCATGTAAATCTAGAATAATCATCTACAATTACAAAAACATATTTACTATGATTTTTTGAATGAATTTGAGATGGACCAAATAAATCAAGATGAAGTAATTCAAAGGGTTTTGAAGTTAAAATCATATCTTTTAATTTAAAGGAACTTTTTCTAAGCTTTCCTAATTGACATGCATCACATAAACTATCTACTTTAAAATTCATTTTAGGGAGACCTCTTACTAGATCATGTTTTGACAGTCTAGATAAGAGTTTGAAATTCAAATGTCCAAATCTCTTATGCCAAATCCAAGGGTCACTTGTATTTGCCAGAAGACATAGGTTATCATTTGAAACTAGTAAGAATATAAATATTCTTTTTCCTAGTTCCCTCAAATATTATGGTTGAGTTATTATCTTCAATATGACATTTATCTTTTTCAAATTTAATTTTATACCCTTTATCACATAGTTGACTTATACTTAGCAGATTGTGTTTCAGATTCTTAAATAGCAAAACATTAGTAATAATAGGAGTTTCAGAGTTACCGACATTGCCGATGCCAATCACGTATCCTTTCGAGTTGTCTCCAAAGTTAACTAGTCCTCCGTCTTTGTATATAATATTATTCAGCATACCCGGATTACCAGTCATGTGTCCAGAGCATCCACTATCAAGTATCCACTTATTCCTTTTGATCTGCACAGATTGTCCATTGTGGATTGATTCCTTGATACTCATCTGCACATTATAAAATTTGGGTAGATAACTAGAATTTGAATAATATACATATGCAGACTCATGGAACAATGATGATTTAAACAATTCTAAACTAGTTTTAACAGATTTTTCAAAAATAGCCATTTTAAAAACTTTTCAAAATTCAGATTATGAAACTTTTAAAAACAAAGCTCTGATACCAAATGTGAGAAATGCGGATTAAGGATCTTAAGGCTAGAATTAACACTAGAGGGGGTGAATAGTGTTTTAAGAAATTTGTTAATCTTTTTGAGTTTATCTTAATTTGTGAACAATGTATGCACTAATCAGACATAGATATGAACACAGAATCAAACATAGATGCAAATATAAAGTAAAAGCAGTAAAGGAAAGAACACACCGGATTTTATACTAGTTCAGAGTTACCCTATATCCAGTCCCGCACAACTAAGTACGGATTTTCTTTCAAACTCAATTCAACAATTACAACCCTCGGTTTCAAGGCTACGAGGTACACCCTCCAGAATAACAATCCTCTGGGTAGAGATATTTGATTTCCGGGGCAACAAGTTCACCCAATTGATTTCCAGGGCTACAATCACACCTTCTCTCGCTCGATTGATTACAAAAAGTCTATAACTCATATTAGCACTTGGATCTTGTAGAGATAGTGATGGAGAATCACACTAGAAGTAATCGAGTATGATTCGATGTTGATTTTGGCAGAGTAGTGGTATGATTTTGTATTAAGAAATGTGGAAGAAGAATAGGAGTGAAAACCAGAAAAAAGTGATTGAAAATTCGTTGAAACTGACCCCTATTTATAAAAGAGCAACAGCCATGACCATTCATGAAGAGTTATGGCGAATAGACACTTCTTTTGAAATTTGAATTTTAAAACCAACTAACATTATGTCGACATGGGGTACTTGGGCATGTCGACATCCCAAAGGGATTTTTGGTGTTTTGATTTTCTTTAAAAATAACCTCTATCTTATATTAAATTATTTTAAACTTTATAAATATACTTAACTATAGTTAAAATACATAAGTAAATATAAAGACCAATATATATATATTATTTAACTATAATTTAAATCAAAGTATAAATAATTTAAAAGTGAAATATATTATTTGAAAAGATAGTTTAAAATCAGGAGTAATTTTGACTCTGAAAATAAAGATGTTTTTGAGGCTAAAATTATTCAAAATCAGGATAGAGAGTTTTGAATCTTTTAAAAGGAAAGTTTTGAAATCATTTTGAAAACAAGATAATTTTGTAAAATCATTTGAATTAAAATTAGTGGATACAAAACAATGTCCCACTAGATTTTCGTAGGTTCCATCCTACTTAGGGTTCCATCCCTTTAACGAGCACGAAGTGGATTCCATTCCACGAATAAAATAGATATTAAGATGTTAGTGCCTTTCTATGAGTTTTAATAATATTCCTAACTATATAACTTATCTTGGAAACTTGAACTCTTGAAATTCTTGATACTCATGAGTCTTCTATCTCTATATCTTGAATCTCTATATTGTACAGTCTTCATTCTTGATACCTGCATGGTTAGATCCTGCATATACATATATATCTAAACTTGTAATGTTAGTATTTATATTTTATAATCTATTCTAAGGTTGTTGTCATCAAAACCAACTCCTCATGGACTAACACACATGACTTCTTGTTCATTGAGAATAAAGTGTCTTTTATTTCATCATCAGTTACTTTCTTAACAAGTAGGTTTGTCTCATCAGGCAAAAGTTTAGGCAAGTGGATATAAGATAGGTCATTTAGATTAGGTTGAAAATTGGTAGAATTACCAAATAAGTGAATGTAGTAATTGAGTAGTGCAGTGCCCACTTCCTCAGGGTCAGTATGCAGTACCCCATTATCATCATAAATATTTTGAATGTGCTCATTTGATTGCTTGATCTTTATGGAAGCATGAAAGTACGCAGAGTTACTATCTCCTTCCCCGATCCATTTCTGACATAACTATTGCTTCCTCATGTTACCTTCTATCTTCAAAGCTTCATTTACCTCTTCATGAAGTCCTGAGCATCTTTGATTTGAATTCATAGAGTAGTAGATAACAAAGTGTCATTACCATATTTATTTTTAGCCCACTCTCTCAGTGCTGATTTTGTTGCCTTGAGCTTCTTGCAAAAAACATACATGGGATTACCAAAAAAACTGTTAGACCAAGCAGATTGTATAATATTAGTATACTCGAGGTCATGGACCCAAGCATTATAAAATTTGAAGCATTTTTTCTTTTTAATAGCTCCTCCCCAGAAGAGAAAATGATGGGGGAGTGGCCTGATAAAACTGGCTAGGGTACGAAAGAAGAAAGAGATGGCCATGTGGTAAGAGCTTTAAAGTTAGCAAAAGAATGGTCAATGGTTGTGAAAATTCTAGTTCCATTTTTAGTACTATTATTCCAAGAGAAACGTGAACCATGATGTTTAATTGGTAGGAGATAAGAGTCCGTGTTGGCAACATACAAAGGGATGATGTATCTGGGCAGAAGAGGGTTTTGTCCATGTTTGTCATGAAGATTCAAGCAACAGTTGAAATCACCGAAGACTAACCATGGGTGAGAGTTCTGCTTGAAATCTGGAAGAAGGTTGAGTAGAGATTGCCTCATAGCTAGGGAGTTACGGGCATAGATTATGGTGAGATAAAAAGAGGTATTGCTTTGAATGAAATAAGCATGAAAGTGAATTAGTTGTGCTGTAGATAGCACAGGAGAGAGATTTAGTACAGAGGGGTCATAGATAACCATGATTCTACCATATGGTGACTCATTCAAGTTATGATACAGGGACCAGGATGGATTGATCTTGTTGGCAGCTTTGATAGTAAGGGGGTTGTTGAGCATAGTTTCTAAAATTGCAAAGAGGGAGAGGTTGTGTTGATAGATGAGGAGTTTGACTTGATCAAGTTTTGAGGGGCAGTGAGCTCCTCCGATGTTCCATACTGCTAGATGGTGACATTTAGTATACTTGAGTGCTTGATGAACCACATTTTTCATGCTCCTTGTTTAAGGAGACCCCTTGCAAGAAGCTACTTGATGTAGAGGATCAGAAAGATTCTGTGTTGAATTCTTTTTCTTTTTAAAAGAAATATTAGTAATAGTAGAAGGGGTTTTTGGGGAGGGAGGAGGAGTGGCCCATCCAGGAATGGTACCAAGGAAGGTGTAGTGAGATTGAAAGAGGGGTAGAATGATCAGACGTAATGGGGTTTTGTTCATGCAAATTCAGTATCAGATTCATAATTTGTTTCTCAAGTTGTTTGCAAATAGCAGATTCAGACTGGTCATTGCTTGGGGATGTACTTCGGGGAGTTTGTATCAGAACTTGGGTGCTGCTTGGAGGAATAGGTATTTCTGATAGTAAAAAGTCAGTGACATGCACATTAGTTGGATTGTGGAATTGAGGAATTAAAGCAGTATCATCAACAACAGATGCAGTTAGGTTACTTTGGGGAGGGAGCCCAATAGCACGAGAGTTGCTTGGTGTTGCATGGGAAGATTGTTGCATTGATTCAACAACATGCACAACTAATTCATTGTGCACAAGTGCACTAGCTACAGATACTACAGAGTCAATTAAAGGAGATTTTGCCTTCAAATCATCATTTTGATATGGCAATGTATTATGTAAATCAATCATGATTTCTCCTTCCTCCCCAGAATCATTATTTTCATTGGATTCAACTATGTTTCCTGAATCATTATCTCCTTGTAGAACATTAAATTTATTTGATGAGCAAGGTATATCTGATACATACACTGATTCTTCCAAGTTGCATGGTTTTGCAGATTCTAGTATGTCAATAGTAGCATTACCCATATTGTTGTCAGTGGATGGACCCATACTCATTCCATCACTTCGACTGTGCTCAACATGTTGTGCCATACCCACTGCTTGTTTTGCCGTACCTTTTTTGAAATGTACTTTTCCCCAGATTTGTTTCTTCTTTACAACATTTGCCACAATCTCGTTTTCAACATCACTGATAATGTGATTACTGGCTTTCTTGTCCTTATCATCACCATAATCATCATTAATTTTGCTTGCTTTCAAACAGTTACTGGTAGAGTGCCCAAAAACTTTGCAAGTAATACATATTTCAGGTCTCCAGAGGTAATTTACTTGAACAATTTGCTCTGATCCATCTATTAAATTAATAGGAAATTCATCCAACAATTCATCATCTGGAGATACTTCTACCAGACATTTTGCATAAACAATTCTCTCCATCTTTTCAGTTGAGACATCCATACATAACATTCTACCAATTCGTGATGCAAGCCAATTGATACCCAGATGAGACCATGAAAATAAGGGGATATTAGAGAGCTTCAACCATACGGGGACAGTTTTAATTGTACTACAACTATTGCCTATTGTAGGATCATATGGTTTTACTATGAATAATTTGTTCTGTGTAATAATTGGATCATTTTCAATGATATTCCTTCTATCTTCATCATTAGATAGATTGAATAGGAATAAGAACCCATCAGATTTGACCTTTATTGATCCTTTTAATTTCCACAAGCGCTTAAGGTGGTTGACCGCCGTCATATAGGGGAGGGGTTTGTCGAGAAAAAAACAACCAAGACTCACCCCACACTTCATTTCCTGCATTTATAACATTCTCTGGAGGAACCAGGACATGTCCATCATACACCAAAGGCAAAACTATCGAAGTGTATCGGCTAGCATTCTGAGGCTTTGACTTGAACAGAGCGTTCCATGGTGTAAGGGGAGCAGACAAGGAAGGAGATGAGAAAGAAAAGCGGGAGTTGGAATTGGGTATGATAGGAGCAGAGGCAGAAGAAGCATGAGGGGGATCAGGGTCAGGTGGGATGGTGAACAGAGGTGATGGGAGAGAGGAGTGGAGGTCAGGCGGGGCATTTGAAAGAATGGTGTGTGCGAGGGAAGGAGGGAGAGGAAGCCATTAAAAAAGAAAAAAAAACTTGAGGGATGATTTGTTTGTAACATATTGTATATAAATATAAGTAAACTATGTGTGTGTATGTATATATATTAATTTATATGATTTCAAAATAAAAATATGAAAAACAAAGACATGTACAAATGGTGAATGTATCCATTGCGGTGTAAATCCCAACCTCTATAAACTTACACATTGACCATGCATAATGTTTATATGTTCCATTTGCACTATACACATATGAGTGTATTTGATATGTTCGTTATAATATTTTAATTTATATTAATTTAAATTAAATTGAAACTCCTTTTTAAACAAATTGAATAAAACAGGATTTTGTTTAAAACAATTTTAGATTAGATCTAAAATCAATTAGACTTCATAGGCCCAACAAACATCCAAAATAGAATTATTTTTCGAAATTCACCCATTTAACCCGCTTTCGATAGGCTTGGTTCCTTCAAAGGATGCTTTTGTACTTGTAATGGACGGGGATTTTCGACCCTCGGAAATCGACATCAATACGTCCACTGTATAAAATGCCGAGCAGCCGAGTGCCGGAAATACCAGTTCATTAGGGGTGAATAAGAAAAAGGTAGAAGTAAATAGAACACAATAACACAGAATCTCACAATCATAGCAGAACAAAATATAATATATAATAACAGATTTTTACAGAACATGATTTGTAACTGTTTAATACTTACAATCATCGGAGTACAACAATCACTATATCAATCTTAACAGTTATAATAACTTGTCCTCATTCAGCGGAAAATATTAATCAAGTACGGAAGTACGTCTCTATCATCCAGCTCCTCTCCTGAACTTCATAGCTTTCTATCCTGAATCTGTAATACTCAGCCTGACCCGAGCATTATAATAAAATAATACCCAAGTCAGTCTGGAAAACCAACGTGAGAAAATACACTCAATTTGAATTATTAACTTTTCCAAAATCCTTCGAAAAACAAAAGTATCTCATAAGACCACTCCACACATAAACACGACGGGTTTTTACCTTAAGATAACCAAAACATTTTTATCAAATCCGTCTGATATTATAATAATGTCTAAATCAAGTAAATAGAAAATAGCTGAAATGCTAGCATCTCACGTTTCAGCATAGTTGGGCACAATCAAAACCGTATGGCGCTTATTAGAGATTGGATACCATACAACGACTAGGCACTGGGGCACCACCTATCACGGTACACTTCTAGAAGCATGTAACGAGGACCTCGCCGGGATCCCCTACAACACAAGACCGACCCTATCCCTAACCAGGATAAAACCGAATATGTTATCACCTCGGGTGTTCCCACCCTTACCGAGTGCTCTTTCGCATGCACCGTATCCATCTAATATAATATATCCAAGGTTATCTAGAAAGATAATAACATACCCTAGTTGGGTATGACCCACTTAGCCTTACTGCATAACCCCTAATTTTCAGCCATTCCGATTGATGAGGCTAGAGGCTACGATTACCTTTCAAGAATAATTTTACTTAGAATGTTCATAGTTCTCCAATGACGATGTTCTGATAGCATTCATCCATACAAGTTGTCATGGGTCTGGATAGACCGAATCACCGTCTTCAACATCTTCACGGTATTCATTCGTAACGTTCAAACCGGAACGAATTGGTTTTCGGATAATTAAATCCGATCCTGGTCTCTTCGAAACGATTAACGAAATTGGCCAAAATTGATAGTCGGTTATTTAACTATCAATATAACATCCATAAGCAATCACTAGGCCATTATTTGTAATTTCTTCTAAATTACTCATTTCAAAATATCTTTACAAAGATATACGTTCAGTATTTCAACATTTGAAAATGGTTTCAAATCCTTATATTCTCAAAGGAATATTTCCACCCATTCCAATACTTAGGATATTTTTCCCACTTCATTTATATTCACACTTAGGAAGTATTCCATCTATTTCCTTACTTCCTATTCCTCGAAATCATTTACAATTTTATTTGTAAATTCCTTGACTAGTTTACAACGAATCCTATAAATTCGGGAATTCCTTAAGTAATTCCCTTTAATATTTCCAAAGCCAATTATACTCGCTTATAATTTCAATTTCCCTTTGCACTACTTTATGAATTCTATTTCATTTTTTTCGAAGTTCACTTTTATTTAACTACTTCAGAAATTTTCTTGCTTTTTCCCCAAAACTTTTTTTTAGGGATTTTCTTATAATCCCATCTACTGAATAACCCCATTTCCAGACTTCCGAGAAGGTTTATAAATAAATTTAAAACATTTCAAAACTCTATACATAATAATAATAAGTATTTAAAAGAATAATAATAATTTATTTTTAAGGCATGTTCAAATAATTATCTAAAATATCGAGATACTCTTTATACATCACTTTTCAAAGTAGGTTTAAAAATTTGGGATTTATTAAATAAACATTAAGTTTTTTAAAAAATTAACTTCTGAAATATTTAAATACTAACCGACTTTAAATTACGTAGTTTAATAAATAAATTTTCCTTTTAAAATAAAACTTAACCTATAAATAAAAATATATTTTTAAATCTCGATAACTAAATTTTAAATTTATAAATCCCTCTCGATTTCCACCACATCACTTCCTTTTCGGTCTCCTTAACCATTTTCACTTCAAAAATAGTATCCACTAGTTTTCTTTCACCTTATTTCCTTTTTCAAAATATAAATTATCCCTGTAAATTTATGTCTCCAATTTATCATCTGATATCAATTTCTTTTTTCTATAAACGCCGTTTATATATTTTTATAACTCCCTTGAGTTTTGCTAAAAATAATCTCATTTATAAAAATTCCATTTTATAAATTCAATTTCTTATCAATTCCATTTATTTTTGCCAATCTATTTTTACTATCGATTTCAACTGCTTCTATATTTCTCGAATATCATTTTAAAATCTAGTCTTAAAGAACCCTTTATATAATTTATTTTAAAATCTTTATTTAAAATATTTTCCTGCATTATTTAGTATGATAAAAAACCAATTATTGCTTATTTAAATCAGCCTCTTTTAAATAATCCAAATTTTGATATACATGTTTTTATATTAAAAATCTCTTTTTAATTCCTTAAAAATTCAAAGTAATATTTATGGTATTTAATATACCCAAGTTAATTTCCATGCTATTTAACATTTAATAATTTACACACATAATAATCCAGCAAATTATTCAATCACATCATATATATATATATATATACATATACATATATATATATATAAACACTATATATTTAAGGAATCCAGTTGGATCCCTCCAATCTGTTTTCCCTGCATCCACAGATGTTAGACAATAATCAAAATACCAATCCCACTTCGAGGGGGATATCGTGGTATATAGGGTCATCCACTATTATGCGGGGCGCATAGGGTCTCATCTACTATAATGTGCGGGAATATCACTCCAATTACTAATATATATACTACTATATATATAGTCATCCAACAGATAATTATAAATTTATCAATCCAATCAAGCATCAATTTATTTAAATTTAAACATGGCAATCCAAATGAGTGAATTTTATTTTGCAATCCATTCCAAATTTATTTTGTATCCTATGTCATCACGAATCCAATGAAAAAAAGGTCCATACCCGAATTCCACCTCGTATAAGCCATTTACGAAATTTTATCAGATTAAATTTATTAAAACAATTTATTATCGATTAATTCAGTCAGTTAATTTAAGAACAATGTTAATTACCTTCAATTCCGAACACCCAGGCCTATATTAAAACACGAATCCTGCTACCCCTCTGCTTGTTGCCATGACCTAGCCTTAACCGATTTTGCACAGACCCAGTCGAGCATCTGGCATCGCGTCATTTCTAGGTCGTTGCGACTGTAACGACCCGGAATTTTGGACCATTCGCGTCCATTATAAGTGTATAGGTAGACACTCATGCCGGAGTTGAATTTCTCAAAATACCGCGTTGTTAATTTAAATTTGGCAAAACTGAACATATACAGTAAATAGATATAATCACAGATCACAGACACAGAGTAATATATGCAGCGGAAATAAAGAGATAGTAGTTCATGAAGCTACTATATGAATATATAAAATACATCAGAGTTTACAACAGAAGAGTAATACGATACATCAGATACAAATCAGAATACATCACTGGAATCATCGAATACTGGAAACAGAATAGATGGCTGGATCTTCAAGTAAAGCTCCAACTTCAAAGGTGAGTCTTGAAAGCTGAACTACTCAGTCTGACCCGAGCGTAAAGCAAAATACAAAACACTCGAGTCAGGATTAACATTCTTATATTAATAAATCCAACTCAAGTGAAATAGCAATTGAAATACAAGTAACTCAAAGGATGTTTGGAATAACCATCCTTTAAGGATCCGTTAAACTATCTACTAGGTAGTAATGTACGCTAAGTAGATAATGTCTATCAGTAATATAAAGATATCAAAGTAGGGTTAAGCAGGGCCCATACACCTCTTAACCTGTTTATTCCCAAAAGCATATACAAGACCGTAGTTTCCCCAAAACCGGAAGTCACCAGAGGGCAATCCATATACTAAAGGTACAAATCAAAATCGTAGTGGTCGCGAATAGGATAATCAGTATGACAAGGTACATGAGGCGATACCAACTAGGATACTAGTAGTTGCGTGATCCGAACTGATGTTGGGCATAGCAGCTACTATCCCAACACCGCGAACAACACTCCCAAATCAAGGGGTGCACCCAAATCGAATCACAAAAGTAATAGATATGGTATCGAAGAAGTGTGTCCGCTAGAGATGGCGATCCTCAATGGCCCGGCGCGGCTCCTGTTTTAGTCATGTCAGGGGTCATCCAAAATCGTTCTCTTTCTTCAGTCAACGCGTTCACCAAAACCATCCACTTCGTTCTGGATCAACACTCCGCGTATAGTTATTAAAGTGGTTTCGGTTCAGATAGAGAGTATATCCATTACCGATCCCGGTCTCTTTAATAACTTTCGTAATTATTACACCGATTGGTCGTTTATATATTTCAAAAACCAAATCAATTTCAATTTCAAATAGAATTCGTCAATCAACATTTCATTTGTCTTTCTAAAACAATTTCCAAATTTTCGTTTCAAAACTTCCAATTTTCCGTTTCAAAATCTTATAATTCAATTTCAATTTCTATTTAAAACAATTCAAATATTGATTCAAGTTCGTATATAAGTTTCATTCCGAAATCATTTAAATAAATTCTATTTAACATTCAAATCAATTTAAACTCATTTATCGATTTCATTCAATATTCGTTAAGTTACTTTATCATTCAAAACAATTTCTATTAAATTTCCAATTCATTAAATCAATTATTTAAATTCAACTTCATTATATCAAAATTTAAAATTTTGAATTTAATTAGATTCGTCAAATCAATTCTTGCAATTACAAGTCTTACATTACTTCCAAAAAAAATCGCATTTTCATTTCTTGTTAAAGAAATTCAATTTCACTTATTTACTTTCTTAAATAATTTTCCAAAACTTAATTTATAAAGAAACTCAATTTCAATTATTTACGAAGTAAAATTCACTTATTCAAAAGTTCAATTTTTCTTATTAAAGAATTTTAATTCAATTTAATCATTAAATAATTTAATCTTATTTAAGTATTAAATAACTCAAAACTTAATTATTAAATAATTTCAAAGTTAATAATTTCAAACTTAATTATAATTTCAAACTTAATTATTAAATCATCTCAAAGTTTAATAATTTCAAACTTAATTATAATTTCAAACTAAATTATTAAATCATTTCAAAGTTAATTCAATCATTTCTCAAATTAAACAACATTTTTCATCATTTACATTGTTAATAATTTTGTTTCAGATTATTAAATATTAACATTTTCCCTTCATAAAAATTCAAATTTCAACTTCATTTCAAATCCATATTCTTTATTCAAATAAAATCTTCAATTTATTTTTAAATCAAATTATTGACCAATCGGGATTTTATTTAATTTTCTATCCTAGGTCAAAGTTCAATTTGGGTATTTATCATTTCAACCCGATTCCAATTCAATTCAAAAACAAAGCATAATAAAGGGAACTTGCAGTGTGATAACTGGGATGGTGTCAAAGTAAATAAACAAGCAATAACAACAACCAATAACAATCCAGTAATCAATTCAAATAATCCCGAAATAACCGTACTAATTCGCATTGTTATTTGTACGAATTAATATAATTATTTCTAGAATCTACACTATCATTTCATGTAGATTAAAGATTATTACATTACGGTTTTCACTTTTCATCTATTACAATTTCATCCATCATCAATTTAACAACATACATTCAGTGGTTCAAGATGTAATTAAACAAATCCTACGTGTAAATAAATTTTTGACAGTTAAATGGGTCATATTATACAAATGTCATTTAATCAGATTTAACATTTAACTATCCTATATCAAGTTCAATTGCATACTATTTATCATTTTAACATTTAAAATTTAACGTCCAATATAAACATCACAATCAATCAATTATCAGCCAAACTGTATTATCATCGCATAAATAATTAACAGATAATGGTGTCCGATGTCACAGGTGAACTGATACAGGTAATAACAGTGTAAATATCAAACAGTAGCATATTTCAATTGTCGTTTCAATTGAAATCAAATTTAATAAATAAAAGAACGTTAATCGTGAGTGAGTGCTCACCTTTCGAGGCTAGAGCGAACAGGAGATGACACAGATACGGACACTGGAACTGAGTTACGGATCCAAGCACGAATTTCCAAATCAATAGCTAGATTGGCTCGAATCGATGAACTAAGCTGATAGACTGGGAATCAAGAACAGAATCAGATTGATATAACCGAAACAAAATGTGTATTATATTATTATTATTATTATTATTATTTTACTAAAATTAATTTAAACATATATCCCAAATTAATAATTAACAAGGTCTTCATATATTTTTGAATATATTCCTAGTATGTGTTTTAAAACGATATTTCTTAAAATCAAAATAACTTACATTATCATAATATATCTATAAGTATAACAAGTCAAGTACAATTATGTAAACTTGTATATTTAAAAAGAATCAGATGGACAAATATGCAGAACACAATCTATATACGTGTATGCCTCCCACAATATTATTACTAACATATTCTATAAAATATACATCTCAGTACCTTAACAACAAGTTTTGTAAACAATAAACACAACAAATATATACTGTAACTTATGTAGAAAAATATATTACTTTATAATATAATACAATGCCTTTTGTAACCGTGCCTAGTCCATATATGAATGTAAAATGTATACATAAACATCTAGATATCTTACTACTATATATTTTAAACTGATCTACACACTAGCATCTAACTTTTATATTCGGCTAACAAAATATATATACACCTATATCTTATTAACTGATATGAAATTAAATGTATAATACATCTTATATGCAGACTGTCAAAAAAAAATATATTTATTTATACCATATTTATATAAACGACAAGCAACATACTTTATATAAATTAAGCTTATATATATGTGCTGACACCCCACTATAAAATTATTTTACTGATGCAAACGAATGGGTACTCAACACCCATATAAAATTATCTACCCATTATATATTAAATAATATTTATTATTATTAATAATATAAACATAAAGCCTGTATATAATATAAACAAAATATAATATACTAATACAACCCGACTAAAAAAAAAGTAAAGCACATATATTTGTTTCAGGTTCCAAATATGTAAACAAGAGTATGAACAAATAAGAATACAAGAAAAGCAGAGGTTGCTTTCATAAACGCATAGTACAACAACTAACGCAAACTGCAAAAAGAAGGAGGAGGACGCTTACGTTGGTTCTTGGCTACGGAGTGGCTGCAAAGCGTCCCGGAAGGAGGGGTAGATGAAGGCAGTTCAGATGGCGAAGTGTGGGATGTTGGGTTGCGTGAAGGAGGATGCAACGTTAGTCACAGCTGCATGAAATATATTTTTCATTCTGGTGTTGAAGATGGAGCTACTTTGTCGATGAAGCTGGAGGAAAGGAGGAGGTGCGTGAGGTCGAGCCATGGTTGCTGGAGGTGGGCGGTGGACGGGCTGGATCGAGTGGGGTGAAGACGAAAGGGATGACGGCGCTTGGATGGCTCGGTTGTGGTGGACGGTTCACGGACGCTGGTGGGAAGAGAGGCGGGGAGGAGGTGATGCGGCTATGGTGAGCTCGGTCAGATATGGATGGAGGGGCAAGGCGGATCGGTTCATGGTGGAAACCGAGGTGGTGACGTGGTTCAGGCGTGGGTGGGTCGGAGGTGAAGCGGATGGCAAGGCTGTGGTGAGCTATGGCGGAGAGTGGTGGGTTGGCTCGCATGGGGCTGCAGCTCGGCGGAGGAAGGGTGGGGTTGTGGAAGGCCGGTTAGGAGATGGCTTATGTTTTGAGGCATGCATGCAAAAAGAAAGAGATGTCAGAAGAGAAACAAAGAAGAAGGTGAATTGGAAGAAGAGTAGGCAAAGAAAAGAAGTGGAAAGAGGGAATTGTTGCCAGGCATTCACGTAGCTAATATTTTTTTTTTTTTAAAGTGACAAAATGAATGTAGGCAGAGGAAGAAAATGGAAGAGAACGGACCAGGGAGGAATGCGAAGCAACAAAATTTTGAAGAGGTGGAAATGGTGAACGGTTGGAATAATAGAAGTCACGCGTTGGTAATGTAAATTCTAGAAATATTAAAGCAATTGCTATTGGTTTATATGAAGTGGCTCAAGAACTGAAAAGCACAGACCGGTTACCGATACGGTAGGCGTTACGCAAAGTGCAACGTGCAACGGAACTCCGAATTTGACAATCGAATATACCGTAGAGATCGGCATGACAAGACGATCAAAACGGTATATAGAAATCCGTGGTACGATCATCCGATAAAAATCGATATCGGTACCAGAATACTGCTATTTTCCAGAAAATAAGAACGACGGAGCAATAGATGTCCGAATTTGGAAAAACGACAAACTGAAATCTTGCTCAGAAGATGGTTTAGAATTTTTCTATGTAAAAATATTTAGGTTTCGAAAACATTTTATTTTCAACGCTTTTTAACTGATTGAATTGAAGTGAATTTACGCGCGAAATAAACTTTCATATTTTCGGACTAAAATTTACCAGTTGCTATGTTTAACTAGACGTATTCCAAATATAAAATTTTTATTTCAAAATTTTATCGTTTAAAATTTCGCAAAATTTCAACTAATTACGTTATTAAAACAGTTGAAATTTACGGGTCGTTACATTCTCCCCCACTCAAAACTTTTCATCCCCGAAAAGGAACGAGGTAGGAGAATAGAAACAACCAGAAAGAAAAATAGATTTTGAACTACAAAATAACAATTAATTTAAACCATATAAATTCAAATTTAAATTAATTGATATTCAATAATTGATTTAATCCATTTGATTCCACTAAAATCATTCTCAACTATTTCTAAATTCATTTTCTTATTATCCCATTTTCTTCAATTTACAATTCTAAAACCATAAATTTTGAATAGACTCTTATTATAGTCATATTTTCTTCAACAGTTTTAAATTCTTCTCTATTACAAATTATTGTTAAATTTATTCTACTTAATATATTTTATCAACTATATTTAACCCATATAAATTAGTTTAAACCATAAAAGTTTTGATTTAAATTATTTTACATCTATTAATTTCTTTTAAATTCAAGGTATTTTCATATGTTGATCAAATTTCAAATTTTTTTTAATTCTTTCAAAACAAATTTATTTCATTATTAACTGAGTTTACTTATTATCCTGTCTAACTCTATTAACATCTTTATAATCAAAATTTAGTGTATAACATTTATTATAAACACTCAAATTTTATTTATAAATTCAATTTATCTTATGTATTATCCAATTACATTTTCAACTTCTGAATGATTTAGGTAAGTTGTATTAGAGTGCAGTTGAACAATATACAAACAAATTTTCCCAATCCAATTATTCAAGTTTAAATATTTATTCCAAATTTTGGTTTTATTTATAATTAAAATCATCTTTTAACAAAATTTAAGAATTAAATTTCCGATTAACTTTAAACAACTTAGAGATATATATATATAATGTATTTATACCAAATCAATTTAAATTTTAAATAAGATACCTATATATATGTGAATCAAAATATACCGAAGAAATTCAAATCAAAATATTTTTCCAAAGTAAAACCGTAGCAAAGCTACAGAATGGTTTCTCCAATTCGAAACTCGAAAATGAATGTCGATGATGCGGCCGTCATCACCGAAATTTATTTTCCAGTGACAAAGAGAAGAGCACTGATTTCAACATTTTAAAATTCTTTGAAAACGATTTCTATTTGAAAATACTTTCAATAATATATACTTTAAAATTTAAAAAAAAACAAAGTCCGAAATCACCGGAAACTAAATTCTCAAATTCCTGAATTTAATTCATTTCAAATTCCAAATCAATTTATAAACTGTATTTACAAATTTATTTAGAACAATAAATGATAATCAAATATTATCATTTCAAACAAACAATTTCATTAACCTATTAAATTCTAGAAAATTTTACTTATATTTTCACAATATAATCAAACAAATTTATTTCATTTTCCAAATTTGAAAATAATATTGTGTCCGTTTGCTCTGTTCAAGTGTTTTGGAAATCCTATCGATAGCGTTGATCAGACGAATCGATCGGAAACCCAAATCAACATCAACAACTCAAACAACACAATATATAAATCATTTTAAATTAATTTACAAATACACTTCCTCCCTTGATGATACAAGAATGGATTTCAAAGCAAGGGTATAGATTCAAATTTGATGGACTCAAATCAAAGAGAATTTTGATTCGAAGATAGGTTCAAAACAAGGATAAGATGATTAAATAACGAAATAGGAAGATGGATAAGTTTATTTAATTTACGGGCAACCTTAACCGGGTCGTCCGTAACTTCAAGAGTAAGATCGATTGCTGAATTCCGAGGTAAATCAACACTCGATCTCAAGAGATGGAATTCAGGTATAGCAGGGAATAGATAGCCACGTAAACCGAGGATACAGAAATCTCCGGTAAATCAATGCCTATTGTAAAGGAGTTTAATCCTTTACGAATCATTCGAAGATTGGCGAGACCGCCGATCTATTATAGATAACATTCAGAATGGAGTTATGGGGTGCTCCAAGATTGAAAGAAGACAAATAGTGAAAGACACGAATGAATTTCGGAACCAAGGGGAACATTCCAAAATTCAAGGGAAAAGATTGAAACTCGAATGAGAGTGATTCTGTAAATACATTTACTCTATATGCTAAGTTTTGCCTAGAGCTACCAAAGCTCTGATACCAACTGTAACGACCCGGAATTTTGGACCATTCGCGTCCATTATAAGTGTATAGGTAGACACTCATGCCGGAGTTGAATTGCTCAAAATATCGCGTTGTTAATTTAAATTTGGCAAAACTGAACATATACAGTAAATAGATATAATCACAGATCACAGACACAGAGTAATATATGCAGCGGAAATAAAGAGATAGTAGTTCATGAAGCTACTATATGAATATATAAAATACATCAGAGTTTACAACAGAAGAGTAATACGATACATCAGATACAAATCAGAATACATCACTGGAATCATCGAATACTGGAAACAGAATAGATGGCTGGATCTTCAAGTAAAGCTCCAACTTCAAAGGTGAGTCTTGAAAGCTGAACTACTCAGTCTGACCCGAGCGTAAAGCAAAATACAAAACACTCGAGTCAGGATTAACATTCTTATATTAATAAATCCAACTCAAGTGAAATAGCAATTGAAATACAAGTAACTCAAAGGATGTTTGGAATAACCATCCTTTAAGGATCCGTTAAACTATCTACTAGGTAGTAATGTACGCTAAGTAGATAATGTCTATCAGTAATATAAAGATATCAAAGTAGGGTTAAGCAGGGCCCATACACCTCTTAACCTGTTTATTCCCAAAAGCATATACAAGACCGTAGTTTCCCCAAAACCGGAAGTCACCAGAGGGCAATCCATATACTAAAGGTACAAATCAAAATCGTAGTGGTCGCGAATAGGATAATCAGTATGACAAGGTACATGAGGCGATACCAACTAGGATACTAGTAGTTGCGTGATCCGAACTGATGTTGGGCATAGCAGCTACTATCCCAACACCGCGAACAACACTCCCAAATCAAGGGGTGCACCCAAATCGAATCACAAAAGTAATAGATATGGTATCGAAGAAGTGTGTCCGCTAGAGATGGCGATCCTCAATGGCCCGGCGCGGCTCCTGTTTTAGTCATGTCAGGGGTCATCCAAAATCGTTCTCTTTCTTCAGTCAACGCGTTCACCAAAACCATCCACTTCGTTCTGGATCAACACTCCGCGTATAGTTATTAAAGTGGTTTCGGTTCAGATAGAGAGTATATCCATTACCGATCCCGGTCTCTTTAATAACTTTCGTAATTATTACACCGATTGGTCGTTTATATATTTCAAAAACCAAATCAATTTCAATTTCAAATAGAATTCGTCAATCAACATTTCATTTGTCTTTCTAAAACAATTTCCAAATTTTCGTTTCAAAACTTCCAATTTTCCGTTTCAAAATCTTATAATTCAATTTCAATTTCTATTTAAAACAATTCAAATATTGATTCAAGTTCGTATATAAGTTTCATTCCGAAATCATTTAAATAAATTCTATTTAACATTCAAATCAATTTAAACTCATTTATCGATTTCATTCAATATTCGTTAAGTTACTTTATCATTCAAAACAATTTCTATTAAATTTCCAATTCATTAAATCAATTATTTAAATTCAACTTCATTATATCAAAATTTAAAATTTTGAATTTAATTAGATTCGTCAAATCAATTCTTGCAATTACAAGTCTTACATTACTTCCAAAAAAAATCGCATTTTCATTTCTTGTTAAAGAAATTCAATTTCACTTATTTACTTTCTTAAATAATTTTCCAAAACTTAATTTATAAAGAAACTCAATTTCAATTATTTACGAAGTAAAATTCACTTATTCAAAAGTTCAATTTTTCTTATTAAAGAATTTTAATTCAATTTAATCATTAAATAATTTAATCTTATTTAAGTATTAAATAACTCAAAACTTAATTATTAAATAATTTCAAAGTTAATAATTTCAAACTTAATTATAATTTCAAACTTAATTATTAAATCATCTCAAAGTTTAATAATTTCAAACTTAATTATAATTTCAAACTAAATTATTAAATCATTTCAAAGTTAATTCAATCATTTCTCAAATTAAACAACATTTTTCATCATTTACATTGTTAATAATTTTGTTTCAGATTATTAAATATTAACATTTTCCCTTCATAAAAATTCAAATTTCAACTTCATTTCAAATCCATATTCTTTATTCAAATAAAATCTTCAATTTATTTTTAAATCAAATTATTGACCAATCGGGATTTTATTTAATTTTCTATCCTAGGTCAAAGTTCAATTTGGGTATTTATCATTTCAACCCGATTCCAATTCAATTCAAAAACAAAGCATAATAAAGGGAACTTGCAGTGTGATAACTGGGATGGTGTCAAAGTAAATAAACAAGCAATAACAACAACCAATAACAATCCAGTAATCAATTCAAATAATCCCGAAATAACCGTACTAATTCGCATTGTTATTTGTACGAATTAATATAATTATTTCTAGAATCTACACTATCATTTCATGTAGATTAAAGATTATTACATTACGGTTTTCACTTTTCATCTATTACAATTTCATCCATCATCAATTTAACAACATACATTCAGTGGTTCAAGATGTAATTAAACAAATCCTACGTGTAAATAAATTTTTGACAGTTAAATGGGTCATATTATACAAATGTCATTTAATCAGATTTAACATTTAACTATCCTATATCAAGTTCAATTGCATACTATTTATCATTTTAACATTTACAATTTAACGTCCAATATAAACATCACAATCAATCAATTATCAGCCAAACTGTATTATCATCGCATAAATAATTAACAGATAATGGTGTCCGATGTCACAGGTGAACTGATACAGGTAATAACAGTGTAAATATCAAACAGTAGCATATTTCAATTGTCGTTTCAATTGAAATCAAATTTAATAAATAAAAGAACGTTAATCGTGAGTGAGTGCTCACCTTTCGAGGCTAGAGCGAACAGGAGATGACACAGATACAGACACTGGAACTGAGTTACGGATCCAAGCACGAATTTCCAAATCAATAGCTAGATTGGCTCGAATCGATGAACTAAGCTGATAGACTGGGAATCAAGAACAGAATCAGATTGATATAACCGAAACAAAATGTGTATTATATTATTATTATTATTATTATTATTTTACTAAAATTAATTTAAACATATATCCCAAATTAATAATTAACAAGGTCTTCATATATTTTTGAATATATTCCTAGTATGTGTTTTAAAACGATATTTCTTAAAATTAAAATAACTTACATTATCATAATATATCTATAAGTATAACAAGTCAAGTACAATTATGTAAACTTGTATATTTAAAAAGAATCAGATGGACAAATATGCAGAACACAATCTATATACGTGTATGCCTCCCACAATATTATTACTAACATATTCTATAAAATATACATCTCAGTACCTTAACAACAAGTTTTGTAAACAATAAACACAACAAATATATACTGTAACTTATGTAGAAAAATATATTACTTTATAATATAATACAATGCCTTTTGTAACCGTGCCTAGTCCATATATGAATGTAAAATGTATACATAAACATCTAGATATCTTACTACTATATATTTTAAACTGATCTACACACTAGCATCTAACTTTTATATTCGGCTAACAAAATATATATACACCTATATCTTATTAACTGATATGAAATTAAATGTATAATACATCTTATATGCAGACTGTCAAAAAAAAATATATTTATTTATACCATATTTATATAAACGACAAGCAACATACTTTATATAAATTAAGCTTATATATATGTGCTGACACCCCACTATAAAATTATTTTACTGATGCAAACGAATGGGTACTCAACACCCATATAAAATTATCTACCCATTATATATTAAATAATATTTATTATTATTAACAATATAAACATAAAGCCTGTATATAATATAAACAAAATATAATATACTAATACAACCCGACTAAAAAAAAAAAGTAAAGCACATATATTTGTTTCAGGTTCCAAATATGTAAACAAGAGTATGAACAAATAAGAATACAAGAAAAGCAGAGGTTGCTTTCATAAACGCATAGTACAACAACTAACGCAAACTGCAAAAAGAAGGAGGAGGACGCTTACGCTGGTTCTTGGCTACGGAGTGGCTGCAAAGCGTCCCGGAAGGAGGGGTAGATGAAGGCAGTTCAGATGGCGAAGTGTGGGATGTTGGGTTGCGTGAAGGAGGATGCAACGTTAGTCACAGCTGCATGAAATATATTTTTCATTCTGGTGTTGAAGATGGAGCTACTTTGTCGATGAAGCTGGAGGAAAGGAGGAGGTGCGTGAGGTCGAGCCATGGTTGCTGGAGGTGGGCGGTGGACGGGCTGGATCGAGTGGGGTGAAGACGGAAGGGATGACGGCGCTTGGATGGCTCGGTTGTGGTGGACGGTTCACGGACGCTGGTGGGAAGAGAGGCGGGGAGGAGGTGATGCGGCTATGGTGAGCTCGGTCAGATATGGATGGAGGGGCAAGGCGGATCGGTTCATGGTGGAAACCGAGGTGGTGACGTGGTTCAGGCGTGGGTGGGTCGGAGGTGAAGCGGATGGCAAGGCTGTGGTGAGCTATGGCGGAGAGTGGTGGGTTGGCTCGCATGGGGCTGCAGCTCGGCGGAGGAAGGGTGGGGTTGTGGAAGGCCGGTTAGGAGATGGCTTATGTTTTGAGGCATGCATGCAAAAAGAAAGAGATGTCAGAAGAGAAACAAAGAAGAAGGTGAATTGGAAGAAGAGTAGGCAAAGAAAAGAAGTGGAAAGAGGGAATTGTTGCCAGGCATTCACGTAGCTAATATTTTTTTTTTTTAAAGTGACAAAATGAATGTAGGCAGAGGAAGAAAATGGAAGAGAACGGACCAGGGAGGAATGCGAAGCAACAAAATTTTGAAGAGGTGGAAATGGTGAACGGTTGGAATAATAGAAGTCACGCGTTGGTAATGTAAATTCTAGAAATATTAAAGCAATTGCTATTGGTTTATATGAAGTGGCTCAAGAACTGAAAAGCACAGACCGGTTACCGATACGGTAGGCGTTACGCAAAGTGCAACGTGCAACGGAACTCCGAATTTGACAATCGAATATACCGTAGAGATCGGCATGACAAGACGATCAAAACAGTATATAGAAATCCGTGGTACGATCATCCGATAAAAATCGATATCGGTACCAGAATACTGCTATTTTCCAGAAAATAAGAACGACGGAGCAATAGATGTCCGAATTTGGAAAAACGACAAACTGAAATCTTGCTCAGAAGATGGTTTAGAATTTTTCTATGTAAAAATATTTAGGTTTCGAAAACATTTTATTTTCAACGCTTTTTAACTGATTGAATTGAAGTGAATTTACGCGCGAAATAAACTTTCATATTTTCGGACGAAAATTTACCAGTTGCTATGTTTAACTAGACGTATTCCAAATATAAAATTTTTATTTCAAAATTTTATCGTTTAAAATTTCGCAAAATTTCAACTAATTACGTTATTAAAACAGTTGAAATTTACGGGTCGTTACAGCGACCATGCCCAGCCACACGCTGACCCTAATCCTACCTGAACAGCCTCGTCCCTCCCATCGACAATCCCTACTTCGAAGTGCCGAGCTCCACTCTCCGACGTTGCAGCAGCAACTCGTGCGCCCAAATGGACTTCGTTCGAATCGCCATGCACCCACAACCCTAAACGAATTCGGACAACCATGCCTCGCGATCGTGTTGCCTTGAAGCTCTCACACCCAATCCTCATAGTCTTGCCTCGACCCCTACCCCTTACCGCCAATCTCGACAGCGCCGCCATGCCCTCCACCAAGTCGCACGGTTCCACCATTCAACACGCGCCCACGCCCTTCGATTTTTATAATCGAATTGAATTCGATTGGCTGAAGAAGAAAAGGGGAAGGGAGGAAGGTTGTGTATTTGCTTCTTGAGGAAGAGAGTGGTAACACGTGATTTTAAAAGCTGATAGAACGACGTGTTATAGAAGGTTTGACTTTGACAATTTATAATATTATTTAATTATAAAATATCTCGTTTTACACAGCTTAAAATTTTCGAACCCCTTTCAAGGTGTGCCATTAGGCATTTATAATGTTATACCCCTATTCCGAATGCAATGAAAAAGTATTCGAGTCCTAATTTGATCGTATGGAAAAGATAGCTTTTTAGACCCAATTATTATATTGAATTTCGATATTAATTTCAACGCGTTTCTATAACGTATGGCCAAACGATAACTCCAAATGCTACGAAATTTGAAATCCGATAATAATACACTATTACGGATCTAATGGAACTGGTTTTGTCAAATTCCGAGACTGTGTCCCGGATCGCTATTTTAACGCGTTAATTAAATTGACGATTTCAAAAATTTGCGAAATCGCTTTAAATTCCAGTTTTAAATCTTACTAACTAAATTATAAATCCCAAACTCAATATTTAAAACCATTTAAATATTTAAAATTAATCGTTGAAAAATCCAGGTCGTTACGTTCCTTCCCCCTTAAAAGAATTTCGTCCCCGAAATTGCTAAGGTAGGAAAAATGCTCCAAACCCAATACTCTTTTCAAAACCCACTTAGTGAAAATTCGATATTCGCTTTTCTAATCTTTTAGTCTTTACCAAAACAATTAGTTTTCAATTCTAATTCCAAAACCCTTTATTTCAATTACAATTCGAAATCAAATTGTCGTTAACAAAAATTTTCAAAATTTTTCTAACACTTTAAATTTCTGAATTTTTTTGGCAGTTTCCCTTGTATGGAGAACCTTTTGCAATATGACAAGAGAGATAAAAATGTATACATCGACCCACACGGTTGGAAAACAAAATATATATATCAATATTTATATATTTGCGGTATTTAATCCGAAAACGTACCTTATTTTATCATTTTTAAGCAAGCGGCTTATTTTATATGCAACTACGCAACCCAACTCTAGCCCAATAGCCTTTGGGTACCTATACGTACTCAATTTAACCACGTAAGTACCAAAATATGAAAGTTCAATAATATTTCATTCATTTAACTAACTTTACACATTAATTTCATATACAACATGCCAAACAAAGATTTTTAAACAATTATAAGGTTCTGTTACTAATTTAATTACTTCCACTTGATCCATATACCATTTCATTCAATCCAAAATGATTTACAACCAAATTTATTGCATTTAATTCATATTTATAACAAACAAACTCATATCCATCCCAAATTGATTAAAATCAATTTATTCACTTTCTATTAATTCATAGAATTTTATTCGCTTCCGTTTACGCCAAACGACAAATTTTTCTATGCAAATTCGGCGATGTTTATTTAATAAAATAACCATTTTAGTTTATAGTTATTTTAAATTGATTACAAATCAATTTATACTTAATTTATTCCAATTCAAATTTATTCACATTCAAATTTTTCAACAAAGACCTTGTTTGCTAAATTTTCACGTCAACGACATCCAATCCATAAATTTATTTAAGCCTAGCTTCCACCCCAATTATTAACTTAAGTTGCTCGTTTATTTTCAGTCAATTTAATTAAATAACCTAAGTTTGTTTCTATTGCAATAAAACTTCCTTTTATTTAAATTGACTCTTGTTCAATTTATTCACCTTCAATTAATTTGCATTCCCCATTCAAAACTCAATTCCATACTCGAGTTCATTCTCGAATTCATTTTAAAATAATATTCAATGCTATATTTAATTTATTTATGCTCACATTGAATTTATTTATAATCAAGCCATTTTTATTTTAATCAAATTCCATTTTATTTGATTATATTTAACATATATTTAATCAGCTTATATATAAGTTGAATTTTATTTATTTAGTTCATTTCCATTTTATAACTCAATATCTGATTTTTATTTCAAAAATCATTCTATTTAATCACTTGAGTTTAAATCTATTTTTTTTAATTCAAGTTTTGGATTTTTATTTCTTTACTAGAACATCCAATTATTTTTATTTTGGTTTTTCTATGCTACTTTTCAATTTTATAAGTTTCACACTTATTTTCTCACACTTCTATCAATTTTATGCTCGAATATATTCACATTTTATTTTTAACTCAAGATTGTACATCACTTTATGGCTTAAATATATACTTATTCCATTAATTTCAATTTTTTATAAGCTATTCACATTTATTTATTCACAATCCCAAATTTTCACTCAAATTCCATTCCATTTAAATTTTTATAACTTATAGTTATTTAGCCACTTACTCTTCGCATTTGTATATTTAATTCTGTTCAATACGGTTTCAAATCCAATCCAATCCAATTAAATTTTATTTTCAATTTCCTTTAACTAATATTTCTGAACAATATTCGAATATTTATACTTATATTAATTTCATTCCAATAATTTTATTTTTAATCCATTTAATTTAATCAAGTAAGAATTTAAAATCAAATTTCAAATCTTTCCACACTTCCTTACTTATATTTATTTATTCCATTTACTTACACATTCACATGCACTTTATACTTATTTAATCTATTACATTCTACTCGTTTCATCTTATTTATTATAATCACTTCATTTAATTTATTTTCTTTAACTTTTACTTAAGTTAAATTCCAATTCCACCAAAATTTTCTTTTAAAAAATCTAATTTATTTAACTTACACAAGTTAAATTTTAATTTCATCTTGAGTTTACTTTTTCCAAGTTTTATTTCAAAAACTTATTTTCTTCTTATTTCACTTCTCTTTTAATTTGATTTCTCAGAATTCAAACACCCGATTCTTATTTCAAATTGTTTGAAATAATATATATATATATATATATATATATATATATATAACTCTGTTTTAACAAACCATTCCCTTCCACTTTCAAAAACCAACTTGATTTTTTTTCCAAAACAATTCCCTCGAAATCTCTGAACTGCATTTGTTTTTCACAAAAATATCCATATCAAATTTCTACGGTAGCAACTCGTCACCTAGAAACTCAAAAATGAATACTGGTGATGTTGTAGTCATTAGCAGAATTATTTTCCAGCGACTGAAGTGAGTTCAGTGCTATATCTCTTCCAAAATCCATTTTAAAACAATTTTCCTTTCGAAAATATTCTAAAAAATAATGCTCTTATTATTATTTTTCCACACCACTTTGAAAAATATTTTTTTCCAAATTCTGGTTTGAATCCAATTTTTAATTATAATCCATTTGTATAATTTATACTTATATAATTTCCTTTTAGTTATATAAAGCATTTCCAATTTTATAATCTTATTTGATTATAATATTATCATCCAAACAATCCAACTATATATAATATTTCCCAGAAAATTATTTCTTTTATATCAAAATATATCTTTGGGTAAAATTATTTCATTTACCCCTTTTAAAAACAATACCCTGTCGAATTACTTTATTCAAGAGTTTAGAAACCCTATCGATTCAGTTGTACGGACTGTGCCGACCAGAGTTCATAAGCCACTCAATAAATCAACCAACACAATATAAAATATTTTATATTCACTAACAAATATGCGCTCATACCTATTAATACACTCAAACTCTTTCTAGGGTACTACTGACCCTATCTCTAATGAGTAATCCCCACCAGAGCCAAGGTTCTCGCTTAACCTTCAAGTCTAATACCAACTATAACGGACGAGGATTTTCGACCCTCGAAAATCGACATCAATACGTCCACTGTATAAAATGCCGAGCAGCCGAGTGTCGGAAGTACCAGTTCATTAGGGGTGAAGAAGAAAAAGGTAGAAGAAAATAGAACACAACAACACAGATTCTCATAATCGCAGCGGAACAAAATATAATATATAATAAAAGATTTTTATACAAAAGGATCTGTATCTGTTTAATACTTACAATCATCAGAGTACAACAATCACTACATCAATCTGAACAGTTATAATAACTTGTTCTCATTTAGCGGAAAATATTAATCAAGTACGGAAGTACGTCTCTATCATCCAGCTCGTCTCCTGAACTTCATAGCTTTCTATCCTGAATCTGTAATGCTCGGTCTGACCCGAGCATTATAATAAAATAACACCCGAGTCAGTCTGGAAAACCAGCGTGAGAAAATACACTCAGTTTGAATTATTAACTTTTCCAAAATCCTTTGAAAAACAAAGGTATCTCGTAAGACCATGCCACGCATAAACACGGGGGTTTTTACCTTACGATAATCAAAACATTTTTATCAAATCCGTCTGATATTATAATAGTGTCTAAATCAAGTAAATAGAAAATAGCTGAAATGCTTGCATCTCACATTTCAGCATAGTTGGGCACAATCAAAACCGTACGGCGCTTATTGGAGATTGGATTCCATACAATGACCAGGCACTGGGGCATCACCTATCATGGTACACTTTTAGAAGCATGTACCGAGGACCTCACCGGGATCCCCTACAACACAAGACCGGCCCTATCCTTAACCAGGATAAAACCGAATATGTTATCACCCCGGGTGTTCCCACCCTTACCGAGAGCTCTTTCGCATGCACCGTATCCATCTAATATAATATATCCGAGGTTATCTAGAAAGGTGATAACATACCCTAATTGGGTATGATCCACTTAGCCTTGCTGCATACCCCCTGATTTTCAGCATTCCTGTTGATGAGGCTAGAGGCTACGATCACCTTTCAAGAATAATTTTACTGAGAATGTTCATCGTCCTCAATGATGATGTTCTGATAGCATTCATCCATACAAGTTGTCCTGGGTCTGGACAAACCGAATCACCGTCTTCAACATCTTCACGGTATTCATTCGTAACATTCAAACCGGATCGAAGTGGTTTTCGGATAATTAAATCCGATCCCGGTCTCTTCGAAACGATTAACGAAATTGGCCAAAATTGATAGTCGGTTATTTAACTATCAATATAACATCCATAAGCAATCACTAGGCCATTATTTGTAATTTCTTCCAAATTACTCATTTCCAAATATCTTTACAAAGATATACGTTCAGTACTTCAACATTTGAAAATAGTTTCAAATCCAATTCTCAACGGAATATTTCCACCCATTCCAATACTTAGGATATTTTTCCCACTTCAGTTATATTCGCACTTAGGAAGTATTCCATTTATTTCCTTACTTCATATTCCTCGAAATCATTTACAATTTTATTTGTAAATTCCTTGACTAGTTTATAACGAATCATATAAATTTCGAAATTCCTTAATTAATTCCCTTCAATATTTCCAATGCCAATTACACTTGCTTATTATTTCAATTTCCCTTTGTACTTTTTTATGAATTCTATTTCATTTTTTTTGAAGTTCACTTTTATTTAACTACTTCGGAAATTTTCTTGCTTTTTCCCCAAAACTCTTTTTTTTAGGGATTTTCTTATAATCTCGTCTACTGAATAACCCCATTTCCAGACTTTCGAGAAGGTTTATAAATAAATTTAAAACATTTCAAAACTCTATATATATAATAATAACTATTTAAAAGAATAATAATAATTTAGTTTTAAGGCATGTTCAAATAATTATATAAAATATTGAAATACTCTTTATACATCACTTTTCAAAGCAGGTTTAAAAATTTGGGATTTATTAAATAAATATTAAGTTTTAAAAAAAATTAACTTCTGAAATATTTAAATACTAACTGACTTTAAATTACATGGTTTAATAAATAAAATTTTCCTTTTAAAATAAAACTTAACTTATAAATAAAAATATATATTTTAAATCTCAATAACTAAATTTTAAATTTATAAATCCCTCTCGATTTCCACCACATCACTTCTTTTTCGGTCTCCTTAACGTTTTCACTTCAAAAATAGTATTCACTATTTTTCTCTCACCCCATTTCCTTTTTCAAAATATAAATTATCATTGTAAATTTATATTTCCAATTTATCATCTAATATCAATTTCTTTTTTCTATAAACACTGTTTATAAAGTTTTATAACTCCCTTGAGTTTCACTAAAAATAATCTCATTTATAAAAATTCCATTTTATAAATTCAATTTCTTATAAATTCCATTTATTTTTGCCAATCTATTTTTACTATCGATTTCAACTGCTTCTATATTTCTCGAATATCATTTTAAAATCTAGTCTGAAAGAACCCTTTATATAATTTATTTTAAAATCTTTATTTAAAATATTTTCCTGCATTATTTAGTACGATAAAAAACTAATTATTGCTTATTTAAATCACTCTTTTAAATAATCCAAATTTTCGATATACATATTTTTATATTAAAAATCTCTTTTTAATTCCTTAAAAATTCAAAGTAATATTTATGGTATTTAATATACCCAAGTTAATTTCCATGCTATTTAACATTTAATAATTTACACACACAATAATCCAGCAGATTATTCAATCACATCGTATATTTTTATATATAAAAAAACACTATATATTTGAAGAATCCATTTGGATCCCTCCAACCTGTTTTCCCTGCATCCACAGATGTTAGACAATAATCAAAATACCAATCCCACTTCGTGGGGGATATCGCAGTATATAGGGTCATCCGCTATTATGCGGGGAGCATAGGGTCTCAACCGCTATAATGTGCGAGAATATCACTCCAATTACTAATATATACTACTATATATATATAGTCATCCAACAGATAATTATAAATTTATCAATCGAATCAAGCATCAATTTATTTAAATTTAAACATTTAAATTTAAACGTTGCAATCCAAATGAGTGAGAAATTCTTACCTTGATTTTATTTTGCAATCCATTCCAAATTTATTTTATATCCTATGTCATCACGAATCCAATGAAAAAAAGGTCCACAGCCGAATTCCACCTCGCATAAGCCATTTACGAATATTTATCAGATTCGATTTATTAAAACAATTAATTATCGATTAATTCAATCAGTTAATTTAAGAACAATGTTAATTACCATCAATGCCGAACACCTAGGCCTATATTAAAACACGAATCCTACCACCCCTCTGCTTGCTGCCATGAACTAGCCCTAACCGATTTTGCACAAACCCAGTTGAGCATCTGGCATCGCGTCATTTCCAGGTCGTTGCGACCATGCCCAACCACAAGCCGACCCCAATCCTACCTGAACGACCCCGTCCCCCCTATCGACAATCCCTACTTCGAAGTGCCGAGCTCCACTCTCCGACGTCGCAGCAGCAACTCGCGTGCCTAAATCGACTTCGTTTGAATTGCCACGCACCCACAACCCTAAACGAATTCGGACGACCACGCCTCGCGATCGTGTTGTCGGGAAGCTCTCGCACTCAATCCCCATAGTCTCTCCTCGACCCCTACCCCTTGTCGTCAATCTCGACTGTGCCCCCATGCCCTCCACCAAGTCGCATGGCTCCACCATTCAACACGTGCCCACACCCTTCGATTTTTTTGTATAATCGAATTGAATTCGATTAGCTGAAGAAGAAAAGGGGAAGGGAGGAAGGTCGCGTATTTGCTTCTGGAGGAAGATAGGGGTAACATGTGATTTTAAAAGCTGATAGAACGGCGTGTTATAGAAGGTTTGACTTTGACAATTTATAATATTATTTAATTATAAAATATCTCGTTTTACATAGCTCAAAATTTTCGAACCCTTTCCGAGGTGTGCCGCTAGGCATTTATAATGTTATACCCCTATTTCGAACGCAATGGAAAAGGTTTCGAGTCATAATTCGATCGTATGGACAAAATAGTTTTTTGGACCCAATTATTATATTGAATTTCGATATTAATTTCAACGCGTTTCTATACCGTACGGCCAAACGATATCTCCAAATGCTACGAAATTTGGAATCCGATAATAATACACTATTATGGATTCAATGGAACTAGTTCGTCGAATTCTGAGACTGTGTCCCGGATCGCTATTTTAACGCGTCAATTAAATTGACGATTTCAGAAATTTGTGAAATCGCTTTAAATTACAGTTTTAAATCTTACTAACTAAATTACAAATCCCAAATTCAATATTTAAAACCATTTAAATATTTAAAATTAATCGTTGAAAAATCCGGATCGTTACAGTACTTGCTGGATAAAGTCGCTATCGGTAAAGTTATTTCGATTTGAGTGTGCGTACTTAGTTCTGGTGATTGTCTGATATGTTGACGGTGAAAATTTTGGCCGCTGATGACTGCAATTCCAGTATTGTAGGCTTGCATCTGAAGTTAATGTCGAGGCTGGACCATTGCTTTGTTGTATATAACGGCCTGAAAATTTTGTTTGAGAATCTACTTGTTTGAATGAATTAACATAGGAATGAGTCTATTTGAGATAATTTTTTTGCTTGAATACTTCTGCAGTTTCTATCCAGTGCGCATTTCCTTTTGATTGGAACGTCTCTCTGGTTTGTATAATAAGGTGACTGAAATTTTTAGCTATGTATGTCTGTGTAGAGTATGGACTATTGTGGCTCAAAAAAATACAAAGCAACTCTTGTTATCTTATAAATATATAACACTTAAACAAACACACTAAATACAAACATATGCTTATTGACATCAAATAGAAATTGATTGCTATATCTCACAATCTCCCCCTTTTTGATAATAACAAACTTACATTAATATTCGTAAATAAATTGCAAATGTGTTTGATATGTGATACATGTACATCAAGATATGAAAGGTAATAGATGACAAGTAGCTTGAAGACAAAATTTGTGCTTTGTTGATAGTTTACTTATAGCATACTCTATAGAAAAATCAGATACGAAAATGCTTATTTTTATCAAACAAGACGTATACTCCACCGATGCGATTACATTAGTAAAAGTTGCATTTGATCCCAAGTTAGTATAAAGAAGTTACTGCAGTTTTGATCGAAAAAAATAGTGACTTCTGCCTAGTTGGAGTGTAGATATGGTAGGTACACATGCACGCGTGATGGAAAAATATAGATGTCATTTTGGAATTTTAAAAAGACACGATGAAAACTAAAAGATTGAATCTTCTTTAGTATGTTGTTAAAAGCACACATAAACCTTCTTCCTAATACCTACACTAAAAAATTCCATAACGTCACATCAATTTCACTTATTAATATTGTGCTCCTCTCTATAGGCTACCATTAGTGCATTTCATTGCTTAACTTCAATTTTAAAATCCAATCCTCAAATAACTCTTAATCCTAAATCAAATGATGAGCAATTCATTCAAATTCAACCAGAAAAGCACCGACGTCATGCAATAAAACACATTACAATCACTTACATCGCTAACAGCTCTTAGTATTCCTTAATAAAATTATTCGTATTTAAATTTTTTGTTATGGATTCTATGCTAATTAGTTAATATGTGCGTTGATAAAAAATTTAGTTAGTATTTAATTATTAATTCATGTTAGATTTTGATTAGAATTCGAGTTAATTTTGTTTTTATGAACCTGATTTAGTTTAGGAGTAAAAAATTGGTGGTCAATGATAATTTATGGAAATGAGTTTAGGAATGGAGTTGAATGGATTTCGATAACATGGTGATTAGTGAAAAACTCAATGTGGTATTAGGAAGTAGGTAATTTTATTAAATTTTATCAAAAAATTTACGATATTAAGTAGATGATTTATGGTTGTTTTTAGCAACACACTTTTCTTTATTAATAATAGAGATATTGAATTTTATTTGCTAAATACAATTATTAGTAACCATGAAGCATTGCAACAGACGTTCAAAATATAAACTACATGGGTGCTCCATATTGCCTGTGAGGTAGATGCAATTTCATTGGCCAAGGTTTTGCTTAATGCCGATTAGTACGAAGAATTTACTACAGCTTAAACCAAGAAATAGTGACATCATCGTAGTGATATAAGGATGTAACATGTTATCTGAATATAACCGTTAGTCATTGTAAAAACCACAACGTACGTTCAAAGCGTAAAGTATCCAAGTATTCTACAACGTCCTTAATGTAAATGCGATTTTATTTATTAAAACTTCATTTGATTCCAATTTAGAACCAAAAAATGCTTCTTTTACCAAGTCGGGATATAGATATGTGAGGCATACATGCACGATGAAAAAATTATAAAGACATTTGGAAATTTTTAAAAGAAATAATGGAAACTAGTCAATTGAATTTTCTTTATTAACGGCAGAAATGGCAGAAATGGAGATTTGCTTATTTCTGGAGTGATTGATTACAACATCCAAAAATAAATACAAAATTAGTACAAAAGAAGAAGGCTCTGACCAGCATCAAATAGGAAATTTACATCGAAATTCGAATGTGTACTTGAGTAGTATCTTCGTATGCATAAATTAGTAGAACATGTGCACATGGTTGTGGGTATTAATTACGCATTCATTGATTCATGAAAGCAACCGGGGCACTCGAGAAGGGAAGACTTCATTCGAAATTTGTCGCCGGCTCAGCTTTCAATTTTGATTTGTCCGAGAGATGTCGATATTGACGCGGAATATTAAATTTGAAGAAACCGCGTGAGGAATGTCTACCAAAATTGAACTTTACTTTTGCGACCTTGATTGGAAGTTACTTTTGTCTCCTTAGATTGGGCCTCGTCTCCTTATTGGACTACTCAGCTAACACACTTTAGTACAACCAAGTAATATGCTATTTGAAAATTTTATATAAATTACTTCATCTTTTTGAATAAATTCAATTTTTTTGCAAAAAATGAAATCGTTTCTAAAATTGAATTTTTAACTGGTCATGGAGTACATACATACACATACAACATAAATCTATTTAAAAGAATTCCAGTTTCATTTCTTATAATTTGCAAGTATTATTTACGCATGTCTTACATAGGATTAGCATTTTTACACACTCATCAGAGACTTGTAGTTTCTGAAATTAATCATGTTGTAAATGCGTTGTCGGACACATGTTCACTAGATATGAGGTTGGTAATCCATCTTGTCAAAATCAAACTAGAGACAGATCGAACAAAGCGTCTAATTCTATTTGCTTGACTATTTTTTTGCGATGGCAATAAAAAGGAAAATGTCATGAAATTTATACGTCGGCTTTCCTATCTTATGGATACTTTGTCAGCTTTCAGTAGACAAAAGTTCTTAAAATTCCTCGGTCAATGGACGGACTCTCACCTCTCAACGCAATTGTTGAGGACTGTTCTTTTGGACTCGTCGAATAAAACCTTGTATTATAGGATTGCAGAATGGGGCCTTTTGGAATAGAAACTAAGATGGTTTTAGAATTCACACATAACACGGTTCCCCTTTCAATCGGCACATCTGTGAGAAAAAAGATAGCAAAAAAATAAAGCTAGGGTATGTCTTAGGAATAATTTTATAATTTATTGTAAATTAATTAACTATGCAATAAATTCTTGTTCGTAATAAAGATGTTTTTCTTTCTGTTATATATTTGTTATAATGTGTTAAAATAATTAAATGTTTAGTTAAAATATATCTAACAGAAAATCCATAAATGATGTATTTGAAATATTAATTACAAATAGTTATAATCATGGATATTATATCACAATATTATAAAATACATCATTTTAAATGTTCCAAGTCAAGATACATCAAAGCTGGATATCGATGTATCAGTTGAGAATAGAGTACGTAGTACTCTCCAAATGTTCGGCAATGTATTACTCATGACTTATATGGCACATAGAGGTTACGTACTGATAGTTATTGGATAACTATGGAACGACTTACTCGATAGTTTTCTGTTGGTTAATATAATAATGGTCAAATAAAAAATATCAATGTGACTGACTTACACAGTTCTCTCGCCTTGAAAATACCGTCGATCTTCAATATAAAAGCTCTGCTTTGATTATAGTCAAATAATGGCACGCCGTTCATCGAGTGACTATAGTTGCGTCAAGCGAAAGTATTGGAGGTGAAATACTATTTCAAGAGAGGATTCGTCTCCTCGGTTATACGAGATTAGTATCACGGTCAACTCAAATTCAAAATCTCTAACTCGAATAGTTCGGTTAATAATAATTGCTATTATTGAACCAAAGACTTTGTGTTTGCACCATAGAGTTGAATACGGAAGATATTGAAATTTTGACCATTACCAAATTCCATAAGTCCAAAGTGGCATAGTTTTGATGAAAATAATTGGTGTAAATAAAAGTCATAACGGGATAACGCTTAACAAAGTAAAATTGAATTTTACCGAAATCGAGTAAGCGATAAATTTGCCAAAATGTCACACCTCCTGCTAAGTGACGTGTGAACTTTGATATTCAAACAGTTTGATACTACTCGCTGATTAAATTGACATCTAACGAGTCACACAACCAAACGAAGAAATCTCCTTTGATCAAACAATTTAATTAATTTATAATTGTTATAAACTAATTAAATTAATTAATATTTATGAAATATTATTATAAATTTAATTTTTATTGATAAACAAATATTGAATGTAATTATAAAAGTTATAAATATATTAATCGATATACGATATCGATAAGTGTTTTAAATTAGATTTAAAATGCAAAATATTTGTTCGGACCACAAATGGGTTCATGGCCCATAAGAGGGGTTGGCTTGTGCGGCCACAATAGAGCTAGAGGTAGCTCAAATTATGGGGAGAATGGCTTGATTTTGGATGGTTTAGATGGAAGAAGATTGAGTAAAAGATGAGATCCTAAATCCTCTCCTTTCTTTCCTCTATTTAAGCATCTCTACCCTAATTTGCTATGGATCTTTTCGAGCCTCCATCTCTACATATTACTGGCCGAATTATCCCTATCATCTCCCTATTTTCTAAAGCTCAAATCAAACTAATTCAACTGCTATTCGATAGCTAGTGTTCAACGGTTCAAGAATTAACACTCTTTTGGATCGGAAATTGTTTCAAGGAGCATACTTTATCATTTCAAGGTGTACTTCAAGGCTTTAGAAGTAAGGTATATTTTTGACCAAAATATAATTATCCATGCTTAGATATAATGTTTTATTATATATGTACATATTATATTGTTAGTTAGGTGACGATTCTAATATGCAAATTATATTGTCACAAATGTTTTGGTTGTATGCATTGTATGTATAAACTTATAAAATAAATAACAATTTATTTCGTTATGTACATACTTATAGTGGCACAACTTATAAATAAAAAAACATTTTTTATTTTAATATTATATATACATACATTATAAACATATGCTTATAAATATAGTTTATAATTAATTACTTCATCATACTTAATATACAAATGACCTGTAAATTTTATATATAACATATTTTACATACAATATATTCAACAGTAAAAAATATATTTTATATACATAATTATTGTTTAAGTAATATTCAAATCGTTTAATTACATAAATTAAATATAAAAATATATATTATATAAAAAATATGTCTCTCATTTTATAAAATTTTATTATCACAAAATACATGTTCAGTAGAAAAATAAAAAGCAATTACTATTATTAATTTTTTTAAATATAAGTCGAAAATCAATAATTAATTATAAAATTATTTTACCATAAAATTACGAATTAAAATTTTCTAAGTATAAAATATTAATTAGAATTTTACCAAAAAATTTAAATTTTAATATCTTGTTTCAAAATTATTTTATATTAATATTTTAAATTAAAACTGTACGAAATTATTTAAAATAATATATAAATTTAAAAAAAAATATTTATGACTCATGTGCAAGACAAGGTAAATATTTATTAAAAAGTTTGTTGTGTGTTTATAAATATCAATCTCTATTATATATATTTATAAATAAGTAATCATTATATATATATATATATTTTATTTACATATGTATGTATTGTTCTCGATTTTATATAAAAAATATATTTTTAATTATTTATTTTATTAACGTAATTATAATTGATTTAAACATATTCAAATAATTATACACACACACACACACACACACACATATATATATATATATATTCATATGTTAATATTTCATAATTATGATTATAAGTATATATATGTATACACACATTTATATTTATAAAATAAAAATTAATTAAAGTTTAAATATATAAATAAATAAATATATAATATCATTTTCGAAAGAAAAAAAATATATTATATATGTAAACAAAAGTGTGTGTGTGTGTATATATATATATATATATACAACAACTTTCAGACAATATATTTGCATATTGGATGAGCTAACGTATCTGTTGCGACGTAAATCCTAACATCTATACATGAGCATGTTATACCTTGCACGGTTGATATGTTACACGTGGATACACACATATACGTGTGTATGTATATATCATAATATAAATTAAATAAAACTATATCAATTTATAAATTTAAATAAAATAAAATATTTTATTTAAATAAAATTTAGAAATGTTCTAAATAACTAGACTTCATGGGCCCAATAAAGATCCAATAGGGTAAAAAAATTGAAATTCACCCATAACTTCCGCTGCGGGTTAGCCCAGTTCTAATATGATCAAATTATCCATAGTTGAGATATTATATTATTGAATAATCTTTGTTTTATGTTAAACCAAACATACAAAGCTACGATAGTAAAAGTATTGTTTAATAAGAATCGAAGATCAGGAGTAAAATAAAATCCCGACCTAAACCATAAGACTCAGAGTCAAGAACGTTAAAAGTAATAGTAAAATCAAAGATTCTAAGGATCTTTAAAAGTGTAAACTTAGCAAACTGACAATCATAGTAAAGGTGTATAGTTGTTTCTAGATTTATATTGCAGAAAATACAATCTTGTAGATATGCATTTTTTTAAAAGTTGAACAGTACTAAGTTTTCCATATAATATTAACCACACATGCAGCTTAGATTTAGTGGGTGCATTAGCTTTCCACATAAGCTTAAAAACATTAGATTTTACTTCTGAAAAATTTATAAGTTTATAAAATGAATTAGATGAAAAGTTGTTGACTTATCCCAACACCAAATTTTAATATCGTTGTTATTATCTAATTTTTACAATTCTAATTTGGCACATAGAAGAGCAAACTGATAGAAAGTAGTTCCTTTTAGTGGTTGACTAAAGGTTAACTCCCAAGGAAAGTTTAAGTTGGGTCAATAGACTTCTGAAATTAATACGTTTTTAAAACTGCAAATATTGTAAAGATCGGTAAATTCTACTTTAAAAGGAATAGCAGAGATCCACCAATCATGCCACATAATATGTTGAACAAAAAATATTTACATTACTAGAAACAAATAAAGAAATATAAAACATGCATCTAGCTTTTGTAAGTGGTAATACACACCTAATATCAAGTTCGTTAAAGAAAACGAATTAACATCTAGCTTTTTTTCCTCCTCAATTTATGCTCACCATGTGAGTTCTGTATCATGAACATGAGACAATCCAGATTAATTATGCAGTATATTATATATTAAAAGTATTTATTATGATTATTGATTCTTAAGCTCTAGCTTTTAATACTTAAATTACATTAGACTAAGGTAATTTATTGCAAAGAAAATATTGATGATTAGTATATCACACCTACAACAAATTATTGAATTCCAACAAATTGACATATTTACTCAATTAATTTTAACAAGTGCGACATCCATACTATTTCCTAAAATGCACCACTCAAACGTACATGTTGTAGCAACACGTGAATAATCTGGTGAGTCGCAGATTAGGTCGTTCACTTTAAGATGTTCTACGGCTATATCTAAATGGTGCACAGTGGATTATTAAGCACATCGTCTGCAAGATAAAATAGCCGTCTCGAAAGTAGGATTTTTTCTACACTAAGAAAACCCATTCGTAGACACCCTTTTTTTCCTAGGAAAGTTGTTGAAAATTGATTTACGTAGAAAAGTAGTTTGAAAATGGCAGAAAGTAGAGTGAATACTGGTTTGTGTTATCAATGTTTTGTCAGTTTATTGATTAAATAGACCGAGGAAAAGAAAGCACCATTAATGCATGGGGAAATATTGGATCAATGGAGTAAAAATAGGATCGTATAGATATTAATTCGGATCTCATTTTTATCACATCAATAAAAGAAAACATGTGAAAAATTACCATTTTAAACCAAGTCACTTTCTCCAAATAAAACTGTTTAAAATTTGTACCAAAAATAAAGTGCTACACCTGCCCCACCCAGACCAGTGTAGGTCGAGTTGGTCGGTTAGATGAATGGACGACATGCAAATGTGTGGTGGTCATGTGTGGTTTCTCTCTTCAACCAAAATGAAAAAATTAGTTTCCCAAAGGGCCCAATATAGGGGCTATGAAATCCATATAGATATTGATTTCTTTCCAAATTTCCAAAGATGTTGGACTATAGTGTTTCTGCCCACTTCTTAATATTTTTCAAAGTTCACTCATTATTTCAAATAAATTCCAACCAATCCTTTGTTTGGGTTTTTAAAATGTTTTCTTTAGTAGTTAAAAACTTATAAGATTATGCATAAACAAAGGTATCTTTCGATTTGAACCTTTACATAGTGAGTAAGATTCAGATTATACTAGAGTGACATGTAATCTTGAACTCTATCTTTAACATCAAGCCTCACACGGTCTTTCTGAGGTGTAGTCAATAGCCCTTGCATTAGAGTTAATGCATATCTACTCTAGTATAAGAATGCTCTACAAATTTTCGCACAAAAATCCCATAGAAACAACTATATTTCCACATTCACATAGGTGAGTCTAGCAAGGGTACTACTCCAGTAACTTGGTACCCCACTCCATATATAGATTATAGACCTCATTAATAGTTGCTATCAACTTATCCTCTTCATCGCTTCGAGAATACATGCTTATATATTAAGAAAATAGCATTTTCAACTCGTATCATATCACAACTTGTTATTACCCATTGAACTTGATCCTTGGGATCTAGTCTTTAAGGTTACCATTATGAGGGACTCATCTTTTTAAGGGAAATAATTCCTTTCTTTTAGATCTTTTAAGAACTTTCTCTCTGGCCAATCCTTTCTATTGCTCGTATTTCTTGCAAATAAAGATATGGGTCAACTCGCTTAAACATCTCTATTTCTATTTGCCTACGTATCGCAACGGCTCGTCTCCTCAACCGATAAAACCTAAGTAGAAATGATCAAAACCCACATGTCATGTTCTTCTAGGGCACATTCCCGCCCACTTTGCATCCCACCTACCAGCCAGGCCAGACCCATTCGTAATATATCCATCTACCTCGACAAGATCGACAATCAATCTCCCTCTTCCTGGACAGCAGGCGACAAGGTCAAGGGAGATTATTTTAAGAAGATGGGGTCTCTCCATGGACAACTTGGCTAGCCAGTGAGCTATCAAAACAACCTTCTCATTTGCTATCATCCTTATGCTAGACTGCCACCAATTGTAAGAACTCCTAGCTTCCCTTAACCGTGTCTACAAGCATCAAACTTCTTGACTTAAGAGACGCCCCGCCTTAGCTTCCATTAGCATAGATTATTTGACAAAGGCGACATTGTATAGACACCCCTCTATGTACTTATGACACCTAGTATCTCTGCTACATCCACCTCCTACTCCCCGCCGCCCACTGTTCTTTAGGGGCATTTCCATAGTATAACACGCCAGTCGTCTACATCCGTTCCCTACACAGTATCTTGAGTCCCAACCGACATGATCATCAACAATTTATCATTTATAGTAGCCCGCAACATTTCTTGGGTTTGGTCAACCAATCTTAGCTGTCCAAGAGTCAAGTTTAGCCACTATAAATATATCCTGCTGTGCAAAGTCACAAGATTTGAAAAATATTAGCCTAAAAAGTGCATACCTTTGTATTATTAGAACCTCTGTCCTATAATTTAGGCTGTTGTAATCAAAGTAGTATAATAAAAGGCTACTCATAGTAGACGTAGAACATCTTTGGTCGAACCACCCTAAACCGTGGTCTTTCCTTTTTCGCATATTAGCGTCGCTTCAGTTATCGTTTTTAACCAAGATATTAGCTGCTAATCCTTGCTAATATACACTCGTGAACTCATTTTTGATGTTGGCTAAAAATATAGTCAACATTTTGGCACTTAAAGGAGTGCCCCTTCCCTAAAGCTCTCATTTTTCCTTCACCCTTTTCGTCGAGCACCCGTTCCAGTTTGTTACCATGTAACCAGCTCCAAGGCCTGAGGCTAATCGCTCCAATGAACAAGAAATCAACAACAAACAGTTGTCGGTGCTGCTTTCCCTATCCCTGGGCTTAACATGGACATGTGGCACACTAAGGTGCAAAAACTAGTGAACATGGGTAATTTTACCCACGAAATGGAGAGTTTGAGGTCAAGGTTGGACGTCTAGATGACGGTCAGCTTTGTCGCACCTATCTCCCCAATGGCGGAAGAGACTTGTTAACCAATCCCCTGGATCGCATACAATCTTATGAGCACCGTCGAAGTTCTCAAAAGAGTAGTTCTAAAAAATCCACTTGAGGCTTTGTCCATCACAAAACGCTTACGCCATTTCAATGCAAGAGGACATCTACGATATACCAGTACCAGAGCCACTATTATGCCGTCGATCTCCTTCAACCGAGCGGCAATCCGCTTTCCATTGCTTATGGATGGCAAATGGGAACCTTGGTCGCCGTTTTGAATGCATTAGTCAAGGAGGGAAAGGCAAAGATCCGTGGCCTAGAGAACCATCGGTTCACTTCCAGCCTCAATGGGAGGCACCTCAGCTCAGATCCTAGGAAAGGCGACCTTATCCACCTAGGTCTCCATCGGTTATCAGGTGCAGTTCTCTTACTCTAGTTAGGCATTGTCATTCTCCTTCATTGCATTATTGCCACGGATCCACGACATTGGATATGCGACCGAGAAGCCTCTCCCATGTAAGGGATCATCATCATCCATGACATGTGGAACCCGACTTCCGAGAATAAATGGCCACCCTACATCAGTTGATGCATAGGATTTAGACAAGAAAGCTCAATGATGAAGCGAGGCCAGATGACAAGAACAAAGACCCATTCTACGAAGAAATCCTAGAGGCGCTAATATTCACCGTTGGTATGTACTGCCTCCGATGAACAAATATGATGGGAGCACCGACCCATCTAATCATCTCATCGCCTTTTACTCAGCAACTCAAGCTAGTCGGATCTCTAGCCATGCAAAACGTCTCATGTTTCCTTCCTTTTTGACTAGGCCAGCATCCTGTTGGTTCCTTCATATGCGGGCTGGCAGTATCCATTCATGGGCCCAACTATGTTTTAATTTCAAGACCCGTTTCTTTGCATCAGAGACAATAATAATGATGGCTAACAATCTATGCAATACAAGGCAAGGACTGAATAAATTGTCGTACGTCGACTGCTTTAACTAGGAATCGGTGAGGGCGAGAGGAGTCGACTAGAATAGCTTGGTGGTAGCCCTTTATTCAAGGGTGAAGTATTGGTCCCATTGTGGAAGGAATTACAGAAGCATCCCACTTCATCCCTTACCAACTTCCTACAAAGGGCAAATGACATCATAAGGGTAGAGGAGGCAAACATCTCTGATAGTAATGACGAAAGTAGCCAGAGGAACAAGACTGGCCAGAGAGAGGACAATCACCAAGAGAATAATCAGAAGGAAAATAGCAAAAAGTATTCTGATGATGGAGCATGCTTCAATCCCAGATACATGAGTTATGCAACCTTAAACCGTGACATGGAAACTCTTTCTTGCCACATACGACCACGTCATGTTTCAATGGCCCACTCCCTCCCGGTCGGCACAAAGGGAGGAGCCCAAAGGAAATGGTAAATAATGTGAATTTCACCAGTTCAACGGCCACTCAACCAAAAAGTGTCGGCACCTCAAGGATGAAATGGAGCTTCTAATCCGCGAAGGCGTGTTGGTTCAGTATGTCAGACAATAGGTAGAATTGCATAACCATCAAGAAAACCTACCTACCCCACTTCAGGGAGCAAAAACAGCAGTGTAGTCATGATCATTACCGAGAACCTATCAATATGTGGTGGTCCACATGTAGCTTGTAGTAATTGAGGGGTTCATGCCCTCTATAGGAGAGAACTATTGGATCTCGTTTATTTGGTAGACCTCCGGGCCCCAAAGGTCCTTAGGGTTGACAAGGCCTCCACCCATATTTCATTCACCTTAGAAGATAAGAGAGGAGTTGGCTTCCCCCACCATGACCCCATGGTCATCTTAGTCAGCATGGCCAATACAAAGGTCCATCGGGTTTTCATTGATGGTGGCAGCTTCGTTAATAGATGTTCGAAGACATTTTCGATTGGATGAAGCTTCTTGCCCTAGCCTTGCTCCTTATGCATTACCCATTTATGAGTTTGGGGGAGTTGGTATAGTACTTGTAGGGGTTACTTCTCATGTGGTCACTTTCAGTGAGGAGCCGCTAGTGGTAAAAATTCAAGTTCAGTTATTTGTGGAAGACTGTCCATTCGTGTATAATATTTTAATAGGCAGACCAGCCCTAGCAAATTTGGATGCAATAGTAGCTTATCAGTGCCTCATAATGAAATTCCCGACCATTGGAGGAGTGGGATGTGTTTGAGGCAACCAACAAGCCTCCAGAGACTTTTACAACATCTCCTTACAGCAAGCGAAGAAGTGAGTGCTTATGCTATAGCAGGAAGTAGCTTGTCGCTTACATCTGTACTGGTCACCCTGGTTATTGAAATCAGACCGCACGCATTGATTGCCACAAGAAGCCAAAACAACATAGTTGATGGAGATAGTCTTTTCTTAGCCAGCCCGAGCAAGTCCTGCGAACCCATCACTACATAGAATGAACTGGTTCACCCCCGTTGGTACATGGGGATAAAAGATATTATTACCTTTTCCCCTTTGGCACCTAAGGACTCATTTGCAGGAGCTGGATGGCAGCATCGGCATTTCATCTCAAACACAGACATCAATCCCGATCGAGGATGTTATTAAGCGTATAATATATGCATTGTACCAGTGTGATTTAGAGTTGAATGTTGAAGATGATAATGATAACCCACTTTATCCCTGGAAGAAGGATTCCAGTCCCGAGAGTGAGCCAGCAAGGTCACTTGAACCAGCTTCGATTGATTATGATGACCCCAGCAAGGTCATCCGTATAGGCAAAGAGTTGAACCTAAAAGTAGAGGCGAGTTGATTTCCTTCCTTGGGGAGAGTAAGGATGTATTTTCTTAGGGGCATGCCGACATGACATGTATCAATCCCTCAATTAGATGCCACACCCTCAACGTCAATCCAGCAGCTCACCCAGTTTAACAAAAGAGACGATCGCTTAACTCTGAGCGGTATAAAGTACTCAAGAAAGAAGTGGAGAAACTTCTAGCGAATGGTTTCGCATGTTAAGTAACATACCCGATTGAGTGGACAACCTGATACCAATCCAAAAACCTAATGGGGCCTTGATAACTTACATCAACTTTTAAGACTTAAATAAGGCGTGCCCTAAAGATAGTTTTCCTCTGCCTTAGATTGACCAACTTGTAGACGCGATCAGTGGACATGAGCTACTCACCTTTATGGATGCCTACTTAGGTTATAACCAGATTTCTATGCATGGGCCTGACCAAAAGCATGCCTCATCCATCACTAAAGGTGGGCGCCTCTGCTACTACCGGGCCATGCCTTTCATCCTTCGCAATGTTAACCTTACATATTAATAACTGTTAATCGAATATTCACTTGACAAGTTGGCCACTCGGTGGAGGTCTACATGGATGCCATGATGGTTAAGTCCAAAAGGGCCGAGGGGCATGTGAAGAATTTGCCTAAAACTTTTTACATCCTCCACAGATAAAACATGAAGCTTAACCCAAGAAATGTTATTTTATGGTACGATCTAGAAAGTTCCTTGCTTTGTAGTGAGTGCCAAGGTCATTGAGGCTAATCCTAAAATGATGCGAGTAATTCAAGAGATGCAGCTACCGTGCATAGTCAGGTAAGTACAGAGTATAAATGGAATGATTGCAACACTCAACTGCTTTGTGTTGAAAGCCACGGACTGTTATATACCTTTCTCCGATCTTGTCAAGAAGGGGAGGTCATCCGTATAGAGAGAAGATTGCTCCAAAGCCTTTGAGGAATTGTAGAGACACCTGGCCACATCTTCTGTGTTGTTAAAGCCAGTTGAAGGGAAGGACCTGTATATCTTGCGGCGAATGACCATGTGATCAGCGTCGCTTTGATCCGCAAGAAGAAATAATCCAACATCCCATCCAATACGTCGACAAGAGGTTAATGAGCCCCAAACAAGATATTCCAAGTTGGAAAAGTTAGCCTACTACGTACTCATGGCCCCTCCGATGCCTACAGCCATATTTCTAAGCTCATCCCATCGAAGTCCTCTCTAATCAGCCCCAAAGAATGTATTAAGCCAACTCAATGTAGCAGGTCGACTGTTGAAATGGTCCATGGAACTTGGACAACATCACATCACCTTCCACCCTCACACCTCGATCAAGGGCCAGACTATGACTGATTTCATAGCCGAGTGCTCCAGCCTCAACAGTGGCAGTGAAGGGGCGACAAGTAATTTATCCCTTTGGCAAGTGTACATCAACGTCGCATCTAATGGGAAAGGCATAGGGGCAAGAATGGTGTTGGTCATGCCTATTGGTAAGGAACTTTTCTTTCCCATCCACCTAAGCTTCAAGGCCATGAACAATAAATTCGAATATAAAGCCGTCCTGGTTGGTCTCATGATGGATAAAGATTTGCGAGTGGAATCATTTCACATGTTCAACGACTCATCGTTGGTCGTTAATCAGATTGGAGAATTCTTCCACGTCAATGGCATGACGTCGGCCCTTTACATGGCGGAGGCAAAGAAGCTCATCTGCACCTTCATGAGTTTCAAGATAGAATAGATTCCTCAAGAAAGAAATGTCAAAGCCGATCAGTTGGGCAAGGAGGCTAGAAATCCTAAAGAAAGTATCCCTTGGGTCCCAATAAAGGTATTGCTAACCCCCTGCTTCGAACTAGAGGAAACCGCTATAGAAATAGATGAAGCCCACCTTGATTCTTGGATAAACCCATCGATGAAGTACCTCACGAGGAACAATCTTCCCGCTGAAAGAGAAGAAGCCCGAAGGATCCTGTACTAGGCAACTCACTGCACTATTATGGATACGAAGCTGTACCGACGGGGGTACTCAACTCCCTTTCAAAGATGTGTTACCAATGAAGAGGCTAGCCACATGTTGGAGGGATTCCATGAAGGTTTTTATGAGGATCACATTAGGGGGAAAAAGCCTAACAAAGAAAGCCACCCGCCAAGGGTACTATTGGTCAACCATAATTAAATATGCAATGGAGTATGTTAAGAAGTGCGACCATTGCCAAAGGTTCACCAAGATTCCAAGAGCCTTCCCAAATCTCTTGACCTCTATGACATCCCCCTTGCCGTTTGATACACGGGGAATGGACCTAATCAACAAGTTATCGAACGCCAAGGGTAGATCCAACCATGCCATACTAACTGTTAACTACTTCATGAAATGGGTTAAGGTAGAGCCTCTCACAGGGGTCACCACATTCAAAGTCCTTAAATTTATGAATGAGAACATCTTTTACCGATTTAGGCTCCCAATGAAGATCGTAACCGACAATAGAACTCATTTTGATAGTGGGCTATTTCAAGGGTTCTGTAACCAGAAAAAAATAGAAAAGTATTTCTCTTCCGTTGCCTATTCCCAGGCCAATGGGTAGGTCGAGGTCGTGAACAAAACCATTAAGACAACAATAAAGAAGTACCTCGAAAAGGCAAAGGGAAACTGGGCTGAAGACTTGCCACTCGTACTTTAGCTGTATCGCACTAGTAGCCGCACACCAACCGGGTACTCTCATTTCTCTCTGGCCTACAAGTATGAAGCTATGCCACTCATCGAGGTCAATGTACCATATCCGATGTGTCACACTCACAACCCTGAACAAAATGGATAACTACTTGAGCTTGGACTTGACGAAAAGAGAGCGAAAGCTGAATTGCACATGGAAGCATACAAAAGGAAGGTAGCCAGACACTATAATGCGAGAGTAAAACTCCACCAATTCGAAGTCAAGGACCATGTTAAGATTGCCAAACACTATAACATGAGAGTAAAACTCTACCAATTCAAAGTCAATAATTGATTTTGCATCATGTCTTCAACAACGCTAAGGATCCGACTGAAGGATTCCTAGGGATGAACAACGAAGGCCCGCATGTAGTCATTGCTGCCCTCACTAATGGGGATGTACAAAATCTCGAATCCCTATGGAGTCAATGTTTCTCGTGCGTGGAACCCGGAGCCCTCCGGGTGTATTATGTCTAAAAATGGTTCGCCGCTGTTATAAGGCCGTGAAGTATTGCCACAGTTATAAGGCAATATGACTTGTATTGCCTTTATTTCGGTATGTGGAATGCAAACGGAACATCCTTGGAACATTATGGACCTTATAATCAATTAGAACCAACCAATCCAGGGCCCCCATCATTGTTGTGGCACCCCACATCATCGGTTATTCGAAGGGGTCGGGCCAAATACCCACCTCTACTATCGAGGAATGCCTAAGAAATTTCACCATAGGGATGCGCAAGCCATTCAATGCTTCCTTCCTTACCGAGGCATCAATGAACTGATGGTGAGGCCACCCCTACAATGGCCCCAACTCATTCTCTCATGATGCTTCCCGTCTCCCTGGTGGGATGAGGCACTAGTGCCTTGGCGGTGCAGATACTTATGCCATAACTCCATACCGGGCATCGATAGTGCTTCTCCGTGGGGATGTGCATGCCACTCAGCACTTCCTTCCTCACTGAGGCATTGACGAACTGATGGTGAGACCACCCTAATAGTGGTCTTGATTCGTTCACCCTTGATGCGCCCATATTCATAGTGGTATGGGGCATTGGTACCTTGGCGGCATATTTACCCACGTTGTAGCTCTGAATTAGTCATCCATACTGCTCTATAGGGATGCGCAATCCACTCAACGCTCCCTACCTAGCCGAGTCATCGATGAACTCATGGTGAGACCACCCCCACTATGGTCCTGATTCATTTGCATGTCATGTTGCCCGTCTCCCTAGCGAGACAGGGCACTGGTGCGCTTGTAGTGCAGTTTCCCATGTTATAACTCTGAACCAGGCATCCGTAGTGTTGCCCAATGGGGATGGGCATGCCAACCTATCCATCCTTCCCCACTGAGGCATCGACGTACCATTGGCAAGACATCCCCCATAGTAGTCTCAATTCATTAACCCACGATGCTACCTACTTTCCCCTGGTGGGACGATATACTAATGCCTAAGTGGCATGGTTACCCATGTCGTAACCCCAACCCAGGTGCCTAGTAACAACTCACACATGTCATGCAAATATGCGAGCCAATCAACTTCATTAAGAGGTAAGTCCTAGTTTGCCTACATGCTATTTTCTATCGTCGTATTTTCTTATGTTTTCTTACGCATAGATGGCCTACGCATTTACTTACAGACGTTGAGGGAATTAGACCCGCCCAGCCTCAAATCATAAAAAGTGAGCTTGGGGATATGTGGTACTTAAGTATGTGCGATGACTTAGTAAAAGAAAGGCAAGACAAGTACGGATAATGAAACAGATAAAACCGTTCAATAATGGCAACCTTTAACACAAAAGATAAGCAATGTTCAAATATCTACAAACACGATCATAGCTCGACTAAAGCATCATCCAAAAAGGAAAAAAGAAAACCATCCCTCGTGCTTGTAGGGGAGGAAAGGTTGTAGTAAGGTGGTAGTCATCATCAAAAATTAGCTCCTTATCCACCAGCTAAGGGTCGAAAGCAGTGTGCCTTCTTGGTCCACCCACCAAGGAAGCAATCTGCTTCGGAGTAATAACCATCAAGGGGATATCGTGGATGCAACCATATCCATCACAACCCCAGCATGGATCGCCTCGTAGTCTTCTAAGGAAATAAAAGAAATATATAATGGGAGATGGTAGTTGTCCGAAACAATTCGCTTTAATATCCTATTCAATCTAACATCCTATTGAGCATTCAAGGTTATGACCTCCTCTTGAGTGGAGAACACTTAGCTGCCGCTGAAGCTTATCTGTCAGCCCATCTACTTCATTATGGCTCGCCTCCAGGTCTGCCCTCACCTGTTGGAGCTTCTACTCAGACCTTCTCCTCTCCACAGTAGGATAGTCGATAACAACCTCCTTGACCCATTCAGCCATGTTCAGAGCCTCCTCTAGCATTTTAGTCTTTCTCTCAGAAGCCTCTTCCCTCCCATAACAACCCACATTTTTAATGATTGTATATTTAAATAGTCAATTTAAATAGTAAATCATTAATAAATTGATGGTCCAAAAATCCGACTTTTCGCATACGGATGAATTAGGACTCGAGACCACTTCCAGTGAGTCCGGATTGATGCAACGAATCAAAATGAGTATAAATATCGCTATATTTAGAGTCAAGAAATTTTGTGATTTACTTATTGTTATACGTATTTTGTAAAATTACGCGCATAGTCAAGTCCAGTGGGATCTCAAATTACTGCTTGCGTTTTTAGGATGAGGACTTCATTATGAGACATATGGTCGAAGAATTTTTGGAATTGTGCGATCCGATAACTAAAATGACCTCGAAATGCGTGAAATTATCATTCTAAAGTGCCATCTTGGATGCTGACAAAATTTATACCATCGGGACAGGAAAAATGAGATGATGACATCGACAAGTTTCGTAGTGATCCGATATGTAGTCGTACGAACTCAAAGCATGTGGCGATTTATTTGAGAACTTAAATGAACTCTCTCTATATATTATTATTATATATACATACATCCCTCATTCGGATATTTTATTTTTCTCTTTTCTAACTTTTCTTCTCCTCCTCCATGATAAACACAAATAGCTACTCTCCTTCCTCTAATTAAATCAAGAGCTTCCGGCTACAATAGCTGATGAGGTCAGATATGTTGGACTTGAAGGGATGAGAGCTTCACATCCATGGTGACGAGGTGACACACGATAATGCTTTGCCATGCTTGACTTTTTCTTACCGTGGCTAGGGTTGAGAGTTAACAACAAACGAGGAAGAGTAAGGCAAAATAGAGAGTTTCATAGCGTTTCCCTTGGCGGCATTTATCTTCCTATATAATAGCAACCACTTCGATCGTGAATTGAGAATCACGACGTTATAAGGCAACGACGTGGAGCATGGTCGAATCTTAATGGAGAGGACGAGCTTGATGTGTTGGGTTACATTGTAGAGAGCACACATGTGTGACACGTAGGAGCTACTGGTGCGTCGATTCGTAGAGCAATGAAGGATATTCGTGGATTAAAGTGTTGTATTTTAGGTTGATACATACATGAGGGTGTACATGTGTTTTGGGGGAAGAGCGATTAGTGTGGGGATTATGGTAACTAGTGATTAATTAATTTAATTAATCTTATTTTGTATTTAGTTCGTATCTTTTGTACACGAGGTCCAATAAAGATGCGGTCTTCACCGTTTCACTCGTAGTGAGATTATCTACAATGTGATATGGGCTTGGACTAGATTCAAACACTTGAGAAATTATAGGTGAATGGAATTATAACTTTGAATTTATAATTCAGTATAAATCCCCGTAATTATATATATTGAAAAATATTATCTAGAAGAGATAAATAATACATACATACATACATACATACATACATATACATATACATATACATACATACATACATACATATATATATATATAGATAATTATTCCCTTGTTCGATTGGATTGGTTTGATTAGATATTCGGGATAACCGATTAAGATCCTATATATATATGAATATTGTGTTCTATTCGTATTGAATAGTGTTAGGCAGAGTTGATATTAATTTATAATATGGTAATAAATTAACTAAAATCTAATTTGTAGTTATATTAGTGTTAGAAATATTATTATATATTTTATTACTAATTGAAAGATAAAGGTATGACCTTTAAAATAAATTATAAGGCTAAAATAATTGTTTAGGTGGGTTAAACTTATATTAAAATGACTTTGAAGTTATTTGGCCATAATATTGGTTTACAATGGTGTAATTCAATATTAACTAACCAGTAAATTTTTATAAAGGTGATTTAAAAAATTAGAATTACAAAAGAAGTACTGTATTATTTAACATGGTTTGATTAAGGTTATAAATTTATTTTATCAAGGATCTGAAAATTTTATTTTCGTAGACGAACTTGTTAGGACTCGGGATTACTTCCTTTGGGTCCGGATGGTTCGAGCGAGCCAGAATGAGTATAAGCATCGATTTATTTCGACTGTTTGATTCAGAGTTAGAAGGTCGAGTTTGGTTCATAAAATCGAGCGACTCAAAAAGTTAGCTTCTGTATATGTTAGAACTAGGTCCTAGAAATAGTTCCACTTAGTTCGAAATATGGGTATTTGGCTAGGAACGCCAGTAAGCATGCCTCAATTAGAGTTCAATTTTGTTTGGGATGAATAGCATCGGTTGGTTGTCTATATAAGGACCCCTACCCTCTTCCTTTTAGCCAAACCAGTAAATAAAAACCCTAGCCGCCGAATTAAAGAAGTCCACCAAATGGCTTATGACGATTTAGACCACCAGAGGCCATTTCAGGCCCCGATCCCAACTAGGAAATGGTGCGCCTAGGTAAGGGGAGTGTGTTGGATGGTTGGATCGCCGTGGATGGTGGCGGGGAGGTCGGAATCTCGAGATGAATAGAAATAGGTTTATGGGTTTGTTCTCGACTGTCCGGCGACGATAGGAGGCAAGGGTAGTGTCATTGGGTAGGTTTCGGCAAGGGTTATCTTCGGTGAAGTCGTGGCAGTAGGTGGTGGCCTACGGCGGCGGCAATAGGCGAAGTAGGTCGACGTCTAGGTTTGTATTTTATTCGATGCGGCCTAGGTTGGTTAGCGATGATGGATTAAGGTTAATTTGAGGATTAGTGTTGTAGTTAAGGTTAATTTTATTATTTAATTCGTAAACCTTATTAAACCCATATATATCCCATACAAGGTCCAAATCGAACGTGGTCAGTCGCATTGGATTCGTAATGATGTTAACTGCATCTTGGAATTGGATTCGACGAGATTGAAGCTAATGGAATTTTGTGCTAAAATCGAATGGCGTTCGGTTTTAGACCAAATCAAAACACTTTGGCCATAACTGGAATTTCGGTGAGTATAACTCACTTCTTTGGACAAATCAGTATGTTATATAGTTGATAAATTTTAATGTTGTGTTTGGTCAAGATTATTGGCTAATTGGTTAAAATATCCACTTTGAAAAGCAATTAGCATTAAAATTGAAATACAGAATAATTTGTAGAGAAATTCGGATGTCTCGAAATTGTGATTATGAATTTCCAATTATATTTTTATTATTTTATTTCAGTTATAACCCTGTTATATGGATTATTAATTGCTGAAACTTGATTGTTTAGCATTATTAGTTATGACATTGTTATATGTTTAGAACTTAACTCTTATAGTGATAAAAATCAATAACAACATTAGTTAAGTGATTTGGCGGCTATTGGTCTCAATTTAGTATTTTGAAATACTTTTGATTGTCATTTGGCTTGAAATTGGTTTTTGATTTAGAGAATGATTTAAATCTAACCTTTGGGTTTTCTAGAATATTTTTTTTAAGCGAATTTTGGACTTCTCTATTTTATCGCAACCTTTCTATTTGTCTTTTATAAACCTTTAGAATTGTTTTAAAGTTGTTTAACTATTGTTTAATAGTATGTTAAAAATTATTTATTAATATTTATTTTTTTGAAGTTATTTATCAATATTTAAAAGTTGTAAAAAATTATTTATTTAAATAATTAATATTTTTTGAAGATAATTAATAATTATTTTTTTTAAATGTTTTAGAATTTATAATAGTCATTTATTAATAATGTTTTGGAATTAGTAATTATTAACTATTAATAATGTTTTGGAGTTAATTATTTTTTTATTATAATTAATGTTTGAAGATTAATTATTATTGTTTTATTAATAATGTTGAAAATTATTAACTATTATATTTATAATGTTTGAAGTTAACAATTATTATTTGTTAGTAATGTTTGCTGTTAATTATTATTATTATATAATAATGTTTAGAAGTAAATAATTATTATTTATTCATAATGTTTTAAAGTTATTAATTATTATATTAATAATGTTTTGGAGTTAATAAACTATTTTAGTAATAGCTTTGGAAGGTTAATTTATTATTTATTTAGGATGTTTAAAGTAAATTAATTTATCTGATTAATTGTATTTATAAATAATAAATTGATTTATAAAAGAAATCTAATTTAATAAAAGAGATTTATTAAAGAGTTTATAAGTGAAAACAACGTTTGGATTTATAAGAATTTTTAGAAGGCTATATAAAGAATTTTTATAAAGGATCTTTTAAAAGAAGTTTTATAAATAGTTTTATAGATTTGTAAAAGAGTTTAATAAATGGTTTTAGAAATTTATAAAAAAGAGTTTTATAAATTATTTTAGAGATTTATAAGGGAGTTTTATAACTTGAAAGGAGATCTTGAAATTTGGGAAGAAGTTTTATAAAGGATTTTTGGCTATTTATAAATGAAGTTTTATAAATCATTTTGGATATTTGTAGAAGAGTTTTATAATTGGTTTTGGTTATTTATAGAAGAGTTTTATAAATAAACTTGGAGATTTATTAAGAGTTTTATAAATGGATTTGGAATTTTAGTTAAGGAGATATTCATAAAAGGAAGAGATTTATTAAAAAGGATATATTAAAGAAATTTATATAAAAAATTGAGATTGAATTTCCCTAAATTGACCTTAATTTTGATGGTGTGGACATTTGTTCCATGCTTTACACTAAAGGAATAGTGTTTGGGTTTATCTTTATCTCAGTTTCTTTTTAAGCAATATTTATTTTAATCCTTTGATATGATCTTGAAATAAGACATCTTTCAATGTGAATATACTTGTACCGTTGAGATAAGTATGTGAATACAGTTTCTAAGTAGGGAAAGTGTAGTGTTTTATGAATATACTTATACCATTGAAATAAGTATATGCATATTTTTCTAAGTATTAAAAGGAGTATAAAAGGTTTGAATATATCTTTGTAAATGTATTTTGATACAAGTATTTACAAAGTGATTTTAATTAATGAAAGGATCGATTAAAGAGGCTAATAGGTGCTTTATGCTTAACCAGCATTATTTTCCTTTTGAAATTAAAAATCTGGTTGAATTATTTGTTATTTCATAGTTAAATAACCGATTATCAAATGTTGGCCTGTTTTAAACCATTGTTGTCGGTTCAGAGAGACCGGGATCAAATATATTATCCGAAAACCACTTCGAACCGGCATAAGCGTTTCGAATTGGAATATCTTGAAGATGATCGAAGACAGAGTTCTTTGAAGTGCAAGGGTTACTTGCTACTAATCCCGAGGGTGATTCCAAAATGGATGTTGTAGAAGTAGTGCCTTCGGTTTCGTTCAGACCCAGAACAAACTTGTATGGATGAATGCCGGCTTTGCATTTCTGCTTGGAGGGTAGTGTTAGCATTCCAAGTGGGATTTCTATATAAAAGGTAAAACATAGCCTCTAGCCTCATTAACTGGAAATGACTAAAATCAAGGGAGATGTAGCATGGCTAAGTGGGTCGCACCCATTAGGGTATTGTCATCACCTTTCTAGATATATTTAGTTATGGATTTAGTTGTGCATGAGAGCTCTCCGAAATGTTGCAAAAGAAATCGAGGTGATGAAATATTTGGTACTATCCATTATAGGGTAGGTCGGTTCTGTGTTGACAGGGAGTCCATATGTGGCTCTCGGTACATTTTCTAGAGTTGTTCCATGGTAGGTGGTACCCCGATGCCTTGTCATTGTATGGAAATCTATTCTCCAATATGTGCCTTCGGATTTAGTTGTATACCTATTATGTTGGAATTTAACTAATATAACAATTTCGGCTATGATTCAATATTTACTTTGATATCTAGACGCTATCATAATATCACTGGATTTTCTATAGAAATGTTTTGGTTATCGTAAGGTAAAAACCCGTTCGTGTTTATGTGCAGTGTAGTCTTACGAGTTAGCTTTATTTTGAAAGGTTTTATAACATTAAAATCCATTTGAGTTGTGTTTCTCACGCTAGTTTACCAGACTGATCCGGGTGTTATCTTTCTTATAATGCTCGGGTTAGATGGAACATATTTTTAGATCTAGTTTGGATGTTTTGGAGCTTTAGTAGACGAGTTGGAGACCTTTAAGTTGTATTCCCATATAATTTATTTCCATTATACTAGTTGTTTTGTATAACAATATTTGTGAGGACGGGTTGTTATAACTGTCCAGGCTAATGATTTGTTTGGTGTACTCTGATTAATGTATGTATATTACAATTTTTTTTTGTGTAAAGATCTGTTGTATATTATATATTGCTCATCACGATGTGAGATTCTGTTCCGTCTTTTTCTTTCTTTTTCCCTAATAATCCGTCTTTCCGGTACTTGGATGCTCGACATGTGAATACCATGAATGTATTAGTGTTGACTTTTGAGGGTCAAAAGGGCGGGTAGTTGCAGTGCACGTTTGGATGGGACTGTGAACTGTCTAGTTCATGTACAACTATTCGAATTTAGGGAGGAGGGAAGAAAGATTAGAAGAGGGATTAAATTATAAAGGTAATTAAGTTAATAAAAGCAAATTAATTATAGTTTTTTAATCTCATATCTTATTAAATCCATAACTTTTGCGTACGAGGTCCAATCGAGATGTCGTCACCATTACACTCGTATCAGGATTTTCTATATCTTGGATTGATTTGGACTTGGGTGAGTTTACTCACCAACTGATTGTATATTGTTTTGTATATAATTGTTGTTGTTTTAAAATATAAATAATATAACGAACAATGCAATTTATTACTTTTTGGACCCCTCGTTTCTTTTGAAAGAAAATGAAAAAAATATATGTAGTATAATCCTTCTTATAACTCTCTAAAACATGTTTCATTGCCCAGGCTTAATATTTACATGTTTGATATTATTATGTGAAAAGTGATAGTGTGTTGTGAATGGTTGAAGTGAAATTGTCACTATAAACGCACATGGAAAATCCACTATTTTTAACACTTGTTAAATTGGTTAAATTTATGTTGTGGAAATATATATATTTGGTTATTCATTGCACACATTTGGTGCGTTTGACATAAAGGAATTGATTCGGTAAGTTATAGAAATTGTGAATGGAAGTTGTGATTGCTAAAGGAGAAAAGGTCACTATAAATGCACTTTTAATCGTTGTGTTTGGCTATTTTTAAAGTTAACTTTGGAAGTCATCCTAGGGCTTCTTCGTATTTTGATAAGTACTATAAGTGTATTTATTATTGAAAAATATTAAATTTTATAATATAATGTCCTTTAAATTAATTTTAGAATTCTAATGTGTTTATGTAAGCTTGGAAAAGTAAGTTAAGTCTCGAATGAAGAGATAAGGGAAGGATTGGATTATGACACTTAAGTTATAATGAATAATTTTGTAAAGTTAAGTAAAAGTACTAAATTGTCAAATTTGGGATATAATTGGATCTTTTAAAAGAGAAAGTTTTTAGGTGATAACTATAAAGGAATGATTTGGGATTGTTATGACATTGTTTGAATAACAATTGTCTTAAACCCATATAAAAGGAATATAATCTTTAAAAGAGAGTTTTAAAGATGATGATTAAGTGGGAAGTGTTTTGGATTCACTGTAAACAATGTTTTACTAACATTTGTTTTTAAACCCTTGAATAATATTTTAAAGTGGTAAACTATTGTTAAATGATTTTGGGAAATACTTAGATCTTTAATAATGGAATTTTAAAGATAATAACAAGTATGGAATCTTTGGAAAAAGATAGAAAAGCGTAAGTATTAAAGTATAAAAGAGAGAAGAAGTTTGTAGTAATAATGTTGGAGTGACATTCATTTTTAACCTCTTTGACTGTGTTTTAAGTAAGTAAAACTTGTTATTGATTTGTGAATATACTTATACCATTAAGATATGTATAGGAATACTTTTGAGAGTATTGAAATGTGTAGAAATGGATAGTGAAGTTTTAATTAAATACTGAAGTTTAATTAATAAGTGAAGTTTCATTTATAAAGAAGTTTATTGAGTAAAAATGAGTGTTACTAATAAAAGAGGCTTTTAATTAATAAAGGAAGATTAATTAAAAGAAGGATTAGAAGTCATTTATATGACTTGATCGTTCTTTTGTTTGTCGATCATGTTTCATGTGTTAATTGCTTATGGACAGTTTACAGGACTTAGTTTCCCTTATGTGATTTTAATGATCCGACTTTTTGACGCTTGAATGTCAACACTAAATACATCTACGATATTCATGTGCTGAGCACCAAAGTGTTGGAAAGAAAGAAAGTTAGGGTAAACTAAAAACAAAATAATTGAACAAGAAAGAAAGAACATAACATCAGAATCTTACAATGGAACGATAACATATAATATCAAAGGAATAGTAGAAAGGGTTACTCTGAATACAGAAATATCAGAGTTACTAAAACCTAAGTACTATCATCAGCCCGGACAGTTATAACAACCAATCCTCACATATGCTGATACATCAATTAGTAAGGCAACGGAAATAAGAATACTACCGAAGGTTATCATCCAGCTCTTCTCCATAAGCTCCAAAGCGTCCGTACCTAAATCTAGAAACATACACGGGGCAAATCCGAGCATTATAAGAAAATAACATCGGTATCAGTCTGGTAAACCAGCGTGAGAAACTCACGAAATAAGAGTGACTTATAATAGCACCTTTTTGAGGCCATATGGATTACCGTAACGGTTTTCCCCACAAATGAAACCAACCATTCATTAAGTTTAACATATAGTAATATGACAGATAATGTCTAGTGTGTAGCACATAAATCATATCAAATAGTTGCAATGTGCGCCACAACAATAATAGATATACAATCAATACTGCTAAGGTGCGTTCGTATATGGATTTTTTTCTATAGAGATGCCCACGGTAAACTGAAGCGGATCTCCATGACAAGGACCGGCCCAACAGTGAACCGTGTGGCACTAAATATAACCAACTCCCGGTGCCCAACAATCGAAAGCATACTCTAGATCTGGAGTTGATATACCCTCATGGGTAAGCTAAAACCAAGATTGTGCATCCTATTCTAGTTTTAGTCATTCCTGATGTCGAGGCTACGTTCGCCATCTATCACACGAGTCTTCATCATTGGAGCAGCACACAAATCCCCAATTGGAATCCTTCATCTCAACCAAATCACGAATTACTACATGGATTCGAGAATCTCGAACAAATCTCAAACCTCCACATAGGTTCCCGACATAAGCCCTCCGACGAATGCTAACGTTGTCCTCTCTCTTGGAATACTTCTTAAGATAGACAGTATCCTATGATAGCATCATTCGAAATGTTAACGCTGGCCTTTTCCTTGGACTTAACCTTAGGATAGACAGTTCAACTCTACAACATTCCAATTCACAACCGCTTCCAGAACATAGATCGCGCATATGGTATCGAAGTGATTACGGGTTTGAGTCATCTCATATAAGTACACTCTTCCCGCTTATCGGACTCTCCAAAACCAATCGATGAATTCTCGGTTAACTCAATTCCGGTTCTCTATGAAGCAAGCAAAAGCTAGAGAGATTTCGTACCAATACTCCTCCTTGTGGTTCTCATTGATATGAAATCTTGAAGCCTTTTGATAACTTCTTATGTCAATATTTTATCAAGTTCGATAATCGACTAATCGATTATCTAGTCAAAACAATTACTTATACAAATTAGTACTTGTACGCTTAACTTATTTCCGACATTCCAACTTGAATATTCCTTGCCCAAATGTAAAGCCTGGTAAATGAGAGCACTGGTTGCATCAAAGCCTTGCCTAAACACTTCATTCTTGAATCTCACAAATAGATAAGTCTACCTCGTCGACTTTTAGTGTTAAGTATAGTATTAATAATTTCCATAAACAAGTAAGAAATCAACACGATTAATACGTTTCCGATATTTTCTGACTTGCTATTCCTTGGTCAATAGGGAAGTCGGTAGATTAGAGCTCTATTACTCCATCCCTACTCAAACATTAATCTTAACACTCATAAATAGATAAGTCTTACTTCGTCGACTTTTAGTGTTAAGCATAGTTAATTGCTTTTCAAACAAGTAATCAAACAATTAACCATTTGGCCATTAAGAAATTCTAATGCCTTTCTAAATATGTTTCAATTCTTTTAAAACCCTTTTTAAATTGATATATATGTCTAGTAATTTATTTACCAAAACTTGGTATTTAAATAAATAAGTCAAAAGATATTTTATTCTATAAGATATTAAATAGTCTACATATTTACTAAAAACTTTATATACTTAAAAATTATTTAAAAATACTTTATAATAATAATAATAGGTTTCAATACATTTTCTCAAATATTACTTGAAAATAACAACTTTACAATTTCTTTAAAAACTTGGAAAACAGGTTTTTATTATAAAATCCTCTTCTTTAAAAATTCACAACTAATTCTTATAAATTCATAAATATATCAAACCACTTTTAAAATACTCTAATATGAGTCAGTAAGCACTCGTAAAAGGAATGAAATAAAATACTTAAATTTAAATATCTTTTTAAACCTTTAAAGCCCCTAAATCAAGGCTAAACGGGACAGTTTTGCACAAATGAAGTTTTGGCCACTTTTCGAGATGTTACTTAACTTTTTACTACCCAAGATTTTTATAGAAATAAACATACATATAAAAAATTATAAATATGGTGAGAAACCATAAGGATCTCTCTACAAAGTTTCACAGAAATCGCCGAAAACAAGGCAATTCCAAATTGCATCTGTAGCGACTATTGCTATAAGTGCACCTTCAAATCCAAGTTCAATCTAAACCAAAGTCCATCTATAACCTATGTACTTTGATAAAAGGTCTTGTCATAAGTAATTCAAGTCCATTCAAGTCCATTCTAAGTCCATAGACATGGACCACATGTGCTTCTTGTTTTCAAAACAAGAATGAAACCAATGTTTTCAATAATGTCATAATAATTCACCAACTTAAACACAATCAAAACACAACATATATATTTCATATTTTCCATTAGAGGTATGCTAACTCACCTTTAGCCACCAAGATCCAAGCACCCAAGTCCAAACCTAACCTTGCAACCACCTTCTTCTTTCTCCTTTCCTTGCTTTTTCCCTCCTCCTCTCCTCCTTTTAGCTCACGACCAAAGCTTCCATAAGGAGTTTGGCTTTGCTTATTTAACTTATAACTATGTGGAAGGTGTTATAATATTCCTCTAAGGCTTCACTCCAAATTTGAGTTGATTTGGATAAGATTTTCAAAAAGTTCCTTTAGAACATAAGAGAAGAAGAAGAAGCCATTAAAGAAGCTTGGTTTTGGTTTTTGAATTTGTAATTTATTTCTGAGGGCGTGCCCCGCCTTTTATAGGATCAAAATGGTGCTCTTTAAGCTTGCTGTCACCTTTCCCCCTAATGATGCCATGGAAGCCTTACCTTTATCACTTCTCCTTTACATCGCTTCTCCTTTATCTCACTTCCTTAAGCAAATACCCTTATATAGTACTTTACCAAATACCTCTTATCCTATAGGAAGTTTCTAGAATATTTCGTGCTTCATAAAGAGGAGAGTGTGTTACTTAGTTGCTAATTTGTTCATTTGATCATTAGACAAGTGCATAAGAGTTCGACAACTTATATCGATCGAAAAGTTGTTTACCGATAAACCGATTTCCGGTCACATTATTGATTTTCATTTGAAGAATATATTTTTATATACAACTTTCAAAGACATGTTTCTTATCATTATTCATTAATTAAATGATGTCTAATAAGGTTATAAAATAATATTTACAACACTTAGTTATATTTTAAAACTTTTCGATATTTGATGACGAAGTGTTCGAATTTCTGGATCGCTAAATTCCCCCCACTTAGAATATTTTGTCCTTGAAATTAAAACAAGAATGATAGTCAAAGGAGATAAAAGAACAAGATAAGTATATTGTGTACTGCTGAATCTATATACAAGCTAAACTACAAACCAAAATGTATACTAAGTGGCTCCACCTAAAGTGGTGAGTACACTACAAACGGTGTACGATACGAAGATAAGAAGGAACCCTCAGTCTATAAACAACTCTGGATAGAATTCCTTCAAACTGCCATCCGTCGTCTTCACACCACCCTGAGTATCCTCGCCCTATGGCACTTCTAACCTTAACAAAGAAATAAGCACACAAATACTTAAATAGTATTCACAATTACTAGCAACTAATTCTCATGGTTCTCTTAGGTTCAAACTCTCCCATCGTCTAACGACAATAAACAATTTAGTAAGCATACCTTATGCTCAACAACCTTAGGTCATTATTATGACGATTCTTTATGCTACCTCATAATAAATCCAAGAGCCATTCCCCAAACTCTTTAGAAGCCAGCAAACATAGTATACAAATGTACTAAAGTCCATCCGAGTACATATATCATCCATACATAATATCCGATCTAATCACTTGTTCGATCACATTGATTTCACTTTACAACTAGTATAGATCACCTGACCTCTTTAGTGCAGACTTTGATTTGGTTCTTTGATTAGAAACCTCTGTTCTCCTTACATAGTCATATATTATGACAGAAAACATCGGGATCGTATCACGAACCCATATTAAGTGTTCGCCACCAAGAATTGAGTAAAAAATCCTTGTTCGGATTGGTGTAAACCACCTCGAAAACATGTACTCGAATGCTGAATTAAAAACAGTCATGCGAATAAAACGATCTACATACAACTTTTATATTTATCCTATTGGTTCCTTAACTACACCAATTCCTTTTTAATCACATTCATTTATACAAATAGTATGTCATTCAATACTAAATCAATTATGCATTATTTCATAAAACATCACTTCAAGTTTATCCACATTTTATAGCTTAAGTTCGTACTCATATAATACTCCATTACATCCTAAGAGTACATACCAAACATTATTTTGTTTTAGTTACAAGTATGTCAACAAATTTAAACTTGTTTTAACTTACTACCTTCTTAATTCAAGTGTTATATAAACTCAACTTTATTTTTTTAGAAACACTTAACTACAAGTTCTATAACAATCGGAAGTTCCTGACTATCCATCGTCGAAAATACCATTTCATTTTAACAAATGAAAACTACCAAACAACATATCTTATCATGATGCACATACCATACTTTCCTAATGCATAGGCTACTTGTGTCCATGAAATAACTTAATAAGAGAATTTTAGAACCAAACACCGGTTTTCATTTCAAATCATTTTGAAATAATATATACATATAACTTTTGTATATCAAATCACACTTTGGGATTAAATCAAAATCCGTTTTAACAAACCAACTATGTGGCGTCCCACACTTAGAAACCCAAAAATGAACGTCGATGATGATGTAGTCATCACCGAAATTATTTTCAAGCGATAGTGTGTTCAGTACATCCAAACCATATTTTTGGTATTTAACCAAAATCATTTTAAAGAGGTATCAAATACTTCATATAATAATACTAAGTATCAGGACCTCAATCCCTAAACCAATTTCCCAAATATTTACTTTCAAATAATACTATTAGTATTTTTGCCAAAATCTTGAAAAACATTTTCAAAGATACTGGGATTTAAGTCCTCAAATTCTCTATTTAAAACTATTTTTGTTGGTAAACCATATTTTATAAACTTACTTATATAAAATCACCTTTTATATAAATCTTTTCATAAATATTTACTTCCAAAATCTTCAATCTTTCCTTTTGATTATAATAAACATCTTTTACTAAATTTTAACTTCTAACCCAACATTATCACCGAACGCCTTATAGTCAAACCGTAAAACTTAATTCACAGGGTATTCATTTCAATGTATCCACAATTACTGTCTACCTAACCTATGATGTAAAAAGGTATAACTGCTTATAAAATAGTTAAGCACAAATCAATAATAAGCAATGCTCCTAAACTAACCGAGCATGATTTAAACAATCATCAATTTTATGGGATATGAATCTATGAGAAGCACTAGAGTAAAAAAACACGAACAGGAAAGCCGTAACAGATAGTATACCCTCAAGAACCTACTTCCCTTTCTCGGCTGTAGACATAGAAAAGACCCAAGGCTGCTCCCCTTTCTTAAGCATAGGAGAATCTCTAGCAATATGATCAGGCTGATGGCAATTGTAACAACCCTCTGGTGCAATCTACGCAACAAGCTTCGGTGCCTTAGCAATTGGTGCCTCCACTAACGACACCTTCGCCACTTGTCCTCCCCCTCCAGACCTACACTTATTAGAAAAGTGACCCTTCTTCCCACGCTTGTAGCAAATGAGGGTGGACCTATTTTTTGGCGACTGAAACTTACGCTTGTTGTCCCCTACCGATGTAGAAATTGATGGCTTCGAAGCCAAACTCTCAAACCTCACTGCCATGTTCACCAGACCCACAAAAGACCCCATGACTGATTAGTCATGTCCCTTTGGAACTCAAGACGCATACCTGCAATGAGCATCTCATTCTTCTTCAGTGGCGTGTCTTCTAACCCCAACCCAAACCGAAACAGTGCAATGAACCGATTCTCATACTCCGCCACGGTCATGGCCCGCTGCTTCAGATCCAAGAAGGTATTAAATAACAAAGTCTTTCTAACTTTCGAAACAAACTTCATTTCAAACTCATCTTTGAATTGGGCCTAAGAGAAGTTGTTCTCTTGGACATCAGTTGTAATAGAACTTCACCAATCCATGGCTGCATCTGTCAGATGTCGCGATGCTAACTTACGCTTCATTGCGTCATTTAGCTCCATATCTCCAAATACCCTATCACACAATTTGATTTAAGTCTGGACTTCTATAATCGTCTCCAAGCCACTAAACCTCTTACCCTCCAACCTCTCATAACTACGACAGAGTGAAGCAAAACTCATCTGAGACTTGACCTGCGCGACCTCTTCTACGACATTTAACCTTAGTCCTTCAACTGGAGCAACATTCCTCAGTGCTCGATCCTCACCATTTATGACAGTACTACCCCAACCACCTCTAGCATTGGCAGCTCTGGTACTCATAGTTCTTACTACCAAACCAAAGCGAAACTTTTTTAGGACCCGAAAGGATAGAGTTATTTCAAATAGAGGGTTACTAAGAAAGAGATATTCCTAAGGAATAATTTAAAAGTCTAGTTTTTAAAATACAAATACGCTCTCATATGTATAATACACTCGTCTCATTCTAGGATATCGCTTACCTTATCTCTAATGGGCCATACCCAACCAAAGCCAAGGTGTTCACTTAACCTTAAGCTCTAAGACCAAATGCAATGACCCAACTTTTCAACCCTCGAATGTTGACACTAAATACATCCACGGTATTTATGTGTCGAGCATCCAAGTACCAGAAATACAAAAAGTTAGGATAAAATAAAAAATAAAATAGAATAAGAAAGAAAGAACACAAACATCAGAATCTCATAATGGCATGGTAACACATAACATCAAAGGAACAGTACAAAAAGTTCCTCTAAAAAAAGAAATATTAGAGTTACTAAAATCTAAGTACTATTTTCAGCCTGGACAGTTATAACAACATGTACTCACATATGCCGATACATTAAATAGTAAGGCAGCAGAAATAAGAATACCGTGGAAGGTAATCATCCATCTCTTCTCCATAAGCTCCAAAGTGTCCGTAGCTATATCTGAAAACATACACGGGGCTGACCCGAGCATTATAAGAGCATAGCACCTGGATCAGTCTAGTAAACCAGCGTGAGAAACTCAAGAAATAAGAGTGATATATAATAGCACCTTTTTGAGACCGTATGGATTAACATAACAGTTTTCCCTCAAATGAAACTAACCATTCATTAAGTTTAACATATAGTGGTATGATGGAAAATGTCTAGTATGTAGCACAAAAATTATATCAAATAGCTGCTATGTGAATGCCACAACAATAATAGGTATACAATCAAGATCGCTATGGTGCGTTCGTATATGGATTGTTTTCCGCAAAGACGGCCCCAGTAAATTGAAGTGGATCTCCACGACAAGGATTATAACTACCTTCTGAGCATCATATATCTCTAGATATGATATACTATAAGGTAAACATAATTGACCTAACGGTGAACCGTGTGGCACCAAGAATAACCAACTCCCGACACCCAACAAATGAAAGCATACTCTAGATTAGGATTTGATATACCCTCATGGGTAAGCTAAACCTGAGATTGTGCATCCTACTCTGGTTTAGTCATTCCCGATGTTGAGGCTACGTTCGACATCTCTCACATGAGTCTTCACCACTCGAGCAGCATACGAATCCCTAATTGGATTCCTTCATCTCAAACAGATCACGAACTACTACATGGATTCAAGCATCTCGAACAAATCTTGAACCTCCATATAGATTCCTCGCATAAGTCCTCCGATGAATGCTAATGTCGTCCTCTCTCTTAGCATACTCCTTAAGATAGACAGCCCCCTACGATACATCGTTCGAAATGTTAACGCTAACCTTTCCCTTGGACTTAACCTTAGGATAGACAGTTCAACTCTATAACATTCCACTTCACAACCACTACTAGAACATAGTTCGCGTATATGGTTTTGAAGTGATTATGTGTTTGAGTCATCTCATATAAGTACACTCTTCCCGCTTACCGGACTCTCCAAAACCAATCGACGAATTCTCGGTTAACTCAATTCCAGTTCCCTCAAAAGTGAGTGAAAGCTAGAGACGTTTCATACAAATACTCATCCTTGGGGGTTCTCATTAATATGAAATCATGAAGCCTTTCGATAACTTCTTAAGGCAATATTTGATCAAGTTCGATAATCGACTAATCGATTATCTAGTCAAAACAATTACTTACACAAATCAATATTCATACGCTTAACTTGTTTTTGACATTCTAACTTAACTATTCCTCGCTCAAGAGTGAAGCCAGGTAAGTTAGAGCATTGGTTGATTCAAAGCCTTGCCTAGACACTTCATTCTTGAATCTCACAAATAGATAAGTCTACCTTATCGGCTTTAGTGTTAAGTATAGTATTAATGATTTCCATAAACAAGTAAGAAATCAAAATGATTAACACATTTCCGACTTACTATTCCTCAATCAAGAGGGAAGCCGATAGGTTAGAGCTCTATTGCTCTATCCCTACTCGAACATCAATCTTAACTCTCATAAATAGATAAGCCTTACTTCGTCGGCTTTTAGTGTTAAGTATAGTTAATTACGTTTCAAACATGTAATCAAACAATTAAACATTTGGCCACTAAGAAATTCTAACCCCTTTGTAAACCTTTTGTTTATACTTTTAAAAACTTATTTAAAATGATATATAGGTATAGTAATTTATTTACCAAAAATTTAAATAAACAAGTCAAAATATATTTTATTCCATAGGATATAAAACAGTCGACATATCTCCTAAAAAATATCTATACTTAAAAATGCTTTTAAAATACTTTATAATACTTATAATAGGTTTTATTTTTTTTTAAATATTACTTGAAAATAACAACTTTACGATTTCTTTAAAAACTTGTAAAAACAATTTTTTATTATAAAATCCTCTTCAATTCTTAAAAATTCATAAATATATCAAACCACTTTTGAAATACTCTAATATGAGTTAGTAAGAACTCGTAAAAATAATGAAACAAAATACTTAAGTTTAAATATCTTTTCAAACCTTTAAAGTCCAAAAGTCAAGGCTAAACGGGACAGTCTTGCACATGTGAAGTTTTAGCCACTTTTCGAGATGTTACTTAACTTTTTACTGTCTAAGATTTTATAGAAATAAACATACATATAAACAGTATAAATATGGTGAGAAATCATAAGGATCTCTCTACAAATTTCATAGAAATTGTCGAAAACAAGGTAATTCCAAACTGCATCGGTAGCGACTATCGCTATAAGTGCACCTTCAAATCCAAGTCCAATCTAAACCAAAGTCCATCTATAACCTATGTGCTATGATCAAAATCTTATCGTAAGTCATAAAGTTCATTCAAGTCCATTCTTAATCCATAGACTTTTGAAATACTCTAATTTGAGTTAGTAAATAATTGTGAAAAGGATAAAACAAATACTTAAATTTAAATATCTTTTCAAACCTTTAAAGTCCAAAAATTAAGGCTAAACGAGGCAGTTTTGCACAAGTGAAGTTTTGGCAATATTTTGAGATGTTACTTAACTTTTTACTACCTAATCTTTTTATAACAATAAACATACATATAAAACATCATAAATATAGCGATAAACACCTAAGGATCTCTCTATAAAGTTTTATAGATATTGCCGAAAACAAGGCAATTCCAAATTGCACTATACTTCAAACCCGAGTCTAATCTAAACCAAAGTCAATCTATAATCTATATGCTTTGTTCAAGGTCTTGTCATAAGTCACTCAAGTCAATTACAAGTCCATAGACATGGATCACATGCGCCTCTGGTTTTCAAAACTAGAATCAAACCAATATTTTCAACAATGTCAATAACAATTCAATTACTTAAACACAATCAAAATACAACGTATATATGTTATATTTTCCATTCAAAGAGGTGTGTTAACTCACCTTTAACCCAATAACAACAAATATCCAAGCACCTAAGTCAAAACCCAATCTTGCAACCACCTACGTCTTTCTCCTTACCTTACTTTTCCTTTCTTTTTCCCTCCTCCTCTCCTCCTTCTAGCTCACGGCCAAAGCTTCCATGGGGAGTTTGGCATCACTTCTTCAACTTCTAACTAGGTGGAAGGTGCTATAATATTCCCCCAAGAATTCACTCCAAATTTGAGTTTATTTGGATAAGATTTACAAAAATTTCCTTTGGAACATAAGAAAAGAAGAAGAAGCCAATAAAGAAGCTGGTTTTGATTTGTGAATTTGTGATTTATTCCTAAAGGTGTGCCTCTCCTTTTATAGGATCAAAATGGTGCTCTTTAAGCTTGCAGTCACCCCCCACCATGCCATGGAAGCCTTACCTGCCATCACTTCTCCTTTACATCACTTCTACTTTATCTCACTTCCACTTTATCTCACTTCCTTAAGCAAATAACCTTATACCCATACTTTACCAAATATCTCTTATCCTAAAGGAAGCTTCTAGAATGTTCCATGCTTCATGAAGAGGAGAGTGTGTTAGTTAGTTGCTAATGTGTTCATTTGATCATTACACAAGTGCACAAAAGTTCGAACAACTTATATCGGTTGAAAAGTTGTTTACCGATAGACTGATTTTTGGTCACATTATCGATTTTTCTTCAAAGAATATATTTTTGTAAACAATTTTCAAAAACAAGTTTCTTATCGTTATTCATTAATAAATAATTTCTAACAAGGTTGTAAAATCATATTTATAACACTTAATTATATTTCAAAATGTTTTGATATTCAAAGACGAAGTGTTTTAATTTCCGGATCGCTACATGACCATTCTCATTATTGTTGAAATTGACCAACATATAACTCTGGAAATATCTAGAAAAAACACTGGAATTATATGGTAAGTTATCTACGGTGATGCTATACTATACGTATAAACTCGCTTTGCTCTTTTAGGACAAATGATAAGGACCGTTCGCTTAAACGGTTAGGAGGTGATTTCCACTCTTATGTATTATCTGTTTATTTCCACAGAACTGGGATTGAGTTTACCAGGGATCCGTCGATTGGTTTTGAAGCGCCCAGTAAGTGGGGAGTGTACTTATGTAAGATGACTTGAAACCGTAACCACTCCAAAATTATATACGTGTTCTATGCTTTGTAAAGGGTTCATGATTGGTTCAAAATGCTGGGATTTATGTGGAAATTTGATTTAATATTCCGAAAAAATATAAATAACTTATATTCAAATATAGGGATTATTTAAATATTTGAATTATCAATTAAATATTAATTAAATGGATTTTATAGCCTTATTTAACTCCTTTTAGTTAATAAATAATAATGATGAACTCATTTTGTAAATTTATTTACAATAAGAAATTTCGAATAAATAACAAGGAAATCAACTGTTCATAGAACGACTTTGTTTATCTTGATGTATTTTTAAATGAATTTATAGGATTTTTTTCATAGTTTTTAATTTGGAAAATATTAAATCATTATTTGATGTATTTTATGGCAAATGACGGTATTTTTATAATTTTACAGAATAAGATAACCAGTGTATTTTATTACTATTTTGTGATCGTATCGCATTTCTGTGCACGATCGTATTTTTGTTTTTTCATTCGTGGTTCATACGCGAACGAAATGCCCTATAGCGAGAAGCCAGAAATACTAAATAACCTAAACCCATACTTGGAGTCTCAACACACTTTTATTTTCTTCTTTCTCTCTTTGATTTTCGCTCTCCCTCCATTTACAATAAACAAAATTAAACATCCATAAACAAAAATAAAAAGATTTACTCAAAGAAAAATTAAAAAGGTAGATTCTTTGAGTTCGTGGTGCTGAGATCTACAAATCTATATAAGATTTGGGGAGTGCAGTTGTAACAACCCTATTTTCAAAGCCGTAATATTCTAAAAAATTTAATTAAAAAAAGGTATTCGAATTCAATTTTGATAATTATTTGAAATCAAATAAAAGGTTTTAACAAATTTAAATACAACAAAAAATGAGAGTAATTTATATATCATTGAAATAGTTGAAAATAAATTTATTTATTAATAATAAACTAAAATAAATAAATAACTATTGTATAAAATATTAAATTTAAATACAAAAGGAAAATAATTAAGAACTAAATTGAATGAAAATTAAACTCAAAAGCAAGCCCAAGCCCATTAAGATCTCACTCTTGCTTTTCTTTTCAAATCAAAGCCTGTACCACTAACTCTCAAACTCATCCATATTCTCGTTATTTTTGCCCTAGCAATGAAATCCTGAATCGAACATGGAAACAAAAAGAAACGGCGACGAGGCTGCTAAATTATGGGGTTTAGGCAGAGGAGCAGAGCCATGGGTGTGGCATTTGCCTGGGTTGGCCATGACGTAGTGCTTCGGGCAAGCTTGCGCATCAAGAGCAATACGTACATCCAAATGTATGACTTGGGCTTGGACGCGAGGATGAAGGCATGATCGAGTTCAGGCAATTACAAAGGAGCACAGATGCACAAGCTTAGGGGAAGGTAGTAGTGAGCGTGGAAGACTAGAAGTGAGCGAGGGTTCTAGTGGCATTGAAGGAAATGGTCGCAGAATAAAGAGTGAAGCTACAGGACTGTTAATTCTCACGTTCTGCATTTCTGTGAGTTTTCTAACTCACATTTATTTGTGATTTTGTTTGCAAGCTATCGTTGATCTTTGAATTGCATTAATCTTTGGTTGTAAATGAATGAAATATGAACGCATGCTATAGTTTCAATTGATTTGGTGTTTGAACTAATTAAATTGTGTGTTAGAAATATTGAATGTGAGTTGGTGGTTGATTATGAAATTGCATGTATTTTAAGAACCATCAAAATGCATTTGATTTTGTATCTAAACTATATGATGTTTGTGCATCATTCATGTGATCGGAGTTGTCAGAAAGCAACTCAAATCACTGAATAATTTCATATTTTGGAATAATGTTTTTAGAGCGATGTTGGCTCGAGAAGATGCATTTTTGGATTTTGGATTCTTGGTTTATACTTTATTCTTCATTTTAAGGCAATATAGAATTTCAATTCCAAGAATTAGGGATTTATTAATGATAATATATATATAATCTTAAGGTATTTGAAGTATAAATTCTAGAAAATCATATGGTATAATATATATAGTTTGAAATCGCTTTATAAATTATATAATATATGTTTATGATAATGTTTAATTCAAGTATTATTGTTATAAAATATTTTAAGATAATAATTTTAAAAGTTAAGAAATAGTATATATTGCAATTTAAAGGCTATATTTAAATAAGAAGTGTTTTTCAAAATATGTAATACGGTCATTAGACCAATATTTGAATGTTTTCAAGAGATGTAATATCTATATAAAAGATTTGGTCTTAAAAGAAGAGATTTAAAATTATTTAAAGTATTTTGAATATCATTTTATAGTTTGGTAAAGTTATTACTTAGGCTTTATAAACAATTACTTCTTTTTAAAAACCTTTGTGATTTTTCATGGAAATTAGCCTTTGCGTTAATTATTTCCTTTTTTAATGAAATAAGAAATATACTTAAACAGTTTAGTAGTAACAAGTGGTTATAGGATATTAGTTACACTTTATTGTTTAATTATACGACTTGTTCGCGTAGAGTATTTGGGTAGTGAAATTTACTAACTGTCAGTATATGTCTTAGCTAACCCCGCGTGGTTATGGGACATAGGAGTTACTCTAGAAATTTGTATTTGTTATTTTGAGATGTGTTAGCGAACTAGTCCAAACTGCTTGAGAGGTGGTAGTGATCTAGCCCAACTGCTTGTGGTTCATAGTGTTTGCATTCAGATACGAGTTCTATTTTTGTGCTTTGAAAATTTTGATAAGTTAGCACCATATTTGAGATGATAGTTCATGAGATACTTGACTCGCTTTCATGCTTGTTGACTCGCTCTCATGCTTGTCTTTTGATTTTGACTTGCTTTCATATTGTTGTGATTCGTATATTTTCTACCTTGTGATCTCACTTTTATTGAATTAGAATTAGCCTGACCCATTTATTATTTTTATAATTCTTGGGTCAGACTGAGACATTACAGGTTCCGAGACTCAGTGATCTTTTGATGCTGTCTTAGCTGGGAGTTAGTTATGTATAAGATGTATATATGTATCTTTTGGGTCTAGATCATGTACCAATGATATATTTTGTTGAAATTGTGACTCATGTTATGTACATATTATTTTGGTAGTAGTCTTATGCTTGACTTGTATATTATGTGGGCTAGTATTTTATTTTGTAGACTCACTTATGTATGTACTTTCATGTCGATATTATATATTCCGCTATGTTCTATGGTTCTATATTTTCCGTGATATTATATATTATTATGAACCTTTTTTAACCGTCGTGTTTATTGCTTTGTGTCAATATTATACACGTTAAAAATTCAGTACAAATCCTCAAAACTTTTGGTAAGAAAGACGTGTCAGTGTTAGCCCAAGTGAATATTCACCCTTCGTCGCTCCTAGCTAGCCTTATTCTCCGTATTAGCATATGATATTACTCTGTAATATCCTTTGTTAATGTGGTTATCAAGTTGGATTGTTATATTTTGGTATCAAAGCCAAGGTTCAGAATAATGTATGATATTTGAGATACGAATCTTGGCTTAGACAAACTTTCCCGTCCCTTGGGGTGCAAGGTAGAATTTAGAATTTATTTCCTATTTAGGATAGTAGTATAAATGATTATTGGAAATAATCATTGGGACATATTTATAAATTTTTGAACTACTTTACAAGTTATAATTTTGGAAATATTGATATAATTTAACACTCACATTTGTTAAGAGTAAGGTTAATGGATAATATAGATTAGACCATAGATGGCTCTGAGTTGAAAAAATTGTAATGTCCTAATACATTAGTGATCAGAGTTACACAACAAAAGCTGATGTATCACCTTCTACTGAGCACATTTAGTAGTTGCCCTTATATATGATTGATGGATGCTTGGTTGTTTTAAAATTGTAAGTGATTGTGCAAAAATTAGTAATGAGTGGGACTCACCACTTAGAGATTTGAAACCTACTCGATATTAATTATAAGCCTTTGTGGTAATTTCAATAATGTGTGGCAAAGAATAGTGATTTTTTTTGTATAAAATGGAATATTAATTTATAAGTAAAACTAATTAAATACTAAGATAGATTTGGAACTTAGATCGTTGTTTGATGTATGCATGGATGAATGGATGTATAATTGAATTGTTATTGAAGAATTATTATAGTATGGAAATATAATGATTTATTGAATGAATCTTATTAAAAGCAAGCATCTAATTCCTTGTTAAAGAAATCTTTAAAAATTAGTTTTGTGTTAAATTGCCCGTTCAGTGCTTTAAGTATTCTGGTCAATGTGTATGATCATCGTTATCGATAAGGATTCCTAAATACTAGGACAAGATAGTTAGACACGGTATTTTGAATTATAATATTTAATGTATTATAAATGTTTATGAATATGTTACAGATAATATTTAAAAAGAAATAAAGTTTTAAGTGAATAAATATCGCTGATAAATAAAATGATGATTCAAAAAAATGTATGTACACATATGCAATGATTTATGAAAGAAGGTAATTTGAAGATAAAAAATATTTTTAAAAGAAATATTGTGAGCTATATATATTTTATTTTTGAAAAAAATATTTTAGTAGAGAAATTGGGAAGGAAAATATATTTACTATGAAAATAGTTATATACATAAATATGTATATGTGTTTGAATTTTTTGGTAGTTATAAGTAATTATGATAAAAATAATAAGGATATATTATATTAATGAAACTTTGAATGGCAAATAGATAAGTTTCGTATAAATAAATACCTTAAGAGGATATTATATTAATTGTAAATTTAATATTGGGAAAAGATTTATCCAAAGTTGGATAATTGTAATTGAAAAGCATTTTTTTAGTTTTGTGAATAGTAAAAGTTATGATAAATAAATCAAGGAATATATCAAAAATGAAGAAATTCATTTTACCATAGTTGAACTTTGTAGTTAACCTTATATGATTGAAATAAGTTGTTAAATTTTTGAATACTCTAACTTGGTAAATAAAGAATATTTTGATTTCGTATACCTTTAGAAAATAATAAAGTGGACTGTTTGGAAAAGTTATTTTGAAGGTAAAACAATATTTTATAGAAGAGTGTAAATTATATTTTGAAAGGATCTACCCTAGGATTTATATTTTACATAGGTGTATGTTAAATAAATGGTATGCGATACTTTGAATTATTGTTCATATTTTATTGTGGTCTGAATGAATGTTAAGATTTTTTTGGAGTGTAAAGTGATATAAAACTTATTTATATGAATTTCCAATTTAAGTGCAGTTTGAAAAGTAACTATAATTCAATTATGATTGTAATAAACTATTGAATGCCGAATACTATGATTTAGTGAACAAAAAGTATTTTTCTCAAGTATGGCTTTGCATAATAAAATGAGATTTATATGCACTTTTATAATTCAAAGATAAGAGAATTTTAATGAAAAGAATTGTGGAGAAAAATATTTTGTGTATAAAGATATACTATGCACCAAAGAATTGTTTTTAAGTTAGTGAGTGCTTGAAAATGTATTTGAGATGAGTTTTAGTAAGAAAAAAAAATATTCTAAGAAAAAGAAAAGGAAATCCTTTACACACACACACACTTCTTATTAGAAGTTGGCTTTTCCAATTATTAAATCAAACATTGAAATTTAACCTGAAAGAAAACAATAATTGGATTTTCTTAACTTTTCTTCTTTTGAGAAAAAAACTCTTTATGAAATGAATTTTGTGTTAAAATAATTCAAATTGTGAAGTTATAGTATTCATACAAAAGAAACCTTAAAATTATTTTACATCCTTATTTAGAGAATATTAAAAGATTTAAATAGTTGGAACACCTCAAAATGTTTAATGTTTAAAATTTGTATAGTTGTGATATGCTGAAAGGGTGTAAAATTTTTGTGTAAACTTATTTTCAAGTAAGAAAATAAGGCAGAATTTAAAGGAAAAGTAATTTTGTAAATTGAATTATAAAGTTTAAAAGAACCTTTTGTGTTAATGAGGTTTATTTAAAAATAATGAATGGAGAAGAATTTAAAAAAAATGCTATAGAAATATATATATATATGAATTGAAATTACAATTTAAAATTTCTAAATGAAAAATTATAATTTATCGAAAGTTGTAAATAATCAAATACGATATTACAAGGAATTGTTTTATTATTTGAAATGAAAATATTTGTCATTTTGAATTTATTATAAATAATTGATTCTTGAGATGTTTTAATCCAAAAATCATTTTAAAAAAATGAATGATAACATGGAGAGGTGATATGGATTTCGACGATATGGAATAAGAGAAATTAAAGGAAAACTTATGCCAAAGTTTTGAAGGCTTTATGATATATATATATATATAATTATTATTTTTCCCTTCTCTATGCAATTTATAAACCTAGGTTTTATTTTTTTAAACAAGCATGAGTTTGAAAGTAAATAATTCAAGTTAAAGTTTTATACGTGAAAGTGTTATATGAGTATGGTCATAACATTTGACTTAGCTGTCTGATTGTGACGACTCTTTTTTTATTTGAATATATTTTAATATAGAACAACTTTTGTGTTTGTCATTTTTGAAAATTTTGAAATCTATAGTTGATAAAGTTCAATTGAATTTTAATCGAAATTCTGATCGGGTTAATTAATTTATTAATTTTTGAGCCTATGAGTTTTGGTCACATCGTTTGAACGAATTGTCCGATTTTGATGATGTTACAATTTCCGGAAAGCTAGTAACTTAAGCAACAAGTTTTGTGTTAAGATTTTTATAAAATTATGCCTTTTCCTATGCTAAAAACGATGTTCTATAAGGTGTGCTTGCATTTTTATTTTTGTTCCTGAATTGTATAACGTTCGGAAAAACACCGTAACTCATTGTATATGCTACATTTTGATGATCCTTAAGTTGATTCTCAAAGCTTATTCATTATATAACACCTTTTCTTTTGAAACCCATGCTAAATTTTGTGATTTTAGTTCTTAAAACTTTATCGAGAGTGGTCTAATTGAATTGGATTTTTAATATATGTATTAAATTTATGCATGCTTAGTATATCTTCTTATATGGGACTAAGGTTTGAAGTTGAGCTAATTATAGGTACTCTAGAATGCCTAGCGCGATTATGCAGTGATTTTAGCTTGCTTTTGCTCGTAAAATAGTATGGTAACTTTCTTTAAAATGTTAAAATAAAGGTGTGCCTACGGTCTAAAATATAGAAATGCTAGAAATATTAATATATATTTTGATTCTGACCGTGTGATCAATGTATATTATTTTATTATATTTGTAAAATTGCAAATTGTTCTCTGTATAAAGAAGACTCTGTCGAATTTTTTTGAAATTTTAACACTTAGAAAATTTCCAATAATTATTCGTATGCGTGGAAACAAAAGTTAATGAATGAGTCTATTTAAGTTTATAACATACTATAAGTTTGATTCTAATATTAACTACATAAAGAATTGAGTGAACTTCAATTTGATTGTAACTGTCCAAAGGGAGTTAATGTTTGCGTTGTAGGTGACGTCTTCCTATAAGAAATTGCAAGCACGCAATTTTCACAAGAGGAGAGGTTTGTAATAATCCTGTTTTCGAAGCCGTAATATTCTACAAAATTTAACTAAATAAAAGTATTTGAATTCGATTTTGATAATTATTTGAAATCAAATAAAAGGTTTTAGTCAAATTAAAATACGTTCAAAAGTGAGAATAATTTATATATCATTGAAATAGTTGAAAATAAATCTATTTATTAATAATACAAGTGAATAACAAAATAAAAATAAACAAGTATTGTAAAAAAGGACAATGTCTAGTTATTGAAATATATTTTGGAAAATGAAGTGTAAATCGATTTAAACTAGATTGAATTATTATTTACAAACAAATAAATGCCAAAGATTAATATTTAAATTTAAATACAAAGGGAAAATAATTAAGAACTAAATTGAATAAAAATTAAACTCAAAAGCAAACCCAAATGCATTAAGATCTCACACTTTCTTTTCTTTTCAAATCAAAGCATGTACTACTCACTTCTCAAAACCGTCCACATTCTCGTTATTTTGCCCTAGCAATGAAATCGCGAATCAAACATCGAAAAAAAGAAACGGCGACGAGGCTGCTGGAGCATGGGGTTCGGGCAGAGGAGTAGAGCGATGGGCGTGGTGTTTGCCTGGGCTGGTCATGACGTGGTGCTTCGAACAAGCGTGCGCATCAAGAGCAACATGTACATCCAAATGTATGACTTGGGCTTGGGTGCGAGGATGGAGACATGATCGAGTTTAGGCAAGTACAAAGGAGCACGGATGCACAAGCTTAGGGGATGGTAGTGGTGAGTGTGGAAGACTGGCAGTGAGCAAGGGTTCTGGTGGCATTAAAGGAGATGGTCGTCGAACAAAGAGTGAAGCCAGAGGAGTGTTGATTCTCACATTCTGCATTTTGGTGAATTGTTTAACTCACATTTATTTCTAATTTTGTTTGCATGCTATGTATGATCTTTGAATTAAATTAATCTTTGGCTATGGATGAATGAAATATAAATGCATGTTATGGTTTCAATTGATTTAGTGTTTGAACTAATTGAATTGCATGTTAGAAATATTGAATGTGAATTGATGGTTGATTATGAAATTGCATGTATTTTACAAACGATCAAAATGCACTTGATTTTTGTAGCTGAATTATATGATGTTTGTGCATTATTCTTGTGATTGGAGTTATCGGAAAGCAACTCGGATCACTGAATAATTTCCTATTTTGGAATAATATTTTTAGAGCGATGTTGGCTCGAGAAAATGCATTTTTAGATTTCTGATTCTTGGTTTCTACTTGATTCTTCATTTGGAGGCAATATAGAATTTCAATTCTATGAATTTAGGATTTATTAATGATAATATATCTATATATATATTAAGGTATTTGAAGAATAAATTCTAGAAAATCATATGGTATAATATATATAGTTTGAAATCGCTTTATAAATTATACAATTTTTTTTATGATAACATTTAAAAATTCAAGTGTTATTGTTAGAAAACATTTTAAGATAATAATTCTAAAAGTGAAGAAATAATATATACATGTATCTAATATGATCATTAGACCAATATTTGAATGTTTTCAAGAGATGTAATATCTATATAAAAGGTTTATGGACTTAAAAAGAAGATATTTAAAAGTATATAAAGTATTTTGAATATCATTTTATAGTTTGGTAAAGTTATTAGTTAGGCTTTATAAATAATTACTTCTCTTTTGAAGCCTTTGTGATTTTTCATGGAAATTAGACTTTGCGCTAACTATTTCTTTTTTTATGAAATGAGAAATATACTTAAACAGTTTAGTAGTAACAAGAGGTTATGGGAATTAGCTATGTAACGACTCGTATTTTTAACCATTTAAAACTATTAAGTTAAATAAGATTTTTGAATGAAATTGTTAGGAACAAAAAAATTAAGATTTTATTGATACAAATTAAATTATAATACAAGTTATGAGCTTGATTAAAATTTCTACTAATGACATATGTTTGCAATAAGGTAAGGATGATAACTTATGTTAGTGTGTATTTTAATGACATTGGTTTGAATGAAATTAATAATTGTCTGTGTGTAAATTTCCAATTGATTGGAATAATAAATGTTAATAAATAATACAGGAAATTATTGTGAAGGACAAAATTTCTCAGCATTTTAGCCTCAAGGACAGACCTTCAGTATTTTAGCATGAAGGACAACTTTATTTAGGTATCAGTTTTTACAGTTTTTAGGTATCAGTTTGTAGTTATCGGTAGCAGTTTTTTGTTTGGTAGTAGTTTTGGAAAAATGTTTGTCCTTATGAATAATTTTGAAAGAATGTTTGTCCTTATGAATAATAGGAGAATGTTTGTCATTGTGGTTAAAATATTGAGGTCGTGTCCTTGAGGCTAAAAATATACAAATTTTTGTTCTTTAAATTAATTCCCCCTAAATAATAATAAATGTTTCTTTATTAAAGAAGAAACCTATGTTTATTTATTTGAAATGTTTGTTAGCTGAAAGTTTGATTGCAGAGACAAGATACTATTATTTAGTAAGAAATGTATAATTCCTGATTGTATCCAATGATGTATAAATATGTTTAAATTACTATTAGATGAGAAATAAGTGTTCTATTTCTCATTACATTTATTTAGTCTATTTTGAAATTCACCTTTGTAATCAATTGAAATTAATGTAATTGAATAATTTCAATTAATATGAGAGAGGACACTAAATTGTAAATTTATAAGTGTAATTAAACGTAGCTTATGTTTTGTGAAAATATAAGGAAAGTTTGATTTAATGAAAAGAACGTTTTTATTAAATAAAATGAATGTTTCATTTGTGAATGTAAGTTTAATTTCATTAAAGTAAAGAATAGAATGATTTGATTAAAGGAAGAAACAATGTTTATTTGAATGTGTTTAGCATACATAAGGATTACAAGAATAGGAAAATCTTTTATTTAAGTAAGTTATTTATTACTCTGGTCTATAAACCACAAATTTATAAACGTGCTTAAATGACTAGAGGAAACAATTGTTCCGTATTCCATCGATTTTAGTTTGTCTGTTTTAAAATTTAACTTTGGTATTAATTGCAATTAATGTAACTGAAATCTTTCAAATAAATGGAAAGAGAACATTAATTGTAATTAATGGACGTAATAATAGAAACATACGTTTGAATAAAATAAAAGAGAAAGTTGAGGAAATGAAAAGGAAACATATGTTTTAATTGAAAAGGGAATTTGATGTAATAAAAAGGAATATTTTTAATCAAATGAAAAGAATGTTTTGGAAAATAAAATAAAATGAATGCTTTAATTTTGTAATTAAGTATAATTTTGTGAAAATAGAAAAATTGAATTTTGAAACAACATTTTACGGTCATTAAATAGCAGTCGGAGATGGTACGAAAGTAGTTTTAACGCTAACCTTAAATTTTAAAATAAATTAAATATTTGAGTTCCTGATTGTGCACTGAGAAAGACGTTGTTTTTAAATTTGAGTTTGGAGCCACGAGCTATCTTTGTTTGTGTGTAGCGGTGGTCTCCAGGACGTTAATTGGTGTGTTCAAATTTTATTTGTTTTGTGTTAATAAAAATTTAAAATGGGTGCAAGTTGAGTATTTTAGAGGTTAATGAATTAATTGAGTGGAGAATACATTTTAGAATTAGATCCCAAAAGTTTGGTTATAGTGTGTGGCTGGTCCTCTTTATTTACTTTATATTTAATATTCATGCCTCCCTAAATTAGTTTGTTAAATTCTCCTACCACCTCATTTTTCTTTTCATTTGCCTATTCCCATTCTCCTTTACTTGAAACGTGAACTATTTCTCATCATTTTCATTTTGCCAGCTGCCTTACTTTTCCATTGTTTCCAGATCTCATTTTCATTTTAGTTGCTCCTTCTTCATGAAGCATGTCCAAAACATGACATTCATCTTTTTATTCCTTTTCTTCACCTTCTTCCACCATTCGTACACTACCCTCACCTACGCCTACAAGCTACCACACCCATCCTCCATCTGCCACCTTAGTAGCTGAGCCACCCAGGTCAGCAACTCCGGGATCCATCCCTGCCTAGCCTTGCATGTATTCAACTTGTCTACCCATTTGTATTTTTTCTTTCTACAGCTATATGTGAAATATAAGTTTATTAAGTTATGTTATTTTAATATTAAATGTGTACACTTTATTAATTTAATAATATATCTTATAACTTGAATATCTTTTACATACGAACTCTGATTGATGCGCGGTTTCTTCCGTTGGATTCATATTGAAATTCTGAACAACATGAAACTGGTTTGGTTGATTTGAAGACTGTTGAAATTTTGGGCTTTTGTTGGATTTTTAACGGGCTATAAATCAAAGGTGTGTGATTAAACTCACTCACGCAATACTAAATTTTCCGATGTTAGTTAAATTGAAATCATGAAGTGATAAAATTTTATTGGTTGCTGTTTGATAATTTAAAATTGTCATTTAAAATCAATTTGAATTTTTATTGAATTAAATTGACATTTAAATTAATATTGAATTTTATTGCTAGTTAAACACCGACAATTGATGTGAGAAATGCGGATTAAGGATCTTAAGGCTAGAATTAACACTAGAGGGGGGTGAATATTGTTTTAAGAAATCTGTTAATCTTTTTGAGTTTATCTTACTTTGTTAACAATGTATACACTAATCAGACACAGATATGAACACAGAATCAAACACAGATGCAAATATAAAGTAAAAGCAGTAAAGGAAAGAACACACCGGATTTAATATTGGTTCGGAGTTACCCTACATCCAGTCCCGCACAACTAAGTACGGATTTATTTTCAAAATCAATTCAACAATTACAACCCTCCGTTTCAAGGCTACGAGGTACACCCTCCAGAATCACAATCCTCTGGGTAGAGATACTTGATTTCCGGGGCAACAAGTTCACCCAGTTGATTTCCAGGGCTACAATCACACCTTCTCTCGCTCAATTGATTACAAAAAGTCTATAACTCAGATTAGCACTTGGATCTTGTAGAGATAGTGGAGAGAATCAAAACCAGAAATTATCTAGTTAGATTCGATATTGATTTCGGCAGAGTAATGGTGTAATTTGTAAATAAGAAAGTGGAGAAGAATAAGAGAAGTTAAATCAGAGAAAAAGTGATTAAAATTCATTGAAACTGACCTCTATTTATAGAAGAACAACAGCCATGACCATTCATGAAAAGTTATGGCGAATAGACACTTCTTTTGAAATTTGAATTTTGAATTAAACTGTCACCATGTCGACATCCCTCAGCCAAATTTGATGTTTTGAATTTCTATAAAAATAATATTTATCTTATATTAAAACTTTATAAATATACTTGAATATAGTTGAAATTCATAAGTAAATATAAAGAACAATATATATATATATATATATTATTTAACTATAATTTAAATCAAAGTATAAATAATTTAAAAGTTAAATATATTGTTTGAAAAGATAGTTTAAAATCAGGAGAAATTTTGACTCTGAAAATAAAGATGTTTTGAGGCTAAAATTATTTTAAAAACGGAATCGAGGGTTTTGAATCTTTTTAAAAGTAAAGTTTTGAAATCATTTCGAAAACAAGATAATTTTGAAAAATCATTTGGATTAAGCTTAGTGGATACAAAACAATGTCCCACTAGATTTTCGTAGGTTCCATCCTACTTAGGGTTCCATCCCTTTAACGGGCTCGAAGTGGATTCCATTCCACGAATAAATTGGATTTTAAGATGTTAGTGCCTTTCTATGAGTTTTAACAATATTCCTAACTATATAACTTATCTTGGAAACTTGAACTCTTGAAATTATTGATACTCATGAGTCTTGAATCTTGATATCTTCAATCTTTGATCTTGAATCTTTATACTATACAGTTCTTCATTCTTTAGTACCTGCAAACATATCTATATATATCTACACAATAATGTTAGTATTATACATTTTATAGTCTAATTCTATGTAAGGTTGTTGTCATCAAAACCAACTCCTCAGGGACTAACAATCTCCCCCTTTTTGATGATGACAACCTTTGTTTATAAAATATCACTTCTATCCTAATACTTCTAATAACTTCCCCTTAATCTATGCCTAACTATCCTATTTTATACTTCTCCCCCTTTGTCATCAACAAAAACTTACTCAAAACTAGATAACTCCAAACTATATAACTCCCCCTAAAACTTATCACTCTATGACGTGTGATTATAATGATAGTGTTATCATAAATAATTAACACTTAAATCTAATACTAAAATATAATCCTAAACTATTAACTATCCTAACTAAGAATTTACAATAATACTAACACATATAAAAACACGAGTTTATTTATTACGAGTATGGTTGTATTTACATTTGCATTTGAAAAACATAAAAACACAAATAACAACGGAAAGAAAGAGAAGAAACTAATGTGTGTTTCTGAACATAGGAGATTTATGAATTGAACAGTTTGGATAGTGGAAACAGAAATTTCCACGTTGTTCGACAAGATTCCCATTTTTGTCGAAACACACTTCTCCAACGCATACTACTTGGTCATCATCCTCCTCGTGTGCTTCTTCCATTGGTTCTTCTTCTTCTTCGTCGCTGACCTCATGTTCTTGATTGAGTGAAGAGTCTTCATCGATCAAGATAGGGTTGGCCTGGTTATCCATTAGGAATTTTTGTAAATTCCTAAGAATCTTGCCTTGCCTCTCTTGCTCTTTCGCCATACGAAGTTGAGTCACTTGAATTTCAGTCAACATCTGAAGAGTATCCTTCATAGACTCCTCCAATTTAGTTACACGTGCTAAAGTAGTGCACTGGAATGGACCAGAAGTAGGAGAGGGGAATGAGAAAGTTGATTTTATGTTTGATTTAGAGGAAGATGCCATTATTTTATATATTTCAGAATAGAAAATGAAGAGAAAACGGAGAGAATGAATAAGAATTCAAAATAGAGAAGAATATATAACTAAATTTTTGAATTTTGGTGGGAAAATTTAAAAAAGAATAAAAACGTTACATGTCGACATGTCTTCCTAGGGGATGTCGACATGGTCCTTATATTTTAACTATATGATTTATTTTAATATTAATTATTAATTATACTTGTTATTTATATTTTATATTTCAGTTATAGAACAAATACCGAATTCTCTTCTTAATTTAGTAAATATAGATTCATTTAATGGTTTTGTTAAGATATCAGCGATTTGATTCTCAGAGTTTATATATTCGAGAGTAATTTCTTCTTTAGTTATATTATCTCTAAGAAAATGATGTCGAATATCAATATGTTTAGTTCGAGCATGATGAGTAGGATTTTTAGATAAATTTATTGCACTAGTATTATCACAATAAATTGGTGATTTTGAGATATTTAATCCAAAATCTCTTAAGGTTTGTTGCATATATATTACTTGAGAACAAGCCAAAGCAGCAGAAATATACTCTGCTTCAGTTGTTGATAGAGAAACTGTATTTTGCTTTTTACTAAACCAGGAAACCAGAGAATGTCCCAAAAAGTGACAAGTTCCACTTGTACTTTTTCGGTCTGATTTACATCCAGCATAGTCAGCATCACAGTATGATACTAAATCAAATGAATCATTTTTAGGATAAAATAAGCCATAATCAGAGGTGTGTTTAATATATCTTATGATACGTTTTACAACTTTTAAGTGAGTTTCTTTAGGATGAGATTGATATCTTGCACAGAGACATACACTATGCATGATATCAGGTCTACTAGCAGCGATATAGAGCAATGATCCGATCATTCCTCTATACAACTTTTGATCTACATCTTTCGAGAAATCTTCTTTACTTAGATATTCATTGGTTTCCATGGGAGTAGGTTTTCCACTCGCAGTAGTCAAACCAAATTTATTAACTAGTTCTTTAGCATATTTTTCTTGACTAATAAAAATACCATTATCTAACTGTTTTATTTGCAATCCTAGAAAGAAGTTTAATTCACCCATATGACTCATCTCAAACTCTTTTGTCATTATTTCAGAAAATTCTTTATTCATTTCGAAGTTAGTTGAACCAAAAATGATATCATCTACGTATACTTGAACTAGTTGAATATCATTTTTATTTCTTTTAATAAAAAGAGTATTACCAATTTTACCAATTTCAAAATTTGATTGTAATAAATAAGATCTTATTCTATCAGACCAGGCTATAGGAGCTTGTTTTAGACCATATAAAGCTTTCTTAAGTTTGTACACATGGTTTGGTAAATTTTCATCTTCAAAAAGTGGTGGTTGTTCAACATATACTTCTTCTTTTACAAATCCATTTAAAAATGCACTTTTAACATCCATTTGAAATAATTTGAAATTATTATGATTTGCGAAAGCAAGTAAAATCCTAATGGCTTCTAATCTTGGTACAGGAGCAAAGGTTTCGTTACAATCTATACCTTCTTCTTGACAATAACCTTAGGCGACTAATCATGCTTTATTTCTAACGAACTCACCTTATTCATTCATTTTATTTTTATAGACCCATTTAGTTCCAATTATAGTTTTATCTTCAGGTCTAGGAACAAGTTCCCAAACTTCATTTCTAGTGAATTGATTTAATTCTTCTTGCATAGCCAAAATCCATGAATCATCAGTTGATGCTTCTTTAGGATTTTTGGGTTCAATAGATGATATAAATGCTACATTACTCATTTTACTTAGTTGATTTCTAGTTGTAACAATAGATTGCATATCTCCTATTATATTTTCAATAGGATGATCTTTTAAAAGTTTAATCCTTTTATTAGGATGATTAATTTCATTATTAATTTCGGTTGATTCCTGATTTTGAGTAATTAAATCTTCTTCATCATTTGTAATTTCAAAATCTTTTAAATTTTCATCAAACAAAACATGCATTGTTTCTTCGATGGTGTTAGATCTTAAATTAAAAACTCTATAAGCTTTACTTCTATTAGAATATCCGATAAAGATTCCTTTGTCGGATTTAGGATCAAATTTATCCAAATTATCTTTTGTATTTAAAATAAAGCATTTACTTCCAAAAATTCTGAAGTATGATACCTTAGGTTTCTTTCCATGAAGAAGTTCATAAGGTGTCTTATCAGTTAAAGGTCTAATTAAAATTCTATTCAAAATATAACAGGCGGTAGCAACAGCTTCTGCCCAAAAGTGTTTTGGTAAATTACTATCTGAAAGCATAGTTCTCGCACACTCTTGTATCGTTCTATTTTTACGTTCAACTACTCCATTTTGTTGTGGAGTTCTTGGAAATGAGAAATTGTGAGTTATTCCCTTCTTATTGCAGAATTCCTCAAACTTTTCATTTTCAAATTCACCACCGTGATCACTACGAATAGTTATAATTTTTAAAGATAATTGATTTTGAATCCTTTTTGTAAAGTTCTTAAAACATTCAAAAGTATCACTTTTATGTTTCAAAAATATTGTCCATGTAAATCTAGAATAATCATCTATAATTACAAAAACATATTTACTATGATTTATTGACTGAATTTGAGATGGACCAAATAAATCAAGATGAAGTAACTCAAGGGGTTTTGAAGTTGAAATCATATCTTTTAATTTAAAGGAACTTTTCCTAAGCTTTCCTAATTGACATGCATCACATAAACTATCTACTTTAAAATTCATTTTAGGGAGACCTCTTACTAGATCATGTTTTGACAGCCTGGATAAGAGTTTGAAATTCAAATGTCCAAATCTCTTATACAAAATCCAAGGGTCACTTGTATTTGCCAGAAGACATAGGTTATCATTTGAAACTTTCATACTAAGAATATAAATATTCTTTTTCCTAGTTCCCTCAAATATTATGGTTGAGTTATTATCTTCAATATGACATTTATCTTTTTCAAATTTAATTATATATCCTTTATCACATAGTTGACTTATACTTAGCAGATTGTGTTTCAGATTCTTAACTAGAAAACATTAGTAATAATAGTAGTTTCAGAGTTACCGACATTGCCGATGCCAATCACGTATCCTTTCGAGTTGTCTCCAAAGTTAACCAGTCCTCCGTCTTTGTATATAATATTATTCAGCATATCCGGATTACCAGTCATGTGTCTAGAGCATCCACTATCAAGTATCCACTTATTCCTTTTGATCTGCACAGATTGTCCATTGTGGATTGATTCCTTAATACCCATAAAGCATCTTTCCTGCACATTATAAAATTTGGTTAGACAACTAGAATTTGAATAACATTCATATGCAGACTCATGGAACAATGATGATTTAAACAATTCTAAACTAGTTTTAACAGATTTTTCAAAAATAGCCATTTTAAAACTTTTCAAAATTCAGATTATGAAACTTTTGAAAACAAAGCTCCGATACCAAATGTGAGAAATGCGGATTAAGGATCTTAAGGCTAGAATTAACACTAGAGGGGGAGGGGGTGAATAATGTTTTAAGAAATTTGTTAATCTTTTTGAGTTTATCTTACTTTGTTAACAATGTATACACTAATCAGACACAGATATGAACAAAGAATCAAACACAGATGCAAATATAAAGTAAAAGCACTAAAGGAAAGAACACACCGGATTTTATACTGGTTTGGAGTTACCCTACATCCAGTCCCGCACAACTAAGTATGGATTTCTTTTCAAAATTAATTCAACAATTACAACCCTCGGTTTCAAGGCTATGAGGTACACCCTCCAGAATCACAATCCTCTGGGTAGAGGTACTTGATTTCCGGGGCAACAAGTTCACCCAATTGATTTCCAGGGCTACAATCACACTTTCTCTCGCTCAATTGATTACAAAAAGTCTATAACTCAGATTAGCACTTGGATCTTGTAGAGATAGTGGAGAGAATCAAAACCAGAAATTATCTAAAGAGATTCGATATTGATTTCGGCAGAGTAATGGTGTAATTTGAAAATAAGAAAGTGGAGAAGAAGAAGAAGAGAAGTTAAATCAGAGAAAAAAGTGATTAAAATTCGTTGAAACTGACCCCTATTTATAGAAGAACAACAGCCATGACCATTCATGAAAAGTTATGGCGAATAGACACTTCTTTTGAAATTTGAATTTTGAATTAAACTGTCACCATGTCGACATGGTGCCTATGGGCATGTCGACATCCCTCAGCCAAATTTGATGTTTTGAATTTCTATAAAAATAATATTTATCTTATATTAAAACTTTATAAATATACTTGAATATAGTTGAAATTCAGAAGTAAATACAAAGAACAATATATATATATATTATTTAACTATAATTTAAATCAAAGTATAAATAATTTAAAAGTTAAATATATTGTTTGAAAAGATAGTTTAAAATTAGGAGAAATTTTGACTCTGAAAATAAAGATGTTTTGAGGCTAAAATTATTTTAAAAACGGAATCGAGGGTTTTGAATCTTTTTAAAAGTAAAGTTTTGAAATCATTTCGAAAACAAGATAATTTTGAAAAATCATTTGGATTAAGCTTAGTGGATACAAAACAATGTCCCACTAGATTTTCGTAGGTTCCATCCTACTTAGGGTTCCATCCCTTTAACGGGCTCGAAGTGGATTCCATTCCACGAATAAATTGGATTTTAAGATGTTAGTGCCTTTCTATGAGTTTTAACAATATTCCTAACTATATAACTTATCTTGGAAACTTGAACTCTTGAAATTATTGATACTCATGAGTCTTGAATCTTGATATCTTCAATCTTTGATCTTGAATCTTTATACTATACAGTTCTTCATTCTTTAGTACCTGCAAACATATCTATATATATCTACACAATAATGTTAGTATTATATATTTTATAGTCTAATTCTATGTAAGGTTGTTGTCATCAAAACCAACTCCTCAGGGACTAACAATTGATAACTAGTAACCGTTGTGATATATTGGTTGATTTGGATGTTGATTGCAATTGGATGCCTATTGGTTGATATGTTGGATGTATGATTGTTTATTTATTTGGACATATCCTGTTATTACCCTATTTATTATTTGACATCTTATAAATTGTCATTTGTAATATTTGAAATGAACTAAGAAATAGGTTAAAATGCTATATACCTATGTCATTTAATTATGGGTTGAAATGATATATATCCATCCATGTAATTAAAAATTGAAATAACTGATCACTTGGCCATAGGGTTGAAAATTATATACGGACACCGGATTTGGTTAAGTTAAATGGTTTCTAAAATCTGGAATTTGAATTGGTTTAAATGAGATTGTTTTAAAGAAAATAAAATTTTGATTTATATGAATTAAATTATTTTATAATTAGATATTTGAAATGTTAAAATTTAAACTGTTTAAAAGAAATTGTTTAAGGATTAAATTTGAAATCATAAAGTGGATATTGGAATATGATTTGAATTTATTGGAAGTGAATAATTGTAAAGATTTATACTTTAATTTAAAACTTTGAATTTGTTTAATTAAAATGGTTTAAATTTGTATTTCAAATTTTGGGATGTGAAATGGTTTTAACTAAATTGTTTAAAATGAGAATTTGAATTTGAAACCTTCAGTCATTTGAATAGAATCGTTTAAATTAAATTTGAAGTAAAATTTGAAATTGTGTTGAATTGAGGCTAATTTAAATCAAAATTTGAATATGAAGTTGGCTTGAAATTGGAAGTTGAAAATGGAATTCGTTATGATTTGGAATTTGAACCTTGTTGTGAAAGAGAGAAATGATTAATATAAACTATTTTAAAATATAAACTATTTTATTAACCAAATTATTTTTATATATAAACTATTTTAATTATTCAAACTATTTCCAATCTTTAAAACCATTTTATTATTCCAAACTATTTTTTAGTATTAAAACTATTTTAATTATCCAAACTATTTTCAATATTCAAACTATTTTAATTATTCAAAACCATTTTCAATAATCAAACAGTTTTAAAGGTGAACTATTTGGATTTAAATCGTTGATTTAAATATGGGTGTTTTGAAGGTATAATCTTTTTTGGATTCGAAATGATTTGTAAGCAAATCTGATATTTTGATATGAAATTTGACTTGTTCATGAAATTTAAAAGAACCAACCAGTGTGAAAAATGATGTTTGGTTGTTAAAGAGATCGGGGCCGATTATTGGCATACTCTCTGTCAATACCGGAACCACTTTAACAAACCGTGTACGTGGTGGATGTTATCCAGAATGTAGAGGATGAATTGGCGACGTTTACTAGAAAGAAGAAAGAGAATAATGATGGATGACCCCGACACTTGTGTCAATTTGAAATGACTAAAACCGGAGCTATATCTGGCCAAGGGGTTAGCTACCTTTAGGGGCCATCACCCCTTCGTATTACTATATTGATTTTGACTTGATCGGTGCACCTTGATTTAATTTTGGGGTGGTGGACTCAGTCGGCCGTTAGGGGTTACGACCAGCCAGAAAGGGTAAACTTGTAGAATCCAAACTTGGGCATTGCCTCACGTGCCTTGTCATACTTTTATCCTTATACGCGGCCACTATGATTTTTTTTAATATGGTACCTATAGGGGACTCACTGGCTACCGACGTTACTGGTTGTGTTACAGGAACTGCATAGACTACCTGCTTAAAAATGTGTTAAGGAGGATCAATGTAAAGCCTTAACACTATTTTAATACTTTACATTACTGATAAACACTACATATATAACGTATTTTACTACATATAGATAGTTTAACGAATCCTGAGGAGATGGAAAATCCTGTAACTTCTCTTAAGTTATTGCACTCATGTTGTACACTTGATAGGAGATGAAAAATCTTGTAAACATCTCTGAAGGTATTACACTCATATTTACTTGTTATTGATTTAACTTACACTAAGAACTTTTAGTTCCGACTCGAGTGTTTTGTCTTTTCATTACGCTCGGGTCAGCCTGAGTATTTCAGTGTTTGAAGACATTATTCCTCGAAGATGAAGATGGAGTTTGCTAGACCGTATTTACTATTATTATTCTGCTGCATTATTTTGGTATATTTTTTGATTGTACTCTGATTATGCTGTAAAAATTGAAATCAAATGTATATTGTAAAACAGCTTCATGAACTGTTTATTTGATTATTATATTTTGTCATTCCGCTGCGAGATTCTGTGTTTTGCTTTCCTTCTTTTATCTTAGTTTATTATTAAACCCTATTGATAATCTGCCCTTTTGAATGGTTTGAGTTAGAAATGTGTGGTTTATTGTCGATTTAAACCATCCAAAAAGGTGGGTCGTCACAAGGTATCACTTTATTGTTTAATTATACAACTTGTTTGCATAGAGTATTTGGGTAATGAAATTTACTAACTATCAGTACATGTTTTAGCTAACCCCTTGTGGTTATGGGACATAGGTGTTACTCTAGCAATTTGTATTTGTTATTTTGAGAGGTGTTAGTGACGTAGTCCAAACTGCTTGAGTGGTGTTAGTGACCTAGTCCAAACTGCTTAAGAGGTATTAGTGACCTAGTCCAAACTGCTTGAGAGGTGTTAGTGACCTAGTCCAAACTGCTTGAGAGGTGATAGCGACCTATCCCAATTGCTTGTTATTCATAGCATTTGCATTCAGATATGAATTCCCTTTTTGTGCTTTGAAAATTTTGATAAATTAGCACCATATTTGAGATGATAGTCCCTGAGAGACTTGACTCGCTTTCATGCTTGTCTTTTGGTTTTGACTCGCTTTCATGCTTTCTTATGGTTTTGACTTGCTTTCACACTTTTTGATTCATATACGTTATACCCTGTGATCTCACTTTTATTTTATTAGAGTTAACCCATTTATTATTTTTATAATACACGGGTTAGACCAAGACATTTCAGGTACCGAGACTCAGTGACCTTTTGATGCTATCATAGCTGGGAGTTAGTTACGTATATGATGTATATATGTATCTTTCGGGTCTAGATTATGTACTAGTTATATCATTTATTGAAATTGTGACTCATGTTATGTACATATTGTTTTGGAACTAGCCTTGTCCTTTACTTGTATATTATGTGGTCTAGTATTTTATTTTGTAGACTCACTTATGTATTTACTTTCATGTCGATATTATATATTCAGCTATGTTATGTGGTTCTGTATTTTCTATAATATTATATATTGTTCTGAACTACTTTTTAGCCATCATGTTTATTACTTTGTGTCAATACTATACCCATCAAAAATTCAGTACAGATCCTCAAATATTTTAATAAGAAAGACATTTCAGTGTTAGCTTAAGGGAATATTGACACTTGGTCGCTCCTAACTAGCCTTATTCTTCGTATTAGCAAACGATATTACTCTGCAATATCCTTTGTTAATATGGGCATCGAGGTGGGGCATTACAGCGGTCGTTTTTGGGGTGATGAATGTGGATATGTAGTGAACTAGGGTTCCACCTAGTCGAAGATTCGAGGGACGATTGGAGAATCAGAGATCGTCGATGCATTCTCCTTGTCGAAGAGAACCTCCTTAAATGATTTTAGTAACTTTGGCCACCAAAGCAAAGTGCGTCACCTGGAGTAATGCTTGGTGGACTGTCCAGTCGCAAACTTCATTAGCTGACCAAGATTTCATTCGTGGCGACTAAGGCAAAGAGATTTGACAAGGAGCGCCTAGGAAACGGTGGTTCGTCGAATCGTCGAGTACCGGAGGAAATATTGGTGGTTGAAGGATCAGTTGTTGGGTATCTGGTGTATTGGTATCAGTGTGTGCATGTTTGCAAAATCGAGGAAGAAAGTGTTTATGAGGGTAATTAATATTTTAATTAAGTGTTAAAGTAAAATTGATTATTTAATTAAATCGAATTCTTATAAATTCAATAACTATTGCATACAAGGTCAAATTTGGACGCGGTCTTTTGCGTTGGACTCGTATCGATGTTATCTACGTGTTGGAGTAGGATTATTTTAATATGTAGCAAGTAGAATTTTGACCTAAACTTGAACACCGTTCGATTTTAGATCGAACCGGAAAGCGAAACCATAAACTGGAATTTTGGTGAGTCACTCACCTCTAAATAAACTGTATGATACCTGCGTTGCTATAGGTTATTGTTAAGTGCTTGGATGATAGTTGATAGTTTTAATGAAGTATAAATTAATGGTAAAATTATAATGATTTAATTTAATTACTTTTAACGTAGTTAAATTAGTTATACTTCGTTTGTGATGTCTATTTACCAAGATAAAACACAGTTCTGCTATAATTAAATTGAATAGATTATTTTGGACATCTATCGAGCAGAATAGACCATCATTTTGTGCTTGCAAAGTAAAAATATTATTTTGAAGTTAATAATTAATTAATAAATGATATGTTAGCTATTGATTACTAATTGTTAATGATAATATTTTTGTTATTATTCTTTGATTGTTTGTTTGGATTTTGATTCCCGCTTGAAAAAGCGGATTTCATAAATAACCATTGTTTTGCAGGGGACTTTTGTAGAGAGGCCATAAGGGGTTTTTCGCCATTATTAATTTACTGTTATATGTGTCTTACTTATATTCTTATATTGCTTATATTCATGTTTAGTTAAAGCATTTAAGACCTACTATTTGATTTGTATAAGTGTCGTTATAGCAATTATCGCTATATTGATACTTATGAAATATCATCTCCTTAAACCTGTGTGTGTTGAACTTGTGCTATTATTTTTCCAAAATAAAGTTTAGTTGCATTTTTGCCCTTTTAAATTTTTTAAACTATATTTCCAAGTATTTTTGAGAATTTTAAAATAAAGGGTTAGTGTTGTTTAAAATTTATAAAAGGATATAAATTGGATTTATTATCTTTTAGGATAATTGTTTTAAATTTATAAAAAGGTTATAAATTGGATTAATTATCTTTCAGGATAATGAATGTTGTTTTAAATTTATAAAAAGACTATACATTGGATTAATTACCTTTTGGGATAATTAATGTTGTCTTAAATGTATAAAAAGATTATAAATTGGATTAATTGTCTTTCAGGATAACTAGTGTTGTTTTAAATTTATAAAAAGATTATAAATTAGATTAATTATCTTTTGAGATTATTAGTGTTGTTTTGAATTTGTAAAAGATGATAAATTGATTAATTTTCTTTCGGGATAATTAATATGGTTTTAAATTTATAAAAGAGTTATATCAATTATCTTTCGGCATGAATAACATTGTATATATTTATAAAAGTATTTTAAATTGATTTATTTTCTTCCGAGATAATAAAATGTTGTTTGAACCGAGGTTTGGAGCAATTTTGATTTACAAAAAAAGTTTTGAGTTATGGTCTATACAGCGATAGTCGTTTTGGACGCAGTTCGAAGATATTTGGTTTTCGTAAAGTATAAAAGGTTATTTACTTTAAATATTTTGTAAATTCTTTTCAAATAAGTTCATAAAGATTCTATAACCATTTGGAAGAATTTTAGGGTTTTAAATATATTTTAAATTATTATTTTATCTTGAAGTAAAAGATTATTTTGAGATATTGATAATAAATTATTTTAATCAATCATTTTAATAATGATGTTTAAAGTTGATTAATATCTTTAATAAAACCATTTAAAGTTTAATATTTGTGATTCGGTTAGGGAAAGTATAAGAAATTAAATTTCCATAAACGACATCACTTATTTAGAAAGGATTTAGGCATATACTTAACAGTAAACGTCGAGGTATGGATACTCGTCTCTATCTCGAAAGATAGGAATTTACTTCGAGACAAGTTCTAAGAGGCAACAATGTCCCAACTTATCTGGCTTCATTGTTAACCAAGGGATATCACAAGTTCAACATCAGCTAGTGGTGATAAGGGTATGAGATGTAATTTCCATATATGATTATTTTGTTACTCACGATAATTGATTTATGGACTATCAATTCTGCTATCTTCTTTATGTTCGTCGAATTGTGCACATTTTGATTGTTGATATCTTTTGTAAAAAATGATTAAAACCGAAGCATGAGTGGAAGCTAAGCTATGTGGGGTTGCTCCCATTAGGGTATATTCACATCCACTTAGTTTGGATTAGGTGGTATGTGTGCGAAGATGTGAAATACTCAGATTCTCGGTAAGGTTGGCGGGGTTTGGCTTGGACGTGTCCGAGAGAGTCACAGAGTAAATGACCCTCTTAAATATATTTTCTAGAGGTATACTTTCGGTAATGGGATGCACCATCCTAGTCATTGTTAAAAATCTCCTTCTCCCTGTTTTTGATTCAAACCTTTGAATTGTTTTCTTAATTGCATCGAGAAGTACTTGGAGCTCTTCTCGATGTTTAAATATTCGTATCATTTCTTTAATTTGTATCTTGATCCTGTTTATGCCCATTCTTTCAAGTTTGAATTTTGTTCTAATCTTTTTCCATTCTTTTATGCATGGATGTTATTCTTGTGAGGTAAAACTCATTCTGTGTTTAGCAGCATGGTATCACATATTATATGTTCATTATATTTCTTGACTTTTCTCACTCTGGTTTTCCAAATTGATCCGAGTGTTATTTTATTATAATGCTCAGGTCAGACTGAGTATTTTCAGGTTGTCGTTGATGGGACATGGGCTCATGGAGTAGAGCTAGATGTTCACCTACCATAGTATTTTTATTTTCTGCTATATTATTATATATACTCATCAGCAATTGTAAGGGCAGAAAGTTATAACTGTCTAGGCTGATGAGGTTTGTTTTTAACTCTGATATATCTTATATCTTGGAGTGACAACTTTTACTATCTTTGTTATATTATACGGTATCGTTCCATTGTGAGATTCTATTTTCCTATTCTTCTTCTTCTTCTTTTTATTTACCCTAACAATATGCCTTTCCGGCACTTGGATGCTTGACATTTGAATACAATGGACGTATTAAGTGCCGACTTTCAAGGGTTGAAATGGCAAGTCGTTGCATTTGGTATCAGAGCTGAAGGTTAAGCGAGAACCTAGGCTTTGGTGGGGTAAAATCATTTGAGATAGGGTAAGCGACACCCAAGAATGTGTTGAGATCGTGTGTATATATATACACACGAGAGTGTAGTTGTTATTACTATAAAAACGTATTGAGTTAAATGGTCTGTTAAGTTTGAATTTTGAATTTCGGTTGAGACGTGGAATGCCATAGTGTTAATAGAGATTTAAGAACACTTGAACAAGGCAACATACACAATATTGATTTTTGAAAATTTGGTAAATGAATTATTTTGCTTAGGGTTATATATTTTATTTATATAAAAGAAATAAAATTTCAGATTTATATAGTTATTTATGTTGTGTTTGTTTGTCTGAAAATGATAATATTTATTTATTATCATCGTTGTTTGATTTGTCATGCTCGGATAGTTTAGGAGCGTTGACTATCATTTGTTGATTGTTAATTTGTGCTTGATTAGTTTATGGGCATTTATTATTTTGATAATTGTGAGTACATTAAAATGAACCCCTTGTGAATTGAGTTTCACAATTTAACAATAAGAGGTTCGGTTAAATTGTTAAGTTAAAAGTCATCTTTTAATAAAATTATTTCATTAATCTAAATGTGAAGATAAAAAATCCAAGGAATAAATATTTGTGAAAAGTTTATTATAATAAAGGAAAGTTATTATAATATAGAATGATTTTAAAAGGTACATTTTATATGAGTATGGTATATAAAATGATTTATATGATTTAAAGGGTGTTCCATAAGTAAAGAGTTTTTGAAAATTTAAATCCTGGTATTGCTTGAAATGATTTAAAAAAAGAATTATAGAGAAAAGTAACAGTGGTATTGTTATCTGGCATTTTGACCCGGCTATATTCAAACTGATTAGATAAGTTAGATTCGACTGTCGTCAAGGCCAGTAAGTCTAGAGCAATGACCGTGAGGCCCAGAAGTCAAGTACGGATGACAATAGGAAGCCGTGATCGAATGGAATAGAGAGATATGCAATGCAGAATGTTAAAAGTATGGAATATAGTTTAACATAGGAAATGGATCGGCTATAATCCCTCTCAATCATAGGGATCAGCATATTTCAGCTAAGCAAGTGCAAGTCAGTGGGAAACAATCAATATCTCAAAATCCATAAATCCAATACATATGAAATTTTGTGAGCAAGATGTAGGGACCCTGAGGAGCCTATCCTAGGGATTGCACCTCAAAAAGATGAAGCAAGAGGGATCGACCCTCTTCCCTCAATAGGGGTCAGCTAGAATTAGGTAGCAACTCACGTTACAGCAAAGATCGAGCAATAACTCAAGTTCTACTAATCCAATTGGCATGAAACTTATAGGCTAAGCATAATACAACATAGGAAAGCTCTCATAGGGATTGTACCCCCAAATTCCTCCAAAATAGGGGTCGGCACCGATCCCTATTCATTGGGATTTGGGCCATGCGATCCTTCTTATGGGTCCATATGGTTTTGGAGATCCTTCTGCTGAATTTTCAGGGAGATATTTCACGTCTGCCTCAATAAATACTGGCTTAGTTGTTCATTTTCGGGACCATTACGTTGCTAGTTTCTTTGTACTGTATTGTAACTAAGGATTTTCATCCGATCCCTATTGTACTCGGTTTACAAAGTGATTAATAAATCTATCTATTCAAAGTGGACGTAGGCAAACAACACCAACCACTATAAATTGATGTGTTCTTGTTGCTTTGATTTTCCATCATTTAATTGCTTAATTTCTCTGTTTTCATTCTATATTCTTCATTTATTTCTCTACAAAACTTCTATTGGGTGTTTGTGCTGCAAACATTTTGGTGCTTTCACTAAGAAAGATATGCGCATCCCTGTTTGGATCCCTTTGTTGCTATTGGATTGCATAAATCTCCTGAGGAGATCTATAATTATCTTTAAGAAGCTTGTTCGTTCTATTTAGATTTGCAAAAGTCTAAGGAAAACTATCAACAATGGTTAGAAATACAAGATCTACATCTCAAAATGCAGAAGGAACCAAAAATGCTAGCATCCATCAAGGAGGCTCGAGCAATCTACCAACAGATATGAATGCTGCCAATCCAATTGATGTCCAGAATCCGGTTGATTCCATCACAAGAGCTGATTTCCAAAATCTGATGAAAGAGCTTGTGGATAGCCGCCGACAGTTGAACCAGTAGATTCAAGCCAATATCGATCTAATGAACCAACTAAGAGATCAACAATGTGGGAAAGCTAGGAGGGACCCTACCCTTTATTCTACATCGGCGAGTTCTAGTTCATCAGATGATTATCACAGACGCATACATCGGAGAATTAGCATATATCATGTAGAAGCTTCTGGACATCTGCAGGTAAGCCAACCTGGCTTGTCGAGACCGATCGTCCCCTATCCCTCCCTCCTCTAGAGGAGAAAGCTTGCCTCTTCATGTTGAAGCACAAGCTAGAACTGCTGCGGTTGATTTGGATGCTGGAGTTCAGATGGATGCAGATCATTTATTCCCAAGAATCCCAGGAATCACATAGACATCGACCAGACCATTTGCATGTGGTGGAGCACGACTACGCTTAGCTCCAACTATCCAAACGCCGGACTTGTCAGCTATGTTTAGACACCTAGTGAGAAAGAGCCAAGGCTTGACCAATGATGATTAGGTGATCTCGAGAAGTCATACTCCGTTCACTGACAGTGCCTTACATGCAGAATATCCAAGGAGGTTTAGCATGCCATCGATGCATGCCTATGAAGGAAAAACCGACCCCAGGCATCACATAATGAGATATGAATGGCTGATAGATTCCGCAGGAGCTGATGATGCAACAAAATGTAGATGTTTTTATTATCCCACTTTTTGGTCAAAGCCAGGATATCAACAAAAGGATGGATATCAGGATTGGAGATCGATTGGAAACAAGGCTATGATCGATACCGTCAAAATTGGACCAAGCTCCAATCTAGGTGGGATCGATCAGGAATAATAAACAAGGCGTAGTGAGGCTACACTTTGAATTTTAGGTCAATCGGAGTTCATATGCTCAAGTTATGGATGGATAATTATTCATGAAAAATGGATTCATATCGATACTTTCGTATCGATCACTTTAGCATTTGGTTTAGATCGATCGATGTTCGTATCGATACATCTCATATCGATACATTTCATATCGATCGGTTACCTCCAGGATGGATAATGCACTTTACATTTGGTTTGGATCGATCGGTTAACTCCAGGATGGATAATGTGCTTTACATTTGGTTTGGATCGATTGATATTCATATCGATACATCTTGTATCGATATAATTCGTATCGATCAAGCAGATCCAGGAGGATACAGGTTGATGGATGTGGATTATTGTTTTTGTATCGATACATGCGTATCGATCGAATTGATATGGCAAAGCATGTTGAAGACCCGGTACGGATTTGACTACGACTCGAGGAAAATGGTTTCGATCGATACACTTCGTATCAATCAAAGCTGGGATCGATACAAGGAATAAAGCAACCGATGGATACAGAGGCAACTGCACTTGGAAGTATTTCGTATCGATCATTGTATCGATCGATACGAAATAAGCGGTCAAGGAATCACTACAAGAAAACCTACCTTTAGTTGAAATTATTGGTAGCGTTTGTAGTGTAAGTGCTACAAATAGTATATTATTTTTTTCCCGTTTAATTTTAGGGTTGCCGCTTCTTAAACCCTTGTCACGTTTTTTCCTCCTGTCTCCCTCCACTGCCTCCTTTTTCCCTCCACCGTTTCATTTTTCCCTCTTTCACCAAAATTTCCATCTCGCTCAATTCAACCGTCCTCTCGCTCGAACCATCACCGCACTTCGTCATCAGCTCCTCATCATCAGCTCTCATCCACTTTGTCAATAGGGATCTCCTCCACTTCGTCGAATCTGCTCCCCTCCGCTTTGTTCATAAGGCCCGAACCTACAAATCGAGGTAATCGATGTAAAGAGGATTATTACTTTAAATATTTATCAGTTTGTTCGCATACTTTGATTTTTAACATGTTCAGCTTCATATATACATATACAAGGTTTAATATTTATCAGTTTGTTCGCATCGGTTTGTTCACAAGTTTTGGCGATGTCCTCCACTTCGTCGAACCTAACATGTATATACATCTATACACATACTTTGATTCTTAACATGTACAACTTCATATATATACTTGAGTTGGAATCTGATTTTTAACGAATATAGTTTTATATATGGCTCTGAATGTGTATGGTGTGTATTTGTACAAATGTAAATGAATCAAGCTTTTGACTGTTTGCTAAAAACCAAGTGTAACAGTTTTGAATGCCAGGTTTTTGAAAAAATATGAAACCTTTTGTATAAACAGGGATGTGTTAAAAGTTGTGAATGCTTTCCCAATTTTCGATCCGTTGGGTTAGATATATGGTTTCTGAAGCATTAAGATTGTGTTCATACGAATATTGAGTAAATGATTTCTCTGTCATGGCTTGGTGTTGTTAGGACTGTATATTAGGTTTTGAATTCATATGGATTTTGAGTATTTCTATTTTCAAATAGAGCATCGCTAGAATTAAAGCTCTTAAGATGTTATACACACACAACAGTTTCATAGTAATCAATGCTGAATGTTGGTTTTAAAGGCTTTTTGGATATTTTGACAAAGGCAAAAAAACTTTGAACTTATTGGGCTTCAATATGCATAACTTTGTGTGTATGAGGGTTCATAAAAGAATATCTTTATTTGTGCATTAGTTTTGAGTAAGTGCAAACTTCAAAATACAAGTTTGGTATGTGCAGTCTTGTGTGCATTAAGGTTTCAAGTTTTACAAACTTTGAACATATGACAAGTTTTAAAGGTGCTGAATTGCAAATAGGCAGTGATGTCAGATTTTGTAATGCATTATTTTAGTGATTTTTGTAGAAATAGTTTTATAAAATCCCAAAGATTTAAGGCTTGCACCAATTCTATTTCAATCAATATTTCAAACCCTTGTTGCAATAATAATAGTAACTGCTTGCACCAATTCTATTTCAATCAATATTTCAAACCCTTGTTGCAATCAATATTTTGAGTTGGCAGAAATATTGTTTACTTGATCATGAAGTTGGCTATTACTTTTTAATGATTATATATATACTCATTTCAGCAAATTTGCTCTTATATGTATATATAAAACTAAATTCATGTTATTTATACCTATATAGATACATAATTATTTTTGTAAGACTAAAATCTAAAGAAAACTTTACAGAAGAGGACTTAGCTTTTGTAAACTTTGGCTTTTGAAAACTTTACAGAAGCAGACTTAGCTTTTGAAAACTTAGCCGTTGACAATTGATGAAATTGCTGATCTTTGTCAGCGTCCTGAGGACATCCTGACCACTAACTTTGCTTCGAATGCACTGCCAGGTACGTATTTATTTGGATTGCAAATTAGATGTCCTGCAACAGTTAGTGCCATTAGTACTAATGTTGTCACCAATATTACTTTTGATGTTATTGGATCCATGTTTCAATTTTGATTTTTCCTCCCAACAATGCTGATTTGTATGGATGTTAATGATGTTGTACCTGTTCCATTACTGAGTTTCCAATGCTAGATATAGTGTGAGATATCATAAGAAAATTATTTGCATTAATGATAGTTTCCATCAGGAAATGGCTATAGTGTGAGATATCATAAGAAATGAATTAGTTGCACCATATCATTGATGAATTATTGTATAATATCCTTGGATTCATATTTTTTGGATAATTGATTTAGTGATAAATTTTCAGAAACAATTGCTATAGTGGTATGATAAGACCGTGTGCATCTTACCCATTCAAACAATTGATTTGGTTAATTTAATCTTGTCTGATCATTATCTCTTAAGTTGATTTTATCATGTTTGATCATGTTTTCCTAGTTTAGTTTGAACTTTCTAAAGCCGTAACTTCTTTTATATATGATACTGGTAAGTCCGATTGAGAACATATCTTTTGCAAGTGCAGGCTCTGTAGTCGGTGTATTTCGTAGCCAAGATGAGGTATATATTCACTCCATGGATTATCGTTATTGTATATTTTAAGCTGTAAATTATTTCTAGCTTTATAGATCATATTTATATGATGACATAATAGAAAATTGCAACATTTTCTCTGGAAATAATAATTTTTTGATTTTATCATATACTAAGATTAAGAAGAGAAAAATAACATGATTAAGATCTTGGTATGTGAATAACGGTGGCAGTAATTATGAATTTATTAGTTTCTAACTGCAAAAGTAGTTGTCAATGAAAGCTTTTGTTAAAGTATTTCAAACGAGTTTGCTGTAATATATGCAGTAGAAAGGGACAAAGCTCGGAATTGTTTATGAATTATGATTGCGCTCCCACAAGGGCCACAACGACTACCACTGCTATATATGACAGCGACATGATCAAGGAAAAATCCCATGACATATTCACTCCATATTTGGGATCCAGCTTGAATTACTTCGGGATGGGGAATTAAGGCTTCTACATTGAAGGATAAAAGAACCTGAACAGGAGTGTACCTCCCTGCTCTTCTCGGCAAATTCTTAAAAAGGAAAGTCCACGATTGTTCAAGCTAGGGAGGAGGAATCAGCGATGGCAAAGAGAGGTAATCATTGTGCTTGGCAGAGGAGGAATCAGATAAAGGAAGGTGAGTAGAGGAGGAGGAAGAAAGATTAGTAGGAGGGCTAGGAGGAACTGATGGAGGAGGAATAGCATAGAAGATGATAGGAAATACTCCGGTTGTAGGAGGAATGGTACAAAAAGGGGAGGAAACGAGGAGAGGGGACGGTGATGGGACCGAATCAGGAAAAGAGGAGAGGGAGGGAGCCTGCATATTAGGTTCTTTCAAATTGATTCTTTTATTGTTTACCTTCCTCCATATTTGTTTCTTTGTGTAGCTTTCCTTCCAAACGATAATCATTATTCTATTTTCTAACTCCTTTTCTTTTCCTTTTTCTCTGCATATTAGGAGAAAAGTCCATATTTTCGAGAAGTTTTAGCTGTAGATCTGCGTATCCGATAGTAACATCCACTTGAATCAATTTTGCTCTTTCGATTTTGTTGAGTTTTTGATGTTGAGACGTTCACTTATTCCTCTCTATCCATATGTGATAGGTGTTAGTCACCAAACAACAGGCAGTTAGTTGGCTAATCTGATCTCTAGTGGGAAAATTTCTCTTGATTAATGCTATCTCATCATCATTATTAGGGGAAGTATCACCGATTGTAAGCAATTTTAATTTAATTTTGAGTAACGTCCAAATGTTTTTGCTGTATGAACAGTTGAAAAAAGATGATTAACCGATTTTTCAGATTCCTCACACAAAACACAAGTAGAATTACATAGCCTCCCTCATTGTTGTAATTTATCTTTTGTCTTAAGCCTTCCTAAGACCACCCTGTATACACAAATGAGACATTTTTATGCTATTGATGTTATTCCATACAACTGAACACCAATCATATTGATTGTGCACCTCTCTGCACTTTTGCTAAGTAGTAGAAAAGGAGAAATCTGTATGTACCGCAACACTCCCAAATATCCTAATTGCCTTGAGAATGAATAGGGACTTAATTTATTTGAACATTGCATTCTCTTGTTTCTGTTAATGCAGCTGGGTTCCAATGTCCATTTTCAAGAATTATAGAAACTGATGCATTTTTATATTCACTCAAATGATATTTATCCCACCCTAGTAAATCAACTAAGCTGGTACAATTAATCCATGCTTGTGGTTTTTCCATAATACGAATACTTGTGGTTTTTGCCAAATCTTATGCTCAAAACACTATTAGACTAAAGGCTAAAGCATCCAAAAACGAGAGTATAGGGCCCGGTTCAGGAGATTTGGCGGTTTCCTTTCGATGGGTTCAAGCCCGGACCACATTTTAGGACCACTCTACCTCTGTCGGTGTTTGAGAAGCCGCAGAAAAAATCATATATTTTTGAAAACTGCAACTACAATTATGTGTTTGATTCTAATGCAATGAATATGGATGTAGATAACTTAATTGATGATGATGGGGGTTGGATTTTGGACTTGGGTAATGTGGTCCTTTTCTAAAGGCCGACTTTGTCACCATAACGGGTCATCTTCCTTCTTATTTACGCAAGCTAGTATATGTCTTTGAAAATTGGAGCTTTTTCCTCCATATTTCCCAACATATAAAAACTAATACTCCATATCTTTTGTTTGTAACTATCCTATATGTTATTTTCTCCTGGAATCTTTTTACTTCGTGACTAACAATATGATGCATCAGTTGTTGCTTATTTTTCTCGTATTTATGAATTTGAGCTGAGCATGTTTGTTAATTGCTTCTGACAGTTGACTTCAACAATTCCTCTTTGTTAAAGTGACACACGCACACACCAGAAGAAAAATAAAGGGGAAAGAAATCAATACACAAAAGAGAATTCTGCTACGTAGTATAACAAGAAGGGTAGGTGATGGGCACATCATGTCGCAAATTTGTGATAGGTAACGCATGTTTCTACTTTTAGTTACTATTTGCATTTCATTTATGTTTTCCCTTTTGGAGATTGCAGTTAAGTCTAGTCTACACAGAACTCATACGAAAGAAATAAAGAACATATTAAAAATACACAGCATCTACGTACCATTGTGAACAAGGAATGACAACTCAGCTTTCGACAAGCCCTGACTGTGCTTGCCAATTAAATCATGAGGTTATGATAGATCCATGCAAATACTCTCTCTAGATACACAGTAGATATATATAGCTGCCTACTTTTGTACCCAGACGATATACATTAATTTAGTTGTACAACATTGTATATAGCCCATTGCATCTAGTTATTTTGTATTTTACCGCAAGAGAATTTGACCTTATGTTCTGTACTATTACTAAACTCGATCCTGCAATTTTGTTTTGTAAACATCTTCGTTTATAAGTTTGAGATAATAGAGTTTAAGTTATTTGGTTAAAGCACATGACTAGATGTGAAATCCGACTCTTCTTTTACATTATTTGGTTAAAGCATTCAATCATTTATATACATCTGAAAATTATGTATTTGTTGGGGAACTATATAGGATGCATATAAAAATAGAACAATTTTTGTTAATATGTGTTAATATAGAATATCGAGTTATAGATTACATGATTTTCATATATACATACATATATACATACATATATATACATATATACATACATATATACATACATACATATATACATACATACATACATACATACATATATATATATATAATATACATACATACATACATACATATATATTATTGATTGTTAAACTCGTTTGTAGGTAATTAGCTATTTCGAAGCGAAGACTGTCGACAACAAAGAACTATTGGTAATCAAGCAACGAACATGAATTTAATTGTTATATATGTTATTGTATTTTGTTAGTAACATTTGTGGAAACTTGTCTGTGAATGCTTGTAGTATGTGACTTATTTTGTTGAAAAACTACTATCGAATTGATTATGGATATTATATTTGATTGTGAGATTAGCATGTTTTTGCAATTATTTGAATATGATATCATATGATTGATTATTTGTATATGCTAATTATGTGATTTAATTGTTTGTTTGAATATATGAAAATTATGCGATTGATCGTTCATTTTAATATGAATATTATATAAGCGATTGCTGAAAATGGTATAAACCATCAACCGTAAATAGTAGCATTTAAAATATGCTACCAAATGAAGACTTATGGTAGCATTTTTTTAACCCTACAGAAAAAACCTATAGCTGCATTTAAAAGTGACTTTTGGTAGCGTTTTTTAAATCCAACAGAAAATATCTATAGTTGCATTTAAAAGTGACTTTTGGTAGCGTTTACTACAACGCAACAAAAAGTTTTAGACTTTTAGTTGCATGTCGTATAGCAGCGTTCTCTAAAACGCTACCATAAGTTATGGTAGCGTTTTTTCAACGCTACCAAAAGTCTTTTCTGGTGTAGTGAATGGAGCGCAAAACATGGATCATAGCACAAGACTCGGATCGATACAAGAATTAAGGAGCACATTGTCTATGGATACGAAATGATGGATACAAATCTATGGATACGAAATCATCAGCCTACACTTGCAAACTCGATCTTGGATCGATCATATCTCACAATCTACAGCTCCAAATGCAATGAGATTTTCACAGCAAGTTGCACAACACATAGGGAACATCCATGATCGATCGCAGCTCAATTGGAGTAGTTTATGATCGATACGAACTCACTATGGATCGATCAAGGATCTATCCCAAATGACTCCAGGTCGATCATATAGGCTCATCTGGACTTGAGAAGGAGTATTCCGAGATTCACGACAGATATTTCCAGCTCCACACCTATAATTAGAACCCCCATTGCAACTAAAAGGGGGTCTTTTCTCTTGGCTCCTCTTTATCTTCTTCTCTTATGGCTAGACTCTGCCATGTTTGGCTATTGATATTCAAAGGATTGTAACTGTAATCACAATATAAAGAAAATAAAAGGATCAATTCAAAGTGGACGTAGGCCGGAGATAGCCGAACCACTATAATTTTCTTGTGTTCTTTACTCTCTTGCTCATTTTACATTTTCTATTTCTTCATGTTTACTCTCTACATCATCTGGATCTGAGATCTATGATTGGATATTGAGGATTTGTGTGCAAACACTGGTGCTTTCATTACATTCAGGGTTTGTGACCATTTTTGGCGTAAACAATTTTCCTATTACTCTCTCTGGCATAGCAACGATGTGGTTTATGAAATTTCCCCCACGGTCGATCTCTAGATTTGATGATTTAACAATGAAGTTTGTGGAGCAGTTCTGTATGTTGTAACTCGCCCCAGAGCTATGATGTCCCTATCTAGCATAATCCAGGATTCGAGAGAATCGTTGAAAGATTATTTGGAGAGATTTCATACAACTGTCACGGAAGTTAGTAATACAAATGACAATTCATTATTGATGGTAGTAACGAGAGGGATTGATCCAGAATCTGACTTTGGCGATTGGTTAGCTGGAAAACCATCCGCAACATTGGAATGTTTCTATGAAAAAGCAGCTCAGTATTTAAGGAAAGAGGAAGCTAGATGCTCTAGAAAGAAAAATGTTGTAGGACCAAGTGGAGAGGGAGTGTAGAGTAACATTGCGGTGAAACAGTTTGGGGAGAGTTCTAAAAAAGTTCAAGTAGATGTCCAAAATAAACCGAATCAGCAAAAGAACGGCGGTGATAGGAACCGTGAACAAAAGAGGGATTCTAGAAGAGAAAAGCCTAGGATTCCAATGTATGATACCTACACACCACCGAATACATCTCTAGAGAACGTTTACTTGTCTACATGCAATACCATGCAGTATAGGAAGCCCCCTTTGAAATAATCGATAGATAAATAGAAATAAAATGGAAAATACTGCCAGTTCCACGAATGCAATAGTCATAACATGAATGAGTGCAGTTATCTCTAAGATATTATCGAGAAACTGATTTGGGAAAGAAAGTTATGACAATTTGTTAAAGCCCTGCAGGATAGCGGGCAAGGGACATCCAACCCCAACCGAGGACAAGTTATGCAGACCAGTGGAAGATTAGTGATCAATACAATAGTTGGAGGACCGCATCCTGCTGATAAGAGTTGGCATGAGATGGAGCACTATGCTAGCGCAATCAAGCATGTGAATTTTGAATGTTGTTCGAGTATAGAAGATAGAGCTCCGGTAAAATAGCAACGTACAATGGCAGATGACATTGTGTTTGGAAACAGAAATGCAGACAAGGTGGTGGCACCGACGATCGACCCAATGGTCATTTTGGCCATGATCGGCCTTGCCTTAGTAAGGAAGATTTTGGTTGATTGTGGAAGTTCCATAAATATAATTTTCAAAGAGGCTTATGATCAGATGAGGATGGAAGCCAATGACCTTAAACCATCTAAAGCCCACATTCATCGCTTTGACGGTGCTGCGACCGAAGCTGTTGGATATGTTGAATTTTCCGTGGAGTTCGGAGAAGGTGACCGCAAGAGAGTGCGGATTTTGCCATTTGTTGTCTTGAATGTTCACTCTCCATACAATGCTTTTCTGGGCCGACCGGCCCTAGCTGAATTTCAGGTAGCTCTTGCCGCACGGTTTTGACTTTGAAGTTCCCAAATGATAAGCGTGTTGGAGTTGTGCATGGTAATCAGGTGACCGGACGTGCCTGCTATGTAGTTGAATTGAAGGACGCTCAACGGAAGAAGAAAGGTAAGGGTATGGACAAGTCTCTCCGCATCCAAACTGCATAAGATTGATAACTAGCACCTGGGCCTTGGCTCGGGCACCACAGTCGGTTCTATAAAGACATAGATTCGAGGGATGACGAGGAGGAGCCCAAAGAGACCAAGGCTGCACCAGTTGAGCTGACGATTGACATCACAATCAGCTGCAACGACCTGTCACAAGTCCTAAAGATTGAATCAAATCTCAGCCCCTCGACGATGAAAGAACTTGCTGGCGATGTGCCAAGTGCCAGATGTATGCAAAAGTTTCGAGAGCTCCGCCGACAGAAATCACAAAATGGTTACCTTGGCCATTTGCCATATGGGGCATAGGTATTATTGGTTATTTACCGATCTCTAAAGGTGATGCGAAGTACGCCATCATCGCAGTTGATTACTTCACCAAATAGGCCGAAGTAGAACCTTTAGCCACGATCACGACAAAGAAAGTAATCGACTTCATCGTCCGGAACATCATCTGTTATTTTGGCCTTTCACGAACCATTGTAACTAATAATAGGACTCAATTCGACAATGCTGAATTCAAAGACTTCTGCCATCGGCATCATATTGAAAAGAGATTTGCAGTGGTTGCTCACCCTCAAGAAAATGGGTAAGCTAAAACTTTGAACAAAATCATAAAGTCCATGTTGAAGAAGTGTTTGAAAAAGGCTAGAGGAAAGTGGGTGATGAACTCCCAACAACATTATAGGCTTACATAACCATCCACAAGTCCGCGACTGGCTATACTTCATTCGCCCTTGTTTATGTCTCTAAAGCTGTCATTCCTGTTGAACTCGAAGTTCCTTCTCATCGAGTGACCTACTATGATCCCAGAATGAATAGAGATTTCCTCTTGGAATCTCTATACTTTGTAGATGAGAAGTGCGAGGAAGCTGATTTGAGGGTAGCTACACATCAACACCGATTCGTTCAATACTACAACACTAAAGTCCAACCTTGAACCTTTGAAATCGACGATCTCGTGTTGAAATGGGTTTTTCCTGCCCCGTCGCACATGAATCCTACTTGGGAAGGACCATATGTCACTGAATAGAGGCTTGGAGAGGGAACTTTCAAGCTAGCGACTATTAATGGCGTTACACTCCCAAGAGGGTGGAATAGCGAGTGTTTATGATGCTCTTTCACTTAGTCTATTCTTTTTCATTTAGTTGTATTCAATTTTTGAATTTGCTTTAGCATTTTATTTTCCAGATATGTAATAAGACAAATTATGTCATTTCTTTCCATTTGGCAAATAAAGTTTGAACTTTTCTTCTATCAATGATTGCTGTAGCATTACATATTAATTACGATACTCGACTAACTAATATTGACATGTCCGAGTAGGTTCCCAGAGTTTGGAGCTAGCTGATTACATAAATTCATGATTGAACTCAACAAAAAAACATGGTCCGACCGTTCATTTTATAATTCTCGCTCACAACCCGATGGACGGAATACCTAATGAGGAATGGATATGACTCGACCATCCGATAACCAAATTAATCCTACCAAGTGATGGGACAGACATGATCCAAAAGCGATTGTGATACGACCGATCGCTCGTATGTTAAACCCCAGATTTGGGAGGAAATCAACCAATTAAGGAAAGTATGGTCCGACTATTTTCCAAAATAACTCTAAGTCCCCACAGTGTGGACTAGAGTATAAACACGAATTGGGTGCGTTCCAATCGCAGCCAACTAACTCTTATCCCCAAAGTGTCAATATGAATATAAAGAAATATATGAGTGCGGTTCGACCACTCACTACTCCATAAACTTTGACCTGAAACCAATAGGAGGAGTATAAACTCGCTAAGGATGGAGTTCGACCGTCCACTATCTAACTCCGCTAACCCGAGTCTGGGGATAGAAGTATAATCACTCAAACCGCTGAATCCGATGGCGTAACACTAGGGCTAGTCTAGTGTTTGATACAACTTGAGGCCATGACCACATGGAGGTCTTGAGTGAAAATTAATGGACAATTATCCGAATTAACGAAGAACGAATTACGAGTACATTGAATGGAAAAGTAATAGCTCGACTACTTAAACAAAATTCACATAAGAGTTTAACAGAAATTAAGAACTTTATTTGCATATTAAACTTGAAAATTGTGGTACAAGTTTATTCAAAATCGGGGATCGTGCCCGCACAGTCACAATCAACAAAAGGAGAAAAGCAGCTATATGAGTTATATACAAACTAAGCTGAAGTGATGGCTATTTCTTTTCCCTTTATCTCTTTTAGATTTTTTGGGAGTGGCACTACCCGAGCTTCCACCTATTCTTCTTTTTGATCCTTTGCCGCCCTTGGCAGGAGAGCTTTCAGAGGTTGGAGGGAGTTCTTCAGGAACCGACCCGCCGGGTGGAATGACTTATAGTGGGACGAGATTTGGGTCGTCGATGTCCACATCAATAGGTTCAACCTTAGCTTTTTTCTTCAATAACTCCTCTCTCTTGATGCTCTCCTTTAGGTTGAGCTCATTGGCATGTTTGTAGGCACCACTGACCATAATGTCATCTGATTCATCTGTCAGTGGTTGGTCGTCAGTTTTGTCATCATCAAGTGTCTAATGACTTGAGCATCGACCCCTGGAATGTCGGAGGCCACCGGAATTTCAGTAGATGTCGACCGTTGCTCCACGGCGGCAACGCTTCCTGGAGTTTGGCTGGGACCTGGAAGACCTGCAGATTTACGGAAACAAGAAAATAAGCCCATAACAATTGGGCATAGGAATGGAATCTCTTGATAATGAAGAATAAAGCGGGATATTTGTGTCCGGCTGGCTTTCGGTTGTCGTCGGAGTGCTCCCCTCTAGGATAGAAGTCAGCGCCTTGGATTGATAGCTGGATCTATCCGGATCATAGCTCAGATCCTATCCCGGGCCAAGTGAAACCGATGCTCCTGCTATTTGAAGTGAAGGGAGACATTTAGGATCAGACTTCGAAGACTCGGAAATGTTTTTCCCTTTGCCGGAGGGTGCTAAAATATCAAAGTATCGGAGCCTCATAGTAGCAAGGTCTAAAGGTTCATCCGAATCTCCCGTACCAGCTTCACCAAGAGAATTTTTCTTCATGTCAACAATATATTCCCAAGCCTTGGGAAACGATTCGAGATAACCCTCTCCAAGAAAACTCAAATCACGATGTATTAGGACTTTAGCATTATATTCAAAAATTAAAGGATCGAACATGTCCTTAATCTCATTTCAACCAGCTTCTTTAGCATCTTCCAATCGGGCCTCGATCTGCTCTCTAACCTCGTTTTGGCCTGCTTCTCTTGCCTCTTCCTTAAGGACTTCAATTTGAGCAAGTTGCTCGTCAAGTTTATTTTTCAGTCCCTAGGCTTCAACGGCCTCTTCGCAACATCTTTGCGACTCCTTTCGAGCTTCGAGTTTTTCTTCCTTCTCATTTTTAAAGTGTTCTTCAAGTTCCTCAACGCGGCGGGACATAATGTTTCTCTTTTTGCAGCATATCTTTTTCCAAAGCAAGCACACCGTGCGGTTGAGGGCAGCATTTAGCTTCTTTTTGTGAGCTGCTTCTAGATGACTAACCGCTACATATGTTTCTTTGGCACTCTTTTCTGTCGTTGTTAGCTTCACTATCAACTCCGAGATCTCATTGTATTAATGTTTAATTATGTCTTTGTCATGGATTGCCTCTAGCTTGAGACAATCTATTTCATGTTGTCTCTCGATGGACACATCAGAGATTTTTTTCAGCTAAATGTCGGAATGCTTCATGCTACACAAAAATGTCATTGACGCATGCAATGGAACTTGCTTTGGCACTCCATGGAATTGTATGGATGGAAGGAAGTAACTTAAGCCCATCGAAGCAAACTTTTGGAAAATTAACCTTAAGCAAGGCCAATTTTTCTACCATGGAAGCCTTAGGAGATGTAGTAGGCAAAGTAGGATCAGAAGTAATAATTTGGCATTTGCTCGACCTATGATCGCGGGACTGTTTGGAACCAGAGTACTGCTCAGGCGGCACAACAATTTGAGGGGCATGGAAAGAAGTCTGATAACTGCTATGTATAGGAAGGTTGCGCTGAACTTTCTGATGAGATGATTGAGACTGGGACTTATGTTTAGAAGATGAAGACTCTCTCGAATGATGACTTCTTTCTCAGCTGTCTTCTCTCTATCGACGCCTACCCAATTTTGGACCGCGATTAGATCTGTACCATGTTGAGGAGCCCCTCAAGCGATCAAAGGCATGAGATTGAGACATAACACCTACAAACCAAACAAGAGTGTATAAGTGACCATTAAACAAAAGATAGACGAAAATTATGGAGTGAAATGCGCATGATTATGAGTGTCCTTGTGTCCCCTCGAGGGACCAGTTGCTGGAACCTTTCTCATAGGAGTGTTCTCCCCTTTGCTAGTGAGAGGAATGTCGCCACCACTCTTGGTAGGAGATTGAGCCCCATAATACTGAGTTTGGGGAAGTCATAAGTCATGATATCATCAGGGATCGGGAGATTCGAGAACCCTTCCATTGAGATTTCTAAATATTGAGAGGAAGACTCTTCTTCAATAGAGGTGATAATAAACTCGGGCTCTTTAGCGGTATTTCCCCTATGGAGTTTATATGTGAACATTTTTCCTCTCCTTGTTGGCATGTGAGATAGTGCGCTTTGTGATGGTTCGACCATAGACGCATTGCCCGGACCTGAATCAGCATCGCCAGGCTTGTTGGTTTCGACACCTCTAATTTCGCCCTCTTCGGCGTCATCTTGAGTCCCCTCGACTGGGGCATGATAGGGCTATTAGCTTCGCCTTCTTGTTCCGCCACTTTTCTTGGTGGTGCAGAGCTTGTTGGAAGCCCGATGCTACGACCTTCTTCTAACAGCCCAAATAGAGATAACCATTCATCGGTTACAAGGGATCTGATGTCCCTATACTCAACTAGGGTGGCATGAATTGCAAAAACCGCCCTTGAGAAACTATCACCTTCTGAACGTGGATGAACACCTGTAAATTTTCAAAGTGTTAGTTAGTTTAGGATATGACTTGGACTAAAGAATTTGAGAATTAAGTGAAGACAACACTTACGTCCTTCCAACCATCGCCTCGCGAAGCTAGGTAGACAACGAACGTAAAACCATTCGTGTTTAAAGATGTCGAGCTTGTTTCAAGCACTAGTTAGAACTTGACAGTTGGATGAAGGCTTGAGGAAAGTGTAAGAAAGGCTTCATGTCTGTCGTTTAAAATTGTAAATAAACCTGATGTCCTCAGAAGATGGCGGACGGAACAGAACATCCATAACTAGCAAGAAAGTGCCATGAAGAAAATCATAGCTATTCAGATGCAGCTGAGCAGGAGCTATTCCTAAATAATTTAGCATTTCTCGAATGAAAGAATTAAAAGCGGCACGCATCCGGCCCAACACATAAATTTATTGCATGCCGTATATCCCTCTAGGAGCAAATAAACCCTATCATTCATTAAAGGGACTAGAACGTCTCCAAACAGAATCCCATGTTTAGAGCATAGTCTGCAAAGAGCGGCCTCGCCAATTCTGGAGGCTTGGGAATCCACCGGGTTATCCAGAAATACAGCACCTTCTACAACGTCCGAGGCATGACTTATATCTTCCGTCAAAAGGACTGGAACATCAGAGAAAATGTTGGTCAACGGGCCGAAAACCTCCGGTTGCTCAATTTGACGATCAAGGAAATGTTTACTGGAAGCCACTGCAGAACTTAACTCGACTCTGGGGTTGTTAAGTTGTGAAGGTTGTCCAGAAGGCATTGTAGTTAAATGCTTTGAATGTTTGGAGCCCATATCAACTAAACTCAGTAGATAATCGAGATTCGAAAATTTTACCTGTCCCCTCCTACTAAGTGTAAACTAGTGTGGTGTGGTGTTGTGAAGTGCAACAATAAAAAGTTCAAAATTAAAAGCAAAAGTAAGTGACAAGACTTTGGATTCCGACCAAAGTGACCGTCATCGCTGACCATCTCAACTGGTGTTTTGGTTGATCGGTTGTGTAATCTTTAGGATCGACCATTGGCATATCGAAGTGTGAAGTCCATTATTAAAGTCCATATGTTAAGTTTTAGTTCATATTCTAAGTCCCAGGAGTTTGGTCGTTCAATTTCGAGTTCGATATTGAATATGCAAGTCCTGCTATTCATTATCATCATATGTTCAAGCTCATTGAGATGGGATTGGTTCTAATTGTTCATGCAAGTAAATATGGATTGGCTTTCAAGTTCAATTCAAAGCTTAGAATCAGCCAAGTATCAACAGCTGATCCCTTTATATAAAAATAGCTGATCCCTATTACAAAGCCTACAACCGATCCCTTTTATGAAGCAAAACAACCGGTCCCTCCATCCTTATACACAAAACCACTGATCCCTTTACTTAGCCGCATTCACACTCTTGCTATAGTAAATAGCCGATCCCTCTTTACTTCACGAATGACCGACCCCTCCACTTAGCAATGCAACCAACCTCTATGCCTAACCCAACATAACCGATCCCCTTTCGAACTTCAATACCGATACCTCTACTTCAATGTTATCGCACTCCCCTCAAAAATTCACTCTGAGCTCTCTTCTTCACCTACATTCCAACTGATCCCTCCATGCTTCACACACAATGCATGATCGATCCCTATACTTCCTTCATCCTTCACCCTTTTCTTTCTCCTCCTCTACTACTTTTCCGAACCCTACATCGGCCGTTGTCCAACTCATCTCCTCCTAATTTAACCCATGGTTAACGTAAACGAAACCATTATCTCGTCACAAATCAAAGTCATATGCAAACTAAAAACACAACTATGTATCTTTGTTGGTGATGATAAATGAGGAGAACAACAACGATGGTGAATGGTTTAGAGATGATCGAGATTAAAGGGAAGAGGGTTCAGATTTATAGGAGTATGTTGGATGGTGATGGATTTCGATTCAAACTCAAGGAAGCAAATTAGAGGGGGAGAGTTCCGAACCGAGCTTGAAGGAAATGAAAGCAAAATGAAATAAAGTAAAGGTAGGGTTAAGGAAAGGAGAGTGTTGGCTTATATATGAAGGTTGAGGATTCGGCTTGCCTTTTAATTATCCACGAAGCCAAAAGAGTTGAGTTCCCAACATGAGGAGGGATCGGGTACGACCCCTTGACTTGGGGATCCATCTGATCCCTATCAACACTAAAAAAAGAGGGAATGAAAGAAAGAAGGAGGGGGATCGGTTAAAAGAATGCTGATCCCTATATACATAAAAATATAAGAAAAAAGGAGAAAGAGAGAGAGAAAAAAAAGGGTCGGTCAAGAATCCTATGTGCATGCAAGCATATACATAAAAATTATAAAAATAAATATACGATGCAATGGAATTGCATATAATTCAATTAAAATTGGTGACAACCTGTGAGCATGCAAACGCATCCCGGAGATAATGACAAGAACGTGTACTTGAACGTGCACGTGTATATTATGAAAGTTCAATTTTTGAAATCGATAGAAACCGAATTCAAACCTGAAGCTTTCAAGGTCGAGATTGGTTCAAATAGCCAAAGCTTACTAGTGTCATAGAAATGGACATAGATATCAACTGATGGAATATAATCCTGATTTTATGCTATTGGAAATCGACCAAGTGCCATGACGATCAAACAAAGATACGACACTTTGGGAAAATAGTTTGACGGAAGGATAGTGACTATTTAGAAAACTAGATGGATTTCATTCCGATGACTCTAACTTCCTTCGATTCAAAGCACGTCATATTCAGCACATGATGTACTTTGGAGGGCAAGTGTTATCTGGAATTTTAACCTGGCCATATTCAAACTGATTGGAAAAGTTAGATTCGACTGTCGTCAAGTCTAGTAATTCCAAAGCGATGACTATAAGGCTCAGAAGTCAAGTACAGATGACAATATGAAGTCGTGATGGAACAGGATAGAGAGATATGCAATGCAGAATGTTCATAGTATGGAATATAGTTTAACATAAGAAAGGGACCAGCTATAATCCCTCTCAATCATAGGGATTGGCATATTTCAGCTAAGGAAGTGCAAGTCAGTGGGAAACAATCAATATCTCAAAATCCATAAGTCCAATGCATATGAAATTTTGTGAGCAAGATGTGGGGACCGTAGTGAGCTTATCCTAGGGATCGCACCTCAAAAGGATGAAGCAAGAGGGATCGACCCTCTTCCCTCAATAGGGGTCGGCTAGAATCAGGTAACAACTCACATTACAATAAAGATCGAGCAATAACTCAAATTCTACTAATCCAATTGGCATGAAACTTGGAGGCTAAGCATATTATAACATGGTAAGCTCCCATAGGGATCGCACCCCTAAATTCCTCCAAAATAAGGATTGACATCGATCCTTATTCCTTAGGATTTGGGCCATGCGGTCCCACTTATGGGTCCATATGGTTTTGCAGATCCTTCTGTCGAATTTTCAAGGAGATATTTCACCGTCTTTCTCTGTAAATACAGGCTTGGTTGTTCAATATCGAGACCTTTACACTGCTAGTTGCTTTGTACTCTATTGTAACTAAGGATTTTCATCCGATTCCTATTGTAATCAGTTTACAAAGTGATTAGTAAAGCTATCTATTCAATGTGGATGTAGGCAAACAACGCCAAACCACTATAAATCGTTGTGTTCTTGTTATTGCTTTGATTTTCCGTCATTTAGTTGTTTGTTTCCTTTGTTTTCATTCTATATTCTTCATTTATTTCTCTACAAAACTTTTATTACGTGTTTGTGCCAATTTTTGATGCAGACAGGTATTGCTTGGAAATATTCATAAGAATAAATATTTCAAACATAATTATTAAGAAAAATACATTTTCTTTGGATAGTTCGAGGGAATACATCTCGATTTGTTTTATGGTAATATGAATAATCTTCTAAATGACGATCGGATGTTTCTTAGGTGAACGTTGTAGTGCACTTAGTAAATTATTCTATTTATCATTGTGCGATCGAAATGAGTTCGAATCCGAACGAACCCAGTGTGAGTATTAGTGAATAAATTGTTGAAGTTATTATATATATAAAAATATATGTAGTATGATTTCAAAAAGGCATTTTGAAATAAAAAATATCGAGCATTTAGTTCTCAAGTTTCCTAAAAGGAAATTGACTTAAAATAATAAATATTTTTATAAGAGAATGTTTTGATAAATGAAATTTGTAAACTCTTGGATAGAAAATAGATAATATAACTTAAGTTTTTAAATGGGTTAAATTGGATATGAAGGTTTTAATAAGCATTGATTTATTAAAACCATAGTTTTTATATAAACAACTAAGATGTGTAAACTATTGGATGTTATTAGGCCAACCCGTAAACATCTTTCCTTAGAACACTCTAAGGTAAAAAGGTCGAAGTAATCGACTCAGTTTAAGACCCTTATTATGTTTAGGCCTCCATTTGAATTTTGAAAATTATAAATAAATCATAAATTAATAAAGTTAAAATTGAAATTTTTTATACACTATTAGGATGTAGAAGAGTATTATACAAGCAAATAAAAATGATGTAAGCTTTAAATTTAATATTTTATAAAGATGTGTCTTTATAAATGATTATAGACTTAAGTGAAAATTTATGAAGTAATTCATAAATGATTTTTGTATTGAATGAGATACTATAAATGAAATGAAGGTGATTTAGAAAGATATTGGTGTAATTAACAAACCAATCTGATTATGAACGTAAGTTATGCATAGATCATTTTACTCGCATGGTTATTGATCTATGATTCAAATACATAACCTCGGGTGATTCACACCAGTCTAAAAAAAGATTTCTCACTTGATTCTTATCAGCGAATACTTGATTCAGATTCTCGATATGATACTGAGGTTTTCTATCATAGTATATGGCTATGTAAGGAGAACAGAGGTTTCTAATCAAGAAACCCGATCGGTGTCCGCACTAGGGAGGTTGAGTGAGCGACACCATTTAGGAAGTAAAGTTTATGTATCCAAGCAGGTAGTCGGATCGAAAATTGTGTACGGATGATTTATGTACATCATACAGGCTTAAGTATACTTATATGCTTTATTGTATGGCTTAGGAAAGTTTAAAGAGTGATTTTTAATTTTCTTTGAGGGAGCTCAAATAATCTTCTAAGCAATAATCAAAGGTTCATGAGCATAATAGTACGCTTAGGAAATTATCTATATCCTTGGACGATCGAGAAAGTTGTGAACCTAAAAGAAAAATTCTAAATCTGTTTTGTTGGTCATTTAACATTTTAAATGATGTTAAGTGTTGGTTTATTCCTTTATGGAATTTGATTTGATCGATTATGTGATTTTATAGACTATGGTTTATAAAGTTGTTGTTTATTAGGACTTAAATCCCGGTGCTTTTGAAAAAGTGAAATCGAAAGAGTTTTTGAAAGAAATTATAATACTATCATTTTAAAAACACTTTGATGAAGTATTATTATTTCAGGATATTTTTAAAAAGTTTTCGTGAAGTCGTTTTTCAAATATTTTTGGTTGTGTCTAAAGTTGGGCAATTGGGAATTTTATGATTTGAAAGACTATTCTGGTATATTTTTTTACTCTAGTAATTGTTTTAGGTGGAATCGAATTACCACCAGATGCTCCATATTGTTTTGATTCTAGGGCTATTCCATGCTTCGGTAGGAGGAGCCCCCTCCTCGTCATAATTGATTTTGGTTTTGATATATTTCTATTTGGAGGAATTTGAAAATATATTTTGACTATAAAAACCCGAGCGTTTAGTTCTAAATTTATCTTTTGAAAAGATTTGATCCGTATTATTTTATTACAGAGTATTCTCTATACTTTTATTGCATATGATTGTTATATTGCTTTAAGGTACATGTGGTTTTCTATCACACTAGAGTCACATGTAGATTTATATCAGGCCAGTTTTGATACGTGGAGTTGCAACATTATTATTAGTTGCATCATATTGCCTTGTTGCATATAGATGTTATATTTTTTATGTTGTTTGTGCTTATGATAGAAAAAGCTAGTGTATTGCTCTTTTGTCGGCATGATTCTCTTTTGAATTATGTAAGTACTAGATATGTACATGGAAGCAAGAGGTTGCTATTTGTTGTCTTGCGCACCTGCATTTGCATCGAGATAGAAAGTTGCTTGCTAAAAATCAAATGCAAAAGAGGTATGTAGTAGATTTAGAAATTGGTAATTGATTGATGATTTTATACCCCAGTTATGGAAGACCACTTTTGTGCTTTTGTTTTCTTTTGGGCCAGTTGTGGCGAGCTGTAGTTTTTCCAAAACAGCCGCGAAAAGGAGGTGTTGCCGAAATTTTCCATAACATAAGGGACTTTAAAGGTCTAATAACTCATTTTAATTAAGAAGTTTTTAAAGCTAAAGGGTGAGAGAACATTTTCTTCCTTTGGGAATTTCAGGGACGAAATTCTTTTAAGGGGCGAAGAATGTAACATCCCAGAAAAATATAAATTACTTTTATTCGAATATAGGATTATTTAAATATTTGAATTATGAATGAAATATTAATTAAATGGATATTAGCCTTATTTAACTCATTTTAATTAATAAATAATAATGGTGAATCCATTTTGTAAATTTATTTACAATAAGAAATAGTTCGAATATATAATAAGGAAATCAATTGTTAATAAAATGACTTAGTTTTTATTGATGTATTTTTAAATGAATTTGTAGGATTTTTCCATAATTTTTAATTTGGAAAATGTTAAATTATCTTTTGATGTATTTTAAGGCAAACAATGGTAGTTTTGAAACTTTACAGAATAAGATAACCAGTGTATTTTATTATTAGTTTTTGATCTTACCGCATTTTTGTGCGCGATCATATTTTTGTTTTTTCATTCGCGTTTCGTACACGAATGAAATGCTGTGTAGCGAGATGCTAGAAATATTTGAATAAATCAATCCCATACTTGGAGTGTCCAACATACTTTAACTTTTCTTGTTTCCCTCTTTACTTCTCACTCTCCCTCTATTTACGGTAAATGAAATTAAACACCTACAAACAAAAATCAAAATAAAAAAATTTACTCAATGAAAAATTAAAAAGGTGGATTCTTTGAGTTTATGGTGTTGAGATTTACAAATCCACATAAGATTTAGGGAGTGTGGTCATGTTTGGGGTGATGGACGTGGATAGGTAGTGAACTAGGGTTCCATCTAGTCGAAGATCTGAGTGATGATTGGTGAATTAGAGATCACCATTACAATCTCCTTGTCGAAGAGCACTTCCCCACGTGATTTCAGCAACTCCGGCCACCCGAGGCAAAAATGCATCACTTGGAAGCATGCTTGGTGGACTATCAGGTCGTGATCTTCATTGGTTGACCTAGTTTCCATTCGTGCTGACCATGGCGAAGAGATTTCGATAAGGAGCATGTTGGAAGCAGCAGTTCGTCGAATCATCGAGTACCGGAGGAGATATTAGTGGTTGAAGGATCGGCTAATGGGTATCATGGTGTACTGGTATCAGTGTGTGCACATTTGCAAAATTGGGGAAGAAAATGTTTATAAGGGTAATCAATATTTTAATTAAGTGTTAAAGTAAATTTAATTAATTAAATCGAATTCTTATAAATTCAGTAACTATTGCATACGAGGTCAAATTTGGAAGCGGTCTTTTGCATTGGACCCGTATCGATGTTATCTACGCATTGGAGTTGGATTCGTTGAAGTTAAAGGTAGTAGAATTTTGAGCTAAAATTGAACGCCGTTTGATTTTAGATCGAACCGAAACATGAAAGCGTCAACCAGAATTTTGGTAAGTTTACTCACTTCTAAATAAACTATATAATATATGTGTTGCTATAGGTTATTGTTGAATGCTTTGATGATAGTTGATAGTTTTAATGATGTATAAATTAATGATAAAATTATAGTGATTTAGTTTAATTACATTTAACATAGTTAAATTAGTTATATTTCGTTTGTGATATCTATTTAGCAGGATTAAACACCGCTCTGCTATAAATAAATTGAATAGATTATTTTAGACATCTATCGAGTAGAATAAATCATTGTTCTATGCTTGCAAAGTAAAAATATTATTTTGAAGTTAATTAGTATATCGATTAATTAATAAATGATATGTTATCTATTGATTGCTGATTGTTAATAATAATATCTTTATTATTATTATTTGATTGTTTAGTTGGATTTGAATTCCCGCTTGAAAAAGCGGATTGTACAGATAATCATTGTTTTGTGGGGACTTTTGTAGAGATACCCTAAGGTGTTTCTCGCTATTATTAATTTACTATTCTATGCATCTTACTTATATTCTTATGTTGCTTATATTGATGTTTGGTTGAAGTATTTATGACCTAGTATTTGATTTGTGTATGTGGTAGCAATTATCACTATACTAATACTTATGAAATATCATCTGCTTAAACCTCCATGTGTGTTGAGCTTATGCTTGTATTTTACAAAATAAATGTTTGGCTATGTTTTTGCCCTTTTAAAGTTGTTTAAACTATATTTTCAAGTATTTTTGAGAATTTTAAAATAAAGGGTAAGTGTTGTTTAAAATTTATAAAAGGATTTATGAATTGAATTAATTATCATTTGGGATAATTAATGTTGTTTTAAACATATAAAAAGGTTTTAAATTGGATTAATTATCTTTTGAGATAATAAATGTTATTTTAAATTTATAAAAGACTATAAATTGGATTAATTATCTTTCGGGAGAGTTAATGTCATTTTAAATTTATTAAAAGATTATAAATTTGATTAATTATCTTTCGGGACAATTAATGTTGTTTAAAATTTATAAGAAGATTTTAAATTGGATTAATTATCTTTTAGGATAATTAATGTTTTTTTAATTTATAAAAAGATTATAAATTCGATTAATTATCTTTTGGGATAATTAATGTTGGTTTTAATTTATAAAAGATTATAAATTGATTTATTTTCTTTTAGAATAATTAATATGGTTTTAATTTATAAAAGAGTTATAACAATTATGTTTCGGGATGGTTAACATTGTTTATATTTATAAATGTATTCTAAATTGATTTATCTTCTTTCGAGATAATAAAATGTTGTTTGAACCGTAGTTTGGAGCAATTTTGATTTACAAAATAAGTTTAGAAGTTATGGTCTATATACCGATAGTCGCTATGGACGTAGTTCGAAGATATTTGGTTTTCGTAAAGTATAAAAGTTTATTTACTTTAAATATTTTGTTAATTCTTTGCAAATGGGTTTATAAAGATTATATAAATATTTATAAGGAACTTGGGGTTTTATATATATTTTAATTTATTATTTTATCCTAAAATAAAAGGTTATTTTGAGATATAAATAATAAATTGTTTTAATCAATCATTTTAATAACGATGTTTAAAGTTAATTAATAACTTTAATAAAACTGTTTATACTTAATATTTGTGACATGAAAACAAAGCACAAGTTCGGTTTTTAAAAGTTTGATTCGGTTATGGAAAGTATAAGAAATTAAATTTTCATAAACGACATCACTTTTATGGAAAGGATTTAGGCATATACTTGACATTAAGCATCAAGGTATGGAACCCGTCTCTATCTCGAAAGATAAGAATGTACGTCGAGACAAGGTCTGAGAGGCAACGTTGCCCTAACTTGTTCGCTTCATTGTTAAGAGGGATAGTACATGTTTGAAATTGGCGAGTGGTGATAAGGGTATAAGATGTAATTTCCATATACGATCGTTTTATTACCCACGATATTTGATTTATTAACTATCGATTATGCTATCTTCTTTATGTTCATCGATTTAAGACGATTTGTGCTCATTTTGAGCGTTGATATCCATTGTCGGAAATGACTAAATCCAAAGCATGAGTGGAAGCCAAGCTATGTGGGGTTGCTCCTATTAGGGTATCTTCACATGTACTCTAGATTGGATTCAGTGGTATGCGTGTGGAGATGTGAAATACTCGGATTCTCGGGAAGGTTTGCTCGGACACGTTCGAGAGAGTCACAGATTAAATGACCCTCTCAAGTATATTTTCTAGAGGTATACTTTCGGTAAGGGGGTGCACCCTCCTAGTCATTGTTGGAAAATTTCCTTCTCCTTGTTTTTGATTCAAACATTTGAATTGTTTTCTTAATTACATCGAGAAGTGCCTGGATCTCTTCTCGATATTTAATTATTTATGTCCATTCTTTAATTTGTATTTTGATCCTGTTTATACCCATTCTTTCAAGTTTGGGTTTTGTTCTAATTTGTTTCCATTCTTTCATGTATGGATGTTGTTCTTGTGAGGTAAAAACCTGTTTTGTGTTTAACGGCGTGGTCTCATAGAATTGTTATATATTCACCATATTTCTTGAGTTTTCTCATATTGGTTTTCTAGACTGATCCGAGTGTTATTTTATTTTAATGCTCGGTTCAGATCGATTTTTTCTAGGTTGTCGTTGATTGGACATCGAGTTCATGGACTGGAGCTGGATGTTCACCTACCGTAATATTTTTATGTTTCGCTGTATTATTATATATATCCATCAGAAATTTGAAGGTTAGGAAGTTATAACTGTCCAGGCTGATGGAGTTGGTATTTAACTCTAATATACCTTGCATCTTGGAGTGACAGCTTTTACTGTCTTTCTTATATTATATGCTGTTGTTCCATTGTGAGATTCTATTTCCCTGTTCTTATTCTTTTTCTTTTTATTTACCCTAATAGTTTGCCTTTCTAGCACTTGGATGCTTGACATTTGAATATAGTGGACGTATTATGTGCCAACTTTTAAGGGTCAAAATGGCGGGTTGTTACATTCGAGATCTGTTTGAGATGCTCGAACACATGTTTTTGTTCGTGATCTGTTCTGGATATGGGAATCCATGTGTGATTCCAAGGTCTGTTTAGAAATGAGAATCCATATGTGGCTTCAAGGTCTATTCGAGTTAGGGGCTCATGTGTCAAGATCTATTTGAGTGGTGACTCATGTGCTGGAGTTCCAGATGTAGCCTCACCAGCGGTGAAGACTAAAACCAGACATAGAAGACATAATCAGTAGGGTTGGCAAACCATAGGGTGCATGCAACTTCATTTTAGAGATACTTATATGGATATGCATGTGGGGGCGATGCATCTGGTCTTAGCAAGACCAGCTATGTTTTCCCTATGGTACATTCACTAGAGATGTACGATGCTTTAGAAGGATATCTCTAATCCTTGTGCAGAAGGATTGTTCTCGATTTACTGAGGGCACCTCCGTGGAAATCCTATATATTTAGCAAATGTGCCATAACGGTTGTGATTGTATACCTATTATTGTTGTGATGTACACTGACATGCATCATAGCTACTTGATTGTCTATATTTCACACCTTAGACATTATAATAGTATCACTAGATTTTCTAATAGAAATAATTCGGTTATTGTAAGGTAAAAAATCGTCTGTGTTTATTTGTGGCATGATCTTATGAGATACCTTTATTTTTGATGGTTTTAATAAACATTAATAATCCATATGATTTCAGTTTCTCATGCTGGTTTACCAGACCGACCCGGTTGTTATTTTCTTATAATGCTCGAGTCAGCCCATGTATACTTCCAGTTTAGCTATGGTTCATTTGAGTTCTTAGAGAGAAGCTGGATGATTTCTTACTGTATTTATTTTCTGCTGCATTACTTGTTTTGTATTTATCAACGTTTGTGTGGAAAAGCTGTTATAACTATCCAGACCGATGATAGGTTAGTTTTCTCTGATTGATGTGTGTGTGTGTATATATATATCAAAGTTTTCTTTTTGGGAAAGACCTTTTGAGTTATATATTATCATTCTGCATGTGAGATTCTGATATTGTGTTCTTCTTTCTTGTTTTGTTTCATTTTCATTTTCTTTTCCTTAACATTCTGTCTTTCCAGCACTTGGGTGCTCGACGCATGAATACCGTGGATGTATTAGTGTCGACATTCAGGGTTCGAAAATGCTGACCGTTACATTCGGGGAATAACACTTCATTTTGGCATGATTGTTGGATAAATGTTATTCCCCTTAAAGTAGATTTTCGTGAATTGTATGAAATTTGTAATTTTAAAAATGCATTGATATTTGAAATATATAGACCCAATATGAGTTTTCCATGGGAATTTAGTTTTAATCATTTGCTAGAGGGAATCAGTTTATCTCAATTTGCCTTATTATGTGCTAAGCTAGAATTGTACAATATTGGTAATGAAAAAAGCTTTAAACTATGGTGTTGGGATAAAATTAAAATTTATACATCTCGTTCATTTTATAAATTTATCAAATTTTTAGGAGAAAAATATAATATTTTTAAATACCTTTGGAAAGTTAATGCTCCACCAAAAGCTGAAGTATATATGTGGTTAATCAAACATGGAAAATTAAATACTATTGAAATGCTAAAAAAGAATAATATATTTAATGATAATAATTTTTTTTCCATATTAATAGCTTAGAGAACATAAATCATTTATATTTCAAACGTAATAATACTTGGTTTATTGTCTTAATTTTTTTAATATATTTGATTCCAATATAACAAATAAGAACATTAATTGTGAAGTATATTTTTTCGAGTAAAAATTAATTGTGGAATATATTGGCATAGTTTTAGATTTTACTATAAAGGAATCAATAGATTTTTACTAGATACTATTTTCCTAATTACGTGTTGGTATATTTTGTTTGTTAGAAACCAAAGAGTGTTTAATAATTTTAATATTTCTTAGAAAATTTAATATATATAATTAGTTTATTTTGTTTTATATTGGTTTCTAACTCTAGCTATAAATTAAATAAGTATGATATATTCAAAGAATTCCCTAAAAAAGTAGAATTTTGTACTGAACTTCTAAAGGAGAATATTATTCTAAATAATAGGAATTGTAATAGTTTATCATTAGACATTTTGCCTTCTAACATCTATGAGAATATGTTGTTGATAGAAAATTAGTCATGATTTAGAAGTATCATTATATTTTTAATAATTTCTTACTTATAAGCTTTATAGGTAATTAGATGTTATTATGGCCTTTACTACTTCTTATTTAGCATATTCACTTCATTGTTTTTTTTATTGCATATATATGTATATAATATATATATATATATATATATTTATATACATACATATATGTATGTATGTATGGCTCTCACTCTTTTTGTTTAATTTTTTGCGGTTATAGAGATGTTCGTAGTCAGGATGGATTCAGCTGATTTGTAGAGATGATCTTTCATCTTCTTTTGTGGGTTTTTGTTGTTTATTTTTATGGACTTTAGTTTTTTAAGTTTGGGGGTCTTTTTATTTCTTTATATATTGTATAGGGTGGGTATCTCTACCTGTTAGACAAGTTGACTGTTATTTTTAAGTGTAGAATAAAATACATGAGTGCTCTCCACTTTAAAAGGAGGATCACTCATTTTTCTCAAATAATAATAATAATAAACTATAAAATATTTTGACAACTTTACATCTAAAATATTTTATTTGTGGTACCTATAATTTATGGTAGAAATGGAATCTACAGAACAAGAAAAGGTTAGCTTATAACTTCAGTACAAAAATAAAACACTTAGGACTTGTTTTATAACTTTAGTACAATATCAATTCTATGATAAATGTTCTTTGTATTGGATTTTTTTATTAGAAACATTCTTAAAAATCAGATCCAAAAACTAATCACACTAAAAGAGATAACACACTGCCTTGGTTTTTAGCTAGATTTCAAATCTACATTCTTCAAGATGGGTATATATGCTTTGAAATGAAATGTTTGTTATATATTATTGGTTTCATAAATTTAATTCTTATAGCTTACATATCTAGCTATATTTTACACTGCTTATGTGACCAAGTACTGAATATGGTAGCTATTATCATGTCAAATATCTAAAACATAATGAATTTCAAGTCCTCAGTTGAAAATATTGTTATTCATGCTAATCATTGATTTTGTTGTATGTGTATGCAGACAACCTTGTTTGGATCTATAGATTGTTTTGTAAAGAAATACATTTCCAATAAAATTGTCCATAGCTCTATTATAAGCACATCTTTGGAAATGTTATTGGATTCACTAATATTGCTAAAAGGTGCGTTTTAATACCTAACAGGTGTGTATGTTATGTGACGTACACACCCTATAAGTTATAAAGAAGTAAATATCTCGATTTTTTACCCGTGCATGTGTTTGTGACTGTTATATTGTGATTCCAATCACATTTCGATCATGTATATCTATTTCTTGCGTTTGGGATTTTTTCCATTGCTAGCCATGCAAAGGGGACCATGGCAAGTTTTTTTAGAAATTTGACACTTAGAATGTTTTTGATAAGAGATCTTTAACTAAAAGTTTTTTCTAACGTAGATACTTATTTTTCCAATTTTATCCATATTCATATTTATATTCATTTCTAATGTAGATATTCATTTCATTTGTAGGTGAGAGAAAGAAAGGTTTGGGGTATTTCTTCTTTTTAATGCAAACAACTAGCTACTTGTTTTTGGTGTAATATTAGCTACTATTTTGCGGTTTGTGCTTACATATACAACAAAATATTATGTAGTTAAAACTGTATAATGTTATGTGAATGAATACTTGTGTTTAATACAATGTGTTATATCTTTATGTTTAATACTTGCTATGATTTTTTATTATTTAAATGATTTTATGTTTTAGAAATAACGCGACATTTTGACATATATTGACTATCGTGTTTTATAGGGATGTAGCAAATTTTAAAAATGTAATAAATAAGCCATATCACTTAGAAAACACTATAGAAAGCTTATAAAAAAACCATTATCGAAAGTAAAAATATTTATAGCGCTTTACTGTGTTAAAAAAGTTCAGCATCCATTATAACATGTCAATATATAGCGTTTATTAAACCACTATAAAAACTTACAATAAAGGACAAAAAGCTTTATTGAAAGTTAACCTTTTATAGTGGTCTATTTTATGCTATAAATGAGCCATTATTTTTTATAACGTGTCGATATACAACATTTTCTAAACCGCTATTGTAACGACTACGCTACACCACCAACAACCAATGTAATTATACAGTGCACTACCACGGTGCCCGGCCGATGTAGGATGATTTCCAAGGGTTGAAAATAATTAAAACATCACAGAGCATGTCATAAAACATCACAAAAACTGTCGTTTATCTCACATCACACTGAATAAAATATAATAATCATCAAAGATATAAAACAGGAGCAACAATAATAAGTGAACCAAATATACAGAGTTATACAATATAGTAATAGAGTTTATACAAATGAGAATAAACTCAAATAAAACTGTCTCGATAGTAAAGCAAACACCGCCTAGGCTCTATAGTGTTGCATAGGGGAATAAGCAATAGAATATCCATATACAATACAAGAAAGCTCCATTATGCTCATCCTCTACACTGCCACCGTGTACCACCTAGACCTGCTATCTAGTCTACTCATTTAACGGTACCCAAGAAATAAGAAACAATGCATAAGACTGCGAGTCAGATAACAGTCAGGTGTGAGCGATAAATGATTCTCAAAATACTATACAAGTCGATATAGTAAGGAACAAGGGTATATGAATCATACTTGACCTATCCCTGCAACCAAAAAGTTAGCACTTAACGAACATAATATGCTACTCTACAAACATCATAAAGGTGTACTACAACCTAAGTACAATGATAAGCATCCAGATATCCCTATCCACAATACCTATCTCAAATGACATCCCTAAAGTGATAGACTATGGGAGAAAGTGGCCAAAACGAATATAACATCCATCAAACAGTCATCATTTTCACTCAATGTGCCATGGATATATGATAACTCGTATGACCATTCCTCTGTCAGGGATTGATGGAAAATCCAGGCACTCGAAGCTAACACTAGAGCCATTCCACAAGTCCAGAGTACACTAATCCATTCCACTGACCTGGGGTAATCATTTTAAGTACCCAATGAGTGTCCTTACAATAACCTAACTTTTGAGTACATCAAAAAAACACTTTAAGTATCAACGATCCCTTAGCATGCATATTCGAGCCCTTTCCTTGCTCCATCTAGTTTCATTATCCTAAAAGAACAATTCCACGTTCTTTCTTCACGATAGGAACATTAAGCAGCCTATTCACGTGGTACCCTTCCTAGAACTCCCCCTTTGTGGACTCATTCTCATGACTTCTTTCAAAATCGAGCCACAATCTACATTGGAACCAAACTCAATTCATCATCGAGTTACCATCATTGAAGTCTCGAAGCTATCATCTTTCATCGTGCTACTTCATCGTCATCAAACCTCATGCGAACAAACAAACACCTTCGGCATGACTTGCAGAGCCCCCACATTTCCTTCTGAAAATTCTGCAGACTACATCTCCTTAATTTCATGTCGGTGCCGACCAAAAGAGGTCGGTAATGCAATGAATCTCTTCATTTTTACTTAGCCAAAATTTGGCTAAGTAATTTCCTCCCCGACCACTTCTTCTCTGCATACCTAGAACTCCATGCTTCATTCCTTAAGCTGCAAGCTTCACCAAGGTGCTAGAAAAACAACTCAATACCGACCACTATACCTAGCTAATTTTTCAACTTCGAACTTCTGGACCTCTTCCTACCTTCTACTTGATGTCTTCCCTGAAGTTTTGTAGCCTTAGTCCCCAAGTTTTTCCCCACGTCCGAGTATACCTACAACAACTCCACCTAACAATTGTCTCATCACCGACCACTCCGATTTGACTACGACCAGAATCGTAGGCTCCTCCCTTGCTTCAGATCCCCTCCTCTAAGTTTCATCCCATTTCGACTGCTTTTGCCTTCATTTTACCTAAATCAACAATCATTTTCCTAACTTCACTAAAACACTAGAAAAATGTATTAGAATAATTCATCCAAGCATACATGTCATTCATACACATTCAGGAAACATATACAAGCAATTCAAACAAGATTAACATACAAATTCTAGTCTAGATCTAACTTTTTACTAACATGACAATATGGTTGAAAAGAGGTTATAAACCATTTAAAATCAAATCCAGTCTTTTTTAATTTTGGCCATAATAATTTTTAAAGATGTAATTAAAGTTAGAAAATATATTACTATCAAAATAATGTTAAAACCACCTATTTCAACTATATGGACAAGCATAGACTGGTGAGAGATCAAGAATCACTCGGCTAATACCCAAAATGCCAACCTTTCTCCTTAAATTCGAAATAAACAGCAGTAATTCAGATCCCAAGGCAACAAAAATGATAGATCTACACTCTCCTTTGATAATTACCTTTCTAATAATGATTTATGCTTAGACTAGTAAGAAAAGTGAAGCTATTTTATGAAAATAAGGCTAATAGAGGTTGGGAATTGATTTGGGAAAGTAGGAAATGACATGGAGAAGTCTCATCATCCCCAATTTGGCACAATTCTTGATATTAGTTAGTGGGAAAAGCTTTGGACACAATTAGTTATCCAATATTCTATCCAGCAGCAGACAGAATTTGAAATGGTTGATCTCCTAAATCGTAAGTTTGTTTTCCAATTATGACCACTCTATAGAAAGATAAACGACAATCCTGACCTAGTGGAAGTGGTTTCGGACCCTAATTCAATCCCTATCAAATGTTATAGGCCTTGCAAGAATTTCTAAGCCTGAAATGTTCGATAAAATTCTAAAGATGGAAATTATCCCTATTAGTCACTACTCAAAGTTTTAGATCTCATATGAATTAAATAATAATATTTTACGATCCTTCAATACAAAAAATAAAAGTCGTTACACTCTACCTCCTTTGGGAATTTCTCCTTCCAAATCCGTAGACAATTTCATAGTCAACTATAGTTACCTCGCATGCCTAGTAATCATATGCAACCCTAATTATATCAAACAAATAGCCATGCAACCAATTGTATAGATGAACCGATCTTAGCATGCGAGATACTAAACTTATCAAAAGTGAAAGCAAATATGATAAACGGTAGGCCTTAATACGCAAAAAGCTTCGGATATGCTGCTCCTTGCTCTCCTCGGTTTCCTACATACAATTGCTTTCACTTTCGCCCCATTGAACCTTCACTACCTCCCTTCCTCCTAAGCTAATTCGTATCACATCCAACAATACGAATCCGCCTACGAGGTCTCGAAGCTTCTTGCTCAATGTTGATATCATCAAGTTGATCCAATGCAATCATCACGCCTGAGTCATGCACAAACTTTCGCAAGTGGGAGACGTGAAATACAGTATGCACGCCCACCATCTTCTAATGCAAGTTGACCATATATGCTCGGTTCCTAATCCTCCTTACTACTGGAAAAGGACCCAGGAATCTCGATGCCAACTTCCCTTTACTACCGAATAGAATAACATTCTTCGATGGAGAAATTTTCGCAAACACCGTATCACTGACAGGGAACTCTGAATCTCGACATCTCTTATCAACATAGCTCTTCTATCTATATAGAGCAGCTTTTATTCATTGTTGAATGATCTTAATCTTCTTCGAGGATTCTCTAATCATATCTATCTCAAGTGTCGGTGTCTCACCCGCTTCCCACCAACACAAAGGAGCATTGCACAATCGGCCATACAATGCTTCGTATGGTGCCATACCGATACTAAAATGATAGCTATTGTTGTATGTGAACTCCACTAAATGTAAGTGATCATCCCAAGAGCCTCCGAATTTAAGAATGCAAGCTCGCAAGACATCCTCCAATATACGATTTACCCTCTCGGTCTGTCCATCAGTTTGCAGGTGGTGAGCTGTACTATGATGCAGCTCATCCCCAAATGTCTCTTGTAAGCTCTTCCAAAACCCACTGGTGAATAAAGGGCCCCAGTCACTCACAATGCACTTCGGCACACTATGGAATCGCACTATACACTTCACATACAACTCGGCCAACTTGGATGCTGTTCTACTAGGCTTGATGGGTATGATTCGGGCACTCTTCATCAATCTAACGACTATGGACCAAATACTATCATACCCTCCTTTGGTCCTCGGTAATCTATTAATGAAATCCACCGAAACCTGTTCCCATTTCCACTCGGGAACTTTAAGCGGTTGCAGCAATCCAGTTGGCTTTTTCTGCTTTGCCTTCACCAACTAGTAATTCGTACACTTCGAGATGAAAGTCCCAACATCATTCTTCATCCCCTCCCAATAGTATATTGACTACATATCACGATACATCTTATTACCGCTAGGATGTATAGTTAATCTAAAGTGATGGCACTCTAATAGCACCTTATCTCGCAATCCATCAACATTGGGAACAAAACAATCTCCCATCCTTAAAGAGCCAACCCTCTCGATCAAGTCAGTACGACTTCATTTCTTCAGACTATACCGCTTCTTCCATTCTCGCCATGATCTCTGCTAGTCTAGCATTTTACCTCTGGCTAGTACCAATACGCTCAATCAATGCAGGTCTGAAAGTCAAACTCGCCAACATGTCTTGCTCTAACTCGTAGTAAGGTCTGAAGTCTTAGCCAGTAATATACTCCAACCGCTTCCACTCAAGGAACATCGCTCTCGAACTGGCATGTCTTCTACTCAGTGCATCAGCGACTGCATCTCCCTTGCCGAGCATGTAGGAAATGTCAAAATTGTAAATGACCAAGAATTCCAACCATCGCCTCCAGCGAAGGTTGAGATCTATTTGCAAGAAAAGGTACTTCAAGTATTTATGGTCTGCGAATAGCTCCAACCTTTCTCCTAATAGAAGTGCATCCAAATCTTCAAAATAGATACTATCGTTGTCAAATCCAAATCACGAGTCGGATACTTCTTCTTGTGCGGTTTCAGCTGCCGATTAGCATAGGCGACAACTTTTCTCCTCTACATCAACACTACACCTAGTCCAATTCCACCGGCCTCTGTGTATACTGTGAGCTCCTCAATCCCGTTTGGAATGGTCAATACTGGCGCACTCGTCAACCTCTCCTTCAGACTCATGAACTCATGCTCACACTTCGCGTCCCAAATAAAAGTCTGATTCTTCTTCCTCAAATTGGTCAATGGTGCTGCTACCTTCGAGAAGTCCTTGATAAAATGTCTATAACATCATGCCAATCCTAGGAATCTCCTCGCATCAATAGCATACTTAGATTGGTTCCAATTCTGAACCACTGCCACCTTGGCAGGATCTACTGCGAGGCCCTACTCAGAGATGACATGACCCAAGAATCTAACTTCCCTCCTCCAGAAATGACACTTCAAAAACTTCTCCCTCAACTTGTGCTTCCTCAAAACTTCAAGCACAATCCTAAAGTGCATCTTATGTTCCTCCTTCGTCCTAGAGTAGACTAGAATATCATCCACGAACACAAGCACAAACTTGTTCAACTGATCCCTGGAGATATGATTCGTATGATCAACAAATGCCATAACTTTAGTTGGCCTGAATGGCATAACCAACCACTCATAGAAACTATACGGCATACGAAATGTGATGATTGGTACACTTTCCTTACTATTCTTCGCTGGTGATATCACATCACAAGATCCAATTGAGTGAACGCTTCCACACCATGTAGCTGATTGAATAAGTAATTAATACATGGGAGCAGATTTGTTCTTCCACATCACCTTATTTAGCTCATGGTAATCTATGCACAATCCAAGGGAGCCGTCCGCCTTAGTGGTGAATACTATGGGTGCCCACTCAGATATGCTCCTATGAATGAACCCTTGCTTCATTAGGTTGTTCACTTGCACCTCCAATACCTTCTGCTCTCTGGGTTCCATGCACCATAAAGGCATGACTATTGGTCTAGCATCCTTCACTAAGCCTATGCGGAACTCAAGCTCTCGGTGTGGCGGTAATCCAGTCGCCTCCTCAAACACTTCCGGATACTCTCTAATGGTATGCACATATGACAACTCATCCTGTGGAACCTAGAGCGAATATAGAAGGCTAACCATAACCCCATCCTCCAATAGGGAACCAATCACTACCATATGCCCCTCCACAACCCCAATCATCACCAACAGCTTCTCAAAATCCACCACTACAACATACTTCCTCAGCCAGTACATTCCTAAGATAATCTTGAACCCAACGAAATATAAAACAAAGAAATCACAAATAAAAGAACATTCATGACTCAGTAAGACCAACCTTGACAAACAATACAAAGAGTGGTGGGGCCTCCAACTGGGTTTATCACTACTAAAGGTTGGTCAACTATTTCGAGTTTCAATCCTAATTTATCTACCATGTCACTAGATATAAAGGAATGTGAAGCCCTAGTATCGAACAAAACACTTATTAAAACGCTATAAGTAGAAAGCATACCTTGAACAGTGATACTCTTCCCCTTCCCTTCGCCGAGGAAGTACTCAACGAAGTTGGGACAACATCCAAAGCATATGCCATGACAACTTGCTTCTACTATGCTGGTTCTAGGCAATCCTTCTACATATGTTCGAACTTGTCACAGTTGTAGCACTACTTCTTTCCATCAGCTTTGTTGTCTCTAATCAAGCGACCCATGTCTTCACAGCCGTAATAGACAAGATTCCACTTAGCCTTCTTTTGAGCATTCTTTCCTTGAAACTGCTTTCTTTTATCATTCCATTTCTTCTTGTCCCCACCGTCCAATTGCAGTTTTGGCTCTTCCTTAACAGCGATAGCTGATTTAGACTTTGTCTATAAACTCTCATGGAGAAGAGCTTTCTTGATAAGTCTCTCAAATGGCTCATCCATGTGACTCACAAACTTCTCCTAAAAATAGTCATCCAAACCAATAAGAAACTTCTTATTCTTCCTTTAAGGAGTTTCGATGAATACATCCCATATTTCAGTCAGGCGTCGAACTCAGCAACATACTCGAAGACAGATATGTCTCCTTACTTCAAATCAGCAAACTTCCGGACAACATCGACTTGTGAGCAGTTGGGATAAACTTTTCCTCAAATCCGGTTTTGAACTAGTCCCAAGTAAACTAATTCTTAAGAGTAGCAACTCTATTAGTGTTCCACCAGTTCATAGCACTCCTATTAAACTATTAGGAAGCCAACCTCCTCTTCATCGCATCATCCAATTCGAGGTCATCAAAAATCCTCTTGTAGGTGTCCAACCAATCCTACACCTCAATAGCCGATTATGTTCCTTGAAATTATTTTCCAACAAGACTGGCAAAGTCCTTATTCAGCTTAGCAAAATTGACTTTGGGTGCCTGCACTTGAGCACCACCACCAACAACAACATTTAGAGCGACCGCTTGGGCATTTTGTAAGATGTTCACCACCACCGTATTTAACATCACCTGCAAGTCAGGGTTAGCAGCCCCCAAACCCACTCCTTCTTCAACTATAGAAATGGAGTTCCTTACAATGTTTCTTGTTTTCTTGCTCATTCTTGATCTTTCAACAACAATGATCAGTCTATCATAAAGAAAACTACATCCATGGTACTCGTGTATACATATGACTTATATACTATATACTACTATATAGTTTTGAAAATCAAAATATATAACAAGTGTGCTCTCTTTCATGTGTGTGTGTATATATACATACTCTCGATCCAGTCTTGGGTGATAACTCCTTCCTTGTCTCTACTGGACCATGGTATCAAATCGGGTTAATCGTGTAACCTAAGCTCTATTATGAAATGTAACAACTGCCCTACGCCATCAACACCCAAACTAACTATACAGTGCACTACTGTAGTGCCCGACCGATGTAGGACATTTGTCAAGGGTTGAAAAGTATTAAAACATCACAGATCCTATCGTATATATCGTTCGTATATATCATAACACATTGAGTAAAATATAATAATCATCACAAATATAAAATAGGAGAGACGGTAATAACTAGGTGAACTAAATATCAGAGTACATCCACAGAGTTATACAACATAGTAATAGAGTTTATACAAATGAGAATAGACTTAAATAAAACTATCCCAAAATTAAAGTAAACACTGCCTAGGCTACACAATGTTGCATAATGGAATACACAATAGAATATCCATATATAATATGAGAAAGCTTCATCCTGGTCATGCTATGCACTACTACTGTGTATCACCTAGAACTGCTATCCAGGCTTAGTTAAGAATACCCGAGATAATAAGAAGCAAATATAAAAATATCGAGTCAAACAATAGTCTGGTGTGAGCGATAAATGAATCTCAAAATACTATATAAGTCATTATAGTAAGGTACAAGGGTGTACGAATCATACCCGGCCTGTCCCCACAACCAAAGAGTTAGACATAATGAACATAATATGCTACTCTACAAACATCATAAAAGTGTACCGCAACCTAAGTACAATGACGGGCGTCCAAGTATCCCTATCCATAACACCTATCTCAAATGACATCCTTAGAGTGATAGACTACGGTGAAAGTAGCCAAAACAAACAAAGCATCCATCAAATAATCATCATTATCACTTAACGTGCCACAGATATATGACAACTCGTATGATCATATCTCTACCAGGGATTACTGGGAAATCCTGCTTTTAAATGTACTCGCTCGCAACTCGAAGCTGACACTGGACCCATTCCACCAGTCTAGGGTACACCGACCCATTGTACCGACCCTGGGTAGCCATTCAAAATATCCAACGAGCGTCCTCGTAATACCCCTGCTCTCGAGTACATCAGAAAACACTTCGAGTATCAACGATCCCTTAGCATGCGTATCTGAGTCCTTTCCTTACTCCATCTAGTTTCCATTATCCTAAAGGAACCATTCTACATTCCTTCTTTCCATGATAGGACCATTCAACGGCTTATTCATGTGTCACCCTTTCTAGAACCCGCCCAATATGGACAATCATTATTACGACTCCTTTCAAAATTGAGCCATCGTCATCAAAACCTAACTCCATTTACCATCGAGTTACCATCATTGAAGTCCCGAAGCTATCATCTTTCATCATGCTACTTCATCACCATCGAACCTGAAGCGAACAAACAAACACTTTCAGCACGACCTAAAAAGCCCCTAAATTCCCTTTTGGAACTTCCGGATAACCCACCCCCTTAATTTCATGTCGGTATCAACCAAAAGTGGTTAGTACCGATATGAATATCTTCATTTTTACTTAGTCAACATTTGGCTATGTAATTTCCTCCCCGACCATTTCTTCTTGGCATGCTTAGAACTCCATGTTTCATTCCCCAAGCTCCAAGCGTCACCCAGTTACTAGGAAAACAACTTGGTATCGATCAAAAGTGATCGGTGCGGATCGCTATAACTAGCTGATTTTTCAGCTTCGAACTTCTAGACCTCTTGTTAACTTCAATCTGAAGCCTTCACCAAAGTTTTGTTGATTAAGTCCCCAAGATTTGCCCATTGCTGAGTAAGTCTACAAAAACTCCACCCAGAATCACCTCATTACCGATCACTGCCAACCACTCTGATTTGATTCTGAACAGAATCATGGGCTTCTCCCTTGCTCTAGAGCCCATTCTCTAAGTTTCATCCAATTTCGACTGCTTTAACCTTCGATTTGCCCAAATCGACAATCTCTTTCCTAACTTCACTAAAACATTGTCAAACCATATCAACACAATTCATCCAAGCATACATATCATTCATACACATTCACCAACATACATAAGTAATTCAAACAAGATTAACACGTAAATTCTAGTCTAGATCTAACTTTTCACTAACACGACAATGTAGTTCAAAAGAGGTTATAAATCATTTAAAACCAAATCCATCTTTTTAAATTTTGACCAAAATCAATTTTAAAGATGTAACTAAAGTTAGAAAACATTTTACCATAAAAATCATGCTGAAAAAACCTATTTTAACTACATGGATAAGCATAGCTTGGTGAGAGATCAAGAATCATTCACCTAATACCCAAAATACCAACGTTTCTCCTTAAATCTGAAATATACAGTAGTAATTCAGATCCTAAGGTAACAAAAATGATAAATCTACAATCTCCTTTGCTAATTACCCTTATAATGATGATTTAGGCTAAGATTAGTAAGAAAAGGAGATGATTTTGATGAAATTAGAATTAATGGAGGTTCGAAATTGATTTGGGAAAGTGGAAAATGGTATGGAGAAGTCCCATCAGCCCCAAATAAGCACAATTCCCAAAGTTAGACTATGCCTAATTATTTACCCACTAATATGTCCAGTAGTAAACTGAATTTGAAATGACCATATCTCCTAAACAGTAAGTCCATTTTCCTAATATGACTACTCTAGGCAACGAGAAACCATAAGCTCGACCTAATGGAAGTGGTTTTAGACTCTAATTTAGTCCCTATCAAATGTTATAGGCCTTACAAGAATTTCTAGGCTCGGAATGACTAGTTAAAATTCAAAAGATGGAAAATAACACTAGTAGTCATTTTCCAAAGTTTTAGAGCCATACGACCTCATATGAATTAAATAAAAATATTTTATGATCCTTCCATGCATAATATACGGGTCGTTACAACTATAATAGGTTTTTTTAGCATTTTTCCTGTAGTATCATAGGCTCCTTTTGTTGGAGTGTGTGTCTGTTATGGCGTATATCCTAACACCTATCAACGTTCACATTAATTATTTGCACTATCTATACGCTGCTCACCCACTACGCATACATAATAGTATTTGATACACTTGTAATATCATAATCTGATGTAAATTAAATAAAACCAATTTTAAAAGAATTAACTAAAATATGATGAATTTTTTATAAAATTAACAAGTGTAACTCCTAATTAATTGCACTCTTAACATTTATGTCATGTTAATTTACCTTCCATGAATAACATGTTGACTCTTCACTTACTAAAGTAATAATATAAAACAATCAACTATTACAAACATATATACACAAGAGTATATTTGACATACTCTACTTCATATAAATCTCAAATTGATTAAAATATAAATTAATTAAATCTTCATTCAAAAAAAATTAAATAAAATAATATTTTATTTAAAACTACATTAGATTTGACCTAAAAAATTGTTTAGATTTCATAGGCCCAATGGATCCAAAATAAGAATTTTTTTTAATTTACTTATTTTATCCACTTTCGACTGGCCTAGTTCCATCAATGGTCTAAGAGCCTATGGTCTATGTAGTCTAAATTAGCAATTTTAGGGCTGACATATTAAAGCCTACCCATTTAGTAGGGTGTCTAGAAAAGTTGTGTCTAAGATTGGGTTTGGGTTATCAAGTACTCTGCTTTACCTGCTGCTGCCTTAGCCCAGAGGATGATGTAAGCCCAAAGCTTATCACCAATATAAAGGCTTATTTGTTTTGGGCCTTAGGCTAATTTATAAATTTAGTTTGAAAATTTAGTATATATTTTAAATTTAAAAGTTAAGTTTAAAATATAAAATAATTCTTTTGTAAAAGTTACAAAATAAATTCAAATTCTTCAAATATTTTTAGAGAAATTATTATAATTAATTTTGAAATTTTAACGTATCAAATTAATTTAATTAATTAAATTGAATAATTAATTAAAAGTTAATATATATATATATATATCTATATATTGATATGTGAATGTAACTTAAGTGTTATAGTTGTGTATCTACCTTAAGGTTTTTTAAAGTAAATTATATTAAAATTTCCAAATTAACTTAAATATTTAATTAAATTTTTTATTAAATAAATGAATTTATTAAATTAGATTAATTAAGGGATTGTATATATATATATATATTGTTTAAGCTAAAAGTTGGCACCAACACCCAAAAGATTTATGGAAGAGAATAAAATGAAGAAAATTAAATGAAAAGCAAGTGGAAACAACACACAACATTTATAGTAGTTCGGCTAAACACTAACCTAAGTCCATTTTAACTTTGTTTCTAATTCTGCAAACATTTTATAATGCAATCTCATGGATCGATGGTCTATGGATTGGTAATGACCCATGAGATTACAATAATAGTACAGAAATTTGGAATGCAGAAAAAAGGATCTCGAAATAGTGCATATTACCCTCTGTTTATAGCCAAGGATTAACGGATTTATCTCTACCATGTTCTCCCCATGTTTCCTACATCCAAACGGAGTTACCCTGAAGAGACCATGGCTAAATCAGCAAGTCTAATGGATCGATACCAAACCATGTCCTCTGGATCGGTACCGATCCATGATCCATAAAATTGATTGTTGAATGTTGTTTGATCATTCAGGGTTGTCTGGTTGGCTTGTATCTTCATCTATATAACTTGAATGCATCGATATGAGCTTGAACTTAGGTTAAGTCTTTAGTTTGCTAGCTAAGTAATGGCATTTGACTTAGTCACTTTGAAGCTTGTATTTGTCCATCGATCGCTTGAATCATGTGTTGCTAGTGAACCATCCTATATGGCATGCACTAACTAACAACCACTCTATCCTTTTGCAGCATGAAATCATATAGTGAATTTGACCAAACATATAGGATCAGTACCGATCAATATCTATGGTTGGTATCATTCCAAGACTATTTCCTCCTACAAGATTTTTGGCTTTGGTGCTTGAAGTGCTTTGGTGTATGGCTATTTTTGAAAGTCCCTAACATGCTAATGGCTTCATCCAATGATCTCGCTTGTTATTTGAGTATAAAAGATATCATTCTGAATTTTTGGTTAGTTATCCTCTTGTTTGATATATCTGATTCGTCCTAATATGGCTAGATCATAAATCTTTATCACATTTTCCCCCCAAACCATATTTTGTGTTGACAAGATATGCTTTGGATCAAGACAGGGTGCGTACTTCACATCATCAGTTTCAAAGTCTGTTCTGACTAGATGCTACTTATCCTCTGATATATTTTCAAGGTACATTGTACCTTTTAATGATCTTTATATTACTTCAAACGGTTTTGAACTTGCAACTCTTGTGTAGTATAAGAACTGAAGCATGCTCTTCAAGTTTTCCTTTCTAATTTCGAAGAGTTTTCGATGATTCCTCTCTTTGAATTATTCACGTAGGACTCTGTTCTTTGAAACTTTATTTGCCTTCGTATTGAGCATCGCATTAATTTTCATCAACATATACATACACACATATATTATTATTTCAATTTTCATGGTTCAGTATCGATCCATAGGCTATGGATCGGTACCATGTATTTAGGCGATTCCATTGACTATTTTCTTTGTTTGGCCTTCATATAAACTCAAACAACCACTTAGCTGAATTCACTTGCTATCTTTCTCTGCCTTGAGACCTTTCATTCCCAAGCTTGCCATTGCCAAGCTTTCTCTCAACCCTACCATCAACTGTGAACCGTCGCCAACGCTACATCAAGTCATCGTTGATCGCCTGATTGTAATTAGAGTGCATCATCTTCAAGCTTACTACTCACAATCCATCAACATCCCCGACTTTGATTTTTAGATCTGAACAATTCCCAAATTCAAACAACATCGATTTTTTAGGTAGGTGAAGGTGATGTTTGGGTATGTTCGCCAACGGCTTGAACTTTGATAATGCCTGTTCGCGGTTGGAACTCCATCGTTTTCCCTCAATGGATCGGTACCCGATCCATCACTTAGAAAAATTTTAGCAGGCAAACTTTTACATTGAAAGGTTAAGGATCACACTTTAGGAAAGTGGATGGTTTACTTGAGAAAAGTGTGAGTTTTTTTGGTGTGATCGGAGTTCCTTGGGTGTGGTTTGATTTTGAGTTTTGTGAGTTTCACCCGAGTTGGCTTCGAGTCATCCCTATACTAAACTTGAATCTTCCAAGATGTCCTTGATTTTTTAATGTAAACTTAACTTAATGTTTACAAACTGAACAAGGGGAAAAAAGAAGTTCTATGGCCAATTTCGTTGACTAATGGTTGATGATTCGCTATTCATTTGGATGGTTTCTAATAATGGCCACTTTGAATGCACTCCAGTACTGAAATGGATTGTTTTCTAATCTCTTTAATTATCTTTATCCTGTAACGATTTAAACCATATGATATTAGTTTCATACATTGCATAACTTTTATTTTAGATTATTACCCCCGTCGATGTATATCTGATCGATCAACACACATTGGCATCCATCAGTTTGGTACATCGACTATACTGGGCTCTCTTTCCAACATGAAGATTAAAGATTTTAATGTGCCTGATATCTCTTACGTGTGAAGCTTTTGATAGTCATGGATCGTAGACGTTCCTCGCATCTATTTGCAATGGCTGTAGGTCCTTCAACATCAAGGCATGTTGAGTCCGATACTGAATCTAGCTCGATGACATTGCCTATGACTAAGTCAACTTCTACACCATCTCGACCTCAGTCAGCTAGTCATTGAACGGAGCAGCCTTTGGAAATAGTTCCTTCTATGTTGACTGAAGAGTTTGTTGTAGGGATTGCTCTTGATATTGATATAAGTGATGCCATCATTTTGATAGATCCTCTAGATTCCCGGCTTCGAAGGTAGATGAAGCATCCCTTAGGCGAATATGTGAGATGCACGTTATTCCTTTCGAAGATGTGTTGTTTCCCGCACGTTATCAACGGGCACATCTCCCACCTGAGGGGTATACAGCCTGTAATTGATACATGTGCATGGCTGGATGTGTTCCACCTTTTAATCACTTCATTCGTAAAGTCCAACTGTTTATGAAGCTTGCCCTAGCCCATTTACACCAGCTATGCGCTGTTTAATAGTATGTACATGACATTCATTCGACACTTGAATAAGTTCCCTACTACCGAGGAACTTTGCTACTTATACAGCTTCAAGCACCAAAAGTGATCCACTTATCTCGTCTCAACACAAGGCAATATACATACGTTCTAGAATTGAATAACTCACATATTAGGAACACATATAAATAAATGATGACATAGGTATCGATATCATACAGGAAATAGAAAAAATATATGTATCTCAAAGCTTGTCTAATACACGGGCTAATCAACAATACATCACTTAAAACTCAACAAACCATATATACTTTGTAAGCTGTCGACTTTAAATGTCCATGTAACGATTCTTCTTGCGATCAATCTTTAGATATATCTACAGTTGCTTAGGTAGTCTCATCTTGATCATATCTCCGAATAAACTGAATAATGCAGCAGATCTTGGCCTTATGGCGATGGTTGCTAAACCTAAACTAAGTAGTCTCCTATCCTAATATAAATATCCTATGGATTGCTCACTAAACAAAATAGACGGATGTCCAATAGGAGACTAACCTAGAAAACACAACACTTCAGTCTGACCAGAGGCATTGTTATAAACATAACTAACCTCGAGTCAAAGTAGAAATCTAGCTATGAGTACAATCGTGCATAATCATAACATACAAGTGTGGTGTCGGTTATAAATACGTCAAATTTTAATCAAACATATCGATGTCACTCACACCATACAATATCCCACCCATATTTCATTTTCATAAATCAGTGCTAACACATATGTCACGGCTCTATTCATCGTGACTCATAGCTGCAACTCTAGTTAACTGGGATATAATACTCTATTCACATTTATAAGTTGCAATTGTTATTCAATAAACTTTTCACTGTCAAGTTATTCATACACGAGGTCTGTTATCACTAGCGAATACTACTCATTATTCACTCTTACTAGACTCTGCCTCGAACTGTTATCACGGCCTTTTTCATCCGTGTATCTTCCGATCAACGTTATGGGTGCCCCCACATGATCTATTAATTGCACTATCTTCTTCCGTTCACCGTTGGTGTTTACCCCATTATGTTGTAATATTCATCTTCGTTCCACCACGTATTCATCAATGAGATTACTCTTTACACTTTCGCATTTTCCGTTTGCACTTTGACTTTCGCCGTGGTTGTGTCTGTCCAACAGATCGTTTGGACAGTAAGTGACGAGGGACCAGGTCATCATGATTCATGGTGCGACCCCAAACCTGTCCGCTAGGATGAATTTTAGCATCTAGTAGTCTCACCTCGTCTCGTTTTCTTCATCGGTTAAATTCATTCAAATTCATTTGCATTTAACCTCCCAATATACCATTTATTCCCGAAATGGTATTGTGTTCCATTTTATATCACATATCGATGTCGAGTTCATGCATCATAGCATTAACTTGCTGTGTATAGCATCATATATAATAAACATTCATAAACACGACATAGGAAAATTTCATTGGGACATTTTAAATTAAATAACTTACATTCATCGATGAACTTCAAATTCATAACCACAAATAGTATAACATCATAAATACGTCAATTTTATTCAAGCCATTATTCGCTTAAATTAATTTTAAATAGGATTTAAATTTTAATTAAATTTTAAATCCCATTATTTTATAAAATAATTCAAAATTATTCCTTCTCAAAATGGTTAAAATGAGTTTACGAAGCTCTCCTAATGCACCAAAACATGTGCAGTTACATTTCCATCTCCGTGCACTGGAACATGCAAACACGTCTCCCACGTCCTTTCTTTTCTTTGCCACTCCATTATACATACATGCATTACCAAATTTCTTCATGTCCTTTAATAAGCATGAAGCATGTGCACGTCATTTTTCTTGGCCACTTTTCCTTTTTTATTTTTTTTCCTTTTGCTTCCCTTTATTTTTTTTCGTTATCTTTTCACCCACGGCCCCGCCACCTCAGGCGATAACCGATCGAATTGAAACCACCATCAAACTCATCTATGCAATACAATTCTACCGGTAGCTTCCTTTCCAACCATAGCGCTCCTTTTCACCATACAAATGCGGACATAACGGTGTCGTTTTTGATTACCACAAGATCCGTCGACAAGGTGAAAGCTAATCGTTTATTCCTCTCACTTTCCTCTACAACTTCTCTTTTCATTTCAATCTCGAATTCATCTTAAATTTTAAGATATAGGAGACTGAAGTTTTGAAGGGGTTTTGTTCCATATATTTATTTACATGTAGGTACTAATATATCCCATGCAAAAGTTTCTTCATGCAACTCATGTTTTATACTTAATATAAATTTACATAATTCTAATTCATATTTGCATAGTTTAGTTCATATTTGCATAGTCTACTTTAGTTGTAACAACATACGGATAATAGATATATGTGCATGATATATATACATGAATGGAAGATGAAACTAAAGTATATTTAGACAGTAACCAAAAATGAAAGTTATGCTCATTGAATTTGATTGGATGCTGAAATCTTAATATATAGACATATTTATCAACAGAAGAGTTGTTTCACATTACACATTCATTAGTATTTTGAATATATTCTAAAGTGCATAAGTGTTTCACGTTACATACCTTTGGATTACAAATAACAAATTGACTTCACTTTATCATTATTCCACATGATAATATAATCGAACAAGGTTCAAGATTCAGTACGGGGAATGAAGTGATGCAAACAATCAAGAAAACAAAATACAGTTAATATTTACAAGATAAATGTGAAGTATGCTCACATCCTACTATGATATGCTGGTGAACTTGCCTAGGTTGACGAAAATGGAGAACATAATGTATAAGTGATGGGTTTCCTTCCTTGTTGGATGAAGACGCAAGGGAGTAGGAGGAAGGAATGATGCAGTGTGGTGTTTATATAAAGGCCGGGAAAGATTACTTTAGGGTTAAGGTATGGTCTAAGTTAAAATAAAATGTTGACGAAGAGATAAGGATGAAAATAGATAAGCTTTTACACGACGGTCGAGGAAAGGTTATTTATTTTATTTTCCTGAAGTAATTTTACACTCTTAACCGCGTTATTGTCTTAACGTGATTCAGTCTTTGATCAAAATTTCACTTGAGGTGTTTTACTTCAAATTTTGTTTTATATCTATAACAATTTTTCTTTTAATAAAATATTACATTTCAATTTTCAAAAAATATAGAATATTTTTTTTACTTCCAAAATAATTTCAAAATTTCACGAATATTATTTCTTTTGATAAAATAAATTTCCAAACTACTTTTGGACTAAATAGAATTTTGAATTTTGAACTTCAAATCTTTATTTTTCTTTAAATCAAAAGTACATAATTATCCAAATAACGGGATGTTACAACTCCCCTCCTTAAAGAAATTGTGTCGTCGTAATTGATTAGAGAGTATTATAACTAATTTTTTGTAGATTTAATTATTTATTTATATACATCCATGCACAGAACAATCAAAAAGAGTTAATTAGAAAGGCGTTCTTGACTCGATATAAAATTTTAAAAATTTTATTGAGTGAAATACATATAATAAACTTAACGGGTCTTGTCTGTGTAAGGATCTCTCATATACACTACTTTGGATCAACAGGGATACGTTTCAATACCTGAATACATCTGAAATAGTACGTATCTCATATCGACACAAGGCAATATACACAAGTTCTAGAATTGAATAACTCACATATTAGAAACACATATAAATAAATGATGACATAAGTATCGATATCATAGAGGAAATAGAAAATATATATCTCAAAGATTGTCTAATACGTGGACTAATAAAAAATACATCACTTAAAACTGAACAGACCATATATACTCTGAATGATGTCGACTTCAAATGTCCATGTAACGATTTTACTTGCTATCAATCTTTAGATATATCTACAGCTGCTTGGGTAGTCTCACCTTGATCACATTTCTAAATAAACTGAATTACGCTGCAGATCTTGGGCTCAAGGCGTTGGTTGCTAAACCCAAACTTAGTAGTCTCCTATCTTAATATACATATCCTATAGACTGCTCACTAAACAAAACAGACTGACATCCAATAGGAGGATAACCTGGAAAACACAACACCTCAGTCTAACCCGAGGCATTTTTATAAACATAACAAACCTCGAGTCAGGGTAGAAATCTAGCTGTTAGTATAATCGTGCATAATCATAACAAACAAGTGTGGTGTCGGTTATAAATACGTGACATTTTAATCAAACACATCGATGTCACTCACACCGTATGTCACTCACACCGTACAATATACCAACCATATTTCATTTTCATAAATCAGTGATAACACATGTACCACGGCTCTATTCATCATGACTCACGGCTGCAACTCTAGTCAATTGGGATATCACACCCTATTCACATTTATAAGTTGCAATTGTTATTCAATAGATTTTTCATTGTTAAGTTATTCATATACGAGGTCTGTAATCACTAGTGAATCCTACTCATTATTCATTCTTACTAGACTACCTCGAACCATTATCACGGCCTTTTTCATCCTTGTATCTTCCGATCAGACATTTTGGGTGCCCCCACATGATCTATTAGTAGCACTATCTTCTCCCATTCACCGTTGGCATGTACCCCGTTTTGTTGTAATCTTCATCTTCGTTCCACCACATATCCATCAATGAAATTATTCTTAACTCTTTCCCGTTTTCCGTTTGCACTTCGCCTTTCACCGTCGTTGTGTCTTTATAATATATCGTTTGGATAATAAGTGACAAGGGACCTGGTCGTCACGATTCGGGGTGCGACTCCAGACCTATCCTCTAGGATGGATTCTAGCGTCTAGTAGTCTCGCCCCATCTCATTTTCTTTATCCGTTAAATTCATCAAATTCAATTGTATCTGACCTCCCAATATACCATTTATTCCCGAAATGGTATCATGTTCCATTTTATAAAGCATAATAAATGTCATGTTTGTACATTATAGCATTAACTTGCAGTGCATAGCATCATATATAATAACATTCATAAACACGACAAAGAAAAATTTCATTTATGAAAGATAACAGGTCAATCCAAACGAATAAATAAAAAATTTAATTCCACAATAAAGAAAAAGGAGAGAGAGAGGGATTCGAACCCTCAGGAGCTAATGAAACTATTTTAGTAAAATTCAACCGTCTCAATTCTCGAGCAATCGCGCCAAAAACTCGAGTTCCTTTTGGATTACCTTCTTGATCAATGACAACCGCTGCATTAACTCCTAAAAGGATCTACTAAATTCATCAAGTGGTTCCAAAGAATCAAAACGGTCGGTTTTAATGGGATCCCCTGTCAGCTCCCTGTGAAATATTCGTTTGGTTGAGGAAAAGAACTTAAAGAAAAATACTTAACAACATAGCGATACATTTATACAAAACTTCTACCCCGAGCACACGTAAAAGAGCCATAGACAGTCTAATGAAATCCAATCCACGAAATATTTTGATCCGTGGACAACATCATTGTGGCAAAGGTCGTAATGCCAAAGGAATCATTACTGCAAGACATAGAGAGGGAGGTCATAAGGAAAATGAATTTCACGTTCTTCCTTTCGGGAAGGGAGGATTAGGGAAATCCTATTGATTGCTGCTATCTCCAGACCTCTGGTAAAAGCATGAAAAAAAGGTTTCCATTGGTGCAAATCCAATCACCTCAGTTTGAGATAAGAAGTAATTCCCCATTGGTAGCATATAGTTATTTATTAAGCGGAGGAAAGAGTACTATAAAGAAGCAAAAAGGTTATGTTCCTATTCTTGAAAGAACGGACTAACAAGGTCGGCTACCTAGCTCATTTTAAATTTTATTTTGAAACAGTATGCAACTGATTCAATATGGAATCATGAATAGTCATTGGCTCAATGATACAAAATATTCAACGTTACAATTACAAGAAGTGGAAAAAAATATTTCATCTAATTTCAATACACTAAAACCCGAACCATTATATGGATTGATAAGGATAGTTATTAATAATTATCTAGAAAAAATATTTCTCATTGATATGGACAAATATGGATAGACTGTTTTTAAATTATAAAATAACCATTGTATAACCACTCATCAACAGATGCTGCTTCCCATATCAGGTAAAAATGCAAACATATAGCTGCAGATGTAGGAATAATAGCACCAGAGATAATATTGTTTCCATAAAGTAAAGACCCAGAAACAGGTTCACGAATTCGAAAATGAAAACCTTATTTTTTTTTTCTATTGATATATAACATAAAATTATGCATAAATAAAGAACAAAAAAGAAGAAAGAAATTATGTGAACAAAAGGCCTTGGACGCGTAATGGATCTTGAAGCACTATTTATGCATCTCCCTGACCAAACCGCCCTACGTTAGGATTTCTTGTTAATGGTTGATCAACCTTGATAGTGCGTATTCCGATGTATACCACCACTGATAAACACTGGAATAAGTGATATTTACTTGGCCGGTAGCACCTCCTCGAGTAAAGGCTTCTACGGCTGGTTGACCAAAATGAGGATCCCAAATTGCATGAGCAATAGGTCTTTAACAAATTTCTCTTTAAATTTGGAAAAATTTTCTTTAATCTTATCCCCCATCATCTCACTGGCCGACCTTGGCCCCTGTAATTTTGGGGTCATATCTAGTATTCAGAGTTTGCCTCGATTTGGTATCGCTCTCATGGCTCGCACCGAAACATCGCTTTACCCCTAGATGTCCAGTCAACTGCTGTGCCTCAACGCATTTCGGGGAGAACCTGCTAGCTCTTGGTTCGAGTGGCATTCCCTCTATCCCCAGTAAAAAGCCCGTTTTACTTCTTTACTATAATTCTCCTTTTTTTATAAGTGGTTCAAAGAAAACAAAGAAAATTCAATATCTTTCTTCATTTTACTCTTCACAAATAGACCCAAAGTGAATTATCACAGCCCATCTCATTTTCCTTACATTCACAAAGAAAGTCTTCTTTTTGAAAATCGGAAAAATTAGGGAATAGCTCAGTTGTGTAGAGATAAAAAAAGTATTGAACTGATTTTTTTTTTGGGATATTCATTTTCCCGGAGAGACAGATAAGGTATCTAGACACAGCGGCATTTTAATACCACTGGGAGTGAATAAAAAATCTAAGGAATCAAAAATTTTGAAAAGTTGGATTTATGTCCAACGAATCACACCCATTAAAAAAAGTATTTTGTTTTTTATGGATCCATCCCCCGAAAGAACCGGACATGAGAATTTTTCATCATCCGGCTCGAGCAAGATTCAAAAGAATTACAGAAATAGATTGATAGAAAATTTATATTTTATAGATATTATTACATTCCAATTCCTTCCCGATACATCCCAAGGAAAATCTTGAATTGGATCATATTTTTTCTTTGACCAATCAATTACTTAAAGTAAATGAAAGTATTCGAAAATGAAAACAAGAAACGAATGTTCACTTATATGACATGACTCCAGATTTTTTTTATTTTTTATTCAAGTCAAGGAATATTTTTCATTTTGTTCTAGATGAAAGAGAATAAGATTCTAATTCATATGTCCCCTCTCTTCCAGGCCCATCGCAAGGAAAACGAAAACCGAGATTTGCTTTATCGGGTATCAAACGGGAACTACGAGCAAATAGAACAGCTTTCAGTAGTATCAATACAGTTACATGAATCGTAAATGCATGAATGTGATGGACCAAAAAATCAGTTGTTCTTAACGGAATAGGTAACAAAGCTACTTTGCCACCTACCGCCACTCCTTTTTCCCGAGCCTCTAGTGAGTTACAGACAGAGTTAGAAAGGATAAAATCTTTGATATTTCATAGTTGAATCAAGTTGAAAAAGACCTAAAGTTAGAGATTTATCAATAGGTAATGTTGCCCCAATACCTAACCAAAGAGCTACTGCGGTACCGATCAAAAAGGCTGTTGTAGCTACTGGATGACGAAATGGATTTTGGAATTTATTAACATTCTCCAAAAAGGGTTATAGGTCAAAAATATTGTGAAATCGTCTTTCCCACTCTTTCCCCAGACCCCGCTACAAAGAAAGATGTTAACTTCTTAAAATATCCTATATATGTAGGTGGGAACCCCCAATTCAACCAGATCGCCGTGAGTGGAACTTCTATCATAACATAATTGATAGATCCAAGATGTATTCCTGCAAGTAAAGGGGGTTCGAATATATATTGGTTGTGCTCGAAAAGTTATGAATCGATTGGCAAGTCCAATCCCAATATCTTACTTTCGAGTAACAAGCTACACCAACTAAGAAGTGTAAAACAATTAGCTCATAAGGACCAAATGCCTATTGCAGATGATTTGATCAAGGATTGAATAGTCAAAATTTTCCCTATCTTTTTTAATAGAAGGATCCGATATACCATGAGACCAACAAGTTGATTTGAGATCTCGCTGTAACGACCCGCATTTTTGATAATAAAAAATATTAAACTAAATAAGATTTTGGAATTTAATATCGTGAGAAATTAAAATTTATGATTTATTAATGGGAAAAAAATTTAAAATGTAATTTAATAATGTTGGTTGAATGAAATTGACAATTGTTAATGTGATTTCAATAAATTGTTATGGTAAAGCAATTGGGAATGCAATTGTAGAGCTTAAATTGGAAATAATTGTAAAGTTTAATAAGGAAGAAAACAAATGACTTTATGAATGTAAATTCTAATTGATTGGAATAATAAATGTTAAAAAAAAGAATAATAATGTTTCTTTACTAAATCAAAAAATCATATGTTTATTTATTTGAAATGTTGGTAGCTGAAAAATTTATTACAGGAATAAGAAATCAATTATTTAATAAGAAATTAATAACTTTTAGTTTGTATACAATAATTCCACAAATACGTTAAATTACTATAAAAAGGAATTGAGTTGTCTCATTTCTTTTTAACTTAGAAATCAATGACAATTAATGCGATTGGAATTTTTTAATAAAAAGAGGGAAGACGTTAATTGTAAACATATATTGAAATAAATTTAAATTGGGTGATTTATTTCTAATTAATTCAGTTCATGTTTCAAAATTTAATGCTAGTTTACTGCATGTATGTTTATACCTAAATATAAGCTTATGTTTTAGATCCAATTGGATCATAAATAAAAAAAGATTATTAAGGTTTGAAATCTCATACGGTATTAAATTAGATGTTAATAGGAGATGATAAAGGGGGTAAAATAGATTTACACTTCACTATTTCCTTTTAAATTAGACTTGATTAGATTTTAATTGTAACATAATTTACCTTTCCATCTTCACTCTTCTAATTTACTCTTACATTCATTGCTTCCTTATGTGGATTATATTCATACCTTTTGGTTTATGAATGTAAACTATAAGTGGCGATAACCTGTTTATATTACCTTATTTATGCTATCATATTTTTGAATGTATGTTAATGCATTCCTAGTAATTCATTCAATCAAAATGTTAACATGTTTGTTTAAATTCCCAATCTAATCACAAAGAGAGAGAGAAATAAAAAGTTCTTAATGTTGTATATTCTTTTAATTTATGACACAAATTTGTGTAGAAAATTTATTTTCATTTATTCTGTGTTAATTAAATCTTTAATGGATGCCAATTTTGGTATGTTTGGGGTTAACAAAATTAATTAAGTGAACAATTATTTTAAAATTTGAATTCCTAAAGTTTGTTTACGGTATAGAGTTGGTCCATTCATTCCCTTTCTAATTAATAATTGTTGCATTATTTCCTCATTTGTTCCATTACTCCTTTCCATTTACATTGTCTGAAGCTTTTCCATTTTGCAAACATGAACTACTTTTCATATTTTTAATTCTTTCTTTTACCTCTTTTAATACCTGCTACTTTTAAAAAGGCTGTTCGTATTTACTTTATTTCAATACCTAGTTTGTTCATATTTACTTTATTTTTTCATTCATTTTCCAACTTCATTTCCTGAAACCTCATTTCATTTATTTCTAATTAATATCAGCCTCTCTTTTCAAATCTCATTGGCCCTAAACCTAACTCTAACCTTATAAATAAGATATGATGCAAATGAAACCCAAACCTCCATTCTAATCTTCTTCTTTTTTCCTTCTTCAAATCTTCTTATTCTCTCTCATTTTTTCCTTCCTCTTCAAATATTCTTCTTCTTCAAATCTTCTTCTATTTCAAACTTTCTACTTTCTTTTTAAATATTGATCTTCTGTTTCATTTTCTGTTTTTCTTATTTTAATCCTTTCCTTTTTTCAATTCTTCTTTTTTCAAACCTTCTAAAAATACACACACACACAGATATATATATATATATTAATATAATAAGGAGGAAAATTAAAGTAAATCAAACCAAAAGCAAAATTTAGGAATAAAGGTTGCAATCAGGAAGGAGACTAAGGAAACATGGAGAGGAGCTAGTGATTAGAAGTCTATTATTTTCATATTCGTATAAAGGTGAGTGATTTAACCCACTCACAAATACTAAACCTTCTTATGTTAGTTGAATTAAATTTATGACGTGATAAGAAATTTATTGATTGTTGTTTGGTAGTTTAATTTGACATTTTAATTGAGATTGAGTTTAATTTGAATTAAATTGCCATTTAACTTTATATTGAATATTTAAATTGTTAGTTGAATACCTGATCATGATAACTAGTTAATTAACCATAGGGTAGAAAATTATATATGGACAACGTTGGTCGGTATTAAATTATTTTCTAAATGGTAAAGTATGTTTGATTTATAAATTTGATTTCTAAATTTAATTTAATGATTTCATTTAAAATTTATATTTGGAAAATAATTTATTTTATATGATTTAAAGATTCAAATTATAAGTTAATATACGGTTTTAAATGTAAATTTAAGATTTTAACGTATAACTTTATTTAGTTTTAAACATATATATTTTAAATAGTTTAAAATTTAATTTGATAATATATTTAATATAGTTTTAATATATATATATATACATATATTTAATTTAATTTAATATAATAAGTATAGTTATCAAGATTTATTTAAAATTTAGTTTAAGATAATAAATATAGACTTTTATAATAACTTAATAAAAAAAGATTTTGTAAAAGATTTTAGAATCTTTGTAAAAGGTTTTGTAAGGAATTTATAAATGTTTTGTAAGAGATTTTATAATGGATTTTATAAAAGGATTTTTATAAAAGATTTTTTTAAAGGATTTTATAATAGTTTTATAAAGTAGTTATAAAGGTTTTAAAGGATTTGATGAAAGGGTTTTATAAAATAACTTGTATAAAGGGATTTGGAAGTGTTTTAAAGGAATTTTCCGTAGAAGTTTATGAAAAGAGGAAGAGTTGTAAACTGTTTTGGAATTTATAAATAGCTTTAAAGCATATAAATAGTTTATATATGGTTTAAAAAAGATTTATAAATTACTTTCAAAACTGATTGAAGGAAATCTTTCTCGGTATTTATGAATATATTTATACTTTTGGAATAAGTATATGGATATCTTGATATGAATGTATAAATCGTTTTTTGGATTTATTATTATAAATGTTTTATAAATGACCACGGTGTGAAATAATGCTGTATATTCTTTTAATTTATAAATGGCTTTAAAGCATATAAATAGTTTATATATGGTTTAACAAAGATTTATAAATTACTTTCGAAACTGATTGAAGGAAATCTTTCTCGGTATTTATGAATATATTTATACTTTTGGAATAAGTATATGGATATCTTGATATGAAGGTATAAACCGTTTTCTGGATTTATTGTTATAAATGTTTTATAAATGACCACGGTGTGAAATAAGCATTTGGTTTTTAAAAAGACCGGTGTCGGATATTGTCATACTCTCTGCCAATACCGAAACCACTTTAACAACTATGCACGTGGTAGAGAATCCAGAATGAAGTAGGATGGTTTGGCAAACACTGCTAGAATGAAGTAAGAGAACGATGATGGATAGCCTTGACTTTCGGGTCATAATTAAAATGACTAAAATAGGAGCTATACCGAGCCAAGTGAGGTCGCTCCTCCGATCGGGCACATTTCTTCGATACCATATCTGTTACTTTGTGATTGATTGGCGGCCACCTCTCAATTTTGATTATGGGAGCGTGTCTCGAGGTGGGCGGCAGTAGATGCTATGCATTACCACCAATCCTACCCTGGGCATTGCCTCGCGTGCCTTGTCATATTTATCCTAATCGAGCCTATTACGACTTTGGTTTGTATCGTATCTATAGAGTGCTCCCTGAGTAAACCACCGGTTTGGTGGAGCTTGCAGTATCTGTATAGACTATGGTATTTATATAAAAATGTGTTAAGGGGGATATGGGTAATGCCTTAACGCTATTTTAATACTTTACTTTACTGTAGACATATTATAATAGCGTATTGTATTATATATGTAGATATTTTAATGGATCCTTAGGAGATGGAATCCCAAACATCTCTTAATTTATTGCACGCACGTTAGACACTGGATATGAGATGTAAAATCCCGTAAATATCTCTGAAGCCGTTACACTCATATATACTTATTTTGATTTAACTTACATAAGATCTTTTAGTTCTGACTTGAGTATTTTGTCTTTTCATTACGCTCGGATCAGCCTGAGTTTTTCAGCGTTGAAGACTTTATTTCTGGAGGATGAAGACAGAGTTTAGTATTATATTATTATTATTATTATTTCATTGTATCATGTTGTTCTGCTGCATTATTTATTTATTCCTGCTATATGTATAACTCTGATATATTGTAAAAGTGTAAAAAAATGTATTTATAAAACAACTTCACGAACTGTTTATTTGATTATTATATTTTGTCATTCCGCTGTGAGATTCTGTGTTTTGTTTTTTCCCTTTCTCTTATTTTCTTATTTACCATATTAACAATCCTCCCTTTTGAACGGTTTGAGTTTGTCATGTGTGGTTTATTTTCGACTTAAACTATCCAAAAAGGTGGGTCGTTACACTCGCTATCAACTTCTTGTCCTAAAATAGTAATCTTTCTCGATAAAGTCGGTTGATTAGGACAAAATTATATCCCATCGAAATGGTTTAAAAAGGAATAGTTGGTAATTTTTCTGATAGGAGATCAATCGAGAAAAAATGATGCTATTCAATCGTGTTTTGTTAAGTTTTTTTATTATGATTGAAAATGGCTCCAATTTTCCCTGAATTTTGTGGTCTGTCGCCAAATAAAGGAAAATATCTAAATATTTATTTATATAAATAAAAAAAGTAATTTAAAAATGAATACAAAAGAAAAATACAAGAATAGATAAGAAGAAATTCGCCCACCTCCCTTATATTTAATCCCTAGTGACGATATCCATATTGATGATAGTGACGATATTGATGATGACCTTGATACGGAGCAGCTAACTATGACGAATGTGCTAACTATGTATATGATGCCGAAAATAGACCGATTTGATATCACCCTTCAATTCGAATTAGCAAAAGCAATCATGCTCGCTTTTGGTACTTCGGAAAAACAAATCTTGATCGAACCTATATTTGCCCAATGGATACAATCTGCTCATGGAAATTCTGATTCATTCGTATCAAACTTCCTTCCGATTAATCTAAAAATTCTTTTCAAATACAAGGAAATGGTTCAGTTCCAAAGCTAAAGATCATAGTTCTCGAACGAGTAATCATAAAAAAAATGTTGTGAGTGTGACCAATAAAGAAATTTTGGTTAGAATAATTAACCGAAAAAATCAAAGAATTCTTTTGATAGATTTGAGTAATTAAACATTTTACAATTGATAAACTATATTTATTATCATAACCAAAGACTTTTACGAGTTCATAAAAAATCAAACCATTTAAACCATAATCATGAGCACTTACTTTTTTTAGTACCTTATTACAAATTACAAGATCTTGTTCATTAAAATTAATAAGATACATCGAAGGTATCTTTTCTTAGTTCTACTTCTACTCTTATTCTGTACGGTATCCATATCATTTAGTTCGGTCTTAATTTTGATTTATTCTGTAAAATGAATGAAATTTCGAGCAAGAGGCTTCGAGAAAACTAGTGTTTTCCGAATTATATGAAGCCAATAAGAAAACAAAAAACCCATGGGTAGAAAGGTTCCATACATCATCCCTTTCTTAACGTATTTCTTTAGACAATGACTCCATTTTTTCCTCTATTAAGTAGCAGTTCGGGTAAGTCTTGAATTTTCCCCTATAAAGGTTGATGAAAATAAACGAATTTTTGTTCGACGTCTCTGAGCTATATATCCTCGTCTAACTACCCATTTTTAAAGAACTCGAAAAAAACGATAAAAGCGAAAAATAAAATTTTAGAAGTTATAAGAGTTTTCAAAGAAAGAGGAAATGGGGTTCTAAAAGTTTCAAAAAAAAAACAAATTCCATTTGATCTTGAGTTAGACATATAATAAAATAGTTTTAATATTCATTATAATTACATTTTATTTCTTTTCCTAATAGAAAAGAAATTTCCATTTTCCAATTCGATCCGATCCGGTCGTTCGTAGAGCTATTTACTCGATCCCAGACATTTCTGCAACATTTCTAAGAGAGGAACGAATGGTCAATTTTGAAAGAACTTATTGTCGGCCTCTTTTATTTGTTCAAGGGACATTGAACATTTAAGATCCAATTAGTACAAACATTTCTTTCCTCCCCACATAGAATTAGTACCGTGTCTTCAAAATTGTAACCATCCCATGACATATAAGCGACTAATACGTTTTTTCTAAAGAAGCTCCATTTACTCAATGAATGACTCCCCTCTAAATGTTTTTTTGTCTACTACTTCTTATTTCTTATGTTTTTATTTATTTAAAATAATGAATGTATGAATCTAAAAAATATATTTGTCGATAGCCTTGGACCAATCAATCGAATATTGAATCATACGTAATCGATCGAACACTACTTGAAAACGGTTCTTCTATTCAGAAACAAAATGTTCCTGTAAATTCTTTCTCCTAAGAAAAGGTATAACTCCTTTTCTTGTGTCGAATAGAAGATTAGGAAGACTTATAATCCTTCCTAAAGGTACCTATTCCTTTCATTTCATTTATCCAAGACGCTCCGTATATGAGCCTCTTCAAACAGGACTTATTGCTATTGATGTGATGATCGACGTGGCCAGTGAGAATTAATTATTGGGGAAATTGTGCAGATTTAGCAACTGCGCCGAGGAATAAAAAAGAAGCATAAAGAGTAATAAATAAAGAATTTACTCCATTACTATGAATTAATTTAGTAACTATTTCGAACAAATCTCGAAATTCTAAACTACCTGTTATCCAATAAAATCCTAAAATTCCTACCACGATTTTGAATCGGAAGAGAGATTTCAAGAAATGGCAGATCTCTATCCTATGGGGTGAAAGAAATTTCTAAAAAGGTAAAAAAGAAAAGTGAATCCATTTCCTTAAATCTAATTAAAATCTTCAACAGATCATTCGGGATGTTATGTTAAATTATGGAAAAAACAGTTACACACAAGTCTATAGAACATAAAAAAGCAGGATGCCCGTAACGGGTACGTGTGGGATGAACCAAATACTCGATGAAATTATTTTTCCGTTAGAAGGAGCTCGTACATGTTCGGAAGTACCACCCGTAAATACTATAATAGAAAAGAACTATATTTTCTGTATACTTTCCTCGATTTCGTTACTATCGCGGGCCTTACTCAATCTGAAATAAACCCAATTAATAGATTGTGTCTCATGCATATACTTTTACTAAATTTATACCAAATTTAATAATAAATTTAATAATAAATTTCAAATTTAATTAAATAATGAATACTTTGGCGGTACCTTACCCATTTTTGGCAAGGTACCGCTGCGTTCTTACTCTTTTCTTACTCTTAGAGCGGCATGAGACTTTGGTCTATTCCGTAACATACAAATTGGAAAATTATCTAATCAACATAATCAAAATTTTCTAGTCCTATTGAAACCAAGAAATATAGGCATGCCTGCCATCCACACCAGAATAGATGGAGTTTTCCAAAAAAAACCCTACTAATGGAGGAAGACCCCCTAGGAATAAGAGACATAGGGCTGAAGAGAGACCAAAAAAAGATTTTTTATATATATTATTTAATATTTGTATGTGCTTTTTTCCAGTTAAATAATTGGCTAAATTGAGAAAAAAGACTCAAAATTCAAAATACTACTTAATTTAAAATCTAATTGGATATAATTAACTTTTTTTAGAATCACCAGCTCTACGTTTAGAGGATCTGCGAATTCCTCCTGCTTATTCCAAAACTTTCCAAGGCCCGCCTCACGGCATCCAAGTTGAAAGAGATAAATTGAACAAGTATGGACGTCATCGGAGCCCTTTCTTTCATTTAACAAAATGTTATTGTGAACTTGTATAGTTCACACTCCTTAGTTTAGAGAGAAACTTGTCTCTTTATATTTTAAATTGACCAAGATCATAAATTAGCAACTACATCCAATCTTCGAAAAAGTCCCAATTGTTTCAAACTTATTGGATATTTTATCTATGAATTGAAAAGTCTGAATGATCAACCCTGCAATCAGTTGTTAGAATCAATAGGTGTTCAAATCGTTCATTTGAATAAATCGCGAATATGGTCCAAGTAATCACGGTAAACGCTGGGTAGCCAAGTGCGGAGCAGATAAATGATGAAAGCATCTAAGTAGTAAGCCCACCCAGAAATAAAGCATTGGGTCGAACTCTTCTTTGGTGTCAAGGTAATAGCTTTGAATAGTCATCGACTCCTAGAAAAGGGTAGAAGAATAGGACCTATTATGGGACATACAATGCATTACAGATTTTTATTGAATGTGACATTGGATCTATAAATTCCAATTTTGAACATAATTTTTTTTTCTGGTAAAGTAAAAAAATATAAACCTTTTGACAAGCACTTACTGCAATTGGTCGTGTGAACCAAAAACCTATTAATAAATAGGAACACATTCCTACAAGTTCCCAAAAAATATAAATTTTCATTAAATTATAACTAGTAACTAATCCCAACATAGAATGGAAAGGATTCCTCAAGAGTCTCAGGTCCAAGAAGCGTGTGATAAATACTCCCAAAGCCCAATACTGCAGAGGAAATTAAGTGAAGTACTCCAGATACAGTATGGAAATGTGTATAACTTCTCCCCCCGGACCTACCCTCTAACCTAGAGTAGCTAGGTGCGGAAGTAAAAGTATTTTGCAATTTCTACAAGACCTAGGACCCAACTTAATAAGTGTCTTATCAGAAACTTAAAACAAAGAAAAAAAATTAAGAAAATGAAAAATTTCCATTTATTTGCTGAATAGAAAGATTAATAGAAAATACCATAGCTATAGTTAGCATCAAAACACTCGGGAAAGCCCACATACGTCGAATATTTTTTGTTGCTGAAGGAATAAGTAGAAGTCCACATGTCTTAGGTCCTGTTCTACCCTTTCCTGGGAGTCGATGATTATTCATAGCTATTACCTTGACACCAAAGAAGAGTTCGCCCCAATGCTTTATTTCTGTCCTAGTTGATCCTGATTCGACATTAGGAATAAAGCTTTTGCACATTTTCGTTAATCCATGAACGAGGTCTACATAGACACTTCTATAATTTCACATGTGAGGGGTTATTTCTTGGTTTCGTCCAGTCATTAATAACTTGATTATTTTTAGATAATAGTAGATGAAACGACGCTCATAAGGAGTCCTATTGAAACCAAGAAATATAGGCATGCCTGCCATCCACACCAAAGCCTTATTTTGATTCAACAATGTACCAATAGTTCTTGATGTTGAGTAACTACTGAAATTTTCACTTTAAAAAAAAAGGATTGATATTGGTGCAATCTAATCCATTATCGGGGATCAATCCCGAACCTGCCGTATCATACCTTTTTTCGGCATTGGGAGACCCAAGTACTCTCTTGCAGATCCATGAAACAACTCTCAAAAATCTTTTTCTCTTTTGGAAGATACATGAGTGAAACAATAAACCTATTGATATTGGAAGACCAAAACGATTCTTCCAATGTCTCATGGTCCATTTATAGGCCAGGGGCATAAAGGCCTCTATGAAATTCTAACAATGTCATGGCATGCTCAATTATCTCTTAATCTAGCTGACACATTTTAAATTGAATAACTTGCATCCATCAATGAACTTTAAATTCATAACCGAACAAACAGTATAGCATCGTAAACATGTCAATTTTATTCAAGCCATTATTCATTTAAATTAATTTTAAATAAGATTTAAATTTAAATTAAATTTTAAATTCGATTATTTTATAAAATAATTCAAAATTATTCCATCTCAAATTGGTTAAAATAAGTTTACAAGACTTTCCAAATGCACCAAAACATGTGCAGTTAGATTTCCATCTCCGCGCACTGGAGCATGCACACACGTCTCCCATGTCCTTTCTTTTCTTGGCCACTCCATTATACACATACACGTATTACCAAATTTCTTCACATCCATTAATTTGCATGAATGCATGTGCACGTCATTTTTCTTGGCCACTTTTCTTTTTTTTCTTCTCATCTTTTTTTTCCTTTTGCTTTCCTTAATGTTTTTCATTATATTTTCGGCCATAGCCCCACCACCTTAGGCCATAGCCTACCGAATCGAAACCACCATCAAACTCAGCCACGTAATACGATTCTATAGGTAGCTTCCGTTCCAACCATAGGGCTTTCATTCACCATACAAACACGGACATAACGGTATCATTTTTGATTACCACAAGATCCGTTAACAGGGCGAAAGCTAGTCGTTTTATTCCTCTCACTTTCCTCTGCAACTTCCCTTTTGGTTTCATTCTTGAATTCGTCTTAAATATCGAGATATAGGAGACTGAAGTTTTGAAGGGATTTTGCTTCATATATTGTTTACGTCCAGGTACTAATATATCTCATGCAAAAGTATTCTCCATGCAACTCATGTTTTATACTTGATATAAATTTACATAATTCTAGTTCATATTTGCATAGTGTAGTTCATATTTGCATAGTCCACTTTAGTTGTAACAACATACGGATACGAGATATATGTGCATGATATATATATATATATATATATATATATATATATATATATATATATATATATATGAATGGAAGATGAAACTAATGTATATTTAGACAGTAACCAAAAATGAAAATTATACTCACCGACTTTGGTTGGATGCTCAAATTCTTAATATACATGGACATATTTATCAACAGGAGTGTTGTTTTAAATTACATATTCATTAGTATTTTGGATATATTCTTAAGTACATGAGTGTTTCACGTTACATACCTTTGGATTAAAAATAACAAATTGAACTTGACTTTAACATTATTCAACAAGATTCAAGATTCACTACGGGGAATGAAGAGATGCAAACAACCAAGAAAAAAACAAATACAGTTAATATTTACGCGATACAAGAGAAGAATACTCACTTCCTACTGTGATATGCTGACGATCTTGCCTAGGTTGACGAAAATGGAGAACAAAATGTATATTTGATGGGTTTCCTTCCTTGCTGGATGAAGACGAAAGGGAGCAGGAGGAAGGAATGATGCAGTGTGGTGTTTATTTACATGTCGGGAAAGATCACTTTAGGATTAAGGTATGGTCTAAGTTAAATTAAAATGATATCGAAGAGATAAGGATGAAAATAGATAAGCATGTACACGAAAGTTGAGGAATTAAAAGATTATTTGTTTTATTTTCTTTAAACAATTTACACCCCTAACCCTGTTATTGTCTTACCGCGATTCGGTCTTCGATTCTAATTTCACATGAGGCGTTTTACTTCAAATTTTATTTTACATTTATAACAATTTTTCTTTTAATAAAATATCACATTTCAATTTTCAAAAATTATAGAATATTTATTTTATTTCTAAAATAATTCCAATTTTTCACAAATATTATTTCTTTTGATAAAATAAATTTCCAAACTACTTTTGGACTAAATAAAATTTTCAATTTTTAATTTTGAATTTTAAATCTTTATTTTTCTTATAAATAAAAAATACATAATTAACCACATAGCGGGATGTTACAAACTCCTTTCCTTAAAGAAGTTGCATCCTCGCAATTAATTAGAGAGTACTATAACTTATTTCTGTAGTTTTAATTATGTATTTATATACATCCATGCACAGAACAATCAAATAGAGTTAATTAGAAAGGCGTTCATGACTCGATTTAAAATTTAAATAAATTTAATGAGTCAAACTACATATAATAAACTTAATAGGTCTTGTCCGTGGCATTAATGTAACGATCGGGGTTTTGGACCCTCGAAAATCGACACTAATACATCCTCGTGCCACAAATCCAAGTGTCGGAAAGCTCGATTGTTAGGGAAAAAGGAAATAAAGATAGAACAGAATTTCAGACGAATGGAATACCATATATTATTTCAACAATAATCTTTATAACGAAATTTTTTGAATACAATATCAGAGTCTAACCTGGATTCAGCCTGGACAGTTATAAACCCTCTGTCCTTATAAATGTAAAAACAAATGCAATAGATACAACGGATAATAGAATATGCCATACGTAGATAAAGATCTCCAGCTCTCCTCTGTAAACTCCAAGCGTCTTCAACTGAACCTGAAACTACTCGGATCTGACCCGAGTATTAAAAATACCCAGATCAGGCTTGATAAACTAGCGTGGAATACTCAAAATTTTTATTACTGATGTCAATCAAAAACCTTTGAAAAGAAGGGTATTTCATAAGTCCACGTCCACACATAAACACAGATGGGTTTTTACCTTATGATAACCAAAATAATTTATATGGAAAATCACTTTGATATTATTATTAATAACATTGCTTGAAAACACTTTCAAATAAATATATATACAAGGAAAGTATAAATACTTGAACTATGGTAATATATATATCCAGACTAGGTCAACGGAGTAAACCAGACGGAATATACGATACCAAAAGGGGTGGCTGAAATGTTTGTAAAGCATTACAACTATTTTGGGACTACAATCAAAACCTTAAAACTCGTATTGAGATTGGATTTCCAACATGATAGGGAACTAGTGGCATTTTTCTTCGATCCAGGCATAGCAACTATAGTTCCCTCGGAAACCTTATTGCTTTTCTCAAGCTAGCTACTTGGAACTGTTCTTGCTACACTACCAGTATCCGGTAGCCTTATCACTTTTCACAAGCTAGCTACTATATTAAAATAAATAGGGCAATAGATGCCTTAAGGATCCAGATTCCACTGTACTCCTCCATACTCATACAACAGATAGCCTGAAATATATGTATTGCAGACCACATAATTACACGTATCATCTTCAGGATGTGAGGCTACACTCAATTTCTTCAAAGCCACACTTTAATTTTAACAAAGCCACACTTTATTCTTCCATGAAGCGCCTTCCACTTAAAATGCCACATTGTCATTCCTTAATCACACAACTGATTTCTGCAAACGTATAACTCCCGAGCTCGTACGTCTCAAGAAAGGGTGTTAAGCTAAGAGAAGCTACCTTCTCCGCCACCAAGCAGATAATACGTTGATAGAGATCAATTAATATGATCAGAAATGCACTATCAGACACTTATCCATACAAGTCCATTCTGGGACTGAACGAAACCGAAGGCACTCCTCCTACCATATCCTTTTTTGGGATTCACCCATAGGATCTACAGCGAGTAGTCCTTGTAATTCGAAAATTTCAAAACATGACAGGACCACTGCTATAATAAACGTCTTTATATTGGGAGCTACCTAAAGAAATCAATAACCAGTCCTTCCGCCATGAAGATCTCTGGTCTTCAATGCGACGAAGATTTTAGAATGAAGACACCATTGCCTCATAAATATAATGTGGGTTAAACCCCTAGGACTCGTGACAGCAATCCCAACATTTTGAAGATCTCTAGACTTCAATAATTATCATCTTCAACATATCTTCAATTCCGAACATATACATTGGTTCGAAGTGGTTTTCGGATAGGAATTACCCAAATCCGACCCCGGTTTCTCCCAACCAACCATCGATAAAAAGACATTTAGCTATATAGGTGATTATCACACAACATTAAATTAATTTATCCTTTTTATTTAAATCAAATTTCTCTTAGGGAAATATTCATTAAATCATTTCTTTATCTTCTTTAGAGTATATGGAATCATTAAGCCTCATTTATCAAATCCTTTGGTTAATTAAAACCCCCTTTTAAATCTAGGAATAATTATAAATTATTTCACTTTTTACTTATGAAAACAATTTCCAAATTATTTATTTAAATCTAAATCAAAGATTTCTTATATTCAAATCATAACATTTTAATGGGTCAGAAACAATGTTATTTAAGACATAGTTTACTGTAAACCCCAAACCAATTTTGATTGAGTAAAAGATTAGACTAATCATACCCATATTAACTTCCATATTCAACTCGTACTATTCGTGGAATAATGATGGAATCATATTTAAATTCACACGGATTGTACAAGTTCCCTCCTCAGCCTTAATACAAAGTTTGACCAGAATATCCTTTATACCATTAAAATTCTTGTTTAGTTAACTCTTTGAAAATACCTTACTTTTGGAAAAACTTAAATGAGATCTTTTTTAGAGCATCCGGGCTTTCCCATCGATCTGTTCCACCCCTCGTCTAAAAGTAAAAACAAAGGCCGGGTATGTTCATGGCACTGATTGTTCCATCCTCAACCTTAATTACACACCTTATTTTACCGTTTAGATCTCACATGCGGGACAAATGTACTAGTTGTTTCCGCATACTCCTTTCATTTTTAGAAATAATTTATAAAACTTCCAAATCGTTATTTAAAACACTTAATTATTCTTTTAAAAACCATTTGTAAAAGATATGAAAAAGAATGGTTAAGTTTAAAATCATATTTGTTATTTAAAACTACTGCGAAAAGTGTTTTAAAAGAATCAAAACTATTTTTTCTATCTTTTGAAAATTCATTTATATAACTCAAATCTCTTTTAAAATATTTAAAAAGATTTATATAATTTATTTCATATTTTTAAACATTTAAAAATATTCATTTTAAATTAATTTCAAATTCCGGTTTTAAACTGCAAAAGCGCAATTTTTCTGAAAACTTGTTTTGGACTTATTTAAAAATTTACAAGATGAAATCTTGATTTTCTTTCTTCATTTAAAACAATGAATATAATAGTCTAGGAAATTCTTATCTCGAATAATTCCGAGCTATATTCCATTTCATATACTCATTTGAATTTTTCGGCGCGAAATCGCGAACTATCATTACACAACGCTCCTAGTTTTGACTTGTTTTTCAATTTCTTTTCAAACTTCATGGAAACACTTTTATATGTTTATAAAACATTTCTGAAACATTTTAAACTCATTAACAATATTTTCATTTTTCAAACTCCGCTAACTTACCCGACGTTATTTCGACGATTAGAGAATAGGGAGACCTAAAGTCTGCTTGCTTTTTTTTCTAAATGAATTGTCCGAAGTAGAATCGGTACATTGCATTCCATATTATATTATATATTATTATAATATCATTTTCAACCTTTTAGATACTTTAAAATCATTAAGAGGCTAAATAATTTTCATACACATACTTATATGGATTTAATTCTCATTAAGTTAACTATGGTTAATTGCTAACCATTTATCTTATCATTTATCAAATCAAGTAATCATCCATATTAACATCTATATATTCAAACAAGTAATCAACCAAGTAATCACAGATCTAATTATCCAATATATATTATATTTTTATATCATTAAACTTGGAGTTATTTAGAAATTAATTAGTAAATTTAAATGTGAGTACTCACTTTGTCTCTAACTAATTCTTCCTACCAACATTCTTATCCAACAACACTTCACTAAATCATTGTTATCTTCAACTTATCATCATCTACTCCATTAAAACATCATCAAAGCCTTCCTTCTTCCTCTTAAAGCACATGCCTAGGACCTGCTTCCCCTTCCTTGCTCATGGTCACCTTCCTCCATCACCATTGCATATGCCAACACCACCTCCATCCCCATAGGCTCGGCCTCCATAGGTTCTATCCCCTCCTCTGTCATTCTTCAACTTTTTAGTGCTAAACCATGTTTAAATGATGATATAAGAACTTTGGCAAAGTTTGATAGACTTTGGAATTGGTTTGATATGTTTTTAAGAAAGTTATTAAAGAAAGAGAAGAGAAGAAGCCGTTAAAGAAGAGAAGAAGAAGATGAAGAAGCTAAGAAAAGAATGAATGGAAGTGTGAAGAAATGAAAGCATAAGTGTCCATATTTATAGCCTTAGAATCCTTAACCTTTAAGGAATGTAATTTGACAAAAATACCCTTCCTTAACCTTTAAGTAAATATGCTTTTTTCAACACTTACCATCATCACATCACTTCATTACTTTATGTCATCTTTACTTAATACTTAAGGAATATATTTGGATGGAAAAGTGAATTAAATTGAATATTTGTTTTGATTTTCATGTGATATGATTTGACTTGTGCTGGATTTGGTGAAAATATCTTCTTTTTGTACTTTTGTTTACTTGATTAAACACTTAGCTTAATTAATCCTTAGTCAGTATAAGTGAGGTATTTATATCTTTGTTTATGTGTTTATATAAAAACTATTCAAGTTACAAAAATGTTTACACAACATATATTTAACAAAACTTTGATTTCTGACAAAACATTTTCTGGTCACATTTTTTGTTTTTAATCAAACTATTTATTTATGTAAACAAAACTTGAAATAAGTTTCTTATCATCTTTAAATAATAAAATAAGTTTATTTTAGATATAAAACCATAATTAATAATATTAAAATTCAATCGTAAAAATACGACGTTGATTTGTCAAATGCGATGAAATTTGTCAAACATTATAAACCAAGTATTTATATAGTTATAAAACTTTTATCAACCAATTAGAATCACTATATAAAATTTAAAAAAAAGAATCATTTATCATTAAAAACAAGAATTGAACACATATCCAATTTTATCGAAAACTGGCTTTTGTCACTTTTCGACGAAAATCTAAATTTCTTGATTTTGTAATCAAATTCTAAAAATAAGGTTATCATTTTTATTTATCATATAAAGCATGATTATTTAAGTTTGAAAACTCTATATTTTTATATTTTAGAGTTAATTAAATATTCCATTTAAAAGTGATAAAATTACGGGTCGTTACAACTTACTCTTTTGTTTTCTATATATAATTTCTAAGGTTACTTGGCCTTCTAGACAAAGCTTCAAATGCTGCCACGTTTATACCAGAATGAAAATTATTATTATAGGATAATTTGATTCAGTGGAGATATTCTTCCCATGAACCTACAAATTCTAAAATGCACATTCGTATTTCTCATTTTTTTTTATCTTTTACAGTTTGGTCTACCTAAACTGTTATACCTTAAAGGAGTTGATCGAATATTTCTTTACCTCTTTTTAGTTGGATTAATCAACGATACTCATTGAAAATCTTCTTGTCTTTATTGCGATACTTAGTCCTTTATATATCTGACTTCCGCTCGAGCTTTCTCAAGTCTACAGAAATTTCCAAAATCATTTATGCTTTACTACTTTCAATTTTTTTATGGAAACTATTATTTCAAGGTCTTTTACTCGTCTGAAAATTCTTCAACTCAATTCTTAGTCCAAATTAAGGATTTAGTCAAACTTGAGTTCCATTCCTTCTGAATGGGAGATCCATAAATGATTCAAAAGAAAATCTCTATTTGCTAAAATATATCTTATTTTGTTTTCTTGAGATTCCACAGCTTAGAGAAACTAATTTGGATTGCTTTAAGTGCAATCAAAAGCCTCTTTGTGTGATCAAATTATTGAAGAGTAATTATTTTCCTATCACACAATAATTGAGTTCGATGAAATTTAAATTAATTCATTATAGGAATAATAATTTTTACTTGGAATACTACTATGTAGAAGTATGTCATTTTATTGTTTAGAAATCCCTATCGATAACACCGATCACACATATCACTAGAATTCATAACCACTCAACGGATAAGTTAACATAATCAAATTATAATATTATTCTTTTCTTATAAATCAAACTTATTTAATTACCTTGTAGTTTAACTCTGAAAACCACTAGCTTCTGCTTTGTTCTGACTAGTCAAATATCATTGAGTGATAATTTCAACTTATTCTATTTCATCTAAATTTAAGGGGGTTCTGACTCTTTCGAGCGATAGTTCCTTTTTTAAATCCACTTTCGCTTATGAAACAAAATTAAGAACTATGAAACTATCCATATACATATGTAAATGATTTACTACATATGGCTAGAAACCAATCTATTATTTTCCGTTGCGCGCTCTAATCACTACAGGATTTTTTTGGTCAAATCATTTCATCACATTTATCTTTGTGATGTGTCTCTATTACGGGATTTATATCAGGGTCATATATAACTTCCCTAATTGTTCCACATTTTAAAATTCATTTATATCTTGATAATGCCTTATAGCTTCTATCCGTTAGTCGGGTGTTAATTGGACCCTTAGGTTTTCTGACCTACTTCTTGGACCATTTGGTGATCTAGAGGATACACCTATTCAAGATCTGCCAGGTCCAACCATTTTCTGATAAACAACCTTCATCACTTATTAGATATATAAATGTCCCACAATTTTACTAACAAATATGTATATATCATAAATACATTGATAACCATTTTCATTCCTTGGAACACCAATCTTAACTCATATATTACATACACGAGTAATTCCAAACTCTACTCAGGTTACACCAAAAGGGTAACAACCTATGTATGACTTTTCTATGGTCAAATGTGTTCATATTCCTTATTTACTCAATTCTAGTTCAGCCCTGGCTCTGATACCATGCTGTGATGCCCCAGCTCTAGTGATTGAAATATCAGAGGGAGTTTACCATCCGATAGCGGATTAATAGACACGGAAGGAGCGATCTCTCGTATACACTACTTTGGATCAATAGGGATACGTTTCAATACCTGAATACATCTATAATACTACGTATTTCGTCTCGACTCAAGGCAATATACACATGTTCTAGAACTGAATAACTCACATATTAGGATCACTTATAAATGAATGATGACATAAGTATCGATATCATAGGGGAAATAGAAAATATATATCTCAAAGCTTGTCTAATAAATGGACTAATAAAAAATACATCACTTAAAACTGAACATACTATGTATACTCTGAAAGTTGTCGAATTCGAATGTCCATGTAACGATTCTTCTTGCGATCGTTCTTTAGATATATCTACTGCTGCTTGGGTTTCTCATCTTTATCATATCTTTGAATAAACCAAATAACGCTGCAGATCTTGGGCTCAAGATGATGGTTGCTAAACCAAAACTCAGTAGTCTGCTATACAATTACACATATCCTATGGATTTCTCACTAAACAAAACAAATGGACGTCCAATATAAGGATAACCTGGAAAACACAACACCTCAGTCTGACCTGAGGCATTTGTTATAAACATAACAAACCTCAAGTCAGGGAAGAAATCTAGCTGCGTGTATAATCGTGCAGAATCATAACATACATGTGTAATGTCGGTTATAAATACATTACATTTTAATCAAACACATCGATGTTACTCACACCATACAATATCCCACCCATATTTCATTTTCATAAATCAGTGCTAGCACATGTGTCACGGCTCTATTCATCATGACTCACGGCTACAACTCTAGTCAACTGGGATATCACACCCTATTCACATTTATAAGTTGCAATTGTTGTTCAATAGACTTTTCACTTTCAAGTTATTCATATACGAGGTCTGTAATAATTAGTGAATACTTCTCATTATTCACTCTTACTAGGCTCTGCCTCGAACCGTTATCACAGCCTTTTTCATTCGTGTATCTTCCAATCAGATGTTGTGGATGCCCCCACACGATCTATTAGTTAGACTATCTTCTCCCGTTCACCATTGGCGCTTGCCCCGTTGTGTTGTAATCTTCATCTTTGTTCCACCACGTATCCATCAATGAGATTACTCTTAGCTCTTTCCTGTTTCCCATTTACACTTCGCCTTTCACCATGGTTGTGTCCGTGCAAAGATCATTTGGACAATAAGTGATGATGGACCGGGTCTTCACGATTCAGGGTATGGCCCCAAACCTGTTCGCTAGGATGGATTCTAGCGCCTAGTAGGTTGAGTTCATTCAAATTCATTTGTATTTGACCTCCCAATATACCCTTTTTTCGAAATGGTATCGTGTTCCATTTTCTATCACATATAGATGTCGTGTTCATGCATCATAGAATTAACTTGCAGTGTAAAACATCGTATATAATAAAAATTCATAAACGCGACATAGGGAAATTTCATTGGCACATTTCAAATTAAATAACTTGCATTCATCAATGAACTTTAAATTCATAACCAAACAAATAGTATAGCATCGTAAACACATCAATTTTATTCAAGCCATTATTTAACTAAATTAATTTTAAATAGGATTTAACTTTAAATTAAATTTTAAATCATATTATTTTATAAAACAGTTCAAAATTATTCCTTCTCATAATGGTTAAAATAAGTTTTTGAAACTCTCCAAATGCGCCAAAACATGTGCAGCTACATTTCCATCTCCGCGCACTTGAACATGCACACACGTCTCCCACATCCTTTCTTTTCTTGGCCACTCCATTATACACATACATGTATTACCAAATTTATTCGCATCCTTTAATTTGCATGAATGCATATGCACGTCTTTATTGTAGCCATTTTTTTTGTTCTTCTCTTTTTTCCCTTTTGTTTTTATTTATTTTTTTTCATTATCTTTTCGGCCATGGCCCCGCCACCTCAGGACATAAACGACCGAATCGAAACCACCGTCGAACTCATCTACGTAATATGATTCTACCGGTAGCTTCCATTCCAACTATAGCGCTCCCGTTCACCATACGAACATAGGTATAACGGTGTCATTTCTAATTACCACAAGATCTGTCGACAAGGTGAATGCTAGTCGTTTTATTCTTCTCACTTTCCTCTACAACTCCTCTTTTGGTTTCATTCTCGAATTAGTCTTAAATTTCATGATATATGAGACTGAAGTTTTGAAGGGATTTTGTTTCATATATTTATTTATGTGTAGGTACTAATATATCTCATGCAAAATTTCTCCATGCAACTCACATTTTATACTTAATATAAATTTACATAATTCTAGTTCATATTTGCATAGTCTAGTTCATATTTGGTAGTCTAATTTAGTTGTAACAACACACGAATATGAGGTATATATGCATGATCTATATACAAGAATGGGAGATAAAACTAAAGTATATTTAGACAGTAACCAAAAATGAAAATTATACTCACTAACTTTGGCTGGACATATCAACAAGAGTGTTGTTTCACATTACATATTCATTAGTATTCTAAATATATTCCTAAGTACATGAGTGTTTCACGATACATACCTATGGATTAAAAATAACAAATTGAACTTGAATTTAACATTATTCAACATGATAATATAATAGAACAAGATTCAAGATTCACTACGGGGAATGAAGTGATGCAAACAATCAATAAAAAACAAATACAGTTGATATTTACGAGATAAAGAGAAGTATACTCACTTCCTACTATGACATTCCGACAAACTTGCCTAGGTTGATGAAAATGGAGAACAAAATGTATATGTGATGGGTTTCCTTCCTTAATGGATGAAGACGTAAGGGAGCAAGAGGAAGGAATGGTGTAGTGTGGTGTTTATATACAGGTTGGGAAAGATTACTTTAGGGATAAGGTATGGTCTAAGTTAAATTAAAATGATGATGAAGATAAGGATGAAAAAGATAAGCATGTACAGGACCATCGAGGAAAAGTTTATTTGTTTTATTTTCTTTAAGTAATTTTACACCCTTAACCGTGTTATTGTCTAACCGCGATTTGGTCTTCGATTAAAATTTCACTTAAGGTGTTTTACTTCAAATTTTATTTTATATATATAACAATTTTTCTTTAATAAAGTTTCATATTACAATTTCCAAGAATTATAGAATATTTGTTTCATTTCCACAATAATTTCAAAATTTCACAAATATTATTTCTTTTGATAAAATAAATTTCCAAACTTCTTTTGGACTAAATAAAATTTTCAATTTAGAATTTAAATCTTTATTTTTCTTATAAATCCAAAATACAGAATTAACCAAATATCGGGATGTTACAAACTCCCCTTCTTAAAGAAATTACGTCCTTTCAATTCATCAAAGAGTATTATAACTTATTTTCTGTAGTTTTAATTATATACTTATATACATCCCTGCACAGAATAATCAAACAGAGTTAATTAGAAAGGCGTTCATGACTCGATTTAAAATTTTAAAAAATTTAATGAGTCAAACTACATATAATAAACTTAATGGCTCTTGTCCGTGGCATTTACTCCTTTTGTTTTCTATATACAATTTCTAAAATTACTTGGCCTTTTGGACAAAGCTTCAAATGGTGCCACGTTAATACAAGAATGAAAACTATTATTATAGGATAATTCGACTAAATGGAGATATTCTTCCTATGAACCTTCAAATTCTGAAATGCACATTCTTATTTCTCATTTTTTTATCTTTTAAAGTTCGGTCTACCTAAACTGTTATACCTTGAGGGAGTTGATTGAATATTTCTCTTTACCTCTTTTTAGTTGGATTAATCAACGATACTCATCGAAAGTCTTCTTGGCTTTATTGCGATACTTAGTCCTTTATATATCCAACTTCCACTTGAGCTTTCTCAAGTCTACAAAAATTTCCAAAATCGTTTGTGCTTTACTACTTTCTATTTTTTTAGGGAAACAATTATTTCTTTATTTGAAAATTCTTCAACTCAATTCTTAGTCTAAATTAAGGATTTAATCAAACCCGAGTTCCATTCCTTCTGAATGGGAGATCGATAACTGATTCAAAAAGAAAATCTCCGATTGCTTAAATATATCTAATTTCTTTTTCTTGAGATTCCACAGCTTAGAGAAACTAACTTGTATTGCTTTAAGTGCAATCAAAAGCTCTCAGTGTGATCGAATTACTGAAGAGTAATTATTTTCCTATCACGCAATAATTGAGTTCATGAAATTTAAATCATTTCATCATAGGAATAATACTTTTTACTTTGAGTGCTACTATGTCGAAGAATCTCATTTTAGTGTTTATAAATCCCTATCGATAACGCTGATCAGACGTATCGAACAAAATTCATAACCACTCAACGGATAAGTTAATGTAATCAAATTCCCAATATTATTCTTTTCTTATAAATCAAACTTATTTAATTCCCTTGTAGTTTAACTCGAAAAAGCACTGGCTTATGCTTTATTCAGATGAGTTAAATATCATTGAGTGATAATTTCAACTTAATCTATTTCATCTAAATTTAAGATGGTTCTTACTCTTTCGAGCGATAGTTCCTTTTTAAAAATCCACTTTCTCTTATGGAAGAAAATTAAGAACTATGAAACTATCCATATACAAATGTAAATGATTTACTACATATGGCTAGAAACCAATCTATTAGTTTCCGCTGCCCACTCTGATTAGTACAAGATCTTTCTACTCAAATCATTTCATCACATTTATATTTGTGATGTGTCTCTACTTTGGGATTTAGGTCAGGGTCTTATATAACTTATTCAGTCGTTCTATATTTTAAAATTCATGTATATATTGATAATGCCTTATAGCTTCTATCCATTGGTCGGGTATTAATTGGCCACTTAAGTTTTCTGACCTACTTCTTCGACCATTTGGTGATCCAGACGATACACCTATTCTAGGTCTACCAAGTCCAACCATTTTCTGATAAACAACATTCATTTCTAATTAGGTAAATAAATGTCCCATAATTTACTAACAAATACGTATATATCATAAATAATTGATAACAGTGTTCATTCCTTGGAACACCAATCTTAACTCGTATATTACATACACGAGTAACTCCAAACTCTACCCAGGTTACACCAAGAGGGTAACAACCTATTTCTGACTTTTTATGGTTAAATATGTTTATATTCCCGATTTACACAATTCTAGTTCAACCCCTGACTCTGATATCATGAAAGTTCAAATATTTACAATTCTAGTTCAAATATGGAGAATGAAGTTATGAAAAAAATCAAGAAAAAAACAAATACAGTTAATATTTACAAGATAAAAGAGAAGTATACTCACTTCCTAATGTGATATGCTGACGAACTTGCCTAGGTTGATGAAAATAGAGAACAAAATGTATAAGTGATGGATTTCCTTCCTTGCTGGATGAAGGCGTAAGGGAGCAGGAGGAAGGAATGATGTAGTGTAGTGTTTATATACAGGTCGGGAAATATTACTTTAGGGTTAAGGTATTGTCTAAGTTAAATTAAAATGATGACGAAGAGATATGGATGAAAATAGATAAGCATGTACACGGCGGTCGAGGAAAAGTTTATTTGTTTTATTTTCTTTAAGTAATTTTACACCCTTAACCGCGTTATTGTCTTACCGCAATTTGGTCTTTGATTAAAATTATGCTTAAAGCGTTTTACTTCAAATTTTATTTTATATCTGTAATAATTTTTCTTTTAATAAAATATAACATTTCAACTTTCAACAATTATAGAATATTTGTTTTATTTCTGTTACCCGGCGGCTTGACCAAGTAACAAGAGGTTCGGTGTAAAAGGCTCGCTCGGCATAGAGGTACCGTTCGGCATTCAAAGGTCGTTTGGCAATAGAGGTACCATTCGGCATTCAAAGGTCGTTCGGCAATAGGGGTATCGCACGGCATAGAGGTACCGTTCGGCATTCAAAGGTTGTTCGGCATTGGAAGCCTCGTTCGGCATTCAGCCTCGTTCAGCATTCCAGCCTCGACCGACATTCCTGCCTCGACCGGCATTCCAGCCTCGTTCGGCATTCCAGCCTCGACCGGCATTCCTGCCTCGACCGGCATTCCAGCCTCGATCGGCATTCAAGCATCGTTCGACATTCCATCCTCGACCGACATTCCAGCCTCGACCGCCATTCAAGCATCGTTCGGCATTCCAGCCTCGACCAGCATTCCAGCCTTAACTGGCATTCAAGCATCGTTCGACATTCCAGCCTCAACCGGCATTCCAGCCTCGACCGGCATTCGAGCATCGTTCGGCATTCCAGCCTCGACCGGCATTCCAGCATCTTTCGGTAGAAGCCTCGACCGGCATTTCTCCTCACAAAGCATAGCAAGGCCATTCGGCATTTGTGACTCAGCACACAGAAGTCACTCACCACGGGCCGAGGTATCTTGCTCCTAGGCCCATGAGGAAAGTCCCACCCTCTTCGTCTATAAATAGAGGGGCAGGGGCACAGTGAAAGGGACCTTTTTTCGAGAACACTGGGGAGACTCTGCCGCTTTCAAGACTCACTTTATTTAGTTCAAACTTGTACTTAAGACTTTATTATACGGATTGTATCTGTATTTCACTACTTGGAAAAGTAATAACGATTACAATTCAAAGTGGACGTAGGCAGTTACGCCGAACCACTATAAATCCGGTGTTCTAGATTTCTGTAGTTAATTTAGTCCAGATCTCTCAGTTTTAATTTATCTTCTTCCTTTATCCCTCTACACAATCTTTCTAAAAGGGGGTTAGTGACCAATTTTGGTGCTAACACTTTGGTGCTTTCACTGAGAATCGAATTCTCAGGCAACGAGGATCTGCTTTGTAGCTACTAGATTGAACAAATCCCCCGAAGGAGATCCAAGTCATTCACAAGACGTCCGTTGATTCTACTTAGAGTTCTTATCAATAACTCTACAATGGGAAGACCACGTACCAGATCTGCCTCTCATAATGCGGACGTCAATGAGACTGCTAGCGTACAACAGATAGGGCCTAGCAATCAGCAATCAAATCTGGGTGCAACCACACAAACTCAAATGGAAGTTGTCACCAGAACGTAGTTCAACGACTTGATGAGAGAACTCATGGAAAGCAGGAGACAACTTGGAGAACAGATTCAAGCTAACGCCAACCTTATGGCTCAGCTCACTCAACAACAGCATCAGAATGTTGGGGGTAGTCCAGCTCCTTACTCTTCATCCGATAGCTCGACTTCGTTCGATGAACCTCCCAGGCGTAGATGCCGCAAGATTGAAACTACACAGGCAGGTGCTGCTGATCGATGAACTAGGGATCACTTACACCTCGGAGACCGCAACCAAGCAGGAGTGGGAAACTTAGGATCTGGAGCGCGTGTGGAAACTGGACGCCTGGCTCACCAAGACGCCAATGATACTGAACCCCAAGATGCACGTTTGGCAGATCGCCAGCAGAGGAGGCATCAACCTGACCGATCCCGTAGAATAGACTCCAACCTTCCATCTTCCATACAAACCCCAGACGTATCGGCTATGGTCAGACAGTTGATGAGAGAAAATCAAGGCCTGACCAATGAAGATTGGGGGATATCCAAGAGTCACACTCCATTCACAGACACTGTTCTACATGCCGAGTACCCCAGGAAGTTTAGCATGCCAACTATCCTGGCCTACTAAGGAAAGACCGATCCCGGATAGCATGTGATGAGATATGAATGGATGTTGGATTCAACTAGAGCGAATGATGCAACCAAGTGTAGATGCTTTCCAAAAACTCTATCTGGGATCACAACTATGTGGTTCACCCGACTTCCTCCGCGGTCCGTATCCAGTTTCGAGGAGTTGGCAACGAAATTTATAGAACAGTTCAGAATACATGCTACTCGTCCAAAGGACGTGATGTCTCTATCAAGTGTAATCCAAGCTCCAGGGGAGTCGTTGAAGGAGTATTTACAAAGATTCCATGTTGTGGCTACTGAAGTTAGCAATCCTAATGATCACGCAATTCTTATGGCTGTGATGCGAGGTGTGGATCCGGATTCAGAGTTTGGAGATTGGTTAGCAGGAAAACCTCCAACTACGCTAGAGCGTTTTTACTCAAAGGCTCATCAATTCATAAGAAGAGAGGAAGCCAGGTGGATAAGGCGAGATAAGGAACCGGGGCCTGTTCAAGAGACGGTGAAAAGCAACATCGCTGTAAAGCAATCCAGAGACAACTCGGGGAAAGTTCATGTTAATATCCAGAACAAGCCCGGGCAATCTAAAGAGTCCGGAGGAGGAAATCAGGGGAAGAAAAGAGAAGTGGGGAAATGAAAGCCGAGAATTCCAACCTACAACGAATACACCCCACTAAATGCATCTCTTGAAAATATTTATCTATCAACCTGTAACACCTTTCAATACAGAAAGCCACACCCAAAGGAGTCCACAGAGGAACAGAAGCGGACGGGGAAGTACTGCCGCTTCCATGAGACTTATGGGCACAATACTGAAGAGTGCAGACACCTACATGCCGCTATTGAGAAGTTGATTAGACAGAAAAAGTTGCAGGAGTTTGTAAAGAATCCTCAAGAAGGTGGACAGGGAACGTCCAATCCCGGTCACGCACCAGCTCCATGTCACCCTGAGGAGCCTGCTCGGACCATGGGCAGACTGGTCATAAACACGATAATAGGCGGACCTCACCCTGCAGATAAGAACTGGCAAGAAATGGAGTGGTATGCTAATTCCTTGAGGCATGCAGATTTTGAGTGTTGTTCCAATGTGGAGGATGGGAGCCTCGCTAAACAGCAGCGCACGATGACATACGATATAGTATTTAGAGCAGAGATGCTGACCAGGTGGAGGCTCCTACCGTTGACCCGATGGTCATATCTGCGACAATCGGGCCGGCATTTGTGAAAAGAATTTTGATTGATTGTGGAAGTTCTGTCAATATCATCTTCAAGAAGGCTTATGACCAGATGAAGATGGAGACGAAGGATTTAAAGCCATCTAAAGCTCGTATCCATGGCTTTAATGGCGCAGCAACTGATGTAGTGGGGTATGTTGAGTTGCCAGTTGAACTGGGACAAGGTGAGCGTAGAAGGGTGCGAATCCTACCTTTCGTAGTTTTGGATGTAGATTCTCCATACAATGTGTTTCTGGGTCGACCGGCCCTGGCTGAGTTTAGGGCAGCATTGGCCCCGTGGTGTTTGACTTTAAAATTTCCGACTAACAAAGGAGTAGGTGTTGTTCATGGCGACCAGGCGACCGGTCGTGCATGTTATGTGGCTGAGCTCCAAGAGGCCCAGCGGAGTGAGAAAGGAAAGGTTGCGGTCAACTCCGTCCGCATTCAGAATACTGACAATTGACAAGTAATGCCCGAGCCCTGGCTCGGGAAAGATTCTCGGATCTACAGAGACATAGATCCGAGAGATGACGATGAGGAACCTAGGGAAGAAAAGGCAGCACCGGCTAAACTGGTGATTAACATTTCAGTCAGCCGAGACGATCTGTCACGAATACTGAAGATTGGATCACAACTCAGCCCCTCGATGACGGAGGACCTTAGTGATTTCCTCCGAGCGATTCTCGATGTTTTCGCTTGGACACATTCCGACATGTGCAGGATCTCTCCCGCTATTACAAGTCATATGTTGAACATAGATCCGAGGTACGTCCTAGTTAAGCAAAAAAGGAGAGGAATGGACCCGGAGAGGTCCGCTACTCTCAGAGAGGAGGTGGACAAACTCAAAGCCAATGGGTTCGTCCGCGATGCCCTCTACCCTGAATGGGTGTCAAACCCCGTGCTAGTGAAAAAAGCGAATGGGAAGTGGAGAACTTGCGTAGATTGTTCTGATTTAAACAAAGTGTGCCCTAAGGACAGTTTCCCATTACCTAGAATTGATCAGTTGGTCGACTCCACTGCAGGACACGAGTTATTGTCGTTCATGGATGCGTACTCGGGATACAATCAGATCCCGATGCACATTCCGGACTAGGAACACACTAGTTTTGCCACAAACGTTAGGCTATATTGTTACGTAGTGATGCCTTTTGGATTGAAAAACGTGGGAGCGACCTATCAGCGTTTGGTGAATCAAATGTTTAAAGATCAGATTGATAGAACAATGGAAGTCTATGTGGATGACATGCTCGTGAAGTCACGGCAGTCAAACGACCACATTCGAGACTTAGCAGAGATGTTTGGCATACTCAGGTATTATGGGATGAAGATCAACCCTTTGAAGTGTTCCTTCGGCGTTGCGTCAGGGAAGTTTTTGGGATTCATTGTTAATGCCTAGGGAATCGAAGCTAACTCGGAAAAGATTCAAGCTATTCGAGACATACAAGTGCCCAGAACTATGAAACATGTACAAAGCTTGAATGGAAAGGTGGCTACACTGAGTCGATTCATATCCAGAGCCACAGACAAGTGTATTCCTTTCTTCGATATAATAAAGAATGGAAAGAGGAATTTCAAATGGACATCCAACTGTGAGGAAGCGTTCCGAGCTCTGGTAAGGCATTTAGAAAATCCTACAGTGCTGTCGAAACCAGTAAACCATGAAATGTTGTACGTATACTTGGCCGTATCCCCACATGCTATAAGTGCGGCTTTGGTCCGCGAGGAGGACCGAGTTCAAAAACTGGTGTATTACATTAGTAAGCGTTTAACGGGGGCAGAAAGAAATTATCCTAAAATTGAGAAATTGGCCTATTGCTTGGTGATTGCATCACGTAAGCTGCGTCCATACTTTCAGGCACATTCGGTCAGTATTTATACCGATCAACCCTTGCGACAGGTACTCCAACGACCAGAAACTTCTTGAAGGATGTTAAAATGGAATATCGAGTTGAGTCAGTTCGATATTACCTACCTGCCACAAAGAGCCTTACAAGGGCAAGCATTAGCAGACTTCATCACTGAGTTTACTGTGTCAGACGAGCCAGATAGTCACAGTGTCATTCCCCCCATTCGATGGAAATTGTACACCGATGGAGCATCAAACGACCGTTGCTCTGGGGCTGGTGTAGTTCTTGTGACTCCAGAAAATCGATCGATTTGTTATGCTTTGAAGCTCAATTTTCTGGCTATGAATAATGAAGCAGAATTGAAGCATTGATTGCTGGTTTAAAGCTTATGGGAGAACTCGGGGTAAAATCAGTTGAAATCTTTTGTGACTCACAGTTGGTGGTGTACCAAGTGGGAGGAGATTACCAAGCAAGGGGACCAAAGCTTGCTCCATACCTTGCTCTGGTTCAGGAACTATTGGCGAACTTTGAACATTATGACATTTCGCATGTCCCGCGTGAACAGAACAAGGAAGCCGACTTGCTGGCCAAATTCGCAAGTACCGGCGATGTACAGCAAATGGGATTAGTTCCCGTCGAAACCTTACATGCTCCAAGCATAGATGTGATAAAGGTCGATTTCATGTTGGAAACGGAAATCAAGAAGAAGTCATGGATAACCCCATTCAAACAATACCTACTAAATGGGATTTTGCCCGAAAGAAGAAGCAAAAGATGACAGGTCATTCGCAAAGCCGCGCGATATGTGATGCAGGGCGGAGTAATGTATCGGAGGGGGTTCTCGGTCCCCTTACTACGATGCATTGCCCATGATGAGACAAAGCGGGTCTTGAAGAAAGTTCACGAAGGAGAATGTGGCGACCATACTGGGGGGCAGACATTAGCAAAAAAAGATCCTTCGCTACGGATACTATTGGCCAACTATGAATCGGGATGCTGCAGATTATGTAAGAAAATGTGATAAGTGTGAAAGATACGCGAAAATCCCGAGAGCTCCGCCAACGGAACTCACGCAAATGGTTAGTCCCTGGCCGTTTGCAATCTGGGGCATCGACATAGTCGGTTCTTTGCCTATATCCAAAGGTGGTGCAAAATATGCAATAGTTACGGTCGACTACTTCACCAAATGGGCCGAGGCAGAGCCTTTAGCCACAATCACCTCCAAGAAGGTCATTAATTTCGTTATGCGGAACATTATATGCCGCTTTTGCCTACCGCGAACCATCATTACAGACAATGGAACTCAGTTCGAAAGTAGGGAATTCAAAGATTTCAGTTTAAAGTACGACATTGAGAAAAAGTTCGCCGCAGTTGCTCATCCTAAGGCTAATGGACAAGTTGAGGCTGTGAACAAAATAATCAAGTCCATATTGAAGAAGCGTTTGGAAAAGGCTGGAGGCAAATGGGTAGATGAACTTCCAACAGCGCTATGGGCTTATAGAACTACCCACAAGTCCGCGACTGGCACAAGTCCGCGACTGGCCACACTCCATTCACATTGGCATATGGCACGGAGGCTGTTATACCCGTGGAGCTTGAAGTTCCATCACATCGGGTGACACAGTATGATCCTAGGACGAATCAGGATCTCTTGTCGGAATCACTGGACTTCGTTGATGAAAAACGTGAAGAAGCTGAGTTAAGGGCGGCAACATATAGGCACCGAGTTAAGCGATATTATAACAAAAAAGTTCGCCCGAGAATCTTCGATATGGGTGATCTCGTTTTGAAACGAGTTTTTCCGGTACCATCACAGATGAATCCCAACTGGGAAGGTTCATATGTCGTTGAACAGAAGCTTGGAGAAGGAACTTTCAAGATAGCGACTGTTGATGGCATGATACTCCCCCGAGCATGGAATAGTGAACATTTGCGACGTTATTATATTTAGCATGTTTCTTTCGTGTTTTAGGTGCAATTATTTCCTATATGCTTTTGTTCCATTGATTCTTAGTTTCTTTTTAAGCCTGTAATCAGACGATTTAATTTGTTTTCATTAGTAAAGGCTTGAAGCCATCTTTTCCATGAATTACTGATGTTTTTGTGCCTTATAATCCGATGGCAAACAACTAGAGTTACATCATTCTGTCTGACGTACGAACACGCATAAATGACTTAAATCTCTAAGTCCTCTGAGTGTGGACTGGAGTACTCTGAGTCCCCGGAGTGCGGACTAGAGTATAAACGACTTAAATCTCCAAGTCCCCTGAGTGCGGACTGGAGTACTCTGAGTCCCCAGAGTGCGGACTAGAGTATAAACGACTTAAATATCCAAGTCTCCTGAGTGCGGGCTGGAGTACTCTGAGTCCCCGGAGTGCGGACTAGAGTATAAGCGACTTAAATCTCCAAGTCCCCTGAGTGCGGACTGGAGTACTCTAAGTCCCCGGAGTGCGGACTAGAGTATAAAGAGTATAAACGACTTAAATCTCCAAGTCCCCTAAGTGTGGACTGGAGTACTCTGAGTCCCCGGAGTGCGGACTAGAGTATAAACGACTTAAATATCCAAGTCCCCTGAGTGCGGACTGGAGTACTCTGAGTCCCCGGAGTGCGGACTAGAGTATAAACGACTTAAATCTCCAAGTCCCCTGAGTGCGGACTAGAGTACTCCAAGTCCCAAGAGTGCGGACTACAGTACAAATGACTTGAAGGCAACAAGTCCCCAGGGTACAGACTAAAAAATATTCTAAGTACATGAAGTGTGGAATAAAGAATGTACCACCCAAAAATATTTCCGAGTTATATGACAATGTATTGGGGTTTTATATAACTCACGATAACTCGGGTTTCGACCACAGTAATACAGAAAGCTGAAAAACAAAAGTCATTTGAAAGACAAAGAAACTAAACTTTATTTATTAATCCAAAATGGGGTTCTACTACCACTCCTCCAAAACTTAGAGTCAAAAGTCTATCTACATTAACTATGAAAATAAATAAATAAAAATAATTACATGATCTAAGCTAACTCTCGTTGAACGAGTGTAGTGGCTAGTTCTTCGATTTCTTTGGCTTCTTTTCCTCCTTTGTTTTCTCAGACGATTCTTCCCCCACGCGTTTTCGCTTGGACGCTTTGCTCGATGGGGAAGTAACCTCCGAGGAAGAACGGGGAACTTCTAGTGGCCTGGATCCACTAGGGAGGATGATCTTCAAAGTTCTATTCAGAGGATCATCCACATCCACGAATTGGGGCTCAACTTTGATTTCTTTTTTCTTCTTCTGCTCCTCTGCAAGTTGTTTCTTCATGCTCAATTTAGAAGTATGTTCAAAGACGCTCGTGGTCTCAATTTCATAACTCTCTTCAATGGGAGATGAAGTTTCAGACTTATCCTCATCAAGCGCCCCAATCACCTGAGCATCAGGACCGGGGGTTACTCCCGCGTGAGTAGACTCGCTCGCTTTCCCCATCTTCTCCTTGGCGTCATCGCTCCTTGGAGTCGGTTCAGGATCGGAGCGGCCTGCGTAAAATCACAAAAGACGAACGTTAGAATACAATAACCTCTCGCCAAAAACGACGGTTCTTTGAATTTTAAGAAGAAGAGTTATATACCGGCTTCTTGCTGGCTCTCAACCGTCAAAGGAGTCTCACCCTCTAGAATGGGAGATAGAACATGAATGCCGAGGCCAGGGTCCTCCGGGTCATAACCAGCGTGTTGCTCGAATGGATCAAGTACTGGCCGACCAGCCGATTGAGTAGGAGGAGGAGCTAGAAGTTCGGTTCTGGACGGGCCGGCAATATCATTCTTTTCTCTCGGTGAGGAGGAGTCTCTGCTATAGAGGACCTTCGCTGCAGATAAGTCTGAAGGCTCATTCCCCCTGAGAAATTCTTTCACTAAAGTATCCTCGTCAACCTCCTCAGTGCCTGATTCCACCTTTCTAATCTTTATTAAAGTTTCCCATGCCTCGGCTAGAGATTCGAGGTAGCCCTCGCCAAGAAAAGTCAAGTCCCGATGCATGAGGACACGGGCGTTGTATTCAGCTATTAGCGGGTCGAACAGGAACTTGATCTCCTCTCTACCAGCCTCTGTAGCCGCCTCAAGGTGAGAGTCAATCTCCGCGGATGCCATTCTCTTGCCCTCTTCACGGGCTTCATCCTTCAGCATCCCGACCTTAGAGAGCTCATCGTCAAGCTTTGCCTTCCAGAGTCGCGTAGCAACAATCTCATTGCAGTATCGTTGGGACTCCTCCTGAGCAGCTATCTTCTCTTCCTTCTCCTTAGAGAGTAGTTCTTTCAACTCTTTGACATGCAGGGCGAATGCATCCCTTTCTTTTTGAATAGAGTCCTTTTCTAAAGCCAGGGCCCCGCAGCGTTGGACCGCTTCGTCAATTTCCTTCTTATGAGTTATCTCCAGACGAGTGACGGCCTCTGCAGTATCTTTAGCTCTTTGTTGGGCATCCTCGAGTTGGGACTTGAATGAAGAGAGCTCTTCATCCTGAGTTTTGATAATGTCTTTATCAAAAATGGCTTCAAGCTTCAGACGGTCGATTTCGTGTTGATGCTCAACAGAGACTTCCGAGACTTTTTCAACTAGATGGACAAACGCATCATGTTGAACATAAACGTCGTTGTTGCAAGCGATGGTGCTCTGTTTGACATGCCCCGGAATGTGATGGATCGCTAGGAGGAACTTCAGACCATCAAAGCAGATTTTGGGAATTTAACTTTAAGCTTGGCCAGCTTCTCCGATATCGTCGGATCTGTTGTGGTAACAGGGGGAGATGGCTTAGAAAGTTCCGTTTTCTTATGATGTTCCCGAGACTGCCGTGTGCTAGATGAACCGGAGTGTTGATCACGGGGGACATCAGATTGGGACCCCTTCTGCATAGACTTCTCTCTGCCTTGCTCTGATTGAGCAGGAAGATCGCGGGAATATGAAGACTGGCTGTATGATTTCCTTCGATAAGTCGATTCTCGAGGGCGATAGTCTCGGTCTCCAGAGTCGTCTCTGCGCTTGCCGGTGCCCGAATCCCAGTCTGAATGATGAAAAATAGATGAGCCGTGAAGACGATCGAGTCCGAGAGTATGTCCCATGTCACCAGCATAGAATTAGAATAACGACAGGTTAGAAAAGAACAGGGTGATGGCTGAAATTGAAGTGCAGGGTGAAGTGCACGTGTCCGTGTGTGTCCTAGTGTTCCCCCCGACGGACCATTTTCTTTATCTTTACCAATAGGAGTTTTTTCTCCTTGGACTTGGGCCCGAGCGCCTGTATCGCCTCTCGTGGGCGAATGAAGTTTAAGAGCTTCTGGATCATCAAAGCCATAGTTGAGCAAATCATCGAGAATAGTTAGGTCCGACAAGCCTTTCAGCGAACTCTCTAAGTGTTGAGAAGAAGGCTCTTTTCTACTGGAGTAAGGGTGACCTTAGAGGTTCCACCCACCGTCTTCTTCCTCAATTTGTAGGTCAACTTCTTCTTTCCCTTCGAAGGGGAAGGTGTCTTCTCGATATCGTGGACTTCGACTATCGGGTCCCGAGCAGGGCTAACATTTTCGCCCTGTACTTCAAGCGTTCTGGCTTCTCTAATCTCCCCCTCCTCTAGTGTATCAGGGGTGTTACGTGCTGAAAAACCAACCTGCTTTTTTCCTTTGCCTGAAGCAAGCCTGGGTATGGTGACGCCTTAAGGAAGGCTTATTCGGCGACCTATTGCCAGCAGCCCAAAATTCGTGAGCGATTCATTTGAAATGAGAGATCTGATGTCCCTGTCTTCTACGGGAATGGCTCGAATAGCTTCGACAGCTTCAGAATACCCAGAGCCTTCGGGATGTGGGTTGATACCTATAAAAGTGTAGAAAGGGTTATAAAAGGTGTAGTTTTCGCCAAATGCAAGTATTGATCCAGAAAAGAAGACTTACTCCCTTCCATCCTTCTCCTTGCTAAGCCGGGAGGACAACGTACGTAGAACCATTCTTGTTTGTACTGGGCGAATTTGCTCCACGTCCCGGTCATAATTTGACATTTTCTATGCGGCTCGAGGAATATAAAGGATGGGCTATCCGACCGTCTCTTGAAACGATAGATATAACAGATATCTCCTGGAGTCGGAAGCCTGAAGAGGACACTCATAAAGAGGATGCAAGTGCCATATATGAAAGCATGGCTATTCGGAGGCAGTTGCGAAGGGGCAATCTCGATATATTGCAACAAGTCGTGAAGGAAGGAGTTGAATTGTGGAACGCTGCCGACCCAGCACATGAACCTGTTGCAGGCTATATATCCGACTGGGGGAAAGTGCGGACGATCATGCCCCGATGGAACTAACACGTCATCGAAGGGGATTCCATGGACAGAGCATATCCGACGGAGTGTACTTTCATTAATCTTTGAGGCCTGTGAATCAATTGGGTCGTCTAAGAAAATTGCTGCCTCCAGAGCGTCGGGTGCCAAGTTGACAGATGCCGTCGCAGGGCTCGGTAAGTCTTGAGCAGGGGTAGTTGACGGGTTTGAGGTTCCTATAACTTCTTGTCGAAAGGATGGCCCAGGTCTATCCGAGATCGTAGCAGAGCTAGATTTCCTAGACATCTCTGATGAAGATTGAATCTGACAAAGCACCTGTTTGAACTATACTTGAAAAACAATCAACATTAGACTTAACAACATAAATATTCCCCCCATGTGGTGTGTGAACTAGTGCGATCATTCAAATATAAGTGCCAAGAAATTAAAGGTCACATAATTGATGAAGTAAAATTAAGCTTTGAACTATCATCATCGAAGACCGTCATCGCTGACCGTCTACGAGAACTTGTCATAAGACGGTTTGTGTGTTAAACTCGACATCGTCAATGCACATCGAAGGTTATTATCCATTTTAATCACGGTAAATTCAAACTTATAGTTGTCAAAACAAAGGGGTTATCAGTCTGGATTGTACGATATGCTTAATTGTTTAAGTCCGTCCTTGTTTACTGTCATATGCTCGGGCATAAGAGGTGTGTTAAGTGTACAATGTTTTAAGTCCAGGCTGAAATAGGTTGAACTGTCGTGTGTACACCACTCTCCTACCATCCATCATTGCCGTTTGGCATGTGGCAAGACATGCCGAAACGCAATCATGCCGAGCTGCATCGTTCGGCACTCCGCTCTCAACTGTCATCTCCATCGATCGACACAAGAAAGCCATGCCGAACCACAATCATGCCGAGCCGCATCGCTCGACATTTTACCTTCAACAACAACTTTCTTCTAATACATCCTCCCTATTGCTTGGCACGAACGAGCCATCCATCAAGTTAAGCCGACCCGCCTCGATCGGCACTCTGCTCACCTAACACTTTTCATCTACACTCCCACTAACATCGTTCGGCATAAAAGAATCATGCCGAACCACAACTTCACTCCGGTGCTTCTTCTCCAGTGTCGTTTGGCATGAGGAAGTCAGGCCGAGCCACATCGACACGTCTCACTCCGACAAACAGACTAGACATCTTCTTAGATGGTCAATGGATCGCAACTTCGACTCGCATGTCGCCCTCTTCCATCTTCCACTCCACCTAGTCCTAAAGCTAACTTAAACCTCAGATGCGTTTCCCTTATCTATGCGAATTCATGAGCTAGAGAAGAGACGTAAAATCGAGTCCCATTCAAAGTCCCTAATTGGGAAAGTCGAGCAAGTGAGGGGTTAGTACCTAGTAGAAGGAGGCAAAGTCTAGTGGAGTGCTCGAGATAGGGGCTGAATCTTCTCAAGTTTGTGGATCGAGAGCAGTCGAAGAAACGGCGTGTAGAATCCGGGAGTCAAAAAGGAGGTTGAGGTATTGGAAAAGTCTGGACGTAGGCAAGTTTGTAAATTATGTAGTGTGGAGCTAAAAGTAAAAGGGAGAAGAAGAAGAGGAACCAGCTTATATAGAGAGAAGAGAAGTCGAAGGGACAGTGACCGGTAGAACAGGTCAAAGCACCTCTCTCGTTCGGTATTAATGTCGTTCGGCATTTGTATGTCGCTCGGCATTAGCATGACGATCGACATACAATGCCTCGGTCGGTATTCAGAATAAGGGCTCAAAGCAAAGCACGGAGGACTCATGATTCAAAGCGCATCATGTTCATCCACATGACGTACTTTGGGGGGCAAGTGTTACCCGGCGGCTTGACCAAGTAACAAGAGGTTAGGTGTAAAAGGCTCGCTCGGCATAGAGGTACCGTTCGGCATTCAAAGGTCGTTCGGCAATAGAGGTACCGTTCGACATTCAAAGGTCGTTCGGCAATAGGGTATCGCACGGCATAGAGGTACCGTTCGGCATTCAAAGGTTGTTCGGCATTGGAAGCCTCGTTCGGCATTCAGCCTCGTTCGGCATTCCAGCCTCGACCGGCATTCCTGCCTCGACCGGCATTCCTGCCTCGACCGACATTCAAGCACCGTTCGGCATTCCAGCCTCGACTGGCATTCAAGCATCGTTCGGCATTCTAGCCTCGACCGGCATTCAAGCATCGTTCGACATTACAGCCTCGACTGGCATTCCAGCATCGTTCGGCATTCCAGCCTCAACCGGCATTCCAGCATCGTTCGGCAGAAGCCTCGACCGGCATTTCTCCTCACAAAGCATAGCAAGGTCGTTCGGCATTTGTGACTCAGCACACAAAAGTCACTCACCACGGGCCGAGGTATCTTGCTCCTAGGCCCATGGGGAAAGTCCCACCCATCTCCGTCTATAAATAGAGGGGCAGGGGCAAAGTGAAAGGGGCCTTTTTTCGAGAACACTGGGGAGACTCTACCGCTTTCAAGACTCACTCTATTCAGTTCAAACTTGTACTTAAGACTTTATTATACGGATTGTATCTGTATTTAACTACTTGGGAAGTAATAAAGATTACAATTCAAAGTGGACGTAGGCAGTTACGTCGAACCACTATAAATCTGGGGTTTTAGATTTCTGTAGTTAATTTAGTCCATATCTCTCAGTTTTAATTTATCTTCTTCCTTTATTCCTCTACACAATCTTTCTAAAAGGGGGTTAATGACCAATTTTGGTGCTAACAATTTCCAAAATAATCCCAAAACTTCACAATTATTATTTCTTTTGATTAAATAAACTTCCAAACTACTTTTAGACTAAATAGAATTTTGAATTTTAAATCTTTATTTTTCTTATAAATCCAAAATACATAATTAACTAATTAGCGGGATGTTATAGACTCCCCTCCTTAAAGAAATTATGTCCTCACAATTAATCAGAGAGTACTATAACTTATTTTCTATAGTTTTAATTATATATTTATATACATCCATGCACAGAACAATCAAACAGAGTTAGTTAAAAGGGCGTTATTGACTCGATTTAATATTTAAATAAATTTAATGAGTCAAACTACATATAATAAACTTAATAGGTCTTGTCCGTGATATTTACTCTTTTGTTTTCTATATATAATTTCTAAGGTTGCTTGGCCTTTCGTACAAAAAGCTCCAAATCGTGCCACGTTAATACTAGAATGAAAACTATTATTATAGGAGAATTCGACTAAATGGAGATATTTTTCCCATGAACCTCCAAATTCTAAATTGCACATTCTTATTTCTCATTTTTTTTAATCTTTTACAGTTCGGTCTACCTAAACTGTTACACCTTGAGGGAGTTGATTGAATATTTCTCTTTATCTCTTTTTAGTTGGATTAATTAACGATACTCATCAAAATTCTTCTTGGCTTTATTGCGATACTTTGTCCTTTATATATCCGACTTCCACTTCAGCTTTCTCAAGTCTACGGAAATTTCCAAAATCATTATGCATTACTACTTCCAATTTTTTCTAGGGAAATAATTATTTCATGTTCTTTTACTCTTTTAAAAATTCTTCAACTCGATTCTTGGTCCAAATCAAGGATTTAGTCAAACTTGATTTCCATTCCTTTTGAATGGGAGATCCATAACTAATTTAAAAGGGAAATCTCTGATTACTAAAATATATATAATTTCATTTTCTTGAGATTCTATAGTTTAGAGAGACTAACTTGGATTGCTTTAAGTGTAATCCAAAGCCTCTCTATTTGATCGAATTACTGAAGAGTAATTATTTTCCTATCACGTAATAATTGAGTTCGATGAAATTTAAATTAATTCATTCTAGGAATAATACTTTTTACATGGAATACTACTATGTCGAAGTATCTCATTTTAGTGTTTAGAAATCCCTATCGATAGCGTCGATTAGACACATGGACCAGAATTCATTACCACTCAACGGATAAGTTAACATGATCAAATTCCCAATATTATTCTTTTCTTATAAATCAAACTTATTTAATTCCCTTGTAGTTTAACTCAGAAACCCACTGGCTTCTGCTTTATTTAGATGAGTTAAATATCATTGAGTGATAATTTCAACTTAATCTATTTCATTTAAATTTATAGGGGTTCTTACTCTTTCGAGCGATAGTTCCTTTTTAAAAATCTACTTTCTCTTATGAAACAAAATTAAGAACCATGAAACTATCCTTATACAAATGTAAATGATTTGCTACATATGGCTAGAAACTAATCTATTAGTTTCCGCTGCGCAAAATCACTACATGATCTTTCTACTTAAATCATTTCATCACATTTATCTTTGTGATGTGTCTCTATTACAGGATATAGATTAGGTTCTTATATAACTTCCCATATCGTTCCATGTTTTAAAATCCATTTATATCTTGATAATGCCTTATAGCTTCTATCCATTGGTCGGGTGTTAATTGGACTCTTAGCGTTTCTGACCTACTTCTTTGATCATTTGGTGATTTAGAAGATACACCTGTTCTAGGTCTGTCAGCTCCAACCATTTTCTGATAAACAACATTCATCACTTTTTAGATATATAAATGTCCTAAAATTTTACTAACAAATACGTATATATCATAAATACATAGATAACGGTGTTCATTCCTTGGAACACCAATCTTAACTCGTATATTACATACACGGGTTATTCCGAGCTCTACCCAGGTTACACCAAAAGGGTAACAACCTATGTCTGACTTTTCTATGGTCAAATGTGTTCATATTCCTAATTTACTCAATTCTAGTTCAGTCTTTGGCTTTGGTACCATACTGTGATGCCCTGGCTCTAGTGACCAAAATATCAGAAGGACTTTACCGTCCGATTGCTTGGATTAATGGGTACGGAAGGAGCGATCTCTCGTATACACTACTTTGGATCAACAGGGATACGTTTCAATACCTGAATACATTTGAAAGAGTACGTATCTTGTCTCAACACAGGGCAATATACACAAGTTCTAGAATTGAATAACTCACGTATTAGGAACACATATAAATAAATGATGACATAGGTATCGATATCATAGAGTAAATAGGAAATATATATCTCAAAGCTTGTCTAATACATGGACTAATCAAAAATACATCACTTAAAACTCAACAGACCATATATACTCTGAAAGCTATCGACTTCAAATGTCCATGTAACGATTCTTCTTGTGATCGATCTTTACATATCTATAGCTGCTTGGATAGTCTCATCTTGAACATCTCTCTAAATAAACTGAATAATGTTGCAGATCTTGGCCTCAAGGAGATGGTTGCTAAACCCAAACTTAGTAGTCTCCTATCCTAATATACATATCCTATGGACTGCTCACTAAATAAAACAATTGACGTCCAATACGAGGCTAACCTGGAAAACACAACATCTCATTCTGAACTGAGGCATTGTTATAAACATAACAAACCTTGAGCCAGGGTAGAAATCTAGCCATGAGTATAATCGTGCATAATCATAAGATACAAGTGTGGTGTCGGTTATAAATACGCGACATTTTAATCAAACACATCGATGTCAGTCAAACCATACAATATCCCACCCATATTTCATTTTCATAAATCAGTGCTAACACATGTGTCACAGCTCTATTCATCATGACTCACGGCTACAACTCTAGTCAACTAGGATATCATACCCTATTCACATTTTTAAGTTGCAATAGTTATGCAATAGAGTTTTCACTGTCAAGTTATTCATATACAAGGTCAACAATCACTAGTAAATCCTACTCATTATTCACTCTTACTGGACTCTACCTCGAACCATTATCACGGCCTTTTTCATTCGTGTATCTTCTGATCAGACGTTGTGGGTACACCACATGATCTATTAGTTGCACTATCTTCTCCCGTTCACCGTTGGCGCTTACCCCATTATGTTGTAATCTTCATCTTCGTTCCACCATGTATCCATCAATGGTATTACTATTAACTCTTTCCCGCTTTCTGTTTGCACTTCGCCTTTCACCAGGGTTGCGTCCGTGCAACAGATCGTTTGGACAATAAGTGACAAGGGACCAGGTCATCATGATTCAGGGTGCAACCCCAAACCTATCCGCTAGGAAAGGTTCTAGCGTCTAGTAATCTCACCTCGTATCATTTTCTTGATCAGTTAAATTCATTCAAATTCATTTGTAGTTGACCTCCCAATATACCACTATTCCTCAAATGGTATCGTGTTCCATTTTATATCACATATAGATGTCATGTTCATGTATCATAGCATTAACTTGCAGTGCATAGCATCATATATAATAAACATTCATAAACATGACATAGGAAAATTTCATTGGGACAATTTAAATTAAATAACTTGCATTCATCTATGGACTTTAAATTTACAACCAAACAAATAGTGTAGCATCGTAAAACGTCAATTTTATTCATGCTATTATCCATTAAATTAATTTTAAATTAAATTAAATTTTATATCCCATTATTTTATAAAATAATTCAAGATTATTCCTTCTCAAAATGGTTAAAATAAGTTTACAAAACTCTCTAAATGCACCAAAACATGTGCAGCTACATTTCCATCTCCGCGCACTGGAACATGCACACACGTCTCATACGTCCTTTCTTTTCTTGGCCACTCCAATATAGACATACATATATTACCAAATTTCTTCATTTTCTTTAATTTGCATGAATGCATGTGCACGTCCTTTTTCTTGTCCACTTTTCCTTTTTTCTTCTTCTTTTTTTCCTTTTTCTTTCCTTTATTATTTTTCATTATCTTTTCGGCCATGACCCCGCCACCTCAGGCCATAACTGATCGAATCGAAACCACCATCGAACTCATCTACACAATACGATTCCACCAGTAGCTTCCGTTCTAACCATAGCGCTCCTGTTCACTATACAAATGCGGACATAACGGTGTCGTTTCTGATTACCACAAGATCCGTCGATAAGGTGAAAGCTAGTCGTTTTATTCCTCTCAATTACCTCTACGACTTCTCTTTTAGTTTCCTTCTCGAATTCGTCTAATATTTCGAGATATAGGAGACTGAAGTTTTGAAGGGATTTTGTTTCATATATTTATTTACGTGCAGGTACTAATATATCATACACAAAAGTTTCTCCATACAACTCACATTTTATACTTCATACAAATTTACATAATTCTAGTTCATATTTGCGTAGACTAGTTCATATTTGCATGGTCTACTTTAGTTGTAACAACAGACAGATTCGAGAATATGTGCATGATATATATACATGAATGGAGGATGAAACAAAAAAATATTTAGACAGTAACCAAAAATGAAAATTATACTCACTGACTTTTGTTGGATGCTCAAATTCTTAATATATATATGGACATATTTATCAATAGGAGTGTTGTTTCACATTACATATTCATTAGTATTTTGAATATATTCTTAAGAGCATCTCCAACAGGTTGCAAATTCTCGAATCCGCACCCAAAATCAACCCCAACAAAGTGCGAGGATTTGTAATAGTGTAGAAAGTAGGACCTTCGGGCTGAGAAATTAGGATAGTGTGAGGCGCCTGTTGAACAGGCGCCTGTTGGCCAGGCGCCTGTTGAACAGGCGCCTCATTTTCAGGCGCCTGTTCAACAGGCGCTTGGCAACAGGGGCCCTGTTGGTCTGTTAAACACGGGCGCCTGTTGAACAGGCGCCTGATGTCCAGACGCCTGTTCAACAGGCGTCTGCCCTCATTTCTGTTGTAGAAATGAGGGCTCCAACATTTTAGAGTGCGGAAAATCGAATTTCTGCACTCCAAACTGTTGGAGATGCTCTAAGTACATGAGTGTTTCAGGATACATACCTCTGGATTAAAAATAAAAAATTGAACTTGACTTTAACATTATTCAACATGATAATATAATCGTAAAAGATTCAAGATTCACTACAAGGAATAAAGTGATGCAAACAATTAAGAAAAAAAACAAATACAATTAATATTTACGAGATAAAAGAGGAGTATACTCACTTCCTACTGTGATATGCTGATGAACTTGCCTAGGTTGACGTAAATGGAGAACAAAATGTATATGTGATGGGTTTCCTTCCTTGTTGGATGAAGACGTAAGGGAGCAGGAGGAAGGAATGATGCAGTGTGGTGTTTATATACAGGTTGGGAAAGATAGCTTTAGGGTTAAGGTGTGTCCTAAGTTAAATTAAAAAGATGACGAAGATATAAGGATGAAAATAGATAAGCATGTACACGACGGTCGAGGAAAAGTTAAGTTGTTTTATTTTCTTTAAGTAATTTTACACCCTTAACTGCATTATTGTCTTACGGCGATTCGATCTCCGATTAAAATTTCGCTTGAGGCATTTTACTTCAAATTTTATTTTATATCTATAACAATTTTTCTTTTAATAAAATATCACATTTCAATTTTCAACAATTATAGAATATTTGTTTTATTTTCAAAATTTCACAAATATTATTTCTTTTAATAAAATGAATTTCCAAACTACTTTTGGACTAAATAAAATTTTGAATGTAAATCTTTATTTTTCTTATAAATCTAAAGTACATAATTAACCAAATAGCGGCATGTTACACAAATCCTGACCAAAAAGCTGAATTGCATATTGTATTACTCATTTCATTATCAACTTTAATTTTCTTAACCGATGGAAATAGAGATGCACATAACTAATTGTGATCGACCACTGCATCAGTACATTGATTGAAATAATCCAACTAACATAATCGTCTAAATGTTAATTAACAGTTAAGGCAAAGTGCTTAAGCTAAAAGTTGTAGTAGCCAAGGTAACCTACTATAAGAGCACATATATTAATTTGATGCATCTTCATTAGAATATATTTTTTCTTGCTAATAAATTACTAGTTTACGATATTGATAACAAGATTCATAATAGTAATAATAACAATAAACAAACTAAGTTTCATAATAATTAACTAAGTTTAGGACAATCATAATAGCAACAATAGTAATAAATAATAAATTAACTATAGTTTTATAAAAATTAACTAAGTTTAAAATAATAATAATACCAATAATAAGAGATTTTAAATTATTAACCAAGTTATCTAAGTTTTATAAATTATTTTCATGCTTACCTTAATGTTAAGCAAGCTAAAGATCAAATTTTATCAATTTATGATGTGGATGGCCTTCTTCATTCTTCTCCTGAAGCTATTGACTTATCTTTATTGGCCTACTACCCCAACCTTTTTGGTAATTCAGGCAACTTTTCTCCCAATTTAAATATGATTTCTGAAATTGAATTGCCTAGAGTGAAGCCAGAGGAAATTTCTCTACTCTCCTCTACCATTTCTGATGAAGAAATTAATATAAATTCAAGTGGAGGCCCAGATGGTTTTAATGTTTTATTCTATGCACATTGTTAGGAGATAATAGCTCCTGATGTTTGCAAAGCAATACATAATATTTTCAACAAATGCAAGATGCTGGGTGAAACTAATGCTACCAATTTGGTCCTTATTCCTAAGTCAAGTTCAACATCTTCTATGAGTTCCTTTAGGCCAATCTCTTGTTGTAGTGTGATTTATAAGTGCATTTCCAAAATCTTGGCTTCTAGGCTTGTGCGTGTGCTTCCTGATCTAATATCCCAAAACCAAGCAATTTTCTTGCCAAAGAGAAGTATTCCTAATAATGTCTTGCTTGCGCAATAGCTGCTCAAAGGTTATAACAAAGCTCTAGCTACTCCTAGTGCTATGTTGAAGCTAGACATAAAGAAGGCCTATGATAGTATACATTGGACATCTATTGTAAGAATAATAGCTATGATGCATTTTCCAAAACCCTTTATTGCTTGGGTGTATGCAAGTATTTCAACTCCAAGTTACACCCTGAACTTTAATGGAAAATCAGTTGGCTACTTCAAGAGGAAGCAGGGTATAAGGTAAGGAGACCTTATCTCCTCCTACCTACTCATTCTTTTCAAGGAAATTTTCACTAATTTGATCCATAAAGATTCCAAGTAAATGAGATTCTGTACCACAATAAATGTAGGCAACCTCTTGTTTCCTTTCTAATGTTTGCTAATGATGTTATGATCTTCACTAAGCCTGTTTCTGCTTTTATTAACTGCATCCTTAGAACCTTGGATAGTTTCTACATTATGATAGGGCTGAAAATTAATTTGCAAAAGTCCCATATTCTTATTTCTAGAATGCTTCAACATTTGGCCGATAAGCTGCTTCAATCATCTGGGCTACAACCTATGTCTCATGACATGAGCTATTTGGTCATCTCTCTCACAACATCTAGGGTTACCAATGCAAATTACCTTCCTTTTCTTTTATACTCTAAAATAACTGCTTCCATGAACTATTGCGCCAACTGGCTTCTCAACCAAGGAGGAAGACTTGTGTTGATTAAGTCAGTGAGTTTCTCTATGATCGTATATTAGGCTAGAACCTTTGTTCTACCAAATAAACTTCTAAGCAAGATTAAGAGTGCTATGCTTAGGTTTTTCAGGACTAGTATCCATTCAAAAAAGCTTATCCCATGTGCCTTCAATCAATTTGAATGCCTTAAGCAAAAAGGTGGTTTAGGCATGTTAAATATAACACAGTGGAATGTTGCTGCTATTAGTAAACATTTTGATGCCTTATTAAAAAGAGATGATAGCATATGGGTAAAATAGACCTTGAAGCACAATATTGGTAGGAAAAATTTTTGGATGATAGAAGCTCCTTGCAGTTGTAGCTGGACGTAGAGAAAAATATTATGCGTTAGGAGAGCTTTCCTCTCCTTAATTAAAATAAGTCTGTCCCCCAATAGTTCTGCCAGTTTTGGGATGATCCTTGGGGTGCTCAAGGTCCGATCCTCTCCAACATATTCTCATATCAGCAAAAGTAGCAGTTAGGAATTAACACGAATGCAAAAGCAAGTAACTATATATGTGAAGGCACTCTTTCTCTACCATATTCTAGTAACCGGGAAACTAGAGTAGTGTGGAATACACTACAAGCCAATTTCTTCCCTACTGTTAGTCATGACTAGATTTTATGGACTGAAAGAAGTAAAGAACACACCATAAGTGTGGTTTACAAAGCATTAACAAGGATTGATGAGCTGCCAATGTACGAATGGAGTAGGAGGATATGGGTTAACCATTCACCACCAAAGGAAAACTTAATGCTCTCGAAGGTTTTAAAGGAAGTACTCCTCACTAAAGAAAAGATGAGCATGTTTGGTTTGAATATTAGTACTCTTTGTGTCTTTTGTGACAGTGATCTGGAGAGCTGCTTGCACTTGTTTTTTAATTATAGGGAGATTTTCCACCTTTGGTTTAGACCGACGCATAAGATTGGTAGGAAGAACATGGTAAGGGATAGTAATGAAGAGTGGAATTTGATCTTCAAAGCTACCAAATGCAGAAGCCCTATGTAATTTTTGATTTTGTTAAGTCTAAAGAAATTTGTTAAATTAATATGGGAAGAAAGAATAAAAGATATTTTGAAAATAAGACAAGAGGGATGGTTGCCCTATGGAATGATATAATGCATGAGGTTGCTGTTGGGATGAAGTAATAAATATTTAAGTTTGAGGAGGCTCTTATATCTTCTTGGCATTAGGGTAAAGCTTTCATGGTTTCTCTGTTTCCTTTATGTGTCTGACGGTATTTTCCTTTTAGTGTAATTTGTTGTGTGTTTTTTTGGCTCAAAGCATGTTTTGGCCTATTGTATTTTATTTTTCTTTGCAATAAAATCTAGTAGGGACCAATCAACCCGCTAGCTTTGCCAAAAAAAGTTTTATAAAATGTACAAAATTTATATAATAATAATAAATTAACTAAGTTTATAAAAATTAAATAACTTTATAATAATTATAATAAAGTAATAAATTATAAAATATTAATCAAGTTTACTAAGTTTTATAGAAAATAATAATAATAAATTAACCGAGTTTATAAAAATTAACTAAGTTTGAAATAATAATACAAACAACACCAAGAATCATAGTATTAGTAATAATAATAAACAAACTAAGTTTATAATTATTAACTAAGTTTCATAACAATTAACTAAGTTTAGAACAATAATAATAATGATAAAAATAATAATAAATAATAAATTAACTATGAGTTCTATAAAAATTAACTAAGTTTATAACCTCTACTATTAATAAATAGAATACAATGAATACGATTTCCATGGTATCTTTTCAAAATTCCAAAAATACCCTTCATCCACTAACAAAATCGCATCATCCATTTGTAATCTCAACCACCATTCGCTTTCCAACCACCCATCAACGGTATTTCACTACTCATTCGCAACTAATACAACCAACAAAACTAAAAAAAAGTGTTATGACCATCAAAGTTTTTGCACTTATAACATACATTCGTCCATTAATTTTTTACTAAATAAAAATGAAATATTTCTATAGATACACGTATGTGCCATTTACGGTAGTAATAATAATACTAATAATAATAAATTATAAAATATTAGAACGATATCTAAATTATATTAATAATAATAAATTATAAAATATTAACCAAGTTATCTAAATTTTATAAAAAGCAACTAAATTTGTATAATAATAATAACAACAACAAATTAACTAAGTTCATAAAAATTAACTTCTTTGACTAAGTTATATAAAAATTAACTAAATTTGTAATAATAATAACAATAATATATTAACTAAATTTATAATAATTATAATAAAGTAATAAATTATAAAATATTAAATAAATTTACTATGTTTTATAGAAAATGACTAAGTTTATATAATAATAATAATCAAAATAAATTAACTAAGATTATAATAATTAACTTCATCGATTATGTTTTGTAAAAATTAAACAAGTTCACAAAAATTAACTAAGTTTATAATAATAATTTAACTAATGTTTATGATAAATCGCTAGGTTGGTAATAATAATAACAATTTAACTAATGTTTATGAAATTAAACTAAGTTTATAATAATAATAATTATTATTATACTAGTAACAATAACAAAAAAAATCATAATAGCTGTATTAACAACTAACAAATTAAATTTATAAAAGTTAACTAAGTTTCATAATAATTAACTTTTTTTTAATGCAACAAGTGAAATCTCAAAAACGTGTATATATATATATATATATATATTTTAAAGAAATATATATATAACTAGAAGGAGGAAAAAAGCCTTTCTCCGGAAGCTCACAGAAAGATAAAAGGCATACAAAAAAAATGCCTTCCAAAATACCGAAAACAGATACAAGCCTATCAAGTGTACAAGAAAGAAGAAAAAGGAACCAAAATCCGCTGCCAGAAGAATACAAATAACATCCCGCAGAACCAACTTCCCCACTACACCCAAGACGGTGTAGGCCAGACCACCTGATAGAAAACCAACCACCACCAGACAAAGAAAGGACCTAAAACCAGCCAATATCAAAACACGCTCAACAGAAAACCCATAACAATTGGCCAAAAACCACCGGGAGAGAACCGACAAAGCCACCACCCTGAGAAGGTGGCGAAAAGCATAACAAGCTCCACCCGAAAGAAGGTGGAAAACCAGAGGAGAACACCAGAGGAGCAACCACAGCCATAGACGGCAGCGAAGTCACAACCTAACCAACAGGGTAGTCGAAACACCGCAAAGACGCCTAATCCTGTAACACTAGCAAACACATCAAAACAAAAAATAAGGGGGGTGGGGGGATCAAGATCGTTGGATGAAGGCCAGCAACCCGCCTGGAGTACCTAACCAACGCTGATTCTGGCGGTACTCGGCACACAAGAAATGGAAAGAAGACTCACTAGACGATGAGTACGGGAGCCCGTGATACCCCTAAACGGTCTACCTCGGAAAGCAAGGAATACATCATTCCTAACTCGACGAATAATGGTCGAGGGGACCATAGGAGAGTCTTCGAAGATTGCCTTATTCCGGGCACACCAAATGTGCCAGCAGATAAGACAGGGTATCAAGCGATGAATGATCGAACGAAGAGATTTCCTAGAGTTCCTAGCCCACCAGGTAAAAGAAAGATCATTAGCAGATCTGGCAATCCCTCGGACACCAACTAGGTTTTCGAAGTAATTCCAGCAAGATCTGGCTGAGGAACTCTCGAAGAATAAATGGTTCAAGGATTCAGAATCCCCGTCGCCACAGCATCTGCAACGGGAAACTAAGGGGATGCCTACCCTTTTGAGATTCTCATCCAATTGCAGTCCATCATGAAGGATACGCCACATCAGAAGAGAAACCTTAGGAGGAGAGCGAGAATCCCAAATAAAGGAAAACAAAGGACGAATAGGACTAGGAATTCTAACCGAGGACCAAGCTTTCAGGATAGAAAACGAAGCGCCATCCCAGCCCGCAAGTCCGCCATGAGAATCAGAGAAAGACTTCACTGACTGCATGTGCTTCCATGTCTCACTTGCATAAGACGGAGAACCCGAAAAATTGGAACCAGCCAGTCTATGGTACTTAGCATGAAGGAAATTAGCCCATAAAGAGTCGTTAGCACCAAATCTGTACCACAGCTTACAAGCAAAAGCAGCACAGATATCCTTGGGATTACGAAGCCCCAAGCCGCCCTCGTTCTTGGGACGACAAATCGTGTCCCACGAAATCCAGTGGTGGTGACGGCGTTCCTCCTTGTTGCCCCAGAAAAAAGAGGAGACCAAAGACCGATACGAACGGAAGAAGGAGGATGTAGGGGTCATAGCCGCAAAGACATGAGTTCCCATAGAATCTAATACAGACTTAATAAGGACCAGTCTGCCCGCCTGGGAAAGAAGAGCCGCATTCCAGCGAATGATCCGACCCCTCACCTTGTCGGTTAAAGGGTCGAACAAAGCGTTAAGCTTCCTACCTCGGAAAAGAGCAATACCCAGGTATGGTAACGGCAGGGAAGCTTCCTTGAATCCCGAGAACGTCTCAATCCAGGAGGATCGAGACAAAGAACAGTCCTTCGCACGAACGAAACAACTTTTGGAAGGGTTAACAAGCTGATCGGAGGACCTCTCGTATTGATGGATGAAACTAAGTAGCCGCCGAACGGAGGAACGACCACCGTTTGAGAAGATAACAATGTCATCAGCAAAGGACAGAGAAGAAATAAGAGGACAACCCCTAGGGATCCCGAAACGCTGTATCTGACCAAATACCGTTAAGGTATGAAGACCGCGAATGAAGGCTTCAGCCGCGATCACAAAAAGCGTCGGCGAAAGTGGGTCTCCTTGACGCAAACCCCTCCCCGCCCTGAAATACCCGTTAGCAGAACCATTAATAAGCACAGAGAACCAGCAGTTGGAGATAAGCCTCCAAACCAGGTCGATGATGGTTTCCGGAAAACCGAACGATCTCAATACCTTGATGACAAAAAACCAGGACATACGATCGTAAGCCTTAGCCATATCCAGTTTGAAGACAACATTTGAGCCCCTAACTTTCCTGTCAAGCTGGGAGATCAGTTCCTGAGCCAACAGGACGTTGTCGGAAATTAAGCGCCCTTTAACAAACCCTGCTTGAGACGTGAAGATAATACGCTCAAGGAAAGAGGCCAAACGGCTAGCCAGAATCTTGGAAATAACCTTATTCGAGAAGTTGCAAAGGCTAATGGGCCGAAAATCCCCACAGGACCGTGGGTTGTCGCACTTAGGGATGAGAAACAGGTTGGTGGAGGTCCAGCTAGTCGGGAGACACCTCCCAGAGAAAAAAGACTGGACTGCAAGACAAAAATCAGCCTGAATAATAGGCCACGAGCAACGGTAAAAGGTACCGTTGAAACCATCTGGGCCGCTCGCACTATCCTTACTCAAGGCGAAAACACAAGCACGGATTTCCTCAGGAGAAGGGAGGTCTGCTAGAAGGTCTCTATCAAGCGAGAGAACCAACCTGGGAATGAAGGCTAGCAGAGCAGGGTCGGTCGCCGCCACTGACGGAGAACCAAGAAAAGATTGGAAGTGGGCCAAAATGGTATCTTTGACTTCCTCAGGCGAGGAGGCCATAGAATGATCAGGTCGCAAAATCTCACGAATAGTGAGAAGGTTGTTCTTCTTGCGAATGTAAGAATGGAAGAATTTGGAGTTCGCATCGCCGTCGACCACCCACTTGACCCTAGCCTTTTGACGAAGGAAGTCATTCTCAATACGAAGTTCCGCAGAGAAGGTGGATTGAGCTAAAGCCCACGCCTCCTTATTGGACGCGGACGGAGCCTCGTCTAACAAAGATTCAGCTACGATCAGCGATTCTTCGGCCAACCAGACAAGATCGAAAATGTTCTTGAAAACATCAGCATTCCAAACCTTAAGACATCACTTGAGACGCTTCAGCTTGCGACTGAAAACAGTAAAGGGAGTGCCAACAATGGGAACGGACTAAGAGTCAGCTACCACTTGATGAAAAGTGTGGTGAGATCTCCACATGCTCTGGAAGCGAAATGAAGAGGGCCCCGAAAGGGAAAAAGGAGAACAACGAACAATTAGCGGGGAATGGTCAGAGAAAGACCGATGAAGATGAGCTACGGAGAAGGAAAATGGTAAGCAGAACCAATCCTCCAATCCGAAAACCCGATCGAGCCTAGAGAGGATACGACTAGGGCCAACTTGGTTGTTTGACCAGGTGAACGCAGAGCCGACAAAAGGGAGCTCGGAGAGACCAGAGCTGACAATGAATGAGTTGAAATCCGCCATCGCAAGACGGTTGATGGCAGCTCCTCCCCGTTTCTCTGCCTGGCAGGCGACGATGTTAAAATCGCCGCCCACCACAGAGTTAGAAATACCCAGGGAACTAAGACCAATAATGTCAGTCCAAAGAGATAATCTCTCCGTACGATCGCAAATAGCATAAACAGCCGAGAAAAGAAAAGGAGTAGCAAATGTGGGAGAAGTGCAGACAACCGAGAAAAGCTGAGGAGAGTCAAAAACAGAACGAGCCGCAAAGGATTTGGACCATAAGATCCTAATCTTACCGGAGACATTGGCAAAGCCACCGCCAAAACCTAAGGATAACACGGTGCTGGTAATGCCTTCCGGATGTAAGAAAGGTTCCAGAAGAGCAACCAAGCCAACCGTGTGTTTCCGGACAATGCGTTTTAGCCTAGGCAAAGACGCATCGTTTCCTATACCGCGAACATTCCAGAAAAGAAAGTTCGACATGACGGAAAACTGAAAGGAGACAAAGAAACAAGAGAGAAAAACAGCAAGAGCGGAGGCCAGACCACAACAAACGGGATGACCTAGCACGCTCAGGAAAGATACAGCGAGTATCGAGCAGATCTATCAATCTGCTCGGACGCCGCTATAGAGCGTGTACGGATGGTGCGAGGAGTAGAAGGGACTCTACGCGATCTGCGCCGAGACGAACGAGCAGGAGAAGAATGGGGCTGTGAAGAAGTCACAGAAGACTCCTCACAAACGGATCCCTTTAAGACCGACTGGGACGCCACAGCAACCTCCAGATAGGAGTTCCTGGACAAGCAATCAAGGCGCTCATTAAGAAACGCAATTTCTTCCTTACTCATCAGCGGGATGGTAATGGACAGAGAACAAGAAGAAGAGGGGAGAGAGCACGCCGAAGAGCAGGAAGAAGAAGGCATGCTCAAGCGATCTGAAGGATCAGCAATAACAGAAGAAGATCGCAGACAAGAGGGTAGACGAGGAAAGCGAACACCAACCTGCCACCTGAACCAATCTAGGGCGGGACAGGGAATATCTAGGAAAGAGTCGAAAATGGAAAATGAAGAGCAATCAAAGCCTGAGACCCCAGACGCTTCCGACTGCAAGGCAGAATAAGGATAAGAAGAAGAAGGGATGTCGAAGCGGGGCAAACAAGAGAGGGACCGGGCAAGTGTAAGGGAGCAAACCAGTCGCATCCCAAATTGCTGTGGAAATCTTACCAAAGCGAGACTGTCACTAACAGTACAGTCCCGAAATACTGGTAAGATTCGCTGGTCGAACCATACTGAATGAACAGTAGAGCAGAACAATAAAAGCTGGCAACAACCCAGGCTGTCCATATAGTGATCACGGACGGTCACTATACGCACAGAGATGGGATACCGCCCAAACCAATCGCTCCAGGCACACTGTACCTTTCGACGGCACCGAATAAAACCTTCCGACAATGGAATACAAAAACTAGACCAAGTCACTAACGACACAGACCTGGCCTCGAAGAAACACAAAACCAAAACCCAAAACAACAAGCCACTCGGTTCGCTCCATACTATCGTCCTAGTATGGACACAACCGAAGCCGCAGCTACTGGACAACAAAACCGACAGAAGCCAAAAGCTCTTCTTCATGCATCTCAATAAAAAAATAGACGAATAGGAAAAACCAAACCAACAGGGACCTGACACACTATCAGACGAGACAGTAATGTCAGGGAGCACACACCAAAGCGTGTCAAGGCTCAGTAAAACACAACGGACACCCACAGACAGCAACCGAAAGGGACAGGGCCAACCAACAAAAACTACAAATAGCGAAAGAGAGCGAGAAAAGCAAACCTTCCAACAAATGGCCACTGCAACCCGAAAAAAAGAAGCAGCCGCTACCACAGTCTCTGAAGCTCCCACATCCAAGATAGGAACCGAGTTCCCGCCACCAACCAAAGACAACCCAGAAGCGATACCCACCAACAATGTAGAGTGCCCAGGCAAAGCCGAGATAGCAGCAGGCAAAGAACACGGGCGAGGAGATAAAGCGATAAACTCTTTATCTACCTCACCACCAACAGCCGAACCAAAGAAAAAATCGCCACCATACGCACCAACAGTCGCAGTACTATCCAAAACGGAAAGACGAGGCAAGAAAGGAGTGGTGAACTCTCCCCTCTTCCTCGTCTTGAAACCCACTTCGCAGATATCGTCCGAATGACCACTGCCAGAACCATCAATGAACGAACCAAAGCAAAGCTCTGACGAACCCAAAGCCAACAAACCCACCGAAGCCCCAAAATCCAGTCTTGGCACGAATCGGGTGGTGAAATCCCGATTTGCCATCGAAGAGGGACTAATCGAGCAGCGAATCGACTCCACAAAACACGGAGATAATTCCATAAAAAACCCATCAACCAACAGGTACTTGAACCTAGCCAAATCAGAGAAAGCCCCAATCGAGAAAACAGCTATCTCGACCGAACTGCCACTCGAGAAAGAAACTGACAAAGGGGGAGCCACAACAGCTAGCAGAGCATCGACGATGGCGTCGAACGAAGGGCAGAGCCTCACGAAATCTCCTCTAAAGGAGAAAACCCCCAAATCTATAAAATCAGCCTAAAGAAGACTACGAACAAAGAAAAGAGAAAAACCAGAGCGATCGCACAAACAGGCAATCGCCGAGAAACAGATCTATCTTGGAGAGAGGCCAAGGAGGAAGAGCCAGAAGAGTTAAGGCGAAAAGAAAAAGCAGCCGGAAATTAGGAAGCCATTACCGAGTTTTTTGACCGTTGTTGAAAAAAAATGAAGTGTCATAATAATTAACTAAGTTTATAATAATAATAATAATAATACTAATAAATAACTAAGTTTCAGTAAAAAATAATTAAGTTTAGAACAACAATAATAATAATGATAAAGTATTAACTAGTTTAAGTAAGTTTTATAAAATTTAATAATAAATTGACTATATAAAAATTAACTTAATTAATTAAGTTTAATAAGAATTAAAAAAGTTTATAAAATTAACTAAGTTTATAATAATAATAAATTAATTAAGTTTAAGAAAATTAACTAAGTTGATAATGATAACAACAACAATAATAATAAAAAATTATAAAGTATTCAACATCTTTACATCTACTTCGTTTTCTGAAGTTCTAAATTTTATAAAAAAATAACTAATTTTACAGATGAAAATCGGCGAAATTTTATAAAAACAAGTAAGATTTATAAAAATAACTAAGTTTATATAATAATAATAATTAACTAAGTTTATAAAAGTTAATTAAGTTTATAATAAAAATAATAATAATACTAACAACAACGACGACGAAAATAACAATCTAAATAAACTAAGTTAGTAATAGAAATAATAATGCCTTAAGTCTTGTCCTGGTATATGGTAATACACACGGTCATTCTAATTTATTGCTTTTATTAGAAAACTATCACTTCATTTCATGAGTAGGAGGGAAGTTTATGTTGATAAAAACGTATTGGTACCTTAAAATCTAAGTTTCATGTATATGTACCAACCAACCATCTCTACATTGCTGACATTTTCATGGTCAATTTCAAAAATATGATTTGACTTAACCTATCAGTTTGCAAAGGAATTGGTGTTAATTGTTTTCTAAATATGTTTAAGATATACATTTTTCTCCAGCCTTGTTCGCTCTGAGTATTTTAATGCAGAAATTGTTGTCTTTGTGGGAACGATAATGCATCAAGTTCTCTCTACACTGAACTCACACACTACAAAATAGAAGCAGGTCTACCACAGGTTAGGAAATTTGATTATCTATTTGTTTTTCACTTTATTGCTGTAGTATTGACTTTTTTACTGTGCATAGATTAGGATAAGTTGACATCAAGCATAGGTACTATCATATTTACCAGTACATATATATATTTCTCACCCTCGCATATTCCTCTGACTTTCCTCTCTTCTTGCACTATAAAAATGATAGTATAGGTTTGCTTGTTTTATTTTGATAGAGAATACATTTATTATCAAAGTGACAAGTTTGTGTAACACGTCATTAGATCTCAAAATGTAATAGTAAGTTTAGGAATTTGGTTTTCTAAAAAATTGCATTTGGCAAAAATGTTGCAGTTCTATATTATCGGAAGGCTACATTTTTAATGTACATTCCTCTTCTTTTGTGTTTGGAAAACTAGTTGCTCCACTACTGTTATTCAATTTAAGTGATGTTTTCCAAGTCTTATTTCTATCGGTTTAGTTGCATAAATTCATAAATATATGCGCTCATATGCTTGTTTGAGTTAAGTGTAGGAAATTGATGACTCTTGACTCGCTTTTGGTTCTTTTCATGCTCATGTTTCTTCAGAAATGTTAGAAACTCACTAATATTGCTAAAAGGTACATTTTAATGCTTAACAGGGATGTATGCTATATGACGTACACACTTTACAATATATATATATATATATATATATATATATAAAAGTAAATATTTTGGTAGTTTACCCGTATGGGTTTTTGAGATTGATATATTATGATTACGATCATGTTTATTGTGTGTGTCTATTACTTGTGTTTGGGATTTTCCCGGTGCTAGCCGCGCAAAGGGGACTCTGGGAAAAATTTTCAAAAATTTAGACACTTAGAATATTTTTGGTAAGAAACATTTAGCAATTTTTTTTCTAATGTAGATACTTCATTTTTACAATTTTATTTATATTCATATTTATATTCACTTCTAATGGAGATATTCATTTCATTTGCAGGTGAGAGAATGGATGATTTGAGATATTTATTCTTTTTAATGCAAATAACTAGCTACTTGTATTTGTGTACGTACACATAGTATATTATGTAGTTAAAACTATGGAATCTTATTTGTATGAATATTTGATTCTGTTTATCACAATGTGTTATATCTTTATGTTTAATATCCAAGATTATTCATTACCTAAATGGATTTATGTTTTAGAAATATTCTTAATGCAGCATTTTGATATGTATTGACTATCTTGATCTATAGGGATGCAACATGTTTTTAAAATGCAAAAAATACACCATAGCACTTAAAAAAACATTATACAAAGCTAACAAGAAAAGTGTTATCAACGTAAAAGTATTTATAGCGCTTTTGGTGTGCGATGAATAGTTCAGTAATATTATGACATATCGATATACGTCGTTTATTAAACCGTTATAAAATACTTACAATAGCGGGAAAAAAGAGCTATAAAATATGATCTTTTATAGCAGTATTTATGACATATCTTATACTGCAGTTTCCTACGCAAAATTTCCGACGTCTTTCCTACGCCAAAAGGCGGGGCGTAGGGTAGGCGTAGGAAAATGGTAGAAAGAGGTAAAGGCGTAGGGAAGACGTAAGGAAATTTCCTACGCTTCTCCTATGCCAAATTCAACACGTAGAAAAAAAATCGAGGGCATAAGTAAGGTGTAGGAAATCGTCTACACTAAAATGATACTGTAAAACAGATGTAAATAATCTCCTACGCCATTTCCACGTCTCTGTTAATTTTATACAATTCCACATTGATATAGGAAAGACGTAGCAAATTTCCCACGCCATCCCTACACATGGAAAAAAAGTTTTTTATTTTTACATTCGTCACCGTATACTTCCATTCTTTAACCTCAGTTTTTCACGAGAAAAAAAACCCGATTCTACAAAAATTATCTTCTCCTCCTTTTATATTTGTTTTGATTGAATTTCGATTCAGGTGCTTGTTTTGGGTTTTCGATTCAGGTGCAATCTCCATGTTGGCGATGCTTGAACCCAAAAAAACTAGGGTTTCAAAAATCAACGCCTTCTAAATAATCATCGCTGCATACTCGGCTATTTCATCAGCCATCGTCGGCTCATCCTTGCCTCCTATGCGATATTTTCTACTGTTGGTTTGAAGTCCTGCTACAGTCTCTTTATACTGCCACTGCTAATTAGGTATGCGAATTTCTTGTTCTGAGTTGTCTAATTTTCTAAAATTGAGTAACCCTTTTACTGCTTTAGATTTCATTAACATTGAAAACACACCTTTCCATTTGGTTTAGGGTTGAACTGTGGAAGTTGTTTCGTTAGATTGTAATTAACATGTTTGTTTGTATGCTGATGTAATATGTTTTTACCCAATTTAATTTTAATGTATACCATAACCTATTTAGTTCAAAGTTCCAAATTTCATACCTCTATTACAATAAGTCTGAGTGGTTTTTTTTTCCTATTTTGGAATACGAAGTAGAAAAGATATGCTTGGCTTGCGGAGATGCAAAAATGAAAAATTCAATACAAATTTTAAACTGTTACTTTGTTGCATTCAGCAAAACAAGGTCGTAGTTTGTATTGAAAGTATTTGATTGATATGTTACAAGAACTATGAATATGCCATATATCTGAAACTTTTGCATTCATGTGCTTTTGCGCTATTTCAGCTTATGTCATATATAATGCAAACAGTGTGAATATAAATCTTATATGTAGATATGCATTAAGTGTATTTACTGAGCATGAAATATCCGAGAGATATACATATGTTCTCTTAAAATTCAAAAATTATACATGTTTTTTATTTGATGTTTTGCTTATTTTAAATCTTTTTTTCATTCATGTGCTTTTGCTGTTGTTAACATATTTGAATGGGTGACCGGATGAAAAAATTCCTTTTTATTTGAAAACGGAAGCATCTCTTCATGCTTGGAACTTAACTTACTTCACTTTCTCTGGCCAGTAAACCCAAAGAGAAAATTGAAAATAAAATTGTTGGCGCTTGCTTGGTAATGTACGATTTTGAGGTTTGGCATGTTGTAAAACCCTAATCCAAGCAAAAATTGCAAATGTAACTGAAAATAAATAAAATATCTATATTTTTTAGGTTGTAGTTATAGCATAGTTTATGTTTTTATATAGAGGATTCTAGAGGTAATTTGCAGATGACATAGAAAGAATCTGCAGACCTACCATGCCACTTTAAAGTACCACTCCAAAACTTTGGTCTACAGGATCTACATGCTTTTATACATATGTTTATTCCATAAAATGGATCAGCAAATGTAATGAATAAAATGATATGCTTAGGTACTAGTCCATCACTATATCTGTGATGATCATACTTTACTTAGACCAATTATATGCACTAATATCACATTTTCATGTTTTGAATATCACACGCTGTAATTTCTTACGATTGAAGGTATGCCCTGGCTTATTTCAAATCTTAGAATGAAATATAGTTTATTCTTCTTCTCTCTCTTTTATCTTTTTATTATATATTTCCCTATTATAGTATACCAACGTGGATCAGTCACATTATGAGTTATGCTGGCCCGTTGATGATAGAAGAAGAGCAGATTATGGTATGATTTTCTACCACCCCAAGATAATTTTAGTTTAATTGTTTATGGGCAGTCCGGTTTACCCATGAGCCATTTTTGCGGAGAGGACTGGTTGTACCTTTATAGCTTCCTATTTTATTTGTATATAGTTTTGATACACAGTATTTTGAGATAGTTCCCCTCACACCAGGCATTATGTCTGACCTGCATTTTGTCTGTCTTTTATGTTATGACAACTCTCGGGAACTCGATTGAGTACTTTGAGAGTCAGGTGCTTTTGGGTATGTGCTTTCAGGATAGTTGGAGCATGCTATGGAGACAACATCAATATTTAAATATACATGATTTTATTATTGTGGTGCATAACAAATATGTATCACATTTGAGACCTGTTGTATCAGATGCTGTATTCAGAACTCCGCTTGTATGGAGCTGATGTATTCTGATTTATCTGAATTGATATTCACTTATCAGTTATTTCCGCTAGTGTAGTCTCTCATATATATTGATTATCATGTTTTGTTAATGTTTCTTTAGTATATTATATGTTATCATTCCGCTATGAGATTTTGTCGATATGCCTTAGTATAATGTTTGTTTTAATTTTCTTTCCCGACAATCTACCTTTTGCGGTATTTTTGAGTCAAACGTATGTTTAGACATTGATTTAGGATACTACGAAGGGTGGTTGTTATAAGTGCACTATCCCGTCTCACCCTTAGGTGTTTATACTCTTACACCCAAGTCATAGGTTGGAGGAGTTGATCGGCATCTATGGATACCTGGAACAGTTTTGTTCCGTAAGTCCGATCATGGATCACGAAACTCAAGTGGCACCTATCTCTAGGCACCTGCATACTTGCATTATACAAACATGGATTGTTTGATTTTGCTGGAATTCACAACATATGATTAGGCTAATGAGAACACAAATTCATCAACCCCCAAAGCCATTTCGTTTTATATCCACAAAAAATAACAAATTCTGTCTTATTACTTCAGAATTCACTAAATACGTACAAAGTTAAACTTAAGTAAAATAGTATCATAGATGCTCACTATTTCACGCCAGTGGGAGAGAAATTCCATCAACAGTTGCTAGCTTGAATGTTCCATCTCCAAACTTATGTTCAATAGCATATGGACATTCCCAGTTCGGGCCCATATTAGGACGAGGGAAGATTCGTTTAAGGAAGAGATCGCCGATCTCGAAAGTCCGATTCCTAATCTTAGAATAGTAGTGTCGAGCCACTCATTTCTAGTGAGCTGCTGAAGGAACTGGGCCAGCTCGCAGCGGAAGAAATGAGTGAATTTCAAAGATTTTAAACATTTTGGATCTTTAATGGGCCTATGAAGTCTATATTCATTAGGAACTTTTCTAAGTTTCTTTTAAATAAAATCAATATTTTATTTAACTTCATAAATAAAGTTTCGCTTTAATTTAATGTGTATGTAAGTTGGAGTATATCAAATATACTCTTATATACAAATTTGTGTGTAACGTTTACTTTTCAAATTTATTCAGAGAAGGAAATATTTCATTTCCTTTCTCTTAACTTATTCAATTAATGAGGGGGAATAAATTTATTTAGAGAAGGAAACTTTTCATTTCCTTTCTCTTAAATTATTCAATTAATGCGGGATCATAGATTTAGTTAGAGAAGGAAACTTTATATTTCCTTCTCTTAATTGAATTAAATAATTGACTAATAAAATAACATTAATGAATAATCTAAATATGAATTGAATTGTAAATATATTCACAGTAAATATTGTGCAAGTGCAACATATAGGGAGTGTGCATAGTCAGTGGTAATCGATATGTATACATAAAATAAACAAGAACAATTTAAAAGGTTATTACATATGAATGAAATGGAAATAAATAAGGGATGACAAGGGTCATTGATACAGTTTCACTTTTAGTAAACTTAATTAATGCGACATATAAATGACAATTAATAGGCATCATAATATAAGGATATAAACAGTCAAAAATAAATGTATGTATATTTCCTCGTTTTAAATTGTTTTTTGGAAAGAAATCTAATTCATACTTTGACAATATGTAATACATACAATAAATTTTATATATACAAACATACACATAAAATTAATTGTGTGTATAAAAGATTAAAATAAGTCTTTCTAATTAATACAAATTAGAGATTTATAGTAATCAAATTAAAAGTAGATTTATGATCAAAACATTAATTGTGTGTATGTAAGATTCAATAAAATATCCCTAATTAATACAAATTATAACTTATAGTAATCAAATTAAAATTTAGATTTATTGCCAAAACATCTTTCATTTTTTTTAATTTCTAAAACAATAAAAACACAAAATATATAAATGTAAAATTTCAAATCTAAAATTACATTTTGTTTTATATGATTTAAAACATGAATCTTCAGTAAAATGCCATAATATTCATAAATAAATTTTAGTTTAATTTGTTAAAATAAAATCCAATCAAAATAATTTGAACATACAAAGTTTTAGATCTAAAGGATTATACTTTGAATTGAATGTTTACAATATAAATCTATAATAAAACATTGTATTCAAACATATACAAATTTTAATTTTAATTTAACAAAATAAGAACCCAATTGATAAATTGAACATACAAAATTTCTGATCTAAAAACTAGACTTTAAATTGAATGTTTAGTACATAGTTCCAAAAAAAAAATTTCATTTAAACATATACAAATATTAGTTTTGATTTATTAAAATAAAACACTAATCGATTCATTCAATAAACAATTCAAGCTACATAAACAATTTTCAAATTAAATGATGCAATGATATGTACATACAAATTATGATAATTAAATTTCTCTTTCAACAAACACTACATCAAATATCATTATCTATTAAAGAAAAACATACCTTGTTACCCAAAGCCTTGAAGCACATCCTAAAACTGGACTCTCCTTAGGATGTTGCCTAGAAGTCACACCTTGAATGATGATATCTCTGGATCTTAAAGATCTCCAACCTATCCTTGCAAGAGATGGATGATTCACTATTGTTTTATTTTATTTGATGTTTTATGTGGAGTTGAAATATTTTAGAAATTTTCTTTTCTTTTTTGCCATGAAAAGTTAGGAGGAGAGAAAGAAACAGACTGAATGAGAAAGAATGAATTGTGCGTACATAATGAATTAAAGAATATGTTTTATTTAAAAGAATGAAACTTTTCCCATTCTTTAACTAAAACTTCTTGAATTAATTCCTTTGATTGTTTCTCTCTCTCCAATCCTTTCTTTACACGCATGTCATCAAATGACATAAAATTTCCACAAATCATGTCATCAAATGGCATAAAATTTCCACAAATCATGTCATCAAATGGCATAAAATTTCATAAATCGTTTCATGCAATTATCTTTAAATTACATCGATATCGGATATTTCAGTATGCGCAAATATAACTTTATAAATGCATTAAAATAATCACAAAAAACTTTCAAACATCAAATAAATAAAAATTAATATTTCTCAAATATCAATTAATTTAATCAATTTTTAACATTTTATAAATTAATTAAATCATGTGGTTTTTCAGAGAATTCATCATTACGGTTATGCGACTCAAAGGTGTAAATTCAGTCAGCTATTAATATCGAACTATTCGAATATTAACGTTCACGCATCACTTAGTAGGTGGTGACATTTTGGCCGAATTTATCGCTTACACATCTTTTGGTAAAATCCAATTTTACTTATTATAAGCGGTACTTAATAGTGACAATTATTTACACCAATTCTCTTCGTCAAAACTATATAACTTTGGATTTATCGAATTTGGTAATGGTTAAAATTCCAATATCATCAACATTTAACTTTATAGTCCAAACAAAAAATCCTTGGTTCAATAATAATAATTATTATTAACCAAAATGCTCTGGCTAGAGACTTTAACTTTTAGTTGACTTGAGTTGACCATGATACTAACCCCATATCACTGAGGAGACAAATCCTTCCTTGAACAATGCTTCACTTCCAATGCTTCCACTCGACGCAACTATAGTCACTTGATGGAACGCCATGCCATGATTTGACTATAATCAAAGAGGAGCTTTCATATTGGTGATCCATAGTATTCTCAAGTCGAGAGAACTGTGTAAATCAGTCACATTGATATTTTCTGTTTGACCCTAGTTATATTAACCAACAGAAAACTATCGAGTGAGTCGTTCCATAGTTAACCAATAACTATCAGTATGTAACCCCTAAGTGCCCCCAGCAGTCATGAGTAATACACTGCCCAATATTTGGAGAGCGTTACATACTTTAGTCTCAATGGATACATCGATATCCAGTCTCGATGCATCTTGACTATGAACATTTAAAATCGTATATTTGTTTTATTGTGATAAATTACTCACAGTTACAACATTTTGTAACTACTATCACAAAATATACCATTTATGGATTTTCTATTAAATATACTTTTAATTAAATTACTTAATTAATATAACCACATTATATCAAGTATATAATAGAAAGAAACATCCTTTATTGTGAACAAGATTGGTCAACGAGTTAGATATATGTAACAAATTACATAATTGCCCTAGGGCATACCCCTAACTCTAGCAGCTACGACTCTCAAATCAGCTTTGTTGCATTTCTCATCGATCATATCGAGGGTCTTAAGCAGGATCTCTACGTTTTTTTCTAGGATCGAAATGGATCTTCCGATGAGATGGCACTTCCAACTCAATTGGACTCATGGCCTCTAATCCATAGGCCAAAGCAAATGGAGTATGACCAGTTGTGGATTTGTGGGTCGTTCGATGGGCACAAAGTGCTATAGGCAATTCATCAACCCACTTGCCTTTGGCCTTTGCCAGTTGCTTTTCAAAATGGATTTGATGATTTTGTTCACTACTTCCGCATGCCATTCGCATGTGGGTGTGCTACAGTCGAAATATCTTCTCTATCTGATAATCGTTGCAGAAGTCTTTGAATTCTGCCATATCAAATTGGGTCTCACTATCGGGAATGATTTTTTGCAAATCCTGAATCAACAGATAATGTTTCTTACTATGAAGTTGATTACCTTCTCTGTGATGATTGTGGTGAGCGGTTTTGCATTAGCCCATTTATGAAATAATCAACTTCAACAATAGCACAGTTTGCTCCACCTTTCGACATCAGTAGCAAACCAATAATGTCAATCCCTCATACCGCAAATGGCCATAGGCTGACTATCTGTGAAATTTTTGTTGATGGGGCTCTAGGAACCTTTGTGAACCTTTGGCATATGTCACACTTCCTAGTGTAATCGGCCGATCTCTATTCATAGTCAGCTAAAAATATCCATAGGGAAGAATCTTTTTTGTCAATGATTACCCTTCAGTATGATTGTCGCAAGCTCCTTCGTGTACATCCGCAAGGATCCTTTTGGTCTCTTTGTTGGTGACACACCACGGTTGGAGAATAAAGAACCCTCTTCAATATAATACTCTTTCCTAAACACTAAAGATGAAGCTCTGCGTTGGAGTTTTCTTCGTTTATTTCTTCCATCTGGAAGAGTTCCTTTCATCAAATACTCCTACATCGATGTCAGCCATTATTCTGTTTCAATTTTAGCATCCAAGATCTAATCAACGTCCATCTGGTTGATCCTCGAAGTTAACAAAACCTCTACTGGAATTAAACCCATCAATTATGCATCCCAAGAGCTATTCAACTTGGCTATTGAATTGGCTTTTGCATTCTCCTCCCTGGGGATATGCGTTATCGTATAGTATTTGATGTCATTGAGTAGTTCCAGGACCTTGGTCAAGTAAAGGGAAAACCTTGCTCCTTTGGCTTGGAATTTGTAAATAAGAAAACTTGTCAACATCCCAGAGCTACGTTATTAACAAGAAATGTTGCTATCACCTCAAAAGAAAGTTTTGGGATTGACAATCTCTTCGAAATCCCTTTCTAAAGAGTTGATAAGGACAGATTATATTCGAAGGGTGGTCTTATGAATATGTTAATTATGGATAAGAAACCCCATCAACCCTTTGAAACGAAAGTTAAGAAGTGAACATCTCCTTTGTGGCCCCTTTCGAGTAAGTTGAAAGGGTCATTTTCTTCTTCTTTTAAGTGGAAGAATGTGATTATTCATGTACCCCTTTTGAATGTGACATAAGAGACCATTTTACCCTTAAAGAAGAATTTACTTTCAAATGCATAGATTCTGCTACCAGGGAAGGCATTTCTTCGAAAAGGTTATATGTTTGAAATACCTGAGCTCCTTTTGAAGATGTCCAACCAACAATCATAATTTAAGGCTCATACATTGAGTCCCTTCGAAACTCCCTTTGGTCAAGTCGAAAGGGTGTTTACTCTTTCGATGGGGCTCAATGTTCAATATACAAGTTATATATTCAATATGCAATGGAATAACATCTTGGACAATAGTAATATAAGTTCCATGAACTTATTAATATCAAAACATCATCATCATGTCAATTTTACATTTGATATCATGAAACATGATGATAATATGATCCGGATTTATATTGCCTAAGTTGCTCCCATTGCATCGCATAAGTCAAATAGGGGTTAAGAAAATAAGTGAGCATCATGTATAGTAGGTCATTAGTTAAGCTAATGGCCAAAATGATCTTCCTCATATTCAAAATCGATATAAGATCCATGTGTCTACTCTTTTGCATTCATTTAAATCGGATTACAAGTAAGAGAATTTTCCCCAAATTGATTTAGGGTTACAAAAGTTTGATTAGCTATGAAACAAGAGAGAGAATCTAGGATTCAAAATTCGATCCCCAAACTTGGACTCCTAGGGTCATATTTATAGATGCAGGTTGACTACCTTCCACCTTCATCCTTTCGACGCGGTCGAAAGCCCTTCCTCCAACCTTCCGCACGCATTCGTTCAATGTGGCCAAAAGGCCTTTCTCCTAACCTTTCTCATTCGTTCTTTCACCTTCACCCTTCGAAAAGATTACCTTGACGACCTTTCATTGCCACTAAAGTTTGGGCTCTCTTCTATATTGCTTTTAAATAGAACTTGATTGATTTCAACTTCATCAAAAGGGGTAGGTGTGCTCTCCACTTTTTGTTGCTATGCTGTTGCAAGTAAGGGAAGAGGTGAGCTTTCGCATAGTTTCGAAAGGATGAAATATCACTTGGCTTTCATGTGAGTTTCCAATATGCTTTCAAAAGGTTTTAACCGTTTCGAAAGGCTTGTTCTTGCTTTCAAAAGGTGCACACTTGAGATATGTCTTCAAGTAGTAGATTGACAACGGCGAAACCTACTATTTTCAAGGAATTGGTTCTTGTGTGCGAGTTTGTTGTCCAACACCTTCGAAAGGTGTTACGAACCCATACTAGGCTTTCTCATACATGTGGATTCAACCGTGTAGGAAGGTCTAGATGAGGCAGAAGGGTAACTTTGCTTTCTTTTCTAACCTTTTTGAAATCTCTTATTTCACTTGACACTTGTAGGTGCATCAGGCGCTCGCAACTTCATCCTAAACCCTTCGAAAGCTATCTCAATACCTTCGAAACACTATTTTCGAACTATGGCGAAACCCATGTCTTCAATTCTTGTGGAGCCCAGCACTTTTGTGAGCCTTCTTTCATGCCTTTATTCTTAAGTGAATTTTATGGTTAACATTTTTGCTCCCCTTGTATGAAAGAAGCTTCTGTTCTTTAGGACAAAAATTTAACCACTTTTCCCTTTACACTATTCCATTCTTAATGACCTCATTTCCCTGCAAAGTTCAAAATAAATAACATTCTCTATTGTTAGCTCAAGACATATATAAAAATATGCTCAGTGATTTGTTTGCCCTATAATTGAAGATGATGTTAGTATAATAGAGTTCCTGAACTTTAGTTCCGGAAGTAACAAAAATTAGTTGACCATCATACGGAGTTAATAAGTGATAAGAAATCCACAGTTGTAAGTGATTGGAAACCAAGAACTCCTATCTGGAAATAACAGAAGTCCCTCCATCCAACTTTGGTAATTACAAAAGAAGTTCATAAATTGAACTCCCATTATGTTAATAGAAAACCAGGCATATAATCTAAATCTAACTTTGGTAATTGAAGTCGAGGAGTTTTCTGCTGGTAATAACAAATGTTTGGTAGTAAAAAGCCATGGACTATCATTTGGAAATAAGTCATTGAAAACCATGAATCCTTATTTGGGGATAAATAATAGATATTTAGAAACTCCTATTGGAAATAATAATTATCCTGAATCTAGGATTTAGATGTTGATAAATGTTGTTCGAAAGTTAGTAGTAGCAATCTAGTGACCCTGATTCGGGTATTAATAAGACAAACTTAGAGTTTTAATTGAAGACTAGAAGTCCATTGAGATCCCAATACCAACTGCCTTGGAACGTAGATTCAGGTATTAACAATGAAGTCCAAAAATTGATAGTAAAAGACCCAAAATCCAAATTCAGGTATTATGAAGACCAGAGGCCTGAAACCCAGATTCGGGTATTAATAAGTGAAGTCCCAAAATTAATAATGAAAGACCCAAAACCCATATTTGGGTATTAATAAATGAAGTCTAGAAATTAATAGTAAGAGATCCGAAACCCAGATTCAGTTTTTAATAAGTGAAGTTTAGAAGTCAATAATAGAGACCCGAAATCCAGATTCGGGTTTTAATACGTGAAGTTCTGAAATTCTCTTTTGGGTACCAGTTGGAGGCTGTAGATTCTTATTTAAGCCTTTTGTTCTGCACTGCTCTTTAGGTTTAGATTCTTTTGACATGTGCCACCCTTATGGCCTTGTATGTTGTTGTTGTTTGACATGCCGCTTCTCGGGCTCAGACGTCTTAGTTTGTTGTTTGATATGCCACTTATCGGGCTCAGACGTCTTAGTCCATTGTTGTCTGGTGCGCTTGGTTAGTTTATCCACAAGCAAGACCCAAAGACTTACCCATCCCTCTAGGAGGTGCTCCAACTAGGCCTTATAAGTGAGACTGAAGGCTTGTTCGGTGCCTTGGCCAGGCCATAGCATAGCGAGACCAAGGACTTACTCCATCCTCCTTCCAGAAGGTGCCTTGACCTGGCCATAGCGTGGCGTGGTCAAGGGCTTGTCGATGCTTTACCTGGACATAGCTGGGCGTGGATAAAGGTTTACTCTAACCTTCCTCCAAGAGGCGCCTTGACCTGACCATAGCATGCCACGACCAACTGCTTGTCGATGTTTTATCCAGGCCATAGTGTGGTGTGGATAAAGGCTTACTCTAACCTCCCTCTAGGAGGTGCTTTGACCTGGCCAACTCGGCGCAGACAAAGGCTTTGACCATTTAAGGTAATTTCCAAATTCAAGGAGAACTCTGCTCCCAACCATGTATACTTTTCTTTAAGGAAGAGGTTCTTTATTCATTCATTGTAAGAAAATATGGTCATAAGTGTTCCGCATTCCACGTTCTAGGAACCATATTGCCATCTGGTCGACATAACTTGTAAGGTCGAGGGGGAATTTCTTTGCATACAATTAGGGGACCTTCCCAGTTGGTCCTTGCAGTCCATCCGTAGAATTTCTTGTGTTTGCCATCACCCTTCGGAGTACTAAGTCTCCCCTTTGAAATGATCTTGTCTTCCCTTTTGAGTTGTAGTATTTTGAGATTCTTCTCTGATATTTTGCAGTTCGGATAGCTGCTTCATCTCTAAGTTCATGTATTAAATCTAATGATTCTTTCTTCAATTCCTGGTTTGGATCAAATGCATATGTGATTCTTCGATGTGAGGGTATCTCAATTTCAATTGGTAACATCGCTTCACACCTATATGTTAGAGAATAAGGGGTATGTCCCATTGCAGTTCTAGTGGATGTTCGATAGGCCTAGAGTACAAGTGGCAATTCTTCTACCCAATTTCCTTTGGCCTTATTCAATCACTTTTTCAAGATAGTCTTAATAGTCTTATTTGCCGCTTTTACGGCTCCATTAACCTTTGGATATGCTATGGAAGAAAAGATTTTGATAATCCCGTTCTTATGGAAAAATTGAGAAAACTATTCACTTTCAAATTGTGTTCCATTATGAGATATAATCTTATAAGGGATCCCGAATCTGGTAATAATGTTTTTAATGACAAATCTACGCGCTTTCCCAGAAGTGATTTTGGGGAGTGGTTCTACTTCTACCCACTTAGTAAAGTAGTCTATGGCAACTATAACATCTCTTGCTCCTCCTTTGGAAATTGGCAATGGCCCCATAAAGTCGATTCCCCATATATCGAAGGGTCATGGACTTGAAATCGGAGTTAACTGACTTGGTGGCAATCGAGGAATCTTTGAGTATTTTTGGCATCTTTCATATTTCTTTACATACTCAATAGTTTGATTTGCCATTTGAGGCCAATAAAAACCTTGTCTCATTATTTTCTTTGCCAACTTTTCCCCATTTGAATGGTCTCCACAATCATGCGCTTCCAACCAACAATTTCATCCCATCTTCTAGACTCACACATCTTAAGCAAGGTAAGGCATATCCGTTCTTGTAAAGAACTCTATCCATCATTGTGAAAGTCGGAGCCTGTCGCCTGATCCTAGCTTCCACTTTGTCAGATGGTAATATCCCATTGGAAAGATACTTAACAATAGGCGACATCCAAGTGTCACTATAACAGTCATCTGTCCTTGGATGATTAATCCTCTCTTTTGGGATTTCTTCACTAATTTCCCTTTCTTCTCTTTCTTGTGCCATGGCTTGGCATCTTGTTAGAACTAACAATTTCTTTCTTTGTTCGGGTATTCTTCCCTCTTCAATACTTGGATTTTCTTGGTACCCTACTAGTACAATTTGGGTTTTTAGGGTTCCTCTTGAACTAGCCAACTTTGCTAACGAATATGCCTGAGAGTTTTCTCCTCTTGGAACTTGATGTATAGGAAAATCTTCAAATAAGGCGAGAATTTTCAATACTTTCTTTACATATAAAGATAGTTTGGCATCCTTAGTCTGATATACATGCTTTATCAGGTGTATCATTAGTTGAGAATCACTAAAGACTTGAATTCGTGGGATTTTGAGCTCTAAGGCTAGAGTCAATCCGCTACCATTGGTTCATATTCGACTACATTATTTGTTGCGTGAAATCCTAACTTCATTGCGTAGTGTAGGCGATGTCTGTCTTGTGTTATTATGACATATCCTGCTCCGGGTCCTTGCTCATTTGATGCGCATCTACAAATAACTTCCATACCGGTTTTTGATCCTTTTCTTTCTCCAATTGTTCTTTAACGAAGTTTGTACACTCATTAATAAACTCTGCTAATGCTTGCCCTTTGATAGCTGCCCGTTGTTGAAATTCAATGTCATACTAGCTAAGCTCAATTCCCCACTTTACTAGCCTACCCGAAGTTTCAAGCTTACCGAAGACTTGTTTGAGTGGAAAGTTAGTCAATACTCTGATTGGATGGGCTTGAAAGTATGCTCTAAGTTTTCATGTTGTAAGTATTAAGCAGTAAGCTAAATTTTCTAGTACCGGGTATCGAATCTCTACATCTTTTAACCGCATGTTCACATAATAAATAGGAAGTTGAGTCCCATTTTCCTCTTCGATCAAAACTGAACTAACCGCATGTCCCGAAACGGCCATATATAGTACAAGACTTCCTCGTTCTCGGGGCTGGATAGTGTTGGTGGTCTTTCCAAATGATTTCTCAACTCTTGAAAGGCTTTCTTACAGTCTTCTCCCCATTTAAAGTTTTTTCTTCTTCTTGATCACATTGAAAAAGGGAATGCACTTATCGGTTGCTTTGGGGATGAACCTACTTAGGAAGGCTACCCTACCGTTTAAACTCATTACATCTTTGCTTATTTTTGGGCTCAGTCATATCCTTGATAGCTTGAATCTGGTATGGACTGGCCTCAATTCCCTGAACGCTCACAATATAACCTAAAACCTTCCCGGAATGAGCCCCGAAAGAGCATTTCTGGGGATTCAGTCTGTAATACTTAAAACATCTCTTTTAGGACTTCAAGGTGACTCTTAGCATCATAAGATTTTACTAGCATATCATTAACATAAACTTCCATATTTCGACCGATCTGTTCTTTGAACATTCTGCTGACTAACTTTTATAGGTAGCTCTTGCATTCTTTAACCCGAAAGGCATTGCTTTATAGAAGAAAATTCCCCAATCGGTAATGAAACTTGTATGCTCTTCATCCGATTTGAACATGGATATTTGATTATATCCCGAGTAAGCATCCATGAGGGATAACAATTTGTATCCACTAGTTGCATCAACCAATTGATCGATCCGGGGCTATGGGTAACAATCTTTTGGATATGCTTTGTTCACATCAGTATAATCAACGCAGGTTCTCCACTTGCCATTCGACTTCTTTACCAATACTGGGTTCGCTAGCCACTTTGGGTAGAAGACTTCCCGAATGAACCCATTTTCGAGTAGCCTTTTAACTTCCTCTTTTAGGGTATCGGATCGCACTTTATCAAATTGTCACTTCTTCTGTCAGATGGGGGTCGCTTCTGGATTAATGTTTAATGCATGGCACATAACCGATGGATCAATTCCAACCATAACTGAATGAGACCATGCAAACACGACTCTATTGGATTTAAGAAACTGAATTAAGTCTGTCTTCAAGCTCCTTTCCAACTCCTTTCCCACTTTGACTATTTTGGTTGAATCATTTCGGTATATACATGTTTCCTCAAGGTCTTCTATAGGTTTTATCCTTTCCACTTTCCACGACAGTCAAATTCTATGATGATTTCTCCTTCTTCTATGGAATTAGCATCGGTCCTCTTTCTCTTGCTTCTAGGGTAAATGTACCATTCAAACATACGTTTATTAGTTTTATTAGATCTAACTTTTGCTTCGAATGTTGGATGTAAAAATCCATCATCCAAAGGCTGAAAAACAATAGAAGAATCGAAGTAAGAAGAATACTCCCTCTTGTATTGATCAAGTGTTGCAAAGTACATCTAGCGGGCTGAATTGTTCTCCGTGGATAGTGCCCTAACCCCTCTTAGTTAAGAATTTTACCATTAGATATTTTGGCGAGACAAAAGCGTCTACCTCATCAAGTGCGGGTTGGCCAAAGAAAGCATTGTAGTATGATGGTTGGTTGATGATTATGAAGAGAGTTTCAAAAGTCCTGCAGGATGGCGGCACTCCCATCTACACTAGCAACTTCACTTGTCCTATTGGAGTCGATCCCTTGTTGTTGAACCAAAAGATATGTTCAAGGATGGGTTCTAGCTTGTCTTCTGGAATGCCCATTTGACCAAAGGCATGTTTGAAAATAACATTGAATGCGCTTCCAGTCTCTACAAGAATCTTGGACACTATAGACAGTCCAATTTGGGCCGTGATCATGAGGGGGTCATTATTAGGGTGATGGATCCCTTTCTTCAGCTCTTGGGGAGTAACAACAAGATTTGGAATCGGTACGTTGAGTCGCGGACTTTTAAGCGGGGGCTCTTCTTGAATGGAGAACACTCCATCTCTAGCTTCTTTAATGTATCTGTTTCTTGCTCCCTTGCTAGTCTCTACTGGTCGTGGCCCCCCGGATTACATCAATCCTATTCAATGGAGGACTCATGCTTAATGGATCTTCTTCTTCCAAGATACTGACAGCGTTACTAGGAAATTTTTACGGACAATTACCAGTCCGTGGTGCCTTTTGCTTGTCTTGGATGAATTCCTTCAAATGCCTTTCATGGATTAGTTTCTGAATGATTCCAGCCAACACCCGACATTCATCAGTTTTATGACCATTTGCTTTGTGATAAGCGCAGTAGTCATCCCCATTTCTGTATTCATGGTAATTTTTGGCCTTAAACGAAGTCGGAAAGTTAACCTTCTCCTTAGTCGTAGCATATATATAAGACAATAGCTTGTTTAAAGCGATTGAATTAGTATTGGGCTCCTCCCATCTTGTTCTTTTGTGTCCCTAATCCGACCCAAATCTTCCATCCTCCTTCCTAGCATTAACTTTCTTTTTAGCATAATATAATTCATCCATTCGAATGAATTTATAAGCTTGGAAGTGATAATCTTGTAAATCCTTACATCAATGCACAAAGAGTTCCTTCCAAAATGGTGTATTCTCTATCAGCCCAGAATGCACTGCTATGAGCTTATCTATGTCATTCATATCTTTGCTTTCAGTGCTTCTACATTGAATCTTCTGAGGTAATCGCCAAGTGCCTCCTCTTTCTTTGCTTAATGTTTGCTAGAACAATGTAATCAATGGTTGGATCCTTGCATATATAGAACTGGGCGCAGAATTCATAAGAAAACTGTTTCCATGAATAGACAATCTTCTCACGATATTGAAGGTACCACTTTGCAGCTACTCCGTGAAGTGTTACCAGGAATAATTTGCACCGAACTGCCTCAGAGGCACTATACAAATTCATTTGGCTATCAAATTCCATATGTGACCATCAGGATCAGTAGTACCATGATATTTCATGGTTTGGATCTTGACATAAGATGGGATAACCGCTGACATGATCTCGTCTGTGAACAGAGCTACTCGTTCATTGTCATTCAGCCGTTCATCCAATGTTCTCTTCCCTTTTGCATTAAGCATATCTTTGAGTGCCTTTTCTGCTACATCTTTCAAATAAGCTTCTGTGTTATGATAGCTTTTTCGATTTGGGCTGTATTCTTTTGAGGTCGAGCTTCCAGATAGCTCAAGAGATTTATCCAGTATCCTTCCTTGATGATCATCTTTAATCGAATGACGCTCCTTTTTCTTTGATGATGTTAGATTTATTTTGCTCTTGCCCTCATTGGTATAAGCTTTTAAATTTCTTCTTGGGGAGATAACCTCATCTCCAGTTGTTGGTTTTGCAGTTTTGGAGGACTTTTGAGACAGTGCTATTTTGAGAAGCTCTTGCATTTCCTGTAATTGTTGCTCCAAATGCTTTATCTTGATTGCGTGGTCGTCTGGTTGTGCTAGGGTTTACGGTTGCCCTTGCACAACTCCTTCCAATTTAAAAGTTGGAGCAATGTTTTCTTCCAAAGTTGTGGTGTCTATTGCTTCTTCATCCATTCGACTTAGCCTTTTAGATTTCATTTTCCTACATCAAGTTAAACAGTCCATAATTAGTCTATAAAGGAACCACAAAGACGGAGGTTCGAGCCCCTCCTTCTAGTGCCAAAAATGTAAACAAGAAAACTTGTCAACATCCCAGAGCTAAGTTATTAATAAGAAATGTTGCCCACACCTCAAAAGAAAGTTTTAGGATTGAAGAATCTCTTCGAAATCCCTTTCGAATAAGTTGATTAGGACAGATTATATTCGGAGGGTGGCCTTATGAATATGTTAATTATGGATAAGAAACCCAGTCAACCCTTCAAAACGAATGTTAAGAAGTGAACATCTCCTTCGTGGCCTCTTTCGATTAAGTCGAAAGGGTCATTCGCTCTTCTTTTAAGTGGGAGAAAGGGATTATTCATGTACCCCTTTTGAATGTGACGTAAGAGACCATTCTACCCATAAAAGAAGAATTTACACCAATGCATAGATTTTGTTGCCAGGGAAGGCATTTCTTTGAAAGGGTTATATGTTTTGAAATACCCGAGCCCCTTTCGAAGATGTCCAACTAGCAATCACAATTTAAGGCTCATACATTGAGTCCCTTCGAAACCACCTTTGGTCAGGTCGAAAGGGTGTTTACTCTTTTGATGGGGCTCAATGTTCAATATACAAGTTCTATATTCAATATGCAATGGAATAACATCTTGGACAATAGTAATATAAGTTCCATGAACTTATTGATATCGAAGCATCATCATCATGTCAATTTTACATTTGATATCATGAAACATGATGATAATATAATCCAGATTCATATTGTCTAAGTTGCTCCCATTGCATCGCATAAGTCAAATGGGGGTTAAGAAAATAAGTGAGCATCATGTGCAGTAGGTCATTAGTCAAGCAAATGGCCAAAATGATCTTCCTCATATTCAAAATCAATATAATATCCATGTGTCTACTCTTTTGTATTCATTTAAATTGGATTACAAGTAAGAGAATTTTCCCCAAATTTATTTAGGGTTACAAAAGTTTGATTTGCTATGAGCCAAAAGAGAGAATTCAAAATTCAAAATTCGGTCCCTCCCCCACTCATACCCTAAGGGTCATATTTATAAATGCAGGTTGACTACCTTCTGCCTTCATCCTTTCGATGTGGTCGAAAGGCCTTCCTCCAACTTTTCGCGTGCATCCTTTCAATTTGGTTGAAAGGCCTTTCTCCTAACCTTTCTCATTCGCTCTTTCACCTTCACCATTTTGAATCAGACCTTTCGACCTAGTCGAAAGGTTTACCGTGATGACCTTTCGTTGCTGCAAAAGTTTGGGTTATCTTCTATCTTGCTTTTAAATAGAACTTGATTACTTTCGACTTCATCGAAAGGGGTAGGTGCGCTCTCCACTTTATGTTGCTATGCTGTTGCAAGTAAGAGAAGAGGTGAGCTTTCGCATAGTTTCGAAAGGATGAAAGGTCACTTGGCTTTCATGTGGAGTTTCCCTTATGCTTTCGAAAGGTTCCAACCATTTCGAAAGACTTGTTCTTGATTTCGAAAGGTGCGCAGTTGAGATATGTTTTCAAGTAGTAGATTGACAACGGCAAAACCCACTATTTTGGAGGAATTGGTTCTTGTGTGCGAGTCTGTTGTTCAACACCTTCGAAAGGTGTTTCGAACCAACACCAGGCTTTCTCATACATGTGGATTCAACTGCGTCAGAAGGTCTAGATGAGGTGGAAGGGTAACTATGCTTTCTTTTCTAACCTTTTTGAAAGCTCTTGTTTCACTTGACACTTGTAGGTGCATCAAGCGCTCGCGACTTCATCCTAACCTCTTCGAAAGCTATCTCAATACCTTCGAAACACTGCTTTCGAACTACGGCGAAAGACATGTCTTCAATTCTTATGGAGCTCGGCACTTTATGAGCCTTCTTTCAAGCCTTTGTTCTTAAATGAATTTTATGGTTAACAAAATTCTTTCTTCACTTAGCTAGCCACTAATTGAGAGTCGCAATAAATGCGTAACGTTTTGACACCCAAATCCTTCGCAATCTTGAGTCCCATGATCAACGCTTCATACTTGGCTTCATTATTTGGTGCGGGGAAATCAAATTTTAGGGCATAGTAGATCGATCATTCTTCGGAGGTTACTAAAACCACTCCTGCCCCTAAGCAACGTTTGTTGAATGGCCCATCTCTATACAACTTCCATTTAGCACTCCGTTCCGTCCGCCGTCTTCATTACCATCCCAAGCAGTGTATTCGGCAATAAAGTCAACCAGTCCTTGACCTTGAATTGCTTTCCAGGGATGATGTGATATATTGTACCGACTCAATTCATATTTTACTAGTCTTCCTAATGTCTCAAGTCGCTGCAGAACTTGCCTTAAAGGTTGGTCAATCAGCACCTCAGTTATGTGGGCTTGAAAGTACGGATGGAGTTTCCTAGATGCGATCAACAAGCAATAGGCTAGCTTTTCCAGCTTTGGGTAATTTCTTTTTGCTCCTGTTAATCGTTTGCTGATGTGGTATACATGCTTTTGGATTCTGAATTCCTTGCATACTAGGGCAGCGATCAAGGCATGAATATATACTGCCAAATAAATGAATAAGTCTTTCCCTTCCAAAGGCTTTGACAAGACGGAAGGTCTCTCTAGATGATCTACTAGATCCTGAAAAGTGACCTTACACATCTGCATCCAGGCAAAGTTTCTCTTCAATTTATTAAGAAGATCGACGAATGTATACGTTTGTCTGTGGCCTTTGAGATGAATCGACTTAATGTAGCAACTTTTCTATTCAAACTCTAAAACTTGCTTATCTTCTTCTGGGTTTCGATATTTCTCAAAGCTTCGGTCTTTTCTGAGTTGGCCTTTATGCCTTTTAAGTTCACTATGACACCCAATAATTTTCCTAATGCAACCCCGAATGAGCATTTCAGTGGGTTGGGTTTCATCCTATATTTTCAGGGCACACTAAATATTCGGACAGATCCACCACGTGGTTCATCGACCGCTGTGATTTTACCAACATATCGTCCATATAGACCTCCATTGTATGTCCGATATTGCTTCTAAACATTGAATTTACCAATCTCTAGTAAGTAGCTCCAGCGTTCTTCAGATCGAACGACATAATAAGGTAATTGTACAAGCTCATGTCGGTTATAAAGCTGGTATGTTCTTGATCTGGGATGTGCATTGGAATTTGATTTGGAATCCACTAGTTGTTGGATCTTTGGCAATGGGAAGCTATCTTTTGGGCATGCTTTATTCAAGTCTGATTAGTCGATGCACGTCCGCCATTTGTTGTTAGACTTCTTGAAAAACACCGGGTTAGATACCCACTCAGGGTATAGAGCATCGCAGATAAAGTCGTTGGCTTTCAGCTTATCCACCTCTTCCTACAGAATAGCGGAGTGCTCTGGCCCCAGTCTGCGCTGCTTCTATTTAACAGGAAGACATCTGGGGTTCACATTCAATGTGTGGCACACTATCTCTGGCGATATTCCACACATGTCAGAATGTGTCTACGAAAACACATCCAGGTTTTCCCCAAGGAACCCTGTCAATTCCTGCTTCATCTTCATGCTGAGATGAGATCTGATCTTCAGTATCTGAGTACGACGTCTTGGTAAATCGAGATGTCGATTGTCAACTTGGCCGGTGCTGCCCTCGCATCTTCTGGATCTTCCCATGTATCCATTGCCTTATGAAGTTTGCTATGCCGACCAAGCCAGGGCTTAGGCAGTGATTTCTATGCGTCGATTGAATTGACAAAGAGAGTCTTCTCCACATCTTTTCCCTTCTCACGTCGCCTTGCCTCCCTGAGCTCCATGGCCTATCTTTCACATCCAATGCTCTAGTCACCTGGATAACCCCTACCCCATTCTCTATGGGGAATTTGATTATTAAGCACCATAAGGCTAGGTCTACTCGAAAGCTAGTGAGGGGCGGTCGGCCCAAGAAATCATTATATGTTGATAAAATATCCATCACAATGAAGGTCAGACCCACCCCCACTTGCGGTCACCTTTACCTAAAACCACAAACAAATCCACACATCAAACAAGCTTTGCTGCCTCTCTAGTAAATCAATGGATCTGGGGCTTACATGGCTTTAGATTTGACGATCCATCATTATTTGGTCATAAGCTTTTCTTAACAAAATATTAACATAACTTCCACTGTCATGAACTTTCCTCACAATCGCCGGCCTAATTATGGTCGATATCACCAAGGGATAAAGAGTAGGTGCTTCAATCCTGTCCACATCTCGATTTCTGAATATTATGTTATCAATCATAGTCTTTAGTTGCTTTTTCAAAGCTCCATCTTCGACGGTGAAGCAACTTTATTGTACAACATTCCTCAAAGAAGTCGCATAACATTCCATCTCATTCCAGCTATTCTCAGCTAGATGAGGCCCCCCGGTGATTGTATTGATAACAAGTCTTTTTCCAAGCTGCCCAAGGTCATCATCGCTAGGCCCAGCTTGGTCCCATTTGAGCAATTTTCCTTGGGATTGAGCACTTCCGTGACCGCCATCCGATGGGGCTTTCACATATTGTTGAAGTTTTTTCTTCCTGATCAGGCTCTCTATCACATCACGCAAATGCCTATATTCATTCATATTATGGCCATGCATTTTGTGGAAATGATAGTACTTCCCAGATCTGTTCTCATTTTCCGTTGATTCCCTCGAAGTTGATTTCTTGCAATGTTTCATACCATGCATCGCAAGGTAAATATTCTTGACTATTTTGTTCAATAACGTATGGTCCTTATACTTTGGGAATCTAGAATGTTTCTTGGAGTTCGGCCTTCTTTTCCATTTATACCCCATTTTAAATTAAGTACCATTTTCATTTATCCACTAAAAAGAACTTTAAAAAAAATTAAAATTTATAAAAATAGGAAAAATCATCGAGCCAAACATACGCTCTCTTTTCTATTATTTCAAAAAGGAAAATTCTTACCAAAAACCCATTTGTTGAAAAAAATTTGTCTAGCCCGTTTTAATTCAACTAGGAATTGAAAATTTTCAAATTTTCTTGCTTTTTCAAAACAATAACTTTCCAGTGATAGGGTCTTCCTATTTTTAATTAGATTCTTTTAAAATTAGTTCAAAGATGTTCTGAAAATATAAATTTTTTATTCAATTCTTTCACATGGGATCAGACTCAAAAATGGATTTTAATTGTCCTTTCTTTTGGACTTTTCTTCTTTTTCCTTTATTTTTAACCCTTTCTTATTAAGAATCTATATTAAAAATCTAGCTATCATCTTATGATCATTAATGCACGCTTTCTTCCATGAACTTTCTCATCCCTACTTATACCTTACCTTCAGATATTTGCAGAATATAGGTTCTTACCTCCCATTTGTCTAGATAAAATATACATCAGCAATTCAGCAAAATCCATAATCATAGGGCATCCTAGGCCTTATAAAATACTCAAGTACCATCTAGCTTCAAGGATCCTTTTATATGTCGTGCTCATGCTCTTCTTGGTCCGCCTTACAACATGGCCTACACCCTATTGGGTAATCGGGGTGGGTATATAAATTTAACTCTATTTATTGTTCCAACTCATAGTTGCCTTATCCATCTTTTCAAAATATGGTCGCAACTACTTCTATAGTTGGAATTTGTAGAGTTTGGCATATAATATGTATGTAATCATAGCTAAAAATACAAATATGTCCACTAAGCATATCCTAATTCTTATGATCGACTAACCTAAGCTCTGATACCAAATATGACAACTAGTGAATTAATGGGCCTGATTTTTGACTAAATCAAAAACCCAAGTCCATTAGTGCATGGATCGTTGGTGTTGGTAATATGCAATAAACATAAGTATATCAGAGAGCTATCTATACGAACTCATAGTGGAATAGTAAATATAATAAAACATATACACCAACTAAGGCTACTACCTTGGAATCAATATTATTCCTTGGATATATTATTGACCTGTCGGTGCCGAGCATGAATGAGAAGACCCCTCCATCCATCATTCTCGTCTTGCACTAATTGCATGTCCCACTAAAACTATCTTGTAGGTTGTAATAAAGAGGGGGCCAAAGATATGTTCTAGTGATTGGTAAATTAAATACTTTATCAATAACACTAGTTTATGCCGATTAATTTCTATTTAAGTGTTATGTCTACTAATCAAAGGATTATTCGTTTAATTCCACCCGCGCATACGATATATCCGACCTTCTCCAAGGTATAACTATATATCTGTGTGTATATATAAGCATTGTACCACCCAAAATAGTAATCCCGACCACTGAATACTTATTAAATAGGAAGGAGGCAGACCCAACAACCATTTAATACCTTAACCCCAAAGCAGGCCCTCCGTAATGTAATCGATAATTAACTTACCCTAGCTACGAAGGCCGATGACGCCTAGATATGACTTTATAATTTAATTAGACGCATTACTAACTATCTCAATGACTTATCTAAGGATTAATTAGCCTACCTCCAACAAACAAACAATTAATTAAACTTTGAGGTCCTTTCATATCCCATACTCATTCTACACTTGTAAGAAGCAAAATCCATCTAGGCCTAACCTAAGTCTTTGCTAATGACCGCTCAGGACCGCTAGTAGTCAAAGCCTATATACTAGCCCTACTTCTAAATGATGGTTTATCAACAACACTAATATAGCCCATCGACCTCCACAGTCAAAATCCCATTCAGACTTACCGAATATATGTCAAGGAAAATGCCCACCACTCCAGTTACATAATACCTTTGGTTTAGAAATGAAGCATACCCCATTTCGCAGTTAGGCACTTTCATAGGTTTTTTAAGACTTCTTAAATATGGAGGAGGCAGATTCACTGGCCATTTAATACCTTAATCCCTGAAGTAAACCCTTGACATCCCTAAAGGTACTGAGCCATTTAATACATCAAATCTAAGACGAACCCCTGGTATATTTTTCCACAAACCTATACACAAACGTATATTCCACCTTAGGGTCCCATAATTGGAGATATCCTACATCATTAGTATGTATACACAACTACCGGTAGCCTCTAGGTGAAGCTTGGACATCCCTTGTGTAACTCTACTACCTCACATCATGACCCATACTAAACCAAGTCATTTACGGATAACCTAAATATTAGGCTAGGTCTACTAATTCGTGCCCATCATAAACGTATTATTGAGGTCATATAATTTCCACTATGGAAATTATTACGCCTCTTAAGTTCATTTATTAGCACTCTTTTATTTACTTGCTACGAACTTATTCTTATCTTATATGCATATTTCTTTTATTCTTCATTTCCATTTATGTCACTTAAATGTCATTTACCTCTTTACTTCCAAGTAATTGTCTTTTATAAATGGTCATTATTATTCAAATTCAACAATTACTACTGACATTTATTTATTCATCTCAAATCTAACTTATTATGCCTATTCCGTTTTCTCTATAAATGTCATGTTTTATTCTATAATTACTTCCATTAAACGTATTTATGTCCCCATTTGATTTCTGTAACCTCCTATTAACTGCGCACTTATTTCCTATTAATATTGCAATCATTATTCGTTAATATTGAAGTTATTACCCTTTTTTCATTGAAACCTCCTAACACTTTGATTTATTATGTTATTAATATTTAAACGTTCTAATGATAATTATTACGAGAACTGACATATATTTATTAATTACACTTTATCCTTTACCTTATGTATATTTATATTTTTAAGTAGTAGATGCGGTTATAAATATGTATAAATAAATTTCTATTTTTAAATCTTTAATTTTTACATTTAGGAATTTCAGAATATACACTTATGTGTACATTCTACAAAGAATATTTGTTTTCACATTTTTAATATATTGGCGTTATTCTTCCCTAAAAGAGAAATTATTACCGTTATAACTTTCCATAAAATATCTAAAAGTGAGGTTTTTACTCCACTTGAAATTACAAAAAATAATCTCTTTTTATTTCTATTAAAATAGATAGTGCAGAATATGGAGAAGGACAACCGTACTTTACATATCTCTTTCATTTAGGTGCATTCCTTATTATTCCAATGATGCACTTTTTATACATAGTAGTTAGACAATCAATGGAAATTTACACAAAAATAAATACAACAAAATTGTACATTCAACACTCCCAATAAGTTAAAATATAGAAATTTACATTCCCAATCAAATTAGGATATTCCAAATGAATACTAAACAATTTTCAACCCAATAAACATAAATCTAGAAGGAACTTCACAATCTTATCAACATAATACTTTAAAATTTTAGGGACTTATTTTCCAAAATTTGCAGAATAGGGTGCATATGTCATTCCTTCATAATTACATAACTTACAGAATATGTAGGTGAGATTTAAATTAAATACATTCATTTTAAGCCTACAATTCAACGGGTCTTGCATAGGCATAATATTCAAATAAAATTCAACGATATAAATTTCAGTGTTATATGTAAACCATATAATTTTCCCACTCACCGTTCTAGCTTTTCAAATCTCCAAATCTAAATTCATTCCTTTAATTGACTCTTTTTACCTTTCCAACCTAAAAAGATGTATAAAAAGATATATACATGCCCATTAAAATTATAGATTTGATAGGAGATTTGAGTTAAGTGGAATTTACATTTATAATTATACAGTTTTCCTTTTTCGTAGAATTGATCCACTCTTTCTCTTCTTCTCATTTATTTTCTTCCATTCTCCAATATATATATAATATAGTATTTTTATAATTTCTAGAAATAGAAGAAAAGGGAACCTGGTAGAACCCGACTGCTCTGTTCATAAAATATGAGAATAAAAGTGAGAGGCTAGGCCTGTATTTATAGGTGCTCGAATCAATTCTACCTATTAAATAAATATTTATTAAATTTGGGCCATTAGGCCAAGGCTAATGGCACGTTGGCCCTAAACCGACTGGTTGACCAGTATTAGGCAGCGATCGACTGCTACGGATCGACTAGTTATAGCCAGTGGTCGACCCGTGGTCCGTGAATTAAATTCAACGCTTTATTATTATTTATTTCCTTACTTTTATTTTGAATGATTTTTCATCCGAAATCTTCAAACATCAATAACTTCATCCTTTGAATGTGAAGCTTTATATATTAAGGTTGATTAGAAAAGCATCATGAACATAATGGTGCAAGTTTCGTGGCCAAATTCTAACATTTTCTCAAATTCCATTTTTGAGCTTTAATAACTATTTATCAATTCCTTTTAATCTATTTAGAGTTTATTTTATAGGGTGTTACGCTTAGTTATTAAAGCTACTGCAAGTTGAGATATTGAAGCTTTCGCTAGTAGAGTTATTAAAGTTATCATTAGTTAAGAAGAGTAAATTATCGCATATTAAATTCTGATAACTATCGTATGTTGACAAACATGCCATCTTAAGTTGATAAATGTATTAGAACAATGACTCTATCCAAGACACATGGCATACCCTAGATGGATTAGATGTGCCACATCATTATAAAGAGATTGAAGAAAAGGTCATGCCATAATGTGCCATGTCAACAAGATCTTAACGTTTTATTTTCTTTGAGTGCCACATATCGAAAATCTAACAATCCGAATTCTCTATAAATAAGAATGTACCTCTAGAGGGAGCGAATTCGGAATTGTACTTCTTCCCCATTTTCATTTTTCTCAAGCATAAATAAAGAATTAACTTTGGAACTCTAATGGTGGAATATGTCAAATCAAAATTGAGACTTTACGACTTAGTACTCGAACATTTATCTACTTTCATATTTGATTATTCTCGAACATGATGACTAGCATACTTGTCCTTAAGTATGATATCTTGTAGGTTAGGACTAAATTCTTGCCTAACATATGTATAACCATATATTTTCGTTGTCAACTCTTCAGGGTAAATTACTAACTTTTGTCCTCATTTTCTTTTTTATTTTGGAAAATATTGTGAGTCAACGAAATATGGATCTTAAGGCTAAATTAACATTAGAGGAGGTGAATAGTGTTTAATAGATTATATGAATATTTTTCAAATTTTCAAGATTTTACTTGGAATGATGTAATTAACAATCACAGAATCAAAGTACAAATAAAAGTAAATGCAACAAAAGTAAAAAAGGAAAGAACACACTAGGATTTTATACTGGTTTGGAGTTACCCTACATCTAATCCTGCACAATTCCTTGTACGGATTTCTTTTTAACTAGTAAATGCAAATATAATCTCGATTTCAAGGTTATGAGACACACCCTCCAAAATCCTGACCTCTGGGTAGAGTCATTTGATTTCCAGGCTACAAGCACACTCACTAGATTTACGGGCTATTAAGCACACCTAATTGATTTTACAGACTACAATCACACCTACTTGGATTCCGGGGATACCAAACACACCATAGAGTATAACAGTATGACTTGATAGAGTTTATAGACTTAGATTTTCAATCTTGATTACAATTGATCCTATAGCTCTTGAATAGCACTTTGATCTTGAGAGAGATGAGAGAAATCAGAGAGTATATGAAAAAGAATCAAACTAGTAATGATTGAATTTGGTCTTGCTTGAATTTTGGTTGAGTTTCGATAGAAATTGATTTAGAAATCAAGAGAGTAAAAAGAGGAGAGAAAAATAAGAAAGTAGTTAATAAAAATTCATTTGGAGGTCTGGTATATATAGAAAAACAACGGTCATGTCCATTCGCGAAGAGATATGATGAAAAGACTCTTCCATTCAAATTTGAATTTTGAATTTTACAACTGCTATGTCGACATACATGAATAGGATATGTTGACATATCCCTTTGTATTTTGAAAAATACTTTAAAAATATTATTTTAAAAATTCATTGCTTTCTAAAATAATTTGTTACTCTGTAAAATTATTTAAATATAATTTATATACATTTTAATAAAACTATAACGTAATAATACTTTATAAAATAATTTTGGAAGATTTAATAAGAGTATTTAATAGTATATATAAAAATCAATACAATTATAACTTATTAAAATATAAAAAAATTCAATATTTATATTAACTTAAAAACACTAAAATGATATTTGTATATGTATAAGAGATTGAAAATCATTTTGAGAACTATTTTGAAAAAATTATTTTAAAACCAGGATATTTGAAAAATAAATAAAACAAAATTAGAGAAGACGAGAGAGATCAGGAAAGTGCTATCAAGGTTTTAACATAAATTTTATGACTCTATAACTTATTTGGAGCATCTTGAAATCTTGAACTCTTCAATATTCATGAGTCTTAATTGTTAAACTCTTGAAACTTTATATATGCATCTTGAATCTACTCTTGATACTATAGTCTTCTTAATCAACATATGTCTAATATCCTACAATATATACTGTATATACCTTGATAAAACATTAGTACCAATATTTTATATCGTGTCCTGTAATTGTTATCATCAAAACCAAAACCTAAGGTACTAACAATCCCCTCCATTTTGATAATGAAAACTCTGTATATAAAATATAATATAACTCTCCCTGAGTTACAAAACTCCCCCTTAATCTATGCCTAGATTTTATATATTTCTTTCACTTTTTCATGAACAAAAATAAACTTACTATAACCCCCCTCCCCAACAAAGATACTTATAGTAATAATGATAAGAATGATATATAAGAAATGATGATGATAACACAAATCATTAATAGTAACCATACCAAACTATATATTCATTCAATATCACAATGAAAAGTAATCACAATCCAGTCAAATCTTACACTATACATATATGTTCGAAGTAAACTTCAAATCAAATATACATATCACACATTCAAAGCAATTAAAGCAAATCAGATATTATCTAACATGAATTTCTAATGAATGAGGATTTGTGAATGGGACAATGAGGATAATGAAGGAAAAATTTCCCTTCTTATTCGACGAGATTTCCATCTCGATCGAAACATACTATTCCGACATATCAAACTTCATCATCTTCCTCTATGTATTCTTCCTCTTCTTCCTCGTCATTGCTGCCTTTAATGGGGTTATGAATAGCCAAATTTGCAGAATCATCTTCAATAACTATTCGATTCGTAGGATTATCCAACATATATTTTTGCAAATTGCGAAGAATTCTGCTTTGCTTCTCTTGGTCTTTGGTCATACGAAGTTGCAACACTTGAATTTCAATGAGCATTTGCAGAATATTCTTCATTTCACCCTTCATTTTAGTATATTGGCCATAGTAGTGTTTTGGAAGGGGCCTTGGGTAGGAGAAGGGAAGGAAAGCGATGGATTTTCTTCTCTCGAATGTTTGAGATTAGAGGAGGCCATGGTTTATTTGTTTCAGAATTTTAAAATAGAGAGAATACATAAAAGTGAAGAGAAAAGTCAAAATTTGGTTATTAAATAACCGCCCATTTGAATTTCAGAGGGAAATTTAAAAATTAGAAATTACCGTTATATGTCGACATATAAGGTTAGGGTGTGTTGACATACATAGTATTATTTTGATTATTTTGTTTTTTCTTTATATTTTGTAATTTTACTTCATCATTTTTATATTTTCGATAGAGATCAAATTCCTAACTCTCTTCTTAACTTAGTAAAGGATGTATGATTTAATGGTTTTGTTAATATACGAGTTATTTGATTTTCAGTGTTTATAATTTCAAGTGATATTATTCCTTTGTTTACATTATCTCTTAGAAAATGGTGTCTTATATCAATATGTTTAGTTCTAGCATGATGAGTTGGATTTTTAGATAGATTGATCGTACTTGTATTATCATAGTATATAAGTGATTTATTAAAATTTAAACCAAAATCTATTAATGTTTGTTGCATATAGATAACTTGTGAACAGGCTAATGCTGCTGAAATATATTTCGCTTCTGTCGTAGATAGAGATGCAGAGTTTTGCTTCTTACTAAACTAGAAACCAGAGAGTACCCCATAAAGTGACAAGTTCCACTTGTAATTTTTTGGTCTGATTTGCAATCAACATAGTCAGCATCACTATATGCAATTAATTCAAAGGAGTCTTCTTTTGGGTAAAAGAGTCCATAGTCTAATGTGTTATTTACATATCTCAAAATTCTTTTTACAGACTTTAAATGAGTTTCTTTTGGTTGAGATTGATATCTTGCATAGAGACAAACACTATGCATTATATTAGGTCTACTGGTAGTTATATAAAGTTGTGATCCAATCATTCCTCTATATAATTTTTGATCTACATCTTTTGAATTTTCTTCTTTATTCAATTTTTCATTAGTTTCATCGGAGTTGGTTTACCACTGGTATTTGACATACCAAATTTCTTAATCAAATCTTTAGCATATTTTTCATGACTAATAGAAATTCCATTACTTAGTTGTTTTATTTGTAATCATAGAAAATAATTTAGTTCCCCCATATGACTCATTTCAAATTCCAAAGTCATTATTTCTAAAAACTCTTTATTTAGTTTATCGTTGGTAGATACAAAAATGATATCATCTACATATATTTGTAATATCCGAATATTATTTTTTTATCTCTTGTAATAAAAAGTGTACTATCTACTTTGTCTATTTCAAAATTTGATTATAATAGATAGGATTTAAGTCTATCATACCAAGCTCTTGGAGCCTGTTTCAGACCATACAAAGCCTTCTTTAATTTGTAAACATGATTAGGTAGTTTTTCATCTTCTAAAAGTGAGGGTTGTTCTACATATACATCTTCTGTAATAAAACCATTTAAAAATGCACTTTTAACATACATTTGATATAACTTAAAATTATTATGATTAGCGAAAGCAAGTAAAATTCATATAGCTTCTAATCTTGCTACATGTGCAAAGGTTTCATCAGAATCTATTCCTTCTTCTGGACAATAACCTTGTGCAACTAATCGAGCTTTATTTCTCACAATCTCTCCTTGTTCTTTCATTTTGTTTCTATATACCCATTTAGTTCCTATTAGATTTATCCTCAGGTCTTAGGACTAATTCCCATACATCATTTTTTGTAAATTGATTCAATTCCTCTTGCATAGCAAGAATCCATGAATCATCATTTGATGGTTCCTTTAGATTTTTAGGTTCAATAGTTGAAATAAAAGCAACGTTACTCATTTTATTTGGTTGATTTCTAGTTTTAATAACAGATTCAATATTTCCAAGTATATTTTCTATAGGATGATCATTTAAGTTTTTTTCTTTTATTTGGACGTGAATTTTCTGAATTATTATTAATTTCATTTTCGGTAATCTCATTATTATTAATTTCGTTTGGGTTATCAATGTTTACTTCTTCTTCAATATTTGGATTATAAACTTTAGAAATTTTATCAAATGAGACATGTAATGTCTCTTAAATAGTATTAGTTCTAGTATTGAAAACTCTATAAGCTTTACTTCAATTTGAATATCCAATAAAGATTCCTTTATCTGATTTAGCATCAAATTTATCCAAATTATCTTTAATATTTAAAATAAAACATTTACTACCAAAAACTGCAAAGTATGATACATTAGGCTTTTTATTATAGAATAATTCATATGGTGTTTTCTTAGTTAATGGTCTTACTAAAATTCTATTTAACATATAACATGCAATACCAACTGCTTCAGCCTAAAAAATTCTAAGTAAATTACTATCATTTAGCATAGTTCTAGCGCACTCTTGAATTATCCTATTTTTACATTCTACTACTCCGAATTGTTGTGGTGTTCTTGGAAATGAAAAATTATGAGATATACCTTTCTTATTATAGAAATTTTCAAAATTTTCATTTTCGAATTCTCCACCGTGATCACTCCAAATAGTTTTAATTTTACTAGCCATTTAATTTTGAATTCATTTAACAAAGATTTTAAACATTTCAAAAGCATCAATTTTAAGTTTCAAGAAAAATCGTCCTTGTGAACCTAGAATAATCATCTACGATTACAAATACATTGTAACGACCCTAATTTTGATTAACATTATTTAGGACATTTAATTAGTTATTATTTAGGACATTTAATTAGTTAAATAAAATAAAATAATGTAAATGGTTAAGGGATTGAAATTTGTGTTAATAGGGGTAGCCATACCTAATGAACAATGAACTAAAAGGGGATTAAAATGAAATAGATAAGGGAAATAGATAAGGGAAAAGTAGGAATAAGTTATATTCATATACCATAAACCCTCACACCACTTTATTTTACACGTTCACAAACTAAAATCAAAACATAAGAGAGGCATGCCACTATTAGGGGGAAAGCAAGAAGAAGATAAAGCTAGAATCAAAAGAAGGAAGCTTAATCAACTTAATCCATGATCAAATCTCAACTCCTTAACAACAAGCTAAAGGTGAATAATAGGTTACATTTCATATTTTTATTGTTTCCGATTTTGGTTGAGATCCAAAAAATTTTTGCAAATGATTTGCCATGTTTGATTGTTTAAATGGACTTGTTAATGATATATGCTTTTTCATATAGATTTTATGATAAGGTTTAACTTGAAAAACCTATTAAATGACATCCAAATGCCTTGCGATTTTGATATAAGGTCAGAAATATTATTTTAGGGTTGGGTTTCAAGTTTCATAATTTACCGAGTTAATGTGGATTAATTATGAATTTTCTAGTGAATAAAATGGTTAATTGGGTTTAAAACTAATTACGGTTATATTACATTGGCTTTGGGTCAGAAATTTATATATGTTGGAAAACATATTAAAATTAATTTATGGGAATTTTTGGAGAATTTTCCTAAGTGTTTTAATACGTATATAAAATTATTTAAGGTATGGGACTTAAATGTTTTATATGTTAATAAAAGGAGAAGGGGTAATTTGTAAATGTTTTAAATTATTAATCTCTAAAATTTGGCAGCATTTTTAGAAAAGATTTTGGAAAACTATTGGCAACCAATCATATGTTGACAACCAAAGGAGGTAAGTTGAAAATAAATTGTTTTTTAAAGTTAAAAAACAATTTTTATATGGTTTTGTTGTTTCACCACTTCCGAAAGCCACCTTTCGACCATATACTTCCACCTCCACCCTAGTCGAAACCAAAACACAGGATATCTGTTAGAACATTGTATTTTGATGTTTTGATCGTGACAACTATATAAGTATATATTATATGAACTAACCAAATTTGCAGGAGAAGATACTATTCTAATCGACAATAGATCGAAGACCAAGATTTCTAAGAGAAAGTTTCAAATTTTATAAATAGTTTGTCTATAGTCTAGTTAGTAGTTAATCAATGTTAAAATCTCTCCTAGGTGGTATATGCATGCACACATAGTTTAAATTATATTCAGAATCATATACACATAATCGAAATTATTTATTTTAAGTTAATAAACAAAAAGCTTTCAAATAGAAGTGAAATTGGCAGAAAACACATAAATCAGTCTACTGAATAGGTGTACTCAATCGACTGAAACATGCACAAGTGTATTTGAATGTTCAGTGGACTGAACTACCCCATTCAGTCGACTGAACCAAGTGTCTTTTCAAAATAAAATTCAAAATTCAAATTTTTTAAATATTCAGAAAACTGAATTTCTTTCCTCAGTCGACTGAATATTCATAACGGCTATTTTTCTGAACGGTCAACACTTTTAGCGAACAGATACAACCCTTGATTCAAGAGTTGTTTTCGTATCTTTTGGACGAAACTTTTCACGAACAATTACATCTTTTAAACTATATATATAGCCTTGAATTCAGTTGTATCAATAACTTAATTCTCTGATTTTATTGCTATCAAAAATATTCTGCCATTTGCTTTCATAAACGTATTCTAATCACTCGCACATTCAAGCACAATTAATTTATGATTAAAATTACATCCAATCTTCAAGAACTACACTATATACCACAAAGGAGAAGATTATAGGAAGGGTGCACTCTAAAGACTTATCCATGCTATCTACAGAGCACAATCAGTCAAGAAAACTTATTGTATTGTTGAAGTCCTGTTCGTTTGCTCAAGCGGTAGAAGTCCTATTCGGTTGTCTAGGATGAAGAATTCATTTTTGGTTGCTCAAGCGATGTAATACCTATTCCTCCGGGTTAAGTGAGGGTTGATAGTTTAATTCCAGAAGGAGTCTGGGACTGAACGTAGAATGGGAGTTCGAACCAGTATAAAAATCCCTGATGTCATTTACTTTACTGTTTACTTTTTATATTTTATTCCGCACTAGTAAATAACTTAGATTATATTCCCTATTTTCTTTCCTTAACAACACTATCATTTGGTATCAGAGCGAGGCCATCATATAACCATAACACTGTTATTTGATACACGGTTATTATGGAAAATAACACTAACACAAGTTTTGTTGAAGTCAATCCACTGCACGACCACCACTATTTAATGGTTTGAATTACAGTTATTGGTCAACTCGAATGATAATTTTTATGCAAGCAAATGGATATGCTACTTGGAATATCACTCAAAGTGAATACATTATATCCATTACACCCTTTGCAGAATGGTCAAATACACAAAAAATAGATGCAACATCGAATGCAAAATCTTTGAATATGTTATTTTGTGCCTTAGACAAAAATGAATATAATAGAGTTAGCATGTGTACAACTGCTTATGAAATTTGGAGAACTCTTAAAATCGCACATAAAGGAACTAACAAAGTTAAACAAAGTAAGATTTCTATGCTTAAAAATCTATTCCAAAATTTCAGAATGAGACCAGATGAAACTATAAATAACATGTATTCTAAATTTCAAGACATACATCATTCACTATTGGCATTAGGGGAATTTTTTTTCAGATTTTGATATTATTTCTAAAATTCTAAACTCTTTAACGGATGAATGGGAATGAAAACTCTTAGTTATTGAAGAAGCTAATGACATTTCTACCATCAAACCTGAAGAGTTAATTGGAAATCTCATGTCATATGAAGTGAACTTGCAGGCTAAACAAGATCAAGCACAAAATAAAAAGAATATTGCATTCAAAATTGAACAAGAGGATTCAAATTCAGATTAAGATGACATGGCATTGATTGCAAAGAATTTCAAAAAGTTTTTAAAATTCAGAAAGAACAAGAAGTTTTGTGACGACCGCCCAAGACCCCTGCACCGAATCTAGAGATAGTGCGCTGAAAAGTGTGCCAGGCGACCATGGACGATTGCCAAGGTAGATTAAAACATCATAATCTATCGTATTACTCACAACGCATGGATAAAATACAATAGAACATATGTATAGGGAAGCTTTAAAGAACAAAATGACATCATATAAAACTTCATAATAGTTGAATACAAGCATCAGGATAGTCAATACAACAAGCATCACTACATCACTCAGAGATTACAAAGCAGCGGAACGTCCAGTACATATAGTAATAAAGAAACAATATGCAATACTCCAGCTCGTCTTCGATATCAACACCGTGGAAAGCAAGAACAACACCTGTCACCTGCTACCTAGTCTGCCCGTCCCAAAATGGACGAACAGCCTAAGGCGATAAGAATTAAAACATAAAGCCTTGAGTCAGACAATAGTCTTAGTGAGCAGTAAATTAACAATCAACATACCAAAAGAGCATAAAGGAAAAGGAATAGGAATAAAACCCTCCCACTCTAACCTCTTTCTACAGTGATAGCCCCCAGACACACACTAAGCAGAAGCGAACATAGCAGAACATACAATTTAAAGTAAAGCAATTATCACTCGAGTCAAGGGCGATGTTTTCCAAGCACGAACCCCCAAGGCCTAAACCAAGATCAGATAAGCACCCAGAAAATACCGCTCTTGAGACCGAATGACGATACAATCAAACATCCATGACTCTGGCTATCACTGTTATCATTGCTTCGGTATCACCGTTAATTGAATGACCGGCACATTCTTTCAGCCGTCCGTCAAGGGCTAATGGTAACCCCGGTTCTAGACATAACTCCCGCACGTCATCGTGACCCGTGCCTAGGACTATCGAATCTGCCCAGAGTACTCGACCATCAATAGTTGGTCGTTGGGACTATCGAATCTACCCAAACGTACTCTTGCTTAGAGCATGCTAGAACCTTCAACAACGATGAGACCCAAGCCTCCTAGTCATCCTCCTTGACGACCATCCTCATATCCATCCATTATCCTCAACTCGAACCATTCACCGAGTTATCAACATGCTTGGAATGATCCCGTCTGGATTAGACAAGGTCTTCATCACATGATGCCTCGCTTCATTACATCCTCGCAAAGCCTCATCTCAACATCACATCATCAAATCTATGCATAAGAGCTTCATCATCCCGCTACATATGCCACGAGCAGCTTTCCCAATTCAAGAGCCTTTCCCTTAGCTTTTGAATCGTCTTCGGTCTAAATCAAATCATCAATCATCTAATTCATAGCAACCAACCAAGTCAAACATTAATCCAAACAATCAAGCATTCAAATATGATCTAAGTAGACAATTATCACAATAATGGCAATTTCGTAATTAAAGAGTTGAAAGTCTAACAAGCATGAAATCCTGAGAAATATCTCTACAATCTTGATGAATGAACTTGCATAGGTTAACACTTAGTAAAATGGTTGTCAAATCATCATGAACAATGGATCTACATGGATCTACACATAGGATGAAGAAAATGCATGAAAATCACTAATTTAACACCAAATCGAGCCAACAGTCCGATATACTCCTTTGGATCCGTGTGAGAGATAATCACCACTCACCAAATCACCTAAACAACCTCAAATCAACACGCTTCAGATCTGGACAGCGAAGGATCAAGCTTGATCTATCACGAATTCGCCTCAAACGAAGAAATCTCACTTCAAAGGATGAAGATCTTCAATCTAAGCTCTCGATTTGGATGAAAGGAAGCACTAGATTAGAGTGGAGAAAAGAAGTGAAGAAGTGTAGAAGTCGAGCTCTCAAAATGGCAGCACTTCGTCGCTTCGAAATCTAGATCCCAAAAAGTGAAGCCAAACCCCCTCTATTTATAGCTGAAAATTCACTAAGTCGTAACTCGGCTATCTCCATAAGTCGTCTCCGACTTACGACCTAAGACCCCTCCGACCTAAGTCTAACAACTTAACAACTCACGACCTACCAGAACTTCACTCTGCGCGACATAACCATCTCCGATCTAACAGACCATACCCTTACGACCTAACAATGTCGCGACTTAAGCTCCTCCGACCTATGACTTATAACTAAGCAGGGCCTTTGACTTAACAGGTAACTGGGTTACGACTTAACCTCATACGACCTAAACAACTTAGCCGACCCAAAAACTCACTTGTCTAACAACTTAAACGACTTAGCAGCTAACTCCTAAGTCAGTCACGACTTAACACAGCAGCCTACCTACGACTTAACTCATGAAACGAGCTAACACTTAAGTCGTCTGGACCACTTAACTAACAAAGGTGGCTTACGACCTAACTACTACAACACACGCGACTTAACAACAGCTCCGACCTAACGAGGTAGCCGACCTAAACTCACACGACTTAATAACTTAGCAACACCACGACTCAACTAGGCTACGACCTAACTTTCTTAAGTCGTCTAACGACTTAACCTCGCTAACCACTAGGTCGCTCTATTACTTAACTCAGTCAGTTTCTTAAGTCGCCCCTATTCCTTAGGTCCTTAACTCGCCCAGACTTATCACTTAACTCGTCCAAACCGAATTAGGACTTAACAAAATCTGCCAAAATCTGAAACGACTTAAAAATGCTGAAAATTCCAGTTTTTAACGAACTTTTCGATCCGTAAAAATACGGGTCGTTACATTTTCTCCCCCTTAGGAATTTCGCCCCCGAAATTCCAAACAAACAAGGCAATCAAAGACTATTCTGTACGCCTACCAACCATAACAATCAACAAACCATGCATCCAATTCTAGCTTAGCGTACAGAATTCTAACACTAGAACAAGTCACAATATCGTGAGATGACACGACACCTTAGGGCCATACCTTGAAGAGTTCAGGATGAGCTGCCTTCATCCTCTCTTCCACCTCCCACGTACAGTCGTTATCATCATCACTCCATTGTATCTTGAGCAACTTAACTACCTTCCTCCTAAGCTTTTTCGTGTCGGTTTCCACAACACGAAGCGGCTTACGAGGTCTTCTATTGACTGGATCAACTTCGAAATCTTCACAGCTATCAGCAGGAACCACTGTATTCGAGTCGTGCACGTACTTTCGTAGATATGATACATGAAAAACATTGTGCACACTCGACATCTTCTCTGGTAAATCCAATCTGTAGGCGAGCTTTCCAATTCGCTCGATGATCGGGAATGGTCCAACAAATCTCGGAGTCAATTTCCCTTTCTTCCCGAATCGAATAACATTCTTCAGTGGAGAAATCTTCACAAAAACCATGTCTCTAACGTTGAATTCCATATCTTTACGACGCTTATCGGCATAACTCTTGTGACGGTCTTGGGCTGCCTTCATTCGTTGCCGAATGATCTCTATACAATCCGAAGTCTGTCGAATCATCTCTGGCCCAAGCATCAGCTTTTCTCCAGTTTCTATCCAACACGTCGGTGAGTTACACGGTCTCCCATACAATGCCTCATACGGTGCCATACCAATGCTTGACTGGTAACTGTTGTTGTACGCAAACTCCACCAAATGAAGGTGATCTTCCCATGATCCTCCGAAGTCCAAAACACATGCTCTTAGAAGATCTTCCAAAACTCGGTTGACTCTCTCGGTCTGACCATCTGTTTGAGGGTGATAAGCTGTACTCAAACACAACTTGGTTCCCAAAACTTCCTGGAAGCTCTTCCAAAATCCACTAGTGAACAATGGATCTCGATCGCTTACTATACTCTTCGGAATACCATGGAATCGAACTATCCACCTAACATACAACTCAGCCGACCTTGATGCAGTCCTAGTCGATCGAACAGGAATGAATCGTGCACTCTTAGTCAAACGATCTACGATGACCCAAATCCCTTCATTTCCCGTTCTTGTTCTAGGTAATCCATCAATAAAATCCATCGATATCTGCTCCCACTTCCATGTAGGAACTTCTAATGGCTGAAGTAATCCACTTGGCTTCTTCTGTTCGGCTTTTACCAACTGGCAGTTCATACACTTGGAAATAAAATTTCCAACATCCTTCTTCATGCCTTCCCAGTAGTAGGTTCTCTTCATATCCCGATACATCTTATATCCACCTGGATGAATTGTCTGCTTCGACTGATGACTTTCCTTCAGAACTTCACTCCTCAATTCATCTATATCGGGAACAACTAGTCGTCCTTGCTTTCGAAGCCAACCCTCTCGATCGACCTCGAATCCTTTATCCTTTTCTAGATCCAATCCAGATTCCAAATCACGGATAATCTTGACAAGCTTATCGTCTCGCTTTTGGCTCTCGCCAATCCTTTCCACAAGAGAAGGCCTTATTGATAAGTTTGCCAACATCTCAGGTTCCAATTCGCATCTAGGCCTGAAGTCAAATCCAGCTAAATACTCGAGATTCTTCCATTCCGAAAACATGGCTCCCAGTCCTGCATGTCTTCGACTTAACGCGTCTGCCACTGCGTTACCTTTTCCCGGAGTATATACTATACCGAAATCATAAGATGCCAAAAACTCTAGCCAACGTTGCTGCCGAAGATTCAAATCCTTTTGGGAGAAAAGATACTTCAACGACTTATGATCTGTAAACAACTCGAATCGAACTCCCAATAGATAATGTCTCCATATCTTCAGAGCAAAAACAATCGCCGCTAATTCCAAATCATGAGTCGGGTAATTCTTTTCATGCGGCTTCAGTTGTCGACTTGCATACGCAACAACTTTATCCCTCTGCATTAGCACTGCTCCAAGTCCAGTACCACATGCGTCGGTGTAAACCACCATCTCATCATTCCCACTTGGAATAGTCAAAACAGGAGCACTCGTCAATCGTTCTTTCAGGATTCCAAAGGCTTGCTCACACTTATCATCCCATCTGAACACTAGGTTCTTTTTCGTCAATCCTGTTAACGGTGCAGCTATCTTGGAGAAGTCTTTGATAAACCGTCGATAATATCCTGCTAATCCAAGGAAACTTCTCACATCAGATGCATTCTTAGGTCTAACCCAATCCTGGATTGCTGCCACCTTAGCGGGATCAACCGCTATTCCATTTCCAGAGATAACATGGCCTAAGAACCTCACTTCACTCTTCCAGAAGTGACACTTCGAAAACTTAGCCTTCAGCTGATGTTTCCGTAAGATTTCCAAAACAATACGCAAGTGCGTCTTGTGCTCTTCTTCAGTTCTGGAATAAATCAGAATATCATCCACGAACACAAGCACAAACTTGTTCAACTGATCTCTGAACACTCTATTCATAAGATCCAAAAAATATGCTGGCGCGTTAGTCAATCCAAACGGCATTACCAGCCACTCAAAGAAACCGGATGGTGTCCTGAAAGCAGTCTTTGGCACACTATCCTTAGCCACTCTCAACTGGTGAAATCTCGTTGCCAAATCCATCTGAGAAAACACCTTAGCTTCGTGAAGCTGATCAAACAAGTCATCTATTCTTGGCAATGGATACTTGTTCTTCTTAGTCACCTTATTCAGCTCACGATAATCCACACACAACCTCAGCGATCCATCTGCTTTGGTTACAAACACAACTGGTGCACCCCATTCGGACACACTACGCCGAATGAATCCTTTCTGCAAAAGATCATCAACTTGCACCCTCAACTCTTGCTGTTCCTTAGGCGCCATCCGCCTAAGAGGCATCACAACGGGTCTGGCTCCTTCAACTAGATCTATACGAAACTCGATCTCTCTATGCGGCGGCAACCCTTTGACTTCGTCAAAGACATCCTTGAATCCATTAGCGATTGGCACTGATGACAGTCCATCCCGTGGAACAACCAGCGAATACATGAAGCTCATGAAGACGCCTTCTTCATGCTTACATCGTATCACAACCTTTCGCCCCTCCACATTCTCGACTGTCACTTCCAACCTCTCGCAATCAACCTTAACCGCATACTTCCTAAGCCAGTCCATACCCAAAATAATTCCGAACCCCGCAAAGTTCAGAACAAAACAATCACAAACAAAAGAGCAATCATGACTCGATACAATCAGACCACGGCATAACATACACAAACAAGACGAACCCCCAACTGGATTAGTCACAACCAATGGCCTATCAACAATATCCGGTTCCAAACCCAACCGGCCTACAAGTTCACTGCAAACAAAAGAATGCGACGCCCCAGTATCAAACAGAACTCTAACTGGAACACCACATAGGAAAAGAGTACCTTGAACCACCACACTCTTTCCCTTCTCTTCAGAGGTAGGAGCTTTCGAAGACGACGGAATAGCTCCCAAAGCATAAGCTTGCACAATCTGCTTGTCCCTCCTCGGTTTTGGACAATTCTTCCTGAAATGCCCCGGCTTGTCACAGTTGTGACACTTCATCGGTGCCTTCGGATTCTTACAATCCTTCGAGAAATGGCCCTTCTGCTGACAATTGTAGCAAGTCACCTCGCCTTTCGACTTCTTCTGGCCATCCTTACCCCTTTGCTGCTGCTGCTTCCTTTTCTGGTTCCCACCCTACTGTGGTTTAGACTCTCCCTTGGTTACAGCAACAACAGATCCTTCCTTAGGAAACAGACTCTCATGCCTGAGAGCTTTCTCCACAAGCTTCTCAAATGAATCGTCCAAATGATCCACTAACTGCCTCCCAAGATAACTGTCCAAGCCTGTCACAAACTTCTCATTCTTTTGATATGCAGATTCGATATACGACCGGGCATACTTGGACAAAGCTTCAAACTCAGAAACATACTGAAGAACTGGTCTTCCACCTTGCTTGAGCTCCACAAACTTCTTGAACAGAACAGACTTCTGAGCTGTAGAAATGAACTTGGCTTCAAACCTGACTTGGAATTGCTCCCAAGTAATCTCTTCCTCCGGAGTATTGATGGTAATAGAGTTCCACCGATCAGAGGCTCTCCCTTGAAGCTGTCTCGATGCCAACTTCCTCTTAGTCGCATCCTCAATTCCCAAATCTCCAAAAATCCTTCTACAAGCATCTATCCACCTCTGGACTTCAATAGTTGATTCTGTTCCCAAGAAAACCTTTCCTCCAAGAGCAGTAAAGTCCTTACACAGCTTAGCGAAATCCACCGGCTTTGGAGTTTGGACTTGTACTCCAACATCAACTGCTGTCCCCGGAACTAGTATCCTTCTCATGATCAAAGTCATCATAGCTTCGAACATAGCTGCATAGTCAGCAGCCCCTTCAGTAGCACGGCCTTCCCTAGCAGCTGGTCTCCCTCTTCGACTCATTCTCAATATCTACAAAAAGGAATGGTCAGAACATCTAGAGAAACAACTGCATAAAGGACTCAAACTCTACTAAGCTACTATATTATATATAGTTATCATCCATCAAAATACAATTACGTCTCTCATACGTAGTTACATCAGTGAGCGTTGGGTAAAATCGATTAACCAAAGCTCTGATACCAAATGTGACGACCGCCCATGACCCCTGCACCGAATCTAGAGATAGTGCGCTGAAAAGTGTGCCAGGCGACCATGGACGATTTCCAAGGTAGATTAAAACATCATAATCTATCGTATTACTCACAGCGCATGGATAAAATACAATAGAACATATGTATAGGGAAGCTTTAAAGAACAAAATGACATCATATAAAACTTCATAATAGTTGAATACAAGCATCAGGATAGTCAATACAACAAGCCTCACTACATCACTCAGAGATTACAAAGCAGCGGAACGTCCAGTACATATAGTAATAAAGAAACAATATGCAATACTCCAGCTCGTCTTCGATATCAACACCGTGGAAAGCAAGAACAACACCTGTCACCTGCTACCTAGTCTGCCCGTCCCAAAATGGACGAACAGCCCAAGGCGATAAGAATTAAAACATAAAGCCTTGAGTCAGACAACAGTCTTAGTGAGCAGTAAATTAACAATCAACATACCAAAAGAGCATAAAGGAAAAGGAATAGGAATACAACCCTCCCACTCCAACCTCTTTCTACAGTGATAGCCCCCAGACACACACTAAGCGGAAGCGAACATAGCAGAACATACAATTTAAAGTAAAGCAATTATCACTCGAGTCAAGGGCGATGTTTTCCAAGCACGAACCCCCAAGGCCTAAACCAAGATCAGATAAGCACCCAGAAAATACCGCTCTTGAGACCGAATGACGATACAATCAAACATCCATGACTCTGGCTATCACTGTTATCATTGCTTCGGTATCACCGTTAATTGAATGACCGGCACATTCTTTCAGCCGTCCGTCAAGGGCTAATGGTAACCCCGGTTCTAGACATAACTCCCGCACGTCATCGTGACCCGTGCCTAGGACTATCGAATCTGCCCAGAGTACTCGACCATCAACAGTTGGTCGTTGGGACTATCGAATCTGCCCAAACGTACTCTTGCTTAGAGCATGCTAGAACCTTCAACAACGATGAGACCCAAGCCTCCTAGTCATCCTCCTTGACGACCATCCTCATATCCATCCATTATCCTCAACTCGAACCATTCACCGAGTTATCAACATGCTTGGAATGATCCCGTCTGGATTAGACCAAGTCTTCATCACATGATGCCTCGCTTCATTACATCCTCGCAAAGCCTCATCTCAACATCACATCATCAAATCTATGCATAAGAGCTTCATCATCCCGCTACATATGCCACGAGCAGCTTTCCCAATTCAAGAGCCTTTCCCTTAGCTTTTGAATCGTCTTCGGTCTAAATCAAATCATCAATCATCTAATTCATAGCAACCAACCAAGTCAAACATTAATCCAAACAATCAAGCATTCAAATATGATCTAAGTAGACAATTATCACAATAATGGCAATTTCGTAATTAAAGAGTTGAAAGTCTAACAAGCATGAAATCCTGAGAAATATCTCTACAATCTTGATGAATGAACTTGCATAGGTTAACACTTAGTAAAATGGTTGTCAAATCATCATGAACAATGGATCTACATGGATCTACACATAGGATGATGAAAATGCATGAAAATCACTAATTTAACACCAAATCGAGCCAATAATCCGATATACTCCTTTGGATCCGTGTGAGAGATAATCACCACTCACCAAATCACCTAAACAACCTCAAATCAACACGCTTCAGATCTGGACAGCGAAGGATCACGCTTGATCTATCACGAATTCGCCTCAAACGAAGAAATCTCACTTCAAAGGATGAAGATCTTCAATCTAAGCTCTCGATTTGGATGAAAGGAAGCACTAGATTAGAGTGGAGAAAAGAAGTGAAGAAGTGTAGAAGTCGAGCTCTCAAAATGGCAGCACTTCGTCGCTTCGAAATCCGGATCCCAAAAAGTGAAGCCAAACCCCCTCTATTTATAGCTGAAAATTCACTAAGTCGTAACTCGGCTATCTCCATAAGTCGTCTCCGACTTACGACCTAAGACCCCTCCAACCTAAGTCTAACAACTTAACAACTCACGACCTACCAGAACTTCACTCTGCGCGACATAACCATCTCCGATCTAACAGGCCATACCCTTATGACCTAACAATGTCGCGACTTAAGCTCCTCCGACCTTTGACTTATAACTAAGCAGGGCCTTTGACTTAACAGGTAACTGGGTTACGACTTAACCTCATACGACCTACACAACTTAGCCGACCCAAAAACTCACTTGTCTAACAACTTAAACGACTTAGCAGCTAACTCCTAAGTCGGTCACGACTTAACACAGCAGCGTACCTACGACTTAACTCATGAAACGAGCTAACACTTAAGTCGTCTGGACGACTTAACTAACAAAGGTGGCTTACGACCTAACTACTAAAACACATGCGACTTAACAACAGCTCCGACCTAACGAGGTAGCCGACCTAAACTCACACGACTTAATAACTTAGCAACACCACGACTCAACTAGGCTACGACCTAACTTTCTTAAGTCGTCTAACGACTTAACCTCGCTAACCACTAGGTCGCTCTATTACTTAACTCAGTCAGTTTCTTAAGTCGCCCCTATTCCTTAGGTCCTTAACTCGCCTAGACTTATCACTTAACTCGTCCAAACCGACTTAGGACTTAACAAAATCTGCCAAAATCTGAAACGACTTAAAAATGCTGAAAATTCCAGATTTTAACGAACTTTTCGATCCATAAAAATACGGGTCGTTACAAGTTTGGAAAAAACAGGAAGGACAATTCCAGTAAATTGCCAGTCTCAAATCTTGAATGCTACGAATATCATAAGAAGGGCCACATGAAGAAAGATTGTTCTGATAGAAAGAAAGACAAATTCAAGAATAAGAAGGACAAATACAAAAAGAAGCAGGCATTCTCAGTTACATAGGATGATTCAGAATCGTCTTCATGATCAGACAGTGACGCAGACAGCGATTTTGAACAAGCTAACGTCTGCTTTATGGCTTCAACCAACGATGTAAGTGATTTATCTTTTGATGATTTAATTGATATAAATTTAGAATTGTTAGATAAACTCATTGAAGTTAAAAGAAATTATAAATATGCACTAGAAAAATTAATTAGAACTGAAATAGAAGTTGATATGCTAAGAGATGAAAAGAAAATTTTAGAAGAAGAACTCGTTAATACACAAGAATCTTTGTCTAATGTTTCTTCTCAACTCACTACACTATCAAATGAAGTAGAAGTGCAAAAAGAAAAGAATATGACATTAGTTCTAGAAAATCATGATTTAAAATCGAATGTCAAAATTCTTGAATTGAAAAATACTAGTCTCAATACTTAGTTAGAGAATATCACTAAAAATGTAACTAATTTTAATAAAGGAAGAGAGAATCTTTCTAAAATTATTAGTAATTCTCAAACTACTTCTAATAAGAATAGATTAGGATATAAAAATTCTTCAAAGATAATTTCAAAGAAGAATAGTATATCATATAAAAATTTCAATTTGCATAATAATTTTGTAAAAGAAAAAACAAAGCCAAAGGTTCTTACTCAAAAGAAAGAAACTGGTAAAACAAATACTATAAAAATTTGGGTACCAAAAACTAATAATAATTTAATCAGAAACAAGTATATAAAATCTTTCATAACTTCAGTTCATAGAAATAAAGATTTTACTTATAAAGGGAATTCTAAACCCTCTTGGGTTTGGCTTCCTAAGATCTAACTCTTAGGACCCTAATAAAAATTTGGGTACCAATGTCATTCATATATTTTTTGTAGGTACCGACTAAGAAAAGAGGAAAGTGGATACTAGACAGTGGTTGCTCAAAACATATGACAGGAAATAAAGATATTCTGACTAACATTATCTACTCGGATGGAGGGTCTATCACATTTGGAGATAATTCCAAAGGCTATATCATCAGCAAAGACGATGTGAGCAATAACGGTACATCTAACTATCTCTTATTACAAATGTTTTACTTGTTAAAAACTTAAAACATAATTTACTAAGTATAAGTCAGCTATGTGATAAAGGTTTTAATATTACTTTTTCAGAGAATAAATGCAACATTTTTTATCAAAATAATAATCCTATTTTTGAAGGAACCAGAGAAAGGAATATTTATATACTAAATATGAAAGTCAATCACAACACAAATATGTGTCTAATAGTCAAAGAAAATGATCCTTGGTTGTAGCACAAAAGATTTTGTCATATGAATTTTAAAGCAATAAATAAATTATCTAAATATAATTTAGTTAAAGGTTTACCAAAGATGAATTTTAAAGTAAAAAATATTTATGATGCTTGTCAATTAAAAAAATTAACAAAATCTTCTTTTAAATCAAAGAAAATGATTTCTACATTACAACCACTTGAATTATTACATTTGGATCTTTTTGGACCAACTCAAATTCAATCTATAAACCATAATAGATATGTTTTTGTAATTGTCGATGATTTTTCAAGATATACCTGGACAATATTTTTGAAAAATAAAAGTGATACTTTTGAAAATTTTAAAATATTTTCCAAAAGAATTCAAAATATTAAGAATTTAAAAATTAAAAATATCCGAAGCGATCACGGTGGTGAATTCGAAAATCAATCTTTTGAAAATTACTGTAATAAGAAAGGAATTGTTCATAATTTTTCATTTCCTAGAACTCCACAACAAAATGGAGTTGTAGAAAGGAAAAATAGAACACTTCAAGAATGTGCTAGAACTTTTTTAAATGGATGTACTCTACCAAAACATTTTTGGATAGAAGCTGTAGCAACTGCTTGTTATGTTTTAAATAGAGTTTCTATCAGACCATTAACTAAACATATACCTTATGCTTTTTAATGGAAGAAAACCTAACATATTATATTTTAAAGTTTTTGGTTCAAATTTTTTATATTAAATACAAAAGATAAGCTTGGTAAATTCGATCCAAAATCCGATGAAGGAATATTCATTGGATATTCGAAACGAAGCAAAGCTCACAGAATTTATAATAAAAGAACTAAAGTAATCAATGAAACACTTCATGTGTTATTCGATGAAAATTTCAAAGTTAACCATAAAATAGAAGATGAAGAAATTATTTCTAAATCAAATGACTCAGATGATGATATTGAAATAAATACTGTAACGACCCGCCATTTTGGACCATTCACATCCATTATAAGTGTATAGGTAGACACTCATGCCGAAGTTGAATTTCTCAAAATACCGCGTTGTTAATTTAAATTTGGCAAAACTGAACATATACAATAAATAAATAATCACAGATCACAGACACAGAGTAATAAGTGCAGCGGAAATAAAAGAGATAGTAGTTCATGAAGCTACTATATAAATGTATAAGTTACATCAGAGTTAGAACAGATACAACGGACGAGTAATACAATACATCAGATACAAATCAGAATACATCACTGGAATCATCGAATACCGAAAGCAGAATAGATGGCTGGATCTTCAAGCAAAGCTCCAACTACAAAGGTGAGTCTCGAATACTGGTACACTCAGTCTGACCCGAGCGTAAAGCAAAAACACAAGACACTCGAGTCAGGATTAACATTCTTATATTAATAAATCCAACTCAAGTGAAATAGCAATTGAAATACAAGTAACTCAAAGGATGTTGGAATAACCATCCTTTAAGGATCCGTTAAACTATCTACTATGTAGTAGTGTACGATAAGTAGATAATGTCTATCAGTAATATAAAAAGATATCAAAATAGCGTTAAGTCATGGCCCATTCCACCCTTAACACATTTTTATTCCCAAAAGCATATACAAGACCGTAGTTTCCCCAAAACCGGAAGTCACCAGAGGGCAATCCATATACTAAAGGTACAAATCAAAATCGTAGTGGTCGTGCATAAATGGAATACAAGTATGACAAGGCACATGAGGCAATACCCAAGGTAGTGATACTACCGTTCGCCTGATCCGGACTGGTGAGAACGCAACGCCGCAGCGCCCACAACACCGTGAAACAACACTCCCAAAATCAAGGGTGCACCAATCGACAACAAGTATAAGTAGTTCGAAGAAGTGTGTCCACTTGAGGCAGCTAATCCTCCATTGGCCCGGCACAGCTCTTGTTTTAGTCAGTTCCAATTTGACACAAGTGTCAAGGCTATCCATTATCGTTCTCTTTCTTCAGTCATCACGTACATCATTCCAACCACTTCATTCTGGATCATCACTCCGCGTATAGTTATTAAAGTGGTTTCGGTTTAGATAGAGAGTATATCCATTACCGATCCCGATCTCTTTAATAACCTTCGAAATTATTTCACCGATTGGTCATTTAATATATTTCAAAACCAAATCAATTTCAATTCAATTAGAATTCGTAAATCAACATTTCATTTGTCTTTCGAAATCAATTTCCAAAATTTTCGTTTCAAAACTTCCAATTTACCATTTCAAAATCTTATAAATCAAATTTCAATCTTTATTTTAAACCATTTAAATATTGATTCAAGTTCATATATACGTTTCATTCCGAAATCATTTAAATAAATTTCATTTAACATTCAAATCAATTTAAACTCATTTATCGAATTCATTCAATATTCGTTAAGTTACTTTATCATTCAAAACAATTTCTATTAAATTTCCAAATCATTAAATCAATTTCTTGAGTTCAACTTTATTAAATCAAAACTTACAATTTTGAATTAAATTAAATTCATCAAATCAATTCTTTCAATTTCAGGTCTTACATTAATTCCAAAAATATCACATTTCATTTCTTGTTAAAGAAATCCAATTTCACTTATTTACTTCCTTAAATAAATTTCCAAAACTTAATTAATAAAGAAACTCAATTCCAATTATTTACGAAGTAAAATTCACTTATTCAAAAGTTCAATTTTTCTTATTAAAGAATTTCAATTCAATTTAATCATTAAATAATTCAATCTTATTTAATTATTAAATAATTCAAAACTTAATAATTTCAAAGTTAATTATAATTTCAAACTTGATTATTAAATCATTTCAAAGTTTAACAATTTCAAACTTAATTACAATTTCAAACTTAATTATCAAATCATTTCAAAGTTCAATAATTTCAAGCTTAATTCAATAATTTCTCAAATTAAACAACATTCTTACATCAATTACATTGTTAATATTTTATTTCAGATTATTAAATATTAACATTTTCCTGTCATCAAAATTCCAATTTCAACTTCATTTCAAAACCATAATATTTATTCAAATAAAATCTTCATTTTATTTTTAAATCAATTTATTGACCAATCGGGTTTTATTTAATTATCTATCCTAAGTCAAAGTTCAATTTGGGTATTTATCATTTCAACCCGATTCCAATTCAATTCAAAATCAAAACATAGCAAAGGGAACTTGCAGTGTGATAACTGGGATGGTGTCAAAGTAAATAAACAAGCAATAACAACAATCAATATCAATCCAATAATCAATTCAAATAATCCCGAAATAACCGTATTAATTCGCATTGTTATTTGTACGAATTATTATAATTATTCCTAGAATCTACACTATCATTTCATGTAGATTAAAGATTATTACATTACGGTTTTCACTTATCATCCAATTTACAATTTCATGCATCATCAATTTAACAACCTTACATTCAGTGGTTCAAGATGTAATTAAACAAATCCTACGTGTCAATAAATTCTGACAGTTAAATGGGTCATATTATACAAATGTCATTTAATCAAATTTAACATTTAACTATCCTATATCAATTTCAATTGCATACTATTTATCATTTTAACATTAACAATTTAACGTCCAATATAAACATCAACAATCGATCAATTATCAGCCAAACTGTATTATCATCGCATAAATAACTAACAGATAATGGTGTCAGATGTCACAGGTGAACTGATACAGGTATAGCATATATAACAGTGTAATTAACCAACAACAGCATATTTCAATTGTCGTTTCAATTGAAATCAAATTTAATAAATAAAAGAACGTTAATCGTGAGTGAGTGCTCACCTTTCGAGGTTAGAGAGATTTGACAACAGAGCAAGCTACGAATTCCAAAGCATAGTGAGGTGAACACGAATTTTACTGCCAAAGCTGATAGATAAGGAATTGACGAAATCAAATCAGGACTGGATCGATGAAGATAAATGAAACAAGTGGACTTATATATATAACTATACATAACTATAAATCATATTAAAATTCCAAATATAATTTAAATTATATATATATGGTTTCCAGAATCATTATTCAAATTAAATTTCATACATTAAAGTCCAACATATATATATATAACAAAATTTAAATCAATACATTAAAACTTAAAGTTTTTTTTCTATAATTTAATATGATCTAAATATATTTTACTTCACCTGAAAAAAATCATATACGGTTAATAAAACTTTCATTTATAAAATAAGGCTTATATATCAATTTGAACAAACCTAAAACTGTTATAGTTTTCCAAACATATCACGTTATCAAAAATGATTCGAACAACTGTACTTCATATAATATGCTTTATATAATATAAATAGCTATGCATCTACACACATCCCAACTTATAAATGTAACTAATATATACAACCTGTACGTGCCTATTATGTTTTTAAATCAATGTAAAAAGCAATATGCAAATCAATACAACTGTATGAACCTTTTACTTTATATACTTATAATATAGAAGCTGTATAACTAAAATCAACAACAATATAAATTACATTTTAACCAGTAGATATAATTCAATCTTTGAACAAAGATAAGTAAACAATATATATATATAATCAAATAGATTTTAAATAAACTTATAAAATATAATATAATATATAAATGATAACTTGTAGAATAGTACATAGGCTACTGAAAAGAAATCACGCAACAGCCGAACAATTTGAAACATAAATTTTCAAAACATAACAACATAAATTTTTCGAAACATAAATTTTTACATTCCCTAGCTCCTGATTATTATACAATATATAATTGCTAAAATATATTCATGCTGTTTGAACAATACAAAATTGTTATATTACTTGTATACTAACATATATACTTACACTCTTATCATTTAAAACCATATCTTATCAAAACAAAACCCTGTTAAAACCCAAGCACACAGTATGCATATATATTTAAACACTTTCATAAACTATGCAACAGACCATAAAGTATATTTATACACTTATATATTACAATAACCTTTACATAATAAAATATAATATATGTATATGTAAGTTTTCATTAACATAAGCAATGTACAAAAGAACAGTACATTGAAAACCATCTGTACATACCATATTATAATCTTTATATATAAACGAACGTATTATACGAACTTATACAAATATATATATAAAGCAATATATACGAAGCATGCATATACCTATATATTAGCAGAGGAGGCTCGAGCAATCGAAGAAGACGGAGGGAAAAATGAAAAGTGGTGCTCGGTAGGAGGAGCGAGAGGAGGCTCGACTGGTGATGCTCGAAGCGGCCTTGACTGAGGAGCGAGGCTGGGCAGTGGCGTGGGAGGCTACGGGTTGTCGTGGATGCGCGGAGGGAAGGAAATGAGGGAGGGACGCATGGGTTTTTGGGTGAAGTGGGGAGGCGATGCGTGGGGTTGTACGGCCGTGGTGGAGGGCTGTGGGTCGTGGGCTGAGGCAGGTCGGAGGAAGTCAGAGGTGATGTTGAGGAGATGCATGCATCGGTTTGGCAGAAGGAAGAGCATCAGCTTCCTTTTCAAAGTTGAGAATGGAACTCTAACTTTATATATGTATAATATTATTATTCTCAAAATCTATGTACAGAATAAAAAGAAAGAAAGAGGGGAAGAGACGTGGATCACGAGATGGGGAAGATATGTACAAGCAAGCTACAGTTGAAAAGGCATAAGTTTATAAGATTTATATTTTCAACGAAAGAACAAAAGGGCAAACGAACCAGTTGAAATGAATTGAAAAGAATCATCAATATAAATTGAGTACGGGGAATAGTGAAAGTTGAATGCTTATTTATGGGAATATGAAAAATAAGCGACTATTGGATTTCACGATATAAATGAAAGGACGGAAACCAAAAAGTCACAAACGGGTATCGATACGGTTATCTGTTTCACATATTTCATTGTGCACCGGATATCAAATCATAGAATTTAATATACCGCAGAGATCAGCACGATGAGACGATCAAAACGATATATAGAAATTAGTGATAGGATCATCCGAACAGAAGTCGATAATCGGTACCGAAATGCTGCTATTTTGTCGAAAATAAGATCGACGGAGCAATAGATGTCCGAATTTGGAAAAACGACAAACTAACATCTTGCTCAGAAGATGGTTTAGAATTTTTGTATGTAAAAATATTTTAGGTTTCAGAAACATTTTATTTTCATTGCTTTTTAACCGATTAAATTGAAGTGAATTTACGTACGAAATAAACTTTCCTATTTTTGGACGAAAATTTACCAGTTGTTATGTTTAACTAGACGTATTCCAAATATTAAATTTTTATTTCAAAATTTTATCGTTTAAAATTTCACAAAATTTCAACTAATTACGCTATTAAAATAGTTGAAATTTACGGGTCGTTACATTCTCCCCCACTCAAAACTTTTCGTCCCCGAAAAGGAACGAGGTAGGAGAATAGAAACAACCAGATTGAAAACAGATTTGAAATACAAAATAACAATTAATTTAAACCATATAAATTCAAATTTAAATTAATTGATATTCAATAATTTATTTAATCAATTTGATTTCGCTAATATCAATCTCAACCATTTCTAAATTCATTATCTTATTATCCAATTATCCTAAATTTACAATTTCTAAAACCATAAATTTGAATAGTCTTTTATTATAATCAAATTTTCTTCAACAATTTAAATTCTTCTTTATTCCAAATTATTGTTAAATTTATTCTACTCAATATATCTACTCACATATATTTAACCCATATAAATTAATTTAAACCATACAGATTTCAGTTTAAATCAATTTGTATTCAATCATTGATTTTAAATTCAAGGTATTTCCATAAGTTAATCTAATTTCTATCTATTATTCAATTAACTTATTATTCTATTTATTTCAATTAACATCTTATAATTAAAATTTAAGTGTATAACGTTTATTATAATCACTTCAAATTTTATTTATAAATTCAATTTATATTATATATTATCCAATTACATATTCAACTTCTGAATGATTTAGGTAAGTTGTATTAGAATGCAGTTGAACAATATACAAATAAAAATTTTCCCAATTCAATTATTCAAGTTTAAATATTTATTCCAAGTTTTGGTTTTATTTATAATTAAAATCATCTTTTAACAAAATTTAAGAATTAGATTTCTGATTAACTTTAAACAATTTAGAGATATATATAATATATTTATATCAAATCAAATTAAATTTAAAATAAGATACCTATATATATATAAATCAAATTATACTGAAGAAATTCAAATCAAAATAATTTTTTTTCTCAAAACAAAACCGTAGCAAAGCTACAGAATGGTTTCTCCACTTCGAAACTCGAAAATGAAGGTCGATGATGCGGCCGCCATCACCGAAATTATTTCCCAGCGACAAAATAGGAGAGCACTGATTCAAACATTTAAAATTCTTGGAAATGATTTCAATTTGAAAATATTTTAAAACTATACACCTAAAACTTTCAAATCAAAGTTGGAAATCACCGGAAATTAAATTCTCAAATTCTGATATAAATTCATTTCAAATTCCAATCAATTTATAACCAAGTTTATAAATTCATTTATTTATATTATGCAATAGTCAATGGTTTACAAAACAATAAATAAAAATCAATATTATTATTTCACACAACAAATTCATTAACAATTTAATTTGGAAAAATTTACACTTATATATAATATAATCATATAAAAATTTATTTCATTTACTAAATTTGAAAACAATATTGTGTCAGTTTGTTCTGTTAAAGTGTTTTAGAAATCCTATCGATAACGTTGATCAGACGAATCGATCGGAAACCCAAATCAACATCAACAACTCAAACAACACAACATATATTAAAACATTTTAAATATAATTTTACAAATACAATTCCTCGCTCGACCATATAAGAATAGATTTCAAAGCAAAGATAGAGATTCAAATTTGATAGACTCAAATCAAAGAGAATTTCGATTCGAAGATAGGTTTGAAACAGAAGATAAGATAATTCAATTACCACAATCGGGAGATGGATGAGTTTATTTAATTCACGGGCAACCTTAACCGGGTCGTCCATAACTTGAAAATAAGATTGGTGTAGAATTCCGAGGTAAATCGATATTCGATCTCAAGAATTAGAATTCAGGTATAGCAGGAGATAGATAGCATCGTAAACCGAGGATACAGAAATCTCCGATAAATCGATGCCTATTATAAAGGAGTTTATTCCTTTACGAATCATTCTAAGATTGACGAGACCGCCGATCTATTATAGATAACATTCAGAATGGAGTTATGGGGTGCTCCATGATTGAAAGAAGACGAATAGTGAAGGACACGAATGAATTTCGGAACCGAGGGGAACGTTCCAAAATTCAAAGGAATTGAGTCAAAGGAAGAGATTGAAACTCGAATGAGAATGATTCTGTAAATACATTTACTATATATGTTGAGTTTTGCCTAGAGCTACCAAAGCTCTGATACCAACTGTAATGACCCGCCATTTTGGACCATTCGCATCCATTATAAGTGTATAGGTAGACACTCATGCCGGAGTTGAATTGCTCAAAATACCGCGTTGTTAATTTAAATTTGGCAAAACTGAACATATACAGTAAATAAATAATCACAGATCACAGACACAGAGTAATAAGTGCAGCGGAAATAAAAGAGATAGTAGTTCATGAAGCTACTATATAAATGTATAAGTTACATCAGAGTTAGAACAGATACAACGGACGAGTAATACAATACATCAGATACAAATCAGAATACATCACTGGAATCATCGAATACCGAAAGCAGAATAGATGGCTGGATCTTCAAGCAAAGCTCCAACTACAAAGGTGAGTCTCGAATACTGGTACACTCAGTCTGACCCGAGCGTAAAGCAAAAACACAAGACACTCGAGTCAGGATTAACATTCTTATATTAATAAATCCAACTCATGTGAAATAGCAATTGAAATACAAGTAACTCAAAGGATGTTGGAATAACCATCCTTTAAGGATCCGTTAAACTATCTACTATGTAGTAGTGTACGATAAGTAGATAATGTCTATCAGTAATATAAAAAGATATCAAAATAGCGTTAAGTCATGGCCCATTCCACCCTTAACACATTTTTATTCCCAAAAGCATATACAAGACCGTAGTTTCCCCAAAACCGGAAGTCACCAGAGGGAAATCCATATACTAAAGGTACAAATCAAAATCGTAGTGGTCGCGCATAAATGGAATACAAGTATGACAAGGCACATGAGGCAATACCCAAGGTAGTGATACTACCGTTCGCCTGATCCGGACTGGTGAGAACGCAACGCCGCAGCGCCCGCAACACCGTGAAACAACACTCCCAAAATCAAGGGTGCACCAATCAACAACAAGTATAAGTAGTTCGAAGAAGTGTGTCCACTTGAGGCAGCTAATCCTCCATTGGCCCGGCACAGCTCCTGTTTTAGTCATTTCCAATTTGACACAAGTGTCAAGGCTATCCATTATCGTTCTCTTTCTTCAGTCATCACGTACATCATTCCAACCACTTCATTCTGGATCATCACTCCGCGTATAGTTATTAAAGTGGTTTCGGTTTAGATAGAGAGTATATCCATTACCGATCCCGGTCTCTTTAATAACCTTCGAAATTATTTCACCGATTGGTCATTTAATATATTTCAAAACCAAATCAATTTCAATTCAATTAGAATTCGTAAATCAACATTTCATTTGTCTTTCGAAATCAATTTCCAAAATTTTCGTTTCAAAACTTCCAATTTACCATTTCAAAATCTTATAAATCAAATTTCAATCTTTATTTTAAACCATTCAAATATTGATTCAAGTTCATATATACGTTTCATTCCGAAATCATTTAAATAAATTTCATTTAACATTCAAATCAATTTAAACTCATTTATCGAATTCATTCAATATTCGTTAAGTTACTTTATCATTCAAAACAATTTCTATTAAATTTCCAAATCATTAAATCAATTTCTTGAGTTCAACTTTATTAAATCAAAACTTACAATTTTGAATTAAATTAAATTCGTCAAATCAATTCTTTCAATTTCAGGTCTTACATTAATTCCAAAAATATCATATTTCATTTCTTGTTAAAGAAATCCAATTTCACTTATTTACTTCCTTAAATAATTTTCTAAAACTTAATTAATAAAGAAACTCAATTCCAATTATTTACGAAGTAAAATTCACTTATTCAAAAGTTCAATTTTTCTTATTAAAGAATTTCAATTCAATTTAATCATTAAATAATTCAATCTTATTTAATTATTAAATAATTCAAAACTTAATAATTTCAAAGTTAATTACAATTTCAAACTTGATTATCAAATCATTTCAAAGTTCAATAATTTCAAGCTTAATTCAATAATTTTTCAAATTAAACAACATTCTTACATCAATTACATTGTTAATATTTTATTTCAGATTATTAAATATTAACATTTTCCTGTCATCAAAATTCCAATTTCAACTTCATTTCAAAACCATAATATTTATTCAAATAAAATCTTCATTTTATTTTTAAATCAATTTATTAACCAATCGGGTTTTATTTAATTATCTATCCTAAGTCAAAGTTCAATTTGGGTATTTATCATTTCAACCCGATTCCAATTCAATTCAAAATCAAAACATAGCAAAGGGAACTTGCAATGTGATAACTGGGATGGTGTCAAAGTAAATAAACAAGCAATAACAACAATCAATACCAATCCAATAATCAATTCAAATAATCCCGAAATAACCGTATTAATTCGCATTGTTATTTGTACGAATTAATATAATTATTCCTAGAATCTACACTATCATTTCATGTAGATTAAAGATTATTACATTACGGTTTTCACTTATCATCCAATTTACAATTTCATCCATCATCAATTTAACAACATACATTCAGTGGTTCAAGATGTAATTAAACAAATCCTACGTGTCAATAAATTCTGACGGTTAAGTGGGTCATATTATACAAATGTCATTTAATCAAATTTAACATTTAACTATCCTATATCAATTTCAATTGCATACTATTTATCATTTTAACATTAACAATTTAACGTCCAATATAAACATCAACAATCGATCAATTATCAGCCAAACTGTATTATCATCGCATAAATAACTAACAGATAATGGTGTCAGATGTCACAGGTGAACTGATACAGGTATAGCATATATAACAGTGTAATTAACCAACAGCAGCATATTTCAATTGTCGTTTCAATTGAAATCAAATTTAATAAATAAAAGAACGTTAATCGTGAGTGAGTGCTCACCTTTCGAGGTTAGAGAGATTTGACAACAGAGAAAGCTACGAATTCCAAAGCATAGTGAGGTGAACACGAATTTGACTGCCAAAGCTGATAGATAAGGAATTGACGAAATCAAATCACGACTGGATCGATGAAGATAAATGAAACAAGTGGACTTATATATATATATAACTATACATAACTATAAATCATATTAAAATTCCAAATATAATTTAAATTATATATATATGGTTTCCAGAATCATTATTCAAATTAAATTTCATACATTAAAGTCCAACATATATATATATAAAACAAAATTTAAATCAATACATTAAAACTTAAAGTTTTTTTTTCTATAATTTAATATGATCTAAATATATTTTACTTCACCTGAAAAAAATCATATACGGTTAATAAAACTTTCATTTATAAAATAAGGCTTATATATCAATTTGAACAAACCTAAAACTGTTATAGTTTTCCAAACATATCACGTTATCAAAAATGATTCGAACAACTGTACTTCATATAATATGCTTTATATAATATAAATAGCTCTGCATCTACACACATCCCAACTTATAAATGTAACTAATATATACAACCTGTACGTGCCTGTTATGTTTTTAAATCAATGTAAAAAGCAATATGCAAATCAATACAACTGTATGAACCTTTTACTTTATATACTTATAATATAGAAGCTGTATAACTAAAATCAACAACAATATAAATTACATTTTAACCAGTAGATATAATTCAATCTTTGAACAAAGATAAGTAAACAATATATATATATAATCAAATAGATTTTAAATAAACTTATAAAATATAATATAATATATAAATGATAACTTGTAGAATAATACATAGGCTATTGAAAAGAAATCACGCAACAGCCGAACAATTTGAAACATAAATTTTCAAAACATAACAACATAAAGTTTTCGAAACATAAATTTTTACATTCCCTAGCTCCTGATTATTATACAATATATAATTGCTAAAATATATTCATGCTGTTTGAACAATACAAAATTGTTATATTACTTGTATACTAACATATATACTTACACTCTTATCATTTAAAACCATATCTTATCAAAACAAAACCCTGTTAAAACCCAAGCACACAGTATGCATATATATTTAAACACTTTCATAAACTATGCAACAGACCATAAAGTATATTTATACACTTATATATTACAATAACCTTTACATAATAAAATATAATATATGTATATGTAAGTTTTCATTAACATAAGAAATGTACAAAAGAACAGTACATTGAAAACCATCTGTACATACCATATTATAATCTTTATATATAAACGAACGTATTATACAAACTTATACAAATATATATATATATATATATATATATATATATATATATATAAAGCAATATATACGAAGCATGCATATACCTATATATTAGCAGAGGAGGCTCGAGCAATCGAAGAAGACGGAGGGAAAAATGAAAAGTGGTGCTCGGTAGGAGGAGCGAGAGGAAGCTCGACTGGTGATGCTCGAAGCGGCCTTGATTGAGGAGCGAGGCTGGGCAGTGGCGTGGGAGGCTACGGGTTGTCGTGGATGCGCGGAGGGAAGGAAATGAGGGAGGGACGCATGGGTTTTTGGGTGAAGTGGGGAGGCGATGCGTGGGGTTGTACGGCCGTGGTGGAGGGCTGTGGGTCGTGGGCTGAGGCAGGTCGGAGGAAGTCGGAGGTGATGTTGAGGAGATGCATGCATCGGTTTGGCAGAAGGAAGAGCATCAGCTTCCTTTTCCAAGCTGAGAATGGAACTCTAACTTTATATATGTATAATATTATTATTCTCAAAATCTATGTACAGAATAAAAAGAAAGAAAGAGGGGAAGAGACGTGGATCACGAGATGGGGAAGATATGTACAAGCAAGCTACAGTTGAAAAGGCATAAGTTTATAAGATTTATATTTTCAACGAAAGAACAAAAGGGAAAACGAACCAGTTGAAATGAATTGAAAAGAATCATTAATATAAATTGAGTACGGGGAATAGTGAAAGTTGGATGCTTATTTCTGGGAATATGAAAAATAAGCGGCTATTGGATTTCACGATATAAATGAAAGGACGGAGACCAAAAAGTCACAAACGGGTATCGATACGGTTATCTGTTTCACATATTTCATTGTGCACCGGATATCAAATCATAGAATTTAATATACCGCAGAGATCAGCACGATGAGACGATCAAAACGATATATAGAAATTAGTGATAGGATCATCCGAACAGAAGTCGATAATCGGTACCGAAATGCTGCTATTTTGTCGAAAATAAGATCGACGGAGCAATAGATGTCCGAATTTGGAAAAACGACAAATTGACATCTTGCTCAGAAGATGGTTTAGAATTTTTGTATGTAAAAATATTTTAGGTTTCAGAAACATTTTATTTTCATTGCTTTTTAACCGATTAAATTGAAGTGAATTTACGTACGAAATAAACTTTCCTATTTTCGGACGAAAATTTACCAGTTGTTATGTTTAACTAGACGTATTCCAAATATTAAATTTTTATTTCAAAATTTTATCATTTAAAATTTCACAAAATTTCAACTAATTACGCTATTAAAACAGTTGAAATTTACGGGTCGTTACAAATACAAACAATAATTTGCATAATAATAATGATATAAGATCCCCACCAAGACTTCTAAGAAATCAGCCTTCTAAAAATATAATTGGAGAAATAAATACCAATGTAAGAACACAAAATCAACTAAATCAAATGGATCGCGTTTCTTTTCTTTCGAATATTGAACCCCAAAATGCTAAAGAAGCTTCAACTGATGATTAGTGGATTATAGCTATGGAAGAAGAATTAAATCAATTTGAACGTAATGACTTTGGAACTTAGTTCCTAGACCAAGTAATCAAGCGGTTATCGGAACAAAATGGGTTTATAAAAATAAATCTGATGGGCAAGGAAATATTATTAGAAATAAAGCTAGGCTAGTTGCTGAAGGTTATAATCAAGAAGAAGGAATAGACTATGATGAAACATTTGCAACCGTAGCTCACCTAGAAGCTATACGTATTTTATTAGCATACGCATGTTTTAATAATTTTAAACTTTATCAAATGGATGTAAAAAGTGCTTTCTTAAATTGTTTTATAAAAGAAAATATATATGTAGAACAACCTCCTTTGTTCACACATGAAAAATATCCAAGTCATGTTTATAAATTAAAAAAGGCTTTATACGGTTTAAAACAGGCACCACGTGCTTGGTATGACCCTCTTAAAAGTTATTTAATTAATTATGTTTTAATATTGGTAAAGTAGATAAAACTTTATTTATAAAACAAGATAAAAATGATATTTAAAAAATTCAAATTTATGTAGATGACATTATTTTTGGTTCCACAGACGAAAAATTGTGTCAAGAATTTTCAGAAATTATGACAAAAGAATTTGAAATGTCTCATGTGGAAGAACTTTCATATTTTCTTGGTTTACAAATTAAAAATGGAATTTTTATTAATCAAGAAAAATATTGTAATAATTTCATAAAACGATTTGGTATGGAAAATACTTTTGCTAAACCTACTCATATAAGCACTACATTACATCTCGATAGAGATGAAAATGGCAAAAATGTTGACCAAAAACTATATCGTAGTATGATTGGTTCATTACTGTATTTAACTGCTAGTAGACTAGACATAATGATGAGTGTCTACTTGTGTGCATGATTTCAAGCAAATCCCAAAGAATCACATTTGCGGACAGTGAAGTGAATTTTGAGATACTTAAGCAAGACTAAAGACAATGGTATCTTTTATCCAAAACAATGTCCTTTTGAGTTAGTTACATATAGTGATGCTGATTTTGGAGGATGTTGAACGGATCGAAAGAGTACTAGTGGTACTTGTCACTTTATTGGACGATCTTTAGTATCTTGGTTTAGCAAGAAACAAAATTGTGTTTCATTTTCGACGTGTGAGGCAGAATATATCTCTGCTGCTTTGGCATGCGCTCAAGTAATCTACATGCAACAAACACTTCAAGATTTTGGAATAAATCTCTGTAATTCAACAATCGTGATAATACAAATGCAATAAATTTATCAAAAAATCCAATATATCATTCTAGAACTAAACACATAGATATAAGACATCATTTTCTAAGAGATAATATAGAAAAAGGCAATATTTTATTAGAATTTGTATCTTCAGAAAATCAGATAGCTGACATATTTACAAAACCTTTAAATGAAAATATATTTATAAAATTATGTCGAGAATTGGGTATTATATTTTTACATGATTTATAATTAAAAATATATTTTTTTAAATTTTTTAAGAATAATAAGTTTTTTTTAAAAAATTGATGCTGCTGGCACTCGAACTCAAGTTGCTGGTAAGGTAGTTATATGTTTGTCCATTGTGCTATAGTATTTCTTGTTATACTACTATTATCTTCCTCAAATCACCTATACGGTTATTATCTCTTATCCTTTTTCTACCTCAAGTTTTTGCTTGGCCATAAACGTACACTGATTTTCCATCTCAGGTTTATTTCACTTGAAATAGTATATGGACATGTATAAAAAGGCTCCTATTTCATTTCTTTTTCACATCATTCTCCCAATACATTTTTTTGCTTAAGTTCTTTTTAATATTTTTTACAAACTCCAACATGTCTTCACAATAAGGTTCAAATCAATCATCCATCATTTTCAGCATACCCTCTTCTGAATCGTCAAAGAATTCAAACAACTCCACTCCTATTTATATTCCGGTTAAAATTACACCATCTCCTACACATCATACTGGATATACTCCTCAAGGAAAACGAACTAAATGTAATTAATGTTTTGGTTCTCCATCCACGAAGGAGAAAATTGATGATATTCATCACTACCAGAGAGAGACTCTGGAACTGCAACGCGAACTGTACTATGAACATAAAGTGAATGCTAAACGTTTAAGTTTTCTGGAACAAATCGCGTTAAAGTTTTGCGGGTCTTCATCAAAACAGTGCATACATCAACCATCACCACAACGTTCTCAAGCTCCATCGAATTCTTGGGAATGAAGCCCATAATGTCCTCAAGTGTCACCGAACTCCTTGGAATGCAGTGATGTTTGGTCACTAATCCAACCATTACAAGTAATAATGAAGGTTGAACCGCACTTTGACGATTCACACTCCTCTAGAAACTAGGAATTTATGTATATTGTTTTGAAATAAATTTGGTATGTTTTATATGTTTTATGTGTTTTGAAATAAAATTCCTCGTTTTATACTAAATTAAAAGTATAAAATTACTAAGTTTTTATAATATTTAGTTTTTAATAGCAAAATCTTCAAGTACATAGGTCAGGTAGTCAAAATAGAACAGATTCAGACGACTAAAATGACTCGTCCGGTCGACAGAAACTCCTATCCACACTTTTTTACATAAAGCAATTCAGTCGACTGCCATAGAACTTTCAGTCGACTGAAATGGTACTTTTCTAGGGTATTTATTGTGGGAAAATTTTCCTGCACAATAGTCGACTGAATTTAATTTTCAATCGACTGAACATTCTCGATCACTTGAAAATTTTCCAGATTTCAGTCGACTGCCCCTATAATTAAGTCGAATGAATTTAGCAGTAAAAACTTTCGGGATGAAAACCCGTGTATGTCAGTCGACTGGCTGATTATTTTCTGGTTTTCTAAAATAAAATTGCACAATTCCCAATCCACCTTTTCAACCACCCTATATATTCATCTCCTTCATTCTAAAATCCTACCTCATTTCTGCAAGCAAACGCTAGCCCCCATTATTCTTCAATCCAATTTTTTCTACCTCAAATCAACTTAAAACAAATGGCACCTAAAACAAAAGGAGCTCGATAATTATCCATCGGACCATCCGAGAGTCAAATTAGGTCATGGCTTCACAATGAAACGACCGTTACCCATTACAACGCCATGAGAAGCTCATGAATCTTCGATGGTTCCTTTGTCAATTATCCAGACTTCAATGCTTACACCATTAGAGAAACTACGGAAGCAAGTGGTTTTGAAAGCTTGATTATTTTTGCTGCCAACAACGTCTAAATCTACTCCCTCCTCATTAAACTCTTTTTCACCAATATGAACTTGAATCACCAAGATCCAAGTGTAAATATCCTGAACTCGGCCTTCGAAAATCGGCACCCGTACTTCACTTGTACTCAAAATGCTGTAGATTCAAACGCTGAATCTAGCACTCCGGAGCTTATAACACAGTAAGTATAACAACACAGCGGAATAAAGAAATAGATGATATCATATACAACGCCAATGAATACAATATTCAGAATGATATACAACAATGATATCAATATGATACAAGAATATCAGAGATAAATAAAGATGCTACAGCGGAAAACAGCAGTGATACTCCAAAAGATCTTTAAGAGAGAATGAATCCAACTACTCCAACATCAAGCTCGAACCACCATCACGTTACACCAAGATAAGCAACGTCAGTCGTCAGTGAACTCCAAACACTGAACTAGCTCCAACTAGTCTACTAAACCTGAATACCTGAAAACCCCAACTCTAGACTGCCCGTGTGGAAAATGGTGGGCACCCAGAGTATAGAAAGGGAACAATAAACTCCAGGTCAGTCGTGGGACTGGTGTGAGTAACAAAAATAGTTTATCTTTAAAACAAACAAAAAAAGAATTTTAAACATTGAAACCCGCAATGCTTTTGGAAAATGAAACTACCATAAGACCTCCCACCACACACACAATGTGATCGCGGACTTGGAGGAGATTTCTTCTTATGATAGTCAAACATGCTTAATACGAGAAAACTCTTTTGATATTATTACTAGTGCATAGTGTGAAAATCCTTTCGAAAATACAATATTAATCTTAGCCAGCATAGGTACCATTATATTATGCCTGTTATAGCTGCCGCCTGAGGAGACAGGTTATACAACTGCAATCGTAAAGGGCTCGTATTTTTTCATTGGATTTTCAAACAAATGGTCAGGCTAAGGAACTTCCTACTACCACATGGGTACGCCTCTGGAGGGACGTCCCGAGAACCACCTGGCTCTCTGCCAACACAAGGCCGGTTACCCCCTTCTCGGGTAGTAAACCTGAGATATTCCACCCCCGGTCGTTTGCGACCTTTATCCGAGGCGCCTCGATCACACAGCAACAATCACACAGTAAATGAGATTGGAGCAACCACATAGGTAAATATCTGGGCTCCATACCATGATACCACCTTTTTCCAAAAGGAATGGACATACCCTAAGGGAGCTACCCCTGAAACCTTGCCGCATCTTTCCTGTTTCGACCATTTCCGGGGTGTGAGGTCCCGATGCAGTCTCGTCCACAAAGCTACGCTTTACACGAAAGCCATGCTTTGATCAACATCACACAGCAACACTTAGCATGCCACACTACCAAATTTCGGAGTATATCACTGATAACCTTCAACTACATAACCTCCGAGCTCGTACGTCTCAGAGAAGAGTGTTAAGCTAAGAGAATAAATCTCCGCCACCAAACAGAAATGTATTTGAAAGAAATCAGATTTATATCTCAAAGTGTAGTGTCAGACATACAACCATATAAGTCTGTTCCAGGTTCGAACAGAACCGAAGGCACTTTCGAAGAAGCCCTTGCGATCCGGGTATTCACAATCCTGATCGAACTTCCCATCACTTAGGAAATCTCTATATCGGGCGCTACTCGGTGTAGAGACAATCGATAGGTTATCCTATCGTTTTCACAAATACCCGGTCTTCAACACCGGTCTTCAAATGCTATCCATATACAACGTATCACTATTCAGAATGGGTTATATGACACAAAGTCCTCTCCCGGCTAAACCGAATAATGAGCGTAATATTTTAAAACATATGGATATTGGGATTTCAATTAAGTCACAACTTATTACCCAAATTTCCTCTTTCAATGGTTTAAACAAATCACCATTTTAATCTTTTTAAACAAAAAGATTCAATTCACATAGTTTACCCAGTTTCACAAAGATTCTATTCATAGATTTTCCAAATCAATTTCCATTTCAATTGGATTACTCATTAAATCTTTAAATCAAAGATTTAATTTATAGCTTTCAAAACAATTCCATTTCGACCTTTTATACAAAAGGTACACCTTTCCAATTTCAAAACAAAGTTCAACAATCCTTCACAAAGATTTATTCATAACTTGGAAAACCATTTTCCTTTCAAACTTAAAATTCTTTTGACACAAATTGGAAATTCATTCCTTATATGAAAGCTTCTATTATTTGAAAACAAATAGTCTTCACTTTGGAAAATCTGATTCATTTATACGAGTTAAAGTCCTTGGGTTAAATTCAAATTCTCAAAACCATACTTTTAAAATGGTCTAAATTCATATAAACACATTTATAACATCTTTAACCATAATTTCCAAACATAGAATTCAATTCCAAATTTTGAATTCAAATTCAAATTAAATTATTTAAATTGAAAAACTTTACCAAGTTATTCAAAATAACTTTTATCTTAAAAACTCCTTTTCCGAAAGCTTTAACATTTAACCCAAATCCATTTCCAAAATCAATTGAAATTAAAATTTCAATTTCAAAAATATTAAATTTAAATCATCTGTGACTTAACCGATTTCCTCGTGAAATCCGTATTTGTGTGTGTAAGAGTGTAGTCCAGGGGTTTCACACAGTAGTGCAACATCATCCAATCATCACAGATCAAAATACAGAAATATAGTTGATAAGCGGTATAACTATTACGCTTATCTTTCGTTCACAGATCACAGATAATATATTACATTCATCCCAGATAAATAAACTACAGTACAGATCACACACAAATCAGAATATATCACACAGCATCACAGATAAGGGAATATCAACAATTCAATCATTCAGTCAAGTCCAAACATTCACAAGTAAATTTATTAATCAACTGATTCATTTAAATCAGATGTATCAATTATTAATCCGGGTTAATTATCATAAGTTAATTACAAATTATTTGAAATAATTTCCCTTTCAAATTTTATTCGTTAATCTTCAATTATTAACTAATCAATCTTAATTGATGAACCAATTAACCTTTAATTATTTAATTTATCTTAACAAATCACAATTATTAATTAATCCTTTAATTAATAAATTTAATTAACCCCTTGATTAATAACAAATATTTATACCCAAATTACTGATTATCATTTAATTAATCACATCCGGTAATTATCTATTAATCACTTTTCTAAGTAATTATATTTCCAAAATTTTCAAGTGATTATTCTGAATTATACTTAAGAAATTTTAAAGAGTTTAAAAATCAATTCTCTTTTTAACTTTAACATTTTAAAATTTTCTTTAAACACTTAAGTTGCAAATTTTAAATTAATTTCAAAATCTGGAAATCTGGTTTAAAATTATTTCAGGTTCTAAACTTTTAATTTTAACTTGTTTAAGTTTTCATTTTCAAATTCAATTCTATTTTGAATTCAAATTTCCCCCATACATTTAATTGCTTTTATATTAATAAAACAAATTGAATTTAAAACTTTATTTATCTTCAAACTAAATTTCCATTCAAACTAGAATCTTTATTTACATTATTGCTTTAAACTCAGTTTTAAAACTTGATTAAAATTTAAATTTAGTTTTAAAATTCAGAAAACAGGTTTCTGGTTCAAAACCTGGAACAAAAATTTCTGACCCGAGCCCTCCTCTTTTTACTTCGAGTAAACAACTCGAATTACTCGAGTACGAGACGAGAAAACACTCGTTCTTCCCGGGCAAACAAAACACTCAGTCACAAAGTGCTCGTGCACGTGCACATCGTCGCTGGCCATCTCCGATCGTCACCACGACGTCGAGCATATCAACAATCAACTCCAGATCCATTCGCGACCACCAAAACTTCAGGATCAACTCGAAATCAAAATCGAGTTCACCAAGCAAAACCTAGAAACTCGAAAGCAACATCCCCTCAAACCTGGCAACGCCTCGTGCTCGACGCTCCAACCACTAGAATATCAGCGACTTCGTCCACACATTCGCATATGCTTCCTCTTCCATCTCACAAAGTCGCGTGCAACTCGATGCACTATGGAAGTCGCGATGATCAAAAATTCAAACACTAAAAAAATTAGGTTTACCAACTAAAACCCTATGCCGCTGTCACCACCGTCCTCTTCGCCACCTCCGACCATTTTTCTTGGCACCCCCGTAGGCTCCTCCATCTCCACGAACAACCCCGACATCCACGAATCAATTGATCATCAGTAATTGGTGAAAATCTACTTATTAAACAAAAACAAACTGCTCTTAAATCCCATCACAAAAAATCACCAACCCTACCTTAAAAATCATAACTTTCAATAAGGATTCGAGTCATGTAGTTGAATCAATAATTCGTGATATTTGAAATTTCCAGAAATTAAAGTTTTTACTGTAAAAACTTGATCTTTCATTTTATATGCATTTTTACTTCATGAAACTATTTTTAGATTGTCATCCATGCCTAAACACACCTATTTTGTTTAGGATCCAAAATCTGATATGGATTGGAAAACAAGAAATGAAATTTTCTTGTTGTTTTGTACTCTGTGAAGTAACAGAGAAGAAGAGAACACTGTCACATGTAAATACAAACAGAGCAATGGCAACATAGATTCAAGTTTAAATAGTTATATGTTACTCACCTTAAACATTTTTAGATTCCAGAAGTCTTCAAGTTGAAAGTTTAAGTTGTAGTCTTTTAAGTTGAAGTTGAATCTGGTTTTGAGCTTGTTACTGGAAGTCTTCTCCTTCTTAATCTCAAATTTCTTTGATTGCTTGGTTTTAAATCTGAAGTTTTAAGTTGGTATTTGGTTTGATTGTAAGATGATATTACTTTAGATTCTCTTTTACTCAGTTTAAATGGATAAACGAAACTGAGGTGATATGGTTGTTGATGTATATAGGAAATGAGGTTTACATGGTGATAAATTATGTTGTACAAGTTGATATAATTTCGTTGTACAAAAATCAGGGATATTTCTTTGCTTTGGGGGTTGATGGATATTTGCATTAATTAGTTGTACCATATAATTTTTTTTTCTTCTTTTGGCTGTACAATATGAAGATAATTGTTGTGGCTTCCTTTACAAGCTTTTATACTTCATATATATTTTGTTTTCTTATTTGAATGGGTATGTTTGTTTCTTCATTTGGCAAGTGGTTCATGAATATGTATTTGTTTTGTTTCTTTTCGTTTTATCCTTTATATATTTAAATGTACATAGATATTTATATGTTTTTCTTATTTTATTTATCCATATTTTGTTCATATTTGATTGTATTTTATTTTAATTTTATTTTATCATTTTTGAATGTATTTCCATATTTAGTATGTTGTTATAATTTATTTATGTATTTATTTTATTTTGTTTTATATTTATTTTGTAATATAGGTGAATTTCTATTTTAGTTTATGTTATTATACCTATCCAATGTATTTACTTTATACTTTTATATCTTATATATTTATATATTTTTCCTTGGTCTTATTAATTTGTAATATAAATAATTTCTATACTTAAATCAGTTGTTAAATTTTAGCTAATGGGTTACTATTATATTTTATATACTTTATCTTATATAATTTGTATTTATAAGTTCAAATTTATTTTAAAACATTTACTTAAACTTTAAATTCAAATCCACTCATATATGCACATATACATATATATACAATATTATAAATTTAAATTATTTATACAGAATATATTCGAATTCGGGGAAACTCGCATCACTTTATCAATTAATTTCACAAATTTTATTCAAAAACTAAATTAGTTATCAATTTAAATTTATATAAAATTCGGGGTCGTTACACCAAGAAACAAGGACGATTACATTTGGACACTAGTTTGCGGCATCCGAATATACCTTCCTCTCCAACGTCTTGGTCATATTCTCCATTGTCCTTCCGAAGGAGTCGACATCAACGACGTTGAGGTCAACATGGACAACCGTGATGAGGTTTCTCATCGATTTCTCTCCGATGATATTACCGACCGAAGGCGCATCGTGTCCTCATCCGCTTTATTCAACCTCATACTGGAAGCTACGAGAAAGTCTACAAATGTGACTTCCAAGCCCTCTATGCCATCTACTCCCCTCAACACATCAATTGGGCCAAAGTAATTCTTGATGAATTTCTCACGGTCAACCACAAGAGGAGCTACAAAACCATCTTCTACGGAGCCTACATTATGCGAATTCTCATGAACTTCGGTGTCACCATCCCAGATGCCAATTTCATTACCATCGGTGAGCTAAACACTAAGACGTTAAGTCTTATGGGCTTGCCAAAACGCCCCCGCCTCAACAAATCATTAGCTTCCAACAATGGGAAGCTAATCGCGCAGAAGGGATTCCACAACCCTATGAGACACATATTGGCTCCTCCTCCTCTCAACCTTCCGCTAAATCAAGGAAGAAGAAGACGACGAGATTCAAGAGCTTCATGGTGACTTTCCTGCAAGGCAAGGTCTAGTCACTCTTTCATGGAATTAAAGTAGGCTAAATCGATGATTGGTCAACGTCGAGAAAACCGTCGTCAAGATAAATTTGAAGCTTAACTCCATCAAGGGCTTCTTAAATAAAATTTAGGAGAAAATTTCTTACACCGGCTCTACTTCCACAAGTATTTTCGAAAATCCCCCCGCTCCTTTCTCTTGGACAACATCCGAGGAGGAAGAAAAGGAAGAGGAAGAATCCGATAGCATGGAAGTTTAGTCCATTTTTATTTTATCTTATGCTTACGTATTTTCCTTGTTTTTGTTGTTCGTTATGTTATATCCATGAACAATTATTGTTGTTTATCTAGTTTGTTTTAATGTTAAATCAATGTTGTTTTCTTGATGTTTGTTAAGTAAAATGTTGTTCTATTTCATTTATTGTTGGTTCAATACAAGTTTATCTATTTTATCTATTTCACTTGTTAATAACAAGTTTGCTTGTTCATATTACTATCGTTGTTTACCATATTACCCCATTCTTTTTACTTTTGGTCAATGACAAAGGAGGAGAAGTATGAAAAGTTCAGGTAGAGTATTTATTCAAGGGGAGTTTTAATAACTTTTTATAAAAAAAAATTATAAACTTACATAGTTTTCATCATCAAAAAAGGGAGTGTAAGAACCTTTTATTTTGGTGTTTAATCGTGACAACTATATAAGTATATATTATATGAACTAATAAAATTTGCAGGAGAAGATACTATTCTACTCGACGATAGATCGAAGACCAAGATTTCGAAGGGAAAGTTTCAAATTTTATAAATGGTTTGTCTGTAGTCTAGTTAGTAGTTATTCAATGTTAAAATCTCTCCTAGGTGGTATATGCATGCACACATAGTTTAAATTATATTAAAAATCATATAAACATAATCAAAATTATTTATATTAAGTTAATAAACAAAAAGCTTTCAAAAAGAAGTGAAATTGGCAGAAAACACCTAAATCGATCACTGATTAGATGTACTCAGTCGACTGAAACATGCACACATGCACAAGTGCATTTGAATGTTTAGTCGACTGAACCTAGTGTCTTTTCAAAATAAAATTTAAAATTCAAAAATTTTAAATATTTAGAAGACTGAATTTCTTTCCTTAGTCGACTGAATATTCATAACGGCTATTTTTCTAAATGGTCACCATTTTTTAACGAACAGAAACAACCCTTGATTCAAGAGTTGTTTCGGTATCTTTTGGACGAAAATTTCACGAACAATTACATCTTTTAAACTATATATATAGCCTTGAATTCAGTTGTATCAATAACTTAATTCTCTGATTCTATTGCTATCAAAAATATTATGCCATTTGCTTTCATAAACGTATTCTAATCACTCGCACATTCAAGCACAATTTATTTATGATTAAAATTACTTCCAACCTTCACGAACTACACTATATACCACAAAGGAGATGATTATAGGAAGGGTGTACTCTAAAGACTTATTCGTGCTATCTACAGAGCACAATCGGTTAAGAAAACTTATTGTAATGTTGAAGTCCTGTTCGTTTGCTCAAGCGGTAGAAGTCCTATTCGGTTGTCTAGGCGGAAGAATTCTTGTTTGGTTGCTCAGGCGGTATAATACATGTTCCTTCGGGTTAAGTGAGAGTTGATAGTCACAAAGTAAAATCAAAACATAAGAGAGGCCGGCCACCATTAGGGGGAATGCAAGAAGAAGATAAAGCTAGAATCAAAAGAAGGAAGCTTAATCAACTTAATCCAAGATCAGATCTCAACTCCTTAACAACAAGATAAAGATGAGTAATAGGTTACATCTCATATTTGTATTGTTTTCGGTTTTAGTTGAGATTCGAAATTGTTTTGCTAATGATTTGCCATGTTTGATTGTTTAAATGGATATATATACTTGTTGATGATATATGCTTTTTCATATAGATTTTATGATAAGGTTTAACTTGAAAACCTATTAAATGACATCCAAATGACTTCTGATTTTGATATAAGGTCAGAAATATTATTTTTGGGTTGGATTCCAAGTTTCATTATTTTCTGAATTAATGTGGATCTATTATGAATTTTCTAGTGAAGAAAATGGTTAATTTGGTTTAAAACTAATTATGGTTATTTTAGATTGGCTTTAGGTTAGAAATGTATATACATTGGAAAAAATATTAAAATTAATTTATGGGAATTTTTAGAGAATTTTCCTAAGTGTTTTAATAAGTATATAAAATTATTTAAGGTTTTGGACTTAAATGTTTTATATGTTTATAAAAGGAGAAGGGGCAATTTGTAAATGTTTTAAATTATTAATCTCTGAAATTTGGCAGCATTTTTAGAAAAGATTTTGAAAAAGTATTGGCAACCAATCATATGTTGACAAACAAAGCAGGTTAGTTGAAAAGAAATTGCTTTTTAAAGTTAAAATTCTGTTTTTATAAGGTTTTGCTGTTTTGCCACTTTCGGCGGCCACCTTTCGACCATATACTTCCGCCTCCACCCTAATCGAAACCAAAACAGAGGGTATCAAGGACTTGGTACGTAGTGATTGGAAATTGTCGAAAGGTATAGAGTCGAAACAGAGCTTTCGAAGGGGTCGAGACCTTGTTTTGCTTTCAAAAGGAAATGTCGCTTGCTTTGCTTTCGTAAAGAATGCTTTCGAATGAGATAGCTTTCGACTTGGTCAAGTGTTTTAAAAGAAAAGAACTTTCGAAAGAGTTTGTCGCCTTTGTTTGTAGAAATGCTTTCGAAGGGGTCAAAACCCCTACTGCTGCATTCTACCTTTCGAAGCAATGCCTTCGAAAAGGTTCTTTCGATTTAAACCCTTAGCCTCTTCTCCAATGCTTTCGAAGGGTTTGGTTTTGACACCATCCACTTCTTTTACTTAGGAAATTACTTTCGATAGAGTTACTTTCGACGTAGTTCTTTTAAGACCCTTTTGAGATTTTGAAAGTTAAACCCAAAGGTTTTGAAATAAATGGTTTTAAATGGTTTCGAAAGGCTATTTTCCACATGTTTTCACTTGAACCCAAATGCTTTCGAAAGGTTTGATTTATGTAAAGGATTTAATGTTTTCGAAAGGTATATGATAAAGGCTTTGAACGGGTGGTTCCCCAATGTTTTCGAAAGGTTTACCTCAGTGTTTAAACAAAGGGTTTTGAATGTTTTCGAAAGGCATATTTAAAGTGTTTTGAAAAGAGGATGTCTAAGGTTTTATAAGGCTTTCGAAAGGATACTTTCGATGTTTTCGAAAGGTCTATTGTAAATGATTTCGAAAGGTATGTTTTGGCCTTTTGGCCTAAGGTTATAAAGTGAAGTAGTTTACTTGTATCGAAATGGGTACTTTTAAAGGTTTTGAAAGAGAATGTTTAAAGGCTTAAACAGAGGTTTTGAATGTTTTCATCAATAATGTTTTGTGTAATGTATAAATAACATGGTAAAGTGATTTGAATAAAGCATAGAATACATTTTCCTTGTTTAAGTATGATTTAAAGGGTTAAATCAATTTGAAAGAAATGTTTTCAAGGAAAATTTGATGGGGTAGTAGACCCTAGGTAAATGACTCGGATATTAGAATACCAGATGGGACTGGTATGGGGTGGCACCCTATACTTTAGCTTTTAGCCCCTAGCTAATATAAGTCTAAAATTCCAGTGTGTAGGGCTTTGTCACAAGTAAGACTAAAATGATGTTACATACATAAAGGAATATACCGAGTAAAGATAGGTTATTGTGAGCCCGCAAAACCATTAAGATCAGTTGACCTTGTGAGAAGTAAGTTAGGGGCAGACCGTCCATAAAAGTATCAAACAAAAGTTAGGTTATTTGTTTATTTTGTTTGGTAGGCCCGAGTTAGCCAAAGGTTAGTAGTTAGCCAAACAAAACTATAGTGTTCGGACAGATAGTCCATTGATTACCTGATTTGTATACATACATGATATTGTTATTATTGCGTTAACCAGTTTGGTTGCAGGATTTTGATTTGCAAAAGTATGTTTTAAAAAGGGATATTAGTGAGGGGAAACCCGTTCCGCTAAGCGGCGTGGTCTCACTTAATATAAGTAAGTCGAGATGTATAGTATTATTGACACTAGGCTTTATGTCTGACTCGAAGTTTATGTTTTCCCCCTTAAACTCTCTGGTGCTCAAAATATGATTTGAGTAGGTTGAGAGTTGAGGATTTATAGGTTTTAGTAGGTGGATGAATAAAGCTTCTGATGACGTGTAGGAGACATGGATATCTATTTAGGAGTTGTTATTTTTATTTTTGCGTGATGTATTAAGACTGTTATGTCTATTTAGTACTCTGATCATCCAAGGGGGCATATTCATATGTTGCTCTTGGCGTATTTTGTAATAATTATATTTAATCAAAACCTGGGAAACATTTGGGATTATGTAATGGAATATGAAACATGTTTTTGAAATGTAATCAGTAAAGTTGTTGTTTTTGGAATATGTGATTTTGACTCATATTCATGTGCTTCTGATATTATGGATACCATTAACATTACTGAATTTTGTCACCAGAAGTTAATACTATAGATGACTACAGCATCTGTAGCGCTTAGCTTCGGGCCTCAAGATAGGGGATGTTACAACTTGGTATCAGAGCATAGGTTTATGAAAAACTTTAAACTTAAAATGATTTTGAAAACATAATCCTGAGGAATTAGAGAAAAAATCAGGGTATAGGATAACGCTGTAGTAACATACTTGTATTTGCTATATATAAGTATACACTTTATCTTTATTCTCCTACCTTTATTTGGCTATTTTTCTATATCTTACGAAGGCTCGAATGCATATATGGATGCTAGAAGTGGTAGAGTTAACCTTGGTGGGGGAAGCACCACAACTAATGGAAATGCCAGGCCACAAGCTGCAAATGCTGGTGCTGGAGTCCCACAAGTTGATATGGGAGCGATGCATCACTTTTTTGTAAACATGATGCAAGCAGGAGTTGATGCTGGAGTAGTTGGAGGAAATGCTGGAGGAGGAAATCAAGAAGCTCCGGTGGTGAATAATACTGTTTTGAGTAGATTTTATGCTCAGCTGGGAGGAAAGTCGTTTATTGGTACAGAAGACGCAATTGAAGTGGAGAATTGGTTACTTCACTGCAAGAGGATTTTCACTGATTTGGGGCTCAATGATGAGCATAAGAGGAGACTTGCTTCTAGACAGCTACAAGGAGCAGCACTGTATTGGTGGAATAGTATTACTGTTGGAGTTAATGAGGAGACTATGACTTGGGCTGAGTTCAAAAGAAGGTTTGCAGAGAGGTTTATGTCAGAGATTGCTAAGTCTACTCTGCTTAGGAAGTTTGCTGAGTTAGAGCAGGGAGATATGAATGTATTTGAGTATGCAACGAGGTTTGAGGAGCTAGCAAGATATGGCTATGCTACTTTCGATACTGTTATTAAGAGGAATGAAAAGTTTATTCGGGGGTTGAAGCCTGAACTTGTTAAGGCCACATTACTGTATATTAGGAATCCATGTGATGTTGTTATTGAGATTGCCTTGAGGCATGAGGAGATGCTTGATTTTCTTGAAAGGAATAAGGCAAAGGAAGCTCATGGAGGGCAGAGTCTGAAAAGAAAGTTTTTCCAAAAGAAAGGGGCTCAGAAGGATGGAGCTACTAAGAAAGGAAAGGCGGAGGTTGTCTGCTATAAATGTAACAAGAAAGGGCATTTTGCAAATGAATGTCGCTCAGGAGATGTAAAGAAGGTGATCGGGAAGAAGAATATTAGATGCTTCAACTACGATCAAATTGGACATTATAAGAACCAGTGCAATGAGCCAACCAAGGATGGAAAAGGAAAAGTGATTGCAATGGAGCCAGCTACCTCGAGGCCAATAGTAGAGGAAAAGGGAAAGGCTGTGTTGGGAGGTACGCTTATGATTCATGGTATGTCAGTTAGCGTTCTATTTGATACCGGTGCATCGCATTTTTTATATCTCATTGCTTGGTAAATAAGCTTAACCTAGAACCCTCATACCTAGTTACTTCCTTAAGGGTTACAAATCTAATATGAGGTAGTGCGACTCTTGGGATGAGATGTGACCACCTAGAGTTTGTATTGTTAGGTCATTCCTTTGTTTGCAGTTTGCATGTGTTTGATATTGTAGGGTTCGAAATTACTTAGGGTATGGATTGGTTAAGCAAATATGATGCTAGGATATTTTGCCATGATAGGAAAATATCGCTTAGACACCCTGACTGTAGTGATCGGATCATATACTCCATAGAAACCCCTATTTTTGAGTTTAATGCTTTGTTGGGTGTTGTGGAGGCAGAAGAGGAGTTGACTCAAGTTTTCGTTGTTAGAGAATTCGCATATGTCTTTGAACCTGTAGTAGGATTGCCACCGTAATGAGTCATTGAGTTTCAAATAGATTTGGTTCTAGGAGCAGAACCGGTGAGTAGACTGCCAAGCAGAATGACACCTACCGAGATGAAGGAGCCCAAGGTGCGGTTGGTGGATTTGGAAGGCAATAATTTTATCAGACCAAGCAGTTCGCCTTGGGGAGCAGCCGTAGTGTTCATTAAGAAGCCGGACGAATCATTAAGGTTATTTATCGATTATCGTAACTTGAATGAGAAGACGATAAAGAATCGATATTCGTTGCCTAGAATTGAAGATTTGTTCGACCAATTGAGTGGAGCCAAAGTATTTTCCCAATTGGATTTGGCAACAGGATTCCATCAGCTTAAAGTGGCAGAGGATGGTATTCCGTTGACGGCGTTTAGAACCAGTATGGATCGTACGAATGGTTAGTAATGCAGTTTGGACTAACTAATGCACCAGCATTCTTTGTAGATTTGATGAACCGAATTTTTTGATAGAACTTGGATAGGTTCGTGTTGGTTTTCATAGATGACATTTTGATATACTCTAAGGATGAGAGTGAGCATGAAGTTCATCTTAGAGTAGTGCTTGAGACGTTGAGGCAGCATCAGCTACAAGCGAAGTATCATTTCTGGAAGAAAGAAGTGAAGTTTCTTGGACATGTATTCTTAGAGAAAGGGTTGTCAATAGATCCGACTAAGATCGAGGCAATGAATAATTGAAAGAGACCCGAGATAGTGACTGAGATATAGAGTTTTTTAGGATTAGCTGGGTATTATCAAAGATTCATTAAGGATTTCTCACGGATAGCGGCATCGATGACCAAGCTAACGCAAGAGGATGGAAGTTCATTTGGACCGATAAGTGTGAGGAGGCATTCCAGAAGCTGAACACTTATTGATGAATGCAACTGTGTTGGTTGTCTAGAAGGGAATCAGGATTTAGTGGTGTACACGGATGCATGTGGAACAAGATTAGGAGTTGTGTTAATGCAAAGAGGTAAAGTGATTGCCTATGCATCTCAACAGATTAGACCGCATGAGGTTAGGTACATGACTCACGATTTGGAATTAGCTGCAGTAATTTTTGCATTGAAGGTGTGGAGACATTACCTTATGGGAGAGAGATTTGAATTGTATACGGATCATAAGTCGTTGAAGTATTTATTCTCCCGGAAGGAGTTGAATATGAGACATTAGAGGTGGTTAAAGTTTTTAGCCGCTTATGATTTTGGTATTGAGTACACACTCGGAAAAAGAAACAAGGTTGCAGATGCACTTAGCAGAAAGCATCAGAATGCAATATTAGCAATGATAGTTGAGTGGAAAGATTTAGAAGCATTGACTACATGTAGGATACAGTGGAGATCTGAAGCTTGATCTAGTAAGAAGACTGCTATGTTATCATGTTTAGAAGTTCGACCGGTGATGATCGAAAAGATTACTTTTAAGCAGAAAGAGGATCCATTATTAATTGAACAGATCAGAAAGTTAAGGGATGGAACAGAGAGCGATGACTTGAAAGATTTCAGCCTTGACCAAAATGGATGTTTGAGGAAGATAGGATGACTATGTATTCCAACTTTAGGAAACATTAGGAAGGAAGTTTTAGAAGAATGCCATCGTTCGAAGTTCACCATTCATCCAGGAGGAACTAAGATGTATCAGGATATGAAGAGGAGCTTCTTCTCAGAAGGTATGAAGAGAGATGTAGGCTTATGGGTGAAACAGTGTTTGAACTGTCAACAGGTAAAAGCCGAACATCAGAAACCAAGTGGGTTACTTCAGCCTTTAGAAGTTCTAGTATGGAAATGATATTCTCTATCAATGGATTTTATAGACGGGTTGCCAAGATCAAATAGAGGAAATGAAAGTATATGGGTCATAGTGGACAGGTTAACCAAGAGTGCCCATTTCATTCTAGTTGAGTCAATTAGAATGATTAGCTAAGTTATTTATGAAGAATATAGTTGGACTTCATGGAATTCCTAGTAGTATAGCAAGTGATAGAAATTCCTTATTCACTAGCGAGTTCTGGAAGAGTCTATAGGATACCTTAGGTACCAAGCTCAAGACGAGTACCGCTTACCATCCATAGACATATTGGCAAACAGAAAGAGTTAACAAAGTCTTAGATGATTTATTACGAGCTTGTGTATTAGACTTTAGGGGATCATGGGAAGACCATCTACACTTAGTCGAGATTTCTTATAACAACAGTTATCATGCTAGTATAGGGATGGCACCGTTTGAAGCTTTGTATGGAAGGCCTTGCAAATCTCTTGTTCGTTGGTTAGAAAACGGAGATATGTTAGTTCTTGGTCTGGATTTAGTTAAAGAAGCTGCAGAAAATATTGAGCTAGAATGAAGGAAGCACAGTCTAGGCAGAAGAGCTATGCAGATAGAAGATGAAAAGACTTAGAGTTCTCAGTTGGAGATCACATTTTCGTCAAGGTATCACCAATGAAAGGTGTAATTTGATTTGGGAAATCAGGGAATTGGCACCGAGGTTCATTGGACGATGTTTTTCATATTCCTCATCTAAGAAAGTGTATTCGAGATCCGAAGACTACTATAGCACCAACAATGTTAGAGGACATAGTAGTGGAACCAAATTTGACTATAGTTAGAAAGCTAGTCCGTATAGTCGCGAGAGATGAGAAGAGGTCAACGAATAAGACAATCAGATTAGTTAAAGTCCAATGGAGCAACGATGAGAGAGACTGTACTTGGGAAACTGAGAGCAGGATTAGAGACGCTTATCCTGACTTGTCTTATGGTATGTTTTACCCTTATGGCTGATTTGATGTGTACCTTATTGTATTTTCGAGGACGAAATTCTTTAAGGAGGGAAGTTTGTAACAAACCTAATTTTGATTAACATTATTTAGGACATTTAATTAGTTATTATTTAGGACATTTAATTAGTTAAATAAAATAAAATAATGTAAATGGTTAAGGATAGAGATTTGTGTTAATAGAGGGTAGTCGTGCATAATGAACTAAAAGGGGATTAAAATGAAATAGATAAGGCCAAAGTAGGAATAAATTATATTCATATACCCTAAACCCCCAAACAACTTCATTTTACACGTTCACAAACTAAAATCAAAACAAAAGAGAGGTCGGCCACCATTATGGGGAAAGCAAGAAGAAGATAAAGCTAGAATCAAAAGAAGAAAGCTTAATCAACTTAATCCAAGATCAAATCTCAACTCCTTAACAACAAGCTAAAGGTGAATAATAGGTTACATCTTATATTTTTATTGTTTTCAGTTTTAGTTGAGATTCGAATGCCATGTTTGATTGTTTAAATGGATATATATACTTGTTGATGATATATGCTTTTTCATATAGATTTTATGATAAGGTTTAACTTGAAAAACCTATTAAATGACATCCAAATGCCTTACGATTTTGATATAAGGTCAGAAATATTATTTTTGGGTTGGGTTTCAAGTTTCATAATTTCCGAATTAATGTGGATTTATAATAAATTTTCTAGTGAATAAAATGGTTAATTGGGTTTAAAACTAATTATGGTTATTTTACATTGGCTTTGGGTTAGAAATGTATATATGTTGGAAAAAATGTTAAAATTAATTTATGGGAATTTTTAGAGAATTTTCCTAAGTGTTTTAATAAGTATATAAAATTATTTAAGGTATGGGACTTAAATGTTTTATATGTTTATAAAAGGAGAAGGGGCAATTTGTAAATGTTTTAAATTATTAATCTCTGAAATTTGGCAGCATTTTTAGAAATGATTTTGAAAAAGTATTGGCAACCAATCATATGTTGACAAACAAAGCAGGTTAGTTGAAAAGAAATTGCTTTTTAAAGTTAAGAATCGGTTTTTATAAGGTTTTGTTGTTTTGCCACTTTCGGCAGCCACCTTTTGACCATATACTTCCGCCTCCACCCTAGTCGAAACCAAAACACAGGGTATCAAGGACTTGGTACGTAGTGATTGGAAATAGGCGAAAGGTATAGAGTCGAAACAGAGCTTTCGAAGGGGTCAAGACGTTGTTTTGCTTTCAAAAGGAAATGTCGCTTGCTTTGCTTTCGTAAAGAATGCTTTCGAATGAGATAGCTTTCGACTTGGTCAAATGTTTTAAAAGAAAAGAACTTTCGAAAGCGGTTATCGCCTTTGTTTTAAGAAATGCTTTCGAAGGGGGTCGAAACCCCTATCATCGCATTCTACCTTTCGAAGCAATGCCTTCAAAAGGGTTCTTTCGCTTTAAACCCTGAGCCGCTTCTCCATTACTTTCGAAGGGTTTGGTTTTGACACTATCCACTTCTTTTACTTAGGAAATTGCTTTCGACTTAGTTCTTTTAAGACCCTTTTGATATTTTGAAAGTTAAACCCAAAGGTTCGAAAGGAATGGTTTTAAAGGGTTTCGAAAGGTTTTTTTCCACATGTTTTCACTTGAACCCAAATGCTTTCGAAAGGTTTGATTTATGTAAATGATTTAATGTTTTCGAAAGGTATATGATAAAGGTTTTGAAGGGATGGTTCCCTAATATTTTCGAAAGGTTTACCTTAGTGTTTAAATGGAGGGTTTCCAATGTTTTCGAAAGTCATATTTAAAGTGTTTTGAAAAGAGGATGTCTAAGGTTTTATTAGACATTCGAAAGGATACTTTCAATGTTTTTGAAAAGATCTATTGTAAATGGTTTCGAAAGGTATGTTTTAGCATTTTGTCCCAAGGTTATAAAGTAAATTAGTTTACTTGTATCGAAAATGGTACTTTCAATGGTTTCTATAAGGGTACTTTCAAAGGTTTCAAAAGAGATTATTTAAAGGTTTAAACAAAGGTTTTGAATGTTTTCATCGACAATGTTTTGGGTAAAGTATAAATAACATAGCAAAGTGATTTGAGTAAAGCATAGAATATATTTTCCTTGTTTAAGTATGATTTAAAGGGTTAAATCAATTTGAAAGAAATGTTTTCAAGGATAATTTGATGGGGTAGTGACCCTAAGTAAATGACTCAGATATTAGAATACCAAATGAGACTGGTATGGGGTTGCATCCTATACTTTAGCTAGTAGCCCCTAGCTAATATAAGTCCAAAATTCTAGTGTGTAGGGCTTTGTCGTAGGTAATACTAAAATGATGTTACACACAGAAAGGAATATACCGAGCAAAGATAGGTTATTAGTGAGCCCGCAAAACCATTATGATCAGTTGACCCTGGGAGAAGTAAGTTAGGGACAGACCGTCCAGAAAAGTGTTTAACAGAAGTTAGGTTATTTGTTTATTTTGTATGGTAGTCCCGAGTCAGCCAAAGGTTAGTAGTTAGCCAAACAAAACTATAGTGTTTGGACAGATAGTCCATTGATTACCTGATTTGTATACATACATGATATTGTTATTATTGCTTTAACCAGTTTGGTTGCAGGATTTTGATTTGCAAAAGATATGTTTTAAAAAGGGTATTAGTGAGGGGAAACCTGTTCCGCTAAGCGGCGTGGTCTCAATTAATATCGGTAAACCGAGATGTATAGTATTATTCACACCAGACTTTATGTCTGACTCGAAGTTTATGTTTTTCCCCTTCAACTCTCGGGTGCCCAAAATATGATTTGAGTAGGTTCAGAGTTGAGGATTTATAGGTTTTAGTAGGTGGACGAATAAAGCTTCCGAGGACGTGCAGGAGGCATGGATAGCTATTTAGGAGTTGTTATTTTTATTTCCGTTGTGATGTATTAAGACTGTTATGTCTATTTAGTACTCTAATCATCCAAGGGGGCATCTTCATATGTCGCTCTTGGCATATTTTGTAATAATTATATTTGATCAAAACTTGGGAAATGTTTGGGATTATGTAATGGAATATGAAACATGTTTTTGAAATGTAATCAGTAAAGTTGTTGTTTTTGGAATATGTGATTTTGTTTCATATTCATGTGCTTCTGATATTATGGATACCATTAACATTACTGAATTTTGTCACCAGAAGTTAATACTATAGATGACTACAGCATCTGTAGCGCTTAGCTTCGGGCCTCAAGATAGGGGATCTTACATACATATCTACTATGATTTATAGATTGTATCTATGACGGACCGAAAAGATCAAAGTGAAGAATTTTAAGGGGTTGAGAGGTAGAAATCATATCATTTGATTTAAAAGAACTTTTTTTAAGTTTTCCTAATTGACATGCATCACATAAATTATTAACTTTAAAATTCATTTTGTAAAGTCCTCTAACTAGATCATTTTTAGCAATTTTAGATATTAGTTTGATCTTTTATGCCACATCCAAGGGTCACTTGATTAAGACATTAGTTATCATTTGAGATTTTCATACTTAATATATAGATGTTTCATTTCCTAATGCCTTCAAAGACAATATTTGAATCATTATCTTCAATATGACATTTATCTTTTAAGAATTTAATTTTGAAAACCTTATCACACAATTGACTAACAATCAATAGATTATGCTTTAAATTCCTAACTAACAAAACATTAGAAATAGTAGGATTTTAGAATTACCGACATTGCCGATGCCAATCACATATCCTTTAGAGTTGTCTTCAAAATTTACTGATCCACCATCTTTGTGTGAGAAATGCGGATTAAGGATCTTAAGGCTAGAATTAACACTTGAGGGGGGGTGAATAGTGTTTTAAGAAATTTGTTAATCTTTTTGAGTTTATCTTACTTTGTTAACAATGTATACACTAATCAGACACAGATATGAACACAGAATCGAACACATATGCAAATATAAAGTAAAAGCAGTAAAGGAAAGAACACACCGGATTTTATACTGGTTCGGAGTTACCCTACATCCAGTCTCGCACAACTAAGTACGGAATTCCTTTCAAAACCAATTCAACAGTTACAACCCTCGATTTCAAGGCTACGAGATACACCCTCCAGAATAACAATCCTCTAGGTAGAGATACTTGATTTTCGGGGCAACAAGTTCACCCAATTGATTTCCAGGGCTACAATCACACATTCTCTCGCTTGATTGATTACAAAAAGTCTATAACTTAGATTAGCACTTGGACCTTGTAGAGATAGTGGAGAGAATCAAAACCAGAAATTATCTAGTTAGATTCGATATTGATTTCGGTAGAGTAATAATGTAATTTGTAAATAAGAAAGTGGAGAAGAAGAAGAGAAGTTAAATAAGAGAAAAGTGATTAAAAATTCATTGAAACTGACCCATATTTATAGAAGAGCAACAGCCATGACCATTCATGAAGAGTTATGGCGAATAGACACTTCTTTTGAAATTAGAATTTTGAAACCAACTGACACTATGTCGACATGGGGTACTTGGGCATGTCGACATCCCAAAGAGATTTTTGGTGTTTTGATTTTCTTTGAAAATAACCTCTATCTTATATTAAAATTATTTTAAACTTTATAAATATACTTAACTATAGTTAAAATACATAAGTAAATATAAAGAACAATATATACATAATTTAACTATAATTTTATATTTAAATCTAAGTATAAATATTTAAAAGTTAAATATATTATTTGAAGATAGTTTAAAATCAGGAATAGTTTGACTTTGAAATTAAAGTTGTTTTTTAGGCTAAAATTATTTAAAATCAGGATAGAGAGGTTTGAATCTTTTAAAAGGAAAGTTTTGAAATCATTTTGAAAACAAGAAAATTTTGTAAAATCATTTGAATTAAAATTAGTGGATACAAAACAATGTCCCACTAGATTTTCGTAGGTTACATCCTACTTAGGGTTCCAGCCCTTTAACGGGCTCGAAGTGGATTCCATTCCACGAATAAAATGGATATTAAGATGCCAGTGCTTTTCTACGAGTTTTAACAATATTCCTAACTATATAACTTATCTTGGAAACTTGAACTCTTGATAATCTTGATACTCATGAGTCTTCTATCTCTCTATCTTGAATCTCTATACTGTACAGTCTTCATTCTTGATACATGCATGGTTAGATCCTGCATATACATATATATCTAAACTTGTAATGTTAGTATTTATATTTAATAATCTATTCTAAGGTTGTTGTCATCAAAACCAACTCCTCAGGGACTAACAATCTCCCCCTTTTTGATGATGACAACCTTTGTTTATAAAATATTCCTTCTATCCTAATACTTCTAATAACTCCCCCTTAATCTATGCCTAACCATCCTATTTTATACTTCTCCCCCTTTGTCATCAACAAAAACTTACTCTAAACTATATAACTCCCCCTAAAACTAAGACTATAGTACTTGTGATTATAATGATAGTGTTATCATACATAATCAATACTTAACTAAAATATAATCCTAAACTATTAACTATCCTAACTAAGAATTCACAATTATACTAACACATATAAGAACACGAATTTATTTATTACAAGTATGGTTGTATTTACATTTGCGTTTGAAAAACATATAAACATAAATAACAACAGAAAGAAAGAGAAGAAACTAATGTGTGTTTCTGAACATAGGAGATTTATGAATTGAATAGTTTGGATAGTGGAAACAGAAATTTCCACGTTGTTCAACAAGATTCCCATTTTTGTCAAAACACACTTCTCCAACGCATACTACTTGGTCATGATCCTCCTCGTGTGCTTCTTCCATTGGTTCTTCTTCTTCTTCATCGCTGACCTCATGTTCTTGATTGAGTGAAGAGTCTTCATCGATCAAGATAGGGTTGGCATGGTTATCCATTAGGAATTTTTGTAAATTCCTAAGAATCTTGCCTTGTCTCTCTTGCTCTTTCGCCATACGAAGTTGAGTCACTTGAATTTCAGTCAACATCTGAAGAGTATCCTTTATAGACTCCTCCAATTTAGTTACACATGCGAGAGTAGTGCATTGGAATGGACCAGAAGTAGGAGAGGGGAATGAGAAAGTTGATTTTATGTTTGATTTAGAGGAAGATGCCATTATTTTATATATTTCAGAATAGAAAATGAAGAGAAAACAGAGAGAATGAATAAGAATTTGAAATAGAGAAGAATATATAACTAAATTTTTGAAATTTGGTGGGAAAATTTAAAAATAAAATAAAAACGTTATATGTCGACATGTCTTCCTAGGGGATGTCGACATGGTCCTTATATTTTAACTCTATGATTTATTTTAATATTAATTATTAATTATACTTGTTATTTATATTTTATATTTCAGTTCTAGAACAAATACCTAATTCTCTTCTTTATTTAGTAAATATAGATTCATTTAATGGTTTTGTTAAGATATCAGCGATTTGATTCTCAGAGTTTATATATTCGAGAGTAATTACTTCTTTAGTTATATTATCTCTAAGAAAATGATGTCGAATGTCAATATGTTTAGTTCGAGCATGATGAGTACGATTTTTAGATAAATTTATTGCACTAGTATTATCACAATAAATTGGCAATTTTGTGATATTTAATCCAAAATCTCTTAAGGTTTGTTGCATATATATTACTTGAGAACAAGCCAAAGCAGCAGAAATATACTCTGCTTCAGTTGTTGATAGAGAAACTGTATTTTGCTTTTTACTAAACCAAGAAACCAGAGAATGTCCCAAAAAGTGACAAGTTCCACTTGTACTTTTTCGGTCTGATTTACATCCAGCATAGTCAGCATCACAGTAAGATATTAAATCAAATGAATCATTTTTAGGATAAAATAAACCATAATCAGAGGTGTATTTAATATATCTTATGATACGTTTTACAGCTTTTAAGTGAGTTTCTTTAGGATGAGGTTGATATCTTGCACAGAGACATACACTATGCATGATATCAGGTCTACTAGCAGTGATATACAGCAATGATCCGATCATTCCTCTATACAACTTTTGATCTACATCTTTCAAGAAATCTTCTTTACTTAGATATTCATTGGTTGCCATGGGAGTAGGTTTTCCACTCGCAGTAGTCAAACCAAATTTATTAACTAGTTCTTTAGCATATTTTTCTTAACTAATAAAAATACCATTATCTAACTGTTTTATTTGCAATCCTAAAAAGAAGTTTAATTCACCCATATGACTCATCTCAAACTCTTTTGTCATTATTTCAGAAAATTCTTTATTCATTTCAAAATTAGTTGATCCAAAAATGATATCATCTACGTAAACTTGTACAAGTTGAATATCATTTTTATTTCTTTTAATAAAAAGAGTATTATCTATTTTACCAATTTCAAATTTTGATTGTAATAAATAAGATCTCAGTCTATCATACCAGGCTCTAGGAGCTTGTTTTAGACCATTAAAAGCTTTCTTAAGTTTGTACACATGGTTTGGAAAATTTTCATCTTCAAAAAGTGGTGGTTGTTCAACATATACTTCTTCTTTTACAAAACCATTTAAAAATGCACTTTTAACATCCATTTGAAATAATTTGAAATTATTATGATTTGCGAAAGCAAGTAGAATCCTAATGGATTCTAATCTTGCTACAGGAGCAAAGGTTTCGTCACAATCTATACCTTCTTCTTGAAAATAACCTTGGGCGACTAATCGTGCTTTATTTCTAACGACCTCACCTTGTTCATTCATTTTATTTTTATAGACCCATTTAGTTCCAATTATAGTTTTATCTTCAGGTCTAGGAACAAGTTCCCAAACTTCATTTCTAGTGAATTGATTTAATTTTTCTTGCATAACCAAAATCCATGAATCATCAGTTGATGCTTCTTTAGGATTTTTGGGTTCAATAGATGATATAAATGCTACATTACTCATTTTACTTAGTTGATTTCTAGTTGTAACAATAGATTGCATATCTCCTATTATATTTTCAATAGGATGATCTTTTAAAAGTTTAATCCTTTTATTAGGATGGTCAATTTCATTATTAATTTCGGTTATTTCCTGATTTTGAGTAACTAAATTTTCTTCATCATTTGTAATTTCAAAATCTTTTAAATTTTCATCAAACGAAACATGCATTGTTTCTTCGATTGTGTTAGATCTTAAATTAAAAACTCTATAAGCTTTACTTCTATTAGAATATCCGATAAAGATTCCTTTGTCGGATTTAGGATCAAATTTATCCAAATTATCTTTTGTATTTAAAATAAAGCATTTACTTCCAAAAATTCGGAAGTATGATACCTTAGGTTTCTTTCCATGAAGAAGTTCATAAGGTGTCTTATCTGTTAAAGGTCTAATTAAAATTCTATTCAAAATATAACAGGCGGTAGCAACAACTTCTGCCCAAAAGTGTTTTGGTAAATTACTATCTGAAAGCATAGTTCTCGCACACTCTTGTATCGTTCTATTTTTACGTTCAACTACTCCGTTTTGTTGTGGAGTTCTTGGAAATGAGAAATTGTGAGTTATTCCCTTCTTATTGCAGAATTCCTCAAACTTTTCATTTTCAAATTCACCACCGTGATCACTACGAATAGTTATAATTTTTAAAGATAATTGATTTTGAATCCTTTTTGTAAAGTTCTTAAAACATTCAAAAGTATCACTTTTATGTTTCAAAACTATTGTCCATGTAAATCTAGAATAATCATCTACAATTACAAAAACATATTTACTATGATTTATTGACTGAATTTGAGATGGACCGAATAAATCAAGATGAAGTAACTCAAGGGGTTTTGAAGTTGAAATCATATCTTTTAATTTAAAGGAACTTTTTCTAAGCTTTCCTAATAGACATGCATCACATAAACTATCTACTTTAAAATTCATTTTAGGGAGACCTCTTACTAGATCATGTTTTGACAGTCTAGATAAGAGTTTGAAATTCAAATGTCCAAATCTCTTATGCCAAATCCAAGGATCACTTGTATTTGCCAAAAGACATTGTTTATCATTTGAAACTTTCATACTAAGAATAGAAATATTCTTTTTCCTAGTTCCCTCAAATATTATGGTTGAGTTATTATCTTCAGTATGACATTTATCTTTTTCAAATTTAATTTTATATCCTTTATCACATAGTTGACTTATACTTAGCAGATTATGTTTCAAATTCTTAACTAGCAAAACATTAGTAATAATAGGAGTTTCAGAGTTACCGACATTGCCGATGCCAATCACGTATCCTTTCGAGTTGTATCCAAAGTTAACCAGTCCTCCGTCTTTGTATATAATATTATTCAGCATATCCGGATTACCAGTCATGTGTCTAGAGCATCCACTATCAAGTATCCACTTATTCCTTTTGATCTGCATAGATTGTCCATTGTGGATTGATTCCTTAATGCCCATAAAGCATCTTTCCTGCACATTATAAAATTTGGGTAGACAACTAGAATTTGAATAACATTCATAAGCAGACTCATGGAACAATGATGATTTAAACAATTCTAAACTAGTTTTAACAGATTTTTCAAAAATAGCCATTTTAAAACTTTTCAAAATTCAGATTATGAAACTTTTGAAAACAAAGCTCTGATACCAAATGTGAGAAATGTGGATTACGGATCTTAAGGCTAGAAATAACACTAGAGGGGGTGAATAGTGTTTTAAGAAATTTGTTAATCTTTTTGAGTTTATCTTACTTTGTTAACAATGTATACACTAATCAGACACATATATGAACACATAATCAAACACATATGCAAATATAAAGTAAAAGCAGTAAAGGAAAGAACACACCGGATTTTATACTGGTTCGGAGTTATCCTACATCCAGTCCCGCACAATTAAGTACGGATTTCCTTTCAAAACCAATTCAATAGTTACAACCCTCGATTTTAAGGCTACGAGATACACCCTCCAGAATAACAATCCTCTGGGTAGAGATACTTGATTCCGGGGCAACAAGTTCACCCAATTGATTTCCAGGGCTACAATCACACCTTCTCTCGCTCGATTGATTACTAAAAGTCTATAACTCAATTAGCACTTGGATCATGTAGAGATAGTGGAGAGAATCAAAACCAGAAATTATCTAGTTAGATTCGATATTGATTTCGGCAGAGTAATGATGTAATTTGTAAATAAGAATGTGGAGAAGAAGAAGAGAAGTTAAATCAGAGAAAAGTGATTAAAAATTCGTTGAAACTGACCCCTATTTATAGAAGAGCAACAGCCTTGACCATTCATGAAGAGTTATGGCGAATAGACACTTCTTTTGAATTTTGAATTTTGAAACCAACTGACACTATGTCGACATGGGGTACTTGGGCATGTCGACATCTCAAAGAGATTTTTGGTGTTTTGATTTTCTTTGAAAATAACCTCTATCTTATATTAAAATTATTTTAAACTTTATAAATATACTTAACTATAGTTAAAATACATAAGTAAATATAAAGAACAATATATACATAATTTAACTATAATTTTATATTTAAATCTAAGTATAAATATTTAAAAGTTAAATATATTATTTGAAGATAGTTTAAAATCAGGAATAATTTGACTTTGAAATTAAAGATGTTTTTGAGGCTAAAATTATTTAAAATCAGGATAGAGAGTTTTGAATCTTTTAAAAGGAAAGTTTTGAAAACAAGAAAATTTTGTAAAATCATTTGAATTAAAATTAGTGGATACAAAACAATGTCCCACTAGATTTTTGTAGGTTCCATCCTACTTAGGGTTCCATCCCTTTAACGGGCTCGAAGTGGATTCCATTCCACGAATAAAATGGATATTAAGATGCCAGTGATTTTCTACGAGTTTTAACAATATTCCTAACTATATAACTTATCTTGGAAACTTGAACTCTTGATAATCTTGATACTCATGAGTCTTCTATCTCTCTATCTTGAATCTATATACTGTACAGTCTTCATTCTTGATACCTGCATGGTTAGATCCTGCATATACATATATATCTAAACTTGTAATGTTAGTATTTATATTTTATAATCTATTCTAAGGTTGTTGTCATCAAAACCAACTCCTCAGGGACTAACACTTTGTAAACTATATCTTTCAAAATCTCTGAATTTCCAGCAATGTGTCTTGAGCATCCACTATCCAATGTCCATTTGTCCTTTTTGATCTGTAGAGTTTGATCATCAGGTGTTTGTTCATCAAAAGCCATGTAACATATCTGTTACTGCAATTCATACCTTTTAAAAAGATCATGTGATTTTTTTATAATGAATAGATGCAAATTTGTGAGACAACATTATGATGATTTTGCAAATTATCTTTTCGAAAATAGAGTTAAAAATATTACAAAAATTGCCATTGAAACTTTTTCAAAAATCAGATTATGAATAATTTAAAAACCAATGCTCCGATACCATTGTGAGTTAGCGGAATAGGGATGCTAAATCTAAATTAACACTAAAAGGGGAGTGAATAGTGTTTAATGGATTATATGAATATTTTTCAAATTCTTTAAGATTTTACTTGAAATGATGTAATTAACAATCACATAATCTCTGTATAGGTAAAAGTAAATGTAGTAAAAGTAAAAAAGGAAAGAATACACCAGGATTTTATACTGGTTTGGAGTTACTCTACATCCAGTCCCGCATAATTCCTTGTACGGATTTCTTTTCAACTAGTAAATGCAAATACAATCTCGATTTCAAGGCTACGAGACAAACCGTCCAGAATCCCAACATCTTAGTAGAGTCATTTGATTTTCAGACTACGAGCACACCCACTAGATTTACGGGCTACTAAGCACACCTAATTGATTTTAAGGCTACAATCACACCTACTTGGATTTCAGGGATACCAAGCACCCCACCGAGTATAAGAGTATGATTTGATAGAGTTTACAGACTCAGTAACTACGATCTTAATTACAATTGATCCTACAACTATTGAATAGAACTTTGATCTTGAGAGAGATGAGAGAAATCAGAGAGTATATGAAAGAGAATCAAACTAGTAATGATTGGATTTGATTCTGGTTGAATTTTGGTAGAGTTTTGATAGAAATTGTTTTAGGAATCAAGAGAGTGAAAAGAGGAGAGAAAAATAAGAAAGTAGTTAATAAAAATTTCTTTTGAAGTCTAGTATATATAGGAAACCAGCAGTCATGTCCATTCGCGGAGAGATACGATGAAAAGACACTTCCATTCAAGTTTGGATTTTGAATTTTACAGCCACTATGTCGACATACATGAATAGGATATGTCGACATATCCCTTTGTATTTTGAATAACACTTTAAAAATATTATTTTGAAAATCTGTTGCTTTGTAAAATAATCTGATACTTTGTAAAATTATTTAAATATAGTTCATATATATTTTAATAAAAATATAACTTAATAAAACTTTATAAAATAATTTTGAATGATTTAGTAAGGGTCTTCAATAATATATATATAAATCAATATAATTATAACTTATTAAAATATAAACAAAAATTCAATGTATATAAACTTAAAAACACTAAAATGATATTTTTATAAGTATAAGGGATTGAAAATCATTTTGAGAAATATTTTGAAATTTTTTATTTTAAAACCAGGATATTTGAAAAATAATTTAAAACAAAATTAAAGAAGACAAGAGAGATCAGGAAAGTGCTAACAAGTTTTAACATAAATTCTATGACTCTATAACTTATTTGGAGTATCTTGAAATTTGAACTCTTCAATACTCATGAGTACTCATTCTTGAACTCTTGAAACTTTATATCAGCATCTTGAATCTACTCTTAATAATGTACAGTCTTCTTAATCAACACCTGTCTAATATCATGCACTATATACTATATATATATATATAACATCAGTATCTATATTTTATATAATGACCTATAGTATTTATCATCGAAACCAAAACCTATGGTACTAACAAATATTTCCTTGGATTAAATTATTTTTGTGGCTATCATAGTGCTAACATGGTTTTGAAGGGATAAAATGTGAAAATGATCATATGATGCTACCCATAATTATTAAAAGTTGAAAAACTTATATTTGATGTAGATAATCATATTTGTACATTTACCCCTAACTTTCTTTTTTTACTTATATTACCATTTTTCATCCAAACTTCCAAAAGTCCTGATATCTATTACCATGTAACATTTATTTTTCATATAATTTTGCTTAATTATCATGCATCGGTATCAATTGTCAATAATATTTTATCCTTTGTTAATTTTTATGAAGAAGTAACATAACAATTTTAAGGGAAAAAGATAATATAATATGAGAAATAGTTGTCTTATATATTTCCTTGATAACTGCATACATTTATATAAGGATCCCAGAATTAATTGAATCCTAAATCAATGCTAATTCAATTTCAAATTTTGAATTTGCAATTAAGGATTTCCGTGTTAATGCAATAAGGAGATGGAAATAATTAATTACAAAATAAATCTTTCTTACAATAATTAATTTAATAATAAATGTCCATTTTAATAACCCCCCTCAAGTTGGAGAGTGAATATTGTGAAGTCCTAACTTGTTACATAGCGTAATAAACTAGTTTTTCCCAAAGCTGTTGTAAAAATATCGACAACTTGTAAATGAGTTGGCACATATGAAGGACAAATCAATCCTTCATATAGCTTTTAACATACAATGTGGTAATTTATTTCGATGTGTTTTGTGCATTTATGAAACACAAGATTAGTTGTAATATATATTGCCACTTGATTATCACAAATAATGGTACAAAAAAGTTTTGTGAAACTCTTCAATCTTTTAAAATGTAAATCAACCATGTTAACTCTAAACAAGTGTTTTCCAAGCTCTATACTCAGCTTCTGCAGATGATCTTGGTATATTTGCATGCTTTTTAGATTTCCATGAAACTAGTGAATCCCCAAGAAAATTACAAAACCATGTAAGTTGCAATCATCCCAATCGGAATCATAACATTCTTTAGGATCAAGTCTATTTATAGAAGAGAACAGTAAATCTTTTCCAGGGATACCTGTAATATATCTAAGAATTCATAGAGTGGCATCTCATTGTGGTTTTTAGGTTCGTGAATGAATTGGCTTGAAGTGCAAACAACATACACTATTTCTGGGCTTGTTGCTGTGAGATAGATTACTTTTTCCACCAATCTTGTTTATTTGGTCAGGTCATTCAGTGGTGTGCCATCTGTAGGAGTAAGTTTCAAATTTTGTTCCATTAGAATATTTCCTGGTCATGTACCAGTAAGTCCTGAATCTTCTAAAATGTATAATGCGTATTTTCTTTGAGTCATGAAAACTCCTATCCTAGGTCTTGAAATTTCAATACCAAGAAAATACTTCAAATCACCAAGGTCTTTTATGCATAAATGTTTAAGAAGAAACTGTTTATGATCTTGCCTTTCTTGAAGATAATTACCAGTTAGAAAAATATCATCAATATAAATGAGAATCGTAGTAATAGAAGTATTTTGAACTTTAGTGGAAAGAGAATAATTAGCTTTTGATTGTGAATAACCAGACTTTTTCATAATGTTTCGAAAGGCAAAAAACCAATTTCTTAATGCTTATTTAAGACCATAAAGGGATTTGTTGAGTTGATATACAAGATTCTCCCTCTATTTATGAAGATCAGGTGGAGGTTCCAAATAAACAATTTCATGTAAATCTCCATGGAGAAAGACATTTTGTGACATCTTGGCTCCAGTGATCAAAATATCAGAGGGAGTTTGCTATCTGATAGCTCGGATCAATGGGCCAGGAACGAGCGATCTCTCATATACACTACTTTGAGTCAACACAGATACATTTCAATACCAAAATACATCTGAAATAATATGTATCTCGTCTAAATGCAAGGCAATGTACATGAGTTTTAGAATTCGATAATACAATGTTAGATACACAAATAAAAATTTCCTAACTAACAATCGAAGTTAATAAAAATAATGAATTTTATATCACATCTAACAATTTGATACACTATCTAATCATATATACAACTCCTCAGAAAATTACACAACATCATCTAATACAGTGAACTTAAATATAAGTATAAGCAAAGTAAATATTCACCATCGTCATCCGCTTCAAATCAATATTGTAGCCCACAAAGCGTATATGGTCATAATATTGACCTGTAAAACAAGCTCAATCAGACCCGATTTTGTTAAGTACATAACAAAGCTCAAGTCAAGCTAGAACTCTAACTATGAGTATAACAAAATCGTAAATAGTAAAAGTGCAGTGTCGGGTTTAAAGGTGACAATTTCAAACACACAAATGTCACTCATACCATATTAAGTACCCGCCCACAATTTGTTTTCAGAAATACGTGATAACGTATGTGTCACGGCTCTATTCATCATGACTCACAAGTGAAACTCTAGTCATCTAGGATATCACAATATATTCATATTATATGAGTTGCTTTTTTGTTGTTGTATAATTTCAAAAAATTATTTAAAATGAATCATTTTATGAGATCGACATTTCTATTTATATTTATAAGGAGGCTAAATCATCTTCTCATGAGAAGGCTAATTCTTCTTCTTGTCTGCGAGTCCCAACTGGATATCATGTGATGAACTAGTTTTTCGACCCTAAAAAATAAACACTATACATCCTCGGTATTCACATGCCGCAAATTCAAGTGTCGGAAAACCCGACCGTTAAGGGTAGAAAGAAAATAAAGGTAGAACAGAATCTTACACGAATGGAATAACATATATTATTTCAACATATAATCTTTACAAAGGAAAATTTTAAAATACATTTATCATAGTTTAACTTAACATTAACATGGACAGTTATAAATATCCGTCCTTACAAATGTGAAATACAATAGCACATGAGTGTGGTAGAAATGGGTAACAATCTTTAGAAGAATCTTCTAACTCCATGCTCCAAGCTCTTTCAAAATTCTTTAAACAAAACCTAACTACTAGGTTGTTTGGAAAAATAGGGCATCCATGAGTTTAAGGGAAAGAAATTAAACTCCGGATCAGTTATGGGACAGGTGTGTAAAACTCAAAATACGAGTATTTGGAAAATAAAGGGTACCTCATAAGATTATGCCCCACATAAACATGGAACGAGTTTTTACTTTATGATAACCAAAATATTTCTACGTGAAATCCAATGATATTATTTTTAATGACATTCTTTTGAAAACATTTCAAATAAACATATTTGAGTAGCCGAGAAATTCTAGCGTAATAGGTTTACAACTAAGTCCAAAGGCACTTATTGGAGATTTGAATTTCCGAATGAATAGCAAAGGAATGGACTACCTCCCGAACAATGCATCTCTAAAGGGATGCATCGTGGATCGACATCTTCGAAACCTTAGCGAATTAAGATCGGCTTACCCGCAGACCCATATGTTGGTGGATAGCAATGAATATGATATTACCCTGATCGTTCTTGACCTATCAGAGAGCTGTCATACCATACACCACATATTTTTACCCGACGTCATAGCGGGCGCAATATAAATCTAGAAACTTGATATCATACCCTAATGGCAGCAAATCACTTAGCCCTAAAGCAACCCATGTTTCACAATTCCCCGAGTGTGAGGCTCGAGATAACGTTTACCCTTCTTAGAACATTTTCACTTAAAATGCCACATTGTCATTTCCAACAACAAACTATTGATTTCCACAAAAGTACAACCTCTGAGCTCGTACATCTCATAGAAGGGTGTAAGTATAAAAGGGTTTACCTCCTACACCACCAAACAGATGTACATTTGTAGAGATCAAAACACTGTGATCTTAGAAATGCAATGTCATACATTCATCCATACAAGTTGTCTAGGAACAGGACAAACTGAAGGCACTCACCTACCACATCCTGTCGGGAATTACTCCTAGGATTAGTAGCGAGTAGTCCTCGCATATGAAGATCCCAGAACGAAGGGAACACTGCTATTTATTTATCTTGGGAGCTACTTCGAAATTATCAACAGCAGTCCTCCCGTTGTGAAGATCCCCACCTTCAACTTCATTGCCTTTTACATATCTTCACTTTTGAACTCGTAGATTGGTTTGAAGTGGTTTTCGGATAGGGATTTCCCCAAATCCGACCCTGGTTCCTTCGAACCAAGCATCGATAAAAAGATGTTTAAGTAAATAGGTGCTTATCATTTGATTGATTACTTTTCTCTTTATCAAAAATATCTTCTGGATATATATATCTTTATAAACATTTATTTTCGGTATATACGAAATCATTAAACCTCCTTTATCAAATCTTTGTTTAATTAAAACTTTTTTTAAATCTTGAAATAATTCCAAATCATTTCATTCTTTTCATAGGAAAATATTTCCAAATCATTTATTTAAATCTTAACAAAGATTTCCAAATCATAACTTTTAAAATGGATCAAAAACAATGTTATTTAAGACATCATTTATTGTAAAACCAAAACAGTTAATTGTAAGTTTAGGAATTGAACTAATTCCAAAACATATATTTAAATCTTAACAAAAGATTTCTTATTTCCAATAGATATCTTTTTAATAGGTTGAAACCATGTTACCTAAGATGGTAGATCCAAATTAGCTAATATTCAAGTAAAACATATCCATAAATATTATACTAAATCAAAATCATTTCTCATATATCATATTGCAAAACCTTTTTGAGTAAAAAGGATTGAAAGAAATTATACTAATTCTACTCAACATCAATTTCCGTATTCAACCTTTCGTATCTGCCGAATAGCGGTGAAATCACCTTTTAAATTCACACAGATAGTACGGGTTCCCTCCTCAAAATTTATACCAAGTATAAGAAGATTATATTTATACAATCCAAGATGTTCTAAATTTAGAAAAAAAATTAAATCTTTTATACTTTCCTCGTTTCCGACATTTCGACTTTATCTATTCATTGTCCAGAAAAATGGCCAGGTGAGCCAGGGCACCTGGTTGTTCCTGAACATCTCCTTAGTTTAAACACCTCACATTCGGATCTCATGAATAGGAAAATACTGTCTACTCATCGGCTTTTAGAGCCAAGATTAAATCGCTTAATTATAATAGTTTTTCTTTAATCATTTATTTATATATTTTAAAATAAATTATAAAACCTTTAAATCATCTTTAAAATACTTAATTAATTATTTGAAAACATTTATAGAAGATTTGGGAAAGAATACTTAAATTTAAAACCATATTTCAAAAGTTACTAAAAGTGCTGCGAATAGTGCTTTTAAGCTTATTTGATCAAAATAACCTTTCTATCATTTAGAAATCCATTATTATAACTCAAAACTCTTTTAAAATATTTTTAGAATTTATTTCATATTTTTAAAGAATTAAAAATATCATTTATAAAGAATTTGTCACTTTGGTTTTCGAATTGCCAAACCGCAACAATTTTGAAAACTTGTTTTGCTCGTATTTCAAACTACAAAATGAAATTTCGATCTCTTTCTTTTGTTTGATAATTATGATTATAAGAGTTCGGAAAATTCTTATTACAAAGAATTCTGAATTTGTATACATCGTATAAATGGATTTAACTTTCTACGGCGCAAAATCGCGAACTACCGTTACACGACGCGCCTATTTTTGACTCTGATTTTCATAACTTGTCAAAACTTCACCAAATTGAATTTTAGTGTTTATAAAACATTTATAAACCATTTTATATCATTTCCAAATGTTTAACAATCTCAAATACACCATTTCATTTATTAAAGGAAAGTGATTTTCTTTGTGATATTTGATGTGTATTTAACGTGACTTGTTTACATATCAAAATAAACATATAATCAACATCCAAACTTGATGATCAAAGCATCACAAACATCCATAGCAATCATATAACATTATATATATATATATATATATTCTCACCTTCACTGGTTTCTAACTTCTCGAAAATTCGCTATAGCTTCGCTACGATCGAATTAAAGCCTACGGAATTGAGCCTTGGACCATGAGAAGGGCACGACCTAAGCTTGCAAATGGAATTATGCACGGCCTTGATTGCAGAAGGTGGTGGCCGTGGGGTTTGAGTGAGGAAAGGAGGTGATTTGCTTTGGTTTTGAAGTGGATTGCTTATGTATATGTACTTATATAAATTAAATTTATTTTTGCAATATTTTTCTTCATAATTTCCTTAAGGTAGGAAGCCATGGAAAAGCTTGAGAATGAGGAAGAAGATGAAGTAGAATAGTGTGTAAAATTATGTAAAGAATGGTGGGTATTAATAGGAAAATTTAGAAATAAATATTTAAATGCGTAATTAAACGTTTGCCCCTTGCTCACGTCCCCTCCATCTCTTCCAAATGCACGGCAAGCCACCCACCCTTTGGGCCTCTATGTGTGCGATGATGATGGTGTGTAAGTGAGTTGATGTTTGTTTTTTAGGGTAGAAAATATCTTAAATATTTATACTTTTTACTATATGTAAATTCAAATGTAAATGGTAATTATATTTGTATGCATATATGTGTTCATGTATATGTTAGGATGTGTATTTGTTTGTTAGACATGTGTTCAAGTGATATAAATGAGGTTGCAACATATCTAAACAACTTCCGTACGTTAAACCATTGAGAATCAAGAAGCAGATTCTCGATCACATTTTCACTTATTAACTAATTTATATATAAATGTAAACTTTGAAAACTAATTTTTTATCATTTTTAACCAATTAAAATGATCACATTTAATTTATAAAACCATATAAATTAATATTAAACAATTGTTTACAAAAAGTGTTGTTATATCGATAAAGCGATACAATTTTTTTTATATTTTCAAATCAAATATATCTTTTTATAAAACTATTATAAATGATTTATTATTACTTCATAATTAATTAAAATGAATTATTATCATTTAAAAACAATTATTTGAATATTTATATAAATTATTAAATCCTAATTTAAATTCATTAAATCAATATTTAAATATGATGCCTTTATTGATGATGTAATAAATACTTTTTATTTTAAAAAATAAAATAAATTATTTTATTTCATATTCTTGTTTATATGGATAAATAAGTGTATGTATCTAGCTCTGTGCGCGACTTCTGATAATTATAGAGTTGTTTATCGATAAAATGGTTTTCGGTCATTTTATCTATATTTTTCCAAAGTATAAATTTTTGTAAATACTTATTCAAAATAAGGTTACCATCATTATTTATTGTTCAAGACAACATAATCTATGTTGAAAAGCTTATATTCAAATATTTTTTAAAAATCAATATAATTTATCAAAGTGATAAATTTGCGAGTCGTTAAAGACTCCTCTCCTTAAAAGAATTTCGTCCCCAAAATTACAATACAGAACCCAAAAGTGTTTGCCAAAAATATTTATTTTTAAACTTATTTACGGACGATGTATATAGATCATTCGTACGAAATATTTGATTCAATCTTACTATTCGGATCCATAACTTTACTTCCGAACTATTATTGATCCTTCGATTCTCTAGTGCGGACTTTGATTAGGCTCAAAACTTCTATTTTCCTTGCATAGCTCTCAGCTATGATAGATAATGTAAGGATTTGACTACAAATCCTCATCAATGTTTGCCCTAAATCATCGAGAGATAAATCCTTTTCGGATGTCAAAATCCTATATTCGAATCTTTAGGCCAAATTTGTGTTACGAAATAATTTGTGTAAAATGCATATACTTTTTATTTATTGTTTTCCAAAATATTTAGAAAAATCTTGGTTTAAGTTTTTAAACATTTCATAAAGATATAGTTTTATTCTTATGAAATTTTCTTAAGTGGTTTGTGTATTTACATCTGAACAAAGTCATAAACAAAGGACATAATCATAATATACATGTTTAATATTTTACATTCATCCTTATCTTACACATGTCATGCTCCTTACATAATTAAGTCATTCTTAAGTCCTTCTAAATCTACTGGGGTTTTCATAATATTGATACAAACATAACTACCTTACAAGCCATACAGATATATGCTACTACATAATACTAATATTAGATAGGTGTTTCCAAATCTTTCAATATCTCATCATAATCACTCCTCTGAGTTCGACGTTGATGGTCCACTTTCGTACCCAAAATCAAATAAGACTTCTTTATCGTCATCACTATCATCTTGTTTATTATTGGCTTCGTTTTCATCCTCAATCTGTGGTATCACATCCACTTCATATAGCAACCAAGGCTGGTTCCATGGTACATGCCCCAGTCTGGCTGGCATCTCTTGTATAATTCTCCTTCTTCTAGTTCTTAAAAACCTTGTGCTACTTCTTCCTCGGGATCCGAAAATTCTTCCTCTTCATCCTCAATGTTGTCCAAATGAATGCGGGATCTGACGACTCCCCGCGCCAAATAATATGGTCACCATCCATCTCCTATATGACGTTACTATCTCTACTACCGTTGTTTGATTCATGGGATATCATAGTATTTGGCTCTTCTTCAGGTTTAGATTCTTCTTCCATCGGCTCCTCCTCGGTAGTTTCTTCTTCTGGTTCAAGTTCTGAACTTACTGGATCGGTGATCCACATTCTTTCTGAGGCCCGAGGGGTCCCTTCATCACTAAACACAATAATAAGTTCTGGAGTCGGGGAAGATATAGTCAATTTGGCCATAGGGTAACCGTCTATATCTAGTCGGGTCTATGGATATAATTTTTCTCTAATAATGGGATTAATATTGCTAAGCAGCCATTTCCCGGGTTTCTCCTCATCACTTGAAAGAATGGTTAAATTATTCTTCTCACCCAGTTCGTTCTTGAGGTCTCCCCTTTCGAATACATTCTCCCATAGCTTGAGGGCTTCTACAATTATCAACAACAAACACTTAGATACTAAGTTTTGTAATTGTCTTAACTAAATCCAATGTTAGATTATAAATCTAAGTTTATCACAGCATAAATTCATTTTAACTGTACAATTTTAAGGGTGATAGTTTGTTAAGCACATGATATTGTTTCTCTAAACCAATATTTAGAATATTTCAAATAAAATCCTTTGAAATTCTCTTCCTAAAAACCCTTTTTAGATAAAAGTTTTCATTTATCCAAATCTTTTTCCTAAGTATTACTCTTAATCTTCTTAGTGTTGTTATTAAACATCTTATAGTCACAATGTGAAATTCTAATAACAAGATGTTTATACTTGATTTTACTAATTTTGATTACAAACTATTATTCAAGTTATAACATATCTAACTATATATTTTTCAAAATATATTCTTTATATTCAAAATATAATCCTCGGTAAAATTATTTTATTTACCATATTTTTCTTAAAACAAAAATCATTTGTATATCATTAACAAATAAGCGCTCTTATATAATATACTATTAACTCATTCTAGGGTGTTACTAACCCTATCTCTAATGAGTTACTCATCCTAGGGTGTTACTAACCCTATCAGGCTTAGGTATTCGCTCAACCTAAGCTCTGATACCAAATGTGATAACCCAGCTTTTCGTCCCTCGAAAATCGACACTAATACATCCTCGATATTCATGTGCCGCAAATTCAAGTGCCGAAAAACCCCATCGTTAAGGGTAGAAAGAAAATAAAGACAAAACAGAAATTTACACGAATGAAATAACATATATTATTTCAACATATAATCTTTACAACGGAAATTTAAATTACATTTATTAGATTTTAACTTAATGTTAACATGGACAGTTATAAATATATGTCCTTACAAATGCGGAATACAATAGTACGTGAGTGTGGTGGAAATGGGTAATAATCTTTTGAAGTATCTTTTAACTCCATGCTCCGAGCTCTTCCAAAATGCTCTAAACAAAACCTGACTACTAGGCTGCCTAGAAAAATAGAGCACCTAGAGTTAACGGAAAGAAAATAAACTCCAGGTCAGTCATGGGACTGGTGTAAGAAATTCAAAATACGAGTATTTGGAAAACAAAGGGTATCTCATAAGACAACGCCGCACATAAACATGGAACATGTTTTTACCTTATGACAACCAAAACATTCCTACGTGAAATCCAGCGGTATTATTTTTGATGACATTCTTTTGAAAACCTTTCAAATAAACATATTCAAATTGCCGAAATTGTTACATTATTAAATTCCAGCATAATAGGTTTACAACTAAGTCCGAAAGCACTTATTAGAGATTCAGATTTCCAAGTGAATAGGGAGTACAGTGCATTTCTAGAGGGATGCACCAAGGATCGACATCTTCGAAACCTCTACGAATTAAGATTGGCCTACCCGCAGACCCATACGGTGGTGGATAGCACTGAATATGATATCACCCCGGCCGTTACAGACCTATCCGAGAGCTCTTATACCATACAACTCTTTTTTTTACTCGACGTCGTAGCGGGCGCAAAATAAATCTGTAATGGTGATATCATACCTTAATGGTAGCGAACCATTTAGCCCTAAAACAACCCTTGTTTCACAATTACTCGGGTGTGAGGCTCAGGGTAACGTTCACCCTTCTTAGAACATTTTCACTTAAAATGCCACATTGCCATATCCAATAACACACTATTGATTTCCACAAAACTACAACCTCTGAACTCGTACGTCTCAGGAAAGGGTGTTAAGTATAAGAGTGGTTACCTCCTACACCACCAAACAGATGTACGTTTGTAGAGATCAATGCACTGTGATCTTAAAAATGCAATGTCAGAATTCACCATACAAGTTGTCCAGGAACAGGACAAACCGAAGGCACTCTCCTACCACATCCTGTCAGGAATTACTCCTAGGAGTAGTTGCGAGTAGTCCTTGCATACGAAGATCCCAGAACGAAGGGACCACTATAATTTATTTATCTCGAGAGTTACTCCGAAATTATCAACAAGCAGTCCTCTCGTTGTGAAGATTCCGCCTTCAACTTTATTGCCTTTAACATGTCTTCACTTTCGAACTCATATATTGGTTTGAAGTGGTTTTGGGATAGGGATCGCCCCAAATCCGACCTCGGTTCCTTCAAACCAATAATCAATAAAAAAATATGTTTAAGTAAATAGGTGTTTATCATTTGATTGATTATTTTCTCTTTATCAAAAATATCTTCTAGAGATATATGTCTCTGAAAACATTTCTTTCTGGTATATACGAAATCATTAAACCTCCTTTATCAAATCTTTATTTAATTAAGAATTTTTTTAGATCTTGAAATAATTCCAAACCATTTCATTCTTTTCTTAGGAAAATATTTCCAAATCATTTATTTAAATCTTAACAAAGTTTCCAAATCATATCTTTTAAAATGGGTTAAAAACAATGTTATCTAAGACATCGTTTAAAATGTTATTTTCTTTGTGATATTCGACATGTATTTAATGTGATTTGTTTACACATCAAAATAAACATATAATCAACATCCAAACTTGATGATTATATCTTTAAAAACATTTCTTTCTGGTATATACGGAATCATTAAACTTCCTTTATCAAATCTTTGTTTGATTAAGACTTTTTTTAGATCTTGAAATAATTCCAAACCATTTCATTCTTTTCTTAGGAAAATATTTCCAAATCATTTATTTAAATCTTAACAAAGATTTCCAAATCATATCTTTTAAAATGGGTCAAAAACAATGTTATTTAAGACATTGTTTAAAAGGTGATTTTCTTTGTGATATTCGACGTGTATTTAACGTGATTTGTTTACACATCAAAATAAACATATAATCAACATCCAAACTTGATGATCAAAGCATAGTAAATATCCATAACAGTCATATCACATCATCATCATAGATATAGAGAGAGTTTCTCACCTTCATTAGTTTCTAACTTCTCAAAAATTCGCTATAGCTTCGCTACGATCGAATTATAGCCTATGGAATCAAGCCTTGGACCTTGAGAAGGGAATGGCCTAAGCTTGCAAATGGAATTGTGCTCGGCCTTAGGTTGAAGGAGGTGGTGGCCGTGGGGTTTGAGTGAGGAAAGGAGGTGATTTTCTTTGGTTTTGAAGTGGATTACTTATGTATATATACTTATATAAATTTAATTTCTTTTTGCAATAATTTTCTTCATAATTTCTTTAAGGTAGGAAGCCATGGAAAAGCTTGAGAATGAGGAAGAAGATAAAGTAGAATAGTGTTCAAAATTATGAAGAGAATGGTGGGTATTTATAGGAAATTTTTTGAAATAAATATCTAAATGCATAATTACACATTTGTCCCTTGCCCACACCCTCTCCATCTCTTCCAAACGCACGATGAGCCACCCCCCTTGTGCCTCCATGTGTGTGATGATGATGGTGTGTAAGTGAGTTGATGTTTTCTTTTTAGGGTAGAAAATATCTTAGATATTTATACTTTTTACTATTTGTAAATTCAAATGTAAATAATAATTATATTTTTATGTATATATGTGTGTTCATGTATATGTTAGGGTGTGTGTGTGTATGTTAGGTATGTGTTCAAGTGATATAGACAAGGTTGCAACAACTTCCGTTTGTTAAACCGTTGAAAACCGAGAATCTGATTCCTGGTCACATTTTCACTTATTAACTAATTTACATATAAATGTAAACAACATTTGGAAACTAATTTATTATCATTTTAACTAATTAAAATGAACACATTTGATTTATAAAACCATATAAATTAATATTAAACAATTGTTTACAAAAAGCATGATACAAATTTTCTTATATTTTCAAATCAAATATATCTTTTTATAAAACTATTATAAATGATTTATTATTACTTCATGATTAATTAAAATGAATTATTATCATTTAAAAACAATTATTTGAATATTTATAAAAATTATTAAATCATTAAATCTTAATTTAAATTTATTAAATCAATATTTAAGTATGATACCTTTATTGATGATGTCATAAATACTTTTTATTTCCAAAAATAAAATAAATTCTTTTATTTCATATTCTTGTTTATATGGATAAATAAGTGTATTTATCCAACTCTGTACATGACTTTTGATAATTATAGAGTTGTTTATCAATAAAACGTTTTTCGGTCATTTTATCGATATTTTTACAAAGTATATATTTTTGTAAATACTTATTCAAAATAAGATTACTATTATTATTTATTGTTCAAGACATCATAATCTATATTGAAAAGCTTATATTTTAATATTTTTTAAAAGTAAATATAATTTATCAAAGCAATAAATTTTCGAGTGGTTACATATCACGTTGATAAATTTCCTTAGTGGATTTACCCTCTATATACACTATCTGCCCCAAAAAGTCATCACAGTCTTTTTGACTCATAAACTTCCGATCAGTTGTGGTTGGTCCAAACATGATCCCTTTGTTTCCGTACCCTTCAAGTATCTAGAGACGTGAGAAATCTTACCTGTGCTGTAGTCCACTCATCATTATATCTCCATCGACGGTGTTGCTTCTCTTCATTTGCACTACGCCTCGATTATCTTCAATAACTTCATATGGACATGTGACGAGGTAAAAGGTCATCACGATTTAAATTTTGATCCTCGAATCGATCCGCTAGGATGGATACCAGAAGTCTAATAGTCAATACCTTGTACTGTTCTTGTCAAATGTTGAATTTCAGCTTTCAAAAGCATTTGGTTTTCTAAAATATTAATATTCCTAAAATGATGTTATATCTCATTCTCAACAAATAAATGTCATGTATGTGCATATTAGCATAACCAAATATCAATGCCTAGAACTTAGCAATTATACACGACAACTCCTACATTCAGAGCAACATTAATGAGATATAATAAACTCGCTTAATTACTGCATGGGTGAAAACACACATCATAATCCTATACTTGCATTTTTAAAATCAATCAAGTATTTAAATTCACCCAAATTCAATCAAGCATACAACTCATCCATTTAACTTGTATTTCATTCATAGTACACTTAGCAATTCACTACATAATATATTTCACGTATTATTCAAAGCCAAGTGTTATTCGATCTATTCAAAATCAATAAAACAAATTTTCAATCAAATTAGCACAACACAAGCATACTTGCATGGCATAGGTGAAAGACACCATGCAATCACTTAAATCAAAATCAAACAAACTTTCAATTCACCCAAATTTATATTTTATTTCATACTTCGCAAAATATATTAATGTTTCACAAAATAATTATACTTGGTATTTATTTTAAAATAATATTATATTCATTTAATTTACCAATCATTTGTCATTTTAATGGTATTCATTCAACTTGCAATTTATATTCGCAAACATTTTGATACCTTCATATTCGAAAGTCTTTACTTTGCATTCATTTCATATGTACGTTCAACCATTTAAATTCATAGCATGGTGATTTCATTTCATATGCAACAAATCATTCAATTCCACCTCCTACCTCTGCATTTAAATATCCAAAATTCGATAACCCAACATGTCCTAAAAACACATAAAGTGCACATGATAATATAGTGTACGTGTGCATATTTATATCAAAAATATGGGTTTTATAACTTGACAATTATTTGCATTTTGCCAAGAACATCAAATATAAAACCATTCCAATATATTTATTTCAAACATCTATGCACTTTCTTGTTTTCAAATCCCATTTTCCATACACCTTCTTTAAAAATAACTAAATGGTTTAGATAAATTTCAAAACAAATTTTCTACCTCATAAAATTCTACATCTCTACGATCAAGTTAAATGTATATTAATTTGTAAAAATAAACAATTATAGGTATGTTGCATCATTATATCCAAATACAACTTCGAACAGTTACTTAAGTATCAACACAAGAAATTGTATTATAACCCAACCTTCTTACTTATCAACTTTAATCACATGCTATTATACGAAATCCTTTGAATCAAAATGAACTGTTTGTAGAGTTTGTTGGGGATTTTGCGGTTCGAGACAAATTTGATGGCGATTGTGAAGAAGATAATGCTGTACTTTCGACTTCAAAGATCTATGAAATAGATTCTTTCAGACAATAGTTCAACCCACCAGGTACAAATGGGTTATCGAACTATCGACTTTTAGGATTCAATCAAGCCCTATAACAACGAAATCCGATTCAAAGTTTGTACGCCTTTGATCCGACCAAGAACACTTTAGTAATGGTTTCTGATGATGCAATCTGTGTAGAATAGAATGAAGAGGAAGAAGAAATAAATCTGCAATGATTCAGCGTCTGCAACACCTAGCAGATGTTACATAATATAGAGTAATGGAAGTGCAGCGATTAGCAACACTTCCCTGGCGTCGCAGATCTGTGCAAGAAGAAGAAGACGAAGAGCACAAGAAAAAATTGTTCTCAACGTTTTCTGGGCGTTGCTATTTATAGATGTGAAGAGGTGCCTATTCGCCAAGCATCACAACCGTTTGCAACGGTTCACAACTTGTTACGAACGGATTCAATTTAAACGTCGCGTCTATTCATATTTTGCAACGTTCAGAAAAACGTTGCAATTTCCCGCCCTTTATTCAATTTCAGAAATTCAGTTTGGCCCGTTACTGTTCACATATGATCCAAAAAATATTTTCGGATCCGAACCCGAAACCCGTACCCGACCCGGCCCGGTTCGGTCGGACGGACGGCGGCGGCGCGCATGTGGTGTTGCATGACTTCTCTCCTCACAACAAAGCAAACATGTGGGAGCCCCAAGGCCCCAACATCCACATGAGAAAACTATATTTATACAAATATAGTTCTTGATTTTCTAGCATGTGGGACTTATCTCTTCTTTCTTCTTTTCTTCTTCTCTTCCAAACAAAAAACCTAAACCCCAAAGCTATTTGAAAATTTACAACAATCTCCCCCAATTTTCAAAATATAAGAAAAAATAATAAGTAAGATGGTTGTATCACTAGAGTGACTTCCTACATACCCAAATGGGATCAAGCCTATGTAGTTCTAAGATCAAGTTTTGCATCATCGTGAAAACCAATACATAAATGAAAGGTATCTTTTGGATTTGAACCTTTACTTAGTGTAAATCATTCAAGGCCTTATCGAGATTCTATGGTGAACGAATCTTGAACCAAGTATCCCTAATGATAAAACCGGAACAATCACACATGTTGATTTCCTTAGGTAAAGTGTTCTGTATTGCTCAGCACGTTAATGGACATGTGCTTAAATCCTGGTTCATGAGTCTACTTAGAAACCGGTCTTACTTTCCTAGGAAACGACCTGATTTCCATACTCATATAGGTAAGTCTCTTAAGGTGTTTCTGCGATTCACCTTTTAAGGTTTCTAGACTTATTAAGGATATATATCCATCCTTTGTTCTTGCAGAATCCAACACTAAATAATATGGGATTATCGATTTAGTGTTCCATAATCATTCTCTTAACTTGTTGGTACCCATTGAACTTTGTCTATCCTTTTCAAGACATAAGTCGGGTTTCTGTTAAGGATGATCAACCTTCATTCACAGACCTTAGTCTCATTTCTTATGACTTTATAGAAACCATTGCCTTTGGAAGACTCTTTGTAAGTGGATCAGCCAAGTTTTTCTTCGTTTCTATGTAGTCAACAGTTATAACTCCTCTTTTGAGTAACTGTCTCACCATTTGATGTCTTAGACTCACATGTCTAGACTTTCCATTATATGTCTTATTAGACACATTGTATATCGTTGCTTGATTGTCACAGTTAATCAAGACTGCTGGAGATGGCTTCTTCCATAAAGGGATTTCCATTAATAAATTCCTAAGCCATTCCGCTTCTTTACATGCATCTGCTAATGCAATCAATTTTGACAACATTGTTGAGTCAGAAATACAGGTCTGTTTCTTGGAAGCCCAAGACACAACAGTGCCTCCTAATGTAAAGATCCATCCAATAGTAGACTTGGATTAGGATTCTACATTGTTCCAGGTTGCATCACTATATCCTTCTATTACAGCAGGATATCCTTTATAAGATAAACCATATTCAATGGTTGCTTTCAAATAAGCTAAATCTTTAGAAATAGCTTTCCAATGTTCGAAACCTGGATTACTCGTAAATCGACATAATAAAATTATAGCATGTGCGATGTCTGGTCTAGTGCAATGCATAACATACATAAGACTCCCAATAACACTGGAATACTCTAGTTGAGAGATAGTACGTCCAGTGTTCTTTTCTAATTTAATACTAGGATCTAAAGGAGTTGGTGATAGTTTGTCATCGTAATGACCATACTTTTGTAGGAATTTCTCTATGTAATGAGATTGAGTTAGTAATAACTCCCCCTCTTTCCTAATAATTTTAATTCCCAAAATTACATCAGCCTCTCCTAGATCTTTCATATCGAATTTAAAAGACAGAAACTTTTTAGTTTCATTCACACATGATATATTGGAACCAAATATTAGCATGTCATCAACGTATAAACATATTATAACACTACCGTTGTTATCCGATTTGCTATAAATACATTTATCACCATCATTAACAATGAATCCATATGACAGTGCAACTTTATCAAATTTCTCATGCCATTGAATGGGAGCTTGCTTCAGGCCATAAAGAGATTTCACTAATTTGCAAACTTTCTTTTCTTGTCCTGGGGTTTTGAAACCTTCAGGTTGTTCCATATATATTTCTTCTTCTAAATCTCCATTTAGAAAAGAAGTCTTTACATCCATTTGATGTATGACTAATTTATGAATTGATGCAAGTGCAATTAAACAGCGTATTGAAGATATGCGAGCAACTGGAGCATATGTATCAAAGTAATCTACTCCATGTCTTTGCTTATATCCCTTAGCAACTAATCTAGCTTTAAACTTATCAATGGATCCATTTGTATTTAATTTTTTCTTGAATATCCATTTACATCATATAGGTTTAGCACTAGGAGGTGAATCAGTTAAAACCCAAGTTTAGTTTAACAGTATGGAATTCATTTCATCATTGATAGCTTCTTTCCAGAAATTGGAATCTCTGGAACTTATAGCCTCAGAATAAGTTTTGGGATCGTCATCGACGTTCATTACATATTTAGTCACATTAAGGACTTCGTCCTTACTGCCTTCTACAAGATATGTAATAAAGTCAGGACCATAGTCCTTCTCTAATCTCGCTCTTTTACTTCTCCGTTGTTCAGTATTATTATCTGGTACTGATACTTCCTTGCTGTTTTGAGCAGGATCATAATCATAGTCATTGATATCATTAGCCATACTAGGTTCTGGACTAGATGATCTCAATGGGATCTCAACAGTTTGATTTTCAAAAAATTCTACATCTACAGATTCTATAACTTCTAGGGTGTCAAGAATAAGGAATCTATAAGTTATACTATTAAGTGAATATCCTATGAAAACACATATAAATGCTCTATTTCCTAACTTCGGTCGTTTAGGATCTGGTTTTCTAACATATGCTAAGCAACCCCAAACTTCAAGTTTAGTTAGGTTAGGTTTTCTATTAAACCATAATTCATAAGGGGAAATATTATTCTTTTTAAGTGGTACTCTATTTAAAATATAACATGCATATAACATAGCATCACCCCATAGGTTATTAGGTAAATTAGAACTTATGAGCATGGCATTAACCGTTTCTACTAAAGTTCTATTCTTCCTTTCAGCAACACCATTTTGTTGTGGTGTATATGGGGCAGTACATTGGTGAACTATACCTTGTTGTTTACAAAACAAGGTGAATTCATTTGAGAAATATTCACCACCACGATTTGAATGTAATATTTTAATTTTAACTCCTAATTGTGTTTCAACCTTTGCTTTGTAAATTTTGAATTTATCAAAAGCCTCATCTTTAGTTTTCATTAGATATATATATATATATATATACATATCTAGTATAATCGTCAATGAATGTTATATAGTATTGGTTACCACCTAGGTGATATGACTTTTTAAGTCACCCACATCACTATATACCAAGTCAAGCAAACTGTTTTCCTTTCTACGGATTTAAAGGATTTTCGGTGTATTTTTTCTTGAACACATATTTCAAATTTAGAGATGGTATCGAAATAACAATCAGAAATTAATCCTAATTTATGCATATTTCTAATGGAATTATAACTAACATGTCCTAATCTATCATTCCATAAATTAATAGAATCAACAATATAAACAGAAGATTTCTTTATTAGATTCAACTTAATCATGCCGTTACAAGAGTATCCCTGTCCAATCAATCTACCATTCTTAAACAACACTAGCTTATCAGACTCATACACCATCTTGAATCCTCCTTTGTTAAGAAGGTATCCAGAGACTAAATTCTTACACATATCAGGTACATAAAATACATTTACTAATGTAAGAACTTTTCCAGAGGTGAAAAGAAGTTCTATAGTGCCTTTTCCCAGAACTTTGCTCGGAACCTTATTTGGTCCAGTAACTTCGTCGGCTTCTCCTTTATTTTCTTCGTAACTCTTGAATAGATTACGGTCTTTGCAAATGTGAATGGTTGCTCCAGTATCAAACCACCAATCATTATCATTGCCGCTAACGGAGTTCGCCTCTTGCACTACAGCCACAAGCGAGTCTTCGACCACATTCACTTTTTGTTGTTTCTTCCGCAGACGGCAGTCTCGGGCATAGTGGCTGGGCTTGTTACAAAAATAACAAGCACCTTTCTTTTTGTTGTTGGTTTTGGAATGATTTTTCTTCTTAAACTGTGTCTCATTCTTTGGCTTTAACTTATCAGTAATTTCAAAATTATTTGCCTTAGAATGGGACTCAGTTTGCGGATTATCATCTAGATCGCGTTTGCGAGAGTCTTCTTCAATACGAAGATGACGCTGTAAACTGTCTAAATTATAATCCATTTTCGCATGCTTCATCTTTTTCTTATAATAATTCCAACTATGTGGAAGTCTAGAAATTATAACTCCAACAACAAAAGATTCAGAGAGATCAATTCCAACATCTTTAAGTTGATTCACTATCAGTAAGATTTCGCTTACTTGTCCAATTATGGACTTATTAGTGACCATTTTGAAATCCATAAAATTGGAAATAAGAAACTTTTTATTACTTGCCTCGAATATGCGGTACTTATTCTCCAGTGCAGTCCAGAGTGCCTTCGCTGTTTCCAAGGTCCTATGAGCATTGTAGACTGGGGTAGATAGCACATTCAGAATACGGCCTCTGCATAGAAAATCGTCCTCTTTGCGCTTTGCACGTCTAGCCTTTACAGCAGCATCATCCTTATCAGTTTCCTCTGGGATTTCTTCCAAGTCATCTTCCAAAATGTAGAACAATTTGACGGTGACCAAGAAAAATTTCATCGTCTCTTGCCAACGAGTGAAATTGTCACCATCAAAACGCTCTGATCGAGTTAGATGCTGATTCATAACTTGTAGAGCGCTCGAACCTTCCATTGTTGAAAAAATATTGTCTGAAATTTGTTGGGGATTTTGCGGTTCGTGACAAATTTGTTGGTAATTGTGAAGAAGATAATGCTGTACTTCCGACTTCAAGGATCTATGGAATAGATTCTTTCAGACAATAGTTCAACCCACCAGGTACAAATGGGTTATCGAACTATCGACTTTCAAGATTCAATGAAGCCCTATAACAGCGAAATCGGATTCAAAGTTTGTACGCCTTTGATCCGACCAAGAACACTTTAGTAATGGTTTCTGATGATGCAATCTGTGTAGAATAGAATGAAGAGGAAGAAGAAACAAATCTGCAACGATTCAGCGTTTGCAACACCTAGCAAATGTTACAAAATATAGAGTAATGGAAGTGCAGCGATTAGTAACACTTCCCTGGCGTCGTAGATCTGTGCAAGAAGAAGAAGGCGAAGAGCGTAAGAAAAAATTGTTCTCAACGTTTTTTGGGCATTGCTATTTATTGATGTGAAGAGGTGCCTATTCGCCAAGCGTCACAACCGTTTACAACGGTTCACAACTTGTTACGAACAGATTCAATTTAAATGTCGCGTCTATTCATATTTTGCAACGTTCAGAATCTGAACCCGGAACCCGTACCCGACCCGGTTCGGTTCGGTCGGACGGACGGCGGCGGTGCGCGTGTGGTGTTGCATGACTTCTCTCCTCACCACAAAGCAAACATGTGGGAGCCCCAAGGCCCCAACATCCACATGAGAAAACTATATTTATACAAATATAGTTCTTGATTTTCTAGCATGTGGGACTTATCTCTTCTTTCTTCTTTTTTTCTTCTCTTCCAAACAAAAAACCCAAACCCCAAAGCTAATTGAAAATTTACAATAGAGTTTTTATTTTCATGACTTCATATTCATCAAATATTAATGCAAGAAATTAATCAAATAGGAAGCCAAAAGTTTAACTCTAAATTCAAAAGAGGTTATGCTCATAAAAAATAATGCAAGCAATTCCCAAAATCACTGCATTAGCACTAACCTACTGTCATCCACCTCGCCCACGCACGGCTCCACCCACCATCGCCAATGGTCCAACAGATCATTCATCTCCCGAATCGCGCACGCGGTTGAGCCAACAACCACTATCTTTGCATCAGCATCCAATTTGGTCGTCAATGACGTTGCTAGCTCCTCTTCGAACATTGCGCCACCGGTCGTCGAGTAGCCTCATTTGCCTCCTGCCAATTGCGATTTCAACATCGCTTGCTTCCATCGATTATTAGAGCTCACGTTATTTTATTTTATTCTTTAGATTTCCATTTACGTTTGATTTTAGGGGAAATATAAGAGGTAGGGCTAAGAGGGGATAACGATGAAATAGGATAAGATTAGCATCAGGATAAGGATTAGATTAGTGGGCTTTAGAGAAATTTAGCAGGCTCAATTGTATAGAAAGAATATTGATTTTAATCCTTATTTTCTAGGTGACTTTCATTCTTCAATTTATTTTAATCATTTAAAAATCAAAAAAATTCATTCAACTCAATCCATATCTTATTTCCAATTCTGTTGCGTGTCATCCACAGCCAAGTTATAAGAGATTTGAGAAAGATTATCATGTGCTTCATCCTGTTGTTAGAATAGCTGTTGGGTAACTATAAACCTTGTATAAATTGCTCTTTTGTATCTTGTTTATTTTCTTTTGTGCTTCTATGGGGCTTTTTTCTCTGGCCCAATCTCTTTTGTATAGTTCTTATTTTTATAATATACGGGTCATGCTCCCTTTACCCTTTACCTTTCAAAAAAAAAAATTTCTTCGATGATAAAAAACTGATTTTAACCCATAAACAATTTTAAAATATGTATTTATTCCTCAGTACAAATTTCGAACTTTACAATCATGCTTTATTCACAATTATAAACTTTAGTTGATTTTTAAATTCACAAAACACGATTCAAATGTCAAATTTGAATTTTAAACCAATACTTTTCTTTTTATTATCTAATAAATCTTAAAATTCAATTATTGAATTTAATTCAATTAAATATTCAATCAAATACATGAAAATTCATTTTAATACATTTATTTTATTTTACCTTTGGAATTGGATGTTGCACATTGTGAATGTTAAGTTGGTGCATGAACCCTTTGTTGGAAGCATTAATTGTAAGAAGGAAACATAAAGTAGTAAGTTTGGTTGTGGGAGAAAATGTCTCATGATAGTTGACGCCTTTAACTTGAGTATAGCCCTTAGCAACAAGATGAGCTTTGTAACATTCAATAGAACCATTAGATTGGTACTTGATCTTATAGGCCTATTTACAACCATTAGGTTTGTGTCAAGGAGAAATAGAGACCATAATCCATGTGTTGTTCATTTCTAATGCTTCTAATTCAGTTTTCATACACTTTTGCCATTATGAATCAAGAATGACTTGGGAATAGGATTGAGGTTCTTTATGTGCTATTATATTTGCTAAAAAGGAACAATATGCAGATGAAAAAGGGGAATATGGAAGAAACCAAGAGAGTGGATGTAATGCTCCATCTCCATACCCATACTACCAAAGAGAATTACTAGGTAATCATGTCTAGTAATATGGAGAACGAGGCTTGTTAGGAGCAACCATACGTGAATATTCCCTTGGGCTAAAACCAGTACGTATTAAAAATCTTGTATAAACCATATGTATCCGGTATCGGCACAAATCAATAAGCATGTAGGTTTACCAAGACAGAACAATATACAACAAATACAAATAAACACAGAGTTGTAGATCGCCGCATAAAAATATCATACATAAAAAAGTGATACTGGCTGTAACGGTGTCTATCTCACTACGGTCAAGTTCAAAATACACAATTCTTAGCTATTTGATCAAAATAAATATGAGGAGTCACCCAAATAGAACATATACATAGTCATATATCTCACAATATGATGTAATAAATATATACTGTCTCCTCTAAAGCACAATCATCCAAAATGGCTAATGTCTTTGTACTTGAAAAGTCTCGGACTGACCCGAGTATTATATTAAATAGATGGGTCAGACTATATTTAAATCCCAATTTGAGTACATAACAATACACATGGTACATGACATCATAGCACAGACATATCATAACATAATATATAACATAACATCGTAACTATATACCATGTCGCTCATCTCAATAATTTCCCATATAATAATTATAAGCAAATAAGAATCGCAACATCTATAATCAGGTGATAATAATCAAACTTGTCAAAATCTCAAAATGTTATAGACAAGCATATGGTGGGTCCACGAAAGCTATAAATAAAGTAATGAACCACAAATCATACTAAATACAAAAGTTAATAACCAAAATATCAGTCTCGGCTTACAATTCGAATGGAAGTGAAGAGTCCAACTACCAAGACCCATAAGGTAAACCAAGAGATGCAGAATCCCAAATAAATAATTAAAGCATCAAATCTCAACTTGCATCCCTAATGGAGGTAATAACTTCTAACTGTTAAGCCATAAAAGACAAATCACGAAATATGTAACCCAAATAGAACCAAAATCCACACAAAATACAGAAAATGGTATCCAAGAATACTATCTTGACTTATGGCTCCGATGGAAGTAAATACTTTTGCCTGTTAGTTCTCAGAGATAGCAAGAAATACAAATTCCAAACAAAGCACAATTTGTTCAAAATATCGAAGGCAATATCAAATAATTATCTCAACCCATAGTCCTAATGGAAGAGTTAACTTATGACTATTAGGCCCTCAGAGATATCAAAAAACATAATCTCAAATCAATATCAAAGCCAATCAAAAATCAATGTACAAAAATCATCTATCTCGACCCACAGTCTTTAGAGAGGTGAAACTCTCGACTAAACGATCTTAGAAGATAAAGACAACAAATCGTATCAAAAGGAAATCTTTCAGCCATGGGCTATTATGATAGAATGACAGACAAGCACACATCAAGTCTCTAATGTCATAGATAGACAACACTCTGTTGTCTCAGGTTAGGCTAACTCACATGACAGACTAACATGCATCCACTCTCAAATGTCATATGATTATCATCTCTAATGAGGTGATAATATCAATTATCATATATAAAACGGATCTACCTAAGTCATCCAAAAGGGAGACCTCCGTGCTGCAGCACTGCTCCAGGAAATGCTAATGACCGCAACATGTTTCCTATAGTACCTTAGTTACTCCTAGAATTGTGACACTCATATCCATCGCAAGTCATAAAAATGTTGCAAGACTATGTTGTGGATTGGTCACAACTCCTACTTGCCCTTGGTGACCGATTATTGGCCCTTAAGTTGCATCTGAGCAATGGCTCTAATGAGGGTAATAACCATCACTCTACAGACTCAACAAGATGACATCATGGATCCAAGGCGCAACCCCATAATCAAGACTGCTAGAATGGATAACTAGCCTATCCAGTAGGTCTAATTCATGCTCTCCCCATAGTGGCGTGAACCCTATGACATAGATTCCTAACAAAACTCTCGACTATATAAGTCCTAATAAGAGTAGTAACTAGTAATCTCAACTCTAAGAGTCTTGATGAGAGTGATAACAACTATTCTCGACTCAATGGGTCCTAATGAGGGTGATAACTGATACTCTAAACTCGATGAGGCCTGATGCGAGCCATGTCAAATACTCTCAACTCTTGGAGTCATTGATGGGAGTGATTGCTCTCGATTATACGGGTCCTAGTGAGAGAATCTCAATATAACAAATTCTCGAATACTAGCCCTAAGAATATATAACATTACTCGATTAGTTAGTCCTTAGAGGGTAAATGAAATACTCTCGGTGAGACGAGTCCTAATGAGAGTAATAACAAGTACTCTTGACTCCATATATTCAAATGAGACCGTACAACATAATAATTCCTCGACTACTAGTAAATACTAATATCACTTGGCTAGTTTGTCCTAAGAGGATAAATCTGTAAATCCTATCATATCTCTATCTTGTAGCCTTTGGAGAGTAATATAACCCTCGAATACTAAGCTCTAGGGAGTCACCTCTAGACGACATCATAAATTCCTAACCCATCTAGGGAATATAAGTGACATATGCTCAGTAATAGTAATTGAACGAGTATTACTTGAGCGTCCCATACCACTCAATATTACTCAACCGTTTACAAGAAGCTAGTAAAATACACTCTTCAACAACAAATATTCTATAGTATTAGTCAATAGAAATACCAAAAGAAATATTACCAAGCATACCATACCACCCAATACTACTAATCTGTTTATTCAACATTGTCATTATATAGAATTAAAATACAGTACAAATATCCATATAAATCGATTTCAAATCAGACCATATATAAAATGGGTTTGATATTTATAATTCCAAACGTACATTTAACTATTTCACATAAATCTAAATTAATTTCGAAAAACTAACTATATAAAAAGGGGAATATATTTCAAATCACTTAAAAATAGATTTATTTAACCAATAATCCCCTTATTAACACTACACCAAATAAGTGATTTTGCAACATTTTATGTTTGTCAATTGCTAACACTTATAAATGTCACAGACCGCTAACAGTAAAAAAGTGTTAGGATACCTAAAAAGTGTTAGTAAAAATAAATAGTCTTCTGCATTAATTTTACCAACGCATATAAGTGTTACAACAATCGGTAAAAATGTAAATAATTTAATAACAAAAGGAGTCTTTTGTAATTTGTAAGTACAATCCCTTTTCCCATGCTTGTCCATTCCTAAACAGATTTTGGCCGCCTAAAATTTAATTTAGGTTTTGCTCTTCCTCGTAGAAAATCCAACGTCCTTCTTCTCCCTTAATCGCAATGAATTAAATCCAGGCCTAATTAGTTTCAACTTCATTTATTGGAAGTTGATGAATAATTCAAACATCACGCTCAACGAGATTTCCAAATTACCCACAACGAAAATATCCCCAAATTCCTAATTTTCCCGCCATGGGAGCAGCCACGGACATGGTCAAAGACGAATCGATTATCCTTGAAAGGAAGCAAGCAATTTATAAATCAATAGTAATACTTTATAATTTTCATCTTCACTATTTTTTCAAGCTGCAGTTGTTCACATATGTTTGATTGTAGGATGAGAAGTACAGAATCCATGGAGAAAGCTTTGATAAGCAGCAGTATAGTCACATTTATTATATGCGGCTTGATAGGTTGAGAGAAGCTTTGAAATATATTATTCCTAAATTAAAGCCTCAAATTCCATGTACCTCAAATTAGGGTTTGCTATGTTATAAGTTAATATTTTGACTTTTACTATGTGCTGCGGTACCGCGTCCAGTCTTTGCGTAAATACAGGGTTTTGTTAATTTGGATGCGGTTGTTATTTGTTGCCTTATAAATTTTTGTAATGTGTTAAAATATGCTATATTCGTTAATGCTTGGGTTTTAAGTTTGATTATGTTCGAAATAATCGTCCTACGACAAAATTACAGTTTACAACCAATACGAGTACTTTTAGTCTGTTTCCCAGTGGATTGAGGCAAATGTTTTAAGCAGATCAATTACCCGTCCCCGAGCCTTGCTTTTTGATGGGTTGTACTGATGCATGCTATAGTTGTAAAACTTTTTGGGGGACTTCAGTTCAATTTTGTTACTTTTAAATTTTCTTCAAAAAAGTGTTGGTTAACTATTAGTAAAATTTAAATGCACGTGCTTCCTATAAACTTTTTTGGATATCATTTATCACTCGTTATATTGACACTTCCCGTCAAACCATGGCAGTGCAACCAATTCTGGAACTTGAAAAGGACAAAGAGTGCATAATTATTGGAACTATCTACAAGCATATGAAGCTCAAGCCATCCAACTTTAACGACCCGACCTTCTCTCCACAGAAAGTCGTATCATTTTTAAGAAAGAAAGGGATAGAAGAAGAAAAGATAAGAAAAGAAGAAAGAACAACAACATCAGATACTCACAGCGGAACGAATGAAATATAATATATCACATAAAATATTACATAGTATCATATACATCAGAGTTACACAACTTATACATTTCATATTAGACAGTTATAAACACCTGTCTATCATACATCTCAAACATCACAGAGATACAGACTCAACACAAACACAGCGGAAACACTATATATCTACACGCTGAAGCCACCTGCTCCAAATCTCCTCCAGAATTCGTCAAAGCTAACCTGAATCCCTCGACTACTCAATAAAAAATTGAGTACCCAAGAGTTTAATAAAACAGAAAATAAACACTTGGGTCAGACATGGGTCTGGTGTGAGTAAACGGGTTAAAATTACTTAACTTTGAAAAACTTTTGAAAGAAAAGGTATCTCGTAAGACTTCCCGCACATAAACACGGAAAAGTTTTTACCTTACGATAACCAAAACATTGATAGGAAATCCTGTTATATTATAATAGGGTCTAGGGTTTTCAAATAAATACTCATATAGCTGAAATTGTTACATTATTAAATTCCAGCATACTAGCCACAAAGTGGGTTATACAATCAAGTCTGTTATCACAAATTGATATCTATTGGTTGATATGCTATGATATTCTATGATGTGATATTGGATATATCTGTGATAAATGTGTGATATTTATCTGTGTTAATGCTCTGATACCAAATGTGATGACCCAACTTTTTCTCCACAAAACGTCGTATCATCTTGAAGAAAGAAAGGGATAGAAAAGAGAAAAGATAGAGAAGAAAGAAAGAACAACGCTAGAATCTCAACAGCGGAACGAATAAATTATATTAATAACATAAGTATTACATAATATACAACGACTATCAGAGTTACACAGATTATATAACACATACTAGACAGTTATAAATACCTGTCTAGTTATTACAACTTCAAATACAACTCAAACAAATGACTCAGAGATCAACATAGCGGAACCACTTATATATCTACAAACGCTGAAACCTCCTACTCCATTGCTCCTCCATAATTTGTCAAAGCAAACCTGAATCCCTTGGCTACTCGTAATGAATACTCTAAGGAGGTACAACATGTCAACCCTAGTGCATTGAACTGTATATAGCTTGATACAAGTTCAACAACTGGTTTCTACATGATACACCTTTTATTATATTTTTAGAGATTTGTGGTTCCTTTGGTCAAACCTCATAATTTCATGCATCCTGATGACAACCTTATTTTAGAAGATGACAGTGGTAGATTTAAGCTGAGTGGAGCACTGCTTGACCCTTCAATTTTTGTGACAGGTTTAGGCACATCTTGTTAGCAGTGTGAACATATTTTCTTTATGCTACCATTTTGTGACAGATTTAGACCGATGATTATGCTAATAATGATGTGCCTTATATGCCAGGAGTCGTAATGGCACTTCATGGAATGGAAACAAGTGGTGGTGAATTTCTAGTGCATGATATTATAGAAGCCGATCTACCCCCACAAATCAAGCTACAGCCTAATCACGTAAATTCAACCTTTATTGCTAAAATATTTCTCAACACTGGTAAAATGGTTCTTGCTTATATGATTTATATGATGTACACTCACAACCTATTTACCAGAGTCAACAAATATCAATGTGATTGCAAGATTTAAGCCGCAATATAATTTATACACTAACTAACTAGACCAGCAAGCAATGTATAGTATATGCAATAAAAAGTAGGGGAATGCAAGCAGTGAGAAGTGAAAACACAATAATTTATTTTGTTTCAGCTATCTCTGCCCAAGTCCAGTCTTGAGACCATTCCTCCACGGATTTTCACTATCACAACTTGCTATTACCCACAAGAAAGGGTTTCAGCAGTACATAGTTCTATCTTTGAATGCTCAACACATCGGCTATACACAATCATTTCCCAAGCGATTCTAATCCAAACATCACCTCTTCCAACAATTACAAACCACTTTCTAATCAGTTTCAAATTACAATAGCATAAAAAATATAAATCTTTTTCTTTTCTTTCTAGACCGAGGAGGAGGGTATGGATGACAAAAATTGGATGCTAATAGAGTTACGCTTATAAATACATAGCACTGTTCTGATTTGTGGGTTCGAACTGGACTTGCTTATGGGCCTACCAACTCGATGGGTACTTTATGCATTTTGTTGTCCATGCGGTGCACGTGGTCAAATGTTAGTTGAAAGACCCTTGTTTTTGGTAGGTAGATTGTATTGGTTCAACCATTTGCAGCTCCATTTTCTCTTTTTTAATCTTCCGATCTGACATACTTTCACTTGCTCAAAATTATTGTTCATTTTCTTTTTCTAAAAGAAATTATATTAAATCTCCAAAATTAATATTAATGGATTGCTTACAAACCCACAGCAAAGAAATAATTGGAATTGCAGTCGCTGTAGCTGCTATTGGCATAGCAGCTGCTTACTTGTATCTCAACAAGAAAACAAAGGGTAATATTCGTTTATATTTTTATTTGATTCGAATATTTATCCGGATTCCTTTTGGAGATATGAATATAGTGGTTTCTTCCTTTCAATCAGATTGGGATCTGTTTTATTTATTTAGTAGTGATGCATAACAATTTGTTTTTAACTAGATTAATGCATGCATATGATTTGTCAAAGATATTAATTAATATGGGAATTAAGAATGTGATTCGAAGGGATATATTTGTGCAATAAATAAAAAGCTAGTCCATAGCGGTTATGTTTCATGTTGGTACGAATTTCATTAAATTTGGGGGCTAAAAGAAAAGAGAGGATCAAAAATAGAAAAGAAGATTTTGTTCATTTTTGCGCATCTGAGAAGGAACATGCAATTCCAGGCATAACTAAACATGACTGTAGGAGTTTGAATATAGAGGCTTAGAATTACAACATACATATTCCAAAATGCACACATGTAATTTTAAGGCACTGCAAGCAAGTTACATGATATAAGCATACGATATCAAATTAATATTGTATGTCCTAATCAATGTTTCAGGTACATTTCACAGCAACAGTCTTGATAAAAATATTTGAGTAATGTTCTCCGTGATTTGAGATTACATATACCTTGATATTTGTTAGATTGTTCTCAGTTGAGCTTACCGAGATCTTAAAGTTATCGTTAGAATAATGATTTGAACGAAAATATTGATTCTAATTGTTGTATCTATTTCAGTTGGTTGTTTGGATCCTGAAAACTTTAGGGACTTTAAACTAGTTGAGAAAAGGCACCTCAGCCATAATGTCGCCAAGTTTCGATTTGCTCTTCCTACGCCAACATCAGTTCTTGGTCTACCCATCGATCAACACATTAGTTGCAGGTTGGTTCTCATTTTCAAATGATATCTAATTTTTAGTTCTATGTAGTTTTCTTTATATTCAAAATGTAATGTCAAAATTTGCCTTATTCATACAGAGGAAAGGACAGTGTTGGAGACGAAGTTGTCAAACCTTACACTCCAACCACTTTAGACTCAGATGTTGGGTATTTTGAACTTGTTATAAAGGTACATATTGTTTTAGTATACTCTGTTTGAAAAATGGAAACAAAATATACCCACCAAACTTATGTACCTCTTAATCTTACTTTTTTTTATAATGTAGATGTATCCTCAAGGAAGGATGTCTCATCATTTCCATGAGATGAAAGTTGGCGATTACCTATCCGTAAAAGGCCCCAAGGTTTGCATCATTTTCATTTCTTTTTATCATATATCATAATTTACGCCTAGATAAATGGGGATTTTATTTGTAGATTTTGCATATCAACATTTATTTTCTTTACATCAAATTGCTCTTGTTTCCTTCTTCAATTTCTGGTTTCTCCTTGTCTGGTTATTCAATGTTTACCAATTGTTTACCTGAGCGCAAGTTTCCCATGACCATTGAAAAGTTGCTAAATAGGATTGCCCATCAATGCATATCATGAGGCATTTGGCTAAAAGCGAAAAATAATTTTATGCTACTGCTATTATGATAGTTTTTGACACATTTGGTTTATAATTGAAATCATGCTACATGAAGTATAAAAACGAAAGATATGGATTTAGATACAATAGACTAACCTTTCTGATAATTAATACAGACTTCTATCTTCCTACAAATTAGAGAAATTGTGGATAATGAATGTTTGAGATGGGACTTGAGGACAGACCCTTGACAACCTTAAATAGTGATTCATAGTGAATCAGTGAAATAAACACTTCTAAAAATTGTCACCGAAGCATAGATGTACTAAACTATTCCGAACACTCGCCCAGTGTAAGAAACCTTTATAAAATTTCCGTTCAGTCAATCGTAGGCAAATTTTATATTATACGAGGCTATTAACCTAAGCAAGTTCCTACAACTTCCAATCTAGTCAATCAAATATTGTCGTAAATTAAATTTTGTGTTCTTTACTGCAATAGTTGTAAATTAAATTTCAAATATTGTTGGTCAATGTTACAACAAATAGTAAAATATAAAATATACAATTGATTAAACCAGTCCATTGAATCTTTCATCACAATAAAAACCACTAATTCATAGATTTGATAACTTAAATAAGGCTTCTCCCTTTGGCTTAATGGGACCATGAATGTATAAACACTGAATACAGTTGTATAAATGTCGATCAGGTTCAGCATATTCATGTATTGTATGTAATTTTGTGGTAAGTTCGACTATTCATCTATTAGTAGCTAAGAGTTATTTGATTAAGGATTGCATGGTCTAATAACCAAAAAAAAAGTTTAGTGAGATACTGAACATATCACAAAAAAAGTTTTTATCGAGTGTTTATATTAAATGCAGGAACTTGAAGAAGGATGCTTTGGATTGTTGTATTAGACGTTGAAGAATATTCAAAACCATTAGAGTTTGGAGTGGATGATTAGGAATGGTTAGGTTAACCGTAAGTTAAACTTTAAGTGTATTTTGAAATATATTTTTTGAAGCTTATGTTGTAATAATATCTGAATATATGACATTGTGGTATTTTAGATATGTAAATAATTATTTATGATATATTATACTACATTTGCAGAGCGTTTAAACTTTGCATTGAATATGTATGATGAATTATTTGTGATATGGAAACCATTATTTGCAGTGTGTTTATATTTAAACTTTGCGTTTAAGTTTTGGTATATATATATATATATATATATATATATATATATATGTTACTAAATAATCATTTTCCAACACTTATAAGCGTTACCGTGTATTTCTATACCAACACTTATAAGTGTTACCATATATTTCGTTACCAACATTTATAAGCGTTACCATATATTTCGTTACCAACACTTATAGGCGTTACCGTGTATTTTTGTACCAACACTTATAGGTGTTACCGTATATTTCGTTATCAACACTTATAAGCGTTACCGTATATTTCGTTACCAACACTTATAAGTGTTACCGTATATTTCGTTACCAACACTTATAAGCGTTACCGTATATTTAGGTACCAACACTTATAAGTGTTAGTAATACGTATGTTTGTAACACTTATAAGTGTTACAAATTTGGCCGCTCCATTCCTCACAATCCATTAGTAACACTTAAAAAGTGTTACTGAAATTATTTGTAACACTTATAAATGTTAGAATTTGCCTGTTTTGGTGTAGTGTAAATTACTTTTAAATTTTTTTATTAAATATATACACTTTTCAAGAGAATTTTCTTTTTGGAAATATTATTAAAATCTCTCAATTATACTTATAAAAATTCCATACATTCAATTACCCTTGAAACTCTTTTTTTAGTAGAGCTAACGGGGAGTAATTGGCCCCTACAAGATATATTAAGAGAAGAAAAAATATTACGATAACAAGCTATCACAATATATGGTAAAAACCAAACAAACATAACATAACCATCCTAGAACCTTTTGGAATTTCATTTGAAAGACGAAAATCAGCCCAAAATGAAAATCCAAAAGATCACTTCAGCAGGCCATAAAATTACAAAGTCAGCTTCATAAGAAGACGTATAACCACTAAACTGGTTCTTGATTCATGCACAAACACTCTTATGTTTCTTTCCTCCCAAATGATTGAGGCAAAATTCTCTAGCAGTTTAAGGAGGAGTTCAGATTTTTGGCATCTCCATCTAGTCCCCTTGAAAATATTTTACCACTCAACCTTTGAAATTATTGAAGATTATGCATCTTATAGTTGTAAAGCACAGCTCACAACACTTGATAGGTATATGAGCATTCAAAGAATAAATGAGCATTACTCTCCGAAGCAGAGTTACATAGATCACAAATAAAAGTGATCGGGAGGCCTTTATGATATAGGTTATCCATGGTGTGATTTGCATTGTTGATTACCTTCCAGAGAAGTAAATTTTCCTTCGGCTTTGATTTGTTGGACCAGATTCTAGCATGCTATGGGAAGATAGGATCGACTGAATCTAACGATTTCTATACATGTTTGATTGTGTGAGGTTTATCATTCCACAATGGAGTGCTATCAATAGAGATGGGAAACCAAGAATAATACTCCATGCTTGCCTAATTACATGGGAACTAGAGTAGGGAAGATTTATGTGATCATGAGTAATATAAGTGCAGGTAGTAGCATGTTCATGAATGCCAATCAGAGTTCTTAAGCCATAATTGATAGAAGTTGAAAGAATCAAACCCGTGCTAGACAAAGGAGAGTGCCAAAAATGAGCACTATTTGAGATTCCAGATTTGAACATAGGGAGCAGCCAAGATCGAGATCATAGAATATTTCTCCAAAAGCAACTGCAATCTAGTAGGGGAGACATAGTCTAAAAATATTGATTTTTGATAAGGTTATTCTGAATCCAAACAAAAAGCAAGTCCTCCTTTCTTTGGTAAATTCTATCTATGTATTTTGAAACTATAGCTCTATTCCATATTTTAAATTTATGATACCAAGGCCTCCACACACAATGGGACGAGTAATCTTTTATATGATATAGGAATTATTTTCTTAGAGAAGGGGTTACCATGTTAGATAAAATGATCGATAGCACCATTAATCATAGAAATCAGCTTAACAGGAAGAATATACAAGCTAGAGTAGTAAGTGAACATAGCAGTAGCAATTGATTTAGCAATGACTATCCTGCCTGGAGTCGATAACTTATTTGTAGGCCATGAAGAAAGCTTCTTTACAATATTATCAAACATTGGCATACATTGTGCAGTTGAAATTTTTAAGGATGTCAAAGGACACCAAGATACATGGAATTATATCAATATACGGCAAGTTAGCAAGAGAAACTATTTCAGAAATCTTTATCAGTATTTGATTTGGAAAGATTTATCATAAGGCCTGAAACCATGTAAAAAGAGTCCAGCACCTTTTTGATGTTAGATATAGACTTGACATTAGGCTGGGAAAAGATTATTAAATCATCAGCAAATAAAAGAGAGACAATCATTGGATTTTTGCATCCAGGATGTAAGTCAATGGCTCTAGATGTAGCCTCCAAGTTCAGCATAATGGTTGAACATTCCATGACTGTAATAAATAAATAAGGGGATATATGATCACCCTTTCTAATGCCTTGAGTAGCCTTAAAATAGCCAAAAGAGACTCCATTTTTTGAAAAGTTGTGGAATACATGAATATATCAAAGCCACAAATGGGAGATGAAAATTCATTTTTTGAAGGATGATGATAATAGTAGACCACTGCACAGTGTCAAATGCTTTTTGAATATCTAACTTAAGAGAGCATCTTGGAGAGATGGTTTTCCTTCCATAGCCTTTCATTAGCTCATGTGTGAGAATGATGTTATCAAAGATGCCCCTACTAGGAAGAAAAGCATTTTGATTCTTGGAAATGATTAAGTTTATGGCATTTTTCATTCTAGAGGCTAAGATTTTAGCAATACATTTATAGATTCCGTTGCAACTTGCTATAGGTCTAAACTGAACAACATTTTTTGGGGAATCAACCTTTGGAACAAGTGTTGACTTTGTTGAATTTATGCCTTTGGACATGTTATTGCTTTTGAAAAAAAATTAACACCAGTAGTTAAATCATGTTTGATAATTTCCCAAGCATGTTTGAAAAAATGAACATTATACCCATCAGGACCAGCTGAACTATTTGAATTCATAGAGAATATGGCATCTTTAATTTCATCAGAGGTGATTTCATCAATACACTTAAGCTTTTGAGTATTTGTAATACATGCCATAGGAACATTCAAGAGCTTGTCCATATCCGGTTGAAGGGTGGAAGGAGTGGAAAGGATGGAAGTAAAGTGATCTAATAGGGCATTATTTATGTCTGAAGAGGAGTAGCACATTGAACCATTTGAGTCTTTCAGAGCATGAAGTTTCCTATAAGCATTCTTGATTTTGAGAGAATTATGAAAAACAGCAATATTTTTATCACTTAGAGTTTCCCAAATGTCCTTGTATTTTTGCTTCATCATATTATGTTCAGAGATCAGAGACTGTTCTAGTTCTTTTAATAGATTATTTGCTTTAATTACAAGCTGACCATTAAGAGGGGAGTTGATCATGTCATGTTGACAAGCCAATAGGATAGATCTAACAGTAGTTGATAATTTAGCACCATTTCCAAATTTTTCAGTAAACTAAGCTTTTAAAGCCCTTTTCAATTCAAGAAGTTTACCCTGCAAAACAAACATAGGATTACCATAAATTTTAGTGTTCCATGTAGAAATCAGTATATCAAAGTATTCTAAATGCTTAGTCCACTGATTAAAAAATGTAAAAGGAGGAGAACTTTTAATAGTATCCAGACCCTAAGTGATAAGGAGAGGTGAGTGATCAGAAAGGAAGGGAGGAGGAATATGTATGAAGAGAGAAGGCCAAATGGATATAGCAGCCATGTTATAGAAAGTTCTATCAAGGTTGCATAGCGTTAATTTTCCAGACCTACTACAATTATCCCACGAGAAAGCAGATCCAATTGAAAGGGTAAGGAAGAGATATGCATTGATTATGGAATTATTAAGAGGTGAAGTGTCTCTAAGAGATAGAAGAGTGCCTCCAAACTTGTCAGATTGGTGGAGCATACAATTCCAGTCACCTAGACAAATCCATGGCATAGAAGGGGATTGGAGTGTAGGAATTAAGTCAAGTATCTGTTGTTTAGCTAATGAGGAGTGTTCAGCATAAACATTGTGATGTGCACGTAAATGTGCATATATTTACATCCATATTTTATCTCTTTTTATTTAAACAAACATCATATTTGGGCATTTGTACATGTTAAAACCAAAATTCAATTATTTTCAAACCATCATATTTTCATCTTCATTCAGGGGCAAAATGGTCATTTTTGTGCATGTGTAAATTTGAGAATTTTTACTTGGACATTTTTGATGATTTTTATAGGAATTTGGATGCCTATGGAAGAGGCTTATATGAAGATACATGTATGCACAAATGAATACAAAGGAAAGAAGAGGGAAATAATTAAAAGTGAAGATCATGGAGGACCCCACCTACCCACCTACCTTAATGTACAAATTAGAGGCTAATGAACATGCTTATGGAATTAATGGCTTCATGTACACTTAAATGATGATTAGTAGAAGCTAATGATTACTTGGCCTCCACACTTCCTAAGGGGTATTTTGGGAAGCCCCCTAAAAATAGAATTAGGGTTTTATGCATGTATAAATAGCCCTCTTATGTACATGTAAAGGATCTTCTACCTTTCATATTAGTTAGGAAATGAAAAACGCTAGTTGTAATGGCAATATTGAATGAAATAAAAATGGATTTATAGCCTCTTTCTCTTCTCTTTTCTACTTGTTGTTGTTTACTTTTATGCTCAATTTTCTTCTTATGCTCTCCTTCTTTTTATGTTCATAGTTTAGATTTACATTTATGCACTAGTTTAGTTCATTTCCTTTTTGTAGTTAACCTTCTCTTTCTTGTTTATTCTCTACTTTATTTCATTTTCAATGTTGAAACTTACATGTGTTGATTTGATAACACAAATGAGTAGCTAAACCCCTTCAATTTAGGGGTAATGAAGCTCTCAAATATTATGTAATTTCAACATTTGTTATGATTTATAATCTCTTTGTTTGTGCTTTATGAAAGTGAATTTTGATGCAAGTTTATACAAGTGGGTTTGATAGCTTATATTGCTTTTGCAAATGAGCTATTCTTATTCAACATAAACACAATTTGCATCATCATTTGCTAATCCATTTTTGATTGTGAAATTAAAGTAAAAATGAAATTTGATGATCTATATTACTAGTTACAATAGTAAATAGATCATACTTAAAATAGCTTTTGCTTTGGCTTCATTTTCATGAGAATTATAAGTGGTTTATTTGTTGTATTATAGTTTGATGGTTTGAGTTATGTTAATTAATAACATAAACAAACCATAGTTATGATAAATACAACAATATTTCACTTAATATCAACAGCTAGAGATCACAAATTGTTTGTTTGTTGATTTACAAAAATATGAGAGTGGATTTGCCTCTAAATTGTTCACTAGTTCAATAGTTTTTAAATCAAATTTTAATTTTAGTTTTAGCTTCATTTTATTTCTAGTTAACAATTTCTCCTACATTTGGTCTAATTTGATTGAATAGATTTTTAAACTCTAACAATTCCCTACGGATCGACCCGTATTCGCCACGTACTACAAAGTGTATGTTGTGCGCTTGCGGTTTATTTTAATTTAAAATTTTTTAGCAAATTTCTAAACCGATATAAATTTTGTCGATTAACAAGTTTTTGGTGCCGTTACCGGGGAATAGTTTTTGATTTTATTTCTCTATTCTTCGAATTAGTTAGTTTGATTTTTGTGTGTTTTTGTTTTGTGTGTGTGAGCATTTAAAAAAAAAAAAAAATTGTGTGTGTTGTTGTTTGATTTTAGCTTTCAATTTGTTGTGTGCTTGTTGTTCTCTTTTCATTTTGCATTTGCATCTCTTCATTTAAAAAAAAAGAATCACAATTTCAAAACAAATTTTTCTTTATTATTTTCCATTTCAATTACATTTGCATTCAAATTTCTACATTTATAATTCACTATTGCATTGAGTATTTTACATTCACTGTTGCATTGTATACATTCACTGTTTTTCCTCTGACATTTGCATATACATTTGTTACATTACTATATAGTCACATTCCACAGCCTCTTCAGCTCTGGCCAAAACTCCTCTCATCAAACTCTGTCATATTGAACTCCTCTGACATGCACAACCATTATCAACTTGAAACCCATACCGCTTCCCATTTCTAATCACCTCACTTCCCTATACCAAACTGTTACACAACTTCATCATCACTATCAAATGCCACCTCACTAACCATGGCCATCAACAACTAGTACATTGCAACTACCTCTGACTTGAACAACAACTCACAGCTACAGCCATTCAAAACTGCAACCTTCAACACTTCACGCCTACATTTCTACAATCAACAATTGACAAACAATATCTGCTGCCTTCCTCCACATACCTTCATTCAACATATCACCATCACCCTGTAAAACTGTTCTATACCTCCTCTAACTGTCACTACACCCATAAACTTGCCACATCACATCACAACTACCCACAAACCACCACAGTTCATCCCCCATACCACTTCCTTAACTCACTGGCTTACAACTACAAGCAAGTCATCCCCCATACCACCATGACCTGCCCCTACTTCATCACAGCATCCTACTGAAGTGCACACCACTACTGTCAACATATACTCCTCCTCACAATCATTACTGCCCACTTCACTCACAAACACTGAATCTCGACCACCACACTAACTTCATCCAGTTCTATCTCATCATTCAACTCTCCACAAACACTGTCATCCCAAAACATACTGTCACAAACCTTCACCCCACAGCCGATTCACGACACTTCATACTTCATATACTTCAAACCATCAACTTCCCTGCAAACATCTACTGCCAAGTTATCCCTCAACCTGAACCAGCAGTCTATGCATCCACCACTGACAGCAAGCAATTGGACCATCTCCAGAATTTGAAACCGCAACAGCAACGAACATCCCAGAATAACCAATCGAACTCGACCACAGTTCGATCACCCTCCTCAAATCCCAAATTTCCACAAACTACATCGCGATTCCAATCCTTACTCCCTCCTCCAAGAGCTACCGCAACTAAAACAATCCTCCAACAAGTCGCAACTTCCACCAATCCACCACTGGTATCGCCAAATCCCCAATCGAACAACCACAAAACAAGCCTCAACTCAAAATCGAACTCCACACTTCGGCCGTACATCATCTCGCTGAACCTCGAATTGATTATGAAACTCTTAATTTGGGAATTGAATTCGAATGACTGGTGAATTAGAGAAACGAAGAGAATAATTCGATTAATTTTTGATTTTGTGATTGAAAACGAGTCAATTGGTTTTGTGTTCTGGTTTGTGTTTGTGAACCAGATTGGGCCGGGTTTCAGCTAAAAAAAAGAGTTTTTTTTCTTTGCTTTCTTACTTTGTTTTGTGTATTGTTTTTCTTACTTTGTTTTCTTTTGTTTCAATTCTCTTTTACATTTAAACAAAAAAAAATATATATCTTTGAATTTGTTTTGTTTAAATTGTTTTAGTTCCAACCTAATTTAAAAAAACAACAAATTTCAATTTATTTTGTTTTCATTTGTTTTTCGTTTGTTTTGTTTGGTTTTTCTTTGATATATTCAAAAAATAAATAAATAAATAAATATATTATATATATATATCTTGTTTTCATTTTCAGGTTGTAGGAAATAAAGGAATTGCTTGCCAATAATTGCTTACTCAGCTACTTAGCTTGCTTAAAAAAAATATTTGCTGCTTAAAAATAAATTGCTAATAATCTGCACGCTCTGGTATCGTGCACTTTTCCCTTATTTTATTTGAATTTCATTGTTGGTTGCTTGCATTTGCATTTATGTAAAAAAAATTCAAAATCCAAAAACAAAAACAACTTCATTTTAGTTGCATTGTAAATTCACGTCTAATTTTTGCTTTGCATTCATCTCATCTTATTTTCTTTTCTAAGGGCAATACCCCAATTCACATAAGGTAAGGGATTTCATCACCCTTTTCTTAGCCCATAAACGCATTTCACCGTAGAATTTGACTAATAATAAAGGTTAGACGTTGGACTTAAGGGTGTCACGAGCTCATCTAGGGCTTAATTGTATCTTCACAATTGTTTTCCTTGAACAATTTTATTTCTTGGTGTCTAGGCTACGGCAGAGTAATAACCAGTTATAAAAATTATGGTGATATGTAAATATTATACTGCTTATTCCTCTGAAGGTACTTAAACCTTCGGTTGCATTGCTACGGTGATTCGTGGTGCACCGATAACTCCTGCCCGTTACCTGGCTGAGAAATATTTTTGTTGATTTAAGACAAAGTGTGATTATACAATTTTGGGTTAGGAGCTACTAAGGATAGAAAACTGTAATTAAGTCCTTTGCATTCATTTAGTTGCATTAGTTCATGCATATTTAAAAAGAAACAAAAATATCAAAAATCCAAAATCCAAAAAAATTGTAAATTTTACTTAACTTAGTTTTTAATCCAAAAATAATATAAAATCTTTTCAAAAAGAAAAAAAAAATTCAAAACAAAACAAAATTCAAACTTCTCTTTTGAAAATAAATTTCAGTTGGTAAATATTTTTCTTCCGTAAAAAAACAAAAACAAAAACAATTTTTCACTTCGTTTTTCAAATATTCTTTCATTCACTAAACTCAATTCTAACTTCTTTCTCTCGACTTTCACTTGTGCATGAGTACTTGGACTCGTGACACAACAACAAATCGTTGGACTCGCGACTCAAGAACTAATCATTTAACTCGAACAGACGATTCTCCCAAAATGGCAAACGAAAACACACCTCGAACTCTTATGGATAGAATCTTTCCCAATAGAGTTTCTATTCCATCTTGCATCACGTTACCCGCCCCTACGGGTAACCATTTCGAAGTTCACTCGAACCATATTGCCATGCTTCGGAAATTTGGCAATTTCGAGCACGATGATCCATACATCTTTTTGACGAAATTAGAACAAGTTTGTGCAAACATTAAACTCCAACAACTTTCCGATGATGGAATCAAACTTCGATTAATCCCATTCACTCTTACGGATTACGTTGAAAAATGGTTGTACAGCTTACCATGAAACTCGATAAAACCGTGGGAAGAATTTGTAAAAGCTTTCTTAAAAAATTTCTACCCTTTGGAAAAAACGAGTAGAATCCGAAACGAAATTGTAAATTTTCATCAATTCAAGGGGGAACCATTTGGAAAATATTTTGAAAGATTCAAAGAGCTTTTGATAAAATGTCCACACCATAACTTCGAAAAATGGACGATTTGCCAAATTTTATACGATGGACTCGAAAACAGCTCATGAACCATGCTAGAATCAATGTGCCAAGGCAACTTTCTTGCCCAACATCATGACGATGCTTGGCAATTTCTTGAAAACCTCGCCAAAAAATCATCCCAAAGGGAACGTTCGAACGAAAAATCAATTTACTAACGATCGAGTGCAAACTCGATAGGATCTTCTTTTGCGTTGAAAGCTAAGATCGACGCAATGATTAAAAAATTCGATAGTGTTTTCACATCGAATCAAATGAACCAAGCTTCCCAACCGATGTGTTATAAATGCAACGATCCTAATCATATAGCCGATCAATGTCCCAATTCTGTCGAACAAATCAATGCTTTCAATAAAGCCAAAAACGACCCATTTTCTCCAACGTACAACCTTGGTTGGAGAAATCATCCGAATTTTGCGTGGAACCAAAACAATTCCACCACGAATTCGATTCGTCCCAATTTTCAAGCATTCCCGAATAATGCTTCGAATCATCCCTTTCAGCCTAACAATTTTCAACCAAACTTTGCGGGTCCGTCTCATAATCAACCGCAACAATCAAATTTTCAACCGAATTCTGCTTATCCTCCCTAAGACGATAAACGTTTAACTTCACTTGAAACTCTTGAAACGTTGGCTAAAGAAACTACTCAAAGCCTTCAATCAAATAGCAATTTGCAAAATTTATCGACTTCATATATGAAAAACACAAACCAATCAATTGCAAAACTCGAAATGCAAATGAGTCAATTAGCCACGTCTGTGAGCAAACGTGAACGAGGAAAATTCCCAAGCCAACCCATTTCAAATCCCAGAAATCAAAACGCAAATCAAGCCCATGTTGTTCAAGATAGCAACGTCACCCAATTAAATGCTATCACAACTCTCCGTTCCGGTACACAAATCGATAATCAAGTTGTTAATCCAAATGATTTACCGGAAACTTCTCTCGACACTTCTAAAACAACGAACGAATCTGAACAGAACGTGGAGCCAAACGTTGAATCGAATGCCAATCAAAATTCCTCTTCTTCTACTCGAGTAGACCCACCTACCGAGTATCGTGTTCCATTTCCACATCGTCTTCGACCCAAGAAACACTCGGACCAAATGGAAAAGATGTTTGAAATTTTTAAACAAGTCAAAGTTAACATTCCGCTTCTTGACATCATTCCGCAAGTCCCAACGTACGCAAAATTCCTTAAGGACTTGTGTACCCAAAAGCGACACACTCAAGTGCCCAAAAAAGTCTTCTTAGCCGCCAGTTTGAGTGAAGTCTTGTCCCAATCCATGCCCGTAAAATACAAAGATCCTTCCTGCCCTACGATTTCGTGTACAATTAGAGGCAAGACGATTAACAAATGCTTGATAGACTTAGGCGCGAGTGTCAATTTGATTCCATATTACATGTACGAACAATTAGGCTTAGGTGAGCTCAAACCCACAAAGGTTACGCTTCAATTCGCTGACCGTTCCATTAAGAAGCCCATGGGAGAAATCGAGGACGTGCTCATTCGAGTAGGGCAATTCATATTCCCCGTTGACTTTATCGTTCTCGAAACACAACCCGTGACAAATCCTTCGAGTCAAATTCCTTTGATTTTAGGACGACCCTTCTTAGCCACCTCAAATGCCTTAATCAATTGTCGTAACGGTTCGATGAAAATCTCTTTTGGAAACATGACTTTGGATCTTAACATTTTCAATCTTAAAAGCCAATCAAATGAATCTCGCGACGAAACGTTGGAAGTTAGTGCCATTCACGAAAATTTTGAAAACGAGACACTTGATCTTAACGACGAACACGAAGTTGAATATGAAAAATTGTTTCACGAAATTCCCAATGAGATTGAATACACTCTTCGTTTTGAATCGCTTCCAGTTGAGTCCGAATCTCAACCCAGCTCTTTGATAAAAAAAACTCCCGAAGTTGGACCTCAAACCACTTCCCGATCACCTTAAGTACGCATACTTAGGTGAAAACAAAACTTGTCCTATCATAATTTCTAACGATCTTTCACTTGACCAAGAAGCTTCTCTTCTCTCTATTCTTTCGAAAAACAAGGAAGCGATGGGATGGTCGATCTTCGATATAAAGGGAATTAGTCCCGCTCTTGTCCAACATCGCATCCATTTAATCGACGATGCCAAGCATGTTCGTGACGCGCAATGAAGGCTTAATCCAAAAATGAAAGATGCGGTGCGTGATGAAATTCTTAAACTTCTCGACAACGGAATCATTTACCCAATCTCTGATAGTTCATGGGTTAACCCAATTCACTTTGTACCGAAAAAGTCTGGGCTAACTGTTGTCAAGAACGATTCAAACAAACTTATTCCAACTTGGACTCAAACGGGTTGGCGTGTTTGCATTGACTATCGAAAACTAAATGCCGCAACACGAAAAGTTCACTTCCCTCTTCCTTTCATTGACCAAATGCTCGAACGTTTAGCCGGCCACGTATTCTACTGCTTCCTTGATGGTTATTCCGGCTATAAACAAATTCCCATCGCTCCCGAAGATCAAGAGAAAACGACTTTCATGTGTCCATTCGGTACCTTTGCTTATCGACGTATGCCATTTGGACTTTGTAACGCTCCTGCTACTTTCCAACAATGCATGGTTGGAATCTTTTCCGACACGATTGAAGCTTTCTAGAAGTTTTTATGGACGATTTCTCAATCTTTGGCAATTCTTTTTCCCAATGTTTACATCATCTCGAATTGGTTTTAAATCGATGTAAAGAAAAACATTTGACTTTGAATTGGGAAAAATGCCACTTTATGGTCAAACAAGGCATAGTCCTTGGACATATCATCTCAAATAAAGGCATTGAGGTAGATAAAGCGAAAATCGACGTAATTGCAAACCTACCCATTCCCAAAACTGTTAAGGACATTCGATCGTTTCTTGGACACACTGGCTTTTACCGATGCTTTGTGAAATACTTTAGTAAAATCGCTCGTCCTTTGACAACTCTCCTCGGAAAAGACGTTCCTTTCGATTTTAACTCTGATTGTATCTCTTCTTTCGAATGTCTTAAGAAGGAACTCATTTCTGCTCCAATCATTTGCGCACCCAATTGGGATCTTCCTTTCAAAATAATGTGTGACGCTTCTAATTTTGCGGTTGGTGCTGTCTTAGGACAACGCATTAACAAGATCCTTCACATCATTTACTACGCAAGTATGACTTTGAACGACGCTCAACTCAACTACACAACAACTGAAAAAGAACTTCTAGCTGTCGTTTTTGCTCTTGAAAAATTCCAACCATACTTGATAAGTTTACACATTACTGTGTACACGGACCACTCTGCGCTTCGATATCTCTTCGCTAAAAAGGATGCTAAATCCCGTTTGATTCGTTGGATCCTTTTACTTCAAGAGTTTGATTTTACAATCAAGGACAAAAAAAGATCCAATAATGTCATAGCCGATCACTTGTCTTGTCTTCCGAACGCACCATCTTCTTTGCCAATCAATGAAAACTTCCTCGATGAACAACTTCTTTCAATTTCTATCGACCTATGGTACGCTGATATAGTGAACTACTTAGTCACTAAAGAAACTCCATCATCTTGGTCCAAACATGACAAATGCAAATTCATGTCCCAAGTGAAATATTTCTATTGGGATGATCCATACTTGTTCAAATATTGTCCCAACCAAATCATCCGACGTTGCATTCCGGATAATGAGATCAGGAGTGTTCTTTCGTTTTGTCATGATCAAGCATGCGGTGGACATTTTGGTCCTCGAAAAACTACGGAAAAAGTGCTTCAGTGTGGTTTCTATTGACCTTCTCTTTTCAAAGACTCATTTGAATTTTGTAAAACTTGTGATCGATGTCAAATGCTTGGACGAATTTCTCGACGAGATATGATGCCTCTAAACCCCATTCTTATGATCGAAATCTTTGATGTTTGGGGTATCGACTTTATGGGACCTTTTCCCAATTCTTTTGGAAACTTGTATATCCTACTTGCTGTCAATTACGTTTCAAAATGGGTCTAAGCCGTTCCTTGCAAAACCAACGACCATAGAATTGTTGTGAAATTTCTCAAAGAAAACATCTTTTCGAGGTTCGGCACACCTCGTACAATAATCAGTGATAACGGAACCCATTTTTGCAACCGTTCTTTTGAAACTTTAATGAAAAAATACTCAATAACCCACAAGTTATCCACTCCATATCATCCTCAGACTTGTGGCTAAGTTGAAGTTTCAAAGTGACAAATAAAACAAATCTTGGAGAAAACCGTCAATAAAATCGAAAAGATTGGTCTCAGAAATTGACCGACGCGCTTTGGGCTTACTGTACTGCTTTTAAAACTAACCTTGGGATGTCCCCAGTTCTTTTAGTTTACAGTAAAGCCTGCCATTTACCCATTGAAATCGAACACAAAGCGCTGTGGGCAATTAAGAACTTAAACTTTGATCTTGAGAAAGGTGGCGAAAACCGAAAACTACAACTCAACGAACCATAAGAACTTAGGAATGACGCGTATGAAAATGAGAAAATTTACAAAGAAAAAACCAAAGTTTTTCATGACAAGTCAATCCTAAGGAAAACATTTTCGCCTAACCAAAAGGTTCTTTTATATGACTCAAGACTTCATTTATTCCCTGGGAAACTTAAATCGAGATGGACCAGACCATTTGTGGTACAAACTGTTTTTCCACATGGTGCCGTAGAAATAGAAAACCGCAGGGATGGATCGGTTTTCAAAGTCAATGGTCATCGTCTGAAAACTTTCTTGGAATTGCCAAATAACCAAGAGGAGGAGCTCATGATCCTTCATGAGCCAAGCTACGTCTGGTAAGAATGTTAACCCTCTTTTGTAAATATGTACATAGTTTTCCCCGTTACACTCATTATATCATGCATTGACTGTGGGGACACAATCAAAATTAAGTGTGGGGGGGGGGAGTCTCATTTTCATAGTTTCATGGCATTTTTGAATTTTCATTTTTCTTTAAAAAAAATCTCAAAATTTCAAAATCTCAAAAACATTTTCTTTTTAGCATTTTGATTTATTTTTGAAGAAACACTATGGGATAAGTATAAGTTTTGGTTAATAAATTGAAATTTTTGAAAATTTATTTGTCTTTTACAAAAATAAAAATGAAGTTTGATTACAAATAACAATGGTTTAACTAGTATATAGGAAGGTTCATATGTGTTAATTATGAAGTATGTTCTGATTGAAAATCTTTGTTTAAAATAAGGGTAAATTTAAAGTAAAGGATATAACATTTTTACCTTCTAAGTTAAATGGTGCTAAGACGATTTTGCAAAACTCTCTCTTTCTAAAAATAAAAAAAACAAAAAAAACATTTGTATATATGTATATATATTTTTAACACCTAGAGTCATCTGTTCACACTCGTGTGTTCACTCGCCATGCTCTGTACCCTTCTCATGTAAGCTCGAAAGGCAGTGCACGATCGGTATATCTGGCCTCCGTTTATCTGAGTTAGGTGTAAATAGATAAAAATTATTTTTAATAATGCCTACATTCGATAAGTGTTCGCACTTGTATGTTCACTCGCCACGCTCTGTATTCCCCTCACATCAGTCCGCAAGGCAGTGCACGGGTAATATATCTGGCCTCACTTTACCTGAGTTAGGCATATGTAAATATTGTTAATATCAATAAAATTTTCAAATAAGAGAGAGTAAGCAATTGAAATCCGAGCACTATTTTTACTTATTAGATTTAACTTGTTATTGAAAAGAAATGAAAATACCACTTTGATAAACTTTGAAAATCAACTAAAGATCCATTTCATAGTTACACTTTGTGATCAACCGAAACAACGAGTTAAACTATGTGCTATGATAAACTTGATTTTTTTTGGAAATTTTGACAAGTAAATGACTTAAATTTTTCAAAGCAATAACCAAAACCTATATTTAACTTATGAGTGTCGAATTGAAAGTGAATCCGTCATTTGTAAATATTTTCAAAAACTTGCATTCATCCCATTGTAAATAAATCTTGCATTTTGTAAATATTTTCACTTTTCATTTGGATTTTGAGGGTAGTATCTGCTGAAAACCCTCACGAGACAACATTTGTCCTACCGGGGACACCTAGAGGTTTAACGGCTTGTTGCATACGCTCAATGCAATCGTGCTCCCTACAGAAACGGATTTATCTTAGTTTTCCTTTATTCGAGTACGAATAAAAAGATAAGTGTGGGGGTATTTGATGTGCACGTAAATGTGCATATATTTACATCCATATTTTATCTCTTTTTATTTAAATAAACATCATATTTGGGCATTTGTACATGTTAAAACCAAAATTCAATTATTTTCAAACCATCATATTTTCATCTTCATTCAGGGGCAAAATGGTTATTTTTGTGCATGTGTAAATTTGAGAATTTTTACTTGGACATTTTTGATGATTTTTATAGGAATTTGGATGCATATGGAAGAGGCTTATATGAAGATACATGCATGCACAAATGAATACAAAGGAAAGAAGAGGGAAATAATTCAAAGTGAAGATCATGGAGGACTCCACATACCCACCTACCTTAATGTACAAATTAGAGGCTAATGAACATGCTTATGAAATTAATGGCTTCATGTACACTTAAATGATGATTAGTAGAAGTTAATGATTAATTGGCCTCCACACTTGCTAAGGGGTATTTTGGGAAGCCCCCTAAAAATAAAATTAGGGTTTTATGCATGTATAAATAGCCCTCTTATATACATGTAAAGGATCTTCTACCTTTCATATTAGTTAGGAAATGAAAAACACTAGTTGTAATGGCAATGTTGAATGAAATAAAAATGGCTTTCTAGCCTCTTTCTCTTTTCTTTTCTACTTGTTGTTGTTTACTTTTATGCTCATTTTTCTTCTTATGCTCTCCTTCTTTGTATGTTCATAGGTTAGATTTACATTTATGCACTAGTTTAGTTCATTTCCTTTTTGTAGTTATTCTTCTCTTTCTTGTTTATTCTCTACTTTATTTCATTTTCATTGTTGAAACTTACATGTGTTGATTTGATAACACAAATGAGTAGCTAAACCCCTTCAATTTAGGGGTAATGAAGCTCTCAAATATTATGTAATTTCAACATTTGTTATGATTTATGATCTCTTTGTTTGTGCTTTATGAAAGTGAATTTTGATGCAAGTTTATACATGTGGGTTTGATAGCTTATATTGCTTATGCAAATGAGCTATTCTTATTAAACATAAACACAATTTGCGTCATCATTTGCTAATCCATTTTTGATTGTGAAATTAAAGTAAAAATGAAATTTGATGATCTATATTACTAGTTACAATAGTAAATAGATCATACTTAAAATAGCTTTTGCTTTGGCTTCATTTTCATGAGAATTATTAGTGGTTTATTTATTGTATTATAGTTTGATGGTTTGAGTTATGTTAATTAATAACATAAACAAACCATACTTATGATAAATACAACAATATTTCACTTAGTATCAAAAGCTAGAGATCATAAATTGTTTATTTGTTGATTTACAAAAATATGAGAGTGGATTTGCCTCTAAATTTTTCTCTAGTTCAATAGTTTTTAAATCAAATTTTAATTCTAGTTTTAGCTTCATTTTATTTCTAGTTAACAATTTCTCCTACATTTGGTCTAATTTGATTGAATAGATTTTTAAACTCTAACAATTCCCTACGGATCGACCCGTATTCGCCACGTACTACAAAGTGTACGCCGTGCGCTTGTGGTTTATTTTAATTTGAATTTTTTCGGAAAATTTCTAAACCGATAGAAATTTTGTCTATTAACACATTGGTAATCAGAAATTCAGAGGTGGAAGGGATATGCAAGATTTTAGAGTGAATAAATTGTTTGTGAAATAAAAGAGGAGAAATGGAAAAAATTTCAGGATTGAAAAGGATAAGAATTCTCCCATATGGAGCTTGAGCTAAGTTATGAATGTATTTCCAAGTGGGAGCAATTATGGTTAAGGCTTGAATTGTGAGAGCATGATTATGTTTTATCTCACAAATACAAATCATTTGCAGTTTATAGGTAGCAATGAGATTTTTTACTTCCAGTTGTTTAGCAATATTGTGAGCACCCCTTATATTCCACATATAAATTTTATCTAACATTGAGATTTTTGAGTTTGTTGGCAGATTGCCTAGTAGCAACACCAATTAAATCTGCGTTTGACTTATCAAGGCTTGGATATTAATCCGATCAATTGAATAATCAATGTCTTTATCAAGGTTACACGTCTTTTCTTTGCTAGCTGATTTGTAAGTGGAAATTTTGAAAGGAGGAGAGAGCAGATTGATTGAAGAAGAAGATAATGAAAGGATAATCAGATATTCAGGAAGTTTTAGATGATTGTAAGTAGATGAAGAAGAGGAGGGAATTGTAGATGAACAAGGATTTGATGGAGAAATGATAGTGTTAGTGATATGCACACCACTGTGCATGTTTGATGGTAAAGTGGTTGAATCAGGTAAAGGCAAAATAGGGGGTTTTGAATATGATTAGGAGTTGAATGAATATTTAACTGCATTGTAGAGTTATTTTGAAGATTTTCAGGTGAATTGTTTGAATTTGAAACATTGATTTGCCCATTGATTGATATGGGAATTGCAATTGCAGAATTTGTAGAGACATGCTCATTTGCAGCATCATTTAATACATCAATGAATTCTCCTTCTTCTAGTGTGGCAAGTACACTAAGTTTATTGGGATTCAAATTGCATGCAATTCCTTCTTGTTGATAGTTTATAACTTTTGAGATATTTTCTTGTTCATTATCCTTTGCAACTTCCACAGCATTAGAAATCTCCATATCTTATTCAATATTTGAAGAGGATTTATAAGTGGTAGTGGATTTATCAAAATCATTGATCGGTGATATTTCTTCATTCATAACCACTTTTTGAGTGCCTTTTGCCACTGTTGAGAACTGGATGACTGAACTTTATTATTTTTGGTTTTCAATGCGGTTGGACCATGGGTTGAGTGATGCATCATCTTGTCAACATTTTTAGGGTTAGTTGAGACCACCAAAAGTCCTTTTTGGAAGTTCAAGGTAGCATTTTGTACATTTGACATCACACAGTCAGAAGTGGCATGGTAAAAAAATCTACATGAGGTACATATCAAAGGTCTTCAAGTATATTCATTATGAGCACACTGACTTTTCTCATCACCCTATAATATCATGTCAGGGAGTTCCTTGTCTAGTCTAACCTCAACCAGACATTTTGCGTACTCGAAACACCTCATCTTCTCTGTATTTTCATCGAAACAGACAAGCGTGCCGATGTGGCAGGCTAACTAATTGATGCTTGGTAATGTCCAAGTTAGAAGAGCAATTTTGTACGTGTGAACCCAAATTGGAATGGTTTTAATCTTTGCTTCAATTGAATCAAAATTAGGGTTCCAGTTCGATATTATCATCATTGGACCCCTAATGAAGATAGGGTCAGAGCTAAGGATCTTAGCTTTATCCTCCTAACATGTAAATTTGAAAAAAAATACTTCCTGCCATCAGATAAGACTTGATAATCCCCCTTGAGTGTCCAGAGCTTGGATAGGTGAGATGTGACCGCCATGTAGTTGACAGTACTACCAATGAAGAAACCTACCAAAAATTCAGACCATATCTTTATACCTTCATCAAGGACTGACATGGGAGGGGACAGCTGTGTGCCATTGTAGTTTAGGTCAAAGTTCACAAGGAGATACTTGCCAGCATTGATTGGTTTAGATTTGAAAAGGCTAGACCGGAGAGGAGTGGAAGAAGAAGAAAGGGAAGATGAAGGAGGTGGAAGAGAAGAAGAGCAGGAGGAGGAGGAACTTGAATAGAAGGTACATATGAAGAAGGAAGGAGCTGACCGAAAGGGTCAAAAGGGATCAGTAGGATGGGAGGTATGGGTGGTACAGAAGGGGATGGTGGAGAAGAGAGAGGATTGGATGGGATGGATTGGCAGGAAAAGTCAACACTATGGGGAGAAGCCATCATTATTTTCATTTTTAAAACAACTTCTATTGCCAAAACAAGCTCCAATAAATCATTTTATTTCCAACCACTTTTATTTATTTATAAATGTACTTCAGTTAAATTCAAAACCCCATAAATATTTTTCCACCGCTTTCAAAAATATATCTAAAACGAGAAAATCTATAAAACTCCAAAAATAGAAATCATAGAGCTAAATTCTCCAAACTCATCAACCAATCATCAATATAAATTTTACTGTTTGGCCCAAATTAAATTAAATCAAATTCCAGCCATTGGTACAATGTACACAGATATAAAATAAACTACACATCAAAATCCAATTAGACGGCATCTCCTTTGCATTTTGGACAATCCAACGTACACAAATCTCAACATCAAATCAAAATCATATCTTACGTCACACAATCAATCCAATATCCCAAACCAATATCTCAACCAAGCAATTCAACCAATAAATTAGGATAAATATATATAATTAGCAAGAGGAAATAAATATAGATGTGAGTATAAAAATCACCGAATCGACGAGCAAAAACCTACTGCCTCCAACTAACTGCAATTTACATCGCAACCAATATTCATCATCACAACCAATTCGCGCTGCCTCTAACTTCATCGCTCTCGCATCAAGCCGCAACTCCTACTTCCAATGGCCACCCACATCTCACTTCTCCAATCTCCATCCACCACCAAACCACATGAACCTATGCTAGAGCTTCGTTGTGACACCCATACGCAAATGCAACCACATGCACCTCATCTTCGACCAACTCACGATGCACAAAGTCGCATTACCACTCCACCTTCATTGCGATACCACCAAGCCGCACTGCCAGCAAAGGCCGCATGTGTCTCCTTGTCTATCTCACCAACGTCGATGCCTTTGCACCTAAAGTCGTATGTGCGATTTGTATTTTTTTAACTTGTCTTATGAGCAGGATTTTGGGAAGCTAAGGCGAAAAAGGAATTGGTTTTTGAATGGAACTGGGGTTGGATTGAAAACAAAATGAAGGAGAGGGGAAAATAGAATGGTCTTGTTTTGGGCTTTTCCTTTTAAATTTTTGTAACACCCCATAAAATTAATAATAAATTAACTAGTAAGAAAAGAATTAATAAAAAAATTAATGATAAGGCTAAAAATGGAAATTTTGTAAATGTAGGAGTTTGGCTATGAAAGTTGTGTCATTGCGTTCGTGGTGATTTTCTAATCAATTTTCGTACATAAAGTTTTGAAAATAGAGCTTAAACGAAAAAGTTATCGATGTTTGAAGTTTTCAGATTCAAATTAATTTAAATGGAATTCAAATTCAAATTGCTAAAGTTCAAAATTCAAAAATTAATGGTAGTTAGACTTGAGGTTATGTGGAATTTTAAATAAAACTTAACGTTAAATATTAATTAAGGAATTAGATAAGTTATCAATGGTAATAAAATAAGCATTCCCAAAATAGCACTACTGTAACGACCCAGAATTTCAGTCATTCGAATTTGGAATATTTGATTGATTTTAAATATTAAAAAGTTAATTTTATAAGTCAAATAACTTAAATTTCAAATATATCGATTTATTTGATAATTGAATTGTTAAATTAAATTTAATAATTGGAATTGTTTCAATAATTGAATCTTGAATTTGATATGAATAAAAATGATTTTGAAAGCTGATTTAAAATTCTATTTGAATAAGAATGAAAATAATAAACTTTTAAATTTGAATAAAAGTGATTAAACAGATTTTAATAATAAATCATTTTAATTTACGTGTGAAAATATCCCGGGACACTGTCTTGGATTTTGACGAAATCAGTGTCATTGGATCCGTAATAGAGAATTATTGTATGTTAATGAATTTCATGGCAGTCGGACGTATCGTTTGGACGTGCAAGTTCGAAACGCGTAAAAATTAATTAAATGAATTTAAATCAACATATAATTCGATTTTGAAAGCTAACTTCTGTATATAATGAAATTAGGTCTCGATGCTAGTTCCATTGTGTTCGTTATATGGGCATTTCATATAGAGCGTCAGACGGCACACCTTGATTGGTATTTGAAAATTTAGCAAGTTAATAGTGTTTCGTAAATTTTCTATAAAAGGACTTGAAGTCCTCACATTTGCAAACCCTAGAACGAAAATAACGCGGCTGCCCATTTTTAACGTCCACTATCCAACAGCCGAGATTTCTCTCGACGATCGAAGCTGTTTGAGGCCTCGACTTCTACATGGAAGTTGTAGCCCTCATCTCCACGAACTCATCCATGTAAGCTGATCGTCGATCGATGGTACACATCGTTAGAAAATTGAGTTGAATGGCATTCGACATTTTGGGTGATTTGGTCGAAACGGCTACGGTTGGGGGAGGCGACACTAGTGGCAGGCGACGCAGAAAGGCAGGGGGTCCTTAGGTGAACTCGCGGGGGTCAGCGGTGGCGCTTGGCGACGTTGTTGTGGCGAAATTGGAACGCGACTTGGGTTGTAAACGATGGGAGGGAATGGTGATTAATGTTAAAAAATTAATTAATTTAAAATTTAAATTATCTCAAACGTTCGTTAATTTGTATCTCGTCCATACGAGGTCGAAATCAAATGCAACAAGTTGCGTTGTAATCCTATTTACGAATACTACGATATAGAGTTGGATTGGATGGATTTGGATCCAGTAGGAATTTATGTTGAAATTGAACGCTTGTTCAATTTTAATTCAAACCAGAATGCTTCAGCGATTAATGGAAATTTGGTGAGTTAAACTCACCTCTCTGGCCCACTTATATTTTATATATGTATGGATATTTTTATTAATTCTATTGGTTGCTTGTTTGTATGATTTACTGTTTATCAATTGGTTTGAATATATTTCCAGCCCTGAAGCGGATGAGACCCTATTACGTTCCCGTGTATGAGCAGATGACCCTTTGTATATGATCCCGCCTCGAAGCGGTTGATTTATATCTTATGATTATATAGTGAATTTGATGCAAGGGGACAGGTTGGAGGGATCCAACAGGATTCCTCACCACTGTTGATTTTTATTTACATATATTTATATATATGTTATGACATATGATTTGTGATGTAGGGGATAGGTTGGAAGGATCTAACAGGATTCCTCACTCTATTGATTTTACTTTTCATATAGTGATATATGATGTGTTAGATGCCATATTTGATGACATTGATGTGATTTCCCTTATTTAGTGCTTTAGCAGTACTAGGCCTTGTTTTTGGTATTTTAAAATACAATAAAGTAATGATTTTGATTTAAAAGGGATTTCAAAATTATTTTGGAAAGTATATATGTTTTAATCATTTGTAATTTATAAAAAGGAAGGAATTTATTTTAAATAAAATAAAAGTATGAATTTTGGTATTCTAAATTAATTGTTTTTGTAAAGTACGTTAAATAGAGATTTTTGAATAGTTATATAAAGGATTTATAAAAGTGATATTTTATAAATAAAGTATTAAATTTATGTATGGTGTTTTATAAATATTAAAAATGGATCTGTATCGATATTTGGTAAATGGATTTATAAATGGATTTTCATAATGAATGAGATTTATAAAGAATGGATTTATAAATAATTTCATAAATAAAGAGATTTTATAAAAAGGAAGTTTTATAAAATAAGAAGGAGATTTATAAACATAGTTTTATAAATATAGAAATGATTTATGTTGAGATTTAAATATGTAGTTAATCGTTTTAAAAGTGGTTTATCTTTTTAAGGAATGTTTTGAAAATAATAATTTCAAATGGAATTTAATGGTTTTAAAAGTGATTTAAAATGTGTTAAGTGACGAAACATAGATTTCAACATTTATTATTGTAATCGACGTTTTTGGGAAAGTGAGGAAGACATGGGCTATAACGTTGTTGTTATAGTAAATGATTTCCGAAGCAAAATGTTTAATATAGTATACGGGATATATATGTATGTATGTATGTATGTATGTATGTATGTACTTACGTACGTACGTATGTATAATTAATCAAATCCCTATACTAGTGTTTTTGGGTGTTTGTAACGATGTTTTCCGCAACATTCGTTTTGACCCAATAAATTGTGTTTTGACCTTCCATTGTGAAATACATGAATTGGTTCTTATGATCGTACTAAAGGCTTGGTGGTATAGGAGGCATTGCTTCTTATACTTGACACCCATTCTGAGGCGTATGAACTCGGGATTTGTACGGTTATATAAAACTATTTATTGTGTCTCCAAAATGGTAGTGTTATTAAATATACTTATACCATTGATCTAAGTATATAGAAATGTTTTCCAAATATCGAATAATTGAAATGGTTTTGAGAATATATCTTTTTAAAGATAATTTGAAGTAAATATTTGGAAAGTTATTTAATTAATAAAGGATTAATTTAATGGGCCTAGTGACTGCTTGTGTGCTAGATTTTATTTGTTGCTTTGATAGTTAAATAACCGACTAACAAACTTGGCCATTTTTGGTTCCTTGACTTGATGTGGGAACTGACTGGTCATGCACTTAGCACGAAACCAACTATGTTGGCTTGATTATCATTTGGGTTAAGAATGATGATTCGAGTAGTGCGGAGTGACTATGGTACTCCAATCTACCGGGCTTTCTTCTTGGCCGAAGGATAGCAAGTTGAGAGTTGGAAATATGATAAGTCTACGAGACTTGGTTTCCGTATGAGGTCGAGGGCCTCTTATCGTTGTTGGTCCGAAGAGACCGGGATCAAAATTATTCGAAAACCACTTCGGACCAATGTAGGTGTTCGAAAGTGTAGGGTTATGATGATGATTTTTGAAGATGGGGATCTTCATGATGCAGGACTACTTGCCATTAGACCCATGATGCATATATATATGGTGATAGTAGTACTTCATTATGAAAATCTTCAATATGCAAGGACTTCTCGCTGCTAATCCTAAGGATGATTCTCAATAGGATATAATAGGAGAGCACCTTCGGTTTTTCCTGTTGCTGGATAAATTGTATGGACGAATGTCTGACATTGCATGTCTAGATCATATTGATTGGTCTCTATATACGTATCACCTGTTTAGTAGCGAAGAAGGCAACTTCTCTTAGCTTAACACCCTTTTCTGAGACATACAAGCTTAGGAGTTATACGTTTGTAGAAATCTATTGCGTGATTGTGGAATGGCAATGTGGCATTCAAAGTGGAATGTTTGTTATGTAAAAGGTAATACGTTACCTCTCTGGCCTCATCAACTGGTAGTGGTTAAAATAGGGTTTCTTCAGGGCTATGTGGATCTCTCCTATAAGGGTATGGTCATCACTCTTCTAGATTACTCTCTATATGTCGAGTATGTTGTTTATGTTATGGCCACGGATAGGTCGGTTACGACCGGGGTGATGTCATATTCGATCCTATCCGCCAGATGGGTCTCCGTGTAAGCCAGTTCTGATTCGTAGAGGTTTCGAAGATGCCGATCCTCAGTACATTCCTCTAGAGATGTACTGTACGTAAGGAAGTCCTTTACCTTGCCATTGTATGGAAATCCATTCTCCAATACGTGTCTGCCATTTTAGTTGTAAACCTATTATGCTGGAACGTGAGAGGTAAGCATTTCAGCTAAGATTAATATGTATTTATGATCTAGACACTAGTATAATATCACAAAATTTTATATGATATGTTTTGGTTATCGTAAGGTAAAAACCCGTCGGTATTTATATGCGACGTGGTCTTACGAGATACCTTTGTTTTGATAAAGAAAAGATTTTAATAACATTAAAATTCAGTTGAGATGTGTTTTCTCATGCTAGTTTACCAGACTGATCCGAGCATTTTTTCATTTTAATGCTCGAGTCAGACTGAGTATATGTACAGATTTAGATTTAGATGCTTTGGAGCTTCAGCAGACGAGCTGGAGGTTTACAAGTCGTATTCACGTATATATTTATTTTTCGATGCATTATTTATTTTAATTATCAGCATTTGTAAGGACATGTTGCTAAACCTATCCAAGCTGATGATTAGTGATTTGTTGTTGTACTATGATTGATGTATGTATATTATTGTTTCTCTTTTGCAAAGATTATTGATATTATATTATATGTTGTTCCGCTGCGTTGTGGGATTCTGTGTTGTTTGGTTTTCTTTCTCTCTTCTCTATTCTCTTCTTTCTTCTTTCTTTCCCCTAGCTACTCGCCTTTTCGTTCAATTCGAGTTTGGCATGTGAGGTAAAACAGGTTTTGATTTTAAAATTCAAAGTATAATTTGACAAATATGAGAAATCAGTTTTATAACTTTTAAATTTTGAGAATTATTAAGTTATAACAAATTTTTAAATTTGTTGAATATAAATGTTAAGAAAAGTAAATTTGAAATTGAACTTTGAAATGAAATTCAACTTAAGTTAAGTAAAATAAAATGAATTATGAAAAGGAATTTGACTCGAGTAAAGGTAAATGAAGTGAATTAATGAAATGAGTTAAATGGAAAGGAATTTGATTTGAAATGGATATGGACTTAAGTTGTAAAGTGAAAATAAATATGAGAAGTGTTGTACAATAAATTTAAGTAAAATTTAATGGAATGATTCTTAAGTGATATTAGTATCGAAAGAAATATACTAAGTAATAAATGAATGTGGATAAACCAATGTGAAAAATGATTATGAATAAATGAACGTAAATAAAAGAATCTGAATAAAAAAGAATGGGATATAATAAGAAACTAATTGAAATAAATACCTAAGTTGTACGTATATTATTTTATTCGCATAACTGTTTGATCCAGATTCGAATATACGATTTCGAGGTCATTTACACCGGTCCGAGTTAGGATTTTTCGCTTGATTCTTGACGGCGAACGCTGGATACGGATTTTTGATTGATTCTGGGATTCTCTATCATAGTATATGGCTTTGCAAGGAGAATGGCAGTTTCTAATCAGGGAGCCGGATCTGAGTCCACACTAGAGTGGTCGTGTGAATGATACTAGTTCGGAAGTGAAATTATGCGGTCGAACGAGAGATCATGTATTGTAACAACCCGGGATTTGCATTACCAATTAATAAATAAAAGTTAGGATTTTTATTTATTTTAATGAAGCATAAAAGGATTTGGAATAACAAAAATTTATTTGAAAAAGGCTATTTTAATTAAATGGGAAATATGGGATTTAAAATGAGGATAAAATGTTATTTTTGGAAAGTTAAATATTTTAGGAGAGATTTTTAAACGGGTTTGGATAAGAAAAATGAGTTTTATAAACATATATGAACACTTAGACTAAATTTTGGAAATATGTAAATAACTCTCTTCTTATTGGGTTACTAAACCTAGCCCAATAACCCACCCTAAACCTCCTCTATAAATTATCTCAAACTCTCCTAACCTCATTCATTCATCCCTAATCAAAACCCTAATCATTTCCTAAAGCTTCTTAACAAAAATGGCTCTATCTTCATCTCCTTCTAGTTTTAGCTTATGCAAGTCATTCTATACAAAGGTAATGCAAATACCCACCTCAAATCAGTTTTTATATCTTTCTAATTTCTGAAATTTATTTGGTAACACATGTTTTATGTGTTTTTTTATATTATAGCCTCCTAATCATCTTTTGCTAACTTGGGTTGATACTATAGTGGTCTTTGTTGCTTTCTAGAGAGGTATATTGCTAAAAACCTCTTCTAATATGTGTTTAATCATCTTTTGATTTCGGTAATCAGTTAGTAACACATGCTTTATTATGTAGCATGTGAATCATAGCTCTTTGATCATCTTTGCTTTCATTTTGGGGTGTGCACATAAGGTGCTTGTAATATATGCTAGCTGAAATTATAATTAGTTTATTGCTGTTAGTAAATTAGGAATATCTCATTCATCTTAAATCGGAAATAATATTTTCTTGAAGTTCTGAAAAGCTTATTCTATAGCCTATAACTTTTATGTTTTGTGCTTTGCCTAATTTTGAGGTTTGAATGGTCGAAACATGTTTGTTTGTCGCTGACCTGACAACAAACTACAGGGTTGAGAAAATAAAAACCTGAAATTGATTTGGCCATAAGTTACTCGTTTCTTATCCAAATCTAATAATTTTGGATGTTCTGGAAAGCATAGATTTAGTGCTAAAAGTTTCATGTTTTGAGTTTCATGAAATTTTGAAGTTAATTTCGTCAAAACTGTGCATCCTTACCACTGTCCCGAGAGCACAATGACAGTGATATAGAATTTAGATCTGAGAATTGTTTTAGTCATAGAATTTTCATCGCCGATCGGAATTTGACGATCTTGGTCATTCCGGAAATATTAGAAACTAAGCTATAACTTTTATTTTATTCATCTTGTCAGAATTGGAAGTTTACTATGCCAAAATTGTGGTTTTTCATCTCTGGTCTGTTAGTGCATAGCTACATGCCTTAGTCTCTTTGCTCCCATTGTTTTCAGCGTAGAACCCCGACTTTGCGATGCCATACCGGGCTCGTCCTTTGTCGGATCTCATTGTTTTTGGTCTCGTTAAAAATATGAGGTCGAGATCTTCAACCATGCAAAGTTTGGTTTAGATCTGGGTGCATTAGATACTTTGGTTCTATTGCCGAAGTAGCACCCAGAAATTGTTTTACAATAGTGATCATTTTCAGTTATCGTCGGACCAACTTTGAAACATTGTCATTTCTTCGTTTTAAGACGAAACCAAACGATTTATGTTGCATATCAAAGTAGGAGTACTTTTCTACGCTCCTGCAAATTTTTATCAAGATCTGAGTTCATGTGACCCTTCGACCATGTCGTCGAAGTGGGACCTTTGCACTGTTTTGACACAGTAGAGTTTTGTGATTTTTGTTCGACTTTGAGACGACGCCGTTTCTTCGTTTCAAATTGGAATCGAGTAATTCTTTTTGCGTTCTGAAGTAGGAATGTCGGACTACGTTCCTAAAAATTGTCATGCCATTCGGATTCAGTTTGCTGGTCCGAATAATTTTCCGAACTTGGGTTCGCGTCAGTTTTGGACTATTTTCCAACACTTGGAATATTTTCAGTGATTTTCTGGTTTTATCGATTTCTTTGAGATTTGTCTCTGGATTTCATACACGGCCCTTATTAAAAGGTTTTAAAAGGATTTTTCACTCCAAAATGGCTTTCGAAATTATTATATAATATTATTTTTAATTAGTAAACTATTTACTCCATAATAGGAGAGTTTTCAAAAGCCGTTTTAAAGTGTTCTCAAAATCAATTATAAATCCGTTTCGAACCATTATTTTCTATAATAAAAATCTCACACTCACTTTTAGCACGTCGAGCGAAGTGGAAAGGTGCTTAAATGGTTAGGAAATCTCCGGCCTATGGAACCGTGTGTATTTTCTTTCCGGTTAATCCCCGACCTATTCGATTGATCGTTTTGACCTTTGGGTCTAGTTTACCGATGATACGAGGTGGACTTTTTATTGTTTGGAATGTGAGCTTGCTATTGGTTAGTAAACCGTTTAGTGCAAACGTGGGGTATGAGACTCATTGTTAACACTTTACGGGTTCCTCTCCAAGAAGTTTGTGACACATTAGCCTCTGGGAAGCCAGTACTGGACCTCTGGGTCACCACGCCTCTGGGCAACCGTCTATGGACACCTGTTCTATGGAGCAGTTACTTTTTCGGCGTGTGCCTCTAGGCCTTTATCCTTCTGGGAAGGATCTCGCCGTCTCGCGCGTTCCGCATCTGTGCGAGTGATCGATCACAACTCTACAGTACTTGGCAATAACGACTTCGGTCGGTGCACGTGCTATACTTGTATTATCTGATGATTTTTATATCCATTCGAGTACCGCAATTCGGTGTTGGTTCTATGGAACCATACGATGTAAGTGCGATTACCTTGTGGATTCACAATATCTCTGGACACTACTTTTCAGTGTTTGATTTCATTGACTTTTCAGTATATCCCCATTGCCCTTTGGAGCATCGATCTTTGCTTGGGCATTGATTACAAACTCTGGTCACTCTTGGGATTATTGCCTATGGGCAACTTTATATAGCTTTGGCTACGCCGATGATATGAGGCGATTTTATTTATTCAACACTTTGGTGCTGATATTCTCTTTGGAGATTTTTACTGTTGATTGATGATTAGGGACCGTCATTATATTCATGTGGTCCAAAATACTCTTCTCTTAGGAAAAGTATTGTTTTATTTATGTACTGCATTATTATATATCTCAGTTATTACTGATTGTTTAGCTATCCTGACTCGAGTGTTTTCGCTCGGGTCAGACCGAGTTGTTTCAGGTTAGGTCTCTGTACTTAGGTTTTGTGCTTCCGCTTGGACATTATCTGCTATGCTGATAGATAACGCTTTTATTTGTCCACTATTCCGCTACTCTGTTATTATTCAGACTTTGATATGTACATATTTTTGACTCACATGTGTGGGCAGTGGCTTTGTACCCACTTATAGTATTTGGATCTGTATTGACGATGAATCGTTCTGGGATTTTATATCTGTTATGTGATTCTGTTATGTGATGTTTTATCATTTATTACTATGCTTGTTCTGATAGGTCTTTAGCCATTGTAATTTCGTTATGAATATTTATTGAATATGTCGAACCACTTGAAAAAATAATATAGATACCATCCTTTCGACGTATTCAGTAGATAGTTATAGCTTGATTACAAATGGTCGCTTCCACTATACTCTATTCTCCGCTTTAACAGACAGTATTACTCCCGTAATACTCTTTGTTACAGTGGGTCTCAGAGTGGGGAGTTACAGTTTGGTATCAGAGCCAGGTTCAGAATTAAGCATAACAAACACAGAACAGACACGTAGTACAATACGTTATAATACGATCCAAATTGAACATATCCACCTTTAGATAAATAAGTTAGGAATATGTGTAGGAATCTATTATATTCCGTAATATTCCTTAATGAATTATCTATCTTTGAATCGTGCTTAACTAAATCTACCGATCATATGTTTAAAGAGTGTCCCAAGCCTCTTTTCTGCCGCTATTGTAAGAAGGAGGGTCATCATTATTCCACTTGTCCTACTGCACCTCCTAGATCTGGCAATCTTAATGCTGCCAAGCCTCCTAAATCTTCAGCTCAGCTTCGAGGTACGCATCCTTCCGTTCTCGAAGGTTCTATTTTATTTCATGGTAGATCTTGTAGAGTTCTCTTTGATATGGGTGCCTCTCACTCATTCGTATCAAAGGAACTAGTTGATACTTTATCCTTGGATGTTACTTGTATGGTTTCTTCACTAAGGATTGTGAATCCCATTGGTGGATCCACGACCATTAGCTTGCTCTGTGAGAATATAGATATTGATCTTTGTGGCTTTTCTTTCCGTGCAAATCTCCACGTTATGGAGTATTTGGGCTTTGATATGATTCTTGGCATGGATTGGCTCGTTCAGCACGACGCCAAAATTATTTGTTCAGAGCGGATATTATTCATTCATCACCCTGACTCGTCCTCTCCGTTGGCTATTGTTCTTCAAGATGTTGGGCTTTCTGATGTTACTTTATTTTCTCTTAATTCACGAGATGATGAGGTAGACATATCTCGTATTCCAGTTGTTCGGGATTTCCCCGATATCTTCGAGCCAGTATCTAGTTTACCACCGAAGCGAGCTATTGAGTTCCGCATCGATCTCATCCCAGGCTCTCATCCAGTTGGGCGTCCTCCTACGAGAATGTCTATTAAGGAGAATGAGGAACTCAGGAAGCAGTTAGTTGAGCTTGAAGTGAAGCAGTTTATTCGTTCCAGTTCTTCACCATGGGGTGCTGCTGTGGTCTTCGTTAAGAAGGCTAATGGCTCTCTTAGGCTTTGCATTGACTATCGCAAGCTCAATGAGCTGACCATCAGAAATCGCTACCCACTTCCTCGGATTGACGACATGTTTGACCAATTGAGCGGTGCGAAGGTCTTCTCTCAGCTCGACCTTGCCACCGGATTCCATCAGCTACGAGTCGCAAAAGACAACATTCCTCTTACAGCATTTCGCACTCGTTATGGTTCTTTTGAGTGGTTGGTCATGCCGTTCGGCTTGACGAATGCTCCGGCTTTCTTCGTCGATCTCATGAATCGAGTATTCCGGGAATACATCGATAGATTCGTTCTGGTTTTCATCGACGATATTCTTGTTTATTCTAGATCCGAGGCAGAGCATGCTCGTCATCTGCGGATCGTCTTGGATACTCTTTGTCAGCATCAGCTTAGGGCCAAGCTCTCCAAGTGCCATTTCTGGGAGAGCAAGGTCAAGTTCTTGGGTCATATTGTTTCTTCTGAGGGTATTTCTGTTGATCCTGTCAAGATTGAAGCTATTCAGAATTGGAAGCAGCTTGAGAATGTTCATGATATTCGCAGCTTCCTTGGTCTGGCGGGTTATTACCGTCGATTTATCAAGGATTTCTCTCGTGTTGCACTTCCTTTCACGACTCTGACTCGTAAGGGGGTTCATTTTATTTGGTCTGATAAGTGTGAAGTTTCTTTTCGGCGATTGAAGGAACTTCTCACTCATGCTCCTATTCTAGTGGTTCTAGAGAGTAACCGTGATCTTCCTGTTTACACCGATGCTTGTGGTAGCGGGCTCGGTGCTGTGCTTATGCAGAAGGATCGGGTAGTTGCTTATGCTTCCAAGCAACTGCGTCCGAATGAGGTTCGCTATCCTACTCATGATCTTGAGTTAGCAGCTATCGTCTTTGCCTTGAAGATGTGGCGTTACTTTCTATTAGGCGAACGCTTCATTCTTTACACCGATCATAAGTCGCTGAAGTATCTATTCAGTCAGAGGGATCTCAATATGAGGTAGCAGCGATGGATTGAGTTTCTCGCCTCATATGATTTAGATATTCAGTATACCCCTGGCATGGGTAATCGTGTTGTAGATGCGCTCAGTCGCAAGCACTCGGCGGTAGTTTCTATGATGATTGCCGAGTGTGATATTCTTGAGACCCTATCTTTGTGTGATATTAGAGATCGAGCTCCATCTTCTGATTCTCCGGTCTTATTATTCAGCTTGGAAGCTCGTCCTATCTTATTGGATCGCATTGCCCATGCTCAGCGGCAGGATCCAGACTTATTGCATCTTATTCATCTTCTCGAGTCGGGATCCAGTGATGAGACATTGCTGGATTATTCTCTTGATTTTCATCGGTGTCTTCGTAGGAGGAATCGTATTGTTGTACCATCTGATTTATCACTTAGGCGTGACATTCTGGACGAGTGCCATCGCTCTAAGTACACTATACATCCCGGTTCGAGTAAGATTTATGCCGACATGTGTCGCCTATTTTATTGGGAGGGCATGAAGAGTGATGTTGCAAGTTATGTAAGCCGTTGCATGACTTGTCAACAGATCAAAGCTGAGCATCAGCGTCCATCTGGTCTTCTTCAGCTGCTAGAGATTCCATTGTGGAAATGGGATCAGATATCCATGGATTTTATTGACGGTCTGCCTCGATCGAGGTTAGGCCATACTTCTATTTGGGTCATCGTCGATCGCTTGACCAAATCAGCTCGTTTCATTCCTATTAAGTCCACTCGAACTGCTCCTCAGCTTGCCAAGCTATATGTGAAGGAAGTCGTTCGACTTCATGGTATTCCTAGCTCTATCGTCTGTGATCGAGACACTATCTTTACTAGTCACTTCTAGAAGTGCCTACAGTCAGCTTTGGGCTCAAAGCTGAATTTCTCGACTGCTTATCATCCTCAGACCGACGGTCAGACGAAGAGGGTGAATCGTGTTTTAGAGGATCTTTTGCGCTGTTGTATTCTGGATTTCGGAGGTAGTTAGGAGGATCACTTACCGCTTGTAGAGTTCTCCTATAACAACAGCTTTCAGTCTAGTATTTGCATGGCTCCTTTCGAGGCTCTTTACGAAAGGCCATGTCGTTCTTATTCGTGTTGGTTAGAATCTGGCGAGAAGTTCCTTCTTGGTCCAGATTCAGTTCGGGAATCTTCTAAGAAGATTATTCTTATTCGTCAGAGAATGAAAGAGGCGCAGAACCGTCAGAAATCCTACGCGGACAACCGTAGGAACTCTTGAGTTCTCCATTGGTGATCATGTCTTTATTCGGATATCTCCTATGAAAGGGGTTGTGCGTTTCGGCTCTACAGGGAAGTTGACTCCTCGCTATGTTGGACCATTTCCTATTACGGAACGCATTGGCCCCGTGGCTTATCGTGTGGCTCTACCTGCTCACTTCTCTGGAATGCACGACGTGTTCCATGTTTCCCAGCTTCGCTTGTGTGTCCGCGACCCTGATTCTATCATTGAGCCGCATGTTGTGCCTTATTTAGAGATCTTACCTGATTTATCTTTGGAGCAGCAACCTCTTCGTGTGCTTGATTCGGAGGTTAGACGCCTTCGCAACAAAGAGGTTCCACTCGTGAAGATTCAATGGTCACCGGATCCTAAGGACTGCACTTAGGAGACCAGAGAATCTATCGAATGCTCTTATCCTGGCTTTCTACCATCTTCTTCTACGGGTGAGAATTCTCTATTTTATCTTTATCACTTCTTTTGGGGATGTGACGTTATAGACGACATCTATCTTAAGGAATTACGGGGACGCAATTTTCTTAAGGGGGGGAGTCTGTAACAACTCGGGATTTGCATTACCAATTAATAAATAAAAGTTAGGATTTTTATTTATTTTAATGAAGCATAAAAGGATTTGGAATAACAAAAATTTATTTGAAAAAGGCTATTTTAATTAAATGGGAAATATGGGATTTAAAATGAGGATAAAATGTTATTTTTGGAAAGTTAAATATTTTAGGAGAGATTTTTAAACGGGTTTGGATAAGAAAAATGAGTTTTATAAACATATATGAACACTTAGACTAAATTTTGGAAATATGTAAAACTCTCTTCTTATTGGGTTACTAAACCCAGCCCAATAACCCACCCTAAACCTCCTCTATAAATTATCTCAAACTCTCCTAACCTCATTCATTCATCCCTAATCAAAACTCTAATCATTTCATAAAGCTTCTTAACAAAAATGGCATCTATCTTCATCTCCTTCTAGTTTTAGCTTATGCAAGTCATTCTATGCAAAGGTAATGCAAATACCCACATCAAATCAGTTTTTATATCTTTCTAATTTCTGAAATTTATTTGGTAACACATGTTTTATATGTTTTTTTGATCTTATAGCCTCCTAATCATCTTTTGCTAACTTGGGTTGATACTATAGTGGTCTTTGTTGCTTTCTAGAGAGGTATATTGCTAAAAACCACTTCTAATATGTGTTTAATCATCTTTTGATTTCGGTAATCAGTTAGTAACACATGTTTTATTATGTACCATGTGAATCATAGCTCTTTGATCATCTTTGCTTTCATTTTGGGGTGTGCACATAAGGTGCTTGTAATATATGCTAGCTGAAATTATAATTAGTTTATTGTTGTTAGTAAATTAGGCATATATCATTCATCTTACATCGGAATTAAGATTTTCTTGATGTTCTGGAAAGCTTATTCTATAGCCTATAACTTTTATGTTTTGTGCTTTGCCTAATTTTGAGGTTTGAATGGTCGAAATCACGTTTGTTTGTCGCTGACCTAACAACAAACTACAGGGTTGAGAAAATAAAAACCTGAAATTGATTTGGCCATAAGTTACTCGTTTCTTATCCAAATCTAATAATTTTGGATGTTCTAGAAAGCTTAGATTTAGGGCTAAAAGTTTCCTGTTTTGAGTTTCATGAATTTCGAAGTTAATTTCATCAAAACTGTGCATCCTTACCACTGTCCCGAGGGCACACCGACAGTGATATAGAATTTAGATCTGAGAATTGTTTTAGTCATAGAATTTTCATCCCCGATCGGAATTTGACGATCTTGGTCATTCCGAAAAGCTTAGAAACTAAGCTACAACTTTTATTTTATTCATTTTATCAGAATTGGAAGTTTACTATGCCAAAATTGTGGGTTTTCATCTCTGGTCTGTTAGTGCATAGCTACAGGCCTTAGTCTCTTTGCTCCCGTTGTTTTCAGCGCAGAACCCCGACTTTGCGACGCCATACCGGGCTCGTCCTTTGTCGGATCTCATTGTTTTTGGTCTCGTTAAAAATATGAGGTCGAGATCTTCAACCATGCAAAGTTTGGTTTAGATCTGTGTGCATTAGATACTTTGGTTCTATTGCCGAAGTAGCACCCAGAAATTGTTTTACAATAGTGATCATTTTCAGTTATCGTCGGACCAACTTTGAAACATTGTCATTTCTTCGTTTTAAGTCGGAACCGAACGATTCTTCTTGCATATCAAAGTAGGAGTACTTTTCTACGCTCATGCAAATTTTTATCAAGATTTGAGTTCATGTGACCCTTCGACCATGTCGTCGAAGTGGGACCTTTGCACTGTTTTGACACAGTAGAGTTTTGTGATTTTTGTCCGACTTTGAGACGACGCCGTTTCTTCGTTTCAAGTCGGAATCGAGTAATTCTATTTGCGTTCTGAAGTAGGAATGTCGGACTACGTTCCTAAAAATGTTCATGCCATTCGAATTCAGTTTGCTAGTCCGAATAATTTTCCGAACTTGGGTTCGCGTCAGTTTTGGACTATTTTCCAACACTTGGAATATTTTCAGTGATTTTCTGGTTTTATCGATTTCTTTGAGATTTGTCTCTGGATTTCATACACGGCCCTTATTAAAAGGTTTTAAAAGGATTTTTCACTCCAAAATGGCTTTCGAAATTATTATATAATATTATTTTTAATTAGTAAACTATTTACTCCATAATAGGAGAGTTTTCAAAAGCCGTTTTAAAGTGTTCTCAAAATCAATTATAAATCCGTTTCGAACCATTATTTTCTATAATAAAAATCTCACACTCACTTTTAGCACGTAGAGCGAAGTGGAAAGGTGCTTAAATGGTTAGGAAATCTCCGGCCTATGGAACCGTGTGTATTTTCTTTCCGGTTAATCCCCGACCTATTCGATTGATCGTTTTGACCTTTGGGTCTAGTTTACCGATGATACGAGGTGGACTTTTTATTGTTTGGAATGTGAGCTTGCTATTGGTTAGTAAACCGTTTAGTGCGAACGTGGGGTATGGGACTCATTGTTAACACTTTACAGGTTCCTCTCCAAGAAGTTTGTGACACATTAGCCTCTGGGCAACCGGTACTGGACCTCTGGGTCAGCACGCCTCTGGGCAACCGTCTCTGGACACCTGTTCTATGTAGCAGTTACTTTTTTGGCGTGTGCCTCTGGGCCTTTATCCTTCTGGGAAGGATCTCGCCGTCTCGCGCATTCCGCATCTGTGCGAGTGATCGATCACAACTCTACAATACTTGGCAATAACGACTCCGGTCGGTGCACGTGCTATACTTGTATTATCTGATGATTTTTATATCCATTCGAGTACAGCAATTCGGTGTTGGTTCTATGGAACCATACGATGTAAGTGCGATTACCTTGTGGATTCACAGTATCTCTGGACACTGCTTTTCAGTGTTTGATTTCATTGACTTTTCAGTATATCCCCATTGCCCTTTGGAGCATCGATCTTTGCTTGGGCATTGATTACAGACTCTGGTCACTCTTGGGATTATTGCCTATGGGCAACTTTATATAGCTTTGGCTACGCCGATGATATGAGGCGATTTTATTTATTCAACACTTTGGTGCTGATATTCTCTTTGGAGATTTTTACTGTTGATTGATGATTAGGGACCGTCATTATATTCATGTGGTCCAAAATACTCTTCTCTTAGGAAAAGTACTGTTTTATTTATGTACCGCATTATTATATATCTCAATTATTACTGATTGTTTAGCTAGCCTGACCCGAGTGTTTTCGCTTGGGTCAGACCGAGTTGTTTCAGGTTAGGTCTCTATACTTAGCTTCTGTGCTTCCGCTTGGACATTATCTGCTATGCTGATAGATAGCGCTTTTATTTGTCCACTATTCTGCTACTCTGTTATTATTCAGACTTTGATATGTACATATTTGTGACTCACATGTGTAGGCAGTGGCTTTGTACCCACTTATAGTATTTGGATCTGTATTGACGATGTATCATTCTGGGATTTTATATCTGTTATGTGATTCTGTTCTGTGATGTTTTATCATTCATTACTATGCTTGTTCTGATAGGTCTTTAGCCATTGTAATTTCGTTATGAATATTTATTGAATATGTCGAACCACTTGAAAAAAAAATATAGATACCATCCTTTCGACGTATTCAGTAGATAGTTATAGCTTGATTACAAATGGTCGCTTCCACTATACTCTGTTCTCCGCTTTAACAGACGGTATTACTCCCGTAATACTCTTTGTTACAGTGGGTCTCAAAGTGGGGCGTTACAGGTATGGTTTTGCGTACGAATGATATATGTATATCGTACGGGCTTTAATAAATTAAATGTTGGCATTAGAAAATGTAAATTGATATGGTTATGGATTAATTGGATAGATATTGTTGGTTTGATGGTTTCTCTGGTTATATTTGTTACATTTGCATATAGTTATTGTATTAGCACATGGTATATATTGATATTAATTTCTCTATACTTGTTCTCATTGGTTGTTGAGTGATTAGTAGGTGTAGATGGCGTATGCTTCACATTTGGTGCTCACTTTCGCATTATATTGATTGTATATGCTTGCTAATAGAAGAAAAGGTACACATCTCGGATTACATATCGTATTTTTATATTTTTTCTTATGGGATGCCTCATCCTTGAAGATGAGATGTATATTTGTGATTATATATATATATATATTGTAAATTTTTCTGATCGAACCGTGTAAAGGAGACGTTGGTGAAATTTTTCGTAAATTTAAGGCGTTAGAAATTTTTTGAGAATTTTGAAGAAAAAAATTGGTAACTAAAATTTGGTTTTTGTGTTATAACTTTGAATGGTATTAGTTGGAATCTGTGAATAAATTTTAAAGAATTAGGAAATTTTATAATCTATTTCAGCTAATTGGTTTTGAAAAGTTAATGGGATTGTGGCATTATTCTTACTTGCTAATTTCGAGGATGAAATTCATTTAAGGGGGAAGTATATAACAATCTAGAATTTTAGTCATTCAAATTTGGAATATTTGGTTGATTTTAAATATTGAAAAGTTAATTTTATAAGTCAAATAACTTAAATTTCAAATATAGCGATTTATTTGATAATTGATTTGTTAAATTTAATAATTGGAATTGTTTAAATAATTGAATCTTGAATTTAATATGAATAAAAATGATTTCGAAAGCTAATTTAAAATTCTATTTGAATAAGAATGAAGATAGTAAACTTTTAAATTTGAATAAAAGTGATTAAACAGATTTTAGTAATAAATCTTTTTAATTTACATGTGAATATAGCCTTTTGGGACACTATCTCGGATTATAATGAAATTAGTGCCATTGGATCCGTAATAGAGAATTATTGTATGTTAACGAATTTCATGGCGATCGGACGTATCATTTGATCGTGCGAGTTCAGAATGCATAGAAATTAATTAAAGGAATTTAAATTAATTTAATTTAATTTTGAAAGCTAACTTCTGTATGTGATGGAGTTGGGTCCCGATACTAGTTCCATTGTGTTTGGAATATGGGTATTTCATATAGAATGTCAAACGGCATGCCTCGATCGGAATTCAAAAATTTAGCAAGTGAATAGTGTTTCGTAAATTTTTTAAAAGGACTTGAAGTCCTCACATTTGCAAACCTTAGAACGAAAATAACGTGACTGCCATTTTTTACCTTCCACCATCCAACGGCCGAGATTTCTCTCGACGACAGGAGCCATTTGAGGCCTCGACTTCTATATGGAAGTTGTAGCTCTCATCTCCACGAACTCCACATAAGCCGACCATCGACTGGTGGTCCATGGCGACGGCAAATCGAGTCAAACGGCGATCGACGTTTTGGGTGATTTGGTGGAAACGACAGCGATTGGGGAGGTGGCACCAATGGCAAGCGTTGCAGCAGAGGCAGAGGGTCCTTGGGTGAACTCGCGGTGGTCGGCGGTGGCGCTTGGCAAGGTCGGCGTGGCGAAATAGGAACGCGTCATGGGTTGTGAACGTTGGGAGGGAAAGGTGACTAACGTTTAAAATTTGATTAATTTAAGTTAATTAAAATTTTAAATTATCTCAAACGTTCATTAATTCATACCTAGTCCATACGAGGTCAAAATCAAACGCGACAAGTTGTGTTGCGATCGTATTTGTGAATACATCATATAGTGTTGGATTGGATGGATTTGGAGCTAGTAGGAATTTGGGTTAAAATTGAACGCCTATTCAATTTTAATTCAAACTGAAACGCTTCAGCGATTACTGGAAATTCGGTGACTTAAACTCATCTCTCTAGCCTACTTATATTTTATGTAAGTGTGGATATTTTTTATTGTTGCTATTAGTTGCTTGTTTGGATGATTTACCGTTTATCAGTTGGTTTGGATACAATCCCGCCCCTGGAGCGGATGAGACTCTATTACGTTCTCGTGTATGAGCATATGACCCTTTGTATACGATCCCGCCTTGAAGCGGTTGATTTATATTTTATAATTATATAGTGTATGTGATACAGGGGGCGGAAAAGGATTCCTCACCACTGTTGATTTTTATTTACACATATTTATATATATGTTATAACATGTGATTTGTGATGTAGGGGGATAGGTCGGAGGGATCCAACAAGATTCCTCACCCTTTTGATTTTACTTTTCATATATTGTGATATATGATGTGTTAAATGCCATATTTGATGACATTTATTTTATTTCCCTTATTTGGTGCTTTAGTAGCACTTGGCCTTGTTTTTGGTATTTTAAAATACTATAAAATAATGATTTTGATTTAAAAGGGATTTTAAAGTTATTTTGGAAAGTATACGTGTTTTAATAATTTTTAAATTAAAAAAAGAGGGAATTTGTTTTAAATAAAATAAAAGGTATGATTTTTGGTATTCTAAATTAACTGTTTTTATAAAGTATGTAAAATAGAGATTTTTGAATAGTTTATATAAAGGATTTATAAAAGTGATATTTTACAAATAAAGTATTAAATTTATGAACTATGTTTTATAAATATTAAAAATGGATCTGTAATCGATATTTGGTAAATGGATTTATAAATGGATTTTTATAATGAATGAGATTTATAAAGAATGGATTTATAAATAGAATTTTATAAATAAAGAGATTTTATAAAAAAGTAGTTTTATAAAATAAAAAGGAAATTTATAAACATAGTTTTATACATATGGAAATGATTTATGTTAAGACTTAAATATGGAGTTAATTGTTTTAAAAGTGGTTTATCTTTTAAAGGAATGTTTTGAAAACAATAATTTTAAATGGAATTTAATGGTTTTAAAAGTGATTTAAAATGTGTTAAGTGTCGAAAATATAGATTTCAACATTTATTGTATTAATAGACGTTTTCGAAAAAGTAAGGAAGGCATGACCTATAACACTGTTGTTATAGTAAATGATTTCCGAAGTGAAATGTTTTATATAGTATACGTTGTTTATATATGTATATATATAATTAATCAAATCCCTATACTAGTGTTTTTACGTTGTCGTAACGATGTTTTACGCAACATTCGTTTTGACCCAATAAATTGTGTTTTGACCTTCCATTGTGAAATACGCAAATTGGTTCTTATGATCGTACTAAAGGCTTGGTAGTATAGGAAGCATTCCTTCTTATACTTAACACCCGTTCTGTGGCATATGAACTCCGGAGTTGTACGGTTATAGAAATCTATTTAGTGTGTCTCCAAAATGGTAGTGTTATTAAATATATTTATACCATTAATATAAGTATATAGAAATGTTTTCCAAATATCGAAGAGTTGAAATGGTTTTGAGAATATGTCATTTTAAAGGTAATTTGAAGTAAATATTTGGAAAGTGATTTAATTAATAAAGGATAATTAAATGGGCCTAGTGACTACTTATGTGCTAGATTTTATTTGTTGCTTTGATAGTTAAATAACCGAACATCAAATTTGGCCATTTTTGGTTCCTTGACTTGATGTGGAAACTGATTAGTCATGCACTTAGCATGAAGCCAACTGTGTAGGCTTGATTGTCGTTTGGGTTAAGAATGATGATTCGAGTAGTGCATAGTGACTATGGTAATCCAATCTACCTAGCTTCCTTCTTGGCTGAAGGACAGCAAGTTGAGAGTTGGAAACGTGCTAAGTCTACAAGACTTGGTTTACGTATGAGGTTGATGGTCCCTTATTGTTGTTGGTTCGGAGAGACTGGGATCGGAATTATCCGAAAACCACTTCGGACCAATGTATGCATCTGAAGTGTAGAGTTATGATAATGATTTTTGAAGACGGAGATCTTCATGATGCAGTGCCACTAGACCTGAGATGCATATTATGTATATGGTGACAGTAGCGCTTTGTTATGAAAATCTTCGATATGCAAGAACTTCTTGCTACTAATCCTATGGATGATTTCCGATAGGATATAGTAGGAGAGTACCTTCGGTGTGTCCTGTTCCTGGACAACTTGTATGGGTGAATGTCCGACGTTGCATATCTAGATCACATCGGTTGATCTTTATAAACGTATCACTTGTTTGGTGGCGGAGAAGGAAACTTCTCTTAGTTTAACACCCTTTTCTGAGACATACGAGCTCAGGAGTTATACATTTGTAGAAATCAGTTGTGTGATTGTGGAATGGCAATGTGGCATTCAAAGTGGAATGTTTGTTATGTAAAAGGTAATACGTTACCTCTCTGGCCTCATCAACCTAGAAAGGTTAAAAAAGGGTTGCTTCAGGGCTATGTGGGTCGCTCCCGTAAGGGTATGGTCATCACCCTTCCAGATTACTTTTTATATGTCGAGTATGTTGTGTATACTATAGCCATAGATAGGTCGGTTACGACCGGGGTGATGCCATATTCGGTCCTATCTACCAGCAAATGGGTCTGCGGGCAGGTCGGTTCTGATTCGCAGAGGTTTCAAAGATGTCGATCATCGGTACATTCCTCTAGAGATATACTATACAGAAGGTAGTCCCTTACCTTGCTATTGTATGGAAATCCATTCTCCAATACGTGCCTGCCATTTCAAATGTGAGATGTAAGCATTTCAGCTATGATTAATATGCATTTGTGATATAGACACTAGTATAGTATCACAGAATTTGATATGAAATTTTTTGGTTATCGTTTGGTAAAATACCGTCTGTATTTATGTGCGACGTGGTCTTACAGGATACCTTTGTTTTGATAAAGAAAAGATTTTAATAACATTAAAATTTAGTTGAGATGTTTTTTCTCACGCTGGTTTAACAAACTGATCCGGGCGTTCTTCCTTTTTAATGCTCGGGTCAGACCGAGTATATGTTCAGATTTAGATTTGGATGCTTTGGAGCTTTAGCAGACGAGCTGGAGGTCTTCAAGTCATATTCATGTATATGTTTATTTTCCGCTGCATTATTTATTTTAATTATTAGCATTTGTGAGGACAGGTTATTATAACTGTCTAGGCTGATGAATAGTGATTTGTTGCTATACTCTGATTGATGTGTGTATATTCCAGTTTCTCTTTTGTAAAGATCATTGATATTATATTATATGTTGTTCCGCTGCAGTGTGAGATTCCGTGTTGTTTGGTTTTCTTTCTCTCTTCTCTTATTTCTTCTTTCTTCTTTCTTCTTTTTTCTTTCTTTCCACTAACTGTTTGCCCTTTCGTTTAATTCGAGTTGGACATGTGTGTTTTATTGTTAGCTCAAATTATGCGGATTTACGGGTCGTTACAACTACCAGTCGACCGCTTGGTAGGAGTGGTCGACCGGTGCTATTGTAGCGGCTAAGGTTAACTTAGACCATGAACGGTCTGGATTTTATTATTTTAAAATGACTTAAATCCGATGGTCCTGGTGCTTTCTATCCACTATAAATAAGAGCCTAGCCCCCTCACTTTTATTCACAAATTATTTTAGGAAATAAGTGAAGCTTTGTCAGTCACTCTCTTCAAAGATTCAAAAAATCCTCTAGGATTTCAAGTAAGAAATTTTAGGTGTTTTTTATTCAAATTTCTAATCCTATTCTCCTCCAACCTATAATTTCTAATTCTGATTCATATACAATTCCCTTGTTGTATATTTCTAAATGAAGAGATCTATAACAGATTGAAGCGGGCGTAAACAAATCCAAAAAAGAAGAGCTAAGGACTTTTTGTAAGTGGAAATCTTAGTTTTTCTTATATTAGTAATTATGTAGTATAACTTGGATTTGATATATGCCTTGGGGAATTTTGTTTACGAAAACGTCACACTAAACCCCAAAATTTCCTTTAAGTGAAATGTTAATTCTTAAATTAGAATCTCAATTATTCTATATAATAATGGTGGAGTTGTGTAGTTATTGCAATTTTAATGTTTTACATTCTATTCCACTTCTTATCTTTCTCCTTGGATCTGATTATGTGTTTTGAAAAGAAATAAATTAGAAAATGGTGTGTAAGGTATGAATTATTTTAGTCATAGTTTGCACTGCCTATTTCCATAATTTAAATAGAAATTCCCTTTTTCAATTTTATACAAAGAAGTTGAATAGAGCGTAAATGGATTCGAATTGTAAATTTTTTTTAATGTGGATTCTTATATTTTAGTAGAAAATAAGTTTAGTAAGGATTTTATTTTTATACAAGTCTTTTTTTGAATTAAGAATATTGAATATATGGTATGTATTTTGATATGGAATTGGACTTGTATAAATTTTAAAGTTTTGACATTTAAACGGTTAGTTTAGGGCATAGTCTTTGCATCCTTAGAAATATTTTAGGCATGTATTTATATACATACATACATACATACATATATATATATATATATATGTATGCATATAAATAACGTATTATTAATAGTGTATTAATTCCATAGTAAATAGACTATTAACTAGTATTAAATCCCCCTTACGAAAGAAACGGTAGTTAAGGATAAATAAGGGTTTTTCTTATAAGGCCTTAATAAGAAATGCGATGAGGTGTGTGATAGTATGTTAAGAGAGTATAGATTATGACTAAGTTATAGGGATGCAAGGTCGGTCAAAAGCACATGGAAGTCTAACCAGCTAATCTGGCTACCAGTAGTGTGACTTTAGGGCTAATATGAGAAATCAACTATAATAAGTACCCAAGGAGGACGCGAGATTAGTCCCAAATTCTATAGAGTAAACATGCCCGGCTAATTTGGCTAACTATACCTATGAATAGTTGGACTAAAGTGAGACGTCACGGTTTGGGTTACGGGTCAAAATACAAAGGACTTGTTTAAAGGTTGAAGGTAATAAGTGGTTGATTGAGGGCACGCCGCCTCCTTATGTAGGAAGTATTAAATGATCAGGGTTAGCTTTAGGCACGGTAGAGGATATCTCAGAGATGGTCTGCTTCGGGTTTGAGGTATTAAGTAGCTATTGCATGGTTTGTCTCTCCCATAAAGAAGTATTAAGTGTCCTGAAGAGATTTCATGCAACGTCGGCTAGATAGTACCGGAGCCGAGTCCGCCTTGGGATAGGTATTAAATGACAGGGACCTGCCTAGAATGAGGTATTAAATGGTTAGAGTCTGCCTAGTTCCTTCTAAAAAAGGTATTAAGTGGCTTAGGTACTATTTCTTAAATTGTTAGGACATTATTGACGATAGATGCATGGGACTGGGAGCGCTCTTTGGCCTACAGCCGAAGATGGGTTATTGGGTTGACAAAGGGTAATAGTTATAGAATTGGACTGGAAAAGCCTTAGGGTTTGTAGTTGGAAAACTTATAGTATAGTTAGGATGTGTAAGGCATACTCTTATTTAAATTATACTACCTAAGTTCTATTATAGAAAGGTTTGAGGTTTTTATTCACCAGACATTATTGTTCTGACTACTTCCTCAGTAAAACATAAGTCAGAGAAGGTGATGTAGATTACGAAGGCGAAGGAGATGAGGGAACTTGTGGCAGTTATCTATTTATCTGCGTATGATGTTTTTGTATTTCTGATGTACGCATTTAAAATTATTGATGTATTTTAAGATATCACACTATGGATACTTAGTGTTGTTATGTGATATCGTGTTGTGAGATGACCCACTTTTCACAAAAAAAATTTTTTTTTAGTGATCATCTATTCAAGAGAACATCCTTTCTCTACTATCCAGGATCTTTCATCCAATATAAAAATATTGTTGTAATCAAATCACCTAACTTACATATAAGAAACCATGTATAAGTGATACTTTGAAGTTTCCTCTTTTTTTTTTTTAATCAGAGTAAAGGAGTTTTGAATGCAGGGAATTTATTTTGGAATTTTCTATATAATTTCTCATGGCAAAATAATTTCCAGAAAGCTTTTCTGTCTTACTAATTTTATTTTTTTTGCAAATTCTAGATGTTATTTTTTTCTAGTTTTAGAGTTAGTTTAGATTTCCATGAATTTAGATCTACTGAACACTTAATTATCCCTTGTGCAAGTGTGTGTATATGTATTCTGTGTGCATGTATGCATCTGTGTTCTGTGTGCATGTGTGTATCTGTGTGATTTCAGGTAACCTATCTTTCCAATATATAAATCCTGGTTTACTGGTTTGCTTTTATTTGTTGCCTTTCTTAGCCAAATAGCTTAGGGTATTTGACTGGTTGAACCCAGGCTTGACAAAGTTGGTCAAGTTAGCCTGAATTTCTCTGCTACTTTACACATATCTCTTACAAATTAATCTGGGTTTCTATCTTACCTTTTCTTTCCATTGATACTTACAACAGATCTCAGGTTACTCCTTTAATTTTCAATTTACAGATCATTTCAGATTATTCTTGTTGTTGCACACTTATGCTAAGCTTTCAGGGAGTTAATACTATAAATTGTATCACTTATAAAACATTCTCAAAAGCAACTCTCAACTTTTAACAGAGATTTCATGAGTAGTTCAATACTTGTAAATAGTAACATTACATCAGTTTCTTCCCAAACAACTTAACTAACATTTCATAACACAAGTTCAATTTAACATCTATTTTAATATCCTTGAGTCTGTAACTATTATATCCAATTCCTTAGCAGCTAATTCATCCAATTCTTGATCAAGAAATTGCCTATTTACCTGCACAATCACCACGAGCTGCCTCATAAAAAGATGAGACACCCAATGGTATACAAACACACAAAGGGTCAGACTAAATTTTCTGGTATGAATAATCTTACTGAAAATTTAAATAACTTTTAAAACAGATAGGGTAAGCAAGGTTTCTCTTGTATACATTCCTCTACCACCTGTGCATATTTATTAATGCATAGCATAGACATACATGATTTAATGGATTATTTCAGAGAGCACAAACATATAATTCTCAACAGAATACTTTAAACCAACCAACATGATTTTCATTTTAATCATTTTCCTTACCTATAATCTTTCGGGCTATCAGGGATTTTCTTTTACCCAAACCTACCTGTGAACTATTCTCAAAATTCAATCTCAAGTATTTTATGATGGACTTTAGCTACTTTCTTTCTATTAAAACACACATTGTCTGGGGCATATTCACTGTTAACCCAGCACACTCAGGCCCCTGGGTATAATCATACCATGTGTGAGCTTGCAATATTTCCCTTGCCAAGCCATACTTTGTAGCCCTAAGATCCAAATTCCTTAGTTACATTACTAAGTGTTTATTTCCTTTTTCCCCCATGTATGCTAATCCCTTCTGCATCTCATAAATTAATCAGAGAAAATAAATAACTCATCCATCATGCATATGTTCAAAGAATAACAGATCATCCTTTCATAATCATAGATTTATTTATACAAGCTAGTTTGATTTCTCAGTGTACATATTATTTAAATCATGGGTTTTGGGGAATCATGCCTATAAATATATGGTCATATATAGTTTGCTTTGATGCATCCATCTGCCTCTGGCTTAATCAAATACTCACAGATTCACAAGATCTGACTAAACCACAAGCTTTTATTCTTATTTGGATTTATTTGTAATCATAGAAGCTCAGCACAAGTATGACATTGCACTTCTATGTTACCATGTTATTCTTGAGACATGAGCAGCAACCACTTTATGCTACAGCCCCATTTATTTTTTTCATTTTTAGACCATAGATTTAAATCATATATCCCTGGGGTTTCCATGAATTAATTTATATGCAGCAGTCACATAAAGAAAGCATCTCATCTCAAAGATAATTCATGACATAATAATTATTCAAACATGAAAGCCATCAATATATTTTCTGGATATATTAACACACAATATTTAAACAGATCATCAACACATCAATATAATAAAATAGGCACAGATTAATTAAAAATATAAAACCATTTAGGCTGCCTCAATATTCAGGACTTAATGCCAATTTTTAGTGAGATTACTCACCTTGATCCTTTTCTTTTGATCTGCTATCTCCTACTTGTCTCTAAGGCCAGTGCTTCTCAGTTTCTTTTTTCTCTTTTGCTAACTGTCTATATCTCTGTATATTTATTTTTAAAGAAAATGGTGACATATCCTATTACCCTTAACCCTCTTTTATACAAGACCTTGGCTGCCTCTAGGGTTTTAAGATTTACCCAATGTCAATTTTACCCTACCACTTATGATCAGCCTCTCTTTCTATTTTTAAGAGCAAATTGGTAAATGGTCACTGGTTCTATTAACAGAAATTTACACTTTATTACCTCAGTCACCATATTTGCATGATATCTCTAAAGCTAAGAAAATTGCTAAAAGTGGATAAAGTATTTTTCAACAACTCATACTATTTTCATGCAATTTCTAATAATTTTCTTTAGCCAGCCTTTGTTTAAAATGCCTGTACACTATCTATATTTCTATCCTTGCCTAAACCTTTATTTTTCCTATTCTAGACTTTGTTTCAAGGATATATTCACAGCTGTAATAATTATGTTATGTTCATGTATCTATAGTTTTCTCTAGCTTACAAATAAATTTCTGCTTCTTTTTTTTTCAGAGAAGCATGTACATATATATAATATTATCTTGCATACATATCAATATTTACCCAATGCATTTATGGTCAACTTATCATATATAGATTTTTCCTAGGCAACCAAAATTTCAAACAAGTATGCTAAATTAAATTATAAAACTTGTTCATAAAATCAGGGTTATCACATATACCCTTCCTTTTAGGAATTGTGTCTCACAATTCTTTCATACTTAATTCAGACATTTTCAATTCAGCAATCAATCATTCTCAGTTCAATCATTAATTAAACTCCTATGCATAGCAAAGTATTCAATCAAATCATTCATTAGTATATTTATGTATATATATATAATTTTTTTTCCTTTACCTTTGATTCAATCAATTAGCTGTGGATAATCACTTCTGATTTTATCTTCCACCTCCCATGTGCAATCATTTGGGTCAAGACTCCATTGCACTTTTACTAATTTTATTTCTTTGTTTCTCAGTTTCTTAATTTCCTTTGCAACTATGCCTACAGGCTTCTTCTCATACACCATTCTGGGGTCAATCTGCACTTTCTCAGGAGATTTTAAAATTGTTTCTTCATCATGAACCCATCTCCTTAACTGGGATACATGAAAAACATCATGCATTGCTCTCATCTCCTCTGGTAATTCTAACTTATAGGCTACATTTCCAATTCTTTCTAGAATTTTATATGGTCCTATATATCTTGGAATCAACTTTCCTTGTTTTCCAAATCTCAAAATCTTTTTCATGGGTGATATTTTAATAAACACATAATTCCCCACATCATACTGCACTTCTTTCCTCTTTTGATTAGCATATTTCTTTTGCCTATCTTGAGCAGAAGCAATCCTTTTCCTAATCAAGGCTATCTTCTCAGAGGTCTCTTTTACATTTTCTGGTCCTAAGACCACTTTCTCCCCGGACTCAATCCAACTTGAAGGTGATAAACAAGGTCTACCATAAAGTGCTTCAAAGGGTGCCATGCCTATGCTACTGTGATGGCTGTTGTTATATGCAAATTCTGCTAGAAATATGTGATCTTCCCAACTTCCTTCCCAATCCAATATACATGCCCTCAACATGTCTTCAAGTAATTTGTTCACAATTTCTGTTTGGCCATCAGATTGAGGGTGATATGCTGTGCTCAAGCATAAATCAGTCCCCATTGCCTTGTGGAAACTTTGCCAGAATTTCGAAGTGAAGATGGTATCTCTATCACTTACTATAGTCTTTGGTATCCCATGCAATCTAACTATTTCTTTAATGAATAACTGAGCTAAGGTGCATGCATTCCTATCTGATTTTACAGGTATAAAATGAGCTGTTTTGGTTAACCTATCAACTACAACCCAAATACTATCAGTTCCCCTCCTAGTCTTAGGCAAACCATCAATGAAGTCCATTGATATGTCTTCCCATTTCCATTGTGGTATTTGTAAAGGTTGCAGCATTCCTGAGGGTCTTTGATATTCAGCCTTTACCTGTTGACAAACCATGCACTTAGACACATATAATGCCACTGCACTCTTCATCCCACTCCACTAATAATCTCTTTTTAGGTTGTGATACATTCTGGTACTTCCTGGGTGTATGGTATACTTTCTTCTGTGATAAGCATCCAAAATTTCTTGCTTCAATTCTTCAATGGCAGGAACACATATTCTCTTTCCTTTCTCCAAATGACCTTGTTTATTCAATTGGAATCCTTCCACTACCTCACAATTTAATATTTGAACTTTCTTCTCAAGTAAAAATGGATCTTGGTCTTGTAACTTTATAATTTTATTTTTTAATTCTGATCCCAAAGTAACAAAACTTAACTTCCCTACTTCTTCCTTCTCACTGCATACACTCATACTTTCTTCACTGTCCCTTTTCACTTCTGAGTCAATCAGTAATGATAAAGTATTAAATTCTTCTATCATCAATCTAGCTACATTGGCATGATGTCTACTTAAAGCATCTGCCACTTTATTAGCTTTACCAGGTGTATATAGTATTTCAAAATCATATGAGGCTAAGATTTCAATCCACCTTTGCTGCCTCATGTTCAATTCTTTTTGTGAAAACAAATATTTGAGTGACTTATGATCTGTATAGACTTCAAATTTAGCTCCTAACAAATAATGTCTCCATAACTTAAGAGCATACACTATAGCAGACAATTAAAGATCATGTGTAGCATACTTTACCTCACTGGACTTCAACTCTCTAGAGGCATAAGCTATTACTTGCTGCTGTTGCATCAACACTGCCCCAAGCCCCTGTCCACTAGCATCAGTATATATCACCAAGTTCTCATTCCCTTCAGGCACCTTTAGTATTGGAGCTTGTATCAATGCTTCTTTTAATCTCTCAAAGGCTTTCTCACACTCCTCAGTCCAAACAAAAGCCTGATTCTTTCTAGTCAATTTAGTTAATGGAATTGAAATTTTTGTAAAATCCTTTATAAACCTTCTATAATAACCAGCCATTCCCATAAATGACCTAACTTCTGTGACACTGGTAGGCCTTTTCCATGTTTGAATTGCCATCACCTTATTGGGATCTACAGATAGGCCTTTTTCTGATACTACATGACCTAAAAATTTTACCTCATTTTGCCAAAAAGTACACTTTGAAAATTTTGCCTTCAAATTTTCTTGCCTTAATTTCTGCAGTACTATATGCAAATGATTCTTATGCTCTTCAATTGTTTTAGAATAAATTAGTATATCATCAATAAATATCAATACAAATTTATCTAAATATTTTCTAAAAATTTTATTCATCAAATCAACAAAGTAAGAGGGGGCATTAGTCAAGCCAAAGGGCATCACCAAAAATTCATAAAGCCCATACCTAGTATTAAAAGCAGTATACTTGATGCTCTCCTCTTCTACTTTCATTTGATGAAATCCTGAAGCTAAATCAAGTCTAGAAAATATTTTTGCACCATTTAGTTGATCAAAAAGATCATCAATTCTTGGCAAGGGGTATTTATTTTTAACGGTGATTTTATTCAACTCTCTATAATCAATACATAATCTGAGAGATCCATCTTGCTTCTTAACAAAAACCACTGGTGCTCCCCATGATGAGCTACTAGGTCTGATGAATCCTTTTTCCTCTAGTTCAACTAATTACTTTTTCAGTTCTGTTAATTCCTTAGGTCCCATTCTAGTTGGCCTCTTAACCACTGGGTTAGCTCCTGGAATTAGTTTGATGGAAAACTCTACTGGTCTATGGTTAACAATTCCCTTAACCTCACCAAACACATCAGCATACTTATTTACTACAGGGATTTCTTCTAAAGCAAGCATATGCTTCTCACCAGTCAAGTTATCAAGGGTGGCTATGTTTCTGTTCTTATCTGCTTCACAAAGAACAATTACCCTTTTTCCATCAGAAGTTTTCAATGATAAGGTGGAGGTCTCCATATTTATAACTGTCTTATATCTTTTTAACCAATCAACTCCTAAAATAACTCCCATGCTTGGGTATTGCAATACATATAGATCTGCACCAAACATATGCCCCCTATATTCAGTCCTAATTGTTTACATTTTATGCCCAATACACAGGAACTACCTAAAGGACTTTTAATAAGCAAGGGCTTATCTACAAGCATACAATTTAATTTTAGCTGTTGTACAATGTCATGGGAAATTAATGAGTGTGTAGCCCCAGTATCATACACTACTGCAAAAGGTATTGAGTGAATAAGCAAAGTACCTTCAACTTGGTCATGATTTTCAACATTGGGACTTCCAGTTATTTTGGTTTTCCCTTCCAACATTCCCATCTTTCCTTGCCTCAACTCTGGACAGTTCCTTCTTATGTGCCCTTCCTTCCCACACAGATGACATTTGAAAGATGCTGGTTTGGGATTTGTACACCTATTCTTCATGTGTCCCTCTTGTCCACAATTATAGCAAGTGATCTTCTTTTTAACCTCAACAGTTTTGACTTCTTCTGATTGCTTGGTGGAAGCTACATCCATTTTCTTTTTATCATAAGGGTGAAACTTACCCTTTCCTTTCTTGTTTTGGTTATTTTTAAATGCTCTGAAATTTTCTCTGGCTTTATCATGTTGTTCAAGGCTCAAAGTCAGATCTAAAACTTGATCAAAGGTCCTATCCTTATACGGCAGCATGGCTCTACTGAGACTGGCATTCAATCCTTGGATGTATCTACCATTTTTAGCTTCCTTAGTTGTGATGAGCACTGCACCATACTTTGCTAGAGATTCAAACTTCTAGGTATACTCAGTAACACTCATAGTTCCCTGTCTTAATTTAATGAATTCCTCCAGCAAGGACTCTTTAGCTGATGCAGGTACAAACCTTCCTTCCAACATTTCTTTAAACTGGTTCCATGTCACCTCTCCTTCAGGTCTTCCAGCTATAATGACTTCCCACCAGTCCAAAGCTGCTCCTCTCAATTGTCTAGATGTTATTAGCCTCTTCTTTTGGTCTTCCACTTGCATATCAGCAAAGATTCTATCCAAAATTCTGAGCCAATTTTGAATTCCCATTATTCCTTCTGTTCCATCAAAAGTCTTGCCTCCAAGATTGGTAAAAGTCTTGAGTAGTTTAGAAAGCTCCTCATGTGGATTTTCTTGCCTATTGCCTACCCCATCCCTTATGGCTCTCATGAAATCTTGCATATTCACCATGGGTGGTTCACTTGGTCCTACCCCTTGTTGTCTGGGTCTTACCATAGTTCTATGGATACAACACTTGAGTTAGTCCATTTTATCTAATCTTTTATAAGTTAACCTATTCCAACTTATTATCATTCAATTATAACAGATATTATTAACATAAGTATATAAGGACAAGGCATCCAAGACAGTCAATACTTTCATACATTCAAAACAACCAAGTTCATTCAAGATTTTTTTTACTATGTTATTTATCAACATAGCTCTGATACCAAATTGAGATGACCCACTTTTCACAAAAAAAAATTTTTTAGTGATCATCTATTCAAGAGAACATCCTTTCTCTACTATCCAGGATCTTTCATCCAATATAAAAATATTGTTGTAATCAAATCACCTAACTTACATATAAGAAACCATGTATAAGTGATACTTTGAAGTTTCCTCTTTCTTTTTTTTAATCAGAGTAAAGGAGTTTTGAATGCAGGGAATTTATTTTGGAATTTTCTATATAATTTCTCATGGCAAAATAATTTCCAAAAAGCTTTTCTGTCTTACTTAATTTTTTTTTTTGCAAATTCTAGATGTTATTTTTTTCTAGTTTTAGAGTTAGTTTAGATTTCCATGAATTTAGATCTACTGAACACTTAATTATCCCTTGTGCAAGTGTGTGTATATGTATTCTGTGTGCATGTGTGCATCTGTGTTCTGTGTGCATGTGTGTATCTGTGTGATTTCAGGTAACCTATCTTTCCAATATATAAATCCTGGTTTACTGGTTTGCTTTTATTTGTTGCCTTTCTTAGCCAAATAACTTAGGGTATTTGACTGGTTGAACCCAGGCTTGACAAAGTTGGTCAAGTTAGCCTGAATTTCTTTGCTACTTTACACATATCTCTTACAAATTAATCTGGGTTTCTATCTTACCTTTTCTTTCCATTGATACTTACAACAGATCTCAGGTTACTCCTTTAATTTTCAATTTACAGATCATTTCAGATTATTCTTGGTGTTGCACACTTATGCTAAGCTTTCAGGGAGTTAATACTATAAATTGTATCACTTATAAAACATTCTCAAAAGCAACTCTCAACTTTTAACAGAGATTTCATGAGTAGTTCAATACTTGTAAATAGAAAATAACATTACATCAGTTTCTTCCCAAACAACCTAACTAACATTTCATAACACAAGTTCAATTTAACATCTATTTTAATATCCTTGAGTCTGTAACTATTATATCCAATTCCTTAGCAGCTAATTCATCCAATTCTTGATCAAGAAATTGCCTATTTACCTGCACAATCACCACGAGCTGCCTCATAAAAAGATGAGACACCCAATGGTATACAAACACACAAAGGGTCAGACTAAATTGTCTGGTATGAATAATTTTACTGAAAATTTAAATAACTTTTAAAACAGATAGGGTAAGCAAGGTTTCTCTTGTATACATTCCTCTACCACCTGTGCATATTTTTTAATGCATAGCATAGACATACATGATTTAATGGATTATTTCAGAGAACACAAACATATAATTCTCAACAGAATACTTTAAACCAACCAACATGATTTTCATTTTAATCATTTTCCTTACCTATAATCTTTCGGGCTATCAGGGATTTTCTTTTACCCAAACCTACCTGTGAACTATTCTCAAAATTCAATCTCAGGTATTTTATGATGGACTTTAGCTACTTTCTTTCTATTAAAACACACATTGTCTGGGGCATATTCACTGTTAACCCAGCACACTCAGGCCCCTGGGTATAATCATACCATGTGTGAGCTTGCAATATTTCCCTTGCCAAGCCATACTTTGTAGCCCTAAGATCCAAATTCCTTAGTTACATTACTAAGTGTTTATTTCCTTTTTCCCCCATGTATGCTAATCCCTTCTGCATCTCATAAATTAATCAGAGAAAATAAATAACTCATCCATCATGCATATGTTCAAAGAATAACAGATCATCCTTTCATAATCATAGATTTATTTATACAATCTAGTTTGATTTCTCAGTGTACATATTATTTAAATCATGGGTTTTGGGGAATCATGCCTATAAATATATGGTCATATATAGTTTGCTTTGATGCATCCATCTGCCTCTGGCTTAATCAAATACTCACAGATTCACAAGATCTGACTAAACCACAAGCTTTTATTCTTATTTGGATTTATTTGTAATCATAGAAGCTCAGCACAAGTATGACATTGCACTTCTATGTTACCATGTTATTCTTGAGACATGAGCAGCAACCACTTTATGCTACAGCCCCATTTATTTTTTTCATTTTTAGACCATAGATTTAAATCATATATCCCTGGGGTTTCCATGAATTAATTTATATGCAGCAGTCACATAAAGAAAGCATCTCATCTCAAAGATAATTCATGACACAATAATTATTCAAACATGAAAGCCATCAATATATTTTCTGGATATATTAACACACAATATTTAAACAGATCATCAACACATCAATATCATAAAATAGGCACAGATTAATTAAAAATATAAAACCATTTAGGCTGCCTCAATATTCAGGACTTAATGCCAATTTTTAGTGAGATTACTCACCTTGATCCTTTTCTTTTGATCTGCTATCTCCTACTTGTCTCTAAGGCCAGTGCTTCTCAGTTTCTTTTTTCTCTTTTGCTAACTGTCTATATCTCTGTATATTTATTTTTAAAGAAAATGGTGACAGATCCTTTTACCCTTAACCCTCTTTTATACAAGACCTTGGCTGCCTCTAGGGTTTTAAGATTTACCCAATGTCAATTTTACCCTACCACTTATGATCAGCCTCTCTTTCTATTTTTAAGAGCAAATGGGTAAATGGTCCCTGGTTCTATTAACAGAAATTTACACTTTATTACCTCAGTCACCATATTTGCATGATATCTCTAAAGCTAAGAAAATTGCTAAAAGTGGATAAAGTATTTTTCAACAACTCATACTATTTTCATGCAATTTCTAATAATTTTCTTTAGCCAGCCTTTGTTTAAAATGCCTGTACACTATCTATATTTCTATCCTTGCCTAAACCTTTATTTTTCCTATTCTAGACTTTGTTTCAAGGATATATTCACAGCTGTAATAATTATGTTATGTTCATGTATCTATAGTTTTCTCTAGCTTACAAATAAATTTCTGCTTCTTTTTTTTCCAGAGAAGCATGTACATATATATAATATTATCTTGCATACATATCAATATTTACCCAATGCATTTATGGTCAACTTATCATATATATATATATTTTTCCTAGGCAACCAAAATTTCAAACAAGTATGCTAAATTAAATTATAAAACTTGTTCATAAAATCAGGGTTATCACATGTTGTACTTTTCTTACATTTGAATTTAAATAAAATAGGTATTGTTTCTGATATTATATTTTATCCTTCCACTGTGAGATTCTGAATGTGTAGATAGATAGCTCTATGTATTGTTCTTTGTATCAATTTTACAACCAATAGCCAGCTTTGGAACTAGTCTAAGATTCGATGGGCCTTTTCTAGATCAATAATTAGGCCGTTTCAAGGCAGGTTGTTACATTTTTACTTTGCCAATTGATCCATTTATTTATTTTTTTCTTTCGTTCTTTTTATTTGAAAACTCTTTCATTAGTTTGTAAGTAAATTTCAATTTAATTTGATCCGCACTTCAATTACACTATATATTTCGATAACTGCACAATTTCTTCCAATTCAATATTTTTATTATTTTATTCTTCCAACTCTTTTAATCATTTAAAAATAATTTATACCTTAAAAAATATTTTATGTTTAATTAAAACGTTTTATTAAATTTCAATATATTACGTGAAATGAATTTATTAAGCTAATTTAATTTATTAAAACAAAAATCTCTTATTAACTAGACTTCAAATATATAAGAATTTATTTTCAAAATAATAATTATCAAAAACTGAATTTGAATATTTCTATGTAATTAAATTTATTAATTTTACGACGTAGAAAGCACAGTTATTACAGAGGGTAACGTGTACCTTTTGTTGAACTTGCTAGTAGCAAGTATAATGAACTTGAGCCGATATAATGTAGTCTTTATACTAGGTTAGAGGTTGTTTGGTTCTTGTAGAATGGTGTAGTAAGGTGTTAGATGTTTCTTAGGAATCTTGTTGGGATGCGTCAGAAATAAAGATGTCTAGTTCTGTAGTGTTGGATGTTTCTCGAGGACCTGACAATGATGTCTTGGGCATATAGATGGCTGAGTACGTAGTAGGTATGATAGGATTATTAGGGAATAAAGGACCGAGTGATGTATTTTCATTTGATCTAAGTGAGTCATAATGGTTTGTAGTTTGTGTTGTGGTGTTCAGGGTAGTTTGATCGATAACTGTTATATGTTAATTTAATATATCTAGAAATTTATGTGGTGAATTTTGATGAAATGAATAATCGTTTGACTTAGGGCTTATAGATGAGGAAAATGGTAAAGTGAATTCATGAAAATAGACATCTCAACTAACAATGACCTTTCTTGTTTCTTGATCATAGAGCTTATATGCTTTCTAACTGGTTGGGTACGCTCTAGCTCAAGAGTCAAATTTATTCAAAGGATGAACATTTAGGGCATAACAAAATCAACTAAAAACTTTCAAATGATCAAGTGATGGAGGACGATGGTAAAGTATTTCAAAAGGTGACTTGTTGGACAATAATGGTGGAAGATGATTTATGAGATAAACTATTGCTAAAACATATTGTCCACAAAAATTGGAGCAAAATGAGATTGAAAAAGAAGAGAATGAGAAATAGTAATGATATGATGATGCCTATGTTCAACAACCCTATTTTGTTATAGTGTGTAAACACAAGTTTGTTGGTTTCGATTCCATAAGATTGAAAATACTCTTTCATTGCAAAAATTCCAAACCATTATCAACACGAATAGCTTCAAAAAATGCATGAAATGGAGGTTTTACAAATTTAATAAAGGATTGGAGGAATTTTTTGAGTTTCTATTTGTGTTGCATAAGATAAAACCATGTGCATCTACTAAAATCATCAACAATTATAAGAAAAAATGTGCACCATAATGTGTTACAATATTTTGAGGACCTCATTTATCACAATGTTGCAATTCAAAACTATACTTTATTGTTATTGAACTTGAAGTAAAAGGTATTAGGTGTGGCTGGCAATGTATTAGAGTGGGTGCATAGATTGGATTATGATAAACCCTGCTTTGCAAGATACCCAAAAGGAGATGCACATATAAATGGGATTAGTAGCATGTAACAACAAGGGCTTCCTTTTGTTACAACATGTGTTTCCATGAACATATATGTGTTCCAGGATGACGTAGGGATATCCATCATGACGCTGGCACCAAAAGAGCTTTGTTCAGTGGTCTTGCTTCTTCTACGCTAAATGAAGTGCATGCATAGTAGAGATGCGAGTGGGTGCCAAAAATTTCAACATAGTATCAAAGCCGATTGGTTCGAGAGAACCAATTTGATGTAGCATTAACCTAAGTATGCTCCATTATGTGGCTTGAGCTCGGGATTCTCATTAAGGTGGAGTTATATATTAAAACGTGGCCTGCTCCAACCATGGAAAAGATGACCCTTTGTAAACAGCTAGGCCCAAGTGCTCAAAGGTAGTAGCAACCTAATCTAAACTACTGAGAGGTGTTAGCGACCTTATCCAAGTGTTTGTGGACTCAGTATAACTTCAAGTCGAATTAAGAAAATTCTCGCCAAAATCGAAATCTGTTAGATGTAGCTCGTATTGTATTAAAGTGGATGCATAGATTGGATAATGATTAGTCCCACATTGTAAGATATCCTAAAGGAGATGAGTATATGTATGAGATTGGTAGCATGTAACAAGAAAGGATTTGTTTTGTTACAATAAATGTTGCCATGAAAATATATGTGCTTCAAATGGGATGTAAGGATATCCAATCTTGACGTTGGAACCAAAAGAGTTTCATTAAGTATTCTTGCTTCTAAATGAAGTCAACGAATAGCGAAGAAGCAAAGGGGTGTTGAAAATTTCAACATGGTATCAGAGACGATGGTTCGAGGGGACCAATATGATGCAGCATTGACTTAAGTACGCTCAATATGTGGCTTGAGCTCAGGATTCTCATTAAGGTAGAGTCATATGTTAGAACGTAGCCTACTCCAACCGTGGAAAAGATGACTCTTTATAAACAGCTTGGCCCAATTGCTGAAGGGTGGTAGCGATCTGATCTAAATTGCTGGAGGTGTTAGCGACCTCATCCAAGTGTTCAGTGACTCTGTAACTTGAATTAAGGAGGTGCTCACCAAGGTGTATATCTTTTGTGTAGCTCGCATTGTATTAAAGTGGGTGCATAGATTGGATTATGATTAGTCCCACATCACAATATATCTTAAAGAAGTTGAGCATACATATGGGATTGGTAGCATGTAACAATAAGGGATTCCTTTTGTTACAATAAGTATTCCTATGAACATATATATTCTCCAGGGGGATGTGGGGATATCCAATTATGACGTTGGCACCAAAAGAGCTTCGATTGGTGGTCTTGCTTCTTCTAAACTAAATGAAGTGCACTCATAGCGAAGATGCGAGGGGGTGCCGAAAAATTTCGACAAAAGGTAATTTTGTTTATTTCACCATAGGACAAACTGTATAATCATTATCAAATGGAATTATTTTTGTGGATATCAAAGGAGAAATTAATTTCGTATGATTAGAAGATGGATGCCCAAGACGCATGTGCCATAAATTTTGAGATTGAGAGACTTGATGAATATTGGTGTTTGTTGTATAAGAGACATGTAATAGTGGCCATCTTGTTGTTTGCCTAAATCAATCATCCTTCTCGAAGCCAAGTCCTGTAAGACATAGAAGTCAGGAAAAAAAACAGCACAACAATTTAAGGTTGTGGTAATTTAAGTAACATATATTAAGTTAAAATGAACTAAAGGAACACATAAACATCATTGAGGGTAATGTTGGAATTAAATTACAATTTCCAATTGAAGTAATAGAAGCTAGTGAACCTATAGGTAAGATGACACTTGGTATAGAAGATGATTTTGCTGTAGACTATAAACTAGAATTAGAAGGGATGTGATCTGTTGCGCCACTATCTAAAATCTAAGTCTTATCTAAAAATGAATTATTTAAGACATTAGAAAGCAAAGATGAACCCGTGGTGTTACAAAAATACTATTTCCACCTCGATAGTCTTTCGGATGTAGATGATATGGATTAGATGGATCCATTATAGTTGAGCAATCAGAGATGATGAACTTTGTTGTTGAGATAAGACTTAGGTTAATTGAATCAGATGATACCCTGCTCCTATACCATGTTAATTTTCATGAAGATAGAACATAATAATTTTAAGGAAGAAAGAAGAAGGTAATACAATATGAGAAATGGTTGTCTTATTTATTTCCTTGGTAACCACATACATTTATATCAATCCTTATTCAATATTGAAATTGAATTTGTAATTAAAGATTTCCATGTGAATGGAATATGGAAATGGAAATAATTAATTACAAAATCACTCTTTTTATAATAATTTCTTGCATAATAATGACCATTTTAATATGCTTAATAAGTAACTATTGATACCCAAAATGAATATATTGGATTTTGAGTACATATTTTGTACATAAACCCACTTATATCGTTATGTTGTTTTAAAATATGTGCTTTACAATAATTAAAAAGAGCTATGTATTGAAAAAGGTTGCTTTACAAGGGGTTATGTGCGGAATGTGTTCTTTGACTGGGCTATTGCAGTTATTTGGAAAAAAAATTAAAGGACCATGTGAAAACTAAAAGGTTAGTAGTTTAAAGGGGATTCAGCCAAAGGTAAGGAAGGTTTTTGGGATGGAATATTGGATTTAAGTGGCTCGTCTAAACGATGGTGGAGGCTGATTTGGAGGTGGCCAAGATGATGGAGCTAGTTGTTGAGCTGATTTGAGTAAGGTCATTTACTCTTTGTTATTGTCTAACGATTAGTTTTATGTAATGATAATTATTATAATGTGGTTTTTTATCTTAAATTATTATGCAGCTACACATATCTATGAGTTTTTGGGATGTTAACCACGGTTATGTTTATAATGTCCTATTTAATTGATATCAAGTTGTTGTTTTTAGTGTATAATGCATTGTTGACTTGATATTGCTAATTTAGGTGCTACTTTTGTTAAGATAGCACTTCTGTTTATATTATTATCAATCCAATAGCTATTATTACTAGCGGTCGTTTGAGATGGAATTTTTATGCATCAAAAAATATAGTGTAGCAATGGTTATTAAATGTCAGAAATTCTTCATTTTGTAACAGTTATAATTATTGGAAAATTCCAGGAAATTTAGGTGCTACTATTATTAGGATAACACTTCCATTTATGTTATTATCAATTCAATAACTATTTATAATATCTTATTACAAGTAGTTATGATCATTTTGAGATGGAATTTTTATGCATGAATAAATTTAGTGCAACAAGGGTTTAACTGTTATAAAATATGAAATTTTCAGTGGTTATGAATGTTGGAAATTTCTTCATTTTGTGACGGTTATAACCGTTGGAAAATTCCAAATTTTGAACATGTTTTCTTATGGTTATAGTCGTTGGGAACGTCGAAATACCCTACAGTTATAACCATCGGTAAATTCACCATTCCCAATGGTTATAACCATTAGGAGAACTATTACAAAATTTGCGATGCACCTATTCTTCATGGGTATGATTATTACAATTAATTTGTAATGGTTATAATCATTGGAAAAGAGAAATTTTGGTGTTGTTCTTTTCTATGATAACTAATTTACAACTAAGATTTTCGAATCTGGTATCTAAAACTCCAAGAAATAGATCTTATAAAAAACAATCTTCTATAAGAGAAATAGCTATAAATAGAAATCATATTTCTTTTTCCTTATTAAGAATCCACTAGAGTGTGTGTGCATGTATTTATGTATGTATGTATGTATGTCAATCTCCTACTACTTTTTCTGCTTCTCTCATTCTGTCTCCGTATGATTACTGGTCTCACCTTAGTTCAAGTGATCCTTTTACATGTAGCACCTTATTACTTTTTATTTATCAACTATTTTTTAGTCCAAATTTAACGTTCAAATGTTTCCATCTTAATCACTTCCTGTTCCTATTACAACTATTACCTGCTGCATTTTCCACTTTAGAATCATTAGTACTCCTAAACTTCTTCTTCATTTTTCTTATTCCTATAACAATACTTAATTGTTTCTCTCCATTAATCCTCTAGTTCAAGGTAAATAAACCCAAATTTCAGTGTGAAGTCGCATCACCAAATCTCAAAAAATCTAATCTAAATTTACTTTCAATTTCTAATTTAGTTTCTAAAGTCTAATTCGGTTTCAAAAGATTCACCACCTTCTATTTATAAGTTCATCCATAGCACATATGGTCGATCTGAGTAGTTCTAAATTTGATTTTGGAATAGCTATGTCCATAATTATTTGACGTTTGGATTTATATTCTTTTTGTGTTTTGTATAAAAATTATTTCTTTACCTTTTACTTAAACAGATTCAACCGTGAAATCCATGCTCTATATATCTTCATGATTGGAAAATATTATGGTATTTATCCAAATGCTATTTTTTGTATCTACCCTTCAAGAGCCAAATGTTAGTATATAATTCATAAAATAAGTTATTCTCTTAATAGAATGTTAGATTCCAACTACTCATGTGATTGACCTTATATTTCATAATTTTGATATATTTTTTCTACTTTTATCAAATTGAATTGTATAGTTGACAAGTAAGTACATTTAAACTTTGTTCTTTGTAAATGCTTCTAATTTTAATACTATGACTATGCAAATATATTATATAAGAAAACAAGAAAAAACAAAAGCTTCTTTTGAAAAATAATTTTCCATCAGCAAACCTAAGTTTAACAATGTTTTGATTGACATATTTCCTCTAAATTCACAATGGATCTAAAAAAAATTCTTTTCTAAAAATGTAATATCAAATTTTTTTATTTACTATTTACCAGTTAGTTTATTTGATCGATATTTTTGGCAATACTAGAAGGAAAAGAAATGAAGAGCGGTGGAGTTCTAATGGAAAGCCATCGGTTGTAGGTTATTTGGTATTACGAAGTGATTTAATTTTTCATTCTTATTAATAAAAACTCAGTTTTTTATGTAACAACGAACCTAAGTTTAATGATGTTTTGATTGACATAATTCCTCCAAATTCACAGTGGATCCAATACATTTTAATTCTTTTCTAAGGAATCTAATACTAAATTTATTTTTTGACTATTTACTGATTAACATATTTGATTAATAGTTTTAGAAATACTAAAAGGCAAAGATATGAACTTTCTTTTCTTTTTAAGGGCCTTTGTATTTAAGCATTTTTGGGCCTTTTGGAATTTTATATGGCGATAGTCTTGTACAGTTTTTGCTAATTAATTTATAAGGATGGGCTACCTTAGCCCAATTACCTTTCAAAAGTATGAAAGCATTGGAGTTATAATAGAAATCCATCTGTTGAAGGTTAGTTTATACTACGAAGTGATTTAATTTTCATTCTTATTAGTAAAACTTCTATTTTTTTATGTAATATTTCATGTTGTATGTAGATTTCTTACATAAATCATTACATGTTTTTACCATCATGGTGTGGTATGTAAAGCTCCTTAGGATGGATAAACTTTAGATCAAAAATGTATGGTCTAATGTTTTTTCTAATTATACTTCTCCTTGATTCGTTTTGTGAACAAAATAGATGTTGTCAAATGTATTACCTAAGTTAAAATTTTACAATTAATTTCTGTAGAGCAATGATTTATTTTTTTTCAAACTTGTTCAGAGTGCTTAGAGTTCAAATTCAAGAACTCCAACAACTGCTAAAGCTAGAGTTTTTACCAATTGGACGGTGGTCATTGACATGGTAAAGAAATTGTTTACCAAAATATGCTTAAATCACACATCCAACATCGAATTCTTCGATTGCTCTAAATGAAACTCGTCAAGAAAACCATCAACTGCTACTCCATTGAATTCTGTTTTATCTAGGATCTCACAATTGATATCTTATTTTTTGTAAATAAAATTTGTTGTTTTTCATTTCATTTAAGTGCATATTTCTCAGTTTGTTAATGAAAAGAATAAAAGTTTCATCTTTTGCCAATGAGGTGCATAGTTATACCCTTTATCATCAATGTTCTTTTTCAAATACTTACATAAAGAATAAAAAATATTTATCCATGCCTTTGTCGGTTCACTACTTTTTTTGTGCAACTATACAGTAAATGTAAAATATGATAATTTATGTTGGTGACTTTAAATTATTTGGTAATTTGAATTATCACGATGATTAAATTTTTGTTAAGTAGTGATATACATTAGGTAGAAGATGAAAATATGAATTCTTCCGAAGTAAATATTGTAATACCACTTAATATATACTACAACCACAATTAGAAATTTAGAAAGAAAAGTAGATTTGTTATTCTTCCCTTTTTATTACTCTATTCTGTAAGACTTTATATTTAGTGAAGAAACGTCTCTTTTAAAATCTATTTTTTGTTCTCCTTATTTTTTACCAGAAAATTTGATATTTTGATGTATGCAGGTATGTAATATAGTATACTAACAGTATGATATTACAACATTAAAAAACTTAAAGCACCATATTCATGCCACTAAACGAACAAAGAAATTGAAAGAGCATCATTCTTCAATGAAATCTTCTTAGGAAGATATCATTGGAGAGTAATGGACCAATAAACAAGATCAATTCTCCTTTTAAGGTATTTATAATTGATTCTTATAGTAGTTGTTCAATTGCAATTGGGAACTCAAGTATTTCGATTGTGTTTGTTGCGTGTATATTTTAAAGAGAGAATTAGGTTTTTTAGGAGTTTCATGTTTATCATAGACGTTGAAATAACAATATTAGGAATGCCTGAACATGTATATAAAACAAGAGTAGTTCAATGAAACTTTGAGGGAAGAGCATGATGCAGTGTTAGAGATAGAATAAAGACTTATTTAAACTGGATAAAATGTACTTTTATTGTTATTTTTCCGATGATAACATGTAAGGACCTAACTTTTCGACCCTTAAATGTCGATGCTAATACATTCGCGGTATTCTTGTGCCGAGCACCTAAGTGCTAGAAAGATAGATTGTAAGGGTCAGTAAAAAGAAAAAGAAATAGAACAAGAAAGAAAGAAGTCAATATCAGAATCTCACAAGTGGAACGATAATATACAATATCCAAAAAGACGTTACAAAGGGTTACTCCAAGATATAGAGTAACTTCAAAGTTACAAAGCCTAAGTACCATCATCAGCTTGGACAGTTATAACTAGATGTTCTTTATAATGTTGATACATACATAATAATAGTGCAACTGAAATAGAAATAGATAGATGCATTGAATCCTCTAGCTCGTCTCCTATAGCTCAGAAGAAACCATAGTCAAACCTGCTTTACTCGGCCTACTCGAAAGAGTACCTAAGGAATTAAGGGACTAATAGAACCTCAAGTCAAACATAAGCTTGGTATAAGAGTACTAAGATACATGCATCCATATAACAATAACTTTTGAGACTGGTAAAATCACCGTAACAGTTTTCCCCTTAAAAGAAACCAAACCATTTGATAAGTAGATATAGTGATATAATAGATAGCGTCTAGGGTGTAGAATATAAACCGGAAAATAGTTATGATATTTGCATCTCACAACATAATAATATTAGAAGTACATCTTAAACCTCTAAAGTTCATTCGTATATGGATTTCTGTTGAAGGTCTTCTCGATACACCAAGGTCGGCCTCCTGATGAGGGTCAGAAACTGCCTTTTGATCGTCATTTATCTCTATATAAAATATACCAATAAGGAGAAACATAGCTGGTCTATGCCTGAAAACATGATACTACTCCCACTAGCAATAATGATAAACATCTCAAGATATGGAGTTGATACCCTTAGGGTTATCTAAACCCCCCGACTATGAGGCCTATTTTATTTCCTATCATTTTTGATGATGACGTCAGGTTTAGCATCTCTCACATGAGCTTCATCACTCGAACAGGCCATGAATCTTTCCACGGATTCCCGCATAAGTCGTCTGAAAAATCCTAACGCTGACCTCTCCCTTAGCCCTAACTTTATAGCATTAGTCCGAAAAGGTAACACTGACCTCTCCCTTAGACTTAACCGCTTCTAAAACGTAGACTTGTATATTAGATTTGAAGTGGTATTTGGTAAGTAATACATAAAGATACTTATCTGATCCCGGCTCTTCAAAAGTAAATCGGTGAAATTTCGGTTAACTGAATTCCGGTTCTTTTAGAAGTAAGCAAACGATATAAATGAATCCTCCCCAAGAGATCTCGTATATATATGTTCTTAAAGCAAGAGACGTTTCATACCAATAAGTCTTCCCCTAGGGATCTCAAATTGTATGAAGCCGTGAAGCTTTCATATACTTCCTAAATTAATTTGGTCAAGTTCAATAGTTGACTTTTCGACTCTCTAGCCCTAAGAATGATCGTGTATGGAAATCAAGTCTCGTATACTTATTACATTTTTGACCTTCTCAACTTACTCTATTCCGCAAGTAAGAGTGAAGTCGGTAGGTTAGAGCATCGTTGCTTCTAAACCCTACTCGAACATCATTCTTAACTCTTATAAATAGAACAAGTCTACTTTGTCGGCTGTTAGTGCTTAGGATTAAATACTTTTCATAAACAAGTAAACAAATAAAGCATGATTAAGTCACATAAGTTACTCCTAGTACCCGTTTTAAAATGTTTGTTTATAATTTAAAAGCCTTCTAAAAATTATATACACACACACTAATTTATTTATAAAGCTAATATACTTAATAAAATTCTAAAACAATTTAAAAGACAAAATGTTACTTAAACCTTTTAAATAAAAAATATTTAACTAATTTTTATAAAATTATATATACATAAAAACACTTTTAAAATACTTATAAATGTGTTTTAAATATAAATTTAAAATATTGCTTAAAAGTAACTACTTTATAATTTATTTAAAAACTTCCAAAAAGCGTGTTTTACATTTATTCAACCCTCTTGCTTCAATAATTCATAATTAATTATTAAAAAGATATCTAAACTTCAAACCACCTTAAAAATAAACTAATACATTTTATTAAACATCCCTAAAAGGATCCCATAAAAATAATTAATTTAATTATTCTCTAAACTCACTTAAAATCACAAAACATGTTAAAAATAACACTACACAAACAATATTGCAAAAAGAGCCCAGAAAGTCAAAGAGAGCACTTATAAGTGTTGTAAATGATACTTGACAGAGACACTAGGAGAATTGCCTAAATGTTTGACTCATTTCACAAATCCAAAAAATATTTTAAGATTTGGTTTTTTATAGTAAGTAGTATACTTAGACTAATTAGAAACCATGCAAAGAAACCCTTAAAGATACCTTGCAAAATAAAAATTCCTAAAAACAACCTATTTCAAAGAAAACTCATATAGTGGCCTTTTTCACTATAACTTTTGCCCTTTCATTCAACTAGTTATGAAATGATTTAAACTTTGATATTTTTACAATAAGAGATAAACACAAAGTAAGTATTGAAACAGCGAAGAAACCCCTAAGGATGTCTCTCAAAATTATATTAAAAATCATTGAACACAAGAAGATTTCAAAGTGCTTCTACAGTGACTATTCACTACAAAATCCATCCATATTCAATTCCAAACCAAACACCATCTAATTAACCATATATGCATAATGTCAAGGCCATGTCACATGTTAAAGAAGGTCATAGAAGTGATGATATACCATAAATACTTGTCATTTGCTTTCAAAAGCAAGTCCGAATATACAATATTAATTGGTCACTAACTTTACTATAATTATACAAGCAATATTATACAACTTCATTACAAAACAATTGTGGGTTAACTCACTCTTTTCCAAACTTTGAACTTAGCAGAAGCCTCTACCTCAATACCACTTCCTACCTCAACCAAAGCAAGCTCCAAAGTTCAACCTTACATTTTTATATGTTCAAGGCCTAAGTTAGAAATGCCTATGTTGCTCATGGACTAGAGTTGACGGGGTTGTTTGATCCTTTTCTACAAAGTTTGAGTTACTAAACCTTATTGCTATGTTGTGTTAGGACTACAACTTGAGTTTTGTGAAGCTTCAAGGTGATTTGAGATTGTTTATGTGTAAAGAGAAGAGGATGAAGAGAATTGTTTCTATGTTTTATGAATTAGTAAACCCATTTTCTAAGCCTTAAAGATGTTTAAATAGACTTCACTAAGAAGTCATCTTCACCTTCTACTTTCAATTTCTAGTTAAGAATCATCCCCCTATGTGTTTGCTTTCCACCTCACCTTTGACTAAAAACAAATATCTAAACATTATTCACCAAAAATATCTTCTCCTTAATCCATTTCCTAATCTTTTTACTATTCATATTTAGTGAGCCATAACATGGAAAATATTTTTAGCTTCTAAATATACACATTAATATATTTGGAAAGCATAACAAGTTTAAAAATCTTTTACCAAGAAAAAAGTTGTTTATCAATAAAATGATTTTCGGTCACATTATCAATATTTCTTCGAACTATTTATGTTTGAAAACATTTTTCAAAAACAAGTTTACCATCATTTGTTATTAATTAAAAAGAGTTTAACAAGGTTATTAAACCAATTTTATAACACTTAACCATATTTCAAATGTTTCGATATTCAAAGACGAAGTGTTCAAAATTATGCGCCACTGCATAAGAAATATATATAGGTTAATTCCATAAAAGTTTCTAATAAAAATAAGAGTATTTGATTTTTTTATTGATTTTCCTCTAATTGTATAGTAAAATTAATTCATGGGATATGTTAATATTTTGAATATTCAAATTGTCTATACATTTACTCTTGCATATCCATGTTCGTAAAAGATTTTTTTTCTTTACAAAACAATCAAGAAAGCACTTGGTTACATATAAAGCATTCATCAAGTATGCTCACAACACATATAAACATTAGTATCTATTATGTAGTAATAACTAATCACTTAATTTTCCTTTGCCTTATATTTCATTGATTTCAACATTCAATATAATAAAAGGTTAGAAATAAGTTGTAACAACCCTGCTTTCTACGCCATATAAATAAATAAATTTAGTTAAAATAAAATTGTTCGTATTTGATATTTGATAACTAATATTTGAAAATAAATTTTAGTTAATTTAATTATATTTAATTAAATAAGTTGATTTAATAAATTGAATTAAATTAATAAATTCTTTTTGGATAAATTATTGAAATTGAATAAAATGTTTTAATTGAATATAAAATATTTTTAAAAGCGTAAATTAAAAAAAATTAGATTGTAATTTATTTACAAATAAATTAAAAGTGTTATTTAAGGGAAAAGAAAAAAACAATAATAAAACAAACAAATGAAAAGAAGTAAATTCAATCTTCAATATAATTAAGAGCCCAAACCCATGCAAAATGTCCATCCTTTTCATTTCTTTACTTGTTCCCCTTTCTTTACAAAATTCACACCCATACCCCATTCCCTAACATTTTTGTCCCATGCCCTAAAATCAAATTCGACTTGTGAAAAAAGAAAAAAAAAGAAATTGAATATATGAAGGTAGCTCGACGTCCAAGGCGGGAGGAGAGATCGCTATGGGGCAGTGCTCAATAGGAAACGATGCGACCTAGGGGAAGTCACGATCTAGAGTGAGCATGCGTTCATAAGGTGTGGCAATGCCTAGATGCTACGATGCATGAACTGCCTTAAGCTGTGCTTGGCTGTGTTAATGGAAACGAGGATAAAACAGAAGCAGTTGGGTCAGAGTAGGTGCAACGATGTAGATGTTGGCAACCTGTTGGTAGCGTAGGCATTATGAAAGGCAGACAAAACTGTGATTAAGGTTAGCAATAACCTCGAGCAGCGATGATGGATGGCTTTGTAGCAGCATTAACATCGTTTAGTCACTGATTTGGTAGTTCAAGCATTTATTCAGTGAGTTATTTTATTAACTCACAACTATTGTCTAGATGATCGTTTATTTCATTCTATTTCCATTGCTTGTTTGGATGCTTGTTTGGTGATAATTTCTTGGTTGAAATGGATTGTTTGGTATGTTGTTTAGGATTGATTGATGTATGGGTAATTAGTAGATTGCGTTGGATGGAAGTGTCAAATTGCAAATGGAAATCTGTACGATTGTGAATTGCTTTTTTATAGATTTGAATATCGTTGTGCTTTTTATGGATGTTTTAGTCTTTTTACTTTTTTTAAATGATTTTTGAGAAGTTTTGGAAAATTATTTTAAGGGTTTCATATTGTTTTAAAAGTATTTATAAATAATTTATAATAACTTTACTCAAGTTGGCTTACATTTTGTATTATAGAAATCTAGTTTAATTATTACAAATATAGTTTTCCTTCGAAAGCAAAACCTTTTAAAAATTACTATTATAATTATTATATTTTAAACCTGAAAATGGTTTTCAAATCATTATTTGGAAAAAAATTACGTATGCTAGATGGAAATTTATGAAATGACTTCTAAATGTTATTAAGTTATTTTAATATAGTTATCAATGAATTTGAATACAAAAGTGAGGATTGAATGACATTATATAGTTTGGAATAAAAAGGAATTAATTTGAAGATCGTATATTTATTAAAAAATAGTATTTGATTACAAAGAGTTATAGGGACAAATTTTAAAAATTTTATTTTATGTGAAAAGTGATTCTAGAAACTTTAAATAAATAAATAAATCTATGTATGTATATATATATATAATTTTGAAGTGAACTTTAGTGTTAAAATCTTTGTTTTGATATTATATAACCAGAGTGGGTGGAAAGAAATGTATTTTGAAGTTTATAAAGTTATTGATAAATTGTATTCAATTACAAAAGATTATTGACTGACTTTTATGAATCGTATTTGATTTGAAAAGTGATTTTTAAGATTTAAACATTAAAGAAGAATTAGAAATGTATAATTAATATTTAAAACCCTTATTTTGGCATAATGGATTATTTAATGTATATAACTATTTTAGGAAGTTTTATTACATTAAAATATTTATCCACTCTCTTTTATATATTAAATTGTATGGTATAGCTTTATACTTCTATGTAATGAGGAAATAGAATAAATGGATTAGTGATATCGTATGGTATGGGACTTTCGGTAATACTTCTCCAGATATTCATTAGACTTGTTATATAAAATAAGATATGTCAGTGTAATTTATCAGTGTTAAGCAAATGGGTGAACCTCACTGGGTGATATGGGACGCCAATGTCGATATTTTCCTGATTGCTTTCTGTAAGTAAATGTCACTTGTCGGGGTAAGTCTATGGGGTATTGTATTTATGACGATGAAAATTGAAAGTGAGCAGACTAAAAGCCCTATGTGTATCTATCTTGTTTATATACTTCTATTATTCAACATGGAGTAAACCAGATTGGCTAGTATCCATCCTAGCGGTCTAATTGTTGGGATGCTCCCCATATCCATGACACCTTTTTCGTGTATATGGCCGAGAGCCACTGCTCTTGTGTCACATAGGCAACCAGTCGGGGTTAAGTCTATGGGGCACTTGTAGGGTCGTGACTATTGTATAACATTGTCTTGCACTTGATCGATATAGGGCCATGATAGCCATCGAGGTAACCGATGACTGTAGGAGTAGCATTGAGAGCGTGTGAGGAAAGATCCTAGAGCAGGTCGAGAGCTGTCAGTCTTCTGTCTGGTTATTATTGATATAGACACTACTTATTCATCAATATGAGATTGTCATGTATACGGCTGAGAGCCGATCAGATCATTTTCAAAGACCGATGCCGATATAGATACTTATGATGCTAAGAGCATCTAGTCTGAGAGTCTAGATGACTATCTACAATACTGAGAGTTGAGTAAATTAGTAGAGGTCTGAGAGATCAAATGATCATTTCATTGGCCGAGAGCCAGATCGTCTAATATGAGACCGAAAGTCTAGATGACCATTATGTGATTATCGATCTCTTGGTTTATTCATGTGTTGTATGCCCATGAAGTTGTGTAACCCTATACATATCGATTGTATTACTATTGAGGATAGTTAAAATTACTAAGAGTATAGAATTAGACCTTGTACATATCTTTTATGGTTACCTGAGAGATGACCTTGGCTATGCCATATTTGTATTGCTTGTATGTTGTTTTGGATGACTATTGGTATAAACTTTCTTATATGTTGAGTATGATAGACCCCAGGTATGTCTACTTTATGATTATCTAAGAGATAGTCTTGGGCATTGTTGAGAGCATGTCTTATATAGTTAATTATCTATTTTTCTTGATGTCAGTTGGATATATATTGATTTTCTCACCCATTTGACATCATATGCATGGTTTGTAGTGTGACCTGACTCTTTTGTGGGTGATATTAATTGTTCATAGCTTTGTGATATGGTCTTATTAATGTGATATATTGACACCATTATTTAGACATAGTTTGACATGTCTATTATTATATAATACTCGGGTCAGCTCGAGGCATCACAAGTTTAGGGATGAAGAGACCAGATAGTTGTTGTTGAGCGTAGATGGAGGCTAGTTTATCAATTGACTAGTAAACCATTATTTATTATTGTAGCCTTATGTATATTGATGATGTTGAGAAGTATATAGTGGATTTACACATCGTATATTTTTTATGATAGTGGGCCTTTGACTATTGTTATCACTGCGTTGCTGGCTATGTTTTCTCTGTGATTTATTTTATATTATGTATTATTCTATCCTGGAAACGCATGTGTCTATTGCTTTGTGTAGATACTGTGTACGTATAGGTGAGTTGTTTATGATTTTTGAAATACGTACCAGTGTTAGCCCACTGGAATATTCACATGCGATAGCCCAATATCGCCTCATTCTCTGTATTATCAGACGGTAATACCTAGTAATACTCTTTGGTAGTAAGGGTATAAAGGAGGGGTGTTACAGTTGGTATTAGAGCAAGTTAGTAGAATATAGGGTATAAGAGACATGAGTCTTGACCTTAGACGATACTTAGAGTCCCTATCCCCATGGGTGTGTGGTAGATATCATATATACTTAAGTAATAGTAGTAGAATACGATGATTACTGGGGTATCATCTGGGAACATTTTTGTATTTTCTTATTATATAATATATTTCTTCTACCTTTTTGCTAAATGAAACCACTGTATGAGATGTAGAGAAATTGATGGAAGTTTTGAGGGTAGAAATGTTTGTCCCGCTAGTAGTGTCGGCATTGATGAAGTGGATTATACCTCTGTGTGACATTTAATGTGAATGAAGTAGTTCGATTACGAAGCTGTATAAGGCCTTAATTCGAATCCCGTATTGAATGCTTCACAATTCTAAATTGTTATTAGGCAAGTTGAGTAAATGGATCCCGTAATGATCAGAGTTACATAGTGTAAACTTATTGATAACATTCCGCTAAAAGCATTTGTTTTCTTGTTTGAAAAGTGTTTATTGTTGTATCAATGCTTGTTTGATTTTATCGATGGATGTTTGTGATGATTTCCATTGTTGTTCATGGTTGATGAATTAGATGTATATAAATAAATATTTTTATTCAAACATGCAAATGATTTGATAAAATATGAATTTGATTTTATAAAGTGATTGAAAACATTTTGATAATTTATTTTGATGTTAATTTGTCTGTCAAGTGTTTTATGAATTTTAGTCAATGCGGGTGCACACATATTCGATAGGGATTCCTACATGCTAGAACGAGGCAAAACTGACATGATATTTTGGAATATAAGAAATATTTTGCTCAGAATTGTATATTGTTTTGTTGAATATATTATTTGAAGAACAGAAATATTATTTTTCTGGATTTGTATATGTTTTGAACAACGTATCCAGCTATTATTAGTGTAAAGTTGAGACTAATGGTGGGGGCAATGTTGATGTATCGTCCTAGGAAGTCAACATTGCAGCCATTTGTTGAGACGAATCGCTAGAGATTTATGACTTAGCAATGTTGTGAATTTTAATATAAATTAATTTGTGGGTTATTCTATGTAAATTTACATTGTTCAAATTTGAATTAAAATAAATTTTCTAATGTTATATTTATGGACATAACAGATTTGTTTAAGCGTAAATATGCCAAGAATGTGTGAGAGGATGTTATATAGTTTAAAACTTGTTTTGAAATATATATACATACATAAATACATACATACATACATACATATGGGGAAATGTTTTAAAGAATATTTTGAAACGAAAGTAATATGTTTTGAAAAAGAAAACAACATTTTACTATTTTGAAAAAAAAGCAAGGACTGGAAGTGTTATAAATAATAATTTGGAAAGTAATTAATGTTTTAAATTTTTTATTTTTGAGTGATGTCTGAAATTTTGAAAATGATGTTTTGAAGATAGAACAATATATTAAAGAAGTATATTAAGCTACATTGTTGAAAAAGAAGTATTATATGGAATTCTGATAAAGAATAGAAAGGTAATTTGAAAAAAAAGTACAAAGTGATAATATAATTGATTAGAGTGAAAATAAATTTTCTAATGAGAATAATAAATTAAAAATGTGTTACCCATTATGTTAATAAAGATTTGTGAAAAGATGTTAATTATTTTAAAACATGTTTGAAAAAAAAGAAATGCAATTTATATAAAGATGTTTTGAATCATCTCAAAAGAAATAAGAATCAGTGAAAGAGAAAAAGAAAAAAATAATAGAAGTGAAAGCATACATTGAATTTTAAAAATGAATATAAGTTGCTAAAGGAATAGATATCTAAAAGAAATTTTAGAAGTGGGAATTTTTTTTAAGAAATGCTTTGTAACTAATGCTAAATTGAATTTTAATATTGAAGTTTTAAAACTTAAACTTTAAAAAAAAATATTGTAAAATGCACTTGGAGTAGATAAAAGATTTTTGACAATGTAAAGGAAGTTTTCAAGCTTAAGACATGATTTGTTATGACCGTAAATCTCAAACCATCGATCCATTTTCAATGAGTTTAATTTTATTGGAAATCTATGTCATTAGAAAATCATTTTTGGTTTGAGTGGAAATGCAAAGTTTTGAAGTTTACTAGGGTTATATATGAATTGAAATGGATGTTTACTACTATTACGGAAATGCAAACCCCATAAAACAACGCTAAACTATTTTGATCATAACTTTTAAACGATTTGTCTGATTTCAATATTTTTGCCCATTTCGGAAAGCTAAGAACATAAAAAACAACTTCATTTTAAGTGTTTCGCAAAATTTTGGCATTCTCTAGGCTAGAAACATTGTTTCTAAAGTGGACCTACACTTATTTTACCACTTCAGATTTTATCATCTTTAGAAACAATTCCATAATTCATGATGCACTTGATATTTTTGCAATCCAAAAGTTGTTTTAGAAAGATAGAACACTATGCAACAATTTACTTTTTGATATCATTGTCTAATTTTGTGTTTTGACTATAGAAAGTTTGTCGAAATGTGGCCGAAACTCGAACACTATATTGCTTCAAAATTTAATGAATGCATGCCTATTATATCTCTTTGTCTGAAGCTAATGTTTACACTTGAGTAAAGTATAGGTGTTAAAGAGGCATATTTTAACTAGATGGCGATGTTGGCTCGCTTTAAACTTAAATAGTTTGCTAAAAATGCTAAGAGAAGGTACATTTTTACATTTTATCGGTATATGTTGTGATATTACATTGTTTCTCCGTGTTTTGGGATACCCTGTGTAACGACCCGTATTTTACGGATCGAAACGTTGTAAAATCAGTTGACATTTGGGTTGCATTGTTGTTATGACATCCTGAGTTTAAGTCCTAAGTCGTGGACGAGTTAAGATAGTTAAGTCGTATAGGAGTTAAGTCGTATAGCTTAGGTCGTAGGGTGTTGGAGCGACCTAAGGTTGTGACCGACTTAAGGAATAGGGGCGACTTGAGAAAACTGACCGAGTTAGGGTTAGGTCGGTTGGATGAGTTAGCGACCTAAGGATTTTAGGTCGAATGGTGAGATAGGTCGGTCAAGCGACCTAAGGGTTGACGACTTATAGTAGATAGCAGGTTAGCGACCTAGTGGTTAGCGAAGTTAGGTCGTAGCCTAGTTGAGTCGTAGCCGTGTAAGGAGATAATGCTAAGTGTTAGGTCGCATTGTCTTAAGTCGTACCTAAGTATTAGGTCGTGTGGACTTTAAGTCGCTGGGTTGTGGCCTTGTAGTTAGGTCGTAAGTTGTATACTCAGTTAGGTCGTAACCTACTTAGGGGTTAACTGCTAAGTTATAAATCGCAGGATCTCTAAGTCGTAGTCTGTTAAGTCGGAATTGTTGGCTAAGTCTTAGATCGCGTGTTGGCTTAAGGTTAGGTTGTAACTCGGTTGAGCTGTTAAGTTGTAGGATGGGTTATCTCGCTAAGTCGCCTAACCAGTTAAGGCGCGTGCGCATTAAGTCGTAGACAGGGGGTCCGGTAAGTCGTATAGGCGCGTGTGTTGAGTCGGAGGTTGCTAGGTCAGAAGAGGCTTAGGTCGGAAGGTTATAAGTCAGAGACGACTTATGGAGATGGCCGAGTTAAGGAGAAATCAGCCTATAAATACTCGTCCATTTCTTCATTTTTGGGATCCGGATTTCGAAGCGACGAAGTGCTGCCATTTTGAGAGCTCGACTTCTACATTTCTTCACTTCTTTTCTCCACTCTAATCTAGTGATTCCATCCATCCAAGTTGAAGATCAAATTGAAGATTCAAGAGCTTAGATTGAAGATCTTCATCCTTTGAAGTGAGATTTCTTCGTTCGAAGCGGATTCGCGATAGATCAAGCTAGATCCTTCGCTATCCAGATCTGAAGCGTTTTGATTTGGGGTTGTTTAGGTGATTTGGTGAGTGGTGATTATCTCTCACACGGATCCAAAGGAGTATATCGGATTGTTGGCTCGATTTGGTGTTAAAATAGTGATTTCCATACATTTTCTTCATCCTAAGTGTAGATCCGTATAGATCCATTGTTCATGATGATGTTACATCCATTTTACTGCATGTTAACCTATGCAAGTTCATTCATCAAGATTATAGAGATATTGTTCATGTTTTCATGCTTATTAGACTTTCAACTCTTTAATTACGAAATTGCCATTATTGTGATAATTGTCTACTTAGATCATATTTGAATGCTTGATTCTTGGATTAATGTTTGATTTGGTTGATTGCTATGAATTAGATGATTGATGATTTGATTTAGATTGAGGATGATTCAAAAGCTAAGGGAAGGGCTCTTGAATGGGAAAAGCTGCTTGTGGCATATTGTAGCGGATGATGAAGCTCTTATGCATAGATTTGATGATGATGTTGAGATGAGACTTTGCGAGGATGTGATGAAGCGAAGTATGATATGAGATAGTCTTGGTCTAATCCAGACGGGATCATTCCAAGCGGGATGGGGATAATGGATGCTCGAGAGGCGCTTGAGCTAGTATGGAAATAGTTGTCGAGGAGGACGACTAGAAGGCTGAGATCTCATCGTTGTTGAAGGTTCTAGCATGCTCAAAGCAAGAGTACGTTGGGCAGATTCGATAGTCCCTGAAGGCTACTGATTGGGTAGTCAAGTACTCTGGGCAGATTCGATAGTCCTAGGCACGGGTCACGATGACGTGCGGGAGTTATGTCTAGAACCGGGGTTACCATTAGCCCTTGACGGACGGCTGAAAGAATGTGCCGGTCATTCAATTAACGGTGATATCGAAGCAATGATAACAGTGATAGCCAGAGTCATGGATGTTTGGTTGTATCGTCATTCGGTCTCAAGAGTAGTGTTTTCTGGGTGCTTATCTGATCTTGGTTTAGGCCTTGGGGGTTTGTGCTTGGAAAACATCGCCCTTGACTCGAGCGACAATTTCTTTACTTTACATTGTATGCTCTGCTATGATTGCTTCTGCTTAGTGTGTGTCTGGGGGCTATCACTGTAGAAAGAGGTTGGAGTGGGAGGGTTGTATTCCTATTCCTTTTCCTTTATGCTCTTTTGGTATGTTGTTAGTTAATTTACTACTCACTAAGACTGTTGTCTGACTCAAGGCTTTATGTTTTAACTCTTATTGCCTTGGGCTGTTCGTCCATTTTGGGACGGGCAGACTAGGTAGCAGGTGACAGGTGCTGTTCTCTTCTCACGATGCTGATATCGAAGACGAGCTGAAGGGTTGCATATTTTCTTCTTACTATATGTACTGGATGTTCCGCTGCTTTGTATTCTCTGAGTGATATGTAGTGAGGCTTGTTGTATTGACTATTCAGATGTTTGTATACAACTATTATGAAGTTTTATTGATGAGATTCTATTCTGTGAAGCTTCACTATATATATGTTCTATTGTATTTTGTCCATGCGCTGTGAGTAATACGATAGATTCTGTTGTACTAATTTACCTTGACAATCGTCCATGGTTGCCTGGCACACTTTACAGCGCACTATCTCTAGATTCGGTGCAGGGGTCATGGGCGGTCGTCACATTTGGTATTAGAGCATTGGTTAATCGATTTTACCCAACGTTCGCTGACGTAACTACGTATGAGAGACGTAATTGTAATTTTGATGGATGATTACTATATATAATATAGTAGTTTAGTTGAGTTTGAGTCCTTTATGCAGTTGTTTCTCTAGATGTTCTGATCATTCCTTTTTATAGATATTGAGAATGAGTCGAAGAGGGAGACCAGCTGCTAGGGAAGGCCGTGCTACTGAGGGGACTGCTGATTATGCAGCTATGTTCGAAGCTATGATGACTTCGATCATGAGAAGGATACCAGTTCCGGGGGCAGCAGTAGATGTTGGAGTTCAAGTCCAAACTCCGAAACCAGTGGATTTTGCTAAGTTGTGCAAGGACTATACTGCTCTTGGAGGGAAGGTTTTCTTGGGAACGGAATCAACTATTGAGGTCCAGAGGTGGATAGATGCTTGTAGAAGGATTTTTGGTGATTTGGGAATTGAGGATGCAACTAAGAGGAAGTTAGCATCAAGACAGCTTCAAGGGAGAGCTTCTGATTGGTGGAACTCTATTACCATCAATACTCCGGAGGAAGAGATTACTTGGGAGCAATTCCAAGTCAGGTTTGAAGCTAAGTTCATTTCTATAGCTCAGAAGTCTGTTCTGTTCAAGAAGTTTGTGGAGCTCAAGCAGGGAGGAAGACCAGTTCTTGAGTATGTTTCTGAATTCGAAGCTTTGTCCAAGTATGCCCGGTCGTATATCGAATCTGCATATCAGAAGAATGAGAAGTTTGTGACAGGCTTGGACAGTTATCTTGGGAGACAGTTGGTGGATCATTTGGACGATTCATTTGAGAAGCTTGTGGAGAAAGCTCTTAGGCACGAGAGTCTGTTTCCTAAGGAAGGATCTGTTATTGCTGTGACCAGGGAAGAGTCTAAACCTCAGCAAGGTGGAAACAAGAAGAGGAAGCAGCAACAGCAGAAGGGTAAGGATGGCCAGAAGAAGCCGAAGGGCGAAGTGACTTGCTACAATTGTCAGCAGAAGGGCCATTTCTCTAAGGATTGTAAGAATCCGAAGGCACCGATGAAGTGTCACAACTGTGACAAGCCGGGGCATTTCAGGAAGAATTGTCCAGAACCGAGGAGGGACAAGCGGATTGTGCAAGCTTATGCTTTGGGAGCTGTTCCGTCATCTTCAAAAGCTCCTACCACTGAAGAGAAAGGAAAGAGTGTGGTGGTTCAAGGTACTCTTTTCTTACGTAGTGTTCCAGTTAGAGTGTTGTTTGATACTGGGGCATCGCATTCGTTTGTTTGTAGTGAACTCGTCGGCCGGTTAGGTTTGGAATCGGATATTGTTGATAGGCCATTGGTTGTGACTAATCTAGTTGGGGGTTCGTCTTGTTTGTGTATGTTATGCCGTGGTCTGATTGTGTCGAGTCATGGTTGCTCTTTTGTTTGTGATTGTTTTGTTCTGAACTTTGCGGGGTTCGAAATTATTTTGGGGATGGAATGGCTTAGGAGGTATGCGGCAAAGGTTGATTGTGAGAGGCTGGAAGTGACAGTCGAGAATGTGGAAGGGCGAAGGATTGTGATACGATGTAAGCATGAAGAAGGCGTCTTCATGAGCGTCATGTATTCGCTGGTTGTTCCACGGGATGGACTGTCATCAGTGCCAATCTCTAATGGATTCGGGGATGTCTTTGATGAAGTCAAAGGGTTGCCGCCGCATAGAGAGATCGAGTTTCGTATAGATCTAGTTGAAGGAGCCAGACCTGTTGTGATGCCTCTTAGGCGGATGGCGCCTAGGGAACAGCAAGAATTGAGGGTGCAAGTTGATGATCTTTTGCAGAAAGGATTCATTTGGCGTAGTGTGTCCGAGTGGGGTGCACCAGTTGTGTTTGCAACCAAGGCAGATGGGTCGTTGAGATTGTGCGTCGATTATCGTGAGCTGAATAAGGTGACTAAGAAGAACAAGTATCCATTGCCGAGAATAGATGACTTGTTTGATCAGCTTCACGAAGCTAAGGTGTTTTCCCAGATGGATTTGGCAACGGGATTTCACCAGTTGAGAGTGGCTAAGGATAGTGTGCCGAAGACAGCTTTTAGGACACCATCCGGTTTCTTTGAGTGGCTGGTAATGCCGTTTGGATTGACTAACGCGCCAGCATATTTTGTGGATCTTATGAATAGAGTGTTCAGAGATCAGTTGAACAAGTTTGTACTTGTGTTCGTGGATGATATTCTGATTTATTCCAGAACTGAAGAAGAGCACAAGACACACTTGCGTATTGTTTTGGAAATCTTACGGAAACATCAGCTGAAGGCTAAGTTTTCGAAGTGTCACTTCTGGAAGAGTGAAGTGAGGTTCTTAGGCCATGTGATTTCTAGAAATGGAATAGTGGTTGATCCCGCGAAGCTGGCAGCAATCCAGGATTGGGTTAGACCTAAGAATGCATCTGATGTGAGAAGTTTTCTTGGATTGGCAGGATATTATTGACGGTTTATTAAAGACTTCTCCAAGATAGCTGCATCGTTAACAGGATTGACGAAGAAGAACCAAGTGTTCAGATGGGAAGCTAAGTGTGAGCAAGCTTTCGGAATCCTGAAAGAGCAATTGACGAGTGCTCCTGTTTTGACTATTCCTGGTGGGAATGATGAGATGGTGGTTTACACCGACGCATGTGGTACTGGACTTGGAGCAGTGCTGATGCAGAAGGATAAAGTTGTTGCGTATGCCAGTCGACAACTGAAGCCACATGAAAGGAATTACCCGACTCATGATTTGGAGTTAGCGGCGATTGTTTTTGCTCTGAAGATGTGGAGACATTATCTATTGGGAGTTCGATTCGAGTTGTTTACAGATCATAAGTCGTTGAAGTATCTTTTCTCCCAAAAGGATTTGAATCTTCGGCAGCAACGTTGGCTAGAGTTTTTGGCATCATATGATTTTGGTATAGCTTATACTCCGGGAAAAGGTAACGCAGTGGCAGATGCGTTAAGTATAAGACATGCGGGATTGGGAGCCATGTTTTCTGAATGGAAGAATCTCGAGTATTTAGCTGGATTTGACTTCAGGCCTAGATGCGAATTGGAACCTGAGATGTTGGCAAACTTATCGATAAGACCGACTCTTGTGGAAAGAATTGGCGAGAGCCAAAAACGAGACGATAAGCTTGTCAAGATTATCCGTGATTTGGAATCTGGATTGGATCCAGAAAAGGATAAAGGATTCGAGGTCGATCGAGAGGGTTGGCTTCGGAAGCAAGGACGACTAGTTGTTCCCGATATAGATGAATTGAGGAGTGAAGTTCTGAAGGAAAGTCATCACTCGAGGTTGACAATTCATCCAGGTGGAAATAAGATGTATCGGGATATGAAGAGAACCTACTACTGGGAAGGTATGAAGAAGGATGTTGGAAATTTTATTTCCAAGTGTATGAACTGCCAGTTGGTAAAAGCCGAACAGAAGAAGCCAAGTGGATTGCTTCAGCCATTAGAAGTTCCTACATGGAAGTGGGAGCAAGTGTCGATGGATTTTATTGATGGACTACCTAGAACAAGAACGGGAAATGAAGGGATTTGGGTCATTGTAGATCGTCTGACCAAGAGTGCAAGATTCATTCCTGTTCGATCGACTAGGACTTCATCAAAGTTGGCTGAGTTGTATGTTAAGTGGATAGTTCGATTCCATGGTATTCCGAAGAGTATAGTGAGCGATCGAGACCCATTGTTCACTAGTGGATTTTGGAAGAGCTTCCAGGAAGTTTTGGGAACCGAGTTGTGTTTGAGTACAGCTTATCACCCTCAAACAGATGGTCAGACCGAGAGAGTCAACCGAGTTTTGGAAGATCTTCTTAGAGCTTGTGTTTTGGATTTCGGAGGATCATGGGAAGATCACCTTCATTTGGTGGAGTTTGCATACAACAACAGTTACCAATCAAGCATTGGTATGGCACCGTATGAGGCATTGTATGGAAGACCGTGTAACTCTCCGACATGTTGGTTAGAGACCGGAGAAAAGTTGATTCTTGGGCCAGAGATGATTCGACAGACTTCAGATTGTATAAAGATCATTCGGCAACGAATGAAGGCAGCCCAAGACCGTCAGAAGAGTTATGCCGATAAGCGTCGTAAAAATTTGGAATTCGACGTAGGTGATATGGTTTTTTTGAAGATTTCTCCACTGAAGAATGTTATTCGATTCGGGAAGAAAGGGAAATTGACTCCGAGATTTATTGGACCATTCCCGATCATTGAGCAAATTGGAAAGCTCGCCTACAGATTGGAGTTACCGGAGAAGATGTCGAGTGTGCACAATGTTTTTCACGTATCGTATCTACGGAAATATGTGCACGACTCGAATTCAGTAGTTTCTGCGGATAGCTATGAAGACTTCGAAGTTGATCCAGTCGATAAAAGACCTCGTAAGCCGCTTAGTGCTGTGGAAACCGACACGAAACAGCTTAGGAGGAAGGTATTTAAGTTGCTCAAGATACAATGAAGTGATGATGATAACGACTGTACGTGGGAGGTGGAAGAGAGGATGAAGGCAGCTCATCCTGAACTCTTCAAGGTATGGCCCTAAGGTGTCGTGTCATCTCACGATATTGTAACTTGTTCTAGTTTTAGAATTCTGCATGCTAAGCTAGAATTGGATGCATGGTTTGTTGATTGCTATGGATGATAAGCGTGCAGAATAGTCTTTGATTGCTTTGTTTGTTTGGAATTTCGGGGGCCAAATTCCTAAGGGGGAGAGAATGTAACGACCCGTATTTTACGGATCGAAACGTTGTAAAATCAGTTGACATTTGGGTTGCATTGTTGTTATGACATCCTGAGTTTAAGTCCTAAGTCGTGGACGAGTTAAGATAGTTAAGTCGTATAGGAGTTAAGTCGTATAGCTTAGGTCGTAGGGTGTTGGAGCGACCTAAGGTTGTGACCGACTTAAGGAATAGGGGCGACTTAAGAAAACTGACCGAGTTAGGGTTAGGTCGGTTGGATGAGTTAGCGACCTAAGGATTTTAGGTCGAATGGTGAGATAGGTCGGTCAAGCGACCTAAGGGTTGACGACTTATAGTAGATAGCAGGTTAGCGACCTAGTGGTTAGCGAAGTTAGGTCGTAGCCTAGTTGAGTCGTAGCCGTGTAAGGAGATAATGCTAAGTGTTAGGTCGCATTGTCTTAAGTCGTACCTAAGTATTAGGTCGTGTGGACTTTGAGTCGCTGGGTTGTGGCCTTGTAGTTAGGTCGTAAGTTGTATACTCAGTTAGGTCGTAACCTACTTAGGGGTTAACTGCTAAGTTATAAGTCGCAGGATCTCTAAGTCGTAGTCTGTTAAGTCGGAATTGTTGGCTAAGTCTTAGATCGTGTGTTGGCTTAAGGTTAGGTCGTAACTCGGTTGAGCTGTTAAGTCGTAGGATGGGTTATCTCGCTAAGTCGCCTAACCAGTTAAGGCGCGTGCGCATTAAGTCGTAGACAGGGGGTTCGGTAAGTCGTATAGGCGCGTGTGTTGAGTCGGAGGTTGCTAGGTCGGAAGAGGCTTAGGTCGGAAGGTTATAAGTCGGAGAAGACTTATGGAGATGGCCGAGTTAAGGAGAAATCAGCTTATAAATACTCGTCCATTTCTTCATTTTTGGGATTCGGATTTCGAAGCGACGAAGTGCTGCCATTTTGAGAGCTCGACTTATACACTTCTTCACTTCTTTTCTCCACTCTAATCTAGTGATTCCATCCATCCAAGTTGAAGATCAAATTGAAGATTCAAGAGCTTAGATTGAAGATCTTCATCCTTTGAAGTGAGATTTCTTCGTTTGAAGCGGATTCGCGATAGATCAAGCTAGATCCTTCGCTGTCCAGATCTGAAGCGTTTTGATTTGGGGTTGTTTAGGTGATTTGGTGAGTGGTGATTATCTCTCACACGGATCCAAAGGAGTATATCGGATTGTTGGCTCGATTTGGTGTTAAAATAGTGATTTCCATACATTTTCTTCATCCTAAGTGTAGATCCGTATAGATCCATTGTTCATGATGATGTTACATCCATTTTACTGCATGTTAACCTATGCAAGTTCATTCATCAAGATTATAGAGATATTGTTCATGTTTTCATGCTTATTAGACTTTCAACTCTTTAATTACGAAATTGCCATTATTGTGATAATTGTCTACTTAGATCATATTTGAATGCTTGATTGCTTGGATTAATGTTTGATTTGGTTGATTGCTATGAATTAGATGATTGATGATTTGATTTAGATCGAGGATGATTCAAAAGCTAAGGGAAGGGCTCTTGAATGGGAAAAGCTGCTTGTGGCATATTGTAGCGGATGATGAAGCTCTTATGCATAGATTTGATGATGATGTTGAGATGAGACTTTGCGAGGATGTGATGAAGCGAAGTATGATATGAGATAGTCTTGGTCTAATCCAGACGGGATCATTCCAAGCGGGATGGGGATAATGGATGCTCGAGAGGCGCTTGAGCTAGTATGGAAATAGTTGTCGAGGAGGACGACTAGAAGGCTGAGATCTCATCGTTGTTGAAGGTTCTAGCATGCTCAAAGCAAGAGTATGTTGGGCAGATTCGATAGTCCCTGAAGGCTACTGATTGGGTAGTCAAGTACTCTGGGCAGATTCGATAGTCCTAGGCACGAGTCACGATGACGTGCGTGAGTTATGTCTAGAACCGGGGTTACCATTAGCCTTTGACGGACGGCTGAAAGAATGTGCCGGTCATTCAATTAACGGTGATATCGAAGCAATGATAACAGTGATAGCCAGAGTCATGGATGTTTGGTTGTATCGTCATTCGGTCTCAAGAGTAGTGTTTTCTGGGTGCTTATCTGATCTTGGTTTAGGCCTTGGGGGTTTGTGCTTGGAAAACATCGCCCTTGACTCGAGCGACAATTTCTTTACTTTACATTGTATGCTCTACTATGATTGCTTCTGCTTAGTGTGTGTCTGGGGGCTATCACTGTAGAAAGAGGTTGGAGTGGGAGGGTTGTATTCCTATTCCTTTTCCTTTATGCTCTTTTGGTATGTTGTTAGTTAATTTACTGCTCACTAAGACTGTTGTCTGACTCAAGGCTTTATGTTTTAACTCTTATTGCCTTGGGCTGTTCGTCCATTTTGGGACGGGCAGACTAGGTAGCAGGTGACAGGTGCTGTTCTCTTCTCACGATGCTGATATCGAAGACGAGCTGAAGGGTTGCATATTTTCTTCTTACTATATGTACTGGATGTTCCGCTGCTTTGTATTCTCTGAGTGATATGTAGTGAGGCTTGTTGTATTGACTATTCAGATGTTTGTATTCAACTATTATGAAGTTTTATTGATGAGATTCTATTATGTGAAGCTTCACTATATATATGTTCTATTGTATTTTGTCCATGCGCTGTATTAATTTACCTTGACAATCGTCCATGGTTGCCTGGCACACTTTACAGCGCAGTATCTCTAGATTCGGTGCAGGGGTCATGGGCGGTCGTCACACCCTGTATTGGAATGTATATATATTTTATGATATTTTTTTATTTTAATTTTTCAGAATGATATTTGTACAATGGAGACTCTGTCAAAAAAATTTGAAAATACGACACATAGAATATTTTTACAAAAATGTATCATATGCGAAAAATAGAAAGTCAGTTATTGAATCTAATTTAAAACTGTAGCATACGATAAGAGAAGTCAGAATGTGAAAGCCACATAGGGGATTGAGTAGTTTAAGTTTGATAGAAAATTGTATAATATGAAGAAAGATTAGGGTATGAATTGTGTAGGATGAACCCCTATAAGAAATTCCATGGACATAATTTTCATAAAGGGGGAAGTCTGTAACAACTCTGCTTTCTACACCGTATAAATAAATAAATTTAAATAAAATAACAAATTTGATATTTGATAATTAATATTTTGAAAACAAATTTTTAGTTAGTTAAATTCTATTTAATAAAAGATTTGATTTAATAGATTGAATTAAATTAATAAATTCTTTTTGGATAATTTATTAAAATTGAATAAAATATTTTAATTGATATGAAATATTTGTAATAGTGTAAATTAAATTAAATTTAGATTGTAATTTATTTACAAATAGTGTTTATTAAGGGAAAAGAAAAAAATAATAACAAAATAAACAAATGAAAAGAAGTAAATTCAACCCTTAATATAATTAAAACCCCAAGCCCATGCAAAATGTCCATCCTTTTCTTTTCTTTACATGTTCCCATTCCTTTGCAAAATTCATACACGTACCTCATTCTCTAATTTTTGTCCCGTGCCCTAAAATCAAAATAAACTTCCGAAAAAAAGAAATTGAATCGCATGAAGGTAGCTCGACATTGAAGGCGAGAGGAGAGGACTACTATGGAGGGATGCTTGATAGGAAGCGACACGACCTAGGGGAAGTTGCGATTTGGGGTGATGTGCGTTTATGTGGTATGGCAATGCCTAGATGCTGCGATGTTGAAGCATGAACTTCCTCGAGCTGTGCTTGGCTGTGTTAATGGAAACAGGGATCAAACAGAAGCTGCTGGGTCAGAATAGGTGGGACGACGCTGATGTTGGCGACCAGTTGGTAGCATAGGCATTGTGGAAGGGGGACAAAGTTATGATTAAGGGTTGCAACAACCTCGAGTAGCGATGATGGATGGCTTGGTAGCAGCATTAACATCGTTTAGTCGCTGATTTGGTTGTTCAAGCATTTATTCGGTGAGTTATTTTCTTAACTCACAACTATTATCTGGATGATCGTTTATTTCATTATATTTCCATTGCTTGTTTGGTGATAAATTCTTGCTTGAACTAGATAGGTTGGTACATTGTTTGGAATTGATTGTTGTATGGTTAATTGGTTGGTTGCATTAGATGGAAGTGTCAAATTGCAAACGGAACTAAGTCCGATTGTGAGTTTAATTTCTTTATAAATATTTGAATGTTGTATTTCCTTTTATGGATGTTTTATCCACTTTACTTGTTTTAAATGATTTTTGAAAAGTTTTTAAAAAATTATTTTAAGGGTTTAAAATCATTTTAAAAGTATTTATAAATAATTTTCTATAACTTTACTCAGTTTGACTTATTTTTCGTATTGTAGAAATCTATTTTAATTATTATAAATATAGTTTTCCTTCAATCACAAAACCTTTTAAAAATCACCATTATAATTATTATATTTTTTAAGAGAAATGAGTGATCCTCTTTGAAGAGAACAGCACTCACGTAATTTTATTCCATTAAAAAAGGAGCTACCAACAAGTCTGGTAGGTGGCTCTTCCCACAAACCCGTACAATAAGAGAATAAAAAACCCTCCCAAAAAAGCAAAGAAAAGTCTAAAGTACAAGAAAAAATAATAAAGAAACTCGAGTCGAAAGCAGCATAAAAAAAAGAGGCCTTGATGTGAGGTCCGAAGGAGCTGTAGAAGTCTTAACAACAAACCGATGCTCGGCTCGACTAGTGAAAGAGGACTCGAACTACCCATCTCAGCATCTAGAACTGTAAAAACTGAGGAAGCAAAGTGAGCCTAAAACACTCACAAAAATATATATATATATATATATATATATATATAAGTTACTTATATACATATATATCTACTGCAAGAGAGGAAGAAGGAATATAAACGAGAAAAAATAACGTAGGCATGAACAAGAAAGCCAAAGGACAATAGTAACAGTCGTGAGTTAGTTACCTAATAATAGAGGTGAGTCAAGTAGATTGTGTGAATTCTCATATGACAGGACGATAGTTAAGGCATTATTATTTCTGTTGTTAACAACAATTCTCTCTCGTAAGACATCGATACTAAATCTAACTCCTTTAAGGAACTCTTAAAAGTTGTTATAATTAGGTAATTTATAGTTAATGTTTGAAATCTGTTTAATACAAAATAATATGATTATATAGGTCAAATTTCTGATATTGAAGTAGTATTATCATTGAAAAGTCTTTGATTTCTGTCAAACCAGATATACCAAGTTGCAATGTGAAAATAGTGTCTAGTAAGGCTCGTCGATCCGGAGTGAAGTAAAATCTTAACCTACACCAATGTAACTCTTAACTAATGTGGTTAGAGGTAATATTGAATTCAAAAATTCTAAGAATCTAAAGAAGCATAAGCCTAGTAAATTGACAATTATAAACTATATGTGCAATAGTTTCTAGGTTCGCACTGCAGAAAATACATTTTTAATCAATATCCGCATTCTTCTTTTATAAAAGTTCGATGGTATTATGTTTTCCATGTAGTAATAACCACATTTGTACCTTGGATTTAGGGGGAACGTTAGTTTTCCACACACGTTTAAAAAGGTCAAATTTAATTCGTGAGAAATTTAGAAATCTGTAATATAAGTTAGCTATGAAATTGGTAGTCCTATCCTAGCACCATATTTTGATATCATTATTATTATTCAAATTATAAAGTTCTAATTTGGCATATAAAAGGGAAAACTATTAGAAAGTAGTCCCTTAAAGTTGAAATCCTAAGGAAAGTAGTTCAAATTAGGTTTACATGCTTTCGAAATTAGTTCATATTTGAAATTACAAATATCATGCAGTTCTGAAAGTTACTTTAAGAGGAATAACTGAGATCTAGCAATCATGCCAAAAGGATGTGTTATTACCCGAATGCACTATGTTACCAATACCTAGTTTAAAAATGTCCAACCCATTTAGAACTGATCTCTAGAGTTACGACAGGTTATTACGTTTGCTAGGCGTTAAATGGTGCAAGTTATGAGATCTACCATAATATCGGTTGCAAATTAGTTCTTTTCAAATTAAGTTCTTATTATTAATATTGAACTTCCATAACCATTTCCTTAACAAAGAAACATTGAGGTTGTGAAGATTAATTATTCCTAATCACCCTTGTTTTTCGGTTTACAAATCGAATCCCGACCGACGAGACTACTGGGGTTATCCCTAGCCCATAAAAAGTCTCTTCTAATCTTATCTAATTTATCGATTATCCATTTTGGAAAGAGATAAAAACGACAACAAAAAATGGGTAGTGTTGATAAAACGGAGTTGATTAGAACTACCCTACCTGCCCTTGATAGAAATTCACCATTCCACCTACATAACCTTTTGCTGATTTTGTCGATGATAGTTAGCCAGTCATCATGCCTAATTAAGGTTGGTCTTATTAAGAACCCTAAGTACTATAGTGTTGTAGTCTAGAGTGGAAGCAACCTAACTCTCTACGTTATCTACATCATTTAGCAATAAAATCGAACTTTTATCAAAATTAATTTTTAAGCAGGATAGTAACTCAAAGCTATACAAAATAAATTTAACGGCTATAATATGGCGAGGCAGAGGCGAAGTAAAGACCATGGTATCATCTTCATATTGGAGGACAAAGATACCACAACTCGTAACCTCATCTCCAATCCTACATAAAATTCCATTATTAGTAGCTAACTTAATAATGCTTAAGAAAACATTAGCCGCTATGTCGAACAAAAGAGGTGACAGAGAGTCACTTTGTCTATGTCCACGTTTTGATTGAATTTTAGTACCTAAAGTACCATTTACCATTATACTAGAATTGCACGTCTTAAGTAGAGACATAATCTAACCCATTTTACGCTAAAACCTTTAGCTAGTAATAAGTCATTGAGGAAAGTCCAATCCAAAGAATCGAATGCTTTAGCGAAGTCCGGCTTTAGAAGCGCGTAGGCAATATTATTTCTACAATGGTAGTTAATGAACTCTTGAACAAATGCACCCCTGTCCGTAATATTTTTACCCGTGATAAAACCAATTTGTGAGCTATCGTTTGGAGCATTCATTTTAGCACTAAGTCTATTCGCTAAAACTTTTGAGATAATCTTATAGGAGTAACTTAAAAGCGAGATAGGTCTAAAATCTTTTAATTCATTCACAAAAACTTTCTTGAGCAGTAGAATTATATTAGCAAAGTAAACTTGCCTAATTGTAGCATAACATCATAAAATTCAATAAACATTTCAAGTAGATTAGATTTTATAACAGGCCAAAACTTTTTGCAAAAATGACTGGAAAACTGTCGGGGCCTAACGCCTTGTCCCAAGGAATTTCGTTAATAGCTGTTAAAATAATTATTATATTTTAAATCCGAGAATGGTTTTCAAATAAATATCTAGAAATTATTTATATATATATATATATTAGATTGAAAATTATGAAATGACTTCTAAACGTTATTAAGTGATTTTAATATAGTTACCAATGAATTTGAATACAAAAGTGAGGTTTGAATAACATTATATATTTTGGAATAAAAAAGGAACTAATTTGAAGATTATACATTTAAAATTGTATTTGATCACTAAGAGTTATGGGGATAACTTCTAATAAATTATATTTGGCATGAAAAGTGATTCTAGAAACTATATATACATATATCTGTGTGTGTGTTTGTATATATATCATTTGGAAGTGAACTTTAGTGTTAAAATCATTGTTTTGATATTATATGAATGAAGTGAATGGAAAGAAATGTACTTTGAAGTTTATAAATTTGTTGGTAAATTGTATTCAATTACAAAAGATTATTGAATGACTTTTATGAACAATATTCGATTTGAAAAGGGATTTTTAAGATTTAAACATGAAAGTAAAAATTAGAAATGTATAACTAATATGTAAAACCCTTATTTTGGCATGGTTGATTATTTAATGTATATAACTATTTTTTAGAAGTTTTGTTATATTAAAATATTTGTCCACTCTCTTTTATATACTAAATTTTACGCTACGGTTTTATACTTCTGTGTAATAAGGAATCAGAATAAATGGATTAGTAATACCCGTCTGATATGTAACTTTTGGTAATACTTCTCCGAATATTCTTTGGACTTCTTATATAGAATAAGATATATGAGTGTAGTTTATCATCATATAGCAAACGGGTGAAGCTCACTGGGTGGTATGGGACGCCTATGTTGATATTTGTATGATTGCTTTCTGTAAGTAAATGTCATTCGTCAGGGTCAAGTCTATGGGGTAATGTATTTATGCTGATGCAAACTGAGAGTGAGTAGGCTAAGAGAACTAAGTGTGTCTATCTTACGTGTGTACTCCTATTATTTGATGTGGAGTACACAAGATTGGCTACTATCCATCCTAGCGGCATGATTGCGAGGTCACTCCCTAAATTTGCAATACCTTTTTTATGTATATAGTTGAGAGCCACTGCCCCTGTGTCACATAAGATACCAATCAATTACCACCAGGGCACTTGCAGGGTTGTGACAATTGAATAACGTTGTCTTGCTTTTAATGGATATAGGGTCACGATGGCCATCGGGTAACCGATGACTGTTGGGTTAGCACTAAGAGTGTGTGAGGAAGGCTCCTAGAGCAGGCTGAGAGATGTCAGTCTCCTGTCTGGTTATTCTTGATATAGACACCACTTATCCATCTATATAAATCGTCATGTATGCGGTTGAGAGCGGGTCAGATCATTTGTTTTAACCAATGCCAATATAGATAATTATGATGCTGATAGCATCTAGGGCTGAGAGCTAAGATGACTATCTACGATACTAAGAGTTTAGTAGATTTGTAGAGGTCTGAGATACCATATGATCATTTCATTAGCCGAGAGCAAATAATCTAATATGAGGCTAAAAGTCTAGATGACCATTATGTGATTATCGATCTCTTGGTTTATTAATGTGTTGTTTAGCCATGAAGTTGTGTAACCTTATACATATTGATTATGTTGCTACCGAGGATAGTTAGAGATACTAAGAGTATGGAGTTAGACCCTATACATATCTATTATAGTTATCTGAGAGACGACCTTGGCTCTTGAAAGGTATGCCATATTTTTATCTCTTGTATGTTGATTTTGATGATTATTTGTTTATGCTTTCATATATGTTGAGTATGACAAGCCCTGGGTATGTCTACATTATGATTATCTGAGAGATAATCTTGGCCATTTCTGAGAGCATGTCCTATGTAGTTATTTATCCCTTTTTCTTGATGTTAATTGGATAAATTTTGATTGTCTCAACCACTTAACATTATATGCATGGTTTGTATTTGACCTGACTCTTTTGTGGGTGATATTACTTGTTCGTAGTTTTGTGATATAATGTTTTTAATGTGATATATTAACACCTTAATTTTAGAATAGTCATGCATGTGTGTTATTATATAATACTCGGGTCAGTCTGAGACATTACAAGTTTAGGGATGAAGAGACCAGATGGTTACTATTGAATGTAGATGGAGGCTACTTTATTAGTTTACTAGTGTACCTTTATTTATTATTGTAGCCTCATGTATATTGATGATGTTGAGATGTATATATTGGATTTACACATTATATATTTTTGATGATAGTGGGCATTTGATTTTCGTAGACCTACTTGACTTGTGTATACTTTATATTATATGTTATTGCTGTGTTGTTGACTTTGTGTTCTCTGTGATTTACTTTATATCGTGTATTATTCTATTCTAGAGATGCGCGTGTCCATTGCTTTGTGCCGATTCTGTATACATATTTATTTTTGGAATATGTACCAATGTTAGGCCAAAGGAATATTCATGTATGATAGCCCAATATCGCCTCGTTCTCCATATTATCAGATAGTATCACCTAATAATACTCTTTTGTAGTACGGGCATAGAGATGGAGTGTTATATAAGTTTCCAAATCAAAAGAGTATCTACATTTCTTGGTTCTATATAATTTTGTTGTAGTTTACCATTTTCTACATCTATGCCATAAAGACATATTTAGGTGTTAATTTTTTTGCTTTTATTTTATTACTTAAGATAGTGATTTCTTTTGTTATTTTACTCGTTAATTTCATAGTAGATGTTATAAGAAACACAACTATCTTTAAATATGTAAGCTTATCATTAGCTTTGTTAAAACTCATTAGATTCAACTTTTGTGCGTGCTTGGTTTATTGATCAAGTTTCAAAAACAGTCTCTTTAATGGGGTTAGGATGCATAGATGATTATTTCTTTTCATATTCTTAAGCGTTCATCTAAGATATTAATTTCATTTGGCATATGATTCAACCAAAAATTTCCCTCTAATTGTATATTCGATAGTAAAGTTTATTTTCTTTTGAACTTGATTATCAAATTTTATCTTAATCTGGTGATTCATGCAAGTGTATAGGATCGTATATTACTAAAATATATACCATTATATAAGCAGTACTATAAGAAACTATGCAAATACAGACTTTGGCAGAAGTTGTGTCTCCAATACATAGATTTACCCAATGTGGTACAATATCCTATAACTCACAAGAACTGATTTATAGATGAATGTATAGAAGTTTACGAAGTAAGAAATTCAGAAAATTGATTATTATGAATGAATGACCACTGATTTTAGAATATAGAACAGAACAGGGTTTCAAAAATTAGATTAGAAAATCAAAGAGTAGTATGGTGTTGAAACCCGTTGAAATCATAGTTATTTATAGAATTGAAAGTGTTTGATCAAAGGATATTATTGTTTCCATTGTAGAAGGTCACATTTGAAGAACAAGGAAGAAACACGGCTGTTGGGATGAAAAGATATTTCATTTTCGTAATTTCAATTTATAAGCATCGGTGCACCGATTGCCTTTCATTGGTCCATTTTCGTAATTTCAAAGCTTGAGTGCGATTCCTTCTTCCTGCTTTTGAAGCTATAGCGATATTTCTTTGATTATTTTAATTTAAACTGTAGTATGGAGTTGTCGTCATCAAAACTGAGAATTCTAGCTCTACATTCTCTCCCTTTTTTATGATGACAACTCATATATGCATTCATGAAGGTATGTTACTATGAACAGTATGAATGCAATACTTTCCCTAACTATATGTGTAACGATCTAGAATTTAATCGCTATTTAAATGAATATTTAATTATATTTTTAAATAATTAATAAATGGATTTTTGTTAACAAATAAAACAATTTTAAATAATAACTAATGATAATAAAATCGTTTTCAAAATTTGTTTACCAATATATATAGTTCATAGAGAAGTAGAAAATGTGACCGGAAATTATTTTTTGAAATATTGATTTTTCATTGGTTAAAAGTTAATTAAAATGTTATAGCACTATTGTAAACATACATGCACACATTACAAACTATATTAAACATGGTGTGTACATGTACATATGCATGTTCATATATGCTCACTTAAACATATAAGGTAAAAAGGAGATTTTATTTAATAAAAGTGTGTGTATATATATCAACATATATAAAACTCTCTTTTTCAACACAAGTACATAAGATATGGCATGAATAGTGCAAGGAGAGGGGGGGTACATGTCGTGGATGGAATTGGGGGGGGGGGGATGAGGAGATGGTAGTGCATGCATACATATATTTTAATATAAGCACTTATACGATTTTTAAATAATTTCCTAAGCCTATATATATCCCCTAACTTTCATTTTTTTCATTTTACAATCTCTTTTTCTACTTTAAAATTCCTAAGAGCTTAAGCAAAACATCGACGGCTTCCTCTTTGTAATTTTTAAAAATAGAAAAAATCACTTCTTTTGGCTAAAATCTCATCTTTAGTTCATAAAAACATTTCTACATCTTCTACAACACTTCTCTTCCAAACTATAAGCAACCATCCACCCAAACTTCACAAGGCCATACCAAACAAGGCCTAGGTCGAGCCTAAAGCCCACTTGGCCGAGCCCATTTTGAGGGTTTGAGCAACCAAGGTTTTTGTGGATTTATTTATTAGCGTAATTATTATTTAATTAATTAATTAAGTAATTAGGGTAAGTAATTAGGGTTTAAGAAATTATTAACCAAGTAATTATTTTTAATTAAGTCAGTTTTAAATAATGATTAATTAAGATAAAAGGAAATTAATTTTTATTTAATCAAGTTTAATTACATTAATTAATTATTTAATTAGGGTTAGTTATTTAATTAATTATTATTTAATTAAAGGTTAATTATCCACTTAAATTAGGTTTAATTCTTAAATGAATATTATTTAATTAAAGTTAATTATAAATAAATTCTTAATTAATTAACGGTTGAAGTATGATTTTTGATTTAATTAAGATTGATTAAAGTTTAATTAAATAATAAACTTATGATTTAATTAAAGTTTATTTATTTTAAAGTTCCTTTTTAAACTCTATCTGTTATTTATTTTTACCAACTTTCTTGTTTAAGTAAATTATTTTAAAACCAAGGATCTCTTGTCCATGCTATTAAGTAGCCAAATGAATTAAAGTAGTTGTAATAAAACGTTGACACGTTTTATTGAAAGTAAGTCGACTTGTACTTATCAGAATTACCGCACTTCGGGAACGTGATGAATACAAGGGTATTAATTTTGATAAGTGGGTCATGATAATCTAAGCATATAGAACATATGTTCATATGTAAATCTTTACACCCTGATAGTGGAATAGTCCACTATAAACAAATTGACCCCTAAATATTATCGAAAATTGGTTTGGAGAGAACGGGATCAGATATTAGTTATTATCCGAAAACCACTTCGAACTAACGTAAACGTTCGAATTGGAAATAGTAAAGGCAAGGCCAAAGGTGAAGACTTTGAAGTGCAAGGGCTATTTGCTACTAACTAAAAGTTTGCTATGGATCGTGTAATATGGATATACGATAATACAGAATATAGTGATAATAGTTATACAGTAAATAGTGCGGAATATAAGAGCAGTATAATAAAAATAACACCAGAGATTTTTATACTGGTTCAGAGCTCCGTCCCACGTCCAGTCCCAGACTCCTTCTGGAATTTCACAAAAACAGCAACCCTCACTTAACCCGAAGGAACAGGTTTATACAACCATTGAGCAGCCGAACAAGGACCTGAGCAGCGGAACAGGATTTCGCCTCAACAATCGAAGAGGACTTCACACGCCTGAGCAGCAGAACAGGACTTTAACAAATACAAAAGATTGTTTAACTTTTTGTGTTCTGATAACACGGATAAGTTTGTTATAGTACACCCTTCCTATGATATTCTCCTCGAGTATAAATATGTATATTTGAAGTTTATGAAGATTAGAAAGGAATAGTATTGCTTAGAATATGATATATAAATCTAATTCAAGCAATACGTATGTTAAGAATGCTGAATATTTAAGAGTATAGTCGCAAGAATATTCAAGAGAGTTAGATAAGAGAGATAAGCAGATTAAGTGATTTGGAATGAAGTTAGGATATGTATTTATAGTTGTTGAATAGCAACGACCATTGGAGAAGAGTTCCGATTGAAGTGTCGCGTCCAAATCTCTTCGTAGAGATTCGTAACTCTTCACGAATGATCATGTCTTTTCAGAAAATATAGTCGTTATAGAAATTCAGTCAACTGAGCCTCTGGGTCAGCCGACTAAATATTCAAACAATTTTTATTACATATTATATATATACTTGTGCACTTGTGCATGTTGCACAGATACTAGCATGTCAGTCGATTGACCTACCAGGTCAGTCAACTGACCTGGTATTATCTGTGCAATTTGCACAGTTTACACAGGTATATATAATATATATATTATATATGATTCTTACTTTAAAATTTTTGATAATATATATATTTTATATGCTTATAGATGTATAAATCATTTAAAAATAAGAAGATTAAATATGTAAGCTAATATATACGTAAACGAGGAGAGATCTTAACAATATTGACTTAAGACTCAAAACAAAATAATATAAAAGTTGATGCACCGATTTTGATGTCTTGTCTCCATGTAGTATATATTCTCTTTTTGTCGTAACAGTCGTCGAATCTGTATGTTGTAGTGATTGCTTCATGTCATGAATCAAAACCAAGTCTCAACATTCTCCCCCTTTTTGATTGATGACAACCTGTAAATTGATATGGATTTCGACTGTATATAATATAATATGAATACTTACTCCCCCTGAATCTTTGATATATATCCTGCATTCTTAATGTTAGTAATAATTTTCTCCCCCTTTATCATCGAAAAAAGGAATAAAGAACATGAATAATCGTATGATGCATGTATAGATATTCAAATCATAGCAATAAAAGAAACAAGCATTCATACATTGCAACATCACAAACAAGAATTTTAAGGTAACAAAATAATACGAAACATTGGCTATTTAGTACAAGCCATGTTTTATTGTTTTGAAATTGATATGACAAAATCGTTTGTGCCATAGCCAGGGATCATTTTCTTTGGCTATTAAACACATGTCTGAGTTATGATTAACTTTCATATTTAAAACGTAAATGTTTCTATCTCTATCTCCTTTGAAAATAAGATTCTGATTTTGATCGAAGATACTACATTTATTTTCAGAGAAAGATATTTTAAATCCTTTATCGCATAATTGACTTATACTTAATAGATTATGTTTTAGATTCTTAACTAATAAAACATTTGTAATAAGAGGTAAATTAGATGTACCATAATTGCTCACATCGCCTTTGCCGATGATATATCCCTTGGAATTATCTCCAAAAGTGATAGAACCTCCATCTGAGTATGTAATGTTTGTCAGCATATCTTTGTCTCCTGTCATGTGTTTTGAGCAACCACTATCGAGTATCCATTTTCCTCTTTTCTTGAGTGGGACCTTCAAAAAATATGAGATGACGTTGGTACCCACCTTTTTAATAGGGTCCTAAGAGTTAGATATTAGGAAACCAAACCCAAGTGGGTTCAGTAGCCCTTTTATAAATATAATTCTTATTATTATGAACGTTTTCTATGAATGATCTAATATACTTATCCTTATTAACTTGTTATTTGTTTTAGGAACCCATATATTGATAGTTTTAGAAAATAATCTTTTTGAAGATATGGGTGTTTTATTAGACTTAACATTGTTTATATTACTGGATTGTGAATTCTTGACTTTCTTCTTATAACCTAGTCCGTTTTTATTGTTAGCAGGTTGTGAATTTTCAATAATTCTAGATAAATTCTCCTTGCCTTTATTAAATTTCGAGACATTTTTAGTGATTCCTTCTAGTTTGGTCTTTAGACTCGAATTTTCTAGTTCTACCATTTTGATATTAGTTTTCAAATCATGATTTTCAGAAACAAGAACATCATTCTTTTCTTTTTGAGTCTCAATTTCTTGACTCAATAATATTAGTTGAGAATTAACATTTGAAAGCGATTCTTGAGTTTTCTCAAGTTCTTCTTCCAATATTTTCTTCTCGTCTTTAAGCATATCTCTTTCGAACTCTGCCTTGTTCTGATTTTCAAAAGCCCCTTTATATTTTCTTTTGAGACTTTTTAAAGTATCTAACAACTCTGAGTTTATCTCTATCATATCATCAAAAGTTAAATCACTAACCTCATTATCTTTGGCCATAAAGCATACGTTGGCTTGTTTATTATTGCTGTCACTCTTGCTTTCCGAGGAGGAGGAGTCTGAATCATCCCATGTAACTGAGAAAGCTTTCCTTCTGAATTTGTCCTTTCTATTATTGCGATATTCTTTCTCTTGATCCGAACAATCCTTCTGTATATGCCCCTTTTTATGACAGTTAAAGCACTCCAGAACTGATGAAGACGGTGGTTTATTCCTGTTTGAGCTTTTCTTGACATTATTTCTGTTTCCTTTTCTATACTTCAAGAATTTCTTGAAGTTTTTGGCAATAAAGGCTAGGTCGTCTTCGTCTGAATCTGATTCTTCTTGTTCTTCATGGAATGCTATATTCTTTTTATCTTGAGCTTGAACTCGTTTAGCCTGCAAATTCACTTCATAGGACATTAGATTTCCTATTAACTCTTCCGGAGTTATTTTGGAAATATCGTTCGCTTCTTCAATAGCGAGAACTTTTCTTTCCCATTCTTCCGTTAAAGAGTTAAGGATTTTGGATACGATATCAAAATCTGAATATTTTACTCCTAGTCCTACTAATGAATGATAGATATCCTGAAATATTGAATACATATCGTTTATAGATTCATTGTCTTTCATTCTAAATCTTTGAAATTGACTTTTGAGCATGGATATCTTGCTTTGTTTGACCTTGCTAGTTCCTTCGTGTGTAACTTTGAGTGTACGCCATATTTCATATGCACTGTTGCACATGTTAACACGGTTAAACTCATTTTTATCTGAGGCACAAAACAACATATTCTTGGCTTTTGCATTTGCTGTGGCATCTAGTTTTTATGTATTTGTCCAAGTAGAATACTCCTCGGTAGGAATAGTGTATTCTTTCTGAGTAATATTCCATGAATCAAAACCATTTGATTGCATATATATTCTCATTCGTGTGGCCCAATAGTTATAGTTCATGCCATTGAATAGTGGTGGACATGCAGTGGATTGTTCTTCTATGAAGCTAGTGTTAATGCTAGTGCTAGTGTTAGTTTCCATATTATTAGAGTATCAGATAACTGTGTTACGGTTATATGAAAAACCTGCTCTGATACCAAATGAAAGTGTGCTATGGATCGTGTAATATGGATATACGATAATACAGAATATAGTGATGATAGCTATACAATAATTAGTGTGGAATATAAGAGCAGTATAATAAAAATAACACCAGAGATTTTTATACTGGTTCGGAGCTCCGTCCTACGTCCAGTCCCGGACTCCTTTTGGAATTTCACTAAAACAACAACCCTCACTTAACCCGGAGGAACAGGTCTATACAACCCCTGAGCAGCTGAACAGGGACCTCAGCAGCGGAACAGGTCTATACAACCCCTGAGCAGCTGAACAGGGACCTCAGCAGCGGAACAGGATTTCGCCTCAGCAGCCGAAGAGGACTTCACACGCCTGAGCAGCAGAACAGGTTTTTAACAAATACAAAAGATCGTTTGACTTTTTGTGTTCTGATAACACGATAAGTCTGTTTATAGTATACCCTTCCTATGATCTTCTCCTTAAGTATAAATATGTATATTTGAAGATTATGAAGATTAGAAAGGAATAGTATTACTTAGAATATGATATATAAATCTAATTCAAGCAATAAGTATGTTAAGAATGCTGAATATTTGAGAGTATAGTCGCAAGAATATTCAAGAGAGTTAGATAAGAGAGATAAGTAGATTAAGTGATTTGAAATGAAGTCAGGATGTGTATTTATAGTTGTTAAATAGCAGCGACCATTGGCGAAGAGTTCCGGTTGAAGCGTCGCGTCCAAATCTCTTCGTAGAGATTCGTAACTCTTTACGAATGATCGTGTCTTTTCAAAAAATATAGCCGTTATAGAAATTCAGTCAACTGTGCCTCTGGGTCAGTCGACTAAATATTCAAACGATTTTTATTATATATTATATATATACTTGTGCATGTTGCACAGATACTAGCAGGTCAATCGACTAACCTGGTATTATCTATGCAATTTGCACAGTTTACACAGGTATATAATATATATATATATTATATATGATTCTTACTTTAAAAACTTTGATAATATATATATCTCTAATATTAATAATAAGAATTCAATGAATAGCATTTTAACCGTGTCTTTTTGAAATTCCGAAAATACCCTACATTCATCCACGAAATCTTACCAACGGTTTACAAGCTCCACCCCCAACCCTTTCACGACCACCCATCAACGAAATTCCACTATAAACTTGCGACCAATACCACCAATCTAACTTTTTGAAATAAAAGTGTTTTGACCACCAAAGTATTTGCACATACATGTGTTTTATACTAGTATATATTATATGCTTATATATGTATAAATCATTCGAAAATAAGAAGATTATATATATAAGCTAATATATACGTAAACGGGGAGAGATCTTAACAATATTGACTTAAGACTCAAAACAAAATAATATAAAAGTTGATGCACCGATTTTGATGTCTTGTCTCCATGTAGTATATATTCTCTTTTTGTCATAACAGTCGTCGAATATGTATGTTCTAGTGATGCTTCGTGTCATGAATCAAAACCAAGTCTCAACACTAACCCTGAGGGTGATTCCAAAAACGAGTGTAGTTGAAATAGTGCCTTTGGTTCGTTTATCTCCTGAACCACTTGTATAGCTGAGTAGTGACATTGTGTCAACATCTGGAAGGCAATGTTAGCATTCCAAGTGGCAATGCTATATAAAAAGGTAAATGTAGCCTCGGGCCTCATCAATCGAAAATGACTAAAACATGGGAGATGCAGCAAGGCTAAGTTGGTTGTTCTCATTAGGGTAAGGTCAACCCTATCTAGAGTCCCTACTATCAACTCATTGTATGCTTCGGTACGGTTGTTGATCCCAACTGAGGGGTGATCTTATAAGGTACTATCTAGCAAAGGGTAGGCAGGTCTTGTGCCGGCAGAGGAACCTGGCGAGGTCCTTGGTGTTATTTTATCTAGAGATGCGTCATGATGGGCGGTACCCCAGTAGCTCAGTCATTGTATGGAATCCATTCTCTAATAAGTGTCGTACGGATTTAGTTGTACCCAAATATATTAAAATGTGAGATGCAAGCATTTTAGCTGTGTTTTATTTTACTTTAAAACCCTAGACATTATCATAATATCACTGTATTTCAATACAAAGTGTTTTGATTATCGTAAGGTAAAAACCTTCCGTGTTTATGTGCGACGTGGTCTTACGAGATACCTTTGATTTTCAAAGTGTTTTATAAAAGTAAAAATTAAGTTGTTTGAGTTTACTCACACTAGACCCATGTCTAACTTAGAGTTTTATTTTATTTTCCTAAAAATCTTGGGTACTCAAATTTGTATGAGTAGCCAAGTGATCCAAGTTTCTTACGGAAGCATTTTGAAGCAGCTGGAGCAGGGGGCTTTACCGTTAGCTAGTTATTGTCTTATTTCGCTGTTTTTATGTATGATCTCTGTATTTTGTATGCGTAGGTAGTTATAACTATCCAGTTGAAGGTTGTAATGTAATGACTCTAATGTATTATTATTATGGAAATGACAATGTAATATTCTATGTTATCTATTATATGTTGTTTTGATTCATGGTGAGATTCTATGATTGTATGGTTTCTTCTAATCTTTCATTTTCTCTACCCTTATTAGCTTGTCTTTCGGTGCAAGAAAGGCAGTCTTTACATTTTGGTATCAGATCTTAGGTTAACCGACCACCTAGGCTTTGGGTTGAGGGTCAACTTCTAGAGTGCGTATTTGTAATTCCTTTTGTGTATGTGTATATATATGTCTCTGATAGATAGATCTGCTTGATAGGTTTGATTAGTACCCTTCTTTCAAGATTTATCTCATCCAAGTATACTAAGAATTATCTAACTATGTCCAGGTAGTAAGACATAGGTAATAGAGGCAGACGAGGGGGAACAGGAAGCACTACGACTACGAATGGTCAAACCCCAAATCCTGTAGAGTTCAAATTGCCGAAGAGGCAACGCCAGAGCAGCCAAGAGTGAATTTCGCAACCGTATGCAGGGATTACACCAACTTAGGAGGGAAACCATTTAAAGGAACTAAGTCTATCATGGAAGTGCAAGCCTGGTTGCGATCTTGTGAAAATATTTTTAAAGGCCTTGGTTTATTCGATGAACAAAAAAGGTTCTTAGCAGCATGGAAACTGCAAGAGGGAGTAGCAGCTTGGTGGGACTCCCTTATTGCAAATATTCCAGAAGAAGAGTTTTCGTGGGCCCGATTTAAAGAAGTTTTTGTGGACCAATTCTTGCCAACAACGGGAAGGACCTGGATGTACTGAAACTTCATGGACTTGAAGCAGGGGGATCTGTCTATAGCAGAGTATGAGACAAAGTTCAACGAATTATCTTGTTTTGGAGCAGAATTGATCAACACACCGTTAAAGAAGAACGAGATGTTTGTTTTGGGTATGAGAGAAGAGTACCATGAGAAAATGAGTGCTCACGTTAAGGGTACTTTTGTGGATTTAGTTGATATGGCTTTAAGGTACGAGGCCTTAGAAAAGAATAAGCCTACTCCAGTAGCACCTAGTGGGAATACTGGTGGAAACGGTTCTAACAAGAGGAATTTTAATCCTAATTGGAAGAATCAAGGCAAAAGGAAACAGGGAGAAGGTCAAGGAGGCAAGCCTAAGGATAGTGGTTGTTATAGTTGCAAGCAGAAAGGACATATTGCCAGGTATTGTCTGAATCATGAAGTTCCAAAGCAGCAAGGTAGACCCATCTCTCTGATGGTCCAGAAGACACTTTGTTTTAATTGCCATCAGCCCGGGCATATGGTAAAGGACTGCCCACTCATGGAGAAGGTGTAGCAGCCCAAGGTGTACGCCATTAAGAATGAACCATCTACTTCAACAGACGTGAAGGGAAAAGGTGTCCTTGAAGGTACCTTACTGATAATGGTATTTTTGTTCGAGCATTATTTGCTACTGGTGCCTCTCATAGTTTTATCTCTTGTGAATTAGTAGGTAAATTTCATCTTATTTCAAGTATTGTAGAAAACCTTATGTGTGTGTCTAACCCCATAGGTGGTGCAGCCCATTTGAATATGATTTGTGAAGATGTCCAATTTCCTACCTTTCTCATCACTTTTCTTGCGACTCGTATGTCTTAGACTTTAAGGGATTTGATATTACTTTTGGTATGGATTGGTTATCAAAATATGGAGCTGTTTTAGATTGTAATGAAAGAAATGTATCATTAGTAACCAATTTAGGAAGAGTTGCTAAAGTATCATGTAAGGAACCCGATATTCATATGTGTAGTTTCTTGTATGCTTTGGAGGCATCCCAAGAAAATTTAGGATCTATTAAAGTTGTTAAGAATTTTCTTGATGTATTCAAAGAGGTTAAAATCTTACCCCATCACCAAAAGATAGAGTTCTGCATTGATTTGGTCCTTGGTGCAAGGCTTGTGGTTCAACCTAAGTGAAGGATGGCTCCGAGGGGGAGAGGAGTTGGTAAGTCAAACCCATGACCTATTAAGGAGAGGATTGATTGGACTCAGTCGTTCGAGTTGGGGGTCTTCTATCGTGTTTGCGGCTAAGTCTGATGGATCTTTAAGGTTGTACATGGATTATAGGGAGTTGAATAAACTGACCATAAGGAGCAAGTATCCCTTACCCCGCATCGATGATCATTTTGATCAACTTCATGGAGCTACGGTATTTTCTCAGATGAATCTAGCTACTGGATTCCATCAATTGAGGGTTGTTGAAGATAGTATACCCTTAACTGCTTTTAAAGGCCCTAACTGTTTCTTTGAGTGGTTGGATATGCCTTTCGGACTAACCAATGCACCTGCATATTTTGTAGATCTCATGAACCGTGTTTTCCATGATGTTCTTAACAAGTTTGTGTTAGTTTTCATCGATGACATCCTTATCTACTCCAAATCTGAGGAGGAGCATAAACATCATTTGGAAGTGGTGTGGGAGACATTGAGGAGACATGTCCTGAAGGAAAAATTTTCTAAGTGCCTTTTTTGGAAAACGAAGGTAAGATTCTTAGGACATATATGATAGGGGAAGGTATTTGAGTAGATCCAGCGAAGGTGGAAGCTGTTTAGGGATGGAAACGACCACAAACTCCTACCGAGGTTCACAATTTCTTAGGATTAGCTGGATACTATAGAAAGTTTATTCAGGATTATTCTAAGATTTTCTCCCATTTGACTTAACTGACTAAGAAGAAGGAGAAGTTTATATGGACTCCAAAGTGTGAAGAGACATTTCTGGAATTGAAGAAGAGATTGACCAGTGCACCAATTTGGCTATTCCAGATGAAAATAGTGGATTCACGGTTTTCACAGATGCTTGTGGAGTAGGACTGGGTGCTGTTTTGATGCAGCAAGGTGAAGTGATTACGTATGCAAGCAGGCAATTGAAGCCTCATGAGAAGAACTATGCTATGCATGACCTGGAGTTGCCGGCTGTTGTCTTTGCATTGAAAATGTGGAGATACCACTTGCTGGGTAAGGATCCTTCTATTCCTTTTAATTTCTTTCTAATCTTTAGAGATTTTAGGAGTAAATTTCTTTCTTTAATTAGGTGAAAAATTTGAGCTCTTCACAGATCATAAATCCTAAAGTATCTTTTTACTCGGAAGGATCTGAACCTAAGGCAACAGAGGTAGTTGGAGTTTCTGGCGGCTTATGACTTGGATATTCTTTATACACTAGGAAAGGCTAGCAGGAATGCTGTTTAGACTCTCTTGGAGGTTACCTTGACACTTCAGGAAAGGATTATGAGAAATCAGAGGAAGGATGGGATACTGGAAGGGTTAATTCAAGGGGTTGAAAAGGGTAGATGTTCAGATTTTGAAATGGATAGTCGAGCTGCTTTAAGGATGAACGGACGATTGTGTGTTCCAGATTATGGATAGGCCGAGAAAGGAAGTTTTTTCTGAATGCCACAAATCTAAGTTAAGTATTCATCCATGAGTTCATAAGATGTATAGAGACATGAAAAGAGCATTTTGGTGGCCAGGAATGAAGAAGGATATTTTAGTCTATGTTAACAGATGTTTGTGCTATCAACAAATCAAGGGTGATCATCAGAAGGCAGGTGGATTATTACAACCTTTGGAAATACCTAATTGGAAATGGGAAAGGATATCAATGGATTTTATCGATGGTTTACCTAGAACTTGAAATGGAGATGAAGGAGTATGGATTATCATGGATAGGCTAACAAAGAGCGCACATTTTATTCCGGTGAAACCAATAAGGACCGCTGCTTCTTTAGTTGAAATTTTTATGAAAGAGATAGTCAGGTTGCATGGAGTTCCTATGAGTATTGTAAGTGATCGAGACCCCATATTTACTAGTAAATTTTGGGAAGCCATGTAGACAACCCTAGAAACAAAGTTGAGCTTAAGCACAGTATATCACCCCCAAACAGACGGACAGATGAAGCGAGTGAATCAAATTCTAGAGGATCTCTTGAGAGCGCATATTCTAAATTTTTGTGGATTATGGGAGGATCATTTTCATTTAGTTGAGTTCTCCTACAACAATAACTTCCAAGCAAGCATCGTGATGGCACCGTATGAAGCCCTATATAGTAGACCGTGCAAGTCTCTAGAAAGTTGGGTTGAGATGGGAGATATACTAGTACTTGGCCCAGACATGACCCGAGAGGCTACAGAAAAGTTGCAGTGGTTAAGAAAAGAATGAAGGAGGCTAAAGATCGCAAACGAGTTATGCTGATAAGAGGAAAAGAGAATTGGAATTTGGGGTTGGAGTCTTGGTGTTCGTAAAGATTTCACCAATAAGTGGAGTTGTTAGATTTGGGAAAACATGGAAGTTAGCTCCAAGGTATGTTGGACCCTTTCGTATTCTGGAGAGGATTAGATCGCTTTCTTATAGGGTCGAGTTGCCATAGAGATTGGCAAGTGTTCACAATGTGTTCCACGTGTCTCATTGAGGAAGTATGTTCATAACCCATCTTTGATTGTGGAGCCATCAGTTCAAGAGGAATTGGAAATAGAACTGAACCTGATAGTGGTTAGACATCCAGTTAATGTTGTGGATCGGGATGAAAAGAGGTTGCATAACAAGGTGGTGCGACTAGTCAAGATACAGTGGAGTGAGGATCCAGGAGAATGCACTTGGGAGACGGTGGATCGTATGAGAGAAGCCTATCCCGAGTTGATGTTAGGATTGTCAGTTGTTTGTCTGTTGTATGTATAGTGTATGTTTGTTTGCTATGGATGCTTAGTACATGTCATTGAATGTGTTTATGATATGAATATATAGCTTTTTGCGTAGTTTGAATTATCTCCTTGTTTTCTAATTTCGGGATGAAATTCTTTTAAGAGGGGAGAGTGTAACGACCCATTATTTAATCGCTATTTAAATGAATATTTAATTATATTTTTAGATAATTAATAAATGGATTTTTAGCAACAGATAAAACTATCTTAAATAATAACTAATAATGATAAAATCATTTTCAAAATTTGTTTACCAATATATATAGTTCATAGAGAAAGAGAAAATGTAACCGGAAATTATTTTCTGAAATATTGATTTTTCATTAGTTAAATGTTAATTAAAATGTTATAGCACTATTGTACACATAAATGCACATATTTCAAACCATTTTAAATATGATGTGTACATGTACATATGCATGTACATATATTCTCACTTAAACGTATAAAAATATAAGGTAAAAAGGAGATTTTATTCAATAAAAGTATGTATATATGTGTATACACACACACACATATTAACATATAAAAAACTCTCTCTTTCAAATACAAGTACATAGGATATGTCATGAATAGTGCAAGGAGAGGGTCAGTACATGTTGTGGACTGAATTAGGGGGGAGAGGAGATGGTAGTGCATGCATACATATAAGTTAATATAAGCATTTATATGATTTTTAAATAATTTCCTAAGCCTATTTATACGCCCTAACTTTCATTTTTTCCATTTTACACTCTTTCTCTACTTTAAAATTCCTAAGAAATTAAGCAAAACATCTGTGGCTTCTTCTTCGTAATTTTTAAAAATAGAAAAAATCACTTCTTTTGGCTAAAATCTCCTCTTTAGTTCATAAAAACATTTCTACATCTTCTACAACATTTCTCTTCCAAACTACAAGCAACCATCCACCCGAACTTTACATGGCCATACCCAACAAGGCCTAGGCCGAGCCCAATGCCCACTTGGCTGAGCCCATTTTGAGTGTTCAAGCAACCAAAGTTTCAATTTTTGCAAGTTTCTAAAGTGGTTTCAAGTTTTGGCAAAAGTTCGTCTTGAATTTAAAAACTTTCGGTGAATAAAAATTTTGTTTTTGGAAAAGAAAAATACTTGATTTTGATGAACTACATGTTATGAAAATATAGTGGTGGTTGTGTTGAATTACCATGTTGTGTTGATGGTATATGATTATATGTTTATGGTTGAGCTTGGATTTGTGATTTAGTTGTTAAATGATATGTTTTGGATATGGATATGGATATGTCAATGGTTGGTTATGATACGTTGGTAGTGAGTTTATAAAACAAAACCAAGTGTATATGATGTAAATGTTGTGAATTTAGCACTTTGAAAAGTAGCAAGGACTTGAGATCCGATTTGAAAAACAAAAACTCTTTTTCTAGCTTTGGATTTTGGAAATGTTTTTCCAAGTTTTTACCTGTAAGTTTTCAAAACCTTTCCATTTGTGAATTCGAACATGTAGTAGCTAAAGTTAAAGTGGAGTTTTCACCTAGAAATCAATTCTAGCGAACTACGCTCACAGCGATAGTCGCTATGGATGAAGTTCGGAAATTTTCACGATTTCAAGTTTTAAAGTGTTTTCTTTTGGATTGCTTTTGAAAACTCATTCCAAATAAATTAAGTAAGTCAAAATGTCTAAGTTTAATTATTTAATAATTTATTTAATTTATTTATTTATTAGGGTAATTATTATTTAATTAATTAATTAAGTAATTAGGATTGGTAATTAGGGTTTAAGAAACTATTAACCAAGTAATTATTTTTAATTAAGTAAGTTTTAAATAATGATTAATTAAGATAAAAGGAAAATAATTTTTATTCAATCAAATTTAATTTCTTTAATTAATTATTTAATTAGAGTTAATTATTTAATTAATTATTATTTAATTTAAGATTAATTATCTACTTAAATTGGGTTTAATTCTTAAATGAATGTTATTTAATTAAAGTTTAATTTAAGTTAATTTTAAATAAATTCTTAATTAATTAAGGTTTGAAGTATGATTTTTGATTTAATTAAGATTAATTAAATTTTAATTAAATATTAAACTTATGCTTTAATTAAAGTTTATTTATTTTAAAGTTTATTTTTAAACTCTATCGGTTTTTTACTTTAACCAACTTTCTTGTTTAGTTAAATTGTCTTAAAACCAAGGATCTCTTGTCCATGCTATTAAGTAGCCAAATGAATTAAAGTAGTTGTAATAAAACGTTGACACGTTTTATTGAAAGTAAGTCGACTTGTACTTATCACAAATACCGCACTTTGAAACGTGATGAATACAAGGGGGTTAATTTCGATAAGCGAGTCATGATAATCTAAGCATATGGAACGTATATTCATATGTAAATCTTTACACCCTGAAGTGGAATAGTCCACTATAAACAACTTGACCCCTTAAAATTATCGAACCTTGGTTTGGAGAGACCGGGATTGGATTTTAGTTGTTATCTGAAAATCACTTCGAACTAACGTAAACGTTTGAATTTGAAATAGTGAAGGCAAGGTCCAAGGTGAAGACTTTGAAGTGCAAGGGCTATTTGCTACTAACCTTGTGGATGATTCCAAAAATATGAGTAGTGGAAATAGTACCTTCTGTTCGTTCATCTCCTGAACAACTTGTATGGATGAGTATTGACATTATGTCAACATCTGGAAGGAAATGTTAGCATTCCAAGTGGTAATGCTATAGAAAAGTTAAACGTAGCCTCATGCCTGATCAATCGAAAATGACTAAAACAGGGGAGATGCAGCAAGGCTAAGTGGGTTGCTCCCATTAGGGTAAGGTCAACCCTATTTAGAGTCCCTACTATCAACTCATCGTATGCTTCAGTACGGTTGCTGATCCCAACTGTGGGGTGATCTTATTTGGTACTGTCCAGCAAGGGGTAAGCCGGTCTTGTGTTGGTAGGGGATCCAATCGAGGTCCTCGGTGTTATTTTATCTAGAGATGCACCGTGATAGGTGGTAACCCAGTAGCCCAGTCATTGTATGGAATTCATTCTCCAATAAGTTCCGTACGGATTTAGTTCCAAAATATGTTGAAATATGAGATGCAAGTATTTCAACTATGTTTTTATTTTACTTGAAAACGCTAGATATTATCATAATATCACTGGATTTCTATATAAAGTGTTTTGGTTATCGTAAGGTAAAAACCGTCCATGTTTTATGTGCGGCATGGTCATATGAGATACCTTTGATTTTCAAAGTGTTTTATAAAAGTAAAAATTAACTTGTCTGAGTTTACTCACACCAGACCCATGTCTGACCCAGATTATTTTCTTTTCCTAAAACTCTTGGGTACTCGAATTTGTATGAGTAGCTAAGTGATCCAGGTTTCTTACGGAAGCATTTTGAAGGAGCTGGAGCAGGGGGCTTCATTATTAGCTAGTTATTACCTTATTCCATTGTGTTTATGTATGATCTCTGTATTTTGTATGGGCATGTAGTTATAACTATCCAGTTGAAGGTTGTAATGTAATGACTCTGATGTATTATTATTATTATGGAAATGACAATGTAATACCATATGTTATCTATTATACATTCTAATTTGTGGTGAGATTCTATGATTGTGTAGTTTCTTCTTATCTTTCTTTTTTTCTACCCTTAATGGCTCTTCTTTCGGTGCAAGAAAGGCGGTCTTTACAATATGCACAAAAATATTTTAATGTTTTAGTACTCCTCCTGAAGGTATCATATGATCAATTATTTCTCTCTTTTTCCCACTAAAATGGAGAATAATTGTGCACAATATAGTAGATATCACATAATGAACATCACAGACCATATCAAAAACATAAAATACGACATACATAGGACAATGATGATAAACACAGAACATACAAATGTTCATAACTGTATACAAGTTGACCAAATGTCAATGTCAAATACGAACGACCAACATAGAAGATGCAACAAATGCCAATAATAACTAAAATGAAAGACAAACTATGTACACACCAAACAAATATATAAAACTAATGTCATATAAAACAATGCAAATGATGAAACATAAAGTGATACCATGTTAAAATGGTTGCAAATCAGTGAAATTCAAGATATCCAAAAGGAGTAGGATCCAACTTTGTCAATTCTGTGTGCCCTCTGCTGGTGTTGGAGGACGTACTGGAGATCCTGAAGCATGAGTAACGGTGGCGTGTGGTCTGGGTCCTCTCCCTTTAGATCCCATCTTTGTAGGTCCAGGAACATGAAATGAAGGACCTACTGCTCCAGATCCATGAAGTCCTACTTAAAAATCATGAACAGAAGGCTGTGAGACTAGTAGGGGTTGAAGTAATTCCCTGCCCTCACTATTGGTACCAACTCCCCTCTCTAGTCTGAACTCGTATAATATTTTGGTGTGTTCCTTCCATTTTACTTTTGCTGCATTTATATCTATCTGTGTTTAAATCTATGATTGTTAATTACATTGTTTAAACAATAATCTCAAAAAAATTCAAAAAGGATTATAAAAATTGAAAACACTATTCAACCCCCCACCCTATTGTGTTAAAGACCCCTCTTCCGCAAACTTACTGTGACGACCCGGAATTTTGAGCATTTGAAATTGGAATATTTAATTTTTTTTTAAATATTCAATAGTTGAATTTTAACTCGAATTTCAGATATAAATATTTGTTGGATAATTTAATTTTGAATTAAACAATTGAATATAGGGTAAAATAGAGAATCCTGAGTTTTGAGCCAGATAAAAATAATTTAAAGATTCAGGAAAACTTGTATTGTTAATATTGAAAGTGATGAAACTTTTAAAATTGAATTTGGAAGTGTTTTGTTCAGTTTTAAAAATATATCGTTTAAATTGAATTTAAAAAAATAGCCTTCCGAGGCACAGTCTCGGATTTCAATGAAACCAGTTCTATTGAATCCGTAATATTGCGTTATTACCGGATTTCAAATTTCGTATTGATCGGAGTTAGTGTGTGAGTGTACGATATATAAACGCGCTAAAAATCTAATTGATAATAATCGATTCGAAGTTGAAATGTAAGTACAAGTGAACACTGTAGCAAGGCGTCTTCAACACGCTTCCTTTGCCTTCTCGAACACACCATCCCTTATCCTGTTTCTTTCCGAATACGAGACCATTATCCTCTCAGTTCAAAATTGTGAATTCCCTTTTAACTTCCTTCAGACAAAATCGTTCGAAGAAAAATTCTGTTTTACTTCGAAGTTACAGTTCAATAGTAAATCTCCATGTCGCGATATTTGAACCGAGAAAACTAGGGATTCGGAATTCAACGCCTTCTAATTTATCATCGCTGCATACTCGCGGTTCCATCAGCCATCGTCGAATTCATCCTGCTCCTACGCGATATTTTCTACTGCCGATTTGAGATCCTGCAACAGTTTCTTTTGCTTCGTGGGAAGCTTCGTCGTCGTCAGGGTGGAAGGGCTTGACCAAGTCGATGTTGTCGAGTGATTTTAACATCGCGATGCTGGAGGTGGCCTTCGATTTTCATGGGATAGGGGTTGTTGGTTGTTGGAGGGATTCGCGTGGCGCGGCAAACGAGGTCGCGAGCTGGACGGGGTCGGCGTTGGAATTTTTGGTCACGTCGTGGTTTATGGATGGCGATTTTTGGCTTCGACAAAGAGATGATGGCGATTCGTTTGGATTTTGTTCGGCGTGGTGTTTGGGGTCGCGACTAGGGTCGTGGGCTCGATCGAGCTGTATCACGTGAGGTATTCGTTCTTTTTCATCTTTTCGGTTATACTTAAAAATGATATTCGAATTGAGAAAATATTAATTAAAATAAGTATAGAGATTATAACAGAAAAGGGATCATAACAGTAGATTATAAAGTAATTTATCTGTGCAATTAACTCGATGTTTCTTTAGGTGTCGTTAAAGGAAATTATTTAAAAACTAAACTAATAATTAATTAAATTATAAAATGGGAATTTATTTGTTCAATTAGTTCAAATATTGATAAAATCATATAAATATTTTTACAAGGTCTGATGTCTTGAAAAGTCAAGCTGGATTGGGTCGAATTGCATAAATAAAAGCAAAGGTGAGTTAATCTCACTCAGTTAAATTATAATTTAAATTTAAATGGTTAAATTTAAATAATTGATTGGATGATTGCATTGATTGATGTGCTATATTATATATAGTAGTATATAGCAATATATACATATTGGCATATATATATATTTGAGTTGTTGATATTCCCGCATTTATATAGCGGATGAGACCCTATGCGCCGCATAATAGTGGATGATATTTTATAAAACCCATATACTGCGATATTCCACCTCGAAGTGGAATTGGTATTGTGCTAACGTCTGTGGATGCAGGGAAACAGGTTGGAGGGATCCAACTGGATTCCTCAAATATTTAATTTTGTTTAAATATTCTGTGATATGATTGTTGATATCCTGTGATGAATTATATGGATAATTGGGTGTTATGGTTTGGTTGGACCGATTTGGATATGCTGAGTTATCAAAATCTCTAGAATGGAATTTTTGAAAAGAAATAAAAGAGTAAATTTTTAAGTAAAATAATTATAAAGAGTTGAAATAAATTTGAGAATAAATCTGATTAAGAATAAAAGTGATTCCCAAAATTCTAATAAATATGGAAAAGAAGAATTTTGAATAATCCGAGAAATATTGAATTTAGAAAACTTATGGGATATTATTTAAAAGAATAAATAATTTATTTTAATTCAATGTTTAAATGTAATTAAAAAGAAAGAAGGAAATTTGGAAATCAGAAACTTGTGTTTCAATTTAAAGATTTTAAATCATAATGAGAAATAAAATCTGAAAGTTAATGAATTTGGAAATAAATGGATTAAGTAAAGAAATTTATTTCAAAGTAAAATAAATTGGGAAATCAATTATAAATTGATTTAAATACTTTGGAATTGGAAATTTTAAAGAGAAATGAGATTTTGGAGAGATAAACTGGGTTTATAAAGTAAAATAAAATATCAGGGGATATTTGAGAATATAAATTCAAGGGGGGAATTTATAAAGGAATATGAATTGGTTTAAAAATAAATGTTGATTTATTTTTAAAAGATGGAAATGAGAAGTGTATTTCTCTGGATAGCCAAGTACGTTTTCAAAGAATTTTTTTATATATATATAAGTTAAAAGTTCTAATTGTGTTTTTAAAAGCATGTTTTAGAAAATTGATTATTTCTAAATGTTAATTTCCTAAGTAAGTATTTTCAAAAATCTATTATTGTAGTAATTATATAAAAGTGATTTGCTATTATGTTTTAAAAGGAGAAATTTAGTTTATATTTATAAATGGTTTTATTTTAATAAAGTATTAAAGTAGTTTTAAAATTTCAATGTTATAAAGTATATTTAAATAAAGTGTTTTTAAATTATTTTAAAATTAAAGGTATTTTGTACTTGGTGATTCAGTGGAAATAATTATTTGGAAATGTATTCCGTAAGCGGAAACTGTTTGAAATTGTTTCAAAAGGAGTTTGAAAATAGGAATATATCTTGGAAAGATATTTGAGGTTAATAAATAATGTGGGAAATTATTTATTGTGTGATGGTTGCTTGTGGATGTTAATTGATAGTTAAATAACCGACTATCAATATTGGCCAAATGCGCTGATCGTTTCGAAGAGACCGGGATCGAGTTTCCGTATACCGGGATTCTAGGTCTGGAGACTCGAATACCACTTCGATCCGGTTTGTACGTTTCGTGTAACGTGTTCGGAGTCGAAGATGGAGCTGTGAAGTGCAAGGGCTAGTCGCTACTAATCCTGAGGATATTTCCAAAATGGATGTAGTAGGAATAGTGCCTTCGGTTCCGTTCGGACCCGGGACGGACTTGTATGGACGAATGCTTTCGTGACATCGTCAGGTGGACGATGGGCATTCTAAGGGATATGTGCTATAAAGGTATCGTTTAGCCTCGAACCTCATCAACCGGGAATGACTGAAAATCAGGGGTTATGCAGCAAGGCTTCGTGGGTAGCCCCCACTTGAGAGTAAGGTCATCCCTGTCTTGATGTCCCTTTTATTTCGGCTTAGTGTTGCGGTTGCTGATCCCAACCGTGGGGTGATTTTATTTGGAATTATCCAGTAAGGGATGATTCCGGCCTTGTGTTGCAGGGGAGCGGGCGTACTCCTCGGTACTGTGATCTAGGCCACGTACTGTGACAGGTGGTACCCCAGTGCCTAGTCATTCGTTGGAAATCCATTCTCCCTACGTGCCTGTACGGTTTTGATTGTGCCCAACTATTGTTGAAATGTGAGATGCAAGCATTTCAGCTAGATTCTATTTTACTTTCTGTAGACACTATTATAATATCAGAGGATTTTGATATAAAGTGTTTTAGCTATCATAAGGTAAAAACCCGACATGTTTATTTGTGGCGTGGTCTTACGAGATGCTTTTATTTTCAAAAGGATTTTTGAAACTTTAATAATCAATTGAGTGTGATTTTCTCACGCTGGTATTCCAGACTGACTCGGGTATTGTTTTATATGATGCTCGGGTCAGACCGAGTATTATAGGTTACAGGATATGATGCTGTGGAGCTCAGGAGATGAGCTGGATGGCGAGACGTATCTCCCGTACTTGTTTATATATATATTCCGCTGTGTTGATTGTTGTACTTTGTTGTATTGAGGACATGATATGGTTATTGTCCAGTTGTATGTTATGTGTTCTCTGGTGTATACTCTGATGCTATATTATTCAAAACTGATATAGTTTTGATTTGTGTAAAGATCTGTTAATATATATTATATTTTGTTCCGCTGCGATGGTTAGATTCTGATGTTGTTTTCTATTTTTCTTCTTCTACCTCTTCTTCTTAACTAAAATGGTTCGATTTTCCGGGGTCTGGAAACTCGGGTCGTTACAGTGGTATCAGAGCTTAGGCTAGCGATAACCTTGGCTCTGGTGGGAATTTTGAGTGTATAAATAAATATGCGCGCGTATTTGTTAGTGAACATAAAATGGTTTTATATTGTGTTGGCTGGTTTATTGAGTAGTTTATGGATTCTGGTCGATGTGTGGGACGCCACAACATTGATAGGAATCTCTAAACACTTGAATAGAACAATTCAACACAGTATTGTTTTAAAGTAGGGTAAATGAAATAATTTTACCCAAATTATTTTTGTATAAAAAGAAAGGTTTTGTAAACTATTTCTAGTTAATATATATGGTTGTTTGGATGTTAGAAGTGATAATAGGGAATTATTATCATTATTATATGGAAACTTAACTAGAAATTGAAATTTATAACCAAAGTAAAGAATAAAATTTTATAATAAAATAAAATTTGAGAATATAAATTATAAATGTAATTTATAAGTTGAAATAAACTTCATATACAAACGAGATATGTAAATGTAAACTAAATGTCATATATAATGGAAATTAAGATGAAGTCCTAGAGAAATATTTAAAATTGGAATGAGATAAAATTCCAGAGTAATGATGGATATAAAACTGGATGGGTTTTAAATTTGGAATTTTGTGAAGATTAAAATTCCTTTGAGTTGGAAATGGTTTTCAAAGGGGTTTGGAGAAATAATGGTGACATTATTTCGGAAATATTTTTGAATTGGATTTGAAATCTGGAGAGATTTGGGATTTAAAAATATTTGGAGGGATTTTAAAGAGATAAAAGCATTTAACTCTCTTTCGGTCGTTGGAAAATAACTTCGGTGATGACTGCAGCATTATCGATGTTCATTTTCGAGTTTCTAGGAGAGAAATTGTTACCGAGTTGTTTGAAATGGGATTTGTTTGCGAACTGGATTTGGTTTCGAAAATTCAAAGGAATAGTTGAATTGCCAAAGAATTTTGGGATATAGTTGATTTCAAAGGGAATTTTGAAATTTTGAAAATTTGTAAAGCTCTGGAACTTTATTTAAAATGTTTATGGGATAATGAATAAATTTTGGACACTTACAAAATTTGAAGTAAGTAAGGAAATGAAAATAAGTTAGAATATAAGCTAATTAATTGTAGTAAATTAAAAGAAGTAAACAAATAGAGGGTAAGTAAATTGGGGAACTTATAGAAACTTACAAAATTGAATTGTAACAAAATGGATGTATGGATATAAAGAAGTTGTGACTTATAAATTTAGAAGTGGGATAAATAGCCAAAATAAAATTGTTTTGTATTTTGGGAAATGGATAAAAATCAAATATTGGGTAAAGTTAGAGTAAATTATTTGATTAATTAATGGAATATGGAAATGAAACTCGAATTGGTTAATTAAAATTTGAATCGTGAATAAGTGATAAAATTTTAAAGTGAAGCTTGAGTTAAATGTAAACCTAATTTGAAATAGCAAGTGAATTAAAAATGAATTGCTGTTGAATGGAATTGAATTAAAATAAGAATGATTTGTATTGCAAATAAAATTCTAGTGAGTAGAAATAAATTGAAGTGGCTTTATTATTGAAATAATCAGTCGAAAGTAAATAGAAATGTGAAATAAGTTTGAAATGGATTGAATGAGTACTAATTGAATTAAATTAGTAAAATAAAATGGAATTGATTGATAAAAGTAAATAAATTGATTTTTGGAATCATTTAAAATGAATATGGGTTTGTTTGGGTTAAAGGTGAATTGAATATAAGCAATGAAGTGTAAACCATTTAAATGGAACGAAATAAGAATGTATTGAAAGTGATGGTGGGTGAATGAATTGAAAGCATTTAAATTTGTGTTGGAACCTTATAAATTCACTTATGGAAGTATATAACATGCATTGTTTGTTGAATCCATGTTTTAGCAATTTAAATTTTAGTGAAATGTAAATAAACTTTGGATATGTGGCACTTACATGTTGTAATTGAGTTAGTACAGATTCAGGGAAGTCGGATGGCTGAATCTGATGGCACAACATGCTAAAATAAATAACTGCTTGCTTTAAAATGCTAAAATAAGGTACGCTTACGCAAAAAAATTCAAAATAGGAGATATGAACTGCATATATTGATATATATTGTGATTTCCGGCCTGAGGCCGATGTATATATATATTTGTGCATCCTGCGATATCGCAGAAGTCCCTCCGTACAAGGGGGACTTTGCCAAAATTTTCCGAAAATTTTGAGAGTTAGAAATTTTTTGAAAATTTTGGAAATTTTCATTAACTACAAATGATTTAAAATTTGTTAAGCAAATAAAGTTGAAACTGAGTATTGAAATCTATTTTAAATATGAATGTAAAGTAAGTGAAATTGAAGGAACTTAAGAAAGTAAAGTTGCAAATAAACCTTTAATTGAAATTTAAATTAATTAGTAAGTGGAACAAATTCAATAGTCAAATGAAAGCCAATTTGAATTCAAATGAAGTTGCGTGGGCAGAATGAATAGTAATGAAAATAAACTTTGATAGTAAAGTGAAAATTAATGTAAGAAGTGTATAAATATTTATATTAAACTTAAGGATTGGAAAAATGAAATTCTTTAAGTGAAGTGGGTATCGAGGAAATTATTCTAAGTGGATAATTGCATGAAGGGTTAAATTGGAAGTTGTGAAATGGGATAGTTGTGAATAAGTGGATAACAATCAAAATGAATGTGAATAAAAAGGAAATTGATAAAATGGATAATTCAATTGGGCTAATTACGTAAGGTGTACGTATATTATTTTATTCGCATAGCTATTTGATCCAGATGTCGGGCACAGAATTTCGAGGTAATTATGCCGATCCGAGTTAGGATTTTTCGCTCGATTTTCAACGGCGAACCTGGATATGGATTGTTGATTGATTCTGGTAATTCTCTATCATAGTTTGTGGCTATGCAAGGAGAATGACGGTTTCTGATCAAGAAACCAGATCTGAGTCCGCACTAGGAAGTCGGGTGGACGATACTAGTTCGGAAGTGAAATTGTGTGATCGAGTGAGCGATCAAAGGTGATATTGCGTACGGATGATATATGTGCATCGTACGGGCTTAAGTAAAACAAATATTGGAAATTTGTAAAGGAAAGTATAAAATGACTTTGGAGTTGTGATTGAATATTATTGCTTAGTAGGATATACAGGTGTATAAAAGCAATGGATAAATTGGGATTTTTGATTTTAGAAGATAAATTTAATGGCCCGACAAAAGGTATGTATTTGAATTTCTATATGAAATTTGATTGGGTTTTTGATCCAGCCACTTGGCTTTTTGTTTTCTTTTTGAGATTGGAAGGCCGTAGAGCCATTTTGTAGTTGTACCGAGCTAGCCGCGCAAAGGAGACGCTGGCGAAATTTTTCGGAAATTTAGGGAGTTAGAAAAATTTTGAGAAATTTTGATAATTCAAAATTTGAATTCAAATTCAAATTTGTATTGATAAGAAAGATAATATTGTTTGGGACTTAGGAGTAAGTTTGAAAGGTTAGAAAGAGGGATAATGTATCTCTATTAAAGGATTTGTTTTGGGAGGTGGTTAAAACTATTTGGGTTAAGGAAATAGTTAATGGGGATTGAATCATTCTTCCTAACTAGTAATTTCGGGGACGAAATTCTTTTAAGGGGGGAGGAATGTGACGACCCGGAATTTTGAGCATTTGAAATTGGAATATTTAATTTGTTTTAAATATTCAATAGTTGAATTTTAACTCGAATTTCAGATATAAATATTTGTTGGATAATTTAATTTTGAATTAAACAATTGAATATAGGGTAAAATAGAGAATCCTGAGTTTTGAGCCAGATAAAAATAATTTAAAGATTCAGGAAAACTTGTATTGTTAATATTGAAAGTGATGAAACTTTTAAAATTGAATTTGGAAGTGTTTTGTTCAGTTTTAAAAATATATCGTTTAAATTGAATTTAAAAAAATAGCCTTCCGAGGCACAGTCTCGGATTTCAATTAAACCAGTTCTATTGAATCCGTAATATTGCGTTATTACCGGATTTCAAATTTCGTATTGATCGGAGTTAGTGTGTGAGTGTACGATATATAAACGCGCTAAAAATCTAATTGATAATAATCGATTCGAAGTTGAAATGTAAGTACAAGTGAACACTGTAGCAAGGCGTCTTCAACACGCTTCCTTTGCCTTCTCGAACACACCATCCCTTATCCTGTTTCTTTCCGAATACGAGACCATTATCCTCTCAGTTCAAAATTGTGAATTCCCTTTTAACTTCCTTCAGACAAAATCGTTCGAAGAAAAATTCTGTTTTACTTCGAAGTTACAGTTCAATAGTAAATCTCCATGTCGCGATATTTGAACCGAGAAAACTAGGGATTCAAAATTCAACGCCTTCTAATTTATCATCGCTGCATACTCGCGGTTCCATCAGCCATCGTCGAATTCATCCTGCTCCTACGCGATATTTTCTACTGCCGATTTGAGATCCTGCAACAGTTTCTTTTGCTTCGTGGGAAGCTTCGTCGTCGTCAGGGTGGAAGGGCTTGACCAAGTCGATGTTGTTGAGTGATTTTAACATCGCGATGCTGGAGGTGGCCTTAGATTTTCGTGGGATAGGGGTTATTGGTTGTTGGAGGGATTCGCGTGGCGCGGCAGACGAGGTCGCGAGCTGGACGGGGTCGGCGTTGGAATTTTTGGTCACGTCGTGGTTTATGGATGGCGATTTTTGGCTTCGACAAAGAGATGATGGCGATTCGTTTGGTTTTTGTTCGGCGTGGTGTTTGGGGTCGCGACTAGGGTTGTGGGCTCGATCGAGCTGTATCACGTGAGGTATTCGTTCTTTTTCATCTTTTCGGTTATACTTAAAAATGATATTCGAATTGAGAAAATATTAATTAAAATAAGTATAGAGATTATAACAGAAAAGGGATCATAACAGTAGATTATAAAGTAATTTATCTGTGCAATTAACTCGATGTTTCTTTAGGTGTCGTTAAAGGAAATTATTTAAAATCTAAACTAATAATTAATTAAATTATAAAATGGGAATTTATTTGTTCAATTAGTTCAAATATTGATAAAATCATATAAATATTTTTACAAGGTCTGAAGTCTTGAAAAGTCAAGCTGGATTGGGTCGAATTGCATAAATAAAAGCAAAGGTGAGTTAATCTCACTCAGTTAAATTATAATTTAAATTTAAATGGTTAAATTTAAATAATTGATTGGATGATTGCATTTATTGATGTGCTATATTATATATAGTAGTATATAGCAATATATACATATTGGCATATGTATATATTTGAGTTGTTGATATTCCCGCATTTATATAGCGGATGAGACCCTATGCGCCGCATAATAGTGGATGATATTTTATAAAACCCATATACTGCGATATTCCACCTCGAAGTGGAATTGGTATTGTGCTAACGTCTGTGGATGCAGGGAAACAGGTTGGAGGGATCCAACTGGATTCCTCAAATATTTAATTTTGTTTAAATATTCTGTGATATGATTGTTGATATCCTGTGATGAATTATATGGATAATTGGGTGTTATGGTTTGGTTGGACCGATTTGGATATGCTGAGTTATCAAAATCTCTAGAATGGAATTTTTGAAAAGAAATAAAAGAGTAAATTTTTAAGTAAAATAATTATAAAGAGTTGAAATAAATTTGAGAATAAATCTGATTAAGAATAAAAGCGATTCCCAAAATTCTAATAAATATGGAAAAGAAGAATTTTGAATAATCCGAGAAATATTGAATTTAGAAAACTTATGGGATATTATTTAAAAGAATAAATAATTTATTTTAATTCAATGTTTAAATGTAATTAAAAAGAAAGAAGGAAATTTGGAAATCAGAAACTTGTGTTTCAGTTTAAAGATTTTAAATCATAATGAGAAATAAAATCTGAAAGTTAATGAATTTGGAAATAAATGGATTAAGTAAAGAAATTTATTTCAAAGTAAAATAAATTGGGAAATCAATTATAAATTGATTTAAATACTTTGGAATTTGAAATTTAAAGAGAAATGAGATTTTGGAGAGATAAACTGGGTTTATAAAGTAAAATAAAATATCAGGGGATATTTGAGAATATAAATTCAAGGGGGGAATTTATAAAGGAATATGAATTGGTTTAAAAATAAATGTTGATTTATTTTTAAAAGATGGAAATGAGAAGTGTATTTCTCTGGATAGCCAAGTATGTTTTCAAAGAATTTTTTATATATATATATAAGTTAAAAGTTCTAATTGTGTTTTTAAAAGCATGTTTTAGAAAATTGATTATTTCTAAATGTTAATTTCCTAAGTAAGTATTTTCAAAAATCTATTATTGTAGTAATTATATAAAAGTGATTTGCTATTATGTTTTAAAAGGAGAAATTTAGTTTATATTTATAAATGGTTTTATTTTAATAAAGTATTAAAGTAGTTTTAAAATTTCAATGTTATAAAGTATATTTAAATAAAGTGTTTTTAAATTATTTTAAAATTAAAGGTATTTTGTACTTGGTGATTCGGTGGAAATAATTATTTGGAAATGTATTCCGTAAGCGGAAACTGTTTGAAATTGTTTCAAAAGGAGTTTGAAAATAGGAATATATCTTGGAAAGATATTTGAGGTTAATAAATAATGTGGGAAATTATTTATTGTGTGATGGTTGCTTGTGGATGTTAATTGATAGTTAAATAACCGACTATCAATATTGGCCAAATGCGCTGATCGTTTCGAAGAGACCGGGATCGGGTTTCCGTATACCGGGATTCTAGGTCTGGAGACTCGAATACCACTTCGATCCGGTTTGTACGTTTCGTGTAACGTGTTCGGAGTCGAAGATGGAGCTGTGAAGTGCAAGGGCTAGTCGCTACTAATCCTGAGGATATTTCCAAAATGGATGTAGTAGGAATAGTGCCTTCGGTTCCGTTCGGACCCGGGATGGACTTGTATGGACGAATGCTTTCGTGACATCGTCAGGTGGACGATGGGCATTCTATGGGATATGTGCTATAAAGGTATCGTTTAGCCTCGAACCTCATCAACCGGGAATGACTGAAAATCAGGGGTTATGCAACAAGGCTTCGTGGGTAGCCCCCACTTGAGAGTAAGGTCATCCCTGTCTAGATGTCCCTTTTATTTCGGCTTAGTGTTGCGGTTGCTGATCCCAACCGTGGGGTGATTTTATTTGGAATTATCCAGTAAGGGATGATTCCGGCCTTGTGTTGCAGGGGAGCGGGCGTACTCCTCGGTACTGTGATCTAGGCCACGTACTGTGACAGGTGGTACCCCAGTGCCTAGTCATTCGTTGGAAATCCATTCTCCCTACGTGCCTGTACGGTTTTGATTGTGCCCAACTATTGTTGAAATGTGAGATGCAAGCATTTCAGCTAGATTCTATTTTACTTTCTGTAGACACTATTATAATATCAGAGGATTTTGATATAAAGTGTTTTAGCTATCGTAAGGTAAAAACCCGACATGTTTATTTGTGGCGTGGTCTTACGAGATGCTTTTATTTTCAAAAGGATTTTTGAAACTTTAATAATCAATTGAGTGTGATTTTCTCACGCTGGTATTCCAGACTGACTCGGGTATTGTTTTATATGATGCTCGGGTCAGACCGAGTATTATAGGTTACAGGATATGATGCTGTGGAGCTCAGGAGATGAGCTGGATGGCGAGACGTATCTCCCGTACTTGTTTATATATATATTCCGCTGTGTTGATTGTTGTACTCTGTTGTATTGAGGACATGATATGGTTATTGTCCAGTTGTATGTTATGTGTTCTCTGGTGTATACTCTGATGCTATATTATTCAAAACTGATATAGTTTTGATTTGTGTAAAGATCTGTTAATATATATTATATTTTGTTCCGCTGCGATGGTTAGATTCTGATGTTGTTTTCTATTTTTCTTCTTCTACCTCTTCTTCTTAACTAAAATGGTTCGATTTTCCGGGGTCTGGAAACTCGGGTCGTTACACTTACATTTGGTATTAGAGCATTTGTTTTCAAAACTTAGTAATTTGGGTTTTGAAATTTTTTTATGGCAAGCGATACTGATAATATTTTTACCACTATTTCTGTAAAGCAATCCGGCAAAAGTAACATGGCATTGTTTCATGAATTTGCGTCCATTCGTTATGAAAAGTCACTTGATCTTTTGAAAATGTATAATTTATAGGAACAAACATGTTACATGGTTTTTGATGAACAAACTACTGGTATTCAAATTCTGAAAATTAAAAAGGACAAATGGATACTAGATAGTGGTTGCTTGAGGTATATGATTGGAAATCCTGAGATCTTGAAAGATATCATTTACAAAGACGGTGGATTAGTCAATTTTGGAGACAACTCTAAAGGATATGTGATTGGCATCAGCAATGTCGATAATTCCAAAATTCCTACTATTTCTAATGTGTTATTAGTTAGGAATTTAAAACACAATCTATTGAGTATTAGTCAATTGTGTGATAAGGGCTTCAAATTAAATTTGAAAAAGATAAATGTCATATTGAAGATAATGAGTCAAACATTATCTTTGAAGGCATTAGGAAAAAAACCTTTACATATTAAGTATGAAGGTATCAAATGATAATTTATGTCTTTTGGATGAATCAAGTGATCCCTAGATTTGGCACAAAAGATTTGGTCATTTGAATTTCAAACACCTTTTTAATATTGTCAAAAATGATCTGGTTAGGGGACTTCCTAAAATAATTTTTTATGTTAATAGTCTTTGTGAAGCGTATCAATTAGGAAAACTTAGAAAAGGTTCTTTTAAGTAAAAATATATGATCTCTACCTCTCAAACCCTTGAACTTATTCATTTAGATCTTTTCGATCCCTTGCAAATATAATCTATAAATCATAATAGATATGTCTTTGTAATCGTAGATTGTTTTTCTAGGTTTACTTGGACAATTTTCCTAAAACGTACAAGTGATGCTTTTGAAATGTTTAAAATCTTTGTTAAAAGAATTCAAAATTAAATATCAATTAAAATTAAAACTATTCGAAGTGATCACGGAGGAGAATTCGAAAATGAAAATTTTTGTAATAAGAAAGGAATTACTCATAATTTTTCTTTTCCAAGAACACCTCAACAAAATGGACTAGTAGAACATAAAAATAGAACGATTCAAGAGTGCGCTAGAACTATGTTAAATAATAGTAATTTACCTAAATTTTTTTGGGTTGAAGCAGTTGCTACAACATGTTATATTTTAAATAGATTTTTGATAAGACCTTTAACTAAGAAAACACCATACGAATTTTTTTATAATAAAAAGCCTAAAGTATCGTACTTTAAAGTTTTCAGTAGTAAATGTTTTATATTAAATACTAAAGAACATTTAGATCAATTTGATGCTTAATCAAATGGAGGAATTTTTATTGGATATTGAAAAAGAAGTAAAGCTTATAGAGTTCTTAATACTAAAACTAACACTATTGAAGAGGCATTACATGTTTCATTTGATGAATTCAAAATTAATAATACAAGTATTGATGAAGAAGAAAATGTTGATAATACAAATGAAATTACTAATAATGAAATTATTAACAATGAAAATGATAAAGATACTGAAAATATATATCCAAATAAGAGAACGAAAACCTTAAAGGATCATCTTATAGAAAACATTCTAGGAAATATAGAATCTCTTGTTAAAACAAGAAATTAATTAAATAAAATGAGTAATATTGCTTTCTTTTCAACTGTTGAACCTAAAAATCCAAAGAAAGCATCAACAGATGATTCATAGATTCTTTCTATGCAAGAAGAATTGAATCAATTCACAAGAAATGATGTTTGGGAATTAGTCCCAAGACCTGAGGATAAATCTATAATAGAAACTAAATGGGTATACAAAAATAAAATGAATAAACAAGGATAAGTTGTAAGAAATAAAGCTCGTTTAGTTGCTCAAGGTTACTGTCACGAAGAAGTTTTGATTTTGATGAAACCTTTGCACCTGTAGCTAGATTAGAAGCAATAATAATCTTACTCGCTATTGCAAATCATAATAATTTTAAATTATTTCAAATGGATGTTAAAAATGCTTTTTAAATGGTTTTATTAAAGAAGATGTATATATGGAACAACCCCCACTTTTTGAGGATGAGAAATTCCCTAGTCACGTTTATAAATTAAAGAAAGCTTTATATGGTCAAAAGCATGCTCCTAGAGCTTGCTATGATAGACTTAAACCATACTTACTACAATTTAATTTTGAAATAGGTAAAGTAGATAGTACTCTTTTTATTAAAAGAAATAACAATGAAATTCAACTAGTACAAATATATGTAGATGATATTATTTTTGGATCAACTAATGATAAATTAAACAAAGAATTTTCAGATATAATGACTAAGGAATTTGAAATGAGTCATATGGGAGAACTAAATTACTTTTTAGGATTACAAATAAAACAATTAAGCAACGATAATTTTATAAGTCAAGAAAAATATGCTAAAGATTTAGTTAAGAAATTTTGCATGTCAAATACAAATAGTAAGCCAACTCCCATGGAAATAAATGAAAAATTAAATAAGGAAGAAAATTCAAAAGATGCAGATCATAATTATATAGAGGAATGATTGGATCACTACTCTATATAACCGCTAGTAGACTTGATATAATGCATAGTGTATGTCTCTGTGCAAGATATCAATCTCAACCTAAGGAATCTCATCTAAAATCTGTAAAACAAATATTAAGATATGTAAATAACACATTAGATTATGGACTCTTTTATCCAAAAGAGGATTCCTTTGAATTAATTTCATATAATGATGCCGATTATGCTGGTTGCAAATGAGACCGAAAAAGCACTAGTGGAACTTGTAATTTTTTAGGACACTCTCTAGTTTCCTGATTTAGCAAAAAGCAAAATTCTGTATCCCTGTCCATAACAGAAGCAGACTATATTTCAACAGCATTAGCCAGTTCACAAGTTATTTATATGCAATAAATATTAAAAGATTTTGGTTTAAACTTTATAAAATCACCAATATACTACGATAATACTAGTGTAATTAATTTATCTAAAAATCCAACTCATCATGCTATAACTAAACATATAGATATACGACATCACTTTCTTAGAGATAACGTAAACAAAGAAATAATTTCTCTAGAATTTATAAATACTGAAAATCAAATAGCTGATACATTAACAAAACCATTGAACAAGACATCATTTACTAAGCTAAGAAGAGAGTTAGGAATTTGTTCTCTATCAGAAATATAAAAATAATAACATATAAATCGGAATTAAAAAGAAAAATAAATCATCAAATTTACACTAGATATGTTGATATACATGGATTGGAAATGTCGACATATGCAGTTAAATTTAGAATTCAAATTTCCCTCCCAAATTCAAAATTCGAACCGGGTTATATAATCACCAAATTTCGACTTCTTTTTCTTTTTTCTGTCTTTTCACTATTCTATCTTCTGAAATACTATAATCTCATGGTCTCCTTTAATTCTAAGCATCCAAGAGAGGAAAATTCATCCTTTTTCTTCCCATTTCCTACACAAGGGCTTCTCCAGAACATCACTATGGCTAAAGTGACTTAATTGAAGAATGAAATGAAGAGTGTTCGGCAAATGCTTAGTGAAATACAAGTGGCTCAACTTAGAATCTCCAAGGAACAAGAAAAACAAGGCACGGTGAAATCTGCAGAATCATCTATTGAATAATCCAACAAATCCAATAGTGATTGAAGAGAATAATTCTAATTCTACAAATGCAGAAGAGGAAGAATAAATGGACGAAGGTGAAGTCAATTGTGTTGGAGAAGTCTGTTTCGACCGAGATGGAAATCTCGTCGAACAAAAAGGAAATTTCTACCTTCATTACCTCTTCTGCCCTATCCACGAGTCTTCCATAATCAAGAAGAGACCTTAGTACTTAAGATTATCATGTTTTAGTAGGATTCGAATTTGGTTTGTTTTATGTAATTTGGATTTACTTTTAATTGGTGTGTATAGACTTATTGATTGGATTGGATTGACTTTGTGAATTAAATTGATTGCTTGAATTTTTTTTGTGCCACTTTAGTTTAAATATATGTATTGATGTGATGTGATTAATACAAGTTGTTTATGTTATCACTTATCATTCTTATAACTCTTATATATTACTATTATTGCCTTTTCTAATTGCTTTTATATCTCGGTATTATATATATTATGTAGTACCTCAATTGGGGGGAGGTTTAGTTAGATTCTTGTTGATGACAAATGGGGAAAAATATATAAAACCTAGGCATATATTAATGGGGAGTTTTGTAACTCAGGAGGAGTTATAACATATTTTATATACATGGTTGTCATTATTAAAAAAAGGGAGATTGTTAGTACCTTAGACATTGGTTTTAATGAAAACAACCATCATACATTATATAAAATATAGATACTAATATATAGGGCAGGATAAAATATAAAATATAGATACTAATGTTTTATTAACATATATATAGTATATAGTGCAAGATATTATACAGGTATTTATTAAGAAGATTGTACAATATCAAGAGCAGATTTAAGTGGCTGATATAAAGATTCTAGAGTAAGAGATTGAAGACTCATTAGTATTGAAGAACTCAAGATTTCCTAGATAATTTATAGAGTCATAGAATTTTTGTCAAAACCCTGATAGCACTTCTTTGATCTCTCTCTCTCTCTCTCTATTTTTTTCTTTTCAAATAATTTTCAATTTCAAATATCTTAAAATTCAAAAATAGTTTTCAAAGAGAATTCTTGTTTTCAAAATAACCTATTTTTAATTTATGCTTTTATTATACCTTGAGAAATTAAGTTTTTAAAGTGTTTTAAAATATGTATATTATAATATGATTTTTAAAGCTTTCTAAATATTTCAAAATAATCTTTCAAAATATGATTTTTAAAGCAAAATAATCTTTTAATATATGATTTTTAAAGCTTTCTAAATATTTATAAGTATATTATAATATGTGTTATAACTTTGATTTTAAATATATTCACTTTTACTTTATTATTTATATTTAAAATCCTTTATATACTTAAATATTTTAAAAATAATTTTATAAAGTTTTCATAAGTTTATTATGATTAAAATATGATTAAATGAATTTACAAAGTATCAAAATATTTTATAAAACTTAAGATTTTCAAAAAATTTAAAATAGTATTTTTCAAAGTACAAAAGGATATGTCGACATATTCTATACATGTATGTTGACACATAGGCCGAAAATTTCAAAATTTAAATTTTAAACGGAAGTGTCTTTTAATGTATCTCTTCGCGATTGGATATGACTATTGTTCTCTATAAATAGGGGTTAAACCAACAATTTTTTATTAACTACTTTCTTACATTTTCTCTCCTCCTTTAGTCTCTTGAATTCTAGAAGAAAATCTACTCAAAATGTTCTCAAATTCAATTAGAATCAAATTCAACCTATGTTGATTTGATTCTCTATTGATTTCCTTTTGATTTCTCTCATCTCTCTTACTCAAACAAGTTCAAAGTGCTATTCAAGAGGTTATAGGATCATTTGTATTCAAGATCGAAGATCTAAGTTTGTAAAACTCTATCAAATCACACTTTTATACTAGTGGGTGTGATTGTAGCCCGTGTAAATCAATTGGGTGTGCTTGTGTTCCATGTAAATCAAGTGGGTCTACCCAGAGCTTGGAAAGTATAGAGGGCGTGTCTCACTGGATTAAACTCGAGATTGTATTTGTGTTGCTATTTGAAAATAAATATATACAAGAAATTGTAAAGGACTGGATGTAAGGTAACTCCGAACTAGTATAAAATCCTGGTGTGTTCTTTCCTCATTACTTTTACTGCATTTATATTTATCTGTGTTTGAATATGTGATTGTTAATTGCGTTGTTTAAACTATAATCTCAAAAGAATTCAAAAAGAATTACAAAAGTTATAGCACTATTCATCCCCTCCCCCCTCTAGTGTTAAATTAGCCTCTATTTTGCAAACTTATAGTTAGTTCTTTTATTGAATATATGCGATAAGCTTTACTTCTTTTGAATAACCGATAAAAATTCCTTCATCGGCTTTAGAGTTAAACTTACCAAGATTATCTTTAGTGTTTAAAATAAAACATTTTGATTGAAAAATCTAAAAGTTTGATATTTTAGGTTTTCGTTTATAAAAGACTTCATAAGGAGTACTTTTAATTTTAGGACAAAGTGAAATGCGATTAAGAACATAGCAAGCAGCAGCAAAGCCCAGAAATTTTTAGGTAAAGTGGTGCTATTTCGAAATGTTTTGGCGCACTCTTCTAAGTTTCTATTTCTTCTTCCCATACCACCATTTCATTGTGGTGTTCTAGGAAAAGAAAAATTATGGTCAATTCCCTTTTTGTGATAAATGTTACTAAATCATCATTATTGTTTTGAATATTGTTAACTTTTGAATCTTTTAAATTTTGAATTCTTTTTGGGAAATTCCTAAACATTTCGAAAGTATCACTTTTATGTTTTAAAATCAAGGTCCAAGTATATATATTGAAAAATCATCAACAATCACAAAAACATATTTATTATGATTTATTAATCTAACTTGAGTTGGACCAAATAAATCTACGTGAAGTATTCCAAAGTTTATTGGTAGAAATTTCATTTACAGATTTAAAAGAAGATTTTCTTAGTTTTCCTTTTTGACAAGCATCACATAAGTAATTTGCTTCGAAATTTATTTTTGGTAAACCTCTTATAGTTTCATGTTTTGCTAATTTATTTAATAATTTAAAGTTAATATGATAGAACCTTTCATGCCATAGCCATAGATCATTCGAATTGTGATAAGACATAGGTTACTATCGTTATTAACTTTCATATTCAGAATATAAATGTTTCGTTTTCTTATACCTTCAAAGGTTAATCTTTTATTTTAATCAAAATTATTACAACTATCTTTTTCAAATTTAATTTTAAAGCTTTTATCACATAACTAACTAATACATAATAGGTTATGTTTTAAATTTTTAACTAAATAAACATTAGTGATCAAGGATGAATTTTGATTACCATCGTTGTTAACGTCCCATATTCAGATGATGTGTCCTTTTGAATTGTCACTGAATGATTCGGTACCTCCATCCATTGGTTTGATATTTATAAGCATATTAGAGTTTTCTATCATGTGGTTGGAACATTCGTTGTCTAGAATCCATCTTCTCTTTTTACTAATGTGGGTGGATACTTTTAAAAATGAACAAATTTATTGGTGCCCACTTCCTACGTTAGGGTCGTGGGGTTAAGATTTTTGTAACCATACCCGAAAGGTTTTGGTAAAACCTCTAAAAGGATAACTAATATTATTATGGACATAAAAAAAACTTAATTATATATATTTCTTTCAATTGAGATTATTATTAGTTTTAGGAATCCATATATTTATTGTTTTATTTTCAGAATTTCTTTTTTCCTTAGGGTTACTATTTTTTCATTTTAGCATATAGAAAACTATTTTTCTTTGGATTTTTATTAATCCTGTCCTTTTTAAACCAAAACCATTTTTTGTTGTGTGTTGGTCTAGAATTTTATATTAAACCGATAAATTTTCTTGACCCCAATTAAAATTTGAATTATTCCTAGAAATCTTTTGTAATTTTCTTTAAACTTTAAATTTTCATATTCAAGAAACTTTATTTTTGAAATTAATTCACAATTTTCTTTTGACAAATCGGCATTTTCGTTTCTATATGAATCAGCTTCATTTACTAGCATAGAAACTTTATTTGTCAAATTTTCAAATGGGTTTTGTGAATTTTCTAATTCTTTAATTATCTTATTTAAACTAATATTCATATTTTCTAAGGAATCAATTTCTTTTTCTAAGAATTTAAATTATTATGTGAAAGCTTCATATCTTTGTTTTTAGTCCTTAAAAATTCACATTCTTTAGATAATTCCTTTTTTTCTTGAAATAAAATTTATGTTTCATTTTCAAAAACAAATTTTTCTAAAGATTTTTTTATGTTTCAGTTACTTCTTCTAAAATAGTTTTATCATCTTTTAACATAGTTATTTCTAAATCTGGCCTATTTAAGTTAACTATGGTTTCTTTGTGTGTTTTTCTTAAATTTCTTAATCTTTCATTTAATTATTTAAAAATTAAAACAATTCGTTATAAATCAAATCAAATTGTACCTCATCTTCTGTGGCTATAAAATAGACATTAGGTTGTTTAGTATCGCTATCACTATTTTAAGTTAAAGAGTCAAAATTGTTCCAAGTGGCTTGATATATAGATTTTTTCTTCTTATCGAATTTTTCAAATCTATTCTTACTCTTGAACTCCTTCTTTCCATTATTTTATAATGGACATTCTTTTAAGATATGTCCAAATTTATTGCTGCCAAAACATTTGAGTCTTAAGTCATTGTTGCTATTGCTATTTCCTCTCTTTACTTGCCTTTTGAATTTCCTATAGTTTTTAGCTATGAATGCCATCTCGTCTTTATCTAGTTCAGAGTCCTCAACTTGAAATGCAATGGTTCTTTTTCCCTGGTTTTGAATTTTTTTAGCCTGCAAATTCACTTCATAGGCCACTAGATTACCAACTAACTCCTCAACCTTGAGTTGAGAGAGGTCGCTAACTTCTTCAATTGTTTTCGATATCTTTCATTCTAAAATTCTAATATTGACTTTTAACATAGCTATTAAAGTTTGTTTAACTTTGCTTATGCCTTAATGAGTGACTTGTAAAGTGTGTCATATATATCATAAGCGATTTTTCCTATCATATCTCTAGTAAACTCATTTTTATCGAAAGCACAAAAGAGAATATTTATAGCTTTTGAATTATTGGCTGCAGTAGTCTTTTGTTTAAGAGTCCACACATTTAATGGTGTGGTTGGATTACATATTTAGTTTGTGTGGCATCCTAAATTTCAAGACTGTTTGCTTCCATATAAATTCTCATTCTAAATGGCCAAAAGTTATAATCACTACTAGTGAATAGCAAGGGTTGAGTATTAGATTGTCCTCTTATGAAAGTGCTTATGTGTTCCATATTATTATATTCAGTAAACTTCGTTACGGTTTATGAAAATAACCTGCTATAATACCAAATAAAAGTGTATAGGATCGTATATGGTTAAAATATATAATAGTATATAAGGGTACTATAAGAAATTGTGCAAATAAAGTAAAGTAAAGAGTTTGCAGACCAAAATTTTTATACTAGTTCAATCAACCATCCTACGTCCTGTCCCAAAATCACTTATTCTGGCTTTTACTCACTAACACCCTCGCTTAGCCCAAAGGAATCGGCCTATACACTTGCCTGAGCCACTAAATAGGTCTTTCATACAAACTTGATAAAAATAAAGATTTTGGTAGAAGTCATGTCTTCAATACACAGATTTTGCCCAATGTAGTACAATCTCCTGTAACTCACAAGAACTGATTTGTATATGGATGAGCAGGAGTTTAAGAAGAAAGAAAATTGGAAAAGTGATTATTATGAATGAATGACAACTTATTTGAGAATAAAGAATAGAATAGTGTTTTAGAAATTAGATTAGAAAATCAAAGAGTAGTAAGGAGTTGAAACTCATTCAAATCATAGTTATTTATAGAATTAAAGGGGTCTGGTCGAAGGATATGATTGCTCTATATTACAGAAGGTCACGTTTGAAGAAGAAGAAAAAAAACGTGACTATTGGGATGAACATATACTTAAAATTCATTTTCGACATTTCAATTTATCTTGTGCAAAGGTGGCCTTCTATCGGTCCACCGGTTGACACTTTAATTTGAGTTTCTAAAAGCATTTTTAACTGCTTTAAATAAATATATATATATACACACACATAACTTTTCTTATACAATATTAAATAATATGAAATAGTGATGTGAGGTTCTTGTGAGTTTTAACAATATAATTCTAAAGACAGAACGACTCACTAATACACACATTTCAAATGTTCTTCCAAAGCTTGAGTGTGATTCCTTCTTTCTCTTTTGAAGATATAGCGATATTTTTTTGATTATTTTAATTTAAACTCTAGTATGGAGTTGTCATCCTCAAAACTAAGAATTCTAGTTCTAACAATTTATGTATACATAAATAAAAAATCAATACGAAAATCTTAACATCCATTAGCACATATAATTTGTAGTAATGACTGTCAAAACTTTAAATTCAGTAAAAAGATATTGTACTGTTTTCATAATTTTTAATTGACCGAGGCATAAACATTCCTCCAATTTGAATTAACTAAACATCCGTATGCATTATTTTCAATTTGTAACTATACCAACTTAGAATGATTTCATTTCATACGTTTCATCCAATTGAAGTAGTTGGATCCTTTAATGCATGCAATGAGGTCAAACTAAGTGGTGTCTACGAGTAGGATAATCCTTGTAAGTATTTCTGAGGTGTAAGCGTATACAACGTGAATCCGTGTAAGATAGTCTTTACTTTAAGTTGTTGAAGACATAGGAGAAAATGTTCTTAGTGTACTCAACATGGGAGTTTTTCCATAGCATTGAGACTACAAATAGTTTGGTTAAAATGTTCAAACAAGCCTCACATTATAAGCTCAAACATAAATGCTTGCAAATGATTTATAATGTAAGCATAAGATATTTAGTGTATCGTGTAGATATTATTTGCATATGGATTTCAGCATATTTATGTACAACTACCGATCAAATACATTATATTTTATGAACAAAAAACTACTGCAGACGTGTAATTCTGGTCTTCAAATGGTAAATTTCTATTGGACTAATTAATTGGTTAACGGTTTACATTTTCAATTAGGTTATTCATGTTCAATTGTTAATATTGTTCTTCTTTTTATAAATGCCGATTCTTGATAAATCTTTATATCAATGATCATCGTTTACAAAGCACAACCTTTGCACTAAGTTATAATGTATACATTTTTACTCTGTATGCATTTTTCACCTTCTCAAATATGGTTTCTTGAAAAATTTGCCATGTTGAAGTCATGTCTGTAACTTGATTTTTGACCATATTTCAAATTTATTTTATTTAGTTTTTTGCTAAATGCTTGCTAATGGCTATTATAGGTTTTTTAAAATAATTAGTGAATGTCCCCTAATTTAATTAATATGTAAAATTAATATGTCTTATGTGTTAAAATGAAATTATGAAACTTGTTATTATTTGATGTTCATTGAATTTATTACCTTTTGAATAGGGAATGTGTAATGGTGAACTTTCATACTCGAAGTAAATCTATTTTTGGGTGTCTACATTTGTTTCTCCTAAGTATTAGTCAGATCATAAGCATTAACAGTAAGCAATATCAAGACTATTACTACTGTGCATTGGTTCAATTGGATGGTAGTTTCATTTTCAATACATAATGGACTTTAATGTTGTTCTCTATTATACTAAATTACTCATCTGCATTTTGAAAAGTATAACATACTTTTATAAAGAGTAAAAATTGTGAGATAATTAGTTGGTTTACTTTTGTTTGATTATATTGAAATGGTATCTTTTAAATTAATAAGTGACTAATAACAGGTTGTGTGCAGCATGGGTTCGCACTATTTTTGTATATTTCCTTTTCCAATGTTAGTACAAGATTACAACAAATTCCCTTACAAAAAATAATTGAGTCATCCTTAACATGTTTATGAGAAAGAATAAGTTATACTTAAGTATAAATATGAAACCGATATTTCAATGTTCTAAAAACTAGGTTTGTTTGTATTTCTTGGTTTAGAGTCTTTTCAAACTTTGAATTTTATTATTTAAGATAACTTTGGATTTTGATATTTCAACAATCGAAGAAATATGTCCTTGCTCAAGTTGACCCTACGATGTAGACAGCAGCTTGTGTGATAAGTGGCTATTGTGAGTAGTAGATTCATGTAAATAAGAACTTCAATTATTCACTAATGAGCATGTCACTTTAGGTGGGTATGAAATTAGTTGTGACATCCCGGAATTTCTGGCAATATTAATTTAATAATCTGCATTAAAAATTAAATTGATTTGATAATATTTGTTAATAAGATTTGAATTGATTTAGTAATCTTCTTTTAAATAAATATTTAACTGATAATTTATCTTTTAAAAGCTAATAAATTATTTTCTATTTATAATATATATATATTTGTATATATTGTAGATAGATAAGCTTTGTTTTAAATTTAATAAATAAAGATATGTTTTCTAATTTTAATATTTTTGGTAATTATAATTTGATTTAATATTTTTTTTAAGGCTATTTAAAATAAATAACTGTATGGTTTAAAATACTTAAGAAAAATATTAATTGTTTTAAATTTATTTTAGTTTAAGTTTGAATTTAAATCAGATTAATAAAAAGGGTTGTTTTATTCTTTTTAAGTATAGTTTGTTTAAATAAGTAATTGTTAATGAAGTGATAATTTCTTTTATAAATTATTTTAATTTAATAATGAGTTATTTTTAAACAGTATTAATAATGTAATATTTTTACAAATAGATTTTAATATGAATAGAATTGTTATATATATATATATTTTGGAAGAAAATATGATCTGTAAATTTGAAATGAAGTCTTTCAAAAATATTTAAAATAAAATAAACCTTATTAATATTAAAATTTTGTCTTTCTAACATAAGTATAAAATATAAATAATAATAGACTAAGTATTTAATAGTTTAAGTTTAAAAATAAAAGAGAAATAAAAGTAAACACATCACCTAAATTCTAACCATATGTTAATAATAAACTATAGATATACTTATTTATATCACAAAGATAACACTAAAACAAGGCTAGAAAGTGTACACATTTGATAATTCTGGAAAGAGCATTTAGATTCAAGGCTGAAAGCATCTTGTATGTAACCTGTAAATAGTAAAGAAAGGCAAGAGAAAAATGAACACTTAAGTAAATTCTAGGAATATTTGGTCTGTAGGAATTCATTTTGCAGGCAAGAATAAAACAAAGTATAAAAGGAAAAATATATGTCTTTATGTTTGCACAGGGATATGGCTATGTACATAAGGGAATAAAGAAAAATATGTACAAAGATATAAGTACATACGAAATCTAAAATAAAGAATAAGTAAGTAGAATTGTACAATGGCATTTAATGCTAGCAAAAGCAATATCATCTCTAGTACATAAATATGTATTATCAGCCACCAAGGAAAAAAATCTCTGAACAAATTTTGTACAAGTAAAATAATGTCAATACTGTAAACTCTATTCTATATATCAAACCTTCCTCATTTCTTTTCGTTTACAAAGAAAACTTAGCCTTTCCAGTTTTTAAAGTTTCAAAACAGATCTGTAAATTCATGTTCAAAAACCAAGCTTGCATTTTTCTTCAAACTTGAGATTTAATCAAGCAGTCCATCTCTGATTTAAATCTGAGTCACCTTCAACAAAGTTTCAAGAATCAGAAGCACTTTCAACATTCAAGTTTTTAAGATCAGAAAGCATTTATTTTTCAACACTCAAGTTTTCAAAGCTTGTTTCAAAATAAAAGGGGCTCTGTTCTTCCTTTCTAAAACAGGTGAGTAACATTATTTTTAAAATTTAAGTATATAAATGGAGTTGCCTGATCATCTCTGAAAACAAGTATGCTGTGAATATATTTTTAAACCTCTGTATATATATGTGTGAATATTTGTTGTGTGTATTGCTATATGTCTGGATGTTGTCTCTGGTTTTAGTTTCCAGGTCTTAAATCAATTCATAAATCAATTTCTCGTGAACCAATCTTTATTTACACTTAACTCTTGAACAAGTATGTTTGTTACATCATTGATTTAAGTTAAAAATTTGTTTAAGTTAAAAATAATTTGTATGTTCTCTGGAAAAATATAAAACAACAGTGCAAGTTGATTTATGTTAAAATTCAAACATATTAATTCACTGATCTAAGTTTATAATCTGAAAACTTATTCAAATTTATGATTTTTAAAACTAAATTCATAATTTTTAGTACTGGGTTGAAGGTGCAGTTCTTGTTTGAACGAAAATGGGAAATAGGGTGTTTTCTGGTGATCTCGTCGTTGAGGGACTTTGGGGTTTCGTGTGAAGGTAGAGGGAAGTACTGTGTGCCAGGGAAAAATGGTGGGAATTGCTCCAGTTCAACGTGGCAGCGGCGGCGACCAAATTAAATTTTTAAACCTAATTTTAGTATGACAGAGAATTTCGTTGCGTTCGTTGTCCTCGCTCGATCGAGTTCGCCGTGATTCTGGGGGATGGTAGAGGGGATGTTGGACAGTGAGTGGCCGGAGTCGCATGAGTGCTGGTGGTCGGGGTCGTGAGTACGAGGCGATGACAGGCTTTCGATGATGGGTTCTGTGTAGTTCCAGGTTTGGATGGTCATCTCGAATTCGACTTGGAGATTTGGAGTACGATCTGATGATCGAATTTGGGTAGTTGGATGATGGTTGGTAGGGGAAGATCATCGTTGATGATCTGAGATGACCAACGTCATCGTGCATGTGCACGGTGCACTGTTGTTCTGGTGAAGGTGAAGTTGGTTGAGCAGTGGAGGTTACTCGAGTTTATCTCAAGAAATTCGAGTATTTGCTCGAAGTAGGGTAGGGTTTTTCTCGAGTAGTTTTGAGGTGGCTCGGGTCAATTGTTTTGACCTGACAGTATTTAAGTTTTGAACTTAAATTAAATCCAAAGTGTAAAGCAAGTTAAACATAGATTTTAAAACCAGTTTAAAATCTGATTTCAAAATGAAATTGAATCTAATTTTGAAATAAATTAAGTTTTATAAAAACTCAAATATTTAAGCAACTTTAAATGTGAAGTATTTCTTTAAATGATTTGAACTTAAAAAGAGATTTGTTTTAAATTCTTTTAAATTTCTTTATAAGGTCTATACTTCTTTAACATGAGATTTAAATGGGTTTTTAAGTGTTTTTTTTAAACTTTGTTAAGTTAAATTAGTATTCATTTTTAATCTTAAAATTTAAAATGAAATTTAAAGTAAATTTAAAAGTAAATTGTTTTGGAATACTTTATTAATGATAATTAAATCATTAATATGAATAAAGTCTTATCTTAAAATTAATTAGAATTTAATGATTTGGATTCATTAAATTATTAAGATAATTAAAAATGGATAATTAATTAATTCATTTAATTAATGCTATGGATGATTAATTTAGTAATTAAGAGTTCAAAATTTATTAATTAAAGTTTAAGATTAATTAATTAGAAATAATTAATTTGTAATTAAAGATCGTTAATTTGATAAGATTAGATTTTAAATTAATGGTTAAATGTTAATTAATTAAGGAGTAATTAAAGATTAATTAAGCTACAGTTAAAACTTAAATTAATTAAATAATTAGTGGTTAATTAATTGGTTATTAAGATTAATTAATTTGAAATTAATAATGATTAAATCTAAGTTTAATTTCTTAAGAATAGAAATTAAGAATTGTAAATAGTTAAGGTAGGTCATTAACTAGGATTATCTAATAATAAATAAATGTAATTAGTTTTAAATAATTAATTAGATAAATTAATTAAAGATAATCATTTGTGAAAATGTTTAAGTGTAATTACTTAATGAAAGTAATTAAGGAATTAATTACTTGATGTGATTAATTGAGTTTAATTTGATTTGTTTAAGTTAATTAATTTAGTTTAATTAATTTAAATTAATCATTGGATGATTTGATAAGTATAATCACTTAAATGAAATTAATGAAGTGTAATTACTTAATGAAGAAATTAATGGTAATTATTATATGTAATTAATTGAAGAGGATTTAATAATGGAAGTAATTTGGATTAAATTACTTTGTGGAATTAATTAAGGGATTAATTGAGATAATTAATTAAGGAGTAATTAATTTATTAAATGAAGTAATTAAGGGTAGTTAATTATTGAATGGGATCAATAAAGATTGATTAATAATTGTGGTTTAATTAAGATTAATTACTTAATGTAATTAATTTAAATAGAATAATAAATTAAAATGTAATTAGGGATCATTAAATTATATAATTAATGATGTAATTAAGGATTTATTCATTAAGATTAATTAATCAATAATAAGTAATTTTGAGTAATTAATTAATGTAATTAATTATAGTTAATTAATAAATGAAGTAATTAAAGGTTAATTACTGTATTTGGTTAAGGATAATTAATTTGTGAAATTAATTAAAAGATAATTACTTGAATGTAATTAAAGGTTAGTTAATCAAAGATGATTAATTAATATGGTAATTAGGGAATGATTAATTAATTGATTTGAAATTAATTAATGGTTAAGTAAGCATGATTTATAGAATGAAATAATTAATTTAATTTACTTTAAATTAATTAGAGATGAAGTAATTAATTTAATTCATTTTAAATTAATTATAAATGGTGTGTTATTAATCCTTGTTTATGTATGGATGGATGATATTGATTTCCTTGAATGGTTTGAGATCTCAGATATGAGATAAGTAATGCTGTGTGATATGGATTATCTATTTATGATGATATTGTGAATTATATATATGTGATATGTAGATTATCTATCTGTGATATTTTGAATAATCTATCTATGTATATATGGATAATGAAATGAATTGTTTTAACTTTAAAACACTTGGCCTTAAAAGATACGGTTTGGATTTCGATGAGACCATGATCGGGTTTCCAGATTTGGATATCCGAAAACCACATCAATCCAAATTAACGATAGGTCGTGAATCTCAAATGAAGATGAAGATTCGAAGTGCAAGGGTTATTGTCGTTAACTCTGAGGGTGATTCCAAAATGAGTGTAACGAGATAATGCCTTCGGTTTCGTTCGAACCCGGAACGAACTTGTATGGATTGAATGCTTTCAAAACATCGTCAGGTGGACGATGAGCATTCTAAGAGATGTGTTCTCTAAAGGTAATCGTGACCTCAAGCCTCATCAACCGGGAATGGCTAAAACAGGGGAGGTGCAGCAAGGCTTCGTGGGAAGCCCCTACTTGAGAGTAAGATATGCCCCTGTCTAGATGTCCCTTTTTATTCGGCTTAGTGGCAGTTGGATCTGCAGCCAACTGCGGGGTTATCTTATTTGGGATTGTCCAGTAAGGGATGGTTCCGGCTTTGTGTTGCAGGGGACTTAGGGTGGGTCCTCGGTACGCTGATCTAGGCCAGGTACTGTGACGGGCGGTACCCTAGTAGCCCTGCCATTGTATGGAATCCAAAATCCAATAAGTGCCATCGGATTTGATTGTATTACCCACATGTTTGGCTAGTATGCTGGAATTTAATAGATGTAACAATTTCAGCTATTTCTTATTTACTTGAAAACCCTAGACCTATTATAATATCATAGAATTTCCTATCAAATGTTTGGTTAGCGTAAGGTAAAAACTTTTCCATGTTTATGTGTGGGAAGTCTTACGTGATACCTTTTGTTTTCAAAGGTTTTCCAAAGTTAAGCAACTTTAACCTGTTACTCATACCAGACCCATGTCTGACCCGGAGTTTATTTCTGTTTTTTCTTAAACTCTCGGGTACTCAAATTTTTACGAGTAGCCAAGGGATTCAGGTTAGCTTTGACGAATTGTAGAGGAGCAATGGAGCAGGAGGCTTCGGCGTTGTAGATATATATAGTGTTCCGTTGTGTTGGTATCTCTGTGTTGTATTTGAGTTGTATCGAGTTGTATTAACTAGACAGGTGTTTATAACTGTCTAGTATGTGATGTATTATCTGTGTAACTCTGATTGATGATGTATATTATGTAATATTTATGTGATTAATATAATTTATTCGTTCCGCTGTTGAGATTCTGATGTTGTTTCTTCTTTCTTCTTTATCTTTTCTATTTCTCACCCCTTTCTTTCTTAAAGATGATGCAACTTTCTGGTAGTAGAAAGTTGGGTCGCTTCATTAGTAGTTCATGGATTAATTGCTAGCTGATGTAGAATGATGGGGTGTTACAATATAGTAATGATAGTCGATTCTGGAATGGGTAGGGAGAGAGGTCATTTGGAGAGTCATTATGAAAGTGATTGAAAAAGTAACCTTCAGGTCGTGGTAGGCGGATAATAGATTCTTGCTTAACTTGGGGACATACGCAACTCAAGTGGTTAGTGAAGGGATCCTTAACAGCTATAGTAAATGAAGGAGACATTCGGGATGGAAAGGATTTGGTGTGATGTGGTGAGTGGATAGTGATCGGTTGGTTAAAATGGACAAGTTCACAAATACCTAACAATTGCGCACTGCATTTATTTTTGGCACCACTTTGGATCTTGTTAGATGCCAAGGCTTCAGATCGATCAGTGCTTTCGTGGTGTTTCTGTAACACCCCAAAATTTTAAGAAAAGAAATTTAATAAAGAATTAAATTTAAATATAATAAGGGCAAAAATCTAATTTTGCAATGTTCAAATTTGGCTACGAAACTTGCACTGTTGCATTCGCAGCGATTTTCTAGACAATTTTAATATATAACACTTTAAAATTGGAGCTAATATGGAGAAGTTACGAACATTTCAAAATTTGAAAACAAAAATTAAATAATAAATAAGGAAGCTAAACTGCCCTTAATTAAATAGCTCCCCCGATCAACACCTTAGGATGCGTTCGTCAATAGGTAGCGGTCGACCGGTCCCCCCTAGCGGTCGACTAGTTGACGTTGAAAATTGGTGAATTAGAAGTAACGAACAGTCTGGATTGAACGAAATATTTTTGCTTCGCCGTGAAGAAATTGGTTGATGCTTTGGATGAAACCTAAGATTCTCTAAGGTTAACCTAACGGTTATGATTTATCTAAAACCGTTATAAATACAGAGCTAACGTAAACCCTAATTCATTAGAAATTGTTAGTGTTATCCTACCTTTTGGTCAAAGCTGGACTATCAACAAAATTGGCAAGGAAGGATGAATATTGGGATTGGAGTTTAATTAGAAACAAGGCTGCAATGGATGTCGTTAAAATTTGACTGGGCTCCGATCAGGATGGAATCGATTGGAGATGACGATCAATACTAGAGAAGGCTACATTTCAAATTTCAGGTTAATCGGAGTTCGTATGAGGGAGATATGATTGATACAAGTTAAAAGGATATGTTGTTCGTATCCATCAGTGAGCTAAGGTGATGGTTTGTTCGAATCCATCATATTCGAATCCATCAGGAAATCATCACATTGGCTTGTTCGAATCGATCGGTTTCGTACCCATCAGAATGACGTCACCTCAACCTATTCAAATCTATCCTAGAACTTTGTTCGAATCGGAGTTGTTCGAATCCATCCGGTATTGGACTCCTCGCATCGATCCAGAAGCGGTAGCGTCGTATCGGTTTAGCTTGTATCCATCGTGGGCAAAACACTTCATATCGACCAAGGGTAGACCCGGTTCGAATCGATTACAGAGGCTTGGTTCGTATCCATGTGGTTCGTGGTTATTCGAATTGATAGCGCATAAGTTCTTCTTCGCATCCATCATGCTCAAAGTGGTCACTTCGTGTCGATAGCAGTTGCAGTGATCGATATGCAGCTCGCCAATAATAATTGATGCGAACAAGGGCTACGTCGAATCGATAACTGATTCGAATAAAGACAGAAACACATAGATGCGAATAAATGGTTGGTACGAGCGAAGCTTCGGCGCTAGATGCGAATGACTTGTTCGACTCGGCAAAAAAGGTGGAGCGATCCAAGATTTCCGCACCACGTCATCTCACGCGCACGTGCCTTGATCGAGTCGAGCAGATGGGTACGAAACATGGATTCGAACGTGGCAGTGTTCAAGAAAGTGCAATCTTGCATCAATCATATCTCACGATCTACAGATCCAAATGCTATGAAATTTTCACAGCAGTTTGCATACAAGTTAAAGAACAATCCTGCCAAGTTTCAGCTCGATTGGATCATTTCTTGATGGATACGAAATTGTTTTGTATCGATCGCAGATCGAGTCGAAACTTGGTGGGGTCAGTCGCGTGGGCCCCCTCACGTGCTAGAAGAAGTCTCCCGAAGTTTGGGCGCGATCTCAGCCCCCTACGCCTATAAATAGCCCCCTGAAGCCTGTAGTAAAGGGGATCTTCTTTTTGGGGACTCAAGGTCCAGACTCTGCCGGATTCAACTCTACTTCTTTCCATTGCTATTATACTCGAATTCATTCATTGTATCTGCTGTAATCATCTGTAATCAGCGAAGAACATCAATAAAAGATAAAAACCTTGAAGTGGACGTAGGCCGGAGATAGCCGAACCACTATAAATTGTGTGTCATTGTTCATTACTTCTGGATTGCTGTTTGTTACTAGCTTAGATCTGAGATTTATGTTTGAACATTGCTGATCTACATTCATAACTTGGTGCTTTCACGATATTCGGGGTTTGTGACCATTTTTGGCACAAACACTTTGGTGCTTTCATTGAGAGGGACTAGCACCCGCTACGCAAGATTTGAAGTTCAGATCTGAAAGCTTGAAGATTCGAAAGACAATGACCGGACAAACAAGTAGAAGGCAAAGAGCTGAGAGAAGCCAACAAGGAGGAAGTCAAGAGGCGTCCTCCGGAGCTGGAGAAGGACAAGCTTCTGTCTACATCACAAGGGACGAGATGGAGGCTATGGCGAATTCGATACATGAAAGAATAATGAAAAGCCAACAGGAGATGATGCAAACTTTCTTCGAACAGATGAGAGCTGCAGGGATGCAAAACTTAGAACCAGCCACAGCGGGTGTTGATGTAGAACAAGGAGCTAGGGTTATGGATCCCAATGGAGGACAGAATACAGAACCAGAAGGCAATCAACAAGGGCTTGGGGGCAGGCCCACAGGATCCAACACAGGAGGACCTTTGGAAGGAGTTCAACAGGCTAGGGCCAACGTTGCTGCTAATGAGCCACATGAAGAATATGTGCTGGAGTTCCCTCGGGAACATGGAGGGCAACCCCTGACAGACAACGCTGGATTAGTGGAAATCATAAGGAAGACTATGCGTGGAGGTTTGACCAATAGAGATTTGGAAGGAGTGAACAGGAGCCCGTTCGCTCAGGATAGCTCAGAATCCACCTAAGTTCAAGTTACCTAGCGTGGAAGTATATAATGGCAAGGCTGACCCGACTGATCACTTGATGAGATACGCTAGACACATGGAAGTGCTGGGGCATCGGAGGAAGTGATGGCCAGATGTTTCCCGTTGTATTTAACAGATCTAGCTGCAATGTGGTTTAGGCACCTGGAAGAAGGATCTATCGGGACTTGGAGGGAATTGGTGGATAGGTTTTTGGGACAGTTTCGGGTTCATATCAAAAGACCTAAGAATGTGATGACGTTAACATCGGTAAAGCAAAGGACGGATGAATCGCTTAGAGCATTTTTAACTCGATTTAATATGGAGGTTGCTTCGGTGGATCGGCCGGATCCATCGATGGTTTTGATGGCGATGGTGTCGGGAGTGAGAGAGGATTCAGATTTTAAGGTATCTTTAGTATGAGACCCACCACTGGATCTCGGGGAATTCTTCCATGAAGCTGAAAGGTTCCTTCGGTAAGAAGACGCATGTATGGATTTAAAGTTAAAGGAGGTGAATGCGACTGAGGGTGGAGGACCATCCAATGGAAACCCGGATAAAGACAAAGGAAAGAGGAAGCTGGATGACGATTCAGGAAAAGCCAGGAAGCGATGGAAGGATCCAAAGTTTTCCACATACACAGGATTAAACGAGACGCTGGAACGGATATACAGGGAGACCCGGAATCGCCTTCCTTACCGAAGGCCAGCTAGGAGAGAACCTTCTGAACGAGAAAGGGCATCAGGAAGGCACTGTCTCTTCCATGATTTGGATGGACACGATACCAACAGCTGCAGGCACTTAAAGGACATAATTGAGTAGCATGTTAGGAATGGGCAATCGAGGCAGTATGTTGGGGCTCGGAATGCAGCGGCGGAACAGGAGCAACCGCCGCCCACCTCAAGCCGTGATGGTGTGAGGCCCAGGAATGATGGTCGATTGGTTATCAATTGACCGGGATAATATGAAATAAGTAACAAACCATTTGCAAGCAACCAAGTCATTTACACATGTATGAGGCCGGAGATAGCCCCTAGGCATGCTCTGAATGATGATAAACCGCGAAGCCATGGTTTGCGAAATCTGTCTTTTGTTTTTGGATTGGACACTCATTTTTCTGGTTTGGTTTTGGAGTTTGGTTTGAAATTCTGGTTTTGTTTGCTTTCTGGTTTGGATTTTCTTTTGGATGACTAGTTTCTGTTTTGGATGTTGGTTTGGATTTCTGATTTTTTTGGTTTTGATTTGGATTTTGGATTGGATTTTGATTGGATTTTTATCTGGTTTTTGATAAAAGGTCGTCGGGTATAGGTTATGCCTGGCAAGGGATGAGTCACTTTGCCCGAATATGGTGAGCTGACTCATTCAGGTCATTGAGTATGGACTATGCTCAACAAGGGTCCGGAGCGACCAGGATTCAGCTTAGGACTTAAGCCACGGCATTACTTACGTCCAGGGACACTGGACCAAGGTCGTCAAGTGTGGATTGCGCTTGGCAAGAACACGGAGAGGTTAGCTCAACGTCCAGGGACACTGGACCACAGTCGTCAAGTGTTGATAGCGCTTGACAAGAGCCTGAAGAGGTTATTGATTTGGATATCGACCCGAAGAGGTCCTGGATTCGGTTATTGGCTATTGACTAAGGATGGATCAAAACTCGGTTATCGAGTTTGGATGGGCATGGAATTGGCTATGGACTTTGGATACCGGATTCGGAGTTATTCAAAACACGCCTTATTATCATAAGGCATGTTTTGGGGGGCAAATGTTATCCTACCTTTTGGTCAAAGCTGGACTATCAACAAAATTGGCAAGGAAGGATGAATATCGGGATTGGAGTTCAATTAGAAACAAGGCTGCAATGGATGTCTTTAAAATTTGACCGGGATTCGATCAGGATGGAATCGATTGGAGATGACGATCAATACTAGAGAAGGCTACATTTTAAAATTTCAGGTTAATCGGAGTTCGTATGAGGGAGATATGATTGATACAAGTTAAAAGGATATGATGTTCGTATCCATCGGTGAGCTAAGGTGATGGTTTGTTCGAATCCATCATATTCGAATCCATCAGGAAATCATCACATTGGCTTGTTCGAATCGATCGGTTTCGTCCCCATCAGAATGACGTCACCTCAACCTATTCAAATCTATCCTAGAACTTTGTTCGAATCGGAGTTGTTCGAATCCATCCGATATTGGACTCCTCGCATCGATCCAAAAGCGGTAGCGTCGTATCGGTTTAGCTCATATCCATCGTGGGCAAAACACTTCATATCGACCAGAGGTAGACCCAGTTCGAATCGATTACAGAGGCTTGGTTCGTATCCATGTGGTTCATGGTTATTCGAATCGATAGCGCATAAGTTCTTCTTCGCATCCATCATGCTCAATGTGGTCACTTCGTGTCGATAGCAGTTGCAGCGATCGATATGCAGCTCGCTAATAATAATCGATGCGAACAAGGGCTACGTCGAATCGATAACTGATTCGAATAAAGACAGAAACACATAGATGCGAATAAATGGTTGGTATGAGCGAAGCTTCGGCGCTAGATGCGAATGACTCGTTCGACTCGGCAAAAAAGGTGGAGCGATCCAAGATTTCCGCACCACGTCATCTCACGCGCACGTGCCTTGATCGAGTCGAGCAGATGGGTACGAAACATGGATTCGAACGCGGCAGTGTTCACGAAAGTGCAATCTTGCATCGATCATATCTCACGATCTACAGATCCAAATGCTATGAAATTTTCACAGCAGTTTGCATACAAGGTAAAGAACAATCCTGCCAAGTTTCAGCTTGATTGGATCATTTCTTGATGGATACGAAATTGCTTCGTATCGATCGCAGATCGAGTCGAAACTTGGTGGGGTCAGTCGCGTGGGCCCCCTCACGTACTAGAAGAAGTCTCCCGAAGTTTGGGCGCGATCTCAGCCCCCTACGCCTATAAATAGCCCCCTGAAGCCTGTAGTAAAGGGTATCTTTTTTTTGGGGACTCAAGGTCCAGACTCTGCCAGATTCAACTCTACTTCTTTCCATTGCTATTATACTCGAATTCATTCATTGTATCTGCTGTAATCATCTGTAATCAGCAAAGAACATCAATAAAAGATAAAAACCTTGAAGTGGACGTAGGCCGGAGATAGCCGAACCACTATAAATTGTGTGTCATTGTTCATTACTTCTGGATTGCTGTTTGTTACTAGCTTAGATCTGAGATTTGTGTTTGAACATTGCTGATCTACATTCATAACTTGGTGCTTTCACGATATTCGGGGTTTGTGACCATTTTTGGCGCAAACAGTTAGTATACCGAAACTCTATCAAAATTTCTTCTCCTTCACTTACAAAATTCTCCAAAAAAATATAAAATAAAATAACACGAATACAAGGAGATCGAATCAAGGAAGGGGCAAGTTATCTATTATCCGCATATTTTTATAAGATAGCAAGCAAGAAGATATGGAGCTACATGATTATATATTGAGAGCATTCAAATCAATAACCCAACAAGCATCTAACATGGGGTACTAACCAACAAGGGATATCGAATTTAAGACGTATGGCTTATAGACATAAAAGCAGCCTTGAGAAATCGATATCGAGTTTGTAGAGTAATGAAGTTGTTAGACCAAACAACAATATCGAAAATTTAAGAAGTGCATGTCGAAATCCAAGGTGTCGAAGTGAAAGCCAATAAACATATAGCAAGGGATATCACATTTCAAAGTGTTTCAGGAAGATATTGAATCTCTATACTAAGGGATGTCGAATGCATGAGCTGAGAAGGAATGGCCAACTTTCAAAGGTATCGAATTCTAGGTGATTAAACAATAGAGGAATATAAGCGGCTTAGGGGTCATAAGTAATGAATGCAACAAAGGTTCTGTAGATCATCAATGTTCATAGAAGATATCTTATGTCGCCAACAAAGCAAAAAGGTTATATATCGTCGATATAGGTACCGATGTCGTAAATTGTCAATAAGGCAAGATACCACACTTCATCAATATAATAGCAGATGTCGAATACTAGCAAGCTGAAAGACCCCGAGCTTCACGAAATGTGAGAGGATATCGAATGTTAACAATGCAAAGAAGGATGTCGGAATTCAACCGTATGCTCAAAGATATCATATGCAATCAACATAGTAAACAATGTTGAGTCTCAACATTGTATTTAAGATATCGGATATCTGAAGTTATAAGAGATGCCGCCTTCCATCAATATAAATAGGTGTCGAATGTTATATGCACAGGGGAGAAAGTCGATCTCAACCATTCAAGTCCTTGTCGAATGCCATCAAAGCACCTAGTGATGCCGAAAGTCAAGGGTATCGAATGAAACGTGGCAGCAAGGCCGCCTACTTCCACCCATATAAATACGGATCGGATAACAACTTACAGGGGGCAAATTTATTTCTTTCTCTCTTTCTTGAAATCAAAATATTGTAATCCTAAATTAAATTAGGGCAAAAATCAAGAATTGATTTTATAACTTTGACACTAATGAATAAGGATTTGGACCGATAATCTTGCATGGCCTATTATCTTTATCATGCAAATTTGACTATTATTTAATATGGACATGCATCTAATTTTTGGACTTGACCTTTGGGCCTTTAACTAAAACAAGGCCACTTGAGCCCTTATCTGAATTTACGTTCATTTTTTATAATGACCATCTTGCCCATCTTCATATGAACAATGAATTATTGCTACTCATCACCTATTTTGCCCTTTTAACTAATGGTTGACGTACTATTGCATACTTATGTAATTTGCCTATTTTACACTTGAACATATGACACGAACTCTTAAGCGGTTACATAATTAAATCAAGATTTCATGAGAAAGATGGCACCATTTCGAATAACAAGCCAACCTTTGGTTTAATAACATTTTGATAACCTATTAAATGACTTTACTTTAAATAATGTCAAGGGTGTTAAACCAATGCTTGGTTCGACATGGCATCATGGATGTTCAACCGATTTTTGGGCTAATGTTTTGACGCTAGAAGGAGGGCTTCGTATTATTGTAACTTTATCTTGAAACTAATTATTTAAAGTTTTATTTAGGAAAATGGGAAGAGCTAAAAGAATTAACGTTCCAATTAAGGAGATAGTACAACAAACGACATTGGAAGATAATGTCACTCCACGCTTTAATTCAGGAAATGTAGAGCCTAGTCAAACTTCAGAACCATTGAAGCCAACAAAATAATGAGGCCAAAATCAAAGACTTAATGCAGCAATGCAAGAGTTACTAGAGAAGGCTCTTTCAGAAGTCTTCCAAAACAATAAGGCTCAATGAAGAAGAAGAGGCCGAATCTCCAAGTAGAAATCTAGATATTTCCATGCTCAGAAGAAAGGATAAAGGAAAAATCATTATGACCCAACAGAAAAGAGGAATCCAAAAGGTTGGAGCCGTAGTATTCTCTTCAAAGTCGCTAGCAGATAACAAGGTTAAAACAGATCGCTATGAAGAATTAGCGGAAAGGTCTAATGAACTGTCGGGCAGCTCAATCTCGCACAAGGAGTACATGCCCTATAGAGGTGATTACCACGATGATGAATCTTACTTGAGAGATATAGCCGATAAAATAGCAAGGACATTCTTGACGTCAAAGGAAAGAGAACCCTTGATCCTAGAGTCAACAAAAATTTTCGTGAAGCCCCTTCAAGAAAGAATAATGTCTGTCAAAATTCCATCACACATCAAGATTCCATCGCTAAGGTATAGCGGGACCACCGATCCCGATGATCACCTTTAGCCTTCGAGGACCAAATGGACCTTCATAATGCTTTTGGAGTTGTACACTATAGGCTCTTTCCGACCACTTTTCAAGGAGTAGCTACAAAGTGGTATAGACATTATAGAGAGAAAACCATTTGTTCTTGAAAGCAGTTCTCTTATGAATTCTTAGTATAATTCTGTGTATGCAAGGACCCCCACTATCGATTCTAGAGTACTGGCCAATATTAAGCAGAGAACAGGAGAGATGTTTGGTGAATACTTGAAAAGATTCAACGCGAAGGCATTGAAAGTAGAGAACATGACTGATAGAGAAAAGTTAATGGCAGTGCGTTCAAGGTTAATTGAGCAAACCCCTTTCTAGAAGGAACTTTACATCCACGAGTATAGAAACCTTCAGGATTTTCATTTCCAAGCCGACAAATTCATCTGTATGAATGAGATGTATCATGCTAAGAAGACTTAGGAAAAGAAGGAACCAAGAAGATCTTTCTTTAATCACCCCCAACAAGAAGCCAAGAAAAGATGAGAGCAAGAGAGGAAGATTGGAGGAGATCTTGAAATCTAATTACGTGGCTTTAAACAAACCAATTTCCTATATTTTTGCTACAGCTAAAGATGGAGGCAACTCCCAAACTTCTTACAACACAAGGAATAACCCCAAGCCAAGAAGGGGAGGAGAATATTGCACCTACCACAAGGTGAACAAACACAAAACCAACAGATGGCGTGTTTTAGCTGGAATCATTCAAAATGTGACCCGATCTGGACTCCTGAAAGAATTTGTCAAAGAGAATCAGAAACCTACCAATCTTGAAGAGAGTGACTAAAGGCCACCAAACAATGCCATGAGTTTTGTGAAAAACATTCTCAGCGAGATTATATTCCACCAATTTTACGAATAAACATTATCCATGGAGGGCACATTTAGCTGGGAGCAGCAAGAGAGCCAGAAGCAGGTAAAAAGGAGAGGCAAGAGATGGTGTTTTTTCTATTTAGAAGGAGCCACCACTCGAAAATCACAAATATCATCTTTAGATGTTGAACTTAATAATAATTATATATGAGTTGAGAGGGTGTAACGACCCGGATTTTACATATTGGAGGATCGTAAAATATTTTTATTTTATTCATATGAGGTCGTATGATTCTATGATTTTGGGATATGACTCTTAGAGATAATTTACACAACTTTGATTTTTCTCGAATTTCGGTTTGAACATTTTAACCTCGAAAATCCTATTTAGCCTATAACTATTGATAGGAGTCGAATTCGGATCTCAAACTAGTTTCATTGATTCAGGATGATGGTTTCTCATCCCATAGAGTGGTCATAATAGAAAAACAAACCTACGGTTAGGAAGTTATGCTAGTTTTAAGTTTTAATAGCTACCGGCCAGAACTAGTGTGTAATTAATTAACCCCATAAGTAGGCACATTAATCTAATTTGAGATTACTATAAATAGATAACCGAAGAACTAATTAAAAAATTTCCCACTCTCCAAAATCAATTCTAAACCCCCATTAACCCTAGATTCATCCAAAATCACCCAAACTACTCTCTAAATCAAACCGAATTGAAGATTAGAGAATAGATCATTGATTAGAAAATAGAGATCATCGATTTGGTTGATTTGCATTGTTTTTCATTGCTGTCCACTTTTGATTGAAGCTCAAATTGGTTGAATTCGGTAATTGGTGAGTGGTTTAAGACTTCTAACTATTATATGCATACTTATATGGTAGAATTAATAGGTTTTAACATGATTTTGATCTTAAAATCCTTTTCTAACTTTAATCACATGTTAACATATATTTATGACCTAAATTGATAAATTCTAATATGATCTGTAGAATTGGCTTTGTAATTCACCTTATTTATACTCATGTGTTCATGGATTTCTTAGATTTGGATTAGAATTTGATTGCCATAATTCTATGTATTGCTTGTTTGAATGGATGTAATTGCATGATATTATATGCTTATATGTTGTAGTTTGATACTGTTTGCTAGCGTTTTGGATGTTTAGGAAGATAGGTTGGTGAATTGGGCGAACCGGAGGCAAAGTTGGTCAAAATTAAATGAAACTTGGTGGAGAGTCCCCGGAGCATGGGAGGAGCTTGCTGGAAAAATCACACCTCAAAATTTGCTAAGGGTATAACCTGGTACCAAGTTATATATAACTTGGTACAGAGTTGTAACATCGAAATTGGACGAAACTTGGAGGAGAGGATCTAAAGCATGGGAGGAGTTTGCTGGAGAAAAATCGCGCCTCAAAATTTGCTAAGGGTATAACTTGGTACCGAGTTATAATAGTTGGTCGAAATTGACTAAACTTAAAGGACAGACTCTAAAGCATAGGAGGAGCTTGTTGGAAAATTATGCCTCAAAATTTTCTAAGGGTATAACTTTGTACCAAGTTATAATGGTAGGCCCTATAAGTCGATCGTTGGCATGGGTAGGTAGAGCTTGGCTAGTGGGGGTGGTTCATGGCTTGAAGCAAGAGATTTGGTTAAGTGCTGGTGATATACCAATTTATCCTTAGAAGTTAGAAGATAAAGGCTATAGGTTGGGGCTTAGTTATCAAGGAGGGATAGGTCGATGTCTAAAGCTCTTAGTAAAGGGAAACTAGGAGCAAGGAGGAAAACTTAGCCAAAAGTGGCTAAGTATATAACCTGGTACCGAGTTATCTATAACTCGGTACCGAGTTATCATATTGCACTGGATGAAAGTGGAATTTTCAGGGTATGGAGTGGAAGCTCTGTAGGTCTAGCTGAAGGTGTTGGCTCGTCCGCATAAGGACTAACGTGATATATCAACATGTGAGAACTAGAATCTTCGATTTGCGACTCATGGTGGGAGTAGGTATCAAAGATAAAAGCTCGATTAAGGAGGGAGCCATAGAATGGGGAACGTGGTAGGTTCCTAAATAAAGGAAAGTAGATTAAGCAAAGGAAGGGCTCAGATCCAAATGGAGCAAATAAGGGCTCGGATGAGTACGTGCTAAGAAATCATTAGTGCTCAGAATGTTTTCTTGTGTACTCAAAGTAGGGGTATTGTAAGTGGGGACGCTAATGGGTGAACTGAGGGATGTGTGATACGATAGTACACAGAAAACATGGATTTCCATTAGTCCCTGGCATGGAGGCCATACAAGTTATCATATATTCAGAGCACAACGCTGAGTGATAGTGAGTATTGCTTGATGGATGCTATGGTTGCGTTAGTTGGTTTCTAGGCTATCGCTTAGAGATATCATTGGGAGTAGGTATTAGAGATGAGAATACCTGGAGATTTGATATCCTTTTTTTTAGTAGTATACCATTATGAAGTTGTAGTGTGGCATCTTATATCGTTATGTGCTAACTCTTTGGTTGCAGGGACAGGTTGGGTATGATTCGTGTACCTCTGTTCCTTACTATATTTACCTGTATAGTATTTTGAGATTCATTTACCGCTCACATCAGACTATTGTCTGACCCAAGGTTTTATGCTCTGCTTCTTATTATCTTGGGTACTCTTAAATAAATAGACTAGATAGCAAGTCTAGGTGACGTAGTAGCTATTGGAAGTATGAGCTGGATGGAGTTATCGCTTATTATATACTTATATGGATTTCTATGCTTATTCCACTATGCAGCACTAGGGAGCCTTAGCTGTGACTGCTTATTTTCTTGTATTTAAGACAATTATTGAGTTTGTCTCCATTGTATAAACTTTATGACTATTAATGTATAGCTCCATGAATCTTATACTCTGATGATTAGTTCAATTGTTATTACTGCCTCTTTTGTTATATCTGTGATATTTATATTTTAACCATGAGCTGTGAGATATAGAACATGTTATATGTTTTGTTTGTTATTATTCATCCTGATGATCGTCCTACATTGTTCGGGCACTATTTGTATACTATTGGTGCCGGTGGTATAGGGCGGCTGTCACATTTAATATCAGAGCTTTGGTTACATGATCAACTAGAGTTGATACCATGATCCAGTAAAGATAGAGAAGGTGCTATCACCTTAGACTAGATCTAGAGTGTATATATATGAGAGAGTGTGTACTTGCTATATGTTTTGGTTTTCAAAACTATTTAGTAATATATTATATAGTACAAGTCGCATGCACATGAGCACTATAGACACGGTTTTCTTTATAAGAGACTGATCATTTTTGTTACTAATAAGAATGAGCCGGCATACAAGGAATACTGTGAGGAATTCTGCTTTAGGAGTTAAAGAAGGGGCGGGATCAGGAGTTGCAATGCCTGATTTTCAAGCTATGTTCAATGCTATGATGGAAAATATGATGTGAATGCTCCTGGCATGACTGTTGGTAGAAGTGCTCCCATGCAAGTGCCTATGGCTGAATTTGCTAAGTTGAGTAAAGATTACTCTACTTTGTAAGGAAAGTCATTTTGTGTAATGGAATCAACCATAGAAGTGCAAGATTGGCTTTGAAATTTTTAAATATGAAAGAAGATGTTAATTCTGATTTTTACTTATTTTTGGGGAGTTTTTCCAAGTGATTATGAATTTCTATGAACTTATTATGCTAGAAAAGCTTTTAAATTAATATTGATAAGGGTATTAATTAATTAATTAAGTTCGTAAATGTTTTTGGAAAGATAAAACTGACTTGCGGAAGCTTTCTGGAAAGAAATTGGTAAAGTTTGTTTTTAACCAATAGAAAATTGACAAGGGATTAGAGTTCGTGAAAAGAAATTTTTTTATATAGAAATAAAACAGTTTTCATAGTAATTACGATATTTCCATCTCGCATGTTAGAACGCCGGATGCATGTCCATGTCGCCACTATTCGACATCAACATGGATAGATGCATACAATATCAACTTATGTAGGTATGGAATGAATCTAGTGAGTTTGAAGTTATACATATATAATGTGATGACCCGCCCTTTCGACCCTCGAAAATCGACATAAATACGCTCATTGTATAACATGCCGAACGATCGAGTGCCGGAAAGACAGATTGTTGAGGGGAAAGAAAGTAGGTAGAAGAAAGAAGAAACTAAACAAAACAAAATCTCACAGCGGACTGAATAACATATAATATAAATAGTTCCTTACACAAATCAAAACTGTAATATACATATCTCACATCAGAGTACATAAATCAATAGTCACCAGCCTGGACAGTTATAACAGTCTGTCCTCACAACTACTGATAATTCCAACAAAAAAACATTGCAGCGAAATAAACAAGGACAAGAATACATCTCAGTCTCCAGCTCGTCTCCTGAGCTCCATAGCATCCTAACCCGAACCTGTAATACTCGGTCTGACCCAAGCATTATAATAAAATAACACCTGAGTCGGTCTGGAAAACCAGCGTGAGAAAACACACTCAATTTGAATTATTAAAGTTTTCAAAATCCTTTGAAAATCAAAGGTATCTCGTAAGACCACGCCACACATAAACACGACGGGTTTTTACCTTACGACAACCAAAACATTTCATATCAAATCCTCTGATATTATAATAGTGTCCAAGTACAAATACGTATTCAAATAGCTGAAATTGTTACATTAATTAAATTCCAGCATACTAGGCTCTACAACCAAAACCGTAAGGGCACGTATTGGAGAATGAATTCCATACGAATGACTAGGCACTAGGGTACCACCTATCACAGTACACGTCCAGAAACAGCGTACCGAGGACCATGCCGGGATCCCCTACAATACAAGACCGAACTACCCCTAACATGGATAGACTGAATATGCTATCACCCCAGGTGTTCCCACCCTCTTTCGAGCTCCTTCCATGTATTGTAGTAATTAAAGTAATATCCGAGGGTATCTAGAAAGGTGATAAACATACCCTAATTAGGTGCGACCCACTTAGCCTTGCTGCATCTCCCCTGCTTTTCAGTCATTCCCGGTTGATGAGGCTAGAGGCTACGATTACCTTTTTAAGGAATTTCCATTTAGAATGCTCATTGTCCTCTAATGACAATGTACTTATAGCATTCATCCATACAAGTCCATTCTGGGTCCGAACGAAACCGAAGGCACTACTCCTACTACATCCATTTTGGAAAAATCCACAGGATTAGTAGCGATTAGCCCTTGCACTTCACTGCTCCATCTTCGACTCAATGCTCTTGTTTTCCTTTCGAAAACGTACTCGTTGGATCAAAGTGGTTTTCGGATAACTTATCCGATCATGGTTTCTTAGACAACAACGTTCGATATTTTTTGGTAAACTCAACCCCGGTTCTTTAGGAAATAAACAGACGAAGATAAGATCGGAGATCACCTCCTACCCGTTAGTGGACGGATTTCCTTATCAACGTCCTAGAAGAACGAAACGAGTTTATACGTACAGTATAGCACCTCGAACGGTAACTGTACCATATAATTTCTGTATTTCTCCTAGATATTCCCAAAGTTGTATTTTGGGTCAGATTTGATAGTCGATTATTTAACTATCAAATAACAATCATACAATCACAAATTCCATTTTCGACTGAAAAACACTAAGTCTTATTCAATTTAAATTTCAATCACTTAAATCTCTTTATCCAAAATATATACTTTCTTGCCGAATTTAGTATATTCACAATCTATTCTTTTCAAAGATATTTGGAAACCTTTAAAATAATCTAGAAAGTACCACTGTGGTATCAAACCATGGATTCACAGCTCAATGGTTACGTCTCTATCCCAGAGAAATCCAAAACTTAACTGCAGGCACTCACTGCCTCCGATTTCGCCATGCGAGTATACCATTACTTCCCGAAAACTTTATTTAAAAATTTCAAAATAATACTTATGAAATTTCTATAATAATTTTCCAAGTTAAACTTTAGGCAAATACTCTTTAATAAAAGTTATTATAAAAAATATTAATATTGAATAATTTATCCTTTTTAAAATAATAATACTAATCAATTCTAAATAATAATTAACTTAATATAAACTGACTTAATTCATAATTAAATATACTTTAAACAAATTAAAATAACTAAATAATTAATTTTTTGAAATATCCTTAAACACCATTTTAAATTACCAAATAAAAAATCCTCCTTTTTAAAAGAAATTAAATTTCTCGATAAAATATATCTTCCAATTTCAATATAACTAGTCTAACACTTATAAATCTCTCTCGATTTATTCCCAATTTGATTTACGTTCCAATTCCATAAATCCCCGTTTTCACATTTCCAAAGGAAAAAAAATCTATCCTTTATATACATTATTCCAAAATCCCTATTTACAATATCCGGAAATAGTTATGTACAATTTCAAAACCATCTATTTTATCCAATCAATTAACCCAAAATTCTATATAAATATATCACTTCAAAAATCCCTTTAAAATTCTTTTCCAATTCAAACCATATATTATTGGTATTTAGAAATACCAAAATCTACGCTAAAACTGCCATAGCATCCAATCAACTCAAATCACACAATAATCTATCACAGATTATTCAAACAAAACCTATATCACTATATATGAAATTAAATTCAACATTTTTCAGGAATCCAGTTGGATCCCTCCTACTTGTTTCCCTACATCCACAGATGTTAATACAACATAAAAAATTACCAATTCCGCTTTGAGGCAGAATATCATGGTATGTAGGATCATCAGCTATTATGCGGGGCGCATAGGGTCTAGTCCGCTCCTATCGGCGAGAAATATATCCAACTACTAATATATATACTACTATATATATATAATAACATCAAACTGATAATAAAAATTATCAAATCATCCAATCAACCAATAATTAATTTTAACTATTTAAAATTAACTAGTAATCCAAAATTGAGTGAGATTAACTCACCTTGAGTTTTAATTTCGCCAAACGTTCAAATTTTAAATTAAATCGAACACGTTCGATTTAATCTAAAATTTTAGGTAGCTCCAATCATCTCAAAATTTGTTCCAACACATAGTATTTTTTGCTACGATTCCAACGCCGCTTGTTTCGTCCAATTTCGAACTCGCATGGAGAAGTTATAGCATTTTAGAGATTATACGATTTAATATACATATAAGTTTTCAAATTTCCTTTTAAAATTTTAACCTTAGATCCGGGCCGCATGTTTTTGCTTCAGGAAAATCAAGGCCACTCCTTTCCCTCTTCTTCTTCATGTTCATCTTCCAAGTCGTTCAAACCCATAGCCGCCATCTTCCATCAATTGTCGCGCCACCATCATCGATCGACACGACGATCAGGCTTCACCACGTGGAAGCTCGTCGCGAGCTCCACCTTCGGCTAGAGGCACGGTAAGCTCGGTCGTCTCCTACTCTCGGAAAACATGGACGAACCGTGCACCTTCAAATGAGAATTGCCGCCGATCTACTCGACTAAATTCGATCATACCCGTTGACCTTATAGATCTCAATGCTCTCCATAATTCTCTAGTTGAAAGATTTTGTTATTAGTTTACGGATTTGAAGAAAATTGAGGGAAAAGATGGTGTAGTTTCGGCCATTGAATTGCAAAGAGGCGGCGGCTGCATTTACAAAGGGCTAGGGTTTACTGCTCCCCATAGTATATATAGGCATATATATTATTTTAATATTATTTTCACAAATTACATGCTTTCCCGGACGAACTCCAATCGAAACGCGCCGCTTGGCGTTTATAATGTTTTACCCCTATCCTGAACATAATGGAACATGTTTCGGGGCCTAATTCGATCGTATGTGGAAGATAGCTTTTCGAATCGAATTAAAATATCAAATTTGCGATATTTAATTCAACGCGTTTCTATTCCGTACGACAAAAGGGTAAGTCCAAATGCTACTAAATTTGAAATCCGATAATAATAAACTATTACGGATCCAATGGAACTGGTTTCGTCGAATTCCTAGACTGTGCCTCGGAAGGTTATTTTAACGCGTCAATTAAATCGAGCGATTTTCAAAATTGACGAAATTACTTGAAATTCGAATTTTAAAATCTTACTAACTCATTTATAATTCAAATAGAATTTGTAGTCATATTAGAAATCAATCTGATTCGTATTAAATCAAAATTCCATTATTTCCACTATTACCATATATTAAATCTCACTATTAAATTAATATATAAAATTCCAAATTTTAAATTTATCGATTTTTAATCCCATCCGAAAGTTCAATATTATAATTCTAATCCAAATAGAACTTGAATCAATTTTAGAAATCATTTCCATGTACATTTACTTTAGATTCACATATTATCCTAACTCCAAATATTAATTTACTGTTCACCAAATCCATTTAATCGCTATTTTTGAAATTTTAAACCTATTTCACTAATTCAACCAAAATTTCCATATTCAAAATCAATTAATATTTCCATTTCAATCTTTAAAATTAAATTAAACGTTCAAAAACAAATGACCAAAATTCCGGGTCGTTACATTCCTCCCCCCTTAAAAAAATTTCGTCCCCGAAATTGCTAAGGCAGGAAAAATGCTCCAAACCCATTAACTTATCCAAAACCCACTTAGTTAAAACCCTACATTCACTTCTCTAAACCCTTTAGTTTAATCCAAAAAAAATTGTTTCCATTTCTAACTCAAAAACCTTGATTTCTAATACAATTCAAAAACCAACTTTTTTAGTTCACAGAAATTTTCCAAAAAAAATTTTCCAAAATTTTTCTTACACCCTAAATTTTCCGAAACTTTTTGACAGAGTCTCCTTTGTACGGAGAGCCTTTTGCAATATGACACATATAATAAAAATGATATCATCGACCCACACGGTCGGGAAAACAAAATATATTATCATTTTTTTATTTTATTGCGTAGGCGTACCTTTATTTAGCGTTTTTAAGCGAGCAGCTTATTTTATATGCAATTGCACAACTCAAATCTAGCCTAATAGCCTTCGGGTACCTGTACTTACTCAAAATAAGCACATAAGTACCAAAAACATGAAATTTTAATAACATTTCATTCCTTTAACTAGCTAAACATATAAACTTCATAACCCGAACATGCCAATCATATATAACAAGCAATTATGAGGTTCCAACACTAATTTAATTTTCTTCCATGGATCCATATATCATTTCATTCAATTCGAAATGACTTACAACCAAATTTATTGCATTCAATTTATTTACACAACAAATTCATATCCATTCCAAATTGATTTGTATGTGCTTTACTTGCATAAATTCACTTTTATTCAATTTCAAATTGATTCAGAATCAATTTATTCACTTTCTATTATATGCAAATCCACTTTATCAACTTCAATTTATTCCTTTTTAAATTGACTCTAAATCAATTTTTCTAATTTCCATTTGATTCCTATTCATGCTATTCACCAAACCTTGTTTGCTTCATGTTGTATTAAACAACATTCCAATCCATGTTAATTTATTCATAAATCGTTACTTAAGTTAAGTTTCCATGGCGATCAATTTCTAATTCATTTTAAATTAATTATCATTCAACTTATTCGCTTCCATTTATTTAGTATATCCAATTTATACTATCACTTGGGAATCATTCCATGTAGATCAATTCTCGAACAATTTATTATATCATAACATGTTCATGCACTTGCATTCATATTAATTCCATTCTCAACTTGTATTACATCTTTTCCATTCACTTTCATTAAATTCACTTGGTGTTATTCAATTCATTTCATGGTGAATGGCATTTCATTCCATGCTAGTTTATTAACCCATTTCACAAAATTATTTCTAAGGTTCATTATAAACATTCCATATCGCTACTTAAGTTCATATTCATCTTTATAACTTAAGTTCATGCCCAATCTATACTCCAAAATCATATTTCAATTCTTTTACTCTTAAATTGAATTCGTTCCTTGTTATCAAATACTTAACCATTTTAACTTGGTCATTCTTTTCCACTTTCTCATTTCAATAAGTTATACAACTTATTTATTCACAATTCCTTAAATTTTCCACTTAACTTCACTCACATTCAATATTTATAACATATAGTTATATAATCACTTCACAATTCATGTTTATATTCAATTTACTCCATTCTAATCCACTCTCCATTTAAAATTCAATTTTTTTTGAATTTCCATTCTTTTACCATAATATCAAACCATTTTCATTTAGGTTTTACCATTTCATTTCTCAATTCATAAGTTCAAGGACTTATTTGCTTAAAATCTCATACTGCTTACTTGAGTCTATTCACATCTTATAATCATAACTCTGGATTATATATATCACTTTATAGCTTAAGTTTATCCATTCCATCCAATAATCATACTTATAGTACATATATCATTTTACATTTCAACCTTATATTACATTCAACTCAACTCCAATTCAACTTTATTCAACTTATCTTAAGTTAAATTTCAACTCATAATATTCATTTAACTTACTCAAATTAAATTTTATTTCCAGGATTAAAATTCACACTTTCCTTTCTTATCTATATAAACTCCAATTTATAAGCTTAATAACTTATTTCCTTAACTTTACAAATCATTTAAAGGGAAATCCCAAAATTCAATCGCTTGGTTTTATTTCAAATCATTTTGAAATCATAATATACATATATCCACTTTTGTATATCAAATCACACTTTCGGAATTTTAAAGCAACTTGGTTTTTCCCAAAACAATTTCCTTTTGAAATTTCTAAAACAAAACTTGTTTACCAAACAAGTTCAAAACAAATAATCATAGCCAATCACTGTGGTAGCAATCCATCACTTAGAAACTCGAAAATGAACACTGATGATGCGGCCGTCATCACCCGAATTATTTTCCAGCGACTAAAATGAGTTTAGTGCTTCCTTACTTCCAAAATTCATTTTAAAACAATTTTTATTCCAAAAATATCTCCAAAGTAATATCACCATCCTTCCTTTCAACCACTTTGGAAAACATTTCCAAAATTTCCAAGATTTAAAAATTCCCAAACATTTAGTTCAAACCCAATTTAAAACATTTTCCAAAATTTCTGGAACTTTCATTCTGGTTTAAATCCACTTCTAGTTATGACTCCTTCGTATAAATCATACTTATACAATTTCTATTTGGTTATATATATATAACCATTTCAAATTTTATAATATATTTGGTTATAATATTAACAACCAAACATTCCAAACATATGCACTATAATAATTTTAGAAAATTATTTCTTTTATAACAAAATATAGTTTGGGTAAAATTGTTCCATTCACCCACTTCAAAACCATACTATGTCGGTTTACCTTGTTTAAGAGTTTAGAAACCCCTATCGATATGGTTGTACTTCCCGTACCGACCAGAATTCATAAACACTCAACTGATAAGTCAACACAATATAAAAACATTTTATATTCACTAACAAATACGCGTTCATATCTATTAATACACTCAAAATCATTCTAGAGTACTATCGACTCTATCTCTAATGAGTAATCCCCCACCAAAGCCTAGGTATATCGCCAACCTAAGCTCTGATACCAATTGTGATGACCCGCCCTTTCGACCATCGAAAATCGACATAAATACGCTCATTGTATAACATGTCGAACGATCGAGTGCCGAAAAGACAAATTGTTGAGGGGAAAGAAAGTAGGTAGAAGAAAGAAGAAACTAAACAAAACAGAATCTCACAGTGAACTGAAAAACATATAATATAAATAGTTCTGTACACAGATCAAAACTGTAATATACACATCTCACATCAGAGTACATAAATCAATAGTTACCAGCCTGGACAGTTACAACTGCTGATAATTCCAACAGCGAACTAAACAAGTACGAGAATGCATCTCAATCTCCAGCTCGTCTCCTGATCTCCATAGCATCCTAACCTGAACCTGTAATACTCGGTCTGACCCAAGCATTATAATAAAATAAAACCTGAGTCAGTCTGGAAAACCAACGTGAGAAAACACACTCAATTTGAATTATTAAAGTTTTCAAAATCCTTTGAAAATCAAAGGTATCTCGTAAGACCACGCCACACATAAACACGACGGGTTTTTACCTTACGACAACCAAAACATTTCATATCAAATCCTCCGATATTATTATAGTGTCCAAGTACAAATACTTATTCAAATAGCTAAAATTGTTACATTAATTAAATTCCAGCATACTAGGCTCTACAATCAAAACCGTAAGGGCACGTATTGGAGAATGGATTCCATACGAATGACTAGGAACTAGGGTACCACCTATCATAGTACACGTCTAGAAATAGTGTACCGAGGACCACACAAGGATCCCCTATAGCCCAAGACCGGACTACCCCTAACCTGGATAGACCGAATATGCTATCACCCCGGGTGTTTCCACCCTCTTTCGAGCTCCTTCCATGTATCGTAGTAATTAAAGTAATATCCGAGGGTATCTAGAAAGGTGATAAACATACCCTAATTGGGTGCGATCCACTTAGCCTTGCTGCATCTCCCCTGCTTTTCAGTCATTCCGGTTGATGAGGCTAGAGGCTACGATTACCTTTTTAAGGAATTTCCACTTAGAATGCTCATTGTCCTCCAATGACAATGTACTGATAGCATTGATCCATACAAGTCCGTTCTGGGTCCGAACAGAACCGAAGGCACTACTCCTACTGCATCCATTTTGGAAAAAATCTTCAGGATTAGTAGCGATTAGCCCTTGCACTTCACTGCTCCATCTTCGACTCCATTATCTTGTTTTCCATTCGAAAACGTACTCATTGGATCGAAGTGGTTTTCGGATAACTTATCCGATATTGGTCTCTTCAAAACAACGTTCGATATTTTCTGGTAAACTCAACCCTGGTTCTTTAGGAAATAAACAAACGAAGATAAGATCGGAGATCACCTCCTAATCGTTAGTGGATGGATTTCCTTTTCAACATCCTAGAAGAACGAAACGAGTTTATACGTACAGTATAGCACCTCGAACGGTAACTGTACCATACAATTTCCGTATTTCTCTTAGATATTCCCAAAGTTCTATTTTGGGTCAGATTTGATAGTCGGTTATTTAACTATCAAATAACAATCATACAATCACAGATTCCATTTTCCACTGAAAAACACTAAATCTTATTCAATTTAAATTTCAATCACTTAAATCTCTTTATCCAAAATATATACTTTCTTACCGAATTTAGTATATTTACAATCTATTCTTTTCAAAGATATTTGGAAACCTTTAAAATAATTTGGAAAGTACCACTGCGGTATCAAGCCATGGATTCACAGCTCAATGGTTACGTCTATCCCAAAGAAATCCAAAACTTAACTGCATGCACTCACTGCCTCCGATTTCGCCATGCGAGTATACCATTACTTCCTGAAAACTTTATTTAAAATTTTTCAAAATAATACTTACGATATTTCTATAATAATTTTCCAAGTTAAACTTTAGGCAAATACTCTTTAATAAAATTTATTATATAAAATATTAATATTGAATAATTTAGCCTTTTTAAAATAATAATACTAATTAATTCTAAATAATAATTAACTTAATATAAACTGACTTGATTCATAATTAAACATACTTTAAACAAATTTAAAATAACTAAATAATTAATTTTCCGAAATATCCTTAAACACCTTTTTAAATTACCAAATCAAAAATCCACCTTTTTAAAACAAATTAAATTCTTGATAAAATATATCTTCCAATTTCAATATAACCGGTCTAACACTTATAAATCTATCTTGATTTATTCCCAATTTGATTTAAGTTCCAATTCCGTAAACCCCACTTTTCACATTTCCAAAGGATAAAAAATCTATCCTTTATATACATTATTCCAAAATCTCTATTTACAATATCCGGAAATAGTTAAGTACAATTTCAAAACCATCTATTTTATCCAATCAATTAACCCAAAATTTTATATAAATATTTTACTTCAAAAATCCCTTTAAAATTCTTTTCCAGTTCAAACCATATATTATTGGTATTTAGAAATACCAAAATCTAGGCTAAAACTATCATAGCATCCAATCAATTCAAATCACACAATAATCTATCATAGATTATTCAAACAAAATATATATATCACTATTTATGAAATTAAATTCAACATTTTTGAGGAATCCAGTTGGATCCCTCCAACCTGTTTCCCTGCATCCACAGATGTTAATACAACATAAAAAAATACCAATTCTGCTTCGAGGCGGAATATCGCGGTATGTAGGGTCATCCACAATTATGCGGGGCGCATAGGGTCTTATCCGCTCCAATCGGCGAAAAATATATCCAATTGCTAATATATATACTACTATATATATAATAACATCCAACTGATAATAAAAATTATCAAATCATCCAATCAACCAATAATTAATTTTAACTATTTAAAATTAACTAGTAATCCAAAATTGAGTGAGATTAACTCACCTTGAGTTTTAATTTCGCCAAACGTTCAAATTTTAAATTAAATCGAACACCTTCGATTTAACCTAAAATTTTTGCTAGGTCCAATCGTCTCCAAATCTATTCCAGCATGTAGTATTTTTTGCTATGATTCCAACGTCGCTTGTTTCGTCCAATTTCGACCTCGTATGGAGAAGTTATAGCATTTTTAAAATTATACGATTTAATATATATATATATATATATATGTTTTCAAATTTCCTTTTAAAATTTTAACCTTAGATCTGGGCCGCATGTTTTTGCTTTAGGAAAATCAAGGCCGCTCCTTTCCCTCTTCTTCTTCATGTTCATCTTCCAAGTTGTTCGAACCCATTGCCACTATCTTCCATCAATTGTCATGCCACCATCATCGATGGAGACAACGATCAGGCTTCACCACGTGGAAGCTCGTCGCGAGCTCCACCTTCGGCCAAAGGCATGGCAAGCTCTGTCGTCTCCTACTCTCAAAAATGTGGACGAACCGTGCACCTTCAAATGAGAATTGCCGACGATCTACTCGACTAAATTCGATCATACCCGTTGATCTTATAGATCTCAATGCTCTCCACAATTCTCTAGTTGAAAGATTTTGTTATTAGTTTACGGATTTGAAGAAAATTAAGGGGAAAGATGGTGTAGTTTCGGCCATTGAATTGCAAAGAGGCGGCGGTTGCGTTTACAAAGGGCTAGGGTTTACTGCTCCCCATAGTATAAATAGGCATATATATTATTTTAATATTATTTTCACAAATTGCATGCTTTCCCGGTGAACTCCAATCGAAACGTGCCGCCTGGCGTTTATAATTTTTACCCTTATTCTGAACACAATGGAACATGTTTTGGGGGCTAATTCGATCGTATGTGGAAGATATCTTTTCGAATCGAATTAAAATATTAAATTTGCGATATTTAATTCAACGCGTTTCTATTCCGTACGACCAAAGGGTAAGTCCAAATGCTACGAAATTTGAAATCTGATAATAATAAACTATTACAGATCCAATGGAACTAGTTTCGTCTAATTCCGAGACTATGCCCCGAAAGGCTATTTTAACGCGTCGATTAAATAGAGCGATTTTCAAAATCGACGAATTTTTTTGAAATTCGAATTTTTAAATCTTACTAACTCATATATAATTTAAATAGAATTTTTATTCATATTAGAAACCATTCTGATTCATATTAAATCAAAATTCCATTATTTCCACTATTACCATATATTAAATCTCACTATTGAATTAATATATAAAATTCCAAATTTTAAATTTATCGATTTTTAATCCCATCCAAAAGTCCAATATTATAATTCTAATCCAAATAGAACTTAATTCAATTTTAGAAATCATTTCCATATACATTTACTACAAATTCACATATTATCCCAACTCCAAATATTAATTTACTATTCACCAAATCCATCTAATCGCTATATTTGAAATTTTAAACCAGTTTCACTAATTCAACCAAAATTTCCATATTCAAATCAATTAATATTTCCATTTCAATCTTTAAAATTTAATTAAAAGTTCAAAAACAAACGACCAAAATTCCGGGTCGTTACATATTAGGATCTCGGCATACCATCATTTCGACATCAGTGATTTCATAACTCACCAGAACCATTCCAATATCCCTTGTCCTTTTGTTTTAGAACCCATATCACATGGCATTGATGCCGTAAGTCTTTAACTTTGAAAACTATGCTTTAAAGGTTTTAGTGCTGCATGTCTTTATTTCCAACAACCTTCAAGTAGCGGCATAGTCATTGCAGTTTTATGAGGCCGATATCAAATGTTTTAAGGTTGTGATGCCGCAAGTCATCATTTCCGATATCAACTGTTTTGCGACATAATAGCCGAAGTACCATATTTTTGACATCACAGTTTTTAAAGTATTTATGCTGTAAGATATTGATTTTGACTTGAGTAATTGACGCCGTAGCTTTTCAGCTCCGACATCACATGTTTTCCCTGTTTTTAGCATTCAGGTTAAGCGGCTTTAATGCCGTAACTCTTTTATTTCTAAATTAATGCTTTGCGGGCCGAGAAGCCATGATACTATGCAAACCTAATAATAAGTTTAATAGGTCCAACAACTTATATACTTATATTATAAGACAAGAATGATTTCGGCCTTATGGCCTTAAGTTTTATAAATCATAGTACTTTATTATAACTTCGATTTTGAAAGTGGGCAACCATCTATATCGGCTGTATTGATGCCACATTTTATCAATTTAAATAGCGTTGTTTGATAGCTTGATAGCCTAAGGTTTTAGAGGTGCGACAACCTCCTATTGATTTTGAAATTAATAAAAGCTATTTCAAAGAAGGCCATATTTTGGCATAATACTTCATGTTATCCCACCTTTTAACCAAGCAGTATAAGAACAAACTCGACGAGTCAAACTTCAAAGTTATCAAGGAAAAACGCTCGGAGAGGTGACCACGAAGCCCAAAACTCAAATGAAAACGAAACCAAGAGGCAAATACCAAGCAATCCAGAGAGAACAGAAGACGGGATCCACCCAAGTGGTGGGTCGGCATCGACCTGTGTTTTCTCCACTGATGGACCCAAATCCATCAATCAATTCGAGAAACTTCGTAAACGAAAAATGTAGAGAGCATCGAGATATCTCTATCCAACGGTGGTGATCGTTTTTAGAGCTATGGATCAACGGTGGTTTTCGTTTGAACGGCCGGCGTTCGTGTGCGTTGTTCGAGGCCTAGAGATGACCGAGCTTCATGATATTTGGGCCGAGGGTGGTGCTTGCATAGGCGCATGGAACGGTGGTGTTCGATCAACGTCTCGATCATCGAGGTGGTCGCATTAATTGATGGCAAAACGACGACATGGGTTCTCGCGTATAAAACTTGAACGGGGGGAAGAAGGAAGAAACGCACGACCTGGATCCAATTTTGATGAAACGTGTGGCCACGATCGTTTGAGGTTTTAAAAATAAATAAAAATTGTAAATAATTTATATATAAATTTGTGTGATCTTAAAAATTGCATAACTTCTTCATACGAGGTCCGTTTTTGATGAAACAAGCTGCGTTGGGTCCGTATTGACGAGCACCACATTTTAGAGCTTGTTTGGTGTTGATTGGAGCTAGTGTAAATTTTGGGTAAAATTAAACGCCTGTTTACTTTTATTCGAAATAAAACACTACAACTGCTGTTGGAACCAAAGTGAGTACAACTCACTCTTTCTGCCTCACTGATATTTTTATATAAGTGAGGATAAATTTTATTTATGGTGATTGATGATTGTTTGGATGATATATGATATATTATATATATTGATTGGTTTGGATATATTCCTGCCTATTGGAGCAGATGAGACCCTATACGTTCCCGTGTATGAGTGGATGACCTTTTGTACACGCGTCTGCCTCGAAGCGGACATTGTACACATATTATAATATGTATATTTTTTGCAGGTGACAAGTTGGAGGGATCCAACTGGATTCCTCACAAGTGTTGATTTATTTACAGATATTGTGATATATGCTGTTATCATGTGATATATGATGTTTTGGATGTCGTGATTGATGTATTTAGTGTTGTTGCAGCATTTGGCCTATTTTTGGTAATTTAAAAAATATGAAAGTGATGATTTCCAAATAAAATAGGATTTTCAAGTGATTTTGGAAATGTATGATTTTTGAATTATTAAGGGAATGAATTTATTTTAGATAAATAAATGTTATAATTTTTATGTTATAAAAATTATGATTTTTGTGAAATGGAATCAAAATACGATTTTTGAGATATGGATTTAACTATTTTGTAAATTAAGTTAAATTGGGATTTTTGAATTTATTATAAACGGTTTATATGTATAGATTTATAAAATTGATATTTTTATAAATCAAAATAATGGAATTATAAAGGAATTTTATAAGTATTTAAAGTGAAGTTATAAATGAATCTTATAAGTAAATAAGATTTATAGATTTATGAATTTGTGAAGTTATAAAAGAATGAATTTATGAGATTTATAAGTAATTTACTTATAAATTGGATTTTGGCGTATAAATGAGATAAATGGAATTTGTTAGTAAAGGGAATTTATAAATTGAAGTTTTTATAAAATAGAAATGTGATTTATAAACATTGTTTTATAAATACGAAATCAATTGAATTTGATAAGTTAAATATGAAAGCTTATTAAAGGAGATATATTCACGATTTTGGACAGTGGATTATCCTTTAAATTTAAATGTGCAATAGTAATGATTTGGTTAGAGAATTATATACACGATTTTGGATAGTGAATAATCTTTTAAATTAAATAAATGTTTGGGAAAGTGATATTTTAAATGCAGTTAAATGGTTTGAAAGATGTTTTAAAATGTGTTGAGTATTGAATACATAGATTTCAACATTCATTGTTGAAATAGACGTTTTCGAGAAGTAAGGAAATGATGGATTATAACACTGTTGTTATAGTAAATGATTTTCGAAAGGAAATGCTTTGTATAATATATGGGATTTATATATCTATCTTATTTTTGAATCCCTATACTGATGATTTTGGGTTGTCGTAACGATGTTTTACGCAACATTCGTTTTGACCCAAATAAATATGTTTAAAAGAATGTTTTCCTTAAAGAATAAAATATATACTTAATCATGATTTAAGTATATGTAATATTTTATAAGTGTTGAAAATAAATTGATTTGTGAATTACTTATTATTAAATAAGTAAATGGAAATGTTTTCCAATATAGAAAGTTGAAATGATTTGAGAATATATCTTTTTAAAGATAATTTGAAGTGAATATTTAGCAAGAGATTTAATTAATGAAAGATTAATTAAAAGGGCCTTGTGATTGCTTATGGTGCTAAATATTTGCTGTTTGCTTTGGTAGTTAAATAACCAACTATCAAAATTGGCCATTTTTAGTTCCTCGACTTGATGTGGGAACTATTTAGTCGTACACTTAGTACGTAGCCATCTGTGTGGGCTTGATTATCGTTTGTGTTGAGGATGTTGATTCGTGTAGTGCGGAGTATTACTCCAATCTATCGAGCTTCCTTCTTGGCCGAAGGATAGCAAGTTGGAAACGTGATAAACCTATGAGACTTAGTTTCTCTGTGAGGTTGAGAAACGCTTTTGCGTTGTTGGTGCGAAGAGACCGGGATCGGTTTATCCGAAAACCACTTCGGACCAACATTTATACGACGATTGTATAGGTTGGCCGATGATATTGATGTTTAGGATTTTCATAGTGGAGGACTGCTTGTTGATCGTGTGGGGTTAAAATCCCAATATTCATCCAGTAGCAGTAGTCTCTACGTTATGAAATATCCAGTGCAAGGACTATTCACTACTAATCCTAGGGATTTCTTGACAGGATGTGGTAGGAAAGTACCTTCGGTTTGTCCTATTCTTGGACAACTTGTATGGATGAATGTCTAACATTTGCATTTCTGCGATTACGTACATTGGTTTTTACAAACGTACATCTGTTTGGTGGCGGAGAAGGAAACTTCTCTTAGCTTAACACCCTTCCTTGAGACGTACGAGCTCAAGGGTTGTATTTTTGTGAAAGGCAATTAGTAGTCAACGGAAATGTCCGTGTGGCATTCAAAGTGATGTGATTATGATTTATGAAAGGAAATCGTTACCTTAGGCCTCATCAATCAGAAATGACCGAAACAGGGTTAGATGCAGCAGGGCTAACTGGGTCATTCCCAAGTAGGATATGATCATCCTCTTCTAGATATATCTTTACACGCTATGACGTCGTGTATCTGATTACTATGGTTTGTATGCTATGAGGGCCCTCGGAAAAGGTCGGTAATGACCGGGGGATGACATATTCGGTACTATCTAGTTATAGAGGTGGGCCGACCTTATGCTGGTAGAGGGCAGATGTTCTGTGCCTCGGGACATCCATCTAGAGGTGTACCCATCAGAAGGTAGTCCCTTCACCTAGTCATTTGTATGGAAATCCAAACTCCGCTACGTGCCTGCCATTTTGATTGTATTACCCATTTTGGGCTATATGTTGGAATCTAATCAATGTAACAATTTCAGCTATGATTAATATTATTTGTATAATGGACACTATTATAATACAAGATGATTTGATACGAAATGTTTTAGTTATCGTAAGGTAAAAACATGTCCGTGTTTATGTGTGAGCGTGTCTTACGAGATACTTTTGTTTTGAAAGGAAAAGTTTGGTAATTTAATAAATTCAGTTAAGTGTGTTTCTCACGCTGGTTTACCAGACTAATCCGGGCGTTCTTCCCTTTCAATGCTCGGGTCAGACCGAGTATATTTATAGGTTTAGATATTGGTGCTTTTGGAGCTTCAGTAGGAGAGCTGGAGATCTTCATTTTCGTATACACGTATATGTTTTGATTATTCGCTGCTTTGTTGTTGTATATTGTCGGCAATTGTAAGGACATGTTATTATAACTGTCCAGGCTGATGATTAGTGATTGATTGTTGAACTCTGATTAATGTATGTATGTACAGTTTCTGTTTTGTAAAGATCATTGATATGATATTATATGTTTTCCGCTATGATGTGAGATTCTGTATTATTCTGTTTGTTTTCTCTTTTCTCTTTCTTCTCTTCTCTTCTTCTCTCTTTCTTTTCTTTCTCTTGACCTTCCGTCAGTCTGTGCTTCTTGGGTTGGACATCTGTGGTTTATTGTCAATTCAAAGGGTACAGATTTGTGGGTCATCATACGTGGTATCGGAGCTTAGATTTTGTATATTCCTAGGGTTTGATGTGTACTCAGTATAGGTAGGGACAATAGCACCCTAGATTGAGTTTGAGTGTATTATATATATGAGCGCGTATTTGTTAGTGAATATAAAATGTTTTATATTGTGTTTGCTTGAGTTATTTGTGAATTCTGGTCAGTGTGTGGGACGCCATGTTATCGATAGGGATTTCTAAACACTTAAACGAGGCGAGTCAACATAGTATTATTTTCAAATTGGGTAAATGAAATAATTTTACCTCGATTATATTTTATATATAAAAAAACCATTTTTCAGGAATTATTAAAGTGTATAAATTGATTGTTTGGTTGTTTGAAAATGTAAATATATATAAGTTAATAAAATCTGTTTAAATAATCTAAATAAAAGCAAAAATTGTAAAAGATTAAATTGTATAAGAAAATGAATTATATAGTATGGAATTATAATTAAAATGATTTACAATTGTGAAATAATATTATATATAAGAAATGAAACAACATGAGTATATTTATAAATATGAGTTGTAAATAAAAATGGATTTAAAACTAAGAATTTGAGAATTTGAATCCCATTTATTTTTGAAGTTATTTTTCAAAAGTAAAAGAGGTTGTATTGTTATAAATCTAAATAAGATAAATAAATTTGAAATGAATCTTATTTAAGTGAAGTAAAATAGTGAAATTGTATAAGTAAATTCATAAATGTGATTTGTAGATATAAAAAGGATTTTTAAAAGAATATAAAGCATTGAATTCACTAATGTTGCTGGGAAATAATAAGGGTGATGACTGCAACATCATCAGTATCATTTTTGAGTTTCTGTGTGATGGATTTGCTACCAATAGTAAATTGAAATTGAAGTTTTGTTGTGATAAACAAATTTGAATTTGAAAATCCAAGTTGAAATGGATAAATATAAGTGAATTGAGTTTTGGACTTATAATATGAAATAATAAATTTTAACTTTAGTAAAGTTAAATTGAATTGAGTTAGCATAATAAATATATGGATTGAAATTTAACTGAAGGAAAGTTAAATAAATTGAATGAATTTGAACTGGATTAAATAAATTATTGAAATGAAAATTAAACTTAAGTGGTAAGTGATTATATAATATGAATTTGGAAGTTTAAAATAAATAAGTTGTATAACTTATAAAATGGGAAAATGTATGTAACAACCCGCATATTTTTCGATTTTATATTTAAATATTTTATTTAAATATTTTATCGTTAGTCGGATTTTAGTCCGAAAAACTACTTTTTGCATACGGTCAAATTAGGACTCGAAACCACCTCCATTGAGTTCAAAATGACGTTTGCGATCTTTTTGAGTGTAAACTTCGATATGTTTGGAGATAGTGAAATTTTCGTCACTTTTTGCTTTGAGCTTTGGTTTGGGGCTGAACCATTCACTAACTCAGCCCAACCCCCTCCTTCTCTTCACAACTTCATTCTTCATTTCTAAGATATAGAAGCTTTATCAAAAATGGAGGAGGGAATGGGAAATTAAAATTCCAAGCTCAAGATCTTTAGCAAATTCAACATCTAACTCCAAATTCAAGAAGAAGACATTGATTCAAGCTAGGGGCTGTTCTTGCATTGCTTCAAGCTTCATCTTCATTGATTTTTGGTGCAAAGGTGAGATTTTTATCTCACATTCTTGTCTATAACTGTCATTGGATTGTTGGGAATGATTCCCCATCACTTTAGCATGTATGTTTGCATTTGGTTTGGATCGAATTGGTTAAAATCCAAAATTTTCGTGTGCTTTGGCAAATTCCTGGACATAGGTCGCACTGCCTCGGAACTGGCTCATTCGCATCTAGGTCGCTGGCCGTTAGGTCATAGGTCGTTGGACCTTAGGTCGCTCTGGCATGGATCTGGACTTAGGTCGCTCGCTCCTTACTTCACTAGGTCGTTCGAGTATGAAGAGACTCACCTGCATTTAGCTCGCTAACCCTTAGGTCGTTCGGCAACTTTAGGTCGTTCGGCAATAATTGGGTCGCTAGGTCGCACGAGTTAGTTCGTTAACCACTTTAGGTCGCTCGACCTTACCAACTTGTTAGGTCGCGCACACTTAGGTCGCGTACCATGTTAGGTCGCGTACCACTTAGGTCGCGCACACTTAGGTCGCGTACCATGTTAGGTCGCGTACCACTTAGTTCACGCACACTTAGGTCGCGTACCATGTTAGGTCGCATACCACTTAGGTCGTGCACCACTTAGGTTGTGTACCATCTTAGGTCGCGTACCACCTTAGGTCGCGTACCACTTAGGTCGCACCATTAGGTCGTCAAACCTTAATCCCTTTAGGTCGTAAGACCTTGTTTCCCTTAGGTCGTAAGGCCTTAGGTCGCGCCACATTAGGTCGCGCCACATAGGTCGTAGACCCTTAGGTCGCTCGACCATGGAGAAATTATGAATGCTTAGGTCGCTCGGCATTTCCATCTCCAATAGGTCGCATGCACGATGCCTTATCTCGTAGCTCCTTAGGTCGCTCGACCTGTGGGTCGTTCCATTGCCTCTTTAGCTCGCCCTGCTTGTATTCCTTAGCTCGGCCATGTTAGGTCGCAAGGGCATTTCTACTTTGATGGTTTTGGGACTGATTCCCTTGGATTTCCTTCACGTCTTCGAATGTGAATTTTTTAGACTGATTTTTTCTGCAATTGTTTTGTGAATTGTCACTTTAAAAATGTGAAGGCTTCAATACTAGTAGTGAATATCAAAACTCCTTCATCAAAACAATTTCAACACTATTTTATTACAAAACTCTTTTTCTCGAACCGTTTTCCAACCTACTAGTATATACAAGCCTTTACTTCACTCGGATGAGAAATCTAATTAAACGGCTTAGTAAAACAAGTGGTATGAAACACTTGCGTTTACTTCTTCGGTTAACTCTTGGACTTGTTCGATTGAACCTTTTTGTGACAACTTTCTAGTGAAGATCTACAGTTTGTTCGTAAATATTTAAGTTAAGCAAGTGCTCATGGGACATGAAGCTAAACTCATATATTTACTAGCTTGGTGTGATTGACACTTCTTTATGATCTTGACGATCATTTTTGTGATTTAGACTAGCGATTGAGCGATGTCTTTTTGTCTGCGAGGGAGACTAGACCCCGCTTGTGTGATGTTTCTACTCACATATATGGGGTAGCACCCCATAGTCTTCGGGCCGTTCGTGTGTCAAAAGCCTTCGGGCCATTCGTGTGTTCGAAAAATTAAATGGATAGCTTCCATGAGATAGCTTCTCGTTCGTGTGTTAGGCCTTTCCTCTTTTTGTGATTTCTGGATTTCGTGTGTTGATTTCTGGGATTTTTTCTGGATTTCGTGTGTTGATTTCTGGAATTTGTGCTTCACCAATTTTCGTGATTTTCATTGATATGTTTTATCAATTTGTGTGCATTGGTGAATTTGTGTGTCATTCCCTTTTGGTGGATTTGGATCTTTGAGAAGATTCTTGTGATATTGATTAATCTCTTGTTGATTATCATTTACATACTTATTGTAGTATGCCATTATGGTCATTATATGTTTATGCCATATCTCTTATTTTATATCATGTCATCTAATATTTATAGCTAGACTGATCCCTTTTTTATTTTCTTATGAAATAATACTCGGGTTAGACCGAGATGTTACAGGTGCTTCTGCTTGACTTCTCTTCTGGATTTCTCTGACTTTTGGCTAAATACTTAGATTAGTAGTTTTTGGAAGTACACATTTGAGATATAGACTCTATGTTGTGTACTTATTCTTTTGTATAGCACGTGTTGCTATTCTTTTGTATTATCGTGGATCTTTCTGACCACTACTCTGTTGTACACTTTTATGTGTTATATATTCATATCTTTTTCTGCCTTTGTGATATGGATGTCTGTGACTGATTAGTGTTATGTTTATTTCTATATTTGTTTCCGAAGATTATATATATAGCCACTGTGTGATAGCTTTGAGTTTGTATCGGTATGTCGGATTTCCTCCTTAAATGAAATGCATGCTACACTATTTGACATATCGGTGCTCGCACAAAGAAGTTACATGGATGGTCGCTCCTCAACAGCCTTATTCTCCATGCTAATTGACAGCACTACACCGTAGTGTTCTTGGTTAGCGTGGGTATAGAGGTGGGACGTCACAGCTTGGTATCAGAGCCAAACTTCAGAACAATGTGGAATAACTTAACAAGGATCATCGTCCTAAGTCCAACTTAGGAGCCGGGCCTTAGGATTTAATTCGAGTCTTCGTACCGATTTATCCTATTTCCTTTTACGAATCCTTGTTTTATCTATCAAGATTTGCTTGCTATTCATTTGGAGAATAACTTTTCCTCTTCTCTCTTTTTTAAAGGAGAGAATGTCTAGACCAGGCCGTCCTAGAGCTGGACCATCTACGGTTACTCCCCAGGATGGAGTTTTTATGATCGCTCAACAGCTTCTTGATTTAGTAAAGAATGCTCAAGCAGCTGGTCCTAATCAGGAACCTACTCACCCTAAGTCTGGATTTGCACGCTTGTGTAACGATTATACCAACTTGGGTGGGAAACCATTCAAAGGTTCCGAAACTATTATTGAAGTCCAGGCTTGGTTAAGAACATGCGATCGAATCTTTTCTCGCATGAATCTTATCGATCTTCACCGTGTTCAGGTGGCTTCCAGTATGCTCCAAGAGAGAGCATTGGATTGGTACGAACTTCTTATTTCTGAAATTAATGAAGCAGATCTTACCTGGGAGCAATTCCGGGAACGCTTCGAATTAAAATTCATACCAGAAGCAGAGAAAGTGACATTGGCTCGACGTTTCATAGACCTTGTTCAAGGTGAATCCTCTGTGACAGATTATGTCGCATCGTTCGAGTCACTGTCTAAATATGGGGTTGAATACATCAACACCCCATTGAAGAAGAATCAAAGATTTGTCTATGGCTTAAACAAGAATCTCAAGAAGCCATTACTTCTAAAATTAGAAGTTCCTTTCGATCAACTCATTGATATCGCTCTTCGTCTTGAAGAGGCGGATAGGGAAAGTAATGTTGAAGTGGTGGGTGCCAAACCGAACTTCAACAACAAGAAAAGGCCTAACAAGTTCAAAGGTCCATATCCCAACAAAAAGGGGAAGCAAGCAACCCCTGCTGCAAAGACTTTTTCCTCTAGTGATGGGAAATGCTACAACTGTGGTGCTAGGGGCCATTTTGCGAACAAGTGTTCAAAGCCCCATTCTTGTCTACTGTAAAAGTCCGGATCATTATATGCTTCTATGCCCTAAGCTTCCAAGCAAGAAGAAGGGAAAGTTAAACATTGCTCAAGCCCCTGGCAACACATCTCGCAGTCAAGGTATGTCTCATTCTGTCCTTGATGGCATTATTATATTTCATGATCAACCTATTAGAGTTCTCTTTGATACGGGAGCATCCCATTCTTTTATATCAAAGGAACTTGTAGACACTTTTTCTTTAAGTGTTATTGCTTTAATGACTTCATTAAGAATTGCGAATCCGGTTGGTGGGTCCGCAACTCTTAGTTTGCTTTGTAAAGATGTGGAGATTATTTTGTGTGATTTTCCTTTCCTAGCCGATTTGCATATCATGCGTTATTTAGGCTTTGGAATGATTTTGGGTATGGATTGGCTTAACAGTTATGAAGCTCATATCCTATGTCCTGAGCGGACTATTTATCTCCGACATCCGTAATCTGTTAATCAGATTTCTATTATTCTAGAAGATTCGGATTCCGCTTTGGTTGCATCTTTATATTCTTTAAATCCTCGTGATGATGACAATGATGATGAGGAGGATGTCATTTCTCTTATTCGCGTTGTTCGTGAATTTTCCGACATATTCGAGCCCGTCTTAGGATTACCACCTAAGCGAGCAATTGAGTTCAAAATTAATCTTATACCTGGAGCTCAACCTATTACTCGTCCTCCTTATCGCATGTCCAATAAGGAGAATGAAGAGATGCACAAACAACTATCCGAGTTGGAGACGAAGCAGCTTATTCGCTCTAGTTCCTCGCCTTGGGGAGCTTCAGCTATTTTCGTAAATAAGTCCGATGGTACACTTAGGATTTGCGTCGACTACCGCAAGCTTAATGATCTAACTATTAAGAATAAATATCCTTTGCCTCGGGTAGATGATCTATTCGATCAGCTTAGTGGTGCCAGAGTCTTTTCACAATTGGACCTGGCTACCGGTTTCCATCAGCTTCGTATTGCAGAGGATAGTATTCCTTTGACTTTGTTCCGTACACGTTATGGATCTTATGAATGGCTAGTTATGCCATTTGGTTTAACGAATGTTCCGGCTTATTTCGTTGACCTTATGAATCGAGTTTTCAAAGATTTCCTCGATCGGTTTGTTCTCATCTTTATTGATGATATTCTTGTGTATTCTAAAACCGAGGAGGAACATGAAAAGCATCTTTGGATTGTATTGGAAACCCTTAGGAGCAATCAATTAAAGGCAAAATTTTCTAAATGCCACTTTTGGCAATCTAGTGTGAAGTTTCTCGGTCATATTATTTCCGAATCTGGAATATATGTGGATCCTTCAAAGATTGAAGCAATTCAAAATTGGAGGAGACCGGAGAGCGTGACTGAAATCCGTAGCTTTCTCGGATTGGCAGGTTATTACCGCCATTTCATAAAAGACTTTTCTAAGATTGCCGTGCCTCTTACTGGCTTAACAAAGAAAGGTGTTAAATACATTTGGTCGGACAAATGTGAAACTTCTTTTCAAAAATTAAAAGAACTCTTTTCTGATGCTCCCATTCTTGTTATTCCCGAAGGGAACCAAGATTTTGTTGTTTATACCGATGCTAGTCGCGTTGGTTTGGGTGCCGTTCTTATGCAGAAAGAACGTGTTATTGCTTATGCTTCTAGATAATTGAAGCCGGCTGAGACTAGATATGCCACACATGATTTAGAACTCACGGCTATCGTTTTCGCCCTTCGAATTTGGTGACATTATCTTTTGGGAGAAAAATTTATACTTTATACAGATCATAAGTCTTTGAAATATTTATTTTCTCAAAAGGAACTTAATTTGCGTCAACAGCGTTGGCTCGAGTTCCTTGCCTCTTATGATCTTGATATCCTTTATACTCCCGGAAAGGGAAATCGAGTTGCCGATGCACTTAGTCGCAAGCAACAAGCGGTTGTTTCTATGATGATATCCGAATGGAGGGATCTCGAGGTTTTATCCACTTGTGAAATTCGAGATCGTGTCTCCAAGTTATGTTCATCTTTTGTCTTATGTAGCCTTGAGGCTCGTCCTTCTCTTTTAGACCGCATTCTTGAAGCTCAACAGCTAGATCCTGAATTGGCTTCGCTTGGCCAAAATCTTAAGGATAAAACCGATATTGAAGGTTTGAAAGACTTTGATATTGATTTTTGTGGCGGCATTCGAAAATTTGGTAGACTTATCATACCAAATACTAGAGATCTTCGTAAAGATATTTTAGAAGATTCTCATCGTTCCAAATTTTCCATTCATCCCGGTAGTAGTAAAATGTACGCGGATATGAAACGACTTTATTACTGGGAGGGAATGAAATTTGATGTTGCTAACTTTGTTAAGTGTTGCATGACTTGCCAACTTGTCAAGGCTGAACATCAAAGGCCAGGTGGGTTATTGCAACCATTGGAAATTCTAGTTTGGAAGTGGAATCAAATTTCCATGGATTTTATTGATGGCCTTCCCCGTTCTCGTTCGGGTCATGATAGCTTATGGGTGATTGTTGATAGACTTACTAAATCTGCCCATTTTATTCCAGTTCGGTCGAACCGATCCTCTTCTGGCCAAACTCTTTATCAAAGAAATTGTTAGACTACATGGAGTTCCTACTTCTATAGTTAGTGATCGTGATCCATTGTTTACTAGTGGATTTTGGAAGAGTCTTCAAAAAGCTTTGGGAACGAAGCTTAATTTTAGCACCGCTTATCACCCCCAGTCCGATGGACAAACAGAGCGTGTGAATCAAACTCTTGAAGATCTTCTTCGTGCTTGTGTTCTTGACTCTGGTGGAAGTTGGGAAGATCATATCTCACTTGTTGAATTTTCCTATAATAACAGCTTCCAATCTAGTATTGGTGTGGCACCTTTCGAGGCACTCTATGGAAGGCCATGCCGATCTCCTTCTTGTTGGCTTGAGGCCGGTGAGAAGCTGGTGTTAGGTCCAGAACTTATTCGTGATTCCACAGAGAAGATTGGCCTTATTCGACATAGGATGAAAGAAGCCCAAAGTAGACAAAAATCCTATGCTGATAACCGAAGAAGAAAATTAGAATTTTCTGTTGGTGATCTTGTATTCGTTCGTATTTCACCCATGAAGGGTGTTGTATGCTTCAGTCGATCGGGAAAGTTAGCGCCTCGATACATTGGGCCATTTCCTATCACTGAATGTATTGGTTCCATGGCTTATCGCCTTTCATTACCGGCTCAGTTTTCTGCCATGCATGACGTGTTTCACGTATCTCAATTATGGAAGTGCCTTCGGGATTCCGATTCTATTCTTGAGCCCGATGTTGTGAAAGAGATTGAAGTTTCACCTAATTTAACTTATGAGCAGCATCCTATTCGAATTATTGCTTCAGAGGTCAAACGACTTCGAAATAAAGATATTCCGCTTGTTAAAGTTCAATGGTCCTCAAATCCTAAGGATTGCTCTTGGGAAACTAGAGAATTCATCGAGCGAACACATCCGGACTTACTTTCTCATGCTCTTTGAGGTAAACTTCTTATCTCGGATTTCTTTTATGGTAATATGCTCTTTGAGGTAACAACCCGCATATTTGTCGATTTTATATTTAAATATTTTATCGTTAGTCGGATTTTAGTTCAAAAAGCTACTTTATGCATACGATCAAATTAGGACTCGAAACCACCTCCATTGAGTTCAAAATGACGTTTGCGATATTTTTGAGTGTAAACTTTGATATGTTTGGAGATAGTGAAATTTTCGTCACTTTTTGCTTTGAGCTTTGGTTTGGGGCTGAACCATTCACTAACTCAGCCCAACCCCCTCCTTCTCTTCACAACTTCATTCTTCATTTCTAATATATAGAAGCTTTATCAAAAATGGAGGAGGGAATGGGAAATTAAAATTCCAAGCTCAAGATCTTTAGCAAATTCAACATCTAACTCCAAATTCAATAAGAAGACATTGATTCAAGCTAGGGGCTATTCTTGCATTGCTTCAAGCTTCATCTTCATTGATTTTTGGTGCAAAGGTGAGATTTTTATCTCACATTCTTGTCTATAACTGTCATTGGATTGTTGGGAATGATTCCCCATCACTTTAGCATGTATGTTTGCATTTGGTTTGGATCGAATTGGTTAAAATTCCAAATTTTCGTGTGTTTTGGCAAATTCCTGGACATAGATCGCACTGCCTCGGAACTGGCTCGTTCGCATCTAGGTCGCTGGCCGTTAGGTCGTAGGTCGTTGGACCTTAGGTCGCTCTGGCGTGGATCTGGACTTAGGTCGCCCGCTCCTTACTTCACTAGGTCGTTCGAGTATAAAGAGACTCACCTGCATTTAGCTCGCTAACCCTTAGGTCGTTCGGCCACTTTAGGTCGTTCGGCAATAACTGGGTCGCTAGGTCGCACGAGTTAGTTCGTTAACCACTTTAGGTCGCTCGACCTTACCAACTTGTTAGGTCGCGCACACTTAGGTCGCGTACCATGTTAGGTCGCGTACCACTTAGGTCGCTCACACTTAGGTCGCGTACCATGTTAGGTCGCGTACCACTTAGGTCGCGCACACTTAGGTCGCGTACCATGTTAGGTCGCGTACCACTTAGGTCGCGCACCACTTAGGTTGCGTACCATCTTAGGTCGCGTACCACCTTAGGTCGCGTACCACTTAGGTCGCACCATTAGGTCGTCAAACCTTAATCCCTTTAGGTCGTAAGACCTTGTTTCCCTTAGGTCGTAAGGCCTTAGGTCGCGCCACATTAGGTCGCGCCACATAGGTCGTAGACCCTTAGGTCGCTCGGCCATGGAGAAATTACGAATGCTTAGGTCGCTCGGCAGTTCCATCTCCAATAGGTCGCATGCATGATGCCTTATCTCGTAGCTCCTTAGGTCGCTCGACCTATAGGTCATTCCATTGCCTCTTTAGCTCGCCCTGCTTGTATTCCTTAGCTCGGCCATGTTAGGTCGCAAGAGCATTTCTACTTTGATGGTTTTGGGACTGATTCCCTTGGATTTCCTTCACGTCTTCGAATGTGAATTTTTGAGACTGATTGTTTCTGCAATTGTTTTGTGAATTGTCACTTTAAAAATGTGAAGGCTTCAATACTAGTAGTGAATATCAAAACTCCTTCATCAAAACAATTTCAACACTATTTTATTACAAAACTCTTTTTCTCGAACCATTTTCCAACCTACTAGTATATACAAGCCTTTACTTCACTCGGATGAGAAATCTAATTAAACGGCTTAGTAAAACAAGTGGTATGAAACACTTGCGTTTACTTCGTCGGTTAACTCTTGGACTTGTTTGATTGAACCTTTTTGTGACAACTTTCTAGTGAAGATCTACAGTTTGTTCGTAAATATTTAAGTTAAGCAAGTGGTTATGGGACATGAAGCTAAACTCATATATTTACTAGCTTGGTGTGATTGACACTTCTTTATGATCTTGACGATCATTTTTGTGATTTAGACTAGCGATTGAGCGATGTCTTTTTGTCTACGAGGGAGACTAGACCCCGCTTGTGTGATGTTTCTACTCACATATATGGGGTAGCACCCCATGGTCTTCGGGCCGTTCGTGTGTCAAAGGCCTTCGAGTCGTTCGTGTGTACGAAAAATTTAATGGATAGCTTCCATGAGATAGCTTCTCGTTCGTGTGTTAGGCCTTTCCCCTTTTTGTGATTTCTGGATTTCGTGTGTTGATTTCTGGGATTTGTTCTGGATTTCGTGTGTTGATTTCTGGAATTTGTGCTTCACCAATTTTCGTGATTTTCATTGATATGTTTTATCAATTTGTGTGCATTGGTAAATTTGTGTGTCATTCCCTTTTGGTGGATTTGGATCTTTGAGAAGATTCTTGTGATATTGATTAATCTCTTGTTGATTATCATTTACATACTTATTGTAGTATGCCATTATGGTCATTATATGTTTATGCCATATCTCTTATTTTATATCATGTCATCTAATATTTATAGCTAGACTGATCCCTTTATTATTTTCTTATGAAATAATACTCAGGTTAGACCGAGATGTTACAGGTGCTTCTGCTTGACTTCTCTTCTGGATTTCTCTGACTTTTGGCTAACTACTTAGATTAGTAGTTTTTGGAAGTACACATTTGAGATATAGACTCTATGTTGTGTACTTATTCTTTTGTATAGCACGTGTTGCTATTCTTTTGTATTATCGTGGATCTTTCTGACCACTACTCTGTTGTACACTTTCATGTGTTATATACTCATATCTTTTTCCGCCTTTGTGATATGGATGTCTGTGACTGATTAGTGTTATGTTTATTTCTATATTTGTTTCCAAAGATTATATATATAGCCACTGTGTGATTGCTTTGAGTTTGTATTGGTATGTCGGATTTCCTCCTTAAATGAAATGCATGCTACACTATCTGACATATCGGTGCTTGCACAAAGAATTTACATGGATGGTCGCTCCTCAACAGCCTTATTCTCCGTGCTAATTGACAGCACTACACCGTAGTGTTCTTGGTTAGCGTGGGTATAGAGGTGGGGCGTCCAATGTAAGTAAATCCAAATATTAAAACGGTTAAACAATTTTGTTAAGCAAAACGAAAATCTTAATTTGAATAGTGATATGAAATTTGACTTAAGTAAAAGTTAAATAAAATGACTTTAGAGATGAAATTCAACTCAAGTAAAGAAAAAGAAATGAGATAATGAAATGAGTTAAACAAAATAGAATTTAGATTAAATTAGAAAGTGAACTTAAGTTGTATAGTGAAAGTAAATGCAAGTGAGAATGAAATGAAACATAACTTAAGTGATGTGGAATGAAGTTGAATTTGATATCAAAATGAATTAATAGAATGGATTAATGAAATGAAGCAATTAAATGAATATGCACTTGAGTCATATTATGAAATTCAACTATTAAAATGAATTATCAATCGAATGTAAATGATTTGATAGGGAATAATGGATGTAAATGCTAATTCATTAAAAGCTAATGAAATTGGAAATTGAATAATTGAATGAAAGTCAATTAGATATTAAACCAATTGAAATTAAAAGGTCAAACCAAATTGAATGTAAACAAAGTAAATATGAATGTTGAGTGTAAAGTAAAGTAAATTAAATAAATTTGGTTATGTTGGTTATACATTGGTTGTTAGATGGATGTTAGTTGATTAAATAGAAATTCATTAAATGTTAATGAAATTGAAAGCTATAAATAATTGAATTCAAATTAGAAGTAAGTGAATTTAAATAGAATTGAATTTGATTTGAAAGTGAACAAACTTGAATGTAAATTAGCGAATGTAAACTAATTGAATTTGAATAAATGAATGTTTGTAAAATCCACTGTTAATGAATCAAATGTGAATAAATTGAAAACCAATTCATTGATTTGGCTATGAATTGATTTGATAGATATCGGTTTGTTGGATGTTAGTTGTTTGATGGATGGATTTGTTGCTTTTGATTACATTTGCTATATTGGCATATATAGTTGTTGTATTGGTATATGTTGTATATTGATATTACTTTCATATATACATGTTTCTCATTTGTTGTTGAGTTTAGTAGGTGCAGATGGCGCTTGCTTTGCATTTGAAGCTCGTTTTCGTGCTATATTGGCCGTATATGCTCGTTAATAATATATAAGGTACATATCTCGGATTACATATCGTACTTTTATATTTTTTCCCTACGGGATGCCTCATCCTCGAAGATGAGATGTATATTTGTGATATATATATATATATATATTGTTATTTTACTACGATCGAACCGCGCAAAGGAGACGCTGGCGAATTTTTTTGAAAATTTAAGGCGTTAGAAAATTTTGGGAAAATTGGGGAAAATTTTGATAACTAAAATTTTGGTTTTTGAGTTAAAAGTTAAACGATATTAATTGGTTTTGAAAAGATAACTAAGTATGGATTTGTAAACTTAGAGGAGTTTCTTTATAAGAAGTTTAATTAATGGATTTTTGTGACTTTTTCTTACTTGGTAATTTCGGGGATGAAATTCTTTTAAGTAGGGGAGAATGTAATGACCCAGAATTTCAGTCATTTGAAATTAGAATATTTAATTGATTTTAAATATTCACAAGTAAATTTTATAAGTCGAGTAACTTATATTTCGAATATCTGGATTTAATTAGATAATTAAATCGTTAATTTAATATTTGAAATTGTAGAAATAATTGAAATTTGAATTTAATTAGAATGAAAATGATTTATAAAGTTGAATTAAATTCTATTTGAATTAGAATGATGTTAAAGAACTTTTGAAATTGAATAAAAAGTTAATTTATAGAAATTGAATATTTTAATAGTTAATTAATGTATAAAAATAGTTATTTTTCAAACAGTCTTGGATTTCGACGAAACTAGTTTCATTGGATCCGTAATGTTACATTATTGTAGGATTTCAAATTTCGTGTCGATCAAATTTACAGTTTAGTCGTGGCAAGCTAAAACGCGTAGAAATTTATTTAAGTGAATTTTAAATTTAAATAAGTCGATTCGAAAACTTATCTTCCAAATACGATCGAATTGGGTCCCGATATATATTCCATTGTGTTCGAAATAGGGGTAAAACATTATAAGCGCCATATGGCACGTTTCGATTGGAGTTCGAAAGTTTTTCGGGTGAATAGTGTTTTGGAATTTCTATATAAGGGCTTCAAAATTTTCTATTTGCAACAAAAATCAAACCCTAACCCTAATTTTCCTTCAGTCGCCGCCCTTAGCTTCCTATGGCCAGAAATTACCGAACTTCCTCCTCTATTTTCTCCAAATCCATCAATCAATTCGAGAAACTTCGTAAACGAAAAATGTAGAGAGCACCGAGATCTCTCTATCCAACGGTGGTGATCGTTTTTAGAGCTACGGATCGACGGCGGTTTTCATTTGAACGGCCGACGTTCGTGTGCATTATTCGAGGCCTAGAGATGACCGAGCTTCATGATATTTGGGCTGAGGGTGGTTCTTGCGTAGGCGCATGGAACGGTGGTGTTCGATCGACGTCTCGATCATCGAGGTGGTCGCGTTAATTGATGACAAAACGACGGCATGGGTTCTCGCGTACGAAACTTGAACAGGGGGAAGAAGGAAGAAACGCATGGCCTGAATCTTATTTTGATGAAACGTGCGGCCACGATCGTTTGAGGTTTTAAAAATAAATAAAAATTGTAAATAATATATATATAAATTCGTGTGATCATAAAAATTGCATAACTTCTTCATACGAGGTCCATTTTTGACGAAACAAGTTGCGTTGGGTCCATATTGACGAGCACTACATTTTAGAGTTAGTTTAGAGTTGATTGGAGCTAGTGTAAATTTTGGGTAAAATTAAACGCCTGTTTAATTTTATTCGAAATAAAACACTACAACTGCTATTGGAACCAAAGTGAGTACAACTCACTCTTTCTGCCTCACTGATATTTTTATATAAGTGAGAATAAATTTTATTTCTGTTGATTGATGATTGTTTGGATGATATATGATATATTATATATATATATATTGATTCGTTTGGACATATTCCAGCCTATTGGAGCAGATGAGACCCTATACGTTCTCGTGTATGAACGGATGACCTTTTGTACGCACGTCTGCCTCGAAGCGGACATTGTACACATATTCTAATATGTATATTTGCTGCGGGATACAGGTTGGAGGGATCCATATGGATTCCTCACCACCGTTGATTTATTTACAGATATTGTGATATATGTTGTTATCATGTGATATATGATGTTTTGGATGCTGTGATTGATGTATTTAGTGCTGTTGCAGCATTGGGCCTATTTTTGGTAATTTAAAAATATGAAAGTGATGATTTCAAAATAAAAAAGGATTTTCAAGTTATTTTGGAAATGTATGAGTTTTGAATTATTAAGGGAATGAATTTATTTTAGATAAATAAATGTTATAATTTTTATGTTATAAAAATTATGATTTTTGTGAAATGGAATCAAAATATGATTTTTAAGATATGGATTTAACTATTTAACTATTCTGTAAATTAAGTTAAATTGGAATTTTTGAATTTATTATAAACGGTTTATATGTATAGATTTATAAAATTGATATTTTTATAAATCAAAATAATGGAATTATAATGGAGTTTTATAAGTGTTTAAAGTGAAGTTATAAATGAATCTTATAAGTAAATAAAATTTATAGATTTATGAATTTGTGAAGTTATAAAAGAATGAATTTGTAAATAAGAGATTTATAAGTAATTTACTTATAAATTGGATTTTGGCATATAAATGAGATAAATGGAATTTGTTAGTAAAGGGAATTTATAAATTGAAGTTTTTATAAAATAGAAATGTGATTTATAAACATTGTTTTATAAATCCGGAATCAATTGAATTTGATAAGTTAAATATGAAAGATTATTAAAGGAGATATATTCATGATTTTGGACAGTGGATTATCCTTTAAATTTAACTGTGCAATAGTAATGATTTGGTTAGAGAATTATATTCACGATTTTGGACAGTGAATAATCTTTTAAATTAAATAAATGTTTTAGGAAAGTGATATTTTAAATTCAGTTAAATGGTTTGAAAGATGTTTTAAAATGTGTTGAGTATTGAATACATAGATTTCAACATTCATTGTTGAAATAGACGTTTTCGAGAAGTAAGGAAATGATGGACTATAACACTATTGCTATAGTAAATGATTTTCGAAAGGAAATGCTTTGTATAGTATATGGGATTTATATATCTATCTTATTTTCAAATCCCTATACTGATGATTTTGGGTTGTCGTAACGATGTTTTACGCAACATTCATTTTGACCCAAATAAATATGTTTAAAAGAATGTTTTCCTTAAAGAATAAAATATATACTTAATCATGATTTAAGTATATGTAATATTTTCTAAGTGTTGAAAATAAATTGATTTGTGAATTACTTATTATTAAATAAGTAAATGGAAATGTTTTCCAATATAGAAAGTTGAAATGATTTGAGAATATATCTTTTTAAAGATAATTTGAAGTGAATATTTAGCAAGTGATTTAATTAATGAAAGATTAATTAAAAGGGCCTAGTGATTGCTTATGGTGCTAAATATTTGTTATTTGCTTTGGTATTTAAATAACCGACTATCAAAATTGGCCATTTTTAGTTCCTCGACTTGATGTGGGAACTATTTAGTCGTACAGTTAATACGTAGCCATCTGTGTAGGCTTGATTATCGTTTGTGTTGAGGATGTTGATTCGTGTAGTGTAGAGTATTACTCCAATTTATCGAGCTTCCTTCTTGGCCGAAGGATAGCAAGTTGAAAGTTGGAAACGTGATAAGTCTACGAGACTTAGTTTCTATGTGTGGTTGAAAAATGCTTTTGCGTTGTTGGTGCGAAGAGACCGGGATCGGTTTATCCGAAAACCACTTCGTACAAACATTTATACGACAATTGTGCAGGTTGGCTGATGATATTGATGTTTAGGATTTTCATAGTGGAGGACTGCTTGTTGATCGTTTGGGGTTAAAATCCCAATATACATCCAGTAGCAGTAGTCTCTTCGTTATGAAATATCCAGTGCAAGGACTATTCGCTACTAATCCTATGGATTTTCCGACCGGATGTGGTAGGAAAGTACCTTCGGTTTGTCCTATTCTTGGACAACTTGTATGGATGAATGTCTGACATTTGCATTTTCTGCGATTATGTACATTGGTTTTTACAAACTTACATCTGTTTGGTGGCGGGGAATGTAACTTCTCTTAGCTTAACATCCTTCCTTCAGACGTACGAGCTCAAGGGTTGTATTTTTGTGAAAGGCAATTAGTAGTCAATGAAAATGGCCTTGTGGCATTCAAAGTGATGTGATTGTGATTTGTGAAAGGTAATCGTTACCTCATGCCTTATCAACCGGAAATGACCGAAACAGGGTTAGATGCAGCAGGGCTAAGTGGGTCATTCCCAAGTAGGATAATATCATCCTCTTCTAGATATATCTTTACACGCTATGACGTAATGTATCTGATTATTTTGGTTTGTATTCTATGAGGGCCCTCGAAAAAGATCGGTAACGACCAGGGGATGACATATTCGGTATTGTCTAGTTATAGAGGTAGGCCGGTCTTGTGTTGGTAGAGGGCAGATGTTCTGTGCCTTGGGACATCCATCTAGAGGTGTACCCATCGGAAGGTAGTCCCTGCACCTGGTCATTTGTATGGAAATCCAAACTCCGCTACGTGCCTGCCATTTTGATTATATTACCCATTTTGGGCTATATGCTGGAATTTAATCAATGTAACATTTCGGCTATGATTAATATTATTTTTATAATAGACACTATTATAATACAAGATGATTTGATATGAAATGTTTTAGTTATCGTAAGGTAAAAACATGTCCGTGTTTATGTGTGGGTGTGTCTTACGAGACACTTTTGTTTTGAAAGGAAAAGTTTGGTAATTTAATAAATTCAGTTGAGTGTGTTTCTCACGCTGGTTTACCAGACTGATCCGGGCATTCTTCCCTTTCAATGCTCGGATCAGACCTAGTATATTTACAGGTTTAGATATTGGTGCTTTTGGAGCTTCAACAGGAGAGCTGGAGATCTTCATTTTTGTATACACGTATCTGTTTTGATTATTCGCTGCATTGTTATTGTATATTGTCGGCAATTATAAGGACAGGTTATTATAACTGTCCAGGCTGATGATTAGTGATTGATTGTTGAACTCTGATTAATGTATGTATGTACTGTTTCTGTTTTGTAAAGATCATTGATATGATATTATATGTTTTCCGCTGCGATGTGAGATTCTGTATTGTTCTGTTTGTTTTCTCTTCTCTCTTTCTTCTCTTCTCTTCTTCTCTCTTCTTTTCTTTCTCTTGACTTTCCGTCAGTCTGTGCTTTTTGGGTCGGACATCTGTGGTTTATTGTCGATTCAAAGGGTACGAATTTGCGGGTCGTCACATATATACATCAGGGATAATTAAATGATGCAGCAGAACAATATGATGTAGGGAATAATAATAGTAATAATAAACCAAATCTTCGTCTTCGTCCTCATCCTCTAGAATAATCTTCAATGAGCTGAAAAACTCAAGGCTGACCCGAGCGTAATGGAAAAACAAAACACTCGAGTCAGGACTAAAATATTCTTATGTGAGTCAAATCGATATCGCATATGACATGAGTGCCGTGACGTCAAAGATGTTTCGAGGTTTCACATCTCCTATATAGTGTATACATGCGTGGAATAACTTACGAGATGTTTCGGGATCTTCCATCTCTTAAGGATCCGTCAAATTATTTATATGTAGTAGAATACGCTACATATATAATGTCTAATCGGTAAAATAAATATTTTTCTTACCGTTAAAGCTTTACATTGATCTCCCTTAACGCATTTTTAAGCATTGGCATACAGTTTGCATTTGACACAACCAGTAGCACGTCGGTAGTCAGTGATGCGCCGCGATACGACAATAATAAACCAAAATCGTAGGGGTCTCGTATAAGGATAAAAGTATGACAGGGCACGTGAGGCAATGCCCAAAGTAGGAAACTACTAGTTTACCCTTCCCGGCTGGTGGTAAACCCTAATGGCCCACCGTGTCCAACACTCCCGAAATCCGAGGGTGCGCAGCAATCAATAATAATGTCATGATAGTAATACGAAGAAGTGTGTCCGCTAGAGGTATCTAACCTCATTAGCCGGTATGGCTCCTATTTTAGTCATTTCAAATTGACACAAGTATCAGGCCAATCCATCATCGTTCTTTTTCTTCAAATCCAGCAAACAACACCAAATCCAGCCACTTCGTTTTGGAGTCTCCTCTGCGTACACAATTGTTAAAGTGGTTCCAATATTGACAAAGAGTATGCCAATAAGAAGCCCCGATCTCTTTAACAACCAAACATCGTTTTACACACCGGTTGGTACTTTTATATTTCGAAAACAATTCGCACTTGATATCAAAATATCATATTCGCTTCAAAATCAAATTCATTTCGAAATCATCATATTTACTCAAAATAGACTATTCCAATTATAAAAAAACAATTTTCGCCTTAATATCTCGATTTTAGTTCCAATTCAAAATTGTTCTGAATTTTCATTTGGTTTATAACTTCACTCTAACCCAACTCATATTTAAATCATGATTTAAATATAGACAATTCCCATTCTGATCAGTTTGAATTTTTGAAAATAGCTTGAATAGTTATAAAATAGTTAAATAGTTAAAATATTTTAATATAAAATATCTTAGGTACTAAAAATGGATTATATAGTAAAATAGCTTGGAAATCAAAATAATTTGAATATTTAAAAAGATAGGTGTTAAATAGCTTATATTAAAATAATTTATTTGAAAATAGTATTCAAGTCAAACTGATACAATTCCAAATCTTCCAATTCAAATCAATTTCAATTTCCACTTCCATTTAAATCGATTCAATTCCGATTTCAATTCGAATAAACTTCAATTCCAATTTTGATTAATTTCAATTCAATTCCAATTTGAATTAATTTCAATTCAATTTTCAAATTTAAACCATTTCGATTTATGTAAATTCTAGTTTGATTTTCAAAATATCGATTTAAATCACTTAAATTAAATTTAACTTCAATACTCAATTTAAGATTCAAATCTTTAAAATAATTTAATTCCGAGCTCAAATTTCAAAATATCCATTTAAATTACTTTTACTAGGATTTATTTCGAAGTTCGAGTGAAAGTTCAAATCACTTAAACAAATCAATTTCCATCATCCAAATGGTTTCTCAATTATACTTCAAATTTTCAAACTCGATTCATAAAACAATTTCCGTTGACAAGTTCATTTTTTTCGAGCTTGAGTTCAAAAATGATTCCATTTCCATAAATTCTATTTTATTTCTCAAAATCAAAATTGATTTAAATAATTTCAAGTCAAAATCTGAAAATCATTTAATTTAACCAATCCGGTGTCCGTATATAATTTTCAATTCTATGGCCAAGTGAATCAGTTATTTCAATTTAATTCAGGGATGGATATATATCAGTTCAGTCCAAAATAAATGTCATAGGTCTATATCATTTCAACCTATTTCTTAATTTATTCGGAATAATTCAATTTATAGTTTATATACTATAAATAATTTAATGGGTGATACAGGCTATATAAAATAAATAAACATCCAAATCATCCAAAATATCAACCAATAACATCCATCACAATCAACATCCAAACAGTCAAAACATCGTAACAATTTACAAGTTATCAATAATCGGGAATTTAACTAGAAATTTTATTTCCATTTCAAATTTGAACTGTCACTTCAAATTCCTATCATTTTAATTCATATCAATTTAAATGCCAGTTAAATTTACCAACAACAGTCAATAAATTTAAATCACTTCACGTTATAAATTTAACTAACATAAAAACTATTTCAGTCAATATTGATTGTATAAAACACTCACCTTTTTACTTAAAACTGAAAATATTTTCAGCTCCAAATAAATACCACTTCGATTCCACGCCAAAGCCCTTGTCGATACCATTCCAACGTCTCTCTTTCCGTTCAAATTGGACCTTGTACGGAAGAATTACGATAATTACATTAACGATATAATTAACAAAACTAATTAAACTAATAATCTCAAATAACCTTACTGCTCAGCTCCTCTCGTTCGCGCTTCCTCTCCCTCTCATCTTCTTTCGATTGTTTGTTTGTTTTTTTTGAAGGCTGCGATTTTGAAAAGAAAGGAAGAGGGGAGTGTACGGGTAGGCATAGGTCGGCTGGATGGTACGAGTGTTGACTTGGGAAAAAATATATGATTAAAATAAGAAAATATCTCGCCATGTGTCCTCGAAATTTCGAACACCAAACGAAGCATACCGCCTGGCGTTCCTAATGTTTTACCCCTATTCCGAACATAATGGAACTAGTTTCGAGGCCTAATTCGATCGTATTCAGAAGATAGCTTTTCAAAATCATATTATTTTAATCTAATTCCTTAAATTAATTTCTACGTGTTTCAAGCTCGCACGGCCAAACGACAAGTCCGATCACTACGAAACTTGAAATCTTGTAAAAATCCACTATTACGGATCTGATGAAACTGGTTTCTTTAAAATCCGAGACAGTGGCCAAAATGGCTATTTTTACTCGTTAATTAAAATAAAAAATTTCTAGTTCTAATTATTCCCTTTTAAACCCAATTTTTAAATGTTAACAATCCTCATTCACATTTAAATAAAATTTAAATCAATTTTTGATATCATTTTCATTCACATTAATTTAAGATTCTACTATTTAAATAATTGCAATATTAAATTTAAACAATTTTAATTATTCAATAAATCACGTTAATAACCATTAATTCCAAATGAATTTAGTTATCAACAAATGTTTTATTTTTGTCCAAATAATTCAACATTTATTATTCAATTCATATTATTGATTATAACACAATAAATACATAGAATTTCATTTCAATATTTATTATTGCCAAAATCATCAAAATTAGTTATTTCAAAATTTTATTCGAGTTCATATTAAATTACTACATTAATAATTAAAATTTTATTTCTAACCATTTTTGTTCAATAATTATTTTAAATTTTTTAATTGAAAATAGCTAAAAATACGGGTCGTTACATGGTGACCTATTTTCTTGGGGAACTAGTCTATGGCATGGAAAAGTATGTAGAGAACTTCTGGGCGAGATTTTAGGCTCCCTACCTCTATAAATAGAGGGGTAGGGATCATTTTTTAGGATCTTTTGACTCTTGCTCTCCTACCTTTAATTTCTTATAATCTCTGTCAGAGTTCCACCGACCTATAATGGAGTTGTACCGACCCGTATGAACTCTTGTCTATAAACAATAGTATAATAACGGAAAACTTGAAGTGGAAATAGGTCAGAGTATGCTGAACCATATAAATCTCATATGCTCTTTGCTCGTTTTTCATTTATTTTGTTCACTTTTATTTTTCTACTCAATCTATTGGGTGTTTGTACCATTTTTGGTGTGTTTGTACCATTTTTGGTTCAACATTTTTGTGCTTTCACTGATAAATACTTGAACTCGCTAATTTAAGACTTGGGAAGATTCAGAATGATTAGACAATCAACTAGGAAGGCCGTAACTAGAGGAAATCAACAAGGGGTAGCCAAGAGGCATCCTCAGGAGCTAACCCCCCATCAATCTACATAACCGGGGTTGGGATGGAAACCATGATGAACAGATTGTAGGATATGATGATTGCTCACCAGGAAGAGATGATGAAGAATTTCTTCAGGAGAATGGGATAGATGGGAACAGCCAGAGTTACTGCAAATCAAAATCAAAGACCAGAAACTGGAGCATAGGTAATAGCAAGCAGAGTAGGATGACCTGAGACAAACCCCGAGCCAAATATACAGGTCGGTACCGACCCACCAAACACGGGTCGGTATCGACCCACAAGGGCTTGGAACATCGGTCGTCCTAACCTTGGAAGGAATTATGTGTATCCTGGAGATGATGTGGAGCGTATGAATGCGAATCAAAATGCAGAAGCACGACCGGAGGAGTATATGCCGGAATTCCCTCGCGGAGTTGGGGGTTAGGCTAAGAATGCAAACTTGAGAATTTCTTTGAATGATGATGAAAGACTTTCTAAGATGGTGAGATGAGCTATGAGGGGTAGATTGCCTAACTAGAGTTTGGAAGATGTGAGCAGGAGTCCATTCACTCTGAATATTCGATATGCTTGGAATCCACCTAATTTCAAGTTACCTACATTAGAAATGTATGACGGGAAGACAGATCCAACATATCATTTGATGAGGTACATCTAGCACGTATAGGGGTTGGGTGTATCTAAAGATGTTATTGGATGGTGTTTTCCTTTATATTTGATAGGTATGGCGGCATTATGGTTTAGACATCTGGAGAATGGTTCCATCAACACATGGACCGAGTAGGTGAATAGATTCATGAAGTAGTTCCGGGTCTATATTTCATGACCAAAAATGTACGGATGTTAGCAAGTATGAAGTAGAGGGCCGAAGAGATCCTCGGGAGTTTTCTAACAAGGTTCAACATGGTAACAACTGCGGTCGATAAGCCAGAACCTTCAATGGTTTTGATTGTGGTGGTTTCAAGAATAGTCACTCTAACAGATATCAAGGTTGCTCTAGAATGGGATCCTCCAAGGGATCTTGTAGAATCCTATCATGAAGCTGTGAGATACTTGCATCAGGAGGATGCCGAGGGTAATCAGGAAGAAATCAATACTGTGCATGGTGGAGGACTGTCCAGAGAAGGATTTAGTAAAGGCAAGGAAAAGCGAAAGATGGATGATGGCTTCAAAGGATTAAAGTGGCAAAGGAGAGAGCCAAAATTCCTTTCTTACATGGATTTGAATGAAACCCCAGAGCAGATTTATCTTTATACTAGGGGACAGATCTCGTATCGAAAGCCGACGAGAAGAGTACCTACAGAGCGTGAAAGAGCAATGAAAATACTGTATATTCCATGAGCTGGATGGGCATAACATAAATAATTGTAGGCACCTGTAGGATCTGATTGAGGAACAAATCAAAGATAAATAATTACAGCAATATGTGAGAAGCCGAGCTGTAATGGTGGAACAAGAAGAGCCATCAACCGCAGCGAATGGAAACAGCCCCGGATCAAGGTCAAGGATAGTCATCTCTTGATCAGGATGGTGTGGAATCAGATTTGGTTCTCACACTCTATTTCCCTTATTTAATAAACTATGCAATAATACAGTCTAGCCACTTATTTACGTATGAGCCCGAACGGTCCCTAGGCACGCTCTGAGCTGGATTATAGACTATAATGCCCGATGAGGTCGTTATCTAAATGTTAGATTTTATGTTGTTTTTTGATATTTGAATTTAATTATGGAAATCCACATTGAATGTAGCAACTGACATTGAGCACTTCAATGACCCATCCAGAGAGATAGGACCGGTGTGCAAGGTACAAGTCCCATTGCCGAAGCGCAAGCGGATGGACTTGTATGATATTAACTGCTATAAAGTCTCATCCAAAATGACGGGACCAGAGTGCAAGAAGTAAGTCCCCTCACCGACATAAGCGGATGGGCTTACTTGTCGTTGAGTCCCTTCGTCGGAGAGCGAGCGGATTGGGCTTAGCAAGGGTCCGAAGAGACCATGGACTTTGTTTGCGTTAAGTCCCGACTAGAGAGTAAGGACCGGAATGCAGGAAGTAGGTCACTTCGCCGCAGAGTGGCTGGATAGGCTTACTTGTCGTTGAGTCCCCTTGCCAGAGAGCGAGCGGATTGGGCTTAGCAAGGGTCCGGAGAGACCATGGATTTGATTATCGGTCCCACCGCCATGGATTTGATTATCGCCCCCGAACTGCCATGGATTTGATTACCGACCCGAATGACAATGGATTTAATTATCGACCTCGAACGGCCATGAATTTTATTAACGATTCAAAAGTATCCCCTTAACTTAAACATTAAATAATATGAAGAGACCATACATTAAATTGTATATATAACAATCCGAAGAGATTAAATTTTTAAACATATATTGATTTTGATGAAAGGATTTGAATGCCATATAATTTGAACAGAATTGACAAATCCCAGGTGAACACGGGACGATTTTGATATATGATGTAATGACTCCGAATGAAATATGAATTATGATGATATATAGACAACATTTAAGCAGAGTCTAGAGTCTTAGGCTATGACGGGTTTGGAATGACCTTAAACTTATAATCGAATCCGAAGGAACTGGACGATTCACTAAGGTTGAAGTAGCCGGAGAGCTCAATTATCGAAGATTGACATCACATTTGTTCTTTAGCAAAGCACACCTTCCATTCGCAAGGAATGCTTTGGGAGGGGCCAGTGTTATCCCGCCTTTTGACTAGGCAGTATACGAACAAACTCGACAAGTCAAACTTCAAAGTTATCAAGGAAAGATGCCTAGAGAGATGACCGCAAAGCCCAAAACAAAAACGCTAACGGAACAAAGAGACAAATACCAAGCAATTCAGAGAGAATAGAAGATGGGATCCACCCAAGTGGTGGGTCAGTACTGACTTGTCATCATGGGTCATACCGACCCATGTTTTCTCCATTGGTGAACACCACCTTCTACCTACCTAGCTTATTTGATGTTAGAAACCTATTTCCAATGTTTTTTGTCAATTCGGTGCTATTCCCTATCGATCTCCACAAACTTTTGAATCTGCAACTCTGTTCTACTACAACTTCATCATTTGGACTCCGAAACAAGCTATTATTGATGCAAACAACCATGGAATCATAAAGCTAACAATAAGACAATTCAACATGAGGAGCTGAAGGCAGCCAGTTTGATAATCTTATGGGTCGATACCGACCCGTACCCTTAGAGTTGTACCGACCCATACAAGTTGATGAGATGGCAACCTATTTTTTTGGAGAACTAGTCTATAGCGTGGAAAACTATATGGAGATCTTCTGGGCAAGATTTTAGGCTCCCTACCACTATAATAGAGGGATAGGACTCATTTTTCAGGATCTTTTGGCTCTTGCTCTCCTTTCTTTCATTTCTTGTGATCTCTGTTGGAATTATACCGACCTGTAATGGAGTTGTACCGACCCGTAAGAACTTCTGCCTGTAAACAACAATAGAATAAAGTAAAACTTAAGTTGGACGTAAGTCGGAGTATGCCAAGCCACTATAAATCTCGTGTGTTCTATTTCTTGCTCATTTTTCATTAATTTTCTTCACTTTTTATTTCTCTACTCAATATATTGGGTGTTTATGCCATTTTTGGTTCAAACACTTTGACTAAGTAAAAGGGCTATATTTTCTTTATTTTATTATGATTTCAAGGGATAAATTATAAAGATTTATGTTTTCAAGGAAATAAAAGGGTATTTTCCCCCAAGGTTTTACATGAGAATTATTGTTATCTCCATTAGATAAATTATGATAGGACATCTTGGCTTAAGGATTAGTGATTAGAAAACCAAATAATAGGACTAGTGTAGGGTCGCGCCCTATACTTCAACTGTTAGCCCCTAGTTGATATTGGTCCACAATTCTAGTGCATAGGGCTTTATTGAGGGTAAAGACTAAAAGTAGATTTACGCGCAGAAGGGAATCTATTACTTAGATAGGTTATTGATTAGGCTGCAAAACCATTAGGTTCATAATGAGCATAGCAAAACTATGAGATAGACGGATAGTTAGGTTTACATTAAGAATATTGTGTTTCCTAACGGTAATTTGGAGAATTTTATATATCTGGTAGGCCTGAGTCAGCCACATAGGTTAGTAGAAACCCCAAGAAATCTTTGAAGCAAGAACATATAGTTTATTGATTTAGACAGACTGATCAGGTTTACCTATGTGGCATGCATGCATACGATTATTTTAAGTTTGTTTAACCATTTTGATTTCAGGAGCTTGATTTTGATTGACATAATTTTAGAAGATACTAGTGAGAGAAAAACCTATTCCGCTTAGTGGCGTGGTCTCACTCGATATCTAATTTTGAGCTGGCATAATATCATTCATACCAGACTTTTTGTTTGACCCGAAGTTTTTGTTTTCACCTTTAACTCTCTGATCCTTATTTGAGTAGTTCGAGAGTAAGGCTTACAGGTTTTTAGGTTGACAAATAAAAGCTTCCGAAGACATGCATGAGGTAAGTCTGATATGTTAAGGATATATTTTGTCTGTTATGTTATCGTTTCATTTTGTCTGAATGTATATAATGGAAGAATGTATCTATCAAGTAGTAAACTCTGATCAACGAAGGGGCATCTTCATATGTCGCACTTGGAGTACTTTGTAACAATTATATTTTATCTGAACCTAGGCAACGTCTGGGATTATGTAATGAATATGGAAATTATTAATGAAATGTGTTTTGAAAATTTTCATATTCCTATGCTTCTAAGATTATTGAGATGATTAACATGACTGCATTTTGTCATCGGAAATTAATACAATAGATGACTGCAACATCTGTAGCGCTTAGTTTTAGGCCTTGGAATGGGGGATGTTATAGTATCCTAAGGTTAGGACAGCTATGGTTGTTTCCACTGAGAAAGAAGAGCTAAAACCGCAACAACAGGGTGGAGGAAAGAAGAAGTGGAACAGAAAGAAGAAGTGGAACGGAAAGAGGAAGTAGTCTCAAGGGAAGAATGGCTAGAAGAAGGGTAAGTGGGAACCTAATTGCTATGGGCGCAAGAAGAAAGGTTATTTGATCAAGGACTGCAAAGTGAGCGATAAGAAGTGGTACAACTATGATAAGCCTGGTCATTTGAAGAAGGATTGTCCAGAATCGGTGAAGGATAAGCAGGTTGTGAAAGTATATGCTTTGGATGCAATCTCGACTTCTTTGAGTGCTCCCTCGCTGAAGGAGAAGGGGAAGGGAGTCGTCATTTAAGGTATGATTTCTACTGGTAATGTTCCAGTTTGAGGTTTATTTGATACCGGAGCATCACATTCATTCAAATGTACTGATCTTATAGACAAACTGGGATTAAGACTAGAGATAGTAGACCAGCCCTTGATTGTAATTAACCGTATTGGAGGCTCTACTAGCTTTGCATGGTTTGTTGTGGCATAGTGTTATCGGGTCATGGATTCTCTTTTTTTTGTGATTGCTTTGTTTTAAATTTCGTTGGGCTTGGGATTATCTTGGGAATGGATTGGCTAAAGAGGTATGCGACTATAGTGGATTGCGAGAAGCTATTGGTGACAATCGAAAATGTGGAAGGGTGAATGCTAGTGATTAGCTATGTTCCAGAGGATGGGAAGATGATTAGCTTTCTATATTTGCTAGAGGTTCCATAGGAGGGGTTGTCCTCTGTGCTTATCATTAGAGAGTATCCGGATGTCTTTAAGGAAGTGACCGGATTGCTACCGCATAGGGAGATTGAGTTTCAGATAGACTTAATGAAGGAAGCCAATCTATAGTTATGCCTTTAAGGCATGTGTCACCTAGAGAGCAGAAGGAATTAGAAGTGCAAGTGAATGACTTATTAAGGAGAGGATTCATTCAAAGAAGCATATATGAGTGGGGTGCACCCATATTATTTGCGACTAAGACGAATGGCGCTTTGAGGTTGTGTGTGGATTATCGTGAACTGAATAAAGTGACGAAGAAGAACAAGTATCCACTCCCACGCATTGATGAATTGTTTGATTAGCTCCACGGTGCGAAGGTGTTCTCTTAAATGGATTTGGCAACGGGATTTCACCAGTTGATAGTAGCAAAGGAGAGTGTGCCTATTAATGCATTTTGTACGCCATTGGGTTTCTATGAGTGGTTGGTGATGCATTTGGATTGACCAACACACCGGCATACTTTGTGAATCTCATGAATTGGGTTTTCAGAGACCAGTTAAAGAAGTTCATGCTTGTGTTCATGGATGACATTCTAATCTATTCCAAAACCAAAGAGGAGCAAAAGCTGCACTTAAGGATTGTGCTAGAGGTATTGAGGAAGCACAAGTTGAGAGCAAAGTTCTCTAAGTGTCACTTCTAGAGAGAGGAAGTGAGATTCTTAGGTAACGTCGTTTCTAGACAAGGTACAACGGTGGATTTTGCGAAGGTGGCAGCAGTCCAAGGTTGGAACCAGCCCAAAAATGCTACAGATATGAGGACTTTCCAAGGATTAGCGGAATACTATAAATGCTTTATCATGGACTTCTCAAAGGTAGTGGCACCGTTGACCAATTTGACGAAGAAGGATCGAGCTTTTGTATGGGATGCAAAGTGTGAGCATGCATTTGTGATTCTGAAGGAGAGGTTGATGAGTGCACCAGTGTTGACCATTCCAAGCGGTAATGAGGAGGTAACAGTATATATATATATATGCATGCGGTATTGATGCAGAAGGGAAATTATTTGTTCCCGATATTGATGGATTACGAGATGAAGTTCTAAGAGAGTGTGACCATTCCAAGTTGACCATTCATCCCTATGGTAACAAGATGTACTGAGATATGAAGCAGACTTACTACTGGGAAGGAATGAAGAGGGGTGTTGGGGCATTCATCCGAAGTGTATGAACTGTCAGTTGGTAAAGGCGGAGTAGAAGAAACATAGTGTACTATTGCAACCGCTAGAACTAAGTGGTAAAGGTATCGATGGATTTTATTGATGGACTGCTAAGGACTCGAGCAGGATATGATAGCATTAGGGATGCGGTTGATCGATTGACCAAGAGCGCCAGATTCGTACCCGTCAAGTCAAGAAGAAAGGCATCTAAGCTGGCATAATTGTATGTAAAGTGGATGGTATGATTTTACGATGTGTCGAAGAGTATTATGAGCGACCGTGACATGTTGTTCACCGGTGGGTTTTGGAAGAGCTTACAGGAGGAATTAGGGACTGAGCTGCACCTTAGTATAGCTTATCACCAGCAAACAAATGGGTAGACCGAAAGAGTAAATCATATATTGGAAGATCTCTTGCGAGCATGCATTATAGATTTCAAAGGATCGTGGGACGACCATCTACATCTGGTGGAGTTTGCATACAACAATAGTAATCATACTAGTATTGGTACGACACCATATGAAGCATTATATCGCTGACCATGTAATGCTCCTTCATGTTGGTGGGAAGTAGGCGAGAAACTGATACTTGGGTCAGATATGATTAGAGAGACATTGGAGAAGATTGAGGTCATTCGGTAATGAATGAAAGCTATTCTGGATTAATAGAAAAGCTAAGCGGATAAGAGACGAAGAGTTTTTGAATTTTCTATCGAAGATATGGTATTTGTGAATGTTTCTCCTTTAGAGATTGTAGTTTGATTCGATAGAATGGGGAAGTTGGCACCGAGATTCGTAGATCCTTTTCCAATAATTGAGAAGATTGGAAAACTAGCATATAGGGTCGACTTCCTTCAGAAGATGGTGGGTGTGCACAATGTTTTTCATATCTCTTATCTATGGAAGTTTGTGCATGACTTAGGCATGATAATTACACCGGATCAGCTAGAAGGTGTTGAGTAGAACCAGAAGTTTCTAGATCTCATTGGCCGCTTCGCATTGTTAGGTACGATACGAAACAACTTAGGAGAAAGTCGGTGAAGCTAGTGAAGGTACAATGGAGAGGAAATGATGATGATTATTCGTGGAAGAATGAGGAGAGCATGAGGGCTACATGTCCGGAGCTCTTTGAATGATAAGATCCACCGTTTATCATATCTACTTTCACCATTGTATATTATATTTGATAGGTTAGTATCTCGCATGCTGTGGTAAGTTCACCTATACTATTGGTTGCATAGCTATTTGTTTGATATTATTAATGTTTGCATATGATTGTTAGGCATGCGGGGTAACTATAGTTACTTATACTTTGGTTTGTTTAGGAATTTCGGGGGCAAAATTCCTAAAGGGGGGAGAATGTAACGACCCAAATTTTACGTATCGGAGGATTGCATAATATTTTTATTTTATTTATATGATGCCGTATGATTCTATAATTTTGGGATATGACTCTTAGGGATATTTTACACATCTATGATTTTTCTGAATTTCTATGTGCCAATTTTGACCCTAAAAATCTTGTTTGGGATATAACCATTGATAGGAGTCGAATTAGGATCTCAAACCAGTTTCATTGATTTAGGATGATGGTTTTCCATTCCATAGAGTGGTCATAATAGAAAATTGGACCTACGGTTAGGAAGTTATGTTGGTTTTAAGTTTTAATAGATACTACCCAGAATTAGTGTGTAATTAATTAAGCCCATAAATAGGCACATTAGTCTAATTCAAGATTACTATAAATAGAAGACTGAAAAGCCAAATTAAAACTTTTTCCTCTCTCCTAAATTAGATATAAACCCCCATTAACCCTATATTCATCCAAAATCACCCGAATTACTTTCTAAATCAAACCGAATTGAAGATTAAAGAATAGATCGTTGATTAGAAGATAGAGATCATCAATTTGGTTAATTTGCATTTTTTTATTGCTGTCCCCTTTTGATTGAGGCTCAAATTGGTTGAATTGGTAAGTGGTTTATGACTTCTCACTACCTATGTATGTTTATGTGGTAGAATTATAGGTTTTAACATGATTTTTGATCTTAAAATCCTTTTCTAACTTTAATCACATGTTAACATATTTTTATGACCTAAATTGATGAAATATAATATGATTTGTAGACTTGTCTTTGTAGTTCACTTTATTCATACTCATATGTTCATGGATTTCTTAGATTTAGATTAGAATTTGTTTCATTGTATAATTCTATGTATTGCTTGTTTGGTTGGATGTAATTGCACCTTATTCTGCTTGTATGTCGTGCTTTGATGTTGTTTGCTTGTTGTTTGGATGTTTAGGAAGATAGGTTGGTGAATTGGGCAAATTGGAGGCAAAGTTGGTCGAAATTTGACAAAACTTGACGGAGAGGATTCGAAACATGGGAGGAGCTTGCCGGAAAAATTGCACCTCAAAATTTGCTAAGGGATAACCTGGTACCAAGTTATCTATAACTTGGTACTGATTTATAACGGTTCATCAAAATTGGACGAAACATGAAGAAGAGGCTCTAAAGCATGAGAGGAGCTTGCTAAAAAAAATCGGCCTCAAAATTTGCTATGTGTATAACCTAGTACCGATTTATCTATAACTTGGTACTGAGTTATAATGGTTGGGAGGAATTGGACAAAACTGGGATGAGAGGCTCTAAAGCATGGAAGGAGCTTGTTGGAAAAATTATGCCTCTAAACTTGCTAAGGGTATATTCTGGTAACGAGTTATCTATAACTTGGTACCAAGTTATAATGGTAGGCCATATAAGTCAGTCGTTGGCATGGGAAGGTTGAGCTTGGCTAGTGGAGGTGGTTCATGGCTTGTAGCAAGAGATTTGGTTAAGTGTTAGGTGATATACCGAGTTATCCCTTGAAGTTAGAAGATAAGGCTATAGGTTGGGGCCTAGTTATCAAGGAGGGATAGGTCAGTGTCTAAAGATCTTGGGAAAGGGGTACTAGGAGCAAGATGGAAAACTTAGCCAAAAGTGGCTAAGTATATAAACTGGTACCGATTTATCTATAAGTCGGTACCGAGTTATCATATTGCACTAGATGACGGTGGAATTTTTATGGTATAGAGTAGAAGCTCTGCAGGTCATGCTGGAGGTGTTGGCTCATTTGCATGAAGACTGATGCCGATGTAACAGTATGACGAAAGATATAATCTTTAGTTTATGACTCGTAGTGGGAGTAGGTACCGTAGATAGCGACTCGATAAAGGAGAGAGTCGTTGAATGGGGAACGTGGTGGGTTCCTGAATAATGAAGACTGAAATGAGCAAAGGAAGGGATCAGATCCAAATGGAGCAAAGGAGGGCTCGGGTGAGTACGTGTTAAGGAATTATTGATGCTCGGAGTGTGTTTTTGTGTACTCGAAGCAGGGATATTGTAAGTGGGGATGCCCATGGGTTAATTGAGGGATTTATATACTCTGGCATGGTGGCTTTTGGTCTAGTGCCTAGTTTTGGGCTACGAGACACGTATCGAGCTTTGGGTTGCGTGATACGAGAGTACATAGAAAACCGAGATTTCCATTAGCACCTGGCATGGAGGCCATACGAGTTATCATATATTCATAGCACATGGATGAGTGATAGTGAGTATTGCTTGATGGATGCTATGGTCACCATGGTTGCTTTAGTTGCTTTCTAGGCTATCACTTGGAGATATCATTGGGAGTAGGTATTGGAGATGGGAATACCGGGAATTCTAATACCCTTATTTTGAGTAATATACACTTTTAATGTTGTAGAGTAGTACATTATATCGTTATATGCTAAATCTTTGGTTCGAGGGACATGTCAGGTATGATTCATGTACCTCTATTCCTTACTATATTTACCTGTATAGTATTCTGAGATTCATTTACCACTCACATCAGACTGTTGTCTAACCCAAGGTTTTATGCTCTGCTTCTTATTATCTTGGGTACGCTTAAATAAGTAGACTGGATAGCAAGTTTAGGTGATGTAGTAGTTGTTCGGAGGACGAGCTGGATGGAGCTATATCATATTATATACTTATATGGATTTCTACGCTTATTCCACTGTGCAGTAATGGAGAGCCTTAGCAGTGACTGCTTATTTGCTTGTATTTTAGATAGTTGTTGAGTTTATATCCATTGTATAAACTCTATGATTATTGGTGTATAACTCTGTGGATCTTATGCTCTGATGATTAGTTCACACTGTATATTATTTCTTTTGTTATATCTATGGTATTTATATTTTATACATGCGTTGTGAGATATACATCGGTTATATGATGTGTTTGTTATTATTTATTTTGATGATCGTCCTATATCGACCGGGCATGACTGTAGCGCACTATTTGTATACTATTGGTGCCGGTAGTATAGGGCCGTCGTCACAGAGGGGTTCGCCATCCACAATATGACCCGTTAATGATAACTGCACAGATCAGGCTTTCTGTAGTGACCAAAATTCTAGTTCATACTGGAAGTGCAGTGGATATTATCTTTAAGCATGCCATCGATCAGATGAGAATTCCAGAAGAAAAATTAGAGCCAAGCTTCGAGCCCACCTTCGGGTACAATAATAAAGGATCCACTCCAATGGAGCAGATTAAGCTTCATGTGTAGGTGGAGATTCCACCCTATTCGAGAACTTTTGAAACCTTGTTTGTCATAATGGACCAACCTTCATACTACAATGCTTTTTTGGGAGACCAGCCCTGGATGAGGTGGATGCTTTCATGTCACCAAATAATCTGATGGCGAAGTTTCTAACTAAGAGTGGATGAGAAATGATAAGGGGAGAGCAATTTAGCTTACGAGAATTGTATTTTGCTACCCTTGATCAATGCAAAAGGGATAATCTTTCTTGCTATGACTCAGAGAATGACGAATCAGTCAAAATTGAAATCGAAAAGCCCTTGGATGATGGTCCTCTAAGCCAACCATCCAAGGAAAATGAGAAGATGAGGACAATTGAAAAGTCTAAGATGCTAAAAAGATTTAACTTGTTTGAAAGAAAACGAAAAAGGAAAGAGGTAACCTGATAAATTAAGAAATGGATGGTGAAGAAATTGTCACTGAACTAGATTGCATAAATAAGCACAAAAGAATAAATCCAACTGAAGACCTAGAAGAAGTAAGTCTGGATTCGCTCGATCCAAAAAAAACAGTAAATATCGAAAAATAGTTAAACGATAAGCTCAAAAGAGAACTTATCCTATTTATTCAGTCTCTAAGGATGTATTTGCGTGGACCCACTAAGACATGATCGAAATAGATCCAATAATGATGAACCATTGCCTGAACATTGATCCAAATATCACTTCTATTCGACAAAAGAAAATTCAATTCGATAAGGTTCGAGCTAAGCGTTGAAAGAGGAAGTCAAAAGGATACTTGAAAACAGATTCATTAGGGAGGTTTTCTACCCAAAAATGGTTGGCCAATCTAGTACTAGCCAAAAAGCCCAACGAAAAATGGAAATGTGTTTTGACTATACTGATTTGGATAAAGCATGGTCCAAGGATTGTTATCCTTTACCTCAAATAGAACAATTAGTTGACGCAACAAGTGGACAAAAATTGTTGTCATTTATGGATGCGTACTCAGGGTATAATCAAATCCCCATGTTTAGGATGGATGAAGAATACACAAGTTTCATAACAGATTGGGAAATATACTACCATAAAATTATGCCTTTCGGGCTGAAGAATGCATGGGCTACATATCAAAGACTAGTAAATACAATGTTTAAAGAACAAATTGGCCAAAACATGAAAGTATATGTAGATGATATGCTAGTCAAATCTTAAGAGGAAGTCGATCACTTGAAGGGTTTTAAAGAAATGTTTGAATACTAAGAACGTATAAGATGAAATTGAATCTTCAAAAATGCTCTTTAGGGATATGGTCTGGAAGTTTCTGGGGTATATTGTTAGTGCCAGAGGAATTGAGGCCAAACCAGACCAAATCAAGACGATTAGGGACATGGTGGATGTTATCCGGCATTTTGACCCGGCTATATCCGAACTGACTGGACAAGTTAGATGTCATCAAGGCCAGTAGCCCAGAGTGATGATTTTGGGGTCTGAAAATCAAGCATAGTTGATAATATGAAGTAGTGGCGGAGCAGAAGCATGAAAGCTCACTACTCCCCAAAGATGGACTAGGTACGATCCATATTGAACACTATGGATCGTATCGTATCGATTCCACAACTCAATTCAACAATGATCGATTGATATCTTAGATTCTACAAATCCATTACGCATGAAACTTTTGGAACAAGATGTGGGAACCCTAGGGAGCCTACCCTAGGGATCGCATCTCAAAAGGATGAAGAAAGAGGGATCGGGCCTCTTCCCTCCATAGGGATCGACTAGAATCAGGAGAAAACTCACATTACACCAAAGATCGAGCAATAACTCAAGTTCTACTCATCCAATTGTCATGAAACTTGAAGTATAAGCCTACTACAGCATGTGGAACACCACCTATGGATCTCATTCCAATTGGAGGAAGTTGGAGGGATCGGCGTAACTCCCTTTGGAGGGATCGGCGGAATTTAGAATTCAAGCAACACTACTTCACGGAAAATGTGATATCTCACAAACCGTACGTCCGAATTGCATGAAATTTGGGGAGCAAGTAGCTAGCATCATAGGGCACCCCTCATTGGAATCGTAGCTCATTTAGAGACACTAATAGGGATCGGTAACAATCCCTATTGTGGGCCCCGATGGGCCTGGAAATTTTTAGGTGGCCTCGCCTTGGTCCCCTGAACCTTCTGTCAAAATTTCAGTCTGATCCGTGCACGTCTTCCTCTGTAAATATAGTAGACGAGGTGTCAGAAAAGGGATCCTTCTTTCTGTTGAAAAGGCTCTTCCATTTTATTCTTCATTCTTGTACTAATGGATCCTAGCTGATCTAAATATTCTTGTAATCATCATCAAGTGCAAGATTAATAAAAATATGAAGTGGACGTAGGCCATGATTGCCGAACCACTATAAAAATCTGTGAGTTCATTTATGATATTTGCTCTATTTTAATTTTATTCTTCATTTAACCTCTACTAGATTCTATTGGCTGTTGATTTACATTTTTGGCGTCAACGTTGTGGTGCTTTCATTGAGAGTTGAATTCTCAGCTTGATCGGATCTCAACATCTACTTGTGGATTCCAATATTCGTGAGATAGATCCAGCGTTCTACCGATAAACTTCCTATTCTACTCAGATTTGAAGGAAATCTAAAGGAAGCTGATAGCCATGGTTATAAGAATTAATCAACTTCCCACGGAGCTGAAAAAAATGATGATGCTTGTGTTCTTGTTTGGAGTTGTTCATGTGTTCATGTCCCTTTGGAAGGGATCAGATTCACTCATGTATGCAACTCTTGGGATCAAATGCTGAAGTTTGCACTCAAGTTAGCTAAAATCTGACCCCTCTCTCAAGGCCAAAATGGCCAATTCTACCATCAAGGCCATCATGACCGATCCCTCCTTCTTGGGTCTAGCACCGATCCCTTCATGACCGACCCCTAAATACATATACATGCTCAATACCGATCCCTCCAAAAACATCAATACCGATCCCTCCAAAATAGCTGTACCGATCCCTTTAGTATATATACTAACCCCTCTATAAGGTGTGTATATCGATCCCTCTACAAGGTATATATACCGATCCTCTCCAAGGTGTATATACCGATCCCTCTCCAAGGTATGTATACTGATCCCTCTGCAAAGTATATATACTGATCCCTCTGCAAGGTCTATATACCGATCCCTTCATATTACCGATCCCTCCATACTTTGTCTAACCGATTCTCTCACAAAACATTCAATATCGATCGCTAAGGGATCGAGCATGTCATGACCAATCGGTCTACCCACTACCGACCCCTATGTCGCGTTCTTCCTAAACCGAACCCTTGTTCAACCGATCCCTACACCACACTCAACTCAACTGATCCCTATACCGTTGATCCCTTACCATATCAATTCAGCCGATCCATATATGTGTCGGGTATGATCCTTATTTTAAAAAAATGGATCGGGTAACCCGTGCCATAGCGCAGTGCCCCCGCATTCTGGAACTCAACTTAAAGATGGCGCGTTCTATCTGCTTCCCTTACATCATGTGACTGACCGGGTCATATGGGATCAAGCAGAAGCTGCTGAATTGCAGCCAAGGAATGGACAAGGAACTACTACTCAAACGGAAAACCCAAAGGCTAGAGAACCAAGATGATATGACATGAACTAGGATCGATTACTAGATCAGAGGTCTGGGGTAGATTACGACTACTCTCAACTGACCAGCTTCCAAATGCCTGACTTGCCAGCTACGATACAATAGCTTGTGTGACAACCGCCCTACGCCGCTTATTATGCCATCTCAAAGTATAGTTATCCATCATCAAAATCGAACCTGAAGTAGCCACTCATTCGACTCGAAGCGAACCCATGAAGTTCTGGCCCAAGGTCAAACTCGAGTAAAACCAAGATTTTCTCCAAGAAAACACCAGTATGACTCCAAACACCATTCGTCACCGACCCAACACTTCAAATTCAGTGACTCTAAGCGAACCAGGGGCTGACTCCAAGCAAATAGCAAATTTTCTCGGGTCGGACTCCAAGTAAATTATTACCAATCCCTCACACGTTGGACAATCATGCATACAACATTCACAAGCATTACAAACAACCGTAACTTGAAAACGGATAGGACTAATGATGACTGGAGCATTTCCCCCAGTCTAAGCCCATTCACTGAAGCCATTCAATATGCAGAATATCCCAAGAGATTCAATACGCCAACGATGCCGTGTATTCTGGAAAAACAAACTTCCAAGAGCATCTCATGAAATATGAAGCGCACATGAATTCAGCCAGAGCGACGAATGCAATTAAATGCTGATTCTTTCCCATATTCCTCGAGGGAGTAGCGATCGATCATTCGATTTACGCGATCATTGCCCAGGTCCATCTCCTCATTTAATTAGTTGGCTAAGATTTTGTCGAGCAATTTAGAATGAATGCTAATCGCCTCAAGGATGCGATGTTGTTATCTAACTTAGCCCAAGCGCCTGGCGAGCCGCTCAAAGACTTTTGGCAAAGATTTAACACCATTGTCACTAAAGTGAGCAATCCAGTAAGAATATCATACTGATGGCGTTGATAAGGGGAATCGACCCCGAGACACACTTTGGCGATTGGTTATGTGGAGAGCCTCATATGACCTTGAATCATTTATGTTACAAAGTGAACCAGAACCTAAGCAAGGAGGAGGTAGAGCAGACTAGGAGAAAGAATGAAGTAGGCCCGTTGGCTGAAGGAAGTCAAAGCGAGGGCAGCATTGAGGCCTTAGATGAGGACTCGGATTCTAGAAGATGACCCAAAATCCTATAATCCGACTCATATACTCCTTTGAACAATTCAATGAAAAACATCTATTTGGAGACTCAAGACTCGAAGCAGTACTGGAAACTAGCCTTGAGAGTGTCCACTGAAACCCTGAAGAAATTCGGGGAATGTTGTATATTTCAAGATACACACGGTCATAACAGCAGCGATTACAGACACCTTCGAGATGTGATCAGGAAGCAGGTCCGAAAAGGAATGCTTCAATAGTATGTGCAAGCCCCACAGAATGGTGGGCAGGGAACATCCGACCCTTACCAATAATGACCTTTGATTATCAATTGGACCACCTACGTCGACTTCTAGCTAAGGAGGAATGGGGCCTGGTGCAAAGTGGAATAGCGAGCATTATACTCTACTTCACTTATCAATAAGATTTATTTCATTTTCAATTATGTTGTGAACTACGACCAACTTGAACTAAACTACTTCTAAATGATGCAGGCGACCAAGTAATAAGACTTGGGTGCCAACCAACCACCATGAACAATGATCAGACCTTTTGAGGATCATTAAGACAAGCATGATTCTACCGCTCATCGGCTACCATATACCCCTGACTCAGGGGTAAGGACTCGAAATGGAAAGTGTGTGTGACTCGAACATCCACTTCCTACTCCATGCTTCAATTCTGATAGAACATCTATGCCTTACTCATAGCTCGACAAGGTCAGAATCTAATACAAAGTGGACACGACTGACCATCACTCATCAACCTCCATGCTTGACTTGAAGACCGGAGAAACACTTGGAGTGGATGCAACCCAACCATCTACTCCCAGCTCATACTTGAAGTTCACCAAAATACTTATGCCTCTCTCGAAGCTCAGCACAAGCGAGGTCCAACTAAAGTGGATGCGATCTAACCATCCATAAACTCCTACCCTGGAAATAGGAAATAGTCTGAAAGCTCAACTTAAAGTAGGCGTGATTGACTGCCTACTCAACAACCACCGCTCTCAACACGTGGACACAACTGCAGCTTGAGGTGGATGTGACTTGATCGTCCACCCGAAAACTCTCTCCCTTGACTTGCTGGGAGGAGTGCTAAGCAAATTGGCCGAGTCCTTACCATCCAACATAGGCATGGATGTGATCCAGCTATCCATCACTTACTCCCTTCCTCGGCTTGATTGGAGGAGCTACAATCACTAAGTGTACGTGAATCGACTGTCCATTTGTTAAGTTTTTCCCTTGATGCTGGGGGAAAAATTCCATTCCATGGATGAACGTGGTTTGACCGTTCATTCGACAACTTTAACCTCAACCTGACAATTGGAGTATAAATCAAAGATGGGTGTGACTGACCACCCATCGACCAACTCAGGTCCCCAGAGTGTGGACTAGAGTATAAACACCAAAGATGCAGTACAACCATCCATCAACAAACTCTAGTCCCTAGAGCGCGGACTGGAATATAAACACCAGATGTGTGAGACTGACACCCATCGACCAACTCTAGTCCCCAAAGTGTGGACTGGAGTATAAACACCAAAGAGATGGATGCGGTATGACCGTCCACCGATCAACTCTGGTCCTCGAAGCGCTGATAGGAGTATAAACATCAAATGAGTGTGACTAACCATCCATCGACCAACTCTGGTCCCCAGAGTGCGGACTGGAGTATAAACACCAAAGAGATGGATGCGGTATGACCGTCCATCGACCAACTCTGGTTCCCAGAGCGTGGACTGGAGTATAAATACCAAATGGGTGTGACTGACCACCCATCGACCAACTCTGGTCCCCAGAGTGCGGACTGGAGTATAAACACCAAAGAGCTGGATGCGGAACGATCGTCCATTGACCAACTCTGGTCCCTAGAGTATGGATTAGAGTATAAACACCAGATGAGTGTGACTGACCACCCATCGACTAACTCTGGTCCCATCAACCAACTCTGGTCCCGAAAGCGTGGATTGGAGTATAAACACCGGATGGATGTGACTGGCCACCCATCGACCAATTCTGGTTCCCATAGCATAGACTGGAGTATAAACATCAAATGGTTGTGACTGACCACCCATTGTAAAACTCTGGTCCCCGGAGCGTGGATCGAAGTATAAACACAAAAGGATGGACGCGATTTAACCGACTATTGATCATCTTTGGTCCCTTAGTGCGGATGGGAGTATAAATACCATAAAAAGTGAACGTGGTTCGACCGTGCGCTCCTCAACTTTTGCCCTAGACTTAGGGGTAAACACACGACTCAAAGTGGATGCGATTTGACCATCTCCTCCCCTGCTCGAGCTCGAAGTTCTTCAAAACACTCATCTTACTCCCAAGGCTCGGCAGAAACAGGATCCAAATGGAAGTAGACACAGTACGACCATCCATGCATCAACTCCTGCCCTAGATGCAGGGGGCAGTTTGAGAGCCCAAGCCTAAATTGGATGTGGTTCGACCATCCAATCCAAAAGGGATGCAATACGTCCATCCACAACCTTGTTTGTGCCTGAGGTACGGTGAACTATCCAAGCCTTATCCGGACATCGGTAAGCCAAAAATCCAAACCAAGACATGGGCGCGGTTCGACCGTCCAGCAAATAACTCTGGTCCCTCTATGTGGATTTGAGTATAAACACAAATTGGGTGCAGTTTGACCACTCACCAACAAACTCCTATCCCTAGAGTGCGGATATGAGTATAAAAAAAATAGATGAATGTATTTCAACCACTCAATAATCCATAAAATCCGACCTGAACTCGACAGGAAGAGTATAAACTCACTACGGATGGAATTCGACCATCCACGAACTAATTCTACTAACCCAAGAATGGGAACGAGAGTACAAACTACTACAAGATGAGTATGACATCTTACTATAGCTCTGGCTTGGTGATCTTTACAGCTTAAACAACGACTGCAAGGAGGCCTCAATACAAAACCAATCGGAATGACATCCGAAGTTACGGGTGACCGACTATATCGTACCATCAGGTTGAGGGTCAATATCGATCCACAACAACCACAAATGGATGTGACCTGAACGTCCATCGAATAACTCCGATCACTAGTGCATGGATATAAGAATAAACCATGAATGAGTCCCACTTGATCATTAATTCTCCAGCAGCCTCCTTTGATCCGCTAGGAGGAGTACGAAACTGAATGAGCATGACCCGACTGCACCTGAGCCAACTTTAACTGTAGATTTGGCGAGAGGATACGAATCAAAATGTATGCGATTGACCGTCTAGCTCCAAATGTATGCGACGTGACCGTTCATTCGTTGACTCTTACCATGATTTACTAGAAGAGCAATACGAAAAGGACATGGCTCGACCGTCCGCACATTGATCCTTACCCTTAGTCCAGTAGGGAGAGCATCAATCACGGATTGGACATGACTTGCCTTCCTACTTTTCGACGTATGCACCAGACTTGGGGGCACAAGCGAGAAACAAGATTAATGTGAACCGACCATCCATCGATCAACTCTAAGTCTTTGGAGTGCAGGTGGGAGTATATATGTGACTAGACGAGACTAGACCATCCATGCAGTACATTTATCAACCTGAGACAGGGGGTGGAAGTGTGATCATCCAAAGACTAACTGCGATAGCTCAATACTATGATTCATACCTAGTGTTTATAATGACTCGAGACTATGACTGAAAGGATGCCTAGAGATAGAATCATCGAATCAGTGCCTAAGCTCATGGGCAACTGATCATCACTCCAACCCGAATGACGAGTAAAGGATCATGAGTACGTTGGATGGAAAGCACATCACTCGAATATACAAGCAGATCTAAACCCAAAGCAAGAGCCAGCTATGAAGTTGTGTGCAACACGAGGCTAGACCATACTCGACATTTGATTCAACATGCTTCTAAGCCTGATCCTCGGCCATTTGTAGATAATCGCTCAAAGTATTTAGAGCCCTTCACTATCAAACTCAATAACTCATGACATGAATTTGGGATTCGACCGGAGTAATCATCATCATTGACCGTCCCAACCAGATTTCACGTTGATTGTTTTGCAAAATAGTTACATTTGAACTCAAGAAATCCAAGACTATACCCGCTGAGCTGACAATCGACATTACAGTCAGCCATGGCGACCCATCACGGGTAATGAAGATTGGATCACAGCTCAGTGCAACGATGATGAAGGAATTAGTTAGATTTCTTCGAATGAATCTGATGTGTTCACTTGGACCTATTCTGATATGTGTGTGATCTCACCGACTATCGCAAGCTATGTATTGAATATCGACCCGAGGCATGTCCCGATGAGACAAAAGCAACGGGGCATGGATCCAGAGGGATTTGCTGCACTTAAAGAGGATGTGGATAAACTCAAAAACAATAAGTTTACCCATGACGCACTCTACCTGAAATGGGTATCCAATCTAGTTCTTGTGAGAAAAACTAATGGAAAGTAGCGGACATGCGTCGACTACTCTTACCTGAACAAAGCATGCCCGAAAGATAGCTTTCCACTTTCGAGGATCGACCAGTTGGTAGACTCAACCGCTCGATATGAGCTGCTTTCATTTATGGATGTGTATGCTAAATACAACCAGATCATGATGCACGTCCTTGACCAGGAGCACACCAACTTCATTACCACTCTAGGGCTATATCGTTATGTTATGATGACGTTTGAACTAAATATTGCTGAAGCTACTTACCAGAGACTGGTCAACATGATGTTCAAAGACAAGATCAGGCGATCGATGGAAGTATATGTGAATGATATGTGTAACGACCCGTGTTTTTACGGATCGACAAGTTCGTCAAAATCTGGAATTTTCAGCATTTTAAGACATTTCAGATTTTTGGTGTAATTTGTCTAAGTCCTAGGTCGTGAACGACCTAAGAGCTAAGTCGTGACCGACCTATAGGATGGTAGCAAGTTAAGAGCTATGTTGTAGACGACTTAGGGATGTGGTGCGACCTAAGGATGTTGGGTTTAGGTCGTAGACGACCTAAGATAGGAGACTTAAGGGTTTCGGGCGAGTTAAGGGTTTTGAGCGACCTAAGGGATAGGTCGGCAACGACCTAAGGAAACTGTTGTGAGCGACCTAAGTGTTTGGGGTGAGTTAAGTGTTAGGTCGGCAGTTCGAGTTAGCGACCTAAGAGATAGGAGGTAGCGACCTAGTAGAGTTAACGACTTAGGGGATAAGTAGTTTGCGACCTATAGGAGTTTGCGACCTATAGAATTGACCGACCTAAGTGTTAGCGTAGTTAGGTCGTTAGTTCTGTGTTGAATTAGGTCGTAGGCAACCTAAGATAGTTAGGTCGCGTGTGTGTTAGGTCGCGAGTTTGCTAAGTCATAGGTCGTGTGAGTTGTTAGGTCGCGTGTACGATAGGTCGCTGGGTTTTAGACTTAAGGCGTTAGGTCGCGAGGAAAACTTATGTGTTAGGTCGCAAGAGGGCTTAAGTCTTAAGTCGCGGCATTGTTAGGTCACGTGGGTTGCTAAGTTGTTAGGTCGAAGCCTATGTTTTAAGTCGCGAGCGACCTAGGAGATAAGTGTTAAGTCGTAACCCAGTTATTTGGTAGGTCGCATGGAAGCGCATCTGTTAGGTCGCTTGGGTGCGCTGATGTGCTATGTCGTATCCCCTTAAGTCATAGGTCGTAACCTTGTTAGGTCGTTGAAGCGCCTGGGGAAATAAGTCGTTAGGTCGTTAGGCGCTAAGTGTTAAGTCGTAGAGGCTTTAGGTCGGAGGGGTTTTAGGTCGTAGGTCGCAGACGACCTAATTCCGAGCTAGCGGCTTAGAGAGATTTCTGCTATAAATAGAGGGGGTTGTTCTCACTTTTTGGGATCCGGATTTCGAAGCGACGAAGTGCTGCCATTTTGAGAGCTCGACTTCTACACTTCTTCACTTCTTTTCTCCACTCTAATCTAGTGCTTCCATCCATCCAAATCGAAGATCAAGATTGAAGATTCAAGGGCTTAGATTGAAGACCTTCATCTTTTCAAGAGAGATTTCTTCGTTTGAAGCGGATTCGTGATAGATCAAGCTTGATCCTTCGCTGTCCAGATCTGAAGCGTGTTGATTTGGGGTTGTTTAGGTGATTTGGTGAGTGGTGATTATCTCTCACACGGATCCAAAGGAGTATATCGGATTGTTGGCTCGATTTGGTGTTAAAATAGTGATTTCCATGCATTTTCTTCATCCTAAGTGTAGATCCATATAGATCCATTGTTCATGATGATGTTACATCCATTTTATCATATGTTAACCTATGCAAGTTCATTCATCAAGTTGTAGAGATAATTCTCATGTTTTCATGCTTGTTAGACTTTCAACTCTTTAATTACGAAAATGCCATTATCGTTATAATTGTCTACTTAGATCATATTTGAATGCTTGATTGTTTGGATTAATGTTTGACTTGGTTGATTGCTATGAATTAGATGATTGATGATTTGATTTAGACCGAAGATGATTCAAAAGCTAAGAGAAAGGCTCTTGAATTGGGAAAGCTGCTCGTGGCATATGTAGCGGGATGATGAAGCTCTTATGCATAGATTTGATGTGATGTTGAGATGAGGTCTTGCAAGGATGTGATGAAGCGAGGCAATCATGTGATGAAGACTTGGTTTAATCAAGACGGGATCATTCCAAGCATGTTGATAACTCGGTGAAATGGTTCGGGTTGAGGATAATGGATGGTTATGAGAATAGTCGTCGAGGAGGATGACTAGGAGGCTTGGGTCTCATCGTTGTTGAAGGTTCTAGCATGCTCCAAGCAAGAGTACATGGGGATGCCCAAAAGACTAACCGTTGATGGTCGAGTACTCTGGGCAGATTCGATAATCCTAGGCACGGGTCACGACGACGTGCGGGGGTTATGTCTAGAACCAGGGTTTCCATTAGTCCTTGACGGACGGCTGAAAGAATGTGCCGGTCATTCAATTAACGGTGAAATCGAAGCAATGATAACAGTGATAGCCGAGTCATGGATGTTTGGTTGTATCGTCATTCGGTCTCAAGAGCGGTATTTCCTGGGTGCTTATCTGACCTTGGTTTTAGACCTTGGGATTTGTACTTGGAAAACATCGCTCTTGACTCGAGTGACAATTGCTTTACTTTAAATTGTATGCTCTGCTGTGTTGCTTCTGCTTAGTGTGTGTCTGGGGCTATCACTGTAGAAAGAGGTGGAGTGGGAGGGTTGTATTCCTATTCCTTTTTCCTTTGTACTCTTTTGGTATGTTGTTAGTTAATCTACTGCTCACTAAGACTGTTGTCTGACTCAAGGCTTTATGTTTTAATTCTTATTGCCTTGGGCTGTTCGTCCATTTTTGGGACGGGCAGACTAGGTAGCAGGTGACAGGTGTTGTTCTCTTCTCACGATGCTGATATCGAAGACGAGCTAGAGGGTTGCATATTATCTTCTTTTATGTACTGGATGTTCCGCTGTTTGTAAAATCTCTGAGTGTTATGTAGTGAGGCTTGATGTATTGGCTATTTGGATGCTTGTATTCAACTATTATGGAGTTTTATATGATGACATTTTGTTCTGTAAAGCTTCATTATACATATGTTCTATTGTATTTTGTCCATGCGCTGTGAGTAATACGATAGATTCTGTTGTTTTAATTTTACCTTGACAATCGTCCATGGTCGCCTGGCACTCTTTACAGCGCACTTTCTCTAGATTCGGTGCAGGGGTCATGGGCGGTCGTCACAATATGATCGTAAAGTCACGATGATCAAACGACCACATCGATGACTTAGCGGAGATGTTCAATGTTCTATGAAAATTTGGAATAAAACTAAATCCCTTGAAAAACTCTTTCGGCGATGCGTCAAGGAAATTTTGGGATTTCACCGTCAACTCTCGTGGAATCGAAGCAGATCCCGAGAAGATTCAAGCAATTCGAAACATCTAGGTACCGAAGACGATTAAGCAGGTATAGAGCTTAAATGAGAAGGTTGCCACCTTAAGCCTCTTCATCTCCAGGGCCACGGACAAGTGTATTTTCTTCGACTTGATCAGGAGAGGGAAAAGGAACTTTGAATGGATGCAGGATTGCATAGATGTGTTTCAAGCTATAGTAGATCACTTAGAGAGACCTCCCATCCTATCCAAGCCACTGGATCGTGAAGACTTATACATCTATTTTTTAGTGTCAGTACACGCCACAAGTGTCACAATGTTACGTAAAGAGAATCAAATCCAGAGACCTGTATATTATGTTAGCAAGCGATTGACAGGTGCTGACGGAAAGTACCCAAAGTTAGAAAAGCTCGTATACTGCCTATTGATTGTGTCACGAAAGGTTCGCCGTTACTTCCAGGCTCACCCCATCAACGTCTACACCGATAAGCCATTACAATAGGTCCTACAACAACCTTAGACGTCTGGAAGGTTACTCAAATGGAATATTGAGCTAAGCTAATTAAATATCACTTATCTCCCTCGGAGAGCTATCCACAGACAGACAATAGCAGACTTCATATCTGAATTGAATTCACTGCATCAGACGACTATCCGAAGAGCAGTGGAGAACCGGCCAATCGATGGAAAATGTACACGGATGGAATTTCCAATGATCGGTGTTCTGGCGTCGGAGTTGTGTTAATGACATTTGAGGAATGATCGATCTGCTACGCCGTAAAACTCGACTTCCCTACAATAAATAACGAAGATATGTATGAAGCCTTGATCGCCACGCTCAAACTTGCTAGAGAACTGGGAGTGGAAACTTTACATATTTTTGTGATTCCTAGTTAGTAGTATGCCAAGTCAGGGAAGATTATCTTGCTAGGGGGCAGCATCTTGCTCCTTATCTCGGCCGGGTCCAAGAGTTACTAGCCAACTTCGAGTATTACACCATTACACACATCCTCAGAGAACAAAATGAAAAAGTCGAGTCAATGGTCATGCTGGCTAGTTCTGGGGATGTGCAACAAATGGATTTTGTCCCGATTGAAGTACTTAACATTCCAAGCATTAACAGATGGAAATCGACTAGATCTTGGAGACAGAGCTGGAAAAGGAGTCATGGATGAATCCTATCAAAGACTATCTACAATTAGGAATTCTTTCTGAAGGAGGAATGAAAAATGACAGATCCTCCTCAAAGCTTCACACTGCATCATCCAAGAAGGAGTCATGTTTAGAAAAGGGCTTTCTCCATTCTCCTGCTTCGGTGTATCACCCATGATGAAGTCAGACGAGTCTTGAGAGAAGTCCATGAAGAAGAATGCGGCGATCACACCAAGAGGAAAATCCCAACAAAGAAAATACTCCACTATGGGTATTACTGGCCAACTATTAATCGAGATGCAACTGGTTATGCTAGACAATGCGACGAGTGCCAGATGTTTACAAAAATTCCTAGGGCCCTGCCAATGGAAATGACTCAAATGGTCACTCCATAGCTGTTTTCCACTTGTGGTATTCACATCATCAGTTTCTTGTCGATTCTAAAGGTGGTGCGAAATACGCCACCGTAGCAGTTGATTACTTCACCAAATAGGTTGATGCAGAACTTTAAACCACGATCACGATGAAGAAAATAATCAACTTCATTGTTCAGAACATCATCTGTCATTTTGGCCTTCCACGAACCATTATAACTGATAATGGAACTCAATTCGACAGCGCTAAATTTAAATACTTCTACTGTTGGCATCATATTAAAAAGAGATTTGCGGCAATTACTTGCCCTCAAGCAAATGGATAGGTTGAAGCTGTGAACAAAATCATAAAGTCCATTCTGAAGAAACATTTGGAAAAGGCTAGAGGCAAACGGGTGGATAAACTCCCAACAGCATTATGGGCTTACAAAAACACCCATAAGTCCGCGACTAGCCATACTCCATTTGCCCTTGCTTACGGCTCCGAGGGCATCATCCTTGTAGAACTTGAAGTCCCCTCTCATCGAATGACTTATTACAACCCCTATTTCATTATAAAATATATATAAACAAGGAATTGCAATACAATTTCAATTAAACTAGAAGGAATTGGTGATGACTCGTGAGCGTACAAATGCATCCGGGAGCCAATCACAAGAACGTGTACCTAAATGTGCACGTGTATATTCAAAAAATTCGATTCTTGAAATCAACAGAAATTGAATTTTCACCTGGAGTTATTAAAGAAAAGACTGGATAAGATAGCCAAAGCTTACTAGCCCTGTAGAACCGGATATAGATAGCAACTAATGGAATACAATCCTGAATTTATACTATTGGAAATCGGTCAAGCGTCATGACGATCAAAGAGGGAAACAACACTTTGGGAAGATAATTCAATGGAAGGATATCGGCTATTCAGGAAACTGGATTGATTTCTTTCTGGCGACTCTAACTTGCTTCGATTCAAAGCACGTCATGTACGCAACAAGACGTACTTTGGGGGCAAATGTTATCCGGCATTTTGACCTGGCTATATCCGAACTGACTGAACAAGTTAGACTCGACTGTCATCAAGGCCAGTAGCCCAAAGTGATGATTGTGGCATCCAAAAATCAAGCATAGATGATATGAAGCGGTGGTGAAGCAGAAGTATGAAAGCTCACTACTCCTCAAAGATGGATCAAGCACGATCCATATTCAACATTATGGATCGTATCGTATCGATTCCACAGCTCAATTCAACGATGATCGATCGATATCCTAGATTCTACAAATCCATTACACATGAAAATTTGGGAACAAGATGTGGGGACCTTAAGGAGCCTACCCTAGGGATTGCATCTTAAAAGAATGAAGAAAGAGGGAGGCCATCTTCCCTCCATAGGGTCGACTAGAATTGGGAGACAACTCACATTGCACCAAAGATAAAGCAATTACTCAAGTTCTACTCATCCAGTTGACATGAAACTTGAAGTACAAGCCTATTACAACATGCCGAACACCCCCTAGGGATCTCATTCAAATTGGAGGAAGTTGGAGGGATCGGCATAACTCTCTTTGAAGGGATCGGCAGAAATCAGAATTCAAGCAACACAACTTCACGGAAAATGCGATATCTCACAAAATGTACGTTAGAATTACACAAAATTTGGGGAACAAGTAGCTAACATCATGCGGCATCCATCATAGGGATTGCAGCCTATTTGGACACAATAATAGGGATCGGTGTTGATCCATATTATGGGCTCCGATGGGCCTGGAAATTTTTGGTTGGCCTCGTCTTGGTCTCCTGAACTTTCTGTCGAAATTTTAGTCTGATCCGTGCACGTCTTCCCCTATAAATACAACAAGCATGGCATCTGAAAAGGGATCCTTCTTACTGCTAAAAAGGCTCTTCCATTTTTATTCTTCATTCTTGTACTAATGGATCCTAGCTAATCTAAACATTCTTGTAATCATAATCAAGTGCAAGATTAACAAAAATATGAAGTGTACGTAGGCCAAGATTGCCGAACCACTATAAAAATCTGTGTGTTCATTTATGATATTTTCTCTGTTTTAATTTCATTCTTTAGTTAATCTCTACTAGATTCTATTGGATGTTGATGCCCATTTTCGGCATCAATAGCGGAACCAAAAACAAGCAAAAAATGTGAAGAGGTTAAATGGGAGAGTGGCAGCCTTGAGCAGATTCATCTGTAAGTCAAATATAAGTGCATACCATTCTTTGACGTAATTAAGAAAAAGAAGAACTTCAAATGGGGAGAGGATTGTCAAAAGGCCTTCAAAGAATTGAAAGATCATCTTGAAAAACCTTTGATTTAATCTAGCCATATAGAGGGAGAGAATTTATACCTTTACATGGCAGTCTTTGGACGTACAGTAAGTTCGATGTTAATAAGGAAAGAGAATGGAACCAAACTTCTTGTATACTACATTAGTAAGAGGCTAAAGGATGCCGAATTAGATACCCGGTCATAGAAAACTTGGCATACTATTTAATGCTCACTGCTCGAAAACTAAGGGCCTATTTCCAAGCACACCCAACTAAATTAACCAACTTTCCACTCAAACAAGTTTTTAGTAATCCTGATTCCTGAGACATCAGGACGATTAGTGAAATGGAGATTGAGCTTAACCAATATGATATTGAGTTCCAACCCCGAGTGGCAATTAAAGGAAAAGCTTTGGCCGACTTCGTAAATGAATGCACGGGATTCATCGGAGAATAGTCAGAAAAGGAAAATATCTAAAGCCTAAGTGGCAATTATTTTCTGATGGAGCATCAAACGAATAGGGGGCAGGTGCAGGATTTATAATCATTACCCCAGTGGACATTGACTGCATTATGCTATGAAGTTGGGTTTCCCCACGACTAATAATGTGGCTGAATACGAATCAATGGTAGCAGGACTTGTCCTAGCTCTTCAGTTAAAAATTCCAAGGATAGAAGGTTTTGGCGATTCTTAGTTGATGGTTAATCAATTAAATCATACATGTAAAATGAAAGAAGCCAAACTAATCCTTTTTTTAAGAAGGTACTAAAGATGCTAGCTCAATTTGAGGACTTTTCCATACGCCAAGTTCCTAGTGGGAAAAATTCTCAAGCCAATTCTTTAGCAAAATTAGCTAGCTCACAAGGAGCACCAGAAACCCGAATTCTGCTTATACGCTTCCAACAAAACCCAGCATAGAGGAAAAAGCTCCAAAACTTGAAAATGAGGTCATGGTATTAACTAGATCTTGAGCTCTTAAACAAGAAAATAAAGAAACAGTAATGAAGACAATCAACAAAGAGCCATTCATGTCGAGATTAATAATCAATACGAAAACATTTGGATGACACCCATTTCTGAGTACTTAGTAGAAGGAAAAATACCAAGGGACAGAGGAAAGGCTAGAAAGATAAGGCAATAAGCCCCAACTTTTACCATGATAAACGGAACACTCTATAAAAAAAGATATCCGCTTCCCTACTTAAGGTGTGTTAGTCTAGAAATTGGCTTAAGACTACTAAGAGAAGCACATAAGGGATTTTGTAGATATCATTCTAATGGAATGAAACTAGCAAAGAAGGTCATGAAGCAAGGTTTTTATTGGCCCTAAATGAGTAGTAATGCAATGAATCATGTAAAGAGGTGTGAGAAGTGTTATAAATTTTCTCCAATTCCACATATACCCCCAAGTGGATTGACCTCGGTTTGAAGTCCATAGCCCTTTGATGTATGGGGAATCGATTTAATTGGACCATTACCTATATCCAACGGAGGAGCTAAGTTTGCAATAGTAGTCATTGACTATTTTACCACATGGATATAAGCAAAACCATGATGGAACATAACATCGGGAAAAGTGTTAAGGTTTATGACTAAAAATATAATTACACGATTTGGGATACTACATAAGATAATATCTGATAATGAAACTCAGTTTGAAAGCAAAAAATTCACCATATTCTATGATAAGAATGGGATAATCAAAAGCTTTTCATCTGTAGCTCATCCAAAGGCTAATGGAGCTGTTGAAGCCGCCAATAAAACTATTAAAACAATTCTTAAGAAATGACTAAACAAAGAAAAAGGAAATCGGGTAGAAGAACTACCGCTAGTGCTCTAGGCATATAGAACTTGTACTAAGACTGCAATAAGACATACCTCATATTCATTAATAGATGGTTGTGAAGCAATGATTCCAATCGAATCTCAGGTTCCATCCTATCGAAGAATTGCTTATGCATTTGATCAAGAATAAAGGAAAGAATCCTTATATGATCAACGAGTTAAGGGATGAGGTGGCCATACAAATGGTTGAATATCAACAAAGGATATCATGGTTTTATAATTCCAAAGTTAAAGGAAGATCATTTCAAAAAGAAAATTTAGTACTCCAAAAAATCATGGCGAATACCAAAATTCGTCAGACGGACTGCTTGGACCAAATTGCGAAAGTCTTCTCGTTATTCATGAGTTAATTCTACCAAGGACTTATCGATTATGCCGACCTAATGGCAATGTAATAGCAAGAACTTAGAATGCCAAACATCTAAGGCCATGCTTCCCCACAATAGATGAATAAAGAAGATTGAGATAAGCATATCTATGGAGTGGATAATCAAATAAAAGAAAGGAACTAAAACGAAAAGCCTAAATCACTACCTAAGGTGGTAGTAAGGGGTGAAAAAAGCCTTTGATCCCACCATAAGGGCATGGTCAAAACATCTCTTGGAGGGAGGTCAAAGTAAGCCTTTGATTCTGCCTAAGATGACCTGACCAAAGCCCTACAAGCCTTCGATCCCGCCTACGTAGCCTAGCTAGAGAGCCTCATAGAGGGAGGATGGATAAGCATTTGGTCCCACCTAAGATGGCCTGGCCAAAGCAACAAACTAGCCATCGGTTTAGCTTATAAAGCCTTACTGGAGCGCCTTCTAGAGGGAGGATGGGTAAGTCATGGATTATGCCTAAGATGGCTAACCAAATGCACCGACCAGCCTAAATCATTACCTATAAAGTAATAAAGGGCTAAATCACTACCCAAAGTGTAGTAAGGGGCAAAGAGAATTAAAGCCTAAATCATCACCCAAAGAGTGATAAGGGGCGAAAAGAATTAAAGCTTCAATCACTACCCAGACTGGTAAGGAGCAAAAGAAACCAATCAAGCAGGTTCAAATCTACCCTAAAGATGGGTCAAAGTAATCTTCTAGAGGAAAAATAGTCTAACACATTTAATTCCGCATCAAGACAAAGTTGAAGTAACCTTCAAAGGAAGGTAAAAAATAATCTATTACCATATGGGTTTCTGGTCTTCTATTTGGATATTATTACTAGATGGGTTTCTGGTTTTCTATTCAGATATTATTATTACCAAATGAGTTTCTAGTCTTCTATCAGATATTATTTCCAGATAAATTTTTGTTCTTCTATTTAGATATTATTACCAGATAAGTTTTTGGTCTTCTATTCAGATATTATTGCCAGATGAATTTCTGATCTTCTGTTCAAAAGTTATTACCATATAATTTTTTGGCCTTCTATATTATTGCCAGATGAATTCTGGTCTTCTATTCATAAACTTATGGTATTATCAATAGATGGATTTTTGGTCTTCTATTTAAATGAAATTATGATAGATTTCTGATCAAGCAAATTTATGGTCTTCCTTTTGCGCAAATCTCTGGTCTTCTTAATTAAACTTAGCTTTACATTGAAATATGGAAACAACTTTATATGAAGAAGAGGATAAACTAGCTTATATCTTATCAAATCCAAAAGCGATTTTTAGAGTTCAATATAAAGTTAACAGTGAAAATTATTCATTTTATGTTTTTTGGGAAAAGAGGATTGGAAAGAAAGTTTTGAAGAAAGTGGGGAAATTGAAAAAATTCTTGGTTTTACACTAAAGTGTGAAAAGCTTGTTTTATAGAAGGAGGAGGCAAATGTTATCGACATATTTTTGTAAGAAGGCGAGCAAGAAGATAAGGAGATACACGATTATATATTGAAAGCATTTAACTAGCAAGCATCTAACATGGGGGTATTGACCCATAAGGAATATCGAATTTAAGACATAAAGTTTATAAACATAAAAGCATCCTCAAGAAGATGATATCGAGTTTGTAGAGTAACGAAGTTGTTTCTCCCAACAAGAATGTCGAAAATTTAAGAAGAGCATGTCAAAATCCTAGATGTTGAAGGGAAAGCTAAGAAACATATAGTAAGGGATATCGCATTTCAAAGTGTTTCAGGAAGATATCGAATCCGTATAATAGGGGATGTCAAATGCCTGAGAAGGGATGGCCAACTTTCTAGAGTATCGAGTTCCAGATGATTAAACAATGGAAGGGGAGATGTTGAATATCATCAATATAAGCGGCATGGGTGTCGTAAGTCATGAATGCAACAAAGGTTCCATAGATCATCAATGTTCACAGAAGATATCATATATCGTCAACAAAACAGAAAGGTTGTATATCGTCAATATAAGGACAATTGTCATAAATTGTCAATAAGGCAAGATGCCGCACTTATCAATATAACAGCAGATGTTGAATATTAGCAAGATAAAAGACCCTGGGCTTCATGAAATATGAGAGGATATCTAATGTTAACAATGTAAAGAAGGATGTCAGAATTAAACCGTGTGCCCAAGGATATCGTATGCTGTCAGCATAGCAAACAATGTCGAGTCTCAACAACATATTTGAGATATCGGATATATGAAGTTATGAGAGATGTCACCTTCCTTCAATATAAATAAAAAAAATGTTGAATGTTATCAGCACAGGGGAGAATGCCAGATCTCAACTATTCAAGTCCTTATCAAATGCCATCGAAGCAGCTAGTGATGTCGAAAATCAAGGGCATCGAATGACAAGTGGTAGCAAGGTCGCCTACTTCCACCCCTATAAATACGAATCAGATAGCAACTTAGAGGGGGCAAATTTTCTTTCTTTCTCTCTTTCTTGAAATCGAAGTATTATAACCCTAAATTGAATTGGGGAAAAAATCAAGAATTGATTTATAACTTTTGACACTAATGAAAAAGGACTTGGATCGATAATCTTGCATAGCCTATTATCTTGATCGTGCAAGTTTGACTATTATTGAATATGGACATGTGTATAACTAATTTGTGAACTTGACCTTTGGGCCTTTATCTAAAACAAGGCCACTCAAGCCATTGTCTGAATTTACGTTCATTTTTCATAATGACCATCTTTCCCTTCTTCATTTGAACAATGAATTATAGCTACTAATCGCCTATTTTTCCCCTTTAACTAACGGTTGATAGACTATTTCATACTTATGCAATTTTCCTATTTTTCTCTTGAACATATGACATGAACTCTTAAGCACTTACATAATTAAATCAAGAGTCCATGGGCAATATGGCACCATTTTGAATAACATCATCTTATGCAAAGTCTTGGATAATGAGCCAACCTTTAGTTTAATACATCTTGACAACATATTAAATGACTTCACTTTAAATAATTTCAATGATGTTAAACCAGTTCTTGGTTCGGCATGGCATCATGGATGTTAAACCAATTTTTGGGTTGAATTGAGGATAGGAATAAAGCTTAGATCTGAGGTGAGCGGAAACATTTTAGTAAGATGATTGTTTGTAATTAATTTTAATTTACACTATCTAATCTAGGATGTTAGTACCTAAGTTGTAAATCATATGGTTTATAACTGAGGTATAATAAATTAAATTGATGCAAACCTGTTAAATAGAATTTAACCTAGATTAAACCCTTTTTTCACTCAAGTAGATTAAACCTGTTAAATATCATCACCATAATTCTTGCCTATGCTATCTATGGAAAGTTGCTATAAATTCTTAAAAATCACAGATAGAAGATGAGTGATCCTATAGGTTCAAGATCAGGTGACGCAACTAAGATTCTAGGCGTGAATGTCCCGATTTGGTTCCACCGGTATCTATAGGCAAGGGGACAAGCTGAGCTTAATCCCACTAGAGAACCCATGGGGAGAGCTATAGGTGCAGTTCCCGCTCATCCACCTATGTAGATTCGAGGACATGGATTCATACATGCGAGAGGATTTTTGGGTTGATGGGTATTGCTGTTGAGGTGAGGAGGTAGATAGCTACTTAGTAATTATAGGGGAAGGCCCTAAGTTTTTGGTAGGTAGTTGAGGCAGAGACTGATGAAGGAGAGATCACTTGAAGGGGAGTTTCAAAGACATTCTGAGATGAAGTTTCTTTCGAGAGCATAGTGAGGATTGCAATTGGAAAAGTTTATTTGTCTCAAGCAAGGAGACATGTCAGTAAAGAAGTATGTCAATCAATTCAACAAGTTGGCTAGGTTTTAGATAGAGTTGATTAATGCCTCACATAAAAAGGCTCTGAAATTTGCTAAAGAGCTGAACCAAATCATTTAAGGTTTAGCTCCAAGTCACATTTTCATGGGTGCTACATATGAGGGTTTAGTGGGGATGGCCTTGCTGAATACCATCTCCAAGGAGGAAGTAAAGGAAGACCCTAAGAAGACGGAGGAAAGGCACGGTAGCAGAATCAGCTCAAGGGAGGCTTTGGACCCAAGGGAAAAATCAAGAAGTGAGATATGCATTGTAGGAAGTGTGGAAAGAAGGGATATTTTATGAAGGAGTGCAAGATAAATGGTTCGAAGGTCAAGTTTTACAATTGGAATCAGTTCGGGCACATGAAGCAGGAGTGTTTAGCACCTCAGAAGACCTTTACTCAGGTGGTCCTAGCTTATGCACTAGACGTAGTACCAAGTTCGAGTACGCCAACAGTAGTAGATAAAGGGAAAGGTCATGATTGAAGGTGTTTTGACTCTATCTGGTTTATCTATTCGCACTTTATTTGACACTGGAGCATCACACTCTTTTATCTCGAGTAGACTTGTAAATGAGTTGCACATAGATACTACATAGTTGTGGACCCTGTAGTTCTGTCAAACTTTGTATGAGGATCAGCTTATTTCTCTATGGTATGTAGGGGTTTGAAATTATTCGTTTTGGGGGTCGAGTTTGATTGCAATCCTTTTGTCTTCGGATTTTTTGGTTTTGGGTTGATATTGGGCATGGATTGGATGATTATGTATGAGGCTATCCTAGATTATGATAGAAAGGTTTTTAGGTTGAGAATGTGTAGTGGATCGAGCTTGGCGGTTTATTGCGTTCCTTGAGGATCAATTATGTTGAGTTACTTATACTCATTAGACCTATCACATGACGAGCTAGATTTGGTGCTTGTAGTTAGAGATTACACAGATGTCTTTTCCAAGGTCACCGATCTCCCACCACAGCAAGAGATCGAGTTCCAAATTTACCTTGTAGAGAATGTCAGACCTATTTCCTTACCCTTGAGGCATATGGTTCCAAAGGAGAGACATGAGTTGAACAAGCAAGTAAATGAGTTGTTGGAGGAAGGCTTTATTAGAAGGAGCATTTCTGAGTGCGGAGCACTAGTCTTCTTTGTCACCAAGGAAGATGGTTCTCTAAGGCTTTGCATCGATTATATGGAGCTAAATAAGCTAACAAAGAGGAATCAGTATCCACTGCCTGTATAGATGATCTATTTGATCTATTGGTTGGAGCGAAGGCGTTGTCACAGCTTGAATTGGCTACCGGATTTTGCTAGTTGTGTGTAGCTGAGGATAGTATCCAGAAGACTGTTTTATGTACACCCAACAGAATTATGATTGGTTAGTCATGCCCTTCGGACTGACCAATGCACCCGTATACTTATGGCATGAGTAGGTGCGCTTTTTAGGACATACTGTCTTGGAAAGTGAACCGGCGATCAATCCTAGTAAATTTGCTGTAGTTCGGGATTGGCATATGTTAAAAATGCCATGAAAGTGAGTAGTTTCCTTTGTTTGGCGAGCTACTATAGGAGGTTCATCAAGGGCTTCACTAAAATCTCTGCCCCTTTGACCCAAATATCACCAAGACGAATTTAGTTTTCTCGTGGGACGCGAAGTATGATGATGCTTTTATTAAGCTAAACGATGCATTGACTAGTGCACCTATTTTGGTATTACTTGATGGTAATGAGGCATTCACAGTGTACGCCGATGTTTGTGGTACAGGATTGGGCGCGGTCTTGATGCAGGAAGGGAGTGTGGTGAGCTACGCTAGTAGGCAGTTAAAGGTCCACGAGAGAAACTACCTTACCCATGATCTTGAGTTAGCAGCCATTATCTTTACACTCATGTCATAGAGGCAACATCTATTATAAGAGCAGTTTGAGCTACATACAGATCATAAATCTCTAAAGTATCTGTTCTCCCGAATGGCCTTGAATTTAAGTCAGCAAAGGTGGATGGAGTTTTTAGCCTCCTACGATTTCAATATCACATACGCTTCAGGAAAGGGCAATATAGTGGCTGATGCCTTAAGTAGACAACATGCAATACCGAGTCCTTTGTTCTTGGAGTGGAAGCATTTGTAGTTCATTTCTATATTTGATTTCCAACCAATATCAAACATTACTCCGAGATAACTAGTAGCTTTAGATGTGTAGTCTACACTTATGGAACGTATTAGATCTAGTCAGAAGCAAGATAAGGAGCTAGTTGGTATTTTTGAGAAGCTTGGTAGGGGAGAGCAGTCGAGTCATTTGAGGCGTATACCATTGACTCGATGGGATGGTCACAGAGAGATGGAAGAATGTGTATTCCTCTCATTCTGGATTTGATAAACATAGTACTAGCTAAGTCTCATCGTTATAGGATGATCATTCATCCCAGCGGAGAAAAATGTACCATGATATGAAGAGAGTATTCTATTAGCCTGGAATGAAGAAGCATGTAGCGAAGTATGTAGCTCGGTGTATGACTTTCCAGAGGGTAATGGAAAAGTAGAAGAAGTTGGAAGGATTGTTGCAGCCATTGGATATTCCTTAGTGGAAGTGGGAGAGTATTTCTATGGATTTCGTCGATGGTTTACCAAGAAGTAGGGGAGGGAATGAGAGTATTTGGATCATAGTCAATCGACTAACCAAATATGCTCATTTATTTTAGGTAGGAGTGCGAGGATCATAGCATTTTGGTGACTCTATACGTGATAGAGGTTGTTAGGTTACATGGAGTTCCTACTAGCATCATTAGCGACCGAGAACCACCAGCGAGTTTTGGAAGAATCTAAAGGAGAATTTGGGCATCGAGTTAAGCTTAAGCACCGCTTATCACCCATAGACGTACGGACATACGGGGAGAGTGAATTGGGTATTAGAGGACTTACTTTGGATGTGCATCTAGGATTTTGGGGCCTCTTAAGAGGATCACTTTGGTGGTGTTTACCTATAATAACAGCCATCGGGCAAGCAATAGGATGGCACCATTTGAGACTTTTTACGGGAGACCTTATAGATAACCATTGTATTAGTGGGACACTATAGATAGGATTATTCTTGGGTCAAACATGGTAAGGGAGAGATCGAAGAAAGTAGACTTGATCCGTAGAAGAATGAAAACTGCGTAGGATAGGTAGAAATATTATGTTGACAGGAGATGTATGGAGTTAGAGTTCGCAGTAGGCGACATGATGTTTGTGAAGGTCTCACCGTTTAGGAATGTCATGAGGTTTTGTAGTTCGGGGATGCTAGCATCAAGGTCTATAGGGCCTTTTTCTAATTGTCGGTAGGGTAGAGAAGTTAGCCTATAGAGTGGAGCGTCCTGAGAAGTTGGCGAGAGTACATGATGTTTTCCATGTGTCGCACTTGTGAAAGTGCTTACATGATTCGGCTACCGTAGTCGAGCCGAGTTAGCTAGAGGAGGTGGAGGTAGAGAGGGAGTCACTTATTCGTCGTGCACCCACTTGTATTCTTAAGCATGGTACAAAGCGACTCCGCAACAAAGAAATCAAACTTGTTAAGTGGGGAGATGATCTAGTAGAGAGTGCATAGGAGCCTGTGGAGAAGACCCGAGCTACCTAACCACAACTCTTTTCTGGTACGTTTCAGATTTAAATTTAATAAGTATAAATTGCTTATGCATTAGGACTTAGCTTGTTATACACCTCTAGGTAGACCATTGGAATGTAGGAATAGTTGCAAACATGTCGTTAGGACATGTTATGGATGATGGATACTAGTGGATGTATTAATTGGATTATTTCTTTTACACACTTAGGAAAGTATATTATCTAGATAGTACACAAACTCACATCATCCCTTGTTTATTTGTTTTATCTTGTTGAGTATTATGCATATGGAGCTACATATTGATTGGATGGTTGTGCATACTGTTAGAACCTCTATTCTATGATTTCGATGATAACAACTATACAATCATACACATACAATATATTCCATCTATTTGGAGGTAAAAGCTTTCAGAATTCAACTTGAAGACGACCAGCAGAGGAGAAGAATCATCGGTGTTAGAATAGCTATTATAGTGTGTTATTGTCATAGATATATAGCTTGTAAAATCTCCTTTAGTAGATTTCAACACAACATTGCACGACAAAATTATTTTAAGTCTTCATTATCTCAAATAGGCTAACTGTAGAAAATAACATATATCAGACGTTTGTCAGTACATACCAGACGTCTGACTATGGTCTCTGTTTTAAACAACTAATACGTATCAGACGTCTGTCAATACATCTCAGACGTCTGACTCTGGCCTCTGTTTAATATATATATACACAGACGTTTGAATATTATGGACAGACATCTGTGCTGGGTAACGGGCAAAAACAATGAATAGTCACCTACTTCATTCTAACGGTTGCTTCCATATCTCTTCAACGCATCTCTTCCTCCTTGATGATTGCAACCTTTAAACTGAAATAAAAAATACTAACGGATGCTGCTCTTCAAGAAAACTCTTCAACATCTATAAATATGTAAAGATTCTAAGAAACAAAATACTTGAATTTTCTGAATCTCATATCTATACTCTTTGCATGCTTTGATTTCTAAAAGCAAACAATATATCAGTTTTATCACTTTCTAAAAGCAAAGCTTCATGTACACATACTACTTAAAGGAGATTATAGGAAGATTTGTACTGTGTAGTCAAAATCAGTGGTTCTCATAACACATACTTGTCAAAGAAAGATTTTTGTATCAAGCCTATTCCTCAGAGAAAAGTGAGGGTTGTTTACTAGTTAAGGCCAAAGAGGAGCTTCGAGACTGGATGTAGGACGGGAGGTCCAAACCAGTATAAAATCTCCGGTGTGATTGTTTCTTTACTTATTTATTCACTTTACTCTACTAGTTATAAGTTATCTATTTATTACACTTGCATATTAGATATAAATACATGATCCATACACACTTTCACGTACATGTAGAATAGCAAGTATATTTACTTAGGATGTTGCATACTTCTTAGATACATGTCTTAAGCACTTGCATGACAGGAGGTCGACTAGATTAGGAGAGCACCTACCCTTTGCACTAGTATAAGTTCATGTGCATTCCAAGACTTTCATATACATATTGCATTAGAAAATTTACTAAGGACGATGATTGCCCATGTATGATGGTTGAGTAGATGGTTATAGTTATTGATTGTCATATGCATGAGTTACATTTTCCATCCTTGGAGATTTCGGGGACGAAATCCTTTTAAGGGAGGAGAATGTAACACCTTGAAATTCTAAGTAGAGAAATGTAATAAAGAAATCAATTTAAATATAATAAGGGCAAAAACATAATTTTTTCATCTGTCCAAATTTGGCTATGAAACTTGAACTGTTGCGTTCGTAGAAACTTTCTGGAGATTTTTCATATATAACACTCTAAAATCAGAGCTAGTATGGACAAGTTATGAACGTTTTAAAATTTGAAAACGAAATAAATCAAATAATAAGTAAGGAAACTAAACTACCGTCAATTACACAGCTCCAACAATTGACACCTTGGGGTGCACTAGTCGAGAGGTAGCAGTTGACCGGTCACCCCTAGCTATCGACCAGTTGACGTTGAAACTCTATGAGTTGGAAATGACAAATGGTCTGGATTAAATGAAATATTTTTGCTTGATTGTAAAGAAAATGGTTGACGCTTTGGATGAAACCTGAGATTCTCTAGGGTTAATCTAGTTATCAGGGCTAATCTAAAACCCATATAAATACAAAGTAAACCTAAACCCTAATTCGTTATAAATTGTCAGTATACCGAAACTTTGTCAAAATCTCTTCTCTTCCACTTATAAAATTCTCCAAAATAAATAAAATAAATAAAAATAACACATGGAGATCAGATCAAGGAGGGAGCAAACTATCAAGTGCTGATTTTCGAACGGAGGATAGGAATAAAGTTTGGATCCAAGGTGAGTGGGAACATTTTAATAAGATGATTATTTGTAGTTAATTTTAATTTACACTATCTGATCTAGGATGTTAGTAAGTAAATTGTAAATCATATGGTTTATAACCGAGGTTGATAATAAATTAAATTAATGCAAACCTGTTAAATAGAAATTAACCTAGATTAAACCCCTTTTTCACTCAAGTGGAAATCCTTATAATTTGTTAATTTATCTTGATATTATTGAGGTTAACCCTAGGTGAAAACTAATTACCGTACATGCAAATTGATTAGGATTGGATAAATATCACTTGGAGTTCACAAAAAACTGTTAAACATGAAACCCGAATTTTACTGATTTTTAAGAACGATTGACTGTAAACAGTAATTAATTAAAATGATCAAAAACTCTAAATTTTACACAATGACCGGTCGACCGTGCTACCTGAGCTGTCGATAACAAGAGGTTGACCGCCCCAGGTATAGCGGTCGACTGGTAGGCGTTCACAAGTGTAGGTTGAACCTCGGCTTAAGGCTTGGGTTTTAAATTATAATTAATTGTTTATATATTACATATATAAATGGGTATTAGGAATGGTAGGGAAGCTAGTTCCCTATAAGACGACGCTAGGATGTTGCGGGGTTGAGTAAAAGCTCTTTGCCTAATGGGGGTCGATTATTTGACTGGGGAAATTCCATCGTAAATGGCACTCACAGAAGGTTCAACGGTGGACGCGCAGCACTGACTGATGCTTGGAAGTGTGGGCGAGGCACAACAGGAGTTTCTTGGCATTCATGGATACATGATACAACGTGATGATGTGTTATTGATGGATCCCGGCGCATGCATTAAAGGCGCAAACTACAATTGAGAGGTGGGCATAGATGCAGACGATGAGACACTTCTGTGAGTCGGCTTTGCAGGCTCCCCCTCAATGCGTAGTTGGGGTACGTGCAGTTTTAGTTGTAGAAAATGTATTCCCATATGGAAATCATAGGAAAACCTATGCGAGATAGTTATGCATCGTCGTAATGTGTGAGATGTAGTACCATACAGGAAGTTGTAATATGATCCTATGTTAGAGGAGCTCTAGTAGAATTTAAACCGATCGTTGGTTATTAAGGTTCGATCCATAGTTCGATCCTTGTTGGTGCTTGCACAAGTTGTTGGTGTAGGTGTGTATCATATTAAAAATCCCTTACATAAAGAACCTTAACGATACACGGACACTTGTAGAACACCCTATATCACATAGGTAAGAAATAGAGTCAGCTACACATGATCACCATATATTAACTTGTACTCATTCACCAGACTTTTTTCTGATTCACCTTTTTCCTTCTTTTTCCCTACCACATGAGAATAGGCCAGCATGTGATAGGCCTGAGTTCAGTACATGGAGAGGTAACATCATCACTAGAGTTGCTTATCATTTTATTTTACTCTCCATGGAACTATTTATCTTATCTAGTACTTAGTATTTTATCAGACTATAAGTTGTATTTCTATATACTCATATTTGACTACGTACTATTTTTCTTAGACTATATTTTAAGATATTTCTGAGATGGTTGTTTTCTATATTTATATTACATTTTCTTCCACTATAAGTTCTGAATTTGCAGTATATCTTAGATCGTATCTATACATCTTTATCCTCTGAATTGCTTTAAAAACCCCGATAGCTCGTATTTGTTGGCACCGACATGAGTCCGAAAGTCACCCTAGGCTTTGGATCGGTGTGTCGAGAGGTGTAGGTTGTCACAATTTCATATGTCCACTTAGACTTTGGATACCCGACTGAATTAGTTATTGAAAATAGGACCCACTTGAGCGTGTTGGGAGAATGTTGATTCATGAGTTTTGATTCATGACACAAGCTTCAGAGATCATACGACGAAATACAAAGAGAATACTATATGAAAGCGACAAAAAGAGAATAAACGAATATTGTTAACTACAAAGGAGATAAGAATACAATCCAGAGATTAGTATGAATATTTTATTTTATTGAGTCTTAGAATATTGTTAAAATCATTCCTCAGGTAGTCACACACACACACAAATTGATCCATGTTAATTTATACATATATAAGTGTACACTGTGCAAATAACATCAGGTCGGCTGACCGACCAGGATCCTCGGTCGACCGACCCTGTGTTATGTGCACAGGTACTTTCTGTTTTGTGTACGATTTCAAACTCAGCTGACCAGCCAGATTTTCCGGTCGACCGACCAGAGAATAACGGCTAGTTTACTGAAGAGATGCGATCATTTCATGAAGAGGAATGTCCTCTATTTCAAGAGATATGGACACAACTGTTGACTGAAACTCTTCGTGAAAGATTATAACTCTTCTACAACTATATAAACATATTCAATTCACTTCTACAATCACCGATTCTTGTTTATATTTTTGAAATCTAATCTCTATTCATTTCTGCAAATAAAAGTTTTCATTCTTAATTAATATCACTAGAATCCTTGTTTTAATTTATATACTTCGATTCTACATGATTATCTTCCTTCTAAATCTTCACACACATATATACTCTTGAGGATTTGATTATAGGAAAGTTGTACTATATAAAGACAATCAGTGTTATTTAGAACACATTTGTCAACAAACAATTTATATTAGGCTGAAGTCCTCTTCGGTTGTTGAGGCGGAAAAATTCCTGTTCGGCTGCTCAGGTGTCGTATACCTATTCCTCCAGGTTAAGTGAGGGGTTTAGTTTAAATCCAGAGGGTATTCTGGGACTGGACGTAGAACGGGAAGTTCGAACCAGTATAAAAATTCCTGGTGTGCTTACTTTAATTTTTACTTTACTGTTATTACCAGTTTCCGCATTTATATACCATATTACACGATCCTTAGTACTGCACGTACACTTTCATTTGGTATCAGAGCAAGGTCATCCTATAACCATCACAAAGTTATTTGATATTTATTTCTAGTAATATGGCAACCACACAAATTAACGATGTTATCACTCACACTAATTCTAGTTTCATAGAAGGTCAATCGACTTCACGACCTCCACTTTTCAATGGTATAAATTACAATTATTGGTCAACTAGAATGAGAATCTATATGCAATCAAGTGGATTTGATATCTGGAATATTATACAAAGTGAGTACACAACTCCTACTGGAGAATACTCAACTTGGAGTAACACACAAAAACTAGATGCTACATCAAATGCTAAGGCTATGAATATTTTGTTTTGTGCATTAGATAGAAATGAATTCAATAGAGTTAGCATGTGCACTTCCGGTTATGAAATTTGTAGAACTCTTAAAGTTTCACATGAAGGAAAAAACAAAGTTAAATTAAGAAAAATTTCTATGTTGAAACATCAATTTGAAAATTTTAAAATGAGGCCAATGAATCTATAAATGACATGTACTCTAGATTTCAGGATATTTATCATGCTTTATTATCATTAGAACAAAAGTTTACTGATTTTGATGTTGTTACAAAAATATTAAATTCTTTAACGGACGAATGGGAACAAAAAGTCCTAGCTATTGAAGAAGCAACTGATTTGTCAACATTAAAACCAGAAGAATTGATAGGTAATTTAATGTCCTACGAAGTAAATTTGCAGGCAAAATGAAATGGAGCACAAGAAAAGAAAAATGTGGCATTCCAAGCAGAAAAAGATGATTCCGACTCAGATAAGGAAGATATGGCAATGATCGCTAAAAATTTCAAAAAGTTTTTGAAATTCAACAGAAACAAATTCAAGGGAAACAAAAATAATTCCAACAACAATTCCAATAGCAGCAAACCATCATCTTCAACAATGGAATGTTATGAATGTCATAAGAAAGGACACATGAAGAAGGATTGTCTAGATCGTAAAAAGAATAACTTCAAGAAGGATAAAACCAAACGAAAAGCTTTTTGAGTCACTTGGGACGACACTGACTCGTCATCCTCATCAGAGAGTGAAAGTGATAATGAACAAGCAAATGTATGCTTCATGGCTTCGTCAGACGATGTAAGTGATTTTACTCTTGAAGATTTAATTGAAATAAATTCTGAATTAGTAAATTTAACAAAACAACTTAAAAAAAAATAAGGAGTTGCAAAGAAAGTTAGATAGAACAGTTTTAGAAGTAGATATGTTGAAAGATGAGAAGATAATATTGGAAGAAGAACTTGAAATTTCTCAACAATCGAATTCTAACTTATCTTCTCAAATTACGTCAATATCTGAAGAACTAGAAATTCAAAAAAATAAAAATGATGTTTTACTTTTTGAAAATAATAGTTTAAAATCTAAGATTAAGGATTTAGAGTTAGAAAAATCTAGTCTTAAAATAAAATTTGATGATATCTCTAAAAATGTTTCTAATTTCAATAAAGGAAGAGAAAATCTTTCTAGTATACTAGAAAACTCTCAATCCTCTAACAATAAATCTGGACTAGGATTTAAGAAACAAAATAATTTTGCTAAAAGTAGGATTAATAATAAAATTAAGAAAGATATTAAGAAAATAGTTTATTCAAATACTAAAACCATTAAGATATGGATTCCAAAAACAAATAATGTATTGATAAGGAATAAACATATCAAAATGTTTATGGAAACTGTTCATAATAATAAAAATTATGTTTATAAAGGGAATTCTGAACCCGTATGGGTTTGGCTTCCTAAGATCTAACTCTTAGGACCCTAAAAAGATTGGGTACCAACTTTTTATAAACTTTTTGCAGGTACCACATAAGAGGAGAGGAAAATGGATTTTAGATAGCGGTTGCTCAAAACACATGACTGGTAACAAAGAAATGTTGTCAAACATTATATACTCAAATGGAGGAGCAGTCACCTTTGGAGATAACTCAAAAGGATATATCATCGGCAAAGGCAATGTCAATAGCAACGGTACATCTAATTTACCTCTCATTACTGATGTTTTATTAGTTAAAAATTTAAAACATAATTTATTAAGTATTAGTCAACTTTACGATAAAGGTTTTAATATAACTTTTTCAGAAAATAAATGTAACATTTTTGATAAAAATCATAACATTATTTTCGAAGGAAAAAGAGATAAAAATATTTACATCTTAAATATGAACGTTAATAATGATTTAAATTTGTGTCTAGTGGCTAAAGAAAACGATTCTTGTCTTTGGCACAAAAGATTTTGTCACATCAATTTTAATACCATCAACAAACTAGCTAAAAATAAATTAGTTAAAGGTTTACCCAATATAAAATTCGAAACTACATATTTTGTGATGCATGTAAATTAGGAAAATTAACAAAATCTTCTTTTAAATCAAAGAAAGTAATATCTACAGAACAACCACTTGAACTTTTACACATGGATCTTTTTGGTCCAACTCAAGTGCAGTCTATTAATCATAATAGATATGTTTTTGTTATTGTAGATGATTTCTCTAGATATACTTGGATTTTCTTTTTGAAAAATAAAAGTGATACTTTTGATAATTTTAAAGTTTTTGTTAAAAGAATTCAAAATATTAAAACATTGAAAATTAAAACTATAAGAAGTGATCATGGAGGCGAATTTGAAAATGAAGTTTTTGAACAATTTTGTAACAAGAAAGGTATTAACCATAATTTTTCATTTCCTAGAACACCACAACAAAATGGAGTTGTAGAAAGGAAAAATAGAACGTTACAAGAATGTGCAAGAACTTTACTAAATGGAACCACTTTATCGAAACACTTTTAGGCAGAAGCTGTAGCTACTGCTTGTTATGTATTGAATCGCGTTTCTATCGACCATTAACTAAGAATACCCCATATGAACTTCTAAATGGAAGAAAACCAAATATTTCATATCTTAAAGTTTTTGGTTCTAAATGTTTTATTTTAAATACTAAAGATCAACTAGGCAAATTCGATCCAAAATCCGATGAAGGAATATTCGTTGGATATTCGAAACGAAGCAAGGCTTATCGAATCTATAATAAACGAACTCAAATTATTGAAGAAAGCTTACATGTTTCTTTCAACGAAAATTTTAAAAATATAAATCCAATTGCTACTATTGATTCTGATGATGAAACTACTCAGAATGAAAATAGTAATACAAATGAAAATTTTGATATTCATGAAACCAATAAAAACGTTACTCCTAATATAATAAAATCTCCACCTAGAATTTTAAGAGATCATCCTGTGCAAAATATAATTGGAGAAGTTAATACGAATGTTAAAACCAGACATCAACTAAATCAAGTTGGTCATGTAGCTTTTCTCTCTAACATAGAACCTAAGAATATAAAAGAAGCTTCAACTGATGACTACTGGATTCTTGCCATGCAAGAAGAACTAAATCAATTTGAACGAAACGAAGTTTGGGAACTCATTCCTAGACCCACTGATCAATCAGTCATCGGTACTAAATGGGTTTTCAAAAATAAAGCAGATGAACTAGGAAATATAATGAGGAATAAAGCTAGATTAGTTGCACAAGGATATAATCAAGAAGAAGGAATTGATTACGAAGAGACGTTTGCTCCGGTCGCCCGACTTGAAGCAATACGAATATTATTAGCTTACGCGTGTTTTCATAATTTTAAATTGTATCAAATGGATGTTAAAAGTGCATTTTTAAATGGATTCATAAAAGAAAATGTTTTTGTTGAACAACCACCTTTGTTTAATCATGAAAAATTTCCGAATCATGTATATAAACTCAAAAAGGCGTTATACGGTTTAAAACAAGCACCACGTGCTTGGTATGATCGTCTTAAAGGCTATTTATTAGAATCTGGTTTTGAAATCGGTAAAGTAGATCAAACGCTTTTTAGTAAGAAAACTAATAAAGATATTTTAATAATTCAAATATATGTTGACGATATTATTTTCGGCTCGACAAATGAAAAACTATGTCAAGAATTTTCAACTATAATGACGAATGAATTTGAAATGTCTCATATGGGAGAATTGTCATATTTTCTTGGATTACAAATTAAACAAATTGAAAATGGAATTTTTATTAATCAAGAAAAATATTGTTATAATTTAATCAAACGTTTCGGTCTGGAAAACACTGCTGCCAAACCAACTCCTATGAGCACAACAATTCATCTCGATAGAGATGAAGATGGCAAAAGTGTTGATCAGAAGCTATATCGTAGTATGATAGGTTCTTTACTTTATTTAACAGCAAGTCGACCCGATATTATGATGAGTGTTTGTTTATGTGCTCGATTTCAAGCAAATCCCAAAGAATCACATATGAGAGCAGTTAAACACATTATTCGTTATCTAACTAAAACCAAAGATTTCGGACTATTTTATCCAAAAGAATGTCCTTTCGAATTAGTTTCCTATAGTGATGCTGATTTTGGAGGAAGTCGGACGGATCGAAAAAGTACGAGTGGAACGTGTCATTTCATTGGACGTTCCTTAGTTTCTTGGTTTAGTAAGAAACAAAACTGTGTTTCTTTATCAACGTGTGAAGCAGAATATATATCTGCTGCTTTGGCATGTGCACAAGTCGTATATATGCAACAAACACTACAAGATTTTAACTTTCATCTTGAAAAATCAATAATTTATTGTGATAATACTAGTGCAATAAATCTTTCTAAAAATCTGGTCAATCACTCACGAACAAAACACATTGATATTCGTCATCACTTTCTTCGTGATTGTTTGGAAAAAGGATTAATAAATTTATAATTTATCAACACTGAAAATCAAATAGCTGACATTTTTACTAAACCGCTAAATGAAAATATTTTTATAAAACTAAGACGTGATTTAGGTATAATGTCGTTTAAAGATCTATGAATAAAAATATGTAAAAATATCGAAAAATCAAAAATTTTCTTATTTCTGACCAAAGCGGATCTCGAACTCATTACCTCTGACTTATTTGTTAAATGTTGTATTATAGCTACTTGAGCTATGGAAGTTTCTTGTTCCAGTTCTATTTACAATCTGTACCATTAACTTTAATTTCAGAACAAACTATTTTTGACTCTAAAGCCTATATATCATACAATTACAAACAGTTTTGTTTTAAAGTTCTGTGATTAAAATTAAAATTTGTTTTAAACCACTATTTTTTTAGAAAATAAATGGTTATATATATGTACTATGTTTATTGATTAGAACATATAATACAAAAATCTTTTTACAAAACAAAACTTGAAAATATGTCTTCAAACAATGATTACTATAACTCTGAAAATTCTCATCTTTCATACACATCTCCAAACGACGATTGTTCTGATCGAATCCCCGAAAATGGTCCCTATCCTACTTTTCCAATGCCTAACCGGGTTCTAGACTTCTCCTCTCCAGATAAAGACCTCCGACACGGGTGGAAACCATGGGAAGACTCCCATACAGGCTATACACCTGAAAAGAAGAAAGGAAAGAATACAATGGTAGTATCTCCATCAACCAAACAAAAGATTGATGAAATACATCACTACCAACAACAGCAAATGAATATGCAACGGGAAATCTACTACGAACAAAAAGTCACGGCAAGCATTTAAGTTTTCTTGAAAAGATTGCCATGAAAATTTGTTCATCTAAGAAGGATGATGTTGCTGAACCTTTTTACAGATCTCCATCACCTTCAAACCCCGTTCAAACTCCAATAGCTCCAAGATGGTCACCAATAGAAAATGTTCCGTCTCCAAACTCATGGGAACGTAGATGCTGATGAACCATGGCTATAATTTAATATATATATGTTATTATTTTCAATAAGATGTATAGATATAAATAATGTAATAATATAATTTATATTTCTATAATTTTTGTTGAAAAAACAGCAGAAATTTGTTTGTTTACATACCTCGATCGACCGAAGAGCCTGAATCGGTCAACCGAAGCTATCCCGAGAAGTTTAAAAAAAAACAAAACATACTTCTGCCAGGTCGGTCGACCGAATTCCCTGACTCGTTCAGCCGAACCCTTCCCGAGAATTTCACCATCTTTCAGATTGCCACTTCGGTCAACCGACCTAGTGCTTCCGGTCGACCGAACATATCATTTTCTGTTTTCTACTTCAGTTTTATACCCATCCTTTCACCTTTTTTACTTTGTCTCTTCACTTTTACTCTTCCAAAACAGATTTTAACCCTAGCCCCCATTACAACCACCCAAAATTTCTTCAAATTCTTCAAACAAAAATGGCCCCTAAGAAGAAATCTAAGACTAATGTTGGCTCATCTTCATCAACTCCTGTAGACTCTCAAATTGCTTCTTGGCTAGTAAGTGACAAAGCTTTAGAAAGATGGATAATGCTTCAAGATGCTAAAATCTTTGAGGAGTCATTTGTAAGTTATCCTGATTTTACCGCCTACGGTATTGAAAATGCCGCCCTTGAAAGTGGTCTTGATACATTTCTTGACCATAGGAAAAATAACTTGAAGATTAATCATATAATGGTCAAGTTATTTCTAGCAAATCTCAATCTTGTAAATCCACCAAGAAACACTGAAAATTGTGTTTGGACATCGGTTTGTGGCACTTCGATTTTTCTTTCCATTGATCGAATTAACCACATTTTAAATGCTCGACCGGGCGGAATTTCGTTACATGATGTAGATTGTAATACATCGACTCATGACCGTCTAAGTCATCTATTTTTTGAAGATGACGCTACTGATTTAAGGCAAACTTCATCCCTTTGACCTAAAGCCCGACTCTTTCATCGATTCATGATGAAGTCTATTGTTCCAAGAGGAGGATCATATCATCTAGTATATCCCGAAAACTTCAAAGCATTGTATGCTATGTGCGGAAATATTCGAGTAAATTGGACACAACTTCTTATGGATGAATTTCTCTCTTTCAACCAAGGAAAGATGCTCCATATTTATTATGGAGAATACATAATGAGGTTGATTAATAACTTTGTCACCCTTGCTCCGGAATCCGAAACATCCAAAGTTCGTAATTTTGACTCACGAACAATAAAACTAATGAAGATACCCGATGCACCGTCCCAAATTACAACTTTTCAGCAATGGCATACTACTCCTCGAGAACAACTACGTCGAAGCTATTCTACACCTCAACCATCTACTCATTCTACGGAACGTATAACTCGTCAAACCTCAATTCAAAGACCAACTCCCGGAACTAGTACGGAGGATGCCATTGATATTTTGGCTCGAAATCAACTAGCTTTGGATTCTCGACTTCGAAAAATTGATGGGCGGTTCAAGAAGATCAAAGGCTTCTTCGTAAATCTATGGGATGCCTTATCATGTACTTCCGAAGCCGGTACTTCATTTGTTGCTCCTAGAAAAAGACCAGCGCCAAATTTCTCTTGGTCTACATCCGATAACACAAGTTCCAGCACATCGGCAACTCACGTTCCTCACACACAAAGACGGGGTAAGGAACCGGCTCCACTGGATGATAATACTCGTCCAGAATTCTGGGATTCTGATGATGATGAGTAGTAATTGTAGTTTTTACAATTTAATTTCAAGAATTTCTTTATGAGCACAATATATTTTTCCTTCATTATTGTTATGTACTAAGCAAACATCCTTAATTACTCCTATTTTGGTTTGAATATTTAATATTTAAAATTCAATGATTCGCATTACTTTAACATATTACTTTTGGTAAGTATTCCTTTTTGTCGATGACAAAGGGGGAGAAAATGTATGAAAGCTAACATATTTTTTGCAGAAAAGTCGCCATATATTCAGGGGGAGAATTATAATATAGATAAGTTTTACTTCGTCACATAAGTATTGTCATCAATCAAAAAGGGGGAGAATGTTGGGAGAATGTTGATTCATGAGTTTTGATTCATGACACAAGCTTCAGAGATCATACGACGAAATACAAAGAGAATACTATATGAAAGCAACAAAAAGAGAATAAACGAATATTGTTAACTACAAAGGAGATAAGACTACAATCCAGATATTAGTATGAATATTTTATTGAGTCTTAGAATATTGTTAAAATCATTCCTCAGGTAGTCACACACACACACAAATTGATCCATGTTAATTTATACATATATAAGTGTACACTGTGCAAATAACATCAGGTCGGCTGACCGACCAGGATCCTCGGTCGACCGACCCTGTGTTATGTGCACAGGTACTTTCTGTTTTGTGTACGATTTCGAACTCAGCTGACCGGCCAGATTTTCCGGTTGACCGACCAGAGAATAACGGCTAGTTTACTGAAGAGATGCAATCATTTTATGAAGAGGAATGTCCTCTATTTCAAGAGATATGGACACAACTGTTGACTGAAACTCTTCGTGAAAGATTATAACTCTTCTACAACTATATAAACATATTCAATTCACTTCTACAATCACTGATTCTTGTTTATATTTTTGAAATCTAATCTCTATTCATTTCTGCAAATAAAAGTTTTCATTCTTAATTAATATCACTAGAATCCTTGTTTTAATTTATATACTTCGATTCTACGTGATTATCTTCCTTCTAAATCTTCACACACATATATACTCTTGAGGATTTGATTATAGGAAAGTTGTACTATATAAAGACAATCAGCGTTATTTAGAACACATTCGTCAACAAACAATTTATATTAGGCTGAAGTCCTCTTCGGTTGTTGAGGTGGAAAAATTCATGTTCGGCTGCTCAAGTGTCGTATACCTATTCCTCCGGGTTAAGTGAGGGGTTTGGTTTAAATCCAGAGGGTATTCTGGGACTGGACGTAGAATGGGAAGTTCGAACAAGTATAAAAATTCCTGGTGTGCTTACTTTAATTTTTACTTTACTGTTATTATCAGTTTCCGCATTTGTATACCATATTACACGATCCTTAGTACTGCACGTACACTTTCAGAGCGTAGTTGGAGAAATTTTTGTACTATATAGTGGAGGCTATCACTTTCATTGAAAATACACTGCTTATCATGTTTTTTATATAAATTGTTTAATATAAGGGTTGTCATTCAAAGATAAATGCAATGTGGTAGCTAAAGTTTGTATAAATTGATATATGAGTTGGTGAGAACTTGCGGATGTTATTTGAAATATTTTCCTAAGGACTTGGTAACCAAAAATTAACACCTTTTAGCGTATTTTGAAGTTTTTTGTGCTTTTAGATGTTAAAACTCAAACAACTGTTTGGCAACATATTCTTCTAACTCGAGAAAGCAAAAATATAAATATGGATTTTTTTTGAACTTTTGGTTTTTACACTGAAACTATAGAACCAAATAAAATCTGTGATTGGTTGCTAGGTATGAAAAAACTATGTATGATAACTTGAATATTTTACTATTTTGCAGTTATTAAACAAGTTATAATTCGATATAATATGTACGGAGAAAGGAATTAAAAAGCCACATAAATAAGGGCATATTCAACCATTCATATGAAAAGTAGCTACAACATCGATCTTGAGTTACATAGCAAAAGTAATACACAACAAATCAAATATATATTAATATTAAACATAAAATTCGTGTATCATACTAACAAAATAGAAGAGTGTTGCTATTAATGCCATTTTTTATATAAAAAGATTGATACTTTATTTAGGCAGAGCACTCATTATGGTATCTTAGAGGCTCGAATCCATGACCTTTAGGACCTTTGTCTAAAGAGCCATATCTTTAACCACTTGAGCTAGAGATCGTTGACTGTTAACACAAAATTTTACAATAAATTTTGTAGAATATCACTCAAAATAAATTATAACGTACATAAAATTACCCACTAAGTTAATTTTTTTTAACATCTCTAACAACAATTTCTCTCATTCTCTTTAAAACCCTAAAAAAACAAATATCTTAATAAATCATTAAGTAGATAGAAACTTCTGGTTTTTTTTACAAAAAATGGTTGGTGGGGAGCAAGAAGAAGAGGGGATGAACTTTTTTACGGTATAACATTTTAGTATATGTTTTTTCAACATTTTAAAGTAATTTGATTCATAGACTTAATTTAATATGTAATAATGATACAGTTATTTGTAGTTCGATAGGGAAATTTGCAAAAAATGATATTCTTGAGATTGGTCAACAATAAATTATCTTTCGACCTGATATGTCAATGGCATATTACTATCATTCTATGTATTTGAATGAAATCTGTTTAATTGTCGAGTGTATAGTTTTTTCTATGATTTCATTTTTGTTTTGTTTTGTACAAGACGAAAACATTGATTTAAGTGAAAATAAAGTTGTTTGTAGCAGTGTATTATAAGACATAATATTTGACAATGTTGTGGTGGAGGACAATGAGTTGAATGCAAAAAAATTATAAGTGGACTAGTTCCAAGAAGGATTAAACAAATTGTAGGGAGGTGGTCAATTTATCGAATATGAAAATATTGCAGTTGTCCTCACCCATCATTTTTTGACTGATAAAGTGAGCATGTTAAATTGTTAAAAATACATTAATATACTTGATGCTTAGTATTTTATTAAAAATATAATTCATCGTAGATTTATCCTTCATGTGATAATTTTATTCATTGGTGTTAATCAGAGGCAAAACAAGTGAATACAATGTGGTTATAACTAAACCAAATAAAGTTGAATTAGGAAAGTAGCCTAGAGTTTGGCTCGCATGTGAAAGAATTGGGAAGTCTAAAGCATAGAAGCCTATGGAAGAAAATGTGAAAAGATGTGTTCGAATTGGTAAAAGGATCTCGGATGTCCATTTTTATTCCTAGGCATTAACTACGAAGGTGAAGTCAAGTGGGGTGTAAATGTTTATTGTGGTTGATATAATCATTTATTATCAAATTATATGATTGGCCATTCATTTGCTACTAGAATGTCCATAGAGGAGAATTTTTTTAGCAAATATGGCGATGGTAGGTGTTCCACCAAGGGACGGACTTAAAAAAATTAAAAAATATTTTCTTGAAAAAAATTCTACATTAAACTCTATATAAATATATGATGCAAAGGATCAAATAAAATCATGGAAATGGAAGGTTGATCGGTCATGTAACATTTTATGAAATTGCCAGAAGATAAGCATTATCTTTTTTGTATATAGGAGATGAGGCAATGGATAAAGTTTTGAACAACATGTGGATGCATCCAAATTTTAGTGCATTAGGAAAATGTTTTCCCTCCATCTTACTCTCAATTCTACTTACAACACAAACAGGTTTGAGACGCCATCGTTTGAAAAGGTAAGGATGACATGTTGTCTGTTTATCAATTTGGACAGCCTTGTTTTTTGTAAGGTTTCGTATCTTTCAATAGCATATTATTTTTATCTCATATAAGGACAAACAATTATGAATGGGCTTTAACAAATTTGAAACATGTATTTAATTTTGAATAATATCTAGATATAGCCGTGGCAGTAAAGCGGTTGCATTACTAATTATTTTGAAACGAGTATTTCCCACTACAAGTTGGATAATTGTGGATATCACATGTCAAAGAATGTTATTCAAAACTGTACTAATTGGTTCAAGAATGAGGAGGTTGCAAAATAATTTGAAGGAGACTACATGTATGTTATACAAGCTCCATCGAAAGCAGAGTTCGAAGAGTTTATGCACAATTTATGGAAATCTAGAAAGATTATCTAAAATCCATTAATTACATTTATACTACTTGGTTTCCCATAAAGCAACACTTTTTTTATGCTTGGGCGAAGAATTAAAACACCAAAATAATGAAACCACTAATCGAGAGGGGATGGCACATTCCATATTGAAAAGATACCTTCACACTTCCCACTTGGCATTTAATGTAATATGGCATCAAATAGATATTTTTCCATTATTACAACATATGCAAATCAAAGCTAGTTTTGATACGAGTTTGGGTTTTGTTTGATATAGCTACCATATAGCATTGTTTATAGAACTTCGGTTCAAAGTGTCGGTGTATGCTTTATATTTACGTTTGGAAGAAATTGAGAAAGTGTGTAATTGTGAGATTGTTCACATTTCATGCTATCAGGTGTTTAGAACCGTGTACGGTTTACCTTGTGTCCACAAACTTTTGAATTATCAAAATAACAGTTTACCAATACCACTTGAAGATGTAGAAGAGCATTGATAAAAACTTGACTACTAGTCCATTATGGAATAATCATGATATTAATAATTTATCCAAAGTTGATTAAGTATGAGAACATGTTTGATAACGACATATAGAACGAAAGAGGGATAATGATCAATAAGTTAAAAAGATATTCTCTACCATCTACAACAACCATTTTCGAACCGAGCCATAAACAATGCAAAGTTAGACCTCGAGCATGCAAAAAAAAGTATGTATGATACAATGCATAGCCTTCGGGTTTCAAATATGCAAGAATAATGAAAGATAAACTTCTACCTTAATCTAGTGTTGCAAAAAATATACACCCAAGTGAAAAGAGAAAACATTGGCTTCTACAGTTTTAGAATGAGCTCATTCTCCATTTACATCCTTTTTTAGAACATGTACCATATTTCAAGCATCCTTTTATTTCTTGAATGGAATATGTTGAATGTGGTCGAAATTGTGGATATCATTGTATAGTAGTCAAGTGGAACAAGTAAATGGGAGTTAGGTAGAAGTTAGGGAACAAATATGTAACGACCCCACCGCTAGCCAAGTTTAGCAAAGAACATTACAAGTAATGTCGTATGCTAATCCGGAGAATACGGCTGGTTAAGGGCAACCGAATGTGAATATTACTTTATATTAATACTACACATGTCAAATTTTCAGTTCTGTTAAAATAATTTAAATGGTGAAGTAATAGTATTTATACAAGCTGTAACGACCCCACTGTTATTCTTCGGATTTGCAGACAACATTACTTGTATTGTTCTTTGCTAAAGTGGGCATATCAATGAGGTCGTTACAAAATATTAAATGATTTGACTACACAATGGGATTTGTATTGTAAATATATGGATCTCAACATGCACAGAAATGAACATTAACTTGGATATGTATGAAATGGACATTGACCGTAAATATTGGATGATTATGACTTATATAAGATACATAATCGCTATGCTTTCAATATTGTAGCGGTAGTTATTTCAAACTAGCAATGTCTCTCTTTTTCCCCCTATCAAAGTGGTCTAGTAGTTGGAGTAGGTTCACGTATTATCTCTTTTGCAAATACCCAGAATGCTCATTACATAAACTTGGTATTGACACCTAATTCACATATACCTCCTTTTCTTGTAATTGGAACTAATTTGCATCACCCGAGAAAAGAGCATGAGGATAAGTTGTTTGTTGGTAGAGAGAACGAGTTTCTACCAATAAGACCTGTTGACATTGGAACTGCTAATGCACACGTTAACTTAGGAAATGATAGTCACTAAAAATGTAATAGATGTTCATAATTAAAATGTATTCAGTTTACTATTGCTTAATGTGGTTAGTGTTTATTACGATTACTGTATTCACCGTTGAATTGAAATAGTTATGTTATTTCTCATTTATGCTGCATGCTTCATGAAAAAGCATTAAGTTTTTAATGAACGGCAAGAAAAGGTTAGTTGAAAGATATAATGATAATATACCAACATTTGTTGAAGAAGATCCGCGACTCCATGCCGACTGGGATCGAAAGAAATCTAATTTATTTAATTGAACAAGACAGTGGGGAGATGTCGTCCGTATAAAAAGTGAACGGTATTTCTCTATCGTATGTTTTGAAACATGTAAGTAATCAGTAGTTTCTTTTGTAAAAACTAGAATGATGTATAAATTAAGCACATCATGTCAGCGTTCAACTACCGTCCATTATGAATTTTGAACGATAGTTTACTATGGTCTATAATGGAAAACAAACTACTCTATAGTATCGTTTAGCAGTGACAGAAAGTTGCCTTGTCATATTTAACTAGCATGGTAACATGTTGTATGTTCATCAATTTGGACAGCCTTGTTATGTTGCCTGTAAATATATATGGTATTTTTATGTTGCCATCTTAAGTTATTTTAAGCTTTTCTAAAACTTATAGTACAAATTTCACTCATTCGACCATATATTTTTGTTATGACACATCCAACAAAATGTAAAATAATTGTGCAAGTTTCATACTTATTCTACAATATGTTTAAGTTATATGACATCCAAAAAAATATGAAATATTCTACAATTTTCATACCTGTTTGACATATTTTTAAGTTATAACACATCGAACAAAATACAAAGTAATTTTATAAATTTCATAGCCATTTGAAAATATGTTTAAGTTAAAACACTTCCAACAAAATAAAAAATAATTCTACAAATTTCATATCATAGCGACCATATGTTAAGTTACAAAACATCGAAGAAAATACAAAATAATTTCGTAAATTTCATACTATAGCTACCATATGTCTAATTACAACATACCCCACAAAGTACAAAATAATTCACCAGTTTCAAACAATAGTGAACATATTTCTAAAGTTAAGACACAATATAACACTACATAACGACCATATCGACCATAGCATATTTCCAATGGTTCTCTTCATCTGTAGTTTCTTGTCCTATACTTTTTTTGATCTAGCTTAAGTTTGTACTTCTCTCCTGTCATAATCTTTAAAACCAGCAAACAACATTCTTTTTGCCTTGGCCATTTTAGCATGGAACCCTTTAACATCAGCTTCATTATAGTCATAAATCCCTTGGTTGAAAACAGTTGAAGCTTCTTTAGTGGAATAAACCGACAAGAAATATTATAAATATTTGTAACATATAGTAATGTGTTCATAAAAGTGTAAAATAATTGAGAAATGAGAAGCATACCAAATTATGTCCAAAATGTTTTCATCATATCTTATCTCTGAATTTGAGATTTTGCAAAATTGAATGAAACCAAACACAAAATCAATCCATATAATCTTTATTACAATTCCATGGTGCAGACCCTAACGTAGATGTAGAATCAGAAGCCAAAAGATGATCTTAACAATGCTAATTGTACCAAAACACGTTATCATATGAAATCTTATATTGATTGACATTTTCACCGTTAGATGAGCTAAAAATCCACTAATTTGCTTCACTTTCTTTCTCGAGGCCAAGCTGAGTTCTCAATATGTAAAAGCTAACATTATCATGCCCAATGCTTACTTGTTCACATGATCGACTTCTTTTAGAGCATTTAAATAATGAGCATAAATCTTTGTTCCCAATTTATTAGGGAAACCTCATAACCTAAAGCATATAAAAGACAAGCACGAGTCGTACAATCATTTGCATCTTCCATGTTGATGTGTTCCCAAATTTGCTTTTCAACCAATCCATTCTGACTAAATTCTTCTCTTTAAGATCCTCATATGCATGTTCTTCTACTGTCCCAAGATCTTCATTAGAATTTTAGCAACAACACTCAACTTTATTTCTTTACCTCCATGTTATTTATATAAACATGTAAACAACAGGAACTCTAAGAATGTAATAAAAATCATCCAAACTAATTAGCTTCTCATGTGAAATCTATTTTTCTCGGGGTTTCATATCTCAACACAAGCTGATATAGCAATATTATCGATAAACTGATATGAATGCTATACTATTTCAAACAATCTAGATCACTTAACTTGCTCCACAACTTCACTCACTTCTTTAATAAGAACTCATTCTTAGGCTTCAAATTGTGTACAACACATTTAAAATGTGGACGTTCATAAAAGGAACTAAAATGAAGATGTCAGGTTTAAAATAAATTATACTTTTAAGTAATATTTGATAGACATTTAAAGTCACGCAAAACCAATAAGTCTTGACATTTTCTTCACATTAGCAGTAGAGGAATGAGGATGATCAATATGTGTGATAGGATCTTCTTAAATTTCATGTTCATAGTTAGCATCAATATTTAACTCGAATGAAGAATTGTCATCTCTATGATCATAAACCCTTTTACTTTTATTATTCTTTTTGTGCAGCATTTATCCTTCACAATAAAGCATTTGTATGTTCTACAAATTCATTGACAGGGAAAAATTATATTGTAAGACAATAACAAAAGAAAATAAATATTAAATAATATTTGTTCAACAAATTATATAAACAATAATAATTTACTCAAATAAGAAAATAACGTTATTAAATTATGTACACTAATTTAGTCAAAAAATTAAATACCTAATTTTCATTATGCAAAATCGATCGGCATTGTCTACAGCTTAACCAAAAACCAAAATAGAAATGGCTATTGTTTGGCATTACTTTAGGTCTTCTACAATCAGAATCGATAAATCAAAATGAAAATTTTGGGTTAGGACTTATGCCATTGGGAAGCTATTCCCGCAGCTACTTCCATAGCCTCGCCTTCCCTTGCCTCATGTTTAGTGGTTCTATTCACCACTTTCTTCACTGGTATGGTTAGAGTTTTGGTTGTATCTTTCCTATTATAAGCTATATGAAATATTTAAAGGGTTTCTTTAAGTGTGTAATGGATAATCGTAATAACTAGAAACCAATGGCATTATTAAAAATCGGGTACTTTCCAATATAAAATGTGGGGCTAATAGCAAAGCTAAAATAGAAAAGACATTACTTTAATAACAAAGTATGAAAACAAAAGATAGTATGTTGTGATAACTCAATGGGCATGTTCTCTATTATTATATTGTTGATATCATGTGTTCCTTCATTGGATCTATTCCAATTAGATGTTGTTGACATTTAAAACCGTTTTCTTGACAAAAAAGCATATGCATTCTACATAAGTCTCATCATCCAGGTTCATCTACATGAATCATAAAGCTAAAATTAAATTAAAAAAACATAGGTTTGAATCAACATTCTTTTTTACTCTTTGTTTTGGTGTACAAATAGATGGTTATATATATAATTTGAACAAAGTCAATTGAAAAGGATAAAGGTATTTCCATATTAATAATGCTCTTCCTATTGTAGATCAAAACAGTTAACCACCTTCCCTTTGCTTATAGTTTCAAAATCAAGTTATAATTATATTGTATATGTCAACGTATATATTAAAACCATTAACAAGGTATCCTTGATTTTCATGCATGATGTTAAAGCGGATACTGCACCTACAGATCCACCTTTTAAAATATAATGTTATTGCTAGCTTGAATTTATAATTAAATGTTTAGTCTAAGGAAGAATCGTTTTACAAAATAAAAGAAGTCAAAATGTAAAGAAACACCTTCATACGTGTGAAATTCAAGAAAAAAAAATTATACACAAAAACATTCATGACATCTAAAATAAAATGTTGTGTTTATATTCACGTTTTCAACCACATTGTCATATTAATTATTTCCACTTAGAGCATCTCCAACAACCAATTACAAATTATAAAATGTAATACGTAACCCAAATCACTCTGCAATAGAGTGTGTATTCTGTAAGTGGTTACAAATTCAAGCAAAGTTGTCCAATATTTGTAATCTATTTGTGTGCTTGTTCAACAAGCACCTAGTTTGCATGCTTGTTTCATAAGTGTCAAATATCATACGCTTGTTCAACAGACACTCCATAATTGGGTGCTTTTTGAACAGGCACCCTAATAATGGCTATATTTGACAGTCGTTTTCAAAGGCTCTATCTTCTTCCTCACACAAATACCATACATCACATTTTATTCTCTTCTCATAACAACAATCTACTACACCAAAAATCATTCTACTCCCACTTCTTTTTAATAAAAATGTTTTGTGATTTCGACGTTGATGCAAGAAGATGCAGTTTTGAGGGATTCACTTTTGAAGATAATATAGTTCTGGTTGGAGGAGCATTCACTACTGTTAGTTGGACTTCGGTGAAAAGCTACGATTTATATTACATTTGATGTGCACTATCAACTGATCTGATCCTAGGTGCCGACCAAAGTGGTGATACTTTTTGGGACAAAATTACACATTTTTATAATCAAAAGAACACTGATCGCAAAAGATAGCTTTCTTCGATCAAAGGTGGTTGTTATGGAAAAATTAATCATCAAACATAGACATTTGATTCTCAAATGTTTAAGTTAAAGCAGACGAACCCTAGTGGCTTTGGAAGGGAAAATCGTTTGGTAAGATTAACTAATTTTTATACATTTATAATTTTTTTACCATTCTTTAAATGTTTCATTCGTTTTTTTTGTAGAGGGTAGCCTTAAATAAATTGTTTAAACAAGTCAACAGACCTAAGAATAAAAATGCACCTTCCTTTTGTCGGTTCATGCATGTTTATGACCTACTAGTTGAATATGTAAAATGAAAATCTTCTCTTTAGGAAACTGTTCAAGAAGTCCAATCAAACAAATCCCAAACTAAATCGTCGAGAGTCGAAGAAAGCCCCACTCCTGGGAATCACATGGAAGTCAAAGTATAGGGTTGGAAGAGCATCTAATTCCTAGCGAAGATGATTTTATTAGGTCCCAAGGATAAAAAAGAAGTAGGCTGCTAGGCTAAAAATAAGTAAACCGCTAGCCAAAAATTAAAAAAATTACTAGAATCCAAAGATATATATAATCATGCGATGGAGTTTCGGGCTGCTTCATACCAAGAAAAAATGTTGAAATTGGAACAACTTCCTAGTGGAAACTAACAGATAAAAGAAGATGTTGTAATGTTCATGGATACATCAAATATGTCTAACAAACCACAATAATATACAAAATCTAGGAGGAGGGAAATTATAAGATGTAGGTGTGAAGAGGGGCTACAGTTGTGTTTGTATTTTTAGAACTATTGTATCTTTTAATCTTCAGTTGGTGACGTAATGATTTGAACTTAATCAAGTATGTTTGTACTTTTGAAAGTTAAAACCAATCAAGTATGTTTCACTTTTGAAGTGTATCAAATGAAATTATGATACATTTATGATATGAAATTCAATTGAAATAAATTGTAAAAACCACAAAACAATAATATTCCCCTACCACAAAAATGATCTTTTAGCACAACTATAACAACAGTAATAACAACTACAATTACAACAATAATCATCTACTGATTGCCGCAAAAGTTTCAAATATGATTTACTAGATCATTTTGCAGTCTACGATGGAGTTGAACGCTACAAAATGACATTTGACTAGTAACATGAAACTCAAATTCCATAGCACTTTTAATCATATCATTACACCGTATATTCGATGTTGCTTCAGCATCCTTATAATCAAAGTCATCTTCCATGTCTCTCTCATCCCCAATAATCATATTATGTAGTAACACAAGTATACTTGTTATTCCATTTTAAGTCGTGATCATAGTCTATATAGATTGCCGACTATGGAAAATCTTGATTGAAGAACACCAAATGATCTTTCAACATCCTTCTCCTGTCTATCTTGCATTGATGCAAACTTTGTTTGTTTATTTTTAATGCATTAGGAATTGTTATAACAATGGTACTATTTAAGGTATATACCATCACCATGATATTTGTGATAATACGTGTTTGCTCCTTAAGTGAAGGTACACGGAGTTGATTTGTCATTCGCTAAATCATTAAATAAAATAGATTGTTCTACTACATTAAGGTTATTTTTAGAACCTAGCATTCTAAAAAAAGCATGCTAGATTCATAAGTCATATGAAGCTACCACTTCAAGAATAATATTCGTCCTACGGAACTTACCCTGATAAGTTCTTGTGTATGCCTTTGGACAATTCTTCCACTTCTAATGCATAAAATCTATATTACCCAACATTCTTGGTTATCCTCCATTGTCATGCATCTCCATTAATCTTGCTATGTCAGCTTTGTTCGGTCTTCATAATTATTAATCACTATATATGTCGATGATAGCTTGGTAGAAATGGTCCAAAGCTTCAAGTACTATGCTTTCCCTTAGGTGCAAATTCTCATTGAGAGAGTCTATAGGTCTAGCATATTCAAGCATTATCAATGTAGTGATCATTTTTAGTAACCAGTCAATCCCTGAGCATGAGATGCATTGGGTTTGAAGACAAAGTATTTATCATTTGTCAGTACCTTGGATATTGATTTTGATGATCACAACCTTGGTAACAAATATACATTCATATAAAATATAGATACTAATGATTTTTCCAAGTCATATAGTATATAGTGCAGGATATTATACTAGTTTTTGAATTGAAGACTGTACGATATAAAGACTCAAGAACTAGATATGAAGACTCATGAGTATAAAGATCAAGCTATGAAGATTTCAAGACTATGATATACAGTGTATAGAGTCATAGAGTATTGTTAAAGTCCCTAGTAGTAATATTTGATCTCAATTTCTCTTTTTCTTATCATTTGTTTATAAATCAAAATATATTTTTAAAATATATTTAAAAATATTTTATAAAAGTTTTCTAAAATTTATAATGTTTATAAACTATGTTTAAACTAGTTTACAAGGTATGAAAATATTTTACAAAGCATTAGATTTTCAAAACATTTTAAAATAAATAAATTTTCAAAATATACTAGGATATATTGACATATAGGCAGATTGTATGTCGACATACATACTGTTGTTTTCAAAATTCAAATTTGAAATGAAGTGTCTATTCGTCGTAACTCTTTGCGAATGGACATGTCTTTTTGTTCTCTACATAGGGAGTTTCCAAATGAATTTTTAACAACTACTTTCTTATTATCTTCTCTCCTCTTACTTTGTGAAAATTTCTATTGAAAATATATTCAAAATTTCTCAAATTCAAACCAAAATCAATTCAATCTTCCTTGTATTGATTCTCTACTATTTACTCTTTGATTTCAATCATCTCTCTCACTCAATCAAAGATCAAAGTGTTGTCCGGGAGGCTATAGGATTAGTTGTATACAAAGATCAAACATTGTCTTTGGAAAAACCATTAAAATTCTAGTTATAGTTGATCGGGTGTGATTGTGTCCTGATTCAAATCAATTGGGTGTGCTTGGTGTCTCGAAAATCTAAGTGGGTGTGCTCGTGTCCCGAGTCAAATCAAGTGAGTGTACCCAGAGCTCGGAAAATCTAGAGGGTGTGTCTCGTAGCCTTGAAATCGAGATTGTATTGGGTTTGCCTTCTGCCTGTTAGAAGATTGGCATTTGAAAAGAAATATGTACAAGCAATTGTATGAGACCGAATGTTAGGTAACGCTGAACTAGTATAAAATCCCTGGTGTGATCTCTCTAATTCTCTACTTTTACTTTACTACATTTATATTTATCTGTGTTTGAATATGTGATTGTTTATTCTATGTTAATTAAGTATAATCTAAAAAGAATCAAAAAAAAATTCATTACAGTTAGAAAACACACTATTCACCCCCTCTAGTGTTTAGTTAATCCTTAAGATCCATAATTCCGCCACTGACATCATGTTGTTTAATGGATTGTAGAATCCTAAGGAATAAAGGTCGGCGCATTTGAAATCTTCTTCTAAAATCTCCATCGGTGTAAGTAGGATTAAGAATAAAATATTATTCCATCAGTCTTTCATTATACCAAAAATTATGCAATTTTTGTAATATGACCAACAACTGATCCACCATGTTGCATACTAGATTGGACAGATTATAGTACAGATATTGCCAATAGGTCTCTTTCACGATGGAAACGATCTTCCATCATTTCATCGAACCTATCATTGCTATGGTCGATAAATATAGGTTCTTCGGCTGACATTATAATTGTGTTGTTTAATTGAAATGAAGACATACTATGGATATGAATGATGATAATGAACAAAATTAGTATGGATATTTATAGTTTCCATGTATTTGATTCAATGTCATGTCATGTCAAATGCTATAGCCATGTTGTTTATCTACCCGTGTGCCGATTATTTTAGTGTACCAGAATGGTTCAGTGTTATGTCATGTCAAACACAGTAGCCATGTTGTCTATCTGTCTACATGCCAATTAGTTAGTATAGGCAATGTCGCTCAATGTCCTATCATGTCAAATATTGTAGCTGCGTTGTCTATCGGTCTACATGCTAATTAATTTAGTGTAGCCAACATGGCTTAGTGTTCCGTCATGTCAAACACTGGAGCCACGTTGTCTATCTGTCCGCATTTCAATTAATTTAGCATAGACGGAATGGGTTAGTGTCTTGCCATGTTAAACACTAGGGTCACATTGTTTATCTGTCTTCATGTCAAACAATTCAGTGTAGAAAGACTAGCTCGGTGTCATGTTATGTCAACTACTATAGTCACATTGTTTATTTGTGTATTGTGGTATTATATATAACATATTGCTTTCCATACTGCTTTGCACTTGTATCTAATCAGTTTAATATAGTATGCAAAAATGGTGGATTACAACCATACTTCTCTGCCCTCATCATACTCATATGAAGGTCCTTTAAGCCATGACATCCCCCTAAATTCATCGTCCCCCAACTACTAGCCGAGTGGTATCCTGAAATGGAAGAAAGTTACTATAAAGATTTGAGAGAGCATGAGAGAGATCTGCAATAGTGTAGGCTTGAGGAGGATGAAAAAAGACAAAGACAAGAGTGGAGCAGCTACAACGGGGGAAGGCAAAGAAGGCACGAACTTCATAACCAGCTACCTCAAATAGAACAAGAGGTTGATTCTCAACAAATCTATTGTAAACGTGGAGATTTTGTTTCGTTTCTATAATAAGAAACAGAATGACATTGGTCAACGCTACTGTAGATGCCGCAACTTTTCAGATAGCTATGGAGTTTGCAATGGCTTGATGACCTTTTACCTCACCAAGCTATTTTTTATGCAACTGAATTTTAAGATGAAATTGCAGAGTTCATAGGAGGCCAAGTTCAATCCAATTTGTAGGTGGTCATAGAAAGATTTAAACAATCAATATGCTTATTTTTTATATTTGTTGTCATTTTTATTTTAATGTTTATTGTCTTGTTTTTACTTTAACTATGTCTTTGTACATTTTGTATCTACAAGTATGTTTTGAATTTGGAAATAGGAATTTTGTTTGTCGTTATGTAAAAAACCCTATAGCTACTCTAGTGATCATACTTAACTTAAATAACTTACATGAATTAAATAATTTTTGAATAACTTGTATAGCTTGAATATGAAAGTACATATAACTTCTTAACTTAAATCTCTCACATAACTTAACTTACATAAGTTGAATTCGAAAGTACAAACAATTTACTTAACTTAAATAACTTACATAACTTTGAAAATCACACAAATTGCTTAACATACATAACGTAGAGATCATATGCTACATATCCACTAAAGTTAGCATGATACTCCTAAAATTATTGAGAATCTAACGTAGATCATAGTAACTGAAATAAGACTTCTTCTTCCACTACATTTACAATGCTTTTGTACCTTCAACAAGTTTTAGTAAACATGACATAATTACTCCGAGTTTCTACAACTCTTCGAATTAATCTTTAATTAGATTGATTATTAAAATCTTCGTTAAGGGTAACCATAAAATAATGATCAATTTCCCCTTCCATATGTCTACGGTCGGCCTTTATGTATGCTTTATTCAGCGCTAAATAATAATCTTGTGGAGTCCAAGTTAATTTTCCATTGAGAATGTCGTGAATATTCAATATAAAACTTTCACCTAAATTAGAAATTAATAAACCGCGTTACTCGAATCAAGTTCCATCTGAATGTCCATGTGGCAACTGTTGGAACTGGGCCAACCCGTAGCTGACTTATGGGCGAATTTCAAAAAAATTTCCTTATTGGATCTTTATTGGGCCTATGAAGTCTAATTTATTTGGAATATTTATAAATATTATTTTATTTAAATTTATAAATCAAATAGTTTTATTTAATTTATGTCTTGATATACACATACACTTTATTGTAACAACCCGTAATTTAATCACTTTGTATTTGAAATTTAATATATTTTTATATATTTAAACAATGGATTTTATAAATTAAACAGACCTCTTTTTAGTAATAACTAATGTTGATAAAGTTTTTTTAAAATTTTATTTAAAAAAATAAGTAGTTCGAAGAAAAATCGAAAATGTGATCGAAAATCGTCTTTTGGATTTTCGACTATTCATCGAGCAAAAGTTGTCGAAATGAGTTGTGTACACTATTGTACATGTGTACACATTTATATAAATAACATATGTTTTTGTTAATGATGTTATTAGATTAAATTAAGTTTAAAAGTACACTTAAGTTAATAAAGAGAAAATTTGACTTTTCTTTTTTGAGTTTAAAATATATAAAAGCACATAAAGCAAACAAAGACATTAGCAAAAAGGAGAAGTTATGGTGGATTGTTATTTACCTCTTGCGTATGTGGTAAGTTTTTGGTGGAGGGTAGTCGATATTTTGATGAAAGGTGATTTTGGTAATTTTCTCATTTTCATTTTCTATAGAAAACAACTCGACCTTTTCACTTTTTCCTTTACTTCATTGTCTTCATTTTCCAATTCTTGTCTTCTTCTTTTTTAATTTTTTCTTACATCCTTCCATGGCTTTTCAAAGTTTTTAAATTTAAAAATTCCTTCTTTTCTCTTTAAAACACTTAAACTAGTCCTTAAATCGCTTATACCATTCTTTTTCATCACTAATCCAACCAAAACAAGACCCAAGGCCTCATTTCCTTCCATAGCTGAGAATAACACCTCCTTGGACAAAAATAAATGTCCTCCCCTAGGTCTTAAAATCAAGTTTTTGAAAATGGAAGCTAGGATCGTTTGACAATTGAATAGTTGTGGTGGTTTGTTGAAAGTTTTGTTTGTTTTGGTGAGTAAAGCTCCATTTAAAACCCAAGTTTTAAACTCTATAATTTGTTGTTGTAATCATAGTTAATTACTTGTGTTCTTAAGTATTTGTAATGATTGTTGTTTAGTTTGATTCCCGCTTGAAAGCGGATGACACATAGCTTGTTTGTAGGGAATTCAAATTAAAGTCAAAGTGTTCGTAGCAAAAGGTCGCTACGACACACTTCGAAGTGCATAATAAAGATTTTACTAAGGACTTTTGTAAAGAGACCCTAAAAGGTTTCTCGGCTATAATGATTCGCTTTCATGTTTATCTTGTTTATAAAATGAATGTATATGACATGTAGTTTGTTTCCATGAAAATGTCGTTAAAGCGACTATCGCTATACTGACACTTTGAAAAACCATCACTTTGAAATCTTCTGTGTGTAATTTCGTGGTTCGGTTTTACAAAACAAATATTTAGTTGTGCTTTGGCACTTTTAAAATGTTATATGAGCCAAGGTTTGAAGCAACTTGATTTACAGAACAAGTTTAGAAGTTATGATCCATATAGCAATAGTCGCTATGGATGAAGTTTGGAGATATTTTGTATCTTAAAATAAAAGGTTATTTTGAGATATTGATAATATATTGTTTTAATTAACCATTTTAATAAAGATGTCTTAAAGTTAATTAACCATTTTAATAATGATGTTTAAAGTTAATTAATCATTCTAATAATGAAGTTTAAAGTTAATTAATCTTTTTACTAATGATGTTTAAAGTAAGTTAATCATTTTAATAATGATGTTTAAGGATAATTAATCATTTTAATGGTGATGTCTAAAGTTAATTAATCATTTTACTAATGACGTTTAAAGTTAATTAATTATTTTAAATAATGATGTTTAAGGATAATTAATCATTTTAACAATGATGTTTAAAGTTAATTAGTCATTTTAATAATGATGTTTAAAGTTTATTAATCATTTTACTAATGATGTTTAAAGTTAATTAATCACTTTAATAAAGCTATTTAAAGTTGATATTTGTGATGTGAAAACCAAGCAGAATTTCGGTTTTTAAAAGCTTAAAAGTTTGATTTGGTTATGGAAAGGATAAGAAATTTAATTTTCATAAACAACATCGCTTATATGAAAAGGATTTAGTCATATTTTTAGCACTAAACGTCGAGGTATGGAAACTCGTTTCTATCTCGAAGGATAAAAATGTTATTAAGGCAAGGCTTAGAGTAACACTACCTTAACTAGCCCGATATCATTTTTATCCAAGGGATATAATATGAAATCGACAAGTGTGATAAGGATAAGAAATTTAATTTCCATATACGATCATTTTGATTATTCCCGATAGTTGATTTATTGACCATCGATTCCATTATTCTTTGTGTTTCATCAATCTAAGACAATTTTTGCTTATTTTGAGCGTCGATATCCTTTGTCGAAAATGACTAAACTAAAGAGCGAGTGGAAGCCAAGCTATGTAGGGTTTCTCCCATTATGGTATCTTCACATCTACTCTAGATTGGATTCGATGGTATGTGTGTGGAGATATGAAATACTCAAATTCTTAGTAAGGTTGATGGAATCAGGGTTGGGCAGGTCCGAGGGCCGTTGTAGTTCTTAACTATATTTTTTAGAGATATACTTTACGGTAAGGGGGGTCCACACTCTTGGTCATTGAGATTCAAATCTCTAAATTAGTTTTTTCTTAATTCCATCGAAAAGTGTCTTGCGCACGTCATGATGTTTAATTATTTGTGTCCACTCTTTATGCTTGGATGTTGTTCTTGTAAAGGGAAACAGACTCCTTGTTTTGTGGCATGGTCTCACATGTTGTTTATGTGACCATTTTTATTTGGAGTTTACTCATACCATACTTATTGTCTTACCAGAGTTTTTTGTTTTCCCTAAACTCTCGTGTACCCATCTATATTTGAGTAGTCAGGGAGTGACAAGTTTCTTAGGGTTTTTTTGAAGATGATGGACGAGCAGGAGGCTCCTTATCTATCTAGCTATCTATTTTCGTTGTTTGCTAGTTTATGTATGTATATGTTATATCAGCAAGTGTAAAGAAAGGTTGTTATAACTACCTAGGCTGATAGTAGTACTTTTATTGTAACTCTGATAACTCCATGTTGAGGAGTTACCTTATGTACTATTTTATTGTTATATTAGATTTAATCGTTCCGTAGTGAGATCTATGTTATGTTCTTTTATTTTCCTCCATGATGTCTCGCCTTTCGAATGCCTGAGCAACGACATATGAATACCGTGGATGTATTAAATGTCATTCCCAAGGGTCAGAAAGGTAGGTCATCACAGTTGGTATCAGAGCTTTGGTTGAGCGAACACTTTGCCTGATTGGGGCATACTCATTAGAGATCGGGTAAGTGATGCCCTGGAATGAGTTAACCTTGAGAGAGCATATTTGTAATCTTTATAATAATAATATTTATCCTCTAAAGTCTCATTTTAGATCGTTTGGTGTTGATTCCTTAAACTGTATTAATCCAATTCTTGTATTCTAAAGATAACTATTATTTGTTCAGGCAATAGAAGATGAATACAAGAAGAGGAGGAAGGAAAGGATCTGGAACTAGAATGGCTACTAATGGTAGGGTACTTAGAAATGCTACTATGCTAGCTGTACATCCTATGGAGGAAGCGATAGTACAAGTTCATCCCCCTCTGAACTTTGCAGCTTTGTGTAAGAATTTTACCACTTTGGGAGGGATACAGTTCTACGAAATTGAAGATATTCTTAGAGTGCAGATGTGGCTCTAATCTCGTGAAAGAATTTTTGGAGATCTTCGGTTGGGAGATGTAGAGAAATGGCTGTTGGCATCGCGATAACTTTTGACGTCAGCAGTGGATTTATGGGATTCAGTGACAGCTAATACTCTAGAGGGGGAGCTTTCTTAGGCCTAGTTTAAGGAAGATTTTAAACCATAGTTTTTTCCAGAAGCCGTAAGGACTCGGTTGTTTAGTAGTTTCCTTAATTTATAGCAAGGTGATTGGACGGTGTCGTGGTATGAGCATAAGTTTAATGCTTTGTCCCATTTCCGACTTGGATTAATAGACACACTGCTCAAGAAAAATGAAGTGTTTGTGATGGGATGCGACCAAATTTCCATCGTAAAATGACCAATCATCTTATGGGTACATTCACCAACCTTATCAGCGTGGCTTTGAGGTTTGAAGCACTTGATATCAAGGAAGGAGTCCAGAAGGGAGCAGCGCTAGTAGTTAATGCCAAGCCTTTATTAGTCATACCAATTGGAGGGAAGCTGAATTTCAAGCGCAAGGGAAAGAAGCAATGGGCAGGAAAGAAACCTAGAGATGGGGTTCCAGCACAGAAGAAGCAGCTTAATTTGGCCAACTTTCTTTGTTTCAGATGCAACAAAATGGGTCACTTTGCACCCAATTGCCCGATTGCCACCTACTACAATTGTCACCAACAAGAACACATGAAGAATGATTACCCTTTTCCAAAGAAGGAGTCATAAGGACTGTCTTTCACCATCGAAGAGATATCATCCACTTCTCTAGGTCAAAAGGGGAAGTAGGTGTTGTAAGGTATGTTGTCCTATAAGAGTATTATTTGATACCGGTGCTTCTCATAGATTTATTTCAGTTAATCTTATTGATAAAATTAACCTTAAACCCACCCTTTTGAGTAATCCTCTTTATGTGTCAAACCCTATTAGGCGTCCGACAAATCTTGGCACTATTTGTCTAAATATGCCTATTTCTTATCAAATCGTCTTTTTCCTTTTGACTTGTTTGTTCTGGGGTTCATGGGTTTCGGAGTATTACTGGGAATGGATTGGTTATCTAAGTTTAGAGTTGTCTTGGATTATGTTAAGAGAATGATTTTGGTAAGGGACATAGTAGGAAGAAGCATTGATATATTTTGTGAAGAGCCCAACAAGTTAATGAGCAGTCTTCTCTATTCACTCGAAGTGGCTAAAGATGAGCTAGGAGATATACCGATTGTTTGGGATTTCATTGATATTTTTGATGAAGTGCAAGGTTTACCTCCTCATCATGAAAATGGAGTTTCATATTGATTTGGTTCTAGGAACCAGACCTATTGTACAACCCCCACGAAGGTTGGCTTCAAAAGAGAAGAAGGAGTTAGAAGAGCAAACATTCGACCTATTGTAGAAGGGTTTGGTCTGACGTAGTACCTCAAGTTGGGGATCGCCAATCGTCTTTGTTACAAAGGCGGATGGTTCTCTAAGGTTATGTATAGACCATCAGTAATTGAATAAGAGGACTATCAAGAATAAATATCCTTTGCCAAGGATCGAAGATATGTTTGACCAATTCCACTACGCTCAGGTATTTTCTCAATTGGATCTTTTCACTAGTTTCCACCAATTAAGTGTCATAGTGGAGAGTGTGCCCTTAACAGCTTTTTGGACTCCAGATAATTTTTACGAGTGGTTAGTTATGCCATTTAGGCTGACTAATGCACCCGCTTATTTTGTGAACATAATGAATCAGGTATTTGAAGTTGTTCTTAATAAATTTATTCTTGTCTTTATTGATAACATTCTTGTTTATTCAAAGACGATGAAGGAGCACAGATATCATCTCTGTGTCGTACTCAATACCTTAAGAAGGCATGTGTTGAAAGCAAAGTTTTCGAAGTGCCATTTCTAGAAATCTAAAGTTAGGTTTCCGGGGCATGTTGTTTTGGAAGAAGGCATATCAGTTGATCTAGCTAAAGTTGTTGCAATTAAAGACTAGAAGAAGCCCGAAAGTGCAAAGGAAGTTATAAGTTTCTTGAGATTGGCTGGTTTTTACCATAGGTTCATCAAAGACTTCTTGAAGATTGCTTCTCATTTGACGAAGTTAACAAAGAAAGATGTTAAGTTTGCATAGACGGCTAAGTGTGATCAAGAATTCAATGAATTGAATAAGAAGTTGACTGGCGTTCCTATTTTAACCATTCCAGATGGGAGCAAAGGTTTAACTGTGTATACGAATGCTTGTGGGACTGGATTGGGAGCAGTCCTAATGCAACATGGGAAAGTTATTGCTTATGCAAGTCGACAGCTGAAGCCACATGAGAAAATTTATGCTACGCACAATTTGGACCTTTTGGCTGTTGTCTTTGCACTAAAGATGTGGAGGAATTATCTTTTGGGTGAAAAGTTTGAGTTATACCTGGACCACAAATTCTTAAAATACCTCTTTACCTAGAAATATTTGAATTTGAGGCAGAAGAGATGGCTTGAGTTTCGCTTCATATGATTTGAAGATTCTTTATACCCCTGGGAAAGCAAATGCTTTTGCATGTGTTGAGTAGAAATGTAGCAGTGGTTGCTAACTTAGAAGTTAATCCAGTATTAAGGGAGAGGATTGCACATAATCAGGAGGCAGATCCTATTTTGGTTCGACGTAAGAAGGATGTCCAAGAAGGTGTTGTTTCTAGCTTTGAAATTGATCCCTGAGGCGTATTGAAAATAAACGAGCATATTGTGTTCCAAATGTTAATGGACTTAGGTAAGAAGTGTTAGCCAAATGCCACCATTCAAAGCTATCTTTTCATCCAAGAGTGACCAAGATGTTCAAAGATATAAAGAGGCTATTTTGGTGGAAGGGGATGATGCGAGATATTTCGATCTTTGTGAGTTAGTGTGCAAACTACCAGTAGATTAAAAGTGACCAGCAAATGACAACTGGACTACTTCAGCCACTTGAGATCCTGAAGTGGAAGAGGGAGCAGATCCCTATAGAATTTATTGATGGACTTCCTAGGTCCAGAAGAGGGATCAAAGACATTTGGTTATAGTCGACCGACTGACTAAGAGTGCCCATTTCATTCCTGTTAAGCTAACTTAGACAACTACAAGTCTGACGACTTTGTATGTAAAGGAAATTGTGAGACTCTTTGGTATTCCTTGTAGTATTTTAAGTGATCGAGACCCGATATTCACTAGCAGGTTCTGCGAGGGACTGCAAATTGTTTTTAGGACCGAGCTAATTCTGGGTACAACTTACCATCCCCAGAGAGATGGGTAGACAGAGAGAGTGAACTGGATCTTGGAAGATTTATTGCAAGCATGCACTCTTTACTTTGCGGGTTCTTGGGAAGATCATTTACCCTTAGTCGAATTCACTTACAACAAAAACTATCACAAAAGCATTGGTATGGCCCCTTTTGAAGCTCTTTATGGTCGTATTTGCCATTCTCCTTCATGTTGGGTTGAGTTTAGTGATAGAATTGTTCTTGGACTCGACATGATCTTAGAAGCCAATGAGAAGGTAGCTAAAATTAGAAGGAAGATAAGGGAGGTGCAGGATTGGCAGAAGTGTTATGCAGATCGAAGGCGCGGGGATCTAGAGTACTCAGTTGGAGATTCGTTGTTTGGAAAGTTTCTCTGTTGAGAAGTGTTGTGAGGTTTGGGAAGTCAAGGAAGTTAGCCCCTCAATATATTAGCCATTTTACCATACTAGACCAGTCTAGTAGACTTTCATATAAAAAAGAGTTACCAGATAGGCTATCAGATGTGCATAACATATTTCACGTATCTCATTTATGTAAGTATGTACATGACCCTTCGATGATAGTGGAACCAGCACAACAAGCTCATTTGGAGGTTCAGCCTAACCTAACCATCCTTAGGTGGCCTATTCGTATCATCGCTCAAGATATAAAGCAATTGAGGATGAAGGTTCAGTGGAGTGGAGACGATAGGGATTGTACTTGGAAAACCAAGGACTATATTAGGGTTTTTATCCTAAGTTATTGTTGTAGTTGTTTGTACTTTATTGTATCTTTTTAGTGTACTCAACAGTTGTAGTGTAGTCACTTTCCTTATACCTATTTGTTGATCTTTTGGTTGTGTGTGATTAATTTTAGGGGATGAAATTTCCTATAAGGAGGTGAGGATGTAACGACCCATAATTTACTCACTTTTTATTTGAATATTTGATATATTTTTAAATATTTAAATAGTGGATTTTATAACTCAAATAGACCTCTTCTTAGTAATAACTAATAACGGTAAAGTTGTTTTAAAATTATGTTTACAAAAATAAGTAGTCTGGAGAAAAATCGAAAATGTGACCGAAAATCATTTTTTGGATTTTCGACTTTTCATCGACCAAAAGTTGTCGGAATGAGTTATGTACAATAGTGTACATGTGTACACATTTATACAAATAAAGTATGCTTTTGTTAATGATGTGACTGGATTAAATTTAGTTTAAAAGTACACTTAATTTAATAAAGTGGAAATTTGACTTTTCTTTTTGGAATCTAAAATATATAAAAGCACATAAACCAAAACAAAATACATTAGCAAAAAGGAGAAGTGATGGTGGAGTGTTACTTGACTCTTGCATGTGGAATGAAGAAGGGAAGGAGGTGATGTGGCAAGTTTTTGGTGGAGGGCAGTTGATATTTTGATGAAAGGTTATTTGGTAATTTTCTCATTTTCATTTTCTATAAAAAAAAACTCTACCTTTTCGCTTTTCCATTTACTTCATTCTCTTAATTTTCCAATTCTGGTCTTCTTTTTTTTCGAACTTTTCTTACTTCCTTCCATGGCTTCTCAAAGGTTTTTAATTTAAAAATTCCTTCTTTTCTCTTTAAAACACTTAAACTAGTCCTTAAATCACCTCTACTCTTCTCTATCATCACTAATCCAACCAAATCAATACCCAAGGCCTCATTTCCTTCCATAGCCGAGCATAACACTCCGTTGGCCAAAAATAAAAGTCCTCCCATAGGTCTTAAAGTCGAGTTTTTGAAAAATGAAGCTAGGCACATTTGACAGTTGAATAGTGTGGTGGTTTGTTTAAAGTTTGTGCTTGTATAAGTGAGAAACGCTCCCTTTAAAAATCAAGTTTTACACTATAATTTGTTGTTGTAATCATTGTTAATTACTTGTGTTGTTAAGTATTTGTAATGATTGTTGTTTGGTTCTCCCACTTGAAAGCGGATAACACATAGGTTGTTTGCAAGGGACTTAAATTGAAGTCAAAATGTTCATAGCGAAAAGGTCGCTACAACACACTTTAAAGTGCATAATAAAGGTTTTACAAAGGACTTTAGTAGGGAGACCCTAAAGGGTTTCTCACTTATAATGATTCACATTCATGTTTATGTTATTTATAAAAATGAATGTATATGACATGTAGCTTGTTTCCATGAAAGTGTCGTTATAGCGACTATCTCTATACCATCACTTTGAAATATCATCACTTTAAAACCTTTTTTGTGTGATTTCATGCTTGGTTTTACAAAGAAAATATTTGGTTATGTTTTGGCACTTTTAAAATGTTGTCCGAACCAAGATTTGAAGTACTTTTGATTTACAAAACAAGTTTTGAAGTTATGGTCCATATAGCAATAGTCCCTATGGATGCAGTTCGGAGATATTTGGTATCTTAAAGTAAACAGTTATTTTGATATATTAATAATAAATTATTTTAACTGATTATTTTAATAATGATGTTTTAGTTGATTAATCATTTTAATAATGATGTTTAAGTTAATTAATCATTCTAATAATGAAGTCTAAAGTTAATTAATCATTTTACTCATGATGTTTAAAATTAAATAATCATTTTAAATAATGATATTTAAGGATAATTAATCATTTTAATAATGATGTTTAAAGTTAACTAATCATTTTAATAATATGTTTTGAAGGTAATTAATCACTTTACTAATGACATTTAAAGTTAATTAATCACTTTAATCAAGTTGTTTATAGTTAATATTTATGATGTGAAAACCAAATAGAAATTTGGTTTTTCGAAGTTTAAAAGTTTGATTCGGTTATGGAAAGGATAAGAAATTTAATTTCCTTAAACGATATCGCTTATATGGAAAGGATTTAGTCATATTCTTAGCACTAAATGTCACGGTATGGAAATTTGTTTCTATCTCGAAGGATAAAAATGTCATCAAGGTAAGGCTTAGAGATAACACTACCTTAACTGGCCAGGCTTCATTTTTAACCAAGGGATAGTACAAGTTTGAAATCGACGAGTGGTGATAAGGATAAGAAATTTAATTTCCATATACGATTATTTTGATTATTTCTGATAGTTGATTTATTGACTATCAATTCCGCTATTTTTTTTGTTTTGTCAATCTAAGACGATTTGTTGCTCATTTTGAGCGTTGATATCCTTTGTCAAAAATGACTAAAACCAAAGAGCAAATGGAAGCCAAGCTATATGGGGTTGCTCATATTAGGGTATCTTCACATCTACTCTAGATTGGATTCGGTGGTATGTGCACGGAGATGTGAAATACTCGGATTCTCAGTAAAGTTGGCAGGGTCTGACTTGGATGTGTCCGAGAGCCATCGTAGTTCTCAAGTATATTTTCTAAAGGTATACTTTCGGTAAGGAGGGTGCACCCTCCTAGTCATTATTGGAAATTTTCCCTTTCCTTATTTTTGATTCAAACCTCTGAATTAATTCTTTCTAGATTGCATTGAGAAATGTCTTGCACACTTCGTGATGTTTAATTATTTGTGTCCACTCTTTATGCTTGGATATTGTTTTTGTAAGAGGAAACCCGTTCCGTGTTTTGCGATGTGGTCTCACATGTTGTTTTTGTGTTCCATTTTTATTTGGAGTCTACTCATACCAGACTTATTATCTGACCCAAGTTGTTTATTTTCCCTAAATTCTCGAGCACTCATCTATATTTGAGTAATTCAGGAGTTACAGGTTTCTCAGGGTATTTTTGAAGACGATGGGAAAGCAGGAGGCTCCTTATCTATCTAGCTATCTATTTTCATTGTTTGTTAGTTTATGTATGTATATGTTATATAAGCAAGTTTAAACGCATGTTGTTATAAACTACCTAGGCCGATGGTAGAACTTTTGTTGTAACTCTGATAACTCCATGTTGAGGAGTAACCTTATGTACTATTTTATTGTTATATTATATTTAACCATTCCATTGTGAGATTTATGTTCTATTCTTTTATTTTCCCCCATGATGTCTCGCCCTTTGGATGCTTGGGTAATGACACACGAACAACATGGATGTATTAAGTGTCACTCCCAGGAGTCAGAAAGGTGGGTCGTCACATTTATCATGCATACACACACAGATATATATATATATGTGTGTGTGTGTGTGTAACACATTAATCCGTGCAAGGTATAACATGCCCGTGTATAAATGCTAGGATTTACATCGCAGCAGACACGTTTGCTCATCCAATATGCAAGTATATATTGTCCAAATATATGTACACATATATACACTATTATTTATAATAGTATTATAAATATATACATATACATATATATATTAATTTTTGTTTAAATAAATTTGAACAAGTATATAGTATATTTATATATAAGTTTATATATTTGCGTATAAAATCATATATATATATATATATAGTCCGCCTTAGTGGCGCAGTGGTTAGGGGTTCTCGCTACTTGGTAATAGGTCCCGAGTTCGAGCCCTGGCCTGCGCACCTTTGCCCCAAGTAAATCTCACCCGGTATTGCGGACTGTCCAAGGGGGACTGCGATAAGCTGTACAAGCTTGCGGTTGCGGACTGGGTGGCCCATACCTTCCTAAGATGAGCGGTGTCCGTTAGTCTTCGGTGACCGTTCATTATATATATATATATATATATAATGTTAATATTACATACATATTATTATAATAGATTTATTTAAATATAAATATTGAATTAATTTTTTTAAACAAAGAGTAATACATACATATATATATATATCTATGTATGTATATACAAATATATATATATATATATATATAATTTATAACTATACACACATACACACAAATATATGTATTAATAAAATACTTAAAATAATTTTTTATTTCAAAATATAAAAGTTCAGGTCTTGCGCACTATAGCTCAAAAAATATTTTTTTAATTTTAAAATACATTTAATTAAATATCCATTCAAAAAATTAATAAAAAATTAATAAAAAATTAATTTCGAAGCTATATTTCAAAATTTAAATTTCTAAAAAATACCGAATGATAATTTATGCTTTGTAAATTTTTTCCATAATTTTTCCGGCCTAAAATATTTTTAAAATGATTTTCCTTTTTTCAGCCGAAAATAAATATTTAATTTAAAAATAAAAATGTTTTTTATTTTTATCGAGAGCTTCTTTTATGTTAATATTATTTTATAAAATATAAATTTCATAATATATAGAATTAATATAATTTATTTATGTAATAATTTGATTTAAAAAATACCAAATAATAATAATATTAATAGAAAATATTTTACCACTGTCAAAAATTATAATAGCTTTAATTATTTACATATAAAATTATTTGACTATTTTTTTATTAAAGTATGATGTTGTAATTAATTATAAACTATATATATGTAATTAAATAATATTTATTTATTTAATAAAATATAAAATTTATATTTTTTATTCAGAGTTGTACTGACTTAATGTATGTTTGATAAAATAATTTTTTTATTTTAAATATATATATATTTATACTTGCATACAACTAAACAACTTTGTAACAACATTACTTGCATATTAGAAACGTCACATAACTAACAATATATATAATATATACATATGTAGTAAAACATTATATTTGAGAATCAACTACTATATTTTGATTAGAAATGTACCTTAATCTCAATGCCTTGAAGTACACCTTGAAAAGTTGATTTTTGCTCCTTGAAACTGTTTCTGATTCAACGGATAGCTAGTCTTTGAACCGTTGACCACCAGCTATCGGATAACGACTGAATTAACTTGATTTCAACTTGATGAGATGGAGAGAGAATGGTAGGGACTTCGGTCAGTAAGTACAGAGGAGGAGGCACCAAAAGATCTAAATCTAATTAGGTTAGAGTTGCTTATATAGTGGATGGAAAGGAGAGAAGTGTGGATCTCATCTCATACTAATCCTCCTTTAATCTGAGCCATCCAAAATCAAGTCCTTTCTAAGCTGATTCCAGCTACTTATACCTATGTTTGCTATCGAAAATATCAAGCCCTATGATGGACCTTAAACCCATGTAAGCTTAAAAAAAATTATACAATTAAATCTAATTTTATCGCTTATCGATATATATATATATCGATTGATATATTTATAACTATTATAAATATATATAATAAATATTTATTCATGAAATCAAATCAAATTTTATAATAAATATTTCATAAATATTAATTAATTTATATTAATTAATCTGTTTAGTCAAAGAAGAATTCATCATTTCGGTTGTGTGACTCGTAATGGGTGAATTCGACGGCGATTAATATCGAACTATTGGAATATTAACGTTTACACGTCAATTAATAGATGATGTGGCATATTGGCCAAACGTATCGCTTACTTGGTTTTGGTAAAATGTAATTTTACTTTATTAAGCATTACCCGGTTTATGACTTTTATTTACACCATTCTCTTCGTCAAAACTATATCACTTTGAACTTATGGAATATGGTAATGGTCAAGATTCCAATATTGTTTATATTCAACTCTATAGTCCAAACACAAAGTCCTTGGTTCAATAATAACAATAATTATTAACAGAAATGCTCTAGCCATATACTTTGACTTTAAGTTGACTTGAGTTGACCGTGATACTAACCCCATATATCTGAGGAGACGAATCCTCTTTTGAATATTTCTTTATCTCCAATACTACCACTCGACCCAACTATAATCACTCAATGGACGCCATGCCATAGTTTTACTATAATCAAAGCGGGGCTTTCATGTTGAAGATCGAAAGTATTCTCAAGTCGAAAGAAATGTGTAAATTAGTCACATCGATATTTTCTATTTGACCTTAGTTATATTAACCAACAAAAAACTATCGAGTGGGTCATTCCATAGTTATCCAATAACTATCAATACAAAACCCCTTGGTGCCCCCAACAGCCATGGGTAATACACTGTCCAACATTTGGAGAGCATTACGTAATCTAGTCTCAATGGATGTATCGATATCTAGTCTCGATACATCATGACTAGGAATATTTAAAATGGTATATTTATTTTCATTGTGATAAATTACTCACGGTTATAACACTTTGTAACTACTATCACAAAACATACCATTTATGGATTTTTTATTAAATATACTTTTAATTAAATAAATTAATTAATATAATACACTATATCAAGTATATAATAGAAAGAAAACACCTTTTATTTTGAACAACATTGGTTATCGAGTTAGATATATGTAACAAATTGCATAATTGCCCCTAGGGAATACTCTTAACTTTATCAGCAACCATCCGCAATTTTGAAACAATCAGACACAAATATGTTTGTTTCTATTCAGCAATCCACATCATATGTGTTTATTCCCTTGCAAATATATTTTTTATGAACTAAACATGAGTTTATTTTTTATTTATATTATGAATATAGCACTATTAGGTAGAAATTTGGGCTCTATATAAATTCAAGTGTTCAAGTTAAAGAAACTCTATAATTGATTATCCAATTCAATTGCCTTTGATCATACATGCAAAGTCAAGAAATAAGAGTCGTATATATTACAGGGAATATATCAAGTTTATTGAATCCAAACATGCAAATTGTCCAAAGCACAAGTCCTCGATTACAAAGTTTGGTTTTTAATTTGACCTAATGGCCAAAGAAACCTTAAGTCCAAGCTCTTTCTTATACATTTGTGAAAAACTAAAAATGAGGAAGATAAAGATATAGTATTTAGCCCCTTTTAGGATAGGGGTGCATGTCTATTTATAGAGGACTTAAGACGTTAGATGCTTGACATGTGGCACCTTATAAAAGATAGACGGTATCGATCTGCTGGCGTGGAACACATTCGAAATGGCATGTGGTACATCTTCTTTTTCTAGTTGAGAAGTTATGGTGTTGATGATCTAATCACATCTTTCCATGTAGCTAGTGGAATACCGTTAATATATATATTAGTTAACATGCGACAGCACAAAACTATCACCATTCAATGACTTAATTGATCAGCATGCGGTAGATTTGCATTATAACCTTTCGGTAGCTTTCTTTATTAGCATGCGATAGATTTGAGTTATTTTTCTTTGGTATTTTACTTTACCATCATGCGACGGCCTTCTTTGACTCAACTTCCGATGGCTCTTATAATCATCATGGGATAGCCTATATGGATCATCTTTCGATGGCTTTTAGACTCATCGTGCGTAAGCCCTCAAGAATCATTCTATGATGGCTCTCGTAGTTGCCATGCTACAACTTGTATAAGTCTTCTTCGATTGTCTTCATATTCAACATTCGATAGCTCTCTAGAATCATCCTTCGATAGCTCTTATAGTCACCATGCGATAGCTTGTATAAGTCATCCTTCGATAGCCTTTATATTTATAATTCTATAGCTCTCAATAATCATTCTTTGATGCTCTTATAGTCTCCATGTCACATCTTGTCTAAGTCATCCTTTGATGCCCTTCATATTTATAATTCAATAGTTCTCAAGAATCATTCTTTGATTGCTCTCATAGTCATCATAAGACAACTTGTATAAGTCATCCTTCAACATCCATCATATTCTTCATTTGATAGCTCTTAAGAATCATTCTTCGATGGCTCTCATTATCACCATGCGACAGCTCCAATTCCACCAATCTTCGATAGCTAGCTTGGTCAGCTTGCGATAGCTTTAAGGCCATCTACCTTTAATAGCTAGCTTGGTCAACTTGTGATGTCTTTAAGGCCATCAACCATTGATAGCTAGCTTTGTCAAGTTATGATAGCTTTAAGGCCACCAACCTTTGATGGCTCTTTATTAGCAATTTATAATGATTCGCCTTCTACCTATGATAGTTAGTACATATTAGGTATAATATTTGCCCCTCTTTTACAGTTTTGTTTTATAATTTTGTATAAATGTCTTTTCATATTCTTAGATCAGTTCCCGTTTATATTCTTTACTTACGATCTAGAGGCCATTCTATTTCCCTCTTTTTACTATAAATGTCCCCTTCTTCCTTTTCTCTTTTACCAATCTTTCTAAAAATTAAAGTCGATTCATACTCATTTCACTTTATCGATAAACTTTGATTCTCCAAAAAAATTCCATTTGGTAATGAAATGTTTGCCGCTAATACACCTACTATTGATTTTGCATTTGTTATTCAATTTAATTTGGCAACTATTTTTTTTTTAAATTTATATGAGATTTATGTTGTTAACTCTAATGTCGATTGCTTTCCTTAGATTTCTTCCTAAATCATTATTTTGATCTTACTTTATTTGCTTAGGTTATCGTTATTTAATGGTGGGTTTTGGATTTTGTAGCCTCAATGCTTGTTTATGATAATTCTAGTCCATCAACGCATGAGGGGTCATTATGCAATAGCTTGTCTTTCAATGAGCCAACGTTCGAAGGCTACCATAAACTTTATATATGATAACCAAACACTCATCACGCGAAAACTCATGTTTCAATGGGTCATTATATGATGGCTCATCTTTCGATGAGTCAACACTCGAAAGCCTTTACCTACTTCCAATATTCATCTTGCGACAGTTCATCTTTTGATGGGTCATAATGTAATGGCTCATCTTTTGATGAGTCAATGCTCAAAAGCCTTTATATACTTTCAATATTCACCTTGTGACAGTTCATCTTTCAATGGGCCAATGTTCGAAGGTTACTATAAATTGTATATGTGATAGCCTAGCACTCATCACGCAAAGGCTTGATATTTGAAAGCTGACTAATTCATTACATGATGGCTCATTGCTCGGAAGTTAGTCTTTAGAAGTAGTTTAAAATATACTACTAGTTTATTTTCGATCATTACCTTTTTGCATATAGAATTGGTATAATTTTTTTTAATATAATGATTATAGGATTGACAACAAAATATTTTCAATATAAAAAATATTAAAAAAGGTGTATACGTATATGCCTATATTTGTATAACATAATAATAGGACTCTACTAATCATGCATATTAAATGGTTTTCCTAAATGTATATACACTACATCAGCTCTTAAGATGTGAAATAATCTTGATTTTGAAAATACGCCAAAGTATCAACTATTTTATGTTCCTCGCTTTTTTGAGTGATATTACTTCTTGGAATTTTCCATTTTTATGGAGCAGGAAGTTTATAATTTAAAATGTTCATGCTTTATTATTGAAGTTTGGTCTCTTACGATTAAAGTTCTATTATCGCTAAATGTCGTCATAGATATTATGGCGGGAAGCAAGAAGAAAGTTCTCAAAGGGTGGTCTAAATCCCCTAAGCTCAAAAATCCTCTAGAATAAAAGCTTTACACTTCTCGTCAGTCCTATTTCATAGAATAAGAAGATATTGATTCCGTTTTATGACATTTTGGCATATCAAAAGTCAAAACTGGGGTTCCAAATCTGGATGACATAGTGGATGCCCCTCCAGAAAGGTTTTTTGCTTTCACTCCCATTCATATCTTCCACTCTTGCTACCTACCTTTTAACCCCGTCGTATCCAACATTTTATCTTTTCCCAAAATCGTTCCTATCCAATTGAACCTAACTCCTACAGCTATATCAATTCTCTTTTCATATTGTTTAAAGAGATTGAATTCCATTTTATGTTCTTTGGTTACTTTACAAAAGATGAAGGGCCAATTAGAAGGCGTTATTTACTACATCTGCTCTATTGGTGCTGGAGTAATTTCTGACTTTGTTAACAAACCAGAGGACTGGAGGCAACAATTCTTTTTCATGAGATGGTTTTCCTCAGAAATCACTAGAAGATTTTATGTTCCTAGTAAGTTTTTTTCCATTAACTATTTTCATCAATTTATTATTTATACCAAGTTTACTGATTTTTACTAAGTCATTCTTGGTTAACATTATGAGTTATCGACTCGATGGACATTGATCCTAAGATTCTGGCCAAGATCAACTGATTCAGGGATGTTATCGAGTTTTCCGAGAGTCGCTTGAGACATTTTATTAAAGAAAAACTAAAGATGCGCTCCTTAATTTAGCCACCTCAATCAGTTTTAGGCGAGCCCCCGATAATGAAGAAGAAAAGATTTGGTCTAACAACCAATGTTGTTGGAAAGCTTGACATTTTTACCGTAAACTCACTACAATCCTAGATATTCCCGAGGATTCACCCATTTCCCTATTTTTCTACATCTAAGAAGATAATATTTTTTGCTTAACACTTATGACATAACAGACGTGTAACTGGTTAGTGCTGCCCCTTTATCGTCAGGCAATGATCCTTTCGATCTGGCTGCTTCTTCAAAGGCTATAGGGAAGTCACCACTCTCTAAAGCTACCTCGTCCTCTCTTATCTCTACCGCGGAAGATATCTTGGCGTTAGACAAGGAAAAGAAGCATAAAAGTTATAGCGATGTGACTACTTCCTCTGAGCCACCCTTTATAAAGCCTAAGGAGATCGACCCTGCTACGTCTTTTCCTTTAGCCCTTACATCTAGCACCGACGCTACTATAGTCACTCTTCTAGTTTAAAGCCCGTTTGTCGATGTTACCGGCTCTCCTTTTCATGACTTTATGGCTTTCCTTCAGTAAGCTTTGGGGCTTAACTCCTTTTCTTTCGAGGACGTTCCTTCTCCTCTTTCCAAGGCAGAAATTTCTTATGCTTCAAGTTTTGAGGAGTTACGAACGCGCATTTTCCGCTTTCCTACCACCATTTCGCCAAACTCCTTGGAAACTTCTTCTTCACTCTTGAAGGAAACTCTCACTTAACTTTTGCATCATCTCATCTTGATATGGTTTCTCTCCTTCTTTTTACTTTGGCGAGTTATGAGTTTAAATTATTCCAATACTAATTCTATGTCATAACTCCACTCAAATTGGAAGGCGCTTATTTAATTTCCAACAATCATCATTTCTTTCCTCTCAGAATATGTCTTTACTACGAGAATTAAACTCTTTGCTTTTTGAGAAGGTATTTACTTTTGAGGCTCAACTTCGTTGCCTCCAATCCGACGGTGAGGCACTATCTACCGAAAAGACTACAGCTATGACCGTCTTAGACTTGGGAAAGAAAAGATCCCAAAAATTAGAGGATAAGGTGAAAGTTTTGGAGGACACACTCGTGCAGACTTAGCTGGAATTTCTGATCTTAAAGTGACCTTAGCTCGGGTCCACATTTTGGAAAAAAGAGTTAGACAAGAAAGACCTTTCCATTGGTAAACTGAAGTTATCTCTATATGCAGTCAAGTCCAAATTTTCTTCCTTCTTGAATGATGTCCCTCCTCGGTGGAAAGACCAGCGTTTCAAGGTTGTCCTATTCACTTCTCATCAGGGTAACATTTACCGATTCCCGGACATGGACTTCCTTTCATATCGCGCTACGAGAATAGATTATAAAAGAAATTTCGATATTCTCTTAGACTGCATCCCATGGGATTAATCTAAGTTAGAGGACGGGGCTTCTATCAACCCTGCTAAATTTCTAGCCCTTGACGATCTTGAGGGAAGGTAGGGGGAATGTCGACGATGTGATGGCCAGAAATTCAGCGTCTCTGATGGACGAGGTTGCGAGGACGACAGAGATTTCAGGATTTGGTTGGAAGTGCAATTGTGTTCCAGGTTTCATCTTTGAGCTCAATTTTGTTTCGAGGAGATAGTAGTGATTCTGGCGATCTGGGGTTGGTACGTGAGGCTTTGTCGATTTGCTCGGTGACGTGAGGATGACCAGAGTCGATCATCGACGGTGGGCATGTGCACCGTGCACATACTTCTTTGGTCTGAGAATTTTGAAAGCAGGGTTGTTTGCGTGATGATCTCGAGTGGTTATAGGTTTTTGCTCGAAGTAAACTAGGGGAGGCTCGGGTAGAATTTTTGTTCAGAGGTCAAACCTATACCAGTTTAACAGTTTTAAAATTTAGTTTTAAATGAAATCAAAGTTTAAACTGAGTCTAAATAAAAAGTTTAAAAATATAATTCCAGTCGTTGAATCTGAGTTTAGATATATATAAAGTTTTAAAATTTAAACTTGTTTAAAATAACTTTAAAGTACTTAAAAGGGAAAAGGATTGAATTTAAATGGAAATTGCAATTTGTAAAGAAGCATGTAAAATAAAAGTTAAATCAAATTCGAAACCTGGGATTTAAATCTAAATTTTGGAATTTCAGATTTTGGGATAAAAAGAAGTTCTATAAATTTATGTGTTAAATAAGTTAAATTATGAAGGTCTACTTTAACATGTAAATGTAAGGAGAATTTGATTTAAACTTTTAATTTCCTTTACCATAAAGTGTTACTTAACATGTAAATTTAAGAGTTTTCAAAATTCGGATTAAACTTTATTTAAGATAAATTGATATTTAAGATAAATTGGTATTCATTTTAAGTTTGAAATTTAAAATGAAACTTAAGAAGTAAAGAAAAGAAAATAATATTTTCAAACATATTGTAAGTGAAAATTTAATCAATAATGAGAAATGAGTTTTCTTTAAGTAATAAAGATTAAGGATTAAATTCATTAACCATTAAGATAATTAGAGTGATAATTGATAATTTGTATTGATTAAATTAGTAATTATAAGTTTAAATGTATTAATTAAAGTTTAAATAATGAATTAAGTAATTAATATGTAAGTAAGAATCATAGATTAGACTTTGATTTATTAATGAATGGTTAATTGAACTTATAATTAATAATGAAAATGTAAGTTAATTGCTTTAGTATAGTAGTTAAAGAATTGTTATTCGCTAATGAAGGCCATTAACCAAGATTTTTAAAATAATTGATTAATGTGATTAAATTTAACAATTAATTAATCATGATTGGATAACTAATTCATAAGTAATTGATTTAAAGTGGGAATAAATTGAATTGATTAGGATTAAACAATTAATTAATCCTGCTTATAAATGATTATCGAATGTTTGACCTTTGTTATGAATTGTTTGATATCCCTGATATATGATGCTTTGTAATATATCCTGATTTGTTTGTGGTCTGTAATGTAGTTAATTATCTGTGATGTAAATTATATATCTGTGATCTGTGAATGAACGATGAGCATTATAGTTTATACTGCTTATCAACTATATTTCTGTATTTTGATCTGTAATGACTGATGATGTTGCACTACTGTGTGAAACCCCTGGACTACACCTTTACACACACAAATATGGATTTCACGTGGAAATTGGTTAAGTCACAGATGATTTAAATTTGATGTTTTTGAAATTGAAATTTTAATTTCAATTGATTTTGAAATTGGAAATTTGGGTTTAAAGTGAAAAGCTTTTGAAATGGAATTTCAAAGATAAAACTTATTTTCGAATAACTTGATTAAGTTTTGAAATTTAAATAATTTGATTTAATTCAAGTTTGAAATTGAATTCTATGATTCGAAACTAGGGATTTAAGATGCTGTACAAGTTATATGAATTTAAACCATTTTAAAATTATAATTTTGGGAATTTGAATTTAACCCAAGGATTTCAACTTGTATAAATGAATCAGATTTTCCAAAATGAAACTGTTTGTTTTAAAAGAATAAAATCTTTCAGATAAGAAATGAAATTCCAGTTTAATTAAAGGAATTTCAAGATTGAAATGAAAAAATGGTTTGTCCAAGTTATGAATGAATTCTTTTTGAAAGCTATGAATTGAATTTGTTTGTTTTTAACAGATTTAAAATGGTGGTTTATTTAAACCATTTGAAATGGAATTTTTTTGAAAGCTATGAGTTAAATCTTTGATTTAAAGATTTAACGAGTTAATCAAATTGAAATGGAAATTGATTTGGAAAATCTATGAATGAATCTTTTGTTTAAAAGATTAAAAATGTGGAAATTGTTTAAACCGTTGAAGGTTGTTAAAATGAATCTTTTTGTTTAAAGATTGAAAATGGTAATTTGTTAAACCATTTGAATGGGTAATAAGTTGTGACTTAATTGAAATCCCAATATCCATATGTTTTAAAGTATTACGCTCACTATTCGGTTCAGCCGGGAGAGGACCTTTGTGTCACATATCCCATTCCGAATAAGTGATATGTCGTATATGGATCGCATTTGAAGACCGGTGTTGAAGACCGGGTGTTTGCGAAAACGATAGGATAACCTATCGATTGTCTCTACATCGAGTAGCGCCCGGTATAGAGATCCCCTAAGTGATGGGAAATCCGATCGGGATTGTGAATACCCGGGTTTGCAAGGGCTTCTTCGAAAGTGCCTTCGGTTCTGTTCGAACCCGGAACAGACTTGTATGGTTACATGTCTGACATTACACTTTGAGATATAAAGCTGATCTCTTTCAAATACATTTCTTTTGGTGGCGGAGAATTTATTCTCTTAGCTTAACACCCTTCTCTGAGACGTACGAGCTCAGAGGTTATGTAGTTGAAGGTTATCAGCGATATACTCCCAATTGGGTAATGTGGCATGTTGAGTGTTGTTGTGTGATGATCATTGTTTGATCATTTGTGATATGATCATTTGTTTGATCATTTATCTTTGTGATCATTACTTTGATCATCTGTTGACCCAAAGCATGGCTTTGTGACAAAGCGTAGCTTTGTGGACGAGACCTCTTCGGACCTCACAACCCGGAAATGGTCGAAACAGGAATATGCGGTAAGGTTATAAGGGTCGCACCCTTTAGGGTATGTCATTTCCTTCTGGAAAAGGGTGGTATCAGGTATGGAGACCTGGTATTTAACCTATGTGGATACTCCGATCTCATTTATTGTGATTGTGTGTTTGATCGAGGTGCCTCGGATAAAGGTCCCAAAGGACCGGGGGATGGCATATTCGTGAGTTACCTGGTACAGGGGTAACCCGGCCTTGTGTTGGCAGAGAGCAGTTTGTCTCTCGGGACGTCCAGCCAGAGGCGATCCCATTCGGCAGGAGGAAAGGAAGTTCCTTAGCCTGACCATTTGTTGGAAATCCATTTCCCAATACGGAACTTGTACGGTTTTAGTTGTAGAACCTGCCATCTACTTATGGTGGCGCCCCACTGTTTGGATGGTAGCTATAGTAGGCATAGTTCGAAATGTCTATGTTGGCTAAGATTTATATTCTACTTTCAAAATGTTTTCCACTATGCACTAATAATAATAACCAATGATTTTGCATAGTAAGCATCTTTGACTATCATAAGGAGAAATCTCCTCCGATTCTGCATTTTCATTGTGTGTGTGTGCGGGAGGCCTTATGGTAGTTTCATTTTCCAAAAGCATTACGAATTGACTTTAAAATTCTCTGCTATTTGTTTTTAAAGATAAACTGTTTTTGTTGCTCACACCAGTCCCACGACTGACTCGGAGTTTATTGTTCCTTTCCTAAACTCTGGGTGCTCATAATTTTCCACACGAGCAGTCTAGAGTTGGATTTTTCAGATATTCAGGTTGAGTAGATTATCTGGAGCTAGTCAGTCCTTGGACGACTGACCTTGCTTTCCGCTAGCTATGGATTGGAGCATTCGATTGGAGATATTCTATCCGCTGCTGGTGTTATCTATTTTCTTTCCACTGCTATTTCTTGTATCTCTGATATTGTTGTATCATATTGTTATCATTGTTGTATATCATACTGGATATTGTATTCATTGGATTTTATATGATATCATCTATTCTTTTTCTTCCGCTGTGTTGTTGTACTTAATGGTGTTATAAGCTCCGGAGAACCAGATTCGACGTTTGAATCTACGGCATTTTGAGTACAAGTGACGTACGGATGCCGATTTTCGAAGGCCGAGTTTTTGGGTCTTCACATTTGGTATCAGAGCTAAGGTTGAACTTTAGCTCAGGAGTATAACACGTTAAGTAACTCATTAGAGATTGGGTGAAGTATCCCTAGAATGAGTTATTCTCAGATATCTGTCTGTATGCCTTAGTAAAATTCTCTTGCTATTCACTGATAGTGAGTGTGAGTGCAAGAAGAGGATGAGATAGGGGATAGGGGAATACGACTGTAATGGTCAATATCCTGTAACAATAAGAAAATAACCTTTTCTCTATCAATCTCTTTTGTTCAACATTTCTTCTCAATTCTTCGACAGTTTCTGGTGGATCCAGAAAAGAAGATTCGATATATTTGTATGGGACATAAACTCCGGATGACCAAAATTGTTTGTTGGATGTATTGGTTGCCTTGGTTGCTTTGATTGCTATAGTTGATAGGTATATTTTGGTTTTTAAACTAAAATTCTGAAATTGTATCCATATCTATTCTTTAGGTCCGGATATATTCTACGAATGGTTAGTTATTCCTTCAAACTGACCGATGCCATTGTATATTTCATAGATCTGGATAACCCGAGTATCTTGTGAAGTGTTAAACAGATTCGTTCTCATATCTATTATTGATATTCTAATTTGGTGAGCCAAATGCAGAATAGTTGTTCAGTTGATTCGATGAAACATTCTTACTCTATCCTTGTGTCTCCTTGGTAATTTCGAGGACGAAATTCTTTTAAGGGGGGAAGTCTGTAACGACCCCGGATTTTAATTAAATTTAAATTGATAATTAATTGAATTTTTGAAGACAATTTGTGAAATTAATTGTAAAGTGATGCGAGTTTCCCCGAATTAAAATAAATTTTGTATAAATTATTTAAAAGTTAAAAATATATATGTGTTTGAGCATATATGAGTAAATTTGAAATTATAAATATATGTATATATATTTGGCTTGAATTTAAATCTTGTATAAATGGTTTAAAAGATAAGTATATATATATACAAATACAAGACAAGTATTAAAGTTGGAAAGAAAAAAAAATAAAGTAAATACATTGGCCATAATCCTAACAACATATTAACTATGGGAATTCATTTTTGTTTCAAAATAATAAGACAAAATAAAGGATAAGAAAAGGAACAAAAAAATACCAAGGATAAAATATATTCAAGTATGTAACAATATAAAGCAAAAGAAGACAGCAAGAAAAATAATAAAACTCGTGTATACTGCAAAGTGATAAGGCCAAAGCAAAACAAATCTATATTTGAAGCCTGCAAAAGAAGATAGTGAAGTACACTATACAAAATCACTTCAGCCTCCATACAAATGAAACCAGACTACAAGCAGAAATGTAGATAAGTATGCAAACATGAAAACAAGCCACCAATTATCTTCATACCATGTTCAGCCGAAATGGAAAATATATATTAAAGAAATAGTATTGTAAAGATGATAAGGTACCAACGTAATTAATATAGCCACCACAAATAATATATCAGCCACCATTCCAATAAAATATCCCTGCTCATCTCTGTACAAAGTTTATACCATGTCTACTTCATTTCTTATGTATATTATCTTCATCATCACTTCGTTCCTTCAAAGCTAAGAAAAAAAACTGAAGCTTACCATCTTTAAAACTTAAACAACAGAAAAATCAAATCAAACCCAGAGAATCAAAGAAGAGTTTTAGCTAGCAAACTCAAGCCTGGTTCAACATAAGGGCAGCCCTGTTCTTCTTTTGAAAACAAGGTGAGTAACAATTTTTTTTAAAATATAACTTAAGTTAATATGGAGCATGTTTTCTCTGTGATAATACGTATTTTATATATATGTGATTGTGCAAATCTGTGTATATCTGTACCTTTTATACTTTGTTTGCCTGTTGTTTTTTTTTAGTAGATATGTAAACAAACCTTCCTCTCTAGATCTAACAATTGTTTGAACTTAGGATGTAAACAAAAGTTGGTTGTTTGGTTATGATCTAAGTGTTAAAAATTTATTAAATTTAAAACAACATATAATTGCCTCTGGTAAATCAAGAAACTAAGTATAACTCTAAATATGTTTAAAACAAATTTCTTGTTTTAAGAATTCAGGTGTACAAAGTGAAACTACATACAAAAACATGATTTGTAAAACAAGATTTATAATTTTTAGAGATAGGAACAGAGAGCAGTTTTGGTTCGTCTATTTTAGGCTTTTTGAGTCGCCGTGGGTGATCGCGTCGACTGGAGGAGTCGAGTTTCCTCCTGGAGGTGGAGGAGTGATGGGTGGAGCTCGGAAAAGTGGAGTGGAGGTGGTCAGACGACGGTGGTGGTGGCGGCGTACGTTTTAAAATTTTAAACCTAATTTTTTATGAGGCTGAGTTTTTGTTTCGTTCACCCTCTCCGTGCGATCGAGTGTTACGCGATCTTGAGGGAAGGTAGGGGGAATGTCGACGATGTGATGGCCAGAAATTCAGCGTCTCTGATGGACGAGGTTGCGAGGATGACAAAGATTCCAGGATTTGGTTGGAAGTGCAATTGTGTTCCAGGTTTCATCTTTGAGCTCGATTTTGTTTCGAGGAGATAGTAGTGATTCTGGCAATCTGGGGTTGGTACGTGAGGCTTTGTCGATTTGCTCGGTGACGTGAGGATGACCGGAGTCGATCATCGACGGTGGGCATGTGCACCGTGCACATACTTCTTTGGTTTGAGAATTTTGAAAGCAGGGTTGTTTGCGTGATGATCTCGAGTGGTTACAGGTTTTTGCTCGAAGTAAACTAGGGGAGGCTTGGGTAGAATTTTTGTTCAGAGGTCAAACCTGTACCAGTTTAACAGTTTTAAAATTTAGTTTAAAATGAAATCAAAGTTTAAACTGAGTCTAAATAAAAAGTTTAAAAATATAATTCCAGTCGTTGAATCTGAGTTTAGATATATATAAAGTTTTAAAATTTAAACTTGTTTAAAATAACTTTAAAGTACTTAAAAGGGAAAAGGATTGAATTTGAATGGAAATTGCAATTTGTAAAGAAGCATGTAAAATAAAAGTTAAATCAAATTCGAAACCTGGGATTTAAATCTAAATTTTGGAATTTCAGATTTTGGGATAAAAAGAAGTTCTATAAATTTATGTGTTAAATAAGTTAAATTATGAAGGTCTACTTTAACATGTAAATGTAAGGAGAATTTGATTTAAACTTTTAATTTCCTTTACAATAAAGTGTTACTTAACATGTAAATTTAAGAGTTTTCAAAACTCGGATTAAACTTTATTTAAGATAAATTGATATTTAAGATAAATTGGTATTCATTTTAAGTTTGAAATTTAAAATGAAACTTAAGAAGTAAAGAAAAGAAAATAATATTTTCAAACATATTGTAAGTGAAAATTTAATCAATAATGAGAAATGAGTTTTCTTTAAGTAATAAAGATTAAGGATTAAATTCATTAACCATTAAGATAATTAGAGTGATAATTGATAATTTGTATTGATTAAATTAGTAATTATAAGTTTAAATGTATTAATTAAAGTTTAAATAATGAATTAAGTAATTAATATGTAAGTAAGAATCATAGATTAGACTTTGATTTATTAATGAATGGTTAATTGAACTTATAATTAATAATGAAAATGTAAGTTAATTGCTTTAGTATAGTAGTTAAAGAATTGTTATTCGCTAATGAAGGCCATTAACCAAGATTTTTTAAAATAATTGATTAATGTGATTAAATTTAACAATTAATTAATCATGATTGGATAACTAATTCATAAGTAATTGATTTAAAGTGGGAATAAATTGAATTGATTAGGATTAAACAATTAATTAATCCTGCTTATAAATGATTATCGAATGTTTGACCTTTGTTATGAATTGTTTGATATCCCTGATATATGATGCTTTGTAATATATCCTGATTTGTTTGTGGTCTGTAATGTAGTTAATTATCTGTGATGTAAATTATATATCTGTGATCTGTGAATGAACGATGAGCATTATAGTTTATACTGCTTATCAACTATATTTCTGTATTTTGATCTGTAATGACTGATGATGTTGCACTACTGTGTGAAACCCCTGGACTACACCTTTACACACACAAATATGGATTTCACGTGGAAATTGGTTAAGTCACAGATGATTTAAATTTGATGTTTTTGAAATTGAAATTTTAATTTCAATTGATTTTGAAATTGGAAATTTGGGTTTAAAGTGAAAAGCTTTTGAAATGGAATTTCAAAGATAAAACTTATTTTTGAATAACTTGATTAAGTTTTGAAATTTAAATAATTTGATTTAATTCAAGTTTGAAATTGAATTCTATGATTCGAAACTAGGGATTTAAGATGTTGTACAAGTTATATGAATTTAAACCATTTTAAAATTATAATTTTGGGAATTTGAATTTAACCCAAGGATTTCAACTCGTATAAATGAATCAGATTTTCCAAAATGAAACTGTTTGTTTTAAAAGAATAAAAGCTTTCAGATAAGAAATGAAATTCCAGTTTAATTAAAGGAATTTCAAGATTGAAATGAAAAAATGGTTTGTCCAAGTTATGAATGAATTCTTTTTGAAAGCTATGAATTGAATTTGTTTGTTTTTAACAGATTTAAAATGGTGGTTTATTTAAACCATTTGAAATGGAATTGTTTTGAAAGCTATGAGTTAAATCTTTGATTTAAAGATTTAACGAGTTAATCAAATTGAAATGGAAATTGATTTGGAAAATCTGTGAATGAATCTTTTGTTTAAAAGATTAAAAATGTGGAAATTGTTTAAACCGTTGAAGGTTGTTAAAATGAATCTTTTTGTTTAATGATTGAAAATGGTAATTTGTTAAACCATTTGAATGGGTAATAAGTTGTGACTTAATTGAAATCCCAATATCCATATGTTTTAAAGTATTACGCTCACTATTCGGTTCAGCCGGGAGAGGACCTTTGTGTCACATAACCCATTCCGAATAAGTGATACGTCGTATATGGATCGCATTTGAAGACCGGTGTTGAAGACCGGGTGTTTGCGAAAACGATAGGATAACCTATCGATTGTCTCTGCATCGAGTAGCGCCCGGTATAGAGATCCCCTAAGTGATGGGAAATCCGATCGGGATTGTGAATACCCGGGTTTGCAAGGGCTTCTTCGAAAGTGCCTTCGGTTCTGTTCGAACCCAGAACAGACTTGTATGGTTACATGTCTGACATTACACTTTGAGATATAAAGCTGATCTCTTTCAAATACATTTATGTTAGTGGCGGAGAATTTATTCTCTTAGCTTAACACCCTTCTCTGAGACGTACGAGCTCAGAGGTTATGTAGTTGAAGGTTATCAGCGATATACTCCCAATTTGGTAATGTGGCATGTTGAGTGTTGCTGTGTGATGATCATTGTTTGATCATTTGTGATATGATCATTTGTTTGATCATTTATCTTTGTGATCATTACTTTGATCATCTGTTGACCCAAAGCATGGCTTTGTGACAAAGCGTAGCTTTGTGGACGAGACCTCTTCGGACCTCACAACCCGGAAATGGTCGAAACAGGAATATGCGGCAAGGTTATAAGGGTCGCACCCTTTAGGGTATGTCATTTCCTTCTGGAAAAGGGTGGTATCAGGTATGGAGACCTGGTATTTAACCTATGTGGATACTCCGATCTCATTTATTGTGATTGTGTGTTTGATCGAGGCGCCTCGGATAAAGGTCCCAAAGGACCGGGGGATGGCATATTCGTAAGTTACCTGGTACAGGGGTAACCCGGCCTTGTGTTGGCAGAGAGCAGTTTGTCTCTCAGGACGTTCAGCCAGAGGCGATCCCATTCGGCAGGAGGAAAGGAAGTTCCTTAACCTGACCATTTGTTGGAAATCCATTTCCCAATACGGAACTTGTACGGTTTTAGTTGTAGAACCTGCCATCTACTTATGGTGGCGCCCCACTGTTTGGATGGTAGCTATAGTAGGCATAGTTCGAAATGTCTACGTTGGCTAAGATTTATATTCTACTTTCAAAATGTTTTCCACTATGCACTAATAATAATAACCAATGATTTTGCATAGTAAGCATCTTTGACTATCATAAGGAGAAATCTCCTCCGATTCTGCGTTTTCATTGTGTGTGTGTGTGCGGGAGGCCTTATGGTAGTTTCATTTTCCAAAAGCATTGCGAATTGACTTTAAAATTCTCTGCTATTTGTTTTTAAAGATAAACTGTTTTTGTTGCTCACACCAGTCCCACGACTGACTCGGAGTTTATTGTTCCTTTCCTAAACTCTGGGTGCTCATAATTTTCCACACGAGCAGTCTAGAGTTGGATTTTTCAGATATTCAGGTTGAGTAGATTATCTGGAGCTAGTCAGTCCTTGGACGACTGACCTTGCTTTCCGCTAGCTATGGATTGGAGCATTCGATTGGAGATATTCTATCCGCTGCTGGTGTTATCTATTTTCTTTCCACTGTTATTTCTTGTATCTCTGATATTGTTGTATCATATTGTTATCATTGTTGTATATCATACTGGATATTGTATTCATTGGATTTTATATGATATCATCTATTCTTTTTCTTCCGCTTTGTTGTTGTACTTAATGGTGTTATAAGCTCCGGAGAACCAGATTCGGCGTTTGAATCTACGGCATTTTGAGTACAAGTGACGTACGGATGCCGATTTTCGAAGGTCGAGTTTTTGGGTCTTCACATATCTCCTATTAGAAGACGATGATGAAGAATCGAGGAGTGATAGAGAAGATAAGTTTGATGATGATAACGATAATGACGACAATACCGGGGTAGATGGTGTCGGTGATTCTACCTAAAATAATTCGCCAAGAATGGGTGGGGATGATGACAATACTAGGGGTGATAGTGACGACAAATACCACCGGTGGATTAGCGCCTCCTGAGCCAAGCAGATTAGGTCAATCTCCTTCTGAAGCTCCTCAAGTTTGATCTTTCAGACTAAGCATCGTGGTAACTCTCCACATGTGATTTTTTCCTTAGTTGTCGTTCTTTAGTTTATTTTGCTTTAAAACTAATAGCCCTTAATATAACTTAATTACCAATGTAGAAGGACAATTAGGAATTACATAGAGATTATATTAGATAAAAAAGAGAGAGGAAATTTTAAGACTTAACATAGAAGGGGAGAAGTTATGCAAGGATTTAAACGATTCGAACGAGAAATATATGAAGTTGTTAAAAAGTCTTAAGTATCTTGAGGATTTAAAAAAAAGTTGCACCTCTACTTTGGAAATCGTGCTTTCATCAAACTAACTTTCGCAAAGAAAATGAAGAGCTATCTACCCTCTTTTGTTTGTTAATTGAGGATAGGTCTAAGTTGATGGAGTGTTTGTATCCGGTATGTTCTCAATTTCCCATGACCAATTTCTCTTTTCTTGGTGATGATTATGAGGTCTTATTCAGACGTCTTCATAAGAGGTACTTGGATTAGCATCGATCAGACCCTCATCTAGAAGAGTGTTGGAGCTTGCCTAAAGTCCTTACCGCGCCTTTAACTATTGTCTCTCTCCATCCTGATGGGATTAAGTTTAATAAGGATAGATTTGTTACTGAGTATTTCAATGAGTCTTTTCTTTATGAAACTTGATGTTGTTGTATATCTTTTAATTTTTGTTTAAGTTGAAACTGTAATGGTGATTTTCGAATTAATATGACTAGCATCAATTTGCAGGCCTTAAAATTTGCCCTTGTTTATTCTTCATCTCCTATATCAAGAGATAACCTAAGTAAATTGGTCAAACTAAGATGGACTTCTAAAGAAAAATATCCTTGGATTTGTAAACCCCGCCTATCGAAATATTGTTTTCTTCGTGACCTTCACCACATGTATACTCAATTTCCAAATCTAGATTTTAATTTCTTAGGGGGCCATAAAAATCAATTCCTTCATGAGATTCGAACTAATTACGCCAAGCTATCGTATGGTGAACTTAGCCATCCTCCTAAAGAATGGGATTACCGTGGGCTTTCCCCCAATTAACACTCCTCCTAGTATTGAAGCACCATTTAGTACTACATTTTCTATTTCACCTTCCTCCTTTCAAAAGATTCGAGATGTCCTCCTTCATTCTAAGGATTGGCGACACTGTAATTTAGAGGTTATTATTTCTTATGAATGTAGTAGTTTTAGTTTTTTCTTAATAATAAAAATTTCAATATTGCTTCTACTTTCTGTTTTCTTTTATTCAAAATTAATTACCGTTTTCTTTCTTGATTTGTAGAGTGTGGAATTGTCCTTATCCTTTGAATATCCCAGCCTTAATTAATGTCTTGAGAGCATTCAATCCAAATTAACAATGGCCTTGGAAGATCGACCTACCCATTCTCTTTTGGTTCGTCATCCGACAATGACGTCGAAGCTAATAAAAGATATAAGAAGTACATTTATGTGAAATCCATCCTGAAGAATTTTGAAGAAATGGTTAAGGATCTTAAAGATAAAATTATTTCTAAGGAGAATACAATTTAGAGATTAACTAAAAAAGTTTGACTTATATTATGACTCCCAACAATAGATGGAATATGATGCAAAGATTTCCCAACTAAACCAATGCACTTTTGATTTGGAAGTTCACATAATGAAATATGAGAAAGAGTGTCAGTCGTAAGAGTTGACCAAGGGTAAAGAAGGGTTGTCTACTCCTATTGTAATCAAATGTCCCAAGAGGGGACCTTCATGTTCCTCTTCTTTGTCTCGGGGTCGTTTGGCATGTGGCAATGGCATGACTATTCCAACTCTAAAAAGTGAATCTGGTGAAACTCGTAAGGTTAAGTAGATCTTTCAAGTTGGAGTGTAATCAAAATGTAAAGGATTATTGGAACAAGAAGTTTATCGAAACATTCTCGAACTTAGGTTATAAGTTAAGACTCTAAAGCGCTGAAAGAATGAGCTTTCGTTAAAGATTAAAGTACCTGAAGATGATAAAAGTAAACTATCTCGTAAAGTTTCCCAATTAAAGAGTGCTAACAAAACTTATGAAAAGGCACTATTAGTTCAAATTGACTCTGCTGACTCCCTTAATGTTATTCGTCACAAGGAGAAAAAACTAAAGAAATACCTTCTCGTGGCCATTCAACATGTTTTTGATCCTCCTACTGCATTAGATACCTTAATGAATGAGGTGAAGGAGCTTAAAGATCAATTAGAAACATTGGGGCTTCTCAACTTAACTCTCTTGTTGATTATTTAATTCAAGTCATAGTTGCTTTTGACTTAAAAATTAACTTCACATTTTTAGGCGTAGAAAGAAATAACAGACTAAGGAAGGTAGTTCTTTCTAACTATTAAAAGTATCAACACTTCTTCCGATATGGATGCTCTGATGCTCTAAAAGAAATTGGAGGACCTTCAATCTTGTACAAGGAAGGAGGTTCAACTTGTGAATCACACTCTTGCACTTTGGAAGTTAAAGGGAAAGGGAAAGAGCTAGTTTACCAACATCACCCTCTTCCTCATCTTTAAGAACTGTAAATTTTGAGAATATTTTGTTGTAAATGCTAACTTTATTGTAGAAAGTAATCATGTTATATTACGACATTTGTGTAATAAAATATAAAAAACTTGTGTACCAATTTAGTAGTGCCCTCTGACGAGCTGTCTGTTTGTTCCCTGTAATATAGCCCCTGTACTCTTTTATAAATGCTTTAGTCATATTAAATGATAAAATTTGATGCCTTTTTCTTTTGCCTCCATTGCATCGATATTTTTCATAAGGCCTATGGAGTGGGTCTTATCTTCCTTTATTCATCTTCCTTGAATAGTTGTTTTGGTCATGCTCAAGGGCGAGATCAATGGCTTGATTGACCACCACTCTTTGGATGGTTACTTTGGCCAGGCCTTGCGGTGGGACCGAAGGCTTCTCGTGCATCTCCCTTGGATAGGCGCTTTGACAAGGTCCGACGGTGGGATCAAAGGCTTAATTAAACATTGCTCTTTGGATGGTTGCTTTAGCTAGGCCTTGTGGAAGAACCAAAGGCTTCTCGTCCATCTCCCTTAGATGGGTGCTTTGAATAGGCCTAGCGGTAGGATCAAAGGCTTAATTGACCACCACTCTTTGAGTGTTGCTTTGACCAGGTCTTGCGGCGGGATCAAAGGCTTTTCGTCCATCTCCCTTAGATAGGTGCTTTGACTAGGCCCGACGGCTGATCAAAGGCTTAATTAAACATCACTCTTTGGATGGTTGCTTTAGCCAGGCCTTACGGCAAGACCAAAGGCTTCTCATCCATCTCCCTTGGATAGGTGTTTAGACTAAGCTCGATGGTAGGATCAAAGACTTATTTGGCCATCGCTCTTTGGATGGTTGCTTTGCTCAGGCCTTGCGATGGGACCAAAGGCTTTTCTTTGGCTTTTTTCCCATTTCGTTCGAAGTCCACTTCATAAAAATATGGCCTTGATTACCAATTTCACTCTTTATTACTTGAGATCTTACTTGTACTTTCTCATAATTCTCTGAAAGCTCGGATCTAACGAATTCTCGTAACTTTCCCTTCCTTACATAATATTCAATGATTCCTGATAAAGCTCTACAATCATTAATATGGTGTCCATTTGCTTTATGATAATAGCAATACTCTTCTCCTTCACGTTGTTCTTCATTTCTTGGGGTTTTCTTAGAAATCCAATAATTTAACCTTTCTCTTGTAAGAAAATCAACCTCTCTTCAGAAATATAAAGGAAGTGGCAATCTTGCTCTTTGGTCCTCTAGTTGTGTGATTTCTTTGTTCACTTTGTAATTTCTCTATGGATTCACGACTTCCTCATGGTTCCTGTCCAATCTCCTTTTATTATTTAAGGATTTCTTTCTTTTTCAACGAGAGTTGCATTAACATCACCCTTCCATTTCCGAGAAAAATTATCGAAGTATAGTTTAGTTCTGTCTCGAAAACTATCCTTTGAGCTTGAAGTTGGATGCTTCATCTGGCTTGAGCAAATGGATCGCTTCCTAATTCGATATTATTTTTAGACTTTTGACTTGGCCTTTCTCTATTTAACTTGCTTGCAAAAGCAAAGCTTGGCTCTTTTCCAACATAGAATGGGTTCAAACTCCATTCTTTTGGGTTATTCATTAGGTCTGCTTCTCCTTCTCTGTTAAATCATTGAACACTTCGTGAATGGTTTAGGATATTCAAATGTGGTTCTGATGACCCTTGTTGAGACTTAATCACCATGGTCGAAGCTTGGGAGAAACAGGTTTGGTTTTGTAGGAAGGAATTTTAAGCCCTTGATTTCAACTCTCAACGAAAGCACCACTAAAAGTTAGGGATAAATTTGGGCTATATGTAAATTCAAGTGTTCAAGTTAAAGAAAGTATATGTTTGATTATCTAGTTCAATTGTCTTTGATGATACATGCAAATCCAAGAAACAAGAGTCATATATATTACAAGGGATATATTAAATTCATTGAATCCAAACGTGCAAATTATCCAAAGCACAAGTTGTCGATTACAAAGTTTTGATTTCAATTTGACCTAATGGTAATAGAAACCCAAATTCCCAGCTCTTTCTTACACATCTATGAAAAATGAAACATGATGAAGGAGATCTAGAATTTGGCCCCATTGAGGGTATGGCCATATGTCTTTTTAGAGAGGACTTGAGCCATTATATGCTTGACATATGGCACCTTGTCAAAAATAAACAGTCTCGATCTGTTGATGTGGCACACGTTCGAAGTGGAATATGGCACATCTTCTTTTCCTTATTGAGAGGTTATGGTGTTGGTGATCCAATCATAGCTTGCCATGTAGCTAGTGGAAAACCATTAACATGTATATTATGCAATATGCAACAACACAGAAGTATCACCATTCGATGGCTTAATTTATCGGCATGCGATAGCTTTGCATTATAACGCTTCAATAGCTTGCTTTATGAGCATGTGATAGCTTAAAGTTGTTATTATTTGGTAGTTTACTTTATCATCATGCGATAGCCTTCTTTGGCTCAACCTTCGATGGCTCTTATAATCATTATGCGACAAGTTGTATGAATCATCTTTCGATGGCTTTTAGACTCACCACAAGATAGCCCTCAAGAATCATTCTTCGATGGCTCTTATAATCACCATACGATGGCTTGTATAAGTCATCCTTCGATAGCCTTCATATCATTATTCGATAGCCCTCAAGAATCATTCTTCAATAGCTCTCATAGTCACCATGTGACAGCTTGTATAAATCACCCTTTGATAGCCTTTACATTGATAATTCGGTAGCTCTCAAGGATCATTCTTTGATAGCTCTTATGTCTCCATACCACAGCTTATATAAATCATCCTTCGATAGCTTTCATGTTTAGAATTCGATGGCTCTCATATGACAGCTTGTATAAGTCATCCTTTAATCATATTCATCATTCGATAGCTCTCAAGAATCATTTTCGATGGCTCTCATAGTCACCATACAACAACTCTGAGTCCATTGATAGCTAGCTTGGTTAACTTGCGATGGCTTTAAGGCCACCAACCTTCGATAACCAGCTTAGTCGACTTGCGATAACTTTAAGGCCATCAACCTTCGAATAGCAAGTTATTATCAATCTATGATGGCTCGCCTTCAACCTACGATAGTTAGTACATTTTGGGTATTACATTTTCCCCACCCTCTTTTACAGTTTCATTTTAACTTTGGTATGAACATCTCTTTGTTTTCTTACATCTGTTCATCTTGGCCGTTTATTTTCTTTGCTTATGATCTAGTAGCCATTTTTATTTCCTTCGTTTTCCTATAAATAGCAAATATAAAAAATGGCACCAACCGTGAGGCTGTTAAAACTAGCTATTGAAGGTTGATGGCCTTATAGCTACCGCAAGTTGACCAAGCTAGCTATCGATGGTTGATGGACTCGATGTTGTCGCATGGTAACTATAAGAGCCATCAAATAATGATTCTTGAGAGCTATCAAATAATGAATATAAAGGCTATTTAACTTATACAAGCTGTTGTATGATGACTATAAGAGCTATTGAAGAATGATTTTTAAGCGCTATCAAATTATAAATATGAAGGCTACCGAAGGATGACTTATACAAGATATCGCATAGTGACTATGAGAGCTATCGAATTATAAATATGAAGGCTATCGAAGGATGGCTTATACAAGCTGTCATATGGTGACCATGAGAGCTATTGAATAATGATTCTTGAGAGCCATTGAATGATGCATATGAAGGCTATTCACATGATGACTATGAGAGACACCGAAGAATGATCCTCAACGACTATCGCAAGATGAGTCTGAAAGCCATCGAAAGATGATTCGTACGAGTTGTCGCATGATGATTATGAGAACCATTGAAGGTTGAGTCAAAGAATATTGTCGCATGATGATAAAGTAAACTACCAAAGAATAACGACTTAAAGCTATTGCATGTTGATAGAGAAAGCTACTGAAGGGTTATAATTCAAAGCTATCACGTGTTGATAAATTAAGTCGTCGAATGGTGATACTTCTGTGTTGCCGCATATTGACTAATATACATATTAACATTATTCCAATGGCTATATGGCAAGCTACGATTAGATCATCAACACCACAACTTCTTAACTAGGAAAAGAAAATACCATATGCCACTTCGAACGTGTGCCAGTCAACAGATAGAGACCTTTTATTTTGACAAGGTGCCACGTATCAAGCATCTAATGGTTCAAGTCCTCTATAAATAGACATGCACCCTCACCCTAAAAAGGGTCGAGTTCTAGATCTTCTCCTTCCTTATTTTCCATTTTTCACAAATGTTTGAGAAAGAGTTTGGAATTAGAATTTCTATAGTCGTTTGGTCAACTTAGCATCAAAGCTTTGAAATTGAGGACTTGTGCTTTGAACAATTTGCATTTTTGGATTCAATGAACTTGATACATGCCTTGTAATATATATATGTATATATATATATATATATATATATATGACTCTTGTTTCTTGGATTTGCATGTATAATAAAAGATAATTGAATTGGATAATTGACCATAGTCTTTCTTCAAATTGAACACTTGAACTTACATAGAGAATAAATTTCTTCCTAACAAGTACAAAATGAAAACAAAATAATATGAATTATCATCATTTGACCAATACAAGAATCCATAACAAGCATACACAAATATCATCATCATCATATGAACAACTCAAATACACTAGTATGAGATACATGTATATCATCTCGGATACAGAGATACAAAAATATGAACATAAATCAAAATACTTCTATGAAACAAAAAAACATCATCAATCTATGTGATGTGACCCAATACCACTCCAATCATTGCTATTAACATCGTTGTTATCATCATTGACATTATCGGAGTCACCTACAGGTGGCGGCTGATGCTACTGCCGAAGCTGTTGAATCTGAGCCTTCTAGTCATGTATCTGAGCCTCGTACTAAGCTACCTGAGTCTAATACTCTACCTAATACTAAGCATACTACTGATATAAGGCAGTTTAATAACTCTGATACATAATCTGACTATAATCAAGTGTCATATACTCAAATGCAACAATCACCCGTCTGTATTCATCCATGTACGGATCATTTTACGATGTAAAAAATGAATATTACACATATATCGTGGCAGTAAATGTTAGTGAACCATACAAAATTAAACAGTCATGCGTACCTGATGCGAATAATATAAACGTGAAGGTATACCCTAAACGTCCTCATCTATAAAATATCGCAGTGGATGCTCAACAGCTTCACCTTATAATGTGTACATTCTGAATGCATGCAGAAGGGGATCGTACATAGAAGGCTATGTGTATTGAGACGACAATGACTCAAAAGTAGCTGGTGAAATAGGAACTCCACTAAAGGAGATACGAGGGCCAATATGATCGAACTTCAAACCCCCGTACAGGTGCTAATATGATCAGAGTTCAAACCACGTATATAGTTAGGTAATGAGTAAGCATGTCGAGCTACTCGAGTCCAGTATGCATCAAAATCTTCAGATACGGTAAAAGGCTCACCATCCACCTATCCTATACCCCTCATACGAGCAATAGAAGTCAAGCCAGCCTGAATAGATTCATATGTTTCATCCCATGGAAGCAGATCAAAAGAAATACGAACTATATCGAACAACTACGACCAACACCACTCCTATAAGTACTAGATTTACGGACATGTAGATACTTGAAAGCATACCCTACGTCTCAAAATAGAAAATTGAAAAGTAATGGGATGCTCTACGTCGGGCTCTATAAATTGTATATACTCATGCGAGGAACAAAAAAATGTTGCTTTACCGCCTTATATCCATCGACTGTTTGCCCTCCATCAACTCAATATGTACCCCGTGTATAGCACGACGTACCTGCATAACATTTCCCCAATGACGTAATCTGGAGAAATAAATATATGAAGTGTTCACTTCATCAACAAGTCATGGGTGCATGTTAGTCGAATACTCATAGTACCAAAATCAGAGGATGTACCAAAAACCAACATCTATCTAAACTAATGTAGCATATATATCCAACACTATATATAGATATTCAAGGATGGCAGTGCTGTAGTCGTAAATATGAAGTTCATCCATATCTACCAACCCAGCTAGATATTCATGTCTAATCGTGCCTTTGTTATTTGAAAAAAAATGTAGAACCAAACAGATATAATAGGAAGACACATATGATAGGAATGTGCATCTCATCGGTGTCACCATAGTCTACAATATACTTCTGTAGATGTGTAAGTGTAACCGCACCTTCTCTAACCTCATCGTTGGCCAAAGCCAATAAATGTGCAGAATATGACACATACTTCTCGTATGCACTATTAAAGGATACCGAAACACGGTTTGGTCGGCCAACCTTTATACCAATCAACATATAAAAGTCCAAAGCTATCAATCCTAACTCAAAATCTAGAAAATGAAATGTATGTGTAGTAGGTCACCATCTCTTTAAGAGCCTCTGCTACACAACGGTCTACGTGTGCAAATATAGGTAACTGTAGAAAATAACTAAATGGTCATGCAAATAGTCTATCCCTAATCGACTGAGGTAATGTTGTAAAATACTCAGTAATGCACTTATGTCAACTATCGCGCATAGTTATGTGACCGACCTGTATATGTAATTATTTAAAATTAACTGTAAACTAACCAAACCGATAAACATTTATAATTTTTGATAGACATATTTATCTAGTAACTGTATATTGAAAATATACCTGTATCGTTAATCTGCACTCAGTCGATGTGTCCTCTTCGGTGGCAGCTCGTGCAAGCATCGAAGATTATCTGCTGTCACAACAGTATTGGAAATAGTATGAACTATACCTGCTTTGGCATCGCTTGTGTAACAGACAACTCGTCTAGCAATTTTGGTGGATCATGACGGCATTTCGATGTATTGATGAATAAAAAAGTGAAAAGTTAAAATGAGAGAAGGTATAAAATGAGGGAACATTAGGGGAAAACGGGTGATATAGACGGGGAATTTTATGTGCTTGTTCAACAAGCGTTCCAAGCGCTTGTTTAACAAGCGCTTGGTTGGGAAATCGAATGGGTTATATTTTGTAACCCATCAGTTTGAGATGCTCTTGGAACATTTTCGCTTAGATTTACCTCTCAGGTGATACCTTTGAGCCTTAATGGATACTACTATCATATAGACAAGCGTTGAGTTGGTCTATTTTTTAGACAAGTTACGTCTATAAATTGGCAAATAGTCATGTGCTTTACTTTAAGTTTGGGGTATTGTTATTGACACTCCAGTTTTAGATGTGAGGGGGTCATTTTCTTTCAAGAAGTTTATTATGAGGAGTATTGATCAAACTAATCCTCTCGTAAACTTACAATAAAATTGACCTAAATGTCCTTTCTTTATTTATCATATATTTTCCTTAATCATCATTAATGTTTATTTAATCTAAAATCATTAGCCAGATAATGGAGAATTCAAACTCGTCGGATAGAATGGCAAATGAGAAAGAGACAAGGTTGATTCTTACTCAAGAAAGCATTCATTGCACTAGTTTTAAACCCTAATTTTTAACAATTATTAAAAAACATGCAATAAATTGGGTTAATAAATTACATTTTCATCACTTCCTCATCAAAGTTTGGATCTGATTGTGAAGATGAAGATAAATTTTTTGTTTTTACCATTATTTTCTTTTTCAAAAATGAAGAAGAATGAATGAGTACACGAAAGTGTTTAAAGTTTTGATTAAAGCAAAAAAAAATATGTTTTATTAATAGGATGTGTACCCTCGTAGCAATTTTACTTTGTATGTAATGCTCATCAAATTTGATCCCTTCATATTCAATACCGAAATGTCAATATCAATGCTCTAAGTTTGTGAAAGGAAAGTAGATTCTTACACTTGATATTTAGTGGTATTCCAAAAACTGAAGAACAAAAACTTTCTATCTGGAACCAATTGTTTAATTATTTCAACTATGCATTCAGCGACGCAAAATGAACAGCAAGTTGCAGTTGGAAAACTAAAATGTTTAGATGACAACAGACGAAGAGCAGTAATCAACACCACATACTCTTTATTTTTCTCACACATATTAATCTACACCTTTTAATTTCCGAGCAATTAATGATAACTAAGGACAACATCAAATCCAATCAACACTTGACATAACCAAGCTCACCGTTCTGGCCACAGGAACCCTTGAACAAAAGGTCGGTACCGAAAAGAAAAAACCCAATCGCATGCCCTAAAACAGCGACAATCAACACGCCAACGTTGAACGACATCACGGAAAGCATCACCGTGTAAGACAGCAGCTGCCTGATAGCCGTCAGTCCGGTCAGCACGATTCGGTTTCCCTTCTTCACTGGAACGTAGGTGAGTAGTTCTATGATAAGAGCCAACATAAAAACGAGGAAGAGTGCAAGAAGGTAAATTCCCAGTCCGCGATCGCCGGGGAAGCCAGAGAAGAAGATTTCGACGCGGCGGCCCCAGAAGAACGTCATGTGCATCATCATTTTATGATGCATCGGCATGGTTGTGTTCCTCATGTTGCTCATCTCCATTGAACTTATTTTTTTATTGACTGAAACTCCTGGATTTTGAGTGGGCAAGTAAATGGGTTTGGACTGTTACAAATATTGAGTTTCACTGACTACTTATTTACTTTCTTGTCAAGTTGGCAGGTTCAGGAGTTAATGCCTGGAGAATATCATATACATGAATTTGAAATTAAAAGCGACCCCAGAGTTAAACTGTGTCACTCAACTTATTATTTTTCATATTCTTTACTTAGAGAAATTCCTAAAAACCAATTAAAAGACCAACAATGAGTTATAATTTTGCTAGGAAAATGAAAGAAAATACCAAGTTTAATTATTCAATTATATTTAAGACAAACATTTGATTTATGCTAACGGAATCAATCTTGACCGCAATTGGTAATCAATTGAAATATGAAAGCATCTTTGAATTCGATTTCGTATAACAAAAATCACTAACTATCTTAGAGTTTTCAATTTCAAAACAAATTGATTACCTTTTTGTTTGGTAGGATTGTGGGGAACTATAAAATATTGGTGAGAACTTTTTAATTTTCAGATCTAAAGAGACCTCTTTGTTTGGTAGGATTGAAAGCAATCTAATTGTTCATCATTTGAGAAGCGGGAATAATGAATTCATTTTGTCTATTTGCTTTACTGTGTTACATGAAGAAAAACATAGCTTGTATAATTACATTAGTCCTACTAGTCCACAAAACCTAATACCACAATAAATTAAATAAAAAACTAAAAAAAGAGAAGCGAAATCCAGTGGGGGCGGCGGCCCCCACTGGACATCATATAGGTAAGCCCCTGGTTTTGACCGTACATGATCGTAGTAGTTTTATTGGTTTACACGAAGTGTTGTTATAGCCGATCAATACATACTTGAGAATTTAACATATACCGGCTGTAAGAGTTTTCTACTAAAATTATGTTACGTATATATCTTTATATTTATTCTCTAGTTTTGTGAAGATTAACTTTTCAATATGATTAATAGAGGTATAATTGAAAAAAATTATAACATCTCAAAACACTTGAGAAATGCCATTAAAACTACACTGCATCGGTTTTCGCCGGTTTTATAACCAACAATAATCGGTGTGAAAAAAACATACAAGCAAGGGTTATCACAACACCTAAAATACAAAGACGTCCAAAATCAATCAGAACCGGTAGAAAAAAAACTATCAAGCGGAGCCTTAGGATGTGTTTTCTTTTTTCAGTTTTCTAAACAATTAGCAATAATATTTTCAAGTTAAAGTGTAGCATTAGAATTACGAATATCTGCACTTTTTTAAATTTTGAAAAACATCACGTTGGAATTTAATTTTCACAAATGAATCACAATTTTATAATACTTTCAATACTATTTATTTCGCATATAATTAATAAAATTATATGGATGCAAACATTTGCATTTCAAAATTATAGTTTAAAACGTGAAATGCAATTAGTATGCACCATGAAATATTCAATACATATTTTTGCAATTAAGTTATGTTAGCACCAAAATTGGTCACTAACCTCGTTGAGAAAGATTGTGTAGAGAGATAAATGAGGAAAGTAAATTTAAACAGAGAGCAATATGCTAAATTGAATGCAAAGACGAGAACACCAGATTTATAGTGGTTCGGCGTAACTGCCTACGTCCACTTTGAGGTTAATGTTTATTGTTTTACTTGATAATTGATTACAGATACAATCCGTACACCAACTGCTCGAATACAATTGCTAAGTAAAAAGAACGAGTATTGAAAGCGGCAGAGTCTCCCCAGTGTTCTTCGAAAAAAGATCCCTTTCACTGTGCCCCTGCCCCTCTATTTATAGATGTAGATGGGTTGGACTACCCTCTTGGGCCTACGAGTGAGATACCTCGGCCCATGGTGAGTGACTTCTGTGTGCCGAGCCGTAAATGCCGAACGGCAAAGGCCGAGCCACATGTTCAAGCCGGTCGAGGCTCCTATGCCAAACGAAGCAGTGCGTTGCGCTAAGTGTGTAAGCCGAACAAGGCTAGAATGCCGAACAAGGCTGTAGTGCCGAACGAGGCATGAGTGCCGAGCGAGACTGTAGTGCCGAACGAGGCATGAGTGCCGAGCGAGACCCCTGTCGAGCGAGGTTCATGCCAAACGAGGCTGAATGCCGGACGACGCTTGGATGCCGGTCGAGGACAGATGCCGAGCAGCGCTTGGATGCCGAACGAGGAAAGATGCCGAGCGGCGCTTGGATGCCGAACTAGGCTGAATGCCGGACAAGGTATGAATGCCGAACGAGGTTCGAATGCCGGGCGAGGCTGGGATGCCGAGCGACCTCTGAAATGCCGAACGACCATAGGAATGTCGGACGACCTCTGAAATTCCGACCGACCTAGTTTCCTAGTCAAACTTCCAGGTAACACTTGCCCCCCCAATGTGCATCAGGTGGTCGATCGTGATGCACTTTGAATCACGAGTCCTTCGTGCTTTCCTTTAAGTCCTCGTTCCGTCTTTTCGATAGCGTCTTCCTGAATGTTGAGCGAGGCATTGGTTGCAGAATGACATATCGATGTCGAACGAGATTGGATGTCGAATGACACATGGATGTCGAACGACATATGGATGCCGAACGACACATGGATGCCGAATGACATTGTGCCTTGACCGGTTCTACCGGTCTCTGTCCCTTCACCTTCTTTCCTTCCTGCTATAAAGGCTGGCACTTCTCTCCTTCTTCCCTTTTTACCTTTTACCTCCGCTCTAATATTCTTACGAATTCGTCTCAAACTTCTGCAGACTATTTACCTTTCCCTTCCTTTCTCAAAGTCGATAAGCTACCTCTCCTCCCTTTCCAAATCAAAGAACCCGACCAAAATCGCGCTTCCTACTGCAGAATATCCCCAAGCTTTAAGTGATTTCTTAGGTAATGGCCTTAACCTCAAACATTTCATCTCGAAGAGAAAACATAACACGAGATTCGGACTCGTGAATCTTTGTAAGACTTAGGAAGATTGGAACCGCGTGGATAAGGACAATTCGGGGTCGAAACATGCTTTAGGGCTAGGCGGAGTGATGGAAGGAAGGAAGTGTCATAGGTGTTTAGGATATGAGGGAGTAGTAAAGTTTGGTGGTGTGAAGTTAGCATGGCGTGAGAAAGAAAATGACCATGGCTCGACATTACTCACTCGTGCCGAGCGGCGAAGAGAAGAGTAGTGAGCTATGCCGAGCAAGGGAAGAGGTGGAATCGGAGGAGAAACGAGGATTGAGCCTAGATGCCGAGCGATGCGGCTCAGTATGCTCTTGGCTCGGCATGATTCTTCTATGCCGAATGAGGTAGGAAGGAGTGTTGGAGAAAAGCGAGTGCTAGGCAAAATGTCGATCTAAGGGGCTCGGTGTAATAGCGGTTCGGCATGACTAGACGAATGCCGAACGATGAAGTGGATAGGTAGAAGAGTGTTGATGTTGAGGGTGAAGTGCCGAGCGAGGCGGCTCGGCATGAGTATGGTTCGGCATGACTCCCTTATACCGAACAGGGGAGAGAGCAGATGGGAGAGTGGAGTGCCGAACGATACATCCTGGCATGATTGTGGTTCGGCATGTCTTGCCGCATGTCGAACGACAATGATGGATGGTAAGAGAGTTGTGAACAACAGCAACACTAGTCGAACCTGATGTACAGTTGACTTAACACATCCCACGCTTGAATATATGTCAATGAACAAGAACGGACTTAAACAACAAAGCATATCGAATAATCCGGACTGATAACTTCTGTGTTTTTAAATAGTTGAAAACTTGGACTTAATCCTGCTAAACAGTTAATAACCATCCAAATGCAGTGACGATGTTGAGTTCAAAATATAAACCGTCTTGCGACAAGCCTTCGTAGACGGTCAGCGATGACGGTCTTCGGAGACGACAATTTGAAGTTCGAACTTATTTTCTCAATCCAGTGTCTTTTTGTTCGCTTGGCACTTACACTTGAATAATCACACTAGTTCACACACCACACGGGGGGAAATACTTACGTTGTTAAGTCTAATGTTAATTGTTTTTCAAGTATAGTTCAAACATGTGCTTTGTTGGATCTAATCTTCATTAGAGATGTCTAGAAAATCTAGCTCTGCTGCGATCTCAGACAGACCTGGGCCATCCTCTCGACAGGAAGTTGTAGATACTTCGAATCCATCAACTACCCCAGCTCAAAACCTACTGAGCGCCGCGACAGCATCCGTCGACTTAGCTCCTGACGCTCTGGAGGCGGCTATTTTCTTAGACGACCCAGCCGATTCACAGGCCTCAAGGATTAACGAGACTACACTCCGTCGGATATGCTCTGTCCACGGAATCCCTTTCGGCGACGTGTTAGTTCCTTCGGGAAATGATCGTCCGCATTTGCCCCCAGTCGGGTATACAGCCTGCAATAAGTTCATGTGCTGGGTTGGCAGCGTTCCACCCTTCAACTCCTTCCTTCGCGACTTATTGCAATATATCGAGATCGCTCCTTCACAATTGCCTCCGAACAGTCATGCTTTCTTATATGGCACTTGCATCCTCTTTATGAGTGTCTTCTCCAGGCTTCCGACTCCAGGCGATATCCGTTATATTTATCGCTTCAAGAGACGGTCGGATAGCCCGTCTTTCATATTTCTGGAGCCATATAGTAAATGCCAAATCCTAACTAGGGCATGGAGCAAATTTTCCCAGTACAAGCAAGAGTGGTTCTATGTTCGTTGTCCTTTCGGTTTCGCTAGGAGATGGGTGGAAGGGAGTAAGTTCGTTTTCTAGATCAACACTTGAACTTGGCGGAATCTGCATCTTTTCTGACTCTTTATTCACTTTTTTAGGTATCACTCCATGTCCTGAAGGCTCCGGATACTCTGAAGCAGTGGCAACTATCCGAGCTCTCCCCGCAGAAGATCGGGACATCAAATCCCTCATTTCAAAAGAGTCACTTGCGAGATTCGGGCTGCTGGCGAAAGGTCGCCGAATAAACCTCCCCCAAGGCGTCACTCTACCCAGGACTGCTTCAGGCAAGGGAAAAAGGTAGGCTGGGCCTTCAACACGTAATGCCCCTGACATGCCAGAAGAGGGAGAAATTAGAGAAGGCAAGACGCCCGAAGTACCGGGTGAAGATATTAGTCCCACTCAAGACCCGACGGTTGAAGTCCATGATATTGAGACGTCATCTTCCCCTTCAAAGGGAAAGAGGAAAATGACTTATAAGTTGAGGAGGAAGAAAGTAGGTGGAACTTCTAAAGTTACGCTTATTCCGGAGGAGAGAGAACCTTCCCCTAAACCCTTAGAAAGTTCACTGAAAGGTCTGTCGAACCTTACCATACCTGACGATCTACTCAACTATGGTTTCGACGATTCAAAGGCGCTTAAGCTTCATTCGCCCGCCAGAGGTAATGCAGGCGCTCAAGCGCATGTCCAGGGAGATAAAACTCCTATTAGTAAAGATAAAGAAACTGGTCCGTCGGGGGGAACACTAGGACACACACGGACACGTGCACTTCACCTTACACTTCAACTTTCATCATCACCCCGATCTTTTCTAACTTGTTGTTATTCTCATTCTATGCAGGTGACATGGGATACTCCCACGGATTCGACCGTCTTCACGGCTCGTCAATTTTTCATCATTCTGGCCGGGATTCGGGAATCGGCAAGCACCGGGACAGAGACGACACTGGAGACCAAGACAACCGTCCCCGAGAGTCGACTTATCGAAAGAAATCACACAGCCAGTATTCATACTCCCGCGATCTCCCTTCTCAAACAGAACAAGGTAGAGAGAAGTCTTCGCTGAAGGGGTCTCAACCTGATGTTTCCCGTGACCAACACTCCGGCTCATCTAGCACACGGCAGTCTCGGGAACATCGTAAGAGAACGGAGCTTTCAAAGCCACCTCCCCCAGTTCCTGCAGCAAACCCGACGATATCGGAGAAGCTGGCCGAGCTTAAAGTCAATTTCCCAAAATCTGCTTCGACGGTCTGAAGTTCCTCCCAGCAATTCATCATATTCCGGGGCAAGTCAAGCAGAGCGCCATCGCTTGCAACAATGACGTTTATGTTCAACATGCCACGTTTGTTCAGTTATTCGAAAAAGTCTCGGAAGTCTCGGTCGAGCGTCAACAGGAAATCGACCGCCTGAAACTTGAAGCTATCTTTGATAAGGACATTATCAAAAATCAGGATGAAGAGCTCTCTTTATATAAATCCCAACTCGAGGCTGCCGAACAGAGTGCTAAAGACACAGCGGAGGCCGTCACCCGCCTAGAGATGACTCATAAAAAGGAAATTGACGAAGCGGTCCAACGCTGTGGAGCCCTGGCTTTAGAAAAAGACTACGTCCAGAAAGAAAGGGACGCACTCTCCCTGCAGGTTAAAGAGTTGAAAGAGCTACTCTCTAAGGAGAAAGAAGAGAAGATAGCTACTCAAGAGGAGTCTCAACAATATTGCAACGAGATTTTTGCTACACGACTCTTGAAGGCAAAGCTCGACGATGAGCTTTCTAAGGTCGGGATGATGAAGGACGAAGCTCGTGAAGAGGGCAAAAGAATAGCGTCCGCGGAGATTGACTCTCGCCTTGAGGCGGCTACAGAGGCCGGCAGAGAGGAGGTCAAGTGTATGTTTGACCCACTGATAGCTGAATACAACGCCCGTGTCCTCATGCACCGGGACTTGACTTTCTTAGGCGAGGGCTACCTTGAATCTTTAGCCGAGGCTTGGGAGACTTTAGTAAAGATTAGAAAGGTGGAGTCGGGCACCGAGGAGGTCGACGAGGATGCTTTAGTGAAAGAGTTTCTCAGGGGGAACGAGCCATCAGACTTGTCTGCAGCTATGGCTATCTTTAGTAAAGGCTCTCCTCTATCAAAGGAGAAAAATGACATAGCTGGCTCGTCTGGAACTGGACCTTCAGCTCCCCCTCCTACTCAATCGGTCAATCGGCCGGTACTTGATCCGTTCGAACAACATGCCGGCTATGATCCGGAAGACCCCGGTCTCGGCATTCACGTGCTATCTCCTATTCTAGAGGGTGAGACTCCTCGCACAGCTGAAAGCTAGCAAGAAACCGGTATAAAATTCTTCTTCTTGAAGTTCAAAAATCTATCGCTTTTGGCGAGAAGTTATTGATTCTAACGTTCGTCCTTTGTGTTTTTATGCAAACCGCTCTGACCTTGAACCGACTCCAAGGAGCGATGACGCCAAGGAGAAGATGGGGAAAACGAGCGATGCTACTCATGCGGGAGTTACCCCCGGTCCTGATGCTCAGGTGATTGGGGCGCTTGACGATGATAAGTCTGAAACTTCGTCCCCCGTCTAAGGGAATTACGAAATTGAGATTACGGGCGCCACTGAACATACCTCTAAATTGAGCATGAAGGAACAACTCGAGGAAGAGAAAAAGAAGAAAGTTGAGGTCAAGATCGAGTCTTAAGTAGTAGAACTTGACGACCCGTTGAACAGGCCTCTAAAAGTCATTCTTCCCGGCAAATCCAAACCACTGGATGTTCATCCTCCCACTCCTGACTCCGCTGCTTTGGCGAGTAAAACGTCCAAGAGAAAGCGTGTGGGAGAGGAGTCATCCGAGAAAGCACAGGAGGAAAAGAAACTGAAGAAGTCGAAGAAGTAGCCATTACACTCGTTCAATGAGGTTTAGCTTAGGTCATGTAACTACTTTTTACTTATTTATTTTTGTAGTCAACGCAGACAGACTTTTGACTCCGAGTTTTGGAGGAGTGGTTGTATAACCCCATTTTGGATTAGTGAATAAAGTTTAGTTTCTTTGCCTTTCAAATGATTCCTGCTTTTAGATTTTTGTATAACTGTGGACGAAACTCAAATTCTCGTGAGTTACATAAATTCCCAATCCATTCTCACATTGCTTGGATATTCTTTGGAATTAGACATCTCTTATTTCACATTTTTGGTACTTAGAATATTTTCTAATCCGCGTTCTGGGGACTTAGAGTAATCCGGTCCGCATTCAGGGGACTCAGAGTTTCAAGTCGTTTATATTCTAGTCCGCGCTCTGGGGACTTAGAGTATTTCGGTCCGCATTCAAGGGACTAGGAGATTCAAGTCTTTTATACTCTAGTCCACGCTCTGGGGACTTAGAGTACTCCGGTCTGCATTCAGAGGACTTGGAGATTCAAGTCGTTTATACTCTAGTCCGCACTCCAGGGACTTAGAGTACTCCGGTCCGCATTCAGAGGACTCGGGATTCAAGTCGTTTATACTCTAGTCCATGCTCCGGGGACTTAGAGTACTCTGGTCCGCATTCAGGGGACTCGGAGATTCAAGTCATTTATACTCTAGTCCGCTCTCTAGGGACTTAGAGTACTCTGGTCCGCATTCAGGAGACTTGGAGATTCAAGTCGTTTATACTCTAGTCCGCGCTCTGGGGACTTAGAGTACTCCGGTCCGCATTCAGGGGACTGGAAGATTCAAGTCGTTTATACTCTAGTCCACGCTCTGGGGACTTAGAGTACTCCGGTCCGCATTTAGGGGACTCGGAGATTCAAGTCGTTTATACTCTAGTCCACGCTACGGGGACTTAGAGTACTCCGGTCCGCATTCAGGGGACTCGGAGATTCATGTCGTTTATACGAGTTCGTACGTAAGACAGAATTACGTAACTCCAGTTGTTTGCCACCGGATTATAAGGCACAGAAACATCGGTAATTCATAGAAAAGATGGCTTCAAGCCTTTATTAATAAACTAAATCATCTGATTACATGCTTAAAAGGAAACTAAGAATTAATGGAATAAAAACATACGGGAAATAACTGCACCTAAAACACGAAAGAAAGGAGCTAAATATAATAACGTCGCAAATGTTCACTATTCCATGCTCGGGGGAGTGTTATGCCATCAACGGTCGCTAGCTTGAAAGTTCCCTCTCCAAGCTTCCGTTCAACGACATATGGACCTTCCCAGTTGGGATTCATACGTGATGGTACCAGGAAAACTCGTTTCAAAACGAGATCGCCCACATCAAAGATTCTTGGGCGGACTTTTTCGTTGTAATATCGCTTGACTCGATGCCTATATGCTGCCGCCCTTAACTCAGCTTCTTCACATTTTTCATCAACGAAGTCCAGTGATTCCAACAAGAGATTCTGATTCGTCTTAGGATCATAATGTGTCACCCGATGTGATGGAACTTCAAGCTCCACGGGTATAACAGCTTCCGAGCCGTATGCCAATGCGAATGGAGTGTGGCCAGTCGTGGACTTGTGGGTAGTTCTATAAGCCCATAGCACTGTTAGGAGTTTCATCCACCCACTTGCCCCCAGCCTTTTCCAAACGCTTCTTCAATATGGACTTGATTATTTTGTTCACGGCTTCAACTTTTCCATTAGCCTTCGGATGAGCAACGGCGGCGAACTTTTTCTCAATGCCGTACTTTAAACAGAAATCTTTGAATTCTCTACTTTCAAATTGAGTTCCGTTGTCTGTAATGATGGTTCACGGGAGGCCAAAGCGGCATATAATGTTTCGTACAACGAAATTAATGACCTTCTTGGAGGTGATTGTGGCAAAAGGCTCTGCCTCGGCCCATTTGGTGAAGTAGTCGACCGCAACTATCGCGTACTTCGCACCACCTTTGGATATAGGCAAAGAACCGACTATGTCAATTCCCCAGATTGCAAACGGCCAGGGACTAACCATTTGCGTGAGTTCCGTTGGTGGAGCTCTTGGGATCTTCGTGTATCTTTGACACTTGTCACATTTCCTTGCATAATCTACAGCATCCTGATTCACAGTTGGCCAATAGTATCCGTAACGGAGGATCTTTTTTACTAGTGTCTGTCCCCCAGTGTGGTCGCCACATTCTCCTTCATGAACTTCCTTTAAGACCCGCTTTGTTTCATCATGGGCAATGCACCGTAATAAGGGGACCGAGAACCCCTTCCGATACCTTACTCCATCCTGCATCACATATCGCGCGGCTTTGCGAATGGACTGTCGTCTTTCGCTCCTTTTTTCAGGCAAAGTCCTGTTTCTCAGGTATAGTTTGAATGGGGTTATCCATGACTCCCTCTCAATTTCTGTTTCCAACACAAAATCAACCTCCATCACATCTATGCTTGGAGCATGTAAGGTTTCGACGGGAACTAATCCCATTTGCTGTGCATCGCCAGTACTTGCTAATTTGGCCAACGAGTCAGCTTCCTTGTTCTGTTCACGCGGGACATGCGAAATGTAATAATGTTCGAAGTTCGCCAATAGTTCCTGAACCAGAGCAAGGTACGGAGCAAGCTTTTGTCCCCTTGCTTGGTAGTCTCCTCGCACTTAATACACCACCAGCTGCGAGTCACAAAAGATTTCAACTGATTTTACCTCGAGTTCTCCAACGAGCTTTAAACCAGCAATCAATGCTTCATATTCTGCTTCATTATTCGTAGCCGGGAAATTGAGCTTCAAAGCATAACAAATCGATCGATTTTCTGGATTCACAAGGACTACACCAGCCCCGGAGCAACGGTCGTTTGATGCCCCATAGGTGTACAATTTCCATTGAATGGGGGGAATGACACTGTGATCATCTGGTTCGTCTGATACAGTAAACTCAACGATGAAATCTGCTAATGCTTGTCCTTGTATGGCTCTTCGTGGCAGGTAGGTAATATCGAACTGACTCAATTCGATATTCCATTTTAACATCCTTCTAGAAGTTTCTGGTCGTTGGAGTACCTGTCGCAAGAGCTAATCGGTATAGATACCGACTGAGTGTGCTTGAAAGTATGGACGAAGCTTACGTGATGCAATCACCAAGCAATAGGCCAATTTCTCAATTTTAGGATAATTTCTTTCTACCCCCGTTAAACGTTTACTAACGTAATACACCGGCTTTTGCACTTGGTCCTCCTCGCGGACCAAAGCCGCACTTATAGCATGCGGGGATACAGCCAAGTATACGTACAACATTTCGTGATTTACTGGTTTCGACAGCACTGGAGGACTTTCCAAATGCCTTACCATATCTCGGAACGCTTCCTCACAGTTAGATGTCCACTCAAAATTCCTCTTTCCTTTCTTTATTATATCGAAGAAGGGAATGCACTTGTCTGTGGCTCTGGATATAAATCGACTAAGCGCGGCAACCTTTCCATTCAAGCTTTGTACCTGTTTTATAGTTCTGGGCACTTGTACATCTTGAATAGCTTGAATCTTTTCCGGGTTAGCTTCAATTCCCCGGGCATTAACAATGAATCCCAAAAACTTTTCCGATGCAACGCCGAAGGAACACTTCAGAGGGTTGATCTTCATCCCATAATATTTGAGTATGCCGAACATCTCTACTAAGTCTTGAATGTGGTCGTTTGACTGTCGTGACTTCACGAGCATGTCATCCACATAGAATTCCATCGTTCTACCAATCTGATCTTTGAACATTCGATTCACCAAATGTCGATAGGTCGCTCCCGCGTTTTTCAATCCAAAAGGCATTACTACATAACAATATAGCCCAGCATCTGTGACGAAACTGGTGTGCTCTTGGTCCGGAATGTGCATCTGGATCTGATTGTATCCCGAGTACGCATCCATGAATGACAAAAACTCGTGGCCTGCAGTGGAGTCGACCAATTAATCAATTCTAGGTAATGGGAAACTGTCCTTGGGGCACGCTTTGTTCAAATCGGAATAATCTATGCAAGTTCTCCATTTTCCGTTCGCCTTTTTCACCAGCACGGGGTTTGATACCCATTCAGGGTATAGGGCGTCGCGGACGAACCCATTAGCTTTGAGTTTGTCCACCTCCTCTCTGAGAGCAGCGGACCTCTCCCGGTCCATTCCTCTCCTCTTTTGCTTAACTGGGACGTACTTCGGGTCTATGTTCAACATATAACTCGTAATAGCGGGAGAAATCCCGCACATGTCGGAATGTGTCCAAGCGAAGACATCGAGATTCGCTCGGAGGAAATCACCAAGGTCTTCAGTCATTGAGGGGGTGAGTTGTGATCCAATCTTCAGTACTCACGATGGATCGTCTCGGCTGACTGAGATGTCAATCGTCAGTTCAGCCGGTGCTGCTTTTTCTTCCCTGGGTTCCTCATCGTCGTCTCTCGGATCTATGTCTCTGAAGATCCGAGAATCATGCCAGAGCCAGGGCTCGGGCATTACTTGTCAATTGTCAGTATTCTGAATGCGGACAGAATTGTCCGCAACCTTTCCTTTCTCCCTCCGCTGGGCCTCTCGGAGCTCAGCCACATAACATGCACGACCGGTCGCCTGGTCGCCATGAACAACACCTACTCCTTTATTAGTCGGAAACTTCAAAGTCAAACACCACGGGGCCAATGCTGCCCTAAACTCAGCCAGGGCCGGTCGGCCCAGAAACAAATTGTATGGAGAATCTACATCCAAAACTACGAAAGGTAGGGTTCGCACCCTCCTATGCTCACCCTGTCCCAGTTCAACTGGTAACTCAACATATCCCACTGCATCAGTCCCTGCGCCATTAAAGCCATGGATACGAGCTTTAGACGGCATCAAATCCTTCATCTCCATCTTCATCTGGTCATAGGCCTTCTTGAAGATGATATTGACAGAACTTCCACAATCAATCAAAATTCTTTTCACAAAAGCCAGTCCGATTGTCGCAGATATGACCATCGGGTCAATGGTAGGAGCTTCCACTTGATCAGCATCTCTGCTCCTGAATACTATATCGTCTGTCATCATACGCAGCTGTTTAGCGGGGGTCCCATCCTCCACGTTGGAACAACACTCAAAATCTGCATGCCTCAAGGAATTAGCATACCGCTCCATTTCTTACCAGTTCTTATCTGCAGGGTGAGGTCCGCCGATGATCGTGTTTATGACCAGCCTGCCTACGGTCCGAGCAGGCTCCTCGAGGTGATGTGGAGCTGGTGCATGACCGGGATTGGACGTTCCCTGTCCACCTTCTTGTGGATTCTTTACAAACTCCTGTAACTTTTTCTGACTAATCAACTTCTATATAGCATCGTGTAGGTGCCTACACTCTTCAGTATTGTGCCCATAAGTCTCATGAAAGCGGCAATACTTTCCAGTCCGCTTTTGATCCTCGATTGACTACATTGGGCGCGGGTTTCTGTACTGAAAGGTATTGCAAGTTGATAGGTAAATATTTTCAAGAGATGCATTCAGCAGGGTGTACTCATTGTAGGTTGGAATTCTCGGCTTCCATTTCCCCGCTTCTCTCTTCTTCCCCTGATTTCTTCCTCCGGATTCCTTAGATTGCCCGGGCTTGTTCTGGACATTGACCTGAACTTTCCCCGAGTTATCTCCGGATTGCTTCACAGCAATGTTGCTTTTCATGGTCTCCTGAACAGGCCCCGGTGCCTTATCTCGCCTTATCCACATGGCTTCCTCTCTTCTTATGAACTGATGTGCCTTTGAGTAAAAACGCTCTAGCGTAGTTGGAGGTTTTCCTGCCAACCAATCTCCAAACTCTGAATCCGGATCTCGCATCACAGCCATAAGAATTGCGTGATCATTGGGATTACTGACTTCAGTAGCCGCAACATGGAATCTCTGCAAATACTCCTTCAATGACTCCCCAAGAGCTTGGATTACGCTTGATAGAGACATCACGTCCTTCGGACGAGTAGTATGTATTCTGAACTGTTCTATAAATTTCTTTGCCAACTCCTCAAAACTAGATATGGACCGCGGAGGAAGTCGGGTGAACCACATGGTAGCGATCCCAGATAGAGTTATTGGAAAGCACTTGCACTTGGTTGCATCATTCGCTCTAGCTGAATCCATCATCCATTCGTACCTCATCACATGCTGCCTGGGATCAGTCTTTCCTTCCTAAGCCGGGATAGTTGGCATGCTAAACTTCCTGGGGTACTCAGCTCGTATGACAGTGTCTGTGAACGGAGTGTGACTCCTGGATACCCCCCAATCATCATTCGACAAACCTTGATTCTCTCTCATCAACTGTCTGATCATAGCCATTAGGTCTGCGGTGTGTATGGAAGATGGAAGCTTGGAGTCTGTTCTACGGGATTGATCAGGTTGATGCCTCCTCTTCTGGCGTTCTTCCAAACGTGCATCTTGAGGTTCGCCATCATTAGCATCTTGGTGAGCCGGGCGTCCAGCCTCCACCTGGGCTCCAGCTCCTAAGTTTCCCATCCCTGCTTGGTTGCGATCTCCGAGGTGTAGGCGATCTCTAGCTGTTTGATCGCCAGCACTTGCCTGCGTAGTTTCGGTCTTGCGACGTCTACGCCTAGGGGGTTCATCAGACGAAGTTGAGCTATCTGATGAAGAGTAAGGAGTTGGACTGCCCCCTAGCATTCTAATGTTGTTGTTGAGTGAGCTGTGCCATAAGGTTGGCGTTAGCTTGCATCTTCTCTCCAAGTTGTCTCCTGCTTTCCATGAGCTCTCTCATCAAGTCGTTGAACTCTGTTCTGGTGACAACTTGCATTTTGTCTTGGGCGGCCGTCCCTGCACCTAGATTTGCTTATTGATTGCTAGGCCCTACTTGTTGTACGCTAGCTGTCTCATGGGCGTCCGCGTTATGATAGGATGATCTGGTACGTGGTCTTCCCATTGTAGAGTTATTGGTAGGAACTCTGAGTAGAATCAACAGACGTCTTATGCATGACTCAAATCTCCTTTAGGGGATTTATTCAATCAGTAGCTTCAAAGAAGATCCTTGTGGCTTGAGAATTCGATTCTCAGTGAAAGCACCAAAGTGGTTGCACCAAAATTGGTCACTAACCTCGTTGAGAAAGATTGTGTAGAGAGATAAATGAGGAAAGTAAATTTAAACAGAGAGCAATATGCTAAATTGGATGCAAAGACGAGAACACTAGATTTATAGTGGTTCGGCGTAACTGCCTACGTCCACTTTGAGGTTAATATTTATTATTTTACTTAATAATTGATTACAGATACAATCCGTACACCAAATTCTCGAATACAATTGCTAAATAAAAAGAACGAGTCTTGAAAGCGGCAGAGTCTCCCTAGTGTTCTCCGAAAAAAGATCCCTTTCATTGTGCCCCTGCTCCTCTATTTATAGACGAAGATGGGTTGAACTACCCTCTTAGGCCTACGAGTGAGATACCTCGGCCCATGGTGAGTGACTTCTGTGTGCCGAGCCGTAAATGCCGAACGGCAAAGGTCGAGCCACATGTTCAAGCCGGTCGAGGCTCCTATGCCAAACGAAGCAGTGCGTTGCGCTAAGTGTGTAGGCCGAACAAGGCTGGAATGCCGAACGAGGCTGTAGTGCCGAACGAGGCATGAGTGCCGAGCGAGACTGTATTGTCGAACGAGGCATGAGTGCCGAGCGAGACCCCTGCCGAGCAAGGTTCATGCCGAACGAGGCTGAATGCCGGACGGCGCTTGGATGCCAGTCAAGGACAGATGCCGAGCGGCGCTTGGATGCCGAACGAGGAAAGATGCCAAGCGGCGCTTGGTGCCGAACGAGGCTGAATGCCGGACAAGGTATGAATGCCGAACGAGGTTCGAATGCCGAGCGAGGCTGGGATGCCGAGCGACCTCTAAAATGCCGAACGACCATAGGAATGTCGGACGACCTCTGAATGCCGGGCGACCTCTGAAATGCCGACCGACCTAGTTGCCTGGTCAAACCTCCAGGTAACAAGTTACATTTGGCGCATCCAATGAATATTTTTTGATATTACATAACAAAAGTTATAGGTTTTAAAACATAATCCATATCATATGCCTTGATAAGATTTAGATGGTGAAAAAATATACATAGAATTCGAAAGTAGCGAATATTCACAATTTACTTATCATTTGGTTAACATTTTTCTACGGTATATAGATTTTTAAAAAATTGCATAAAAATAATGATATATATTAAAAGACAAAATTTTAATATAAGCCATCGAAAAAATAATTCCAAATATAAGCCAGTTTTAAAACTAATTGTAAAAATAGGCATTTTTTTGAGATTAATCATTTATCCATTAGTATTTATGAATTGCATAAGAAATAAATTATACACAATTGTAATTGTGGTTGAGTTGGTAACTGCAAGGAGTTAAAGCATTGTTAAAGTTATCATAGGTCAACTTCCACCATATTATTTGTTGGTAGCTTGATTTAAATTTTCACTATCAATCTTTATTTTTTTAATAATTTTGCAATATACATTTTATCACTTACTACCTATATTTTTTTGTAATATAATTTTTTTCATAAAAACATTATTATATTATATCGAATTAGAGAAATATTCCAACAAATATTTGGTTTAAAAGTTTGATGTAATATGTATGAATAATATTATTATCTATAAACTTTATTTTTTATGAAATCAACAAACTTACTTTTCTTTTACTACAAAAGTTAATGATAAAATACGAAATTGATATATTTCTTTGAATTGCTAATCTTATTTTATCATCATGATTATTAAAAAATGAAAATATTCTTGATAATATTTGAAAAATGTAATAACTAACTATATTTTGGTATATTTATTTTTAATACCAATTTTGTATTTATTGATAACATTTGCAATAGATAAAAATTATATTATAGACGTTATATAACATATTTATTACTAATTATGCTTTCACAATAATTATAATTTGCATAAAATCACTTGTTTTACCAAACTAGAGAAATATTGTTTTTTTAGAGTAAGAGTAGTACTTTGTGCAAGTAAAACACGCATTTTGATTTCTCGGGGGATTGAACCCTGACCTCTAAAACCTCCATCTAGCATGTCATACCTCTAACCACTTGAGATAGAGGTCCTTGACAAAATTACAATAACTTGAGAGATATTGTAACAAATATTTTACATTTGTTTTAGAATTTTAATGTTACTTTTCTTTATTACAAACATTAGTAATGTAATATAAAATTAATACTGGAAATATTTAAATATACATATATTTAGTAGTTACATTCTCAAAATATTACAATATATATTTTATCTTGTTTTCATTATAATACAATATAATTAGCAACAGAGATAAATTATATTTCAAACAATATTAATAAAATACGAAACTAAAATAAATGGTAACTATAATCAGTTAGCGGTTCCATTTTCAAGTTATAATAATGAATATTCTTCATTATGTTATATAATCATGATAAAATATAACTTCTAGTAATAACAAACTTTATAATATAATTTTATTTATTAAAAAAGTTATCGGTAAAAATTAAATTTTTATCAAAATATATTTAGTAGTTATAGTTTCAAATATTGTAAAGAATTCATTTTTACGGTCATGATGATAAAATAAAATTAGGAATTGAGAAAAATATATCAATTTCATACCATATTATTAACTTTTGTAATAAAACAAAAATATGTTCCTCAAAATAAAACATTATTCATACATCTTGCATCAAATTTAAAACCAAATGAAAATTATTTGTTGGAATATTTCTATAGTTTAATATAATATAATAAAGTTTTATGAAATAAATTTATCAACACAAAAATGTAGTTATTAAGTGATAAAAAGTGTATTAAGAAAGTTATTAAAAAAGTTAAAGGCTGATAATGGAAAATTAAAATAATTTAGTAACAAATAACATGGTGGAAGTGGAGGTTGAATCCATAACGATGACTAATTCAATAATGCTTTAACTCCTTACTTTTACCAACTACATCGTTGTTACAATTATGATTATTTTATCTCTTGCGCAATTCATATATGCTCATGAATAAAGCTAAACCTCAAAAGAAGACTTATGTTTACAATTAGTTTCAACAGAGGCTTTCAGTTGAATCTAGTTTTTTTGAGAGGTTTATATTAAAATTGTATCCTGTACTATAATTTTCCTAGTAGCTAAAAGCGTTTGTCTGGTGTTAATAGGAGCACACTTGTTTTGATAGAGAGAGTGGATGTTTGACTGGGCTCACGAGATCTAATCTTTGAAGTTGTGAGTACATTAGCGACCCAATCTCATTTTGCCAGTTTGCTACGAAACATGAACAAAATATACAAAAACAAAAATGGTAAACAACGATTAAATCCGCAATTTAATAACCTCATAACACAATAATCTAGCAATAATTCCACTGATTTCAAATAATAGCACCGAATTACATCAAATTACATCGTCGACCTAACACTTAGCATTCCCAATCCTATTGGAACCCTTGAACTAAATTCTCCATTGAATTTTTTTTGCTGACCGGAACTGCTAGATTTTGAGTGGGTAAGTAAATGGGTTTGGATGTTACAAATATTGAATTTCACTAACTATTTATTTATTTTCTTGTCCACTTTGTAGGTACAGAAGTTAGTGCTTGGAAAATATCATATACATGCAATGAAATTAAATGGGACCCCAAACTTAAATTATGCCATGTTAAAAATATTAGTTGTTTTATAAATTTGGAAGGAAACAACGTTGATTGACTATGAATTATTAATTATTTATAATTTGACATCCTAGTACAAGCTTCATGTCAATTTATCTAGTATAGTTTTATGCATAGTATTACGAACATTAGGATGAGTTCCCTATTTTCAGTTTTTTAGCAAAAAATAATATTTTCAATTTAAATCGTTGGATTAGAATTTAACGAACTACGAATATTGTGTTGCTTATAACATTTAATTTGCATATAAATTAATAAAAGTGTATGGATGCAAACATTAGCAATTCAAAATAAAAGTTCCAAAAATTTGTGTTGCTTATAATTTAAGATGTAGATTGCAATTTATATTTACCTAGAAATATTCAATATATATTTTGTCACTTAAAATACATTTGAAACATCCAATGAAGTTTTTTTATGACCACATAATAAAAGCTATAGGTTTTACGACATAATCCATATCATATGCCTTGATAAGGCTTTATGGAAAAAAAATACACATGCAATTCAAAAACCGCGATAACGAATATTCATAATTCACTTACGATTTGGTTAACTATTTTCTATGGTATATAGATGTTTAAAAAATTGCATTAAAATGATGATATATACTAAAATTTTCATGGTAGCTAAAACCATTTTTTTGCCAACAGCAGTATGCTTTATTTGAAACAAAGAGCGAAGTTTGATTAGGTTCACGAGATTACTCTTTGAAGTTGTGAGTGCATTAGCAACGCCATCTCATTTTGCCAAAATGCAGCGAAACATGAACACTATATGGAAAAAAAACAAAAATTCTAAACAATAATATACATTAAATTTTCAAGTTAATAACCTTGTTGTATAATAATCCAGTAGCGAGTCGCTTGATTTCAAACAATAGCAATGACTTACGTCAAATTACTTCATCGACATAACACTTCGCATTCCCAATCCCACTAGAACCTTTGAACAAAATTCTAATACTAAAAAGTAAACTGAAAATTTTGGCATACATCCTTATAAAAACTAAGTTTTAGATCCCTTCCATTTCCCTTTTATAAAATACATCCTTATTTTCAGATAAATAGGTGTAATTCAGAAGGTATTTGAGTAATTTTACTAGCTTTAACACGTGTCCATGCTATCATTTTTCGTAACTTATAGCCGCATACAATACACGCCTTAGTAGCAACTCTTACATTTGGAAATGAGAGATGTAAAAGAGAAAGAACTATAGAAAATAGGGATGTATAAAATAGTTTTCTAAAAGGGAGGTGTGTAAAACAAATAAGTTTTAAAAGAGAGACGTGTCCCTAGTTTACACTTTTATATTTAAATTCTGCTGTGAAGTTATTATTCTCTTTTGCTCGTACTGATTTTAGATTTTAAGTTACAAAACCAAAATGTCTAAAATCAATATGCAAGAGTAATTCAACGGTGTTTGTCACTGATTATAGATGTTAGAAATTATGAGTCATCACACTTGGTATCCTTAGGTTTAGTGAATCCTGTGTCTTGGGTAGGCTTAAACCAGTTAGAGCGGGTTAATTATAAGTTAGGTTGGGTCAAAATATAGAATGAAATGATGTTCTTTTTTATGATTGTGTGCTTTATGTGTTTGGGTTGTTTGTATAACCATTGTTACCTCACCCTAAGACAATATTCATTTATGATGACCTTTTGTATGGAAGATAAATAAAGTAGGAATAAGATAGGAAGAACACTTATAGGTGGGATTAAGTCTTGGCTATGTCCTAAGTGACACACGCATGATGTTAAATCATAATTGAAATCAAATCTTAATAAATGGAACTACTTTTTATTTTTGAAGTTTTAACTAAATGATATTTGTTGAAAGGTTTATATTAGATATACATATTTGGTATTACAGATATTTTATTAAAAGGGAAAAATGTATATTTTGGGCACAAATTAATTTACTGAACTTTTACATGGGTAAAAATAGACCATTGCTATTGTTTGAATAATTAATATTTAATGCGTGCGTGCGTGCATGCACACATATAGGAAGAAAATAATCTAATGGAAATATTTCAGTTAAATTTGGTTTTATAATAGTATTATGATTTTGAAATGCTTTATCAAATGTAAAGTATTGTGTCGACGGACGTTGATTGAGAATTCCTATTTGAGGAGATGAAATGTTTTTGCTAAAAGATGCTTTAACATAAATACTATAAGATTTTTGGAGTATTATTTGAAAAGATGTTTTGTGGGAAGACTATTTTGATAAAGTATCATGATTTAAAAATGTTTGTTAAACTTATGTTATTGGGAATTTTAGGGGAGAGCTCTTAATTGAAAACAGAAAACTTTGAAGCGTCCTTTAAAATAAATATTATGTGACTTGAAGAAGATTTATTTTATAATGTTTTACGGAAAAGCTATTTCACTAAAAGATATTTTATTTTGAAGGAATAATTTGAGGAATTAGTTTATTAATGGAAATATTTGAAAATATTTTAATAAGAATATTTTTGTTAAACAAATATTTTTTGAGTAAAGTATGCGAGAAATTTTTTATTTGAGGGGAGTGTTTTATCCAAAGAGTTACTTTGATTTTGAAAAACATTTCCTTTTGTTTTAAGTTAATTTTGGTTATAAAGACTTTTATTCGAGGGGTACTCTTTGATAACGATGTATTGAAAGGAGAAACATTTTCAACAAAGGATTTTGGTTGGAAAATTACTTGATTTATAAAAAATGTTTTATCGAAAATATATTATTAAGAAAAGATCGCATTATAGAATATCTAGCTTGAAGTAATTTGAGAAAATATTTTACAAAGATGAAAATGATTTGATTTAGAAGTAAATAGTTGAAAAAGTATCTAGTTGAATAATAAAATTTGGATGTTTTTGTTGAAAAGTGTTATTATTTATAGATATTTTATTTGGAAAACTCTATTTAACGATTGTAAGACTAGACTTTATGACATGGGGTGTTAAACGAAGGGGCAAGATGAGTTTGAGTTTGTCCAACACCCAGTATGACAATGTCACCCTTATGACTATTACGTGTGACCTACCCTAAGGAGTTGTAGGGATGTTAAGTTATTCCTTTCCATATAGAGAGTTGGGATATGATATAGGGACTGCCTATTTTGATGTGTAGGATAGTATCCTTTTACTTGTATTGGCTTGCTTTGGTTGAACCGTGTATTGATTTGTTGTTTGTTAAGTTATTTCCAATTGTATTGCTTATTTGCCTGTGTTTTCTTAGTATTTTGTCGTTCTTGGTTGAATTGATTCTTTTTCTTGTGTTATGTTGTAGATTGCTTGTTTTACTATGGTTAATTTTAATTATTTGTTTGTTTTCTTGTTGTCTGCTTGTTTGTTTAGTTATGTAATGATCCGTATTTTACGTATCGTAGGATCGTAAAATATTATTTTAAATCCGTATTGATTAGGATTTGGCTATAACTTTAGGAGATGTTGAGTACTGCATTTTTGACCCTTAGTAATTTTATTGGACAAATTTAACCTTAAAAATTTGTAAGGCTTAGAAATTTTGATAGGATCAGAATTAGAGGTGAGGATCACTTCCATTGGAAATATACAATGGTTTCTTTTTCCGTAGAGTGTTATAATAGCCTTTTGGACTTTTCGGCTAGGAGATATGGCTGTTTAAAGTTTGTTAGTTTTTGGGGCATATTAATAGGTAATTAATTAGGCTCGAATTAGGTCCATTAACCCATTTTGGAATTTTTTTTCCCTTAATGGGGAAGATATGGCAGCTTCTAATTGATAGAGCTAGAGGTATCTACTAGGGGAAATTATATGATTTATTATATATATATATATAACTTGATAACCAATCTTATTTAAAATAAAAGGTGATTTCTTTTTATTATGTACTTGTTATATTATAATATAATTAATTAAGTAATTAATGTGAAGTACTTTAAATATAAAATCCTTAAATGATATGCTATGTGATAATAACTACAATGTGTTGTAATCATGAGAAATTTATCATACTAAAAATAACATATTATTTTTAAATATTCCTAGTCAAGATGTTTTGAGATGAGTGATCGATGCATCATTTAGTACTACAGTGCTAACACTCTCCACATATTGGGCAGTGTACTACTCATGACTGTCAGGGCCACCAAGGGTTTTTTACTAATATTTTTTAGACATCTATGTAATGACCCACTTGAGAGTTTTCTATAGGTTAATATAACTAAGGTCATATAGAGAATCTCGAAATAACGATATTATACAGTTCTCTCTGCTAGAGAATACTATTGAACTTCATATAGACACTCCACTTTGATTATAGTTAAATTAAGACATGATGTCCATCGAACGACTATAGTTAGGTTTGAGTTGAAGTGCTGGAAGTGAAACATTCAATAGAGAATTTTTTCCTTCGTTATATAAGGTTAGTATCACAGGCAATTCTAGTCAACTCAAAGTCAAAGTCTTTGGTCAGAGTAGTACCGTTACTAGTAAATATTGTTATTGAAACAAGGATTTTGTGTTTGATCTAATTAAGTTGAATGTGGACGATTTTGGAATTATGGATAAAACTAAATTTGATAAGTCCCAATGTGATATAATGTTGACGAAGAAAATTGGTGTAAATAATCATTGCTATCAGGTACCGCTTATAGTAGTAAAATTGGATTTTACCCAAAAGATGTTTAAGTAGTAAATTTAGATAAAATGTCACATCACTAGCTAAGGTGATGGATGAAAATTAGTATTTGAATTGTTCGATAGTAATTGTTCACAAAACCTAGACATTGAATCACATAACCGTAATGACGAATATTTCGAAAAATCACACAATTTAATTAATTAATTAATTTGGAAATTAATCAAATTAATAAATATTTATAAATTATTAAATTTTATTTGATTCGTATGAAAACCATTAGTATTTAATAAAATGGATATATAAAAGTTATACAAGCATGCATCGATATATAATATCGATGGAATGTTTAAATTGGATTTAAATAGATTAACTACTAAGAGGTTTTGAAAATTTAAGGGCCTATATGGTACTATATTTGGCCGGCTATGCATGCTAAAGGAGGAGAAGATCTGATGAGATTTAAGGACTTAAATAGGGAAGATTTTAAAGGAAGGAATTGAAAGATTTCAATATTTTCCTTAAAACAAATTTTCTTTCATTCAATCCATAATTCTTCTTGATAATTTACTTTTCTTTCTCTCATCTCTCAATCCTTTCATGGCCGAAAATAGATGCCTCCATGGCATAAATTTCCAAATAAAAAACAAAAAATAACCAAATTAAAAAGGTGGTCGTTGTCTCTTTTTTCCATGCAAGATCTAGAGATCAATTCAATCAAATCTAGGATATTCATTTATCATTAAAGCTGAGCTTTTGACTTCATCTTAAGGTAACATTTAAATTTAATTTAACCATGTGATTTTCATGTTTATGAAGTTTAGATCTATTCATGTCACATTTCATATTTTTATTTGTTTGTCTTCTAATATAGTTTGGATCCCTTTTATGACACACCTCAATTTTATTGTATGTTCATCATGTTAATCTATCTTAATCCTTCTTAGACTATGTCTCTTTTGATTGTTTATTCATACTTTTTGTATAATTTAGATCTCAACCTTTTATAATGAATTTATATGCGTCTAAGTTCTCCTATCTAATTTCATTATCTTAGAAATTATTGCTTGACAAAAGAAACAATTTTAATTGAAACATATATTTTAATTAATTGATATTTACTTGTTATATACATAGACAAGATTCATGTGCTGATATTTAAAATTACTTTGAAAACTAAGTACATATGTTGCATGTTTTTTGGTTTGAACATAATTCCATTTGGTTACCTTTTACATATGAATAAAAGTTATTTCCAATTATAATTCATAGGTGGACTTCTGTGCAAAATCATAAACTTTTAAATCCTTCCTAATTTAATATTAGTTTTTCCATTTGTTAAGTTTAAATCTTAACACATATATTAAACAACAAAATTTACACATATACGTTATTTTATATTTTAAAACATAGTTTGCGATTATTATATATGTGTGTATATGTGTGTGTTATATTTTAACTCAGTTTATAAAGTGGACCTTTGTATGAAATCAAAAATTTAATTTCAAAACTTTTACTAAGTTAAAAATAGATTAAAAATTGTTAACTTTATATTTCAAACTATACAAATTAGTCAAACTTAATTTTAATACATCTGTGTTTATATGAGTCAATGTTGCTATTATATTTTTAAAATAAAACCATGGACAACAAAGGCATATATAAAGAAACGAATGGGTCCGTTGCGGTGTAAATCCCAGCATCTATATACAATCACATTAGTCATGTACACAATATGATATATTGCACTTACACAATATACACTAAAGCATATATTGATATATTCATATTATCGGCAAGAATAAATTTGATCATTATTTTCATTTAATAAATCAATTAATTTAATTAAAAAGAGAGAAATAAAATGTTTCTCTATCTAAAAAACAAAATATCCCCTCAGTTAATTAAATAAATTTAAAAGAGAGAAATGATAGATTTCCTTTTCTAAACTAAATAAAACATTTTCTAAACTAAATTAAACAAGTAATAATCACACATACACACAAGAGTATATCTGATATACTCTATTTTATACCCATCTCATATTGATCAAAATATAAATAATTAAAGCTTCTTTTTTTAAAAAGAAAATAAGATTTTACTTATAACAAATTTTAGATTGGACCTAAAATCCCCTTAGACTTCATAGGCCTAACAGATCCAAAATAGCAAAAGGAATTGAAATCTACATATTTCACCGCTTTCAACCTACCTGGTTCCTTCAATGGTATCAAAGCCTAATAGTCTATACAGTCTAAAATTAGCAATGTTAAGGCTAATTAATTAAAGTCTACCCCTTTATTTGGGTGTCTAGAATGGTAGTGCCAAAGGTGGAGGTTAGGATAGTTAAGTACTCTGCCCTATCTGGCTACTGGTCTGGCCCGAAGGACGAAGTAAGCCTAAAGGTTATCCACATATAAAGGCCCGAATTGATTTTGGCCTTGTGCTAATTTTTCAATACCCATTTGAAAAATTAATAGATATTTTAAATTTAGATGTTAAGTTTAAAATATAAAATTTAAAATGCACTCAAATTTTTCAAAATTGTTTAGAGAAATTAAATAATTAATTTTGAAGTTTTAAATTTTAATATTTAATTAAAATGATTAATTAAATTAAATTAAATAATTAATTAAAAGTTAACTTATTAAACATATATATTGATGTATGTGTATAACTATAATTGTTGTATTTATTTATTTATCTTAAAATTATTTTTTGTAAATAAAATTAAAATTTCAAATTAAGTAAAATATTTAATTAAATTTTTTAATTATTTATTAAATAAAATTAATTAAAAGTTAATTAATTTAAACGTATACATATATTTATACGAGTATATATGCACGCCCAAGTGGGCCTGTATTTAATTACAACGTGCATGCATTTTTAGCTGTACCTGTGGAAGTAGATTTGATAATAGCATCCCCATATTTGAACTTCGTCTAAGTAGAAGCCGCTTTTTTTTGTTCAAACTGCAATAACTTCTTCATACTAACTCGGAAACAGACGAGACTTTGCCCGATAAACTCCCATCTAAATTACAGATAATAAGGAACATCTGGATACTTCATCTAGTGAACGTATACCGTGGTTCTCATTGGTGACTAACAGTTGTACTTAGAAAATAACATGCTACATCCCCGTATTTGAACTCCGCCTAAGCAGAAGCCGCTATTTTTTTTGTTTATATTGCAATAACTTCTTCATACTAACTCGAAATCGGACGAAACTATGACCAATGAACTCCCACCTAAATTACGGATAATATAGAACACTCAGATGAAAGGGAGTGCGGATTAAGGATCTTAAGGCTAATTTAACACTAGAGGGGGGTGAATAGTGTTTAATGGATTCTAAGACTTATATGGACTAATTTAAAATTTATGATATAAACAAATGCAGAACTTAATCACAGAATAATCAGAGAATCAAACACAGATGCAGAAAGTAAATAAAAAGCAGTAAAAGGAAAGAACACACCAGATTTTATACTGGTTCGGAGTTACCCTACATCCAGTCCTGTACCAAGGCAAACACCTCATACAGATTTTTTTTATACCAATGTCGAGATTACAATCCTCAATTTCTAAAGGCCTTGAGCTACCCTCCTGTGTCACGAGTCCGGGCAAACTCTCTTGATTTACGGGCCACAAGATTACCCAATTGATTTCCAGGCACAACCACACCTTATAGAGAGACTCGATAAACTTTTGATTATACATTGATCCTATAACTCTGAATAGCACTTTGATCTTCGAGAGAGGGCAGAGAATCAAACAAGAATGAGATTCTAATTTGATTCACTTGAGAATTCGGCAGAATTTCAGCACGATCTTAAAAATATGAAAATTTTAGAATATGGATTTGTGGAGAAGAAGGAGTGAAGAAAATAAGAAAATAACCTTGAAATTTGAACAAATTAAATTGAGAATATTTAATTAATTTTAAGTATTTGAACGACGATTTAATTTGAATCCCGATTATAACTTTGAAATTGACGATTAAATTACAAAATTTAATCTATTGTAAGTTGAACGAAAATTTATATCTTCAATTTTAAGTTGAAGAAAAATATTTCGAAAGCTTTTAAAATTCGTATTGATATTACTGAAGATAACAGAAGCTTCAGAATCGAATTTGAAGATGATTTGTTCAGTTTTGAAATTAAATCGTTTAAATCGAATTTAAAAATAGCCGTCCGAGGCACAGTCTCGGAATTCGACGAAACCAGTTCCATTGGGTCCGTAATATTGAATTATTATCGGATTTCAAATTTCGTATTTTTCGGAGTTGATATGTGGGCACACGACGTGTAAACGCATTGAATTTTTATCGAAATTAAATTTAAATTTAAACTTGTAATTGGTCACCTCAGCACGTTACCCTCCTTTAATCACGCAGTAAATCACGATACTAGATCGTGTAGAGCATGCCTCGTCCAGATTTTAAATATCCCTCTGTTCGACAAAAATCAAATGAAGACTTCTTCGTTCAATTCAAATTAATGGCCGCTCTCCCTTTCAAATTTCACGAAGTCGATCCCCTTCAGTTTTATTTCGCGAAGCCCAGAACAAAACGCATGTTCGTCCCAATCTATACGAAACTCTCGTTCTCCCTCTCGAAAAATGGCTGCCCCTTCTTCATTTAAAAATCGATTTCGTGAAAAGAAAACAAGGCGAAGTAAATTTCGAATCAATCTAGGGCAGAGCTTCACGAGCGGCAATTGATCTCGAGTCGCGAGGCGATCGAGCAGAGGGAGCGTAGCGGCGACGCGAAGCACGGGGGACACGCGAGCGACTTCGAGGCTCGCGAAGTCAAGGCGGCAGGCGATGGGGGTTTCAGGCGCGTGGGTTTCGCGATGGTGGCTTGTGGAAACTCGCGATGTCTGGTGGCGGCCAGAAGAGGTTGGAGGCGATGGTGGATTTGCTCTCGATTTGAAATTGGTGCTGGAGGTACGCGAGTGGCATCGTGGTCAGCGTGAGGAGTTGGGGAAAACTCGTGTCGAGACAGTGAGGTAGCAGCTGCGATGTGATTTGAAGGGTGTCGAGTTGCGAGGTGGTTCCATTTTGGTAGTGCTTGGAGGTCGTCATCAGGGAAAGCAATAACGTAATCGAGGCTGAGTTGTTCGATGGTAAACAGTGGTGGCGAAGACATTGGTCTAGCTAAATGCTGCAGGCGTTGGTAGCAGGAAAATGGGCTCGAGTTGGGTTGATTTTGCGAGCGAGTTAAGAGGTATAATCCTTGTTTTAGCTGAGTATTAATTTAGTAATTTGGTCTAACAGAGGGGAAATAAATGAATAAACAGTAAAATATTTAGATATAGTTTATACATATACATGTCTTCCTTTTAAAATATGTAGGTGAAAACAGAAAATGAATTGCTGTTTGGCTAGTTACATGAATAGATTTGGAAATATAGAATGTGTAAATGTTGTGAAGTTAAATCAAAGTTAGATGTTGAATCTGGATAAATTAAATTTTTAAGTATAGGTAGCTTTGGGAGGAAAATAAATTACAAGCATACACTTTAAATGTATTAACTTATTTTAAAGAAAAGTATTAAGAAAATTTATTCGTTTAAAATAGATGATCAAATGATAATAAACGATCCAATAGCTAAAGTATTAAATTATAAAAAGAAATTGGTTTAAACGAAACTATTTGTTAATTAAACTATTAAACGGTAACTGGTTATTCGATTTATTTCGAATATTAATAAATTTGTATAATTATTTATACAAGGTATAAATCAAGATAATTGGGTCGAGATTGGATTGGATTGCAAATAAAAAGCAAAGGTGAGATTTTCTCACTTAATTGAAAAGTGGAATTTTCAGTTATTGATTGATTGCTGTTTGTATTAGATATAGTAGGATATATATCTATATATATAGCAATATATACATATTGGCATATGTATATATTGGATTGATTGATTTCCCACCTCGTATAGCGGATTAGACCCTATTGCGCCGTTAGTAAGCGGATTTTTATAAAACCCATATACCGCGATAATTCCGTACTGGAGCGGAATTGGTATTGTGCTAACGTCTTTGGATGCAGGGAAACAGGTTGGAGGGATCCAACTGGATTCCTCAACTGTATTTATTTATTTACAGATATTGATGTATATTCTGTTATCATATTGATATATGATATTGACTGTTGTGATGGACTAATTGATGCTGTTGCATCATCGGATTCAAGTTTTAAAAATAACGACTTTTACTTTAAAAAGGTTTTTAAAGTGATATTTGAAAATATACGTTTTATGGGATTTTTGAATCGATTATAAACGTAAAATTTTAAAGTTATAAAAGTTAAGACTTTTGTGAAATATAACCGAAAAGTGATTTTTGGAATAAACAGTGGATTGATTTATAAAATGGTTTAAGTTGAGATTTTTAAAATATTATAAACGGTTTACTTAAAAGGTTTATAAAGTTGACACTTTATAAATTAAAATGTTGGTATTATAAAACGAGTTTTTATAAGCGTTAAAATGAATTTTTAAGAATTTATAAATAAATGGAATTTATAAATTGTGAACTTATAAATGGAGATGATTTTGTAAAATAAAGGAATTATAAGTATTTGACTTATAATATGGATTGTTGGTATAAGATTTGAGTTATGAATTAAATTTGTTAATTCAGGGAATTTTTATAAATCGAAGTTTATAAATAGGGAAAGAATTTATAGACATAGTTTATAAATTCGAAATCAATGGGATTTGATAAATTAAATATAGAAGATTATTAAAGGAGATATATTCGCGATTTTGGATAGCGAATTATTATTGAAATAAAACGTGTAGAAAATAGTGAAATGTAATTAGTGAAGTATATTCACGATTTTGGACAGTGAATATATTATTAAGTAAAATGGATATGGTTTTGGAAAAGTGATATATGAAATGAAGTAATTGTTTTAAAAGATGTTTTAAAACGTGTGAAATATCGAAATCATAGATTTCAACATTTATTGTTGAAATAGACGTTTTCGAGAAATAAGGAAATGGTGGACTATAACACTGTTGTTATAGTAAATGATTTCCGAAAGGAAATGTTTTTGATGTAGTATTGGGATTTATATATCTATCTAAATTTCGAATCCCTATACTAGTGATTTTGAGTCGTCGTAACGATGTTTTACGTAACATTCGTTTTGACTCAAGTAGATGTTGTTAAGATTAATGATTTCCTTAAAGAATGAAATATATACTTAATATTGATTTAAGTATATCGAATATTTTCAAATGTTGAAAATAAATAGATTTGTGAAATACTTATTATTAAATAAGTATGGAAATGCTTTCCAAAATGAAATGAAACGTTTTTGAGATTTTATCTTCTTAAAGATAAACTGAAATTGAATATTTGAAATCGATTTGAGAATCGTATATCAGTAGATATTGAAAATATAAATTCACTATGGAATTTATAAAAGAAAGGGAAGTTGTTTAAAAATAAATGTTGATTTATTGTTGAAGTGTGGAAATTTTATATCTAGTAAAAGATATTTTGGAAGATAAAATAATTTGGGAAATTATTTGGAATCTGATGATGTCGCGCATCTGTATTGATAGTTAAATAACCGACTATCAATAATTACCTTTAGATAGGTATTTGTTGTGAATTGCTTGAATTTGAATGCCGCACTTATTTTTGAATAAGCGCTCACTATTCGGGTTAGCCGGGAAAGGACCATGGGGTCGTATAACCCATTCCGAATATGTGATACGTCGTTATGAATTGCATTTGAAGACCGGTGTTGAAGACCGGATATTTTTGAAAACGGAAGGATTACCGTCGAGTTACTCTACATCGGCTGATCTCCGGTTTAGAGGTTTTATCACCCTTAGTGACGGGAAGTCCGGACGTGATTAGAAATTTATCCGGATATGCAAGGGCTTCGTGAGAAGTGCCTTCGGTTCTGTTCGATCCCGGAACAGACTTGTATGGATTGTGTGTTTGACGTTACAATTTGAGATATAAAGTTGATTTCTTTCAAATACATTTCTGTTGGTGGCGGAGAATTTATTCTCTTAGCTTAACACCCTTCTCTGAGACGTACGAGCTCAGAGGTTATGTAGTTGAAATTTATCAGCGATATACTCCCAATTTGGTAACGTGGCATACTGAGTGTTGCTGTGAAATGATCAGTGTTTGATCATTTGTGATATGATCATTTATTTGATCTTATATCTTTGTGATCATAGGTTGATCATTTTGTTTGACCCGAAGGAGGGCTTTTTGAGAAAGCGTAGCTTTGTGGACGAGACTTCATCGAGCCTCACACCCCGGAAATGGTCGAAACAGGAAGGATGCGGCAAGGTTCTAGGGAGTAGCGCCCCTTAGTGTATGTCATTCCTTCTGGATAGAGGTGGTATCATGGTATGGAGCCCAGATACTTAACCTATGTGGTTGCTGCATTATTATCTATGTGGTTTGTTGGAAATCGGGGATCCTCGGGAAGATCGGTTACGATCGGGGGATGGCATACGCGTGTCAGTAGTTACCTATTTTTGCAGAGGTAACCCGGCCTTGTGTTGGCAGAGATCCGGTTAGGTTCTTGGGTCGTCTATTCCAGGGACGTACCCATCGTGGATAGGAAGTTCCTTAGCCTGACCATTTGTTGGAAATCCAAAGAAACAATACGATCTTGTACGGTTTTAGTTGTAGAACCTATCATTCACTTATGGTGGTCACCACTGTTTGGATGGTAGCTATAGTAGGCATAAGTGCGGAATGCCTATGCTGGCTACGATTAATATTATACTTTCGATATGTTTTCTACACTATGGACTAATAATAATATCAAAAATGATTTGATTTTGCGTATCAAGCATCTTTGACTATCATAAGAAGAAATCTCCTCCAAGTCTGCGTTTGCATTGTGTGTGTGGTGGGAGGTCTTATGGTAGTCTCATTTTTCGAAAAGCATTGCGAATTTACTTTAAAATTTTTTCTGTTGATTATTTTAAAGAATAACTGTTTTACGATCTCACACCAGTCACCATGACTGACTCGGAGTTTATTGTTTCCCTTCTAAACTCTGGGTGCCCACAAATTTCCACACGGGCAGTCTAGAGTTAGATTAACATGATATTCTGGATATTCTGGAGCTTTGGAAGCAAGCTGGAGGACGAGACGTAGTATTTGTATCTGATAGTATTTATTCCGCTGTGTATTCTGTATGAGGACAAGTTTATATAACTGTCCATTGTTGTATATTGACTCTGATGATTGATGTATGTATAAAATGATATAGTTCTTTGTTTTAAAAGACTAGTAATTATCTATTGTATATTGTTCCGCTGCGATGTGTAAGATTCAGATATTGTTTCTGTTCTGATGTGTTTTCTGTTGTTCTTCTTCTTTCTTCTTCTCTTTTTCTTCTATCTTCTTCTTCTTCTACTTTTTCTTTTTCTTAAAACCCTTACTATTGGAGTTTCCGGCACTCGATTGCTCGGCAGTCGATAAAGTGAGTATCGATGTCGAATTTTCAAAAGTCGAAAAATCCCGTACGTGATAGGTTAGTTAAAAAAATTCGTTTGTGAAGGCTATTTATGGACCAGTAACGGTCATAACCATTCGTGAAGAGATTTAAACGAATAGACACTTCTTTTGAAAATGACCAGTAACGGTCATAACCATTCGTGAAGAGATTTAAACAAATAGATACTTCTTTTGAAAATTGAAACTTTTGAATTTAACGGCCACCATATCGACATGGGGTATCCCATGATGTCGAAATCCCTAAGTTAAAAATAATGTAAAATTTGTTTTGAAAATGGCATTGAACGGAAAACAAGATGAAATGATTCTGGAGTAAAATAAACTAATTTTCCTATGTTTTGAAATAAAGAAGAGTAGAAAATATATTTTTAGAATGTATATATAAATTTGATTTTAAATCTCAAGTATATATATTATAAAAGAATATTTCAAAATCAGAAGATAGTTTTTAAAAACAAACGAAGTTTAAAATAAGAGTTTATTTAAAAACAAAAACAAAGAATATTTTAAGGCTAAAACATCTTTTTGAAAATCATTTGAAAAGATAATTTTTAAGGCTAAAACATTTTGAAAAGCTGTTTTGAAAATCATTTTGAAAAACCATTTTGAAGTAGTTTTGCAAGCTTCTTCCTGTAGAATATCTCATCATATCGAGACTTGAGAACTTGTACAAAACCAGGATGTTTGTCAAGACCCGCAAATCCGTACCCTTGATTAAACACTAAATTCCATTGATTAACTCAAGATGCACAGAAATACGAACCCTGAGGGGTTTTAAGAAAAAGAAATAGAAGAAAAGATAGAAGAAAAAGAGAAGAAGAAGAAAGCAGAAGAAGAAAGAAGAACAACAGAACAACATCAGATACAGAAACAATATCAGAATCTCACATATCGCAGCGGAAAAATATATAATAGATAATCACTAGCCATTTAAAACAAAGAATTATATCAGTTTTTATACATACATCAATCAGAGTCAATATACAACAATGGACAGTTATATAAACTTGTCCTCATACAGAATACACAGCGGAATAAATACTATCAGATACAAATACTACGTCTCGTCATCCAGCTTATCTCCAAAGCTCCAGAATATCCTGATAACATAACTCTAGGCTGCCCGTGTGGAAATTGGTGGGCACCCAGAGTTTAGAAGGGAAACAATAAACTCCGAGTCAGTCATGGTGACTGGTGTGAGATCGTAAAACAGTTATTTTTCACAAAGAAAATATTTTTTTTTTCGCAATGCTTTTGGAAAATGAAACTACCATAAGACCTCCCGCCACACACACAATGCAAACACAGAATTGGAGGAGATTTCTTCTTATGATAGTCAAAGATGCTTACTACGCAAAATCAAATCATTTCTGATATTATTATTAGTGCATAGTGTAGAAAACATTTCGAAAGTATAATATAAATCTTAGCCAGCATAGACATTTCGAACTATGCCTACTATAGCTACCATCCAAACAGTGGGGCGCCACCATAAGTGAATGATAGGTTCTACAACTAAAACCGTACAAGGCTCGTATTGTTTCTTTGGATTTCCAACAAATGGTCAGGCTAAGGAACTTCCTATTCCACGAAGGAACGCCTCTGGAATGACGTCCCGAGAACCTAACCGGATCTCTGCCAACACAAGGCCGGGTTACCTCTGCAAAAATAGGTAACTATTGACACGCGTATGCCATCCCCCGATCGTAACCGATCTTCCCGAGGATCCCCGATTCGCAACAAACCACATAATAAGCAGTATCAACATAGGTTAAGTATCTGGGCTCCATACCATGATACCACCTCTATCCAGAAGGAATGACATACACTAAGGGGCGCTACTCCCTAGAACCTTGCTGCATCCTTCCTGTTTTGACCATTTCCGGGGTGTGAGGCTCGACGAAGTCTCGTCCACAAAGCTACGCTTTTCAAAAGCCATGCTTCGGGTCAAACAAATGATCAACCTATGATCACAAAGATATAGGATCAAACAAATGATCATATCGCAAATGATCAAACACTGATCATTTCACAGCAACACTCAGTATGCCACGTTACCAAATTGGGAGTATATCGTTGATAAATTTCAACTACATAACCTCTGAGCTCATACGTCTCAGAGAAGGGTGTTAAGCTAAGAGAATAAATTCTCCGCCACCAACAGAAATGTATTTGAAAGAAATCAGCTTAATATCTCAATTTGTAACGTCAGACACACAATCCATACAAGTCTGTTCCGGGATCGAACAGAACCGAAGGCACTTCTCACGAAGCCCTTGCACATCCGGATAAATTTCTAATCACGTCCGGACTTCCCGTCACTAAGGGTGATAAAACCTCTAAATCGAAGATCAGCCGATGTAGAGTAACTCGACGGTAATCCTTCCGTTTTCAAAAATATCCGGTCTTCAACACCGGTCATCAAATGCAATTCATAACGACGTATCACATATTCGGAATGGGTTATACGACCCCATGGTCCTTTCCCGGCTAACCCGAATAGTGAGCGCTTATTCAAAAATAAGTGTGGCATTCAAATTCATCCAATTCACAACAAATGCCCATTCAAGGTAATTATTGATAGTCGGTTATTTAACTATCAATAAAGATGCGCAACATCATCAGATTCCAAAAAATTTTCCAAATTATTTCATCTTCAAAAATATCTTTACTAGATATAAAATTTCCACTTCAAAAATAAATCAACGTTTATTATTAAACAACTTCCCTTTCTTTTATAAATTCCATAGTGAATTTATATTTCAAAAATATCTACTGATATACGATTTTCAAATCGATTCCAATATTCATTTTCAATTTATCTTTAAGAAGATAAAATCTCAAAACGTTTCATTTCATTTTGGAAATGCATTTCCCTACTTATTTAATAATAAGTATTTCACAAATCATTTATTTTCAACACTTGGAAAATATTCTATATACTTAAATCAAAATTAAGTATATATTTCATTCTTTAAGGAAATCATTTACTTTGACAACATTTATTTGAGTCAAAACGAATGTTACGTAAAACATCGTTACGACGACTCAAAATCACTAGTATAGGGATTCGGATTTAGATAGATATATAAATCCCAATACTACATAAAAACATTTCCTTTTGGAAATCATTTACTCTAACAACAGTGTTATAGTCCACCATTTCCTTATTTTTCGAAAACGTCTATTTCAACAATAAAATGTTGAAATCTATGGTTTCGATATTTCCCACATTTTGAAAACATCTTTAAAATGTTTACTTCATTTTTAATGTCACTTCTTCAAAAATGAATCCATTTTATTCAATAATATATTCACTATCCAAAATCGTGAATATAATTCACTTAACCCAATTTCAATCATTTCTACACATTTTATTTCAATAAAAATTCGCTATCCAAAAACGCGAATATATCTTCTTTGATAATCTTCTATATTTAATTTATCAAATTCAATTGATTTTGAATTTATAAAACAACGTTTATAAATTCTATTTCTATTATCTAACAACTTCAATTTAATAAATCTCCTTTATTAACAATTCGATTCATAACTCAAATCTTATACCAACAATCCATAATTATAAGTTAAATACTTATAATTCCTTTATTTTACAAAATCATTTCCATTAATAAGTTCACAATTTATAAATTTCATTTATTTATAAATTCTTAAAAATTCATTTTAACGCTTATAAAAACTCGTTTTATAATACCAACATTTTAAAGTTATAAATATCAATCTTGTACATCTTTTACATATATCGTTTTTAATAATTCAAAAATTCCCATTTAAAACCATTTTATAAATTTCTTAACTATTTATTTCAAAAGAAATTGCCTTTGGTTATAATTCACAAATCTTAACTTTTATAACTTTAAAGTTTTAACGTTTATTTATTTAAAATAAATCAATTCAACAATTTAAATACAACGTATATTTTCAAAGATCACTTCAAAAATCTCTTTTAAAATCAACATCGTTATTTTTAAATTTCAAAAATGAATCCGATGATGCAACGCACCAATTCGTCAATCACGACAACCATACATCATATAACATCATATGATAACAGAATATACATCACAATATCTGTAAATAAATAAATACTGGTAAGGAATCCAGTTGGATCCCTCCAACCTGTTTCCCTGCATCCACAGACGTTAGCACAATACCAATTCCACTTCGAGGTGGAATATCGCGGTATATGGGTTTTATAAAAATCATCCGCTTACTAACGGCGCAATAGGGTCTCATCCGCTATACGAGGCGGGAAATCAATCAATCCAATATATACATATGCCAATATGTATATATTGCTATATATATAGATATATCCTACTATATCTAATATCACATCCAATAGCAAACAAGCAGTCAATAAATAACTGCAAATCATTTTGAGTGAGAAAAATCTCACCTTAGCATTTTATTTTGCAGTCCATTCCAAATCCAGATTTATTTTTCTTCGTTGTATTCGACCTTGTATAAACAATTATACAATTTTATTAATATTCGAATCAATCGAATAACAAATTTTCATTTGGTAATTTTAATTATTCAATGGTTTTGTTAATATTTGTTTCCTTAGAATCGAACAAATCAATTAACTAAATTAGCTAGCTATTTAAATTTAACCAAGAAATTTTAAGATCAAGCAAATTAAAAATATGTATATTTATTTTTCACCTTCCATTTTCAAACTGCTTATAAAACTTTACTGTAATGTATATATTTTTCCCTAACAAAATATACATATATGTATTTCTTATCAACTTAAATAAACAACGTGTTATTACCTTACTGCTTTATATAGCTGAAAAATTTAAACAAAACTGTTTTTATAACAATTCACTGTATGCATATAAACGTTTATTTAAATTAAGTTAATAATAAAAGCAACATATCTTACTGACCAAAATCCAAGCACGAGAAGAATCCCACGAATGCTGATGAACATCGCGACCCTCACCATCGCCTACCGCGACCTCCCAGGCGTCAACACAACAGCCTCCCCAATGCCTTCGGTCGCAACTTCCTGGCCTCATGTGTGCCTCGCGCCTGACCACCGCTCCCACTCGAGCGCCACCATGCCGCGACAGGCGATACCATGCTCCTCCTCTACTCGCGACGTACGCGACCTCGATGCCTTGGCCACGACATCGACCAAGCCTCGAACTCGATCCCTCAATCCTCGTCGACGCTCCAAATCGAATCGCGAGCCTCCCCTGACGCCGCCCAATTGCCTCAATCTCGATTTGTTCGTCACTGCTCGCGCTTGCCTTCGAAACTACAAAACGGTGGGCCATTAATTTTGAGAGGAGCGATTTGAATTTTTGAACGAGGCCAGGTTGATTTTGAAATTAATAAGGGATGCGGCCATTTTCTTCTTCTGATTTAAACGAACAGATCTTGATTTTGAGCGAAATAATTTCGTATATGGTTTGTAAAGGGATGGGGAGACAAGGAGTACTCAACTTTGCAGAGAGAACGTGATTTTTCAGAGAAAAGATCGTGTGCCTTACTTTTGATGTCGGCAAAAGTTTAAATTTTAAAATTTAAATTGAATTTGATTAAATTTCAATACGTTTATTCACCGTACGGTTACATAACAACTTCGAATGCTACGAAATTTGAAATCCGGTAATAATTCAATATTACGGACCCAATGGAACTGGTTTCGTCGAATTCCGAGACAGCGCCCCTGAACGCTATTTTTAAATATCAATTCGAACGATATGAATTTCAAAACTGAACAAAGCGGTTCCAAATTCGATTCTGAAGCTTCTATTATCTTCAGTATTATCAATACGAATTTTCGAAGCTTTTGAAATATTTTTCTTCATCTTAAACTGAAGATTCAAATTTTTATTCAACTTACAATAGATTAAATTTTATAATTTAATCGCCAATTTGTTCTGATAATTTGAAATTCAAGTCAAACCATCATTCAGATATTTAAAATAAATTAAATATCTTCAATTTAAATTGTTCAAAATTCTGGGTCGTTACAAACTTCCCTCCTTAAAAGAATTTCGTCCTGAAATTACAAGTTAGGAAAAAAAGTCCTTAACTCGTCTACTATTTTGCACAATCTAAATAGTTTTATCAAATTCTTTCAAAACAAATCTTCCTACTAAAGATTCGTTATCAATTCAACTAGCTTTCCAACTTCAATTATAGTTCAAAACAACATTGTTTTACTTCTCAATTCCAATTTAAGTTTAAATTCAAATTTTAAACTTTCAAAATTTTCTCAAAAATTTTTCTAACACCCGAAATTTTCGAAAAATTTCGCCAGCGTCTCCTTTGCGCGGCTAATACGGCACGACTACAAAACATCCCTATGGACTCTCAGATTTCAAAAAGAAAAGAAAAAGCCAAGCGGCTAGACAAGAAAATCATCAAATCTCATATTGAAACTGAAAGACATACCTTTTGTCGAGCAATTCAAATTTATCTTTGAAATCAAATCCAATTCCTTTATACACCTGTATATCCTATTAGCCATATCATATAGCTACAATATTCAAACCATTTTGCAAATTCTATTACAAAATTTTCAATATAAACTGCTTATACATTTTTACTTCACTGTTGAAGTTACATATTCATTATCATTCAATTTTACATTTCAAATTTCATTTAAATTCAATTCACCATTTCAATTTTATTCACTTACAATTGTAAATTCCATTCATTTGAAATTTATTTCTACTTACTTGAATTTATCTTCAATTTCGAACCATTCTTTTATTTAGTTCACAATTCAAGTTTCAATTTAACTAATTCAACTTCCATTTCTGTATTTCGTGAATTAATAAATTATCAAAGTAGCTTATTCGGATTCAATCCATTTTATTTTTCTCAGGTTTGGATTTTATTCCACTTGATTCAAGTCTCATTTCATTTTTCAATTTCAATTCATTGCTTACAACTTCAAAATGAATCTCAACTTCCAATTTCAGTTTCATTTAATTGATTCACCTGTACTTACATTTATTTAACTCCATCCTTTAAGTTAGATTTATTCTATCAAAATTCAATTTGTATAGGTTATCAACTTACAATATTTCATAAATATTTTTATATAGTATTCCAGAGTCTTACCAACATTTCAAAATCATTTTGAAAACAATTCAAATTATCCTTTGAATTTCCAAAACAAAACCCAAATTTTCCAAACAACTTCCATTTAAAATAATTTGGCAGCAATTTCTCTTTTGGAAACCCGAAAATGAACATCGATGATGCTGCAGTCATTACAGAAGTTATTTTCCAGCGACCGAAAAGAGTTTAGAGCTTTTCATTCCTTCAGAATACTTTTCAAAACCTTTGAAATTCATTTCCAACTCCAAAAAGAATTTAAACTTTCCAAATCTTCAAAATTTCCAAATTCTTCTCTGGAATTCTATTTCAAATTACAAATCACATTTATAATTTACATTCTTTAAATTTCATTTGTATGTGAATTTATTTTCTTATTCAATTTCAATGATAATAATTTAATATTATTACTTTATAACAACCAAACATCCATATACTATGATAATTCATAGAAAACCATTTCTTTTTTATACAAAAATAGTTTTTGGGCAAAATTATTTCATTTACCCTATTTTTAAAAACAATACTGTGTCGGTTTATTTGTTTAGAGTTTAGAAACTCTTATCAATATAGTTAGCTAGACTGCACCGACCAGAATCCATAAACAATCAACCGATAAGTCAACACAATACAAAACAATTTCATATTCACTAACAAATACGCGCTCATATCTATTATTACACTCAACTCATTCTAGAGTACTACTGACTCTATCTCTAATGAGTAACACCCAACAGAGCAGGGTTGTCGCTTAACCATATGCTCTGATACCAGCTATCAAGACCCGCAAATCCGTACCCTTGATTAAACACTAAATTCCATTGATTAACTCAAGATGCACGGAAATACGAACCCTGAGGGGTTTTAAGAAAAAGAAATAGAAGAAAAGATAGAAGAAAAAGAGAAGAAGAAGAAAGCAGAAGAAGAAAGAAGAACAACAGAACAACATCATATACAGAAACAATATCAGAATCTCACATATCGCAGCGGAATAATATATAATAGATAATCACTAGCCATTTAAAACAAAGAATTATATCATTTTTTATACATACATCAATCAGAGTCAATATACAACAATGGACAGTTATATAAACTTGTCCTCATACAGAATACACAGCGGAATAAATACTATCAGATACAAATACTACGTCTCGTCATCCAGCTTATCTCCAAAGCTCCAGAATATCCTGATAACATAACTCTAGGCTGCCCGTGTGGAAATTGGTGGGCACCCAGAGTTTAGAAGGGAAACAATAAACTTCGAGTCAGTCATGGTGACTGGTGTGAGATCGTAAAACAGTTATTTTTCACAAAGAAAATATATTTTTTTCGCAATGCTTTTGGAAAATGAAACTACCATAAGACCTCCCGCCACACACACAATGCAAACGCAGAATTGGAGGAGATTTCTTCTTATGATAGTCAAAGATGCTTACTACGCAAAATCAAATCATTTCTGATATTATTATTAGTGCATAGTGTAGAAAACATTTCGAAAGTATAATATAAATCTTAGCCAGCATAGACATTTCGAACTATGCCTACTATAGCTACCATCCAAACAGTGGGGCGCCACCATAAGTGAATGATAGGTTCTACAACTAAAACCGTACAAGGCTCGTATTGTTTCTTTGGATTTCCAACAAATGGTCAGGCTAAGGAACTTCCTATTCCACGAAGGAACGCCTCTGGAATGACGTCCCGAGAACCTAACCGGATCTCTGCCAACACAAGGCCGGGTTACCTCTGCAAAAATAGGTAACTACTGACACGCGTATGCCATCCCCCGATCGTAACCGATCTTCCCGAGGATCCCCGATTCGCAACAAACCACATAATAAGCAGTATCAACATAGGTTAAGTATCTGGGCTCCATACCATGATACCACCTCTATCCAGAAGGAATGACATACACTAAGGGGCGCTACTCCCTAGAACCTTGCTGCATCCTTCCTGTTTTGACCATTTCCGGGGTGTGAGGCTCGACGAAGTCTCGTCCACAAAGCTACGCTTTTCAAAAGCCATGCTTCGGGTCAAACAAATGATCAACCTATGATCACAAAGATATAAGATCAAACAAATGATCATATCACAAATGATCAAACACTGATCATTTCACAGCAACACTCAGTATGCCACGTTACCAAATTGGGAGTATATCGCTGATAAATTTCAACTACATAACCTCTGAGCTCGTACGTCTCAGAGAAGGGTGTTAAGCTAAGAGAATAAATTCTCCGCCACCAACAGAAATGTATTTGAAAGAAATCAGCTTAATATCTCAATTTGTAACGTCAGACACACAATCCATACAAGTCTGTTCCGGGATCGAACAGAATCGAAGGCACTTCTCACGAAGCCCTTGCACATCCGGATAAATTTCTAATCACGTTCGGACTTCCCGTCACTAAGGGTGATAAAACCTCTAAATCGAAGATCAGCCGATGTAGAGTAACTCGACGGTAATCCTTCCGTTTTCAAAAATATCCGGTCTTCAACACCGGTCATCAAATGCAATTCATAACGACGTATCACATATTCGGAATGGGTTATACGACCCCATGGTCCTTTCCCGGCTAACCCGAATAGTGAGCGCTTATTCAAAAATAAGTGTGGCATTCAAATTCATCCAATTCACAACAAATGCCCATTCAAGGTAATTATTGATAGTCGGTTATTTAACTATCAATAAAGATGCGCAACATCATCAGATTCCAAAAAAATTTCCAAATTATTTCATCTTCAAAAATATCTTTACTAGATATAAAATTTCCACTTCAAAAATAAATCAACGTTTATTTTTAAACAACTTCCCTTTCTTTTATAAATTCCATAGTGAATTTATATTTCAAAAATATCTACTGATATACGATTTTCAAATCGATTCCAATATTCATTTTCAATTTATCTTTAAGAAGATAAAATCTCAAAACGTTTCATTTCATTTTGGAAATGCATTTCCCTACTTATTTAATAATAAGTATTTCACAAATCATTTATTTTCAACACTTGGAAAATATTCTATATACTTAAATCAAAATTAAGTATATATTTCATTCTTTAAGGAAATCATTTACTTTGACAACATTTATTTGAGTCAAAACGAATGTTACGTAAAACATCGTTACGACGACTCAAAATCACTAGTATAGGGATTCGGATTTAGATAGATATATAAATCCCAATACTACATAAAAACATTTCCTTTTGGAAATCATTTACTCTAACAACAGTGTTATAGTTCACCATTTCCTTATTTTTCGAAAACGTCTATTTCAACAATAAAATGTTGAAATCTATGGTTTCGATATTGCCCACATTTTGAAAACATCTTTAAAATGTTTACTTCATTTTTAATGTCACTTCTTCAAAAATGAATCCATTTTATTCAATAATATATTCACTGTCCAAAATCGTGAATATAATTCACTTAACCCAATTTCAATCATTTTTACACATTTTATTTCAATAAAAATTCGCTATCCAAAAACGCGAATATATCTTCTTTGATAATCTTCTATATTTAATTTATCAAATTCAATTGATTTTGAATTTATAAAACAACGTTTATAAATTCTATTTCTATTTTCTAACAACTTCAATTTAATAAATCTCCTTTATTAACAATTCGATTCATAACTCAAATCTTATACCAACAATCCATAATTATAAGTTAAATACTTATAATTCCTTTATTTTACAAAATCATTTCCATTAATAAGTTCACAATTTATAAATTACATTTATTTATAAATTCTTAAAAATTCATTTTAACGCTTATAAAAGCTCGTTTTATAATACCAACATTTTAAAGTTATAAATATCAATCTTGTACATCTTTTACATACATCGTTTTTAATAATTCAAAAATTCCCATTTAAAACCATTTTATAAATTTCTTAACTATTTATTTCAAAAGAAATTGCCTTTTGGTTATAATTCACAAATCTTTACTTTTATAACTTTAAAGTTTTAACGTTTATTTATTTAAAATAAATCAATTCAACAATTTAAATACAACGTATATTTTCAAAGATCACTTCAAAAATCTCTTTTAAAATCAACATCGTTATTTTTAAATTTCAAAAATGAATCCAATGATGCAACGCACCAATTCATCAATCACGACAACCATACATCATATAACATAATATGATAATAGAATATACATCACAATATCTGTAAATAAATAAATACTGGTGAGGAATCCAGTTGGATCCCTCCAACCTGTTTCCCTGCATCCACAGACGTTAGCACAATACCAATTCCACTTCGAGGTGGAATATCGTGGTATATGGGTTTTATAAAAATCATCCGCTTACTAACGGCGCAATAGGGTCTCATCCGCTATACGAGGCGGGAAATCAATCAATCCAATATATACATATGCCAATATGTATATATTGCTATATATATAGATATATCCTACTATATCTAATATCACATCCAATAGCAAACAATCAGTCAATAAATAACTGCAAATCATTTTGAGTGAGAAAAATCTCACCTTAGCATTTTATTTTGCAGTCCATTCCAAATCCAGATTTATTTTTCTTCATTGTATTCGACCTTGTATAAACAATTATACAATTTTATTAATATTCGAATCAATCGAATAACAAATTTTCATTTGGTAATTTTAATTATTCAATGGTTTTGTTAATATTTGTTTCCTTAGAATCGAACAAATCAATTAACTAAATTAGCTAGCTATTTAAATTTAACCAAGAAATTTTAAGATCAAGCAAATTAAAAATATGTATATTTATTTTTCACCTTCCATTTTCAAACTGCTTATAAAACTTTACTGTAATGTATATATTTTTCCCTAACAAATATACATATATGTATTTCTTATCAACTTAAATAAACAACGTGTTATTACCTTACTGCTTTATATAGCTGAAAAATTTAAACAAAACTGTTTTTATAACAATTCACTGTATGCATATAAACGTTTATTTAAATTAAGTTAATAATAAAAGCAACATATCTTACTGACCAAAATCCTAGCACGAGAAGAATCCCACGAATGCTGATGAACATCGCGACCCTCACCATCGCCTACCGCGACCTCCCAGGCGTCAACACAACAGCCTCCCCACTGCCTTCGGTCGCAACTTCCTGGCCTCACGTGTGCCTCGCGCCTGACCACCGCTCCCACTCGAGCGCCACCATGCCGCGACAGGCGATACCATGCTCCTCCTCTACTCGCGACGTACGCGACCTCGATGCCTTGGCCACGACATCGACCAAGCCTCGAACTCGATCCCCCAATCCTCGTCGACGCTCCAAATCGAATCGCGAGCCTCCCCTGACGCCGCCCAATTGCCTCAATCTCGATTTGTTCGTCGCTGCTCGCGCTTGCCTTCGAAACTACAAAACGGTCGGCCATTAATTTTGAGAGGAGCGATTTGAATTTTTGAACGAGGCCAGGTTGATTTTGAAATTAATAAGGGATGCGGCCATTTTCTTCTTCTGATTTAAACGAACAGATCTTGATTTTGAGCGAAATAATTTCGTATAAGATTTGTAAAGGGATGGGGAGACAAGGAGTACTCGACTTTGCAGAGAGAACGTGATTTTTCAGAGAAAAGATCGTGTGCCTAACTTTTGATGTCGGCAAAAGTTTAAATTTTAAAATTTAAATTGAATTTGATTAAATTTCAATACGTTTATTCACCGTACGGTTACATAGCAACTCCGAATGCTACGAAATTTGAAATCCGGTAATAATTCAATATTACGGACCCAATGGAACTGGTTTCGTCGAATTCCGAGACAGCGCCCCTGAACGCTATTTTTAAATATCAATTCGAATGATATAAATTTCAAAACTGAACAAAGCGGTTCCAAATTCGATTCTGAAGCTTCTATTATCTTCAGTATTATCAATACGAATTTTCGAAGCTTTTGAAATATTTTTCTTCAGCTTAAACTGAAGATTCAAATTTTTATTCAACTTACAATAGATTAAATTTTAAAATTTAATCGCCAATTTGTTCTGATAATTTGAAATTCAAGTCAAACCATCATTCAGATATTTAAAATAAATTAAATATCTTCAATTTAAATTGTTCAAATTTCTGGGTCGTTACAATGTTCGTGGGTTTGTAAGCTACTTGTCGTAGGTTGTAAGCTACTTGACGTGGGATTGTAAGCCACTAAGAAGGTAGAAATGGGTTCCATCCCAAATGAAATTTGGAATGAAGATTTCCATGCTATTATGAAGTTTTAACAAAACTAGACACTTATCTTGAAATCTTGATCTTGATACTCATGAGTCTTCAAACTTGATTTCTTCATTCTTGATCTTTATACTGTACAGTCTTCAATAATCAGTACCTGCCTTATATATATCCTGCATTATAACATTCATATATATCTAGACAATAGTGTTAGTATATAAGTTATAATAAAATAAGTTACAAAGGTTGTTGTCATCAAAACCACTATCTCCAGTTCCTAACATCAGATACTTCAGCTTATGAATGTATATCGTAGTTCTCCATGGTGATAAACAGTTGTGTTTTGAAAATAACATGCTATATCCCCACTTCAACGCTCATTGTAGTTCTCCATGGTGACTAATAGTTGTACTTAGAAAATAACAGGCTACATCCTCATATTTGAACACCGCCTAGGCAGAAGCCGCTATTTTTTTTCTTCAGACTGCAATAACTTATTCATACTAACTCGAAATCAGGCAAAACTTCGACCGATGAACTCCCACCTAAATTACAGACAATATGGTACACTCGGATACTTCATCTTGTGAACGCACACAATAGTTCTCCATGGGGACTGACAGTTTACTTAGAAAATAACATGCTACCATATCCCCATATTTAAACTCCGCCTAGTGCAGAAGCTGCTTTTTTTGTTCAGACTGCAATAACTTCGTCATACTAATTCAGAATCCAGCGAGACTTCGACTGACTAACTCCCACCTAAATTACGGACAATATGGAAGACCAGATACTTCATCTTGCAAACTCATGCTGTAGTTCTCCATGGGAACCGACAGTTGTACTTAGAAAATAATAGGCTACCACATCCCCATATCTGAACTCCGCCTAGTGCAAAAGCCGTTATTTTTTGGTTCAGACTGCAATAACTTCTTTATACTAACTCGGAATTAGGCGATACTTCGATCGATGAACTTCGACCAAAATTACGGACAATATGGTACACTCGGATACTTCATCTTGTGAACGCACACTGTAGTTCTCCATGGTGACTAACAGTTGTACTTAGAAAATAACAGGCTATCACATCCTCATATTTGAACTCCGCCTAGTGCAGAAGCCGCTATTTTTTTGTTTAGACTGCAATAACTTTTTCATACTAACTCGGAATTAGGCGATACTTCGACCGATGAACTCCCACCTAAATTACGGACAATATGGTACACTCGGATACTTCATCTTATGAACGCACACTTTAATTCTCCATGATGACTAACGGTTGTACTTTGAAAATAACAGGCTATATCCCCACTTCAACGCTCACTATAGTTCTCTATGGTGACTAATAGTTGTACTTAGAAAATAACAAGCTACATCCTCATATTTGACCTCCACCTAGGCAGAAGCCGCTATTTTTTTCTTCAGACTTCAATAACTTCTTTGTACCAACTTGGAATCAGGCAAAACTTCGACCGATGAACTCCCACCTAAATTATGGACAATATGAAACACTCAGATACTTCATCTTGTGAACGCACACTATATTTCTCCATGAGGACTGACAGTTTGCTTAGAAAATAATATGCTACCACATCCCCATATTTGAACTCCACCTAGTGCAGAAGCGCAATTTTTTTGTTCAGACTGCAGTAACGTCTTCATACTAATTCAGAATCCGGCGAGACTTCGATCGATTAAATCCACCCTAAATTACGGACAATATGGAACACTCGGATACTTCATCTTGTGAACACACATTATAGTTCTCTATGGGGACTGGCAGTTGTACTTACAAAATAACAGGCTACCATATCCCCATATTTGAACTCCGTCTAGTGCAAAATCCGCTATTTTTTTTGTTCAGACTACAATGACTTTTTCAAACTAACTCGGATTTAAGGGATACTTCGACAAATGAGCTCCACCTAAATTACGAACAATATGGTACACTCGAATATTTCATCTTGTGAATGCAAACTGTAGTTCTCCATGGTGACTAACAGTTGTACTTAGAAAATAACAGGCTATATCCCCACTTCAACGCTCACTGTAGTTCTCCATGGCGACTAATAGTTGTACTTAGAAAATAACAGGCTACATCCTCATATTTGAACTCCACCTAGGCAGAAGCCGCAATTTTTTCTTCAGACTGCAATAACTTCTTTATACTAAATCAGAATCAGGAAAAACTTTGACCGATGAACTCTCACCTAAATTATGGACAATATGGTACACTCGGATACTTCATCTTATGAACGCACACTATAGTTCTCCATGTAGACTGACCGTTTACTAAGAAAATAACATGCTACGACATCCCCGTATTTTAACTCTGCCTAGTGCAGAAGTCGCTATTTTTTTGGTTCAGATTGCAATAAATTCTTAATACTAATTTGTAATCCGGCGAGACTTCGACCAAGTAACTCCCAGCTGAATTGCGGACAATATGGTACACTCGGATACTTTATCTAGTGAACGTATACCGTAGTTCTCCATGGTGACTGACAATTGTACTTTGAAAATAACAGGCTACATCCCCATATTTGAACTCCGACTAGGCAGAAGCTACTTTTTTTGTTCATACTACAATAACTTCTTCATACTAACTCGAAATCGGACGAAACTACGACCGAGGAACTCCCACCTAATTACGGACAATATAGAACACTCGGATACTTTAGCTTATGAACTTATACCGTAGTTCTCCATGGTGATTGACAGTTGTACTTAGAAAATAACATGCCATGTCCCCACTTCAACGCTCACTGTAGTTCTCCATGGTGACTAATAGTTGTACTTAGAAAATAACAGGCTACATTCTCATATTTGAACTCCACCTAGGCAGAAGCATCTATTTTTTTTCTTCAGACTGCAATAACTTCTTCATACTAACTCATAATCAGGCACAAATTTGACCGATGAACTCCCACCTAAATTACGGACAATGTGGTACACTAGGATACTTAATCTTATGAACGCACACTATTGTTCTCCATGGTGAGTAATAGTTGTACATAGAAAATAACAAGCTATATCCCCGTATTTGAACTCCGCCTAGGCAGAAGCCGTTATTTTGTTTTGTTCATACTGAAATAACTTCTTTTTACTAACTCGGAATCGGAGGAAACTTCAACCGATGAACGCCCACCTAAATAACAGACAATATGGTGCACTCGGGTACTTCATCTTGTGAACGCACACTGTAGTTCTATATGATGACTAATAGTTGTACTTAGAAAATAACAGGCTACATCCTCATATTTTTTACCTTTAGTAATTTTATTGGACAAATTTAACCTTAAAAATTTGTAAGGCATAGAAATTTTGATAGGATCAGAATTAGGGGTGAGGATCACTTCCATTGGAAATATACAATGGTTTCTTTTTCCGTAGAGTGTTATAATAGCCTTTTGGACTTTTCGGCTAGGAGATATGGCTGTTTAAAGTTTGTTAGTTTTTTGGGCATATTAATAGGTAATTAATTAGGCTCGAATTAGGTCCATTAACCCATTTTGGAATTTTTTTTCCCTTAATGGGGAAGATATGGCAGCTTCTAATTGATAGAGCTAGAGGTATCTACTAGGGGAAATTATATGATTTATTATATATATATATATATATCTAACTCGATAACCAATCTTATTTAAAATAAAAGGTGATTTCTTTTTATTATGTACTTGTTATATTGTAATATAATTAATTAAGTAATTAATGTGAAGTACTTTAAATATAAAATCCTTAAATGATATGCTATGTGATAATAACTACAATGTGTTGTAATCATGAGAAATTTATCATACTAAAAATAACATATTATTTTTAAATATTCCTAGTCAAGATGTTTTGAGATGGGTGATCGATGCATCATTTAGTACTACAGTGCTAACGCTCTCCACATATTGGGCAGTGTACTACTCATGACTGTCAAGGCCACCAAGGGTTTTTTACTAATATTTTTTAGACATCTATGGAATGACCCACTTGAGAGTTTTCTATAGGTTGATATAACTAAGGTCATATAGAGAATCTCGAAATAACGATATTATACAGTTCTCTCTGCTAGAGAATACTATTGAACTTCATATAGACACTCCACTTTGATTATAGTTAAATTAAGAAATGATGTCCATCGAACGACTATAGTTAGGTTTGATTTGAAGTGTTGGAAGTGAAACATTCAATAGAGAATTTTTTCCTTCGTTATATAAGGTTAGTATCACAGGCAATTCTAGTCAACTCAAAGTCAAAGTCTTTGGTCAGAGTAGTACCGTTACTAGTAAATATTGTTATTGAAACAAGGATTTTGTGTTTGATCTAATTAAGTTGAATGTGGACGATTTTGGAATTTTGGCTAAAACTAAATTTGATAAGTCCCAATGTGATATAATGTTGACGAAGAAAATTGGTGTAAATAATCATTGCTATCAGGTACCGCTTATAGTAGTAAAATTGGATTTTACCCAAAAGATGTTTAAGCAGTAAATTTAGATAAAATGTCACATCACTAGCTAAGGTGATGGATGAAAATTGGTATTTGAATTGTTCGATAGTAATTGTTCACAAAACCTAGACATTGAATCACATAACCGTAATGACGAATATTTCGAAAAATCACACAATTTAATTAATTAATTAATTTGGAAATTAATCAAATTAATAAATATTTATAAATTATTAAATTTTATTTGATTCGTATGAAAACCATTAGTATTTAATAAAATGGATATATAAAAGTTATACAAGCATGCATCGATATATAATATCGATGGAATGTTTAAATTGGATTTAAATAGATTAACTACTAAGAGGTTTTGAAAATTTAAGGGCCTATATGGTACTATATTTGGCCGGCTATGCATGCTAAAGGAGGAGAAGATCTGATGAGATTTAAGGACTTAAATAGGGAAGATTTTAAAGGAAGGAATTGAAAGATTTCAATATTTTCTTTAAAACAAATTTTCTTTCATTCAATCCATAATTCTTCTTGATAATTTACTTTTCTTTCTCTCATCTCTCAATCCATTCATGGCCGAAAATAGATGCCTCCATGGCATAAATTTCCAAATAAAAAACAAAAAATAATCAAATTAAAAAGGTGGTCGTTGTCTCCTTTTTCCATGCAAGATCTAGAGATCAATTCAATCAAATCTAGGATATTCATTTATCATTAAAGCTGAGCTTTTGATTTCATCTTAAGGTAACATTCAAATTTAATTTAACCATGTGATTTTCATGTTTATGAAGTTTAGATCTATTCATGTCACATTTCATATTTTTATTTGTTTGTCTTCTAATATAGTTTGGATCCATTTTATGACACACCTCAATTTTATTGTATGTTCATCATGTTAATCTATCTTAATCCTTCTTAGACTATGTCTCTTTTGATTGTTTATTCATACTTTTTGTATAATTTAGATCTCAACCTTTTATAATGAATTTATATGCGTCTAAGTTCTCCTATCTAATTTCATTATCTTAGAAATTATTGCTTGACAAAAGAAACAATTTTAATTGAAACATATATTTTAATTAATTGATATTTACTTGTTATATACATAGACAAGATTCATGTGCTGATATTTAAAATTACTTTGAAAACTAAGTACATATGTTGCACGTTTGTTGTTTTGAACATAATTCCATTTGGTTACCTTTTACATATGAATAAAAGTTATTTCCAATTATAATTCATAGGTGGACTTCTGTGCAAAATCATAAACTTTTAAATCCTTCCTAATTTAATATTAGTTTTTCCATTTGTTAAGTTTAAATCTTAACACATATATTAAACAACAAAATTTACACATATACGTTATTTCATATTTTAAAACATAGTTTGCGATTATTATATATGTTTGTATATGTGTGTGTTATATTTTAACTCAGTTTATAAAGTGGACCTTTGTATGAAATCAAAAATTTAATTTCAAAACTTTTACTAAGTTAAAAATAGATTAAAAATTGTTAACTTTATATTTCAAAATATACAAATTAGTCAAACTTAATTTTAATACATATGTGTTTATATGAGTCAATGTTGCTATTATATTTTTAAAATAAAACCATGGACAACAAAGGCATATATAAAGAAACGAATGGGTCCGTTGCGGTGTAAATCCCAGCATCTATATACAATCACATTAGTCATGTACACAATATGATATATTGCACTTACACAATATACACTAAAGCATATATTGATATATTCATATTATATGCAAGAATAAATTTGATCATTATTTTCATTTAATAAATCAATTAATTTAATTAAAAAGAGAGAAATAAAATGTTTCTCTATCTAAAAAAACAAAATATCCCCTCAGTTAATTAAATAAATTTAAAAGAGAGAAATGATAGATTTCCTTTTCTAAACTAAATAAAACATTTTCTAAACTAAATTAAACAAGTAATAATCACACATACACACAAGAGTATATCTGATATACTCTATTTTATACCCATCTCATATTGATCAAAATATAAATAATTAAAGCTTCTTTTTTTTAAAGAAAATAAGATTTTACTTATAACAAATTTTAGATTGGACCTAAAATCCCCTTAGACTTCATAGGCCTAACAGATCCAAAATAGCAAAAGGAATTGAAATCTACATATTTCACCGCTTTCAACCTACCTGGTTCCTTCAATGGTATCAAAGCCTAATAGTCTATACAGTCTAAAATTAGCAATGTTAAGGCTAATTATTTAAAGTCTACCCCTTTATTTGGGTGTCTAGAATGGTAGTGCCAAAGGTGGAGGTTAGGGTAGTTAAGTACTCTGCCCTATCTGGCTACTGGTCTGGCCCAAAGGACGAAGTAAGCCTAAAGGTTATCCACATATAAAGGCCCGAATTGATTTTGGCCTTGTGCTAATTTTTCAATACCCGTTTGAAAAATTAATAGATATTTTAAATTTAGATGTTAAGTTTAAAATATAAAATTTAAAATGCACTCAAAATTTTCAAAATTGTTTTGAGAAATTAAATAATTAATTTTGAAGTTTTAAATTTTAAAATTTAATTAACATGATTAATTAAATTAAATTAAATAATTAATTAAAAGTTAACTTATTAAACATATATATTGATGTATGTGTATAACTATAATTGTTGTGTTTATTTATTTATCTTAAAATTATTTTTTGTAAATAAAATTAAAATTTCAAATTAAGTAAAATATTTAATTAAATTGTTTAATTATTTATTAAATAAAATTAATTAAAAGTTAATTAATTTAAACGTATACATATATTTATACGAGTATATATGCACGCCCAAGTGGTCCCGTATTTAATCACAACGTGCATGCATTTTTAGCTGTACCTGTGGAAGTAGATTTGATAATAGCATCTCCATATTTGAACTTCGTTTAAGTAGAAGCCGCTATTTTTTTGTTCAAACTGCAATAACTTCTTCATACTAACTCGGAAACAGACGAGACTTTGACCGATAAACTCCCATCTAAATTACAGATAATAAGGAACATCTGGATACTTCATCTAGTGAATGTATACCGTGGTTCTCATTGGTGACTAACAGTTGTACTTAGAAAATAACAGGCTACATCCCCATATTTGAACTCCGCCTAAGCAGAAGCCGCTATTTTTTGTTTATATTGCAATAACTTCTTCATACTAACTCGAAATCGGACGAAACTACGACCGATGAACTCCCACCTAAATTACGGATAATATAGAACACTCAGATGAAAGGGAGTGCGGATTAAGGATCTTAAGGCTAATTTAACACTAGAGGGGGGTGAATGGTGTTTAATGGATTCTAAGACTTATATGGACTAATTTAAAATTTATGATATAAACAAATGCAGAACTTAATCACAGAATAATCAGAGAATCAAACACAGATGCAGAAAGTAAATAAAAAGCAGTAAAAGGAAAGAACACACCAGATTTTATACTGGTTCGGAGTTACCCTACATCCAGTCCTAGACCAAGGCAAACACCTCATACAGATTTTTATTATACCAATGTCGAGATTACAATCCTCAATTTCTAAAGGCCTTGAGGTACCCTCCTGTCTCACGAGTTTGGGCAAACTCTCTTCATTTACGGGCCACAAGATTACCCAATTGATTTCCAGGCACAACCACACCTTATAGAGAGACTCGATAAACTTTTGATTATACATTGATCCTATAACTCTGAATAGCACTTTGATCTTCGAGAGAGGGCAGAGAATCAAACAAGAATGAGATTCTAATTTGATTCACTTGAGAATTCGGCAGAATTTCAGCACGATCTTAAAAATATGAAAATGTTAGAATATGGATTTGTGGAGAAGAAGGAGTGAAGAAAATAAGAAATGGTTAGTTAGAAAAATTCGTTTGTGAAGGCTATTTATGGACCAGTAACGGTCATAACCATTCGTGAAGAGATTTAAACGAATAGACACTTCTTTTGAAAATGACCAGTAACGGTCATAACCATTCGTGAAGAGATTTAAACGAATAGATACTTCTTTTGAAAATTGAAACTTTTGAATTTAATGGCCACCATATCGACATGGGGTATCCCATGATGTCGAAGTCCTTAAGTTAAAAATAATGTAAAATTTGTTTTGAAAATGGTATTGAACGGAAAACAAGATGAAATGATTCTGGAGTAAAATAAACTAATTTTCCTATGTTTTGAAATAAAGAAGAGTAGAAAAATATATTTTTAGAATGTATATATAAATTTGATTTTAAATCTCAAGTATATATATTATAAAATAATATTTAAAAATCAAAAGATAGTTTTTAAAAACAAACGAAGTTTAAAATAAGAGTTTATTTAAAAACAAAAACAAAGAATATTTTAAGGCTAAAACATCTTTTTGAAAATCATTTGAAAAGATAATTTTTAAGGCTAAAACATTTTGAAAAGCTGTTTTGAAAATCATTTTGAAAAACCATTTTGAAGTAGTTTTGCAAGCTTCTTCCTGCAGAATATCTCATCATATCGGGACTTGAGAACTTGTACAAAACCAGGATGTTCGTGGGTTTGTAAGCTACTTGTCGTAGGTTGTAAGCTACTTGACGTGGGTTTGTAAGCCACTAAAAAGGTAGAAATGGGTTCCATCCCAAATGAAATTTGGAATGAAGATTTCCATGCTATTATGAAGTTTTAACAAAACTAGACACTTATCTTGAAATCTTGATCTTGATACTCATGAGTCTTCAAACTTGATTTCTTCATTCTTGATCTTTATACTGTACAGTCTTCAATAATCAGTACTTGCCTTATATATATCCTGCATAATAACATTCATATATATCTAGACAATAGTGTTAGTATATAAGTTATAATAAAATAAGTTACAAAGGTTGTTGTCATCAAAACCACTATCTCCAGTTCCTAACATCAGATACTTCAGCTTATGAATGTATATCGTAGTTCTCCATGGTGATAAACAGTTGTGTTTTGAAAATAACATGCTATATCCCCACTTCAACGCTCATTGTAGTTCTCCATGGTGACTAATAGTTGTACTTAGAAAATAATAGGCTACATCTCATATTTGAACACCGCCTAGGCAGAAGCCGCTATTTTTTTTTCTTCAGACTGCAATAACTTATTCATACTAACTCGAAATCAGGCAAAACTTCGACCAATGAACTCCCACCTAAGTTACAGACAATATGGTATACTCGGATACTTCATCTTGTGAACGCACACAATAGTTCTCCGTGGGGACTGACAGTTTACTTAGAAAATAACATGCTACCATATCCCCATATTTAAACTCCGCCTAGTGCAGAAGCTGCTTTTTTTTGTTCAGACTGCAATAACTTCGTCATACTAATTCGGAATCCAGCGAGACTTCGACTGACTAACTCCCACCTAAATTACGGACAATATGGAAGACCAGATATTTCATCTTGCAAACTCATGCTGTAGTTCTCCATGGGAACCGACAGTTGTACTTAGAAAATAATAGGCTACCACATCCCCATATCTGAACTCCGCCTAGTGCAAAAGCCGTTATTTTTTGTTCAGACTGCAATAACTTCTTTATACTAACTCGGAATTAGGCGATACTTCGATCGATGAACTTCGACCAAAATTACGGACAATATGGTACACTCGGATACTTCATCTTGTGAATGCACACTGTAGTTCTCCATGGTGACTAACAGTTGTACTTAGAAAATAACAGGCTATCACATCCTCATATTTGAACTCCGCCTAGTGCAGAAGCCGCTATTTTTTTGTTTAGACTGCAATAACTTTTTCATACTAACTCGGAATTAGGCGATACTTCTACCGATGAACTCCCACCAAAATTACGGACAATATGGTACACTTGGATACTTCATCTTATGAACGCACACTTTAATTCTCCATGATGACTAACGGTTGTACTTCGAAAATAACAGGCTATATCCCCACTTCAACGCTCACTATAGTTCTCTATGGTGACTAATAGTTGTACTTAGAAAATAACAAGCTACATCCTCATATTTGACCTCCACCTAGGCAGAAGCCGCTATTTTTTTCTTCAGACTTCAATAACTTCTTTGTACTAACTTGGAATCAGGCAAAACTTCGACCGATGAACTCCCACCTAAATTATGGACAATATGAAACACTCAGATACTTCATCTTGTGAACGCACACTATATTTCTCCATGAGGACTGACAGTTTGCTTAGAAAATAACATGCTACCACATCCCCATATTTGAACCCCACCTAGTGCAGAAGCGCAATTTTTTTGTTCAAACTGCAGTAACGTCTTCATACTAATTCAGAATCCGGCGAGACTTCGATCGATTAAATCCCACCTAAATTATGGACAATATGGAACACTCGGATACTTCATCTTGTGAACACACATTATAGTTCTCTATGGGGACTGGCAGTTGTACTTACAAAATAACAGGCTACCATATCCCCATATTTGAACTCCGTCTAGTGCAAAATCCGCTATTTTTTTTGTTCAGACTACAATGACTTTTTCAAACTAACTCGGATTTAAAGGATACTTTGACAAATGAGCTCCACCTAAATTACGAACAATATGGTACACTCGAGTATTTCATCTTGTGAATGCAAACTGTAGTTCTCCATGGTGACTAACAGTTGTACTTAGAAAATAACAGGCTATATCCCCACTTCAACGCTCACTGTAGTTCTCCATGGCGACTAATAGTTGTACTTAGAAAATAACAGGCTGCATCCTCATATTTGAACTCCACCTAGGCAGAAGCCGCAATTTTTTCTTCAGACTGCAATAACTTCTTTATACTAAATCAGAATCAGAAAAAACTTTGACCGATGAACTCCCACCTAAATTATGGGCAATATGGTACACTCGGATACTTCATCTTGTGAACGCACACTGTAGTTCTCCATGTGGACTGACCGTTTACTAAGAAAATAACATGCTACGACATCCCCGTATTTTAACTCTGCCTAGTGCAGAAGTCGTTATTTTTTTGTTCAGACTGCAATAACTTCTTAATACTAATTTGTAATCCGGCGAGACTTCGACCGAGTAACTCCCAGCTAAATTGCGGACAATATGGTACACTCGGATACTTTATCTAGTGAACGTATACCGTAGTTCTCCATGGTGACTGACAATTGTACTTTGAAAATAACAGACTACATCCCCATATTTGAACTCCGACTAGGTAGAAGCTACTTTTTTTTGTTCATACTACAATAACTTCTTCATACTAACTCGAAATCGGACGAAACTACGACCGAGGAACTCCCACCTAATTATGGACAATATAGAACACTCGGATACTTTAGCTTATGAACTTATACCATAGTTCTCCATGGTGATTGACAGTTGTACTTAGAAAATAACATGCCATGTCCCCACTTCAACGCTCACTGTAGTTCTCCATGGTGACTAATAGTTGTACTTAGAAAATAACAGGCTACATTCTTATATTTGAACTCCGCCTAGGCAGAAGCATCTATTTTTTTTCTTCAGACTGCAATAACTTCTTCATACTAACTCGTAATCAGGCACAAATTTGACCGATGAACTCCCACCTAAATTACGGACAATGTGGTACACTAGGATACTTAATCTTATGAACGCACACTATTGTTCTCCATGGTGAGTAACAGTTGTACGTAGAAAACAACAGGCTATATCCCCGTATTTGAACTCCGCCTAGGCAGAAGCCATTATTTTGTTTTGTTCATACTGAAATAACTTCTTTTTACTAACTCGGAATCGGAGGAAACTTCAACCGATGAACGCCCACCTAAATAACAGACAATATGGTGCACTCGGGTACTTCATCTTGTGAACGCACACTGTAGTTCTCCATGATGACTAACAGTTGTACTTAGAAAATAACAGGCTACATCCTCATATTTGAACTCTGCCTAGGCAGAAGTCGCTATTTTTTTTCTTCAGATTGTAATAATTCTTCATACTAACTCAGAATCAGGCAAAACTTTGTCTGATGGACTCCCACCTAAATTACAGACAATATGGTACACTCGGATACTTCATCTTGTGAACACACACTGTAGTTCTCCATGGGAACTGACAGTTTACTCAGAAAATAACATGCTACCACATCTCCATAATTGAACTCCGCCTAGTGTTGAAGTCGCTAATTTTTTTTGTTCAGACTGCAATAACTTCTTCATACTAATTTAGAATCTTTCGAGACTTCGACCGATTAACACCCACATATATTATGGACAATATGGAACACTTAGATACTTCATCTTGTGAACGCACATTGTAGTTCTCCATGAGGACTGACAGTTGTACATAGAAAATAACAGGCTACCACATCCCCATATTTGAACTCCGCCTAGTGCAGAAGCTGCTATTTTTTTGTTCAGACTGCAATAACTACTTCATACTAACTCGAAATTAGGTGATACTTTGACAAATGAACTCCCGCCTAAATTACGGACAATATGGTATACTCGGATAATTCATCTTGTGAACGCACACAACAGTTCTCCATGGTGACTAACAGTTGTACTTAGAAAATAACAGGCTATATCCCCACATCAACGCTCACTGTAGTTCTCCATGGTGACTAATAGTTGTACTTAGAAAATAACATGCTACATCCTCATATTTGAACTCCGCCTAGGCAGAAGCCTCTATTTTTTTCTTCAGACTGCAATAACTTCTTCATACAAACTCGAAATTAGGAAAAACTTCGACTGATTAACTCACACCTAAATTACATACAATATGATACACGTGGATACTTCATCTTGTGAACACACCCTATAGTTCTCCATGGGGACTGACAGATTACTTAGAAAATAACATGCTACCACTTCCCTATATTTGAACTTCGCCTAGTGTAGAAACCGCTATTTTTTTGTTCAGACTGCAACAAAATTTTCATACTAATTTGATATCCGGTGAGACTTCGACCGATTAACTCCCACCTAAATTACGAACAATATGGAACACTCGGATACTTCATCTTGTGAACGCACACTGTAGTTCTCCATGGGGACTGACATTTGTACTTAGAAAATAACAGGCTACCACATCCCTATATTTGAACTCCGCGTAGTGCAGAAACCGCTATTTTTTTTGTTTAGACTGCAATAACTTCTTCATACTAACTCGGAATCAGGCAAAACTTTGATCGATGAACTCCCACCTAAATTACAGACAATTTGGTACACTCGGATACTTCATCTTGTGAACGCACACTATAGTTCTTCATGGTGACTAACAGTTGTACTTAGAAACAAGCTATATCCCCATATTTGAATACTATTTCTCTATGAGATGTAAAAGGGTATATTTGAAATTTCAAAAAGACACCGAGTAAATCTATTCAATGAATTATCTTTATTAGTAGTAAAGATGTGCACATAAACAAACTATAAATGTTATATGGTTGATTAATTATCCTAAGTAGTTTAAAATGAGTAATATAAAAGTTTAGAAATTTTACATAAAATAAATTAAAATAATTAAATATGATTTAATTAATAATAATTAAAATTAATTAAATAATAATTAATTAATTAATTAATTAGACACATGTATATATTAAATAAGATTTAATTATTTAGATACATGTATATATTATGTAAGTGAATTAGAGTGTAAAATGTTATAAATGAGATGAGCTTGTATAGTATGAATATGCGAAAATTAAGTGGAACTAGAAAGAAAGCCAAATGAGATTTAAGGAATAAGTACATATGTATAATACGTGTACCATGATTTTAGATGTTTTTGACACTTGAATCACGAGGGTATTTCACAAGAAATATATTATTCCCTAAATCAATATCAATTAATGTATATGTATATTGAAGATTATGAATCCTTAATTTATTAGTTGTCCTCTACCATTTATTTATTAATAGATTACTTGTATACTCTTTTGTTGTTGAGTTTTCTTAAGCCAAAAATGTTGTACGCGGTACTATTAATATATTGACTAGAAAAGGTAAGATATATGCACGTTTTTGTTGTGTTTCTTAAGGTATTTGCGTTATATATAGACTGTCATGAAATGGTGGGTACGAGTGAATAATCGATTTGATAAGTTTCTTCAAGGTCAAGATGAGATTAAGACAAAGACGATGGGTTAGGAATTGTATACGATACAACCGATAAGGTGTTATCCATCGGATGTGGGCCAATGATTTGGCAAGCGAGTCCTAACTTCCACTAAAGAAATTGAATGATTTCTATGTTTTTGTTAGGGTTTTGAGAAACAAAAAATCTAGTGGGAGCCTTATTTAAAGAATTAAATGGCAACGTTTAATCTTTCTAATATTGTAAGAACATCTGCTATATAAAGATATAATAATCCACCATGATAAATTGTTCAACTAATAAAATTGATAAAATTATTAGTAGTTAAGATATACAAATGAACTAAAAATTAAAGATTGATGAAGAAATATAAAATATACTTATCTTTAAATCATTAGCATGTTGTCGCTTTAAGACCTATACAAGGACCAATTTATACAACCACTAAAATATTCGTGCCTCGGTCGCTTAATTATTTATTTGTACAAGAATGTGTATTGTCTGATATGAGTGTCGAACTCTAATAGCAATACAAGAATATGGATATTTGATCAATATTCAGTCACATATAAATGTTATATGGTGAATGGTCGCGATTCGTAATATATGAAACTTAAATTAAAGTAGTTCATTAGAAATGAGTAAATAAACCATAATCCAAAATCTTGTATTCAATATATCCTTTGAATGATTCAACCATTTTGGAAAGGAAAGAAAATGTACGAGTGTGGATGTAACTTAGGCACAGTTAGGATGAAGAGTGTGAACAATCGTCTCTGCTTAATAAAGGAAATCGGAAATGAGAATTGTGTAAAATACTAAAAGATACATAATATAGAATGAGGAATGCAATTTATTTTCCAATTGTGTTATAATATAGAAAACTTTTTTCTATAAAGGTTATTTCTATGAGCTTAATGTATTTAATCAAAACTCTCGACTATAAACTAATTAAAATAAAAGAAAGAAGTAAATAGCCTATAATAACTATTCAAATGAAGATTCATATTTCATACGCTATTATACTAATGGGGGAAATAGTGGGAACATGCCATATAATACTTATATGTGAATGCCTCAAGATACGAATAACTATTTATGTAAATATAATAAATATTATTTATGAAACAATAACTATTTCAATATGGATTGAAAATAAATACGGTCTTATTTATTATGAATATTTTGAATATTCTTTATGAAATAAATTTATTAGAATAACGGCGTTTGTTGCATTAGCCACATAACACATAAGTGTCTAAAATTTTAACGATTATTTCTTAGGATTAGAGACTAAGCCGAGGAGTAATTTTTTAAACCATATGATTATGAATCATATGGTACTGATGAGTTATATCTTAGAAGAATAAGGGTAAATCACCCACTCAATAGGAGCGACAAAAGAGTCGGTGAACTCTTCAAGTTGATACATACAGATGTACATCGTCAAAAGTCTAATGATATCGAAATGGATCCACCTACTTCATTTAATTCATAGATGTATTATTATAGAAATAAACATGTGTATTTGATACTCAAGTAATGCATTTATGACAAGTTCATTGAATATAGAACGTAAGTAGAATACATAACATGCAATGTAAATAAAATAATTCGATTTGATCGAATAAGTGAGTATATTGGAAGAGTTCTCAATGTATCTAAGAAGAATTAGATTCTATATTAAATGTCACTCCTCCCAATAATACATAACGTTGTAGTGATAAGGAGTAATTGGACTTTGCTGGGTAAAATATGATTAACGATGAGTGTAATTGAGCTAACTTCTTTCTATAAAGTCATGTGCTTAAGAGTAAGTACATAAGGTTAAATTTAATTCCATCCAAAACATAGTTTACGAGATCAAACAAGATAAGGGTTGAAAAGATACCCCTATATATCCAAGGTCAAAGAGTTGATAGGTTGTGAGAGTCGAGAGACTAAATATAATATTTTACTTATGAGAGATATTTTGTGCACCACAACCAAATGGGTTTGGGACCGATCAATGTTGGCCGATTTATGTTTTGAACATAAGTTCCATAAAATTAAAACTAAAAGACAAATTAGTTGTATATATTAATAAAGGCAATTTATGAAATGTTTATAAATACCTATTCCATTGCACTGAAAAACAATTGTTGTTTCAAGAGACACAAACTTCATGATGAAGGAATTTCTTTTAGAACTTATTCGTAATAAAATGGATTAGGATACGATCCAAAGATAAAACTGATTCCAAATGATGAAATGAAATTGATCAAGCCTAAACAGCCACAACTAATATGGACTCTCGCTCATTAAAAAACCTATGATTCTCTTATCGATGTCGAGAAAACAATTTCCGCAATTTTCATTAAGCTATTAAAAGCATTGACTCTACCATGTGGCATAATGCGCAAATTCATAATAGGTACCCAGTACATTAGCAAAATATGATTTTGATAGTTGTACCCTGATCCTTCAACTCCAAAAGTGTCTCCGATTAGAATACTAATGCAGTTGGAATATGGCAAGCTACATTGATAGAATAACATCGTAAATTTCAATTATCGAAATTAACGTAACAGATTCGTTATTCAACGTACTTAAGTTAATTTGAATTTTATTCCCAAAATTACCACTTGATATGATTTTGATTATATATATATATTGAAATAGAATGCTAAATAATGATTTAGAATATGCCTTTTGCGCTTAATAACCACAGTGTCTCGAAGTTAGTGGAAGCGATTTCGAGTTCGTGTGTTATTAGATGTGATCCAAGAAATGATACGAAAGTATTTTTCGATAAACATCAGAGTTAAGCAAGTATTTTAATAGTGAAACAAACAGTTTGATTTTCAATCAAAATGCAGAGGAAGCATGTGTTTATAAGAAAGAATATTAATAAGTGCTAAAATATCTCTAAAACCATAAGTAAATAACAAGCTTATGATTATCAATGATGTATTCATCTTAAAAATCATTTTAGTTTTGTTGTCTAATTCTGGGTATAGCATTTCAGAAGACATCTTTTATAATCAATATAAAAGGATATTGGAATGTCCCAAAATGATATACATATATACTATATTAAATTGTTTAATATGGAGCATGTAAGATGGGTATGCATTGGCAATATAAATTATCATACATGCTACATTTTCTGCAATATTACAATTTGTTTATGTATTTAATACACAATGCTAGTATCAAATCTGAAATAAGAATACTATATGAAACTTGAGAGAGCTCTTGAGTATATTCGAAATATTGGAGAATAGTTTATAGAAACAACAAATTTCTTATAAAGGGGTGCATGGACTTGAACTTTACAAGTGGTATCGAGTATAGCGTGTCACCTTAATTCATGTTCAAACCTAGTTTAGGAGTAATAAGTTGGAAATGTTCCAAATGAAGGGGTTGTGGTTGACTCAATTAAAAGGCTAAGTACATTACAATGAATAGCACAGTAATATAAGCAATGTGTATGTATATATATAAATGCATAAATTTATAACTGAGCTAGGGATGATTCCAACCGCTAAGAATTCCATAACAATGTTGCGATACATCGCAAAAGAAACTAGAGCTCAATAGAATTCGAGAAACATATTCCGAAAGGTTCCACATTATAAAGGAAGTTTATCAGCATCGAAGAGAGTTGATTGACAAAGTAGATAATTAAAACAATATAGCATTCCCGTTCATAAAGGGACTGACTCGATTAGTATTTGATAAAAACGATCGAACGAATTAGAATAAGATCCATAATAGATCCTAAGTGCAAGTGGGAGATTGGTAGAGTTAAGGGTATGTCCTATGGGCAATTATGTAATTTGTTAAATATATCTAACTCGATAACCAATTTTTATCAAAATAAAAGGTGTTTTCTTTCTATTATGTACTTGCAATATGTGATAACCCACTATTTTTAACATCTAAAAATAATTATAAATGCCGACAAAATACACTTAGAACTAATTTCAAATGTTAAAGACAGTGGAATGTGGGTATATAAAATTAAAAGAGTCAAAAATAGTGAACATAAAGGGGAAAAGTTATCAACTATGTTTAGACCACGCCAATTTCTATACACCATGACCATAAGAGAACCATAGGCTATCGCATAGGAAAATACCATATATGTTCCTTTTTTAAGGGATCAAGCCCACGTAGGTTTATTTACTTCTCTTCACCTATGATGCAGTGCAGAAAGTTAAAGGTCTAGGTCGCTCACGACCTAAGGAGAGTGTAGGTCGTTCACGACCTAAGGAGTTAGAGGGGGGAGCAAGTGATGCTGAGGAAAGTGGTTGCATAGGCCAATTTGGTGAAGTATTAGGTCGCATACGACCTAACAAGGCCTTTAGGTCGCCCCAACGACCTAACAAGATACTGGAACGACCTAACTTGTTTTTAGGTCGCATACGACCTAACAAGCTAAGGCATAGGTTGTGGGAACGACCTACCATGTCACCTGGGAAAGAGCTTCGACCTATCGAGTTAAAGGTACTACGAGCTAAAATGGAACGACCTAAGTTAGGTCGCAAAGTCCTAGGTCGCAAAGTCTTAGGTCGCAAAGGCTTAGGTCGCATAGTCTTAGGTCGTAAAGGCCTAGGTCGCAAAGCCTTAGGTCGCAAAGGATTAGGTCGCAAGGCCTTAGGTCGCGAAGGCTTAGGTCGCGAAGAATCTCTGAAGCCGCTTCTGTTAGGTCGCAAACGAAGGGATGCCGTTCATTCTTAGGTCGCAAAGCTCTGGAGGCCATTGATTTCCCTAATTCGCCGATCTGGAATGCTGTGTGTTCATTTGTTAAGTCGTGGAATAATGTAATTAGGTCGTTACCGACCTAAGTGAGTTGTTTGTCTTTTAACATGTTTGTTAGGACGCGTCTGTACTAGGTCGCAACATTCAAGGTCGAAGGTCGTTTTCGACCTAAGTACTTGTAATATTTTGAAACTTTTCTGCTGTGTTGAGTTGTAGCCTATAAATAGGCGTGTATGGTCATTTTGTAAAGGTTGTTGAATATTGAATAAAATTCTCTTTTGATTGCTTTGTGCTTTCATTCCAAATTGGTAGTTGAGTGTAATCTCCTATCTCCTCTTTCGGATAATCGAGTGCGCTCGATTCAACGATTGTAGAAGCCGATTCGCGGAATCAAGTGCGCTTGATCAACGCTTGAAGAATTGAAGATCTTTGAACCCGGTATCGTGCGCGATCAACGAGTTCGAGATAGCTAGAGTTCGGTATCTTCGGATCAACGAATTCGGGCAATTCAGCATCCATCAATCCATCGACTACTACTTTCACCGATCTACATTTGTTTTGAATTATCCGCTGCGTCAGTTTTTGGTATCAGAGCTTGTTCTAGCCAATCATAGCTAGATCGAGACTTGGAGCCTAATCATTTGAAGAGATTTGAAGTTTGAAGTGATAGCCGAGAGCTTGAGGTGTGAGCCGTGAGCAAGTGAAGTTGTTCGACCTTGCAGTGAAGATTGTTTGATCGAATTTGTAGTGGGAGACCGAAACTTTGTCCATCGTGTTCATCGCGATTTGCTACAAAGTGGAAGTTTTCGATCCGTTTCATTTTGGATCAAAATCCGAAAAGTGTTTGAATTTGAAGATTTGTGAAGTTTTCAAGTATGCCGCCAAGAAGAGCTAATCGCCACCAAAACGTAGAAGCTTTATATCAAAGAGAAGAAGCTGATGAGATGGAGCAAAGAATCAATGAGAATTTTAGTGAAAAGCTTAACGAAGGAATTGGCCGGTTAGAGAGGCTTATGACAGAGATGAATCAAAATCGGAGAAGGGTTTCACCAGAATCTAACCATGGAGGTAGTAGAGTCTCACCACATTCCAATCGAGACCGAAGTGTTGAAAATGACCAAGGGCGTGGGAGGAACGTGAATGGTCGTGAACGGAGGAATGTCGATAGAAGGGATGAAGGTGGAAGGCGTAATGCTAGTAGAGATGTTGGTGGTCAGAATCGACATCGTTATGCATCTGATTTTGAAGAGGAGTATGATGGTGGTAGTGTTCAAGGAAGAGGTCAAGGAAGAAATTACTCTGAGTATGATCACAAGTGGGAGTCGGGGATGAAGACTGAAATTCCTGAATTCAAAGGTGGTATGCAAGCAGAGGAGTTTCTAGATTGGGTGGCTAATGTAGAGGAGATTTTTGATTTCAAAGAAGTACCAGAACATCGTAGAGTGAAGTTGGTTGCTACGAGGCTGAGGGGTAGAGCTTTGGCATGGTGGCAGCAAACCAAGCTTACACGTGAACGAATGGGGAAGTCAAAGATTGAATCTTGGGAGAAGATGAAGAAATTGATGAAAGCAACGTTCTTACCATACAATTATCAATCTTTGATGTATCAACGTTTGCAGAACTTGAGGCAGGGCACGAAGACAGTTAATGACTATGCTGATGAATTTTATCAACACATTGCAAGGAACGATATTATGGAAACAGAAGAGCAGCTGACATCTAGGTTCATTGGAGGATTGAGAATGCAGATTCAGGATATGGTGAATATGTTCGATCCAAGATCTGTAGCAGAAGCACATCAGAAAGCGTTGGCTTGGGAAAAACAAGGGAGACGAGGAAGTGGTGTGTTTTCTAATTCTAACAATCAAGCGAAGGGTGTTGGAGGAAGTTCTAATGTTTCTAAAACTATCAGTAGACCAGTGGTGAAAGAGGCTGAGAAGGCGAAAGTTAACAATGGTTTCAAATGTTACAATTGTCAAGAAATGGGTCATAAAAGCAGTGAGTGTCCAAAGCCAAAGAAGAGAACCATGATTGCAGAAGTTGACGAAGAGGATGTTGTTGAGGATTGTTCTAATCTAGTTGAGGAGGATGAGCAGGATATTGCGTCAGGAGACGAAGGTTGTAACCTAATGCTGAGGAGATCGTGTTTAACACCGAAGCAGGAGGAAGCTAGTTGGTTGAGGAGTAATATCTTTCAGTCAACATGTACTATTCTGGGGAAGGTGTGTAAGTTTGTGATCGACGCAGGAAGCTGTGATAATATTATTTCAACCGAAGCTGTGACGAAGTTGAAATTGAAGACAGAGAAACATCCGAGTCCATACAAGTTAGCATGGTTGAGAAAAGGAGGAGAAGTGAAAGTGGATAGACGAGTTCGTGTACCATTCTCTATTGGGAAGAAATACAAAGATGAAATATGGTGTGATGTAGTAGAGATGGATGTTTGTCATTTATTATTGGGAAGACCATGGCAGTATGATCGAGCAGTACAACATGACGGTCGGACCAATAGCTACAGTTTTATGTTTAAAGGCACGAAGATTATCTTAGTTCCAAAGAAGAGATCACAAGAAGAAAGTAAGTCCGAAGAAATCGAAGAGCTGAAAACTTTATTGACTTTGAAGGAGTTTGTTAAAGAAGTTGAAGAAGAGCCGGAAGTATTCTTGTTGATTGGGCGTGAGAGCAGTGAAGAGGTTGAAATTCCAGAAGAAGTTAAACCAGTTTTGAAAGAATTTGACGATGTATTTCCAGAGGAGTTACCAACGGAGTTGCCACCGTTGAGGGATATACAACATCAGATAGATCTTGTTCCAGGTGCTGTGTTGCCACACAGACCACATTATCGAATGAGTCCGAAGGAACATGAAGAATTGCGGAGGCAGGTTGAGGAATTGCTTGAGCAGGGGCGTGTGCAGGAGAGTCTGAGTCCTTGTGCTGTACCAGCTTTATTGGTACCCAAGAAGGATGGGACATGGAGAATGTGCACTGACAGTCGAGCATTGAATAAGATTACCGTGAGATATAGATTTCCAATGCCGAGGTTGGATGACTTGTTGGATCAGATAAGCGGAGCTACTATCTTTTCTAAGATTGATTTGAAGAGCGGATATCATCAAATTCGTATCAGACCAGGAGATGAGTGGAAGACTGCTTTTAAAACCAGGGAGGGTCTATACGAATGGTTGGTTATGCCGTTTGGTTTATCAAATGCACCGAGTACTTTTATGAGGGTGATGAATCAGATTTTTCGACCGTTCATTGGGAAATTCGTGGTGGTGTATTTCGATGATATTCTAATTTACAGTGGGAGTCCAGAGGAGCATTTGAATCATCTTAGAGAAGTGCTGATGGTATTGCGACAAGAACAATTCTATGCTGCAACGAAGAAATGCGTGTTCATGACGCATAGTGTTTTATTTTTGGGGTATGTTGTGTCAGAGAAAGGAATACAGGTTGACCAAAGTAAAGTGGAGGCGATCAGAAATTGGCCGCAACCCAAGACGATAACGGAAGTTCGTAGTTTTCACGGGTTGGCTTCATTCTATCGAAGGTTTATACCACACTTTAGTAGTGTGATGGCACCTGTTACAGATTGCATGAAAGGTAAACAGTTTGCATGGACAGAGGAAGCAGGGAGTGCTTTTGGGAAGATCAAGGAATTGCTGACGACTGCACCAATTCTAGTATTACCTGATTTTCAGTTGGTATTTGAACTACATACTGATGCATCCAAGGTTGGGATTGGAGGGGTGTTGAGTCAGAAGGGACGTCCAATTGCATATTTCAGTGAGAAGTTGTCAGGAGCGAAGATACGATACAGTACATATGATGTGGAGTTTTATGCTGTTGTACAATCTATCAAACACTGGAGACACTATCTATTTCAGAAGGAGTTTGTTCTTTACACCGATCATGAAGCATTGAAGCATTTGCAAGGGCAAGACAAGATTTCAGCGAGACATGCATCGTGGATTGCATATCTACAACAGTTTACTTTTGTTGTGAAACACAAGTCAGGGGTGACAAATCGTGTAGCTGATGCTTTGAGTAGGAGGAGTCATTTGTTGACTACGCTGAAAGTTGAAGTGACGGGGTTTGAAATATTGCCAGAATTATTTGTTGAAGATCCTTACTTCATGAAGTTTGTTGATAAAGTTAAGGAGGGAAAGACGGATGAGTTTTTGATGGTAGATGGTTTTCTTTTTAAAGGAAGTCGATTGTGCATACCGGAGGGTAGTCTGAGAATGAAGATTATCAAGGAGTTACACGAAGAAGGACATGTTGGAAGAGATCGTACCTTACAGTTGATTTCACAGTCCTACTTTTGGCCATCAATGAGGAAAGAGGTGGAAAGATTTGTTGAGAGATGCCATATCTGTCAAGTTTCGAAAGGAACTGCGACTAATGCGGGTTTATATATGCCGTTACCGGTACCCACTAAACCATGGGTTGATGTGAGTATGGACTTTGTGTTGGGGTTGCCGAGAACGCAGCGTGGTAATGATTCCATTTATGTGGTGGTGGACAGATTTTCGAAAATGGCACATTTTATTGCTTGTAAGAAGACGGCGGATGCTGTTCATGTTGCTCAATTGTTTTTCAAGGAGATCTATCGACTTCATGGATTGCCAGAGTCTATTGTGTCGGATAGAGATACTCGTTTTCTAAGTCATTTTTGGCTAAGTTTGTGGAAAATGGTGGGAACAAAGCTGAAGTTTAGTAGTGCTTATCACCCGCAAACGGATGGACAGACTGAGGTGGTTAACAGATCATTGGGAAACTTGTTGAGATGTCTTGTTCAAGATAATCTGAGGAGTTGGGATGTGAAGTTATGCCAGGCAGAATTTGCTCATAATCATGCTGTGAATCGAAGTACTGGGTTCAGTCCATTCCAGATTGTCTATTCGAGCTTACCGAAAGGACCGTTGGATTTAACTGTGATACCACATTCAAAGGGGACAGTTAAGAAAGCTGCTGATTTTGTTGAAGGGTTGACAGAGTGTCATAAAATCGTTCAAGAACGATTAGAGAAAACAAATGAGAAGTATAAACAGTCTGCAGATTTGAAACGACGAAATGTTGAGTTTAATGAAGGAGATTTGGTTTATGCAATATTGACGAAAGATCGTTTTCCGGTGGGAACGTATAATAAATTGAAAGCACGAAAGATTGGCCCAGTTGAAATTTTAAAGAAAATCAATGAAAATGCTTATAAACTGAAGCTGCCAGATGAGGTGTACACGTCAGACGTATTCAATGTTAAGCATCTCATACCATATCATGGGGATGAGTTTGTTGTGGTGGATGCAGAAAGTACAAATTCGAGGTCGAATTTTTCTCAACCTGGGGAGGATGATGCAGTGCAGAAAGTTAAAGGTCTAGGTCGCTCACGACCTAAGGAGAGTGTAGGTCGTTCACGACCTAAGGAGTTAGAGGGGGGAGCAAGTGATGCTGAGGAAAGTGGTTGCATAGGCCAATTTGGTGAAGTATTAGGTCGCATACGACCTAACAAGGCCTTTAGGTCGCCCCAACGACCTAACAAGATACTGGAACGACCTAACTTGTTTTTAGGTCGCATACGACCTAACAAGCTAAGGCATAGGTTGTGGGAACGACCTACCATGTCACCTGGGAAAGAGCTTCGACCTATCGAGTTAAAGGTACTACGAGCTAAAATGGAACGACCTAAGTTAGGTCGCAAAGTCCTAGGTCGCAAAGTCTTAGGTCGCAAAGGCTTAGGTCGCATAGTCTTAGGTCGTAAAGGCCTAGGTCGCAAAGCCTTAGGTCGCAAAGGATTAGGTCGCAAGGCCTTAGGTCGCGAAGGCTTAGGTCGCGAAGAATCTCTGAAGCCGCTTCTGTTAGGTCGCAAACGAAGGGATGCCGTTCATTCTTAGGTCGCAAAGCTCTGGAGGCCATTGATTTCCCTAATTCGCCGATCTGGAATGCTGTGTGTTCATTTGTTAAGTCGTGGAATAATGTAATTAGGTCGTTACCGACCTAAGTGAGTTGTTTGTCTTTTAACATGTTTGTTAGGACGCGTCTGTACTAGGTCGCAACATTCAAGGTCGAAGGTCGTTTTCGACCTAAGTACTTGTAATATTTTGAAACTTTTCTGCTGTGTTGAGTTGTAGCCTATAAATAGGCGTGTATGGTCATTTTGTAAAGGTTGTTGAATATTGAATAAAATTCTCTTTTGATTGCTTTGTGCTTTCATTCCAAATTGGTAGTTGAGTGTAATCTCCTATCTCCTCTTTCGGATAATCGAGTGCGCTCGATTCAACGATTGTAGAAGCCGATTCGCGGAATCAAGTGCGCTTGATCAACGCTTGAAGAATTGAAGATCTTTGAACCCGGTATCGTGCGCGATCAACGAGTTCGAGATAGCTAGAGTTCGGTATCTTCGGATCAACGAATTCGGGCAATTCAGCATCCATCAATCCATCGACTACTACTTTCACCGATCTACATTTGTTTTGAATTATCCGCTGCGTCAACCTACATCCAAATACTTGTTAGTACGTAGCGACTATAGCATCCATCCAACCATTGCAACTAATGCAATCGATGTAAACAATACAAGAAGAAAATAATATTCCTAATTATCCATCACAAAAAGTCATCATAAGGGGCAACAACAATAATTGTTCGCTTAGCCATTAAACATCAACAACACGCAATGCCAACCCCAATCGTCAAATGAGAAAATAACAACGTCATCAATATACTTACGTACATTATTAATTATCAACTATAATAATACATCATTAATGTAAGTATAATTCACCCAGTGTGCACTAATCACTCAATAATAGTAACACAACATCAATATCATCAGATGTGTGCTAATCCAATCAACAATAGTAACACAACATCAATCATCAAATAACCATAATCAACTACCCATCGTCTAGTAGTACTAATGGGAAAACATCGCACACTCATCTTAATGCAACTTTGTCATCATAAACAACATATATGTGATAATTCAAACTAACAATTAATCACATGTTACATCTATCCAAAACATTATATTTACGACCACTGTTTTTCATTTAAGCATAATCTTACTTCATTATTGTTTATTAGATTACCTTTATTTATACATGTCAAAAAATAATAACCTTTCCAAAAATTATAATATGCTTCAAAAATACTTTTTATACTCTCATTACTTCAAATCCCCTAAATGTCGTCTTTTCCATCAAAAATAGTAATTTACATCGAATCTCTTTTCAAAATAATAATTCATTGTTTGACATCAAATAACGATATACATATTAAAATCTCTTTGATATTTCCAAAACCAATTTAATACCATTTAATTATAAAGTAGTGATACTTTATTCTAAGTTACCAAAACTCCATTTTAATCCTACTCGTCTCAAATGTTAATTTTATATCCATAAAAACTTTAGGAAACATTTCTTTACTATTTTTATTATCATTATCCATAAAATACCATTTTAATTTATTTCTCAAACAATAATAATAATATTCGCTAATATAAATGCAGAAAAATTAATCATTTTGTCAATTCCACATAACAATAATTTTCACTTCTATTCATGTTGTTATTATTTAAACGCCATTATACATAATAATAAACTTCCTAAATCTCAGTTTAAAATAAATTTTTCGTTATTATTTATGAATTTCCCTATAAAATCATAAATAATAACCTTATTTAATTCTATACTTTAATTTCAATAAAATTTGTCAAATCATTATTCTTTACAGATACCATCCAAAATTTGAAAATAACCTAAGTATAACTTATTTATCTATTTTTCTCATTATTATACAATTTATTCTAATTAATTATTTTCTAATTTAAATTAAATATTTATTTTAATTAAATACCCAAAAATACTACAATTAACAATAAATATCGAATCAAGGCACACTACGTCCAAAATATTATTATAATCGAACAATTATCCATAGAACACAACATATATCGGTAAATACGACTTTTCATCAATAGATATGTATTTTATATTTAAAATTCAATTAATTAATTTAAATAAACCATACCACTGCGCTTTTAGAGATAGCCTCAAAACTTAGCAAACTTAATGCCAAATCTTCTGGAATTCCACCACGAGTCCAATGGAGGAAACCACACGTGAATCCAAGTTCGTATCTAGAAGATATAGAGGATAGAAATTCTAGGGTTTAATTTGTAATGATTTTATTTTCAGGAGCTTAACTGAGAAACACACACCTGCTACATTGCTTTTCCTTCCTCGACTTTGTTAATCCCTTACGCATGCCATCACTAGAGACATCAAGCGCCGCCACATCTTGCCACCAGCTTCCTCTAGCCTTGCTTGGTGGGCCTCGACCCTTGCCACCACCAATAGCCAACTCCGTTGCCATTTATTAAGGGTTTAAAGCAAAAAACTACTTTGGTTTTTCCGCCGACTCCAGCTATATCAAGCCGCACTACCTCTACCACTGGCTCGACTCGACGTCGAACGCAGCCATGCTAGATTCGACTCCCTTCATCGTCGTTTTAGCCATGGTCAAACCCTACCCAATACAAGTTTGACCAAATTTTATGGTCAAAAAAAATCCCAACCATGACAAACAGTCACCTCTCAGCTCTTCGAATCATCGAGACCTTAAGTAATATGCATGAGTTTGGCACTAGAATCGATTTGATATTAATTTTAGGATTAAGGGATCTAATCTCCATTAGAGAAAAAAGCGTAGATCTAAGGAAGAAGAGGAGATCAGATGTGAAGAAGAATACTGAATGGTGGCTCATAAGGTTTCCCTATAATGGTCTATTTATAAGCAAAAAGGAGATGTGTTAGGCCAAAGTAGTCACCAAGGCCCAAAAGCCGTTTTCGCACCTAAACGAAAATATATCCTGCTATATATCGAAATATATGTTTTTGATATTTCTAAAACCAGTGGAACCATCAGAAACCCCAAAAAGACAATTCTACACAAATTTCCTTTTTCCATGAATTTTATTTAACAATTAATGTGTCAAACTCGTAGGTCATTACACTATATTATGATATTATTGATGAAGTAATTAATTTAAAGTATATTAAATAGAAAATCCTCATATGATATGTTATGTGATAGTAATTATAATGTGTTGTAATCATGAGAAACCTATCGCATTAGAAATAACATATTATTTTAAATATTCTTAGTCAATATGTTTTGAGATAGGATATCGATACATCCGTTGAGACCAGAGTGCATAACACTCTCCAAATGTTGGACAGTGTATTTCTCACGACAATTGGAGGTACCAAAGAGTTACGTACTGATAGATCTTGGATAACTATGGAAGGACTCACCAGAGAGGTTTTTGTTGGTCAGTATAACTAAGGTTAAACAAAGAATTTTGACAATACTGCTGAACTTCAATATGGGCACTATACTTTGGTTATAGTTAATCATGGTATTACGACCAATGAATGACTATATTTAGGTCCATGTTGAAGCATTGGAAGTGAAACACAATTCAAATTTTCAATTCGTCTCTTCGGTTATATGAAGTTAGTATCACAATCAACTGTAATCAACTCAAAGTCAAACTCAATGGCCAGCGTGGTACAGTTAACAATAAATGTTGTTATTGAACCAAAGATTTTGTGTTAAGACTAATCAAGTTGAATGTAGACGATGTTGGAATTTTTACCAAAACCAGATTTCATAAGTACTAATGTGATACAGTGTTGATGAAGAGAATTGGTGTAAATAATCGTTGCTTCCTGGTACCGCTTATAATAGTAAAATTGGATTTTATCGAAAAAAAAGTGTAAGTGATAAATTCAGCAAAAATTTCACATCACTAGCTAAGGTGACGTGTGAACGTTAATATTCGAATTATTCAATATTAATTGCTGATTGAATTTACACCTTTGAGTTGCATAACCGTAATGATGAATACCAAAAAACAACACAATTTAATTGATTTATAACCACTGTAAATTAATTAAAACAATTAATATTAATTATTAAATTTTATTTGATTTGTTTGAATATTATTAGTATTTAATAAAGTGCATACATAAAAGCTATACACATGTGCATCGATATACGATATCAACGGAATATTTAAATTAGATTTAAATAGATAAATGGCTAAGTGTTTTGGGAAATTAAGGGCCTATGTGGCACCATCTGTGGTCGACCATGCATGCTAAAGGAGGAGAGGATTTGATGAGATTTAATGAGGAATTAAGTAGGGAAGATTTTAAAGGAGGAAATTGAAATGTTTTAATATTTCCTTTAAAAAATTCTCTTTCATTCATTCCGTAATTTTCCCTAATAATTTACTTTTCTTTCTTTCCTCTCTCAATCCTTGCATGGTCGAAAATAGATGCCTTAATGGCATAAAAACTCCAAATTAAAAAGGTGGTTATTGTCCCTTCATCCTTGCAAGGTCCATAGATTGATTCAATCGAATCTAAGAAATTTATTCATCATTCAAGGTGCAACTTTTGGCTTCATCTTAAGGTAACATGCAAATTTAGTTTAACCGAATGATTTTCATGCTTACAAAGTTTAGATCTATTATACCACATCTCATATGTTTATTCTCTTGTCTTATAATATAGTTTGGATCCCTTTTATGACACACCCCAATTAAATTGTATGTTCATCATGTTAATCTATCTTAGATCCTTCTCATACTATATCTCTTTTGATTATTTACTCATATTGTTTATATAATTTAGATCTCAACCTTTTACAACAAATTTATATGTGTCTAAGTTGTCCTATCCAATTTCATTATCATAGAAATTATTATTTAACGAAAAAACAGTTTTGATTGAAAACTATCTCTTAATTAATTGATATGACTTTATTACTTGTTATGTACATAAACATAAACAAGCTTCATATGTTGATTATTTAAAATTACTATGAAAATTGAATACATAAGTTACGTGTTTGTTGTTCTGAACATAATTCCGTTTGGTTACTTTTTCCATTTGAATAAAAGTTATTTCCATTTAAAATTCATAAGTGGACTTTTGTGCAAAATCATAAACATAGTTTGCTCTTATTTATATATGTATATATATATATATGTGAATGTTATTTTAACTTAAAGTTAAGATGGAATTTTATGTGAAATCATAAATTTAATTTTAAAACCCATCCTAAGTTAAAACTAGATTTAAAATTGTTAACTTTATGTTTGAAAACAAATAAATTAATCAAGCTTAATTTGATACATATATGTTTATATGTGTCATTGTTACTATTATATAAATAAAAAACTATGAACAACAAATATATATATGGACAAATAGATCTGTTGCAGTGTAAATCCTAGCATGTATATATGGTCACATTAGCAATGTGCATAATATGATCTGTTGCACTTACACAATATACACTACAGTATATTTGGATATACTCACATTATTTGCCAAGGATAAATTTGGTCATTAATGTCAATTAATAAAGCAATCAATTTAGTTAAAGAGAGAGAAATGAAAGCTTTCTCACTAAATAAATCAAAATCTTCCCTCAATTAATTCAATAAATTTAACAGAGAGAAATGAAAGGTTTCCTTCTCTAAACTAAATTAAAAAAGTAACTGTTACTCACACATACACACAAGAGTATATTGGGATTTGTGAATCACTTATTTTAGATTTGCATTAGTAATTGTGCTTGGTTGATCCAGGTAAATGGTTTTTACTTCCCACTATACTATGAATGTTCATGTAGTAAAAATGATGTTTGAAGGTGATTATGAATGTTAAAACATTTTCAAACATAAATCTAATTTAGGTAACACTTTTAAAATGGGTTTAAAAAGATAAATGTTGATTTTGATTTGTGATAGGGTGTTAGACCCAACAGGTTGTCATTTTATAGTTTGGTCGTCGTTTTCTATTTTTGCTAGATCTAGGACAAAATACACATTTTAAATGTGTATGAATTGCTTGTATATGATGTTTGGATGCTGTGTAATGTTTGCGTGAAGCATTTGCTTATATCTTAATTTGTTTGGTATGATTTGAGAGTGGCCATTATTTGAGTGATTCGACGAGCAAAAATGTTCGAAACATGATAGCAATTGATGTGAACTGTTTTCAAAAGCCTATGAAGGCTATAATTTTGGTCGCATGTTATTTTAAGTAGAGGAGGTGGAGTTTTCGAGTAGGTTTTAATCAAGTCGAAGGTGGTGGAAAATTAGGTCGATGATGAAGACTACTTCAGGGAATGGTAGAGTGAACTTTGGGTTCAAGGCATGTCGATTTTTGGATTTAAGGACTGGAGCTTTGGTTCAGTGATTACCATTGAGAGGTTTGTACTCGGTGAAAATTTTTCTAAGGGTTGGCACCGAGAGGTTTTAGATGGCGACATTATTACTTCGGGACTTAGGCCGCATTACTTTGGGATGGTGAATGTTGGACTCTCGGACAAGAGATGACGACGAGAGGTCTACCCCTGAAACACCCTATAATTATAACGATAATTAATTAAAAAGAAATTGATTAATAATTAGTAGTTCTAAAAAAGTATAATGTTTATAAACATCAAAATTTGGATATGAAACTTGCACCATTGGGTTCGTGGTAATTTTTTGATCAATTTCTATATATAATGTTTTAGAATCGGAGTTCAAACAAAAAAGTTATTAACGTTTGAAGATTTTGAATCGAAAATAATTATATATGTAATTAATAAGGTAATAATAATAATAAACTAACGTTAATTACTATCAGTTAAACTTACTGGATAATTAACGTTGCTTAAATGTTGAAATCTGATAATGGGAAGAAAATTATATCGGTTAGTTAAAGAAGGAACAAAATAATACAAATCTAAGCAGGCGATAATTATTCACAAAATAACACACGATCGGTCGACCCAAACCCTCGCTGGTTGACCAATAGTGGTCGACTGTGAAGGGTAAGAGGTCGACTGGCGGTGCTATGAATTCGACAATAATAAGTGGCCAATCGCCTCTGATCAGTATACTTCAATCTAACGGATGACGTTGACTTGAATCCCTATAAATACAGACCTAAACCCTCACTTCTAAACTCACATTTTCTGAGCGATGCCGGAGCTATGCCATTTTCTCATCTCTACAAAATTCTAAATTCTTGAGAATATAGTTTATACGTATATATAATTAAAGAATCGTAGAAGATGATTGAGGAAGAGATAGGGTCAAATCAAATCGCCAAAGCCAAGGTAAATTGTAAATCTGGATCTAAAATATAAATCAAATCCAAATCCCTTTTCTAATCTACATCTCTAATAAATTTGTATACGCTTGTGGTGTATATATCCAAATAGGGAAAAAAAGGAGTCAAATTGGAATAATAGGGATTAGATCTGAAGATTTGGAAAGCTAAAAAAACGAGTGATAGATTATATATTTTTATACAATATTAGATTTATATCGTTGTAGATCTATTTTTGTATGTATGAAATGTAAATTGGAGTTGTAAGCTAAATTTATATATGTGAAATAAAATTATAAATCTTTCCTACATATTATGTTGTTGGTAACTTGAATTGTATATTGCATGTATGTAAATCTGGAAAATATTGGGTACTAATAGTCCTAGAATTTAGTATATAGTAGTAGTAGTTCCTGAAACATATAATATATGTAATGATTCCAAAATTTGTAAATTCAAAATGACTTATGCAAGTAGAAACGTAAATTGAGTTATCACATTATATTATAGGGATTTAAGTAGTATTTTAATTTATTGAATTATATAGCATGTTGCAAGGTGAATTTCTATAAATTATCAAGATCTGATTTATAAATAAAAGTGCAATGGTTGAAATAACAAGGACTACACCAAAAGAAAGAGATGTATAAAATAGGGATATTTATCGTATTTTGTACTGTTTATTTCAATGACCATGAAAAAGATAATCCCTTGTAATTCCAAATGTAGCATAAATTCCCTTTTGGATAAAATATGAAAATTTACATTGTCAACCATTCTGTTTGCGAGAAGTGTAATTCCAATGCAATAAAATATAGGGAATCCTTAAGGATAAATTAGATTAAAAGTGGGATAAAAACGATCTAAGAAAAGAATATGCGCAATATAAATAAAACGGAAGTGAAATAAAAAGAAATGAAAAGATAGATAAGTCATAATTTAAAATTAAAATGGTATAGATAGTCTTCTAAAACAAGATAGGGAATTAAAGATTAAAAAGGAATAAAAATAAAAAGTAAAATAGTGGGAAATAAAAAGGAAGTAAATGAGAGAGGATATGTAAATCTTTTAAAAAGAAAGCGTAAATGACCTTAAACTAAATAAAAAGTAAATACATAAAGAAGTAGAGAAATATTGTCAACGGTGAATATTAGAGACACAATTAAACAAGAAGGAATGAAGATATATATATAAACAAACAAACATATAGACATATATATATATGTGCGTTTATGACTTGTGTAAATTATATAAGTATGTAAATAGCTTAAATGGATAAGAATGCATAGTCATTAAAATGGGTTGGAACGCGAGGTCAGTAGTATCACAATTAAAGCCTGCCCACCATTAGCAGCAGTTGTGTATATATTATACCGATGTGAGACATATCCAACTATAGGACCGGTGGAGTTATATACGCTTGTGTATAGGTGAAGGAATACCCTTAGTAGAGTCTGCTTCAATAAATTAGGGGGGTATTGCCTTGACTGCATTAGGTAATCTAATTAAGATGGTGAGTGGCTTGATGCTATGCCAGTATGTGTTGGTACCAAATCCGGAGTAGGAGCCGTACAAAGGTTGAGTGTGTCATCGTTCCAGCGCGATCAATGGGAAAGACAGGATTACACCAAATGGGCTGCACCTCCTGCTAAGGTAGGTCATGTTAGGTCATGCACCGCCATAGTAGTTTACTAGTTTGTTTGTTAGAGGTAAGACTACTTAACCCATAAAAGATATCTTTCAAAACGAATGGGATAGTCCAAGGAGTTGAGACCTCTATAGTCCATGGAGCTGAGTCAGCAATAGGATGTAAACAAGTAGTAAATACCCAATGCGAGATAGAATAGCTAGGCTATTGTGACGTCGTTGTTAGGCACTATGGGATGCACAACGAGGCATAAATTACCAGTGAGAAGTGGACATGGATGAAGACGATGAGATACACCGATGAGTCGACATTTCAGGTTCCCCTCCCAATGCGTAGTTGGAGTATGGGTAGTTGTAATATAAGATGTAGTTCCATACGGATGTGATACCACGTTGATGATGGATCATAACGAGGTGCCGAGTTATGGATAATAGAGGGGATAATATCTTGGCCAAAGGGGGATTGTGGGACTTTATTTATATATACGTATGTAATTATTGTTTGCTTTGGGTAGATGGGGCATGACATATGTGTACGTGGAGACGAGGCAACTAAGTAAAATGAAAAGACATAATATGTAACGGAAGACAATGGGCGTAAATTAGTGTTATGTGTAAAATGTATAATTCACCAGTCACCAGTACATTGTTCTAACCTCTTCCTCATTACAACCCACAAGATATCTTTAGAGAGACAGATACTGGTGCAAGGTGGGAAAAGTATAAGGATAGGTCTCTTACTGCATGCTCGGCACTAACAGGGATACTAAATATTGGAAGTTTCAATCTTGCTCAGTAAGTATATATTAATTATACTTTACTATTATGCTTTGAGTTTAATAATAGTGCTCTGATATCCATTTATTTGTAGGATATCAAATCAACGATTCGTACAATGGTGGACTTAAGTTTTCAATTTAGCGAAAATTCAGGCCCACGGGGATGCGGGTTGTTACATTTGGTATCAGAGCTAGGTTTGGGTTAAAAATCCCAATTTTTAAGAAGTAAAAGTTGAAAAAGGTCTTTAAAAGAAAAGAACTTTTAAAAATTTAATTGTGGTTCTAAAAGTTAAGATACTAGGTTATTTTTGAATTTGCTAAAGAGTTTCTAAGTCGTACTTTTAAAATAGAAGTTTTTGGGATTAAATACTTCAAAATTTTCAAGTTTTAATTTTTGAAGAAAATTGGCGAATACCAAACCAAAATTTTAAATATGGACTAGATTGAAATGACAGCCTAGGCGGGGGGGGGGGGGGGGGGGTAAAAGATAAGGCTATGATGAAGATAACAATGACTACTCATAGAGTAGCAATAACGAATCCTTGTAGAGTGTAAAGAATACCGTGAGAACCTATGGATGTTTTGTTTGACATTTGTGCAAGCCATAAGAAGAGCTGCAAAGGTATGACAAATGGTATTAAAATACACTTCTACGGGTCCTAGGGTTTGCACATAAGAAGGATCAAGGATGAATAAAGTAAATACTAAGATTTGGATTAAAAGAAGATAGTAACATAGAGTAATGAGATGGAAAACACACATAGAGGACATTGGTAGACTCAAAGTTAAGGAAGGTAAGACAGAAGACAGAAAGTTATTCCGCCAAGCCAATTTGCCAATGAGTTATTCTATTTGTGCGTAGTTTGTATTTCTTACCGACTACAGTGTGGGGATGCACAGTTGTTTAATATTTGGGTGTGGTAATGGAAGTAATGGATAGACCTTATTCATCAGAAGTCATAAGGGAAAGTTAAGATATATGGGTTGGAGAATGATGGCATGTTAGAAAGGTCCATTTAATTACCAGTAAGAAGTGATAGGGCCACAACATCGTTAGTCAATTGATATTGAAGGGTAGCTTCCAACAATTGTTCTTTGAGGTTTGCATTGTAAGCATTGGTTGTTTCTGTAAAACACGTACGATATCATGAGAAATATTCGTTTTGAAAATTGGTTTTCTAGGCGAACCACTATATTAATTGGAAATTTATGCAAGTAAGGAAATCTCATGTACACACTTAACTAATACAAAATAAATAAATAAATAAATAAAAGGCTAGAAGTTTATAATATAAATTAGGGAATTTATTAAATTAGCTACTAAAAGAAAAGTAAAGCTTAGTCCCAAAAGCCTTAAGTTTTGGAAAGATAAATTTAGTAAAGTTAAGTCCCAAAAGCCTTAAGTTTTGGAAAGATAAATTTTATCGAGTGAAGGACATGGAAAGTTTGTTGAGAAGCCACGGGTCAATGTCTCTATATTGTAAAAGCTGAAATTGAAATAGAAACTTATGAGCTAGTTGTTATTATAAATAAAAGAAAAGTTTTTAAAAAGATAAAATTTCCCGCGTAGTTAGATAAAGTCCACCATGGACTTTAAACTATTGACTAAACCTCGATTTTATGTGGCATGGCATAATTTGTTTGAAAAAAGTACGTATACTTTTGAAAATATTTGTTCAAAATTCTTGGTTTTGGAAAATAAAATACCTTTAAGAAAAGTTTTTGAAAATTTTATTGATGAAAGTTTTGTTTACTGATATTTCAAAAGGTTATATAAAAGGATTTTTAAGCAGAAAAAGAAGGATTTTCTAATTTTCGAAATGCCACATACTTAGCATATGGGAAATAGTTGATGGGATAACTAGTATAGATTTTACTATGCAATAGAAGTGACAGTAAAATAAATTACGGTTAGAGACAAAGGAAAAAACTGTTTTAGCTATGGAATCACTTCCTCTATACTGGTAGGTAGGTGAACAAACTGGTTTTAAAATATTTCTGTTTTAAAATTTTAAAGATTTAAAATAAAATTTACTTATGCAGTCTGTACTTGGAAAAGTTGGAAAAATGTATTGAAGGGCGAAAAAGAAGGTACCAAGGTAAGTGTAAAAAAGGTACATATGAGAATGATAGAAATATGTAATTTTCCATCTAGACCATTTTTCGGCATAAAATTATAGGTTTAGAAAACTGGATTTTATAAGGTCAAGATGGTAGCAATGGTGTGCTAGGATTTTGGATGGTAGGAGTTGGATACGAAATTAGTTGAACTATACTTCTATTCTCAGAAGTGGGGGAAAATTTGGATGCAAAAACAAAGTTTTTGATTTTCAAAATTTGCATACATATAAAATTGTTTATATATTTAGGTGGCTTGCACCATATTTTCAAAAATTGTTTTAAAAAGAATGCATATGTATATGAGGCGCGATTAGAATTATCCTACATACATACCATATGTATTATGACACACCATGCACTTGTACACGATTGGTTGTAAAATTGGTTGTATATTAATTTGCTGGTTAGTTTAAAATGGTTATACTTTATGTTACACGAGTACATATGCACGTCCAGGTGGACCTGCATTTAATCACAATGTGCAAACATTTTTAGTTGTACATATGAAAATAGATTTGATAGGAGCATCCCCATATTTGAACTCCGCCTAGGCAGAAGCCGCTATTTTTTTGTTCAGACTGCAATAACTTCTTCATACTAACTTGGTATCAGGCGAGACTTCGAACGATGAACTCCCATCTAAATTACAGACAAAAAGAAACACTCGGATACTTCATCCAGTGAACGTATACCATAGTTCTCCATGGTGACTAACAGTTGTACTTAGAAAATAACAGGCTACATCCCCGTATTTGAATTCCGCTTAGGCAGAAGCCGCTATTTTTTAGTTCATACCGCAATAACTTCTTCATACTAACTCAGAATCGGGCGAAACTACAACCGATGTACTCCCACCTAAATTAAGGACAATATAGAACACTCGATACTTCAGCTTATGAACATATATTGTAGTTCTCCATGGTGATTAACAGTCGTACTTAGAAAATAATAGGCAATATCCCCACTTCAATGCTCACTGTATTTATTCATGGTGACTAATAGTTGTACTTAGAAAATAACAGGCTACATCCTCATATTTGAACTCCGCCTATGCAGAAGTCGCTATTTTTTTCCTTCAGACTATAATAACTTCTCCATACGAACTCGAGGCAAAACTTCGACCGATGAACTCCCACCAAAGTTATGGACAATATGGTACATTTGGATACTTTATCTAGTGAACGTATACCGTAGTTCTTCATGGTGACTAACAGTTGTACATAGAAAATAATAGGCTACATCCCCGTATTTGAACTCCGCCTACGCAGATGCCGCTATTTTTTGTTCATACAGCAATAACTTCTTCATACTAACTCGAAATCAGGGAAACTACGACCGGTGAACTCCCACCTCAATTACGGACAATATAGAACACTCGGATACTTCAGCTTATGAACGTATACCATAGTTCTCCATGGTGATTAACAGTTGTACTTAGAAAATAACAGGCTATATCCCCACTTTAACGCTCACTGTAGTTCTCCACGGTGACTAATAGTTGTACTTAGAAAATAACAGGCTACATCCTCATATTTGAACTCCGTCTAGGAAGAAACCGCTGTTTTTTTTCCTTTAGACTACAATAACTTCTTCATACTAACTCGGAATTAGGCAAAACTTCGACCGATGAACTCTCAACTAAATTACAGACAATATGGTACACTTGGATACTTCATTTTGTGAACGCACACTGTAGTTCTCCATGGTGACTAACAGTTGTACTTTGAAAATGATAGGCTACATCCCTGTATTTGAACTCCGCCTAGGCAAAAGCCGCTAGTTTTTAGTTCATGTGGCAATAACTTCTTCATACTAACTCGGAATCGGGCGAAACTACGACCGATGAACTCCCACCTAAATTACGAACAACATAGAACACTCATATACTTCAGCTTATGAGTGTATACCGTAGTTCTCCATGGTGATTAACCGTTGTACTTAGAAAATAACAGGCTATATCCCCACTTCAATGCCCACTGTAGTTCGTCATGCTGACTAATAGTTGTACTTAGAAAATAACAGGCTACATCCTCATATTTGAACTCCGCCTATGCAGAAGCCACTATTTTTTTCTTCAGACTATTATAACTTTTCCATGCTAACTCGGAATTAGGCAAAACTTTGACCAATGAACTCCCACCTAAATTATGGGCAATATGGTACGCTCGGATAATTCATCTTGTGAACGCACACTGTAGTTCTCTGTGTTGACTAATAGTTGTACTTAAAAAATAACAGGCCACATCCCCATATTTGAACTCTATCGAGGCAGAAGCCGCTATTTTTTGTTCATACTACAATTAACTTCTTCATATTAACTCGGAATCGAACTAAACTTTGAGCGATGAACTCCCACCTAAATTACGGACAATTCGGTACACTCGGATACTTCATCCTGCGAATGCACACTGTAGTTCTCCATGGTGACTAACAGTTGTATTTAGAAAATAACAGGCTATATCCCCACTTCAACGCTCACTGTAGGTCTCCATGGTGACTAATAGTTGTACTTGAAAATAACAGGCTACATCCTCATATTTGAACTCCGTCTAGGCAAAAGCCGCTATTTTTTTTTCTTCGGACTGCAATATCTTCTTCATACTAACTCGGAATCAGGAAAACTTCGACCGATTGACTACCACCAAAATTACGGACAATATGGAACACTCGGATACCTCATCTTCTGAACGCACACTGTAGTTCTCCATGATGACTGACAGTTGTACTTAGAAAATAATAGGCTATATCCCCACTTCAATGCTCACTGTAGTTCTCCATGGTGACTAATAGTTGTACTTAGAAAATAACAGGCTACATCCTCATATTTGAACTTCGCATAGGTAGAAGCCGATATTTTTTTTCTTCAGACTGCAATAACTTTTTCATACTAACTCGAAATCAGGCAAAACTTCGACCGATGAACTCCCACCTAAATTATGGACAATATGGTACCCTCGGATACTTCATCTTGTGAACGCACACTGTAGTTCTCCATGGTGACTAACAGTTGTACTTAGAAAATAATAAGCTATATCCCCACTTTAACGCTCACTATAGTTCTCCATGGTGACTAATAGTTATACTTAGAAAATAACAAGCTACATCCTCATATTTGAACTCCGCCCAGGCAGAGATCGCTATTTTTTTTAGACTGCAATAACTTCTTCATACTAACTCGGAATAAGGCAAAACTTCGATCGATGAACTCCCACCTAAATTACGAACAATATGGTACTCGTATACTTCATCTTGTGAATGCATATTGTAGTTCTCCATGGGGAATGACAGTTTACTTAGAAAATAACATGCTACCACATCCCCATATTTGAACTCTGCCTAGTGTAGAAGCTGCTATTTTTTTTGTTCGGACTGCAATAACTTCTTCATACCTATTCGAAATCCGGCAAGACTTGAACCGATTAACTCCAACCTAAATTACAGACAATATAGAACACTCGAATACTTCATCTTGTGAACGCATACTGTAGTTCTCCATGGGGACTGATAGTTGTACTTAGAAAATAACTGTATCCCCAGTTCAACGCTCACTGTAGTTCTCCACGGTGACTAATAGTTGTACTTAGAAAATAACAGGCTACATCATCATATTTGAACTCCGCCTAGGTAGAAGCCGCTATTTTTCTTCTTTAGACTGCAATAACTTCTTCGTACTAACTCGGAATCAGGCAAAACTTTGACCGATGAACTCTTTCCTAAATTACGGACAATATGATACACTCGTATGCTTCATCTTGTGAATGCACACTATAGTTCTCCATGGAGACTGACAGTTTACTTACAAAATAATATGCTACCACATCCCCATATTTGAACTTCGCCTAGTGTAGAAGTTGCTATTTTTTTGTTTGGACTGCAATAATTCATACTAATTCGGAATTTGACGAGACTTCGACCGATTAACTCCAACCAAAATTACAGACAATATGGAACACTCGGATACTTTATCATGTGAACACACACTATAGTTCTCCATGGGAACTGATAGTTGTACTTATAAAATAACAGGTTATATCCCCACTTCAACGCTCACTGTAGTTCTCCATGGTGACTAATAGTTGTACTTAGAAAATAACAGACTACATCCTCATATTTGAACTCCGTCTAGGAAGAAGCCGCTATTTTTTCTTAAGACTGCAATAACTACTTCATACTAACTTGGAATCAGGCAAATTTTTGACCGATGAACTACCACCTAAATTACGGACAATATGGTACGCTCGGATACTTCATCTTGTGAACGCACACTGTAGTTCTTCGTGGGGACTAAAAGTTTACTTAGAAAATAACATGCTACCACATCCCCATATCTGATCCCCACCTAGTGCAGAAGCTGCTATTCTTTTTGTTCAGACTGCAATAACTTCTTCATACTAATTCGAAATCCGGCGAGACTTCGATCGATTAACTCCCACCTAAATTACGGATAATATGGAACACTCGGATACTTCATCTCGTGAACGTACACTGTAGTTCTCCATGGGGACTGACAATTGTACTTAGAAAATAACAGGCTACCACATCCCCAAATTTGAACTCCGCCTAGTGCAGAAGCCACTATTTTTTGTTCAAATTACAATAACTTCTTCATACTAACTCGGAATTAAGTGATACTTCGACCGATGAACTCCCACCTAAATTACAGACAATATGGTACACTCAGATACTTCATCTTGTGAACGCACAATGTAGTTCTCCATGGCTAACAGTTATACTTAGAAAATAACAGGCTATATCCCCACTTCAACGCTCACTGTAGTTCTCCATGGTGACTAATAGTTCTACTTATGGCTACATCCTCATATTTTAACTCCGCCTAGGCAGAAGCCGTTTTTTTTCAAACTACAACAACTTCTTCATACTAACTCGGAATCTGACAAAATTTCAACCGATGAACTCCCACCTAAATTACAGACAATATGGTACACTCGGATATTTCATCTTGTGAACGCACACTGTAGTTCCCAATGAGGAATGATAGTTTAATTAGAAAATAACATGTTACCACATCCCCATATTTGAAATCCGCCTCGTGCAAAAGCCGCTATTTTTTTGTTCAAACTATAGTAACTTCTTCACACTAATTCAGAATTCGGCGAGACTTCGACCGATTAACTCCCACCTAAATTACGGACAATTTGGAACACTCGGATACTTCTTCTCTTGAACACACGCTGTAGTACTCCATAGGGACTGACAGTTGTACTTAGAAAATAACAAGCTACCACATCCTCATATTTGAACTCCACCTAGTGTAGAAGCCGCTATTTTTTTTGTTCGGATTGCAATAACTTTTTCATACTAACTCGGAATCAGGCAAAACTTCGACCATGAACTCCCACCTAAATTACGGACTGTATGGTACACTCGAATACTTCATCTTGTGAACACACACTGTAGTTCTCCAGGGTGACTAACAGTTGTACTTAGAAAATAACAGGCTATATCCTCATATTTGAATACTATTTCTCTATGAGATGTAAAAGGGTATATCTAGAATTTCAAAAAGACACCGAGTAAATCTATGCAATGAATTCTTTTTATTAGTAGTAAAGATTGGTCGATCCTTGATAAATTTTGAGGAAAAAATTCTTTTAGGGAGGAAGAATGGAGCACCATATAATTTTAACGAAAATTAATTAAAAAGAAATTAATTAATAATGTGGGTTGTAGAATTATGAATCTTAAGGCTAATTTAACACTAGAAGGAGGGAACAGTGTTTTCTAACTTATGCAAATCTTTTTAATTTTCTTTCAAGATTAATATTAAATCATAAACAACACAGAATTATACTAACAATCAATCACAGATGCAATCACAGGTAAAAATAAAAGTAATAAAGTAAAGTAAGAGTTAGAGAGATGACATCAGGGATTTTATACTGGTTCGGATTTCTCCTACATCCAGTCCTGTACAATTGCTTGTATAAATTTCTTTTCAAATGCTAATCTTTAAGCAGGTAGAAGGAAAACTCAAATACAATCTCGATTTCAAGGCTATGAGACACACCCTCCTGTATTACCAGTCCAGTGTAAACTCATTTGATTTGACCGGGCTACAAACACACCTACTAGATTTGAATGGCTACTAAGCCCTCCTACTTGATTTGAATGTGCTACAAGCACACACACTTGATTTTAACGGGCTACAAGCACACCCAAACAAACACAAGTAGGGTTGATGGTTTTACCAAAGATAAATTCTTGTATTTTGGATATAATGGATCATATAGCCTCTTGGATAGCACTTTGATGTTTGAAATGAGAGCAAGATGTTTCCAAAATAGTAGTAAAGTAGTATTGAATCAATACAATTAAATACGAATTGATTATATATGATTTTGAAGAGAATAGAGTATATTTTTAAAGAGAATTTTCAAGAGAGTAAGGAGTAGGAAGAAAGTTAGTAAATTAGTTATTTAAAAATTTATTTGCACTCCCCTTTATATAGTAAATTTACAGTTGTGTCCATTCGTGAAGAGTTGTGTCAAATAGACACTTTCATTCAAAATTTGAAAAATCATTTGGTGGTATGTATGTCGACATATCCTAGATATGTATGTCGATACATGTAGTAGATCTGTAAAATATTTTGTAATTTTTTTTTAAATATCAAAGATCAAAAATTGGAGATAGAGATCAAAAATTGCTATTAAAGGCTTTAACAATATATACTAATGACTCTATACACTAAATTATAATCTTGAAATCTTCATTTCTTTATCTTTGAATTCATGAGTCTTCATATACTATATAGCTTGGCAAAACATTAGTGTCTATGTTTTATATGGCTATTGTAATCAAAATCAATAACTAAGGTATTAACAATATTAACAGTCTCCTCCTTTTTTATGATGGCAACCATTAAATATTTCTATATATAAAATATGATATAACCTCCTTACCCAAGTTACATAACTCCCCTTGAATATATGCATGTTTATATTTTTCTCCCCTTTTGTCATCTACTAAAATGGATGAAAAATTAAAACTCCCCCTAAATGTGATACTATTTTCTAAGAGACTAAATTTGAGAAACTATTTATTTAATTAATACCAAATATGAATGTGGGATGCTATAATCAACACCAATAATAATAGGAATAAAATCCTAAGCAAGATGATATATACATCAAAAGCAGTACTTGATCTATCAAAAGCAATATAAAGTAGATGATATATATGAAATAAAAATTTAATGATGAGAGTATGGAAAATAATTCAATTTTGAAAGTGTGTACGCTTGTGCACACTAATTATGGATCGTGTAATATGGACTGACAATATATGCGGAATGTTATTTACAATTGCTATACAAGTAAATATTCAATAAACTAGCTATATAGCAATTCACAGATATAGAATAGTAAATGCAGTAAACTGTAAAAATCACACCAGGGATTTTTATACTGGTTCGGACTTCCCGTCCTACGTCCAGTCCCAGACTTCTATCTGGATTTTCACAACCAACTACCTCGCTTCACCCGGAGGAACAGGTTTACAACACCCGAACAGCCGAACGGGATTTCGTGCCTCTTACAACACCGAGGACTTCAACAAAAACAAATACAATTGTCGTTGACAACTTGTGCTCTTGATAACACGGATTTGTCACTTGTAGTACACCCTTTCTATAATCTTATCCTCAAAATATGTGAATGATGTTTGTGAAGATTGAAGGAAGTATATTACTTTTTGAATCAAAAGATATGAAATGATTTCAATGATTCAATAAGCAATTGAAATGTTTTAGAGCTCAAGACAGAGATCAATAGAATAGAGATTAGAATAATAGAATTGGTTATCTGGAATAATGATTTCATGATGTTTATATAAGAAATAAACGGTTGTAACCCTTTGTGAAAAGGTACAAACAAAGGTCATGATCATTGGTGAAGAGAAAGAGAAGCAACCGTTGAAGAAAAGGAAGTGTCTATACGAAAGGTTGCTCTCTGTTTGAAAACGGTCGACAGGTCAAAAATGGCCGGTAGACAGGATTTCAAATATATAGACGTTATGTGCATGTGTGCACGTTCTTTGTGCAATTTACACAGAAACGGTCGACCGCCCAAAAACCTACCGGTCGACCGGTCCCTGTCAAATTGCACAATGAATGTGCAATGCCATTCAAACGTATATATATTGATTATATTGAGGTGCATGATTATTTGAGGATAGATTTTAACAAGTTTAACACTATTACAACATCAAATAATCAACCTATAATCTAGAGTACCATATGTAGCTCTTTTGTGTCTCTTTATAGCCAAGATGTCTTCTTTTTGTCGATCGCCTTTATTTCTTTGTCAGAAATCAAAACTTCATGGACTATGTGACTCAACATTCTCCCCCTTTTTGATTGATGACAACATATATCTGAAGTTCTGAATCTCCCCCTGAATATGTGATCTCCCTGAGATTTTGTCTGTATTCTTTATATATATATATATATATATTCCTGCAAATAATTGTTAGCTCTTTCTCCCCCTTTGTCATCGACAAAAAGGAGTAATAGATAATGGAATAATATAGGAATGTATCAACCAGAATATCCATTTTCCTCTTTTCTTAAGTGGTACCTGCAAAAAATATAATTAAGACCATGGTACCCACTTTTTATAGGGTCCTAAGAGTTAGATCTTAGGAATCCAAACCCATACGGGTCCGGTATCCCCTTTATATATATAATTAGTATTAAGATGCATAGTATTCATGAAATTCTGAATATATTTATTCCTAATCAAATTGTTATTTGTTTTAGGAACCCATATTTTGATAGTCTTGACATTTTTCTTCTGAAATTTTACAACTGGTTTTGGTTTGGAATATAATAAACTAAGATTTTTCTTAACTTCAGTCTTTTGGCTTTTCTTTTTCCTTTCATTACCAAGATGTTTCTTGGTTTCTTGTTTCTTATATCCCAAACCTTGTTTATTTGAAATAGATTGTGAACTTTCAATGATCTTTGTCAAATTTTCTCGACCTTTGTTAAAGTTAGAAACATTTTGAGTTATGTCATCTAACTTAGTTTGTAAGCTCGCCTTTTCTAGCTCCAGATTTTTGACTTTTGCCTTAAGCTCATGATTTTCAGTAGTGAGAGCATCATTTTTCTCTTTTTGAGTTTCAATTTCTTGACTCAAAAGAGATAATTGAGAGTCAACATTAGATGATGATTCTTGAAGTTTTTCAAGTTCTTCTTCTAATATTTTCTTCTCGTCTTTTAACATATCTCGTTCAAACTCTGCTCTACTCAAATCTGCTTTGGCTACTTTTAATTGACGTTTTATGTCTTTATATTTGACTATCAATTCAGAATTAATATCAAGTAATTCATCAAATGTAGGAATTTGTACCTCATCTTCTGTTGCCATAAAACAAACATTAGCTTGTTCATTCTCCGGATCACTTTCACTTTCAGATGAGGATGAGTCTGAATCATCCCATGTTACTGAGAAGGCTCGTTTCTTTGACTTGTCCTTCTTATGTTTGAATTTATCATTTTCTGACTTCTTCTTCTGTTCTGGACAATCCTTCTGCATGTGCCCCTTTTTGTGACAGTTGAAACATTCTATAGTTGATGAAGATGGTTTGTTTGATCCAGGTTTCCTTTTGTTGTAACGACTGGCTTTTCGATATTTTAGGAATTTTTTGAATCCTTTTGCAATGAATGCCAAATCTTCATCTTCAGAATCTGATTCATTTTCATCTTTCTCAGCATGAAATGCTACATTTTTCTTTTCTTCTTTCTGTTCTTTTCTAGCCTGCAAATTTGCTTCATAGGACATTAAATTTCCTATCAATTCATCTGGCTTCATGATGGAAAGGTCATTAGCTTCTTCAATTGCTAATACTTTTCCTTCCCATTCACTAGTTAGAGAATGTAGGACTGTTGAAACAACATCAAAATCTGAATATTTTTGTCCTAATCCGATAAGTGCATGATGAATAGTTTGAAACCTTGAATACATATCATTGATTGTCTCATTCGGTTTCATTTTAAAATTTTGAAACTGACTCTTCAGCATGGCTATTTTGGCTTGTTTAACCTTGTTAGTACCTTCATGAGTGGTTTTCAACGTTTGCCAAATTTGATATGCAGTAGTGCAGATACTAACACGGTTATATTCATTTTGGTCTAATGCACAAAACAACATATTTATTGCCTTTGCATTTACGGCTGCTGCCGTTTTCTCAGCCGTTGTCCATTCTGAATATTCAGTTGTTGGATTCACTATTTCTTTTTGAGTAGCATTCCAAGCATCATAGCTATTTGATTGCATAAAAAATGACATACGTGTAGCCCAATAGCTATAGTTGAGACCATTAAAGAATTGAGGTCTTTGTGTTGATTGACCTTCCATGTAAGTGTTAGTGCTAGTGCTTGCGTTATTTGCCATATTACAAGAATATATCAAATAACGGTGTTACGGTTATATGATGACCGGGCTCTGATACCAAATGAAAGTGTGTACGCTTGTGCACACTAATTATGGATCGTGTAATATGGACTGACAATATATGCAGAATGTTATTTACAATTGCTATACAAGTAAATATTCAATAAACTAGCTATATAGCAATTCACAGATATAGAATAGTAAATGCAGTAAACTGTAAAAATCACACCAGGGATTTTTATACTGGTTCGGACCTCCCGTCCTACGTCCAGTTCCAGACTTCTATCTGGATTTTCACAACCAACTACCTCGCTTCACCCGGAGGAACAGGTTTACAACACCCGAACAGCCGAACGGGATTTCGTGCCTCTTACAACACCGAGGACTTCAACAAAAACAAATACAATTGTCGTTGACAACTTGTGCTCTTGATAACACGGATTTGTCACTTGTAGTACACCCTTCCTATAATCTTATCCTCAAAATATGTGAATGATGTTTGTGAAGATTGAAGGAAGTATATTACTTTTTGAATCAAAAGATATGAAATGATTTCAATGATTCAATAAGCAATTGAAATGTTTTAGAGCTCAAGACAGAGATCAATAGAATAGAGATTAGAATAATAGAATTGGTTATCTGGAATAATGATTTCATGATGTTTATATAAGAAATAAACGGTTGTAACCCTTTGTGAAAAGGTACAAACAAAGGTCATGATCATTGGTGAAGAGAAAGAGAAGCAACCGTTGAAGAAAAGGAATTGTCTATACGAAAGGTTGCTCTCTGTTTGAAAATGGTCGACAGGTCAAAAATGGCCGGTAGACAGGATTTCAAATATATAGACGTTATGTGCATGTGTGCACGTTCTTTGTGCAATTTACACAGAAACGGTCGACCGCCCAAAAACCTACCGGTCGACCGGTCCCTGTCAAATTGCACAATGAATGTGCAATGCCATTCAAACGTATATATATTGATTATATTGAGGTGCATGATTATTTGAGGATAGATTTTAACAAGTTTAACACTATTACAACATCAAATAATCAACCTATAATCTAGAGTACCATATGTAGCTCTTTTGTGTCTCTTTATAGCCAAGATGTCTTCTTTTTGTCGATCGCCTTTATTTCTTTGTCAGAAATCAAAACTTCATGGACTATGTGACTCAACATTCTCCCCCTTTTTGATTGATGACAACATATATCTGAAGTTCTGAATCTCCCCCTTAATATGTGATCTCCCTGAGATTTTGTCTGTATTCTTTATATATATATATATATATATTCCTGCAAATAATTGTTAGCTCTTTCTCCCCCTTTGTCATCGACAAAAAGGAGTAATAGATAATGGAAAAATATAGGAATGTATCAACCAGAATATCCATTTTCCTCTTTTCTTAAGTGGTACCTGCAAAAAATATAATTAAGACCATGGTACCCACTTTTTATAGGGTCCTAAGAGTTAGATCTTAGGAATCCAAACCCATACGGGTCCGGTATCCCCTTTATATATATAATTAGTATTAAGATGCACAGTATTCATGAAATTCTGAATATATTTATTCCTAATCAAATTGTTATTTGTTTTAGGAACCCATATTTTGATAGTCTTGACATTTTTCTTCTGAAATTTCACAACTGGTTTTGGTTTGGAATATAATAAACTAAGATTTTTCTTAACTTCAGTCTTTTGTCTTTTCTTTTTCCTTTCATTACCAAGATGTTTCTTGGTTTCTTGTTTCTTATATCCCAAACCTTGTTTATTTGAAACAGATTGTGAACTTTCAATGATCTTTGTCAAATTTTTTCGACCTTTGTTAAAGTTAGAAACATTTTGAGTTATGTCATCTAACTTAGTTTGTAAGCTCGCCTTTTCTAGCTCCAGATTTTTGACTTTTGCCTTAAGCTCATGATTTTCAGTAGTGAGAGCATCATTTTTCTCTTTTTGAGTTTCAATTTCTTGACTCAAAAGAGATAATTGAGAGTCAACATTAGATGATGATTCTTGAAGTTTTTCAAGTTCTTCTTCTAATATTTTCTTCTCGTCTTTTAACATATCTCGTTCAAATTCTGATCTACTCAAATCTGCTTTGGCTACTTTTAATTGACGTTTTATGTCTTTATATTTGACTGTCAATTCAGAATTAATATCAAGTAATTCATCAAATGTAGGAATTTGTACCTCATCTTCTGTTGCCATAAAACAAACATTAGCTTATTCATTCTCCGGATCACTTTCACTTTCAGATGAGGATGAGTCTGAATCATCCCATGTTACTGAGAAGGCTCGTTTCTTTGACTTGTCCTTCTTATGTTTGAATTTATCATTTTCTGACTTCTTCTTCTGTTCTGGACAATCCTTCTGCATGTGCCCCTTTTTGTGACAGTTGAAACATTCTATAGTTGATGAAGATGGTTTGTTTGATCCAGGTTTCCTTTTGTTGTAACGACTGGCTTTTCGATATTTTAGGAATTTTTTGAATCCTTTTGCAATGAATGCCAAATCTTCATCTTCAGAATCTGATTCATTTTCATCTTTCTCAGCATGAAATGCTACATTTTTCTTTTCTTCTTTCTGTTCTTTTCTAGCCTGCAAATTTGCTTCATAGGACATTAAATTTCCTATCAATTCATCTGGCTTCATGATGGAAAGGTCATTAGCTTCTTCAATTGCTAATACTTTTCCTTCCCATTCACTAGTCAGAGAATGTAGGACTGTTGAAACAACATCAAAATCTGAATATTTTTGTCCTAATCCGATAAGTGCATGATGAATAGTTTGAAACCTTGAATACATATCATTGATTGTCTCATTCGGTTTCATTTTAAAATTTTGAAACTGACTCTTCAGCATGGCTATTTTGGCTTGTTTAACCTTGTTAGTACCTTCATGAGTGGTTTTCAACGTTTGCCAAATTTGATATGCAGTAGTGCAGATACTAACACGGTTATATTCATTTTGGTCTAATGCACAAAACAACATATTTATTGCCTTTGCATTTACGGCTGCTGCCGTTTTCTCAGCCGTTGTCCATTCTGAATATTCAGTTGTTGGATTCACTATTTCTTTTTGAGTAGCATTCCAAGCATCATAGCTATTTGATTGCATAAAAAATGACATACGTGTAGCCCAATAGCTATAGTTGAGACCATTAAAGAATGGAGGTCTTTGTGTTGATTGACCTTCCGTGTAAGTGTTAGTGCTAGTGCTTGCGTTATTTGCCATATTACAAGAATATATCAAATAACGGTGTTACGGTTATATGATGACCGTGCTCTGATACCAAATGAAAGTGTGTACGCTTGTGCACACTAATTATGGATCGTGTAATATGGAATGACAATATATGCGGAATGTTATTTACAATTGCTATACAAGTAAATATTCAATAAACTAGCTATATAGCAATTCACAGATATAGAATAGTAAATGCAGTAAACTGTAAAAATCACACCAGGGATTTTTATACTGGTTCGGACCTCCCGTCCTACGTCCAGTCCCAGACTTCTATCTGGATTTTAACAACCAACTACCTCGCTTCACCCGGAGGAACAGGTTTACAACACCCGAACAGCCGAACGGGATTTCGTGCCTCTTACAACACCGAGGACTTCAACAAAAACAAATACAATTGTCGTTGACAACTTGTGCTCTTGATAACACGGATTTGTCACTTGTAGTACACCCTTCCTATAATCTTATCCTCAAAATATGTGAATGATGTTTGTGAAGATTGAAGGAAGTATATTACTTTTTGAATCAAAAGATATGAAATGATTTCAATGATTCAATAAGCAATTGAAATGTTTTAGAGCTCAAGACAGAGATCAATAGAATAGAGATTAGAATAATAGAATTGGTTATCTGGAATAATGATTTCATGATGTTTATATAAGAAATAAACAGTTGTAACCCTTTGTGAAAAGGTACAAACAAAGGTCAAGATCATTGGTGAAGATAAAGAGAAGCAACCGTTGAAGAAAAGGAAGTGTCTATACGAAAGGTTGCTCTCTGTTTGAAAACGGTCGACAGGTCAAAAATGGCCGGTAGACAGGATTTCAAATATATAGACGTTATGTGCATGTGTGCACGTTCTTTGTGCAATTTACACATAAACGGTCGACCGCCCAAAAACCTACCGGTCGACCGGTCCCTGTCAAATTGCACAATGAATGTGCAATGCCATTCAAATGTATATATATTGATTATATTGAGGTGCATGATTATTTGAGGATAGATTTTAACAAGTTTAACACTATTACAACATCAAATAATCAACCTATAATCTAGAGTACCATATGTAGCTCTTTTGTGTCTCTTTATAGCCAAGATGTCTTCTTTTTGTCGATCGCCTTTATTTCTTTGTCAGAAATCAAAACTTCATGGACTATGTGACTCAACATTCTCCCCCTTTTTGATTGATGACAACATATATCTGAAGTTCTGAATCTCCCCCTGAATATGTGATCTCCCTGATATTTTGTCTGTATTCTTTATATATATATATATATATATATTCCTGCAAATAATTGTTAGCTCTTTCTCCCCCTTTGTCATCGACAAAAAGGAGTAATAGATAATGGAATAATATAGGAATGTATCAACCAGAATATCCATTTTCCTCTTTTCTTAAGTGGTACCTGCAAAAAATATAATTAAGACCATGGTACCCACTTTTTATAGGGTCCTAAGAGTTAGATCTTAGAAATCCAAACCCATACGGGTCCGGTATCCCCTTTATATATATAATTAGTATTAAGATGCACAGTATTCATGAAATTCTGAATATATTTATTCCTAATCAAATTGTTATTTGTTTTAGGAACCCATATTTTGATAGTCTTGACATTTTTCTTCTGAAATTTCACAACTGGTTTTGGTTTGGAATATAATAAACTAAGATTTTTCTTAACTTCAGTCTTTTGTCTTTTCTTTTTCCTTTCATTACCAAGATGTTTCTTGGTTTCTTGTTTCTTATATCCCAAACCTTGTTTATTTGAAACAGATTGTGAACTTTCAATGATCTTTGTCAAATTTTCTCGACCTTTGTTAAAGTTAGAAACATTTTGAGTTATGTCATCTAACTTAGTTTGTAAGCTCGCCTTTTCTAGCTCTAGATTTTTGACTTTTGCCTTAAGCTCATGATTTTCAGTAGTGAGAGCATCATTTTTCTCTTTTTGAGTTTCAATTTCTTGACTCAAAAGAGATAATTGAGAGTCAACATTAGATGATGATTCTTGAAGTTTTTCAAGTTCTTCTTCTAATATTTTCTTCTCGTCTTTTAACATATCTCGTTCAAACTCTTCTCTACTCAAATCTGCTTTGGCTACTTTTAATTGAAGTTTTATGTCTTTATATTTGACTATCAATTCAGAATTAATATCAAGTAATTCATCAAATGTAGGAATTTGTACCTCATCTTCTGTTGCCATAAAACAAACATTAGCTTGTTCATTCTCCGGATCACTTTCACTTTCAGATGAGGATGAGTCTGAATCATCCCATGTTACTGAGAAGGCTCGTTTCTTTGACTTGTCCTTCTTATGTTTGAATTTATCATTTTCTGACTTCTTCTTCTGTTCTGGACAATCCTTCTGCATGTGCCCCTTTTTGTGACAGTTGAAACATTCTATAGTTGATGAAGATGGTTTGTTTGATCCAGGTTTCCTTTTGTTGTAACGACTGGCTTTTCGATATTTTAGGAATTTTTTGAATCCTTTTACAATGAATGCCAAATCTTCATCTTCAGAATCTGATTCATTTTCATCTTTCTCAGCATGAAATGCTACATTTTTCTTTTCTTCTTTCTGTTCTTTTCTAGCCTGCAAATTTGCTTCATAGGACATTAAATTTCCTATCAATTCATCTGGCTTCATGATGGAAAGGTCATTAGCTTCTTCAATTGCTAATACTTTTCCTTCCCATTCACTAGTCAGAGAATGTAGGACTGTTGAAACAACATCAAAATCTGAATATTTTTGTCCTAATCCGATAAGTGCATGATGAATAGTTTGAAACCTTGAATACATATCATTGATTGTCTCATTCGGTTTCATTTTAAAATTTTGAAACTGACTCTTCAGCATGGCTATTTTGGCTTGTTTAACCTTGTTAGTACCTTCATGAGTGGTTTTCAACGTTTGCCAAATTTGATATGCAGTAGTGCAGATACTAACACGGTTATATTCATTTTGGTCTAATGCACAAAACAACATATTTATTGCCTTTGCATTTACGGCTGCTGCCGTTTTCTCTGACGTTGTCCATTCTGAATATTCAGTTGTTGGATTCACTATTTCTTTTTTAGTAGCATTCTAAGCATCATAGCTATTTGATTGCATAAAAAATGACATACGTGTAGCCCAATAGCTATAGTTGAGACCATTAAAGAATGGAGGTCTTTGTGTTGATTGACCTTCCGTGTAAGTGTTAGTGCTAGTGCTTGCGTTATTTGCCATATTACAAGAATATATCAAATAACGGTGTTACGGTTATATGATGACCGTGCTCTGATACCAAATGAAAGTGTGTACGCTTGTGCACACTAATTATGGATCGTGTAATATGGAATGACAATATATGCGGAATGTTATTTACAATTGCTATACAAGTAAATATTCAATAAACTAGCTATATAGCAATTCACAGATATAGAATAGTAAATGCAGTAAACTGTATAAATCACACCAGGGATTTTTATACTGGTTCGGACCTCCCGTCCTACGTCCAGTCCCAGACTTCTATCTGGATTTTAACAACCAACTACCTTGCTTCACCCGGAGGAACAGGTTTACAACACCCGAACAGCCGAACGGGATTTCGTGCCTCTTACAACACCGAGGACTTCAACAAAAACAAATACAATTGTCGTTGACAACTTGTGCTCTTGATAACACGGATTTGTCACTTGTAGTACACCCTTCCTATAATCTTATCCTCAAAATATGTGAATGATGTTTGTGAAGATTGAAGGAAGTATATTACTTTTTGAATCAAAAGATATGAAATGATTTCAATGATTCAATAAGCAATTAAAATGTTTTAGAGCTCAAGACAGAGATCAACAGAATAGAGATTAGAATAATAGAATTGGTTCTCTGGAATAATGATTTCATGATGTTTATATAAGAAATAAACAGTTGTAACCCTTTGTGAAAAGGTACAAACAAAGGTCATGATCATTGGTGAAGAGAAAGAGAAGCAACCGTTGAAGAAAAGGAAGTGTCTATACGAAAGGTTGCTCTCTGTTTGAAAACGGTCGACAGGTCAAAAATGGCCGGTAGACAGGATTTCAAATATATAGACGTTATGTGCATGTGTGCACGTTCTTTGTGCAATTTACACAGAAACGGTCGACCGCCCAAAAACCTACCGATCGACCGGTCCCTGTCAAATTGCACAATGAATGTGCAATGCCATTCAAACGTATATATATTGATTATATTGAGGTGCATGATTATTTGAGGATAGATTTTAACAAGTTTAACACTATTACAACATCAAATAATCAACCTATAATCTAGAGTACCATATGTAGCTCTTTTGTGTCTCTTTATAGCCAAGATGTCTTCTTTTTGTCGATCGCCTTTATTTCTTTGTCAGAAATCAAAACTTCATGGACTATCTGACTCAACATTCTCCCCCTTTTTGATTGATGACAACATATATCTGAAGTTCTGAATCTCCCCCTGAATATGTGATCTCCCTGAGATTTTGTCTGTATTCTTTATATATATATATATATATATATATATATATATATTCCTGCAAATAATTGTTAGCTCTTTCTCCCCCTTTGTCATCGACAAAAAGGAGTAATAGATAATGGAATAATATAGGAATGTATCAACCAGAATATCCATTTTCCTCTTTTCTTAAGTGGTACCTGCAAAAAATATAATTAAGACCATGGTACCCACTTTTTATAGGGTCATAAGAGTTAGATCTTAGGAATCCAAACCCATACGGGTCCGGTATCCCCTTTATATATATAATTAGTATTAAGATGCACAGTATTCATGAAATTCTGAATATATTTATTCCTAATCAAATTGTTATTTGTTTTAGGAACCCATATTTTGATAGTCTTGACATTTTTCTTCTGAAATTTCACAACTGGTTTTGGTTTGGAATATAATAAACTAAGATTTTTCTTAACTTCAGTCTTTTGTCTTTTCTTTTTCCTTTCATTACCAAGATGTTTCTTGGTTTCTTGTTTCTTATATCCCAAACCTTGTTTATTTGAAACAGATTGTGAACTTTCAATGATCTTTGTCAAATTTTCTCGACCTTTGTTAAAGTTAGAAACATTTTGAGTTATGTCATCTAACTTAGTTTGTAAGCTCGCCTTTTCTAGCTCCAGATTTTTGACTTTTGCCTTAAGCTCATGATTTTCAGTAGTGAGAGCATCATTTTTCTCTTTTTGAGTTTCAATTTCTTGACTCAAAAGAGATAATTGAGAGTCAACATTAGATGATGATTCTTGAAGTTTTTCAAGTTCTTCTTCTAATATTTTCTTCTCGTCTTTTAACATATATCGTTCAAACTCTGATCTACTCAAATCTGCTTTGGCTACTTTTAATTGATGTTTTATGTCTTTATATTTGACTATCAATTCAGAATTAATATCAAGTAATTCATCAAATGTAGGAATTTGTACCTCATCTTCTGTTGCCATATAACAAACATTAGCTTGTTCATTCTCCGGATCACTTTCACTTTCAGATGAGGATGAGTCTGAATCATCCCATGTTACTGAGAAGGCTCGTTTCTTTGACTTGTCCTTCTTATGTTTGAATTTATCATTTTCTGACTTCTTCTTCTGTTCTGGACAATCCTTCTGCATGTGCCCCTTTTTGTGACAGTTGAAACATTCTATAGTTGATGAAGATGGTTTGTTTGATCCAGGTTTCCTTTTGTTGTAACGACTGGCTTTTCGATATTTTAGGAATTTTTTGAATCCTTTTGCAATGAATGCCAAATCTTCATCTTCAGAATCTGATTCATTTTCATCTTTCTCAGCATGAAATGCTACATTTTTCTTTTCTTCTTTCTGTTCTTTTCTAGCCTGCAAATTTGCTTCATAGGACATTAAATTTCCTATCAATTCATCTGGCTTCATGATGGAAAGGTCATTAGCTTCTTCAATTGCTAATACTTTTCCTTCCCATTCACTAGTCAGAGAATGTAGGACTGTTGAAACAACATCAAAATCTGAATATTTTTGTCCTAATCCGATAAGTGCATGATGAATAGTTTGAAACCTTGAATACATATCATTGATTGTCTCATTCGGTTTCATTTTAAAATTTTGAAACTGACTCTTCAGCATGGCTATTTTGGCTTGTTTAACCTTGTTAGTACCTTCATGAGTGGTTTTCAACGTTTGCCAAATTTGATATGCAGTAGTGCAGATACTAACACGGTTATATTCATTTTGGTCTAATGCACAAAACAACATATTTATTGCCTTTGCATTTACGGCTGCTGCCGTTTTCTCAGCCGTTGTCCATTCTGAATATTCAGTTGTTGGATTCACTATTTCTTTTTGAGTAGCATTCCAAGCATCATAGCTATTTGATTGCATAAAAAATGACATACGTGTAGCCCAATAGCTATAGTTGAGACCATTAAAGAATGGAGGTCTTTGTGTTGATTGACCTTCCGTGTAAGTGTTAGTGCTAGTGCTTGCGTTATTTGCCATATTACAAGAATATATCAAATAACGGTGTTACGGTTATATGATGACCGTGCTCTGATACCAAATGAAAGTGTGTTCGCTTGTGCACACTAATTATGGATCGTGTAATATGGACTGACAATATATGCGGAATGTTATTTACAATTGCTATACAAGTAAATATTCAATAAACTAGCTATATAGCAATTCACAGATATAGAATAGTAAATGCAGTAAACTGTAAAAATCACACCAGGGATTTTTATACTGGTTCGGACCTCCCGTCCTACGTCCAGTCCCAGACTTCTATCTGGATTTTCACAACCAACTACCTCGCTTCACCCGGAGGAACAGGTTTACAACACCCGAACAGCCGAACGGGATTTCGTGCCTCTTACAACACCGAGGACTTCAACAAAAACAAATACAATTGTCGTTGACAACTTGTGCTCTTGATAACACGGATTTGTCACTTGTAGTACACCCTTCCTATAATCTTATCCTCAAAATATGTGAATGATGTTTGTGAAGATTGAAGGAAGTATATTACTTTTTGAATCAAAAGATATGAAATGATTTCAATGATTCAATAAGCAATTGAAATGTTTTAGAGCTCAAGACAGAGATCAATAGAATAGAGATTAGAATAATAGAATTGGTTATCTGGAATAATGATTTCATGATGTTTATATAAGAAATAAACAGTTGTAACCCTTTGTGAAAAGGTACAAACAAAGGTCATGATCATTGGTGAAGAGAAAGAGAAGTAACCGTTGAAGAAAAGGAAGTGTCTATACGAAAGGTTGCTCTCTGTTTGAAAACGGTCGACAGGTCAAAAATGGCCGGTAGACAGGATTTCAAATATATAGACGTTATGTGCATGTGTGCACGTTCTTTGTGCAATTTACACAGAAACAGTCGACCGCCCAAAAACCTACCGGTCGACCGGTCCCTGTCAAATTGCACAATGAATGTGCAATGCCATTCAAACGTATATATATTGATTATATTGAGGTGCATGATTATTTGAGGATAGATTTTAACAAGTTTAACACTATTACAACATCAAATAATCAACCTATAATCTAGAGTACCATATGTAGCTCTTTTGTGTCTCTTTATAGCCAAGATGTCTTCTTTTTGTCGATCGCCTTTATTTCTTTGTCAGAAATCAAAACTTCATGGACTATGTGACTCAACATTCTCCCCCTTTTTGATTGATGACAACATATATCTGAAGTTCTGAATCTCCCCCTGAATATGTGATCTCCCTGAGATTTTGTCTGTATTCTTTATATATATATATATATTCCTGCAAATAATTGTTAGCTCTTTCTCCCCCTTTGTCATCGACAAAAAGGAGTAATAGATAATGGAATAATATAGGAATGTATCAACCAGAATATCCATTTTCCTCTTTTCTTAAGTGGTACCTGCAAAAAATATAATTAAGACCATGGTACCCACTTTTTATAGGGTCCTAAGAGTTAGATCTTAGGAATCCAAACCCATACGGGTCAGGTATCCCCTTTATATATATAATTAGTATTAAGATGCACAGTATTCATGAAATTCTGAATATATTTATTCCTAATCAAATTGTTATTTGTTTTAGGAACCCATATTTTGATAGTCTTGACATTTTTCTTCTGAAATTTCACAACTGGTTTTGGTTTGGAATATAATAAACTAAGATTTTTCTTAACTTCAGTCTTTTGTCTTTTCTTTTTCCTTTCATTACCAAGATGTTTCTTGGTTTCTTGTTTCTTATATCCCAAACCTTGTTTATTTGAAACAGATTGTGAACTTTCAATGATCTTTGTCAAATTTTCTCGACCTTTGTTAAAGTTAGAAACATTTTGAGTTATGTCATCTAACTTAGTTTGTAAGCTCACCTTTTCTAGCTCCAGATTTTTGACTTTTGCCTTAAGCTCATGATTTTCAGTAGTGAGAGCATCATTTCTCTCTTTTTGAGTTTCAATTTCTTGACTCAAAAGAGATAATTGAGAGTCAACATTAGATGATGATTCTTGAAGTTTTCAAGTTCTTCTTCTAATATTTTCTTCTCGTCTTTTAACATATCTCGTTCAAACTCTGCTCTACTCAAATCTGCTTTGGCTACTTTTAATTGACGTTTTATGTCTTTATATTTGACTATCAATTCAGAATTAATATCAAGTAATTCATCAAATGTAGGAATTTATACCTCATCTTCTGTTGCCATAAAACAAACATTAGCTTGTTCATTCTCCGGATCACTTTCACTTTCAGATGAGGATGAGTCTGAATCATCCCATGTTACTGAGAAGGCTCGTTTCTTTGACTTGTCCTTCTTATGTTTGAATTTATCATTTTCTGACTTCTTCTTCTGTTCTGGACAATCCTTCTGCATGTGCCCCTTTTTGTGACAGTTGAAACATTCTATAGTTGATGAAGATGGTTTGTTTGATCCAGGTTTCCTTTTGTTGTAACGACTGGCTTTTCGATATTTTAGGAATTTTTTGAATCCTTTTGCAATGAATGCCAAATCTTCATCTTCAGAATCTGATTCATTTTCATCTTTCTCAGCATGAAATGCTACATTTTTCTTTTCTTCTTTCTGTTCTTTTCTAGCCTGCAAATTTGCTTCATAGGACATTAAATTTCCTATCAATTCATCTGGCTTCATGATGGAAAGGTCATTAGCTTCTTCAATTGCTAATACTTTTCCTTCCCATTCACTAGTCAGAGAATGTAGGACTGTTGAAACAACATCAAAATCTGAATATTTTTGTCCTAATCCGATAAGTGCATGATGAATAGTTTGAAACCTTGAATACATATCATTGATTGTCTCATTCGGTTTCATTTTAAAATTTTTAAACTGACTCTTCAGCATGGCTATTTTGGCTTGTTTAACCTTGTTAGTACCTTCATGAGTGGTTTTCAACGTTTGCCAAATTTGATATGCAGTAGTGCAGATACTAACACGGTTATATTCATTTTGGTCTAATGCACAAAACAACATATTTATTGCCTTTGCATTTACGGCTGCTGCCGTTTTCTCAGCCGTTGTCCATTCTGAATATTCAGTTGTTGGATTCACTATTTCTTTTTTAGTAGCATTCCAAGAATCATAGCTATTTGATTGCATAAAAAATGACATACGTGTAGCCCAATAGCTATAGTTGAGACCATTAAAGAATGGAGGTCTTTCTGTTGATTGACCTTCCGTGTAAGTGTTAGTGCTAGTGCTTGCGTTATTTGCCATATTACAAGAATATATCAAATAACGGTGTTACGGTTATATGATGACCGTGCTCTGATACCAAATGAAAGTGTGTACGCTTGTGCACACTAATTATGGATCGTGTAATATGGACTGACAATATATGCGGAATGTTATTTACAATTGCTATACAAGTAAATATTCAATAAACTAGCTATATAGCAATTCACAGATATAGAATAGTAATGCAGTAAACTATAAAAATCACACCAGGGATTTTTATACTGGTTCGGACCTCCCGTCCTACGTCCAGTCCCAGACTTCTATCTGGATTTTCACAACCAACTACCTCGCTTCACCCGGAGGAACAGGTTTACAACACCCGAACAGCCGAACGGGATTTCGTGCCTCTTACAACACCGAGGACTTCAACAAAAACAAATACAATTGTCGTTGACAACTTGTGCTCTTGATAACACGGATTTGTCACTTGTAGTACACCCTTCCTATAATCTTATCCTCGAAATATGTGAATGATGTTTGTGAAGATTGAAGGAAGTATATTACTTTTTGAATCAAAAGATATGAAATGATTTCAATGATTCAATAAGCAATTGAAATGTTTTAGAGCTCAAGACAGAGATCAATAGAATAGAGATTAGAATAATAGAATTGGTTATCTGGAATAATGATTTCATGATGTTTATATAAGAAATAAACAGTTGTAACCCTTTGTGAAAAGGTACAAACAAAGGTCATGATCATTGGTGAAGAGAAAGAGAAGCAACCGTTGAAGAAAAGGAAGTGTCTATACGAAAGGTTGCTCTCTGTTTGAAAACGGTCGACAGGTCAAAAATGGCCGGTAGACAGGATTTCAAATATATAGACGTTATGTGCATGTGTGCACGTTCTTTGTGCAATTTACACAGAAACGGTCGACCGCCCAAAAACCTACCGGTCGACCGGTCCCTGTCAAATTGCACAATGAATGTGCAATGCCATTCAAACGTATATATATTGATTATATTGAGGTGCATGATTATTTGAGGATAGATTTTAACAAGTTTAACACTATTACAACATCAAATAATCAACCTATAATCTAGAGTACCATATGTAGCTCTTTTATGTCTCTTTATAGCCAAGATGTCTTCTTTTTGTCGATCGTCTTTATTTCTTTGTCAGAAATCAAAACTTCATGGACTATGTGACTCAACATTCTCCCCCTTTTTGATTGATGACAACATATATCTGAAGTTCTGAATCTCCCCCTGAATATGTGATCTCCCTGAGATTTTGTCTGTATTCTTTATATATATATATATATTCCTGCAAATAATTGTTAGCTCTTTCTCCCCCTTTGTCATCGACAAAAAGGAGTAATAGATAATGGAATAATATAGGAATGTATCAACCAGAATATCCATTTTCCTCTTTTCTTAAGTGGTACCTGCAAAAAATATAATTAAGACCATGGTACCCACTTTTTATAGGGTCCTAAGAGTTAGATCTTAGGAATCCAAACCCATACGGGTCCGGTATCCCCTTTATATATATAATTAGTATTAAGATGCACAGTATTCATGAAATTCTGAATATATTTATTCCTAATCAAATTGTTATTTGTTTTAGGAACCCATATTTTGATAGTCTTGACATTTTTCTTCTGAAATTTCACAACTGGTTTTGGTTTGGAATATAATAAACTAAGATTTTTCTTAACTTCAGTCTTTTGTCTTTTCTTTTTCCTTTCATTACCAAGATGTTTCTTGGTTTCTTGTTTCTTATATCCCAAACCTTGTTTAGTTGAAAAAGATTGTGAACTTTCAATGATCTTTGTCAAATTTTCTCGACCTTTGTTAAAGTTAGAAACATTTTGAGTTATGTCATCTAACTTAGTTTGTAAGCTCGCCTTTTCTAGCTCCAGATTTTTGACTTTTGCCTTAAGCTCATGATTTTCAGTAGTGAGAGCATCATTTTTCTCTTTTTGAGTTTCAATTTCTTGACTCAAAAGAGATAATTGAGAGTCAACATTAGATGATGATTCTTGAAGTTTTTCAAGTTCTTCTTCTAATATTTTCTTCTCGTCTTTTAACATATCTCGTTCAAACTCTACTCTACTCAAATCTGCTTTGGCTACTTTTAATTGACGTTTTATGTCTTTATATTTGACTATCAATTCAGAATTAATATCAAGTAATTCATCAAATGTAGGAATTTGTACCTCATCTTCTGTTGCCATAAAACAAACATTAGCTTGTTCATTCTCCGGATAACTTTCACTTTCAGATGAGGATGAGTCTGAATCATCCCTCGTTACTGAGAAGGCTCGTTTCGTTGACTTGTCCTTCTTATGTTTGAATTTATCATTTTCTGACTTCTTCTTCTGTTCTGGACAATCCTTCTGCATGTGCCCCTTTTTGTGACAGTTGAAACATTCTATAGTTGATGAAGATGGTCTGTTTGATCCAGGTTTGCTTTTGTTGTAACGACTGGCTTTTCGATATTTTAGGAATTTTTTGAATCCTTTTGCAATGAATGCTAAATCTTCATCTTCAGAATCTGATTCATTTTCATCTTTCTCAGCATGAAATGCTACATTTTTCTTTTCTTCTTTCTGTTCTTTTCTAGCCTGCAATTTTGCTTCATAGGACATTAAATTTCCTATCAATTCATCTGGCTTCATGATGGAAAGGTCATTAGCTTCTTCAATTGCTAATACTTTTCCTTCCCATTCACTAGTCAGAGAATGTAGGACTGTTGAAACAACATCAAAATCTGAATATTTTTGTCCTAATCTGATAAGTGCATGATGAATAGTTTGAAACCTTGAATACATATCATTGATTGTCTCATTCGGTTTCATTTTAAAATTTTGAAACTGACTCTTCAGCATGGCTATTTTGGCTTGTTTAACCTTGTTAGTACCTTCATGAGTGGTTTTCAACGTTTGCCAAATTTGATATGCAGTAGTGCAGATACTAACACGGTTATATTCATTTTGGTCTAATGCACAAAACAACATATTTATTGCCTTTGCATTTACGGCTGCTGCCGTTTTCTCAGCCGTTGTCCATTTTGAATATTCAGTTGTTGGATTCACTATTTCTTTTTGAGTAGCATTCCAAGCATCATAGCTATTTGATTGCATAAAAAATGACATACGTGTAGCCCAATAGCTATAGTTGAGACCATTAAAGAATGGAGGTCTTTGTGTTGATTGACCTTCCGTGTAAGTGTTAGTGCTAGTGCTTGCGTTATTTGCCATATTACAAGAATATATCAAATAACGGTGTTACGGTTATATGATGACCGTGCTCTAATACCAAATGAAAGTGTGTACGCTTGTGCACACTAATTATGGATCGTGTAATATGGACTGACAATATATGCGGAATGTTATTTACAATTGCTATACAAGTAAATATTCAATAAACTAGCTATATAGCAATTCACAGATATAGAATAGTAAATGCAGTAAACTGTAAAAATCACACCAGGGATTTTTATACTGGTTCGGACCTCCCGTCCTACGTCCAGTCCCAGACTTCTATCTGGATTTTCACAACCAACTACCTCGCTTCACCCGGAGGAACAGGTTTACAACACCCGAACAGCCGAACGGGATTTCGTGCCTCTTACAACACCGAGGACTTCAACAAAAACAAATACAATTGTCGTTGACAACTTGTGCTCTTGATAACACAGATTTGTCACTTGTAGTACACCCTTCCTATAATCTTATCCTCAAAATATGTGAATGATGTTTGTGAAGATTGAAGGAAGTATATTACTTTTTGAATCAAAAGATATGAAATGATTTCAATGATTCAATAAGCAATTGAAATGTTTTAGAGCTCAAGACAGAGATCAATAGAATAGAGATTAGAATAATAGAATTGGTTATCTGGAATAATGATTTCATGATGTTTATATAAGAAATAAACAGTTGTAACCCTTTGTGAAAAGGTACAAACAAAGGTCATGATCATTGGTGAAGAGAAAGAGAAGCAACCGTTGAAGAAAAGGAAGTGTCTATACGAAAGGTTGCTCTCTGTTTGAAAACGGTCGACAGGTCAAAAATGGCCGGTAGACAGGATTTCAAATATATAGACGTTATGTGCATGTGTGCACGTTCTTTGTGCAATTTACACAGAAACGGTCGACCGCCCAAAAACCTACCGGTCGACCGGTCCCTGTCAAATTGCACAATGAATGTGCAATGCCATTCAAACGTATATATATTGATTATATTGAGGTGCATGATTATTTGAGGATAGATTTTAACAAGTTTAACACTATTACAACATCAAATAATCAACCTATAATCTAGAGTACCATATGTAGCTCTTTTGTGTCTCTTTATAGCCAAGATGTCTTCTTTTTGTTGATCGCCTTTATTTCTTTGTCAGAAATCAAAACTTCATGGACTATGTGACTCAACATTCTCCCCCTTTTTGATTGATGACAACATATATCTGAAGTTCTGAATCTCCCCCTGAATATGTGATCTCCCTGAGATTTTGTCTGTATTCTTTATATATATATATATTCCTGCAAATAATTGTTAGCTCTTTCTCCCCCTTTGTCATCGACAAAAAGGAGTAATAGATAATGGAATAATATAGGAATGTATCAACCAGAATATCCATTTTCCTCTTTTCTTAAGTGGTACCTGCAAAAAATATAATTAAGACCATGGTACCCACTTTTTATAGGGTCCTAAGAGTTAGATCTTAGGAATCCAAACCCATACGGGTCCGGTATCCCCTTTATATATATAATTAGTATTAAGATGCACAGTATTCATGAAATTCTGAATATATTTATTCCTAATCAAATTGTTATTTGTTTTAGGAACCCATATTTTGATAGTCTTGACATTTTTCTTCTGAAATTTCACAACTGGTTTTGGTTTGGAATATAATAAACTAAGATTTTTCTTAACTTCAGTCTTTTGTCTTTTCTTTTTCCTTTCATTACCAAGATGTTTCTTGGTTTCTTGTTTCTTATATCCCAAACCTTGTTTATTTGAAACAGATTGTGAACTTTCAATGATCTTTGTCAAATTTTCTCGACCTTTGTTAAAGTTAGAAACATTTTGAGTTATGTCATCTAACTTAGTTTGTAAGCTCGCCTTTTCTAGCTCCAGATTTTTGACTTTTGCCTTAAGCTCATGATTTTCAGTAGTGAGAGCATCATTTTTCTCTTTTTGAGTTTCAATTTCTTGACTCAAAAGAGATAATTGAGAGTCAACATTAGATGATGATTCTTGAAGTTTTTCAAGTTCTTCTTCTAATATTTTCTTCTCGTCTTTTAACATATCTCGTTCAAACTCTGCTCTACTCAAATCTGCTTTGGCTACTTTTAATTGACGTTTTATGTCTTTATATTTGACTATCAATTCAGAATTAATATCAAGTAATTCATCAAATGTAGGAATTTGTACCTCATCTTCTGTTGCCATAAAACAAACATTAGCTTGTTCATTCTCCGGATCACTTTCACTTTCAGATGAGGATGAGTCTGAATCATCCCATGTTACTGAGAAGGCTCGTTTCTTTGACTTGTCCTTCTTATGTTTGAATTTATCATTTTCTGACTTCTTCTTCTATTCTGGACAATCCTTCTGCATGTGCCCCTTTTTGTGACAGTTGAAACATTCTATAGTTGATGAAGATGGTTTGTTTGATCCAGGTTTCCTTTTGTTGTAACGACTGGCTTTTCGATATTTTAGGAATTTTTTGAATCCTTTTGCAATGAATGCCAAATCTTCATCTTTAGAATCTGATTCATTTTCATCTTTCTCAGCATGAAATGCTACATTTTTCTTTTCTTCTTTATGTTCTTTTCTAGCCTGCAAATTTGCTTCATAGGACATTAAATTTCCTATCAAGTCATCTGGCTTCATGATGGAAAGGTCATTAGCTTCTTCAATTGCTAATACTTTTCCTTCCCATTCACTAGTCAGAGAATGTAGGACTGTTGAAACAACATCAAAATCTGAATATTTTTGTCCTAATCCGATAAGTGCATGATGAATAGTTTGAAACCTTGAATACATATCATTGATTGTCTCATTCGGTTTCATTTTAAAATTTTGAAACTGACTCTTCAGCATGGCTATTTTGGCTTGTTTAACCTTGTTAGTACCTTCATGAGTGGTTTTCAACGTTTGCCAAATTTGATATGCAGTAGTGCAGATACTAACACGGTTATATTCATTTTGGTCTAATGCACAAAACAACATATTTATTGCCTTTGCATTTACGGCTGCTGCCGTTTTCTCAGCCGTTGTCCATTTTGAATATTCAGTTGTTGGATTCACTATTTCTTTTTGAGTAGCATTCCAAGCATCATAGCTATTTGATTGCATAAAAAATGACATACGTGTAGCCCAATAGCTATAGTTGAGACCATTAAAGAATGGAGGTCTTTGTGTTGATTGACCTTCCGTGTAAGTGTTAGTGCTAGTGCTTGCGTTATTTTCCATATTACAAGAATATATCAAATAACGGTGTTACGGTTATATGATGACCGTGCTCTGATACCAAATGAAAGTGTGTACGCTTGTGCACACTAATTATGGATCGTGTAATATGGACTGACAATATATGCGGAATGTTATTTACAATTGCTATACAAGTAAATATTCAATAAACTAGCTATATAGCAATACACAGATATAGAATAGTAAATGCAGTAAACTGTAAAAATCACACCAAGGATTTTTATACTGGTTCGGACCTCCCGTCCTACATCCAGTCCCAGACTTCTATCTGGATTTTCACAACCAACTACCTCGCTTCACCCGGAGGAACAGGTTTACAACACCCGAACAGCCGAACGGGATTTCGTGCCTCTTACAACACCGAGGACTTCAACAAAAACAAATACAATTGTCGTTGACAACTTGTGCTCTTGATAACACGGATTTGTCACTTGTAGTACACCCTTCCTATAATCTTATCCTCAAAATATGTGAATGATGTTTGTGAAGATTGAAGGAAGTATATTACTTTTTGAATCAAAAGATATGAAATGATTTCAATGATTCAATAAGCAATTGAAAAGTTTTAGAGCTCAAGACAGAGATCAATAGAATAGAGATTAGAATAATAGAATTGGTTATCTGGAATAATGATTTCATGATGTTTATATAAGAAATATACAGTTGTAACCCTTTGTGAAAAGGTACAAACAAAGGTCATGATCATTGGTGAAGAGAAAGAGAAGCAACCGTTGAAGAAAAGGAAGTGTCTATACGAAAGGTTGCTCTCTGTTTGAAAACGGTCGACAGGTCAAAAATGGCCGGTAGACAGGATTTCAAATATATAGACGTTATGTGCATGTGTGCACGTTCTTTGTGCAATTTACACATAAACGGTCGACCGCCCAAAAACCTACCGGTCGACCGGTCCCTGTCAAATTGCACAATGAATGTGCAATGCCATTCAAACGTATATATATTGATTATATTGAGGTGCATGATTATTTGAGGATAGATTTTAACAAATTTAACACTATTACAACATCAAATAATCAACCTATAATCTAGAGTACCATATGTAGCTCTTTTGTGTCTCTTTATAGCCAAGATGTCTTCTTTTTGTCGATCGCCTTTATTTCTTTGTTAGAAATCAAAACTTCATGGACTATGTGACTCAACATTCTCCCCCTTTTTGATTGATGACAACATATATCTGAAGTTCTGAATCTCCCCCTGAATATGTGATCTCCCTTAGATTTTGTTTGTATTCTTTATATATATATATATATTCCTGCAAATAATTGTTAGCTCTTTCTCCCCCTTTGTCATCGACAAAAAGGAGTAATAGATAATGGAATAATATAGGAATGTATCAACCAGAATATCCATTTTCCTCTTTTCTTAAGTGGTACCTGCAAAAACTATAATTAAGACCATGGTACCCACTTTTTATAGGGTCCTAAGAGTTAGATCTTAGGAATCCAAACCCATACGGGTCCGGTATCCCCTTTATATATATAATTAGTATTAAGATGCATAGTATTCATGAAATTCTGAATATATTTATTCCTAATCAAATTGTTATTTGTTTTAGGAACCCATATTTTGATAGTCTTGACATTTTTCTTCTGAAATTTCACAACTGGTTTTGGTTTGGAATATAATAAACTAAGATTTTTCTTAACTTCAGTCTTTTGTCTTTTCTTTTTCCTTTCATTACCAAGATGTTTCTTGGTTTCTTGTTTCTTATATCCCAAACCTTGTTTATTTGAAACAGATTGTGAACTTTCAATGATCTTTGTCAAATTTTCTCGACCTTTGTTAAAGTTAGAAACATTTTGAGTTATGTCATCTAACTTAGTTTGTAAGCTTGCCTTTTCTAGCTCCAGATTTTTGACTTTTGCCTTAAGCTCATGATTTTCAGTAGTGAGAGCATCATTTTTCTCTTTTTGAGTTTCAATTTCTTGACTCAAAAGAGATAATTGAGAGTCAACATTAGATGATGATTCTTGAAGTTTTTCAAGTTCTTCTTCTAATATTTTCTTCTCGTCTTTTAACATATCTCGTTCAAACTCTGCTCTACTCAAATCTTCTTTGGCTACTTTTAATTGACGTTTTATGTCTTTATATTTGACTATCAATTCAGAATTAATATCAAGAAATTCATCAAATGTAGGAATTTGTACCTCATCTTCTGTTGCCATAAAACAAACATTAGCTTGTTCATTCTCCGGATCACTTTCACTTTCAGATGAGGATGAGTCTGAATCATCCCATGTTACTGAGAAGGCTCGTTTCTTTGACTTGTCCTTCTTATGTTTGAATTTATCATTTTCTGACTTCTTCTTCTGTTCTGGACAATCCTTCTGCATGTGCCCCTTTTTGTGACATTTGAAACATTCTATAGTTGATGAAGATGGTTTGTTTGATCCAGGTTTCCTTTTGTTGTAACGACTGGCTTTTCGATATTTTAGGAATTTTTGAATCCTTTTGCAATGAATGCCAAATCTTCATCTTCAGAATCTGATTCATTTTCATCTTTCTCAGCATGAAATGCTACATTTTTCTTTTCTTCTTTCTGTTCTTTTCTAGCCTGCAAATTTGCTTCATAGGACATTAAATTTCCTATCAAGTCATCTGGCTTCATGATGGAAAGGTCATTAGCTTCTTCAATTGCTAATACTTTTCCTTCCCATTCACTAGTCAGAGAATGTAGGACTGTTGAAACAACATCAAAATCTGAATATTTTTGTCCTAATCCGATAAGTGCATGATGAATAGTTTGAAACCTTGAATACATATCATTGATTGTCTCATTCGGTTTCATTTTAAAGTTTTGAAACTGACTCTTCAGCATGGCTATTTTGGCTTGTTTAACCTTGTTAGTACCTTCATGAGTGGTTTTCAACGTTTGCCAAATTTGATATGCAATAGTGCAGATACTAACACGGTTATATTCATTTTGGTCTAATGCACAAAACAACATATTTATTGCCTTTGTATTTACGGCTGCTGCCGTTTTCTCAGCCGTTGTCCATTCTGAATATTCAGTTGTTGGATTCACTATTTCTTTTTGAGTAGCATTCCAAGCATCATAGCTATTTGATTGCATAAAAAATGACATACGTGTAGCCCAATAGCTATAGTTGAGACCATTAAAGAATGGAGGTCTTTGTGTTGATTGACCTTCCGTGTAAGTGTTAGTGCTAGTGCTTGCGTAATTTGCCATATTACAAGAATATATTAAATAACGGTGTTACGGTTATATGATGACCGTGCGCTGATACCAAATGAAAGTGTGTACGCTTGTGCACACTAATTATGGATCGTGTAATATGGACTGACAATATATGCGGAATGTTATTTACAATTGCTATACAAGTAAATATTCAATAAACTAGCTATATAGCAATTCACAGATATAGAATAGTAAATGCAGTAAACTGTAAAAATCACACCAGGGATTTTTATACTGGTTCGGACCTCCCGTCCTACGTCCAGTCCCAGACTTCTATCTGGATTTTCACAACCAACTACCTCGCTTCACCCGGAGGAACAGGTTTACAACACCCGAACAGCCGAACGGGATTTCGTGCCTCTTACAACACCGAGGACTTCAACAAAAACAAATACAATTGTCGTTGACAACTTGTGCTCTTGATAACACGGATTTGTCACTTGTAGTACACCCTTCCTATAATCTTATCCTCAAAATATGTGAATGATGTTTGTGAAGATTGAAGGAAGTATATTACTTTTTGAATCAAAAGATATGAAATGATTTCAATGATTCAATAAGCAATTGAAATGTTTTAGAGCTCAAGACAGAGATCAATAGAATAGAGATTAGAATAATAGAATTGGTTATCTGGAATAATGATTTCATGATGTTTATATAAGAAATAAACAGTTGTAACCCTTTGTGAAAAGGTACAAACAAAGGTCATGATCATTGGTGAAGAGAAAGAGAAGCAACCGTTGAAGAAAAGGAAGTGTCTATACGAAAGGTTGCTCTCTGTTTGAAAACGGTCGACAGGTCAAAAATGGCCGGTAGACAGGATTTCAAATATATAGACGTTATGTGCATGTGTGCACGTTCTTTGTGCAATTTACACAGAAACGGTCGACCGCCCAAAAACCTACCGGTCGACCGGTCCCTGTCAAATTGCACAATGAATGTGCAATGCCATTCAAACGTATATATATTGATTATATTGAGGTGCATGATTATTTGAGGATAGATTTTAACAAGTTTAACACTATTACAACATCAAATAATCAACCTATAATCTAGAGTACCATATGTAGCTCTTTTGTGTCTCTTTATAGCCAAGATGTCTTCTTTTTGTCGATCGCCTTTATTTCTTTGTCAGAAATCAAAACTTCATGGACTATGTGACTCAACAAATTTGACATAAATGATATTATTATATAATCCTAAGCATCAATATTTGACAAAGAAATTTATATATTAAATTTATTACATAAAATTCATAAATACCAAACCATAATAATTACGAGATTTAATCATAGCCTAATCACAATATTTGATAGGTGTAACTATGTAAATGATCAAATTTATGTTTAATAAAATTTTGAAGTAAATATTATTTTATTCTTATACATCATTTATTTCTAGAAAGACATGATAATTTATAATAATTTTTTTAGCCTAATATGAATAGTATAAGTGAGATATGTAGAGTTAAAAAATATCATTAAATAAGCATCATATACATTTAATAATAATAAAAAGAACCTGGGAATGGTAGTAAGATGATTGATCATACGTTTCAGTGTCATTATCGTCTTGAAAATTTTCTTTTTGAATAATATCATAATATGATTGATCTTATAAAAGGTCTCCATAGTCATTTTTGTAGGATCTAGATTAACCCTAGAGGGGGGGTGAATAGGGTTATCGCAAATTTTCTTAAATTAAACACGAAATCAAACTGCAGATAAATAAATATGCAGAAAAGTAAATCACACACAAAATTTACCCAGCTTCGGCAACCCCTGCCTACTACTACATTCCCAGATTTCTATTAGGATTAAACAGTATCCCGCTTACAAACACTCCTACAGACTCGCACACCATGCTCCGCCTATAGAGCTTTGTAAACTCGCACACCCTGCTCACTGAACTAACCCTAACTAGACAATCTGACACTACCTAATTCCTAGTTGGTGATTTACCCTGTTTTGAGTTGAAAAATACAAACTTAAAACTAAAACCCAAAGAAAAACAAGGAGCAAAAAATTAAATTGAAAATTTAAAAACACTTTTGCTCCCAAAAATATCCCGGCCCAAATAGATAGAAAAAATTAAAACTAAAAACCCTAGTTGACTAAACAGGCCGGCCCCCTTTTATAATTTTATCTCTATCCCACTTCAATTCCTTTTCGATCCCCCTTTCTTTTTCTCTGGCGCGATCCCTTTCTGAGATATGGCGAATAAAAAAAAACTAGGGCTTCGGCTTTCTTTTGAGATTAAAGCTGGCGAATCTGGAAGTGGAGCTTTGGCTTGATCTCGTTCCTCTGTTGCTCTGATTTAGGGCTTCTACTTGATTCTGGAATTTGGGCTTTTGTTACAGTCGATTGTGTTGCTTCGAGATGATCGAGTTTGGTTCTCGATTTGTCGATCGACGACTCTTTGTAGCTTGGCTTCGACTGCTCTTTGTTTGTTGATCGAATTCGATTTATGACTTCGGTATGTGATTTCTGCCTTTTGTTCTCTCTGGAATAGATACTTGAATTCGATTACTTTTGCCTTTGTGCTTTCTGTCAATGATGATTTGGGTTTTTCCCTTTTTCGCTCTATAAGTCAATGATGATATTTGGTCTTCTATTTATACACGTCTGATTTGATTTTCGTGGCTTCCAAGTCGTTGATTCTTTCCTTTATTATGTTGTGATATTTTGGGAAAGAACGTTGTACCCACGGTTTTCAATTTTGCACGTTCGATCATTTTTCTTGATTTATACAGCCAATACTTTCCTAATTTATAATTCCTACTTTGACTTTTTATTAATTTGTTAACTCTTGATTTTTGAAATTGCTTCACATCTCTGACCTGTTCACTGTTGATCACGGCTTTGACATTTGTTTACTGCACTGGTTCACTTGAACTTCGAGTTACATTCTACCCTTACTTTGACATGCTTTGTGTCATCACCTTACTTTGATCTTCATTATGCTCGAATTATTTGCTTGTTTACTTGTCTGGTTGCACTTACTCGATGATACTGCTGACTTGAGTAAATTTGATGTTCATGTATGCAGATTCACTGATACATGTTTGCATTTTTTTGTGCTACTGTTTCCTTGACCTGTTGCATGTCTGTCCTTGAATTTAGCTTTGAGTCAGTCTCCTTGTAGTGCTTCACTTGAGTTTGCATTTCTCTGGTTGTATTGTTGCAGTTGCTTTTGTACTTGATAATGATGTTGTGGTTGAAGTTGTAGCTACTGCACTTGTTATTGACACTGTTGACTTTGATCATTATGTAGCCTGATCTGGTGCACCTTGTGTGCTGTGATATTGTGTCCACTGTTTTCACTGTTATATGTGTATTGATGATTCTGTGTACATGCTTCACTTGTGAGCTGTAGTATGCATTCTTGTTTGGTGATGATCACTGTTTTGATGTTTCATTTTATGTTGCTTTCTGGTTTATCTTGAACTTGTAGTCTTCATTGAAGTTGGTTGTTGCTGCATTCGTATTGTTTCATTGTGGCACTTGCTTGCACTATCACTTATTCATATTATTGTTGCATTTCTTTGACTTCACTGCATATTGTTGCAGTTGCCACTGTCTTTACTTGAATTCTTTTACCCACTGATGCATTCAGTAGTCTGGTCATTTGTAGCATGTTGTTACTAGACTTGTTCATTGCCATATTTGGTATTGCAGTTGTGTATCTTGATACTTTGAGTTGATGTGTCTTTGTGTATCACCATAAATCTATTGTATCCATTGTGATGTGTTTTCATTGTGTGTCTGCACATGCTACTTTCTGGTATGTTGGAGTTGTAGTGTGGACTTGTTCACTTGATACTGTTGTGCACAAGTGTACATGCTAGTCTCTGATCATGTTAGCTTCACCTGTGATATTGCTTTACTTCCCTGTTGCCATTTTTTAGTTGCACTAGTCATTGATATTTTGGTCGAGGCCATTTGCACTTGTGTTGAATCTGATTTTGATTTGACCTTGTGCACACGAGTTGGCGAGGTAGTGCACACGTGTATACATGTGTACTACAGCCACTCGTAATTACCTGTCCCTGATATGTAAACTGATATGCACAGATATTACACAATCAAAGATGATGACGATAACCCATATATCTGAGACAGCTTTAAAAATAAATTTTATATTTCTGCAAATCCAAATTTGTTTATTTTCAGATTACTTCTATAGTTGTTAATTATACAGGTACACAGGAGACAAGACAAATACTGGAGCTGGACAATGTAGATGCAGAATACTGAGTGTATGAGTGATGTAGTGAGGACAGAAATGTAACAATAAATTGTATGAATGAGAGTGTACTATAAATATGAAATCAGTGTAATGTAAGTAATTATGTAATGTACTGAAAACTTTGTACTGAATAAAATATTACATTTGAAATAAAAATACTGTTTGAATTTGTTAAATTCTGTGCAATAGTATTATCACTTCAACACGAATATTTATTCCTGTATTTGTAAACACATTTATAATTCGGTATATATATTTTGTTATCATCAAACACTAAACAAACATCAAACAATCTCCCCCTTTTGATGATGACAAACATATATATTTAAGATTTTGAAATTCTAATAAATGTGTTTAAGCATGAAATTTTTAGCTCCCCCTATATGTATGCTCCCCCTACAACTGAGACCACTCCCTATTTAGAAGATTTAGGAAATTCCAAACGAATAAAAGAACTATAGAAAATAACTAACAACATTTAACAAATTTGGTGAATAAATATTCCAGAAATACTTATTTCCTTATCAAAATCTCATTCTTCTCCCCCTTTTGTTATCATCAAAAGACTGACAAAAAATAATGAGACAGTAGGGGAAAACAAATGGAAAAAACAAGGAAAAACCATAATATATCATAACAAGATAACAATTTCCACATTTTAGAGAATGGATCGATGATTTGGTTTTTATATAATGAGAAGAGGGATGTGTTTTTTTTTCTTTAAAAAATAATTTGAACATTTAAGCACAAAAATAAGCACTTACTAACCACGCATAACCATAAGGACTTTTAAATGGGATTAGTAGTTACTCATTAGCTATCACACTCCATCCATGCATAACCATAAGGACTTTTAAATGAGAATGGAGTGATGATAAACTCACATGATCCATCCATGCATAACCATAAGGACTTTTAAATGAGAATGGATGCATGAGAAGTATTTTTAATTTTTTTTTATTTAAAAAGTGATTCACTCTTCTCATTTTTCAAAACCATTATGAATGATAGAAAGATGGTAGAAATAGAAATGGTCGTGGAATAAGTTACCAAATTAATCATATTATGAAATTTCATAAACCAAACGTATTTCCACTACTGAGTACTATATTCGAATCAATCTTTGAATGATATCCAAAACAGATTTGAATTCTAGAAATTGAAGTTGAAAATAAATATCCAAGAATATTTCAATCAAAAATTGAAAAATGATTAGTCAATTTCCATAATCCCCAAATCCAAACGTAATCTGGAAAATCTGTCTTCGGGGAGGGGTTTTGTGAAAATATCAGCAAGTTGGTTCTCAGTTGAAATGAATTTAATGCAAATGACTTCCCTAGCAATGTGATCTCTAAGAAAGTGGTGTCTCACATCAATGTATTTCGAGCGTGAATGATGAACATGATTATTAGACAAGTCTATTGCACTATCACATTTTAATGGAACTTGTTTATAAACTAAGCCAAAATCATAAAGAGTTTGCATCATCCATAAATTTTGAGCACAACAACTTCCTAAAGCAATATATTCTGCTTTAGTGGTGGATAAAGCAACACAATTTTGTTTTCGACTAGACCATGAAACTAATGAATGTCCTAGCATGAAAGATGTCCCGCTAGTACTTTTCCTGTCAACCAATGAACCCACATAATCAGCATCAGAAAAACCAACTAAATCAAAATTTTCACAAGAAGGATACCATAGTCCAAATTTGTGTGTGTGTGAAAGATATCTTAAAATTCGTTTAGTGGCTTTCAAATGTGATTCTTTAGGGTTAGATTGAAAATGTGCACACAAACACACAGAAAACATAATATCGGGTCTAGAAGTAGTAAGATAGAGAAGTGAACCGATTATCCCTCGATATTTCTTCTTTCAAATTAATTAGTTTCAACTTTGCATCTCTCAAATCCAACTTTCATTATTAAGAATCATTTCAACAAAATCAGATTCAATTTCAGAAATAAACCATTGTGACAACAAAACGCACACAAACTTTTATCAAATGAAGAGCGAGTGTGTATACCTTTCATAGGATCACAGTTAAAATATCATGATTATCTCAAAAGCAATTTGAAGTTTTCACCAGTGAAGTTTCAATAGTTTCAACAGTTTCTAAAAAACACTTTTATAGCATGAATTCTCAACGGTCAATCAACCTCATAATTTGACCAAACAGATTTAAGTTCGAGAAATGGTCGATCAATTTTTAAGCACAGAGTCAAGTCATATAAGATCATAAATCAAACAAGTTAGATTCTGTCAACCATCACAATTACTTCGAGTAAGATGATTGGTTAAAAATCAGAATTAACATCATCAATCATAACTCATAACTGGCTGATTTAATTCATATTATGGTGCAAATTCTTACCGGTTATCTATCGTTTGAAAATAAATACAACTACCTGTTTTACCTGTATGATACTCTTTCATTGTTTGCCCATAGTGAATCTGTCACCTTTATACTAGGCTAAGGAACGTTGATTTGTCACCCGTTGTATATATGGAACAGCCAGAATCCAGATAACACTAATGTTGTTCCTTAGCCTGCCACCACACCTACACGGTTAAAGATTTATGTGACCTATTTGTTTTTATAGGTCCATGGTTGTTAGTGACAGAATAATTGTGAATAAACAATCCTTTTGGAACCCAAACTTGTTTTGTCCTTTCATTCTTGTTCCAATAGACTTGAAATTTGTTTGTAGAATTCTTAGGAACCCAAACTTGTATAAATTTCGTGTTCTTGTTCCTATGACTACAATTTTCAACATGATGTCCAATTATTTCACATTCAGTAAAGATACCCTTTCCTTTTGCACTATCATCAACTTGTGATTTACCAAAACCTAGTCCTTTTCGGTTGTTAGCAAACAGTTGATTTCCTAACAACATATTGAATGATTTTTCTCCTCTACAAAAGTTATTCAGTGATTTCTCAAGATCTTGGACTTTGGTTTTCAGTGTTGAGTTTTCAGACACAAGTGAGGTGCATCTATTTATAAAATCCTTTTTCCTAGTCTCAATGGTCTCTTTTAGATTCAAGTTTTCTTTTTCAAGATCCTCGAAGCTATTCTTCAGTTTTGATAATTCTGAATCTAAAGTTTTACAGTTTTTACATTCTAGGTTTTGAATTTTTTCAAGTTCAGTTTCTAACCTAAAATTTTCATGAACAAGTTTTTTTCTATCAGATTTCAGTTTTTCATTTTTAGAATCAAGAGCTTCAACTGTTTTAGTAAGATCGAGGCACAAATAAACAAGGTCTTTATAAGAATAGTTTTTTACCTCATTATATTCCTCTGAGCTTGCTTCTGAATCTGATCTTGCCGTAAGACATAAGTTAGCCTCCTCTGAGCTATCAGTTGAAACTTCATCTCCTTCATCATCATCCCAAGTTGCTGCGAAGGCATTTTTCTTCTTTTTCTTTTTCTTGATATTTTTGAGAAGTGGACAATTTTGTTTGAAGTGACCAGGCTTGTTGCAGTTATAGCAGGTTAATTCATTTTCAGAGTTGTCAGAATCTTTTGATCTATTACCACTGGTTTTCTTTTTGCGTGGCTTGAATTTCGACCATTTTCTGAAATTATTGACATCCATTGCAAGCACTTCAATTGGATCTTCTTCTTCTTCATTGCTCTCTTCTCTGCTCTTTAAGGCAATCATCTTCTTCTTAGATTCGGAATTGATGCGTTCCTCCTTTGCTTTTAATTCAAGCTCATACGTCATCAGATTTCCGATCAGATCCTCCATGCTCAGTTTACTCAAATCTTTTGATTCTTGTATTGCCGTGACTTTTGCCTCAAAGTTCATTGGTAAGATTCGTAGTATCTTCCTTATTAGCTCTACCTCGGAGAATTCCTTTCCAATCGCCCTAGCATTGTATACCAAGGTTGAGAAGCGTCCAAACATGTCCTTTATGCTCTCGCCTTTGTCCATCACAAAATTTTCGTATTCATTGCTGAACAGGGCTAGACGAGACTCCTTAACTTGAGAAGTTCCTTCGTGTGTCACCTCCAAAGTATGCCAAATTTCCTGTGCTGTTTTACAATGAGAAATTCTATTAAATTCAGTTTTATCAAGAGCACAGATCAGAGCATTCATGGCTTTAGCATTTGTAGTTTTTAATTTCTTATCGTTAGCATCCCACCTCTCCTTAGGTTTAGGAATCTCAGTATCACCAATAGTTATAGTGGGAGGTGTATAGCCAGTTTCAATAATATCCCAAACATCATAATCAACAGAACTAAGATAAATACTCATCCTAACCTTCCAGTAAGCATAATCATTCCTATTAAACATTGGTGGCCTAGCAATAGATTGCCCCTCAGAAAAAGCATTATTTGATGGATTCATGACTCTGGAGTTAAAGAAAAAATTACCAGGCTCTAATACCACTTGTAGGATCTAGATTAACCCTAGAGGGGGGTGAATAGGGTTATTGCAAATTTTCTTAAATTAAACGCGAAATCAAACTGCAGATAAATAAATATGCAGAAAAGTAAATCACACACAAAATTTACCCAGCTTCGGCAACCCCTGCCTATTGCTGCATTCCCAGATTTCTATTAGGATTAAACAGTATCCCGCTTACAAACACTCCTACAGACTCGCACACCCTGCTCCGCCTATAGAGCTTTGTAAACTTGCACACCCTGCTCACTGAACTAACCCTAACTAGACAATCTGACACTACCTAAATCCTAGGTGGTGATTTACCCTGTTTTGAGTTGAAAAATACAAACTTAAAACTAAAACCCAAAGAAAAACAAGGAGCAAAAAATTAAATTGAAAATTTAAAAACACTTTTGCTCCCAAAATTAACCCGGCCCAAATAGATAGAAAAAATTAAAACTAAAAACCCTAGTTGACTAAATAGGCCGGCCCCCTTTTATAATTTTATCTCTAGCCTACTTCAATTCCTTTTCGATCCCCCTTTCTTTTTCTCTGGCCCGATCCTTTTCTGAGATAATGGCGAATAAAAAAAACTAGGGCTTCGGCTTTCTTTTGAGATTAAAGCTGGCAAATCTGGAAGTGGAGCTTCGGCTTGATCTCGTTCCTCTGTTGCTCTGATTTAGGGCTTCTACTTGATTCTGAATTTGGGCTTTTATTACAGTCGATTGTGTTGCTTCGAGATGATCGAGTTTGGTTCTCGATTTGTCGATCGACGACTCTTTGTAGCTTGGCTTCGACTGCTCCTTGTTTGTTGATCGAATTCGATTTATGACTTCGGTATGTGATTTCTGCCTTTTGTTCTCTCTGGAATAGATACTTGAATTCGATTACTTTTGCCTTTGTGCTTTCTGTTAATGATGATTTGGGTTTTTCCCTTTTTCGCTCTACAAGTCGATGATGATATTTGGTCTTCTATTTATACACGTCTGATTTGATTTTCATGGCTTCCAAGTCGTTGATTCTTTCCTTTATTATGTTGTGATATTTTGGGAAAGAACGTTGTACCCACGGTTTTCAATTTTGCACGTTCGATCGTTTTTCTTGATTGATACAGCCAATACTTTCCTAATTTATAATTCCTACTTTGACTTTTTCTTAATTTGTTAACTCTTGATTTTTGAAATTGCTTCACGTCTCTGACCTATTCACTGTTGATCACGGCTTTGACATTTATTTACTGCACTGGTTCACTTGAACTTCGAGTTACATTCTACCCTTACTTTGACATGCTTTGTGTCATCACCTTACTTTGATCTTCATTCTACTCGAATTGTTTGCTTGTTTACTTGTCTGGTTGCACTTACTCGATGATACTGCTGACTTGAGTAATTTTGATGTTCAAGTATGCAGATTCATTGATACATGTTTGCATTTTTTTGTGCTACTGTTTCCTTGACCTGTTGCATGTCTGTCCTTGAATTTAGCTTTGAGTCAGTCTCCTTGTAGTGCTTCACTTGAGTTTGCATTTCTCTGGTTGTATTGTTGCAGTTGCTTTTGTACTTGATAATGATGTTGTGGTTGAAGTTATAGCTACTGCACTTGTTATTGACACTGTTGACTTTGATCATCATGTAGCTTGATCTGGTGCACCTTGTGTGCTGTGATATTGTGTCCACTGTTTTCACTGTTATATGTGTATTGATGATTCTGCGTACATGCTTCACTTGTGAGCTGTAGTCTGCATTCTTGTTTGGTGATGATCACTATTTTGATGTTTCATTTTATGTTTCTTTCTGGTTTATCTTGAACTTGTAGTCTTCATTGAAGTTGGTTGTTGCTGCATTCGTATTGTTTCATTGTGGCACTTGCTTGCACTATCACTTATTCATATTGCTGTTGCATTTCTTTGACTTCACTGCATATTGTTGCAGTTGCCACTGTCTTCACTTGAATTCTTTTACCCACTGATGCATTCAGTAGTCTAGTCATTTGTAGCATGTTGTTACTAGACTTGTTCATTGCCATATTTGGTATTGCAGTTGTGTAGCTTGATACTTTGAGTTGCTGTGTCTTTGTGTATCACCATAAATTTGTTGTATCCATTGTGATATGTTTTCATTGTGTGTCTGCACATGCTACTTTCTGGTATGTTGGAGTTGTAGTGTGGACTTGTTCACTTGATATTGTTGTGCACAAGTGTACATGCTAGTCTCCGATCATGTTAGCTTCACCTGTGATATTGCTTTACTTCCCTGTTGCCATTTTTTAGTTGCACTAGTCATTGATATTTTGGTCGAGGCCATTTGCACTTGTGTTGAATCTGATTTTGATTTGACCTTGTGCACACGAGTTGGCGAGGCAGTGCACACGTGTATATGTGTGTACTGCAGCCACTCGTAATTACCTGTCCCTGATATGTAAACTGATATGCACAGATATTACACAATCAAAGATGATGACGATAACCCATATATCTGAGACAGCTTTAAAAATAAATTTTATATTTCTGCAAATACAAATTTGTTTATTTTCAGATTACTTCTGTAGTTGTTAATTATACAGGTACACAGGAGACAAGACAAATACTGGAGTTGGACAATGTAGATGCAGAATACTGAGTGTATGAGTGATGTAGTGAGGACAGAAATGTAACAATAAATTGTATGAATGAGAGTGTACTGTAAATATGAAATCAGTGTAATGTAAGTAATTATGAAATGTACTGAAAACTTTGTACTGAATAAAATATTACATTTGAAATAAAAATACTGTTTGAATTTGTTAAATTCTGTGCAATAGTATTATCACTTCAACACGAATATTTATTCCTGTATTTGTAAACACATTTATAATTCGGTATATATATTTTGTTATCATCAAACACTAAACACACATCAAACAATTTTTATCTTTCTCTTCTTATTATGCACGGTGATTGAAGGAATAGATCATATTTGTATTGATACCAATACTATATTGGATCTGTATGGTTAGCCTTCTATAAATAAAACCTAATATTTTTAAGAGTTTATGATCATGAATGTTTAAATCGTGAAATATCATGAATAATAACAATAATGAAAAACATAATGTTAACAAATTAGATACTCTACTTAACCTTTTATTTTCAATTTTTGATTCAATATAAGCAGAGTTCTAAAATTCATTCATAACGCTACTATGTGTAAGATAATGTGACTCTAACATGTATTGTGTGTCACATTCATTGTTTAAATTACAAATGTATTAATGATTTGCATGTGTAAAGACACTTGGCATCATGCATGTGTACAATGATCTTTCTAAAGGACAGGTGTAATGACACATGTCATTTTGCATGTGTTACTATTTATTTATATGACAAGTGTCATCTGATGTCGTGTGTTCTCATTGATAGAAGGAATTCTATAAATAGAGCCTTATTTACACACTCTAAGTATATTCAATTAATTTCAATAAGTCATAAAGTTAATATCTCATCATAAAGTTAGTACGAAATAAGAGTAAAAGAAGAAAAATCAACTTAGAAAAGTTGAAATCATGGAAGAATGTATACTTTTCTATTTAGTAAAGTCATGATAAATGATTAGCGGGATGTGATTAGAAAGGAAAGTATGACCAATCACGAAGAGACATGACCGTTAAAAAAAATTAAAAATGAAAAGCATAACTTGGCAGTTGAAATGTCTATTCGAATTTAACAAATAAAAGAAAATGTTACATTAATTTAAAGTGCTTAGAATTTTTTACGTAGTTATATATACTAGTTGTATTTTAGAAAATAATCATTTTATGTTAAAAATTTTTTGTGTAAAAGGGTATAAAAATTCAAAATTGCAATGGCACACGTCATAAATATGGCTGTTGTAACCACCAAGTGTCCATTTATTTGAAAATAATAAAATAGTTATCATTAGAATGTTGATATGAAATTTTTTACATAAGTAGATCAGAGTATATGTTATCATATAAAAATGTTTCATATAAAAATATAGATTTTATAATTTTTGGGATTTTCCAGAAAATTACTGCGGTTAACATACCTGTTTGACATTTAAAGAGTATAGTCAATTTTGTACGAAAATCTTGAAAATGTTAAATTATTTAAAATACTTTTATATTTTTTCATATAGTTAGTTATATTAATTTTTATCTGGAATATACTTTTATGATTGAAAAATGATTTGATTTGAGGACCATAAAAATTCAAATTTTGGCTCTAAATTCTGAAATATAGCCATTGTTACTTACTTAGTGTCTATTTATTCAAAAATAATAAAATAGTTGGGATTCATTTTTTGGCTCCAAATTTTTTATAGAATCAAGCATTTCCATCTTATACTCAAGAAAAAAATTTCATTTAAAAATTATTAATTTGTAATTTTTGATATTTAAAACATTCTACTATATTTAGTATTTTCTGCCCTGTTTTCAAAGTGTATAGTCGGTTTTATAAAAGTTGTACAAAATTTAAAAATTAATATTTTTTCTTTGAAATCATTTTGTAAAATTTTAATACGTAACATTAATTACAATAAAAATATAACTTTTTAATAATAAATAATTTAGAATATTCTGTAGGTAAAATCATAAGGCATTTCAAAAATTAAAGTGCCTTTTCAGTTTGAAAACTAGCCGTTATTTTTAGAGGGAAAATTTATTTTCTACTTATTTAAACCATTTTGATTATTTGGAACATATAAGAAGAACAAAAATGTCTTTCTACTTAAAGAACTTATTAAAAAGTAATACATAAAATTAAAAAGAGTTTCAAGGTTACCGACAATGCTGACGTCCTCTATTTCAAGATTACTGTTTCTCCATCCAAAGGTTTATCTTTAAGCATATATATTTATATTGTTGATCTTCCATCATGTCTTTTGAACATCCACTGTCTAAAATCCATTTGTCCTTCTTGATTTGTGATGTATAAGTATCAAGTGTTTGTTCATCATCGGCCATATAACATATTTGTTCCTGCAATTCAACATTATATCATTTCAAAATATATGTGACTTTACAAAATAATTAGTTTCTAATAACATATTGGTTTCACAAAGTTGTTTTCTACAAAAGTATTAAAAAGAGTATTAACAATATTACTTTCCATTTAAACTTTTCAAAAATCAAATTATAAGTTTTTGAAAACGTAATGCTCTGATACCAAATGTGGGTTGCAGAAGTATGGATCTTAAAGCTAATTTAACATTAGAAGGGGCGAATAGTGTTTTCTAACTTATGCAAATCTTTTTTATTTTCTTTCAAAATTAATATTAAATCATAAATTAACAACACAGAATTATACTAACAATCAATGACAGATAAAAATAACAGCAATAAAATAAAGTAAGAGTTAGAGAGATGGCACCTGGGATTTTATACTGGTTCGGATTTCTCCTACATCCAGTACCTTATAATTGCTTGTACAAATTTCTTTTCAAATGCCAATCTTTAACCAAGTATAAGGAAAACCCAAATACAATCTCAATTTCAAGGCTATGACACACCCTCCTATATTCCGAGGCTGTGGTAAACTCACTAGATTTGACCGAGCTATAAGCACACCCACTAAATTTGAATGGGCTACTAAGAACACCCACTTGATTTGAACCGGCTACAAGCACACCCAAACAAAAACGAGTAGAGTTGATAGTTTTTCCAAGATAAATTCTTGTACTTTGGATACAATGGACTCTATAGCCTCTTGGATAACACTTTGATCTTTGAAACGAAAGAGATATGTTTCCAAAACAGTAAGAAAGTAGCATTGAATCAATACAATGAAGTATACATTAATTCTATAACATTTTGAAGAGAATAGAGTGTGTATTTTTCAAGAGAATTTTTAAGAGAATAAGGAGTGGGAAGAAAGTAAGTAATTAGTTATTTAAAAATTCATTTGCACTCCTCTTTATATAGGAAATTAACAGACGTGTTCATTCGTAAAGAGTTGTGTTGAATAGACACTTCCATTCTAAATTTGAAAAACCATTTAGTAGCGTGTATGTCAACATATCCTAGATATGTATGTCGACGTATGCTAGTGAAAAATGAAAATTATTTAAAATGATTTGAAAATTCTATACCTTTGTAAAATAATTTGAACATAGTTTTTAAATATCTTTGGACTTAAAATGCTTTTGTAAAATATTTAAACAAAATATTTGTAACAACCCGTAAATTTTCGATAATTTAATTTGTTAATTTAATGAATCTTGTTATTTAATATTGAAAGAAATAAAAAGTTGTAATGTAATAATGAAATTAATACTAAAATGAAATGTAACAATGTTAATTAAAGTAAATTTTTGATAAATTGAATGAAATTCCAATTAATTGAAATAATAAAAATGCTATACTTGGTTATAAATTGAGAATAAGTGAATAAATGAAATATTGGATCAACCAAGGAAATAATAGATAGTTAATGGAAATTGAATGAAATTAGTATTATGAAAATAAATGGTAACATTGATTTGTAAGTAATAAAAGCTTATTAATGTGACTAAAGGTTAACAGTGGCAAACTATTGTATGTTACCTATCTATTTAGCCTGCTAATTTAAATTGGAAATAAATTTCAATATGTGTAATTAAATATTATGTTAATATAAATTAAGTTTATATTTGGAAATAATGTTAATTTTATTCATAACATGACAATTGGTTGAATAAAAAGAATGGAAATCAAGATTTATTAATTTATTGGAATTCAAATTATAATGATTGGATTAATTGCAAATAAATGAAATTAAATATTTAAATATTACGTTAATGAAAATTAAGATGAAATTTGAGAATATTAATGTAATAAATCATGAACCAATGTTAATTTCATCCATTTGATAATAATGGATTGAATAATAGGATGAAATGTCAATTAAATGGAATTATTGGACATTTGATTAATAATTACTGAATTTATTGAAATTGGAAGTAAAGATGGAAATTATTGAAATAATTAACATTGAATTAACCTGAAATTTTGTTTTAAATTGTTATAAATGTCTAATTAACGAAAAGTGATGAAATTTGTTAATTATAGAATCAGAATTGAAAAAGTGATTTAATTAATTAATTATTAATTTATTTAATTAACGTGAAATATAGCCATTTTGGCAACTGTCTCGGATTTTGACGAAACCAGTTTCATCGGATCCGTAACGGTAAAATATTGTAGGATTTCAAGTTTCGTAACGATCGGACTTGTCTTTTGATCGTACGGGCTCGAAACGCCTTGAAATCAATTTAATTGAAATCAATTTGAAATAAATTGATTTTACCATAACTTCTTCATACGATGGAATTAGGACTTGAAACCTCTTCCATTGAATCTGAAATCATCAAAAATATCTATTTTGATATATGGGATGACCCATTTTCGCTCCGGTGACAGAACGGGCTTTCATGTCGTTTATCGTTCAAAACCCAAATCAAATCTGATCCGTTCTCTCTATTTTCTGATCTACCTCTAAATACCTCGTTATAAACCCTAGGTTGTTTCTATTCTCATTTGTTTGTACGAACATTTCTTCTAAACTCCTTATTCCAATGGCAGACAAACAAATTCTCCGTCCAATTTCAAATCAAATTCCAAATAAAAAAATTTAACTCCTCAAAATATATCGAATTATATATCGATTTGAAGCTCTCGATGAGCGCAAGTCAGATTTATAGTTTGTTTTTTATCTGGGTTCCTATGTGCCCAGTATTCGATGATCAATTCTCGACCGTTCGTTTCGTCACGATCGACTGCAACCGATCGTCGATTGAATGGTACTGGGCTGTGGAGACCGTCGCATGCAGCTCATCGGTGCTTGTGGTTCGTCGTTTCAATGGTCGGATTGCTCGCAATAATTGGATTAGGGTTTATATTTTTCGGCTGCTGCTGCTTGTTTGACGTCGATCGAACGGGCAGAGAGAGGCGCGATTCGTCTGGTGGAGGGGCCATCAGCCGCGACTGGACGTGGGCGAGGCGTGCGTGGTTATCGAGGCTAGGCGGCGCGATCATGTGGTGGCTAGCGTGCGTCGATCTTGGGGGCTAGGGTTTCGGCTCGAAACCTGGAAACGGGTGAACAAGGGCTAGGTGACGTGGCTTCAGATGTTTGGGTATCTTTTTGTTTTTTTTTGTTTTTAATTTGAATTTCAATATTCTAACATGCGTAACTTTCAAATACAATGCCTGATTTACGCGCGGTTTCTTTTGTTAGGATCGTATTTCAATTTCGGACACTATAACGCTGGTTTGGAAGAAATCCGAGACCGTTTAAATTTTGGGCTTATTTCGAATTTAAATTCAAAGGTGAGTGTTTTAACCCACTCACAACTTCTAAAATTTCTTATGTTTGTTAAATTAAATTTATGATGTGATTGGAAATTTATTTATGACTGTTTGGTATATTTTAAATCATCATCTCAGTTAATTGAATTTATTTGAATTTATTTGAATTAAATCATTATTTAATTTATTTTTGAATATAAATTGCCAGTTAAATACCTGTTATTGATTATCAGTTCTATATTGATATTTATTGATTGATTTGGATGATGTTTGTATTGGATGTTGATTGTTAATATTGGATGAATGGATGTTTTATTTTATATCGTTATAAACTTCAAGTTCACTATGGGTTGAAATGATACATACTCGAATGATTAATAGATTAAGGAAAAATCGTTATGGGTCGAAATGATAGACTTGAGCGATTTTATGGATTTTAAATATTTTCGGGATTGCAGATTGAAATGATATATATGTCCGTAAATATAAAAAAAATTAAATTGCGGATGAAATGATAAATATCCGTATCACTTGACCCTAGGGTAGAGAATTATATACGGATACCGGATTGATTAAATTTAAATGATTTTGAATCCTTAAATTTTGCATTGAGTTAAATGATATTTTTTAAATAAAATTTGGGTTATATAAATCGAATTTCGAGTTTTATATTAAAATCGAATTTTTTTGAAAGACTTGTAAAAGGAATAAAATTGAAATTTTATAGTGAATTTGAAATATAAGTGAAGTTGATCGAAATTGAGTTATTAAAATCGTTGAAGTATAACTTTGAAATATATTGAAATTGGAGTAATTAAATCGATGTTTTGACAAGGATTTAAGCGGTATTGAATTTAATATTTATTTAGAATTCCAAATCGGAAAATTTTGAAATTGGGTTTGGGACATTGTAATGGTCAAAATGTGTTGGAATTAAATAAATAGTTTAAATTGATATAAATTTCAAATTCATATTTTTCATATAAACTATTTTAAATATATTATTTTAAAAGACTTTAATTATTAAGACATTCAAACTTTTAAACTAATTAAACCATTTGACTTATTTTAAATCTAATTAATCTATTTTAAAGCTACTTAATCTATTTTAATTATATTTAATCTATTTTAAATCCATATTAACTATTTATAACTATTTAAAACTAGTTGCTTCTAAATTCCAAACTAAGTAAAATGGATGGTTTTATATTCAAATTCTCGATTTTTAAAGTGAATATGGTTAAGCGATATTATAACCTAAGTTGGGACCTAAATAGCATATTTGGTTTAATATGATAATTTTGAAAGAGAGTTTAACCTATTTTGGAAATATGACTCTTGAAAGGAAATATAATTTCGAACTATGATTTCAATGTGATATAATTTCGGAAGTAAGTAATGACTTCGAAAGTGATATGATTTGAATTGAATATGATATTTTGATATCAATTATGAAATGATTTTGGAAATGTAAAAGAACCATCCGGTGTGTAATAAGCGATTGGTTGTTAAAGAGACCGGGATCGGATATTGTCATATTCTCTGCCAATACCGAAAACCACTTTGACAACTGTGTATGCGGTGGAGATTCTAGAATGAAGTAGGATGGTGGCGACGATCCTAAAGGAATATACGTGGACCTGTCTCCTATGAGTTAGCTTAAGGTGGCTAAAACAGGAGCAATTGACGGGCTAAGTGAGGTCATTCCTCCGATCAGGCACATTCCATCGATACTATATTCTGACTTTGCGATTTATTTGGTGGCCACCCTCGATTTTTTTTAATTCGGGAGTGTGTTTCGAGTTTGGCCGTAGTTGCGGCTATGCGTTACCAATAGTCCGGAAGTGTAATTGGTATATCAACCCTGGCATTGCCTAGTTGTGCCGTGTCACCTACCCTAGCGCATCTTCTACGAGTTTGTTTTATGTCGTACCTATGTGGTATCCTTTTGCGGTTCCAGTTTACGGGGAGTTACGGTACTGTATAGACTATTGGCATTATAAAATGTGTTAAGGGGGATATGGGTAACGCCTTAATGCTATTTTAATACGTTTACTTTATTGTATGCATATTATAATAGTGTATTGTACTACATAGTAGATAGTTTAACGGATCCTTAGGAGATGTGAATCCCGAACATCTCTTCAGTTATTGCACTCACGTTAGACACTGGATAAGTGATGTCAAACCCCGTAAACATCTCCGACGCCGTTTACACTCATATTTATTTACCGTTGATTTGACTCATATAAGATCTTTTAGTTCTGACTCGAGTGTTTTGTCTTTTCAATTCACTCGGGTTAGCCTGAGCATTTCAGGATTTGAAGACCTTTTTCTGGAGGACGAAGATGAAGATTTTTACTATTATTACTTATTCTATTATTCCACTACATCATACTATTCCGCTGCATTATTATTTGTTTATCTCTGATATGTGTAACTCTGATTCTGTATTGTATAAGTATAATCAAATGTTTTGTAAACAGCTTCATGAACTGTTATTTGATTATTATATTTTGTCATTCCGATGCGAGATTCTGTTTTATTTTATTTCTTTCCCTGCTTTTCTTATTCACCCCAATAACAATCCGCCCTTCTGTATTTTTTGAGTCGGCATGTGTGTCTGCTTAAAGCGTACAAAAAGGCGGGATGTTACAGTTGGTATTAGAGCTTTGGTTTACCGATAACCTTAGCTTTGTGGGGTCTGACTCTTTATTAATAGGGTAGTAATACCCTAGAATGAGTCATTGAGAGTATATATATGAGAGAGCGTATTTGTTAGTGTTATAAAAGGTTTTTATATTGTGTTAATTTGTTCCATTTTGTATTTATAAATTATGGTTGATGCATAGGATGCTATGACATCGACAGAGATTTCTAAACACTTAATAGGACTGACCAACACAATATTTGTTTTGAAATATAGATAAATGAAATAATTTTGCCTATTATATTTTTGTATTTAAAATGATAATTTTATAAATGATATATTTGGTTGCAATACATTTGTTTTTAGGTAGTGAATTTTATAAATATTGGTTGGAAATAAGATTTGAAAATAAAATAAATGAAATTTGGAAATTTAGAACTTAAGTTCTGGGGTTTTTTTGAAAATTTCTTTCGAATGATTTTGGGATATAATAATAATATTATTAGAAGTATTTTTTGATATAAATATTTCAATATAATTTGAAATAATTGTTTTAAAGAAATTTTGGAAAGAAATAAGTTATGTACTCCCCTTTCTGTCGCTGGAAAATAATTTCGATGATGAGTGCACGCATTTAGTTCTTAAATTTCTATGAATTAGAGATTTCAATTATTGAAATGGAATAAATTTTTTAACTATTTAATAATTGAAACTTCTAAATGAAAATAAGAAATTATATGCTAAGTCATGACTGAAATATACAAGGAATTTGAAATTTGTAACTTGTAAACGAAAAGAATATGAAAATAAGAAATGATAACTATTGAACCTTAGGTTAATTAGAATAAGTAAGTCAAACTTGTGTAACTTTCAATTGCATTCTTAAAAACATATATATATATATAACTTACCAATTATAGAAGGTTGAAATGTTAAAAGAATTTGTAATGGAATTTTACAAGTAAAACTTATGTAATGGAAGTGTTCAATGAAATTTACTTTTATAAATAAGAAATTTGATGTGAAAATGGTTATAAACTTGAGTTAAAATTGTAATACTACTAACTAAATGAAATTGAAAATGAGTACTATAAGTAAAGGATTTTGAACTTAAGTTAATATTGAAACTATTTATAATTAAAGTAAATAGTAAAATGAATGTAATGCAATAAAAGAAATTGACATGATATGAATAAATGAAAATGAATTATTCTAAGTAATAAAGGAAAATAAATGAAATAAACACTGAATGAATGAATGGGAATAAAATTTTGTAAGAGATAAATGTAAAAGAAATCATCCTTGAATGAATGAAAAAAAAAAACTGTAAATGTTGTGAAAGAAATTTAATAAGAATAACCCAAGTACCTTGTAAATTATTGTTTGTTTTGGTTTATAGGTTGTTTAGGATATGATACTTCTAATTGTTTAATATGTATGAATAATCTATTGAGTTCATCTAAGACTGTTGAGTAAATGGTGCACCCAGTAGTTTATTTTTCATTCTAGGCGGTTAAAAATTTCTGAACCCGAACAAACCATTTGTGTGACGACCCATCTTTCTAACCCTTGAGAACGACACTTAATACATCCCTGGTATTCATGTGCCGTTGCCCAAGTATCTGAAAGACGAGTTGTCATGGGGTAAAATATAAGAAAGGAACAATAATCTCACAACGGAACGGTTAAATATAACATAAAAATAAGACAGTACATAAGGTTACTCCCAACATGGAGTAATCAAAGTTACAACAAAAGTACTACTATCAGTCTAGGCAGTTATAACAACCTGCCTTTAAATATACATATATAGAGCCAAATCTCATAACAGCGGAAATAAATAGCTAGATAGATAAGGAGCCTCCTACTCATCCACCATCTTCAAAAGAGCCCAAAGAAACCTGTCATTTCTGGACTACTCAAATATAAAGAGTACCTGAACGTTTAGGGAAAACAAACAATTCGGGTCAGATAATAAGTCCGGTATGAGTAAACTTCAAAAGTAGAACACACAAAGTAACTAGTGAGACCACATCGCAAAAATGCAGAATGGTTTTTTCCCTCACAAGGACAACATCCAAGTATAAAAGAATGGATGCAAATAATTAAACATCGCGAAGAGCGCAAGACGCTTCCCGATGAAATTAAGAAAGAATCAATCTAAAGTTTTGAATCAAAAATAAGGAAAAGGAATTTTTCCAACAATGACTAGGAGGGTGCGCCCCCCTTATCGAAAGTATACCTCTAGAAAATATACTTGAGAACTACGATGGCTCTCGGAAACCTCCAAGCCGGACCCTGCCAACCTTACCGAGTATCCGAGTATTTCAAATCTCCGTGCACATACAACCGAAACCAGTCTAGAGTAGATGTGAAAATACCCTAATGGGAGCAACCCCACATAGCTTGGCCCTCACTCGCTCTTTATTTAGTCATTTCCGATAAAGGATATCAATGCTCTAAATGAGCAACAAATCGTCTAAGATTGACGAAACAAAAAGAAAAGGAAGAAGGGTATCGAAATTGATAGTCAAGATATCAACTATCGGGGATAACAAAACAATCGTATATGGAAATTAAAACTTATACTTTTTCAATGCTTGGAAAATATCCATATACTTATCTCATCGATATAAGTATATTCACAAAACATTTGGGAGGATTTCATATTTCAAAAGCATACTTAGATGGGTCAAAAACAATTGTATATAAGAAATGTGAATGTTTTCCATTATAATTATAAAGATCATTTATGGAAATCAAATCTCTTACACTTGTCACGTTTCTGATATTCTTGACTTACTCTACCCCTCGCCCAGAAACAAATCCAGGTAAGTCAGGGCACTGGTTGCTCCTAGCCTTGCCTAGACACTTCGGTTCTAGATCTCATAGATAGAGAATCAATCTACTCATCGGCTTTTAGTGCCAAGTATAGGACTACTTACTTTTATATAAATTTCAAAGCTCCTTTAAAATACTTTAAACCAAGATTTAAAACATGCATTCAAATCATAACTTAAACCCATCATCTTTAAAGGAGAATACGACCAAGAGGGGTGAAGCACCCTCTTAATCAAATGAGATAGCTAAAAGGGGTGTTATTTCCTTTTAACCAAAAAGTCACTAAATGTCAGTTCTAAGTTAAAAGGTGGTGTAAGTTCCCTTTAACTAAACATCAAAGTTATTGCTCATAAACTGGCCGAGCACAAATCAAACAACCAAACAAGAATAATAATAAGAATAATAACAAACTCATTATTATTAACAATTTACAATCAATGGTTAACACAACATTTATTAAAATGTGAATGAGTTAAAGGAACGAGATTAAGATTACACTCATTGTAAAATAATTAAATAATACTCACAGAATAAGTTATACCCACTAAACTATGAAAACAAGGAATATACTCACAAAATAAGTTATACTCGCTAAACTATAAAAGCAAGGAATATACTCATAGAATAAATTATACCCACTAAACTTTGAAAACAAGGAATATACTCACAGAATAAATTATACCCACTAAACTTTGAAAACAAGGAATATACTCACATCCTATTTGCTTTGATGGAGACTTGGAATACTTTACCTTTGATAATGAATTTTAGTTCTTTTCTTTTGTTTGTGAATGAATTAAAATGAGATATGGACTTGGCTATTTATAGGTGAAGAGAAGGGTACTTTAGTCATTTCCTACAACCTAACCTGATTCGACCAGATTTTGGTCCAATAGAAACCAGCCATATGGCCTAATTTGATTCGACCACATTTTGGTCCAATAGAAAACATCCTTGTGGCTTAATTTGATTCGACCACAATTTGGTCCAATAGGAATTCTCCTTATCAACTATGGCCTAACCTGATTCGACCAGATTTTGGTCCAATGGCAACCATCTGCATGCATAACCTGATTCGACCAGATTTTGGTCCAATGGCAACCATCCGTATGGCATAACCTGATTCGACCAGATTTTGGTCCAATGGCAACCATCCGTATGGAATATAATAATCATTATGCTATTTTGTTTTATTAGGCAAGTAATTATACTATTCTGTTTTATTAGGCTAGGTTAATAATTCTTTCTTGTTTCATTAGACAAGTAATTATACTATTCTGTTTTATTAGGCAAGGTTAATAATTCTCTCTTGTTTTATTAGGCAAGTAATTATACTATTCTGTTTTATTAGGCAGGTTTAATACTGCTAGACATAAAATCCATTATTTAATCATTTAAAAACATATTAACTATTCATGTTCAAAGTGATTAAATTATGGGTCGTTACATCCTCCCCTCCTTAAAGGAAATTTCGTCCTCGAAATTAATCGGATACACTCTAGATATCAAAGAACCCAAATGATATCATATATACCACACAAAGATACAAGGAAAGTGACCTTAACACAACTGGTGAGTACACTAAAAGGAAACAACAAAATACAAACAACAACTACATCAACTCGGGATACGAATCCCTAATATTGTCCTCAGTTTCCCAAGTACAATCTCTAACATCTCCACTCCACTGAACCTTAACAAGATTCACAACCTTCTTCCTTAATCGCTTTATATCTCGGGCGACAATACGAATTGGCCACCTAAGAATAGTTAGGTTAGGTTGAACCTCCAAATCAACTTGTTGTCCCGGTTCTACTATCATCGAAGGGTCGTGTACATACTTACGTAAATGAGATACATGAAATACGTTGTGCACATCTGATAGTCGATCTGGTAATTCCACTTTATATGCAAGTTTACCAATCCGGTCCAGTATTGGAAAAGGACCAATATATCGAGGAGCTAACTTCCCTGTCTTCCCAAACCTCACGACACTTCTTAGAGGAGAGACTATTACAAATACCAAGTCCCCGACTAAGAACTCTAGATCCCTACGCCTTTGATCTGCATAACACTTTTGCTGATCTTGCGCTTCCTTCATCTTTCTTCTAATATCAGCTACCTTCTCATTGGCTTCTAAGATTATGTCGGGTCCAAGAACAAGTCTATCTCCAGATTCAACCCAACACGAAGGAGAATGACATGGACGACCATAAAGAGCTTCGAAAGGGGCCATACCAATGCTTGCTTGATAGCTGTTGTTATAAGTGAATTCGACTAAGGGTAAATGATCTTCCCAAGAACCCCTGAAGTCTAGAATGCATGCTCGCAATAAATCTTCCAAGATCCGGTTCACTCTCTCCGTCTGCCCATCTGTTTGGGGATGGTATGTTGTACTTAGACTTAGCTCAGTCCCTAAAGCATTCTGCAGTCCCTCCCAGAACCTACTAGTGAATATCGGGTCTCGGTCACTTACAATACTACGAGGAATCCCATGGAGTCTCACAATCTCCTTCACATACAAACTCGCCAGACTCGTAGCAGTCATAGTCAGCTTAACAGGAATGAAATGGGCACTCTTGGTTAGTCGATCGACTATAACCCAAATGCCATCGTTACCTCTTCTTGACCTAGGAAGCCCATCAATAAAGTCCATAGAGATCTGCTCCCACTTCCACTTTGGGATCTCAAGTGGTTGAAGCAATCCAGCTGTCTTCTGCTGGTCACTCTTAATCCGCTTGCAGTTTGCACAACGACTCACAAAGATTGAAATATCTCGCTTCATCCCCTTCCACCAGAATACCCTCTTCATATCGTTGAACATCTTGGTCACTCCTGGATGAAAAGATAACTTTGAATGGTGGCATTCGGCTAACACTTCTTGCCTAAGTCCATTAAAGTCTGGAACACAAATACGCCCATTCATTTTCAATATGCCCCGGAGATCAATCTCAAAGCTAGAAACAACACCTTCTTTAACATCCTTCTTAAGTCGAGCTAAAATAGGATCTGCCTCTTGATTGGATGCAATTCTCTCTAACAATACAGGCTTAACTTCTAAATTTGCAACCATTGCTACATTCCTACTCAATGCATTAGCACCAACATTTGCTTTTCCAGGGTTATAAAGAACCTCTAGGTTATAAGAGGCGAGAAACTCTAGCCATCTCTGCTGCCTCAAATTAAAATCTTTCTGGGTAAAAAGGTATTTTAGGGATTTGTGGTCCGTGTATAATTCGAACCTTTCACCCAAAAGATAATGCCTCCACATCTTTAGTGCGAAGACAACAGCTAAAAGCTCCAAATCGTGTGTAGCATAATTTTTCTCATACGGCTTTAGCTGTCGACTCGCATAGGCAATAACTTTCCCATGCTGCATCAGAACTGCTCCCAATCCGGTTCCACAAGCATTCGTATACACGGTTAAACCTTTGCTCCCATTTGGAATGGTTAATACAGGAGCGCTAGTCAACTTCTCTTTCAATTCGTTGAATGCTTGATCACACTTAGAAGTCCAAACAAACTTAACATCTTTCTTTGTTAACTTCGTTAGATGGGAAGCAATCTTTGAGAAGTCCTGGATAAACCTACGGTAAAAGCCAGCCAATCCCAAGAAACTTCTAACTTCCGTTGCACTTTTGGGTTTCTTCCAGTCTTGAACCGCCACAACTTTAGCTGGGTCCACCGATATGCCTTCTCCCGAAATAACATGCCCTAGAAACCTAACTTCGGATTTCCAGAAATGGCACTTGGAAAACTTAGCCTTCAACACATGGCTTCTTAAGGTATCGAGTACGACACGGAGATGATATTTATGTTCCTCCTCTGTCCTAGAGTAGATAAGAATGTCATCAATAAAGACGAGAACAAATTTATTAAGAATGTCTCGAAATACTCGATTCATTAAGTCCACAAAATAAGCGGGTGCGTTAGTCAATCCAAACGGCATAACTAACCACTCGTAGAAATTTTCAGGAGTTCGAAAAGCTGTTAAGGGAACACTCTCCTCTGCCACTCTTAATTGGTGGAAACCAGTGGCAAGATCTAATTGAGAAAATATCCGAGCACCATGGAGTTGGTCAAACATATCGTCGATCCTTGGCAAAGGATATTTATTCTTGATAGTCCTTTTGTTCAACTCCCGATAGTCTACGCATAACCTTAGAGAACCATCCGCCTTTGTAACAAAGACGACTGGCGATCCCCAACTCGAGGTACTACGTCGGATCAAGCCCTTCTGCAACAAATCATAAGTCTGCCTTTCTAACTCCCTCTTCTCTTTTGGAGCCATCCTTCGTAAGGGTTGTACAATAGGTCTAGTTCCCGGAACCAAATCAATATGGAACTCGACTTCACGGTGAGGAGGTAAACCTTGCACCTCATCAAAAATATCTGTGAAATCTCCAACAACTGGCACATCTCCTAGCTCCGCTTTAGCCACTTCGAGTGAATAGAGAAAACTGCTCAGTAACTTCTTAGGCTCTTCACAACTAATATCAACACCAACATCTCCTGCATCACTAACTCTAACAAGCCTTCTACCACAATCCAAGATAGCTTTAAACTTAGATAACCAATCCATTCCCAACAACACTCCAAAACCCATAAACCCAAGAACAAACAAGTCAAAAGGAAAGAGATGATTTCGATAAGAAATAGGTACATTTAGACACACAGTGTCAAGATTTGTCGGACCTCCAATTGGGTTTGACACACAAAGAGGATTACTTATGATAACATATTTAAGGTTTAGTTTGTCCATTAGATCATAAGAAATAAAACTATGGGAAGCTCCTGTATCAAATAGCACCCTTACAAGAATATCATAGATGGATAGTGTACCTTGTAACACTTGCTTCCCTTTTTGATATGAAGAAGTGGATGGTATCTCTTTAATGGTAAAAGTCTGTCCTTGAGATCCCTTTTTAGGAAAAGGGCACTCATTCTTCATATGTCCTGGTTGGCCACAATTAAAACATGTGGCAATTGGGCAATGATTTGCAAAGTGGCCCATATTATTGCACTTGAAACAAAGAATGTTGGCCAAGTTGGTCTGCTTCTTCTATGCTGGAGCGCCATCTTCGGGTTTCTTCCCTGCACCCTGCTTCTTTCCCTTAAACTTACGCTTGAAGTTTGGCTTTCCTTCAACTGGTATAACTGATAAAGGCTTGGCACTTATTGCTGGTACTGCACCCTTCTGGACTCCTTCCTTAATATCAAGAGCCTCAAACCTCAAATCCATGCTAATAATGTTGGTGAACATACCCATAAGATGATTGGTCATTTCACGATGGAACTCTGGTCGCATTCCATTCACAAACATTTCATTTTTCTTGAGCGGTGTGTCTATCAATCCAAGTCCAAAACGGGACAAAGCATTGAACTTATGCTCGTACTGCGACACAGTCATATCACCCTGCTTTAAGTCAATGAAACTTCTAAACAACTGAGTTTTCCCGGCTTCTGGAATAAACTGTGCTTCAAAAACTTCCTTGAACCGGGCCCAAGAAAACTCCCCCTCCGGAGTACTAGCTGTTTCTTAATCCCACCAATCCATCGCTGACTTTTGAAGTTGTCGCGATGCCAACAGCCGTTTCTCCGCATCCTCCAACCGAAGATCTCTAAATATTCTTTCACAAGTTCGAAGCCACATCTGCACTCCAAGAATATCTTCAGTCCCAGAGAATGGTTTCCAGCCCAAAGTGGTAAAATTCTTACATAAAGCTGCAAAGTTCATAGGGGTCTGAACTTGCGGTAACATTTCCTCTACCGGATCTACAGCTGACATAGTAGCATTTCTAGGTACACTACCATTGGTAGCCGTGCTAGTTCCAGATCCTCTCCTTCCTCCTCTTCTTGTATTCATTTTCTATTATCTGAATAAATAACAGGTATCTTTAGAATACAAAAATAGGATTAAAATGGTTGAAGGAAATAACACCAAAGGATCTAAAACTAGATTTTAGAGGATAAATATTATTATTATAAAAATTACAAATACGCTCTCTGAAGATTAACTCATTCTAGGGCATCACTTACCCTATCTCTAATGAGTTGTACCCCAATCAGGCTAAGGTGTTCGCTCAACCAAAGCTCTGATACCAACTGTGACGACCCATCTTTCTAACCCTTGAGAACGACACTTAATACATCCCTTGTATTCATGTGCCATTGCCCAAGTATCTGAAAGACGAGTTGTCATGGGTTAAAATATAAGAAAGGAACAATAATCTCACAACGGAACGGTTAAATATAACATAAAAATAAGACAGTACATAAGGTTACTCCCAACATGGAGTTATCAGAGTTACAATAAAAGTACAACTATTAGTCTAGGCAGTTATAACAACCTGCCTTTAAATATACATACATAGAGCCAAATCTCATAACAGCGGAAATAAATAGCTAGATAGATAAGGAGCCTCCTACTCATCCACCATCTTCAAAAGAGCCCAAAGAAACCTGTCATTTCCGGACTACTCAAATATAAAGAGTACCCGAACGTTTAGGGAAAACAAACAATTCGGGTCAGATAATAAGTCCGGTATGAGTAAACTCCAAAAGTAGAACACACAAAGTAACTAGTGAGACCACATCGCAAAAATGCAGAATGGTTTTTTCCCTCACAAGGACAACATCCAAGTATAAAAGAATGGATGCAAATAATTAAACATCGCGAAGAGCGCAAGACGCTTCCCGATGAAATTAAGAAAGAATCAATCTAAAGTTTTGAATCAAAAATAAGGAAAAGGAATTTTTCCAACAATGACTAGGAGGGTGCGCCCCCCTTATCGAAAGTATACCTCTAGAAAATATACTTGAGAACTACGATGGCTCTCGGAAACCTCCAAGCCGGACCCCGCCAACCTTACCGAGTATCCGAGTATTTCAAATCTCCGTGCGCATACAACCGAAACCAGTCTAGAGTAGATGTGAAAATACCCTAATGGGAGCAACCCCACATAGCTTGGCCCCCACTCGCTCTTTATTTAGTCATTTCCGATAAAGGATATCAATGCTCTAAATGAGCAACAAATCGTCTTAGATTGACGAAACAAAAAGAAAAGGAAGAAGGGTATCGAAATTGATAGTCAAGATATCAACTATCGGGGATAACAAAACAATCGTATATGGAAATTAAAAATTATACTTTTTCAATGCTTGGAAAATATCCATATACTTATCTCATCGATATAAGTATATTCACAAAACATTTGGGAGGATTTCATATTTCAAAAGCATACTTAGATGGGTCATAAACAATTGTATATAAGAAATGTGAATGTTTTCCATTATAATTATAAAGATCATTTATAGAAATCAAATCTCCTACACTTGTCACGTTTCTGATATTCTCGACTTACTCTACCCCTCGCCCAGAAACAAAGCCAGGTAAGTCGGGGCATTGGTTGCTCCTAGCCTTGCCTAGACACTTCGGTTCTAGATCTCATAGATAGAGAATCAATCTACTCATCGGCTTTTAGTGCCAAGTATAGGACTACTTACTTTTATATAAATTTCAAAGCTCCTTTAAAATACTTTAAACCAAGATTTAAAACTTGCATTCAAATCATAACTTAAACCCATCATCTTTAAAGGAGAATACGACCAAGAGGGGTGAAGCACCCTCTTAATCAAATGAGATAGCTAAAAGGGGTGTTATTTCCTTTTAACCAAAAAGTCACTAAATGTCAGTTCTTAGTTAAAAGGTGGTGTAAGTTCCCTTTAACTAAACATCAAAGTTATTGCTCATAAACTGGCCGAGCACAAATCAAACAACCAAACAAGAATAATAATAATAATAATAATAACAAACTCATTATTATTAACAATTTACAATCAATGGTTAACACAACATTTATTAAAATGTGAATGAGTTAAAGGAACGAGATTAAGATTACACTCATTGTAAAATAATTAAATAATACTCACAGAATAAGTTATACCCACTAAACTATGAAAACAAGGAATATACTCACAAAATAAGTTATACACGCTAAACTATAAAAGCAAGGAATATACTCACAGAATAAATTATACCCACTAAACTTTGAAAACAAGGAATATACTCACAGAATAAATTATACCCACTAAACTTTGAAAACAAGGAATATACTCACATCCTATTTGCTTTGATGGAGACTTGGAATACTTCACCTTTGATAATGAATTTTAGTTCTTTTCTTTTGTTTGTGAATGAATTAAAATGAGATATGGACTTGGCTATTTATAGGTGAAGAGAAGGGTACTTTAGTCATTTCCTACAACCTAACCTGATTCGACCAGATTTTGGTCCAATAGAAACCAGCCATATGGCCTAATTTGATTCGACCACATTTTGGTCCAATAGAAAACATCCTTGTGGCTTAATTTGATTCGACCATAATTTGGTCCAATAGGAATTCTCCTTATCAACTATGGCCTAACCTGATTCGACCAGATTTTTGTCCAATGGCAACCATCTGCATGGCATAACATGATTCGACCAGATTTTGGTCCAATGGCAACCATCCGTATGGCATAACCTGATACGACCAGATTTTGGTCCAATGGCAACCATCCGTATGGAATATAATAATCATTATGCTATTTTGTTTTATTAGGCAAGTAATTATACTATTCTGTTTTATTAGGCTAGGTTAATAATTCTTTCTTGTTTCATTAGACAAGTAATTATACTATTCTGTTTTATTAGACAAGGTTAATAATTCTCTCTTGTTTTATTAGGCAAGTAATTATACTATTCTGTTTTATTAGGCAGGTTTAATACTGCTAGACATAAAATCCATTATTTAATCATTTAAAAACATATTAACTATTCATGTTCAAAGTGATTAAATTATGGGTCGTTACAATTTGTTTGTTTGTTATGGATGGATGGTTGATTATATTGATTTCATATGATGATTGTATGTTGTGATTGCAAGTGATTGTTATTTTATATTGATTTGTTTGTTAGTGGTTGAAACAACTTTAAATATTTCATTTTATATAATTATTAACTCTTTTAGATTATATAAGTGAAATACAGGTTATGGAAGCAATTGCCACTGCTTTTGGTTTCGTAATTAAGCGTTGTTTGGCCGACAAATAGGTACGTTCTCGGATTACGGTTTTTATAGCAATATTATATTGTTTTTCCCGCTGTTGGGATATATATTATTTTGAAACTTATGATATATTTTGCTATTATTGATATTAAAATTTCTTCCGAGCCTCTCCATACAAAGGAGACTCTGCCGAAATTTTTCATGAATTTTGGACTTAGAAAATTTTGAGAAATGTTTTCCAAACTTTATTAATTTGAGTAAAAAAGGATACATTGATATATTTTATTTAAATTAATTAATTTGGTAAATTTATTTGTTTATAAAGTTAAAATTTTGAATAAGGTATATCGATTCTTAATTCCTTATCTTCCCTTCTTTTTCCTTTTCGGGGACGAAAAGTTTTGAGTGGGGGAGAGTGTAACAACCTGTAAATTTTTGATAATTTAATTTATTAATTTAATGAATCTTGTTATTTAATATTGGAAGAAATAAAAAGTTGTAATGTAATAATGAAATGAATACTAAAATGAAATGTAACAATGTTAATTAAAGTATATTTTTGATAAATTGAATGAAATTCCAATTAATTGAAATAATAAAAATGCTATACTTGGTAATAAATTGAAAATAAGTGAATAAATGAAATATTGGAACAACCAAGGAAATAATAGATAGCTAATGGAAATTGAATGAAATTAGTATTATGAAAATAAATGGTAACATTGATTTGTAAGTAATAAAGGCTTATTAATGTGACTAAAGGTTAACCATGGCAAACTATTGTATATTACCTATCTATTTAGCCTGCTAATTTAAATTGGAAATAAATTTTAATAAATGTAATTAAATATTATGTTAATGTAAATTAAGTTAATATTTGGAAATAATGTTATTTTTATTCATAACATGACAATTGGTTGATTAAAAAGAATGGAAATCAAGATTTATTAATTTATTGGAATTCAAATTATAATGATTAGATTAATTGCAAATAAATGAAATTAAATATTTAAATATTACGTTAATAAAAATTAAGATGAAATTTGAGAATATTAATGTAATAAATCATGAACCGATGTTAATTTCATCCATTTGATAATAAGGGATTGAATAATAGGATGAAAGGTCAATTAAATGGAATTATTGGACATTTGATTTATAATTATTGAATTTATTGAAATTGGAAGTAAAGATGGAAATTATTGAAATAATTAACATTGAATTAACCTGAAAATTTGTTTTAAATTGTTATAAATGTCTAAGTAACCAAAAGTGATAAAATTTGTTAATTATAGAATCAGAATTGAAAAAGTGATTTAATTAATTAATTATTAATTTATTTAATTAACGTGAAATATAGCCATTTTGGCAACTGTCTCGGATTTCGACGAAACCAGTTTCATCGGATCTGTAACGGTAAAATATTGTAGGATTACAAGTTTCGTAATGATCGGACTTGTCGTTTGATCGTACGGGCGCGAAACGCCTTGAAATCAATTGAAATCAATTTGAAATAAATTGATTTTACCATAACTTCTTCATACAATGGAATTGGGACTTGAAACCTCTTCCATTGAATTTGAAATCATCAAAAATATCTATTTTGATATATGGGATGACCCATTTTCGCTTCGGGGACAGAACGGGCTTTTCAGGTCGTTTATTGTTCAAAACCCAGATCAAATCCGATCCGTTCTCTCTATTTTCTGATCTGCCTATAAATACCTCGTTATAAACCCTAGGTTGTTTCTATTCTCATTTGTCTGTATGTACATTTCTTCTAAACTCCTCATTCCAATGGCATACAAACAAATTCTCCGTCCAATTTCAAATCAAATTCCAAATCAAAAATTCTAACTCCTCAAAATATATCGAATTATATATCGATTTGAAGCTCTCGACAAGTGCAAGTCAGATTTGTAGTTTGTTTTTCGATCTAGGTTCCTATGTGCCCAAAATTAGATGATCAATTCTTGGTCGTTCGTTTCGTCATGATCGACTGCAACCGATCGTCGATTGAATGGTACTGGGTCGTGGAAACCGTCGCACGTAGCTCATCGGTGCTTGTGGTTCGTCGTTTCAATGGTCGGATTGCTCGCAATAATTGGATTAAGGTTTATATTTTCCGACGGCTGCTGCTTGTTTGACGTCGATCGAACGGCCAAAGAGAGGCGCGATTCGTCTGGTGGAGGCGCCATCAGCCACGACTGGACGTGGGCGAGGCGCGTGTGGTTACCGAGGCTAGGCGGCGCGATCGTGTGGTGGTTAGCGTGCATCGATCTTGGGGGCTAGGGTTTCGGCTCGAAACCGGAAACGCGTGAACAAGGGCTAGGTGACGTGGCTTTAGATGTTTGGATATCTCTTTGTTTTTTTTAATTTTTAATTTGAATTTCAATATTCTAACATACGTAACTTTCACATACGATGCCCGATTTACGCGCGGTTTCTTTTGTTAGTATCGAATTTCGATTTCGGACACATTGACGCAGGTTTGGATGAAATCTGAGACCGTTCAAATTTTGGGCTTATTTCGAATTTAAATTCAATTTAAATTCAAAGGTAAGTGTTTTAACCCACTCACAACTTCTAAATTTTCTTATGTTTGTTAAATTAAATTTATGATGTAATTGGAAATTTATTTATGACTGTTTGGTATATTTAAAATCATCATCTCGGTTAATTTGAATTTATTTGAGTTAAATCGTTATTTAATTTATTTTTGAATATAAATTGCCAGTTAAATACCTATTATTGATTATCGGTTCTATATTGATATTTATTGATTGATTTAGATGATGTTTGTATTGGATGTTGATTGTTGATATTGGATGAATGGATGTTTTATTTTATATCGTTATAAACTGCAAGTTCACTATGGGTTGAAATGATACATACCCGAATGATCAATAGATTAAGGGAAAATCGTTATGGGTCGAAATGATTGACTTGAGCGATTTTATGGATTTTAAATATTTTCGGGATTGCGGATTGAAATGATATATATATCCGTAAATATAATTAAATTTAAATTGCGGATTGAAATGATAAATATCTGTATCACTTGACCCTAGGGTAGAGAATTATATACGGACATTGGATTGGTTAAATTTAAATGATTTTGAATCCTTAAAGTTTGCGTTGAGTTAAATGATATTTTTGAAATAAAATTTGGGTTATATAAACCGAATTTTTATCGAATTTCGAGTTTTATATTAAAATCGAATTGTTTTGAAAGACTTGTTAAAGGATTGAAATTTTATAGTGAATTTGAAATATAAGTGAAGTTTATCGAAATTGAGTTATTAAAATCATTGAAGTATAACTTTGAAATATATTGAAATTGGAGTAATTAAATCGATGTTTTGACATGGATTTAAGCGGTATCGAATTTAATATTTATTTAGAATTCCGAATCGAAAAAATTTGAAATTGGGATTGGGACACTGTAATGGTCAAAATGTGTTGGAATGAAATAAATAGTTTAAATTGATATAAATTTCAAATTCATATTTTTCATATAAACTATTTTAAATATATTATTTTAAAAGACTTTAATTATTAAGACATTCAAACTTTTAAACTAATTAAACCATTTGACTTATTTTAAATCTAATTAATCTATTTTAAAGCTACTTAATCTATTTTAATTATATTTAATCTATTTTAAATCTATATTAACTATTTATAACTATTTAAAACTATTTGCTTCTAAATTCCAAACTAAGTAAAATGGATGGGTTTATATTCAAATTTTTTATTTTTTAAGTGAATATGGTTAAATGACATTATAACCTAAGTTGGGATCTAAATAGCATATTTGGTTTAATATGATAATTTTGAAATGAGAGTTTAACCTATTTTGGAAATATGACTCTTGAAAGGAAATATAATTTCGAACTATGATTTCAATGTGATATAATTTCGGAAGTAAGTAATAATTTTGAAAGTGATATGATTTGAATTGAATATGATATTTTGATATCAATTATGAAATGATTTTGGAAATGTAAAAGAACCATCCGGTGTGTAATAAGCGATTGGTTGTTAAAGAGACCGGGATCGGATATTGTCATACTCTCTGCCAATACCGAAAACAACTTTGACAACTGTGTACGCGGTGGAGATTCTAGAAAGAAGTAGGATGGTGGTGACGATCCTAAAGGAATATACGTGGACCTGTCTCCTATGAGTTAGCTTAAGGTGGCTAAAACAGGAGCAATTGACGGGCTAAGTGAGGTCATTTGTAACGACCCTAGATTTTAATTTAATTTAAATTTATAATTTATTGAATTTCTGAATTAAAATTGTATAACTTATTATAATTGATTGCGAGTTTCCCCGAACACAGATAAATTTTGTGTAAATCATTTAAATTTAATAATATTGTATATATGAATGTATATGGAATAGATATGAGTAATTGGTATATGTATATATATACATTGAATTTAAAAATCTTAAAATAAAAATGGTTTGAAAATATATTTTTAAGTATATACATTGACACAAGTATAAAATAAATAAAAAGAACTATGTAAATTCAAGTGTAAACAGATCAAGATAGTAATAAAAAGCAAAACAAATACAAGTATGTAAACACAAAGCAAAAGAAGATATGTATATAACCATATCAGTATATACGAAATATATAAAATAGGATAAGTAGAAACATAAAGTACCAAGGCATTTAATGTCAATATCTTTCCCCACCATAACAAAAATCCTCTCAGCCGAAATCAAAGAGAAAAAAAATAGAAACATTTGTACAAACTAAAGTCATCTCAGCCGAAGTTTGCATAGTCAAACAAACAAAGTATATAGGAAAGCAAAAATATATGCTAGTAAAGGAAACAAAGTAAAAAGGAAATATCATCTCAGCCGAAATTTAACAAAACAAATGTACAAACTCATAAATGCAGCCCCCAAACATGTTACCTCAGCCGAGTAAAGTGATGTAAGGCAAGTAAATAAATATGAATTTGTACAATGCTAAATAGTGTAAGTATGTAGAGAGATCACTTCAGCCATACTTCTGTATAAACAAATAAAACATCATATTGTACAAAATAATATCATACCCATCATCTTCTTTTCTTTATACATATCAACCAACTTCATTTCAATTCGTTCATTTTCAAACTGAGAAACAAAAATCTAAAATAACAACACATTAAACAAGGCCAACATAATAAGTGCAGCCACCATTTTGAAGCAAAAGAAGTAAGACAAGATTTTTTACATATAATCAGATATGAGTATACTCACCCAAATCATATTGTACATAACAAATCTCTCAGCCGAACAAAATATATATTCAATTGTACAAAGTTAAGTAAGGCAAGCCTTAACATATCTCTTCAGCCGTCCTTGTTGTACAAAGCATTAAATACAAGTATGTAAGCTGTAAACAAGGCAGGGGACAAAGTCAATTCAAGCTTGCTTAGGACCATTTCACCCATGTACAAACTAAGCGATATCCCTGCAAACTCATCTCCTAGATATCAAACCACTTCATTTCATTTTCGTTCATCAAAGTTAAACAAGCCTAGAAAGAAAAAAAGAAGAAGAAGTAAACATCACTGTTTTACAAATTCAACAAAATGAGCAACAGAATTTAAAGAAAATCAAATCTGGGCAAATATGAAAATCTGAAGCATCTCAAATTCAAGTCAGTTTCGAATTCCAGAGTTTCAAATTCAATCTTCCAGGCTTGAGTCCTCTGTTCTTTCTTTCTAAGGTGAGTAAACATACACTTCAAAGCTTTAAGTTAATTAGAAACATTACGAAATCCAGTGATAATATAGTTGGTATATGTTTGGTTTTGAATATAGATTCTGTGTTTGTTCTATAACATTTTGTTATTCTCTGTAGAAGTTACAGGGTCAAAAATATCCAATCCAGATTCAAAATATAATCATCAATTTTTGTTAGGCTTAAAATCATCAATAAATCAAGTTTGTTTAAACTTAGATTTCGGCATAAAATTTTGTATTCTGCATAATGATGAAGAACAGGTTTTGTAAACCCAGTTTTACAGGAAATAGTCCAACATATGATGAATTCAGATAGTTTTGAACATTGATCCATTTGTATAATTTGAATAAACATACAAAGTGATGATTTTTAAAAGTAATATGATGATTTTAACTTAAGTAGTTTAAGAGCAGTTTGAAATTTAACCAAATTTACATTTTTTCTAATTTCCGGTGAACGATCCAATGATAATCATTGAAATTTGGTTTGAAGCTTGTATGAACTTCGGTGATGATAAGAAAAATGCTAAAAAAATTATTAAACGCAAGGATTTTGAGAACGAATCAAAACTAGGGTTTTAGGAATGTGAAAAGTGGCGTCTGGATTTTGGGCTCGTGCACGCTCGTTAATGCATCGAGCATGGCCGGATTTAGAGGGGAGGCGCCTGGGTCATAGATGAGCGTGTAGGCGAAGGGGCGGTGATGCTGGGGGTCGGATTTGCCATGCCGAGGCGCATTTGTGAGTGGGTGATGGGTTCAAAAATTATCGAGCTATGCTCGATTTTGATCGACAATGCAATTGGGTTGTTCGTTGATTCGTGGTCAACGTTGGAGTGATTTGCGACTTGAAGGGGGTGGTCTCGATCGCCAGAGCCCCGGCGCCGCTGCGTGCACGTGCAGGTGTTGTCGTGTGCCGGTGGGTTTCAGGGTTGGGGGAAGAAGTAGTTCGGGGACTCGAGAAATGCATGTGTTACTTCGGGTGTTTACTCGAGTATGCGAGATGGGGTTTTTAACTGAACTTAAATCAAATAAAGAAAAAAAAGGGAAGAAGAAGATACGTGAACGATCAGGGGAGAGAGTCGGGGAAATTGACGAGGAGAACTCGAGTTGGCTCGAGTGGAAAGCAGTGTTTACTCGGGTTGCTTTATAATGGGTAGGCCCGACTAAGTAAATTTTTAAATTCACAAATTAACCAATGTTAATGTATGTTGAGTGAAAACTTACTATGGATTTAAACCATTTAACAATGTTTTAAAATTTAAATTAACCCTTTAATTAAATAATTAAATTTAAAATAGGAATTGAAATTAATTTACATTGAAACTTTTAATGTAACAATAAACTGATTTTAAAAGTATAAGCAGATCTTCAAATTATAATTAAAGGTTAATTAATTATTGATGGTTAATTAATTATTGATGGTTAATTAATAAATGATGAAAGGATAATTAATCAAAATGTTTTGTAATTTATTAATATTAATTAACCAGGATTAGTAATTTTCGTAAGTAATTAAAACTGATTTGGATTACTTAAACAATTAACTGATCTTACTTATAGATGTTTAATATTTTATTACATGCTATGTGATGGATTGATATATTGGTTCTGCGATGTGATGCTATGTTATGTTTTGTATTGAGCTGTTATATCTGTGATGAATATACTGTTATATGAATATGAAACCCTTTGCCCGTAAAACGGCACTTGAATTTCGATGCGACAGGGAGTCGGATTCCAGTTGGTTATCCGAAACCCACATCGAATTATAATAGTGAATCTTGGTGACCGATAAATTTATTTTATCTATGAATCTATGAATGAAGATAAGCATTATCGATTATACCGCTTATCGATATATCTGTGATGATTGAATGTCGTTGCACTATTATGTGTAAAACCCCTGGACTACACCATACACACACAAATATGGATTTCACGTGGAAATCGGTTAAGTCACAGATAATATAAATTTGATGTTTGTGAAATTGAAATTTTAATTTCAATTGATTTTGAAATCGGAAATTTGGGTTTAAATGTGAAAAGCTTTTGAAATGGAGTTTCAAAGATAAGACTTATTTTTGAATAATTTGATAAAGTTTTGAAGTTTAAATAATTTGATTTAAACTTAAATTCAAGATTTGATATTGAATTCTATGATTTGAAACTAGGGATTAAAGATGTTATACCGTTATATAAGGGTTAAACTATTTTAAAAAGTATTAATTTTGGAATGTGAATATAATTCAAGGGCTTTAACTCGTGCAAATATAATTGGATTTTTCTGAAATGAAAAATATTTGTTTTCAGATAATACCAGCTTTCATATGAGAAGTGAACTTCCAATTTGTGTTGAAAGGTTTCAAATTTAAAATGAAATTGAAATGTTTTGAAAGGCTATGAATGAGTTCTTTTTGAAAGCTATGAATTAAATTTGTTTATTTTTAACAGATTTAAAATGATGATTTGTTTAAACCATTCGAAATGGAATTGTTTTAAAAGCTATAAGTTGAATCTTTGTTTTAAAGATTTAACGAGTTAATCCAATTGAACCGGAAATTGTTTTGAAATCTGTGAATGGATTTTTATGAAACTGGGTGAACTTTGTGAAATAAATCTTTTTGTTTAAAAGATTTGAAATGGTAATCGATTGAAACCATTTAAAAAGAAATTGAATTATTAAGTTGTGACTTAATTGAAATCACATATCCATATGTTTTTAAATATTGCGCTCATTATTCGGGTTAGCCAGGAAAATACATTTGTGTCATATAACCCATTCCGAATAGTGATACGTCATATATGGATCGCATTTGAAGACCGGATATTTTCGAAAACGAAAGGACAGCTCGTTGAATGTCTCTGCATCGACTGGCCCCGATATAGAGATTTTATCACCCTTTGTGATGGGAAGTCCGGACGGGATTGTGAATACCCGGAATTGCAAGGGCTTCGTAAGAAATTCCTTTGGTTCTGTTCGAACCCGGAATAGACTTGTATGGTTACATGTCTGACATTACACTTTGAGATATAAAGCCGATTTCTTTCAAATACATTTTTGTTTGGTGGTGGAGAATTTATTCGCTTAGCTTAACACCCTTCTCTGAGACGTACGAGCTCAGAGGTTATGTAGTTGAAGGTTATTAGCAATATACTCCTAATTTGGTAATGTGACATGCTGAGTGTTGCTGTGGAAATGATCATGTTTGATCATTTGTGATATGATCATTTGTTTGATCATTTATCTTTGTGATCATTACTTTGATCATTTGTTTGACCCAAAGCATGGCTTTGTGACAAAGCGTAGCTTTGTGGACGAGACTTCGTCGGACCTCACACCCCGAAATGGTCAAAACAGGAAAGATGCAGCAAGGTTATTAGGGGGTAGCGCCCCTTTAGTGTATGTCATTCCTTCTGGATAGAGGTGGTATCATGGTATGGAGCCCAGATACTTAACCTATGTGGTTGCTGCATTATTATTCATATGTGGTTGTTGGAATCGAGGATCCTCGGATATAGATCGGTTACGATCGGGGGATGACATATTCATGTCAGTAGTTACCCAGGCGTTTCCATGTGGCAATGGGAAGTTCCATGGCATGACCATTTGTTGGAAATCCAAAGAAACAATACGAGACTTGTACGGTTTTAGTTGTATTACCTGCCATGGAATGTGGCGGTAACCTGCTATTGAACATGGTAGCTATAGTAGACATACGATACTGGTCGTATGTTGGCTAAGATTTATATTCTACTTTCAAAATGTTTCTACACTATGCACTAATAATAATATCAAAAAAGGATTTGATTTTACGTAGTAAGCATCTTTGACTATTATAAGAAGAAATCTCCTCCAATTCTGCGTTTGCATTGTGTGTATGGTGGGAGGTCTTATGGTAGTTTCATTTTCCAAAAGCATTGCGAATTGACTTTAAAATTCTCTGTTATTTGTTTTAAAGATGAACTGTTTTTGTTGCTCACACCAGTCCCATGACTGATCCGGAGTTTATTGTTTCTTTTCTAAACTCTGGATGCTCAAAATTTTCTACACGAGCAGTCTAGAGTTTGGTTTTTCAGATATTCAGAATTAGTAGATTTTCTGGAGCTAGTTCAGTCTTTGGATATGGACTGCACTTGCTTATCTTTGTGCATCGTTATTGGGAGTTGGAGCTATTTCTAGATTGGTGCTTTGAAGATGGAGATTATCCGCTGCTGCTGTTATCGTTTTCTTTTCCGCTGCTATTTCTTGTATCATATCTCTGATGTATATTGATATTCATTGTATCACTCTGTTGTACCAGATATTGTATCAGTGATGTATATCAATGTATTATTCTTTTTCTTCCGTTGTGTTATTTACTTAACTGTGTTATAAGCTCCGGCGACTCGGATTTGAACGCTCGAATCTATGGCATTCGAGTACGATGTAAAGTATGGATGTCGATTTTCGAGCGGGCAAAATTCGCAGCTGTTACATCATTCCTCCGATCGGGCACATTCCATCGATACTATATCCTGACTTTGCGATTTATTTGGTGGCTACCCTCGATTTTTTATTATTCGGGAGTGTGTTTCGAGTTGGGCGGTAGTTGCGGCTATGCGTTACCAATAGTTCGAATGTGTAATTGGTATATCTACCCTGACATTGCCTAGTTGTGCCGTGTCACATACCCTAACGCGCCTTCTACGAGTTTGTTTTATGTCGTACCTATGTGGTATTCTCTAGAGGCTCCAGTTTACAGGGAGTTACGGTACTGTTTAGACTATTGGCATTATAAAATGTGTTAAGGGGGATATGGGCAACGCCTTAACGCTATTTTAATACTTTTACTTTACTGTAAGCATATTATAATAGCGTATTGTACTACATAGTAGATATTTTAATGGATCCTTAGGAGATGTGAATCCTGAACATCTCTTAAGTTACTGCACTCACGTTAGACACTGGATAAGAGATGTCAAACCCCATAAACATCTCTGACGCCGTTTACACTCATATTTATTTACCGTTGTTTTGACTCACATAAGATCTTTTAGTTCTGACTCGAGTGTTTTGTCTTTTCAATTTGCTCGGGTCAGTCTGAGCATTTCAGGATTTGAAGACCTTTTTCTAGAGGACGAAGTCGAAGATTTGTACTATTATTACTTATTCTATTATTCCACTACATCATACTGTTCCGCTGTATTATTATTTGTTTATCTCTGATATGTGTAACTTTGATTCTGTATTGTATAAGTATAATCAAATGTTTTGTAAACAGCTTCATGAACTGTAATTTGATTATTATATTTTGTTATTCCGCTGCGAGATTCTGTTTTGTTTTATTTCTTTCTCTTCTTTTCTTATGCACCCCAATAACAATCCGCCCTTCTGTATGGTTTGAGTCGGCATGTGTGTCTGCTTAAAGCATGCAAAAAGGCAGGATGTTACAATTTTGTAATTAAAATAATTTATTTTTGTTTAAAATATCAAAGATCGAAAATTAGAGATAGAGATCAGAAATTGCTATCAAGGACTTTAACAATATATACTAATGACTCTAAACACTAAATTATAACCTTGAGATCTTCATTTCTCTATCTTTGAACTCATGAGTCTTCATATCTTTATCTTGAGTCTTTATACTGTACAGTCTTTGATTCAACACCTTTGTAATATTCTGCACTATATACTATATAACTTGGCAAAACATTAGTGTCTATATTTTATATGGTTGTTGTCATCAAAATCAATAATCGATGTATTAACAAAAAACTAGTTACATCAAAAAATAGCATTTTTATAAATGTTAAAATTTAGCTACGAAACTCGCACCATTGGGTTCGTGGCGATTTTATGATCAATTTCCATATATAATGTTTTACGATCGGAGTTCAAACGAAAAAGTTATTAACGTTTGAAATTATGAATTAGAAATAATTATATATGTAATTAAGGTAATAATAATAAATAACTAATTTTAATTATCGTCAGTTAAACTTAACAGATAATTAACGTTGCTTAAACGTTGAGAAAGTTCATAATGGGAAGAAAATTATATCGGTCGGTTAAAGAAGGAACAAAATTAAACAAATCTGAGTAGACGATAATTATTCACAAAATAGAACATGAGTGGTCGACCCAGACCCTTGCTAGTCGACCGGTAGCAGTTGAACGCGAAGGGTAAGTGGTCGACCGGTGGTGCTGTGAATTCGATAATAACAAGTGGCCAAATGACCCGGATTCATTATACTTCATTGAATGGTTGACATTGATTTGAACCCCTATAAATACAGACCTAAGCACTCACTTTTAAACTCATTTTTTCGCAATGCCAGAGCTCTGCCATTTTCTCTTCTCCACAAAATTCTAAATTCTTAAGAATAGTTATAGTTTATACGTATATACAATAGGAGAATCGTAGAAGATAATTGAGGAAGAGAATAAGATCAAATCAAATCGCCAAAGCCAAGGTAAATTGTAAATCCGAATCTAAAATGTAAATCAAATCAAATCTCTTTTCTAATCCAGATCTCTAACAAATCTGTATACGCTTGCGGTGTATATATCCAAAGGGAGAAATGGGAGTCAAACTGGAATGACATGGATTAGATCCAAAGATTTGGAAAGCTAGAAAGGTAAGTGGAGTTGCAGGCTAAATTTGTTTACGTTAAATAAAATTATAAACCCTACCTTTGTATTGTGTTATTGGTTTGAATTATATACTGCATGTATCTAAATCTGGAAAATATTGGGTTTTAATAGTCCCTGAATTTAGTATATAGTAATAGTAGTTCTTGAAACGTATAATATATGTAATGATTCCAAATTTTGTAAATTTAAAATGACTTTTGCAAGTAAAAATGTAAATTGAGTTATCACAGCAAATTGTGGGGATTTAAGTAGTATTGTAATTTATTGAATTATATAGCGTGTTGCAAGGTAAATTTCCATATATTGTCAAGTTTATGATTTATAAATTAAAGTGTAACGGTTGAAATAACAAGGAGTGCACCTAAAGAAAGTGATGTATATAAAATAGGGATATTTACTGGATTTTGTACTATCAATTTCAATAACTATGAAAAAGATAATTTCTTGCAATTTAAACATAGTACAAATTCCTTTTTGGATAAGATATAAAAATTTATAGTGTCAACCATTCCATTTGGGGAAAACGTAATTCGAATGCATTTAAATATAGGTATCCCTAAGGATAAATTAAAAGAATTATAGATGGGTTTCCTAATGCATGCTCGGCACAGACAAAGACACAAGATATTGGAAGTGTCAACCTTGCTCAGTAACTAAATATTTTATAATACTTTACTATTCTGCTATGAGTTATATCGATAGTGTTTTGATATGCATTTATTTATTTATAGGATACCAAATCAACGATCCGTACATTGGTGGACTTGGGTTTCAATTTAGCGATAATTCAAGCTCACCGGGGTGCGGGTTTTTACAACTCCAAAGAGTTTTGTCGCTGAATTTTTTCTGGGCATTGATATCTGTCATTGGGTTGGGTGATTGAAGGCTTTGGGAAGCATAGGAATTTACTTTAGGGAAATATGGAGGCGCCGAGAGGATTTGAGTTGGTGGAACTTGGCCAATATTTAACTAAGTGAATAGGTCAGTGATGACCTGATTATGGTTGGTGAGGACAATTTGATGAGTGAAGGGAACCAAGTTGCAAACTTCAAGGTTTGTGCCATGTTCGTTTGTTCATTCTTTCGATGCTTCGTTTTTATTTTATGGCTTTACCATGAGCAATTTTTGATGGTGAAGCTATGACGCGATGCTTCGATGTGATGACTTCGGAACTTCGACGAGATGACTCTATAACTAGTGATAAACGTCTAGTGATGTTCCGAACTTTGACGTATTGATGAGTGAATAACCTTGGTTGAGTACTTTGGGTGGGAAGTGTAGGAACCATCTTGGTTGAGTAGTTCAAGTGAGAAGTGTATATGGGCTTGGTGATCGCCCGAGAAGGCATGTTCGATTGCTGAAGCGATTTGATGGGACATGGTGTATTCCGATATCTAGTCATATGCAGAAGAGTAGTTGACAACTTTGGATGTGAAGTGTTTTTCATGGGCCAAGGGTATGTGAGGATTGACAACTTTGGATGTGAAGTGTTTTTCATAGGCCAAGGGTATGTGAGGATTGACAACTTTGGATGTGAAGTGTTTTTCATGGGCCAAGGGTATGTGAGGATGCTCACATGTGTATCCTATACCTTAGTGATGGTCGCCAGCCTTGGAGATGGTATGCAAAGGAACACCAAATCCAATAGCGACATGGCGTGTCACCAACCTTTGTGATGGTCATAATAGTTATTAGAGATTATAAGGCATCTTGGTGGTGATATGAAACCTTGGTGGTGGTTGGGTGTTATGAGACCTTAGTGATGGTAGGAGCGAAGTGAGACAGTTGTTGTTGCTTGTTTGCTATACATTTGCTATGGTTTCTATGACTGGTGTGATTGATGTGTGTCTATTATGGATGCCTCGTAATGTAGGTATACTGTGCTTAGTACCCGACACTCATATTATACTTAGTGTAGTGCCCATATGATGATGATAGTATAACATATATGATAGTATGTGCTAACTTGTTGGGTGTAGGGATAAGTAAGGTATGATTATCTATACTCGGTGTCTTTGATTTACCATATCGACTTTTATAGTATCTTAAAAAAAATTATCGCTCACACCATACTATTGTCTTACTCTATGTTTTATGCTTTGTTTCTTATTATCTTGGGTATTTTGAAATGAGTAGACTAGATAGCAAATCTAAGATAGCGCATAGACTTGTTCAGTGGAAAAGCAAGAGGTTGGCGCTTATCTATATTACACTTTAAAGCTTATTACTATTACCATTGTGCGAGATTATGGAGCTTTATCGGTGCTTGTTTATTATAGAGATAGATGTTTAGAGTTTATTTATCGATTTTATAAACTCAATTATTGTTTTGTATAACTGTATTGAGCATGTGCTCTGATCTGTGATGGTTCATATAGTTATATTTCTATGTCTCAAATATTTTATATCTATTTGATTATTATACTTTATCCTTGCACTATGAGATATATGATAGGTTATCAATTGGATTTTGATTGTTTTTACCCTTTACAATCATCCTACATCGGACTGTTACCGCTATAGCCTAATAAACAGGTATATTGGGTATTAGAGGTGTATGTCGGTCGTCACATTTGAATAGGTAGTATGTTTATATTTGGTAGTTTAGTATCCTGCATGCTAGGTTAGGTGTACATACCATTATTTCTTATGTGTGTATGCTTGATGTTTGATACGATTTCTTATGATTGTTAGGATTGCAAGATAACTATGTTGTTTATCTTACCTTATATGATGGGATTTCAGGAGAGAAATTCCTAAAGGGGGAGAGTGTAACGATTTGTATTTTACATATCGGAGGATCGCCAAATTTTATTTTTAGACCCATATTAGGTCAGTTTGGCTGTAACTTGTAAAATATTATTTTTACACCCGTAGGAGAGCCGTGATGAGATGAAGCAACAAATGTAGGAGAGTATTAACCCGCTGGATCAACTGCCCATAATCGAAAAAGGAGCAGGAAGGAGTTAACATCTTCTAGTTCAAAGTATGATAGTTCTTCATCATCCGGACAAAATCATAGGGAAGGAAAATAGAAAATGAAAAGAACTGGAATTGGAACTTCAAAGCAGAGAGTGGAGATCGGTCGTGGCCAAAGCTTTAGGATCGACACCTAACCTCAAGCAGGGATTGGTACCACACCATCGGTTCTCGGTTTGGTAAATGAGTGAGTGGATGTTTTGGATGGTGATGTTAGTGGTACGACTACTCAGCCTATTGATGGTCAGAATGCTGGAGATCGGGCGGCTGCTGTTGATCCGTTATGTAAGAACCGAACTAGTAGCGCTTCTAGACGAACGGCTCTCCCGACTCAGAGAACCCACGTATCATAAGCTTACTCAAGACCATTTGCAGGGGCAAACACTCAAGATGAACCATGGTTATTGTCGTTCAGTAGACCCTGTTGGGTCGAAATACTTGGTTGAAATGGTAAGGAGATTTGTAATGCCAACGATGCCGTCATATAATGGAAGGACGAATCTGAGGCAGCATTTGATGTAGTATGAATGACATATGGATTTGACCAAAGCGACCGACAATGTCAGATGTCGTTGTTTTTCGATTTTCCTTGAAGGTGTTGCAATGACATGGTTCACTGGCTTCCACCGAGATCCATATCGCCTTTTGATCAGTTAGGATGAAATTTTATTGAGCAGTTCTATTTAGACACCACCCTTCCTAAGGATATAATGTCATTGTCGAACCTCTTGTAGGAAATGAGGAGTCGTTGAAAGATTCCTTGAGTAAATTCCACACGGCTGTGAAGGAAGTGTGTAATGCACAAGAATATATTGTTTTGATGGCTTTGACAAGGGAGATTCATCCTGATACTGATTTCAGGAGATGGTTGAAAATGAAACCCCCACCAACGATGGATGTGTTTTATAGAAAGGCGAATCAATTCTTGCGCTTGGAAGAGGCAAGTACTACTGCTAGGAAAGTCTATGCCAAGTAGTCGACTGAAGTGATTCAGATCAATGTTGTAGTGAAGCGGTCAGAAGAGGATTCTGGGAATGTCGATGTGAATATCGAGAATAAGAGCAATGGTCAGAGATGGAACGATCAAGGGGCCAGAGGCAGAAAGCTTGATCTAGAAGGTGCCCCAGGTTCCCGAAGTATGATAGCTACACCTAACTGAACAATTCAATCGAAAACATTTACCTTGCCACTAAAGGTATGGAACAGTATAAGAAGTTGGCTCCAAGGGAGTCGACCGAGAAGGAAAAGAAGTGTGGTAAGTACTGCAGATTTCATGAAACACACGGTCACAACACAAACGAGTGTAGACACTTACGTGATGTGATCGAGGACCTAATTAGGAAGAAGAAGTTACAACAGTTTGCTAAAGCCCACAAGAAGGCGGGCAAAGAAGTTATAACCACAAGGACCATCATTCCAATGGGGGCATGCCGGGCTTAGTGAGGATAAACCCAGGCGGCTTGAAAAAAGATTAATTATCGATACAATTTCTAGCGAACCACATTCAGCTGAGAAGAGTTAGAATGAAATGCAGAGGTATGTGAGTGCGTTGAAGCATGCTGTGAGTAAGTGTTTCTTTACCGTCGAAGATAGAGCTTCGGCAAAGCAGGTCAGGACGATGAACGATGATATAGTTTTCAGGAATAAGAATGCTGATGGGGTCGAAGCCCCTACATTAGATCCTTTGGTGATATCAACCATGATTGAGCCAATGATAATGAGGAAAGTGCTAGTCGATTGTGGCAGTTCAATGAACATATTGTTAAAAAGGATGATTTTGGATGGCAAAGATCTAAAACCGTGCAAATCTCGTATCAGGGATTTAACGGAACTGCAACGGAACCTGTTGGATGTGTAGACCTACCAGTGGTGTTAGGAGAAGGCGACTGTAGGAAAGTGCGGATTGTGACCTTCATTGTGTTGGATATATTCTCTATTTATAATGCTTTTCTAGGCTGACGACCCTAGCTAGTTCCGAGCAGCCATTGCCCCATGGTGCTTAATTATTAAGTTTTCTACAGACAATGGAGTAGGAGTTATCCAGGGAGGCCAGGGGCTCGAATGTGAGTGCTACATCGCAGAGCTGAAAGAGGCGAGGCGACATGAGTAAGGAAAAGGTGTGGAGAAGACCCTCTACATCAAGACATTGGATGCATAACAACCACTGCTTAAGCCCTAGCTCAGGCAGCACAGTCGGTTCCCTAAAGATATGGACCCAAGGTGTAACAACCCAGCTTTTAAGGGATAATTAATAATAAATTTTTAATTAATTAAAATGTGTTTTTGAAATTTTAATGAATAATTTTAGAATATCACAATTTTAATAAGGAAATCAATAATGAAATTGAACAGTTTTAAGAATTGTGAAATAAATCGATTTGGAAATCAATTAATAATAGGTCTAAAATGTGAATATAAGATAGTTAAATCTAAATGAACTTAAATAAAATGGTTAATTAAATAAATAATAGGAAATTATTATTTTTTCAAAATAGTTAATAAAATGATTGATATCAAATAATTAGTGTAAAATAATTGGTTTGCCTTTGGGCTAGAAATTACATTGTTTCTTCAATTAAAGTAGAAAAGAAAGGAAATGAATTAGCATAACAAAGCCCAACTATATTTAGCCCAAACCCAAACTAAATTTCATGATTTCTATATCTCTAGAATATTCTATTTCCTGATGCTTCCTCTTTATTTATAAATATATCTTATACGTATTCATTTTCTAGCTTTAGAAACTCAAAATCTATCTCAAACCTTATCACTTTAATAATTTATAATAAATCAAAGAAATTAATTTAAAATCTCAAATTGAAATATGTTGTTCTCTTCATCAATTAGCACCTCTGGCTTGAATCACACAAGGCATGGTGATCAATAGTGCGTGCGTTCGTATGAAGGCGAAGAGGAAACGCGATTGTCGGGTGAGTCTTTGACTCACATAATCTATGTCGAAATCTCTTTTATCTTTGCTTGTTCTAATTTGTTTTCAATACCATGAGTTGAATCGATCAAGGAAAAGAATGAAATAATAATAATAATAAAACAAAACAGGGCTCGGCCTGGAGCTTAACTGCTCTAGACAGTAAGTGACTGGTGGATCGGTTATTGGAGATCGGTGCACCAGTGGTCCTCTCCCCTGGCAGCGTGTGTATGCGCTTGCAAGCGGAGATGATGCAATGTGCATGTATTTGTTTAGGTGTATGTGTGTGTCCTATACTTGAGTTTTTGTATGTTTGCTTATGTGTTCAAGCATGTTGTGTAATGTATACATGTATATACATATATGTATGTTAATGTGCTTGCTGAGAACTTGGACGTAGTTGTGTTGCTTACATTTCCTGCCTTGCCACTTGTTTGGGTTGATTATAGGAGTTGAATTTGAAAATGTTTATGTTGTACCATTTCTTCCTTTGTTGCTTTTGCATGGCTTTGATGCATGTTGAACTTGATTTTCTGGTTGCACCATTGTATACTTTATAATGCCCTATCTTGTGTATGTGAGAGTCTATGTGTGTAGGTGCATGTGTGAGTGGAGATTTTGTGCATGTATGTGTTATTATGGGTATATGATGCTGCATCTTGTTTTATTCTCTGCCTTTGTTCCTGTACATGTTCTCTTTATTGCTATGCATTGTTTTGATTTTTATTCTAATAGTTCAAATTAGTTTGCTATCCCAGACTCCATTAATACATTATATCTTGCTAAGATTTGTGGTGATATTATTTCTCATGTTTGTGTAAATTAGAAATATAAGAATATTTACCTTTACATAGGTTAAATTAAATATATCTAAACTTTGATATATATATATATGATATTCAAGTTCTTTAAATCTATTTATTTGATCATGAATAAATTATATTAATTTGGTTGTTTTATAATTATTATAAATAACTAGTATACAACGCACGTACGTGCAACTAATATCCAAGGATGTTTACCTTGGATGGATGTGTGTTTTAAGTGCAAATGTTTTTGTAGTCACAACACATTTCAAGTTGTTTTGTTGGTGATTTCGATAACAAATTGATAGTAAAATTCCGTTGGTGGGTGGGCGGAAAGCGTGGTGAGATTCTATTAACGAATGGGGGTAATTTTGGAATTTCAAAAATATGTTTACCTTGAATGGATGTGTGTTTTAAGTGCAAATCCTTTTGTAGTCACAACACATTTCAAGTTGTTTTGTTGGTGATATCGATGAAAAATTGATAGTAAAATTCCGTTGGTGGGTAGGCGGAAAGGGTGGTGAGATTCCATTAACGAATGAGGGTAATTTTGGAATTTCAAAAAGACACCATGTAAATCATGTTGATTGAATTCTCTTTATTAATAGTAGAGAAAGAGAATAGAGATAGAGATAGAGATGTTGGAACAGATACGGTGAGGATGGTTAGACTGGGAAAGTTGAATTTGAATTTTTAGTATGAAATGAACATGCAAGCAGGATTAAAAAATTGAAAAATAAAATATCATTAACATAGTTGTCATGTCCATTTTTTATAGTGGAATAATTGAGTGTTTGTTAATTATAGTCGCATCTTTCTGCTGATGGGCTATATAGTTGAGCATCATATTTATGTGAGTTTTGTTTACATATTCCTTGATGACAGAGACATACTACTGTACTGTTGCTTTTAAACTTTTCAGAATACGTCCGTGTCAATTGCTTTTGTGGGTCGGTATTCATCTTTGTATTTTTATTTGCCATATTTTGAATTAAAATTACGTGATATCTGGGAAAAATCCCTGAATTTTATATCAATTTCTGTTACGGTGGAATTTTACATTTCGCAAATCGTTACCGACTCCTACTACAGTGGACCCCGTTTCTCATTACATCAACCAATCAACACCATAAAAATTAAAGTAGTTGTATGTGGAAATAGCTTAACTTTAAATAGTCCGACATCATCAAAAATATCTTAATTATCAGTGTATATAAGCTAAGAGAGGAAACATAAGGTTGTCCATCCATGCAGATTCTATAAAATTGTGTTGAGGTAGGGAGGGTAAGTGAAGTTATGTTGACCGCATAATAATTGAATGATAGTATGCTGCAATACCTATAATGCTTCTTCAGGCGCTGTTTAAGTCCTAACATTCGAAGGTCATTTTAAACTTTTGGTGATGCAAAAGGGCATTTCAGGAATTTCAAAAAGGCACGGTTGATTTTCAGTTCATTGAATTATCATTATTAGTAGTTTTATCATAGTAAATTATGAAATAATACTTGCATCATATATTTGGCTTTATCAACTATTTTGAGGATTTAAATGAGTTTTGCAATGTTATTAGTAAATATTAGTTATCTATTGTAAATATTAAACTATATCTAAGTTTAGATAATTATTTAATTAATTTTGGAATATGTATTTATTATTCATCTCATAGCATTTATTTTGTTATATAAAATTATATGTAGTGATGATTCATTATTAAGTAATGATTTGTTTATTTATATTTAATTGAATAATGTTAGCACCAAAATTGGTCACGAACACCCAAAGAGATATTTGTGTAGAGAGATTAATGAAGATAGAAAATTGAAATAGAGGAATGTATGCAAAATTAACTGCAGAAACTAGAACACCAGATTTATAGTGGTTCGACGTAACTGCCTACGTCTACTTTGAGTTTAATCTTTATTACCTTTTCAAATAATGGAATACATATACAATCCGTACACCAACAACTTGAATACAAGTTCTAACTAAAAAGGAATGAGTCTTGAAAATGTCAGAGTCTCCCCAGTGTTCCCCAAAAAAGGTCCATTTTCACCGTGTCCCTGCTCCTCTATTTATAGGCGAAGATAGGCTGGACTTCCTTCATGAGCCCAAAAACAAAGTACTTCGGCCCATAGTGGGTGACTTCTGCACACCGAGCCCGGTATGCTGAATGAGGAATGCCGGTCGAGAATTATCTGGTCGTTGAAATAGTGACTCGAAGTAAAACCTCAAAGTACTCGAAGCAAATGGTGGGTTGATTCAAAGTGAAACCATGCCGATCGCCTCACTTTGTTGTAGTCCCGATAGCCTAACAATTTCTCTGGAATGCACCGAGCGATGTGCACCGACCATCTAAGCCGAGCGACATGTATCTGTACTTCCTTGACCGAACCCATGCCGAGCCATCTTTCCCAAGCATCCAGACCAAGCCATATCACCCTTAACTTTATTAGCTGAACGACGATTGCCGAGCGAAGTTAGCCGAGCGACATTAGTCGAGCGACTACTCCCTCTCCAAGAGTGAGAGGTCACCGAACCACGCGGCCTTCCTTACCGAGCTACGTAACTGTCTCTTTATGGCCGAGCGGTACGCGACTAAAGCATTTATGCCGAACGACCAAGTGTCGAGCCATCCTAGCCGAGCGTTGATGGTCGATTGAAGAATGCCAAACGGTGCGTTCAGGTCAATAATCAGTATCTCATACCCAAGACAAGTAACTGGGTAACATTTTCCCCCCTAAAGTGTATCATGAGAGTCAGTCATGATACGCTTTGAATCTCAAGCAGGCCATGTATCCCACTATTCTTCACTTATTAGGCGAAATTTGTTTCTCTATCGCGTTGCCATCTCCCATGTGGTCCGGTCGACGTACACATGCCAAGCCACTCGTTCGGTACACTTATTGTCGCTCGATATCATTATTCATCGAACCAGTGAAATACTTTGACTGGGTCCACTGGTTAACGCCTGTTGACCTACCCTTTCTCATATAAAAACTAACACTTCCCCTTTCCTCTCTTCATGCTCACTTCAACACCACAGGACCTTTTAACCTATCTTCTACCGAATTTCAGCTACCACTTAATCTTCCTCTCGCATCCTAAATCCAGTGCGTCTGCACCGCAACTTCCACTAATAACAAATCGAGACGAACTCCAGCCTCTAATCTTTCAATTCTCCAAGCCTCGACTCATTCTCTTAGGTATGAATCTTCCATATGACCAATCTTCTCAAGCTAAGGGTTTTGTACAAAATTCGGTTCCGCGAGTTTTCTTCAGGTTACATACGGTAGGAGTTGCGTATGTGATGAACTCGAATCCGAGGTTAGATCGTGTTTTAGTTTGGAACCGACGGTTCCTAGGACGTTGGTTCCTTTAGGGCCACCAAGTGAGGGGGGAGGAAGTAGTAGTGGTCGGTAGGAGTTAGTGAGTTCAAGAGGTGTTGGCTGAATGTTAATGCTGAGCCGTTAGGTTGTGGAAGTGGAACTAAGTTGGTGATTGAGGTCGTTCGATAACCAAGGAGCGAGGGAGAAGTGAGTGTGAATGGGTCAACATTTGCTTTTTGGGTGGAAGCTGGTCAACTACGAAGTAGGTGGCTCGGTAGTCTTCATGTGAGAGTAATGTTAGGGAGGTAGAGGGATGGGGCGTCGTTCGGTCTAAGGAGAGAGAGAGAGAGAGAGAGAGAGATAGAGTGGGTCGACGTGTCTGGTTTAGGTGGCCGTTTGGTCGTATGTTTTGAATGTCGCTCGACATTAAGCCTTGAAGTAGGCAACATCAGTCAAAATCATTCCAAATTAAACACAACTTATGCCAAATTCACTTATTTCCCATGCCTAATCATATGACAATAAACAAGGATAAGGACTTAAGCAAACAAGCATATCGAACTAATCCGGACTGATAACTTCTCAGTTTCAACAACTATAAACCTAAGTTTAACTCGATTAAAACAAATAGCAGCCTTCAACCTATAGTGCCAATGTCTGAGTTCAAAACTGAAACCATCATACGACAAGCTCTTGGAGACGGTTAGCAATGACAGTCTTCGAAGATGATAGTTCAAAGTTTAACTTTACTTTATCGGCTTCATGACTTTTAATTCTTTTACACTTATACTCGAACGATTGCACTAGTCCACGCACTACATGGGAGGAATATTTTTGTCCTTATGCCTAATACTGATTGTCTTTCAAGTATAGTTAAAACAGGTGTTTAATCAAATTCAACATTCATTGAAGATGTCTAGAAAGTCAAGCTCCGCCACAGTTTCAGATAAACCCGGGCCGAGTTCTCGATAGGAAGTAGTGGAAACTTCGAAGCCATCGACGACTCCTGCACAAAATATCTCGAGTCCAATGACTGCGACTATTGACTTAATTCCTGATGCCATAGATGCAGCAATTATCCTAGACAATCCTGTCGATTCTCAAGCTTCGAGAATTAATGAAACCGCTCTTCGTCGACTATGCTCAGTCCACGGAATCCCTTTTGATGACGTGCCGGTTCCATCGGGACAAGATCGTCCCCACCTGCCCCCAGCCAGGTATACGGCTTGCAACAAATTCATGTGCTGGGTTGTTAGTGTGCCACCTTACAGCTCCTTCCTTCGTGAAGTGCTGCAGTATATGGAGATCGCCCCAGCACAATTACATCCCAATAGTCATGCGTTCCTCTACGGCACGTGTATTCTTTTCATGAGTGTTCTGTTCAGACTACCCACACCCGGGGATATCCGATATATCTATCATTTCAAGAGACGGTCCGATAGCCCATCCTTCATATTCCTCGAGCCACACTCCAAGGGCCAAATCTTAACAGGGGCATGGAGCAAATTTGACCTATACAAGCAGGAATGGTTTTATGTGCACTGCCCCCTGGCTTTGCGAGGAGATGGCTGGAAGGGAGTAAGTTCATTTTCTAGATCAATAGTTGTACGTGGCAGGAAGTGCATTCTTTTTAAACATTTTTTCGATTTTTACAAGTATTAGTCCACGCCCCAGGTACTCTGAGGCCGTCGAAGCTATTCGAGCTATTCCCGCGGGAGACCGGGACATCAAGTTCATCATTTCCAATGAGTCGCTTTCAAGATTTGGATTGTTGGCGGAAGGTTGCTGAATAAGTCTTCCTCACAGTGCCACCACAACCGGACTTACCTTGGGTAAAGGCAAAAGGCAAGCTGGGCCTTTGGTGCCTTTGACAAGAGAGACTCCTGATGTATCCGAGGAAGGTGAAATAAAGGAGGCTGAAGCTCCGGGTGAAAGTGTAAGTCCTGCTCCAGAACCAGCAGTTGAAGCACATGGCACTGATGAACCACCTCCCCCCTCAAAAGGAAAAAAGAAACTAGCTTACAAGTTGAGGAAGAAGGTAGTGGGTGGAACTTCGAAAGTGACAATTACTCCAATGGAGAAAGAGCCATCTCCACAACACTTAGAGGGTTCATTGAAAGGCTTGTCTAACCTTACAATTCCTGATGATCTACTCAACTACGGTTTCGACGACCCGGAAGTCATAAAACTTCATTCGCCGGTGAGAGGCAGTGAAGGCGTTCAAGCCCATCACCAAGAAGAAAAAACTCCGATAAGTAAAGCTAAAGAAACTGGTCCGTCGGGTGGATACACTAGGACACACATGAATACTCACACTTCACCTTGCACTTAAACTTCAGCCATCATGCCATTTTTGCTAACTTGTCATCACTTAACTTCTGCGCAGGTGTTATGAGACGCTCACATGGATTCGACCGCCTTCGTAGCTCTTCTATTTTCCATCCTTCCGGCCGAGACTCTGGATATGTTAAACGCTAAGATAGAGATGATAACAGCGATAGAGATTATCGCCCCCGAGATTCATCTTCTCGAAGGAAAATTCACAGTCACTCATCGTACTCCAACGATCCCCCTCCTTCACCAGAACAAGGCAGGGAGAAATCAGGTCAAAGGGGATCATAATCTGAAACTCCTCGCGACTAATACTCGGGTTCCTCAAGTATTAGGCAATCTCGAGAGGCTCACAAGAAGTCCGTTGTTTCGACTAAACAAACCTCCTCTACTCCTGCACATGATCTGTCGATATGGGAGAAACTTGCCGAGCTTAAAGCCACATTCCCAAAAATATGCTTTGACGGACTAAAATTTCTTCCAGCCATCCATCCTATTCTGGAGCATGTTAAACAGAGTGCCCTTGCTTGCAACAATGATGTTTACGTCCAACACGACGCATTCGTTCACTTGGCAGAAAAAGTTTCTGAAGTTTCTATGGAACGCCAACATGAAATCGATCGTTTGAAGCTTGAGGCCATCCATGACAAAGACATCATTAGAGCCTAAAATAAGGAGCTTTCCACGTATAAATCTCAACTTGAGGCCGCCCAGAAGAACGCTAAAGATACCGCTGAGGCAGTCAGTCGCTTGGAGGCCACACATATAAAGGAGATCGATGAAGCTGTCCAACGCTGTGGCACTTTAGCTTTAAAGAAAGACTCCATTCAAAAGGAGAGAGATGCGTTAGCTCAACGATTCAAAGAGTTGGAAGAGCTACTTCTCAAAGAGAAGGAAGAAAAGATTGCTGCTCAGGAGGAGTCGCAACGATATTGCGACGAAATTGTTGCTACGCGACTCTTGAAAACAAAGCTCGATGAAGACCTCTCCAAAGTCGAAGCGCTGAAGGATAAGCCTGTGAGGAGGGTAAAAGAATAGCACTCTCAGGAATTGATTCCCCCCTTGAGGCGGCTACTGAGGCTGGTAGGGAGGAAATCAAGTGTATGTTTGATCCGCTCATAGCCGAATATAATGCTCGAGTTCTCATGCATCGTGACTTAACATTTCTTGGCGAGGGTTACCTTGAATCTTTGGCCGAAGCATGCGACACTTTAATCAAAATCAAAAAGGTTGAGTTGGGAATGGAAGAGATTGACGAAAAAGCTTTAGTGAAGGAATTTCTTCGGGGGAATGAGCCTTCGGACTTGTCTGCGGCGAAGGCTCTTAACAGCAGAGACTCCCCCTTATCGAAAGGAAAAGATGCCATTGCCGGTCCGTTCGTAATCGAGTCTCCGGTTCCTCCCCCTGCTCAGCCGTCTAGTCGCCCATCACTTGACCCCTTCGAGCAACATATTGGCTATGACCCAGAAGACCCTGGACTTAATATTCACGTTCTATCTCCTATTCCAGAAGGCGAAACTCCCCGAAGAGTTGAGAGTCAACCAGATACTGGTACATAACTTTTCCTCCAAAGTTCAAAGGGTTCTCGTTTTCAGCGATTGATAAATGTATTCTAACATTTGTTTCTTATGAATTCTTGTAGGCCATCCTGATCCCGAACCTACTCCAAGGAGCGATGTCACCACGGAGAGAGAGGAGAAAATGGGAGAGGCTATTCAAACCGAAGAGACTCCTGGACCTGGCGCTCAAGTGATCGAGGCGCTCGATGAAGACAAGTCTGAAAACCCTTCTCCTTTAGAAGAACATTATGAAGTTGAAATTACAGGAGCCTCCAAACATACTTCAAAGCTGAGCATGGAGGAACAGATCATCAAAGAGGGGAAAAAGAAAACCAAGATTAAGGCTGAGTCTCAAGTGGTATAACTCGATGACCCACTGAACAGGCCTTTAAAGGTTATTCTTCCATGTGGGACCAGGTCATTAGAAGTTCCTCCTCCTTCCTCTGACACCCTTTCTCTAGCAAGCAAAACGTCTAAGAGAAAATGCGTGAGGGAGGAGTCGTCTGAGAAACCGAAGAAGGAGAAGAAGCCAAAGAAGTAGCTGTCATGCATCGTTTAACGTGAATAAGTCCGGAGTATATAATTATTTCTATTTATTTTCGTAGTCGATGTTAATAGACTTTTAATTCCGAGTTTAGGAGGAATTTTAGTGGAATTCTGTTTTGGGATTAGCAAATAAATTTTTTGTTTTTCTGATGATGTTCGATGATTGGCTTCACCATCCGTCTTGTGTTTGAAATCCAAAGTTATGTGGGTCAGGCAAGTACTTGCTCACTTCCACGTGACTCGGAGTTTTCTGAATTGCTTCAATTTTAGTCCGTGCTCTGGGGAATTAGATATTATTTCAAGTCGTTTATACCCTAGTCCGCACTCTGGGGACTCAGAGTACTCTAGTCCGCACTCCGGGGACTAAGATATTTTTTCAAGTTGTTTATACTCTAGTCCGCACTTTGGGGACTCAGAGTACTCTAGTCCGCACTCTGGGGACTTAGAGATTTTTTCAAGCCGTTTATACTCTTGTCCGCACTCTGGGGACTTAGAGATTTTTTCAAGCCGTTTATACTCTAGTCCGCACTCTGGGGACTTAGAGATTTTTTTAAGTCGTTTATACTCTAGTATGCACTCTGGGGACTCAGAGTACTCTAGTCCGCACTTTGGGGACTTAGAGATTTTTTCAAGTCGTTTATACTCTAGTCCGCATTCTGGGGACTCAGAGTACTCTAGTCCGCACTCTGGGGACTTAGAGATTTTTTCAAGTCGTTTATACTCTAGTCCGCATTCTGGGGACTCAGAGTACTCTAGTCCGCACTCTGGGGACTTAGAGATTTTTTCAAGTTGGTGTGTATGTTCATACGCCAGGCAGATTAATGTAACTTAATTTTTTGTTATGGAATTGCAGCATACAGAAACACCAATAGTTAACGAAAAAGATGGCTTCAAGCCTTTATTGATTATAATAAATGGGAACAAACTGGAATGTCTTGTTACATGCCAAAAACTAAAAATAATAAAATGAACATACATTGGTAATAATTGCAACTACAATGCAAAAGAAAATAGACTAGGTGTAATAACGACGCAAATGCTCGCTATTCCATGCGCGAGGAAGTGTCACGCCATCTACGGTCGCTAGCTTGAAAGTTCCTTCTCCAAGCCTCTGCTCGATGACATACGGACCTTCCCATGTGGGATTCAGATGCGATGGGGTCGGAAAAACTCACTTCAAAACGAGATCACCCACATTGAAAATTCTCGGTCGAACTTTTTCATTATAATATCGAGCTACTCGGTGCCTATGTACAACCGCTCTTAAATCAGCTTATTCACGTTTTTCGTCAACAAAGTCCAGCGATTCCAATAGGAGATTCTGATTCGTCTTGGGGTCATAATAAGTTACCCGATGAGAAGGAACTTCAAGTTCCACGGGTATCACAGCTTCAGTGCCGTATGACATAGTAAATGGAGTATGGCCGGTCGCGGACTTGTGGGTGGTTCTATAAGCCCAGAGCGCCGTCGGAAGCTCATCCACCCACTTGTCTCTAGCCTTCTCCAAACGCTTCTTTAATATTGACTTGATTATCTTATTTATGGCTTCCACTTGTCCATTCGCTTTAGGGTGAGCGACCGCTGAAAACCTTTCCTCAATGTAATATTTTTGGCAAAATTCTTTGAACTCCCTACTTTCAAATTGAGTTCCGTTGTCCATGATGATAGTTCGTGGGAGGCCAAAACAACATATGATGTTTCGTACAACGAAATTAATTACTTTCTTAGTGGTGATCGTGGCTAGAGGCTCTGCTTCTGACCACTTGGTAAAGTAATCAACTGCAACAATTGCATATTTTGCACCACCTCTGGAAATCGGTAAGGAACCGATTATATCGATCCCCCAAATCGCAAATGGCCAGGGACTAACCATTTGTGTGAGTTCTGCTAGCGGAGCTCTCGGGATTTTCGCAAACTTTTGACATTTGTCGCACTTTCTTACGTAGTCTGCAGCATCCCAATTTACCATTAGCCAATAGTATCCATAGCGGAGGATCTTTTTTGCTAGTGTCTGCCCTCCAGTATGGTTGCTATATTCGCCCTTATGAACTTCTTTCAAGACCCGCTTTATCTCGTCGTGGGCGATGCAACGAAGTAATGGAACCGAGAACCCTTTTCGATACACTATCCCGTCCTGCATCACATATCATGAAGCTTTGTGAATGACTTGTCGTCTTTCGTTCTTCTTTTCCGGCAAAGCTCCGTGTAACAGGTACTGCTTGAATGGGGTTATCCATGACTCCTTTTCGACCTCTATTTCTAGCACAGGGTTTACATCCATCTCATATATACTCGGAGCATTTAAGATTTCGGTGGGAACCAAGCCCAACTGCTGTGCCTCACCATTGCTCGCGAATTTTGCCAACGAGTCGGCTTCACCATTCTATTCGCGTGGAATATGTGAAATATCGTAATATTCAAGGCCTTCCAAGAGCTCTTGAACTCGTGCAAGGTATGGGGCGAGTCTCTGCCCCTTTGCTTGATAGTCTTCACGAACTTGGTACACGACCAATTGTGAGTCACAAAAGATCTCGACCAATTTTATTCCAAGTTCTCTAGTGAGTTTTAAGCCGGCAATTAACGCTTCATACTCGGCTTCATTGTTGGTGGCCGTAAAATTGAGCTTCAAAGCATAACAAATCGATCAGTTTTCGGGAGTCACAAGAATTACTCCAGCTCTGGAACAACGGTCATTTGACACCCCATCGGTGTATAACTTCCATCGAATGAGGGGAATAATGTCTTCATTACTTTGCTCGACAGGTATTGTGAATTCTGTAATAAAGTCTGCTAACGCCTATCCTTGAATAGCCCTCCGCGACAGGTAGGTGATATCAAATTGACTTAACTCGATGTTCCACTTTAGCAACCTTCTAGAGGTTTCTGGTCGCTGGAGCACCTGTCGTAGAGGTTGATCGGTATAAACACTAATCGGGTGTGCCTGGAAGTATGGACGAAGCTAGCGTGATGCAATCACCAAGCAGTAGGCCAGCTTCTCGATTTTAGGATAATTTCTTTCTGCCCCCGTTAAACGTTTACTAACATAGTACATCGGCTTTTGAACTCGGTCCTCCTCGCGAACCTGAGCCGTACTGATGGCATGTTGAGATACGGCCAAGTATACATATAACACTTCATGGTCTTTAGGCTTTGACAGCACCGGCGGACTTTCCAAATGCCTTACCATAGCTCGAAATGCATCCTCATAGTCGGGCGTCCAATCAAAGTTTCTCTTCCCTTTCTTTATCAGATCGAAGAAGGGAATACACTTTTCTATCGCTCTGGATATGAATCGGCTCAATGCGGCCACTTTTCCATTCAGACTCTGCACTTGCTTTATAGTTCTTGGTACTTGTATGTCTCGAATGGCCTGAATCTTTTCCGGGTTAGCTTCAATTCCTCGTGTATTGACAATAAAACCCAAAAACTTTCCCGATGCGACACCAAAGGAACACTTCAGTGGGTTAATTTTCATTCCATAATACCTGAGTATGTCGAACATTTCCGCCAAGTCTCGAATGTGGTCGTTTGGCTGTTTGATTTCACAAGCATGTCATCCACATAGACTTCCATTGTTCTACCGATTTGGTCTTTAAACATCTGATTCACCAAGCACCGATAAGTCGCTCCTGCGTTCTTCAGCCCAAAAGGCATCACCACATAACAATACAGTCCGACATCTATGACAAAGCTAGTGTGTTCCTGATTCGGAATGTGCATTGGGATTTGATTGTATCCCGAGTACGCGTCCATAAATGACAAAAACTCATGCCCGGCGGTTGAATCGACCAGATGATCAATTCTGGGTAAAGGGAAACTATCCTTAGGGCAAGCCTTGTTCAAGTCTAAGTAATCAACACAGGTCCTCCATTTCCCGTTCGCTTTTCTCACTAGCACGGGGTTAGATACCCATTCAGGGTAGAGGGCGTCGTGGACAAACCCATTGGCTTTGAGTTTTTCCACCTCCTCTCTGAGAGCGGCGGACCTCTCCGGGTCCATCCCTCTCATTTTTTGCTTTATTGGCACGTATTTTGGGTCTATGTTCAACATATGACTCGCAATGGTGGGAGAAATCCCACACATATCAGAATGTGTCCAAGAGAAAACATCCAGATTTTCTCAGAGGAAATCAGTAAGATCCTCGATCATCGAGGGGTCAAGTTGTGATCCAATCTTAAGTACTCGCGACGGATCATCATGGCTGACTGGAATGTCAATTGTCAGTTCAGCCGGTGTTGCTTTTGCCTCCTTGGGTTCCTCATCGTCATCTCTCGGATATATCTCTATAGATCCGATCATGTTTCCCGAGCCAAGGCTCGGTCACTACTTGTCAATCTTCAGCAACTCGGATGCGGACGAAGTTGTCCACAACCTTTCCTTTCTCTCTTCGCTGAGCCACTCTCAGCTCAGCCGCATAACATGCACGACCAGTCGCTTGATCGCCATGCACTACACCAACTCCACTTTTTGTTGGAAATTTCAGAGTTAAACACCATGGGGCCAAAGCTACCCTAAACTTTGCCAGGGCCGGTCGGCCCAAACACACATTATACAGGGGGTCGACATCCAAAACTACGAACGGTAGGATCCGCACCCTCCTACGTTCACCTTCCCCAAGTTCAACTGGCAATTCAACAAAGCCCACCGCATCGGTAGCCGCATCATTAAAGCCATGAATACGGGCTTTAGATGGTTTTAGGTCCTTTGTCTCCATCTTCATCTGATCATATGCCTTTTTGAAGATGATATTAACAGAACTTCCACAGTCAATAGGTATTCTTCTCACAAACACTGGCCCGATAGTGGCCGAGATGACCATCGGGTCAATGGTAGGTGCCTCCACCTGATCGGCATCTCTACTTCTAAACATTATATCGTCCGTCATCATTCACTGTTGTTTAGCTGGGGTACCATCTTCCGTGTTTGAAAAACATTAGAAATCTGCATGCTTTAGGGAACTAGCACAACGTTCCATCTCTTGCCAACTCTTGTCTACCGGGTCAGGCCCTCCGACTATCATGTTTATGATTAGTCTTCCTACGGTCCGAGCTGGTTCCTCAGGATGGCGTGGAGCTTGCCCGCGACCGGGGTCTAATGCTCCTTGTCCACCCTCCGGCGGATTCTTGACAAATTCCTACAACTTCTTCTATCGAATCAGCTTTTCTATAGCGTCGTGGAGGTGCCTACACTCCTCGGTATTGTGCCCATAAGTTTCATGGAAGCAGAAATATTTCCCAGTCCACTTTTGCTCCTCGGTGGACTCTTTTGGTCATGGCTTTCGATATTGGAAAGTATTACAAGTTGACAGGTAAATATTCTCCTGAGATGCGTTCAAAGGAGTGTATTCGTTGTAAGTTGAGATCCTTGGTTTCCACTTTCCAGCCTCCCTTTTCTTTCCGGGATTTCCCCCACCAGATCCTTTATATTGTTCAGGCTTGTTTTGGACATTGACTTGTACTTTTCCAGAGTTGTCATAGGATTTTTTTATAGCAATGTTGCCCTGCACTGTCTCCTTGCCAAGTACGGGTGCATTGTCTCGCCTCGTCCACCTAGCTTCCTCCCTTCTTATAAATTGGTGTGCCTTTGAATAAAAACGTTCCAGTGTAGTCGGGGGCTTTCCTACCGGCCAATCTCCAAACTCTAAATCCGGATTTACCCCTCGCATCACGGCCATTAAAATGGCATGGTCGTTGGGGTTGCTAAATTCAGTTGCGGCAGTGTGGAATCTTTGTAAATACTCTTTTAATGACACCCCTGGAGCCTAAATCACACTGGACAAGGCCATCACGTCCTTGGGACGGGTGGCATGAATCCTGAACTGTTCCACAAATTTTGTCGCTAACTCATCAAAGTTAGAGATAGTCCGCGGAGGAAGTCGGGTGAACTACATGGTAGCGATTCTAGATAAAGTTATTGGGAAGCATATACACTTAGTTGCATCATTTGCTCTGGCTGAGTCCATCATCCATTCATATCTCATCACATGCTGTCGGGGATCAGTCTTTCCTTTATAGGTCAGAATAGCCAGCATGTTAAACTTTCTAGGGTACTCGGCCTGTAAGATAGCATCTGTGAATGGAGTAGGACTCCTGGATATCCCCCAATCATCATTTGATAAGCCTTGATTCTCTCTCATCAGTTGTCTTACCATAGCTGATAGGTCTGGGGTTTGTATGGAAGATGGCAGGTGGGTGTCTGTCCTTCGAGACCATCCTGGTTGGTGTCTCCTCTGTTGGCGATCTATCAAGTGTGTATCCTGGGGACCAACATCATTAGGACCTTGGTGTGCCAGCTGTCCAGCTTCCACTCGTACTCCAGATCCTAAGTTTCTCGTTCCAGCTTGAGTGTGATTTTCTTGGTGTAAGTGAGGGGCCATTGCTACAGGTAGGAAACCCGGACCATCCCTGGTTGATCAATCAGCAGCACATGCTTGCGTTGTTTCTGTTCTACGACGTCTACGCCTGGGAGGTTCATCAGACAAAGAAGAGCTGTCAGATGAGGAGTAAGGAGCGAGGCTTCCTCCAGCATTCTAATGTTGTTGTTGAGTAAGCTGAGTCATAAGGTTTGCGTTAGCTTGGATCTGTTTGCTAAGTTGTCTCCTGCTTTCCATGAGTTCTCTCATCAGCTCGTTGAACTCTGTCCTAGTGATAGCTTCCATTTGGTTTTGGGCGGTGACAGTCCCTTCGCCCAGATTAACCTGTTGATTGTTGGGTCCTACTTGTTGGACACTAGCAGTCTCGTTGACATCTGCGTTGTGGGAGGCTGATCTAGTACGTGGTCTTCCTGCTGTAGAGTTATTGGTAGAAACTCTAAGTAGAATCAACGGACTTTCGGTGAATGACTTGGATCTCCTTCGGGGGATTTCTTCAATCCAGTAGCTAAAAAGTAGATCCTAATAACCTGAGAATGAGTTCTCAATGAAAGCACCAAAATGTTAGCACCAAAATTGGTCACTAACACCCAAATAGAGATTTGTGTATAGAGATTAATGAAGATGGAAAATTGAAATAGAGGAATGTATGCAAAATTAACTGCAGAAACTAGAACACAAGATTTATAATGGTTCGGCGTAACTGCCTACGTCCACTTTGAGTTTAATCTTTATTACTTTTTCAAATAATTGAATATAGATACAATCCGTACACCAACAACTTGAATACAAGTTCTAACTGAAAAGGAATGAGTCTTGAAAATGGCAGAGTCTCCCCAGTGTTCTCCAAAAAAAGTCCCTTTTCACTGTGCCCCTACTCCTCTATTTATAGGCAAAGATAGGCTGGGCTTCCTTCATGAGCCCAAAAAAAAGTACTTCGGCCCATAGTGGGTGACTCCTGTGCGCCGAGCCTGGTATGCCGAACGAGGAATGCCGAGCGAGGAATGCTGGTGGAGAATTATCTGGTCGTTGAAATAGTGACTCGAAGTAAAACCTCAAAGTACTCGAAGCAAATGGTGGGTTGATTCGAAGTGAAACCATGCCGATTGCCTCACTTTTTTGTAGTCCCGATAGCCTAACAGTTCTCTGGAATGCACCGAGCGATATGCGCCGACCATCTAAGCCGAGCGACATGTATATGTACTTCCTCGACCGAACCACCCATGCCCAGCCGTCTTTCCCGAGCATCCAGACCGAGCCGTATTACCTTTAACTTTATTGGCTGAACGGCGATTGCCGAGCAAAGTTAGCCGAGCGACTACTCCCTCTCCAAGACCGAGTGAGAGGTCACCGAACCATGCGGCCTTCCTTACCGAGCCACGTAACTGTCTCTTTATGGTCGAGCGGTACGTGAATAAAGCATTTATGCCGAACGACCAAGTGTCGAGCCATCCTAGCCGAGCGTTGATGGTCAATTGAAGGATGCCGAACGGTGCGTTTAGGCCGAACGGTGTGTTCAGGTCAATAATCAGTATCTCGTACCCAAGACAAGTAACTGGGTAACAAATAATCTATTTTTATATTTCTAGTTTGATATTTCTTTCTTGTTTGCTGAATAATAATTATATAAGTGATTCACCATTGATATTGATTTAGTTGATGATTTGGCATGATATGGTGATGACATCCTTCTATGGTTTTATTATATTTATTCTGTGTGATGAGAAATATGAATAAATGGAGTTATAATACCGTTTGGGATAGGGCATTCGGTAATATTTCTCTGGTTATTCTTCGGACTCGTTATATAGAATACTGAAGGGCGAGTGTTGTGTTCGAGCACTGAATAAACGGACTTGTAACATGTTGTGGTATGGGAAGTCGTGTTATTTATTTGGTTATCCTTTGCTCATGGATGACACTCAATATGGGGATATGGTGTGTGATATTCACTACGGTAAATATATTATAGTCATGGGTTGACCATGTGAAGCCGTGTGTCGGCAATTATATCGAGCCATGTGTCAGTATATGTATTTAGCTGTGTGTCAGCATATGTTTAGTGTCATGTGTCGGTACATGTATTTTTAGCTATGTATCAGCTTATGTATAGTACTGTGTGTCAGTATGTGTATATAGTTGTATATCGGCTATTATATATATATTCAGTATTTGTTTATCACTGTCCTACTCCCTTTATGTTTCGGTAGTGAATCGGGTTGGCCAGTATCCACCTTGGCGGCCTGATCGCAGTGGTCGCGCCCCAGATTTGTGACACCTTGATGCCGTGGGTCGGCATCATAGTAGCTGTGTGTCAGCAATGTTATACTCGTGTATCGACAATATTTATAGACATGTGTCAGCAACGTCTAAAGCCGTGTGTCGGTGATGTATAACCCCTTGTGTTACCTAGGCCAACCGTGTGTTACAATTAGGAGCAAAGCAGGGTCATAACCAATGCAGAGCATAGTCCTGCAGCGTGTTTATGATATGCGGTGAATAAGAGTCACAATGTCCATCAAGCTAACCAAGATTGTAGGAGCCATGCTGGTTGCGCAGGTATGTCTTGTTCACCAGTTACATGTGTAGTCACCTGGAGCATGTGTGTCCATCTGTCTCCAGTCTGGTTCTGGTGTGTTCTGATATATAAAAGTATTTATTCTCATACTGGAGATGAAAAGTTATGATTATACCAGAGACTGTGTCCTGAGTATGATCAATCCATGTATTCTTCTTTACGTGTGTCATATATTATCTTTCTTTGGTGTATGTCGCCAACTATTATTTATTTTCATATGTTGTTTTTATATCTCATTAGCGTGTGTCTCTAACCATTATTCTTTGGCATGTGTTGCCAATTATCGATCCAAGATGTATATCGTCGATTATACACTATTGATGCCAACTATATTTTCATAGGCGTGTGTCGCCAATTACATCTTCCTTTGGCGTGTGTCGCCATTACTATGTTTTGATTCTAGATGTCTACTTAGATTGATATTATGGATGTTTTAAGGATTTGATAGTTGATTCTCGATATGTGTGATTCACCCATTTGTGTTGATTTTATGATTTTTGTTTTGACTTGTCACAGTATGGGTGATGACATCTTTTGAGATTGGTGTTTACGGTTTCATATGGATATGAGATATTTGGATGATGTGATGACATGATGATTATTTATAACATTACACACATTTTCTATACTTATATCCATATTTTAACACATCATTAGATGATTTTATCATATTATAGTGTTATTATATTATCATTCCATGTTTATATTGGGTTACCCTTATTATAGTTATTTGATTAGACATAGTCTGACCCGTGTATTATTTTATAATGCTCGGGTCAATCCGAGACATTTCAAGTATAGGGACGACATGACTAGTATTTGTTTTTTGGGCTTAAAGGAGAATTATATTAGGATTGTTATTTGTACTTGTATGACATTGATTCAGTATACATGTATGACACTGAGTTGTATATTGATTGTTGGTCACACTATAGTGAAAGATTTGACAGTTGAGATGTGTTGTACTCTTATGACACTATTGTATTATACATACATACATATATATATGTATGTATGTATGTTATATTATCACTGCGATCGACTCTTTGTTCTCTGTATTTATTATATATTGTGAATTGTTCTGTCCTGGAGGCACTCGTGGTTATTCCTTTGTACCGATACTGTGTACGTAGTGGTGAGATATTCATTTGATGTTTTGATACATACCACTGTTAGTCTAAGGGAACATTCACGTGTGTACCCCATACTACCTTATTCCCCGTATTATCCGACTATATTACTTCGTAATACTCTCAGATAGTATGGGTCTAGAGGTGGGGTGTTACACAAGAAGGAGCTAGAGGATGTGAGGGTGGCCCCTATGGAGTTGACGATCTACATCTCGGTCTGTCAGGATGATCCTACATGGGTCCTAAAGATTGGATCTCAACTCAGCGTGAGAATGATGAAATAGTTAATGGGTTTTCTTCAAGCGAAACCTAGACGTGTTCGCCTAGATGCATTCCAACATATCACCGAAGATAGCATGCCTCACACTGAATGTGAACCCTAAATGTGTTCCTGTGCAATAGAAACGCCGCAGCCTGGGTTCAGACCAATCAACTGCACTGAAGGAAGAAGTAGATATGCTAAAAGACAATGGCTTCATCTGTGACGCTCTATACCCAGAATGGATATCCAATCTAGCTTTGGTCAAGAAGTCTAATGAAAAGTGAAGGATGTGCATCGACTATTCTGATTTGAATAAGGCATGCCTGAAGGACAACTTCCTACTCCTAAAGATCGATCAATTGTTAGATTCAATCATTGGACACGAACCGTTTTCATTCATGGACGCCTACTCTAGCTACAATCCGATCCTAATGCATGTCCTAGACAAGGAGCACACCATCTTCGTAACTGACCTGGGACTATATTGTTATCTTGTCATGCCCTTCGGTTTGAAGAACGCAAGAGAAACATACCGAAGACTGGTCAATTCAATGTTTAGGGATCAAATAGGACATTCGATGGAAGTGTACGACGATGATATGCTGGTGAAGTCGCGACGATTCACTAATCATGTGGTGGATTTGGCAGAGATGTTCAGTGTGCTCCAAAAATACGGAATGAACTATAACCCTTTGAAATGCTCGTTTGGAGTTGCATCGGGAAAGTTCTTGGGATTTATAGTGAACTCGAGAGGAATAGAAGCTAATCCGGAGAAGATCGCGGCGTTAAGGAACATTGAAGCCCCAAAAATCAATAAAAGAAGTCCACAGCCTGAGTTAAAAGGTTGCCGCTATGAGCCGCTTTATTTCAAGAGCCATAGACAAATGCATACCTTTCGTCAACGTTCTCAAGAAAGGAAGAAGGAACTTCGCTTGGATGCAGGAGTGCAAAGATGCTTTCCAGCCTTTGGTAGATTACTTGGAGAGACCTCCAATCCTGTCAAAGCCGCTAGAAGATAAGGACATGTTTGTTTACCTGGAAGTGTCGGTGCATGCTTTGGGCACCGCACTTGCGCGTGAGTAGTCCCGAATCCAGAGATTGTTATACTACGTTAGCGAACGATTAACAGTGGTAGAGAGGAACTACCTAAAGCTAGAAAAGCTGGTATATTACTTTTGGCTAGCTTCAAGGAAGCTCCGCTCATACTTCCAGGCTCATCCAATCAAAGTATTGATTGACCAACCTTTGAGACAAGTCTTTCAGCGACCTGAGAGCTCTTGAGGGCTGCTGAAATGGAACATTCAGCTGAGCCAATATGATATCACGTATCATCCTCAAAGAGCAGTCTAAGGCCAAGCGTTGGAAGATTTTATAGTAGAATACACTGCTCGAGATGATACTTTGGAGTGCAGTGGAGAGCGAGATGCTGGGTGGAAGATGTATACCGACGAAGCATCCAACAAGCGTTGTTCTAGGGCATATGTGTTGTTGGTGACCCCCAAGGAATGGTCGATCTGTTACACCTTGAAACTCGATATTCTCGCAATGAACAACGAGGTAGATTATGAAGCTTTAATCGCAGGACTTAAAATCGCGAAAGAGTTGGGGGTCAAAACTTTACGCGTCTTTTGTGACCCTTGACTGGTGGTGTGCCAGGTGAGGAAAGAGTTTTAAGAGAAAGGGGTAAGGTTGGAACATTATCTGAACAAAGCCCTTTAGTCGATTAACGGTATCGAGTATTACAGGATAACATATATTCCTAAAGAGGAGAACCCGAAGGCTGATTCACTGGCTAAGTTGGCTAACTCTGGAGATGCGCAACTCATGGGCCTAGTCCGTATAGAAGTCCCATCAGCTCCGAGCATCGGCTAGATGGATGTCAGTGGATCTTGGAGACTAAGTATGAGAAGGAGTCATGAATGACTCCAATCAAAGATTATTTGCAGAGGGGAATCCTTTTTGACAGAAAGAACGAGCGACGACAACTCCTTCGCAAAGCCTCGAGATTTGTCATATAAGTGGAGTGTTATAGAGGAAAGCATTTTCAGTCCCTTACTTTGATGTGTTGCTAAGGACGAAGCCAAGAGGGTCCTGGTGGAAGTGCATGAAGGGGCCTACGGTAACCACACTGGGGGACAGACCTTGACGAAGAAGATTCTACGCTATGGATACTTGTGGCGACTGTCAACCAAGACGCGGCTGATTACACCAGATGGTGCAAATAATGCCAGAGGTTTGCCAAAATTCCTAGAGACCCGCCGACAAAGATTACACAAATGGTCACTCCCTAGCCATTTGCAGTGTGGGGAATCAATATCATTGGTGTGCTACCATTGTCCAAAGGTGGCGCAAAGTACGTCATCGTTGCCGTCGATTATTTCCTGAAGTGGGCCAAAGTGAAAACACTAACCACGACCACTACTAAGAAGGCGATCAACTTCGTAGTAAAAAACATCATCTATTTTTTTAGGGTCAAGCAAAATATTATTTTCGATAACAATTCGATAGCACTGATTTCAAAGGCTTCTGTCGCAGATCGCATTGATAAAAGATCTACAGTGGTAGCGCATGAATAAGAGAATGGACAAGTAGAAACAATGAACAAAATAATTAATTCCATTCTCAAGAAGCTATTGTAGAAGGCCAAGGGTAAGTGGGTCGATGAACCACCATTAGCACTTTGGGCTTACAGAATGACCCACAAGTCCACAACTGGCCACACAGCATTTGCCATGGCCTACGGATCAGAGGCTACGATTCTGATTGAACTCGAGGTACCTTCTCATCGAGTAACTTATTACAACCATAAGACGAATGAGGAACTCCTGCTCGAGCCTCTCAAAATGATCGATGAGAGGCGTGATGAAGTTGACTTGAGAGCGGACGCAATGAAGACGAGTCGCTCGATATTACAGCACCAAGGTCAGGAGCCGAACCTTTGAAATTGGCGATCTCGTCCTCAAACGGATCTTCCCAGGCCTCATGAATATGGACCCGAGTTGGGAAGGTCCGTATGCGATCAAACATAAGCTTGGGGTGGAAGTTTCAAGCTGGCAACCATTGTCGGATTTTGCTCCCGCGGGCGTGAATTGGCAAGCATTTACGATGCTATTTCACTAGAAATCAGATTTTATAAATATTTGATCAATGTTGGTGTAACAAGGCAGAATCTGTCATTTCCTATGAATATGAAATGAAATGACTTTCTGAACCTATGATTATGTCCCCATCTAACCATAAACTGTGAATTATGGTTCACATGAATGAATCTGCATATACATGATGTAGGTGTGGAGGTACCTAGAGATAGCTGCCAACTGAACTTCTATAGCCCATGATCAGGCCCTTGAAGTAAGCTTGTCCTTGGCATCTAGAAACTGATGCCCATTAACTCCTTCAACCCTTGACTTGGGGGTAGGAGTATAAGCATTCGAGGGTGGAACGAGACAGTTCTCCCCAGCAGCTCATGTCAAGAGTTTGGTAGAGTAACAACACCTTGACTAGAGGATTGCAAGGTGAAAGACCAATGCTCGGAGTCAGGTGAGGTCTCGTACGAGAACACCAAAACCTTGCCCAAAGGAAGTCAAGGTGAAAGATCATCGCCTGGAGTTAGGCAGATCTCATACAGATCTCGACCAGCGCCCGGAGTCTAGCATGGTCGAAGGCTAACATCCTAAAGAGAGATAACTAAACCATTATCCTGGGTGGTCAACCCCGATTAATGCCCGGAGTTTGGCATATTCGGAAAAAAATATATCTTAATGAGGTATATCTAAACCATTGTCCCAAGTGATTAACTCCGATCGATGTTAGAGTTAGGCAAGATTGGAGGCAAAGGTTCCAAAAAGGGATGTCCAGACCATCATTTTAGGTGACCAAAATTCGATCGGATCCCAAAGTCGGACATGATCAAAGAAGGACACCAGAAGGTGGGAACCAAAGCCAGTAAGCCCTCGACGATAGATATACCGTAACACAAATTGCTATTACAATTAAGACAGACTTGATTGAAGACAAACATGATGGGCTAATAATTTGGTTAAGCAACAATAGTGAAATGGTTTGCGTATACATGAACAAAAATAATAAGAACATTTCTCATAACGCAATCAAGTCAACATAAAGCTTGAAAAGAAAGCCAAGTTTTTATTAACATGACATTCGAAACAAAACCGGGGCCCCAACCCGCACAAAGCCGGTCTATACAAAAGTAAATCCTATGGCTGTACACAAAAAGCAAACAAACAGCCACATGTAATGCTTAGGTCTCTTCGTTTTCTTATCTATAGCTCCCTCTCCGAAGGAGTGGTTTGAGATGATGGGCCTTGAAGGAGGCTCGAAAGACCCAGTTAGGAGGACATCCTCCTCAGCTTGAGTTCCTAGGAGATCACCGGTCATATCCTCTTCCAAGGCATCAATCATTTGTGCACCAGGTCTAAGGGCCATGCTAGCTGGAACATTTGGAACAGTCTGAGAGGTAGACATGTCACAACTCGGTCGTTCAAGCTTGTTAGGCCAGCCGTGGATCTCCCTTAGGAAGAGGAGTGATGAGTGGATGACTTGAAATTTGAGATACATAATAGGAGAGATTAGCAATGTCATCCGCTATCATATGAGCATTCTCATATATGGATGAGGTCAGCGAGATACCTCCGCCGGATTTGGACTCAGTGTGAGCTGGGGTGCAATCAGAATTTCCTTCTAGGATGGGAGATAACATGACTGTCTTTTGGAGGCAAGGCTCATCTAGGTTGTACTGAGCATCAAATGGCGAGATAGAGGCAGTCGGGAGCCCAGAAGTAAGACTCGTTGTAGAATCTTAGGGAGTAGACCTAGAGCCTTCACATTGGTCTTTTAAAGTACCAGTAGCCAATTACAGATGTAGAATGAGATCGTCGACTCTAAGTGATTCAAGCTTCTCTTCATCTAAAAGCTCATGTTTTAATTTCTCCACGTCAACCTCAACTCCACGCATGAACTCGTGTTATTCATCCATAATTTCTTCCCACGCCAAGCCAATGGCCCTGGGGTGATCATTATCGAGCCATTTCTAGTTCCTGAGTATGATCACATTAGCATTCTAGCGAATTATTATCGACTCGAATTCATCTTTAATCCACTTCTCCACGGCTTCAGTTTTCTTCTCTACATCTTTGGCCTGAGTTTCTACCTTGTCCCCTGCTCGGCGAGCATCCACCAACTCTTCATAGTAGTTGTGAGCCTCCATAAGAGCGTTGTCTTTTTCTTTCATCTCTTTCTCCAGCTATTTCTTAGCTCCTCTACTTCTTTGGTTAGATGCACATTCTCAAACGACAAATTGTGGTTCCTAAGATGGGTAGTTTCAATTTGCTTTTCGTGGCTCTATCTCTCCTGCTCGGCCGACTCAGTTAGGTCCGTGACTTTCTTCTCATCCTCTTTTGGTAACCTTTTCAGCTCTGCAAATTACTCGTCGAGGTGGGCTATGGTTTGCTTGTCTTGATCTACCTCAAGTTCCAATCCTTAGAGCTTGAATTTTTTGCTTTTAGAATATTCAGAAATCACCTCAGCCAGTCTTTTCCATTTAAAGTACGGGTCATAAGCATCATTGACATAGGCTGTGTGTAACGACCTGCCTTTTTGGACGTTTTAAGTAGACACACATGCCAGACTCAAACCATTCAAAAGGGCAGATTGTTATGGAGTAAATAAGAAAAAGAGAAAGAAATAAAACAAATACAGAATCTCGCAGCGGAATGACAAAATATAATAATCAAATAACAGTTCATGAAGCTGTTTTAAAAATACATTTGATTATTCTTTACAACATAAATATTGGAGTTACATAAACAGGAATAAGTAAATAAATGCAGCGGAATAGCAATGATGCAGTGGAATACATATAATAAGTAGTAATAGTACAAGTCTTCGACTTCGTCCTCCCGAAATAAGGTCTTCAACCCTGAAATGCTCAAGCCGACCCGAGCGAATTGAAAAGACAAAACACTTGAGTCAGAACTAAAGGATCTTATGTAAGTTAAATCAACAACAAATGAATATGAGTGGAACGACATCGGAGATGTTTACGGGGTTTGACATCTCCTATCCAGTGTCTAACGTGAGTGCCATAACTTAAGAGATGTTCAGGATTAATATCTCCTAAGGATCCATTAAACTATCTACTATGTAGTACAATACGCTATTATAATAGTGTCTACGGTAAAGTAAAGTATTAAAATAGCGTTAAGGCGTTACCCATATCCCCTTTAACACATTTTATATAATGCCGTAGTCTATACAGATACTGTAAACTCCACCCGCAGGTAAGCTATCAGGGAGCACTCCATGGGTACGACACAAAACAAACTCGTGGAAGGTGCGCTAGGGCATGTGAATACGGCACTCGAGGCAATGCCAGGGTAGATATACCAATTGCGGATCCGAACTGGTGGTAATGCATAGCTACTACTACCACCCACCTCGGAATACACTCCCATAATCTAAATCAAGGGGTGGTCGACAAATCATCACAAAGTCATAATATGGTATCGAAGAAATGTGTCCGATAGGAGGAATGACCTCACTTGGCCCGGTGTGGCTCTTATTTTAGTCACATCTAAGCTGACTAACGGGAGTCAGGATCACGTCAATACCTCATACAGAAATCGTTCGCCAAACCATCCTACTTCATTTCTGGAATCTCCACCACGTACACAGTTGTTAAAGTGGTTTTCGGTATTGGCAAAGAGTATGACAATATCCGATCCCGGTCTCTTTAACAACCAAACGCTTATTTCACACCGGATGGTTCTTTTACATTTAAAAAAAACTCAATTCACAATTGATATAAAAATATCATATTCGATTTCAAATCTTATTTCTTCCGAAATCATATTCACTTTTCAAACTATATTCACTTTGAAAAATCATGTTCACTTTGAAATGATCGATAAGATATGTTAATTAATTCCTCATTTCAAAATCATCTTATTCACTCAAATATGTCATTTTATTCTCAACTTAGTTGATTACATAATTTAACCATATTCACTTTAAAGTCAAGGATTTGAATATAAATACTTCAACTTTACAGTCTGAAATTTAGAAATAGTTTAGATAGTTAAAAATAGTTTTAAAATTGTTTAAAATAGATTGAAATAGTTTGAATAGTAAAATAGTTTAATATAGATTTTTAAATTAGGTTTAATTAGATTTAAAATGATTTATATAGATTTAAAATAGATTTAATGGATTTAAATTTTATTTAAATAGATTGAAAATAGATTAAATAAATTTAAAATAGATTAAATAGATTTAAATTATATTAAATAGATTTAAAATAGATTAAATAAATTTAATTAGTTTAAAATTGGTAAGATAGAGTAGATTGGATTAAATAGGTTATAATAGATTAAAATAAATTAAAATAGTTTTAAATTGATTAAAATAGTTAACTTAGTTAAAAATAGTTCAAATTAGTTTAAATAGATTTTAAAGTTATATCCAAACATTTTTCATAACTCAATTCCGATAAATTCATTCATTTGACACTTCAACTTTGAAATTCCAATTTAAATCCTTTGAACAATTCATTAAATCAATTCCAATTCAACATTTACGCTTGGATTTTCAAAGATAATTCAGTTTATATAAATCAATTTCTATTTCAAAATACCAGTGAACTGAATTAAAATTTTAAAGATTTACAAATCATTTAATTTAACCAAACCGGTGTCCGTATATAATTCTCTACCCTAGGTCAAGTGATACAGATATTTATCATTTCAATCCACAATTGAAAATTTTACGGTTATATATCATTTCAAACCACAATCCCAAATTAAATAAAAATCCATAAAATCGCTCGAGTCTACCATTTCAACCCATAACGATTTTTCCCTAACCTATAGATCGTTCGGGTATGTATCATTTCAACCCATAGGGAACTTGCAGTGTTACAACAATATAAAATACAACATCCAGTCATCCAATATCAACAATCAAACATCCATCACAATCATCATCCAAATCAATTCATAAACATCAATAGATAACTGATAATTAATAACAGGTATTAAATTGACAAATTAAAATTAAATATTAAATTAAACGATGATTAAATGCAATAAAAGTCGAATTTAACCAGAATGACAATTTAACATACCAAACAGCAATCAATAAATTTCCGATCACATCATAAATTTAATTTAACTAATATAAGATAGTTTAGTGATTGTGAGTGGATCAAAACACCCACCTTTGATTTTAAATCGAATAAAAATCCAAATAAAAGCCCAAATTCAAACAGTCTCAGAATTCATCCAAACCAGCGTCAAAATGTCCGGAATTTCGATACGATCCCAGTGGAACAAATCACGTATAAATCCGAGTTTATATGAAAAAGTTATTATCATTAGAATTTCAACGATTTTAAAACTGAAAATAAAATAAAAAAGAAACTTACCACGTCATCTCAATTAACGGCCACGAAACCCTACCCTCTATCTCATTCAACACACGCAACCACCACTTCCTTCACCAAATTTTCACCGCCACCTCGCTCCCATCTACCAAGATTAGAGGCCGCCACCTCACCCAGCATGCCAAGCCGCCCACGCCTATACCCACGCGACCCACTCCGATGCGCCAGAGGTGCTCGGCGTCGCCGCCCAAAGACAAGCCAATAATGGCAATTTCTGAAAACAAGGTAACGAATGAACTGTAAGGGATGAGATCTGCATGACACCACATTCCCAACGCCGCCTCCCGATCGTCGATCGGACGACGATCCACCGTTGGATCGTCAAAACCCTAAAACGAACGTCCGAGGTTAAATCACTCAATTCCGGCCACACAGAAACCCAAATCGAAAAACTAACTGCAGATTTGACTTACGCTCATCAAGAGCTTCAAATCGATATATAATTTGATGTATTTTGAGTTGTTTGATTTTGGAATTGAATTTGAAATCGAATTTGCAGTTTGGGAATTAGGATTTTGGATTTTCTGCCATTGAAAAGAGAGAAGCAGATAGAATTGTACATACAGAAAAATAGAATAAGGAATAGTTAGGGTTTATAATAGGCTATTTATAGGCAGATCAGAAATAGGAATGAATGGCTAGAATCGATTTGAAAGTTGGACGATAAACAACCCGAAAAGCCTGTTTCGTTCCCGAAACGAAAAATGGGTCATCCCATATATCAAAATAGATGTTTTCGATAATTTTAAACTCGGTGGAACAGGTTTCTAGTCCTAATTCCATCGCATGAAGAAATTAGCTTAAAATCAGCTTATTTCAAATTGTTTTCAATTAAATTTAATTAAATTGATTTCTACGCGTTTCGAGTCCGTACGATCAAACGACAAGTCCAATCGCTACGAAACTTGAAACCTTACAATAATTCACCGTTACGGATCCGATGAAACTAGTTTCGTTGAAATCCGAGAAATTAGCCAAAATGGCTATTTTCACATTAATTAAATAAATTAATATTAAATTAATTAAATCACTTTTTAATTCAATGTTTATAAACTAACAAATTTCATCATTTCTGATTACTTAAACATTTACAATAATTTAAAACAAGTCTACATAAAATTTCAGTGTTAATTATTACATCAGTTACAGGGTCCAATTTCAACTGAAATTAAATCCAATTAATAAAAATTACATTTCAATAAATTGTTTAAATTTGATTTCAGTCTTTTATTCTAACAATTATTACTTTATAGACATAGTTAACATTTGTTATATCTTATTTCACTAATATGCTACCATTTCCATATTTTATTTGTATCAACTACTATTTCAATTATATTGAATTTTGTCGATTCTTCACATTAATTAAAATTTGAAATCCCAATTAATTAATTTATCTTGGTTTCATTCCTTTATTAAATCAATTATTACCATATGAATATAATTAACATTTCTATTCCTTGTATTACATTCACAATTTTCAATTATTGTCTTAACTCACATTAATGTAACATTTAACTACATTTAATTGCAATTGATTAAATATATTGGTAACAAACAAAAATTGTCCCCATTACTACATTTAATAACATTTGTAAGTTCATTATTTACAAATAATTATTATAACTACTACTACCCCACTACTATTATCAATTACAACTAATTACACCTTATTTCATTAATTAATCAACATTTGAATTATCAATTGCTCTTTTAATCCAATTATCCATTAATACATACATTATTAAAATAAATTTACAATCTATAACCAATTATGACTTTTAATCATTTTAATTAATTGGAATCACCTTCAAAGCAATTATAGGTTACCTTAAATGAATATTACCCTAAATTAATACTGTTACACTTAAATCCAATTACATTCTTATTATTTAATCACAAAATTTTATTTCTTCCAACATTAAGTCACCGAACCTTATTAAATTAACAAATTTTAATTGTCGAAAATTTAGGGTCGTTACACTGCAGTTTGACCTTGGATATGTGGGGGGATATCCTTTAAGTCAAGAAAAAACTTGACTTTGTCAAAGCAAATCTTTGGAAATTGACGCTTTAGGGCATCCATATGGGGATTAGAAGCGATTTCTTTCTCTATTATGGCAATGGTAGGTTGGATATGTCTTTTATCAGCTCTTTGGCGAGAAGAATCGGGAGCAACAAGCCCAGTTGATTGCTTGGATTGTTGAAGCTGAGCCATTTGCTGTGTAGTTAAAGAGACTGAAGTAGGGACGTGAGAAACATTGGTAGAGGGGAGTCATCAGGTTGGTCGGAGAGTCTGTCCAAACTTTTAGGCAAAGGCGACCTAGATTTAGACATGCACCTTGAGGATGAATCATGAGACCGATATCCCTATCTCGGCTCCCTTGATCTCAATCTGAGCACTTATTGGTATTAGAATCATGACCAAAACCATGAGAGTATGTACGTGAACTTTGCCTCTTGTGCCTGCTTGTTGACCCTTGAGGGAATCATATATGGATCGATGCCCCCATTAAACCTGCGAGTGAAACTAGAGCAAATTAGCCTTAACAGGATAAAAATATGATGCAAATTAAGCGACGTGCCGGTGTCCTAGTGTCCCCCCAACGGACCACGGATTTGGATTTTGCTGACAGGGATAATCTCCCCCACATGGGTGGTCGGCACTTCATCGGGCAAACGAATGGGGGACCTGATATCCCCGATGCTCATGTTGCCTAAACCAAAAGAACCAAAGTCATCTAGAATCAAACCATGGTCTCGGTAGATGTCATCGGAAGGAATGATAGGTCTCCTCTGCCACAATGGCTGGGGGAGTTGTGTTGCATTGGAAGGATCCGTATCCTAGGGCGCTGCTTCAAGAGAAAACTTTGGTCCTCATTACCATTGTCATTGGAGGACACACAACCCGTATCAAAAATCACCGTGATCTACTCCATTACCTCCACCTTCCTAAACATGCTCATGCACTTCTCTAGTTCCGGCTATATGACTTTAAATGGTGCACTCCTTGACCCTCACCATCATTCCCAGGCGAAAAGTCATCCTCATCACTATCGCTGGCTACCGATGTGTAATCGACACTACGACCTCCTTCTGGTGCAAATCTATGCAAATTTGCGTTCGAATATCCACCTCTGCGCAAATCTGGGTAGGTAGCATACAAAAAAGAACTCACCCTTGAAATTGCTTAATTTGTTCCAAGTGCCCATTACTATCCTATAACCTCTGGAAGGTTCCAAGTATGTGAGTGAAGGTTTTTCTTTTCAATGTTTGAAATTGTACAAGTATCGGATTTCCTCGTCACTAGGTATGCGACTCAGATGTCAAGCAAAGATGATGTATGCGCTATTCAGGAAGGCGTAGCTATCAGGATGCAACTGAGCCGGAGCTAGCTTCATAAATTGCAAACACACGGTGGATGAACTGATATAATGGTGGAACACACCCTGCCAGGCACATGTATCAGTTGCATGTGGTATATCCTATGGACGGAAGATGTATCCGTCGATGGCGAGAATGAACTAACACATCCCCGATTGGGATGTCGTGCCTCTTGCATATACTTTTGAGGGACCCTTCATTGATTTTTGAAGTAGGAGAATCCAAGGGGTCATCTAATATAATCGCATCACCGCGATTGACATCTACAGCAACCTCCACTTCAGGACATTCTACTGGCCCTGAAGAAATTACTTGGAGAGGTTGTTCGGCTTGATGACCAGTGGAATGAGATCTGGATGGTGTCAGAGTACACCTCACTGCGGGAACTATAGTTGAGCTAGACTTGGTATCAAATTCGACATACTTTGAAATTGAAGGGCCCGCAGCCATTGTGGAGAGATGCTCTAAAAATATACGACCCATAGCTATTAAAAATCAACACATAAGCGATAATAGATGTATTAAAAGCTGCAACCGTCATGTTGAAAAGGGGAGCCCTGCAAAGTCAATATACCAAACCCGATGGGTGTCAACGTGTGCCGATCAACCGAGTCTGACACATTGACATAAGGCAATAACTATATGCAAATGAGTGTGGTGCAGTGCGTGCATGTAGGGTCATGTAGTATATACATCCCAAATGGTCTATAACAAGCAGTCAGAGTTACGCAATATGTTCACAACTTGAGCATTTCCGACTTAAACTTTAAGCAAGAAACGAGTCAAAAAATTTCATAATTCAGGATTGTAGCAAGGTGCTTCTAAAGCACCCGAGTTCAAATTGAAAATGCCTAAGTGTGAGATCGGTGCCAATCCCCAAGGCATTTGATTTTGGAAATAATCCTCGTAATTCAAAGTGGAAGAAGCCCTCTTCTCTACCATGAATCACCATCAGCCAGAGACGCGCCTCAATGCATCCCCTCAAGATCGCCGCCTTCCTAAAAGAAGATGATGGGAATGGATAGTTGGCTCCTTAGTTCATGTTGAAACACGATCTAAAAGCAAGACCTAGAAACTTAAGGTGTGGTGTTGATGAGGTCGGCGTTGTTCAATGGCATAGGAGGAAGGCGGGGAGAAGTCGAGGCAAGGTTCTAATCTAAGATGAGGAGATTTAATGGCGAGCTCAAGTTCTCATAAGTCGAAAAGCAGAAGTAAGGGAGATAGGCTAGGGGTTCATGGTTATATGAGTATGAATCTACAAAATTAGGCAACTTTGTTGCCGAGATTTTTGAAGGTTGGGATCGGTACCGATCCCTGATCAGGGATCGATACCGAACCTATAACCTTATTTTAAAAAATAATGAAATATATATATATATATATATATATATGTATGTGTATGTATGTGTATCCGTGCATGCATATGTGTGAACGTATACAAGTATATGAATATGCGCCAATATAAAGCATGATGGTCAACCTACATATGTGTGCATGTACATACACGACACTTGACAACAAGAATCAGAAGGCAACAAGTTTAAACCTGTGGAATCCAAGGAGGAAGTCTGTTGAAAGATTTTGAATTTGAAGTGATAAACTACATGAGCACACTCTAATTTTATAATGACGGATATCAATAGGCATGAGTCAAACAAAACGTTGCAACGAATGGTCAAAGATGCAACGCTTCACTAAAGTAGTTCGAGGGAAAGGTGACAACCGTTTGAAGTATGAATTGAAACCTTATTTAGGAATCCTAACTTGTATCATTTCAAAGCACATCATGTTGGAAACAAGTTTTACTTTAGGGGGCAAGTGTTATCCAGCCTTGTAACCAGGCCATATTCAGATGAATCTGATTAGTCGAACTTAAAGGTCGTCGAGGCAGAGAGTCAAGAGTGTTAACTATAAAATTTAGATGCCATGCACAACCAAGAGAACAAGCCTAAAGAATAGCAATTAATTCCTAAAAGAAGGCCAATACCCCCAACACCTATAAACGACAAATCCAGAAGCCATCCATAGAAGAAATTATGGATCGGTGTCAATCCTTGAAAGTTCTCCAAATCCCATGTCCTTCCATGCACTATCAACCTGTGATGCTCACAACCCTTCTCAAGCATGGTTGGATTGTTTACAAGCAGTTAACATCAAGGACCAAGTACACTTGAAACCAAGAATTGCATTCTAACACCGAGCCAAGAAAATCATCCAAAACCAAGATTCTATCAAAGCAACCAAGTTGGAAAAGGCGAAAGCACAAACAAGACGCACCTACTTAAGACCACGGAGGAGATCCATGAAGCATTCTTATGGATCATTATCGATCCCTAATCATGGATCGGTACCAATCCTTAGAAATGACTGATATAGATATGATCTTCCAAACATTTCTCTTCATGGACATGGGATACATGGGTGTGAACGTGGTAGAGATGATTTAAACGACCTTCAACTATAAGTAGAAGGGTAGGGATCTTTTTCAGTTGTTTACGAGTTTACATATATCTCTTGTAGTTTCAGGGATCATCACCGATCCACAAGAACAACATTTGTAAACAGCAACCAAAATCAGCAGTAAAATTAAGTGGACATAGGAAACACTCAGCCAAACCACTATAAAGTTTGTGTGTCTTGTTTTTACTCATTTTAATTAACTTTCTTCACTTATTTCTCCACTTTCATTCTCTGAGTGTTTGTGCCATTTTTTTGGTATAGACAAAGGCGTGTCGACTTTGGGGTTTAAGCACTGGAGCTTCTAGCCATAGGACACCACTGAGAGATTTGGACTTAGTGAAAATTTGTTAAGTGTTGGTATCGAGTAATTTTGGAGTGGTAGTATTGTAACTTCAAGACTTAGGCTGTATTACTTCAGGATGGTGAAGGTTTGACTTCGAAGTAAGAGATAATGACGAGGGGTCTACTCCTAAAAGGTTTGTCACCGCTAGTTTATAGACATTGAGATCTGGCTTCTGGCTAGGCCATTGAAGAGTTCGGGCTACATAGGACTTTGCTACGGGGAAATAGTGAGGTGTTGAGAGGATTTGAGTTGTTGGAACTTAGCTAATATTTGGCTAAGTGAATAGGTTGGTGATGACCTGATTATGGCCGGTGACGGCCATATGATGAGTGGAGTAAATCAAGGAAAAAGCTTCGGGGTTCATGCTGTGTTTATTCGTTTATTAGTCACTTCGTATTGACATTACGACTTTACAACTAACGATTTTTGATGGTGAAGCAATGGTGCAAGGCTACGATGAGATGACTCGATGAATAGTGATAGACGTCCAGGGATGTTTCAAATTTTGACGTATTGATGGGTGAATCATCTTGGTTGAGTACTTTGGGTGAGAAGTGTATGAACCGTCTTAGTTGAGTACTTCGGGTGAAAAGTGGGCTTGGTGATAGCCTGAGGGGGCACGTTCGACGGGTGAAGCGATGTGGTAAGACATGGTGTGTTTTGGTATTGATTCGTATGTAGAAGAGACAGCTGATAACTTTGAAATTGATGCATGTTTCATGGGGCAAGCGTATGTAAGGACGCTCACTTATGTACCCTGGGCCTTAGTGATGGTTTAGCCTGGCATAGTGATGGCAGTACCTTGGTGATGGAATATGAATGAACACCGAATCGCGACATGGTGTGCTGCCGACCATGGTGATGGTCATAAGAGTTATCAGAGATTAAGAGGCATCTTGGAAGCGATGTGAGACCTTGGTAGTGGTTGAGTGATATGAGACCTCGATGATGGTAGGAGCGAAGTGAGACCTTGGTGATGGTTGTCATTGCATATTTTCTATGTGCTTGCTATGGTTGTTATGATTGGTGTGACTGTCGTGTGTCTATTATGGATGTCTCGTGATGTGAGTATGCTATTTTTGGTACCCCGACACCCATATTATACTTAGTGCAGTATGCCCATACGACGACGACGACGATAATATAGTATATATGATGTTATGCGCTAACTTGTTAGATGCAGAGACAGGGTGATTCTCCATAATTAGCGCCTCTGTTTTATTATATCGACATTTATATTATCTTGAGGTTATTTATTGCTCATACAACACTCTTGTCGAACTCTTTATCTCAGGTACTCTTAAATGTGTAAACTAGATAGCAGATCTGAGATAGTGCATATAGTTGTTTAATAGACAAGCAGGAGGTTGGTGCTTATCCATATAATACTTTGAGGCTTATTACTATCTCCGTTATGCGGCACTATAGAGATTTATCGGTGCTTGTTTATTATAGAGACAGGTGTTTTGAGTTTATTTATTGGTTGTACAAAAATCTATTACTGTTTTGTACAGCTTTATTGAACTCATGCTCTGATCTATGATTATTCATGTAGTTATATTTCTGTCACGCCTGTTTTATATCTATTTGATTACTATATTTTATCCTTGCGTTGTAAGATATACGATAGGCAATCTATTGGAGTTTAATCGTTTTTACCCTTGATAATCGTCCTACATCGGCCAATACCGCTATAGTGCACTATACAGGTATATTGAGTAGCAGAGGTGTAGGGCGCTCATCACAGGCTACTTTTTTTTGATATATTATGTTTGTTTATACCATATGCTAGGTTAAACTGTGGTCTATGTATTGATAATTTTAAGATGAGGTAGTTATCCAATATTGACTTTTAGTGGGATGTACACAATAGAAATTAGTGGGATGTTAAAGGACATGTTTGATTTATTCATAATGAAATGATGTAGCTTCCTAAGTGAAGGAAGGCTAGATATTCGGATTAACTAAGAGATGTGAAGATGTTCGTTGAAGATAAGTAATAGTGATTGGAGAATTTGGTGACTAAAGAACTAATGGGTATCCATGAGGAGGGTGCGAGGTTCATTATACATTAACCAAAACAAGGAGTTTTAGAATATGTGTTTCAAAATCTATTTTTATACAAACTATTACTAGCTTCCATAATATTTTAAAAAAAGAGTTACCATTTTGAAGAAATTTTTTTAAACCAACGTTTTCTCAAAAATTATTTTAAATTGATTTGAAATGACAAAAATATTTTGGAATTTTTTTTTAAAATGGTGGTGATTTTTTTAGGGAGAAAAAGATTTCAATTTAAAGGAAGATGGAAGCTTTGATTTGAAAATAAACATGTTTTGGTAATGTTTTGCTTTGAATATGTGTTGGAACTCTCCTTGCTAGCGGATCTCTCTTTGGTACTATTGTTGAGTAATCTCTATCATCGAATGAATCATTGTAAGAGGATTTTGGAATTGGATTTTTCGATATGATTTTAAGGTTGGAACAAGATGTGCTAAGGGATTATTGATAACTCAGATGTTTTAATGTGTGCTCATAAAAAAAGGGTTAGTGAGGATGCTCACTTCAGTCATACGACGTGACTCTAATTCTTACGAGTGTGATCTGCCCTGGACTCGTACGACTCGAGTCTAGTATCCTGACCTTATGAAGTGGCACGGGTTCAAGCATAAGGGAAACCAAAATGTTGAGTAGTCTCTAGTCATACATCATGGTCATACGAGTTATCATATATCTCAATGTACAATACTCTTATGATGTTGAGTATTCACTGACCTTATAATGATGATCATTTGTAGGAGACCTAATGATATAGGTCCGAGAATCCAAGATAAATGCAATTGTAGTATAAGTTGTTGGCCATATTATTTTGATGATGTAGCCATGACAACATACTAGTTTGAGGATGTAGCTATGAGTGGACAGATGTATTATTTTGAAAGGTGTAAAATGAGATGGTACACCGATTATTTTTAGGATGAGACTATTAAAAAAATTAATCGACACTACATCATATGGACAATTTTACAATATCACATTGCGGTAAATTCCCAATGGCCTAGGCCGTTGCAAAATGATTAGCAATGACTATTAGCCTTTATAATTTTGCAACCACGTGAGCCATGGCAAACCTTTATGGTTTTTACTTGAAAAATTGAGACCCGTGAAGCACACACTCATACCGAGAATAATATGATCCCAAACGATAAGAGCATTCCCACAAAGTAAATTGGTGGAGAAATGAGATCGATCCCCACTGCTGATCCTCCCAACAGTGAGAATTCGAGCATGGGGAGAAACGGAAAGTGGGGACTGTCCTCATTTTTTTTTAATTGGCGATCCCTAAACGACGTCTAAAAACCGTTTAAGCCCTAAACGGTTTTCAGAAAACCGTTTAAACAAATAGAATTTAGGAGGTCACTGTAAAAACCCTATCTGATTGTATTTTTTTTTTTTCGTTTAGACACCAAACCTTTTGGTGGCAACTGTTTTAATAAAAAATAAAAAATAAAAACGGCTCCCCCGAATTTCCTCTAGCCGCCGGGAATGCTCTAATGCACCCTTGTCCAAAATTGAATCCCTACTTCCACCAAAAAAAGAAACCAACTCGCAGCTTCCGGCCGCCTCCTAAGTTCCCCAAAATCCATATGAAATCCCAAAATCTGCCTTCTACCGCGGGTCGAGTAGCCAATTTCACAGTCATCTAATCCTCGATTCGTTCCAAATCACACATCCAAACTCAAGGTAATTATTGTTAATTATGTTTGTAATAAGGATTTATTTTGAGTGGTCTATTTTGATCAGTACTATTGTGGATCGCTAATTTTTTCTGAAAACAGGAAAGCCAAAGACCATTTTATTTTGATCAAGAGTGGGATACTTGTGTTTCGGTCCCTCTTATCGGTGCATTTTTGTAGTTTTGATGCAGAGTTTTGTTCTCAGACTATTGGATAACTTTTTTATATTTGAACAATGCAGAGTACAAACTGTTGATTGTTAGTTCATAGTTGATATATATCATATTGACTCTCGTTTTAAGATATTATGAAACCGGAGCAGTTTTATTGTACCAATAACTATATTTATTATTCCAGGTTTAGGGTTACAGCTGCAGTGGTTAATACGTGACATTGGCAAGAAAAGAATACTCTGTATGAAATTTTCTCTATTCAAAATAGGTGTGTTGCTGCTTAAACCTACATTTTTCTACCTCATTGGAAAATAAATATGTACTGTAAGGTATATGTGTTGTGATTTGTAATAACAGATAGTGGAGGCAAATGTGAAATAACAGCTTAAAATAAAATCGTACCTCTCTCTCTGTTGGAAGTCATTTTTCTACTATGGTATGATGATGCTTAAATTTATCCTTCTGCTAATTATAAAAAAAGGATAAAATTCTTATAATGTTACACAGATAAAGAGGCAAGTTAAAGCAAATGCTTAATATTGCATTCATTAACTTACTTTTACTGTTCAGAACAACTAAGTTTTCAAAGTTTTATTCATGCGCTGCATAATGTACATGTATTAACATTTTGTCAAAAAATTTGGTTTTTGATATCATGGCTTTATCATAATGCAATTTGTTTCAGTGTTCAATGAATGGCACGTGAAAGTTGTTTTTCAATGTAATGTGTATTTTATTAGTACCAACTCTTTCTTCTTGTTTTTATGCATGAATTCTGCATCTGCTTATAATGTTGTGTCATGCTATCTTGGGTTCTTCTCATATTTTGCGCATGCCAGTTATTCATTTTACGTTTTTATGTTTGATTATGTAGTTTCTGCCTGATGCATAATTGATGAACCCGAAGCTTTTTAAATATTGGTAGCATTCAGTACTTTTATCTTTCATGAATTTTGAAAACGTAAATGGTTATTGCTCTCGGCTAAAACACTAAACATGTAACCTAAACTATTATGTCACAGTTAAATAAACATGTACTTGACTATCTTTATGGTTATTTAAGCATCTGATGCAGGGATTTGAATGTATGTTATGCAAATTAACTATTTTCTCTTATGATCGATTTACATATCCGATGCTGTGTAATGTTGTTAAAGTTTGAGTTATGTATTTGTGTATGTGATAGTATAGTATGATGAGGTGGTAGAAAAATAATTGATGACGCGATATAGCAGGGCAATATGTCGTTTAGCATAAACAAACAGTATAGGAAAGAATCTAATCGAAGAACTGCATGATATGTGAAAGGAGTGCGGAAGTTTATTGAATTTATTGTTGAAAATGGTGGTAATAAGGAAATCTATTCGTTCTTGCACACAGTGCAAAAATATGGAAATTAAGATTAAATTAGATGACATTCATTATCATCTGCCTAGATGAGAAATTGTCCAATAATATACCGTATGGCATTCTCATGCGGAAGAGTCGACGGAGAAGTAAAAACAACCAGTTAGTCATGCCTTAAGTACAGATGAGTTTGAACATCCTAGGATGGAAGGTCTAGTAAATGATGTTGATAGATTTCATCATTTTCAACCTACAAGTCCGTTGCCTGATAATATTGGGGAATCGTCTACTGTTGATGTCGATTGGCAGGCCAATCAAAATAAGAAGTATAAATTACTTTTTGATAGTGCAAAAGAGCTATTGTATCCATCATGTCCAAACGATAACAAAATTGTTTGCCATTGTGAAACCAAATAGCTTGAACACCCAATACGACTTTTCAGACAATGTCGTGACTACACTCCTCGAATTTATAAAGGAGTTACTCTCTATAGGGAATACACTACCAAAAAAGTACCCTAACATGAAAAAATGAATAAACAAGTTCGGATGAATTACAAAACTTATGATGCATGCATTAATGATTGTATTTTATACTGGAAAGATGATGTAAGCAGAGTTTCTTATACAGTTTGCAAGACAATATCAACGAAGAGAAAAGAGCCATCAAAGTACCTCAAAAGACGTTGAGACATTTCCCTTTAATTTCTAAATTGAAGAGACTTTATACTATAATATGGATATTAGATGCGATGACTTGGCATGGTCGCGTCAAGTCTAGTCCAACTACAATGCGTCATTCATGTGAAACTTCTCAACGGTGAACTGTAGATTCTTTTGACCAAACATTTGTTGTTGAGCTATGAAATATCATGCTTGGAATGGCAAACTACCTATTTTCGATTTTCCTGTTCGAGATTTTGGACCATCAACTGTTGACTTTCTTCTATCGACTTTCAATTTTTGACTATTCGAGATTTTCCACTTTAGGCTATCAATTTTCAAAGTTTATTGAATTTTTTGTTTTCCTATTTGGTATTAGGTTTTCAAAGTCTGATGAATTTTATTTGTCTCAATTTGAATTTTGGATTTTCCAAAGAAGAGGTATATAGGTTGGAACTTTAGATTTTCAACAAAGCGTCTCAGTATGCCTACTTTACAGTACATCCATCAATCACAGGTAATTTTTTTAAACATGGGTTGATTCCATGTATGTGTAGTTGAAATGGTTATTGAATTGTTATTAAGTGTTGAATTAAGTACCTTGAGTCTTGGATGCCATATTACTTTGTGATCAGAAAATTGAAATCGAGTGGTATGAATTTTCTCTTACTATAGAGTTTTGATAATTACAAACAGGAATAACTAATAAGCAGTCTATTTATTAATTATTGGTTTTATGAGTGATATAATACCCTATTTCTCCCGCCTCTTCTTCATTTATAAGAAATAAAGAAAATTCATTTATGAGTGACAAAAGATTTGTTTGTAGAAGTAGGCACCATAAACATGGGATACATATGATCCTACTTGTTCTCATAGACATTTTTATTTTGAGAAAAATGCGTGATCCTCTAAAATAGAGGAGAGCACTCATGTAAATATGTATATATCACATAAGACAATGTGCTGCCACCATGTCTGGCAGCTAGCTAATCAAAGTACAAATAACAAAGAAAATGACTCAGGTACCTCTAGAATGAGCTTCGGCAAGGCCACCGCCCATTACACCCTAATACCGAGCTCCGGCAAGGCCACCACCCGGTATTGAGGTGTTAGAAGTACCTAAAAAACTTTGGAATATCTCAGAGCCAATGATACTAGAAGCCAGCTCCAACTGAGAAGGAAACGTCACGCTGTAGACTCAAAAGTAAAGAAAATGCAAATGATCTAGAATGGAAATCCTCACTCTGTAGACTCGATATAGCTAGTGGGGGCGCCTCGCTGAAAAGTGAATCCATCAGAAAGAAGAACGCCTCAATGAAGATGTAGTAGAACTAAGAAGAACTCCAGCAATCCTGCCATCAGCAATCCAGTGAACCTGCAAAAAGAATCTAATACCATTTCTGGTCCAAACCTATATTTGAAAAGGAACTAAAGAAAATAATAAGAATAATACACATATATGTATATAAATATAATTTATATACATATATATTCTCTGTTAGATTTTCCTGTTCTTTTATTCAAAGTTGTTGCTAGCTCTAAATCTACATATATAAACACTTTAAAGCTTGACATTAATCGCCCATGTTAAGTAGCTACCATTCATGTTTTTTTTGTATTTAATAAGATTTTATGTTGTTAGTGTGAAATAAGACTTAGTCTAGTATATTTATACAAAGATATACCTCTAGTTCTTGCGACTGCTTTAAAAATTCCATCCGCGAATCTAACTCTTTTGGTTTTATTTGCATTAGCGTTGTCTAGGCGTGCGCTTAGGCTCAAAAAAGGCTCAAGTGCATGTTGTATGTCTTTTTGCAGTTTGAATGTGCCTTTTTTCAGTTTGAGGCGCCTTTTTACAAAATTCAAAATTTTGATTTGCAAAATAGTTAAATAAAAATTTCAAATGGTTGAATGAATTATAAAATGTGGTTTAAAATTTAGTTTGTAGTTAGTAAAATAGTAGATCAAACTTGTATAAAAGGTACGCAAAAAGATTCAAGGCTCAAAAAAGCCCAAGGTTCAAGGCTTGTGCTTTTTTGTGTCTTAGCGCCTTACCTACTTTGATTTGCATTGCATCAACTAAAAATGCATACAAAGATTCTTTTGCATTAATATCAACTTAATACCAATACTGAAAAGATTGGTAGTTAAAATGAAACCACAAAGATACGCAGTAAGCCTGACAGTTATTACTAACATTATCGATCGTTTGTTTTTTATCCTCATTGTCTTCTTCTGTTCTGGCATTTCATCCATCACCCTCTCTCCCTTTTTTCTCTATATACTTTCTGTATTTTCGAAGCTTCATTTTTATTTGTTATCGACCTGGACTTCCGTCAGGTACTTTTTTATGTCGATAAAGTGTTAATTTTGTTAATGGAGCGATGGTAGTTTTATTTTCTAGTTAATTTTGACAAACCATGGCATTTGCTGTGGCTAATCATCAATCCAGTCAAGTTTTGTGCTTTCTTACTATATTAGTCTATGATTTTTTTTATAAATATGATTCATGATGTAGTTTGAATTTATGACGTATCCAAAAAATGATAACATAAGCTATTAGGGTTTTCTTGCTTTCTTAGAAAAGATTGGACATGCAAACACTTGAATTAAAGAGGGTGAAGAGAAAAAAATGTATGACATGGTTGGTAAGTAAGTAAGACAAAAATTATGGGTACTGGTATATTATTCAACTATGGGAGCATTCAATATTGGTATACCTTCCTACCGCATGTTTTGAAAGAGATGATAACTTTTCTTCTTAACCTGCCTATAGTTTCAAAAGTTATGATAAATATCCAGCCCTTAATATAATTATGTTAAAACAAAAAGTATGTGGTTCATTTGTCGCGATTATGATTTTGTATGTGTGCATTATCAATTCCTCTTTAGGATAGCAATTCATTTAGCTGTTTGTTTTTTAGTGTAATTTATCTTAATTATGTGCTCCTTTTATTGTTTTTCTTGTCGACATATTTCATAACCTCAACTATATTAAATATCTATGCATATTGGCTTAACTTAAACTTACTAGGATAATAAGATGGAAAAGTAACATCAAACCTCTTTAAAAGCAATGTCATATTGCTTCTTAAAGCTAGGAAAATTTAAACGACCAAATCTTATGCAATGTGCACATCAGGTATTACACTTGTTTTTGTTTGGAACAATGTTGACTCTTATTCACTATGAGATGCTAACTGAGCGAGGAACCAATGTCAAATGTAGATATAAGTTATTTTATATCCATGAAACCATAGTCTAAGGCGGTAAGTGCTACTTTTGGTTTATTCCCATCGCGAATAAATCTTTGTACATAAATCATTTATCAACTAGAATTCTATTGTTTCAACCATACCCTTTTGTTGTCATATGATTCTTTTAGTAAAATTTTGCAGTCCCAAGAAGTTGCCAAGGCATTTGGAGCTGTATGCACACCGGAGTTTTTACTTTTCAAAAAGGTTAGAAATCTAAATTTAAACCACTTCCATTTAACTTATTGTGTATATATTTAACATACTGGAATAGGATGGAAGAAGACCATTTGAACTATCATGGGCAGTTCGATGACTCTAGACTATGTAGTTATACACATGGAACTGGAAAGTTACACATCTAAAGCAAAATTTGAAAATTTCATATACTGTGTTTCTCATCTTAAAGTGATGTTACATTGTTAGGTGCTTGAGTCTTGCAATAGATCGTGTACTTAGTGGCCAAGAGCCTCCACAACCTCAAAAACCCAGGTGCTGTTTTTTTAATACCTGTTATTTTAACTTCAAACTATCACGGTGCAATTCTAAAACGAAATAAATTTTCTATTGCATCTATTTAATTTTGTTTTTTATCTTATTATTTTTGTCTTAAGCGTCGGATGTAGCATAAAGTGGCACCTATGAACAAACTTCATGAGTAAGTTATGATGTTACTAGCTGAGCATGCTTACATTTACAGTCACGGCTAGGTGTAAATTTGAATTTTACACAAGCTTATCAAAAAGTATTATAACTTTTGATAATTTTGTTATGGTTCTGATGCATCGGTATTCAAGCCCATATATATGTTCAAGAGGCCTAATATATTTCAAATAAACAAATAGTTACTTTCTTAAATTATGCCATTAATGTGACTGATTTTTTATTTTATTTTTAACTTGGCTATTATACATAGCTAGGGATTAAACCTAAAACTTTCATCGCACTTACCACTCTTACTTAGGGTCAGTGGCGTAGCCAGGATTGAAAGCTGGCGGAGGCACAATTAAAAAAGGCAAGGGTTCGGAGATGACAGTCGACGAATTTTTTTTTAACTATCACTTGATTAGTTATGTGTCAGAGTGTTTTGATCTAATGTGAATTTCACATATGTTATGTTATAAAATAAATATAGATGATCTACCCATGTAAATATAAGTGCAAATTACATGTCAATCACTAAAGCAGCCTAAGTCTCTGTTTATGATTCCGGTTTCTGTCGTTCAGATTGAACCTAAGTTAGGTAAATAGATGTATTGATAGATAAACATGGAATTCATCCTGAGTTGCATGGAGTAATGTATAAACAGAGAAGGGCTCCAATACATTGCTTTTATGTTCGTTTCCATTCAAGCATTTCATCAGACAACTTACCTCCAATAGCACAAGCTTTGAACTGCACTTCATTTTAGAAAATTGGGGGAAAAAGTATAAATGATTATAACTATAAAATTGTACCGATAATAATTGCATTGGCAACTTCAAATATAATGCACAAATTATAACGTATGTGCATCTTTGATTAATAGTCTGTGATGCAATTCCAAAATATGAAACCCACATCATTTATAAAACTTTTTAGAAATTTGAGGGAACCGTTTTTTTTTCTCTCCAGATACTGGGGTAGGCACGTGCCTACCCCATATGCAAGGGGGCTCCGCTCTGCTTATGGTCATTGTTTGCGATGCATTTGAATTTTACCAAATTAACATCATCAACCATGATGACTATAATCTAAGTAAAAAGAATAATAACCCTTGAAAGCAAATTATCATGTCAAGCAAATATAATATACCTACTAAAATTGAAGATATGCCTTTAAAATGACAACAACCAGGGATATGCCTTTAAAATGAGATCATAAATTATGTCATTAATTGACAACACTACTTTCTTCGATTAAATTGTCTAAAGACTCTTTTTCTCTTAATTTTGTGCTTTGATAATCTCACATTAGCATGTTGTATTGTATTTTCTATTTAAAATACCATGTGAAATGTGTGATTATGCTACAATATTGAACAATGAAGTTAAATGATTGATGCGGGTAATGTGAGTCTTAAACATGGATCCGAGTTACCCGTGATACCTCGTGACAGAGTCGGGGCATCTGCTGCATCAAAATACCGAGATTGTTATTTGGCAGAGTTTCATATTCGGTATTTGTAGACTTTAACTATAAACTATGTCTTGTCTTTTGTTATTTAAATTTGATATTAGTATGGAATTGGTAAACTATGTATTGAATTTAGTAACTAAATTATGTATTGAACTTCTCTTCTGTTAATTGATACTTTATTTTGTTATCATGATTATGGATGTTGTTTATTGATATTGATTGGGTTATAATTTGCTAAATTTAGATAATATTATTTTTGAATTCGTATTAAATATAGTCTGCATTATAATCATGCATACCATATTAATTATTGCTGCGGTTGTCAATGTTAGAAAGTAGAAATTAACAATGCCTATAACCGTTGAGAAAAATATATTCCGGCGCTTACAAGCGTTAGGAAAACATATCTTCCAACGCTTATAAGCGTTGGTTGTTAGAATTTAGTAATGGATATAAGTCTGACAAATAAATGCCCACGTCCCTATAGCAACACCTATAAGTGTTACTGAAATTGCTTGCAGCAGTTATATTCATTAGGAATCCTCTGTTATGGGTGTTTGTTAAGAAGACACTTGTTCTTATTATTATCCTGAAAGTAAGAAGATGGGTTACATGTGACATCGAATATTTCTTCCTGCCAAACATAGGTTTCGAAACTATAAGGAAAGTTTTAATAACAAACAAGAACATCGTCATCCTCCATGGACATTGACTAGTTATTATGTTGAGGATAAGGTAGCGAATATCAAGATGAAAGTTGGTAAAAACAAATCAAAAATCGGTCAAAAATGAAAAAAGAAAATCGATGAAGAAGAGCTTGACAATATTCCTGCATGGTATAGGAGACCGTCCTCTTTAATTTGCCATATTGAAAAGCAAATTTTGTCTGACATAATGCTGATGTTATGCATACAGAGAAGAATGTTAGGGACCATCTCATTAGCACAACTATAGGTCATAAAGACAAGTCAAAAGATGGCATCAATGCACACATGGATTTGAAAACCGTGTGTATAAAACAAAAATTGTTGGTGATGGAAAACCCTGAAATAAAAATTGTGGGTAATGGAAAACCATGGGGGTATTCTTGAAGAAATTTGAATTCCTGATATTCATAACTGGTTATCTCATTTATCATAAATAATAGGGTCAAATGTTGTAACGACCATATTTTACGTATCGGATGATCGTAAAATATTTATTTTATACATATAAGGTCGAATGACTCTAAGATTTTAGAAAGGGACATTTTCCATATCTACGATTTTCGTCTTGTTTCTTTATGACCATTTTGACCTTGAAAATTTTATATGAACTATAAATTTTGATAAAAGCCAAATTAGAGTCTCAAACCACTTCCATTGCTTCAGGATGATGGTTTCTCATTCCATAGAATAGTCATAATGGAAAAATGGACTTATCGTTTGAAAGTTATTACAGGTTTAAGTTTTGGTTGTTGCTGGCCAGTTTTAATGGGCAATTAACTAAGCCCGTGCTTAGGCCCACTAACCCACTTCAAAATTTAAGCTAATAGGAGTCTATAGGAACTGACCTAAGTCATTTCCTTCTTTCTCCAAAACAGATCTAAACCTCCGTTAGCCCTAATTTCATCAAAACTCACACCTTTTCCTTACTAATATTAACCAAATCATTGAATGAAGAGGGGATTATACAATAGAAGCCAGAGATTATCATTTTTACTGATTTGGATTCTTCTCCTTTGCTGTCTAGTTTTTATTTGAGAAGAAGAATTGGTATTTTAGGTATTTGGTGAGTGGTTCTTAGCCTCTGACTCTACTATGCATGCTTATATAGCTAAAATGATATTTTTGATGTGATTTTGATCTTAAAATGATTTCTAACCCTAATCACACTTTTATACATGTTCATAAACAAATTTTGAAAGGTTTAAATGCTTTCTAGAATGGTTTTGCAATCCTTTGTATTTCATATGCATAAACTTGTGTAAAAGTTAGATTTAGGTTCTGATTTGCTTGATTCTCATATTCTCATATGTTGTATGGATGAATGAATGCATCTACATGATTATATATGATTGTATGTTGTGTTTTGATGTTGTTTGTTAGTGTTTTGGATGTTAGGTAGATAGGTTGAGAGATTGGGCAAACGGAGGAAAATTTGGTTGGAATTGGATAAAACTCGGGAGGCTAAACCTGGAGCGTAGGAGGAGCTCGTAGTTTAAATCACAAGCTCCAATTTGCTAAGTATAGAAGTTGATACCGACATCAGAGGTAGGTCCCGACATCCGTGGCTTAGTCCATGTTTAGACCAACCTAAGTTTTATTGTGGACTTTTGTTATGGACAATTACGGTTGCACTGATGAGGTACATGATATGACTTACGGACAGAGTTAACCTATGATTTGGATTCTTTTACCCTTTTGTTGGTGGAATGTTTCTTTTACATGTAATAGTTTTGGTTGCAAGATTAAGGAAATATATGCGTCACTATAGCATGTGTGCTGAAATCATTACCGTGAATGAACTATAGTGTGCCATGACTAATTGTGTTATGCGATTGTCGTATGCTACTTTATAAGTAAATGATTGATGATTGGTATACTTCCTCATGTTTTGCAATTAAATCCACAATGCTGCTTTGTTGACTTGATCAAGGGTTGAATTGCGAGGGCGTAATTCTTTTAAAAGGGAAGAACATAACGATTTAAAATTTTGACACACTTAATGTTAAACTAATTAAAAAGTGGTTTTTTTAGTTAAAAGGTGAATTTGGTGTCGTATTTCTAACCTTGCATAGGTCTTTTCGGGCTGATCAGTTTCGATAATTAATTTCTTAAATTGTTTTTATGGTTGAGAGATAAGGTTTTACAAGTTAGAAATGACATACACAACTGTTTCAGGCCAAACTAGGTACATAACCCATTGCCCAGTCAAACGATGATAAAAAGGATACGATGAATATTTAGTCAGCATTGGGATTAACACATACGTGTTATATATTGATGGGTTAGTATGGTGATGATACCATGTTATTTGAGTATGTGTGCTTATTCTGTTAAGCTATGTTGATAATTGATTTATATATCCATTTGTTTGTGCATGCATGTTTGAACCAACTTAAGTGTTGTTATGGACAATTACGGTTGGACTGATGAGGTACATGATATGACGTACAGACAAAGTTAACCTATGATTTAGATTCTTTTACCCTTTTGTTGGTGGAATGTTTCTTTTACATGTTATAGTTTGGGTTGCATGATTAAGGAAATATATGTGTTACTATAGTATGTGTGCTGAAATCATTACTGTGAATGAATTATAGTGTACCATGACTAATTGTGCTATGCGATTGTCGTATGCTACTTTTATAAGTAGATGATTAATGATTGGTATACTTCCTCATGTTTTGCAGTTAAATCCACAATGCTGCTTTGTTGACTTGATCAAGGGTTGTATTTTGGGAATTTCGAGGGCGCAATTCTTTTAAAAGGGAAGAACATAACGGTTTGAAAATTTGACACAGTTAATGTTAAACTAATTAAAAAGTGGATTTTTAAGTAAAAGGTGAATTTGGTGTAACTATTGCATAGGACTTTTCGGGCTGATCAGTTTCGATAATTAATTTCTTTTTTTGTATTTATGGTTTGAGAGATAAGGTTTTACAAGTTAGAAATGGCATACACAACTATTTCAGGCCAAACTAGGTACATAACCTATTTCCCAGTCAAACGACTGTAAAAAGGATATGATGAATATCTAGTCAGCATTAGGATTAACACATACGTGTTATTTATTGATGGGTTAGTATGTTGATGATACCATGTTATTTGAGTATGTGTGCTTATTATGTTGAGCTATGTTGATAATTGATTTATATATCTATTTGTTTGTGCATGCATGTTTGGACCAACCTAAGTTTTGCTATGGACAATTACGGTTAGACTGACAAGGTGCATGCTGTGAGTTATGGACAGAGTTAACCTATGATTAGATTCTTTTACCCTTTCGTTAGTGGAATGTTTCTTTTACATGTTATAGTTTGGGTTGCATGATTAAGGAAATATAAGTGTTACTATAGTATGTGTGCTGAAATCATTACCGTGAATAATTATAGTATGCCATGACTAATTTTGCAATGCGATTGTCGTATGCTACTTTATAAGTAGATGATTAATGATTGGTATACTACCTCATGTTTTGTAATTAAATCCACAATGCTGCTTTGTTGACTTGATCAAGGGTTGTATTTGGGAATTGCGAGGGCATAATTCTTTTAAAAGGAAAGAACATAACGATTTGAAAATTTGACATAGTTAATGTTAAACTAATTAAAAAGTGGATTTTTAATTAAAAGGTGAATTTGGTGTCGTATTTCTAACTATTGCATATGTCTTTCGGGCTGATAAGTTTTAATAATTAATTTCTTAAATTGTATTTATGTTTTGAGAGATAGGGTTTTACAAGTTATAAATGACATACACAACTGTTTCAGGCTAAACTAGGTATATAACCCATTGCCCAGTCAAACGACTATAAAAAGGAGGTTGTGGAACCTTAGTCATCGCCTCTTTTCTCATTTTTCAAGCCTAATCCCAAAATTCTCTAATCTCCCACTAATGGCAGATTAACATATTAATTAAAAGTCATTAAGAATTCAGAATATCTGAACTCGGCCTTATAATATATGGATTCAAAACTCTCAATAAGTAAGTGTTCATTTTGGAGATGATGTTTGAGGTGGTCAAAATTTGACGCAACTATTCTCGACCGTCCATTTTATGTTTTCTCAACCAATGGTGGAATGGCGACAATCAAATGATCGAAAGCATAATCATGTAAAGGAAGTCATAGTGAGTCGATCAATATAGTTAGATCGATAAATAGAAGATTGGATTGGCCAGATTTTTCAAAAGTGGGCAAATTTTTGTTGTTAACTATGGAAAATAGTGGCATTAAGGTGGTCACGGTGGTCAAGGTTGAGGTGTTTGGAGGTCGGTGTAACGACCCTGAATTTTTGACATTGGAAATCAGGATATTTTATTGATTTTAGATATCTGGAAGTCAGTTTATTTTGAAATTCGAATATCAGAATGAAGTTGACAATTTAATTTTTGGATTTAATTATTGAAAGTTGGGTAAAATATTGAATCTTCAATTTTAAGCTGATTAAAAATATTTTCAAGGCTTGGAAAATTTACTTTGATAATACTGAAGGTAATGGGACTTTCAGAATTGAATTTGAAACTGTTTTGTTCAGTTTCGAATTTTATTGTTTAAATTGAATTTAAAAATAGCCTTCCGAGGCACAGTCTCGGAATTCGACGGAACTAGTTCCATTGGATCCGTAATATTGTATTATTATCGGATTTCAATTTTTGTAGTGATTGGAGTTGTTGTGTGAGCGTGCGATATATAAACGTTCTGAAATTAAATCGAAAATTTAATGTAATAACTGGTCCAAAAAGCTATTTTCCCCATACGATCAAATTTAGAGTCGAAACCTTTTCCATTGTGGTCGGAATAGGCATATAACATTATAAATGCCTAGCGACACATCTCGCTAGGAGGTCGAAAATTTAAGCTACAGATTCGAGACAATTTGAAATCAATTTAAATTTTATTTGCTTATTCTTATTCCGACAATACGTACAACCGGCCACCACTTTGTCTCCTTCGTACCTTTCCTTTTCTTTTCCCTGCTTCTCAAATCATACAGTTCGAACAGAAAGAAAAAAAACCATGGCCGAGATTTTCACTCTAATTTAAAATTTTAAAAAGGGGGCTCATATAAAAAAAAAGTGGTGAACTACAGTAGTTTCGAATCATAATCGATCGAACGAAGAAAATTTATAATGGCCGAAACCTATCCTCCCCTCTTTCATCTCAAATTCAAATCGAACTGTAAGCTCAGAACCAATTGAAATCAAATTTGCCCATTCTCGGTTCGAATTCATCCTAAGGCCTAGTGTGGCATTCACGAATCAAATCATGCTTCTGCTTGTTCGTTCGTCGAAGTCGTGGAAGCACTGTAGGGATGGGGGCGAGGCGACGCACTCATGTGGGGGTTTGAGTGGTCTGGAAGGTCTGATAACAATTGTGGTTTCGCGATTCAAAGTGGAACTCGAGTATGGAGTGTCGCATGGTCTCTAGGAAGATTTTGAAGCTGCGGTGGCGACGCGCGTGCTCGACGGCGAGGCAAGGTCGGCGATCTGAGCAGGCTCGATCGAGTGGGGGTCGAGTTCGGCAGCGTAGCGTTTGCGACTTCACCTGAGGGTTTCGACTGTAAGTATAAAATTTGTTTCTTTGATTTAATTTAATACAGATCAAAAAAAAATATTGAAGAGTTTTAAATTTATATAAATTATCGTTTTGATATATATATATATATTTTCAAGTGAGAAAGAAACAAATATACTTATTTAATTGCTAATTTAAAATTATTTTTGATGCTAAAAGATTTTTAAAAGGGAATTCGATTTAATTAAATAAATTGGTAAGAGAAAATTTGTTTAATAGAATAATTTGGCTAATTTAATTTATCTAATAGGAAATTAACTATTAGATTAGTTCAAATTAAAAGTGTTAATTAATTTAATCTATTAAAAAGAAATTGATTATTCGATTATTTTGAATATTAATAAATTGTATAAATATTTATACAAGCTTTAAAATTGTGAAGAAAACAAGCTAGAATTGAAATGGGTTGCATGCAAAAGAAAAGGTGAGATCTTCTCACTCAAATTAAAATTGAATTGCAGTTATTGATTGATTGCCTAATTATGATAGTATATATAGTAGTATATAGCAATATATATATATATATTAGAATATATATATATTGGAGTTGTTGATTTCCCGCATTATATAGCGGATGAGACCCTATGCGCCGCATAATAGCGGATGATATTTTATAAATCCCATATACCGCGATATTCCACCTCGAAGTGGAATTGGTATTTAATTATTGTGCTAACATATGTGGATGCAGGGAAACAGGTTGGAGGGATCCAACTGGATTCCTCAAAATTGTATGAATTTGTTTCATATGTTGTGTGATGATTTATTGATAATCTGTAAATGATTATATTTGTGACTGAAATTGTTGAAGGCTATAATTTAGCCGAATATATTTTTGGTATCGTTGGATACCAGAAATAAATAAAATTGGATTTTTGAAATTAAAGTTGGAAATTTTTAGTAAATTTCTTTTGAAAGAATTGGGTGAATTTAAAAAAAGGAATTTAAAAGCGTAAAGTTGATTTTTGAAATCTTATCGAATTATTTCCAAAATATGGGAAAAGATATTAATAAATGAGTTTTGAATAATATTGTTGAAAAGTTGAAGAATTTATTGAAAGTGGAATTTTAAACCATTTGGAAGAAGAAAGGGATTTATTTAAAAGGTGATAAATTTGTTTGAAATCCAATTGATAATTGATTTGGTATTGGAAAATAAATCTTTGGGGAAATTAATAAGATAATTGATTTGGTGTTTGAATGAAAATGGATTTTGTGTTGAAATAAATTTGGAAATAAATTTGAAAGTTGATTTGGAGTTGAAAGTGAATATTTGAGAAATCGATTTGAAAATCGTATAAAAAGTGAATATTTGGAAATTTAAATTCAAAATAGAATTTATAAAGGAAAGGGAAATTTGTTTTAAAAATAAACACTGATTTATTTTTAAAGTGTGGAAATAAATTTACATATTTGGGATGTAAATTTGAAATGAATCGATAAGGATTTATTTAATTGGTTTAAATGGACCATTTTGAAGTGAAAGTGTATTCTCACTATAAAGCCGAGTATATTTCCAAAGTAGCTTTTAAAATATAAATTAAAGGTTCTAAAGTTGGTTTTTTTTAAAGGAATATTTTGGAGATAAAGTATTTGAAGTCGGCAGATTTCCAGTGAAAATGAATAAATATTTGGAAATATATCCCGTGTAGGGAAATTGATTTGAAATTTATTTTCAAAAGTTGAAAATTGAAAAGTGATTTGAAATTTGTTTTCAAAGTGATGAAGTGTGGAAAAATATATATCTTGTGAAGATATTATGAAATTAAATAATTTGGGAAAATTATTTAAATCTGATGATTGTTGTGAATGTTGTTTGATAGTTAAATAACCGACTATCAATGCTTGCCTTTGAAATGGCACTTGAATTTGTTTTGAAACAAGCGCTCATTATTCGGTTAAGCCGGGAGAGGACTTTGTGTCATATAACCCATTCCGAATAATGATACGGCGTTGTGGATTGCAATTGAAGACCAGTGTTGAAGACCGGGTATTTGCGAGAACGATAGGATAACCTATCGTTGTCTATGCACTGAGTTGCTCCAGTATAGAGATTCCCTATGTGATGGGAAGTCTGATCGGGATTGTGGATACCCGGATTGCAAGGGCTTCTTTAGAAGTGCCTTCGGTTCTGTTCGAACCCGGAACAGACTTGTATGGTTGTATGTCCAACATTACACTTTGAGATATAAAGCTGATTTTTTTCAAATACATTTCTGTTGGTGGCGGAGAATTTATTCTCTTAGCTTAACACCCTTCTCTGAGACGTACGAGCTCAGAGGTTATGTAGTTGAAGGTTATCAGTGATATACTCCCAATTTGGTAGTGTGGCATGCTAAGTGTTGCTGTGTGTTGATGATCATTTGTTGATCATTTGTGATCAAAGCATGGCTTTGTGAAAAAGCGTAGCTTTGTAGACGATACCTCATCGGACCTCACAAACCGGTAACGGTCGAATCAGGAAAGATGCGGCAAGGTTTCAAGGGTAGCTCCCCTAGGGTATGACCATTCCTTCTGGAAAAAGGTGATATTATGGTATGGAGCCCAGATATTTACCTGTGTGGTTGCTCCAATCTCATTTACTATGTGTGATTGTTGCTTTGTGATCGAGGCGCCTCGGATAAAGGTCCCAAAGGACCGGGGGTGGCATATCTTAGGTTTACTACCCGGGAAGGGAGTAACCGGCCTTGTGTTGGCAGAGAGGCAAGTGGTTCTCGGGGCGTCCCGCCAGAGGCGTTCCTACGTGGCATAGGAAGTTCCTTAGCCTGACCATTTGTTGGAAAATCCAAAGAAACAATACGAACCTTGTACGGTTTTAGTTATATAACCTGCTATGAAATGTGGCGGTAACCTGCTATTGAACATAGTAGCTATAGTAGGCATACAATAATGGTTGTAAGTTGGCTAAGATTAATATTATACTTTCGAAATGTTTTCACACTAGACATTAATAATAATATCAAAAGATTTTATTTTGCGTAGTAAGCATGTTTGACTATCATAAGAAGAAATCTCCTCCAATTCTGTGATTGCATTGTGTGTGTGGCGGGAGGTCTTATGGTAGTTTCATTTTCCAAAAAGCATTGCGAATTTCTTTTATTTTCTTTGTGAAAATAACTGTTTTACGATCTCACACCAGTCACCATGACTGACTTGGAGTTTATTGTTCCCTTTCTAAACTCTGGGTGCCTATAATTTTCCATATGGGCAACCTAGAGTTATGTATCAGGATATTCTGGAGCTTGGAGATGAGCTGGATGGCGAGACGTACACTCATACTTGTTTATTTATTCCGCCGTGTATTCTGTATGAGGACAAGTTTATATAACTGTCCATTGTTATATTGAGTTGTATATTGACTCTCATTGTTGTATTGTATAAACTGATATAGTTCTTTGTTTAAAAGACTAGTGATTATCTATTATATATTGTTCCACTGCGAATGTGAGATTCTGATATTGTTTCTATTTCTATTTTTCTGTTCTCCTTTTCTTCTGTCTTCTTCTACCTCTTGTTTTTAACCCTAATGATTCGGTTTTCCGGCATTCGATTGCGCGGCATTTGATACAGTGGACGTATTAATGTCGACTTTCGAGCGTCGAAAAGTTGAAACGTTACATGTGGTATCAGTGCAATTGGTTAAGCGATAACCTTGGCTCTGTTGGGAACTACTCATTAGTGATAGAGTCAGTAGTACTCTAGAATGAGTTGAGTGTATTAATAGATATGAGCGCATATTTGTTAGTGAATATAAAATGGTTTTATGTTGTGATGATTGGTTTATTGAGTGGTATATGAACCTTCGTCGGCACAGTCTGCAAAACTGTATCGAAGGGGTTTCTAAACACTTGAATAGAATAATTCGACACAATATTGTTTTCAAAGGTGGGTGAATGAAATAATTTCATCCAAATTATTTTTGATATAAAATGAAGTATTTTCCGAAATTATTATATAACTTGGATGTTTGGGTGCTAATATTATAGACAAATGAGATAATAAAACCTGAAATAGCTTATATAACCAAGAACAGATATTAGATTTGAATTTTTGAATTAAAATTAAAGATGAGAAGTTAAAAGTGAGAATTTAACTTGGATTAAGATTGAAATTTGAAGTTTAATTAATGATTTGGGAAAAAAAAAGTAAAACTTATAGAATGGGAAAAGATAAGTAAAACCAATTATTAAAATGGTTAAATATTTTGTTAAGCAAAATGAAATCTGAATTTGAATGGTGATATGGAATTTGGCTTAAGCAAAAGTTGAATAAAATAGAATTTGAAACAAATTCGAGTGAACTTAAGTTGTATAGTGAAAGTTAATGTAAGTGGAAATTTGAAATGAAGCATAACTTAAGTAATGTTGAATGAAGTTGATTTTGGTATCGAAGTAAATTAATAAAGTGAATTTATTAAATGAATGTGAACTTGAGTTATGTAATGAAATTCAACTTGAAATGTTAAATGAATTAGCAATTGAATTAAACTAATGGATTGAATATTAATCAATCGAATGTAAATGAATTGATATGCAATAATGGATGTAAGTGTAAATTCATTTAAGGCTAATTGAATGTTAAACCAAATTGAGGTAGACAAAGTGAATATGAATTGTCGAATGTAAATTTTATAATTTGATTATGTTGGTTATGATTTGATTGTTAGATTGTTGTTAGTTGATTGTATAAAAAATTCATATGCAATTGAATAAATGAAATTAAAAGCTATGTAATTGAATTTGAATTGAAAGTGAACTAATGTGAATGCAAATTAGTGAATGCAAATTAGTGAATGTAAATTAATTGAAAACGAATTGAATGTAAGAATTTGAGTTGAAACTATTCGGATTGAATGGAATGGTATGTGAATTGGATGAAAGCAACTAAATTTGTATTGAAATTTTATAAATTGCTTATGGAAATTGTTTTGGATGTATTACTTATGAAAAACTATGCGTTTGCTACTGAAAACAAGTGAAATGTTAATAAATTTCTTGTATATGTCAATTACATATTTAAATTGAGTAAGTACAGGTACCAGGGATGTCGTTTGGTTGGATTTGGTTGCGCTAATAAGCTAATAAATAACTGCTTTGCTTAAAAATGCTAAAAAGGTACGCCTACGCAATACAAAATAGGAAATATGAACTGTTTTTGCTTTTCCGACCGTGTGGGTCGATGTATATATATTTATATCTTTTGTCAAATTGCAAAAGCTCCTCCGTACAAAGGGGACTCTGCCAAAATTTTCTGAAAATTTTGGGAGTTAGAAAAATTTTGAAAAAATTTGGAAAATTTTTTCAAACGGAAAATTGATTTTCAAATTGTAATGGAAACGTAGAAATTGAACTAGAAAATGAAAACCATTGTTTTGGTCGAAGTTAAAAGCTTTGGAAAAAGTAAATATCGAGTTTCACTAAGTGAAATTTTAGTTTTGAAGATAAAATGAATTCAAATAGAATTGGAATTGTAAATTGAATTCAAATGGAATTGAAAATGCAAAGTTGAATGGAAATGAATATATAACTTTGTTAGTGAAGTGAAAATAAATATAAGAAGTATGTAAATACTTATATTGAACTTAAGAAATGGAGAATGAAATTCTTAAGTAAATGGGTATTGGGAATCCAATAAGTAAATTTGGACATTGTTGTTAAATAAAGTATACAGGGATTATAAAGGCTATAGGAAAATGGAATTGGATTTTGATTTCGAAGGTAAATTTAAATTTACTCGACAATAAGGTATATATTTAAATTTCAGTATGAAATTTGATGGGATTCTGATTTTGCCACTTGGCATTTTGTTTTCTATTGGGATTTGAGAGTCCGTAGGGACATTTTGTAGTTGTACCGAGTTAGCCGCGCAAAGGAGACGCTGGCGAAATTTTTCGAAAATTTAGAGAGTTGGAAATTTTTGAGAAATTTTGGATAATTTAAAATTTTGAATTTAAATTTGAATTTGAATTGTGAAGTAAAATTAAGTTGTTTGAAAACTATGAAAGTGTTTGGAAAGTTAGTTGAAGTGATAATAGATCTTTAATAAAAGATTATTTCGGCGAGTTGATAAAACTGTTTGGTTTTGGTAAAATGACAAACGGGTATTGGAGTCTTGTAATTTCAGGACGAAATTCTTTTAAGGGGGGAAGATTATAACGACCCTGAATTTTTGACATTGGAAATCAGGATATTTTATTGATTTTAAATATCTGGAAGTCAGTTTATTTTGAAATTCAATTATCAGAATGAAGTTGACAATTTAATTTTTGGATTTAATTATTGAAAGTTGGGTAAAATATTGAATCTTAAGTTTTAAGCTGATTAAAAATATTTTCAAGGCTTGGAAAATTTACTTTGATAATACTTAAGGTAATGGGACTTTCAGAATTGAATTTGAAACTGTTTTGTTCAGTTTCGAATTTTATTGTTTAAATTGAATTTAAAAATAACCTTCTGAGGCACAGTCTCGTAATTCGACGGAACCAGTTCAATTGGATCCGTAATATTGTATTATTATCGGATTTCAATTTTCGTAGTGATTGGAGTTGTTGTGTGAGCGTGCGATATATAAACGCGCTGAAATTAAATCGAAAATTTAATGTAATAACTGGTCCAAAAAGCTATTTTCTCCATACGATCAAATTTAGAGTCGAAACCTTTTCCATTGTGGTCGGAATAGGCATATAACATTATAAACGCCTAGCGACACATCCCGTTAGGAGGTCGAAAATTTAAGCTACAGATTCGAGACAATTTGAAATCAATTTAAATTTTATTTGCTTATTCTTATTCCGACAATACGTACAACCAGCAACCACTTTGTCTCCTTCGTACCTTTCCTTTTCTTTTCCCTGCTTCTCAAATCATACAGTTCGAACAGAAAGAAAAAAAAAATCATGGCCGAGATTTTCACTCTAATTTAAAATTTTAAAAAGGGGGTCTCGTAAAAAAAAAGTGGTGAACTGCAGTAGTTTCGAATCATAATCGATCGAACGAAGAAAATTTATAATGGCCGAAACCTATCCTCCCCTCTTTCGTCTCAAATTCAAATCGAACTGTAAGCTCGGAACCAATTGAATTCAAATTTGCCCATTCTCGGTTCGAATTCATCCTAAGGCCTAGTGTGGCATTCACGAATCAAATCATGCTTCTGCTTGTTCGTTCGTCGAAGTCGTGGAAGCACTGTAGGGATGGGGGCGAGGCGACGCACTCATGTGGGGGTTTGAGTGGTCTGGACGGTCTGATAACAATTGTGGTTTCGCGATTCAAATTGGAACTCGAGTATGGAGTGTCGCGTGGTCTCTAGGAAGATTTTGAAGCTGCAGTGGCGACGCGTGCGCTCGACGGCGAGGCAAGGTCGGCGATCTGAGCAGGCTCGATCGAGTGGGGGTCGAGTTCGGCAGCGTAGCGTTTGCGACTTCACCTGAGGGTTTCGACTGTAAGTATAAAATTTGTTTCTTTGATTTAATATAATACAGATCGAAAAAAAATATTAAAGAGTTTTAAATTTATATAAATTATTGTTTTGATATATATATATATATATATATTCAAGTGAGAAAGAAATAAATATACTTATTTAATTGCTAATTTAAAATTATTTTTGATGTTAAAAAGGAATTCGATTTAATTAAATAAATTGGTAAGAGAAAATTTGTTTAATAGAATAATTTGGCTAATTTAATTTATCTAATAGGAAATTAACTATTAGATTAGTTCAAATTAAAAGTGTTAATTAATTTAATCTATTAAAAAGAAATTGATTATTCGATTATTTCGAATATTAATAAATTGTATAAATATTTATACAAGGTTTAAAATTGTGAAGAAAACAAGCTGGAATTGAAATGGGTTGCATTCAAAAGAAAAGGTGAGATCTTCTCACTAAAATTAAAATTGAATTGCAGTTATTGATTGATTGCCTAATTGTGATAGTATATATAGTAGTATATAGCAATATATATATATATATATATATTGGAATATATATATATATATATTGGAGTTGTTGATTTCCCGCATTATATAGCAGATGAGACCCTATGCGCCGCATAATAGCGGATGGTATTTTATAAATCCCATATACCGCGATATTCCACCTCGAAGTGGAATTGATATTTAATTGTTGTGCTAACATCTGTAGATGCAGGGAAACAGGTTAGAGGGATCCAACTGGATTCCTCAAAATTGTATGAATTTGTTTCATATGCTTTGTGATGATTTATTGATAATCTGTAAATGATTATATTTGTGATTGAAATTGTTGAAGGCTATAATTTAGCCGAATATATTTTTGGTATCGTTGGATACCAGAAATAAATAAAATTGGATTTTTGAAATTAAAGTTGGAAATTTTTAGTAAATTTCTTTTGAAAGAATTGGGTGAATTTAAAAGAAGGAATTTAAAAGCGTAAAGTTGATTTTTGAAATCTTATCGAATTATTTCCAAAATATGGGAAAAGATATTAATAAATGAGTTTTGAATAATATTGTTGAAAAGTTGAAGAATTTATTGAAAGTGGAATTTTAAACCATTTGGAAGAAGAAAGGGATTTATTTAAAAGGTGATAAATTTGTTTGAAATCCAATTGATAATTGATTTAGTATTGGAAAATAAATCTTTGGGGAAATTAATAAGATAATTGATTTGGTGTTCGAATGAAAATGGATTTTGTGTTGAAATAAATTTGGAAATCAATTTGAAATTTGATTTGGAGTTGAAAGTGAATATTTGAGAAATCGATTTGAATATCGTATAAAAAGTGAATATTTGGAAATTTAAATTCAAAATAGAATTTATAAAGGAAAGGGAAATTTGTTTTAAAAATAAACACTGATTTATTTTAAAGTGTGGAAATAAATTTACAGATTTGGGATGTAAATTTGAAATGAATCGATAAGGATTTATTTAATTGGTTTAAATGGACCATTTTGAAGTGAAAATGTATTCTCACTATAAAGCCGAGTATATTTCCAAAGTAGCTTTTAAAATATAAATTAAAGGTTCTAAAGTTCGTTTTTTAAAGGAATATTTTGGAGATAAAGTATTTGAACTCGGCAGATTTCCAGTGAAAATGAATAAATATTTGGAAATATATCCCGTGTAGGGAAATCGATTTGAAATTTATTTTCAAAAGTTGAAAATTGAAAAGTGATTTGAAATTTGTTTTCAAAGTGATAAAGTGTGGAAAATATATATATATATATCTTGTGAAGATGTTTTGAAATTAAATAATTTGGGAAAATTATTTAAATCTGATGATTGTTGTGAATGTTGTTTGATAGTTAAATAACCGACTATCAATGCTTGCCTTTGAAATGGCACTTGAATTTGTTTTGAAACAAGCGCTCATTATTCAGTTAAGCCGGGAGAGGACTTTGTGTCATATAACCCATTCCGAATAATGATACGACGTTGTGGATTGCAATTGAAGACCGGTGTTGAAGACCGGGTATTTGCGAGAATGATAGGATAACCTATCGATTGTCTCTGCACTGAGTTGCTCCAGTATAGAGATTCCCTATGTGATGGGAAGTCCGATCGGGATTTTGGATACTCGGATTGCAAGGGCTTCTTTAGAAGTGCCTTCGGTTCTGTTCGAACCCGAAACAGACTTGTATGGTTGTATGTCCGACATTACACTTTGAGATATAAAGCTGATTTCTTTCAAATACATTTCTGTTGGTGGCGGAGAATTTATTCTCTTAGCTTAACACCCTTCTCTGAGACGTACGAGCTCAGAGGCTATGTAGTTGAAGGTTATCAGTGATATACTCCCAATTTGGTAGTGTGGCATGCTAAGTGTTGCTGTGTGTTGATGACCATTTGTTGATCATTTGTGATCAAAGCATGGCTTTGTGAAAAAGCATAGCTTTGTGGACGATACCTAATCGGACCTCACAAACCGGTAATGGTCGAAACAGGAAAGATGTGGCATGGTTTCAGGGGTAGCTCCTCTAGGGTATGACCACTCCTTCTAGAAAAAGGTGATATTATGGTATGGAGCCCAGATATTTACCTGTGTGGTTGCTCCAATCTCATTTACTCTGTGTGATTGTTGCTTTGTGATCGAGGCGCCTCGGATAAAGGTCCCAAAGGACCGGGGGTGGCATATCTTAGGTTTACTACCCGGGAAGGGGGTAACCGGCCTTGTGTTGGCAGAGAGCCAGGTGGTTCTCGAGGCGCCCCGCCAGAGGCGTTCCTACGTGGCATAGGAAGTTCCTTAGCCTGACCATTTGTTGGAAAATCCAAAGAAACAATACGAACCTTGTACGGTTTTAGTTGTATAACCTGCTATGGAATGTGGCGGTAGCCTGCTATTGAACATAGTAGCTATAGTAGGCATACAATAATGGTTGTATGTTGGCTAAGATTAATATTATACTTTCGAAATGTTTTCACACTAGACATTAATAATAATATCAAAAGAGTTTATTTTGCGTAGTAAGCATGTTTGACTATCATAAGAAGAAATCTCCTCCAATTCTGCGATTGCATTGTGTGTGTGGCGGGAGGTCTTATGGTAGTTTCATTTTTCAAAAAGCATTGCGAATTTCTTTTATTTTCTTTGTGAAAATACCTGTTTTACGATCTCACACCAGTCACCATGACTGACTCGGAGTTTATTGTTCCCTTTCTAAACTTTGGGTGCCCATAATTTTCCATACGGGCAGCCTAGAGTTATGTTATCAGGATATTCGGGATATTCTGGAGCTTTGGAGACGAGCTGGATGGCGAGACGTACACTCGTACTTGTTTATTTATTCCGCTTGTATTCTATATGAGGACAAGTTTATATAACTGTCCATTGTTATATTGAGTTGTATATTGACTCTTATTGTTGTATTGTATAAACTGATATAGTTCTTTGTTTAAAAGACTAGTGATTATCTATTATATATTGTTCCGCTGCGAATGTGAGATTCTGATATTGTTTCTATTTCTATTTTTTTGTTCTCCTTTTCTTCTGTCTTCTTCTACCTCTTGTTTTTAACCCTAATGATTCGGTTTTCCGGCATTCGATTGCGCGGCATTTGATACAGTGGACGTATTAATGTCGACTTTCGAGCGTCGAAAAGTCGAAACGTTACAGTCAGCGATTTGGTTATGTGATCAGATGGGGGGGTAGTGGCGTAGGTAAGGCATGATGGCGATGTGAAGTAGTGGATGAAATAGGTTAACGGGTTTGATGGTTTACCATAGCAGTGAGAAAGTATTCTTTAATTAATTTAGTGACTAAATTACCAAAATACCCCTCATCTTCTAACCTCCAAATCATTTGTATATGAATTCTCGTTCATACATGATTTATTCCGTTGGACTTATGGAAGAATTTTACATGGTTGGCATTTTTGATGATATTCAAATAGACACTATGTATATTAGGACTAAGGAATTATAGCAGATTAGATCATTTGGTAATTATCACATATATTTAATGAATGATGACAGAATCACATTTTTGATGAGTGTGCGGTATTCTGCCATTAATTACTATTGGATGATGGGTAGTTAATTATAGTTTTGATTATTTGGATGATACTAATATTTCCATTACTAATGTTTATTGTTTATTACACATTTGATGATTTGATATTTATGTTACTAATGTTGATTGGTTTGTAACAACCTGTCTTTTCACCGTAGTTTATCTAATTTTATTAATAATTTTATTTATTAAAATGTGGTAATTTTTCGTTCAACATTTGCGATGCGTTTGGCATAAATTTTCAAAGTTCATAAATTGAAATAAATTGTGTAGAATTATAGTCAATCCATTGAGTTGAGTAAACATGTAATATTGTTTTAATAAATGGAAGCAAAAAAACGAATATCATATGCTAAACGGATTTTAAATGAACCCATATATAAACATAACAGATGTCATGCACTCCATTTTCTTTATCAAACACATACACATATACGTGCCTTCTTTCCATTATGCTGATGCAACACTTGATGATGCATAGACACTTGGCAAAATATTTGACATTCTACAGTATGGCTATTTTGTGCAAATATAAAATGGAAATGACTAACATGAAAAATGCACATCACTATAAATATACTTACCATTTCTTCATGTTGGACACCACTTTTTCAGCCTAAAAGGCACTCCTTATACAACACTTAGACCATTACCAACAATGAACATGTTCACTTCTATTCTCTCTCCTCCTATCGCATTGAACGAACTAGTTACGCACCCAAGTAACCCCTAAAATAGCCATGGATCGAATTTTAAAAAATGATATATTTTAAAATAATAGAGACTTTGTCGTTGGCAGTTGAACGTTGGGTATTTAAAACAGCACAGTGTTTGTCGTTTTAATTAAAACAACAAAATCTGTGCTATTTTAATTAAAATGGAATGGCAAAGACTATGCCATTTTAAAAATCAGTTCCATGTTTACTCAAGTAGCCACAAATTCATTTTAAACCAACCATAGCAAACTGAACAAGCCACACATAGTTGCATGCTGGCTAGTTTTTCAACTGAACAAGCCATTGCTGGTTGTGCACTTAGTATGGTTGTATTCTCCCTGGAGAGAGAGGAAGAATGGTGTCAGTGTCGATGCCCAGATCATCGCGAGAAGGAAGCAGTTCTTGGTCAAACATGATAGGCTTCGACGTTGACCATCGTAGGCAAGTCTAAAGGTGCTGCTATGTTCGTCATGGCATGTTAAGTTTTGCTGGTGGTGTGCACAGGATGTTCGATGGCTGTAGGGTAAAGTGGTGGCATGTGAAAGCCATGTCATGTCAGTTTTTAGGTTGCGTTTGATAGCCATCAAGTTGTTTGTGATGGGCATAGTAGGAGACATCTGGATGTGCTAAGTTCATTGGTGGTAGTGGCGAGCCTTATTCTGGCATAAGTGGGGGATGTGAGGTAGAGGAAGGTGGCAGAGTTTTTGTTCAAAGAATTCCAATAGGAAGTAATGGAGAGGGATAGGAAAACCTCTAAAAAGTTCCTAGAGCTATTTAATTTGGGGCAGGTATAATTTAATTATATTTGGAATTATATAAATTATCATAAACCCCTAAAAGTTAAATACACAATAACTTCTTCGTACTAGGTCTGTTTTAGACGTGGTTCATGTCATTAGGATCGTTATGACATATAGATTATTTTGGTAAACTTATTCGCACATTCAATGAAGTATTAAATTATTAGATAAAATGATAATTAGTATATATAGTCCCTTAATTAAAATGTTAATATATTTCATAGGCATCCTAGATACTTTTGACCGTGATTAGGAAAAACTGTGTTTATTATTAATTTAGTGAAACTGGGTCTATCTAAAAACATTAGTGAGATTATTCTAATATTTGTAATAGAAGTATGGCCATCTGTGTGACTATCAACATTCACAACCGTGATACAAGTTTGCCTACTATGTGGCTACCGATTACACATATCAATATACTATCCCTTTGTTGAATACTCAATATTTATCAGTTAGAGATATTTAATTAAATATATATGTATTTGATGAAAGTATATTATTTTGAGTAGTAAAATCTTGTAAGCTACTTTCACTTGAAATATAATGTACGCATTACCTGTTTTTATTTTGTGCATCGAATTGTTTTATAAAGTACACATTTTCTGAGTATAAATGATGGTTAAGGTTATGTACACATTGCTAGTTTTGTAGTGTATAAATAATAGTTAGGAGTTAAGTACACATTTCATAGTTTCATTGTGTACAAATAATATTTGAGGTCAAGTACAATTTTCCAGTTATATAATGTACATATTATAATTCGGGAGTAAGTATACAATGCTAGTTTTATTATCTACATTAAAATAATTTTAGTGTCGTACAAAGTTGACAGTTTTATTATGTATAATTAATGTTGAATATGCTAGTATATGATTTTTGTTTGATGATAATAAGCAGATATATATATTCATTTAAATGTATTTGTTATTGTACTATTTTATTTTCACATAATTAAATAAATATTTGCTGAATAAAATAAATAACACAGAATTTGAATTCAAACAAGATATATTATTCAAAAAATATTTTATTACAATTTTTGAATAGTACAAAATTTGAGCTCTCACTATATATACAAAATTTCAATTACAATACAATTTCAAATTAAAACACAATTTTTTCACTATACATTTATCATTTACATTTGCACCTCACTACATATCACTCGTTCACTCATATTTGTTCTTCAACTATATTCCAATTTGTATCCAGCATCTGAAGTATCTGCAAAATAAACACTGACGCAGTAAAATTGAAAAAGAAATATTTTTGCAGTGTAAAATAAAACGTGTGTTTTTTAAAATATTATTTGCCTCAGTTATTTGGGTTGTTCGTCATCATTTTCGTTTTGAATTCATCAAACACGAACAACCTGTGACATGCACAGTGTATCACTGTACATGCCACAAGGCCGTGCACACCGATATACACTTGATAAAACTGCAGGGACAGGTGAGCACAAGGTCAAACCTGGGCCATAAGCTGGATTCAACTCAGGTGCAATACAAAAACATCACAAAATTGTCAAGTACAAGTTCTCATGCAACAAGAATCCAAAACCAACATAAAACAAGCCTCGACCAAAAATCCAGTGTGTACACATAAGAATAGAATCGACAGTGGAGTCATGAAGCAACCAACCCAGACTTGTACAGACCAATGTGTACAACAAGACACCAACATTCAAAATGACAACAAGACTACTACTCATACAACTAGACGAACTCAAGTATGAACATGGACAATGGTGAACTTAATGGAACCAGAGCGAGCATAACAATGACAAACAATACAACCAGAATTAGAGTGATGCCAGAGAACAGAGACATGGTTTGAGAACCATGTACAAAGCAAATGACAAAGCATATGACTTAAGTGAATATGCAACAGAACCAACAACAAAGAAACAGATTAACTCGAACACATCAACGTCCAGACAATTTTCTAAAGCAAGCAAGTGACTGTGATCAAGAAACAATCGAATAAGTGCAATCAAGTCAATCACACACATATATACATACATACATATATGTATATATGTATGGAGATAATCAACCAAAGTAGTATAACATGAATGAATTAAATCAATGTACACATGAACAATTGAACCCGGACCCAATAGGCCATGTACATCAAAGTGCAGACTCAAATGAACACAAATGTCAATGGCACCAGGGCAGTGCACATGAAACAAGACTGCAACAAGCTCCAGACCAGAATCAAGTGGAACCACCAGTGAAACAAAAGCTCCAAACAAATGAACACAACATCAATGTAACTCAAGCAAACAGGTGCAGGTATACCACAACCAAGTGAAGACTCCAAGAGGAACAAGTGAAGGCATCACAGCATGCATATATACATGCGTGAACACACAAATATATATGTAGTGGAAACCAGACTCAACTAACAAACAGCAAGCAATTTTACAAGTGTTAAAAAAAATGAAGCAGATTACATGAGTCATGATACAACTACAGATGCAAGCAAGCAGTCAAAACAATGTCATGGTTCAAAAGTGAATGTAACAGCAGTCAACAAAAATTCAAAATTCCAAAGAATCAAAGCAGTGGTGACCAAGGTAGAGTTCGAACAAGTCAGAATCAAAGCCAGGTGATAACACGAATTGAACAAGTCAGATAATATCGCAAGTGCAATGAACAAGTCAAGGCCGAAATAAACGAAGCAAATTCAAAGTCATGGTGCAACACGAATGGATGAACGAAAAATCAGAAAACCAAACAAGCCGTGGTAATCAAGTAAAGCACATCAGAAAATATTTGAATTGAACCAGTCTAAACAAATCACATGTATTCAAGTAAAATCGAACGGCCGAGCAAAATTAGCAGACGAATTCAAATGAAATATTTGAACGAAAATCAAGGGGATCGATCCCTATATAAATTCCCTTAACAACATCGGCAGAAATCATAGAATCGAGTTCAAGAAAATTAACCCGTAAAGCAAAAAGCATAAATCACATACCAATTTCGTGTTATTCGAACTCGATAAAATTGGAGCGACCGAAATCATATCACTGCCAAAGGATCGATTGTCCAAGACAAACAAAGCAAATAATCACTGCAATTGATCAAATACAGGCGGCGTCTCCAATTCAAAGCAAAGCCCTAATTTTTTGAAAGAGGAACAAACGTACTCGAGCGAAGAAAAAAGAGGCAGACATTTTCATGAAGTAAAGGATACGGGGCGAACAGAAGAAAATATTAAGGGAGAAAATTTTTCTTGTGATATAAACTAAAGTGGCCAGCCTTTATAATTTTTAATTGGGCTTTAATTTTATAGAGGGTTTTGTGTTTGTTTTTATTTTGTTTTTTTCTTTTAAACTTTTGTAAAATTCTAGTCGTGTGACTAGGGGATGAGCTACGATGGTGTAGTTCGAGAATTCGCAACTCAGTGGCTGAGTTGTGGCAGGGTTTTAAGCGTAGAGTTAGGTTAGTCGATAGCGAGTGTCACAAGTTTACGTGTGTAAGCGTCTGACTACTTAATTTCTATTAGAAACCTTGGGGGCAACACATGGGCAGGGTTTTGCCGAAGCTGGGTAAAGCTGTGTTGTTCTATTTCTGCTTTTATTATAATGCTATTATCTATGCTGCAATTATTTTATATATTTCTGCATTAAATTTTTATTATTAGTAGTATCACCCAATTCACCTCCCCCCTCTAGGGTGAAATTGATCCTACAATTAATAGTTATAGTAATATGCGCATTTGCGAATTTATCGTGCATATTATAGAATTTGGACAAGGATAGAGATTTAGAATATCAATGGATTGTCCAAAGAAAATAATTAGGTAGACAACCTGACATTTAAACAACTGATTTAGTGATTGAGATTCAGTATACCGTGTAAAGTGCTAGATAGGCTTCTAACATTAGATTGTATGGGTTGTCCGTGTTTTAATACTATATCTACACTCTATCTACATGTTACTATTTTTATAGTGTATAAATAACAGTTAAGAGTTAACTACACATTTCCAAGTTTTATTGTGTACAAATAATAGTGAGGTTAAATACACTTTGCCAGTTTTATAGTATACATATTATAATTTGAGATTAAGTACATAATGCTAGTTTTATCATGTACATTAACATAATTTAAGTATTGTGCACTTTTGACAATTTTATTGTGTACAATTAATAGTTATAGTAATATGCACATTTGCCAGTTTATCGCGTATATTATAGAATTTGGATAAGGTTAGAAATTTAGAATATCAATGGATTATCCAAAGAAAACAATTGGGTAGACAACCTGACAATTGATTTAGTGACTTAGATTCAGTATGCTATGTGAAGTGGCAGATAGGCTTCTAACATTAGATAGTATAGGTTTTATGTGTTTTTGTACTCTATCTACACTATGCTTTGTACTTTAATGGTCAATCAATTGCAAATTAAATATGGTGATATAATTACGAATAGTGAAATATTGTAAGCTATTGAAGTTGTCTAACTTGTAGCGGTAATATGAGTTTAATATCGTGATTAAGTATTAAGTGATAAGCTACAAGTATATCATTATGTTACTTATTAATGCATTATGGAAAAGAAACATGTTTTTTATGATAATTGAATAAGTGCACACTTGAAAATAATCAATACAGTCCACATTAGGGTTTAAATATATATACCTTACTTATATTGAAAATAATTATATCAATGTTACTAACAAGATGTTATAGGAAAATACCCCGTTCTGCTATCAAGGCATTATGTTATGTCTCCATTATATGTCGATACTCTATTTATTACCACCGATCGATTGTTTATATGAACTCACACGTTTATATAGTTATTTACCGTTATGATATTATCTGGGTTTAGGGTAGTAAGTACGATAAGATAAACTCTATGTGATTAGAATTGCACCTAGTAGATCTTGTGAGTCTATTCGATGTGAGGGTGTTTCAATGGAAAATTCTAGTGCAATACCAAAAAGGCTTATATCGATTTTAGTTGACCGACCATAGGATAGCATCTCGGGCCGGTGACTAGTTAGCCCTATCATCAATGCTTAAACAGTCTAATACTCACGTTTTTCCTAGGATTTTGACCGTAACTATTAATGAAATATATTTGATGGAGACATTGTTATGATTTAGAGTGTTATTTGGAGTAGCAAAGAGACTCTATGTGTGGGGAAGCCCACCATTTGTGTAATTGAGTACTTCTCCCATTTGCATGCTCAACTTCTAGTATAGATTTCCAATAAATATGATTTTGCACTAATTTTGAAAAAATGGGATTATGGGAAACCTAAGAATACGTTTTGCGAATCCTTTGGAAAATGATTTTGAAAAGAAAAGAAAATACGAAAATCCAAATAAATAGGTGTGGACAATAGAGACAATAAATGGGTATTATGAGATGAGTGGGGTAAATTAGTGTGTTGTGTGACCTTTACCCATGTACCCTAATGATTTGATTATGCGTAGATTATTTGTATCATTATATTGCCAAATAGGGATAGAGTGGAAATACAATTACTCATGTTCTTCCTGCGCTACTAAGTATGACTTTTTTATTGCATCAACATATTTTATATTGGTAGATGTCATATGATTGTGCAAAGCGTAACGTTTTACTCAGTCCGTGTTGAGAGCTCAGTTAGCCTATATATTCCTAACCTATCGCATTAGGAAAGAATGTAGATAAGAGCTTTATAAACTATCATTGTAATTATCTACATTGCGATAAGGATATGCTATATATTATTAATGTGTATGTGCTAACTCTATGATGCAGGTGAGGAGCTGGAAATCATATAGTATTGAGCTTTCTAGCTCATTCTGTAGTTATCTGCTTGTACGTTATGTTATGCTTAATTATTATTATATGTTGTGAATACTAACCTTTTGACGGTGTGTAACTCCTTTATGTAGTTACTCTTAATTAAGCTTTGTTAATTAGTAGTAAAAGAGCTACATTGGGTTTGATCCTATAACAGACACGTAGGCAGTCACATTAGTACCGTGACACGGTCCACTTTCCATTTATTTAATATCATGTATTTGTGTATATATACATATATGGTTGTATAATGAGATTGTAGGATAGGTGGATATTTATTCTACAATGGGAAACAATGAGCATGAATGCCATTATGAGTTTTTCTTATAATTTTTATTGAGAGATAATTAGAGTACGTCTGTTTAGTCAATAACCATACACCACCTTGATAACTATTTATGTTATGGACTATATTCATCTTATCACATCTTATGTCATCACTATATAAGTTATGCTATATCTCAAAGTTAAATTATATGATTAATGTTTAGTTGAGATGTTTATTTTGGCTAATGTTTCAGTGTCTGGCGCTTCAACAGGGGTCGAAAATCGAGGACGTTATAGGTTAGTACACATTTGAAGATTTGATGTTTGTGTTACTAATGTTGATTGGTTTACTAGTAAGTATGAATGTAATGATTTAATATTGGTGTTACTAATATCGATTGGTTAATACGCATTTCTTGATTTATACTTACGTTAATGATATATGACTATAGTTGATAATTGGTATGTATGTAAGTATGTTTGTGGTGTTGTCTTATTTGATGCTTGGGGTTGACATTGAGTATTATTAAGGTTTGATGGATGTGTGCTATTATTATTGTTACTCCTATGATAAGATTGTGATGACTTTGTGGAAGTTGTATTTTATGTTACATTGGTTGCATGTATATTATGGTTGTTATGTGCTAACAAGTATTTGGATGCATGAGAAGAGCAGGGAACATAATTACATGAGCTTGATCCCTAAAAGGGTATGTATAAAGTCTTTTCATATATAATAGCTCTCTAACCTATGAGCACGTAAAGTTTGCAGGTTGAAGAAAAGAGGGAAAAGGAGATCTAAATACAGAAGACATTTACTTGTTATTTACTTAAATTATTTCCCATATACTATGGTTGAATTATTTTATAGATTTAATAAATTTGATGTATGGGAAAATAAATAGATTTATTATTAGACCTTGTGTATTAGAGGTGTATGTATTCACTATTAAGATACGTATAATTAATTAAAATTCTACAGTGAGGTTTTTCTCCTTTTTCCCATATTGATTTTAGATTTCTAATGATAAGTACAGTGGTCAACTATTTTTTAATGTCTAAAATTAGTACGCAAGCTTAATTTGATGACTTTTGTTGCTAATTTTAGATGTTAGAAATAGTGGGTTATCATAGACAGCCTTGTCCACTTGCATTTTCTCCTCCGCCTCCTTGGTTGCCCTTTCTACCTTCGCTTTCCCTTTCCACCTCCGCCATTTTCTCAACGGTCGCCTCTTCCTCTCCTCCATGAGAAGCACTTTCACCTCCTACATGGTCCACTTCTTTAACACGATCATCTCCTACTTATTTTAAGGGCGCTGGCCCCAACCTACAAAAAGGCACAGTCAACAAACAACAAAAGTATGAACTTAGAAAAATTGAAACATATGGAACTTACCAAAAAATCCTTCCAAAATTTTGTCTCAAGGATGGCCTCAATCTCAAGACTTGGCTACTTAGACTTAGGTAGGTGCAACTAGTCCACTATTTTCATCGTTATCCCCCATGGTGTGGAACAACCCATGCAACCCTCTTTGTTTAGCTCTTGCGAGAAGCTAGTGTTGGTAATGTCGATGGGGTTCTTGTCACCATCTATCAACTTGTACTCCATCTCAAAAGCAAAAGGGAAGAACTGGTCCTTAGATTTCCCTGGTCGGTCTCCCACCATCCTCCCCTGCTTAAGCACCTAAACCCTCGGGATCCCTTTACACCACGCCCCAAAGGAAGTAGTTCTAGCAGTGATCACTTGGGCAAGTGTTCTCGAAGATGGCGAGATGGGTGGAGGTGAGACCTGCTACATGGGAGGGGATGGGTGTAATTTGGTGCTGGGCAGTCTGGGTAGTGGTATTGGTGTTGTGATGGGTCTCGCCATCCCTAAAAAAACTCAATTGAACCACTGCAAAAAATGAAAACTTAGAATCTTAAGTAAAACTTAAAAGAGCAAATAGAAAAGAATATAACAAATGAAGCGGGGTACAGACAAGTCAGTTATGAGCAACAAAGAAGAACAGAAATTCTATCTTCCCTTGGTGGACTAAGTCTAACACTTATTCCCAACTAAGGGCGACAATAAGACTCATTATCACTCTTAGTGCATGATTCTGCTATAGATGGATATGCACTGGTGGGCATAACTGGAATTAGAGCAGTGGACCTTATGAGGGGAGAGACGTCCTCAAAGGAATCCTAACTCTCCATGGTGTCCGAGGACGTAGTCCACACTGCTATCCTCTCTGCTTCCAAGGTCCTAGGTGTACTAGTATAATTCGAAGACAGAGATATATTACACTTGGCAAATCGAACACCCTTTCACAACCCACTTTTCTAATTGCGATCCCCTAAACTTCCTTCTTTACTAAATCATATAGGCGACGATCGTATATTAGCCACTTGCCATCATCACCTTGATCGACAACATTGAGCCTGTACCTGGATCCCTTCCCTGGTTAGCATAGGATGTGCCAATACCCCGCTCCAAGTGCATCTCACTACTACTTCCCATAACTCGATAGATCAACATCGTTGCCTCTTTCCCCTTGTTGGATTTAGTTGGCCGCACATTGACCCTTACCATGCTCTACTCGGGGTTTAACATCCCATACTGGTGTAAGTTAGCATAAATAAAAGTTATGGCCACATTCTTGTGATTTCCAGGTAGGCCAAAAATGGTCTCAATTCGAGCAGAAAATTGAGATTGATCTTCAACCAAGTCCCTTGGAAGAACTACAATGGAAAATTGAACACATCAAAACAAGATAGGAGAAATACTAAGGAAAATTAACTATGTATTAACACATGTAAAAAAGACTCAACAGGGGTTCAAAAATCATGAACCACCAGATTAGGATTAATGTAGGATAGCATAAAAATAAAGTAACCTTAATAGCGATCCTTTTGTCTAGCAAGCCAAAGATTAGGGTCGTGGTGAGGTGGATCATTGATAGTAATAATACCAGCCTTTGTCAGATTAGCGATCTTGGGAAGTTTGTACATGGTCCATTTGAAGAGAGGAGAAGGTTTTAGGAGATCTAGATCATGACAGATGAGGTATAGGTAGGCTAGCACACTTTAGCCATTGGGAGTGAGTTGAGCGGGATGTATGGTGTAGGAACTAGGCCAGCTCGCAGCGGAGTTAAATGGTAAATTTCAAAAAAAAAAATTGGAACTATTGGGCCTATGAAGTCTAATCAAATCTAAGTGAAAATGGGCAAGTGTAATTCTGCTTTATTCTTTTTGCAATCACCAATTGGACAATTAATTTAATACCATATGAGATTTCAAGCCTAATTAATTTATTGAACCTAATGATATAATTGGATCTGAAGTATAAATATATATGTAGTGAGCTAAAATTTAATTTTAAAACATGAAACTGAATTAAGTAGAAATAAATCAACCAATTGAAATTTAGTTTAATAAAAGTTTACAATTTCAAAATATAAAGAAGACTTGATTAGTTTATATACACACACATATGTGATGTATATATACATAATTTTATAATCTATTAAAATTTGATCTACGATTAAAAGGGAATGAGTGTAACAATAATTATAATTTATTAAAAAAAGAAGACATACAACAACATTCAATAAGATAACAAAAGAGGATTTGTTTCATATATCAAATGAAATGAAACATAAATTATTTGGTTAGACAAATTATTAAGCTATCATAAAAGGATCTAGCAAATCAATTCCATAACAATTAATTATTTCAGATCCAGTCAAACCATCAACATTCAAAATCATATAGGAATTGAATTCATAGTCAATTGTAACACATAGAATAGTTTTAAAATTGATTTTATTAAGTGGCTACAATTTACATAAATATGAAAAAAAAATCAAACATCATGAATGAATTATAAACTTAGCCGATAAACCTTGCTACTCATCACACCTTGATTCGTGACTTCTCCTTAGATTTCAAATAAATCAGCATCCCACCTTGCAAGAGAAATATGAACCATCTCTCTTTAATTTAATTTGATGTTGATTTTGGAATTTGTTTATGATGTTATTTTGGAAGAAGTTTCAGCCAAGAATGAATGATAGAGAAGAAGAAGAAGAAGAAAAAGTTATGTTCTATTCATGAAATCAAAATAAAGGGATTTTGTTTTAATAGAATTAAATGAATATTTCCCATTCTCTTATCAAAACTTCCTTCTTTAATTCCTTTTTAAATTTCAATCAATTCAATTAATTTATTCCTCACCTCGCCATTACATGGCTGGTCCAAGAAAATTCTTAATGTGAAAATTTTGCAAATAAAAAGACTTTTATGTAATTATTTTATTATTTAAACCATGTTTAAAATTATATTGATGCATACAGATATATGGATATATAACTTTTATATATGCTTTAAAATATAACAACATTCAAAACATCAAATAAATTAACAATTATTAATGTTTCATAAATATTAGTTAATTAATTAACTAACAATATTTTATAAATTAATTAAATTACTTGGTTTTTGGAGAAATCACAAATGCGGTTGTACGACTTAGAGGTGTGAATTCAGTCGGTTATTAATATTGAACAATTCAAATATCAATGTTCACATGTCACCTTATCTAGTGGTGTGGAAGTTTGGCTGAATTCATTGCTTATAGTTCTTTTCGGTAAAATCAAATTTCACAAAAGTGTTACCTTTTAGTGACAATTATTTACACCGATTCTCTTTGTCCAAACTATATCACTTTGGACATATGGAATTTTGTAATAGTCAAAATCCCTATATCGTCCATATTCAACTTTATAGTTGTTATCCCACCTTTTGGTCAAGGCTGGAATATCAACGAATTGTCAAGGAACGATGGATATCAGGATCGGGGATCGATAAGAAACAAGGCTGCAATGGGTGTCGTCAAAATTTGACCGGGCTCCGATCGGGACGGAATCGATCGGAGATGATGATCAATGCTAGGAGAGGCTACATTTCAAATTTCAGGTTAATCGGAGTTCGTATGAATGAGATATGATCGATACAAGTTAGAGAAATATGTTATTCGTATCCATCAAAGAGTCGAGGTGATGGTCTATTCGAATCCATCAAGTTCGTATTCATCGGAATGGCCCCGTCTCAGTCTATTCGAATCCATCAAGTTTTGCTTTGTTCGAATCCATCAATAAAGCTCGTGTTCGAATCCATCCTGCTACGTCAACTTCGCATCGATCAATTGGAGCTCATTCTGATCGATACGAAGAAAGCCTTCATTCGAATCCATGTGCGTTGATGTGTTCGAATCCATCGAGTCGGAAAGACCAGGGTTGACACGATAATCTTGGATGCGAACGCGGTAAAATCTCCGGAGCGACTCGATCAAACCGGAGGGAAAAGCGGATCAACATGAAGAACGTGCGCCACGTCAACCTGCTCACACATGCCACCATCGATTCAAAGGGATCGATTCAAATTGATCGATTCGAACAGGATGAACATATGAAGAATGCAATTTCGAATCGATCATAACTTGAGATCTACAAGTCCAAATGCAATGAAATTTTCACAGAAGCTTACATACATGCTGAAGAATGTTCACACCAAATTTTAGCTTCATTGGATGAATTCTTGATCGATTCGAATGGAGTTCGAATCGATCCCGGAACGGGCCCCAATTTCCTGAGGCCGGGCATGTGGGCCCCCTCACGTGCCAGAAGGAGTCTCTCGAAATTTAGGCGAAATATCAGCCTCCTACACCTATAAATAGAGCCCCATTTCATTCAGAAAAGGGGGAGCTGGATTCAGAAGCGCCCAGACTCTACCGGATTCAATTATACACTTCATCATCGCTGTTAAACTCGAATTTCTTCATTGTAATCACTGTAATCAACTGTAATCAGCAAGGATAATCAATAAAAATATAAACCTTTGAAGTGGACGTAGGCCGGAGATAGCCGAACCACTATAAATCTTGTGTTCTGTCTGTTATTCTTCATTTTATGATTATCTGATTTACTTAGATCTAAGATCTGTGGTTATACACTGTTGATTTGTGTTCATACACTGGTGCTTTCACAACATTCGGGGTTTGTGACCAATTTTGGCGCAAACACTTTGGTGCTTTCACTGAGAAGACTAGCACCCGCTACATCGGATTGAAGTTCAGATTTGGAAAGCGTGAAGAGTTTAGATTTGAAAGACAATGACTCGACAAACAAGGAAAAGAGCATAGAGAAGCCAACAAGGAGGAAGTCAAGACGCATCCTCCGGAGCTGGAGAAGGACAAGCTTCTGTCTACATCACAAGGGACGAGATGGAGGCTATGGCGAATTCAATACACGAAAGAATAATGAAAAGCCAACAAGAGATGATGCAAACTTTCTTCGAACAGATGAGAACTACAGGGATGCAGAACTTAGAACCGGCCACAGCGGCTGTTAATGTGGAACAAGGAGCTAGGGTTATGGAACCCAATGGAGGACAGAATGCAGAACCAGAAGGCAATCAACAAGGGCTTAGGAGCAGGCCCACAGGATCCAACACAGGAGGACCTTTGGAAGGAGTTCAATAGGCTAGGGCCAACGTTGCTGCTAATGAGCCACATGAAGAATATGTGCCAGAGTTCCCTCAGGAGCATGGGGGCAACCCCCGACAGACAACGCTGGATTAGCGGAAATTATTAGGAAGACTATGCGTGGAGGCTTGACCAATAGAGATTTGGAAGGAGTGAACAGGAGTCCGTTCGCTCGGGAAATTAGGATAGCTCAGAATCCACCTAAGTTCAAGTTACCTAGCGTGGAAGTATATGATGGCAAGGCTGACCCGACTGATCACTTGATGAGATACACTAGACACATGGAAGTGCTGGGGAGCATCGGAGGAAGTGATGGCCAGATGTTTTCCGTTGTATTTGACAGATCTAGCTGCAATGTGGTTTAGGCAGTTGGGAGAAGGATCTATCAGGACTTGGAGGGAGTTGGTGGACAGATTTTTGGGACAGTTTCGGGTTCATATCAAGAGGCCGAAAAACGTAATGACGCTAACGTCGATAAAGCAAAGGACGGATGAATCACTTAGGGCTTTTCTAACTCGGTTCAATGCGGCGGTAGCTTCGGTGGATCGGCCGGATCCATCGATGGTTTTGATGGCGGCGGTGTCGGGGGTCAGAGAGGATTCGGATTTTAAGGTATCTTTAATACGAGACCCACCACTAGATCTCGGGGAATTCTTTCACGAAGCTGAAAGATTCCTTCGACAAGAAGACGCATGTATGGACTTAAAGTTAAAGGAGGTGAATGCGACAGAGGGTGGAGGACCATCCAACGAAAACCCGGATAAAGATAAAGAAAAAAGGAAGCTGAACGACGATTCCGAAAAAGCTAGGAAACGATGGAAGGATCCAAAGTTTTCTACATACACGGGATTAAACGAGACACTGGAGCGGATATACATGGAAACTCGGAATCGCCTTCCTTACCGGAGGCCGGCTAGGAGAGAACCATCTGAGCGGGAGAGGGCATCAGGAAGGCATTGTCTCTTCCACGATTTGGACGGGCATAATACCAACAGCTGCAGGCACTTAAAGGACATAGTTGAGGAACATGTGAGGAATGGACAATTGAGTCAGTATGTCAAGGCTCGGAATGCAGCGGCGGAGCAGGAGCAACCACCGCCTACCTCGAGCCATGAGGGTGTGAGGCCCAGGAATGATGGTCGATTGGTCATCAATTGACCGGGGTAATATGAAATAAGTAACAAACCATTGGCGAGCAACCAAGTCATTTACACATGTATGGGGATGGAGATAGCCCCTAGGCATGCTCTGAATGATGATAAACCGCGAAGCCATGGTTTGCGAAATATGTCTTTTGTTTTTGGATTGGACACTTGGTTTTCTGGTTTGGTTTTGGAGTTTGGTTTGAACTCCTGGTTTTGTTTGCTTTCTATTTTGGATTTTCGTTTGGTTGACTGGTTTCTATTTTGGATGCTGGTTTGGATTTCTGATCTTTTTGGTTTGACTTGGATTTTGGATTAGATTTTGACTGGATTTTTATTTGGGTTTTGATAAACGGTCGTTGGGTATGGATTATACCTGGCAAGGGGTGAGTCGTATTTGCCCTAACGCGGTAAAGTGACTCATTCAGGTCGTTGAGTATGGACTATGCTCAACAAGGGTCTGGAGCGACCAGGATTCGGCTTAGGACTTAAGCCACGGCATTACTTACGTCCAGGGACACTGGACCAAGGTCGTCAAGTGTGGACTGCGCTTGGCAAGAACCCAGAGAGGTTAGCTCAACGTCCAGGGACACTGGACCAAGGCCGTCAAGTGTGAATTGCGCTTGGCAAGAACCCGGAGAGGTTAGCTCAACGTCCAGGGACACTGGACCAAGGCCGTCAAGTGTGAATTGTGCTTGACAAGAACCCGGAGAGGTTAGCTCAATGTCCAGGGACACTGGACCAAGGTCGTCAGGTGTGGATTGTGCTTGACAAAAGCCCGGAGAGGTTATGGATTTGGATATCGGCCCGGAGAGGTCCTGGATTCGGTTATTGGCTATTGGATAAGGATGGATTGAAACTCGGTAATCGAGTTTGGATGGGCATGGAATTGGCTATGGACCTCGGATATCGGATTTGAAACTATTCAAAACATGCCTTATTGTCACAAGGCATGTTTTGGGGTGCAAATGTTATCCCACCTTTTGGTCAAGGCTGGAATATCAACGAATTAGCAAGGAACGATGGATATCAGGATCGGGGATCGATAAGAAACAAGGCTGCAATGGGTGTCGTCAAAATTTGACCGGGCTCCGATCGGGACGGAATCGATCGGAGATGATGATCAATGCTAGGAGAGGCTACATTCAAATTTTAGGTTAATCGGAGTTCATATGAATGAGATATGATCGATACAAGTTAGAGAAATATGTTATTCGTATCCATCAAAGAGTCGAGGTGATGGTCTATTCGAATCCATCAAGTTCGTATCCATCGGAATGGCCCCGTCTCAGTCTATTCGAATCCATCAAGTTTTGCTTTGTTCGAATCCATCAGTAAAGCTCGTGTTCGAATCCATCCTGCTACGTCAACTTTGCATCGATCAACTGGAGCTCATTCTGATCGATACGAAGAAAGCCTTCATTCGAATCCATGTGCGTTGATGTGTTCGAATCCATCGAGTCAGAAAGACCTAGGTCGACACGATAATCTTGGATGCAAACGCGGCAAAATCTCCGGAGCGACTCGATCAAACCGAAGTGAAAAGCGGATCGACATGAAGAACGCGCGCCACGTCAACCTGCTAACACATGCCACCATCGATTCGAAGGGATCGATTCAAATTGATCGATTCGAACAGGATGAATAGACGAAGAATGCAATTTCGAATCGATCATAACTTGAGATCTACAAGTCCAAATGCAATGAAATTTTCACAGGAGCTTACATACATGCTGAAGAATGTTCACACCAAATTTCAGCTTCATTGGATGAATTCTTGATCGATTTGAATGGAGTTCGAATCGATCCCGAAACGGGCCCCAATTTCCTGAGGTCGGGCATGTGGGCCCCCTCACGTGCCAGAAGGAGTCTCCCAAAATTTAGGCGAAATATCAGCCTTCTACACCTATAAATAGAGCCCCATGTCATTCAGAAAAGGGGGAGATGGATTCAGAAGCGCCCAGACTCTACCGGATTCAATTCTACACTTCATCAACGCTGTTAAACTCGAATTTCTTCATTGTAATCGCTGTAATCAACTGTAATCAGCAAGGATAATCAATAAAAAGATAAACCTTTGAAGTGGACGTAGGCCGGAGATAGCCGTACCACTATAAATCTTGTGTTCTGTCTGTTATTCTTCATTTTATGATTATCTGCTTTACTTAGATCTGAGATCTGTGGTTATACACTGTTGATTTGTATTCATACACTGGTGCTTTCACGACATTCGGGGTTTGTTACCAATTTTGGCGCAAACAATAGTCAAAACACACAGTCATGGGTTTAATAATAACAATTATTATTAATCGAAATGTATGGCCAGAGACTTTGGCTTTTAGTTGACTTCAGTTGATCGTGATACTAACCTCATATAACCGAGGAGAGGAATCCTCTCTTGAATAATATTTCCCTTCCAATGCTTCCGCTCGACTCGACTAAAGTTATTCGACGGATGTCGTGCCACGATTTAACTATAATCGAATAAGAGCTTCCATATTGATGATCTACGGTATTCTCAAGGTGGGAGAACTGTTTAAATCGATCACATACATATTTTATGTTTGACCTTAGTTATATTAACCAACAGGAAACTATCGAGTGAGTCATTCCATAGTTATCCAATAACTATTAGTATGTTACCCCATGGTGCCCCCAACAGTCATCAGTAATACACTACCCAACAATTGGAGATTGTTACTCACAGTTACAACACTTTGTAACTATTATCACAAAATAGTAGCATGTTGGCTATACAGCCAATCTCGTGCCACTGGCGATGCTGGTGTTGCTAACGGCTTCGAAATTGACATCTTCCTAAGGAAGGGTATAATGATAGCAGAAGAAACCTTCTACTAGACTGCCTCTCCATAGAGGTTTACCTATATTATCTAAAGACAAGAGTGGATAGGTGAAAATACGGAAAGTGACTATATGGAGTGCTAATCCTTGATCAACAAATCACAATATAAGGGTGCGGGTCCAATTGATGGCGATGCCGCCAATAGTAGCATAGGTGTTTTCCATGCCATGGGATAAATTTGGTCGTAACCTTTTGTCTTAGGGATGACGTTATGTTGAATGATGCACACAACCTGACGGGAATTCAGAAGTGAATTATTCATCTTCCAAACACCGACATACTGAGGAAAGATCTACTACAAAATCTTTGAGTCGGTCACTTCAAAATCATCCAAGTCCATGTCCTTCACGGAGGCCTCTAAAATCTCAGCGAGATCATCATTAATCAGCTCAATCAAGACATCCTTTACCTCCAAATGAATCAAACTATTGCCTCCATCGAAATTATACGCCAACAGAACATCAAAAAGACAGATGCAGCACGAGTAACATTCCCATTCAAAGGTCTCGAAGCAGAGGATCGGTGTAAATCCTACCGCAACGAATAGCTCTTCCAGCCCAAAAGCAGAGAAACCTTCTGCTCTTTCTAGTCCAGCCAAGTGGCCTTTTGAAGGTTGAGGCCATAATGGTGCGAGGAAAAACTGGCACTGCAGAAAGGTGTCTTGGGCTAAGAAGTGGTCGGAGGGAGGAAATAGGGTTTAGATCAGGAGTGATGGTGGGGCGAGAAATAACGTGCAAAGCCAGCACGACGGGGAGGTGAGGCTGTTGCTTTTAGGGGAAAACGGCATCGCTTAAGGGGGGAACAGAAGAGAGAGGCTGATACTTAGAGGAAGAGGAGGATGGAGATTGGGTTCGGCTTATTAAGGAAGGAGGAACGAAAGAAAGCAACTGGGGGGATTCGGATGCGACTTTTATAGTCCTGTTCCAGGTACAAGATGTACCAAAGCTCGTTTACCGCTAGTTGGTCAACCGCTAGAGGGGCTTTTGGCGTTAATTAAAACTAGACCCAATTAGGGTCGGTTTAAATAATAATAATTGTTTCATGCTGTCTCCTTCAATTCGACGCGATCCAAAAAATTCCTTTCCTTATCATGGCGGTGTCAAAGCCTACCACCAAGTTTCGAACCATGCTCAAGCAATTCACAGTAGTCCCAACAAAAATGCTGCAACCAACAAAAATATTCCAGCTGCTATTTCCAGCCTACTTTGCACAAAAATATTTCTTCCCATAGCTGGTGGTACAACAATACTTTAAATACATACCCCAATAAAATTGAATGTCGTTTCTATTTTGTTTGTACCTTAAAGAGAAGATTTTAAAAACCTCGATTTTATGAACCAAAAAAACACCAAGCAAAATATATGCTTCTTTATATTTGTTTCTAAATAACAGAAACTATTTCATACCAAAACTTCCCTTAAAAATCAAACTTATATATATACATACACACACACATAAACTTCAGGGTTTCCAAAATCCTTTTTTTAAGCACAAATTTCCTAAATTGGAAAACTATTTCCTTGCCAAAAATCAAAATCAAGTCATTACTGATATATACATATAAGTATTTAAGTATTTCAAATATTAATCTTTTATAAACTAAAAATTTCTTAACACGACCAACATAGTAGTAAATGTGTTTCTTTGAAAATTAAAATTTTAAAACTTTCCCAAAACAAAATTTTCAAAATAAATCCTTGGAAAAAGAAATCCTTTAGAAAACCCTTTTTCATAATCTAAGACATTTCCAAAATATACTTTATAAAAACTCTTTAATAGGTTTAAAACTATGGAATTGATATTAATTTTCCAAATAAAAATTCGATTTGCCATCAAAGTGGTGACCTATGGACAATCTCTAGCAAAAACTGGTTCTCGGATGTTCGCGACATACAGACTCCAATTTGTAAGTCGCTACAGGATCTTTATATAATCTAATTTGTATATAAAAGTGATGTAAATTGTATATAATATGGCTTATGTGTGTATGTATACTAATATAAGCAGAACTATATAACTATGTATAATATAAAGTAAATAAGAGTAATCGCACCAGATATTTTATACCGGTTCGGACCTCACATCCTATGTCCAGTCTCGAAGCTCCTCTTTGGTATTTCCTTTAACCAAATAATCCTCACTTCGTCTGGAGGAATAGGCTAATACAACTAAGTTTCTTTGACAAACTTTATGCTCCAAATAACACAGATATTTACTGCTGGTACAATTCTTCCTATAATCTCCTTGGTAATATGGAAGTGTGATTATGGAAGTAGTTTTAGTGAATATTGAATTGCAATAAGTACAAAGAGATCAGAGAATATCAAGATAGTAAGTAAGCAAGTTAATCTTAAATTCTGATCTTGTAGTTTATTTATAGAAATCAAAGAGGTATAGCAAAAGGTTGCAATCCTTCGTAGATGATTATTACTGCTTAGAAAGGTTACAGATTTTCAACATGACTCTTTAGAAATTAGCCTTATACAGTGTTCAGTCAATTGAGTATAAAATTCAGTCAACTGAATAAGAGCAGAAGAGATCGTGCCAAAATTTAAAAAACTGGAAGAATATCATAATTTGAAGGTTCAGTCAGTCGAATGAGGTATTTTCTCAGTCGACTACCTCAGTCGACTGAGAAAACACGTTAGTCGACTGAACTGAATAAACTAAGAAAAAAAATATAGAGATAGTTTTAGTGAATATTGAATTGCAATAAGTAAAAAGAGATCAAAGAATATAGAGATAATAAGTAAGCAAGTTAATCTTGAACTCTGATCTTGTAGTGTATTTATAGAAATCAAAGAGGTATAGCAAAAGGTTGCAATCCTTCGTAGATGATTATTATTGTTTAGAAAGGTTGCAGCTTTTCAACATGACTCTTCGAAAATTAACCATTATACGGCTTTCAATCAACTGAGTATAAAGTTCAATCAACTGAATAAGAGCAGAAGAGATGGCGCAAAAATTTAAAAAACTGGAAGAATGGTATAATTTGAAGGTTCAGTCGACTGAGGTATTTTCTTAGTCGACTACCCTTAGTCGACTGAGAAAACACCTCAGTCGACTGAACTGAGTAAACTAAGAAAAAAATATAAGTTTATTTTTGCTTTGTCGAAGCATTGAAATAAACACGTTTTTTTGTGAGCAATTATGTATGAAGGCGTGTATATGAGATACCAAGGAGATTTTACATATAATACTAAGATCATACACATACTATAGTTTGATGAAGATGACCTTTAAATTTCTTGAATGTGATCAATCCTGATGGTCTTATTTTCTTTGTTGTGGCTCTTTCACCCACAATACAGTTATAATAGAAATATACGATGGTATAGTTATCATCATTAAAATACTAGAAACAAAGATTCAACACAATTTTCCTCCCATCAGGAATAAATGTGTGTCTCTGACTGGAACTCATCATCAAAATCCAAAATCACAAGGTTGCTAGATCTCAACCATCAATTCGAATACCTCCAGCCTTTGGGATTCAGCCATATGTCGTACTCATGTTGTTTATCAACAACGCCTTACGCATCACTGGCACTCCGTGGGGCACTTCGGAGTTGGAGTGAAAATATAAATTCTAAGATATTTCCAACCCATAGTTGCTTTGCCATTCCTTCGGGGTGGAACTACAACTGCTCTATAGTTGGCACTCTTAGAATAAAAATATAATGACACTTGATAGGAAAGCATGAACGCGTTCTCTCAATTTATCCTAATTCCTTTGATCTACTAACCTATGCTCCGATACGAAGTGTAACAACCCATACCTTAATGGGCCTAAATTTCGATAAAAATCGAAAACTAAGTCCATCAAAGCATAGATCGTTGGATTTGTATCTGCAAATAAGCTGAGCATTATCAGAGATTGATAAAAATCCAAACTCACAGCGGAAACAATAATATTATAAGACTATGATTATGACTACTACCTTGGAATTAATGGTATTCCTTAGAGAACAGATTGTCACATCAGCATCGAGTATGATGTGCACGTAAATGTGCATATTTTTACCACCATATTTAATCTATTTAAATTAAATAAATGATCATATCGGGTATTTTAACTTGTTTAAACCAAAATTCATATTATTTTCAAATTGTCACGTATTCATCTTCATCCAAGGGCAAAATGGTCATTTTTGTATATATATTAATTTGAGAAAAGTTAATTAGAAATTTCTATATTATTTTATAGAAATTTGGCTTCATATACAAGTGGTTTCATGAAGATGTATGCATGCACAAAGAAGATACAAAGGAATGGAGATGGAAATAATTCAAAGGCATGATAATGGAGGACCCCACCTACCCACCTTTCTTCATGTACAAATTAGAGGCTAATGCACATGCTTATGGAATTAATGGCTTCATGTACACTTAAATGATGATTAGTAGAAGCTAATGATTACTTGGCCTCCACACTTTCTCAAGGGCAATTTGGGCATTCCCCAAATATATGAATTAGGGTTTAACACTTGTATAAATACCCCATATCTTCATGTAACCCTCTTCTCCTTAGTCTCTCTTAGTTTTAGTAGGCTCACAAATAAACAAGCTCTTCTCTTTCTCTTTTCATGGCTACTTAGCCATTTTTATTTCATGTACTTTTCCTTTTTTTATGCAATGTAATTATTGTTTCCTTTTAATTACATGTTCATTTCCTTTCATGCTAGTAGTGTAGATTTTCTTTTATGCAATTAGAATAGTTTTCTTTTTCATTAAGTTTTCATTTTCCTTTCCTTTTGCTTTCATGTTGCTAGCTACATTTGTTAATCAAATGACAAATATGAGAGGCTAAATCCCTTCAATTTAGGGGTAATGAAGCTCTCTAATTATGTAGCTTCAACTATTTATTAATTCATGCTCTCTTTTTGTGCTTAATGAAGAATGATTGAAGTGGTTTAATTGTTGTTTTTGCTTTGAATTTGATAGCCTATATTGTTGACACCAAATAGGCTATGCTTAAACAATCACTAACACTAATTGCCTCTTCATCAAAATATGATTATGGCAAAAGAAAGTGATTTGAAATTAAAATTTGATGGTCTATATTTCTAATCAATAGTTAATAGGCCACACTTAAAATAGATTTCATTTTCATTTTCATTGTCAAAAATTTCATGAAAGTTAGTAAGTGATTTAAGGGGTGTGTTATAGTTTGATGGCTTATGTTGGCTAATCAATAGCACAAATATACCATACTTATGATAAGCACATCAATTAAAGCACTAATGACCATAAAAGAGAGATCATGATTTCATATGTGTTGAACTACATGATCTAGAGAGTGGATTTATTCTCTAAATTGTCATTTAACTCTTATATTTGCATCTCTTTTCTTTTAGTTAGTTAGCTAATTTTCTAATTCTTTAGCTTAACTTTCACTCGACTTTGGTTTCATTTGATTGAATAGATTTTTAAAATCATCAATTCCCTACGGATCGACCCGTATTCGCCACGTACTACAAGTGTACGTCGTGCCCTTGCGGTTATATTTTAATTTGAAATTTTTCGAAGGTTTTCTAATCCGATAGAATTTATGTCGATTAACAAATTTTTGGCGCCGCTGCCGTGGAATTGCTTTGATTTTTAATTTCTATTCTTTGAATTATTTGTTGTTTGATTTTTGTGTGTGTTGCATTAAAAAAAAATATTGTGTGTTCGTTGTGTGATCTTTGTTTTCATTTTGTTGTGTGTTTGTTTTTTGCATTTGAATTTACATATTAAAAAAAACACATACACAAAATTAAAAAAATTCTATTTCATTTTTCATTTACATTTACATTTTTATTTACATTGCTTGTAAGAAAAAAAATTCTTTGTGCACAACCATTCTCTGTTCATCTACAAAAAAATTTCTATCATTCTTTGTTTTGCCTTCCATACCTACTTGCCTTCCAATTCAACACCATCGACTTTCCTGTGCACTTCCGGCATACCACAACTGTCAATACCCCTTCCAGCCTCCACTACTACAAACTATACTTGCACATATACTTGCATCTGCATAACACAAGTGCACCTTGTAGCCTACACCTCTGATCATATACCCATCATCAACCACTTCTTGCTTCTATACTACCCCACCACTATGATTTACACTTGATTGTGCACTACTGCACAAACAAAAAAATCAACATAACTCACCAATTCTCCCCCTCTGACATCACACATACCACATCACTACCATCTCTCTTCCTACTTCATTGCGTACATCATTATACACCAGCCTCCCCTATCTTCCACCATCTTGCTGCTGTTCAAAACACCACAGACCTCCCAAACTTCAACCGAAAACCAACACTTCATACCCACCGACCAACCAGCAGCTACAAGTACTGCCGAGACCACTTCCAATCACTTTCTCTCATCCATCTCCACCAAACAATCGAATAACAACTTCAACCAGTCCTCTGACTTGATACGACTACTACTAGCACTCGACACCATAACTACTACAACTTCCATATTTCATCACATTCAACTCAAAACTGCACACCACCACTGTGCACAAATCAGCCCACTGTTCCATTCAAAACACTGCAAACCACTTCTCACACAGCTCCCCTTCCCCGACCATTTCCCCGACAATTGCTTACAACCAACCATCATCACAGTGCTTTACTATGCACAATACAAGCCTGTCACCATATCTTTACAGCAACAACCTTGCTGTCACCAAAAAAAACTGCAGCCAAACAACCCCGTGCCACCAGTGTCCGCTGCATATCATTCAACAACCGACCTAAACAACTCAACACTTCAGTTCAATCACCGACTTCGACTTGCACATTCGAATTGCCTTCACTCAACTACTTCGACAAACATTCCATCGGAAAAAAAATGAAAAAACAACTGCATACCATCAGCGGTTGCTACCACGCACCCGAAGTCGCAACACCTCCTGCAAACGTGAATTCGAACTCGAAGTCGCATCACAAACCGAAACCCACACTCGAATACAAACCAACCACTGTTATCCCTCCCTCTTCAACAAAGCAATCACCAACCACTGACCAGAGAAACTGGCCTCTACTTCATCACGTATATCATTTTCATCACCGCACTTCACAATCATACTACCGCACTACCTTACATCATTCCACATATACCGTCTAACAACTGAATGCCACAAAGCCAAATCCTTTCCTCCATAGTTCGCAAAATCAAATTCACGACCACTCCTTCCCCCAATCGAACAGTAGCTGCAAACCACCCTATCCTCAAATTCAAACCACTAACTTGACCTACTTCCACCGGCATCGTCCCCAAATCAAACTATAACACATCCTTTGTCTACAACATCTACTTTGCTTGGAATCGCCACTGCCGCAACTCATCCTAAGTCCGCATCTATCTAGTCTGAACCCGAGAATCAAATATTGGAATCGAATTTCTGATTTGTGACTTTGGAATTTCAATTTCGGTTTTAGGATTTGGCATTCGTATTGATGAGTTATCTGTTGTTAACGAAATAAAAGGGAGATGGGATTATAGTTTAGTTAGGTATTGGGCTGGTTGGGCTTAGTTTACATCAATGATTTCATTCAGCATTTGGGCTTGTTGTTTATTTGAATTCATTTAACAAACAAAAAGAAACTCACGTCTCTTTATATATAAAAGATTTTTTTTGAGTTTCTCTTAGATAAAACAAAAAAATTATTTTTTTTTATATAAAACTCACTTTTAAATTTTGTTTCCTTTTGAAAAAAAATTAAAAAAAACTGTATATATATTTTGTTTTTATTTTAGGTTGCCAAAGCAGAATTGCAGAAGGAGCAGAAGTGCTTGCTAAAATAAATTGCTTGCGTGCTGAGCTTGCCAAAAAAAAATGCTTGCTTATTTATATTTTTCTCTTTATTTGCCTTGCATTGTATATATCTATTGTTTTTGTTTTTCTTGCATTGTTGTTTACTTGCATTTAAAAAAAACAAAAACAAAAACATTTGTAGTTGCATTGTTAATACACGTTTATTTTCTGCTTTGCATTTCATCCAAGATTTTGATTAATAATAACAATTAGACATCGATAACTTTTAATTGTATATTGAAAAGTTGTCTTCTTTGAACAATTTAAATTCTTGGTGTCTAGGCTATGGTAGAGTAATAACCATTAATAAATATTACGGTGATTCGTAAATATTATAGTGGTTGTTCCTCTGAAGGTACTTAAACCTTCGGCTGCATTGCTACGGTGATTCGTGGTGCACCGATAACTCCTGCCCGTTACCTGGTTGAGAACTATCTTGTTGATTTAAGACAATGTGTAATTATACAATTTTGGGTTAACTTAGTATAAATCATTTGTAATTAGCCCTTGCATTCATTTAGTTGCATTAGTTCATGCATATTTTAAAAAAAAATTCAAAATTCAAAACTAAAAAAAAATTGTAAATAGTCCCTTTCTTTTTCTTTGAAATTTTTTCCTTTTCCTTTGAAATTTCAAAAATTCAAAAAAAAATTAGAAAAACAAAAAAAATCCAAAAAGAAAAAAATATAAAACCTTTTCAAAAACAAAGAAAAAAATTTGAAAAACCAAAAATCAATTTTCCATTTTGAAAAAAATAAATTCTATTTGTAAATATTTTTCCTTTATAAAAGAAAACAAAAACATTCTTGAAAATGTCCGAGTTTCCCCACTCATTTGAATTTTACAATAGTTGTGAAAATCAATATAATCCATATGATTTTACTCCAAATTCGTATGGATATTTTAACGACAACTATTCTTTAAACAATTCGAATATTGAACAACAAAGTTTTCAAAACGATGACCAACCCTCAAATCTCAAAAATAGCATTTCATCTTTACTTGAACTCACTACACAAATAAAATCAAATGATAAATGATTTTTGTAACTCATATTTGTGCAACAATTCAAGTCAAAGTGTTCAAAATGATCAAAATTTGAATTCAATTCAAAATTCAAATGATTTCGAGTATAACCCATGCCAATTCAATTTCGAGCTTTAAAATGAATTTCAAATTCAAAATGAAAATGTGAACCAATTTTTAAATAATTTTGGCAATGGGAATAATCTCGACTATGACGCAAGTGAATATTTTTGTTCTCAACAAATCCAAATCGAAAATCCTCAAGCTAATAATTATAAATTGGATTTTGTTGAACAAATGAACGAAATTTATGATGATCACACGAATTCGTTGTTTGAAACTTATATGAAACAACGTGAACAACAAAATCAAATCCCAACGTGTGATGAGTTAGGTAATAATTCATCTTTTACCCAAATCGACGATTTTCAAATAACAACTTTTGAAATTGAAAACAATAATCTTAATGAAGTTGTTGAAAACACGGTAATTGAGTTGGATTTCAATTCTTTCGAGGGTGTAGAACCAAATTTAAATTCGACCTTCCTTTTCTCGATTCCGAAAATTTGAATACAACAACTTTGGATTTTGAACTTGAGATACGCAATGAAGTTGTTGATAATCCAATAAAGGAAGATGAATTTAATGAACACAATTTTTTTGGAATTTTGGATGACGAGTTGTTAAATTCCGAAGGGGAAGATTTAAATCACCTATTTTATTTTGAAATCAATAATTCTGAAGAAGTTTTCAATGATGAATTTGAATTTGAATTCGGTAAAAATAAACTTGAACATCAATCAATCGTTTTATCAACCCCAAAAACCATTAAAAATAAAACGACTCGTACAATTTTTAATAAAACGGCATTCGTTTTTCCAAATCCAAATTCAACTTCGAAATCTTGTATGGTTTGGTTTTCTGAACTTTAGTTGTGTCTCGTATACTTGACGAGGCAAATGAATCGGTTTTTGGAAGACCGGTTCATTTACGCTTTGACGATATACTTTTTGATCTCGTGTAAATACCGTTCACTTTCATGTAAATATAGGTCATCTTTTATTTTTTTTCTCCTTTCACTTGGGTTGACTGTGGGGACACAGTCAAAATCAAGTGTGGGGGGGAGACTCATCATCATTTTCAATTTTTCATGGTTTATTTATTTTTATTTTCTTTCCAAAATTTAAAAAAAAATCTCAAAAACCAAAAAAATATATTTAAAAGCATTTTGATTTATTTTTAAAGAAACACTATAGGATAAATATATGGTTTTGGCTTATTAAATTGAAATTTTTGAAATTTAATTTGTCTTAACAAAAATAAAAATGAAGTTTGATTACAGATAACAATAGTTTAACTAGTATATAGGAAGATTCATACGTGTTAATTATGAAATACATCCTAATTGAAAATCTTTGTTTTAAAAAGTGGTTGATTTAAAGTAAAGATTTAACATTTTTTGTCTTTTAAGTTAAATGGTGCTAAGATAATAGTGTGAAACTCTCTCTTCTAAAAAAACAATAAATAAAAAAATTTCTTGTATACAAGTTTATATTTTTTTTAATAAACACCTAGAGTCATGTGTTCACACTTGTATGTTCACTCGCCATGCTCTGTACCCTTCTCACGTAAGCCCAAAAGGCAGTGCACGTTCGGTATATCTGGCCTCAGTTTATCTAAGTTAGGTGTATATATATAAAAAATTCTTTTTAATAACGCCTACAGTCAATAGGTATTCACACTCGTGTGTTCACTTGCCATGCTTTGTATTCCCCTCACATCAGTCCGCAAGGCAGTGCATGGGTAATATATCTGGCCTTAGTTTATCTGAGTTAGGCATATGTAAATATTGTTAATATCAATAACAAAAAATAGAGAGAGTAAGCAAATAAAATCCAAGCACTATTTTAACTTATTTGATTTGACTTGTTATTGAAAAGAAATAAAAATACCATTTTGATAAACTTTGATAATCGACTAAAGATCTATTTCATGGTTACAATTTGTTATTAAATGAAACAACGAGTTAAACAATCATCTATTTGTTATGATAACTTTGTTTTGGTTGGAAATTTTGACGAGTAAATAACTTAAATTTTCAAGATAATGACCAAAACCTATATTTAACTTATTCGTGTTAATTTAAAAAGTAAATCCTTCATTTGTAAATATTTTCAAAAACTTGCATTCATGTCTTTGTAAATAAATCGTGCATTTTGTAAATATTTTCATCCTGCGTTTGGATTTTATGGGTAGTATCTGCTGAATACCCTCACGAGACAACACTTGTAACAACCCGCATATTGATCGATTTTATATTTAAATATTTTATCGTCAATCGAATTTTAGTCCAGAAATCTACTTTTTGCATACGGTCAAATTAGGACTCGAGACCACCTCCATTGAGTTCAAAATGACGTTTGCGATCTTTTTGAGTGTAAACTTCGATATGTTTGGGGATAGTGAAATTTTCGTCACTTTTTGCTTTGAGCTTTGGTTTGGGCTGAATCATTCACTAACTCAACCCAACCCCCTCCTTCTCTTCACAACTTCATTCTTCATTTCCTAAGCATAGAAGCTTCATCAAAAATAGAGGAGGGAATGGGAAATTAAAACTCCAAGCTCAAATTTTATTGCAATCCATCATTCAACTCCAAATTCAAGAAGAAGACATTGATTCAAGCTTGGGACTGTTCTTGTTTTGCTTCAAGCTTCATCTTCATTGATTTTTGGTGCAAAGGTGAGATTTTTATCTCACATTCTTTCCTATAACTATCTTGGACTGTTGGGAATGAATTCCTATCACCTTAGCATGTACATTTGCATTTGGTTTGGATTGGATTGGCGAAAAGCTCCAATTTTTAGCGTTTTTGGTGAATTCCTGGCCTTAGGTCGTTCTGGCGTTGTTAGGTCGCTTACGGCACTTACCTCGTTAGGTTGCTAGGCCTTCACTCGTTAGGTTGCTCTGGCGTGTTAAAGTCGCATTCGGCATATAGGTCGTTTCCCCTAGGTCGTTTGACCTTAGGTCGTTCAAACCCTTAGGTCACTTAGCCTCTAAGTCGTTGGGCCTTATTTACCTCGTTAGGTTGCTCGGCATTTAGTCGTTAGGTCGCTCGGCCTTACGTATCTCTTTAGATCGCGTATCTCCTAAGTCGCGTACCACTTGGGTTGCTCGACCCTGCTGCCATATTAGGTCGCAACCACTAGGTCGCTCGGCCTCTACCGAGTTAGGTCGTTCGCCACTTGGGTCGTATCCCTTAGGTCGCGAACTCCTTAGGTCGTTCGGCCTGTTTCCAAGTTAGGTCGCTCGACCCTTTTTCTTAGCTCGACCTTGTTAGGTCGCACCCCCTGTTGCTTAGCTCGACCGAGTTAGGTCATTCACCCCCTAAGTCGCCACCCACTAGGTCGTTTGACCTGTTCTCTCTTAGGTCGATTGACCTTACTTTCTTTAGGTCGCTGGACCTTATTCCCTCTAGGTCGCTTGACCTTACTTCCTTTAGGTCGCTGGACCTTATTCCCTCTAGGTTGCTTGACCTTACTTCCTTTAGGTCGCTGGACCTTATTCCCTCTAGGTCGCTTGACCTTACTTCCTTTAGGTCGCTGGACCTTATTCCCTCTAGGTCGCTTGACCTTACTTCCTTTAGGTCGCTGGACCTAACTTCTTTCTGGTCGCACGGCCTTACTTCCTTTAGGTCGCTCGACCTCACCACCTATAGGCCGCTCGCCCTATTGCCTTGATAAGTCGCTCGGCCATGTCACCAAGATAGGTCGCGCCCACCTAGGTCGCTCGGCATGTTATCCTTAGGTTGTTTGACCTATTTTACTTTAAGTCGCTACCTCTTTAAGTCGTAGCACTTTAGCTCGGCCATGATTAGGTCGCGTGGGTACTTCAACTTTGATGGTTTTGGAACTGATTTCCTTGGATTTTATTCACATCTTCGAATGTGAATTTTAGTGAATTGATTTGTTTCTACAATCAGTTTTGTGACTTGTCACTTTAAAAATATAAAGGTTTCAATACTAGTAGTAAATATCAAAACTCTTTCTTCAAAACGATTTCAACTCTATTTTACTACAAAGCTCTTTTTTACTCAACCGTTTTCCAATCTATTAGTATATACAAGCCTTTACTTCACTCGGATGAGAAATCTAATTAAACGGCTTAGTAAAACAGGTGGTATAAAACGCTTGCGTTTACTTCGTCGGTTAATTCTTGGACTTGTTCGATTGAACCTTTTGTGACAATTTTCTAGTGAAGATCTACAGTTTGTTTGTAAATATTTAAGTTAAGCAAGTGGTTATGGGACATGAAGCTAAACTCATATATTTACTAGCTTAGTGTGATTAACACTTCTTGATGATCAATGACGATTATTTTCGTGATTTAGACTAGCAATGTGCGATGTCTCTTCGATTCGGTTCATCGGACGTTACGCTGTACGACGTCGTTGTTCCATTTTACAATGTGTTGGTTCATCGGATGTTACGTTGTACGACATCGTTGTTCCTTTTTATCGTGTGTTGGTTCATCGGACGTTACGCTGTACGACGTCGTTATTCCATTTTCCTAAGTGTTGGTTTATCAGATGTTACGCTGTACGACATCGTTGTTCCTTTTTATTGTGCTTTGGTTCATCGGATGTTACGCTGTACGACGTCGTTGTTCCTATTTATTGTGTCTCTGGATCATCGGACGTTACGCTGTACGACGTCGTTGCTCCGAAGTATGTGATTTCTGGGTTTCGTATGTTGATTTCTGGAATTTGTGCTTCACCAATTTTTCGTGATTTTCATTGATAAGTTTTATTAATCTTTGTGCATTGGTGAATTCGTGTGTCATTGACTTGTTATGAATACAAGTTTAGGGTATAATAACCCATTTTATCTTTGAGAAGATTCTTGTGATATTGCTTAATCTCTTTTTGATTTTTCAATTACATACTTATAGTAGTATGCCATTATGGTTATTACATGTCTATGCCATATCTTTTATTCTATATCTTGTCATCTGATATTTATAGCTAGACTGATCCGTTTATTATTTTCTTATAAATAATACTCGGGTCAGACCGAGATGTTACAGGTGCTTCTGCTTGACTTCTCTTCTGGGATTTCTCTGACTTTTGGCTAACTACTTAGATTAGTAGTTTTTGTTGTATACATTTGTGATATAGACTCCGTGATGTATACTTATGCTTTTGTGTAGCTTGTAGCTATCCTTTTGTATTATCGTGGATCTTTCAGACCACTACTCTGATGTACACTTTCATGTGTTATATATTCATATCTTTTTCGCCTTTGTGATATGGATGTCTGTGACTGATTTGTGTTATGTTTATTTCTATGTTGGTTTCCAAAGATTATATAAAACCACTGTGTGATAGCTTTGAGTTTGTATCGGTATGTCGGATTTCCTCCTTAAATGAAATGCATGTTTTACTATCTGACAAACCGGTGCTCGCACAAAGCAATTACATGGATGGTCACTCCTCAACAGCCTTATTCTCCGTGCTAATTGACAGCACTACACTGTAGTGTTCTTGGTTAGCGTGGGTATAGAGGTGGGGCGTCACAGCTTGGTATCAGAGCCAAACTTCGGAACAATGTAGAATAATCTAGCAAGGATCATTGTCCTAAGTCTTTCTTAGGAATCGTGCCATAGGATTTGATTCGAGTCTTCGTACCGTTCTATCCTATTTTCTTTTATGATTCCTTGTTTTAGCAATCAAGTTTGTTTGATATTCATTTTGAGATTAACCTTTTTCTCTTTTCTTTCTTTCTTAAAGAAAAGAAATGGTTAGACCTGGCCGTCCTAGCACCGGTCAATCTAGTGCTACTCCGCAGGAGGGAGTATTTATGTCTGCCCAGCAGCTTCTAGATCTTGTTAAGAATGCTCAAGCTATCGGACCCATTCCAGAGCCTACTCATCCTAGATCCGGTTTTGCACGCTTGTGTAGAGATTATACCGATTTGGGTGGAAGGCCATTCCGGGGATCCGAGACTGTTATCGAAATTCAAGCTTGGCTCAAATCATGTGATCGCATCTTTTCTCGCATGAACCTTATTGATCTACATCGAGTCCAGGTGGCTTCTAGCATGCTCCAAGAAAGAGCATTGGATTGGTATGAGCTTTTAATTTCTGAAATCGTTGAAGCGGATCTTACTTGGAAGCAATTCCGGGAAAGATTCGAATTGAAATTTGTGTCGGAGGCTGAAAAAGTAACTTTAGCACGGCGCTTCATAGACCTTGTTCAAGGTGAATCTTCTGTGACAGACTATGTCGCATCTTTCGAATCTCTTTCTAAATACGGGATTGAGTATATTAATACCCCGATGAAGAAAAATCAGAGGTTCGTCTATGGGTTGAATAAGAACCTCAAGAAGCCATTACTTCTGAAACTAGAAGTTTCATTTGATCAGCTTATTGACATCGCTCTTCGTCTTGAAGAGGCCGATAGAGAAAGCGATATTGAAGTTGTGCGTGCCAAACAGAACTTCAACGACAATATGAAAAGGCCTATTAAATTCACAGGCCCCAATCCCATCAAGAAAGGGAAGCAACAAACTCCGGTAGCAAAGACTCCTACCTCTAGTCGTGGACGATGCTACAATTGTAGTCTTACGGACCACTATGCAAGGAAATGCCTGAAACCTCTCTTTTGCCGTTATTGCAAAAATTCGGGTCATCTTATATCTACATGTCCCATTCTTAAAAGTAGGAGAGAGGGAGAGCTAAATGTTGTTCAAGTCCCAAGTGACACTTCTCTTGGTTAAGGTAATTCTCCTTCTATCTTTGACGGTATTTCTTTTGAGATTATCTTATTCGAGTTCTTTGTGATATGGGTTTCATCTCATTGTTTTTATATCAAAAGAACTTGTGATTCTTTTTATTGAAAACATTTCTGGGCTTGATGACTTCTTTGAGGATTGCGAATCCGGATTGGTGGATCCGCAACACTCAATTTGCTTTTTATTTATGTCGAAATTATTTTATGTGATTTTTCTTTCCGAGCCGATTTTTACTTATGCTTCGGAATTGACTTTTGTAAGGATTGGCTTAATTATTATGAAACCATATCCTTTGTCCCGTGTACGCTATTCATCTTCGACATTTTCAATCTGTTAAGCAGATTTCTGTTTTTCCTTTGTGATTTTGGTCCCAATTTGATGGCATCATTTTATTCTTTAAGCTCACATGACGAGGAAAGTGTCATTTCTCTCATTCATGTAGTTTGAGAATTTTCCGATATTTTTGAGTTTGTCTTAGGATTATCACCTAAACAATCTTTTGAGTGGTGATAAGGTCTTTTCCTAGCTTGACCTTGCCACCGATTTTCATTTGCTACGAGTTGTGGGAGTTAGCATTCCATTTACCGCATTCCACACTCGTTATGAAACTTATGAATGACTTAGTATGTCATTCTGTTTGTCCAGCTTATTTCATCCATTTTATGAATCGAGTATTCTACGATCTTGATGACTCCATTCTTGTATATATTGATTTTGGATGGAAATAGCAATTTAAAATTTTGCAAATCTTTTTCATAAGATTTATTTACAAGTACAATTTGATTTCCGCTCTTAAATGAGCAAAGAATATTCTTAAAGGTTTTTAAGAAATATGTTTATCATATAGAAAATGATTTTTTGATTGTATTGCCCATTGAGTGCTTTAAGAATTCTGGTCGATGCGCTTGATCAACGTTATCGAAAAGAATCTCCTAAACGCTTTGATGAGACAGTTAGACATGATAGATTGATTTGTAAAAATGTAAATTTTTCTAGAAAGATTATTACATTAAGATAAATGCAATTTTGAAATTTTTACCTTTTCTAGAAAGAGGATTATTTAAAAGAACTCTTTTCCGATACTCTTATTCTTGTGATTCCCGACGGGATCCAAGACTTTATCTTTTGTACCAATACTAATTGTATTGGTTTAGATGTCGTTCTCTTGCAAAAGAGAACGTGCTATCTCTTGTGCTTCTAAATCATTAATGCCTATTGAGACTAGACATGCCACTCATGATCTAGTGCTCGTGGCTATCGATTTCGCTTTTAAAAATTTGGCATCATTATTTTTGGGTGAGAAATTTGTTCTCTACCCTGGTCATAAATCTTTGGAATATTTATTTTCTCATAAGGAACTTAATATTGGATCGAGTTCCTTGCATCTTATGATCTTGATATTCTTTGTATATTCCCAAAAAGGGGAATCGTGTTGCCAATGCACTTTGTTGTAAACAACAAGTGGTTGTCTCTTTGATGATGTCCAAATGGAATGATCATCTTTCCAACATCGGACGTTTTGATATACTTCATTTTATTGAGTTTCATCTCATTCCCTTTATGGACTAGCATTCGATGTTCTTTTATGGTTATCGGTTCATCGGATGTACCGTTATTGTACTACATCGATGTCCCGTCTTTTCGGTTCACTTGGACGTACCGTTTTTGTACTACGATGGTGTTCCAAATTATTCCAGATTCTCGTTTCTTGGGCATACCATTTTGTACTATGCCGTTGCTCCGGCTCAAATTTTCTGCTATTCTTGACGTTTTCCACGTCTTGTAACTATGGAAATGCTTTTAGGTTTCCGATTTTTATTCTTGAGCCTGGTGTTATAGTAGGGATTGAAGTTTCACCAGATTTGACTTTTGAGCAATATTCTATTCGCATCATTGCTTCGGAGGTTGAGCGCCTTCGAAAATAAAGATGTTCTCTTTGTGTGGGTTCTATGGTTCTCAAATCCCAAGGATTTCTCTTGGGGAATCTAGAGAATTCATTGAGCGTACACACCCGGACTTACTTTCTCATTATCTTTAAGGTAAACTTCTTATTTCAAATTTCCTTTGTGTTAATATGCTTTTATGGTTGTTACTTTTTATTTCCATCTTATTTATTGCGAGGACGCAATTTCTTTAAGGAGGGGTGTCTGTAACAACCCGCATATTTATCGATTTTATATTTAAATATTTTATTTAAATACTTTATCATCAGTCGGATTTTAGTCCGAAAAGCTACTTTTTGCATACGGTCAAATTAGGACTCGAGACCATCTCCATTGAGTTCAAAATGACGTTTGCGATCTTTTTGAGTGTAAACTTCGATATGTTTGGAGATAGTGAAATTTTCGTCACTTTTTGCTTTGAGCTTTGGTTTGGGCTGAATCATTCACTAACTCAGCCCAACCCCCTCCTTCTCTTCACAACTTCATTCTTCATTTCCTAAGCATAGAAGCTTCATCAAAAATGGAGGAGGGAATGAGAAATTAAAATTCCAAGCTCAAATTCAATTGCAATCCATCATTCAACTCCAAATTCAAGAAGAAGACATTGATTCAAGCTTGGGACTGTTCTTGTTTTGCTTCAAGCTTCATCTTCATTGTTTTTTTGTGCAAAGGTGAGATTTTATCTCACATTCTTGCCTATAACTATCTTGGACTGTTGGGAATGAATTCATATCACCTTAGCATGTACATTTGCATTTGGTTTGGATTGGATTGGCGAAAAGCTCCAATTTTTAGCGTTTTTGGTGAATTCCTGGCATTAGGTCATTCTGGCGTTGTTAGGTCGCTTACGGCACTTACCTCGTTAGGTCGCTAGGCCTTCACTCGTTAGGTCGCTCTGGCGTGTTAAAGTCGCATTCGGCATATAGGTCGTTTCCCCTAGGTCGTTTGACCTTAGGTCGTTCAAACCCTTAGGTCGCTCAGCCTCTAAGTCATTGGGCCTTATTTACCTCGTTAGGTCGCTCGGCATTTAGTCATTAGGTCACTCGGCCTTACGTATCTCTTTAGGTCGGTATCTCCTAAGTCGCGTACCACTTGGGTCGCTCGACCCTGCTGCCATATTAGGTCGCAACCACAAGGTCGCTCGGCCTCTACCGAGTTAGGTCGTTCGCCACTTGGGTCATATCCCTTAGGTCGCGAACTCCTTAGGTCATTCGGCATATTTCCAAGTTAGGTCGCTCAACCCTTTTTCTTAGCTCGACCTTGTTAGGTCGCAACCCCTATTGCTTAGCTCGACCGAATTAGGTCGTTCACCCGCTAAGTCGCCACCCACTAGGTCGTTTGACCTGTTCTCTCTTAGGTCGCTTGACCTTACTTTCTTTAGGTCACTGAACCTTATTCCCTCTAGGTTGCTTGACCTTACTTCCTTTAGGTCGCTGGACCTTATTCCCTCTAGGTCGCTTGACCTTACTTCCTTTAGGTCGCTGGACCTTATTCCCTCTAGGTCGCATGACCTTATTTTCTTTAGGTCGTTGGACCTTACTTCTTTCTGGTCGCACGGCCTTACTTCCTTTAGGTCGTTCGACCTCACCACCTATAGGCCGCTCGCCCTATTGCCTTGATAAGTCGCTCGGCCATGTCACCAAGATAGGTCGCGCCCACCTAGGTCGCTCGGCATGTTATCCTTAGGTCGTTTGACCTATTTTACTTTAAGTCGCTACCTCTTTAAGTCGTAGCACTTTAGCTCGGCCATGATTAGGTCGCGTGGGTACTTCAACTTTGATGGTTTTGGAACTGATTTCCTTGGATTTTATTCACATCTTCGAATGTGAATTTTAGTGAATTGATTTGTTTCTACAATCAGTTTTGTGACTTGTCACTTTAAAAATATAAAGGTTTCAATACTAGTAGTAAATATCAAAACTCTTTCTTCAAAACGATTTCAACTCTATTTTACTACAAAGCTCTTTTTACTCAACCGTTTTCCAATCTATTAGTATATACAAGCCTTTACTTCACTCGGATGAGAAATCTAATTAAACGGCTTAGTAAAATAGGTGGTATGAAACGCTTGTGTCTACTTCGTCGGTTAATTCTTGGACTTGTTCGATTGAACCTTTTGTGACAATTTTCTAGTGAAGATCTACAGTTTGTTCGTAAATATTTAAGTTAAGCAAGTGGTTATGGGACATGAAGCAAAACTCATATATTTACTAGCTTAGTGTGATTAACACTTCTTGATGATCAATGACGATCATTTTCGTGATTTAGACTAGCAATGTGTGATGTCTCTTCAATTCGGTTCATCGGACGTTACGCTTTACGACGTCGTTGTTCCGTTTTATCGTGATTTGGTTCATCGGACGTTACGCTGTACGACGTCGTTGTTCCATTTTACTATGTGTTGGTTCATCGGATGTTACGTTGTACGACATCGTTGTTCCTTTTTATCGTGTGTTGGTTCATCGGACGTTACGCTGTACGACGTCGTTATTCCATTTTCCTAAGTGTTGGTTTATCGGATGTTACACTGTACGACATCGTTGTTCCTTTTTATTGTGCTTTGGTTCATCGAATGTTACGCTGTACGACGTCGTTGTTCCTATTTATTGTGTCTCTGGATCATCGGACGTTACGCTGTACGACGTCGTTGCTCCGAAGTATGTGATTTCTGGGTTTCGTATGTTGATTTCTGGAATTTGTGCTTCACCAATTTTTCGTGATTTTCATTGATAAGTTTTATTAATCTTTGTGCATTGGTGAATTCGTGTGTCATTGACTTGTTATGAATACAAGTTTAGGGTATAATAACCCATTTTATCTTTGAGAAGATTCTTGTGATATTGATTAATCTCTTTTTGATTTTTCAATTACATACTTATAGTAGTATGCCATTATGGTTATTACATGTCTATGCCATATCTTTTATTCTATATCTTATCATCTGATATTTATAGCTAGACTGATCCGTTTATTATTTTCTTATAAATAATACTCGGGTCAGACCGAGATGTTACAGGTGCTTCTGCTTGACTTCTCTTCTGGGATTTCTCTGACTTTTGGCTAACTACTTAGATTAGTAGTTTTTGTTGTATACATTTGTGATATAGACTCCGTGATGTATACTTATGCTTTTGTGTAGCTTGTAGCTATCCTTTTGTATTATCGTGGATCTTTCAGACCACTACTCTGATGTACACTTTCATGTGTTATATATTTATATCTTTTTCCGCCTTTGTGATATGGATGTCTGTGACTGATTTGTGTTATGTTTATTTCTATGTTGGTTTCCGAAGATTATATAAAGCCACTGTGTGATAGCTTTGAGTTTGTATCGGTATGTCGGATTTCCTCCTTAAATGAAATGCATGTTTTACTATTTGACATACCGGTGCTCGCACAAAGCAATTACATGGATGGTCGCTCCTCAACAGCCTTATTCTTCATGCTAATTGATAGCACTACACTGTAGTGTTCTTGGTTAGCGTGGGTATAGAGGTGGGGCGTCACAACACTTGTCCTACCGGGGACACCCAAAGGTTTAACGGCTTGTTGCATACGCTCAATGCAATCGTGCTCCCTACGAAAACGGATTTATCTTAGTTTTTCTTTATTCGAGAATGAATAAAAAGATAAGTGTGGGGGTATTTTATGTGCATGTAAATGTGCATATTTTTACCACCATATTTAATCTATTTAAATTAAATAAATGATCATATCGGATATTTTAACCTGTTTAAAACAAAATTCATATTATTTTCAAATCGTCACATATTCATCTTCATCCAAGGGAAAAATGGTTATTTTTGTGCATATATTAATTTGAGAAAAATTAATTAGAAATTTCTATATTATTTTATAGGAATTTGGCTTCATATACAAGTGGTTTCATGAAGATGTATGCATGCACAAAGAAGATACAAAGGAATAGAGATGGAAATAATTCAAAGGCATGATAATGAAGGACCCCACTTGCCCACCTTTCTTCATGTACAAATTAGAGGCTAATGCACATGCTTATGGAATTAATGGCTTCATGTATACTTAAATGATGATTAGTAGAAGCTAATGATTACTTGGCCTCCACACTTTCTCAAGGGCAATTTGGGCATTCCCCAAAAATATGAATTAGGGTTTAACACTTGTATAAATACCCCATATCTTCATGTATCCCTCTTCTCCTTAGTCTCTCTTAGTTTTAGCTTAGGCTCACAAATAAACAAGCTCTTCTCTTTCTCTTTTCATGGCTACTTAGCCATTTTTATTTCATGTACTTTTCCTTTTTTTATGCAATGTAATTATTGTTTCCTTTTAATTACATGTTCATTTCCTTTCATGCCAGTAGTGTAGATTTTCTTTTATGCAATTAGAATAGTTTTATTTTTCATTAAGTTTTCATTTTCCTTTCATTTTGCTTTCATATTGCTAGCTACATTTGTTAATCAAATGACAAATATGAGAGGCCAAACCCCTTCAATTTAGGGGTAATGAAGCTCTCTAATTATGTAGCTTCAACTATTTGTTAATTCATGCTCTCTTTTTGTGCTTAATGAAGAATGATTGAAGTGGTTTAATTGTTGTTTTTGCTTTGAATTTGATAGCTTATATTGTTGACACCAAATAGGCTATGCTTAAACAATCACTAACACTAATTGCCTCTTCGTCAAAATATGATTATGGCAAAAGAAAGTGATTTGAAATTAAAATTTGATGGTCTATATTTCTAATCAATAGTTAATAGGTCATACTTAAAATAGATTTCATTTTCATTTTCATTGTCAAAAATTTCATGAAAGTTAGTAAGTGATTTAAGGGGTGTGTTATAGTTTGATGGCTTATGTTGGCTAATCAATAGCACAAATATGACATACTTATGATAAGCACATCAATTAAAGCACTAATGACCATAAAAGAGAGATCATGATTTCATAAGTGTTGAACTACTTGATCTAGAGAGTGGATTTATTCTCTAAATTGTCATTTAACTCTTATATTTGCATCTCTTTTCTTTTAGTTAGTTAGCTAATTTTCTAATCTCTAGCTTAACTTTCACTCGACTTTGGTTTAATTTGATTGAATAGATTTTAAAATCATCAATTCCCTGCGGATCGACCCATATTCGCCATGTACTACAAGTGTACGCCGTGCGCTTGCGGTTATATTTTAATTTGAAATTTTTCGACGGTTTTCTAATCCAATAGAATTTCCGTCGATTAGCAGAGTACGAGAGAAAGGAAGACTTCTCCAATAACTATACACATCTAGCTCAAGTGACCTATTCCTCTAAATCTATCCTATGGATTGTAATGACGAGGGGGTCGGAATAACGTTCTGGTGATTGGAAAATCTATAAACTATCCATATCACAAATTTATACCGATTGGTTTTCATTTAATTGTTATGTCTATTAAGGTTAGCAATTCTAATTTAACTTTACATTTCACACACGATTACTTACCTACCCATTCCCAAGGTACAAAATACCGATTAAGCCTTAACAACCATCTAGTACTTCCATATCCATTTGCCACTTAATACTTCTAAATATAAAGCAGGCTTCTACTATCACCACATAATACTTTTAAGAGAAATAGGTAGAATTTTCCATTTAAGACATCAACGGAGGTAGACTCTGTCAATTAAGACCTACTCCCAAGGTGGACTTCTAGCGTCGTCATTATTGTGTATTGGTCCTAACTACAAAGACCTTTGACCACTATATACAGCCTTATAATTCATAGTAGATCGTTATTAAAGTCTTAGCAATGTAAGAGACTGTATCCAAGCCACTTAATACCTCATTAATAAGGAATAGTCATGCCTCAAATTATATACCACGTATTTATAGGTAGGCCTTTGCCACCTAATACCTAACCCCAAGGCGAACTCCTCACTGATATTATTTAGCTGACATTCCTTGGAAATCTCATTAGACTACTAGGCAAATCCAAGATCAGTAACTTAGTACCTCAAACCCAAAGCAAACCCTTCCCAAGGTATCCATCATCACTCTTAATTATAAATATGAAATCTAATTAGGTTACTTCTTTTAGTAGGAAGGCGGGCCCTAAGAGAGGCACTTAATACCTTAACATTGAACTAGAATATGCTTTCGATATTTAGTTTGCTGGAATTAATTCCTTAGGAAGATTTTCCGTTATGATTTTCATAAATTAATTTAACACAAAAAGGAAAGATTGACTCCATTCGAAATTACAGGGAATGGATAATTTCTTCTTCCTTGTTAAATCAAACGTCATTCTTTTGAATGAAAAGTGGAAAAGGTAAATAAATTTATAAAAGTCAAATGGATGTCATTTCCATAAATTAAACTATGGAAAATCTACAACATAGCACAAATTGGGCAATAATCAATCATATTTTACACCTAAGTACAGATTTGAATAAAAATATACAACATTCAAATTCTAACATTTTTGGGACTGATTTCCAAATTTTGGTGTAAACATATTTTTATGAAATATCAAAGATAATAATATGTAGGCATTAGTTTCTACACTAAAATGAAATCGATTTAGGCATAAAAATCAAACGTATGCTAACCGAATAGATTTAAAATCATAAACAATATATAAAATTTCTCACTCACCTTTTAAAAGTGATTCAAATATCCAGATATAGAACCTTAAATTCATCTCCAAATCATTTTTAATCCAAGAAATATGTATAAAAATGTATATACATATATTAGAATTACAGATCTGAAAAGAGATTTGAGATTGGAAGAGAAATCAATACAAATATAAAAATGTATATAAATTACCTCAAATACGCTTATAGTTGATTGATTCTCTCCCTTTCCTTCAAATTTTTGTTCCTCTCCAATTTGTATAAATATTTTATAATTTGGAAGAATAGTGAAAAAGGAAAATGGCAGAGCTTTGCTACCGCCTTTAGAAAAATATGAGAAGAAATGAGAGGATTATATCTGAATTTATAGACACTATAATCAACCACAATCGTACGATTTAAAATATCCAATCTGGGTCGCTGCGGCCTAGGTTTATTGCAACCACCTGAAGGCGACCGGTCGACCGCCCCTGGAACACCGATCAAGCGTTAGGTATTGACCTCGGTCGATCGGTCCCAATGAATGGACATCCAATGGGCCCAGCGATTAATTAATAAACATTAATTTATCCAATTGAATTATTTCAATTTCGAATTCATTTTTGTCCGTAACTTCTTCGTTTGGGTTCTGATCGCAAATCTCCAAATATGAAAGTTGCTTAGAATTTTGCCTTGAACACAATAATGCAAGTTTTGTAGTCAAATTCTATTTTTTGAGCCTAATTAATTAACTAACTAATTAAATAACTAACGTCAAATTACGGGTTGTTACATTCTTCTCTCCTTAAAAGGAACTCCGTCCCCGAAATTTCACTAATTACTAAGTCATGGTTATGGCTCATAATTATTCTAAACTACATAACCAATAAGTGTACAACCAAACATATATAGGTGCATAGTGTATTACTGTATCGCCACATAGAAAATATGTATGCAGAATAATTCTAAATCCGATTCTCCTATATGAATGCATTTTTTTGAAAACATTTTGAAAATATGACGCAAACAACCTATATGTATACTGGCAATTATATTAGTATGCGGCTTTTGAAAATCCTTTCAACCAAAACCTTCATGCTTATACGAATAGAAGTATGAAACAACAAATTTTGCATTCAATTCCTACCATCCAAAAATGTAACATGTCAAAAAATCACTTCGTAAACTTTACTTCTACGTCGAAAAAAGGAAATTGGGTGGAGAATTTAACATTCTTACCACTTTATAATCTTCCTATTGCCGTAGTAAAGTGAAAATTTCCTTGCTGGCCCAGATTTACTATAAATTTTCCATGCACAAAATGCATAAGGATGCTTATTTTCAGACTCTAACACGGAATTAGTCGAAAAATAGGCTCGCGCGCGTCGTCAACAAGGTATGACAATAGAAATTCCAAGGCTAAAATAGCTTTTTTTGTTACCACTTGCATTTATCGCATCGTCAATCCTAATGCACCGCTAAATTCGCAAATTCTAACTCTATTTGTTTTCCCTACGCTTAACATGTAGGCTTCAAAATCAAATATTTCACAAAAATCTTTCTCACTTTTCAAATTTGTATGTCATTTGAAAAATAAAATCCCAAAATATTTAGACGCGCATTTTCCCTTGAAATCAAATTTTTGGACAAAAATTCTAAAAATAATTTAAGAGCCAAAAATAACTAAAATCTAAAAACTTTTTTTCAAAAGAGAAGCTTTCCAAAATATTTCCTTTTCAAAAATTTTGATAAACGAAGCCACAGTTTCAGCGTAGTCGAAAGTTAGTTATGCACTAAACGTATAAACCAAATTCTAAAATTCTACAATTAACCTTTACTTATAAAATTTAACATTTTATTTTAAAATGTCATCATGCCCAATCACCCAAAAATTTAAGCTTTTAAGGAACATGAGCAATAACCAGTGATACCAAAACAACTTTATCATGTTCTTTGCTCATATTTTCCAACTATTCTAAATTTCCAGTCTTATATTGTATTTACTGTTAGTTAAATGTCTTTTATGAGATTTCCATATTTATACTCCTTCTTCACTATGCATATATAAGAGCGGTTTGCATGTCTAGAAACAACAACACGGTAAATAAATAAGAACTCATAATATCGTGCGTGCCTTTTACAAGAGACAGCTAACAGTTATAACCCAAACAACCTAAAAAAGGAACAAATGCTGGAAGGGAAAAGACAAAACATCATAAATCCTAAAATAATGCCTACAACTACGAGGTGCCTTGCTCCACGACTGGAGCTCGATCCATTGCTGCGACCCTTGAATGGTCGTAGCCTGGCTACTACATACCCAATCTCGTTCCTCTAGCGCTGCTGGCATTGCTGACAGCATCAGAATTGCCATCTTCCTAAGAAAGGATCTAATGATGGAAGAAGGAACTCTCTACTAAACGGCCTCTCCATGAAAGTTCACCCGTATTGCTTAAAGATGAGAGTGGATAGGTGAAAATACGAAAAGTGACTCTGTGGAGTGCTAATCCTTGACTAACAAATTGCATCATAAGGGTATGTGTCCAATTGACGGCGATACCGCCAATACTAGCAAAGGTGGTCTTCTGCACTATGGGATAAATCTAGTTTTAACTTCCCATCTTAGGGATGACGTTATGTTGAATGATGCGCAACCCTTGACGGGCAATCAGATGTAGATTATCCATCTTCCAAACATCGACATCTTGAGAGAAGATCTGCAGCAAAATCTTTAAGTCGGTTACTTCAGAATCATCCAAGTCTACGTCTTTCGCGTAGGCCTCCAAAATCTCAGTGAGATCATTATTAGTCGGCTCAATCAAGACACCATTCACCTTCGAATGAATCAAACTGTTGCCTCCATCGAAATTTTGCACTAACAGTCATCGAAAAGCAGATGCAGCATGGGTAACATTCCCACATAAAGGTTCTGAAGTAGAGGATTGGTGAAAATCCTACCACAATGAATAGCTCTTCCAGTCCAAAAGCGGTGAAACCTTCTGCTTATTCTGGTCCAGCTAAGTGGCCTATTGAGGGTTGAGACCGTAATGGTGCGAGAAAAACAACAATGTGGAATGGTGTCTTGAGCTAAGAAGTGGTTGGAGGGAGGAAATAGGGTTTAGATCTGGAGTGGTGGTGGCGTGAGATCTAACGTGCAAAACCAGCACGAGGAGAGGAGAGGCTGCTGCTCCCAGGGAAAACGGCATCGCCTAGGGGAGGAACGGAAGAGAGAGGCTGATACTTGGAGGAGGAGAAGGATGGATATTAGGTTCGGCTTGTTGAGGAAGGAGGAAAGAAAGAAGGCAGTTGGGGGAATTCGGAAGAAACTTTTATAGTCCCGTTACAGGTTCAAGTTGTGCCAAAAATAGTTAACTAGTAGACCACTCTAGGTTTACCACTAGATGGCCGACCACTAGACCGGCTTTGGCGTTAATTGAACCTAGACCACATTAGGGTCGGATAAAGAATAATAAACATTCCGCAACGTCTCCTTTGTTCGACATGATCCGAAAAATTCTTGTCCACATCGCGACGGTGTCAAAGTCTACCGCCTGGTCCCAAACCATGCTCCACCAATCCACAATAGTCCAACAAAATCGCTGCGACCAATAACAATTCCAAAAGCCCGAAAATATTCCAGCTGTTTTTCCTGCCTACTTCGTATAGAAATATTTCTTCCAATAGCTGATGGTACAACAACACTTCAAACCACATACTCCAATAAAATTAAATGTCATTCCTATCTTGTCTGCACCTTAATGAGAGAAGATTTTAAAAACCTCGATTTTATAAATCGAAAAATTATCGAGCTAAATATACGCTTCTTTATACTTGTTCCTAAATAATAGAAACTATTTCGTACCAAAACTTCCCTTAAAAATAAAACTTATATATATATTTCAGGGTTTCCAAAACTATTTTTTTGAAATACAAATTTCCTGAATTGGAAAACTATTTCCTTGCCCAAAATCAAAATCAAGCCTTTACTGATATATACATATAAATGTTTAAGGATTCAAAATTTAATCTTTTGTAAACTAAATATATCTTAACATGACCAACAAAGTAGTATACGTGTTTCTTTGACAATTAAAATTTCAAAGCTTTCCCAAAACAAAATTTCCAAAATAAACTCTTGGGAAAAAATCCTTTGAAAAATTCTTTTTCCAAAGCCTAAGGCATTTCCAAAATATACTTTATAACAACTCTCTCATAGGTTTAAAACTAAGGAATTGACATTAATTTTCTAAATAAAAATCTGGTTTGCCATCGAAGAATTGATTGATGGACAATCTGTTATCAAAACTGGTTCTGGATGTTTGCGACATACAGACTCCAATTTCCTGCCCATTTGGAATAAATGTGTGTCTCCGATTCGAACTCATCATCAAAATCCAAAATCACAAGGAAGCTAGATCTCAATCATCAAGTAGAACACCTCCCGTCTCTGGGATTCACCCATATGTCGTACTCATGCTCTTTATCAACGGCGCCTTACGCATCACCAGCACTCCATAGGGTACTTCAGAATCGGCGTGAAAATCTTAACTCTAAGATATTTCCAACTCAATGTTGCTTTGCCTATTCCTTTGGAGTGGAACTACAACTACTTCTATAGTCGGAATTATTAGAATCTAGCGTAAAAATATAATAATAGTGGATAGGAAAGTACAAATATGTTCTCTTAATTTATCCTAATTACTCTAATCTACTAACCTAGTTTTTGATACCAAATTTAACAACCAGCACCTTAATGGACCTAAATTTCGACAAAAATTGAAACCCAAGTCCATCAAAGCATAGATCGTTAATTTGGTACCTTCAAATAAGCACGAGAATTATCAAAGATTTATAGAAATCCACACTCACAGCAGAAACAATAATAGGATAAGAATACTGATTATGACTACTATCATAGAATTAATGGTATTCCTTGTATAATATATTGTCATATCAGCATCGAGCATAAGAGAAAAGAAGACTTCTCAAACAACTAAACACATCCAGCTTCAATGACCTGTTCCTCTAATCTGTCATGTGGGTTGTAGTGAGAAGGAGGTCAGAACAACATTCTGGTGACTGGAAAGTCTATAAACTGCCCACAACATAAATTTATACCGATTGGTTTCTATTTAATTCTTATGTCTATCAAGGTTAGCAATTCTAATCTAACCTGTCATTACACACACATTTACTTACAAACACATTCCCAAGGTACAAAATACTAATGAAGCCTTATCAACCACCCAATATTTCTATATCCATTTGCCACTTAATACTTCTAAATATAAAGCAGGCTTCTACTATCACCATGTATACTTTTAAAAGAGAAATGGACAGACTTTTCCACTTAAGACCTCAATCGAGGTAGACTCCATCAATTAAGACTATTTCCAAGGTGGACTTCTTGCGTCGTTATTATTGGTCTATTGGTCCTAATTATGTAGACCTTTGACCACTAAATATGGCCTTATAATTTATAATAGCCATACCACTAGCGCATCTATCGTTATTAAAGTCGTAGCAATGTGAGAGACTATACCCAAGCCACTTAACATCTCATTAATAAGGTGTAACATCCCCTATCTTGAGGCCTGAAGCTAAGCGCTACAAATGCTGCAGTCATGCATAGTATTAACTTCTTGTGATAAAGTACTGTGATGTTATTGGTATCCATAATATCAGAAGCACGTGAATATGAAACAAAAATCACAGATTCAAAAAAACAATTTTACTGATTACATTTTAAATCCATGTTTCATATTCCATTACACAATCCCAAACGATTCCCAAGTTTCAGTCAAATATTATTATTACAAATTTACGCCAAGAGCGACATACGAAGATACCCCTTGGATGATCAGAGTAATAAATAGACACATCAGTCTTATATACATTACAGCGGAAATAAAACTAATTGCTCCTATATAGCTAACATTGCCTTATGCCCATTTTCGGAAGCATCACCTACTAAGCCTAAACCTTAACTCTTAATCTACTCAAATTAATTTTGAGCACCCGAGAGTTTAAGGGGAAAACTTAAACTTCGAGTCAGACATAAAGCCTAGTGTAAATAATACCATTACATCTCGGTTTTCTGATATTAAGTGAGACTGCACCATTTAGTGGAACGGGTTTCCCCTTACTAATATCCCTTTTTAAAACATATCTTTTGCAAATCGGAATCCTGCAATCAAACTGATTAAAGCAATAGTAGGAATATCATATATGCATATAAATCAGGTAATCAATAGACTATATGTCTGAACAATATAGTTTTGTTTGGCTAACTACGAACAGTTGGCTGAGTCGGTCGTAACAGACATAATAAATAATATAACTTCCATTAGACACACTTTTGGACCGTCTGTCCTTAACTTACTTCTCCTAGGGTCAACTAATCCTAATGGTTTTGCGGGATCACCAATAACCCATCTTTCTTTGTATATTCCTTTCTATTTGTAACATCATTTTAGTCTTACCTACGACAAATCCCTACATATTGGAATTTTGGACTTATATTAGCTAGGGGCTACTAGCTAAAGTATAGGGCGTGACTCTATACCAGGCCCATCTGTTATTCTAATATCCGAGTCATTTACTTAGGGTTAACAACCCCATCAAATTTTCCTTGAAAACATTTCTTTCAAATTGATTTAACCATTTTTAAATCATACTTAAACAAGGAAAATATACTCTTCTCTCTACTTAAATACTTTGCCATGATATATGCTTTACACAAAACAATGTTGATGAAAATCTAAATCAATAGGGTTATTTATCCCTTTAAAACAAGTTAAAGCCCTTCTTTAACTTAGAAAACATTAGGTTTTAAATCCAGGATATCATCTTCGAAACCCTTATATAAAAACTTTAAACGGTCCCTTTCGAATCCACTAACAGTACCCCTTTTAAAATAGGTTAACTACTTTACCTTGAAACACTAGTCCGAAAGGCCAAAACATACCTTTCGAAACCTTTAAAAATGGACATTTTGAAATCATTAGGAGTATCCCTTTGAAAGCTTTATTAAAACCTTAGACATCCTCTTTTCAAAACACTTTAAATTCACCTTTCGAAAGCATTGGAAACCTTCCATTCAAAGACTCAAGTAAAACTTTTAAAGCATTAGGGGACCTCCCCTTCAAAACCTACATTATATTCCTTTCGAAAGCATTAAAACTCCTTGCTTAAAACGTATCTTTCGAAAGTATTAGGTTCAAGCAAAAGTTTGTGGAACATAGCTTCGAAACCATTTAAAAACCATTCCTTTCGAAACCTTTGGGTTTAACTTTCAATATATATCTAGGGGTCTTAAAAGAACTGGGGCGAAAGCTTTGATTTCAAAAGCATTATTCCTAAGTAAAAGAAGGTGAATGTTTTCGAAACCACCCCGTTAGAAAGCATCGATTCGAAGGGTTGAATGTGAGAGCTAGGTTTTGATCCTTTCAAAAGCTTATTTTTAAAAACAAAAGGCGGCAACCCATTCGAAACCTTTTCTGTATATAAACAGAAGAAAGTTAGTTGAGTCGTATGCAAATTCCAACCTCTTCCAAAGCCTCATTTGTAACCAAAATAGTTTCAACTTTATAAGAGCTACTTCTACTCCTTCGAAAGCATGGTTTCGACTTGGTTAGGGGCGGAACGGGTTTCCCCTCACTAATATCCCTTTTTAAAATATATCTTTTGCAAATCAGAATCCTGCAATCAAATTGATTAAAGAAATAGTAGCAATAACATATATGCATATAAATCAGGTAATCAATGGACTATTTGTCCGAACAATATAATTTTGTTTGGCTAACTACCAACCATTGGCTGACTCGGGCCTTCCAAACATAATAAATAATCTAAGTTCTATTAGACACACTCCTGGATGGTCTGTCCTTAACTTACTTCTCCCAGGTTCAACTGATCCTAATGGTTTTGCGGGCTCACCAATAACCTATCTTTCTTTGTACATTCCTTTCTGTGTGTAACATCATTTTAGTCTTACCTATGACAAATACCTATACACTGGAATTTTAGACTTATATTAGCTAAGTCTACTAGCTAAAGTATAGGGTGTGACCCTATACCAGTCCCATCTGGTATTATAATATTTGAGTCATTTACTTAGGGTTAACTACCGCATCAAATTTTCCTTGAAAATATTTCTTTCAAATTGATTTAACCCTTTTTAAATCATACTTAGATAAGGAAAATATACTCTTTGCTCTACTTAAATAACTTTGCCATAATATATGCTTTATACAAAACAATGTTGATGAAAACCTAAATCAATAGGGTTATCTATCCCTTTAAAACAAGTTAAAGCCCTTCTTTAACTTAGAAACATTAGGTTTCAAATCCAGGATATCATCTTCGAAACCCTTGTTTAAAAACTTTAAACAGTCCCTTTCAAATCCATTGAAAGTACCGCTTTTAAAATAGGTTAACTACTTTACCTTGAAACACTATGCCGAAAGGCCAAAACATACCTTTCGAAACCTTTAAAAATGGACCTTTCGAAATCATTGAGACTATCCCTTCGAAAGCTTTATTAAAACCTTAGACATCCTCTTTTCAAAACACTTTAAACTCACCTTTCAAAAGCATTGGAAACCTTCCATTCGAAGACTCAACGAACCTTTCAAAAACATTAGGGGACCTCCCTTTTTAAAACTACATTATATTCCTTTTGAAAGCATTAAAACTCCTTACTTAAAACATATCTTTCGAAAATTATTGGGTTCAAGCAAAATTTTGTGGAACATAGCTTCGAAACCATTGCTTTCAAAACCTTTGGGTTTAACATCCAATATATATCTAAGGTTCTTTAAAGAACTGGGACGAAAGCTTTGTTTTCGAAAGCATTATTCCCAAGTAAAAGAAAGTGCATGGTTTCGAAAACACCCCATTCGAAAGCATTGGTTCGAAGGGTTGAATGCGACAGCTAGGTTTTGATTCTTTCAACAGCTTATTTTAAAAATTAAGAGGCGGCATCCCAATCGAAAGCCCTTTCTTTATATAAACAGAAGCAAGTAGGTTGAGTCGAAAGCAAATTCCAACCTCTTCAAAAGCCTTATTTGTAACCAAAATAGTTCCAAGTTTATAAGAGCTACTTCTACCCCTTCGAAAGCATGGTTTTAACACCATATCTTACGCCTTTCTACGGTTCACTATGTACCAAAGCATTGATATCATGTGCATTGGTTTCGACTTGGTTAGGAGTGGAAGTATGGGGTCGAAAAGCAGCTGATGGAAGTGGCGAAGCAGTAAATTCTTGCAAAACTGGTAATTAGCCTTTTAAAGTATTTATTCCCAAAGTTGCCTTTTTTTGTCAACATATAATTGTTGGCCAATTATTTTCAAAGTCTTTTTCTAAAAGTGCTGCCGAATTTAGTAATTAACAATTTAAAACATTTAACAAAATAGCCTTTCTCCTTTTCGAAACATATAAAAAATTTAAGTCCCATACCTTAAGTAATTTTATATCCATAATAAAATACTTAGGAAAATTCTCCTAAAATTCCCATAAATCACTTTTAATATGTTTTCTAACATATTTAAATTCCAGATCCAAAACTCACATATAACAGCCGAAAATAATTTAAACCCAATTTTAACCATTATTTTCCTAGAAAATTCATAATAAATCCATAATAATTTAGAAAATTATGAAACTTGAAACCCATCTCTAAAATAATGTTTTTGACCTTATATCAAAAACGCAAGTCAATTGGATGTCATTTAACAGGTTTTCCAAATCAAAACTTATCATAAAATCTACATGAAGCGATATAATTCATCAAAAAGCATATATATCCATTTAAACAATCAAAACATAGCATTTTACTTGCAAAATAAATTCAGATCTCAACTTGAAATCGAAACCGGATAAAATGAGATGTAACCTATTATTCACGTTAGCTTGTTGTTAAGGAGGTTGAGATTTGCTCTTGAATTGATTTGCTTAAGCTTCTACTTGAATTATTGCTTATCTTCCTTTTTGTTTCCCCCTAATGGTGGTCGGCCAAGCTTTGAACATTTTTAGTTTTGTTTGAAAACATTTAAAATGAATAAGGGATGAAAGTAAGAAGAGTTTAGGGTATAAGAACTTAATTTATTCCTATTTTGGCCTTATCGTATTCATCTTACTTATTTCATTTTAATTCTCTTTGGCTTATAGGTTAATTAAGGCATGGCTACCCTATGATCATACAAATCTCAATCCCTTAATCATCTATATTATTTCATTTAGTTTATCTAGTTAAACGTTCTAAAAAATGTTAGTCAAAATTAGGGTCATTACATAAGGACTAGGCAGGCCTTTGACCATTTAACACCTATTTATAAGTAGGACTTTTCCATTTAATACCTAACCCCAAGGCGGAATCCTCACGGGTACTATCTAGCTGACATTGCTTGGAAATCTCATGTGACCACTTAGTACTTCTTTTATAGTATAGAGTGAACCCTAGATTAGTCACTTAGTACCTCAAACCTGAAGCGAACACTTCCCAAGATATTCATCATCACTCTTAATTATAAATTTGGAATCTCATTAGGTTACTTCTTTCGGTAGGGAGGCGGGTCCTAAGATAGCTACTTAATACCTCAACATTGAAGTAAACCTTTTTAGATATATTCCTCACAGCTTTCTAATTCCAAATTTGGACCATTTAATACTTTCCAATTAAGAAATCAAGTCCAATCTCTCACGTCATCATGGGACCTAGGATTAGTGATATCTCACATCAGTAGTAAGTGTGCCCAACTGTTAGTAGCCTCAAAGTGAAGGGCATTCTTATATCGAGTGGCTCTACTGACCTCGCATTGCTAACCTACTAAGTCTAACTAACCATCCTAAGTCTTTACTTATACCATCTTAGGTTGACATTGGACTTAGCTTACTAACCTTCTTTTTATTTAAAGCAATAAGATTTAGCTTATATACTTATCTATCATAAATCCTCTTTTAATGCTCATAAATGTCAATTTATCCATAAAATCCTAACGGACATTTCCTAAGACATTTATGTATGATTACTAATTTCAAATTAGTAACCTTTTTATATCTATACCATTTTTATCAGTCCCATTAATCCATTTATCTCTATTAATTATAACCCTTAATTTATTATCTATTATTTTTTGGCAAAGCCAGCGGGGTTAACTGGTCCCCTACCAGTTTTATTGCACAGAACAATAAATGATACAGCAGAAAACAAAGGAGAACAAGGAAAGAAAACAGGAAAAAAGAAAAGAAAAAGCAAATCAGGCATCATTCCCAAATTTGCAACAGATCAGAAGAGAAAACAGTATTACAATTCTTCATTAGACAGTAAGTGCCACTCTTAACTTCATGCCAAATATCTTCCATATTCTTTCTCTCATTTTCAAAAAGAATTGCATTCCTTTGTCTCCATATAACTTTCATATAAACCTTCATACAAACAGCAATCATCCTTCCCACCTCATTTTTAATCCTAGCAGTTGAGTAGAAATTATCCCAAACTTCACTAGAATTAGTATTATTAAAATTTATACCAGTTTTCAACCCTATTCTATGCAATAGAAAATGAAGGGCAGGGCAAACAAAGAAAATATGTTGGGGAGACTCATCATATTGGTCACAAAACAGGCATTTCAGAGTGCATCCCATGCCATATTTCCTCAGAACATCTCTAGTTAACAAGGCTTGGCTAATGACTTTCCATAGCATCAAGTTGACTTGAGGATGTGAATCAGATGACCAGATGACAGTGCTCCATTTAGAAGCAGGCAGGGGTGCAGAGGCAGTGATGAAATTGTAAGCTCCTTTTATTGTATGAGGCTTGAAGTCCCAAACAACATTATCATTATTTGGAATAGGGGAGAAAAGTTGTTGCATATCATCCCACAACTGTCTTAAGAATTGATTACTAGTGGCAGGGAGCACAATTTTTCCATCATAAATATAATCAATAGCCTTGGCATCAATGTGAATACCAGACTGCATAATGTGATTATAGTCACATAAAGTAGACAAGATAATGCCACTACTGACCCAGGGATCATGCCAGAACCTGACAGTTGAATATGCCTTGACAGGATATAGAATCAAGGGAAGAAAAACATCTCTTAATTTCAATATGCTTCTCCAAATCCAACTACTATTCTGAGGAATGGCTATACACCAAAAATACTTAGTCTTAATATTATAGCGCCAAGCCCAATCAACCCATAAACTATCTCTCCTGTTGATTAGGTCATCAATATGTTTACTTATTGCAGCTTTGTTCCACATCCTAACATCAATAACACCAAGACCTCCCATTTCCTTCGAGGCTTCAAACTTTGAAAAGGAACATGGCAAGAGTTTTCTATTGTGAATACTACCTGTCCAAAAAAATCTGAACATAGCAGACCTAACTTGTTGCATTAACCTGACTGGGAGAATCATAGCACGAGCCCAGTAAACTAGGGATGAAAAAACAGTTGATTTTATCAGCACTAATCTTCCACTCTGAGACAGTTGCCTATTTTCCCAAGCCTTCATAACAGATGTGATTTTGTTGTAAAGAGGAAAGCAGTCAACTTTAGTTATTCTTTTTAAAATTAATGGTAGACCAAGATACTTCATATCAGTGTCCATGGATGAGAATCCTATGTGACTTTGCAAGGCAGCAGCATGAGCATCACTAACTCCAGAGACTAACAAAGAAGTCTTGCCTTGGTTAATTTTAAGACCAGTCATTTTGTAAAAATCTTGCAATGCCTCTGATATAGCAGTAAAGGAAGGTAACTCAGGCTTAGTGAACAACATCACATCATCGGCAAACATTATAGAAGTGATATGTTGATGTGCACACTTTGGGTGATACTTAATTAATTTCTGAGAATACCTTTTTTGGAGAATAACAGTAAGGACTTCCATAACTAGCAAGAATAAATACGACGATATAGGATCTCCTTGCCTTATACCTTTACTACTTGTAAAGTTTCCCACCGGTCGACCATTAATAACTACAGAGAATGAAGGATCAGAGGAAATGCACGCATATATCCAGGACACAAATTTTTTTGGAAAACCCATCATAGCCATAACCCTGACTATAGAAGCCCAGTGAATGGAATCATAAGCCTTGGATAAATCAATCTTAACAGCTGCTGCAGTGGGAACCTTGTTTTTACCATAACCTTTCAGTAATTCTTGAGCTAGAAGAAGATTATCGAGAATACTTCTAGTAGGAATAAAAGCAGCCTGATTTCTAGATACAACAGAGGGAAGAACTTTGACTAAATGAGTAGCAAGAATTTTAGAAATACATTTGTATAAAACATTACAGCAATAGATGGGTCTGAAAGAGGAGACAGTAGTAGGATTATTGACTTTGGGAATAAGGGCAATGTTAGTACAGTTAACTTCACCAAGCAACCTACATTTGTTGAAAAAATTGTGTATGGCTCTACAAAACTCACTTCCCAACACACTCCAAGTGGATATAAAGAAAATTACATTTAAACCATTTGGACCACCAGATGAATGTTGTTTCATAGAGAAGAGAGTTTGTTTAATTTCCTCATCAGTGACAGAGTTAATTAGTGTAGCAGCTTCCAGGGAAGAAATATTAGGCAGAGGAAGAGAGGTTATATGGTCAAGATCAGGAATAAAACCATCAGAGTTACCAAGCATATTGGAGAAATAGTCAATAAAAGCCCTATCAACAGAATCAGGAGTAGAATAAAAGGAGCCTTGATCATCAAAAATGCAATGAATATTCTCTCTCGCATGCTTGACTTTTAGAGAATCATGAAAAAACTTAGAGTTTTTGTCTCCTTCAGCAATCCATTTATTGTGCAGTTGCTGTCTCTTCATACTAGCCTCCAGGAATAAAGCATTATTTACCTCTTTAAATAGTTTACTTTCTACTTCTGCAGCTTGAACATCAAGAGGGTGCTCCATCATGTAGTCCTGTTGCTTCTTCAGTTGTTCCCTTAGGCTTGATGACAGCAGGCTTCCATTGCCAAAAGTAGTGGATGCCCACAATTTGATCTCCTTCTTAATATATTTTAGCTTCCTGCAAAACTGGTACATAAGGTTACCAAAACAAGTAAAATCAGAGCTAGCTTTAGAAACTAAAACAAGGAAATGTTCATGCTTGACCCACGCATTAAAAAATTTGAAACTTCTCTTTTCCTTTTTAAAATGGGGACCAAGAGTTAAGATTAATGGAGAGTGATCAGACAGAATAGGTTGGGGAAGGTGAACAGAAAGGGAAGGCCATTGGGAGAGAGCTTGAAGGTTGCAAAAGGTGTGACCAATAGTAGTGAAGGTACGAATACCACTTCGACTTCTATTATTCCATGAATACCTTGCTCCCGATTTGTTAACCATGATCAAATCAGAATCATGAACAGCTAGGTTGAGAGGATCAAGATCATTTGATGTGAGAGGAGTTCCACCAGATTTATCACCGAATTCAAAGCAGGAGTTGAAATCACCCATCACAAACCAGGGGTGGGAAGATTGTCTTAATGGAGGCAAAGCATTGAAGAAAACCTTTCTGGAGTTAACAGAATTGTCAGCATACACAAAAGTAATATAGAAAGAGCAAAGGGATTGAGTTTCAAGGACATGAAAATGAATGTAATGTCTAGTTGATAGAAGGGGAGAAAGAGTTATAACAGTAGGATCATAGATGACTAGAATCCTACCGTAAGAGGCACTTTGAAGATTATGATGGAAGGTCCAGGCAGGATTGATATATGAAACTGCTTTAGAAGTTAAGGGAAAGTTTAGTTTAGTTTCAAGTAGGCCAAAAAGACAAATATTGTACTCAGTGATGATTCTTTTCACTTGATCAAGTTTTAAGTTACTGTGAGCTCCTCTGAGATTCCATGATGCAATTTTATTTAACATTAATATTGCTTAGGAAGGGATGAGTTATTATCTATTATTTCTCATTAATTTCCCATTAATTTAGGTTACATCTCTCATTTTCTATTAATAGAAATTCTTAAATTATTTCCCATTAATATGAATTACTACCTTTTCAAATTCTAACTATCCATTATAATAATAACTAACTAACGTTACATATAAATAATGCACGAATAAATGCTATTCTTCTTTATTCATGTAATAAATACGTATAAACTATCTAATAAAACTACCTATTCATAATCAATTATATTCTAGTCATAAATATGTAACAAGAATATGATTTCCATGTTTAATTTTCTGTAATTAAATTACTTAGGAAGATTTTCCACTACGATTTCCATAAATTAGTTAAACACAAAAAGGAAATATTAACTCCATTTGAAATTGCAAGGAATGGATAATTTTTTATTTCTTGTTAAATCAAACGTCGCCCTTTTGAATGAAAAGTAGAAAACGTAAACAAATTTATAAGAATCAAATGGATGTTCTTCCCATAAATTAAACTACAAAAAATCTACAACATAACACAAATTTAAACAATAGTCCAAAAAATCCTATTTTACAACTAAGTACGGATCTGAAATAAAAATATACAACATTCAATTTTTAAAATCTTTGGAACTGATTTCTAGATCTAGGTGTAAACATATTTCTAAGACATATCTAAGATAAGAATATATAGGCAATAGTTTTCTACACTAATTTGAGCCTACAACTCACAAATAAAATTGATTTAAGCATAAAAATCAAACGTATGCCAATGGAATAGATTTAAAATCATAAACGATATATAAAATTTCCACTCACCTTTTAAAAGTGATCCAAATCTTCAGATCTAAAGTAGAACCTTAAATTCATCTCCAAATCCTTTGTAAACCAAGAAATATGTATAAAAAGGGTATATACATATATTATAATTACATATCTGAGAAGAGATTTGGGATTGTGCAAGAAAATAGATACAAATATACAAATATATATATAAATTACCTCAAATACGCATATAGTTGATTGAGACTCTTCCTTTTCATCTAATTTGTATTCCTTTCTAATTTGTATAAATATTTTATAATTTGGAAGAATGGTGAAAAAGGGAAATGGTAGAGCTTCGCTATTGCCTTTAAAAAATATGAGAAGAAATGAGAGATTTAGGCCTGAGTTTATAAACACTAGAAGCAACCACAACCATATAATTTAAAATATTAAATTTAGACTATTGCAGCCTAGGTTTACTACAGCTGCCTTAAGGCGACCAGTCGACCGTCCATGGTGCACCGATCGACCGTTAGGGGTCGACCGGTCCTAATGACTTATCGACCTATGGGCACGACGATTAATTAGTAAATGTTAATTTATCTAACCAAATTATTTCCGTTTCGAATTCATTTTTCATCTGTAACTTCTTCTTTTGAACTCCGATCACAAAACTCCAAGTATGAAAGTTGCTCAGAATTTTTCCACGAATGCAATGGTGCAAGTTTTGTGGTTAAATTCCATCTTTTTCATAAATTCCATTTTTGGAGCCTAATCAATTAACCGACTAACTAATTAAATAATGAACGTCAAATTAGGGGGTGTTACATTATGCCATGATTTAACTATAATCAAAGCAGAGCTTTTGTAACGACCCATAATTTAATCACTTTGAACATGAATAGTTAATATGTTTTTAATGATTAAATAATGGATTTTATGTCTAGCAGTATTAACCTTGCCTAATAAAACAGAATAGTATAATTACTTGCCTAATAAAACAAGAGAGAATTATTAACCTTGCCTAATAAAACAGAATAGTATAATTACTTGCCTAATAAAACAAGAAAGAATTATTAACCTAGCCTAATAAAACAGAATAGTATAATTACTTGCCTAATAAAACAAAATAGCATAATGATTATTATATTTCATACGGATGGTTGCCATTGGACCAAAATCTGGTCGAATCAGGTTATGCCATACGGATGGTTGCCATTGGACCAAAATCTGGTCGAATCAGGTTAGGCCATAGTTGATAAGGAGAATTCCTATTGGACCAAAATGTGGTCAAATCAAATTAAGCCACAAGGATGTGTTCTATTGGACCAAAATGTGGTCGAATCAAATTAGGCCATATGGCTAGTTTCTATTAGACCAAAATCTGGTCGAATCAGGTTAGGCTATAGGAAATTACTAAAGTACCCTTCTCTTCACCTATAAATAGCCATGTCCATATCTCATTTTAATTCATTCACAAACTAAAAGAAAAGAACTAAAATTCATTATCAAAGGTGAAGTATTTCAAGTCTTCATCAAAGAAAATAGGATGTGAGTATATTCCTTGTTTTCATAGTTTAGTGGGTATAACTTATTATGTGAGTAAATTCCTTGTTTTCATAGTTTAGTGGGTATAACTTATTCTGTGAGTATATTCCTTATTTTCATAGTTTAGCGAGTATAACTTATTCTATAAGTATATTCCTTATTTTCATAGTTTAGCGAGTATAACTTATTCTGTAAGTATATTCCTTATTTTCATAGTTTAGTGGGTATAACTTATTCTGTGAGTATAATTCAATTATTTTACAGTGAGTGTAATCTTAATCTCTTTCCTTTGACTCATTCATATTTTAATAAATGTTGTGTTAACTATTGATTGTAAATTGTTAATAATAATGAGTCTGTTATTATTCTTGTTTGGTTGTTTGATTTGTGCTCGGCCAGTTTATAAGCAATAACTTTAATGTTTAGTTAAAGGGAACTTACACCACCTTTTAACTTAGGATTGACATTTAGTGACTTTTTGGTTAAAAGGAAATAACACCCCTTTTAGCTATCTCATTTGATTAAGAGGGAGCTTCACCCCTCTTGGTCGTATTCTCCTTTAAAGATGATGGGTTTAAGTTATGATTTGAATGGAAGTTTTAAATCTTTGTTTAAAGTATTTTAAAGGAGCTTCAAAATTTATATAATGATTTAAATAGGTTATTTATGGAAAGTAAGTATACCTATACTTGGCACTAAAAGCCGATGAGTAGATTGATCCTCTATCTGTGAGACCTGGAACCGAAGTGTCTAGGCAAGGCTAGGAGCAACCAGTGCCCTGACTTACCTGGCTTTATTTCTGGGCGAGGGGTAGAGTAAGTCGAGAATATCGGAAACGTGACAAATGTAGGAGATTTGATTTCCATAAATGATCTTTATAATTATTATGGAAAACATTCGCATTTCTTATAGATAATTGTTTTTGACCCATCTAAGTATGCTTTTGAAATATGAAATCCATCCAAATGTTTTGTGAATATACATACCGATGGGATAAGTATATGAATATTTTCCAAGCATTGAAAAAGTATAAGATTTAATTTCCATATACGGTCATTTTGTTATCCCCGATAGTTGATATCTTGACTATCAATTTCGATACCCTTCTTCCTTTTGTTTTTGTTTCGTCAATCTAAGACGATTTGTTGCTCATTTAGAGTATTGATATCCTTTATCGGAAATGACTAAATAAAGAGCGAGTGGGGGCCAAGCTATGTGGGGTTGCTCCCATTAGGGTATTTTCACATCCACTCTAGATTGGTTTCGGTTGTATGCGCACGGAGATGTGAAATACTCGGATACTCGGTAAGGTTGGCGGGGTCCGGCTTGGAGGTTTCCGAGAGCCATCGTAGTTCTCAAGTATATTTTCTAGAGGTATACTTTCGGTAAGGGGGGCGCACCCTCCTAGTCATTGTTGGAAAAATTCCTTTTCCTTATTTTCGATTCAAATCTTTGAGTTGATTCTTTCTTAATTGCATCGGGAAGCGTCTTGCGCTCTTCGCGATGTTTAATTATTTGTGTCTATTCTTTTATGCTTGGATGTTGTCCTTGTGAGGGGAAACCCGTTCTGCATTTTTGCGACGTGGTCTCACCGGTTATTTTGTGTGTTTTATTTTTTTTATTTGGAGTTTACTCATACCGGACTTATTGTCTGACCCGAATTGTTTGTTTTCCCTAAACTCTCGGGTACTCATTTATATTTGAGTAGTCCGAAAATGACAGGTTTCTTTGGGCTCTTTTGAAGATGGTGGACGAGAAGGAGGCTCCTTATCTATCTAGTTATTTATTTCCGCTGTTATGAGATGTTAGCTCTATATATGTATATTTAAATACAAGTTGTTATAACTACCTAGACTGATGGTAGTACTTTTGTTGTAACTCTGATAACTCCATGTTAGGAGTATCCATATGTACTGTCTTATTTTTATGTTATATTTAACCGTTCCATTGTGAGATTATTGTTCCTTTCTTATATTTTACCCCATGACAACTCGCCTTTCAGATACTTGGGCAACGGCACATGAATACCATGGATGTATTAAGTGTCGTTCTCAAGGGTCGGAAAGGTGGGTCGTCACAGTTGGTATCAGAGCTTTGGTTGAGCGAACACCTTAGCCTGATTGGGGTACAACTCATTAGAGATAGGGTAAGTGATGCCCTAGAATGAGTTAATCTTGAGAGAGCGTATTTGTAATTTTTATAACAGTAATATTTATCCTCTAAAGTCTAGTTTTAGATCCTTTGGTGTTATTTCCTTGAACCATTTTAATCCTATTTTGTATTCTAAAGATACCTGTTATTTGTTCAGATAATAGAAAATGAATACAAGAAGAGGAGGAAGGAGAGGATCTGGAACTAGCACGGCTACCAATGGCAGGGTACCTAGAAATGCTACTATGTCAGCTGTAGATCCGGTAGAGGAAATGGTAGCGCAAGTTCAAACCCCTATGAACTTTGCAGCTTTGTGTAAGAATTTTACCACTTTGGGTGGGAAACCATTCTATGGGACTGAAGATATTCTTGGAGTGCAGATGTGGCTTCGAACTTGTGAAAGAATATTTGGAGACCTTCGGTTGGAGGATGCGGAGAAACGGCTGTTGGCATCGCGACAACTTCAAAAGTCGGCGATGGATTGGTGGGATTCAGAAACAGCTAGTACTCCAGAGGGGGAGTTTTCTTGGGCCCAATTCAAGGAAGTTTTTGAAGCACAGTTTATTCCAGAAGCTGGAAAAACTCAGTTATTTAGAAATTTCATTGACTTAAAGCAGGGTGATATGACTGTGTCGCAGTATGAGCATAAGTTCAATGCTCTGTCCCGTTTTGGACTTGGATTGATAGACACACCACTCAAGAAAAATGAAATGTTTGTGAATGGAATGCGACCTGAGTTCCATCGTGAAATGACCAATCATCTTATGGGTACATTCACTAACATTATTAGCATGGCTTTGAGGTTTGAGGCTCTTGATATTAAGGAAGGAGTCCAGAAGGGTGTAGTACCAGCAATAAGTGCCAAGCCTTTATCAGTTATACCAGTTGAAGGAAAGCCAAACTTCAAGCGTAAATTTAAGGGAAAGAAGCAGAGTGTAGGGAAGAAACCCGAAGATGGCGCTCCAGCACAGAAGAAGCAGACCAACTTGGCCAACATTCTTTGTTTCAAGTGCAATAAGATGGGCCACTTTGCAAATCATTGCCCAATTGCCACATGTTTTAATTGCGGCCAGCCGGGACATATGAAGAATGAGTGCCCTTTTCCTAAAAAGGGATCTCAAGGACAGACTTTTACCATTGAAGAGATACCATCCACTTCTTCAGATCAAAAAGGGAAGCAAGTGTTACAAGGTACATTATCCATCTATGATATTCCTGTAAGGGTGCTATTTGATACAGGAGCTTCCCATAGTTTTATTTCTTATGATCTAATGGACAAACTAAACCTTAAATATGTTATCATAAGTAATTCTCTTTGTGTGTCAAACCCAATTGGAGGTCCGACAAATCTTGACACTGTGTGTCTAAATGTACCTATTTCTTATCGAAATCATCTCTTTCCTTTTGACTTGTTTGTTCTTGGGTTTATGGGTTTTGGAGTGTTGCTAGGAATGGATTGGTTATCTAAGTTTAAAGCTATCTTAGATTGTGGTAGAAGGCTCGTTAGAGTTAGTGATGCAGGAGATGTTGGTGTTGATATTAGTTGTGAAGAGCCTAAGAAGTTAATGAGAAGTTTTCTCTATTCACTCGAAGTAGCTAAAGCGGAGCTAGGAGATGTGTCGGTTGTTCGAGATTTCACAGATATTTTTGACGAGGTGCAAGGTTTACCTCCTCACCGTGAAGTCGAGTTCCGTATTGATTTGGTTCCGGGAACTAGACCTATTGTACAACCCTTACGAAGGATGGCTCCAAAAGAGAAGAGGGAGTTAGAAAGGCAGACATATGATTTATTGCAGAAGGGCTTGATCCGACATAGTACCTCGAGTTGGGGATCGCCAGTCGTCTTTGTTACAAAGGCGGACGGTTCTCTAAGGTTATGCGTAGACTATCGAGAGTTGAACAAAAGGACTATTAAGAATAAATATCCTTTGCCAAGGATCGACGATATGTTTGACCAACTCCACGGTGCTCGGATATTTTCTCAATTAGATCTTACCACCGGTTTCCACCAATTAAGAGTGGCAGAGGAGAGTGTTCCCTTAACAGCTTTTCGAACTCCTGAAAATTTCTACGAGTGGTTAGTTATGCCGTTTGGATTGACTAACGCACCCGCTTATTTTGTGGACTTAATGAATCGAGTATTTCGAGATATTCTTAATAAATTTGTTCTTGTCTTTATTGATGACATTCTTATCTATTCCAAGACAGAGGAGGAACATAAATATCATCTCCGTGTCGTACTCGATACCTTAAGAAGCCATGTGTTGAAGGCTAAGTTTTCCAAGTGCCATTTTTGGAAATCCGAAGTTAGGTTTCTAGGGCATGTTATTTCGGGAGAAGGCATATCGGTGGACCCAGCTAAAGTTGTAGCGGTTCAAGACTGGAAGAAGCCCGAAAGTTCGACGGAAGTTAGAAGTTTCTTGGGATTGGCTGGTTTCTACCGTAGGTTTATCAAGGACTTCTCGAAGATTGCTTCTCATCTGACGAAGTTAACAAAGAAAGATGTTAAGTTTGTTTGGACTTCTAAGTGTGATCAAGCATTCAACGGATTGAAAGAGAAGTTGACCAGTGCTCCTGTATTAACCATTCCAAATGGGAGCGAAGGTTTAACCGTGTATACAGATGCTTGTGGAACCGGATTGGGAGCAGTTCTGATGCAGCATGGGAAAGTTATTGCCTATGCGAGTCGACAGCTAAAGCCGCATGAGAAAAATTATGCTACACACGATTTGGAGCTTTTAGCTGTTGTCTTCGCACTAAAGATGTGGAGACATTATCTTTTGGGTGAAAGGTTCGAGTTATACACGGACCACAAATCCTTAAAATACCTTTTTACCCAAAAAGATTTGAATTTAAGGCAGCAGAGATGGCTGGAGTTTCTCGCTTCTTATGATCTAGAGGTTCTTTATACCCCTGGAAAAGCAAATGCCGTTGCTGATGCACTGAGTAGGAATGTAGCAATGGTTGCAAACCTAGAAGTTAAGCCAGTATTATTAGAGAGAATTGCATCCAGTCAAGAGGTAGATCCTATATTGGCTCGACTTAAGAAGGATGTTGAAGAAGGTGTTGTTTCTAGCTTTGGGATTGACCCCCGGGGCATATTGAAAATGAATGGGCGTATTTGTGTTCCAGACTTTGATGGACTTAGGCAAAAAGTGTTAGCCGAATGCCACCATTCAAAGTTATCTTTTCATCCAGGAGTGACCAAGATGTTCAAAGACATGAAGAGGGTATTCTGGTGGAAGGGGATGAAACGAGATATTTCAATCTTTGTGAGTCGTTGTGCAAACTGCCAGCAGATTAAGAGTGACCAACAGAAGACAGCTGGATTGCTTCAACCACTTGAGATCCCAAAGTGGAAGTGGGAGCAGATCTCTATGGACTTTATTGATGGGCTTCCTAAGTCAAGAAGAGGTAATGATGGCATTTGGGTTATAGTTGATCGACTAACTAAGAGTGCCCATTTCATTCCAGTTAAGCTGACTAGGACTGCTACGAGTCTGGCGAGTTTGTATGTGAAGGAGATTGTGAGACTCCATGGGATTCCTCATAGTATTGTAAGTGACCGAGACCCGATATTCACTAGTAGGTTCTGGGAGGGACTGCAGAATGCTTTAGGGACTGAGCTAAGTCTAAGTACAGCTTACCATCCCCAAACAGATGGGCAGACGGAGAGAGTGAATCGGATCTTGGAAGATTTATTGCGAGCATTCATTCTAGACTTCGGGGGTTCTTGGGAAGATCATTTACCCTTAGTCGAATTCACTTATAACAACAGCTATCAAGCAAGCATTGGTATGGCCCCTTTCGAAGCTCTTTATGGTCGTCCATGTCGTTCTCCTTCGTGTTGGGTTGAATCTGGAGATAGACTTGTTCTTGGACCCGACATAATCTTAGAAGCCAATGAGAAGGTAGCTGATATTAGAAGAAAGATGAAGGAAGCGCAAGATCGGCAAAAGTGTTATTCAGATCAAAGGCGTAGGGATCTAGAGTTCTTAGTCGGGGACTTGGTATTTGTAAAAGTCTCTCCTCTAAGAAGTGTCGTGAGGTTTGGGAAGACAGGGAAGTTAGCTCCTCGATATATTGGTCCTTTTCCAATACTGGACCGGATTGGTAAACTTGCATATAAAGTGGAATTACCAGATCGACTATCAGATGTGCACAACGTATTTCACGTATCTCATTTACGTAAGTATGTACACGACCCTTCGATGATAGTAGAACCGGGACAACAAGTTGATTTGGAGGTTCGGCCTAACCTAACTATTCTTAGGCGGCCAATTCGTATTGTCGCCCGAGATATAAAGCGATTAAGGAAGAAGGTTGTGAATCTTGTTAAGGTTCAGTGGAGTGGAGATGTTAGAGATTGTACTTGGGAAACTGAGGACTATATTAGGGATTCGTATCCCGAGTTGATGTAGTTGTTGTTTGTATTTTGTTGTTTCCTTTTAATTTACTCACCAGTTGTGTTAAGGTCACTTTCCTTGTATCTTTGTGTGGTATATATGATATCATTTGGGTTCTTTGATATCTAGAGTTTATCCGATTAATTTCGAGGACGAAATTTCCTTTAAGGAGGGGAGGATGTAACGACCCATAATTTAATCACTTTGAACATGAATAGTTAATATGTTTTTAATGATTAAATAATGGATTTTATGTCTAGCAGTATTAACCTTGCCTAATAAAACAGAATAGTATAATTACTTGCCTAATAAAACAAGAGAGAATTATTAACCTTGCCTAATAAAACAGAATAGTATAATTACTTGCCTAATAAAACAAGAAAGAATTATTAACCTAGCCTAATAAAACAGAATAGTATAATTACTTGCCTAATAAAACAAAATAGCATAATGATTATTATATTTCATACGGATGGTTGCCATTGGACCAAAATCTGGTCGAATCAGGTTATGCCATACGGATGGTTGCCATTGGACCAAAATCTGGTCGAATCAGGTTAGGCCATAGTTGATAAGGAGAATTCCTATTGGACCAAAATGTGGTCAAATCAAATTAAGCCACAAGGATGTGTTCTATTGGACCAAAATGTGGTCGAATCAAATTAGGCCATATGGCTAGTTTCTATTGGACCAAAATCTGGTCGAATCAGGTTAGGCTATAGGAAATTACTAAAGTACCCTTCTCTTCACCTATAAATAGCCATGTCCATATCTCATTTTAATTCATTCACAAACTAAAAGAAAAGAACTAAAATTCATTATCAAAGGTGAAGTATTTCAAGTCTTCATCAAAGAAAATAGGATGTGAGTATATTCCTTGTTTTCATAGTTTAGTGGGTATAACTTATTATGTGAGTAAATTCCTTGTTTTCATAGTTTAGTGGGTATAAATTATTCTGTGAGTATATTCCTTATTTTCATAGTTTAGCGAGTATAACTTATTCTATAAGTATATTCCTTATTTTCATAGTTTAGCGAGTATAACTTATTCTGTAAGTATATTCCTTATTTTCATAGTTTAGTGGGTATAACTTATTCTGTGAGTATAATTCAATTATTTTACAGTGAGTGTAATCTTAATCTCTTTCCTTTGACTCATTCACATTTTAATAAATGTTGTGTTAACTATTGATTGTAAATTGTTAATAATAATGAGTCTGTTATTATTCTTGTTTGGTTGTTTGATTTGTGCTCGGCCAGTTTATAAGCAATAACTTTAATGTTTAGTTAAAGGGAACTTACACCACCTTTTAACTTAGGATTGACATTTAGTGACTTTTTGGTTAAAAGGAAATAACACCCCTTTTAGCTATCTCATTTGATTAAGAGGGAGCTTCACCCCTCTTGGTCGTATTCTCCTTTAAAGATGATGGGTTTAAGTTATGATTTGAATGGAAGTTTTAAATCTTTGTTTAAAGTATTTTAAAGGAGCTTCAAAATTTATATAATGATTTAAATAGGTTATTTATGGAAAGTAAGTATACCTATACTTGGCACTAAAAGCCGATGAGTAGATTGATCCTCTATCTGTGAGACCTGGAACCGAAGTGTCTAGGCAAGGCTAGGAGCAACCAGTGCCCTGACTTACCTGGCTTTATTTCTGGGCGAGGGGTAGAGTAAGTCGAGAATATCGGAAACGTGACAAATGTAGGAGATTTGATTTCCATAAATGATCTTTATAATTATTATGGAAAACATTCGCATTTCTTATAGATAATTGTTTTTGACCCATCTAAGTATGCTTTTGAAATATGAAATCCATCCAAATGTTTTGTGAATATACATACCGATGGGATAAGTATATGAATATTTTCCAAGCATTGAAAAAGTATAAGATTTAATTTCCATATACGGTCATTTTGTTATCCCCGATAGTTGATATCTTGACTATCAATTTCGATACCCTTCTTCCTTTTGTTTTTGTTTCGTCAATCTAAGACGATTTGTTGCTCATTTAGAGTATTGATATCCTTTATCGGAAATGACTAAATAAAGAGCGAGTGGGGGCCAAGCTATGTGGGGTTGCTCCCATTAGGGTATTTTCACATCCACTCTAGATTGGTTTCGGTTGTATGCGCACGGAGATGTGAAATACTCGGATACTCGGTAAGGTTGGCGGGGTCCGGCTTGGAGGTTTCCGAGAGCCATCGTAGTTCTCAAGTATATTTTCTAGAGGTATACTTTCGGTAAGGGGGGCGCACCCTCCTAGTCATTGTTGGAAAAATTCCTTTTCCTTATTTTCGATTCAAATCTTTGAGTTGATTCTTTCTTAATTGCATCGGGAAGCGTCTTGCGCTCTTCGCGATGTTTAATTATTTGTGTCCATTCTTTTATGCTTGGATGTTGTCCTTGTGAGGGGAAACCCGTTCTGCATTTTTGCGACGTGGTCTCACCGGTTATTTTGTGTGTTTTAATTTTTTTATTTGGAGTTTACTCATACCGGACTTATTGTCTGACCCGAATTGTTTGTTTTCCCTAAACTCTCGGGTACTCATTTATATTTGAGTAGTCCGAAAATGACAGGTTTCTTTGGGCTCTTTTGAAGATGGTGGACGAGAAGGAGGCTCCTTATCTATCTAGTTATTTATTTCCACTGTTATGAGATGTTAGCTCTATGTATGTATATTTAAATACAAGTTGTTATAACTACCTAGACTGATGGTAGTACTTTTGTTGTAACTCTGATAACTCCATGTTAGGAGTATCCATATGTACTGTCTTATTTTTATGTTATATTTAACCGTTCCATTGTGAGATTATTGTTCCTTTCTTATATTTTACCCCATGACAACTCGCCTTTCAGATACTTGGGCAACGGCACATGAATACCATGGATGTATTAAGTGTCGTTCTCAAGGGTCGGAAAGGTGGGTCGTCACAGCTTTCGTATTGAAGATCGACAGTATTTGCAAGCTTGGAAAGCTATGTAAATTAGTCACTTTGATATTTTCTATTTGATCTTGGTTATATTTACCAGCAGAAAACTATTAAGTGAGTCATTTCATATTTATCCAATAACTATCAGTACGTAACCCCTTGATGCCTCCAACAACCATGAGTAACACACTGCCCAACATTTAGAGAGCATTTACGTGCTATATTCTTAACGGACACATCGATGTCCAGTCTTGATATATCTTGACTAGAGATATTTAAAACAATGTGCTTATCATATGGTGATACAATACTCATTATTACAACTATTTGTAATTGCTATGACAATGCATCATTTATGGAATTTCTGAAATATATACTTAAATTAACTAATTATTTATTTTTAGTATTTTATAACAAGTATATAATAGAAAGGAAACACCTTTTATTTCAAACAAGATTGGTTATTGAGTTAGATTTATGTAACAAATTACATAATTTCTCATATAGCATACTCCTAACCCTATTAAATACCCCCATAGCAACAGAGTCAAGAGTGACTACCAAGTTCAAACAAACCACTATGAAGCACAAATAAAGGAAAAGTTACAATAAGTGTGAAGAAAAATAAAGAATGAGTGATGCAAAGCTAAACTACCCTCATCAAATCGGTCTCTTCGCCGCCTCCTGACTAAAGGCGGGCAGGGAGACTCCATGATGTTACTACTAGATTATGCCCAATTGAGGTTATGTATCGAGGGATATGGTGTGAGTTACTTGGATCAAAAACCCATGAGTGGGAGGAGTATCGGAGGCGGAGCCTTTGCTTGTTAATATATTTGATTCCTGCACCCAGTTGCTCAACTTCTCCTCCTCGGGTGTCTCTGACGTGCTAGAATAATTAGGAGACCAATCAATAATAGAATCACAGCCTGGGACCATGACGTCCTCTAAAAAGGCAGGTCGTAGATTTTCCACTCACCATGATCACCCATGTTGCCCGCCCCTGGTCTGAGATAGTAACCTCATCATCATCATTCATATCCGCTCCTAACGCCACCATCGTCGGCACTCTAATCATGACCCCCGCCAGCCTAGTTGGTTTTATGACTAGGGCCCTGACACTAGCTCTACCACCTTCCATTATCTGCCTCGGGCCGAATAAACCGGCCCAGCGGAGGTTCCCGTTTGTCAAGATCATAACCATGTTCTTGGTATTGCTATCGGTCGCCTTTATCCAACGACCGTAGTTCTCTTACATAAGGGCACCTATGCTAGCCTTGGTGGGTTCATTGCAGTAGAAGGAGAAATAAATGGTTACAAAAAATTATCAAAAAAAGTTCAAAAGGAAATTTACTAAGTATGAACCTTACCGGACACAATATACACCTGTGTGGGAAGGGTCGAATTTACGATAAAGAATAAAGAAGAACTTGTCCCGGTAGGCCCATGGCTTACTTAGTAGGATGAAGAAGAGAGGTGGCATCTCGATTCCTTAGAGGTAGTAAAGTTTGCTCGAGTCAGTCTTGGCCTACTGGTATAGCTTAAAGATCAGCCAAATTAGGACTGGGTCATACTTCGAAATGTTCAGGTTATAGCAAATTATGAAAAAGTTCGACCAAGAGCTTATAGCTGCTCGAGGTGAGCTATCCCGACGTTAAGTGATGTGCATTCAAGAACTTAATGAAATAGGGATAGAGAGGAAGAGTTGCCCCGATCTTCATGTATGTAGACAACCAAGATAAGTAGCTTGTTGGTGGTTGATTGGCCCTACCAATGATCAGAGGGTAGAGGGTAACAATGTTCTCGCAGTTGAACTTGGAAAAATGCAAAGAATTCAATCTGGTCTGAGAACCCTCTAAGGGGAGCATGTCGTCCATTGGTAGAAGCAGCCTCAATCATTTGCAATCAAATGCGAACAACATAAATAGTTGAACCATCCAAACTTATTAAAGAAACTAATTAGGCCCGGAGAAAAGCTTCTACTCCGCCACTGGTGTGAGCAACCAACTATTTCATAATAGGTCCGGTTTTGCTCTAATCTAAGACCAATCGTATGGTCCACATCCCTACTAGGTGTAACATCCCCTATCTTAAGGCCAAAAGCTAAGCGCTACAGATGCTGTAGTCGTCCATAGTATTAACTTTTGGTAACAAAATACGGTAATGCTAGAAATATTGATATAACATAAACACATGGATATGGAAAAAAATAATTTTTTTTAAAACAAACATCTCATTCCATTCCAAATCACATTTCAAATTCATTACATAATCTCAAATATGTCAACCACGTTCAGAGAAATATAATTATTACAACATACGCCAAGAGCGACATATGAAGATGCCCCCTTGGATGATCAGAGTATATAACTAGGTAAGTAAACCTCTTTGCCTTTACAACAAAACACATCGGAATCAAAATATAAAAGAGAACTCCGAATAGCTATCATGTCCTCTGCACGTCTTCGGAAGCTTATTCGTCTAAAGAGGTACCTAAAAACTTCAACTCTCAAACTACTTGAAATCAATTGAGCATCCGAGAGTTTAAGGGGAAAACATAAGCTTTGAGTCAGACATAAAGCCTGTTATGAATAATAATCTACCATCTCAAACCATTTAGATATCTATTGAGACCACGCCCTTAGCAGAATGGGTTTTCCCCTCGCTAGTATCCTAAATTTTTTTAAAACCATATACTGTGCTCCTGCATCTACAATGGTTAAAACAAGTCAAAATAATATGATGATATGTAAACAAGTAAATCAGTTTTGGATTTCCCATCCCCATGCGTTCTGACTATCTGGCTTAGTTATAGTTTATAGGCTCACCATTAACCTATTAGTTTTCATGGGCTGACAAATAACCTGTTAAGGTTTACGGACTCCCTTTTTAGTTTCATAGTTTTCATGGGATCACTAAGAACCTATTGGCCCCTACCAATAACTTTACTTTTTCATAGGTTCTCCCTAAACCTATTGGTAACTCCAATAACTTCCTTCTTATCCTAGTTTTTATGGGTTGACTAGGAATGTATTGACATCTGTCAATAACTTAATCCGGATATAGTTTCATGGGTTCACTACAAACCTATCGGCCCCTGCCAGTAACTCAATCTAATCATAGTTTTCATTGGTTTACTAAAAATCTATTAGCCCCTGCTAATAACTTCTTATATACATAGTGTTCATGGATTTACTATGAATCTGTCTTCCTGACAACTTCTTTAATCAACATTTTCGTATCCTATATTTTGGTCAATCTGACCTCCTGGATGCAATTCTACTCATTCAGGAGTTAACTTAATTTATATTCACTACTAGTTCAACCTAGCTGGTTATTCTGGCCTTTCCTAAAATACAGTAATAGGTCTATTACAATGTGAATATATATATGAAGAAGCAAACATAATAATGTAATAATACCAACATCTATGGGTTTAACATCCTTGAAATCATTTTCACATAAAACATGGTTAATCCCTTCAACCTATTATTTTATCAAGGAAAAGCTTCTTCAAGACTTCATACTTAAAACCGTTTCAAAAATTCCTTTATCATAGCTATGGGTTTTCCTTTAAAATGAGATTGGGTTATTTATTTTGAAAACTAAGGTTTTCGAAACCTTAAAACATTACCTTCAAAACCCCTGGATAACTCCTTCGAAAGCATTGAAAACTTCTTTTCAAAACACCAGATATATATACCTTTCGAAGCTCTTTAAACTATCTCTTTCGAAACCCAAATATACCTTTCGAAGGTACTAAAACCTTACTAAATAATCTTTAGAAACATAGCTTCGAAACCAATGAAAGTAACTCTTTCGAAACCATTGGGTTTTACTTTAAAAACATCCTTTGGGTCAAAGTGAATATGTACGAAAGTATATCTTTCGAAACCTTTTACCTTTGTAGAAAATTGTTTGGGAAAAATTTGATGGCTTTAGAACCATCCATTTGAAAGCTCAAAGCCTTTAAGTAAAACTTTGAGGGATAGCATCTAAACCCCCTTTCGAAGCCATTGCCTTCGAAACCCTTGAACCCTTTCGAAAGCATTTAGGAAGTGGCTTAGTATATGTTTAAAACAAAGGCTACCCTTCGAAAGCATTGATGACTTCAATACACTTGAAAGGCAAAAGAATGGCAGGAGGGTTTCGACTAGGTCGGAACCACTACTTTCGAAAGAGTTATTTCATAAACAAAGGAACCCATTCGAAAGCTTATACTTTAAAACATAAGATGGCAACCCTCTTCAAAAGCTGTTTAGAAAACCCCTTCGAAAGCATATGTTTTGACTCCTTCGAAAGCTTTTATGAAAACAAGGCAGGCGCTTATCATTTGAAGATTAAAAAATGGTTTCGACCCCATCAGAAGTTAAAGTTTCGACACTATGCCTTTTGCCTTCCTCCAATCCACTACGTACCATCTAAGTGATACTTTGTGTAGTGGTTTTGACTAGGTGGGTTTCGGCATGGTAGATTTTGACTGGGACGAGGCATAAGGTTGAAAGGCTAATAAAAGTGGCGGAACCCACTTTTTTTATTAGAGTCTGATTTAATACCATTTAAAGCAATTTCTTTATAACTGATCTGCCTATTTGTAAACATCTAATAGGTTGCCTTAAACTTTTCAAATCCTTTATTAGTATAACTGCCGCATATTTACAGATCCAAATCAAGGAAAATTTAATAATTAAGCCCTTCCATTAAGTAAACCTAAATATGCAATTAAATCCTTCTTCTTAAATAATTTTATTTCCTTAGTAAATCTCTTAGGAAAAATCCACAAAAATACTAAAATTTCAGACCCAATTTCTTCCTGAAATCACCGTTGCAAGCCCAATTATACATATTTTCCTTTAAAAATTCATATTAAATTTTTCATAACTTGGGAAACTACAAAAAATTGAAATCCATCTCCAAAATCATATTTCACATAACATATAATTTTTACATGGCATTCGAAATCATTTACAATCGGTTTTACCCTAAAAACCGAATAAATCCATATTTAACAAATTGATTTAAATCAAACATGTTATAAGCATCTCATCATCCAAAACATCATAAAATGGATTTAATCTTAAATCCGAAAACATATGATAAAAAACAGAATAGAGATGGTTTATTATTCACCTTGAATATGATAAGGACTTTGAGATTTGTTGTGGATTACTTTCCTCATGGTTTTAGTCCCTAGCTTTAGATTGAATTTCTCCCCTTTTCTTCTTTGATAATGGCCGGCTATATTTTTTTTAGGTTTTACGTTTGATTTTGTGAAATGAAAGTAAACGTGAAATGAATGGATATGTGGATATAAGGTGTGGCTAGCCTTCTGCAATTTAATTAACTTACAAACCATTCTTAAGGCCATTTAATTTGTTAAGCACGACCTTCTTATCGTTTATTCAAATCTCAATCTCCTTATCATTCTAATTCTTACATTATTCTATTTAATCTGTCTAATTAAATCTCCTGAATAATGTTATCAAAAATTAGGGGTGTTACAGGCTCCCCTCCTTAAAGAATTTCATCCTCAGTAAGGACTAAATACTAAACATAATAATCATCTGTAATGGCTCCTAACAACTATACTAGCCTACCCGACTACCAACTATTTATATAAATCTAATATAGACATACCCTCAAAGCAGATCAGGATGAGTATCTCGAATCCCGTCTTCTATCTCCCAAGTACATTCCTTCTTGTTGTCGCTCCACTGAACTTTCACCAACTTAACTGTCTTGTTCCTCAATCTTTTCTCATCTCTCGCTACAACCCGAACTGGTTGTCTAACAAAAGTCAAATTAGGCTCTACTATCAAATCATCCAGCCCAGTCAGAGGAATAGTAGTCTCTGGATCATGCACATACTTGCAAAGATAAGGCACATGAAACACATTATGGACACCTACCATACTGCTCGTCAACTCTACTCTGTATGCGAGCTTTCCAATCTTCTCTATAATCTGGAATGGACCAACATATCTCGATGCTAGCTTCCCTGGCTAACCAAATCGTACCACACCCTTCATCGGTGATACTTTAATGAAAACCTTATCTCCAACCGAGAATTTTAGGTCTTTACGCCTCTTATCTGCATAACTCTTCTGTCTAGACAGAGATTCCTTCATCCTTCCTTGGATCAACTCTATCTTCTCTGATGCCTCTAACCATATCTGGACCTAAGACTAACCTGTCTCCAGTCTGCAACCAACATCATGGCGATTTGCATGGCCTTCCATACAAAGCTTTAAAAGGCATCATTCTTATACTAGTCTGATAACTATTATTATAGGAAAACTCAATGTAAGTGACCTTCCCAAGATCCACCAAAATCCAATACACAAGCTCTCAATAAATCCTCGAGTACCTTATTGACTCTCTCTCTCTGCCCATCCGTCTGAGGGTGATACGCAGTACTCATCTTGAGCTTAATGCCCTAATACATCCTGTAGAGTCTTCTAGAATTCGCTAGTAAACAAAGCATCTATGTTACTGACTATACTACTAGGAATACCATGTAGTCTAACTATGTTCTTCATGAACAACTTGGCTAAAACATGTGTCGTCCTGGTTGACTTAACTGGAATGAAATGGGCAATCTTGGCCAATCTGTCCACTATGACCCATTTACTTTCATTTCCTCTATTTAACCTTGGAAACCCATCTAAAAAATCCATGAATATCAAATCCCATTTCCAAACTAGAATCTCTAAAGGCAGAAGCAACCCACACAGCTTTTGATGTTCGGTTTTCACTTGTTGACATTTTGCACACTGCCTAACCCACAAGCCAACATCCCTCTTCATACCTTCCCAATAGAAGCTCCTCTTCATATCTTGATACATTTTGGTCCCTCTCGGATGAATCGTAAACTTGGACCGATGAAATTCTCCAAGAACTTCCTTCCACGAGTCTCAACATTCGAAACACACAACCATCCCTTCCTTCTCAACCATCCTCTCTAGTCAAGGCTAAAATCCTTTAGATCATCGGTCTTAGTTCCAACCTCAAGTCTTATGATCCTCTCTACTAACACTGGATCCTCTTTCTGCTTAGAAGCAATCCTCTCAATCAACATTGGTCGAACTTATAAACAAGACAACATGGTGGTACTCTGACTAGAACTAGCAATTGAACTTAACTGCACACTACAAGTAGTCAAAGCTTCTAAATTCTTCCATTCTTCCAACATAGCTAACACCACATTCTGATGTATTCTAATAAGAGCATTTGCTACCTTATTTCCTTTCCTAGGTATATACTTTATACCAAAATCATAAGCAGCCAAAAACTCCAGCTACCTCTGTTGTCTCATATTCAACTCCTTCTGAGAGAATAAATACCTTAAAGACTTATGATCCGTGTATAGCTCAAATCTCACTACTAAGAAATAATGTCTCCAAACCTTTAATACAAAGATCACCGCAGCCAACCCCAAATCATGAGTAGGATATCTCACTTCATGCGGTCTAAGTTTTTGAGAAGCATAGGCAATAATTTTACCTTTCTACATCAACACTGCTCCCAATCTAATTTTGCATGCATCGGTATACACCACTAAACCTTGGTTTACGTCTGGAACTACTAACATAGGTGCATTGGTCAAAAAATGCTTTAACTTAAGGAATGCTTCCTCACATTTGTCAAACTAGATAAACTTCACATCCCTCCTGGCTAACTTAGTCAAAGGGGCTGCTGTTTGCGAGAAATCCTTGATGAATCTCTGGTAATAGTCAGCAAGTCCATGAAAAATTCTAATCTCGGTCACCTTCCCCGGTCTCTTCAAATTATTAACAGCTTCGATCTTATTTGGATCGACTGACAACCCTTTCTCTGAAACCACGTGACCAAGAAACTTAACCTCTTTCTTCTAAAAATGACACTTGGAAAACTTTGCCTTAAGATGATGCTGCCTCAGCATCTCAAGCACCACTCTAAGATGATCCTCATGCTCTCTCTCATCCTTAGAATATACTAAAATGTCATCTATAAACACCAGCACAAACCTATCTAAGTACTCTCGGAAAACTCGGTTCATCAAATCCACGAAGAAAGAAGGTGCATTTGTTAATCCAAATGGCATCACTAACCGCTCATACGAACCATACCTAGTCTGAAATGCTGGCAAAGGAATAGTCCTTTTCCACTCTTAACTGATGGAAACCTGTCGCCAAACCCGTCTGGGAAAACACTCTGGCTCCACCCAACTGATCGAACAGATCATTTATTCTCGGCAAAGGATACTTATTCTTAATCGTCCTTTCTTTCATATTATGATAGTCGATACACATCTTCGACGACCCATCTGGTTTCTTCACGAACACCACGGCTGCTCACCAAGGCGATCTGCTTGGTCTAAAAGATTCCTTCCTTCTAGATTCACTATTTGCACCTTCAATTCCTTCATCTCCGTCGGTGTCATCCTGCTAGGTGGTATACTCATAGGTTCAGCTCTTGGCACAAGATCTATCCAAAACTCAACAGCTCGTTTCGATGATAATCCTGTAATAGGCTCAAAGACATCTGCAAACTACCTTAATATTGGAACCTAATTTAACTCTTCTCCTACTTCCATGGCACTTTACAAAGTACAACTACTCTGGTCAGAATTCTCCACTAAGAATATAATTCGGTTGCGACTATCAGGATGTCTTAGTGATATCTCCCCATCTTGACAAAATATCCTAGCCTCATACATACCTAACTAATCCATACCCAAAATGATTCCAAAATCTACGAGATCGAATAAATATAGACTACATGCAAACTTATGACCTAACAAGTCTAGTTCTAACTGGTCACATCTCATCCCTAGAGTTGCATACCCTCCTATTGGATTCACAACCCTTAAGGAAGTAACAATGTATGTGGATTCTAAGCACAACCATCAACCAAACACTGAGATATAAATGAATGTGATGCACCGGTATCAAATAGTACCCTAATTGGTATACTCTGGATCAAAAGCGTACCTTCCATTATAGTCTTCCCTTTATCAGCTACAGTTGGCCTAGTAGATGATGGCCTAATAGAAAAAACCTTCCCCTTGTCTTCCCTAACTGGCTCTGAACATTGATTCTTATAATGCCTAACTTGATCACAGTTGAAACACTTCACATTCTTCATATCTGCAGCCTTCTTTGCCTTGCCTGATCGGCACACATGAGCATAATGACCCTTCTTGTCACACTTGAAACAAACAAAATCAGCTTTCGCCTTCTTGGCAGCATCTCCCTTCTAGATTCCCTTCTTCTTAAAGAACTTACTTCTTTCCGTGAGAACCTTGGGTTTCAACTGGCTTCTCTCTAGCACAAATAGCAAGTATCTCCTCATGTCGGATTGCCATCTCTACACAACATTACAAGGATCACGGTTATGTGTCAGGGTTGCCCTAGAAAGCTCCGGTCTCAATCCCTGAATGAACCTCTCATTTCTCCTAATGTCGGTGTCTATAGTAGCATACCCATATCAGGACAACTCATCAAACTTAGTAGCATACTCAATTACCAACATTTCTCCATGCACCAAATCCATAAACTTTCTCATCAATGACGACTAAGCAACTTCAGATAAAAACGTCTATTCAAATCTCCTTCTAAAATCTGCCCGAGTCAACTCCTCCTCCGAAACTCCGGCAGTAACACTATTCCACCAATGAAGTGCTGCCCCTTGCAATTTCCTAGGGGCCAGCCTCCTCTTCTGCTCGTCATCCAAACCTAAATCGTCAAAGATTCTCTCGCAATGCAATTGCCAATTCTCAACTTCTATAGCATCCTTCATTCCCATAAATGGCTTTCCACCAAGACTGGTGTAATCCCTGCTCAACTTAGCATAATTATTCCCAACTATAACCACGAGATTAGCTCCTCCAACATTTCCAACAACCTCAGCAGCAACTAATACTTGCATCATATTGACGAAAAAATGATACATCACCCCCATATCCACTAGTGGATTTCCAACATCCACATTGGCATCAGCATTTTGGTTAGCATTAGCTTGTCGACCCAGGTTCCTCCTGGTGGGTCGAACATTTCCATTGGTTGTGATGCTTCCACCACCGAGATTTCCTCTTCCGTTTCCTACTTCCATATCTTATTTCTTGTAAATCTACGTACGAGCCTTAGTAAGATATAGAAGATAGGTCTAAGAGAGAAGGGAATACGTACTTATATATATCAAATACAAGTACGTTACTATAACGTTATCCCAAACCCCGATCTTATTTTCCGATTCGTTGGATTATGTTCTGAAAAATCTTTTAGGATTAAATTTCTTTTAAGTTTCATAAACCCATGCTCTGATACCAACTTGTAACATCCCCTATCTTGAGGCCAAAAGCTAAGTGCTACAGATGCTGTAATCATCCATAATATTAACTTCTGGTGACAAAATACGTTAATGCTAGATACATTGATATAACAGAAACACATGGATATGGAAAAAAATTAAAACAAACATATCATTCCATTCCAAATAACATTTCAAATTCATTACAAGATCCAAAATACGTTAACCACGTTCAGAGAAATATAATCATTACAACATATGCCAAGAGTGACATATGAAGATGCCACCTTGGATGATCATATATATAACTAGGCAAGTAAACCTCTTTGCCTTTACAACAAAACATAGCGGAATCAAAATATAAAAAGAACTCTAAATAGCTATTATGCTTCCTACACGTCTCCAGAAGCTTATTCGTCTAAAGAGGTACTTGAATACCTCAACTCTCAAACTACTCAAAATCAATTAAGCACCTGAGAGTTCAAGGGGAAAATATAAACTTTGAGTCAGACATAAAGCCTAGTATGAATAATAATCTACCATCTCAAACCATTTAGATATCTAGTGTGACCACACCGCTTAGCGGAACAGGTTCTCCCCTCACTAGTATCCTAAAAACTTTTTAAAACATATATTGTGCTTCTGCATCCACAATGGTTAAAACAATTCAAAATAATATGATGATATGCAAACAAGTTAATCAATTCTGGATTTCCCATCCCCATTCATTCTGACTATCTATCTTAGTTATACTTTCTAGGGTCACCATTAATGTATTAGTTTTCATGGGATGACTAATAATCTGTTAAAGTTCATGGACTCCTTGTCTGGTTTCATAGTTTTCATGGGATCACTAAGAACCTATTGGCCCCTGCCAATAACTTTACTATTTCATGGGTTCTTCTTAAACCTATTGGTAACTCCAATAACTTCCATCTTATCCTAGATTTCATGGGTTGACTAGGAACCTATTGACATCTGTCAATAAGTTAATCTGGATATATTTTTCATGGGTTCACTACAAACCTATTGGCCTCTGCCAATAACTCAATCTAATAATAGTTTTCATGGGTTTAATATGAACCTATTGGACCTACTAATAACTTCTTCTATACATAGTTTTCATGGGTCTACTATGAACCTGTCTTCCTGACAACTTCTTTAATCAACATTTTAGCATCCTTTATTTTGGTTTATCTGACCTCCTGGATGCAATTCTACTCATTCAGGAGTTAATTAAATTTATATTTACTACTGGGTCAACCTAGCTAGTTATTTTTCCCTTCCCCAAATTGCAGTTATGGGTCCATTACAATGTGAATATATATATAAAGAAGCAAACACAATAACATAACAATACCAACACTTGTGGGTTTAACATCCTTGAAATCATTTTCACATAAAACATGGTTAATCCCTTTAACCTATTATTTTATCAAGGAAAAGCTTCTTCAAGACTTCATACTTAAAACCATTTCAATAACTCCTTTATCATAGCCATGGGTTTTCCTTTAAAATGATATTGGGTTATTTGTTTTGAAAACTAAGGCTTTCGAAACCTTAAAGCATTACTTTCAAATCCCATGGATAACCTCATTCGAAATCATTGCAAACTTCTTTTCAAAATACCAAATATATATAACTTTTGAAGCTCTTTAAATAGTCTCTTTTGAAACCCAAATGTACCTTTCAAAGGTACTAAATCCTTACTAAATAATGTTTAGAAACATAGCTTCGAAACCAATAAAAGTAACTCTTTCGAAACCATTGGATTTTACTTTAAAAACATCCTTTGCATCAAAGTGAATAAGTACAAAAGTATCCCTTTCAAAAACTTTTACCTTTGTAGAGAATTGTTTGGGGAAAAATTTGATGGCTTTGGAACCATCCATTCGAAAGCTCAAAGCCATTAAGTAAAACTTTGAAGGATAGCATCGAAACCCCCTTTCGAAGCCATTGCCTTCGTAACCCTTGAACCCTTTCGAAAGCATTTAGGAAGTGGCTTAGTATAAGTTTAAAACAAAGGCCACCCTTCGAAAGCATTGATGATTTTGATACACTCGAAAGGCAAAAGAATGGCAGCGTGGTTTCGACTAAGTCAGAACCACTACTTTCGAAAGCATTATTTATATATAAAGGAACCCATTCGAAAGCTTATACTTTAAAACAAAAGATGGCAACCCTCTTCGAAAGCCGTTTAGAAAACCCTTCGAAAGCATATGTTTCAACTCCTTCGAAAGCTTTTATGAAAACAAGGCATGCGCTTATCATTTGAAGATAAAACAATGGTTTCGACCCCATCATAAGCTGAGATTTCGACAATATGTCTTTCGCCTTCCTCCAATCCACTATGTACCATCTAAGTGATACCTTGTATATTGGTTTCGACTAGGTGGGTTTTGGCATGGTAGGTTTCGACTGGGTCGAAGCGAAGGCATAAGGTCGAAAGGCTTCTAAAAGAGGTAGAACCCACTTTTTTGATTAAAGTCTGATTTAATACCATTTAAAGCAATTTCTTTGTAGCTAACCTGCCTATTTGTAAACATCTAATTGGTTGCCTTAAACATTTCAAATTCTTTACTAGTATAACTGCCCCCATATTTACAGATCCAAATTAAGGAAAATTTAACAATTAAGCCCTTCCATTAAGTAAAACCAAATATGCAAGTAAATCCTTCTTCTTAAATAATTTAATTTCCTTAGTAAATCTCTTAGGAAAAATCCACAAAAATTACATAAATTCACTATCAATATGTTATTTAATATACTAAAATTTCAGACCCAATCTCTTCCTGAAATCACCAAAATAAAATTGCAAAACCAATTATACATATTTTATTTTGAAAATTCATATTAAATTTTCCATAACTTGGAAAATTACAAGAAATTAAAACCCATATGCCAAATCATATTTTACATAAGATATAATTTTTCCATGGCATTCGAAATCATTTACAATCGGTTTTACCCTAAAAACCGAATGAATCCATATTTAAACAAATTTATTTAAATCAAACATGTTATAAATCCAAGCATATCATCATCCAAAACATCATAAAATGGATTTAATCTTAAATCCGAAAACATATGTTAAAAAAACAAAATAGAGATGGTATAAATTATTATTCACCTTGAATATGATAAGGACTTTGAGATTTGTTGTGGATGAATATTCCCCTGGCTTTAATCCTTAGCTTTAGATTGAATTTATCCCCTTTTATTATTTTGTAATGGCCGGCTATATTTTTTGTTAGGTTTTACGTTTGATTTTGTGAAATGAAAGTAAACGTGAAAATGAATGCATATGTGGATATAAGGTGTAGCTATTTTCCTAATAAGCCCATGTTTAATTTAACTAACTTACAAACTATTCTTAAGCCTATTTAATTTGTTAAGCATGACCTTCTTATCATTTATTCAAATCTAATCTCCTTATCATTCTAATTCTTATATTTTCTATTTAATTTGTCTATTTAAATCTCCTGAATAATGTATAAAAAATTAGGGGTGTTACACCTAGCCGCCACCTAATTCTATCCACGGGTTTAGACTTGGTATTCATTCTTCCTATTTTAAACACGAAGGGTTAGTTCAGTGATATTGTCAAAATCAAATCTTAGTGTGATCTGTTCAATGCTCGATGTCAGATTTTTGTTGTTGATGGCATAACGTCGATCATCAAATGCCGCATACAGTGATAGTTCACCAAAAAAGTTTGCTAGTGCAATAATACAAGTTGTTTCAACTGCAATAGAAAACCAATCCCGAAAAGGAAAGAACAGCATGGAAATGGGGGAGAAAGCAACAACGAAACTCATAAAGAACATTTCAAAAGCAAAAATGAAAAATCCTACTTAAAAATTAGTAAGAAGAACGTAATTAATCGGAGTTAAAATCACTTATTGATGATAATTTGAGCTCGTAATAGGAAATTAGATTGATGATAAGGAATGAAAGCTTAAGTTTTTTAATGGAAGAAAGCTTCAATGGTTCAGTAAAAGAGTATAAGAAGAAGGTCATTATAGGGGGAGGGAAGTGGTGTGAGCCATTAGCTCTTCCATGTAAGAAGTGATCTGAACCATCTAGGTATCATCAATGCATTAATCAATTCACCATGTCAAAAAGAATTTTATCTATGTGGCGCCTGGGCAAACATACTGTCTCTACTAATGATTCGACAACATGTGTAGGGGCATTTAATGCAACATTGAATGCATGAATGACAAGCCTACATCCGCACATGGGCACGAACTTGAGGGACAAAATATTGCTTAATTTTCTCGTAAGTATATAGTGGATCAGATCACGTTGTTTAAATAGCCTACGCAACTATAGTGGTGTGCACCAAGGCCCGTTCTTCAACTCGCGTATTCCAATGACCCTGCACCGTGTTCAACCTTGGCTTAGGCAGCAATGGTATGCACATGCACTACAAGCGTTCAATACCTGACTCGCTCATTCATCCTTGTCCCCGACCGTAAAAGTAAACAAGGTCCTCAAGAAGGGTCCCGTCACCGATGCGAGTATCAGACAAATGTCTCCCTTGTAGGTACAAGCGGGTAACCGACGATGCAAAAATGGATTGCCTTTGAAGTGTCCCTCTATAGTTGACTGAACCGTCCACTCAATCAATCGTCGAAATGTACGTCGCCCGTCTCCAACCACATCCAACCTGCGTGCACTAACTCCTTTGGCAACCTTTAGTCATGGCCACAAGCACAAGGCCACCACTACTTAAAGAAGCTTCACTTGTACCATTCCTCTAAAATGACTAGCGTAAACAACATTGTTCATTTGACAAAAGCATCAATGAGTATAACCACTTTATGTTATTTGATGATATCAAAGCACCTCTACTAAACTACTCCCTGATCCTATGTCGCCTGCTTCTACTCTAAGCATGGTCATAGTATGGCATGCTAACTTTCATCATCCGCACAATACCGGCTATCTAGAATCTTAGCTGACATGTGCATTAACCATATACATATATCAACGGCTCAGAGCAATTTTTGGTCTTTATCGACACAATCTCAGCCATCCAAGCATACATCCTAACAACTATAAATAAACCAAGGCATACATTCTTATAAGGGTCGGCCATCACAAGCTTTCAAGCATTTACTTTTTGTTGTTATCTCTTGTAGTCTAAGCTATTCTAAGAGAAACAAAGTAATAAAGAATCTACATAGTGGACGTGGATCACCTTAGATGGAACTACCCTAAATCTTGTTACGTTATATTTTTATGCACTTTATCTTTTTCTTTAATATTTTAAAATAAGATATTATTAAGTAACCTTCGCTGATATCACCTCTTAACCATACTTTCATGGTTGGCTAAATTTTTTGTCAATAGAAAATATATAAAAATCAGTTAATAAATAGAACTTATTTGCAAGAATGTTCACATGTCTAATCATCTTCTTTATCTGCACCAAATTATTAATCATCATTCTAAGGATGACTCAAGTTTTTTGTTGCATTAAAAAAGGTCTAGTTTGACTTTTTGCTCTTTGCAATTGGAGTCATTCTCATGCACGATTTTATTTTGAATACTTTGAAGCCATTTTGTAAAAAATAAATCCAAATTTGTTGTGGGTTTCATTTCCATACATGGTAAATATATATTAGAGTATAATATTCTCAATTAGCTGACATAATTACCATGTATAGTTATATGAATATGACATTTCCAAACAGTTTGAATATTTTTAAAGGAAAATACGGGAGCGTGATGGTTTTATAGCGTAATAATGCAAAATAGGACAAAAATTTAAGAAATATGGACATAAAATGATTTGTAGCACAGAAACCTTAAAAAGGTCTAAAAATGAAAAGGGAGTAGAGAAAATATGTTGGTTATATTAAATAACTTGTAAAAGCGAAGTAAAAAAGCAAAAAAGTATGAATTAGCTCTAAAAAAACTGTGAATTGAAGCAAAATTCCTAGTAAGTAAATAGATTATGCAATTTGAATGCAAGTAATTTGGATTAGTTGGAAATTAATACAATTCCTAGTATGTTTATAAAAATTGGAGATATAACTATTCATTTATCATTTATTTATATTCATAATGTATTGGAAATAGAAGAATAAACTAATATGATGCAAGTCGCTATTTTTACATCTTCAAACCAAATTGGAAACACTAAATTGAGAATTATATGTGAGAAAACTTAATTAGGCAGCAAACAAAGCTTTAGTGGCAATAACAGATAAAAATAATAAATTCATCAAACATATATTCGCACCAGATACCATTTAGGCTATTTGGACAACTGCCACAGCTGAATTTGCTATCACTTTGCATAAAATTAAGGGAAATTTTGGCATACATCATTATAATTATAAAAAATTAGCCTTAAGTCCCTCTTAATTTTTTTTACAAATTGCATCTCTATTTTTAAAATAAATTTGAAATTCATGGGGATATTTGGGCAATTTTATTAATCTTAACATGTACTTTTGGGTATATACGCATAACTCATAACTTCTGCAATACACGTCATAGCGATCACTTTTAAATTTGGAAATGAGAGAACTAAAATAGAAGAAATTCAAGAAATAAAGATGGAAAAACAGTAGGGGTGAGTAGTATTCGGTTAGAACCGAATTAGCCGACCGAATCGGTTCATTTCGATCGGTTCAGTTCGGTTATGAAACTAAATCGGTTTGAATTCGGTTTATAAAATAAAAAAAGTTTGGTTATTGGTTTAATTGAATTAGCCAGACTTTCATTATATTATCCAAGTTTATGGTATTGTACCACTTTAATAATTTGTTTAGTGATAAAATACAAAGTATACAGCTTGAAAATAAGTCAAATTTTATTATTAATATAAAAAATACTCGATAAAACCTATCCAAACATCAATTTATATATTACTTTAAGTAAATCAATTATTTAAATAATAACATACGTTTCTAGTTCGGTTAAATCGGCTACTGACCGAATTAATCGAAATTAATTCGGTTCGGCTCGGTTTTGAATTTTTTCGATTTAGCTTCAATTTGAATTTTTTTACCTTAAAACCGATTGAACTGACCGAACGCTCATCTGTAGAAAACAATTTCTAAAAGGAGGAATGTAAAATAAATAAGATTAGAAAAGAAGTCGTATCTCTAATCTATAGAACATAGAACAAACACTTATCTTTTCTCTCACTGAGTTTCAACCAAAATACGCATTTCTAGCCATTCTCCTTGAATTTTTACAGCCAAGCCACCCAGTTTACTAAAATTTTAAGGTTTTCATCTTACATTATTTTACTTTCACTACTCTCACTTTGTATATGACTAGTGTGTAACTCGTGCGTTGCACACGGTGTTTTATTAAAATAGTTTTGAGTTCACATTTAAAAAAATTGAATTTATCATGCGATATATGGTGAATTTGTTAGAATAATTGAGTTTTCTACTAAAGTTATTATTTTTAAATATGTAACTTTTTTATATGATTTATGTTTTTTCATATTTGCGTAAAAAAATAAATTGTCAATTTTATATATTATAATATAATGTGTTATATACTGATTTGTTATTTTTTAGCATTTAGTATTCGTCAAGAAAATAAATGAAAATTAGTATTCTTCATTAATTTTAGAATTAATATTTTTACAAATTTCAATAGATAAATATTTATATGCATAGATTTTGAATTTTAACATTTAGTATTTAGTAAATTTGTGTAAAATATAAAAGATACATAAATTGAATTTTAAATATTGCTTGAAATAATGAAAGGATACCTGCAATACTAGTGAATTGGTTTATTTAATGATTTAAAGTTTTTGCAGTAATATTAACATAAAAAATAACTACATTACATTATCAATGAAATAAATAAAACATTTATTTAATGACTAAAAGGAATGTCGATTAAAAGAAATGTTACAAATCATGTTCTTATTTCAATCATGTAAAAATTTATAATTTGGTTTTTAAAAAATTATTTCGTACCTTGATAATTTTAACTTATAACGAAAAATTTCAAAAAACAATTAACATCTTCCTCACAAAAGCAACAAAATAAAAAAGAAAATTATTTCTAATCAAAATATTGTTTAAATTTATTCATTTTAATGTGAGTTGTGAATATACATAATTAAAATTTAACATTTTCACGAAGCATATTAAGTGAAATTATTATTATTCTTCAAAATTTCAATGTACAATATTCATCACTTATCATTAATTCAGGACCATTCTTAATAGTTTTCTTATTAATGATAAAGAATTCACTTATGTGTATCCAATCTAGAATGAGAAAAAGGTGTATATGTATAATTATCTTATTATAAAGAAAAAATTGCATATACGTTCGTTTATAACGAAGCACCAAATTTAAAAATAAAATTTATGTATATTTTCCATTGTAATAAATTAATAGTTTTAAAAAGGTAAAGTTGAATGTAGAATAATGTAAGATAACAAAGGATAATTTTGTACATAACCGTGGAATGTTATGTTATATGAACATGAATGAGATATTAGTTTAACAATTTTTATCACTATAAGCATCGTATACAATCCATTGAATTGTTTTTTAACGGCTTATTAGACCAAATAATAAATGTTAGTTAATTGAATTTATTTTAAATGTTCAATTTGTAGATCACTTAATTAATTTAAATACACGGACTTGAATGTAAAATAATATGATAATAATAGGGGGATTTTTTCAAATAATTTTAAAAATTATACTTATAAATGTAAAATGTTAATGGAGAGAGTAATAGAATTTTATAATAATTATAATTATAAAAAGTTACTAAGATTTGAAAATAAAATATCTAAAGAGAATTAAGGACAAAGCAGGAAATTCGTAGATTTAACTTATGGTTTAGTGTTATTTAATAGACAAGAAACCTTTATTAATTTAGGTTATTTTATTTCCACCATTCACTTCTTTCTGATCATTGTCTCTCACTTCTGATATTCATGGTAAAAACCCTAGATTAAGCGGCAGTCGCTAATTCTAACGTGGAATTTTTTTCGAAGAGGCCAGTTTTCGAAACTATTTCGCGATTAGTGCTAGTTTTGAAACTTATTACCAAATAAGGCTAGTTTTTTCCCAGTCAGCATCCAACTCAGCATTTTGTAACTGCCTTGTGTGGGCGCAACAATGAGTTGTGCCTAATTTTTTTAATTTTTTTATGGACGCAACTCTGCACCCCTTTAAAAATATTTGATTTAACATAAGCGTAACTCATAGTTGTGCCTATGCTATAACATAGGGGTGCAACTCATAGTTTCATCCATATGTATGCTGTTATAAAAACAGCAGTAGCCTCATCTCTCTCTGCACACCTAACCCAAATGGTCAAATAATTCTTGCGCAACTCATAATTGCGCAAATGGAATATATTAGCCAAATGGAAAGGCGCAAATAAGAGATGCACTTTTCCATTGTCTCATCAAATCAACATGGCACAACTATGAGTTGCACATATGTAATAATTTTTTTAGCGCAACTCAAAGTTGGACTCATATATTCTGCTATATATAAAAACAGCAGCACTTGCACTTTTTGCACCACGCACTCAAATTACCATTCAGTCATTCTTCCAAATTTCCCAATTCCGAACCTAAAAGCCCTCAATCACCAAATTGTAATTTATCCGAAAAATCCACTCAAACTCGTCATATTTCTACATCATTAATCTATTAGAACAAAGCTACAACAATCTTTGCAAGGTAATTGAGTAAACCCTATTTTTGAATCTATTATCATTTTGAAATGTTTTATGTTTTTGTGTTGTTTATAGCTCCATACCTTTCATATTAAGCTAGCCGAACTGATATGGATAATTAGGAGATCTCGGATGAAGTATTTGTGAATTATTGTGAACGGTTGGAAGATGAATCCAAATTTGTTCCCGAAACTCAGTTTGAAACAATTCCTGAAACTCAATTTGAGATAGTTCTTCAAATATTGGTGCTATTGTTGAATCTAGTTTGGAGAATCGGGTTTGCTTAGGTGAACCGAATCAAAGATCGAGGAAAAAATTTGCCGCGAAGGTCGAGTGAGACAACCAACACATCCAATTTGTCACTGTGAGATAATTGTGAGGTAGTTATATGTAAGACTCAAAAAAATGCTGGACGTCAGTTTTACGGATGTGCTGGACCAAGATCATATAACTAACCCGAATGATATTCAGTGCTGTAAATTCTTCGAATGGTTAGATCATCCATTGACCCATAAGGGAGTTGAATATGCACTAAGATGCAAGCCGAAGTGAGACGATTGGAAAAAGAAAATAATATGCTACAACATCAGGTAAACTATTTGCAGTCCTTAAATCCAATTTGAAAAAGGTTCTATAAATTAGTTAGTGTAATAGTTATGTAATGTATCTGTATCAGACTTGTTTAATAGAGTTATGTATGCATTAGTTTTAATGGTTGTTGTATTACTAGGTTGTTTTATTACTTAGTTGTTGTAATGGTTATGCAATATTTTATGTATTGCTTTTTGGTTGTAATGTTTATTTAATATTTGATGTATTACTTTGTTGTTGTTCCATGTTGCGTACTATAGATATACGTACAAAAGCTGCGTACAAAATAAATCAAAGTTACAGAATATGGCAACTAACATAAATGTTTAACAAAGATAACTTTTAATATCGAAGTTGCGTACAGAATTAAAATAGAAGTTATATAGTACATGAATGGCATAAGTGGTAAAAACAATCAAATTAGTTATTGCTTCCCGAATGTTCTTCTATTATGATCCAAGTTACCGCATTATCCACATCTGTCCTGTCTTCTATCCCCATTTCGTCCATGACCCCCCTAATTCTCATGGATCTCGGTCTTCCTGTATTCCTACGTGTTGGCAGTGGGTGTATAGTTGGGCCTTCATGTACATCCCAATATCTACTGTCGGGCACAAAATAAAAACCGGAGAATAACTATGTCTATAACTATCTGCTGTAAACCAGGACGAAATAAGATCATGGTAAGCTTTGTTCGCTTCCCCTTTGCATTGCACATATGCAGCCAAAACATGAGAACATGGAAAATGGGCAAGGATAGGAATATTGCACGAATAGCTGTAGTTGTCATTAGCAATATTTACCATGTAGTTACATGCGTTTGTGTCTATTACTTGCCACTCCGTCAAGCTGAACCTGTTAATGCTCATATTTCAAGCTTCTGCTGCATATTTTTCCATCATTTTTTCATATGTTGGCGTGAGTGCAGCTGTGTACTCCAGTCCATCTGTACGTCTTCAGTAGAAGTAGCTATTAAGACAATGAAAGGTATGTGCTACTAACACCTTTGCCGGTAATGATCTTGCACCTTTTAGAACTCCATTGAAACTCTCTGAAGCATTGGTAGTCATCATACAAAAACGTTCACTGTTGTCCTTGTAAAGAGCCCACTGTTTGTCCTTATGTTTTTGAGACTTCTGTCAATCCATCTGTCAGCAGCCGGACTTACATTTTTTAGTTGCTCTCTTAGTTCTTTGTATGTTACCTCGTCTCTTGCTTCAGTACAAGCATGGAATAAGTTTTGCAAAATTTTGCACCAAAACCAGCCCTTTTGAAGTTTGCTTTCAAATGACGAAGGCAGCAGCGACAATGGTGCGGTCTTCTTCATTTCTCTTACAAGGAGGTTGGAATTCCTTTCATCCTATCAGAAACGAATGTAATGCATCTTGCATATAAATATGAAATTAAGTGTCCCATGCATGAAAAAAACCATCCCCAAGTCTCTATTGATTCGGTTCTTACAATAGCAAATGCTAAAAGACAAAGAGAGTTGTTTGCATTAACTCATGTAGCCACAAGAAATGTATCTTGATATTTACAATAAAGATGTGTTCCATTAATAGAAAGATCGGGACGACAATGCTTGAAACCTTCAATGTTCGGTCCAAATGCCCAGAAAGCCCTCCAAAATTGAATGCCTTCTATATGAACATGATAAACAGTGCCTAGATTGCATTTTTGTATTACACAAAGAAACTGTGACAAGTCATTGTATGAAGATTCCCAATCACCAAATATTTTAGACATAGCTTTGCTTAGTCCTTTCTAAGATCTTATGTAGCTTATTTGAATTTTCTACATATTTTCATAAGCTCTTGGACAGATTTTACAGTGTAACTTGGGTTCGATCGAACATGTGGAAGGACTTTGGTATAGATGAATTTGGTTGTTGCTTGTTTGTGGTTCGAGTTGGTGATTGGATTTGAGCTTGTGTGATCACCACCGTATTTTTTATCACCCATCATCCAGCATGATCTCTTTTAGAAACAATAGCATGAAGCTGCCATGGACAATTAACATCAACATCACATATAGCAGTGAACTCTCTAGCACCAAATTTTTTGTTTTAAATGAAACTGAACATTTTATCGACCATTCACTTATATGTTCAATTAAGGATTCCTTTGATTTAAAAATCATACTGACTCGACGGCCTTTCTCCACACATTCAAGTCCAAACATTTCATCGGTAAATTGAACTTCTTGCATAATAGATCTTTCATGATTGTGTCATTACATTGGTCATCCTCTAACAGTTCTTCCATCTCGATATGCTCGTCAACGTTATCAACTTCCTCTAGAATATCATGTAACGGAGCATCATTGTTAACATTCATATCATCTATCCATTTCTCATCTTCATCAAGTGAAGTAGCGATTTCCATGCTATTTAAATGCGACACATCATCATCAGCATTTACACCCTCCATATCTTTAGTTTCAACATCTTCATCTTCAATTTCTTGTAAGTATTCGTTTGAACTTGGAGTTGGAATTAACCACGGAGGATACGACATGAAACCATACCCAGGTGATTGCGATGGATATGGCATGAAACGTAGCCGAATATCTGTGTATACAGCCTGTAAACAAACATATGAGTGTTAATTACATAAAACATGAGACCATGAATGAAATATACGTGCATCACATAAAACCATACCCAGTTGTTTGTGCGTAAACGTTCGGCGGCTGGTAGGAGTAGTATGGGTAATGCATTTGACTTTTCTCAACAGTATTACCCGGTCCTGGTTGGCTTGCATAGTCAAAGATATTAGCTTGCGGTTCAGTTCTTTATAGCACCTCCTTCTTCTTAACGTACAACTCAATTACTTTCATCCGCATGCAAAACATAGAATCGATGTCATTGTCGTTGTTCACCTCAATAGCAATCGGGCCAGCATCCATTACCCATTTACTTACCAATGAGATGTCTAATTAGGTAGAATTAATCTTTGTAGCTTTGTAAATTGCTATTTTCAACTCAAGAAAATTACAACCCTTCCTTACATCAGATCCTTTATGCTTTCCACCAATATAGGTTGGCCTGCTATTCTCGTCGATGATTAAATCACTGTCATAGTGACAAATAATCGGCATGGTAGTCATAGATCTAGCAAATTTTAGGAAACTAAATTTCAATAATAGTCTAATAAAATAAGCAGAGAAGTGCTTCAAAACTTTACCTCGACTGTAGATGAAAGTGAAACCTTTTGTTGATCTTTGTCAATTTAAACGAATTTGAGTGGATTTGTTATATTTTTAGTAGAGTTGTAGTAAGAGCAATGGAGTTTAGGTTTCTGAAATATGTTGGGTTTGAGGAGTTCTGTTGAAGTGGAGAGGAGTAAAGGGTGTTATAAGCTGCTGTTGGGCCAGTAAGAGCAGTGTTTGTACCAAAATTGGGCACAACACTCTTCGGATGTGTTTGAAGAGATAAAATGAAGAAAATAAATGTAAAATGAAGCAGATCTAACAAACACACCAATAAACAGATAAGAAAATGCACAGAAACACAGGAATTTAGAGTGGTTCGGCGTGTTGCCTATGTCCACTATGAAATTGATGACTTTATTGATGTTTCTTTGATGATTACAACTAATTTCAGCGGTTAACAGCAGATTACAATGGATTACAGTAGTATAACTGAAGTTTGATAATCATTTCGGCAGAATATCGGCGCAGAGAGGCCAAAAGTCCTTCTTCTGTAGGCCCTAGGGCTCTATTTATAGGCGTAGGAGGCAAATATCTCGCTCAGATCTTGGGAGACTTCTTCTGGCACGTGGGTGGGCCCACGCGATCGATCCCGGGCGATTTCGACTCGATCCATGATCGATACGAACGAATTTCGTATCGATCAAGACTTGCTCCAATCGAGTCGAAATTTGGCAGGAACATTCTTCATGTTGTACGTAAGCTCCTGTGAAAATTTCATAGCATTTGGACTTGTAGATCATGAGATATGATCGATGCAAGTTGGAGTTTTTCCATCCGTGATCGATACGAACGAATTTCATATCGATCAAGACTTGCTCCGATCGAGTTGAAATTTGGCAGGAACATTCTTTATGTCATACGTAATCTGCTATGAAAATTTCATAGCATTTAGACTTGTAGATCAAGAGATATGATCGATGCAAGTTGGAGTTTTTCCATCCGCGATCAATACGAACGAATTTTGTATCGATCAAGACTTGCTCCAATCGAGTTGAAATTTGGCAGGAACATTCTTTATGTCATACGTAAGCTGTTGTGAAAATTTCATAGCATTTGGACTTGTAGATCAAGAGATATGATCGATGCAAGTTGGAGTTTTTCCATCCGCGATCGATACAAACGAATTTCGTATTGATCAAGACTTTCTCCAATCGAGTTGAAATTTGGCATGAACATTCCTTAGGTCATACGTAAGCTCCTGTGAAAATTTGGTGGCATTTGGACTTGTAGATCTCGAGTTATGATCGATGCAAGTTTGGATTTTCCAACCGTGATCGATCAATCTCTTGAGCATACGAACTCCGATTGACTTGAAATTCGGAATGTTGGCTCTCATAGCTTTGCTTGTCGTGTCATATTAATTTTATCTTGATCCGGACTCGGACAAAATTCGTCGATATCCATAGTGAGTCTGCGTATAACCGATCTCCAAGACGAACTGTCATTGGTTTCGAGTCAAGTTCTTGGTATCACGGCCTTGCGAAAAGGCGGGATAACAAGTAGCCTATGAATGCATGCACAACTTTGAGTTGCGCTCCTAACTGTACACTTTAGTGGAACTTTGAGTTGTGAAACTGTGTATATGACAGAGCGCAACTCAAAGTTGCGCTCTTTTGTATGTTACAGGCGCAACTTTGATTTGCGCCTGTAACTCGTTGCTGCTCCCCAAATAGCAGCTCACATATATGTAAACAAAATATGCATTTCATTTAAAACCAACATATTTCATGCAAATCTAATTCAACTGTATATACGAAAACAATAACAAGTTGCAAAACCGCAAATCTATTAAACAACGTATATATCTTGATTGTACATTAACAAAGTTCAACTTCAAATGTGAATGCAAGTTCAAAACAACAAAGTACAATTTCAAACGAAAGCAACCAACCTACAAACCAAATTAAACAATTTAAGTACACCTACCATAACACCTAATTTCTTAAGTTTCTAAGTTCGCGTGGTGTTCTTCGTGTTTGAGTCGGAGGCGGTTGAGATGGTCTAGCTTCAACTATGTCCTGCCCCAGTTGGCTGCCTTGTTAAGAATCACCTGTGCCTCAAAAACTTCTTTGTTGGTATGTATGAGCAAAAGCCTCGAGCGGATGAAGCACATACGACGGTGGTCATTCAATCTTGTGTCTACCAAGAAGCGACTTGATAATTTCTTTGATGTTGAAACACTTACCTTTTACTCGATCTTCATCTCCAGGATCTGCAGGAACATCATCAACTTCATTTGAAATGATGTACAACCCTTGAACCTAAAAGGAAGAAGTATTGATGTAAGTAAGTAAAGCTAGTTGAACGAGTTAGGATATGAAAACTTATTTACACGTACCAAGTCACGTTCCACTAGTCCCCGTGGAGCATATCTAGGCAACGTAGTAGACGATTCTTTAAGAACAAATCGTCACATTATATGCCAATACCAACTGTATTATTGTTCGATGGTGACTCTTGGTACGTGTTTAACTTGAACATGATCCAACCTGTGATCCTATCTTGCTACATACGTGTTATACAAATCTCTGTTCCAACCGTGTGGGAAAACTTGCTCGGCTGCATCTAGTATATGCTAATGAAGGCCAAATTGCCTCATCACTCCATATGGGTAGTGCATGGCCACACTTTGCAAGCAAATGATTGGGGTTCTTGAATACTAAGTCTGTTCTCCATCCAAGCAAATTGCCGGCAAATCCTGTACAATCTCAGCCGTATGTGCCGTCCAATCAACATTATGCTGCCCCATAACATCAAGCTCAATGTGATAGAATATGGGATGATGGGCTGGGTTATCTCTCCAACATCTATCTTCTGTCCATCTACAATCAATGACTAAAATAATGTGTGAATATTATACTAAAACGTAGAGTTTTCAACAGAAATTACTAGCGGCTTTTACCTGGCCCGTAAGGTAATCCGGCAGCGACATTGGCATGAACATTTGGACGACCAATAGAAATATGCGTCCATGATCAAACCTACACATTATTAGTGTTAAATAAGGTCTTTCAAAATATTAGTACAATTATAAGGGAAAAATGATATTCCTACAGAAGGGTTAGGCAACCAGCTAACCAGTTCGACTTCCTTAATGCCACATTATCCAACTCCTTATATAAAGCGCATAAAACCGCGCTACCCCATGAATAATCAGAAATAACGGCGAAGTCATGTAGCATGTATATCCATTTGACACTTACTCGGCCCTTCGAATGGTTTGGAAAAAATGGGATGCTATAAGAAGCAATATAATAGCCGGTGTGAACTATTCTAGCACCTCAACAAATGAATCGACAGTAATCTCCTGGCCAATTATAAGGTCATTTATCCATTTGACCTTCAACTATCTTCTATTAACCACCGCTTTGAGTAGTGGAATTTCACCTAGCAATGGTGACAAACATCATTGACGTCCACATTACCACCGTAATTCAAAACGACGCCTTTTATAGAAAGGCTGAGCAAAATAGAAACATCTTGTAAAGTAATTGTCATTTCTCCAACAGAAAAATGAAAGGTGCAAGTCTCGGGCCTCCATTTATTACATAATGCTATCAGTAAAGACCTATCAAATCTCAAGAAATACTAGAAGCCCGCTTGATGAAGTAATTGTTGAACTCGATGATCATCAACCATCTCCATTAGATCTTCGAAACTCTACGAATGATCTAGATAATCGAAGGGTTTTACACTCTACAAACACAAAGAATTATAACGTATAGTTAATTCAAAATGCTAAAAATCTTAAACTATTTACTATATTTACAAGATAAAAAAATTACCCTTATTAAATCTTCAATATTTATGCAGTGATTATCCTGCAAATATAGCACGGTACCATCGACGGGTCTACTTTCCGGTTCTGAAAGTTCATGCAACAAAAACCCATATTTTTAACATCGTTTAAAATAAATAATTGATTCAACTGTACGAATTGGATCACTAACACCTAGAATTGACAATGTTTTTTTGCAAATAGAAACAAATAATACGCAAATTAGAAATTAATAAAAAAATAAGGATTTAGAGATTACTAAAATTGTATTATGTTGAAGAAGATCCCGCTTCAATTGTTATAGATTTGTTCTAATCAAAGATTGGTGAAGAAATTTGTAAATTTTGAGTGAAATTGATGGAAAAGACCAAGATTTTGGGCTTGGGCATGTTGGGTTCGAGCTGCAACAATGAGAGAAGCAAGTTGGTTTTGATGAGATTGTGTGGGGTAGGGTTTAAAAAAACAATTACCCAACAATGAGAGAAGCAAGTTGGTTTTGATGAGATTGATGAGATTGTGTAGGGTAGGGTTTTGGTGGGATTGTTAAGTGAGAGAGGGCAGAGAGCTCTAAAGAGCTGTAAAAAAAGAGGTGATCTAGAGTTTAAAAAAAATCCCAATTTCATTAAAATGCCAAAAAGCCAATTAACATTTTCTCAATTCTTCAAATCCAAGCACTCCAAAAAGAAATCCTCCTCCTCAAAAAGTCGCACTGCCAAGATCTGACGCTTGCTACTGAAGACTGAGATAAAAATTCATTGACAAAAGGAGTTGCTCTATGAGGTGTTGTTGTGACCAGATCTGGAAGTATTGCTTGAGTCTGGGTTGCTAGCGAAATGAAGGTGGCTGCTGTCGTGTACGATCTGGAAGCTACTGGAGTCTAAGTGCTCACGTCAAAGTCTGAGATAGAGTCGAAGTTGTTAGTAAAATTGTTGGACAAACTCTACCACGTCACTTCGATTTGGAATTCATTCACGCTGCTGCTGCTGGAGGTGCATCTAAAGGGGATGTCAAAACTGTTGATGGTAGAGATGAGTTGGAACTAAACTAGAGCTCATGGTCAAAGGTTTGTCGCCATGGGTGAACTGGTGTGTAACTTCAGTTCGATTCTCGTCGCCTTTTGAAAATCACCTCTTGGGTTGTCGTAAGTGAATTTTCAATGGTACTAGTATTGCAATGATACTTTAAGTTAACTGTGTACCCAACTTGATGGTATGAGTCAAATCTTTGTTCAGTGATTAAGACCTTGTTGTGCTTTTTTATTGAAGTTGAGCTATGCTTTTGTTGCTTGATGAAACAAGGTTGTATTTCACTATTTGGTGATGGAAGTAGTTCAAGTGGTTGTTGCATGGATTGGTTTTGTTGTAGAGATTGTATCTTTATTATGTGGTGAGTGTTAACCCAAAAAATGGACCAACACCCTGGTTTGAGTGTGAAAGCACCAGCCCTATTCTCGTAGAGCAATAATATAGATAATAGATATAGAAAAAAGCAGTAAGAGAAAGAAGACAAGAAGATTTTTATAGTGGTTTGGCTGCTAAGAAGCCTACATCCACTTTATAATTTCTTTTATAGACCGATTGTTGTTATAAGAAGTGTTTGATTACAAGGCTCTTGATTGTCCTTAGCTAGATTGAATCTCCAAGGTTGGAATCCACTAGAGAATCACAGTGAACCACTTTAGAGATTGTTATGAGGGAGATGGAGAGTGAAGAATGTTTCCAATAGAGCTTCTGCTACTAGTCCGAAGGAGATCCTCTTTTATGTTGCTAATAGGTTGGTATTTATAGAGATTGGACAGCTCTTCGGCCGAGCATGTTCACCAATTGCTTGCAGATGGGCATAGGAAGATGTAACGAAGCTTAGCTCGTGAGCCGAGCCAAAATAATGGATCGTTAGCGATCCAAGGATTTAGCTTGAATGCGAGCTAATCATTTAGCTCCTTTTTTCCTCTGCTTCGCTATGCTAGGTCGCATATATTCCATGGTTAAGTATGGATTGCTGGCGAGCCATAGTGTATGGATCGCTAGCGATCCATACACTTAGCATATTTTTGGAGTTTGATGCTTGGGATGCTCCTGTTGCCTTGTATTGATGTTATTCGCATAGTTTCGTTGCATATTTCCTTATTTTGATGACGATTTACTTGCTGGCTGTATCTAACTGCTGATTGGACTAGACGAGTGCTTGTCCCTTGGTTTAGCTAACTCGAAATCTCACCGAACTCAGTCACTACTCCAGCAATATGGATTGGTTCATGATGCAAGAGGTCATGTTGAAAACTGAACTATTCCCATGGATCGCTAGCAATCCATGGGCCATGGATAGCTAGCGCTCCATATTTTTTCTTGGCTCTCCCTGACTTGTTTCTTTAGTCCTTATGGTTGAGTTCTGAGCTATTCCGACTCCATCCAATTGTTCTGTCTTTTCTTGGGTCTTGCTTGGGTTAAAAACCCGGATAACATTTGCCCACCAGAGCACGTCTTCGTTGAAAACAAGGCGTGCTCTAGAAGTTATCGCCTTTAGTTTTTGCTTTTTGAATTCCAAGTAATCATGTTACAGTTTCACGAATGTAAACTGCGCTAAGCTGTTGCTTGCTTAGCTTCGATCTCGACTGTCGTTGCTTGTCATAACAGATCAAATCTTTCTCTATAGCTTCTCGGTATGTCTCAAAGTAGTGTAGGAATGTCACTAGGTAGAGTGGAAATGAATTTTCCTTCAACCACATGGGTCATTAGTGATCCATAGATGATGGATCGCTAGCGACCTGATGACTTAGAGATTTTTCAACCTTTTTTATTTCCCTATATAAGCGATCGAGCCGACCTAACCCATTCATTTGAGTCAAGCTGTTCTTTCTTCGAGCGATCTAAACCCTCAGTGATTCGATCCTTCCTAGCGATTCGACCCATCATCTTCAACGATTCGATCCTAAAGCCTCGCCGATTCTCTACCTTGATTCCCTCGACGCTGCCGCTACAAAGCCTTATCACTGCTCCTCTATGTCGTCGTTAGTTAAGACCCTAGCTCGCCTGTGCCTTAGCTCACCGTGGATTCATTGTAGTTTGCCGATCTTAAAGCTTCAACCAATTTTGCGTTTAGGTCATTAATCCGAGATGGGTTCGCCGATTACAACGTTCGTTTAATGATTTAGCGACGAGGTTGCGTGCTTAATGTTTATCGTGAGGAGTCTGAGTTGATTGCGGCTTAATGGAAGAAGATAGTAAATCGAGTCTTGATTTCCTCTCGGAACAACATTCGGGCCTTGCCCTGGTGCTTGACATGTTTTGCTACCATCGTCCATTGAGCTGGAATTGACGTGTGCCAAGTTCCATAGCTGATATTGCACGACACATCACAAATTGCTCATGGCTCTTCTGAAGAATTTGGACTTATCTTACTTGCTTTTTGCATACTCGGTGTCCCTGTACTGAAAATAATCTTTCGCGGTGCTTCGGACAATGGATCCATTATCGATCGTTGATCACATAACGGGTAAGTATAGAGGAAGTAAAAACAAATGGAAACGATACGGGAAGTCCTTTTCTTTTTCCGCTGTGATCGAACTGTCTACACGGGATAGAACGTTTGTAGTGTTTCGGACACCGAACTCATCCTCCATAGACAACATGCTGTACTTGCCCCGGTACATACTTGAAATCCATTGTGTCGGCACGAATCAATGTCTCTTCGGAGTTCAAGTGTTGTAGGGGAAACTATTAGTTTAGAATAGAATTACATGACCGTTTTGGATGCGATTTCTGTTGTTTAGAATGAAGTATCCATCTTCGCATCGTAAGTCAAGTGGAGGAAGCCCGGCACTTTTGAAAGTCGAGTCGTCGTATGTCTCCCTTTCTCCTTCTACCTTGCAGGCTGAATATGGCCAGTTGGTCCCAGTAGGTCCGGTCTTGGATCGAACTCCCACTAATTTTAGAGTTATTCTCAACCCACCAGAGAGAGCTTCTTCTGTGGTTTCCGCTAAGGTTCTACACAATATTTGCCTGCAACATGGCATACCAGAGGATGATGTATGCCTTCCATAGAAGAATGAGTTTGCTCACATGCCTCCCCCGGGATATACCACTTGTCATCGGTATATGTGTCTGAATGGAGATGTGCCCCCTTTTAATGATTTTTTGCGCAAGACTCTCTCGAATTTAGGCATTGCCCCGTTCCAGATTCATCCCAACGGTTACGCCATCCTAACTTGTTTGCACGTTCTTTTCATGCATACATTCAATTGAGCTCCTAGCTTTGACGAGTTGCGATACTTCCTTTCATTCAAGAAGAGAGATGAGTGTCCATCCTTGGTCGTGATCGAAGCTCAAAGGAATTGAAAATTTGTATTACAACTGTAAAGCAACCTATCCGAGTTCAAGATCCAGTATTTCTTCATCATATGCCCCGAGGGTTTTAACTGTCTGTGGACGACGGGGAGTGAGTTCTCTTCCCTATTTTTTCAGTTCCGACATGTCGCTGCAGGGCTTCTAACAAGTCGAACATTTCTTGCAGTTATCCCGAGGTCGAATAGGGACTCGTCTCTCGATGAAGTTTTCTAACCCCTGAAGGCTATCGATGTTGAGGAAAGATCCGTTAAAGTCTTGCTGACCGACGAACACTTGCTCTGTATCGAATATTGCATTTGGGGAGATCTGTCATTCCAGTTGAAGCCCCCTCTCCTTCTTGATCCAGGGTTCGCACGTGATCCCCTTCCTCTTCTCATGGCTCCAAGCACTACACCAGAAAAGGCTTTTGTTGTGCCGAAAAAACGCTGCCAAAACTTTTAGCAGTGTTTCGCTAAACGCTGCGATATGACATGCAACTAAAAGTCTGAAGTGTAGTAGAAAACGCTACCAAAACTTGACCTATTGTAGGGTTTTAGAAATGCTACAAAAAGTTTCAGACTTTTAGTAGCATGTCGAATCGTAGTGTTTCCTAAAACGCTACTAAAAATTTTGGTAGCGTTTTTTCAAACGCTTCAAAAGTCGTATCGCATCTATTTACATTTATTTTAGCAGCGTGTTTAAAATGCTACTAAAAGTTATTAATTGTTTTGTAGCATACTGTACGCACTACTATCTCATCTTAATGGCTTGTACTCTTTCCAACCATCGGTCATATAATAGTCTTATTACAACCAGCAATCAATCACATAATCGTCGTATTCAAACTATTAATCAATCAATCACATGTCGTATTCAAACAAATAAAAAAACATGTTAATCACATAATCAAAAATAATATCCATAACCACTTCGATAATAGTTTTTTGACAAACCGAGCAAATTCACATAAAATCCATAACCATTTATAAACAAGTTTACACAACGAGTACTAAAAAAATGTTTACATGACAGTACTAACAAAATGTTATAGTATATATAACAGTATACGTGACTGGGTGTATATATAAGAGACGCATACAAGTATCAACTAATACTTACTAGAACTTGATTCCTCAATGACATATGCGGCCGGCCAAGCTACGGTAGTACCAAATGCATCTTCCACGTACGTATGCTCTAATGTAGGTCTCCATAGCAATGCGTCATTAACTTTCACAAACTTTACCCAAACTTTTACCGCATCACATATCCATCGTCGGTCGGCACAATATATTTGACCTTTGGCTTATACTTTCAGGATTTCTCATTCTTCAATTGTTGGCAAGGGAATACACTGCTTGTATGCATATCCTTTTTCTATAAAAACATTTAATAAAAGCAATTTCAATGTTAAGGTCATCATATATTTAAATGCACAATAATAATGAATTATTTTCCAAATGTTATGGTACATTTTTTGAAGGACAATAATCAATTAGCAAGACACGAAATGAAAGTGTATACTGACAAGAATAGATCATTCAGAGAATTTAACATTGGCGACTAGGTATACTTGAAGTTGCAACCCTATAGATAACTAATAGTTAACACACTCACATGTAAAAGGGAAAAATAACCTTATAGATAACTGATGGTAACAATAATACACTCACAGGTAACTGGGTGTATACCGACAAGCCAATATCCAGATTGGCTTACAAATTGGCTTACAAATTATAATAATTGCTTTCAGGTTGCTTATTGATAGCCAACACACTCACTAAAGTATCGATTAGCTAGAGCCTATTACTGGGTTACTAAAATAGCAAGTGTTGGAAAAAAATTCACAGTGCCAAGTTACTAAAATAACAAGTGTTGGAAAAATTTAAATGAAGCCCATTTAAGAAAATTAGTTAATTTTTATAATCTTGGTTAATTTTTATAGGAATAATTCAAACAATTTAGTTAATGCTTTATAATCTTGGTTAATTTTTATAAACTTATTTAATTTTTATAAAGCTTAGTTAATTTTTTATTCTTGGTATAATAATTATGAACTTAGTTAATTTTATCAAACTATAGTTTATTATTATTATTATTATTATAAATTTAGTTAATTTTTATCAAACTATAGTTTTGTTGTTGTTGTTGTTTTAACTTAGTTTATTTTTATTAAAATATAGTTTATTATTATTATTATAAAATTAATTAATTTTTATCAAACTATAGTTTATTATTATTATTAGATCAGTAACACATCAGTTTCGAAACTAAATTAAGCTCGATTTAGAAACTGGGTTCTCAGTTCGAATCTGAGTTCGAACTCGGTTTTGAAACAGAGTTTATAAATTCGATTTCAATAATCTCAATTCATACTGAGTTCATAAACTCGGTTTCAAACTGAACTAATCATATAAAAGTTGATGTATACCAAAACTAAAACGAAACTATGGAACTCGCAGAAATTGAATGTTATGTCATTTGAGTATACTAGTGTAGTTAAAAGAGAAAATGTGCTTCTAATTGATAATTCACCTCCGACTGGGTTAAAAGTATTGTGAGCCAATGCAATGCTTCAATCCTGGTTGCTTCCCATTTACTAGTTAACTGTCTATAGAATAATATCACAAGGACTTAGTACTTGACTAAAATATGCCAAAAACAACATTAACTAGTAGATTAATACCGTATATGTTACATTGCCTTTATAGAATAATACCGTATGTGGTTACGTTACCTTTACAAATGGGTTTGATTAGATTAAGTTGGCTTCCAGTCTTTTTAGAATAAGTCTAACCTGATAAATGAGGAGGGGTATGATCAGAAACTACAACTGTGAAACTGATAAATAATAACAATGAAGTATCATACCTGTCGGTCTAAATGCTAAAACAGCAATGTAATTTTGTTTCGTAATCTTCATATAATCTTCTATGTTCTATATAAACCAATGTTGGCCAGTAAGGCATCATATCTTTATTAAGTCCATTAAATAGAAAGGAGAAATGATAAAATGGACCTGATGTCACACGAACGAAATAGGCAAAAAATGCAATGATGAGTCCTCCCTACTTGAACAAAATTTTCCACTTAGTTCAGGCCAGTCATATGATTGTAAAATATGTCTCCTTGAAGCATTTTTGTATATTGGGAGTTGCAAATGATGAAGTTTGTAAGATTAATAATTACCAAGAACTAGCAGGAGCTGATAGATATAACATTTACTTGGCATCATAGATTATGGACTTATAAGACGTCTACAACGGAGTCACAAAAATTAATAGGTTGTGTAAAGGAGGGTATAACAATGTAACAAGGAACAACAGTAACTTAACGAAGACCTCTGATTGGTAAAATATCATAAAACGCATTTCCATCACAAAATCAATTTGGTTATGTATTGGGTGACCTGTCATTAGTAATGGAAGACCGGATTGAGATGTGGTGTTGTAAGTGATCCTATGTAGGCGAGCTCTCCAGCATGATTATCCACTACAAGTACTATTGGCTTGTAGCATGGAGATGACCGAAAGCAACAAACAGGTAAAACATGAGCAACTTCACGTTGAGATAGTGGAGTAATTGAAGCAGCATCGGGGAAAAAACGATAGCAGTGCTTAGGGGTGCGAGGGAGAGCTGACTGAACTACATACAAAGTTGAGCACTTGGCTGCTGCATTGAGCGAGATACGAGTACACGATAAGGTAATATGAGATAGATGTACAAAACGCATGTGTAGTAGACAGATGAGTTTGACATAGCTGGCTTGTGCATGGTGGAGGGACTGCAAAAGAAGTATAGCAGTGTGAGATGATGAAGGTGATGCATGATTTGCTGATGGGTTAACTGAAGCATGATAGCAGGGCAGGTTTGGCATGGTGATAGCCTAGTGGCATCAGCATGGTAGGAACAAATGAGCATGTGAACCGTTGTGGCTATGAAAACAGTTGTAGCTTGATGTACTATAAGTTGAATGTGTGAATTGTTGTAACATGAACTGCAATTATGAATGTTGGAAGGGTTCACAACTTCAATAAGGAGAATGATGCGTGAATACCGACAAGATGATAATGAATGAGCTGATATGAGTGAATGCTGCATGTGTGAATGAAAGGTGAATCCCGAGATTGGTGGAAACTGGGTTGCGTTGCTGCAAGACAAGAGGTGCATCTGAAGATGATATAGGAACTGCTTGGTGAAGCCTAATAGGACTGCCAAGAATGAAGGAAAAAAGCGCAAGGTTGTATTCAACAACAAGCTACTGCAAACACAGGTAAGCTAAACCAAGAGAAAATAGAAGAAGTTGCATGGAAAGACAAATGAGGGTAGGCAGGCATGTAATGCAGTAGAAACACATGTTTGAATAGGTTCCTCTTATTTCTGTATTGCTCAAAATGGCGCAGCACCTAATGTGATTTATTTTTTCCCTTTGAAAAGGGAGAACGAAAGAACATCTGGTTTTGCTCTAATTATGATGACCATGTTTAGTATCCTACTCCTGCACAACATATATTTTAACATATTTTGTAATGTAATTCTGAAACCCATACACTCACAAACCGATAATCAAAATTAACATTATTGACCCCACTAACATACCCAAAATAAGTATGTAACCATGAAATTGCTAAAAATTAGCATTCTACCAATAAAGAGAATCAACAGAACGAACTAAGATATATGGTAGAAAAGATGTCATGGGTTTGTTAATTAGATGTTGCTAACCAGATTTGTTGTGTTCAAAATGGCTACTATGGGAAAAAAAGCTACTTCTATGAATGCTTCTATGTTCACTTTCATTAGCAACAGGTGTGGAGTTTATGTCCATAGCCATCGCTGATATAGTGTTTGGTGAGTTGAACTGAATACCATCAAGTACACCATCATTAATTTTTGGAAAGATGGCATGCTTTGCGAACCAAGATTCAGCTTTCCAAGGGAATGGCTGAGCTCACAAGTACCAGATAAGCCATTGTTGTTTCCAATAAGCAAAGACGTGTGCCGAGAAAGGATTTTATGAAGAATGCTAGAAGGACTTCCGAAATTTCTGGGATCTATGGATCCATGGACAGCCCTATTTTGTTGATATATGTGTTGTAGTGCAAATATTAATGCTGTGTTTGCATGTGTGTGTTGTGTACATATGTGTGTTGTGTTTTCATGTGTGTGGATAAAACTAATGGCTAAAATAACTCAAGTTATATGGATGTCATCAATGCAAAACTTGTTATGTGTTATTAACAATAATCAATATGTGTGGAAACTGATGTTTTTATGGTTCTAACAGCCTTTTATGGTCTAACTATGTATAATATAAGTAAAAGTAATAGGTTGATGTTTAAAAATTTAATTATTTTTTTCCACTCACAGTAGGATATACGAAGATGTTAAAAAGAAAAAATAGACCCATAGCTCAATTTATTGATCCACCTTTTTACATTATCTTTTTATTCTTGAAATTGCAATTAGAATAAAAGATGCAAAGCTAGAAGAAGAAAATATACTACTAAAAAACAATCAATTAAAGGCTGAAAATTTTCAGTCTGTAATTAAAGACTTGCTAGTAACTAAAAAATGCAGTCTTTAGGATTTGTATGTGTGTACTCAGACTGGTGGTCGTAGTTTTAGGAAAGCAAGCTGGTCTCAGATTTGAAGTGGGTTCGTTGCAAGCATGGACAAAGCATGGCAGTAAAAGTTATAAAATTTTCTGAAACTTAGCTATCCTTATATTTGAGTATTTGAGCTATCAATCAATTTAAACAACGATAATCGAGGAGTGGTTTACAAATAAACACACTTATATTTGAGTAAAACATAAGAGTATAATTAACCATTTTCACATTTTCTAATTTTCTACAAGCTCCATCATTATTAATTCACCTATGCGTACACAATATCATTAGTATATAATACTAACAAATTTTATGAACCACGATATCATTAGCAACTACAATCAGGAGCCCTATCAAACATTGGGAAAATGCAAGGCTTAATGTACTCGTGTTTTGAATATCCGAATATGTTCCTTCCTTGTTACCTTTTGAGATCTTGCTTAGCACCTATACAAAAGTATTCGCATTTTAGAAAAGCAAATTACAAGAAAAAAGCTTATATTTAAGAGACAAAAATATCCCAGGATAATGTAGTGGGTACTATATATCAATGCTTGTATTAGCCCTAAGATATCCTAATTGATAACATTATAACTTCATGTAATTACTGAGACAAATCATTGTTTTAGAGCATTGATATTGCCATAAAATTTTAACGTGAGATGTTTTACCACACTTATATTTTTAAACCATATTTTATACTTACCTTTTATTAGGCATACATACCAAACATAAGTTGTCAATTACAAATGAGCACAGTTTATTTTACCAGTTAACTTCTTCCAAGCATATGCACAACAATAGTATATCTACTTTCTATTATTTTCTTTATAATTTTTTTTCTTATATTCATACCATGGTGATATCATAAGTGAATATATAGATTACTCTTACTAACCTATAGATTTACTATGTATCATTAAGTGTAACTCCGGCTACAACACTAGCAAGCCCAAGTATAAATCCTATCAACTGAACTACTCCATGGATATTGAACCATAATGGATCCTATTGTTTGCAATATCTTACAATTATGACTCCTATTGGTAGAACCACATCCCATCCAATTACGTTTCAATTGATAAATATAGGAAGAAGCAGATTTGGTGCTTGTAAATTAAACATATCTGTGTAATAAATTACGTCTTTCACATAGAGTTTTTGTGTAGAGTTATATGCAGGCATGGGTTACAAATGCAAAACTTAGGCATATCTTCTGTATTATATATCCTAACTGAAATATATGAAATCAATATATTGAAAAAATAATTATTGTAGATAGGATTGCAAATGCTAATTAAGTGTTAGATATGAAGCACTAGGTTCTCAATGTTGCATTGAGGCAGCGGCTGTTAAGCTTTGCCAAGAGATTAACCAAAACTACACATCTAAAGAAGCCATGTTTATAAAGTTATAAACAAATGTATATTCTATGTGATGTCAATTAAGATTGCTAGTATTGTTTATTTGTATTCTAAATGTGATTGCATGTAAATAATGGATTCGAATCTCGTTCCCTAATTCAAAACTAGAGAAGTGGTTCTGCCTTACATATGAACCATTGGATCATAGAATCCAATGGTTTGTCTTAACTTATTCTTTCTATGTAATATCAAAAATTGCACCAGGGCTAAAATATATTAATGTTATAAAATAGAGAAGTGAAGCGTGTCAGCACATATAAATAAACCTGCACATTTCAAGGTAACTCAAACAATATCAAAGAAACCATTGAAATGTAGCTTGACTAATGAAGTGTACAACATAAGCTTGAATGTAAATTTCAATCAGCCTATTGGAATAGCTTGAATGCTATTTTTTGGTTGCAGTTAATTTCTTTATTTGAATTAGTTATGTTGTTAGATTCATGTTTGTGGAGACCTACCTCTGAGTTTGAATGCATTGATGATGCCGTTGGCTCTACAATAGCTTGGCCTATGATGAATCTTGTAACGGAATCAATTTCTAGTAAGCATATTTCATTATTGTTAAATAAAGTGTTCAAATATAAAGTTTTGAATTTATGTATCAACTATCCTACATGTATGTAGGTAATCGATTATCTTTGGAAAATGTACCTGGACTTTTGCTATCAAGGTAATTTATGTATTTAAGAACCTATGCATTGCTTACTCATTGTTCCTTGAGTTCGTAAACCATCTCAATTAACTTTATACTCTACAATATCTTTTTTGTCAAACATTAATTTTAAAAATTATGCCTAGACAAATATTTGTATTATTTTATTGCTAAGTTACTGTGTATGACAATCGGTGAACAAACTAATTGATTTAAAACATGTCATCCTATATAAAGCGCAACTGTTGTTAGGGTGTTCAAAAGAATCAGTCAGCAACATGAAAACAAATTATAACATAAAGGTAATAAATAGACATGTTGCTGGTTTTTCTCTTTTTTTTCTTATGTGCATCACAAATCCAAAAAAGAATTGTTAGATTTATGAGCATTCTATGCAAATTTGTTCATTTTAAATCAACTTATTCAACACTCTATGCAAGTACACCCTGTTCGTGTTGGGGAAAACAACCTATGATGCTTATTTTATGGAAACTATGGCTGTAATCGTGTTGGGAAAACAACCTATACTATTACAAAATGTATATAGTCTTTAAGATCTAAATTTGAAATAAAACTTAACTATCGGTCTTCAAATGTAACTGTGAATAAGAGATTATAGTTATTGACTATCATTTTCCACCACAGGAGAAGCTTCTAATCTTTTACAATACCTTAAGAAGCGTATTTTGATGTATCAATGACTGTATTTTCACCTTATAATAACTAAAAACCTGACAGAAGAAAAAAAGTGAAGATCGGAAAAAGATATTATGAGTGCATTATTAAAATGATGAATGAACTTCTACAGCAAATTGCTATGTAAACTATTTGATGCAATTTAAAAGATTGTGATGTTAATCTCAGTCCAACTATAACCACTATTTTTTTTGGCAACTATGGCTGCAAGAAATTTTTGGAAGATAACACTGCTAAAGTTAGGTAACCGAGTCCATCAATATCTTATTGTAACTTTGACAGCTCATTAATCCAAACATACTCAAATAAAGTAGTAGACCATGAACGAGATTATATGTACCAAAAAATTCATCAACACAAAAGAAACAATACATTGGTCAATGACAACTGATAAAAGTGGTGAAATAGGTCTTGTTTTTGGTCTTCAAAACATACATAATGGTTAAACGACAAGTTGGTGGCATATAAATATGCTCTGGTATCTTGAAAGGTATGCCAAATAACAAATTTCTGGTCAGATTGTAGCTGAGGTAAAAATGGCATATGTGTGTTAACTTTTCAATTTCAACTGAATCTGGAAATAATACAGTTCTAGTAAACCTTCAAAATTCACAGCTCTCATATTCTAAGTTTATAAAACTTAACAGACATGGACCATGGTCAAATAATTTCTTATTAAACTAGTTTCATTGTAGACAATGTAATGAATGCGCAATTTAATTCCCACAATTGCATAAAAGAACGATGTTTTTTCTTGTGTGCCATCGAATCTAATATCAAAAAAACTACCCCCACTTAGTTACGCCACCATAATGAGAAGTTTTCAACTTCAGTATGTTTTTTCCTAGTCAAATTAAAATAGTTAAAAGACTTTGCAAGCAAATCTAAACATAAGGAAAACAAAACTAACCTTTGAGGGCAGAAGTAAGATTGCCATTAGAAATAAAGTCACTTATAAGCAACTTCTCGTCCGGCGCCCAATAATAAGCCCTCAACGTCACCAAATTATTGTGCCTCACTCTAGCTATCGCCTGAACTTCATTCGCAAATTCCTTATACTTCTGCCCACTCCTTCCTCCTTCTCCAACTCTCCTAATCGCAACAGGAACTCCATTTCCCAAAACCACTTTATATAATGCTTAGGGGTTGGGGAGGAGTTGATCGATTTAGGGCTTGCAGAAAGGAGATCGTCTTAGGGTTTTGCAAGAACGGGAGCAGGTCGACGGAGGAGTGAATCGATGAAGTAGAGAGTAGTAGATTAATGGAGGGGAGTAGTGTGACGATGGAGGAAACGTGAAGGGAGACAAAAATTTCTTAAGCGAAGTGGAAAAAAAGAAGCAAATTTGGAATGAGAGGGAAAAAACATGACGAATGTTTTATTGGCGGGGAATGGCGCTAAATTTTGGCAGCGTTAAAAAGGTAAAATACATATATAAAATAAAAGTGTGAAATGATAATGGTTGCACTTGCATTTCAATGCTGCTAATAAGTGCAACTAAAGGCAAATTTTCTTGTAGTGAAGGAAGGCGCTTCTCAAGAAAGAGAGGGCTTGTCTGCAGAATTAGTCGAAGAGGCTCATGACGGAAGAGATGCTGCTGTGACCGGAGTTAGTTGCCCGGCTAAAATGCCTTCAATTCTGGAAGAAGGAGAAGAAGTGTTCAAACTGAGGGAAGGAAAAGCTGTGGTGGACTTAGAAAAAGAGGAGGGGGAACTCGGGAGTAGTAGCGATGAGTCCACTTCTATTGATGACTTCTATGCAGAATCCGATGATAGGGATTCTGAATCATGCGATAAGACTCCGGGGATGGGTCTTGTTATTCTGAGCTCACCTCTTCCAGATACCAGTGATAAAGACAATGCCCCAGAAATCGGAGGACGTCGGGATTTTCCGAGTAAAGATGTTGTCACGGAGTTTGGAATTTGAGCGATGTTTATGTCGATTTCGACACGCTTATGGGGGAAGATTTCAAATTTGAGGAGGTTCCTCCTTATTCGAGCCATGTTGCATTCGAAGTTAGTCCAATCCCTTTTATGGCGCTTGCCCGATCCGGTTTGTGATGTCGTTTTAGGCTCTCCTCCTAAACACATCACACACTTCACTAGGGTCACACTCACTTGTACACACATTTTTCAGGTTTATTTTCTGTTTCTGAAACCATTTATTTATGCTTCGTGTCGAGTAGACGAGAGGACGTGACCTTTATGATGATTTTAAGGAATTCACCGACTCTCAGCGCCGGTCCAGGCATTCTTATGGTCGTCACCAGCCCCGAGAGATGGAGGAAGAGTATAGAAGAAGAAAAGATCTAGAGGCCGAAACTTATCCGCGACGAGAGAGCGGAGCCGAACATACAAAGGCAGGTATGAAAAGAGGAAGACTTTCGATGGGAGAGAGGTACCATCGAAGAGGTCTAAATTTGATCGGGATTCCCATTCTTCAAAGCAGCAAGCTTTTGTTTTGACGCTCTCTTCAGCGGGTCAGGAAATCCTCGTTACTTCTGTCTCTATTCTGCCTTCAACTTACATTCCGTCATCTTCTATTGCTCTTGCCCCCGATGCTTCATGTCCCCATCGAAGACTTGCCTATATTCTTCCGTCCGGTCCTTCTAAACTTGAAGGGGCGCTCCCCGGGTGGTTTCTAAGGGGAGTTAAGTTTGATCGTGATCTCTGTCCGGTCTGTAGAGATTCTTACATGCCACATCTTCAGGATATCCAAAACGATTTAGAACAGGCCAAAGGGTGGGAAATATTGTGTAAGCAACTGGCAGATAAATATAGCAACAACTATCAGGAAATCATCTCTTTTAAGACAGAGAAGGAAGATTTTGAAAGGGCGTTGACAGAAAGCGATGTCAGGATCAAACAATGGAGGAGGAGAAAGTAGCGGCTCTTCGAGAAAGCAAAAGGAACGCCGACTTGTTGAAGAAATTAAAAGAGGCCCGTGAGAGAATTGAGATCGTCTACAAGGATGAAATAAAGAAGGCTCATGCCGAAGAGGCCAAATTAAAAGAGGAGGTAACTGCTTGTAGCGCGATAATTGAATCCCAGAGGAAAACTATCTCCGATCACGACCTTATCGTTGAGAGGCATAATAAGACCATCTCCGACTAGGCTGAGACAATCGCCCGGCTATAGGATCAAGTTGCGCAGCTTAGCCCCGATAAGTTTCGTGTCGAAGTCGAAAAGGTCGCCATTATGGTGGATTATCTGGATCCTCAAAATTCCTTTGAAAGGAAGATGGAAAAGATGGACGAGACCATCTTGAAGCTACTTAGGCCTGAAGTTTTCGTGCACTCTCGCTGTTGTCTAGGAAGAAATCTTGACTTTCTTTCGTGAAAGCGGCGACGTTTATACCGAGCAAGAGTTAGAAAACGCCTACCTTAATGAAGAATCAAAGAAGGCATTGCTAGATGGCCAAGAGATTTTGCGGATCAAGAGGTAGAAAGAAGCCGCCGATGTCGCTATGACTGCGGCTGCCAAAGCGCTTATGAAGCCCTTCATTTCTGGTGCCGGTGAGTCATCGGAGCAGCTCCACAATCTGTCAACAAGTTCTGGGCTTGAGGCTTCCCCTCGGATTATAGAGCCATCCAAGGAGGGTGAAGGCGGTGAATACGAAGTTGACATTCTTGGTCATTCTTCCGATGCAGGTAATCCTATTGTTTCCCCCGAGTTCGAGAGCTTTCAGCTTACACCGCAAGAGTAGGAAGAATTTAATGCTTTCATTTTTGATCTTATAGGTCCATCTACCTTATCCCCTGATCTGTCAGCTTCCTCAGCGCCTGGACCTGCTGCTATTTCCTCTGCTTACATGCTCATTTGCATTCCTGCTCTGGTCTCCCGATCCGTGTCTGGTTCTGGGGCCGGAGTCCGAGAAGATCGCCGCACTTCATGGCATAGATGACCCTCCTTTATCTTTTGAAGGTGACGTAATGGCGACTGAAGTTAGGGAGCAGGAAGTTCAAATTGAGAAGCCATGCAAGACTCAACAAGAATTGATCGCTATCAAGAAAGAGAAGGTTGAAGCGATCAAGGCCTCGAAGAGCTTCCGCAAGTCACGGAAGCGCAAAACAAAGGGCGATTCTTCTGAGAAGGTTATAGAGCAGAAGGAAGACGTTAGTGCTGAGGAGATTGTTGACATTACTGGCAGCGGCATCACTCCTGAGGCAAGGCAAAAACTTTGAACAAAGGGCGGAAAGGGGAGGTGGTGGAAAGAAGCGCCGAGAAGTTTGGGTAGTGATCGATCTGATTTTGATTCATTTTGAGTCGTTTTGTTCAAGTGTAGAGTCTACACTTAGTGTTTTTGCTGTGGTGTCTGTATTTTTCTTTTGTTGGTCGGTGTTGTGTGGGTACAGCCCCACATTTTGACCCTATATAAAAGGAAGTTATAAGCAATACATTGTTGATATTTTGACTATACTCTTACTTGTCTGTTCATATGTGTTATGTTCACTTGTGCTTGTGTTGTTTACACTTATCCAGTTCTGTGATTACTGCCAAAATTCTTTATTTGGAGTACCAGAACTTGTGAAATTATCGTTTTCAAGTGTTTTTATTTAACTGTCGGTGTATGCCCCCAGTTTACAAGGCTGTTTACTTCAAACAATTGACAAATGACTGATAACTTAGGGTTTAAATAGTCAGCATATTAACACTTGAAATTTGACTAAATCATAGCTCGATTTTTCTTCTTTCAGAAGTTTTGTGACTTGAGCAGATGGTCCAAGTTTTCTATGATGTTCTGGTAAGTATGCGACATATGGGTATTTGAAACGTACACACTGTATGAGTTGGCTGTAGGCAGTTATACATTGCCAACGTTAAATGTTATAGTTTGTAGCTCTTCGATTTTGTTGGAGTGTGCCCATTGTTTCCAACAATGGTAGTGGCTTGATTCTTGTTTTTCCCGCATGATAAGTTCCCTGGTATTGCCGGGGAAATTCTGGGACTTGAAAGTGCGCGCGGCTTATGGGATGCGTGAATTTTAGTATTGATATATCCCATTGATCCGGATTGGTTCTAGCGCTCCTCGGTTTTGTCTATCTTTGGGCAACATGAGGAGTTTATATTTTAGGAGCGTGGTTTCGCGATGATGCTCCTCGGTGTTGCCTATCTTCGGGCAATGTGAGGAGTTTTCATTCTAGGAGCGTGACTTCGCGGCTTCAAGAGTTAATGCCTGGCTTTAAGGACTGATACAACCCTTCGGTCCGAAATGATTTTAGTGCCCCTCGATGTTGCCCATCTTCAGGCAACGTGAGGAGTTTGAGTTTTAAAAGTTAGTGCGTGGCTTATGAAATACGCGGCTTTTCATGCTTCTTGGTGTTGCCTATCTTCGGGCAACGCGAGGAGTGTAATTTTCTAAGAGTTAGTGCGCGACTTAGGAAATGCACGGCTTCTTGTACTACTCGGTGTTGCCTATCTTCGGGCAACGCGAAGGGTGTATGTTTTAGCCTTTCTGATGTTGTCGGGGCAACACTAGTATTTAGAAGGTGAAGATCGGATTCCGCTGATCCAACGGTTTGAGTAAATTTTCTTTCGTCGACCCGGCGGTTAGTTATTTGAACACAGTTTTGTCGGTTCAAAGAGCGGATCAATTTTTATTAAGGAAGTAGGGCAGATTTTTGCCTATTTACAATGCCCCCGACATCCTGGGATGGCTTATTTGCTGAAAAACAGAGAGTACATAAGGTAGTTTTCTAAAGAAGTAGCGGTGGAGCGATTCGCTATTCCATGTCCTGGGGATTTGGATTCCATCGACAATTGTTAGCTTGAAAGTTCCGTCCCTTAGCTTTTGATTAATGACATATGGTCCTTCCCAGTTCGGTCCGAAGGCCCCGGGACGAGGTATACTCGCTTGAGTACAAGATCTCCCACTTCGAAGGTTTGGTTGTGAATTTTGGAGTTGAAGTATCGGGCGACCCTTTTTTGGTTGGCAGCGGTTCTCAACTAGGCTTCTTCCCTTTTTTCATCAATCATATCTAGCAATTCGAGTAGGAGTTGCTCGTTTTGCTTTTGATTAAAAAATTTCCTTTGATACGAGGGGACTTCTAATTCAACAGGAGTCATTTCCTTTGAGCCATATGCCAGAGCGAATGAAGTGTGGCCGGTTACCGCTTTGTGGTAGTTCTATAAGCCCATAGTGCGAGTAGAAATTCATCAACCCAGTTTCCTTTTGCTTTAGTTAGTCGCTTTTTGATAGTTTACTTGATGATCTTATTTATTACTTCCACTTGCTCGTTTGCTTGCGGATGAGCTACCGCGGAGAAGTTCTTCTCAATTAGGAAGCGTTTATAGAAGTCTTTGAACTCGGTGCTTTCGAATTGAGTTCCATTATCAGTGACGTTTTTCTACGACACGCCAAACCTACAAATAATGTTTTTAGTAACAAAATTTATGAATTTCTTTGTGGTTATGGTGGCTAGCGGCTCTGCTTCAGCCCATTTTGTGAAATAATCAATAGCAACTATAGCGTATTTGGCTCCTCCTTTTGCTATTGGCAGGACGCCGATCAAATCGATCCCCCATATTGCAAATGGCCATGGACTGACCATCTGCGTTAGCTATGTTGAAGGAGTCCTTTTAATTTTGCTAAATCTTTGGTAGCGATCACATCTTCTGGTGTAGTCTGCGGCGTCGCGGTTTATTGTTGGCCAGAAGTATCCGTACCGGAGGACTTTCTTCGCAAGGGTCTGTACCCCAGTGAGATCTCCGCATTCGCCTTCGTGCACTTCCTTTAGAATTCGTCAGGCTTTGTCTTTGGACACACATCTAGGAAGGGGGTTGGGAATCCCCTTTGATAGAGTATTCCATCTTGTACCATGAATCGCGGTACCTTTCGGAGAAGCTTTTTCCGTTGATTCTGATCGGTCGGAAGGGTCCTTGTAAGTAAATAGTCGTTTATTGGTGTCATCCACGTCTCTGGTTCGATGGTGATCTCGAGGATCCAATCGACGTCCATTTCGTCAATGCTTGGGTGGTTAGAGTTTCAACTGGGACTAGCCCCAATGACTGAGCTTCTCCGAAGCTTGCTAGATTAGCCAAATAATCTGCCTTGGTGTTTTGCTCTCATGGAATGTAGGTTATGGTGTAATGTTCGATGTCGCTTAGCAGCTCTTTCACTTTAGACAGGTACGGGGTAAGATTCTCCCTCTGAGCCTGGTATTCCCCTTTTACTTAGCAGACGGCTAGCTGGGAATCACTGTAGATATGAACAGATTTTATCTTGAGCTCTTTCACAACCTTTGGTCCTGCAATCAGTGCTTCGTATCCTACATCATTACTTGTAGCAGGGAATCCCAAGCGCAAAGCGTAGCAAATGGCTCGTCCTTCGGAGGTTTCAAGCACTACTCCTGCCCCCGAATAGAGGTTATTAGATGCGCCATCGACAAAGAGTCTCCATTGCGTGTCCACTTTCAGCTGTGTTTCTTCCCCATCATCCCGTATAGTAAATTCGACGATGAAGTCTGCTAACGCTTGCCCATTTGATGGCCTTCCTTGGGTGGTATGTGATATTGTAATGACTTAGTTATATATTCCACTTAAGAAGTCATCTTGAAGTTTCAGGTCGATACACATTTGCTTCAGGGGCTGGTCAATCAATCTTTAATTGGATGAGCCTAAAAGTGTGGACGTAACTTCCTATATGCAATCAAGAGGCAATATGCTAGTTTTCCAGTTTCGGATAATTTTTCTCGGCTCTGGTGAACCGCTTGCTAATGTAATACACGAGTCGCTGGATTTTTGCTTATTCACGCACAAGAGCGGCGTTCAATGCATGAGGTGAGATCGCTAAGTAAATGAACAAGCACTCTCCATCCACAAGCTTTGATAGGATTGGAAGAGCTTCCATGTGCCGCAGCAATTCTTCGAATGCGGTTTGACAAGCTTCGCTCCATTCGAAGTTCTTCTTTCCTTTCTTCAGTGCGTCAAAGAATGATATACACTTTTCGGTAGCTTTCAAGATAAATCAACTTAGTGCTGCGACTTTTCCATTCAAGCATTGCAGTTCCTTCTTATTCTTCGGAGCTTGGACTTCTCATAGTGTCGTTATTTGTTCTGGATTTGCTTCAATGCCCTTGACACTTACGATGAATCCTAACAATTTTACAAAGGCAACTCCGAAGTGACATTCGAGTGGATTGAGTTTCATTTCGTACTTTTGGAGTATTTCGAACATTTCGGCGAGGTTATCCAGGTGGTTGGCGGCCGCTCATGATTTGACCAATATGTCATATATGTAAACTTCCATAGTTTTCCCGATTTGGCGTTTGAATATGGCATTTATCAACCTTTGGTAAGTTGCACCGGCGTTCTTCAAGCCAAATGGCATTACCCAATAGCAGTATAAGCCCGGGTCGGTGATGAAGTTGGTGTTTTCTTGGTCAGTCTCATGCATCGGGATTTGGTGGTACCCGAAGTATGCATCCATGAATGATAGCAGCTCTTGTCCTGCCATTCCGTCCACAAGCTGGTCTATTCTGGGGAGAGGGTAGCTATCTTTCAGGCAAGCTTTGTTTAAGTCCGAATAGTCGATGCAGGTTCGCCACTTCCCATTGGACTTTTTGACTAAGACCGGGTTAGATACTCACTCTGGATAAGTTGCATCATGGATGAAACCGTTGGCCATTAACTTGTCCACCTCTTCCCTTAATGCCTTGGACTGTTCAGGACCCAAGCTGCGCCTCTTTTGCTTTACCGGTGTGAACTTAGGGTTAATGCTGAGCGCGTGGCATGTGATTTACGGTGACACCCCACACATATCGGAATGCATCCATGTGAACACATCCAAGTTGGCACAAAGAAATTTGGTAAGTTCCAACCGCATCTTGTTTCCATGTTGCGATCCAATTTTCAAGACTTTAGTTGGGTCGTCTATATCGACGGACAGACACCGTCAATTCTGCTAGTGCTGCCCGTTCCTTCCCTGAACTCTTCTTTCTAGGGTCCAAAGCCTTGTTGAATCGGCTATAGTCCCCATGCCAGAGGCGTTTCTGTAGTTGCTATTCAAAAGGTTCACGGATGTGGAGAGTTCTCCCCATATCCTTCCATATTTCCTTTCTTCTGGATTCACGTAACTCTACAATTAATATTGTCTAGCGACACACTGATCTCCTTTCACCACTCCGATTCCATTTGCAATAGGGAACTTCATGGTTAGACACCATTGGGCCAGAGCTATTTTGAAATCTGCCAGAGCGGGCCATCCCAAGAAAGAACTATATGCGGACATTTCGTCCACAATTACGAAAGTCTGAATGAGGGTAACTCTTCGATGACCCACTCCAAGTTCCATTGGCTGATCGATTGTTCCTACAGGTTGCTTGGGTTCGCCAATGAACCATCGGACTTTCGTTTAGCATGTAGACACAATTTTCATGCCAATTTTCATTTGATCAAAAGTACGTTTGAAAAGTATATTAATAGAGCTACCACTGTGGACCAACACTCGTCGAACAGCGGTGGGACCGATTCCCACTGTTACCACCATTTGATCGAGAGTCGAGGCTTCGATCCCTTCGGTGTCCCGATTTCGGAACGCTATGTCATCACATCACCAAAGATTTTCTGCAACTTGGTTGGGGTTTCATATTCTATTGCAAGACATGATTCCCTTGGAGTATGCTTCAACGAACTTGCATACCGCTACATTTCTCCCCAACTTCTTTGCATGGGGTGTGGTCCCCCAGATATTGTTCCAATAATAAGTCTTTGGTCGGTTCGTTTGGACCCTCTTCACTAGTTCCAACTTGATTCCTTCATTCCTTAGGAGGCTAAGGAACTGTGGGTTGATCAGGTTTCTATGATTTTCTCACATACCGCCGGATTTTGTCTTCCCGGATCAACTCTTCAATGAGATTCTTCATACGGCGGCATTTATTTATGTTATGACCATGGGTCTCATGAAAGCGGTAGAACTTTCCTGAGTGTTTTTGCTGCTCAGTTGCTTCCTTCCTGGGGTATTTTTTGTATTCCTCAGTCCCCTGTGTTGCGAGACAAATATTTTCTGGAGTGTCATTCAAAGGGGTATAGTCTTCAGGCCTGAACCCTTTAAGTCTTTTATTGCTGCCATTACCATTTCTTCTATTGGAGTTCTGATTTTTCCTCTTTTGATTTCCATTTTTCCCTGTGACTCCTTCAGCAGTTCTAGAAGTATGCGCGTTTCGATTCATTGCTACATCGCTCTGTCCGATGTTCATCGATTGCACACCAGTAGACTTCCTTTCCAGCTCCTACGCTTCCTCCAATCTTAAGTTTTGACTTGTTTTACAATTGAACTCTTTCCTTGTGGTGGGTTGCTTCATCTTAATCCACTTTCCAAATTCAGTCTCCGAGTGAATGACGTGGACTAAGCCATAAAAACCATGTCCTCGTTGGGTTTCTCACTTCCGTCACCGCGGTTTTGAACCAGTTAATAAAAGATTTCAGCGATTCGTTGTGTCCTTGGAACAGTCCGAATAAGGACATGACATCTTTTGGTTGTGCGGTAAGGAGCCTGAACTGATCAAGGAATCTTGTCGCTGATTGGTCAAAAGTAGAGATCGATCTCGGCGGAAGCCTAGTGAACCACATAGACACGATCCCTTCTAGAAAGATAGGAAAACATCTGCACTGAACAGCTTTAGAGGCATTGGCTCCATCCATTTATCGACTGTATTTGTACAAATGGGGTTTTGGGTCCTTCTTCCCATCGTAGGATGGGATAGTTGGCATTGTGAATTTTTCTGGATATTTCTCATTCAAGATTTCATCGGTAAAGGGAGTCCAACTTGGAGCAGATCCCCATTCATCATCTTTCCTATTTTTACTCTCGTCCATTAACCGTTTGACCATGTCTGCTATGTACGCCTCTGATGTCCGGTAATCTTGGGGACGATGTTCACTACACCAAGTGTTTGGCTTTGCAAATAGTCTTGACGCATGGGTTGAAGCCTAGGCACTCATGTCTTCGGGAGAGCCACTCCCGCGGGATCGTGTTGGCTTGCGGTTGGCCTGATTAGGGCAGTTTGGACATTCCTAGCATCATCGAATGTGTTGACATTCTCTTCCAAATGGTTGTCTTGTTCTCCATCTTTTGAGTCGGAGAGGTCCATAGCTATAGCTTCTTGTGGGGTCTTTACACCTTGATTCAAGTTCAGAATTGGTTGCCTTGCGGTGAGCGGGGTATTCGAATTTCCTTCCACGTTGTGTCCCATGGTTCCCATTGTCACCCTTTTTTACGGTTGTTTCCCGTTTCTTCTGTTTAGACGAGAAACGGAAGAGTTTTCTTGTTCTATAGCAGTCATGGGTTTAGGCATACTTCTTGGGGCAGGATTTGACTGTAAGATTAAAAGAGCGTTAAGCTTCTCCATCAGAGCCTTCTAGCTACTTTCCATTCTTTGGTTGATCTCGTCAACCATCTTATTCAACTCATCAATAGTAACAACTTCGTGCTGATTGGAGGATGTTGGAGCCTAATTTCCTAAGTTAACGCCATTTACTTCAGTATGTTGAGGATTAACATCTTCTCCAGCTATCACTGCCCTATGGACCTTCCAGAGGCAGTTCTCCTTCATCTAGGAGCCATTGATTCCAAGGGGTAGATCTTTCAGGCAAAGATTTGGATCTAACTTCTAGGCCTATGCGATCCAAAGTAGATAGCTAGATCTGAACTCTGAGTTGGGTTCTTATTGAAAGCACCAAAATGTTAACCTAAAAAATGGATCAATACCCTGGTTTGAGTGTGAAAGCACCAGCCCTGTTCTCACAGAGCAATAATATAGATAATAGATATAGAAAAAAGCAATAAGAGAAAGAAGACAAGGATATTTTTATAGTGGTTTGGCTGTTAAAGAAGCCTACGTCCGCTTTATAATTTCTATTATAGACTGATTGCTTTTACAAGAAGTGTTTGATTACAATGCTCTTGATTGTCCTTAGCTAGACTGAATCTTCAAGGTTGGAATCCACTGGAGAATCACAGTGAACCCCTTTGAAGATTGTTGTGAGGGAGGTGGAGATTGAAGAACGTTTCCAACAGAGCTTCCACGACCAGTCCGGAGGAGACCCTCTTTTATGTTGCCGGTAGCTTGGTATTTATAGAGATTGAAGAGCTCTTAGGCTGAGCTTGTTCACCAATTGCTTGTAGATGGGCATAGGAAGATGTAACGAAGCTTAGCTCGCGACCGAAGCCAAAACCATGGATTACTAGCGATCCATGTTCTACGGATCGCTGCGATCCATAGATTTAGCTTGAATGCGAGCTAATCACTTAGCTCTTTTTTCCTCTGCTTTACTATGTTAATTCGCCTATATTCAATGGTTAAGTATGGATCGCTGGCGATCCATAATGTATGCATCGCTAGCGATCCATACACTTAGCATATTTTTGGAGTTTGATGCTTGGGATGCTCTTGTTGCCTTGTATTGATGTTGTTCGCATAATTTCATTGCATATTGCTTTACTTTGATGACGAATTACTTGCTGGCTGTATCTAACTGCTAATTGGACTAGATGAGTGCTTGTCTCTTGGTTTAGCTAACTCGGAATCACATCGAACTCAGTTACTACTCCAGCAATATGGATTGGTTCATGATGCAAGAGGTCAGGTTGAAAACGGAACTATTCCCATGGATCGCTAACGATCCATAGGCCATGGATCGCTAAAGATCCATGTCCTTGGTGGATTTCTTCACTATTTTTTCTTGGCTCTCTCTAGCTTGTTGCTTTAGTCCTTTTGGTTGAGTTCTGAGCTATTTTGACTCCATCCATAATTTCCGTCTTTTCTTGGGTCCTGCTTGGGTTAAATACCCGGATAACAGTGAGGTTTGGTGATGTTTGATCTATGTTTGCCTAAAAAGATGTAAGATGAAGTTCTGGTGTTTTTTTGGTTGGATATGGGATGATGTTAATAGCACATTCGCTGGTGTTTAACAGGAAAAAAAGCTGCTTTGTTCTTAAAGCGAAAAGTTTCAAGAGAATATTTGAGATGATGATATTTTAGTTTATAGTCATTGAGATGATGCTTGTTGGTGCAGATTGGATGTTGGCAGTGGTATATATAATGTATAATTTTGGCCCGGTGGTTGTGTTGATTGATCGGGCAAGAATTTGGCAAAAAATGGAAAAGTTGTTGTATATAGCTGTTGTGTGATGGCTAGTTGTCGGAGAGTTGATTGTTTGGTTTGAGATTGTTGAGGATAATCAGAATTGCAGTTGCCTGAGATGATCATTGTATTGTTGTTGGAGATGAAGTGTTATGGGTTTGTTTGTTTACTTTGGTGGAAGACAAGAATCCATCTGACATGCTCGAGCCTCAGGTGGAAGATAAACATGTTGCTTTGAAAGAGGACAAGGTCAGTGATCTCGAAGAAGAAAAAGGCTACTTTGAAGAAATCAAAGAAACTGGGTCAATAATTGAAAGGCCTGTATATTACATAGAACCAAGTATCGCTTCAGATGAGCTTCCTAGCATTAATGATGCTAGTAACAAAGTGGTGGAATCTATGGATGGTGAAGAAGAAAGGTCAAGTGCCATTAAAGCCAATGGAGAATCTATTGTGATTGGTAATGAGTTTGAGAATACGTTAGAGGGTGCCATGGTTGATGAGGATAAACGAGTGGTTATGGAGTTCGGATCTGATTTTCAGAAAATGGAGCTGCTTTTAGCTCTTTGAAAACCTGTCGTTGGCATGCTGAAGTTGTTTGTTGAAGTGAAGTTGAGTTTTGTGAGCAATGATGAGTTGTTGAATTATGAGAGTTTGCAGTTGCAGTGAAGTGTGGATGGTATGGATGCTGAAGGCGGTAGTTCGAAGAGGGTATTTGCGGTGATGGCGATGTGTATGGGGTGCAAGCAGTGGTAGAAGAAATAGTTGAAGATGACGAAGAGTAGAACATCAGTTTAACGGGTTGGATATTTGTAGAGTGCTCAAGAGAACTGTTTGAAGTGGAAGCCTACAAGTGTAGTAGGTAAAACTTATGAGTGAAGCATGTGTGGTTTCATGTCATCCAACAAGCAAATGAAGAAGAGCCGTAGCTCTAGCTTGTTGGGGAATGACAGATACAACAGTATCAAGGGATGACCCGAGTAGAGTGGTCTGTGAATCCCTAAGAGGAAACTAAGAGTATTTTTTGATGGTTAATAAGCGAAGAACCAATCAACGTGAAACAATTAAGCATGTCCAACCAAAAAGAAGAAAAAGCAGTGTTTGTTGTCGTTAATAGAAGACGATGAGACAATCAAGAACTGCATTTCGTTAAAGATTGTTTATTTGGTAATTTGTAAACTGGATGTTAGCACACTCGGTTTAAGGGAGGGTGTTGGAAGCTATGTCATGTTTGATTAGTCAATAAGGTATGTTACTATTAATGTGTTAAGTGGTGGTTAAGATCCACATTTGTATGTTATTGGGCAATTGTTTTTTAGTCTATTTAAAGCTTTGTAATTCCTATCTTTCAATTAAGTGAATTATAATGTAGTTCCTTTTGTTCAACGTTGTATATCTCTCTCCTTTCACTATGTCAAATACAAACAATAATTTGGTGTAGGCTGGAATTTTTCATATGTTTAACTCCAAATAAGAAGTTGCTATGCCAATACTGATATAGCAAAAGAATGAGTTTCGCTAGTTCGACCGGTTGAAAAGTACAGGATTCAATACAAGAGAAATATAGGACGTGGATTCAAAATTCTGATCAAGGGGGTGGCTTAGATTTCTACCGTGTAGGTTTTTGCTAGTTGTTTAGGCACCAGCATTAAAAAATATTTCTCTTTGTTTGATGACAACAAGTTAATGTGGTACCGATAATTTAATACTACTTAACATTGCTCTTCAAATTGGTACTCATTGGAATTTCTCATATGTTAGTTTCTTCCCGTATACGTTTTCTTCCAAATATGAGGTTTATATGCTAGATTAAATTCTTTAATGCCATGTTTGCATATTAAGGATTTATTACGACGCAAATTCCAACTTTTGTTCTTTTATTTGTATAACTTTTTAGCCCTATCCGATTTTAAACTTTTGATTTTTAAATTTGACAAAAATAAAATAAACGCGTCTTCCAAACTTTGTCTTTCATACTGAATAAATACTTTTCCCTTAGTGGAATTGAATTCATATGCCATTCTCATTCTTCATTTTGCATTTTTTTTGAAATATTACCGATGTTTACACATCTTATGCCACAACCATGTTTTTTAGCATATTTTACTTGAGAAACAAAATTTCTGAATATGGAATTATTGGCACTTAATTATAATTGATGTCATTCACCTATTCTGTATTTTCATCATCTTATGCTAATACTAATTTTTAGTGGATTGAAAATTAGTAGAAAATGCATTGTGAAACTCAAAGACATTCAAAATTTAAATGTACATTTCTTACACTTAGTTTTGGAATTTCTTTTCTTTTCCTAATTCTATATTCAGGGTTTCAGATCAATTTGTTAGCAACCAATTTGTTTTTTTATTCAACCTTTTGAAATAGGTTTAAAGTTACCCACGATTTCTTCAAAGCCTATTGTTTTTTTGGTAGTTTTATTAAAAGTTTAACTCTTGAATTTAATTTTTTTTTCGTTTTAAACTTTATTTTATTAAATACCTTGCTTAGTTTTTAGTTTTTAGTTTTTAGTAAAGTTTGTATGGAATACCTCTATGAGAATTTAATCTATTAAATTATCAATGCACATATCCTTTTTTTTAACCTTTGATTAGTTATGCTGGTATGATAGTATGTGCTCAAGCATTACACGCACATGGATTTTGATGCTCTTCTGGTACAAAAGTTCAATCTGGAAAATATAATTTTTTTAAGAAATAAGCATTTTCTACACCTCATCCTTCAAAATATAAAAGAAATCTATTCATATATGGTAATGAAAAAGCTTTTGAACTTGTAGTATTTAGTTTTCCACTTTGGTTTCAAATTTTGTATGTTTCATTTTTCACACCTGCATTTTCAAGTTTGTTACTTAATTATGAGTCTTAAAGATTCCTTTATCTTGAGCACTACAATAATGATTAATTTACGTAATTTTCAAAAAATCAAACTAAAGCTACCATTGTTAAAGTATGTTTTTCCCAAAGATGGACAATGAAATTTCCCCTCGATAGGCGCACAGTTTTTCACTAACTTTTAATCATCTATATCAAATCACAACATTCTTATTCCAGCTCTATCGCATTTTGTTGTTATTACTAATTTTTAACACATCAACTCTTTACTTCTCTATGACAACATTTCAGAATATACAGGCATTGCCCTTATCAATTACAACCTTTAAAAGACATTGATTTAAATGAAAGACATTTCTTCAAAATGGTTTCAAAACATTATGGGTCCTCCGCTCCGAATTTTTAATTTTCAGTAACAAATTTGTAATTTTAGTTAACTAAAACCAATATAATATGCAACTTGATTATAGGATTTGAATTTTGATGATCCTTTATTGATGATGCTGAGTCGCTTATGGTATGATTGCTCTCTATTTATAAAAGTACAAGTTTTTGGTATCACTTATGACCATATGTTTGAATATTTTTTCAAAATATATACTTATTCTTAGACTTGAACTTTATTTTATGGATTTTAAAATTTTGGTTTTTGGATAAAGTTTTTTCTTTTTTGGATTCTCTGATCAATTTATTTTGAAGTTGTTTTATGAGTAATTGAATTATTAGATTATCCATCCAAGTATATTTTATTATGTCACCCCTTTGATAAACTAGTTGATAAACTACTTTATTTCCATGCGTTTTTGTTTACATAGCTTCTTATGCTCTTGGTATAATTTTTTTCTTAAGAGATAATCTAAATTTAAAGCAAACTATAACCTTTAGACTTAATGTTTCAAAATATATAACAATTACGTTCATACTAAGGATACATTAGTGTTTCAATTTAAATTGTTTATTCATTCGATTTAGATTCAAATTTATCTTTTAATTTTGTTTGCTACCTACAATTAAAAATATTTTCAACAGTCAAAAATATTTAAAATAGTATAACATATGGCTAATTAATTTTAACTGCATTTAGATTATATATATATATATATAACCATAGTACAAATTTGTCCTGCAGTTTCACTTTCATGATTCCTAGTTCAATCAATCAACAGCGAGGATAAACAACCCTTGACATTATAAAACTATAATCATTAAATGAGCGCTAGTTTTAGGATTTGAGCTGTCTTACAAGTATGATTCCTAATTTCATTGATGAAATGCTGGCACATTTCCATCATTTTCCTGATAGGTACCATTTTTTTCAAATATGTATAGAATCACATGATTTTTTTTATAAAGATTATTGTAAATTATGTCTTCAAAAAATTTATGATCAGATCGCTTACCTCATTAACTACATGCTATAATACTAATAACTCAAACACGGAATGTGTTCTACTTTAAAGTTAGAAAATTAAAATTCTTGGTATCATAATTTTATATTTTATGGATTCTTGGTATCATAACTTTGGTGTTCTTTGGAAAAGAGTATGATATTTAATCATGTCATAAATTTTTAAATATAATATTTTAGAATAATACTAAAGGTTACCAGGTTATTATTGATGTAGATTGCATTTTCTAACAATGATAATATTTTAATATAAAGCGTGAAACTTTTGGAGATTCAACAAACTTTTCCCTTTGACAAATTAGTTGTTGATGTCCAATGTTTTAAATCTCGGCAATCTCGCCCGAGATCTCGACCGAGATCTCATTTTTAAGGTCAAGCGATTCGAAATATAAAAAATTGGATACATCTCGTTGCATCTGAATCTCAGGTGAGATATTCATATCTCGACCGATATCTTGAACGAGATCGATTTACGAGATCTCGGCCGAAATTATATGTTTTTGAATTTTAGATTTATAATGGGTTAGGCCTGAAATATATGCCTTGTTGGTTAGGCCTAACATTCATGTTTTATATCAACAAACAAGTTGGACTTTCAATTTCATTTCCAACCATTCTATTTTTTGCTCTCAAGTCACAAATACATGTCTACGGTTTTTCATCCTTATTTGAAATGTCAATTTTCTTCCTAAAATACAATTATTTACCCTAAATCCAATAAGCTTTCATGTTAAATTATTTTCTTTCTGTAAGAACTTTCTGAAACCTAATTATTTTGTACTATTTTCTTCTCTGGTCCCTCTTCCATTCAAATTTTTATATATTATATATATTTTTAATTCCTTTTCTATTATATCATTTGTTGAAATAAATTCACCACCGGTATCTTCCAATTTCATAGCAAAATTCGAAATCTTTAATCCAATTTTTTTGTTGGGCCTTTTTATGCACTACTTAATTTTATATTCCTTATTGAGAATTTGTTTTTTCACAATCAACTTGAAGTGCCAACGTCTCTTGCTAATTCAAATCATTCTTTTTAAGAGACGTTAAAAGGCCTTGTTATTAGGTTATTTTCCATTCTTCTTCAACATTGTTAGCTAATACATTGTATATTTACTAAAATATATATTCTTGTTTAAAAGAATGATATTAGTGATGTTATTCTGGTTAAAATAGTTTACTAATTTATATATTCTCTATTAAAAGAAGTAATGAATTCAACATTTCATCTTTACATGATTTTGTTTTAAAGAGTTTGCTTGCTTGCTTTCTTGAAAGTAAATCAATATTAAAATTATCAATAGTTTGAGATTGAGAATCGAATAAGTTATATCACTTTTGTAATTAGTATTTATAAATTTTTTTGCATACTTGAATGTAAACCAATATTGAAAATATCAAATAGTCTCATATCGTTCCAAGATGTACTTTAGGGTCCGAGATGTAATTTCGAGATGAACACCCGACATACATTTATCTCGCCCGAGATCTCATTCGATACGAGATCAGGTCCCTAAAATCTCCAAGACGAAACGTTACCGAAATCTTTGATTTAAATCCTTGTTGATGTCTTAATTTGTTCATGAAAAGTATTAAACTAATGTGATTTTGGGATGAACTTAACATTTTTTTATCAGTAAAAAAACGTTGAAAATGACAAAAAAAGTGCAAATATCTTTCTTTATTTTTACAATTGTTTTGTTTAAATCATATTATATTATAACTACTGATGCTATTACTAATACTGCTCCGAATTTGTTTATGCATAAGAAAGATTTATTACTCGCTATACTCCTGTATATTCAATGAAAAAATCATCATAATTCGAATCCTTTTTTGTCATTATTAAAGAGTAAGATTCTAAGCTATTATGTAATAAAAAATGATTTCGCATTATTGTCTATGTTTATCCTTATTATATCTTAAAATTTGGTCAAAATTGTTGATAATGTAGGTTTTTATATTATATTGTGACAACTATGCTCTACCATGGGGAAAGATGTACTAAGATTAGTTTTTTATTTTGATTTTAAGATAAAAGATATGAAACGCTTGAAATTTAGATATTTAGGTATCTATAAAGTAGCACTTTCGATGGATGATTAAAGATGGCTTCATAATAGTATCTTAAATTTTGATTTAATACGATTATAAGGAACTCAAATAAACAGAACATGATTCTATTAAGAAAATGATTGATTTATAAATGCAGAATTATTATGTTTATATATATATATATATGCTTAGCTAATAAATAATTTATTCTATAATTAAAAAAACTACAATAATTTTACATGTCCTTCGTCAACCAAAGCATATGAATTTCCATATGTGCACGATTTAAATAGTGTATAGTTAGATAAAATTGGTAATAAGAAATATTGTTACATTCACAATAAGCTTTGTAGTGTTCTATTTAGTCAACATTTCATACCCAAATCTGGGAAAAGTATACAATGTGTTTGTATGGCAATCCCGATAATCTTCATTTTCTATGTGAAATGTGATAATAGAGATAAATAAACTTACAAAAACGTGTATATAAATTATAAGGCAACCTTCTTCTATATGGAGTGACCTTTCAGTGATCATAGATGTTTACTAAATTTCTAATCAACATCACTATAAATTGAAAATTTATTTATTTGCATGTTCAATTTTTAGGAAATTTGATTTCCTAACAAAACTTTATGCTCTGTCGAGGAAAAGCTCACCCAAAAAAGCGCTTGTGTGTATACAACTAATTTAATTAAGGTAACTACCATTTTCTATATGAAAGGTTTTTCCAAAGACTGTGTACTTCTATTGAATTTGGAAGTAAATTTATACACACCTTCAACTTTTAGGAAATCAATTCTTTACAGCAAAATTATTATTATTATTTGAAATGGTACTTAATATACAACAAATTACTATGACAACATATCATATATCAATAAACGTTCGAATCACGCTATGCAAGTTTCGAACTTGCGACCTCTAGCACTAAAACCAAGTCACTTAACCACTAGGACAATGGTGCTTGTCGAAAAAAAACTATCTCTCTCTTTTCAGATCTAAATCATTGTAAAAGAAACTATCTTTTTCTATTCAAGATCTGAAATAATTGTTTCTATGAGAAAAAGAAACAATCTCTTTTTCTTTTCCAGATCAAATTCATTGTTTTAAAAAAACTATCTTTTTATTGTTCAAGATCTGAAATAATTGTTGCTATGAGAAAGGAAACAATCTCTCTTTTCAGATCTAAATTGGTGTTTCTATAAAGAAAGAAAATGACCTTCTCCTTTCATACTTTCCAACACCATTCTATACACCAACCCTAATGCTCTGACATCAAATTGCTAGAATCTATCCTTCCAAGTTGATAAATTCAGTAACACTGATGCACAGAAAAACTCTAACGTCGGATTATTGAAATTTATCCTTCCAAGCTGATAAATCCAACGACACTGATGGATAGAAACATCAAGATCAGAAATATAAATGGTGAAATATTTCATACTTTCCAACACCTTTCTATACACCAACCATGATGCTCTGACATTAGATTGCTAGGATCTATCCTTCCAAGTTGATAAATCTAGTGACACTGATGCGTAGAAAAACTCTAATATCAGATTGTTGAAATTTATCCTTCCAAGCTGATAAATCCAACAACACTGATGGACAAAAACATCAAGATCGGTAATAGAATTGGTACAACCAACCAAAAAAATAATTAGATTATTGGAATTTATCCTTCTAAGCTAATAAATCCAACTACACCAATTAATCACAATGAAAGGAAGCACACAATTCATATTATATAGCCTACTTTATATACATGTCTTGGAGCAAGGGGTTGAAATTATTTCACAATGTGGGACTAAACAACCCAATGTTATATCATTTTTTCTAGCAGTTCAGATGTACACCAACAATTTCATTCGAAAAAGAAATATTTATTTATTTCATAGATCCGAAATCATTATCTTTTTTCTTTTATTTTAGATCTACAAACATTGTTTCTTAAGAAAAAAGGAACATTTATTTATTTCTTAAAATCTAAAATAATTCCAACTTTTTATCTTATTTCAGATCTACAAACACTGTTTCTTAACAAAAAAGAAACATTTATTTATTTCGTAGATCTGAAATCGTTATCTTTTTTCTCTTATTTTAGATCTACCAACACTGTTTCTTAAGAAAAAAGAAACATTTATTTATTTCTTAAGATCTGAAATCATTGCAACTTTTTTCTCTTATTTCAGATCTACAAACACTGTTTCTTAAGAAAAAAGAAACATTTATTTATTTCTTAAGATCTGAAATCGTTCTATTTTTTTCCTCTTATTTCATATCTACAAACACTATTTCTTAAGAAAAAAGAAACATTTATTTATTTCTTATGATCTAAAATATTTCTATCTTTTTCTCTTATTTCAGATCTACAAACACGGTTTCTTAATAAAAAAGAAACATTAGTTTATTTCATAGATCTGAAATCATTCTATCTTTTTTTCACTTATTTTAGATGTGTAAACACAGTTTCTTAACCAAAAAAGTAAACATTTACATTTCTTAGATCTGAAATCATCACATCTCGTTTTTTTCATTTTAAAAAGTTTTTTTTTTACCAAAAGAAACTTTTGTTCATTTTTCAAAATCATTGTATATCTTATTCTCTTTTCATCCAAAAGTATTATTCCCTTGACATAAGAAACTCTGGTTCCTCTTTAGATCCAGATCCTTATTTCTCTAACATAAGAAAATCCTCTTCTCTTTTCCGACCTCAACCAATATTCCTTGAAATAAGGAGCTCCATTTCCCTTCTCTTATCTAAGAAAAGTCACTTTGAGAAAATTCTTTTCTGTTGTATGGATTCGTAATCACTATGTCTTGGAAATAAGAAACCATATCTCTTTTCCCCCTTCAAATCTAAAAACATTCTTTCTTGGCCAAAAGAAACTTGTGTTCACTTTTCAAGTCTAAAGTTATTCAAACTCACTTTCCCATTACTGATCAGATCATTGTTTCCATCGAAACCTTACCCTCTTTCCAGATCCGAGATCATTGTTTTGAGAAACTCTATTTCTCTTTTTAGAGATTCTCTCTTTCTTTTAAGAGTTGGGCCATCGATCCTTTGAAGCTACAAAACCTCCCCTTCCTTTCCGAAACTTGAATTATTGTCCCTTGAAAATTACAAGCCCTTTAGGAAAGCGCAGGAGAACAACTTTCCAACATGCCTCCTACGCAAAGGAATTCTACTACAAAGAATAAAACTGCTGTTTGTACACCCAATCCAAATGTGGAAGGACGGAAGATTAGTCTAACAACCTCCCCGTGCTAAAAATTACCTGACATAACTTCGAAATAGTTGTGGTTTAAATCAGTAAACACTTCGCTGCTTAATATAAAGCTTCGGTGGATAAACTCTTGACACGCTTAAGACAGATGAAAGTATTCAACCTTAACATTGTAATACAAGGGAAGCCCCAGTCTGGGGAACACAGGGACATTCCGCCTAACCATATGAACCCCAAGCACAGCCCTCATCCATCCAACATCTAATCAAAATACTACAATCGGGATCCCACTCATGGATCAAAATATCACAACTTGAAGACCGAAGTCATGGTGATTGATACTCAAAGTCTAGATATGACAAGCTCGACACTTCATCATTAATATCATGCCCGAAGGCATCACCGATCCAACACGTATTGGACATGGCCCAAATAATATAGCTCTCCTTACCTAGGGATATGTTTAACAAATATGAATAGAGAAGGAGATAAGACCAAGAGTTACTAGTCCACCCTCCAGGAAAACAAAATCTTTTGAGTGCCCACTGTAAACCTTTATAAGGGGCTAACCCGGCCCCCTAGACACTTGCCAAGATCTCCACATTTGCTGATAAGCAGGGGGCACAAAGAAGGTACTATATAATTACTTTTCTTCCATTCTAATCAATCTTAAGCTATTGCAGAGCTCTACCATCTACTATAGGATCTTCATCCTTGGAAAAAGGTAAAGGAAGGATTCGTAAATCCATTGCATGTGCTGATCGACCTGAGGGTGCTTACACGCTACACGAAGTAAGGACAAAAAATCAAACTAGCCCCTACAACTATGCATGACCTCTCCATTGGGTCAGCAAGGCACATAAAGATGAGAAAACATCACCGTCAGGAGTTCAAATAGATGGTCACCCAGGGAAGCTAGCACAGCTTGCAGTACAAATGCTATAGCAAAATGGAGGAGATGCAACTCTCTACCTCCGGAGCTCGAATGATCAATGATCAGAGAGAAGCCATCCATTTGAGTATGGTGTTACCTCAAAGGATAAGGAAGAGGATGCGATGGAAATGACATCTGCCAAGAACTTGGATAACATAATAGTTTATACATAAAGGCTTTGAAAGATCAAGCTCCAGCAATTCCAACATATTTGGCCCGCGCAGAAAGGCGAGAGATATCCAGAACCACCACCACTACTCCTCATATCACAAATCAACCCGAATCAACAATATATAGTAAACCGTTAGGACATTGCAGTCACCAATTAAAATACTAGCTTCATCACTCCATCATGATCCAATAATCAAAAAACACAATTCAAATTGATTAAGAACTAAGGATAGCAGGATGCACACTGGGGACATCCACTATAAGTCCACCAAACTAGCCAGAGTCAACCTGACAAAATGACTAGACCAATGACTGTTAGGAGGCAGCACTAAAACGCCAAACAAGAATCTTGGCAATCTTAGCCCAGTAAAACCCCTATTATCAAATAGAGTACTTGCAGAAAATCCTTATAAGGAACTCTCCACTCATACAATATGCTCGCATAAACATGACATACGCATGACAACAGATGGTCCTGCAAAGGAGGTACCATAAAAAACCTTTTCTTTCTTTTTTATCTAACTCGGTTGTTGTCATTTCAGGACAATGTCATCGGCTCCTAGGTTCCACAGAGTCTTATAAAAATACAAAGCGAGAATTCCTATCCAAGAGAACATCTTAAACCAGGCATACTATACAACCTGGTATTTTGCGCTTCTTTTGAAGCGGCAGGTTTGGTCTAAACTACTCTTTCCTTTTTGACCGAGACAAGAGACTAATGCATTTACTTAACACATATGCAGTTATATTCACTTAACACCTATGCTGTTATAACCACTACTTCTTTTGCGATTAGCAACCCAGATCACAAGCATGTGTTGGCAGCAGTGAAAGCAATATAGCCATGACTAAGATCAATAGCCTGGGCAGTTCACTGCCGACGACTGCCCCTTTCCCTGGCAATGACATACCAGTCAGGCATCAAGGCACAAATCTAGCTTGAGGAACTCAAAGAATAAATGCATTCGAAGTCTAGCGTAGATTGACTCATAATAGGAGATGCCCCAAGCCAATGAGCAGGTTGAAGCTGTCAACAAAGTCTTGAAAATGCTAATTAAGAAAAAACTAGATGAATCCAAAGGAGCGTGGGTTGACGAACTACCCACGGCACTGCAGGCTTACCAAGCCTCCTACAAAATAGCAACAGGACATGCTCTATTTCCTCTAAGCATACGGGGCCAGACATGTTGAGGAGAGAAGGAATCACACCGCTCTCTAGATCACCACACACAGATGAAAAGTGGCAAAACAATACAAATCTAAGGTGAAGCCCCAAGAGTTACAAGAGGAAGATATTATTCTCAAGCAAGTCTTTCCCCGTCCAGGCGCACTAGATCCAGTTTGGGAAGGACCATTTGTTGTTCATAAGGATCTCCACAATGGAGCTTACATTCTGTCGACAGTTGATGAAAAAGGTGTTTGGAAAGGAAGAAATCTCCAGCATCTCCGCCATTACTTCTCTCAGCTTGTAAAAAGCATGTATCACCTGAAACAATAAAAGAAAGACAATGGACGTAGGCATATTATGGCCAAACCACTGTAAAAATTGATGTTTTGCTCGATTTTTTGTCTGATATTTTTCCTATTGTGATCAATCGCAAGCTCTCGTCGGCAACAGTGAAAGCAAGATAACCATGACTAAGGGCACGAAAATAGCATGGGTAGTTCACTGCTAACGATCGGCCTCCCATTCAACAATGATAAACCGACAATAAGCCATGGATTAGGCACGATTATAGCCTAGGCAGTTTATCATTGGAGTTCGGCTCGTCGGCAACTGCGAACCGATAATAAATCCCACGATTAAGGCATGGCTGCAGCCAGGGATAGTTCGTAGTTGACGATCGGCACCCACGCTAGCCGGGCCACAGTAAATCAAATAATACTCACGATACAGGCCATGATGGCCAAGGTAGTTATTGTGTGCGAATCCCAGCTCTAAATCTTAAGTGCGGCAGCCGCAAAAGTTACACTCCCTTGGAACATAGGTTGGGCTGACAAACCATATAACACCAAAATCCACAATCAGGGTAAGTAGCTTACATGCCACGAATCTTAAGTTTAGTAGGACTCTTTTGATGGAGAATATAGTTCGTTGTACTTAAACTAGAAGCTAACAATTTCTTTTAGTCTTGTGGCATTACATAAAGATAATAGGAATATGAATTCCACTCTGCCAACCACAGCAGGATATACCTTCGCTTCCACTCCACCAGAGGAAACGGAGCATCGACTCAACTCCATCAGAGATAGCGGAACATCAATCCAACATTGCTACAAGAATTAGAATATCCCTTCCAGCCAACTTCGCTCAAGAAACTGTAAGGATTCTCCCAAAGCTGAGCACACTTATGGAACCTGAGAAAAACTCAGTGCAAAGGTATGACTAACTTTTGTAAGATAAGCTAAATTCGATAAAAAAATACTTGGGGGCATAGCACCACCTCACCCCTTGATTATACACATACACTACCACTTAACTTGGTAATATCACATTGGAATCATGACCTTAAGTTCGCAAGTTTAAAACCTATTCATGATACAAGGCAGCATGTTGTGAAAAGCAACCAAGTGCACTATACTGGGGGCAAACCCAGACAAATAATGAGCGCTCTCGACCGACTTTTGACAATGTCGCTAGAGGGTGCTCTGGAGGATGTGATGAGTATTCATGGACTACCACGTCCCCCAAATTAATCTCTAAACCTTAGTAATAGGGAATCACTATGAATGATAAGGACCTCTCTAAACAGAAGTGATTCGACCTCTAACCATCCGAATGAAATTAATTCATGTCAAAGTCTATTTTAACACAAATAGCTTAATACTTTTACCTAATAAATCAATCCCGAGGACACGCGGGATGACTCTAACACATATCTACGGTAAAATTCCAAATAAAAATGTATTAATAGTATGTAACTAGTTCTAAGGCAAGGATGAAAGTCCTTGACCACACTAGGCCCGAAAGGACCCTAAACTTGTAGGTAAAGTCAACAGAATAGGATGATCCTCTATCGCCAAAGCCGACGAGACATTTGAGTTGAAAGGTTGATTATACCTGACCAATGTAGAGATAACAAGCCGATGTCACCAATAAACACCCCACGCCGGAGGCATCTGACTATGATAATCGGCATAAACCGAACCGGCAATAGGACTCCTAATTCACAATGCTGACAAATTTCCTTGAGCTCCGCTCAAAAGAGCTAGGACCACTCGCTCAGACCCGACATGTACCATATTATTGCTTTCTAGTAGTCGACTCCAAACAGATGCATGAGATGTCAGCAGGCAAACTACCAAGGAAATTGGCTAAGCTAATCTTGTACAAATGTGCCTGGGGGCAAGTCCTAGAAAAGCTAATATAAGAACAAGGAATTGCTCCAAACATCATCACCTTAATAGACTAGATGCAACACAAACTTATTGCAATTAGTTAAGCCTAATCAGATATAATGACCCCAATTAAAGATCCTACAAAATGTACATGTCTTTGTAAAAACGTCCATACAGAAGATACAAAGCATAGGCTAGGGAAGAAATTGTCAACCTTCACTCAAAGGCACCACATTACATATCCTACATACGAGTACCCTTCAATGGAGATTCTTACTCTACCAAATCCATCAATAATTAATCCCATACATGTATACACGGAAGTGGAGAAAAGTTCACTGAGAATTATGCAAATTCAGCAATCGCATGGGACAAATAGGTCGTGATCATTAGACTTACCCATACAATGAACATAAATAGAATGCCACGTCAATAGATCCGAGAACAATACCATAAAGTATACATCGGCTGGTTCACACACTGTAGAACCTCAAAGTAGGAAGCAAGAAGACCAAACCTGGGAAAACAGAATCCCACTAGGTGAAGACTAATCAAAGACGGCTAGAGACAGTCACCATACCATCCTTAAGCAGAGCCGAGCCTCACATTGAACTAGCAAAGGAAAACTCTTTAGGGAAACAAAAATAATATATGGATAGTCAGACATCAAGATGACGGCTGCAAGATAAGCAAGGCAACCCCTGATCAGACAAAGCACACTTTGCATTCACGAAAGTATGCTTTGGGGGGCAAATGTTGTAGGCATTTCTGCCAACTACATGGTGAATATGAAGAGTCAAGAGTAAAATTATCATTGTCTTGGAATAAACCTAAACTAGTTTAGAAGTATTCTCGAGATCATGATATGGACCTAGGTCAAAACCGCGTCTCAATCCGAGTAATAGTTTGAAAGATACAAACATCTTAACATTAGCCCGTTGTCTAAGTTATATGGGTCCCACTTTAGAGAACTACTAATTTTCTCTCTCACATGGAACATTCAGGGGCATTAGAATACTCTACTTAGCGATACACAGCCACCAGTTCAAGTCTCATTCAATTCTGACCTGGATTGAAGGGGTTATAGCATAATAACATGTGTAGCACAATGGTAAAGACTTGCGCCTTTTAGCCAACCCACTCGAGCTCAAGTCCTGACAAGCACTTCTTTTCATGAAGCATGAGTAATGGTCCAATAGGGAATCAAACCACTAAACATCTAACCATTTCCAACGGAAGGAAGGTTGAACCAAATCTCGGAGAATGGAAGGTTGAACCAAATCTCATATAAAGGAAGGTTGAACCAAATCCCAAAGGAAGGAAGGTTGAACCAAATCGCAGGGGAAGGAAGGTTGAACCAAATCTCACATGGAGGAAGGTTGAACCAAATCCCATAGAAAGGAAGGTTGAACCAAATCTCAGAGGTATGTACTCAGCTGCCACTCCTATCATAACCTCACTCTATAAATACCAGACACATGGCATTATAAAAAAGGAGGTTGGAAAAAGAGTGAAGCTCTCATCAACAATGGCAGACAACTTTGAGAGGGAAAACTCTTAGTTCCAATAGCATGTTTACTCATATTCAAAGCTTGTACTTGTAATCAAAAATGAAAGAGATAATAAAAGAGGGGTGGACGTAGGCACATTCAGGCTGAACTACTATAAAATCTGTGTTCTTTTACATTTAAGTCCTTACTTATTCTTTATTGCACATTCTTGATTTTCTATCTCAATCATCCGCAATTAAAATTCATCAAACAATAGCTCTATACTGAAAACAATATCCGCAGCTCTACTACTATGACTTGGAGGTGTTTGCTTATTTTTTTGTGTAAACATTTATAGTGCTTTTTCCGATCAAGAGGAAATGTTTCTTTTACAGCTTATGCGAGTTATACTATAATATACATTAGTAGTCAAATAATTTGAAAGATGGTTGATAGCACGTAATTGTTTTCTCTCAATTAACAAAGTTTGATTCTCTCATGAAAATTTCCAAAACGCACTAGCTAAAAATTCTTAGGTTGCGAATCATGAAACCAAGTCCTTGCACCTAGAGAATCAACACCTTCTTACCTACCTAATACACTTTTATATTTGGCTCTTGAATTACTTGCTAACCATGTCGTTATTAGGTAATTTAGGAATGTTTTATTTTGCTCAACTTGCTTTTTTCATTGACCTTGCAATTTAGAGCATGTTACATTGACTTCACTTTTCATTTTATTTTGATTTTGCTACCTAGAAGAATAATTTCAATCACCATGTTCAGCTAATTTTGGTAGGAATGTCTTATAATTTTTTATTTATAATTTGGTTATATATTTTGTGTTACCAATAATTTGATAATTTACTTGATAAAGAAATTGTGTTTGTCTTAGTAGAAAGCTAACTTTCTTGAAGTGGATGTAAATTTTGTTTATGTTTTTTTTCTCTATTAATTTGAGTAAAATGATTTCATCAAAATCCGCTGAGCATTTTTTTGGGTTTAGGTGTCAATAGAGTTACAACCAAAAAATCATGATGCAAAATTATAATTTTGCCCTTTATTAAGGATAATAAAAGCAATGTTGCAATATGCTTCAACCCTGATAGTAGTGATGTAGTCTTCTCAACATGTGCCAACTCCAATTTCAAATGATAAGCCACACTCAATTGCTTCATTAACACCTACTATGCATATTTTAAGCATAAAATTGCAAGTCTTGATATCCTCTTAAACGCTCGATGGTTAACTTGGATCATGAAAATGTAATGAAATAAAGTTTAAATATAGTACATCATACCATGTGGTTGGAATATGTAAATACAATCAAAACATATTTCAGAGGCACTGAAATGTTGATGTCCAAGATTGAATGTTCATATTGTTTTTATGGTAAGGAGCGCACCTTTTGGGTTTTTTTCTTTTTGGTTTCTTTATTTGCAGAAAAGAAATGAAATAAGTGTTAGTTCCACCAAAATTTTAATATACAGGCAATGCTTTCATGTTTTTCTTTTATTTGTACAATGATGATTTGAAGTAGGAAAATTTGAATTAATGCAGTTTTGTTATAAACTAAAAAGAGATAAGAAGCCATTAGAAAAGAGGAGAGAGAAGAAAATGTTATTCACACTTATATCAGTTACATAGAGATTGATTGATTCAATTACATTACACAGGCTCCTTTATATATAGGCCTTGGAGCATGAGATTGAACATATCCCATGATGCAGGACTAAATAGATAAACACAAAAGCATATTCACTTTTATATTTACATATATATTATAACACTCCCCCTTGAATATGCGTCTTCAAAATCTTCGATGCTCATATGGTAGCTTGAAATTGTTCCTTTTGAAACGTCCATGATAATTGCCCCCCTCATTATTATCTTGCTTTATACATCCATTCAGTCGTTATAGATATCATCTGTTGCCTCATTAAAAACCTCTGTTAGGAAAACCTAATGGAAAAATCTTGAACGAGGAAAAGAGTGCAACTTGAAATCATAGATATCATACAATGATATTCATTTTAAAGAGTTTGATACTTCGGGATCAAAATAATGCCTCATTAAAACCTTAGTAAGAAAAACCCAGTGGGAAAAAATCTTAAATAAGGAAAAAGAGTACATTATAACTTATTTTAAATGTTACCGGGGAGTTGATACTTCTGGATGAAGATAATGCCTTATTAAAACCTTACTATTAAAAAGCCAGGGGGAAAAATCTTAGTTAAGGAAAAAGAGTGCATTATAAAATACTTATGGATGCTCCCCTTGATTTAAAAGTTTCCTCTGAATTCGTATTCGTCTTTCGATAACTCAAATTCGTTATAGACACTTCTGGATCCATAAATATGAATCCCATTAATAATACAATTTATTAATAGTTTCCTTCGATACAATCAAATTTTCTAAGATTGTTTCTTCCAAATATGATTTGCATTTTATGCATTTTGTATGCTACTTTTATGAAAAACACTTCACGTGCTTTCATTTTTGTGCTTCAAATCAGTTTTGCATATTGCAACTATACATCTTTCATGAATATTAAAATTTTCATTACAACATTACTAAAAAGCAGAAAGTAATCTACTCATCTTGAAGTATATCAAGATTTTCATTACAACAATACTTAGAAGAGGTTGTAATCTACACTTCATGTATTTTGCATTCTTTATAACTACAAAAGTTATATATATTATTCAGGAATTTGTATACTTTAATAAGTATTTGCATATCGCAACTATCACTTCAATGGATATTAAGGGTATCATTACAACAATACTTAAAAATAGGAAGTAATCTACTCATCATGAATTATATCAAGATTTTCATCACAATAATACTTAAAAGAAGTTGTAATCTATGCTCCTTGTTCTTTACCTTCTTTATAACCACCAAGTTATTTATATTCTTCAGGAATCTGTGTACTTTCATTGTTTATTATGATTTAAACAGTATTTATACCTTTGGGGAATTTTAGGTGTTTCAAACACTTTCACTGCTTCAATCAATTCAATTATATCTAAAAATAGCATTCCCATGGCAGTTAACATGTTGTTGACACTATATGTGCTTTAATAATTTTAGTGTGCTTTTGCCACTTTATATACATGTTTCTAATTTTATTTTGTGGACTACAGGTCTACATTTCTTATTTAGGAGAACTTCATGATGGCCAATCATGTTTTTCTCTAATCCGAATCTTTAATCCATTTATAAACATAAACGCTTTATTATTTATAAATTTATAATCAATGATTATTTATGGTCAGTTCTAGATACGATTTATTGAGATCTCTTTATTTATCATATTTTAGGTACCTAGACCACTTCTAGGGTTATTTGACAATCATGTCATGGATCTCTTTCAGAGCACCCTTAAGTGTTTCTTCAAGAACACCCTCCTCCTTTATTTGGCATCTTTATTACTTACTCCAAAAATATTTTGAACCGACTTTTGAACCACATTTCAGACGTGGTTTACACATTTTGATCCTTTAGGGATTCAAATCTATATTGGAGAAAGTCTACTAGGGATATTATTGATAATTTATTCAAGTTACTTAATATTTTGCATCATTGTATATTTTAATAAATATCTAACACTGATGATCAAAATGAGCTTGTATCCTTTATCCTTCCCCTCAACATTGACAAACATTGTCACATTAAATAATAATCATCTTTGGATTCTCATTTTGATCCATTATGACATTGCTACTAGCAAATACACCATACATATTAACAATAGGAGGATAATTCTTTTATCAGTTGATAAAATACATTCAATTGATATTTCTTATTAGAGTTTGTTCTCTTTCATTGATCTAGCCAATTAGAGGAATTTACTTATTGTGTAGATCATTTGAATACATACATGATTTCGGGTCATTCAATGTTTATGTTGATTGAATTTTAAATCACTAAATAATATCTATGCATAATCTATAAGATGAGCTCATAACAAACTTCAGGTTGTTAGCTGAATATTTACATATATGAATGTATACGTGCATCCACGTATTACACGTATATTATAAATTTTCATAATTTTTCTCATTTGAATTAGTGATTTTTTAGAACAAACTATTACAAGGATCCAAACTATTAATTTATATTTATAAATCAATGTCAATGTGAATCCGTCAAAACCGCATGATAATGTTCAAAACATTTGGTTTGGAACCATATTGAACTTCTGGTTCGAACAAAATATACACACAACTTCAAGTTGTTAAGTTTTATTCCTCAAATATATCTCAAATATCAGTTTTGAACATTAGTTATGATTACTTATCTATACTATATTATTATTAGTGAGTTAAATTTCAAGCTCACACGGGCCCCCTTGAAATTTGGCAACTGAACAGTCTCCCAAATTTTCTTTCTCTATGCTGTGGTATTTTTATCTTTCTTCCTTTCCCGACTTTGCTCTCCTTTTCATCATCCTTTTGCGCAAAGAAAAAAAATAGCCTCTCCCGTTCCTCCCATTTTCCAAACCTAAAAAATAACATAGCAGCCGATTTAATCCTTCTCTGCTCCGCCCACCGTTGTCGCTGATTACTTCCCACGTGTATTCTGAAAATGAACCGTTATCTAACCCTAAGTTCAATTGCGTCTATTGAGTTAGGCAATTCTTCGAGCAGGTCGATTGGAGCTCCGCTAATCGTCAGCAGTCGATTTCTAACGTAGGCCGTTCCCGATCATTATTCTGCATCGTTCTTCGTGCCCTTCTCCTAATTAGCGCACCAGCGATTGTGCGTAATCCACCGCTTCCTCCTAGCTGTTGGAAAAAAAACCATAGATTCAAGGTACTGATTTTAGATTTGATATTTTTCACATCCAGTTTGGTATGCATTTTTACTAAATTAATTTCTCAACTGTCTGTTTTTTTTTACATTCTATAGTTATTAATTAATTGGTTCTGAACTTGGATGTTAACCCCAAAATTTGCATTGTCCTGTGCATTTGGAAGGTTGTTTGAATGATGTTGCTATGAATCAGGTTTTAAGAATCATATCAACTCCTTTTTCTCTTATTTTTTGTTCAACTTATACATTAATTGGTTGATTAGTTTATCTTCCATGTTTTTACATTTTTATTAGGTGTACAAACGGACATTTTGGATCTAAATTTTCGTTGGAGGTACTTAGATTTCATCTTTTCTAAGAACCTTTCAGTAGTGGTTAAAGGAAGAAGGAAATGTTCTGCTAAGATCCATGTGAAGAAATTTTAAACTTTTAGATATACCACTGACTTATCGACAATGATTTGTCTTTGTGATTAAAAGTTAAAACAAAGACATTGGTATCCCTTTTGTAGAACTCACCCTCTTGCTTGAAATAGGAAAAAGCCTAAAGAGAGTTTCTGTCTTGCCAAAATTTTTCATGTTTTGCTTTTTTTCCTTTATACATTTATTTCTGTGTATACATACATATTTTGCTATTTTTGTTGGAGTAATGGGAATCTGGAAAGATTTCTATTATTACATCTTAATGGCTATATTGATGAATCAAAAGTGTTGAAGATTCTTTGTTGATCGAACTAAAGTGTAGGGACCTACTAATTTTTCTCATGTTTCACTTTTTAACTTCGTATTTATTTACTCGAGTTGAGGTGCTTTTCACTATATAATAGTGTGCTATATGAAAAAGAACTAAATTCAAACGTGACCAAGTAGAATGAATCTTTTTCTCATATGCTTCATAGGAACATTATATTTAACGACCCGCTATTTTGGACAATTCGCATCCGCACATGTCGGACTTGAATAATTCAAAATACCAAATTGTTAATTTAAATTTGGAAAAACTGAGCATATACAGTAAATAAATAGAACACAGATCACAGACACAGAGTAATAAATGCAGCGGAAACAAAAGATAGTAGTTCATGAAGCTACTATATACATATCAGAGTCAAATAAGGTACAACAGATCTCTCGGATACAATAATCAAATACAATATCAGAATACATCACTAGAATTAACTGGATATCTGAAACTAGATAGATAGCTGGATCTCCAAGCGAAGCTCCAACTCCAAAGGTGAGTCTCGAATACTGGTACACTCAGTCTGACCCGAGCGTAAAGCAAAACACAAAACACTCGAGTCAGGATTAACATTCTTATATCAATAAATCCAACTCAAGTGAAATAGCAACTAAAATACAAGTAACTCAAAGGATGTTTGGAATAACCATCCTTTAAGGATCCGTTAAACTATCTACTATGTAGTAGTGTACGGTAAATAGATAATGCCTATCAGTAATATAAAGTATCAAAATAGTGTTAAGGCGTTACCATTATCCCCCTTAACACATTTTATACAAGCGTTATAGTCTATACAACACTGTAAACTCCACCGTAAACTAGTGGGATATCAGGGAGTACTCCATAGGTATAACACAAAACAAATCGTAGTGGTCGCGTATATAGGGATACAAGTATGACAAGGCACATGAGGCAATACCCAAGGTAGTGAAACTACCGTTTGCCTGATCCGGACTGGTGAGAACGCATCGCCGCAACGATCGCAACACCGCGAAACAACACTCCCAAAATTTCGAGGGTGCACCAATCGATAACAAGTAATGAGTAGTTTACGAAGAAGTGTGTTCGCTCGAGGTAGCTAACCCCATTTGGCCTGGCACGGCTCCTGTTTTAGTCATTTCCAATTTGACACAAGTGTCAAGGCTATGCATTATCGTTCTCTTTCTTCAGTCATCACGTTCATCATTCCAACCACTTCATTCTGGATCACACTCCGCGTATAGTTATTAAAGTGGTTTTCGGTTTAGACAGTGAGTATGTCCCTAACCGATTCCGGTCTCTTTAATAACCTTCAAAATCATTTCACCAATTGGTCGTTTAATATATTTCAAAAGCAAATCAAATTCAATTTCAATTAAATTTGTAAATCAACATTTCATTTGTCTTTCTAAACAATTTCCATAATTTACGTTTCAAACTTCCAAATTACCATTTCAAAATCTTATAATTCAAATTAAATATTTAATTTAAGACAATTCAAGTATTCATTTAAATTCGTATATAAGTTTCATTCCGAAAACATTTAAATTAATTTAATTTAACATTCAAATAAATTTAAATTCATTGATCGATTTCATTTAATATTCGTTAAGTAAATTTGTCATTCAAAACAATTTCTATTTAATTTCCAATTCATTAAATAAATTACTTAAGTTCAACTTCATTATATCAAAACTTACAAATTTGAATTAAATTAAATTCATCAAATCAATTCTTTAAATTACAAGTCTTACATTGATTCAATAAATCCCATTTTATTTCTTGTTAAGAAATTCAATTTCACTTATTCATTTACTTAGTTAGAAATTTTAAAAACTCAATTAATAAAGAAACCAAATTTCACTTATTCAAGAAGTTCAATTTCACTTATTAAAGAATTCAATTTTATTTAATTATTAAATAATTTCAAAACTTAATTATTTACAATTTCAAAACTCAATTATTAATTAAATGTAAAACAACGTTCTTTCATCAACTACTATGTTAATATTTTGATTCAGATTATTAAATATTAACATTTCCTTTATTAAAATTCCAAATTCCAACTTTATTTCAGAAACTTATCATTTATTCAAATAAAATCTTTATTTTATTTTTAAATCAAATCATTGACCAATCGGGTTTTATTTAATTCTCTATCCTAAGTCAAAGTTTATTTGGGTATTTATCATTTCAACCCGATTCCATTTCAATTCAAAAATCAAAGCATAACAAAGGGAACTTGCAGTGTGAAACTGGGATGGTGTCAAAGTAAATAAACAAGCAATAACAACAATCAATAACAATCCAATAATTAATTCAAATAATCCCGAAATAATCGTATTAATTTACATTGTTGTTTGTGCAAATTAATATAATTATTTCTAGAATCTACACTATCATTTCATGTAGATTAAAGATTATTGCACTAATATTCTATGCGGTTCTTCACTTGGTATCTATTATTCAATTCATACTACATCAATTTATACAACATACATTCAAATGGTTCAAGGTGTAATTAACCATATTACTATGTGTCAAGTAATTAAACATTTAAAGGGGTCATATTATGCAAATGTCATCAAATCAAATTTATCACATATATCAAATCTAACTATCCTACGTCAATTTCAATTTCAAATTATTTATCACTTACAACATTAAAAACTTAACGTCCAATGTCAACATCAAACAATCAATCATTTATCAATCAAACTAGATTATCATTGTATAAATAATAGATAATGGTGTCAGATGCCATAGGTGAACTGATACAGGTAATAACATATATATAATAGTGTAAATAACTAACAGTCGCATATTTCAATTATCGTTTCAATTGAAATCAAATTTAATAAATAAAAGAACATTAATCGTGAGTGATTGCTCACCTTTCGAGGTTAGAGCGATAGACAATGAAGTGGAGGTACGAAATCCAGGCGCGAATTCCAAAGTAAAGTTAGATTGACACGAATCAATGAGCAGAGCTGATAAATAAAAATGGATGAAATCAATCAGAACGGGATCGATGAAGATAATTGATACAGGTGAACTTATATATAGCTATAAATAACTATATATAAAAATCATATACAACCTACAATTTTCAAGTAACTTCCAAAATTTATATATATATACACACCATATGGCTTGAAACTACTATATATAAAATTATATACATGTGTTAAAATGTACCTTTATCTATATACATTAACATATAAACCAGCCTGAAACTTATATACAAATATATATATAACAACAGACTAAACGTAAAATATAACTATTTAATTTACATACTACTAATACTTACAAACATATACTTACAAATATAGCAGGCAGCAGACATGTGTCATATGCTACTAAGCATACTATTTAATTTACATAACTGATACTAGTATATCAGTTAGCTGTCAAACATATAACCTACACACCATTAAACAATGAAAATATGATACCTTCACAACTCAGCAAATCATTGTAGAAACATATAGCTTATAGGTATATAGTAATATATAAACCAATCCAAATTTTTTTTTATAATATAATATATATAAAACAATCAAAACAAACTTCACTTTAAATATACACACTTTTATACGCACAGTACTTTTATAATATAAATAGCCTACATATATACGGTAGCAGATACAGTAAATACAATTTACTTTATATTTATAATCCATATGTACCCATACAACAATATAAAATATCCCAGCACTATATACATCTGATAATATGCTATACCAACACGTTTAATAGCCAAAATAATATATAACTAACAAATATATTTATATACTAACCTGCTAGTTGAAAAATATACACACACGCACGGAGGAAGAAAAAGGCGAGAGCCGGGCAGATGAAGGGCACGTTGGCGAGTAAAGTAGCTACCGTCTCAGGCGACGGCCATGGCCAGGGATAGTGGAGTAGGGCGGTGGAGAGGTGAGGCAGTGGAGCTTCATTCTTTGATCTTGGCTGATGGGGTACGACAGGGGTGGTGAGTGGAGGTTGATGGGAGAACGGTTGCTATTGGTTTCGGCTGTGGTGGTCGATGGGTTTGTTCCGCAGCTCGGTGATGGGACAGGCGGCCAGGAAGAAGAGAGGGAATGAAGGCGGGTCTGGTGCTCGGCGGGTTGGGTGAGGGCGAGCTCGTCTAGTGGAACGAGGTGGTGCGGTTGCATCGGGGAAGGGAGGGCCGAGAAGGAAAAAGCGGAGGGGAGGTTCGTCTGCCGCTGTGGGTCCGCCGGCGAGGATGATGAAGGCCGATGGTGGCTTGTGGTCGCGGCTGCCACGTTGCTGCAAGGGGGACGAGGTCAGGTGAGTGGTGGAGGCACTGGTTGTGTTGCGTGTGAAACGGTTGTGGAGGGGACATGCAGTGGTGGTGTGGAGGCGGGCATTGGAGAGAAGAAGAGAGAAAAAAACTCGGTTCTGGAGGAAGAAGTAAAATGAAAAAGTGACAGAGCAAATTTAAAAGGAAAGGAAGAAGAATGTGCATGCTATAATTACTTTCTTTGCAGAGTGTGAAAAAAATATTTTTTTTTTGAACGGATGGCATAGTAAAGGCAAGCATCTGAATTCAAGAAAACAAAATAAATGCTTAAGACTATTGAAATTTTCAACGGTGGAAATTGAATAGCCACAAGAAACCAAAAACACACGAAACCGGTATCGATACAATAACCATTTATGTGGATTCTGCTGTGAACTGGATTTCAAAACACAGAAATAAATATACCGCAGAGATCAGCACGATGAGATGATCAAAACGGTATATGGATATCAGTGATACGATTGAATTAAAAAAAATTCGAATTTTCTACTAGCGGAAAATGCAGTAAAAACGTAGAAAAATAAGAACGACGGAGCTAAAGAAGTCCGAATTTGGAAAAACGAAAAATGACGTCTTGCTCAGAAGATGGTTTAGAATTTTTCTATATAAAAATATTTAGTTTCGAAGATATTTTAATTTCATCACTTTTAACTGATATAAATTGGAATAAAATTACACTAGAAAATAAACTTTCAAATTATCTGATGAAAATTTACCAGTTGCTATGATTAATTAGACGCATTCCCAATATCAAATTTTTATTTCGAAATTTTATCTTTTAAAATTTCACAAAATTTCAACTAATTACGTTATTAAAACGGTTAAAATTTACGGGTCGTTACATTATATAGGCAATATCCAGTGTCATTATTATGCAAATAATGAATTCATTTTTGTCATTAAGATATATGAACTTATCATTAACTAATTCATGTTTTCGTTCTCTATGAGATATTGCATCTATATGCTGCTTATTATAATGGCGCCTTTTCCTCTTGCACAATTTTGTTTGTTTTCTCTCAAAATATTAGTAAGATTTTCGGCATCATCTTGCAAAATTCGAAGGTTTTTATCCATATCTTTGACATTTCCATGGATATATGTTGTTGACGTTCTCATGAGATTATATGCCATGTCCTACTCTCCTTCATATGTGGTGATATTTTGTTGAATAACATACTTTCATGTTAAATACTTGATAGAAGGTTGAGGGGTATGGTCCGTATGGATTTGGCTAATGGATAAATTTTTAATTTCATTGGTTAAAATTTAACTTCTGCTTGAAGACAAAATTTAATCTGTTTTAGTCTATTTTCAAATTAGCATTGGATCCAACTATACTAGATACAATGTTTGCATGAAAACTGAATTATTCTTGATGTTCATCTCATTTTACGATAAGAATTTAGTTTTTTAATTGGAAATTGAGTACATTCTTCTATAAGGAACATGTATTGTAGATTATTATCAATTCACGTTCTACAAAATAGTACCACTAACAAAATGAATTTTTCACATGTCTACAAAGGGGAAATAATGCAACTCATTAAAAATGCACAAATGGAACAAAACTTTTTCATAGTTTGACAAAATCATACATTGTGAACATAAAGTTTGTGAACCACATAATTTAATATTTAGCGAGGGATAAATTGTGACAATTTAGGGATGTATCTCATCAAACTTTTTGTGCAAAAATCTTCCAGGTTGGTTGGTTGTTGCCTATTCTATATACGTTAATCACCATTAGAACATTTTGCATTCACTAACACTTATTGCATCTAACAAACATTACTCATATGCTTCGAAGGTTTCATGTTTACTTAATTTTCTAAGCTTTCGCCCTAACTGAACATCAGATTTAGTAATATTTTTATTTATTAAATTAAAATGATTGATATCAATTTCGTTATTTTAAAAAATGGATGTGGTTTAAGGATATAATATTACGAGTGAATGATTTTTTCAATATGATTAAAAGTGCAACGACTTTCAATCGATACTTTTTCATTAGTTTTATTTACTTGATTGTACAATTTCTAGCAGAAAGTTTAACATATGCATATCAATTGAGAATTTTACTCTTATTTTTTTAATGTCTGTTATGTATCGTCAAATATATATATATATATATATATATATATATATATATATATATATATATATATAATACAATAATTTATACACAATTCATCCATTTATTCTCTTCGTACCTTTTCAGGTCTATTAGAATACGTATCTTCATGCTGCTTACACACATGTCACGTTTTTTTAATAATTTCAGTAACTTACCCTTCCTTTTTAATTTAGTGCTCATAGGGTATTAAAAAATTTCAATTGTACACACTATGCATATAAATAATATTCTTAGGAGCTCTATGACTGAATCAGTCACATATTTGTCATGTCAAGTTTATATATTACGTATAAAAAAGTTGATCACCTATTTTTGAACTGAGATAAAAAAGATGTTGATTTTCTAACTCTGTCTTCGCAAATTTTCTACCGATGCATTAACCATTGTAGTGATGCCACTACTGTCGCACATTAACAGAGTCAAATAGTTCCATTGTCTTTTTAAACGCATACTCCAACTCCCGTTTTTATTCAAAAAAAAAGAGTATAAAACCAAATTAACTAAGTGGACTCTTTCTAGCATAATATTATATTTTAACCTCCAGATCATGTCCACATAGTACATATATGGAATCTAAACCAACTATTTTTGACCTGAATTCATTAAGGAGCCAACAATCTAAATCCAACCGCCTCTGTAATTTTCGTACTGTTGAACTACCAGTTGTGGTTAATTCAAGCTATGTTCACTGTGTAGCATAACATACATTTAAAACCAACCCTTCTGACATATTTTTATTTCAAAACCTAAACTTAAGTTTCTAATTTCACAAAATTCAACTTAATCTTTTATAACAAATGACGTCTGGCAAAAAGGTGTCGTAAATCAAGGTTAAATAAATAAACTAAATTTATTTTCTATGTATTATTCATCATAACTTCAACATACTTTAGCAGATCAATTGGAATCATGTTCACTATGTAGCACAATTCAGTATTCTTGAAACATAAACATGTTATTGGTAATAATGCTGAAGTTTTTTTCCTTTTCAAAAAATATTTTGGTGCTCATAGGAACTTCTCAAAATAACATGCCAAAAAAGGTATGGGATTGATCTACCATCACAATCTCCATGATCTAGCCAACTAACAAAGAATTAGTTGTTTCTTTGTAGGAATATTGATTTCGATTGGAAACATTGTTCGGAAAAACTTGCTGAAATAATGGTTTGGTCTGATGGAACTTCAATTGTAAGGTTAATTTTGAGATTGATATTCACATGCTACCCCATGCTATAAGAATATTATTTTACAGCAACTTCATTTACCAAATTTGCTTACAAAACGTGTGCAGTACATTGTTAACAAAATGCTTATGCACTGTGTGACTAACAAAGCTAAGTACTATCTCTCTGCAGATAGAGACGACTGAGGTCCTGCAACTGTTCTTCCAGTACACATCAAATACAAGAGCAAATTACATCCGCATATGGATTAATCTACATGAGTTGTGCTACAAGATTCTTCACTTTGATTATTATTCAATATGTCCATATTTTTTAATACGTTTGCAGCAAAAGATACCTTTTCATCCCGGTGAATTTTGAATTTCATATGTAATGTTAAATATCCTTTTTACAAATTAACACACATCATCTTATATGTGTTGTCAAATGGCTTTATCACTGTTCCTTTTAATATGGTGTTCTCGCCTATCTGCAATTTCACTGCTATATGCAAACTTTTATCTGCCTTGGCTGCCAACTTTGCCACCAAAATATAACAACTGCAAGGGTTGTGCATTCTTTGACATTGAGCCACCTATATGTTATTTTTATAAATCCATAACTTTGTCATTGAATGCATTGTATTCTATACATATTTACAGGGTCCTAGCTGTGCATTGTCCACAAACTGCAATTATGTTACAATAGTTATTACAGGGTTCAGATGTTTTGATTGATACTGGATTTCTAACACTATTTACTGAACTGCATGCTAAAGCTGACATTGTCAATTTATTATGTTTTGCAAATTTCAGCTATATTATAGGTAGCAACATTGGTCAAACCATCTGTTTGATAACACTATTGATTATACTATTGTAGTGCTTTTACAAATATGAGATGTCCATAGTTTGGATGCAAAAAAGATGGAAATGAGGTGTACAGTAAGAAAACTTTAAAGGCACATTCTCCGACCTCCAAACCGTTGCTTAGCAGACGTGTTTGGTTAATTAATCTCCAGCATGGTTGGAAACCACTTTTGCTGCTTTCATTTGGAAATTATTACATGCTAAAAGTAATCAGATAGATCTTCTCCTGTTCTTTACTTAATTTATAAAGTCATGCGTTAACAAATTATAGTTGATGAGCTGTTAATTTTAATGCAGTTATTTCCTTGTATTGAATATTCTAGTGCTTTTATCATTATTTTAGAACTCATATTTGTATATTTGGACTTTATTCTATTAAACTGTGTTTGGATGATATAATGTTTTTAAAGTTTGGAGTTGGAGTTTAAGTATACTTATTTGTTAACTATGCCAAAATACTTTTGATTGTCTGTTTCCATATTTACTTTTCCAAATTGGTATAAATGAAAAATACACTGAACATGCTTTTTTTGGCAGTTTCATGGTTTTTGGGATCAAATGTTTGTTTGTTAGACACTTCAACATGTATAAATGTGTGCATGGGTTCAAACTTTAGGATTTGATTTTTACGTAGATATATCCTTTACAGCCAAACTACAACCTTCGTATAGTTGGGATGACATGTCAGTTTATTGTATTTTTCTTTAATGCATTCGGGTTTCTTGAAGGAATATTGAAGAGGAAAATGCTGCTTATGCCATGTACAAGTTAAAAATCTTACTTGAGGTTTTATGTTTTGATGTTGTTTTTACTTTTAACATAAAGGAGTTGTGTTAGTCAATTTGAAGTTAGATGCATAACCATATTATTAGTTAGATGTATTGAAATGCAGTAAATTACATCAAATATGCTAATTACATGCACACTTTGAGAGCATATGGGGTTTAAACAAAAAAACAAACATGGACACTAATAGTTTAATCTATAGAGTCAAAAGATTTGATGTCAATTGAATTTCCATATCACAAACCTTAGCACACGTTGTGGATGCACGTATTTTTAGGTTGGTTGATCGGTGTATGATGTGATACACGTTCATTGGTTCAGGTTCACTGAGGGTAGGTGCCATGGTAGATGTTGCATTAAGGCTCTTTTAATTTGACATTTTTAGTTTTAAGTTTTCATTCAAAAAAAGTGCTGCAACATTTATTTTGAAAGACAACCATTTAGAAAAATGACGTTAACAACAAAATATAAAATAAATTTATTTTGTTTTCAATAACAAAATCACAAAAAATAATACATCTTCTAATTGATCCTTCATCCTCTTAATGATTTAATATTTTAAATCTTCTCCTCCGTTATTTTCATGTTTTGTAATACATTTCAAAAACACAAAATTTGAAATAAAACCAAACGGACTGTAAATATTTTGTTTTGAATATTATAAGATAATTATTGTACGGAACACCGTGTGCGTAGCACGGGTTCGCACTAGTCAAAGAATAATTTACAATTGCATACAAACATTTCTACACATCTCCTTTGAGAGTTCTGCAAAAAAAAATTACAGCAAAAATAATAATAAGAGTATCTTCTGGATACTTGGAATGTTACAGATACAGATCTCCTCAAGACCGTATGTATAGCTTGCATGAAAATTATGATATGAAATATAGACTATCTCTTAAGGAGAATATTTAAAGATATTTCTTTAAGAAATGATCATGCGTGTAATATTTCTTATAAAATAATAACTAGGAACATGACATTTATGATATCATTAGACATATGAACATAGAACAATATATTCTGAAGATAATTTAATTTCTTACATATTTGGGAGGTTTGATATAATTATAATGAAATATATGATGCACATTACATAGCTCTCAAACTTTTAGAATCGAAGCTAAACTAAATTGAAATCCTTTATAATCAAATTTTTATGCATTTATTTGGTTTAATAAAATTACCAAATATATAAACAAATCTCTTCTAGAGATATGTTATTATTTCCAAATTTATATATCTCTAGAAGATTCTTTTTGCACTAAATCAAGTTTACAGTTAGGAGTTACGATATATATTTCTGTTTCTTTTCTAAATTTAGTACATAATAAACCATCCTAAAAATGCGATGTTATGATATTTTCCCTTTGCCTATGGTTAAAGTTAATTTCTTACAACATACCTTCTACAGAAACAAATGGTAAGCATTGCATCAAACTTTGGGATTACCATTATATAATTTTTGTTGAATCTCAGGGTTAGAAAATCAGTCTAAGACTGAACAAAAGCAATTATATTGAAGAAAAGTCTCATCTTTAAATGACTAAAAAGAAATTCAAATAGCATTATAAATTACTGGCTTAGAAAAGCTATATATGCACAACGAAAATTTATCCAATGGTGCAATTTAAATTAAAAAAACATTGTACTTCCAATTAGTAAATCTCATCATCCATTATATACCATCAAATGACAATTATTCATCTCAACGTTGTTGGTTGGGTGTAATAATAGGTCTAACCTATCATATGTTAATTTCATGGTTCAAACGTCTTTTGTGAAATGAGAGACACTTCACATGCTTATACCTCTATGTCTACTTTGATTCCATGAGTAGTGGATTTTAAAGTAGTGAGGTCTAATTCAAAATTTTACTTGCGTATAGCATAGGATGAGTATAATTGGCTCTATTGAGTTCAAAGTTTGGTAGGGTCGAATCGAAGCATTGGATATGCAAACATACTGTAGCAAGGGGAGTGGTTATGAACCCTGTAGACATTTCATTTATCATTTGCAAAGACATGAAGTGAATTAAATGCCCACATTCACTATGGCGACGACAAAAATATTTCTATAAAATCAAACATAGCTTCAATGATAATTGCATATACATACATATACATATATATGTGTGTGTGCGCGCGTGTGCACACATACATATATAGTTGTAGTCGGTGTGTGTAGCACATGTACGCACTAGTTTCCACTAAAATTAAATTCCTAGTCCCTTGAATCAGCTTAGAAGCTGTAATGGGTACTAATAAAATCATCTACCTATACTTTATTAAACAAAAAATAAATATTTTACTGTTTCATCTGGAATCTTAGTTCATTATCAACACTATCTGTAGGCCGGATGAAACTTATCATCTACCTATAGACCCGTCAAACGAGTCGGATCAGCCCGATCGGATCATAAATGGATCGGGTAGAATTTGACCCGTCTCATTCGAGCCATAAAAAACCTAACCTATTTGACCCATTTAATAAATGGGTTGACCCGATCCGATCCATTTATTAGAAGGGTCAAGGTCAACCCGACCCATTTAACAAAAAATTGCAGCAAAAACTATTCCAAAAAATGAAAAACAATATTGGAAAATTAAAAAACTGAACTAGATAATGCAAAAGCCAGAAAATATTTGAATGTCCCGCATAAGATGATTACAAACTACAACATTAAAAACTAAAAGATACAACATAGTACAATTTTAGTTGACAAACTCCATAGTCAACACAAAACTGCATCAAAAAACTAAACCAAATACTACAAAAACAACAACATGTTATACATAAGTAATAAAACTGCAAAATATTTGAAAGTTCCACGACATATGAGCAGTCTTGTAATCCTGAAGCCCTTAAGCATGACCCTGTAATCCTGAAGCAAGTCACAAACCATCAGTTCACAAATTTGGTAAGATTAAGATGACGAATACACAATATTACTTGATGTATGCAAGAGAAAAGAACCAAATGCTTCATTACAACATGAAAAACATGTCTTTATAAAGCAGAACATTGGATAGGGTACACGTCTGTTCATGAAAACTTAGCCAATTCATGGCCCTACGTGATTCGTACTACTAGAAAGCTGCAAGAAAGTACGCCAATTAGCCATCTCATCTTGAACTTAAAACGAAAAGATATATTTGAGAAATTCAGCCAAACCTATATATATTTTAATTTCTACATGCATTAAGTTGCTGGATAAAAAAGGAAGGAATGATCACCTAACGTATAGTACGTAGTACAGTTAGAAAGATAAGCTCTGTACTTAATGCAGAAAAGAATACCACATGCCTTCATTTGTCATATACAGTTTAGTATATAGTGAGATTTAAAAATTATTTTGTGCACATGATGAGCATGCATTATATTACCATATTTCTAATGTTCACATTTGAATGAACACACATGGTTTAGTACATTTGTGGTTTTTGATTTCTGTTTATAGGCATGATTACTGAATATCTGCATGTAACTATTGAAATGTGTTTAATGTATGTGTTTCTATTGTTAGGAGCATATGATACTTGCTGACAGTTAAATCACTTATGTTTTTCAGAATTAATTACATCTTAAAATGTAAATAAATCTAAAATTATCATCCCCAGTTTATATTTATAAACTAGCTAAATTATATTCTTATAGCCAACCATGGACAGTATTTTGCTAAGTCAAAAATACATGTCAAGGGAGGTAAAAGGCTTGTGAATTTTCTTGAATCCAAACAAAAGATATAATGCAGATATCACATAAACCGAGACCCAGCAATGAAAATTTTGAAATCACAAGTTTGATGCTTCTTTAAAAAATAAAAATTATTGAAATTGCATTCATAACCTTATAAAACCAGTAAACCATACGCTAGACTGTACGTAGTTACATATGAAATTGAAACAACACATTATTAAATGTTGTATAAAAAAGACTCGAAAGGTAAAAAATTATAAGGGTCACAATTTTGATCATGGTTTTAAATCTCCTATATATCGCCCGAGATCTCCTCCGAGATCTCCTTTTCACACTTAAACGAGACGAGACATCAAATCTCCTTCATATCTTTCTCGACATTCATCTCGTATGAGATATTCGAAATCTGAAATTATACATTTTTCTTATTTTCCATAATATTTTTATTTTTATATCAATTCAAAAGAAACTACTCAATCCAATTATAATTACCAACTTCTTGAACATATTCTTTACTTTTATCTTAATGAGTCATAGCGAAAGGTTTCGCTTCTTTATTATGTTCAAATAAAAAGATATTATTCAATCATTACCAAATCAATTAAGCTAATCAAGCTACCACTCTTCTAAAAATATTCCTTTTTCCATGTAAATCAAGTATGTTACCATTTTTATTTTTACTAAAAAAGTTATAACCATTAAATAAATTTTTAACACATCAATTTTAGACACATAACTACATCCGAGATATTCCCGAGATGCATTACAAGACCCGAGATGTTAATCTGAGATGTACACCCGATATGTACTCATCTCGTCCGAGATTTCCCCCGATACGAGATAACTTGTGTAAAAATTCCAAAACGAAACGTGACCGAAATCCGATATTTAAAACCTTGATTTTGATAGCCTTGGATCAGGATCTAACCTGGTTAATAAAAAACACTGTTTACAGTAAGCAACAAGAAAAAGGTTGGTTGCCATTTATAATCAGTTAGGCAAGGACATTCATGAACGTGACAAGTAACACATAAATCTTTAATCTGTAATATATATATATATATATATATATAAGGAATGGAATAAATTTGAGCAAATTATACAAGTACTAACCTATTAAATGGTAAACTTGCTCTGTATGTATAACAATGTCTGTTAAAATAAACAACCTCAGCATCTTTCCTACAAATATTTACATAGGTAAATTATATAACTGATGACAACAGCTGATACGTTGGATATAAGTAAAATAAAACTAATTTTAGGGTTATTAATTTCACCTAAAATAGCATAATTGGTCGAAAAAAGTGAAACAAAAATATGCAACAAAGTTTGATTTAAACTAAAATCAGATTAATTTAAACGATAGAAAAGATTAATACCTATTATCGAAGATTATGAGAAATCACAATTTCTTCTTCTGTCGCCTTTTTGCAGATTGAAGAACAAAGAAATTAAAACTAGGGTTGAATGGGTATGCGGGTTGAATTGCTGTGGGTAGTTTTGTTGATGGGTCGTATACGGGTTGGGTAAAAACAAAATAAGCTTTTAAACGGGTAAATTCAACCCTTTTAATATTAGGGTTATTGGGCCGGGTAAACGAGTTATCGGGTTGGGTAAACGGGCCTATCTACCTACGTAAAAAAAAATCTACATTCTGACTTAATCCATCTGAAATAAAGTTTATGTCAGTCCAGAGAGGCGGCGGTGGACAGCCCAGCTAAGCCATGGGCTGGGCCAACCCATTCGGCGTGGGCACCATTTTTTCATGAAACAAAACCAAAGTTAGGGTTACACAAAACCATATCACAGCCGACGCCAGCAGAAACAAAATCTTAGCCATCAGTCTCCATGTCTCCCGTACTTCTTGCAGCCAACACCGCAACTGAGGGCAGCCTCCTCTGCGACTCGTCATCTGTCTCAACGTCGCCTCTGATAAGTAAACTTTTATTTTCTTTGAATTCCAGTTGCCGAAGTAGTCAGAAGTGCATCACAATTTAATTATATTTAGTTTCATTGATTAGGGTTTGAATTAACTAGTTTATAAAACTGATTTGGTATTTTGGTTTTCAAAAAATGAATTCAATTTTCTAGTTCACTGTCTCACTGTTGGCTTACTGAATTAACTAGTTTATAAAAGTAATCTCTTTAATTTTTTTTTGATTTCATATTTATAACTTTCTTTTCATTACTTCTAACTTAGTTTAAATCAGTTTTCTAAAATACTGCTTGTGTTTTGATCCGTGAAAAATATGTTATAATAGAAGGGTTTATTTTAATTGATTTGTGAGTTCATAATGCCTAATACTAGTGGTATTGTTGAATTAACCAGTTTATTCTAACTGAGTTGTAAAATTCTGTTAAGCGAATAGTTTTGTAAAATCAATGATTTTACTAGTAAATAATTTGTTGTAACATAATTTAAAATTTTGTTAGTGGATACTATGAAAACGAAGACGATAAAAATTGAGTGAGATTTTGAAGACAAAGTAAATCAAGTTAGCAAAACCCTAAAGGATGTCATTGCAAATTAAAAGAACTAATTATATTTTTTTCAAAACTTGTGAGAATATGGTTTTGAAGAAATAATGAAAGAAAATTAAAAGAACTAATTATATTTTTCCAAACTTTTGAGCATATGGTTTTGAAGAAATGATGAAAGAAGCTATAAGAACATGCTTGGATGTTTGTGTCGAACCAATATTTGAGGCGAAAAGAGTTGTTCGTAAAAGAAACATTTTGATGAAGATATTGAAACAAATGTTGAAGGAAGTCAACCATCAGAAGAGAAATTTAGAGTCACATATAGGGGTGTTAATCGGGCGGACATGACCGAACATAGGGGCGTTCGTGTCCTATCCTATAAGAGTTTCGGACGGATACAGACTAGACGAGACTTTGTGTTGGACACTCTTCGTACGAGTCGGACAACAGACGGACGATGTACGTACAATAGAAAATTCTTTGAATAGTTCGCATGGACAAAATATCGTACAAATTTTCTTGTTCTAATTCGTGTCCTAAATGAGAAACGGATGAACACAAACGGACGTCTTTCAACTTCGAACTAAACCGGACAATGTACACCTGTACAAAATTAACACCCCTAGTCACATACTTAATTCATATTAAAGCTCAAGCCCTTACATCAGTCAAAGACCGATTTGAACAATCTGAAGTTTATGATAATATTTTTTAGATTAAATGCTAAATTCATGGAAATGGGCAAAGAAGAGTTGGAATATTGCACTTATAAAGTTGATTGAAATACAACCAACAGGGCGATATATATGCCAAGGTTTATTTCAAGATCTAAAAGCTTTGCAAACTATGTTACATACATAAATAACTAAGTCGATTGGCATAGTTGATTTCATATGATCTTATGTGGATGATGGTGGTTTTCAATGTATATGGACGACTTATTGAATTTTGTTAACTATACCAGTGAAGGTTACTTCCGTGAAGAGAAGTTTTTTAGATTAAAATTGATTAAACGTTATCTTTGAATAACCATCTCACAAGAGATCGAATGGATTAGTGATGATCTAGATTGAAACTCTTTTTTCGGAGAAACTGGATTATGATAGTCTTATTGAAAACTTTGCTTCAGAAAATGCAAAAAGAAGTATTTTTCTATAAACTTATTGTTGAAAAATTGTAATATTTTGTGTGAAAAGTTAGTATTTGACTGTTTTTTGAATTAAATATTGTAGTCCAAATGATATAGCTATAGTAGATTTTTATTTAACGTCACGTTGTTTTGAAATTTTTTAATAGCTAATATATTTTGTATTGAACTCTAATGTGGCTTAGGCAACGAATCGTTTGGGCCGCCACAGTTACTATACCTTATGGTATTTGAATATTTGATTAATATAAAATTCAGATTGTATATAAAATATATAAAGATTCGTTTGCTTTGTTTCAGTTCTAACTCTGCTTTTACAATTAACTCAATCAAAAATTTAGTACAATGAAAATCTAAAAGTAGGTCACACGGTAGTCTAGGACCAATTGTCCCATTGGTCAAATGCTCCTATGTAGGTTTGGGTGGTCACGTTTAGCATGATTCAAATCGTGGAAATATATTGACATGTCTTATTTTATATGCTATATAAGATTTGTAGTACTACTATGAACAACCCTCTACCATACTAAAGTACCAATTTCAAAACAAAAAGGGTCCAAATTGAATCGGCAGAAAAAACGATGAATGAAAAAAAAATTAAATACATAATATAACTCATATGTTGATGAAAACAAAAACCTTGATCATCTTCTAATTCATATTTTTTTGCTTCAAGTTATTGTATGTATACACTTTTGATAAATTATTGTTTATAATATTTTTTTAGGTAATTAGTTCATTTAGATCCATTCAAATATTGGATTTTGAATTGCTAGTGATTATGACAAATTCATTTTGTTCTATATAGATGATTTTCATTTCTAATTCATTTTTACTGTTATTTGTAGATAATTTTGTTGTTTGTGGATTAAAAAAATTACTTTTGTCAATTAGTTAAAAAAATACACTCTTTGTATACATTGTTTATAGTATATATATTTTTTAGATAATTAGTTTATTTCGATTCATTCAAATATTAGTTTTTGAGCTGTCAATGATTATGACATTCATTTTTTTTGAAATGGTACTACTTAGATACAACATGTCACTGGGACAACAAACCATAAATCATGTGTCAATAAATGTTCGAATCACGCTATGCAAATTTCGAACCTGTGACCTCTCGCACCAAAGTCGAATCACTTAACCACTGGTACAATGATGCTAGTCTATGACATTCATTATATTATATATATATAGATAGATAGATGATTTTCATTTCAAATTCAATTTCAGTGTTATTTGTAGATAATTTTGCTGTTTGCGGATTAAAAATTTTGATTTTGTCAATTAGTTAACAGAATTTTCATATGTACTTGTGTTAGTTATGTAAACGATTGTTTATGATAATATATTTAGTGGGTTTTGAAAATATATGTAATTAGAGAATAGACATTATCTTAATTTGTTATATTTGTTATATAATTTGAATTTTTATTATTACGAAGAATGTTGTTTTTTTTCCTCTATTTATTGTTGATAATCTAATTAGATTTTTTATGCTTTGTTTTTTTAATCTAATGTATATAAAGGTCTTGATTTATAACTGGCTTTGGATATCAAAACTCCTAGGACCGGCTTCGATCATGGCAAACCTACCGAAAAACTTAGCCCGCTTGAAGAACGAAGCATCAAAAACCCAAACTGGAAGAAGAATAAAACGTTAATGTCCTCAGCAGACAACGCTGGACCAAGTATAGATCAAGTAAGCGAAAATAACCATGACTAGTAATATTTATTTTGGGAATTTACTTTTTGTCTAAATTTAATCACAAAAAGTCAAACTGCATATATTTTCTAGTCAGGTTGTGTTTTGTCGAGTCTAACCTGTATATTTTAAAACCATGACTCAGTCTGATGTTCGATTGGGTGGTTTCAGTTTGGGTCTGATTGGGTAAAAACATTGAAAATACATATACTTTCTCGCTTTTTTGTCCAATATTCTTGGTCGGATTGGTTTTTATATTATTTTTCATCGCTCAGATCCAATCCGTGGCCCATTCGGGTTTACGCCGGGTTCAGCTCAATTTGGTTTGGATTTGTAGATTTCGGTTTCAATTGCCTATCGTAGTTCGGTGCGACAATAATATGAATAAATAATTCAAAGTTTGTTGGAAATTAGTTCAAAATGTAACTATATCATCATATAATATATAATACATCCAACCATTGTTAAAGATTAGTTAGGATTGTGAAAATGAAAAATAAATGAAAAAACAGTAAAAACCAATAAAATAATGAAAAGGCGCGCCATTTGTGCGATTCACTACAAATAATATGCATTTGTTGATGCAAATAATGCATTAGTTTTCTGCTTAAGCTATAGTTTCACAGAACTAATTAATATACGTATAAAGGAGTCCAAGATTTATTTTTGTCCATGGCCAAAATAAACTTGGACCGACCCTATATATGTATAAACACACACATCTCGCCTTTTAATGAACAATGGCCGTACAAACATTTTCTACTTGCATATCATATATCAAGCATATGCAAATGATTAATAAACATAAACCACATTAATTAATTTAAGTTTACTTCCTTCATTGTACACTTTAAAGATTTGTAATTACTGGTCACAACCATTATTTCTTCTCTACTACTAATAAAGAGAATTCAATAAACATGATTTTCACGGTGTCTTTTTGAAATTATGAAAATACCCCTATCCACCAACGGAATCCTACCATCTATATACAACTTCCACCACCCCTTCTCGACTATCCATCAACGGAATTTTACTATCAATTTACCACCAATACCACCGACAATACAACTTGAAATAAAAGTATTGCGATTATTAAAATATCTGCACTTACAATACACAACCGTCCACTTATTTTTTTTAATTAAATAAAAAGTAAATATCTCTAGCTACTAGATGCACGTGCGTTATACTAGTTTTAAATAACATGATTTTTCTTTCACTTTTTTTTTTCATGGTAAAAGTTTTCTATTGCATAGAGATCTACACATAAACAACCATTTTGAATGGATATTAAATTATGAAATCATTTTCAGAGTCTGTTTTGTCATCACCTTCACAATCATCAACATCAGGAACCAACCAATTCAGCAAACAAAATTTGAACAATTTAAATGAAGCTTCCTACTTATTGAATTATATCCTATGTTCTCTAATGAAGTCTTGTAAATTTATATAAATTAATTACAGTATTTTGATTGTTATTCACTTCATGTGCATCACCTCAAACAAGGCAAAACATCAACAATTGTAGAAGAACTAAGCAACATGGAGCTGTGTGGAGCCAAACTTGTGTGCCAGACTGCTCGACCGGTCATGTTGCGACAGGTTGCAATGCTTGGAGCATAAATCCGGCTCCAGGCGGCAACCTCGACGTTCGTGTCTTCGTCCAACCTTCCTCCTGAGCATTTTCCTTACACTGTTCATGCATCGAACTTGTTTGATCAACACACACACATTCAAATTTGCAAACCAAACCATAGTGTGCTTGATACATGACAAAGTACTGTTCTAAATTAATATTACTCTGTAAACATTACATGGTATTATTCTCTAATACACTCAAAATATGAAAAGGTATTGTTAAAAGTTTCTATGATAACTTAGAGTCATTAAGAATTCCAACATTGTATGCCATGCAGAAAATTATATTCCAGTCATGTTACTAGATCATGCCATCTTATGGCAAAACATAGCTTTTCAGTCAAACCTATTTTATATATACTGAGGGGAAAAATGGTATTTTTTTTTAAAAAATAAAAAATAAAAATTACACGTACAATTGAAAATTTATGTTACAAATAACAATAACACTAATGGTAGTAGTAGTAATAATATAATAATAATAATACTACTACTACAACTTGGGAAATGTTTTTTACCAATGCTCCTACTATCTTTGAAAGCCTGAGGAGAGAACCTTCCCCTTATAGAAGTGTTTGATTGTAGAAGGCTTCAGGTTTGCCACAACCTCAATTTTCACGAATAAATCAAGTCCAGCGGGGAAAAAATGCAATTCATATTACAGTCAGCGTGTGTGAAAAGAGATACATATGCATATCGCTAATCGATTTTTGGTAGTTATTCTATGCATTAAGTATGCAATTGAGGCAGCCTTCAATCTCGCAGTATGATTGTCCTCAATATGCTTCAAATTGGCAAAAGCCTTTTGAGTCGCTTCTTCATTTTTATTTTCCAAACAGCTACAAAATTGGTTCAAGTAGGATTTGCTGTCGAATAGCTTCAAACATGGGCCACGAACTGAAGTATTCGATAGCAAATCCTATTTGAACCAATTTTGTAGCTGTTTGGGAATTAAAGATAAAGAAGCAACTCAAAAGGCTTTTGCCAATTGGAGCAGATGGATGACGGTCATATTGCGAGATTGAAAGTCGCCTCAATTGCATACCTGATGCTTAGAATAGCTATCAAAAAATTGATCTGCGCATATGTATCTCTTTTCACACACACTGTAATATGAATTGCATTTTTTCCGTTGAGATTGGACTTGATTTATTCGTGGAGATTGAGGCTCGGCAAACCCTGAAGCCTTTCACAATCAGACATCCTTACAAGGGGAAAGTTCTCTCCTCAGTCCTTAGGCTTTCACAGATGATACCTGCGTTGGTGGGAAACATTTCCCAAGTTGTATTATTATTCTTATTAGTATTATTATCATTGCTACTACTATGGTTTATATTATATACTATTAATGATGAGTACAACTTTCTTAGCTCTCAAGCCTCCTATTTTTCCCACGTGAGGCATTTCTGTGCCGTCACATGTATTCAGAAATTGAAAGGTCCTGTCCTTCAGTGTGCACATTCGCTCTTTCTTTCCCCATCTGTTCGTATATCTCTAACCTAAATCACAATTCTTCCTCCATTTTCTAACCACAACCTTGACCAAATAACTTGAGGATACTCTTTTATTCACAAAATCCCATTCTCCTTAATTTGTTAACAACTTCAATGGTTCACATCTGATCTTACAATATAAAAGTTTCTTACTTAACCCTTGCTCTTTGTTCTGTCAATTGACATATCCTGAATAAAAACTCCAATTGATCCTCAGAAAACACCAAATCCTTCCATCGGATTAGTTGTCGTTGATATATAGTTCGCTGATTCGTAATACCGAAGTCTTCATGCAAATCGATTGGCTTAGAAAAACTTTGCGCAAATAACCTCTTTCCCTTCACCGGTTGAAAAAGCCTCATACTTGGGGCTTTGGTTTCTGACTTTTCACTGTTTCTACCAGCTTTGGTATGTCTTGTGTAATACCGAATTTTCATTTATCTGTTTTTTGATATTCTACGGTTTCAAACAGAATAATTAATTGGTCGTTTTTGTTGCCTGGATTCCCTGTGCGATTGATTGTGGACTTCGATATTTTGAAGATAGTTGAAGTACTTTTGATTGAAATAACTAAAAGTTTCCTAGGGTTATCTAATGTATCTTTAATATTGAACTTTAACATAATACGGATAAAGCCTTAAATATGCAATAAGGTTCACCATGTTATATAATTTGATTTCATGTTCACTGACATATTTTTATGGTGTTATTCAACTGAAATATTTTGCGGTTGGAAATTTTTATTAGTATAAAAGTAGTAGTTCAATTTGTATTACTTCACGCTTATTTTGCATTGTAACCTCACTTCTTATATATATAAAAAACATGGGTTGTAAGATAGCTAATGAAACCGTAGTTGGAATTGAGATATCATTCAAAGATAAATATAGCAATTTCATAGACCAGTACCGTCTTGCACCTACTACCTTCATTATTTCATAAAAATTAATATCGCTATGCATCGTTAATAGAATTTCACCCTTATTGTTATGCTAAATTTATAGTTGTTTACATTTGAGATTATTTAGAAATAGTATTTTTAACTTGGTTATACAATTGGATTTTTGTATATTATTGATAGGCATGTTACTCTACTATTGATTAGCTAATGTAATCAGTATATTTTAGAACGAAATTGATATTGATCACAATTTCTACAAAACTAAATTAAAGGGATCTAGAAGATTGTAATTGGAGATCTGTTTGCACTGTAAAAGAAAGAATTGGTAAACTTTGATACATTTTACTACCAAGGATGCTATAGTTGTCCTATGTACTATGAATTTTCAATCTATCATGAAAATGGTGCAACATACAATGAAAAAGATTACCATACATAGCAATTGACAATAGATGTGATGTGAATAGTGGATGAATCTTCATATAAATTAGCTTACATCTACCGTTGATAAATATCTACACGTTTAACTTTTAACTCCGGTGGAAGATCTATTTTAGTAGTCAGTAGAACAACATTAGATAAGGAACAAATTGATCATCAAACTCTTTTTCTCCATTGACTTCAGGTAAATTAACCTATTATACTTGCAAACTATGATTATATGATTTTGTAGAACTCTAGGTTGGGCATACTGACTCTTTCCCATCAAATGGTTGAAGATGATGTAACTTCGACTGTTGGTTTTTAGCTTAGCTTATATTCATGCACAATTTTTGGTTGATCGATATGCCAATGGTGCATCCAGTTTGGAGTCAAATTATAGTTAAAAAACTGATGCAGACAATTAGGTTTAGTAAATTGATGAAAATTCTGGTTATGTAAAACTGATGCGGACAGTTAGGTTAATACAAATATTCATCTAATTGATAAATTTTCTGCTTAAGTATAAACTGTTCTTGAGTTTGCTCAGTTTTCTTTTAGATATGATCACTGAATTAATTTAACCATCGATATCCTATGATTCACCATAGAGCTTTTACAAAAGGAGTATAATTATAAAGAAATTTATATCTATATATGGTCAGCACGGATATACCGATAGTTTTGTTAGTAATTTTCATTCTCCTGCTCTACTGAAAATAAAATCGGATTAAAAAACATATTGTTTACCTCCTCTACTAATCTGATACTATTATTTTGTACTCCTGAATTGGTAGCTGGGTTAAAACAATATATCAACACAAATTACTCTACAAACAAATACAATAAGCGGCGTTGTGTCTTTGCTCCCCTAATAACGAAATATCGTATGTCCAGATTTTCTTCTTTTCTTTTTGTATACATTCTTAGGTTATCCATTTGTTAGGTGTATGTTTTGGTGTCATTACCTTTTGGTTTGGAATAATAATGCAGAATATTATAAAGCAATAATGAAGCTTGAGAATGAAGTAAGTAGCTTATTGAGTAGAAAGATTTATAACAACGTACTTATTACCATGCTATAATGCAGGCAGTACATTAAGGTCTTACAGCTACTGAACTTCATATTATTCGATTTTTTTGTAAGGACTACTTAACCTTTACGCAATCATGAAAATTTTGATGGACCTTTTTGCAAGCTTACAATCACGTATATGTCAACATAACAAGACTTTTTTTTTTCCTTTTGAATATTCGATGCAAGTAGAGAAGAACACAACGAATTGGGAAGTATAATTTGTTCATTTCTAACAAATAACATGACATGTAAAATATTAATAAATAGGAAAACATACTTAAAGATTCAACGTACTTAAAAGCTATATCTTAGTGCTACAAGTAAACTTCTAATTCAAATTGGCTTCACAATCATCTGCACCTGCCATAGTCGTTGCTTCCTTCTTTCAATTCAAACGGGTTTCAGGTATTACATCCATTTTTATTGATATATTTTTCATGTATGCCATTTGATCATGGTTGATGAGTGGCTAATTTTTAAAATTTAACCGATGAATTTAATTTCTTCTCTAGCTCATCATGATTACTTAAATTTTCATGTGGCTTATTATCATGCAGGCATTTATTTGTCTGAGATTATGTTTAATTAGTATGCTTTCTTACAAAGATCTTCATGAGACTTTGTAGTGATTTTAACGTTTTACATTAAATTGTGACCAGAACATTTAATTTAGTAGAAAAATACATAGAAGTATTTTAAAAACACATAGAGGTATTTTAAAATCGTTTCAAGTTTTTTAGTTACCATATGTGGTGATTGTATACCGTTCGGAATAAAAAGGCATGGTATAAAGGTTATTGCATTATTTTGAACATTTTTCTACTGCAAAAGATCTTAGAAATTCAAAATAGCGTTCAATCATTATAACTACAGCATCTTAAATCTAAAGGTGAACTCTAACTTTGCAGATTTTTAGAGTACAAGATATTAGCTTTATAAATACAACAGAATAACAGTACAAATCTAATGCAACTCCAATGCTTCAATTATAATTTAATTCTATTTTTTGTACGTTATTCAAGTGCAGATGAATGAAAAAAACAGTGATATTTTTGAACATGGTCATTGATCGCAAAGCGGATATGATCCCAAGCATTACTTATGTATCAGATATTCATTTACAGTCATTGTTGGCTTTGGAAAAGATACAACTGTCTTTATTTTCCTAGCCTCATCCATTGGTGTGGCACAGGTTCATTACCAAGGAGAGTACATGGATAGAAATAAGCCCACTTCTGAATACATGATAGCTGCAGTAGAATAGTAAGCATTTTAAAAAGAGGGGATTTTACTTGCAAGGGAATGAAACCATATAGTTTCCAAAGATGTGCAGGTGATAGTAACTTTTAACATAGTTATGCGATTTTCCTTGAACATTGTCATCATTCACACTCTTCATTATTTTTGGTTTAGGTCATTGAATTTAAATCTTGCTATTGTTCAAAGTTCATTGTATATATCCATTAATTTTTTTGTTGATCCTATTTTTTTTGCAATAAATGTTGTTTTTGCCTTTTGAGTGCTCCTCTCATGTTTGTTGTGGTACAAATAAACCGTTTATTATGATTTTTTTTTAACGTTAGTATCTTCAACCAATGGGTTTTTAGTATTTATTTTTTATATTTTATATTTTGTGACAGTACAAAAACCATGAAAGTAAAATAAATATCAATACAGTAGCCTGCAAAAGTGACAATATTGTTTCTGTATCACATGATGCTTACAAATACGAGTTTATGAATACCTAAAGTTTAAACCTTTCCTATGTTTGTCTATGTTTAATAAATTTTACAGTGGTTCACCATATTCTTCATTTTTTTTCTGCTTCTTTTGGCCCAAACAAATAATATATCATTGTTTAAAATTTAAATAATTTGAAATTTTAAAAGCACCAATCAATCCTAGCTTACCTGTTTTTGAGTGGCTGATGCTACCGGCTAGATATATGAACTGAAAGAATGAATTCTCAGTTATTTATCCTCCATGATAATCAAAACATAGAAAGTTTATCACCACCAATCCATAAATGTATTATTTTATATTCTTTCTTACGAGCAGCATTTCCTCTCTATCTCATCATTCAGTCTTAAAGGATGCATAGTATTCCATTTGATACAAAATTTATTATTGGCTCATGTATCAAATTATATGTACCAAGAAGCAAGAATGATGAGATATATATGATTTCCTAACAAATTTCCCTTTAGTCTTTACAAAATTTCTTGATAGTTCGTTTCTTATTCCCCAACAGATAACCAAGAAGCGAATTTATTGATATTTCAAGAGCACTAGAAACTTGCCTCAAGAACCCTGCTTCATGCTTTTTTAAGTTTCATTCTATGCATATACCATGCAAAAAATAAATCAATAAATAAATAAATAATGAAAATATGTATATTTCCTTCCTCCCTGCACAAATCATAGTCTATATCACACTTCGTTAAATTTAGTAAGTTATTGCTAATAGGATGGCAAAGGATGGAAGACTCAAAAGTATCTCCTATTTGAGTTATTTTACATTTTCGGTCTCCTTCCAGGTAGACTCGAAAGGCTTAAACTGTCTTTCCGCATAACAACATTTTTCATTTGTTCTCTTACATAGGTATGATGGTACATGCAAACTTGCAGTGCCAGATATAAGATGTTGGAAGTATAGGCCCTCTTAACTAGGAGATACTATTATGTGTTTTCTGCATCAACCTTTTTGGAAATTCTATAATTCAATCCTTATGAGATCAAATTGAACATTCATTACTCTCATAAGTCTCATATATCTTGCAATTCATGAATCTCATGGTATTTTTGTATTGGGAATCATCTTTCAACAAAAAGGTTAGATATCCTACTTTCATGTCTATGTATTGGAATTTTCATTGTCCATGTACTTTGTAATGTTAGCACTTCACCATTCGGAAGAACTTCATTCTTAATGCTTTCCTTTTTTTGCGCATCATTTTTACGGGCTCTTTTCTTTATGGGAAATTGGAAATGAGGTCGTTTTGAAGCATATACATGGAACATATTTCAAGTATGCTTTTTGATGTTACATGCCTCTTTCGTTGTGAGGGTATGATACTTTTAAATCTTTATAATCTAGTCCATGTATCTAAACATAATGTTAGATCAGCCTTTCATCATTGCATTTATTACATAATTTAAAATGATGTCAAATAGAGTACATGATCTGCTGCTGATAAGAAATAAAATTTATTATAATATGACTTAAAAGCTTTGCAAACATCATGATTTGACACTGAAATCTTGATAAGTGATGAACAACCCTTATATAACTTAATCATTTAGTTTCTTAAGCTCATCCTGAATGTTGGTGATAAAAATCAGTTTAAATAGGTGAAAAAATGACTTTACAATCTTATAATTATCATGTTTATATTATTCCTTCACTTTATGAATCTTATAGATTTTTATAAAAGTCGGGTCGGACTGTGTATTCAATCATGGTATGTTGAGGAGGTTGGTGAAGTTGGAGAGTGCATGCACCTGCACAGATTCAGTGCAAAAAACACAGGAATGATCAGTGGGAAACGAAGGCATGATACTACTTTGAATTCGGTTAGTTGAATTGAAGCTCTTGGTAAAACCTGTTTTATTATTTGTGCAGTATTATATATTTTGTGTTTTCAACAGTAATCCTTTTAGCATTACATTAAGAAAGTACAAAAAAGGTGGAACTCGGTGCATGAGGCTTTTGCACGATAGCGGGCTTTGAAGAGGTCGATAGTGTACGCAGTCTTTCCCTCGCATTGCACGTCAAGTGAAGAATTAAAGAAAGAAATGTTTAATAAACCAGCGATTCCTCATTTAAACTGTACTATTGGACTTATCTTGTGGCATACGAATTTATGATGTATTATTTTGATTCTCATACTGCAAATTGTGCTAATATGTATCATGTTAATAAATTTAACTTAAATGACATTTAAATGATATGTTTGGATAATGTTAGGTCTAACAATTGGTTCCTCATAATTTTTAGTTTTACTAGATTCAAATCAATTAATTCTTTGCTAGAAATGATAAACCACATTTAATAAAATGTTATACATGCTTAACATTTGATTAATTGAGATAGCGTGGTGTACCCAGTAGCTCACTTGTATTTATTCATTTATCGTTAAACATATGTGCACCTCTTTAGTTTAAACTGATGGATTTTGTTTTATGCCAATCAAAGAGAAAATGAAAACCAAATGATAACCACATCAATCAAAGAGATGCATTATTTTTCAATAGTTTTCTCTGCTGTTTTTTGTTATCACCAAGAAGTGTTCGACAGTATTTCCTCATGTCTTTTTATTACCTGGAGTTATTTTATAATAGGGAGTCTACTATTTCTATTAATAAAAATATATTCACCATTCGTTTACAGGGTCCTCATATTTTAACTGTAGACAAACAACCTTGATGCAAAACAGCCTTATTTTAATCTGTTACATATTGTACGATGATAGAAACTGCTTCCAATTATGTATCCACATTTGAAATCAATGCTAATCTTTCAGTTTTCATGTAAGCAATGCTCAGAATTGTATGGCATATTGTTATTGATTTTGGAGTCGGTATTGGATTCCGTTTCTATTAGAGAAGTACCAATATATTGGTAAAGATGCTTGATGATACAGTGCAAGATAATTGACTATTATTGTATTTTGGGTAGTTGTGAAAATTATTAGGAGGTAACTCTGCAGTCTCCACCGTATATAGATGATGGCAGGGAGTATAAATGTACAACGTCCTTGGGAAATGCATAATCTTTATGTTACATGCACAACTTGATATTTGCAACCGTTGTCCACTACGATAGATTAACTTCAAATTCAACTAATGAAATAACATTATTCATTTGATGAAGTGATTCTATGTTTCCACTGTTTGCCACATTTGGATTTTAAGTTGCACATAGGGATGACAATGGGATGGGTTGGGACGGGTTTTTTATGCCTCAAACCCGTCTCAGTTTTTTAAATCCTGTCACAGACCCGTCCCGTAGACCCGGTGTGGATCTGAACTTTCGTCCTGTACCCGAAACCTATACGGGTCATGGACCATGACTCATGGTAGACTCATCCTGCCCCAAGACCTGATGAAACATTACATATTCATTCAAAATTATGTATTAATGTACATTTTTTGTAAGAGTGATTGTCACTAAATGATAAAATAAATATAAATATCAACGTTTACAATGTTAAGTAAGGTATTAAAATAAAGTGTATGATAACGGTTCAAGAAAAACATGCATACGTTATTATATAATTAGGGCTGTCAATGGATACTCGAAAAATCCGAAATCCATTCGCATCCGTATCCGAAAAGTGGATAAATATTCGATATCCAAAAAAGGGATGCGGATGCGGATACGAAGACATTCGCATTTGAAAATTATCTGCCAGTTTTTGCTAAGATTATAGTTTAAATTATGTGTATTTTAATACAATGAAAGATGTTTATTTATTGTTTTATCATGTTAGTAGTTTATATTATATGCACTTGACACATATTAATTGGTCAAAACTATTTATTATCATCATATTTGTTTATTTTTAACACTTCTATAATCAATAGTATTGAAACAAAATTATGTTAAACTAAAACTTTCTATTAACGTCAATTTATTATCGGTTGTTAGCAGATATGATAATTATCCGATATCCGTCCGTATCCGCGGATGTGGATATCCGAAAATAATTTAGGATGCAGATGCGGATATGACACTATCCGCATCCGAAAATACCCGTTGACAAGCCTATCTTACACTAATTTCTACATGTGTTACCGTAAATTGTATGCACTCTTACTCCAAAGACAAAAAGATAGAATTATTAAAAGTTGAGTTATAACAATAAAATATTATTAAATTTGACAATTCATTAAAAGTTCATGAATTGAGTTTATAAAATTATTTGACATTTCGATTATAAATCAATTTAACTTCACAAATAGATAGAACAAAAATGAATAAGTCCAATCGATTAATTTTTTTCTAACCAAATACCACTTGCCCATACGTTAATATAGTAAATAAGTGGAAATTAGAGACACATCCTTCAATTTTAAACTTATTTGTTTACATCATTTCCTTTAGAAACTATTTTCTCCATTCAGTTTGAATTTATTTCTTTTTACTTCTTCCGTTTTCAAGTTAAAAGGTGGCCTCTACGACGTGTATTGCGGTGCTTATGAGTTATAGACATATACCCTAAGAGTCATAGGTTAAGGTTCGTAATATTATCCAAATATCCTCTTAAATTTTACTTTTTTTAATGAAAATAGGGATGTAATTTATAAAAGAAAATTAAGAGGGAGCTAAGATTAATTTTTTATAATCATAATGATTTTATGTTAAAATTTCTCATAATATAGCCCTAAACAAATGTAAAATAATTATACTCATTAAACCAGAAAAGCATGTGATCACCCATTTTCTGGGACGTCCTATGTTAACTCTAATCTTTTTAATGTGCTATTATAAAATTTGAATGATGGCCAAAGACAATTTTTTTATAAAGGTTTTACTATAATGACATTCAAAATTTATTTGTATAAAAGACCTCTTCTTATGATACGTGGCCGTCTTTACACAAAAGATGGATTTCACTTTGGATACACACTGTCAGATCAAGCCGAAAAAATATTTACATAAAACAATTATTCTGGCCAAACAAAATTACTTCAAATCCTAAATGAAAAATTATATTTACATGACTAGTAATTACATAACATTGTGTAATTTATAAAGGCTAATTCTATTCAAACATCGAAATTACTTAACATACATCTATATTTTCAAAATTAATTTTAGGACTAATTTGTCCTTCTTCATTACAATCTTAATAATTTTTTTTATAACCAATTAAATTAAAGCCGTAAGTTATATAAAAACAAAGGAGATATTAATAGTATTAATTATGAATTTCACAATAAGCTTGAAATAGAATAGAATAAAAGAAATAATAATTTATTATCTTTTCTTTTCCTTTTGTTTTTTTAACCTTTTAAATCAACAAAATTGAGATAATTATTTTTAAAATAGATATTAATAGTTCTCCAACTTAAGGAATTATATGAATTAAAAGACATGAAAATCTATGTAAGCATATAGAGTTGAATTTGTTATTGTTGGATTCTGGTTTGAAAACTTTATTTTAAAATAGAAAAAATGAAGAACAAGATGAGGAATGTAAATTTTTTATTGAAAGGTATGGGTAGTGCCGTAATATTTATGGTGTAGGTAAAGTTAAAATTGGTGTATAATGATAATAGTTTTGATGGGCAAAATATTTCTTGGAGTTTGAATAGAATTTACCTTTTATAAAATTATATTTCTATAGTTTACTCACTTAAAATTAATTATCCCAAAATTGCAATATTAGGCCATTTTTTATAACACCATTTGTTAGCCTAAATAATACGAATTCATTTCCATCGTAATAAATTAACTCTTTTATTTATCATTATTTAACTTTATAAAATCATTAAACCACTTTTAATTCTTTTTAAAAATCATTTCGTATTTAAAAAATTATCAAAATTCCTTTCAAATAATTGCAACTATTATTTTATTAATAATTCCTTGCCTCTTAAATATTTAGTACAAAACTATTCATTTAATAACTATTTTTATGAATCAATTTCTTTTAATATAATTAAATTCTACAAACTAATTTACTTTTTCCTCAAATCTCAATGATAAATATTTTATCATTAAAATCTCCTATTTTACATAAACATTTCATCATTCAGATTCCAAACTGTCTACATTTCATTATTTAAAACCCAATTAATCATTTAAATCTTTATTATTAGCATATAGTTAATTCTTCTCAACATCGGGTTGTTACACGGTTGCAACCTCGAATCTGTCCACTAGGATAGATATGCTCGTTTAATAGTCTCACCTCATATCAATCACAATATTAACATTTATTAATATTGGCCTCACTAATTACATTACTCCTTAAATGTTAGTTTACATCCAGATATCTTACGAGGTTTTAATACCCATCTCATAAAGCATATCACAAGGGCATCATCATCGCATCGTTTAGCATATAAATAAACGCTTATGGGATAAGCAACATTTTATCACTTAACATCAAATCATAGCTTGCACAACATAGTAAGGCTATAAAATCATATATAATCATATTTATTTTATAGCATACATCATAAGAATTAATATATTCAAATATCATCATGCATGTATCATCATAACACTAGGGGGTAAGTTACTATACGATCGCAACACCGCGAAACAACACTCCCAAAATTTCGAGGGTGCGCCAATCGATAACAAGTAATGAGTAGTTTACGAAGAAGTGTGTTCGCTCGAGGTAGCTAACCCCATTTGGCCTGGCACGGCTCATGTTTTAGTCATTTCCAATTTGACACAAGTGTCAAGGCTATCCATTATCGTTCTCTTTCTTCAGTCATCACGTTCATCATTCCAACCACTTCATTTTGGATCACACTCCGCGTATAGTTATTAAAGTGGTTTTCGGTTTAGACAGTGAGTATGTCCCTAACCGATTCCGGTCTCTTTAATAACCTTCGAAATCATTTCACCAATTGGTCGTTTAATATATTTCAAAAGCAAATCAAATTCAATTTCAATTAAATTTGTAAATCAACATTTCATTTGTCTTTCTAAACAATTTCCATAATTTACGTTTCAAACTTCCAAATTACCATTTCAAAATCTTATAATTCAAATTAAATATTTGATTTAAGACAACTCATGTATTCATTTAAATTCGTATATAAGTTTCATTCCGAAAACATTTAAATTAATTTAATTTAACATTCAAATAAATTTAAATTCATTGATCGATTTCATTTAATATTCGTTAAGTAAATTTGTCATTCAAAACAATTTCTATTTAATTTCCAATTCATTAAATAAATTACTTAAGTTCAACTTCATTATATCAAAACTTACAAATTTGAATTAAATTAAATTCATCAAATCAATTCTTTAAATTACAAGTCTTACATTGATTCAATAAATCCCATTTTATTTCTTGTTAAGAAATTCAATTTCACTTATTCATTTACTTAGAAATTTTAAAAACTCAATTAATAAAGAAATCAAATTTCACTTATTCAAGAAGTTCAATTTCACTAATTAAAGAATTCAATTTTATTTAATTATTAAATAATTTCAAAACTTAATTATTTACAATTTCAAAACTCAATTATTAATTAAATTTAAAACAACGTTCTTTCATCAACTACTATGTTAATATTCTGATTTAGATTATTAAATATTAACATTTCCTTTATTAAAATTCCAAATTCCAACTTTATTTCAGAAACTTATCATTTATTCAAATAAAATCTTTATTTTATTTTTAAATCAAATCATTGACCAATCGGGTTTTATTTAATTCTCTATCCTAAGTCAAAGTTTATTTGGGTATTTATCATTTCAACCCGATTCCATTTCAATTCAAAAATCAAAGCATAACAAAGGGAACTTGCAGTGTGAAACTGGGATGGTGTCAAAGTAAATAAACAAGCAATAACAACAATCAATAACAATCCAATAATTAATTCAAATAATCCCGAAATAATCGTATTAATTTACATTGTTGTTTGTGCAAATTAATATAATTATTTCTAAAATCTACACTATCATTTCATGTAGATTAAAGATTATTGCACTAATATTCTATGCGGTTCTTCACTTGGTATCTATTATTCAATTCATACTACATCAATTTATACAACATACATTCAAATGGTTCAAGGTGTAATTAACCGTATTACTACGTGTCAAGTAATTAAACATTTAAAGGGGTCATATTATGCAAATGTCATCAAATCAAATTTATCACATATATCAAATCTAACTATCCTACGTCAATTTCAATTTCAAATTATTTATCACTTACAACATTAAAAACTTAACGTCCAATGTCAACATCAAACAATCAATCATTTATCAATCAAATTAGATTATCATTGTGTAAATAATAGATAATGGTGTCAGATGCCACAGGTGAACTTGATACAGGTAATAACATATATATAACATTGTAAATAACTAACAGTCGCATATTTCAATTATCGTTTCAATTGAAATCAAATTTAATAAATAAAAGAACATTAATCGTGAGTGATTGCTCACCTTTCGAGGTTAGAGCGATAGACAATGAAGTGGAGGTACGAAATCCAGGCGCAAATTCCAAAGTAAAGCTAGATTGACACGAATCAATGAGCAGAGCTGATAAATAAAAATGGACGAAATCAATCAGAACGGGGTCGATGAAGATAATTGATACAGGTGAACTTATATATAGCTATAAATAACTATATATAAAAATCATATACAACCTATAATTTTCAAGTAACTTCCAAAATTTATATATATACACACACCATATGGCTTGAAACTACTATATATAAAATTATATACATGTGTTAAAATGTACCTTTATCTATATACATTAACATATAAACCAGCCTGAAACTTATATACAAATATATATATAACAACAGACTAAACGTAAAATATAACTATTTAATTTACATACTACTAATACTTACAAACATATACTTACAAATATAGCAGGCAGCAGACATGTGTCATATGCTACTAAGCGTACTATTTAATTTACATAACTGATACTAGTATATCAGTTAGCTGTCAAACATATAACCTATACACCATTAAACAATGAAAATATGATACCTTCACAACTCAGCAAATCATTGTAGAAACATATAGCTTATAGGTATATAGTAATATATAAACCAATCCAATTTTTTTTATATAATATAATATATATAAAACAATCAAAACAAACTTCACTTTAAATATACACACTTTTATACGCACAGTACTTTTATAATATAAATAGCCTACATATATACGGTAGCAGATACAGTAAATACAATTTACTTTATATTTATAATCCATATGTACCCATACAACAATATAAAATATCCCAGCACTATATACATCTGATAATATGCTATACCAACACGTTTAATAGCCAAAATAATATATAACTAACAAATATATTTATATACTAACCTGCTAGTTGAAAAATATACACACACGCACGGAGGAAGAAAAAGGCGAGAGCCGGGCAGATGAAGGGCACGTTGGCGAGTAAAGTAGCTACCGTCTCAGGCGACGGCCATGGCCAGGGATAGTGGAGTAGGGCGGTGGAGAGGTGAGGCAGTGGAGCTTCATTCTTTGATCTTGGCTGATGGGGTACGACAGGGGTGGTGAGTGGAGGTTGATGGGAGAACGGTTGCTATTGGTTTCGGCTGTGGTGGTCGATGGGTTTGTTCCGCAGCTCGGTGATGGGACAGGCGGCCAGGAAGAAGAGAGGGAATGAAGGCGGGTCTGGTGCTCGGCGGGTTGGGTGAGGGCGAGCTCGTCTAGTGGAACGAGGTGGTGCGGTTGCATCGGGGAAGGGAGGGCCGAGAAGGAAAAAGCGGAGGGGAGGTTCGTCTGCCGCTGTGGGTCCGCCGGCGAGGATGATGAAGGCCGATGGTGGCTTGTGGTCGCGGCTGCCACGTTGCTGCGAGGGGGACGAGGTCAGGTGAGTGGTGGAGGCACTGGTTGTGTTGCGTGTGAAACGGTTGTGGAGGGGACATGCAGTGGTGGTGTGGAGGCGGGCATTGGAGAGAAGAAGAGAGAAAAAAACTCGGTTCTGGAGGAAGAAGTAAAATGAAAAAGTGACAGAGCAAATTTAAAAGGAAAGGAAGAAGAACGTGCATGCTATAATTACTTTCTTTGCAGAGTGTGAAAAAAATATTTTTTTTTGAACGGATGGCATAGTAAAGGCAAGCATCTGAATTCAAGAAAACAAAATAAATGCTTAAGACTATTGAAATTTTCAACGGTGGAAATTGAATAGCCACAAGAAACCAAAAACACACGAAACCGGTATCGATACAATAACCATTTATGTGGATTCTGCTGTGAACCGGACTTCAAAACTGTGATAACCCTGATTTTTGTGAGTAATTTCATAATTCAATTTAGTTTGTATTTGTTTGAAATTGCATTGAAAAATACATATAGGAAATTGATTTGCTGATACCAAGTATAAAACATGCACATGTGCACAAGGCAGTGCACAAACATGTACACAGTTTTCTGTGTGATAAAATAAGCAACAATCAATAGAAATAATAGGATATATGAATTACAAGTATATATGCATGTACACAGTTTTGCTCTCAGAAAAAAAAATAATAAAAAGAAAAAAAAAAAAATTGGGTTGAACCGACCAGCATAGCACTCGAACTTGTGACCTCTCATGTATAAGTTAGGCGCGTTTCCATTACGCCTAGATGTTGCTTGTGTTCACTTAGGATCCACTTTATTATAGCCTGAGTTTGAACACACCTGCACAGAAACATGCACACACACACATGCACAAGTAAAAGCAAAGTTACCCAGTAAGAATGTCAGAAGAATTTATGTAAAATAAGTAGACCTGAGTCATAGAATCAATAGTAATGCATTAATCTAAAAATTGGGAAAACCTAGTTTTGAAAAAGAAACACTAATGCTATGTAGAGAGTATTTCTTTAAGCAATACTCAACAGGTTTCTACCTTCAAAATTTTTATACTCTGATTTAGGTAGAAGATGACTTATATATCTTTATATATATAAGTTTAAGATAAAATGATTAAAACCAATATTTATTGGCAGAAAGGTCCTGGATAGAAGAAAAATTGAATTAAATATTTTTCTTGATTAAATGGCCACTGAATGTTAAAAAAAAAAATTCTAGTGGGTCATTTCATTTGGTATCAGAGCTATGTTGTTAAATAACATAGCAAAAATTTTGTATGAATTTGTTTGCATTGGATGTATAGAAGTATTTACTGCTTTGGATGTTTTGTTTTTATATATATTTACACTATTGATATCTATTATGACAGAATAAGTTATAAATTAAAATGAATTAATCTATAGAGCATTAGGCAAGACAGACTAATCTAAGTGTTATATCCATAGAGCTATGGTAGGACCCAGACATCAAAATGTAGGAACAAGTGAACCACCCATGGTGAATGTGCAAGAATTCATGAGGGCCATAAGAGATGGAGTAGGCAACAGGCAGGAAAATCCACATGAGGAACTTTCCAAACTACTCAAGACTTTTACTAATCTTGGAGGCAAAACCTTTGATGGCACAGAAGGAGTTATGGGGGTTCAAAATTGGCTTAGAATTCTGGAAAGAATCTTTGCAGACATGCAAGTTGAAGACCAAAGGAAGAGGCAAATTGCATCCAGGAAATTGAGAGGAGCAGCTTTGGATTGGTGGGAAGTTATCATAGCTGGAAGACCTGAAGGAGAAGTGACATGGGATCAGTTTAAAGCAATGTTGGAAGGCAGATTTATCCCTGCATCAGCTAAGGAATCTTTACTGGAGGAATTCATCAAATTGAGGCAAGGGACTATGAGTGTCACTGAGTACACTCAGAAATTTGAATCATTGGCAAAGTATGGTGCAGTGCTCATTACTACTGAGGAAGCTAAGAATGGCAGATATATCCAAGGGTTGAACTCTAGCCTTAGTAGAGCCATGCTACCATATAAGGATAAAACTTTTGATCAAGTTTTGGATTTGACTCTGAGCATTGAACAACATGATAAAGCTAGAGAGAATTTCAGGGCATTCAAAAATAATCAGAACAAGAAGGGAAAGGGTAAATTTCACCCTTATGATAAAAAGAAAACAGATATAACTTCCACCAAGAAACCAGAAGAAGCTAGAACTGCTGAAGTTAAGAAGAGGATCACTTGTTACAACTGTGGACAAGAAGGGCACATGAAAAATAGGTGCACCAATCCTAGACCAGCATCCTTCAATTGTCACCATTGTGGGAAGGAAGGTCACATAAAAAGGAACTGCCCAGATTTTAAGCAAGGAAAATTAGGGGCTTTGGAAGGGAAAGGCAAGGCAGCTGAGGGATCAAATGTTGAAAGGCATGGTCAAGTTGAAGGTACTTTGCTTATCCATTCAATACCTTTAACAGTAGTATATGATACTAGGGCTACACACTCATTGATCTCTCATGATATTGCACAACAATTAAAATTGAATTGTATGATTGTTGATAAACCACTGCTAATTAGAAGCCCTATAGGTAGTTCATGTGTTATGGGTATGATGTGCATGCAACTGGGATTAAATATAGGGGGACATGTGTTTGAGTCAAACCTATATGTGTTGCAATATCCAGACATAGGAATTATTTTAGGAGTTGATTGGTTGAGTAGATATAAGGCTATCATAAATATGGAGACATCCACTATATCATTGAAGGTTTCTGATGGACAAAGAATAACTGTTCTATGTGAGGCAAACAAAAACAGAAGTATAGCCAACCTTTCTGCATTGTCAAATGAAAAACCCATGCCTGCATTAGAAGAGATCCCCATAGTTAATCAATATGATGATGTGTTTGGGGAAGTAAGAGGAGTTCCTAATCATAGGCCAGTTGAATTTTCAATTAGAATAATTCCAGGAGCTAGCCCAGTGGTTAAAAGACCAACCAGAATGGGGCCTAAGGAATTGATAGAGTTGAAAAAGCAATTAGTTGAACTAGAAGAAAAAGGTTTTATTAGACCCAGTAGCTCATCATGGGGAGCACCAGTAGTCTTTGTCAAGAAGCATGATGGATCTCTGAGATTATGTATTGATTATAGGGAATTAAATAAGGTCACAGTTAAAAATAAATACCCCTTACCAAGAATTGATGATCTCTTTGATCAATTGAGTGGTGCAAAAATATTTTCTAGACTTGATTTAGCTTCAGGCTTTCATCAGATGAAAGTAGAAGAGGAAAGCATTAAGTATACAGCTTTTAACACCAGATATGGACTTTATGAATTTTTGGTGATGCCATTTGGCTTAACAAATGCTCCTTCCTATTTTGTTGATTTGATGAATAGGATTTTTAGAGAATACTTGGATAAGTTTGTATTAATATTTATTGATGATATATTAATTTATTCTAAGTCAGTTAGGGAGCATGAAAACCATTTGCATTTGGTATTTGAGAAATTGAGACAGGAAGACTTGAAAGCAAAGTTTTCAAAATGCACTTTTTGGCAGAATGAAGTGAACTTTCTAGGCCATATTATATCAGAAAAAGGAATAGCTGTGGACTCCAATAAAGTCATTGCAGTGCAAGCTTGGAAAAGGCCTACTAATGTCACTGAAGTCAGATCATTCATGGGAATGGCTGGTTACTATAGAAGATTTATAAAAGATTTTGCAAAAATCTCAATTCCATTAACCAGATTGACTAGGAAGAATCAAGTGTTCAATTGGACTGAGGAATGTGAAAATGCCTTTGGGAAATTAAAAGAGGCACTGGTACAAGCTCCAATTCTTAAAGTACCTGAGGGAAATGAAAACTTGGTGGTATATACTGATGCAAGTGGACAAGGGCTTGGAGCAGTATTGATGCAACAACATCAGGTAATAGCTTATGCTTCTAGGCAGTTGAAATCAAGTGAAGTAAGGTATGCTACTCATGACCTTGAATTGGCTGCTATAGTGTATGCCCTTAAACTATGGAGACACTATTTGTTAGGAGCAAGATTCGAAGTATATACAGACCATAAATCCCTCAAATATTTGTTTTCACAAAAAGAATTAAACATGAGGCAGCAAAGATGGATTGAACTCTTAGCCTCATATGATTTTGAAATATTATACACACCAGGTAAGGCTAATAAGGTAGCAGATGCCCTAAGTAGACAACATGCTAAAGTGGCTAGATTAATGATAGAAGAGTTTAACACTTTATCATTATTAATTGATTCAGAGATAAAAAGTGATAACCTAGAAAACATGAGCCTATGCAGTGGGAAGGTAGAGGTGGGAAAATTAAGTTTTATCACTCTGGGATCAGAATTGAAAAATAAAGTTGCAATGCTACAAAACCAAGATCTATTTTTATTTGGAAAGAAGACACAAATATTAAATGGTGAGACAGTAGAAGGTTTTCAGTTGGATGAGCAAGGCCATCTGAAGAAAGGAGAAAGAATATGTGTTCCAGCAATGGATGAGTTGAAGCAAGAAATTTTGGATGCTTACCACAAAAGTAAATATACTATACACCCAGGAAGCACAAGAATGTATCACAACCTCAAGAGAGATTATTGGTGGAGTGGTATGAAGAGTGCAGTGGCAACCTATGTGTCAAGATGTATGGTTTGCCAGCAGGTGAAGGCTGAGTATCAAAAACCCTCAGGAATGCTTCAACCTTTACAAATACCACAGTGGAAATGGGAAGACATATCAATGGATTTTATTGATGGTTTGCCTAGAACTAGGAAGGAAAATGATAGCATTTGGGTAGTAGTTGATAGGTTAACTAAGTCAGCCCACTTTATACCAGTGAAATCAGAAAGAAATGCTAATACCCTAGCCCAGTTGTTTATTAAAGAAGTAGTCAGACTGCATGGTATACCAAAGACTATAGTAAGTGATAGAGATACCATCTTCACTTCAAGATTTTGGCAGAGCTTTCACAAGGAAATGGGGACTGATTTATGCTTGAGTACAGCATACCATCCTCAATCTGATGGCCAAACAGAAATTGCGAACAAATTGCTTGAAGACATGTTGAGAGCATGTGTATTGGATTGGGGAGGAAGCTGGGAAGATTACATATATCTAGCTGAATTTGCATACAATAACACCCATCACAGTAGTATAGGCATGGCCCCCTTTGAAGCTCTCTATGGAAGGCCATGTTTATCACCTTCAAGTTGGCATGAGTCTGGAGAAAAAGTGGTCTTAGGACCAGAAAATGTGAAGGAGACTTCTGAAAAGGTAGCCTTGATCAGAAAAAGGATTGCTTCTGCCCAAGATAGGCAAAAGAAATATGCAGATCAAAGGAGGAAAGCAGTACAATATGATGTTGGGGATTATGTGTTTATCAAGATATCACCCATGAAAAAGGTTCTAAGGTTTGGGAAGCAAGGAAAGTTGATTCCTAGATATATAGGACCATATAAAATTCTAGAAAGAATAGGGACAGTAGCCTATAAATTAGAATTGCCAGAAGAAATGAGAGCAATGCATGATGTCTTTCATGTGTCTCAACTAAGGAGATGGGTTCATGATAAGGAAGCAATATTAGAATCCTCTAAAGATGTGCAGATTGATCCTAGGATGATCTATGAAAAGGAACCAGTGGGCATAGTTTCTAGAGAAACTAAGAAATTGAGAAACAAAGAAATTAAACTAGTAAAAGTACAATGGAGTCTAGACCCAAATGATTGCACGTGGGAAGTGGAGGATAAAATCAGAAATGATTATCCTCAGCTGTTTGATTGAAGAAAAGGTAAATCTATATATATATGTACATACTAATGAATGTGTTGGTTGAATATGCATTGTGATTTTTATCTTGTGTTGATATGCATAGTGCTTAATAGGTGATTGGTTTGAAAATGGTTTTGAAATCAGAAAAAAAAAAATTTCACTTTTCTGAAGAAATGATACTTAAGTTAAGTATAAAAGAATTGTGGGACACAATTCCTAAAAGGAGGGGTATATGTGATAACCCTGATTTTTGTGAGTAATTTCATGATTCAGTTTAGTTTGTATTTGTTTGAAATTGCATTGAAAAATACATATAGGAAATTGATTTGCTGATACCAAGTATAAAACATGCACATGTGCACAAGGCAGTGCACAAACATGTACACAGTTTTCTGTGTGATAAAATAAGCAACAATCAATAGAAATAATAGGATATATGAATTACAAGTATATATGCATGTAGGCAGAAATCATCAAGCCTTGAAGAAAAAAAAAGAGACTTAGGCCAGGGTAGGCATACATGTATTATACATGTGCACAAAAATAATGCTGGCAGAAATAAAAAGAAAAATTAACATTTGCATGAAAATGGTATGAGCTATTGGACAAGTACTTTATCCATTTTTAGCAATTCCTTTTTACTTTAGAAAAGAAAAGAAAAAGAAAAGAGAAGAAATCATGCAAATAACATGACCGGGGCAATGAGGTATATTTTCTGGAAAATATACCATGACTATTTACCCATTTTCTCTAAAATGTTAGAATAAGAGGCAGATCATAGTTGGTAGGGTAAAATTGGCATTTGGTAATTTCCTAAAACCCTAGTAGCAGCCAGAGTTCATATAAGAAGACCTGGTGTGGTAAGGTTTTATGTTTGCTCTACCTCTTAAAAAGAAAAATATACAAGGTATAAACCAGAGAAAATAGGAGAAGACAGAAGACTAAAAAGGGGTTCATAAGGCATAGGAAGAAGAAGGATTAATGTGAGTAATCTCACTGAAAACTTTGGCATTAAGACCTGAATATTGAGGCAGCCGGTTTGAACTAATTTTCTTTTACAAGTTATGTTTTATGATTGGATGACTTTGGCTTGTGAATGATTTGTTTAAGGGTAAAATCTCTATCTGATTTACCCAGGAAAAATAAGAGTCATGTATGTATGAACTAAAATGTTTGTCTGAGATATGGGTTAACTTTGAGATTGGGTGTTTTCTTTGATAAGTTTTCTTTTTAAGTTGTTGTAAAATCCCCGGATTCAAGTAGTGGGTATATGGTCTAAAGGCAGAAAGAAATATGGGCTGTGACATTGTGTTGTTGCTTATGCCTCATATAAATTAAAACAAAAAAAAATGTAGAAGTGCAATGTTGTACATGTGCTGAGCTTCTATGTTTTATGAAATACCCAAATCAAATATACTTGTGGTTTAGCCAGATCATGAATCTGATTGAACCAGAGGTAGGGAAGAATATATATATATATATCTGGAAAATTACTCAGGACCATATGCTTACATCTTGATCCAGTGAAACCCATAGGCAAAATAATGTGCTAAAAAGTCACCTCACTCTTTTGTGATGAAATGGTTGCTTCTGAGAATTTAATTTACCAAACTCTGGATGAATATATGTTGCTTGTGTAACGACCACGACTTTCTCTCCAACAACATGCCCAAACGTGCTAATTATTTATTAACAAACTTAATTAATGACATTTAATTAAGTAAGTTAATTACTAAGATCAAATAATTTTAATAATGATGTTTATCTTAAGATTAATTAAGATTTTTAAACGAGTTGAAATTAATTAATTTAATTAAGGAATTAAGATTAATTAATTTATTTAATAAGGATTGATTAAATGATTAAGAGTTAATTAAAAAGTAATTAAGAAGTACTTAATAAAGTTTTATTAAGTAATAATTAAGTTTTCTTAATTAATAATTAAGAAATTATTTATCTATAATTAAAGTTAAATAAGAATTTATTTAACTGTTATTAAGGGTTAATTAGTTATCATTTAAAGATTGATTAATAGGTAATTATGGATTAATTAATTTATAATTAAGGTTAATTAATAAATAAGTTTTATTAATTGATGATTAAGAAGTAATTAATTAGTTAATTAAGTTTAATTAATTAATTATAAAAGTAATTAAGGATTGATTACTTTGTATTAAAAGATATTGATTAATAATTAAGGTTTATTAATTAATAATTAAAGAATAATTAATTCAAGGATTAATTAATTTGTTTAAAGGGTAATTAAGGATGAGTTACTCAGTTATGATTTTAGAAATGAATGTGATTTATTTAAGTTAATTAATTTGTTAATTAATTAAGGATAGTCACTTGGTAATTTATTAAGTATAATTACTTAATAAGATTGGTTAAGTATAATTACTTAGTGTAAGTAATTAATAAATGAATTACTATATGTAATTGGTGAATTTAATCAAAAAGGATTTATAAAAGAAATTAAAGTAATTAAGAATAGTTAATTACTGTTAATGATTATTTAAGGTTGATTAATGGAAGTAATTAATTAATGCATGATTAATTAATGTAATTAATTAAGGAATAATGTAATTAATTATAGTTAATTAATTAATTAATGTAATTAATTAAGGATCATTAATTATTATAATTAAGGAGAGTAATTAAAGGTTAATTACTATAAATGATTAAGGATAATTAATTTGTGAAATTAATTAAGGATAATTACTTTATGTAATTAATGAATAATTAATCAAGAGTGATTAATATTTAATGATTAATTAATTAAATGGATAAGTAATTAATTAATGATTAATTAAGCAAGGTTAGGAATTAATTCTTAAGTAATTAATTTAATTTAAGTTGATTAAATTAATTATAATAGAGATTAATAAATGGTTGCTTATGAATGATGGTTAAGTAGAATGTCTGATTTGGTTATATTTATTGGATGATATGCTATGATATTCTATGATATGATATTGGATATATCTGTGATAAATGTGTGATATTTATCTATGTTAATGCTATGTGAATTCAAATATTAAATTGAATTGAATTGTTTAAACCTTTAAACAACTTGGCCTTAAAAGATACGTTTTGGATTTCGATGAGACCGGGATCGGGTTTCCGTATACCGGATTTCCAGGTCTGGAGACCCGAATACCACATCGATCCAAATTAACGATAGGTTGTGAATCTCAAGTGAAGATGAAGATTCAGAGTGCAAGGGTTATTGTCGTTAACTCTGAGGGTGATTCCAAAACGAGTGTAACGAGATAATGCCTTCGGTTTCGTTCGAACCCGGAACGAACTTGTATGGATTGAATGCTTTCAGCACATCGTCAGGTGGACGATGAGCATTCTAAGTGAAGAGTTCTGATTTAAGGTAATCGTGACCTCAAGCCTCATCAACCGGGAATGGCTAACACAGGGGAGGTGCAGCAAGGCTTCGTGGGTAGCGCCCACTGAGAGTAAGGTCATCCCTGTCTAGATGTCCCTTTCTATTTCGACTTAGTGGTACGGTTGCAGTACACAACCGTGGGGTGATTTTATTCGGAATTATCCAGTAAGGGATGGTTCCGGCTTTGTGTTGCAGGGGAGCGGGCGTACTCCTCGGTACGGTGATCTAGGCCACGTACTGTGACGGGCGGTACCCCAGTAGCCCTGCCATTGTATGGAAATCCAACTTCCAATAAGTGCCGTACGTGTTAGTTGTGCCCAACTATGTTGGAACGTGAGATGTAAGCATTCCAGCTATTTTTGTATCTTACTTGAAAATCCTAGACCCTATTATAATATAACTGGATTTCCTATCAAACGTTTTAGTTAGCATAAGGTAAAAACTTACCCATGTTTATTTGTGGGGAGTCTTACGTGATACTTTTGTTTTCAAAAGGTTTTGAAGTTAAGCAAGTTTAAACCGTTTACTCACACTAGACCCATGTCTGACCCAAGTGTTTATTTCTGTTTTATATAAACTCTTGGGTACTCAAATTTTTACGAGTAGCCAAGAGAGTCAGGTTTGCTTTGACGAGTTATCTGGAGGAGCAATGGAGCAGGAGGCTTCAGCGCTGTAGAGATATAGTAGTTCCGCTGTGTTGATCTCTGAATCATTGTTATCTGTGTTGTATCTTGTATTGTAAAAACTAGACAGGTGTTTATAACTGTCTAGTATGTGTTGTATATATTGTGTAACTCTGATAGTTGTTGTATATGAAACTATGTAATAGTTTATGTTATTAATATAATTTATTCGTTCCGTTGTTTAGATTCTGTTGTTGTTTCTTTCTTTCTTCTCTTCTTTTCTCTTTCTATCCCTTTCTTTCTTATTAGCGATACGACTTTCTGGTCGATGAAAGCCGGGTCGTCACATGATATGTAACGACCCGACTTCCTATGCCCAGAAAGTCGCATCATTATGAAGAAAGAAAGGGGTAGAAAAAAGAAAAGAAGAGAAGAAAGAAAGAAACAACAACAACGATCTCACAGCGGAACGAATAAATTATATTAATAACATAAACTATTACATAGTATACAACACTTATCAGAGTTTACACAACTATACAACACATACTAGACAGTTATAAACATCTGTCTAGATATTACAACTCAAATACAATACAAGACTCTAACACAGATATCACTTTGAGTAAAATTTTAAAGAAGCATAATTATCCAGAATCAAACAAGTATGAGCACAATTCAAAATGTACACATGAATGTACAAAACTGCTAACCAGCCTGGAAACATGATTATCAAAGTGAACTACATGAACCAGACAGTGCTCGAACAAATAAAAGTTCGAACAAAGAACAACAGTAAGTAATTGATCAAGCAGTGATAACAAGTTCAAAGCCAGTCAAGCCAAAATCAAAATCAAAGCCGTAAATGAACAAGACAGAACACAATCTAGGTTCGAATTTAGATGTAAGTGAAGGAAGATCTGTTGATATATATTATATTTTATTCCGCTGCGTATGTGAGATTCTGCTGTTGTTTTCTATTTTTCTTCTTCTACCTCTTCTTCTTAACTAAAATGGTCCGGTTTTTCGTGTTAGAAAAACTCGGGTTGTTACACTATTAATTAAGGATTAAAGTAATTGATTATAATTAATTAATTTATGAAGTAATTAAAGGTTAATTACTGTATTGGATTAAGGATAATTAATTTGTGAAATTAATTAAAGATAATTACTTAAATGTAATTAAAGTATAATTAATCAAGGTGATTAATTAAGTGGATAATTAGAGAAAGATTAATTAATTTATTTGTAATTAATTAATGATTATATAAGTAAGATTTATAATGATAAGTAATTAATTTAATTCACTTTAAATTAATTAAGAGATGAAGTAATTAATTTAATTCACTTTAAATTAATTAAAGATAGAGATAGTTAATTTAATTCATTTTAAATTAATTATGTTGTGATTAAGTAAATCATTGCTTATATAAGAATGGATGACATTGATTGTCTTGAATGGATGTAATCTCAGAAATGAGATAAGAAATGTTGTGTAGTATGAATGCTTGGTTGCATTATGATGGTAATATAGATTAACTATTGTGATGTTGATATGGATTACCTATTTGGTTATAGATCATTTGTTTATTTGATAATGTGATTATCAATTGTGATTTGTGAATTATCTATCTGTATGAATATAGATAAGTTAAATTGTTTAAACCTTTAAACAACTTGGCCTTAAAAGATACGTTTTGGATTTCGATGAGACCGGGATCGGGTTTCCGTATACCGGATTTCCAGGTCTGGAGACCCGAATACCACATCGATCCAAATTAACGATAGGTCGTGAATCTCAAGTGAAGATGAAGATTCAGAGTGCAAGGGTTATTGTCGTTAACTCTGAGGGTGATTCCAAAACGAGTGTAACGAGATAATGCCTTCGGTTTCGTTCGAACCCGGAACGAACTTGTATGGATTGGATGCTTTCAACACATCGTCAGGTGGACGATGAGTATTCTAAGTGATGTGTTCTTTTCTAAGGTAATCGTGACCTCAAGCCTCACAAACCGGGAATGGCTAAAACAGGGGAGGTGCAGCAAGGTTAGTGGGTAGCACCCAAGTAGGACAAGATTACCTCTGTCTAGAAGTCCCTTCTTATTTCGGCTTAGTGTGTGCGGTTGCTGATCCCAACCGTGAGGTATCTTGTGCGGGAATTATCCAGTAAGGGATGTTCCGGCCTTGTGTTGCAGGGGATTGGGAGTGATCCTCGGTACGTTGATCTAGGCCACGTACTGTGACGAGTGGTACCCCGGTAGCTCTGCCATTGTATGGAATCCAAAATCCAATAAGTGCCGTACGATTTAGTTGTGCCCAACTATGTTGGAACGTGAGATGTAAGCATTCCAGCTATTTCTGTATTTTACTTGAAAACCCTAGACCCTATTATAATATAACTGGATTTCCTATCAGATGTTTTGGTTAGCGTAAGGTAAAAACTTACCCATGTTTATTTGTGGGGAGTCTTACGTGATACCTTTGTTTTCAAAAGGTTTTGAAGTTAAGCAACTTTAACCGTTTACTCACACCAGACCCATGTCTGACCCAAGTGTTTATTTTCTGTTTTATTAAACCTTGGGTACTCAAATTTTTACGAGTAGCCAAGGGATTCAGGTTTGCTTTGACGAATCTTTGGAGGAGCAATGGAGCAGGAGGCTTCAGCGTTCGTAGATATAGTGTTCCGCTGTGTTAGTCTGTATGAGTCATTTGTTGAGTTGTATTTGGGTTGTAATGACTAGACAGATGTTTATAACTGTCTAGTATGTGTTGTATAAGCTGTGTATCTCTGATGTATATGATACAATGTAATATCTTATTTGATTAATATAATTTATTCGTTCCGCTGTTTAGATTCTGATGTGTTTCTTTCTTTCTTCTCTATCTTATCTCTTTTCTATCCCTTTCTTTCTTCTTGATGATACGACTTTTTGTGGAGAAAAAGCCGGGTCGTCACAGCTTGCATCATTTATGTTTCTCTGATTAAGAAGTGAGATGCAGAAGGGATTAGCACTGCTATGAAAAATATTAAAACACTTAGTAATTTAACTAAGGACTTGGGATCTTAGGGCTACCAAAGTATAGCTTGGCAATGGGAATATTGCAAGTTCACACATGGTATATTTATACCCAGGGGCCTGAGTGTGCTGGGTTAACAGAGAAAGGTCCCAGGCAGTGTGTGTTTAAAAAGAAGAAAGTAGCTAAAGTCCCTGATAAATTTGATAATGAATTCTAGGAATAGATTCAGTAGAGGTCTGGGCAAAATCCCTGATGGCCAGTAAAGTTGAAAAGGAGATGATAACTGGATTGAAGTTTGTATTTGGTTGTTTTGATGCTTTATTGGTGAATCTTGTGGTTGTTTACTATGAACTAAAACATTGTGATCATATATAATCTGTTTGGCACTAATATGAATGCACATGCTTCACAAAAACATGCACACAGAAGATATTGAGTTACTTATTCTTGCAAAGTACAGGAATATAAATGGAATTGAAATAAATCATGTTTTCAGTTAGATTATTCACACCAGACAAATAGTCTGACCCTTTTGTGTTCATGCACCATTGGGTGTCTCATATTTATATGGGGCAGTTCATGGTGATTTTGCAGGGAAATAGGGATTGCTTTGATCAGGCTTTGGATGTTAAACTGCTTAAGATTTGGATGCTATGTTTTTAAAAGTCTTTGCTGAAGCTAAATTAGATATTCATGTTGAACTATGTTAAGATATTTGTTTAAGTTGCCTAGAAAAACCAATGTTTTATTATTCACTGTTTTGTAAGTGTGGAACTTACATGTAATAGCTAAACTATGTACTTTGTTTTGATGCTTTGTTAAGAAATTGAATTTCAAGTTTCAAGAACAGTTAGGCTAAAATGATAGAAAATCTGAGATTGAAAGAATTTGTGGTTTATATATATATATATCAAAAGATCTGGCATGAGAGAATCCTTGTTCAAGTCAAAAATAAAAATCTGATAAAAGGGTTTGAGTTGCTTTGAAAAGAAAATGATATAGCAGATACTTTGTATCAGAGTAATGCAAAACAGAATAAGGCTAACATAGCCATTTTCTTGAGCCTGGGTTGAGACAGCACTCAAGTGTTTTTAATCAAGTTTTAGATCTGTTCCATAGACAAGTATAGAGTAGGTTCAGACAGTTTTGCTCTCAGAAAAAAAAAATAATAAAAAGAAAAAAAAACAAAAATTGGGTTGAACCGACCAGCATAGCACTCGAACTTGTGACCTCTCATGTATAAGTTAGGCGCGTTTCCATTACGCCTAGATGTTGCTTGTGTTCACTTAGGATCCACTTTATTATAGCCTGAGTTTGAACACACCTGCACAGAAACATGCACACACACACATGCACAAGTAAAAGCAAAGTTACCCAGTAAGAATGTCAGAAGAATTTATGTAAAATAAGTAGACCTGAGTCATAGAATCAATAGTAATGCATTAATCTAAAAATTGGGAAAACCTAGTTTTGAAAAAGAAACACTAATGCTATGTAGAGAGTATTTCTTTAAGCAATACTCAACAGGTTTCTACCTTCAAAATTTTTATACTCTGATTTAGGTAGAAGATGACTTATATATCTTTATATATATAAGTTTAAGATAAAATGATTAAAACCAATATTTATTGGCAGAAAGGTCCTGGATAGAAGAAAAATTGAATTAAATATTTTTCTTGATTAAATGGCCACTGAATGTTAAAAAAAAAAATTCTAGTGGGTCATTTCATTTGGTATCAGAGCTATGTTGTTAAATAACATAGCAAAAATTTTGTATGAATTTGTTTGCATTGGATGTATAGAAGTATTTACTGCTTTGGATGTTTTGTTTTTATATATATTTACACTATTGATATCTATTATGACAGAATAAGTTATAAATTAAAATGAATTAATCTATAGAGCATTAGGCAAGACAGACTAACCTAAGTGTTATATCCATAGAGCTATGGTAGGACCCAGACATCAAAATGTAGGAACAAGTGAACCACCCATGGTGAATGTGCAAGAATTCATGAGGGCCATAAGAGATGGAGTAGGCAACAGGCAGGAAAATCCACATGAGGAACTTTCCAAACTACTCAAGACTTTTACTAATCTTGGAGGCAAAACCTTTGATGGCACAGAAGGAGTTATGGGGGTTCAAAATTGGCTTAGAATTCTAGAAAGAATCTTTGCAGACATGCAAGTTGAAGACCAAAGGAAGAGGCAAATTGCATCCAGGCAATTGAGAGGAGCAGCTTTGGATTGGTGGGAAGTTATCATAGCTGGAAGACCTGAAGGAGAAGTGACATGGGATCAGTTTAAAGCAATGTTGGAAGGCAGATTTATCCCTGCATCAGCTAAGGAATCTTTACTGGAGGAATTCATCAAATTGAGGCAAGGGACTATGAGTGTCACTGAGTACACTCAGAAATTTGAATCATTGGCAAAGTATGGTGCAGTGCTCATTACTACTGAGGAAGCTAAGAATGGCAGATATATCCAAGGGTTGAACTCTAGCCTTAGTAGAGCCATGCTACCATATAAGGATAAAACTTTTGATCAAGTTTTGGATTTGACTCTGAGCATTGAACAACATGATAAAGCTAGAGAGAATTTCAGGGCATTCAAAAATAATCAGAACAAGAAGGGAAAGGGTAAATTTCACCCTTATGATAAAAAGAAAACAGATATAACTTCCACCAAGAAACCAGAAGAAGCTAGAACTGCTGAAGTTAAGAAGAGGATCACTTGTTACAACTGTGGACAAGAAGGGCACATGAAAAATAGGTGCACCAATCCTAGACCAGCATCCTTCAATTGTCACCATTGTGGGAAGGAAGGTCACATAAAAGGAACTGCCCAGATTTTAAGCAAGGAAAATTAGGGGCTTTGGAAGGGAAAGGCAAGGCAGCTGAGGGATCAAATGTTGAAAGGCATGGTCAAGTTGAAGGTACTTTGCTTATCCATTCAATACCTTTAACAGTAGTATATGATACTAGGGCTACACACTCATTGATCTCTCATGATATTGCACAACAATTAAAATTGAATTGTATGATTGTTGATAAACCACTGCTAATTAGAAGCCCTATAGGTAGTTCATGTGTTATGGGTATGATGTGCATGCAACTGGGATTAAATATAGGGGGACATGTGTTTGAGTCAAACCTATATGTGTTGCAATATCCAGACATAGGAATTATTTTAGGAGTTGATTGGTTGAGTAGATATAAGGCTATCATAAATATGGAGACATCCACTATATCATTGAAGGTTTCTGATGGACAAAGAATAACTGTTCTATGTGAGGCAAACAAAAACAGAAGTATAGCCAACCTTTCTGCATTGTCAAATGAAAAACCCATGCCTGCATTAGAAGAGATCCCCATAGTTAATCAATATGATGATGTGTTTGGGGAAGTAAGAGGAGTTCCTAATCATAGGCCAGTTGAATTTTCAATTAGAATAATTCCAGGAGCTAGCCCAGTGGTTAAAAGACCAACCAGAATGGGGCCTAAGGAATTGATAGAGTTGAAAAAGCAATTAGTTGAACTAGAAGAAAAAGGTTTTATTAGACCCAGTAGCTCATCATGGGGAGCACCAGTAGTCTTTGTCAAGAAGCATGATGGATCTATGAGATTATGTATTGATTATAGGGAATTAAATAAGGTCACAGTTAAAAATAAATACCCCTTACCAAGAATTGATGATCTCTTTGATCAATTGAGTGGTGCAAAAATATTTTCTAGACTTGATTTAGCTTCAGGCTTTCATCAGATGAAAGTAGAAGAGGAAAGCATTAAGTATACAGCTTTTAACACCAGATATGGACTTTATGAATTTTTGGTGATGCCATTTGGCTTAACAAATGCTCCTTCCTATTTTGTTGATTTGATGAATAGGATTTTTAGAGAATACTTGGATAAGTTTGTATTAATATTTATTGATGATATATTAATTTATTCTAAGTCAGTTAGGGAGCATGAAAACCATTTGCATTTGGTATTTGAGAAATTGAGACAGGAAGACTTGAAAGCAAAGTTTTCAAAATGCACTTTTTGGCAGAATGAAGTGAACTTTCTAGGCCATATTATATCAGAAAAAGGAATAGCTGTGGACTCCAATAAAGTCATTGCAGTGCAAGCTTGGAAAAGGCCTACTAATGTCACTGAAGTCAGATCATTCATGGGAATGGCTGGTTACTATAGAAGATTTATAAAAGATTTTGCAAAAATCTCAATTCCATTAACCAGATTGACTAGGAAGAATCAAGTGTTCAATTGGACTGAGGAATGTGAAAATGCCTTTGGGAAATTAAAAGAGGCACTGGTACAAGCTCCAATTCTTAAAGTACCTGAGGGAAATGAAAACTTGGTGGTATATACTGATGCAAGTGGACAAGGGCTTGGAGCAGTATTGATGCAACAACATCAGGTAATAGCTTATGCTTCTAGGCAGTTGAAATCAAGTGAAGTAAGGTATGCTACTCATGACCTTGAATTGGCTGCTATAGTGTATGCCCTTAAACTATGGAGACACTATTTGTTAGGAGCAAGATTCGAAGTATATACAGACCATCAAATCCCTCAAATATTTGTTTTCACAAAAAGAATTAAACATGAGGCAGCAAAGATGGATTGAACTCTTAGCCTCATATGATTTTGAAATATTATACACACCAGGTAAGGCTAATAAGGTAGCAGATGCCCTAAGTAGACAACATGCTAAAGTGGCTAGATTAATGATAGAAGAGTTTAACACTTTATCATTATTAATTGATTCAGAGATAAAAAGTGATAACCTAGAAAACATGAGCCTATGCAGTGGGAAGGTAGAGGTGGGAAAATTAAGTTTTATCACTCTGGGATCAGAATTGAAAAATAAAGTTGCAATGCTACAAAACCAAGATCCATTTTTATTTGGAAAGAAGACACAAATATTAAATGGTGAGACAGTAGAAGGTTTTCAGTTGGATGAGCAAGGCCATCTGAAGAAAGGAGAAAGAATATGTGTTCCAGCAATGGATGAGTTGAAGCAAGAAATTTTGGATGCTTACCACAAAAGTAAATATACTATACACCCAGGAAGCACAAGAATGTATCACAACCTCAAGAGAGATTATTGGTGGAGTGGTATGAAGAGTGCAGTGGCAACCTATGTGTCAAGATGTATGGTTTGCCAGCAGGTGAAGGCTGAGTATCAAAAACCCTCAGGAATGCTTCAACCTTTACAAATACCACAGTGGAAATGGGAAGACATATCAATGGATTTTATTGATGGTTTGCCTAGAACTAGGAAGGGAAATGATAGCATTTGGGTAGTAGTTGATAGGTTAACTAAGTCAGCCCACTTTATACCAGTGAAATCAGAAAGAAATGCTAATACCCTAGCCCAGTTGTTTATTAAAGAAGTAGTCAGACTGCATGGTATACCAAAGACTATAGTAAGTGATAGAGATACCATCTTCACTTCAAGATTTTGGCAGAGCTTTCACAAGGAAATGGGGACTGATTTATGCTTGAGTATAGCATACCATCCTCAATCTGATGGCCAAACAGAAATTGCGAACAAATTGCTTGAAGACATGTTGAGAGCATGTGTATTGGATTAGGGAGGAAGCTGGGAAGATTACATATATCTAGCTGAATTTGCATACAATAACACCCATCACAGTAGTATAGGCATGGCCCCCTTTGAAGCTCTCTATGGAAGGCCATGTTTATCACCTTCAAGTTGGCATGAGTCTGGAGAAAAAGTGGTCTTAGGACCAGAAAATGTGAAGGAGACTTCTGAAAAGGTAGCCTTGATCAGAAAAAGGATTGCTTCTGCCCAAGATAGGCAAAAGAAATATGCAGATCAAAGGAGGAAAGCAGTACAATATGATGTTGGGGATTATGTGTTTATCAAGATATCACCCATGAAAAAGGTTCTAAGGTTTGGGAAGCAAGGAAAGTTGATTCCTAGATATATAGGACCATATAAAATTCTAGAAAGAATAGGGACAGTAGCCTATAAATTAGAATTGCCAGAAGAAACGACGGATTGAATTAAAAAAATTCGAATTTTCTACTAGCGGAAAATGCAGTAAAAACGTAGAAAAATAAGAACGACGGAGCTAAAGAAGTCCGAATTTGGAAAAACGAAAAATGACGTCTTGCTCAGAAGATGGTTTAGAATTTTTCTATATAAAAATATTTAGTTTCGAAGATATTTTAATCTCATTACTTTTAACTGATATAAATTGGAATAAAATTACACTAGAAAATAAACTTTCAAATTATCTGATGAAAATTTACCAGTTGCTATGATTAATTAGACGCATTCCCAATATCAAATTTTTATTTTGAAATTTTATCTTTTAAAATTTCACAAAATTTCAACTAATTACGTTATTAAAACGGTTAAAATTTACGGGTCGTTACATTATATAGGCAATATCCAGTGTCATTATGATGCAAATAATGAATTCATTTTTGTCATTAAGATATATGAACTTATCATTAACTAATTCATGTTTTCGTTCTCTATGAGATATTGCATCTATATGCTGCTTATTATAATGCCTTTTCCTCTTGCACAATTTTGTTTGTTTTCTCTCAAAATATTAGTAAGATTTTCGGCATCATCTTGCAAAATTCGAAGGTTTTTATCCATATCTTTGACATTTCCATGGATATATGTTGTTGACGTTCTCATGAGATTATATGCCATGTCCTACTTTCCTTCATATGTGGTGATATTTTGTTGAATAACATACTTTCATGTTAAATACTTGATAGAAGGTTGAGGGGTATGGTCCGTATGGATTTGGCTAATGGATAAATTTTTAATTTCATTGGTTAAAATTTAACTTCTGCTTGAAGACAAAATTTAATCTGTTTTAGTCTATTTTCAAATTAGCATTGGATCCAACTATACTAGATACAATGTTTGCATGAAAACTGAATTATTCTTGATGTTCATCTCATTTTACGATAAGAATTTAGTTTTTTAATTGGAAATTGAGTACATTCTTCTATAAGGAACATGTATTGTAGATTATTATCAATTCACGTTCTACAAAATAGTACCACTAACAAAATGAATTTTTCACATGTCTACAAAGGGGAAATAATGCAACTCATTAAAAATGCACAAATGGAACAAAACTTTTTCATAGTTTGACAAAATCATACATTGTGAACATAAAGTTTGTGAACCACACCATTTTATATTTAGCGAGGGATAAATTGTGACAATTTAGGGATGTATCTCATCAAACTTTTTGTGCAAAAATCTTCCAGGTTGGTTGGTTGTTGCCTATTCTATATACGTTAATCACCATTAGAACATTTTGCATTCACTAACACTTATTGCATCTAACAAACATTACTCATATGCTTCGAAGGTTTCATGTTTACTTAATTTTCTAAGCTTTCGCCCTAACTGAACATCAGATTCAGTAATATTTTTATTTATTAAATTAAAATGATTGATATCAATTTCGTTATTTTAAAAAATGGATGTGGTTTAAGGATATAATATTACGAGTGAATGATTTTTTCAATATGATTAAAAGTGCAACGACTTTCAATCGATACTTTTTTCATTAGTTTTATTTACTTGATTGTACAATTTCTAGCAGAAAGTTTAACGTATGCATATCAATTGAGAATTTTACTCTTATTTTCTTTAATGTTTGTTATGTATATATATATATAATACAATAATTTATACACAATTCATCCATTTATTCTCTTCGTACCTTTTCAGGTCTATTAGAATATGTATCTTCATGCTGCTTACACACATGTCACGTTTTTTTAATAATTTCAGTAACTTACCCTTCCTTTTTAATTTAGTGCTCATAGGGTATTAAAAAATTTCAATTGTACACACTATGCATATAAATAATATTCTTAGGAGCTCTATGACTGAATCAGTCACATATTTGTCATGTCAAGTTTATATATTACCTATAAAAAAGTTGATCACCTATTTTTGAACTGAGATAAAAAAGATGTTGATTTTCTAACTCTGTCTTCGCAAATTTTCTACCGATGCATTAACCATTGTAGTGATGCCACTACTGCCGCACATTAACAGAGTCAAATAGTTCCACTGTCTTTTTAAACGCATACTCCAACTCCCGTTTTTATTCAAAAAAAAGAGAGTATAAAACCAAATTAACTAAGTGGACTCTTTCTAGCATAATATTATATTTTAACCTCCAGATCATGTTCACATAGTACATATATGGAATCTAAACCAACTATTTTTGACCTGAATTCATTAAGGAGCCAACAATCTAAATCCAACCGCCTCTGTAATTTTCGTACTGTTGAACTACCAGTTGTGGTTAATTCAAGCTATGTTCACTGTGTAGCATAACATACATTTAAAACCAACCCTTCTGACATATTTTTATTTCAAAACCTAAACTTAAGTTTCTAATTTCACAAAATTCAACTTAATCTTTTATAACAAATGACGTCTGGCAAAAAGGTGTCGTACAAGGTTAAATAAATAAACTAAATTTATTTTCTATGTAATATTCATCATAACTTCAACATACTTTAGCAGATCAATTGGAATCATGTTCACTATGTAGCACAATTCAGTATTCTTGAAACATAAACATGTTATTGGTAAACATGCTGAAGTTTTTTTCCTTTTCAAAAAATATTTTGGTGCTCATAGGAACTTCTCAAAATAACATGCCAAAAAAGGTCTGGGATTGATCTACCATCACAATCTCCATGATCTAGCCAACTAACAAAGAATTAGTTGTTTCTTTGTAGGAATATTGATTTCGATTGAAAACATTGTTTGGAAAAACTTGCTGAAATAATGGTTTGGTCTGATGGAACTTCAATTGTAAGGTTAATTTTGAGATTGATATTCACATGCTACCCCATGCTATAAGAATATTATTTTACAGCAACTTCATTTACCAAATTTGCTTACAAAACGTGTGCAGTACATTGTTAACAAAATGCTTATGCACTGTGTGACTAACAAAGCTAAGTACTATCTCTCTGCAGATAGAGACGACTGAGGTCCTGCAACTGTTCTTCCAGTACACATCAAATACAAGAGCAAATTGCATCCGCATATGGATTAATCTACATGAGTCGTGCTACAAGATTCTTCACTTTGATTATTATTCAATATGTCCATATTTTTTAATACGTTTGCAGCAAAAGATACCTTTTCATCCCTGTGAATTTTGAATTTCATATGTAATGTTAAATATCCTTTTTACAAATTAACACACATCATCTTATATGTGTTGTCAAATGGCTTTATCACTGTTCCTTTTAATATGGTGTTCTCGCCTATCTGCAATTTCACAGCTATATGCAAACTTTTATCTGCCTTGGCTGCCAACTTTGCCACCAAAATATAACAACTGCAAGGGTTGTGCATTCTTTGACATTGAGCCACCTATATGTTATTTTTATAAATCCATAACTTTGTCATTGAATGCATTGTATTCTATACATATTTACAGGGTCCTAGCTGTGCATTGTCCACAAACTGCAATTATGTTACAATAGTTATTACAGGGTTCAGATGTTTTGATTGATACTGGATTTCTAACACTATTTAATGAACTGCATGCTAAAGCTGACATTGTCAATTTATTATGTTTTGCAAATTTCAGTTATATTATAGGTAACAACATTGGTCAAACCATCTGTTTGATAACACTATTGACTAAACTGTTGTAGTGCTTTTACAAATATGAGACGTCCATAGTTTGGATGCAAAAAAGATGGAAATGAGGTGTAGAGTAAGAAAACTTTAAAGGCACATTCTCTGACCTCCGAACCGTTGCTTAGCAGACGTGTTTGGTTAATTAATCTCTAGCATGGTTGGAAACTGTTATATGTCTAGTATACCAAAACAGAGAATAATCAAATATAAACTCGTCGCACAAGTTTATAACTTAGATTTCCACTACACTGGAATTCTATATTAATTATAATAACAATATGAATGTTGTAAATAAATTACAACAACAGCGTTATACTATTTTGAATAAATAGTATAACAAAATTAAAGGGTAGAATGTAGAATAAAAGTTCTAACCCGATTTTGTCTGAGGCTCGTCGTAACGATTTCCTTAAGAATTTTATTTCAAAATTCTCCCAAGATACAACAGACGTAATCTGCACGAGATTGTGATGTGTATGATCTTCTATGTGATAGGACTGAATATGATTTAAGTGATGAAGAGATAGAAGAGATAATTCGGTTTGAAAAAATGAGTGAGGAAAGTGATCAGGTTTCCTCCTTATTTATAGCCGAATTCCCAACGGCTGCATCCGTTGAGAAAAGTCACACCTCTTCATTTGCAACGTCAAAAAAGTGTTACTGTTCGCAACAGTCACTTCCTTTCATTTGCAACACTCCAGAACTGTTGCTGTTTGCAACAGTCGTGTCCGTTCAGTTGCAACGCTCCAGAACTGTTGCTGTTTGCAACAGTCGCGTCCGTTCAGTTGCAACACTCCAGAACCGTTGTTGTTTGCAACAGTCGCGTCCGTTCAGTTGCAACGCTCCAAAACTGTTGCTGTTTGCAACAGTCGCGTCTGTTCAGTTGCAACACTCCAGAACCGTTGCTGTTTAAAACGTCGCGTCTCTTCATCGCATCTATTCATATTCAAACAGTAAAACTGTTCACTTTTATTTACCAAAAATATAACCGGGCATATTTTTGGTGATGTGGGATATATCTCATTCACCATCTAAAAGGAATTCCAACAATCCCCCACATGAATGATGATATATCTCTCCCCCACACAAAGTGTAATATCACACAGTTCATATGAAAATAATGCTATATCGAGGATAAGTAGATATTTCACTTTGAACTTTCCCTAGTTAAAACTTATCGGATATACTTGGCTAATCGGTGAATTATTTCATCTTGAACCGTCAGCCGTTATTGTATAACCAGACAATAAGCTTTACAAAGCATTATTTCCCTTCACATCCAATCTCTTGGTTGTGTTCATTTTGGTCCTGAATAATTTTTGGTTCTGCGAGTGTGTTTAGAGAATAAAAGTCTTTTAATATTCTCATAGAGCCGACCCAGCTCACACTAACATAGGTGATCGCAACCATTAAGAGTATCCTACATATACCCCACTTGTTATTTCCAAGATATGGTCATCATTAAAAAACATAGTTTTAACCTTTAAATACTTCTGTAGGCATGCATTTATATTGTGCACCATAGGAATGGAGTTGGACTATGTCCACGCAAATGCATTACGTCTTGAGTTATTCAGAACTGGTTTGCCTATTGATCCTAGTCCGTGGGATCTCCAGTCGCTAGGATAGGTTTCCGTATAAGATAACTCTTTTTGGTTTAGGCTTTTAAACCCATTCCCCTCGATGTGTAGTCAATTTTCTCTCTTGATAAACCTTTAGTAAATGGATCCGCTAGGTTATCATTTGTTCTCACATAATCTATGGAAATAGTTCCATTTGAGAGTAACTGCCTAACTGTGTTATGGCTTCGACGAATATGTCGTGACTTTCCATTATACACAAAGTTGTGCGCTCTGCTTAGCGCAGCTTGGTTATCACAGTGTATGCATATGGCCGGTACAGGTTTAGGCCAAAATGGAATATCTTCTAAAAAGTGACGAAGTCATTCTGCTTCTTCGCCTGCTTTATCTAAAGCGATGAACTCTGATTCCATAGTGGATCGAGCTATGCATGTTTGTTTAGTAGATTTCCATGACACTGCTGCCCCTGCTAAGGTAAAGACATAACCACTTGTTGATTTTGATTTCTCTGAATCAGCAATCCAATTTGCATCACTATATCCTTCTAAGACGGCAGGATATTTTCCATAATGTAAGGAATAATTTGTGGTATTTTTTAAATATCCAAGCACTCTCATTAGTGCTTTCCAGTGTTCCTTTCCTGGATTGCTTGTATACCTGCTCAGTCGACTTACTGCATAAGCTATATTTGGTCTTGTGCAATTCATGAGATACATGAGACATCCTATTACACGAGAGTATTCCAGTTGCATTACACTCTCATTAGTGTTTTTATGCAGTACTTCTGATGGATTAAAAGATGTTTTCACTCCTTTAATTCCATAGTTTTGGAATTTTTCAATCACTTTGTCTACATAGTGTGACCGAGACAATTCAATTCCATTAGGAGTTCTTATTACTTTGATTTCCAAAATAACGTCTGCAACTCCTAAATCTTTCATATTGAAATTGCTAGTTAACATCTTCTTTATGGTCTCTATTACCTGAGTATTTGGACCAAATATTAACATATCGTCTACTTATAAACAAATCATCACATATGATTGTCCAATTTGTTTATAATAAACACACTTATCGCATTCATTTATACGAAAACCATTTCTCATCATGACACTATCAAATTTTGCGTGCCATTTTTTTGGAGCTTGTTTTAGTCCATATAATGATTTTACTAATCTACAGACTTTATTTTCATTTCCTTTGGAAATAAAACCTTCAGGTTGCTCCATGTAGATCTCCTCATCGAGATCTCCATTTAAGAATGCTGTCTTTACATCCATTTGATGAATTTCTAGACCATAAATTGATGCAATTGCTATTAGCATTCTTATAGAGGTTATTCGTATTACTGGTGAATATGTATCAAAGAAGTCTACTCCTTCTTTTTGACGATATCCTTTGGCTACTAATCTGGCTTTATACTTGTCGATAGAGCCATCTACTTTCATTTTCTTCTTGAAAATCCATTTGTAGCCAATAGGTTTTATTCCTGGTGGAATATCAACAATTTCCCAAGTTTTATTACTTAGAATTGAATCAATCTCACTTTGGATTGCTTCTTTCCAACATGAAGATTCAGAAGATGACATTGCTTCCTTGTATGTTTGAGGTTCATGTTCTAACACATATGTGAAAAAATCCGAACCAAATGTCTTGGAAGTCCTAGCCCTTACGCTTCTTCTTGGTTCAACTTCCTCAATCTCATGATGATTTCATCTTCATGTGAATTGCTTGATTCTTCTCTTGTCCTTTTAGGGACATTATTCCCTTCATTCCTTTTGTGCGGAAACACGTCTTCAAAGAATGAGGCATCTCTAGATTCCATGATTGTATTTACATGAATATCAGTTATATTAGACTTGAATACCAAAAATCTATAGGCACTACTATTTTGGGCTGGCCCTAAATAGTAACAATTTACTATTTTTGGTCCAAGTTTGACTTTCTTGGGAGGCGGAACTGGAACTTTTGCCAAGCACCCCCACACTTTGAGGTATTTAAAACTTGGTTTGTGTCCTTTCCATATCTCATATGGAATTGTTCCTGTTTTATTATGAGGGACTTTATTTAATATGTGATTAGACATATTTAAGGCTTCCCCCCACAAGTTCGTCGGTAGACCAGAAGTTAAAAGCATGACGGTAATCATGTCTTTTAATGTTCTGTTCTTCCTCTCGGCTACATTGTGGTGAATATGAAGCTATTGTTTGATGAATTATACCATTTTCGGCACAGAACTGTTCAAATGGTGATTCATATTCTCCACCTCGATCAGATCTCAATATCTTGATCTTTTTATTTAACTGATTTTCCACCTCAGCTTTGTACTTTATAAATGACGTAATTGCCTCATCTTTACTATTCAAAAGATATACATAGCAATATCTCGTATAATCGTCAATAAACGTAATAAAGTACTTTTTCCCACTTCTTGTAGGTAATGATTTAAAATCACATAAATCTGTATGAACCAAACCTAGTGGTTCGGTGCTTCTATCAACAGATTGAAATAGTTTTTTAACCATTTTTGCTTCTACACATGTCTCACATTTGTAGTTCTTATCTACTTGGAATTTTGGAATTAATCCCAAGTTTGATAATATTTTCATTTTTTGGAAATTTATGTGTCCTAATCTATCATGCCATAGTAAAATTTCGTGCTCAAGCAAGTAAGAAACTTCAATTTTATTAATAGCACAATCAGAATACATAGTTTTATTGTCGATAACGGCTACATTTGCCTTAAATAGGCCATCACATAAATATCCCCTTCCGATATACATTCCAGCTTTGGACAGAACCATCTTGTCTGACTCGAACACCATTCTGAATCCTTTCTTTGATAATACTGCACAAGAGATGAGATTCTTGCGTATGTCTGGAACGTGGAGCACGTCATTCAACTTGACAGTTTTTCCAGAAGTAAACTTCAGGATTACTGTGCCACTGCCTTCGATCATGGATACTGCAGAATTACCCATGTAGAGTTTTTCTTCATGATCGAATTTCTGGTATGTAGAAAACATGGATTTGTCAGAACAAACATGACGAGTAGCGCCTGTGTCTACCCACCATTGATTAGGATTCTGAACCATATTGCATTCAGATACAACTGCTGAGAAGTTGGACTCGCCTACTTCCATGTTGTCTACTGTATTTGCCTCTTTGTTGCTGTCCTTTTTGAGTCTGCAATCTCTAGCGGCATGTCCAACCTTTCCACAAACCCAACACCCACTATTAAACTTTTTGGTTCGTTTGTTGTCTTTTGGTTTGTTGTCTGGAGCTTTCCTTTTCTTCTGGAAATTCTTCTTTTTGTTTTTGGTCTTTGAACCTTCAGTCACAAATGCCTCCTCGCTTTGTTTTGTAATTCCACGGTTATCTGCCTCAATTTTTAGTCGGACTATGAGATCCTGTAAAGAGATTTCCTTCTTCTTATGCTTTAGATAATTGCGGTAATCTCTCCATGACGGCGGTAGTTTTCCCGTGATGGCTTCAACCAAAAACGATTCTCCAACCTTATGACCTTCCGCTTCGAGTTCATGAATAATGATTTGTAGTTCATGCAGTTGAGCAGTCACCGGTTTGGAGTCGACCATCTTGTAGTCCATGAATTTGTCTACAATGAATTTCTTAAGACTGATATTCTGCGTCTTATACTTCGTGGCAAGTGCATTCCAGAGTGCTTTTGCTGTCTTTAGAGGTTGATATACTTTGTATAGCACCTTGTCGAGACAATTCAGAATATAGTTTCTGCATAGGAAATCGGAATGTTTCCATGTAGCAACATCTGCTTCCTTGCCTGGTGAAGAAATCGGTTCCTCCTCCTCGAGATACTGTTGCAGACCGAGTGTGGTGAGGTAAAATAACATCTGATTCTGCCATGTTAAAAAATCGTCACCATCTCCCTTGAACGGTTCAGGTCTGTTGTGAGTAGTAGTCTTTGAAAATTCTACTGTTGCCATCTCTGTTTTAGTAAGAAAACAGTAAAATTCTTAGGATGTTATATGTCTAGTATACCAAAACAGAGAATAATCAAATATAAACTCGTCGTACAAGTTTATAACTTAGATTTCCACTACACTGGAATTCTGTATTAATTATAATAACAATATGAATGTTGTAAATAAATTACAACAACAACGTTATACTATTTTGAATAAATAGTATAACAAAATTAAAGGGTAGAATGTAGAATAAAAGTTCTAACCCGATTTTGTCTGAGGCTCGTCGTAACGATTTCCTTAAGAATTTTATTTCAAAATTCTCCCAAGATACAACAGACGTAATCTGCACGAGATTGTGATGTGTATGATCTTCTGTGTGATAAGACTGAATATGATTTAAGAGATGAAGAGATAGAAGAGATAATTCGGTTTGAAAAAATGAGTGAGGAAAGTGATCAGGTTTCCTCCTTATTTATAGCCGAATTCCCAACAGCTGCATCCGTTGAGAAAAGTCACACCTCTTCATTTACAACGTCAAAAAAGCGTTACTGTTCGCAACAGTCACTTCCTTTCATTTGCAACGCTCCAGAACTGTTGCTGTTTGCAACAGTCGCGTCCGTTCAGTTGCAACGCTCCAGAACTGTTGCTGTTTGCAACAGTCGCGTCCGTTCAGTTGCAACACTCCAGAACCGTTGCGGTTTGCAACAGTCGCGTCCGTTCAGTTGCAACGCTCCAGAACTGTTGCTGTTTGCAACAGTCGCGTCCGTTCAGTTGCAACACTCCAGAACCGTTGCTGTTTAAAACGTTGCGTCGCTTTATCGCATCTATTCATATTCAAACAGTAAAACTGTTCACTTTTATTTACCAAAAATATAACCGGGCATATTTTTGGTGATGTGGGATATATCTCATTCACCATCTAAAAGGAATTCCAACAGAAACCACTTTTGCTGCTTTCATTTGGAAATTATTATATGCTAAAAGTAATCAGATAGATCTTCTCCTGTTCTTTACTTAATTTATAAAGTCATGCGTTAACAAATTATAGTTGATGAGCTGTTAATTTTAATGCAGTTATTTCTTTGTATTGAATATTCTAGTGCTTTTATCATTATTTTAGAACTCATATTTGTATATTTGGACTTTATTCTATTAAACTGTGTTTGGATGATATAATGTTTTTAAAGTTTGGAGTTGGAGTTTAAGTATACTTATTTGTTAACTACGTCCAAAATACTTTTGATTGTCTGTTTCCATATTTACTTTTCCAAATTGGTATAAATGAAAAATACACTGAACATGCTTTTTTTGGCAGTTTCATGGTTTTTGGGATCAAATGTTTGTTTGTTAGACACTTCAACATGTATAAATGTGTGCATGGGTTCAAACTTTAGGATTTGATTTTTACGTAGATATATCCTTTACAGCCAAACTACAACCTTCGTATAGTTGGGATGACATGTCATTTTATTGTATTTTTCTTTAATGCATTTGGGTTTCTTGAAGGAATATTGAAGAGGAAAATGCTGCTTATGCCATGTACAAGTTAAAAATCTTACTTGAGGTTTTATGTTTTGATGTTGTTTTTACTTTTAACATAAAGGAGTTGTGTTAGTCAATTTGAAGTTAGATGCATAACCATATTATTAGTTAGATGTATTGAAATGTAGTAAATTACATCAAATATGCTAATTACATGCACACTTTGAGAGCATATGGGGTTTAAACAAAAAAACAAACATGGACACCAATAGTTTAATCTATAGAGTCAAAAGATTTGATGTGATCAATTGAATTTCCATATCACAAACCTTAGCACACGTTGTGGATGTACGTATTTTTAGGTTGGTTGATCGGTGTATGATGTGATACACGTTCATTGGTTCAGGTTCACAGAGGGTAGGTGCTATGGTAGATGTTGCATTAAGGCTCTTTTAATTTGACATTTTTAGTTTTAAGTTTTCATTCAAAAAAAGTGCCTGCAACATTTATTTTGAAAGACAACCATTTAGAAAAATGACGTTAACAACAAAATATAAAATAAATTTATTTTGTTTTCAATAACAAAATCACAAAAAATAATACATCTTCTAATTGATCCTTCATCCTCTTAATGATTTAATATTTTAAATCTTCTCCTCCGTTATTTTCATGTTTTGTAATACATTTCAAAAACACAAATTTGAAATAAAACCAAACGGACTGTAAATATTTTGTTTTGAATATTATAAGAAAATTTTTGTACGAAACACCGTGTGCGTAGCACGGGTTCGCACTAGTCAAAGAATAATTTACAATTGCATACAGACATTTCTACACATCTCCTTTGAGAGTTCTGCAAAAAAAATTACAGCAAAAATAATAATAAGAGTATCTTCTGGATACTTGGAATGTTACAGATACATATCTCCTCAAGACCGTATGTATAGCTTGTATGAAAATTATGATATGAAATATAGACTATCTCTTAAGGAGAATATTTAAAGATATTTCTTTAAGAAATGATCATGCGTGTAATATTTCTTATAAAATAATAACTAGGAACATGACATTTATGATATCATTAGACATATGAACATAGAACAATATATTCTAGAGATAGTTTAATTTCTTACATATTTGGGAGGTTTGATATAATTATAATGAAATATATGATGCACATTACATAGCTCTCAAACTTTTAGAATCGAAGCTAAACTAAATTGAAATCCTTTATAATCAAATTTTTATGCATTTATTTGGTTTAATAAAATTACCAAATATATAAACAAATCTCTTCTAGAGATATGTTATTATTTCCAAATTTATATATCTCTAGAAGATTCTTTTTGCACTAAATCAAGTTTATAGTAAGGAGTTACGATATATATTTCTGTTTCTTTTCTAAATTTAGTACATAATAAACCATCCTAAAAATGCGATGTTATGATATTTTCCCTTTTCCTATGGTTAAAGTTGATTTTTTACAACATACCTTCTACAGAAACAAATGGTAAGCATTGCATCAAACTTTGAGATTACCATTATATAATTTTTGTTGAATCTTAGGGTTAGAAAACCAGTCTAAGACTGAACAAAAGCAATTATATTGAAGAAAAGTCTCATCTTTAAATGACTAAAAAGAAATTCAAATAGCATTATAAATTACTGGCTTAGAAAAGCTATATATGCACAACGAAAATTTATCCAATGGTGCAATTTAAATTAAAAAAACATTGTACTTCCAACTAGTAAATCTCATCATCCATTATATACCATCAAATGACAATTATTCATCTCAACGTTGTTGGTTGGGAGTAATAATAGGTCTAACCTATCATATGTTAATTTCATGGTTCAAACGTCTTTTGTGAAATGAGAGACACTTCACATGCTTATACCTCTATGTCTACTTTGATTCCATGAGTAGTGGATTTTAAAGTAATGAGGTTTAATTTAAAATTTTACTTGCGTATAGCATAGGATGAGTATAATTGGCTCCATTGAGTTCAAAGTTTGGTAGGGTCGAATCAAAGCATTGGATATGCAAACATACTGTAGCAAGGGGAGTGGTTATGAACCTTGTAGACATTTCATAAATCATTTGCAAAGACATGAAGTGAATTAAATGCCCACATTCACTATGGCGACGACAAAAATATTTCTATAAAATCAAACATAGCTTCAATGATAATTGCATATACATACATATACATACATATACATACATATGTGTGTGTGCGCGTGTGCACACATACATATATAGTTGTAGTCGGTGTGTGTAGCACATGTACGCACTAGTTTCCACTAAAATTAAATTCCTAGTCCCTTGAATCAGCTTTGAAGCTGTAATGGGTACTAATAAAATCATCTACCTATACTTTATTAAACAAAAAATAAATATTTTACTGTTTCATCTGGAATCTTAGTTCATTTATCAACACTATCTGTAGGCCGGATGAAACTTATCATCTACCTATAGACCCGTCAAACGAGTCGGATCGGCCCGATCGGATCATAAATGGATCGGGTAGAATTTGACCCGTCTCATTCGAGCCATAAAAAACCTAACCTATTTGACCCATTTAATAAATGGGTTGACCCGATCCGATCTATTTATTAGAAGGGTCAAGGTCAACCCGACCCATTTAACAAAAAATTGCAGCAAAAACTATTCCAAAAAATGAAAAACAATATTGGAAAATTAAAAAACTGAACTAGATAATGCAAAAGCCAGAAAATATTTGAATGTCCCGCATAAGATGATTACAAACTACAACATTAAAAACTAAAAGATACAACATAGTACAATTTTAGTTGACAAACTCCATAGTCAACACAAAACTGCATCAAAAAACTAAACCAAATACTACAAAAACAACAACATGTTATACATAAGTAATAAAACTGCAAAATATTTGAAAGTTCCACGACATATGAGCAGTCTTGTAATTCTGAAGCCCTTAAGCATGACCCTGTAATCCTGAAGCAAGTCACAAACCATCAGTTCACAAATTTGGTAAGATTAAGATGACGAATACACAATATTACTTGATGTATGCAAGAGAAAAGAACCAAATGCTTCATTACAACATGAAAAACATGTCTTTATAAAGCAGAACATTGGATAGGGTACACGTCTGTTCATGAAAACTTAGCCAATTCATGGCCCTACGTGATTCGTACTACTAGAAAGCTGCAAGAAAGTACGCCAATTAGCCATCTCATCTTGAACTTAAAACGAAAAGATATATTTGAGAAATTCAGCCAAACCTATATATATTTTAATTTCTACATGCATTAAGTTGCTGGATAAAAAAGGAAGGAATGATCACCTAACGTATAGTACGTAGTACAGTTAGAAAGATAAGCTCTGTACTTAATGCAGAAAAGAATACCACATGCCTTCATTTGTCATATACAGTTTAGTATATAGTGAGATTTAAAAATTATTTTGTGCACATGATGAGCATGCATTATATTACCATATTTCTAATGTTCACATTTGAATGAACACACATGGTTTAGTACATTTGTGGTTTTTGATTTCTGTTTATAGGCATGATTACTGAATATCTGCATGTAACTATTGAAATGTGTTTAATGTATGTGTTTCTATTGTTAGGAGCATATGATACTTGCTGACAGTTAAATCACTTATGTTTTTCAGAATTAATTACATCTTAAAATGTAAATAAATCTAAAATTATCATCCCCAGTTTATATTTATAAACTAGCTAAATTATATTCTTATAGCCAACCATGGACAGTATTTTGCTAAGTCAAAAATACATGTCAAGGGAGGTAAAAGGCTTGTGAATTTTCTTGAATCCAAACAAAAGATATAATGCAGATATCACATAAACCGAGACCCAGCAATGAAAATTTTGAAATCACAAGTTTGATGCTTCTTTAAAAAATAAAAATTATTGAAATTGCATTCATAACCTTATAAAACTAGTAAACCATACGCTAGACTGTACGTAGTTACATATGAAATTGAAACAACACATTATTAAATGTTGTAACAAAAAGACTCGAAAGGTAAAAAATTATAAGGGTCACAATTTTGATCATGGTTTTAAATCTCCTATATATCGCCCGAGATCTCCTCCGAGATCTCCTTTTCACACTTAAACGAGACGAGACATCAAATCTCCTCCATATCTTCCTCGACATTCATCTCGTATGAGATATTCGAAATCTGAAATTATACATTTTTCTTATTTTGCATAATATTTTTATTTTCATATCAATTCAAAAGAAACTACTCAATCCAATTATAATTTACCAACTTCTTGAACATATTCTTTACTTTTATCTTAATGAGTCATAGCGAAAGGTTTCGCTTCTTTATTATGTTCAAATAAAAGGATATTATTCAATCATTACCAAATCAATTAAGCTAATCAAGCTACCACTCTTCTAAAAATATTCCTTTTTCCATGTAAATCAAGTATGTTACCATTTTTATTTTTACTAAAAAAGTTATAACCGTTAAATAAATTTTTAACACATCAATTTTAGACACATAAGTACATCCGAGATATTCTCGAGATGCATTACAAGACCCGAGATGTCAATCTGAGATGTACACCCGATATGTACTCATCTCATCCGAGATTTCCCCCGATACGAGATAACTTGTGTAAAAATTCCGAAACGAAACGTGATCGAAATCCGATATTTAAAACCTTGATTTTGATAGCCTTGGATCAGGATCTAACCTGGTTAATAAAAAACACTGTTTACAGTAAGCAACAAGAAAAAGGTTGGTTGCCATTTATAATCAGTTAGGCAAGGACATTCATGAACGTGACAAGTAACACATAAATCTTTAATCTGTAATATATATATATATATATATATATAAGGAATGGAATAAATTTAAGCAAATTCTACAAGTACTAACCTATTAAATGGTAAACTTGCTCTGTATGTATAACAATGTCTGTTAAAATAAACAACCTCAGCATCTTTCCTACAAATATTTACATAGGTAAATTATATAACTGATGACAACAGCTGATACGTTGGATATAAGTAAAATAAAACTAATTTTAGGGTTATTAATTTCACCTAAAATAGCATAATTGGTCGAAAAAAGTGAAACAAAAATATGCAACAAAGTTTGATTTAAACTAAAATCAGATTAATTTAAACGATAGAAAAGATTAATACCTATTATCGAAGATTATGAGAAATCACCATTTCTTCTTCAGTCGCCTTTTTGAAGATTGAAGAACAAAGAAATTAAAACTAGGGTTGAATGGGTACGCGGGTTGAATTGCTGTGGGTAGTTTTGTTGATGGGTCGTATACGGGTTGGGTAAAAACAAAATAAGGCTATGTTTGGTTTACCGTTTTTAGTTTTGGGTTTTCGTCTATACAAAAATACGCACGACGCATGTATATTATGAAAAACGACCATTTTAGAAAACGAATTTAACACACAAAATAGAAAACAACTTTTTTTCATTTTTCGTGTTTTGAGAAAAACGGAAGCACGATCAACAATTCATCCTTCCGTCATTTCTCCATCCACTTCGTGGTCCCCTCCAATCTTCCGTTCATCCCTTCCGACCTCCCTTCGTTCTTCTCATATTTTGTAATTAATGTTGAAAACTCAAAACATAAAATACAAAATAAACCAAACGACCCTAAGCTTTTAAACGGGTAAATCCAACCCTTTTAATATTAGGGTTATTGGGCCGGGTAAACGAGTTATCGGGTTGGGTAAACGGGCCTATCTACCTACGTAAAAAAAAATCTACATTCTGACTTAAGCCATCTGAAATAAAGTTTATGTCGGTCTAGAGACGGCGGTGGACAGCCCAGCTAAGCCATGGGCTGGGCCAACCCATTCGGCGTGAGCACCATTTTTTCATGAAACAAAACCAAAGTTAGGGTTACACAAAACCATATCACAGCCGACGCCAGCAGAAACAAAATCTTAGCCATCAGTCTCCATGTCTCCCGTACTTCTTGCAGCCAACACCGCAACTGAGGGCAGCCTCCTCTGCGACTCGTCATCTGTCTCAACGTCGCCTCTGATAAGTAAACTTTTATTTTCTTTGAATTCCAGTTGCCGAAGTAGTCAGAAGTGCATCACAATTTAATTATATTTAGTTTCATTGATTAGGGTTTGAATTAACTAGTTTATAAAACTGATTTGGTATTTTGGTTTTCAAAAAATGAATTCAATTTTCTAGTTCACTGTCTCACTGTTGGCTTACTGAATTAACTAGTTTATAAAAGTAATCTCTTCAATTTTTTTTTTTTGATTTCATATTTATAACTTTCCTTTCATTACTTCTAACTTAGTTTAAATCAGTTTTCTAAAATACTGCTTGTGTTTTGATCCGTGAAAAATATGTTATAATAGAAGGGTTTATTTTAATTGATTTGTGAGTTCATAATGCCTAATACTAGTGGTATTGTTGAATTAACCAGTTTATTCTAATTGATTTGTAAAATTCTGTTAAGCGAATAGTTTTGTAAAATCAATGATTTTACTAGTAAATAATTTGTTGTAACATAATTTAAAATTTTGTTAGTAGATACTATGAAAACGAAGACGATAAAAATTGAGTGAGATTTTGAAGACAAAGTAAATCAAGTTAGCAAAACCCTAAAGGATGTCATTGCAAATTAAAAGAACTAATTATATTTTTTTCAAAACTTGTGAGAATATGGTTTTGAAGAAATAATGAAAGAAAATTAAAAGAACTAATTATATTTTTTCCAAACTTTTGAGCATATGTTTTTGAAGAAATGATGAAAGAAGCTATAAGAACATGCTTGGATGTTTGTGTCGAACCAATATTTGAGACGAAAAGAGTTGTTCGTAAAAGAAACATTTTGATGAAGATATTGAAACAAATGTTGAAGGAAGTCAACCATCAGAAGAGAAATTTAGAGTCACATATAGGGGTGTTAATCGGGCGGACATGACCGAACATACGTGCGTTCGTGTCCTATCCTATAAGAGTTTCGGACGGATATAGACTAGACGAGACTTTGTGTTGGACACTCTTCGTACGAGTCGGACAACAGACGGACGATGTACGTACAATAGAAAATTCTTTGAATAGTTCGCATGGACAAAATATCGTACAAATTTTCTTGTTCTAATTCGTGTCCTAAATGAGAAACGGATGAACACAAACAGACGTCTTTCAACTTCGAACTGAACCGGACAATGTACACCTGTACAAAATTAACACCCCTAGTCACATACTTAATTCATATTAAAGATCAAGCCCTTACATCAGTCAAAGACCGATTTGAACAATCTGAAGTTTATGATAATATTTTTTAGATTAAATGCTAAATTCATGGAAATGGGCAAAGAAGAGTTGGAATATTGCACTTATAATGTTGATTGAAATACAACCAACATGGCGATATATATGGACAAGATTTATTTCAAGATCTAAAAGCTTTGCAAACTATGTTACATACATAAATAACTAAGTCGATTGGCATAGTTGATTTCATATGATCTTATGCAGATGATGGTGGTTTTCAATGTATATGGACGACTTATTGAATTTTGTTAACTATACGAGAAGTTTTTTTAGATTAAAATTGATTAAGCGTTATCTTTGAATAACCATCTCACAAGAGATCGAATGGATTAATGATGATCTAGATTGAAACTCTTTTTTCGAAGAAACTGGATTATGATAGTCTTATTGAAAACTTTTGCTTCATAAAATGCAAAAAGAAGTATTTTTCTATAAACTTATTGTTGAAAAATTGTGATATTTTGTGTGAAAAGTTAGTATTTGACTGTTTTTTGAATTAAATATTGTAGTCCAAATGATATAGCTATAATAGGTTTTTATTTAACGTCACGTTGTTTTGAAATTTTTTAATAGCTAATATATTTTGTATTGAAGGCAACCAAACTCTAATGTGGCTTAGGCAATGAATCGTTTGGGCCGCCACAGTTACTATACCTTATGGTATTTGAATATTTGATTAATATAACATTCAGATTGTATATAAAATATATAAAGATTCGTTTGCTTTGTTTCAGTTCTAACTCTGCTTTTACAATTAACTCAATCAAAAATTTAGTACAATGAAAATCTAAAAGTAGGCCACACGGTAGTCTAGGACCAATTGTCCTATTGGTCAAATGCTCCTATGTAGGTTTGGGTGGTCACGTTTAGCATGATTCAAATCGTGGAAATATATTGACATGTCTTATTTTATATGCTATATAAGATTTGTAGTACTACTATGAACAACCCTCTATCATACTAAAGTACCAATTTCAAAACAAAAACAAAAAGGGTCCAAATTGAATCGGCAGAAAAAACGATGAATGAAAAAAAAATTAAATACATAATATAACTCATATGTTGATGAAAACAAAAACCTTGATCATCTTCTAATTCATATTTTTTTGCTTCAAGTTATTTGATGTATACACTTTTGATAAATTATTGTTTATAATATTTTTTTAGGTAATTAGTTCATTTAGATCCATTCAAATATTGGATTTTGAATTGCTAGTGATTATGACAAATTCATTTTGTTCTATATAGATGATTTTCATTTCTAATTCATTTTTACTGTTATTTGTAGATAATTTTGTTGTTTGTGGATTAAAAAAATTACTTTTGTCAATTAGTTAAAAAAATACACTCTTTGTATACATTGTTTATAGTATATATATTTTTTAGATAATTAGTTTATTTTGATTCATTCAAATATTAGTTTTTGAGCTGTCAATGATTATGACATTCATTTTTTTTTGAAATGTTACTTAGATACAACATGTCACTGGGACAACAAACCATAAATCATGTGTCAATAAATGTTCGAATCACGCTATGCAAGTTTTGAACCTGTGACCTCTCGCACCAAAGTCGAATCACTTAACCACTGGGACAATGATGCTAGTCTATGACATATTCATTATATTATATATATAGATAAATGATTTTCATTTAAAATTCAATTTCAGTGTTATTTGTAGATAATTTTGCTGTTTGCGGATTAAAAAATTTGATTTTGTCAATTAGTTAACAGAATTTTCATATGTACTTGTGTTAGTTATGTAAATGATTGTTTATGATAATATATTCAGTGGGTTTTGAAAATATATGTAATTAGAGAATAGACATTATCTTAATTTGTTATATTTGTTATATAATTTGAATTTTTATTATTACGAAGAATGTTGTTTTTTTTCCTCTATTTATTGTTGATAATCTAATTAGATTTTTTATGCTTTGTTTTTTTTAATCTAATGTATATAAAGGTCTTGATTTATAACTGGCTTTGGATATCAAAACTCCTAGGACCGGCTTCGATCATGGCAAACCTACCGAAAAACTTAGCCCGCTTGAAGAGCGAAGCACAAAAACCCAAACTGGAAGAAGAATAAAACGTTAATGTCCTCAGCAGACAACGCTGGACCAAGTATAGATCAAGCAAGCGAAAATAACCATGACTAGTAATATTTATTTTGGGAATTTACTTTTTGTCTAAATTTAATCACAAAAAGTCAAACTGCATATATTTTCTAGTCAGGTTGTGTTTTGTCGAGTCTAACCTGTATATTTTAAAACCATGACTCAGTCTGATGTTCGATTGGGTGGCTTCAATTTGGGTCTGATTGAGTAAAAACATTGAAAATACATATACTTTCTCGCCTTTTTGTCCAATATTCTTGGTCGGATTGGTTTTTATATTATTTTTCATCGCCAAAATAAACTTGGACCGACCCTATATATGTATAAACACACACATCTCGCCTTTTAAGGAACAATGGCCATACAAACATTTTCTACTTGCATATCATATATCAAGCATATGCAAATGATTAATAAACATAAACCACATAAATTAATTTAAGTTTACTTCCTTCATTGTACACTTTAAAGATTTGTAATTACTGGTCACAACCATTATCTCTTCTCTACTACTAATAAAGAGAATTCAATAAACATGATTTTCACGGTGTCTTTTTGAAATTATGAAAATACCCCTATCCACCAACAGAATCCTAACATCTGTATACAACTTCCACCATCCCTTCTCGACTACCCATCAATGGAATTTTACTATCAATTTACCACCAATACCACAAACAATACAACTTGAAATAAAAGTATTGCGATTATTAAAATATCTGCACTTACAATACACAACCGTCCACTTATTTTTTTTAATTAAATAAAAAGTAAATATCTCTAGCTACTAGATGCACATGCGTGCAGTTTATACTAGTTTTAAATAACATGATTTTTCTTTCACTATCAAATGATTAAAAGCAAATATATATTTATTTTCATGTTAAAAGTTTTCTATTGCATAGAGATCTACACATAAACAACCATTTTGAATGGATATTAAATTATGAAATCATTTTCGGAGTCTGTTTTGTCAACACCTTCACAATCATCAACATCAGGAACCAACCAATTCAGCAAAACAAAATTTGAACAATCTAAATGAAGCTTCCTACTTATTGAATTATATCCTATGTTCTCTAATGAAGTCTTGTAAATTTATATAAATTAATTACAGTATTTTGATTGTTATTCACTTCATGTGCATCACCTCAAACAAGGCAAAACATCAACAATTATAGAAGAACTAAGCAACATGGAGCTGCGTGGAGCCAAACTTGTGTGCCAGGCTGCTCAACCGGTCATGTTGCGACAGGTTGCAATGCTTGGAGCATAAATCCGGCTCCAGGCGGCAACCTCGACGTTCGTGTCTTCGTCCAACCTTCCTCCTGAGCATTTTCCTTACACTGCTCATGCATCGAACTTGTTTGATCAACACACACACATTCATATTTGCAAACCAAACCATAGTGTGCTTGATACATGACAAAGTACTGTTCTAAATTAATATTACTCTGTAAACATTACGTGGTAGTATTCTCTAATACACTCAAAATATGAAAAGGTATTGTTAAAAGTTTCTATGATAACTTAGAGTCATTAAGAATTCCAACATTGTATGCCATGCAGAGAATTATATTCCAGTCATGTTACTAGATCATGCCATCTTATGGCAAAACATAGCTTTTCAGTCAAACCTATTTTATATATACTGAGGGGAAAAATGGTATTTTTTTCAAAAAAACAAAAAATAAAAATTACACGTACAGTTGAAAATTTATGTTACAATTAACAATAACACTAATGGTAGTAGTAGTAATAATATAATAATAATAATAATACTACTACAACTTGGGAAATGTTTTTTACTAATGCTCCTACTATCTTTGAAAGCCTAAGGAGAGAACCTTCCCCTTATAGAAGTGTTTGATTGTGGAAGGCTTTAGGTTTGCCACAACCTCAATTTTCACGAATAAATCAAGTCCAGCGGGGAAAAAATGCAATTCATATTACAGTCAGCGTGTGTGAAAAGAGATACATATGCATACCATTAATCGATTTTTGGTAGTTATTCTATGTATTAAGTATGCAATTGAGGCAGCCTTCAATCTTGCAGTATGATTGTCCTCAATATGCTTCAAATTGGCAAAAGCCTTTTGAGTCGCTTCTTCATTTTTATTTTCCAAACAGCTACAAAATTGGTTCAAGTAGGATTTGCTGTCGAATAACTTCAAACACGGGCCACGAACTGAAGTATTCGATAGCAAATCCTATTTGAACCAATTTTGTAGCTGTTTGAGAATTAAAGATAAAGAAGCAAACTCAAAAGGCTTTTGCCAATTGGAGCAGATGGATGACGGTCATATTGCGAGATTGAAAGTCGCCTCAATTGCATACCTGATGCTTAGAATAGCTATCAAAAAATTGATCGGCGCATATGTATCTCTTTTCACACACACTGTAATATGAATTGCATTTTTTACGTTGAGATTGGACTTGATTTATTCGTGGAGATTGAGGCTCGGAAAACCCTGAAGCCTTTCACAATCAGACATCCTTACAAGGGGAAAGTTCTCTCCTCAGTCCTTAGGCTTTCACAGATGATACCTGCGTTGGTGGGAAACATTTCCCAAGTTGTATTATTATTGTTATTAGTATTATTATCATTGCTACTACTACGGTTTATATTATATACTATTAATGATGAGTACAACTTTCTTAGCTCTCAAGCCTCCTATTTTTCCCATGTGAGGCATTTCTGTGCCGTCACATGTATTCAGAAATTGAAAGGTCCTGTCCTTCAGTGCACATTCGCTCTTTCTTTCCCCATCTGTTCGTTTACCTCTAACCTAAATCACAATTCTTCCTCCATTTTCTAACCACAACCTTGACCAAATAACTTGAGGATACTCTTTTATTCACAAAATCCTATTCTCCTTAATTTGTTAACAACTTCAATGGTTCACATCTGATCTTATAATATAAAAGTTTCTTACTTAACCCTTGCTCTTTGTTCTGTCAATTGACATATCCTGAATAAAAACTCCAATTGATCCTCAGAAAACACCAAATCCTTCCATCTGATTAGTTGTCGTTGATATATAGTTCGCTGATTCGTAATACCGAAGTCTTCATGCAAATCGATTGGCTTAGAAAAACTTTGCGCAAATAACCTCTTTCCCTTCACCGGTTGAAAAAGCCTCATACTTGGGGCTTTGGTTTCTGACTTTTCACTGTTTCTACCAGCTTTGGTATGTCTTGTGTAATACCGAATTTTCATTTATCTGTTTTTTGATATTCTACGGTTTCAAACAAAATAATTAATTGGTCGTTTTTGTTGCCTGGATTCCCTGTGCGATTGATTGTGGACTTCGATATTTTGAAGATAGTTGAAGTACTTTTGATTGAAATAACTAAAAGTTTCCTAGAGTTATCTAATGTATCTTTAATGTTGAACTTTAACATAATACGGATAAAGCCTTAAATATGCAATAAGGTTCACCATGTTATAATTTGATTTCATGTTCACTGACATATTTTTATGGTGTTATTCAACTGAAATATTTTGTGGTTGGAAATTTTTATTATTATAAAAGTTGTAGTTCAATTTGTATTACTTCACGCTGATTTTGCATTGTAACCTCACTTCTTATATATATAAAAAACATGGGTTGTAAGATAGCTAATGAAACCGTAGTTGGAATTGAGATATCATTCAAAGATAAATATAGCAATTTCATAGACCAGTACCGTCTTGCACCTACTACCTTCATTATTTCATAAAAATTAATATAGCTATGCATCGTTAATAGAATTTCACCCTTATTGTTATGCTAAATTTATAGTTGTTGTTTACATTTGAGATTATTTAGAAATAGTATTTTTAACTTGGTAATACAATTGGATTTTTGTATATTATTGATAGGCATGTTACTCTACTATTGATTAGCTAATGTAATCAGTATATTTTAGAACGAAATTGATATTGATCACAATTTCTACAAAACTAAATTAAAGGGATCTAGAAGATTGTAATTGGAGATCTGTTTGCACTGTAAAAGAAAGAATTGGTAAACTTTGATACATTTTACTACCAAGGATGCTATAGTTGTCCTATGTACTATGAATTTTCAATCTATCATGAAAATGGTGCAACATACAATGAAAAAGATTACCATACATAGCAATTGACAATAGATGTGATGTGAATAGTGGATGAATCTTCATATAAATTAGCTTACATCTACCGTTGATAAATATCTACACGTTTAACTTTTAACGCAGGTGGAAGATCTATTTTAGTAGTCAGTAGAACAACATTAGATAAGGAACAAATTGATCATCAAACTCTTTTTCTCCATTGACTTCAGGTAAATTAACCTATTATACTTGCAAACTATGATTATATGATTTTGTAGAACTCTAGGTTGGGCGTACTGACTCTTTCCCATCAAATGGTTGAAGATGATGTAACTTCGACTGTTGGTTTTTAGCTTAGCTTATATTCATGCACAATTTTTGGTTGATCGATATGCCAATGGTGCATCCAGTTTGGAGTCAAATTATAGTTAAAAAACTGGGAAAAAAACTGATGCAGACAATTAGGTTTAGTAAATTGATGAAAATTCTGGTTATGTAAAACTGATGCGGACAGTTAGGTTAATACAAATATTCATCTAATTGATAAATTTTCTGCTTAAGTATAAACTGTTCTTGAGTTTGCTCAGTTTTCTTTTAGATATGATCACTGAATTATTTTAACCATCGATATCCTATGACTCACCATAGAGCTTTTACAAAAGGAGTATAATTATAAAGAAATTTATATCTATATATGGTCAGCACGGATATACCGATAGTTTTGTTAGTAATTTTCATTCTCCTGCTCTACTGAAAATAAAATCGGATTAAAAAACATATTGTTTACCTCCTCTACTAATCTGATACTATTATTTTGTACTCCTGAATTGGTAGCTGGGTTAAAACAATATATCAACACAAGTTACTCTACAAACAAATACAATAAGCGGCGTTGTGTCTTTGCTCCTAATAACGAAATATCGTATGTCCAAATTTTCTTCTTTTCTTTTTGTATACATTCTTAGGTTATCCATTTGTTAGGTGTATGTTTTGGTGTCATTACCTTTTGGTTTGGAATAATAATGCAGAATATTATAAAGCAATAATGAAGCTTGAGAATGAAGTAAGTAGCTTATTGAGTAGAAAGATTTATAACAACGTACTTATTACCATGCTATAATGCAGGCAGTACATTATGGTCTTACAGCTACTGAACTTCATATTATTCGATTTTTTTGTAAGGACTACTTAACCTTTACGCAATCATGAAAAATTTGATGGACCTTTTTGCAAGCTTACAATCACGTATATGTCAACATAACAAGACTTTTTTTTTTTTTTTGAATATTCGGTGCAAGTAGAGAAGAACACAACGAATTGGGAAGTATAATTTGTTCATTTCTAACAAATAACATGACATGTAAAATATTAATAAATAGGAAAACATACTTAAAGATTCAACGTACTTAAAAGCTATATCTTAGTGCTACAAGTAAACTTCTAATTCAAATTGGCTACACAGTCATCCGCACCTGCCATAGTCGTTGCTTCCTTCTTTCAATTCAAACGGGTTTCAGGTATTACATCCATTTTTATTGATATATTTTTCATGCTATGCCATTTGATCATGGTTGATGAGTGGCTAATTTTTAAAATTTAACTGATGAATTTAATTTCTTCTCTAGCTCATCGTGATTACTTAAATTTTCATGTGGCTTATTATCATGCAGGCATTTATTTGTCTGAGATTATGTTTAATTAGTATGCTTTCTTACAAAGATCTTCATGAGACTTTGTAGTGATTTTAACGTTTTACATTAAATTGTGACCAGAACATTTAATTTAGTAGAAAAATACATAGAAGTATTTTAAAAACACATAGAGGTATTTTAAAATCGTTTCAAGTTTTTTAGTTACCATATGTGATGATTGTATACCGTTCGGAATAAAAAGGCATGGTATAAAGGTTATTGCATTATTTTGAACATTTTTCTACTGCAAAAGATCTTAGAAATTCAAAATAGCGTTCAATCATTATAACTACAGCATCTTAACTCTAAAGGTGAACTCTAACTTTGCAGATTTTTAGAGTTCAAGATATTAGCTTTATAAATACAACAGAATAACAGTACAAATCTAATGCAACTCCAATGCTTCAATTATAATTTAATTCTATTTTTTGTACGTTATTCAAGTGCAGATGAATGAAAAAAACAGTGATATTTTTGAACATGGTCATTGATCGCAAAGCGGATATGATCCCAAGCATTAGTTATGTATCAGATATTCATTTACAGTCATTGTTGGCTTTGGAAAAGATACAACTGTCTTTATTTTCCTAGCCTCATCCATTGGTGTGGCACAGGTTCATTACCAAGGAGAGTACATGGATAGAAATAAGCCCACTTCTGAATACATGATAGCTGCAGTAGAATAGTAAGCATTTTAAAAAGAGGGGATTTTACTTGCAAGGGAATGAAACCATATAGTTTCCAAAGATGTGCAGGTGATAGTAACTTTTAACATAGTTATGCGATTTCCCTTGAACATTGTCATCATTCACACTCTTCATTAATTTTGGTTTAGGTCATTGAATTTAAATCGTGCTATTGTTCAAAGTTCATTGTATATATCCATTAGTTTTTTTGTTGATCCTATTTTTTTTGCAATAAATGTTGTTTTTGCCTTTTGAGTGCTCCTCATATGTTTGTTGTGGTACAAATAAACCGTTTATTATGATTTTTTTTAACGTTAGCATCTTCAACCGATGGGTTTTTAGTATTTATTTTTTATATTTTATATTTTGTGACAGTACAAAAACCATGAAAGTAAAATAAATATCAATACAGTAGCCTGCAAAAGTGACAATATTGTTTCTGTATCACATGATGCTTACAAATACGAGTTTGTGAATACCTAAAGTTTAAACCTTTCCTATGTTTGTCTTTGTTTAATAAATTTTAAGTGGTTCACCATATTCTTCATTTTTTTTCTGCTTCTTTTTGGCCCAAACAAATAATATATCATTTTTTAACATTTTTTAAAATTTAAATAATTTGAAATTTTAAAAGCACCAATCAATCCTAGCTTACCTGTTTTTGAGTGGCTGATGCTACCGGCTAGATATATGAACTGAAAGAATGAATTCTCAGTTATTTATCCTCCATAATAATCAAAACATAGAAAGTTTATCACCACCAATCCATAAATGTATTATTTTCTATTCTTTCTTACGAGCGGCATTTCCTCTCTATCTCATCATTCAATCTTAAAGGATGCATAGTATTCCATTTGATACAAAATTTATTATTGGCTCATGTATCAAATTATATGTACCAAGAAGCAAGAATGATGAGATATATATGATTGCCTAACAAATTTCCCTTTAGTCTTTACAAAATTTCTTGATAGTTCGTTTCTTATTTCCCAACAGATAACCAAGAAACGAATTTATTGATATTTCAAGAGCACTAGAAACTTGCCTCAAGAACCCTGCTTCATGCTTTTTTAAGTTTCATTCTATGCATATACCATGCAAAAAATAAATCAATAAATAAATAAATAATGAAAATATGTATATTTCCTTCCTCCCTGCACAAATCATAGTCTATATCACACTTCGTTAAATTTAGTAAGTTATTGCTAATAGGATGGCAAAGGATGGAAGACTCAAAAGTATCTCCTATTTGAGTTATTTTACATTTTCGGTCTCCTTCCAGGTAGACTCAAAAGGCTTAAACTGTCTTTCCGCATAACAACATTTTTCATTTGTTCTCTTACATAGGTATGATGGTACATGCAAACTTGCAGTGCCAGATATAAGATGTTGGAAGTATAGGCCCTCTTAACTAGGAGATACTATCATGTGTTTTCTGCATCAACCTTTTTGGAAATTCTATAATTCAATCCTTATGAGATCAAATTGAACATTCATTACTCTCATAAGTCTCATATATCTTGCAATTCATGAATCTCATGGTATTTTTGTATTGGGAATCATCTTTCAACAAAAAGGTTAGATATCCTACTTTCATGTCTATGTATTGGAATTTTCATTGTCCATGTACTTTGTAATGTTAGCACTTCACCATTCGGAAGAACTTCATTCTTAATGCTTTCCTTTTTTTGCGCATCATTTTTACGGGCTCTTTTCTTTATGGGAAATCGGAAATGAGGTCGTTTTGAAGCATATACATGGAACATATTTCAAGTATGCTTTTTTATGTTACATGCCTCTTTCGTTGTGAGGGTATGATACTTTTAAATCTTTATAATTTAGTCCATGTATCTAACATAATGTTAGATCAGCCTTTCATCATTGCATTTATTACATAATTTAAAATGATGTCAAATAGAGTACACGATCTGCCGCTGATAAGAAATAAAATTTATTATAATATGACTTAAAAGCTTTGCAAACATCATGATTTGACACTGAAATCTTGATAAGCGATGAACAACCCTTATATAACTTAAATCATTTAGTTTCTTAAGCTCATCCTGAATGTTGGTGATAAAAATCAGTTTAAATAGGTGAAAAAATGACTTTACAATCTTATAATTATCATGTTTATATTATTCCTTCACTTTATGAATCTTATAGATTTTTATAAAAGTCGGGTCGGACTGTGTATTCAATCATGATATGTTGAGGAGGTTGGTGAAGTTGGAGAGTGCATGCACCTGCACAGATTCAATGCAAAAAACACAGGAATGATCAGTGGGAAACGTAGGCATGATACTACTTTGAATTCGGTTAGTTGAATTGAAGCTCTTGGTAAAACCTGTTTTATTATTTGTCCAGTATTATATATTTTGTGTTTTCAACCGTAATCCTTTTAGCATTACATTAAGAAAGTACAAAAAAAGGTGGAACCCAGTGCATGAGGCTTTTGCACGATAGCGGGCTTTGAAGCTGTACGCAGTCTTTACCTCGCATTGCACGTCAAGTGAAGAATTAAAGAAAGAAATATTTAATAAACCAGTGATTCCTCATTTAAATTGTACTATTGGACTTATCTTATGGCATATGAATTTATGATGTATTATTTTGATTCTCATACTGCAAATTGTGCTAATATGTACCATGTTAATAAATTTAACATAAATGACAATTAAATGATATGTTTGGATAATGTTAGGTCTAACAATTGGTTCCTCATAATTTTTAGTTTTACTAGATTCAAATCAATTAATTCTTTGCTAGAAAATGATTAACCACATTTAATAATATGTTATACATGCTTAACATTTGATTAATTGAGATGCGTGGTGTACCCAGTAGCTCACATGTATTTATTCATTTATCGTTAAACATATGTGCACCTCTTTAGTTTAAACTGATGGATTTTGTTTTATGCCAATCAAAGAGAAAATGAAAACCAAAGGAAAATGATAACCACATAAAACAATTTGTTTTATACACCTATTTAGTTTATGCTAGCCATGAATTGTTAGACATATGGCCTAGGAGAGATCACATCAATCAAAGAGATGCATTGTTTTTCAATAGTTTTCTCTGCTGTTTTTTGTTATCACCAAGAAGTGTTCGACGGTATTTCCTCATGTCTTTTTATTACCTGGAGTTATTTTATAATAGGGAGTACTATTTCTATTAATAAAAATATATTCACTATTCGTTTACAGGGTCCTCATATTTATTTTATAATCTGTTACATATTGTACGATGATAGAAACTGCTTCCAATTATGTATCCACAGTTGAAATCAATGCTAATCTTTCAGTTTTCATGTAAGCAATGCTCAGAATTGTATGGCATATTGGTAAAGATGCTTGATGATACAGTGCAAGATAATTGACTATTATTGTATTTTGGGTAGTTGTGAAAATTATTAGGAGGTAACTCTGCAGTCTCCACCGTATATAGATGATGGCAGGGAGTATAAATGTACAACGTCCTTGGGAAATGCATAATCTTTATGTTACATGCACAACTTGATATTTGCAACCGTTGTCCACTACGATAGATTAACGTCAATTTCAACTAATGAAATAACATTATTCATTTGATGAAGTGATTTTATGTTTCCACTGTTGCCACATTTGGATTTTAAGTTGCACAGATGGATGACAATGGGATGGGTTGGGATGAGTTTTTTTATGCTTCAGACCCGCCTCGGATTTTTTAAATCCTGCTCCAGACTCGTCCCGTAGATCCGGTGTGGGTCTGAACTTTCACCCTGTACTTGGAATCTACACGGGTCAGGGTAGACCGCCCTGCCCCAAGATCTGGTGAAGCATTACATATTCATTCAAAATTATGTATTAATGTACATATTTTTTTTAAGAGGGATTGTCACTAAATGATAAAATAAATATAAATATCAACGTGTTTACAATGTTAAGTAAGGTATTCAAATATAGTGTATGATAACGGTTCAAGAAAAACATGCATACGTTATTATATAATTAGGGCTGTCAATGGATACTCGAAAAATCCGAAATTCGTTCGCATCCGTATCCGAAAAGTGGATAAATATTCGATATCCGAAAAAAGGGATGCGGATACGAAGACATTCGCATTCGAAAATTATCTGCCAGTTTTTGCTAAGATTATAGTTTAAATTATGTGTATTTTAATACAATGAAAGATGTTTATCTATTGTTTTATCATGTTAGTAGTTTATATTATATGCACTTGACACATATTAATTGCTCAAAACTATTTATTATCATCATATTTGTTTATTTTTAACATTTTAACATTTCTATAATCAATAGTATTGAAAAAAATATTATGTTAAACTAAAACTTTCTATTAACGTCAATTTATTATCGGTTGTTAGCAGATATGATAATTATCCGATATCCGTCCGTATCCGCGGATGTGGATATCCGAAAATGATTTAGAATGCAGATGCGGATATGACACTATTCGCATCCGAAAATATCCGTTGACAAGCCTATCTTACACTAATTTCTACATGTGTTACCGTAAATTGTATGCACCCTTACTCCAAAGACAAAAAGATAGAATTATTAAAAGTTGAGTTATAACAATAAAATATTATTAAATTTGACAATTCATTAAAAGTTCATGAATTGAGTTTATAAAATTATTTGACATTCCGATTATAAATCAGTTTAACTTCACAAATAGATATAACAAAAATGAATAAGTCCAATCGATTTATTTTTTTCTAACCAAATACCACTTGCCCTTACGTTAATATAGTAAATAAGTGGAAATTAGGGACACATCCTTCAATTTTAAACTTATTTGTTTTACATCATTTCCTTTAGAAACTATTTTCTCCATTCAGTTTGAATTTACTTCTTTTTACTTCTTCCGTTTTCAAGTTAAAAGGTGGCCTCTACGACGTGTATTGCGGTGCTTATGAGTTATAGACATATACCTTAAGAGCCATAGGTTAAGGTTCGTAATATTATCCAAATATCCTCTTAAATTTTACTTTTTTTTAATAAAAATAGGGATGTAATTTATAAAAGAAAATTAAGAGGGAGCTAAGATTAATTTTTTATAATCATAATGATTTTATGTTAAAATTTCTCATAATATAGCCCTAAACAAATGTAAAATAATTATACTCATTAAACCAGAAAAGCATGTGATCACCCATTTTCTGGGACGTCCTATGTTAACTCTAATCTTTTTAATGTGCTATTATAAAATTTGAATAATGGCTAAAGACAATTTTTTATAAAGGTTTTACTATAATGACATTCAAAATTTATTTGTATAAAAGACCTCTTCTTATGATATGTGGCCGTCTTTACACAAAAGATGGATTTCAGTTTGGATACGCACTGTCAGATCAAGCCGAACATATATTTACACAAAACAATTATTCTGGCCAAACAAAATTACTTCAAATCCCAAATGAAAAATTATATTTACATGACTAGTAATTACATAACATTGTGTAATTTATATAGGCTAATTCTATTCAAACATCGAAATTACTTAACATACATTTATATTTTCAAAATTAATTTTAGGACTAATTTGTCCTTCTTCATTACAATCTTAATAATTTTTTTTATAACCAATTAAATTAAAGCCGTAAGTTATATAAAAACAAAGGAGATATTAATAGTATTAATTATGAATTTCACAATAAGCTTGAAATAGAATAAAATAAAAGAAATAATAATTTATTATCTTTTCTTTTCCTTTTGTTTTTTTAACCTTTTAAATCAACAAAATTGAGATAATGATTTTTAAAATAGATATTAATAGTTCTCCAAATTAAGGAATTATATGAATTAAAAGACATGAAAATCTATGTAAGCATATAGAGTTGAATTTGCTATTGTTGGATTCTGGTTTGAAAACTTTATTTTAAAATAGAAAAAAATGAAGAACAAGATAAGGAATGTAATTTTTTTATTGAAAGGTATGGGTAGTGCCGTAATATTTATGCTGTAGGTAAAGTTAAAATTGGTGTATAATGATAATAGTTTTGATGGGCATAATATTTCTTGGAGTTTGAATAGAATTTACCTTTTATAAAATTATATTTCTATAGTTTACTCACTTAAAATTAATTATCCCAAAATTGCAATATTAGGCCATTTTTTATAACACCATTCGTTAGCCTAAATAATACGAATTCATTTTCCATCGTAATAAATTAACTCTTTTATTTATCATCATATAACTTTATAAAATCATTAAACCACTTTTAATTCTTTTTAAAAATCATTTCGTATTTAAAAAATTATCAAAATTCCTTTCAAATAATTGCAACTATTATTTTATTAATAATTCCTTGCCTCTTAAATATTTAGTACAAAACTATTCATTTAATAACTATTTTTATCAATCAATTTCTTTTAATATAATTAAATTCCATAAACTAATTTACTTTTTCCTCAAATCTCAATGATAAATATTTTATCACTAAAATCTCCTATTTTACATAAACATTTCATCATTCAGATTCCAAACTGTCTACATTTCATTATTTAAAACCCAATTAATCATTTAAATCTTTATTATTAGCATATAGTTAATTCTTCTCAACATCGGGTTGTTACACGGTTGCAACCTCGAATCTGTCCACTAGGATAGATATGCTCGCTTAATAGTCTCACCTCATATCAATCACAATATTAACATTTATTAATATTGGCCTCACTAATTACATTACTCCTTAAATGTCAGTTTACACCCAGATATCTTACGAGGTTTTAATACCCATCTCATAAAGCATATCACAAGGGCATCATCATCACATCGTTTAGCATATAAATAAACGCTTATGGGATAAGCAACATTTTATCACTTAACATCAAATCATAACTTGCACAACATAGTAAGGCTATAAAATCATATATAATCATATTTATTTTATAGCATACATCATAAGAATTAATATATTCAAATATCATCATGCATATATCATCATAACACAAGGGGGTAAGTTACTATACTTCTTCCTATGTATTTTTAATTATTTGGCTTTCCGAATGCTATTTAATCCCAACATGACATTATATCCCATCTTTATATCATATATAAAGATCATGTACGTGCATCATATCTCAACATAGCATCAACCCATGCAATTGCATTTATAAAGCACACAGATCCAATAATTCACATCATAACATTAGTAGGATATTTAAAACTTGGTAATATTGCATCAACTTGCATATATGAGTCAACAACATACTTATAAAGAGGGCATCATAGCATCACTTGATGAGAAGCATGACTACACTGTTTCATAGTCAATACACAACAAACCAAGCATCAAAAAATTTCACACATTTCATATTAGCTACCTCACTTAGCAATGATGTTTTAAATCTTCAAAACACGCATTCAACTACACAAATCATAATAAAGTAAAATCAAGTTATGGGCACAATATTATTAAACTTTTAGACTTTATAATTGCATCTAGTCATACTAGAACAACTTGTTTTGAAACACCAAATATACGTATAATATCATAGTGTGTATATGCACACACATAGATATATATTTATATTTTCATATATATGTTGATTAAATTTGTTTTTCCTTTCAAAACATATAGTTAAATTTCTTTGCAAAAATATAGTTTCATGCTATGTTTAATATAAAGCTTTTAAAGCTTTTTAGAACATCAACGTAACTTCTTTCAAACTTTTAAACAATTTGAATACAGATTCATATACTTCATCAATATGCCTATTTATAGCCATCTAAAGTGGACATAAACTTATGACGTCGCTTTCACTATTGAGTCAAGACGTTGGATTGTTGACATTTGACAATGATCTTATGATCTTTTGAATATCACTTACAGATCAATGATGTGTACTTCATGGGAGCCATTTCTTTAGTTACACCTAGTATGTATACGTGGATGGTTGAGATTTCAAAGTACCATTATAACATTGCATGTTCTTTTGGGTGGATCTTATCTGTATGAGCTTTATTCCTTTAGAACGTCTCACTTTTCCTCTTTCTGCATTTGACTACTAGCTCGTACTTATAAATAACTAAACAACACATTATGTTATGGCCACCTTATTCTTTGTATGAAATAATTTAAGTGGTAAACTATTTTGTATTTCGATCCCTTTTGTACGTACCCTCTTAGGCCTCATATCCTCGAGTCTTTGTTCTGTAGCATAGTTAAATACCAAATAAAGTTTCGACGTTAACAACTAGACAATTCCTTTTGGTAATGTGTAAGTGCTTTAGGGAATGATTTATCTGAAGACCCTTTTGCCTTCCACATTTTGTAAAAAGTTCCTTCAGCAAAATATGGTATAACTTATACTCCCTAAAATTCACTTTGAACAAAGGCCAAGCGGATTTTAAAGTATTGTTTTCAGTCATTTTGGTGAGGCGTGTAATTCATAAGAGGCATGACATGTTTACTATGCATTAGCTGTTGTTGCCACATGGCATACTTTGATTTTCTTTTTAAAAAAAGTGGCTTCTCTTTAACCGCGCACTGCCGATTTACCTGCAACTATAATCTTTTTTCAAAAAATAATTTTACTTTATGGTAGCGACCCTTAAGATCGACCATTCAGATCATTGAGTGATTATTTTGTTAATTTTATAATAGCATATAAAAGCTTTCTTTCTATTTCTTCTTAATTCACCTTATAACTATAATTATGTTACCATTAGCGCTTCCATAAATGTTGAAAAATCATGCATTTTTCTCCCGTTCACTACTAAATCAGTAAGATCTTTGTCTCTAATCTTCTTAATTTGTTTATTACAAGCTTTTTTTGTGCTTTACTAAATTATGACTATATATTTTTATGTTTTCATATTCATATTCCTATAATAATTTGGTATATTTACAGCGGTGTTGCAACCAATAATTTTTTTGGGTCATTGATGTTACATAAGACTTTAAATGACCATTAGTTATATTTTCCGTAGTTCTAAATCTTCCATAATTCCATCCATTAATTTGACAAATTGATGTTTGTTAGTAACGACTAGTAGCCACTCAAAGTTCTAATTTTAATTATAAACTATTTGCATGATTATTTTGATAATTACTATCTCGATGTTAATTGCTTGTGGCACTACTAGATTTTTTGAAAAACAACCATTGTCTAGTAGCAGCTGATTTTGAGTAATTAAAATACCTTACTTTCATTATCGCTTATATTGCTATTGTCAAATTATGGCTGAGTTTGAGTTGGTTAATGAAAATATTATGATTTCCAATAGTCTTATTATGTTGAAGGAGGTTTTTATTATTAAGGAATTCTTTACTTTCTTAAGCTAATTTTAAACTTTTACACTTTCGGTCCTCTAATCTAAACATGATTTCTACGCAAGTTGATTTACATAGAGTTTTGGCTTACCATTACACTGTTGGAATTGATGTAGTTACATCCAGACCCGCTAACAAGTAGGAGCCCCATTCAGAGAGTGCTTCCATTGGGCAGTAAAATACTTAACCAATGGAATTTCTCTCTCCATCACCCCATTCTTCGTTGATCTTACTAAATTTTACAATCTTAATCCTTTAACTTCTTTTTGTTTCATACAACTCTCTTTTAATGCTTAAGGTGATGCATTCTTTAAGAGGTTAAAATGACTTATCTAGGGTGAGATAATTTTTTTGTTTGATTCAAGAGACCCAAATCCACTTCTTTGGTTCCCATAATATTATCTTCTAATCCGAAAGAAGTTGCAATTCGAAAGCCGGTAAGTAAAATTACCATCGAGAGATGGTTTTATGTAGGATTGGAAAATCCTTGAGTCATAAGAACTTTCCCAAAAGCTAGCAAGTTTCATTTTTCCTAAGTGGTTCCATTTTGAAAATTAAAATTATTATTCTAACTTTGTATTTTAATTTTTAGTGTCAGCCGAAAGATTCAATCAAAACGAGGAGTTTAAAATTCATTTGGAAATGTCTTGGCTTCGCAGAAAAGCCAGTGTAAATGACTTTGGGTTTTGACCATATATCACATGAGGACCTATGGTTTAATGCCCCAGAATGCTTCTTTTATGAGGTACTCTTGACTGAGAGCTCTTTGGGTTGCTTCTAAGGTAGTGCCAAGAAGTCCGGTTCACAAGTAAGGGACAATTCTAGTGCTCCTGATTATTCTTCATTTGATTCTTCTTCTATAGAGACCGAGGATAGACCTTGGACCCAATCCCAAATCTTTAGGGTTTATATACTTAGGAATAATTCTTTTGCTTTATCTTAGGCAAATAATACTTATACTTTGATTTTTTTTGCTTATTTGTAGGTATGAACCCTAATGATATTGGCTCTCTCCTTTGGGTTGGTAAGGAAAAAGCGAGCTTTAACAAGCCTTCGGTAAGAAGCACTCTTTATTTGAAGAGGAGATAGATTTGACCCAAAATTTTAAAAGGGATGCTTTAACAGAAAAGAACATTCAGTCTCTTATAATCATCTCTTCTCAGCCAGAAGGCTCTGGTCCTACTTCAAAATCTCCTCGGTTTACAGCAAATGGCAACGAGCTCTCAATTTAGCCAAACAAGCTTTTAAATCTCAAATTGCTTCAGCTATTAGCAAGCTTGGGGTTGAGATACCTAACTCTCCTTATGACTTTTAGAATTTTTTAAAGTTTAGTCCCCAAGCGAACATCAAGGTATTTTACTTTTAGAGTCATATTAGTTAATACATATTTTCTTATCTTAGAACTTTATCATATGTACAAATAGGATGTAGCTGAGATATCAATCCTTAGTCATCGATATGAGAGCTTTTAAGAGACCCTCATGGAGACTAAAACAACTAAGGAGGAGCTTGTTACTCTATGAAACTATGGAAAAGGAGGTCGGTAAGACTAGAGTTGATTTTGATGTGGAGATGAGGGAGTCAAAGGCAAGGGAGATTGAGCTTCAAACAAGTTTGGAGATCATTAATACCGAGATGGTCAAGCTAAAAGATGATCTATAACAACCCGCATCTCCGAACACAAGGCGCAAAATGGCTATTGAACTCACATCGTGCCAAGAAATACAAGTCATTGGGTTTTAAGACATTATATGGTACAAAGACAATTATAAATCCAATACATTCTACACATTCAGATCTCATAGCGGAAGGAATAAAATATAAATATAGAATATAACTGAACTATATAATGATTATAAAGCAAATGTGGTCCATACAACAATATCTCCAATTACAATTCATAGAATCTAATAATATGGGTAGCATAATACTAAAATAACTTGAAGAGTAATGGAAAATAGATGGAGCTTTGAAGCGCTACACCTTCTTCTCCACGTTCTAGACTCTGGTCCAATCACCTACTGGCATATCCTCCTGTAACAAAATGAAGAGAGAGAGAGAGAGAGATGAAGGGGGTTGGACATAGTCTAGTGAGTGAATTGTATCACTAGTGTTATGGTGTGGACAAATAGTTAAAATTCAGTTATAACCTATACCTAGGGTGCTTGGTGTGCATGTTCTTTATAAATGATTATCTATTTTTCTAGTATGGTTTGATTACTCATAAGATAACAATGTTTTACTTTTATTATGGGGTTGTCCACTTGCAGGTGGAGTGTATTAACTAAATATTCTATAGAAAGACATTGCTATTATACAACTACTTATTGAGTTAACATTTTCATTTATAATTGTTTGGCCTACTCCGCCTCAACTATGGCTTGCTATGCTAAGCACCTGTATTTTGGTTAACAATCCCAAATTTCTCTCTTTCGGATTAACGTTCCCAAGTCTATTTATTTTGGTTAACGTTCCCAAATTTATTCAATTGGTTAACAATCCCAATCTAATCCCTTTCGCTCGTATGCATATCCTACGCTCTCCATCACTAAACAAGTATCATTCAAGAGTGAATTAACAATTCCAACTCTCAAAGGATTAACTATTCCTACAACAATGGATTCTTTCTGCCATAACCTCCAGCTCCCACTTGAAGGTGGCTAGGACGAACTAAAAATGATAAGAGCTTCTAATTGCAATTTGATCGCTTGCTATGTCAATGCCACATTCATTAACTTCGTGAAGCACGAGCTTAGGACTTCACCAATGTGATTCATGTTTCTAGCTTGCTGCACGACTCCACTCTGTTATGTGAATGAGGTGGGGACATGATTCCCCTAATTGTCCATTCTTAGCTTATACCAGGTCCATGTTCAATCTGGGCAGACTGGTAAAATTCAAACATCCAAATAAATATTTTAGATTTTTGAATAAAAAAATTTCTTCGGGTGTTCTAACCTTCTCCTTAGACATCTGACTATAATTCTAAACGTCTGGCAAGAGTACTTAGACGTCTGAGTCGGGTCTATTTTTAATGTTTATTTCTGTTTTGAAAATTGTACATATTCATACATCTGGAAATACATTCAGATGTCTGGTTATTTTTTTCAAACGTTTGGTTATGTATTTTCTAGATTTTGTAAATTGTTTATTTTATTTATTTTATCCTTCTCCTTGGCGGATTTGAGTATGATATATGGTTTGGTTGAACAAGTGTTTCTGATGCTATTACTACTTTTTTATATCCAATTTCAAGTGATTTGTTCAAACATTGTACTTAGTTTTCCAATCGGTTATGTATGTATCTTTCGAGGAACTATATATGTTTATTAAAATCAATTACTCTGTATATTTCAAGGAATTGTATATGTACACTAAAACTAGTTATTACGTATACCTCAATGTAAATTTCAATGGATATGTGTGCTCTTATCCAAAAATCATTTTAATTTCATCACATAAATCAAATCTATAAGATTAAGGGTACTTCCAATTCAAGTTATTTCTTATTTATCTAAATAAATCAAAATATGTTATACAATTTAGGTCTATAAGATTAGGGATAATTTACTTTTCATTTCTCATTTCAACAATTAGATCTATCATTCCTTAGGGTGTTCCAAATCATTTCAATTCATAATTTTAGAATACATAGACAAATTAAAGAATAGAAATCATGTTTATATTGCTAGGTATATAATTGAAAATCAATTACTTCTTTTCAATATACTCATTTTGTAAATACAACCCACTCACTTTGTTTGTAGAAACCTTGAATCTACTAATCTAATTTTTGATTCGTAGCTTTCTGCTTCTCTTCTAATTTGATTTCTTCTCTTGTTTAAAATTTATTTTGTGAATTTTTGAAGAAAGGAGATATGTATGTGTTTGAGAAAGAGAAAGAAGACACATATGTATAATGTGGCGGTTGGGGCGTGGCATGGTCAAAAAGGTATAGTGGAAATTTTGGGTTTACTGAGCTAAGCCAGAAATGCATGTTAATGAAAATGCCACTGGCCACATTTTCATTTTGTTTTGCCAAATTTAACAAGCTATATATTTTCTTAGCTGTAAATGACATTCCAAACACAATGGAATATTCTAGTAGTCTAATTCTGACGTTTGGAAAAATTATATTTTTCTCCTTTATCTTTAATATAAAATTATGTTTTCACCCTTATTATGGATTTAATTTATTATTAAAATTCCAGGGGTGTTACATTCTCTCCCTTAAAAAGGATTTCGTCCCTGAAATCTCCAAGGATGGAAAAATACAACTTGTTTATAAGAAAACTAATATCTACAACTATATACTCAACCATCGACCACTTGCAACCATTTTCCTTAGTTTTAATTTCTAATGTAGCATGTATATATAGGTATTGTTAAAAAATTTATTTGATAATCTATTATGCAAGGTAAGCTAAGGTAGGCTTGAATATGGGAGTAAGTGGCCTTATGCAAGTCTTGAAGAATATGCCAGTCCAAGTTCAAGTAAAAATCCAAAGATGAATCATATGCGTGTCTATAGTTCAAGTCCAAATACAAAAATGAGTCATATGCATAGTCAAAGTTCAATAATAGTTGTATACTCCCATTCGATAGAAGTATGCTATGTAAAGTCAATTGTCCAAGCATTTATATGCAAAAAGTCCAAAAAATTACAATCGGCTCTAAAATCCTCATATCAATTTAGGGTTTACTACTTTTTAATTTGTAAACGAGAAAAGAATTACTTCCCCTTCTTAGGTTTTGATGTGATCTATTTATAGGCATACAACCATACGGGATGATTGACATGTGTTAGGGCTCAGAATCCAATAGTTTCGATAGCTCTTCCTTGATGAAACCTCAGCATCTCTTTGTTAAGACTCGATATTACTTGCTTTCATAAGTTTGGCAACCCAATCTACCTTGTTGAAATCAACAACTTGCACCATGATAGCTTCTCGATAACCTTCATGATAGTAGATTCTCGATAACTATTACCGTGGTAGCAACTCGATGATAGTTGATGCATCATAGGCTTATCATCCCTTAGAAGCTCGATATCCCCAGTTTGTGACTAGATGCTTAATGTCTTTTAGTAGTGTGACATCCTCTCTTTATTACATGTTATACAACACTTCATGTTGTAGAGGTTTGATATTTCTCCCTACGCCTTGTCAATCCTTCTATCTTTGGGCTCGATAGCTCTTGTATTGTTGGAGCTCAATATCTACATGTACCTATTGATTCGGCACCTTCATCACCTTACAGGATTGATATCCTGATTCGTTGTTAATGTTTGACATTACCTCTTGCTTATTATATGCTCGACACCACCTCTTTTCTGTATTCAAACTCAACAACATTTATTTGATAACTGCTTAGAGTTTGATATCCTTAGAGGTTTGGTACATCTTCTACTCCTGTTAACCTCTTGAGTATTGGACATCCTGTAACGACCCGGAATTTCATTGCTTTATTTAGTGAATATTTAATTAATTTTAAATATATAATATACAAGTTTTATAATGAAAATAAACTCATTTTAATTAATTAATAATGATGGGGAAATCGTTTTCAATTTTTTTTACCAAATTAAATAGTTCATAGGAAAACAGAAAATGTGACCGAAGAACGTTTTTCGAAATTTTGACCTTTTGACACCGGAAAGTTGTCGGCAACATTGTTCGTCTTTGTGCATTATATATACATATATATAAGAGTTAATTAACTAGATAACAATACACTTAGAAATAAATTATCTTATATTAATTTGGATAAAAAAGTGATGTGACTAAACATAATAATTATATATATATCTATACTATAAAGCAAAACCTTGGTCAAACCGGTCAAAGTGAAGCCTTTTATCCACTCCCTAAATTGTCCACCGTTCCTAATAGACAGAAATCACTAACGAAGGGTAACTCCGTCTTTTGCTGACCGCCTCCCCACGTTTCCCACGTTCATTGTCCACACCTACCGCTTCCGTTTGTCTTTTGCTTTTCTTTCTCTTTTCCCATTTCCTTTCCATTTCTTCTTTCACCACTACAAATGGCAACTCTTTTCCACCGCCACATACTGCTCCCCGCCCTCCCAGTCGTCCTCGCCCATCAACGGACCACTTAGCCCATACCAACGACGCCCATCGACCGCACCTTCGTCTCAAATAACCGTTTGACCTTTTACCCCATACCGACGACGACCGTCGACAGCAACTTGGTGTCCAATAATTGTTTGAAGCTCTAACAGCCTGCCGCCTTTGTTTGTCGACGTAAGCTCTTACCTTTTTCCCTCTTTTCCTAACTTTGCTTCTCAACCTAAGATCTAAAACGTACTTCGCTGATTTGGTCCCTGCAGTTTTGTCTTCCCTCTTTTAGGCGCTGATTCAATTTTTTGAGTTATATATTTGTCGATTTATGATCGACTCATCTACAAACAGATATTAAGTGAGGTAACGCTCTGTTCATTTATTATTACACCGGTATACCGTGAATGTGAATATTCTGACCTCATCTGTACATTCTTCCACAACGATTTCACCACACACAACTAATTTTATCAAGTTGTATGCTCAAATTTTCCTGTATTTCGTCCTCATTGTGCAGTGGCATATATATTTACTTGGTATTCTAATATTTATGTTCACAGGTTATACTCACCATGGTTCAGCACAAAGATTTGTAGAAGCAGGTGGTTTATTTACGTTTACTGATCTCAATTTGTTAATTTTTTCTTTCATTTTTAATTGTTATTTTTAATAATCTCTACCAATATGACCTTCGTTCATTTGATAGAATTTATACGTTATATTTTCGTCGGTTTGTGACATCGAATTGTCAGAAACATATTACTGTATCTTCAGTTAACAATGCCAAATTACTTTTCCATTTTCTTCTGAATACAAGGAATGGTTAAATTTGTAATTACTGAAAATACAAAGTAAACAATCTCAAGATAGTAAACCGAATTTAATTGTTATCCTTTTTAAGAATCAAATGAATGGCAGTGGTATTTCTTTGGAAGAATAAGGAGATTCACATCTCAGGAAGCCAGAATGGTAGACAAAATGACAAAAGGGTGTAATAGTTGTGATACAGTAAATTTAGTTGGTGGTTGCAAACTGATAAGCCACGTTGAGAGTATTCGTAAAATCTTACTATTCTCACTTAAACCCTGTTTTTATTGATTCATTGTGATTTTATATGTTTTTATGCAATTGATAGTATTATTTAATTTTTTTAATATTTTTCTGCCCCTCAGGAATCATTCATGCCTGCACCCAAGAGTGCGGCAGCAATGACCAAAAGCATTGCTGAAAACACGGTGAAGGATTAAAGAAAGATGCTACAAGAATATGGATGACAAACCAGCCTTCAATCTTTAAGCATAGGGAAAATAAAAACGAAAATTATGAAGTAGACGATCTTAGAACTCAGCTACCATCTAACTTACCCATTTTGCTTATTTTTTCGTTCCCTCTTTTTGGCAGATCGTAGATCGTTGCTTTGTTGGAATTGTATGTCATTATTACGAGTAAGGTTGCTAATGAAGGTTGACTGTGATTTGCTCATTTCCTTTCCATGGGTGAGCTGTTCAAATTTCTACTCATCTGCTCTCAATTAATTTTTTTTCGTATCTTTAATCCTGCTGATTACAGCCAACACATGTTCTATTGAATTTGTATCATACTACATAAGTCGCGGCTCAGTTACTTTTATTTTACTTCCAAACAACGTGTTTTGTTGTTTCTTCTACACTAAGTCCATACATGTTGAATACAATTCGGTCTAACAAAATTCATCAGTGATTTACTTATTTACCTGTCATTTATCAGTATTCATATTTTAGCAAGAACATAGCAGCTGCATACTTATATAATTTTCAGTGCACAATTTACATGTTGTTGATTGTATATGAATTGATTCGTTGAAGTAGCTTGGAAAACAAATGACATATTTACCATTCAATATATCATATTGTTAAAAAGGAAATGACCATATAACTCTTCAACACTAATAACTATGCACTGCTGGCTAACGGATTCATTACAATTTTAATCAATAAGTATGTAAGAAACATGTGTTTGATTAACTGTCTTAATGTCAATTCTTATTACTGTGTAAAACTGTCCACACCAATGTTTTATAATGTGAAGGAAAAAATAAATAATATATCCCTGTAACAACATTTTCTACAGAATGAAATAGCATATATATCCCTACTGAAGTACTATCTCATGAAACGGACCAAAGATGTGACAAATCAGGTCCAATTCAAAACTAATTTCGAACGTTGATTGTATTATTCCATGGATTCGTCCGATGGACGTGCATGTGTAAGCTGCTAGGAACATATAGATTGTCATGAATTGTGCTGACGATTTTTGCATCAGAAATCATACAAGTTAAATTTACCTTCTCATTGCAGATCATATTTGTATCATAGGGGTCCTTGACAAGACCAAGATCACATGATTACTTGCACCTTCATTACGCAGCCAATAGATCCTGTAGTTCTGTTCCACTTTTTGAAAGCTGCTTATCATCTACCTCGGCTGTTGCTTCTCAATTGATTCAGGTTTGAATCTTTTTCTGCACCTTTAATATGCATTCATCAACATCAAAGTCGGACTTTGATTACTACTGTGTGACTCTCTCCCTTTTCATTTCAAACAATAACATTAGCTGCTTATATTCTTAAGCAACATTATAATGTTCTGTTATATAAATACGTGTTCCATAAGCAACTATGTTCTGTAAAAGTAACAACGCCCTTTTGTCAATGAATGTTTACTCTGTTTTTATTTTTGTACGTAATAGTTTATATGATTAACATGAACTGCAAAATAGGAATGTTAGAACAGTGCTTTCCCAATTAATTTTACCTGATTTTGTGATCTGTATGCTGTTGAAGTTGGTATTTAAGTCATGTTCGAACTGTAATTACTCAATTATGCAGTAATGCTTCCGTCCAATATATAGTAGTTTGTACTATTAGTTCAACCAAATACTACTGCCAACCAGCAGAGTTGATAAGCAATGTTTTTTTTAATACTTCATATGGTTTTCAGCTGAGATTCGTGATAATGAAGTATACGATATATATTGAAAACATAATGCAAATTAGGGTGGTACCATTAGTTTGTAACTTAATGCAAAGCTGCACCTTCTCAAAACTCGACATAATTATCCCTGTAATTATTTTCGGCAGAAGAATTGCTTTTTTTTTATGTAATAATTTATACGATTAACATGAACTGCAAAATAGGAATGTTCGAACATAACTTCACATACTTAATTTTGCTCCTATTTTCCCAATTTTACCTACATTCCATTCGTTTTGAAAAATAATAATAATATTTAACACACATTTTCAACCCTGCCGTAAATAAATGTGTTACAACTGATTTGTTGCCCAAAACGGCTTCCCTCCCTTTCACCTGATGCACAGTAGCCGTTAACCCCACTTTTTAAGCCATAATTACAGACGATTGACTGCTTCAACTTCTTCCACTTAATAATATGACAGTTGCAAAATATCTACTATACATGTTCCTATAAGTATGCATTTTTCACTATTCAGTCACCCCACTTTTCACCTTTACTACTACGTACTCCTCCGCTTTCATTTGGTTATAATTATTTTCCCCTATCATTTCAACTGCCCCACCCTGTTCAAACCTTTCTTCCACCTAACTCATTTTTCCCACATCTTTATGGAACAGCAACAAAGGGAAAGACGACGTCTTACTCAACGTGCACGGCGTCAACAAGCTAGACAGTCTGCTGTCGCCAGTAGAAGGACATCCGTTGCTGCAAACCAACAACTGCCAACTACGACAGGTACTTTTCCACTCCCTTTCCCGCTTTCAGCTGTTTAACATTTTAACATGTATGCTTGACTGTAAACAAGTATAAAACACATATATGCCCCATTTCTGCAATTAAGGGCGTTAACCACTTTTATACAATTACCCTGACTTACCTACACATACCATGCTTTCAGGTGGCACCCATTTTGTTTTGCTACATTCTTATACGTATCCACATTTTTAACTTAAGCCATACGCCAGCGATGAATATTACTGGGACTAAGTTTTCAAACAAAAAAACCAAATATTGGGTACCCACTATATCACTAATCTTAACCGTATTCGGTTCAAAAATATTGTATTCGCACTATCTAATTTTAATCGGTTATTATTGCTGAACTGTCATATATGTTTAATCTTACAGTTATTATTGCTTACCACATATTTTTAGACTTACCTTTATAAAACCATTACTGCACATTCTTCAAATTTGGTCTGAACCAATATAGGAAGCACATATGAATGACCTTACAAAAAAAATCAGTACTGAACATTCTTAAAATTTGGTTTGACCCAATATATGAAGCATATATGACTGACCTTACAAACCTCTGTTAACAGATGTTTACACTTTTGCTCTCCCATTTTTTACACTTTTAGATTATTTTACGACACTTCATTACGGCCATTTTTAATTTTGTGCTAATTGATACTCACTAAATATTTTTAAACTTACCTTGAAGATTAGTTTAGTGAACAGTCTACGTTTTTTCATGAAGCAATACATGCACCAATATATTACCGGGACTGAGTTTTAACAGTAACAAACAAAAATCTCAACAAACAAACTAATTTGTCAAACCTCTGTTAACAGATGTTTACACTTTTGCTCTCCCATTTTTTACACTTTTACATTATTTTACGACACTTCATTACGGCCATTTTTAATTTTGTACTACTTGATACTGACTAAATATGTTTAACCTTACCCTGACCAACAGTTTACTGAACAATCTACATTTTTTCCATGAAACAATACATGCACCAATATATTACTGGGACTGAGTTTTAACATGCACTTGCAAAACAACTCCAAATTCATAACGACGAGGAACAGTATCGACCCTGTCACGCAGACGAAAATTGGGATGCTTTCTTCACACCTCAAGTGGTATGCAACACATAACTTCATACACTTATCACATAATCCTACTACCTAACAATTACACACTTATTCTACCTTGCAACCCATTTTTCTATTTCTCACAGATCGAAGAGTGCGATAAAGCTATTGAGCGTTTTCTTGCACAACCTTCTCACAGCTGATTGCGCTGCTTGCTACAACAACATTTGCTCCTCCTGCTGCACCAACACATATTTTCTCCACCATCAACTACCAATAAACTAGCTACCATGAGTCCTCTGCTTTATAACATTTAGTACACTGTATAATGTACTGTCCGTCTACCTAATTATTTACTGTACTACTCGCTTATTTTCTTCCCCACTAATAACAACCCGTTCTCTGTTGTATCAACTTACGTTGAATATCAATTACATGCTTCCTCTGCAATTATTCTATTCTATTTATATTTAGTCCTCAATGCTCCTTTTCCTATATTTCACAGATCTATAATTTAGTTCATCCAACTAACATACTTTTATACCAACCAACAACAATTTTTACCCGTTCCCCTGTCATCAAATCCCATAGTTTGCAAACAAAACCAACTGCCCAATTAATATCAACTACATATATTATTCTCTACTGTAAATTAACAAAATAAAATAATAAATAAACTTGGTTGAGGTTGGAACAATTACTCCACCTACCTACACACCCTCTAATACTCTACTGTACAACGATACATCAATTTATTCACACATACATTTTAGTTCGACTAAAATTTAATACTTTAATTCTGCTTGGTTGCCATGTCATTTCCTCCTTTTCCTCAACAGTACCTAACACTTTACCATACTCTCTATCAACCGGACAACTATAACAAACATAAAATTTGCACTCTCCCCATTACGCATACGTCCAACGGACGTGCCACCATACTCGTATATATATATATATAAAAGAAAGTGATGTGACTAAACATAATAATTGTATATATATATATAAAAGAAAGTGATGTGACTAAACATAATAATTATATATATATATAAAAGAAAGTGATGTGACTAAACATAATAATTATATATGATCTCTACTACTAATAATAAAAATTCATTACACTATTTTCAACCGTGTTTTTTGGGAATCCATAAAATACCCTTTTACCTACTGGCCAACCCTTTCACATTTCATTCCCTCTCGCATCTCACCTCTCTAATCTCCAATTTCCACATAGAAAAATTAAACCACCCAAACATTAACGTCATCATCGTCGACAATCCACTGTCCACCATCGTCTCTTGATCACCGATGCTACCAACTGTTGGAAATTTCTGCTACTACACTACATCGCAGTTTCCACGAGCATCGCAGTTTGCAATTAACTAATTTTGTAGATTAGGGTTAATCGATTGTGCGTTGATTCTTCTATTAACTTACTTATTCTGCTCCGATTCGTCAACGGCTACTCCTTAGATTCCAAGCTCTGACCAATTTTAGGTATTTTTTAACCTTTTGCAATTTTTCTATAATTTAAATTCTATTATAGACTGATTTTAAACTGTTCGAAATGAGCGGCATTGATATGTATGTTTTGCTACTCATACATTTTCAATCAATAGATTGTTGTTGATTATCTCATAGAATATGTGATGCCTAAATTACTTTGGTGCTTACTGTTGATATTACTATTTTAGTGCATGAGTGCAAGATAGAGTAAATGATAGACCCGATATGCATTTTGTTGTTCTCATCTTAGCAAACAATAATTATACACTTGCAATAACAAAATGCACCATTCTATGAAGAAGAGTCCTGTTTAATCTCCATTGTTCTACGGTAGGGATGAAGTCAAAATTGATGATAACAAAGATATATTTGGCGAAGCTATAGACCATAATAAGTTATCATTTGGGTACATTCAGCTCTTAACAAGTTACATATTTAGCAGTTAATGAAGATATGCAATTGTTGTATGGAATGAATTTGATCTCATTGGTTTTTTGAAACTGCATTTTCTATCACCTCCCATAAGGATTAATTAAACTAATAATATGATGTCTTTTGTCCCCTTTTCATGTAATTTTCTGGGTTTCAATGCTTTGCTTTCTAGTCCTATCACTCCTATGTTCACTTTTGGAGCCGATGGGATGCAAAATGATTTAGCTACATCCTATTATACTTTCCAATAAATTGATTTGATGAGTATGATATTGGCATGAGCAATAGTTAAAATATTTGTCAACTGACACTGATTTGGTTGTACGCGAGCACTGCTCAATATGATTGATTTGACCTTAATCTTATGAATGTTATTAAGAAGTTGATTTCAGTTTTAATGTACGGATGAACTCATATTTTCTGATGTTCCCTGATATTATTTATAACATTATTTAAACATGTTTTAACAAAGTTTTAAGTCAATAAATGTCAATTAATTTCCTTACTTTTTTTAATTTACATGAAGAAAATGTGAGTAGTTTAAATCCTTATTATTGTTGCTAAGTGAGACCAAAGCAATATATATATATATATATCTGAAGTAGAAAGGAAATTTTCTATTATTCACTGGACATAAAACTGCCTTTATATATATAGACAAGACACTGTTAAAGCAAAAGATGGAGTCAAACACTACACCATTACCCTTTTACTTATAGAATAGGTAAGCATAGCTTTATTTCCTGAAAATAAAAATCCACTACCCTGAAAACTAGGACAACAATGACTAAGAAAAATAACATGCAGACAAATTATCGAATAATTATAGTATCATTTTTGCTCATCGTTTCCATTAACCACTGTGATTAGTATAATTCCTACTTGAGCACTATTCAATGTAATTGATTTGTTCTTAATTTTTATGACTGAGTAGTGTTGATTTCACTTTTGACATTCATTCTTTTTAGTATTCTTAAAATTTACAACATTATTTCTAGGTATAGTTAATATGTTCATCATTTAAAACATGAGTTTGATTTAGTTTTAGCATCTCAAATTTTTTTATTCTCGAGATTATTTACTATGTTATTGTTTATACATAGTTCACAAATTAAACATCTTTTGATAAACTATTAGCATCTCATTATTTAAACATGTTTTAATAAATTATTAAGACATTAAATGTGAAATAAACTCCTTATTGAATTTAAAATGATAAATCAAAATATGACCAATTTGAATATTTATGAAACAGTGTTACTAAATAAACAGTGTTTCTTAAATATGATTAATTTACATCATTATGCTTAATGTATTCGATCTAAATGACTATCAAATTAGGTGAGACTCTCCCAACAAAATTACCTCAAAAACCATTATGGAGTCAAAAGCACTAAATGAATAGTCTATCTTATGTGTCTTACACATTATGTACTGTGATTAATATTATAATGATTTTTGACATGGTGATTAGTTGTCTACAAGCACATATAAAGTACCTATATTCTTCACTGTCCATTTTTTCATAGTATGAAAAAACATAGGAATTTACCTGGAAAGTACCCAGGTAAAGCTGGGACTTTTTACTCTGTCATTTATTAAAATTGACTCAGGTTTCAAATTTTTGTTTGCTTATTGTTAGGATTCATGTTTCCAGTTTTCATTCTTAATTGGGGGACCAATGGTCATGTATGTACAAGTCCAAGACGCATAAGCTTTCACTCGGCATTGTATGGTCATTGTAATTATGCATTGTACTTCATTTAAATTGATGGTATGTTTTGGCATAGGGTGGTTTGAATTTTTGGTAATTGTGAGACATGGGGCATGGTGCTGATCTATCACTCGCCAAAATTGAATGATGTAAATATCATCTTTAGAAAGAGCTATAATTTATTTCATTGTTGTATTAGCTTTTTATGCTATTGTTAATTTGAGTATCATATGCCAAATTTAAATCATCCAAAATTTCTTTTTAGTCATGATAAATTTTATATTTGGGTGAAACTATAAGAATACGACATGAAGTTGACTGATTACATTGTTATGGACCCTTTTTGTTTTTAGGGATCTGGACAATTGCTTTATTAGCCTAAGTAATTAGCCGACTCGGCATGTTTATTTGTTGAACACAATTTTTTCCACTATGAACGTATTTCTTTTATTCATATGTATAATTTGTCTTAAGAGCATTTGATACAAAGTATTTATTTTCTCTCTTTCTATTTTTTTCTTGCTTAAGCATTTCATACTTCTTTGAACATCCACTTCCATAATGAGTTAATCCTCTTAGTGATGCCATTTAGGCATGTAAATAAGATGCATGATAAATTATGCAAAATCATGACATGGTGAAATCAAAATAATCATCTGTTCATGGAACAAGAATGCAAAATAAGCATGAAGAGTACACACATACATTTTTTTACACACATTCATTGAATAAGTATAGGAGCAAGAAACTAATTCATGAATATATGAAAATTGTCTATGTATGGTTCTACACATTCTTCATGGAAGAGGTGAATTATAGGGATTGATCAAGAACTCTCATCTGTTCTACAAAGAACAGAACTAAGAAAGCATTAAAAGATTAACTGAAATAATGAAATATCGAGGCACGAAAGGAAAAAAAGTTTAACATTTGGGTAACATCAATAAATATAATAATCACACAATAGTTTTTTATGAAAGGAAGAAAACAATGTGTTAGTTGAAAAAGATAGTATAAATATCATGATCTACATAGTTCAAATATCGAAGTAATTAGATGTAGGTCCAACTAGACGTGCATATATACTTGTACATATAAAATAAAGTGATGTGACTAAACATAATAATTATATATATAAAAGAAAGTGATGTGACTAAAAATAATAATTATATATATAAAAGAAAGTGATGTGACTAGACATAATAATTATATATATATATATATAAAAGAAAGTGATGTTACTAAACATAATAATTTTATATATATAAAAGAGGATGGTGTGACTAAAAATAATTATATACATATAAATATATTATAAAAGATTTATGATGTGACTAGATATAATTATGACAAGTTATATTATTTAATTCATTTTGCGCCTATATATACCCTGCCTCTCTCTCTTCTCTCTCACTTTCTTCTTTTCATTTCATTTCTTCATTCTCTCTCTTCTTCTTCGAGCTTCCATCAATGGCTTCCACCTAGAGAATTTGAGAAGAAAATAGCTCAAAATAGCTTAAACCCTTAGATCTATACTTCTATCTTCATCACCATGATTTTCTAAGCACAAAGATTTAAGTTTCATCACCATTAGAAGCTCGACCACCCAATTTTTACCCCATGGCCAAAAGTTAAAGTGAAGAGGAATGGAGTTTGAAAGCTAGTACATGTAGCGGAAGCTCCATCGGATCATCCGGAGAAGCTACGGAGAAGGAGGGAGCTAAGAATGTGAGATCTCAAGAAACACTTTCCTTTCTAGTTTATGATTAAAATGATTTGCAAGTTAGAAGCAAGTTAAGATTATTATTTACAAGTATATAAAAGTTATTGACATGATTATACATGAATTGGAATGTTTGTTTGGATGTTTATATGGATGTATACTTGATTGTTAACATTGGATGTTCACTTGGATGAATGAAATAGAAGAATGAATTAATAATGTGAAGTTTATAATGATAGTTAATGTGTTAACTATAATTAATTCATGAAGGAATAATGGTGGTATATGTGGAAAGTTAAGCCTCAAAATGTTTTGAAATCATAAAAGAGGAATGATTTGAAATGATTTAAAAATGAAAAGACTTCATTTAGAAAAGGAAAGATAACATTTTTATAATGTTAAAGGAATGATGTTTAATTTATATGGATATATAAATTAAATAGTTGGAAGATAGATAATAAATAACTTTCTATGTTAGAGAATGTTTTGAAAAGTGAAAATGGAATTTAATATGATTTTATAACCATCTATGAAGTCAAATATAATATTATAATAGTATAATATTATATAAGTTAAAATATTGGAAAATAATATTTAAAATTGAAAAAGAGATTTAATATGGAAAATATTGGTTTACCTGTTTGAAAATGGTTTATAAATGTTTTATAAATATTAAACTTCAAATTGCAAAAGTTTTGTTAAATAATGAATTTGGAGTCAAAAATAGGTGCATCGCGTAACGGTGGTTCGCGATTTCGCGCCGTAAAAGTTAAATCCTTCTGTTGGATGGAATCAGAGTCGGATTTCTTTGCAACAAGAATTTTCCGAACTCTTATGACTATTGTTTTCAAATAAAAGAAAAGGTTCAAGATTTCGTTTAATAGATTTTGAAATATGAGTAAAACAAGTTTATGAAAATATCGCGGTTTTGCAGTTCGAAATCCATAACTGGATTTCTTTGAAAATAATGTTTAAAATTGTTTAAATATATGAAATAAATCTTATAAATCTTTTAAAATGTTTTAAAAGTGATTTGAGTTATAAAAATGAATTTCCAAATGATAAAAGTCGTTTTGATTAATATAGCTTAAAAAAACATTTTTCGTAGCACTTTTCCGCATCACTTTTCTATAACTTTTGAAATACAGTTTTAAACGCAACAGTTCTTTTCCAAATCTTTTGTAAATGTTTTCAAATGATTAATAAAGTATTTTAAAGGTAATTTAAAGGATTTATGGAATGATTAAAGGTTTAATGATTTAGAGTCGATTAAATAACTTGACCGCCTTATGGGTGTCAAAGAGATAGTGTCTAGGCTTGAGTTTGAAAAACCAGTTTCCTGCTTTCCCTGGCTATTCGGACTGGCCTGACGGAGGGGATAGTAAATTTGATTTACTCGGATCGAAATTTCCAAAGCATAAAGATATAATTTTCTAAATATAAATAACTTGGATTTTGTGGAGATAATCTTCTTGTACTCGGTGTTAAAGCCCGAAGAGAGAACTCGTACTATTTGTGGAATTTAAAAGGTGATTTCACCGTTATTCCGCCCATAGTATTTGTTGAATACGGCAATTAATATTGAATAGAATTGGATGATTTTTGTAGAATTTTCTCACTTAATGTTTATTGGGTTTGGATTAACATCCTAGATAACATGGTTTTAACTCAATCAAAATTTGAGTTTTGAATAAAAAATTTATGTTAAGATTTAAAGAAAACGATTTGGAAATATTTTCCCAAGTGAAGAATGAAATGATTTCGAATTAGTCCTAATTTTAAAAAGGTTTTAAACTTAACCAAATGATTTGATAAATGAGGCTTAATGATTCCATATACTCTAAAAAGCTAAAGGAATGATTCAATAATTATATCTCTAAGAGATATCTATGAATAAATAAAAAGATGAATTAAATTGATTGATGATCGATAATCATATACGAACTTAACATCTATTTAATCGATGATTGGTTCGAAGGAACCGGGATCAGATTTGGGTAACTCCTATCCGAAAACCACTTCGAACCAATTATACGTTCGAAAGTAAAGACATGTTGAAGATGATGACTATTGAAAACCGAAGATCTTCATAGTGAAAATACTGCTTGTTGACATTCTCTGGGTCGCTCCCAATATTGAGACATTTATTATAGCAGTGGTCCTATCGTGTTTTGAAATCTTCGGATTGCAAGGACTACTCGCTACTAATGGTAGTAGGATGAGTGTCTTCGGTTTCGTTCAGTCCCAGAATGAAATTGTATGGTCGAGTGTCCGACATTGCATTTTTAAATCACGAACGTTGATTTTTACAAACGTACATCTATGTGTGTCATAGGAGGCAACTCCTATTAGCTTAACACCCTTCTCTAAGACATACGAGCTCGGTGGTTGTATTTTTGTAGAAGTCAATTAGTGATAAACGAAAATGGTAGAGTGACATTCAAAGTGGAACCAGTTGGTTAGTTAGAGCGTAGCCTCACGAGCCTCACATCCCAGGAATGATACAGGATACCATGTGGTCTGAAAAACACACATTTGGGCTTTTGGTTGATGTATATGGTGGTGTCCAGTAGGGGACCCATTGGGGGAAGGCGTTCTTCAAGACATTTATTGCCCCATTTATTTGAATATAGTAGCTAGCTTGCAAAAAGTGATAGGGCTACCAGATATTGGTAGTGTAGCAAGCACAGTTCCAAGTGAATTGCTTGAGAAAAGCGATTAAGGCACCGTGGGAACTATGTTTTCTATGCGTGGATCGAAGGAAAATGCCACTAGTTCTCTGTCACGTTGGAAATCCAATTCCAATACGAGCTTTACGGTTTTGATTATATTCCCAAATATCTGTAATGCTTTGCAAACATTTCAGCTACCCCTTTTGGTATCATATATTCCGTTTGACTTAGTCCGGATATATTACCATAGACTTTGTTCGGGTATTGATACTTGTTTATATATATTTATTTGAAAAGTGTTTTCAAAACCAATGTTATTAAAGATAATATCAGTGTTTTCAGTATAAAGTATTTTGGTTATCGTAAGGTAAAAACCCGTCCGTGTTTATGTGCGGCGAGGTCTTACGAGATACTATTCTTTTCAAAGGTTTTGTTAGTACCCATCTATGACTCCGTCATGTGTTTATAGTTCGAGTATCTCACGCTGGTTTATCAAGCCTGATCTGGGTATTTTTAATACTCGAGTCAGATCCGAGTAGTTTCAGGTTTAGCTGAAGACGCTTGATGTATCCAAAGGATAGCTGGAGATCTTCATCTACATATGGACGTATTCTATTATCCGCTGCATCTATTGCATTTGTTTTTATTTTTCAACAATTGTAAGCACATAGGATTTATAGTTGTCCAGACTGAATCTAGGTTAGACTCTGATATTGTATTCAAAATTTTCCACTGTAAAGATTTTATATTGAAATAATTTATGTTATCCCATTCATGTGAGATTCTGTTCTATCTTTATTTTCTTTTTCCCTAACAATCGAGCTTTTCGGCACTTGGATTTGCGGCACGTGAATACCGAGAATGTATTAATGTCGATTTCCAAGGGTCGAAAATCACGGTCGTTACATCCCTTTTCATTGTAGATGTTCGGTACCTTTTGTGAATGCTTGAGGCTCTCTATATTTTGTTAAGTGCTGAATACTTGATATCCTTGCTTTCTTCAGGCTCGACATCTCTTATACTCAAAAACTCGACATGTTCTCTTTAGATGCTCGGTGTACATATTCGTAGTAACATTTACCACCTTTGTGTGGAAGAAGCATATTATACTTTAGTATAATTTTACTTTTCACACTGCCGCCTATTAGTATTGCGTGTCAATCTCATTCGTTCATTTGAATGGGAATCAACGTACCCTGCTGTTTCTATCTTCTCCTACAAATATCCATCTTCCCTTCTTCTAGAAGCTCTACCTACAACTAAAACTCAAAACTACAATTATAATTTTCCTCATTTCAATCTTTAAATTGCAAGTAAAGGCTTTTGATTCCTATAGTATTCAAACTCGATTTAAGGTACGATTTCCCTTTTCAATCGATTTAAGTATGAAAGTGGGGTTTTCGGTTTTGAAATTAGGATCTCCATAACCAGTTTCTATGAACCATTTGGGTTCAATTAGCAATTAGATCCAAACATACTCATATTTTGATAATTTGGTGTTTGGACTCAAATACTGTTTATAATGTATAACCTTAATGATTAACATAAACCTGATAATTTATAAATTTTTGATAATTATCACAAATTCGATAACATTCTAGAAACTCGACAATTTGCTCGAGTTTTGATAATCGTCAAAAAATTGACGTCTACTTAGAGGCACAATACCCTATTAGAGGCTTGCTAACTATTTGTAAATTCGATATCTAGCTAATGATTCGATAACTAGTTATGAATTTGATAATTATTTACTGAATCATTAACTAGTTACAAACTCAAAAACCCTTTGGAGAGTTGTTAACTTGTTACTAACTTGACAATCCTTTAGAGAGTTGCTAGCTGGTTATGCATTCAATGTCATTTATAGGCTCGTTACCTAGCCATGAAAAAGAACCTTCAACCGGTTATGAACTCAACAACTATCTATGGGCTCGACACCCTGTTGTAAGCTCGATAACTAATTATGAGTTTGGTAATTTGTCATGAACTCGACAACTAATTAAGGAATCTACAAATAGTTATGAAATTACTGACTATTTATGATTTCGACACCTTGTTATGAATTCATTAACTGGTTAAAGAATCTCCATCGGGTCACGAACTCTCTACCCATTTAGGAGTTTGATATCTTATTATGAACTCGATAACAAGTTATGAGTTTGACATATCATGAACTCGATAACTAGGTGCAAATTCAATATTTATTTGGTAAATCGTCAACTAGTCACGAACTCGGTATCTTGTTATACACTCATCCATTTTTAAACTTTTCTTTAGCATTTTCTTAAGTACTTTAGACTTTCATGAAATATGTAATACTTCCCTGGTTTTTGCATGATCTTGTCTTATAGATAAATGGCTAGCAAGAAAGGCTCCAAATCCTCTCCTGCTTCAAAGAAAGGAGACTATAGACTCATTCCATCTTCTATAACTTCTCAGGATGAGCTTGCATTATTCTTTAGCAATTCAGGATTACCAACATAGGAACCAAGGTGTTAGGCCCATCTGGTAGGATGGATAATCTTCCGAAAGGTTTCTTTGCTTTCACTTTAATCCATATATGGAAATTGGGATACCTCCCCCTCTCGGAATTCTTCACTCAATTTTTGGATCATTTAGGGATTGCTTCAATACAATTGCTGCCCAACTCTTATAAATATCTAAGCTGCCTTTGGATAATGGTCAGGGAAGGTGACCTCCCCTCACTCGGTGCTGAAACTCTTAATTCATTGCTAAATCCTATTAAAGTAGGAAAACAACCAGCGAGTACTATATATCGCGTTCTTCCTCATTCGAAGAGCTTAATTATTAATTTGATCAACATGGCTAAGGGCTGGGAGAACCGGTTCTTTTATATTAAGAACCATACCCCTGGAATCGATGGGTCCTTTTCTGATCCTAGTAAATATTGCTGCTTTCTCTTTATTGTTTATACTATGTTTTGCCATTCTTTTATAGTAGCTAATATTTTTCAAAACCTACTTCTAAAAGGATGTATCCTTCTATCGCTAGTACAATTGGTGCCCTGAACCTGGCTTCCCAGATTCTGAAGAACCTGATTGAACTCCTGATTGAACCTAACCTTCGAAAGTATTCCTTGATTCTGAAGAATCATAAAGTACTCGAGGAGCCTCCAATGATCAAGAAAGATACTCATGGGATTCAAGCCCTGGTTGTTGGCAATCAAAGTGCCTTTTCTCCCTATTCTCTCATTCACGTGATTCTTTTAGTAACTTTTACTATGACTTGATAAAATTTTCTATACCGTCATCTTATGGTTCTTTCTTTGACTTAGGTTCATCCCTTCTCGCCCTTATTGCTAAGTCCAAGAAAGCTAAAACTCCAAACCCCTTCTCGATTGGGACTACCAAAGCTATTCCTGTTGCCGACTCTATCGCTGACGCTCTTAAATTTATTGAGAGTCGCATGAGAAAGAAGGATTCTGGCGATTTTTCTAGCGCCCCAATTCCTCCTCCAGTCAAAAAGGCCAAACTTGGAGAAGATAAGTCGCTTGTTATTATTGTTGAGGAATCGAATGTAGCTGTGGCCGCAATTAATCAAGACTCTAGTTTTATTGATCTAAGCCCGCCAGACCATAAGCCTGCTTACCAAATAGAAATTGCTCACACCCCAAGCCTTGTTATTGCGATATGAATCCTTCATCTGTAACTATTTTTCAACGCTTGTACCCGGAGTTGGACCCGACTTCTCTCCCTGAATCTTTGCCTTATGAAGCTCTGGCTCAACCTATTCCTTTAAATTTTGATGATTTTGTTCGCTTGGTTATTCAATCCCCAACCATAGCTTCTTTGGTTCCATTGTAGCCTTATGCTTTTTTCAAAGTTCATCTCCATATTCCTTTTCAATAACTTCTTGTGGTATATGTCCTTAAATGTCTGGTTAATATAAATTCTAGCTTCATTTATCTTTACTTCTTACATATTTGGTATATTTTAGGTGGCTAAGCACATTTTTTTTGTAGCAAGCTTCTCATGAATCTGTAATTACAAATTCTAAGAAGTAGATTTCTTTTTTTGACAGATAAAGTTAGGTTCCTTAAGGGCCAAATTCTTGAAGTCACTACAAAAAGAGATGAAGTTATCACTGAAAAGAATAAAATTATCTTCGACTTGAATGAAGAGAGGAAGGCTAGACTAGCGGCTGAGGAAAAGGTGAAATTGCTAGAAAAAGAGCTTGAGTATGCCAAAATTGGAAATACTCAAATGGCTGCATAGGTTACAACTTTGAAGGATGGTCTAGAAAGTAAGGAGGCTCTTTAGTCTACACAAATAACATTATTAGAGATGCCAAAAAGAAAGTCTCTTTTCTCATAAAACAATCCCTCTCTCAAATAAAGGAGCAATGTAATGGGGAGGCCCTCTTCATCGCGTATTACGATAATATAGAAAATTATCCCAAGTTGGACTTCCCATCACTGCCAATTGAAAGACAAGTTCAAGAGGAAGTTCAACCTTAAACTGGGGAGAATTCTCGGGTCTCTACAAGACGAATTCCCATAAGAGGAAGCCGTCAATCCTAAGGAATTGTTATCTTTTGATGATCTCCTACCTGATGAAGGCAGGGATCACGCTGAAGGGGATGGCTATAAAGATGACAACGATGGAGATGAAGATATGACGATGATTTTGGGAAGGATGGTGGTGATGGTAATAAAGAATTAATTAGGGTATGAACTAATTATTGGAATTAAGGCGATAAATTAAAAATTATTAGGAAATACTTTATTGAAATGATAAGAATTTAATATAAAAAGAATAATTATTTAATAATTTATTAACTTATTTTAGAATAGGAAAATATTAATTAATTATTTTGGAGATAACGATAAATTAAATTTTGTAAATATAAAGTCAATTTTGATAAAAGAATAAATTTATTAATAAGTTTTAAAATTAATTAGTAAACGATAGAATAAAATGATTAATTAAATATATAAAATTATAGAAAATGATTTTGTAAAATAAGTAATGTTATAATTTATTAGAAAGTAATTTTATAGTAGAAGTGAATTTTGTATTTGGGCATGAGTGTAATATTATTTCATGTAATAAACTAAAGGAAAGAAAAGAAAAATAAAAGAATAACAAAGCCCGTTATCATAAGCCCAAATACTTAACCCTAAAATCTTTCTTTCTGACTCTTCCACCTACATGCTTTTCACTTCTCCTGATCCTTCTCTTACATCTATAACCTCTACGTCTATATTTTCTTACTTAGAGAAATGATCACAACACCCAATTCTTATCTCTCTAATAAATCAAACTAAGTTCAAAAATAAATCTACAAATATCAATAACTTAAAATCAAGCTTATGTTCATTAATTTGAGGTGGAAGCAATTTACGGTGAAGGAGAAAGAAGAAGTAGGAGCTAGAGGAGTAAGTGTGAATCTTTAATCAAGGCGAGTACCTCCACTCATAACTATGTCTACTTAGTTTTAACATGTTATAACAGTTCAAATTGAGATGAATTATAAGTTGTACATCAAAGATCACCAATATCATCTTACCGTAACCTCCCTTTATCTTCTTTGTATATTTAATTATGATTGATAATTAGGAAATTGGAGTGATGTTTGGGTTTGATTGGATGATAGAATGATGGTGTATGGTTATATAATGGTGAATGATGAAGGAGCAGTAGAGAATAAGGGAGGAGAAGGTCAGAGATGCACGACATCTGGAATAAAATTTGTGTGCCTGGCACCTGACAGTCGACCCCTTCGACCAACCGATCGATCGCTAGCATTCAACTGATGGTTGAGACCGGTCAGGCCACCGATTGCTTGTTAATTCCTAAAAAAATATAAAAATTAAAATAAAATATAATAAAATAAAATAAATTATAACACAAATGTGTTAATATACTATAATAAATTTACTTATATTTAATTATGATTAATATCTAAATAGTTTAAATATTCAAATAAAGTAAATTAAATGATATTTTTCAAAGAAAAATTATAAAAGCCAGTGAATTATTATCAAATGATATTATAATGATTGTTAAAGGTTATAAAATTTATATTATAGATCTATAAAAGAATTTTAGGGTGCTTGAATATTTAATTGAGTATTGTTTCATATAATATTAATTAATATCCATTTAACTATAGAAAATGTTATCTTGCCTTTAAATATAGCGAACATATTTATGTACAAATTACTTTGATGATTATTATTATGTATTATTTATGTGTGATGATGAGTTTGAGTAGACGGTTTAGTGACACTGTCTATTATAGGACTTCGGTAGCACTTTTCCGGTTATTCATTGGACTTATTGCATAGAAATACTCGGTGTGGATCGAGTGTATTTTATGAACATTGAGTAAACATTCAAATAACACACGATGGTATATGATGCCATAGTGTTATTTGTTTGGTTATTCATTGTAGGTAATTGTCACTCATGCAGGGATATATATTTATGGTTTGATATGGTACTCGCTGTGGTGAGTTATGATGGTTATAGCCGTGTGTCGGCACATGTATAGAATTGTGTATCGGTATATAAATATATACATAGGGATGTGCATCAGCTACAATTATAAATAAGTTGTGCTTGTCTATCACTGTCCGACTTCCTTTATGGTGTAGTAGTTGAACCAGATGGCAAGTATACATCCTAGCGGCATATCGCGGTGGTCGCGTCTTAGATTTGTGATACCCTTTTATAGCCATGTGTCGGCAATGTATAGAGCCGCGTGTCAATGATGTGTAGCCCCTTATGTCACCCATACCAATAGTCCGTTACCATTTTAGAGGCACATGTAGGGTCGCGACCGAGTCCTTGCGTAGTCGAGTACACTTATGGATAAGAGTCACGATGCCCATCGAGGTAACTAAGACTGTAAGAGCCATCTCAGGTGGACACTTGTGAGTCTCTTGGAGCAGGTGTGTGCGCGCATTGTTAGTCTCCTATCCCATTCTGGTGTGTGTGATTAATAGGCATATATTATTTATATATGTTTGATGATGAGTTTGACTATGCTAAAGATTGAATATCTAAAGTATAGCCAGTCCCATATTATCCATACTTGACTTATTAGCATGATATTTTTTAAATAGTATGGGTTGATGTTATACATTTGTGTTGTATTAAAGTTACTTACATATATTTCTTTATGAATTACATTATATCATGCTTGAATTTGGTTCAGATATAGTCTGACCCATGTGTTTTATACTCAGGTCAGTCCGAGGGATTTCAAGTGCAGGTACCCAGCAATGTTAGAGCTTAGAGGACTTTTGGGAGACTACTAATAGATATAGGATGATATATTCCATGCATATTGTATAGCCTATATGGTGTATCTATTATGTAGTAGTTGATGATGTATTATATAATGGGCTAGGCTATCATTTTATGGCCCTGGACTATGTATTATGTATGCTATGTATTATATTTTATCTATTGCGTTGTGACTCTATGACTCTTATATTAATTTTTGATTTTGTATTGTTCTGTCCTGGCAGCACATGTGTTTATTGCTTTGTACTGAGATCATGTACATTATTGGTAAATATCATATGATAAATGAGATGTACCTGTGTTAGTCTAAGGGAATATTCACATGCGTACCGCATATCGCCTCATCTCTTTATTACTCGACCTTATTACTTTGTAATACTCTTAGGTAGTATAGGTATAGAGGTGGGGGTGTTTTGAATGATCTACAAGGCCTCCTATATAGTGCTTCAAACGATGTCATTTTGATACTTGGCTGATCAACAGCAAGTGTTCCTCCCAATAACCTCCGAAGCCGAAGATACACATATGCAAAAAGTCCTACAACACTCCATTCACCCTATCGGTCTAGCTATATGTCTGTGGATGATAAGAGATACTTGTAACACCACGTAAATTTGGCGTTAGTTATTTACTTAATTATGCTCCAAAAATGGAATTTGACCACAAACCTTGCATCATTACGTTCTGGTGAAATTCCGAGCAACTTTCATATTTGGAGTTTTGTGATCTGAGCCCAAATGAAAAAGTTACGGACGAAAAGCGAATTCGAAACAGAAATAATTTGATTAGAAAAATTAATGTCTATATAATAAATACCGGGACCCATTGGTCGACCCCCTTTATTGGGCATGTAGCATGGAGTGGTCGACCTCTATAGAGGGAGCAGTCGATTGATCCTAGTAGTGGTGGCTAGAGTTTGCCTTGGCATAACAGTCCAGATTTTACATAATCAAATCTAACGGATGTGGTTGATTCAAGTGCCTATAAATTCAGGCCTAACCCTCTCTTCTCTTCTCATATCTTTCTGAATGCGGCAGCGAAGCTTTGTATTTTCTGTTCTCCACTATTTTTTAATTTATAAAATATACTATTTATATTTGTATATATATAAATTGGTGAAGAATAGAAATCGAATAAGAGAAGAAAGAGGCGAATCAACACTACACGATAACGAGGTAATATAAATATATATATATATACACACACACTTATATATTTATATTTCCCTTAAACCCCAAATTTCTTCTCAGATCTGTAATTCTAATATATATACACACATACCTTTTTCATACATATTTCTTGGAATAGGAAGGAAATGGAGTTGAATCAAAGGCTTTACTACAGATCTGGAGATTTGGAACGCGTTTAGAAGGTGAGTGGGAAATCTATAAATTGTTTATGATATTGAATCTATTCTCTAGGCATACATTAGATTTTTATGCCTAAATGAGTATATTTGAACTGTAGGCTAAATTGAATGTATCAATCATCACCTACATATTCTTAGGAGAACTGATTGGAATTGTTGTTACACTTTGATCTAGAAACCAGTCTCAAAAGTTATAGATATAAATATTGTTTAGATATGAAATTTATTCCAGATCTAAAATTGGGTTGTATATTATTAGTATGATTTCGATTATTGCTCTAATTATGTTGAATTGGAGATTTTCCATAGATTAATTTTTGGGAAGAACGTCCGTTTGATTTTTATAAATTTGTTTGTGTTTCCAAATTGCATAGAAAGTGCAGCGTTTGATTAAAGAAGAATATATGCAAATGAAAAGGAAGAGATGTATATAGTGCAGATTTATTCTCAATATTTTACAGTGTCTATTCCTATAAAAAGAAAATAACTGTTCCATGTAATTTCAAACGGGGCAAATCTTTCCTTTTATTCTTGATGTTTTGTTTTAAACTAATTTACAGAAATTACAACGAAGAATCTTCCTAAGAAATGTAATTTCAACAAATTAAATATGGAAAAGAATATTATAGTTAAAGATTTGTGACTAGAATATATTTGGTAGAAGTATTTATTTATATATGAATATGACGATTTATGCGTAATGCTCGCTTAGGACATTAGTATACATAGTAATAACATTGATTTGCGAATAGGAATTAGGACCAAGAATGAGGAATAGTTGTAATTCCAATTAATGAGTAATAAATGTGGAATGTATTTGGGAGTTACAAATAATTGATATGGTAAATGGATAAATGAGACTGATAAATAAAGAAGTTAGGTTATAGAATAGTTAGAAAAGGTTACTAATTGGAAATTAGTAAATATACATAAATGTCTTAGGAAATGTCCATTAGGATGATATTCTTTTATCATGGACAAATTGACATTTATGGAAGAAACAAATAAAGGAGATTTATGGGTAATTGAATATTTAAGGTAATTTATATAGCCTTAAATAAATAAAAGGAGGTTAGTAAGCTAACTCCAATATCCAATTTAGGAACTTGGTAATAATAAAGCCTAGGATAATATGGATTAAATTAGTAATGCTTAGAATAATTAATTTGACTTAGTTTGTTGGGATGCGAGGTCAGTAGAGTTACACAACGGAAGTCTGCCCTTCATTTTGAGGCTACCAGCAATTGTGTATGCTTCCTACTAACGTGGGATTCTTTAACAATAGGACCCATATAATGATTAATTGGGCTTAGAAGACTGGGATGCGAGATCAGTAAAGTGACACAATGGAAGTCTGCCTTTCACTCAGAGGCTACCAGTAGTTGTGTACACTTATTACTGATGTGGAACATCATCAATCATAGGACCCATGGGAAACTGTAATATGAACTATAAGATCTACTTAGGGTTAGAGGTATTAAGTGGTTATTTGAGGGCCCACCTATTTCCTAATTAAAGAGTAATAAATGGGTTGAATTATTGATTAGGAATGGTAGCGGATATGTCAAGAAGGGTCCGCTTTGAGTTTGAGGTATTAAGTGAATGATATAGGGTCTGCCTCTCTCCTATAAAGAAGTACTAAGCATCCCAGTGAAATCCCAAGTGATGTCAGCTAGATAGTACTAGTGAGCAGTCCATCTTAAGGTTAGGTATTAATGACAAAGGCCTACCTAGAGTATAGGTATTAGATGGTCAGGGGTTTCTCAAATCCTTTTTAATAAGGTATTAAGTTGCTCGGGTATTGTCTCTCACATGGCTAAGAATTTAATGACAATAGATGCATTAGTAGTAATGCTATTATATATTGTAAAGCCATAATAGTGGTTAAATGTCTAGGACCAATAGACCAATGATGACAGTGCTAGGAGCTCGCTTCATGTTTGGAAGTATTAAGTGGCTGATAGACTTACGCCAATATTTTGTACCTTGGGAAGGGTAGGTAGATGAATTGTGCTAGGTAGGAATATCGTGTGTGCAATATTAGATTAATTTGGTTAACCTTAAAATAGTAGACATAATTAAATGGAAATCAATTGGTATAAATTTATGTTACGACACTATAGATTTTTCAGTCTCTAGAACGTTGTTCTGAATCCCTTCTTATTACAACCCATAGGAAAGATTTAGAGGAACTGGTCGTGGAGCTGGAAGTGATTTGTTGTTAGAGAAGTCTTCTTTTCTCTCATGCTCGATGCTGATGTGGCAACTTGTTATCCAAGTAATACCATTGATTTCAAGGTAGTAGCACTAGTCAAAATTTATAACCTATTATTGTTTCCGCTGTGAGTTTAGATTTTATCAATCTTTTATAATGCTCATGCTTCTTTGCAGGTACCAAATCCAACGACATGTGCTTTGTTGGACTTGTGTTTCGATTCTTGTCAAAATTTAAGCGCATTAAAATACGGGCTATTACATTTGGTATCAGAGCTTAGGTTTAGTCAATCAGAGGAATTAGGATAAATTAAGAGAAAGGATTCGTACTTTCCTATCGAATATTATTATTTTTACGCTCAACTCTAAAGATCCCGACTATAGAAGTAGTTGTAGTTCCACTTCGAAGGAATGGGAAAAGGAACTATGGGTGGAAATATCTTGGAGTTAAGATTTCGCGCCGACTCAGAGTTACCCCATGGAGTGTTGGCAGTGCATAAGGAGCTGATTGAGAAGAGCATAAGTACGACATATGGCAGAATCCCAGAGACTGGAGGGTGTTCGACTTGATGGTTGAGATCTAGCTACTTTATGGTTTTGGAATGATGATGACTTACAGTTAAAGATACACAATTATTTCATATAGGTGAGAAATAGAATTCTGTATGTCGCAAATATCTAGAAACTAATATTGGCAAGGGAATGTCCATCAACCACCATTTTATAGCAAACCAGATTTCTCTTTTAAGAATTAAGGTCAATTCCTTAATCTAAACCCATAAGAGAGTTTATGATAAAATATATTTTGAAAATGCCTTAGATTTTGGAAAAAGGGTTTTCAAAGGATTTCTTTTCCAAATATTTGTTATGGAAATTTTATTTTGGGAAGTTTTGAAATTTTTATTTTCAAGAAACACATATACCACTAAGTTTGGTCATGTTAGGAAATTTTAGTTTAAAAAGAAAAAGGTTTTTAAATCCTTAAATATTTATATATGTGTATATATCAATAATGGTTTGATTTTGATTTTTGATAAGAAAATAGTTTTTTGATTTGGAAATGAGTTTCAAAGAGTGAATATTTAGCCCAATGATTTTCATGTTTACAAAAATTGAAGTTTTTAACCTTTTCCCTCTTTTAAGGACAGACAAAATATGAATGACATTTAATTTTATTGGGGTATGGAGTGGGAAGTGTTGTTGTACCTGCCAGTTGTTGGAGAAATATTCAGCGCGAAGTATGAGGGGAATAGTATTTGGAATATTATTGGGTTTTTGGAATTGTTGATGGTTGAAGTAGTATAAATTTGAAGTACTGTGGAATAGCGGAGGAATGGTTTGGAAAGCTAGATGGTAAGCTTGGGCACCATCATGAAGTGGGCAGGGATTTTTTTGTATCGTGTTGATGTAGAATATGCTAGTGTATGATTTTTGTTCGATGATAATAAACGTATATATATATATATATTCGTTTAAATGTATTTGTTATTGTACTATTTTATTTTTCCACATAATTAAATAAATATTTGTTGAATAAAATAAACAACTCAGAATTCATATTCAAACAAATATTTTATTCAAACAAATATTTTATTACAAATTCAAATAGTACAAATTTGAGCTCTCACTACATTTATACGTTTTTCAATTACGATACAATTTCAAATTACAACACAATTCTCACTATGCAATTTTTACATTCATTTTCACCTCACTACATTCACTCAACACTCATATTTGATCTTCAACTCTATTCCAGTTTGTATCCAGCATCTGAATTATCTACAAAATAAACTCTAACGCAGTAAAATTGAAAAAGAAATATTTTGCAGTTCAAAATGAAGCGTGTTTTTTGAAAATGTTATTTTTCTCAGTTATTTGGGTTGTTCGTGATCATATTCTTTTAAATCATCATACACGAACAACTTGTGACATGCCCAGTGTATCACTGTACATGCCACAAGGCCGTGCACACCGATATACACTTGCTTGTTAAAATCGCAGGGACAGGTGAGCACAAGGTCAAACCCGAGCCTAGGCTGGATTCAACTCAGGTGCAATACAAAAACAAAAATAGAATGGTCAAGTACAAGTTTCAATGTGTGATAACCCGGATTTTTGGACATTTGTTAATTGATAATTAACTGGATTGAATTAATAAAATACCGATTTATAAGCGAACAAATAAATTCTGATAATTAAAAATATCTGGATGTATATAAGTGGATTTAAAAACTATAATAAATGTTGAATTAAATATATGGATATGATGAATCTTATAGTAAATTAATAGATATATAAGTAGATATGTGCAAACTTTATAATGTTGAAAATTTTAAGTGTGTTCATATACAAGAATATAAGTGTGTGTGTGTGTATATATATATATATATATATATCTCTTTTGGAATTCATGAGATAAATATAATAGATATAAATTTAAAAACATTAAGCATATATTAATATAACATAAAGGAAAATAGATTATAGGTTTTAACATTTGTAAGCTTGGTATACATACAATTAAACATTTGTAAGATAGATAACATGCAAAATTACATGTGGCAATGGTTTCTTTAATTATAATAAAATGTTGGGAACCAGGCTATTTTCCAGTTCAAAAACTTTTATTCTCAATTCTTTCATCCTCCTTCAAAACTAAAACCTGAAGTAAGACTAAAAAGAGAAAATCAAAACTGTAATCAACATCAACTTCAACTTCTTTCAAGTTTGAGCAAGAATTAAAGCTTCAGACAAGCAAGAAATCAACTCAACCTAATCAAGTTCAAATTCAAGCTGCTGTTAAATTTCAAAATCAAAAGCAAATTCCAGATTTCAAAATAATGTGGTCTGTGTTCTCTGTTCCATCATTAAAGGTGAGTAAACTTCTTTCTAAAATGCTTAAACTTGTTTTTATCTATGATGCCTGTGATCTTCTTTGAAATTATGATGTGAATGATGTTTGCATGTATGAAATGAATGTGGATGAATGTATATAGGTAGGACTTGTATGTGCATGTCTGATATACAGGCAAATTCACTTCTGTTTTTAGTTCCAGGTTTCAAAAACCTGTTTAAAAATCAATATCTCTTCCTATGATTCTTGTTAAATTTCAAGGTCTAAATGAAACTTGTTTGTATCATCAAGATCTAGGTCTTAAAAATACTTTTGAGAGGAATTAGTTTGAGGTTATCTGGAAATTTAAATATACAGTGAAAAAAACTTCAAAAACATGTTAAATTCGAATCTCATAATTTATTGATTCACCTATATTACTAAATTCATCGTGGAAAACCATGAATTTTAAAGGAAGAATTAGGATTTTTAATATCGTATTGATTGAGAAATTCGAAGTTGTATGGTTTCGAGTTTTGTGGCAAATTCTGGTGATCGATGAACGTGGTGGTCTCGGGATCATGGCTGAAGGAAGGTGGAGGATGAGGGAACTCAAGAAAAATGCTCGAAGCATTTATAGTTGGTCGAGGTGGCGGCACGGTGGCTTTGTAGGGTTTTGCAACCCATTTTGGTCGACGTTGAACTCGTGGGTCGTGTGACGGCGAGAGAGCATCGGAGTTGATCGCATCAGTGGCGATCAAAGCATTGAAGGTAGGCGAGGCTCTGGCCGGAGTGTCGACGTCTCCGGTGGCCTGAGGCGATAGAGCGAGGAGATTTTGTTGTCGGCGATTGGGTTCCAGGATGAACCGATTAGCTCAATTTTGAATTCGCGAAGAAATCGTCGAACTGGGTAGTGGGCTTCGTCGACGAGGTCAAGGGTGACTCGTGGGTGGTCGCGACGTTGGTCGGAAATGGTTCTGGTGATCGTGCACGTGCATGCGTAAAGGTGTGTATTTGGGTTGTTTACGAAGTTGTGGAAGAAGGAAGTGCTCGGGTTGGTCTTGGGGATGTTATCGCGTGGACTCGAAGTGATGTAGCAGGGGTAGGTTGCTCGAGTATTTTAGCTTTGGGCCCGGGTTTTTATTAAAGTTGAATTAACCATATTTTTAAAGAGTAAAAGCAATTAGCAAGTTTTAAAGTTATTGAAGTAATTAAGTTTTCAAGGGAATGTTACCAAGTTTTCAAGGTAAAGTATTATCAAGTTTAAAATAAGTTTTTCAAAGTTTTAAAATGTTTTGAAATTATTTGTTTAAAAGTAATTATACTATAGGTTAATTTCTAAATGTTTTCAAAGGTGATTTAATGATATAATTAAATAAAAATAATAATTACTTGATGTATTAAAGGATGATTAATAAATTTTTGAAATCAGTTAAGGGAACAATTAATTAATTGATTAAGGTCGTCAATTAAAGGTTAATTACTTAATTATTTAAATGGATAATATATCAAGGTGATTAATTAACTAATGTGATTAATTAAAGGTTAATTATTTATGTGATTAATTAAAAGATAATTAATCAAGGTGATTAATTTATTTATGTAATTGATTAAAGGGTTAATTACTTAATGAAAGTAATTAAAAGCATAATTACTCAAGATTTAATTAATGAAAGTAATTAAAAGGTTGATTACTTAATAAAATTTATTAAAGGATAATTAAGTACTTAAAGGTTAATTACTTAATGAAAGTAATCAAGTATAATTAATTTATGATTAAGGGTTAATTAATTAATGTAATTAATTAAAGGATTAGTTAATTAATGAAAGTAATTAAAGGATAATTACTTAAAAGATAATTACTTAAGATGTAACGACACGATTTTTCGACGCTCGAAAGTCGACATTAATACGTCCACTTTTCAAATGCCGCGCAATCGAATGCCGGAAAACCGAACCATTAGGGTTAAAAGAAGAGGTAGAAGAAGATAGAAGAAAAGAAAGAACAGAAAAACAGAAACATAAATAATATCAGAATCTCACATTCGTAGCGAAACAAAATATAATAGCTAGTCACTAGTCTTTTAAACAAAGAACTATATCAGTTATACAATACATCATTAGAGTCAATATACAACTCAATACAATAATGGACAGTTATATAAACCTGTCCTCATACAGAATACACAGCGGAAATAATAAACAAGTACGAGAGTACGTTACGCCATCCAGCTTGCTTCCAAAGCTCCAGAATATCCAGAATATCCATATAACATAACTCTAGGCTGCCCGTGTGGAAAATTATGGGCACCCAGAGTTTAGAAGGGAACAATAAACTCCGAGTCAGTCATGGTGACTGGTGTGAGATCGTAAAACAGTTATTTTCACAAAGAAAATAAAATTAATTCGCAATGCTTTTGGAAATGAAACTACCATAAGACCTCCCGCCACACACACAATGCAAACGTAGAATTGGAGGAGATTTCTTCTTATGATAGTCAAAGATGCTTACTACGCAAATCATTGGATTATTATTATTAATGTCTAGTGTGGAAAACATTTCGAAAGTATAATATTAATCTTAGCCAGCATAGACATTCCAAACTATGCCTACTATAGCTACCATCTAAACAGTGGGGCGCCACCGTAAGTAAATGGCAGGTTCTACAACTAAAACCGTACAGATTCCGTATTGGGAAATGGATTTCCAACAAATGGTCAGGCTAAGGAACTTCCTTTACTACTGCCGAATGGGATCGCCTCTAGCTGGATGTCCCGAGAGACAAACTGCTCTCTTCCAACAAAGCCGGGTTACCCCTTTAACTAGGTAACTCACGAATATGCCATCCCTCGGTCCTTTGGGACCTTTATCCGAGCGCTCGGTAACATCAGCACACATAATAAATAAAGTGTGTCCACATGAGTAAGTATATGGGCTCCATACCATGATACCACCCGTTTCCAGAAGGAAATGACATACCCTAAAGGGCGCGACCCTCATAACCTTGCCGCAACATTCCTGTTTCGACCATTTCCGGGTTGTGAGGCCCTGACGAAGTCTTGTCCACAAAGCTACGCTTTTTCACAAAGCCACGCTTTGATCATAAATGATCATCATCACATCAACACTCAGCATGCCACATTACCAAATTGGAAATATATCGCTGATAAATTTCAGCTACATAACCTCTGAGCTCGTACGTATCAAAGAAGGGTGTTAAGCTAAGAGAATAAATTCTCCGCCACCAACAGAAATGTTTTGAAAGAAATCAGCTTTATATCTCAAAACGTAATGTCAGACACGTAACCATACAAGTCTGTTACGGGTTCGAACAGAACCGAAGGCACTTCCAAAGAAGCCCTTGCAAATCCGGATATTCACAATCCCGATAAAACTTCCTATCACAAAGGAAATCTCTATACCGTAGCTAACGGTGCAGAGACAATCGATAGGTCATCCTATCGTTTTCACAAATACCCGGTCTTCACCACCGGTCTTCAATGCGATCCATATCGTCGTATTATTATTATTCGGAATGGGTTATCTGACACAAAGGTCCTTTCCCGGCTAAACCGAATAATAAGCGTTTGTTTTAAAAATAAATTCAAATACCATTTCAAAGGCAATATTGATAGTCGGTGATTTAACTATCAATAACATTCACAACAATCATCAGATTTAAATAATTTTCCCAGATTATTTATTTTCAAAATATCTTCACAAGATATATGTTTCCCCACACTTAACATTTGAAAACCAATTTCAAATCACATTTCACCTTTCAACTTTTGAAAATAAATTTCAAATCAATTTCCTTACGCGGAATACATTTCCAAATATTTCTTTTAAAAACCAACTTAAGAACCTTTAATTTATATTTTATAAGGTACTTTGGAAATATACTTGGTTTTGCAAGGAAAATACACTTCCATTTCAAAATGGTCCATTTAAACCAATTTAATAAATCCTTATCGATTTATTTTAAATTTATATTCCAAATCTGTAAATTTATTTCCACACTTCATCACTTTGAAAACCGATTCCAAATCATCTTTTTTCCACACTTTAAAAATAAATCAATGTTTATTTTTAAAACAAATTTCCCTTTCCTTTACAAATTCTATTCGGAATTTACATTCCCAAATATCCACTTTTACACCATTTTCAAATCGTTTCCAAATATTCATTTTCAACACCAAATCAACTTTCAAATTGATTTCTAAATTTATTTCAAACCCCAAATCATTTTACAAATCGATTTTCAATTTATTCTCAACACAAAAATCAATTTTCCTTCAAACACCAAATAAATTTCCAAATCGATTTCTCAAAGGTTTATTTCCAAATACCAAATTAATTATCAATTGCATTTCTAGAAATTTACCACTTTAAAAATAAATTCCTTAATTTTTTTCCAAACTCTTTAAAATTCCATTTTCAATAAATTTTCCAACTTTCGAATAATACTATTCAAAAATCCATTTATACAAATCTTTCCCATATTTTGGAATTTATTCAATAAGATTTCAAAATCAACTTCATGCTTTTAAATCCCTTATTTTAAATTTATTCAATTCTTTCAAAAAGAATTTACTAAAAATTCCAGCTTTAATTTCAAAAATCCAATTTCATTTATTTCTGGTATCCAACGATACCAAAAATACATTCGGCTTAATTTATAGCCTTCGACAAATTCAATCACAAATATAATCATTCACAGATTATAAATAAATAATCACACAACATATGAACCCAATTCAAATGTTTTGAGGAATCCTGTTGGATCCCTCCAACCTGTTTCCCTGCATCCACAGATGTTAGCACAATACCAATTCCACTTCGAGGTGGAATATCACGGTATATGGGATTTTAAAAAAATATCATCCGCTATTATGCGGCGCAATAGGGTCTCATCCGCTATATAATGCGGGAAATCTCAACTGCAATATATACATATGCCAATATATATATTGCTATATATATAGATATATCCTACTATATCTAATATCACATCCAAATAGCAATCAATCAATAACTGCAAATCAATTTTAAATCTGAGTGAGAAGATCTCACCTTTGCTTTATTTTGCAATTCATTTCCAATCCAATTTGTTTTCCCTTCATTGTATTAGACCTTGTATAAACAATTTATACCATTTATTAATATTCGAGAATTTTGAACATTAAATTTCCTTTTTAATAAATTCAAATTAGGTAACACATTAATTCTAACTAATAATTTTAATGTAAACTAATTTTCCTTTAATATATCTTTTAATAACTAAATAATTTAAATAAATTTATTAACCACCTTAATCTCTAATATACATTATTAAAATAAACTGGTAGATTTCCATTTCTAAACTGCATATAAAATAATTTATATAGGCTTAAAAATCTAACTTTTATATAAACTCCTTTATATTCCCAAAATCTTATGCATGCATATAGTTTCTGTTTACATTTTTATTTACTAGCTGAAACAAATTTTCTGCTTTCTGAATATATATATCTTGAAAACTAAATAGGCCTTACTACTATTAAAATTTTCGTTTTCTTTTCTAACAGTTTAAATTTCCAAAACCTAAATCAGATTAAACATTGACCTAAAACAAACAACACAATAACTCACCAGATCACAGCCCTACCATCCTTCCCAAAGAGACAGGCTGCACACGAATCATCGAAGAACTCGTCCTCCTTGAAAACTCCTCAACCCTTCATCGTGCTGCCCTTCCACTACCTCGACGAACTCTAATTGCCATACGCGACCATCACCCAGCATCGATCGAAACTCCCCTCCTCGACATCGCGCGCGAATCCAACCACTCGATCGCCAGCTCTGACTCGATCTCACCAAGCAGTCGAATCCTCGACGACGAACCCCTGACATTCGCGACCACACACGCTCGCGAACGAGTCGCCCTTCGAACGCCTCTATCGCGCCTGAACTCGAACCCTAGGTCGCCTCGCTTGTCTCGCGACTTCGAGCTCGCTTTTAAAGAGACAGAGGAAATTAAAAATCGCTCTGCCATTTTCCTTTTCCTTTTATTCTTTTTGAAACGAGGCTTGTGATTTGTTTAACAGAGAGGAGGAAAGGGAGGGGAACGAATCGATCAATAGATTTATAAATTTTCATTAAATTGGTTCTCGAACAAAGGAAAGGGAATTTTCAGTTTGGCTTTGCTTTGATTTCATCTGGGTTTAAATTTTAGAAGAGCGGCCATTGTTTTTCTTTCGATTTTTGAACTGAGGAAGCACAGAAGAAGGTTGCGTGATTAAAAGGAAACAAAGAGGACAAGAGAACGTGATTAAGCAGAAAAATGTAAGTCGGTTGATGGAAACGATATTTAAATTAAAACGATAAATTATTTCTAGGCGTTTTTATACCGTACGCTCACATAACGACTCTGAACGCTACGAAAATTGAAATCCGATAATAATTCAATATTACCGATCCAATGGAACTGGTTTCGTCAAATCCTGAGATTGTGCCCCGGAACGCTATTTTCAAATATCGATTTAAACGATATAATTCAAAACTGAACAAAACGGTTTCAAATTCAATTCTGAAGCTTCCTTTATCTTCAGTATTATCAATATGAATTTTCAAAGCCTTAAAAATATTTTTAATCGGCTTAAAACTGAAGATTCAAATTTTTATCCAGATTTAACGATTAAATTCAATAATTAATTTACCAAATTCACTTTGATATTTGAATTTCAAATTAAATTGAATTCCAGATATTTAAAATCAATTAAATATCCTGATTTCCAATATCAAAATTTCAGGGTCGTTACAATCTTCCCCCCTTAAAAGAATTTCGTCCCGAAATTACAAGTCAGGAAAAATGCTCCAATTCCCATTAACTATTTTCTTAAATCCAAATAGTTTTAACAAATTTTCAAACCCAAATCTTTTTATTAAAGATTCGTTATCACTTCAACTAACTTTCCAAACACTTTCATAGTTTCAAACAACTTTATTTTACTTCACAATTCAAATTTAAATTTAAATTGTAAACTTTCAAAATCTCTCAAAAAATTTCTAACTCTCGAAATTTTCGAAAATTTTTGCCAGCGTCTCCTTTGCGCGGCTAGCTCGGTACGACTACAAAACGTCCCTACAGACTCTCAGATCTAAAAAAAAACAAAATGCCAAGTGGCAAAATCAGAATCACATCAAATCTCATACTGGAATTTTAAATACATACCTTTGTCGAGCAAATTAATTTTATCTTCAAAATCAAAATCCAATTCCATTTTCCTTTATACCTCCTGTATAATTCACTTAACAGCAATGTCCAATTTTACTAAATGGATCCCCAAAACCAATTTACTTAAGAATTTTCCTCAATTCATTTCTTAAGTTCAATATAAGTGTTTACATACTTTTTATATTTATTTTCACTACACAAACAAAGTTATATATTCATTCAACTTTGCATTTTCAATTTCATTTGAATTCAATTGACAATTTCAATTCTATTTGGAATTCATTTCAAATCCCAATACTCTTATTTCCAAAGTTTTTTCATTCAAATTTCCATTTCGAATTTTACTTGAATTCGATTCATCTTTTATTTTTGAATATTGAGTTTCATTTACCTTTATCTCAAATTCAATTTGAAATCACTTGTCGTTAAGTGAAAATTTTCAAAAAGTTCAAAAAAATTTCTAATTCTCAATATTTTCAGAAAATTTTGGCGGAGTCTCCTTTGTACGGAGGAGCTTTTGCAATTTGACAAAAGAGATTAATATATATACATCGACTCACTCGGTCGGAAAAACAGAAAAAAAGTTCATATTTCCTATTTTTATTGCGTAGGCGTACCTTATTAGCATTTTAAGCAAAGCAGTTATTTTATTAGCATTTACGCAACCCAAAATGCAGCCAAACGGCTTCAAAAACCTGCACTTACTCAATTTAAACAGGTAAGTGACAAATATAGGAAATCTATTTAACAATTCACTTATTTCAATAACAAATATATAGATTTCATTAGCAATACATTCAAAACAATTTCCATTAGCAATTCATAAGGTTTCAATTCAAATTAAATCGCTTCTATCTAATTCACATTCAATTTCTATTCAATTCAAGTGATTAACAACTCACTTTCTTACATTCAATTCGTTTTTAAGTGAAACAAATCCATACCATTTCAATTGATTCAAAAATCAATTTCTATTTGCTTTTATTAACTCATTGAATTTATACAATCTCGTTTTTTTTGTCAAACAATAATTCTTTCTATTCAGATTTGTTAATATTCATGCAACTAAATGATTACTTAAGCTAACAATCATTTAAATTGATTCCATTCAATGTAACTTACATTCTATATTCTCATTCATTTCATTTGAAACCAATTCACAAAAATTTTCTTAAGTCGAGCATTTATTCAATATTTACTTAAGCTATTTCACTTGAAGTTCATTTCCTTGTAAACAATTTTCAATTTCAATTCTTGATTTGATTTTTTATCAAATTTATTCCATTCACTAATTATATTCAATTAGTACATTCACTTATTCTTTTTAAATTTCACATTTCCATATTCAATTCATCGTGAATTCATTTTATCAATAACAAGGAAATTTTCAATTTATTTCTACTACCCACTTGAATTTATATACAAATTCAAACCATTTTAAATTTAGCTTACAACTCAACTTTAGTTTAACCAATTCAATCTTCAATTCATTATTTCGTGAATTAATACATTATCAAATCAGTTTGCTTAAACTCAATCCATTTTATTTTATTTTATTTTCCCAAGTTTGGATTTTTATTCAACTTTATTCAAATCAAATTTCATTCCATTTCTTTAATTCATTTATTTACAAATGTAAACTCATTTGTTCATTCACAAATTCATTCATTTTCACTTTGAATCTCATTCCAATTAGATTTCAAATATTTTATAAGTAATCAGCTTATTTACATTCCATTAATGAATTTTATTTTCAAATATTTCTCTGGAATCCCATTTCAATTTGTAAATTACATTTACAATTCACATTCCCAAATCTCATTCGTATATGGATTTTATTTTATTATACTTTCAATCCATATTTATAAATTTCATTTGTTAAATGAATTTATCTTCAAATCTTTGGTTATACCATTATTTCTTATTTGTTTTTCATATAACAGTGATAATAATTTAATACTATCACTTCTTAACAACCAAACATCCATATACTATGATAATTCATAGAAAATCATTTCTTTTCTATACAAAAATAGTTTTGGGCAAAATTATTTCATTTACCCTATTTAAAACAATACTATGTCAGCTTATCTTGTTTAAGAGTTTAGAAACTCCTATCGATTACAGTTGGCCAGACTGCACCGACCAGAATCTATAAACAATCAACCGATAAGTCAACACAATACCAAAACAAATTTTTGTATTCACTAACAAATACGCACTCATATCTATTATTACACTCAACTCATTCTAGAGTACTGTAACAGCCCGACTTTTCCATACCCGGAAAATCGAACCATTTTAGTTAAGAAGAAGAGGTAGAAGAAGAAAAATAGAAAACAACATCAGAATCTAACCATCGCAGCGGAATAAAATATAATATATATTAACAGATCTTTACACAAATCAAAACTATCTCAGTTTTATATAATATAGCATCAGAGTATACACCAGAGAACACATAACATACAACTGGACAATAATCATATCATGTCCTCAATACAACAGAGTACAACAATCAACACAGCGGAATATATATATATAAACAAGTACGGGAGATACGTCTCGCCATCCAGCTCATCTCCTGAGCTCCACAGCATCATATCCTGTAACCTATAATACTCGGTCTGACCCGAGCATCATATAAACAATACCCGAGTCAGTCTGGCATACCAGCGTGAGAAAATCACACTCAATTGATTATTAAAGTTTCAAAATCCTTTTGAAAATAAAATCATCTCGTAAGACCACGCCACAAATAAACATGTCGGGTTTTTACCTTACGATAGCTAAACACTTTTTATCAAAATCCTCTGATATTATAATAGTGTCTATTCACAAATACTTATTAAAATAGCTGAAATTGTTACATGATTAAATTCCAGCATACTAGCCACAACGTGGGTAATACAAACAAAACTCGTACAAGGCACGTAGGGAGAATGGATTTCCAACGAATGACTAGGCACTGGGGTACCACCTGTCACAGTACGTGGCCTAGATCACAGTACCGAGGAGTACGCCCGCTCCCCTGCAACACAAGACCGGAATCATCCCTTACTGGATAATTCCAAATAAAATCACCCCACGGTTGGGATCAGCAACCGCACCACTAAGCCGAAATAAAAGGGACATCTAGACAGGGATGACCTTACTCTCAAGTGGGTGCTACCCACGAAGCCTTGCTGCATAACCCCTGATTTTCAGTCATTCCCGGTTGATGAGGCTCGAGGCTAAACGATACCTTTTTAGCACATATCCCTTAGAATGCCCATCGTCCACCTGACGATGTCACGAAAGCATTCGTCCATACAAGTCCGTCCCGGGTCCGAACGGAACCGAAGGCACTATTCCTACTACATCCATTTTGGAAATATCCTCAGGATTAGTAGCGACTAGCCCTTGCACTTCACTGCTCCATCTTCGACTCCGAAATCGTTACACGAAACGTACAAACCGGATCGAAGTGGTATTCGAGTCTCCAGACCTAGAATCCTGGTATACGGAAACTCGATCCCGGTCTCTTCGAAACGATCAACGCATTTGGCCAATATTGATAGTCGGTTATTTAACTATCAATTAACATCCACAAGCAACCATCACACAATAAATAATTTCCCACATTATTTATTTGCCCAAATATCTTTCCAAGATATATTTCTATTTTCAAACTCCTTTTGGAAACAATTTCAAACAGTTTCCGCTTACGGAATACATTTCCCCAAATATTTATTTCTCTGAAACACCAAGTACAAAATACTTTAGATTTAAAAATAATTTAAAAGCACTTTACTATAAATATACTTTATAATATTGAAATTTAAAAACTACTTTGATACCTTAACAAAATATATACTTAAGGAATATTTAAAATGAAACCACTTTACAAATATAAACTAAATTTCTCTTTTAAAACATAATAGCAAATCACTTTTATATAATTACTACAAAAATAGATTTTTGAAAATACTTACTTTAGACTTTAACATTTAGAAATAATCAATCTTCTAAAATATGCTTTTTAAAACATATTAAACTTTTAACTTGTATTTAAAATTGCCTTGGAAAAACGTACTTGACAATCCAGAGAAATACACTTCTCATTTCCATCTTTTAAAAATAAACCAACATTTATTTTTAAACCAATCCATATCCTTTTATAAATTCCCATCTTGAATTTATATTCTCAAATATCCACTGATATTTTATTTTACTTTATAAACTCAGTTTATATCTCCAAAATCTCATTTCTCTTTTAAAAACCCAAGTTTTTAAACACTTAAATCAATTTCCAATTGATTTCCATTTTACTTTACTTTGAAGTAAATTTCCCTATTTACTTCAATTATTTCAAATACATTAACTTTCATCTTTTATTTCCTTATTATGAGTTAAAACCCTTTTTAACTAAAATACCAATTTCGGATTTCCAAACTTCTTCAATTAATATTTTAACTAAATTATATCTTTAAATTCCAATAAAATCAATTCTTTTATATTTTTAAATAATATCACTTTAGTTAAAGATTTATTTCTTCACTATTAAATTCAAAATCCTCTTTTCCCATATTTGTTCGAATTAAGAAATTTCTTTATTTCCTTTACAGTTCCTTATTTAATTTATTCGAATTCACTAGAATTATTTAACTTAAATTTTACTCTTTTATTTCTTTCCAAAATTCAATTCAATTGCTTTTGGTAACTCATTATACTGGGAAATTCAATCCAACCAGATTATCCAATATAAATCATCATAGGATATCAACAATCATATCACAGAATATTTAAACAAAATTAAATATTTTGAGGAATCCAGTTGGATCCCTCCAACCTGTTTCCCTGCATCCACAGACGTTAGCACAATACCAATTCCACTTCAAGGTGGAATATCGCGGTATATGGGTTTTATAAAATATCATCCGCTATTATGCGGCGCATAGGGTCTCATCCGCTATACAAATGCGGGAATATCAACAACTCCAATATATACATATGCCAATATGTATATATTGCTATATACTACTATATATATAGTATCACATCAAACCAAATCAATCATTCAACAATTATTTAAATTTAACCAATTAAATTTAAATTATAATTTAACTGAGTGAGATTAACTCACCTTTGATTTTGAATATGTCATCCATTTCTGACCAGCTTGTTTCCGTTTCAGATTTTAAACCTTAAATAAACATAGTATGATTTTATTAATATTTGACTAGTTGAACAATTTATTATCCATTTCATAATTTATTTAACTAATAATTTATTTAAACCAAAATTTCCCTTACAAACCAATCTGTTAGTGACTCAATAAATTTGAATAAGTTAATTGAATAAATTTATCTCCATTATTTTAAAATTAAACTAATGAATGAAAATAGGCATTCATGTTTATATATTCTCTTCGAAAACTACATATACTAATAAAATGATTTATAGATTTCAAAAATCGAATTCTATATAGAAACCTTCAACTATTTTAAAACTCCTATTTTTCTCTTTTCAAGCTTATATATATAAATTTATATTTCTGTTTATATACCTATTCATTACCTTCCAATTAAAAACAGAAATTTCATATCGTCTATAAAATCAATACTGTGTAATATTCTCTGACCTATATATACATATACATATATATATAGTTCACATTAAAATAAAAATCTAATACATTACTGTAAGGTGTTCTTCTATTTGCATTTTTTTCCAATGTGTGTATATACATATATATACACATATAAATTTTAAATTAAATTTAACTAAAAAAAAATACCTCTCTGATCAGACCACGACTACTCCCTCCATCGCTATCGAACCCCTCTATGCCCTAGACATCACCGCTCCGAGCAAGCTAATCATCTAAGCACACTACCCACTGTACCTCAGCCTCGGCGATTTGAGTTTCCCAAGATCTCACTCGAATTCTAGGTGAGCGGCTCTCCTTCCTCTTACCATTTCTCTATCGAAATCGACAAAGACAGACATGCGCCCTCCCCTACAAACTCGTCGACTTCCACTGACAACATGTGTGCGCGAGTGCTTCAACTCAGTTGAATCGAATGGCGACCCTTGCAAATTGCGATGAAAGGCAACTCGATTTCGATTGCTAGAAAGAGCCGTAGGATTTTATATTTTTTTAAGGGTCGAATTGATGCTCGGTTTAGAGGAAAGGAAGAAGAACGAAACAATAATTTTTCTCTCTGAGGAAGCCATTCGATTTTTCGAATGAACAAACGAATTCGTTCGATTTGATACCTTTTTTTTAGTTTGAGAGGAATAGAAGTAGAAGGCTTGCAATTTGATTGAAGAGGAAGGGGGCCGGTTATCTATTTTCTTTTACTGTTACGTGGATTGTAAAGGAAGGAAGATTTGATTTTTAGCGTGTTTGAATGGTTATGGCTAGTGTACTTGGTCGGCTGTGAATTTGACCCTAGATTTGATTTTTATAAATTTATATTGAAAGAATTTCGTTATAGATTTAAGCGCATTTATATATCGTACGCTCACACAACCACTCCAAATGCTACGAAAATTGAAATTCGGTAATAATACAATATTACGGATTCAATGGAACTAGTTTCATCGAATTCCGAGACTGTGCCTCGGAAGGCTATTCTTAAATTAAATTTAAATGATATATTTTTAAAACTGAACAAACCACTTTTAAATTCAAATTTTTAAAAGTTCTATTACCTTCAATGTTATCAATATGAATTTTACGAGCTTTCAAATTATTTTTAATTAGCTTAGAATACCAGATTTACTATTTTATCCAACTATAAATAAATTTAATTTAATTATTAAATTTCTCAATAAACAGCGATATTTGAAATTTAAGTTAATAATTAACCTCTAAATATTTAAAATTAATTAAATATTCCAGTTTCAAATATACAAAAATTCCGGGTCGTCACATTCCTCCCCCCTTAAAAGAATTTCGTCCCCGAAATTACTAGTTAGGAAGAATGATTCCATCCCCGTTAACTATTTTCCCAATTCAAACAGTTTTAACAATACCCAAACAATCTTTTATTAATGATACACTAATCATCTTTTAACTTCCCAAACTTATTCATAAGTTCAACCCATACCACCTACTTATTCATTCAAATTTAAATTTGAATTCAAATTTTGAATTATCAAAATTTTTCAAAATTTTTCTAACTCTCTAAATTTCCGAAAAATTTCGCCAACGTCTCCTTTGCGCGGCTAGCTCGGTACTACTACAAAAATGGCTCTACGGCCTCCCAAATCCAATAAGAAAACAAAAGGCCAAATGGCTCGATCAAAATCCCAATCAAATTTCATACAGAAATTTAAACACATACCTTTTTGTCGGGCCATTAAATTTTATCTTCTAAAATCAAAAATCCCAATTATCCATTGCTTTTATACACCTGTATATCCTACTAAGCAATAATATTCAATCACAATTCCAAAGTCATTATATACTTTCCTTTACAAATTTTCAATATTTGTTTTACTTAAGCCCGTACGATGCACATATATCATCCGTACGCAATATCACATTCGATCGCTCAATCGATCACACAATTTCACTTCCGAACTAGTATTGTCCACCCGACTTCCTAGTGCGGACTCAGATCTGGTTTCTTGATCAGAAACCGTCATTCTCCTTGCATAGCCACCAACTATTATAGAGAATTTCAGAATCAATCAACAATCCATATCCAGGCTCGCCGTTGAAAATCGAGTGAAAAATCCTGATTCGGATCGATATAACTATCTTAAATTCTGTGCTCGAATTCTGGATCAAATCGTTATGCGAATAAAATAATATACGTACATCCTACGTATAAATTCCAATTGATTATCAATTATATCAATTTCCTTTTTATTCATATTCATTTGATTGTTATTCACTTATCACACTTATCCCATTCAAATCTTCAAATTTTAATCGTCATTCAATTATTCACCTAGAATAATTTTCCTCCATACCAAATTTACTTAAGAATTCACCATTCATTTCTTAAGTCCAATATAAACATTTTATATACTTCTTGGATTTGTTTTACTTCATTTTTGAAGTTTATATTTATTTTCACTTTTCCATTGAAGTTCATTTTAATTACTATTTACTTAGCCCTTACAATTTCATTTAAACTCAAATTGGCTTCCATTTTGAATATGGATTAATTTCACTTACTATTTAATCTAAACCTCAAATAACAGTTTATTTACGAACTTTACTTTCTTTAGTTCCTTTGATTTCACTTCACCTTACATTCACATTTGAATTAGATTTCAATATCTAGTTTTAATTTCATTTGCTTAACAAATTTAAATCATTTATCGTAAATGAAAATTTTCAAAAATTTTCTAACTCCCAAAATTTACGGAAAATTTTGGCAGAGTCTCCCTTGTACGGAGGAACTTCTGCGATATCGCAGGATGCACAAATATATATATACATCGGCCTCAGGCCGGAAATCACAATATATATCAATATATGCAGTTCATATCTCCTATTTTGAATTTTTGCGTAAGCGTACCTCATTTTTAGCATTTTAAAGCAAGCGGCTATTTTATTAAGCAATTTGCATAACCCAACCCAGCCAAACAACTTCTCTGGGCCTGTACTTTCTCAATTCAAACATATAAGTGCCAAAATCATGCAATTCAACAATATTTAACATATTTAACTAGCAACAATAAGTTTGTGAAATCAATGCAGGTTAAACAATATTTATAAGCCACTTATAGGGTTCCAATATTTTTTTTTGTTTCCAACCAATTCATATACACTTCATTTCAATTTAAGTGATTTGCCACTTAATTGCTTGCATTCGATTCATATTTAACCCAACAACTCACATTTACTTCAATTGATTTCAAAAATCAATTTTATTTACCCCTACTAATTCATAGAATTTTTATTTACTCTGTTTAAGTCGAACGATTAATTTATTCTACGCAATTTGACGCCATATATGTGGCCCACTAATTACTCAAGCTTTACAACCCTTTAAATTGATTCCAACTCAATTTATATTTAATTCAATCATTATTTAAACACTTCGATTTGAGTTCATCCTCCATTTACTTAGTCTCTTTTAACTCTAAATTCAATATTCTGTTTATTGAATAATATCCAAGGCCATTATTCATTCATACCCACCTGGCTTTCATTTGCAATACAAACCACCATTATTCTAATCTAATTCTCAATTTGGTTTAACACATTTCCACTTATTTTAATTCACCATCCAATTTTATTTACTCACGATCCAATTTCTACTTAACCAACATAAATTCCATAACCCAGGCTCATTTGAATAATATTTCGAGGTCATATTCCATTTATTTAAACTTGAATTCATTCACCCCTTAAGTTACTTCTGTTCCAATTCATCTTATTTCACTTAACAGCTTCCAAATATATGTGTCGAGCTTTATTTATATTATCCACATTCGATTTGTTAGTATTTTATCTTGGATTGCAATTAATAATTTCTACTTAATCTAAGTTCATTTCCCATTTCATATCCAAATTACAAAATCAACTTTCTTTCAGCCAATTAAGGTTCTATTTCCATAATCCATTACTCCATTAGGTAATTTATTCCAATTTATACCTAATATTTGGTTTATTTCATCACTTCAATCCATTAAAAGCAATCCCATTCACATTTTACTCTTTATTCCGGATTATACATTAATTTTAGTCAAGTATATTTATTTCTTTTTATTTGTTTTTCTATAAACAATTAAAATAAGATTCCAGAGTTTTTAACAATTTCCCAAAATTTCAAAATCACCTTTGAAATCAATCACATCCAAACTCCTTTTGTATATTCGGCTATCTCTTTGAATTTCAAAACCAAATCCAGTTTTGCAAACAATCCCAATTTACACGGTTTGGTAACAATTTCTCTTTGGAAACTCGAAAATGAACATCGGTGATGCTGCAGTCATCACCGAAATTATTTCCCAGCGACCGGAAGAGAATTAAATGCTTTTATCTCTTTAAACCATTTCAAATATTTTTAAATTTCAAATCCTTCCAGATTCCAAACTCAACTCAAAATATTCCTGAAATAATACCACTTATTATTTCCTCAAACTCTTTGAAAACTATCTCCAAATCTCAAGAAATTTCAAATCTTTCCCAAAATTCCAAACTTAAAATCCATTCCGATTTATTTTCCACATTTCTCTGGAATTCTATTTTAAAGTACAAATCTCATTTGTATATGAAGTTTATTTCAATTTTATAAATTACATTTGTAATCTATATCTCAAATTTTATTTTATTATAAAATTTTATTCTTTGCTTTGGTTATAAATTTCAATTTCCAGTTAAGTTTCCATATATTAATGATAATAATTCCATATTATCACTTCTAACATCCAAACAACCATATATATTAACTAGAATAGTTTACAAAACGTTTCATTTTATACAAAAATAATTTGGGTAAAATTATTTCATTTACCCTACTTTAAAACAATACTGTGTCGAATTGTTCTATACAAGTGTTTAGAGATTCCTATCAATGTTGTGGCGTCCCACACATCGACCAGAATCCATAAACTACTCAATAAACCAATCAACACAATATAAAACAATTTTATATTCACTAACAAATACGCGCTCATATCTATTAATACTCTCAAAATTCCCACCAGAGCCAAGGTTATCGCTAACCTAAGCTCTGATACCACTGTAACAGCCCGACTTTTCCATACCCGGAAAATCGAACCATTTTAGTTAAGAAGAAGAGGTAGAAGAAGAAAAATAGAAAACAACATCAGAATCTAACCATCGCAGCGGAATAAAATATAATATATATTAACAGATCTTTACACAAATCAAAACTATCTCAGTTTTATATAATATAGCATCAGAGTATACACCAGAGAACACATAACATACAACTGGACAATAATCATATCATGTCCTCAATACAACAGAGTACAACAATCAACACAGCGGAATATATATATATAAACAAGTACGGGAGATGCGTCTCGCCATCCAGCTCATCTCCTGAGCTCCACAGCATCATATCCTGTAACCTATAATACTCGGTCTGACCCGAGCATCATATAAACAATACCCGAGTCAGTCTGGCATACCAGCGTGAGAAAATCACACTCAATTGATTATTAAAGTTTCAAAATCCTTTTGAAAATAAAAGCATCTCGTAAGACCACGCCACAAATAAACATGTCGGGTTTTTACCTTACGATAGCTAAACACTTTTTATCAAAATCCTCTGATATTATAATAGTGTCTATTCACAAATACTTATTAAAATAGCTGAAATTGTTACATGATTAAATTCCAGCATACTAGCCACAACGTGGGTAATACAAACAAAACTCGTACAAGGCACGTAGGGAGAATGGATTTCCAACGAATGACTAGGCACTGGGGTACCACCTGTCACAGTACGTGGCCTAGATCACAGTACCGAGGAGTACGCCCGCTCCCCTGCAACACAAGACCGGAATCATCCCTTACTGGATAATTCCAAATAAAATCACCCCACGGTTGGGATCAGCAACCGCACCACTAAGCCGAAATAAAAGGGACATCTAGACAGGGATGACCTTACTCTCAAGTGGGTGCTACCCACGAAGCCTTGCTGCATAACCCCTGATTTTCAGTCATTCCCGGTTGATGAGGCTCGAGGCTAAACGATACCTTTTTAGCACATATCCCTTAGAATGCCCATCGTCCACCTGACGATGTCACGAAAGCATTCGTCCATACAAGTCCGTCCCGGGTCCGAACGGAACCGAAGGCACTATTCCTACTACATCCATTTTGGAAATATCCTCAGGATTAGTAGCGACTAGCCCTTGCACTTCACTGCTCCATCTTCGACTCCGAAATCGTTACACGAAACGTACAAACCGGATCGAAGTGGTATTCGAGTCTCCAGACCTAGAATCCTGGTATACGGAAACTCGATCCCGGTCTCTTCGAAACGATCAACGCATTTGGCCAATATTGATAGTCGGTTATTTAACTATCAATTAACATCCACAAGCAACCATCACACAATAAATAATTTCCCACATTATTTATTTGCCCAAATATCTTTCCAAGATATATTTCTATTTTCAAACTCCTTTTGGAAACAATTTCAAACAGTTTCCGCTTACGGAATACATTTCCCCAAATATTTATTTCTCTGAAACACCAAGTACAAAATACTTTAGATTTAAAAATAATTTAAAAGCACTTTACTATAAATATACTTTATAATATTGAAATTTAAAAACTACTTTGATACCTTAACAAAATATATACTTAAGGAATATTTAAAATGAAACCACTTTACAAATATAAACTAAATTTCTCTTTTAAAACATAATAGCAAATCACTTTTATATAATTACTACAAAAATAGATTTTTGAAAATACTTACTTTAGACTTTAACATTTAGAAATAATCAATCTTCTAAAATATGCTTTTTAAAACATATTAAACTTTTAACTTGTATTTAAAATTGCCTTGGAAAAACGTACTTGACAATCCAGAGAAATACACTTCTCATTTCCATCTTTTAAAAATAAACCAACATTTATTTTTAAACCAATCCATATCCTTTTATAAATTCCCATCTTGAATTTATATTCTCAAATATCCACTGATATTTTATTTTACTTTATAAACTCAGTTTATATCTCCAAAATCTCATTTCTCTTTTAAAAACCCAAGTTTTTAAACACTTAAATCAATTTCCAATTGATTTCCATTTTACTTTACTTTGAAGTAAATTTCCCTATTTACTTCAATTATTTCAAATACATTAACTTTCATCTTTTATTTCCTTATTATGAGTTAAAACCCTTTTTAACTAAAATACCAATTTCGGATTTCCAAACTTCTTCAATTAATATTTTAATTAAATTATATCTTTAAATTCCAATAAAATCAATTCTTTTATATTTTTAAATAATATCACTTTAGTTAAAGATTTATTTCTTCACTATTAAATTCAAAATCCTCTTTTCCCATATTTGTTCGAATTAAGAAATTTCTTTATTTCCTTTACAGTTCCTTATTTAATTTATTCGAATTCACTAGAATTATTTAACTTAAATTTTACTCTTTTATTTCTTTCCAAAATTCAATTCAATTGCTTTTGGTAACTCATTATACTGGGAAATTCAATCCAACCAGATTATCCAATATAAATCATCATAGGATATCAACAATCATATCACAGAATATTTAAACAAAATTAAATATTTTGAGGAATCCAGTTGGATCCCTCCAACCTGTTTCCCTGCATCCACAGACGTTAGCACAATACCAATTCCACTTCAAGGTGGAATATCGCGGTATATGGGTTTTATAAAATATCATCCGCTATTATGCGGCGCATAGGGTCTCATCCGCTATACAAATGCGGGAATATCAACAACTCCAATATATACATATGCCAATATGTATATATTGCTATATACTACTATATATATAGTATCACATCAAACCAAATCAATCATTCAACAATTATTTAAATTTAACCAATTAAATTTAAATTATAATTTAACTGAGTGAGATTAACTCACCTTTGATTTTGAATATGTCATCCATTTCTGACCAGCTTGTTTCCGTTTCAGATTTTAAACCTTAAATAAACATAGTATGATTTTATTAATATTTGACTAGTTGAACAATTTATTATCCATTTCATAATTTATTTAACTAATAATTTATTTAAACCAAAATTTCCCTTACAAACCAATCTGTTAGTGACTCAATAAATTTGAATAAGTTAATTGAATAAATTTATCTCCATTATTTTAAAATTAAACTAATGAATGAAAATAGGCATTCATGTTTATATATTCTCTTCGAAAACTACATATACTAATAAAATGATTTATAGATTTCAAAAATCGAATTCTATATAGAAACCTTCAACTATTTTAAAACTCCTATTTTTCTCTTTTCAAGCTTATATATATAAATTTATATTTCTGTTTATATACCTATTCATTACCTTCCAATTAAAAACAGAAATTTCATATCGTCTATAAAATCAATACTGTGTAATATTCTCTGACCTATATATACATATACATATATATATAGTTCACATTAAAATAAAAATCTAATACATTACTGTAAGGTGTTCTTCTATTTGCATTTTTTTCCAATGTGTGTATATACATATATATACACATATAAATTTTAAATTAAATTTAACTAAAAAAAATACCTCTCTGATCAGACCACGACTACTCCCTCCATCGCTATCGAACCCCTCTATGCCCTAGACATCACCGCTCCGAGCAAGCTAATCATCTAAGCACACTACCCACTGTACCTCAGCCTCGGCGATTTGAGTTTCCCAAGATCTCACTCGAATTCTAGGTGAGCGGCTCTCCTTCCTCTTACCATTTCTCTATCGAAATCGACGAAGACAGACATGCGCCCTCCCCTACAAACTCGTCGACTTCCACTGACAACATGTGTGCGCGAGTGCTTCAACTCAGTTGAATCGAATGGCGACCCTTGCAAATTGCGATGAAAGGCAACTCGATTTCGATTGCTAGAAAGAGCCGTAGGATTTTATATTTTTTTAAGGGTCGAATTGATGCTCGGTTTAGAGGAAAGGAAGAAGAACGAAACAATAATTTTTCTCTCTGAGGAAGCCATTCGATTTTTCGAATGAACAAACGAATTCGTTCGATTTGATACCTTTTTTTTTAGTTTGAGAGGAATAGAAGTAGAAGGCTTGCAATTTGATTGAAGAGGAAGGGGGCCGGTTATCTATTTTCTTTTACTGTTACGTGGATTGTAAAGGAAGGAAGATTTGATTTTTAGCGTGTTTGAATGGTTATGGCTAGTGTACTTGGTCGGCTGTGAATTTGACCCTAGATTTGATTTTTATAAATTTATATTGAAAGAATTTCGTTATAGATTTAAGCGCATTTATATATCGTACGCTCACACAACCACTCCAAATGCTACGAAAATTGAAATTCGGTAATAATACAATATTACGGATTCAATGGAACTAGTTTCATCGAATTCCGAGACTGTGCCTCGGAAGGCTATTCTTAAATTAAATTTAAACGATATATTTTTAAAACTGAACAAACCACTTTTAAATTCAAATTTTTAAAAGTTCTATTACCTTCAATGTTATCAATATGAATTTTACGAGCTTTCAAATTATTTTTAATTAGCTTAGAATACCAGATTTACTATTTTATCCAACTATAAATAAATTTAATTTAATTATTAAATTTCTCAATAAACAGCGATATTTGAAATTTAAGTTAATAATTAACCTCTAAATATTTAAAATTAATTAAATATTCCAGTTTCAAATATACAAAAATTCCGGGTCGTCACAAGTACTACTGACTCTATCTCTAATGAGTAACACCCAACAGAGCAGGGTTGTCGCTTAACCGGATGCTTTGATACCAAATGTAACGACACGATTTTTCGACGCTCGAAAGTCGACATTAACACATCCACTTTTAAAATGCCGCGCAATCGAATGCCGGAAAACCGAACCATTAGGGTTAAAAGAAGAGGTAGAAGAAGATAGAAGAAAAGAAAGAACAGAAATACAGAAACAGAAATAATATCAGAATCTCACATTCGTAACGAAACAAAATATAATAGCTAATCACTAGTCTTTTAAACAAAGAACTATATCAGTTATACAATACATCATCAGAGTCAATATACAACTCAATACAACAATGGACAGTTATATAAACCTGTCCTCATACAGAATACACAGCGGAAATAATAAACAAGTACGAGAGTACGTTTCGCATACGGCCAGCCTCTCGACTGCATAACCAACCCATCCCTTTCAGGGACATGTAGGGGTAAGAGTCTCCCGTTCGCCACCAAACCACGAAGGGAGAACCCCCCATCATGCTGTAATATAGCAAATGCGATCCATATCGTCGTATTATTATTCGGAATGGGTTATCTGACACAAAGGTCCTTTCCCCGCTAAACCGAATAATAAGCGTTTGTTTTAAAAACAAATTCAACTACCATTTCAAAGGCAATATTGATAGTCGGTGATTTAACTATCAATAACATTCACAACAATCATCAAATTTAAATAATTTTCCCAAATTATTTATTTTCAAAATATCTTCACAAGATATATATTTCCCCACACTTAACATTTGAAAACCAATTTCAAATCACATTTCACCTTTCAACTTTTGAAAATAAATTTCAAATCAGTTTCCTTACGCGGAATACATTTCCAAATATTTCTTTTAAAAACCAACTTAAGAACCTTTAATTTATATTTTATAAGGTACTTTGGAAATATACTCGGTTTTCCAAGGAAAATACACTTCCATTTCAAAATGGTCCATTTAAACCAATTTAATAAATCCTTATCGATTTATTTTAAATTTACGTTCCAAATCCGTAAATTTATTTCCACACTTCATCACTTTGAAAACCGATTCCAAATCATCTTTTTTCCACACTTTAAAAATAAATCAATGTTTATTTTTAAAACAAATTTCCCTTTCCTTTACAAATTCTATTCGGAATTTACATTCCCAAATATCCACTTTTACACCATTTTCAAATCGTTTCCAAATATTCATTTTCAACACCAAATCAACTTTCAAATTGATTTCTAAATTTATTTCAAACCCCAAATCATTTTACAAATTGATTTTCAATTTATTCTCAACACAAAAATCAATTTTCCTTCAAACACCAAATAAATTTCCAAATCGATTTCTCAAAGGTTTATTTCCAAATACCAAATCAATTATCAATTGCATTTCAAGAAATTTACCACTTTAAAAATAAATTCCTTAATTTTTTTCCAAACTCTTTAAAATTCCATTTTCAATAAGTTTTCCAACTTTCGAATAATACTATTCAAAAATCCATTTATACAAATCTTTCCCATATTTTGTAATTTATTCAATAAGATTTCAAAATCAACTTCACGCTTTTAAATCCATTATTTTAAATTTATTCAATTCTTTCAAAAAGAATTTACTAAAAATTACAGCTTTAATTTCAAAAATCCAATTTCATTATTTCTGGTATCCAACGATACCAAAAATACATTCGGCTTAATTTATAGCCTTCGACAAATTCAATCACAGATATAATCATTCACAGATTATAAATAAATAATCACACAACATATGAAACCAATTCAAATGTTTTGAGGAATCCCGTTGGATCCCTCCAACCTGTTTCCCTGCATCCACAGATGTTAGCACAGTACCAATTCCACTTCGAGGTGGAATATCGCGGTATATGGGATTTAAAAAAATATCATCCGCTATTATGCGGCGCAATAGGGTCTCATCCGCTATATAATGCGGGAAATCACAACTGCAATATATACATATGCCAATATATATATATTGCTATATATATGGATATATCCTACTATATCTAATATCACATCCAAACAACAATCAATCAATAACTGCAAATCAATTTTAAATCTGAGTGAGAAGATCTCACCTTTGCTTTATTTTGCAATTCATTTCCAATCCAATTTGTTTTCCCTTCATTGTATTAGACCTTGTATAAACAATTTATACAATTTATTAATATTCGAGAATTTTGAACATTAAATTTCCTTTTTAATAAATTCAAATTAGTTAACACATTAATTCTAACTAATAATTTTAATGTAAACTAATTTTCCCTTAATATATCTTTTAATAACTAAATAATTTAAATAAATTTATTAACCACCTTAATCTCTAATATACATTATTAAAATAAACTGGTAGATTTCCATTTCTAAACTGCATATAAAATAATTTATATAGGCTTAAAAATCTAACTTTTATATAAACTCCTTTATATTCCCAAAATCTTATGCATGCATATAGTTTCTGTTTACATTTTTATTTTTATTTACTAGCTGAAACAAATTTTCTGCTTTCTGAATATATATATCTTGAAAACTAAAAAGGTCTTACTGCTATTAAAATTTTTGTTTTCGTTTTCTAACAGTTTAAATTTCCAAAACCTAAATCAGATTAAACATTGACCTAAAACAAACAACACAATAACTCACCAGATCACAGCCCTACCATCCTTCCCAAAGAGACATGCTGCACACGAATCATCGAAGAACTCGTCCTCCTTAAAAACTCCTCAACCTGCCATCGCGCCGCCCTTCCACTGCCTCGACGAACTCTAATTGCCATACGCGACCATCACCCAGCATCGATCGAAACTCCCCTCCTCGACATCGCGCGCGAACCCAACCACTCGATCGCCAGCTCCGACTCGATCTCACCAAGCAGTCGAATCCTCGACGACGAACCCCTGACATTCGCGACCACACACGCTCGTGAACGAGTCGCCCTTCGAACGCCTCTATCGCGCCTGAACTCGAACCGTAGGTCACCTCGCTTGTCTCGCGACTTCGAGCTCGCTTTTAAAGAGATAGAGGAAATTAAAAATCGCTCTGCCATTTTCCTTTTCCTTTTATTCTTTTATTCTTTTATTCTTTTTTTTTCTTGAAACGAGGCTTGTGATTTGTTTAACAGAGAGGAGGAAAGGGAGGGGAACGAATCGATCAATAGATTTATAATTTTTCATTAAATTGGTTCTCGAACAAAGGAAAGGGAATTTTCAGTCTGGCTTTGCTTTGATTTCACCTGGGTTTAAATTTTAGAAGAGCGACCATTGTTTTTCTTTCGATTTTTGAACTAAGGAAGCACAGAAGAAGGTTGCGTGATTAAAAGGAAACGAAGGGGACAAGAGAACGTGATTAAGTAGAAAAAAGTAAGTCGGTTGATGGAAACGATATTTAAATTAAAACGATAAATTATTTCTAGGCGTTTTTATACCGTACGCTCACATAACGACTCTGAACGCTACAAAAATTGAAATCCGGTAATAATTCAATATTACGGATCCAATGGAACTAGTTTCGTCAAATCCCGAGATTGTGCCCCGGAACGCTATTTTCAAATATCGATGTAAACGATATAATTCAAAACTGAACAAAATGGTTTCAAATTCAATTCTGAAGCTTCCGTTATCTTCAGTATTATCAATATAAATTTTCAAAGCCTTAAAAATATTTTTAATCGGCTTAAAACTGAAGATTCAAATTTTTATCCAGATTTAACAATTAAATTCAATAATTAATTTACCAAATTCACTTTGATATTTGAATTTCAAATTAAATTGAATTCCAGATATTTAAAATCAATCAAATATCCTGATTTCCAATATCAAAATTTCAAGGTCGTTACATAAGATAAGTAATTAAAGGATAGTTAATTAATGTGATTAATTAAAGGTTATTTAATTAATGTAATTAATTAAAGGATAATTAAGTAATTAAAGATTAATTACTTAATGTAAGTAATTAAAGATTAATTACTTAATGTAAGTAATTAAAAGATAATTAATAATTAAAGGTTAATTAATTTATGATTAAGGGTTAATTAATTAATAGAAGTAATTAAAGGTTAATTAATTAATGTAAGTAATTAAGGGTTAATTAATTAATGAGTTAAATTAAATTAATTATTAATTATGTGATTATTTAATCTTGCTTATGGATGATTAAATTGTATTGAATACCTTTGATTGTTATTGACTCTGGTATGTACTTTGTAATGTTCTGTGATATGAAATGTTTTGGTTGAACTATGATAAATATGAGTTATGTATCTGTGATGGAATTTCTATGAGAATATGACATTTTGAAGTTAAATTGAATTCTTTAAACTTAAACAACTTGGCTTAAAAAGATGGTATTGAATTCGAAGAGACCGAGATCAGATTTGCTATATTACAGCATGATAGGGGGTTCTCACTTCGTGTTTGGTGGCGAGCAGTAGACTCTTACCCCTACATGTCCCTGTGAGGGTTGGTTGCGAGTCGAGAGGCTGGCCGTAAAAGCAAATTCGAGGTACCACTGTGTGCCACGGCGGAGAGTGGCCGCTGCACAGTTGGTATCAGAGCTGAAGGTTAAGCGAGAACCTTGGCTCTTGTGGGATTTACTCATTAAGGATAGGGTCAATGGTACCCTAAAATGAGTTGAGAGTATTATATATGAGAGCGTACTTATTATTTTCTTATATAAAGATTTTAAAATGGTTTTAAAAATAAATGATTTTTATATAAGTTTATCTTTTGATATATAAAGAAATAATTTTCAAATTATTAAATATATTAAAGAAATTGGCTGTTGAATCATTGGAATTAAATAAAATAATGAGAATTAAGTGGTAATAGTAATACAACCAAATTGAAATTGAATGAAGATAAGTTTGAAATGGATCCAAACTGAAATTAAAATCTTGAATTTGTAGAAGCGTTTTCAGAATAAAGATAATAATGAATTGGTTTCCAAATATGTTAATCTTGATTATTATCATAAATGATTGTTGTGTTTAATAATGAAATGTTGTTAATGATTAAGCAAAATGAAATGTTTTAGGGAAGTAAACTTTTAGGTGAGTATGACTTCTAAATTGGAATTGAAGATAATTTAAAATTATGAAGTTTTAAATCTAAGTCCAGAAAACTTGAAATTGTTTTAAAGAAATTTGTTTTGAATTAAAACCAAAGGTGGTTTAAAAATTTAAGGTATAACTTGTGTGTAAAGGTAATAAATATGTATAAATAAGGATATACATAATATCAAAGATGATTTGAAATAAACTCTAAGTGTTGAGTTTTAAATTTTTCCTTGGAATGTGATATGAAATCCCAAAGTGATAAGTTTTTGAACTTATAAGTGGGAAGATTATTAATATAAAGTTTAAAATTTGAAATGGAAATTCAAATTGGGTAAAGTTGACTGGATTAAATTGAATTTAACTTAAGGGGAGTTAAATGAGTTTAGAACAATCAACCTGAATTGGAAATTTTAAGATGAAATGGGGATTTAACTTAAGAAGTTAAATGGGTTAAAGTGAGATCTAGAAATGGGTAATGGATGTCACTGATTGGTGTTTGGATAATTTGGACGTTTATTTACCTTGGCTTATCCTGATATCATCCTATTATTATCTATGGAACTGTGAATTAGATTGTTTAAATGAATTAAGAAGTAGATTGAGATAATATATATTCCATTACTGGAATTTAATGGAATTTAACTTTAATTTAAAATTGTTTAATGGTTTTGATTATTAGAGATAAAAGATTAACTTATGAAAATGAAGTCACTTTGAACTTAAGATTTGAATGTTTAAAATGAAGGATGAAATAAAATGGGAGTTGGATGTTTTTATGATTAGAACTCATTTTATAGAAAAGTAATATGGTTAATAAGTTTATAAAAGAGTAAACAAATTTGAATATTTGATTTGGAATAAACAAAGTTATATATCTTTGTTATATATGATAAACTCCCCTTGTTGAATCTATAGCCAGAAGAAAAGGGTTTTTGAAAGTATTTGAAGTATAAAAAGTGAATGTATACAAGTATGAAGTGATCCAAAGATTTTCAAAGTTATATATATCTATATCTATATATATAAGGGATTTTATGAGAATGATTTTGGAAAAGGTTTTGGAACCTATGGATTTTGGAAAGGCTTTTGATTTTTGAGAAAAATCATTTTTGGGAATTTGGAAAGCTATCGATTTGGGATATCGATTTTGTGTAAAGGAGATTTTGATATAAATCATAAAGGGTATGATTTGAAGATACTATAAGTGTATAGTATAAAGTGTTTTGAGAATGGCTTTGGGGAAAAAGGCGCTCCCTTGAAATGAACTTCTCAGGAGTGCCACAAGGTGGTACTGCCTTGAACCCTAAGGGGGTTTCTAAAGTTAATCCTGTGATGAGTCCGGACAAACTAGTTCCTGAGGATTATGTGTAGTGGGCAGCGAAAGTCGAGCGCGCTGATGCCTACAGAGACATTGTATTATGCTGTGACGACAGTGTAGCTTGATGTCACTGCGATCTACTGCGGACCATAGCGGAAGTCGTGTGTGCTGCTGAGAGCCAACGGTCTACGTTTGATTTTGCCAGGATGGCAACGTAACATCGGTAGACTGCGATCTATGAAGACATAGCGAAAGTTGAGAGGCCGTGAGAGCCTAAGGCTACATTGGGACTTGACTGATGTAGTCTGCGACCTATGTGGGAGTGGAGAAGTTTCATTCTTTTGGCAGCGAAATTCGAGGGCGCTGATGCCTACAGTTATATGGACTTTTGCTGTGATGGCAACGTAACCCAGGATGTAACTGCGATCTGTAGCGGGTTCCATGGTGTAATCAAGGAGCGCGGAGTGCCTACAGTTATCTATGGATTTTGCCGGGATGGCAACGTAACCATCGGGTTAACTACGACCATGGATGGGGGTGATGATTTCCAAAGCATTCTCACCAAAGATATTTCCTCTATTTTCAAAACTGTTTTCTATATTTTAATAAATTATTTTCCAAGTATTTTCACTGGGTGTTGAAAACGGGTTTACCAAGTACTTATAGATTTTCAGTCTTACGCCTGATCAACGTATGACCGAATTTCTGTAAGAACGAGGATGGATTTGTTGAGACATCGAGTTATAAAAAGTATTTTTAAAGCTATTTTGATAATATTATGTAGATTTTTAAAGTGTTTTAAAAAATTTAAATAAAAAGAGTTAAGGGTTAAATATGTTCAAAGAATAATTTAAATGATAATGAACATTTTAATAAAATTTTGGCTTCGTTCCTTTTCGAGGACGAAAAGTTTTAAAGGGGGGAGGAATGTGATATCCCAGATTTTCGAACATTTGTTTATTGATAATTAACTGGATTGAATTAATAAAATACTGATTTATAAGTGAACAAATAAATTCTGATAATTAAAAATATCTGGATGTATATAAGTGGATTTGAAAACTATAATAAATGTTGAATTAAATATCTGGAAATGATGAATCTTATAATAAATATATAAGTAGATATGTGCAAACTTTATAATGTTGAAAATTTTAAGTGTGTTCATATACAAGAATATAAGTGTGTGTATATATATATCTCTTTTGTAATTCATGAGATAAATATAATAGATATAAATTTAAAAACATTAAGCATATATTAATATAACATAAAGGAAAATAGATTATAGGTTTTAACATTTTTAAGCTTGGTATACATACAATTAAACATTTGTAAGATATATAACATGCAAAATTACATGTGGCAATGGAACCAGAGAAGAACAGATTCGAACTCATTCAAATTCGAATGACGAAGTCATAGTGCCAACAAAGAATGGAACCAGAGAAGAACAGATTCGAAGTCATTCAAATTCGAATATATTCAACTGGAGATCAAGTCAAAAATCATACTTATCGCACGATCAAAAATCGAATGGCCGAGCAGAAAATCATGAAGAATTCAAAAAATATATACGAACGAAAATCTTGGGATTTTAACCCTATAAATTAAACCCGTTACATCATCGGCAAAAACATGAGTTCGAGCCAAAGAAAATTTTCAGAGCAATCAAGTCAAGCTTAATTAAAATCGAAAAGGGGAAAAAATCAATTACCAATTTCTATCCATTCGAACTCATCACTTAAAGCAGCCGTAAAAGAATTAAACTGATCAAAGAAGCTTCAAATTGAATTGAGAGTATACCATCAGTCTCCAAGCGGCGATTCAAATAGAAAACCTTAATAGCAAAATGAAAAAGAAATAAGGCGGCCAGAGCATACGAATTGAAGACAAAGTGGGCAGCACATAAGCAGGGTTTTGCCGAAGTTGGGTAAATTTGTGTGTGATCTCTTCTGCATTATTTTCTGCTATTGTTTTTATTTCCGCATTAATTTTTATTATTATTAGTATCACCCTATCCACCCCCCCTCTAGGGTGAAAACGATCCTACAAGTGGTATCAGAGCTAGGAACAAAAACCATTTTTTATTAAAAATTTGATTTTTTTAAATGGCTTCGTTTAATAATGCTTTTGCTGAGGGTCAGTCCATAGTTAGACCACCTATGTTCAATGGTGAATATACTTATTGGAAAACTAGAATGAAAACATTTTTGAAAACCATATATGCGTGGAATATTGTTGAAACATGATATATGACACCAACAATAATGGTAGATAATCATGAAGTTGATAAACCGATGGATCAATGGACGAACCTTGAAAATAAACTGCAATTTGCTAATGCTAAGGCTATGAACTCTATTATCTCCTCATTAGATCAAATTGAATTTAATCGTGTCTCACATTGTCTAACTGTGTAGGAAATTTGGCACACACTCGAAGTGACTCATGAAGGAACCTCCCAAGTCTAAGAATCTCGTATTGCCATGCATAGTAGTGAGTACGAGAACTTCACAATGGCAAAGGATGAAAGTGTCAAAGAAATGTATGGACGACTTTCAAATCTAGTATACAAATCAAAATCCCTTGGAAAACCATACACGGAGCTGGAAATAGTTTGAAAAATCCTCAGAATTCTTCCACGAAATTTTGTAGCAAAAGTGACTGCTATTCAAGAATCAAAGGATTTGAAATAGGTTAAAGTCGAAGAAATCAACGGAAATCTCACCACTTATGAGCTAGAAATAAAATTCAAGGAAGAACGTGAAGGAAGTGATACATGAAAGAAATCAATAGCTCTCAAAGGAACAACGGAAAGTGAAGATGACGATGATGAGGATGGAGCAGCTGAACTGACACTGATAATAAAGAGATTCAAAAGGTGGGATCGAAAATATGGACATCCTGCCCTAAATCAACAACTGAAAAGCAGAATCGTTAAAGTTCTAGACAACTCAGAAGAGTAGGAGATCATTTGTCACAACTGCAATAAACCTGGTCATATCAAGCCAAATTGTCCTCAAAATTAATTCAGCAAAGGAAAGAAATCGAAAAGGAGAAGTTTTGCAGCTACTTGGGATGAAAGTGATGAAGTTGATAAAAGCACTGGCAGTGAGAGTGAAAAACCAAATCTGTGTCTTCGAGGAGAAACAACTGACAGCGATGATGACGAGCCAAACAAGGTATCAAAACTTACTCACTCAGAATTACTTATATATTTTCATGAGGTAAATGGCTGTTTTGAAAGACTTTGGGAGAAGTACGCTAAAATTGAATCACAAAGAAATAGTTTGATAGAACTAAATAAGCAGCTTGATCAATTGGTTAAAAACTATCAAAATAAGTGCCCTAAGTATGATAAGTGTCCATCAATTGAAGAAGAAATTAAAAAATCAGAAATTAAAATTAAATTTCTTGAAAATGAAATTCTGATTTTGAAAGAAAGTGAAAATACTAGGAGATAAAATTCTATTAAAAAGTGCACCATGTTATTAAATGAAAATGAATCACTTAAGTCACAAGTCCAACAATTGTCTACAACTTTAGGAAAATTTTCCAAAGGAGAAAGATCGCTAAATATGTTATTAGGGAAACAAACTGTTAATACTGTTAGACAAGGACTTGGGTACACTCAATCTGAAAGAGTTAGAAGTAAAACTAATCGTGTCAAATCTGAGTGCACCATTTGTAGAAAAATTGGACACAATCAACATAATTGTTGGTATAGGCACAAACACGTGAAAACCATACCAATTTGGGTTCCTAAAGGCGCAAACATAAGATCCATTAAAGTCAAACAAATCTGGGTGCCAAAAGGAACAAACATAAACTGTCTTGGTTCTACACAAACTTGTTCTTCAAAATATTTTGTCACTGACAATCATGGACCTATAAAAACAAATAGGTCACAAAAATCTTTCCTCGTGTAGGTGTGTTGGCAGGCTAAGAAATAACAAGAGTGGTACTTGGATTCTAGTTGTTCTAGGTACATGACGAGTGACAAATCAAAGTTTTGTAGCCTAGCACAATGGTGGCAGAATCACAATGGGCAAAATTATCGATAAAGGTAAAATAGGTAACGGTACATTTATCTTGAACGATATATTATATGTTGAAAATATACACCATAATCTAATTTAAATCAGCCAGTTATGTGATAAGGAAATGAATGCTGATTTTGATTCTAATTTATGAAAAAATATTGACCAATCATCTTCTCATGACATTGTGAGTACCTCTAGAGTCTTTGAACTAGTTCATATAAATTTGTTTGGACTAACGATATTACAAGTTTAGGTGGAAAGAAATGTTGTTTTGTATTGGTTGATGATTACTTAAGATACACGTGGATATATTTGTTTATTTTACTGATTCTAGACCCGACATTATGTTCGCTGTTTTTTTATGTCCACGGTTTCAATTCAAATCCAAAAGAATTTCATTTAAAAGCTGTAAAAAGGATTTTAAGGTATTTGTTGCACACTCCACGATTTGGTCTATGGTATCCAGCGAATGATAACTTTGTGTTAAAGGGATATTCAGATGCAGATTATGTTGGTAGTCTAGTTGATAAAAAAATACTAGTGGAACGTGTTGTATGTTGGGATATTCGTTAGTTGCATGGTCAAGTAAAAAACAAATTTTAAACGAGTCCCACTTATGATCTCACAAATTATCTTGTACACCATTCTTTCACCAAGCATATAGATGTTAGACATCATTTAATTAGAGATCATATTTCCAAAGAAAATATGTGCATAAATTTCATTTTTACTATTTTTCAATTGGCGGACATTTCTTACAAAACCCCTTTCAGAAAATAGTTTTGTCAAATTCATCTCAGTTTAGGCATTTTAGAAACTTGATAAATTTTTGAATTTGATCTTAAATGCCTATGTTAACTATTCTGTCTCCCTACTGATTATCAAAAAGAAAAATAGTTACTACAAAATGTGATGAGTGTTGATATTAATCATACATTATGACTTGAGAAAGTATATTTAGTAAATTTCTTCAAAAATTTAAACAAGATTTATAATAACTTTTGTTGGTAAAAATTCCATGACTATATCTATTTCTATCATATTTCTAACGACCATCACTCATCAAAATCCAATATAGTATGTCAAAATGTGGTATTTTAAACGGGAAATTATTCATTTTTTAGAATTAATTAGCAATAAAAACATCCAAAGTATTCACTCTCATTTAAAAGTCCTCATGGTTATGCATGGTTGAATTACTTGGAATATTTGATTATGTGCTTTCATGCTCATTTAAAAGTCTCATGGTTATGCATGTATGGAACACATGTCAAAATTGATTATTAAATAGGCAAGCTGATTCTAATCCCATTTAAAAGTCCTCCCGGTTATGTGTGGTTATAAGGTACTTGAAATTAATTTTTTAAAATTTAATGAATACTACTAATCTCATTTAAAAGTCCTAACGGTTATGCAGGGTTAGTAAGTATTTAACAGTTTCCTGTTATAAATATATCACAAATGAACACTACTATATGGCTTTGTATACTGACATCACCCCTATCACTCTAAAATGGAATATGCCCCTAACAGAGTATTTATGATTTTTGTTTGATTTTATTTATTGAAATTGAATATATATAATCAATTAGGTATTAATGTTGTATTATTGTCTATCACTTTATCTCTATTTTACTAACACTATTACTCTTTTGCCGATAACAAAAGGGGGAGAGAAAAGTTAAGATTTTGGCAAATAAGTTAAAATATTTTATTTTTTATTTGCATATTCTCATCTAGGCTCATTGCATGGTTTATTTTTATTTTTGCATATTTTCATTTATTTTCATGCATAGGTGAAGGGGGAGCTTTGTTGTAGGGAGAGCATTCAAATAGGGGGAGCTTTGTTGTAGGGAGAGCATTCAAATAGGGGGAGCTCATGGAATTCATCAAGACCAAATACATTTAATAGGGTCAAAATCTTAATATATGTTTGTTATCATCAAAAGGGGGAGATTGTAGAATATGCTAGTGTATGATTTTTGTTTGATGATAATAAACATATATATATATATATATATATATTCATTTAAATGTATTTATTATTATACTATTTTATTTTTTCACTTAATTAAATAGATATTTGTTGAATAAAATAAACAACTTAGAATTCATATTCAAACAAATATTTTATTCAAACAAATATTTTATTACAAATTCAAATAGTACAAATTTGAGCTCTCACTACATTTGTACATTTTTCAATTACGATACAATTTCAAATTACAACACAATTCTCACTATAAAATTTTTACATACATTTTCACCTCACTACATTCACTCAACACTAATACTTGATCTTCAACTCTATTCCGGTTTGTATCCAGCATTTGAATTATCTGCAAAATAAACACTAACGCAGTAAAATTGAAAAAGAAATATTTTGCAGTTCAAAATGAAGTGTGTATTTTGAAAATGTTATTTTCCTCAGTTATTTGGGTTATTCGTGATCATATTCTTTTAAATCATCATACACGAACAACTTGTGACATGCCCAGTGTATCACTGTACATGCCACAAAGTCGTGCACACCGATATACACTTGCTTGTTAAAATCGTAGGGACAGGTGAGCACAAGGTCAAACCCGAGCCTAGGCTGGATTTAACTCAGGTGCAATACAAAAACAAAAATAGAATGGTCAAGTACAAGTTTCAATGACTATAACAAGCTCGAACACACTTGAACCAGATATTTATGCATACATATGAAATGAAGACTCAACATAAGTGAACCCAGTCCAACAAACCAGTACATCCAGATCAATGGCACAAGTATATGGTGTAGACAAGTGGTTCCATTAAAATGCAAGGAGACCAAACCAGACCACATAATACACATAGGAAGATCAATATGAAGTCCAGACCAAAATGAAAGACAGGAGTGTGTACAAATGAAACCAGGGCAAGGCATAACCAGAACCAGATTCAACAAATGCACAAACCAAGATGAACCAGACTTAAGAAATATGGACCAGTCAACATAATATCACACACACACCAGACTCATATGGCACAAAGTCATCAACAACATGTGGAACCAAAGACCAGACAAGTTCAAGGAAAATGTATTAACATGAACTAGCATGTGTATGTACAGAGAATTCAACTCAAAGCAACCTAAATGAAACCATCACTACAACCAGAGTCAATATCAAACCACCATACATATATATACATATGTATACACACATGTATACATATATATGCAATGACACCTCGAAGCAACTGGTAATTGAGCTTAAAGAAAATGAAGACCAGACATGAGTGTCCACCAGACCAGAACCAAGGCCAACAATAGAACAGTTTCAGAGACATGAACAAAACATGTACAAACAAAAAGCTTCAGACAAGTCAACTTCATCAAGTTATAGTTCAACATGACCAACCAAGTTACGATAGAATTCATATATACACGTTTGGTATTATCTACAAGATGCAAGTGAACAAGTGCACTAAATAATTAAGTGACAATAATTTTACAAAGGGATGCAACAAGCAAGTCGATCACATACGTATATACATACATACATACATATATATATATATACATGGAGATGACACACATAAATGTTTCAAAAATCAGTGAAGCAGTTCGAACAGTCAAGGAGTAAAAAAAGTACAGTGAAGTCTTTCAGAGGCAAACAAGTCAAGTTTATCACAAATGTAAATGTCAAAGTCAAAGCCAGCAAAGAATGGAACTCACATGTGAAACACGATAATCAAGTCATAATTCAGTTCAAAATATAGATGCCAATATATCAGGAAATCAAGTTCGATCAAAATTCAAATGTTGAAGTCATAGTGCCAGCAAAGAATGGAACCAGAGAAGAACAGATTCAAACTCATTCAAATTCGAATATAGTCAACCGGAGATCAAGTAAAAATCATACTTATCGCACGATCAAAAATCGAATGGATGGGCAGAACATCATGAAGAATTCAAACAATATATACGAACGACAATTTAGGGATTTTATCCCTATAAATTAAACCCATTACATCATTGACAAAAACATGAGTTTGAGCCCAAGAAAATTTACAGAGCAATCAAGTCGAGCTTAATTAAAATCGAAAAGGGGCAAAAATCAATTACCAATTTCTATCCATTCGAACTCATCACTTAAAGCAGCCGTGAAAGAATTAAACTGATCGAAGAAGCTTCAAATTGAATTGAGAGTATACCATTAGAGGATTCGTGCTTCTAATTTCCAAGCGGCGATTCAAATAGAAAACCCTAATAGCAAAATGAAAAAGAAATAAGGCGGCCAGAGCATACGAATTGAAGACAAAACGGGGCAGCACGTAGGCAGCGTTTTTCCGAAGCTGAGTAAATTTGTGTGTGATCTCTTCTGCATTATTTTCTACTATTGTTTTTATTTCCGCATTAATTTTTATTATTATTAGCATCACCCTATTCACCCCTCCTCCAAGGTGAAAATGATCCTACAGTTGAGTCAATGAGACGATGCAAAACAATTATCATTATTATTATTTTTATTATCTATTTAACCCAGCCCAAAAAAGTTTTGGTTCAAATCACACAGAAAAATTGCCTAGCGGTCGACACCTATCCGTCGACCGATAAACCTATAGGGGTCGATCGCCATACGGGTTTTAACCCATCCTGAACTTGTAACATGACTATAAAGTCACGTCTAATTTTATTCCAGCCACATTTGAGCTTCCCCCTCCATTTCAGCCAAACCCAAAAATACCACCTCCTCCCCTAAATTAGCTCCCGCTTCCTCCATTCCACCTCCTAGCGATGCCATTTCTCCCCCTCTCCAATGAGCAGCAGCCTCGCCTCCCCCTTGTGCTGATTTTCATGCATTAGATCTAAACTCTATTTCTCCACTTCTTAGCTCATAGCACCTCCCCGTACTACAGGTTCCACCGCGTGCTACCCTGATGTTACCCCTCAACAGATCAGGTGGCTGGACCAGAATGACCAGAAGATCTTCACCTTCCCGAGTTCCGCTAATTCAAGTTCCTTCAAGGGCGACTCGTGAGGTTTGGAGACTTCGATGCTTTTGGGCTAGAAGAGACTTTCGAGGCATTGAGACTTGCGCCGATACTACGCTTCAAAACTTTGAGCGGGAATGTTACACACGCTGCATTCGCCTTTTCGACGCTCATTTGGCATCGAATTTCGATGAAGACAACAGCTTCATTCAGCCGAAGATTAAATGAGTCAGGATCGAGATGTCTAACGACGACTTCGGCAATGTTTTTGAGATTTCCACGGACGGCACCGATTTGGATGATATTGAGATGACCGACCTGGGGATCTTGCTTCAGATTTTTTCTCAGGATATCGGTGTTTGAAAGACGAAGAACCTACATCCGACTATCCATCTTGTTGTGTGCATTATTCAGCGCAACATTGTCCATAAGACTGGTAGTTATGGTCAAATTTATCCTTGGGTGCAGAAGGCCACATATGCAATTATTTGTGATACAGCCGTCAATTAGGCATGCACTCTTATGATTTATTTTTCTAACCAGGGAGTTAGGACCCCATGGATTTACTTTCCATATTGTCATCTATTCACTCTCATTTTTAGGTGATACGGGGTGAATCTTAGTGGGAGATGTCTAGATGAAGGTCCCGCCAGCCATTGATAGAGCCTCCCCTAGGAAAATGGGAATTCCTTTTCCACCAACCGCAGCAGCCGAGCCAGCAGCTGCAGTAGGAGCGAAGAAAGGACAGGGTGTCGAAGGATATCAAAGTCTCGAGCTAGTCGCCATTCGGTAGGTCCAGACTAAGCTCCAGGGAATCCATGCTAACCAACAAGAGATAAGGATGGAGCTACATTGCCAGAATCAAAAGCTCAGGTTCTTAGCCACTATGCTTCGCCCTTTTCGAAGCCGCGACAACGACTCGAGTTCCCGCCTTCGACCGAGACCGTCCCATTGTCTGTAGGTAGTGTTTAGGTTCTATAGCGTGTTGTTATATCTTTTTCTTTCAGCATTTGTTCTTTCCATCTTAGGTTGTTGGACTGTAATTGTTAGTTGTCTCTTTTTAAGATGCTCATGATATCATGGGATGTATTTATGTTTATTTACTGTGTTATTTGTTCCAAATATGTGAACTTCTCTTATATGTTTGTTTGGAAAAATATTATAAATATGAAAATCTCATAATAACACTTAACTAATAGCAAAATGCAATGTGAGACCGGAAGTTTTAAATAGATAGAAATTTTAGCAAGCGAAGGACATGCTAAAATTGTTTTGGAATCACGGGTCATTATTCCTATTCCTTAAAAGCTAAATTTTCTGAATAACTGAGTATGATGACATTTATAAATAAAATGTCAAGGTTTATGGGATAAGGTTAGTTTTAGAATGTTATAATTAAGCTTATGCATTTAGTGTATAACCGACTTCCGATTACGTTAATAATGTGGCTTGAACTATCAAAATTTTTAAAAAGGAAAATATTTTGAAAAGTTTTTCATGATTCAGAAAGTTTCATTTGAAAAAAAAGAGTTTTGGTTTTAAATATTTTTGGCACTAAAATAAATTCTTAAAATTTTTTCCCAATTTTATTTCAAGGCAAAATTTACGTCCAAATATTTTGGAAATTTATTTTTCAAGCGGCGTACAAATTTGAAAAGAGAAAAGGGCTTTTATGAAGTTTTTGATTTTAAAGGCCACATACTAAGCATAGGGAAGGAAAATATATTAGAAATGCGAATTTAGTGGTGCAATAGGATCAACGATACAAAAAAATGCAAGCGACAACAAGGGAAAAATTGTTTTAGCCTTGAGATTTCTATTCCCATACCTTATCGACAATGCACGCGAGCCTGTTTTTGGACTCAATTCTGTTTTAGAGCTTGGAAATAAGCCTCCTTATGCATTTTGTGCGTGGAAAATTTGAAGTAAATTCAGGACAGCGAAGAAATTTCCACTGTACAACGGGAAATAGGTAGCATATAGAGTGGTAAGAATATATAATTCTCCACCTAAATCCCTTTTTCGGCATAGGAGTAACATTTAGGAAGCGAGATTTCGACGCATTATATTTTTGATTGGTAGGAATTAGATGCAAATTGGTTGCACTATGCTTCGATTCTAAGGAGTATGGGGATTTTTGGTGGAAAGATTTTTTAAAATATGCTTGCATATAGAACTGCCAGTATATATGTAGGTTGTTTGCACCATATTTTCAAAAATGTTTTCAAAATAAAAGCATTCACATAGGAGGGCCCAATTTAAAATTATTTTGCATACATGTTTCTAATGTTATGATTCACTATGCAATGTTGGTTGCAAAATTGGTTGTACGCTAATTGGTTGGGTAGTTTAGGATAATTGCTAGCTAGAACCATGACTTAGTCATTGATATAATTTTGGGCCAAAATCTATTAAGAGGGGAAGAATGTAACACCTTGTAAATTTAGCATTAGTTATTTAATAATTAGTTAGTTAATTAGGCACAAAAAATAGAATTTCTACAAACGATGGAATTTAATCACGAAACTTGCACCATTGCGTTCGTGGTGAAATTCTGAGCAACTTTCATATTAGGAGTGTAACATCCCCCACTTAGAGACATAAAACTAAAGGCTACAGATCCTATAGTCATCCATAGTTATTAATCCTCGACGACCAAATATGGTAATGTTAGATACATTGATATAACAGAAACACATGGATATGGAAAAATTTCAAAATCAATAAACAACTTTCTCATTCCATTTCAAAGCATTTCAAATTCATTACATAATCCCACAATCGTTAACCACGTTTAGAGAAATATAATTATTACAACATATGCCAAGAGCGACATATGAAGATGCCCCCTTGGATGATCAGAGTATATAAAGGCAATTAAACATCTTTGCCTTTACAACAAAACACAGCGGAATCAAAAACAGAAAGAAATCTAAATAGCTATCATGCCTCCTGCACGTCTCCGAAAGCTTATTTATCTAAAGAGGTACCTGAAAGCCTAAACTATCAAACTACTCAAAATCAATTGAGTACCCGAGAGTTTAAGGGGAAAACATAAACTTCGAGTCAGATTTAAAGCCCGTTATAAATAATAACCTACCATCTCAAACCATTTAGATATCTAATGAGACCACGCAGCTTAGCGAAACGGGTTTTCCCCTCACTAGTATCCTTAAAACTTATAAAAACCATATATTGTGCTCCTGCATCCAAAATGGTTAAAACATAGCAATTCAAAATATTATGATGATATGCAAACAAGTAAATCAATTCTGGATTTCTCATCCCCATTTGTTTCTGACTATCTATCCCATTTATAGTTTCTAGGATCACTATTAACCTATTAGTTTTCATGGGATTACTAATAACCGATTTAATGTTTATGGACTCCTTGTCTGGTTTCATAGTTTTCATGGGATCACTAAGAACCTATTAGTTCTTGCCAATGACTTCGTTGTTTCATGGGTTCTCCCCGAACCTATTTGTAACTCCAATAACTTCCCTCTTATCCTCATTTTCATGGGTTGACTAGGAACCCATTGACTTTAGTCAATAAATTAATCCGGATATAGTTTTTATGGGTTCACTACAAATCTATTGGCCCCTGCCAATAACTCTTTCTAATCATACTTTTCCTGGGTTTACTACGAACCTATTGATATCTGTCAATAACTTTTCCTAAACATAGTTTTCATGGGTTTATTATGAACTTGTCTATCTGACAACTTCACTATTTAGGCATCCTACATTCTGGTCTATCTGAGCTTCCGGATGCAATTCTACTCATTCAGGAGTTAATTCAATTTATATTCACTACTGGGTCAACCTAGCTGATTATTCTGCCTTTTCTCCCCAAAATGCAGTTATGGGTCCATTGTAATGTGAATATATATATAAGAAGCAAACATATAGATATAATAATACCAACACCTGTGGTTTAATATCCTTGAAATCAATTACATATAAAACATGGTTAATCCCATTAACCTATTATTTTTATCAAGGAAAACTTCTTCAAAAACTCCAATTTAAAAGCATTCAAAAGCACTTTTATAATGCCATGGGTTTACCTTTTTAAAATTTGAGATTGGGTTCTTTGTTTTGAAAACTAAGGCTTTCGAAACCTTTAATCTTTTACCTTCGAAACCATTGGAAAACTTCCTTTCAAAAGCGTTCAAATATTCTCTTCAAAACACTAGGCACCTGCCTTTTGAAACACTTTAAAACCTTTCTTTCGAAACCTTTCGAATGTATTAAATTATTATCATTCAATTATAGAAGCATAGCTTCAAAACCATTTGAAAGTACCCCTTTTGAAACCATTGAAAGTACCCCTTTCAAAAACATTGGATTTATCTTTAAAAATATCTTTTGGGTCTAAGTGAATACAAGCAAAAGTAACCCTTTCGAAACCATTTAGCTCTAAATAAAATTGATTAGGGAAAATCTGATGGCTTCAGAACCATCCTTTCGAAAGCCTAAATCATTTAGGTAAAAAACATTGGAAGGATAACTTCGAAACCCCCTTTCGAAGCCATTGCCTTTGAAACCCTTGAACCCTTTCAAAAGATTTTGGAAGCTTCTTACTAAAAATTTAAAACAAAAGCTACCTTTCGAAAGCATTGATGACTTAAATCCCTTCGAAAGGCATATGGACAGCAGAAGTGTTTCGACTTAGTCGAAACTACCCTTTCAAAAGCATTGATTTAAAGCTAAGTAACTCCTTTGGAAGCTACAATTTAAACAAGAAGCGGCATCCCCTTTCGAAAACAATTTAAAAAGTCCGCTTTGAAAGCATATGTTTCGACTCCTTTGAAAGCATTTAGTAAAACAGGCAAGCACATTTTCTTTGGAAAATAAAACAAAGGTTTCGACCTAATCAAAAGCAATGTTTCGACACCATGCCTTCCGCCCATCTCCAATCCACTACGTACAAACATTGTGATACCTTATGTATTAGTTTCGACTTAGTTAGTTTTGATTTGGTAGGTTTTTGATTTGGTTGAAGGTAGAAACATAAGGTCGGAAGGTGCTTCTGAAAGTGGCGGAACCTACATTTCTGGGTAAAGACAGATTTAATGCCATTTAAAGCAAATACTTTATAACTAACCTACCTATTTGTAAATATTTGATTGGTTGTCTTAACTTTTCAAATTATTTACCAAAATAACTGCCGCATAATTTCAGATCTAAACAAAGGTTAATTTTAACAATTAAGCACTTCCATTAAGCAAAACAATTAAAACAATTAAATCCTTCTTCTAAAATAATTTAACTTCCATAGTAAATTACATAGGAAAAATCCCCAAAAATTACAGAAATTCACTTTCAATATGTTATTTAACATATACAAATTTCAGTCCTAAATTCTTCGTAAAATAACCAAAATTAATTTCTAAACCCAATTATTCATATTTTCCTTTGAAAATTCATAATAATTTTTCCATAGCTTGGAAAATATAAAAATTGAAACCCATCTCCAAAATCATGTTTTACATAACATATAAATTCCTCATGGCATTCAAATTCAATTTAAATGATTTTACCCTTAAAACCGTGTATTAACAATTATCAAACAGTCTTGTTTAAATAAAATATGTTATAAAATCCAAGCATATCATCATCAAAAAACATCATAATGGATTTAATCTTAAACCCGAAAATCAAATGATCATAAAACAAAAATAGAGATGGTTTTGATTATTTTTCACCTTGGTTAGGATAAGGAATTTGAGATTTGATTGAGATTGATTTCCCCTAGCTTGAACCCTTAGCTTTAGATTGATTTTCTCCTCTTTTCTCCTAATGGCCGGCTTTGCTCCTTTTTGTTTACGTTTTTGTGTTTTGAGAAAAATAAACGTGAATGGATAGGAAATGAGAATACAAGGTAATGGGATCATAGTGCGCAATTACCATAAATACCCTTGCGTTAATTACTCTCCTAATTAACATACAAAGCCATCTATAAGCCCATTTATATAATTAATTAAGCACCGCCTCTATTTTTAATTTTCAAATCTCAATCCCCTTATTACTCTAAGATTTGCATTATTCTATTTAGTTTATCTAATTTTAAGTCTCCTAAATAATGTTATTAAATATTAGGGGTGTTATAAGGAGTTTTGCGATCGAAGTCCAAATGAAGAGGTTATAGATGAAAAACGAATTCTGAATGGAAATAATTAGATTAGAAAAATTTATGTTTACATAATAAATACCAGAATCCACTGATTGACCCCTTTTATTGGGTAGGTCAACATAGAGCATTCGACCTCTATAGAGGGAGCGGTCGACCAGTCCTAGCAGTGGTGGTTAGGGTTTGCCTTGGCCAATGACCAAGATTTTATATAATCAAATCAAACGTCTTCGGTTGATTAGAGTACCTATAAATTCAGGCCTAACCCTCTCTTCTCTTCTCATATTTCTCTGAAAGTAGCAGTGAGGCTCCACCATTTTCTCTTCTTCACTATTTTCCAAATTATAAAATATAATATTTATATTTGCATATATACAAATCGGAGATGAAAAGAAATCAAATATGAGAAGAAGAGAAGCGAATCAACCCTATGCTATAACGAGGTAATATGTATGTGTGTGTGTGTGTGTTTATGTATTTATATTTCCCTTCAACCCCAAATCTCTTCTTCGATCTGTAATTCTAATATATGCATATACCATTTTTATACATATTTCTTGAAATAAGAAGGAAATGGAGTTGAATAAAAACATTTACTTTAGATCTAGAGATTTGGAATGCTTTTAGAAGGTGAGTGGGAAATTTATAGATTGTTTATGATATTGAATCAATTTCGTTGGCATACATTTGATTTTTATGCCTAAGTGAGTATATGTGAATTGTGGGCTAAAATTGAATGTATTAAACATCGCATACATATTCTTAGGAGATCTGATTGGAATTATTGTTACAACCTGAAATTATTGTTACACCCTGGTCTGGAAATCCAACCCAAAAGTTATAGATATGAATATTGATTAGATATGAAATTTATTCCAGATCTGAAATTAGGTTTTAGATTATTAGTATGAATTTTATTATTATCCTAATTATGTTGAATTGGAGATTATTCATAGTTTAATTTGTGCGAAGAGCATCCATTTGATTTTTATAAATTTATTTGTGTTTCCCAATTGCATAGAAACTACAGTGTTTGATTTAACAAGTAAAATATGAAAATGAAAAGGAAGAGTTGTGTAAAGTACAGATATATTCCTTGTAGTTTATAGTGTTTGTTCGAATAAAAAGAAAATAATCATTCCTTGTAATCTCAAACGATGCAAATCTTTCCATTTATTCTTGATCTTTTGTTTTAAACTAATTTATAGAAATCACAATGGAGAACTTTCTAAGAAATGTAATTTTAGCAAATTAAATATGGAAAAGAATATTCTAGTTAAAGATTTGTGACTAGAAAATATTTGGTGGAAGTAGGTATTTATACGTATTTAGACGTGCTACAAAATATGATGATTTACGCATAACGCTCGCTTAGGATATTAGTATACATAGTAATAACGTTGATTTGCGAATAGGAATTAGAAAGGAGATGAGGAAATGTTGTAACTCCAATTAATGAGTAATAAATATGGAATGAATTTGGGAGTTACAAATAATTAATAGGGTAAATGGATTAATGGGACTGATAAATAAGAAGTTAGGTTAATAACTATGGAATAGTTTGAAAAGGTTACTAATTGAAATTAGTAAATATACATAAATGTCTTAGGAAATGTCAATTAGGTTGATATTCTTTTATCATGGACAAATTGACATTTATGGAAGAATCAAATAAAGAGGAATTATGGGTAATTGAATATTTAAGGCAATTTACATGGCCTTAAATAAATAAAACGAGGTTGGTAAGCTAAGTCCAATATCCAATTTAGGATGATAAGCTTAGTAATAATAAAGCCGAGGATAATATGGCTTAAATTATTAAAGCTTAGAATAATTAATTGGACTTAGTAGGTTGGGATGCGAGGTCGGTAGAGTTACACAATGGAAGTTTGCCCTTCACTTTGAGGCTACCAGTAGTTGTGTATACTTCCTACTAATCCGAGACATCTTTAACCATAGGACCTATGGAGTAATTAATTGGGCTTAGAATATTGGGATGCGAGGTCAGTAAAGTGACACAACGGAAGTCTGCCCTTCACTAAGAGGCTACCAACAGTTGTGTACACTTATTACTAATATGGGACATCACCAATCATAGGACCCATAGGAAACAGTTATATGAACCATAGGATCTTCTTTGGGGTTTGTGGTATTAAGTGGCCGTTTGATGGCCTACCTCTTTCCTAACTAAAGAGTATTAAATGGTCTGAATTATTGATTAGGAGCGATAGTGAATTTATCGAGAAGGGTCCGCTTTAGGTTTGAGGTATTAAGTGACTGATATAGTGTAACGATCCTGAATTTTTAAACTATTTGAATTTAAAATTTAATTTAATTTTGATTTAAAATTGTGAATGTGTTAGAAATTTTCAAGTATAAAATGAGAAATATATTTGAATTTAAAATTGAATTGGGATTTATATAATAATAAGGCAATTTGCTTTGAAATTTTGTATAAAATCTTTGGATTTTTAAAAAAAATCGAATTTATCTTATTAATTAAAATAAAAACTCCACATTTTTGACATTTAAATGATATAAGCAAATGAAAATAATATAGATGATGGTTTTAAAAATTGAGTGAATTTTATTTATAAAACAAATAACATAAGTTATAAATTAAAAGAAAAATGAAAATAAAATAAAAGAAAAAAATATAATACCAGCCCATACCCTATACCACGTTCCCTTCTGCAAAACCACGTTCTCCCCCCTTTTTCTCTGATAAAACACGTACCCGCCCCTCTCCTCACTCATTCGTTCAAACCCTAAAACAAAAAAATAAGCGAGAAAAAAAATGGCGACTTGGAACTAGGGCTTCGGCGATCGATTCTCTGGCGTTCGTCTTCCTCTCCGCTCGTTCCTCACCATCGCGGCGCCAACCTTGCCGAGCGATAGTGGCTTTCATCGAACGAAGGTGAGGGGTTTTCGCCCCTCACATCTAATTCGACTTTCAAACGATTTCTGATTTGTTTAAGTTTTGTTTGCTTGAATTTGTTCGAATTCGTATATTTTTTTTGTGATTTTTATAGGGTTCGAATACCTAAAATCTCGTTCGTATATTATCATTTGAATTTGTCAATCGATTTGCTCTGTCGCTTGATGATGTTTGAACATTTGAGCTTTATCTGACTTATTCATATGCGTAAATTTTTGAATTTGTTGCCTTGGTAATCACAGTATAATATACTCGGCTTTGACTTGGTTTTGGAAATTCTCGGCTTTGAAATGGTTTTGAATTATCAGCTTGAAATCTGAGATGTATTTGATTTCCACTGCCTTGACTTGGTTTTTAAAAGAAGAAAAAAAAACGCGGCTTTGATTTTGTGATTTCGTATATATATATATATATTTGTAAATTCTTGGTTGATACCTTGTTGGCATCGATTTGAAATTGCTGTTTACTTGTAAATGTTTCTGGCTCCTGTGAGCTTCGTCTCTGACCATCTATTCTTTGTTGCATATTGTAATTGCATTCCATTCAGTTGCACTGAGCTCTGTGTAGTTACCACTGTTCAAGTATGTGGTCTTCATTATTCATGTATCTTGATATCGTGTAGACTTTTTCATACTGCCGTGATGCAGTTTCCTTCACTATTGTATCTTGTTTCCATGTCTGTAGTTGTCTGCATTCACCCCAGATATTCTTCACTTTGGTCTATGTTGATACAGTATGCTTGCATATTCAAATTGCATATGTACTGTTCTTTGGTGGCTGTTCATTTGTGTGTCACTGCACTGTCCACATGAGCTCATTTGTTCCTGTTGCATATATGTTTGGTTCAAGTTGTATACATACATTCATGCATGTATATAGATGTATGTTTCTCTGTTTGGCATCAGCTTGATATTATATGTGTTCTTCCTTGTTAATCTGTTGTGATAACTGTTGAGTCTGTTTTGTTGTCCAGTATATTCATGTATGTTGTCATTCTTTATGATCTGATTACTTGTAACTTTTGTAGCTGTGCACTTCATTGTTTGGTTGCATTCATTCTGTTTTTTTTTTGAGTCACTTTAACCTGTGCATCCATGGTGATATCTGAAACTTGTGTAGTCTTGGTGCAGTTGACCATCATGTAGGGTTGTTCTGATTTGTTAGCATTGCATTTGCTTTTGATCATTTCCATATTGATTCATTCCATTTCATCTATACTTTGTAGTTGTATATATTGATGCATTCACTTTAAATATCTTTGATACTGGGTAGCTTATTCTTGCACTGCACTTGCATATATTGCATATTAGAATGCCCAGACTACTTCATTGTCATTTTATACGGTCAATCTTTTATGTCCAGACCGTGATTTAGAGGCTTGCATATGATAGAGTGCATATGTAGTTTCTTCTTGAGCATCATGTCATATTTTCATACCTAAGTTCATTGTTTTATGTTGTCACTCGATCTTATTGCTGTGACAATGTGACTTGGCCTTGAGTCTCCTTTCTTCACAAAGTATTTAATCCCCTTTGTCACTGCATATCTCAATATGTTTGACCTCATTTTTTCTTCTTCTTGAAAATCTGGCAATGTCTGCATGCTCATTGGTTTGAAATCTCTGGTTGTTTTCTTGATAGTACTGTGCTTGGTCTTTGTTATGTCATATGAACTGCTTTTCGACTTCACTGTTACATTGGGGTTTGTCTGCATTTCATATGCTACTGTGTTGCATGCACTGTCCACGTGAGTTGTTACTGCTGTGGTCTTGAGGTATGTTTGTCTGCATGCCCTACTAGTCGACTTGCATGTTACTTTGACTCGTTTCACTTGGAGTCGTGTTGTTACCTGCCTTGGTTGGTCTGCATCCATATATGTCTGCAGTTTGGTTCGGTATTTCTTCGAGTCATTATGTATTGTTGCAGTGGTTGGAATTTTTGCAGTGTTCATGCTAGGTACCCTGGCTTAAACCACACTTTGACTCACTGTCTATTGTTGCCATAGCTTGATCCATTGTTTTGACCTGCTGCTGGTTCGAACTTGGTGTTATCTAGTTCTTTTGGTTGGTGCACACGAGTTGGCGAGGCAGTGCACGCGTGCGTGCACTGCAGCTACCCAGAATTGACAGTTTTGAATTGATATTTTTCTTTGCGTCGTGATGCATTGATCTTTTATGCCGTATTGGCGAGGCCGTACACGCGTGCGTGTACGGCAGCCAATTGAATTTTTGATGGTTTTAAAGTGACAATTTCAATTGTTTTGAATTGATTTAGTCGATTGATAAATTGTTTATCTATCTCTGTTGATGTTTTAAATCTGCTGATTTATTGTTTAACACTGTTTAGTGTTAAAAATTTTCGTTATCCGATTTCTTTGTTAAAAGGACTGGATAGACGGGAATTATTTTGACTGTCGTCTATTTGATTATTATTGCTTCTATGCACTAATAACTGGTTTGAATTAGACTGACCTGTGTATTATTTTCTTTTGAATGTAATACTCGGGTCAGACCGAGTATTTTACAGCTTGAAGATTTTCGAGCAGCGAAGTTAGAGAGAGAGAGGGTAAAAGAATCACTTAAGTTTTCAAGAAAATTGTATTTTAAGATATTCCGCTGTATCAGTTAAATACATTGTATAAACTCTGATGTATGTAAAAAGATTTATAGTAATGAAATATTATTATTCTGTGTTTCTGTGGCTGATTCTGTTTAAATTACATAAACTAAATAACAATCCATCTTTTTGAACGTTTCGAGTTGGTTTAATTACCGACTAGGGGCGGTCAGAAGGGGGGATGTTACAGAGTGGTATCAGAGCTTTGGTTTACACAAAGCTTAGTTTATGGCGTTTAATATGAATAGTTACTAGAAACACTTTAAAGAAAACGTTTTTCAAATTTAAAGAAGTATAAAATTGTTTTTGAAAATAAGAAGTATTTTGAAAATTCAAATCCTTTACGGAAATTTCCCTCTCTAAATTTTGGTTTACGATAGTTTTTCTTCAGTAAAGTCTTCTTAGATTTGAGTCCTAATCATTCGAAAAACCATTGTTGAATTTCTGAGACATATGAAATAAAGATTTTTAACTTAAGAAAGTTAAATTGAATTGAGTTAGCATTAATAAATATATGATTTGAAATTTAACTAAAGGAAGTTAAATAAATTGAACTTGATTTGATAAATTATTGAGATGAAAAGTTAAACTTGAAAGATAAGTGATTATATAATATGAATTGGGAAGTTTAAATTAATAAGTTGCATAACTTATAAAATGAGAAAATTTAAGTAAAACCAATTGTTAAAATGGTTAAATAGTTTTGTTAAGTAAAACAAAATCTGAATTTTGGATAGCGATATGAATTTGACTTTAGTAAAAGTTAAATAAAATAGAATTTCAAATAAATTAGAGGCGAACTTAAGTTGTATAGTGAAAATAAATGCAAGTGAAGATAAAATGAAGCATAGCTTAAGTAATGTTGAATGAGGTTGAATTTGATATCAAAATGAATTAATAAAGTGAAGTAATGAATATGAATTTGAGTTATATAAAGGAGATTCAACTTTAATTGTAAAAGTGAATATAGTGAGTATAAGAATTCAATCTGAATTAGAATATAAACCAATTGAAATTAAATGTGTTAAACCAAATTGAATGTAAGCAAAGTAAATAAATTTGGTTTTGCTAGTTGATTGTATAGAAATTCATTAAGTGTTAATGAAATTGAATTAATGGAAATTGGAAGCTAAGTAATTGAATTCAAATTGAAAGATAAGTAAATCTAAATAGAATCAAATTTGATTTGAATTGAAAACAGACTAACTTGAATATAAATTAGTGACAGTAAACTAATTGAATATGAATGAATGTTAGTAAAATCCAATGTGAATAAATCAAATGTGATTTAATTGAAAACCAAGTCGATGAATGATTTACTAAAGAACTAGTTGATTATTTTGGAAGTAGAAAACAGATGCAAAGTTAAAATGGGAATTAGATTTGAAAATTTTGAAGTTGTCAACATGACAATCCATAATAAATTTAATAGATTCAGTGATGAATTTAAATTTGAACTTGCAGAGAATTAAGTTAAGTGGAAACTTAGTATTGGAAAATTTGAAGTTGGTTTAAAACCAATATTGTGAAAAGTATGCGGAATTCAAACTATAAATTGAAGTCTTTATAAATAGGAATGGAATTTTTAACGTTGTTTATAAATCCGAAAATGACTTATTTTGATAAGTAAATTCTTATAGCTGTTAAAAGAAGTATATTCACAATTTTGGACCGTGAATATATTATTGAATAAAATGGACATGTTTTAGGAAAGCGATATTTTAAAATGAAGTTAATTGTTTTAAAAGATGTTTTAAAAGGCATTGAATATCGAAACCATAGATTTCAACATTCATTGTTGAAATAGACGTTTTCGAATAAAAGGAAATGGTGGACTATAACATTATTGTTATAGTAAATGATTTCCGAAAGAAAATGTTTTGTATAGTATTGGGATTTATACATCTATCTAAATTTCGAATCCCTATACTAGTGATTTTGAGTTGTCGTAATGATGTTTTACGTAACATTCATTTTAACTCAAATAAATGTGTGAAAGAGAATGATTTCCTTAAAGATGAAATATATACTTAATTTTGATTTAAGTATATCGAATATTTTCAAATGTTGAAAATAAATTAGATTTGTGAATTACTTATTTTTAAATAAGTATGGAAATGTTTTTCCAATATGAAATGAAATGTTGTGAATATATTCCGTAAGTGATAAATGATTTGAAATTCATTTTCGAAGTCGAAGTTGAAAAGTTAAATGAGAAATTTGAACAATTAGTTCAATTTGAAATTTTTCAAAAAGATTGAATCGTTAAGTTAAATTGAGTTTAACTTCGACATCAAAGACAATATAAGATGAGTTTTGGATTTCAGATGATGATTTGGATTGTATGTCTAACATTGTGAATTGATGACATAGCAATTGATCTCTATTAAATATATATCTGTTGGTGGCGGAGAATTTATTCTCTTAGCTTAACACCCTTCTCTGAGACGTACTAGCTCAGAGGTTATATATCGATAGACATCAATTCTGTGTTGAGAATTGACGATGTAACGTGAAATCCAAATCGAGTGTGAAGTCGATAATAAATGGAATTATGAATATGAATTGGGTTTGAGATAACCTTAAATTTCTAAATCGACTTAGAGGAATTTTTTTTTTGAAATCCTCTATTTGTTATGGATATAGGATATGTAGGTTTTCAGAACTTATATATATGAATGCGGTAAATTTGAAAACCGTCAGTTTAGAAAGTCATTGTTATGGAAATCTTATGTAAGCTTACATAGATATGATATGTACGAAATGTGAAATGAAGTACTACATATATATGATATTATGTTTTCTAAACTGAGGATATGGAAAAGTACCTTCCATTTATTATTGGAGAAGGTGTTGGAACTCTCGATGAGTGTCCATTTGAAATTCGTAGCTACGTAGAATTTTCCATAAGTTGGAATGTCCATTTGGACTAGAATCCCTCGTGATGGGATCGTGTTGATTATGATGTATGCTAGCGTAATTTGAGGGGCGAGATGCCCACAGTTACAAGCGATTCCACTGGGATAGTGGCGCAACCGCCGGGTAAACTGCAATCTAGATGCCAAAGCAAAATTTGAGGGGCGTGATGCCTACGGTTACAAGCGATTCTATTGGGATAGTAGCGTAACCGCCGTGTGGACCGCGATCTATGGCAACAACCATGGCGAAATTCAAGAGATGTGAAATCTACCGTTACAAGCGATTCTACTGGGATAGTAGCGTAACCGCCGGGTAAACTGTGATCCATGGGGGAACGTGCTTTCCATATCCATTTTTGAAAAAGAATTTTTAAAGTATTTTCACTGGGAATTGAAGCAAGTATATTTAGTACTTGGAGATTTTTAGTCCTGCGCCTGGCCAGCGTATGCCTAATGTCTGTGAGAACAAAGATAGACTTGTTAAATTTCGAGTTAGCAAGTATTTCAAACTTTAAATGGCAAATCAATAGTTTGAAAATAGAATTACATAATTCCTACCTAATAAACTAAGGAAGAAGATCTTTAAAATGTTTTGAAAGTCCACAGCTTTGGAAGAGATATATTATATAAATCTCTAACATGACAGAATTTTAAGTTTGAATCTGAGTTTTGTAAATCGAAAATGTTGGTAAAAGACTTTTGTGTCTTGATTGTAGAAACCAATAAACAAAACTAGTGAGATTAAACAAAAAGAATGAATCCTATATTCATTTATTTGTATTAAGTTTCAAGCTTAGAAAAATTGAGTAGAGTATAAATATTAATGAAATTTTAACAACCTTTCCTTTTCGTGGACGAAAAGTTTTTAAGGAGGGAAGTTTGTAACGATCCCGAATTTTTAAACTATTTTGAATTTAAAATTTAATTTAATTTTGATTTAAAATTGTGAATGTGTTAGATTTTTTCAAGTATAAAATGAGAAATATATTTGAATTTAAAATTGAATTGGGATTTATATAATAATAAGGCAATTTGCTTTGAAATTTTGTATAAAATCTTTGGATTTTTTAAAAAAATCGAATTTATCTTATTAATTAAAATAAAAACTCCACATTTTTGACATTTAAATGATATAAGCAAATGAAAATAATATAGATGATGGTTTTAAAAATTGAGTGAATTTTATTTATAAAACAAATAACATAAGTTATAAATTAAAAGAAAAATGAAAATAACATAAAAGAAAAAAAATATAATACCAGCCCATACCCTATACCACGTTCCCTTCTGCAAAACCACGTTCTCCCCCCTTTTTCTCTGATAAAACACGTACCCGCCCCTCTCCTCACTCATTCGTTCAAACCCTAAAACAAAAAAAATAAGTGAGAAAAAAAATGGCGACTTGGAACTAGGGCTTCGGCGATCGATTCTCTGGCGTTCGTCTTCCTCTCCGCTCGTTCCTCACCATCGCGGCGCCAACCTTGCCGAGCGATAGTGGCTTTCATCGAACGAAGGTGAGGGGTTTTCGCCCCTCACATCTAATTCGACTTTCAAACGATTTCTGATTTGTTTAAGTTTTGTTTGCTTGAATTTGTTCGAATTCGTATATTTTTTTGTGATTTTTATAGGGTTCGAATACCTAAAATCTCGTTCGTATATTATCATTTGAATTTGTCAATCGATTTGCTCTGTCGCTTGATGATGTTTGAACATTTGAGCTTTATCTGACTTATTCATATGCGTATATTTTCGAATTTGTTGCCTTGGTAATCACAGTATAATATACTCGGCTTTGACTTGGTTTTGGAAATTCTCGGCTTTGAAATGGTTTTGAATTATCAGCTTGAAATCTGAGATGTATTTGATTTCCACTGCCTTGACTTGGTTTTTAAAAGAAGAAAAAAAAACGCGGCTTTGATTTTGTGATTTCGTATATATATATATATTTGTAAATTCTTGGTTGATACCTTGTTGGCATCGATTTGAAATTGCTGTTTACTTGTAAATGTTTCTGGCTCCTGTGAGCTTCGTCTTTGACCATCTATTCTTTGTTGCATCTTGTAATTGCATTCCATTCAGTTGCATTGAGCTCTGTGTAGTTACCACTGTTCAAGTATGTGGTCTTCATTATTCATGTATCTTGATATCGTGTAGACTTTTTCATACTGCCGTGATGCAGTTTCCTTCACTATTGTATCTTGTTTCCATGTCTGTAGTTGTCTGCATTCACCCTAGATATTCTTCACTTTGGTCTATGTTGATACAGTATGCTTGCATATTCAAATTGCATATGTACTGTTCTTTGGTGGCTGTTCATTTGTGTGTCACTGCACTGTCCACATGAGCTCATTTGTTCCTGTTGCATATATGTTTGGTTCAAGTTGTATACATACATTCATGCATGTATATAGATGTATGTTTCTCTGTTTGGCATCAGCTTGATATTATATGTGTTCTTCCTTGTTAATCTGTTGTGATAACTGTTGAGTCTGTTTTGTTGTCCAGTATATTCATGTATGTTGTCATTCTTTATGATCTGGTTACTTGTAACTTTTGTAGCTGTGCACTTCATTGTTTGGTTGCATTCATTCTGTTTTTTTTTGAGTCACTTTAACCTGTGCATCCATGGTGATATCTGAAACTTGTGTAGTCTTGGTGCAGTTGACCATCATGTAGGGTTGTTCTGATTTGTTAGCATTGCATTTGCTTTTGATCATTTCCATATTGATTCATTCCATTTCATCTATACTTTGTAGTTGTATATATTGACGCATTCACTTTAAATATCTTTGATACTGGGTAGCTTATTCTTGCACTGCACTTGCATATATTGCATATTAGAATGCCCAGACTACTTCATTGTCATTTTATACGGTTAATCTTTTATGTCCAGACCGTGATTTAGAGGCTTGCATATGATAGAGTGCATATGTAGTTTCTTCTTGAGCATCATGTCATATTTTCATACCTAAGTTCATTGTTTTATGTTGTCACTCGATCTTATTGCTGTGACAATGTGACTTGGCCTTGAGTCTCCTTTCTTCACAAAGTATTTAATCCCCTTTGTCACTGCATATCTCAATATGTTTGACCTCATTTTTTCTTCTTCTTGAAAATCTGGCAATGTCTGCATGCTCATTGGTTTGAAATCTCTGGTTGTTTTCTTGATAGTACTGTGCTTGGTCTTTGTTATGTCATATGAACTGCTTTTCGACTTCACTGTTACATTGGGGTTTGTCTGCATTTCATATGCTACTGTGTTGCATGCACTGTCCACGTGAGTTGTTACTGCTGTGGTCTTGAGGTATGTTTGTCTGCATGCCCTGCTAGTCGACTTGCATGTTACTTTGACTCGTTTCACTTGGAGTCGTGTTGTTACCTGCCTTGGTTGGTCTGCATCCATATATGTCTGAAGTTTGGTTCGGTATTTCTTCGAGTCATTATGTATTGTTGCAGTGGTTGGAATTTTTGCAGTGTTCATGCTAGGTACCCTGGCTTAAACCACACTTTGACTCACTGTCTATTGTTGCCATAGCTTGATCCATTGTTTTGACCTGCTGCTGGTTCGAACTTGGTGTTATCTAGTTCTTTTGGTTGGTGCACACGAGTTGGCGAGGCAGTGCACGCGTGCGTGCACTGCAGCCACCCAGAATTGACAGTTTTGAATTGATATTTTTCTTTGCGTCGTGATGCATTGATCTTTTATGCCGTATTGGCGAGGCCGTACACGCGTGCGTGTACGGCAGCCAATCGAATTTTTGATGGTTTTAAAGTGACAATTTCAATTGTTTTGAATTGATTTAGTCGATTGATAAATTGTTTATCTATCTCTGTTGATGTTTTAAATCTGCTGATTTATTGTTTAACACTGTTTAGTGTTAAAAATTTTCGTTATCCGATTTCTTTGTTAAAAGGACTGGATAGACGGGAATTATTTTGACTGTCGTCTATTTGATTATTATTGCTTCTATGCACTAATAACTGGTTTGAATTAGACTAACCTATGTATTATTTTCTTTTGAATGTAATACTCGGGTCAGACCGAGTATTTTACAGCTTGAAGATTTTCGAGCAGCGAAGTTAGAGAGAGAGGGTAAAAGAATCCCTTAAGTTTTCAAGAAAATTGTATTTTAAGATATTCCGCTGTATCATTTAAATACATTGTATAAACTCTGATGTATGTAAAAAGATTTATAGTAATAAAATATTATTATTCTGTGTTTCTGTGGCTGATTCTGTTTAAATTACATAAACTAAATAACAATCCGTCTTTTTGAACGTTTCGAGTTGGTTTAATTACCGACTAGGGGCGGTCAGAAGGGGGGATGTTACATATAGGATCCGCTTCTTTCCTATAAAGAAGTACTAAGTGTTCCAGTGAGATTCCAAGCGATGTCAGCTAGATAGTGCTAGTGAAGAGTCTGCATTGGGGCTAGGTATTAAATGACAAAGGCCTATCTAGAATATAGGTATTAAATGGCCAGGGGTCTACCTAGTCCTTATTAATAAGGTATTAAGTTGCTTGGGTACTGTTTCTCACATAGCTAAGACTTTAATGACGATATATGCATTAGTAGTATGGCTATTATATATTATAAAGCCATAAATAGTGGTCAAAGGTCTTTGTTGTTAGGACCAATAGATCAACGATGACGACGCTAGGAGCCCGCTTCATATCTGGAAGTATTAAGCGGCTGAATTATTAAGCGGCTGATAGACTTACGTTAGTATTTGTACCTTGGGAAAGGTATGTAGATGAATTGTGCTTGGTAGGAATATAGTGTGTGTAATATTATGTTAATTTGGTTAACCTTAAAATAGTAGACATTAAATTAAATGGAAACTATAATTGGTAATTTATGTTATGGACACTGTATAGATTTTCTAGTCACTAGAGTGTTATTCTGACCCCTTCTTATTACAATCCATAGGATAGATTTATAGGAATAGGTCGCTGGAGTTGGAAGTGATTTGTTGTTGGAGAACTTTTCTTTTCTACCATGCTCGATGCTGATGTGGCAACTTGATATCCAAGGAATACCATAGATTTCAAGGTAGTAGCCCTAGTTCATATTATATCCTATTATTGTTTGCGCTGTAATTTTAGATTTTATTAGTCTCTGATAATGCTCATGCTTATTTGTAGGTACCAAATCCAACAACTATGCTTTGATGGAGTTGGGTTTCGATTCTTTTTGAAATTTAGGCCCATTAAAGTACGGATTGTTACAACACTCAAATTTGGTCAATGCCTAAGGCCTCTTGAAGAGTCCTCTAAAACTCACTAGTGAAATCAAGTCTCGGTTACTAACAATGCCAAAAGGAACTCTATGTGACCGAACTATCTCCTTTACATATAAGATCGCCAAAGATGCAACTATACTCATACTCTTGCCTAGAATAAAAAGAGTGCATTTGGTTAGTCGATTGAAAATGATCAAAATATTCTCATTCCCCATTCTACTCTTAAGTAATCCACTAATGAAATATTTAGAAATACTTTTCCATTTCCACCGTAGAACATCCAATGATTGTAAATAGTCCACCCGGCTTCTTCTGCTCTACTTTTACTCTCCGACAACTCGCACATTTGGAAAATAATTTGCTATATGCCTCTTCATACCAAGCCAATAAAACACTCTTTTTATTTCATGAAACATTTTGTCCCCACCAGGATGAATAGTCATCCTAGAAGGTTAAACTCTACTTGTGACAACCCGCCTTTTTGATCGTCAAAGGTCGACACTAATACATCCACGATATTCATATGTCGAGCATTGAAGTGCCAAAAGGACAAATTGTTGGGGTAAAAGAAAATAAAAGACAGAAATAAATCTCACATCGTGATGAGTAATATATAACTTTACATTTGAAAACTTTAATATTCAAATAACATTAGAGTCTAACCTATCATCAGCCTTGACAATTATAATAGCATGTCCTTACAAATGCTGATAAATACCAACAAAAAATACAGCAGAAAATAAAAATACGAAAATATGACTTGGAGGCATCCAGCTCGTCTCCTGAAGCTCTAAAGAATCCAAAGTTAACTCTGGAAAATACTAAGCTCAGACCCGAGTATTATAAGAAAATAACACCCGGATCAGTCTGGTAAACCAGCGTGAGAAACTCAAATAAAAAGGGTTGTTATATCTTGTAAAACCTTTAAAAATTAAAGGCATCTCGTAAGACCATGCCGCACATAAACACAGACCATGTGTTTTTACCTTACGACAACCAAACAATTTTATTGAAAATCCTGTGATATTATAATAATATCCAGGGTTTTAAAATATATATGGAATCGTAGCAAAAACTGTTACATTAATTAAATTCTTGAATAATAGGTATACAACTAAGTCCGTAAAAGCAAGTATTGGAGAATGGATTACATACAATGACAAGGCTACTAGGATACCACCTACCACAGTACACCTTTAGATAAAGTGTACCGAGGGCCTCATATGAACCCTCTGTCAACACATGACCGACCTATCCCTTATCAGATAGTACTGTGTATTTCATTACCTCGGTTTCTTTGCAACCTTTTCTCGTGAGCTTACATGCACATACCAAATCCATAAATATCAATCTAGAAGGGTGATGACAATACCCTAATGGGTGCGACCCACATAGCCCTACGACATATCCCCTGTTTTAGTCATTCCTGGTTGTGAGGCTTGAGGCTATGTTTTAACTTTTTTTGGCAGCCCCACTTGGAATGCTAACACTGCCCTCTAGGCGATAATGCAATGCTAGCATTCGTCCATACAAGTTGTTCAGGACATGAACAAACCGTAGGCACTACTTCTACTACATCCATTTTGGAATCACCCTCAGATTAGTAGCAAGTAGCCCTTGCACTTCAAAGAGCACCGTCTTCGATTACATCTTTTTCAAGATGTCTTCAGTTCAAACGCTTGAGATGGTTTAAAGTGGTTTTCGAATAATTCATACTTACCCAATCCTAGTCTCTTTGAACCAAAATTCAATAGTTTTCGGTAAACTCAACTCTAGCTTTTTTGGAATAAAAAGACAATACATTAAAGTGGAGATCATCCCCTAATTGTTTAAGTAGACGGATTCCAGTATCATTTATGCTAGAAGAACACACGAGTTTATATATCGACATAACATCACTGAAGATAATTGTACACTATAATTATCATGTTTTCTCTTAGATATTTCCAGAGTTAAAAATTAGCCTAGATTTGGTAGTCGGTTATTTAACTATCAAATAAACAAACAATCACTCATAGGTTTAATTTCATATGTAATCCACTAAGCCTCTTCAATTAATCTTCATTAATTAAAGCACTTTAATTGTTCACAAAATATTCTTATACTTATCTCACCAGTATAAGTATATTCTCAAACCATTTCTCTTTCTATACATGGAAGACTTTACCATATACTTATAGAATGGTATAAGTATATTCACAAGGCATTTAAGAAAGATTCCCTATTTCCAAATCATATTAAATAGATCAAAAATAAATGTCACCCAAAATAATGTTTATTATAAACCCAAATCAATTATCCTTCGGTGTTAAGTATAGAAAGATGCTTCCATGCTAGCATAATTAAGAAGGATTATTATTAATGTCATAAACGTGATTTCATATGTGATCCAATTCATATATGGAAATAATACTTTATACACCGAACATCAATCTTCGATTTCAAACTTATACCGTCCTTCGGATAACAATGAAGCCGTTCAAGTCGAGGTATTATTACATCTCACCTTGACTCAACAACATTCTTACCTTTCAAGATAGGTGGAAGATTGCCTACCTTGAAGTTTAATGTTAAGTATATAGTTTCCAAAATCTCCGTACACTATTCATTTAAAATCAAAGTTTTATAAACCCAAAACTTCTTTTCGTAATCCTAAGATTTCTTTCAGAATTGTAAACTCTTTTATTAAATTCTTTATTTAAAAATAGTTCTCTTTTATAAAAAAATTATTAATTTTAAACACCTTTTATAAAACATTATTATTATTTAAAAACATTATTAAATTAATCAACTTAAAAACAATATTAATAAAATGACTAATTAATTTTAAAAACGTCATAATTAAATAATTAATTAACTTAAAATATCATTAATAAAATAATTAATTAACTTTAAAATATCATTAATAAAATAATTATTTAACTTTAAAATATCATTAATAAAATAATTAATTAACTTAAAACATCATTATTAGATAATTAATTAACTGAAAACCCTATTAATTAATTTTAAACATCATTATTAGAATAACTAGTTAACTTCAAAATATTATTATTATTCAAATAATATTAACTTAATAATTTAAATATAGAAAACACTTTACTTTAAAATATTATAAAGGTGAAATAAATTAAAATCCATTTCCTTTCAAAAATTGGAAAGAGGCTTGGTGATCACAATGACACTTAAACAAGCTACCACTTATTTCAGTTCAACATTTCCAGTCCTACCACTAATATTTACATAAGCAATATATATGTAAATAATATCCATAATTATTAGTCAATAGATAATACATCATTTCATCCAAGTCACTAGCATATTAATAAATGTCCAAATAAATAAAATAGGAGAATGGGGATTAATTCTACTAAATAGATGTCCAATATAATCCACTCTTTTTAAATATAACAAAACAATATTTTATTCTGCTAACGGAATGTCAGCGATGAAATGTAATTATTTAACTATGTAATCGTAATTAAATTCCAACATTAATAACTTATCAATATTTTTCACTATGTCAAGTTTCTAAAATAATTATACTGAACTGCTCTACTAGTTAATACGAATCCAATTTGAAATCCGTAGGTTAAACTGTTAACGTGCGTTATGATTTTAAAAGGTTTTAAACTCTTAATTACTAACTAATTTACTTAATAAATTCTCACCCAATCCAAACATTTTCAATCCCCGCAAAGCCCACTATCCAACCTAAATAAACAAACTTCTACTTCCCAAACCTATATTCCCAAATCAACTTCCAAAATTCAAATAGCCTGGAGCCAAGACCCATCCCTGTGCACCCAAACATGCACGTGTGCACACGCTGACACCTACCGCCAACCGCCAATCACCGCTCTAACCCACCCAAACAAATTCAAATCGCCATGCTTGACTTAACCATACTCTCGCCGTCGACTCTGGTAACTGCAATCAAAATCGACCATCCAACCCAAATATGAATTCAACATAGGCACGTACAAACATGAACCGCCACCTCCACTTCTAGACCACGCCGCCATCACAACGATCCCAACTTCACCATAGCACCCCTGGACCCAAGCACATCCAACTTGCCCATGTGGTGCCGTTGTCACCATTTCCAAACCCAAAGAAAATAAAGCCCTAAACCCTAAACTGAGCTCAACCCAACGACCACACGACCACTTCTATTGCTTCAGCCATGACCCAAGCTTGCTTCCAACTCTAATCGCTTCGACCCAAAAACCCTAGATCGTCGGAAACTTCCAAATGATTGGAAATTGAACATTTATCACCACGACACAAACCCAATCCATAAAATCATGCAAACAACTTCAAAAATCATGATTCGCCATGATGAACATGATTGTACACTATGTTCGTCGATTCGTGCTTGGCGAAAAACTGACATTGTTGGAGCACTTACAGTAATCGGTCAATATCTCACAGGCCAGTCAACGAAACAACCCCCGACTATTTTAGAAAAAACTAGATACTAATCCTAATAACTCTACAGTTGAACATATTGGCTAATTTTGAATAGGGAAAGGGATGTTGATTTTTAAAAGTAAGATGGTGGATATTTTACTTCTTATTTCAAAGAACAGGGAAGAAAGAAGAGGTGGAACAGAGTCTGTATCTTATATCTCTGCGTGTATGTTTATTTAACAGTAAGCATATTCTTTCATTCCAAAGCAAAAAAATCAATAAAAATATGATTTTAAAAATAATTACTGAAACATGAGAATCAAATAAAAATCACAACCAAGCTATAAAAAAATCTACACTACATTCATTTCACAAAAATATTAAACAAGATTTGAATATCTCACCTTCCACATGATTGAAATGCTTTAAGTTTTGGTCTTTGAGTGAAATAGATATTTTTGAGTTAAAAAGATGTGAATTTTTTCAAAGTTTATAAAAATTAGAGAAGATGAAAAACAAAGTTAAGAAGTAGGAAGGTGAAAAATAAAATATAAAAAAAGTGCATATATAAGATGAAGTAAAAAAAAAAAAAAAAAAAATAACAAGGCTAAACCCAAAATTCCCTAAAATCAAATTTTTAACTCTTTAATCCACTACAAGATACACAATAATTTCCGACGGCTCCTCGTTGTCGGTGGCCATCGCGAGCCGTTGAAAATTCCGTCGAAATACAGAACACAGATTTCGTTCATTTCCGACGGAATCGACGACGACTTTGCAACAGCCTCCGATGGCTTTTTTGATGGCAGTTCCGACGGTGCTGACATCCATGTGGCTTAAAAACATGCCAAAGAATCATCTTAAGCCGTAGGAATATTCGACCGGTAAACTGTCGAGAGCCGTCAGAATTCGTTGGAATATTTCGACCTATAGGCCGTTGGGAGCCGTCAGAAATCTGAGTAAATGTTTTTTTTCAGCAGCCAAACAGCACATCAATATCAATATATATCACAACACATCAAAACTAATATATATTAGATATATAAGCTAAAATTAATATCAATATCAATAATAATATAATACTCAAACTTTACCATCTCAAACTCAAACATTTCCAATCAATACAAAACAAACTGTCCATTATCAGTCTCACACACCCAACTGCAATATCTACATCCAACATCAATGTACGATATATACATCCAACATCAAACCCCACAAATCAACATCAAACACCACAAGTCCATAAATCAACCTCACCATGTGTGTGTGTATATATATATATATATATGTATATATATACAAGTTTCTAAAACAAAAACTGTAAAATGTACCCCATGACTCGTCATCAGCTCCGAAACCACCAGACGAAGGGAATGCTCCATAACGCTCCATATACTCGGCCAAACGATGGTTTAGTTGTTCCATTTGCGCTACTCGGAGGCGGTCCTGCTCCTACGCTGTGCAATCTGCTGTCGAAGCTCATTAATCTCAGCATTGTCCTTAGCCTTTTGATAAGCCTTTTATGAGGCTAGAGCCTACAAAACAAGTCGAAATATGTTTAAGTTATTGCGTAAATTTTATAAAAATTAAGCAATTTTTACAACTTAGTTGATTTTTATAAATTACCGATTGATTGTCGTAGCCATAGCACCTATTTCTCTATATCGGGTCCATAATGGAGTTGAAGATAGCTTCCGCCTCATTAGTGATAAATTGGTCCCATCTCAAATGCTTAAGCATTTGCGCACGTGCTTGCATAAATTTTTCCCTCAGCGCAAAATTAAATACAATTAAATATTACATAACATTATTATAATATTTTATAACTAATTAATTAAAATGATCATTATTAATAACTTATAACTTAAAATATACTTACATGTACGGCTTATGCTTTATCATCCTCATGCCAGACATACATCACCGATCCCTCGTCGTCGGTCTGCCTAACGGCATGGGTACGTGCAAATATGTCAATATACGAGACGGGAGCCCCACGCCCTCTTTCCTGCAATAATTGGTGTATATTATTGTTGTTGATACAAATTTATACAAAAAATGTAATAACTATTCGTAGTTGCGATTAATCAATTTACAGGTCCTCGCGATGATGCTGAAAAGATTTCGAGCCACCACGGTGTGTGACTGTATTTTTTTGTCTGTTCGCCGAGTTCCTGTCTGACTCTGCCTGCAAATTAAGAATTAAGTTTATATTTTACAAGTATAAATTATGTATTCTCTACTGAACAAATTAAGGTGATATCTGATAGACTTACCCTGAATTCATCGCTACTCCACCGTGCAACCCAAACATCCCATACGCTGGTGCCCATCCAGCTTGGCTTCTTCCCAGATTTTCTGATGGTAGACATCGTATCCCGGTAATTCTTTGCAACTTTGGAGTTCCAGTGGCGCTGACAAAGAGAAACATCCTCCTCTTGTAGGTCTACCGCACCCTGTATATATGTTAAAAAAATATAAGTTATACATTTATGCTTAGTCAGCAAATTGTATAGTGATTATATATAATGATATATAATTTTACACTTACCAGGAAGTCCTGCCAGATACTCTCCCGGACATGCTCTGGGATCCAATTCCATTTCGGCCAACATGCAGTCATACAGCTCATGTATGCCTGCCTAGATATGCTGAGCACTATATTTGAAGGCTCAAGCTCAAAACCCCTGCATTACATATGATATAGACAAATCATGACTAATATATCATAAAAAATATTTATATCGCTGAAGTAAATTTAATACTTACGAGCCATCTGCTTTTGGTAGCAATCTAACCACCATATGCGGCGCCTCCTGTGATGGGCCGCTGCCATCACCTCCGCTGTGAACGGTCCCTCTCTGGGACGGAGAGGGGAAACCGAACTGTGAAGAACTCTGACGCCTAAAGAAATACATCTGTAATAACTGTCATAGACATATTATTTTATTATAGCAGAACATATCGTTTAATTATGAGTAAACATATCAATATTTAACATCAATAATCGCATATAACATACAAAAAATTCAACATCAATACTCCCATAAATTACCTTTATTCAACATGTATGCTATTAAATCAGTCCTCGTCGTTTTTTGATTCAGACTCAGTCTCGTACTATGTATTGTTTTCCTCTATGGTCTCAAATGCTTCTACTAATACATTCGATTCATCATTTAGAGGTCCAAAATCGGTTTGATCATTTATTATTGTAATTTCGCCATTTTCCTCGATATTCGATTGGTACACTTGTTCATCTGGAATATCCTTTCCATCAAACGTAAATCTTGCCTTCGTTTTAAAAACTGCCGACCAATCTGCTTTATCTCTTTTTAGAAAAGATAGAAGAGGTAGAAGAAAAGATAGAAGAAAAAGAAAGAAGAACAACAATAGAAATCACAGAACAGAAACAATATCAGAATCTCACATTCGCAGCGGAACAAAATATAATAGATAATCACTTGTCTTTTAAACAAAGAACTATATCAGTTTATACATACATCAATCAGAGTCAATATACAACAATGGACAATTATATAAAATTGTCCTCATACAGAATACACAGCGGAATAAATACTATCAGATACAAATACTACGTCTCGTCATCCAGCTTATCTCCAAAGCTCCAGAATATCCAGAATATCCTGATAACCTAACTCTAGACTGCCCGTGTGGAAATTGATGGGCACCCAGAGTTTAGAAGGGAACAATAAACTCCGAGTCAGTCATGGTGACTGGTGTGAGATCGTAAAACAGTTATCTTTAAAATAAACAACAGGAAAATTTTAAAGTCAATTCGCAATGCTTTTGGAAAATGAAACTACCATAAGACCTCCAGCCACACACACAATGCAAACGCAGAATTGGAGGAGATTTCTTCTTATGATAGTCAAAGATGCTTACTACGCCAATCATTGGATTATTATTATTAATGTCTAGTGTAGAAAACATTTCGAAAGTATAATATTAATCTTAGCCAACATACGACCAGTATCGTATGCCTACTATAGCTACCATCTAAACAGTGGTGACCACCGTACGTAAATGGCAGGTTCTACAACTAATACCGTACAAAGTTCGTATTTGGAAGATGGATTTCCAAAAAATGGTCAGGCTAAGGAACTTCCTTTCCTCCTGCCGAATGGGATCGCCTCTGGCTGGACGTCCCGAGAGACAAACTGCTCTCTGCCAAACAAGGCCGGGTTACCCCTGTAACAGGTAACTCACGAATATGTCATCACCCGGTCCTTTGGGACCTTTATCCGAGCGCTTGGTAGCATCATCACACATAATAAATAAGGTGTGTCCATATGAGTAAGTATCTGGGCTCCATACCATGATACCACCCCTTTCCAGAAGGAAATGACATACCCTAAAGGGCGCGACCCTCATAACCTTGCCGCAACATTCCTGTTTCGACCATTTTCGGGTTGTTGAGGCCCTGACGAAGTCTCGTCCACAAAGCTACGCTTTTTCACAAAGCCATGCTTTGGGTCAACGGATGATCAACCTGTGATCACAAAGATAAATGATCAAACAAATGATCATATCACAAATGATCAAACACTGATCATCACACAACAACACCCAGCATGCCACATTACCAAATTGGGAATATATTGCTGATAACTTCAACTACATATCCTCTGAGCTCGTACGTCTCAGAGAAGGGTGTTAAGCTAAGAGAATAAATTCTCCGCCACCAACAGATATGTTTTTGAAAGAAATCAGCTTTATATCTCAATTTGTAACGTCAGACATACAATCCATACAAGTCTGTTCCGGGATCGAACAGAACCGAAGGCACTTCTCACAAAGCCCTTGCAATTCCGGATAATTTCCCATCACATCCAGACTTCCCGTCACTAAGGGTGATAAAACCTCTAAATCGGAGATCAACCGATGTAGAGTAACTCGACGGTAATCCTTCCGTTTTCAAAAATATCCGGTCTTCAACACCGGTCATCAAATGCAATTCATAACGACGTATCACATATTCGGAATGGGTTATACGACCCCATGGTCCTTTCCCGGCTAACCCGAATAGTGAGCGCTTATTCAAACATAAGTGTGGCATTCAATTCATCCAATTCACAACAAATACCCATTCAAGGTAATTATTGATAGTCGGTTATTTAACTATTAATAAAGATGCGCAACATCATCAGATTCCAAATAATTTTCCAAATTATTTTATCTTCCAAAATATCTTTACTAGATATATAATTTCCACACTTCAAAAATAAATCAACATTTATTTTTAAACAGATTTCCATTTCTTTTATAAATTCCATAGTGAATTTATATTTTCAAAATATCTACTGATATACGATTTTCAATCAATTTCAAATATTCACTTTCAATTTATCTTTACAAAGATAAATTTTCAAAAACGCTTCATTTCATATTGGAAAAGCAATTCCATACTTATTTAAAAATAAGTAATTCACAAATCTATTTATTTTCAACATTTGAAAATATTCAATATACTTAAATCAAAATTAAGTATATGTTTCATTCTTCAAGGAAATCATTTATTTTGACAACATCTATTTGAGTCAAAACGAATGTTACGTAAAACATCGTTACGACGACTCAAAATCACTAGTATAGGGATTCGAAAATTAAGATAGATATATAAATCCCAATACTAGATAAAAACATTTCCTTTTGGAAATCATTTACTATAACAAAAGTGTTATAGTCCACCATTTCCTTATATTTCTCGAAAACGTCTATTTCAACAATAAATGTTGAAATCTATGATTTCGATATTTAACACATTTTAAAACATTGTTAAAACAATTAACTTCATTTGAAATATTACTTTCCCAAAACAGATCCATTTTACTTAACAATATATTCACTGTCCAAAATCGTGAATATACTTCACTAACTAAATTTCACTATTTTCTACACATTTTATTTCAAGAATTATCCACTATCCAAAATCGTGGATAAAATTCCCTTAATAACCTTCTATATTAAATTCATCAAATTTGATTGATTTTCGAATTTATAAAACAACGTTTATAAATTACATTTCTATTTTCTATAACACCTTCGATTTAATAAATCTCCTTTGATTAACTTTTATAATTCACTTATCAAAATAAGTGATTTCGGATTTATAAAACAACGTTTATAATTTCACCTTTATATTTCATAACAACTTTGATTTTTATAAATCTCCTTTATTAACTAATTCAATTCATAACTCAATTTTTATACCAATAATCCATATTATAAGTTAAATACTTATAATTCCTTTATTTTACAAAATCATTTCCATTTATAAGTTCACAATTTATAAATTTCTTTCACTTATAAATTCTTAAAAATTTATTTTAACGCTTATAAAAACTTGTTTTATAATCCCAAAAATTTAAAGTTATAAATATCAATTTTGTACATCTTTTACATACATCGTTTTTTAATGTTTCCAAAATTCCAATTAAAACCATTTTATAAATTACTTAACTATTTATTCCAAAAGAAATTACCTTTCGGTTATATTTCACAACATGGTAATTTCTATAACTTTAAGATTTTAACGTTTATTTTTATTTAAAATAAATCAATTCAAAAATTCCAATAAAGTGTATGCTTTCAAAAAAATCACTTTACAAATCTCTTTTAAATCAACATCGTTATTTTTAAATTTCAAAAGTGAATCCGATGATGCAACGTACCAATTAGTCAATCACAACATTCAATATCATATATCAATATGATAACAGAATATACAACAAACATCTGCAAATAATTAAATACTAGTGAGGAATCCAGTTGGATCCCTCCAACCTGTTTCCTTGCATCCACAGACGTTAGCACAATACCAATTCCACTTCGAGGTGGAATATCACGTTATATGGGTTTTATAAAAATCATCCGCTTACTAACGGCGCAATAGGGTCGCATCCGCTATACAGTGCGGGAAATCAATCAATCCAATATATACATATGCCAATATGTATATATTGCTATATATATAGATATATCCTACTATATCTAATATCATATCCAAACAGTCAATCAATCAAATCAATAACTGCAAAACGAATTTTTTTATTTGAGTGAGAAAAATCTCACCTTAGCTTTTAATTTGCAGTCCATTCCAAATCCAGATTTATTTTTCTTCGTTGTATTCGACCTTGTATAAACAATTATACAATTTTATTAATATTCGAATCAGTCGAATAACAAATTACTTCAATTTTAAACTAGTGATTTAACTTTAAATAAATTCTCCTTTTTAAATAAAATCCTTTAGTAACAAAAATAAATTAATTTCTAGAAATACATTATCTTATCTGTATAAACTTTCCTCTTTGCTGTTTAAATTAGTTTTTCCCCAATATATATATATATATTTATCAATTCAAAAACTAAATAAATAAATATCTTACTGCATATTTATTATTACTGCATAAGTTTTTTTTCTACCGATATTTATATATATAAATGTCTACCTTTTATACCAGAAATTTTGTATATATATCTACTACATATATATATATATTTAAGTCTTAGTAAATAAAAGGTTACTTCACTGTTAAAAATTAGTATTATATATATAAAAACGGGATTGATACCTTACGAAAGAATCGAACAAGAAAACCCCACCATCATCAGATCGAGCTCACAGTAATGCTGCACTAACTCGGTGACTTCGCGAGCGCCACAGTACACCCCTACGCGCCCTTGACCTCCCGGCATCGCGCACCTCCACGCGAAAGCGCCTCCGCTTTGTTGCCTTTGCAAATCGATCGCGAAACCCCCAGCCGTCCTGTCGCCATTGCACGTCTGCCTCGCGCGCCTGCATCGCCGCGTGCGCCACTATCCCACGCCCTAGCTGCTCGATTGCCTCGCGACTCCAACCTGACAGTGTCGTCGCCTCCATTGATACCTTGCTGCCGCGTCATTACGCCACCAGGCGATTCGAACGACTTTTAGAGCCGAGGGAATGAGGGGAAGCAAGGAGTTCGACTTCGATTTTGAAAAATTTTGAAAAGGAGAAAGTTAATTTCGCTCGACCATTACTCTATTTCTTTGTTTGAGATTTGTTCTCGTTTGATTTTGTTTTCGAACGAGGGATTTGCGTGATCTTTTAAAAAGAGATGGAGGGAGACAGGAGATCGTGGTTTTGCAGAGAACAACGTGTTTGCTTCGTGATTCTCTGCGTAATTAAAGGAGACAACGTACTGAAATTTTGACTTAATTCAAATTTAAATTTAAACTGAATTCAACTTAAATTTCAATGCGTTTACCTATCGTGTGCTCACATAACAGCTCCGAAAAATACGAGATTTGAAATCCGATAATAATTCAATATTACGGACCCAATGGAACTGGTTTCGTCGAATTCCGAGACAGCGCCTCGGACGGCTATTTTTAAATATCGATTCGAACAATAAAATTTCAAAACTGAACAAAACAGTTTCAAATTCGATTCTGAAGCTTCGATTATCTTCAGTAATATCAATATGAATTTTACAAGCCTTTGAAATATTTTTCTTCAGTTCCGAATTGAAGATTCAAATTTTTGTTCAACTTTCAATAGATTAAATTTTATAATTTGATCGCCAAATTCAAAGCTATATTGGGGATTCAAATTAAATCATCGTTCAAATATTTAAAATTAATTAAATATTTTCAATTTAATTTGTTCAAAATTCTGGGTCGTTACAGATCCATTTCTTAATGTTATTATCTTCTACTTAGCCTTGAGTACTATGCCTATTCTTGGTCCTTTAGCACCATTTGGTCAATACCAACTAAGAAGTGCTTGGTCGTGTCATCATATGTGTTAAAAATCAAGATTTGGCTCATCATACTGGGCATCATGGGTGTTATACCAATTTCTGGTTTAACATTTTAGCACTAGAAGGATGGCTTGAACCTTTGATTCTATTTACATAAATAGAAACATTAGAAGAAAATGTCATCTCTAACTTTAGCTTGGGAAATGTTGAACCTGGACAACCGTTAGAGCCAACAAAGCCTACCAGTAGCAAAGCTAAGATCAAAGATCTAACTTAGCAGATAGGAATGATGCAAGAGCTTTTAGAAAAAATTCTTGCATAAAAATATTCTAAGCTCACTGATGGAGAAGAATTTAAATCTTCAAGAAGGAATTTGGATGCTTATTTTCTTAGAAATAAAAAGCAAAGGCAAATTACTATGACTCCATAGAAGAGAAAAGGAGACCAAAAAGATGGAGCAACAGAATTCTCCCCTAAATCACTAGTAGATAATAAGGAAAAAGCAAACCATCAAGGAAGATTAGTGGAAAGTTCATATTGGAAGTCTGGAAGTTCAATCTCTAGAGAGTACAAGCCTAATAGGAGCAATTATCATAGTGATGAAGCTTAGTCTAGAGACGTGGCTGAAAAAATGGCAAAAGATATGCTTAACCTTAAAGGGAAGAGGACACTTGATGCTAAAGTGAAAAATAACTTTCGGGAAGCCCCATTCGTAGCTAGGATCATGTCCATAAGGATTCCATCTCCCATTAAGATTCCATCCATGATATACAATAGGACTACCAATCCAGATGATCACCTAATGGCATTTCAAAGTCAGATTGACCTTTATAATGCTTCAAGAGTTGTACCAACTTTTCCCACAACCTTCCAAGGGGCAGGGGCTAAGTGGTATAGCCATTACCGGGAGAAGACCATTATACTCTTGGGAGAAATTCTCTTATGAATTCTCAGCACAATTTTGTATTTGCAAGGATCCTACAATCGGCTTCAATGTATTAGCTAATATCACACAAAGACCAGGAGAGCTATTGGGTGACTATCTTAAGAGATTCAATGCAGAAGCGCTAAAGGCAGAGAATATGAACGACAAAGACAATTTAATGGCTGTACACTCAAGCCTGATTGAGCAGACACCTTTATGGAAAGAGCTTTATCTTCATGGATGTAGTGATCTCCAAGATTTTCATTTTCAAGCTAATTAGTTCATCCATATGGATGAAATTTTCTATGCTAAGAAGAAGTCCCAAGAAAAGAAAGAAATAAGAAAGTCTGGCTTTAATCACAACAATAAGAAATCGAGACAGGAGGAGGTTCCAAAAACCAATCATGTTGCTCTAAACAAGCCGATATCTTACATCTACACTACAACAAAAGAAAGCAGCAAGCTTCCAATTTCCTTTAAATCTATGAACAACCCTAAGCCGAGAAGTGGAGAAGATTACTGTGTATATCATAAGTTGAATGGGCATAAGACGGATGAATGTCATGTGTTGACTGGGATAATTCAGAGGATGATCCGTTCTAGGCACTTGAAAGAATTTATCAATGGTAACCAGAAAGATGCATGTCTAGATGAAAGCAACCAAAGGCCCCCGAATAACGCTATGAACCTCATAGAAAGCGATGCTTAACTAGATTTCATTCCATCCATCAACCGAATTGATATAATTCATAGAGGCCCTCATTTGGCTGGGAACGACAAAGGAGCCAGAAACCGATATATTAGAGAGACAAGAGATCATGTTTTCTCTATTCAAGAAGAGCTGCCCCTTAAGAACCCTAGATTTAGATCCAAATGTACAACCTGACCATAACCCCATAAGTCTTAAGAGGAGTTCATCATCTGCACAATGACCCACTTATAATCACTGCGTAGATTGGACTTTCTATAGTGACTAAAATCCTTGTTGATACTGGAAGCATGGTAAATGTTATTTTCAAACATCCCTTTGATTAAATGGGAATTTTGGAGGAAAAGCTAAAGCCAAGCTTTGAGCCAATCTTTGGATTCAATAACAAAGGATCAACTCCAGTAGGACAGATAAGGCTTCTGGTATAGATGGAAATTCCACTGCATTCCAGGACCTATGAGACTCTGTTTGCATTATGAACCAACCTTCTTATTACAACACCTTATTTAGGAGGTCGGGTTTGGATGAGGTCGATGCTTTTCTCTTACCAAAATATCTGTTGGTGAAGTTCCTGACCAAGAACGGATGAGGAATAGTGAAAGGAGAGCAGTTCAACTTTCGGGAATTGTATTTTGCCACTCTTGATTAATACAAACGAGACCGTCTTTCTTACTATGACTCGAAGAAAGATGAGTCAATCATAATTGAAATCAAAACACCCTTAGATGAAGGTCATTTAAGCCAATCATCCAAGGCAAAAGCAGGAACCGTTGAGAAAAATAAGCATGCACTAAGAAGATTTAACTTTTTTGAAAAAAAAGAAAGAGGAAAGAAGCAAATTTGGTAAAGGATGAAGTAGATAGTGAGGAGATCATCACTGAATTAGACTGTAGAGGTGAATAGGAAAGAATGAAACCTACCGAGGATTTTGAGGAAATATGCTTGGATCCAGTTGACCCAACAAAGGTAGTAAAAATTGGGAAGAACCTAGATGGCTAGCTCAAAGGAGAGTTAGTCCAATTTCTTCAATTCGACAAAGACGTGTTTGCCTGGACCTATTTGGATATGGTTGGATAGATCCAGCCATCATGCGTCATGCCTTAAATATAAACCCAAGTATTACACCGTCTGACAAAAAAAGACAATTCGACAAAGTCCGAGCTAGCACTTTGAAAGAGAAGGTCGAGAGGTTGCTCGAAAATGGGTTTATTAGAGAAGTGTTTTACCCAAAATGGTTGGAAAGTCCAGTATTGGTCAATAAGTCCAATGGAAAATGGAGGACATGTGTCGATTATACTAATTTGAATAAGACATGCCCAAAAGATTGCTATCAACTACCAAGAATAGGCCAATTAGTCGATGTGACAAGTGGATACAAACTCTTGTACTTCATAGATATGTATTCTGTATGCAAATAGATTCCAATGGTCTAACCAGATGAAGAGAACACAAGCTTCATAGCAGACCGGAGCCTTTCAAATTGAAAAATGCTGGATCCACCAACCAAATGTTGGTAAATAGAATGTTCAAAGAGCAGATCGGTCGAAACATGGAAGTATATGTAGATGATATATTGGTTAAACCCCAAGAGGAAAGAAATCATTTAAGTGATCTTGAAGAAATGTTTGGGGTATTACAAAAACATCAAATTAAGCTCAACCCACATAAATGTTCTTTCGGAATCCAGTCTGGAAAATTCTTGGGGTATATTGTTAGTGCTCAAAGAATAGAAACCAACCCCGATTTCTATTAAAGACATGGTGGAGGCTAAAACGAATAAAGATGTAATGAGTCAAAATAGAAGAGTAGTTACAATAAATAGATTCATTTCCATGGCCACCGATAAATGCACTCCATTCTTCGATGTGATTAAGAAGAAGAAAAACTTCGAATAAGGAGAGGATTGTCAGAAAACCTTTAAAGAACAAAAAGATCATCTTGAGAAACCACCAATTCTATCTAGCCCTGTAGATGGAAAAAACCTTTATCTTTATATAGCAGTTTTAGAACATGTAGTTAGCTATGTTCTAATAAGAGAATAAAAGGGCATCCAACTTCTAGTATACTATACAAGTAGAAGGCTTAAGAATGCAGAAACTAGATATCCGGTTATAGAAATGCTGTCATACTATTTGATGCTCACAGCATAAAAATTGGAAGCTTACTTTCAAGCGCATCCAATTAAAATCTTTACCAACTTTCCACTTAAGCAAGTCTTTAATAAACCCGAAGCCTCAGGAAGATTAGTCAAATGGGGAAGAGAACTTAGCTAGTATAATATTGAATTTCTACCATGAGTGGCAATTAAGGGACAAGGTTTAGTTGATTTTTTTAAAGAATGTACAAGATTCACCAAAGATCAATCAAAAAAAGAAAACGATCTAAATCCTAAATAGAAATTGTTTATAGATGGATCTTAAAATGAACAAGGAGCTAGTGTATGTAAAGTAATAATTACCCCCGATGGACACCGTTTGCATTATGCAATGAAATCGGGGTTCCGGCCACTAATAATACGGCAGAATACGAGTCGATGGTAGCAGGACTCACCTTGGCCCTACAATTGAAACTTCCTATGATTAAGATTTTTAGTGATTCTAAATTAATGGTCAATCAATTGAACCAAACATATCAGACGAAGGATACCAAGTTGATCTTATATGTTGAGAAGGTGTTAAAAATGCTGACACAATCTTAGGATTTCACAATACACTAAGTGCTAAGAGGGAAGAACTCCTAGGCTGATTTTTTGGCTAAACTGGCTAGCTCACGAGGAGCACCAGAAACTCAAATTGTGCTAGTAGGCTATCAATCTAACCCTAGTATATAGGAAAAGGACCCTGAGTCAAAAAGAGAATCCTTAGTATTGACCAAATTTCAAGCCCCAACACACAAGGAAAAGGAAAATCGAAATGAAATCCTTCAAAAATCCTCTTGTACAGAAACTGATAATCAATATGAAAATAACTAGATGTCGCCTATCGTCGAATATTTGACAAAAGAGCAATTACTAGCTGATAAAAAGGAAGCAAGAAGAATAAAACATCATGATGTAACTGTCATTGTGGTAGACGAAGTAGTTTACAAGAAGGGATATTCATTCCCTTACTTAAGATGTGTTAGTCCAAAAAAAGGAGCAAAATTACTAAGGGAAACCCACGAAGGACTCCATTGGGACCATTCTAATGGCATAAAGCTCACCAAAAAGGTCATGAGACAAGGTTTTATTGGTCTCAGATGATTAAAGATGCTATAGATTATGTAAAGAGATGCAAGAAATGCCAAAAGTTTTCTAAGATCCCACACTTACCACCAAGTTAATTGACTTCGATCTCAAGTCCATGGCCTTTTGATGTGTGGGGCATCGACCTGATAGGGCACTGCCAATATCCAAAAGAGGAGCTAAATTTGTTGTTGTAGCCATTGATTATTTTACCAAATGGATAGAAGCAGAACCACTACCGAGTATCACATCCGGAAAAGCGCTTAAATTCATACTCAAGAATATTGTCACTAGATTTGGAATTTCACATAAGATAATATCCGACAATGGAACTCAGTTTGAAAGCGAGGAATTTACCTAATTCTGCAAGAGAAATGGGATTATCAAGAGCTTTTCATCTATAGCACACCCTATGGCTAATGGCTGTTGAAGCTACCAACAAAACCATTAAATCCATCCTAAAGAAGCGATTGGACAAAGCAAAGAGAAATTGGGGAAAATAACAACCTCTTGTGTTATGGACATATAGAAATTCTACCAAAACTACAACGGGACATACCTCATTTCCTCTGACATATGGATGTGAAACCATGCTTCCAATCGAGAACGAAGTCCCCTCTCATCAAAGGATTGCATATGCATTTGATCCAAATCAGGAAATAAAAAGGGAATCCTTAGACCTAATCAATAAGCTAAGAGATGAAGCGTCCGTACGAACAACTGAATATCAGTGCAGAATAACTAAGTGCTACAATTCCAAAGTCAAAGAAAGATCATTTCGAAAAGGAGATTTAGTACTCTGAAAGTCATGGAAAATACTAAAAATCCAACGGATGGACCACGTAGGCCAAATTGGGTAGGACCTCTTGTTATCCATGAAGTAATCCAACTAGGGGCCTATCGACTATGTAGACTAATTGGTAATGGCATAGCAAGAACTTGGAACCTTGAACATCTAAGGCCATATTTCCTATGATGGATAAATAAAGTAAATCAAAACAAGTTTGTCTACGGAATCAGAAATCCAATGAAAGAGAGAATAAAAAGGAAAAGCCTAAACCACTAGTTAAGATAGTAATAAGGGGCAAAATAAAGCCTTTAATCCCGAAGCACCTCCTAGAGGGAGGTCAAAATAATCCTTTGATCTCGTCTGAAAAGGACTGACCAAAGCATTTGCAAGCTTTCTACCCCCACCTATGTGGCCTGGTCGGAGCGCCTCCTAGAGGGAGGACAGAGTAAGCCTTTTGTCCCATTTAAGATGGCATGACCAAAGCACCGAACCAACCTTTAGTACCATCTCCAAGGCCTTACTGAAGCGCCTCCTAAAGGGAGGTCAGGTAAGTTTTTGGTTCTACTTAAGGAAAGATAACCAAATGCACCAGACATAAGACCTAAATCATCACCTAAGACGGTGATAAGGAGTTTGATCCAAGTTGAGATCATTAACTAAGATGGTGCCAAAGAAATCAATCGAGTCAATCACACTCAATCTGGGAGAAAGGATCAAAACAATCTTCTACAGGAAGATCTGTCAATAATGTGTCATTAGTGCTCCAAAGGAAAAATTATCTTCTAGAGGAAGATCAATCAAATTCAATTCTAACTCAATCCAAAAGAAGGATTAAGGCTGTCCACTAGAGGATGATCAATCAAATTCAATTCATTATTAGATGATTTTTCTGGTCTTCTGGTCTTTTATTATTGCTAGATGATTTTCTGGTCTTCTAATATCATTGCCAAATGGTTTTTTGGTCTTATACTATTATTGCTACATGGTTTTTAGTCTTCTATTATTACCAAATAATTTTTGGTCTTCTATAAAGACATTAGGACCATATGGTTTTCTGGTCTTATAGTTAAGAAACACTACACTAGAAACGGCTTTCCGTAGCATTTAAAAAACGCTTCAAAACTTTTAGTAGCGTTTTGGTAAACACGGCGAAAAACATGCTGCTAATAGTCTGAAAACTTTTTGTGGCGTTGTAGAAAACGCTACCAAACTAGACATATTGAAGCATTTAGAAACACTACAAAGGTTTATTTTGTAGCGCTTGTCAGTTGCTACCAAAATTTACATTTTTTAGTAGGGTTTATACTTGCATCCTTTTTTGGTTTTCTGTACTATCATTTCCTATTAATGGCTTGTATCATTTCCAGCAATCACTCCCATAATAATCATATTAAAACTAGCAATCAATCACATAATTGTCATATTCAAACCAGTAATCAATCATATAATCATTATATTCAAACAATTAAAAAACACGTTAATCACATAATTATCATATTCAAACAATTGAAAAAACACGTTAATCACATAATCATCATATTCAAACAATTGAAAAAAATACGTTAATCACATAATCAAATCTGATATCCATAACTGTTTCGATAATAGTTTTTCGACAAAATGAGCGAATTCACATAAAATCCGTAACCATTCATAAGCAAGTTTACACAACCAGTACTAATAAAATAATATAATATATATAACAATTAGAGCCATATTCATTACTTGATTACCCACAATTCTTTGTTGCAGCTGGTTTTTACTCCGAAAAAACTAACTACCTAAAGATAAGTTTAACAATCAATAATGATTATGAAAGTACTTTATATATTTAAGGTATTTCAAACATCCATAATTAAACTTTATTAAATTTAAGTAGTTTTTATAAAACTTAGTTAAATTTCTATAAAACTTGGTTTATTTTTATAATAAACTTATTTAATTTCTATAAAACTTAGTTAACCTAGTTTAATTCTATTAAAACTTAATTAATTTGTATAAATTTTTATAAAGCTCGGTTAACTTATTTATAACTTTATTTACATTAATTCGAACTTATAAATTATCTCAATTGCTAAAACTTAAAATGTCATAACTTATATTTTGATTAACTTAAACTTATAAATTATCTCAAACTTAAAATTTATTAAATTTAGTTAATTTTTATAAATTATCTCATACTTATAAATTTTTCATAAACGTGGTTAATTTATTATTATTATTGTAAGGTAAACTTAGTTAATTTATTATTATTATTATTATTATTATAAACTTGGTTAATTTATTATTATTATTGTAAACTTAGTTTGTTTATTTATTACTATTATAAATTTATTTAATTTTTATAAAACTTAGTTAATTTAGTTAATTTTTATAAACTTAGTTTTTTTGAGAAAAATGTGTGATCCTCTTCAGGAGAGGAGAGCACACATGTACATATATATAACAACAATATTAAAGGAGCTGCCAACATGCCTGGCAGGTAGCAAAAAAACCCCGTACAAAAGAAAAAATCAAACCCTCCCAAACACATATGAAACTAAAGACTAAATCTAAACCGACAACACCAACCAGAATCCAAGGCCTGAGGCGACACCAAAAGATAAGCAGCCATCTGAACAATACTCGCAACCACAATCTTAACAACCAAGTTGAACAACTACAATAAACTGCATCTACACAAACCATGAACAAACTCCAAAACAACAAATATCGCAAAAAATCCTCAAAATAACAAAAACGCTCAAGCAAAAGACTTAAAAGCTTTACGACTTAAGCGAGGACTTCTCCTAACATTACCAGTTGAATGGCCCCTACTATTCCTTCTACCAACTTTGGAACGAACCAATTCTCTAGCAATGGCAGGAGAACGAGGAAATTTACCAATAGAAGCAAGACAACAGTACATTACAAATCTAAAATCACCGGTCCAATAATAGACAGGTAGATCAGAATCAACATCACAAGAAGATTGAAATAAGGAACTCTCCAAATCTCCACTCGCAATGTCAGCGATAGCATTGCTCTCTAAACCACTAACAACATGATCAACAGAATAACCTCCCTCTAATCCTTTCACTTCTCTAGTAGAAACATACTTATTTAATTCTTCAACTACGATAACCAAATGACCATTCTTCTCCAACCTAGATACCAAACCACTGAAACACAAAGGAATAACACACTTAAAACTGGAAACGACCAAAGGAATATCACACTGAGGCAACGACTTATTAGAAAATTCATAGAGAAAATTCCCAATTGCTTCTATTACCACGAAACCTTCCCTGAACAAAACGAAATCATTTCTTTTCCTATTAGGTGAAATGAAACCATCAAAAGCAGAAACAAAAACCCTAATTGTTTCTAAAACCTCCACCATATCATGAGAGACAACTGCCATCCCATTATTGTCTGATGTGCAATGTCTACACTGTGCCTCAACTGAACCGTGTGCACATTTTGGTATGATTTCATCCTCTGATCTAACAAGGTAATCCATATTCTTATCCTCATTATCCATAAATGAGTCATCATTAACAAAAACATATTCAACTCCACAATTTTCAATAGGAGCAACTGATAAACTGGAATCAAACCTAAAAAACTCTGGTATAGAATCTACAATACCTGATTTATCACTTCCTTTATTCGCTAAAAAAGCACAACCAGTCAAAATACCATCATCACTAAAATAACCACCATCCTCTTTATTCCCAGTAAAAGCAGACATCTCAGTTGAACAAAAGCCATCTACGCTATCATCAACATAAAGAGAAACTTTAAAACCATAACGACTGACCTTATTAACTTCTTCAACATAATCAGTTAAGTGAATCACTCCATCAGTATCAAGATTACGTTGATGATTGCAGACTACTATTTCATTGACCTCTGCACAAACACTATCAACTGAAATGGATTTATCTGAAACTACATTAACATCAATGTCAGATGAAACTGAAACACCTGAAATAGCGAATTCACCTGAAAGTCCATCAATCATCTCAAACTTAGACAAGCAACAATCATTGACAGCTGGATCCAAAAGTATAATGTCAGCGGGAAGATCCCTATTAAAGTCGTTCACATATAATTCCTCTATGTCGATCCATTGCGAATCCTCAACATCGTGAGAAACATTATCACTTTTCGAGAATTTTTTAGGTTGATGCCTATCCCAGTTACCATTATCCGAGTATTTACCAATGTTATCTGTAGTCAAACAGTCGAAATGCCAATAAACTTTGTTAAAAAGATAGTTACACTCCTCTTTGTTCCCAAAACAGCAATCCAAGAATAGGCCTCTCAATCTCAAGAATTCGAGAACAAAATAGAAATGATGATCCTTAAGACTCAACGGTTTTGAGAAAATAGGATCGGAAAAATTGAAAGGTTGGTCAGAATTTAAGAAAGGATTAAACAGCATAGGGCAAGACGTTTTCTTGTGACCAAACACACCACATTTAAAGCAATGAATTTGATTTGAACATTCTTTGGCCTTATGATTTTTATCTCCACATCTGTAACAGAAAAAACCCCTTTTCCAATTTGGAACATTCGAATGTTGAGATTTTTGAAATTAAGCATTTGACCGTGAAAATCTCTCCGCTCCAAAAAAAGAATTAGAATTTGAGCTATCCTGTCGATACGGCAAAGATGAATATCTAAAATCAGAATTAAAAAAGAAAGGAGACGAGCTAAATCGATCGCCATAACCATTTTCTTGAAATCGTGAAGAGGCTATCGCCATTTTTTTATTCCCCTGTTATTGTAATCATTTATAATTTTTATAAACTTAGTTGTTATTATTACTGTTATTATTACTTTTATTATTAATTATAAAACTTAGTTGACTTAGTTAATTTATTGTTTACAATTAGTTAATTTTTTATCAAACTATAGTTTGTTGTTGTTGTTGTTGTTGTTATTACTAGTATAAATTATATGTACCTGCATCTAATAGCTAAAGATATTTAGCTTTTATTTAATAAAAAATTAATGGATAGATGTATGGTATAATTGTACACTCTTGGAGGTCACAACGCTTTTATTTTAAGTAGCTGGTGGCGTTGGTTGTAAATTGATAGTGAAATCCATTATTGGATAGTCGGGAAGAGAATGGTGGTGGAGATTGTAAACCGATGGTGATATTCCATTGATGGATGAGGGTATTTTTAGAATTTCAAAACGACTCTATGGAAGTTCTAATCTTTGAATTCTCTTTATTAATAGTAGAAACTATTATTGTTATTATAAACTTAATAATTTTTTTATCAAAATTAGTTTATTATTATTATTATAAACTTGTTAATTTTTATAATGCTCAGTTAATTTTTATAAACGTATTTAATTTTTATAAAACTTAGTTAATTTATTCAAACCATTATTTATTTTTTTTATTTTTTTGCAAAGCAAGCTAGGTTTTTATAGAGGGCCTACATTCTTTATCTAAAAGAACAACCAAAGAACAGCCACAACACAAACTCAAACACACACCAACAACACGAACATACACATAACAACCAAGACTCATTTAAACTAAAAACAAAAACACAAAACCAGACCAATAACACAGCACGAACAACAACTAGAACACACTGAAGATAACAACTAGACAAACAAAGAAGGCAAGAACCCACAACCGACAGAGCAATTGTAACAACCCATAATTTCAATAAATTTTTTTAAATTAATTTTAAATTTGAAACTTTGATTTTTAAATAATTTTAAATTGAAGTTTGGAATTTTCCAATGTATTTTGGATTTTTGTTTCTATTTTATTTTCCAAATACAATTAAATATCGATTTTCTGAAAATTTTATATTTTGTCAAACTTTGACTTTTAATTGAAAATTTTTAAATTTTGAATTTTTAAATTTTAATCTTTTTCTTTGAAACAGTAATTGGTTCTGATATCTGCTCTGTTTTTCGTTTCGTCGAATTCCGTTTTAAACTTTTTAGAATTTGATGAATTCAGTGTTTTACACGCAAGATTTTATCTGTATTTTATCATTCATTTTCTATTTTATTTGCTATCTTTTGTTTTGTTTTGGGCTTTGAATTTAATTGTGTGAATTTTGTTGAGTTTGGAATTTCCCAATATAAGTTGTATTTTGTTTACAATTTTAATTCCCATTTCAATAAAATAAATTATTCTCTGCATTTATTTCCTATTTTTCCTAAGACTATTTATCTATTTTCATTTCTACTTTATTTTGTGTTGACTTCTATTTTATTTACTTGATTTTCTATGTGTTTACTTTAAAAATATATTGGAAATTCAAAGAGACAAAAGCTTTACATTTTAACTTGTGACCTTTCCTTTTCTTTGCCTTTTCATTTGCTTGGTCGTCCATTTCCTCTAGTATAGCCGTACATTTCATTTGCTTATTCATGTGAAAAACTTCCCATCTCATCATCATTCACATCCATTTCATTTCTGAGAAAAAATTTGTAAGTTAATGGCTTCCTTTTTCTCATTCTTTTGCCTCTTCATTTCCATTGATTTTGCCTTGCCCTCTTTATATGTTGCTCGGCCATAACCACCATCACCTCCTTCCCCTCATCATCCACGGCCAGCACTCCTCCCCTCTGTCCAGACCAGGCTGTGACCACCAAGTGATGACAACACCACAAAACATTGAAACCCTTTGCAAAAATGCCTAGCCGAGCCCATAATTTCACCATTCCCTTCATTTTCACCTCGGCTATCACCCCTAAAACCACCACCACATGCTGACTTCACCTCTGGCCATCACTTCAGCACTGACCTGACCGGTACCTGACCATGGTTGAGCCAAATATGAACCTAGGCCGAGCCTAGTTGTGCACCAAACCTTCCCCTTTTGCCTTGTCCTTTGACCTTCCCTACCTTGTAACTCCCAAACTCTTCACATCCCCATGTAGCCGTGCCTATGTGATGCCAAACCCGAGCCTTTACCACCAATAAATCATGATGGCCGAACCAAATAAACATGTATGGCCGAGCCATGTTGAGAGAAGGTCGAGCAATTTTGAGTTGAAAGCTTGGTGATGTCTTTTGTAAATTCTATTTCCATTTTGTTTCAATTAATCTTTGTATTATAATTATATTTATATTGCTTTGTTTCAATTGTTGTATACAAGATCAAAATCTTGGCTCTCTCTCGACTTGAATCCAAAGTCGTGCTGTATCATGCTTTCTGGAATTTATTTGTGTGTTTTGATTTGCTAACTCCAGCTTAAAAAGGTGAGTTATTCACGCTTGACATCCATACTTATAGAATTGTGAAGTGATAACAAGTGAATATGTAGAAACTGTTATGTCATGTTATACCTGCCTGTGATATGAATTATATGATGTTAAACCCTGTTTATAAACCTGTTCCATCATCTGATATGTAATATTTTGCTATACTGTTTATTTATTTCTGTTTCTCACACTGCAAGTTTCCTGTAGAATAGAATCACTATGGGTTGAAATGATACATACCCGAACGAACTTTAGAATAAGGAAAAATCGTTACGGGCTGAAATGATAGGCCTGGGCGATTTTTATTTATTTTTAATTGACTTGGGATTGCGGGTTTGAAATGATAGAACCCAGATTTTTCTTTGTAAATTACGGATTGAAATGATATCCGTATCACTTGACTTAGGTTAGAAAATACCGACCCGTGGTTATTTATATATATTTTTCTAGAAAAATTTAAGTATTTCCAAAATGTAAAATATGATATTTTGATCTAAATTTGGTTTTAAAACGATTAAATAAAGTGTTAGTGATTTTTCTATAAGTTAAATTGTTAAATAAGTAAATGGTTAAATTGAAATTTGAAAAATATAACTTAATTTGAAAATGTGAGAGTTGTTTTAAAATGGAAGTTTAAGTTAAGAAAATAAAATAGAAATTAAGTTTTATTTATGAAATGGTAATTTAAATTTAAGTTTTAAGTTAATGATTAAAATGCAAAGAATAGGAAAATTGTACACTTGGATTTAATAAGTAAATTATAGGAAAATTTGGTATTTTATTTATGAAATTTTACTTTATAAAATCAGAAGTTAAACGGTATTTAAATGAACATTTTTGAAGTGGAAAATATGATTTTTATAAGTTAAAATGGTTAAATTTGAAGTTTAATTGTTTCTGAAATTTTAGTATAAATCAAGAAATGTATTTAGTAGCACTTCAGAAATGCTATCGTTTCTGGAATTAACTTAAAAATCTGAACTAAGGGCTACTGCTGCACTTTGTAAGTGCTGTGGTTGCTGCAAATGAACTAAAGGCTAAATTTAACTAAGGGCTATTGCAGCACTTGGTAAGTGCTGTGGTTGCAGAAACTAAACTAAAACTTGAAACTAATAAAAGAGCTACAATAGCACTTGATAAGTGCTGCAGTTGGCTGAAATAAGATTTTTAATTGTAACTGAACTACTACAGCAGTTTTGTAAATGCTGTCTTTGCTGAATTGAATTGTTTTCAAATGTAACTTACCGTAGCATTTTTAAGTGCTACGGAAGCTGAATTTCAACGTTTTAAAATATTTAAGTGAATAAATGAGCTCAGAAAAGGCAATTTTTGGGAATTGAATATTTGATTTGAAGGTATAATGACTTCACTTTTAATGGTTTAAATGAATGATTTTAATTCGAAATTATAAACCATTTTGAAATCTATAACCACGGGTACACTTCTTTGTGTGCCATTTGATTTCCTTGTGATTGTTTTGGTGCACACATTAACACTGTTATTTGCATTGTTTACTTTAACATGGACATTTCTATGATAGCGTTTATTTTGGCTTAATTGATGGTTTAACAGATCCTTAAAGGATGGGCGATCCCAAGCATCCTTTAAGTTATTGTGCATTGCTATTACAGTTCACTTGAGTTGGTTTACATTGTATAAGTATGTATGTCCTGACTCGAGTGTTTGTGTTTTACTTTACGCTCGGGTCAGCCTGAGTAACACAGCTTTGGATTCACCTTCTGGAGCTAGAGATTGGTTGGAGCTTATTTGTCTATCGGTTCATCGATTTCTATTCCAGTTATTTCCTATTCAGTATTGTCTCTGTATTATTGACTTATGTATCCTGACTTCTATTGTATCTATTTAGACTATGAGATTTTGTATATGTTTTGAGAGTATGTATATAGTAGCTTCATGAACTACTATGGTATTTTATTTCCGCTGCGAGTTATTCTGATATTCTGTGTCTGTGATTCTGTGTTTGATTTTATTTGCTCCAAATTTTCTTGACAATCCATTGTTTTGAAGCATTCAAGTTTGACATGTGTGGATTTATTGTCGATTTGAATGGTCCAAAATAGTGGGATGTTACATCAATCAACCAAGGAATGCCCCAATGTTCACATATGAGCTGATCACTAGGCTCGAAAGGAAAGCATTGCATATGCAGGTGAATGGCATTCTGAGTTGCACATATCACTTCCCGTAGGATATCAGGGGAAATTCTCAACTTGGCAGAGAATAACCTATTATTTTTTTCTTTCCAAACAACTGTTATAAATTTCCTGATCAAGGAGTCGTACACATGCGCTTTAAGGTCATTGTGTAAAGTGTTGAGATACAATCTATGCCATTCAAGTTTGCTAATCATGCAACTTCCATGAAGTCCAGTAGCAAGGAGCAAATCATTCTAAAGTTTAGAGATGAATGGACACTCAAAGAACATATGCATGTTGGTATCCTCAATAGAGTCACGGAAGATGTAGAGAGGAGAATCAATAAAACCGATATGAAAGGGGTGATTCTTAGTTAATATAGCAATCTTTATTGCATACCAAAGTATGAAGTTGTCATTATAATGTTGCATCTTGTTCGAAATTCTTAGAGAACCAAGGACATAGCACCCCAGTATTAGCCAAGCTCTCATAAACTAATCTAATAGAGTGCCTCTTCTTCTTCAAGCCCTATGCCAGGCCATCCTCATCTTGCATTACAAACTTAGTTGACATAAAATCATTCTGTATAGCATTTATGGAGGGATTACTGTTGTGCGGTAGGCTAACCACACAGTCATGGATATAGCCACCTAGTTTTCTCTTGATAGGAATTCCAGATTGCACCATCTTTTGATACATTAATATTTTGCTTAGAATAATGCCTGGTCCAGACCATAGACTAGTCCAAAAGCTAACAGAAGAGTTGTTGCAAATTTTAGTGGTTACAAGATGAATACAAATTCTCATACATGTGAGAATCGAATTCCACAACCAACTGGAGGATAGTGGCTTACTCATAGTCCATAAATATTTGGCACCAATTAATTACTTACAAGTCCACTTCTTCAAGAGGCTAGTACTGCATGAGAATAGAGTGTCAATATGCTTGGATGTGGCTGCAAAGTTCCAGGAAACTAGGCACTTAATGGCCATGCCACCTTCATTCAGAGGTCTTTTGAGTTTGAGGTAAGCAACGGGGGTTGGTTTGACAGCGAATGGACTTCCATGCCATAAAAAATGAGGGTAGGCTCTCTCTATCATACGAAGAAGCATCTTAGGAAGGACAACGATTTTGGAGTAATAGACCTACATTGAAAAATGATGTAATTCACAATGGTTAGTCTACCAGCAGTTGTGAGAAATATATTGTGTCATTGGCCAAGTTTCATGGTGATCTTTTCAAAGAGTGGCTGATAGTGGGTTTTTTTAATTCTAGTAGTAGTAAGAGGAATCCCAAGATAGGGTATTCCATGATTCAAAGGTGCAGGCCATGTGAAGAAGCAACCACAGACTTCTGAACTTCATTCATGCATGCGATCATAATGGCAGATTTGTTGTAGTTTACATTCAGCCCAGTAGCATTATAGAAGGAAATTAGGGAAGCTTCATTATTGGTTAAAGATTTAGTGGTTGGTTTAGTGAACACCAGAAGATCATCAGCAAAGCACATACTGATGATTATAGGATCACGACATTTAGGGTGTATCTCAATTTGGGCATTCTTGCAATAATTCACAAGGGCTAGAATAAGAACTTCCATAACTATGATAAAGAGATATGAACTGATCTAGGCTCCTTGCCTCAGCCCCTGCCTTCCTTTGAAAAGACAATGGGCTTGACCATTCACATTAACCGAGAATGAGGTAGTGGAGATGCAACTGTGTATATATTGAATAAATTTGTTAGGGAAGTTCATGAGCTTCAAAATGCAAAATACTGATTCCCATCTAGTCATGTCAAAAGCTTTTCTTTTGTCATATTTAATGCGACACCTCTGACTGATATTCTTCCTATTGTACCAAGATATAAGCTCATGAGACAAATGAATGTTTTCAACTATGTTACACCCTTCAGCATATGCAAACTGGTTTATGGAGATGAGAGAAAGTAGCACAATTCTGATCTTAGAAGCAAGCAGTTTGGAGATACACTTGTAAATTGTGGAGCAGCAATCAATAGGCTTGTAATCAGAAAAAAGATTAGGAGCACTTACCTTTGGAATGAGAGAAATGAGAGCAGTATTAATGGCAGAGAGCATTCTGTTGGTTCTAAAGAATTTATCAATAGCCCTGAAGAAGTCATGTTGCACTATGTCCTAGACAGATATGAAAAAGTGAGAGTTAAAACCATCTGCACCTCCAGAGGACTTAGTATTAATAGATAATAAAGCATCTTTAATCTCAACATGAGAGAACTCAGTGTTAAGAAGATTGGCCCGCTCATCAATAAGCTTGTTGAATGGTAAGGATTGAAGATAGTTGATGTCAATGTTATTATCAGGACATGTGCTAAAGATCTTCTTGTAGTAACCAATAAAAGCATCACCTATAGAGCTTTGATCATTGCGAGTGGTTTTAGTATCATCCTGAATGGAGTGAATAGTGGATTTGATGTACTTGGATTGAGATATTGGTGAACCAAGAATATCACATTTATCTCTTATCTTCTGCCTTTGCATCAGAGCTTCATCTCTGTGAGTTGACATTAGATCGACATGATAGAACTACCATTCCTTGATTTCGATGACAAAAACTATACAATCATACACATATAATATATATTCCATCTACTTGTAGAAAAAAGTTTTCAGAAGTCAACTTGAAGACGACTAACAAAGGAAAACAATCATCAGTATTAGATAGTGTGTTAAGTGCCATAGATATATAGCTTGTAAAATCTCCTTCAGTGGATTTCAAACATTGCATGACCAAAGTTTTCAATTTTCAATAGCACAGAAACTGAAATGCAAAATAACATATGTCAGACGTCTGACGTTATATATCAGACGTCTAAACATAACATTGATTTTAAATCAAGCACATACATCATATGTCTATCAAAACGCTCAGACGTTTGACTCTGGCCACTGTTAAATAATATATAAACGGTCAGACGTTTGAACGTATGTACAGATGTCTAAGCTGAGCAACAACCATATACAATGAAAATTCACCTGCTTCATTCTAATGGTTTCTTCCATAAATCTTCACCGCATCTCTTCCTTCTCAATAATTGCAACCTTTAGATTGAAACAGAAAACTCCAATGGATATTACTCTTCACAAAAACTCTTCATCATCTATATATAAGCAAAGATTTTAAGAATCAACTTACTTGAATTTTATAAATCTTATATCTACATTCTTTGCATACTCTGATTTCTAAAAGCAAACCATATCAGTCAAATCAAAAGCTTCACGTACACATACTACTCAAAGGAGATTATAGGAAGATTTGTACTGTGCAGTCAAAATCAGTGTTTTTCCAAAACACATACTTGTCTCAGAAAGAACTTTTGTATCAAGCCTATTCCTCTGGGCAAAGCGAGGTTTGTTTACTAGTTACTGAAGAGGAGCTTCAGGACTGGACGTAGGACGGTAGGCCCGAACTAATATAAAAACTCTGGTGTGATTGTTTCCTTACTATTATTGTTTCCTGGAGATTTAACCAGGCAATTAGGTACTCGGCATCCAGGAGGTACTCGGCATCCAAGAGTACTCGGCATCCAGGAGTACTCGGCATCCAGCAGTACTCGGCATCCAGGAGTACTCGGCATCTATGAGCGCTCGACATCAGAAGACGTTCGGCGTGTGCAATTTTTCGGCATGGCTGTATTGTTCGTCGTAAGCTATCGTTCGGCCAGAGGCATGTTTGGCTTCGATTGCTATTCGACCCACTCTTCCCACACAACAAGCGCCTCGTTCGGCATGAAGAGAATGGTTTGGCATCCAACCGTTCGGCCTAATTGGTTCGGCATATAGCGACCACTCCATTTGGGCCAAGGTGTTCGGCTGCCAAGCCCACCTAGGAAGTCCAACCCATCTTTGTCTATAAATAGAGGGGCAGGGGCACAGTGAAAAGGGACCCTTTTTCGGGAACACTGGGGAGACTCTGCCATTTTCAAGACTCATCTCCTTTACTTAGCAATTGTATTCAAGCATTTGATATATGGATTGTATCTGTAATCAATCATTAAGAAGAGCAATAAAGTTTAACCTCAAAGTGGACGTAGGCAATTACGCTGAACCACTATAAATCCGGTGTTCTTACTTTCTGCATTTAAATTAGTATATTCTTCCTTGTTTAATTTAACTTCATCACTTACATCTCTACACAATCTTTCTCAACGAGGTTAGTGACCAATTTTGGTGCTAACACTTTGGTGCTTTCACTGAGAATTGAATTCTCAGCTTGATTGGATCTCATCATCTACTAGTGGATTTCCATATTCGCGAGATAGATCCAGTTGTTTACTAGAAAACTTCCTATTCTACTCAGATTTGAAAGAAATCTAAAGGAAGCTGATAGCCGTAGATTGGATTCACTGATGTACGCAAGATCTGGGGATTGGATGTTGAAGTTTGCACTCAAGTTGAATGAAGGCCGACCCTCCTCTGAAGGCAATTCGGTCGATCACTCCAGAAAAGGCTTATGCCGATCGCCTCAGAAAAGGCTTATGCCGATCGCCCCAGAAAAGGCGTATGCTGAACGCTCCAGAAAAGGCGTATGCCGAACGCTCCAGAAAAGGCGTATGCCGAACGCTCCAGAAAAGGAGTAGGCCGAACGCTCTTCCAGACCGAACATTCCTCTAGGCCGAACGCTCTTCCAGGCCGACCATACCTCTAGGCCGAACGTCCTTCCAGGCCGAACATACCTCTAGGCCGAATGCCTCTGTAATGCCGAACGGTAGTGTATGCTGAACGACTCGGTTGTGCCGAACAAGAATGAATGTCGAGCGCCTCTGTAATGCCGAACGGTATTGTATGCCGAACGACTCGGTTGTGCCGAACAAGAATGAATGCCGAGCACCTTTGTAATGTCGAACAGTATTGTATGCCGAAAGACTCGGTTGTGCCGAACGAGAACGAATGCCGAACACCTCTGGAATTAAGTTACACCGGTCCCTTATACGACCCCTATTTTCTATAAAAAAAATATTTTCGAGTACGACTTAAATTTTCAAAAAAGAGGCTAAAAAAAAAATTCTATCCACGAACCCTAGCCGCAGCGCAGTGCCTCCGGATAGTGAAATCAAAACTCAACTTAATAAAGGAACATTCTATCCACTTCCTTGACATCCCATGATCGACCAGGGCATAGAGGATCTAGCGGCAGCTTGTGAACGACATCAAGGGAACAGACAAGCAACCGCTATTCAAACGGTACTCCCAAAGGTTGGAGAACATAGATGATGTGACTCTAGCAAACGCCAAGATGACTCCAAGCACCATTTTTCGCTGACCCAGCACTTCAAATTTAGTGACTCCAAGCAAACCAATGTTTGGCTCTAAGCAATTTATTACAAATGCTAACAAGGGTATCATAATGATCGCGTTTGAGGAAAGTCGACCTCCAGATATATTTTGGCAGCTAGTTAGATAAAGAGCCTCCTACGACTATGGATCGTTTCTTTTACAAAATGAATCAGAACTAAAGTGAGGTGGAGTGGAGCATACTAAGAAAAATAACAATGAAGGCCCGTTGGCTAAGGATGTAGATCCCAGTAGCCGAAACAAGACTTCAGAATTCAGCTCATATGCTCTTTGAAAGGTTCAATTGACAACCTCTACTTGAAGACTCACGACTCGGAGTGGTACTGGAAACCAACCTCGAGAGAGTACACCAAAGTCTAAAGAAAATCAAGGGAATGTTGTATATTCCCAAATGCTCACTGATCCTAACACGGGCGATTACAAACACCTCCGAGGTATGATCGAAAAGATGACCTGGAAAGGAAAGCTTCAATAGTATGTACAAGTCCTGTAGAATGGCGGGCAACGAATATCCGATGCCTATTAATAAAGGGCTATGATTATCAATTGGACGGTTGACGGCCGACATCCCTTTGAAAGGAGCCAGGGGCGGAGTCGAATAGCGAGCACACGATGCTGCTTCACATATCAATGAGATTTACCATAATCTTCTTTGAATTATTTCCATTTCCATCTCTATTTCAAATTGTTCTATGAACTACGACCAGCTTGAACTAAACTACTTTCAAAACGATGCAGGTGACCAGGTACTCAGATTTGGTTGCCAACCAATCTACGCAGACCATGATCGGACGTGTGGAGTTACATCTGGACGAGCATAATTCAATCGCTCATCATCAACCATATGCCTTTGATTTGGAGCTATGGACTAAATATTGAAAAGTTCATCACGATCAGAGCCCAATACAAAGTCAACATGACCAACCATCCATTCATCGACCTCCACGTTTGACTCGGAGACCTAAGCAAGGCTTGGAATGGGTATGGCCTGATCATCCACTCAAATTGAGTCATAGAACAAAGTTCGAAAAAATACAGATGCCCCTCCTGAAACTCAGTGGCGCCGGGATCTGTTTAGAGTGGACATGATTTGTTCATCTACACATCAAATCCTACCTCGAACACAAAAGGTTATTCGAAAGCCCGACTTGAAGTAGTTGTTTTGGACTGCCTACTCATCAACCATCGCTCTCAATATATGGACACGACTGCACCTTGGAACATATGCAACTTACTTTGTCTACTCAACAATCTATTATCCTTATTTTCTAGAAGGAGATACGGAGCAAATTGTAAGAGATTTGGCTATCTAACCCAACATGGATGTGATCCAACCATCTATCATATACCTCCTTCCTTGACTTGATTGGAAGAGCTATAATCACTAAGCGGACGAGAATCGATCGTCCATTCTTCAAATTCTGTCCCTCATCCTAGGGGGCAGAATCTCATTCCGTGAGCAAACGTGGTTCGATTGTTCATTTAACGACATTAGCCTCGATACAGTAGATGAATAAAAATTAAAGAGTGGAAATATGACTGCTCTCAACTTAAACCTCCAAGTCCCCAAAGTGCGGACTGGAGTACTCTAAGTCCCCAAATCGCGAACTAGAGTATAAATGACTTAAACCTCCAAGTCCCCAGATTGCGGACTGGAGTACTCTAAGTCCCCAGAGCGCGGACTAGAGTATAAATGACTTAAACCTCCAAGTCCCCAGAGTGCGGACTGGAGTACTCTAAGTCCCCAGAGCACGGACTAGAGTATAAACGACTTAAACCTCCAAGTCCCCGGAGTGCGGACTGGAGTACTCTAAGTCCCCAGAGCGCGGACTAGAGTATAAACAACTTAAACCTCCAAGTCTCCAGAGCACGGACTGGAGTACTCTGAGTCCCCAGAGTGCAGACTAGAGTATAAATGACTTAAACCTCCAAGTTCCCAGAGTACGGACCAGAGTACTCTAAGTCCCCAGAGCGTGGACTAGAGTATAAATGACTTAAACCTCCAAGTCCCCAGAGCGCGGACTAGAGTACTCTAAGTCCCCAGAGCGCGGACTAGAGTATAAATGACTTAAACCTCCAAGTCCCTAGAGTGCAGACTGGAGTACTCTAAGTCCCCAGAGCGCGGACTAGTATAAACGACTTAAACCTCCAAGTCCCCAGAGTGTGGACTGGAGTACTCTAAGTCCCCAGAGCGCGGACTAGAGTATAAACGACTTAAACCTCCAAGTCTCCAGAGCATGGACTGGAGTACTCTGAGTCCCCAGAGCGCGGACTAGAGTATAAATGACTTAAACCTCCAAGTCCCCAGAGCGCGGACTAGAGTACTCTAAGTCCCCAGAGCGCGGACTAGAGTATAAATGTATTAAACCTCCAAGTCCCCAGAGTGCGGACTGGAGTACTCTAACTCCCTAGAGTGCGGGCTCGAATATAAGCGAATCGGATCTCCAAGTTCCCTAAATATGAACTATGACACAGATGACTTGAATTTGCCAAATCCCTGACATACGGGCTAGAAAGTATTCTAAGTGCTCGAATCACAGAATGGAAGTTCAACGACTCCCGAAGAGTTTCTGAGTTATATGAAGATGGACTGAGAAGTCTATGTTGCTCACAACTGCTTGGATTAAAGTCACAATCACAAAGAAAACTGAACAATAAGAGTCTTTTGTAAGACAGAAAAAGGAACTAAACCTTATTCGGAAATGAGTTTCTATTACAACCCCTCCAAAGTTCGGAGTCGACATTTTATTTATAAGGACTAAGGAAATAGATGAAAATAATTACATGACTTAAACTAACTCTCGTTGAACGAGGATAGTAATCACTTCTTGTGCTTCTTCAACTTCTTTCCAGACGGCTCCTCTCCAGAGCATTTACCCTTGGTACTCTTCTTTGATAGAGGGGTAGCAACTGAAGGAGTACGGGGGCCTTCCATGGGCTTGGACCCGCCAGGAAGGATGACCTTCAACGGCTTGTTCAAAGGATCGTCCAAGTCCACAACTCGGGGCTCTACTATGACCTTGACCGTCTCCTCCTTCTCTTTCTCGAGCCACTCCTCCATGCTCAATTCGGATGTGTGCTCAGAGGCGCCTGTAATTTCTACTTCATAACCCCCGTCGGTAAGAGAGGAGGTTTCAGACTTGTCTTCATCAAGCGCTCTGATCACCTGAGCGTCTGGACCAGAAGCCTCCCCTGCGTGAGTAGCTTCACTTGTTTTCTCCCCCACTTCCTTGGCGACATCGCTCCTCGGAGTGGGCTCGGGGTCAGAACTGCCTGCACAAAATCGTGGAAAACAAGCATTAGAATGCAGTCCTGCATAAAGAATAACGACTTTTGAAATCTTAAAGAGAAGGATTATCTACCAGGTTTAGGCAAACTCTCAGCCATCTGGGGGGTCTCACCCTCTGGAACGGGAGACAAAATGCAGACTAAAGTACTCTAAGTCCCTGAGTACGGACTAGAGTATAAATGACTCAAAAACCTCTACGTCCCCAGAGTGCGGACTACGGTACTCTCAGTCCCCAGAGCATGGACTAGATTACAGACGACTTCAGAAAAATCCCTTAATCCCAGAAGCGGACCAGATTACTCTAAGTTCCCAAAGTGCGAACTAGAGTATAAACGAGTTGACAAAAATCTCTGCGTCTCGAACTATGGACTAAAGCATAAACCGTTCGACAAATCTCTAAGTCCCCGGAGCGTGGACCGAAGCATGAACACAAATTGGGTGCGAGTCAACCGGGGGGAGAATAACACTAAGTCACCAGAATGCAGAGTGGTGTATAAACATCGATAAATAGACGAGTGGATTCCGACCATTTTCTATTCCGCAAACTTCGACCTAGAATCGACAGGAGGATTATTAACCCGCTGAGGATGGAGTTCTACCATCCAACTAGTGACCTGGCCAAATCATTACTGGGGGCAGGGGTACAAAACACTAAAAAGCTGAATACAACAGCTCATTGTACCTCTAGCGTGGCGTTCTTTATAACTTGAGGCAGCGACTGCAGGGAGGCCTTAATACAGAACCAATTGAAACGACATCCAAAGCTACGAGCAACCTACTATATCATACCTCAGACCAAGGGTCAATGCCGATCTGCACCAAGCACATACGAATGTGACTCGAATGTTTTTTGAAAAACTATGACCCCCAGAGTATGGAAAAGAGGGTAAACCACAAATACTTGGTCAAATATTCTCCAGCACCCTCGTTCGGTTCGTCAGGAGGAGTATGAAACTGGATGAGCATAACCCAACTGCATTTGTAGCCAACTTTACCCCGAGATATGATTACAGAGCATGAACCAAAGTGGACGTGGATGACCATCCACTGTCCAAATTACGCCCTGAAACTTACGTGGCATCGAAGTATTCCTCTTGGAATGAAAAACCACGATAAAATTCAAGATAGGCGAGACCTAGTCTCCTATCGACTGACATGATCCCACGATTCAACGGGAAAGAGAGTAAAGCTAAAGTGGGCATGGCTGGCCTTCCTACTTATCGGTATATGCCCCAGACCTGGGGGCACGAGCGAGAAGCAAGATGAATGTGAACTGACTATTCACCAATCACCTCTATGTCTTTGGAGTTTAGGTGAAAACATAAACATAGCTAGGACGAGACTCAACTGTCCATGCAGTACATTTATCAACCTGAGACTGGGAGAAGACGCATGGTCATCCAAAAACTGGCTACGATAGCTCAGTATTAAAACCTATATATAGTGCTTACAGCTACTCAAGGCAACGACCGAAAGGATGCCTAGAGATAGAATCGTTAAATCGATACCTTAGCTCATGGGCAATTGACTTTCACTCCAACCCGAAGGACGGGTAAAGAATCATGAATGCATTGAATAGGAAGTGCGTTACTCGAATGCACAAGCAAATTCAAACTCATAGCAAGATCCAGCTATACAGTTGCGTGCCACTCGAGGCTGACCCCCACTCGACATTTCCTTTAATGCGCTTTTAAGCCTGATTTTCGGTCATTTGCTGATAATCTATTAGAGCATTCAGAGCCCTTCACTATTAGACTCAATAACTCATGACAAGACTCTAGGATTCGACCAGAGTAACCATCAACGTTGACCGTCCCAACCATATTTCACATTGAATTTTATGCAAAATAGTTACATCTTTACTCAAAGAATCTGGGATGGCACCTGCTAAGCTGACGGTCGACATTACAGCCAGCCATGGCGACCCTCTCCGGGTGCTGAATATCGGATCACAGCTCAGTGCAGTAATGATAAAAGAATTAGTTGGATTTTTCTGAATAAATGATGATATGTTCCCTTGGACCCATTCTGACATGCATATGTGATTTCATTAACTATCGCAAGCCATGCATTGAATATCAACCCGAAGCTACAAAAGCTAGCACAATCTCTATTGATTTCATCATGAAAGCTCCACCCTTACTTTTAGGCTCACCCCATCAACGTCTATGCCTACCAGCCATTGCGACAGGGCATACAATGACATGAGACGTCTGAAAGACTACTTATATAGAACATCGAACTAAGCTAATTCGATATCACTTATTTCCCACAAAGGGCTATCCAAGGACGAAAATTAGCAGACCTCACACCCAAATTCACTACCTCGGATGACTACTTGAAGAGTAGCAGAGAACAAATCATAAGATGGAAAATGTACGCGGATGAAGCATCCAATGATCAGTGTTATGGCATAGGAGTCATGATAATGACTCACGAGGAACGATCAATCTGCTACGTCCTAAAACTCGATTTACCTGTAACAAACAACGATGCTTAGTATGAAGCCTTGACTGCCAGCCTCAAACTTGCTAGAGGATCTGAAGTGAGAACTTTACATATCTTTTGTGATTCTTGATTGGTAGTATACAAATTTAAGGAAGTTGATCTTGCTAGGGGGCATTGCTTTGCTCCTTATCTCGGCCAAGTCCAAGAGCTACTAACCGACTTCACGTATTACATCATTACACATGTACTCAACGGACAAATGAAAAGGTGTCATGGTTGACTCCTATCAAAGACTATATACAATGAGGAATTCTTACTGAACGGAGGAATGGAAAACGACAGATCCTCCTCAAAGCTTCACGCCAAATCATCTAAGAATAAGTCGTGTGTCAAAAGGAGTTTATCCATCCCCATTCTTCGGCATATCGCCCATGATGATATCTTGAGCAAAGTCTATAAAGAAGAATGCGGTAATAATATAAGGGGGAAAACCATGATAAAGAAGATACTCTGCTACAGGTATTACTGGCCAACTATCAACCCAGAAGCGGTTGATCATGCTAGACAATGTGACGAGTGCAAGATGTTTGCAAAAAATCCGGGAACCCCGCCGATGGAAATTATTCAAATGGCTAGCTCATAGCCGTTTGCCACTTGGGGGCACTGAAATCATCTTCTTGTCGATCCTAAAGGTGGTGCGAAATACACCATCATAGCAGTTGATTACGTCACCAAATGGGCAGATGAAGAACTCTTAACCACGACCAAGATGAAGAAAATAATCAACTTCTTTATCTGTAACGTCATCTGTCCTTATGACCTTCCATGATCCATTATAACCGCAAATGGACAGGTTGGAGCTGTGAACAAAATCATAGAGTCTGTACTGAAGAGAGGTTTGGAAAACTCCTCAAGTGGCTGATTGCAACCCTTATTTCACAGAAAATACAAACAAGGAATCACGATTGAATTGCAATTAAACTAGACGAAGTTGGTGACAACTTATGAGCATATAAAACGCATCCGAGAGCCAATGGCAAGAACATGTAGCCGAAAGTGCTTGTGTACATCCGAAAAAGTTCGACTTCTTGAAATCAACAGAAATTGAATTCTCACTAAGGGTTATTAAGAAAAGACTAGATCAGATAGCCGAAGCTTATTAGCTCTGCAGAATCAGTCACGGATGGCCACTAATGAACTACAACCCTGGATTTATAATATTGGGAATCGACCAAGCATCACAATGACCAAAGAATGATACAACACCTTGGGAGGATAAATTGGAGGATAACGACTATTCAAGAAACATGGTGGATTTCTTTTTGAAGACAAGGAATACTCGCTTATTCAAAGCGTGTTGTGTTGCTTCACACGACACACTTTGGGGGGCAAGTGTTTCCTGGAGATTTGACCAGGCAATTAGGTACTCGGCATCCAGGAGGTACTCGGCATCCAAGAGTACTCGGCATCCAGGAGTACTCGGCATCCAGCAGTACTCGACATCCAGGAGGTACTCGACATCCAAGAGAACTCGGCATCCAGGAGTACTCGGCATCCAGCAGTACTCGGCATCCAGGAGTACTCGGCATCCAGCAGTACTCGGCATCCAGGAGTACTCGGCATCTATGAGCGCTCGACATCAGAAGACGTTCGGCGTGTGCAATTGCTCGGCATGGCTGTATTGTTCGTCGTAAGCTATCGTTCGGCCAAAGGCATGTTCGGCTTCGATTGCTATTCGACCCACTCTTCCCACACAACAAGCGCCTCGTTCGACATGAAGAGAACGGTTCGGCATCCAACCGTTTGGCCTGATTGGTTCGACATATAGCGACCACTCCATTTGGGCCAAGGTGTTCGGCTGCCAAGCCCACCTAGGAAGTCCAACCCATCTTTGTCTATAAATAGAGGGGCATGGGCACAGTGAAAAGGGACCCTTTTTTGGGAACACTGGGGAGACTCTGCCATTTTCAAGACTCATCTTCTTTACTTAGCAATTGTATTCAAGCATTTGATATATGGATTGTATCTGTAATCAATCATTAACAAGAGCAATAAAGTTTAACCTCAAAGTGGACGTAGGCAATTACGCTGAACCACTATAAATCCGGTGTTCTTACTTTCTGCATTTAAATTAGCATATTCTTCCTTGTTTAATTTAACTTCATCACTTACATCTCTACACAATCTTTCTCAACGAGGTTAGTGACCAATTTTGGTGCTAACAATTATTTACTTTACTCTGTTAGTTATAAGCTAGCATTTTACTACACTTGCATATTAAATATAAACATATGATCCATACATCTTTTCATTTGGTATCAGAGCACGGTTATCTCAATTCATAGTAACACGTGATTGAAACATATTTAGTATGGCAAGTACATTTCAAGAAGGACAATCAACTGCACGTCCGTCACTATTCACTGGATCAAATTATGCTTATTGGTCTACAGGAATGCATATTTTCATGGAAGCAAATGGTTTAGAAATTTGGAAAGCAACAAAAGTAAATATGTAGCACCAGAAACGAATATAAGCACTTGGACAGATGCTTAAAAGAACACAACAACAAACAATACTAAAGTTATGAATGTTTTATTATGTTCACTTGACAAAAATGAATTCTCACTTGTCATGTTATGCACTACTGCATATGATATATGGCGTACACTACAAATCACTCATGAAGGCACTAACAATGTTAAACAAACAAAGATTTCCATTTTACAAAATCAGTTTTCTTATTTAAAATGAAAGCAAATATATCTATTGGTGATATGTATGCTAGATTTCAAACTATACAACATGATCTCATGGCACTTGGAGTCAAATTCACGGATTTTGATTTGGTTACACGTATTTTAAATTCTGTAACAAATGAATGGGAACGAAAATTATTGGCCATCGAAGAGGCAAATGACTTATCTCAACTAAAAGTTGAAGAATTGATAGGAAATTTGATGTCGTACGAAGCAAAATTTGCAGGCAAGAAAAGAACAAATCAATGAATAGAAAAATATACCCTTTCAAACCAGTGATAATAATTCAGATGTAGATGAAGATGAAATCGTATTCATCGCCAAAAATTACAACAAATTCAAGAAATTCAAAAAGATGACGAGATCCCAAATCGAAGGAAATTCAAATTCATCCAACCAAACTTCGATTAAATGTTTTGGATGTGACAGGTTCGGACACATGAAGAAACAATGCCCAGAACTCAATAATAAAAAAAGGACAGGCAAGTTTGAGAAATTCAAGAAAAGAAAACGAGCTTTTCAAGTAACTTAGGATGACTCAGATTCGTCTTCATCATCAAATAGTGACAACAATAGTGATTTTGAGCAGGCTAATGTATGCTTCATGGCAAATACTGAAGAGGTATGTCCTGATCTTACTTATACTGAAATTTTAGAACTTAGCATGGAATTAGATGACAAATATAGAGAAACTAAAAAATTTAATAAAGAATATGTTGCTAAAATTAATCCCATGGAACTTGAAATAGGGTTATTAAAAGATGAGAACCATTTTAGAAGAAGAATTAGAAACTTCACAAGAGAAATATAAAAATCTATCTATTCAAAATGACTCATTATTCTTTGAAATAGGAAAAGTTAAACTAGAAAATGATGAAATTAGAAAAGAAAACGTTATATTAAAAAACGATTTAAAAACATTAATATCCGAAATTTCTCATCTTAATGATAAGTTAGACAAGATTACTAACAATGTTTTGAAATTCAATAAAGGAAGGCAAAACTTGGATAACTTGATCAAAATTTCTAAACCATCTGGAAATCGCAATGGATTAGGATTTAAGAAATCTTCAAAACATAAAAACTATAGCGCATTATATAACAGGTTCAAAAAGTCAGATACCATAGAAAAGATGTATAACACCAAAATAATTAAAATATGGATTCCAAAATCCAATAACAAACTAATTAGACAAAAACAAATAGATAACTACATGAAAAACGTGGTTCATAATAAAAATTACCTTTTTAAAGGTCCCAAAAACTCTTGGGTATGGCAACCTTCTCTTTCTAACACTTAGGACCCTAACAAAGAAAGTGGGTACCAATTAAACTGTTTTTATATTGCAGGTACCCAAAGGAAAATCAAATAACATAGAGAAATGGATACTCGATAGCGAATGCTACAAACATATAAATGGAAATGCGCAAATGCTATCAAATATAACATACAAAGATGGTGGTACTATAACTTTCGAAGATAATTCAAAAGGATTTGTCATTGGATTTGGAGATGTCATTAATGTTGGTAAGTCTACTTCACCTGTTATTACAAATGTTCTTTTAGTTAAAAATTTAAAACATAACCTTTTAAGGATTAGTCAACTTTGTGACAAAGGATTTAAAATTGATTTTGAAAAGAATAAATGCAACATTTTTGATCAAAATAAAAATCATATTTTCGAAGGATTAAGGAAAAGAAACATCTATGTCTTAAATATGAAATTTAATAATTCGAGTGATTTATGTCTAACCGTGGATTTTAATGACCCATGGATATGGCACAAACGATTATGTCACATAAACATTAAGTCTTTAAACAAACTAGGTAAACACAATTTGGTTAGAGCTCTCCCTAAAATAAATTATAAACTTAAAAATTTATTTGATGCATGTCAATATGGAAAATTGAAAAAGAGTTCTTTTAAATCTAAAAAGGAAATTTCTACCAAACAACCCTTAGAATTATTACATCTTGATTTATTTGGACCTACTCAAATACGATCAATAAATCATAACAAATATGTATTTTTTATTGTAGATGATTTTTCACGATATACATGGACACTATTCCTAAAACACAAAAGTGATATTTTTGAAATGTTTAAAATTTTTGCTAAAAGAATTAAAAATTTAATGAATCTTAAAATATAAAGTATAAGAAGTGATCACGGAGGTGAATTTGAAAACAAAATTTTTGAAACAAAAAGGGAATTATACATAATTTCTCATTTCCATAAACACCACAACAAAATGGTGTTGTTGAAAGAAAAAATCGTACACTCCAAGAATGTGCACGAACAATGCTTAACGGTAGTATTTTACCAAAAAACTTTTGGGCAGAAGCTGTAGCTACTGCTTGTTATGTATTAAATCGTGCTACATTACGTCCTTTAACTAATAATACTTGTTATGAAATGTTTTTTGGTAAAAAACCCAAAGTATCATATTTTTTAATATTTGGTTCAAAATGTTTTATACTAAATACTAAAGATAATCTTGGAAAATTTGATTCAAAAGCCGACGAAGGAATCTTTATTGGATACTCAGATCGTAGGAAAGCTTTTAGAATATTTAATAAACATACTAGTACAGTAGAAGAAAGCCCACATGTTTTCTTTGATGAAAACTTTTCCATTAATAAAAACAGTGATGATGATGAAATTTTAATAAAACCTTCTGAGAATAATACAATTATTCAGAACAATAATAAGACCATCATTAACAATGATATTACATTAAGATCACCACCTCGTATTTTGAAAAACTATCCAGTTAATAATATAATTGGTGATTTAAATACAAAAGTTTCTACCAAATATCAATTAAATCAAATGAGTCACGTTGCATTTATTTAAAATTTTGAACCAAATAACTATAAATAAGTTTCAAACGATGAATCATGGATTATCGCGATGCAAGAAGAACTCAATCAATTCGAAAGAAATGAAGTATGAGAACTTGTACCGAGACCTACGGATCAATCCATAATCGGAACAAAATGGGTATATAAAAGTAAAACTGATAAAATGGAATCATTATTCGTAATAAAGCAAGGTTAGTAGCACAAGGGTATAATCAAGAGGAAGGCATTGACTATGAAAAAATGTTTGCTCCAGTCGCACGTTTAGAACCCATCCGAACGTTATTTGCTTTCGCATGTCATCATAACTTTAAACTTTTTCAAATGGACATAAAAAGAGCCATTTTAAATGGTTTTATAACAAAACAAGTTTATGTTGAGCAACCTCCTTTGTTCATACATAAAAAATACCCAAAACATGTATATAAACTGAAAAAGGCTTTATATGGTTTAAAACAAGCACATCGTGCTTGGTATGATAGACTAAAAAGACATAATAAATTCTGGTTTTCATGTTGGTAAAATAGGTACAATCTTATTTATAAAAGGAAATTATAACAATATTTTAGTTGTTCAAATATATGTGGATGTTATATTTTTGGATCAACTAATGAAAATCTATGCAACAAATTTGCAGATATTGTGAAAAATGAATTTGAAATGTCACATATGAGAGAATTAATTTTTTTTCTTAGGATTACAGATTAAACAATTACAAAATGGTATTTTTATAAATCAAGAAAAATATTGTCACAATTTCTTAAAACGTTTTGGAATGGAGAAAACATCAAGTAAACCAACCCCCATGAGCACAACTACCCATTTAGATAAAGATGAAAACTAGAAGGATTTTGATCAAAAATTATATCGAAGTATAATTGGATCACTATTATACTTAACGGAAAGTAGACCTGATATCATGATGAGTGTGTGTCTGTATGAAAAACTTCAAGCACAACCTAAAGATTCACACTATCTGGCAGTTAAACGTATTTTGCGTTACTTAACCGGCACTACAAATTACAGTCTTTTCTATCCTAAAGATAACTCCTTTGAACTTGTATCCTATAGCGATGCTGATTTTGGCGGTTGCAAAACCGATAGGAAAAGTACAAGTGGTACATGTCACTTTATCGGTCAGTCTCTAGTCTCGTGGTTTAGTAAAAAACAGAATTGTGTATCACTTTCAACTTGTGAAGCAGAATATATTGTTGCCGCTTTAGCTTGCGCATAAGCAATACACATGCAACAAACTCTTCAAGATTTTGAAAAAATTATAAATAAATAACCAATTTTTTGTGACAATACTAGTGCAATAAACCTATCTAAAAACCTAATAAATCATTCTCGAACAAACATATAGATATTCATCATCATTTTTTAAGAGATAACGTCGAAACAGAAATAATTAATCTAGAATTTGTGAATATGGAATATTAAACAGCTGATACTTTTACAAAACCGCTAAGTGAACAAACATTTATTAAGTTAAGATGAGAACTTGGTATTATATCGCTACATGATTTACAATAAAATATATGTTATTTTCTTCTGACAGTTGCATATTTCTATAAAATTCTCTACTATTTATTAACCCCTTATTATTTTCCTTCTTTCTTATGGCTGACCTTCTTTTATAACTAATCGACGAAACTTACTCCTCTTAAAATAGTATTTACATTTCATATATATATATATATGAGAACCTTTTCAAAAATTTAATCTAAAATTTTATACTTAATCAAAGAAACAGCTTTCAAAACTAGTATATCAAAAATGTCTTCAGATCATGATTCTACATATTCTGCGATTGACTACGCCTCCCCATCTTCCAGGAGCATTTATGTCCCTCCAACTAAAGTCACCTCGATATCATCTCCATCTCTAAATATAGTTCCTTCACCTACTTACCATACTGGCTACTCTCCAAAAGGAAAGAAAGCCAAACATGGAATTGACTATCAATCAGCCTCTCTCTCCGACAAAGTTGACGATATCCATCATTACCAACAGGAAATGATAGGAGTTCAAAGAGAGATGTACTACGAACAACGCCGTCAAGGATCACACTTGAATTTCCTTGAAAAATGCATCCTCTCCATATGTGGTCATTCACCAACAAAGGATTACGTACACCAGAGGTCTCCACGTTTACGGGAAACTCCTTCGAGAGCCCACAAGATCACTCCACGATAGTTGTGGAGTGAAGGGACATCGCACGTAGAACATAGTCATGTGCCTCCTTGCTGGTCACCACTTCGGCCGTCAACTGAGCACACCAAGGTTGAACCCAATTCATGGGAGAAATCAAACAATTATTCTCCTGAATCTCCAGCTAACAACTGAAGAAGAATTTTCCATAAACATCAGACGACTAGTATATATATATACATATATATTATATTAATACTTACAATCATTTGTAATTCATTCGTTCTCAATAATATTTATATAAATTCACAGAGGAAACTATAAAATATTCTTATGACCAGACATCTAAAAAGAAAATACAGATGTCTGAACAAATACATAGGAATCTATTTTCCTTGAGGTCAGGCATCTAACAATAATAATACTAAGATTAATATTTTTAGCACAGACGTCTATATAAAATACCAGACGTCTGTTCCCACTCTCTGGAATCAAAACACCGATATTTTTAGCAAAGACGTCTGAACATGAGGACAGACGTCTGTTCATACCCTCTGCTAAATAAAAAACTACTCTGCTTCAGCACAGACGTCTAAAATTAAACACAGACGTCTGCCTCAACGCACTGGAAAAATACATTTTCTAAGTCAGACATACGTTCTGCTTCCTAGACATCTGCAACTGTTCTTTTCCTATAAATATTACCATGCTCAGACGTCTGCTCCCCTAATACCATACGTCTGAACATCAACTCAACCCCACCATTTCACCTTCCTATAAATTATCTTTTTTTTCACCGTTCATTTTTCAAAACCCTCAGCAAACCCTAAACCTCCAATTCAATTTTCTCCTCAAATTACAAAATCAATGGCCCCTAAATCTAAGATTCTTGTACCAAAACGTCACAAAACTTCATTAGGACAAAGCTCCCAACCACCGCCTCAGCAATTTGTAACCGATCACCACATTGACGATATATTGTGGAGAAGCAACATGGAAAACAATGGCTTCAAGAATTGGAGAAAAAGCCCTTCCACATTGGTCCTTTCTACCCAATTCGTTGATTCATCCACTATGATACCATATATCTACTTGAGGATGCTGGGCTCTACCACTTGGTCAACTATGATGACAATGCTGGAAAAATTGACCAACTTGTGGTATTTCTATTCTTTATTAATCTTTGCACATTAACTCTTTGGAATCCCTCTGATGATAATAACTTGATCTAGACTTGTGTTTATGGTCATTTGATAAAACTCAATGTTGAAATGATTGGGCAAATCCTAAATTGCTCTTATGATGGAATTCCATTACAAGTTCCTGATGAACGCTATGCCCCCATAGATGTTATTACTCATCTTATCTGGGATGATGACTTCCGAAAATTAAAACCATCTAATTTCCATCCACGAGCATGACTTAATAACCGAATGCTCATAAACACTGTCATTTCTAGATTAGGAAGTCGCAAACAGGTCTACGCTGATGATCATAAAGCCTTATATGCTATTTTTGGTCAAATTAAAGTAAACTGGGCACAATACATTCTGATCAAATTAAAAGTTTTTGGACACCAAATCGTCATAGCATTGTTTGTGCTACCTACATCATGAGAATTCTATGGTCATTAGGAATTCCTTCATATCTCTCCTAATATGAAGAAATTTCTGGAAAAGATAGTGGCATTAGATTTTTGTCCTTAATGCATCTCCCAGAAACACTGTCGAATATAATTCCGTTTTCCAAATACGAACCTCCTCAACAACATCAACAAGCACCTATAACTCGGCCTTCCCAACCACCCAAAGCTTCAGCGTCTACAGAGTATTTCTTTGACTTTGAAATACAAGAAGCCATGATAGCAGCAGGTCCAGGAGAGAACTATCGAGATATTGCACTAAAAAACCAACATCTTCTCTCCTTAAATCAATAGGTGCTAGAAAAATAGATGTCACGTTTGGAATGGTCTTTTTTTACTCGTACGACTAAAGTTGAAAAAACATTAGATAAGGTCATTTCAACTTTGAGAAAGGTTCTTCGAAAGGTTCACGGTCCTTCTTCCTCCCGCTCATCCTCTTCTTCGTCTTCTACACACCACCACCACCACTAGTTTTTCACTCAGGTCCATCTTCAGGAACAGGGCCTTCATAGGAACCTCCACAACACTCTCGTCCTGGCAAAGCACCTTGTCTTGACACCGAAGAGAGTAAAGGTTTATCGTTTCCTTACTGGTGCTTCACACGACCCCTAGGACTACAGCTATTACACATCATTCCAGGGTCTCTCAATTCACGAAGATGAGGAGTATGCTGACCAGTCTCAATGGCAACAAGGTACATATGATGAAGACTCGTCAGGCTTCTGGGGATATTTTAACTATTAGTAAGATTTTTTAGTATGTTCGGTCATATTTATTTATGTATCTTTGTTATTTCATTCTAATATTGGAAGCCAGTATAACCGGTTAAACTTTTCTTTAAGTGTCTATGAACTTATATTTTTTAGTTGTTCATCTATATTCTTTTTTATTATGCCAAAGGGGGAGAAATGTCATATTACATCTATATAGTGTGAAGAATCACATTCAAGGGGAGTTATATGTTTGTAAAGCGATTGTATAGTTGTCATCATCAAAAAGGGGGAGAATGTTAGAACTACTATTCCTTGATTTCGATGACAACTACTATACAATCATACACATACAATATATATTCCATCTACTTGTAGGAAAAAGCTTTCATAAGTCAACTTGAAGACGACTAACAAAGGAAAACTCATCAGTATTAGATAGTGTATTAAGTGCCATAGATATATAGCTTGTAAAATCTCCTTTAGTAGATTTCAAACATTGCACAACCAAAGTTTTCAATTTTCAATAACATAGAAACTGAAATGCAAAATAACATATGTCAGACGTCTAACATTATATACCAAACGTCTAAACAAAACCTCTAATTTTAAATCAAGCACATACATCAGACGTCTGTCAAAAACGCTCAAACGTCTGACTCTGGCCACTGTTAAATAATATATAAACGGTCAGACATCTGAACGTATGTACGGATGTCTAAGCTGAGCAACAGCCATATACAATGAAAAGTCACCTACTTCATTCTAATGGTTTCTTCCATAAATCTTCACCGCGTCTCTTCCTTCTCAATAATTGCAACTTTTAGATTGAAACAGAAAACTCCGACGGATATTACTCTTCACAAAAACTCTTCATCATCTATATAAGCAAAGATTTTAAGGATCAACTTACTTGAATTTTCTAAATCTTATATCTACATTCTTTGCATACTCTAATTTCTAAAAGCAAACCATACCAGTCTTTATCACTTCGTGAAATCAAAAGCTTCACGTACACATACTACTCAAAGGAGATTATAGGAAGATTTGTACTATGCAGTCAAAATCAGTTTTTTTCCAAAACACATACTTATCTCAGAAAGAACTTTTGTATCAAGCCTATTCCTCCGGGCAAAGCGAGGGTTGTTTACTAGTTAAAGCCGAAGAGGAGCTTCAGGACTGGACGTAGGACGGAAGGTCCGAACCAATATAAAAACTCTGGTGTGATTGTTTCCTTACTATTATTTACTTTACTATGTTAGTTATAAACTAGCACTTTACTACACTTGCATATTAGATATAAACATATGATCCATACATCCTCACATCCTTACATTTGGTATCAAAGCACGGTTATCTCAATTCATAGTAACATGTGATTGAAACATATTTAGTATGGCAAGTACATTTCAAGAAGGACAATCAACTGCACGTCCGCCACTATTCAATGGATCAAATTATGCTTATTGGTCTACACGAATGCATATTTTTATTGAAGTAAATGGTTTAAAATTTTGGCAAGCAACACAAGTTAAATATGTAGCACTAGAAACAAATATAAGCACTTGGACAGATGCTCAAAAGAACACAGCAATAAATAATGCTAAAGCTATGAAAGTTTTATTCTATTCACTTGACAAAAATGAATTCTCACGTGTCATGTTATGCACTACTGCATATGATATATGTCGTACACTACAAATCACTCATGAAGGCACTAACAATGTTAAACAAACAAAGATTTCCATTTTACAAAATCAGTTTTCTTCATTTAAAATGAAAGAAAATGAATCTATTAGTGGTATGTATGCTAGATTTCAAACTATACAACATGATCTCATGGCACTTGGAATCAAATTCACGGATTTTGATTTAGTTACACGTATTTTAAATTCCTTAACAGATGAATGGGAACGGAAAGTATTGGCCATCGAAGAGGCAATTGACTTATCTCAACTAAAAGTTGAAGAATTGATAGGAAATTTGATGTTGTATGAGGCAAATTTGCAGGCAATAAAAGAACAAATCAATGAAAAGAAAAATATAACCTTTCAAGCCAGTGATAATAATTCAGACGTAGATGAAGATGAAATCGTATTCGTCGCCAAAAATTACAAAAAATTCAAAAATTCAAAAAGATGAGGAGATCCCAAAATAGAGGAAATTCAAATTCATTAGAAACCCATGCATTAGAGACAACATGATTGCAGCCAGGGTGATCAGCCCAAATATTGAAATACTTGAAGCTCAAAGGAAGAGAAAGGGAAGGGGAGCCAAAGTTTATAACAAGAGGAGAGTGATCAGAGATATTAGAAAGTAGCGAATTGACATATAGATTATGCCAGATGTTCGAAGCAGAAACATTGTAAAATGCACAATCAATTCTAATATAGGTTCTTATACTACTTCTAGACTTATTGTTCCACATGAAGTATAACCCAGTGGAGGGAGTCTCAGAGAATTCAACAAGTTGGATAGCTTGTTGAAGTGGGATCACATCATTATTCACAAGAGGTTTCCCACCCATTCTATCAGAGCAAAAGAGCATACAATTCCGCTCACCAAGAATGATCCATGGAGTGTTTGTTTTAAGAGAATGAATTTCAAAGAGAAATTCATTACAAGGAATGAGAGAGTTATGGGCATAAACAAATGAACAGTTAAAGGTGGAGTCGTCAGGTAAGTGAGTTACTGAATAGTGGCATATTTGATAGGAGGAGTGTATTTCAGATAGACTGAAGGTGTAAGGATTGAATATAACCATGATTCTGCCAAAAATGGCATGTTGCAAGTTATGATGAACATTCCAATTTGGCTTGATGTTAAAAGAAATCGGCATAATGTTTTCAGAACTAAGTTTGTTTTTAAGAATGGCAACCATATGAAGCCTGTTGTTATCAATGAAATCACGAATCTCTTGTTGTTTGGCAATGTCATTTAGATCCCTTATATTCCATCATCTTATGTTGTTAATCATTAGAAGGAGAGATGGTAATGTTGGATGATAGGTGAGCTTGATTGATGGAACGGTCCTTTAGACTATCTGAAGAAGCCATAAATGGAGCTTTAGAAGTAGGTTGTATGTCATTGATAGAGAATTGAGCTAGGCATTTCTCCCTTATTAATTATTTTGTCTTGCTTCTGGTGAGAGGAATTGAAGGAGTAATGGGTTTAGTGGAAGTGATAACTAAGGAGGAAGAAAGAATAGAAGTAGAAGATAGATTGGTGGATAGAGAAGGTGGATCAGAAAGATCAAGGTTGAATAGGGGTTCAGAGGGATTGGGATGTTGAGTTATTGAGTTGCGGGTACTAGAGGAGTTGCCAGCTTATTTGGGTAATTAGTGGATTATGCATGAGATAAAAGGGGGCATTTGACATGGAGTAGTTAAGATCAATTGGCAGAGAGAAGGTGTTAGGGATTAAAATAATGGGATGTACATTATTTTGCATATCATCATGAACAAGTTGCACAGTTTCATCATTTTGCTTGTTCACAACAACTTTCAATATTGTGATTGTTTGACAGATCAGATTAGGTAGTGAAAGTGGTTGGTGTGATCGACGGTTTTGGTTTGGCATTCTTTCTAGCATAGGCTTGCTCATGTGAGTGATGCACATCATTGTTCACATCAACTTGCACACTGGTTTTAGCTTGTTTCTGAGGAATTTCAATACCACCATCAACATTAATATCAGCACGAACATCTTCCACACTGGTCAGAATGTTTTCATTACCATCCACACTAGCGTTGGATATTGATATCATAATATCATCACCTTGAGCATCATTATTTATTATGCCAGATTTAGAATTCAAGCCAAAGCTCAAAACGTTCACATCAGTAGAACCAGGTTGTGCACCAACATCACTAGCATGTGGACCAACTAACACATTCACACCAGCCTGTGCATCAACATCGCCTTTACCAGCTGACACATTCACAGTCTTATTTAACACTTTTATTTTATTTTCCTGACCAAATTCCACTACCGCTGTTTGTTTTTTTGTTCACCTTCTACAACTGTAACCTTTCCATTTTCCTTTGCCACGGTTCCTTTAACTAATTTGCCTTAAACTTTCTCACCACTAGTATATGACACTTTAGCACACCCATCAACCGGTATGCCCCAAAACTTTGCAATGTGAACATATGTCTGGCTTCCAATTGTACTTGACATTATTTTCCAAGGAGCTAGTTGAATTGAAATTTGATCTAGCAACAATCTTGTTGGTTTAGTTTCAACCAAGACCTTTGCAAACTCAAATCTATTCAATCTTTCAGTAGATTCATCAAAGCTAATCACCTTACCAACGTGGTTTGCCAGCCAATCGATGACATATAGTGACCATGAGGCTAATGGAATGTTGCATAAGTGAACCCACAGTGGTATAGATTTTATATCCTCCTTTACACTGTCAATGGTGGGATGTCATTTCATAATAATGAAAATTTTACCTCTAATTATCGCAGGGTCAGCTTCAAGGATTTTTTCCTCCATTCTTCATCTTCAAATTCAAAGAAGAATAAGCTGCCATTAGATCTTACTTTGATACCAGGTGCTGAACAATGATAGTGTAAGAGAGGTTTTTGTTCAGAAAAAACCCAACAAGGTTGTTTCCCTAAAATTTCGTGCCGACGGAAAGAACATTAGGTGGTAGAATAAGATCACCAACATCATTATATTGAAGAGAAAAGGACTTAGGGCTATAAAAATCATCATTTTTAGGATGTTTCTTGAATAAGAAGCTCCAAGTGGAGGATGAAGAAGAAGCTGAATCAGAAGAATAAGAGGAAGAAGGGATGGACAAGGAGGAAACAATTGGGATATGGGGTGGTAGTGGAAGTAGAGGTGGTAGAGGAGGCCGGTCGATTGAAGAAAAGGAAGGATCGAGGATGGACGAAGGATCAGACGGTAGCGAAGGAGGTGGAATGTGTAACGATCCATACTTTTAACGATCAGATATTTAAATGGTTTATTTAAATATTTAATCGTTAATTAAATGAAGGCCCAAAAATGTGATTTTTTGCATACGGCCGAATCAGGACTCGAGACCACTTCCGTTGAGTTCTGATTGACGTTGCGAATTAAAATGTGTATAAGGATCACTGTATTTCGGGATCGAAAAATCTGATGCTTGAAACAGTCTTGAAATACGTGAAATTAGCCTTCCAGGGCGCAGTCTCAGATGGAGACGTGGATGGTGCAGTTGGATCAGAAAAATGAGGTGATATATGTAGATGAGTTTCATGGTGATCGGATGCATCGTATGATCGTACGGACTCGAAACGCATGACCATTTATTTGAGAAATTAAATAAAAGGAATATAATAATATTATAAATATCCAAATCCTTTCCCACCAAATTATCATTCACTGTAGCCTTCAGAGAAAAGGAAAATCATGACCGAACCCATTATCCTCCTCTTAAAAAATTAAATTCTCCAAATCCGCTAAACTAAAATCATGCTGTTTGATTCGTTGAGATTGTATCGTCGAGAGCTACGTAATGACCATGGTGGAATTTTAATAGTCGTCGTTGGCCGAGTTCATCATATTTTCCATGACTTAGGGTTGAAGATTGCTCAATCTTGGAGCAACGATGGGCTGATCCGAGATTTACAGTGTGATTCTCGCGTGAAAGGGAGCATTTGGCTTCGATTTTGGGATAAATGGCGAAGAGATGAGAGGTGTGACCATTTCATGTCGCAATCGGGTAGTGGGCACGGGTCTCGAGGATGCATTTGGACATGGTGGAGAGGTCTTGATTTCTTCGAGTCTAAAGTGAAGAGATCACGAAGAGAAATCCTTTGGCGAAGATGGATTGGGATTTTGTTGATTATTGGCCAAGAAATCGAAGGGGGGAGATTAAGGATATGCACGGCCTGATGCTTGTGTTCATGTACAGGCATATGTAGAAGAAGAAGGATTAATTTATAAGGTAATTAAGGATTTAATTGATTATTTAATTAGTTCGCTAATGCTGATTCTTATATTTGCCATATCTTTTGCATACAAGGTCCATTTTGAACGATGTTTCTTACGTCATGCTCGTGATGGTGAGATCTACATTTTGGCACTGGTTTGGATAGATTTGGCTGAGGTGAGTGATATTGTCTCTCACTTTACTATGATTGGTTGTTTATTGTTATATTGACGCTCAGGAATGATTTTTGGCTTTTGAACGTGATATTATTATTATTATATGTACAACAGCTATATTTTTATAAAAGAATATATAATTATTTTTAAATGATTTATAAAGAATATCACTTATTTTCCATTATCGTGCCATAGTTAAGGAATTATTAGGTTAGATCTATTATTGATGTTATTTCCCACATTAATCGATATGGATGGATTGTTATGTTGTATGTATGATGTTTTGGATGGATGTATGTATTCATGTTTGATTGTTCGGTTTGTTTGTTATTTGGTTGTTTTGGCTGAAAACGATGATTAGCAGTGATTGGATTACAGGCAGCATCTTGTACGTTGGATTTCCGCACACGTGGGAATCTAATGAACGAGATGAGCAATAAAAGAGGGTTTGGGATACGTGCCGATGGACCTGGATTTCAACGTGGATGTAGGACGTTTCCGTTTGGTCTGTACTTAACAGTTCAGTTAAGTAAAAGACTAAGGTGGATGGTGTTGACCATAGTATAATGGTCAATGTCCATCACTATTGTTGATTGGCGATTTGGCTGATATGTGGCTTTGACATTGATGAGATACCGTGGTACGCGACGTGATGGTTTGTTCGTGCAACCGGTTTAGAGATATTATGTTATTACTCTATGACGAGTGATATTGATGGTGAGGCAGGTATGTGGCGCTTCGACCTGGTAACCTAATACTGCGGATAGTGACTCGATGATGTATGGAGTAGGCTCCGGGATGATAGTACCAGGGTCGTATGGATCATGTTAGATCTCAGGCTTTGGATGGCATGGTAGTAGGGTTCTTCAATCAAGAGCTCAGGCAGTGAGCAGGATTGAGGATAGCGGCTCAGATTGGAGTGATGTTGTAGATAGTGGACTAGGGTGAGTGTTAGGGCTCGTGCCCAGAAAACTATAGTGAACCAGTAAGGTTCGGATCCATATCGATTGAGTAGGGCTCGATGGATATGTTTGTGCCTAGGGATCGTTGATGATTTAGAGTGTTCTGGTTGTGTTCAAAGCAGGGGTACTATATGAATGGGCTCCCTCGAGGGCTGGTAGCGCCAGTCTGTACCCTGGATTGGTAGGGTCTAGGTCAGGTGGTATAGAGGTATTACAAGAAACAACCGTGCGGGGTTTTCTAACCGGTGTGTACGGTGAACACAATCAAGAACCAGGATTTCCACTAGTCCTTGACAGTTTGTCATATGAGTTATCATATATCTGGCACATTGGGTGATAGTTAGTATTGTTTGATGGATGCTATATTTGTTATGGTTGCTCAATAGTCACCTGCCACCCTAGGGATGTCACACTAGATAGGTATTATGGTAGGGATACCTAAATATCCTGACTTGACTTACTGTGGAGTAGGTATGGATGGAGATAATTAAATACCTGAAGTTTACTTAGTATGGATTAGGGACTATAGGTGGAGATACCTAGGCACCCTGACAGATACTGAGTATGGTATACTCTTTTTACGATATTATAGAGTAGCATATTACTTATGTTTATGTGCTGACTCTATGGTTGCAGGTACGGGCCAGGTATGGTTTATATACCCTCTGTTCCATATATCATCGAGTTTTATAGTATTTTGAGATTTGATATCGCTCATACCAGATTGTTGTCTGAACAAAGATTTTATACTTTGCTTCCTATTATCTCGGGTACTCTTAAATGAGTAGATTGAGAGCAGGTGGATGATTATGAAGTTCTATAGGTGGACCGACAGGAGGTAACGGTTATCTATACTTATATGTGCATTTGTTATTATATTTCCGCTGTGTGACACTATGGAGCCTTGACAGCATTGATTTACTATTATGAGACAGTGTACCGGTTGAGTTTACTTTCCCGTTGTATAAACTCAGTTATGGCGTTGTTTAACTTTTTGAATCATTATTTAGATGATTATTTCACATTGTTATTACTGTCTCCATTGTTTTATTTTTGTGTTGATTATTATATTTACTCTGATGCAATGTGAGATATGCGACATGTAATTTGGTTATTTGATAATTCCTTTTTCATCTTTTCCATTCTTTTCTGTTCTGCACCATAGGTGTAGGGCGGTCATTACAGAATGGGAGGATGGGAGTTTCGGAAAGGGTGATGGGATAGGGCGGGATACGTAAAAGGGCAGGAGAAGACGCCATTGAAATAGGTAAAAAAGAAGCTTTAAATTTTGGTTATGATATTATGAACTATTGTTTATTATTATTATTATATTATTATTATTACTACTATTACTAGTAGTGTAACGACCCATAATTTCACTACCTCAAAAATGAGGTATTTTATTTATTTTAAATTTAAAAGGTTTAAAACTTAATAAATATGTTATATATAATAAATAATAATCGAGAAATTGTTTATTCTTATACTTAATAATTAAAAAGTATAAATTTGGATTTCAGAACAAATCAGCAAAAGTTAAGTTTTGTTAAAAATGAATAAAGGCTTAAATAAATAGATTTAAATATTTATTAGAAAAGTTAAATCTTATTAAAAACACCTAATAAATATAATAAAAGAATATTAAAAGATTTAAAAGTATGCTAATAATCGTTTTACAAAAATAACCAAAATTTGTCGCATTTTGTCAGTTTTACATACACTGTAAAAATATAGATTTTGATATTATTTAAATATGATTTTAAAATACGAAAAGACATGTTTTAATTAAATTAAAGAAGTAAAAAAGTTTATTTTTAAATTTGGTTTAAATAAATAAATAGTTTAACTAAAATGTCAAAATGTGACCGTAAAATATTTTATCGAAAATCAACATTTTGTCGATTAAAAGTTGTCGCAACGTTGTCGCACCTTTATTTTCTTATATAGGAATATATATTCAAATAGTATAAGTATTAATTAATTCACTAATCAAGTTTACTTTTACTAAACATACTTAGAAAATTCTAGAATTTCATTAAGAAAAAGTAAGCACAAAATTTCAAAACATGTCAAATCAAACCAAACATAATTATTACTTTACTTTTCTTATTCCTTAAGTGAAAGTGACATAAAACATGATTTGAAATGTGATGATAATTGTTGAAAAAAAAATAAGGTTGCTTAATAAGTAAGTAAAGGGTATTTTGGTCATTTTACATAATAATATGTTATTCCAAAAAATTTCTTATAAATAGCCATGCATTCCTCTTCCATCCTCACATAAATCATTCTCTTCTTCTTCTTTCTTTAAGCTATTTTAATGGCTTCTCTCTTTAAGAGAGGTGGGAGGGTTAAAAATAGTGGAGTGCTTAAGCACTAATCCACTTGTTACTCTAACCTCTTCTTAAAACAACTTCTTAATCCACTTCTTCATCTCTTCCATGGCCTCCAACCTCTCCATACCCACGCCACATATAAGAAAAAATAAAAAGAAAAAGAAAAGAAAGAAAAAAAAAGAGAAGGAAAGAAAAACGGAAAATTTGAGACGCTCGGAAATAGCACGTTAGTTCGAGAGGCGCATAGCTAACATAAAAAGATTGACGGAGTGGAAATGATGGTGAGAAAATTCTCATCGCTATATGATTTAAATTGATTATCAAGTTAAATTGTTATGTTAGATAATCACCGTTTTAAGTTATGGATGTTTGGATATGTTTGTGTTATTTTTGAATAGTTACAAGTATTTATGGATATCATTATTTATCATATTAGCTTGTGTATGGACCATAATTATGTTAATGATAAATGTTAACTCGATTATGCTCATTTTGATTAAGTATCCACTTTGTTAAATAAGATCAATTTTGGTGATATGATATACTTTGGAAAAATAAGTCTCTTTTCAATTGGAATTGAAATTAAAGTGAAAATAAAATAGAATTTGAAATTAGAAGTGAGATTAGATTTGAAATGGAAAGTTAAAATTGAAATTGAAATTGAGATGAATAGTAAAATTGAAATTGAAATCGATTTTGAAAATGGAAATTGAGATTAAGGTTGAAATTTAAATTATAAGTAAAATTAGATTTGAAATCTAAGTTTTAATTTAGTTTAATTTGAAGTTAGAATTGAAATTGGAATTTAAAATTTAATATTAAATAATAGGAATAAAATAATATTATAATAGTGAAAATACATATTAAATACTTTAAAAAGTGAAAATATTGGTTTAAAATGATTTGTAATGGTTTTATAAGTAATAAAATTCAATTTGAATAAATTATTAGAAGTATTAAAAAATAAGTTAAAACTAAGCGCGTCGCACAACGGTAATTCGCGATTTCGCACCGAAAAGTTCAAATGAGTGTACATAGTGGAATATAGCTCTGAATTCTTCGAGATAAGAAAATTCCAGACTATTATATCCATATCTTCTAAACAAAGAAAGAAAATCAAAATTTCATTTAGCAGATTTCGAAATATGTCCAAAATAATTTTTCAGAAAAATCGCGCTTTTGTAGTAAAATGACCAAAGTTGAAAATCGATATTTTTAAGGTTTTAAAAAATATGAAATAAATTCTAAAAATCAGTTAAAATATTTTAAAAGTGATTTCAGTTGAAAAGGTGGATTTCTAAATGATATAAAATTCGTTTTGAAGAATACAGCTTTAAAACACTATTTGCAACGCTTTTGCGACGGTTTTAACTAACATAGAAAATTGACGTTTTAACTTGATGATTCTTTTTAGAATCTTTCATAATCATTTTTACAAGGATAATTAAGTGTTTTGAATAATGGTTTGGAATATTTATAATCAATTCCAAAATAAAAGCTAATAATTGAGTATGCGGAAACGACTAGTACATTTGTCCCGCCTGTGAGATCTGGTAAGATTAAACAAGGTGTTTAACTAAGGTTAGGGATGGAGCAACTAGTGCCCTGAACTTACCTGGCCTATGTTTTCTTTTCTTAGGCGAGGGGTGGAACAGAACGAAAGGAAAGCCCGGACGCTCTAAAAAGATTATATTAAGTTTTCTAAAATAAAAAGGAGATTAGTATTATCCAAAATTTAAGCAATCTCCGAATTGAATAAACTACAACTGGGATTGCATAGAGATAATCTTCTTATATTTGGTATTAATATTCGAAGAGGGAACTCGTCCTATTCGTGGAATTTAAAAGGTTATTTCGCCGTTATTCCGCCCATATCACTTGTTGAATACATAAATTGATATTGATTAAAATTAGAATGATTTATATGATCCTATTTACTTAATAATGTTTGCTAAGATTGATTTTAAGGTTCACCGTAAACGATGTCTTAAATAACATTGTTTTTGACCAGCCTAAAAGTTAAAGAATTTGGATCGAGAGTTAAGTGAGGAAATTTGAAACATTATCCAAAGAAAAAGAATGAATTACTTAGAATTACTCTAAGACAAAAGGAAGAGGTTTTGAAATCATCCGAAAAGAATTAAAGTGAAAAGAGACTTAATAAATCATGCATACTCATATTCACATTTTATCGATAATTGGATTTCGAAGGAACCGGGGTCGAATTTGGGCGATTCCTATCCGAAAACCACTTCGAATCAATTTATGTGTTTGAAGAATGAAGATGTTTGAAGACGGAGATATTGAGACGAATAATAACGAGGGACTACTTGTTGATTAATTAGGGATAAACTCCTGATTAAATATATTGTAGTTGTGGTCTCTTTGTTATGAAAAATCTCAAAACCACAAGGACTTCTCGCCTAGTAATGGCCGAGTAAAGTGCCTTCGGTTTCGTTCAGTCCCAGAACGAACTTGTATGGAAGAATGTCCGACCTTGCATTCTAAATCATAATGAGTGGTCTCTATAAATGTATATCAGTTGGTGGCGGAGAAAACACCTTCTCTTAGCTTAACACCCTTTCCCGAGACATACCAGCTCAAGAAGTTATACATTTGTAGAAATCAGTCGTGTGAATGTGGAATGGCAATGCGGCATTCAAACTGAAAGAAGATGTGCGGCATGAAAAGGTAATCGTAGCCTCGAGCCTCATCAACCAGAAATGACCGAAACAGGGTTAGATGCGGCAAGGCTAAGTGGTTCATTCCCAATTAGGGTATGATCATCCCCTTCTAGATATATTTCTTCCCGCTATGCCGTTCGGGATGTAAATTAATGTGGTTTGTATGCTCGGGTGCCAGATTTAAATGTCGGTAACGACTGGGGGATGACATATTCGGTACTACCAAGTTAAAGAGGTAAGTCGGTCTTGTGTTGGTAGAGGGCAGATGTTCTGTGCCTCGGGACATCCATCTAGAGGTGTACCCATCGGAAGGTAGTCCATTCACCTGGTCATTTGTATGGAAATCCATTCTTTAATAAGAACCTACGGTTTTGTTTGTATAGCCTAGTATGCTGGAATTTAATAATGGTAACAATTTCGGCTAAGATTAATAAGTTTATTTGCAAATGTTTTCAAAGATACGTCATTAAAAATAATATCAAATGTTTTTATATAAAAGTGTCCTTGAGGCTAAAACGCTGAAAATTTTTGTCCTTGACAATAATTTCCTGTACTATATATATGTAAATAATTTATGTTATGTGATATATACTTTTTATATGTATGGGTGAATAATTAACTTCACCATTTTGTCAATATAACCGTTGTATATATATTGAATTGTCATTTTTTAACATATTTATAAATGGATAAATGAACATTAAATAATTGAATTTATTTGAATAATTTGAATTAATGATCAACATAACTAATTAAATATAAGAAGATAAATGTAAAAAAGTTGAGGGAAATTGAGAAGAGCTTTGTACAAATTTTCAATCAAAAACATAGACCTTATGTTTAGTTTATCTACATATGAACTTTTGTTTTTGAGTTAGGCGTGTGAATTTTTATTCATTATTCAGCTTCTATTTTTAAACAATTTTATCCTTGTAGTTAATCATTGATTTTATTTTTTGTAGAAGGATCATACTTACAACCTTGATAATTGCAAAATAATGTTATGTAGCATTTAGTTGAGTTATGAATTGCGTATGATTTGATAACGCATTAAAAGTGAGAATGTTTATATAATCTTTATCTGTGTAATCTGTAATTCACATCGTAATGTTATAAGATATATATTTATCTTTTAAAGGTTATTAAAAATGAAATTATGTTATGTAATGTATGATAATTTTTTTAAGATAAATGAATTAGAAATTAAAAGAGTTATTATTATTTCTACATACGCTTTATGTTATATGATTTAAACATCTTCATATATTTGAATAAAGAAGAAATAATTTTATCATTTCTCCCATATATGTGAATATTGTATATATTGAAATCCTCATATTTTTATAATTTATTAGATGGATTAAGAAATATTAGTTAATCATATTTTTTTAAATAGCTCAAATTTAAGACTACACAATTAGTTAGATATATGAACTTAAATGTAAAATATTAGAAGATAATTGAGAAGGGTGTCTAAGTACTTGTAAAAAATTTAAAATTTTAGGTATTTGAAGTTAATGGAATTTTATAGTGTAATGTATGATAAATTCATTTAGTAAATAAATTATAAAATAAATTTATTATTGCCTTTAATTTATATAATTTATGTTACATGATTTATATATTTTTGCATCTAAATGAATTTTTTTATACCAATTTGTCGATGCGTCTGTAGTATACATACTGAAATTTTCATCTTTAAGAGTTTATTAATGAATATTAGTCGATTAAGTTGATCGACTAGTTTAAATTTTGGAAATGTACGGACTATAATGTAAAATTTCATAGTAGAACTGCAGATTCTTTTAAAAGTAGGTATTTGAATGTAAAACAGTGTGAAAAGTTTAGTAGAATAATTGTAAAGTGGAAAATAATAGGATTTTAAAAATAAAATATCCACCTAGAGAGAAGTAAGAAGAATAGAGATAATTACTAGAATTAATGAGAGAGCTTCAACTTCTTCAACTTTACTGTTATTTAGTAGATTACTACTACTACTACTACTACTACTAAAAACATAGTTAATTTTTATAAATTTGTTAATTCTTATAAACCTTAGTTGATTTTTTTTTCTACTAGAACTAATAATAATGACCTACATTTCATACCTATTTATTTTATAGGTCTATGAACGTGGCATAATAACATAATATTAGTAAATCAACGAGTCTTATATCTTTTATCTTTATTGTTTTATCTTTTATTTTATTTTATGTTTACTTTTTATCATTTATTTCAAACAAAGAATGAAATTTGGAGTTATGATTTTATTCTTTTATGGTTCTAAACAAATAATAATTATTTTATGGGAATAATTTGAACAACTTCAAAATTTTCGATTAACAACATGAAAATTTAAATGATGTGAATTTAAGAAAATTTGTTAATTTTCTTAATCTTGGTTAATTTTTATAGTAATAATTCAAACAACTTAGTTAAAATTTTATAATCTTGGTTAATTTTTATAAACTTATTTAATTTTTATAAAACTTAGTTAATTTTTTATTATTATTATAATTATTATGAACTTAGTTAATTTTTATCAAACTATAGTTTATTATTATTATTTCTAGTGTTGTTATTATAAACTTCATTAATTTTTATCAAACTATAGTTTTATTATTGTTTTTATTGTCGTTATAAACTTAGTTAATTTTTATCAAACTATAGTTTATTATTATTATTATTATTATTATTATTATTATTATTATAAACTTAGTTAATTTTTATCGAACTATAGTTTATTATTATTAGATCTATAACACATTAGTTTCGAAACTAAATTAAGCTCGTTTAGAGACTAGGTTCTGAGTTCGAAACTTAGTTCAAACTCAGTATTGAAACTGAGTTTGTAAATTCGGTTTTAATAATCTCAGTTCATACTCAGTTTATAAACTCGGTTTAAAACTAAATCAATCATACAAAAGTTGGTGTATGCCAAACTAAAACGAAACTGTGGTACTTGCAGAAATTGAATGTTATATCATTTGAGTATATTAGTGTAATTAAAACAAAAAATGTGCTTCTAATTGATAATTGTTCTTAGAGCGATGTTGGGTTAAAAGTGTTGCAATCCAATGCAATGCTTCAATCCTGGTTGCTTCCCATTCACTAGTTAACTATCTACAGTATAATATCACAAGGACTTAGTACTTGACTAAAATATGCCAAAGGCAACATTAACCAGTAGATTAATACCGTATATGGTTACATTGCCTTTACAATTGGGTTTGATTAGATTAAGCTGGCTTCCTGTTTTTTCAGAACAAGTCCTACCTGATAAATGATGAGGGGTATGATCAGACACTGGAACTGTGAAATTGATGCATAATAACAATGACGTATCATACCTGTTTGTCTAAATGCTAAAATAGCATTGTAATTTTGTTTTAGAATCTTCATATAATCTTCTAAATTCTATATAAACCAATGTTGGCCAGTAAGGCATCATATTTTTTATTAAGTCCATTGAATTGAAAGGATTAAAATGGACATGATGTTGCAAGAACGAAATAGGCAGAACATGCAATGATGAGCCTTCCCCACTTGAACAAATTTTTCTCCTAAGTTCAGGCCAGTCATATGATTGTAAAATACATCTCCTTGAAGCATTCATGTATCTTGGGAGCTGCAAACAATGAAGTTTGTTGAATTAATAATTACACAGAACTTGCAGAGAGATGATAGACATAACATTTACTTGGCATCGTAGATTATGGACTTATAAAACGTCTACAACGGAGACAAAAATTAACAGGCTGTGTAAAGGAGGGTATAACAATGTAACAAGGAACAACAATAACTTAACACAAACCTCTGGTTGGTAAAATATCATAAAACGCATTTCCATCACGAAACCAATTTGGTTATGTATTGGATGACCTATTCATATATAGAAAAAAGACATATCATTCATTTTGTTAATGCGAATAGAATACTAGGTCCAAGTTCATTCAAAATATATCAATTAAATTATATGACAATCAACTGTTGCAAAGTATATTTATAAATACATTTTAAGAAATTTCTTTCAAGGACGATTGCGGAAATGCAGCGAAGGACAGCAAAGGACGGGGAGTTTCGGATAAGAGATGTTGTATAGTTAGGCGGCATGCATGGCTAAAGGTGCGAGAAGTACGAGATTGTCGAAACTGGGTGAATAAGTGTGCATTTGTTTACGTTAGTTTCCGAAGTTGTGCTCTGTCATTAGTAAGGGAAGACTGGCTTGAGATGTGGTGTTGTAAGTGATCCTAGGTATGCGAGCTCTCCAGCATGATTGTTTACTAAAGTACCATTAGCTTGTAGCATGGAGATTGTAACGACGCGATTTTTCGTCGCTCGAAAATCGACATTAATACATCCACTATATCAACTGCCGAGCAATCGAATGCTGGAAAACCGAATTGTTATGGAGAAAAAGAAGAGGTAGAAGAAGATAGAAGAAAAAGAAAGAAGAAACAACAGAAGAACACAGAACAATATCAGAATCTCACATTCGCAGCGGAACAACATATAATAAATAAATGAATAATCTTTAAATCAAAGAACTATATCATTTTATACATTACATCATCATAAGAGTTTACAACAACAATATACAACACTGGACAGTTATATAACTAGTCCTCATACAGAATACACAGCGGAATAATAATATCATATACGGGAATACGTCTCGTCATCCAGCTCGCCAATGAGCTCCACAGCATCTCCTGAATCCAGAATGACCTGATAACCTGACTCTAGACTGCCCGTATGGAAAATGATGGGCACCCAGAGTTTAGGAAGGAAACAATAAACTCCAGGTCAGTCATGGTGACTAGTGTGAGAACTAAAATAGTTTATCTTTAAAACACAACAACAACAAAGCAAGTAGAAAATAGCCGAAATGCTTTTGGAAAATGAAACTACCATAAGACCTCCCGCCACACACACAATGCAAACGCAGAATTAGAGGAGATTTCTTCTTATGATAGTCAAATATGCTTACTATGCAAATCATTGGATTATTATTATTAATGCATAGTGCAGAAAAACATTTCGAAAGTATAATATTAATCTTAGCCAACATACGACCAGTATCGTATGCCTACTATAGCTACCATCTAAACAGTGGTGACCACCATAAGTAAATGGCAGGTTCTACAACTAAAACCGTACAAGGTTCGTATTGGAAAATGGATTTGCCAACAAATAGTCAGGCTAAGGAACTTCCTATGCCACGAAAGAAACGCCTCTGGCTGGACGCTCCGAGAGACAAACTGCTCTCTGCCAACAAGGCCGGGTTACCCCTGTAACTAGGTAACTCACGAATATGCCATCCCCCGGTCCTTTGGGACCTTTATCCGAGCGCTCGGTAACAACATCACACATAATAAATAAAGTGTGTCCACATAAGTAAGTATCTGGGCTCCATACCATGATACCACCCCTTTCCATAAGGAAATGACATACTCTAAAGGGCGCGACCCTCATAACCTTGCCGCAACATTCCTGCTTCGACCATTTCCGGGTTGTGAGGCCCTGACAAAGTCTCGTCCACAAAGCTACGCTTTTTCACAAAGCCACGCTTTGATCACAAATGATCAATAAATGATCATCACACAACAACACTCAGCATGCCACATTACCAAATTGGGAATATATCGCTGATAAATTTCAACTACATAACCTCTGAGCTCGTACGTCTCAGAGAAGGGTGTTAAGCTAAGAGAATAAATTCTCCGCCACCAACAGAAATGTATTTGAAAGAAATCAGCTTTATATCTCAAAATGTAATGTCAAACATGTAACCATACAAGTCTGTTCCGGGTTCGAACAGAACCTAAGGCACTTCCAAAGAAGCCCTTGCAATCTGGGTATTCACAATCCCGATAAAACTTCCCCTCACAAAGGAAATCTCTATACCGTAGCTAACGGTGCAAAGACAATCGATAGGTCATCCTATCGTTTTCACAAATACCCGGTCTTCATCATCGGTCTTCAATACGATCCATATCGTCGTATCACTAATTCGGAATGGGTTATATGACACAAAGGTCTTTTCCCGGCTAACCCGAATAGTGAGCACAAATATTCAAAACATATGAATTTTGGGATTTCAATTAAGTCACGACTTATTGCCCAAATCCTTTCCTTTAAATGGTTTAACAAATTACCATTTTAAATCTTTAAACTAAAAGATTTACTTCACAAAGTTTCATTTACAGATTTTCAAAATCAATTTCCATTTCAATTTGATTAACCCATTAAATCTTTAAATCAAGATTTAATTTACAGCTTTCAAAACTATTCACAATTCAAGTCTTTTATAATATAAAAGATACACCATTTGAAATACTCCTTTATTTCAAAATAAAGTTTAATTATCATTACAAAGGTTAATTCATAGTTTTCCAAACTATTTACAATTTCATTTCAACTTGAGATGTTTTCGATACAAATTGGAAATCTCTTCACTTTATGAAAGCCATTATTATTTGAAAACACATAGTTTTCGTTTTGGGAAAAACTGGTTACATTTATATAGGTTAAAGCCATTCAAGTATAAACTTGAATTTAAATTTAAATTTCCCCAAGACCGTATCTTAATTGGTTAAAAACCATAAAAACACCTTCTATACTTATTAAATCTTTTAAACCAAAATTCCCAATTCATTGAATTCAATTTCAAAATATTGAATTCAAAATTTAAATCAAATGATTTAAATTCCAATTTTATTAAGTTGTTTAAAATAACTTTTATTTCTGAAACTCATTTCAAAAACTTTCAATTCCAATTCCAAAACTATTTTGGATTCAAAAACTCAATTTTCCAAAATTGATAAAAATCCGTGACTTAACCAATTTCCACGTGAAATCCACATTTGTGTGTGTATTGTGTAGTCCACGGTTTAACACAATAGTGCACAATCTTTCAAACATTACAGATCAAATATAATAAGATATTTGATAAGCGGTATAAACCATAACGCTTATCTTTCATTCACAGATCACAGATATATCATATCATAGATAAAAAGATCACAAATCACAATACAAAACATGATATATCACAAAGCATCACACATCAAAGATATCAAATAATTCGACATCCAATATAATCCAAACATCCATAAGTAGGATAAATTTAATTATCTGATTAATTAAAATCAAATAAATTTCCAAACATTTCCAAAAGATTTATTTTCAATCACAAAAAATCAATTACTAAATGGATTTCTAAATATCCGCCGTTCGTAGCTCGGTTGGTTTGGGAGATGGGAGATGGGGACCAATAGGACTGTGTCCGGGCAGGTTCGAATCCTAGCGCCAAACCATCAGTGGGAGTTTCAACGTTACGCATCCGTGTGCGACGAATAAGTAAAAGCGGGGTAGACACACGGTGTGGGGTTTACTTAAGTGAGTATCAATGAATACCATGATCTCAAAAAAAAATTGATTTCTAAATTTATTTCCTTTTCAAAATAAATTCCTTTTTAAGAAAATAAATTCCTTTAATTTCCAAACTATTTTCGAATCCAAATTTTAAATAAATTCTCAACTTATAAATAATATTTTCGAAATCCATTTATTAAGCCATTTTGAAATTTAATTCAATACCGTTCAAAAATAAGACTTTTATCTTTTAAACTCTTTTTAATTTATCCAATTATAAAAAAAAAATCGATAAATATTCAACTTATATTTTCAAAAATTCAATTTTAAATATTTCTGGTATCCATCGATACCAAAAATATCTTTGGCTAATTTATAGCCGTCTACGGATTCCATCACAATATAATCACACGATGATTATAAATAAATCAACACACAACATTGAGATAAATTCAAATGTTTGAGGAATCCAGTTGGATCCCTCCAACCTGTTTCCCTGCATCCACAGATGTTAGCACAATACCAATTTCACTTCAATGTGAAATTATCGCGGTATATGGGATTTATAAATATTATCCGCTATTATGCGGCGCAATAGGGTCTCATCCGCTATACAATGTGGGAAATCAACTCCAATATATACATATTCCAATATATATATATATATATATATATATATATTGCTATATACCTATATAATACCAATTCCACTTCAATGTGAAATTATCGCGGTATATGTTTTTAATAAATAACCTCCGCTTAATATATGGCGTATAGGGTCTATTTAACACAATAGATAACAATTTATCATCCAATTCATCATAATCAACACAATCAATAATTTTAAATCTAACTATTTAAAATTTAAATCGAAACAAAACATTCGATTGAGTGAGAAGTTCTCACCTTGCATTTTATAATGTCGAGCGATTAAATTTAATTTAAATCGAACCGTTCGATTTAATCAAAAAAAAATTCACTTGCTCCAAACATGCCCAGATCTGCGTTGCAGCGTAGAGCGCGTCGCTACGATTCCGGCGTCGTCAGTTTCGTCGAATTCTGATAATATATGACGAAGTTATGGTAATTTAAACTTATACAATTTTAAATTATAATTATTTACACTTTTATTTAATTATTTTCCAAACCCGCATCACAACCGTTCATTTTGCTCATCAGATCAGAGCCATTCCACGCGTTCCCTTCTTCCTCTCCAGGTTACAAATCGCGATCGTGAACCCATACTTTCCGTCCAAACCCTAAATCTCGCGGCCTCTACGAGCACTTCCACTTAGATCAGGATACACCACTTCGAGGCCCACTGCGAGCTCGACCTTCGACTAGAATGCGGTGGAGCTCGGTCCTTCCTGGACCTCGAGATGCGTGCACAAACACGAGACGAACGCGGCCCCGTAGCAGGCGATGGGCTTTGCCCAAAACGATCTCCACCGTTGAAGTTAAAGATCTCTTCGTCCTCTACAATATTGTAGTTGATAACCTTTGCTAAAAGCTGATGGATTTGAAGAAATTAAGGGGAGAAGTGGCGTGCGTTTCTGGCCATTGACAGAAAAGTGGCAGCTACTGTAAATTAGGGTTAGGGTTTTGTAAAATGGAGATAGAGGAGTCCTTTTACCTTTTATAGAAAAACAACGAAAACACTATTCATTTTCAAATTTCCGAACTCCAAATCTCGCGCGGTGACCGGCGTTTCTAGGGTTTAACCCGCGTTCCGAACGCAATGGAATATGTTTCGGGAGCTAATTCGATCATCTGTGCGAATTACGGAAATAAACGATCAAATTTAAATTAAATTGATTAAACTGATTTTTCTAGGCGTTTTGGCTTGCCCCGGACAAACCGTAAATCCAATTGACACAAAATTTGAAATCATACAATAATAACACATTACGGATCCAATGAAACTGGTTTCGTCGAAATCCGAGACTATTTGAAAAATGACTATTTTCACTAGTCGATTAAATATTAAAATATTCAATTTTCACAGATTAACTCTAAATTTGATTTTAAAAGTTCTATAACATCATTATAACTCCAATATGATTTAATATAACTTTATAAATCATTTTTACACACATATAATTCAGATTTCAATTATTTGCAAAATTTCAAGTATTAAATTAATAATTTAATCGCCCAATTAAATCACTATATCGAAATTAAATAAATTCGACTTCCAAATCTTACTTATTAATATTTAAAATTAATTAAATATTCGAATTTCAAATGACGGAAATTCTGGGTCGTTACAGAGATGACCGAAAGTAGCAGACAGGTAAAACATGAGCAACTTCATGGTGAGATAGTGGAGTAATTGAAGCAACGTCGGGGCAGAAAAGATAGCAGTGCTCAGGGGTGTGAGGCAGAGCTGACTGAACTGCGCAAAGTTAAGCACATGGCTGCTGCATTGAGCTAGGTACGAGTACACAATAAGGTCATATGAGAAAGATGTACATAAGGCATGTGTAGTAGGCAGACGATTTTGACATAATTGGCTTGTGCATAGTGGAGGGACTGCAAAAGAAGTGCAACAGTGTGAGACGATGAATGTGATGCATGATTGCTGATGGGTTAACTGAAGCATGATGGCAAGACAGGCTTGGCATGGTGATAGCCTAGTGGCATCAGCATGGCAGGAAAAACTAAACATGCGAACTGTTGTGGCTATGAAAACTATTGTAGCTTGATTTAGTATAAGCTGAACGTATGAACTGTCGTAACATAAACTGCAATTATGAATGCAGGAAGGGTTCACGACTTTAATAAGAAGACTGTTGCATGAATAGCTACAAAATGATAATGAATGAGATGATATGAGTGAATGATTCATGTGTGAATGACAGGTGCATCCCGAGATTGGTGGAAACTGGGTTGTGTTGCTGAGCGACAAGAGGTGCATCTGAAGATGATATAGGAACTGCTTTCTGATGCCTAACAGGACTGCTAGGAATGAAGGAAAAAGCGCATGGCTGTATTCAACAACAAGCTGCTGCTAACACAGGTAAGCTAAACCAAAAGAAAATAGAAGAAGTTGCATGGAAAGACAAAAGAGGGCCGACAGGCATGTAATGCAATAGGAAACACATGTTTGAATAGATTCCACTTATTTCTATTATGCTCAAAATGGCGCAACACCTAATGTGATTTATTTTTTCCCTTTTCCCTTTAAGAAGGGAGAATAGGATAACATCTAGTTTTGCTCTAATTATGGTTACCATGCTTAGTATCTACTCCTGCTCTCAACAAACATATATTTTCACCTATTTTGTAATGTAATTGTGAAAACCATACACTCACATATTGATAATCAAAATTAACCTTATTAACCCCACTCACATACCCAAAATAAGTATCTAGCCATGAAATTGCTAAAAAGTAGCATTCTACTAATAAAGAGAATCAATAGAACAAACTAAGATATATGGCATAAAAGATGTCATGAGCTTGTTAATTAGATGTTGCTAACCAGATTTGTTGTGTTCAAAATGGCTACTATGGGAAAAAGAGCCACTTCTATGAATGCTTCCATGTTCACTTCCATTAGCAACAGGTGTGGAGTTCATGTTCATGGCCATCGCTGATATAGTGTTTGGTGAGTTGAAATGGATACCATCGAGTACAGCATCATTAATTTTTGGAAAAGATGGCATGCTTTGCGAACCAAGATTCAGCTTTCCAAGTGAATGACTGAGCTCACAAGTACCAGATAAGCCATTGTTGTTTCCAATAAGCATAGACGTGGGCTTAGACGAGATATTATGAGGAATGCTGGAAGGATTTCCGAAATTTCTAGGATCTATGGATCCATGGATAGCCCCATTTTGATGATTACTAGAAGTACCTGAAATCATATTTTATAAGAGTGAAAAGCTGAAAATAATTTGAATAAAAGTAATGTTCTATACTTTAGCCTAGCTATTCTTAGTTGAATTAGCAGCGAATCACATTCAGTTTGTAGAACAATCATCTAATGAATTATTTGTTTTCATATTAACCGCACAAATTACCCATTTATGACAAAAGAAAATAGTTGACAATAAGCGTTTATTTCACTAGGCAGTCACTTTGTATTTTTTGGCTTTTTTGACCAAAAATATATGGTGATCGAGAAATAGGAAAACCATATATATCAATATCTAATGACCTTTAGAAAACATATATGGAAATCTACTAATTTTGATGGCCCTTAGCGAACATATATGGAAATCAACTATTTAAGTGAACCCTCAAAGTCCGTTAATTAGTATTTAGAATAGAAAACACAATAAGGTAGATAACATACTAAAGTACTCTAATGGCATTTTTTAAGGATAAATTTCATGCCTGCTTCGGTCCGATTCTTCCAATTCAAGATCCATAGTCACCTTTTGCATATAACTATTCCAATGATTTCAACCAGCAGAAGAAAATTAAAGAAAAATCATAATAAAGGGACTGATTGTGTGAGTTTTCTCTTGTAGACACAATGGGTTCCATGGGTAAAGTTGTTGGCTAAAAGAATAAAAAATTTAAATCCAAAGGGCATATCTTGATATTAAATCTCCAAGGTGCAAAGGCTCAACTTTAATTCTTTTCTTGCAATTTCATACCCATTTAAAGATGAAATAACGGTATTCGTTGCTCAAACATCATCAAACTCTATAATTTTGTATTGTCGGTTTTGCGGAACTTCACATTTCTATGAGATATAAGGAATAATTACATACCAAATTATATAGAAAGAAACATCTTTGATGTGAGTTGAGGGATAGAATTGCGTGTTTAATCTCTCCAATCTCACCAAATATGTGAAGGATGTCATCATTTAATATGGGCATGTCGAGGTTGGATATTAGAACAACATCATTGCTTGTTTTGTTCTCTGGAGTTTCCTGCTAATAGACTGTCCTCAATTGAGAAATTAAAAATGAATATTTCACTTGTATTACATCGGAGTTATTGTATTTGCAGTAAGGTTGTACCTTCAAGATGTAAAACTGCACATCAATTTTTTGCCCTATAACTGTCATGGCATGAAGCATCCTTTCTACATTTTGTGCATCTCTGATATCATAGTATGAAACCATCACAATTCCCAGATGTTTATAGAATGTATGAAATGCATGCATGTCTCCATATTGCTGAAAATTAAGAAAAATAAAAAAATAAAAAATAAATAAAGAATCATATGAAGAGCATGTACATTAAGCTAAAACAAATTATGACTCTGGAAAGGTAAACAATAAAGTTCCCTGACCTTAAAAGGAACCCTCAACTCTGTATCTTCGATATTACTATCAACATTCCTCATTATTAGCATCATGGATGATTGATTCTTCTTATTCAATCTTTCTCACTTCTTATTCAATCTTTCTCTTTTTACCTCTTGGTATCCATAAATATGAGAGAAGAGGTTTAATTCTTAAAGAAATATATGACACGGATTTAGTGAAAGACCATCTCAAAAATTTTGCATTGGAAACAATTTACTTATACACGTATTTAGCAACATGAAAAGAGTTTCAAATTAACAATTATATCATCTATATTTTGTTGTTATGCATAACTAACTTTAAATTGTCAAACATAATAGTTTTTTCCATTTAACTACAACTTATTAAGATGGTTTTAGCAGACATCATGGATTGAATGCAGTTTGACATAGGTATATCATGCTCTTCTTTGTTCCTTGTTCACTCTATGAAACAATGATATGATCTAGTGAACCCGAAGAAGCAATGTATACTTTCAAAGTAAATACATAAGATTATGTAAATTTCATGCATTAAATATCTATGGTTAAATACATAAGATTATACATTGAAATTCAAACCCAAAAATTGTTGCAATATTATAAAATATTATATCCAAAATTTGATAAATATATCAAACTTATGATGCAAAGATTAAGAAAAACATAGCCTACACATTAATAAACATTATGTAAAGTAGTAATCTTTCATTGATGCTTATAATCTCAACATGTAAACTCAAATATAAAGCCATGGGATAGAAATTTGGTAATTTTTGTTAACAGCTTTGAATTTAAAATTTAGGGTCAAACATTGTCTTTGCATCATCACTTTCCCCATCGTTATTTTTTCTCCACCAAATCCTACTTTAGTATTCTTTCTTCCTACCAAACTTCTATTCTGCAAATTGAAGATAAAATAGAAGCTTGGATGAATTGTATAATGAGAGTAATGAGGGTGAAAAAAGGGTTTGGACTATAACAAAACATATTTCATTTTCATACAGCTTTTGCTATCTATTTGCTTTCTCTTTGTTGAAAAAATGAGATGTTGCAGTAGTATTAGTTTACTATAAAGAAGCAAACATCAGATAAAACTACTACTTGCAATCCCATTTACTCAAACAGTTCATATGCACAAAAAATGCAAACTAAGATAAAATATTGCTTATTCAGATAGCAACTTTAATCAAAGTATACCTATTTTATTACCACGAACTCAACGATGTAATATAGAGACGGTAACAAATACATGCATAATGCTAACCATAACAAATGAAAATGCCAGACATGTAATAATGAAAGAACTTAGTATATTTTGAAATAAATTGCACAAGACATAAACTTGTTGGTATCATAACCATAAATTCTACTTGTACTCTAAGATGATGATTTAGGGTTTGTAACTAAGAAGGAGATGACATTAGTCGACATTGGTGAGTCACTCTATTGTGGTTAGGTAGATTAAAAATGATCGATTACGGTGAAGTTTTTGGGTGCCTTAGTAGATCAACGATTTAGGGTTTTTGGTGTATTAGTGGTTGATGACGATTTGGTGGCGACGACGTGCATTTTTGGAGGTGGATTAAGGAGATGGCGATTTAGGTTTTCTAAGAGCATTGGTAAATGGAGGTAAAAGAAATGAAAATGGACTTGTAAGTCCAAAAATTTTGATTAAAATTTTACGCGGAGTAAGCAAAATTTTACGCTAGTATTTGCTGTAGGGCCTTTGTTTGCACATACAAACGCTACCAATATTTGCAAATAAAAGTAGTTTTTCTTGTAGTGAAATTATTATTGTCAAACAAATTTCTGATCTTCTACTCATAATATTGACAGAAGAGTTCCTGGTCCTCTCTTTTATGATGTTTCCAAATGGTTTTTTGGATTTCTACTTAGAAAATTATAATTCTTAAATGACTTTCTAGTTTTCTATTCATGAAATTATTATTTTCAGACATTTTTCTAATATTGATTCTATGGTATTCTATCCAAGTAAACCTGCTGCCAAATAGATTTTTGGCCTTTTAAAAAATTTATGATATTTTAAAAATAATCACGGTTTATGTAGAAGACATGGAGGATTATCCATTCAAAAGAATTTATATCAATTCACAGCTTAATCAAATCCAATAGGGATTTCCCAAAATTAAAATTGAATTTAAAGTTTATAGTGAAAATAATCACTTGTTTTATATTATGCAAAAAAACAGAGCTAGAAAGAGACCTATGTAAGGAATTAACGATGCAAAAGAATTTTTGGTTTTACACTAAAGTGCAAAAATCCTCTTCTATACAAGGAGGAGCAAATGTTATTCACATAGTTTCGAAAGGGTATGAGCAAGGGCGTTTATGTCAAAAGTAAGGAATAATGATGTGATTAATAGTGCCGAAGGCTTGCTAATCTTGAAAATATATGACTCCGAAGCTCAAAGTCATGTTGAAGTAAAGACCTTATGTCAAAGCCAAAAGCTTCATGCTGAAACTGAGGAATTTATGTCAAGAAACTTGAAGCAACGAAGAGATGTAAGGACATTCAAAAGTGCTACATCATATCAATACTGAATAGCAGCATGCCGTAGATCATTGATATAACAATGAGCATCATACATTAATTGATGTCGCATGTCAACAAGATAGTGACGACGTTGGGGAACTGTATATTGCAAGCCAATCACCAAAGCATGGAATTCTTTACCAAAGTAAGGGTCGATGTTGAATAAATGAATGCCGAATATCGCCTCTAATCAATATCGCTTTTAGCCAATATCGCACCTCTTTCATATCTCCAATCCAGTAAAACTATGTTTTATTGATACCGCACCTCATCGATCATGGAAACATACTAGGTAGTATAAAGGGATTATGCACCATTAACGTCGCATATCACCTCAAGTGATGTCATATGCTTTAATGATTTATATTAGATTCCTGGTAATGTCGCATTACTCCAATGTTGCCTCTTATTGATGTCGGATCTCATCAATACTGTTTCAATATTGATACAGCCTCTTATCAATACCACTTCCTCCTGAGATTGCTCCACTTTGATGCCGCTCATCACCAATATCTTCCTTGATAATGGCACCTTTGAATAAGGTTGCATGTCAGATAATGCCGTCTACTATCAATGTCGCATATCATCAATGCTATCTATTTTCAATGCCACCTGTTATCAATATCACCTATTACCAATGCTGCATATTATCAATGCCACGTATTATTAATGCTGCTTATTATTAATGCCACATGTTATCAATGTCGCTTATTATCAATGCCGCATGTTATAAATGCTGCCTATCATCAATTCCACTTGTTATCATCGCCACTTATTATCAATGCCTCGCCTTGATGATGTCATGGTGCATCAATACATTAGAGAATGCAGCAAGTCATAAAACCAAAGCAATATCCTTAGAGATATCGAGATGAACCTCAATGTTGCATAACATCCATGCCCCCATCTTACCACCCTATAAATACCGACCTAGGTGCATGGAGGAGGGAGCGATCATTTCTTTTCTCTACTCTCAAAATTGAATTTCTACAACCCTAAATTGAATTGGGGAAAATCTTGATTTGATTGTAATCGTGCCTAATTTATATGGACAAGTACTTGGATATGCTTATTACTTTGATTATGCACTTTGAAGATTATGGGACATGGATACGCATATAATAAAGCTCATTGGGACCAAAGCTTGCCATGATTTTATAGAATCACATGAGTTTCAGTCTAAAATAGTGTTTACATGCATAGCCTCTATCTTGCCTATTACATATGGACATTAGACTACGAACCATGAGAATATCTTATCCAGTTCATTAACATGCTTAATGAGCTATTGCATATATTTGTAGCCTATTCTTTCTCTCCTTTGATTATGTGACATGGGTTTACGAATATCCTAGTCCAAAATACCATACGGGCTTTCGAATATTTTATTCCAAGAGACCATATGGGAATTGAGTATCCTTTTCCAAAACTCATGGACATGATAGAACCATTTCTTAGTGTTATTATCTTGTACATAGCCTTGAATACTAAGCCTATTCTTGGTCCTTTAGAATCATTTAGTCAACACCAACTAAGCAGTGCTTAGTCGTATCATCATATGTGTTAAAAATCAAGATTTGGCTAATCATACTAGGAATCATGGGTATTATACCAATTTTTGATCTAATAAGGTGTACTAGTCAATAACTCCTTCATCTTAACAAAAGCATTTTCATAATTCGAGTTCCACGAGAAGACTAGATTTTTCTTGATAGGGTGTGTTAGCGTAGAAGAAATTTTAGCAAATTCCTTAATGAACTTTCTATAATAGCCATTCAAACAAAAAAACCTCCTCACCTCTGTAACGTTCTTTTGTATGTGCCAATCCTGTTTTGTAGCAACTTTACTAGGACCAACTGATAGTCTATGTTCTGAGACAACATGTCCTAGAACGCGAACCTCCTTGCATCAAATGTGACATTTGGAAAATTTCTCTTTTAGCCTATGCCTAAGGAGAGTATTAAGCACTTCTCCTAAATGCAACTTACGCACTTCCTCACTCTTTGAGTAAAAAAGTAGGCCATTAACACCACGAACTTATTCAGTAACCCTCTAAGACTCAACTCATGAGGTCAACAAAACATGCTAGTGCATTGGTCAGTCCATATGGCATGATGATGTGCACGTAAATGTGCATATATATATATATCCATATTTTATCTCTTTTTATTTAAATAAATATCATATTTGGGCATTTTAACATATTTAAAACCAAAATTCAATTGTTTTCAAAACATCACATATTCGTCTTCACTCAGGGGCAAAATAGTCATTTTTGTGCATGTGTCAATTTGAGAATTTTTACTTGGACATTTTTTATGATTTTTATAGGAAATTTGATGCATATGGAAGAGAGATTCATGAAGATATATGCATGCACAAATAAATACAAAGGAATGAAGAGGAAATAATTCAAGTCCAAGATCATCTTCACTCAGGGGCAAAATAGTCATTTTTGTGCATGTGTCAATTTGAGAATTTTTACTTGGACATTTTTTATGATTTTTATAGGAAATTTGATGCATATGGAAGAGGGATTCATGAAGATATATGCATGCACAAATAAATACAAAGGAATGAAGAGGAAATAATTCAAGTCCAAGATCATGGAGGACCCCACCCACTTGCCTAAATCAACAATTAGAAGCTAATGGACAACTAAGTGGAGGTTAAAGCTTCATGCACTTTTAATGAGGGATTAATTAGTGGCTAATGGTTACTTGGTGGCCACACTTCCTAAAGGGCATTTTAGGAAGCACCCTAAAAATGGAATTAGGGTTTTATGCATGTATAAATAGCCCTCTTATGTACATGTAAATATCTTCTACTCTCTCATATATTTACTTAGGAAATTAGCAAGTTGTAAACAAAAAACAAAGTGAAATAAAAATGGCCTCCAGCCTCTTTTTCCACTCTTTTCTACATGCTTTTCTTTGTTTTATTATTAATGTTTATTTCTATGCTCTCTTTCTTTTTATGTTCATAGCTTAGATTTACATTTATGCACTAGTCTAATTAATTTCCTTCTAGTAGTTAATCTTCTTTTTCTTTGTTTATTCTCCATTTTCTTTCATTTTAAATGTTGAAACTTACATGTGTTGATTTGATAACACAAATGAGTAGCTAAACCGCTTCAATTTAGGGGTAATGAAGCTCTCAAATATTATGTAATTTCAACATTTTTATGATTTATGATCTCTTTAGCTTGTGCTTCATGAAAGTGAATTTTGATGTAAGTTTATACAAGTGGGTTTGATAGCTTATATTGCTTATGAAAATTAGCTATTCTTATTCAACATAAACACAATTTACATCATTATTTGCTAATTAATTTTTGATTTTGAAATGGAAGTAAAAATGAAATTTGATGATCTACATTACTAGTTACAATAGTAAATAGATCGTACTTAAAATAACTTTTGCTTTGGCTTCATTTTCATGAGAATTGATAAGTGGTTTATTTGTTGTATTATAGTTTGATGGTTTGAGTTACGTTAATTAATAACATAAACAAACCATACTTATGATAATTACAACAATTATTTCCCTTAATATCAGAGCTAGAGATCACAAATTATTTGTTTGTTGATTTACAAAAGTAGGAGAGTGGATTTGCCTCTAAATTGTTCTCTAGTCTAATAGTTTTTAAATCACATTTTAATTCTAGCTTTAGCTTCTTTTTTGTAGTTAACAATTTCACCTCACTTTGGTCTAATTTGATTGAATTAAAAAATTTAAAGTCTTAAAAATTCCTTGCGGATTGACTCGTACTCGCCACGTACTAACTTTTGTACGCCGTGCGCATGCGGTATAAATTTAATTCAAAATTTATCGGCGGTTTTCTAATTCGATAGAAAACTAGTCGTTAAACAAGTTTTTGGCGCCGTTGCTGGGAAATTGCTTAGATTTTATTTTCTATTCTTCGGATTATTTTTGTTGTTTGATTTTTGTGTGTTTGGATATAAAAAATTGTGTGTTTGTTGTTTGATTTTTGTTTGCATTTTTCATTATGTGTTTGTTGCTTTTCATTTTGCATTTGCATATCTATTTAAAAAAACATACTAAAAAAAACCAAAATCCATTACATTTTCTCTCATTTCTCTGTTTTTATTCTTTTAGTGTGTTAGTGTGTTCTGTCATCTATTTTTATTATCTTGTTTTGTTCATATCTCCGTTGCATATATTTTGTCTTCATTTTGTTTTCTGTTGCCTGTTTAAAGTTCTGCATATGCTATTCATTGTTGCTATATTTTATTTTGTTCTCAGAATGCATTAGAAAGTTTTTTAAAACCTTTGGTTTCATTACTTATTGCTTTCTATTCTCTGTTTTGCTTGTTACAATTGCACATATCTGTGCATTTCTTTCTCAAAGTACATATCTCACATTCATTCTTCCACATTCATTTACCAAATCACGGCAACCAAAGAACAATCAATCAAACTCCACACTTCACCTCCTCCAATCCATCAATCACTGCAAACCTCTGCTGCATCCCCTACCTGCACTTCTTTATCCAATCTCTGTTCACCTCCTCACCCATAGAACACCTAAAACTGCCCATCACTGCTCAATTAATCACCTCTGCCCACCTTCACCCTGCATTACAATCATTTCAACACCTCCTTATCAACAACAAACTACCACTGACCATTACATAGCCACTGTCACATCATCTTCAATACTTCATCCACATTTTCAATAACGACAGCAAGCATTACCAGCCTTTTCCATGCCATCTTCTGCCTATTCACACTTCTTCATTCATACAAACTGCCGCACTTGATATCACTGCTGTTACACACCCCTAAAACCTTCTCTAACCACTCTCTTCCATTTCCATTCACAACTAACTTCAAGCATACCCACACAACCACTTCAGTGTCATTGCCACTTCTGAAAAACACCAACCATCATCATATCACTCAAAATTCTGCACTGCTTCACTGCCTAACAAACATACCAACAACAGACCTGCCACATCCACCCCTCACCGAAACATAACCATACTACCATTCTTCCATTCTACTTCACCTCTAAACTGCCCATATTTGCTACCACCCATTTGCTACAAAACATTCACATACAATTCATTACAACCACACTAGTCACCTTCCAGCAAATCAACCATTGTCAACCTCCAGCCATCAACATCCTCCCCCACCCCACTGCCTAACATTTTCTACTTCAACCATATTCACAAAAAATCATATTCACAACCACATACCAATCACTACCCTTCATAGCCACCATTGCCCACCACAAACCAACAGCCCTGACCAACATTACATTTATTGCTTACCCCGAGAACTGCCAATACAATTCCTCACTGCTAGCACCTAACACACATTGCCTTCCAACTTTAACCACCTGAAACTCCGCCAATCCACGCTTCTAGGCGTCGTGCAACAGCCACCAGAACATTCGACTGCACCGCCTCAAATCGCGACACAATTCCAACCTACCATCAACGTCGAACTCACCTAAATCGACAATCGAAATCAAATCTCCTCTGCAATTCGAATCTCATCGTAATTTGAACAAGAATTTTTTTTTTTTTATTTTGGGGATTTGTTTTTCTTGGCTTGGATTTGGTAAGTGAAAAATTGTACTGACGGTTGCTTAATCAAGTGAGAAAGAGAAGTTTGCTTAACCAAGTGTTTTTGTGGGCTTTGCTGTTATTTGGGCTGGGTTTTAAGCATTTTTTTACTTGTTCCTTTTAATTTGTTTATAATCTTAATTTGATTTGTTTTAAATCCTTTAGATTTCCGTTATAAAAAAACTAAAAAAACAACATTCTCTTTTAATTACTTTGTTTTAGTTTATTTTGTTTACTTTGTAAAATTAAAAAAAGGGAGTTTTCTTTTGTTGTAGTTTTGTTTTCTTTAGTTTGTTTTAGTTTTGTTTATTTTGTTTTATCAATTAAAAAAATTCTTTTAAATTGTTTTTAGTTCCATCATAACTTAAAAAAAAACAAGTTTCGTTTGTTTGATTTTCAATTTGTTTTGTTTGTTTTATTTTCGCTTGTTTATCTTGTTCTGATTTGATTTCTATTTCATTTAAAGAAAAATTCAAAAAAAAAATTGTATATATATCTTGTTTTTATTTTTAGGTTGCAGAAAATAAAAGGAAGAATTGCATGCTAAAACTACTTCGCTTGCTTTCTTTAGAAAAAAATCGCCGCTTAAAAATAAAATTGCAAATAATCTGCACGCTCTAGTATCGTGCCCCTATCTCTTGTTTTTATTTGAATTGCATTGTTGGTTGCTTGCATTTGCATTTATATATATATATATATATTTCAAAATCCAAAAACAAAAAAAAACTTCATTTTAGTTGCATTGTAAATTCACGTTTAATTTCTGCTTTGCATTTATCCCATCTTATTTTCTTTTCTAAGGGCAACACTCCAATTCACATAAGGTGAGGGATTTCATCACCCTTTCCTTAGCCCATAAACGCATTTTATCGTAGAATTTGACTAATAATAAATGTTAGACATTCGACTTAAGGGTGTCGTGAGCTCATCTAGGGCTTAATTGTATCTTCACAATTGTTTTCTTTGAACATTTTTATTTCTTGGTGTCTAGGCTACGACGGAGTAATAACCATTTATAAATATTACAGTGATTCATAAATACTATAGTGGTTGTTCCTTTGAAGGTACTTAAACCTTCGGCTGCATTGCTACGGTGATTCGTGGTGCACCGATAGCCCCTGCCCGTTACCTGGCTGAGAAATATTTTTGTTGATTTAAGACAAAGTGTGATTATACAATTTTGGGTTAGGAGCTACTAAGGACAGAAAATTGTAATTAAGTCCTTTGCATTCATTTAGTTGCATTAGGTCATGCATATTTAAAATAAAATCAAAAATCCAAAAAAATTGTAAATTTTACTTAACTTAGTTTTTAATCCAAAAAAAAAAAGAAAAATCCTTCTTTCCTTTCCTTTGAAAATTTTCAATCAAAAACAAAATTCCAAAAAAAATATAAAATCTTTTCAAAACGAAAAAAAATTCAAAATTCAAAAACAAAAAAAAATTGAAAATTCAAATTTCCATTTTCTAAAAAAAAATTTGAAAAAATCCTTTTGGTAAATATTTGAAAATTCAAAAACAAAATTACAAAAACAAAAAACATATAAAAAAAATTTGAAAAACCAAAAACAAAACAAAAATCAAACTTCTCTTTTGAAAATAAATTTCACTTGGTAAATAGTTTTCTTCCTTTTTTAAAAAAAAACAAAAACAATTTCTCACTTCATTTTTCAAATCTTCTTTCATTCTCTAAACTCGATTCTAACTTCTTTCTCTTCTCGACTTTCACTTGTGCATGAGTACTTGGACTCGTGACACAACAACAAATCGTTGGACTCGTGACTCGACAACTAATCGTTTAACTCGAACAGACGATACTCCCAAAATGGCGAACGATAATGCCCCTCGAACTCTCATGGATAGAATCTTTCCCGATGGAATTTCTATTCCATCTTGCATCACGTTACCTGCCCCAACGGGTAACCATTTCGAAATTCACTTGAACCATATTGCCACGCTTCCAAAATTTGGCAATTTCGAGCACGATGACCTATACATTTTCTTGACTAAATTCGAACAAGTTTGCCAACCAATAAACTCCAACAACTTTCCCAGAATCAAACTCCGATTAATCCCATTCGCTCTTACGGATTACTCTGAAAATGGTTGTACAGCTTACCATCAAACTCGATTAAAACTTGGGAAGAATTTGTAAAAAAGCTTTCTTAAAAAAGTTCCACCCCTTGGAAAAAACAAGTAGAATCCGAAACAAAATTGTAAATTTTCATCAATTCAAGGGAGAACCATTCAGAAAATATTTTGAAAGATTCAAAGAGCTTTTGATAAAATGTCCACACCATAACTTCGAAAAATGGACGATTTGCCAAATCTTATACGATGGACTCAAAAACAACTCACGAACCATGCTCGAATCAATGTGCCAAGGCAGCTTTCTTGCCCAACATCACGACGATGCTTAGCAATTTCATTAAAACCTTGCCGAAAAATCATCCCAATGGGAACGTTCGAACGAAAAATCAATTTACTCACGATCGAGTGCACACTCGATAGGATCTTCTTTTGCTTTGGAAGCTAAGATCGACGCAATGATTAAAAAATTCGATAACGTTTTTTCATCGAATCAAATGAACCAAGCTTCCCAACCAATGTGTTATAAATGCAACGATCCTAATCATATAGCCGATCAGTGTCCCAATTCTGTTGAACAAATCAATGCTTTCAATAAAGCCAAAAATGATCCATTTTCTCCAACGTACAATCCTGGTTGGAGAAATCATCCAAATTTTGCGTGGAACCAAAACAATCCCAACATGGATATGATTCATCCCAATTTTCAAGCATTCCCGAATAATTCTTCGAATCCTCCCTTTGAGCCCAACAATTTTCAACCAAACTTTGCGGGTCCGTCCCATAATCAACCGCAACAATCAAATTTTCAACCAAATTCTACTCATCCTTCCCAAGATGATAAACGTTTAAGTTCACTTGAGAAAACTCTTGAAACATTGGCTAAAGCAACCACTCAAAGCCTTCAATCAAACAGCAATTTATAAAATTTATTGACCTCATATATGCAAAACACAAACCAATCGATTGCAAAACTTGAAATGCAAATGAGTCAATTAGCCACGTCTGTAAGTGAACGCGAACGAGGAACATTCCCAAGCCAACCCCTTCCAAATCCTAGAAATCAAAACGCAAATTCAAATCAAGCCCATGTTGTTCAATATAGCAACATCACACAATTGAATGCTATCACAACTTTATGTTCTGGTAAACAAATCGATAATCAAGTCGTTAAACCAAACGATTTACCGGAAACCTCTCTCGACACTTCTAAAACAACGAACGAATCTGAACAGAACGTGGAGCCAATCATCGAATCGAATGCCAATCAAAATTCTTCTTACACTCGAGTAGACCCGTCTACCGAGTATCGTGTTCCATTTCCACATCGTCTTCGACCAAAGAAACACTCGGACCAAATGAAAAAGATGTTGGAAATTTTTAAACAATTGAAATTTAACATCCTGCTTCTTGACATCGTTCAGCAAGTCCCCACGTACGCGAAATTTTTTAAGTACTTTTGCACCCAAAAGCGACACACTCAAGTGCCCAAAAAAGTCTTCTTAGCCGCCAGTTTGAGTGAAGTCTTGTCCCAATCCATGCCCGTGAAATACAAAGATCCTGGCTGCCCTACGATTTCGTGTACAATTGGAGACAAGACGATTAACAAATGTTTGATAGACTTAGGCGCGAGTGTCAACTTGATTCCATACTCCGTGTATGAAAAATTAGGCTTAGGTGAGCTCAAACCCACAAAAGTTACGCTTCAATTTGCCGATCGCTCGATTAAGAAGCCTGTGGGAGAAATCGAGGACGTTCTCATTCGAGTAGGGCAATTCATATTCCCCGTTGACTTTATCGTTCTCGAAACACAACCAGTGACGAATCCCTCGAGTCAAATCCCATTGATTTTAGGTCGACCATTCTTAGCCACCTCAAATGCCTTAATCAATTGTCGTAATAGATCAATGGAAATCTCTTTTGGAAACATGACTTTGGATCTCAACATTTTCAATCTTGAAAGCCAATCGAACGAACCTCGTGACCAAATGTTTGGAAGCCATTCATGAAAACTTCGAAAACGAGACACTTGGCCTTAATGACGAACGCAAAGCCAAGTACGAAAAATTGTTTCACGCAATCCCTAATGAGATTGAATATGCTCTTCCCTTTGAATCGCTTCAAGTAGAGACCGAATCTCAACCTAATTCATTGATCGAGCAACTCCCGAAGTTGGACTTCAAACCACTTCCCGATCACCTTAAGTATGCATACTTAGGTGAAAACGAAACTTGTCCTTTCATCATTTCTAACGATCTTTCTCTTGACCAAGAAGCTTCTCTTCTCTCTATTCTTTTGAAAAATAGAGAAGCAATTGGGTGGTCCATCTCCGATATAAACGGGATTAGTCCCGCTCTTGTTCAACATCTCATCCATTTAATCGACGATGCCAAGCCTGTTCGTGACGCGCAACGAAGGCTTAATCCAAAAATGAAAGATGCGGTGCGTGATGAAATTCTTAAACTTCTCGACAACAGAATCATTTACCCAATCTCTGATAGTTCATGGGTTAGCCCAATTTTCGTTGTACCGAAAAAGTCTGGGCTAACGGTTATCAAGAACGATTCAAATGAACTTATTCCAACTCGTACTCAAACGGGTTGGCGTGTTTGCATTGACTATCGAAAACTAAATGTCGCAACATGTAAAGATCACTTCCCTTTTCCTTTCATTGACCAAATGCTTGAACGTTTAGCCGGCCACGAATTCTACTGCTTCCCTGATGGTTATTCCGGCTATAACCAAATTCCAATCGCTCCCGAAGATCAAGAGAAAATGACTTTCACATGTCCATTCGGTACATTTTCTTATCGACGTATGCCATTCAGACTTTGTAACACTCCTGCTACTTTCCAACGATGCATGGTTGGAATCTTTTTCGACATGATTGAACGCTTTTTAGAATTTTTTATGGACGCTTTCTCAATCTTTGGCGATTCTTTTTCCCAATGTTTTATATCATCTCGAATTGGTTCTAAATCGATGTAAAGAAAAACATTTGGCTTTGAATTAGGAAAAATGCCACTTTATGGTCAAAAAAGGCATAATCCTTGGACATATCATCTCAAATAAAGGCATTGAGGTAGATAAAGCAAAAATCGACGTAATTGCAAACCTACCCATTCCCAAATCTGTTAAGGACATTCGATCATTTCTAGGACACGCTAGCTTTTACCGACGCTTTGTGAAAGACTTTAGCAAAATCGCTCGTCCTTTGGCGACTCTCCTTGAAAAAGATGTTTTGTTCGATTTCAAATCTGAGTGTATCTCTTCTTTTGAACGTCTTAAGAACGAACTCATTTCTGATCCAATCATTTGCGCACCCAATTGGGATCTTCCTTTCGAAATAATGTTTGATGCTTCGAACTTTACGGTTGGTGTTGTCTTAGGACAACGCATCAACAAAATCCTTCATGTAATTTACAACGCGAGTATGACTTTGAACGACGCTCAACTCAACTACACAACAACCGAAAAAGAGCTTCTAGTTGTCGTTTTTGCACTCGAAAAGTTTCGACCTTACTTGATAGGTTCACACATTACTATGTACACGGACCATTATGCGCTTCGATATCTCTTCGCTAAAAAGGATGCTAAATCCCGTTTGATTCGTTGGATCCTTTTACTTCAAGAATTTGACCCTACAATTAAAGAAAAAAAAGGATCTGATAACGTCATAGCCGATCACTTGTCTCGTCTTCCGAACGCACCATCTTCTTTGCCAATCAATGAAAACTTCCCCGATGAACAACTTCTTTCAATTTCTTTCGAACCATGGTACGCTGATATAGTGAACTACTTAGTCACTAAAGAAACTCCCTCATCTTGGTCCAAACAGAACAAATGCAAATTCATGTCCCAAGTGAAATATTTCTATTGGGACGATCCATACTTGTTATTGTCCCGACCAAATCATCCGACGTTGCATTCCGGATAATGAGATCAGGAGTGTTCTTTCGTTTTGCCACGATCAAGCGTGCAGTGGACATTTCGGTCCTCGAAAAACTCTGGAAAAAGTGCTTCAGTGTGGTTTCTATTGGCCTTCTCTTTTCAAAGACTCGTTTGAATTTTTTAAAACTTGCGATCGATGTCAAATGCTTGGATGAATTTCTCGATGAAATATGATGCCTCTAAACCCCATTCTTACGATCGAAATCTTTGATGTTTGGGGTATCGACTTTATGGGACCTTTTCCCAATTCTTTTGGAAACTTGTATATCCTTCTCGCTGTCGATTACGTCTCAAAATGGGTCGAAGCCGTTCCTTGCAAAACCAACGACCATAGAATTGTTGTGAAATTTCTCAAAGAAAACATCTTTTCGAGGTTCGGCACACCTCGCACAATAATCAGTGATAACGGAACTCATTTTTGCAACTGTTCTTTTGAAACTTTAATGAAAAAAATACTCGATAACCCACAAGTTATCCACTCCATATCATCCTCAGACTTATGGCCAAGTTGAAGTTTCAAATCGACAAATAAAACAAATCTTGGAGAAAACTGTCAATAAAAATCGAAAAGATTGGTCTCAGAAATTGACTGACGTGCTTTGGGCTTACCGTACTGCTTTTAAAACTAACCTTGGGATGTCCCCATTTCGTTTAGTTTACGGTAAAGCTTGCCATTTACCCGTTGAAATTGAACACAAAGCGTTGTAGGCAATAAAGAACATAAACTTTGACCTTGATAAAGCTGGCGAAAACCGAAAACTACAACTCAACGAACTAGAAGAACTTAGGAACAACGTGTATGAAAACAAGAAAATTTACATAGAAAGAACCAAAGTTTTTCATGACAAGTCAATCCTAAGGAAAACGTTTTCGCCTAACCAAAAAGTTCTTTTATATGACTCAAGACTTCATTTATTCCCTGGGAAACTTAAATCAAGATGGACCAGACCATTTGTGGTACGAACTATTTTTCCACATGGTGCCGTAGAAATAGAAAACCCCAAGGATGGATCGATTTTCAAAGTCAATGGTCATCGTTTAAAACCTTTCTTGGAGTTGCCCGGTAACCAAGAGGAGGAGCTCATGATTCTTCATGATCCAAGCTATGTCTAGTAAGAATGTTAACCCTCTTTTGTAAATATGTACATCTTTTTCCCCGTTACACTCATTATATCATGCATTGACTATGGGGACACGGTCAAAATTAAGCGTGGGGGGAGTCTCATTTTCATTTTTTAAGTTTTATGGCATTTTTTAATTTTTATTTTCCTTTATCTAAAAAAAATCAAAAATTCTAAATCCCAAAAACATTTACTTTTTAGCATTTTGATTTATTTTTGAAGAATCACTATAGGATAAGTATAAGTTTTGGGTAATAAATTGAAATTTTTGAAAATTTATTTGCTTTAACAAAAATAAAAATGAAATTTGATTACAAATAACAATGGTTTAACTAGTATATAGGAAGATTCATATGTGTTAATTATGAAGTATATTCTAATTGAAAATCTTTGTTTAAAAAAGTGGTAAATTTAAAGTAAAAGATATAACATTTTTATCTTCTAAGTTAAATGGTGCTAAGATGATTTTGCAAAACTCTCACTTTCTATAAAAAAACATTTGTATATATGTATATATATTTTTAACACCTAGAGTCATGTGTTCACACTCGTGTGTTCACTCGCCATGCTTTGTACCCTTCTCATGTAAGCCCGGAAGGCAGTGCACGATCGGTATATCTGGCCTCAGTTTATATGAGTTAAGTGTATGTATATAAAAATTCTTTTTAATAACGCCTACAGTCGATAAGTGTTCACACTTGTGTGTTCACTCGCCACACTCTGTATTCCCCTCACATCAGTCCGCAAGGCAGTGCATGGGTAATATATTTGGCCTCAGTTTACCTCAATTAGGCATATGTAAATATTGTTAATATCAATAAAATTTTCAAATAAGAGAGAGTAAGCAATTGAAATCCAAGCACTATTTTAACTTGTTTGATTTGACTTGTTATTGAAAAGAAATGAAAATACCACTTTGATAAACTTTGATAATCGATAAGAATCTCATAGTTACACTGTATTATCGACCGAAACAACGAGTTAAACTATAGCCCATTTGTGACGATAACTTCGTTTTTATTGGAAATTCTGACAAGTAAAAGGACTTAAATTTCTTGATAATGACCAAAACTTATATTTAACTTATTTGTGTCGATTTGAAAGTGAATCCTTCATTTGTATATATTTTTAAAAAATGTGCATTCATCCCATTGTAAATAAATTTTGCATTTTGTAAATATTTTCACTTTGCATTTGGATTTTGTGGGTAGTATCCGCTGAAAACCCTCACGAGACAACACTCGTCCTACTGGGGACACCCAGAGGTATAACGGCTTGTTGCATACGCTCAATGCAATCGTGATCCCTACGAAAACGGATTTATCTTAGTTTTCCTTTATCCAAGGACGAATAAAAAGATAAGTGTGGGGGTATTTGATGTGCACGTAAATGTGCATATATATACATCCATATTTTCTCTTTTTATTTAAATAAATATCATATTTGGGCATTTTAACATGTTTAAAACCAAAATTCAATTGTTATCAAAACATCATATATTCATCTTCACCCCGGGGCAAAATGGTCATTTTTGTACATGTGTCAATTTGAGAATTTTTACTTGGACATTTTTATGATTTTTATAGGAAATTTTGATGCATATGGAAGAGGGATTCATGAAGATATATGCATGCACAAATGAATACAAAGGAATGAAGAGGAAATAATTCAAGTCCAAGATCATGGAGGACCCCACCCACTTGCCTAAATCTACAATTAGAAGCTAATGGACAACTAAGTGGAGGTTAAAGCTTCATGCACTTTTAATGAGGGATTAATTAGTGGCTAATGGTTACTTGGTGGCCACACTTCCTAAAGGGCATTTTAGGAAGCACCCTAAAAATGAAATTAGGGTTTTATGCATGTATAAATAGCCCTCTTATGTACATGTAAATATCTTCTACTCTCTTATATATTTGCTTAGGAAATTAGCAAGTTGTAAATAAAAATCAAAGTGAAATAAAAATGGCTTCCAAGCCTCTTTCTCCTCTCTTCTCTACATGCTTTTCTTTGTTTTATTGTTAATGTTTATTTCTATTCTCTCTTTCTTTTTATGTTCATAGCTTAGATTTACATTTATGCACTAGTCTAATTAATTTCCTTCTAGTAGTTAATCTTCTTTTTCTTTGTTTATTCTCCACTTTCTTTCATTTTCAATGTTGAAACTTACATGTGTTGATTTGATAACACAAATGAGTAGCTAAACCGCTTTAATTTAGGGGTAATGAAGCTCTCAAATATTATGTAATTTCAACATTTTTATGATTTATGATCTCTTTAGCTTGTGCTTCATGAAAGTAAATTTTGATGTAAGGTTATACAAGTGGGTTTGATAGCTTATATTGCTTATGCAAATGAGCTATTCTTATTCAACATAAATACAATTTACATCATCATTTGCTAATTAATTTTTGATTTTGAAATGGAAGTAAAAATGAAATTTGATGATCTACATTACTAGTTACAATAGTAAATAGATCATACTTAAAATAGCTTTTTCTTTGGCTTCATTTTAATGAGAATTGATAAGTGGTTTATTTGTTGTATTATAGTTTGATGGTTTTAGTTATGTTAATTAATCACATAAACAAACCATACTTATGATAAATATAACAATTATTTTCCTTAATATCAAAGCTAGAGATCACAAATTATTTGTTTGTTGATTTACAAAAGTATGAGAGTGGATTTGCCTTTAAATTTTTCTCTAGTCTAATAGTTTTCAAATCACATTTTAATTCTAGCTTTAGCTTCTTTTTTGTAGTTAACAATTTCACCTCACTTTGGTCTAATTTGATTGAATTAAAAATTTTAAAATCTTAAAAATTCCCTGCGGATCGACTCGTACTCACCACGTAATAACTTTTATACGTCGTGCGCTTGCGGTATAAATTTAATTCAAAATTTATCGATGGTTTTCTAATCCGATAGAAAACTAGTCGTTAAATACATGACTAACCACTCATAAAGTCTGTCAAGTGTGCGAAAGTGGTTTTCTGAATGCTATCCACGGCCACATGCAATCGATGGAATCTGATAGCCAAGTCACGTTGAGAGAACAATTTTGCTCCCACTAACTGCTCAAAGAGACCGTCTATACATGACAGTGGATAATGATTCTTCTTTGTCAGCTTATTCAACTCATGATAATCGACGGAAAGCCTTAGGGAGCCATCTGCTTTAGTAGCAAAGACATCTAGTTCTCCAAACTCTCACATACATCTTCGAATAAAGCATTTCTTTAACAATTCATTCACTTGCTTATTTAGCTCGCATCTTTCTTTAGGAGCCATATGCCTAAAGGGTAAGACAATAGGCATGCACTCTCCTCAAGATAAATTTGAAATTTGATCTTCTTATAGGGCGGAAGAAAGAAATCTTAGAAAATACATCTGGGTAATCTTGAACTAAATGCACAAAAGCAGACTCATCATATGACAGGTCAAGGGAATATAGATAACTCAACAAAATGAACTCTTAGGATCGTGGTAAACCTCTAGGATGCATCTTCTACAAGTACTCAAACCACCCACCTTCCTATCATAATCTAGTATTGCTCCATACTTAGCTATCCAGTCCATTCCCAAAATCAAACCAAACCCAGAAAAGCCTAATACAAAAGCAGCACAATCAAATTTGTCATTCAGGATATACAACTTCAAACTTTTACAAATCATAGACAAGTGAATCAATCCTCCAACAAGGTTCGATACTACTACAAGGTCTGTAACTATACTAGTCTGTAAGTGCAATTCATTTACTAGTCTACTCAAAATAAATGAGTGTGATGCTCCGATGTCAAATAAAGTGAGAATAGATAAATCAGAAAGAGCCAACACACCTTCGATGAAAACCTTCTACCCTTTCTCCATGGAAGGAGTGACACTCGAGCTAGGAATAACATCCAGTGCATACGGTGGAACCACCTGGTAGAGGTCTTAGAGAAGTTCGAACACTTTCTTCATGTGACCCGGCTAGTTGCAGTTGTGGAATTTGATCTTTCCCAAATTCATCTAGTAGTTCCTAGCCAAATTTCCTCTGAACTTGCATTTCCTACACCTAGTTTCTTGCTTCTTTATCTTACTTTAAGCTCCACCCCACCTTTGCAACGACCCTACTGAATAAGCTTCCTTCTTCTTTCTTAGGTTTCTTCTTCCCAATAGAATTCAATGATGCCATCTCAACTAAGCTCTCAGAAATGACTCCAGTAGGTACATGATTCAAAGCAATGTTCCTTAAAGTTGGCTTTAACCCCTTAGAAAACTTCACTGCCTTCTTCGTTGGTGTATTAATAAGATCTAAAATATACTTCACCAACTGATTGAATTCATTCACATACTCCTTAACACTCCAATCACCCTACTCCAAATGAATAAAATTTTCCAACTCTACTTCCCAATCAGCCTTAGAATTAAACTTCATCCTAACGCCTCTTAAAATTAGTCTAAGTAATACCCACCTTCTCAATCTCAAGAATAACAATCTCCCACCTGTTTAAGGCTTCTCCTTGCAAATGCAATGAATCTACTATCTCTTTACTGCATCCTCCACACCCATCATGTCAAAAGTCCTATTATAATTCCTCATTCATTGCCATGTCTCAACAAATGATCCAGTCCCAAAATAATTCTTTCCGCCTAAATTCTAGAAAACCCAACATAAGTTAGGAAAATCCAAAGAAGGTGGAGGTGCTGGGGTTGCCTCCTGTGCTGGCACGATAGGTCCTACATTGGGGTTGATTTCAGTTTAGCCTTTTGCTAGGAGATATCAACCTAACCATACAGGGATGTTCATGCCCGGAACCTCGATTGTCTCATCAGAACCATTTCTAGTTTGATCACTCATTCTTTCTATTTGTAAATAGGAATTATTAGCAACATTCCTTAGATAGTATTAAACATCACATGAATATGGTATGTGTGTTTGTGTTATATATGAATGTGTAAGTGCGTGTAAAAGTATTTGAAAAATATACAAATATGTTCTCTTAATACACGCTTATTCCTTGAAGAATCCTAAACCTAAGCTTTGATTCCAACTGTGCAACTAGTATCTCTGGACACACCAGTCCAATGTCCAAAATTACATCTGAACTCGCATCATTTCAAGAAATATAGGTTGTTCGGTATTTAAGAGATTACATCATTTACATGGGTAATAAATCTAATGCATTCTACACATTCAGATCTCATAATGGAAGGAATAAAAATTAAATATGGAATATTAACCATACAAGGGTTATAAATTAAGCATGGTCCATATAAGAATAACTCCAATTACAATACATAGAGCCTGATAATTTGGAATAATAATACTAAAATAAAATACATAGTGAGTAATGGTAAATAGACATAAGTTTGGAGTTCTACACCTTTTTCTCTATGTACCGGACTCTAGCCCAATTACATATTGCATGTCCTCCTATAATAGAAATGGTGAGGGAGAAATGGAGGAAGTCAGACATAGTCTGACGAGTGAACTGTATCACTAGTGGTATGATATGGACAAGTAGTTAAAGTTCAATTATAACCTATACCTAGAGTATTCTTTGGTGTGCATGTTCTTTATAGATGATTGTCTATATTTTTTGGTATTATTAACTACTCCTAAGATAATAATGTTTTACTTTCATTTATTGTGCTTTCCACTCATAGGTGGGCCATATCAACTGAATATTCCATAGTAATATATTTATATTATATAGCAATTTATTGAGTTAACATTCTCATTTACAATTGTTTGGCTTACTCTGCTTCAACAATGGCTTGGTATTTTAAGTTCATGTGTTCGAGTTAACGGTCCCTTATTTCTCTCTTAGGTTAATGTTCCTAAGTCTATTTCTTTGGGTTAACATTCCCAAATTTATTTAATTGGGTTGACAATCCCAAACTAATCTCCTTTACATTTATGCATATCCTACGCTCTCTATCATTACAAAAGAAACATTCAAGAGTGGATTAGAAATTCCTACAATGACGAATTCTCTCTATCATAACACTTTTTAGCTCCCACCCCGAAGGTGTCTAGAACTAGCTACAAATGATATGAGCTTCTAATTGCGATTTGATCACTCACCACATCAAAGCCATGTTCACTAACTTCGTGAAGCATGCGCCTAGGATATAACCAAAGTGATTTACATTTCTGGCTTGCTGCACTACTCCACTCTGCTGCACGAACTAGGAGATGGGAACATAGTTCCCCCAATTATCCATACTTGGCTTGTACTTGGTCCAGTTCAACCTGGAATGATTAGTGTTACCTGAAGATTTGACCAGGCAACTAGGCATTCGGCACTTGTATACCGTTCGGCATTAAGAGTCGTTCGGTATGGTATATTGTTCGGCATTCGAGAGTGTTCGGCATACATAGAGTGTTCGGCATACATAGAGTGTTCGGCATGGCAGAGTCATTCGGCACTCCATATCGTTCGGCATCCACACCTCGTTCGGCACTCAACCTCATTCGGCATAAATCTCGATCAGCATTCAAAGTTGTTCGGCATCTAGAGATGTTCGACATCCACAGGTGTTTGGCATTAATCCAATCTCGACCGGCTTCGATTATTGCTCGGCCTGCACTCTCCACTCAGCACATCACTTCGTTCGGCATGACGATATCGTTCGGCATCACTTCGTTCGGCGTGACGATATCGTTCGGCATCACTTCGTTCGGCGTGACGATATTGTTCGGCATCACTTCGTTCGGCATGATGATATCATTCGGCATCACCTCGTTCGGCATGGCGATAACGTTCGGCATCACTTCGTTCGGCATGACGATATCGTTCGGCATCACTTCGTTCGGCATCTACGGTTCGGCACACAGAGCTCACCCTTTCTGGGCTGAGGTATTTAGCTACCTGGCCCACCAGGGAAGTCCAACCCATCTTTGTCTATAAATAGAGAGGCAGGGGCACATTGAAATTGACCTTTTTTCGAGAACACTAGGGAGATTCTGCCGCTTTCAAGACTCGCTCTTTTTACTTAGCAATTGTATTAGAGTATTTGGTGTACAGATTATATCTGTAATCAGTTATCAAGTAAAGCAATAAAAGATTAACCTCAAATTGGATGTAGGCAGTTATGCCGAACCACTATAAATCCGGTGTTCTCATCTTTGCATTCAATTTAGCATATTGTTCTCTGTTTAAATTTACTTTCTCCATTTATCTCTCTACACAAACTTTCTCAACGAGGTTAGTGACCAATTTTGGTGCTAACACTTTGGTGGTTTCACTGAGAATCGATTTCTCAGACCTCAAGGATCTGCTTTGAAGCTACTGGATTGAATAAATCCCCCGAAGAAGATCCGAGTCATTCGTAGGACGTCCGTTGATTCTACTCAGAGTTCCTACCAATAACTCTACAATGGGAAGACCACGTACCAGATCAGCCTCTCATAATGCGGATGACCATGAGACTGCTAGCGTACAACAAGCAGGGCCTAGCAATCAGCAAGCAAATCTAGGTGCAGGGACTACCGCCCAGGACCAAATGCAAGTTGTCACCAGAATTGAGTTCAACGACTTGATGAGAGAGCTCAGGGAAAGCAGGAGACAACTCGGAGAGCAGATGCAAGCTAACGCCAACCTCATGGCACAGCTCACTCAACAACAACATCAGAACGCTGGGGGCAGTCCAGCTCCTTATTCTTCATCTGACAACTCAACTTCGTCCGATGAACCTCCCAGGCGTAGACGCCGCAAGACTGAAACTACGCAAGCAGGTGCTGCTGTCCGAACAGCTGGGGACCATTTACACCTCGGAGACCGTGACCAAGCAGGAACTGGAAACTTAGGAGCTGGAGTGCAGGTGGAGGCTGGACGCCCGGCTCACCAAGATGCCAATGATGTCGAACGTCAAGATGCACGTTTGGTAGATCGCCAACAGAGGAGGCATCAGCCTGATCAATCCCGTTGGACAGACTCCAACCTTCCACCTTCCATACAAACCCCAGACCTAACAGCTATGATCAGACAGTTGATGAAAGAGAATCAAGGCTTATCAAACGACGATTGGGGAGTGTCTAGAAGTCATACTCCGTTTACAGACATTGTTCTATAGGTGGAGTACCCCAGGAAGTTCAGCATGCCAACTACCCCGGCTTATGAAGGAAAGACTGATCCCTTGAAGCATGTGATGAGGTACGAATAGATGATGGATCCAGCTAGAGCGAATGATACAACCAAGTGGAGGTGCTTTCCAATAACTCTATCTGGGATCGCTACCATGTGGTTCACCCGACTTCCTCCGCGGTCCGTATCCAGTTTCGAGGAGTTGACAAAGAAATTTATAGAACAATTCAGAATACATACTACTCGTCCCAAGGACGTGATGTCACTATCAAGTGTAATCCAAGCTCCCGGGGAGTCGTTGAAGGAGTATTTACAGAGATTCCATGTTATGGCTACTGAAGTCAGTAATCCCAATGACCATGCAATTCTTATGGCTGTGATGCGAGGTGTGGATCCAGATACAGAGTTTGGCGATTGGTTGGCAGGAAAACCTCCAAATACGCTAGAGCGTTTTACTCAAAGGCGCATCAGTTCATAAGAAGAGAGGAAGCCAGGTGGATAAGGCGAGATAAGGCACCGGGGCCTCTTCAGGAGTCCATAAAAAGCAACATTGCTGTGAAGCAGTCCGGAGACAACTCGGGGAAAGTTCAGGTCAATGTCCAGAACAAGCCCGGGCAATCTAAGGAATCCGGAGGAAGAAATCAAGGGAAGAAGAGAGAAGCGGGGAAATGGAAGCCGAGAATTCCAACCTACAACGAGTACACCCCACTGAATGCATCCCTTGAGAACATTTACCTATCAACCTGTAATACCTTTCAATACAGAAAGCCATGCCCAAAGGAGTCAACCGAGGAGCAAAAGCGGACTGGGAAGTACTGCCACTTCCATGAAACTTATGGGCATAATACTGAAGAGTGCAGACACCTACATGATGCTATAGAAAAGTTGGTTAGACAGAAAAAGTTACAGGAGTTTGTGAAGAATCCGCAAGAAGGTGGACAGGGAACGTCCAATCCCGGCCGTGCACCAGTTCCACGTCATCCCGAGGAGCCTGCTCGGACCGTGGGTAGACTGATCATCGGCGGACCTCACCCTGCGGATAAGAACTAGCAAGAGATCGAGCGGTATGCTAATTCCCTGAGGCATGCAGACTTCGAGTGTTGTTCCAACGTAGAATATGGGACTCCTGCTAAACAGCTGCGCATGCAGACGATATAGTATTCAGGAGCAGAGATGCTGACCAAGTGGAGGCTCCTACCATTGACCCGATGGTCATATCAGCGACAATCGGGCCGGCTTATGTGAAAAGTATTTTGATTGATTGTGGAAGTTCTGTCAATATCATCTTCAAGAAGGCTTATGACCAGATAAAGATGGAGATGAAGGATTTGAAGCCATCCAAAGCTCGTATACATGGCTTTAATGGCGCAGCGACCGATGCAGTGGGATATGTTGAGTTGCCAGTTGAACTGGGACAAGGTGAGCGTAGGAGGGTGCGAATCCTAACTTTCGTAGTTTTGGATGTGGATTCTCCATACAATGTGTTTTTGGGCCGACCGGCCCTGGCTGAGTTTAGGGCAGCATTAGCCCCGTGGTGTTTGACTTTAAAGTTTCCGATTGACAAAGGAGTAGGTGTTGTTCATGGCGACCAGGCGACCGGTCGTGCATGTTATGTGGCTGAGCTCTGAGAGGCCCATCGGAGGGAGAAAGGAAAGGTTGCGGACAACCCCGTCCGCATCCAGCATACTGAAAATTGACAAGTAATGCCCGAGCCCTGGCTCGGGCATGATTCTCGGATCTTCAGAGACATAGATCCGAGAGACAACAATGAGGAACCCAGGGAGGACAAAGCAGCACCGGCTGAACTGACGATTGACATTTCAGTCAGTCGACACGATCCATCGCGAGTACTGAAGATTGGATCACAACTCAGCCCCGCAATGACTGAAGACCTTAGTGATTTCCTCCGAGCAAATCTCGATGTTTTCGCTTGGACACATTTTGACATGTGCGGGATCTATCCCGCTATTACGAGTCATATGTTGAACATAGACCCGAAGTATGTCCCAGTTAAGCAAAAGAGAAGAGGAATGGACCCGGAGAGGTCCGCTGCTCTCAGAGAGGAGGTGGACAAAATCAAAGCCAATGGGTTCGTCCGCAACGCCCTCTACCCTGAATGGGTATCAAACCCCGTGCTGGTGAAAAAGGCGAACGGGAAATGGAGAACTTGCGTATATTATTCTGATTTGAACAAAGCATGCCCCAAGGACAGTTTCCCATTACCTAGGATTGATCAGTTGGTCGACTCCACTGCAGGACACGAGTTGTTGTCATTCATGGATGCGTACTCGGGATACAATCAGATCTCGATGCATATTTCGAACTAGGAGCACACCAGTTTCGTCACAGATGTTGGGCTATATTGCTATGTAGTAATGCCTTTTGGATTAAAAAACGCGGGAGCGACCTATAAGCGTTTGGTGAATCGAATGTTCAAAAACCAGATTGGTAGAACGATGGAAGTCTATGTGGATGACATGCTCGTGAAGTCACGACAGTCAAACGACCACATTCGAGACTTAGCAAAGATGTTCGGTATACTCAGATATTATGGGATGAAGATCAACCCTATGAAGTGTTCCTTCGGCGTTGCATCGGGGAAGTTTTTGGGATTCATTGTTAATGCCAGGGGAATTGAAGCTAACCCGGAAAAGATTCAAGCTATTCGAGATGTACAAGTGCCCAGAACTATAAAACAGGTACAAAGCTTGAATGGAAAGGTGGCTGCGCTGAGTCGATTTATATCCAGAGCCACAGACAAGTGCATTCCCTTCTTCGATATAATAAAGAAAGGAAAGAGGAATTTCGAATGGACATCCAGCTGTGAGGAAGCGTTCCGAGATCTGGTGAGGCATTTGGAGAGTCCTCCAGTGCTGTCAAAACCAGTAGACCACGAGATGTTGTACGTATACTTGGCCTTATCCCCGCATGCTATAAGTGCGGCTTTGGTCCATGAGGAGGACCGAGTTCAAAAGCCGGTGTATTACGTTAGTAAACATTTAACGGGGGCAGAGAGGAATTACCCTAAAATTGAGAAATTGGCCTATTGCTTGGTGATTGCATCACGCAAGCTGCGTCCATACTTTCAAGCACACTCAGTCAGTGTTTATACCAATCAGCCCTTGCGACAGGTACTCCAACGACCAGAAACTTCTGGAAGGATGTTAAAATGGAATATCGAATTGAGTCAGTTCGATATTACCTACCTGCCACGAAGAGCCATATAAGGGCAAGCATTAGCAGATTTCATCGCTGAATTTACTGTGCCGGACGAATCAAATGGTCACAGAGTCATTCCTCCCATTCAATAGAAATTGTACACCGATGGGGCATCAAACGACCGTTGCTCCGGGGCTGGTGTAGTCCTTGTGACTCCGAAAAATCGATCGATTTGTCACGCTTTGAAGCTCAACTTCCCGGCTACGAATAATGAAGTAGAATATGAAGCGTTGATTGCTGGTTTAAGGCTCGTTGGAGAACTCGGGGTAAAATCAGTTGAAATCTTTTGTGACTCGCAGCTGGTGGTGTACCAAGTGCGAGGAGACTACCAAGCAAGGGGACAAAAGCTTGTTCCATACCTTGCTCTGGTTCAGGGACTATTGGCAAACTTCGAACATTATGACATTTCGCATGTCCTGCGTGAACAGAACAAGGAAGCCGACTCGTTGGCCAAATTCGCAAGCACTGGCGATGCACAGCAAATGGGATTAGTTCCCGTCGAAACCTTACATGCTCCAAGCATAGATGTGATGGAAGTCGATTTTGCGTTGAAAACAGAAATCGAGAAGGAGTCGTCGATAACTCCGTTCAAACAATACCTGCTGAACGGGACTCTGCCCGAAAAAAGAAGTGAAAGGTGACAGGTCATTCGCAAAGCCGCGCGATATTTGATGCAGAGAGAAGTAATGTATCGGAGAGGGTTCTCGGTTCCCTTACTACGGTGTATCGCCCGTGATGAAACAAAGCGAGTCTTGGAGGAAGTTCACGAAGGAGAATGTGGCGATCATGCTGGGGGCAAACACTAGCAAAAAAGATCCTCCGCTACGGATACTATTGGCCAACTGTGAATCGGGATGTTGTAGACTATGTAAGAAAATGTGACAAGTGTCAAAGATACGCAAAAATCCCAAGAGCTCCACCGACGGAACTCACGCAAATGGTTTTTCCATGGCCGTTTGCAATCTGGGGAATCGACATAATCGGTTCTTTGCCTATATCCAAAGGTGGTGCAAAATACGCGATAGTTGCGGTCGACTACTTCACGAAATGGGCCGAGGCAGAGCCTTTGGCCACAATCACCTCCAAGAAGGTCATTAATTTCGTTGTATGAAACATTGTATGCCGCTTTGGCTTCCCGCGAACCATCATTACAGACAACGGAACTCAGTTTGAAAGTAAAGAATTCAAATATTTCTGTTTAAAGTACGGCATTGAGAAAAAGTTCGCCGCCGTCGCTCATCCGAAGGCTAATGGACAAGTTGAGGCCGTGAACAAAATAATCAAGTCCATATTGAAGAAGCGTTTGGAAAAGGCTGGAGGCAAGTGGGTAGATGAACTCCCAACAGCGCTATGGGCTTATAGAACTACCCACAAGTCCGCGACTGGCCACACTCCATTCGCAGTGGCATACGGCTCAGAAGTTGTTATACCCGTGGAGCTTGAAGTTCCATCGCATCGAGTGACATATTATGATCCTAAGACGAATCAGGATCTCTTGTTGGAATCATTGGACTGCATCGATGAAAAACATGAAGAAGCTGAGTTAAGGGCGGCAGCATATAGGCATCGAGTCAAGCGATATTACGACGACAAAGTCCGCCCAAGAATCTTTGATGTGGGTGATCTCGTTTTGAAACGAGTTTTCCCGGTACCGTCACGTATGAATCCCAACTGGGAAGGTCCATATGTCGTTGAACGGAAGCTTGGAGAGGGAACCTTCAAGCTAGCGACCATTGATGGCGTGACACTCCCCCGAGCGTGGAACAGTGAACATTTGCGACGTTATTATATTTAGCCTGTTTCTTTCCTGTTTTAGGTGCAATTGTTTCCGTATGTTTTTATTTCGTTGATTCTTAGTTTCCTTTTTAGCATGTAATCGGAATATTTAGTTTGTTTTCATTAATAAAGGCTTGAAGCCATCCTTTCTATGAATTATTGATGTTTCTGAACTTTATAGTCCGGTGACAAACAACTGGAGTTGCACTATTCTACCTGACGTACGAACTCGCATAAACGACTTGAATCTCCGAGTCCCCTGAATGCGGACCGGAGTACTCTAAGTCCCCGGAGCGCGGACTAGAGTATAAACGACTCGAATCTCCGAGTCCCCTGAATGCGGATCGGAGTACTCTATGTCCTCGAAGCACAGACTAGAGTATAAACGACTTGAATCTCCGAGTCCCCTGATTGCGGACTTGAGTACTCTAAGTCCCCGGAGCGCGAACTAGGGTATAAACGACTCGAATCTCCGAGTCCCCTGAATGCGGATCGGAGTACTCTATGTCCCCGTAGCACGGACTAGAGTATAAACGACTTGAATCTCCGAGTCCCCTGAATGCGGACCGGAGTACTCTAAGTCCCCGGAGCGCGGACTAGAGTATAAACGACTTGAATCTCCGAGTCCCCTGAATGCGGATCAGAGTACTCTAAGTCCCCGGAGCGCGGACTAGAGTATAAGCGACTTGAATCTCCGAGTCCCCTGAATGCGGACCGGAGTACTCTAAGTCCTCGGAGCGCGGACTAGAGTATAAACAACTTAAATCTCTGAGTCTCCTGAATGCGGACCGGATTACTCTAAGTCCCCGGAGCGCAGACTAGAGTATAAACAACTTGAAACTCTGAGTCCTTGAATGCGGACCGGATTACTCTAAGTCCCCGGAGCGTGGACTAGAGTATAAACGACTCGAATCTCTGAATCCCCTGAATGCGGATCGTAGTACTCTAAGTCCCCGGAGCGCGGACTAGAGTATAAACGACTTGAATCTCCGAGTCCCCTGAATGCGGATCGGAGTACTCTAAGTCCCCGGAGAGCGGACTAGAGTATAAACGACTCGAATCTCCGAGTCCCCTGAATGCGAACCGGATTACTCCAAGTCCCCAGAACGCGGATAAAAAATGTTCAAAGTTCCAAAAATGTGAAACAAGAAATGTCTAATTCCCAAGAATATCCGAGTAATGTGAATGTTGATTGGGAATTTATGTAAGTCACAAGAACTTGAGTTTCATCCGCAAATATACATAAATCTAAAATGCAGAAATCATTTGAAAAACAAAGAAACTAAACTTTATTCACTAATCCAAAACGGGGTTATACAACCACTCCTCCGAAACTCGGAGTCAAAAGTCTATTTACGTTGGCTACAAAAATAAATAAGTAAAAAGTAGCTACATGACCTAAGCTAAAAACTTCGTTGAACGAGTATAGCGTCTACTTCTTCGACTTCTTTAGTTTCTTGTCCTCCTTTGCTTTCTCGGACGACTCCTCTCCCTCACGCTTTCTCTTGGACTTTTTGCTCGCCAAAGTGGAGTCAGGAGTGGGAGGAGGAACATCCAGTGGTTTGGATTTGCCAAGAAGAATGACTTTCAGAGGCCTGTTCAGCGGGTCATTAAGTTCTATTACTTGAGGCCCGACCTTGATCTCAACTTTCTTCCTCTTCTCTTCCGCGAGTCGCTCCTTCATACTCACCTTCGAAGTGTGTTCTGAGGCGCCCGTGATTTCAATTTCATAACTCCCTTCAACGGGGGATGAAGTTTCAGACTTATCATCATCTAGCGCCCCAATCACTTGAGTATCAGGATCGGGGGTTACTCCCACGTGAGTAGCGTCGCTCGCTTTCCCCATCTCCTCCTTGGCATCATCGCTCCTCGGAGTCGGTTCAGGGTCGAGGTGGCCTGTGTAAAATCACAAAGGACGAACGTTAGAATACAATAACCTCTCGCCGATGACAACGGTTCGTCGAACTTTAAGAAAAAGAATTATGTACCGGTTTCTTGCTGACTTTCGGCCGTCCGAGGGGTCTCGCCCTCTAAAATGGGAGATAGCACGTGGACGCCGAGACCGGGGTCTTCTGGATCATAGCCGGCATGTTGTTCGAACAGATCAAGCACTGGCCGGTTGACCGATTGAATAGGAGGGGGAGCTGAAGGCCCAGTTCCAAATGAGCCAACTATGTAATTTTTATCTTTTGATGGAGGAGAGCCTTTGCTAAAGAGAGCCATAGCTGCAGACAAGTCCAATGGCTCGTTCCTCCTGAGAAACTCTTTCACTAAAGCATCCTCATCGACCTCCTTGGTGCCCGACTCCACCTTTCTAATCTTTATTAAAGTCTCCCAATCCTCGGCCAAAGATTCAAGGTAGCCCTCGCCTAAGAAAGTCAAGTCCCGATGCATGAGGACATGGGCGTTGTATTCGGCTATCAATGGGTCGAACATACACTTGATCTCTTCTCTACTGGCCTCTACAGCCGCTTCAAGGCGGGAGTCGATCTCCACGGAAGCTATTCTCTTGCCCTCCTCGCGGGCTTCATCCTTCATTGTCCCAACCTTAGAAAGCTCATCGTCGAGCTTTGATTTCAAGAGACATGTATCGACAATCTCGTTACAGTACTGTTGAGACTCCTCTTGAGCCGCTATCTTCTCTTCCCTCTCCTTAGAGAGTAGCTCCTTTAACTCTTTAACCTGCAAGGTGAGTGCATCCCTTTCTTTTTGAATAGAATCTTTTCTAAAGCTAGGGCCCTACTGCGTTGGACCGCGACATCAAGTTCCTTCTTATGAGTCGTCTCTAGACGAGCGACGGCCTCTGCAGTCTCCATAGCACTCTGTTCTGCAGCTTCAAGTTTAGATTTGTATGAAAGCGAGATCTTCGTCCTGATTTTTGATGATGTCTTTATCAAAGATAGCTTCGAGCTTCAAGCGGTCGATTTCTTGTTGACGCTCAACGGATACTTCCGAGACTTTTTCGACTAAATGAACAAACGCGTCATGTTGAACATAGACGTCATTGTTGCAAGCGATGGCACTCTGCTCGACATGCCCCGAAATGTGATGAATAGCTGGGAGGAACTTCAGACCATCAAAGCAGATTTTGGGAAATTTAGCTTTAAGCTCGACCAGCTTCTCCGATATCGTTGGATCGGCCGCAGGAACAGGGGGAGGAGGTTTTGAAAGTTCTGTTCTCTTACGATGTTCCTGAGATTGTCGTGTGCTTGATGAACCGGAATGTTGATCTCGGGAAAGATCGGGTTGAGACCCCTTCTGCGAAGATTTTTCTCTGTTTGGTTCTGTTTGAGGAGGAAGATCGCGAGAGTATGAAGACTGGGAATATGATTTCTTTCGATAAGTCGACTCTCGGGGACGGTTGTCTCGATCTTCGTAGTCGTCCCTGTCCCGGCGTTTACCAGTGCCCGAGTCCCGGCCATAATGATGAAAGGTGGATGAGCCGTGGAGACGATCAAATCCGTGGGAGCATCCCATGTCACCTGCATAAAATGAGAATAACGACAAGTTAGAAAAGATCAGGGTGACGGCTAAGATTGAAGTGCAGGGTGAAGTGCACGTGTCCGTGAGTGTCCTAGTGTTTCCCCCCGATGGACCAGTTTCTTTACTAATTAGAGTTTTATCTCCCTGGACCCGGGCTTGAACTCCCGTACTACCTCTAGCGGGCGAATGAAGCTTGAGGGCCTCCGGATCGTCGAAACCGTAGTTGAGTAAATTGTCAGGAATGGTAAGGTTCGACAGGCCCTTCAGAGAACTTTCTAAGTGCTCCGAGGAAGTTTCTTTTTCCGTTGGAATAAGGGTAACTTTAGAAGTTCCTCCCACAGTTTTCTTCCTCAGCTTGCACGTCAGTTTCTTCTCTCTCTTCGAAGGGGAAGACGACGTTTCTATGTCATGAACTTCAACTGTCGGTCCCCGAGACAGACTAATATGCTTGCCCTGTACTTCGGCCGTCTCGGTCTCCTTAATTTCCCCCTCTTCTACTGCATCAGGGGCATTGCGTGCTGAAGACTCAGCTTGTCTTTTCCCTTTACCAGAGGCTGGCCTGGGAATTGTGACGCCTTGAGGAAGGCTTATCTGACGGCCTTCTGCCAACAGTCCAAGCCTTGTAAGTGACTCATTCAAAATGAGAGTTCTAATGTCCTGTTCTTCGGCAGGAAGGGCTCGAATGGATTCGACGGCATCAGAATATCCGCGGCCGTCAGGGTGTGGGCTGATACCTGAAAAGATGGGTAAAATTTAGAAAAGGTACGGCTTCGACTAAACATGAGTAACAGTCCAAGAAAAAGGCTTACTTCCTTCAACCCATCTACTCGCAAAGCCGGGAGGACAACGCACATAAAACCATTCTTGTTTATACAAGGCGAACTTGGTCCACGCTCCTGTTAAGATTTGACATTTGTTATGCGGCTCGAGAAACATGAATGATGGGCTATCCTTCCGCTTCTTAATGCAATATATGTATCTAAAATCGCCCGGAGTTGGAAGCCTAGAGAAGACATTCATGAAGAGGATGCCGTAGAGAAATGCATGGTCGTTCGGGTGTAGTTGCGATGGGGCAATGTCAATATATTGCAGCACATCCCGAAGAAACGAGTTGAATGGTGGCACACTGCCAACCCAGCACATGAATTTATTACAGGCTGTGTATCCAACTGGGGGCAAGTGTGGACGATCGTGCCCCGATGGAACTAGCACGTCATCAAAGGGTATTCCGTGGACAGAGCATATCCAACAGAGTGTACTTTCATTAATCTTCGAAGCATGTGAATCGGCAGGGTTGTCCAAGAGAATTGTTGCCTCCAGAGCATCGGGAGCTAAGTCATGTGCAGGGGAAGTTGACGGGTTTGAAGTATCTACGACTTCTCGTCGGGAGGACGGCCCAGGCCTGTCTGAAGTCGTGGCGGAGCTAGGTTTCCTAGACATCTCTGATAAAGATTGAATCTAGCAAAGTACATGTTCGAACTATACTTGAAAAATAATCGACGTTAGACTTAACAATACGAATATTCCCCTCGTGTAGTGTGTGAACTAGTGCGATCATTCAGGTGTAAACGTTGAGAAATTATAAGTCACAGAATTGATGGTATAAAGTTGAGCTTTGAACTATCGTCTTCAGAGACCGTCATCGCTGACCGTCTCCGAAAGCAAGCATTGCAATGTTTTCAATTTTGAACTCGGACATTGGCACTGCGTGTTAAAAGCTTTAATCTGTTTTTATCGGTTTAAGTTCAGGCTTGTGATTATTGAAACTAGTAAGTTAGCAGTCCAGATTAGTTCGATATGCTAGTATGCTTAGGTCCTTGTCCTTGTGTTTGTTATATGATTAGGCAAGGTGAATAGGACTTCGGCCAAAATTCTGTTTGGCCTTCGTTCTGTTCGGCTTAAATTCTGTTCGGCCTTCGTTATGTTCGGCTTAAATTCTGTTCGGCCTTCGTTCTGTTCGGCCAAAACTCTGTTCGGCCAAAATTCTATCCGGCCAAGATTCTGTTCGACCTCCCTTCTGTTCGGCTTGAATACAAGTGCACGTGGCAAATCATGCCGAGCCGATTCGCTCGGCCTTCTGCCCTTAACATCATTTCTCCTCTTTTCCTCCATCTCTCCCGACCGACATGACCAAGTCTTTCGGCAAGCCGTGTCAAACCACGGTCATGCCGATCTACATCACTAGGCCTTACCTCCAACTCCGTGCACCCATTTACTCACGCGGTTTTAAAGATCGTGCCGAGCCACAACAGTTCATCACCCACACACCTCTTACTTCCTTTAATCTACGGAGAATTTACGAGTTCAAGTTTTGTGTTATGCTTCCTAATTCGAGAAAACGATCGAAAGGTTCTTACCAAAGAAGACAGCGGGAGCTTGGGGGTCAGTGGACTTAAGATTGAAAGATTGTTCGGGCTTAATTTGGAAAGGGCTTGTTGGATTCGAAGTAGGAAGGAAAGATCGGAAGAGGTAAATAAGACTTAAGGGAGGTAAGTTATGTATTCTTGGAGAGTCGCGGAGGTAAAAAGTGAAAAAGAGAAGAAGAAGGAGAATGCCGGCTTTTATAGGAGAGGAGAGGAAATCGAAGAGACGATAACCGGTAGAACCGGTCAAACAACATTGTTCGGCATTGGCTAGGTCGTTCGACATCCAGGGTGCTCGGCTCCGAATATGTTGTTCGGTATTTGCATATCGTTTGGCACACATCGCCTTACCTGGAACTCGAGAGAAGATACTATCATGAAGATTAAGCCATAGCTTGAAGCAAAGCATGGTGGATTCATAACTCAAAGCACATCACGTTTAACCACATGATGCACTTTGGGGGGCAAGTGTTACCTGAAGATTTGACCAGGCAACTAGGCATTCGGCACTTGTATACCGTTCGACATTCGTTCGGTATTGTATATCATTCGGCATTCGAGAGTGTTCGGCATACATAGAGTGTTCGGCATACATAGAGCGTTCGGAATGGCAGAGTCATTCGGCACTCCATATCGTTCGACATCCACACCTCATTCGGCACTCAACCTCGTTCGACTTAAATCTCGATCGGCATTCAGAGTTGTTCGGCATCTAGAGATGTTCGACATCCAGAGGTGTTTGGCATTCATCCAATCTCGACCGGCTTCGATTATTGCTCAGCCTGCACTCTCCACTCAGCACATCACTTCGTTCGGCATGACGATATCGTTCGGCATCACTTCGTTCGGCGTGACGATATCGTTCGGCATCACTTCGTTCGGCATGACGATATCGTTCGGCATCACCTCGTTCGGCATGGCGATAACGTTCAGCATCACTTCGTTCGGCATGACGATATTGTTCGGCATCATTTCGTTCGGCATCTACGGTTCGACACATAGAGCTCACCCTTTCTGGGCCGAGGTATTTAGCTACCAGGCCCACCAGGGAAGTCCAACCCATCTTTGTCTATAAATAGAGAGGTAGGGGCACATTGAAAAGGACCTTTTTTTTCGAGAACACTAGGGAGACTCTGCTGCTTTCAAGACTCGCTCTTTTTACTTAGCAATTGTATTCGAGTATTTGGTGTACGGATTGTATCTGTAATCAGTTATCAATTAAAGCAATAAAAGATTAACCTCAAAGTGGACGTAGGCAGTTACGCCGAACCACTATAAATCCGGTGTTCTCGTCTTTGCATTCAATTTAGCATATTGTTCTCTGTTTAAATTTACTTTCTCCATTTATCTCTCTACACAAACTTTCTCAACGAGGTTAGTGACCAATTTTGGTGCTAACAATTGGTAAAATTCAAACGTCTAAATAAATATTTCAAACGTCTGAATAAAAAAGGATACTTCGGGTGTTTAGATGTTTGGACCTTCTCCTTATACGTTTGACTATAATTTTGGATGTCTGACTAACATTTGGTAAGGGTACTTAGATGTCTAAATTAAGTCTATTTAAACTATTTTCTTTCTATTTTGAAAAGTCTACGTATTTAGACGTTTGGAAATACATTTAGATGTCTGGTTATTTTTTTAAACGTCTAGTTATGTATTTTCCAGATTTTGTAAATTGTTTATTTTGTTTATTTTTTCCTCCTCTTTTGCGGATTCAAGTATGATAGAGTGTTTGGTTTTACAAGTGTTTTTGATGCTATTCCTACCTATTTATATCCGACTTCAAGTGATTTATTCAAATGTTTGTACATAGTTTCCAATCAGTTATGTATGAATATTTCAAGGAATTATATATGTACAGTAACATAAGTTACAACATATATTTCAAGGAATTATATACGTGGATATATGAGCACTTCTCTTTTTATCTAGAAATCATTTTAATTTCATAACATAAATCAAATCTATAAGATTAAGGGTAATTCCAATCCAAGTTATTTCTTATTTATTTAAATAAATCAAATATGTTATACAATTTAGGTCTATACGATTGAAGATAGTTTACTTTTTATTTATCAATTCAACTATGAAATCTATCATTTGCTAGGGCTTTCCAAATCATTTCAATTCACAATTTTAGAATACATAGATAGATTAAAGATTAGAAAACGTGTTTATATTGCTAAGAAGGTATATAATTGAAAATCAATCACTTGTTTTCAACATACTCATTTCGTAAATTTAACCCTTTCACCTTATTTGTAGAAACATCGAATTTACTACTCTTCTAATTGTCAATTAATGGCTTTCTCCTTCATTTCTTCTAATTTGATTTCTTCTCTTGTTTTGAATATTATTATTTTTTGTGAATTTTTGAAGAAAGGAGATGTGTATGTGTGTAACATCCCATAAAAATTGATAATAAATAAATTAGATAAATTATTTAAATAACAAAAGTTAAAATAGGAAATTTTGTAGAAGATAGAATTGAACCATGAAAGTTATACCACTATGTTCATGTCGAAATTATAATCAATTTTCATATATAATATGTTGAAAATAGAGCTCAAATAGAAAAGTTGTGGACATTTGAAGTTTTCGGATTCAAAATAATTTAAATGGAATTCAAATTCAAACAACAAAATAATTCTTAAGTTTGAAATTTTAAAGTTAACGGTAAGTAAACTTGGGGGTTAAGTAATCATTAAAATTAAATTTGACGTTAAAAAATAACTAATGAATAAAATAATTAAAAACAACAATCAATAAAATTCTTTTTGAAATAGAAGGATCGGTCAACCGCTCCTCAATGAATGGTCGACCACTAGCGGTTAACTGGTGGGAAGCGGTGGTCGATCAATGAAGGTTGTGGTTGTTAGGGTTTTGGCAACAGTAAACGTCCAGATTTTTATTATTTTAAACGACTTAAATCCGACGGTTCTGGTGCATTTCAACCACTATAAATAAGAGCCTAGCCCCCTCACTTTATTTCACAGATTATTTCGGGATCCAAGCATAGCTCTGTCAGTTCATCTTTTCCAAGATTCAAAAAACTTTTTTAGGGTTTAAAGTAAGAAATCCTATATGTTTATTTTTTTTATTGTTTATTTTCTAAACCTATTCTCCTCCAAACCTCTAATTTTTAGAATTTAATGTATATAAAAATCCCTTGCTATATATATAAAAAAGAAGAGACTGGAAGAGTTCATTAAAGGCTTGTCAAATCTAAAAGAAGGCAAAGCTAAGGACCTACTGAGAGTGGAAATCTTAGCCTTTCTATCTTAGTAATTAATTAGTGTAATTTGGATTTGAATTATGTCCTGGGGAGTTTTGGTTCACAAAAACATCATATCAAAATTCCCTAAAATTCCCCCAAAGCGAAATGTCAATTTTAGGTTATAATCTCAATTGTTTATATATTAAAATAATAGGAATTGGGTAGATTTGCAATTTTAGTGTTTTTACTTTCTCTTTCGCTTTTTATTTTTTTTCTTTGGATTTGGTTAAATGTTTTGATTAGGAAATGGATGTAAGGTATGAAGTAGTTTGCACCGCTTATTTCCAAAATTTTAATAGAAATTCCCTTTGTCTAGTTTCATATAAAAAGAAGTTGAATAGAGCATAAAAAGGAATTGAAATTGTAAGTTTATTAATTTATTCTATTGTATTAATATAATAGGTTTAGTTTGAATTTTATTTGTATACAAATCTACTGGTTGGATTTTTGGATATTGGATATTGGATTTATGTTATATTGATAATATGGAAATGAGATTTGTATAATTTTGAAAGAGTTGACATTTAAACATTAGTTTAAGGCATAACTCTACACGTTTAGAAATTTTTTGGCACATGTATATATATCGTAATGACCCAAAATTTTATAGCTTTTATTTTGGAATATTTAATTCATTTTAAATATTCAAGTGATGGATTTAATAATTAAATAGACTTTTGAATTTATAATTTATAATAGAAAATTTTATTTTTGAATTTTGTTTAAAAACATGTAGTTCAGCGAAAGACCGAAAATGTGACCGGAGTCTGTTTTTTCGATTTCAACCTTTTATCGAACTAAAAATTTGTTAATAGCTATAATGACTTTGGTTATACATTAAATAAAACATTCAAAATGATTAAAGGAAAGTTGTGTATATAAAAATGTATTTATAAGTAAAATAATAATAATAAGTTTTATAAAAATATTTTAAAATATTACAGATTTGAAAACTCAAGATCCCTTAAGTATAAAAATCAATAAAGGTACCAAGCTCATTCTAATATGCATTATATCATTCTTTAGGTAATTCATTATCTTTAAAAAATGAGTTGATAGGTATCTTTATAATTTTGGTTTGCTTAAGTATGTTATTTTACATGAAACAAAAGAAATGTAATTTGTTTTAAATACACGCTCAACACTTCAACAAATTTCTCATTTCCTTTATTGCCTCACTTCTTTTTGCTTGCTGTTGCCCTCTGTTTCCTTCTTGTTCTTCATTTACAAAAAAAGAAAAAGGCAGTAAAAGTACAAAAATAAAAAGGCAGTAAAATTTTAAAAATAAAATTCAATGTCTGTACTCCATTAAAAATCCCAAGTCCTTTTTCTTTAAATTCATAGAGCCTTAGTCTTCATGCTAGATTCTTGGTGGTTGATACCTGGATTTAGGGAGTATTCGGGTTTGTGCAGTAATGGGTAAAACTAGGGTTTCGGTTTTTAGGCATTATGGTTGGAGTTAGGTGATTTGGAGGGTTGCCGTGGGTTCAAGGTGTCGAGGCATAGGTGTTCGGTCTAGAATGGTGGAGCTCGGCTATGTTTTGGGAGGTACAACTTTCGGGTTCGGGTACAGGGGATCTCGGGTCGCGTTTCGTTCTGGGTGCTCGGGCTGGGGTCGAAGTGGTAGAACGTGACGAGGAAGTAATGGGTGATTGATCTGCGGGGTCAACTAGGGACTTTAGGGAGGCGTTGGTGTGTGTACGTGCATACAACCGTGCATGTTTGAATCATATTTTGAAATAGAATGAAGGAAGAAGGAGGAGGATGGGCTTTTCGAGTCGGGTTGCATCAGTATGGGCTGGGCCAAATATTTTAAGTGGGATGAGAAATTATTTTGTATTAATTTAAGTTTTTAAATAATGTGTTGGTTTCAAAATATGGTAACTTGCTCATATGAAATCTGTTTTACACATGGATTTTTGCATTGTACTAACATTGTAGTGTCATTTGTTAGTAGATTTTGGATGTTTAAATATTATGATATATTAAAATGGACCGAATTTAATTACGTTAATTTAAATAATAACGTCGTTAAATTATTATACCTTAATTGGTGATATTTATCTAGCCAAATAAAACACTGTGAAGTTAAATTGGATTGAATTGATTATTATGGACACCTGATGAGCAGAATAAATCCTTGTTTTGTGCCCGCTAAGTAAAATGTTAATTCATGTAATTAATATACAGATTAATTAATATGGATGAAATGATGAATTGACTATTGGTTGTTAATCATTGAGTACCGAAAGCTTGGTAGCCTGGCCGTGTTGAATATGACATTGACATACGAACCCTTTTGAGATATGAAACAAAATGGTAGCTTGTTTAAGTATCATTGTGATTGCTAAGCCTCAAACCGCACAATTTGTTAAGTTTGCTAATTACCTTAATTGGAATTGTTTTAAAGTAAATTACATTTTATTTAACAATGCTTAAAAATTAATTATATTTTATTTAATAATGTTTTAAAGTTAATTATATTTTATTAAAGTTAATTATTATTTTATTTATGATATCTTAGGGTTAATTATATTCAATTAAGGATGTTTTTAAGTTTGTTAAATTATTTTAATTAATAAGGTTTAAGTTAATTAGTTGTATTATTAATGTTGTTTAAAGTTAATTAATTATTCCATTAAAAATGTTTTAGTTGATTAATTATTTAAAATAAAAATGATTAAGGTTAATTAATTTCCTTAATCAAAGTGAGTTAAGTTAATTACTTAATTAATGAAATCTAAGTTGATTATTTTGATTTATGAGGTTAATGTTAGTTAAATAATTATTTACTAACTATATTTTTAAATTAACTAAATATTTAATTAATGGTGTTTAAAGTTAATTGGTCAGTGTAATTAATGATGTTTAAAGTTAACTAAATGGTTTAAATTAATTGTGTTTAAATTAATAAAGTGATTCATTTATAAGTATGTATAATTAATGTTTTATAAATAAAGGAGATAATTATAATTGATATTTTATAAATGAAATAGTACGAATTTATAAATGATATTTTTTAAATAAGAAATGGAGTTCAAAGGCTATTTGTTTATAAATGAGTTTAAAAGTTATGGTCCATATAATGATAGTCGCTATGTATACAGTTTTGAAACCTTATCATTTCTTTATGTTGAAAAGTTATTTAATCTCAGACATTTGGGAACTCATTTCAATTATGGTTAGAAAATTTATAAATCAATTTAAGAAGGATTTGGAATTATCAATATATATTAATAATTATTTTGCAACCATTTAAAGAACTGTCTGAATAACATGAAAGAGTTGTAAAAATTAAGGAGATTTATGGAAAGGATAAGTGTTTCGGGTTAATGTTTTAAATGACAGTTGTTTTTGACCCAATCTAATATGGTTTGGAAAATATGGTATCTTTCGTGGTTTTATGTATATACCTAGACTGTTGAAGTAAGTATATGGTTAGATTTTCTAAGTGTTGAAAATATAATGTTTTGTGAATATATTTATTTCATTAAAATAAGTATATGGAAATGGTTTCCAAGTATTTACAAAGAGATTTTAATTAATGAAAGATTAATTAGATGAGGCCTAGTGGTTTCCAAGGGAAATAAATCTCTATTGTTTGATTTGTTTGTTGTTTTATTTGATTGATAAATAACCGACTATCAAATCTTGATTTAAATATGCCATCCTTCTTAATTTTGATGGTATGGAAATATTCCCTACTTAACACTGAAAGATTTTTAACTGTGGAAATATCTAGGAGAAACATGAGGATTATATGGTACAGTTACCATTGGTGTTACTATACTGTACGTATAAACTCGTTTTGTTCTTCAAGGACAAATGATAAGGATATTTTTCCACTTAAGCGGTTAGAGGGTGATCCCCGCTCTTATGTATTATCTGATTATTTCCAAAAGAACCGATATTGAGCATTTTGGAAATCAATTGATTGGTTTTGGAACATCCGGTAAGCGAGGGAGTGTACTTGTAAGAGATGACTTGAAACTGTAACTACTCCAAATCCATATACGAGTTCTATGCTTGGAGGAGATTCGAGATCTGTTTTGGATGTTGGAATCCATCTGTGAGTCTGAGACCCGTTAGGATGTAGGAATTCATGTGTGATTCCAAGATATGTTTTGAATGTTGGAATCCATGTGTGATTGACCATTTGAGGTATGGGAATCCATGTGTGATTCCGAGATCCATTTTGAGACGTATGAATCCATGTGTGATTCCAAGACCGTTGATGTATGGGAATCCATGTGGGGTTCCAAGATCTATTCAGGTAGCGATGCATAAGTTAGAACGCCGGATGTAGCCTCATCAACGGTAATGACTAAAATCAGAGATATGATGCATAGCCAGGGGGTTTAGCTAACCTATAAGGGTGTAGTCGTTTCTCTTTCTAGCGATAACTACAGTTTATGCATGTTGGGAGCGATGCACTCAGCCTAGGTGGCTAGCTATGTATTTCCTATGTACTTCATCTAGACAGGTACGACCCTTCAGAAGGATATCTCTAATTCTTGTATAGGAGGACCATTCTCAGAGCTTCTGAAGGGCCCCTCCATGGAATCCTACATAATTAGTGAACGCGCATTAGTGGTTTTTGATTGTATATCTATTATTGTTGTGATGTACACTCACAGACATCACAGCTACTTGATTGTTATATTTTCAACCCTAGACATTATTATAATATCATTGGATTTTTAATAAAATGGTTTAGTTGTCATAAGGTAAAACCCATCCGTGTTTATGTGCAGTGTGGTCTTACGAGATACCTTTATTTCAAAATGTTTTATAACACACAGTAATCCATTTGGTTATGTTTCTCACGCTTGTTTTACAAGACTGACCCATAGTTGTTTTCCTATAATGCTCAGGTCATCCCGAGCATATTTTCCAGATTTAGCTAGACATTTTGAAGCTTTCAGGAGACGAGCTGGATCCTTCAAGACGTACTCCCGTATTTTTCTTTACTTCCACTGCATTTTTGTTGTTTTGTATTCACCGGTAGGTTATAAGGATAGGTTGTTAAAACTGTCTAGGCATATGATATGTTAATGTTGTACTCTGATTAATGTATATATATTAAAGTTCAATTTTTCTTTCTAAAGATTATTTGTATATTATATGTTACTCGTCACATGTGAGATTCTATTCTTTATTTTTCTTTCACCCCAATGATATGTTTTTCCTGCACTTAGTGTTCGGCACGTGAATACCTTGGACGTATTGGTATCAACTTCTGGGGATCGAAAAGGTAGATTGTTAGATTTGGTATCAGAGCTGAAGGTTAAGCGAGAACCTTGGCATTGGTGGGGAAAACATGGTAGAGATAGGGTAAGTGACACCCTAGAATGAGTTTGAGCGTATTATATATTAGAGCATATTTGTTAATGCCGTAAAATTGTTTTATAGTGTGTTTAGGCTATTATCTGATCAACGCTGTTGATAAGGGTTCCTAAACACTTGAACAAGGCAAAACGACACGGTATTGTTTTAAAGTTGGTAAATGAAATAGTTTTACCAAAAAATTATATTTTATATATAAAGGAATTTTTTATAAACTAATATACTTATTAGAGAACGTTTGTTTGTTAGGAAATGATAATACTTGATTATTATGATTTATTGTTTGATCGGTTGTGCTTGGCCAATTATGAGCAGTTCTCCCTTTTTACTGCATGGGTTAGTTATGTAGAAATTTTGGGGAACATTGAAGCGAACATCTTATGGCTTCAGTTTCACAATTTGACTATAAGGCGTTCGGTGTTAATGTTTGGTTAAAATTTAATTTTAATAAGAACTGTTTAGTTTAATAAACAAGTTATACATTTGAGAAAATGATTTGTGTAAGAAAGTGAAATTATAAAAGTATGATTTATAAATATTATTTATAAATATAAAGGTTTTAAGCTGAGAATTTGAGAACTTAAATTCCACATGCTTTTAAAAAAGTGGTTTTCAAGGTTTGAAAAGGAGAATAATAGTATTATTTGACAGTATTTATGGATATAAATACTTTAAAAGAAAAAAAAGTTTTTAAAGGATATTGAAAGCACCGAACTCAATTCGGTCACTGGAAAATAATTTTGATACTAACTGCAACATCATCGGTGTTAATTTTCGAGTTTTTGAGTAGGAAATTGCTACCATAATAGTTTTGTTTCAAGTTTTTGATAAAACAAATCTGGATTTGAAAATTTGAAGTATGATTTGATATATTAAAGTTGTATATATATATATATTGCTATTTTAAATTAACTGAAATAAAACCCGAGTGTTTAATTATTAAGTTTTTGGTTAAGTATTATATGGACTCATGTGGCCTATGCATTAAAGTAGGCCGATTGTGGATCTTGTTATGATAAATTGTTTGGCAGTTTTCATTTGTTAAAATGAAATGGGATTTTCGATGATTTGGACAGTTGGAAAACTTTCGAATTGAGATAGAAATTGAAACTAAGAGTTGAAGAAATATAAAGAATAAGTTTTTGTAACTTATAAATGTGAGAAGATAGTAAGTAAAACCAGTTTAAATGTATTGGATATATTGGAAGTAAAAAATATGATATTGTGTATATATACTCTTAGGATTTAAGGAGTGTTATACAAATATGAAACGGAGTAGAAAAGGTTGTTAACCTAAGTTAAGTTTTTATAAAATCTTTCCATTAATTATTTTTGGGAGTAAAAAGAAATTGGTATAAATAAGAACCAATAGGGATAAGTACGTAAGTTGTACGTAAATAATTTGTTCGCATAACTGTTCTCGATACGAGATTCAAGTACACAACTTTGAGGTTACTCACACCGACCCAAAAAGGATTTATCACTCGATTCTTGACGGCGAACACGGGTGAGAGTTCTTGGTATGGAACCAAAATTCTCTATCATAGTATATGGCTATGTAAGGAGAACGGAGGTTTCTAACCAAGAAGCCGGATCGAAGTCCGCATTAGAGAAGTCGGGTGAGCAATAATAGTTCGGAAGAGAAGTTATATATTCGAGAAAGTGATAGAATCAGATATTGTGTATGGATGATTTATGTTTATCATATGGACCAATGAAATTGCCAGGTATTTATGGGGTTTGATTTTCTGGGTTTGATAGGTGATGAAATGTCGGGGATGAAATTCTTTTAAGGGGGGAAGAATGTAACGACTTGAAATTTTATCGCTCTTATTTTAGAATATTTAATTTATTTTAAATATTCAAATAATGGTTTAATAACTAAATAGACTTTTGAATTTATAATTTATAATAGAATTTTTTTTGAATTTTGTTTACAAAAATATGTAGTTCGACGAAAGGTAGAAAATGTGACTGAAGACCGTTTTCCAGATTTTACTCTTTAATCGAACTAAAAATTTGTTAATGGTTATAATTCCTTTAGTTATATATTGAAGACAACATTCAAATGATTAAAGGAAAGTTGTGTATATAAACATGTATTTACACCTTATTTGCTTTGATACTTAACCGAAATAATCTAGGATTTCAGCAGCCTTCTCTAATTCAACAAAACCCTAAAACTCTCTTGAATTTATCAAATTTTCTAGCAATTTATTTGGAATTTAAAGGTGGATTTTGCATTAAGGTTGAAGAGCAATACTTCTTTCTTTTTTTAGGCTTGTGAAAATGAAAGTATAGGTTTGGTCATTTTGAGAAAATAAGAAATATACTTCTCTTCTTAGTTATTTACTTAGTTTCGGTTTTAGGATAAAACTTACAACCCAACAAGGGTATAAAAATCCATTCTTTTGAATTTATTAACTAGTAAGCTACATAAACTAAAATACTTAAGTACTTTAAACCAAAGTCCAATATTCAAATAAGTGGATCTCATAAGTATTTAATAAAATGAACATTATTTTAAAGAAATCTAAAATTCTTAAAAAAATATTTTAAAAATAAAGATTTAAACCAATTTAATATTCATATCCAAATTCTAGTTTCAATTGTCTTCAAATAAAACTCTAAAATTCTAATTTATCCAATATTCTATAAATTTAGAATTTCCCTTCCAAAATTCATTACCTCTTATAAATAACACCAATTCCACTATGCTTTAGAATTAGTCATTCTAAAGCAAATTATCTTTTATATTTATAAAAGAATACAATTTCTAGACTAATGATTTAAATTCTCCAATTTAAATCATTATTTATTTTATTTAATCAACTTAAAAATCTAGATTATTACAGTTACACCACCTTTCACTCAAATCCCACGATGCGCATCTGAAGTATAATAAAAAGTGTTACAACCCTTAGGCGCGACCCCAAGATCAGGCCGCCAGGGTGGACATTGGCCATATGGTTCCTGCTAACTCCTAATCATATCCCTGAGCACTTCATGATAGACACCATACATATGGGTACACCCTCATATTTCAATCATCCATAATACTCTACCCAAGGTTTTAAATCTCGCTCATCTCGGCCGAGATCTCGGTCGAGATCTCGTTTTCAAGCCTGGGCGATTCGAAACATGCTATTTCGTTTGAATCTCGTCTGACCCAAATCTCGGACGATATTTCAATATCTCGTTCGGTATCTCGGACGAGATTTAACAGCGAGATATCGGCCGAGTTGTTGAATTTTGGAAAAAATCAACTCTTTTTTCGTATTGGGTTGGCTCATCCTTTACCTTAATTTAAGCTTTTTTAATTGTACTTTTTTAACCCTTATTTCTTATATAAATCTCATTTAATCTTCGTCTCTTATTTTACGGCATTGAGAAGTGTAAGAAGATGATAAAATCTACATCGATTATGGTAAGTATTTCACTTTATGATTTTCATTTAGGTTTCTGATCCAAATTAATTTACATTTGATATCATTTTTCTTTTTTCGAAACTTTCTTGAGTTTTTTTCCTAACCCTATTTTTTTACGGCTATAAATTTTGGGCTTCACTTGTTTAACTTTATGTTCCAAATGGATTCCCAATTTGATTTCATTTAGTCTTTGCTGCTATAATTTTTTTCCTCGAGGCTTATTTTTAAGCAACAAAAGAATTCTCTTTCATCTATTAATTTCATTTGATGATTACATGTTCATTCGTGCATCATTTTTTTCTTTTCTTATAATTTTACTAAATGTTTGAAAATTGTTTGTACTATGTATGCTACTTTCTACGTTTGTTTGAAATATCTATGCAATTAGTTGCTTAATGAGATTTTGTTTGCTAATAATTAAATACTATAATCAGACATAAAATATCTTAATTCTACTTGTAGACTTTTTTATTTGAAGTTATAAAATTAAGATTTCCCTTGCAGCACTATAAATCATAAAAGGTAGAAATGAACCATTGTATTGTGTAGGAAAGTTAAGTGAATGATCAAACAAAGTAAAGGTGCATATGTTATGGTTTGTTTCTTGTCTATTTTATCTCATATGATATTATATTTAACATTATTCATGAAATCTAGTTATTTGTTTATTTTACATGATACAAGTGATATTTTTCCATACTAAATTACTAATGATAAGCATGTGATATATTCAAGGTAAGTGCATAGTGTTTTCCTTAAGGTAGTGACTAGTATTATAAATTTAGGTGTATCAAAACTAATTTTCGACATGACATATACTCCGAGATAACTCTGAAATGATTTTTAGAAACCGAGATGTAAATCCGAGATGGACGACCGAGATGCACTCATCTCGTTCGAGATCTCACCCGATACGAGATAAGCTCTCTAAATTCTTCGAGACGAGACGTGACCGAAATCGGAGACTTAAAACCTTGGATCTACCCCGGGCATATATACTTTCTCTACACCAAGCATATAAACTTGCTCTACACCGAGTATCACCTCACGTAAGTATAATCCCAGCTCCTGTCACTTGAGTGACATCTACTGATAATGAGTAACCGAATAAGTACTACATCGGCGTTCCATACCACTGCGTAATGCTTAAATATTTATTCAATGCTCGTAAACTACACTCAATCTCTATAATATTCTGTATAACGAGTCCAATGAATAACCATAGAAATATTACTAAATGCCCCATCCTAAACGGTATTATAAATTCGTTTATATTTATAATGAAATATCACAAAAACAAATAGAAGAATGTCATCATTGTATCACATCAAAACTTTAATCCACTCAATATCAATGGTGAGTCTTTTATAATATCAAAATCAGTGTAGGAAAATGAGAAATTGGAAGACGTAGAAATCATACATGAAAATCCCAATTTAATTGAAAAGTGAAATTATAATAAAGTCGACAAATCTTTCTTCAGACAATTAAATCAAGTACTCAAATATATATATATATATATATATACATAAAGCTCACTTTAATAATTCATAAGTAATCATATTATTAGTAAAAGACACTTCAAAATACCTAAAATATTAAACTGAAAATATTTCATATCTCTCATAATTTTGTAATCTTTTAAATAATTAGTTATAACCAAATATAAAATTTTCTTTTCAATAAATTTCGATAAAACTTCTTAAATCAATTTTACATTCTAAAATTAATAAAATTCTTTATAATATATTGTGTATTGAATAGTACTTTTCTTTATATAATTCCAAAATAAAGATTTAAATACCAAAATTCATTTCCAGTTCTCTTCTAAAATATTTTAAAACATCTAAGGTCAGTTTACAAATCAAATAGACTTTATATAAAGGTCTTTCCATAATTTTCTATAATTAGTAACTATTTTCAAATAAATATATATACTTCAAAATAAATTATATTTAATTCACGCCATAGAATATAATCCAAAGTCTTCATTTTATACTTAAACTAATTAAATAAAACATTTCTTTTAAATTACACCATATTTGAAATTCTAATGTTGTAAAAAGAGATTTTTATTTATTCAAAACATATTCATAATCTTATAAATATATAAAAATAATACTATATTTTTCCAAGGTTTGAAAGTCTCTCAAAATATTTTAATAACCTTTATAATAAAAATCGCTTAAAATAATATTATTATTTTCATAATACATTTTTATAAAATAGCAATATATTATATCTTTCCTTTAATTCTATTCAAAACTTAAAATATTGATTTTAAAAGGATTTATAACTAAAAGAAAAATGTATTTATATTTATAATTAACAATATATTTATATTATAAAGATGGCTATTTTTAATGAAATTTAGTAAAATATTTGTAAAATACATTTAATAAAACTTTAAAATCCTTAAATATTTTTTAAAGCTATTCAAGAATCTTTTAAAACAAGAAAATAAATAAATATCTAAATACATAAATTTTGGAGTAAAATTACACCAAAAATATTTATCAACCGATCAACACTTATAAATTTATTATGTGACCCGAGTCGAATTCCAGGTGGCCCCAGTCGAATTCCATCAAACTCCGATCTTCTATAAAATGCACACATCGACAAACAAATAAACATGCATAATTAGATTCAAAATTGGACAACATTCCATTTGCAAATTGACACGTCCAACCAACACAATCAACTAACAACCAAACAACAATTAATTCTAAACCAATATTCCAAACAAACAATTCAACCATGTTATTCAACCAATAATTGAGATACGTGCACGTGTATGCAGTGAGATATGGAAATAGTTTAGAGCATAAAAACTCACCTTAATAATGCTTCTCTTCCCTTGACAAGCACACCCAAAACCCCAGAACGAAACGTTACTCCAAGCCCTTGTCGTGACTGCTATTCATTGTGCATCAACATTCTAGCCATGCAAAACACTAACTCTGTCTGTCATTGATCAAAGTTCCATTGTTGTCATTAACTCATGCCTCTATCACGCTACCGCTAGCCAAATGCCGCCCCATGTTGAATTCATCACCATGCATTGTAGCTAAGTCCGCCTTCGCTTCTCCCCCACCTATGTCACCTTCTATGATCGCCAGCCACCTCGGGCTATCGTACATGATTTTTTTTGAATCGCATTTTATATGTCGATTGGGGATCCGTGAAGGCTAGGACTAAGAACAAGTGGAGGGAATCAAGTTTGGTTTTGAAAAGTATAGATAAATCTAGAATAAGGAGAATATGGCTCCTTTTATTATTTTTATTTTTTTCTTTTCTTTTTAGATAATTCTTCTTTTTTTAATTTGTTTTGTAAATAAATTTCAATTTAATTCAAATTGATATACTCTTCTGTAACACCTCTAATTTTGATTAACATCATTTAGGATATTTAATTAGATAAATTAAATAAAACAATCTAATATTATAAGAAGAATGAGATTTGATAATCAACTTGGTCGAACCTTAATTGATGAACTGATGTGCACGTAAATGTGCATATTTTTACCACCATATTTAATCTATTTATATTAAATAAATGATCATATCGGGTATTTTAACTTGTTTAACCCAAATTCAAATTATTTTAAAATTGTTGCATATTCATCTCCATATAGGGGCAAAATGGTCATTTTTGTGCATATATTAATTTGAGAAAATTTAATTAGAAATTTCTATATTATTTTGTAGGAATTTGGCTTCATATGCAAGTGACTTCATGAAGATATATACATGCACAAGAGTGAATACAAAGGAATGGAGATGAAAATAATTCAAAGCCATGATCATGGAGGACCCCACCTACCCACCTTCCTTCATATACAAATTAGAAGCTAATCCACATGCTAATGACCATTACACTTTCACGCACACTTAATGGGTGATTATTGAAGCTAATGATAACTTGGCCACGGCACTTCCTACAAGGGCATTTTGGGCATTCCCTAAAAATATGCATTAGGGTTTCTAACTTGTATAAATACCACTTATGTTTCATGTAACTCTCTTCCTCTTAGTTTTAGTTTAAGCTCAAAAATAAAACACAAGCTCTCTTTCTCTTTTCATGGCTACTTAGCCATATTTCTTTTCATGTAATTTTCCTTTCTTTTGTGCAATGTTAATTAATGTTCTCTCTTATTTACATGCTCTATTCCTTTCTTGTTAGTAGTTAGTTTATTCTTCATGCAAGTAGATTAGTGTTTACTTCTTTTTACTTAGCTTTTCTTTTCATTTTGCTCTCTTTTTCCTCTTCTTTTTGTTTCATGTTGCAAGCTATATTTGTTGATTTGATAACAAATATGAGAAGCTAAACCCCTTCAATTTAGGGGTAATGAAGCTCTCTAATTATATAGCTTCAACATTTTGATAAAATTTTGATCTCTTTTCTGCTTAAATGAATGTTGATGTGATTTATTGTTTCATGTTGAATTTGATAGTTTATGTTGTTCATAACAAATAGGCTATGCTTAAATAATCACAAACAATAATTACCTCTTCATCTACATATGATGATGGTAATGAAGTGAATGTGAAATTAAAATTTGATGGCCTATATTTCTAAACAATAGTTAATAGGTCATGCTTAAAATAGATTTCATTTTCAACTTTGTTGTTGTTTTCATGAGAGTTAGTAAGTAGTTTTAAGGGGTGTGTTATAGTTTGATGGCTTATGTTGAGCTAATTAATAGCACAAATAACCCATACTTATGATAAACACATCATTTAAATTCATTAATGACCAAAAAAGAGAGATCATAATTTCATTTTTGTTGAACTATGTGATCTAGAGAGTGAATTTATCTCTAAATTGTTTTTCTACTCTCATATTTTTATCACTTTCTTTTTGTTATTTTTCTTACATTTTCTAGCTAATCACTTTCAACTTTGGTTAATTTGATCGAATAGAAATTTAAAATCAACAATTCCCTGCGGATCGACCCATACTCGCATACGTGCTACAATCGTACACCGTGCGCATGCTGTTATTTTAATTTGAAAATTTTTCAGCGATTTTCTAAACCGATAGAAAATTGACCGTTAAACAAGTTTTTGACGCCGTTGCCGGGGATTTGCTTTGATTTTAATTTTCTAGTCTTTGGATTATTTTTGGGTGTTTGTCGTATGTGTTAACTTGCATTAAAAAAAATTGTGTGTCTATGTGTGTGAATTTTGTTTGCCTTGTTTTTATGCGCTTGTTTCTTGTTTTCTACTTGCATTTGCATATACATTTCTATTTAAAAAAAATTGTGTGTTTTCAAATTGTTGTGTGTTTGTTTTTTCTTGTTTTTGCAATAACATTTGCACTTGCACATTTTTAAAAAAAATTCATTGCATCGCTTTCTGTTTTGAATTTGCATTTCGTTTGTCACAGTTTGTTTTGTAATACAATTCGCACATTCTATTTACATTTGCTTTTTCAATACAAATTGAAACTGTGCACAACCAAACATACTTCACTGTACAAATCATCTCTCCGTTCTCTCTGAGCCACTCTTCACAATATAATTGCAGCACCTACCCTTTGCACCATTAATTTCTGCTGCTCCCTGACCACCCTCCAAACCCACCATCACAACAGTTTGGCAACACCACCATTCCGATCAATTGTTCTGCTTGACCCCCATCTATAGTCACATCCACTGAAACATACAACCACCCTCTGCCCAAACACTCAACTCCCCTCTGCACAAACCACTTCACATCTCTGAAGCACTTCATAACACCTTCCTGCCTCGGCCAAACTACACTTCATTCTCCTCACTGTAACACTACCATCAACCTTCCTACTGCAATCAAATACCCCACCAACACCATTGACAACCTTCAACCTGACATCAATTATTCCTCCACTTCAACCCAGTGCAACAGTAGTCCACTGCACTACTTCTCATACTTGTACACACTTCAACCTTACCAGACAAACCACTTAACAAGACAATCACCACCCAATTCTCATTGCTACAGCCAACCTATCACAGCAACGACAAAACGTCCATCATCCCATCCCACACTTGCATTATATCAAAACATCCTCACTTCTGTCGACAATTCCATCACAACATCCACTACAGAACTTCAAATCTCCCCACTGACAACCACATACCCAACAACCTCACATGTAACAACCCGCAAATTCGTAGCATTTAATTATCGCCATTAGGTGATTAAATCGTTCGTAAATTTTTTATTGAAATCAAAAAAAAAAAAAATCAATTTGAAGTTCTTTTATAAAATGGTTGGTAGAGTTTCTATATCGAGTAGAAATTCTTTTAATAAAATTTCGTATTATGGAAACGGGCTTTAAAGAGAACTATTGTGGCCCATACTCATTGTTGCCGTGATAATCATCTAGACCAGCCGGCCCTATTTCTTTTGTTCTCTAACTCGTTCCTTTTTGCTCTGAAAAGATAATGGCGGTGATTATTTTTCTTCGATCTGAGAAATTTTAGGGCTTGGTCTCGCTCGTTCTTTCGATGCTTGCTAAGGCTTTCGTTCCTCTGTTGCCTTCGAATCTGGAATTGAGGCTTGTACAAATTGAAGCGCCGCTCGATAGTAGACTTCAATATTCTCTTATTTGCTCACGGCTCTTCAATTTGGATCGAGTTCCTCTGTGATTTCGGCATGTACTTTGCTCCTTTTGCTTTGCTGGTTTTGGCTTACTTGAACCCGATGGATCTATGCCGTATGTGATGTTGGTGCTTGCGACTCCTTCTCTCGAGTTCGTCCCCGCTTCAAACAAGGTGAGTTTACTCACATCTAATTCCTGCTCCATGTATTTGTGATTGTGTGATTATGTTGATTTCGTGAAAATGTTTAGTTGATTTGAACTGTCATTCTTTTGTGGGCATCACAGTTTCGACTTTGTTTTGTTATTGATAATTTCTTTGACAATTTCAATCCACACAGTTTTGATTCCCGATTGTATTCGACTCTTTGATGCTTACGGCTTTGAATTCTTGGGTTTTCATTTATATCCAAATGGTTGAGTTCGTCTTGATTTACCTTGGCTATCCGACTTTGTCTTTGCTATGACTACGTGATTTGTTTCATGATTGATGTTTACTGGGTTGGTTTGTTGTTTTCTGGAACATCTTGGCACGGCTTAGCTTCGTGACCACCACGGCTTAGTTCATGTTCGATTTTAGCCACTTGATTCGCGTACATGTCTCTGTAGTATCACCATTGTATTGAGTTCTGTCCATTTAATTTGAGCTGCTGCTTTGAAATCTAGTCGTTTCACCTGAATTATTTGAAGTGTAGCCTTGTTTGAATAATTACCCTACTCTGAATGGTTCATTTCATTATTTTGGTTGAACTAGCGTTTATCCTCTGTACTACTGAGCATGCTGTTTCGTTCTTCTGTCTTCTTAATTTTCTGCTATTGATCCTTGAATTGGGAACGTGCATAATTGGTTCGATTGTCGTTCTATGACTTTTGAACTCGTGTGCACTTTATGCTATTTAATTCTGGGTGTCTCCATATATGTGCATACATACCATTGTGTGTGTGCATGCGTATGTTGTTGAGTCTACACTGGTGGCTGCATTTGAGTTTGATCTTCGTTGATCTTTGTAAGAGCACATGACTTGTACATGTGTCTTCGTCTGTGTCCCTAGATAGCACTGTGGTTGGCAATTTGATTGCTGCTTCGAGTTGTTGCAGTTTTCACTCTTGTCATGCAGTTTTATATGATGTTTATTCTAGTCATTCATACTTTATGTTGTATACATGTGCATGTTATCACTTGATGTGCACTTGCTTAACCCGGTTGGTAGTTGTATACTGCTGTTGTCTTGTTCCCTTGCTGTCGAGGCAGTTGCTTATACATTTGGGTATTGTTGAGGCCTGGACCCTCTGGTTTTTGTCTGCATGAACTTGTTTGGGTATAAATACCCTTGAACACTGTTTCATTGATCCACCACTTATAGTTGCCATTTGCTTGAATCAGTTGTATCCATTGCCTACATCGGTTGTACACTTCACTTGAACTAGCACTGTGAAGTCTTCTCTTTTCGATACTGATATACATTGATTTGAGTCACCATGTATATTTCTTTCTTGTGATCCTGGGTCTGGTTTCTTGACCAGGCTTGTTCGGATTGCTTTGGGTATTGACTGCGGTCATGGCTCGTTCGATATCACAGTTTTGATCTGAAGCGTGAACTTGTTCACCGCTTCCTTTTCGCTTGAATTGGTTGAGTTTGGTTTGTTGGTTTTTGATCGTTTCAAGTTGATTTGTGAAATTTTACAGCGAGTTGAATCCGGTCTCAAAGACCCGGGTTTGACCCTGTCAGTTTATTTATGTTGACTTCTACAGTTTTGATTGATGTTAGTTTTCACCGTCCTGATGATTTCCCGTACTGTGTGGCGAGGCAGTGCACGCGTGCGTGTACTGCAGCCACATAGAAATTTGATTTGATTGATCTTTTTGAGATTGCTGATTAACACTATTTAGTGTTATATTTATCGTTATCCAATTCTCGTATCGAGAGTTGGATATACGAGATTTCTGTGATTATCGTCTATTGACTATCTGATTATTATTGCTGCTATGCACTAATAACTGAGTTTGAATTAGACTGACCCGTGTATTATTTTCTTTTGAATTTAATACTCGGGTCAGACCGAGTATTTACAGGTTGTAGATTTTTAGCTTTGGGTTGCTGCTAGAGCTATGAAGACTTTTTATATCATTTGAAGTGGTCTTCGTCTTGTTGTAGTAGTCTGTGTGTCTGTTTTAAGATGATAATGTATTCATGTATATTAGTCGATAATGTACTTGTATATATAACTTCTTGAGTCGACAATTGTAGTTGTATCATTTGTATTGTGTCAAATGTATGGTAACTGATATCAGTTATTGTATATATGAGACTTTTCGTTCCATCTTTATTCCGCATTTATGTTATCTGTGTTATTTTTATATCTATTGTCCTAAACTATTATAGCCACTGTGTAGTAGCTTTGAGTTTGTATCGGTATGTCGGTATTCCTCTAAAAATGAAATGCAATGTTTTATTATCTGACATATCGGTGCTCGCACAAGGCAATTACATAGATGGTCGCTCCTCAACAGCCTTATTCTCCGTGCTAGTTGACAGCACTACACCGTAGTGTTCTTGGCTAGCGTGGGTATAGAGGTGGGGCGTCACAGCTTGGTATCAGAGCCTGGGGTTTAGGACAATTATAAAACATAACTTAGATGGAGCATGTGTTACAACTATTTGTCGATGTTTTATCTCTCATCTTTGCATATGATTATTTTTGACTGTTAGGTATGAATTCCTAACGCTTATTCATGTGTTTTCGGCTTTGAATTGATTTAGCCGATGTTGATTTTGTTTTAATTTGGCAAATTAAAGCCATTTTGACTTTTGGACTTTGTTCCACTTTTGTTCTATGCTATGAGTGTCATTGTGTACCTGTTACACTGTGATGAAAAATAGCTGGACCAGTTGCAAAATTGAGTAATTTTGATTTCTCATTCACATCTAGTTTGAATCCCAGCGATTTTGAACTTGATATTTTGTGTTTTCCTCATCTTGAATTCCATTCGCCTTCGGTCACTTTGCTTTTGAGAAATTGCTAATTTCTTGATTTTCAAGACTCTGATTTTGCTTGCTGTCGGTTTCCTAATTTGATCGATTCTTGATCATTTCCCCGATTTGTTGCTATCATTTATTAGCAACTTTGATGACATTTTCTTCGGAATTTTTGTGAACATACTTTTTGATGGATTCAGTATCGATTTCTCTGGATTCCATTCACATCTTCGTATGTGAATTCTTGTGATTGATTGTTTCTACAATCATTTTTGTGATTTGTCACTTTAAAAATATAAAGGTTTTCTATACTAGTAGTAAATATTAAAATCCCTTTTTCCAAACGATTTCAAAACTATTTTACTACAAAGTTCTTTTTCTTGAACCGTTTTCCAATCTATTAGTATATACAAGCCTTTATTTCACTCGTATGAGAAATTGAATTAAACGGCCTAGTAAAACAAGTGGTATGAAACGCTTGCGTTTACTTCGTCGGTTAGCTCTTGGACTTGTTCGATTGAACCCTTTTTGTGACAATTTCCTAGTGAAGATTTACAGCTTGTTCGTAAATATTTAAGTTAAGCAAGTGGTTATGGGACATGAAGCTAAACTCATATATTTACTAGCTTGGTGTGATTGACACTTCCTTATGATCATGACGATCATTCTTGTGATTTAGACTAGCGATTGAGCGATGTCTCTTCGTCCGTGTGTTCGGACTTGCCTTCGGGCCATCCGTGTGTTCGGAAAATTAAATGGATAGCTTTCCATCCGTGTGTTCGGAAAATTAAATGGATAGCTTTTCATCCGTGTGTTCGGAAAATTAAATGGATAGCTTTCCATCCGTGTGTTCGGAAATTTAAATGGATAGCTTTCCATCCGTGTGTTCGGAAAATTAAAAGGATACTTTTCATCCGTGTGTTCGGAAAATTAAATGGATAGCTTTCCATCTGTGTGTTCGGAAAATTAAATGGATAGCTTTCCATCCGTGTGTTCGGAAAAAATTTAAATGAATAGCTTCCCATCCGTGTGTTCGGAAAAATTAAATGGATAGTTTCTCGTCTGTGTGCTCGGACTTCCCCTTCTTTGTGTTTTCTGGATTTCGTGTGTAGATTTCTAGAATTTGTGATTTCTGGATTTCGTGTGTAGATTTCTAGAATTTGTGTTTTCTGGATTTCGTGTGTAGATTTCTAGAATTTGTGTTTTCTGGATTTCGTGTGTAGATTTCTAGAACTTGTGATTTCTGAATTTCTTGTGATGATTTCTGAAATTTTGTGCTTCACCAATTTTCGTGATTTCTATTGATATGTTTATCAATTTTTGTGCATTGGTGAATTCATGTGTTATTGACTTGTTATGAATACAAGTTTAGGGTATGATATCCCTTTCTATCTTTGAGAAGATTCTTGTGACATTTTCTTATGAATGAAAATTCATTGGTATTATACTTTGATGCCAGTTATTTTGATGAAATTTTGACGTGTTAACTTCAGTAACCGTCAATTTTGAAATGGATTTACAAGCGGTTCTCCCGCAATACTGATATTGCTAATTTAATCACGTGTTTTCAAAATTCTTTATTTTTAAAAGTTGTTTCAAAAATATAAATTAAAATTGTTTTCAAATTTTTTTTTTACAGTTTACATTTTCAAAAGAACGAGGAAGCGATTTAAACGTTTCAGAAAAATCGAGGACTATGACCCCTTTCTTTTACTGATTCGCTTAATTCCGGACTTGTCCGTTTGAGAATGTGAAATGTTATTTTTTTAAAAAACACACAATTCTGCACTTTCAAGGAAACGATAAAGAGATTTAAACGATTTAGCAAAAGTAAGGAGTATGGAACCATACTTTTACTACTTCGGTTAATTCCGGACTCGTTAATTGAATATTTGTGTTTCTGATTATCGTTTTTGATAATCAGATATTTGTGAAATTTGATTATCCTTTGTGATAATTAAATATTTTCCAATTTAATTATCGTCTGAGATAATTAAATATTTTTCGATTTGATTAATCGAATATTTGTGTTTCTGATTATCGTTTTTGATAATCAGATATTTGTGAAATTTGATTATCCTTTGTGATAATTAAATATTTTCCAATTTAATTATCGTCTGAGATAATTATATATTTTTCGATTTGATTAATCGAATATTTGTGTTTCTGATTATCGTTTTTGATAATCAGATATTTGTGAAATTTGATTATCCTTTGTGATAATTAAATATTTTCCAATTTAATTATCGTCTGAGATAATTAAATATTTTTTCGATTTAATTAATCGAATATTTGTGTTTCTGATTATCGTTTTTGATAATCAAATATTTGTGAAATTTGATTATCATTTGTGATAATTAAATATTTTCCAATTTAATTATAGTCTGAGATAATTAAATATTTTTCGATTTGATTAATCGAATATTTGTGGTTCTGATTATCGTTTTTGATAATCAGATATTTGTAAAATTTGATTATCGTTTGAGATAATCAAATATTTTTTGATTTGATAATCGAATATTTGTGATTTCTGATTATCGTTTTTGATAATCAGATATTTGTGAAATTTAATTATCGTCTGAGATAATTAAATATTTTTCGATTTGATTAATCGAATGTTTATGTTTCTGATTATCGTTTTTGATAATTAGATATTCGTGAAATTCGATTATCATTTTTGATGATTGAATATTTGCGATTTTGAGATTTGAGCTTCGTCTTTTTCTCTGTCGATTCAGGTGAGTAATTTGATTTACTCACATTCAATTCGTGCAGTACGTGATTTCTGCTCTGATTCCTTTTCTTTCAATTGCTAGAACTCGATTGATTCTTGCTTTTGATAGTCGTCTGATTTTGATTCCTTGATCCCCTCGATGTTGATTCTTTTGATTTTAAGCAATCGAACCTTTTGATTTTTTATCCGATACTTCCCTATTGACCTTTGCTTTGCTTATGCATTCGACATTGCCTTGTTCTTATGGTTGTTACCTTTTGTCCATTTATTCTTTATGATTGCGAGGACGCAATTTCTTTAAGGAGGGGAGTCTGTAACAACCCGCAAATTCGTAGCATTTAATTATCGCCATTAGGTGATTAAATCGTTCGTAAATTTTTTATTGAAATCAAAAAAAAAATCAATTTGAAGTTCTTTTATAAAATGGTTGGTAGAGTTTCTATATCGAGTAGAAATTCTTTTAATAAAATTTCGTATTATGGAAACGGGCTTTAAAGAGAACTATTGTGGCCCATACTCATTGTTGCCGTGATAATCATCTAGACCAGCCGGCCCTATTTCTTTTGTTCTCTAACTCGTTCCTTTTTGCTCTGAAAAGATAATGGCGGTGATTATTTTTCTTCGATCTGAGAAATTTTAGGGCTTGGTCTCGCTCGTTCTTTCGATGCTTGCTAAGGCTTTCGTTCCTCTGTTGCCTTCGAATCTGGAATTGAGGCTTGTACAAATTGAAGCGCCGCTCGATAGTAGACTTCAATATTCTCTGATTTGCTCACGGCTCTTCAATTTGGATCGAGTTCCTCTGTGATTTCGGCATGTACTTTGCTCCTTTTGCTTTGCTGATTTTGGCTTACTTGAACCCGATGGATCTATGCCGTATGTGATGTTGGTGCTTGCGACTCCTTCTCTCGAGTTCGTCCCCGCTTCAAACAAGGTGAGTTTACTCACATCTAATTCCTGCTCCATGTATTTGTGATTGTGTGATTATGTTGATTTCGTGAAAATGTTTAGTTGATTTGAACTGTCATTCTTTTGTGGGCATCACAGTTTCGACTTTGTTTTGTTATTGATAATTTCTTTGACAATTTCAATCCACACAGTTTTGATTCCCGATTGTATTCGACTCTTTGATGCTTACGGCTTTGAATTCTTGGGTTTTCATTTATATCCAAATGGTTGAGTTCGTCTTGATTTACCTTGGCTATCCGACTTTGTCTTTGCTATGACCACGTGATTTGTTTCATGATTGATGTTTACTGGGTTGGTTTGTTGTTTTCTGGAACATCTTGGCACGGCTTAGCTTCGTGACCACCACGGCTTAGTTCATGTTCGATTTTAGCCACTTGATTCGCGTACATGTCTCTGTAGTATCACCATTGTATTGAGTTCTGTCCATTTAATTTGAGCTGCTGCTTTGAAATCTAGTCGTTTCACCTGAATTATTTGAAGTGTAGCCTTGTTTGAATAATTACCCTACTCTGAATGGTTCATTTCATTATTTTGGTTGAACTAGCGTTTATCCTCTGTACTACTGAGCATGCTGTTTCGTTCTTCTGTCTTCTTAATTTTCTGCTATTGATCCTTGAATTGGGAACGTGCATAATTGGTTCGATTGTCGTTCTATGACTTTTGAACTCGTGTGCACTTTATGCTATTTAATTCTGGGTGTCTCCATATATGTGCATACATACCATTGTGTGTGTGCATGCGTATGTTGTTGAGTCTACACTGGTGGCTGCATTTGAGTTTGATCTTCGTTGATCTTTGTAAGAGCACATGACTTGTACATGTGTCTTCGTCTGTGTCCCTAGATAGCACTGTGGTTGGCAATTTGATTGCTGCTTCGAGTTGTTGCAGTTTTCACTCTTGTCATGCAGTTTTATATGATGTTTATTCTAGTCATTCATACTTTATGTTGTATACATGTGCATGTTATCACTTGATGTGCACTTGCTTAACCCGGTTGGTAGTTGTATACTGCTGTTGTCTTGTTCCCTTGCTGTCGAGGCAGTTGCTTATACATTTGGGTATTGTTGAGGCCTGGACCCTCTGGTTTTTGTCTGCATGAACTTGTTTGGGTATAACTACCCTTGAACACTGTTTCATTGATCCACCACTTATAGTTGCCATTTGCTTGAATCAGTTGTATCCATTGCCTACATCGGTTGTACACTTCACTTGAACTAGCACTGTGAAGTCTTCTCTTTTCGATACTGATATACATTGATTTGAGTCACCATGTATATTTCTTTCTTGTGATCCTGGGTCTGGTTTCTTGACCAGGCTTGTTCGGATTGCTTTGGGTATTGACTGCGTTCATGGCTCGTTCGATATCACAGTTTTGATCTGAAGCGTGAACTTGTTCACCGCTTCCTTTTCGCTTGAATTGGTTGAGTTTGGTTTGTTGGTTTTTGATCGTTTCAAGTTGATTTGTGAAATTTTACAGCGAGTTGAATCCGGTCTCAAAGACCCGGGTTTGACCCTGTCAGTTTATTTATGTTGACTTCTACAGTTTTGATTGATGTTAGTTTTCACCGTCCTGATGATTTCCCGTACTGTGTGGCGAGGCAGTGCACGCGTGCGTGTACTGCAGCCACATAGAAATTTGATTTGATTGATCTTTTTGAGATTGCTGATTTGCTGATTAACACTATTTAGTGTTATATTTATCGTTATCCAATTCTCGTATCGAGAGTTGGATATACGAGATTTCTGTGATTATCGTCTATTGACTATCTGATTATTATTGCTGCTATGCACTAATAACTGAGTTTGAATTAGACTGACCCGTGTATTATTTTCTTTTGAATTTAATACTCGGGTCAGACCGAGTATTTACAGGTTGTAGATTTTTAGCTTTGGGTTGCTGCTAGAGCTATGAAGACTTTTTATATCATTTGAAGTGGTCTTCGTCTTGTTGTAGTAGTCTGTGTGTCTGTTTTAAGATGATAATGTATTCATGTATATTAGTCGATAATGTACTTGTATATATAACTTCTTGAGTCGACAATTGTAGTTGTATCATTTGTATTGTGTCAAATGTATGGTAACTGATATCAGTTATTGTATATATGAGACTTTTCGTTCCATCTTTATTCCGCATTTATGTTATCTGTGTTATTTTTATATCTATTGTCCTAAACTATTATAGCCACTGTGTAGTAGCTTTGAGTTTGTATCGGTATGTCGGTATTCCTCTAAAAATGAAATGCAATGTTTTATTATCTGACATATCGGTGCTCGCACAAGGCAATTACATAGATGGTCGCTCCTCAACAGCCTTATTCTCCGTGCTAGTTGACAGCACTACACCGTAGTGTTCTTGGCTAGCGTGGGTATAGAGGTGGGGCGTCACATCACAGCACTGCAACAATATTCCATAAGCACTACTAAAATCACTACTTCTACAAACACTACACACCACCACTACAATATCACCAGAACATCTTCATTTCACCAGAGATACTTCTCCATCGAGCCACTGACCAACCAAGTATCAAGACTGCTGCAAACTACCCATCGCATCACCAGACCCCTGCTGCACGAACCGCACAACTCCCCAACATTAGACTAAGAACCACCTCGATCAAATACCCCCATCGCCTCTGCCGAAATCAAATCGCACCCTGCCACCACTTCTTAGATCTTGAGCACAATCCAATCCAAGCTCCCAAAATTAGCAACCAATTCAACCACGAATTCAATCGCCAAAAACCCCACCCAAATCCTTGAATCGACCGAAGAAAAAAAACTTGTGACTTCCACTCACATTAGTTCCCGACTTCTCACTTTTCAATCGTATTTAAAAAAATGAAAGTGATTTCTTTGCTTTTCTTTTTCTTTTTTGCATTCTGTGCAATCGTTTTTATTTTTTTAATTTTGTGTTTCTGTTGTTCTTGATAGAAGAGGACATAGGGATTTGAGATAGTTTAAAAATTTACAAGTGTTGGTTCGTGTGTTATGGGCTCTTCTAGTTTGTCTGAATATTCAGTTTGTTTAGCAAATTTTTATCCTTTTCTATTTAAAAAAACAAAAAATATATATATCGTTTTAGGTTTTATTTGATTAGCGAATGATGGATTTGGCACGTTGCTTTGAGTTCCAAAATTTGGTATTTTGTTTGGTTTCAAGTTTTTCTTAGCTCTTTTCAAAAATAAAATAAAATAAAATATATAAATAAATCTTTTAGTTTCAAAAGTGTCAGAAAAAATTATATCATTTTGGCTTTTGCAAATTAATCATTTTTATTCTGGTTTCAAAAAAAACAAAAAACTAAAAAAAACTTGTATATATCTTGTTTTATTTTCAGGTTGCCAAAGCAGATTAGAAAAATTGGTTGGTTCGCTCTGCTGCCAAAAATAAATTGCTAGCTTGCTTATAATTTTTTTTTGCTTTCATCTCTACTTTTATTTGCTTTGCATTATTGATTGCTTGCATTTAAAACAAAAACAAAATCCATTGTAGTTGCATTGTTAATACACGTTTAATTTCTGCTTTGCATTTCATCTTGGATTTTGATTAATAATAACGGTTAGACATCGATAACACTTAATTGTATATTGACAAGTTGTCATCTTTCAACAATTTAATTTCTTGTTGTCTAGGTTACGGCAGAGCAATAATCAGTTATAAATATTAGGTGATTCGTAAATATTATACTGATTGTTTCTTTAAAGGTACTTAAACCTTCAGTTGCATTGCTACGGTGATTCGTGGTGCACCGATAAATCCTGCCTGTTACCTGGCTGAGAACACCTTGTTGGATTAAGGAAATTTGTGATTATACAATTTTAAGTTAACTTAGGATAAATCATTTGTAATTAACTCTTGCATTCATTTAGTTGCATTAGTTCATGCATATTTTAAAAAAACAAAATAAAATTTCCAAAATCAAATACAAAAATATTGTAAATATTTCTTTAAATTTTTTAAATCCTTTTCCTTTGAAATTTTAAAAATCCAAAAAAAAATTTAGAAAATCAAAAATCCAAAAAAAAATTAAAACCTTTTCAAAAACAAAAAAAAATTGAAAAACCAAATTACAAAACAAAAAAATCAATTTTCCATTTAAAAAAAACAAATTCTATTTTCCTTTACAAAAAAAACACCAAAAATATTCTTGAAATTGCCTGAATTTCCATATTCACATGAATTTTACGATAGTTGTGAAAATCAATATAATCCATATAATTTCACTCCAAATTTGTATGGATATTTTAATGACAACTATTCTATAAACAATTCGAATTTTTAACAACAAAGTTTTTAAAACTATGACCAACCCTCGACTCTTGAAAATAGCATTTCACCTTTACTTGAACTCTCTACACAACAAAATCAAGGGATAAATGATATGTGTAATTCATATTTGTGTAATGATTCAAGTCAAATTGTCACGACCCCGAAATTTAAATTTATTTAAATTTATAATTAAATGAATTCTTGAGTTAAATTTATGATTAAATAAATTTTAGATAAAAATTTGTAAATTTAATTGATAAATTGAGAGCGAGTTTCCCCGATATCCAAGTATATTCTGTATAAATCATTTGAGATTAAAATATTGTAAATAGTGTATATGTGAGTAAATTTGAAATAATATATATTTGTATATATAGGTGATTTGAATCTTTGATAAATGGTTTAATAAATAATTTAAGTTAAAATAGAAGTAAATGTTTGAAATAGGATAAACCTTATAAATATTAAAGCATAAGTATAAAATAAATTATAACAACGTATTATTTTAGAATGTCATTTGAATTTCAAGTAAATGGATTTTTAAAATAAATATATATATATAGGAAAATACAAGAAAAATATTAAGTAAATACAATCGTTAGAAATTAACAACATATTAAAAATAAATCTCATGTATATTACAAAACGATATAATAAATTATAAAAGAAGATGATAAAACAAAATATCTACAAGCTTGAAGAATAAGATAAAGTAAATATATATATATGTAAGTATATATGTAAGCATGAAAGCTGCCAGGAAAATGAAACAAATTCATTTATGTACACTTGCAAAATGAGATGAAGCAAATATATATGTAATTATGTATGAAGGAAATAGCCTGCAAATGAAACAAATTCATCTAAGTTCAAACTCAAACAAAAGAAGTACAAAAGTGGTTTGCTGTAAACAAAATGAAAAAAATAAAATAAAATACATACAAAACAAATGTACATACCATCATATCAGCCGAAACAAGTTGTCTTCAAGTATGGAATGAGGCATGGCAAAAGATCAAAGGACTAAAGCAATATCACCTGTACAACTCATTTCTTTTATATATCAACTTCTTTTACCATCAGTTCATTTTCGTTCCTCTCAAAGTAAAACAAAAAAATAAACTGAAGGAAGCATCATCTTTAAAACTTAAACAATGATTCAATGGAAAGCAACAAATCAATACAACCAGAATTCAAGAAAGCTGCAGTTTTCAAACAACAATTGCTCTCTGTTCTTCTTCCTTCTGAAACAGGTGAGCAACTCTTCTTGTTTACTTGTGAAGTAACAATTTTCTTTTAAAATTAAAGTGTTTAAATTTGCGCTTATATGATCATATATATATATATATATATGTGTGGAAGCTGGAAGTATGTTATTCTTGCTGTTGCTTAAACTTTCTCTGTTCTTAGTTCCTAAATACAAAACTGTTGATTTCAAAAATCAATTCCTCTCTTTCTAGTTGATGATTGAATTTGAGATTTGAACAAAAGTCGTTTGTATCATCATAAACATTAGTTTAAAATTTGTTTTAAGAAAAACGAATGTGAGTTGTCACTGGGAAGACTCAAATTACAGATCATCTTCATATTTGTTAATTTTCGAATTTCTTGATTTACAAATTCGTGAATATAAATGGAATTCGCACGCGAAAATATGATTTTTAGAATGAGATTCGTGATTTTTAGTGGAAGGAGTGAGGTGCAGTTCGAGGTTGAACGGAGTGGGTTTTTCGACTGATTTCTGGTGATGTGGTGATCTAGGGAGGGCGAGTTGTCTCGTGGAGATAGAGGAGCCTAGGGTGGTCACGGGAAAAATGCGCTAATGGTTGAACGATGATCATAGTGGAGGCAGAAGGCGATTGAAGGCTGGTGACCTAGTTTGGGAAGGGTGGATGTTTTCGAGTCGTTCAACGTTGATGGTCGATCGAGTTCGATGTGGTTTTGTGGGAAGGTAGAGGGGAGAGTGACGAAGTCGAAGCCGGAGGTTGACGACAAATGGTGGTCGGAGCGGCGAGAAATCGGTGATGACAGGTTTTGGTTTGAAGTTTGGTTTGTTTGTTCCAGGTTCCTTTGGGTTGTCTATTTCGATCGAAGAGGTCGAAATTTGATTCGAAGGGATTTTCGTGTTTTGGGGTTGAGAGGATGATGGTTGGGGTCGCCGCTGACTTAGTGATGATCGGAGGAGGGCTCGTCATCGATGGGGTCGCGGTGCAGTATGCACACGTGTACGTGTGTACACTGGAAACAAAACAGTGGGGAAGAAGGGTTCCCCGGGGTAGCATCCGCGTTTATCTCGGGTTTACTCGAGTTATTCGAGTATATTACTCGAAGCAGGAAGTGTTTGACTCGAAGTCAATTTAGTCTGGGCTCGGTGCAGTTTTAGTTTGATTCGAGTATGTTGTGTTCCAGGCCTTTGAAGAGTATAGCCTGGCAGTATCTTGATTTGTTTAAATTTGGATTTTTAAATCTAAATTGAAATTGAAATTCGAATCTTAAGTTTTGAAAATGGAATAAGTTTATAACTTTAAAATGAGGTAAATAAGTTAAAGTTAAAATATACTTTAATGATTTGAAATTTAAAAAAAAAAGAAATTTAGTTTAAAATCTGTAAAGTGGAATTTAGTGATTGGATTCATTAAATTAATAAGTTGATTAAATAGATTGATAACTGGATTAATTAAGTAATTATGAGTTTTAAACTCATTTATTAAGTTTAAGTTAATTATTAATTTGGAAAAACTAATGTGGAGTTAAAGATTTTTAATTTAATAGATTAGATTTTAAATTAATGATTAAATGTTATTTTATCGGTAATTAAAGGTTAATTAAGTTACATTTAAAAACTTGAATTAATTAAATAATTAATGGTTAATTAATGGGTCATTAAGGATTAATTAATTAAGTTAATTAATTTAGGAATTATAAATTAATGAAGGTGATTAAGGAAAGATAATAAATTAAGGACTAATTTATCAATGTGATTAATTAAGGAAAATTAATTTAAGAATAATTTATTAATTATTAATAGTTAGTTAATAAATGATCTAAAGGATAATTAATTATATTGGTTTGTAATTAATTAATGATTAATTAACCCGGATTTGAAATTCTTAAGTAATTAACCTAATTTGAATAAATCAGATAATTAACTGACCTTACTTGTGAATATTTGGATTTGATTGGATGATTGAATTTTGTTGATATTTCCTGATCTGCGATGCGTTGAGATATATTCAGATTTATGTGTAATCTTTACTGCAGTTTATTTATCTGTGATATTTATATATCTGTGATCTGTGCATAAAGATAAGCGATATAATTTATATCGTTTATCAACTATATTTCTGTATTTGATCTGTGATGATTCATCGTGTTGCACTATTGTGTTAAACCCCTGGACCACACTTTTACACACACAAATATGGATTTCACGAGGAAATCGATTAAGTCACAGACAATGTAGAATTAAATGTTTTTGAAATTAAAGTTCTAATTTCAATTGATTTTGAAATCGGAAATTTGGGGTTTAAAGTGAAAAGCTTTTGAAATGAAATTTCAAATATAAAAGTTATTTTGAATAACTTAATCGAGTTTTGAAAATTTAAATAATTTGATTTAAATTTGAATTCAAGTTTGAAATTAAATCTATGATTTTGAAACTAGGGATAAAAGATGATATAAATGTGTTTATATGAAGTTAAACCATTTAAAAGTAAAGTTTTGGGAATTTGGATTTAACCCAAAGATCTTAACTCGTATAAATGAATCAGATTTCCAAAATGAAAACTGTTTGTTTTCAAATGATAAAAGCTTTCAGATAAGAAATGAAATTCCAGTTTAATTAAAGGAATTTCAAGATTGAATTGGAATTATTTTTCCAAGTTATGAATGAACTGTTTTAAAAAGCTATGAATTAAATCTGTTATCTTAACAGATTTAAAATGATGTTTGTTTAAACCATTTGAAATGGAATTGTTTTGAAAGCTATCAGTTAAATCTTTGATTCAAAGATTTAACGAGTTAAACTGAAATGGAAATTGATTTGGAAAATCTATGAATGAATCTTTGTGAAATTAAGTGAACTTTGTGAATTGAATCTTTTTGTTTAAAAAGATTAAAATGGTAATCTGTTAAACCCTTTGAAAAGAAAGTTTGGGTTTAAATTGTGACTTAATTGAAATCCCAATATCCATATATTTTTAAATATTGCGCTTACTATTCGGGTTAGCCGGGAAAAGACCTTTGGGTCATATAACCCATTCCGAATAGTGATACGTCGTATATGGATGGCATTTGAAGACCGGTGTTGAAGACCGGATATTTTTCGAAAATGAAAGGACAACCTGTCGAATGTCTCTACACTGAGTTGCTCCGGTATAGAGATTTATATCACTCTTTTTGTGACGGGAAGTCCGGACGTGATTGGAAATTACCCAGAATTGCAAGGGCTTCGTAAGAAGTGCCTTCGGTTCTGTTCGATCCCGGAACAGACTTGTATGGTTACATGTCTGACATTACACTTTGAGATATAAAGCCGATTTCTTTCAAATACATTTCTGTTGGTGGCGGAGAATTTATTCTCTTAGCTTAACACCCTTCTCTGAGACGTACGAGCTCACAGGTTATGTAGTTGAAATTTATCAGCGATATATCCCAATTTGGTAATGTGACATGCTGAGTGTTGCTGTGTGATGATCAGTGTTTGATCATTTGCGATATGATCATTTATTTGATCTTATATCTTTGTGATCATAGGTTGATCATTTGTTTGACCCGAAGCATGGCTTTGTGACAAAGCGTAGCTTTGTGGACGAGACTTCGTCGAGCCTCACACCCCGGAAATGGTCGAAACAGGAAGGATGCGGCAAGGTTCTAGGGAGTAGCGCCCCTTAGTGTATGTCATTCCTTCTGGATAAAGGTGGTATCATGGTATGGAGCCCAGATACTTAACCTCTGTGGTTACTGCATTATTATTATTATGTGGTTGTTGGAAATCGAGGATCCTCGGGAAGATCGGTGACGATCGGGGGATGACATACGCGTGTCAGTAGTTACCTATTTTTGCAGAGGTAACCCGGCCTTGTGTTGGCAGAGATCCGGTTAGGTTCTCGGGTCGTCTATTCCAGGGACGTACCCACCGTGGCATGGGAAGTTCCTTAGCCTGATCATTTGTTGGAAATCCATCTTCCAATACGAACTTTGTACGGTATTAGTTGTAGAACCTGCCATTTACGTACGGTGGTCACCACTGTTTAGATGGTAGCTATAGTAGGCATACGATACTGGTCGTATGTTGGCTAAGATTAATATTATACTTTCGAAATGTTTTCTACACTATGCACTAATAATAATATCAAATGATTTGATTTGCGTAGTAAGCATCTTTGACTATCATAAGAAGAAATCTCCTCCAATTCTGCGTTTGCATTGTGTGTGTGGTGGGAGGTCTTATGGTAGTTTCATTTTCTAAAAGCATTGCGGATTTCAATGTTTAAAATTCTTTTGCTGTTGTTTAAAGATAAACTGTTTTTGTTGCTCACACTAGTCCCATGACTGATCCGGAGTTTATTGTTTCTTTCCTAAACTCTGGATGCTCAAAATTTTTCTACACGAGCAGTTTAGAGTTTGGTTTTTCAGATAGTCAGATTTGTAGATTTATCTGGAGCTAGTTCAGTCTTTGGATCAGACTGCACTTGCTTATCTTTGTGCCTCGTTATGGGGAGTTCGAGCTATATCTGGCTTAGTGCTTTGAAGATGGAGATTATCCGCTGCTGATGTTATCGTTTTCTTTTCCGCTGCTATTTCTTGTATCATATCTCTGATGTATATAGATATTCATTGTATCATCATTGTATCTGGATATTGTATCAGATGTTGTATATCTATATTCTTTTTATTCCGCTGTGATATTTACTTAACTGTGTTATAAGCTCCGGCGACTCGGATTTGAACGGTCGAATCTACGGCATTCGAGTACGATGTAAAGTATGGATGTCGATTTTCGAACGCGAAAATTTCTGGATCGTTACACAAATTTTTTAAAGTAATCAAGATTTGAATTCATTTCAAAATTCAAACGATTTCGAGTATAACCCATGCCAATTCAATTTCGAACTCCAAAATGAATTTAAAAATCAAAACGAAAATGTGATCCACTTTTCAAATAATTTTGACAATGGAAATAATCTCGATTACAATACGATTGATAATTTTTGTTCTCAATAAATCCAAATCGAGAATTCTTAAGTTAATAATTATAAATTGGATTTTGTTGAGAAAATGAATGAAATTTACGATGTTCACACGGATTTGTTGTTTGAAACTTATATGAAACAACGTGATAAACGAAATCAAATCCCAATGTATGACGAGTCAAGTGATAATCCACCTTTTACCCAAATCGACGATTTTCAAATAACAACTTTTGAAATTGAAAACGAAAATCTTAACGAAGTTATTGAAAACACGGTAATTGAGTTGGATTTCAATTTTTTGAGGGTGTGAAACTCGATCTTCCTTTTTTCGATCACGAAAATTTGAACACAACAACTTTGAATTTTGAACTTGACATATGCAGTGAAGTTATTGATAATTCAATAAAGGAAGTCGAATTTAATGAATACGAATTTTTTGGAATTTTCGAATATGAGTTGTCGAATTCTAAAAGGGAAGGTTTAAATCACCATTTTGATTTTGAAATAAACGATTCAGAAGAAGTTTTCAATGATAGGGTTGAATTTCAAATTGGTGAAAATAAACTTGAACTTCAATCAATTGTTTTATCAACCCCGAAAATTATCGAAAATAAAACAACTCATACGGTTTTCAATAAAATGACATTCATTTTTCCTAATCAAAATTCGATTCCAAAATCTTGTACGGTTTGGTTTTCCGAGTTTAAGCTGTGTCTCTCATACTTGACGAAACAAATGAATTGGTCTTTGGAAGACCGTTTCATTTACTCTTTAACGGCATATTTTCTGATATCTAGTAAATAATAATCTTTTCATGTAAATAAAGGTCTTTTTTTGTTTTATTTTTCTCCTTCCACTTGAGTTGACTGCGGGGACACAGTCAAAATCAAGTGTGGGGGGAGACTCATCTTCTTTTTGATTTTTCATGATTAATTTTTCATTTTTAAACTCAAAAAAAAAATTTCAAAAAAAAAAGAAAATTAAGCATTTTGATTTATTTTTAAAGAGACACTATAGGATAAATATAAGTTTTGATTAATAAATTAAAATGTTTGAAAATTTATTTGTCTTAAAAAAAATGAAAATAAAGTTTGATTATAAATAACGATGGTTTAACTAGTATATAGGAAGATTCATGGAGATAATTATGAAATATATTCTAATTGATAATCTTTTTTAAAAAAAGTGGTTGATTTAAAGTAAAGGTATAACATTTTTTTTGTCTTCTAAGTTAAATGGTGCTAAGATGATTTTGCAAAATTTTCTCTTAAAAAAAATTTCTTGTATATATGTATATATTTTTTAATAAACACCTAGAGTCATGTGTTCACACTCGTGCGTTCACTCGCCATGCTCTGTAACCTTCTCACGTAAGCCCGAAAGGCAACGCACGATCGGTATATCTGGCCTCAGTTTATCTAAGTTAGGTGTATATATATATATATATATATATATAAATTCTTTATTAATAACGCCTATAGTCGATAAGTGTTCAAACTTGTGTGTTCACTCGCCACGCTCTGTATTCCCCTCACATAAGTCCGAAAGGCAGTGCACAGGTAATATATCTGGCCTCAGTTTATCTGAGTTAGGCATATGTAAATATTGTAAATATCAATAAAATTTTCAAAAAAATAGAGCGAGTAAGCAAATGAAATCCAAGCACTATTTTTACTTATTTGATTTGACTTGTTATTGAAAAGAAATGAAAATACCACTTTGATAAACTTTGATAATCAACTAAGGATCTATTTCATAGTTGCACTATGTTACCAACCGAAACAACGAGTTAAACTATAGTCTATTTGTTACGATAACTTCGTTTTTATTGGAAGTTTTGACGAGTAAATGACTTAAATTTTCAAGACAATGACCAAAACCTATATTTAACATATTTGTGTCGATTTAAAAGTAAAATTTTCATTTTTAAATATTTTCAAAAACTCGCATTCATCTCTTTGTAAATAAATCTTGCATTTTGTAAATATTTTCATCTTGCATTTGGATTTTCTGGGTAGTATCCGCTGAAAACCCTCACGAGACAACACTCGTCCTACTGGGGACACCCAGAGGTTTAACGGCTTGTTGCATACGCTCAATGCAATCGTGCTCCCTATGAAAATGGATTTATCTTAGTTTTTCTTTATTCGAGAACGAATAAAAAGATAAGTGTGGGGGTATTTGATATGCACGTAAATGTGCATATTTTTACCACCATATTTAATCTATTTAAATTAAATAAATGATCATATCGGGTATTTTAACTTGTTTAAACCAAATTCAAATTATTTTCAAATTGTCACATATTCATCTCCATATAGGGGTAAAATGGTCATTTTTGTGCATATATTAATTTGAGAAAATTTAATTAGAAATTTCTATATTATTTTGAAGGAATTTGGCTTCATATGCAAGTGGCTTCATGAAGATATATACATGCACAAGAGTGAATACAAAGGAATGGAGATGGAAATAATTCAAAGCCATGGTCATGGAGGACCCCACCTACCCACCTTCCTTCATGTACAAATTAGAAGCTAATCCACATGCTAATGGCCATTACACTTTCATGCACACTTAATGGGTGATTATTGAAGCTAATGATAACTTGGCCACCACACTTCCTACAAGGGCATTTTGGGCATCCCCAAAAATATGCATTAGGGTTTCTAACTTGTATAAATACCCCTTATGTTTCATGTAACTCTCTTCCTCTTAGTTTTAGTTTAGGCTCGAAAATAAAACACAAACTCTCTTTCTCTTTTCATGGCTACTTAGCCATATTTCTTTTCATGTAATTTTTCTTTCTTTTATGCAATGTTAATTAATGTTCTCTCTTATTTACATGCTCTATTTCTTTCTTGTTAGTAGTTAGTTTATTCTTCATGCAAGTAGATTAGTGTTTACTTCTCTTTACTTAGCTTTTCTTTTCATTCTGCTCTCTTTTTCCTCTTCTTTTTGTTTCATGTTGCAAGCTATATTTGTTGATTTGATAACAAATATGAGAATCTAAACCCCTTCAATTTAGGGGTAATGAAGCTCTCTAATTATATAGCTTCAACATTTTGATAAATTTTGATCTCTTTTGTGCTTAAATGAATGTTGATGTGATTTATTGTTTCATGTTGAATTTGATAGTTTTGTTGTTCATAACAAATAGGCTATGCTTAAACAATCACAAACAATAATTACCTCTTCATCTACATATGATGATGGTAATGAAGTGAATGTGAAATTAAAATTTGATGGCCTATATTTCTAAACAATAGTTAATAGGTCATGCTTAAAATAGATTTCATTTTCAACTTTGTTGTTGTTTTCATGAGAGTTAGTAAGTGGTTTAAGGGGTGTGTTATAGTTTGATGACTTATGTTGAGCTAATTAATAGCACAAATAAGCCATATTTATGATAAACACATCATTTAAATTTACTAATGACCAAAAAAGAGAGATCATAATTTCATTTTTGTTGAACTATGTGATCTAGAGAGTGAATTTATATCTAAAATTTTTTTCTACTCTCATATTTTTATCATTTTCTAGCTAATCACATTCAACTTTGGTTAATTTGATTGAATAGAAATTTAAAATAAACAATTCCCTGCGGATCGACCCGTACTCGCATACGTGCTACAATCGTACACTGTGCGCTTGCAGTTATTTTAATTTGAAAATTTTTCGGCGATTTTCTAAACCGATAGAAAATTGACCGTTAAACTAATAAAGGTGGTTATAACATTAATAAGAAGGAGGATTTTTGAGAAAGCAAAATGGGAAAGACCACATTTCCTTAACATATACCTTCCATTCTCATTTCCTTCCTCACTTTCATTCATACAAATGAAAATAAAGAACAGGGTCGGCCATTACAAAGAGATTTAGAAGAAGAAAAAGCTAAGAAACAAGATTAACGCTTATGAGAAATCAATTCAAACTCGAATCTCTAGTTTTTTTTATAAAATCAAGATGAATAATGATACCCATCTCAAGTTTTCATTGTTTGGTTTGGTTTTAGGATTAAATACGAATTCTTTGACGTTATTATGCCATATTTGAATGATTGATTGAATATATGCTTGAATGATGAATTAATAGATTTATTTTAAATTATTGAATAGGTTTTAGAGTGAAAACCTAATTTATGACATCCCTTTAACTTGAAATTTTGATATGATGTTAGAAACATTATTCTAGAAGTGGGTTTTTAATTTCATAATTTTTCAATTAAGTATGAATATTTCATGAATATTCTAAGTGAAGAAATTAATTATTAAAAATAACTAAGTAATTTTTTAGGCCCCAAATTTTTTATATGTTAAATAATATGATAAATCAAATTTATTGTGATTTTTGGGGATTTTTTCCAAGTGGTTACGAATTATTATGAATTTATTAGTCTAGAAAAGCTTAATAATTATATTAAAATATTAATATAAATTATATGATTTGCTAATTATTTTGGGAATAAGAAATCATGAAAGTTATTGTCCAATAATAATTTGACAAATAATTGGAGTTGGGGAAAAGATATTGCTTTTTAAAAAATAAAACAATTTTTATGTTAATTATGATATTTTCATGCGTTATTAATCAATGCCGTAGCCCATCTATGTCGCATGTCATCTTTAACCTATAGGGAAGCATATGATAGCAACTTTGTTGGTATATAGTGATTCCACAAAGGTTAGGGCTTCAATGTCGAAATTGATGCCTACGACGTAGGTGATGCCACTGGTGTTCTGTGCCGCTAGTCTTCAATGCTGCATATATTCTATGCCGCCTATTTAATACTGCATGTTTCAATGTCGCATATTTTATATACTAACATCAACTCCATAAGGAAGCGATGCTGCTAGTTTTCAATATCAACTCCTTATGATTTCAATATCACATGTCACCTATGCTGCTAGTTTACCTTTTCAAAATTGACATACTATGGCTCTGTTATTATTATTTTTGACATTGATTATAAAGAGGAAGCGATGCCCCTATTTTCTTATATCGCCATGTTTTGGCCATGATGCCGCTATAGACTATTTTCGAAATTGGTTTTTATACGGCGATTATGACGCCTAACTTTAATATTGACATTCCCATATTTTTAAGTTTTATATTATGCAACTCTTAACAATGCCACTTGTATTCGGTGATCTATATGTATTTATAATATGCGCTATAAATGGTTTGGCTTTACAGCCTTATGTTTAATAAATTAGACGCTTTAACATGATTTCGATATAGAGAGATGCAACAATCTCATAGTGGCTATATCAATTCCGCAATTTATCAAGATAAATGGTTTTATTGTATATGGCTTTATAGCCCTAGGTTTTAAGGTGCGATAAACTCTAAATGTGTGACGACCCGAAATCGACAACCTCTGAATCTGACAATAAACCACACATGTCTGAACCAGAGTGCACTGATTGCAGATAATCATGAGAAAGAAAAGAGAGGGTGAGAAGAAAGGGAGAAGAAAGAAGAAGAGAAGAGAAGAAAATGAGAGAAGCAGAACCAAAACAATATAGAATCTCACATCGCAGCGGAATAACATACAATATAGATTAAATAATCTTTACAAAGAGAAACTGTAATATACATGAATCAATATCAGAGTACACAATAAGTAATCATCAGCTTGGACAGTTATAATAACATGTCCTCACAAATGCTGATAATTTACAACAACAACAATGTAATGCAATGCAGCGGAATAACAAACAGATACGTGTATACGACATGAAGATCCCCAGCTCGCCTGCTGAAGCTTCAAAAGCACCAAATCTGAACCTGTAAATATACTCGATCTGACCCGAGCATTGAAAGGGAAGAACGACCGGATCAGTCCGGTAAACCAGCATGAGAAAACACACCTCAACTGAATTTATAAACTTATCAAAACCTTTTCCTTTATCAAAACAAAAGGTATCTCGTAAGACCGAGTCGCAAATAAATACCGACAAGGTTTTTACCTTACGATAACCAAAACATCTCATATCAAATTCTCTTATATTATAATAGTGTCTATTGCACACAAATAATATTAAAATAGTTGAAATTGTTACATTATTAAATTCCAGTATACACCTTGTAATACAAGGCTTTCTACAATAGAAAATGGCAGGCACGTATTGGATTTTAGATTTCCATACAAATGACTAGGTAAAGGGACTACCTTTCCGAAAACTCGGTACACCTCTAGAGGGATGTACCTAGGGTCGAGATACTCGGCACCTAAACCAACACTAGACCGGCCTACCCATACCTGGATAGTACCGAATATGCCATCACTCCGGTCGTTACCGACCTAAAATCCGTGGCCACAAGCATACACAACAATAATCAGATACACAACGTCATAGCGTGTAAAGATATATGTAGAAGAGTGATGACATCTCCTAATGGGAGCGACCCATTTTAGCCTTGCTGCTTCTATCCCTGTTTCAGTCATTTTCCTAGGAGTGAGGCCAAAAAAGGTATCGATTACCTTTCACATATCACATATCACATCACATCATCTCATCGAATGCCACATTGCCATTTCCATTGACTACTAATTATCTTTCACTAAAATACAACCCTTGAGCTTGTACGTCTCAAGGAAGGGTGTTAAGCTAAGAGAAGTTGCCTTCTCTGCCACCAAATAGATGTACGTTTGTAAAAACCAATGTACATAATCATTAGAAATGCAATGTCAGACACTCGTCCATACAGATTGTCCAGGAATAGGACAAATCGAAGGTGCTTTCCTACCACATCCTGTTGGGAAATCCCTAGAATTAGTAGCGAATAGTCCTTGCATTGGATATTTCATAACGAAGAGACTACTGCTACTATATGTATATTGGGATTTTAACCCCAAATGATCAACAAGCAGTCCTTCACTATGAAAATCTTAAACATTAATATCATCGGCCAACCTGCACAATCGTCGTATATATGTTGGTCCGAAGTGGTTTTCAGATAAATCTGATCTCGGTCTCTTGGCACCAACAATGCAAAAGCGTTTCTCAACCTCACAAAGAAACTAAGTCTCATAGACTTATCACGTGTAACGACCCAGAATTTCTGTCATTTGAAATTCGTATATTTAATTAATTTTAAATATTAATAAGTAAGATTTGGAAGTCGAATTAATTTAATTTCGATATAGTGATTTAATTGGGCGATTAAATTATTAATTTAATACTTGAAATTGGGTAGATAATTGAAATCTGAATCAAATGTGATTAAAAATGATTTATAAAATTTTATTAAATCATACTGGTGTTAGAATGATGTTATAGAACTTTTAAAATTGAATTAAAAGTTTATTTGTGAAAATTGAATATTTTAATATTTAATTGACGACTAAAAATGACCATTTTTCAAACAGTCTCGGATTTTGACGAAACAAGTTTCATCGGATCCATAATGTGATATTATTGTATGATTTCAAATTTCGTGTCAATCGGATGTACGGTTTGTCCGGGGCAAGCCAAAACGCATCGAAATCGGTTTAAATCAATTTGATTTAAATTTGATCGTTTATTTCCGTAACTCTCACATACGACCGAATTAGCTTTCGAAACACGTTCCATTATGGTCGGAACGCGGGGTAAACCCTAGAAATGCCAGTCACCACGCGAAATTTGGAGTTCGAAAATTCCGGATGAATAGTAATTTGTGAATTTTTCTATATAAGGACCTAGTTATTTCCATTTGCAAAGAATATTCAACCCTAACCCTAATTCTACCTCCAGCCGCCATCCCACTATTCAATGGCCGAAATCTTCTCCTCTTTCTCCCTCATTAACTTCAAATCTGTTGACAATTATCATAAAGCTTCAACTACAAAGTGGAAGGGCACGAAGAGTACTAGGAATCCAACGGTAGATCTGGCGAATAGTCGTCGGTTGGAGAAGAAAATTGGCCGCGTCCATCCACGTTTCGCACACGATTTCCAAGGAAGAATGGAGGCCGAGCTCCACCATGTTGCAGCCGAAAGTGGAGTCAAGTGCTGGCTTCGAAATGGCACTAACTGATCGTCGTGAAGTGGAGTCGTTTGGCCGCGAGAATTAGGGGTTAGAGGCGGCTACCGTGGTTATTTGCGTGCGTATCATCCTGGAAGGAAGAAGATAAGGGGGATGGCCAGATCTGGAGATTTTAAATGAGCGGCCGTGATGCAAGTGGGTTTTGAAATATAAAATAAATTGTGAATTAAATTATATGTAAATTCGTTCAATCTTTGTAATATCATATCTTTTTCATACAAGGTCGAAAACGCACGAAACGAATTGTGTTGGCTTCGTTTCGATGAGCTCTTCGCAATGGAGCTAGTTTGGAGTCAGTGAAAATTTTGAGTAAAATTAAACGTCTGTTTAATTTTATCCGAAATAAAACGCTGCAACCGTTTTAAAAGCAAGGTGAGAACTTCTCACTCAATCGAATGTTTTTGTTTCGATTTAAATTTTAAATAGTTAAATTTAAAATTTCTTGATTGTGTGAATTGGATGATAAATTGTTATCTATTGTGTTAAATAGACCCAATACGCCATATATTAAGAGGAGGTTATTTATTAAAAACATATACCGCGATAATTTCACATTGAAGTGGAATTGGTATTATATATGTATATAGCAATATATATATATATTGGAATATGTATATATTGGAGTTAATTTCCCGCATTATATAGCGGATGAGACCCTATTGCACCGCATAATAGCGGATAATATTTATAAATCCCGTATACCGCGATAATTTCACATTGAAGTGAAATTGGTATTGTGCTAACATCTGTGGATGCAGGGAAACAGGTTGGAGGGATCCAACTGGATTCCTCAAACATTTGAATTTATTTCAATATTGTGTGTTGAATTATTTATAATCGCCGTGTGATTATTTATTTATAATCTGTGAATGATTATATCTGTGATTGAATGTGTTGAAGGCTATAATTTAGCCGAATGTATTTTTGGTATCGTTGGATACCAGAAATGAATGAAATTTGATTTTTAAGATTTAAATTGGAAATTTTAAGTAAATTATTTTGAAAGAATTGGGTAAATTTAAAAGAAAGGATTTTAAAGTATAAAGTTGATTTTCGAAATCTTACCGAATTATTCTAAAATATCGTAAAAGATTTTATAAATGGATTTTGGATAGTATTTTTCGAAAGTTGAAGAATTTATTTAAAACGGAATTTTAAATGGTTTGGAAGAGATAAATGAATTTATTTTAAAAGGTGATTAATTTTTAGAAATCAAATTTATAATTGATTTGGTATTTGAAAATAAATCTTTGGGAAATCGATATGAAAATTTATTTGATGTTGAATGAAAAAAAATTGATTTGTGTTGAAATGAATTTTTAAATCAATTTGCAATTGATTTGGTGTTTGAAATAAATGTTTGGAAAATCAATTTGGGTTTTGAAACAAATTTGGAAATCAATTTGGAAGTTGATTTGGAGTTAAAAATGGATATTTGGAAATTTAAATTCACAATGGGATTTATTAAGGAAAGGGGAATTTGTTTAAAAATAAACATTGATTTATTTTTAAGTGTGGAAATAAATTTACAGATTTGGAATGTAAATTTGAAATAAATCGATAAGGATTTATTTAATCGGTTTAAATGAACCATTTTATGATTTGAAATTGGTTTTCAAATGTGAAGTGTGAAAATATGATTTGAAATTGGTTTTCAAATGTGAAGTGTGAAAATATGATTTGAAATTGGTTTTCAAATGTGAAAGTGTGGAAATTATATATCTTGCAAAGATATTTTGAAATTTAATAATTTGGGAAAAATTATTTAAATTGGTTGATTGTTGTGGATGTTGTTGATAGTTAAATAACCGACTATCAATATGTGCCTTTGAAATGGCACTTGATTTGTTTTTAAAACAAACGCTCACTATTCGGGTTAGCCGGGAAAAGACCTTTGTGTCATATAACCCATTCCGAATTAGTGATACGACGATATGGATCGTATTGAAGACCGGTGTTGAAGACCGGATATTTTCAAAAATGAAAGGACAACCTGTCGAATGTCTCTACACCGAGTTGCTCCGGTATGGAGATTTATATCACTCCTTTTGTGATGGGAAGTCCGGACGTGATTAAAAATTATCCGGATTGCAAGGGCTTCTTTGGAAGTGCCTTCGGTTCTGTTCGAACCCGGAACAGACTTGTATGGATGTGTGTCTGACGTTACACTTTGAGATGTAAAGCTAGTTTCTATCAAATACATTTATGTTGGTGGCGGAGAATTTATTCTCTTAGCTTAACACCCTTCTTTGAGACGTACGAGCTCAGAGGTTATGTAGTTGATGGTTACTAGTGATATATTCCCAATTTGGTAATGTGGCACACGAAGTGCTGTTGATCATTTGTGGTCAAAGCGTTGCTTTGTGAAAAAGCGTGGCTTTGTGAAAAAGCGTATTTTTGTGGACAAGACTTCGTCGAGCCTCACAACCCGGTAATGGTCGAAACAGGAATGTTGCGGCAAAGGTTTGTAGTGGTAGCGCCCCTAGGGTATGTCATTTCCTTCTGGATAAAAGGTGATATCATGGTATGGAGCCCAGATATGTTACCTATGTTGATTATACTTTGTGGTTGTTGCTTTGTGATTGAGGATCCTCGAATAAAGGTCGGTGACGACCGGGGGATGACATAGCTCGTGTGTTAGTTACCTAGTTACAGCTTGGTTAAAGCGTGAGATAGCGTCGGCCTTGTGTTTGCAGAGATCCGGTTAGGATCTGGGGCGTCTTTCTAGAGGCGTTTTCCATTTCGGTGTAAGGAAGTTTCTTAGCCTGACCATTTGTTGGAAATCCAAAGAAACAATACGAACCCTGTACGGTTTTAGTTGTATTACCTGTTATGGAATGTGGCGATAACCTGCTATTGAACGTAGTAGCTATAGTAGGCATACAATAATGGTTGTATGCTGGCTAAGATTAATATTATATTTTCGAAATGATTTTCGACACTATGCACTAAAGATAATAATATCGAATGATTTTGCGTAGTAAGCATTTTTGACTATCATAAGAAGAAATCTCCTCCAATTCTGCGTTTGCATTATGTGTGTGGCGGGAGGTCTTATGGTAGTTTCATTTTCCAAAAGCATTGCGAAAATGTTTTATTTTCTTTGAGATAAACTGTTTTAGTTCTCACACCAATCACCATGACTGACCTGGAGTTTATTGTTTCCTTTCTAAACTTTGGGTGCCCACCAATTTCCACACGGGCAGTCTAGAGTCAGGTTATCAGGTCATTCTGGATTCAGGAGATGCTGTGGAGCTCACTGGCGAGCTGGATGGCGAGACGTATCACTTGTATATGATATTATTTATTCCGCTGTGTATTCTGTATGAGGACAAGTTTGTATAACTGTCCAGTTGTGTTGTATATTGTTGCTGTAAACTCTGATGATGACGTAATGTATAAAATGATATAGTTCTTTATTTTAAAGATTATTCATTTATCTATTATATGTTGTTCCGCTGCAAATGTGAGATTCTATTTCTATTTCTGTGTTCTTCTGTTGTTTCTGTTCTCTTTCTTCTGTCTTCTTCTACCTCTTCTTTTTCTCCATAACAATTCGGTTTTCCGGCATTCGATTGCTCGGCAGTTGATACAGTGAATGTATTATTGTCGATTTTCGAGCGATGAAAAATCGCGTTCGTTACATTTGGTATCAGAGCGTATGGTTAAGCGATAACCATGGCTCTGTTGGGTATTACTCATTAGAGATAGAGTCAGTAGTACTCTAGAATGAGTGTGAGTGTAATAATAGATACGAGTGCGTATTTATTAGTGAATATAAAAATGTTTTATATTGTGTTTGCTTATCCGTTGAGCTGTTTATGAATTTTGGTCGGTATGTGGGACGCCATATTATCGATAGTGGTTTCTAAACACTTAAACGAGGCAAGTCGACATAGTATCATTTTAAATTGGGTAAATGAAATAATTTTACCTCGATTATATTTTGTATATAAAAAGAAATAATTTTTCAGAATTATTAAAGTGTATATAAAAAAAATTGATTGTTTGGTTGTTGAAAATGTAAGAATATATATGAGTTAATAAAAGTTGTTTGAATAATCTAAATAAAAACAACAATTGTAAAAGAATGAAGTATATAAGCAAATGAATTATAAGTGTAGAATTATAATTAATATGATTTGCAATTGTGAAATAATCTTGTATAAGTAAAGAAAAATAGTGAAATTATATGAGGAAAAGATTTATAAATGTGATTTATAAATAAAAAGAAAATTTGAAAGAATTTAAAGCACTGGATTCAATGCTGTTATTGGGAAATAATAAGGGTGATGACTGCAGCATCATTAGTATCATTTTCGAGTTTCTGTGTGATGGATTTGCTACCATAGTAAATTGAAAAAAAAATTTGAAGTTTTTTTTTGATAAACAAAATTTAAATTAAAATCCAAGTTGTAATGGATAATTATAAGTGAAATGAGTTTTATACTTATAATATGATTTGGGAAATTAAATAAATAAGTTGTATAACTTATAAAATGAGAAGATGTAAGTGAAACCAAATGATAAAAAATGGTTAAACGAATTTTGTTAAGCAAAATGAGATATGAATTTGACTTTGGTAAAAGTTAAATAGAATTTACTTTAGAATTGAAATCTGAATTTGATTTATAAGTGGAAATTTAAGTTAAGTTAAACAAATGATGTTTAATTGGAATATAACTTAAGTAATGATGAATGAATTTGATTTTGATATCAAAGTTAAATAATAAGTGAATTAATGAAATGAAGTGATGAATGTGAACTTGAGTTAAATAAATAAAATTCAATTTTATTTGTTAAATGGATTAGCAATTGAATTAATAAATGGATTGAATGTTAACCAATCGAATGTAAATAAATTGATATAGAATAATGAATGTAAGTGTTAATTCATTAAAGCTAATGAATTGGGAATAGAAATAAATTGAATGGAAGTCAATTTAATATTAAACCAATTGGAAAATTTAATGTGTTGAACCAAATTGAATGTAAGTAAAGTAAATTTGAATAAATTTGGTTGTGTTGATTATACATTGGTTGTTATTTGATTATTAGTTGATTGTATATAGTATAATTCATTAAGTATTAATGAAATTGAATTGATAAAAAATTGGAAGCTATGTAATTGAATCCAAATTGAAAGTGAACCAACTTGAATTTAAATTAGTGAATGTGAACTAATTGAAAATGAACAAATGAATGTCATTGCATATAAATTTGTTGTAAACAATTACAAGTGATGTTGAAATTTTATAAGTTGCTTATAAACCTTGTTTAGTATGCATTTCTTTAGATATGCAAGTGTTGTAGTTGTTTAAAAGAGTAAAATGTTAATAACTTCCTATATATGTTACTTACATATTTAAACTAAGTAAGTACAGGTGGCGTGGCTGCCGTTCGGTTGATTTGGTTGCGATAAAATGCTAAATAAATAACTGCTTTGCTTAAAAATGCTAAAAAGGTACGCCTACGCAATAAAAATAGGAAATATGAACTGTTTTTCTGCTTTTCCGACCGGGTGGGTCGATGTATATATATTTATGCCTGTTGTGATCCTACTACGATTGAACCGCGCAAAGGAGACGTTGGCGAATTTTTCGGAAAATTTAAGGCGTTAGAAAATTTTCGAGAAATTTTGGAAAATTTTTGGTTAACGGAAAATTGATTTCCAAATTGTAATAAAGGAGTAGGAATTGAACTAGAAAATGAAAACCATTGTTTTGGTTGAAGTTAAAGGTTTTGAAAAAGGTGAATATAAAATTTTCACTAAGTGAATTTTTGGAAAGTCAATGAATTTGGGGCATTTTTCTTACTTTGTAATTTCGAGGACGAAATTCTTTTAAGGGGGGAAGTTTGTAACAACCGAGAATTTCTGTCATTTGAAATTCGTATATTTAATTAATTTTAAATATTAATAAGTAAGATTTGGAAGTCAAATTAATTTAATTTCGATATAGTGATTTAATTGGGCGATTAAATTATTAATTTAATACTTGAAATTGGGTAGATAATTGAAATCTGAATCAAATGTGATTAAAAATGATTTATAAAATTTTATTAAATCATACTGGTGTTAGAATGATGTTATAGAACTTTTAAAATTGAATTAAAAGTTTATTTGTGAAAATTGAATATTTTAATATTTAATTGACGACTAAAAATGACCATTTTTCAAACAGTCTTGGATTTCGACGAAACAAGTTTCATCGGATCCGTAATGTGATATTATTGTATGATTTCAAATTTCGTATCAATCGGATGTACGGTTTGTCCGGGGCAAGCCAAAACGCATCGAAATCGATTTAAATCAATTTGATTTAAATTTGATCGTTTATTTCTGTAACTCTCACATACGACCAAATTAGCTTCCGAAACACGTTCCATTGTGTTCGGAACGCGGGGTAAACGATCAGAAATCACTGTCGAGACCACCGAGATCTCATCGACTATCGCCTGCTAAAACTCGCCTAACTCCTCTTGCCTCGCGCCTGCGCACGCTCCCATCCTTCTCGCGAACCCTATCTCGATCGCGAGCGCGCGCGACATTGGCCCTCTCTTTCGAAGTCGCAATGATTTTGAGGCTGGGTTCGATTTGAATTGAAGAGGGATTTTGTTCAAACGAACTGGGAGGGAGAAGAGAAAGTTTCCATTCGGCTGTTACTTGCTTTCGTTTAATTGCAATTTGATTTGAGTTGAATAAGAAGAGGGGTGGCCATTCAATTGTTTTGAACGAAGACTTCCTTTTATTTTTATTTTCAATCGACCTGTTGATTAATTTAGAGCAGACGCGTGTTATTTGGAAGGACACGTGCTAACGAGGTGATTAAGAGATAGCTTATGTGAGAAGAAATTTGACCGGTCAAAATATAAATATTATATTTAAATTCAAATTTAAATCGACTTCAATTCGAAGCTTAAATTTTTTACATCCTATCGAGGCATGCCGCTAGGCGTTTATAATGTTAAACCCCTATTCCAAAAGCACTGGAAAAGGTTTCGAGTCCTAATTCGATCGTATGGAGAAGATAGCTTTTTGGACCAGTTATAATATTAAATTTTCAATTTAATTTCAGCGCGTTTGCTTATCGACGGCCAAACGATCACTCCAAACTCTACGAAAATTGAAATCCGATAATAATACAATATTACGGATCCAATGGAACTGGTTTCGTCAAATTTCGAAACTGTGCCCCGGAACGCTATTTTTAAATATCGATTAAATGATACAATTTCAAAACTGAACAAAACAGTTTCAAATTCAATTCCGAAACTTTTATTATCTTCAGTATAATCAATATGAATTTTCAAAGCCTTGAAAATATTTTTAATCGGCTTAAAACTGAAGATTCAAATTTTTACCCAATTGCAACAATTAAATTTACAAATTAAATTGCCAATTTCATATTTACATTTGAAATTCAAGTTAAATCAACATTCAAATATTTAAATTAAATTTAATATTCTATTTCAAATGTTCAAAATTTCTGGGTCGTTACAATACTGGTCGTATGCTAGCTAAAATTAATATTATACATTCGAAATGTTTTTCACACTAGACATTAATAATAATAATCCAATGATTGGCGTAGTAAGCATCTTTGACTATCATAAGAAGAAATCTCCTCCAATTCTGCGTTTGCATTGTGTGTGTGGCGGGAGGTCTTATGGTAGTTTCATTTTCCAAAAGCATTGCGAATCTATTTTATTTTCTTTGTGAAAATAACTGTTTTACGATATCACACCAGTCACCATGACTGACTCGGAGTTTATTGTTCCCCTTCTAAACTCTGGGTGCCCATAATTTTCCACACGGGCAGCCTAGAGTTATTTTTATTAGGATATTCTGGATATTCTGGAGCTTTGGGGATAAGCTGGATGGCGAGACGTACTACCATACTTGTTTATTTTATTCCACTGTGTATTCTGTATGAGGACAGGTTTATATAACTATCCATTGTTGTATCGAGTTGTATATTGACTCTGATTGATGTATGTATAAACTGATATAGTCTTCTGTTTAAAGATTACTGATTTATCTATTGTATATGGTTCCGCTGCGAAAAGTGAGATTCTGATATTGTTTCTGTTTTTCTGTTCTTTCTTTTCTTCTGTCTTCTTCTCCCTCCCAGTTCGTTCGAACAAAATCCCTCTTCAATTCAAATCGAACCCAGCCTCAAAATCATTGCGACTTCGAATGAGAGGGCCGATGTCGCGCGCGCTCGCGATCGAGATAGGGTTCGCGAGAAGGATGGGAGCGTGCGCAGGCGCGAGGCAAGAGGAGTCAGGCGAGTTTTAGCAGGCGATAGTCGATGAGATCTCGGTGGTCTCGATAGTGATTTCTGATCGTGCGTGCTCGCGAGTGATTTGGGGCGAGTCTGGATAAGCTCGAAGTCAGTCGCGATGTGGTGCCAGGGTATGCGCGTGATGGAGGCGACTTCGCGTAGAGAGGAGCAGTTCGACTTTGGTTAGGGCTGGTGTCGTGGTCGAGGACAGATCTGGGGTTTCGTTCGCGAGGCATACTCAGAGTCGAGTCGCGATCGAACTCGCGGTTGTTCGAAGTTGGGACGAGGTCAGGGCGCTAGTACTCGCGAGTGCCTGGGCTTGAAGGAAGGTTCGTTAGTTACAGTAAGGTAATAGTTATGTTTCAATTTAAATTTATTAATTTGTATACAAAGGATATATATTCATATATGCATGTAAGCAGTAAGTGTATATGCATATCTATTTAAATAATATAGAGAAATTTTTAAATGGAATTAAATACTGTTTTTATCATGTTTAAACTTGAAAGTACATATAAGAAAAAAAAATTAAATTATTAGTTAATCAAATTGTTAAATGACAATTGATAATTCGATTTACTTCGAATTTTAATGAATTGTATAAATTGTTTATACAAGGTTTAATACTGTGAAGACAGAATTGGATTGGAAATGGATTGCAAAATAAAGCAAAGGTGAGATTTTCTCACTCAAAATGAAAGTGGAATTTCCAGTTATTAATTGCTATTGATTGTGATATTAGATATAGTGAGATATATCTATATATAGCAATATATATATATATATATATTGGCATATGTATATATTGCAGTTGTGATTTCCCGCATTATATAGCGGATGACACCCTATTGCGCCACATAATAGCGGATGATATTTTTATAAATCCCATATACTGCGATATTCCACCTCGAAGTGGAATTGGTATTGTGCTAACATCTGTGGATGCAGGGAAACAGGTTGGAGGGATCCAACTGGATTCCTCAAATTGTTTGAATATTATTCCATATGTGAATGATGTGATTTATTGATAATCTGTGGATGATTTATTGATAATTGAAATTGTTGAAGGCTAAAATCTAGCCGAATGTATTTTTGGTATCGTTGTATACCAGAAATGAATATAAATTGAATTTTGAAATTAAAGTGGAAAACTTTAAGTGAATTTATTGTTAATAAGTGAATTTATTGAAAGAAGAAATTTTTAAAGTATAAAAATTGATTTTCGAAATCTTACCGAATAAATTCCAAAAATATGGGAAGAGATATTAGTAAACGAATTTTGAATGATTTGGAAAGAACAAAGGAATTTATCTAAAAGTGATAAACTTTTAGAAATCAATTTGAAATTGATTTAGTATTGGAAAATGAACCTTTGAGAAATCGATTTGGAAATTTATTTGGAGTTGAAAATAAATTTAGAAACCAAAGTTGTAATTAATTTGGTAATGGAAAATAAATCATTAGAGAATTTAATTGAAATTGATTTAGTGTTTGAAAAATGAATTTGAAAGTCGATTTGCAAATGGTTTGTTATTTGGAGATAAACTTAGCAATAAATTGCAGTGTTTTGTTCTATTGAAATAAAACTCAGAAATCAATTTGAAATTGATTTGGTATTGAAATAAAATTAGAAATCAATTTGGAATTTGATTTTGGGATTAAATGTGAAGATTTGAAAATGTAAATTCAAGTGGAATTTATGAAAGGAAAGGGAAATTTGTTTTAAAAATAAACGTTGATTTATTTTTAAAGTGTGAGAAATATGATTTGGAATCGGTTTTCAAAGTGATGAAGTGTGGAAATAAATTTACAGTTTTGGAATGTAAATTTGAAATAAATCGATAAGGATTTATTTAAGGGGTTTAAATGAATATGATTTGGAAATTGTTTTCAAATGGTTGAAGTATAAACCATATATCGGGAAGATATTTGAAATTTAATAATTTGGGAAAATTATTTAAATTGGAAGATTGTTGTGAATGTTGTTGATAGTTAAATCACCAACTATCAATATTTGCCTTTGAAATGGCCATTTGAATTTCTTTTTAAAACAAACGCTTATTATTCGGTTTAGCCGGGAAAGGACCTTTGTGTCAGATAACCCATTCCGAATAATGATACGACGATATGGATCGTATTGAAGACCGGTGATGAAGACCGGGTATTTGTGAAAATGATAGGATGGCCTATCGATTGTCTCTGCACTGTTAGCTACGGTATAGAGATTTCCTTTGTGATGGGAAGTTTTATCGGGATTGTGAATACCCGGATTGCAAGGGCTTCTTTGGAAGTGCCTTCGGTTCTGTTCGAACCTGGAACAGACTTGTATAGTTACGTGTCTGACATTACATTTTGAGATGTAAAGCTGATTTCTTTCAAATACATTTCTGTTGGTGGCGGAGAATTTATTCTCTTAGCTTAACACCCTTCTTTGAGACGTACGAGCTCAGAGGTTATGTAGTTGAAATTTATCAGCGATATATTCCCAATTTGGAAATGTGGCATGCTGAGTGTTGCTGTAATGATGATCATTTATTGATCATTTGTGATCAAAGCGTGGCTTTGTGAAAAAGCGTAGCTTTGTGGATGAGACTTCGTCAAGGCCTCAACAACCCGGAAATGGTCGAAACAGGAATGTTGCGGCAAGGTTATGAGGGTCACGCCCTTTAGGGTATGTCATTTCCTTTTGGAAAGGGGTGGTATCATGGTATGGAGCCCAGATACTTACTCATGTGGACACACCTTATTTATTATGTGTGATGTTGGTTACCGAGCGCTCGGATAAAGGTCCCAAAGGACCGGGGGATGACATATTCGTGAGTTACCTAGTTACAAGGGTAACCCGGCCTTGTTTGGCAGAGAGCAGTTTGTCTCTCGGGACGTCCAGCCAGAGGCGATCCCATTCGGCAGTAGGAAAGGAAGTTCCATAGCCTGACCATTTGTTGGAAATCCAAAGAAACAATACGAACTTTGTACGGTTTTAGTTGTATTACCTGCTATGGAATGTGGCGGTAACCTGCTATTGAACATAGTAGCTATAGTAGGCATACGATACTGGTCGTATGCTGGCTAAAATTAATATTATACTTTCGAAATGTTTTTCACACTAGACATTAATAATAATAATCCAATGATTGGCATAGTAAGCATCTTTGACTATCATAAGAAGAAATCTCCTCCAATTCTGCGTTTGCATTGTGTGTGTGGCGGGAGGTCTTATGGTAGTTTCATTTTCCAAAAGCATTGCGAATCTATTTTATTTTCTTTGTGAAAATAACTGTTTTACGATCTCACACCAGTCACCATGACTGACTCGGAGTTTATTGTTCCCTTCTAAACTCTGGGTGCCCATAATTTTCCACACGGGCAGCCTAGAGTTATTTTTATCTGGATATTCTGGAGCTTTGGGGATAAGCTGGATGGCGAGACGTACTACCGTACTTGTTTATTTTATTCCGCTGTGTATTCTGTATGAGGACAGGTTTATATAACTGTCCATTGTTGTATCGAGTTGTATATTGACTCTGATTGATGTATGTATAAACTGATATAGTCTTCTGTTTAAAGATTATTGATTTATCTATTGTATATGGTTCCGCTGTGAATTGTGAGATTCTGATATTGTTTCTGTTTTTCTGTTCTTTCTTTTCTTCTGTCTTCTTCTACCTCTTCTTTTAACCCTAATGGTTCGGTTTTCCGGCATTCGATTGCGCGGCATTTGATACAGTGGACGTATTAATGTCGACTTTCGAGCGTCGAAAAAAATCGTATCGTTACATAATTTGGAGTTCGAAAATTCCGGATGAATAGTAATTTGTGAAATTTTCTATATAAGGACCTAGTTATTTCCATTTGCAAAGAATATTCAACCCTAACCCTAATTCTATGTAACGACCCGATATTTTCACCATTCGCATCCATTATAAGTGTATAGGTAGACACTCATGCCAGAATTGAATTGCTCAAAATACCGCGTTGTTAATTTAAATTGGCAAAACTGAACATATACAGTAAATAAAATAATCACAGATCACAGACATAGAGTAATAAATGCAGCGGAAATAAAAGAGATAGTAGCTCATGAAGCTACTATATAAATGTATAAGTTACATCAGAGTTAAACCAGATACAACGGAAGAGTAATGCGATACATCAAATACAAAGCAGAATACATCACTGGAATCATCGAATACTGAAAGCAGAATAGATGGCTGGATCTTCAAGCAAGCTCCAACTCCAAAGGTGAGTCTCGAATACTGGTACACTCAGTCTGACCCGAGCGTAAAGCAAAAACACAAGACACTCGAGTCAGGATTAACATTCTTATATCAATAAATCCAACTCAAGTAAAATAGCAATTGAAATACAAGTAACTCAAAGGATGTTTGGAATAACCATCCTTTAAGGATCCGTTAAACTATCTACTAGGTAGTAATGTACGCTAAGTAGATAATGTCTATCAGTAATATAAGATATCAAAATAGTGTTAAGGCGTTACCATTATCCCCCTTAACACATTTTTATAAGCGTTATAGTCTATACAACACTGTAAACTCCACCGTAAACTAGTGGGCTATCAAGGAGTACTCCATAGGTATAACACAAAACAAATCGTAGTGGTCGCGTATAAAGGGATACAAGTATGACAAGGCACATGAGGCAATACCCAAGGTAGTGAAACTACCATTTGCCTGATCCGGACTGGTGAGAACGCATCGCCGCAGCGACCGCAACACCGCGAAACAACACTCCCAAAATCAAGGTTGCACCAATCGACAACAAGTAATGAGTAGTTCGAAGAAGTGTGTTCGCTTGAGGTAGCTGACCTCCATTGGCCCGGCACGGCTCCTGTTTTAGTCATTTCCAATTTGACACAAGTGTCAAGGCTATCCATTATCGTTCTCTTTCTTCAGTCATCACGTTCTTCATTCCAACCACTTCATTCTGGATCACACTCCGCGTATAGTTATTAAAGTGGTTTTCGGTTTAGGCAGTGAGTATGTCCTTAACCAATTCCGGTCTCTTTAATAACTTTCGTAATTATTACACCGATTGGTCGTTTAATAAATTTCAAAACCAAATCAATTACAATTTCAATTAGAAATTTCAAATCAACATTTCATTTGTCTTTTTAAAACAATTCCCATAATTTACTTTTCAAACTTTCAAATTACCATTTCAAAATCTTATAATTCAATTTCAATTTTTATTTAAAACCATTCCAATATTCATTTAAATTCGTATATAAGTTTCATTTCGAAATCATTTAAATAAATTTAATTTAACATTCAAATCAATTTAACTTCATTTATCGATTTCATTCAATATTCATTAAGTAAATTTGTCATTCAAAACAATTTCTATTAAATTTCCAATTCATTAAATCCATTATTTAAATTCAACTTCCTTATACCAGAACTTACAAATTGAATTAAATTAAATTCATCAAATCAAATTCTTTAAATTTCAAGTCTTACATTTATTTTAATAAATCACATTTTATTTCCTGTTAAAGAAATTCAATTTCACTTATTTAATTACTTAAATAATTTTCCAAAACTTAATTAATAAAGAAACCCAATTTCAATTATTTATGAAGTAAAGATTCACTTATTCAAAAATTCAATTTCTCTTAACAAAGAATTCAATTCTTATTTGATTATTAAATAATTCAATCTTATTTAATTATTAAATAATTCAAAACTTAATTATTAAGTAATTTCAAAGTTTAATAATTTCAAACTTAATTATAATTTCAAACTTAATTATAATTTCAAACTTGGTTATTAAATCATTTCAAAGTTAATTCAATCATTTCTCAAATTAAACAACATTCTTCCATCAATTACATTGTTAATATTTTGTTTCAGATTATTAAGTATTAACATTTTCCTTTCATTAAAAATTCAAATTTCAACTTCGTTTCAAAACCATATTATTTATTCAATAAATCTTCGTTTTATTTTTAAATCAAATTATTGACCAATCGGGTCTTATTTAATTCTCTATCCTAGGTCAAAGTTCAATTTGGGTATTTATCATTTCAACCCGATTCCAATTAAATTCAAAATCATAGCATAACAAAGGGAACTTGCAGTGTGATAACTGGGATGGTGTCAAAGTAAATAAACAAGCAATAACAACAACCAATATCAATCCAAAATCAAATCAATAATCCCGAAATAATCGTATCAATTCGCATTATTGTTTGTGCGAATTAATGTAATTATTTCTATATTCTACACTATCATTTCATGTAGATTAAAGATTATTACATTACGGTTCTTCACTTGTCATCTATTTACAATTTCATACATCATCAATTTAACAACATACATTCAGTGGTTCAAAGTATAATTAAACAAATCCTACATGTCAATAAATTTATCAGTTAAAGGGGTCATATTATACAAATGTTATTTAATCTAATTTAACACATATATCAAATCTAACTATCCTACGTCAATTTCAATTTCAAATTATTTATCACTTACATCATTAACAATTTAACGTCCAATATAAACATCAAACAATCAATCATTTAACAACCAAACTGGATTATCACTGCATATATAACAGATAATGGTGTCAGATGTCACAGGTGAACTGATACAGGTAATAACAGTGTAAATATCAAACAGCAGCATATTTCAATTATCGTTTCAATTGAAATCAAATTTAATAAATAAAAGAACGTTAATCGTGAGTGAGTGCTCACCTTTCGAGGCTAGAGAGGTTCGACAAATGAACGAGTTATGAATCCAGGCACGAATCTCAAACAATGCAAGATTTGAACTCGAATCGAATGAAGCTGATAAATTGGAATTTACGAAATTGAGTCAGAAATGGATCGATGAAGATTAGTTATAAATGAACTAATATATATGACCGTATAACTATACATATATGCAATCATATACTAAATTCAAACACATATTTTATTAAAACAATTTAAAATCAGCAATTTATAAAAGAAAGCAATGTACTATAATACTTCCCGTGAACATGGTGAATATGCTCATCATTCACGGTAAATGATTTGAACACTTATTAAATTTGAATATATATATATATATATATACGTGCCAAATAAAATGCAAATACTAACGTACAACATACATATATTATGGGTAAAAGAATCCAATAGTTTAATAGCCTATACATTCCTATATATGAATATATATCTGCAATATAACAAGACAGAGAAAAACTTCAACATTTTTTTTGATAATATAGATATAAAACTTATAAAATGTGTTTACTTACAGAACTGAAAGGTTCAAAATATATATGTCATATAACTTTCTTAGCAACGTATATATATATATATATGCACTTCCCCTTCAACAGTACAACAGGAAAAACAAAACAATGTTTGACTTATCTATACAATCTATACAGTAGCTTAATATATATAATAAAATTCGAAACTTATATACATACTTTAACCAACACATTCAACTGTGCTGCAACATATTAACGTAAATCAGTCAAATTTTATACCAATAAAATTTATAATATGATATATCTCAATAATATAGAATATAATACAATATAAACATGCATACCATATTGAAAGAAGGAGGTTCGAGCAAAGAAAGATGTGGCACAGACTCGGATACGGCGTCGAAGGGGAGAAGGCGGAGCTCAAACGTGGTGCAACTTGCTAGGCGCTCGGGAGGAAGGAGAAAACTGCTATCGAGGCTAGCAGGCACGCATGGGTCAACCGATCTTGACAAAGCAAGGTGGAGGTTGCGAGCGATCTGGAGGGAAAGAACTGGATAGCTCGGCCTAGGCTACGGGTGGAGGCTGCTGTAGTGGGAATGATCGGTGCAAGGCTCGACACAGCAACAACACGGCGGTGAAAAATGATGGAAGGCGGAGATGCAAGGAAGAGGCGGGTCTGGAATAGTTCAAAGTTGGGTTAGTCGTGGGCAAAGGGCGGGTCAGGTCGGTGAGAGATTGTTGGGTTTATCGGGCGGGACTGATGGTGAAGGGGATGTAAGGATGGGGATCGACTGAGATGGAGGTTTGTTTGAGGCCGAAGCTGATGTGGGTTTGCGCACGCGTTGATGACAGGCTACGTGATGCATTTTAGAGGAAAATGTGAAGGGCTTCAGCCCCCCCTTTTTTTCTTTTCTGTGAGCAAAGTTGAAGAATGAATGAGACAGGTTTTGGGAATTGAAATGAAAGTGAATATGTTTCCGTTTATGAAAATTTTGCAACAGTAAATATCCTTTGAGCTCCGAAAGGTCATTTCTATTTCCAAGCCACAACTACCATCTCCCAACCACTCAAATGAATGCTCCTCAGCCAATTTATTTTCAAATTTTAAATGAATACGGACTGTTTGTTTGAGCTGAATATGGATTAACCGGTCCGTATGGAACGGTTAAATTAACCCAACATTTTCATCGGATTCCGATTTGCACAAATGAATATATCGCTTCGATCAGCGCGATGAGACGATCAAAACAGTATACAGATATCAGTGGTATGATTGAATTATAAAAATTCGAATTTTCTATTAGTGGAAAGTGCAAGAAAAACACTGAAAAATAAGATCGACGGAGCCAAAGATGTTCGAATTTGGAAAAACGACAAACTGACATCTTGCTCAGAAGATGGTTTAGAATTTTTCTATGCAAAAATATTTAGGTTTCGAAAACATTTTATTTTCATCGCTTTTTAACTGATTAAATTGAAGTAAATTTACGCGCGAAATAAACTTTCATATTTTCGGACGAAAATTTACCAGTTGCTATGTTTAACTAAACGCATTCTAAATATCAAATTTATATTTCAAAATTTTATCGTTTAAAATTTCACAAAATTTCAATTAATAACGTTATTAAAACCAGTTAAATTTACGGGTCGTTACACTCTCCCCCACTCAAAACTTTTCGTCCTCGAAAAGGAACGAGGTAGGAGAATAGAAACAACCAGAAAGAAAATAGATTTGAAATACAAAATAACAATTAATTTAAACCGTATAAATTCAAATTTAAATTAATTTATATTCACTGATTGATTTAATCCATTTGATTTTACTAAAATCAATCTCAACTATTTCGAAATTCATTAACCTTTTATCTTAAATTTACAATTTCTAAAACCATAAATTTGAATAGTCTTTTATTATAATCATATTTTTTTCCAGCAATTTAAATTCTTTTTTATTCCAAATTATTATTAAATTTATTCTACTTAATATATCTTATCACATATATTTAACCCATATAAATTAATTTAAACCATAAAAGTTTCGATTTAAATTAATTTATATTCACTAATTGCTTTTAAATTCAAGGTATTTTCATAAGTTGATCAAATTTCAATTTATTAATTCTTTCAAAAAATTTATTTCATTATTAACTGAGTTTACTTATTATCCTATCTAACTCTATTAACATCTTTATAATCAAAATTTAGTGTATAACATTTATTATAACACTCAAATTTTATTTATAAAATTATTTTATATTGTATATTATCCAATTACATTTTAATTTATGAATAATTTAGGTAAGTTATATTGAAATGCAATTTAGTACTATACAAATAAAATTATCAAATTCAATGATCTCAAGTTTAAATACTTATTCAAAATTTAGCTTTATTTATAATTGAAAACATCTTTTAACATGATTTTTAAGAATTAAATTTCCGTTTAATTCCAAACCCTTTAGAATAATTATATATATACTATATATATTAAATCAAATTAAATTTAAAATAATATACCCATATATATATATATAAATCAAGTCATACTTAAGAAATTCAAATTAAATATTTTTCCCAACAAAACTGTAGCAAAGCTACAGAATGGTTTCTCCACTTCGAAACTCGAAAATGAACGTCGATGATGCGGCTGCCATCACCGAAATTATTTTCCAGCGACAAAGAGAAGAATACTGATTTCAATATTTAAATTCTTTGAAAACGGTTTCTATTTGAAAATACGTTCAATAATATACATTTTAAAAATTTAAAAACCAAAGCTTGAAATTTTAGGAATTTAAATTCTCAAATTCTTATTTTAATTTCATTTAAATTTCTAAATAAATCTATAAACCAACTTTTATAATTTCATTTATTTTTTTATGTTGGAATAATCAATGATTTACAAAACAAATAGTGAAAATCAAATATTACCTTTCTGACAACCAATTCAGTTAACAATTCAATTTCAGAAAGTGTGTAATTATAAAAAATATATAATCATACAAGATTATTTTATTTACCAATTTTGAAAATACTATTATGTCAGTTTGCTCTGTTCAAGTGTTTTGGAAATCCTATCGATAGCGTTGATCAGACGAATCGATCGGAAACCCAAATCAACATCAACAACTCAAACAACACAGTATATATTAAAACATTTATATATTAGTTTACAAATACATTTCTTTGCTCGACGATACAGGAATGAATTTTCAAAATAAGGATAGGGATTCAAATTTTGTTGACTCAAATCAAAGAGAATTTTGATTCGAAAATAAGTTTGAAACAGAAGATAAGATAATTCAATTACCATAATCGGGAGATGGATGAGTTTATTTAATTCACGGGCAACCTTAACCAGGTCGTCCGTAACTTCAAGAATAAGATCGATGCAGAATTCCGAGGTAAATCAACACTCGATCTCAAGAGATGGAATTCAGGTATAGCAGGTAATAGATAGCATCGTAAACCAAGGATACAGAAATCTCCGGTAAATCAATGTTTATTGTAAAGGAGTTTCACCCCTTTACAAAATCATTCGAAGTTTGGCGAGACCGCCGATTCATTATAAGGGTCATTCGAAGTGGAGTTATGGGATGCTCCAGAATTGAAAGAAGACGAATAGTGAGGGACACGAATGAATTTCGGAACCGAGGAGAACGTTCCAAAATTCAAAGGAATTGAGTCAAAGGAAGAGATTAAAACTCGAATGAGAGTGATTCTGTAAATACATTTACCCTATATGTTAAGTTTTGCCTAGAGCTACCAAAGCTCTGATACCAACTGTAACGACCCGATATTTTCACCATTCGCATCCATTATAAGTGTATAGGTAGACACTCATGCCGGAATTGAATTGCTCAAAATACCGCGTTGTTAATTTAAATTGGCAAAACTGAACATATACAGTAAATAAAATAATCACAGATCACAGACACAGAGTAATAAATGCAGCGGAAATAAAAGAGATAGTAGTTCATGAAGCTACTATATAAATGTATAAGTTACATCAGAGTTAAACCAGATACAACGGAAGAGTAATGCGATACATCAAATACAAAGCAGAATACATCACTGGAATCATCGAATACTGAAAGCAGAATAGATGGTTGGATCTTCAAGCAAGCTCCAACTCCAAAGGTGAGTCTCGAATACTGGTACACTCAGTCTGACCCGAGCATAAAGCAAAAACACAAGACACTCGAGTCAGGATTAACATTCTTATATCAATAAATCCAACTCAAGTGAAATAGCAATTGAAATACAAGTAACTCAAAGGATGTTTGGAATAACCATCCTTTAAGGATCCGTTAAACTATCTACTAGGTAGTAATGTACGCTAAGTAGATAATGTCTATCAGTAATATAAGATATCAAAATAGTGTTAAGGCGTTACCATTATCCCCCTTAACACATTTTTATAAGCGTTATAGTCTATACAGCACTGTAAACTCCACCGTAAACTAGTGGGCTATCAGGGAGTACTCCATAGGTATAACACAAAACAAATCGTAGTGGTCGCGTATAAAGGGATACAAGTATGACAAGGCACATGAGGCAATACCTAAGGTAGTGAAACTACCGTTTGCCTGATCCGGACTGGTGAGAACGCATTGCCGCAGCGACCGCAACACCGCGAAACAACACTCCCAAAATCAAGGGTGCACCAATCGACAACAAGTAATGAGTAGTTCGAAGAAGTGTGTTCGCTTGAGGTAGCTGACCTCCATTGGCCCGGCACGACTCCTGTTTTAGTCATTTCCAATTTGACACAAGTGTCAAGGCTATCCATTATCGTTCTCTTTCTTCAGTCATCACGTTCATCATTCCAACCACTTCATTCTGGATCACACTCCGTGTATAGTTATTAAAGTGGTTTTCGGTTTAGACAGTGAGTATGTCCTTAACCGATTACGGTCTCTTTAATAACTTTCGTAATTATTACACCGATTGGTCGTTTAATAAATTTTAAAACCAAATCAATTACAATTTCAATTAGAAATTTCAAATCAACATTTCATTTGTCTTTTTAAAACAATTCCCATAATTTACTTTTCAAACTTTCAAATTACCATTTCAAAATCTTATAATTCAATTTCAATTTTTATTTAAAACCATTCCAATATTCATTTAAATTCGTATATAAGTTTCATTTCGAAATCATTTAAATAAATTTAATTTAACATTCAAATCAATTTAACTTCATTTATCGATTTCATTCAATATTCATTAAGTAAATTTGTCACTCAAAACAATTTCTATTAAATTTCCAATTCATTAAATCCATTATTTAAATTCAACTTCCTTATACCAAAACTTACAAATTGAATTAAATTAAATTCATCAAATCAAATTCTTTAAATTTCAAGTCTTACATTTATTTCAATAAATCACATTTTATTTCCTGTTAAAGAAATTCAATTTCACTTATTTAATTACTTAAATAATTTTCCAAAACTTAATTAATAAAGAAACCCAATTTCAAAAATTCAATTTCTCTTAACAAAGAATTCAATTTCTCTTAACAAAGAATTCAATTCTTATTTGATTATTAAATAATTCAATCTTATTTAATTATTAAATAATTCAAAACTTAATTATTAAGTAATTTCAAAGTTTAATAATTTCAAACTTAATTATAATTTCAAACTTGGTTATTAAATCATTTTAAACTTAATTCAATCATTTCTCAAATTAAACAACGTTCTTCCATCAATTACATTGTTAATATTTTGTTTCAGATTATTAAGTATTAACATTTTCCTTTCATTAAAAATTCAAATTTCAACTTCGTTTCAAAACCATATTATTTATTCAATAAAATCTTCGTTTTATTTTTAAATCAAATTATTGACCAATCGGGTCTTATTTAATTCTCTATCCTAGGTCAAAGTTCAATTTGGGTATTTATCATTTCAACCCGATTCCAATTAAATTCAAAATCAAAGCATAACAAAGGGAACTTGCAGTGTGATAACTGGGATGGTGTCAAAGTAAATAAACAAGTAATAACAACAACCAATATCAATCCAAAATCAAATCAATAATCCCGAAATAATCGTATCAATTCGCATTGTTGTTTGTGCGAATTAATGTAATTATTTCTAGAATCTACACTATCATTTCATGTAGATTAAAGATTATTACATTACGGCTCTTCACTTGTCATCTATTTACAATTTCATACATCATCAATTTAACAACATACATTCAGTGGTTCAAAGTGTAATTAAACAAATCCTACGTGTCAATAAATTTATCAGTTAAAGGGGTCATATTATACAAATGTCATTTAATCAAATTTAACACATATATCAAATCTAACTATCCTACGTCAATTTCAATTTCAAATTATTTATCACTTACATCATTAACAATTTAACGTCCAATATAAACATCAAACAATCAATCATTTAACAACCAAACTGGATTATCACTGCATATATAACAGATAATGGTGTCAGATGTCACAGGTGAACTGATACAAGTAATAACAGTGTAAATATCAAACAGCAGCATATTTCAATTGTCGTTTCAATTAAAATCAAATTTAATAAATAAAAGAACGTTAATCGTGAGTGAGTGCTCACCTTTCGAGGCTAGAGAGGTTCGACAAATGAACGAGTTATGAATCCAGGCACGAATCTCAAACAATGCAAGATTTGAACTCGAATCGAATGAAGCTGATAAATTGGAATTTACGAAATTGAGTCAGAAATGGATCGATGAAGATTAGTTATAAATGAACTAATATATATGACCGTATAACTATACATATATGCAATCATATACTAAATTCAAACACATATTTTATTAAAACAATTTAAAATCAGCAATTTATAAAAGAAAGCAATGTACTATAATACTTCCCGTGAACATGGTGAATATGCTCATCATTCACGGTAAATGATTTGAACACTTATTAAATTTGAATATATATATATATATACGTGCCAAATAAAATGCAAATACTAACGTACAACATACATATATTATGGGTAAAAGAATCCAATAGTTTAATAGCCTATACATTCCTATATATGAATATATATCTGCAATATAACAAGACAGAGAAAAACTTCAACATTTTTTTTGATAATATAGATATAAAACTTATAAAATGTGTTTACTTACAGAACTGAAAGGTTCAAAATATATATGTCATATAACTTTCTTAGCAACGTATATATATATATATATATGCACTTCCCCTTCAACAGTACAACAGGAAAAACAAAACAATGTTTGACTTATCTATACAATCTATACAGTAGCTTAATATATATAATAAAATTCGAAACTTATATACATACTTTAACCAACACATTCAACTGTGCTGCAACATATTAACGTAAATCAGTCAAATTTTATACCAATAAAATTTATAATATGATATATCTCAATAATATAGAATATAATACAATATAAACATGCATACCATATTGAAAGAAGGAGGTTCGAGCAAAGAAAGATGTGGCACAGACTCGGATACGGCGTCGAAGGGGAGAAGGCGGAGCTCAAACGTGGTGCAACTTGCTAGGCGCTCGGGAGGAAGGAGAAAACTGCTATCGAGGCTAGCAGGCACGCATGGGTCAACCGATCTTGACAAAGCAAGGTGGAGGTTGCGAGCGATCTGGAGGGAAAGAACTGGATAGCTCGGCCTAGGCTACGGGTGGAGGCTGCTGTAGTGGGAATGATCGGTGCAAGGCTCGACACAGCAACAACACGGCGGTGAAAAATGATGGAAGGCGGAGATGCAAGGAAGAGGCGGGTCTGGAATAGTTCAAAGTTGGGTTAGTCGTGGGCAAAGGGCGGGTTAGGTCGGTGAGAGATTGTTGGGTTTATCGGGCGGGACTGATGGTGAAGGGGATGTAAGGATGGGGATCGACTGAGATGGAGGTTTGTTTGAGGCCGAAGCTGATGTGGGTTTGCGCACGCGTTGATGACAGGCTGCGTGATGCATTTTAGAGGAAAATGTGAAGGGCTTCAGCCCCCCCTTTTTTCTTTTCTGTGAGCAAAGTTGAAGAATGAATGAGACAGGTTTAGGGAATTGAAATGAAAGTGAATATGTTTCCGTTTATGAAAATTTTGCAACAGTAAATATCCTTTGAGCTCCGAAAGGTCATTTCTATTTCCAAGCCACAACTACCATCTCCCAACCACTCAAATGAATGCTCCTCAGCCAATTTATTTTCAAATTTTAAATGAATACGGACTGTTTGTTTGAGCTGAATATGGATTAACCAGTCCGTATGGAACGGTTAAATTAACCCAACATTTTCATCGGATTCCGATTTGCACAAATGAATATATCGCTTCGATCAGCACGACGAGACGATCAAAACAGTATACAGATATCAGTGGTATGATTGAATTATAAAAATTCGAATTTTCTATTAGCGGAAAGTGCAAGAAAAACACTGAAAAATAAGATCGACGGAGCCAAAGATGTTCGAATTTGGAAAAACGACAAACTGACATCTTGCTCAGAAGATGGTTTAGAATTTTTCTATGTAAAAATATTTAGGTTTCGAAAACATTTTATAATCATCGCTTTTTAACTGATTAAATTGAAGTAAATTTACGCGCGAAATAAACTTTCATATTTTCGGACGAAAATTTACCAGTTGCTATGTTTAACTAAACGCATTCCAAATATCAAATTTATATTTCAAAATTTTATCGTTTAAAATTTCACAAAATTTCAATTAATAACGTTTTTAAAACTAGTTAAATTTACGGGTCGTTACATTCTACCTCCAGCCGCCACCCTACTGTTCAATGGCCGAAATCTTCTCCTCTTTCTCCCTCATTAACTTCAAATCCATTGACAATTATCAGAAAGCTTCAACTACAAAGTGGAAGGGCACGAAGAGTACTATGAATCTAACGGTAGATCTGGCGAATAGTCGTAGGTTGGAGAAGAAAATTGGCCGCGTCCATCCATGTTTCGCGCACGATTTCCATGGCAGAATGGAGGCCGAGCTCCACCATGTTGCAGCCGAAAGTGGAGTCAAGTGCTGGCTTCGAAATGGCACTAACTGATCGTCGTGAAGTGGAGTCGTTTGGCCGCGAGAATTAGGGCTTAGAGGCGGCTACCGTGGTTATTTGCGTGCGTATCATCCTGGAAGGAAGAAGATAAGGGGGACGGCCAGATCGGGAGATTTTGAAACGAGCGGCCGTGATGCAAGTGGGTTTTGAAATATAAAATAAATTGTGAATTAAATTATATGTAAATTCGTTCAATCTTTGTAATATCATATCTTGTTCATACAAGGTTGAAAACGCACGAAACGAATTGCGTTGGCTTCGTTTCGACGAGCTCTTCATAATGGAGCTGGTTTGGAGTCAATTGGAGTCACTGAAAATTTTGAGTAAAATTAAATGTCTGTTTAATTTTATCCGAAATAAAACGCTGCAACCGTTTTAAAAGCAAGGTGAGAACTTCTCACTCAATCGAATATTTTTGTTTCGATTTAAATTTAAAATATTTAAATTTAAAATTGCTTGATTGTGTGAATTGGATGATAAATTGTTATCTATTGTGTTAAATATACCCTATACGCCGTATATTAATAGGTTATTTATTAAAAACATATACCGCGATAATTTCACATTGAAGTGGAATTGGTATTATATATGTATATAGCAATATATATATTGGAATATGTATATATTGGAGTTGATTTCCCGCATTATATAGCGGATGAGACCCTATTGCGCCGCATAATAGCGGATAATATTTATAAATCCCGTATACCGCGATAATTTCACATTGAAGTGAAATTGGTATTGTGCTAACATCTGTGGATGCAAGAAAACAGGTTGGAGGGATCCAACTGGATTCCTCAAACATTTGAATTTATTTCAATGTTGTGTGTTGAATTATTTATAATCGCCGTGTGATTATTTATTTATAATCTGTGAATGATTATATCTGTGATTGAATGTGTTGAAGGCTATAATTTAGCCGAATGTATTTTTGGTATCGTTGGATATCAGAAATGAATGAAATTTGATTTTTAATATTTAAATTGGAAATTTTAAATAAATTCTTTTGAAAGAATTGGGTAAATTTAAAAGAAAGGATTTTAAAGTATAAAGTTGATTTTCGAAATCTTATCGAATTATTCTAAAATATGGTAAAAGATTTTATAAATGGATTTTGGATAGTATTTTTCGAAAGTTGTAGAATTTATTTAAAATGGAATTTTAAATGGTTTGGAAGAGATAAATAAATTTATTTTAAAAGGTGATTAATTTCTAGAAATCAAATTTATAATTGATTTGGTATTTGAAAATAAATCTTTGGGAAATCGATATGAAAATTTATTTGATGTTGAATGAAAAAAAATTGATTTGTGTTGAAATGAATTTTTAAATCAATTTGCAATTGATTTGGTGTTTGAAATAAATGTTTGGAAAATCAATTTGGGTTTTGAAACAAATTTAGAAATCAATTTGGAAGTTGATTTGAAGTTAAAAATGGATATTTGGAAATTTAAATTCACAATGGAATTTATTAAGGAAAGGGAAATTTGTTTAAAAATAAACATTGATTTATTTTTAAGTGTGGAAATAAATTTACAGATTTGGAATGTAAATTTGAAATAAATCGATAAGGATTTATTTAATCGGTTTAAATGAACCATTTTATGATTTGAAATTGGTTTTCAAATGTGAAGTGTGAAAATATGATTTGAAATTGGTTTTCAAATGTGAAGTGTGAAAATATGATTTGAAATTGGTTTTCAAATGTGAAAGTGTGGAAATTATATATCTTGCAAAGATATTTTGAAATTTAATAATTTGGGAAAAATTATTTAAATTGGTTGATTGTTGTAAAAGTTGTTGATAGTTAAATAACCGACTATCAATATTTGCCTTTGAAATGGCACTTGATTTGTTTTTAAAACAAACGCTCATTATTCGGGTTAGCCGGGAAAAGACCTTTGTGTCATATAACCCATTCCGAATTAGTGATACGACGATATGGATCGTATTGAAGACCGGTATTGAAGACCGGATATTTTCGAAAATGAAAGGACAACCTGTCAAATGTCTCTGCACCGAGTAGCTCCGGTATGGAGATTTATATCACTCCTTTTGTGATGGGAAGTCCGGACGTGATTAGAAATTATCCAGATTGTAAGGGCTTCTTTGGAAGTGCCTTCGGTTCTGTTCGAACCCGAAACAGACTTGTATGGATGTGTGTCTGACGTTACACTTTGAGATGTAAAGCTGGTTTCTATCAAATACATTTCTGTTGGTGGCGGAGAATTTATTCTCTTAGCTTAACACCCTTCTCTGAGATGTACGAGCTCAGAGGTTATGTAGTTGATGGTTACTAGTGATACATTCCCAATTTGGTAATGTGGCACACGAAGTGCTGTTGATCATTTGTGGTCAAAGCGTTGCTTTTTGAAAAAGCATGGCTTTGTGAAAAAGCGTGGCTTTGTGAAAAAGCGTAGTTTTGTGGACGAGACTTCGTCGAGCCTCACAAACCGGTAATGGTCGAAACAGGAATGTTGCGGCAAAGGTTTGTAGGGGTAGCGCCCCTAGGGTATGTCATTTCCTTTTGGATAAAAGGTGATATCATGGTATGCAGCCCAGATATTTTACCTATGTTGATTATACTTTGTGGTTGTTGCTTTGTGATTGAGGATCCTCGAATAAAGGTCGGTGACGACCGGGGGATGACATAGCTCGTGTTATAGTTACCTAGTTACAACTTGGTTAAAGCATGAGATAGCGTCGGCCTTGTGTTTGCAGAGATCCGGTTAGGATTCGGGGCGTCTTTCCAGAGGCGTTTTCCATTTCGGTGTAAGGAAGTTCCTTAGCCTGACCATTTGTTGGAAATCCAAAGAAACAATACGAACCCTGTACGGTTTTAGTTGTATTACCTGCTATGGAATGTGGCGGTAACCTGCTATTGAACGTAGTAGCTATAGTAGGCATACAATAATGGTTGTATGCTGGTTAAGATTAATATTATATTTTCGAAATGATTTTCGACACTATGCACTAATGATAATAATATCGAATGATTTTGCGCAGTAAGCATTTTTGAGTATCATAAGAAGAAATCTCCTCCAATTCTGCGTTTGCATTGTGTGTGTGGCAGGAGGTCTTATGGTAGTTTTATTTTCCAAAAGCATTGCGAAAATGTTTTATTTTCTTTGAGATAAACTATTTTAGTTCTCACACCAGTCACCATGACTGACCTGGAGTTTATTGTTTCCTTTCTAAACTCTAGGTGCCCACCAATTTCCACACGGTCAGTCTAGAGTCAGGTTATCAGGTCATTCTGGATTCAGGAGATGCTGTGGAGCTCACTGGCGAGCTGGATGGCGAGACGTATCACTTGTATATGATATTATTTATTCCGTTGTGTATTCTGTATGAGGACAAGTTTGTATAACTGTCCAGTTGTGTTGTATATTGTTGCTGTAAACTCTGATGATGATGTAATGTATAAAATGATATAGTTCTTTGTTTTAAAGATTATTCATTTATCTATTATATGTTGTTCCGCTGCGAATGTGAGATTATGTTTCTATTTCTGTGTTCTTCTGTTGTTTCTGTTCTCTTTCTTCTATCTTCTTCTACCTCTTCTTTTTCTCCATAACAATTCGGTTTTCCGGCATTCGATTGCTCGGCAGTTGATACAGTGAATGTATTAATGTCGATTTTCGAGCGACGAAAAATCGCGTTCGTTACATCACGTCTCCAGCTTTCAACTTGCTATCCTTCGGCCAAGAAGGAAGCTCGATAGATTGGAGTAAGCACTCCACACTATACGAATCAACATTCTCAACACAAACGATAATCAAGCCTCCACAGTCAGTTACGTACTAAGTGTACGACTAATTAGTTCCCACATCAAGTCGAGGAACGAAAATGGCCAATTTTGATAGTCGGTTATTTAACTATCAAAGCAACAAACGAAATCTAGCACATAAGTAGTCACTAGGCCTGATTCCATTAATCGTTTATAAATCAAATCACTTTCCAATTATTCACTTCAAAATATCTTTAAAATGGATAATATTCACAACCATTTCACTTATTGGATATTTGAAAAACATTTCCATATACTTATTTTAATAATAAGTAAATTCACACTTATTTTATTTTGCAAACCATTTAAATTATAATATCACTTCCCAAAACATCCATTTTATTTAAAGGATTATTCACTGTCTAAAATCGTGAATATAATTCCTTTGCTAAATTCATTACTTCTATATATTTTATTTAAAGGATTATTCACTGTCCAAAATCGTGAATATAATTCCTCTATCGAATTCATTACTTCTACACATTTCATTTAAAGGATTATTCACTGTCCAAAATCGTGAATAATTCTCTTACCAAATCCATTACTTCTATATATCTAATTTAAAGGATTATTCACTGTCCAAATTCATGAATATAATTACTTGAATAAACTTACATTTTTAACTTATCAAATTAAATTGATTTCACATTTATAAAATAGTGTTTATAATTCACATCTATATTTTATAAACTTCCATATACAAAATTCCTCTTTAACAAATTCCATTTATATCTCATTTATAAGTCAAAATCCAATTACAAGTTAATTTAGTTATAAATCTCTCATTTACAAATCCATTCCTTTCAAATCTTATTATTTATAAAATCCATTATAAATTCATTTCTAAATTTCAATTTCAAATCCATATATAAATTTGATTACTATCCCGTTTCTAATATTTATAAAAATTTCAATTTTATAAATCTTATATATAAACCATTTATAATAAGTTCAAAATTCTCAATTTAACCTATTTTACAAATATTTATCTCCATATTTCAAAAATCATATTTTGATTATATTTCACAAAGCCATAATTTTTATAACATAAAAATTATAACTTTTTATTTATTTAAAATAAATCCATTCCTTTAACATTTCAAAAATCATATATTTTCAAAATCACATTGAAATCTTTTTTAAATTGAAATCATGATTTTAATATTTTAAATTTCCAAAATAAGGCCCAATGCTGCAAAAGCGCTAAATAAGAGAATTTACATCAATCATATCAATCATGGCATCCAAATATCATATATCACATGATAACACCATATATAACAGTGTTTGTAAATAAAATCAACACTGGTGAGGAATCCAGTTGGATCCCTCTAACCTGTCACCTGCAACAAATATACATATTAGAAAAAAATGTACAATGTCCGCCTCGAGGCAGACGCGCGTACAAAAGGTCATCCGCTCATACACGGGAACGTATAGGGTCTCATCCGCTAAAATATGCGGGAATATATCCAAACCAATCAATATATATATATATATAATATCATATATCATCCAAACAATCATCATAAATAAAATTTATTCTCACTTATATAAAAATATAAGCGAGACAGAAAGAGTGAGTTATACTCACCTTGGTTGTAGTCGTCGCTATAGCAATTTATTCCGATTAAAATTAAACGAGCGTTTAATTTTAACCAAAATTTTCATTAGCTCAAATAAATCCCAATCCAGCTCTAAAATGTAGTACTCATCAATACGAACCCAACGCCGCTTGTTTCGTCAATTTTCGACCTCGTATGAAGAAGTTATAGCATTTTAAAGATTATACAATTTAATTTATAATAATTTAGACTTTTTTTTATTAACCTGGATCTGGGCGTTGCTTTTGAATTGAGAGATCACAGTCGATCGTCTTTGCTTCTCCCCCCTCATGCTCCCTCCAGAAAAAATCACGCACGAAGAACCCAACTAGCCGCCTCCTTCAATCGAACGTCGCTCCACTATTGATCATCTTTGCAACGATCATGGATTACCACGCGAAAGCTTGTCCCCTACTCGACCTACGCCAGCCACGCCGAAGAGCTCGACCACTTCTTCCTCTCAAAAAACATGTGCGAACGTGCCACGAACGCGAGCCCGTAGCTCTCTCCACGCTGCGCCAATCACGATCACCACCGTTGATATTATAGAGCTCAACGAGTTCTTCGATTTTGTAGTTGAGAGTTTTTCACGAAAGTGTATGGATTTGGAGAAATCAAGGTAGGAAGCATGCGAAATTCTGGCCTTTGAATGTTTAAACGGCGGCTAGACCTTAGTTTGGTTAGGGTTTTGATAAATTGAAATGATAAAGGTCCTTTTATAGAAAATTTAAACGACACTATTCATCCGAAAAATTTCTGAACTCCAAACGAAGCGTGCCGCCTGGCGTCTATAAAGTTTTACCCCTATTCCGAACACAATGGAGTATATATCGGGAGCCAATTCCATCGTATTTGGAAGATAGGTTTTCGAATCGAATTATTTTAATTAAATTTACTTAAATAAATTTCTACGCGTTTCAGCTTCCCACGAGCAAACCGTAAATCTGATTGACACGAAATTTGAAATCCTGCAATAATATAACATTACAGATCCAATGAAACTGGTTTCATCAAAATTCAAGACAGGGTGAAAAATGACTATTTTTACACGTTAATTAAATGTTAAAATATCTAATTTCTATAAATTAACTTTTAATTCAATTTTCAAAGTTTACCATCTCTATTCTCACTCAAATAGAATTTAAAATAACTTTATAATTCATTTTCATTCACATTAAATTCCAATTTCAATTATTTCTACAATTTCAAATATTAAATTAACAATTTAATTATCCAATTAAATCACTATATTCGAAATATAAGTTATTCAACTTATAAAATTTACTTTTCAATATTTAAATTCAATTAAATATTCTAAATTCGAATGTCTAAAAATCTGGGTCGTTACAAAATTACTTCGAAATTCATCGATGTTATTTTATGAAAGCATTTATACATCTTGGCGTAATATTTTGGATAAAGTAAATAGCTATAGTTTTCCTTGTTTTAAGTATAATTTAAAGGGTTAAATCAACTATAAAGATTTATGTTTTAAAGGAAAAAAAAGGTTATTTAGGCTAGAATTTTACTAAAGAGATTATTATCATTATCACCTTTAGAAAAATAATGATAGGATGAATTGACTCGAAGATTAGAAAACTAGATGGCACTAGTGTAAGGTCGCATCGTATACTTCAATTGTTAGCCCCTAGTTGATATTAGTCCAAATTCAGTGCATGGGGCTTCGTCAAGGGTAAGACTAAAAGTAGGTTTATGCACAGAAAGGAATACACAAAGATGAGATAGGTTATTGGTTGGCCTGCAAAACCATTAAGACTGAGTAACCCTAGCAATAGTAAATTTCAGATAGATCATCTAGTTTCCTTCTAATAGTAAGTAGGATAATTTGATATATTTGGTAGACCCGAGTTAGCCATATAGTTTTGTAATTACCCTAAGAAAACTATGATGTGGGACGGATAATCCATTTATATAGACAGACTGGTCATGATTACACAAGTTGCATGCATGCATATGGTTTTTTATATTGTCTAGTTTAACCATTATGGTTGTAGGTGCTTGATTTATAAACGACATATTTTAAGGATACTAGTGAGGGAAAAACCTATTCCGCTCAGCGGCATGGTTTCACTAGATATCTATTAACCGAGATGGCATATTATTATCCACACCAGACTTTTGTCTGATCCAAAGTTTTTGTTTTTCCCCTTAAACTCTTGGGTACTCATTTGAGTAGGTTGAGAGTAAGGTTTCCAGGTTAATTAGGTTGGACGAATAAAGCTTTCGGAGATGTGTAGGAGGCTGGAACATCACTGGTCTCATTTTGTTATCGGAGATGTGTAGATGGCATATCTATTTATTTATCTACTGTGTTGTTATATCTTTTGTATGTACATAATGGCAAAAAATTTATATGTCTAGTAGTAAACTCTGATCAACTAAGGGGCATCTTCTTATGTTACCCTTGGAGTATTTTGTAATAGTTACATTTTATCTGAACCTGGGTAACGTTTAGAATTATGTAATGAATATGGAAATTAATTAATGAAATTTGTGTTTTGAAATTTTTTTATATTCATGTGCTTTGATGCTAATGATACTATTAACTGATCTCATTTTGTTATCGGAGAATAATACTTGACGACCGCAGCATCAGTAGCTCTTATTTCCGGGCTTCAGAATGGAGAATGTTACAACTTGGTATCAGAACAAAGGTTTATGTAAAACTAAAAGAATTTTGAATTTAAAAGAGTTTTTGAAAACATAATCCAAATGAATCATAGAATGAGATAGGGGTATAGGATAACGTTATAGTAACATACTTGTATTTGCTATGTATAAGTATATATATCTTATCTCTATTCTTCCGTCTCTTGGACCGTTCTGCTATATCTTACTAAGGTTCGAATGTAGAGTTAAGGGAAGTAAGATATGGAGACAAGAACGGAAGAGTGAATCTCGATGGAGGAAGCACCACAACTAGTGGAAACGTCAGGCTCAATACTAGGAGGAATCCAGGTCAACAAATAGCTGCTAATGCGGGTGCTGGAACATCACTGGTGGATATAGGAGCTATATATCAGTTCTTTGTCAATATGATGCAAGCAGGAGCTGCTGCTGGGTTAGTTGGTAGAAATGCTGAAGGAGCAAACCTTGAAGTTCCCGTTGTCAACAACTATGTTGTTTTGTGTCACGACCCGACTTTCTATGCCCAGAAAGACGTATCGTGAATTAAGAAAGAAAGGGATAGAAGAAGAAAAGAAAGAAAAGAAGAAAGAACAACAACATCAGAAACTCACAGCGGAACGAATGAAATATAATATATCATATAAAATATTACATAGTATCATATACATCAGAGTTACACAACTTTATGCAACACATATTAGACAGTTATAAACATCTGTCTAATTCATACAACTCAAGTATCACAGATACAGACACAACATATACACAGCGGAATCATCATATATCTACACGGTGAAGCCTCCTGCTCCAAATCTCCTCCAGAATTCGTCAAAGCTAACCTGAATCCCTCGACTACTCAATACAATATTGAGTACCCAAGAGTTTAATAAAACAGAAAATAAACACTTGGGTCAGACATGGGTCTGGTGTGAGTAAACGGTTAGATTGCTTAACTTTGAAAACTTTTGAAAACAAAAGTATCACGTAAGACTCCCCACAAATAAACATGGGTAAGTTTTTACCTTACGCTAACTAAAACGTTTGATAGGAAATCTGATTGTATTATAATAGGGTCTAGGGTTTTCAAGTAAAATACAGAAATAGCTGAAATGCTTACATCTCACATTCCAACATAGTTGGGCACAACTAATACGTACGGCACTTATTGGAGTTTGGATTCCATACAATGGCAGGGCTACTGGGGTACCGCCCGTCACAGTACGTGGCCTAGATCACCGTACCGAGGAGTACGCCCGCTCCCCTGCAACACAAAGCCGGAACCATCCCTTACTGGATAATCCCGAACAAGATAACCCCGTAGTTGGCGCGACCAACCACACACTAAGCCGAAAAGAAAAGGGACCTCTAGACAGGGATCTATCTTGCTCTCAGTGGGTGCTACCCACGAAGCTTTGCTGCACCTCCCCTGTTTTAGCCATTCCCGGTTGATGAGGCTTGAGGTTGCGATTACCTTTAATCAGAACATATCACTTAGAATGCTCATCGTCCGCCTGATGATGTGCTGAAAGCATTCAATCCATACAAGTTCGTTCCGGGTTCGAACGAAACCGAAGGCATTATCTCGTTACACTCGTTTTGGAATCACCCTCAGAGTTAACGACAATAACCCTTGCATTCTAAATCTTCATCTTCACTTGAGATTCACGACCTATCGTTAATTTGGATCGATGTGGTATTCGGGTCTCCAGACCTGGAATACCGGTATACGGAAACCCGATCCCGGTCTCATCGAAATCCAAAACGTATCTTTTAAGGCCAAGTTGTTTAAAGGTTTAAACATTTAAACTTATATTCAGGATGATATAAACAGATAAATAAATCACATTATCACAATAGATAATTCATATCAACATTCATCTCACAAAGCAGCATATATCATATATATATCAGAGACATACAAATCATCCAATATCAACCAATCACCCAATATCAAACATCCAGTATTAATCAATTATCTAAACAGAATTGATTTACTCTAATCAATTTAATTAACCTTTAATTAAATTAATTACTATCCTTTAATTACTTGGATTATCTTAATCCTGCTCACTATCATTAATTAATTACAAATTAATTAATTAAACATCTAAATGATCTTCCTTAATTAATCTCCTTTGATTAATTATTTTTAATTACATCAAGTAATTATCCTTAACCATATACAGTAATTAACTTTTAATTACTATCATTAATTACAATAATTAATGAACCTTCATAAATTAATTAACTATAATTAATTATATTAATCCTCAATTAACTACAATTAATTAATTATACTTAAATTAATTACTTTTATTAATCAACCTTGATTAATTCATTAATTAAATAATCCTTACTAATTAATTAACCTTTTAATTAATTAATTAATTTTAATCAACCACTTCATTATTTAGTCTTAATTAATCATAAACAGTAATTAACAATTTGTAATTACTTATCTTAATTTATTTATATTAATCTTGATTAATTAATCTAATTAATTAATCTTTAATTACTTCATTAAGTAATTATTAATCGATTATATTAACAAATAATCCTTAATTTATTTACTTTATTAATTAATTACTTTTTTAATTAATTACCCTTAGTAATTATCCTCAAATTAATCACATTCCTTAATTAATTAATTACTTTAATTACTTAACTAAAATAATTAAGTAATTTAACTTTTAATTACTTCCATTAATAATCTTGATTACTTTCTTAATTAATTACTTAACAAATAAGTAATTCCATTACTAAATAATCCTTAATTCATAAATTAATTAACTATTCCATAATTAATTAATCTCAACAATTATATTAATCAATTCCTTAGATTAATAACATCAAGTGATTACCCCTTTATCACTTTAACTAATTACCCCATGAGTAATTTTCCTATTAATTACTTCCATAAGTAATTTCATTTAATAATTAACCAATAATTACTTTCCATAATTAAGTGATTATTTAAAATTAAATAAATAATTAACTAATTATTTAAAATTAATTAAACAATTAAATTAATTAACATTCTATATTTAAAAATCCTAAATTAATTATGGAAACATTATTCTTAATTAAACTTTACTTATTAACAAACCATATTTAAATTAAGTATTCTTAAATTTATATCAATACTAATTTAACCTTATTATTCTCATAAATAAATTATTTGAATTACTTAAATCTTAATATTCAAAACAAATTATTAAACTTGATTTACAAAATCATAATAATAACAACCTTATTTGGAGATAAAGCATTTATAAATCATTTCCAAATTTTCCAAATACTTAAAAACTTGTTTATGCTTTAAATTTAAAACCCAGATATGAATTACTTTTTAAAATTTCAAAAACCAGGTTACTTAAATTAAAACACCGAGTAAACCACACTAAAACCCCGAGTCACTCGCGAGGAAACTCACGCACGTCCTTTGCTTCGAGTCGCCTAACCTAAAACGCGAGAGCTATCCCGAGTCGCCTTCTTCATCCAAAGCCCTCAAATCCCAGATATCCCAAACGTGCACGTGCACGTGCACGCGGGTTCACCGCTGCTCCGTCCAACCCTATCGACGTCAACAGGTCATCGACGACCGACCCTAACACCTCGACCCCTCAGATCATCAAGGCTCACCGGAAATCAAATTCTAGCATATCGAAACACTCGAACCCAAATCGTCATCAAAACTGGATCACCAAATTTCCTTCGTCTCGCCGCTTCAGACCACCAGAGTCCACGCAGTTCTGGCCGAAGCTGCTCCGACAACCCACGAACTCTTTCCCCCTAGACCGATCGCCTGAATCGCCCTGACGACGCTGCAGTTCTTTCGAGAACCAATTCAACAGAAAAACGAGTTTAAACCCTAAATCGCCACCGACCCACCACTCCGACCATCTAAAAATTATCTCAACATTTTTCCAGAGATCATCGACACATCGGCCACCTCCATGCCAAAACTTGACCAACATTACCACTCCGATTGCCAGAAATCGGCAGAAAACAATTTCCCGTTCAACTCAAAACTTTTCAATAATTGTTAACTTAAAAATTATGAAACCAATATCAAAATTCATTATTTTCTAATTCGAATCCGATTGTGAAATCAAATCATGAAATTATAAACATTGATTTTCGACTTGAATTCATCCTTACTGACATTCCTACTTTCCAGCCATCCTGTTTATTTATTCTACTCAAAAATATTTTTAAAAATGATATTATAATGATACAAACATATCTTCTTTAAAAATATTAGCTTGAATTCGATTAGATGGGAAGATATGAAATTTTTTTGTGTGATAATCTTGGGTCTGCCATTAAACAGAGAAGTATATACAGGCATATCACAGACATTTCATATATATATATATATATATATATATATATATATATATACACATGCATTCACATCCATACATTCATGCAACATTATCTACAAGATTTCATCACATGCATCCAAGTATAATAACATATTTAAAACTGTTTTTAAAAGAAATTTACTCACCTGTTATAAAGAACAGAGAACTGTATTTCCCAGGTTTTAATTTTCTTTCCTGGCAAATGCTTTTGAATTTCTGGAATTTTGTATTTGATTTTGTTTGTTGTTGAAATCCTTTGCATGCTTGTTTAATGTTGAATTGCAACTTGAATCTTAGTTGAAAATTGAAACAAGCTGAAACCTTTCTTCCAAAAGATTCTCAGGTTATAAAACAAAGAACAGAGGCACTCATTTATGAACTGCAGATTGAATTTGATCTGGAGCTTTGCATTCAATTCGAATTCCTTGATGATGAAACTGCTTTTGCTTGATTATTTAGTTGAATTTGAAACTGCTACTTGAATTGTAGTTGAACTTCATTTTAGTTGCAGGTTGGAATAGTTTAATTTCCTTTGATTTTGATTTCAGTTTTTTTTTTTAGAAAGGAGAAAAAGTTTTTAGAAGAAAAAGATTTGAACTGAGAAAATAGAAGATCAGATTTCTCTAGACATACATTTATTTATAAACTATAAATTCTTAAATGAAGATAATGTTGCCACTTGTTTATTTTATAAATTGGACAAATGTCCATGTAAATTCATTTAGCTTACAAGTGTCTTTAATCATGTTAATATGTTTACACATATTACTTAAGTGTTTGTATATAAATTTTATTTAATTTAAATGTAAATATAAAGTTTTTAAATTAACCTTCCTAATTAATAAATACTTATCTTAGTATATGTATATATATAAACTATTTTTAGAGAAAATATTGTAAAACCAATTACCCTTTGAAAAAGTATTTATATCTTAAAACCTTATTTACAAAAGTATTTATGTTATATTAATTATGTGAATATGGGTTTATATAATTTTATTTACTTGTTTACAAACTATTTTAGTTAAAGTGATATTAAAAAGAAAAGTCTAATTAAATCTATATATATATTTATAACCATTTTAGATTAAGTACTTTTTGAAAGAAAACAAAATAAATCTTTTATTAAATCTTATTTAAACTATCATATTTTAAAATAAACAATTATCTTATATTTTGAAAACAATTGAATTAAATCCAAACTAACCTTTGAAAAATATTAATTTTAAAACAAAGCTTTAAATCACAATTCATACATATATAAATTATCAATAGATTAAATTAAATTCAAACAATCCAAATTATAACATATACATATATTACAATTTGAAAATTCAACTTTAATTTAAAATAAAAGATATTTCCATTCACAATATATATCAAATATATATATTATAAATAGAATAAAATTTTATTAGCTTTAACAAACAAATCTTATCAATATTGTCAGATTAAGTATTTATTATCTTTTAAAAGATTAAATTACCAATTTTAAATTAAAATTATATAGGATAATTATCAATCCAATTTAATTATTAATAAAGATTATTAAATTTATATTGCCCAAAAACCCGGGATATCACATTCCTCCCCCCTTAAAATAATTTCGTCCCCGAAATTAAAACAAAGATAATTTAATAATCCAGCAAATATTTCAATCTCAAACAGCAAAGCATACCTATCATCCAATTACTAACAACCAAGGCAAGCAATCAAACAAATAAACCTAACTAACTATTCTGATACAAATCAGGATAGACTTCATAACACTATCTCGAGTTTCCCCGAGTACAATACCGGGATACTCGCTCTACATAATCTAAACTAACAATACCATTATGATCCAGAGCTCCTCTCTTCTCTAGATCCACTAATTTGAACAAAACATCAGACCATACTCAAGTTCAGCTCAACTTCCAAATCCATCTGAACTGCATATTCTACAATCAGCAATGAATCATACACGTACTCCCTCAGAGATACGTGAAATATAATGAATTCCAGATATCTGTAGAAAAAGAACTACTCCTTTCGAGAATACAGGAAATCCAAAATACTTCGGAACTAACTTTCCAAACTTACCAAATCTTATAGCTCTTATAATCGAGGAAAATTTAAACAGTTTCCAATTTCCAACTCCGAATTCCAAACTCTGACTCATATCTGCATAGCTCACCAGACGATCCCAAGCTACCTCATCTCTTCCTGATCAGCTCAACCTTTGCTGATGCTTTTTGAAACAATTAGACCAAGAACAAAATGATTTCCAGATCCTATCAACAAGATGATATTCCAAAATCTACTGAAATCCACAAACTCTACTCCACAAGCAATAGAAGACTGAACTTCCTTCTCCCAGATTCCAGAAAATTCTATACCCACTTAGAAATTCACATAAACTTCCTGTAGAAATCTGAGTTTATTTCCTTTCTCGCACAGCTACTACTTTTTGCTTCCGTTGCACAACTCCGATCTTGAAATAGATGAGAATGTTGATGAACTCGAGCACACTAGATTCACAAACAAGCGGGAACATTGGTTATCTTAAAGGCATAACCAACTTCTCAAAGAATAGACGAGTCCTCGGTCAAGGGTACTGTCTTCAGCTATCCTTGGCTAGAGGAAACTCGAAACTAGAAGCAGAAGAGAAAACACAGATACTCCATAAAATTCTAAGATACTTCACCAAAAGACCCCTTGAGATGGGCAGACAATCTCTCAAGAAACTTGGGACTCCAAGCCAAACGCCAACATCTTACTCTTCTTAAGGGAACAATGAGACCATGTCCGAAGAACAACTAATCGACCTTAGTCCCATACTTCAAAATAGACAAAACTCTCTTACTTGATATCAGAGAATTCCTATACAGTCGAGTCTTTCCTGCGGTAGACATCAACTGTTCCTCCAATACCTTCTTAATCTTGTTCCAAAAGAAAATCTCCTTCGGGAACATCCATAGATACTGCGTCTTATCACACAACTGCTCCTTCTTGAAGTCGCCAAGCTGCCATCACTTACTTCTGCACAACTGATAGATTCAACTCTAGAAAATCTGCTCATCCGAGCTCAACCAATCTTACATTCCAATAATGGACTCCGAATCTTGAAAAGGATTTTCTTCAGAGATCCGAGACATCCTTACTCCATACTGCCAGCTTACTCAAGACGATATTGGGTTTACAGTCTCGATATATACTTCCAACCTCAAACATTCAAACTCCAACTATTGGTAATTGTGTTACACACACTACCACCTTATCTACCTTTATAGCTTATATTGGAAAACCCGAACAGGTAACCCAATAAATAGGTAGAAATACATAAATATATATATTTAAAATGATATTTTTTTTATATAGAAATTATTTCTGGGTAAAATTATTTCATTTACCTCTTTAAAACAATATTGTGTCCGTTGGCCTGGTTCAAGTGTTTAGAGATCCCTATCAATAACGTTAGCTACTCGTATTGACCAGAATCCATATACCACTCAACCGATCAATTAACACAATATAAAACCATTTTTATATAACTAACAATTACGCGCTCTCAAGATAGACACCACTTCAGAGCCTAGGTATTCACTCAACCTACTGCTCTGATACCATCTGTCACGACCCGACTTTCTATGCCCAGAAAGACGTATCGTGAATTAAGAAAGAAAGGGATAGAAGAAGAAAAGAAAGAAAAGAAGAAAGAACAACAACATCAGAAACTCACAGCGGAACGAATGAAATATAATATATCATATAAAATATTACATAGTATCATATACATCAGAGTTACACAACTTTATACAACACATATTAGACAGTTATAAACATCTGTCTAATTCATACAACTCAAGTATCACAGATACAGACACAACATATACACAGCGGAATCATCATATATCTACACGGTGAAGCCTCCTGCTCCAAATCTCCTCCAGAATTCGTCAAAGCTAACCTGAATCCCTCGACTACTCAATACAATATTGAGTACCCAAGAGTTTAATAAAACAGAAAATAAACACTTGGGTCAGACATGGGTCTGGTGTGAGTAAACGGTTAGATTGCTTAACTTTGAAAACTTTTGAAAACAAAAGTATCACGTAAGACTCCCCACAAATAAACATGGGTAAGTTTTTACCTTACGCTAACTAAAACGTTTGATAGGAAATCTGATTGTATTATAATAGGGTCTAGGGTTTTCAAGTAAAATACAGAAATAGCTGAAATGCTTACATCTCACATTCCAACATAGTTGGGCACAACTAATACGTACGGCACTTATTGGAGTTTGGATTCCATACAATGGCAGGGCTACTGGGGTACCGCCCGTCACAGTACGTGGCCTAGATCACCGTACCGAGGAGTACGCCCGCTCCCCTGCAACACAAAGCCGGAACCATCCCTTACTGGATAATCCCGAACAAGATAACCCCGTAGTTGGCGCGACCAACCACACACTAAGCCGAAAAGAAAAGGGACCTCTAGACAGGGATCTATCTTGCTCTCAGTGGGTGCTACCCACGAAGCTTTGCTGCACCTCCCCTGTTTTAGCCATTCCCGGTTGATGAGGCTTGAGGTTATGATTACCTTTAATCAGAACATATCACTTAGAATGCTCATCGTCCGCCTGACGATGTGCTGAAAGCATTCAATCCATACAAGTTCGTTCCGGGTTCGAACGAAACCGAAGGCATTATCTCGTTACACTCGTTTTGGAATCACCCTCAGAGTTAACGACAATAACCCTTGCATTCTAAATCTTCATCTTCACTTGAGATTCACGACCTATCGTTAATTTGGATCGATGTGGTATTCGGGTCTCCAGACCTGGAATACCGGTATACGGAAACCCGATCCCGGTCTCATCGAAATCCAAAACGTATCTTTTAAGGCCAAGTTGTTTAAAGGTTTAAACATTTAAACTTATATTCAGGATGATATAAACAGATAAATAAATCACATTATCACAATAGATAATTCATATCAACATTCATCTCACAAAGCAGCATATATCATATATATATCAGAGACATACAAATCATCCAATATCAACCAATCACCCAATATCAAACATCCAGTATTAATCAATTATCTAAACAGAATTGATTTACTCTAATCAATTTAATTAACCTTTAATTAAATTAATTACTATCCTTTAATTACTTGGATTATCTTAATCCTGCTCACTATCATTAATTAATTACAAATTAATTAATTAAACATCTAAATGATCTTCCTTAATTAATCTCCTTTGATTAATTATTTTTAATTACATCAAGTAATTATCCTTAACCATATACAGTAATTAACTTTTAATTACTATCATTAATTACAATAATTAATGAACCTTCATAAATTAATTAACTATAATTAATTATATTAATCCTCAATTAACTACAATTAATTAATTATACTTAAATTAATTACTTTTATTAATCAACCTTGATTAATTCATTAATTAAATAATCCTTACTAATTAATTAACCTTTTAATTAATTAATTAATTTTAATCAACCACTTCATTATTTAGTCTTAATTAATCATAAACAGTAATTAACAATTTGTAATTACTTATCTTAATTTATTTATATTAATCTTGATTAATTAATCTAATTAATTAATCTTTAATTACTTCATTAAGTAATTATTAATCAATTATATTAACAAATAATCCTTAATTTATTTACTTTATTAATTAATTACTTTTTTAATTAATTACCCTTAGTAATTATCCTCAAATTAATCACATTCCTTAATTAATTAATTACTTTAATTACTTAACTAAAATAATTAAGTAATTTAACTTTTAATTACTTCCATTAATAATCTTGATTACTTTCTTAATTAATTACTTAACAAATAAGTAATTCCATTACTAAATAATCCTTAATTCATAAATTAATTAACTATTCCATAATTAATTAATCTCAACAATTATATTAATCAATTCCTTAGATTAATAACATCAAGTGATTACCCCTTTATCACTTTAACTAATTACCCCATGAGTAATTTTCCTATTAATTACTTCCATAAGTAATTTCATTTAATAATTAACCAATAATTACTTTCCATAATTAAGTGATTATTTAAAATTAAATAAATAATTAACTAATTATTTAAAATTAATTAAACAATTAAATTAATTAACATTCTATATTTAAAAATCCTAAATTAATTATGGAAACATTATTCTTAATTAAACTTTACTTATTAACAAACCATATTTAAATTAAGTATTCTTAAATTTATATCAATACTAATTTAACCTTATTATTCTCATAAATAAATTATTTGAATTACTTAAATCTTAATATTCAAAACAAATTATTAAACTTGATTTACAAAATCATAATAATAACAACCTTATTTGGAGATAAAGCATTTATAAATCATTTCCAAATTTTCCAAATACTTAAAAACTTGTTTATGCTTTAAATTTAAAACCCAGATATGAATTACTTTTTAAAATTTCAAAAACCAGGTTACTTAAATTAAAACACCGAGTAAACCACACTAAAACCCCGAGTCACTCGCGAGGAAACTCACGCACGTCCTTTGCTTCGAGTCGCCTAACCTAAAACGCGAGAGCTATCCCGAGTCGCCTTCTTCATCCAAAGCCCTCAAATCCCAGATATCCCAAACGTGCACGTGCACGTGCACGCGGGTTCACCGCTGCTCCGTCCAACCCTATCGACGTCAACAGGTCATCGACGACCGACCCTAACACCTCGACCCCTCAGATCATCAAGGCTCACCGGAAATCAAATTCTAGCATATCGAAACACTCGAACCCAAATCGTCATCAAAACTGGATCACCAAATTTCCTTCGTCTCGCCGCTTCAGACCACCAGAGTCCACGCAGTTCTGGCCGAAGCTGCTCCGACAACCCACGAACTCTTTCCCCCTAGACCGATCGCCTGAATCGCCCTGACGACGCTGTAGTTCTTTCGAGAACCAATTCAACAGAAAAACGAGTTTAAACCCTAAATCGCCACCGACCCACCACTCCGACCATCTAAAAATTATCTCAACATTTTTCCAGAGATCATCGACACATCGGCCACCTCCATGCCAAAACTTGACCAACATTACCACTCCGATTGCCAGAAATCGGCAGAAAACAATTTCCCGTTCAACTCAAAACTTTTCAATAATTGTTAACTTAAAAATTATGAAACCAATATCAAAATTCATTATTTTCTAATTCGAATCCGATTGTGAAATCAAATCATGAAATTATAAACATTGATTTTCGACTTGAATTCATCCTTACTGACATTCCTACTTTCCAGCCATCCTGTTTATTTATTCTACTCAAAAATATTTTTAAAAATGATATTATAATGATACAAACATATCTTCTTTAAAAATATTAGCTTGAATTCGATTAGATGGGAAGATATGAAATTTTTTTGTGTGATAATCTTGGGTCTGCCATTAAACAGAGAAGTATATACAGGCATATCACAGACATTTCATATATATATATATATATACACACACATGCATTCACATCCATACATTCATGCAACATTATCTACAAGATTTCATCACATGCATCCAAGTATAATAACATATTTAAAACTGTTTTTAAAAGAAATTTACTCACCTGTTATAAAGAACAGAGAACTGTATTTCCCAGGTTTTAATTTTCTTTCCTGGCAAATGCTTTTGAATTTCTGGAATTTTGTATTTGATTTTGTTTGTTGTTGAAATCCTTTGCATGCTTGTTTAATGTTGAATTGCAACTTGAATCTTAGTTGAAAATTGAAACAAGCTGAAACCTTTCTTCCAAAAGATTCTCAGGTTATAAAACAAAGAACAGAGGCACTCATTTATGAACTGCAGATTGAATTTGATCTGGAGCTTTGCATTCAATTCGAATTCCTTGATGATGAAACTGCTTTTGCTTGATTATTTAGTTGAATTTGAAACTGCTACTTGAATTGTAGTTGAACTTCATTTTAGTTGCAGGTTGGAATAGTTTAATTTCCTTTGATTTTGATTTCAGTTTTTTTTTTTAGAAAGGAGAAAAAGTTTTTAGAAGAAAAAGATTTGAACTGAGAAAATAGATGATCAGATTTCTCTAGACATACATTTATTTATAAACTATAAATTCTTAAATGAAGATAATGTTGCCACTTGTTTATTTTATAAATTGGACAAATGTCCATGTAAATTCATTTAGCTTACAAGTGTCTTTAATCATGTTAATATGTTTACACATATTACTTAAGTGTTTGTATATAAATTTTATTTAATTTAAATGTAAATATAAAGTTTTTAAATTAACCTTCCTAATTAATAAATACTTATCTTAGTATATGTATATATATAAACTATTTTTAGAGAAAATATTGTAAAACCAATTACCCTTTGAAAAAGTATTTATATCTTAAAACCTTATTTACAAAAGTATTTATGTTATATTAATTATGTGAATATGGGTTTATATAATTTTATTTACTTGTTTACAAACTATTTTAGTTAAAGTGATATTAAAAAGAAAAGTCTAATTAAATCTATATATATATTTATAACCATTTTAGATTAAGTACTTTTTGAAAGAAAACAAAATAAATCTTTTATTAAATCTTATTTAAACTATCATATTTTAAAATAAACAATTATCTTATATTTTGAAAACAATTGAATTAAATCCAAACTAACCTTTGAAAAATATTAATTTTAAAACAAAGCTTTAAATCACAATTCATACATATATAAATTATCAATAGATTAAATTAAATTCAAACAATCCAAATTATAACATATACATATATTACAATTTGAAAATTCAACTTTAATTTAAAATAAAAGATATTTCCATTCACAATATATATCAAATATATATATTATAAATAGAATAAAATTTTATTAGCTTTAACAAACAAATCTTATCAATATTGTCAGATTAAGTATTTATTATCTTTTAAAAGATTAAATTACCAATTTTAAATTAAAATTATATAGGATAATTATCAATCCAATTTAATTATTAATAAAGATTATTAAATTTATATTGCCCAAAAACCCGGGATATCACATTTTGAGTCGAGATAATGCAAGACTCGGAGAAAAGCCGTTTATTAGAACCGAGGATGCTATCGAGGTGGAAAATTGGCAGTTGCATTTTGAAAGGATTTTTGCTGATTTAGATCTAAATGACGAGCAGAAAAGGAGATTGGCATCCAGACAATTACAACGAGCGTTGTTATACTGGTGGAATAGTATTACCATTAGAGTTCCAGAGAAAACTTCGACTTGGGTTGAGTTCAAAAGGAGGTTCGAGGAGAGGTTCATGTTTGAAATTGCCAAGTCGACTTTTCTTAGGAAGTTTTCTGAGTTAGTACAAGGAGACATAACTATGTTGTAATAGTCAACAAGATTTAAGGAGTTATCCAAGTATGGGTATGCTACGATTGACACAACGATTAAGAGAAATGAATAGTTCATCATGGATTAAATCCAGAGCTTGCTAGGGCAACCTTGCCACATCTCGGAGATCCATGTAACGTGGTAGTGGAGATGACACTGAAGAATGAAGAGATGCTTGGTTTCTTTGGTGGTAACAAAGCAGTGGAGACTCAGAATGGGCAGAACCAGAAAAGGAAGTTCTTTAAAAATAAAGGGAGCTCGGAAGGGAGGAGTTTCCAAGAAAGGAAAAGTAGATATTGTGTGTTATAATTGTGATAAGAAAGGACATTTTGTGAATGAATGTCTCTCTGGAGATGGAAAGAAAGTTATTAGGAGGAAGAAATCAAGTGCTTCAATAGTGACCAGATAGACCACTATAAGAATCAGTGCAAGGAGCCGGCTAAGGTTGAGAAAGGAAAAGTGTTTGCTTTGGAACCATCTACCTCGAGACCAACAACATAAGAGAAAGGAAAAGCTATAATGGGAGGTACACTTTTGATTCATATCATACTTATTTGAGTATTGTTTGATACTTGTGCAGCACATTCTTTTATATCTCGTTGTTTGGTAGATAAGCTTAATCTGGAACCCTCTTACCCAGTTTCTTCCTTAAGGGTTGCAAATCTGATAGGAGGGTATGCAACTCTGGGATGAGATGCGACCAATCAAAGTTTTAATTATTAGGTCATGTATTTTCTTGCGGTTTGCATGTATTTGATTTTATGAGCTTTGGAATTATTTTAGGTATAGATTGGTTAAGTAAATATGATGCTAGGATATTTTTCCAAGATAGGAAAATATCAGTAAGACACCCTAATTATAAAGATCAAATCATATACTTAGTAGAAGACTCGAATTTTGATGTTTGTGCTTTATTGGTTGCAATAGAGGAGGAAGACGAGTTGAATCGAGTTTTGGTCGTTAGAGAGTTTGTAGATGTCTTTGAGCCAATAATAGGACTACCATCGAAACGAGCTATTGAGCTTCAAATAGGTCTTGTACCTGAAGCTGGACTCGTAAGTAGACCCCCTGACAGAATGACACTTATAGAGATAAAAGAGTTGAACGTGCAGTTGGTGGACTTAGAAGGAAAAAGTTTTATTACGCCAAGCAGTTCGCCTTGGGGAGCGGCCCCAGTGTTCGTGAAGAAAGCGGACAGGTCGTTGAGATTATGCATCGGTTATCGTAAGTTGAATGAAAAGATGATAAAGAATAGATATCCTTTGTCAAGAACAGATGATTTATTGATAAGTTGAGTGGAGCCAAAGTATTTTTCCAATTGGATTTTGCGATAGGGTTCCATAAATTGAGAGTGGCAGAGGACATTATTCCTTTGATGGCATTTCAAACAAGATATGGTTCGTACGAGTAGTTAGTAATGTCATTCAGATTGACTAATGCGCCTGCTTTCTTCGTAGATTTGATGAACCGGATCTTCCGAGAATATTTGGATAGGTTCGTGTTAGTATTTAAAGATAACATTCTGATACATTCTAGGAATGAGCATGATCATGAGACCCACCTTAGAATAGTGCTTGAGACGTTAAGGCAGCATCTACTAAAAGCGAAGTTCTCAAAATATCACTTTTGAAAGAAAAAAGTGAAGTTCTTTGGTGATGTGGTCTCAAAAAACGGGTTGTCCATAGATCAAGCTAAGATAGAAGCTGCCAATAATTGGATGAGACCCGAGATAGTGACTACGATAAAGAGTGTTCTTAGATTAGCTGGCTATTATCGAAGATTCATCAAGAATTTCTCTCGTATAGCAGCACCGATAAAAAAGCTAATAAGAAAGGACGTGAAGTTTGTTTGGACCGATAAATACGAGAAGGCATTCCTGAAGCTGAAATATTTATTGACCAATGCATATGTGTTAGTTGTTCCAGATGGGAATCAAGATTTGATGGTGTATATTGATGTGTGTGGAACAGGATTAGAAGCTGTATTGGTATTAAGGGGTAAAGTGATTGCCTATGCTTGTCGAGACCGCATGAATTTAGATACCCAACTCATGATTTGGAGTTGGCAACGGTAATCTTTTCTTTGAATGTGTGGAGACACTATCTTGGGAGAAAGATTCGAGCTATATATAGATCATAAGTCTTTGAGATATTTATTCTCTCATAAGAAGTTAAATATGAAACAACAGAGGTGGTTGGAGTTCATAACAGCTTATGATTTTAGAATTGTGTATACTCCAAGAAAACGAATAAAGTTGTGGATGCACTTAGCAGGAAACATCAGAATGCAATATTGGCGATGTTAGTGGAGTGGAAAGAATTGGAAGCATTAACTATGTGTAGTGTGTAGTTAAGATCTACAGCTAGTTCTAGTCAGAGTAACGCGATGCTATCCTGCTTGTAAGTTTGACTAGTATTGATTGAAAAGATTGCTTCTAGAAAAGAGATGATCCATTATTAGTTGAACGAATTAGAAGAATCGAACGTGGAACTGATATTGATGATTTGAAGGATTTTTATCTTGATCAAAATGGATGGTTGAGAAAGAAGGGACGATTGTGTGTTCCAATGTGGGTGACCCAAGGAAGGATAGATTGACCAAGAGATTGCTTCACCTTTAGATGTAACAGTGTGTATATGTGATTCTATATCTATGGATTTCATTTACGGATTGGCAAGGTCGAGTAGAGAAAATGAGAATATTTTGGTTATAGTGGATAGATTGACCAAGAGTGCACATTTCATTCTCGTTAAGTCGACAAGGATGACATCCGTTTTGGCTAAGTTATTTATGAAGAATATTGTTAGACAACATGAGATTCCTAGTAGTATAGTAAGTGACAGAGATTCTTTATTTACTAGTGGATTTTAAAAGTGTCTACAAGAGGTGTTAGGTACCAAGCTAAAAATGAGTACCTCTTACCATCTACAGACAAATAGGTAGACGGAAAGAGTTAACAAAGTCTTGGAAGATTTATTAAGAGCTTGCGTACTAGATTCTGGTGGGTCATGGGAAGACCATTTGCACTTAGTTGAATTTTCCTATAACAATAGTTCTCAAACTAGTATAGGAATGGAATTTTTTAAAGCTTTATATGGAAGACTATGTAAATCACTCGTATGTTGGGTAGAGACCGAAGATAGATTGATTCTTGGTCCAGATTTAGTAAGAGAAGCAACAAAAAAAGATTGATTTAATCCAGGATAGGATGAGGTAAGTTCAGTCCAAGTAGAAAAGTGATGTAGATAAAAGACGAAAATACTTAAAATTCTCCAATGGGAGATCATGTTTTTGTCAAAGTATCACCGATAAAGTATCGAGAAACTCACTTACAGGATAGAGTTATCGAGTAGTTTGATAGGAGTCCATAATGTTTTTCATGTTTCTCATCTTAAGAAGTGTGTTCGTGATCTGGAGACTACTATCACTCCGACTGTATTGAAAGATTTAGTAGTGGAACCGGACATGACTATTGTTAGGCAACCAGTCCTTATTGTTGCTAGGGATGAGAAGAAGCTAAGGAAGAAGATAGTCGGATTAGTAAAGGTCCAGTGGAGTAACAATGAGAAAGACCATATTTAGGAGACAAAGGACAGGATTGGAGAGACTTACCCAGATATGATCTGATGGTATGCTTTATCTCTATGTTATATGTTTGTTATGTACCTTATCATAATTTCAAGGATGAAATTCTTTAAGGAGGGGAGTCTATAACACTCTTAATTTTGATTAACATTATTTAGTATATTTAATTAGATAAATAAAATAATGTAAGATGATAATGAGAATGAGATCCGATAATCAAATTGGTTGAGATTTAATTAATGAACTAATAAGGATGATTGGAATATTAATAAGAAGGAGGATTTGTGAGAAGGGAAAAATAGAAAAAGACCATATTTCCTTAACATATACCTTCCATTCTCATTCCTCCCTCACTTTCATTCATACAAACGAAAATAGAGAACAAGGTTGGCCATTACAAAGAGTATCAAGAGAAGAAAAAGTTAAGAAACAAGATTAAAGCTTAGGGGAAATCAATTCAAACTCAAATCTTAACTTTCATTATCAAATCAAATTGAATAATGATAACCAATCTCAAGTTTTCTATGTTTGGTTCGGTTTTAGGATTAAACCGAATTCTTTGATGTTGTTATGCCATGTTTTGAATGATTGGTTGAATTTATGCTTGAATGATGAATTACTGGATTTATTATGAAATTATTTAATAGGTTTTAATAGTGAAAACCTAATTTATTACATTCCTTGGACTTGAAATTTTGATACGATGTTAGAAACATTATTATAGAAGTTGGCATTTAATTTCATAATTTTCCAATTAAGTATGGATATTTCATGAATTTTCTAATTGAGGAAATTGATTTATTTTGGGATAATTACTAAAAATAAATAAATAATGTTTTTGGCCTTGAAATGTTTATATATTAAAGAATATGATAAATTTGATTTATTGTGATTTTTGAGAATTTTTGCCAAGTGGTTATGAATTATTACGAATTTATTAGGCTAGAAAAGCTTAGTAATTATATTAAAATATTAATATGAATTATATGGTTTGCTAATTATTTTGGGAATGAGAAACCAGATCTATAGCAGTTTTCTAAAAAGGGTTTGGTAAAGAAAGTTATTATTCAATGAAAATTTGACAAATAATTGGAGTTGGTGAAAACATATTGCTTTTTAAAGAAATAAAGCATTATTTATGTTAAATACGATATTGTCATACGCCATTAATCAATGTCGTAGCCCATTTATGCTATATGTCGTCTCTAACCTGTAGGGAAGCATACGATAACAACTTTGTTGATATGCAATGATTCCATTAAGGTTAGGGCCTTAATGTCGACATTAATGCCTGCAACATTGATGATGTCGTTGGTTTCTATGCTACTAGTCTTCTATGCCGCATATATTCTATGTCGTCTGTTTTATACTGCATGTTTCAATGCCACATATTTTCTATACTGACATCAACTCCATAAGGAAGCAATACCTCCAGTTTTCAATATCAACTCCTTATGATTTCAATGTCGGATGTCATCTATGTTGCTAGTTTACCTTTTCAACATTGACTATACTATGGCTATAACGTCGTTATTATTATTTTTGATATTGATTATAAAGAGGCAATGATACCACTATATTCTTATGGCATCGTGTTTTGGCTATGATTCTGCTATAGACTATTTTCGACATTGGTTTTATATGATAATGATGTCGCCTAACTTTTATGTTGACATTCCCATATTTTTTAGTTTTAAAGTTTTATACCATGCAAGCCATAACTATGCTGCTTGTATTCGATGATCTATATGTATTTATAATATGCACTATAAATGGTTTTGGCCTTATAACTTTATGTTTTATAAATCGGATGCTTTAACATGATTTCGATATAGAGTGATGCAACAATCTCATAGCGGCTATATCAATGCCGCACTTTATCAATATGAATGGTTTTATCGTATATACTTCATAGCCTATGGTTTTGAGGTGTGATAACCTCTAAAGGACTTAGAAATTCATCAATGTTATTTTATAAAAGCATATTTACATCTTGACATAATATTTTGGATAAAACAAAGAGCTATAGTTTTCCTCATTTTAAGTATGATTTCAAGGGTTAAATCAACTATAAAGATTTATGTTTTCAAGGAAATAAAAAGGTTCCTTTAATAAATATGATAGGATGAATTGACTTGGAATTAGAAAACCAGATGGGACTGGTGTAAGGTCGCGCCCTATACTTCAACTGTTAGCCCCTAGCTCGTATTAGTCCAAAATCCAGCGTGTAGGGCTTCGTCATGGGTAAGACTAAAAGTAAGTTTACGCACAGAAATGAGTACACAAAGATGAGGTAGGTTATTAGTTGGCCTGCAAAACCATTAGGATCAGAGTGACCCTAGGAATTCGGACAGAACGGCCAGTTTCCTTCTAATAGTAAGTGGTAGAATTTGATATGTTTGGTAGGCCCAAGTCAGCCAGTAGGTTTGTAGTTACCACAAGAAAACTATGATATGGGACAAATAGTCCATTTATGTAGACATACTGGTGATGATTACCCAAGTTGCTTGCATGCATATGATTGTTTGTATTGTTTAGTTTAACCATTGTGATTGCAGGTGCTTGATTTATAAAAGACATATTTTGAGGATACTAGTGAGGGAAAAACCCGTTCTGCTCAGCGGCGTGGTCTCGCTAGGTATCTATTAACCGAGATGGCATATTATTATTCACACTAGACTTTTTGGCTGACTCGAAGTTTTTTTTCCCCCTTAAACTCAGGAATATTTATTTGAGTAAATCGAGAGTAAAGTTTCCAGGTTAATTAGGTTGGACGAATAAAGCTTCCAGAGACGTGTAGGAGGCAGAGCTAGCTATATAGGAGTTTATCTATTTATTTATTCATTGTGTTGTTGTGACTTTTGTCTATATGTATGTAATGACAGAAATTGTATATGTCTAGTAGTAAACTCTGATTAACCAAAAGGGCATCTTCATATGTTGCTCTTGGAATATTTTGTAATAATTATATATTATCTAAACCTGGAAAACATTTAGGATTATGTAATGCATATAGAAATTAATTAATGAAATCTATGTTTCAAAAAATTTTCATATTCCTGTGCTTTGATGTTAATGATACTATTAACTGATCTTATTTTATCACTGGAGAATAATACTATTGATGAGTGCAGCATCAGTAACACTTATTTTCGGACCTCGGAATATGGGATGTTACGTCTTCATTACACAGATTTATTTCAATAATTGGACAATTTCATTCAATTCAATACTTACTTATTTTTATTTAATTATTCATTATATTAATGTAAAGCAAATTTATTTTTCAACCATTTTAACAATATATAAAAATTATTTACACTTTGAAAATATTTCATACTTAATTGAAATATTTTATTCTATTTTAACCTATTATCGAAAAGGCGTTTATGAATTTGATTTCAATTAGTAAAACACAATATTTTAAAATAGAATTTAGTTAATTTAATTCAAGTTATTAAAACATAATCTTTCATTAAATAGAATTTAATTAAGTAAAAGTTCATTTTCGAAAATAAATAATTATTACAAATCAAATATGAACATTTTATTTTAATTAAATTTATTTATTATTATGGCGTAAAAATCAGAGTTGTTACAAAGTAGTTTGATTTAAGGGGTTAGTTTATATGATTGCATTGTTCATATTGGGCTTTGTTTTGGGCCTTTGTGCCTCTTTATTAAGTGTCTTTTTAAATATTAACGTCTTGCCTTAAAAAAAAGAATAATTTATAATAAATTATAATCAAACAAAACAAACACTGAATTAAAAAAACTCGATACATTGTAATTTAAAAAAACCAATACAATGCAATTTAAAAATATAAAAAGAAACAATGACAGATATGACTAACGTGAAAATTTTCGACTAGGAAATTCAGTAACTCTATATATGTAACGACCCACTATTTTGGACCATTCAAATCGACAATAATCCACACATGTCGGACTTGAATAATGCAAAATAACATATTGTAATAAAATTTGGAGCAAATAAAATCATTCACAGAATCACAGACACAGAAATATCAGAATAACTCGCAGCGAAAAATAAAATAAATAGTGGTTCATGAAGCCACTACAATACAGAGTCTCAAAACAGATACATAGTCTGAGACAAATACAATTCTGAAACAAATACAGTACAAATCCCAAATACATATGTCTCTAATACAAAGCTGAAGTAGAACAACTGAAACTGAAATAGATAAATAACTAGATAAGCAGAATCTCCAGCGATTCCTAGCTCCAGAAAGTGAAGTCCAAAGCTGTGAATACTCAGGCTGACCCGAGCGTAAATAAAACACAAACACTCGAGTCAGGACATACATACTTATACAATGTAAACCAACTCAAGTGAACTGTAATAAAGGTACAACTAACTTAAAGAATGCTTGGGATCGCCCATTCTTTAAGGATCCGTTAAACTATCTACTATGTAGTAATATTCCCTATTATAATAATGTCTAATATATAATAAACATACTTTTAAATAGCATTAAGGAGTGACCCAATATTCCCCTTAACACGTAATAGTCCTAGTAGTCTATCCAGTATTAGCATACTCCCAGAACGGGGGCTACCCTCGATACCTCACAGGCTACGGGAGAAATCCAAACTCGTAGTAAAGCGCGATATGGTAGGTGACACGGCACAACAAGGCAATGCCAGGGTAGATATACCAATTACACATCCGGGCTGGTGGAACGCATAGCAACCACTACCGCCCACCTCGAACAACACTCCCAAATCAAGGGGTGCACCCAATCAATCAAAAAAGTAATAGAATGGTATCGAAGAAGTGTGTCCGATCAGAGGTGCTACCTCATTGGCCCGAGAATCGCTCCTGTTTTAGCTACCTTATGCCAACTCATGGGAGTAGGGTCCACGTGTATACCTTTAGAATCGTCGCCACCATCCTACTTCATTCTGGAAACTCCACCGCGTACACAGTTGTTAAAGTAGTTTTCGGTATCGACAGAGAGTATGTCCATATCCGATCCCGGTCTCTTTAACAACCAATCGTTATTATAACCCGTGGTTATAAATTTCAAAAATAGTTTATATTCCAAATCAAAATACTTCATTTAAACCGTTTAAAAATAAAGTCATTATACCTTTAAATCAAATATTCAATTCCCAAAAATTTAGCCTTTTCTGAGTTCGTTTATTCATTTAAATACTTTAAAACATAAAAATTCCAGCTTTCACAGCATTTAGAAGATGTTGTGGTAAGTTACATTTGAAAACAATTCAATTCAACAAAGACAACATTTAAAGACCGCTGTAATAGTTCAGTTTTTAGTGGAAAAATAGTTCAATTCAGAAAAGACAGCATTTACAAAACTGCTGTAATAGTTCAAGGTTCAAACTAAAAGATTTAAATTCAATTCAGCAAAGACAGCGTTTACAAAACTGCTGCAGTAGTTCAATTATATTCAAAAATCACATTTCAGCCAACTGCAGCACTTAACAAGTGCTACAATAGCTCTTAGTTAGTTTCAGTTTCAAGTTTAGTTCCTGCCACTACAGCACTTACAAAGTGTTGTCATAGCCTTAGTTAATTTTAGCCTTTTAGTTCACTTTTGCAACCACAACACTTACAAAGTGCTGCAGATTCTACTTAGTTCAGATTTTAGTTCATTTCCAGAAACGATAGCACTTCTGAAGTGCTACTAAATGAATTTCCATATTTTAAATAGAATTCCAGCCATAAATAAACTTCAATTTAAATCAATTTAACTTATAAAAATCACATTTTTCCACATCAAAAATAGTCATTTAAATGCTTTTTAACTTGTGAATTTTATAAAGTGAATTTTTACAATAAAATCCAATTTTCCAAAAATTAAATTCAAGTGTACCATTTTCTTATTCTTTTCATTTTTAACAACTTATCTTAACACTTAAATTTAAATTTTCATTTCATAAATAAAACTTAATTTCCATTTTCTTTTATTAACTTAAACTTTCATTTAAATTCAAATCACAAATTTCCAAATTAAGTTATGTTTTAAATCTCAATTTTCCCATTCATTTATTTACATTTTAATAAATGGAAAATCATTATTTCTTTATTTAATCATTTTAAATTCAATTTAAATCAAATTATCATATTTTACATTTTTAAAATACTTAAAAGTTTCCAAAAAACTATATAAAATAACCACAGGTCTGTATAATATTTTCTAGCCTAAATCAAGTGATACGGATAATATATCATTTCAATCCATAATTTACAAAGAAAATCCGGGTTTTATCATTTCAAACCCGCAATCCCAAGTAAATAAAATTAAATAAAAATCGCTCAGGCTTATCATTTCAACCCATAATGATCTTTCCCTATTCTAAAGTCCGTTCGGGTATGTATCATTTCAACCCATAGTGATTCTATTCTACAGGGAACTTGTAGTGTGATTAACAGAAATAAATAACAGCATAATAAAATAAAATATAACAGATGATGTGACAAGTTAATAACAGGGTATAACATCATATAATTAACATCACAGGCAGGTATAACATGATATAATATTTATACATATTCACTTGTTGTCACTTCACAATTTATATAAGTATAGATGTCATGTGTGAATACTCACATTTTTACGTTGGAGTTTGCAAATAAAACACACAAATGAAAATCCAGAAAGCACGATAGCATTACTAGATTTGAATGGAGAGAGAGCCAAGATGTTAATCTTGTATTCACAAAATAAACAAAGCAAAATATAAATATAAATACAATACAAAAGATTATATTGAAACAAATTGAAATTGCAAAAGACATCACCAAGCTTTGAAAACAAGATTGTTTGACTACAACTCAACATTTGCTCGACCATAACACTATATAGGTTCGGCCACACATGTTTATAGGTTGAGATGGCTCGGGTTTGGATCAATATGGCATGGTTAGGCAAGATAATGCAAAGGGGTAGGAGTTACAAAAGTAAGGAAGGCAAATAGACAAGGCAAAAAAAGGGTTTTGGTTCAACATCTAGGCTCGGCCTATGTCAAGTGGGGCTCGGCCAGGGGCTGCTACAGGTCTGATCAGATCTGAAACACGGCTAGGGTGATGGTCACGTGCTGGTGGTGGTGGCTATGTGGGTGGCCGAAGTCAAAAATGAAGGAGTGGTGAACTATGGGTTCGGCTATGTACATTGTTTTGGAGTTTGACATTGTTTTTGTGGTGTTTTGCATCATAGGGTGTCACGGCCTGAACTCGTCAGAGGAGGAGGAGGGTATGCCGTGGACGGTGAAGGGAAGATGGTGGTGGTGCTGGTCGGTGAAGATGGTGGAGGGGATGGCCAAGCAAAGCTATGAAGAAGCCAAGCAAAACAATGGAAAATTTTAATAGAAAATGAAGAGAAAAAGGTAGAAAAAAGAGAAGAAGCCATTACCAAATATTTTCAGAATTGTTTTGGCCAAACTTGAGATGAAATGAGAAGTTTTTTTCACGTGAAATACAAAGTAAAACTCACGGCTACAATAAAGTTTTGAACGGCCAAGAAATTGAAAGGTCTAGAAAGTGAAAAGTCAAAAGTTTTAAAGCTTTAGTCTCTTCAAATTTCCACTTTCTTTTTAATTCAATATAAACAAATAAAAATTAGTAAATAAAAATAAAAGACAAACAAAATATAGTGAAAATGAAAATAAATAATTATTCATAGGAAAAATAAAAAGAAAATAAAAGTAAATAAAGAAAATAGCTTATTATATTGAAACTAGATTAAAAATTGCAAACAAAATACAATTAACTTTGGAAAAATTATAACTATACTTTTAAAATGTTTTAAAAATCGAAATATTGAAATAAAATAAAATTTAAAATAATTTAAAAATATTTGCAAAAATATTGGGTTGTTACACTCTCCCCCACTCAAATCTTTTCGTCCCCGAAAAGAATGAAACAAGGAAAACAAAGAAAAAGCAAGATAGAAAAGCAAATAGTACCTGAAACAAACAATTCTGGATTCGAAGCACGAATGCTCTCCTCCGTCTCCCAGGTACAATCTCGATCATCAGTACTCCATTGTACTTTGACCAGACTAACAGATTTCCTTCTTAGCTGCTTCGTACCTCTGTCGACAATACGAAGCGGCTTCCTCTCGACAGTCAGATTAGGCTCAATATCCAAACTATCAAGAGCAGAAGGCTGAACAATAAGAGATGGATCATGCAGATAGCGATGAAGATGAGAAACATGGAATACATTATGCACTCCAGAGAACTTCTCGGGCAAATCCAGACGATAAGCCAAAGAACCAACTCTTTCCACAATGCGGAAAGGACCAATGAACCTAGGAGAAAGCTTCCCTCTACGACCAAAGCAAATGACATTCCTTAAGGGATAGACCTTAAGGAAAACCAAATCACCAACAACAAACTCTAAACTCTGCCTACGCCTATCAGCATACTTCTTCTCCCTATCCTGAGCAATCCTCATCTTCTTCCTAATCTCCTCAACTCTCTCAGAAGCCTCTAAAATCATCTCAAGACCAAGAACCAAATGATTACCGGATTCAATCCAGCAAGATGGAGATCTACAAGGTCGTCCGTAAAGAGCAGCAAACGGAGACGTCTTAATACTGGCCTGAATACAAAGATAGAAATGAGATAGATAAAAGATTAGGATAAGATTAAAATAGAAGATAGAAATTATACCTGATAACTATTGTTATAGGTGAATTTGACAAGATGGAGATGATATTCCCAAGATCCTCCATAATCAAGCACACAAGCACGAAGAAGATCTTCTAGAATCTGATTCACCCTTTCCGTTTGACCGTCGGTCTGTGGATGGTAAGCAGTGCTCAGATTCAGACGAGTACCCAAAGAATCCTGAAAAGCTTTCCAAAACTGACTAGTAAAGATAGGATCACGATCACAAACAATACTGAGAGGAACACCATGGAGACGAACAATCTCCCTCATGTAGATCTCAGACAAGCTAGAAGCAGAACGGGTAGACTTAACCGGAATGAAATGAGCTAATTTGGTCAATCTATCCACAATAACCCAGATGCTCTCATTACCCCTCCTAGTCCTCAGTAATCCATCAATGAAATCCATAGAAACCTGTTCCCACTTCCAATTGGGAATCTCAAGAGGCTGCAACAAACTAGGGGTCATCTGATGATCTTCCTTGACTTGCTGACAAGTCGCACACCTACTAACACAAATGGAGATATCTCGCCTCATACCTCTCCACCAATACAACTTCTTCATATCCTGATACATCTTGGTCACTCCCAGATGAATAGAAAGTCTGGACTGATGATTCTCCCGAAGTAACTCCTATCTCAATCCATCAACATTCGGGACACAAATCCTATTATTAATTCTCAAAATACCTTTATCATCTATCTGAGCTCCACTGCCATCAAGACTACTACTACCAACTCTACTACGAACATTCTCCTTCATCAATCTAAGCATCTCATCCTCATCTTGCTTAGCCATGATACGATCCAAAAGAGGAGAAGAAACAACAAGCTGACACAACATAGCCTTCTTCCGACTCAAAGCATCCGCCACAACATTAGCTTTCCCACGGGTATAGTTGATGTGGAGGTCATAAGAAGCAAGGAACTCTAACCACCTAACTTGTCTCTGATTCAAATCCTTCTGAGTGAAAATATATCTCAAAGACTGATGATCTGTGAAAAGCTCAAACTTGGTTCCTAGAAGATGATGCCTCCAAAGCTCCAAAGCAAAAAACAACAGCAAGCAACTCTAAATCATGAGCAGCATAATTGGCTTCATGGGTCTTCAATTGATGACTAGCATAAGCAATCACCTTACCATCCTGCATCAGAACAGCTCCCAAACCTTCACGACAAGCATCAGTGTATACCGTTAATCCCTCATTTCCATTTGGAACGGTAAGAACTGGTGCGGAAGTAAGCTTGTGCTTTAACTCTTTGAATTCAGCTTTACACTCATCACTCCAAATAAACTTAGCATTCTTTCGAGTCAAAGCTGTGAGAGGTGCAGTAATCCGAGCAAAATTCTCAATGAATCTCCGGTAATAACCGGCAAGGCCCAGAAAACTACGAATATCAGTTGGAGTCTTAGAAGTTTCCCAATCCTACATAGAATAGGGAAAATAAGAACAACTGGAAAGATAGAATAAATTGAATGAAACAAGGAAAGAGAAGGAAAGAAGGACTTACATTGATCGCAGCGATCTTGACTGGATCAACAGAAACTCGATTACGAAACAATATGTCCGAGGAATCAGACTTCATCCTTCCAGAAATGGCATTTGGAAAATTTAGCCTTCAGCTGATGATTTCTAAGAGTTTCAAGAACAGATTTCAAATGTGACTCATGCTCTTCCTCAGACTTAGAGAAAATGAGAATATCATCAACAAAGACTAGAACAAATTTATTAAGCACATCACGAAAAACACGATTCATCAAATCAACGAAGAAAGCAGGAGCATTAGTCAAACCGAAAGGCATGACTAACCATTCAAAGAATCCATTCTCAGTACAGAAAGCAGTCTTGGGAATACTTTCCTCAGCAATTCTGATCTGGTGGAAACCTGAGGCAAGATCAAGCTGAGAGAAAATAGTAGCACTATAAAGCTGATCAAACATATCATTGATGTGAGGCATAGGATATCTGTTTTTCATAGTGAGCTTGTTCAGCTCCCTATAATCAACACACATTCGGAGAGAACCATCGGACTTAGTGACGAAAACCACCGCTGCTCCCCATTATGAATAGCTAGGTCTGATCAGACCTTTGGAGGACAAGTCCTTAATTTGCTTCCTTAACTCAACTTTCTCGCGGGGTGCCATTCTTCTAGGAGGAAGAAATACAGGTCAAGCTCCAGGAATAAGATCAATACGGAAATCAATTTCCCGCTTAGGAGGTAAAGTAGTGACTTCACCAAATACATCGGGATAAAGTTTGACCACACGAGTCGACTGAAGATCAACAGGAGAAGAATCCAGAGAATAAATAAAGCTGCAGCATAATCATGAGGCATACGAGACTGAATAACCAAAGAATTACCCCGATCATCCTCAAGAGAAACAGTTCGGGATTTACAAGAGATATGAGCATCATGATTCCTTAACCAATCATCTCCAAGCAACAAATCAAAAGTATCAAAACCAAGAACATAGAAATAACCACTAAAGCGATGATCAGAATTGAGAAGTTTCACTCCTCTACAAATCCTATTAAGGTTCGCGGGACCCCCAATAGGATTAGAAACCCATAAAGGAACAGAAGCATACTCAAGAGAAAGGCGATGCTCAAACTTATCACAAATAGCCATAGAAATAAAACTATGCGAAGCTCCAGTATCAAATAAAACACGAACAGTATGCTTAAATAAAGAAAAGATGCCCTGAAGAGTACCTTGATCATCACTAGGAGCAGGAGCAGGTGCAGGTGTAGGTGGAGTAGGTGAAGAAGCAGAGGTAACAGCAAAAATACCAGATGGCTTGCTCTTCTGATACAACGGACAATCATTCTTAAAATGACCAGGCTGAGACAAACATGACAGAGATTGTTCCTGGTACCCTGAGGTGAAGGAACAACAGCACCAACTGAAGTAGGGCAATTATTAGCATAGTGTCCCTTCTGATCACAATTGAAACAGGTAATGCTACATAGGTCGATAGGGTGCCTCTGAGAAGGAGAAGACGATGAAGATCCCAAACCCGGATGCTTGAGCCAATTCTTCTTCTGCTGGTGGAAATTGGGCTTTCTCTTCTTAGAGTTAGCAGAGGAAGACTGAGATGCAGGAGCACTAGCAAACAGCAGGACCCTTGGAAGTAGGGTTCTCATAACGAATAGCCATATCCATAAGCTCGATGAAAGTGCCATGAACATGAGAAATGAGATGATTGTAGAACTCTGGGCGAGCTCCAGCTATGAACTTCTCATTCTTCTTAAGCTGGGTGTCAATAAGACCAGGACCAAACTTGGAAAGTTCGTTGAACTTCCGCTCATACTCAGAAAAGGACATGGTACCCTGCTTGAGATCCATGAACTCACGATAAAGCTGAGATTTCCCAGCTTCGGGCATCCATTTTGCCACAAAAGCCTCCCTGGAAAGAAGATACAGAAACAAAACTTAAGATAGATTCAAAAGAAAGGAAAATGGAAACAAAATTCAAGATGACACAAAGGATACCTAAACTCTTCCCAGGAAATATCACCCTCGTTAGTGCGAGCTGTAACAGACTCCCACCAATCCAAGGCTGACTCTTGCAGCTGCCAAGCTGCTAACTGATGCTTCTAGGCATCAGAAATCTCAAGACCAGTAAAGATCCTCTCTAAACTCCGTAACCATTGCTGGGCTTCGATAATGCTCTCTGAACCGGTGAACTTAGTTCCACCAAGTTGAGAGAATTCCTTACAGAGAACAGTAAATCTAACAGGTGTAGCAGGTTGAGGAAGTGGGGCAATACCACGACCCCTACCTCTGGCATTTCCACGATTCATCTTGAAATATATCAAGAATGAATTTTAGGACAAAGGTACAGAGAAGACAAAGATAAGACAAGATAAATCATTTGGATGAATATCCTAATTAAAGAAATTTCTAACAAGGTAGATACGAAAAGAAGGAAGTTTAAGAAAATTTTCTTTTAAAACAAGAAAATTTTATATCAAAATAATCTTCGAAAAATCCTTTTAAAACCATTTAAAAATCATTTTATACTTTGAAAATACGTTCTCTCACAAAGAAATGATTCTGAGGTTGATTTCACTCATTCTAGGGTATTTCTACCCTATCTCTAATGAGTTTTTTGCTCCTTAGGCTAAGGTTTGCCTAAAACCTGGCTCTGATACCAAATGTAACGACCCACTATTTTGGACCATTCAAATCGACAATAATCCACACATGTCGGACTTTAATAATGCAAAATAACAGATTGTAAAAAAATTTGGAGCAAATAAAATCATTCACAGAATCACAGACACAGAAATATCAGAATAACTCACAGCGGAAAATAAAATAAATAGTGGTTCATGAAGCCACTACAATACAGAGTCTCAAAACAGATACATAGTCTGAAACAAATACAGTTCTGAAACAAATACAGTAGAAATCCCAAATACATATGTCTCTAATTCAAAGCTGAAGTAGAACAACTGAAACTGAAATAGATAAATAACTAGATAAGCAGAATCTCCAGCGATTCCTAGCTCCAAAAAGTGAAGTCCAAAGTTGTGAATACTCAGGCTGACCCGAGTATAAATAAAACACAAACACTCGAGTCAGGACATACATACTTATACAATGTAAACTAACTCAAGTAAACTGTAATAAAGGTACAAGTAACTTAAAGAATGCTTGGGATCGCACATTCTATAGGGATCCGTTAAACTATCTACTATGTAGTCATATTCGCTATTATAATAATGTCTAATATAAAATAAACATACTTTTAAATAGCATTAAGGAGTGACCCAATATTCCCCTTAACACGTAATAGTCCCAGTAGTCTATCCAGTATTAGCATACTCCCAGAATAGGGGCTACCCTCGATACTCCACAGGCTACGGGAGAAATCCAAACTCGTAGTAAAGCTCGATATGGTAGGTGACACGGCACAACAAGGCAATTCCAGGGTAGATATACCAATTACGCACCCGGGCTGGTGGAAACGCATAGCAGCCACTACCGCCCACCTCGAACAACACTCCCAAATCAAGTGGTGCACCCAATCAATCACAAAAGTAATAGAATGGTATCGAAGAAGTATGTCCGATCAGAGGTGCTACCTCATTGGCCCGAGAATCGCTCCTGTTTTAGCCACCTTATGCCAACTCACGGGAGTTGGGTCCACGTATATACCTTTAGAATCGTCGCCCCCATCCTACTTCATTTTGGAAACTCCACCGCGTACACAGTTGTTAAAGTGGTTTTCGGTATCGACAGAGAGTATGTCCATATCTGATCCCGGTCTCTTTAACAACCATTCGTTATTATAACCCGTGGTTATAAATTTCAAAAATAGTTTATATTCCAAATCAAAATACTTCATTTAAACCATTTAAAAATAAAGTCATTATACCTTTAAATCAAATATTCGATTCCCAAAAATTTAGCCTTTTCTAAGTTCGTTTATTCACTTAAATATTTAAAACATTAAAATTCCAGCTTTCACAGCATTTAGAAGATGTTGTGGTAAGTTACATTTGAAAACATTTCAATTCAGCAAAGACAACATTTAAAAACTGCTGTAATAGTTCAGTTTTTAGTGGAAAAATAGTTCAATTCAAAAAATACAGCATTTACAAAACTGCTGTAATAGTTCAGGGTTCAAATTAAAAGATTTAAATTCAATTCAGCAAAGACAGCGTTTACAAAACTGTTGTAGTAGTTCAATTATATTCAAAAATCACATTTCAGCCAACTGCAGCACTTAACAAGTGCTACAATAGCTCTTAGTTAGTTCCAGATTCAAGTTTAGTTCCTGCCACTACAACACTTACAAAGTGGTGTCATAGCCTTAGTTAATTTTAGCCTTTTAGTTCACTTCTGCAACCACAACACTTACAAAGTGCTGTAGATTCTACTTAGTTCAGATTTTAGTTCATTTCTAGAAACGATAGCATTTCTGAAGTGCTAAATGAATTTCCAGATTTTAAATAGAATTCCAGCCATAAATAAACTTCAATTTAAATCAATTTAACTTATAAAAATTACATTTTTCCACATCAAAAATAGTCATTTAAATGCTTTTTAACTTGTGATTTTTATAAAGTGAATTTTTACAATAAAATCCAATTTTCCAAAAATTAAATTCAAGTGTACCATTTTCTTATTCTTTTCATTTTTAACAACTTATATTAACACTTAAATTTAAATTTTCATTTCATAAATAAAACTTAATTTCCATTTTCTTTTATTAACTTAAACTTTCATTTAAATTTAAATCACAAATTTCCAAATTAAGTTATGTTTTAAATCTCAATTTTCCCATTCATTTATTTACATTTTAATACATAGAAAATCATTATTTCTTTATTTAATCATTTTAAATTCAATTTAAATCAAATTATCATATTTTACATTTTAAAAATACTTAAAAATTTCTAGAAAACTATATAAAATAACCATGGGTCTGTATAATATTTTCTAGCCTAAGTCAAGTGATACGGATAATATATCATTTCAATCCGTAATTTACAAAGAAAATCCGGGTTTTATCATTTCAAACCCGCAATCCCAAGTAAATAAAATTAAATAAAAATCGCTCAGGCTTATCATTTCAACCCATAACGATCTTTCCCTATTCTAAAGTCCGTTCGGGTATGTATCATTTCAACCCATAGTGATTCTATTCTACAGGGAACTTGTAGTGTGATTAATAGAAATAAATAAACAGTATAATAAAATAAAATATAACAGATGATGTGACAAGTTAATAACAATGTTTAACATCATATAATTAACATCACAGGCAGGTATAACATGATATAATATTTATACATATTCACTTGTTGTCACTTCACAATTTATATAAGTATAGATGTCATGTGTGAATACTCACCTTTTTACGCTGGAGTTTGCCAATAAAACACACAAATGAAAATCCAGAAAGCACGATAGCACGACTAGATTTGAATGGAGAGAGAGCCAAGATGTTAATCTTGTATTCACAAAATAAACAAAGCAAAATATAAATATAAATACCATACAAAAGATTATATTGAAACAAATTGAAATTGAAATTGCAAAAGACATCACCAAGCTTTGAAAACAAGATTGTTTGACTACAACTCAACATTTGCTCGACCATAACACTATGTAGGTTCAGCCACACATGTTTATAGGTTGAGATGGCTCGGGTTTGGATCAATATGGAATGGTTAGGCAAGAGAATGCAAAGGGGTAGGAGTTACAAAAGTAAGGTAGGCAAATAGACAAGGCAAAAAAAAGGGTTTTGGTTCAACATCTAGGTTCGGCCTATGTCAAGTGGGGCTCGGCCAGGGGCTGCTACAGGTCTGATCAGATCTGAAACACGGCTAGGGTGATGGTCACGTGCTGGTGGTGGTGGCTATGGGGGTGGCCGAAGTCAAAAATGAAGGAGTGGTGAACTATGGGTTCGGCTATGTACATTGTTTTGGAGTTTGACATTGTTTTTGTGGTGTTTTGCATCATAGGATGTCACGGCCTGAACTGGTCAGAGGAGGAGGAGGGTGTGCCATGGATGGTGAAGGGAAGATGGTGGTGGTGCTGGTTGGTGGAGGGGATGGCCGAGCAAAGCTATGAAGAAGCCAAGCAAAACAATGGAAAATTTTAATAGAAAATGAAGAGAAAAAGGTAGAAAAAAGAGAAGAAGCCATTACCAAATATTTTCAGAATTTTTTTGGCCGAACTTGAGATGAAATGAGAAGTTTTTTTTCACGTGAAATATAAAGTAAAACTCACGGCTACAATAAAGTTTTGAACGGCCAAGAAATTGAAAGGTCTAGAAAGTGAAAAGTCAAAAGTTTTAAAGCTTTAGTCTCATCAAATTTCCACTTTCTTTTTAATTCAATATAAACAAATAAAAATCAGTAAATAAAAATAAAAGACAAACAAAATAAAGTGAAAATGAAAATAAATAATTATTCATAGGAAAAATAAAAAGAAAATAAAAGTATATAAAGAAAATAGCTTATTATATTGAAACTAGATTAAAAATTGCAAACAAAATACAATTAACTTTGGAAAAATTATAACTATACTTTTAAAATGTTTTAAAAATAGAAATATTGAAATAAAAATTAATTTAAAATAATTTAAAAATATTTGCAAAAATATTGGGTTGTTACAATAATGCCTATGGCATGTGACATTTTACAGACAAGCATGTAATTTATCTCTTGGTGGACGAAAATATGCATAATTTCTCAACTTGTATAAATGGCAGCAGGTTCCCTCAACGCCGTACACCGATCATCGGTCCGATCAAGCATGGCTTAGTCTACTGGATTAGTATGTATCGGTCTGGATTTTCTAGGATGATGAAGTTCCCTTAGTGGGCCGTCTCAATGGTACGGTGTTAGGGCTAATAACCCCCAGTTCCATCTCCAACCCATTGAGAATGTCAGCGTACAGCTGAGTGTTGAAATTGGTTGAAAGAGATAAAGAGATGTTGTATTTGCATTGTGTCGTTCCAATACAACCACCGTACATTATGTTCCTATCTCGAAACTTTGATGGAGATTGCAACCTGAATTTTTTTTTAGTTTTTGGCCATGGTATTCCACCATTCTTCGTCTCCATCCATGATACTTTTTCTACGCTCCAAACACCGTCTTCAATTTGCAGCAGTTTGTTCCAGTAAAACCAGTTGCGCTTGAGATTGTCCAACTTGTTCTTTATTTGTGAATCCATCCAAGTTAGCACTTTCCTGGACGTTAAAAGCAAGTGCGACCTGGCTGTTCCAGAGACCAGCATTTCCAGCCCGATTATCGATCATTTACATGCATATATCAATGAAAACTATTATGCATTCTCTGGTCTAAGCGGCAATGACTCTGTAGATGGAAGAATCAGAGGAAGTGATAGATATGCTCTAAAACGAAGAAAATAAGTACAAAAATTATGGTAAAAATAGTTGAAATAAATGCGATTAAATGGAAAAAACCTCAATCGATGCTTGAAAATACTCGAAATAGCTTGGATGTGCTCGGATACGATAGGGAGATGGTAGCGGAAAGGAGAAGGAGGGTTTTCATAGGAAGGGGAGATGGTAGTTCGCATATGAACCGTTGGTCAGACGTTTTGATACTAGCGGTTCATTTCTGCCGTCAGTTTAGACAGAATGAAATGAACCGTAGGTCAACTATGAGGTCAGAAGAATGGCAAAACGGTGGCCAAAAATTTACTGCCACCCATCATATTATGCAACCCACATATTTACCCTAGTCAAACTGACTGTATGGAGGTTTGCCTACTGTCAGATGAAATCAATTTTGTCTAAAACCAATAAAAACATGGAACCTGCTTTCTGCTGTCTCTCCGTGGTCTTCTCAGTACTGTATATTTGCTTCTCCCGTAGAAAATTTATAAAAAATTTATGAATCTAGACTAAGTTTTGCATCATTTCAAATCAAGTTGCAATCTTAGATCCTAGAATTTCTCCATTTTTGAACTTTAAATCTGATTTTTCTTTTGCTCATCCTACTGTAGAATTCTCCCGTCATCAAATTTCTTTTCAAGCTATAAACATCACTGCCTACCTCTACTTCTACCTTTTTTTTCACCCAAATACCCTTCTCAACTATCGAACGATTTTACTTCTGGTTATGGATTTATCGACCTCCACTTCGAATCAAACAAGATTTCACCAACCAGGTAGAAGTAGGAAATCGCTTATTTTGTTATGTTTCTGAGTCATTTTTGGAGTGGAAAAAGTATGAATTTCAATTCTTTTTTGGGGATCTAAGTTGCTAGGGGAATAGTTAAAAATGGTGGTTAAGATTTTCGGTTTCTCTGTTTCTGTTTTGTGGTTATTTTTGGTTTCTCATAAGCAATTCAATCTTATTCTCAATCGTATTTATTCTTATGTTAAATATTACATGTCCCTGACCTAAGAGTAGTCATTTTATGGACCGATAAAAGTCTTCAAACTAGGACATGATATGTTATTCGTCAATATTTACTTCTATACACATTTGCAAGTAAGCTTTGTTTCATATTTTGTTGAAAACTTTGTTTTGGTTTGCCGTTTGATTCTACAAGCTTTAATGGAGCGCCGATTTCATGATTTTCAACTGGAACAAATAGTGATTTGTTTTTTTGGAAAGAAGGTACTTTATTAACAAAATAGGACATATATACATCCATAATATGCCTCGTTAAAACCTTACAACCCCCCAACCTAAATGGGTGCCTTGCAAGGAAAAAAAAGTACATATCATGTCCATATATTAACAGTACAATAAAATTATAGCCGAAAACCAAGTTGTCAAACAGATGGAGGAGTAAACTATCGATACAACACACTCAAAATCATCCGTACGAAACAACTTAGGGCTATAATCAAAGTGAAAAACAACAAATATAAAAGCTAACAAGAAAAAGGCAAGACACATGTGTCCACAAACAAGAAATAGCACGATGGAGCCATAACCAGCAACAAGAACGTTCTGGAGAGACAGCTTCTTTACTTTACTCTTTCTAAAGTTCAAGTTTCAAGCTTTATTCAATCGAACAAATAATGGCGGACGAGAAGAGAAATCGAGCAGTAGAGGGAGAGTCTACTGCTGACAACTCCAGATCCAAGGACCAAACTCGAATTCAAAGCAGTTGATGCTCCACGTTTGGGCTCATCTCTATGCCAAAATTGGATAATATAATTTCTAGATCTCTATCTCTCTTATGTGTCTTCATGCTACTCTAAATTAATTGTCTGCACTCTTGAGTAATAATAATAGTTCGAACTTGAGTAGGTAGTTCAATTCCTATGAATATACGAGAGTTCCTCTCAAACCATATATTCCATAGAACACAATTAAATGCAATATTTTTGAGATGAGTAAAAGTACTATTAATCCTCTGATTTTGGCTCATAATTTCCAGAATCTGGTCTAAATAGAAATTGTTTCCGTGGCTAACATTTAGCTTTTGCATGATATTCATAAGAATTTGTTTAGAGTAAGAACAATTAAAAAATAGGTGATCTCTGTCCTCGTTATGAGATGAACATAGGACACAAGATTGATTGATTGCATTGTTCCACATGTTGATTCTCTCTTTCGTATTCAATTTATTTAGCTTAGCCAACAAAGAACAAGTGACATTTTTGGGGCACATCTACTATCCCAAATAACACTGGCCCAATGAAACTCAGTAAACTTATTTCTGATGTGATTCCATGCCGAATTAGTGCTAATTTGGCCAGAGCTACTAGGAAGCCAATATCAAAAATCTTTTTGTAACTGATGGTGAATATCTATGTTATTCAGAATGCATTGAATTTGAGCAGGCACACACTCATTATGATCTTTCCATTTATTATCAGCAATGAGAGTAGATACCTTTTTGTTGTTTCCACCATAAACTGACATTGAATCCCAACCAAAATTTTCCACCAAAGAGTAGCCATCGATCCATGGGTCCAACCAGACCTCTGTGTTTTCACCATTAGCAATTTTTCTATCTATTACACCTTTACACCATTGTCTAGCTCTAAGAAAAAGTTTCCAAGTGTATGATGTATTGTTGTTAATAGTGGCAGACCAAATTTTTTTATTATTGCAATATTTGTTGCGCATCCATTTGGCCCAAACAGATTCATTTTGAATGAACTTCCATACTAATTTGACTGCCATTGCTTTAATAATATCATCAAATTTTCTAATGCCAAAACCACTCTCTTCTTTTGTTTTGCAGACATCATCCCACTTCATATTGTGTGCTTTTGACTTCCATATAAAGTTAGCACATAGCGAATTAATTCTCTTAATAACATTCGATGGAATTTGTGTGAATTGTACCCAAAATTGAATCATAGGATAAATGACAGTTTTCACCGGTTCAGTTTTACCACTGATATTAAGCATTTTGTTGTGCCAAAAATTGATTTTTTTGTTGATTTTGTCAATTAGATATCCAAAGTCCCTTGATTTCAGTTTATTATTAGATAAAGGGATACCTAAATACATTACAGGAAGATTACAAATTCTGATGTGTAAAGAGTCAGCAATTTGTTGCTTATTAGTTACCCCTTTACTAAAATAAAGATTAGACTTGTTTTCATTCACATCAAGACCAAAAAAAAAATTCAGGACGTGAAAACTCTTCTGAATGATATCTGCATTCTCCTAGTAGCTTTGGCCAATATTAATATATCATCTGCATATAACAAATGAGTGATCATTGGTTCAGTTTTATAAATTAGGATGAAATTACATTTCAAATAGTCCATATCAAGGTTGATTGTGAGGAACCCCATTGCAATAGCAAATAAATATGGCGAGAGCGGGTCTCCTTGTCTTAATCCCCTTATACTTTCAATAAAACCGAAAGGGGAACCATCAATTAACACTGAGAAGGATGGAGTAGATATGCATTCATATATAAGATTAGCGAACTCTAAAGGGAACCCCATAGAAATCAGCATATGATGAATAAATTCTCGACTAATTTTACCATAGGCCTTATGCAAATCAATTTTCAGACAGAAATTGTTTGACTTTTTCCTATTAAATCCTCTAACCATTTCATATGCAAGAAGCGAATTTTCAGAAATAATTCTCCATGGGATGAATGCATTTTGATTATCCGAAATCGGGTCATTCATATATGGTTTAAGTCGATTGCAAAGCGAATTTGCTAAATCTTATAAGTGACATTACAGAGAGAAATCGGTCTAAAATCAGACAAATCATTAGCATCTGGTTTTTTTGGGATAAGGCAAATAAAAGTATGATTGATTTCTCTAATTATTTTTCCGGATTAGAGGATGCCATTCATAACATTCCATATATCATTTTTTAAGTGATCCCAATGCACTTTATAAAACTTCGAATTCATTCCATCTGGGCCTGGGGAGCTATTTTCATTGATTTAGAATACAGCCTCTTTTATTTCCTCTAATTGGAAAGGCTTGCATTTGCAAAGAAGATTTTTTTGCAAGTTATAAAGTTACTATGTCAATTTTCTTTTTGATAAAAAATTTATATGTCGTATTAGCTATATTTTTTTATCTTCGATTGATATTATCATCAAATATTTCATGCTCAACCAAATTTTATAAATGTATTCGTGGTTGACTAAATTCAGAGAACGTGGATAGATACTAATTTTTGCTGGTGCATTGTTAATTTCATTTTTGTGTTATTTGTTGTACTAGATTTCAATTTTATAAACCGAATCAAATATATATATATATATATATGCATGTTTTTTGAAACTTGATGGTAGCAGATATGTCCATTTATTTACAAGATAAAACCATTCTAATGATTTAAACAAACCGACAATGCAATACAAAATTGAATTGGCATATTCTATGTGCCTAGCACGAGTTCGTTCTAGTTTTTATTAAAGGATGCTTGGCTTTATATTCATTCTCATATGGCAAGATGTTGTTCCTTTGTCTGTGAATTGAATACCAATGAATCACGGTTACTTTGGCAATGAGGATGAAATAGTTGAAACCGTTCGTCTTCATTATTATGTGTTAGTTATGTTTCAAATTTTATGTAGATGATCGTCCGGTAGTTCTAAAACTGAACCGGTTACAAGTAAATGTACGATTTAAGATTGAATGTTCTGAAAACTCCAATAGCATGAATCCAAAATAGACGCACCATTAGTTGTAGCATGTAAGTTTAAAAGCAGTAGAACAATGTTTTTTTAGTACAACACATTTAGGTCATTCACTAATTTATGTCTATCACATATAGTCATTCACTATTTGACTGATTATGTGCAGGCATCTGCATTGTGCAACATACATAGATGCTTTTGAAGAACTCGTTGACCATTTTTTCTCAAATACCGACACATGTATATTGAAGCATTTCATTGTATTCTTGAAGCTGCCAAGTTAGTGTACATTTGATTGTAAAGGCATGTAAATGTTCTCTCTTTCGGGATTGTGGAAATCACATAAATATCAGCATCTCGGTTACATCTTCTATAAAGTTCAGACAAGGTCTATAAAGCCTTTACAAGAGAATAACCAAATCGTCTTTAGTAGCATCAATCGAAGTTCCCTTTTATTTTCCTGAAATTTGTCTATTCGTTTATTAATAGCTGTATTTACTGATTTCTTGATGTTGTTTTTATGGACTTCTTCCTTAAGTATTGATATGATATGAAACTTTGTATCATATGAATAAACCGTTTACTATGATTTTTTTTAAACTATGTATGTTTTTTTGCCTAACTTTTCTACAGGAAGATAAAGCATACTGTCTTTGGATTTGGATTAAGGATGATCAAAACTTCAAATATGGCGAACTGCTTAAATCTTAATAAGCTTGGTTGTATTTTCTGAGCTAAACGGAAATTTGTGTGAATAAAAATGTTTTGGTGGTTTTTTTTTGCTTGATAGATGACTTTGATGTAGTAGCCATTTGATCTCTAATTAAATTTGTTTTGAAATTTGATTGAATTGTAAATTTGGATGCTCTGATTTGATCAGAGAAATAATAAGGTTTTGTAAAAAAAGGTGAAATGGGAGATAGTTACATCTTCAACTACAATCATCTTTGGATTTCACGCATGCATTTTAAGTGCACTATTCAGTCTACAAGGAAAGTGTCACAGGTCCCTGTTTTTAATGTTGTTATAAGAAAAGTCCATGTAGATAATAATATGTAAATTTAGTCCCTGTTTTTTGAAAAATAGAAAAGGCAAGGTGTTTTGCATTTTTCTAACAGAAAATGCAAGCTAGCTTGCAACTTTTTGACTATGAATTTTTTTTTCGAAAATTTTGAAAAATTTAAAAAGCGCAAGTTAACTTGCGATTTCTATCACTTTTTATCAGAAAAGCGCAAGCTAGTTTGCGTTTTTATTTTGAATTTTTTAGAAATTTTTGAAAACTTTAAATTTTTTAAAAAATGCAAGTTAACTTGATGGAAAGCGAAAGCTAGTTTGCGCTTTCTGATTTTTAATTTTTTTTTAATTTTAAAAGTTTCGAAAATTTTAAAATGTTTGAAAAGTGCAAGTTAACTTGCACTTTTTATCAGAAAAGCGCAAGCTAGTTTGCGTTTTTTGATTTTGAAAATTTTGAATTTTTCAAAAAAAATTAAATTTTTGAAAAGTGCAAGTTAACTTGCATTTTCTATAAGGAAAGCGCAAGATAGTTTGCACTTTCTAATTTAGAAAAAAAACAGGGACTTAATTTACATACTCATTATCATAGGGACTTTTCTTACAACAACATCAAAAATAGAGACCTTCAGTGCAATGCCCCATTCAGTCTACTTCTACGGTCTATAACAAATTTTAGTTTTGATGTTTATGGTTAAATATCTTTGCATATGTAGTATCGTCTCAAATGAATAGAAACTTACTAAGATGCACCATGTTTTGCAAATATGCATCAATTTCTTCTTCAATTCTTAATCCTGCCAATAACATATTATTATTATTTATTTGGAACTAATACAAAGCACGCACAGTTTGGATAATGTACCAAATATCATGGGAAAAAAAGGCCCTAGGGAATCCAACATGTTATTATTAAAAACAAAGAGTAATCTACAATGGTTACGGTGCTATGGTTTTTACAAATATCTCTATCGTTGCTCTTGATCATTCCAACAAGGATTTTACCTCTTTAGATAGGTACATGTAAGAGTGATTGAAATTTTAACTCTTGATTGTTACATGTAAGGAGTTATAGGGGTGCTGCACTGTTTTAGGTGTCAAATATATATATATATATATATATATATATATATATATGCACACACAGGTTCATTTTTAAAATTGTGGTTGATCATATCTTACATAGAAAAAATTGACATGGATCAATGTATAAGATATCAAATAGTGTAAAATGATAACATCATAAGATGACATGTACAATAAAACATTAACAATATTGGTGTTTTTCATGCACCGATACCTTATATAAATAATTTTGAAGTTGATGAAAAACTACAATCAATGTTTTTTATTAAACCGCAAACACGAACCGTTGGTTTTTCATCGTTCTGCGGTAATACTAATTAAACTAGTGCAAACCCGTGCTTCGCACACGGATGTTGAAAAAATATTGTTGTTGCATAGGTCATATCCAAATGTATAAGAAATTTAATACGGTGGTAATGAAAAAACATTGTTGAACGATAGTGTTACATCATGAATAACAATTTGATAGGATAAAGAATACATAGATATATTTGGTTATGATAATCATAATTAAAATCGAACAAAACAATTACAGTGAATATGTTAAAGTTCACAGACTATTTAGAGGATAATGTGTTAAATATTTATCCGCTAATGCATAGATATATTCATTGTGGCATATAACGCCAATGTTGTTGCTTTTGCAATTACACAGCTGCTTCAATGTGCATAGATATAGTTGAAGTATTCACTGTGAACTGCAGACACAAAGACACAGTGCAGTTCGATTCAATTAAATAAGAGTAACAAAAGTTTTTTGCAATGGGGAGAAATATAGTAATAGGATGAAATTTGTAAACAGTCAGGAAAAGTATTTGTCAACAGCTGAAAAAAGGGAGCAAAAGAAAAAAGAAAAAATCAACAGAAGTAGTACAGGGGAAAAGTAGTAAAACAGAAGATTCAATTGAAATAGAAATGATGATGCAATAAGAAAATAACATGGGTTCCAATATAAATTACTATTATTCACCGAATCTGATATGTCGATGCAGGGTACAAAACACGGCATACAGCTGGTCGCAGTAACCAATATTTGAAAATATCCGAAACATACAGAAGAGAACAATTGTGAGAAGTCCATTCATTTTTTAGCCTCAGAAATAACTGCTAGCAACGCGTGTATGATATTGGCTTGAGCGCAAATAGGTGATGTTTTCTTGGCCTTAATAGATGCATTACATCAGTCAATTATTTTAACCATTGAAGGTATTTGTACCTGCAGCCAAAAACGGCAAAAGTGTCATTGATGCAGTATTATTACTAAATTCTCTCACTGCTCGTCTGACCTATTAACTATATCTAATAATCAAATTATGACTACATAATCATCTATACAAAGATACATTCATCAATTGTTTTCTAGAAGTTTTCCAACGGTGGTGGTGCAAGTGATTTTAGAATTTACTGTAAAAAATAAAAAATAAACTCTTTTAGGTGGTTATCAACATTATTCTCACTACAACACATGTTTTGACCCAGCACTTAAACTGTGCATCTACCTTAAGCCCGAATACAACAACTTATATGCTTATTGTATTATTGATCATCGTAATTGTAAACGAAGTTGAGTAAACTTAGCCAAATTATGTCATCAAACCTGGAAGTAATGTATTAAACGTTGAGCTGCACGGTTGAATCAAGCATTAATTATGTGAAGTCATTATTTAATCATCTCAAGCTATCAAAAATCAAATTTCATTTTTCAATTATATTTTCATAATGCGATTAAATAACTATCGTTAACATCAAACAAAATTATTACTACAGCTAAATTAGTATTGCATCACACAAATGCAGTTAAAATATTCAAAAACAATAATTTCTTAATTCCAAAAATACTGCAAAATAATAACCGCTTTTGCTTAATGCATTTAAATTTTAACTGCAGTAAGCTCGAATAAATCATCATGTACAACCAAAATTATTAATGCATCACATAAATATAGCTGAAATATTCAATTTCTACCATGCATAATTCAAAATTGTCATTAAATTATAATTGCATTTTATTAATGTAGTTAAATTTTTATTGTATTAAGATCGAATAAATTCCTGAAATGTAGCCAAATTTATTACTTCATCACATAAATATGGTTAAAAATCTTCAAATATAGTTAAATTTATCCAAAACTTGTTGGTAAATTATAATTGCATTTTCTTAATTTCATTAATTTATAACTGTTTAAAATTGAATAAAATTATCAAATATAGTCAAAATCATCAATAGTAAATGCAATAAAAAAATGCTAACGTAGTTAAATTAATTCAAAAAATGCCTATAAATTATTACGCTATTTTTTGATGGGGTTAAATTATAACTGCACTAAGTTTGAATACTATCAAACACAATCAAGATTATTACTTTATTACATAATGTAGTTACAATATTCAAAGGCAACCATAATTGTATAATTCAAAAAAATATTCCTTTCAAATATGTTAAAAGATAATAAATACATTATAATAATCTAGGTAAAACTACTATGTAATGTTTATGATCATCATAATAATGCTGTTACAGAAACGCGATACACAACGGTGACACAAAATAATTATGCAATTAAAGCTGCTATTTAAAATTATGATTTTAAAAAATTTATTTTTAGCTATCAACAATGGATATCATTGGAAAGCAAATTAAATTTGAGATTTAATAGTGAAAACGATTCTTAAATCCAATCAATGTAGAAAAAGTTATCACATTTTAAAGTTTGGAATATAAAGAAATTAAAAATGCGACTGTTCAGTTGTCAAATTTCAAGAGGGCCTGTGTGAGCTTGAAATTCAACTCACTAATAATAATATAGTATAGATTAAGCGGCCAATCAATTATTTAAGTCTTCAAGGCGACATTTCAAATTTCAAGAAAAGGCCCACGTTTCCATAAATTTTTTCATAACCTAAAAATATCTAAAAACCTACCTCTTCCCCTTGTGCTTATCTCCACTCATCTTCTGCATTCCGCGTTCTACCTCTTCACTCCTTCAATCTCAAATCTTCGATTACACTCTGCATACGCAAATGAACATGCACAGCAGCAGCACCATGCCGATGTCAAACACGACGATGCCCTCATCAGCGATGCACCGAAAAATGATGATGCACATGACGTTCTTCTGGGGCCGCCGCGTCGAAGTCCTCTTCTCCGGCTTCCCCGGCGACCGCGGACTGGGAATTTACCTTCTTGCCCTCTTCCTCGTTTTTATGTTGGCTCTTATCGTAGAACTACTCTCCTACGTTCCAGTGAAGAAGGGAAACCGAATCGTGCTGACCGGACTGACAGCTATCAGGCAGCTGCTCTCTTACACGGTGATGCTTTCCGTGATGTCGTTCAACGTCGGCGTGTTGATTGTCGCTGTTTTAGGGCATGCGATTGGGTTTTTTCTTTTCGGTACCGGCATTTTGTTTAAGGGTTCCGATGGCCAGAACGGTGAGCTAGGCAATGTTAAGTGTTGATTGGATATGATGTTGATTCCTCAGCTATTATTAATCGCTTGGAAATTAATAGGTGTAGATCAATGTATAAGAGAAAAATAAAGAGTATGTGGTGTTGATGCTGCTCTTCTCTGTTGTCATCTAAACATTTCCATTTTCCAACTGCAAATTGCTGTCCATTTTGCGTCGTTGAATGCATAGTTGAAATAATTAAGCAATTGATTCCAGATATGAAGTTATTGTTCTTCAGTAGTTGGAATACCTCTGAATATCAAAGTGTAAGATTCACCTTTCGTTTCACAAACTTAAAGCAGAAGCACATTTGTAGGCCTCTTTGTATACTCATTTCACTTTAACTAATGTTACACACTAATATAAACATATCTTAACGTTCAATAATCTAGAATCACTAGCAAATCAGGTATCTTTTTTTAAATAGCTTGTATGACAGTAGTAGCCGTTAAGGCTCCAAGCTATCCCCTGAGAGGTAGAAAATGTTCCAAGTGGAAACGATTCATATGGCAAGGTGGTTGAAAATCTGACTTTAAAAGCAACATTCTAGTTTAGATGTCATGAATGCTTTTGTGTACGAAGTTTTTCTTTTTCTCTCTTGAATTTTAAATGTATAAAGGGGTTGCTTTACATTTTGATTTCTTTTATTTTGTGATAAGATTCTTCCTTCGACTGAAAGTTGAAATATAAATTCTAGCTAGTGGTAACATTTTTTATTTTCAGATTCTAGATGGTTATCTGCTGTATTTTGTGTTTGCTCATCAACTACTTTTTTTATGTTTTCATCAAGAGATCTCAGGAACAGACAATCAAAATACCACCTCTGATTCACATCAAAGTCTTACTAATGTCCATAGCAAAGCATTTCGAGGAAGGAGGAAACGGTCCTTGAAGATATTGGAGACAAAACCATGCTGTAGATTCTGAGATGGTGATGGAGAATCTTAAATGGGAAAGTATGGTTGATAAACTAAAACAAATAAAAAGAATCACTAAAAAATAAGACAGTCCCACTTACAGTTCCAAGCGAAGAACTTGCTAGGAGCTCACTCTCAACTTAATTATGTCTCTTCTTTTTTGGAATACACGAGGAATGAATTCTGTCACAACGAAGCAGGATGTGAGTATGTGAGTGACATTATCAGACAATATAAAATTTCATTTGCAGCTCTTCTGGAGCATAAATTAAGTGACCAAAACATACAAGATTATATTAAAAAATACATACCAGGTGGGGATGTATTCATGAAGGATCTGTATTATTTGGAATCCTGATATTTGGGCACCAACTATTCTAGAGTCAATAGACCAATATATAACTTGTCTACTCCAAAATAAAGGGGGTTAGCTATCATAATCACTGCAGTTTATGGTTCTTGTAGGGTTTTACTGAGTCCTTGTTTACTTGGTAAACCAGCAGCAATAAATGTCCTAGTCTTTAGGATTAGTTGAGCTAAAATAGGTGTTCAGTTTTAATGTTTTCCTTTGCACGTTTCTATTCTGTTTTGTAATCTTGTATGGCTATTTAAGGAGCCAGTATGTTAATAAAAAGTTAGTTCTTTTGTGTTTTGAATTCTACTCAATCTCATTTATCATTTGGTATCAGAGCCAAAAGGAGCGTGAGTAAAACACTTAGACCCATAAGAGAGAGGGGGAGAGAACACAAATCTGAGCAATATGACCTCAGAAGGAACCAGCTTCCAGCAACCATGCATTCCCAGGTTTGATGGGGATTATGATCACTGGAGTCTCCTCATGGAGAACTTACTACGATCCAAGGAGTATTGGGGTGTTGTTGAAGCAGGAGTTCCAGAGGATAGTGAGACTCTCACAACTGCAGAAAGAAAAGCTATTGAAGAGATGAAGCTTAGAGATCTGAAGGCGAAAAATTATTTATTTTCCTCAATAGATAAGACGATCCTCAAGACCATCACCAAGAAAGAGACAGCTAAGCAGCTTTGGGACTCTATGAAAGTAAAGTACCAAGGCAGCGCTCGTGTGCAGAAAGCTCAACTTCAACGACTCAGGAGAACGTTTGAAGTCTTGATGATGAAGAATGGGGAATCGATAACAGAGTACTTTGGCAGGGTAATGGTGGTCGCCAACGACATGAGAAACTGTGGCGAAAGTATGGACGATGTCAAAATTGTTGAAAAGATTCTACGCACCTTGACTGAAAAGTGGAACTACATCGTATGTTCCATTGAAGAATCAAAAGATATAGAGACATTGTCAGTAGATGCACTTCAGAGTTCACTTCTTGTTCATGAGCAGAAGTTCGTGATACACAGAGAAGACGAGAAAGAACAAGTCCTTAAAGTTTCACATAATGCAAGCCAAGGATATCAAGGAAGAGGAAGAGACAGAGGTAGACAAACATTCACCAGAGCCACCGTGGAGTGCTATAAATGTCATAAGCTTGGACATTTCATCTCTGAATGTCCAGAATGGAAGAAAGAAGCAAATTATGCAGAGTTTGATGAGGAAGATGAGATGTTGCTCATGGCATATGCTAAAAAACATGAGAAAAGAAAAGAAGATGCTTGGTTCTTGGATAGCGGATGCTCTAATCACATGTGGAGACAAATCATTCTTTTTTTCTCTGAACCAAGATTTCAAAACTACTGTGAAACTTGGAAACAACAGTCGAATGAGAGCTGAAGGGAAAGGAAGTGTTAAGATCATACTGAATGACATAAGTTACATTATTACTGATGTGTACTTTGTTCCAGAGTTAAGGAACAACCTTCTTAGTATCGGTCAGCTTCAAGAAAAGAACCTCGCAATACTAATTAATGAAGGAAGCTGCAAGATCTACCATCCAAATAAGGGATTAATCATAAAGACTGCCATGAGTATGAACAGAATGTTCATACTTTTTACTGATACACATGTTCAGGTGAAAGAAGAAAGAGGTACGTGCTTACTCACTGTAGCTCAGAATGTGACACAGTTATGGCATAGACGATATGGTCATCTTAACTACTCGGCATTGAAGAGCTTAGAAATCAAGAAAATGGTGCGAGGGCTGCCACCTTTGGAAGAAGTGACTGAGATATGCAAGGATTGCCTTATTGGAAAGCAGCATAGAGATGCTTTCCCATGCAAAAGTACTTGGAGGGCAAGTCAAGTGCTGGAGCTAGTGCATGCTGAAATTTGTGGACCAATCGGTCCATCATCAAATAGTAAAAAAAAGGTACATACTGTGCTTCATTGATGACTTTGGTAGGAAGTCTTGGGTGTATTTCTTGTCTGAGAAATCAGAAACACTGTATCATTTCAAGTGTTTCATGAAGATGGTGGAGAATGAAACAGGTCTTCCAATAAAGTGTCTACGTACCGATAGAGGTGGAGAATTCACCTCAACTTTGTTCAACAATTTCTGCAAGGAGAATGGGATTAAAAGGCAGCTCACTACTTCTTATACGCCTCAGCAAAATGGAGTTGCTGAGCGTAAGAATCGCACCACACTCAACATGGTACGAGCAATTTTATCTGATAAAAACATGCCAAGAAAGTTTTGGGCAGAAGCATCAAATTGGAGCAATTATATTCTCAACCGATGTCCTAATGCAGCAGTTCAAGATATGGTTCCAGAGGAAGCTTGGAGTGGTATACGCCCCACAGTCTCACATTTCAAAGTGTTTGGTTGCATAGCGCACGTACATGTTCCCAAACAGCAGCGAGTCAAGCTTGATGATAGAAGTAACAAGTATGTGTTCTTAGGCTTCAGCAAGGAATCAAAGGGCTATAGATTGTACAACCCTAAAACAAACAAGATAGTGATCGGTAGGGATGTTGTTTTTGAGGAAGATAAACAATGGAACTGGGAGGAGACTCACTCAGAGGAGCTGCTAATTGATCTTGAATGGAATGATGATGATGTCAATGACACTGAGGATGACTTGGAAGGGCATACTGAGAATGAAGGCAGTGATGAACATGAAGAAATTGAAGAAGCTTTAGACCATGGGAGGGAAAATCAAGGAGAAAGAAGGAACAGAAGAGAAGTTCATCCTCCCAACTGGATGAATGACTACATAGTCGGTGAAGAAATGGAGGCTATTGAAGAAGATTACCTGAATATGGCTATGGTCATGACAACTGATCCCACATCATTCGAAGAGGCCTCCAAAGAAAGACACTGGATTGAGGCAATGAAAAGTGAAATCAGCTCCATTGAGAAGAATCATACATGGACTCTTGTTGAGCTACCAAAACATACCAAACCAGTTGGAGTTAAATGGGTCTACAAGACAAAGTTTAACGGTGATGGAGAGTTGGAGAAATACAAGGCAAGATTAGTAGCTAAGGGCTACTCACAAAAATACGGAGTGGACTATTTGGAAGTATATGCACCGGTGGCCAGGATTGAAACTGTACGTACAATTATTGCTCTAGCTGCGCAACATGACTGGAAGATAATGCAGTTGGATGTAAAATCAGCTTTCTTGCATGGAGAACTTGAAGAAGAGGTGTATGTAGAACAACCAAGAGGATTTGAAGTGCGAGGCTCAGAAGGAAAAGTATACAAATTGCACAAGGCTTTGTATGGCCTAAAGCAGGCCCCTCGTGCGTGGTTCAGTAAGATCGAAGCTCATTTTATGGCTGCAGGATTTGAGAAGTGTCCTAGTGAGCAGACGTTGTTCACCAAGAGAAACGAATCAGGTAATCTACTTATAGTCAGTATATACGTCGATGATTTGATATATACAGGAGATAACGAAGCAATGCTGGGAGAATTCAAAGTCTCTATAATGAAAAGCTTTGAGATGACTGATTTGGGGCCAATGAAGTTCTTTCTTGGGATTGAAGTTAATCAAGGGACTGAAGGAAACTTCATTTGTCAGAAAAGGTATGCAACAGAAATACTTAAGAGATTTGGAATGGTGGATTGTCAAACAGTTAGAACTCCAATTGTTCCTGGTAACAAGCTAAACAAAGATGAAAGTGGTGTAGCTGTATGCGAGTCCAACTTCAAGCAGATTGTAGGATGTTTGATGTATCTCACCGCAACTAGACCGGATCTTATGTTTAGTGTAAGCCTAGTAAGCAGATACATGAGCAGGCCAACTGAGTTACACCTACAAGCAGCCAAGCGAATACTGAGGTATGTAAAGGGTACTTTGGACTATGGAATCATGTACAAGAAGATCAAGACAGATTTGGTTGGTTTTACGGATTCAGATTACGTAGGTGACTTAGATGATATGAGAAGTACATCCGGGTACGTTTTTATACTAAGTGGGGGTACTGTTTCCTGGTTATCAAAGAAGCAACTAATAGTGACTTTATCTACTACAGAAGCGGAATTTGTTGCTGCTGCATGCTGCGCTAGCCAAGCTGTTTGGTTAAGAAGGGTTACTGAGAAGTTAGGCTGCACACACAGTGAAGGTACTTTGATTTATTGTGACAACAGTTCAACGATTAAGCTATCTAGAAATCCTGTTATGCATGGGCGTAGCAGACACATCGATGTGCGCTTCCACTTTCTGAGAGAGTTAGTTCAAAATGGGACTATCAAATTGGAGCATTGTAATACAGCAAGTCAAGTTGCAGACGCCATGACAAAACCTTTGCAAGTTGAAGCATTTGTCAAGTTTCGAGAGCAGCTGGGAGTTCGAAAGAAAGAGTTCTAAGCTAACTGTGTTCACAGTTAACTTATGGGAGGGTTTGTAGGGTTTTACTGAGTCCTTGTTTACTTGGTAAACCAGCAGCAATAAATGTCCTAGTCTTTAGGATTAGTTGAGCTAAAATAGGTGTTCAGTTTTAATGTTTTCCTTTGCACGTTTCTATTCTGTTTCGTAATCTTGTATGGCTATTTAAGGAGCCAGTATGTTAATAAAAAGTTAGTTCTTTTGTGTTTTGAATTCTACTCAATCTCATTTATCAGTTCTATGATCAAAATCGATGAAAACTGATCTGGAACTGCTTGTGATAAAGCAAGAGACATCAAGATGCCTTGGCTTATAGCAGGAGACTTCAATGACCCATTGCATGCCTATGACAGAGGAACGTACCATTTCGCTATAATAATGCTTGGATGGAGTTGACAGGTTACAAAGAAGCTGTCCAAGGTACTTCTAATCTCTCCTCATATGGTAATCCTCTTTATCAGTTCTTGCAAAAGTTACAGATAGTTAAACATAACTTGAAGGTACATAATAAGAACGATATGGGTATAAAGAAACTGGTAGATGACATAAAAGAAAGGAGTAAGTAAAATGAAGTCTACATTTGCAACCAGGCTTCCGCTTCGCATAACATAGTTGTAGTGTATTGGACTGTTATCATATTTGTATTAGTAATGGGCCTGGCCCATTTACTTATTACTCAGCTCTGCTCTTATTTAAAGAGCATCCATCTCTATTGTATCATTATCAATTTTACATCTGATAATAAAAGATATACTTCTCATTCTCTTTTACAATATTTCTGAATACATCAAATTACTCTCAAATTCTATCTTGGTATCAGAGCCATACAATTAGCTTAACAGCATTGTGCAAAATAACTGATCCATCAGAGAAATCTCATCATCTGGATAAGCTTACCCATCAGAATTTCTATTCATCATCTGGGCAAAGAATCTGTTCAGGAAATTCACTGCCTTGCCAAGATTAACAATCGGCTGCAGAAAATCTCCACAAAATTCAAGAATCAAGAAAGAAAGAAGAATTCAGAAATTCAATCAGAGAGGAAAACAGAAACCCAGCTATCAAATAAAAGGAGGGTAAGTGCCATACTAGGAGCAATCAGAGAAGCCTCATCATATTGCTCGGTTGCATCATACCTGTTGGAGAAAGAATTTCTTAATTTCATTCTTTCTCAATTCTTTTCTTTTCAAGAAGTTTCTTCATGGATGAAGGAAGCAGTGCTACATCAGGAAACGAAGCTAGCACCTCATCTCAATCCATGGATATCACTGACAGTTTGATCAAAACTGTGATTAGTCCGCATTCAAATCTTATTACTGCACATCTTGAAGATGACAATTATCTTCTCTGGAAGGTACAAGTTGAAACTGCTGCCAGAGGATATGGTCTTGATGGATACCTCCTTGGCATGATAGCCACTCCACCCAAATTCATCACTAATCAAGAAAACAAAACAGTGAGCAATGAGGACTATGTCAAATTTCTAAGACAAGATAGTTTGATATGTTCTTGGTTACTATCTTCAATCAGTGTAAAGCTGCTGCCTCAAGTTATAGGGTGCAAATCAGCTAATGAAATTCGGTCTACAGTTGAAAGAATTTTCAATACACAGTCAGCTGCTAAAATTATGCATTACAAAAGGCAGCTACATAACATAAAGAAAGATAATCAATCCATGAAGGAGTACCTCTACAAGATCAAGAATACTTGTGATCTACTTGATGCAGCAGGACATAAAATGTCCAACACAGAGCATGTATTAACTATACTGAGTGGGTTAGGAGATGAATATGAAGCAGTAGTAGCAGTCATTGCATCACAAGAAACTCTACCAACTATTGATTATGTTCACTCAATACTACTGGCTCATGAAGGAAGGCTGGACTACAAGAAACCCTCAGATACAGACATGTCTATCAACTATGCATCAAACAGCAAAAGCAGAAATCAAAATTATGGTAGATCAGATCAGCAATCACAGAGAGGAGGCCAGACTGCCAGAGGAAGAGGCAGAGGAAGATTCAATAGCAATAACAAACCTAAATGTCAGATATGTGAAAGGCTTGGGCACACAGCTGTAAAATGTTATTTTAGGTTTAATGCAAATTATGTGTCAGGTCAGGGACAAAGTAATCAGAAAAATAACAATGGCAGTGCAAATATGGCACAAGCTCAACTGGATACAGGCAAGCAGTCCAATGGGCACAGAAATCAAAATCAGGATGAAATTGCTAATGCAGATCATGTTCAAGATGAATCATGGTATCCAGATTCTGGAGCTACAAATCACTTAACAAGCAACCTAGAGAATCTAAATCTGGGTAGCAGAGAATACAGAGGTAAACAATCTATTATTATGGGCAATGGCAAAGCAATTGAGATCACACACACAGGTAATGCTTATATCAAAGGTAAAAGACAACTGTATCTCAATAACCTATTAAGAGTACCCAGCATTAAAAAGAACCTGTTGAGTGTCTCTCAATTTGCTCATGATAATAATGTTTACTTCGAATTTTACCCAAATCATTGCTTAGTTAAAGATATTCTAACTAAAGAAATACTCTTGCAGGGTAATGCTGTAAATGGCCTATACAAGTTCACACTGTCTAATAGCAAGGGTTCAAATCAGAGAACGACAAATTGTAATAACAGTGAATTGCAGTCATGTGAAACTAGTAAAAATAACTTTGATCTTTGGCACTACAAATTAGGTCATCCATGTACAAGTATTGTAAAACAAGTTCTTAAAGAAAATAAAATTTCTTTTGATGATATAAGTTTGCCTTATATATGTTCCTACTGTCAAATGGGCAAAAGCCACAAATTGGCATTTTCAGATTCTGTTACTGAATATAAAGTACCTCTGGAATTGATCTCAACAGATCTATGGGGTCCAGCACCTATCTGCTCAGACTATGGGTATAGATATTATATATCCTTTGTTGATGCATGTACTAGATACACTTGGATATATCTTTTAAAATCTAAGGCAGAAACTTATAATGCTGTTATTTATTTTATTACTCAAGTTGAAAAGCAGACTAATCATAAAGTTAAGATCATTCAGAGTGATGGAGGCACAGAATACAAGCCTCTTAGTAAGTACTTTCTGGATAATGGGATAACTCATAGAATAACATGTCCATACACATCTGAACAAAATGGCCTTGTGGAAAGAAAACACAGGCATATTGTTGAGACTGGTCTGACCTTATTAGCACAAGCATCACTACCCCTGAAATTCTGGCCAGATTCCTTCAGTACTGCAGTTTATTTAATCAATAGACTTCCAACTAAAGTACTGAATGGAATTAGCCCCTTAGAAAAAATTTTAGGTGTCAAACCAGACTATCAAAACTTAAAAACCTTTGGATGCTTGTGCTTTCCCTATCTAAGACCATATAACAATCATAAACTAGACTTTAGATCTCAACCATGTACTTTTATAGGTTATCCTATTAAACAGAAAGGATACAAGTGCTTAGATGAAACTGGAAAAATATTTATAAGCAGGCATGTTGTTTTTAATGAGAAGATATTTCCTCATAGCAATGCAAGTATTAGAACTACACATAAAGTTTATAATCCAAAAGTTTCCATACCAAACATACCAGTATTGCCTCACATAGGGCACACTGGTGAAACTGAGGAAGGAACAGGAGCCACTGAATCACAACACACAATGTCGTCTGGACCAGGTCATGATGTAGCTAATCAACCTGCTGCTCATCCTCAGTCACCTGTAAATTCAAGCAATCATGATCAAAATGCTAATGAAGATCAATCAGAGAATACAGCAAATCAGAACAGCAGTTCAGAATTATCTGATACTGAACTACAGTCCAGAACAGGCCATCATATGATCACAAGATCAAAAAGTGGAATTTATAAACCAAAAGTGTATACTGCAACTACATGCATCATAGAGCCACATACATTTGAACAAGCATCCAAAGACAAAAACTGGAAGGCAGCAATGGATGATGAGTATCAGGCACTGGTGAAAAATAATACTTGGAGTCTTGTTCAACCTCCAAGCAACAAAAACATTATAGGATGCAGATGGACTTACAAATTAAAAAGAGACCCAAATGGAATTGTGTCCAGATATAAAGCTAGACTTGTGGCCAAAGGATATACACAAGAATATGGCTTTGATTTCAGTGAAACCTTCTCACCAGTGGTTAAACCAACAACCATCAGAATAGTTCTTACTATTGCCTTAAATAATAACTGGAACTTGAGACAGTTAGATGTAAATAATGCATTTCTGAATGGTGTTTTGCAGGAAGAAATCTACATGGAACAGCCACAGGGATACAAGCAAGACACTAATCTAGTGTGCAAGCTAAACAAAGCCATATATGGACTAAAACAAGCTCCCAGAGTGTGGTTTGATAGATTGAAAGCCACATTAGTTCACTTAGGCTATCAATCTACCAAATCCGACAATTCTTTATTCATTAAAGTTAGCAATAACCTTATTGTTTACATACTGATTTATGTCGATGATCTAATTATTACAGGTAATAATGAGAATGAGATCGAAGAGATAATACAGTATCTGGATAAACAATTCTCAATTAAAGACTTGGGTGAACTAAACTACTTCTTGGGAATAGAAGTGAAGAAAAAGTCTGACTCAGAAATTTTTCTAAGTCAAAAGAAATATATCAAGGAATTGCTGATTAAAGCAAAAATGGATGGTGCTAAATCTCAGCCTACACCAATGATTAGTCATCAACACCTGTCCAAACACAGGGGGGAACCTATATTAAATGTCAAACAATATAGAAGTATTGTAGGAGCCCTACAATACTCCACTATAACAAGACCAGATATATCTTTCAGTGTTAACAAGGTTTCACAATTTATGCAGGAACCACACGAAGAACACTGGAAAGCAGTCAAAAGGATACTAAGATATCTCAATGGCACAACAAATTATGGAATTATGCTGAAAAAATGCAAACAACTGAGCATCACAGCATATGCAGACGCAGACTGGGCTACAGATGTTGATGACCGAAAATCAGTGACATGCTACTATATTTATTTGGGTAACAATCCTATCTCTTGGTGCTCAAAGAAACAGACTACTATCTCCAGATCTAGCATAGAGGCTGAATACCGAAGTATAGCTAGTGCTGCTGCTGAGATAATTTGGATTCAATCACTACTTTCAGAAATGAACATCAAATTAGAGGTGAAACCAACAATTTGGTGCGACAATCAAAGTACGGTCTACATGGCAGCTAATCCAATTATGCATTCAAGAACTAAGCATATAGAGATCGATCTATACTTCGTCCGTGAGTTGGTACAGAAAGGGAAATTACAAGTGAACCACTTACCATCAACTTACCAACGTGCTGACATACTTACAAAGGCCTTATCAGCGAAGAACTTTCATCGATTCAGACAGGATCTGAAGATTGAAGCTAACATCGAAGAGACCAGCATGGATTCCATCCCTCAGCTCAACTCCTCAGAGCTCACTGCATCAACACTTGAATCAAGTCTCGAAGACAATTTGAAGCAGTGATAGATCTGACTTCAGATCTGGATAAAAGATAACAACTTCAGATCTTTATCATTGTACAGAGATTCAAGTCAGAGTATATTGAGTTAGAAGAGCTTCTCTTTTATTTTTTGAAGAAAGAATCGGCTCCGCCATTTTTCTGTTCTGCTCGTGGTAGCTAACCCTAACCCTAGCTTCTGGTTGAGGGGGGGAGTAAAATGAAGTCTACATTTGCAACCAGGCTTCCGCTTCGCATAACATAGTTGTAGTGTATTGGACTGTTATCATATTTGTATTAGTACAGGGCCTGGCCCATTTACTTATTACTCAGCTCTGCTCTTATTTAAAGAGCATCCATCTCTATTGTATCATTATCATTTACATCTGATAATAAAAGATATACTTCTCATTCTCTTTTACAATATTTCTGAATACATCAAATTACTCTCAAATTCTATCTGAGTAATCAACTTTACCTTCAAATTTTAGCTGATCCAAATAACACTAATCTTTTAAATGATTATAGAGCCAGCCTGGATTGTTTGAGAAATATGGTTCACTCTCAAGCTATAGAGTTGAACCGAAAAGCCAAAATAAGGTGGTCAACCCAGGGGGATCCACCTACAAGATACTTTTATGCTAAAATGTCGTCAAACAAGAAAAGGACATCGGTGAGACAACTATGGTGATATGATTAATAAAGTAGATATACATACAGACCAAGCGATAAGCTATTTCCAGAACTTATACTATGGAGATAACTTGAAGCTACGTTTTCAGTGATTACCTGCAAAAAATAAATTAAGAAATCAGTTCAAGGAAAATTGGAAGTAATGGTTATTCTTGATGAATTAAAGAAGGTTGTGTTCATGGTCGATGAGAATAATCAGATATGACTTGCTTAGTGCCATTGATAGTATAGTTTTGGGAAAATAATCATTGAAACTTTTATTGTACTTATTCCAAAGCATAATAATCCAGTTTTCATAACTAATTTCAGGCACATATTATGTTGTAACATAATACGTAAAACGCTGGCTAACATATTATGTGGAAGAATGGATGATTTAATTCCCATCAACCAAAACGCCTTCATTCCTACTAGAATCATCGAAGAAAATTCTTTGCTGGCACATAAAATGGTAAGAGGATTTGGTTGAAAAACTTCCAACGGTATTTGCCTAAAGATGGATTTAGAAAACGCTTATACAAAGTTAGTAGAGTTTGTTGTTCATATGATGGAAAAAAGGGCTTTCCTTCAAAATTTACTTCTCTTGTTTATATGTGTATCTAGAGCCCCACATTTTCTATTCGCATAAATGGCTCACCAAAAGAATTCATCATTCATAGTAATAGGTGCTTGAGGCAAGGGGATCCCTCTCCCCATGCTTGTTTATCTTTGTGATGGAACATTTGTCAATGTTGTTAGACTTGAGCTACTCAAATGGTTCTCTGCTACCAAAATAATTCAATCCTGTTATTAGTCGTTTAATATATGCAGATGACTTGCTCATCTTCTCAAATTCTGAAGTTACTGGTACTCAAGCTATAATAAATTGCTTGGACGGAATAAATATGCATGCTGGACTAAATATGAATGTAAACAAATCCAGACTCATTTTTGACAAGGGGGTGAATAATAAACAGGAAATACATGAAATCCTTGAAGTGCAACAAACAGAGTTTCCCATGAAATACTTGGGTATACCGTATACCACTACTAAATAATAATTTAAAAAATACGGGATTTCTCCGCTATAATAGATAAGATAAGAGATAAAATAAATGGGTGGAGTGGAAAGTGTTTATCTACTGCAGGAAAGCTTGAACTTCTTCACACAGTGATTCATTCTATAGTGGCTTATTGGATGCAGCTATATTCTATACCATAGAACGTGATTAGCAAAAGTAATATGGTACGTGCTGAATTTTTTTATGGCAAGACAAAATGCATATGGTCAATTGGCCAATAGCGTGCAAGCCTAAATGTGAAGGTGGATTGGGTCTAAAGTAATTGTATGAGATAAACCAGGCCACCTCCTTTAAACTTTTATGGAGATTCTTTGTGGTCGATTTGGATGAAAAACAGGTATTGTTGTAATAAGAACTTCTGGACCGTAACCCTCCAAAAACGATTCTTCTTATACATGGAAGATAATTGTGGATAGCAGAAATGGTAGCAAAGTTGGGAGCCGTGGATTAATGGTCATACATTTGTTGATAAAGCGGGTTGGCAAAGCTTAGGGATATATGGTGGTCCCAGCACACAAGTGTTCTGGTGTCATTCGTTTAGATGAACGGAACCTCGACGCCTATAGTTTGCCATCACATATCAAGCAGAAGATTCAGGCAGTTAAACTTTATTCAGAAATGGGACATGATCACTGGTGGTGGAAGCCTTCAAAAACTGGAGACTTTAGCCTCGATGTCTACTTGGAATTAGGTCAGAGCTAGAACTAGTGATATTGAATGGGCCAAAGATGTATGAAATCAGTACAATAATCCTAAATGGTATGTATATTAAGCCATATTGGACAGGTCGCCAACAATGTGTTGAATCAACGCACGGAATATTAATGTCAATAATATAAGCGTATACTCTATGATGCTGCTGAAAAGAATTATGAGCACTTCTTATTTAAGTGTAATCACTCGATTCAAATTTGGGGTAACATCAGAGGAAAACTTAATTTCCCTCGTGTAACGACATTAGCCTACAACAAGAAATTCAACCTACGTCAAGGTCTTCTGGTAACAGCAGACTTTTCACTGATGTTACAGACATAATAAGCAATCGACTACACAATAACAAGTCAAATGGACGGATTCGACCGCAACATATTTTACTGCATTGCAAATGTCTTATTCGGAGATGCAAAGACTGTAATAAAATGAGGTCAAAGGAAAAGGACATTACTAGATCCACACTAAATAGCGGCGAAAGTTTTCGACGGCCACCGGCGGCTAACGATCTCCGCGGCTTTCATAAATAAAATATATATTGGCTATGGTAAACCGTCGAAAACCAACGTAAAAATGTCATCCGTGACCATCGAAATCCGTTAGAGTCAGATGTTGATGTTGAAGTTAATAATGACGATATTAATATCGAAGAAGAATCAAATGTTGAAGCAAAAAAATCTATGATTTATTGGATGCTGCTAAGAGACCCCTTTGGGATGGCTGTACAATAATGTCCAATTTAAATTTGCAAGTAGAGTCAAAGAAGAATTCCGCGAATAGAAACAAGAACCCGGTCATACATCGCAGTGGTTTCAAGTCATTCCGGCATCATCGTGAGGATCTAGTAAATTTATTAATTGCAATTATAAACAGTTATTATACTTGTATATTTTAAGTTATTAACAAACAGTTATTACAACAATTATACACATATACTAATTATTTCAGGAAAGAGCGCGTGGATGTCCCATCTTACATATGGATGTATTTGCTCATACTCATGTCATCAAGTAGACAGACGAAGCGGGCAACCTCACGTGCGCATGGGACGATGAGGATAAAGCAACCGCTTCCTATATAAGCATATTTTAAATTTTAAGTTATTATATTGATCTGTTTTAGTAATTAGTTATAAAGATTTAAAATAATGTTGTGTATATTTCAATTGTATTTTCTTGTGCATTGCAGGAAAAATTTCAGGAAGCACAAGCGCAAATGCTGGAGGGAACATGACGGGATGAGTTGACGCGTGATGAGGACTGTGTAGTTAATGCCCCATTATTACCTCGCTATAACCTTGCTATATCTCATAGCGGATTCTACCGCTACGATTTTTCCATATAGCCCCAAATATAGTCTTTTCACTTTAAACCCTGTTATTTCCGCAATATCCCGTTATTCCCGCTATATTCCACTATTTTCGCTATATTTTCTTTAAAAAGAAATGAATTGAAAAATGACATTTATACATTATAAAAATTATGAAATTAATTTATTTAAATGAAATTTTAATATATTTTCAGAAATGAAAATACTCTAATATTCTACTAAATTCATTTATGTTATATAACAGTTTTACGTTTATTTACAGTATATTCGTACATATTTTTATTTAAAATTATTTATGTATTAATTATAATTCAATTGAATTATAATTTTTCTTTTAGTTATCATCTATATATTTGTAAAAACATTAAATACGGGTTTTATATGCTATTTTAGAGTCATCCGCTATATCCCTGCTATGACTTTTTGCACCTCCACCGCATTGAATCTGCTGAGCACTTTAATTGCACAGGATGAGGAAGATGCTATTTTTGACTCTATCATGGAACTGACGTCGTGATGTAGGCGCTTTGGCTTTGGGAACCAAGCAGTAATTTATAAAAATAAACTACCGTATAAAAGTTGCACAATTTTTATAAAAGTTACATATGTTCTATAACAACTTATTTCTATTCGCATGCTAAGACCTTCCAGAAAGTATACCAAAAAGCTCAAGGCAAAGCAGAGATTGCAAAGCTGAGAGCCATGGTTGCATAGCTACAGGAGTAAGACCGCCTTTGTGCTGTGGAGATGGCGCAGCTGAACCAGCGCTTGGCGGAGTATGTGCAACAACATGGAACATTCCCTTCATCGTCGGGTGCTTCCGAAGGCGAGGACGAGTCTTGATAGGTACGCTATTTTGTGTTTGTGTTTGGACATTGTAAATATGCACTTGGAGATGGTGAGTATGATGTGTTTTGTTTTGTTTGATATACGTTGATGAGAGGTTGGATGTTTTATGTTGATTTGGATATGTTTGATACATTTTGTAGAGATGTTGGATGTTTGATGTTGATTGAATATGTTTGGTACATTTTGTGGAGATGTTGGATGTTTGATTTTATGTTTGTTAGATTGTTTGAGCTTGATTTGTTGTTAATATTGTTGTCGGTATAATGTGTGATTTTAGCTTTTATATATGTGTGTGTTTGTGAAATGAAGCTCTGATATATATATTGATGTATATGGATTGTATGAGAATTGAATGGCGGTTGGGAAGAAAAAAAACACCTAGATTACTGACGACTTCCAATGGACAGCGACGACTATCTGGTCATACTATTCCGATGTATAGCGACGGCTATCGAAAGAATATTGGTTAGATTCGTGGTCACGTGTATACCGTCAGTCGTCCGAAAACTATCGCTAATAGCCGTAGGAAGCCGTTGGAATGCCATTGTCAATTCCGTCGAAAAGAGTCGGGAAGCGCGTATGCTATTCCGACGGCTATTCTGTCGGTTATCGACGGTCGCCGATGGCTATCAGCCTTCAGTATTTGATGTTATCCTTATAGTGGGATGTGCTACTTAGCTTGGGGTGTTACTCTTCAGCTAGATTGGTGCCAATTGGTCACCATAGAAGGCAGTATATGCAGGTGTTGTTGCTCCTGTGAGCGAGACCTTGAACATCGAGCTGGAACCGATTTTGGTTTGGGAATTAGGGTTACAACGTAGATTTTTGTTTGTGTTGTATTTTTGTTTGTTTTTTTTAAAATTTCATCTCCACACAAGGTTTGATGTTAAGTATTATTTTGTTATTTGTTTGGAGATCTTTGTACATTTTTGCAATGTTAACAAAGTACCCATTTTCTTAAAGAAAATCATTTTTTTTATTTTAAAAGGTAGATGCAGTTTCCGCTTTTGACATCATGAATGAAAATCAAGGATATCACGTTCATGCTTTTGATCTATATATGGACATGTAAAATAACATAATATAGCCTGGAGGATATAAATACCGCTGATCTATTTAATAGCTAATATTGTATTCTTTGATTCCCATTGATTGAATCTTCAACATCATATCTTGAACTGAAGCTTCTACAAAACAAAGAGTAAAAAAGAATGTTGGTTCATAACTTTTTGTTTTTTCATTTAATTTTAGATTATTCGTGTAGATGAACCTGGGCGACGAGACTTCTTTTCTGAATAGAACAGTTTTGAATGTCACCCAGGGCCGGTTGTTGGACTAGACCCCCCCATAGAGGGCAACCAGCGATAAAAAAAACTAATTCAATATTGCGACTTCTCGCTTTAGCCCCATTTGAATCGCCGCTCGACGATCGATGCTCGCCGCTTGCCACTGCGTCCTAGTCGTCTCCTCCTTTCGCCTGCTGCTTACGACTACAACTCTGGTAGCTTGAGTGCTTGCAAGGAAGACGACGATTGTGGGGTGTGGATGTTGATTTGAATCAGCTGAAAGCTTGATTTCATGAAAGGTATTTTGTTATTGTTATCGTTAAAATTTTGAAATTCAGATAAAAAGAATACAGTAATTGAAGACTGAAATTGAATATAGTAATTTTGATAGTGAATGTTGAAAATTGAGATTTATTGCATATCGATAATTATTAATCAATCAGTAAAGTTTTAATTCGTTAGCAAAGTTGAAGATGGAACTTAGCAAAGTTAGTGAAAAAATTAATTTGTTAGAAAAAAATTTCAATCTATATCTTATTTTATAAAATAGCTAATCCTTTATATTTTCTTTTAAACACTATTTTAATTCCTATCCAAAAGAAGAAGAACATAAAAGAAAATTGCTAGTTTACTCAAATGAAGGAAATGAAGTCTTTTATTTTTGTTGCATGCTTTTCCAAAACCCAATTTTTTTTCCAAAAGGAGAATGAATGAATGATTAGCATAACATTACAACCAAACTACAAGAGCATGAAAGCAATTCATAACATACCGCAAATTTTATAAAATAGGTTGATTTAAACAAAGGTCATCAAGAAAAGGCAACAATTGATGAAAAATGGAATCCTTAATCGATCAAGAAAGTTAATGTTGGAGAAAAAGCATTGGTCCATATTAAAGCGTTTAAAATGGGTATTTGGATAATTTAAAATATGAAGACATAATTGAAGAGTATGCATCCAAAATTCAACAAGAAGTTGTTTTCGTTGAATGGATGGATATGCTGAAAATATTAAAGTATGTATGTGAAGTTAATTAGAAAATATTTTGGGGAATTTTTTTATGTAAGTGTAGTTAATGATTATTAAAATATGCATGTTGGATGAGTTTTGTTGTCATGCAAAGTTAATGAAAAATATTTATAATGTTATATAATATTATTTTATATTTTATTTCCATATAAAAGGCGATAAAAATTGTGCTTGCCTAGGGCAATCCAAAGGTTAGTACAGGCCACGAAAAAAATCAAAACAAAACAAAATCGATATTGTCCTTTTGCTTTCTCGACTAAGAAGTTTGTGTTGCCAAACAAATTATTTTTTGCCTTTTTAACATCTAAAAGCACAAAAAACTTTGGAAATAAGCAAAAATATGCTGATTTTTGGTCACCATGTCTTTAGGATAATATCTTGAAAGACATCCACAAGCTCTCACCAACTCAGCTATCGGTTTATGTACAAACTTTAGCTGCACCATTGCATTTAGCTTTGAAAGACACTCCTTATGTTAAACGATAGCATACAGAAAACATTATAAGCGGTGTGTTTTCAGTGAAAGTGGTAGCTTGCACCGTGTGGTACAAAAATTGCTCCAACTACTCTCAAGTGGTTGCCATTTTCAATAACTAATTAAATGGAGTATTCCAAGCCAAAGAGAACTATTGAAACACTATAAAAGCACCCATTACACCCAAAATTCCCAAAAAGGGAAGTGGTATGAAACTATCGAAAAGTTGGCAGTATAGAACTATCACATATTGAGTTCACAGAGCTATCGCATGGTGAAAATAGAAATCCATCACATGTTGAATCATCGAGGTATCGCATGTTGAGTTTGTGAAGCTATCGCATGGTGAAGGTAGGGAACCATCGCATGTTAAATCATCGAGCTATCACATATTGAGTTTGTAAAGCTTTGGCATGGTGAAGATAGGAAGTCATCACATGGTGAAGATAGGAATCGTCACATGTTGAATCATCGTGCTATCACATATTGAGTCTGTGAAGCTATCGCATGGTGAAGAGAGGAAGTCATCACACGTTGAATCATCATGCCACCGCATATTGAGTCTGTGAAGCTATCACGTGGTGAAGATATAAAGCCATCGCATATTGAATCATTGAGCTATCGCATATTAAGTTTGTGAAGCTATCACATGGTGAAGATAGGGAACCATCACATGTTGAATCATCGAGCTATCACATATTGAGTGTATAAAGCTATCGTATGTTGAGATTAAGGAGATGCCCCAGGTTGGCCAATTAAGTAGTTGGTGATCAATATTTTCCAAGGTTGTCACATGTTGATCAAGCTATTAATTGTCGAGACTCCAAAACTGCTGCATAATCGATATACTCAAAAGCTATCAAGAGTAGAGTTTCCTCAATTATCGCATGTTGATAATTAGTGGGGATATCGAAAGATTTGTAACACCATACACACTATTAAATTAGAAAAGAATATTAAATAAAAGGGAGAAGTTAGGGACATTATAATAAGGAATACTTCTTGACGTACAATGGTGTTTCCATGTTAGCAAATCAGTTCAAAGATATACAAAGAGGAAGATGTAGGCAACATTCAACATCAAGGAATAGCAATGAACCATATGAAGGGGTAGTATATTAATATGAAGGGAATTCCATGTAATAAAGCTTCAAAGTACTACTATTTCACCATGCCACATTTGTTGATACTTTGGCTAAGATAGTGATCCACGTGAACTACTATAGCCCTGAGATTATGATAAATGACACCATCAAGATCATCCTTTTTGTCAAGTCACTAATCTATGTCAACTTCAATCGACCGATTTAAGCAATTCATGCCACTGTCCAAGCACTATAAATAGAGACCCACCCCCACAGTGGGGGCTCCTCTCTTCTTTCTCTTTCTTAGCACACATCAGTATTTTGGACTTGACATTTCTGAGCTCTCTTGAGAGCTTGAGATTTTCTTTAATGGCCGATGAAAAAGAAGATGACTTGAACTTTTGGACCTATGGACCTTTAGAAATATGAATTTGCATATTGACTTCATTCTTGATCTTTAGACTAAAACAAAGAAGATGACTTGTAATTTTTTTGTTTATTGATCATTGGACAATGAATATTGCATAAGTACTTGAATTTCTATTATTGGCATGTGAGAGAAGAATGACTTGAACTTTGCATATTTTGGGCATTTTATGTTGGAACTGGGCCAGCTCGTAGTAAAAGAAATAAGTGCATTTCAATTATTTTACCATTTGGATTTTTATTGCACTTATGAAGCCTATATCATTTAGAATAATTTTAAATTTCTTTTAAATAAAATCATTATTTTATTTAAATTTATAGTATAGTTTTATATCATGTAATTAATTTTGTATTATATATATAATGTATCATATACACATGTATGTGTATGTGCATGTGTAACATAACAATCCATGTAAGGTTTGAATGCCCGGGTTTATGCGCTGGGATTTATGCCACAAAAGACATGTTAACCTCTCTAGTATACAAATATATCATCCAAATGTATGCTTATGTGCTTTAATTCATATATACAAAGTATTATAAATATATCTATTTGTGTGTATCAATATTTAATTTTGGATAGTTCATATATATAAGGAATTTATAATATATACATATATATAATTATATATATATGTGTGTGTGTGTGTGTGAATGTAAATAAATGCAAAAGTTTCTTAAATAAAAATTAAACTTTATGTATTTATTTTATTATAGAATCTGAAAACAAATTTTAATTTTATAATACTTTTTTATTAAATTTTGTTTGGAAATTAATGAAATTTAAATAAAATTATTTCCTAACATAAAATTTATGTAATAATTTTTTTATAAAATTTGTACAATATTTTAACATTTAAATATATATATATATATATATTATAATTTAAAATCAATTATTAAACTTAATTATCAATTTTTGCATATATTTATTTAACTTATATATAAAAGTTATATTTTTTGTTGTCGATGGTTTACTAGGCGTAAAATTAATTTTATAAATTTAAAACATAGTTTATATGATATGTTTATTGATTTTTTAAATTTATGTAATTTTTAGTCATTTAAATAATTTTTTAATAACACACACACACACATATATATATATATATAATTATGCCGAAAGCCTTTCATGTTCCGAAACTAAAGGGTGGAACCTAGTGCACGAGGCTCCCACATGATAGCGGGCTCTGGAGAGGTGGATAATGTATGTAGTATTTCCCTCGTATTGCGAAGATGCTGTTTCCGGACTCGAACCTGGGCGCCCAAATCACCCTGCGGGTGACCTAACCGTTGCGTCAAGGCTCCAAACCTAATTTTATAAAATTTTAAATAAAATTTGTGTGATATAATTTATTATTATTTAGGTCTATGTAGTTTATGACATTTAATTAATGTTATTTCAATTGGACATTAGATTAAAAAAATTATTTATTACATGAGTATCGTAGTGTATGTGTACTACAATTTTTTGAAAATTACATAAGCACATAAATATACAACATTATAATATTACGATATGTTGATATACTAGATTCGTCACCTATCATCTAAACATCATATGACATAAAATTAATACAATGTTAATTTATATTTGTAAATCCTTTACTAAGGCCTATTGAATACACGTTGACATGAAGATACAAGCTCCTTTGAATTCCTATTCCAATCTTGAAGGTGCTAGCTTCAAATTGCTTATTACTGATGCTCGAAAGAGGTAGAATTTGATGTATTTTGTTTAGGAATTTTTTTGTACTAATGGGGGCTGCTATATGCGGCAGTAGATGGTAGGGCTCAAGGGTGAAAAATCACACTTCCAAGAGGAGGAAGAGTTGTTTAAATAAGGAAGAGATCATGGAGATAAAAATGGTCTAATCCTTATATTTCTCTCTTACTCTTTCTTTCCTTCAACTAAATCAGCACACCCCATTTAACCAAACCCATGGCCTGCCCTATATAGCCTAGACTAGCCACATAATGCCCTCATTCCCAGCTACAATGCATTCAAACCCAAATAAAAAATGTTGCATTTAAATCTGATTTAAATGCATACTGATGTCGTATATAGGTCAGTATATTTATAACTATTATAAATGCACTATTTGATATTATTTAATACGTCAAATAAAAATTTATAATTAATTGTAACGACCCAAAACTTTTAGTGATTTTATTTGTTAAATTAATGTGAAATTTTGTGAAATTTTAAACAATAAAATTTGAAATTAAAATTTTTTATTTGGAATACGTCTATTTTAATATAGCAACTGGTAAATTTTCATCTGATAATATTGAAATTTATTTTCCTGTGAAATTTTATTTCAATTTAAACCGGTTAATAACAGTTGAATTTAAAAGTTTTCCGAAACCAAAATATGTCAACAGGAGAAAATTTATTCAGAGCATTCTGAATCAGACTGCGAAATTCGTTTTGCGAAATTTGGACTTCTATTGCTCCGTTTATCTTAATTTTGGCAAAATAGCTGTATTTTCGGTACCGATATCGATTTTGATCGGATGATTGTACCACTAATATCTGTATACCGTTCTGATCGTCTCGTCATGCTGATCTCTATGATATATTCATTCATGAGTTTCGGAGTTCGGAACACGACGGAATCGGTGAACCGATCAGTCGTACCGGTTCCACATTCGAAACTTTTGGTTTATTTTGCCTTTTCAGTTATCCACGTGAACTCAAACGGTCATCTACTATTATTATTCAGCCTTGACCTTTTCTATTCCAACGTTTCATCAATTTTACTGGCTCGTTTATTTTGTACACGTCCATTTTAATGCCCGTTCATTTCTATGCGTTGAAGACTTTTGAGCTGCTCAATTCAAGTTCAAAACATTGCCTGACTTCACTCTTCACTCCTCCTCTTCTCAACCCGTGCAACTCTCCCTCCCCATGAACCAAAACCCGACCACACCTCACAGCAAACCATTAACAGCCTTCCCTCTCCGCGACCCTCTCCTCTCGCACTCTGGCTTACCCACGACCTGCCGCCGGCTCCACCAAGCTCCTCCGCTCCACAGTAAACCGGGCCTGAGCCCACCTCCTTCAGCCCATTGCTGCTCTATCTCTTCGGCCTCTCCCTCCCCTCCGCTTCCTACCATCGCCTCACGTGAGTACTCATCCCGTCTCCACGCTTCAAACCTCTCACAGCCGAGCTCCAACCGCATCTACTCCGTCACCCTCTCGTGCCACTCCCTCGCGAGATCTCAGCCACCCACTCCGTGCTAGCCTTCCGCCCGCTCTCCTACTCCCTTCCCGCATCCGCCTATCTCAATCCCCTCGCCGAACACTACAACCAGCATGCCTTCATCTCAGCGAGAAGCCTCTGGCCACCATCCCTTCGTGCTCAACTTCCTCCTCTTCCTTTTGCCGAGATGCTTCTCCGCTTTTGATTAGGTAACATATATATATACTTCTGTTGTTATATATTGGTTTTATAAAGATAGTTTATATATCTACGTGTGTATTTATATCTAAACATGTTAGCTTATTTATACTTTCGTTAATATTGTTTAAGTGTTCTATATCTTAGTTTGCATGGGTATATGCATAGTCTGGCATTCTCTATTTGCTTAAAGTATATTTAGTATACATAGTATTTAGCTGTCTGTTATATGTAAAACTATTCGTTCTAATGTTTTATTGATCTGTTATTTATAGTGACGTGTAGGTATTGATAGTCATATCTCATATTTCTAAAGTTATAAAATAAATTCTGCATAGTTGTATATTTATATATAGGATATTTTGGGAAGATAATATTGTTGTTTTATTAAAGATTGATTTAAATTGTTATATGGGCGTGAGTGTACATATATATATATATACGTCAGTTTACATGTATCAATCTCTGTAGATGTACAGTTAGCTATGCTGTTTGCATATAGGTATGCCAGTACTTGCTTGTGATGTTGTCTCTGTTATATAAAAAAAATTATTTTAGAAACACCTTTTATATATGTTAGTTTATATAAAGCGGCTACTTTAACATGTTAATATAGTATATTTGTTTATACAGAGATATATGACTGCGTACATATGTATATGATTGTTTTGTGGGAAAGATTTGTTCGTTATTTATGTTATTTTGTATTGTATCTATATGCAAAATTTTATGAGGTTTATAAAGATCTATTCGAATCCGTAAAAAGGTGTAAAGTAATAATTATATATATATATATTATATAACCATTGATTTTAAAGATATAATATATAGGTAAGGGTATGTAGAGATATAAATGGGGTTGCATTGTTGCATAGTAGCCTGTTTACTTTATATTATTATCTGATTAACCTGATAGATTACTAAGTGTAATACATGTATTATAATACTCTGTGCATATGAATTTCTGGTTTATTTTATGTGTTCTGTATATATGAAGTCAGTTTATAATAGGATATATATGCATATATTCATTAGTCATATATAGAGTTGTTTGTAATATATAATATATACATGTTGGTTTATATGTATTAAATAAAACAAGTTTATATAAATTTCATTTTTAACTATTAATTTTAAAAAGGTATAGCAGGCATGCGAGTATTTTGCACTTCAATAAGTATATATATATATATATTTATTTTATATATAAGTAGTTATATATAGTATATATATTTTGATTATACCAATTATCATCATCAATCCAGTTTGAATTGATTTCGTAAATTCCTATTTATCAGCTTCATTAGTCGATTCGAGTCCAATCTTGCCTTGTGTTCCGAAATTCGTGCTTGGATTTGTAACTCATCTTATTCTCGTCTATCTCTAGCCTCGAAAGATGAGCAATCACTCACGATTAACGTTATTTTATTATTTAAATTTGATTTCATTTGAAATAGAAATTGAAATATGCTGCTGTAGTTATTTAAATTGTTATATATGCTATTATCTGTAACTGTTCACCTGTGGGATATGACACCATATCCCGTTGTTCTTATTCTATTGTTATTGATGATATATGCCTGTTGTTTTATTTTATATTATCTGTTATCACTCTACAAGTTCCCTGTTAGTATAGAATTCACTATGGGTTGAAATGATACATACCCGAACGGACTTTAGAATAGGAGAAAATCGTTATGGGTTGAAATGATAAACCCAAGCGATTTTCATTTGAATTGAAATTGGGATTACGGGTCGAAATGATATCTACCCGTATATATTTAAATTTCGGATTGAAATGATAAATATCCGTATCACTTAACCATATGATAAATATATATACAAACACCGTTGGTCCATATATATATATATATAAATATTTTGAAATTGAATTCTATGGTTTTGGAAAGAAATATATGGTTTTAATAAATGTTAAGCCTTAAATTACTTAATTTAAATTAGGATGGATTTAATACATATGATATGTTTAAGTATAAAAAAACATTATATTTCAAAATAGATTTTGGTAATAATTTGAATAAGTTAAGGTTAGAAAGATAATTTGAATTTAGTTGAAATTGTATTCAATAAAGAATTTTATTTAATTAAACCGATTTGAAACTTATTGAAATTGAGATGTAAGATATGATTTATAACTTGAGTTTGATTTATAAGTAATCTAATGAATATTTCTTGTTTAAATAAAGTTTAAGGAAATATTTAGTAAAATGTAATTTAAGGCTAGTTAAATGATATTGAATTTATTAAGTGAATATTCCCTGATTAAATAATAATAAAGTTAAATCAAGAGTTAAATCAAGTGCTATATGAAACTGTTAAATTTAACTTTGAAATGTTGAATATTAAAGCTTTGAAATATATTAAAAATTTAAATGGTATATTTAGAACTGAATTGAATTTATGAATTGAGCTTTGAATAAATTTGAATTTGGAATTTGAGTTAATTTGAATCGATTTGTGAGGCTTGAGGAAATTATAAATACTTTACTTTATAAATTATTTAATGAACATACACTATTTTGGAAAATAGATATATTGAATGAAAATGATATTGTGATTTTGAAGTAAATAAATTTAAAATGACCACGGTGTCATAGTGTATATTCCCACCTTGTAGATAGTTCTGAAGATCCTTAGAGGATGGTTATCCCAAACATCCTTTAAGTTACTTGTATTTCAGTTGATATTTCACTTGAGATGGATTTATTGATATAAGAATGTTAATCCTGACTCGAGTGTTTTGTGTTTTGCTTTACGCTCGGGTCAGACCGAGTAATACAGCATTTGAGACTCACCTTTGGAGTTTGGAACTTCCTTTGGAGATCCATCTATCGCCTCAGCTTTCAGCTCTTCTAGTTGATTTGTTTAGAGAAGTCATCTGTTGTACTGGAGACTTCACTGTATTTGAGATATTCTGTTGTATTTTATTTCTAACTCTGATGTTTATATAGTAGCTTCATGAACTACTATTTTATCTATTCCGCTGCGTATTATTGTATTACTTTGTGTCTGTGATTCTGTGATTGATTTATTTACTGCATATGCTGAGTTTTGCCAAATTTAAATTAACAATCTATTATTTTGAATTATTCAAGTCTGACATGTGTGGATTTATTGTCGATTTGAATGGTCCAAAATACCGGGTCATTACATTAATATTTCATAAACTAATTAGTTTAATTAATTTATAATAATTATAAACTAATTAAATCGTGTGGTAATGTGACTCTTTAGGTGTAAATTCGGTATGCTACTAATATTGAACTATTTGAATATTAACGATCACACATCACTTAGCAGGTGGTATGAAATTGTGGCTAAATTTTTCGCTTACTTGGTTTTGGTAAAATCTAATTTTACTTTACATAGCATTACCTAGTAGTGACGATTATTTACACCAGTTCTCTTCGTCAAAACTATATCACTTTGGACTTATGAATTTGGTAATGGTCAAAATTCCAATATCGTCCATATTCAACTCTATAGTCCAAATACAAAGTTCTTGGTTCATTAATGACAATTATTTGTAACTGAATTACACTAGCAAGAGATTTTGACTCTGAATTGACTTCAATTGACGATGATACTAACCCTATATAACCGAGGAGACGAATCCTCTCTTGAATTCACTTTCAATACTTCCACTCAGTCCAACTATAGTCATTCGATGGACGCCATACTATAATTTGACTATAATTAAAACTGAGCATTCATATTGAAGATCGATAGTATTCTCAAGTCGAGAGAACTGTGTAAATTAGTCATATTGATATTTTCTGTTTGACCTTAGTTATATTAAACAAAAAAAATATATTAAGTGAGTCATTCCATAGTTATCCAATAACTAGTAGTACGTAACCTCTTGGTGCTCGCAGAAGTCATGAGTAATACACTGCCTAATATTTGGAGAGCATTATGTACTCTATTCCCAAAGGATGCATTAATATCAAGTCTCGATGCATCTTGATTAGGAATATTTAAAATAATATGATATTTATTTTGTGATACAATACTCATGATTATAACTACTTGTAATTATTATCACAAACACATTATTTATAGATTTTCTATTAAATATATCTTAATTAAACAATTAATTATTTATAACATATTATAACATATATAGAATAGAAAGAAAAACACTTTATTTCGAACGACAATTGATTACAGAGTTAATTAATTTTGTAACAAATTACAGAATTGCCTTTAGGGCATACCCTACTACAAGATTAATTGCTTTTTGTAATGCTAATAGATAACACTTTGTTCCAATGTGTTATTGTTTATTTTAATTTGTTTTATTTAATTTTGGGATTTTGACTATGTAACGCTTTGACAAGCTCCCCCAACTGATTTCATGCCGCCTCAAATTATTTTCATGCCCGCCTTTTCATCGAAAATTTTCCCTCTTCTCTCTTCCTTTTCATTCCTTCTTTTTGTCTCTCAAACCAAAAATCTCTCTCTTACAAATCTCCAAATCGATCCATATTCTCCTTCATAAGCCTCAGGTCGGCCTTTAGGTAAAGTGGAGAAAGCATCCGCTTTGGGCCTCTTCAAATCTAGGCCACCACTCATTAACAGGAAGCACGGCGGAAAAAACCGATAGACATAGAACTCCAAAATGGCATAGTCGCATTCGTCTCTCTTTTTGGTCTAGTTACAGTGATTAATTTTGTTTCTAAAATATTTTCTGTTTAGGTATTATTTCCTGTATTGATTATTATGGCGCACGAGATCTCAAAACAGGCAACTTGTTTCAATATCAAAAGCTCTTTTTATATACATAAACATATATTATTATGTTGCTTTGTTCAGTATCACTCAAAACTTTGAACTTAATTACTTTATTATGGCTGTTATAGACGAAAGTACTAGTAGAAGAAACCCGTAAGAAAATTTGGCTTGTCGATTCCAATGAGGAATCAATTCTTTTTCTGTTTTTAATTCTAAAGATTTACGTAAATTAAAGTATGATAACTTTACTAGCTAACTGAATTAATTTAAGCAGGGTTTGATTGTGAAATCACGCAAGGAATCACTTTAACACTTTAAAAAACCTTGGGTTCATGAGCATGAAGATGCAAAAACTCTCTTAGAAGCTATACAGGTATATATTTAAGTTAGCAACTCTTCATTGACCCTTATTTTATTTTTCATGTTACTAGTTGCTAGTAAATACCGATGAAATATGATGCGTTATATGTTGTAAAAGGAAAACATATCTCTACCAAAACCATCAATGTATTATATGGTATATTTGCATTTTCTTTTTGAATTTTACGAAGACTTTACATGCTTATAAACTAATGATGGCAGTTTTGACAGTACATTATATACATAGATTCATCGAAGTAGAATTACATTTCTTCTGCTAATCTTTAATGTTTGATTCTTTAGTCCATCAAACCAATAGTATTGATAGGAACATATGGTGTTGGACAAACATTTACAAAAGAAGTCGTTGAAGCTATGGCGACTTTTTTTTTGAAATGGTACTTTATGTACAACATGTCACTGGGACAACATATCACATGTCAATAAACGTTCGAATCACGCTACACAAGTTTCGTACTTGTGACCTCTCGCACCAAAGCCGAATCACTTAACCACTTGGACAATGGTGCTTGTCGCTATGACGACTTTCAGTGAGGTACTTTTGGCATATTAAGAAATTTCACCAGTTGAAAACTATTCTCAAATCCTGCAGAATATCTTTTGTAAACAATTAAGAAATAAAAATCTGAAAAGGAAAAATGTTGATATCCTAACCTATATATTGAGTTTGGTATGTTTCATGTAACAATGCACATTACCATCTTCAATTAAAGATGTGTACAAATTACAGTATGCTAATCTAATTTAGATTTATATATTTACTTTGTTAATATTTTAACCACTAGAGTTTTTTTAGCAAAGTGCAAGTCTCATAAAAAGCATGAATTCAATGCCTGAAGCTGCAAAGTTGTAATTTGCAGCACTTTCGAAAGTACTTGCTAAAACTGCAGTGAAAATATGATGTAACCACACCGAACACAGTAGAAACATAAACAACTTTTTAGCCAACAGCGATAAGCTTTTATTTAGTTTATAGACTAGTTTTCTTTCGCTTATTATAGTATATCTAGTATTGGTATTGAGACCACTATAACTTATTATTAAATAAAAGAGAAATTCAATATTCTCATGCTCCACACAAAATTTACAGCTAGAACGAAACAAAACATTTAAATTGGACTACTATGATTCATCGTTTTCTTGTGGTCGCATAACTACTACATGAACGAATATATATATGTATATATATATATAAACTTGCATAATTTGGGGTCTAACTATATGAGTTGAGAAAGCTGATAAGAGTAGAAGAAGATATGAAATTTGTATATCAATTGATTACATATTGTTAATTTACTTGCATTGCATGCTTTTGCCATGACTATATGAATATTGCTACATGTTATTCAACTATCATAGAAAATATAAAATTTGTATGTGTGTGTGTGTGTGTGTTAACTTGCATAATTTGGGGTCCAACTAAATGAGTTAAGAAAGTCGATAAGAGTATAAGAAGACATGAAATTTGTATATCAATTGATTACATATTGTTAATTTACTTGCATTGCATGCTTTTGCCATGACTATATGAATATTGCTACATGTTATTCAGCTATCATAGAAAATATGAACTACACTAACTTGGTATACACTTATGGCTTAGTACTTATGACACTGTATTGGAAGTTGCCATTGCTTATGACTATGTTGCTAGAACCATGTGTGGATCCGACGCTCGTGTCAATTTTCCTGCTAACTCATGTTCTTTAGAGTCCAACACTATAACTTTAAGAGAATCAGGATTCGGTTGATCAGAAACCAAGCATTGAGCATGATTAGGTGAATGAAGTGTTTCATGATAATTCAGTTGATCATAAATCCAGATGAAGTTACTCAACAGTTGTAACTTGTAGTGTTTTTATGCATGGAAATGTTAATTTATCTCAGATCGCACTTTTTCACCGATGTCTTTTTGTTAAAGGAGTAATGAAAAAAATGCAACATCCTATTCTTTTCAACTTAAGAAATTTGATTCCCTACTGTTTGAAACAATAAAAAAAATAAAAAATAAAGTCATTATACCAGATTACTTTAATTTTATTGCTATTACTGAGACAAAAGTAAATGCAGCCAACAATAAATAATAAATAAACTTATCCATTAATGCATGGGAATCAGATGCAAATATTTCTGATGCAGGAGACTTGCAAGATGAAGTTGAGTGCTTGGAAACTGATGTGAATTAGCATACACGAAGGTAGGATGAACTTAAGCCACAGATTGAACAGACTTGCAATCTTTTGTTTCCTGGAAAGACAGAACAAGTTCAGAGACATGCATAATAGCATGTGCATTATCATGAGCATCAAGTACTCATATTGAGGAGGTGACAGAAGATGTAGAAACTGGTTGGGTATGTATTTTGCGAAGTAGATCATAGAATTACGCATATAATGAGTGTGCATGGGCATATGGTGGGTATTACATAACTCTTTCATAGAACATTGAATTAAGCATATGGTGAGTATTACATAAATCTTTTATAGATTTCCATTCTAATTATTCTCTTTACTTTGGTATATAGGTACAAAAAACATTGATTTGCTATAGGGAAGATTAATAGCTAAAGTTGCTAATAAAAGGTACGTTTTTATGCATTTAAATGTGTATGCTATCATGTAGTATATTTTATTATATATGATATGAATCCGATCTTGTTTTGGTCATCTAAACATATATTGAGTTGGGGTGTGAGGAAAAACACTAACCGTGAAAAGGAGGTGCTGTCAGAATTTTATGAAATCTGATAAGTTTATAAAAATCAATTAATTTTTATAAAATTGAACTATGTTAAGAAGGTTTTATAAAAATTAAACACATTTATAAATATTAACTAAGTTTAAATTTTTTTTAACTATGTTAATAAAGTATTGTAAAGAAATAACTAAGTTTATAAAAATAATTAAGTTATATAAAAATTTAATTAAGTTAACCAAGTTTATAAAAATTAATTAAGTTAACCGGGTTTTACAAAATATAAATAATTTATAAAAAATCAAGTTATATAAGAATTTAACTAAATTAACCAAGTTTTAAAAAAATTAAATATTTTTCTACATATTAAATAAAAATTTATTAAAATTAAATAAAATCATGAAAATTAACTAAGTTTAATAAAAAAATGTAACCAAGTTCATATAATAACAACAACTACAAAATTAACTATAAGGTTTATAAAAAGTTACCTAAGTTTATAGTAATAATAATAAAATAAGAAATTACAAAATATTAACCAAGTTATCTATGTTTTATTAAAAATAACTAAGTTTATATAATAACAATAACAACAATCATAAATTTACTAAGTTTATATAAATTAACTAAGTTTATAACAACGATGATGATGATAGTAAAACCAACAAAAACAATTATAATAGTAATAATAAAAATAAACAAACCAAGTTTATGAATATTAATCAAGTTTCATAACAATTAACTATGTTTATAATAATAATAATAATAATAATAATAACAAGAAGAAGAAGAACAACGACAACAATAATAATAAATTAACTAAGTTTATGAAAAGTAACTAAGTTTATAATAATAACAATAACAATAATGAACTATAAAATATTAATCAAGTTAACTAAGTTTTATAAAAAATAACCAAGTTTAAATAATAATAATAATAATTATTATTATTATATAACAATAGTAGTAATAATAAACTAACCGAGTTTATATAATTAATTAAGTTTTCCATGTTTAAGAGTAGGTATGGCAACAATAATAAATTAACCATGTTTATAAAAATTAATTAGGTATTTTATTGCTAGAAACATTTTTTTATCGACAAGATATGAAAGGAACACATCAGAATGGACAAACCACCAAGAACAATTATGGACTAACACAAAAGAATTAATGAAATCAGTTAGTTCAAACTTCTCCTCAAACTCATCTCTAGCACTTCTCGAAGCTTTAGAAACCGGACTGGAACAACCTAAACAAACCCCACAATAATCTTGCACAATCAACTTCCACTGGTATAACGATGTCTCCACTGCCTACTTCCTACTTCCTACTTCAGCTACTGCCATAACTGCCAAAAGATCTCAAATTAAACACTTCACATTACCTATGTTATTCTCCAGATTCTACACTATCTGCTACTACTGGACAAGATTTACTAAGTTCATATAATATTAATAATATCAAAATTAACTACGTTAATAACAATAATAAAAAATTAACTATAAGTTTTACAAAAATTAATTAAGTTTATAATAATAATAATAAATTATAAAACATTAACCGAACCGAGTGTTATGAAAATCAACTAAATTTATATAATAATAATAAATTAACTAGGCCTGGTGTTCATTAGATATCAAATTTTATTTATTTTACTAGTATTTGTTTGGGTCGAATGATAAACAATGAACAAGATTTACCAAGTTCATATAATAATAATAATAATCAAAATTAATTATGTTTATAACGATAACAACAACAACAACAATAATAATAAATTAACTATAAGTTTTACAAAAATTAACTAAGTTTATAATAATAATAATAAATTATAAAATATTAATCAAGTTAAACAAGTATTTTGAAAATTAACTAAATTTATATAATAATAATCAAAATAAATTAACTAAGATTATAGTAATTAACTTCGTCAATTTTTTTGTGTAAAAATTAAATAAGTTTATAAAAATTAACTAATTTTATAATAATAATACCAATATTAATAAATTATAAAATTAACCAAGTTTCATAAAAAATAACTATGTTTAGAATAATATTAATAACAACAATAACAATAATAATGATAAATTATTCAATCAATTAAGTACGTTTTAAAAAATTTAACTAAATTGTATAATAATAATAATAAATTAACTAAGTTTATAAAAATTAACTTCATTAATTAAGTTAATAAGAATTAAAAAAACTTATAAAATTAACTAAGTTTAAGAAAATTAACTGAGTTTATAATGATAACAACAACAATAATAAATTATATAGTATTCAATATCTTTACATCTAATTCATGTTATAAATTTCTTAATTTTATAAAACATAACTAAGTTTACAAAGGAAGATCGGCGAATTTTATAAAAATAACTAAGTTTTATAAAATAACCAAGTTTATACATACATATATATATATATAATAATAATTAACTAAGTTTATAACAATTGATTAACTTTATATAATAATAATAATGTAGATACTTTTGTTCTCATGGTCTACCATTGTCAACTCTTTTACTCTATGTTATATTTTATATATGGGCCTGGATGAAGTAGTGTATGGACACATATCCAATTCTCACTCTGTACTACAACTTATTTAATTATCCTTCTTATTTGATTATCTACATAATAAACAAATTTCTTAACATATGACATAAGATGATTTTGTTTGGTTCGCTTTGAACGTCAGTTGGATAAATGCATTTTCATTCTGTACAGCTACTAAGTAGTTGACCTTTGGGGTAATAAAAATGAACTAGAACTGTATCTTCTATTTATGAATACAATTATAAAACACCTAAATTCTATTAGTGATTTCTTTTTCCAAAGAAAATGCTGGATTTTCTTTAAGTTTGTACCAGTATTCCTTAAAGCATTAATTCAACACGCCTGTGCCAACCCCATTTGTATTCTTGAGAAGGTTCCTTAAATCAGTTGAAAACGATGCTAAGGTTTGCAGTTATTATTGACATTTACTACAACTACAATATATACATTATTTGACATTGAAATTAAAGTATTATTACTCACGGTATCAGCTGAAGCATTTCTTGTTGAGTATCAAATACCCAAGTTTCAATCTTCATTGCTGACTGCTGCTACAATATAGACTGCTCAATGTTGTCTCAAATGATTCAAATTTTGGACAAAGACTTGTGAACAAATACACTATATCTACACTGCAGAAATTGTGTCTGTCGTTTCTCACCTTCATGCAAATGGGATAATGCATAAGGACCTAAAACCTGAGAATGTTCTTTTGGATGTTGATGGTCATGTAAAATCTACAACTAATTTTTGCTAAATTTGAGAAATTTTATTTACTTTTTCTGTATTTTGAAAAGCTGTTCTATGCTTTAGAGGAATGTTTTACCTTGTGTGCTAAATTACTATGCGAAGGGTGCTGTAATTGTTAACTAATATTCATAATGTTACTACAAATTAGGTGATGTTAACTGATTTTGGTCTAGCCAAAGAGTTTGATGAAAACACGAGATCAAACTCAATGTGCAGGACAATCAAGTATATGGCACTAGAAATTATTCATGGAAAGGGACACGATAAGGCTGCTGATTGGTTTATACAATTATTCTTGGAATAAAGAGTAAGTCTTTACAGTTTCATTTTTGTTTTTGGTTAGTTTACACGATGATGAATGTTGGAAAGTTCTCAACCCAGATAAATTCCTACAAACTTAATTTCACAAACCCTGATACCTGTTGGGAAAATTCACCGTCATATTTTATAGCTTTTTGACACACACGCACATATATCATCTTAACATATTTTTATCTTATGCTTTAATATTGGAGTCTACTAGATACACTTTGAAGTGCACCTAGCCATCTTTATCCAATAATTATGTTTTATTTACGCCAATTGAGTGGGATGGAGATTGTTGAAGGTGAATGGATTGGAGTTCAATGTTTGCGATCAGCAGGGGTTTGTGGTGGCAAGGAAGAGTTGCTGGTGTTATTAGAATTGATGGTGAAGTGTTGTTGAGGAGTATGGTTTCGAGATGATTAGGTAGAGGTTGGTGTGTATGGTTTTGAGTAAATGGTGTGTGGTTTTGTTTGTGAAGTGGATGGTGGTGACAGAAGATTGACAGTGGGCAGTTAAATGTAGTAAATCGAGTACCGAACTGTTTCAACAGTTCTATACCAAGTAGATAACCACCAAACTGAAGATGGATCGATAGTCAGCACTAAATCAAATTATGATTTCTTCTCTCTTTGAACCATGGATTTAGAAAGTACTATTGATTCGATCGGTACCAAACGGAATCTATTGATTATATCGTTACACATAGATTTCTAAATCTTTGAAACAATAATTCCTACACCTTTTGTGGATCTAAAACCACTTATGAGCTAGCTATTTTCTAAGGAAAACTTAGTAGATTTGAGCCGAACGTGCTTATGAAACTCTCATATATGCACAATAACGATGACAGAAGTTCCGCTAATAAAACAACTGAACTGGACTTTTCTGACTACTATTGATCGAACCAATTTTCTACATCTACAATATAGTTTTTCTTTCAACATATAAATCTGGTTGTATTGTGTATTTCAGCATTATACTTGAGATCTTTAAACAAAAAAGCAATAAACGATAATGAACATAAGCATATATTAGGATGAACTAAAATGGTTGTGTGTTGTATTTGTTGCATCCTTTTTACATCTTCTGCATGTGCTAATCATGTCCGTGAAAATTCATTTAAACCCATTCAAACAGAAATACAACACTGAAAAACATTGTAGATCTCATTTCTAGTCTGCAGCTCTTTCTATACCTCTGCAAAAGCTACAAGTACTTGCCAATTTTCAATTTTTGAGCGCATAGATTCCAATTTTTGTGCCACTGGACAATGATTTCTCAATATAATAAGAAAACTGAGGGATATCTTAAACGTGTGATTTTCAGACTACGGCTATTTGAGCACATCTTTTCTCAGTTCACTTATCCAACGTTAAGCCAAGTAGCACATTTTCCTTTATAACACTCCAAAAGTGTGTCACAAGAACCACCAATAACTTGTAATTTTCATCACAGTTATATATAATTATTTTCAAATTGTTCTGAATTTTCAGAAAGTACTACCAATGACCGAAGACATGCATGAAGAAAGGCTTTGAGCAGTTCAAGTTCTTAGTGTAGCATTTGGTACTTGTAGATGTTAACTTTGAACTATGTTGTCTTTTGTTATCATGAATATGTATTGAATTTGGTAACTCATGTATTGAACTTATTTTTTGTTAGTTGATACTTTATTTTGTTATCATGAATATGCATTACATTTGCTGATTATTATATTTTTTTTCGTTCATACATTGTTCAAATTGTTATCTATTTAAAGAAGATTCATTTTGATTGTTATTATTAAAATATAATAGTGGGGTGCATCAAATATATAGTAAAATAAATCATAGCTCCTAAAAAGCGTTATGACTATATGACATAAGTGCTATAAAAAGATAATGCAATGTATGAGGTTACTGTCAAAGGATAGCAGCAAATAGGCGTTATTGTATCTAAACATTTTATAGCGGTATATATATGATGTAAATGGATGTAGAATATACTATAAACATGTTGATATATAACGCAAAATAGGCGCTATAGAATAACTATTTTATAGCGGTTATACTTTGATATAAAGATTCTGTTATTTTCATTAAGATTGAGATGTTTTATAGCGGTAATAGTGAGCTACCGTCTTTATGTAACATAGCGGCAAATTTATGCTATGAAATCATGCTCTTTTATAGCGTTTTTTTGTGTTATAAATGTGCAATTCTTTTTTATACCATGTTGATATACAGCGTTTATCAAACCACTATAGTTGCATTTAATAGCAGCTATATGCCGCTATAAAAGACTGTTTTTCTTGTAGTCTCCCTAACTATACCAATCTCCCACTTACACTTGGGGGTAATTATTGAATCTCAATCCCTTCCCTTCAATCAGTTTCTCGAGAGCCGATGGAGCTAGAACCTTAGTAAATGGATCTGTTATGTTGTCCTTTGGTATCTACCCTTTATATCTGACCTCTTTCTTCTCAATGAATACCCTAATGAGGTTGAACTTTCAAAGATTATGTTGTGACTTCTTATGTACTCTAGGTTCCTTTGCAATTTTCATCGCCGCATTGTCATCACAGAACAATGCCATAGGATTCCCGGTATTGGGAATCACTCCGAGCTCACTCAAAAACTTGCACATCTAAACTGCCTCTTTAGCTGCTTCATTAAGGGAGATGTACTCATCCTCCACCGTCGAATAAGCTACTATTTCTTATTTGGAACTTTATCAACTAATAGCTCCGCCATTAAGTGTAAAGACATAGACAAACATCGACTTACTATCATCAATATCATTCTAAAGCTCAAATCCATATGCCCCTTTATAAGTTGGTCTCTATTCCCATAAACGAAGAATAAATCCCAAGTATTTCTTAAATACTTCACTATACATTTTATGGCCATCCAATGCTTTTCTCTAGGATTGGATTGATATCAACTCACGCATCCTAATACGTATGCCACACGCGTTCTAGTACATAGCATAACATACATTATGGATCTTATGGCTGAAGCATATGGAATCCTCTTCATACGCTCTTTCTCCTCATTGGTAGAGGAGCGTACTTCTTAGAAAGGATGACTCCGAACTTCATTCGAATGTTTTCATGCTTCGAATTCCCCATACCGAACCACTTCGGTATAGTATCTATGTACAGGGATTAGGACAATCCTAACAGCCACTTAGATCTATCTCTATAGATCTTTATACCTACTATATAGGCTGCTTCTTCCAAATCCATCATGAAGAAGTTCTTGGAAACCCAAGCTTTCACTGGTTGCAACAACGAAATGTCATTGCCAATCAACAGAAGATCGGCGGCATATAGCACTAAGAATACAATAGCATTGCCCTCTTCCTTTCTGTATACGCGTGCTTCCTCTGTGTTCTGATAAAAATCAAACTGTTTATTACCTTATTAAAACACTTGCTGCAACTTCTTAAAGCTTGTTTAAATCCATAAATGGACTTCAACAACTTGCAAGCCTTGCCCTCACTCTCACCGACCACAAAATCCTCGGGTTTGCGACATATTAATGGCCTCTTCTAAGTCTCTATTTAGAAATGCCATTTTATATCCATTTGCCATATTTCATAATCATAGAATGCAGCAATGGATGGCATAACACAAATGGACTTAAGCATGGCTATAGATGGAAAAGTCTCGTCATAATCAACACCTTGAAATTAACGAAATCTTTTTGCTACTAGCCTAGCCTTATAAGTCTCTACCTTCTCTATTTATATTTATCTTTTTCTTAAAAATCCATTTGCAGCTGATGGGTTTTATCCCTATGGGTATGTCCAATAAAGTCCATACATTGTTTTCATACATGGAATCCATCTCGGATTTCATTGCTCCAAGCCTAAATGCAGTCTTTACTCTATAGTTCTTGTTTGAAAGAGGAGTGTCACCATCTAAGGCACAGTCCTTCTTCTCGCCATTCATGAGAAAATCGTAGTATCACTCTGGTGCATAAGATTCCTAATAGACCTTCTAATAGGCTGCGTGTTTTCATATACGAGTGAACTTGGTTCTCCCACTTGTACGGTCTCAGTGTTAACTTCTTAGATCTCATCTAAGTCTACGGCTTTGCTAATAATTCCTTTGATAGAAATTCCTGTTCTAAAACGACATCATGTCTAGAAATAATAGCCTTTTATTCCTGGGTATTTGTAATGACCCTAATTTTTAGTAACATTATTAGGATATTTAATTAGCTAAATTAAATAAAATAATGTGATGATTAGAGGATTGAGATTTGTAATTAATAAAGGGTAGCCATGCCATGATAACAAATGAACTAAAATAAAATGATTAAGTATAACAGATGAGGGAAAAATAGAAAAATGAGCATTCTAATACCCTAAACCCTTAGGCTTATATCCTCACATTCAAATCATTTGCAAAAATTGAACAAAGAGGTCAACCACCAGTACAAGCAACTAGAGGAAGATAAAAGAATCAAGGGGAAGCTTAATCAACTTAAATCCATTCAAATCTCAAAAGCTAAGGTGAATAATGACTACATCCCATTTTCTAATTGTCTACGGTTTCAAGGATAATCCGAAGTATTTTGCATGGTTATGCTTTGTTTTTAAATGATTAAATGTTTATATATGCTTGCTGATGATTTATGCTTGTTCATATATATTTTATGATATGTATTGATATGAAAACCCTATTAAATGACATCCAAATGCCTTGCGGTTTTATATATATATATCAAAAATGATATTTTAGAGATGGGTTTCAATTGTCATAATTTTCTGAACTAATGTGGATTTTATATTAATTTCTTAGTGTAGAAAATGATTATTTGGGTTTTAAATTATTTACTTCTAAGTAATTAATATTTTGGATCTGGAATTAATGTATGTTAGAAAACATATTTAAAATGACTTTTTGGAATTTTTGTAGAATTTTCCTAAGTGTTTTGATGAATATATAAAATTATTTAAGGTACGGGGCTTAAATGTTTTATATATTTATAGAAGGAGAAGAGGTATTTTGTAAATCAATTAAATTGTTTATTTCTGAAATATTGGTAGCAATTTTAGAAAAGAAAATTAGCAACCAATAATATTTTGACAAACAAGGCAGGTTAGTTGAAAAGAAAATTCTTTTTAAAGTAAAAATTAGTTTTTACATGCTTTTAGTATGTTTCGCCACTTTCAGCATAGAGGTTCCGACCAACTAATACCGCCTCCATGCCATCGAAACCAATGCACATAGTATCAATAACTTGGTATAGAGTGAATTGGACTAAGGCAAAAGGCACTAGATCGAGACCAAAGGTTCCGAAGGGGTCGAGGAGTGTCTTGCATTTAAATGAAAACACACCTGCTTTGCTTTTGAAGGGTATGCTTTCGACTTTGTTGGCTTTCGGCTGAGTCAAATGTTTTAAAGGAAAGGTTTCGAATGGGTTGCGCCTTTTGTTTTAAGTAAATGTTTTCGAATGGGGTCGAAACCCCTAGCTGCCGCTTTTCTATCTTTCGACGCCAATGATTTCGTAAGGTATACTTTGCTTTTAAAACTTAGCCGCTTCTCCAATGCTTTTGGAAGGTTGGTTTCGACACCATCACTTCTTTGCTTAGGAAACGCTTGCGAAAGAGTGCTTTCGACTTAAATGTTTTATGACCATTTTGCTCCATTGAAGGTAGAACACAAATGGTTTCGAAGGAGTTAATTTTTAGTGGTTTCGAAAGGTGTTTCCACATGTTTTACATGGACCCAAAGGCTTTCGAATGGATTAATGTTTACGCTTTTGAAAGGTTTTAAAGAATGGTTTCGAAGGGGTGGTTCCTCAATGGTTTCGAAAGGTTTGAAAGGAAAGGTTTTCCAATGTTTTCAAAAGGCAAAGTTTAAATGTTTAAAGGTAGGATGTCTAAGGTTTTAAAGGTTTCGAAGGAAAGGTTTTTCAAGTGTTTTCAAAAGGAAGGTTGAATGGTTTCGAAAGGAATGCTTTGGCCTTTCAACCTAGGTGAAAGAAGGGTTTTACTTGGTTTTGAAAGGGGTACTTTCAATAAATTCGCAAGAGGTACTTTCAAAGGTTTAAATATTTTCATCAACAAAGATTTGAGTAAAGTATAATTAACATGGCAAGGTGATTTTGAGTAAATCATAGAGTATATATATTTTCCTTATTTAAGTTTGATTTAAAGGTTTTTAATTAATTTGAGATGAAAAGTTTTTCAAGGAAAATTTAAGAGAAGATTACCCTAAGTAAAATGACTCAGATATTAGAATACCAAATGAGACTGGTATAGGGTCGCACCCTATACATTAGATATTAGCCCCAACTAATATAGCCCAAAATTCCAGTGTGTAGGGCATTGTCACAAGTAAGACTAAAATTGTGATTACACACAGAAGGGAATATATATTTGTATATAGATAGGTTATTGGTGAGCCGCAAAACCATTAGGATCAGGTGACCCTGGGAGATGTTAAGTTAGGGACAAACCATCCAAAAGAGGAGTATCTAGCAGATAGTTAAGGACAAATCATCCAGAAGAGGAGGGTCTAACAGGTGTTAGATTATTTTGATTATATTGTTCGGTAAGCCCGAGTCAGCCAAAGGTTAGTAGTTAGCCAAACAAAACTATAGTGTTCGAACCGATAGTTCATTTGTTACCTGATATGTTTGTTTATATAATAATGCTTTACAGTTTTTAACCAGTTTTGGTTGTAGAAAAAGATTTGCAAAAGATATGTTTTAAAAGGATGTTAGTGAGGGGAAACCCATTCTGCTAAGTGGCGTGGTCTCACTTAATGTCAAATAACCGAGATGTATAGTATTATTCACATCGAGCTTTCTGTTTGACTCGAAGTTTATATTTTTCCCCTTAAACTCTCGGGTGATCAAAATTGATTTGAGTAGGTGAGGGTTGATATTTACAGGTTTTTAGTAGGATGATGAATAAAGCTACCAAAGACGAGCTGAAGGCTGACAAATAGCTATTAGGGGTTGCTTTTACTTGTTTATTCCGCTGTGTTTTATTAAGTCAGTTATGACTATATAGTACTCTGGTCAACCAATGGAGCATTATCATATGTCGCTCTTGGCGTATTTATGTAATAATTATTTTTTTTCTGAACCTGAGAAATGACTATGATAATGAGATTATGTAATTTGATTGTAAAACATGTGTTTTGAAATGTAATCAGTAAAATGTTGTTTTGGAAATCCGTGATTTTGTTTCATATTCAAGTGCTTCTGATATTATGGATACCATTAACATAGCCGTATTTAGTCGTCGGAAGTTAATACTATGGATGACTGCAGCATCGGTAGTGCTTGGCTTTGGGCCTCTAAATAGGGAATGTTACAACTTGGTACCAGAGCATAAGTTTATGAAAAACTTTAACTAAAATGATTTTTGAAAGCATAATCCTAAGGAATTAGAGTAAGATCGGGGCATGGGATAACGCTATAGTAGCATACTTGTATTTGCTATATATAAATATATGCTATATCTCTGTTCTCCTATCTCTCTTAGGCTATTCTTCTGTATCTCACGAGGCTTGAATACATATATGGAGAAGTGGAAGAGTGAATCTTGGAGGAAGCACCACCATAAATGGAATTATCATACCGAATACTAGAGGAACCAAGGTCAGGCACAAGCGGGGAATGTTGGTGCTGGAGCCCCACAAGTGGATATAGGAGCTATGTATCAGTTTTTCTTGAACATGATGCAAGCTGGAATTGCTGTTGGAGTGGTTGGAGGAAATGCTGGAGCAGGAGTTCAGGAAGCTTCGGTGGTCAACCATAATGCTAACTTGAGTAGAGACTATGCTAGGCTAGGAGGGAAGCCATTCATTGGAACTGAAGATGTTATAGAAGTAGAGAACTGGTTGCAGCACTGTGAAAGGATATTTGCTGATTTAGGGCTCAATGATGAGCATAAGAGGAGGCTTGCTTCGAGACAACTTCAAGGAGCAGCTTTATTTTGGTGGAATAGTGTGACAGTTGGTGTGGACGAGGAAACGATGGCATGAGCAGAGTTTAAGAGGAGATTCCAAGAGAGGTCCATGTCTGTAATGGAGCAGTCTGCTTTACTTAGAAAGTTTGCTGAGTTGGAGTAGGGGAGATGTTTGTTTTGGAGTATGCTAGAACGTTCGAGGAGTTTTCAAGGTATGGGTATGCTAATGTGGATACCGCGTTGAAGAGGATTGAGAAGTTCATAAGGGCGTTGAAGCCTAAGTTGGCAAGGGAAACATTGCTTCATATTAGAGATTCTTGTGATGTTATGGTGGAGATGGCTTTAATACAGAAGGATATGCTTGCTTCTCTGGAGAAGAATAAGGCAAAGGAGGTCAAGGTAGGGCAGAGTCAAAAAAGGAAGTTCTTTCGTAAGAAGGGTTCTCAGAGAGGTGAAGCGACAAAGAAGGAAAAGTCTGAGGTTGTTTGTTATAAGTGTCGTACTGGAAAGGCAAAGGAAGTGATCGGGAAGAAGAACATTAGATGCTTCAACTGCGATCAGATTGGTCATTATAAGAACCAGTGCAGAGAGCCCGCTAAAGATGGAAGGGGCAAGGTGTATGCATTGGAGCCTGCTACTTCGAAGCCAACAACGCAGGAGAAAGGAAAGGCGGTGTTGGGAGGAACGCTTCAGATCCATGGTATGTCTATTAGCGGTTTTTTTATACCAATGCATCGCATTCTTTTATATGTCGATGTTTGGTAGATAAGCTTAACCTAGAACCCTCATATTTAGTTACTTCCTTAAGGGTTGCAAATCCGATAGGAGGGTATGCGACAATTGGGATGAAGTGTGACCACTTAGAATTTGATTTTTAGGTCATACCTTTCTTTGCAGTTTACATGTGTTTGACTTCGCAGGGTTCAGAATTATTTTGGGTATGGACTGGTTAAGTAAGTATGATGCTAGGATATTTTGCCATGATAGAAAAATATCGCTTAGGCATCTTGACTGTAGTGATCAGATAGTTTATACTGTAGAAATCCCTAGTTGTGAGGTGAATGCTTTGTTGGGTGTTGTGGAGTTAGAAGATGAGTTGAACAGAGTTTTCGTGGTTAGAGAATTCACAGATGTTTTTGAGGCTGTAGTAGGATGCCACTGAAACGATCCATTGACTTTCAGATAGATTTGGTGCCTGGAGCAGAACTGATGAGTAGACCGCCAAGCACGATGACACCTATAAAGATGAGGGAGCTGAAGGTGCGGTTGGTGGATCTGAAAGGCAAGAATTTTATTAGACCTAATAGTCCACCTATGGGAGCTGCCACAATGTTTGCTAAGAAGCTGGACGGATCATTGAGGTTATCTATCGATTATCATAAGTTCAATGAGAAGACAATAAAGAATCGATATATGTTGCCTAGAATTGATGATTTGTTCGATCAGTTGAGTGGAGTCAAGGTATTTTCTTAGTTGGATTTGGCAACAGGTTTTCATCAGCTTAGAGTAGCAGAGGATAACATTCCTTTGACGGCGTTTGAAACAAGATATGGATCATATGAATGGTTAGTGATTCCATTCAGACTAACTAATGCACCGGCATTCTTTGTGGATTTGATGACCCGAATTTTCCAAGAGCACTTGGATAGGTTCGTGTTGGTTTTCATAGATGATATTTTGGTATACTCTAAGGATTAAATGGAGCATGAAGTTCACCTTAGAATTGTGCTTGAGACGCTGAGGCAGCATCGGCCGAAGGAGAAATTTTCGAATTGTCATTTTTGGAAAAAGGAAGTGAAGTTTCTTGGTCACGTGGTTTCGGAGAAGAGGTTGTCAGTCGATCCAGATAAAATCGAAGCTGTTAATAATTGGAAGAGACCCGAGACAGTGACTGACATAAAGAGTTTTCTCGGATTAGCTGGATATTATAGGAATTTCATTAAGGATTTTTCACGGATAGCAGCACCGATGACCAAGCTAATGAAAAAATATGTGAAGTTTGTATGGATCGATAAGTGTGAGGAAGCATTCCAGAGCTTGAAACACTTATTAACCCATGCACCCGTATTAGTTGTTCCGAAAGGGAATAAGGACTCGGCAGTTTATACGGATGCGTGTAGAATTGGATTAGGAGCTTTGTTGATGTAGAGAGGTAAAGTGATTGCATATGCTTCTCGATAGCTTAGACTGCATGAGGTTAGATATCCAACACATGATTTGGAGTTAGCTGCAGTGATTATTGATTTGAAGGTGTGGAGACATTACCTTTTGGGAGAGAGTTTGAGCTTTGTACGGATCACAAGTCACTGAACATTAGACAACAGAGATGGTTAGAGTTTATAGTTGCTTATGATTTTGGAATTGAGTACACACCAGGGAAAGGTAATAAGGTTGCAGATGCGCTTAGTAGGAAGCATCAGAATGCAGTGTTGGCAATGATAGCGGAGTGGAAAGATTTGGAAGCGTTGTCGAATTATAGAGTTCAGTGGAGACCTGAGGCCGGATCTAGTGAAGGAACTGCTGTGTTGTCTTGTTTAGAGGTTTGACCAATAATGATTGAAAGGATTGCTTCTAAACAGGAGGAGGATCCGATGTTGGCTGAACGGATCAAGGAGTTGAAGGATGGAACAGAAAGTGATGACTTGAAGGATTTTAGTCTTGACCAGAATAGGTGGTTGAGAAAGAAAGGTAGGTTGTGTGTTCCGAATATAAGACACATAAGGAAGGAAGTTTTGGAGGAATGCCATCGTTCGAAGTTCACTATTCATCCAGGAGGAACTAGGATGTATTAAGACATGAAGTGGAGTTTCTTCTGGGAATGTATGAAGAGGGATGTTGGTTTATGGGTGAAACAATGTCTGAACAGTCAACAGATAAAAGCCGAACATCAGAAGTCAAGTTGTTTGCTACAACCATTGGATATTCCAACCTGGAAGTGGGATTCTATTTCTATGGATTTTATAGATGGGTTTCCAAGATCTAGTAGAGGAAATGAAAGTATATGGGTCATAGTGGATAGATTGACCAAGAGTGCCCATTTCATTCCAGTTAAGTAAACTAGGATGACAACTGTTTTGGCTAGGTTATTTATGAAGAATATAGTTAGACTTCATGGAATTTCTAGTAGTATCGTAAGTGATAGAGATTCTTGTTCACTAGTGAGTTTTGGAAGGGTCTACAGAAGATTTTAGGAACCAAGCTCAAGATGAGTACCACTTACCATCGACAAACCGATGGGCAAATGAAAAGAGTTAACAAACTCTTGGAAGATTTGTTACGAGCTTGTATGTTAAATTTTGGAGGATCATGGGAAGACCATCTACACTTAGTCGAGTTTTCGTATAACAATAGTTATCAGACTAGTATAGGGATGGCACCGTTTGAAGCTTTGTATGGAAAGCCATGCAAATCACCAGTTTGTTGGTTAGAGATCGGGCATAGGTTAGTCCTTGGTCCAGATTTAGTTAGAGAAGCTGCAGAGAAGATTGAGTTGATTCGAGCTAGGATGAAGGAAGCTCAGTCTAGGCATAAGAGTTATGCAGATGGAAGATGGAAAGACTTAGAGTTCTCTGTTAGAGATCATGTGTTTATTAAGATATCAACGATGAAGGGTGTGATTAGATTCAGAAAATCAAGGAAGTTGGCACCGAGATTCGTAGGACCATTTCCTATTGTAGAGAGGATCGGGAAATTCGCATATAGTGTAGAGTTACCAAATAGTTTGGCAGGAGTCCATGACGCTTTCCATGTTTCTCATCTAAGGAAGTGTGTTCGAGATCCGGGGACTACTATAACAACGACCGTGTTAGAGGACTTAGTAGTAGAACCAGACTTGACTATAGTTAGAAAGCCGATTCGTATAGTTGCGGGAGATGAAAAGAGGCTAAGGAGTAAGACAATCAGATTAGTGAAAATCCAGTGGAGCGACGATGAGAGAGACTGTACATGGGAGACTGAGATCATGATTAGAGACGCTTATCCTGATTTGTTTAATGGTATGTTTTACCCTTTTAATTGATTTTTATGTGCCTTATCGTAATTTCGAGGACGAAATTCTTTAAGGAGGGGAATTTGTAATAACCCTAATTTTTAGTAACATTATTAGGATATTTAATTAGCTAAATTAAATAAAATAATGTGATGATTAGGGGATTGAGATTTGTAATTAATAAGGGGTAGCCGTGCCATGATAAATAATGAACTAAAATAAAATGGTTAAGTATAATAGGTGAGGGTGAAATAGGAAAATGAGCATTCTAATACCCTAAACCTTTAGCCATGTATCTTCACATTCAAATCATTTGCAAAAATTAAATAAAGAGGCTAACCACCATTAGAAGCAACTAGAGGAAGATAAAAGAATCAAGGGGAAGCTTAATCAACTTAAATCCATTCAAATCTTAAACTCCTTAATCTTTAAAGCTAATGCGAATAATGGATACATCTCATTTTCTATTTATCTTTGGTTTTAAGGATAATCCAAAGTATTTTGCATGATTATGCCATGTTTCTGAATGACTAAATGTTTATATATGCTTTTTGATGATTTATGCTTGTTCATATAGATTTTATGATATGTATTGATATGAAAACCCTATTAAATGACATCCAAATGCTTTATGATTTTAAATATAGACCATAAATGATATTTTAGAGATGGGTTTCAATTTTCATAATTTTCTGAACTAATGTGGAATTTATATTAATTTTCTAGTGTAGAAAATGATTATTTGGGTTTTAAATTATTTTAGCTAAATAATTAATATTTTGGATCTGGGATTAGTATCTATTAGAAAACTTATTAAAAATTATTTTTTGGGATTTTTGTAGAATTTTTCTAAGTGTTTTGGTGAATATATAAAATTATTTAAGGTATGAGACTTAAATATTTTATATATTTATAAAAGAAGAAGGGGTATTTTGTAAATGAATTAAATTGTTTATTTCTGAAATATTGGTAGCACTTTTAGTAAAGAAAATTAGAAACCAATAATATTTTAACAAATAAGGCAAATTAGTTGAAAAGAAAATTCTTTTTAAAGTAAAAATCAATTTTAACATGCTATTATCATGTTTTGCCACATTCGGCACAGGGGTTCCGACCAAGTACTGCCGCCTCCATGCCATCGAAACCAATGCACATAGTATCGACAACTTGGTATAGAATGAATTGGACAAAGGCCGAAGGCACTAGGTCGAGACCAAAGGTTCCAAAGGGGTCGAGGCGTGTCTTTGCTTTTAAATGCAAACGCGTCTGCTTTGCTTTCGAAGGGTATGCTTTCGACTTGGTTTACTTTTGGCTGAGTCAAATGTTTTAAAGGAAAGGTTTCAAATGGGTTGCGCCTTTTGTTTTAAGTAAATGTTTTCGAATGGGGTCGAAACCCCTAGCTGCCGCTTTTCTATCTTTCGACGCCAATGTTTCGTAAGGTATACTTTGCTTTTAAAACTTAGCCGCTTCTCCAATGATTTTGGAAGGTTAGTTTCGACATCATCACTTCTTTTCTTAGGAAACGCTTGCGAAAGAGTGCTTTCGACTTAACTGTTTTATGACCATTTTGCTCCATTGAAGGTAGAACACAAATGGTTTCGAAGGAGTTAATTTTTAGTGGTTTCGAAAGGTGTTTCCACATGTTTTACATGGACCCAAAGGCTTTCGAATGGATTAATGTTTATGCTTTTGAAAGGTTTTATAGAATGGTTTCGAAGAGGTGGTTCCTCAATGGTTTCGAAAGGTTTGAAAGGAAAGGTTTTCCAATGTTTTCGAAAGGCAAATTTTAATTGTTTAAAGACAGGATGTTTAAGGTTTTAAAGGTTTCGAAGGAAAGATTTTTCAAGTGTTTTCGAAAGGAAGGTTGAATGGTTTAGAAAGGAATGCTTTGGCCTTTTAGCCTAGATGAAAGAAGGGTTTTACTTGGTTTCGAAAGGGGTACTTTCAATGGATTCGAAAGGGGTACTTTCAAAGGTTTGAATATTTTCATCAACAAAGATTTAAGTAAAGTATAAATAACATGGCAAGGTGATTTTAAGTAAAGCATAGAGTATATATATTTTCCTTGTTTAATTTCGATTTAAAGGTTTAAAATCAATTTGAGATGAAAAGGTTTTCAGGAAAAATTTAAGTGAAGATTACCCTAAGTAAAATTGACTCAGATATTAGAATACCAAATGGGACCGGTATAGGGTCGCGCCCTATACATTAGCTATTAGCCCCAGCTAATTTAGCCCAAAATTCTACCATGTAGGGCTTTGTTACAGGTAAGACTAAAATTATGATTACACACAGAAGGTAATATATATTTGTATACCCATAGGTTATTGGTAAGACCACAAAACCATTAGGATCAGATGACCCTGGAAGGTGTTAAGTTAGGAACATACCATCCTAAAGAGGAGTATTTAACAGATAGTTAAGGAAAGACCGTTCAGAAGAGGAGTGTCTAAAAGATGTTATAATATTTTGATTATACTGTTTGGTAGGCCGGAGTTAGCCAAAGGTTAGTGGTTAGCCAAACAAAACTATAGTGTTCGAACAAATAGTTCATTTTGTACCTGATATGTATGTTTATATAATAATGCTTTACAGTTTTTAACAAGTTTTGGTTGCAGGAAAAGATTTTCAAAAGGTATGTTTTAAAAGGATGTTAGTGAGGGGTACCCGTTCCGCTAAGTGGCATGGTCTCACTTATTGTCAAATAACCGAGATGTATAGTATTATTCACACCAGGCTTTATGTTTGACTCAAAGTTTATGTTTTTCCCCTTAAACTCTCGGGTGCTCAAATTTGATTTGAGTAGGCTGAGGGTTAAGGTTACAGTTTTTAGTAGGATGACTAATAAAGCTACCATAGACGAGCAGGAGGCTGACAGGTAGCTGTTAGGGGTTGTTGTTTTACTTTGTTTATTCCGATGTGTTGTATTTAGTAAGTTATGACTATATAGTACTCTGGTCAACCAAAGGGGAATCATCATATGTCGCTCTTGCCGTATTTATGTAATAATTAGATTTTATCTGAACCTAGGAAACGATTATGGGATTATATAATTTGAATGTGAAACATGTGTTTTGAAATGTAATTAGTAAAATGTTGTATTTGAAATTTGTGATTTTGTTTCATATTCAAGTACTTCTGATATTATGGATACCATTAACATAGCCATATTTAGTCGTCAGAAGTTAATACTATGGATGACTGCAACATCTGTAGCACTTAGCTTTGGGCTCTACATAAGGGATGTTATAGTATTGTCAAAATATAACCCATTGAGTTTTTGGGATATCCTATAAATTTACACAGTATCGATCTTGCCTCGAGCCTATTCGCACCAACGTTCTTAATGTATGCTGGACAACCCCACACCTTTGAATAGTTGAGTTAGATTTTCTTATCTCATATGATGTTTTAGGCACAAATTTAATGGGTAAGAAGTTCAACATATGAACTGCATTTTCTAGAACATATCCGCAATAAAGCAGAGGTAACTCGACTTTACTCATCATAGAGCGAACCATATCTTATAGGGTTTGGTTCCTTTGCTCCGACACATAATTATGTTGTGGAGGATGAGGTGGAGTAATCCGAGAGATAATCCCATTGTCTTTTAAGTATTGTTGGAATTTTGTCCAACGTACTCACTTCCTCGATCAAATCAAAGAATCTTAATGTTAGTCCATTTGGATTTCTACTACATTTTTATACTCAATAAATTTCTTAAACATAAGATTTGTTCTTCATAAGATGCATGTATCCTAGTCTCGAAAAAACATCAGTGAATGTAACAAAGTAAGAACTAATATCCTTGGTAATTATAGACATCGGGTCACATGCACAACTATGTACTAACCCTAAGAGTTCATCAACCCTTTCATTGCTCCAACTGAATGTGTGCTTGGTTATTTTACCTTAAAGACATGACTCACACGTGTTAAATGATTCAGAATTAATTGACAGGAGAAAACCTTTGGTTTTTTTCATTGTGTAGTTGTTTCTCACTTATATGACCTAACTTACAATGCCAAAGATAACTATCATCTATATTGTTGGAAGAATTATTCACAGAACACACATAATTAGTATTGTTCCCATAAATGCCATTTTCTAAAACACCATTGCAAACTTTGTTTCCATTCAAACTAATGTTCATAACATTATTCGCATAATGAAATATACATATCCATTCTCAAACAATCTACAAATAGAAATAATTCCACAAAAAAAGTCTTGTACAAAATAACAATATTTAATATCAATACTATGCCACTAGGTAAATATAAATGATAATCTCCTACTCTTATTGTATCTGTGATAGATCCATTAGCAACTTAGAGCCCCATCTCTTTTTTTGCCATGAAGGGCCAGTTCCTAAGCCCTATAACAAATTACATATATGAGTTCCAAATCCAGTATCTAATACCCAAGACATTTTATTGATTACAAAACAATTTTGAATCATAAGTGTACCTGACGGAGCTGTAGAACCATTCTACTTTCTTTCTGTAACAATCTTTAGGTAATCAAGACATTTCCTTTTCCAGTGACCTTTCTTGTGGCAGTGGTGATATTCACCCTTGTTATCGGTCTTCTTACTTTTCTTGTTCTTCTTACCTTCTCTTCTCCATTTCTTCAAACCTTTCAAAGATGATGTGCCGCCCTTATAGTAAGCATGGCCCCTGATCGTTAGATGCAGACTCAACCGACCTCAACATATTAAGGAGCTCCATGAGATTCACATTCAATTGATTCATATTGTAATTTGGTATGAATTGTTCATACTATGGTGTAAGAGAACCAAGGATCAAATCAATTTGTAATTCATTGCTTATCTGTACATCCAATTGCGAAAGCCAATCAATATAGCCTTCATCATTAGTATGTAATCATCCACTTTTTTTCTGTTAGTCATATAGTATTGAATAGCCTCTTCGTAAGCTTAAACCTTTCAGAACGTGACTGTTCACCAAGCAAGGCCTTGAGACTATCAAATATCTCATGGATAGTCATGTTTTCGTACTATCTCTGCAATGGCTTGTCTAACTTAGACAACAGGAAAACTTGGGCAATCTCTAGGTCTGAAACCCATTTCTCATAAGCAAGTTTAAGTTTGGGGTTTGCATAATTAGCGTGTTGTTCTTTAGGTTCGCATGTAATAGCTTAGCAAAGACGCTCGTAAGTTAATGTTATCCTAATCTCTTTTAGCCAATCAATATTGTTTGATCCGGTAAGCTTATCAGTTTTAGAAAATAGTTTTGGAGTTAACATTTTCTGCAATTTTTAATTGGTAGATTATTAGGACAATATCATAGTAGATGATCTGATAATATTAATAAGATTAAAATTTATGTTTCAATTTACTAATAAGCTCTCGCTAATCTTTTATGTTTTGCCAAACCCTAAGTCAAAACATAGAAGTCTTTCGACTTCACTAGTAGGTGTTAGGACTCGTTCGTCTTAGAATTCTGACCTTTAGTTTGCTCAACAAGTCATAGCTCCACGGACAAGACATAACTTCTTATCGGCTGTTTCATATGCAACTACTAACACATGGTATCTCGTCCTAATTTCACTTCAACCTTAAGTTTTCTTAACAAATCGAAATGAAATTATTCACTCGTACCTATCATATCACGATGACCTAATTATAGCATATATACCTTAAGTTTGCTCAACAAATACATATAGTTATCTTATCTCGTCTATTCAATGTATTAATAATAATACACATAACATCCCTAGCTTGAGTTTGCTCAACAACTAAGGAGTATGAAAGTAATTTAATATATATATATATATATATATATATGGCAGATGACATCATTATATAGAAGATTTATAATCTTTAGTATATTATATTGAGTGATATCGACTTATGGAATACTTATGAAATACTCTCGCGATTCAAGTGTCGGACACATCGGGAATAACATATATGCACATTTACATATGTATTTATTCCTTAAATATGTTTAGGGTTTCTTAATGTTCCACCTTTAGTTTATGCATTCATATTACATAAGTTTTATTATAATATAACTTTTGTATTTTAATTTGATTATAAAATAATCTTATGTATAACATCATTTTAATTAAATCATATGTAATTAATTTTAATTAATTAGCCCTTTAATTAATTGTTTATTATTCAATTTTAACATATTATATTGAATATTTATATACTATAATTTTTATAATAACACACATATATTATATATATATATGTATGTATGTATTTTAATATTATTAATTAACTTTTAATTAATTTATTTAATTAAGCACTTCTAATTTAATTTTATTAATTTTGAAAATTATTTTATATACATTCATGTATATTTATATTACCATAAACATTTCAAGACAACATAACATATGTCAATGTATATTCCACATGCATATATGTTTTATTTAATTAACTTATGTCTTTTATTAATCTTATTAATAAAAATTATTTTTGAAATTATTATATACCTATTTTCTAACTTTTTGAAATTTTTTATAATTACATTATTGCTTTTATTATACATATACCTTAGTTTGAATTTAACTTTTAAAATTAAAATCTATAAATTTTAATTTTCAAACAATTTTAAAAATTAGCCTATGACCTAATTCAAATTGGGTCTTTTCTATTAAGGGCACCTTTAGGCTCATATATCTATTTGGGCCAGGCCGGTAGCGAAATAGAGTAAAGTACTTGATTATCCAAACTCAATCGTTCGGCACTACCTTTCTAGACAACCTCCATTTTGGCCGTAAGCTTAATTAGTTAACCCTAATATAACTAATTTAGACGGCATATGCTACTGGGCTCCGATACCATTATTGAAATTAGGCCAGCCGCAACAAAAAAATGGGTTTTTTTTACCATTTTGAATTTTTATTAGGCCTATGAAGTATAAATCATTTAAAACAGTTTTAAACTTCATTTAAATAAAATCATTATTTTATTTAAATTTATAATATAGTTTTATATTATGTAATTAATATTGTATTATATATACATGTATCATATACACGGATATATATATATATATGCATGTATAACATAGCAATCCATGTATGGTTTGACATCTCCATGTATAAGCACTGGGATTTACACCACAACAGACAAGTTAGCCCCTCTAGTATACTAATATATCATCTAAATATATGCTTATGTGCTCAAATTCGTATATATAAAGTATTACATATAAAGATACATACATACATACATACATATACATACATATATATATATATATGTGTGTGTGTGTGTGTGTGTGTATGTAACGACCATGATTTTTGAATTATTGTCGTAATAAATATTTTAAATAGAAATTTTAGATTGAAGTTTGAAAAATTAATTTGCAAAGAAAATTTTGTTAAAAAGTCAGTTAATATTTATAAGTGGTGCCCGTTGAAAATGTATTGCAAATTGCTTGTTGCATTGATTATAACTAAGTTGTGTTATATTTTTCATTTTGCCTTCACGTGTAAGGCCAAGTATCACCAAAGTTTATAAAGCAATTTATACACAATTGCTGTCACACTAATTTATAAAACAAAAGTGTGTAGCCTTGCTTTTGTGCCATCATCAAAGCTAGTGGTGTACTCCTTTGCAGAGCACGTTCTTCCTTTAATGCCTTTGTACAATTCTTACCAACACATCAATTCCTTTGACTTATACACAAAAATTGAAATGAAAAGTATGCTGCAAACTTTGTTTGCTCATTTTTCCAGTAGGATCATCCTTTAGTTGTCTTCATTTTTCCAAGTAGCACTACGTAAAGCTTTTAATGGCAGCTCATTGGATTCTTGCTCTCTTTTGGTATTTTGGGTGCTAACTGATTTCGAATCAAACTAGAGGTGAGTGAAACCACTCACATTTATAATTTTTATTTTGTGCCCAGAGATTTTGTTTTCTGCTTCAACTTGTTTTTTCCGACTTTGGCAAACTTTGACAACACTTAGTTTGAGTGTGTGTATAACGTGTATATTGTGTAATTGTTCAACTTCGGCATTTAACAGGATAGGTCCAAAACTGCTATATTGTATATTCCATAATTGTAAACATTTGTTACAGCCGTGTTTATGGGTGTAGCGTAGCATACATGAGTAGGCTTAGACCCCAGTCCATTGGTTCGTAGCTGTTTTATTATTTTGGTATGAGTTTTGTTTTTTTTATAAGTTACATTCTTATAACAATAGCAAAGTGTAATGACTTATGAGGCAACTAATTGGGTTGATAACAATCTTCTTTATTAGAACTATATGAATGATGAATAAGTAAATAAGAAAGCGTATATATAAACAAACAGGTAGCAGGGGAATGATAAAAACAACAGACATTATTTGAAAAGACAAGTCAGAAAGCTCTCCACACATTAACGACCGTTACATAACCAACTACCAATATTGTTATCTTAAGGCCATCCAAATCTTTCTAGCCAATTTTGGCGTATGAAGTACGCATCATGGCCAATGAACGGAGTGCGGTATTTTAAATTGTATCGACCGTCATATGTTGAACGTGTATTCTCAAACACATTTTCTGATATTACCTCATTAATAATCTTTGTGTAACGCGTGCATGCCCTAGTAAAGTTTCCGTATGCTGTCCTGACCTCTTGAGCCGTACGTCTAACTTGACAACCCACGTCGTTGTTGTACAGTTCAGCCAGAGTCTCCCAAAAATGAATTACCATTACCTCCTGATTGTCGTACATCTCATCGGTTTGTATGTAGTACTGCATAAGTAACTTCAATTCATGAGACTTAAATGTCATGTTGGACAATGTAGTTTGAATAATGTTAAGTTTTTAAATGATTTCAACAGATAACGATTTGTGAATTTATAGAATGAATGTTGATTCTCTCCACTCAAGAAAGCAGAGAATCTTGACCGGCAGATGAACGTGGCTACAGTATTTGATTTGACTGCACACTGAGCCACCTTATCTCCATTCAAGAAAGCAAAGAATCTTGACCAGCAGATGAACGTGGCTACAGTATTTGATTTGACTACACACTGAGCCACCTTCTCTCCACTCAAGAAAGTAGAGAATCTTGACCGACAAATAAACGTGGCTACAGTATTTGATTTGACTGCACACTGAGCCACCTTCTCTCCACTCAAGAAAGCAGAGAATCTTGACCGGCAGATGAACGTGGCTACAGTATTTGATTTGACTGCACACTGAGCCACCTTATCTCCATTCAAGAAAGCAAAGAATCTTGACCGGCAGATGAACGTGGCTACAGTATTTGATTTGACTGCACACTGAGTCACCTTCTCTCCACTCAAGAAAGCAGAGAATCTTGACCGACAAATAAATGTGGCTATAGTATTTGATTTGATTGCGCACTGAGCCACCTTCTCTCCACTCAAGAATTTGTCTATACATATAACCATTTGGATCTCATACTTGTTCACCTCAATTAAGTCTAACAAAACATTCACATATCAAACAACCATCCTCAAATATCAAACAATGTCTGGAAATTTACTAAAAGCTATATTGCTATGCGACAGTGACTCTGAAGAAGAAGCGTATGCGTTAGCGCATCAACAAGAGGAGGAGGAACTGATGGAGATATACCGTGAAGCATACGGTTCAACTTCTGGAAAGCAAGGCGGTTCAGTTATGGGTCGGAAATATATCAACCGTAACCAGCAAGCATTTCATAAAACACTTATGCAAGATTACTTTGCCCGTGATCCAACTTACGGTCCAGAGATGTTTAGACGACGATTCAGAATGAGTCGTTCATTATTTTTAAGAATTCTCGAAAGTATTCAGCAGAATAATAATTATTTTGTTTACAAGCAAGACACCGCAAAAAAACAAGGTTTAAGTGGGCATCAAAAGATGACCGCAGCGTTGAGGATGTTAGCGTACGGTACACCCGCCGATGCCCTTGACGATGCATATCGTATTGCAGAGAGTACGGCATTGGAAAACCTAGATCACTTCTGTCAGTCAGTTGTGGACATTTATGGGACTGAATATCTTCGTTCTCCAAACGAGGCAGATGTAGCGCGCTTGCGTGAAATGCATGAAAGCAACGGTTGGCCTGGAATGCTTGGAAGTCTAGATTGTATGCATTGGGAGTGGAAGAACTGTCCAAAAGCTTTTCATGGAGCATATAACGGTAAAGAAAAAAAACCTACTATCATCTTAGAAGCGGTTGCCTCTAATGATTTGTGGATTTGGCATGCTTTCTTTGGAATGTCAGGTTCTCTTAACGACATAAACGTTGTCGAACGATCTCATTTGTTTAATGATTTGGCGCAAGGTAAGTCAACTCCCTTATCATTTACTCTTGGTCATAATACATATGAGCATGGATACTATCTTGGAGATGGAATTTATCCCAAATGGAGTACGATTGTAAAGACATTTGCAAACCCAATGACGGCAAAACAGAAACAATTTGCTGCAATGCAGGAAGGACAAAGGAAGGACGTAGAAAGGGCATTTGGGGTCCTTCAAGCAAGGTTTGCAATGGTCAGCAATCCATGTAGATTATGGAAGAGATCAAAAATGGCTGCAATTATGTTCTGCTGTATAGTTTTCCATAACATGATCATTGAAGATGAACGCGCTATGGACTATCCCGATTTCGAGTATGATGGGGCAAGACAACCCCCCGAATTGTTTCGCACAGCCACGTTACGAAATGAAGGACAGTACGCAATTCATGTCGATAATCATGAAGTATATCGTAATGCTGCTATTCATAATAGACTGCAAAGGGATTTAATTAAGCATATTTGGAATTCTCATGGAAATCAATAGTTCGGGATGGTGGATCTTTGTTTAATTACATCTGTTTGCCTTTTTATTTCTGTAACGAAGTGTAGAATGCTATAATTTTTATCTTTGTAATATCATTTATGTTTTTTGAAATAAATCTTTATTGATGTCTACAGAATGCATCGAAATAAATGACATCCCATTGAATATTTTAAAACTAAAAATAACACATGATTGAAAATATAAACTGAAGGTACATGGATATTTAACTGCAATAACTTAAAATATCACATGAATATTTCAACTACATATGTTTTGTTCCCGATCTACTCTCAACAATGCGTTGTTTGTACTCCATCCAATATTGCATTGTAATTGGGTCCATTCCGGTGACATCCTTTTCCATTACTAAGGTCCCTTGGCGTTGCCGTTCTAGCTCAAACCGGTCCTTCTCAATCTCGGTCAGTTCTTTTAACACGGCAAGCTTTTCTGCACTCCCCCTTTGACGTTCTGCATTTTCTCTCGCATGTTTTTCATGCATTAGGGCTAAACGAGAATCGATTTGAGATTGAACAGCAATTTTCTTCTTAGCTGCTCGTTGCCCTATCGGTCTAGCATCTTCATCAAATGCGGGTTTTGCTTCTTCGTCTTCGTTATCTGGGCATACATTAGAGTCCATCTGAGAAGAATTGCTTGGGCTAGAATTATAATTAGTTCGTCTTGTTTTTTTTTGCCCTTCGAGTTCGTCTGAACATCTCTTAAGCTTTTTGCAGTGTTTGAGCTCCATTTTTGTTGACTAACAAGCAAGTCGTAGCAGTTTGCAAACTGATAGTAGTGGGGTTTCTTTCTACCATTTTCTCTTGGAAATAATTTCAAGAATTGATCGTTCGCCGTTCTCTTCTAAAAAACAGAAACACAAAATGATATATTAACAAAGTGATCAGAATGAATATAAAATAAAAATGATATTTTTCAAAACGCTACCAATTCAGCTTCGCCACCCATTCCACTTGGATTTGCTGTTCCTATTTTGTGAATCTGCGACTCGTAGAATTGTGTTTGTCGATTAATCTTCCCGAAACGACCGGTGATTGCAGACATTGACCTCGTCTTTTCGACATGCTTTTTATTGTACGCAGTCATGACTTTTGCCCAAAACGCCTCTCCACTTTGGTCATTCCCCTTTACCGAGTCGTTAGAAAAATGACAGTAAATATAACACAAATCCTTATCTTCATCGCCAGACCATGTAGCAGAAGAATGGAAGGATAGAGGGGGAGCGGTTTGGGGATGAACATTTTGAAATGGTTGAGAATCAAAATCCCAGCTATCCATATTCATCGCTTCGGTATATGATTGAAAAGGATGAGACATACTTTCAATATTATGGAATTGAGAATATAATTGTAATAGAAGAAGAGATGTGTGTATTACAATCTGAAAAATAGTCCTATATATATAATGAAATCACAAATATGACCGTTTATAGCCGTTGTAATTTTAAATATGACCGTTTATAGCCGTTGGGGACAAAATATGACCGTTTATAGCCGTTGGGACAAAATATGACCGTTTATAGCCGTTGGAGTTCAGAGAATACGATTTTTTGTAGCCGTTGGAGGAGTTTGGCAGGGGAGGCGGGTATGCGTTTGGGGTTGGACTTGGGCACTGACCATTGGAGATGCCCTAAGTACCTTGTGAATTAAGTCTAAATTAGCTGAAGGCACAGTAGGAATATAATAATTTGGTGGATACTCCACTAGATATCCTATCTGAGTACCACTAATGTCAAAAAGCATATGTGCATAAAAGTGAGTTTCAGGTCAAAAATATATTTTTGTCTAAATAGTTGCTTGCATGCACGCATATAGTTGTAGTGCCATGTTGTATTATTGTCTCATTTTGTGTCGAGTGTGAAAATATTGCACGAAAATGTGTAAGTTCACATTAATCAGTTAAGTCATTTTTCGTGCAAATTGGCATTGCCCAGGTTTCAAATTTTGTTACTTCATTTTGCGTGCATGCATCCATCTTGTGTGCATGTAACATACTGGTGTGAGTGAAAAACTTTTTTTTATGAGAGTACAAATTGTAGTATACAAACATTTTTCCTAGCATTTCAATTCTTGCGTGTGTAAAGGGTTATTATCATTTTCTTTTGTGAAAAGTGGGTTGCAATTTTTATGTACGCATGCAAATAATGAAAGATGAGTCACATGTCTTGTTTGTTTAATTTCTTTTACATGCAAACGTTTAGTGTTCCAAGTTTATATACTTGCTTTGAAAACGTTCAGGCTAGTATAATTATTAAATTGCATGCTAAAAGTTGTGAGTCCATGCTAGTATAACAGAGAAATGCCAAACTATTAGTTACTATATATAGTTGCTAAGAGTATTACAAGTAGCAACGTGTTAAAACTTGGTAACTCAGGCCTGCACACTATTTTACTTGCGTATAAAGACTTGCCTGCATTTTCATTTTTACTTTGTGTAACAAAGTTATTACACGTATAGCGTGCAAATTTTCTTATTATTTGTACGTGCTTGAAGTAGTTCCAGATTTGTTTTGCTTATATCGTAGTGTGCGTGCAATTGGGAGTTGCACGTTACTGCAATAAAGTATTTTGAACCGGTGTTACATTTTAAAACGTATTTTGTTGCCGTTGTTTTTATAACGGAATTTTTACATCGGTATTACAATTTTGAAGCATATTGTTTTGTCAGCATTTTTGGTGAATAAAAATTACTGTTATTTTAACGTCAGTAACCGTTAATTTAAAGTGAATTTTTAAGCGGTTATCCCGCAACGCTGATTTGATATCCGTTTTTACGGTGTTTTGTGAAGCGCAATTTCTTTGTCGAAATTGCTACAGATGTTGCTGTTTTAATCACGTGTTTTAAAAATCGTTTTAAAATAAAAATTGTTTCCAATTTTTTTTACAGTTTGCGTTATAAAAAGAATGAGGAAGCGATTTAAACGCTTCAGCAAAATTGAGGACTATGAACCCTTACTTTTACTGATTCGCTTAATTCCGGACTTGTCCGTTTGAGAACGTAAAATGTTATTTTTATAAAATAGACAATTTTGCACTTTCAAGGAAACGATGAAGAGATTTAAACGATTTAGCAAAAGTGCGGAGTATGGAACCACACTTTTACTATTTCGGTTAATTTCGGAATCGTTAATTGAAACATTTGCTGTTTGATGATTCTGATGATTTTTTTGGGCTTTCGAGCCACTCTGCTGGACCTTCGGGTCATCTGATGGACCTTCGGGTCAATTACCAGTACTAGACCTTTGGGTCACTCTGCGGACCTTCGGGTCATCTGATGGACGCCAAAAATTTATAGTACTTAGTAGGCTTCGGCCATCTGAGATGCATGTGCGACATAGCTAAAACTCGCCATCTGCTGGGATCGATCCATCTTTTATGTTGATTTTCTAGTTATCTTATTTTGATTTCTATATTTTTGCGTACTGCTGCTTTGAATTCAATTATGAATTTGGAAGTTGATTTTGAGGATGTTTAATGGGATTTCTTCCTTTAAACTATGCTGATTACTATGTTGTATAGTCTCACCCGAGACTATAATTTTGTGTATAGTCTCATCTGAGATTATAATTTTGTGTATAGTCTCATCCGAGATTATAATTTTGCATATTGCTGTTTTGAATTCAATTGGGAATTTAAAAGCTGATTTTGATGGAGTTTAAATTGAGATTTCTTCATTTGAACTATGTTGATTATTTATGTTGTATAGTCTCGTTCGAGACTATAATTATTTGCTTAAGTGTTGTTTAATATACACTTATTTATGAAGTTTAAATTAGACCGATCCGTTTATTATTTTCTTTTAAATAATACTCGGGTCAGGCCGAGTTATTTCAGGTTAGTCGTTATCTCTGATTCTGTTGCTGCTTCAGCTTTTGGGATTTCACTCCATCTTTTGTCTAGCTTCGAGGTGTTTCTTCTTTGTGCATTGACTATCGTCCCATGTATGTTGATACCTATGTATATGTACACTTGGTTCTTGTGAACTATCGATGTTGTAGCATGTTTCTAGACTAGTCTTCCGCTATATATTTGATATTTCTGTTCTGATGTGATTATATTTATCAATATTGTTGTTATTATGAGTTGTTCTGAATTTTTCTTAAGCCACCGTAGTTTCGTTTTAGATTTGGATTGAATATATATCTTTGGGAGTAATTTACACAACTCCTATCGATGTAATCAATACTCGTCTCAGGCATAACTTACAGATGGTCGCTTCTAACAAGCCTTATTCTTCGCAATAGCAGACGTTATTTCTTATAATAACCTTTGTTATTGTGAGCATAGAGGTGGGGCGTCACAGTGTATCTATATTTAATTTTGGATAATATATATAAGGAATTTATTATATATATATATAATTATATATGTATATATATATATATGAATGTAAATGAATGCAAAATTATTTAAAATAAAAATTTAATTTTCTTTTATTATAGATCCGAAAACAAAATCTAAATTTTTAATAATTTTTTTGGAAATTAATAAAATTAAAATAAAATTATTTTTGAATATAAAATTTGTATATAAATTTTTTTATTAAATTTGTACAACATTTATATATACACATATATTATAATTTAAAATCATTCATTAAACTTAATTATTAATTTTCACACACACAGATATATATATATATATATATATATATAAAATTTATGTGCAAAAGTTAGTTTTTTATATTTTTTGGCCGAAAGATTATTAGGCAGAGAATTGATTTTATAAATTTAAAACATAATTTATATGATATGTTTATTGATGTTTTTTAGCAAGGCTGGCCGGTTTTAGATTGGACCGTCCACTTTTATTAAAACTCATTTAAAACAGGTGCTCGACGTATGCACCAAAACAGCTAAAAACAAAGAAAAGAACACGAGCTAGGCAGAGGTACCTAAAATACTATCATCATCGTCTGACACAAGACCAATGACATGAGTAAAACAGGCGAAAAGAGTTGCCAAGTTAGGAAAATAATCCACCGAATCACATGAGTGTAAATATTTCCGATCTAAGGTTTCAATAGCCAAAATAATATATAAATAATTTATTGATGTTTTAGATTTATGTAATTTTAATTCATTTAAATAATTTTTAAATAATATATATAAATAGATTTTTTATGCTGAAAAACCTTTTAGGTTCCAAAACAATTTTTATAAAATTTTAAATAAAATTTGTATGATATAATTTTTTATTATTTAGGTCTATGTAATTTATGTCATTTACGTAATATTATTTTAATTTTAATATTATGTTAAAAGATATTATATGCTGTGGATATTATAAGCATAGAAATATACAATCATCATAAATGTGACGATATATCGATATATTATATTCATCACTTGTCGATCATAAACATCATATGATATAAAATTAATGCAACGTTTATTTATATTTGTAAATCAAAAACATACCTTTACAATTGATTACAAGTTGAAATGGAGATACGAAATCCTTTGAATCCCATTCCAATCCCGAAGGTGCTAACTTCGAATTGCTTACCACGGATGCTCGAAAAGAGGTAGGATTTGGTGTATATTGGAATTTTTTGTGTGTTAATGGGGCTGCTATATGCGGTTGTAGATGGTAGGATTCAAGAGTGAAAATTATATTTCTAAGGGGAGGAAGAGTTGTTTAAATACGTAAGAGATCATGGAGAGAAAAGTGGATCTGATCCTTATATTTCTCTTACTTTTTCTTTCCTTTAACGAAATCAACACACCCCTTTTAACCAACCCATGTGAAACGACCCATAATTTTAATAATTTGAATTTGGAATATTATATGGTTTTGGATATTTAAAAGTAAATTTTATATATTTGGTAACTGAAATTTCAAATATAATGATTTATTGGATAATTTAATTGTGGAATTGAATAATTGAAATTTGGTTAAGTAGTGGAATCTTGAGTTTAAGCTAGATAAAAAATGATTTTTAAGCTTATTAAATTTATATTAATAAGAATGGAGATAATAAAAATTTTAAATTGAATTTAAAAGTGATTTAATCGATTTAAAAAAATTCATTTTAATTAATGAGTAAAAATAGCCTTCTGGGGCATAGTCTCGGAATTCAACAGAACCAGTTCCATTGGATCCGTAATAGTGTATTATTATCGGGTTTCAAATTTCGTAGCGTTTGGAGTTATCATTTGGACATATGGGATAGAAATGTGCTGAAAGTAATATCGTAAATTTAATATAATAATTAGGTGCAAAAAACTATCTTCCACATACGATCAAATTGGGGCTCGAGACTAGTTCTATTACATTCGAAATAGGGGTATAACATTAGGAACGTCTGGCGGCACGCCTCGATAGGGGTTCGAAATAAATATCTAGATATTTTGGAATTTAATAAAATATATTTCTATCAATTTAACCCATCAGCCCACTAACTTACCATCAGCAGACCTACCAGCCCACCCTACGTTGAAAAATGGTACTCTACTCCTATGCTACCCCCTTGTGGTCCTCCTTTATAAATACAGAAAGAAAATTAAATTTGGAAACTTGAAAAATAAAAATCTCAACATATACAAACCGAAAAATTCTTAAAGAAGTATTAAAATCCTTCTTGCGATGAGAGCTTCATTTTCATGACATGTTTTTGGGGGCAATGCTTGTCTGGATGATCGCCTATAGAAATAGGTTGAAGCTTTAAACTAGGGTTCCACTTTTCTCGATCTACAGTCGACGATTGAAGACATGGATGGTGTTTTCGAGCTCGGGGAGTCATATGGCACGTTCGACCGGAGTTGGGTGAGGTCCGATCTGTTGAGACTTGGTTTTGATTCATGACACGAAGCTATCACTACGACATACAGATTTGACGACTGCTACGACAAAAAGAAGACGAGACTTTAAAAACTAGTACATCAACTATGGTATTTTGTTAGTTTTTAAGTCTTAGGTCAAAATTGTTAAAATCTCTCCTCGATTACGTCTACATTAGCTTATATATTTAATCATAATATTTATCAAATATTTTATACATATATAAGCATACATTTAAATTATAAAAGTGTTTTAAAGTTATAGAAATTAATATACCTATGTAAACTGTGCTTACTGCACAAATTTAACCAGGTCAGTCGACTGACACTGGGGATTTTGTGCAGCATGCACAGATACATAGATATACAAATTTACATTTAAAAATTACTTTGAATATTCAGTCGACTGACCCAGAGGCTCAGTTGACTGAATTTCTATAACAGCCACTTTTCGAAAAGACACGACTTTTGTGAACAGTTGCGAACCTCTAACGAAAAGATTCGGACGCAACACTTCGATCGAAACTCTTCACAAACAGTCGCTACTTTCTAATCTTTATAAATACATACTTCAACTTCATTTCAAATCACTGAATCATAATCTAATTCTCTTATCTTTGCTCTTCTATCTATTTGCAATACACTTTCAAATATTCTGCATTAAAGCAATACTAGACCTTTCTATTCTTCATATACTTCAAATATATATATTTATACTCGAGGAGAAGATGATAGGAAGGGTGTACTACAAGTGAAAAATTCGTGTTATTAAGAACACACAAAGTCAAAAGTATTTTTGTATTTGTTGAAGTTCTGTTCTGCTGCTCAGGCGTGTGAAGTCCTCTTCAGCTGCTGAGGCGAAATCCTGTTCTACTGCTCAGGTCCCTGTTCGGCTGCTCAGGGGTTGTATAGACCTATTCCTCCGGGTTAAGTGAGGGTTGTTGTTTTAGTGAAAGTCCAGAAGGAGTCTGGGACTGGACGTAGGACGGTGCTCCGAACCAGTATAAAAATCTCTGGTGTTATTTTACTATACGGCTTTTATATTCCGCACTATTTACAGTATTACTATCATCACTATACTCTGTATTATCATATATCCATATCACACGATCCATAGCACACTTTCATTTGGTATCAGAGAAAGGTCGTCATATAACCGTAACACAATTATCTGATAATCTAATAATATGGACACTAACACTAGTACTAGCACTAACATTAACACTAGCTTCATTGAAGGACAATCCACTGCACGTCCACCACTATTTAATGGCATGAATTATAACTATTGGGCCACACGAATGAGAATATATATGCAAGCAAATGGTTTTGATTCATGGAATATAACTCAGTCAGAATATACTATTCCTACTACAGAGTATTCTACTTGGTCAAATACACAAAAACTAGATGCCACAACAAATGCAAAAGCCATGAATATGTTGTTTTGTGCCTTAGATAAAAATGAGTTTAACCGTGTTAGCATGTGCAATACTGCATATGAAATATGGCGTACACTTAAAATTACTCACGAAGGAACTAACAAGGTCAAACAAAGCAAAATATCCATGCTCAAAAGTCAGTTTCAAAACTTTAGGATGAAAGAAAATGAATCTATAAATGATATGTATTCAAGATTTCAGGATATCTACCATTCTTTAGTAGGACTAGGAGAAAAATATCTAGACTTTGATATTGTTTCCAAAATCCTTAACTCTTTAACGAAAGAATGGGAAAGAAAAGTTCTCACTATTGAAGAAGCGAACGATATTTCCAAAATAACTCCAGAATAGTTAATAGGAAATCTAATGTCCTATGAAGTAAATTTGCAGGCTAAACGAATTCAAGCTCAAGATAAAAAGAATATAGCATTCCATGCAGAACAATAAGAATCAGATTCATACAAATATGACTTGGCCTTTATTGCCAAGAACTTCAAGAAATTCTTGAAATTTAGAAAAGGAAACAGAAATAATGGCAAGAAAAACTCAAACAGCAATAAACTACCATCTTTATCAGTTATGGAGTGTTTTAACCATCACAAAAAGGGGCATATGCAGAAGGACTGTCCAAACCAAAAGAAAGAATATCGAAATAAAAGGAAGGACAAATTCAAAAGGAAAGCTTTTTCAGTTACATGGGATGATTCAGATTCCTCCTCTTCTTTTGGAAGTGAAAGTAACAGCGATAATGAACAAGCCAACATATGCTTTATGGCCAAAGAGAATGAGGTTAGTGATTTAACTTTTGATGATATGATAGAAATAAATTCTGAATTATTAGATACTTTAAAAAGTCTCAAAAGAAAATATAAAGAGGCTGTAGAAAATCAGAACAAGGCAGAATTCGAAAGAGATACGCTTAATGATGAGAAGAAAATATTGGAAGAAGAACTTGAGAAAACTCAAGAATCCCTTTCAAATGTTAATTCTCAACTTATATTATTGAGTCAAGAAATTGAAACTCAAAAAGAAAAGAATGATAGTCTTGTTTTTGAAAATCATGTTTTAAAAACTAATATTAGAATGGTTGAACTAGAAAATTCAAGTCTAAAGACCAAACTAGATGAAATCACTAAAAATGTTTCAAATTTCAATAAAGGAAGAGAAATTCTATCTAGAATTATTGAGAATTCACAATCTGTTAGTAATAAAAATGGATATAAGAAGAAAGTCAAGGATTTACAATCTAGTGATTTAAATAAAGTTAAGTATGATAAAACATATATTCAAATAGATTAGTCTATATAACTATAAATATATAGGTACCTAAACCTAATAACAAATTAATAAGGAAAAAGTATTATTTCATTTATAGAAGATGTTCAAAATAATAAAAATTATATTTATAAAAGGGATACTAAGCCCACTTGGGTTTGGTTTCCTAAGACCTAACTCTTAGGACCCTATTAAAAAAGGTGGGTACCAACGTTATCCCATATTTTTTGCAGGTCCCACTCAAGAAAAGAGGAAAATGGATACTCGACAGTGGTTGCTCAAAACACATGACATGAGACAAAGATATGTTGGTAAATATTACATACTCAGATGGATGTTCTGTCACTTTTGGAGATAATTCCAAGGGATATATCATCGGCAAAGGTGATGTGAGTAATTATGGTATATCTGATTTACCTCTTATTGCAAATGTTTTATTAGTTAAGAATCTAAAACATAATCTATTAAGTATAAGTCAATTATGCGACAAAGGTTTTAATATATCATTTTCTGAAAATAAATGTAGTATATTTGATCAAAATCAAAATCTTATTTTCGAAGGAAATAGAGATAAAAATATATACGTTTTGAATATGAAAGTTAATCATAATTCCGATATGTGTTTAATAGTTAAAGAAAATGATCCCTGGATATGGCATAAACAATTTTTTCATATCAATTTCAAATATATGAATAAAATGTCTAAAAAAATCTTGTAAAAGGATTACCGAATATGAATTTTAAAGTTAATAATATATGTGACTCATGTCAATTAGGTAAATTAACTAAATCTTCATTTAAATCTAAGAAAGTTATTTCGACATTACAACCACTCGAGTTACTTCATATGGATTTATTTGGCCCTACCCAAATTCAATCCATAAATCATAATAAATACGTATTTGTAATAGTTGATGATTTTTCTTGATATACATGGACTATCTTTATGAAAAATAAAAGTGATTTTTTTTTCAACAACTATTTTTTCACAATGTCAAGCTCTTCCACAGATTCTATCGAAATTATTGCTTCAAACAACTCTCCAAAAACTCCGGATCATAAAACTTCGCCATCTCACACCGGATATACTCCGGATAAGAAGAAGGGGTAGAAGACAATTGATATTTCTCCTAACACGAAACAAAAGATAGATTATATGCACCATTATCAGCAAGAATCGTTAATGCTACAGCGTGAAATGTATTACGAACAAAAAATAAACTCGAGACGGATAGGAATCATTGAGCATATCGCTATGAAATTCTGTGGGGCATCATCACATCCGATAGACGAACATTCTGTTTCGCCTATCAGAAGACCATCGACTTCTTCTCCACCGCAACCACCATACTCACCTAATTCATGGGATCGCAATGAAGAATCAAATGCTTGTCGTAAGCAACTGAAATAATTCAAGACGCCTAGCCCCTCGAAATAATCGTTGTCATTATTATCTTTTGTTGTATTTTTTCAAATAAATTCTCTATGTATGTATGTTTTTTTTCTTGAAATAAATTTATTTCTGGTTCATTAATCAATATGACAACTATTAATATTAAATAATATAACTTAAAACAATTCATATATAAAAAATATACATTTCAAAGCAAAAGAAATCCATTGTAGAAAATACTCTAGGTCAGTCGACTGAACCAGGAGGTCAGTCGACTGACACAACAAGTTAATGTTTTACATTAACATAGCCAGTCGACTGTCCCAGAGCCTCAGTCGGCTGGACCAGAAGGTAGAAAAATTTCGACCTTCAACTTCAGTCGACATAAGCCCCGAGCCAGTCGACTGAGCCGTAGATCTGAGTCATCAATTAACTTTCACCTACTCACTTTACTCTTTTAATCTTCTACTTTCAACTCTTTTCACCATTACCATTTCAGTTTTCCAAAATTTTCAAAACCCTACACTCTCCAAAACTCCATTTTTTCCTTCAAAATTAAAATTAATGGCTCCTAAACTAAAGGGACAAGCTTCCTCTTCATCTCAACCTCCATCAAACGAACAAATTCAACGGTAGCTATTTGATGACACCGCAATTCGGAGGTGAAGACGGATGCAAGACTCAAAGATTTTCGAAGGTTTGTTCGTTAAATTTCCTGATTTTTCTCCATATCACATCCAAGAGTTAGCTCGACGAAGCAACTTGGAGTTGCTATTTATCATCGATGATAACAAACACAAAATCAACCAAATAATGGTGAAGTTGTTCTATGCAAACCTAAATTTGGGTCACCAAAATGTTCCAAACCATCAAGACTGTGTATGGAGTCTCGTATGTGGAAAACCCGTCTTTTCTTCTTTAGACCGCATGGCTCATATTTTGCAAACGGAAAATGATGGTGTGGAATTGTACACTATTGACTGTGACTTGGTAGTTCGAGATAACATAAGCCATTTGTTTCTAGAGGATGATATGCGTCAACTAAAATCGATGTCTTTACGACCAAAGGCACGAATTATTCATCACGCTCTAATGAAAACCATAACTCCTAGAACCGGGAGTTATGAACTTATCTGCGAAAATAACTTTAAAGCTTTTTATGTATCTTTGGAAATATTCAAGTCAACTGGCTCCGCTTAATTCTTAACGAATTTTTAAGTTTCAACAACGGTAGAATGAATATAATTTACTATGGTGAATACATTATGCGTCTTCTAAAAGCTTGTGAATTTCCGGAACCAGATTCACCGATTCCTACCATTGGATGTTTGAATGCTCGGACTTTAGCCTTGATGAAACTACCTGGTGCCCGACCCCCTTATATAATATCTTTTGAAGAATGGACACAAAGGCAAACAGCTCAAGACCAACCACAACAATATGGCGCGCCATCTCAAGTACCATCTCGTCAAAGATCGACTCGCCATCAACAAAAGAAATTATAATTCCAAATCCGGTTCTTCAACCACATGAATCCATCTCTATAATTTTCCAAAATCAACAAATTCTACAATCCAACATCACCAAAGTTGATAAGAAGCTTGATAAGGTCAAAGGATTTTTTACCAAATTATGGCAAGCTATATCATGCTCTTCCGGGACATCTACTGCTACTATAGGCGATCCAGGTAAGCAACCCGTCTTTACATGGTCTTCTTCTTCTGACAACGATCAAGGAAGTAGTACTGATGATGATGGTAATGAAGGTTACAGTGGTAGGGGTAAGCAACCGATGGCATAAGATGTTCTTTTTCTTATCAAAACATTTGTTTTCAATTCATATGGCTTGTACTAAATGGCCATTCTAGTTTATTTATTTTGAACACTCTTGATTATGGAAGTTTTTAATGTATGGATGATTATATGTTTCTACTAATATATTTTTTCCAACATTATGACTTCATATTATTTATTCCTTTTTGTCGATGACAATGGGGGAGAATATTATTGCTAACAATAAGAATGCAGGATATAGAGCGTCAAAGATTCAGGGGGAGTAAGTATTTATGTTATGTATATATACAGTCGAAATCTATATCTATTTACAGGTTGTCATCAATCGAAAAGGGGGAGAATGTTGAGACTTGGTTTTGATTCATGACACGAAGCTATCACTACGACATACAGATTTGACGACTGCTACGACAAAAATGAGACGGGACTTTAAAAACTAGTACATCAACTATGGTATTTTGTTAGTTTTTAAGTCTTAGGTCAAAATTGTTTAAATCTCTCCTCGATTACGTATACATTAGCTTATATATTTAATCATAATATTTATCAAATATTTTATACATATATAAGCATACATTTAAATTATAATAGTCTTTTAAAGTTATAGAAATTAATATACCTATGTAAACTGTGCTTACTGCACAAATTTAACCAGGTCAGTCGACTGACCCAGACGACCAGTCGACTGACACTGGAGATTTTGTGCAGCATGCACAGATACATAGATATACGAATTTAAATTTAAAATTACTTTGAATATTTAGTCGATTGACACAGAGGCTCAGTTAACTGAATTTCTATAACAACCACTTTTTGAAAAGACACGACTTTTGTGAACAGCTGCGAACCTCTAACGAAAAGATTCGGACGCAACACTTCGATCGAAACTCTTCACAAACAGTCGCTGCTTTCTAATCTTTATAAATACATACTTCAACTTCATTTCAAATCACTGAATCATAATCTAATTCTCTTATCTTTGCTCTTCTATCTATTTGCAATACACTTTCAAATATTCTGCATCAAAGCAATACTAGACCTTTCTATTCTTCATATACTTCAAATATATATATTTATACTCGAGGAGAAGATTATAGGAAGGGTGTACTACAAGTGAAAAATTCGTGTTATTAAGAACACACAAAGTCAAAAGTATTTTTGTATTTGTTGAAGTCCCGTTCTGCTGCTCAGGCGTGTGAAGTCCTCTTCAGCTGCTAAGGCAAAATCATGTTCTACTGCTCAGGTCCCTGTTCAGCTGCTCAGGGGTTGTATAGACCTGTTCCTCCAGGTTAAGTGAGGGTTGTTGTTTTAGTGAAATTCCAGAAGGACTCTGGGACTGGACGTAGGATGGTGCTCCGACCTAGTATAAAAATCTCTGGTGTCATTTTATTATACGACTTTTATATTCCGCACTATTTACAGTATTACTATCATCACTATACTCTGTATTATCATATATCCATATTACACGATCCATAGCACACTTTCACGATCATCTAGGGAGAGGGAGCGATAGTGCTGCTGTAGCATTGGTGAGTCGAGCAGGTCGCGATTTGCCTTGGTGATGGTTGTTCGTGATTTTTGGTACGGTCAAGATGTGGGCGGCAAGGCGGTCGTGTGGGTGATGTCGAATCGATCACTGGTGGCTCTGGAGAGTCATGCATGTGCACGTTTGAGGTTTTGCACTTGGGTTTTGGAATGAGAGAAAAGGAAAAGTTGGAAGAAAAGTACTGTAGCAGTATTGGGTCGAGTTGTTTGTAGTGTGGGTCGGGCTTTGATGTAGGGTGGGTAGTTAATTGGTATGCAAATTGTTTTTAAACTTTTAAATTTATAATCGTATAATAAAAAAAATTGTGTAACTTGTCCATACGAGGTCGAATCGAGGCATGGATTTTTGCGTTGCGATCGTGATGACGAGAGCTTCGCAATGAAGCTGAATTGTATGGATTTGGAGCTTGTTTGAATTTTGGGTTAAAATTGAATGCCAGTTCAATTTAAATTCAAAAATGAAATTTTTTGACGAATTAAAATCAAGGTGAGTAAATCTCACTCATTTGGATTACTAGTTTAAATTTATAGTGTTAAAAATTATTTATTGGTTGATTGGTTGAATTGATAAATTATCATTATCAGTTGGATGTTATATTATATATATTAGTAGTTGGATTGATTATTCCCACCGATTGGAGTGGACGAGACCCTATGCGCTCCGCATAATAGTGGATGACCCTATATTACCACGATATCCCGCCTCGAAGTGGGATTGGTATTTTATGTTATCTAACATCTATGGTTGTAGGGAAACATGTTAGAGGGATCCAACTGGATTCCTCAAAAATGTTGATTTTAATTTTATATATAGTGATATATGATGGGTTTGAATAATCTATGATAGATTATGATTTGATTTGATCTATTGGATGCTATAGTAGCACTGGCATAAATTTTGGTATTTTAAAATCCCATAAATATTATTTTTTGAATTTATAAAGAAATTTAAAGGCGATTTTGGAAGTGAAATATTTTATTAAATTTTGGATTAATTAAAAAGGGATTGATTTGGATAAAATAAATGGTTTGACAGTAAATTTGTACTGCACTATTTCATGAAATAATTTAAATAGAGATTTTAAAATAATGTATATAAAAGATTTTTAAACAATAAATTTAAGTGATATTTGTTTAAATGTAAAGGGGTTTTTAAAATCGAGATTTAAATAGTTTGGGAGAGTAAAGGGAAATTGGAAATAAATATAAAATTGGTTATACTAGATTTTTAAATAAGATTTTTAAATTATGAAATGAAAGTAGAAATCGAGATCTGATTGGTTCTGGAATATAGTCGGGTTATGTGAGAAATAGATTTGAAAATGGGATTTTAATTAGAAATCGATTTATAAATGGATTTTTGTAATATAAACTAGGAATAAGTTTATGAAAATTTATAAATGCTGTTTATAAATAAGTGGAATGATTATCATTTGATAAATGGAAAATAAAAATTCACAGTGTGAATTTAAAATGAGATATGGAAACCGACTTAGAAAGGAATAGTGGATTCTATTTTGGATTTTGGGAATAGTTTTGAAATTGGAAATGTAAATCGATTTGTGATAAATCGAGGGAGATTTATAAGTAAAGAAATGGTTATTTGGATGTTAAAAATATATTTTTATCAAAAGGTGAAGTTGTTTTAAAAAAGGATTTTTATTTAAACTACTAATTGGATTTAAATATTTCAGAAGTTAGTTACTTAAATATTGGTTGAAATAAATTCTAATTTCCATAATAACCTTTGAAAATCTATTATTATTATTTATGAATGAATTGGAAATTCGCTAACATTTGTTATTTAACAAGGGGTGGTGATATTTTAAATAATTTCTTAAATGTGTTTGAATTTTTATTATACTTTAAAATACTAATTTTATAAAGGTAGAGTTTTTGGAAATTTATTGAAATTACTTATATATACTCTCGAGATTTTGTAAATTGGGTTTAATTGAATGAATGTGATTTTATAAGAGAAAATCTTGTAATGGGACTTAAAAAAATTGGGAAGGAGAAATTTCAAATTGGTTAAATTTGGAAATTTCAAATTGTTTAAATACGAGAATTTCAAAAATGAATCGGAATTCATTAAAGGAATTATAAATCGTTAGTTGGATTATAAATAAGTAAAATCGATAATTTTAGGGCGTTGTAAAGGTAATTAATAAAATTCCAGGAATTTATGAGATAAGTATGGAATGTTTTCGAAGTATGGAATATTAGAAATGATTTTTGGGAAATAGACTTATAATTTTTCCTAAGTATTGAAATTAAAAGATTTGGAAAGCTTTTAGCAACGAAATGATTTTTTTGAAATATTTTTCTAAGTAATGAATTATAAGTTGAATTTGGAAATATTTCTAACTGTTGATATGGTTGAAGTATCTTGTTATGGATATAAGAAATGGAAATTGTTTTCAAATATTAAAATATTGAAAGAGATTTGAATATATATCTTTGTAAAGATATTTTGAAATAAATGTTGAAAAATTTATAATATGGCCTAGTGTCTGCTTATGTGTGTAATTTGATAGTTAAATAACCGACTATCAAGTCTGGCCAAATTCGTTGATCGTTTCGAAGAGACTGGGATCAGATTTAATTATCTGAAAACCACTTCAATTTGATTTGTGCGTTACGAATTGTGATTTATCGAAGATAATGGAGATGGTGATCTGGAAGGAGATTCGGTTTATCCAGACTTGTATGGATGAATGCTATCATTGCATTGTTGCTTGGAAGACCGTGTTAGCATTCCAAGTATGAATGCTATTCAAAAAGGTAAACGTAGCCTCAAGCCTCATCAATTGGGAAATGACCGAAATAGGGCATGCAGTAGGGCTAAGTGAGTCGCTCCTATTGGGGTATGTCTTCATCTTTTTAGATACCCTATACCTACATATTTATGGATTGGTTGTGCATGAGATCTCAAAAAGGTCGGAAGACCGGGGTGATGACATATTCGGTACTAGTAGTTAAGTGCTAGGCCGGTTCTGTGTAGTAGGGTACACGATGTTCTTGTCTGACCTAAGTGCATTGATTTAGAGATGCATCCATCGGAGGAAGTTCCTTACCTGGTCATAGTATGGAATCCATTCTCCAATACGCGCCGTACGGTTTTAGTTGCATACCAATTATGCTGAACCGTGAGATGCAAGTGTTTTAGCTATTTTATATTTATATCTATAAACACTATTATAATATCAGATGATTTGATATAAAATTGTTTTGGTTATCGTAAGGTAAAAACCAATCATTTTTATGTGTGGCGTGGTCTTACGAGATACTTTTGTTTTTCCAAAAGGTTTTTGAAAGTAATTAAATTCAAATTGAGTGTGTTTTTCTCACACTGGTTTTCAAGACTGACTCGAATGTTATTTTATTATAATGCTCGGGTCAGATCGAGTATTACAGATTTAGGTTAGGATGCTATGGAGCTGAGGAGACGAGCTGGATGATAGAGACGTATTACACGTACTTGATTATATTCCGATGTGTATTGTAGGTGGTATATTCAGCACTTGTGAGGACAAGTTATTATAACAGTTCCGATTGATTGTTGATTGATGTACTCTGATGATGGTATGTATAATAACAGTTATAGTTCTTTTTGTATAAAGATATGTTATTATCTTATATATGTTGTTCCGCCGTGATTGTCAGATTCTTTGTTATTGTTTCCATTTTCTTCTATCTTTTCTTTTTCTTTCCCCTAACAATTAGGTTTTCCGATATTCGATTTCTCGGCATGAAATACAGTGGACGTATTAGTGTCGATTTTTGAGGGTCGAAAATCCCGGTCGTTACATTTGGTATCAGAGCTGGAGGTTAAGCGAGAACCTTGGCTTTGATAGGGTAACTCATTAGAGATAGGGTTAGTAGCACCCTAGAATGAGTTTGAGTGTATTAATAGATATGAGCGTGTATTTGTTAGTGAATATAAAATATTTTATATTGTGTTGGTTGATTTGTTGAGTGACTTATGGATTCTGGTCAATACGAGTAATTAACGTTATTGATAGGGATCTCTGAACGCTTGAACAACGCAATTCAACATTATTGTTTTGAAATTGGGTAATGAAATAATTTTACCCTAATATTATTTTTATATGTAAAGGAATAATTTTTCAGAAATTATTATATGGTGTGCTTGGATGTTAGAGAATGATAATATTTGATTATCATTTGTTGTTGTTGTGATCGTATAAAGGTTGATAATATAATGGAAACAAAAAATTAACGGTTAAGAAGTGTTTTTATACAACCAAATGGAATCATATAAATATGATTTATAGATGTGATTTATAAAATAGAAAGGAGATGAAAATTTTGAAGTATATTATAAATATGATTTATAATAGCAGTTTATAAATTAAAAGGGTTTAAAGGCTGAAAATTTGGAAATTTAAATCTTGTTGATTTTGAAAATTGTTTTCAAATGGTTTTGGAGAAATAATAGAGATATTAATTGGAAGATATTTTTGAAATATTTTAAAAAGGATTTTAAAGAGAAATATAAGCACTGAACTCACTTCGGTCGTTGGAAAACAATTTCAGTGATGACTGCAGCAACATCGACGTTCATTTTCGAGTTTTCGAGAGAGGAATTGCTACCATTGGAGTTTTGTTTGGTAAAACTGGTTTTGGTTTGAAATTCAAAATAATGATTTGATATACCAAGGGATATATATGATTTCAAAAATGATTTGAAATATTTTTGGACAAGGTGTTTAAACCTGGGATTTTGATTTTAATTGTTTTATTGAGAATGTGAGAAAATAAGTTGGATAACTGATAAAATTTGAAGATTTTCAAGTTATGGCAATGCTTTAAAAAATTTGAAAAAGAATATAAGGAAAGTAAATTTGGAATTGAACTATGGAATTAAACTTAAGTTAAGTATAAAGTGAATCCTAAAAATTAGACTAAGTTAGGCTGGATGAAGTAATTGTTGAAGGTGAAATTTACTGAGATTTGAAATAAATTAGTGAAATAAACTAATTAAATTAATTAGTTAATTGAATATGGTTGGAATGTGGTTGACAAAATTGAATATTTAATTGGGAGGTAAATTGAGTTAAAATGGATTAAGACTTAAGTGGTGAAGTGATAATAAACATAAAAATTTTATAAAAAATGTTTATAATAGACTTAAGAAAATTTGATGATATAATTCTTAAGAGATAATTAGTATTGGAAGGAATATGATAAGTAAATAAGGGAATGAGAATTATATGTGTGAATGATAACTGTGAATAATTGAATGGAAATGAAGTAAATGTGGAAAATTTTGGGATAGCTAAGAATCAATGGAAATAAATACGTAAGTTGTATGTATATTATTTTATTCACATAACGGTTTGATCCATATTCGAGCACAGGATTTCGAGATGATTTATATCGATCCGAGTTGAAATTTTTCACTCGATTATCGACGACGAACTCTGGATATGGATTTTTGGTTGATTCTGTGATTCTCTATCATAGTTTATGGCTATGCAAGAAGAATGACAGTTTCTGATCAAGAAACCATATCTGAGTCCGCACTAGAGAGTCATATGAATTATACTAGTTTGGAAGTGAAATTGTGTGATCGAGTGAGCGATCAGATTGGATGGTGCGTACAGATGATATATGTACATTGTACAATTTTAGTGAAGCAAATATTGGAATTGAAAATGCAGAATAGTATGATTTTGAATTATATGATTGGATATCATTAAGAAATAAGATGCAGGTATTTAAAAGCAAGAGCTAACTTAAAGCCTTTGGTTTCATAAGTAAAATTGGGTTGCCCAACAAAAAGGTACATGTTTACATTGTTGTTTGATTTTATGATTTTATGATCGAGCCACTTGGCTTTTGTTTTCTTTTTATGGTTTTGGCCCGTAGTGGAAATTTGTAGTTGTTCCGATCTAGCCATGCAAAGGAGACGCTGGCGAAATTTTTTGGAAATTTAAAGAGTTAGAAATTTTGGAAGAAACTTTTAATAACTAAAAATTGATTTTTGAGTTAGAATCTGAAATGATTAAATGGATAATATTAGTTGGAGTCTACGGATGAATTTGGAAATTTATTAAAAGTATTAGAAAGATTTCAACAAATTGGTTTTGGAGAGTTAAAAATTTAACTGGATTTGGGAAGTTATTTCAATTAATTGGTTTTGGAAAAGTTAATGGGTTTAGGGCCATTCTTCTTACCTTGGCAATTTCGGGGATGAAATTCTTTTAAGGGGGGAGGAATGTAACGACCCAAAATTTAAGTGATTTGAATTTGGAATATTTAATTGGTTTTGAATATTAAAAAGTAAATTTTATAGATTTGATAACTGAAATTTCAAATATAACAATTTATTGGGTAATTTAATTGTGGAATTGAATAATTGAAATTTGGTTAAGTAGTGGAATTTTGAGTTTAAGCTAGATAAAAAATGATTTTTAGGATTATTAAATTTATATTAATAAGAATGAAGATAATAAAATTTTAAATTGAATTTAAGTGATTTACTCGATTTTTAAAAAAAATCGTTTTAATTAACGAGTAAAAGTAGCCTTCCGGGCACAGTCTCGGAATTCGATGAAACCAGTTCCATTGGATACATAATAGTTTATTATTATCGGATTTCAAATTTCATAGCATTTGAAGTTATCGTTTGGACATATGGGATAGAAACGCGCTGAAAGTTATATCAAAAATTTAATATAATAATTAGGTGCAAAAGGCTATCTTCCACATACGATCAAATTTGGGCTCGAGACTTGTTCCATTGCGTTCGGAATAGGGGTATCACATTAGGAACGTCTGGCGGCATGCCTCAATAGGGGTTCGAAATAAATATCTAAATATTTTGGAATTTAATAAAATATATTTATATCGATTTAACCCATCAGCCCACTAACTTACCATCAGCGGACCTACCAGCCCACCCTATGTTGAAAAATGCTACTCTACTCCTATGCTACCCCCCTCGCGCTCCTCCTTTATAAACGCAGAAAGAAAATTAAATATGGAAACTTGAAAAATCAAAATCTCAACATATACAAACCGAAAAATTCTTAAACAAGTATTAAAATCCTTCTTGCGATGAGAGGTTGTCATGTTTTTGGGGGCGATGCTTGTCTGGATGATCACCTGTAGCCATAGGTTGAAGCTTTAAACTAGGGTTCCACTTTTCTCGGTCTACAGTCGACGATTTTAGATGTGGATGGTGTTTTCGAGCTCAGGGAGTTGTATGGCACGTTCATCCGGAGTTGGTTGAGGTTCGATCACCTGGGAAGGGGGCACGACAGTGCTGCTTTAGCATTGGTGAGTCAAGCAGGTCACGATTTTCCTCGGTGATAGTTGTTCGTGATTTTTGGTACGGTCGAGATGAGGGAGGCGAGGCGGAGGTGTGGGTGATGTCGAATCGATCCCTGGTGGCTCTGGAGAGTCGTGCACGTGCACGTTTGAGGTCGTGCCTTGGGTTTTGGAACGAGAGAAAAGGAAAAAGGGGGAAGACGAGTACTGTAGCAGTATTGGGTCGAGTTGTTTGTAGTGTGGGCCGGGCTTTGATATAGGTTGGGTAGTTAATTGGTATGCAGATTGTTTTAAACTTTTGAATTTATAATCGTTTAATAAAAAAATGTGTAACTTGTCCGTACAAGGTCGACTCGAGGCTTGGATTTTTGCGTTGCGATCGTGATGGCGAGAGCTTCGCAATGAAAATGATTTGGATAGATTTAGAGCTTGTCTAAATTTTGGATTAAAATTGAATGCCAGTTCAATTTTAATTCAAAAAATGAAATATTTTGGTTAATTAAAATCAAGGTGAGTAAATCTCACTCATTCGGATTACTAGTTTAAATTTATAGTGTTAAAATTATTTGTTGGTTGATTGGTTGAATTGATAAATTATGATTATCAGTTGGATGTTATATTATATATATTAGTAGTTGGATTGATTATTCCCGCCGACTGGAGCGGATGAGGCCTTATGCGTCCTGCATAATAGCGGATGACCCCATATTACCGTGATATCCCGCCTCGAAGTGGGGTTGGTATTTTATGTTATCTAACATCCGTGGTTGCAGGGAAATAGGTTGGAGGGATCCAACTGGATTCCTCAAAAATGTTGATTTTAATTTTATATATAGTGATATATGATGTGTTTGAATAATCTATGATAGAATATGATATGATTTGACCTATTTGATGCTATAGTAGCACTAACCTAGATTTTGGTATTTTAAAATCCCATAATTTTTTTTTGAATTTATAAAGAAATTTATAGGTGATTTTGGAAGTCAAATATTATATTAAATTTTGGATTAATTAAAAAGGGATTGATTTGGATAAAATAAATGGTTTGACATTAAATTTGTACTGCACTATTTCATGAAATAATTTAAATTGAGATTTTAAAATAATGTACATAAAGATTTTTAAACAATAAATTTAAGTGATATTTGTTTAAATGTAAAGGGGTTTTTAAAATCGAGATTTAAATAGTTTGGGAAAGTACAGGGAAATTGGAAATATATATAAAATTGGTTATACTGGATTTTTAAATAAGATTTTTAAATTATGAAATGGAAGTAGAAATAGAGATTTGATTGGTTTTGGAATATAGTCGGGTTATTTGAGAAATAGATTTAAAAATGGGATTTTAATTAGAAATCTATTTATAAATGAATTTTTGTAATATAAACCTGTATAAAGTGGGAATAAGTTTTCAAAAACTCAAAAACGAGGTTTATAAATAAGTGGAATGATTATCATTTGATAAGTGGAAAATATAAATTTAAAGTGTGAATTTAAAATGAGATATGGAAACCAACTTAGAAAGGAATAGTGGATTCTTTTTTGGATTTTGCGAATAGTTATGAAATTGGAAATGTAAATCGATTTTGTGATAAATCGAGGGAGATTTATAAGTAAAGAAATGGTTATATTTGATGTTAAAAATATATTTTTATCAAAAGGTGAAGTTGTTTTAGAAAAGGATTTTTTTATTAAACTACTAATTGGATTTAAATATTTCAGAAGCTAGTTATTAAATATTAAATATTGATTGAAATAAATTCTAATTTCGATAATAAGCTTTGAAAATCTATTATTATTATTCATAAATGAATTGGAAATTTGCTAACATTTGTTATTTAACAAAGGGTGGTGATATTTTGAGTAATTTCTTAAATGTGTTTGAAATTTTTTATTATACTTTAAAATACTTATTTTATAAAGGTAGAGTTTTTGGAAATTTATTGAAATTACTTATAAATACTCTCGAGATTTTGTAAATAGGGTTTTATTGAATGGATGTGATTTTATATGAGAAAATCTTATAATGGGACTTAAGAAAATTGGGAAGGAGAAATTTCAAATTGGTTGAATACGAAAATTTCAAATTGTTTAAATACGAGAATTTCAAAAATGAATTGGAATTCATTAAAGGAATTATAAATTGTTTGTTAGATTATAGATATGTCAAATTGATAATTTTTGGACATTGTAAAGGGAAATAATAAAATTCCTGGAATTTATGAGATAAGTACGGAATGTTTCCGAAGTATGGAATATTAGAAAAGCTTTTTGGGAAATAGACTTATAATTTTTCTTTAATATTGGAATTAAAGGGTTTGGAGAGCTTTTATCGACCAAATGATTTTTTTGAAATATTTTTCTAAGAAATGAATTATAGGTTGGATTTGGAAACATTTTTAAGTGTTGATATGGTTGAAGTATCATGTAAGGATATAAGAAATGGAAATTGTTTTAATATTGAAATATTGAAAGAGATTTGAATATATATCTGTGTAAAGATATTTTGAAATAAATGTTGAAAAATTTATAATATGGCTCAGTGTCTTCTTATGTGTGAAATTTGATAGCTAAATAACCGACTATCAAGTCTAGCCAAATTCGTGATCATTTCGAAGAGACCGGGATCAGATTTAATTATCCAAAAACCACTTCGATCCGATTTGTGTGTTATAAATTGTGATTTATCAAAGAAAATAGAGATGGTGACCTTGAAGGATATTCGGTTTGTCTAGACCTAGGACAACATGTAGGGATGAATGCTAACATTGCATTGTTGCCTGGAAGGCAGTGTTAGCATTCCAAGTATGAATGCTATTCAAAAAGGTAAACGTAGCCTCAATCCTCATCAATTGGGAAATGATCGAAACAGGGCATGCAAAGGGGCTAAGTGGGTCGCTCCTATTAGAGTATGTCATCATCTTTCTAGATACCCTATATCTACATATTTATGGATTGGTTGTGCGTGAGATCTCAAAAAGGTCGGAAGACCGGGGTGATGACATATTTGGTACTAGTTGTCAAGTGCTAGGCCGATTCTGTGTGGTGGGGTACAAGATGTTCTTGTCAGACTCGGGCGCATTGATCTTGAGATGCATCCATCGGAGGTAGTTCCTTACCTGGTCATAGTATGGAATCCATTTTCCAATACGCGCCGTACGGTTTTAGCTGTATACCAATTATGCTAAAACGTGAGATGCAAGCATTTTAGCTATTTTATATTTATATTCTATAGACACTATTATAATATCAGATGATTTGATATAAAAAAAATTTGGTTATCGTAAGGTAAAAACCCATCATTTTTATGAGTGGCGTGGTCTTACGAGATACCTTTGTTTTTCCAAAAGGTTTTTGAAAGTAATTAAATTCAAATTGAGTGTGTTTTTCTCACGCTGGTTTTCCAGACTGACTTGGGTGTTATTTTATTACAATGCTCGGGTCAGACCGAGTATTATAGATTTATGTTAGGTTGCTATGGAGCTCAGGAGACGAGCTGGATGATAGAGACGTATTACACGTACTTGATTATATTTTGCTGTGTTTTGTAAGTTGTAAATTCAGCACTTGTGAGGACAAGTTATTATAACAGTCCAGATTGATCGTTGATTGATGTACTCTGATGATGGTATGTATAATAACAGTTATAGTTCTTTTTGTATAAAGATATGTTATTATCTATTATATATAGTTCTGCTGCGATTGTGATATTCTATGTTATTGTTCTGTTTTCTTCTATCTTTTCTTTTTCTTTCCTCTAACAATCGAGTTTTCCGGCATTCGATTTCTCAGCATGAAATACAGTGGACGCATTAGTGTCGATTTTCGAGGGTCGAAAATCCCAGTCGTTACACCATGGTCAGCCCTATATAACCTGGACTAGCCGCCTAAAAACCCCATTCCAAGCCACAATGCATTCCAAACCCAAATAAAAATGTCGTATTTAAATTCGATTTAAACACATACCGATATCGTATATCGGTCAGTGTATTTTTAACTATTTTGAATGCACTATTTAATATTATTTAATACATCAAATAAAAATTTATAATTAATATTTCATAAATATTAATTGATTTAATTAATTTATAAAAATTATAAATCAATTAAATTATGTGGTAAAATGAGTATTCAACGTTTCAGTTATCTGACTCTTTAGGTGTAAATTCAGTCAACTATAAATATCGAACTATTCTTATATTAACATTCACACGTCACTTAGCAGGTGGTGTGACATTTTGGCCAAATTTATCGCTTAGTTTATTTCGGTTAAATCTAATTTTACTTTTTAAGCGTCACCTAGTAGTGATGATTATTTACACCAATTCTCTTTGTCAAAACTATATAACTTTGAATTTATGGAAATCGTATGTTGTCTTCGTTTATGAATAATATGTTATAATCTATTTATTAAAATGACTAATAGTTGTGTTCATATGATAGTTTTTGAGTTTGATTCAAATATGTTATGTATACTAGATGGTTGAAATATATTCAAATGTAGTTTAATTATATGTGTGTATATGAATATCATGATAGTACAACAAAATATGAATGTTGTAAAAATCATAAAACAAAAGACAACTTTTAATCTATGCCATCATTACTCAAAGAGTTAATGCGTATTAATATGACAACATAATATAAACTTATGAAAAATTAATAACATTATTTATCAATTGTTGATGAAAATGTAAAACACAACTGTAAAGCAGAAAATTGCAAACGTTGTGAAAAGTTTAAACAACAAGCTTGTAAATGTTGTAGAAAATTATTAATAGCACAATATAAACGCTGTCAAACAGTTTTTAATAGTGTTTTTAATTTGTCATTTCAAGTTATGTATCTACGACAGCATGTCGTTATACAACATTCCTAAACACCCTGTCGTATCCTATTGTAGTGTTTTTTGAACGCTGTATAAAGCTATTTTTGGTGTAGGAGATGAGGGTATTTTATAAGAATACACTACTCTGTAAGTTGATATCACTCAAAATATATTAAAGATTATGAATTTCGGATATAGAGTTGTACTCTACTATTTATATATTAATAGATTACTTTCATACTCTTTAGTTGTTAAGCAAACTCAAGCTAGGCATGCTATGTGTACTAGTACTACCAATATACTACCAGACTACGTAAGAACATGCATGTTTTTGTTAAGCAAACTCAAGGTATGTGTGCTTTGTACTCATACCGTTGTGAAATGGTGGGTGCGACGAATAATCTCTTATGATTTGTTGAGAAAACTCAATATCGAGATTGAGAATAGGACCAAGATCATAATTAGGAGTTTTATATGATACGATTGATAATGGATTATCCATCGCTTGTGGGGCTTTTTTACTTCCTTGCCTGACTTCAAGTCTGCTTTTCCAATGTGGCTAGCAATGGTGCTAAGTAAACTTTTTTAGAATCTATATTTTCTTTAGAAAATAAATTTATGTTAAACTGAATTTTTAAATTGATTTATACTGTGCAGGACTTGGCAATTGTAGGTACAAAGCTTGTTTCAGTTGGAATGGATCTTCTTTATGTAGGTTTAGTATCTTATACCGATATTTTATCATGCTTCTTATTGCAACTCATTTGTGCAAGGGCTTGCTAAATAGTTTACTAGTTATTTTCCCAATAAATAATTAAGAAGGATTATTGCATATACAGCTAATGAAGTTAGGAGCATTGGAGATCATGAACTATGAGAAGTTACATGGCACCACTATTTATTTTTTATATATACAAATTATCAAACTGGTGTATAATTGCATAGTGAAATTTGAGTGTTTTGTGGAAAATGTTAACATCGCAAAACAACTGTAAAGATACATCACTCTCCCATGGGTTGTTGCAACATTTTCCAATTTATTAGTGGAGAATGAATGATCTAGCATTTCTCTCAAACAAGATATCGTTTAGTGACATATAATCTAACTATCTGATTACATACAATATAGAAAATGATTGTGTTATAGGTATGAATTTAAAGTAGACTTGGTTTCTTTGTTTAGTTAACACACATTTTAAATTGAAATCATAGCCTATTATTTATTTGTTCTTAGTATTATATTTGTATGGATTCAAAAAATGCTGCACCTTCAACAAAACAAAAATATAACAACTCAGAAGGCTCTTGAGCATGAATACTTCAAGGATCCTTTCATCTAAATTTTTGGTGTTAAGAGCAGTATGCTACATCTTTAGCAAATTTGGTCTCAATATGATTCAATTCATCATGTTTGAGTGTAATTATTGTTTTCATTTGAAATATTGTACTGCTGCACTTTATTTTTTTTCACTTTTGTTTTATTTCCATTAAATGTCATTTTGATAATCAATACACACATATATACATATATAGTTACCATATAGTAACTAAGTTATACAAAAATTAACTAAGTTTTGATAAATATTTAACTAATTTAACCAAGTATTTAAAATTAACCAAGTTTTATTAAATTAATTAAGTTTATGAAAATTATCTAAGTTGACTCGGTTTTTATATTTTAACTAAGCAAACTAAGATTTATAAAAATTAACTAAATAACTACATTTTATAAAAATCAACTAAGTTTATAAAGTTTTGCCGAGTTGGCTAAGTTTTACAAAAATTAACAATTTATAAATTTTATCTTAATTTATAAAAAAATCAACTAATTTTTGCAAAAATTAACTAAATTAACAAGGTTTTATAAGCTTTAGTTAAGTTTATAAAATAACCAAGTTTATAAAAATTAATCAAGTTTTAAAATTTTAATTAGGTTTACAAAATAAACTAAGTTTATAAAATTTAACCAACTGTTATAAAAGTTAACTAAGTTTTATAAACATTTGATTAAGTTGATAAAGTATGTAAAATTTAACGAAGCTCCACAATCTTTCTTGTCGCATCCGCATCACTAATGACTAATTAATAGGGCAATGTGTCTTTGTCGATAAATATGTTGGTTCTATCAGCCGATAACTATTCTCTAAACTAGTTTTTGCATTAGTTAAATCCTAGGCAAAAATTTAGAAAAAAGTCATATGACCGGTTTAAGTTTACATTATGAATCTAGTTTTAACTTGCTCCTTTTTGAATATGAGAGAGGTATCAAACCTTAGGATTCAGTTTGTGGGAAGTCTACGTTGATATATATAGATATGTGTGTATACGCACACATATGTATATACATATGTGTATGTATACACACACATATGTATATACATATACATATGTATATAGATATATGTATATGCATATATATATCTGTATACGTATATGCAAATGTATATCCAAGGGCAGAGCCCCTTTGCAAATGTGTAACAACCCGTAGATTTTCGATAATTAAAATAGTTAATTTAATAAGATTTCATGGTTTAATGTTGGAAGAATTAAAAATTTGTAATTTATTTATTGATAATAATAACTAGAACGAATTGCAACAATATTTGTCTACGTTAATTATTAATAAATTGAATGAAATTCCAATCAATTGAAATGACTTAAATATTATAACTTGGTTATAATGGAAATATAAGAAAAACAAATGTAAATATTGGGTTAACTAATGAAACAATATACAGTCAGTGATAATGGAATCAAATTGGTATTGTATAGGTAATTGTGACACTTTTTGTAAATAATAAACTTAAGTGTTATAAAGGTTAATGGTGTTAATTATTATAAGTTGCCTGTTTATTTAGTCAGTCGAAATTGAATTTGGAAACCAATTACAATTGAAATGAAATTTTATATATTAACTGGGTTTACAATCAATAACTGAAGTTTAATAACAAATGTTGGATGCACTGGAAGTGAATAAAGTAATTGACAGATAACGGAAATTTATTTAAAAATCTAATATTGAAATATAAATGCTACTTAGTGAATGTCTTTACAATCAATAGTTGGATTTGATAATAATGCTGAGTTTAATAGATGTAAATAAAGTAATTGATTAGTAATGAGAATTCATTTAAAATCTAATATTGAAATTTGTTGAATATGGATCAATTAAATTGTTTAAATTTAATATTGAAAATAAATTGAATAATTGAATAGATTGAATAACGGGAATTGAATAACTATATAACGGAAATAATTGTTCCATAATTTGAATTCGTTTTAAAGTTAAATTTTATAAGTTCATTTTCAAATATTTCAAGATAATGAATTTCGGATAATCAAAATTGTTTAAAAATTTAAATTTGCTAATATTTGAATAATTGAATTTTGAATATAATATGATTGAAAATGATATTGAAGATTGATATAAAATTTTATTTAAACAGCAATGAATTTGTTAACATTTAAAATTGGATTTGTAAGAAATTTTGTAAATTTTGAAAAGTCGATTTAATCGTCGAGTAAAAATAGCCTTCCGAGGCACAGTCTCGGAATTCGACGAAACCAGTCCAATTGGATCCGTAATAGTTTATTATTATTGGATTTCAAATTTCGGAGCAATAGGAGTTGCCATTTGGCCGTGGCAGCTGAAAACGTTTAGAAATTCATTTAATCGGTTTAATTTAAAATCGATCGTTTATTTCCATAACTCACACGGACGATCGAATTAGCCTCCGAAACACGTCCCATTGTGTTCGGAATGTGGGTAAAACATTATGAACGTCTGTCGGCACGTCTAATTTGGAGTTCGTTCGAAAAATCTTGTTAAAATTGAAAATAATATTAAAATAATTAGCTATACGCGTATATATACATTTGAACTGAAACCCTAACTTCATCTTGCGGCCGCCTCTAACATTTCAATGGCCGAAATGTTCTCTCACTCTCCCTCGTTTTTCTTCAAATCAGTTGATCTATAGCGAAATCTTCCAACTGCATTATCGAAGAGGGTAGTGAGATCTAAGTTTTAAACGGCGGTGATCGTTTTTCGTGGCCTTGGCCGATCGCGTTCAACTCGAGAAGGCTGCGTGTTCATCCACGTTTTTCGTGGTGATGGAACGACTGAGCTCGTCGAGCTCCCAGGCGAGGGTGGCTATCTCGTAGGGCTTCTGTTTGCCGGAGTTCGATCAACTTCTGGAGAGTCGTGGTGGTTGCGACAATCGTGGGTGTGTCGCGTGCGTTTGGGTTTGGGAGCCTGGTAGTTGCGTATGAGAGGGAAGAAGAGCCTGTGCTTTTGTTTTTCTAGAGCGGATCGAACAGCCACGATTTTGTGGGTATATAAAAAAAAGGGAAATTTGTTTTAAGTTATAAAAAATATATATGCAATCTTGTAAAACTCATATCTCATCCATATGTTATCAGAATCGGACGAAACTTTTTGCGTCGGAATCGTGTTGACAAGCTCTACGTCATGGAATTGATTGAGGGACGTTTGGAGCTAACTAAAATTTCAGGTTAAATCGAACATCATTCGATTTGATTTGAAATTGAAAATCAAGGTGAGTGTTTTATAACGCTCACAACGTACTAGAATATCTTGTGCTTGTTAAATTTGATATTATGAAGTGATATGATTTTTATTAGTCGTTGTTGATAAAAATTTAACTGTCATCTAGATTTTCATTGAATTTAATGTTAGAAATTGAAATTGACTGTCAAATTAGAATTGGAATTTAATTGCAATTAAAATTTTCGAACATTTATAACTATGAAATTTCCATGAATTATATTGTCTGTTTGGATGATTGGTTGCGATGGATGCTATTGATTGATATTTGAAATGTTTGGATGTTTATTTGTTTGTAGATATCCCGTCATCACCCTTTGTATTAATTACAGTTGTAAATTTGTCATTTTGAATAAATTGAGAAATAGGTTGAAATGATATATACCTATGCCACTGGGATTTAAATTGAAATGATATATATTTATTCCTGAAATTTAATTGAAATAACTGATCACTTGGCCATAGGGTAGAAAATTATATACGGGCACCGGATTGGTTAAATTAAATAATTTTTAAAATCTTTGATTTGGAATTACTTTAAATGGTTTGATTTAAAGGAATAAAAATCAAATTTATAGAAATTGACTTTATCGCGAATTTGAGGTTGAGAGGTTGAAATAAATTTTGGTTAAACAAATTGTTAAATAATTGAAGTTGAGACTTTGAAATTAAAATTTTGATATGATTGATTTTCGTAAATTGATTTGAATTAAAGGGTTTAACTCTTATTCGGACTTTGAATATTTTAAGTAAAAGTGGGGTGAAGACAACATTTTGAAATTGAGCTTGACGTCGAATTACATTGAAGATTTTGGATTTTTAAACTGAATATTAAGGAATAATTTGTTTTAAAGATTTGAATTGATATTTTGAAAATCGAGTTCGAATGCATTATAAATTGGAATTGAAACTGAATTAATTGGATTTGAAAATGGAATTTAATTAATTTGAAATTGGAATTGTTTTGAATTGAAATTTGAGATTTTAATTGACTGAATGGAAATTTGAATTTGATTCAGATTGGTAAGTGGAATTTAAAATGGTTGACTTTGAAGTTATTTCATTTTGGTTTTCCTAAGTTATTCTGCTATATGAACCATTTAAATACTGAATCTATTTTATGTTAAACTATTTTACCTATAATTACTATATTAAATTATTTCATCCTATCTTAAATCATGTTAACTTACTTTAATCTATTTCAAATCTACTTAACCCAAATTTTGATTATTTTTAAACTAATTTACCTATTTTAATTTATTTTAATTTATTTTAATTATATTTAATCTATTTAACTACATTAAATCAATTTAAAACTATTTTGAAATCTATCTTTAATATTTATAGTATTTTTAACTATTTTCAATTTTTTTAGCTACTTTAAACTATTCCAAATATTCTTCCAAAATTTCCAGCTAGTCAATAAGGTGAAATGTTTATATTTAAATCCTGGATTTAAATACGAAGTGGGTTAAATAAAGTTACAACCTAAAATTGAAATGTAACAATTTTTGAAATTGAAATGAGATATTGGGCGAAATGATTTTTGAAATGAAATCGTATATTTTGCGTAAATACGATGATTTTGAAATGGATTTGATTTTGAAGCGAACTTGATATTTTGATATCAATTATGAATTGATTTTTGAAAATGTAAAAGAACCATCCGGTGTGTAATAAGCGTTTGGTTGTTAAAGAGACCGGGATCGTATATGGGCATACTCTCTGTCGATACCGAAAACCACTTTAACAACTATGTACGTGGTGGAGATTCCAGAAATGAAGTAGGATGGTTTGGCGACGATTCTATATATTATGACGTGACCCTGACTCCCGTGAGTCAGCTTAGATGTGACTAAAATCAGGAGCTATACCGGGCTAATGTGAGGTCATTCCTCTTATCGGGCATATTTCTTCGATACCATTATATTGCTTTTGTGATTCGATTTGGTGGCCACCCCTCGATTGTTTGGGAGTGTGTCCGAGGTGGGCGGTAGTAGCTGCTATGCGTCACCACCAGTCCGGGAGTGCAATTGGTATATCTACCCTGGCATTTCCTCGTGTGCCGTGTTCACATGCCCTAGCGTGCCTTCTACGATTTTGTTTTGTACCATACCTATGGAGTGCCCTCTGCGTAAACCTCTCGGAGGAGCGCACGGTATTGTATAGACTGTGGGAATATATAAAATGTGTTAAGGGGGATATGGGTAACGCCTTAACGCTATTTTAATAGTTTATTTTACTATAGACATATTATAATAGCGTATTGTACTACATAGTAGATAGTTTAACGGATCCTTAAGAGATGGAAAACCCCGTAACATCTCTTGAGTTATTGCACGCACGTCGACACTGGATAAGAGATGTCAAACCCCGTAAACATCTCTGACGCCGTTACACTCATTTTTATTTACGATTGATTTAACTTTCATAAGGATATTTAGTCCTGACTCGAGTGTTTTGTTTTTCATTACGCTCGGGTCAGTCCTGAGCTTTTCAGATTATTGAAGATTTATTCTGGAGGACGAAGACGAAGATTTGGTATACTATTACTATTATTATCCTTGCATCATGCTGTCTGCTGCATTTGTTTTATTTGTTCTATTGTATATGTATAACTCTGATAAATGATGTATAAATGATAATCAAAAGTATATTAAACAGCTTCATGAACTGTTTATTTGATTATTATATTTTATCTTTCCGCTGCGAGATTCTGTGGTTGTTTCTTGTTCCTTTTCTCTTCTTTTCTTATTTACCCCATTAACAATCCTCCCTTTTGAATGGTTTGGAATCGGCATGTGTGTTTACTTGTCGATTTAAATTGTCCAAAAGGGTGGGTCGTTACAGTTGGTATCAGAGCTTTGGTTTAGCGATAACCTTAGCTTTGTGGGGTCAGACTCTTTATAAATAGGGTAGTAATACCCTATGATGAGTCGCTGAGAGTATATATATGAGAGAGCGTATTTGTTAGTGGTACAAAATTGTTTTATACTGTGTTGGTTGATTTGTTGAGTGGCATATGGATTCTGGTCAATACGAGTAATTAACGTCATTGATAGGGATCTCTAAACACTTGAACAGAACAATTAGACATAGTATTGTTTTGAAATTGGGGAAATGAAATAATTTTGCCCTAATTATATTTTACATATAAAAGAAATAATTTTCAGAAATTATTATGATTCATCCAGTTTGTTTGGTTGTTAGAAATGATAATATGTATGGTTACCGTAAATTGGATATTGTGTTTTAATAAATAAGGTTTATTACAAAATAAACAATGATAAAACAACTTGTGGAATGTTTTAAGAAGGTAAATTTTTGTAAGAATAATTTATAAATATAACTTATAAATTAAAGTGAATCTAAATTGAGAAATATTGAATTTAAGACCCGGGGATTTTGAAAATGGTTTTCAAACTTTGAAGAAATTATGTAGTGATATGAGTTGGAAAATATTTATGGGAAACATCTTGAAAGGATTTTTTTTAGGAATGAATTCAGTACTCCTCTCTTATGTCGCTGGAAAATAATTTCGGTGATGACTGCGCAACATCATCGACGTTCATTTTCGAGTCTCAAAGTGGAGGAGACTTCTGCGAAGCTTTGCTTTGCTTCGAAACTGTTTTGAAAAATGCATTTTGGGTTAAACTCCAAAGGTATGATTTGATATATATAAGATATAAAAGTATATATTTATTTAAAATGATTTGAAATGAACCGGGCATTTAAATTTTCAAGTTCTGTTAATTGATATTTTTCAAATTCTCTGAATGAAATATGAATAATCAGAACTTATATAATAAGAGGATAAAAACTCTAAGCTAAATGTTTTGAGAAACTTTAGGATTAAGAAGTTGTAACTCTTAAAATTGAAAGGTAAAGAAAATTTAAACTAGTTAAAATTGTGAACATTCTAATTAAGTAAAATAAATCCTATAAATTTGTATAGTATCAAATTGCATTCTAATAACATATAATAGGACTTACCAAATGTTTAAAAGTTAAAAGAATGATTTGGATATGTAATGGGATATATACAAGTAAGCAAAACCTAAAAGAAATTGAAATATACAAGCAAGCAAAACTTAAAAGTAATTAAAATGTGTATAAATGGAAATTTGGTTGTGATAAAGAAATATGTTATATACTTATGTATAATATGAAATGATGAATGGCTAAATGGAATAAGTAAGTGAACTTAAGAAAACAGACAAATGAATCGAAATAAAATCTTTGTAAATTTGTTATAGAATTGAATATAAATTTGCAAAGAAATTGTGAAATTGAAATTTGTAGCTTTTGAGGAAATTAAAAATTTAGATGAAGTCCAACTTCTTATATATGCCTTTATAGAATAATTATAAACTAAGTGATGATTAATAAAATGTTCCACCAATAAATTTGTTATTAACTGAAATTATGAAAATGAAGTAAATGTAAACAAATGAATTTGGTATAGCTAAGAATTAATTGAAGAATGGAATTGAATTTAATTAAATTACATGGAGTGTTTAAAATGAACTTAACTAAGCAAATTGTATGAAATGATGACTAAGAAATAATAGTATAAAAGAACATGCTATGTAAAGAAATGGACATGCTAAGTAATTAGGGAATGAAAAATGCATTGTGTATAATTAATTGTAAATGAAATGATGGTAAGTAAATAAATTGAATATAGACAAATTGTATAGGAATCTATTGGAAGGTAATACGTAAGTTGTACGTATATTGTTTTATTCGCATAACAATTTGACCCGAACTCGAGCACAGAATTTCAAGATAATTTATATCGATCCAAGTTAGGATTTTTCACCCGATTCTCGACGGCGAACCCTGGATATGGATTTTTGATTTGATTCTGGAATTCTCTATCATAGTATTTGGCTATGCAAGGAGAATAACAGTTTCCGATCAAGGAACCAAATCTGAGTCCGCACTAGAGAGTCGTGTGAACGATACTAGTTCGGAAGTGAAATTTTGTGATCGAATGAGTGATCAGATTTGATATTGCGTACGGATGATACATGTACTTCGTACAAGTTTAAGTAAGGCAAATATTGAAATAATTGAAAATGAAAATTCTAAATTGATTTTAAATTATATGATTTGATATCATTGATAAATAAGATGCAGGTATTTAAAATCAAGAAATTTGGATTGCCCGACAAAAAGGTACGTGTTTATTTTGTCATTGGATTTGATGGTTTTTGGATGGAGCCACTTGGCTTTTGTTTTCTTTTATTGGTTTGGGGCCCGTAGAGGCGTTTTTGTAGTTGTGCCGATCGACCACGCAAAGGAGACGCTGCCGAAATTTTCCGTAAATCCAGGTGTTAGAAAATTTTTGAGTTTTAAAATTTTATAACTCGTTTGGATAACCAACTTGAAATTTCGTAAGCTTATCGGAGTAGCGTAGTGGAAGTGTAGTAACGACTTTATAAATGAAATTTCATTGTTTTATAAGTTGATAACTTTGAATAAAATATCTCAAATGTTGAATTCTTTACTTAGTTCCTTTTCCCTTCTTTTTCCTTTTCGAGGACGAAAAGTTTTGAGTGGGGGAGAGTGTAACAACCCGTAGATTTTCGATAATTAAAATAGTTAATTTAATAAGATTTCATGGTTTAATGTTGGAAGAATTAAAAATTTGTAATTTGTTTATTGATAATAATAACTAGAACGAATTGCAACAATATTTGTCTACGTTAATTATTAATAAATTGAATGAAATTCCAATCAATTGAAATGACTTAAATATTATAACTTGGTTATAATGGAAATATAAGAAAAACAAATGTAAATATTGGGTTAACTAATGAAACAATATACAGTCAGTGATAATGGAATCAAATTGGTATTGTATAGGTAATTGTGACACTTTTTGTAAATAATAAACTTAAGTGTTATAAAGGTTAATGGTGTTAATTATTATAAGTTGCCTGTTTATTTAGTCAGTCGAAATTGAATTTGGAAACCAATTACAATTGAAATGAAATTTTATATATTAACTGGGTTTACAATCAATAACTGAAGTTTAATAACAAATGTTGGATGCACTGGAAGTGAATAAAGTAATTGACAGATAACGGAAATTTATTTAAAAATCTAATATTGAAATATAAATGCTACTTAGTGAATGTCTTTACAATCAATAGTTGGATTTGATAATAATGCTGAGTTTAATAGATGTAAATAAAGTAATTGATTAGTAATGAGAATTCATTTAAAATCTAATATTGAAATTTGTTGAATATGGATCAATTAAATTGTTTAAATTTAATATTGAAAATAAATTGAATAATTGAATAGATTGAATAACGGGAATTGAATAACTATATAACGGAAATAATTGTTCCATAATTTGAATTCGTTTTAAAGTTAAATTTTATAAGTTCATTTTCAAATATTTCAAGATAATGAATTTCGGATAATCAAAATTGTTTAAAAATTTAAATTTGCTAATATTTGAATAATTGAATTTTGAATATAATATGATTGAAAATGATATTGAAGATTGATATAAAATTTTATTTAAACAGCAATGAATTTGTTAACATTTAAAATTGGATTTGTAAGAAATTTTGTAAATTTTGAAAAGTCGATTTAATCGTCGAGTAAAAATAGCCTTCCGAGGCACAGTCTCGGAATTCGACGAAACCAGTCCCATTGGATCCGTAATAGTTTATTATTATTGGATTTCAAATTTCGGAGCAATAGGAGTTGCCATTTGGCCGTGGCAGCTGAAAACGTTTAGAAATTCATTTAATCGGTTTAATTTAAAATCGATCGTTTATTTCCATAACTCACACGGACGATCGAATTAGCCTCCGAAACACGTCCCATTGTGTTCGGAATGTGGGTAAAACATTATGAACGTCTGTCGGCACGTCTAATTTGGAGTTCGTTCGAAAAATCTTGTTAAAATTGAAAATAATATTAAAATAATTAGCTATACGCGTATATATACATTTGAACTGAAACCCTAACTTCATCTTGCGGCCGCCTCTAACATTTCAATGGCCGAAATGTTCTCTCACTCTCCCTCGTTTTTCTTCAAATCAGTTGATCTATAGCGAAATCTTCCAACTGCATTATCGAAGAGGGTAGTGAGATCTAAGTTTTCAACGGCGGTGATCGTTTTTCGTGGCCTTGGCCGATCGCGTTCAACTCGAGAAGGTTGCGTGTTCATCCACGTTTTTCGTGGTGATGGAACGACCGAGCTCGTCGAGCTCCCAGGCGAGGGTGGCTATCACGTAGGGCTTCTGTTTGCCGGAGTTCGATCAACTTCTGGAGAGTCGTGGTGGTTGCGACAATCGTGGGTGTGTCGCATGCGTTTGGGTTTGGGAGCCTGGTAGTTGCGTATGAGAGGGAAGAAGAGCCTGTGCTTTTGTTTTTCTGGAGCGGATCGAACGGCCACGATTTTGTGGGTATATAAAAAAAGGGAAATTTGTTTTAAGTTATAAAAAATATATATGCAATCTTGTAAAACTCATATCTCATCCATATGTTATCAGAATCGGACGAAACTTTTTGCATCGGAATCGTGTTGACAAGCTCTACGTCAAGGAATTGATTGAGGGACGTTTGGAGCTAACTAAAATTTCAGGTTAAATCGAACGTCGTTCGATTTGATTTGAAATTGAAAAATCAAGGTGAGTGTTTTATAACGCTCACAACGTACTAGAATATCTTGTGCTAGTTAAATTTGATATTATGAAGTGATATGATTTTTATTAGTCGTTATTGATAAAAATTTAACTGTCATCTAGATTTTCATTGAATTTAATGTTAGAAATTGAAATTGACTGTCAAATTAGAATTGGAATTTAATCGCAATTAAAATTTTCGAACATTTATAACTATGAAATTTCCATGAATTATATTGTCTGTTTGGATGATTGGTTGCGATGGATGCTATTGATTGATATTTGAAATGTTTGGATGTTTATTTGTTTGTAGATATCCCGTCATCACCCTTTGTATTAATTACAGTTGTAAATTTGTCATTTTGAATAAATTGAGAAATAGGTTGAAATGATATATACCTATGCCACTGGGATTTAAATTGAAATGATATATATTTATTCCTGAAATTTAATTGAAATAACTGATCACTTGGCCATAGGGTAGAAAATTATATACGGGCACCGGATTGGTTAAATTAAATAATTTTTAAAATCTTTGATTTGGAATTACTTTAAATGGTTTGATTTAAAGGAATAAAAATCAAATTTATAGAAATTGACTTTATCGCGAATTTGAGGTTGAGAGGTTGAAATAAATTTTGGTTAAACAAATTGTTAAATAATTGAAGTTGAGACTTTGAAATTAAAATTTTGATATGATTGATTTTCGTAAATTAATTTGAATTAAAGGGTTTAACTCTTATTCGGACTTTGAATATTTTAAGTAAAAGTGGGGTGAAGACAACATTTTGAAATTGAGCTTGACGTCGAATTACATTGAAGATTTTGGATTTTTAAACTGAATATTAAGGAATAATTTGTTTTAAAGATTTGAATTGATATTTTGAAAATCGAGTTCGAATGCATTATAAATTGGAATTGAAACTGAATTAATTGGATTTGAAAATGGAATTTAATTAATTTGAAATTGGAATTGTTTTGAATTGAAATTTGAGATTTTAATTGACTGAATGGAAATTTGAATTTGATTCAGATTGGTAAGTGGAATTTAAAATGGTTGACTTTGAAGTTATTTCATTTTGGTTTTCCTAAGTTATTCTGCTATATGAACCATTTTAAATACTGAATCTATTTTATGTTAAACTATTTTACCTATAATTACTATATTAAATTATTTCATCCTATCTTAAATCATGTTAACTTACTTTAATCTATTTCAAATCTACTTAACCCAAATTTTGATTATTTTTAAACTAATTTACCTATTTTAATTTATTTTAATTATATTTAATCTATTTTAAATCTATTTAACTACATTAAATCAATTTAAAACTATTTTGAAATCTATCTTTAATATTTATAGTATTTTTAACTATTTTCAATTTTTTTAGCTACTTTAAACTATTCCAAATATTCTTCCAAAATTTCCAGCTGGTTAATAAGGTGAAATGTTTATATTTAAATCCTGGATTTAAATACGAAGTGGGTTAAATAAAGTTACAACCTAAAATTGAAATGTAACAATTTTTGAAATTGAAATGAGATATTGGGCGAAATGATTTTTGAAATGAAATCGTATATTTTGCGTAAATACGATGATTTTGAAATGGATTTGATTTTGAAGCGAACTTGATATTTTGATATCAATTATGAATTGATTTTTGAAAATGTAAAAGAACCATCCAGTGTGTAATAAGCGTTTGGTTGTTAAAGAGACCGGGATCGGATATGGGCATACTCTCTGTCGATACCGAAAACCACTTTAACAACTGTGTACGTGGTGGAGATTCCAGAAATGAAGTAGGATGGTTTGGCGACGATTCTATATGGTATGACGTGACCCTGACTCCCGTGAGTCAGCTTAGATGTGACTAAAATCAGGAGCTATACCGGGCTAATGTGAGGTCATTCCTCTTATCGGGCATATTTCTTCGATACCATTATATTGCTTTTGTGATTCGATTTGGTGGCCACCCCTCGATTGTTTGGGAGTGTGTCCGAGGTGGGCGGTAGTAGCTGCTATGCGTCACCACCAGTCCGGGAGTGCAATTGGTATATCTACCCTGGCATTTCCTCGTGTGCCGTGTTCACATGCCCTAGCGTGCCTTCTACGATTTTGTTTTGTACCATACCTATGGAGTGCCCTCTCCGTAAACCTCTCGGAGGAGCGTACGGTACTGTATAGACTGTGGGAATATATAAAATGTGTTAAGGGGGATATGGGTAACGCCTTAACGCTATTTTAATAGTTTATTTTACTATAGACATATTATAATAGCGTATTGTACTACATAGTAGATAGTTTAACGGATCCTTAAGAGATGGAAAACCCCGTAACATCTCTTGAGTTATTGCACGCACGTCGACACTGGATAAGAGATGTCAAACCCCGTAAACATCTCTGACGCCGTTACACTCATTTTTATTTACGATTGATTTAACTTTCATAAGGATATTTAGTCCTGACTCGAGTGTTTTGTTTTTCATTACGCTCGGGTCAGTCCTGAGATTTTCAGATTATTGAAGATTTATTCTGGAGGACGAAGACGAAGATTTGGTATACTATTACTATTATTATCCTTGCATCATGTTGTATGCTGCATTGTTTTATTTGTTCTATTGTATATGTATAACTCTGATAAATGATGTATAAATGATAATCAAAAGTATATTAAACAGCTTCATGAACTGTTTATTTGATTATTATATTTTATCTTTCCGCTGCGAGATTCTGTGGTTGTTTCTTGTTCCTTTTCTCTTCTTTTCTTATTTACCCCATTAACAATCCTCCCTTTTGAATGGTTTGGAATCGGCATGTGTGTTTACTTGTCGATTTAAATTGTCCAAAAGGGTGGGTCGTTACAAAATGGGTTAGGCACGTGCCTAACCTAGTCTTTGAAAATATTTTTGAGTGGAGCTGATTTATGTCATTTCCCGGAAAACTTACTTTCAACTTTTGTTTTTCTTATTAGGATGAATTGATGATTTGCAGGATGCTAAGGCAAACAATGCAGACCATTGTGTTTGCAATAGAGATATCTTTGAAATGACCCTCCTATTTCCACCCTAATTTCATAAGGATTTTTTTTTTCTTTTTTTAAGAGATGATATATAGATATATAATTCATTACAAATATATTTCCCAGGGTCATTTTCTTTCTCCAATAAACAAAATATATCCAGGATCATTCACAATATAAAAATATTGTTTTAAATCTAAATCATTCCTAACATACATATATGAAGATATCTATGTTATATTCTACTAGAATCAGAGCATGATAATATGTAAGTAGAAATCCTTTTAAGTCTATTAAAATGTGAATGATTATGTTAAAGTCTGTATAGTATCAAACTCAGGCTAAAAGAAAGTGGATCATAAGTGAACACAAGCAACATCTAGGCGTAATGGAAACGCGCCTAACTTACACATGAGAGGTCACGAGTTCGAGTGCTATGCTGGTCGGTTCAAACCCAATTTTTGTTTTTTTTCTTTTTATTTTTCTCCTGTTAACAAAATTGACTGAACCTATTATATACTTTGGCTATGAAACATATCTGAGAATTTAATTTAAACCCTTGGTTGCTGGCTTGACCCAGGCTCAAGAAAAATGGCTATGTTAGCCATGTTCTGGTTTGCACTACTTTGTTACAAAATACCTGCTATATTATTTTCTTTTCAAAGCAACTCAAACCCTTTCTATCAGATTTTATTTTTTGACTTGAACATGGATTTTCTTATGCCAGTTCTTTAGATATACATACAAACCACAAATTCTTTCAATCTCAGATTTTCTACCATTATAGCCTAACTGTTCTTGAAGCTTAAAATTCATTTTTCCTTAGTAAAGCATTTAACAAAACAAAGCTCATAGTTCAGCTGAGACATATAAGTTCAACAACTACAAAACAGCAATTAACCATACATTGGTTTCTCAAAGTAATTTTAAACAATAGGTCTTAATCTAGTTCATCATGAAGGTGTAGTTTACTTCAGCAAAGTCTTTAAAAAAACATAGCATCCAAATCTTAAGCAGTTTAACATCCAAAGCCTGATCAAAGCAATTCCTATTTCCCTGCAAAATCACCATGAACTGCCCCATATGAATATGAGACACCCAATGGTGCATAAACACAAAAGGGCCAGACTATTTGTCTGGTATGAATAATCCAACTAAAAACATGATCTCATTCAATTCTTTTTATAAACAAACTTTACATGAATAAGAAACTCAGTGTCTTCCTTATGCTTGTTTTTTTTTTGTGAAGCATGTTCCTTCATCTCAGTGTTAACAGATTATTTACACATATAATCACCATGACTTGATTCATAGAAAACAATCATAAGATTCATCCATAAAAAGCACCAAAACAACCAAATACAAACATCAATTCAGTTATCATCCCCTTTTCAACTTTACTGGCCATCAGGGATTTTGCCCAGGCCTCTCCTGAATCTATTCCTAGAATTCATTATCAAATATAACAGGGTCTTTAGCTACTTTCTCCTTTTTAAACACACACTGCCTGGGACATCTCTCTGTTAACCCAGCACACTCAGGCCCCTGGGTATAAACATACCATGTGTGAACTTGCAATATTCCCCTTGCCAAGCTATACTTTGGTAGCCCTAAGATCCCAAGTCCTTAGTTAAATTACTAAGTGTTATTATTATTTTTCATAGCAGTGCTAATCCCTTCTGCATCTCACTTCTTAATCAGAGAAATATAAATAATGCAAGCAACATGTATTCATCCAGAGTTTGGTAAGTTATATTCTCAGAAGCAAACATTTTATCATGAAAGAGGGAGGTGACTTCTTAGCACATTATTTTGCCTATGGGTTTCACTGGATCAAGATGTAAGCATATGGTCCTGAGTAATTTGCTAGATATATATTTTCCCCTACCTCTGGTTCAATCAGATTCATGATCTGGCTAAACCACAAGTATATTTGATTTGGGTATTTCATAAAACATAGAAGCTCAGCACATGTACAACATTGCACTTCTACATTTTCTTTTGTTTTAATTAATATGAGACATAAGCAACAACACAATGTTACAGCCCATATTTCTTTCTACCTTCAGACCATATACCCACTACTTGAATCCGGGGATTTTTATAAACAACTTATAAAGAAAACTTATAAAAGAAATCACTCAGTCTCAAAGCTAACCCATATCTCAGACAAACATTTTAGTTCATGAATCCATGACTCTTATTTTTCTGGGTAAATCAGATAGAGGTTTTACCCTTAAACAAATCATTAACAAACCAAAGTCATCCAATCATAAAACATAACTTGTAAAAGAAAATTAGTTCATACTGGCTGCCTCAATATTCAGGTCTTAATGCCAAAGTTTTCAGTGAGGTTACTCACCTTAATCCTTCTTCTTCCTATGCCTTATGAACCCCCTTTTAGTCTTCTGCCTTCTCCTATTTTCTCTGGTTTATGCCTTGTATATTTTTCTTTAGGTTAATGAAGAACAAAAATATATGGTCTTACTATACTAGGCCTTTTATATAAATCTTGGCTGTTACTAGGGTTTATGGACTTACCCAATGTCAGTTCTACCCCATCCCAAACATAGCCTGCCTCTAGCTTGATTCAAGAAAATAAAAAGGGTATGTGGTCCTTGTCTTCCTTTCCAGAAATTAGTTCCTCTCTTTTAATTTTCCCTGGTCATGTCATATGCATGACTTCTTATTATTATTGTTATTATTTTCTTAATAAAAGAAATTACTGAGAATAGATAAAGTGCTTGTTTAGGGACTCATGCCATTTTCATGCAACTTCTGTTTCCTTCCAGAGATTGATTGACTGTATACATGTATAACCTATGTATACCTAAGCCTTTTATTTTTTCTTTCTTTCTTTAAATAATTTTAAGTTTATTTCAGCCTAGCTCTTATTTTCTTTGTACTATATTTTATTTAAAGACAAAATTCTGTCTTTATGCATATGTATTTCTAAATCAGTTATTTTATTTTATCTATTAATTTCTGCCAAATTTTGTTACACAGAAATCTGTGTGCATGTGTACACTGTCTTATGCACATGTACATGTTTTATACTTTGTATCTGCAAATCAATTTCCTATTCCAATTTTTCCCAATGCAATTTCAAACAAATACAAACTAAATTAAATCATGAAATTACTCACAAAAATCAGGGTTATCACATATACCCCTCCTTTTAGGAATTGTGTCCCACAATTCTTTCATACTTAACTTAAGTATCATCTCTTCAGAAAAATGAATTTTTCTGATTTCAAAACCATTTTCAAACCAATCACCTATTAAGCACTATGCATATCAACACAAGATAAAAAATCACAATGCATATTCAACCAATACATTCATTAGTATGTATATATATATATAGATTTACCTTTTCTTCAATCAAACAACTGGGGATAATCATTTCTGATTTTATCCTCCACTTCCCATGTGCAATCATTTGGGTCTAGACTCCATTGTACTTTTACTAATTTAATTTCTTTGTTTCTCAATTTCTTGGTTTCTCTAGAAGCTATGCCCACTGGTTCCTTTTCATAGATCATTCTAGGATCAATCTGCACATCCTTAGAGGATTCTAATATTGCTTCCTTATCATGAACCCATCTTCTTAGTTGAGACACATGAAAGACATCATGCATTGCTCTCATTTCTTCTGGCAATTCTAATTTATAGGCTACTGTCCCTATTCTTTCTAGAATTTTATATGGTCCTATATATCTAGGAATCAACTTTCCTTGTTTCCCAAACCTTAGAACCTTTTTCATGGGTGATATCTTGATGAACACATAATCCCCAACATCATATTGTACTGCCTTCCTTCTTTGATCTGCATATTTCTTTTGCCTATCTTGGGCAGAGGCAATTCTTTTTCTGATCAAGGCTACCTTTTCAGAAGTCTCCTTCACATTTTCTGGTCCTAAGACCACTTTTTCTCCAGACTCATGCCAACTTGAAGGTGATAAACATGGCCTTCCATAGAGAGCTTCAAAGGGGGCCATGCCTATGCTACTGTGATGGGTGTTATTGTATGCAAATTCAGCTAGATATATGTAATCTTCCCAGCTTCCTCCCCAATCCAATACACATGCTCTCAACATGTCTTCAAGCAATTTGTTCACAATTTCTGTTTGGCCATCAGATTGAGGATGGTATGCTGTACTCAAACATAAATCAGTCCCCATTGCCTTGTGAAAACTCTGCCAAAATTTTGAAGTGAAGATGGTATCTCTATCACTCGCTATAGTCTTTGGTATACCATGCAGTCTGACTACTTCTTTAATAAACAACTGGGCTAGGGTATTAGCATTTCTTTCTGATTTCATTGGTATAAAGTGGGCTGACTTGGTTAACCTATCAACCATTACCCAAATACTATCATTTCCCCTCCTAGTTCTAGGCAAACCATCAATAAAATCCATTGATATGTCTTCCCATTTCCACTGTGGTATTTGTAAAGGTTGAAGCATTCCTGAGGGTTTTTGATACTCAGCCTTCACCTGCTGGCAAACCATACATTTTGCTACATAGGTTGCCACTGCACTCTTCATACCACTCCACCAATAATCTCTCTTGAGGTTGTGATACATTCTTGTGCTTCCTGGGTGTATAGTATATTTGCTTTTGTGGTAAGCATCCAAAATTTCTTGCTTCAACTCATCCATTGCTGGAACACATATTCTTTCTCCTTTCTTCAGATGGCCCTGATCATCCAACTGAAAACCTTCTACTGTCTCACCATTTAATATTTGTGTCTTCTTTCCAAATAAAAATGGATCTTGGTTTTGTAGCATTGCAACTTTATTTTTCAATTCTGATCCCAGAGTAATAAAACTTAATTTTCCCATTTCTACCTTCCTACTGCATAAGCTCATGTTTTCTATGTTATCACTTTTTATCTCTGAATCAATTAATAATGATAAAGTGTTAAACTCTTCTATCATTAATCTAGCCACTTTAGCATGTTGTCTACTTAGGGCATCTGCTACTTTATTAGCCTTACCTGGTGTGTAAAATATTTCAAAATCATATGAGGCTAAGAGTTCAATCCATCTTTGCTGCCTCATATTTAATTCTTTTTGTGAAAACAAATATTTGAGTGATTTATGGTCTGTATATACTTCAAATTTTGCCCCTAACAAGTAGTGTCTCCATAGCTTAAGGGCATACACTACAGCAGCCAATTCAAGGTCATGAGTAGCATACCTTACTTCACTTGATTTCAACTGCCTAGAAGCATAAGCTATTACCTGATGTTGTTGCATCAACACTGCTCCAAGCCCTTGTCCACTTGCATCAGTATACACCACCAAGTTTTCATTTCCCTCAGGTACTTTAAGAATTGGAGCTTGTACCAGTGCTTCTTTTAATTTCCCAAAGGCATTTTCACATTCCTCAGTCCAAGTGAACACTTGATTTTTCCTAGTCAATCTGGTTAATGGAATTGAGATTTTTGCAAAATCTTTTATAAATCTTCTATAGTAACCAGCCATTCCCATGAATGATCTGACTTCAGTGACATTAGTAGGCCTTTTCCAAGCTTGCACTGCAATGACTTTATTGGAGTCCACAGCTATTCCTTTTTCTGATATAATATGGCCTAGAAAGTTCACTTCATTCTGCCAAAAAGTGCATTTTGAAAACTTTGCTTTCAAGTCTTCCTGTCTCAATTTCTCAAATACTATATGCAAATGGTTCTCATGCTCTCTAACTGACTTAGAATAAATTAGTATATCATCAATAAATATTAATACAAACTTATCCAAGTATTCTCTGAAAATCCTATTCATCAAATCAACAAAATAGGAAGGAGCATTTGTTAAGCCAAATGGCATCACCAAAAATTCATATAGTCCATATCTGGTGTTAAAGGCTGTATACTTAATGCTTTCCTCTTCTACTTTCATCTGATGAAAGCCTGAAGCTAAATCAAGCCTGGAGAATATCTTTGCACCACTCAATTGATCAAAGAGATCATCAATTCTAGGTAAGGGGTATTTATTTTTAACTGTGACTTTATTTAATTCCATATAGTCAATACATAATCTCAGGGATCCATCATGTTTCTTAACAAAGACTACTGGTGCTCCCCATGATGAGCTACTGGGTCTAATAAAACCTTTTTCTTCTAGTTCAACTAATTGCTTTTTCAACTCCATCAATTCCTTAGGCCCCATTCTGGTTGGTCTTTTAACCACTGGGCTAGCTCCTGGAATTATTCTAATTGAAAATTCAACTGGCCTGTGATTAGGAACTCCTCTTACTTCCCCAAACACATCATCATATTGATTAACTATGGGGATCTCTTCTAATGCAGGCATGAGTTTTTCATTTGACAATGCAGAAAGGTTGGCTATACTTCTATTTTTGTTTGCCTCACAAAGAACGATTATTCTTTGTCCATCAGAAACCTTCAATGATATGGTGGATGTCTCCATATTTATGATAGCCTTATATCTACTCAACCAATCAACTCCTAAAATAATTCCTATGTCTGGATATTGCAACACATATAGGTTTGACTCAAACACATGTCCTCCTATATTTAATCCCAGTTGCATGCACATCATACCCATGACACATGAACTACCTATAGGGCTTCTAATTAGCAGTGGTTTATCAACAATCATACAGTTCAATTTTAATTGTTGTGCAATATCATGAGAGATCAATGAGTGTGTAGCCCCAGTATCATATACTACTGTTAAAGGTATTGAATGGATAAGCAAAGTACCTTCAACTTGACCATGCTTTTCAACATTTGATCCCTCAGCTGCCTTGCCTTTCCCTTCCAAAGCCCCTAATTTTCCTTGCTTAAAATCTGGGCAGTTCCTCTTTATGTGACCTTCCTTCCCACAATGGTGACAATTGAAGGATGCTGGTCTAGGATTGGTGCACCTATTTTTCATGTGCCCCTCTTGTCCACAGTTGTAACAAGTGATCCTCTTCTTAACTTCAGCAGTTCTGGCTTCTTCTGGTTTCTTGGTGGAAGTTATGTCTGTTTTCTTTTTATCATAAGGGTGAAATTTACCCTTTCCCTTCTTGTTTTGATTATTTTTGAATGCCCTGAAATTCTCTCTAGCTTTATCATGTTGTTCAGTGCTTAGAGTCAAATCCAAAACTTGATCAAAAGTTTTATCCTTATATGGTAGCATGGCTCTACTAAGGCTAGAGTTCAACCCTTGGATATATCTGCCATTCTTAGCTTCCTCAGTAGTGATGAGCACTGCACCATACTTTACCAATGATTCAAACTTCTGAGTGTACTCAGTGACACTCATAGTCCCTTGCCTCAATTTGATGAATTCCTCTAGTAAAGATTCCTTAGCTGATGCAGGGATAAATCTGCCTTCCAACATTGCTTTAAACTGATCCCATGTTACTTCTCCTTCAGGTCTTCCAGCTATGATAACCTCCCACCAATCCAAAGCTGCTCCTCTCAATTGCCTGGATGCAATTTGCCTCTTCCTTTGGTCTTCAACTTGCATGTCTGCAAAGATTCTTTCCAAAATTCTAAGCCAATTTTGAACCCCCATAACTCCTTCTGTGCCATCAAAGGTTTTGCCTCCAAGATTGGTAAAAGTCTTGAGTAGTTTGGAAAGTTCCTCATGTGGATTTTCCTGCCTGTTGCCTACTCCATCTCTTATGGCCCTCATGAATTCTTGCACATTCACCATGGGTGGTTCACTTGTTCCTACATTTTGATGTCTGGGTCCTACCATAGCTCTATGGATATAACACTTAGGTTAGTCTGTTTTGCCTAATGCTCTATAGATTAATTCATTTTAGTTTATCACTTATTCTGTCATAATAGATATCAATAGTGTAAATAAGAAAAAAAAACAAAACATCCAAAGCAGTAAACACTTCTATACATCCAATGCAAACAAATTCATACAAAAATTTTTTTGCTATGTCATTTAACAACATAGCTCTGATACCAACTGAAATGACCCTCCTATTTCCACCCTAATTTCATAATGATTTTTTTTTTCTTTTTTTAAGAGATGATATATAGATATATCATTCATTACAAATATATTTCCCAGGGTCATTTTCTTTCTCCAATAAACAAAATATATCCAGGATCTTTCATAATATAAAAATATTGTTTTAAATCTAAATCATTCCTAACATACATATATGAAGATATCTATGTTATATTCTACTAGAATCAGAGCATGATAATATGTAAGTAGAAATCCTTTTAAATCTATTAAAATGTGAATGATTATGTTAAAGTCTGTATAGTATCAAACTCAGGCTAAAAGAAAGTGGATCATAAGTGAACACAAGCAACATCTAGGCGTAATGGAAACGCGCCTAACTTACACATGAGAGGTCACGAGTTCGAGTGCTATGCTGGTTGGTTCAAACCCAATTTTTGTTTTTTTTTCTTTTTATTTTTCTCCTGTTAACAAAATTGACTGAACCTATTATATACTTTGGCTATGAAACATATCTGAGAATTTAATTTAAACCCTTGGTTGCTGGCTTGACCCAGGCTCAAGAAAAATGGCTATGTTAGCCCTGTTCTGGTTTGCACTACTTTGTTACAAAATACCTGCTATATTATTTTCTTTTCAAAGCAACTCAAACCCTTTCTATCAGATTTTATTTTTTGACTTGAACATGGATTTTCTTATGCCAGTTCTTTAGATATACATACAAACCACAAATTCTTTCAATCTCAGATTTTCTACCATTATAGCCTAACTGTTCTTGAAGCTTAAAATTCATTTTTCCTTAGTAAAGCATTTAACAAAACAAAGCTCATAGTTCAGCTGAGACATATAAGTTCAACAACTACAAAACAGCAATTAACCATACATTGGTTTCTCAAAGTAATTTTAAACAATAGGTCTTAATCTAGTTCATCATGAAGGTGTAGTTTACTTCAGCAAAGTCTTTAAAAAAACATAGCATCCAAATCTTAAGCAGTTTAACATCCAAAGCCTGATCAAAGCAATTCCTATTTCCCTGCAAAATCACCATGAACTGCCCCATATGAATATGAGACACCCAATGGTGCATAAACACAAAAGGGCCAGACTATTTATCTGGTATGAATAATCCAACTGAAAACATGATCTCATTCAATTCTTTTTATAAACAAACTTTACATGAATAAGAAACTCAGTGTCTTCCTTATGCTTGTTTTTTTTTGTGAAGCATGTTCCTTCATCTCAGTGTTAACAGATTATTTACACATATAATCACCATGACTTGATTCATAGAAAACAATCATAAGATTCATCCATAAAAAGCACCAAAACAACCAAATACAAACATCAATTCAGTTATCATCCCCTTTTCAACTTTACTGGCCATCAGGGATTTTGCCCAGGCCTCTCCTGAATCTATTCCTAGAATTCATTATCAAATATAACAGGGTCTTTAGCTACTTTCTCCTTTTTAAACACACACTGCCTGGGACATCTCTCTGTTAACCCAGCACACTCAGGCCCCTGGGTATAAACATACCATGTGTGAACTTGCAATATTCCCCTTGCCAAGCTATACTTTGGTAGCCCTAAGATCCCAAGTCCTTAGTTAAATTACTAAGTGTTATTATTATTTTTCATAGCAGTGCTAATCCCTTCTGCATCTCACTTCTTAATCAGAGAAATATAAATAATGCAAGCAACATGTATTCATCCAGAGTTTGGTAAGTTATATTCTCAGAAGCAAACATTTTATCATGAAAGAGGGAGGTGACTTCTTAGCACATTATTTTGCCTATGGGTTTCACTGGATCAAGATGTAAGCATATGGTCCTGAGTAATTTGCTAGATATATATTTTCCCCTACCTCTGGTTCAATCAGATTCATGATCTGGCTAAACCACAAGTATATTTGATTTGGGTATTTCATAAAACATAGAAGCTCAGCACATGTACAACATTGCACTTCTACATTTTCTTTTGTTTTAATTAATATGAGACATAAGCAACAACACAATGTTACAGCCCATATTTCTTTCTACCTTCAGACCATATACCCACTACTTGAATCCGGGGATTTTTATAAACAACTTATAAAGAAAACTTATAAAAGAAATCACTCAGTCTCAAAGCTAACCCATATCTCAGACAAACATTTTAGTTCATGAATCCATGACTCTTATTTTTCTGGGTAAATCAGATAGAGGTTTTACCCTTAAACAAATCATTAACAAACCAAAGTCATCCAATCATAAAACATAACTTGTAAAAGAAAATTAGTTCATACTGGCTGCCTCAATATTCAGGTCTTAATGCCAAAGTTTTCAGTGAGGTTACTCACCTTAATCCTTCTTCTTCCTATGCCTTATGAACCCCCTTTTAGTCTTCTGCCTTCTCCTATTTTCTCTGGTTTATGCCTTGTATATTTTCTTTAGGTTAATGAAGAACAAAAATATATGGTCTTACTATACTAGGCCTTTTATATAAATCTTGGCTGTTACTAGGGTTTATGGACTTACCCAATGTCAGTTCTACCCCATCCCAAACATAGCCTGCCTCTAGCTTGATTCAAGAAAATAAAAAGGGTATGTGGTCCTTGTCTTCCTTTCCAGAAATTAGTTCCTCTCTTTTAATTTTCCCTGGTCATGTCATATGCATGACTTCTTATTATTATTGTTATTATTTTCTTAATAAAAGAAATTACTGAGAATAGATAAAGTGCTTGTTTAGGGACTCATGCCATTTTCATGCAACTTCTGTTTCCTTCCCGAGATTGATTGACTGTATACATGTATAACCTATGTATACCTAAGCCTTTTATTTTTTCTTTCTTTCTTTAAATAATTTTAAGTTTATTTCAGCCTAGCTCTTATTTTCTTTGTACTATATTTTATTTAAAGACAAAATTCTATCTTTATGCATATGTATTTCTAAATCAGTTATTTTATTTTATCTATTAATTTCTGCCAAATTTTGTTACACAGAAATCTGTGTGCATGTGTACACTGTCTTGTGCACATGTACATGTTTTATACTTTGTATCTGCAAATCAATTTCCTATTCCAATTTTTCCCAATGCAATTTCAAACAAATACAAACTAAATTAAATCATGAAATTACTCACAAAAATCAGGGTTATCACAATCTTGTTAGTTGTCAATGTTGCATCTCAGATTTCCATCGCAACAATTTTTTCCTTGTTTATGTGGAGTTTTGTTTTCTTCCTCGAAACTTTTTTCACGTTACTTTCAACTTTGTTTATGTTTTATAGGAGAGTTATGCAACTCAAGTTTTTACCAGTGTTTATTGTCATTTGTAGCAGTAAACCGACAAACAATTTTTTTGAGATACAAGTAAAATGAGAAATACAAGGATAAAGGTGTAACTATTATAGTCTTGTACATACATAGAACAAAAATTTCCAAGATAGTTTGAAAAAAAAATCAAATTAAGATATATAGTCAGAGTAGAAGTTCATTGATTGATAGCACAAAATATTAGAGATGGCCCAATCAAATAAAACATGGCACTTGTAGTTTAAAATTAAACCAAATTCTGGAGCAGTGTAGTTTGTGAGAAGCGATTTCATGCAACATTACTTTTTTTCTAGATATATGATACAATACATAGGGTTTGTTGTCTCCGAACCCATTTCACTTTGTGCCCATGCCAATGTTTGGTCCTGGCTACGCCATTGTGTATATCTATATACGTATATGCATATGTATATCCGTATGCGTATATGCATATGCATGTACACACACATACATACACATATATATATACATATACATTTGCTAATTTATATTTGGTAAAGTCAAAGCCTTTAGGAACTTGTAGTGAGGTTGTTTAGTTACCTTTTTTGACTTGGTTTCTGAAGTTCCTAATATCACTTGCACATAATAGCTTATTTCCTAATAATATTAATAACTTATTTCTTAAAAATATTTTAGATGATAGAAAACCTTCTGAAATAGCCAACATGTATCGGGATATATTGCATACATTTCAAATTTACTTACTTGGTTCAAATACAGCCCTAACCAAATTTAATTGGGCAATCCATCATTGTATCTACTAATCATTAGCTGAATACACATGACTTGATTTGAACTACACTTAATTTTATTTTTAGCCAAAAGATCTAAAAGTGATGTATTCAATCAACTGTGACACCACTAGCTAAGATGACGTGGAATACTAGTATTTGAATTTTCAAAATTAATCGCTGAATAAATTCAGATCTTCGAGTCTCGCAACAATATTTGTGAATTTTCCAATATACCACATGATTTAATGAGTTTATAAAATCTTATAAATTAAGTAATATTTATAAAATATTAATTTCTAATAATTTATTTGATGTTTTTGGGGTTGTTTGTAATTATTTGAATGCATATATAAAAGTTATATATGCAGACATCCATATAACATATCAATATATTTTTAAAATGGATTTAAATAGGAAAAAATTGCTTGAAGGGCTCACTACAACAAAAATAGTCATCAATAGAAGTTAAAAACCGCTATAAATGATAACTATAGCGGTTCAATAAACGTCTTATATCGACATGTCGTACAAATAATGGCTTATTTATAACAAGAAAAATCCAGCTATAAAAATCAACTTTTAAAGCACTTTTTTTGGGCCATTGTAAGTATTTTATAGGGGTTTAATAAACGTTGTATATCAACATATTATAAAAAAATAATGGCTTATTTATAGCACAAAAGGACCGCCATAAAAAATCATCTTTTATAGCGATTTTTTCCCGTTAGTGTAAGTATTTTAGAGCAGTTTAATAAAAGTTGTATGTCAACATGTTATAATAGATATTGAACTATTCATAACACAAAAAAGCGCTACAAATATTTTTACTTCTTTTCTTTCTATACGTTTTTTAAGTGCTATGGTTTATTTTTTGCATTTTTTGTTGCAGTTCTTATGGTCTTTTGCATTTTTAAGTGCTATAAATATGTTTAGATAATGAAAAATCATAGAAAATATTAAACATAAAGATATAACATATTGTATTAAATAGAATCAAATATTCATACACATAAGACATAGTGATTCACCTCTTATGGTCTTAAATCAAATATATAATTCCTTAATTAATTAACCAAAACTGTACTCTGTTTTTGCATTCATCGCTAACCATAATTTTAGTAGTTGCAGTTCTTATGGATAGTGGATACAAGAATTTCTTCACCCCATTCGGTTCTGACAGTTGTTTACTTTATGTCTTTTTTGAAGAACTTCCAGCTTAGTAACATTGAATAAGCATAAGATCCAGTTGACCAACTCAGGAGCAACACACATGACTCCTCCATGTATCCTCCTTTGCATGCACTCTCCACTACCACCTCTGCACACTCCTCCGTGTATCCTCCTTTGCATGCACTCTCCACTACCACCTCTGCACACTCCCCCGTGTATCCTACTGGTAATGGCTCAACTTGTACTTGTCATATTCACCATTCATTTCAGTTTTATCTATTACTTATACTGGTACAACCTCTGATAATATATCAGACCTTTTAAGGATCAAATGACTAAAAATTTATGTTACATTAAGTACTTGCATCTCAAACTTCTTCATTGATGCCCTATTCTCCTTCTTTTTGAAGGGCTTTACCCTTTGTGGGTTCAAAAGCAACATACCCAAGTTCTAGTATGGTGGTTTTAACCTCATCGCTTAGCTCTGCTCTTAAAGTCTCATAAAACCTGATCAGTGCTTCCTTGCTTGCCTGAATATCACATTACAATTATCAGTACATACATGAAGTTGATTGTGAATTTAAACCGGTTCAGTTTTTTTATGCGTATATTCTCATGTTGTAATTTAAACTAGTATAGTTATCAGTACATAAGGATCAATAGGATGTCTTATTAAACTTCTCTAAACTTATTGAGATTCATAACACAAATAAAATAATCTTACAAAACACCAACGCTAATATAGCCATAATAATCTACCTTTAACTGCTATGATCCAAAGTAAGTTGCAAAGAAATCAAACTACTACTAGTAAGCAAATTACTATCCAAATTAAATTGGGAGTTAACTTTAGTCCCGAATCGATGAAATGGTGATATCGAACCATATAAACACAATATGCATTAATTATATGTTAATTGGAAAAGAAATTGCATTTACAATTTTGCAAGAGATTAACAAACTAACACAATAATATACATATGAACAATTGTAGAACTACTTGACTACCTACACTTAGTAAGCTTTATTGTTATAACTATGAAAATATAGCAACTGTATAGTTAGTTAATTTTATAACACAAAATTTTAACATCAAATAAGCTTTTTAATATGCTGGCCTATTTTAGGTGTGAGTTATAACCTAATACACATAATCCCAGAGAATAATCATAATATTAGCAATATATGAATTCATATATTACATCGAAAGTGAGAGTGGGTCGTACCTTGTTATAAAGTGAGCAACTGAGACTCTTATCAATCCACACAAGCAAGCAAAGGCAGTGATACTTATGCTTACATTTAGTTGTTAGTTTAGGGTTATCGGTTATGCACTTTTGTGACGACCCACAAATCCATCCCGTCTAGAGCTGACAATAACCGCACATGTCCAGCCCCAAACCAAACGAAAACATGGATAATCATGAGAAAGAAAGAGAAGAGAGAAGAGAAGAGAAAGAAGAAGAAGAGAGAAATAAGAAGAAAGCAGAAAAAGAAAGAAAGAGAATAAGAAAGAGAAGAAAGAAAAGATAAAACAGAAAAAACTAAAACAATTACAGAATCTCAAAATCGCAGCGGAAAAACGTATAATATGATATCAATGATCTTTACAAAATAGAAACTGTAATATAATATACATGCATCATTCAGAGTACGACAATCAATCATTAATCATCAGCCTGGACAGTTATAATAACATGTCCGTACAGTTGCTGATAATTTAACAACAAAGCACCGGAAAATAAACATATATGTGGAATACGACCAGAAGATTTCCAGCTCGCCTGCTGAAGCTCCAAAGAATTCAAATGTACATCTATAAATATACTCGGTCTGACCCGAGCATTGAAATGGAAGAATGTACAGATCAGTCTGGTAAACTAACTAGAGAAAACAAATCTTAACTGAATTTATTTTAAAGTTATAAAACTTTCCTTTATCAAAACAAAGATATCTCGTAAGACCATGCCCCACATAAACACAGACGGGTTTTTACCTTACGATAACCAAAACATTTCATATCAAATCATGTTATATTATACTAGTGTCTAGTAAACAAATAATAATTAAAATAGCTGAAATTGTTACCACTATTAAATTCTAGCATACTAAGCAATACAAAAAAAATGGCAGGCATGTAGTGGAGAATGGATTTCATACAAATGACCAGGTGAAGGGACTACCTTCTGGCAGTACATCTCTAGAGGAATGTACCGAGGTCTACAGAACATCTACACCTCTAACAACACAAGACCGACCTACCTTTCTCACTAGATAGTACCGAATATGTCATCACCTCGGTCGTTACCGACCTATCCGAGGGCCCTCATAGCATACATCCACAATAATTTACATCCCGAACGTCATAGCGGGAAGAAATATATGTAGAAGGGGATGATCATATCCTAATGGTTACGAACCACATAGCATTGCTGCATCCACCATGTTTTGGTCATTTTCGGATGTGAGGCCAAAGGTCACGATTACCTTTCACATAGCACATCATCTTTCTCTGAATTTCACGTTGCCATTCCATCAATCACTATTGACTTTCACAAACATACAACCTCTGAACTTGTACGTCTCAGAGAAGGGTGTTAACCGAAGAGAAGTTGCTTTCTCCGCCACCAAACAAATGCACGTTTATAAAAATCAATGATGTAATCTCAAAAATGCACTATCAAACATCCATCCATACAAGTTGTCCAGAAACGGGACAAACCGAAGGCACTCTCCTACCACATCCTATCGGGTATTACCCTAGGATTAGAAGCGATTAGTCCTTGCATTGGATGTTTCATAATGAAGAGACCACTGCTACTATATGTATATTGGGAGTTTATCCCCAAACGATCTACAAACGGTCCTTCATTACGAAAATCCCACATATTAATGTCTTCCAACACCTGCACATTCGAACACACATACGTTGGTCCGAAGTGGTTCTCGGATAAATCCAACCCCGGCCTCTCCGAACCAACAACGATAAAGAGGTCAAATATTTGATAGTAGGTTATTTAACTATCAAAGCAAACAAATATCTAGCACCATAAGCAATCACTAGGCCCATTTAATAAATCTTTAATTTATTAAATCAATTTCCAAATATTCATTTGAAATTATCTTTAGAAAGGTATATCCTCAAAACCATTTCAATATTGGAAAACATTCCAATATACTTATATAAACCGTATAAGCATATTCACAAATCACTTCACTTTCAACACTTAGAAAATATGTCAATATACTTATATCAATGGTATAAGTATATTTAATAACACTTCCATTGTGAGACATGCCAAATAGATTTCTATAACCGTACAACTCCAGAGTTCGTATGCCTCCAGAAGGCTGTTAAGTATAGGAAGCAATGCTCTTACACCACCAAGCCTTTAGTACAACCATAAGAACCGATTTGTGAATTTCACGATGGAAGGTAAAAACATAATTTATTGGGTCAAAATGAATGTTGCATAAAACATCGTTACGACAACCCAAAACAATAGTATAGGGATTCAGTAAATAAATATAGATAAATAAATCCCATATACTATACATTTCCTTTCCGAAATCATTTACTATAATAACTGTTTTATGGTCTATGCCTTCCTTACTTTTCGAAAATGTCTATTACAACAATAAATGTTGAAATCTATATTTCTGATGCATATCTTAGTTTAAAACATTTTTCAAAACCATTAAATTCCATTTAAAAATCATCACTTCCCAAAACATTACTTTTAAAAAATAAATTACTTTTAAACATTAACTTCATCAAAATATTTCTTTCAAAACTCCTTCAAATAAAAATCCATATTTAAATCTCAACATATGTCACTTTTAAATTTATAAAACTATTTTTATAAAACTCCTTTCTCTTTTATCAAACTACTATTTATAAAAATTCCTTTATTTACAAAATTCTATTTATAAATCCGTTCTTTTATAAAAACTAATTTTACTATCAAAATCCATTTATAAAATCCATTTCTTTAAAAATCAAATTTATTTATAAAATCCAATTATAAATCCATTTACAAAACAACTTCCTTATTTATAAAAATATCACTTTTAAAATCTTCTATAAAAACTTATTCAAAAATCTATTTTAAAAGTATTTCTTAAAACTATATTTTTTATAACATCAAAAACCATACTTTTATTCCTTTAAAACAAATCCATTCCTTTTAATGATTTAAAAATAATTAAAACATATATATACTTCCAAATCACTTCGAAAACCATTTTAAATCAAAATCATCATCTTAACATTTCAAAATATCAAAACCAAGGCCCAGTGCTTCAATAACACTAGATAAGTCAAATCACATCAAAGACATCATCATGACATCCAAAACATCATATGTCAGCATATGTATGAAAATAAAATCAACAGTGGTGAGGAATCCTGTTGGATCCTTCCAATTTATCCCCCTGCATTATATGCATCATATAATCATAAAAATACAAATCAATCGCTTCGAGATGGGATTTGTGTACAAAGGGTCATCCGCTCTTACACGGGAACACAATAGGGTCTTATCCACTCTAATAGGCGGGAATATATCCAAACCAACTAATATATATATATATATATATAGTATATCATCCAACCAAACATCAAGTATCATAAATAAAATTATTCCCACTTATATAAAAATATAAGCAGGCTAGAGAGCTGAGTTCACTCATAAAAATGCCAGAAATCGCTTAAGTGCTCCGGATTGAATTAAAATTGAACGGTCGTTTAATTTAACTCAAAATTCCAACTATTACCGAATTCGTCCAATCCAACTCTATAGTGTAGTGCTCGCTGATACGAACGCAATGCAACTTGTCGCGCTTGAAATGGGCCTCGTACGAGAAAGACATGGATTATTAAACATAAGGAGATAATTAAAACTTAATTAACTTTAATTGACTAATATTTAAAAACTTAACTCTTTCTTCTCGTTCTCGTTTCTTCCTCCAGGCTACAGGTTGAACGCGCGCATCATTTTTTTCTTTTTTTCAAAACATCGCGCGCGCAACCTACTGAACCACCGCCGCAACTGCTCCTCCACGCGCCGCCTCAGCCCAGCACCCCTCGACCATCGCCTACGTGCATACATCGCGAAAATCCCCCCAGCGCCGAACTAGAACTAATGACGAACGCAGGCGAATTTTGGTAGCCATCATCGACCATTCGACGATCTACCCGTACATTAACTTCATATCGATTTGCTCTACGTTTCTCTAGTTGTAGTCGTTGGCTAATTTCACCTCTAGTAGCTCCGATCGATGTTGATCGTTGGATGGAATTTCTTTTACTGGCAGCTGAAAATTAGGGTTTGCAAATGAGAAGAGTTGAGGGCTATTTATAGAAAATTTTGCTTGGCACTATTCATCCGTGAAAATTCCGAACTCCAAACGAAGCATGCCGCCTAGCGTTCTATATGTTATACCCCTATTCCGAACACAATGGAATATGTATCAAGAGCCAATTCCACCTTATACAGAAGATAGCTTTTCAAAATCGAATTATTTTAAATAAATTCCTTTAATTAATTTCTACGTGTTTCGAACTCGAACGATCAAACACTGCGTCCAATCGACACGAAATTCAACAGCATACTATAATTCACTATTATGGATCCAAAGAAACTAGTTTCATCGAAATCTGAAATAGTGCCAAAAATGACTATTTTTACTCGTTAATTAAAATATAAAATTTTCAATTTCTGTTTATTCACTTTTAAATCCTATTTAAAAATTCACTAACACCATTCTTATTCAAATAGAATTTAAATCAACTTTATAAATCATTTTCATACATTTTAAATTTAAATTCTAATTATTTAAACAATTTCAAATATTAAATTTAATAATTTAATCATCAAATAAATCAATATATTTGAAATATAAGTTATTTAACTTATAAAATTAACTTTTGAATATTTAAAATCAATTAAATATTCCAAATTCGGATGACTAAAATTCTGGGTCGTTACATTCTCCCCTTCTTAAAAGAATTTCGTCCTCGAAATTACCAAGTAAGAAAAATGCCACAAAACTCATTAACTTTTCAAAAACAATTAGTTGAAACAAGTTACCCAATTCATTTAAACCTTTTAACTTTTCCAAAATCAATTAGTTAAACTTCTTATAAAAACTTTTTCTAAGTCTTCAAATTCATTCGTAGTTATTTACTAATACTCTTTTAAAAATCTACTAATAGCATTTCAAGTTATATCTCAAATCAAAATTTTAGTTATCAAATTTTTTTCCAAAATTCTCAAAAAAATTCTAATGCCTTAAATTTATGATAAATTTCGCCAGTGTCTCCTTTGCGCGGTTCAATCGAAGTAAAATCATAATATATATATATATATATATAATCACAAATATACATCTCATCTTCGAGGATGAGGCATCTCGTAGGGAAAAAATATAAAAGTATAATATGTAATCCGAGATATGTACCTTTTATTATATTAGCGAGCATATAAAACTAATATAGCGCGAAAGCGAGCTCCAAATGCGAAGCATACGCCATTCGCACCTACTAAACACTCCACAACAAATGAGAATATGTATATAGAAAGTAATATCAATATATAACATAGACTATAAACAACTATATGCCAAATGTTGCAAATGCAACAAATGAAACAAAAGAAACCATCAACCAATTAATATTCAGCCAATTAATTCATAATCATATCAATTTACATTTTCTAATGTTAACATTTCATTTATTAAACCCCGTACGATGTCCATATATCATCCGTATGCAAAACCATATCTGCTCACTCGCTCGATCACACAATTCCACTTTCGAATTAACATCGTTCACACGACCACTCTAGTGCGGACTCAGATCCGGTTCCTTGATTAGAAAACAGTCATCCTCCTTGCATGCCCATATACTATGACAGAGAACATCATAATCAGTCAAAAATCCATATCCAGTGTTCGCCTTCAAGAAACCGAGTGAAAAATTCCAAGTCGGACCGGTGTAAATCACTTAGAAATCGTATATTCGAATCTAGGTCAACGGTTATGCGAATAAAACAATATACGTACAACTTACGTATTTATTTCAATTTGCTTCTTATTATATCTCATTCTTTATCCTCGATTCTTTTATTACATCCAATTCCTTTTAAATTCATTTAATCCGTACTCGGTTTAAAATCAAATTCAATTATTCATATTAATTCCACTTGCATTCAATATATTAATATTCACTTATTAATCTTCACTTCAAATTCAATTTATGTTTAACCACATTTCATTCTATATTCAATTCACTTGGTATATCTTCTTTTAATATTAACAACACTTAATAACCATTTCATAAAATTATTTACTCAAGTTTATTTTCAACATTTTATACAACACTTCTTATTTTTATTTTGCTTTAATACTTAAGTAAACTACCATTTCTTAGTTCCATTACCAAAATTTACTTTCCTTAACATTCATATGCATTTCAAAAGTCAAATTTCTGATTTCATTTAACTCTTTTCATTAATTCATTACAAATCAAATTCAATGCACTTTCATTTAACTTTTCTTAATATAAACTTCATTTCATTTACTCAATTTATTTAACTTTAAGTTAATTCTTTTATTATTTCATATCTCAAATTCAAATTTCATTTTGTTTGTTTAACCAAAATGTTCAACCACTTTAAAATTTGGTTTTACTTTCCTGTTCAAATTCATTCATTCAAAACTTATTTCTTATCTATACTATTTCCAGTTTATAAGTTCAAAACTTATTTTTCTTTATTTATCAAGTAATACTTGGAATTTTTTATAATCAAAACTTGTTTTATCAAAACAAAGCTTCAATATAAAATTATTAATGGTAACATTTACCACTTAGAGACTCGAAAATTAATACTAATGATGCTGCAGTCATCACCCGAATTCTTTTCCAGCGACTAAAGTGAGTTTAGTGATTTTTATTTCTTTTAAATTACCCTTTTTTATTTATAAATCACATTTATAAATTTATACTTTTATATCATTTCACTTATTTCACTTTGGTTATATAAAACCATTTCTTATTTTCTTATCTTTGTTTATATTAAAATAATAACAACTTTTATAAAAACACAAACAACAAATGATAATAATTAAATATTCCATTCATTAATAACCAAACACACCTTATATAACTTTAATAATTTTTGAAAAATTATTCCTTTATATATAAAATATAATTTAGGTAAAATTATTTCATTTATCCACTTTCAAAAACAATACTGTGTCGGTTTGCCTCGTTTAAGCATTTAGAAACCCCTATCGATAACATAGCGTCCCACATATCGACTAGAATTCATATGCCACTTCAACAGATAAAATAACACAATACAAAACATTTTTTATGTCACTAACAAATACGCGCTCATATATATACACTTAAACTCAATCTAGGGTGCTACTGACCCTATCTATAATGAGTACATACCAAAGCCTAGGTGTTAGAAAAATCCTAAGCTCTGATACCACATGTGATGACCCGCAAATCCATCCCGTCTAGAACTGACAATAGCCGCACATGTCCAGCCCCAAACCGAACGGAAACACGGATAATCATGAGAAAGAAAGAAGAGAGAAGAGAGAAGAGAAGAGAGAAAGAAGAAGAAGAAGAGAGAAAGAAGAAGAAAGAAGAAGAAGAAAGAAAGAGAAGACAAAATAGAAGAAACTAAAACAATTACAAAATCCCTCAATCGCAGCGGAAGAACATATAATATCATATCAATGATCTTTATGAAACAGAAACTGTAATATAAAATATATACATCAATCAGAGTACGACAATCAATCACTAATCATCAGCCTGGACAGTTATAATAACATGTCCTTACAATTTCTGATAATTTAACAACAAAGTAGCGAAAAATAAACATATACGTGGAATACGACCAGAAGACTTCTAGCTTGCCTGTTGAATCTCCAAAGCATCCAAATGTACATCTGTAAACATACTCAGTCTGACCCGAGCATTGAAAGGGAAGAATGCCCGAACCAGTCTCGTAAACTAGCGTGAGAAAACACATCTCAACTGAATTTATTTTAAAGTTATAAAACTTTTCTTTATCAAAACAAAGGCATCTCGTAAGACAGTGCCCACACATACACACGGATGGGTTTTCACCTTACGATAACCAAAACTTTCATATCAAATCATGTTATATTATACTAGTGTCTAGTACGCAAATAATAATTAAAATAGCCGAAATTGTTACCATTATTAAATTCCAGCATTCTAAGCTCTACAAACAAAATGGCAGGCACATAGTGGAGAATGGATTCCATACAATTGACCAGGTGAATGGACTACCTTCCGGCAGTACATCTCTAAGGGAATGTACCGGGGTCAACAGAACATCTACACTTCTACCAACACAAGACCGACCAACCTTTCTCACTAGATAGTACTGAATATGTCATCACTTCGGTCGCTACCGACCTATCCGAGCGCCCTCATAACATACATCCACAATAATTTACATCTCAAACGTAGCGGGAAGAAATATATCTAGAATGGGATGATCATATCCTAATGGTTGCGAACCACATTGCCTTGCAGCATGCACCCTGTTTCGGTCATTTCCGGGTGTGAGGCTAAAGGTCACAATTACCTTTCACACAACACATCATCTTTCTCTGAATGCCACATTGCCATTCCATCAATCACTATTGACTTTCACAAACATATAACCTCTGAGCTCGTACGTCTCAGAGAAGGCTGTTAAGCTAAGAGAAGTTGCCTTCTCCGCCACCAAACAGATGTACGTTTATAAAAATCAATGATCTAATCTCAATAATGCACAATCAAACATCCATCCATATAAGTTGTCCAGGAACAGGACAAACCAAAAGCACTCTCCTACCACATCCAGTCGAGTATTACCCTAGGATTAGTAGCGATTAGTCCTTGTATTGGATGTTTCATAATGAAGAGACCACTATTACTATATGTATATTGGGGTTTATCCCCAAACGATCAACAAGCAGTCCTTCATTACAAAAATCCCACATATCAATGTCTTCCAACACCTGCACATTCGAACGCACATACGTTGGTCCAAAGTGGTTCTCGTATAAATCCGACCCCGGTCTCTCCAAACCAAAAATGATAAAGAGGCCAAATATTTGATAGTCGGTTATTTTACTATCAAAGAAAACAAACAAATATCTAGCACCATAAGCAATCACTATTCCCATTTAATATTTCTTTAATTTATTAAATCAATTTCCAAATATTCATTGCAAATTATCTTTAAAAAGATATATCCTCAAAACCATTTCAAATCTCTTTCAATATTGGAAACCATTTCCATATACTTATATCAATCGTATAGGCATATTCACAAATCACTTCACTTTCAATACTTAGAAAATATTTCAATATACATATATCAACGGTATAATAATAACACTACCATTGGGAGACACGCGAAATAGATTTCTATAACCATACAACTCCACAGTTCGTATGCCTCCGGAAGGCTGTTAAGTATAGGAATCAATGCTTCTACACCACCAAGCCTTTAGTACGACCATAAGAACCGATTCGTGAATTTCATGATGGAAGGTCAAAACATAATTTATTGGGTCAAAACGAATATTGTGTAAAACATCATCACGACAACCCAAAACATTAGTATAGGGATTCGGTAAATGAATATAGATAAATAAATCCCGTATACTATATAAAAACATTTTCTCTCGAAAATCATTTACTATAACAACAGTGTTATAGTCCATGCCTTCCTTACTTCTCAAAAACGTCAATTACAACAATAAATGTTGAAATCTATCTTTTCGATGCATATCTCAATTAAAAATATTTTTCAAAACCATTAAATTCCATTTAAAAATCATCACTTCCCAAAACATTACTTTTAAAAGATAAATTACTTTAAAAAATTAACTTCATCAAAATATTTCTTTCAAAACTCCTTCAAATAAAAATCCATATTTAAATCTCAAATTTATAAAACTATTTTTATAAAACTCCTTTCTCTTTTATAAATCTTATATTATAAAAATTCCTTTATTTACAAAATTCTATTTATAAATCCGTTCTTTTATAAAAACTAATTTTACTATCAAAATCCATTTATAAAATCTATTTATTTAAAAATCAAATTTTTTTATAAAATCCATTTAAAAAATAACTTCCTTATTTATAAAAATATCACCTTTATAAATCTTTTACAAAAATTATACAAAAATCTATTTTTAAAGTATTTCTCAAAACTATATTTTTGTAACATCAAAAACCATACTTTTATTCCTTTAAAACAAATCCATTACTTTTAATAATTTAAAAATAATTAAAACATATATATACTTCCAAATCACTTCGAAAACCTTTTTAAATCAAAATCATCATCTTAACATTTCAAAATATCAAAACCAAGGCCCAGTGCTACCATAGCACTAAATAAGTCAAATCATATCAAAGACATCATCATGACATCTAAAACATCATATATCAGCATATATATGAAAATAAAATCGACAGTGGTGAGGATTCCTGTTGGATCACTCCAACATGTCCCCCTACATCACATACAACATATAATCGTAAGAATATAAATCAACCGCTTCGAGGCGGGATTCGTATACAAAGAGTCAACCGCTCTTAAACAGGAACGCAATAGGGTCTCATCTAATCCAATAGGCGGTAATATATCCAAATCAACTTATATATATAGTATATCATCCAAACAAGCTTCAATCATCATAAATTATCCCACTTATATAAAAATATAGGCATGCCAGAGAGGTGAGTTCACTCACAAAATGTCAGAAATCGCCTAAGAGCTCCGAATTGAATTAAAATTGAATGGTCATTCAATTTAACTCAAAATTTCAACTATCTTCGGATTCATCCAATCTAACTCCATAGCGTAGTACTCACTGATACAACGCAACGCAATTTGTCACGCTTGAAACGGACCTCGTACGAGAAAGTTATGAATTATTAAATATAACGAGATACTTAAAACTCAATTAAAATTAAATACCTTATATTAAAAAACTTAACCCTTTCTTCTCCTTATCGTTTCTACCTCCAGGCTACAAGTCGAACGCGCGCATCATTTTTTTCTTCTTTTTTAAAACATCGCACGCGACGCCCACTGAACCACCGCCGACACCACCGCCGCACCTGCTCCTCCACGCGCCGCCTCAGCCCAGCACCCCTTGACCACCGGCTGCGCGCGTACATCGCAAAAAACACCCCAGTGCCGAACCCAAACTGATGATGAACGTAGGCGAATTCCGACCGCCGTCGTCAACCATTCGACGATCCACCCATACATTAGCTTTGTAACGATGTGCTCTACGTTTGTCCAGTTGAAGTCATTGGCTAATTTTTCCTCTGGTGGCTCCAATTGATGTCGATTGTTGGATTGAATTTCTTTTATTGGTTGCTGAAAAATTAGGGTTTGCTTTAAGTAGTATTAAACCTGGGTTACTCAAAAATTTTGTTCCGCCTACTTAGGAAAGCGCCTTTCGACACAGAAGCTTCCACCTTCATTCTTGTCGAAACCAGTTATGCCGAAACCAATAAACAAGTTATCACCATGATCGTACACAGTGGATTGGAGATATGCGAAAGGTTAAGTGTCGAAAGCCTAGCTTTCGAGGGAGTCGAAACTTAGGTTTGTTTTCAAAATAAAAAGCGGCTGTGTTTGTCTTTTTTTAGCCTTCGACAGAGTTGGAGCATATGGTTTCGTTAGATTTTTTAAAAGGTTTTGAAAGGGTTGCTATTAACTTAAGATTGCTTTCGATTGGGTTCCTTACTTATAAAAGAATGTTTTGAAAGAAGGGGTTCTAACCTGGTCGAAATCTTGTTGTCGTTCTTTAACCTTTCGATGGTATTGAAATATCAATAGCATCGAAAGTGTATTTTGTTTTATAAGTTCAAGCCACTTCCTATAGCTTTCGAAAGGGGTTAATGGTTTGAAGGTGATGGTTTTGAAAGGGGTTTCGACGCTAACCTTCCAATATTTTACCTAGATGTTTTATGCATTCGAAAGAGATTGTGCCGACGCTATTAAGTTTTCTCCAATATTTTTATATGACATAGGATGGTTTCGAAACAGATGCTTTTGCCTATATTCACTTTGACTCAAATATTGTTTTGAGTATAAACCTAATGCTTTCGAAAGTGGTACTTTCAATGATTTCGGAAGGGTTACTTCCAATGGTGTCGAAAGGGGTACTTTTAACTGGTTTCGAAGCTAAGCTTCTAAAGTTAAATGTTAACACTTTAATATATTTGAAAGGTAGATTTTAAAGTATTAAAATGGCAGGAGCCTAATGTTTTTAAAGCTTTCGAAGGAGGTTATCCTATGAAGTCGAAAGCTAGGTTTCAAAGGTATCGAAAGTTTTTATAACCCAAACTATATTTTTAAAGAAAAAACCCATAACTAAATTAAAGGAGTTTTTAAAATGGTTTTGAGAAGAATATTTCTTTGATAAAGTAACATGTTAAAGGAATTAATCATGTTTTATATTAAACCCACATGAGTGGTATTGCTATGTTGTTATATTGCTTCTTCTAATATAAATATATTCACTTTATAATGGGCCTATAACTGCATTTTAGGGATAAAGGGTAGAAGAACCAATTAGGTTAACCCAGTAGTGAATATAAATTGAATAAACTCCTGAATGAGTAGAACTACCTCGAGGAGGTCAGGAGACAAGAATATAGGATGCTAAAATAAAAAAGAAAGATATTGGCAGAGGATAATAGGTTCTCAGTAAGCCTATGAAAACTGTGTATAGGAAAAGATATTGGCAGGGGACAATAGGTTTATAGTTAGCCCATGAAAACTATGTATAAAGGAAGATGTCAGAGAGACAGGTTCATAGTTAGCCTATGAAAACTATGAATAAAGGATGATGTCAGAAAGACAGGTTCATAGTAAGCTTATGAAAACTATGATTGGATACTGGCAGGGGCCAGTAGGTTTGTAGTTTGCCCATGAAAACTATATCCGGATGAAATATTGACAGATGTCAATAGGTTCCTAGTCAACCCATGAAAACTAGGGTAAGAAGAAAGGATATTGGAGTCACCAATAGGTTCCTAGTCAACCCATGAAAACTAGGATAAGAGTAAGATATTGGAGTAACCAATAGGTTCATAGTGACCCTATTAAAACTATTTAATTGGACAGGGAGTCCTTAAATGTTTAACCGGCTATTAGTTAGCCCATGAAAACTAATAGGCTAATAGCAATTCTAGAAACTATAAATGAGACAGAAGATCTAAAATGAATGGTGATGGGTAATCCAGAGTTAATTCATTTGTTTTGCATATCATCATATTATACTATTTTGGATTGTTTTAACCATTCTGGATGTAGGAGCATAGTATATGGTTTTATAAAGGTTTTGAGATACTAGTGAAGAGAAACCCGTTCCGCTAAGCGGCGTGGTCTCACTAGATATCTAAATGATTTGAGATGGTAGATTATTATTCATACCAGGCTTTATGTCTGACTCGAAGTTTATGTTTTTCCCTTAAACTCTCGGGTACTCAATTGATTTTGAGTAGCTTGAGAGTTGAGGTTTTCAGGTACCTCTTAAGACGAATAAGCTTCCGAAGATTTGCAGGAGGTATGTTAGCTATTTAGAGCTCTCTTTTCTTTTGATTCCGCTGTGTTGATTGTAATGGCAAAGTTGTAATATTGATAGTATCTGTTCATCCAAGAGGCATCTTCATATGTCACTCTCGGGCGTATATTGTAATAAATATATTTTCTCCGAACGTAATTTGCGAATTTGGGATTATGTAATGAATTGGAAATTTTTTGGAATGAAATGTGATTTTGATTGATGTTTAAAATTTATCCATATTCATGTGTTTCTGTGTATCAATGAATCTAACACCGCCGTATTTGGTCATCGAGGATTAAAAACTACGAATGACTGTAACATCTGTAATCGTTAGTTTTGGGCCTCCAAGTAGAGGGATGCTACAAGTTGGTATCAGAGCATAGGTTTATGAAACTTTAAAAGAAAGTTAAACCTAAAAGTATTTCAAACATAATCCAGTGATTTGAAAATATGATTGGGGATTGGGTTAACGCTATAGTAATGTACTTGTATTTGATATATATATATATAAGTCCTCTCTCTCTTAGACTGTTCTTCTGTATCTTACTAAGGCCCGTATGCAGATTTACGAGAAAGAAGATATGGAAGCAGGAAACGGAAGTGGAAATCTAGGTGGAGGAAGCACCACAACAAATGGAAATACTCGACCTAATACCAGGAGAAATCAAGGTCGATAGGCCAATGCTAATCCAAATGATGAAGACAATATAGGTGCAGGAAATCTGCCAGTAGATGCGAGGATGGTTTATCAATTGCTAGCCAATCTTTTCCAAGCTGGAGTTGTTGGTAATGGGGCTAATCTTGTGGCTCCAGTTGGGAATAACTATGCTAAGCTAAGTAGAGACTACACCAATTTGGGTGGAAAGCCGTTTGTTGGAACGGAGGATGCAGTTGAAGTTGAGAATTGGCTGCTGAGTTGTTAAAGGATCTGCACTGGTCTATACTTGGATGATGGGAAAAGGAGAAGGCTAGCCACTAGATAGTTGTAAGGGGCAGCACTTCACTGGTGGAATAGTGTAACCACCGAGGTACCAAAGGAAGAGTTGACATGGGCTGATTTCAGAAGGAGGTTCGACCAGAGATTTCTGTCTAGGTTGCTAAGTCGGCATTGATGAGGAAGTTCATGGATCTAGTTCAAGGAGAGATGTCAGTGGTCGAGTACGCTGCTAAGTTTGATGAGCTATCTCGATATGGATATGCTATGGTTGACATTGATGTCAAAAGGAATTAAAGGTTCATTCGAGGACTGAGACCTGAGCTTGCTAGAATGACTGACCCATATCCAAGAACCTTATAATCTGGTGGTGGACATTCGCTATAAAGAGATGATTTCTATTTCTGCTAGAGAGAAGCCGGTTGAATCCTAAGGTCCTTAGGGAAAGAAGAGGAAATTCTTTAAGAAGAAAGGAGCCCAGAAAGGGGATGCTACCAAGATGGCAAAGGCTGATTTGGTGTGCTACAAATGTGACAAGAAGGGTCGTTATGCGAATGAGTGCCAGTCAGGCAAGGGAAAGAAGGCAGTAGATAAGAAGAATGTGAAATGCTTTAACTATGATCAAGTAGAACATTACAAGAACCAGTGTCCAAAGCCAGTCAGAGCGGACAAAGGGAAAGTTTTTACTGTTGGATCATCAACTAAGCCTACTGCAACTGATAAAGGAAAAACTGTGATGGAAGGTATGTTTTTGATTCAGAGTATACCAGTTAGGATACTTTTTGATACCGGTGCATAACATTCATTTATATCCCAGTGTTTGGTTGATAGGTTATGCTTAGAACCCACATACCTTGTTACTTCCTTAAGGGTTGCGAATCCAATAGGACGATATGCAAATCTGGGGATGAGATGTGACCAGTTAGAATTTTATTTGTTAGGTCATAAGTTTGCATGCAGTTTGTATGTGTACGATTTCGTAGATTTCGAAATCATTTTGGGTATGGATTGGTTGAGAAGGTATGAGGCCAGGATATTCTGTCAGGATGGGGAGACATCTTTGAGACACCCGGATAGTCATAATCGAATTATATTCTCAGTAGAGAATTATGACCGGAGTAGTTGTGCTTTGTTAAGTGCAATGGAAGTGGGAGAAGATTTAAGTCAGGTTAGAATTGCAAGAGAGTTTGCAGATGTCTTTGAGCCAGTCATAGGACTACCACCGAAACAAGCTTTTGAGTTTTGGATAGGTCTTGTGCCAGGAGCTGAACCTGTGAGTAGACCACCTAGCAGAACGACACCGACTAAGATGGAATTGAAGGTGCAGCTAGTGGATCTAGAAGGAAGGAATTTTATTAGACCAAGCAGTTCACCTTGGGGAGCGGTCACGGTATTCGTGAAGAAACCAGATGGGTCATTGAGGATGTGTATCGACTATCATAAGCTGAACGAAAGGACGATAAAGAATAAGTATCATTTGCCGAGAATTGATGATTTGTTTGATCAGTTGAGTGGAGCCAAAATGTTTTCCCAATTGGATTTGGCAACTGGGTTCCATCAGTTAAGAGCGGTAGAGGAAAGTATTCCTTTGACTACATTTCGGACTAGATATGGTTTGTTTAAGTGGTTAGTGATGCTATTCGGGTTAATGAATACACCTGCTTTCTTTGTGGATTTGATGAACCGAGTCTTCCGAGAGTATTTGGATAGATTCGTGTTGGTATTTATAGATGACATTTTGGTGTACTTTAAGGATGAGAGAAAGCATGAAGATCATCTTAGAGTTGTGCTAGAGATGCTGAGGTAGAATCAGCTAAAGGCGAAGTTTTCCAAGTGTCATTTTTGGAAGAAAGAGGTTAAGTTTCTTGGTCATGTGGTTTCAGAGAAAGGATGTCAGTCAATCCAGATAAGATCGAAGCTGTGAACAATTGGAAGAGACCGGAGACGTATGGTGACCAAAATCAGAAGTTTTCTTGGACTTGCTGGCTACTACCGGAGATTTATAAAGGATTTCTCACGGATAGCAACGTCTTTGACTAAGCTTACCGGGAAGAAAGTGAAGTTTGTTTTGTCCGACAAATGTGAGGAAGCATTCCTTAAGTTAAAGCATTTTTTGACCAATGCTCCAGTGTTACTAGTTCCAGATGGTAACCAAGGGTTGGTATTATACACTGATGCGTGTGGAACTGGTTTGGGAGCAGTGTTGATGCAGAAGGGCAAAATCATTGCTCACGCATCTAGGCAGCTTGGACCGCACGAAGTAAGATATCCTACTCATGACTTGGAGTTGGTTGCGGTAATTTTTGGCTTGAAGATTTGGAGGCATTATATCTTGGGGGGAAGGTTTGAGTTGTATACCGATCATAAGTCTTTAAGATATCTATTCTCTCAGAAGGAGGTGAATATGCGACAATAGAGGTGGCTGGAATTTTTGGCTGCTTATGATTTTGGTATAGAGTATACCCCAAGGAAAGGTAATAAAATAGTAGATGCTCTCAGCAAAGGCATCACAATGTGGTGTTAGCTATGTTGGCAGAATGGAAAGATCTAAAAGCTTTAGCCAGTTGTGGTGTGTAGTTAATATCACTGCTAGTTCTAGTCAGAATACTGCCATGTTGTCCTGTTTAGAAGTTCCACCAGTGTTGATCGAGAGGATTGCTTCTAAAAAAAAGGAGGATACCTGAGAGGATCGGAAGACTTGAGTTGGAACTGAGGTTTGAAAGATTTTTGTCTTGACCAAAGAGGATGGTTGAGAAAGAAGGGACGGTTATGTGTTCTAGATGTGGAGAACTTGAGGAGAGAAGTTCTTGAGGAATGTCATTGATCCAAGTTTACGATTCATCCTGGAGGGACCAAGATGTATCAAGATATGAAGAGGAGCTTCTATTGCGAAGGCATGAAGAGGGATGTTGGCTTGTAGGTTATGCAGTGTGTAAACTGTCAACAAGTGAAAGGTGAACATCAGAAACCAAGTGGGTTCCTTCAGCCTCTAAATATTCCAGTTTGGAAGTGGGATTCGATATCCATGGATTTTATAGATGGGTTTGTAAGGTCAAGCAGAGGAAATTGAAGTATATGGGTCTTAGTGGACAGGTTGACCAAGATTGCCTATGTCATTCCAGTAAAGTCGACCAGGATGGCACCTGTTTTGACGAAGTTGTTTATGAAGAACATAGTTAGACTTCATGGAGTTCCTAGTAGCATAGTCAGCGATAGATATGCCTTTCACTAGTGAATTCTGGAAGAGTATACAGGATATGTTAGGCACTAAGATCAAGATGAGTACCGCATATCACCCACAGACGGATGGGCAGACAGAGAGAGTCAATAAGGTGCTCGATGATTTATTGAGAGCTTGTGTATTGGACTTTGGTGGACCTTGGGAGGATCATGTACATTTAGTTGAGTTTCCGTATAATAATAGTTACCAGACTAGTATAGGAATGACATCTTTTGAAGCTTTGTATGGAAGGCCATGCAAATCACCCGCATGTTGGTTGGAGACTGGAGATAGATTGGTCTTAGGTCTAGATTTGGTAAGGGAGGCATCATAGAAGATTGAGTTGATCCAAGAACGGATGAAGGAAGCTCAATCCAGACATAAGAGTTACGCAGATAAGAGGCATAAAGACCTAGAGTTCTCAGCGGGAGACAAGGTTTTCATTAAGGTATCACCGATGAATGGTGTGGTATGGTTTGGAAAGTCGGGAAAGTTGGCCCTGAGATATGTTGATCCATTCCAGATTATAAAGAGGATTGGAAAGCTCACATACAGAGTTGAGTTGCCGAGCAATATGGAAGGTGTCCATAATGTATTTCATGTGTATCATCTTCACAAGTATGTGCATAATCTAGAGGCAACCATTCCTCAGACAGCGTTGGAGGACCTGGTAGTAGAGCCTGATTTGACTTTTGTTAGACAACCATTTCGGGTTGTAGTGTGAGATGAGAAAAGATTGAGGAACAAGACAGTTAAGTTGGTGAAAGTTCAGTGGAGCGACAATGAGAAAGGATTCGAGATACTTATCCTGATTTTCTTTGAGGGTATGATTTATATAGATATTTTCTAGTCAGATAAACTAGTATAGTTGTTGGCAGTCATTACAGATGATTGCTATGTTTAGTATTTAGTCCTTACTGAATTTCGAGGGCGAAATTCTTTAAGTAGGGGAGCCTGTAACACCCCTAATTTTGATAACATTATTCAGGAGATTTAATTAGATAAATTAAATAGAATAATGTAAATTTTAAGTGATAAGGGGATTGAGACTTGAATTAAATAATTAAGGCCGCGCCTAATAAACTAACTAATGGGCTTAAGAATGGTTTTGGGTTAATTAAATTACATAAGGGTATAATTGAATTGCCGCCCAATGACACTTACCCATATATATGTTTGTTCCTACCGTATTCTTCCCATTCACATCATTTTAAAAATTAAAATGCAAACCAAAATGTAGAGGAACAACCAGCTATTGAGAAGAAGAGGAAATCAAAATAAAAGCTAGAGAATCAAGCTTAGGGGAAATCAATCTCGATCCAATCTCCTTATCTAAATCAAGGTGAATAATAATTCCATCTCTATTATTTTTTCAATCACATATTTTCGGATTTAAGGGTAAATTCATTTTTATGACAAATTGGATGATGATATGCTTGATTCATGATTTATTTGATTTAAACAAGATTGTTTAAAAGAGTTTTTGCACGGTTATAGGTCAAAAACCGAGATTTAATGATGATTAAATGCCATGGGAGAATTTTATGTTATGAGAAACATGATTTTGGAGTTGCATTTCAATTTTGATCATTTTCCAAGCTATGTGAAGACTATTATGAATTTTCAAAGGAAATTATGGTTATTTGGGTTTATAAATTTATTTAGGACAATATATTGAGAATTTGGGTCTGGAATTTTGATATGTTAGATAACATGATTAAAGTGAATTTCTGGAATTTCTGGGGATTTTTCCAAAGTGATTTGCTATGCAAAATAAATTATTTTAGAAGAGACTTCTTTGCAAAAATTGGAAGTGCTTATTTGATTAACTTGACTATGGTTTAGATTTAGATTAGCGGCAGTTATATTTAGAAAAGAATTTGAAAAGGTTAAGGCAACCAATCTGGAGTTGATACGTGGCAGGTTAGTAAGAGAAAAGTTTGTTTTAAGTGGTATTAAACCTGGTTTACTCAGAAATTTGGTTTCGCCAACTTAGGAAAGCTCCTTTCGACACAGAAGCTTCCGCCTTTATTCTTGTCGAAACCAATTATATCGAAACCAATACAAAAGGTATCACCAAGATGGTACGTAGTGGATTAGAGATAGGTGAAAGGTTAAGTTTCGAAAGCCTAGCTTCCGAGGGAGTCGAAACCTTGGTTATTTTTCAAAATGAAAAGCGTCTGCCTTTGTCTTGTTTTAGCCTTCGACATAGTCAAAGCATATGGTTTCGAAAGAGTTTTTAAAAGGTTTCGAAAGGGTCGCCATTAACTTAAGATTTCTTTCTACTAGGTTCCTTACTTATAAAAGAATTATTTGAAAGAAGGGGTTTCGACCTAGTCGAAACCCTGCTCTCGTTCTTTAACCTTTCGATGGTACTGAAGATATCAATAGCATCGAAAAGGTACTTTTTTTATAAGTTCAAGCCACTTCTTATAGCTTTTGAAAGGGGTTAAGGGTTTCAAAGGTGATGGTTTCGAAAGGGGTTTCGACGCCAACCTTCCAATATTTTACCCAGATGTTTTATGCTTTGGAAAGAGATGGTGCCGACGCCATCAAGTTTTCTCCAATATTTTATATGATAAAGGATGGTTTTGAAACAGATGCTTTTGCCTATATTTACTTTGACCCAAATAATGTTTTAAGTATAAACCCAATGCTTTCAAAAGGGGTACTTTCAATGATTTCGGAAGGTTTACTTCCAATGATGTTGAACGGGGTACTTTCAACTGGTTTCGCAGCCAAGCTTCTAAAGTTAAATGCTAATACTTTAATATATTCGAAAGGTTTCGAAAGGTAGATTTTAAAGTATTAAAAGGGCAGGAGCCTAATGTTTTTAAGGCTTTCGAAGGAGGTCATCCTATGTAACGACCCGATAGTTTGGACCATTCAAATCGACAATAAATCCACACATGCCGGACTTGAATAATTCAAAACAATGGATTGTAAATAAATTTTGCAAAACTCAGCATATACAATAAATAAAATAATCACAAATCACAGACACAGAGTAATATAACAATAATGCAGCGGAAACAAAAGAATAGTAGTTCATGAAGCTACTATATATATAACAGAGTTAAACAAGATACAACAGAAGTCTCGAATACATAGATATCTCAATACGATAGTCAAATACAAGATCTGAATACATCACTGGAATCAACTGGATAACTGATAGTAGAATCGATAGATAGCTGGATCTCCAAGCGAAGCTCCAACTACAAAGGCGAGTCTTGAACACTGGTACACTCAGTCTGACCCGAGCGTAAAGCAAAAAACACAAAACACTCGAGTCAGGATTAACATTCTTATATCAATAAATCCAACTCAAGTGAAATAACAACTGAAATACAAGTAACTCAAAGGATGTTTGGGATAACCATTATCTAAGGATCCGTTAAACTATCTACTATGTAGTAGTGTACGCTAAGTAGATAATGCCTATCAGTAATATAAAGTATCAAAATAGCGTTAAGGCGTTACCATTATCCCCCTTAACACATTTTATATAAGCATCATAGTCTATACAGCACTGTAAACTCCACCGTAAACTAGTGGGATATCAGGGAGTACTCCATAGGTATAACACAAAACAAATCATAGTGGTCGCGCATAGGGATACAAGTATGACAGGGCACATGAGGCAATACCCAAGGTAGTGAAACTACCGTTTGCCTGATCCGGACTGGTGAGAACGCATCGCCCCAACGATCGCAACACCATGAAACAACACTCCCAATTCAAGGGTGCGCACCAATCAAAAACAAGCAATGAGTAGTTTACGAAGAAGTGTGTCCGCTAGAGGTAGCTAACCTCACTGGCCCGGCACGGCTCCTGTTTAAGTCATTTCCAATTTGACACAAGTGTCAAGGTCATCCATTATCGTTCTCTTTCTTCAAATCCAACAACGTCATCATTCCAACCACTTCATTCTGGATCACACTCCGTGTATAATAGTTATTAAAGTGGTTTTCGATTTGGAAAGAGAGTATGTCCCTAACCGATCCCAGACTCTTCAATAACAACGTAATTATTACACCGATTGGTCATTTAATAAACTTCTAAAATAGTTTATATTTCAAAACCGAAATATCATTGCCATCTCAAAACCATATCCATACGATATTATTTTCACTTCAAATATATCCATTTCCAAAATCATATCACTACAAAATCTTAGTACTTCAAAGTTATAACACTTTCTAAATCAAACACTTTGGAAATCATAATACTTTGGAAATCAAAATTTAGAAATCATGATGCTTTGGAATCATAACAATTTCCTTCAAACAGTTTAGATATTAATAATAGTATATAAAATAAAATAGTTTACAAAATAAAATAATTTATATAAAATAGTTATAAGTTAAAACAATTTATATTAAAATAATTAGTATATTTAAAATAGTTTATATTAAATATGGTTATAATAAAAATGGTTTATATTAAAAATAGTTTATAAAATAATATAAAATAGTTTTAAATATAATTTAAAATACTATATAAAATAGTTTCCTCAAATTTCACAAATCGATTCAACTCAACTCGGATTCCAAAATTCAAATTTAATCAAATCTCAAATCATCAATTTCAATTCGATTCAGTTTCTAAATAGACCATTTCAAATTATCAATTTCAAGTACATCTTTGAACCACAAAAATAAGCCATTTCAATTTCAATATATTTCAAAGTTTAAATATTCAACATTTCAAAACTAAATTCGATAATTTCATATATATATCAAATTCACTTTACTATTATTTAGTTTTGAAATATTTACTTAATCATTTCAATAACATCTAAATACAACTTCAATTTACAAATTTAAATAAACAAAATATCCCATTTAAATTTATATAAATTTGAAATATTCATTTAAGTCAATTTTAATCAAATTCAAGTTATAAAATATATCTTTAAAATCTCAATTTTAATAAATTTCAAATCAAACTTATTTAAGTAAAATTCTTAAATAAATAACATTTCAAATCAATTTTAAATTTATATTTCCAACCTGAATCAATATAAATTCTATATTTAAAAATATATATTTTAAATAAATACTTAAACATATTATATATCAACTTTATTAAATCAACTCTAATAAATCTTTAAAATCAATATTTATTAAAAACCGTATATTCCTTTTCAAAACCATAGAAATCATTTTCAAAATATTTATATATAGACCAACAGTGTTTGTATAAAATTTTCTATCATATGGTCAAGTGATACAGATATTTATTATTTCAATCCGCAATTTAAGTATATACGGGTATATATCTTTTCAACCCGCAATCCCAAATTCAATGTCAATGAAAATCGCTTGGGTTTATCATTTCAACCCATAACGATTTTCTCCTATTCTACAGATCGTTCGGGTATGTATCATTTCAACCCATAGTGATTCTATACTAACAAGGAACTTGCAGAGTGATAACAGATATGATAATAATATAACAGGCATATATCATCAATATAAATAACATATAATGGTGTCAGATGTCACATGTGAACATATACAGGTAATAGCATATATACAACAGTGTACATAACTAACAGCAGTATATTTCAATTGTCGTGTCAATTGAAATCAAATTTAATAATAAAAGAACGTTAATCGTGAGTGATTGCTCACCTTTCGAGGCTAGAGAGATTCGACAAAGAAATGAGCTACGAATTCCAAAGCAACGCTAGATGGTACGATTCGACGAACAAGGCTGATGAATAGAAATTGACGAAATCACATCAGAACGGGATCGATGAGGATAAATAATATAAGTGAACTTATAAATATAACTATATATAACTATTCATAAAGTCATATTCTACATTCAAATACATAAAATAGCAACATAACTTCATAATAAAATTTTAAATAAATAATTATTTATATATATACTTACTAAAATACGAAATACTTGCATATATAATGTATTTTATTTGAAAGTATCTATATATATATCAAATAACCAATTAAAACATATATCTTAGAATTAATATTTTATATTCAACACATACCCGGGTTTTATATATATAAATATATATATATATATACAACAACTTATTATAAACACTAAGCTAGATAAAATTATATTTCAACAAATTCTATGTATTGTTTATATACAGATCACACTTTTTACCTTATAACCGCAATGCAAGAATCTAGAAAAACACCTAAACCAATACAAATACTTCGAATCTCAGCATACATATATATAAACTAAACCCAGATTTGAACCTATACTTTATAAATAGACTGATTTAAACTTATACATATAACAAACTTATATACTTTCCTAACACGTAACTAATATATATAACTGGTATATAAAACTGTTTGGAAACCAAAACCAAATGATATATATATTTCCTTTCCCCGACAGACTACCCCATACATCCCTATATATATAAAACATTTGCATACATTTATTATAACTATTACAAAATACTGTATAACAGAACATACTTTATATATGCATATACTTAAACTTAACTAAGTACTGCCGAATTGAATATAAACTTACATAACCAAATACAAAATGACATCATATATATGTGTATACGAATATATATACATAAAGCTATATATACTAACTAAGTACTTTATACATATATAACAACCTATATAATATAACACTTTAACCAAACAGAGATATATGTATATTAGAATACAACAAAACATATTATAAAATGTATATATAAACTATCATATATATTTTAACATACTATAACAAACCTATATACACCAGCAGACTATAGAACTAAGATATATATATTATATTTAAACAATACTTAATAACAATTATTACCCCTTAAAAATTTCCATAATATATTCACACGGATCAAAATCCCTGACACACACACACACACACACATATATATAAACCTTTATAACATAATATACTTTTAGAATATAACTGTATGACTTCATATATATGCAAACTCGTACTATACAACACTTCAACAGGCAAAAGAAGAAAAACAGTACAAGCTTTGTAATTTTTTTATTAATAAAAGAGAAGACTGGAAGCATACAAGAACGCAAATGAATGCAAACACTAATTCAACCCATACCTTTCTTCATACATATATGAGAGCACAAAAGAATGAGCCTGTGCATGGAAAGAGGAGCAACCGTTTCGAGGTGTGTATGGCAGCGGGTGGTGAAGGTTTGGGTCGGATCTGGGCTAGTTTGGCCATGGCTATGCTGTGAGGCTCTAGCATTGTGGCGAAGGAAGGAAAATTTGAGGCGATGGAAGCTTGTGCTGTGAAGTTGATCGGGTAGGCTGCTGGTTTTGAATGGTGATCAATGGCTCGCTGTGGGTCTGGATGCAATTTTCTTTTGCATTTTTTTTATTTAGATAAACGGAGATCGGATATGAGAGGAAGAGAAATGGAAGAATGCATGAGTTCCGCCTACCAAAAGAAGAAAGAAAAAAAGGAGATGAAGAGAGTTATGTGCTGTCGCCCTTTGCTTTGAAACAAATGTTATCTTATTTTTAGGCTATTGGAAACGTAATAATCTGTAACAACCCGTATATTTTACGATTGAATATTTAAATATTTTGTCGTTAGTCGAATTTTAGTCCGAAAAGCTACTTTTTGTATACAATCGAATTGGGACTCGAGACCACTTCCATTGAGTTCAAAATGTCGTTTGCGACCTTTTTGAGTATAAACTTTGATATGTTTGGAGTTAGTGGAATTTTGCTACTTTTTCACTTAGGGCTTTGGTTTTTGTTTCAGCTTATTACACCCAAGCTTCACCCCTCTTCTCTTCATTACTTCATTTCTATTTCCTAATACTCAAGCTTTAGCAACAATGGAGAGAGGAATGGGAAATTAAAACTCCAAGCCCTAGTTTTCTATTTGCAAATCAAGTTCTAGCTCCAAATTCAAGAAGAAGCTTTGGTAAGCCTTCTCTTCTTCTTCCCCAACTCGTTCTCTTTTCAATTTCAGAAATTCCTAAACCTAACTTAGAAAATGTTTCTCTTTTAAGCTTAAATTCAAGCTTCTTGAGTTGGGATTGAAGAGTGGTTGATCCTCCTTTGTTTTCAAGCTTCACCTTCCTTGTTTTTGTGTAAAAAGGTGAGATTTTTATCTCACATCTATGTCTATATCTATCTTTGTTGTTAGGTATGAATTCCTAACACGTATTCATGTGCACTTGATTTTGGTTTGGATTGATTTTGTGTATATTCCAATTTTTGGTGTTTTGGTTCAATTTTTGTGATAATCTTATTATGGATATTTGGACATTGATATTCGAGGCGTATCGAAGAGCCGTTAAGGTTGGGTTGTCGCATGGCATAATTCCTTAGTCGTTGTTGCTCGTTTGATCGTTATCGATATCGTTTGGCCATCATTGGTCCAGGTTCAGGAAATGCCTGAAATTCCAGTTTCAGACGTCTGAATTGATATTTCAGACGTCTGAATATTGTTCTAGGAAAATTTCTATTCCCAGATTCAGACGTCTGAAATATCAATTCAGACGTCTGAAACTTGTTCGTTTGCAACCAGTCCTGATTCAGACGTCTAAATCTAGCAACCAGACGTCTGAATGCAACCAGAAAGAAAATAGGCTTAAAATGCCTATTTCAGACGTCTGAAATATTTCGTTCAGACGTCTGAATCTGTGTTCTGGAAAATATTTAATTTTCCAGATTCAGACGTCTGAACCATTTATTTCAGACGTCTGAATCTTCTGTCTTTTGACAGTTTGCCTGTTTTGCTCGATTTTCCAAATTTAATCGATTCGTGTTGATTCCCATTTGTTGTTATCATATTTTATCGACTTTGATGACCTTTTCTTTGGGATTTTTGGAATATCCATTTTTGATGGATTTGGTATCGATTTCTTTGGATTTTATTCACGTCTTCGAATGTGAATTTTGAAGATTTATTGTTTCTACAATCGTTTTTGTGATTTTTCACTTTAAAAATATAAAGGTTTTCTATACTAGTAGTAAATATCAAAACCCTTTCATCAAAATGATTTTTACACTACTTTATTACAAAGCTCGTTTCTTAAACTGTTTTCCAATCTATTAGTATATACAAACCTTTACCTCATTCGTATAAGAAAATATAATTAAACGGCTTAGCAAAACAAGTGGTATGAAACGCTTGCGATTACTTCGTCGGTTAATTTTTGGACTTGTTAGATTGAAACTCTTGTGACAATTTTCTAGTGGAGATCTACAATTTGTTCGTAAATATTTAAGTTAAGCTAGTGGTTATGGGACATGAAGCTAAACTCATATATTTACTAGCTTAGTGTAACTCACACTTTTTATTGATCGATGGCGATCATTTTGTGATTTAGACTAGCAATGCGCGATGTCTATTTGTCTGCGAGGGAGACTAAACCCCGTTTTTGTGGAACTTCGGTTCAATTTGGCGGGGTAGCGACCCGTGGTCTTCGGACCGTTTTAGTGGAGCCTCGGCTTAAAATTAATGGTTAGCAACCATGGAATAGCGTTCCGACTTGTGATACACGTGTTGAGAATTTTCATGCTCTCGTTTTGTGATAGGCCTTCCCTCCTTTCCTTTTTGTGATTTCTGGATTTCTGTCGATGATTTCTAGAATTTGTGTTTCACCAACTTTTGTGATTTACATTGGTAAGTTTTATCAATATTTGTGCATTGGTGAATTTGTGTGTCATTAACTTTTGTGATTGGCATTGATATAATTGTCAACATTTATGGTTTGGTGAATGAAATAAAGAGTACGACATTCTTTTACCTTTGAGAAGAATCTTGTGATATTGATTAATCCCTTGTGGATTTTCAATTACGTACTTATCACAACATGGTATTATGGTTATGATACGTTTTTGTCATATCTCTTATTCTATATCATTTCATCTGATATTTATAGCCAGACTGATCCGTTTATTATTTTCTTATTAAATAATACTCGGGTCATACCGAGATGTTACAGGTGCTTCTGCTTGACTCCTCGTCCGGGATTATTATTCTGACTTTTGGCTAACTATACTACTTTTGTAGTTTTTGTTGTTATACATTCGAGATATTGACTCTATGATGTATACATATTCTTTTGTCTAGCACATGTATCTATTCTGGTGATATTGTGGATCTTTTGACCACTACTCTGATGTACACCTTTTTGTGTTATATATTCATATATGTTTCCGCCTTTGTGATATGAATGTCTGTGACTGATTTATGTTACATTTATTTCTATATTTGTTTCTGAAGTCCATATAGCCACTGTGTAGTAGCTTTGAGTTTGTCTCAGTATGTCGGATTTCCTCTTGAGATAAAAAGTTATATTTTTATCTGGCATATCGGTACTCGCACAAAGCAATTATACAGATGGTCACTCTTCAACAGCCTTATTCTCCGTGCTAGTTGACGGCATTACCCCGTAGTGTCCTTGCCTAGCGTGGGTATAGTGGTGGGGCGTCATAGCTTAGTATTAGAGCCAAACTTCGGAACTATATAGAATAATCTAACAAGGATCATTGTCCTAAGTCCTTCTTAGGAGTCGTGCCATAGGATTTAATTCGGGTCTTCGTACCGTTCTTTCCTATTACTTTTTATGATTCCTTGTTTTATCAATCAAATTTGTTTGATATTCATTCTGAGATTAATATTTTTCTCTTTTCTTTCTTTCTTAAAGAAAAAGAAATGGTTAGACCTGGCCATCCCAGCGCCGGTCAATCTAGTGCTACTCCCCAGGATGGAGTTTTTATGTCTGCCCAGCAGCTTCTTGATCTTGTAAAGAATGCTCAAGCAGCAGGTTCAGTTCCAGAGCCTACACATCCTAAGTCTGGATTTGCACGCTTGTGCAATGATTATACCAACTTGGGTGGGAAGCCATTCAAAGGTTCTAAAACTATTATTGAAGTCCAAGCTTGGCTCAGAACATGCGATCGAATCTTTTCTCGCATGAATCTTATTGATCTTCACCGAGTTCAGGTGGCCTCTAGTATGCTCCAAGAAAGGGCATTAGACTGGTACGAGCTTCTGATTTCTGAAATTAATGAATCGGATCTTACTTGGGAGAAATTCCAGGAACGATTCGAAGTAAAGTTTGTGCCAGAAGCTGAGAAGGTGACTTTGGCTCGTCATTTCATAGACCTTGTTCAAGGTGAATCCTCCGTGGCAGATTATGTCGCATCTTTCGAGTCACTTTCTAAATATGGGGTTGAGTACATCAACACCCCATTGAAGAAGAACCAAAGGTTTGTCTATGGTTTAAACAAAAATCTCAAGAAGCCATTACTTCTAAAATTGGAAGTTTCTTTTGATCAACTCATTGACATCGCTCTTCGACTGGAAGAGGCAGATAGAGTAAGTGATGTTGAGATTGGGAGTGCTAAACCGAACTTCACCAACAAGAAAAGGCCTAATAAATTCAAAGGTCCTTATCCCAATAAGAAAGGGAAGCAAGCATCTCTGGCAACTAAGACTTCTAACTCTAGTGGTGGGCAATGCTACAACTGTGGTTCTAAGGACCATTATGCGAATAAGTGTTCAAAGCCCCGTGCTTGTCGCTATTGCAAAAGCCCGGATCATTATTTATCGGCATGCCCCAAACTCCAAAACAAGAGGGAGGGAAAGATTAATGTGGCGCAAGCCCCTGGTAATACTTCTCGTGATCAAGGTATTTCTCATTCTATCCTTGATGGCATTATTGTGTTTCGTGATCATCCTATTCGAGTTCTTTTTGATACGGGTGCGTCCCATTCTTTTATTTCAAAAGAACTTGTTGATACTTTTTCTTTGGATGTTATGTGTTTGATGACTTCTTTGAGAATTGCGAATCCGGTTGGTGGATCCACGACACTTAGTTTATTGTGTAAAGATGTCGAGATTATTTTATGTGATTTTTCTTTCCTAGCCGATTTGCATGTCATGCGCTATTTAGGCTTTGGAATGATTTTGGGAATGGATTGGCTTAACCGTTATGAAGCTCATATCCTATGTCCTGAGCGGACTATTTATCTTCGACATCCTCAATCTGTTAAGCAGATTTCTGTAGTTCTTAAAGATTCGGATTCCACTTTGGCAGCATCCTTATATTCTCTAAATCCTCGTGATGACGATAATGATGATGAGGAGGATGTCATTTCTCTTATTCACGTTGTTCGTGAATTTTCCGACATATTCGAGCCCATTCTAGGATTACCACCTAAGCGATCAATTGAGTTCAGAATTAATCTTATCCCTGGAGCTCAACCTATCACTCGTCCTCCTTATTGTATGTCCAATAAAGAAAATGAGGAGATGCGCAAACAATTATCTGAATTGCAAGCGAAGCAATTTATTCAATCTAGTTCCTCTCCATGGGGAGCTTCGGCTATTTTTGTGAAGAAATCCGATGGTACACTTAGGCTTTGCGTTGATTACCGCAAACTTAATTGTAACAACCCGTATATTTGGACCATTTAAATTGACAATAATCCACACATGTCAACTTAAATAATACAAAACACGAATCATTATGGGATTATAAATACATAAATGTAAATGAGAATCAATACAACATCACAGACACAGAACAGTCACAGAATAATGCAGCGGAAAATACATCATCATAATAGCAGTTCATGAAGCCACTACATAATATACAACAATGTCTTAACATCAAGTGACTAATACAAAAAGTGTCCAACAGACTAGGACATCAATACAGGAATAGAAATAGACTGATAAAGATAAATGCTAAGCCTTCGGCATCTTCAACCAACCTTGATCAGCCAATTGGATAGCTTCAGACTGACCCGAGCATATGCAAAAGAAACACTTGAGTCAGGACTCAAAATCTTATGCAATTAAATCAAGTGCAAGGGAATAGTTCATAACTTAAAGATGGATAAAATAACATCTCTAAGGATCCGATAAACTATCTATATATACAATAGAATACGATAGATAGATAATGTCTAATCAGTAAAGTACGATATTAAAATAGTGTTAAGGCGTTACCATAATCCCCTTAACACATTTTATTCCCAAAAGCATATACAAGACCGTAGTTTCCCCAAAACTGGAAGTCACCAGAGGGCAATCCATATACTAAGGTACAAATCAAAACGTAGTGGTCGCGAATAGGATAATCAGTATGACAAGGTACATGAGGCGATACCAACTAGGATACTAGTAGTTGCGTGATCCGGACTGATGTTGAGCATAGCAGCTACTACCTCAACACCGCGAAACAACACTCCCAAATCAAGGGGTGCACCCAAATCGAATCACAAAAGTAATAGATATGGTATCGAAGAAGTGTGTCCGCTAGAGGTGGCGAACCTCAATGGCCCGGCGCGGCTCCTGTTTTAGTCATGTCAGGGGTCGTCCAATATCGTTCTCTTTCTTCAGTCAACGCGTTCACCAAACCATCCACTTCATTCTGGATCAACACTTCACGTGTAATAGTTATTAAAGTGGTTTTCGGTATCGATAGAGAGTATGTCCATATCCGATCCCGGTCTCTTTAATAACTACGCATTTATTACCCGATGGTCATTTAAGATAAAGTTTAAACAAATCAAAGTCCGAAAGTCAAGCTGCAAATTTGACTTCCAAAATTTGACATTTCACGATTTAATTTATTTCGGATATTAAAACCTCTTTCCAAATGCAATCTTTTAGTTCATCATTTGAGTTAACAATATAATTAAGTATTCAAATTCAATTTAATAAATCTCCCTTATTAAATTTAGTTAATACTCCAATTAATTCGGTTTAATGGTAAAATTTAGTTCACATCATTTAAACCAAATTCTATTCATTTCAATTCGTATTTACATTCATCGATACATTAACCATAATCATAAATTTTATTAAATTAATTTTATTAAATTTAAAATCATTTTAAATTTAAATTATCACTAAATTAAATCCATAAAACTTTAGTTAGTTTCGTATTCCACTTAAGTCAAATTTTCTAAATCTCAACTTAATTTATGTCAAGTTTCAAATCTATTTAATTAAAACCGATTTTAAATCTAAATCTAACAACCTAATAAATTTTCAATTTATTAAATTCTAACTTCCTTGTTTTTAAATCTCATTTCAAATAAATTTGTCAATTCATTTTATTCAATTAAATAGGTTTATTAATCCGTTTCAATTAAACTCCATTAATTTATTCCTTATTAATTTATTTCGATTTAATCCATAAATCAAATCCATTAAGTTCGTTACTAAATTTCCAAACAAATTGTTAAGTTCATTCCTTAATTTCAAATAGATTTCAATTTCAAAATAATTTTTGTTGACCAATCGGGTTTCTTATTTTTAATTGTCTATCCTAGGCCAAGTTGTTTAAGTGGGTATTTATCATTTCAACCCGATATCATTCAATATAAAACAAAGCATAGCAAAGGGAACTTGCAGTGTGATAACTGGGATGGTGTCAAAGTAAATAAACAAGCAATAGCAAACATACATACAATTTAACCATTTTATTCAAATAATCCCGAAATAATCATATTAACTCACATTTGTTATTATGCAAATTAATACAATTATTCCTAGAATCCACACTATTATTTCCTGCGGATTAAAGATTATTACATTCTGATTTTTTACTTGGTGTCCGTTATCAAATTTCTACATCAATCGTACATATCAATTTTAATATCACTATTATTTACCCTAATTAACATCATATTACAGTTCAACATGTTTAATCAACTTAAACAATACACGGCGTCAAATTTTAGAAGTTAACAGTTTATTTCAACCAAATTTTAACAATCAACAATTTAATATCCAAATTTAATATTAACAACAATTATCACTTGATTATCATAGCATAATAGATTGAGTCGTGAATAAAATATTCACCTTGCGTGGTTGGAGAAGATGGCGCGACACGAAGAAAAATAGACAAAATAGACCCTAATAGGCACGACGCTAAATGAACACAAACTGCAATCAAACAAATAATTTATCAATAATTTGTTTATTGTCATATATATCGATTGAATATATATATAAACCATACCAACGACGCAGCAAGATAGATTCAACAAGCCAGATGAAGTCTAGGACTCCGAAGCGGTAGTTGGATCCAAACACAGCAATAGAAAATGAGCAACTAGAATTTCAAACTCACTCTACTATGCATGTACATACTTCACATATATTTTTAGGCACAGGGATATTTGACCAAAACAACTGTTTGTGAATATATATACATCAACTACATATAGTAATCAAAGCTTCTTATTCTTGCATGGACTGGGCTGGGCAGTGGCGGCATCAGGTGGTCGTAGCGGTCAGCGGGTCCGGGTTCGGCAGGGCCTGGGTTGGAGGCGGCCGTGGGTGAAGAAGTGGGGTGGGGCCGTGGCTGTGGCATGGCGGAGGCTGGCGACTGGCATGGGCGGGCTGGGGACGTGGGCGCGCGGGGGAGGTGGCAGTGGGGTGTCTTGCCGTGGAGGGGCGGAGCAGGAGTGGCCGGGGGTGAGAACTGGGTGGAATGGAGGGGAGTGGGACGGCGGAGTCTGGGCTGTGGGCAGAGCGGGCTGGGGCGGACAGTGGGGTGGGCTGGTGGCGTGCTGGCGGAGGTGGCAGTGGGGTGGGCTGGTGGCGGGGCGAGGTGGACGTGGTAGTGGGGTGGGCTGGTGGCGGGGCGAGGTGGATGTGGCAGAGGGCTGGGACGGTGGGGTGATGGCGGGGCTGGCATGGGGCATGCATGTAGAGGGGGAGAGTTTACAGAAGCTTCTCTCCAAAACAAAATAAAATAAACTAAAGAAGAAGGAGGAGGAAAGGAGTGAAGGAAATATGCAGAGGAGAGAAAAGAAGAAGTGCAGACGTACCAGAGAAGAGCAGAAATGCAGTGAGCTGGTATGCAGCTGCATTTATGAAGGCAGATATATACAGAGAAACTTAGAGTCCCCATGCAAATGAAATGATGATTTGTCACAGTGGCTATTGGGTTTCTGAATGGACAAGGGCCATTTGAATTCTGAGCGGGAAAAAGTAGGGTACCAGTTTGTGTGGCGTAACGGACCAGTTTGTACTCCGTTAACCAATTAATAGCTTGCAATGCCGAACTTCGATTGACACAAACAAATATACCGTTTTGATCAGCGCGACGAGGCGAACGCAACGGTATGAAGATATTGATGGTTTGACATTGTTTGCGAAGTGGTAAATCTTATTGAACCATTTGCTCGAGCAACAATTTAACTAGCAATTAAAAGAGGAATTTGACGAAACGAAATGCGCCGTCAAGATCAGAATAGTTTTCTTATGCAACATTGCGAAAAATATTTGACTTCGGACGATAGAAAATTTTCACATAAAATTAAAACTAATATGTAAATTCGGCGTGCGTAATTTACTACAATATTTTTCGATGAAATTTGGCGTACGCCTATGTCTATCTAGGCGCATTCCAAATGTGAAGTTTGAACGGAAACGGAAATTGTTTGTGAATATTTGAAATTCCTATTACGGAGAATGCAGCAAAACACCGAAGAATAAGATCGACGGAGCTAAAGATGTCCAAATTTTGAAAAACGAAAAATGACGCCTTTGACAGAAAATGATTTAGAATTTTTCTATGTAAAAATATTTAGGTTCGGAAGATAAAAAATTTCACGTTTTAAAATGAACTGATGTGCAGTAAAACGCGCACGCAATTTACTGAGGTATTTTCCGACGAAACTTTACCCATATCTACAATCATCAAGGCGCAATTTAGAAACAAAGTTTGGACGTTGATTGAAATCGTATGGAAGTTTCACATTTTATATTAAAATAATGGTTCTAAAATTTTTAAAATTGGGTCGGAATTTCAGGGTCGTTACATTAATGATCTTACTATGAAGAATAAATATCCATTGCCTCGGGTTGATGATCTATTCGATCAACTTAGTGGTGCTTGAGTCTTTTCACAATTGGACTTAGTAACTGGTTTTCATCAGCTTCGTATTACAGAGGATTGCATTCCTTTGACATCGTTCCGAACTCGTTATGGATCTTATGAATGGCTTGTTATGCCATTTGGTTTGACAAATGCTCCGGCTTATTTTGTTGACCTTATGAATCGAGTTTTTAAAGATTTCCTCGATCGATTTGTTCTCATCTTTATTGATGATATTCTTGTGTATTCAAAAACCGAGGAGGAACATGAAAAGCATCTTCGGATTGTGTTGGAAACTCTTAGGAGTAATCAATTAAAAGCAAAATTTTCTAAATGCCACTTTTGGCAATCTCGTGTGAAGTTTCTTGGTCACATTATTTCTGAATTCGGAATTTCGTGGATCCTTCAAAGATTGAAGCGATTCAAAATTGGAAGAGACCGGAGAGTGTGACGGAAATCCGTAGCTTTCTCGGATTGGCGGGCTATTACCGTCGTTTTATCAAAGACTTTTCTAAAATTGTCGTGCCTCTTACTAGCTTAACAAAGAAAGGCGTTAAATACATTTGGTCAGACAAATGTGAAGCTTCTTTTCAGAAATTAAAAGAACTCCTTTCCGATGCTCCTATTCTTGTGATTCCCGAAGGAAACCAAGATTTTGTTGTGTATACCGATGCTAGTCGCGTTGGTTTGGGTGCCGTTCTTATGCAAACAGAACGTGTTATTGCTTATGCTTCTAGGCAATTAAAGCCTGCCGAGACTAGATACGCCACTCATGATTTAGAGCTCGCGGCTATTGTTTTTGCTCTTCGAATTTGGCGCCATTATCTTTTGGGAGAAAAATTTGTTCTTTACACCGATCATAAATCTTTAAAGTATTTATTTTCCCAAAAGGAACTTAATTTGCGTCAACAACGTTGGCTCGAGTTCCTTGCATCATATGATCTTGATATTCTTTATACTCCCGGAAAGGGAAATCGTGTTGCCGACACCCTTAGCCGAAAGCAACAAGCAGTTGTTTCTATGATGATATCCGAATGGAACGATCTCGAGACTTTGTCTACTTGTGAGGTTCGAGATCGTGTATCCGATTTATGTTCATTCTTGTTTTATGCAGCCTTGAGGCTCATCCATCTCTTTTGGACCGCATTCTTGAAGTTCAAAAACTAGATCCCGAATTGGTTCTTCTTGGCCAAAATTTGAGGGATAAAATTGATACTGAAGGTTTGAAAGACTTCGATATTGATTCTCGTGGCGGTATTCGAAAATTTGGTAGACTTGTCGTGCCAAATATTAGTGATCTTCGCAAAGACATACTAGAAGATTCCCATTGTTCTAAATTCACCATTCATCCCGGGAGTAGTAAAATGTAAGCGGATATGAAGCGACTTTATTATTGGGAGGGAATGAAATTTGATATCGCTAACTTCGTTAAGCATTGCATGACTTGCCAACTCATTAAGGCCGAGCATCAAAGGCCCGGTGGGTTATTGCAACCTTTAGACATCCCAATGTGGAAGTGGGATCATATTTCCATGGATTTTATTGATGGCTTCCCCGTTCTCGTTCGGGTCATGATAGCTTGTGGGTGATAGTTGATAGACTTACGAAATCCGCCCATTTTATTCTAGTTCGGTCTAATCGGACCGTTCCTCTCTTGGCCAAACTCTTTATTAAAGAGGTTGTTAAATTGCATGGAGTTCCAACTTCTATTGTTAGCGATCGTGATCCATTGTTTACTAGTGGATTTTGGAAGAGTCTTCAAAAAGCTTTGGGAACGAGGCTTAATTTTAGCACCGCTTATCATCCGCGTTCCGATGGACAAACCGAGCATGTGGATCAAACTCTTGAAGATCTTCTTCGTGCTTGTGTTCTTGACTTTGGTGGAAGTTGGGAAGATCACATCTCTCTTGTTGAATTTTCCTATAATAATAGCTTCCAATCTAGTATTAGTATGGCACCTTTCGAGGCACTATACGGAAGGCCATGCCGATCTCCTTCGTGTTGGCTTGAAGCCGGTGAAAAGCTGGTTTTAGGTCCAGATTTTATTCGTGATGCCACAGAAAAGATCGACCTTATTCGTCATAGGATGAAAGAAGCCCAAAGTCGACAAAAATCCTATGCCGATAACCGAAGAAGGAGACTAGAATTTTCCGTGGGAGATTTTGTGTTTATTCGTTTTTCACCTATGAAGGGTGTTGTGCGTTGCAGTCGATCGGGAAAATTAGCACCTCGATATATTGGCCCATTTCCCATCACCGAACGCATTGGTTCCGTGGCTTATCGCCTTTCGTTACCGGCACAGTTTTTTTGCTATTCATGACGTGTTTCATGTCCCTCAACTACGGAAATGCCTTCGTGATTCTGACACTATTCTTGAGCCCGGTGTTGTTGAAGAAATTGAAGTTTCGCCTAATTTGACTTATGAGCAACAACCTATCCGTGTCATTGCTTCGGAGATTAAACACCTCCGAAATAAAGATGTTCCTCTTGTAAAAGTTCAATGGTCCTCAAATCCTAAGGATTGCTCTTGGGAATCCAGAGAATTCATCGAGCGAACACATCCGGACTTACTCTCTTGGGCTCTTTGAGGTGAACTTCTTATTTCAAATTCCTTCTTTTGTGTTGATATGCTTTTATGGTTGTTACTTTTTGTTCACATATTTCTTATGATTGCGAGGACACAATTTCTTTAAGGAGGGGCGTCTGTAACAACCCGCATATTTTACGATTGAATATTTAAATATTTTTATTTAAATATTTTGTCGTTAGTCAGATTTTAGTCCGAAAAGCTACTTTTTGCAAACAGTCGAATTGGGACTCGAGAGCACTTCCATTGAGTTCAAAATGCCGTTTGCGACCTTTTTGAGTATAAACTTTGATATGTTTGGAGTTAGTGGAATTTTGCTACTTTTTCACTTAGGGCTTTGGTTTTTGTTTCAGCTTATTACACCCAAGCTTCACCCCTTTTCTCTTCATTACTTCATTTCTATTTCATAATACTCAAGCTTTAGCAACAATGGAGAGAGGAATGGGAAATTAAAACTCCAAGCCCTAGTTTCCTATTTGCAAATCAAGTTCTAGCTTCAAATTCAAGAAGAAGCTTTGGTAAGCCTTCTCTTCTTCTTCCCCAACTCGTTCTCTTTTCAATTTCAGAAATTCCTAAACCTAACTTAGAAAATGTTTCTCTTTTAAGCTTAAATTCAAGCTTCTTGAGTTGGGATTGAAGAGTGGTTGATCCTCCTTTGTTTTCAAGCTTCTCCTTCCTTGTTTTTGTGTAAAAAGGTGAGATTTTTATTTCACATCTATGTCTATATCTATCTTTGTTGTTAGGTATGAATTACTAACACGTATTCATGTGCATTTGATTTTGGTTTGGATTGATTTTGTGTATATTCCAATTTTTGGTGTTTTGGTTCAATTTTTGTGATAATCCTATTATGGATATTTGGACATTGATATTCGAGGTGTATCGAAGAGCCGTTAAGGCTGGGTTGTCACATGGCATAATTCCTTAGTCATTGTTGCTCGTCCGATCGTTATCGATATCGTTTGGCCATCATTGGTCCAGTTTCAGGAAATGCCTAAAATTCCAGTTTCAGACGTCTGAATTGATATTTCAGACGTCTTAATATTGTTCTGGGAAAATTTCTATTCCCAGATTCAAACGTCTGAAATATCAATTCAGATGTCTGAAACTGGTTCGTTTGCAACCAGTCCTGATTCAGACGTCTAAATATAGCAACCAGACGTCTGAATGCAACCAGAAAGAAAATAGGCTTAAATTGCCTATTTCAGACGTCTGAAATATTTCGTTCAGACGTCTGAATCTGTGTTCTGGAAAATATTTAATTTTCCAGATTCAGACGTCTGAACCATTTATTTCAGACGTCTGAATCTGCTGTCTTTTGACAGTTTGCTTGTTTTGCTCGATTTTCCAAATTTAATCGATTCGTGTTGATTCCCATTTGTTGTTATCATATTTTATCGACTTTGATGACCTTTTCTTTGGGATTTTTGGAATATCCAATTTTGATGGATTTGGTATCGATTTCTTTGGATTTTATTCACGTCTTTGAATGTGAATTTTGAAGATTGATTGTTTCTACAATCGTTTTTGTGATTTGTCACTTTAAAAATATAAAGGTTTTCTATACTAGTAGTAAATATCAAAACCCTTTCATCAAAATGATTTTTACACTATTTTATTACAAAGCTCGTTTCTTAAACTGTTTTCCAATCTATTAGTATATACAAACCTTTACCTCATTCGTATAAGAAAATATAATTAAACGGCTTAGCAAAACAAGTGGTATGAAACGCTTGCGTTTACTTCGTCGGTTAATTTTTGGACTTGTTCGATTGAAACTCTTGTGACAATTTTCTAGTGGAGATCTACAATTTGTTCGTAAATATTTAAGTTAAGCTAGTGGTTATGAGACATGAAGCTAAACTCATATATTTACTAGCTTAGTGTAACTCACACTTTTTATTCATCGATGGCGATCATTTTGTGATTTAGACTAGCGATGCGCGATGTCTATTTGTCTGCGAGGGAGACTAAACCCCGTTTCTGTGGAACTTCGGTTCAATTTGGCGTGGTAGCGACCCGTGGTCTTCGGACCGTTTTAGTGGAACCTCGGCTTAAAATTAATGGTTAGCAACCATGGAATAGCGTTCCGTCTTGTGATACACGTGTTGAGAGTTTTCATGCTCTCGTTTTGTGATAGGCCTTCCCCCCTTTCCTTTTTGTGATTTCTGGATTTCTATCGATGATTTCTAGAATTTGTGTTTCACCAACTTTTGTGATTTTCATCGGTAAGTTTTACCAATATTTGTGCATTGGTGAATTTGTGTGTCATTAACTTTTGTGATTGGCATTGATATAATTGTCAACATTTATGGTTTGGTGAATGAAATAAAGAGTATGACATTCTTTTACCTTTGAGAAGATTCTTGTGATATTGATTAATCCCTTGTGGATTTTCAATTACGTACTTATCACAACATGGTATTATGGTTATGATACGTTTTTGTCATATCTCTTATTCTATATCATTTCATCTGATATTTATAGCCAGACTGATCCGTTTATTATTTTTTTATTAAATAATAGTCGGGTCAGACTGAGATGTTATAGGTGCTTCTGCTTGACTCCTCGTCCGGGATTATTATTCTGACTTTTGGCTAACTACACTACATTTGTAGTTTTTGTTGTTATACATTCGAGATATTGACTCTATGATGTATACATATTCTTTTGTCTAGCACTTGTATATATTCTGGTGATATTGTGGATCTTTTGACCACTACTCTGATGTACACCTTTTTGTGTTATATATTCATATCTGTTTCCGCCTTTGTGATATGAATGTCTGTGACTGATTTATGTTACATTTATTTCTATATTTGTTTCCGAAGTCCATTTAGCCACTGTGTAGTAGCTTTGAGTTTGTACCAGTATGTCGGATTTCCTCTTGAGATAAAAAGTTATATTTTTATCTGGCATATCGGTACTCGCACAAAGCAATTATACAAATGGTCGCTCCTCAACAGCCTTATTCTCCGTGCTAGTTGACGGCATTACCCCGTAGTGTCCTTGCCTAGCGTGGGTATAGAGGTGAGGTGTCACAGAATCCAAAGGTCACAAATGAAAGTTGGTAACCAGTAGTGGAAACGTACCATCTAATTATGAATGGAAACTAGGGAACAGTGAAAGACAGCTATTGAATTCAGAAATTAATAAAAGTAAATAGCTGTTGGGTTTTCAACGGGGACAAATGAAAGGACATATGAAACGAAAAGGCACAAAACGGGGTACCCATCCGATTAACCATTTTACTGATTTCGCCGTGTACCGCATTTCGAAATGCACAAATGAATATACCGCAGAGATTAGCACGACGAGATGATCAAAACGGTATACAGATATAAATGGTACGATCATCTGATCAAAAGTCGATATCGGTACTGAAATGCTGCTATTTCGTCGAAAATAAGATCAACGGAGCAATAACAGTCCAAATTTGGAGAAACGAAATATGAAATCCAACTCAGAAGATGATTTACAAATTTTCTGTATAAAAATATTCAGGTTTGGAAAACATTTTATAATCATCAAATTTTTAACTGATTTAAATTGAAATAAAATTACACAAGAAAATAAACTTCAATATTATCTGATGAAAATTTACCTTTTGCTATGTTAAAGTAGACGTATTCCAAATATTAAATTTTTATTTCCAAATTTTATCGTTTAAAATTTCACAAAATTCAACTAATTACGTTATTAAAACAGTTAAAATTTACGGGTCATTACACTCTCCCCCACTCAAAACTTTTCGTCCCCGAAAAGGAAGGAGGTAGGAGAATAGAAACAACCAAAAAGAAAATAGATTGGAATACAAGTAAAACAATTAATTTAAACCATATAAATTTCAATTTAAATTAATTAATATTTAACAATTTGGTTAAATCCCTTTGAGTTCACTTAAGTTAAATCAATCTATCTATTTCTAAATTCATTATCTTATTATATAGTCATCCTCAATTACAATTTCTAAATCATCAATTTGTATAATCATTTATTGTACTCATATTTTATTCAACAAATTTAATTCTTTTATTCCAAATTATTATTAAGTTTATTCCACTTATCTTATTACATATATTTAAACCATATAAATTAATTTAAACCATATAAATTTCAATTTAAATTAATTTATATTCAATAATTGGTTTAAATTTAAGGTATTTCTATAAGTTGATCTAATTTCAATTTGTTAATTCTTTCAGAACAGAATTTATTATATTCATCTCATTCAATTAACTTATTATTCTATCATCTTTATTAGCATTTTTTTAATTAAAATCTAAGTGTATAATATTTATTATAAACACTCAAATTTTATTTATAAAATCATTTAATATTGTATATTATCCAATTACATTTTAACTTCTGAATAATTTAGGTAAGTTATATTGAAATGCAATTTAGTACTATACAAATAAAATTTTCAAATTCAATTATTTCAAGTTTAAATATTTATCCAAAATTTAGCTTTATTTATAATTGAAAACATCCTTTAACATAATTTTAAGAATTAAATTTCCGTTTAATATCAAACCCTTTAGAGATGATTATGTATATACTATATATATTAAATCAAATTAAATTTAAAATAATATACCCATATATATATATATATATATATAAATCAAGTCATACTTAAGAAATTCAAATTTAAAATATTTTTCCAAACAAAACCGTAGCAAAGTTACAGAATGGTCTCTCCACTTCGAAACTCGAAAATGAATGTCGATGATGCGGCCGCCATCACCGAAATTATTTTCCAGCGACAAAGAGAAGAGCACTGATTTCAACATTTTAAAATTCTTTGAAAACGGTTTCTATTTGAAAATACCTTCAATAATATACATTTTAAAATTTTAAAAACCAAAGCTTGAAATCATTGGAAATTAAATTCTCAAATTCTAAATTTTAAATTCATTTAAATTTCAAATCAGTTTATAGCCCATGTTTAAAAATTCATTTATAGAACAATAAGTGATAATCAATTATTATCATTTCAACAACCAATTTAATTAACTTATTAAATTTTAGAAAATTTTACTTATATATATTTATAATATATTCATACAAATTTATTTCATTTACCAAATTTGAAAATAATATTATGTCAGTTTGCTATGTTCAAGTGTTTTGGAAATCCTATCGATTGCGTTGATCAGACGAATCGATCGAAAATACAAATCAACATCAACAACTCAAATAACACTATAAAACATTTTATATTAATTACAAATACAAAAAATTCACTTCCTCGCTCGATGATACAAGAATAGATTCCAAAACAAGGATAGAGATTCAAATTTAAAGGGACTCTAATCAAAGAATTCAAATTCGAAGATAGGTTCGATGAGGAGATAAGATGATTAAATGTCAAAAGAGAAAGGAGGATAGACTTATACAAATCTCGAGCAACCTTAACCGGGTCGACCGTGACTTCAAGAATTAGATCGATGTGGAATTCTAGGGCAAATCCACATTCGATCTCAAGAGATAGAATTCAGCATACAAACGATATTAGCATCTAAACCGAGGACATAGAAATCTTCGGTGAATCGATGCCAATTGTAAAGGAGTTTCATCCTTTACAAATCATTTGGAGATTGGCGAGACCGCCGGTTCATTATAAAGATCATTCGAAGTGGAGTTATGGGATACTCCAGAGTCAAAAGAATACGAATTGGAAGAGACAAGAACAGATTTATGGATTTTGGAACCGAGGGGAACGTTCCAAAATTCAAAGGAGACCGAGTCAAAATAAGAAATTCAAGCTTGAACGAAAGTGATTCCATAACTAAATTTACTATATACGCTAAGTTTTTCCTAGAGCCAAAGCTCTGATACCAACTGTAACGACCCGATAGTTTGGACCATTCAAATCGACAATAAATCCACACATGCCGGACTTGAATAATTCAAAACAATGGATTGTAAATAAATTTTGCAAAACTCAGCATATATAGTAAATAAAGTAATCACAGATCATAGACATAGAGTAATATAACAATAATGCAGCGGAAACAAAAGAATAGTAGTTCATGAAGCTACTATATATATAACAGAGTTAAACAAGATACAACAGAAATCTCGAATACATAGATATCTCAATATGATAGTCAAATACAAGATCTGAATACATCACTGGAATCAACTGGATAACTGATAGTAGAATCGATAGATAGCTGGATCTCCAAGCGAAGCTCCAACTCCAAAGGCGAGTCTCGAACACTAGTACACTCAGTCTGACCTGAGCGTAATGCAAAAAACACAAAACACTCGAGTCAGGATTAACATTCTTATATACATAAATCCAACTCAAGTGAAATAACAACTGAAATACAAGTAACTCAAAGGATGTTTGGGATAACCATTATCTAAGGATCCGTTAAACTATCTACTATGTAGTAGTGTACGCTAAGTAGATAATGCCTATCAGTAATATAAAGTATCAAAATAGCGTTAAGGCGTTACCATTATCCCCCTTAACACATTTTATATAAGCATCATAGTCTATACAGCACTGTAAACTCCACCGTAAACTAGTGGGCTATCAGGGAGTACTCCATAGGTATAACACAAAACAAATCGTAGTGGTCGCGCATAGGGATACAAGTATGACAAGGCACATGAGGCAATACCCAAGGTAGTGAAACTACCGTTTGCCTGATCCGGACTGGTGAGAACGCATCGCCGCAACGATCGCAACACCGCGAAACAACACTCCCAATTCAAGGGTGCGCACCAATCAAAAACAAGTAATGAGTAGTTTACGAAGAAGTGTGTCCGCTAGAGGTAGCTAACCTCACTGGCCCGGCACGGCTCCTGTTTAAGTCATTTCCAATTTGACACAAGTGTCAAGGTCATCCATTATCGTTCTCTTTCTTCAAATCCAGCAACGTCATCATTCCAACCACTTCATTCTGGATCACAATCCACGTATAATAGTTATTAAAGTGGTTTTCGGTTTGGACAGAGAGTATGTTCCTAACTGATCCCGGACTCTTCAATAACTACGTAATTATTACACCGATTGGTCATTTAATAAACTTTCAAAATAGTTTATATTTCAAAATCAAAATATCATTGCCATCTCAAAACCATATCCATACGATATTATTTTCACTTCAAATAAATCCATTTCCAAAATCATATCACTACAAAATCTTAGTACTTAAAAGTTATAACAGTTTCTAAATCAAACACTTTGGAAATCATAATACTTTGGAAATCAAAATTTAGAAATCATAATGCTTTGGAATCATAACAATTTCCTTCAAACAGTTTAGATATTAATAATAGTATATAAAATAAAATAGTTTACAAAATAAAATAATTTATATAAAATAGTTATAAGTTAAAACAATTTATATTAAAATAATTAGTATATTTAAAATAGTTTATATTAAAAATAGTTATATTAAAAATGGTTTATATTAAAAATAGTTTATAAAATAATATAAAATAGTTTTAAATATAATTTAAAATACTATATAAAATAGTTTCCTCAAATTTCACAAATCGATTTAACTCAACTCGGATTCCAAAATTCAAATTTAATCAAATCTCAAATCATCAATTACAATTCGATTCAGTTTCTAAATAGACCATTTCAAATTATCAATTTCAAGTACATCTTTGAACCACAAAATAAGCCATTTCAATTTCAATATATTTCAAAGTTTAAATATTCAACATTTCAAAACTAAATTCGATAATTTCATATATATATATATATATATATATATATATATCAAATTCACTTTACTATTGTTTAGTTTTGAAATATTTACTTAATCATTTCAATAACATCTAAATAAAACTTCAATTTACAAATTTAAATAAACAAAATATCCCATTTAAATTTATATAAATTTGAAATATTCATCTAAGTCACTTTTAATCAAATTCAAGTTATAAAATATATCTTTAAAATCTCAATTTTAATAAATTTCAAATCAAACTTATTTAAGTAAAATTCTTAAATAAATAACATTTCAAATCAATTTTAAATTTATCTTTCCAACATGAATCAATATAAATTCTATATTTAAAAATATATATTTTAAATAAATACTTAAATATATTATATATCAACTTTGTTAAATCAACTCTAATAAATCTTTAAAATCAATATTTATCAAAAACCGTATATTTCTTTTCAAAACCATAGAAATCATTTTCAAAATATTTATATATAGACTAACGGTGTGTGTATAAAATTTTCTATCATATGGTCAAGTGATACGGATATTTATCATTTCAATCCGCAATTTAAGTATATACGGGTATATATCTTTTCAATCCGCAATCCAAAGTTCAATGTCAATGAAAATCGCTTGGGTTTATCATTTCAACCCATAACGATTTTCTCATATTCTACAGATCGTTCGGGTATGTATCATTTCAACCCATAGTGATTCTATACTAACAAGGAACTTGCAGAGTGATAACAGATATGATAATAATATAACAGGCATATATCATCAATATAAATAACAGATAATGGTGTCAGATGTCACATGTGAACATATACAGGTAATAGCATATATACAACAGTGTACATAACTAACAGCAGTATATTTCAATTGTCGTTTCAATTGAAATCAAATTTAATAATAAAAGAACGTTAATCGTGAGTGATTGCTCACTTTTCAAGGCTAGAGAGATTCGACAAAGAAATGAGCTACAAATTCCAAAGCAACGCTAGATGGGCACGATTCGACGAACAAGGCTGATGAATAGAAATTGATGAAATCACATCAGAACGGGATCGATGAGGATAAATAGTATAAGCGAACTTATAAATATAACTATATATAACTATTCATAAAGTCAAATTCTACATTCAAATACATAAAATAACAACATAACTTCATAATAAAATTTTAAATAAATAATTATTTATATATATACTTACTAAAATACGAAATACTTGCATATATAATGTATTTTATTTAAAAGTATCTATATATATCAAATAACCAATTAAAACATATATCTTAGAATTAATATTTTATATTCAACACATACCCGGGTTTTATATATATAAATATATATATATACACAACAACTCATTATAAACACTAAGCTAGATAAAATTATATTTCAACAAATTCTATGTATTGTTTATATACAGATCACACTTTTTACCTTATAACAGCAATGTAAGAATCTAGCAAAACACCTAAACCAATACAAATACTTCGAATCTCAGCATACATATATATAAACTAAACCCAGATTTGAACCTATACTTTATAAATAGACTGATTTAAACTTATACATATAACAGACTTATATAGTTTCCTAACACGCAACTAATATATATAACCGGTATATAAAACTGTTTGGAAACCAAAACCAAATGATATATATATTTCCTTTCCCCGACAGACTACCCCACACATCCCTATATATATAAAACATTTGCATACATTTATTATAACTATTACAAATACTGTATAACAGAACATACTTTATATATGCATATACTTAAACTTAACTAAGTACTGCCGAATTGAATATAAACTTACATAACCAAATACAAACTGACATCATATATATGTGTATAAGAATATATATACATAAAGGTATATATACTAACTAAGTACTTTATACATATATAACAACCTATATAATATAACACTTTAACAAAACAGAGATATATGTATATCAGAATACAACAAAACATATTATAAAATGTATATATAAACTATCATATATATTTTAACATACTATAACAAACCTATATACATTAGCAGACTATAAAACTAAGATATATATTATACTTAAACAATACTTAATAACAATTATTACCCCTTAAAAATTTCCATAATATATTCACACAGATCAAAAACCCTGACACACACACATATATATATATATATATATAAACCTTTATAACATAATATACTTTTAGAATATAACTGTATGACTTCATATATATACAAACTCATACTATACAACACTTCAACAGGCAAAAGAAGAAAAAAAAGTACAAGCTTTGTAAAAAAAATTTATTAACAAAAGAGAAGACTGGAAGCATACAAGAACGCAAATGAATGCAAACACTAATTCAACCCATACCTTTCTTCATACATATATGAGAGCACAAAAGAATGAGCCTATGCATGGAAAGAGGAGCAGTCGTTTCGAGGTGTGTATGGCAGTGGGTGGTGAAGGTTTGGGTCGAATCTGGGCTAGTTTGGCCACGGCTATGCGGTGAGGCTCTAGCGTTGTGGCGAAGGAAGGAAAATTTGAGGCGATGGAAGCTTGTGCGGTGAAGTTGATCGGGTAGGCCGCTGGTTTCGAATGGTGATCGCTGGCTTGCTGTGGGTCTGGACGCAATTTTCTTTTGAATTTTTTTTATTTAGATAAGCGGAGATCAGATACGAGAGGAAGAGAAATGGAAGAATGCATGAGTTCCGCCTACCAGAAGAAGAAAGAAAAAAAGGAGATGAAGAGAGTTATGTGCTGTCACCCTCTGCTTTGAAACAAATGTTATCTTATTTTTAGGCTATTGGAAACGTAAGAATCCAAAGGTCATAAATGAAAGCTGGTAATCAGAAGTGGAAACGTACCATCTAATTATGAATGAAACTAGGGAACAGTGAAAGGCAGCTATTGAATTTAGAAATTAATAAAAGTAAATATCTGTTGGGTTTTCAACGGGGACAAATGAAAGGACATATGAAACGAAAAGGCACAAAACGGGGTACCCATCCGATTAACCGTTTTACTGATTTCGTCGTGTATCGCATTTCGAAATGCACAAATGAATATACCGTAGAGATTAGCACGACGAGACGATCAAAACGGTATACAGATATAAATGGTACGATCATCTGATCAAAAGTCGATATCGGTACTGAAATGCTGCTATTTCGTCGAAAATAAGATCGACGGAGTAATAACAGTCCAAATTTGGAGAAACGCAATATGACGTCCCACTCAGAAGATGATTTACAAATTTTCTGTATAAAAATATTCTGGTTTGTAAAACATTTTATTATCATCAAATTTTTAACTGATTTAAATTGAAATAAAATTACACAAGAAAATAAAATTCAATATTATCTGATGAAAATTTACCTTTTGCTATGTTAAAGTAGACGTATTCCAAATATTAAATTTTTATTTCCAAATTTTATCGTTTAAAATTTCACAAAATTTCAACTAATTAAGTTATTAAAACAGTTAAAATTTACGGGTCGTTACATCCTATGAAGTTGAAAGCTAGGTTTCGAAGGTTTCGAAAGGTTTTATAACACAAACTCTATTTTTAAAGGAAAAACCAATGGCTAATTAAAGGAGTTTTAAAATGGTTTTGAGAAGAAGCTTTCTTTGATAAAGTAATAGGTTAAAGGAATCAACCATGTTTTATATTAAACCCACATGAGTGGTATTGCTATGTTGTTATATTGCTTCTTCTAATATGAATATATTCACTTTATAATGGACCCATAATTGCATTTTGGGGATAAAAGGTAGAAGAACCAGTTAGGTTAACCTAGTAGTGAATATAAATTGAATAAACTCTTGAATGAGTAGAACTGCATCCAGGAGGTCAGGAAGACTAGAATATAGGATGCTAAAATATAAAAGAAATATATTGGCAAGGGACAATATGTTCTCAGTAAGCTCATGAAAACTGTGTATAGGAAAAGATATTGGCAGGGGACAATAGGTTCATAGTTAGCCTGTGAAATCTATGTATAAAGGAAGATGTCAAAGAGACAGGTTCATAGTTAGCCCATGAAAACTATGTATAAAGGAAGATATCAGAAAGATAGGTTCATAGTAAGCCCATGAAAACTATGATTGGATACTGGCAGAGGCCAGTGAGTTTGTAGTTAGCCCATGAAAACTATATTCGGATGAAATATTGACAGATGTCAATAGGTTCTTAGTCAACCCATGAAAACTAGGGTTTGAAGAAAGGATATTGGAGTCACCAATAGGGAGGCCAGTGGGTTTGTAGTTAGCATATGAAAACTATATCCGGATGAAATATTGACAGATGTCAATAGGTTCCTAGTCAACCCATGAAAACTAGGGTAAGAAGAAAGGATATTGGAGTCACCAATAGGTTCCTAGTCAACCCATGAAAACTAGGGTAAGAAGAAAGGATATTGGAGTCACCAATAGGTTCCTAGTCAACCCACAAAAACTAGGATAAGAGTAAGATATTGGAGTTACCAATAGGTTCATAGTGATCCCATGAAAACTATGTAATTGGACAGGGAGTCCTTAAATGTTTAACCGGTTATTAGTCAACCCATGAATCATTAGTAATCATAGAAACTATAATTGAGACAGATGGTCTAAAATGAATGGAGATGGATAATCCTGAATTAATTCATTTATTTTGCATATCATTATATTATATTGTTTTGAATTGTTTTAACCATTGTGGATGCAGGAGCACAGTATATGGTTTTATAAAGGTTTTGAGATACTAGTGAGGGGAAACCCGTTCCACTAAGCGGCATGGTCTCACTAGATATTTAAATGATTTGAGATGGTAGATTATTATTCATATCGGGCTTTATGTCTGACTCGAAGTTTATGTTTTCCCCTTAAAATCTCGGGTACTCAATTGATTTTGAGTAGTTTGAGAGTTGAGGTTTTCAGGTACCTCTTAAGACGAATAAGCTTCTAGAGACATGCAGGAAGCATGATAGCTATTTAGAGTTCTCTTTTTTTTATTCCTCTATGTTGATTGTAATGGCAAAGCTGTTATATTACCGTATATACTCTGATCATATAAGGGGGCATCTTCATATGTCGCTCTCAGGCGTATGTTGTAATAAAAATATTTTCTATGAACGTGATTTACGAATTTTGGATTATGTAATGAATTGGAAATATTTTGGAATGAAATGTGATTTTGATTGAAGTTTAAATTTTTTCCATATTCATGTGTTTTTGTGTATCAATGAATCTAACACCGCCGTATTTGGTCGTCGAGGATTAATAACTATAAATGACTACAGCATCTATAGCCATTAGTTAAAGGCCTCCTGGTAGGGAGATGTTACACTATCTATCTCAATTATAGTTTCTAGGATTGCTATTAACCTATTAGTTTTCATGAGCTGACTAATAACCAGTTAAAAATTTAAGGACTCCCTGTCCATTTACATAGTTTTCTTAGGATCACTAAGAACCTATTGGTACCTTCAATATCTTACTCTTATTATAGTTTTCGTGGGTTGACTAAGAACCTATTGACATCTGTCAATATCCTTTCTTCTTACCCTAGTTTTCTGGGCTGACTAGGAACCTAATGACATCTGTCAATATTCCAATTCGGATATAGTTTTCATGGGCTTACTATGAACCTGTCTTTCTAACATTTTCTTTTATACATAGTTTTCATGCGCTAACTATGAACCTGTCTTTCTGACATCTTCTTTTATACATAATTTTCATGGCTATGAACCTATCTTTCTGACATCTTCTTTTATACATAGTTTTCAGGGGCTTACTATGAACTTATTGGCCCCTGTCAATGTCTTTTCCTGTACACAGTTTTCATGGGCTTACTGAGAACCTATTAGCTCCTGCCATATCTTTCTTTTATATTTTAGCATCCTATATTCTTATCTTCCTGACCTTCTGGATGCAATTCTACTCATTTAAGAGTTTAATCAATTTTTATTCTCTAACTGGGTTAACCTAACTGGTTCTTCTACCCTTTATCCCTAAAATGCAGTTGTGGGTCCATTATAAAGTGAATATATTCATATTTGAAGAAGCAAACATAACAACATAGCAATACCACTCCTGTGGATTTAGTATAAAACATGGTTAATCCCTTTAACCTTTTAATTTATTAAAGAAAGCTTCTTCTTAAAACAATTACAAAATTCCTTTAATTTAGCCATGGGTTTTTCCTTTAAAAATAGAGTTTGGGTTATAAAACCTTTCGATACCTTCGAAACCTAGCTTTCGACTGCATAGGATGACCTCCTTCGAAAGACTTAAAAATCTATCTTCGAAATATTAGGCTCCTGCCTTTTAATACTTTAAAACCTTTCTTTCGAAACCTTTCGATTGTAGTAATGTATTAGCTTTTAACTTTAGAAGCTTAGCTTGGAAACCAGTTAAAAGTACCCCTTTCGACACCAATGGAAGTAGCCCTTCTGAAATCATTGAAAGTACCCCTTTTGACACCAATGGAAGTAGCCCTTTCGAAATCATTGAGAGTACCCCTTTCAAAAGCATTGGTGTGATGCTCCACCTCTATGCTCACAATAAAAAAAAGTATTAAAAGAAATACTGTCTGTTATTACGAAGAGTAAGGGTGGATAGGAGCGGCCATCCGTAGTTAGGCCTTACACTAGTATTGGTTATCTCGTTAGGAGTGGTGTATATATTTTTCATCTCTTTGTTTATTTACTCCCATCGACATATCCAATTCCAGTATAAAACGAACTACGATGGTTCATAATAGTTTAGGACACATATATAATAATAACACAAATAATATAAATGCGGACCACAGATAATATAAATGCGGAACACAGATAATATAAAATCTCATATATATAACTAAAGTCAGTTACAATACATGTGATACAATACATAAGATACAACTACAACTGTCGACACTGGAAGTTACATATACAAGTACATTATTGTAAATAATATACATGAATACATATCATCCTATACTATGACAACGACTACTCCAAAAGATATGAAGAGACTTCATAGCTCAAGCAGCAACCCAAAGCAAGATATCAACAACCTGAAATAACTCGGTCTGACCCGAGTATTAAATTCAAAAGAAAATAATACACGGGTCAGTCTAATTCAAACTCAGTTATTAATGCACGGAAGCAATAATAATTAAATAATCAAATAGACGACAGTCATAATAAACCTCGTCTATCCAATCCTTTAACAAGGGAATCAGATAACGGTAGATATAACACTAAACAGTGTTAAAAGACAAATCAGCAAATTCAAATCATCAACAAGGATAAATAAAAAGATTATCAATGAAGATAATATGAAAACCACAGAATTGCCTAAACAGCAATTAACAACAAAATCTAATTATTAAATAAATAATTAGAAACTCATAATCTAATTATCAAATAGATAATTAGACAATCTCAAAATGGTCAAATCAAACCAAATCAAAATACAATTTCAAATATTGAATTGAATACAAAACAAATCAAACAATTGAATTATTAATTAAAAATGTCAATTCTGTGTGGCTGCAGTACACGCACGCGTGCACTCCCTCGCCACTACCGCATATGAAATCATCACAACACCAAATGCTAACAGCAAATCGAAACTGCAGAGGTCAAGTCACGGCTATCATGACTCAACACAACTGCAACAAAATGAAACTGCAGGAATAATTCCAAGAATAACAACCTGAAGGAACCAGACCACAAAGGCAATCAAACTGGTCAGGCAATCTAAACTACCAAGCAATGCTCAATGCACAGCATAATATGAATCAAGCTCATATATACTGCAATAGTTTGACAATGCAGCAAGTGATATAAGACCAACAATACAATGTATGCAAGCTGTATGAAGAATACAAGTTAAACTGCAACACCTATTACAAATGATAATGTCAGGCTCATGTCAATAATACAACATGATTATCAAGTGTATACCTGATGAAACAGCCAAATTAAGTGATCAAAATCAACAAGTGACAATGATTCACTTTACAACAAAGAACAAGACAAAGTGCAGAAGCCAATGTCACTAGCATATAAAGCCAGAGACAACTAGTCAATTAAAAATGCACAGCATACATTTGAACACAAGCTTCATACTAATGAACATATGAATGCAATAGCGACAGTGAAGGCAACAAAGATCATTTTCAAGCATATCATTGAATTAAACAGCAACTCGATAAACCAGAAAATCAAAATATCCAAACCAGATTTGTGATATCCCGGGTTTTTGGGTAATATAAATTTAATAATCTGTATTGATAATTTAATTGGATTGATAATTATCCTATGAAATTAAATTTAATTTGGTAATTTAATCTTTTAAAGGTTAATAAATATATAATCTGGCAATATTGATAAGATTTGTTTGTTAAAGCTAATAAAATCTTATTCTATTTATAATATATATATTTGATATATATTGTGAATGGAAATATCTTTTGTTTTGTTTTAAAGATGAATTTTCAAATTTGTAATATATATGTATGAATTGTGATTTAAAGCTTTGTTTTAAAATTAATATTTTTCAAAAGATAATTTAAGTTTAATTCAATTGTTTTCAAAATATAAGATAATTGTTTATTTGAAATATGATAGTTTAAAAAAGGGTTTAATCAAAGTTTTATTCTAGTTTTCTTTAAAGTGTTAAATTTTAAATGGTTATATAAATGTTCTAGATTTTAAAATACATGTATAAGGAATTTATTTATATTTATAATTAGTTTTAGCATATTTTCTTTTAAAGATAAACTAATATTTATTAATTTAGTAATTCAAAAAGTAAGTTTAATTTAAATAAAATTAATTTAAAAACACTTAAGTAATATGTGTAAACATATTAACATGATTAAAGACACTTGTAAGCTAAATGGATGTACATGGACATTTGTCCAATTTATAAATCAACAAGTGGCATTTTTCTTTTTCTTTTATTTTAATAAAATTTTGTAACAAAAAGGATGAAGAAACCTGGCATTTGATTTCAGTTCAAATCGTTCAAAACATTTTACTGTCTCTATTCTTTTCTTCCTAAACTAAAAACTGAAAAGAAATAAAATCAAAGTGCTTTCCAATCTTCAACCTGGAATACAAATCTACAAACAAGTAGAAGGTCAAGCAATTAAATCAAATAGCAACAACAGTTTTTACATATCCAACCTTAGCAAGCATTCGATTTCAACTCAATATAATTCAAATCAAAGGTCTGGCATGCAAGGATTCAATTCCAACAACAAACAAAATCAAATGCAAAATTTCCAGAAAATAGGACAAAACCAGTTCTCTGTTTTACAGGTGAGTAAACATTTTGTTTTAAAAACAGTTTAAGTTATGAATGGCTTTAATGAATGTACTGATCTGTTAATTGATATTGATGTTGCATGAAAATCTTTCAGTTTTTATATAATTGGATTGGTATAAATATATATATATGAATGTCTGTGCATATGAATATGAATGTATATGTCTGTATGTATATAGCCTGACTCTGTGATAATTTCTGTTTCAAACAACAGAACAAATTCCTTTCTTCCAAATGATTTGTTGTTAGGCCTTGATGTTTAAAAAGAAAAGTACTGTAACATGATAATATTGATTTTAAAAATGATGATAGGAATTTATATTTAGTATTTAACTCAAAATTTATGAATTACAGTGTAAATCAAGGAATGGGTTAAAAATCGATCAAGTGAATTTCAATCTTTGATTATATAATCTGGTTCGTAGTGCAAAATCATGAATTTAGATAGTAAAAACATGATTTTTAGTGTAGTATTTATCAAGATATTGGAGATGGTCAGATTTGAGTAAAACGTCGAATTCAGACGAACGGCAGGATGATTAGTCGCCATAGTCGTTGTCGAAGGAAGCTCGTAGGAGGAGGATCGCGGGGAAAATGTCGAAGTTGTCTATTGATGACCGGAGTGGCCAGGCGTGGGTGAAGTAGGTTTTCTTCCCAGTTTTTGCCGATGATGTTTATCTGGGTCGTGTGGCAATGATGGTGCTCTGGACCCGATCGCGATAGGTGGGAATTGTTCGTCCGGGTATGGCGTTGCTTCAGGTTGGACGGCGAGGTTGGTCGAAGTCAGAGTCGACGGCGGATTGATGTTTTCTGATCGATGTATGGTTCCAGTAGTCGAGATTTTAACTCGATTTTGGGTTCTGGCGTAATCAATGGAGCTGGGTAGTCGGAGTGTTCGAGGGGATCACTGGCGACTGGTAGGCGATGGCGAAGTCGATCGGAGGAGGCTGGAAGTATTGTGCACGTGCACGTGCACGATTGATTACGTTCGCGTGTATCTGATGGGTTCGTTGGAGAAGAAGAAAGCGACTCGGAGTGGATCTCGTGTGGGTTGCGTTACGACTCGAAGCAGATGCGTGAGGAAAGACTCGGGGTTTTAGTGGGTTTACTCGGGTTTTCTTTTGTTTAGACTCGGGTTGTTTTATTCCGGTAACCAGGTTTGAAATTTTAAAGCAAACCATATTTTAGTTTTAAAATTTAAAATAGGGACAAGTTTTTAAGTATTAAAATATGTTTTAAATAAATAATTGTTTAATTTGATGAAACAAGCTTGAAATGGTTTTCAAATATTTTAAAATATATTGAAATTAAATGTTTTAAATTGCTTTGTTTAAAATAAATTATATTTCAAAATTGATTTTAAAATTTGTTTTAATAAAATAAGTGATTTGAATAAGTGTTTAATAATACAGTTTTATTCTAAATTGGTTATGTTAAGATTAATTAAGAATGGTTAATTAATATAAATGATTTGTTATTAAATAAAAGTTTAATTAAGTAATTTTAAATTTAAGAAGTTAACTAATTATTTAATTAATTATTTAAATGATGGTTAATGTTGGTTATTTTAAATAAACACTTAATTATAAATTAATCAAGTGTAATTACTTAATAAATAAATTAGTAATTGATTAATTAAATGGAAATTACTCATAAGAGTAATTAGATGAGAGTGATTAATGAGTAATCACTTAATATTATCAATTAAGGAATTTATTAATATAATTGTTTTTGAGTTAATTAGTTATGAAGTAATTAAATAAGAATTATTTAATGATGAAATTAATTATTTGTTAAGTAATTAATTAAGAGATTAATTAAGATTTCTTAATGGTAGTAATTAAGAATTAATTACTTAGTTAATATTAGATTAATTACTAAGGATAATTAATTAAATATATAATTAATTAATAAAGTAATTAATTAAGGATTACTTGTTAATTTAAATGATTAGTAATTACTTAATGAAGTAATTAAAGTTCTAATTATTAAGATTTATAAATCAAAGATTAATATAATTAATTAAGAAGTTAATTAATTAAGATAAATAATCACAAGTTGTTAATTACCGTTTATGATTAATGGTTAATTACAAGTTAATTATATAATTAATTAATTAAAGGATTAGTTAATTAATAAGGATTATTTAATTAATGAAATTAATCAAGGTTAATTAATAAAAGCAATTAATTTAAGTAAGATTAATTAATTTTAATTAATTAAGGTTTAATGTAATTAATTATTATTAATTAATGAAAGCAAGTGAAGAATCATTAATTATTGTAATTAATGATAGTAATTAAAGGTTAATTACTGAATATGGTTAAGGATAATTACTTGAATGTAATTAAAGATGATTAATCTAGGAAGATTAATTAAAGAAGATCATTAGATATGGTTAATTTATTTATTTGAAATAAATAAATGAGAATGATTTAGGTAATCAAATTTGATTGAGTTAATCAAATCTGTTTTGGATAATTGATAAATATTGGATGGTTGATATTTGTTGACTGATATTGAATGATTGATTGATACTGGATGATTGGGATATCTTTGAGATGTGATATGCTGCTTTGTGAGTTGAATGAATTATCTATTGTGATAATATGATTCATCTATCTGTTTATATATCATCCTGAATATAAGTTTAAATGTTTAAAACCTTTAAACAACTTGGCCTTAAAAGATACGATTTGGATTTCGATGAGACCGGGATCGGGTTTCCGTATACCGGTATTCCAGGTCTGGAGACCCGAATACCACATCGATCCAAATTAACGATAGGTCGTGAATCTCAAGTGAAGATGAAGATTCAGAGTACAAGGGTTATTGTCGTTAACTCTGAGGGTGATTCCAAAACGAGTGTAACGAGATAATGCCTTCGGTTTCGTTCGAACCCGGAACGAACTTGTATGGATTGAATGCTTTCAGCACATCGTCAGGCGGACGATGAGCATTCTAAGTGATATGTTCTGATTAAAGGTAATCGTAACCTCAAGCCTCATCAACCGGGAATGGCTAAAACAGGGGAGGTGCAGCAAGGCTTCGTGGGTAGCACCCACTGAGAGCAAGATAGATCCCTGTCTAGAGGTCCCTTTTCTTTTATTCGGCTTAGTGTGTAGTTGGTCGCGCCAACTACGGGATTATCTTGTTCGGGATTATCCAGTAAGGGATGGTTCCGGCTTTGTGTTGCAGGGGAGCGGGCGTACTCCTCGGTACGGTGATCTAGGCCACGTACTGTGACGGGCGGTACCCCAGTAGCCCTGCCATTGTCTGGAATCCAAACTCCAATAAGTGCCGTACGTATTAGTTGTGCCCAACTATGTTGGAATGTGAGATGTAAGCATTTCAGCTATTTCTGTATTTTACTTGAAAACCCTAGACCCTATTATAATACAATCAGATTTCCTATCAAATGTTTTGGTTAGCGTAAGGTAAAAACTTTTCCATGTTTATGTGTGGGAAGTCTTACGTGATACCTTTGTTTTCAAAAAGGTTTTGAAGTTAAACAATTTTAACCCGTTTACTCACACCAGACCCATGTCTGACCCAAGTGTTTATTTCTATTTTATAAACTCTTGGGTACTCAAATTTTTTACGAGTAGCCAAGGGATTCAGGTTTAGCTTTGACGAATATTCTGGAGGAGCAATGGAGCAGGAGGCTTCGGCGTTCGTAGATATAGTATTCCGCTGTGTTGATATCTGTGATAGTGTCTTGTCTTGTATTTGAATTGTAATGTCTAGACAGATGTTTATAACTGTCTAGTAAGTGATGTATATACTGTGTAACTCTGTAAAGTGTTGTATACTATGTAATAGTTTATGTTATTAATATAATTTATTCGTTCCGCTGTGAGATCGTTGTTGTTGTTTCTTTCTTTCTTCTTTTCTTTTCTATTTTCTACCCCTTTCTTTCTTCATATTGATGCGACTTTCTGGGCATAGAAAGTCGGGTCGTTACATATGGTATCAGAGCATAGGTTGAGCGAATGCCTAAGCTTTTGGTTAAGTGAATATCAGAACACTAGGTTGAGTGAATACCTAGGTTCGGAAGGATTGTTCATTAGAGATAGGATCTGTAGCAACCTGTTGAGTCTGAGTATATATATATATACGAGAGCGCGTAATTGTTAGTTATATAAAAATGATTTTATATTGTGTTAATTGATCGGTTGAGTGGTATATGGATTCTGGTCAATACGAGTAGCTAACGTTATTGATAGGGATCTCTAAACACTTGAACCAGGCCAACGGACACAATATTGTTTTAAAGAGGTAAATGAAATAATTTTACCCAGAAATAATTTCTATATAAAATATATCATTTTAAATATATATATTTATGTATTTCTACCTATTTATTGGGTTACCTGTTCGGGTTTTCCAATATAAGTTATAAAGGTAGATAAGGTGGTAGTGTGTGTAACACAATTACCAATAGTTGGAGTTTGAATGTTTGAGGTTGGAAGTATATATCGAGACTGTAAACCCAATATCGTCTCGAGTAAGTTGGCAGTATGGAGTAAGGATGTCTCGGATCTCTGAAGAAAATCCTTTTCAAGATTCGGAGTCCATTATTAGAATGTAAGATTGGTTGAGCTCGGGTGAGCAGATTTTCTAGAGTTGGATCTGTCGGTTGTGCAGAAGTAAGTAATGGTAACTTGGCGACCTCAGGTAATAGTAGCTGTGTGATAAGACGCAGTATCTATGGATGTTCCCGAAGGAGATTTTCTTTTGGAACAAGATTAAGAAGGTATTGGAGGAACAGTTGATGTCTACCGCAGGAAAGACTCGACTGTATAGGAATTCTCTGATATCAAGTAAGAGAGTTTTGTCTATTTTCAAGTATAGGACTAAGGTCGATTAGTTGTTCTTCGGACATGGTCTCATTGTTCCCTTAAGAAGAGTAAGTTATCAGCGATTGGTTTGGAGCCCGAGTTTCTTTTGGATGTCTGCCATCTCGGAGATTCGTTGAGAGGTTTGTTGATGGTTTTAGTTTTGAGAAGCCTTTGGATTAGAAGTCTTTGGTTAGCTGTGATAGCAGTTACAGCTCGAAGTGTTCGGTGTGCTGACGAGGAGGTCTTTGGCTTAGTAGTATCATCGAGATAGAGTTTGGAAGCAGCAGTGTGGTTCGTTTCTCCGATGGTTCAGGAAATCTTTGTGGTTCTTCTATCAGTAGTCCGGGCAGATGGTGAATGTTTTCTTGAACAGTTTACCTTGTTTGGAAAAGCTTAAGGCTGTTTTAATTGGTAAAGAGAGAACAGTTTCTTTGGAATCCGAACTAGGTAAGATCGCAAAAGTGCCTTGCGATTAGTTGGAAATTTATCTTGGGTAATCTTTTGTTTGAGATTGAGGTTTCTCATATGGAAGTAGGAGCTACTAAAGTAGTCAGAGATTTTTCCGTATGTATTCAAGGAAGTAGAAGTTTGTCTTCATCTGGAGTTGAGTTCCGTATCGACTTGATTCCAGAAGCGATACCGATGGTTAGTCTGGTAGTAGGATGGTTCTTAGAGAAAGAAGAATTGGTGTAGCAGCTCAGGAATTTTTGGAAATGGATTGGTCATATCTATTTTTCAAGTTTGGATTTCAACAAATTTTGGAAAGTTCATATTGTTGAATAGGATCTAGAGATCATTTTGTTCTTGGTTCGAATTTATTTCAAGAAGCATCAGGGAAGGTTAAGCTGATCAGGAAGAGATGGGGTAGTCCAAGATTGTTTGGTGAGTTATGTAGATATGAGGCAGAGTTTGGAATTCGGAGTTGTAGATTGGAAACTTGCTAAGTTTTCTCCGATTATAAAGCTATAAGATTGGTAAGTCTGGAAGCTAGCACTGAAGTATTTTGGATTTTCCTGTGTTCTCGAGAGAAGTAGTTCTTTGTCTACAGGATTGAATGGCCAGTTTGGATAGCTGGAATTCATTCTATTTCACGTATATCTGAGGGAATACGTGTATGATTCATCATTGGTTGTTGAATCTGCAGTTCAGATGGATTTGGAAGATGAGCTATACTTGGGTATGATCTGATATTTTGTTCAGATTAGTGGATCTAGAGAAGAGAGGAGCTCTGGATCATGGTGGTGTAGTTTGTTTAGCTTCTGTAGAGCGAGTCTCCCGGTGATTTATACTCGGGGAAACTTTAGATAGTGTTAGTAGATCTATCCTGATTTATAGTTAGTTAGGTTTGTTTGATTGTTTGATTGGTTGCTTTGGTTGTTAGTAACTGGATGATAGGTATGCTTTGCTATTTGAAATTAAAATCATTTGCTGGATTATTAAATTATCTTTGCTTTTAATTTCGGGGACGAAATTATTTTAAGGGGGAAGGAATGTGATATCCCGGGTTTTTGGGTAATATAAATTTAATAATCTGTATTGATAATTTAATTGGATTGATAATTATCCTATGAAATTAAATTTAATTTGGTAATTTAATCTTTTAAAGGTTAATAAATATATAATCTGGCAATATTGATAAGATTTGTTTGTTAAAGCTAATAAAATCTTATTCTATTTATAATATATATATTTGATATATATTGTGAATGGAAATATCTTTTGTTTTGTTTTAAAGATGAATTTTCAAATTTGTAATATATATGTATGAATTGTGATTTAAAGCTTTGTTTTAAAATTAATATTTTTCAAAAGATAATTTAAGTTTAATTCAATTGTTTTCAAAATATAAGATAATTGTTTATTTGAAATATGATAGTTTAAAAAAGGGTTTAATCAAAGTTTTATTCTAGTTTTCTTTAAAGTGTTAAATTTTAAATGGTTATATAAATGTTCTAGATTTTAAAATACATGTATAAGGAATTTATTTATATTTATAATTAGTTTTAGCATATTTTCTTTTAAAGATAAACTAATATTTATTAATTTAGTAATTCAAAAAGTAAGTTTAATTTAAATAAAATTAATTTAAAAACACTTAAGTAATATGTGTAAACATATTAACATGATTAAAGACACTTGTAAGCTAAATGGATGTACATGGACATTTGTCCAATTTATAAATCAACAAGTGGCATTTTTCTTTTTCTTTTATTTTAATAAAATTTTGTAACAAAAAGGATGAAGAAACCTGGCATTTGATTTCAGTTCAAATCGTTCAAAACATTTTACTGTCTCTATTCTTTTCTTCCTAAACTAAAAACTGAAAAGAAATAAAATCAAAGTGCTTTCCAATCTTCAACCTGGAATACAAATCTACAAACAAGTAGAAGGTCAAGCAATTAAATCAAATAGCAACAACAGTTTTTACATATCCAACCTTAGCAAGCATTCGATTTCAACTCAATATAATTCAAATCAAAGGTCTGGCATGCAAGGATTCAATTCCAACAACAAACAAAATCAAATGCAAAATTTCCAGAAAATAGGACAAAACCAGTTCTCTGTTTTACAGGTGAGTAAACATTTTGTTTTAAAAACAGTTTAAGTTATGAATGGCTTTAATGAATGTACTGATCTGTTAATTGATATTGATGTTGCATGAAAATCTTTTAGTTTTTATATAATTGGATTGGTATAAATATATATATATGAATGTCTGTGCATATGAATATGAATGTATATGTCTGTATGTATATAGCCTGACTCTGTGATAATTTCTGTTTCAAACAACAGAACAAATTCCTTTCTTCCAAATGATTTGTTGTTAGGCCTTGATGTTTAAAAAGAAAAGTACTGTAACATGATAATATTGATTTTAAAAATGATGATAGGAATTTATATTTAGTATTTAACTCAAAATTTATGAATTACAGTGTAAATCAAGGAATGGGTTAAAAATCGATCAAGTGAATTTCAATCTTTGATTATATAATCTGGTTCGTAGTGCAAAATCATGAATTTAGATAGTAAAAACATGATTTGTAGTGTAGTATTTATCAAGATATTGGAGATGGTCAGATTTGAGTAAAACGTCGAATTCAGACGAACGGCAGGATGATTAGTCGCCATAGTCGTTGTCGAAGGAAGCTCGTAGGAGGAGGATCGCGGGGAAAATGTCGAAGTTGTCTATTGATGACCGGAGTGGCCAGGCGTGGGTGAAGTAGGTTTTCTTCCCAGTTTTTGCCGATGATGTTTATCTGGGTCGTGTGGCAATGATGGTGCTCTGGACCCGATCGCGATAGGTGGGAATTGTTCGTCCGGGTATGGCGTTGCTTCAGGTTGGACGGCGAGGTTGGTCGAAGTCAGAGTCGACGGCGGATTGATGTTTTCTGATCGATGTATGGTTCCAGTAGTCGAGATTTTAACTCGATTTTGGGTTCTGGCGTAATCAATGGAGCTGGGTAGTCGGAGTGTTCGAGGGGATCACTGGCGACTGGTAGGCGATGGCGAAGTCGATCGGAGGAGGCTGGAAGTATTGTGCACGTGCACGTGCACGATTGATTACGTTCGCGTGTATCTGATGGGTTCGTTGGAGAAGAAGAAAGCGACTCGGAGTGGATCTCGTGTGGGTTGCGTTACGACTCGAAGCAGATGCGTGAGGAAAGACTCGGGGTTTTAGTGGGTTTACTCGGGTTTTCTTTTGTTTAGACTCGGGTTGTTTTATTCCGGTAACCAGGTTTGAAATTTTAAAGCAAACCATATTTTAGTTTTAAAATTTAAAATAGGGACAAGTTTTTAAGTATTAAAATATGTTTTAAATAAATAATTGTTTAATTTGATGAAACAAGCTTGAAATGGTTTTCAAATATTTTAAAATATATTGAAATTAAATGTTTTAAATTGCTTTGTTTAAAATAAATTATATTTCAAAATTGATTTTAAAATTTGTTTTAATAAAATAAGTGATTTGAATAAGTGTTTAATAATACAGTTTTATTCTAAATTGGTTATGTTAAGATTAATTAAGAATGGTTAATTAATATAAATGATTTGTTATTAAATAAAAGTTTAATTAAGTAATTTTAAATTTAAGAAGTTAACTAATTATTTAATTAATTATTTAAATGATGGTTAATGTTGGTTAATTTAAATAAACACTTAATTATAAATTAATCAAGTGTAATTACTTAATAAATAAATTAGTAATTGATTAATTAAATGGAAATTACTCATAAGAGTAATTAGATGAGAGTGATTAATGAGTAATCACTTAATATTATCAATTAAGGAATTTATTAATATAATTGTTTTTGAGTTAATTAGTTATGAAGTAATTAAATTAGAATTATTTAATGATGAAATTAATTATTTGTTAAGTAATTAATTAAGAGATTAATTAAGATTTCTTAATGGTAGTAATTAAGAATTAATTACTTAGTTAATATTAGATTAATTACTAAGGATAATTAATTAAATATATAATTAATTAATAAAGTAATTAATTAAGGATTACTTGTTAATTTAAATGATTAGTAATTACTTAATGAAGTAATTAAAGTTCTAATTATTAAGATTTATAAATCAAAGATTAATATAATTAATTAAGAAGTTAATTAATTAAGATAAATAATCACAAGTTGTTAATTACCGTTTATGATTAATGGTTAATTACAAGTTAATTATATAATTAATTAATTAAAGGATTAGTTAATTAATAAGGATTATTTAATTAATGAAATTAATCAAGGTTAATTAATAAAAGCAATTAATTTAAGTAAGATTAATTAATTTTAATTAATTAAGGTTTAATGTAATTAATTATTATTAATTAATGAAAGCAAGTGAAGAATCATTAATTATTGTAATTAATGATAGTAATTAAAGGTTAATTACTGAATATGGTTAAGGATAATTACTTGAATGTAATTAAAGATGATTAATCTAGGAAGATTAATTAAAGAAGATCATTAGATATGGTTAATTTATTTATTTGAAATAAATAAATGAGAATGATTTAGGTAATCAAATTTGATTGAGTTAATCAAATCTGTTTTGGATAATTGATAAATATTGGATGGTTGATATTTGTTGACTGATATTGAATGATTGATTGATACTGGATGATTGGGATATCTTTGAGATGTGATATGCTGCTTTGTGAGTTGAATGAATTATCTATTGTGATAATATGATTCATCTATCTGTTTATATATCATCCTGAATATAAGTTTAAATGTTTAAAACCTTTAAACAACTTGGCCTTAAAAGATACGATTTGGATTTCGATGAGACCGGGATCGGGTTTCCGTATACCGGTATTCCAGGTCTGGAGACCCGAATACCACATCGATCCAAATTAACGATAGGTCGTGAATCTCAAGTGAAGATGAAGATTCAGAGTACAAGGGTTATTGTCGTTAACTCTGAGGGTGATTCCAAAACGAGTGTAACGAGATAATGCCTTCGGTTTCGTTCGAACCCGGAACGAACTTGTATGGATTGAATGCTTTCAGCACATCGTCAGGCGGACGATGAGCATTCTAAGTGATATGTTCTGATTAAAGGTAATCGTAACCTCAAGCCTCATCAACCGGGAATGGCTAAAACAGGGGAGGTGCAGCAAGGCTTCGTGGGTAGCACCCACTGAGAGCAAGATAGATCCCTGTCTAGAGGTCCCTTTTCTTTTATTCGGCTTAGTGTGTAGTTGGTCGCGCCAACTACGGGATTATCTTGTTCGGGATTATCCAGTAAGGGATGGTTCCGGCTTTGTGTTGCAGGGGAGCGGGCGTACTCCTCGGTACGGTGATCTAGGCCACGTACTGTGACGGGCGGTACCCCAGTAGCCCTGCCATTGTCTGGAATCCAAACTCCAATAAGTGCCGTACGTATTAGTTGTGCCCAACTATGTTGGAATGTGAGATGTAAGCATTTCAGCTATTTCTGTATTTTACTTGAAAACCCTAGACCCTATTATAATACAATCAGATTTCCTATCAAATGTTTTGGTTAGCGTAAGGTAAAAACTTTTCCATGTTTATGTGTGGGAAGTCTTACGTGATACCTTTGTTTTCAAAAAGGTTTTGAAGTTAAACAATTTTAACCCGTTTACTCACACCAGACCCATGTCTGACCCAAGTGTTTATTTCTATTTTATAAACTCTTGGGTACTCAAATTTTTTACGAGTAGCCAAGGGATTCAGGTTTAGCTTTGACGAATATTCTGGAGGAGCAATGGAGCAGGAGGCTTCGGCGTTCGTAGATATAGTATTCCGCTGTGTTGATATCTGTGATAGTGTCTTGTCTTGTATTTGAATTGTAATGTCTAGACAGATGTTTATAACTGTCTAGTAAGTGATGTATATACTGTGTAACTCTGTAAAGTGTTGTATACTATGTAATAGTTTATGTTATTAATATAATTTATTCGTTCCGCTGTGAGATCGTTGTTATTGTTTCTTTCTTTCTTCTTTTCTTTTCTATTTTCTACCCCTTTCTTTCTTCATATTGATGCGACTTTCTGGGCATAGAAAGTCGGGTCGTTACAAGATTGGTCAGAGAAACCACAGTGCAACGTGGTGAAAGCAATCAGAGGTGCAACATGAAACCACACCAAAGGAATGGCATCAAGTGATACAAGCATGTGTACCAAAGATATGGCAACACAGCAACAAAGGCCAGGCAACAAGCATTCATGAAACAAAAGTGCTAACTGACTCAAACATCACAAAACACCTCAACAAAAATCAAGTCACCACATATATACAGGTTTCAAATATATGAAGAATGTATAGTCAAGGCAACCAGTGATGTACACATGAGTACAACAGTGGACCATGAAAGAGCAGACATGATGAAGTCAGTGCCAACAGTAAATGGCAGTAACTCAATCAAGTCACAAGTCAAACCAGGAATGCAACCTGCTTCATATACGTGTAGTCAAGCTACATGAGGACTAACAGTAAGCAGTGCCAAAAGATCAACAACCTAAATGTACAAGTGAGGCTACCAAAATTTTCAAATCAAGAAAGACATGGTCTCAACCAATTGTGAAGACATGAACTTAACATCAAAATGAAACTCACGGCATATATACATGAATTCAAAAGCCGTGTTTTATCCAAATCGAACAATTCATAAAATCGAAGCCGAGGCCAACAAAGCATACCGAAGTCAAAGGAAATCAACACTGATAAAATCAAGTCGAAGCCGAAGGCAACGAAGACAAACTCAACGCCTTGGCAATCGAATTAAAATGTCAGAGAAACAAAATAACCAAGGTACAAATTTTAACAAAGTCAAGTGGCCAAAGACGACAGTTCAATATTAAAGAGAAGGCCAAAGTCGAACAACCCAAAATCATCACAGCAAAATCATCAAGCCATGGAAAACAAGAAGACGAACCAAGTCAGGAAAACATCAACCTCCAACATAGTCAAATGGTCGAGAAGTCAAGTATCTCGAACTATATTCAAACAGTAGAATGAATAAATGTGAGTGAAAGATCACTCACCTTGCTACGACGAGCACGATTTTTGCCAGCCGATTCACGAAACCCTAATTTCGAAAAGAGGAACGAGATCGAACGAAGCCGCTATTTTAAATTTTCTTTCGTTCGTTTGTTTAGGGTTAGCAAAATGAAAAAGAATAAAGGGGAACGGGTATTACTCGATAATAACACGACACCAAATGAAATGTGGGACAAATTTCAATTTAAAGCCCGTATAACCTCTCAGCAAATTTTTAAAAAGAATTTAAACCTGATTTAAAAACTCCCACAACAATAATCCAGCAGAATTAATCGCCTAATGACGATTATAAATTGGTGCCAAACCCCAGGTTGTTACAGACTCCCCTCCTTATAAAAATTGCGTCCCCGCAATTTCATAATTAAAGGCGTCAATAACAATTATCTTTCTAACATAAACTGGTTAAGCTAGAAAAATAAAGGTCAAGAACACAAACGCCAAAGAAATCTTTTAATTTCATAAAAGAAATTCACAAATTCTCAACAAAATCTAATCATCAATTAGATAATCAGAAAACAACAAAACTGGATAATACAATTATCAGCAATATTTAATTATCAATTAGATAATTAGAATACAGAAATCACAAAACAACCATATCTAATTATCGATACGATAATTAGAAAACAACAAAATCTAATTACCAACAAAGACAATTAGAAAACACAAATCACAAATCGCAAATATCTAGTTGTCCAACAAATAACTAGAAAACACGAACTTCATAATCAGCAACTCTAACTATCAACAGAGATAGATAGAAACATCAATTCAATATAATCAACATAATTTAGAATCAATTGGAGACTAAAAAATCTCATAATCAACAAAATTAGCAAATATCCAATTATCAAAACGACAATCAGAAAACAACAAATATCTAATTATCAAAAACGATAATCAGAAATCACAAATATCTAATTATCAAAAACGATAATCAAAAAACACAAATATCTAATTATCAAAAACGATAATCAGAAATCTCAAATATCTAATTATCAAAAACGATAATCAGAAATCACAAATATCTAATTATCAAAAACGATAATCAGAAATCTCAAATATCTAATTATCAAAAACGATAATCAGAAATCACAAATATCTAATTATCAAAAACGAAAATCAGAAAACAACAAATATCTAATTATCAAAAATGATAATCAGAAATCTCAAATATCTAATTATCAAAAACGATAATCATAAATCACAAATATTTAATTATCAAAAACGATAATCAGAAAACACAAATATCTAATTATCAAAAACGATAATCATAAATCTCAAATATCTAATTATCAAAATGATAATCAGAAATCACAAATATCTAATTATCAAAAACGATAATAAGAAATCTCAAATATCTAATTATCAAAAACGATAATCAGAAATCACAAATATCTAATTATCAAAAACGATAATCAGAAGACATCAAATATCTAATTATCAAAAACAATAATCAGAAATCACAAATATCTAATTATCATAAACGATAATCAGAAATCTCAAATATCTAATTATCAAAAACGATAATCAGAAATCACAAATATCTAATTATAAAAAACGATAATCAGAAAACACAAATATCTAATTATCAAAAATGATAATCAGAAGACATCAAATATCTAATTATCAAAAACGATAATCAGAAATCACAAATATCTAATTATGATCAAAAACGATAATCAGAAATCTCAAATATCTAATCATCAAAAACGATAATCAGAAATCACAAATATCTAATTATCAAAAACGATAATCAGAAAACACAAATATCTAATTATCAAAAACGATAATCAGAAGACATCAAATATCTAATTATCAACAAAGATAATTAGAATCTCAAATTAGCAAATATCTAATTACATGCAGATAATTAGAAACAACAAATATCTAGAAATCAATTAAGATGACTAGAAAATCAACATAAAAAGTGGATCGATCCCAGCATATGGCGAGTCAAAGCTACGCCGCACGTGCAACAACATATGGCCGAAGCCTACCAAGTACTATAAATTTTTGGCGCCCATCAGATGACCCGAAGGTCCACAGAGTGACCAGAAGGTCCATTACTGGTATTTGACCCGAAGGTCCATCAGATGACACGAATGTCCAGCATATGACCCGAAGGCCCAACATATGACCCGAAGGTCCAACATAGTGGCTCGAAAGCACACAAAATCATCAAAATCATCAAAACAGCAAATATTTCAATTAACGAGTCCGGAATTAACCGAAATAGTGAACGCACATGTCCCATACCACGTGTTTTACTAAATCGTTTAAATCTCTTCATCGTTTCCTTGAAAGTGCAAAATTTTGTATTTTAAATAAATGTTATCAGATCTAATGCTTTGAGTTTGGTGTTTAGTTCATTAGTTTTTTAGTCATTTCTTATTTTACGTTTTTAGTTTGTATCTAGGCCCAATAAGGCTTAGGCCCGATTTACCTTTGTATTCATGCTTATAAACGAACAAGGTAATGAAATAAGATGATGATTTTTTGGCTCTTAAAACTTTCGTTCAAATCTCCATTAATTTCAACATGGTATCAGAGCACAAAATCATCGATCCTGAAATCTGCTAGGATTTTTCCTCCTCGTTCTGGAATCCTGTTCATCGAAGATGGGTGAAAGCAAAGCATTAGAGATGATGTCCAAAATCACAGATCACAAATTAAATAATCTGAATTATCTGAATTGGAGCAAAACAATTCGACTTTATCTCCGATCTATGGATAAAGGTAATCATCTAACAGAAAGTCCACCTAAAGTTGATTCAACTAATGAGAAAGATTTAGCGTGGTTGAGAGGTGATGCTCGCCTGTTTCTTCAGATCAGGAATGCAATTGACAATGAAGTTATTGGTCTTGTTGACCATTGCGAGTTTGTGAAGGAGTTGATGGAATATTTGGAATTTTTGTACTCTGGAAAAGGGAACTTAACAAGAATGTATGATGTATGTAGATCTTTTTATAGATCAGAAAAGCAGGAACAAACGCTGATGAATTATTTCATGACTTTTAAGAAAACTTATGAGGAGTTTAATTTGTTGCTTCCAATCAGCCCAGATGTTAAAGTTCAACAACAACAGAGAGAGCAAATGGCGATAATGAGCTTCTTGGCAGGCCTACCTTCTGAGTTTGAATCAGCTAAGTCACAAATTCTTTCTGGATCAGATTTGTCATCATTACAAGAAGTTTTTAGTCGAATCCTTCGTACTGGGGTTGGTTCAACGTCTAATACTCCGGTTGAGAGTGCTTTAATAAGCAACAGCAAGAATTATATACCTTGGAAATCTGGAAATCAGACTGATAATAGACAACCATGGAATCATACATCACAGACAGGTGCTCCAAATCAGATCTCTCCATCAGTCAGGCCACCAATTCAGAATAAATTTTGTACTTATTGCAAGAAACCTGGACACACTAAATTTGAGTGTAGAAAATTGCAGTATAAGAATTCGTTGGAAAATAATACCGCTAATGCCAACAAGACAGTATTGATGACTGCAGATGAGTTTGAGAAGTATGCAAAGTATCAGGAATCACTTGAAAAGAATTCATCAAGACAAACATCCTCTTCTAGTACTGTTACTGCTGCTGTTGCCAGTATCGAGAAACCAACAACCAAGTGGATAATAGATTCAGGGGCTACCGATCATATGACAGGTAATCCTGATTTACTATCTAATTTTCAAAGTAACAAATCAAGACACTCTGTTATACTAGCTGATGGTTCACAGACCTATGTGCATGGAACTGGAAAAGTTAACTTACATACTCAACTTCCCTTAAACTCAGTACTATATTTACCCAGTCTATCATTCAATTTAATGTCAATAAGTCAGATTACTCGCAATCTTAATTGCTGTGTATCTTTCTTTCCCGATCACTGTGAGTTTCAGGATCTTATGACGAAGCAGATTATTGGTAGGGGACAAGAATCTGGAGGTCTATACACACTCAATGTTGAAACATCCAAGAATCTGGCTTGCTCAAGTATGGCATCTGCACTTAAGACACATAGTCAATTAGGTCATCCATCATTAACCTTGCTCAAGAAAATTTGTCCTCAGTTTAGTTCTTTGTCTACAATAAATTGTGAATCATGTCATTTTGCAAAACACCATCGTGTTAGTTTATACCCTAGATCGAATAAAAGAGCAAATTCTGCTTTTGATTTAGTGCATTCTGATGTATGGTGTCCCTGCTCAGTTGTTTCAAAGAAAGGATATAAATATTTTGTTACTTTTGTTGATGATCATACTCGAGTAACTTGGTTATATCTCATGAAAAATAGATCAGAATTATTTTCTATTTTCTGTACATTTTGTGCTGAAGTGAAAAATCAGTTTAATGTGTCACTTAAAACTCTAAGGAGAGATAATGCCAAGGAGTTTACATCTAGTATGTTTAGTGATTATATGGCTAAACATGGAATTCTTCATGAGACCTCATGTGTTGATACACATCCTCAAAATGGAGTTGCGGAGAGAAAGAATAGACATCTAATTGAGACTACTCGTGCACTTCTATTTCACATGAATGTACCCAAGGTGTTTTGGGCAGATGCAGTAACCACAACATGTCACTTGATCAACAGAATGCCCTCAACTGTATTAGAATATGAAATCCCTTTCAAGGTCTTATGTCCTGATAAACAGCTATACCCAGTGAAGCCAAAAGTATTTGGATGTACGTGTTATGTCAGAGATGTAAACCCACACTTAACTAAACTGGACCCGAAGTCATTAAAATGTATATTTGTGGGGTACTCAAGACTTCAGAAAGGTTACAAGTGTTTTTGTCCCAGTTTGCACAAGTATTTAGTATCAATCGATGTTACATTTAAAGAGGACACTCTATTTTTCCAATTGACTTATACAAGGTCGTATGTACAAGAAGAAAGTGATAATGATAACTGGTTAATCTATCCAGTTACTTCATCTCAAGAATGTGGACACAATGCTAATGAAGAATCAAGCCAGGAAGTAGAGACACCTTCACAAGAATCTGATGATGAAGAAGTTGTATCACCTGACCATACTTTTGATTTACCAATTGCTTTGAGGAAAGGTAAACGACAATGCACATACCCTATATCTTCTTTTGTTTCATATGATAGATTAAATCCAACAAGTTATTGTAACAACTCGTATATTTGGACCATTTAAATTGACAATAATCCACACATGTCAACTTAAATAATACAAAACACGAATCATTATGGGATTATAAATACATAAATGTAAATGAGAATCAATACAACATCACAGAACAATCACAGAATAATGCAGCGGAAAATACATCGTCATAATAGCAGTTCATGAAGCCACTATATAATATACAACAATGTCTTAACATCAAGTGAATAATACCAAAAATGTCCAACAGACTAGGACATCAATACAGGAATATAAATAGACTGATAAAGATAAATGCTAAGCCTTCAGCATCTTCAACCAACCTTGATCAGCAACTGGATAGCTTCAGACTGACCCGAGCATATGCAAAAGAAACACTCGAGTCAGGACTCAAAATCTTATGCAATTAAACCAAGTGCAAGGGAATAGTTCATAACTTAAAGATAGATAAAATAACATCTCTAAGGATCCGATAAACTATCTATATATACAATAGAATACGATAGATAGATAATGGCTAATCAGTAAAGTACGATATTAAAATAGTGTTAAGTCATGGCCCATACCACCCTTAACACATTTTTATTCCCAAGAGCATATACAAGACCGTAGTTTCCCCAAAACCGGAAGTCACCAGAGGGCAATCCATATACTAAAGGTACAAAACAAAACGTAGTGGTCGCGAATTGGATAATCAGTATGACAAGGTACATGAGGCGATACCAACTAGGATACTAGTAGTTGCGTGATCCGGACTGATGTTGAGCATAGCAGCTACTATCTCAACACCGCGAAACAACACTCCCAAATCAAGGGGTGCACCCAAATCGAATCACAAAAGTAATAGATATGGTATCGAAGAAGTGTGTCCGCTAGAGGTGGCGAACCTCAATGGCCCGGCGCGGCTCCTGAAGTTGCCATGCAGCAAGCTGACGCTTCTGAGCATCAGTGATCTCTAGACCAGAAAATATCTTCTCTAAACCTTTAAGCCATTGCTGAGCCTCAATAATGTTCTCGGATCCAGAAAACTTAATACCTCCCAGCTGGGTATACTCTTTACTAAGAATGGTGAATTTGACAGGAGCTGGAGCGATGGGTGCAGCCTGAGCAGGACCATGGCCCCTTCCTCCCCTATGGTTTCCTCTGGTACCCATCCTGAAATACCAAAGGGATTGTTAAAGCCAACGGATATAAAATCATAGAATTTTAAGGAAGGTCTAATCAATGAATCAAAAGAAGTTTGAAATGAAAGGATTTGGATATTGAACCGATTCTCCTCATTCTAGGGTATTGCTACCCTATCTCTAATGAGTTTATATATAATCCCAAACTAAGGTTTTTAGGGAAACCGAAGCTCTGATACCAAATGTAACAACCCGTATATTTGGACCATTTAAATTGACAATAATCCACACATGTCAACTTAAATAATACAAAACACGAATCATTATGGGATTATAAATACATAAATGTAAATGAGAATCAATACAACATCACAGAACAGTCACAGAATAATGCAGCGGAAAATACATCGTCATAATAGCAGTTCATGAAGCCACTATATAATATACAACAATGTCTTAACATCAAGTGACTAATACCAAAAATGTCCAACAGACTAGGACATCAATACAGGAATATAAATAGACTGATAAAGATAAATGCTAAGCCTTCAGCATCTTCAACCAACCTTGATCAGCAACTGGATAGCTTCAGACTGACCCGAGCATATGCAAAAGAAACACTCGAGTCAGGACTCAAAATCTTATGCAATTAAACCAAGTGCAAGGGAATAGTTCATAACTTAAAGATGGATAAAATAACATCTCTAAGGATCCGATAAACTATCTATATATACAATAGAATACGATAGATAGATAATGGCTAATCAGTAAAGTACGATATTAAAATAGTGTTAAGTCATGGCCCATACCACCCTTAACACATTTTTATTCCCAAGAGCATATACAAGACCGTAGTTTCCCCAAAACCGGAAGTCACCAGAGGGCAATCCATATACTAAAGGTACAAAACAAAACGTAGTGGTCGCGAATTGGATAATCAGTATGACAAGGTACATGAGGCGATACCAACTAGGATACTAGTAGTTGCGTGATCCGGACTGATGTTGAGCATAGCAGCTACTATCTCAACACCGCGAAACAACACTCCCAAATCAAGGGGTGCACCCAAATCGAATCACAAAAGTAATAGATATGGTATCGAAGAAGTGTGTCCGCTAGAGGTGGCGAACCTCAATGGCTCGGCGCGGCTCCTGTTTTAGTCATGTCAGGGGTCGTCCAATATCGTTCTCTTTCTTCAGTCAACGCGTTCACCAAACCATCCACTTCATTCTGGATCAACACTTCGCGTGTGATAGTTATTAAAGTGGTTTTCGGTATCGACAGAGAGTATGTCCATATCCGATCCTGGTCTCTTTAATAACTACGTATTTATTACCCAATGGTCGGTTAACTTAACGTTTAAAACAAATCAAAGTTCGGAAGTCAAGGTGCAAATTTGACTTCCAAATTTTGACATTTCACGATTCAATTTATTTCGGATATTTAAAATCATATTTCCGAAGGAAATCTATAGTTCAAACATTTGAATTAACAATATAATTAAGTATTCGAGTTAAATTTAATAACTCACTTATTAAATTTAGTTCAAATCAATTAATTCAAATTTACCGGTTAACTAAGTTAGAATCGTTAAATCAAATTCTATTTATCTCAATTCATATTTACATTCATCATTACATTAAATATAATCATAAATTTGATTAAATCAATTTCATTAGATTTAAAAATCATTTACCTTTAAATTGTCGCTAAATTCAATCCATAAACTTTAGTTAGTTTCGTATTCCATTTTAAGTCAAAATTTCCTAAATCTAAATTTATTTATAACAAGTTCAAATCTATTTAATTTAAAACACAGTTTAAATCTAAATCTACCAATTTAATAAATTAAATTATTAAATTCTAAACTCACTTATTTTAAATCTTATTTCAATCAAATTCTCCAATTCATTTTTCTTCAATTAAATAGATTTATTAATCCGTTCAATCTAATCCATTAATTTATTCCAATTAATCCATTAATTTATTTAAATTAAATCCATTGATTCATTTTAATTAAATCCATTTATTTTCAATTAAATCCATAAATTTATTTCAATTAAATCCATAATTTTATTTCAATTAAATCCATTAAGTCGTTACTTGATTTCCAAACAAATTATTAAGTTCATTTCTTAATTTCAAATAGATTTCAATTTCAAAATAATTTTTTTGTTGACCAATCGGGTTTCTTATTTTTAATTGTCTATCCTAGGCCAAGTTATTTAAGTGGGTATTTATCATTTCAACCCGATATCATTCAATATAAAACAAAGCATAACAAAGGGAACTTGCAGTGTGATAACTGGGATGGTGTCAAAGTAAATAAACAAGCAATAGCAACCATACATAACAAATTTTACAATTTATTCAAATAATCCCGAAATAACCATATTAACTTACATTCGTTATTTATGCAAATTAATATAATTATTTCTAGAATCCTACGGATTAAAGATTATTACATTATGATTTTCCTTGGTGTCCGTTATCAAATTTCTACATCAATCGTACTTATCAATTTTAATGTCACTATTATTTACTCTAATTAACATCATATTTCAGTTCAACATGTTTAATCAATTTAAACAATACATGGCGTCAAATTTTTAGAAGTTAACAATTTTATTTCAACCAAATTCTAACAATCAACAATTTAATATCTAGATTAATATTAACAACAATTATCACTTGATTATCATCGCATAATAGATTGAGTCGTGAATATAAAATATTCACCTTTCGTGGTTGGAGAAGATGGCGCGGCACGAAGATGAATAGACAAAATAGACCCTAAATAGGCACGACGCTAAATGAACACGAACTGCAATCAAAACAACAATTAATCAATAATTCGTTTATTGCAGTATATATATTGATTGAATATATATATTAAATCATACCCACGACGAGGCAAGATAGATTCGGCGACGGGATGGAAATACTTATACTTCCGGATCAATAGCAGGAGCTGAAACAAAATGCAACAGACTGTATGTGAGCAACCCAACATTCAAAGTATAAACTGTTATATAATAACAGTTATATATATCTACTGATATATATAAAACAGATGCACAGAGCAGAAACAGATGCATAGCAGAATTCCGGCCACTGCGAGGCACAATGGGCGGAGCGGGGTTGCGACAGCGGAGGGTAGACGACTGGTGTTGGCGGGGCGTGTGCGTGCAGTGGGTGGTCTGGGCGCTGGGCGAGGCTGCTGGTGGTGGCATGGGGCGGAGACGGAGGCAGGGGTGCGGTGGGTGGTCTGGTGGGTTCGGCGCGTAGGCGGAGGGTGGGCTGGGGTTGGTGCGTGCTGGGCGTTGTGGTGGGGCAGTGGGGCGGAGGGTTGGCTGGGCTGGCGGAGCGGTGGCTGGAGGCGGTTGCATGGGCGGGGTGGAGTGGGGCAGGCGGACGAGTGGGGTTGGCTGGGGACGTGGGTGCGGGGACGGAGGAGGCGGAGCTGGAGGACTGGTGCGTGGGTGGGTGGTGCGTGTAGGCGAAGGGAGTGGCGGCAGGGCGGGGAGGGTGTGACACGGAGGGGCTGGGCGCGGCGGCTGGTGGGGTGTGTCGCAGGGGACGTCTCGGCTGCATGGGGTAGTGGGGAACGGGGAGTGGGTTGCCGGGGAGCAGGTGGCTGTGGGCATCGAGACTGGGGACGCGGGGGAGCTTGGGCAGCGGCGGGCGGAGCTAGTAGGGGCGGAGGTGGTGGGATTGGATGGGTTGTGCATGCAGGCGGGCTGGCATGGGGAGGGCAAGTGGAGGGGTTTGTAGTATATGAAGATGGGTCTCAGTTTTCTTTTGTTTGAGGAAGGCAAATATGAGTGATTTCTGGAGGAGAGGGAGAAAGGAAATGCAGAGAAAGGAAAAACACGTACCTAGTTGGAGCAGTGAGTAATAAATGAAGACAGAAGGTTTGGTGAAGGCAGAGGGTAGAGATATATACAGAGAATGTAGAGTCCCCGTGCAACTGAAATGATTATATGTCACAGTGGATCTTCGGTTACTGAATGGACAAGGGCCATTTGAATTCTGAGCGGGAAAAGTAGGGTACCGGTTTGTGTGGCGTAACGGACCAGTTTATACTCCGTCAACCAATTAATAGCTTGCAACGCCGAACTCCGATTGACACAAACAAATATACCGTTTTGATCAGCGCGACGAGGCGGACCCAATGGTATGAAGATATTGATGGTTTGACGTTGTTTGCGAAGTGGTAAATCTTATTGAATCATTTGCACGAGTGAACATTTTAACTAGCAATTAAAAGCGAAATTTGACGAAACGAAGTGCGCCGTCATGATCAGAATATTTTTCTTATGAAACATTGCGAAAAATATTTGAGTTCGGACGATAGAAAATTTACACATAAAATTAAAACTAATCTGTAAATTTGACGAGCGAAATTTTCTACAATATTTTTCGACGAAATTTGGCGTACGCCTATGTCTATCTAGACGCATCCCAAATGTGAAGTTTGAACGGTAACTGAAATCGTTTGTGAATATTTGAAATTCCTATTACGGGGAATGTAGCAAAACACCGAAGAATAAGATCGACGGAGCTAAAGATGTCCGAATTTTGAAAAACGAAAAATGACGCCTTTGTCATAAAATGATTTAGAATTTTTCTATGTAAAAATATTTAGGTTCGGAAGATAAAATTTTTCACGTTTTAAAATGAACTGATATGCAGTAAAACGCGCACGAAGTTTACTGCGGTATTTTCCGACGAAACTTTACCCATAACTATAATCATCTAGGCGCAATTTAGAAACAAAGTTTGGATGCTGATTGAAATCGTATGTAAGTTTCACGTTTTTATTTAAAATAACGGTTCTAAAATTTTTTAAATTGGGTCGGAATTTCAGGGTCGTTACAGTTATACACTTATATCCACTCTTGATACTGTCATCATTCCAAAAACTGTTGGAGAAGCACTATCCAAACCTGAATGGAAGAATGCAATGCTGGAGGAAATTAAAGCTTTAGATGATAATAAGACTTGGGATTTGGTTTCATTACCATCAAATAGGAAGGTAATAGGCTGTAAGTGGGTTTTCTCAGTCAAAGTAAATCCAGATGGGTCTGTAACCAGATTAAAAGCTCGATTAGTTGCTAAAGGGTATGCGTAGATTTATGGAACAGACTATTCAGAGACATTCTCTCCAGTTGCTAAAATGACCTCCAGTAGGTTGTTTATTTCTTTGGCAGCAAGGCATAACTGGATGCTACATCAACTTGACATCAAAAATGCGTTTCTTCATGGGGATTTTACTGAAGAGGTGTACATGGAGCAACCACCTGGGTTTGTTGCTCAGGGGGAGAATGGGAAGGTATGCAGATTGAGAAAAAGCTTGTACGGTTTAAAACAAAGTCCAAGGGCATGGTTTGGTAAGTTTAGTCAAGTGATTCAAAAGTTTGGCATAACTAAGAGTAACTTTGATCACTCTGTTTTTTATAAAAACTCAAAGGAAGGAATTATATTACTAGTGGTGTATATTGATGACATTGTAATTACTGGGAGTGATAAGAAAGGAATTTCAGATCTCAAGGCCTTTATTCAGAGACAGTTTCACACCAAAGATCTTGGAGAATTGAAATACTTTTTGGGTATTGAAGTGTTAAGAGAAAATGGACAAATATTCTTGTCACAAAGAAAGTACATCATTGATCTTCTGACTGAAACTGGAAAATTGGGTGCCAAACCTTGTTCTACTCCTATGAATACTAGTATGAGCCTAACAAATGATGGAGAATTATTTAGTGATCCAGAAAAATATAGAAGATTAGTTGGGAAGTTGAATTTCTTGACTGTAACTCGACCTGATCTTGCATTTCCAGTAAATATAATCAGCCAATTCATGAGCTCTCCCACAGTTCATTACTGGAATGCATTGACACAAATTTTGTGTTACTTGAAAGGAACAGTGGGTCGAGGCATTGTATATGCTGATCATGGACACAGTGATATTGAGGTGTTTTCTGATGCTGACTAGGCTGGGTCTAAAGTAGATAGAAGATCAACTTCTGGTTTTTGTGTGTTTGTTGGAGGCAACTTAATTTCATGGAAGAGTAAAAAACAGAATGTGGTGTCTCGGTCAAGTGCAGAATCTGAATACAGAGGTATGGCAAATGCTACTTGTGAGTTGATGTGGGTGAACCATTTTATGACTGAAATAGGCTTAAAGGTGAGGCTACCAGTGAAACTATGGTGTGATAATCAGGCAGCTATCCACATTGCTTCCAATCCAGTGTTTCATGAGAGGACAAAGCATATTGAAGTGGATTGCCACTTCATTCGAGAGAAGATTCAGCAAGGGTTGATGATTCCTGGATTTGTTAGAACTGGTGATCAATTGGCAGATCTGTTCACTAAAGCTTTGAATGGTGCAAGAATGGAATACCTATGCAGCAAGTTAAGCATGATTAATATGTATGCTTAACTTGAGGGGGAGTGTTATCAGATCTAATGCTTTGAGTTTGGTGTTTAGTTCATTAGTTTTTTATTCATTTCTTATTTTACGTTTTTAGTTTGTATCTAGGCCCAATAGGGCTTCGGCCCGATTTACCTTTGTATTCATGCTTATAAACGAACAAGGTAATGAAATAAGATGATGATTTTTTGGCTCTTAAAACTTTCGTTCAAATCTCCATTAATTTCAACAATAAATAACATTTTACGTTCTCAAACGGACAAGTCCGGAATTAAGCGAAACAGTAAAAGTGTGGGTTCATAGTCCTCAATTTTGCTGAAGCGTTTAAATCGCTTCCTCATTCTTTTGAAAGCGCAAACTGTAAAAAATTTTAAAACAATTTTCAAAACACGTGATTAAAACAGCAACATCTGTAGCAATTTCGATAAGGAAATCACACTTCTCAAAACACCATAAAAACGGGTATCAAATCAGCATTGCGGGCTAACCGCTTGGAAATCCACTTTAAATCTGACGGTTACTGAAGTCAAAGCGACAGTAATTTTTATGCGTCAGAATCTCATCAAAATAATTCACATCAAAATATAATACCGGTGAATTTTCATTCATTAAAAATGTCAACAAAACACCGTGCTTCAAAAATTTAGCATCGATGTAAAAATCCCGTTATAAAAATAACGGCAACAAAATACGTTTAAACCAAACACCGGTTCAACGTAAAATTAATGCAGTAACGTGCAACTCAAATTTTCACGCACACTACAAGATGAACAAAGAAATCACTCGATTATATCTTCAATGAAGATAATTTAAAACAGCAAAAATCTCAACAAAATCACATAACTGCAATCGCTTCGGATCCTCAAATCGGATTCGAAATTTTCAAAGAAAACAAAAATAAATACATCTATGTAACAACACAATGAAATTTATTTCATTTTCATATTTTGATTTTTAAATCAAAAGGGTTATCAGCCGTACACAGTGAAGACAGCCCCACTGTTCCCGCTGTGCACTCTGATAAACAGAACACAAATTAATCAATCATCAAAACACAATTTCACTTTTATTTTTAAATAAAGATATTTAAAAATTTCATCATAATTTCAAAACTTTAGTTTTGACTCAAAGCACAAATAAAAACATCAACAATTAGTTGTAACACATGTTCCATCTAAGTTATGTTTTATATTATGTCCATAAACCCCTCGCTCTGATACCAACTGTGACGCCCCACCTCTATGCTCACAATAAAAAAGAGTATTAAAAGAAATATTGTCTGTTATTACGAAGAATAAGGGTGGATAGGAGCGGCCATCCGTAGTTAGGCCTTACACTAGTATTGGTTATCTCGTTAGGAGTGGTGTATATATTTTTCATCTCTTTGTTTATTTACTCCCATCGACATATCCAATTCCAGTATAAAATGAACTACGATGGTTCATAATAGTTTAGGACACATATATAATAATAACACAGATAATATAAATGCGGAACATAGATAATATAAATGCGGAACACAGATCTCATATATATATATAACTGAAGTCAGTTACAATACATGTGATACAATACATAAGATACAACTACAACTGTCGACACTGGAAGTTACATATACAAGTACATTATTGTAAATAATATACATGAATACATATCATCCTATACTATGACAACGACTACTCCAAAAGATACGAAGAGACTTCATAGCTCAAGTAGCAACCCAAAGCAATATATCAACAACCTGAAATAACTCGGTCTGACCCGAGTATTAAATTCAAAAGAAAATAATACACGGGTCAGTCTAATTCAAACTCAGTTATTAATGCACGGAAGCAATAATAATTAAATAATCAAATAGACGACAGTCACAATAAACCTCGTCTATCCAATCCTTTAACAAGGAAATCGGATAACGGTAGATATAACACTAAACAGTGTTAAACAACAAATCAGCAAATTCAAATCATCAACAAGGATAAATAAAAAGATTATCAATAAAGATAATATGAAAACCACGGAATTGCCTAAACAGCTATTAACAACAAAATCTAATTATTAAATAAATAATTAGAAACTCATAATCTAATTATCAAATAGATAATTAGACAATCTCAAAATGATCAAATCAAACCAAATCAAAATACAATTTCAAATATTGAATAGAACACAAAACAATTCAAACAATTGAATTATCAATTAAAAATGTCAATTCTGTGTGGCTGCAGTACACGCACGCGTGCACTCCCTCGCCACTACCGCATATGAAATCATCACAACACCAAATTCTAACAGCAAATCGAAACTGCAGAGGTCAAGTCACGGCTATCATGACTCAACACAACTATAACAAAATGAAACTGCAGGAATAATTCCAAGAATAACAACCTGAAGGAACCGGACCACAAAGGCAATCAAAGTGGTCAGGCAATCTAAACTACCAAGCAATGCTCAATGCACAGCATAATATGAATCAAGCTTATATATACTTCAATAGTTTGACAATGCAGTAAGTGATATAAGACCAACAATACACTGTATGCAAGCTGTATGAAAAATACAAGTTAAACTGCAACACCTACTACAAATGATAATGCCAGGCTCATGTCAATAATATAGCATGATTATCAAGTTTATACCTGATGAAACAACCAAATTAAGTGACCAAAATCAACAACTGACAATGATTCACTTTACAACAAAGAACAAGACAAAGTGCAGAAGCCATTGTCACCAGCATATAAAGCCAGAACAGCTAGTCAATTAAAAATGCACAACATACATTTGAATACAAGCTTCAGACTAATGAACACATGAATGCAACAGCGACAGTGAAGGCAACAAAGATCATTTTCAAGCATATCATTGAATTACACAACAACTCAATAAACCAGAAAATCAAAATATCCAAACCAGATTGGTCAGAGAAACCACAGTGCAACGTGGTGAAAGCAATCAGAGGTGCAACATGAAACCGCACCAAAGGAATGGCATCAAGTGATACAAGCATGTGTACCAAAGATATGGCAACATAGCAACAAAGGCCAGGCAACAAGCATTCATGAAACAAAAGTGCTAACTGACTCAAACATCACAAAAAACCTCAACAAAAATCAAGTCACCAAACATACACAGGTTTCAAATATATGAAGAATGTATAGTCAAGGCAACCAGCGATGTACACATGAGTACAATAGTGGACCATGCAAGAGCAAACATGATGAAGTCAGTGCCAACAGTAAATGGCAGCAACTCAATCAAGTCACAGTTCAAACCAGGAATGCAACCTGCTTCATATACGTGTAGTCAAGCTATATGAGGACTAACAGTAAGCAGTGCCAAAAGATCAGCAACCTAAATGTACAAGTGAGGCTACCAAAATTTTCAAATCAAGAAAGACATGGTCTCAACCAATTGTGAAGACATGAACTTAACATCAAAATGAAACTCACGGCATATATACATGAATTCAAAAGCCGTGTTTTATCAAAATCATACAAGTCATAAAATCGAAGCCGAGGCCAACAAAGCATACCGAAGTCAAAGGAAATCAACACTGATAAAATCAAGTCGAAGCCGAAGGCAACGAAGACAAACTCAATGCCTTGGCAATCGAATTAAAATGTCAGAGAAACAAAATAACCAAGGTACAAATTTTAACAAAGTCAAGTGGCCGAAGACGACAGTTCAATATTAAAGAGAAGGCCAAAGTCGAATAACCCAAAATCATCACAGCAAAATCATCAAGCCGTGGAAAACAAGAAGACGAACCAAGTCAGAAAAACATCAACCTCCAACATAGTCGAATGGCCGAGAAGTCAAGTATCTCGAACTATATTCAAACAGTAGAATGAATAGATGTGAGTGAAAGATCACTCACCTTGCTACGACGAGCACGATTTTTGCCAGCCGATTCACGAAACCCTAATTTCGAAAAGAGGAACGAGATCGAATGAAGCCGCCATTTTAAATTTTCTTTCGTTCGTTTGTTTAGGGTTAGCAAAATGAAAAAGAATAAAGGGGAACGGGTATTACTCGATAATAACACGGCACCAAATGAAACGTGGGCCAAATTTCAATTTAAAGCCCGTATAACCTCTCAACAAATTTTTAAAAAGAATTTAAACCTGATTTAAAAACTCCCACAGCAATAATCCAGCAAAATTAATCGCCTAATGACGATTATAAATTGGTGCCAAACCCCGGGTTGTTACAATTGGGTTTATAATTAAAACAATAGTTGGGTCAAAGCGAATATAGGTGAAAGCAACTCTTTTGAAACCATCCTTTATCATATAAAATATTGGGTAAAATTTGATAGCGTCGGCACCATCTCTTTCGAAAGCATTTAACATCTAGGTAAAATATTAGAAGGTTGGCATCGAAACCCCTTTCAAAACCATTGCCTTCGAAACCCCTAACCCCTTTCGAAAGCTATAGGAAGTGGCTCTAACTTATAAAACAAAGTATCCTTTCAACAGCATTGATGTCTTCAACACCATCGAAAGGTTAAAGAATGGCAGCAGGGTTTCGGCTAGATCAGAACCTCTACTTTCAAAACATTCTTTTATAAGTAAAGGAATAGTCAAAAGAAATCTTAAGTTAATAGCAACCCTTTCGAAACCTTCTTTCAAACCTCTTTCAAAACCATCTACTTCGACTCCATCGAAGGCTAAAACAAAACAAAGGCAGGCGCTTTTCTTTTAAAAACAAACCAAGGTCTTGACTCCTTCGGAAGGTACGCTTTCGACACTTTACCTTCTGCCTTCCTTCAATCCACTTCGTACCATCATTTTGATACCTTGTGTATTGGATTTGGCATATTAGGTTTCGACTAGAATGAAGACGAAAGCATCTATGTCGAAAGGTGCTTTCCAAAGCAGGCAGAACCAATTTTTTGAGTAAACCAGGTTTTATACCACTTTAAGCAAATATTTCTCTAACTAACCTGCCATGTGTTAAATTGGTTGCCCTAACCATTTCAAATTCTATTCCAAAAGTAACCGCCGCTAATCTTGATCTAAACCATGGTTAAGTTAATCAAATAAGTCCTTACAATTTTGCAAAGAAGTCCCTCTTCTAAAATAATTTATTTTGCAAAGAAGTCCCAAATTCTTAATATATTTTCCAAAATAAATTTATAAGCCCAAATAACCATATTTTCTTTTGAATATTCATAATAATCTTTCCATGGCTTGGAAAATTATCAAAATTGAAACCCGACTTCAAATCATGTTTTTCATAACATGAAATTTTCCCATGGCATTTAAACATCATTAGGTCTCGGTTTTACCTTAAAACCGTGCAAAAAATCTTTTAAAAAATCTTGTTTAAATCATATAAATCATAAATCAAGCATATCATCATCCAATATATCATAAAAATGAATTTACCCTTAAGTCCGAAAATATATGATTCAAAACAAAATAGAGATGGAATTATTATTCACCTTGATCTAGGTAAGGAGATTGGATTGAGACTGATTTCCCTAAGCTTGATTCTCTAGCTTTTAATTTGTATTTGTAACATCCCACCTTTTTGTACGCTTAAGCAGACACACGTGCCAACTTAAACCATACAGAAGGGCGGATTGTTATGGGGTAAATAAGAAAAAGTGGAGAAATAAAAGAAACAAAATAGAATCTTGCAGCGGAACGATAAAATATAATAATCAAATAACAGTTCATTAAGCTGTTTTACAAAACATTTGATTATACTTATACAATACATATCAGAGTTACACATACCAGAGAATGATAATAAATGCAGCGGAATACAATGGTGTAGTGTAATATAATAAATAGTAGTAATAAAATCTTCGTCTTCGTCCTCCAGAAATAGGGCCTTCAAATCCTGAAATGCTCAGGCTGACCCGAGCGAATTGAAAAGACAAAACACTCAAGTCATAACTAAAAGATCTTATGTAAGTTAAATCAATGAAAAAAATATGAGTGTAAACGGCGTCAGAGATGTTTACGGGGTTTGACATCTCCTATCCAGTGTCTAACGTGAGTGCAGTAACTTAAGAAATGTTCGGGATTCACACCTCTTAAGGATCCGTTAAACTATCTACTATGTAGTAATATTCGCTATTATAATAATGTCTAATCAGTAAAGTATAATCATATAGAAAATAGCGTTAAGGGGATGGTGAACCTTAACGCGGTCGGATCTTTAAACCAAACTCATAGTGGGTTCGATATGGTAGGTGACACGGCACACAAGGCAATGCCAGGGTAGATATACCAATTACGCATCCGGACTGGTGGTGACGCATAGCAGCCACTACCGCCCACCTCGAACAACACTCCCAAATAAAGGGTGGCCACCAAATCAATCACAAGTAATAGAATGGTATCGAAGAAGTGTGTCCGATCCGATGTGCTACCTCCTTGGCCCGTCGATCGCTCCTGTTTTAGCTACCTTATGCCAACTCACGGGAGTTGGGTCCACGTATATACCTTAGGATCGTCGCCACCATCCTACTTCATTCTGGAAACTCCACCGCGTACACAGTTGTCAAAGTGGTTTTCGGTATCGACAAAGAGTATGTCCATATCCGATCCCGGTCTCTTTAACAACCAAACGCTATTATAACACCGTGGTCATTTTAAAAATATATATACTTTAAAAAACACAATCATTGGCCTTTCAAAACATATTCTTTATTTCAAAATAGTATATACATCAAAAACCAAAATATTATTGCCATTTCAAACCATATCCTTTACTTCAAAATAGTATATACTTTAAAACCAAAATATTATTGCTATTTCAAAACATATCATTTACTTCAAAATAGTATATACTTTAAAACCAAATTCAATAATATATCATTTAAATAAAATCCAAATTTTCAATCACTATTCTTACTTTTAATTATAAAACTTGAAATATTCTTTAAAACCATCTTAAACCCAAATCACATAATGCAGTCATATTCTTAATCTCAAAATTTCAATCGGTTTCAAATCAATATATTTAAAGATAATTCTTAAATAAATTCTATTTCAAATAAATTCATTTTCAAACCATATTACTTTCAAAGTTATAACAATTTCGAAAACCAATACTTTGAAAACAATAATACCTAAATTTCAATAAAACATTTCAATTTTGATATATTTCAAGTCTTTAAATATTCCAAAATTCCTAACCAAATATGATAATCTTATATATACCTTAATTCAATTTACTATTATTTAGTTTAGAAATATTTATCTAATAAATTCAATATCACTTAAATAAAGCTCAAACTCGAAATATTCGTAAATCAAACTTAAAACATCATCAAGTTATACATAGCTTAAATTTTAGAATTTAACCATATATAAAATAATATTTATATAATATCAAAATTTAATATTTATTAAACCGTATATTTCTTTCCAAACCATAGAAAATCCCTTATAATATTTTATATATAGACCACGGTGCATGTATATAATTTTCTATCCTATGGTCAAGTGATACGGATATTTATCATTTCAATCCGTAATTTAAAAATAAAAGTTTACGGTTATATATATCATTTCAAACCACAATCCCGAATGAAATGAAAATGCATAATAACTTGCAGTTTATACAATATAAAATATAGCATCCATTCATCCAAATATCAATAAACAACCATTCATTACAATCATCATCCAATTTAAACAAAACATCAATATAAAGCATATAAAATATAACAGGCATCAACGAATAGTTTATATTCAACAAAAATTAATAACTATTCAACTGACAGTTTATATGCAATAATAAATAAATTTAACTGTCAAATTATATGCAAAAATAAAATTACATAACAATTTAATTTAAATAAATGCTATCTAATTGAGATGATGATTAAATATATGCCCAAACAATCATAGAAAATTTTTAAATCACATCAAAATTTAATTTAACAAACATAAGAAATCTTAGAAGTTGTGAGTGGGTTAAAACACTCACCTTTTGAATTTAAATTGAATTCAAATCCAATTTAAACCCAAAAATTTTACCATCTCATAATTTGTCCAAACCAGCATCATTAAGTCCGGAATTTTATTACGATCCTAACAAAAAAAACCGCGCGTGAAATGGAGTTCGTATGCGAGAGTTATAGCGAAAATTGTGATTGAAATTAAATTTAAATAGAAACAAAAAGAGAACATATTTACCACCACGTCGCTAGATCACACATCACTGCCTTCTTATTTTCATTCTCTACAACAATGCACAAAATTATCTCTAGGCAAATTGACGCGCACGAGACAACACCATTGAATTACGCTCGTCGAGAGCTTCAACATATATAATTTTGAGATGTTTTTTGAGGACTTTGAATTTTTGACTTTGATTTTGAAATGGATCTGGATCTGAGATTTTTTTGTCTGCCATTGAGGAGGAAAATGAGTTGATGAAATTTTACGCGCAGACAAATGAGAATAGGCGGAGGCAAGGGTTTAGCGGGGTATTTATAGATGAAGTTGGAATAGACAGATGGATCTGAATTTTAATGAATTCACAATTTGTCAATTTAAATTCCAATAATCCATTTATTTGATTTCTAGATCTTATTATGAATAAATGGTCAACTTACCATTTCTATCATTTCTGATTGCAATTAGCTTCAAATTTATTAACCAAACCTCCATATCAAATAAGGATTTATTGCAAAAAATTTAGTGTTTACCTTTAATTAAAGTAAATTCAATAAATTATAAAATCTTATTTCAATGAAATTTTATACCATTCGTATTCAATTCTCTTTATTAAATCAATCATCCTCTTATGTATATATATTTAACATTAGTATATATCCAATTACCCAAATTGATTTACAGCCTAACATAACATTTGAATTTTATTCCCAATTCATAAATTACTACCTTAACTAAAATTTAACGTTTCCCCTTTAATTTACATTTTTCACCTTTCGTTACTACACTAATTATCCTTAAAGTAACGTTTATTTTTAATAACAATATTATAATTACTTACATTTTAAATGAACTTTATTTACAATAAATTCATTGACCAATTAATTAGGTAATTTATATAGTTGCTATCCTATCCTTAAATTTATTTCATAAATTAATCCATTTCATCTAAATTCTTATCTATGTAATATTTCAACATTCAGTTTCATCAAATGTAATTGTTTTCCAATACGTTAATAACTTTATTTCCGAGGCTTATATTACAACAAACTATCCAATACGAAAGTCTTAATATTTTTACAAATACTACTTTAATTAACATTAACGCAATACTCAATTTAAATTATTGTAACTGATTTCAAAATTGTAAATTAACAAGCTACCAAAATAGGCAACATACAATAATCGTACTCTAACCTTTAGTCACATTAATACGCTTTTATTTCTCAAAAATCAAAGTTCCCATTTAACTAAATCTCCATAAATGAATTTGACATTATTTTCAAAAATTACTTTATATTAACATTAACGTAAAAATATATTTATATCTATTGCAATCGATTTACCAGTTATACTTTAATATACTAAAAAAAATGGTTAACCAAAATTTTTTACCATTTAGCATTCACTTCCACTTACAAGCTACTATTAACACAAATGTTGTCATTGACTTAGCTCTAATTAAGTAAATTAGATGAATGGGCAAATTTTAACAATTATCACTAAATGCCAAATTCTACTCACATTCATAATTAAATATCAACTACAATTTATTAAAATTACTTACCTATCCTTATTAAATCAAATTGCAATCTATTTAGTACTATCTTCTCAATTAACATAACATTTAGATGTTAGATTTCATTTAATTCCAATTTATTGACCCACTTAAATTTTATTCTTTTCATTCAATATCAATTGTCCATTCTATAAGTAAAATTAACATTAGATTCATACTCATATAATAGCTTCAAATTCATCTAATAACTATTTACAAAATCTTTAAATACTAAAACCATTTAATTGCAATTAATCCCTTTGATTACAAGTTAACTTAAAAACCTAATAAAATAAGTAACGTACAATCAATATTGTCATTAACTCCTAATTACACTTTTAGAGGTTCACTATTTACACCCCAATATTGTAATTACTTACATAACACTGGTTTTACTCAATTAACATTTATTACAAACTATTCCAAAATTTATTCAATATTTATTAGTTTTCTTATATTATATTTATAACCAAGTGTAACTTTTAACTTGAATTGGTTGGATTTCCTTTCAAGTTATTAATAATTAACTTATACTAACATATTCTTTAATTTATTCCAATTACCGTTACAATGTTTTTATTACATAATCAATTAATTACTTTCCTTTCTCGTATTAAATTATACACCTGTATAATCCTTTACACTATTCATTCATTAGCATTCTATGTAAATTTCAATCTCTTGTAATAACTCATTTATTATACTTTTGCATATCAATAAACAAGGTTTCAAATAAATGGGGTTTATTAAATTCAATCTTTATACTTAAGTATATTACAACCAATGTAATATTTTCATAGGTTAATTATTAACATTTATTTCGTTACCACATTATAACCATTATATTTCTTTATAATTAAATTCCAAAAATCTTATAAATAGGCCAATTTAATTTACGAAATTTACGGGCCGTTACAGTATTTCTCTTGCTCTCTTAATGGTCGGTCGTTCTTCCTTGCGTTTTAGTTTTTAAAATGACGTGAATGAGATGAAAAAGGTAGGAACGAATATATATAAGGGTAAGGGTTATGGGCGGCAATTCCTAATATACCCTTATGTCATTTGTTTAACCTAAAACCATTCTTTAGTCCATTAATTATTATATTAGGCTCGGCCCTTAATTAATTAATTCAAGTCTCAATCCCCTTATCACTTAACATTTACATTATTCTATTTAATTTATTTAATTAAATCTCTGAATAATGTTATCAAAAATTAAGGTTGTTCCAGCTCGAGTCAATCCGAGACATTTCAGGTATAGGGATGACATGACTAGCATTTGTTTTATTGGGCTTAAAGGATAATTATATTAGGATTGTTATTTGATACTTGTATGACATTGATACAATATACATGTATGACACTGAGTTGTATATTTATTTTTTATCACACTCTAGTGAGAGATTTGATAGTTAAGCTGTATTGTACTCTTATGACATTATTGTATATATGTATGTATATACGTTATATTATCACTGCGATTGACTCTGTGTTCTCTGTATTTATTATATATTGTGAATTGTTCTGTTCTGGAGGCACTCATGGTTATTGCTTTGTACTGATACTGTGTACGTAGTGGTGAGATATTTATTTGATGTTTTGATACATACCACTGTTAATCTAAGGGAACATTCACATGTGTACCCCATACAGCCTCATTCCACGTATTATCTAACTGTATTACTTCATAATACTCTAATATAGTATGGGTCTAGAGGTGGGGTGTTACACAAGGAGGAGCCAGAGGATGTGAGGGTGGCCCATGCGGAGTTGACGATCTACATCTCGGTAAGTTAGGATAATCCTACATGGGTCCTGAAGATCAGATCTCAACTCAACGCGAGAATGATGAAATAGTTAATGGGTTTTCTCCAAGCAAAACCTAGATGTGTTTTCTAGGATGCATTCCTTTTCTTCTAGTTAAACATAGCAACTGGTAAATTTTCGTCCGAAAATATGAAAGTTTATTTCGCGCATAAATTTGATATTTGGAATGCGTCTAGTTAAACATAGCAACTGGTAAATTTTCGTCCGAAAATACGAAAGTTTATTTCGCGCGTAAATTTACTTCAATTTAATCAGTTAAAAAGCGATGAAAATAAAATGTTTCTGAAACCTAAATATTTTTACATAGAAAATTTCTAAAACATCTTCTGAGCAAGATGTCAGTTTGTTGTTTTTCTAAATTCAGACATCTTTGGCTCCGTCGATCTTATTTTTCAGTGTTTTTCTTGCATTTTCCGCTAGTAGAAAATTCGAATTTTTATAATTCAATTATACTACTGATATCTATATACCATTTTGATCGTCTCGTTGTGCTGATCTTCGTAGTATATTCAATTGTCAAATTCCGATGTCCGGTGCACGGCGGAATCTGTGAACGATTTAAGTCGTACCGGTATATGTTTGTGTCTTTTGGTTTCGATGTACCTTTCCAATGCCCACGTGAAAATCAAACGCCATTAGCTATTAATGATTTCAGCCATCTGTTAAATTAATGACCTTTGCTATTTTCAACTGTTCAAATTTCTAAAAGTTACACCCATCTACGTTCATTTCACTTTTATTTCTTCTCTGCTAAAAGAAAACACATTCTCTGTTCCTCATTCATCCTCCCCTCTCTATACTAATGACCAAATTCACGGGCGACCACCCGTCCATTTTCTATTTTCGTTCTTCTTTCTGCCACTTTCTAATGAAAAAAAAAGATTTGGACAAAATATTATATAAGTTGGAGATATATTTGTTCAACCCTGCTTTCTTCTTTCTTGTGCTTGAATCTAGCTCGTCTTCTCATTCACTCTGCCACCTTTCCATCAACGCCAACGAAGGCCAATAGCTACCGGCCTCTCCACGTCTCCATGCCTCACACACACGACCGTGCCTACTGCCACCTACATCCTCGACCTTGCCGCGTCCTTTTCTTCTCACCACCATACAACTCCTTCCTTAACCCCTGTCAGCCTCGCCAAAAACCCAACTACTTAGCCCACGTCCCTCTCCTGTTCGCCATCTGTAGCCCTGACTGCCTACCAACGGTGTAGCTGCTCTAAACCAATACGCACCACAGCCGATCTCCTCCAAGCTACTCCACAGTTTGTCCACCCAACTGTCTCTTGTTCGAGCTAACCATCCATGCCACCTTTTATTATGAAGGTATACATATTTTATACGTTTTTTTTGAAAGGAGTACATAATCTTAAGCTGTTCATATTCTATATACATAAAAAAAATTCTATGTTATAAACTATATTATTTGTTGGGCTTTCAAAAATATACGAAAAATTTTATTTATGTGTTTTAAAAGACATTGATCTTTAAATATAATAACAAAGTTAGTTTGTATATATAGCGAATTCACATTTGTTGTTGTTTGCATACGAAAGTTCTTATATACATAGTTAATGTGAGTTATGAGAATCTACAGGTTGTATATTCTGGTTTATGTGAGTCTTCATATGTCCTATCTGGGTTTGGTTAAATACTATAATAAGTAAGATAATATATATGCAGGTATATATTTGTTTGTTATCTATTAGCTTATAGTTGTATATGTTGTTTGTATACATAGAAGATTTATGTAAAGTTTTTGTCTGCATACTATTTTGGGTTCGCATATTTAATGGGGAATGAATGTATAAAGTATATGTTGTTAGTTATATATGCTAGATATTAACATGTTTGCTGTCACTTTTGAATTTATAAAACGTGTACTTTATGCATGTCATGTTTCTCAACTTATCACCAAGGGTATATTATATATTATATGTTATTGTTTGTATATTTATTAAAGCAGAGAAAGTTATATTGATTTTCATTTTAAACATTGATTTTAAATAAAAAGAAAGGGTGCAAGTTGTAATTAATGTTGTCTAGAGATTTGCATCTTGCTGGCGTGTGTTGTATATACATGAATTAGAAACTTTTAAGAGTAGCAACATTGAATGTGATATGTTGGATCTTTATTTCGCTTTGCAAATACCGTAAAAAAGTTGTTTTGGAAATATAAGATACTTTGATTTTAGGTTATTGGTGTTTAACTTTAATATTGACTTTTGATGTAGGTTTTGGTTAAAACAATGATTTGAAATGTATATACTTAGTTAACATATGTTTATATTATTTTATAAAATAAGTATGATACATGTATAGTTAATTTAAAATACGTTTGAATTTAGAATATCATTTTATTTATATATATAGTTGTATATTAAGCTCACGCATCCTATTTATCTTCCTTGATCCAATCTTGATTTGAATTCGTTTATTCCTATTATCAGCTCCGAACGTCGAATCATGTCCGTCTAGCTAGTTTGGAATTCACGCCTAGATTTCGTAACTCGATTTCGTCGCCTATCCTCTAGCCTCGAAAGGTGAGCACTCACTCACGATTAACGTTATTTTATTTATTAAATTTGATTTCAATTGAAACGACAATTGAAATATGCTGCTGTTAGTTAATTACACTGTTATATATGCTATTACCCGTATCAGTTCACCTGTGACATCTAACACCATTATCTGTTATTTATGAAATGATAATTCAGTTTGGTTGATAATTGATTTATTGTTGATGTTTATATTGGACGTTAAATGGTTAATGTTAAAGTGATAAATAATATGCAATTGAATTGATATATGATAGTTAACCATTTAAATTGAATCTATATGTTGAATTTGATTAGTTAAATTTTGTATAATATGACCCCTTTAAATGTTAAACTAGTTGACACGTAGAAATTTGGTTAAGTACCCTTTGAACCATTTAATGTGTTGAAAATTTATGTATATGGAATTGGAAATTGATATCGAATGAAAACCGTATTAATATTAGTGTAGTAATCTTTAATCTACATGAAATGATAGTGTAGATTCTAGAAATAATTATATTAATTCGTACAAATAACAATGCGAATTAATACGGTTATTTCGGGATTATTTAAATTGATTATTGGATTGTTATTGTTTTTTGTTATTGCTTGTTTATTTACTTTGACACCATCCCAGTTATCACACTGCAAGTTCCCTTTATTATGCTTTGATTTTAAATTGAATTGGAATCGGGTTGAAATGATAAATACCCAAATGAACTTGACCTAGGATAGAGAATTAAATAAAACTCGATTGGTCAATAATTTGATTTAAAAATAAAATGAAGATTTTATTTGAATAAATAATATGTTTTGAAACGAAGTTGAAATTTGAATTTTTAATGAAAGGAAAATGTTAATGTTTAATAATCTGAAACAAAATATTAATAAATGTAATTGATGAAAGAACGTTGTTAAATTTGAGAAATGATTGAATTAAGTTTGAAATGATTTAATAAGTAAGTTTGAAGATATTAAACTCTGAAATTATTTAAATAATTAAGTTTTGATTTATTTAATAATTAAATAAGATTGAATTATTTAATGATTAAATTGAATTGAATTCTTTAATAAGTAAAATTGAACTTTTGAATAAGTGAATTTTTCTTCGTAAATAATTGAAATTGAGTTTCTTTATTAATTAAGTTCTTGGAAAATTATTTAAGTAAGTAAATAAGTGAAATTGAATTTCTTTAATAAGAAATAAAATGTGATTTATTGAAATTAATGTAAGACTTGAAATTTAAAGAATTTGGTTTAATGAATATAATTTAATTAAATTGGTAAGTTTTGATATAATGAAGTTGAATTTAAATAATGGATTTAATGAATTGGAAATTTAATAGAAATTGTTTTGAATGGCAAATTTACTTAATGAATATTGAATGAAATCGATAAATGAACTCAAATTGGTTTGAATGTAGATTTAATCATTTAAATGATTTCGGAATGAAATTTATATACGAATTTGAATCAATATTTGAATTGTTTTAAATAGAAATTGAATTATAAGCTTTTGAAATGGTAATTTGAAGTTTTGAAATGTAAGTTATGGAAATTGGTTTAAAAAGACAAATGAAATGTTGATTTTCAAATTCTAATTGAAATTGAAATTGAGTTGGTTTTGAAATATATTAGACGACCAATCAGTGTAATAATTACGAAAGTTATTAAAGAGACCGGAATCGATTAGGGACATACTCACTGTCTAAACCGAAAACCACTTTAATAACTATACGCGGAGTGTGATCCAGAATGAAGTGGTTGGATTGATGTACATGATGACTGAAGAAAGAGAACAATAATGGATAGCCTTGACACTTGTGTCAAATTGGTAATGACTAAAACAGGAGCCGTGCCGGGCCAATGGAGGTCAGCTACCTTAAGCAAACACACTTCTTCGAAAACTACTCATTACTTGTTGTCGATTGGTGCACCCTTGATTTTGGGAGTGTTGTTTCGTGGTGTTGCGATCGCTGCGGCGATGCGTTCTCACTAGTCCGGATCAGGCAAACGGTAGTTTCACTACCTTGGGTATTGCCTCATGTGCCTTGTCATACTTGTATTCCTTTATACGCGACCACTACAATTTTGGTTTGTACCTTTAGTATATGGATTGCCCTCTGGTGACTTCCGGTTTTGGGGAAACTACGGTCTTGTATATGCTCTTGGGAATAAAAATGTGTTAAGGGGAATAATGGTAACGCCTTAACACTATTTTGATATCGTATATTACTGATAGACACTATCTACTTATCGTACACTACTACATAGTAGATAGTTTAACGGATCCTTAAAGGATGGTTATTCCAACATCCTTTGAGTTACTTGTATTTCAATTGCTATTTCACTTGAGTTGGATTTATTGATATAAGAATGTTAATCCTGACTCGAGTGTTTTGTGTTTTGCTTTACGCTCGGGTCAGACTGAGTGTACTAGTATTCGAGACTCACTTTTGGAGTTGGAGCTTTGCTTGAAGATCCAGCCATCTATTCTGCTTTCAGTATTCGATGATTCCAGTGATGTATTCTGATTTGTATCTGATGTATCGTATTACTCTTCCGTTGTATCTGGTTTAACTCTGATGTAACTTATACATTTATATAGTAGCTTCATGAACTACTATCTCATTTATTTCCGCTGCATTTATTACTCTGTGTCTGTGATCTGTGATTTTTATTTACTGTATATGCTCAGTTTTGCCAATTTAAATTAACAACGCGGTATTTTGAGCAATTCAATTCCGACATGTGTGTTTGCCTATGCACTTGGCGGGTGCAGCATGATAGGGGGTTCTCGCATTTGGGTTTGGTAGCGAGCGGATGACTCTTACTCCTACATGTCCCTACGGGGTTGGTGCAGTCGAGAGGCTGGCCGTAAAGGCAGAACACAGGTACAGCTGTATGCTACGGTGGGCGTTACCCCACTGGCGACGTCCTGTTACAGTTGGTATCAGAGCTTTGGTAGCTCTAGGCAAAACTTAACATATAAGGTAAATGTATTTACAGAATCACTTTCATTCGAGTTAGAATCTCTTCCTTTTGACTCGACTCCTTTGAATTTTGGAACGTTCCCTCGGTTTCGAAATTCATTCGTGTCCCTCACTATTCGTCTTCTTTCAATTCTGGAGCACCCCATAACTCCATTTTGAATGATATCTATAATAGATCGGCGGTCTCGCCAATCTTCGAATGATTTGTAAAGGAGTGAAACTCCTTTACAATAGGCATTGATTTACCGGAGATTTCTGTATCCTCGGTTTATGATGCTATCTATCTCCTGCTATACCTGAATTCTATTTCTTGAGATCGAATGTAGATTTACCTCGGAATTCTGCATCGATCCTATTCTTGAAGTCACGGTCGACCCGGTTAAGGTTGCCCGCGATCTAATAACTTATTCATCTTCCTATTTTGATTATTAATCATCATATCTTTGTTTCGAACTTATCTTCGAATCAAATTTCTCTTTGATTTGGGTCCATCAAATTTGAAACCTTATCCTTATTTTAAAAATTCATTCCTGTATCGTCGAGCAAAGAAATGTATTTGTAAACTAATATATATAAATGTTTTAATATATGCTATGTTGTTTGAGTTGTTGATGTTGATTTGGGTTTTCGATCGATTCGTCTGATCAACGCTATCGATAGGATTTCCAAAACACTTGAACAGAGAAAACTGACACAAAAGTATTTTCAAAATTTGGTAAATAAAATAGTTTTGTATGATTATATTATATATAAGTATAAATTTTCTGAAATTGAATTGTTAACTGAATTGGTTGTTAGAAAGGTAATATTGATTTTCACTATTTGTTTCGTAAATCATTGATTATTCCAACATAAAAATAAATGGAATTATAAAAGTTGGTTTATAGATTTATTTAGAAATTTAAATGAATTTAAAGTAATAATTTGAGAATTTAATTTCTTAAAATTTCAAGCTTTGGTTTTTAAAATTTTAAAATGTATATTATTGAATGTATTTTCAAATAGAAATCGTTTTCAAAGAATTTTAAAATATTGAAATCAGTGCTCTTCTCTTTGTCGCTGGAAAATAATTTCGGTGATGGCGGCCGCATCATCGACATTCATTTTCGAGTTTCGAAGCGGAGATACTATTCTGTAGCTTTGCTACGGTTTTGTTTTGAAAAATATTTTGATTTGAATTTCTTTAGTATAATTTGATTTATATATATATGGGTATCTTATTTTAAAATTTAATTTGATTTGATATAAATATATTATATATATCTCTAAATTGTTTAAAGTTAATCGGAAATCTAATTCTTAAATTTTGCTAAAGGATGATTTTAATTATAAATAAAACCAAAATTTGGAATAAATATTTAAACTTGAATAATTGAATTGGGAAAATTTTATTTGTATATTGTTCAACTGCATTCTAATACAACTTACCTAAATCATTCAGAAGTTGAATATGTAATTGGATTATATAGATAAATTGAATTTATAAATAAAATTTGAGTGTTTATAATAAATGTTATAAACTAAAATTTGATTATAAAGATGTTAATAGAATTATATAGGATAATAAGTAAACTCAGTTAATAATGAAATAAATTTGTTTTGAAAGAATTAATAAATTTGTTTTGAAAGAATTAATAAATTGGAATTTGATCAACATATGAAAATACCTTGAATTTAAAAGAAATAATAGATGTAAATTAATTTAAATCGAAACTTTTATGTTTTAAATTAATTTATATGGGTTAAATGTGATATCCCGGAAATTTGGGGCAATATCAATTTAATAATCTGTTTAAATAATTAAATTGATTGATAATCTTTGATAATAAATGTTTGAATTGATTTAATAATCTAATTAAATAAATATTTAATTAGTGAATTTTATCTTTTAAAAAAAACTAATAAAATGATTTCTATTTATAATGTATATATATATGTGTGTATATATATTGTAAATAGATAGGCTTTGGTTTGAAATTTAATAAATAAATAAAGTCTTGTTTTAAATTTCTAATATACATTTTAATAGTTTTGGATTTTAAAATATATGTATGAACTTTTATTTATAAGTATAATTGATTTTATTTTCTTTAAAGAAATTTATATATATATATATAGATAAGTAATAAGTGTTTAATAAATAAAGAAAAAGGTTTTTACATTTACAATAAATAAAATTAATTAAAAAAGACAAGTGTTACTTTATTAAGTAATCATGGTGACATGTGTTAGTTAGTAAATTAGAGTAAATGCCAAATGTCAAAGTTTTAATTTTTTGTTTTGTTTTATTTGAATAAATCATTTCTACCTATATATGCATCTACCTCTCATCTTTATTTTTTTCTATTCTTTTCAAACTTAAGAGAATTCGGCCTTAAACCATTCTCAAAAACAAAATCTGAAGCTCAAACAATTTCTCAAAACAAACCAGTAATCAATCTTCCTCAAATCCATAATCTCAGAACAATACCCTATAACTCATTTCCAAATCTAAGTTTTCAGCCTGTAAACAAAAATATGTATCTCAGTCCTCCTCTCAAAACCAGAAACTTTTATAACCTGTAATCAATCCTCTGAAAAGTTCTCCTTCAACTCTGTAATGCATTTTTCAAAATTAAAAGCTTGCATCATTTTCAAAAGATCATCAAGCCTGCATTTTTCAAAGTCTGGAATAAAGCCTGTAAATTCTTTTCAAAATCAAAAGCAAGTAAATCTGGAAGCTAAGCAACATCTCAACAAACAAGTTAGCATGCAGTTTAAATCAAAGCAAAGAGGCAATTCAAGTTTTAAAATCAAAGCTTTAAAAGTGTCAAAAGTCTTTCAAATAAATCTGGAAGCCTGTTCATCATTTTCTGGTGAGTAACATTTATTTTAAAAACTTAAGTATATGATATCTGTTGCATGCTATAAATTCTTGAATATATGATGTAATATGCCTACATGATTGTTTAATATGTTTGGTATGAATGTATATTTTGTATATATGGATGTAAATTGGGGTGCATGTCTGATACTTATGTGTATCTCTGTTTCCAGTTTTTAAATTTAAGTTTTGATTTAAAAACTCTGTATCTCTAGATCTAGTAAATATTATGATGCAAGTTATAAACAAAAATTGATTGTTTTATCATATATTAGAGTTTAAATTTTTGTTTAAGTTAGAATAAAATAAGGATTTCTCTGGAAAATAGAATAGAACAGGAAAACTCAAGTTTTGTTAAAATTCGAATTCCTTAAATTATTGATTCAGATATATGATCTGAATCATTGTTTGAAAACATGAATTTTAGAAGTGAAATTATAATTTTTAGCATCGAATTGGAAGAGCAGTTCGAATTTGAACAGATTTGACATTTTGAGTAAATTCTAATAATCTAGTTGATCGGAGGGATCGTGAGCTTCTCTGGGGGTAGTAGAACGATCGTAGAGTTCGGGAAAATTGCCAGGATGGTGATCATGGTGTTGTGGTGGTGACAGTGATAGATTTAAGTCTGTAGACCTAGTTTTTGACTTGGTCGGAAAAATGGTCATCACGTTGTCTCTGGTGGACCGAGTTCCACCAGACTCTGGAGATTGGAAGCAGGAACGTTGACGAAGGTACGGCTAGAAGGTCAGGCGCTCCGGTGGTCAGAAAGTTGGATTCGAGAGTTTTCCAGGTTTGGGCTGTTTCCAGTTTTGTGATCGAGATTGCTCGATTTCGATTGATGAGGTTGTTCGAATTTCTGGTGATCGAGATCATGAGAGATGGTCGTGGACGAGATGTCGGCGTTGGAAGCGATGGTCGGAGGCGATCATCTCGTGTGTGCACGTGAACTAGTATCAGCGTGTCAGTGTTTTGGTTTGGGGATTTAACAGAGGAAGAACTCGAGTATTTCTCGAGTTTGTAGCATAAGCGACTCGAAGCGTGTAGGGGTTTTGCTCGGGGGAATTTATGATGGACTCGGGTAGATTTTAGTGCTTCAGTTTTGAAACCTGACAGGGTTTTTAAAATTTAAATTAAGTAAATTTAAATTAAGTTTAAAATGTAAAGCAGGTTTTTAAAACACAGTTTTAAATCAAATATAAAGTATGGATTCAAGTTAATTTGTATCACTAGTTTGAGATAAATAAGTTTATAACAATTTAAATGTTTTATCAAATTTAAATAGTTAAAAGTATATTTTAAAAAGGTTTTGAATTTAAATAAATTGGTTTAAAAATCTTTTAAATGTTAAATGTTTCTTTAACGTTTGATTTAAAAAGGGTTTTGTAAATTAGATTTAAATTTGGATAAAGTTAAATTTGTAATTTATTTTAAATCTTTAATTTAAAATGAATTAAAAAGAAACTTTTAAAGTAAAATGTTTTAAAGTCTTTGTTAATGATAATTAAAGTAGTTAAAAGGTTAATACTTTAATTTAGAAGTAATTAAGATTTAATGATGTAGGATTCATTAAATTAATAAGGTAATTAAGAGTAATTTAATAATTTAATTAATTAATGGTTTAGTGTTAATTAATTAAAATAAGTAGAATTATAAGTTAATTAATTAAGGTTTAATTAATTTGGAATTAAGGATCATTTATTTAGATAAATATAGATTTTTAATAAATGATTAGTAATTAATTAATCTAGTGATTAAAGATTAATTAAGCAATTAATTTAGTAATTAGAAATTAATTAATTGGTAATTAAGAATTTATTAATTTAAATTAATAATAGTTGATTAAAGATTAATTACTTAAAGAAAGTAATTAATAATTACTAAGGGATCATTAATTAGGGATATTTAAATAATTAATTAATGTAATTAATTTTGATAATCAATTAGATTAATTAACTAATGATAGTCATTTGTGAACGGGTTAAGTATAATTACTTAATGGAAGTAATTTAATGAATTAATTACTTAAGGTAATTAATTAAATAAATTTGATAAGTTTAAATTAATTGATTAATTAATTTAAGTAAATCACTGGGTGATTTGATAAGAATAATTACTTAAATATAATTAGTGAAGTGAAATTACTTAGGAAAGTAATTAAAGTTAATTAGTGGATATAATTAACTAAAGAAGATTTTTATAATAAAAGTAATTTGAGTTTAATTACTTAGAATAATTAATCAAGGGATTAATTAAAAGATAATTAATTAATGAGTAATTAATTTATGGAAGAGTAATTAAGGGTAGTTAATTACTAAATGTGATTAATCAAAGGTGATTAATAAATATGGTTTAATTAAATATTAATTATTAAATATAATTAATTTAAATGAAGTAATTAAGGATCATTAATTAATATAATTAATGATGTAATTAGGGATTGATTAATTAAGATTAATTAATAATAAGTGATTAAAGTAATTAATTAATTATAATTAATTAAGGAGTAATGTAATTAAGTACAGTTAATTAATAAATGAAGTAATTAAAGATTAATTACTGAATGGTTTAAGATAATTAATTTGTGAATTAATTAAGTATTAATTACTTAAAGTAATTAAAGGATTATTAATCAGGAATGATTAATTAAGATGGATACTTAGAGTAATGATTAATTAATTGGTTTAATTAATAATTAAGTAAGCAGGATTTAAAGAATGAAGTAATTAGTTTAATTCACTTTAAATTAATTAGATGATATAAATCATTGCTTAAGGATGGATGAATGAGATTGAATGTATTTCATTGTTTGATATCTCTGATGAGATATGATTGATATATGATATGGATGTTTGGTTGAATTATAATGATAATGTGAATTATCTGTTTGGGATGATAATGTAGATTATCTATTAAATTATCTATCTTTGTGTATATAGATAAGAATTGAATTGTTTTAACCTTAAAACAACTTGGCCCTTAAAAGATACGTTTTGGATTTCGATGAGACCGGGATCGAGTTTCCGTATACCGGGATTCCAGGTCTGGAGACCCGAATACCACATCGATCCAAATTTACGATAGGTCGTGAATCTCAAGTGAAGATGAAGATTCAGAGTGCAAGGGTTATTGTCGTTAACTTTGAGGGTGATTCCAAAACGAGTGTAACGAGATAATGCCTTCCGTTTCGTTCGAACCCGGAACGAACTTGTATGGATTGAATGCTTTCAGCACATCGTCAGGCAGACGATGAGCATTCTAAGTGATATGTTCTGATTAAAGGTAATCGTAACCTCAAGCCTCATCAACCGGGAATGGCTAAAACAGGGGAGGTGCAGCAAGGCTTCATGGGTAGCACCCACTGAGAGCAAGATAGATCCCTGTCTAGAGGTCCCTTTTCTTTTTATTCGGCTTAGTGTGTGGTTGGTCGCGCCAACTACGGGGTTATCTTGTTCGGAATTATCCAGTAAGGGATGGTTCCGGCTTTGTGTTGCAGGGGAGCGGGCGTACTCCTCGGTACGGTGATCTAGGCCACGTACTGTGACGGGCGGTACCCCAGTAGCCCTGCCATTGTATGGAATCCAAACTCCAATAAGTGCCGTACGTATTAGTTGTGCCCAACTATGTTGGAATGTGAGATGTAAGCATTTCAGCTATTTCTATATTTTACTTGAAAACCCTAGACCCTATTATAATAAAATCAGATTTCCTATCAAATGTAAGGTAAAAACTTACCCATGTTTATTTGTGGGGAGTCTTACATGATACCTTTTCTTTCTAAAGGTTTTGAAGTTAAGCAAGTTTAACCTGTTACTCACACCAGACCCATGTCTGACCCAAGTGTTTATTTCTGTTTTATAAACTCTTGGGTACTCAAATTTTTACGAGTAGCCAAGGGATTCAGGTTTAGCTTTGACGAATATTATGGAGGAGCAATGGAGCAGGAGGCTTCGGCGTTCATAGATATAGTATTCCGCTGTGTTGATATCTGTGATAGTGTCTTGTTTTGTATTTGAGTTGTAATGTCTAGACAGATGGTTATAACTGTCTAGTAAGTGATGTATATGCTGTGTAACTCTGTAAATTGTTGTATACTATGTAATAGTTTATGTTATTAATATAATTTATTCGTTCCGCTGTGAGATCGTTGTTGTTGTTTCTTTCTTTCTTCTCTTCTTTTCTATTTTCTACCCCTTTCTTTCTTCATAATGATGCGACTTTCTGGGCATAGGAAGTCGGGTTGTTTCATTTGGTATCAGAGCAGTAGGTTGAGTGAATACCTAGGCTCTGAAGTGGTGTCTATCTTGAGAGCGCGTAATTGTTAGTTATATAAAAATGGTTTTATATTGTGTTAATTGATCGGTTGAGTGGTATATGGATTCTGGTCAATACGAGTAGCTAACGTTATTGATAGGGATCTCTAAACACTTGAACTAGGCCAACGGACACAATATTGTTTTAAAGAGGTAGATGAAATAATTTTACCCAGAAATAATTTCTATATAAAAAAAATATATCATTTTAAATATATATATTTATGTATTTCTACCTATTTATTGGGTTACCTGCTCGGGTTTTCCAATATAAGTTATAAAGGTAGATAAGGTGGTAGTGTGTGTAACACAATTACCAATAGTTAGAATTTGAGTGTTGAGGTTGGAAGTATATCTGACGAGACTGTAGACCTAATACCGTCTCGAGTGAACTTTGCAGTTGTGTAAGGATTTCACAAATCTCCGAAGGGAACTGTTAAGGTTCGGAGTTTATTTTTGAAGTTTGGATGAGTTGAATTTGGATCTGTCAGATGTGCTGAAGCAGGTGATGGTAGCTTGGCAACCTCAAGGGGTAGTAGCTGAGTGAGGAGATGCAGTGACTATGGATGTTCCCGAAGATGTTTTCTTTGGAATGAGTATAAGGAAGTGTGTCTGCTTCGGTGTTGTGGCTGAGTTCAGCATGGTGTTTCTGCTTTGTTTGGGTTCGAGTTTCTCGAAGAGCTTTGGTTAGGAAGTCTTTGGCATTGTGGCAGCGTTGCAGCTCGGAGTATTCTTGGATTGGCAGAAAGTTTTTGGCTAAGCATTTTTCTGAAGGTGTAGTTCAGAAGCAGCAGAGTGGATCCATTTCTTCGATAGATTGGATAGTTAAGTATAAGCTGTTCTGATTGGTAAAGGGAGAACAGTTTCTTTGGAATTAGGCTGGGTTGATTGCAAAAGCGACTTGCGATAGATTGAGTATTCTCTTATCTGAGATTTTCTGGGATGTGTTGTCCAGTCTTTGCTTGTGTTCTTCATCAGCATTTTCATTCTACTCCAGATCAGAATGGCGCAGCGGAAGCAGTTTGGCGAGTGCTCCTGTTTGTCTTTTCCAGATAGGAGAAGTTAGTTCAATCTACTGATGTTTGTGAAGTAGAGTTGTGTTTTGGATTATGAGTTGATCTTGAAGGGAATCATTTTGTTGAGTTATTTTTGGTCTTGTTTGTTTCGAAGAGCATCAGCGAAGGTTGAGCTGATCAGGAAGGATTTGTAGGAAGCCGAGATCGTCTGAAGATTTTGTGGATAAGAAACGAAGGAATTTGAAATTCGAAGTTGGAGACTTCGTTGTTGTGAAGTTTTTCTCTGGTTAAAGGGAGCTATAAGATTGGGTAAGTATGGGAAGTTAGCTCCGAGTTATTTTGGATCTTTTCTGTGATCTAATTTGGATAAGTACTTTGATCTACAAGGTTGAATTGTCAGTTTGGATAACTAGAATTCAATGTATTTTACGTATCTCTGAGGGAGTACGTGTTTGGTCTATCTCTGGTTTTGGAACCAGCAGTTCTGGAAGATTTGGTTGTTGAGTCAGACTCGTCTGTAGTCTGATATCTTGTTTAGTTCTATAGATCTAGATGAGTAAGAACTCTATAGCTTAGTATTGTTGATTGTTTGGATTTTGTAGAGCGAGTATCCCGGTATATTTATACTTGGGGAAACTTGAGGAGATTGTATTCAGAATTTTGTTTGGATAATTAGAATTGTTTGATTGGATGAATTGTTTGCTATGGTTGTTAGCATATAGATGATAATATATGATTATGATTTAAATAGATTATTAAATTACCTTTGTTTTAAATTTCGGGGACGAAATTATTTTAAGGGGGAAGGAATGTGATATCCCGGAAATTTGGGGCAATATCAATTTAATAATCTGTTTAAATAATTAAATTGATTGATAATCTTTGATAATAAATGTTTGAATTGATTTAATAATCTAATTAAATAAATATTTAATCAGTGAATTTTATCTTTTAAAAAAAAACTAATAAAATGATTTCTATTTATAATGTATATATATATATATATATGTGTATATATATTGTAAATAGATAGGCTTTGGTTTGAAATTTAATAAATAAATAAAGTCTTGTTTTAAATTTCTAATATACATTTTAATAGTTTTGGATTTTAAAATATATGTATGAACTTTTATTTATAAGTATAATTGATTTTATTTTCTTTAAAGAAATTTATATATATATATATATAGATAAGTAATAAGTGTTTAATAAATAAAGAAAAAGATTTTTACATTTACAATAAATAAAATTAATTAAAAAAGACAAGTGTTACTTTATTAAGTAATCATGGTGACATGTGTTAGTTAGTAAATTAGAGTAAATGCCAAATGTCAAAGTTTTAAAATTTTGTTTTTCTTTTATTTGAATAAATCATTTCTACCTATATATGCATCTACCTCTCATCTTTATTTTTTTCTATTCTTTTCAAACTTAAGAGAATTCGGCCTTAAACCATTCTCAAAAACAAAATCTGAAGCTCAAACAATTTCTCAAAACAAACCAGTAATCAATCTTCCTCAAATCCATAATCTCAGAACAATACCCTGTAACTCATTTCCAAATCTAAGTTTTCAGCCTGTAAACAAAAATATGTATCTCAGTCCTCCTCTCAAAACCAGAAACTTTTATAACCTGTAATCAATCCTTTGAAAAGTTCTCCTTCAACTCTGTAATGCATTTTTCAAAATTAAAAGCTTGCATCATTTTCAAAAGATCATCAAGCCTGCATTTTTCAAAGTCTGGAATAAAGCCTGTAAATTCTTTTCAAAATCAAAAGCAAGTAAATCTGGAAGCTAAGCAACATCTCAACAAACAAGTTAGCATGCAGTTTAAATCAAAGCAAAGAGGCAATTCAAGTTTTAAAATCAAAGCTTTAAAAGTGTCAAAAGTCTTTCAAATAAATCTGGAAGCCTGTTCATCATTTTCTGGTGAGTAACATTTATTTTAAAAACTTAAGTATATGATATCTGTTGCATGCTATAAATTCTTGAATATATGATGTAATATGCCTGCATGATTGTTTAATATGTTTGGTATGAATGTATATTTTGTATATATGGATGTAAATTGGGGTGCATGTCTGATACTTATGTGTATCTCTGTTTCCAGTTTTTAAATTTAAGTTTTGATTTAAAAACTCTGTATCTCTAGATCTAGTAAATATTATGATGCAAGTTATAAACAAAAATTGATTGTTTTATCATATATTAGAGTTTAAATTTTTGTTTAAGTTAGAATAAAATAAGGATTTCTCTGGAAAATAGAATAGAACAGGAAAACTCAAGTTTTGTTAAAATTCGAATTCCTTAAATTATTGATTCAGATATATGATCTGAATCATTGTTTGAAAACATGAATTTTAGAAGTGAAATTATAATTTTTAGCATCGAATTGGAAGAGCAGTTCGAATTTGAACAGATTTGACATTTTGAGTAAATTCTAATAATCTAGTTGATCGGAGGGATCGTGAGCTTCTCTGGGGGTAGTAGAACGATCGTAGAGTTCGGGAAAATTGCCAGGATGGTGATCATGGTGTTGTGGTGGTGACAGTGATAGATTTAAGTCTGTAGACCTAGTTTTTGACTTGGTCGGAAAAATGGTCATCACGTTGTCTCTGGTGGACCGAGTTCCACCAGACTCTGGAGATTGGAAGCAGGAACGTTGAAGAAGGTACGGCTAGAAGGTCAGGCGCTCCGGTGGTCAGAAAGTTGGATTCGAGAGTTTTCCAGGTTTGGGCTGTTTCCAGTTTTGTGATCGAGATTGCTCGATTTCGATTGATGAGGTTGTTCGAATTTCTGGTGATCGAGATCGTGAGAGATGGTCGTGGACGAGATGTCGGCGTTGGAAGCGATGGTCGGAGGCGATCATCTCGTGTGTGCACGTGAACTAGTATCAGCGTGTCAATGTTTTGGTTTGGGGATTTAACAGAGGAAGAACTCGAGTATTTCTCGAGTTTGTAGCATAAGCGACTCGAAGCGTGTAGGGGTTTTGCTCGGGGGAATTTGTGATGGACTCGGGTAGATTTTAGTGCTTTAGTTTTGAAACCTGACAGGGTTTTTAAAATTTAAATTAAGTTTAAAATGTAAAGCAGGTTTTTAAAACACAGTTTTAAATCAAATATAAAGTATGGATTCAAGTTAATTTGTATCACTAGTTTGAGATAAATAAGTTTATAACAATTTAAATGTTTTATCAAATTTAAATAGTTAAAAGTATATTTTAAAAAGGTTTTGAATTTAAATAAATTGGTTTAAAAATCTTTTAAATGTTAAATGTTTCTTTAATGTTTGATTTAAAAAGGGTTTTGTAAATTAGATTTAAATTTGGATAAAGTTAAATTTGTAATTTATTTTAAATCTTTAATTTAAAATGAATTAAAAAGAAACTTTTAAAGTAAAATGTTTTAAAGTCTTTGTTAATGATAATTAAAGTAGTTAAAAGGTTAATACTTTAATTTAGAAGTAATTAAGATTTAATGATGTAGGATTCATTAAATTAATAAGGTAATTAAGAGTAATTTAATAATTTAATTAATTAATGGTTTAGTGTTAATTAATTAAAATAAGTAGAATTATAAGTTAATTAATTAAGGTTTAATTAATTTGGAATTAAGGATCATTTATTTAGATAAATATAGATTTTTAATAAATGATTAGTAATTAATTAATCTAGTGATTAAAGATTAATTAAGCAATTAATTTAGTAATTAGAAATTAATTAATTGGTAATTAAGAATTTATTAATTTAAATTAATAATAGTTGATTAAAGATTAATTACTTAAAGAAAGTAATTAATAATTACTAAGGGATCATTAATTAGGGATATTTAAATAATTAATTAATGTAATTAATTTTGATAATCAATTAGATTAATTAACTAATGATAGTCATTTGTGAACGGGTTAAGTATAATTACTTAATGGAAGTAATTTAATGAATTAATTACTTAAGGTAATTAATTAAATAAATTTGATAAGTTTAAATTAATTGATTAATTAATTTAAGTAAATCACTGGGTGATTTGATAAGAATAATTACTTAAATATAATTAGTGAAGTGAAATTACTTAGGAAAGTAATTAAAGTTAATTAGTGGATATAATTAACTAAAGAAGATTTTTATAATAAAAGTAATTTGAGTTTAATTACTTAGAATAATTAATCAAGGGATTAATTAAAAGATAATTAATTAATGAGTAATTAATTTATGGAAGAGTAATTAAGGGTAGTTAATTACTAAATGTGATTAATCAAAGGTGATTAATAAATATGGTTTAATTAAATATTAATTATTAAATATAATTAATTTAAATGAAGTAATTAAGGATCATTAATTAATATAATTAATGATGTAATTAGGGATTGATTAATTAAGATTAATTAATAATAAGTGATTAAAGTAATTAATTAATTATAATTAATTAAGGTGTAATGTAATTAAGTATAGTTAATTAATAAATGAAGTAATTAAAGATTAATTACTGAATGGTTTAAGATAATTAATTTGTGAATTAATTAAGTATTAATTACTTAAAGTAATTAAAGGATTATTAATCAGGAATGATTAATTAAGATGGATACTTAGAGTAATGATTAATTAATTGGTTTAATTAATAATTAAGTAAGCAGGATTTATAGAATGAAGTAATTAGTTTAATTCACTTTAAATTAATTAGATGATATAAATCATTGCTTAAGGATGGATGAATGAGATTGAATGTATTTCATTATTTGATATCTCTGATGAGATATGATTGATATATGATATGGATGTTTGGTTGAATTATAATGATATTGTGAATTATCTGTTTGGGATGATAATGTAGATTATCTATTGAATTATCTATCTTTGTGTATATAGATAAGAATTGAATTGTTTTAACCTTAAAACAACTTGGCCCTTAAAAGATACGTTTTGGATTTCGATGAGACCGGGATCGGGTTTCCGTATACCGGGATTCCAGGTCTGGAGACCCGAATACCACATCGATCCAAATTTACGATAGGTCGTGAATCTCAAGTGAAGATGAAGATTCAGAGTGCAAGGGTTATTGTCGTTAACTCTGAGGGTGATTCCAAAACGAGTGTAACGAGATAATGCCTTCGGTTTCGTTCGAACCCGGAACGAACTTGTATGGATTGAATGCTTTCAGCACATCGTCAGGCGGACGATGAGCATTCTAAGTGATATGTTCTGATTAAAGGTAATCGTAACCTCAAGCCTCATCAACCGGGAATGGCTAAAACAGGGGAGGTGCAGCAAGGCTTCATGGGTAGCACCCACTGAGAGCAAGATAGATCCCTGTCTAGAGGTCCCTTTTCTTTTTATTCGGCTTAGTGTGTGGTTGGTCGCGCCAACTACGGGGTTATCTTGTTCGGAATTATCCAGTAAGGGATGGTTCCGGCTTTGTGTTGCAGGGGAGCGGGCGTACTCCTCGGTACGGTGATCTAGGCCACGTACTGTGACGGGCGGTACCCCAGTAGCCCTGCCATTGTATGGAATCCAAACTCCAATAAGTGCCGTACGTATTAGTTGTGCCCAACTATGTTGGAATGTGAGATGTAAGCATTTCAGCTATTTCTATATTTTACTTGAAAACCCTAGACCCTATTATAATAAAATCAGATTTCCTATCAAATGTTTTGGTTAGCGTAAGGTAAAAACTTACCCATGTTTATTTGTGGGGAGTCTTACGTGATACCTTTTCTTTCTAAAGGTTTTGAAGTTAAGCAAGTTTAACCTGTTACTCACACTAGACCCATGTCTGACCCAAGTGTTTATTTCTGTTTTATAAACTCTTGGGTACTCAAATTTTTACGAGTAGCCAAGGGATTCAGGTTTAGCTTTGACGAATATTCTGGAGGAGCAATGGAGCAGGAGGCTTCGGCGTTCGTAGATATAGTATTCCGCTGTGTTGATATCTGTGATAGTGTCTTGTTTTGTATTTGAGTTGTAATGTCTAGACAGATGGTTATAACTGTCTAGTAAGTGATGTATATGCTGTGTAACTCTGTAAATTATTGTATACTATGTAATAGTTTATGTTATTAATGTAATTTATTCGTTCCGCTGTGAGATCGTTGTTGTTGTTTCTTTCTTTCTTCTCTTCTTTTCTATTTTCTACCCCTTTCTTTCTTCATAATGATGCGACTTTCTGGGCATAGGAAGTCGGGTTGTTTCATTAAATATATGTGAGTAGATATATTAAGTAGAATAAATTTAACAGTAATTTGGAATAAAGAAGAATTTAAAATTGTTGAAGAAAATATGATTATAATAAAAGACTATTCAAATTTATGGTTATAGAAATTGTAAATTGAAGAAAATGGGATGATAAGATAATGAATTTAGAAATAGTTGAGATTGATTTTAGTGAAATCAAATGGATTAAATCAATTATTGAATATCAATTAATTTAAATTTGAATTTATATGGTTTAAATTAATTGTTATTTTGGATTTCAAATCTGTTTTTCTTTCTAGTTGTTTCTATTCTCCTACCTCGTTCCTTTTCGGGGACGAAAAGTTTTGAGTGGGGGAGAGTGTAACGACCCGTAAATTTCAACTGTTTTAATAACGTAATTAGTTGAAATTCTGTGAAATTTTAAACGATAAAATTTTGAAATATAAATTTGATATTTGGAATGCGTCCAGTTAAACATAGCAACTGGTAAATTTTCGTCCGAAAATACGAAAGTTTATTTCGCGCGTAAATTTACTTCAATTTAATCAGTTAAAAAGCGATGAAAATAAAATGTTTCCGAAACCTAAATATTTTTACATAGAAATTATAAAACATCTTCTGAGCAAGATGTCATTTTGTTGTTTTTCCAAATTCGGACATCTTTGGCTCCGTCGATCTTATTTTTCTACGTTTTTCTTGCATTTTCCGCTAGTAGAAAATTCGAATTTTTATAATTCAATTATACTACTGATATCTATATACCATTTTGATCGTCTCGTTGTGCTGATCTTCGTAGTATATTCAATTGTCAAATTCCGATGTCCGGTGCACGGCGGAATCTATGAACGATTTAAGTCGTACCGGTATCTGTTTGTGTCTTTTGGTTTCGGTGTACCTTTCCAATGCCCACGTGAAAATCAAACGCCATTAGCTATTAATGATTTCAGCCAGCTGTTAAATTAATGACCTTTGCTATTTCCAACTGTTCAAATTTCTAAAAGTTACACCCATCTACGTTCATTTCACTTTTATTTCTTCTCCACTAAAAGAAAACACATTCTCTGTTCCTTATTCATCCTCCCCTCTCTACACTAATGACCAAACTCACGGGCGACCACCCATCCATTTTCTATTTTCGTTCTTCTTTCTGCCACTTTCTAATGAAAAAAAAAGATTTGGACAAAATATTATATAAGTTGGAGATATATTTGTTCAACCCTGCTTTCTTCTTTCTTGTGCTTGAATCTAGCTCGCCTTCTCATTCACTCTGCCACCTTTCCATCAACGCCAACGAAGGCCAATAGCTGCCGGCCTCTCCACGTCTCCATGCCTCACACACACGACCGTGCCCACTGCCACCTACATCCTCGACCTTGCCGCGTCCTTTTCTTCTCACCACCATACAACTCCTTCCTTAACCCCTGTCAGCCTCACCAAAAACCCAACTACTTAGCCCACGTCCCTCTCCTGTTCGCCATCTGTAGCCCTGACCGCCTACCAACGGTGCAGCTGCTCTAAACCAATACGCACCACAACCGATCTCCTCCAAGCTACTCCACAGTTTGTCCACCCAACTGTCTCTTGTTCGAGCTAACCATCCATGCCACCTTTTATTATGAAGGTATACATATTTTATACGTTTTTTTTGAAAGGAGTACATAATCTTAAGCTGTTCATATTCTATATACATAAAAAAAATTCTATGTTATAAACTATATTATTTGTTGGGCTTTCAAAAATATATGAAAAAATTTATTTACGTGTTTTAAAAGACATTGATCTTTAAATATAATAACAAAGTTAGTTTGTATATATAGCGAATTCACATTTGTTGTTGTTTGCATACGAAAGTTCTTATATACATAGTTAATGTGAGTTATGAGAATCTACAGGTTGTATATTCTGGTTTATGTGAGTCTTCATATGTCCTATCTGGGTTTGGTTAAATACTATAATAAGTAAGATAATATATATGCAGGTATATATTTGTTTGTTATCTATTAGCTTATAGTTGTATATGTTGTTTGTATACATAGAAGATTTATGTAAAGTTTTTGTCTGCATACTATTTTGGGTTCGCATATTTAATGGGGAATGAATATATAAAGTATATGTTGTTAGTTATATATGCTAGATATTATTATATTTGCTGTCACTTTTGAATTTATAAAACGTGTACTTTATGCATGTCAGGTTTCTCAACTTATCACCAAGGGTATATTATATATTATATGTTATTGTTTGTATATTTATTAAAGCAGAGAAAGTTATATTGATTTTCATTTTAAACATTGATTTTAAATAAAAAGAAAGGGTGCAAGTTGTAATTAATGCTGTCTAGAGATTTGCATCTTGCTGGCGTGTGTTGTATATACATGAATTAGAAACTTTTAAGAGTAGCAACATTGAATGTGATATGTTGGATCTTTATTTTGCTTTGCAAATACCGTAAAAAAGTTGTTTTGGAAATATAAGATACTTTGATTTTAGGTTATTGGTGTTTAACTTTAATATTGACTTTTGATGTAGGTTTTGGTTAAAACAATGATTTGAAATGTATATACTTAGTTAACATATGTTTATATTATTTTATAAAATAAGTATGATACATGTATAGTTAATTTAAAATACGTTTGAATTTAGAATATCATTTTATTTATATATAGTTGTATATTAAGCTCACGCATCCTATTTATCTTCCTTGATCCAATCCTGATTTGAATTCGTTTATTCCTATTATCAGCTCCGAACGTCGAATCATGTCCGTCTAGCTAGTTTGGAATTCATGCCTAGATTTCGTAACTCGATTTCGTCGCCTATCCTCTAGCCTCGAAAGGTGAGCACTCACTCACGATTAACGTTCTTTTATTTATTAAATTTGATTTCAATTGAAACGAAAATTGAAATATGCTGCTGTTAGTTAATTACACTGTTATATATGCTATTACGCGTATTAGTTCACCTGTGACATCTGACACCATTATCTGTTATTTATGAAATGATAATTCAGTTTGGTTGATAATTGATTTATTGTTTATGTTTATATTGGACGTTAAATGGTTAATGTTAAAGTGATAAATAATATGCAATTGAATTGATATATGATAGTTAACCATTTAAATTGAATCTATATGTTGAATTTGATTAGTTAAATTTTGTATAATATGACCCCTTTAAATGTTAAACTAGTTGACACGTAGAAATTTGGTTAAGTACCCTTTGAACCATTTAATGTGTTGAAAATTTATGTAGTATGGAATTGGAAATTGATATCGAATGAAAACCGTATTAATATTAGTGTAGTAATCTTTAATCTACATGAAATGATAGTGTAGATTCTAGAAATAATTATATTAATTCATACAAATAACAATGCGAATTAATACGGTTATTTTGAGATTATTTAAATTGATTATTGGATTGTTATTGTTTGTTGTTATTGCTTGTTTATTTACTTTGACACCATCCCAGTTATCACACTGCAAGTTCCTTTTATTATGCTTTGATTTTAAATTGAATTGGAATCGGGTTGAAATGATAAATACCCAAATGAACTTGACCTAGGATAGAGAATTAAATAAAACCCGATTGGTCAATAATTTGATTTAAAAATAAAATGAAGATTTTATTTGAATAAATAATATGTTTTGAAACGAAGTTGAAATTTGAATTTTTAATGAAAGGAAAATGTTAATGTTTAATAATCTGAAACAAAATATTAATAAATGTAATTGATGAAAGAACGTTGTTAAATTTGAGAAATGATTGAATTAAGTTTGAAATGATTTAATAAGTAAGTTTGAAGTTATTAAACTCTGAAATTATTTAAATAATTAAGTTTTGAATTATTTAATAATTAAATAAGATTGAATTATTTAATGATTAAATTGAATTGAATTCTTTAATAAGTAAAATTGAACTTTTGAATAAGTGAATTTTTCTTCGTAAATAATTGAAATTGAGTTTCTTTATTAATTAAGTTCTTGGAAAATTATTTAAGTAAGTAAATAAGTGAAATTGAATTTCTTTAATAAGAAATAAAATGTGATTTATTGAAATTACTGTAAGACTTGAAATTTAAAGAATTTGGTTTAATGAATATAATAGTTGAATTTAAATAATGGATTTAATGAATTGGAAATTTAATAGAAATTGTTTTGAATGGCAAATTTACTTAATGAATATTGAATGAAATCGATAAATGAACTCAAATTGGTTTGAATGTAGATTTAATCATTTAAATGATTTCGGAATGAAATTTATATACGAATTTGAATCAATATTTGAATTGTTTTAAATAGAAATTGAATTATAAGCTTTTGAAATGGTAATTTGGAAGTTTTGAAATGTAAGTTATGGAAATTGGTTTAAAAAGACAAATGAAATGTTGATTTTCAAATTCTAATTGAAATTGAAATTGATTTGGTTTTGAAATATATTAGACGACCAATCGGTGTAATAATTACGAAGTTATTAAAGAGACCGGAATCGATTAGGGACATACTCACTGTCTAAACCGAAAACCACTTTAATAACTATACGCGGAGTGTGATCCAGAATGAAGTGGTTGGATTGATGTACGTGATGACTGAAGAAAGAGAACGATAATGGATAGCCTTGACACTTGTGTCAAATTGGTAATGACTAAAACAGGAGCCGTGCCGGGCCAATGGAGGTCAGCTACCTCAAGCGAACACACTTCTTCGAAAACTACTCATTACTTGTTGTCGATTGGTGCACCCTTGATTTTGGGAGTGTTGTTTCGCGGTGTTGCGATCGCTGCGGCGATGCGTTCTCACTAGTCCGGATCAGACAAACGGTAGTTTCACTACCTTGGGTATTGCCTCATGTGCCTTGTCATACTTGTGTTCCTTTATACGCGACCACTACGATTTTGGTTTGTACCTTTAGTATATGGATTGCCCTCTGGTGACTTCCGGTTTTGGGGAAACTATGGTCTTGTATATGCTCTTGGGAATAAAAATGTGTTAAGGGGAATAATGGTAACGCCTTAACACTATTTTGATATCGTATATTACTGATAGACATTATCTACTTATCGTACACTACTACATAGTAGATAGTTTAACGGATCCTTAAAGGATGGTTATTCCAACATCCTTTGAGTTACTTGTATTTCAATTGCTATTTCACTTGAGTTGGATTTATTGATATAAGAATGTTAATCATGACTCGAGTGTTTTGTGTTTTGCTTTACGCTCGGGTCAGACTGAGTGTACCAGTATTCGAGACTCACTTTTGGAGTTGGAGCTTTGCTTTAAGATCCAGCCATCTATTCTGCTTTCAGTATTCGATGATTCCAGTGATGTATTCTGATTTGTATCTGATGTATCGTATTACTCTTCCGTTGTATCTGGTTTAACTCTGATGTAACTTATACATTTATATAGTAGCTTCATGAACTACTATCTCTTTTATTTCCGCTGCATTTATTATTCTGTGTCTGTGATCTGTGATTTTTATTTACTGTATATGCTCAGTTTTGCCAATTTAAATTAACAACGCGGTATTTTAAGCAATTCAATTCCGGCATGAGTGTCTACCTATACACTTATAATGGATGCGAATGGTGCAAAATATCGGGTCGTTACACTGGGACTGTATTATTATCTGGTCATGCCCTTCGGTTTGAAGAACGTAGGAGAAACATACCAAAGACTGGTCAATTCTATATTCGGGGATCAAAAAGGACATTCGTTTGAAGTGTACGACGATGATATGTTGGTGAAGTTGCGACAATCCACTAATCATGTGGTGGATTAGGCAGATATGTTTAGTGTACTCCAAAAATATGGAATAAATCGTAACCCTTCGAAATGCTCGTTGGGAGTTGCACCGGGAAAGTTCTTGGGTTCTATAGTGAACTCGAGAGGAATAGATGCTAATCCGGAGAAGATCGCGGCATTAAGGAACATTGAAGCCCAAAATCAATAAAAGAAGTCCAGAGCCTGAATGGAAAGGTGGCCGCTATGAGCCACTTTATTTCAAGAGCCATTGACAAATGCATACCTTTCGTCAAGATTCTCAACAAAGGAAGATGGAACTTCGCTTGGAATCAGGAGTGAAAAAATGCTTGGCATCCTTTGGTAGATTACTTGGAGAGACCTCTTATCTTGTCAAAGCCGCTAGAAGACGAGGACATGTTTGTTTACCTGGTAGTGTCGGTGCATGCTTTGACCGTCACACTTGCGGGTGAGTAGTCCCAAATCCAGAGATCGGTATACTACATTAGCAAATGATTGACAGGTTGAGAGGAACTACCTAAAGCTGGAAAGGCTGGTGTATTACTTTTGGCTAGCTTCAAGGAAGCTCTGCCCATACTTCAAAGCTTATCCAATCAAAGTATTGATTGACCAGCCTTTGAGACAAGTCTTGCAGCAACCTAAGACCTCTTGAGGGCTGCTGAAATGGAACATTGAGATGAGCCAATATGATATCACGTATCATCCTCGAAGAGCAATCTAAGGCCAAGCATTGGAAGATTTTATAGCAGAATACACTACTTGAGATGATACTTTGGAGAGCAGTGGAGAACGGGATGCTGGGTGGAAGATGTATACTGATGGAGCATCCAACGAGTGTTGTTCTAGGGCAATGTGTTGTTAGTGACCCCAAAGGAATGTTTGATTTGTTATGCCTTGAAATTTGATATTCCCACAATGAACAACGAGGCAGATTATGAAGCTTTAATCGCAGGACTTAAAATCGCGAAATTGTTGGGAGTTAAAACTTTACGCATCTTTTGTGTCTCCCAAATGGTGGTGTGCCAGGTGAGGAAAGAGTTTCAAGAGAAGGGGCTAAGACTGGCTCCTTATCTGAACAAAGCCCTTGAGTTGCTTAACAATATCGAGTATTATAGGATAACACATATTCCCAAAGAGCAGAATCTAAAGGCTGATTCACTAGCTAAGTTGGCTACTTAGGAGATGCATAACTCATGGGCCTAGTCCATATAGAAGTGCTATCAACTTTGAGTATTGATTAGATGGATGTCGACTTGACCTTGGAGACTGAATATGAGGAGTCATAAATGACTCCAATTACAGATTATTTGCATAGGGGAATCCTTTTCGACAGAAAGAACGAGCAACGACAACTCCTTCGTAAAGCCTCGAGATTTGTCATATAGGAAGGAGTGTTATAGAGGAAAGTATTTTATGTCCCCTTACTTCGATGTGTTACTAAGGATGAAGCCAAGAGGGTCCTGATGGAAGTGCATGAAGGGGCCTGTGGTAACCACACTGAGGGATAGACCTTGATGAAGAAGATTCTACGCTACGGATGCTTCTCGCCGACCGTCAACCAAGACGCGGCTGATTACACCAGATGGTGTGACAAATGCCAGAGGTTCACCAAAATTCCTAGAGACCCGCCGATAGAGATTACGCAGGTTATCAATCCCTAGCCATTTGCAGTGTAGGGAATCGATATCATTGGTGTGCTACCATTGTCCAAAGGTGGCGCAAAGCACGTCATCGTTTCCATCGATTATTTCATGAAGTGGGCCAAAGGGGAATTGCTAACCATGATCACTACTAAGAAGTGAATCAACTTTGTAGTCAAAAACATCATCTATCTTTTTAGGGTCATGCAAACTATTATTTTCGATAACAGAACGCAATTCGATAGCACTGAGTTCAAAGGCTTCTGTCGTTGACATCGCATTGATAAAAGATCTACAGTGGCAACGCATGAACAAGCAAATGGAGAAGTAGAAATTGTGAACAAAATAATTAATTCCATTCCCAAGAAGCGATTGTAGAAGGCCAAGGGTAAGTGGGTCGATGAACCACCATTAGCACTTTGGGCTTACAGAACGACCCACAAGTCCAAAACCGACCATACTCCATTTGCCATGGCCTACAGATCAGAGGCTACGATTCTGATTGAACTTGAGGTACCTTCTCATTGAGTAACTCATTAAAACCCCAAAACGAATAAGGAATTCCTTCTCGAGTCTCTCGATATGATCGATGAGAGGAGTGATGAGGTTGACTTGAGAGCAGTTGCGCACCGAAGACGAGTCGCCTGATATTACAACACCAAGGTCAGGAGCTGGACTTTTGAAATTGGCGATCTCATCCTCAAACAGATCTTCCCAGGCCCCATGAATATGGACCTGAGTTTGGAAGGTCTATATGCGATCAAACATAAGCTTGGGATGGAAGTTTCAAGCTGGCAACCATTGATGGGATTTTGCTCCCGTGGGCGTGAATTGGCAAGCATTTACGATGCTATTTCACTAGAAATCTGATTTTATAAATATTTGATCACTGTTGGTGTAATAAGGCAGAATCTGTCATTTCCTATAAATATGAAATGAAATGACTTTCTGAATCTATGATTATGTCCCCATCTAACCATAAAATGTGAATTATGGTTCACATGAATGAATATGCATATACTTGACGTAGGTGTGGAGGTACCCAGAGATAGGTGCCAACTGAACTTCTATGGCCCATGATCGGCCCTTGATGTAAGGCTATCCTTGGCATCCAGAAATTGATGCCCATTAACTCCTTCAACCCTTGACTTGGGGGTAGGAGTATAAGCATTAGAGGATGGAACGAGATAGTTCGACCCAACGGCTCATGTCTAGAGTTTGGTAGAGTAACAACACCTTGCCTTGAGGATTTCAAGGTGAAAGACCAATGCTCGGAGTCAGGCGAGGTCTCATACAAGAACACTAATACCTTGCCCAAAGGAAGGCAAGGCGAAAGATCATCGCCAGGAGTTAGGCAGAATCTCATACAGATCTCGACCAATGCCTAGAGTCTGGCATGGTCGAAGGCAAACATCCTAAAGAGGTATAACTAAACCATTATCCTGGGTGGTCAACCCCGATTAATGCCCGGAGTCTGGCATGGTCGGAAACAAATATCCTAACGAGGTATATCTAAATCATTGTCCCAAGTGATTAACTCCGATCGATGCCAGAGTTAGGCGTGATTGGAGGCAAAGGTTCCAAAAAGGGATGTTTAGACCATCGTTTTAGGTGACCAAAATTCGATCGGATCCTAGAGTAAGGACACCCAAAGATGGGAACCCAAGCCAGTAAGCCCTTGATGATAGATATACCATAACACAAATTGCTATTACAATTCAGACATAACTTGATTGAAGACAAACATAATGGGCTAATAATTTGGTTAAGCAACAATAGTGAAATGGTTTGCATATACATGAACAAAAATAATAAGCACAAGCACCTTAACTACTATGATTTGCATTGCATTAACTAAAAATACATACAAAGATTCTTTTGCATTAATATCAACTTAATACAAATATTGAAATTATTGGTAGTTAAAATGAAACCACAAAGATACATAGTAATCCCGGCAGTTATTACTAACATTATTGATCTTCTATTTTTAATCCTCATTCTCTTCTTCTTTTCTTGCATTTCATCCGTCATCCTCTCTCCCCATTTTTCTCTATATACTCTCTGTATATTCAAAGCTTCATTTTTATTTGTTATTGGCCTGGACTTCTGTCATGTACTTTTTTATGTCGATAAAAGCATTAATTTTGTTAATGGAGTGATGGTATTTTTATTTTTTAGTTAATTTTGATAAACCATAGGGCATTTGCTGTGGCTAATCATCAATCTAGTCAAGGTTTGTGCTTTCTTACTATATTAGCCTATGATTTTTTTAATAAATATGATTCATGATGTATTTTGAATTTATGACGTATCCAAAAAAATGATAACATAAGCTATTAGGGTTTGCTTGCTTTCTTAGAAAAGATTGGACATGCAAACACTTGAATTAAAGAGGGTGAAGAGAAAAAATGTATGACATGGTTGGTAAGACAAAAATTATGGGTACTGGTATACTATCCAACTATGGGAGCATTCAATATTGGTATACCTTCCAACTACATGTTTTGAAAGAAGTGACAACTTTTCTTCTTAACTTTCCTATAGTTTCAAAAGTTATGATAAATATCCAGCCCTTAATATAATTATGTTAAGACAAAAATTATGTGGTTCATTCGTCGTGTTTATGATTTTGTACGTATGCGTTATCAACTCTTCTTGAGGATAGGAATTCATTTAGCTATTTGTTTTTGAGTGCAATTTATCTTAATTATGTGCTCCTTTGATTGTTTTTCTTGCCGACATATTTCATAACCTCAACTATATTAAATATCTATGCATATTGGCTTAACTTAAACTTACTAGGATAATAAGATGGGAAAATAACATCAAACTTCTTTAAAAGCAATGTCATATTGCTTCTTAAAGCTAGGAAAATTTAGACAACCAAATCTTATGCAATGTGCACATCAGTTATTACACTTGTTTTTGTTTGGAACAATGTTAACTTTTATTCACTATGAGATGCTAATTGAGCGAGGAACCAATCTCAAATATATATATTAAGTTATTTTATACCCATGAAACCATAGCCTAAGGCGGTAAGTGCTACTTTTGGTTTATTCCCATCGCGAATAAGTCTTTGTACATAAACCATTTATCAACTAGAATTATATTGTTTCAACCATTCCCTTTGTTGTCATGTGATTCTTTTAGTAAAATCTTGCAGTCTCAAGAAGTTGCCAAGGCATTTGGAACTGGATGCACACCGAAGTTTTTCCTCTTCAAAAAGGTCAGAAATCTAAATTTAAACCACTTCCATTTAACTTATTGTGTATGTATTTAACATACTACAATAGGATGAAAGAAGGCCATTTGAACTATTTTATCATGGGCAGTTCGATGACTCTAGACCATGTAGTTATACACATGAAAATGGAAGGTTACACATCTGAAGTAAAATGTGAAAATTTCATATACTGCGTTTCTCGTCTGAAAGTGATGTTTACACTGTGTTAGGTGCTTGAGTCTTGTAATAGATCATGTACTTAGTAGCCAAGAACCTCCTCAAACTCAAAAAACCCAAGTACTGTCTTTTTAATACTTGTTATTTTAACTTCAAACTATTACGGTGCAATTCTGAAACGAAATAAATTGTCTTTTACATCTGTCTGATTTTGTTTTTTATCTTATGATTTTTGTATTAAGCGTTTGATGTAGCATAAAGTGGCACCTATGAACAAACTTCATGAGTAATTTATGTTGTTACTACCTGAGCATGCTTACATTTAGAGTAACGACCAGGTGTAAGTTTGAATTTTACACAAGCTTATGTTTATCAAAAAGTATTATCACCTTTGATAATTTTGTTATGGTTCTGATGCATCAGTATTCAAGCCTATATATATGTTTAAGAGGCCTAATATATTTCAAATAAACAAATAGTTACTTTCTTAAATTATATCATTAATGTGACTGATTTTTTATTTTATTTTTAACTTGGCTATTATACATAGCTAGGGATCAAACCTAAAACTTTCATCGGACTTACCACTCTTACTTATAGTCATTGTTTGCGACGCATTTGAATTTTACCAAACTGACATCATCAACCATGATGAATATAATCTAAGTAAAAAGAATAATAACCCTTGAAAGCAAATTATCATGTCTAGCAAATATAATATATCTACTAAATTTGGGGATATGCCTTTAAAATGACAACAGTTAGGGATATGCCTTTAAAATGACATCATAAATTATGCCATTAATTGACAACACTGCTTTCTTCGACTAAATTGTCTGAAGACTTATTTTCTCTAAATTTTGTGCTATGATAATCTCACATTGGCATGTTGTATTGCATTTTCTATTTAAAATACCGTGTGAATTGTGTGATTATGCTACAATATTTAACAATGAAGTTAAATGGTAGATGCGGGTAATGTGAGTCTTAAACATGGATCCGAGTTGTCCGTGATACCTCGTTACAGAGTCGGGGCATCTACTGCATCAAAATATTGAGATTGTTATATGGCCAGAGTTTCGTATTCGGTATTTGTAGACTTTAACTATAAACTATGTTTTGTCTTTTGTTATTTCAATTTGAGATTAGTATGGAATTGGTAAACTATGTATTGAATTTAGTAACTTAATTATGTATTGATCTTGTCTTTTGTTAATTGATACTTTGTTTTGTTACCATGATTATGGATGTTGTTTATTGATATTGATTGGGTTATAATTTGCTAAATTGAGATAATATTATTTTTGAATTCATATTAAAAAACATGTCTACATTTTAATCGTGCATACCATATTAATTATTGCAGCGGTTATCAATGTAAGAAAATAGAAATTAGCAACGCCTATAACCATTGGGAAAAAATATCTTCCAACGCCTATAACCGTTGGGAAAAAATGTCTTCCAGCGCTTATAAGCGTTAGGAAAACATATCTTCCAACGCTTATAAGCGTTGGTTTTTAGAATTTAGTAATGGATATAAGTGACAAATAACTACCCACGCTCTTATAGCAACACCTATAAGTGTTACTGAAATTGCTTGCAACGGTTATATTTGTTGGGAATCCTCTGTTATGGTGTAGTGTTTGTTAGGAAGACATTGTTCTTATTATCTTCCTGAAAGTAAGAAGATGCGTTACATGTGACATCCAAGATTTCTTCCTTCCAAACATAGGTTTCGAAACTATAAGGCAAGTTTCAATAACAAACAAGAACATCGTCGTCCTCCATGGACATTGACTAGTTATCATGTTAAGGAGAATGTAGCGAATATCAAGATGAAAGTTGGTAAAAAAAAATCAGAAAACGGTCAAAAATGAAAAGAGAAAACCGATGAAGAAGAGCTTGACAATATTCCTGCATGGTATAGGAGACCGTCCTCTTTGATTTGCCATATTGAAAAGCAAATTTGGTCTGACATAATGTTGATGTTATGCATACGGAGAAGAATGTCAAAGACCATCTCATTAGTGCAATTATGGGTCATAAAGACAAGTTAAAAGATGGCATCAATGCACGCATGGATTTGAAAACCATGCGTATAAAACAAAAATTGTGGGTGATAGAAGACCCTGAAATAAAAATTGTGGGTAATGGAAAACCATGAAGGTATTCTTGAAGAACTTTGAATTCCTGATATTCATAACTGGTTATCTCATTTATCACAAAGAATAGGGTCAAATGTTGTAACGACTATATTTTACGTATTAGATGATCGTAAAATATTTGTATTTTGTACATATAAGGTCGAATGACTCTAAGATTTTTAAAAGGGACTCTTAGGAACATTTTCCACATTTATGATTTTTTTCAAATTTCTATGTGACCATTTTGACCTTGAAAATATTACATGAACTATAATACCTTTTGATAGGAGCCAAACTAGGGTCCCAAACTACTTCCATTGCTTTAGGATGATGGTTTCTCATTCTGTGGAATAGTCATAGTGGAAAAAGGAACTTACCGTTTGAAAGTTATTACAGGTTTAAGTTTTGATTGTTGCTGGCCAATTTTAATGGACAATTAACTAAGCCCGTGCTTAGGCCCACTAACCCACTTCTAAATTTATGCTAATAGGAGGCTATAGAAACCGACCTAAGTCATTTCCTTCTTTCTCCAAAACAGATCTAAACCTCCATTAGCCCTAATTTCATCAAAAATCACACCTTTTCCTTACTAATATTAGTCAAATCATTGAATGAAGAGGGGATTATACAATAGAAGCTAGAGATTATCATTTTTGCTGATTTGGATTCTTCTCCTTTGCTGCCTAGTTTTGATTTAAGGAGAGGAATTGGTATTTTAGGTATTTGATGAGTGGTTCTTAGCCTCTGACTCTACTATACATGCTTATATAGTTAAAAATGATGTTTTTGATGTGATTTTGGTCCTAAAATGATTTCTAACCCTAATCACACTTTTATACATGTTCATAAACGAATTTTGAAAGGTTTAAGTGCTTTCTAGAATGGTTTTGCAATCCTTCGTATTTCATATGCATAATCTTGTGTGAAAGGTAGATTTAGGTTATGATTTTCTTGATTCTCATATTCTCATATGTTGTATGGATGAATGAATGCATCTACATGATTATCCATGATTGTATGATGTGTTTTGATGTTGTTTGTTAGTGTTTTGGATGTTAGGTAGACAGGTTGAGAGATTGGGCAAATGAAGGCAAATTTGGACGAAACTTGGAAGGCAAAACCTGAAGCGTAGGAGGAGCTCGTAGTTCAAATTGCATGCTCTAATTTTCTACGTACATAAGTTGACACCGACATCAGATGTCGGTAACGACATCCGTGGCTTAGTCCATGTCGGCGGCGCCTTTGCTGAGAGGGAGGCTATGGCTAGTAGAGGTTGCCCAGGGTGTTGGATTAGAGATTGGCTATGTATAGAAGGCAGCACCGACTTGTTTCTAGGATATGAGATCATGTGAGACTTGTCTTATGACGACTTGATTTGGAGTAGAGAAGTCGGGGTCAAGACATATGGGCATAGAGTACTAGAGGTAAGGAATGGGGTGGAAGGAACTTGGCCATCAGTTGGCCAATTAAAGAGGCCGGGGCCGACATCAGAGGTCGATGCCGACTTCTCCTGGTTGATCACGTAGAGTTGGAACTTCTGAAGGTGGATACAGGGGTTCTATAGATCGTGCTGGAGGTGTTGGCTCGTTCGCATGTTGACTAGTGGCGATGTAACAGCATGATGAAAGTTAAATTCTTTGGATAGTAACTCGACGACGAATGGAGTTAGGTTTTGAAGATGACGGCTAGATGTTGAATGGAGTCATGGAATAGGAAATGTAGAATGGTTCCTCGAAGATAACTACTCGATGTTGAAAGGAGTCATGGAGTGGGGAATGTATAATGGTTCACGACTCAATGTTGAAAGGAGTCGTGAAGTGGGGAATGTAGAATGGTTCCTCAAGGATAGTGGAAGCTAGATGGAGCAGAAGAAAGGCTTGGATACACGTACTAAGGGATCGTTGATACTTGGAGGTTTTTCTGTTGTACTCAAAGCAAGGCTATAGTGAGGACGCTCATGGGTATGATGAAAATTACCTTGGATTGGTTGAATGGATCTGTGTACCCTAGACCTATTGAATGGGTTTAGGATCAGCTTTAGGTTAAAGAGAGTGCACTGATAACCATGATTTCCATTAGTCCCTGGCAATAGAAAGATCATACGAGTTATCATATATCCAGAGTACATTGAGTGATGGTGAGGATTGTTGATGGATGCTATGGTTGCTTTGATTGCTTTCCCTATAGTCTATCGCTATAGGGTAGTTTTTGAAGATAGGTATTGGACATAGGGATACTTGGACACCTATTATCATATTTTGTTGTATTATGCCTTTATGACACTTAAAGTAGCATATTATGTTATTATGTACTAACTCTTTGGATGCAGGGACATGTTAGGTATGATTCATGTACCTTGTTCCTTAATATTGACTTGTATAGTATTTTGAGATTCATTTATCGCTCACACCAAACTGTTGCCTAAATCGAGGTTTTATGCTTTGTTTTTAATTATCTCGGGTACTTTTAAATGAGCAGACTAGTTAGCAGGTCTAGGTGAGGCACAATAGCTGTGTAGAGGACAGGCTGCAAGGAGCTATCTCGTATTATATACATAGATTTATATGCTTATTCCACTGTGCAACACTGCGGAGCCTTGACAATAATACTTGTTAATATTATTATGAGATGATCATATAAGTTTACTTCTACTGTATAAACTCTTTTTCATGATGTATAACTTTGTGTATTTGTACTCTGATATTTGGATCACTTAGTTATTATTGTCTCTTATGTTTTATATCTTTGATATTTTATTTTATTCCATGCATTGTGAGATATACTACAGATTCAGTGATGTTTTGTTTCATTTAAACCTTGATAATTGCTCTACATCAACCGGGATGACAGCAACGCACTATCCTATGTATATTGCGTGCCAGTGGTGTAGGGTGGTCGTCATAAATGTTCTCCAATAGAAATCAATTTGAAATATTAGGGATAATCTGAAACCCCTAAGCTTATAATATCATACACTATAGTAATACAACAACAATCTACAAATATTTGGCTTGCTGAATCTGGATGGAAATGATCACTACAACTCCTTTAATTTTAGTAATCAATAATTAGCATATAACCTTGTTGTTTTTCATTTTGTTGCCTTATAAATTATTATAGTAAAATAATAATGAATCAAACTATTTTAAATCTTATTATTGAGAAATTATTGAAAATTGGTTTGATTGCCCATGTAAAATACCCTCATCAATGTCTTGTCCATGTAGTTTGTGGAGCCAACAACTTCATTCTCCATGTTAAGTATTGATTTGGTCTATGTTGTGGGTGGGATGTTGTGATTTGTTTTCAGTAAAATAGGAGTAGATGTTCTTTATGACGGTGCTTGGTGGATGTGTTGTTGGCATTGTGTATCAATGAGTGTTTTTTCCTCTCTTTTTTTCCTTTTTACATGTTTTATTAGTGGCTTGTTTTGTGGAGATGTGATTTGTTGTGATAGTTTTTGAGCGGCTTGAGTTTGCAACAGGTTCAGAACTAGGTGTGGATGTGGGTATTTTGTACAACGACATGTTATTTTGGTTAGTTGTGGATGGAGGAGTGTCACGCGAGTGTGATTTCCATATATAAGTTTTGTTTATATTTATTTTATTGAATTACATGTTTGTTCTAGCATGGTTACTTTATGTCAGTATTTGAGAGGTTCATGTTACTGTCGTTACTCTTTTTTGTCCTTCACTCTTTTCCATTCATTGTTTTTCTCTGCAATTGATTGAGCTGTAATGGTCGATTATTGTTGTAAGTTGTCTTAGCCGCACATTCTTATGTTTGGACTGGACATTTTGTTGGACATGGAATGTTTGAGGTGCCGACTATATGATATGTCAGTGGATTTGTAGTTCATGTAATGTATAACTTTGTGGATGATTTTGCTGATATAGTTGTACAGAACTGTCGGAATGCTTCTTGTTATGACTTATAGTTGTAGTTTTGTTAGTTCATATAAAAAGATGTTATGTTTGTGATAATATGTCTTGTTCCTTTGAATATTATGTCTATGATATGAGGTTATTATATCTTGTTGGTAGATATTGTACAAGTAGAAACCCAAAAAAACGATATTTTATATTTTTTATAGTATTTTGCAATGGCTTAGAGCCGTTGCTAACTAATATTTAACAATGGATAAGGGCCATGGACAAACACAAGTTAGAACCAGCTTTAGTCATTGCTAAATCCTTGAACAACAAAGACTTGCAACCGCTGTAAATTCTAAATTAGCAATGGCTAAGGGCCGTTGCGAAATATAAATTCGCAACGGTCCAAACCCGTTGCTAATTGTTAGATATTCAACAGTTCTGGTCATTGTGAAATGCATTTGTATTAGCTTAAAGCCATTGTGAAACAGATTTTCGGATGTAGTGCAATAGTTTTAAGGATACATATATTTTGATGGATATCTAGTCAGCATTGGGATTAACATATACGTGTTATTTATTGATGGGCTAGTATGGTAATGGTACCATGTTATTTGAGTATGTGTGTTTATTTTGTTGAGCTATGTTGATTATTGATTTATATATCTATTTGTTTGTGTATGCATGTTTGGACCAACCTAAGTTTTATTGTGGACTTTTGTTATGGACAATTATGGTTGGACCGATGAGGTACATGATATGACTTATGGACAGAGTTAACATATGATTTAGATTCTTTTACCCTTTTGTTGGTGGAATGTTTCTTTTACATGTTATAATTTGGGTTGCATGATTAAGGAAATATATGTGTTACTACAGTATGTGTGCTGAAATCATTACCGTGAATGAATTATAGTGTGCCATGACTAATTGTGCTATGCGATTGTCGTATGATACTTTATAAGTAGATGATTAATGATCGATATACTTCCTCATAATTTGCAATTAAAGCCACAATGCTTCATTGTTAACTTGATCAAGGGTTGTATTTTGGGAATTGCAAGGGCATAATTCTTTTAAAAGTGAAAAACACAACGATTTGAAAATTTGACACGGTTAATGTTAAACTGATTAAAAAGTGGATTTTTATTTAAAAGGTGAATTTGGTGTCGTATTTCTAACTATTGCATAGGTCTTTTCGGGCTGATCAGTTTCGATAGTTAATTTCTTAAATTGGATTTATGGTTTGAGAGATAGGGTTTTATAAGTTAGAAATGACATACACAACTATTTCAAGCCAAACTAGGTACATAACACATTGCCCAGTCAAACGACTATAAAAAGGATATGATGAATATCTAGTCAGCATTGGGATTAACACATACGGGTTATTTATTGATGGGTTAGTATGGTAATGATACCATGTTATTTGAGTATGTGTGTTTATTTGGTTGAGCTATGTTGATAATTGATTTATATATCTATTTGTTTGTGCATGCATGTTTGGACTAACTTAAGTTTTGTTATGGACAATTACGGTTGGACTGATGAGGTACATGATATGACTTGCCGATAGAGTTAACCTATGATTTAGATTCTTTTACCCTTTTGTTGGTGGAATGTTTCTTTTAAATGTTATAGTTTGGGTTGCATGATTAAGGAAATATATGTGTTACTATAGTATGTGTGCTGAAATCATTACCGTGAATGAATTATAGTGTGCCATGACTAATTGTGATATGCGATTGTCGTATGCTACTTTATAAGTAGAGGATTAATGATTGGTATACTTCCTCATGTTTTGCAATTAAATCCACAATGCTGCTTTGTTGACTTGATCAAAGGTTGTATTTTGGGAATTTTGAGGGCGCAATTCTTTTAAAAGGGAAGAACATAACGATTTGAAAATTTGGCACATTTAATGTTAAACTAATTAAAAAGTGGATTTTTAATTAAAAGGTGAATTTGGTGTCGTATTTCTAACCATGGCATAGGTCTTTTCGGGCTGATCAGTTTCGATAATTAATTTCTTAAATTGTATTTATGGTTTTAGAGGTAGGGTTTTACAAGTTAGAAATGACATACACAACCGTTTCAGGCCAAACTAGGTACATAACCCATTGCCCAGTCAAACGACTATAAAAAGGATATGATGAATATCTAGTCAGCATTGGGATTAACATATACGTGTTGTTTATTGATGGGTTAGTATGGTGATGATACCATGTTTTTTGAGTATGTGTGTTTATTTTGTTGATAATTGATTTATATATCTATTTGTTTGTGCATGCATGTTTGGACAAACCTAAGTTTTGTTATGGACAATTACGGTTGGACTGATGAGGTACATGATATGACTTGCCGATAGAGTTAACCTATGATTTAGATTCTTTTACCCTTTTGTTGGTGGAATGTTTCTTTTACATGTTATAGTTTGGGTTGCATGATTAAGGAAATATATGTGTTACTATAGTATGTGTGCTAAATCATTACCGTGAATGAATTATAGTGTGCCATGACTAATTGTGATGTGCTATTGTCGTATGCTACTTTATAAGTAGATGATTAATGATTGGTATACTTCCTCATGTTTTGCAATTAAAGCCACAATGCTGCTTTGTTAACTTGATCAAGGGTTGTATTTTGGAAATTGCGAGGGCATAATTCTTTTAAAAGTGAAGAACATAACGATTTGAAAATTTGACACGGTTAATGTTAAACTGATTAAAAAGTGGACTTTTAATTAAAAGGTGAATTTGGTGTCGTATTTCTAACTATTGCATAGGTCTTTTCGGGCTGACCAGTTTCGATAGTTAATTTCTTAAATTGTATTTATGGTTTGAGAGATAGGGTTTTACAAGTTAGAAATGACATACACAACTATTTCAGGCCAAACTAGGTACATAACACATTGCCAAGTCAAATGACTATAAAAAGGATATGATGAATATCTAGTCAGCATTGGGATTAACACATACGTGTTATTTATTGATGGGTTAGTATGGTGATGATACCATGTTATTTGACTATGTGTGTTTATTTTGTTGAGCTATGTTGATAATTGATTTATATATCTATTTGTTTGTGCATGCATGTTTGGACCAACCTAAGTTCTGTTATGGGTTGGACTGATGAGGTACATGATATGACTTACAGATAGAGTTAACATATGATTTAGTTTCTTTTACCCTTTGTTGGTGGAATGTTTCTTTTACATGTTATAGTTTGGGTTGCATGATAAAGGAAATATATGTGTTACTATAGTATGTGTGCTAAAATCATTACCATGAAAGAATCATAGTGTGCCATGACTAATTGTGCTATGCGATATCGTATGCTACTATATAAGTAGATGATTAATGATTGGTATACTTCCTCATATTTTGCAACTAAATCCACAATGCTACTTTGTTGACTTGATTAAGGGTTGTATTTTGAGAATTGCGAGGGTGCAATTCTTTTAAAAGGGAAGAACTTAACGATTTAAAATTTTGACACATTTAATGTTAAACTAATTAAAAGTAGATTTTTAATTAAAAGGTGAATTTGGTGTCATATTTCTAAATATTGCATAAGTCTTTCGAGCTGATAAGTTTCGATAATTAATTTCTTAAATTGTATTTATGTTTTGAGAGATAGGTTTTACAAGTTATAAATGACATACACAACTGTTTCAGGCCAAACTAGGTACATAACCCATTGCCCAGTCAAACGACTATTAAAAGGAGGTTATGGAACCTTAGTTGTCACCTCTTTTCTCATTTTTCAAGCCTAATCCCAAAATTCTCTAATCTCCCACTAACGGTAGTTTAACAAACTAATTAAAAATCATTAAGAATTCAGAATGTCTGAACTCGGCCTTATAATATATGGATTCAAAACTCTCAATGAATAAGTTTTCATTTTTGGAGACGGTTAAAATTTTGACGAACTATTCTCAACTGTCCATTTTAGGTTTTCTCAATCAATGGTGGAATGGCGACAATCAAATGATCGAAAGGCATAATCATGTAAAGGAAGTCATGATGAGTCGATCCATATGGTTAGATCAACAAATATAAGGTTGGATTGGCCAGATTTTTTCAAAGGTGGGAGAATTTTTGTTGTCGATTGTGGCAAACAGTGGCATTAAGGTGGTCAAGGTTAAGGTGTTTGGAGGTCAGCGATTTGGTTATGTGATCAGATGTGGGGGTGATGGCGTAGGTAATTGTAATACCCCTAATTTTATTGATATTATTCAGGAGATTTAATTAGAATAAATTAAATAGAATAATGTAGATAATGAGATTTAGGTTGATTAATAAACTTGGGGGCGTTCTTATTAAAACTAATGAACTTAAATAAATGGTTAGGAAATTAAACATAAGGACATTAGGTTTTGCACGTTCATTTTATCTCAAAACAAAAATATTTACAACCGTGAGAAGTAAGGCCGACCATTAGAAGAGAAGAAGAAAATTTAAGGAAAGCTTAGGATTCAAGCTAGAGGAAAATCAATCTCAAACAATATTCAATCTCCTTATCTCAGGCAAGGAGAATAATAATTTCTACATCTCTATTTCGATTTTTACATCAAATGGTTTCAGATTTAATGATAAATCTGTTTTGTTTATATGTTGAATGATAATATGCTTGATTATGATTTATATGTGTCTAAATAAGGCTGTTTAATAAGAGATATACAAGTTTTAGTGAGAACCGAGAAGAAAATGATTTTTAAATGCCATGGGAAAATTATATGTTGTATAAAACATGATTTTGGAATTGGGCTACAAATTTTATAATTTTCCAAGCCGTGAAGAATTTATTATGAATTTTCAAAGGAAAATAAGGTTATTTAGGTTTATAAATTATTTTGGGAAAATATATTAAGAATTTTGGGTCTAAAATTTTATTATGTTAGATAACATGATTAAAGCGAATTTCCGGAATTTTTAGGGATTATTACTAAGTGATTTAGTATGGAAATTAAATTATTTTAAAAGGAGGACCTAAATGATTTAATTGTTTTTAAAGGAAGGGCTTATTTGTTAAATGTTAAATTGGTTTAGATCTGAGAAAATTGCGGCAAATATTATCCAAAATGTTTAAAAAGTGAAAGCCAATCAAACGTTTACAAGTAGGCAAGTTAGTTGCAAAAAGTTTACTTATTTTGGAAAAATCTGCTTTTACCCAGAAAAAGTTGGTTCCGCCTTCTTTGGCGAACCTTTCACCTCAGACCTCTCAAACAAGACCTTTCGACTTCAATAACCGACAAGGTTGAAAGCAATGCACACGATATCATTCAGATGGTATGTAGTGAATTGATCTAAGTCGAAAGGTATGATGTTGAAGGGTTGCATTCGAAGGGTCGCTTCCGAAAGAGATGGATCCTTAGTTTAATTTGAATTAAAAAGAGAATTCACTTGCCTTCTTACTAAATACCTTTCGACAAAGTCGAAAGCTTTGGTTTTTAAATGGTTGTTTTAAAAAAAACTTCCGACAAGGTCGAAAGATTAAATTTCTAAAGGTTGTTTTGAAGACCTTTCGACAAGGTCGAAAGGGTTGGTTTTATAAGTGTTTTGTAAGACCTTCCGACAAGGTCGAAAGGTTAGGTTTTGAAAGGATTTAAGAAACCTTTCGAAAAGGTCGAAAGGTTGGTTTCAAAAGGCTTAAAGAGCTGCCGCCTTTATTTTGTTCAAACCCTTCGAATGGGTCGAAAGCAAGAGCTTTTGACTTAGTCGAAAGGTTCACTAGTTTTATAAATACAAGCCACTTCCTAACCTTCTGGAGGGGTCGAAAGCAGAAGCTTTTGACATAGTCGAAAGGTTTAATTGTTTTTCCCCCAATGTATTGTAAAGTGGAAAGTGGTTTTGAAAACTTTCACTAATGACCCAAAGTAATGTTTTTAGTAAAAACCCAATGCTTGCGAAAGGTTTTTAATTCCAATGCTTTCGAAAGGGTTGTTTTCAGTGGTTTCGAAAGGTTCTAACCTTATATTTTTAGTAGTAATGCCTTAACAAAGTCGAAAGGTTTCGAAGGAAGTGTTTAAAGTATTAAAGGGGCTGGTGCCCATTATTTTTAAAGCAGATGATTAAACTTTTCGAGGAGGTTGAAAGTGTAACCCTTCGGCGTTATCGAAAGGTTTAAAAACCCATACTCAAAATTTTTATAGGAAAAACCCATGGCTTGTATAAAGGAGTTTTGTAATGGTTCTAAGTATGAAATTTTGAAGAAGTATTACCTTGATGAAAATATAAGTTAAAGGTATTAACTATGTTATGATATATATATTTCAAGGACTTTAAACTCACATGAGTGGTATTGTTAAATTTTTGTTTTGCTTCTTCAAATATGAGTATATTCACATGATAACCCATAACTGTATTTTGGGGAAAAAGGGGTAGAAAAATCAGCTAGGTTAACTCAATAGTGAATATAAATTGCTTAAACTCCTGAATGAGTAGAATTGCATCCACGGAGTCAGGGTGACCAAAAATATAGGATGCCTAAACTTTGTAGTTATTGGAGGAAAACCAAAAGGTTCATAGTAAGCCCATAAAAACTATGATAAGTTAGTTATTGGTGCATACCAAGAGGTTCGTAGTAAACACATTAAAACTATGATAAGGTAGTTATTGGTGCATACCAAAAGGTTCATAGTTAACCCATGAAAACTATGTATTGGTAGGGGCTAATTGGTTTGTAGTGAACCCATGAAAACTATATCCGGATTAAAAATTGACATCAGCCAATAGGTTCCTAGTAAACCGATGAAAACTAGGATAAGCAAGTGGTTAATGGATGTATCAGTAGGTTCCTAGTCAACCCATGAAAACTAGGATGTGAAATGAGTTACTGGATAAATCCAAAGGTTCCTATTAAAACCATGAAAACTAGGATAAGGTGATTAGTTATTGGAAAGTCCAATAGGTTCAGGAGGACCCATGAATTGATTAAGTTAGCTGGCAGTAGCCTATAAGTTCTTAGTGATCCCCATGAAAACTAACAAGGTTAATAGTGACCCTATAAACTATAATTATGACAGGGTGTCAGACTAAACTAGGAATGGGAAATCCTAATTATTTTCAAGTATGCATATCATAATAATATTTTGAAAATGTATGTTTTAACCATTGTGGATGCAGGAGCATAGTATATGGTTTTATAAAGGTTTTGAGGGTAGTAGTAAAGGGAAAACCCGTTCCGCTAAGTGGCATGGTCTCACTTGATATCCGAAAGGATTGAGATGTTAGAATATTATTTATACCTGGCTTTATGTCTAACTCAAAGTTTTTGTTTTCCCCTTAAACTCTCGGGTACTCAATTGATTTTGAGTAGTTTGAGATTTAAGGCTTCCATGTTTTTTTCTTAGACGAATAAAGCTTCCAGAGACGTGCAGGAGGTAGATAGTTATTTAGTGTTTACTTTTCCGATGTGTGTTTGTTTGAAAAGGCAGATTTATGAGCCTTACTATATACTCTGATCAACCAAGGGGGCATCTTCATATGTCGCTCTTGGCATATTTGTAATAATTATATTTTTTACTGAACGTGGTTAACGTAATTTTGGATTATGTAATGAACATGAAATTTTTTGATTTGAATATGGAAAGTGTTTTTGAATCGTTAAATTTTTTCCATATTTCTATTATCTATGTATCAATGTATCTAACACCGCCATATTTGGTCGCCGAAGATTAATAACTATGGATGACTGCAGCATCTGTAGCTGTTAGTTTTGGGCCTCCATGTAGGGGGATGTTACAAGTTGGTATCAAAGCATAGGTTTATGAAACTTTAAAAGAAAAGTTAAACCTAAAAGTTTTTTTTACATAATCCAATGAATTTAAAAATATGATCAGGATTTGGGTTAACTCTATATTAACGTACTTGTATTTGATATATAGGTATATATCTAAGTACGTATTCCCCTCTCTTTTAGACCATTCTTCTGTATCTTACTAAGGCTCGTATGCAGATATACGAGAAGGTGGATATGGAGGCAGGAAACAGAAGAGGAAATCTGGATGGAGGAAGCACCACAACCAATGGAAATGCTCGACCTAATACTCGAAGAAACCAAGGTCGATAGGCCAATGCTAATCAAAATGCCGAGGCCAATGTAGGTGCTGAAAATCCACCGATAGATGCGGGGATGGTGTATTAGTTGTTGGCTAATTTGTTGCAAGCAGGAGCTACTGGTAATATTGGTGGAGCTAATTCTGTTGTTCCAGCTGGTTATAACTATGCTAAGCTGAGTAGAGACTGTTATTCTGGGAGGAAAGCCGTTCGTTGGAACGGAAGATGCTGTTGAAGTAGAGAACTGGTTGTTGAACTTTGAAAGGATCTTTACCGATTTAGGCTTAAATGATGGAGAGAAGAGAAGGCTAGCCTCTAGACAGTTGCAAGGGTTGGCGCTTCATTGGTGGAACAGTGTGACGGCCGGGGTGCCAGAGGAAGAGTTGACATGGGCTGACTTCAAGAGGAGGTTTGAGCTGAGGATCTTGTCTGCGGTTGCCAAATTGGCATTGATGAGGAAGTTCATGGATCTTGTCCAAGGACAGATGTCCGTGATCGAGTATGTTGGTAAGTTTGATGAGCTATCTCGATATGCTTATGCTTTGGTTGACACAAATGTCAGGAGGAATGAGAGATTCATTAGGGGTTTGAGGCCAGAGCTAGGAAGGATAGCTATGGCTCATATCAGAGAACCTTATCATATGATGGTGGAAATGACCGTCCGCCATAAGGAGATGCTTGTTGTTTCAGGTAGGGAGAAGCCAGTTGAGTCCCAGGGTTCTCATGGAAGGAAAAGGAAAATTCTTTAAGAAGAAAGGAGCCCAGAAAGAGGAGGCCGCTAAAAAGGCGAAGGCTGATTTGGTGTGTTATAAGTGTGATAATAAGGGCCATTATGCCCACGAGTGCAGAACTGGTAAAGGAAAGAAGCCTTTTGAGAAAAGAATGTGAAATGCTTCAACTGTGACCAAGTTGGGCATTATAAGAACTAGTGTCCAGAGCCAGTCAGGGTGGACAGAGGGAAGGTGTTTGTTATGGGACCACCATCTCTTCTAAACCCACTGCAATAGAAAAAGGAAAGACTGTAATGGAAGATACGCTTTTGATTCAGGGTATACCTGTTAGGGTACTTTTTGATACCGGTGCATCACATTCATTTATATCTCAGTGTTTGGTTGATAGGTTATGTATAGAACCCACATACCTTGTTACTTCCTTAAGGGTTGCGAATCCAATAGGAGGGCATGCAACTCTTGGGATGTGACGTGACCAATTAGAACTTGATTTTTTAGGTCATAAGTTTGCATTCAGTTTGTATGTTTTTGATTATGTAGATTTTGGGATCATCTTAGGTATAGACTGGTTGGGTAAGTATGAGGCTAGGATAATTTGCCAGGATCGGGGAATATCATTAAGGCACCCAGATAGTCATAACCGAATCGTTTTCTCAGTGGAGAATTCCAGTAAGAGTGTTTGTGCTTTGTTAAGTGCCATGGAGGTTGAAGAAGTGCTTAATCAGATTTGTACCGTTAGAGAGTTTGCAGATGTATTTGAGCCGTCAATGGATTACCCCCGAAACGAGCTGTTGAGTTTCGAATAGACCTTATACTGGGAACTGAACCTGTTAGTAGACCACCTAGCAGAATGACACCAACATAGATGAAGGAATTAAAGGTGAAGTTGGTGGATCTTGAGCGAAGAAATTTTATTAGATCAAGCAATTCGCGTTGGGGAGCAGCTGCGGTGTTTGTGAAGAAACCAGATGGGTCATTAAGGATGTACATCGACTATCGTAAGTTGAACGAAAGGACGATCAAGAATAGGTACCCTCTGTCGTGGATAGATGATCTGTTTGATCAATTGAGTGGAGCCAGAGTATTTTCCCAACTGGATTTGGCAACGGGGTTCCATCAGTTGAGAGTGGTGGAGGATAGTATTCCTTTGACTACATTCTGAACTAGGTATGGTTCATATGAGTGGTTAGTAATGCCATTCGGATTGACGAATGTGCCTTCTTTCTTCGTTTATTTAATGAACCGAGTTTTCAAAGAGCACTTGGATAGGTTTGTGTTGGTGTTCATAGATGACATTTTGGTGTACTCTAAAGGTGAAAGAGAGCATGAGATTCATCTTAGAGTAGTGTTAGAGACGCTGAGGCAAAATCAGCTGAAGGCGAAGTTTTCCAAGTGTAATTTCTGGAAGAGAGAAGTTAAGTTTCTTGGTCATGTGGTTTAGGAGGAAGGATTGTCAGTTGATCCAATTAAGATCGAGGCGGTCAATAATTGGAAGAGACCAGCGATGGTAACCGAGATCAGGAGTTTTCTGGGACTTGCTGGTTATTACCGGAGATTCATCAAGGATTTCTCATGGATAGCAGCGCCTTTGACTAAGTTGACCGGGAAGGACGTGAGGTTTGTTTGGTCCGACAAATGTGAGGAAGCATTCCTTAAGTTAAAACATTTGTTAACCAATGCGCCGGTTTAGTCATTCCTAGTGGTAACCAAGGGTTGGTAGTATACACTAATGCATGTGGCACTGGATTGGAAGCAGTATTAATGCAGAAGAGCAAAGTTATCGCTTACACATCTAGGCAGCTTAGACCGCATGAGGTAAGATATCCTACTCACGACTTAGAGTTAGCTGCAGTGATTTTTGCCTTGAAGATTTGGAGGCATTATCTGTTGGGAGAGAAATTTGAGTTGTATACCGATCATAAGTGATTAAAATATTTATTCTCTCAAAAGGAGTTGAATATGAGGCAGCAGAGGTGCCTGGAGTTTTTGGCTGCTAATGACGGTATAGAGTATACTCCGAGAAAAGGAAATAAGGTAGCAGATGCTCTAAGTAGAAAACATCAGAATATGGTGTTAGCAATGTTGGCAGAATGGAAGGATCTAGAAGCTTTAGTCAGTTGTGGGGTGCAGTTGAGATCTACTACTAGTTCTAGTCAGGGTACTGCCATGTTATATTGTTTAGAAATTCGACCAGTGCTGATCGAAAGGATAGCTTCTAAGCAAATAGAAGATCCAGTTTTAGCTGAGAGGATTAGAAGACTTGAGAGAGGATCAGAGATTGATGACCTAAAAGATTTTAGTCTTGACTAAAGAAGATGGTTGAGGAAGAAGGAATGGTTATGTGTTCCAGATGTAGAGAACTTAAGGAAAGAAGTTCTAGAAGAATGTCATCGATCGAAGTTTACGATTCATCCTGGAGGGACCAAGATGTATCAAGACATGAAGAGGAGATTTTATTGGGAAGGCATGAAGAGGGATGTTGGCTTGTGGGTTAGGCGGTGTATTAACTGTCAACAAGTGAAAGCCAAACATCAGAAGCCAAGTGGGTTACTTCAACCTTTATATATTCCATTTTGGAAATGGGATTCGATATCGATGGATTTTATAGACGGGTTGCCAAGGTCAAATAAAGGAAATGAAAGAATATGGGTTATAGTGGACAGGTTGACCAAGAGTGCCCATTTCATTCCGGTAAAGTCAATGAGGATGGCACATGTTCTAGCAAACTTGTTCATGAAGAATATAGTTAGACTTCATGGGATTCCCAGTAGCATAGTAAGTGACAGAGATGCATTGTTCACTAGCGAATTTTGGAGGAGTTTATAAGAAGTATTAGGTACCAAGCTCAAGATGGGTACAACATATCACCCACAGACGGATGGGCAAACAGAGAGAGTCAATAAGGTACTCAAAGATTTATTGAGAGCTTATGCATTGGACTTTGGTGGATCTTGGGAAGATCACCTACATCGGATTAAGTTTTCCTATAATAATAGTTATCGGACTAGTATAGGAATGAGGCCTTTTGAAACTTTGTATGGAAGGCCATGCAAATCGCCATCATGTTGGACAGAGACTGGACACAGATTAATCTTAGGTCCGGATTTGGTTAGAGAGGCGTCATAGAAAATTGAGTTAATTCGAGGACGGATGAAGGAAGCTCAATCCAGGCAGAAGAGTTACGCGGATAAGAGGCGTAAAGACCCAGAGTTCTCGGTGGGAGAAAAATTTTTCATTAAAGTGTCACCGATGAAAGGTGTAGTACGATTTGGAAAATCAGGAAAGTTGGCCCCGAGGTATATTGGTCCATTTCAGATTATAGAAAGGATTAGAAAGCTCACGTACAGAGTAGAGCTGTCGTGCAGTTTGGCAGGTGTCCATAATGTTCTCCATGTGTCTCATCTTCGTAAGTATGTTAATGATCCAGAGGCTACTATTCCTTAGACAGATTTGGAGGATTTGGTAGTAGAACCCAATTTGACTTTTGTTAGACAACTAGTTCGGTTTGTAGCGAGAGATGAGAAAAGGTTGAGGACCAAGACAGTTAAGTTGGTAAAGGTTCAGTGGAGCGACAACGAGAAAGACTGTACTTGGGAGACGGAGGACAGGATTCGAGAGGCTTATCCGGAATTGCTTTGATGGTATGCCTATATCAGATTTATATATATTGGTTGCTAGTCAGATAGGCTAGTAAGGTTGTTAGGAGATGTTACAGATGATTGCTATGTTTTCTAGTTAGTCCTTATTGAATTTCGAGGACGAAATTCTTTAAGGAGGGGAGCCTATAACACCCCTAATTATATTGACATTATTCAGAAGATTTAATTAGAATAAATTAAATAGAATAATGCAGATAAGAAGATTGAAGTTGATTAATAAACTTGAGGGGCCGTGCTTATTAAAACTAATGAACTTAAATAAATGGTTAGGAAATTAAACATAAGGGCATTAGGGCAAATGGCCATACACCCCACCTTTATACTATTCTCATTAGGTTTTGCACGTTCATTTTATCTCAAAACAAAAATATTTACAACCGTGAGAAGCAAGTCCGGCCATTAGAAGAGAAGGAGAAAATTTAAGGAAAGCTAAGGATTCAAGCTAGAGGAAAATCAATCTCAAACAATCTCTAATCATCTTATCTTAAGCAAGGTGAATAATAATTTCTACATCTTTATTTTGATTTTTACATCAAATAGTTTCAGATTTAATGATAAATCTGGATATGTTGAATGATGATATGCTTGATTATGATTTATATGTGTTTAAACAAGGTTGTTTAATACGAGATATACACGGTTTAGGGAAAAACCGAGAATAAAAATGATTTTTAAATGCCATGGGAAAATTATATATTGTAGAAAACTTGATTTTAGAGTTGGGTTACAAATTTTATAATGTTCCAAGCCGTGGAGAATTTATTATGAATTTTCAAAGGAAAATAAGGTTATTTGGGTTTATAAATTATTTTGGGAAAATATATTAAGAATTTTAGGTCTAAAATTTTATTATGTTAGATAACATGATTAAAGCGAATTTCTGGAATTTTTGGGGATTATTACTAAGTGATTTAGTATGGAAATTAAATTATTTTGAAAGAAGGACCTAAATGATTTAATTGTTTTTAGATGAAGGGCTTATTTGTTAAATGTTAAATTGGTTTATATTTGAGAAAATTGCGGAAAATATTATCCAAAATGTTTAAAAAGTCATGAAAGCCAACCAAACGTTTCAAGTAGGCAAGTTAGTTGCAAAAAGTTTACTTATTTTGGAAAAATCATCTTTTACCCAGAAAAAGTTGGTTCCGCCTTCTTTGGAGAACCTTTCGCGTCAGACCTCTCAAACAAGACCTTTCGACTTCAATAACCAACAAGGTTGAAAGCAATGCCATGATATCATTCAGATGGTATGTAGTGAACTGATCTAAGTCGAAAGGTATGGTGTTGAAGGGTTCCATTCGAAGGGATGCTTCCGAAGGAGATGGATCCTTAGTTTATTTTTGATTTAAAAAGAGAAATCACTTGCATGTTTACTAAAGACCTTTCGGCAAAGTCGAAAGGTTTGGTTTTCAAAAGGTTGTTTTAAAAAGACCTTCCGACAAGGTCGAAAGATTAAATTTCTAAAGATTGTTTTAAAGACCTTTCGACAAGGTCGAAAGGTTTGGTTTTATAAGTGTTTTATAAAGCTATCGACAAGGTCGAAAGGTTAGGTTTTGAAAGGATTTAAGAAACCTTTCGAAAAGGTCGAAAGGTTGGTTTCGAAAGGCTTAAAGAGCTGCCGCCTTTATTTTGTTCAAACCCAATGAAGGGGTCGAAAGCAGGAGCTTTCGATTTTGTCGAAAGGTTCATTGGTTTATAAATACAAGTCGCTTCCCAACCTTACAGAGGGGTCAAAAGCAGGAGCTTTCAACACAGTTGTAAGGTTTAATTGTTTTTTCTCTAATGTATTATAAAGTGGAAAGTGGTTTTGAAAACTTTCACCAATGACCCAAAGTAATGTTTTTAGTATAAACCCAATGCTTGCGAAAGGTTTTAAATTCCAATGCTTTCGAAAGGGTTGTTTTCCAATGGTTTTGAAAGTTTCTACCCTTATACTTTTAGTAGTAATGCCTTAACAAATTCGAAAGGTTTCGAAGGAAGTGTTTAAAGTATTAAAGGGGCTGGAGCCCATTGTTTTTAAAGCAGATGATTATACATTTCGAAGAGGTTGAAAGTGTAACCCTTCGGTGTTGTCGAAAGGTTTGAAAACTCATACTCATAATTTTTAAAGGAAAAACTCATGGCTTTTATAAAGGAGTTTTGTAATGGTTTTAAGTATGAAATTTTGAAGAAGTATCGCCTTGATGAAAATATAAGTTAAAGTTATTAACTATGTTATGATATATATATTTCAAGGATTTTAAACTCATAGGAGTGGTATTGTTAAACTGTTGTATTGCTTTTTCAAATATGAGTATATTCACATGATAACCCATAACTGTATTTTGGGGAAAAAGGGGTAGAAGAACTAGCTAGGTTAACTCAATAGTGAATATAAATTGCTTACACTCCTGAATGTGTACAGTTGCATCCATGGAGTCAGGGTGACCAAAAATATAGGATGCCTAAACTTTGTAGTTATTGGAAGAAAAACAAAAGGTTCATAGTAAAGCCATAGAAACTATGATAAGTTAGTTATCGGTGCATACCAAGAGGGTCGTAGTAAACCCATGAAAACTATGATAAGGTAGTTATTGGTGCATACCAAACGGTTCATAGTTAACCCATGAAAACTATGTATTGGCAGGGGCTAATTAGTTTGTAGTGAACCCATGAAAACTATATCCGGATTAAGAATTGACATCAGCCAATAGGTTCCTAGTAAACCCATGAAAACTAGGATAAGTAAGTGGTTGATGGATGTATCAGTAGGTTCCTAGTCAACCCATGAAAACTAGGATGTGAAGTGAGTTACTAGATAAATCCATAGGTTCCTAGTAAACCCATGAAAACTAGGATAAGGTGATTAATTATTGGAAAGTCCAATAGGTTCAGGAGGACCCATGAATTGATTAAGTTAACTGGCAGGAGCCTATAGGTTCTTAGTGATCCCATGAAAACTAAAAAGGTTAACTGTGACCCTAGAAACTATAATTATGACAGGGTGTCAGACTAAACCGGGAATGAGAATTCCTAAATATTTTCAAGTATGCATATCATCATAATATTTTGAAAATGTATGTTTTAACCATTGTGGATGCAGGAGCACAGTATATGGTTTTATAAAGGTTTTTAGGATACTAGTGAGGGGAAAACCCATTCCGCTAAGCGGCGTGGTCTCACTAGATATCCAAAAGGATTGACATGTTAGATTATTATTCATACCAGGCTTTATGTTCTACTTGAAGTTTTTGTTTTCTCCTTAGACTCTCGGGTACTCAATTGATTTTGAGTAGTTTGAGATTTAAGGTTTCCAGGTTCTCTTCTTAGACGAATAAAGGTTCTGGAGACGTGCATGAGGCAGATAGTTATTCAATGTTTTATTTTCCGCCGTGTGTTTGTTTGTAAAGGCGGATTTATGAGCCTTGCTATATACTCTAATCGTCCAATGGGACATCTTCATATGTCACTCTTGGCGTATTTGTAATAATTATATTTTGTTGAACGTGGTTAATGTAATTTGGGATTATGTAATGAAAATGAAATGTTTTGATTTGAATATGGAAAATTGTTTTTGAATTGTTAAATTTTTTCCATATTTCTCTGATCTATGTATCAATGTATCTAACACTGCCGTATTTGATCGCAGAAGAATAATAACTATAGATGACTGCAGCATCCGTAGCCTTTAGTTTTGGGCCTCCAAGTAGGGGGATGTTATAGTAAGGCACGGTGGCGATGTGAAGTGGTGGATGAATTGGGTCAACGGGTTTGATGGTTTACCGTAGTAGTGAGAAAGTATTCTTTAGTTAATTTAGTGACTAAATTACCAAAATACCCCTCATCTTCTAACCTCCAAATCATTTGTATATGATTTCTCATTCATACATGATTTGTTCCGTTGGACTTGTGGCAGAATTTTATATAGTTTGGCATTTTTGATGATATTTAGATAGACATTGAGTATATTAGCGGTAAGGAATTAGAGCGGGTTAGATCATTTGATAATTATCACATATATTTAATGTATGATGATGGAATCACATTTTCGATGAGTGTGCAATATTCTGCCATTATTACTATTGGATGATGGGTAGTTAATTATAGTTTCGATTGTTTGGATGATACTAATATTTCCATTACTAATGCTTATTGTTTATTACACATTTGATGATTTGATTTTTATGCTACTAATGTTGATTGGTTTGTAACAACCTGTCTTTTCACTGTAGTTCATCTAATTTTATTAATAATTTTATTTATTAAAATATGGTAATTTTTCGTTCAATATTTGCGACGCGTTTGACGTAAATTTTCAAAGTTCATAAATTGAAATAAATTGTGTAGAATTATAGTCAATGCAATAAGTTGAGTAAACATGTAATATTTTATAATAAATGGAAGCACGAAAACGAATATCACATGCTCTAAATGGATCCGTAAATGAACCCATATATAAACATAACAAATGCCAGACACTCCATTTTCTTTATCAAACACATACACATATACGTGCCTTCTTTCCATGATGATAACGCAACATTTGGTGATGCATAAGACACTTGGCAAAATATTTGACATTCTGTAATATGGCAATTTTGTGCAAATAGAAAAGGCTAACATGAAAAATGTACACCACTATAAATATACTTACCATTTCTTCATGTTGGACACCACTTTTTTAGCCTAAAAGGCACTCCTTATACAACTCTTAGACCATTACCAACAATAAACTTGTTCACTTCTATTCTCTCTCTTCTTTTCTCATTGAATGAAATTGTTATGCACCCAGGTAACCCCTAAAATAGCCACGGACCGAATTTAAAAAATGATATATTTTAAAACAATAGAGACTTTGTCGTTTGTAGTTGAACGTTGGGTATTTAAAATAGCATAGTGTTCGCCGTTTTAATTAAAATGGTAAAATATTTGCTATTTTAATTAAAATGGCATGGCAAAGACTACGTCATTTTAAAAACTAGTTCCATGTTTACCAAGTAGCCACAAATTCACCTCAAACCAGCCACAGCAAACTGAAAAAGCCACACATGGTTACGTGATAGCTAGTTTTTCAATTGAACAAGCCATTGCTGGTTGTGCTCTTAGTATGGTTGTATTCTCCCAGGAGAGAGAGGAAGAATAGTGGCAGTGTCGATGCCCAGATCATCGCGAGAAGGTAGCAGTTCTTGGGCAAACATGATAGGCTTCGACGTTGACCATCGTGGGCAAGTATAAAGGTGCAGCTATGTTCGTCATGGCAGGTTAAGTTCGCCGGTGGTGTGCGTAGGATGTTCGATGGTTGTAAGTTGAAGTGGTGGCATGCGAAAGCCATGTCATGTTAGTTTTTAGGTTTCGTTTGATAGTCATCAAGTTGTTTGTGATGGGTATAGTAGGAGACATCTAGATGTGCTAAGTTCATTAGTGGCAGTAGCGAGCCTTATCGTGGCCGAAGTGGGGGATGCGAGGTAGAGGAAGGTGGGAGAGTTTTTTTTCCAAGAATTCCATTGGGAAGTAATGGAGAGGGAAAGGAAAACCTCCAAAAAGTCCCTAGAGTTATTTAATTTGGGGAAGGTATAATTTAATTATATTTGGAATTATATAAATTATCATGAAACCCCTAAAAGTTAAATACACAATAACTTCTTCGTACTAGGTCCGTTTTAGATGTGGTTCATGTCATTAGGATCATTATGACATATAGATTATTTTGGTAAACTTATTCACACATTCGAAGAAGTATTAAATTATTAGATAACATGATAATTAGTATGTATAATCCCTTAATTAAAACGAGTACTTCAGCACGTGCGATGCACGTGCGCAGATATAACTGGTATTAAAAACCACCTTTGTAAGCTTTCTTGGATTTTACAAATGAATTTGAATTATACAAAATTTTATATATTTTTATGTGTGTAAATTTACAAATTTAGTGAAATTGGGTCTATCTAAAAACATTAGTGAGATTATTCTAATATTTGTAATAGAAGTATGGCCATCTGTGTGACTATCAGCATTCACAACTGTGATAGAAGTTTGCCTTCCTATGTGGCTACCGATTACACATATCAATATACTATCCTTTTGTTGAATACTCAATATTTATCAGTTAGAGATATTTAATTAAATATATATATATGTATTTGATGAAAGTATATTATTTTGAGTAGTAAAATCTCATAAGCTACTCTTATTGGAAATATAATGTACACATTGCCTATTTTTATTTTATGTATCAAATAGTTCTATAAAGTTCATATTTTCTAAGTATAAATGATAGTTAAGGTTATGTACACATTGCTAGTGTTATAGTGTACAAGTAATAGTGTGATAACCCTGATTTTATGAGCAAGTTTTATAATTAATTTAATATACTTGTTTGAATTATTTTTGGTTGCCTAGGAAAAATATATATGATAAGTTGACCATAAATAAATATTGGGTAAATATTGATATGTATACAAGATGATATAATACATATGTACATACTTCTCTGGAAAAATAGAAAATTATTTGTAAGCTAAAGAAAACTATAAATACATGAACATGACAAAATATGAATGTGCCATTGAAACAAGTCTAGGGTAAGGGAAATAAAGACTTAGGCAGAAATAGAAATATAGATAGTGTACAGGCATTTTAAAACAAAGGCTGGCTAAAGAAAATTATTAGAAATTGCATGAAAGTAGTATGAGTTGTTGAAAAATACTTTATCCACTTTTAGCAATTTTCTTAGCTTTAGAGATATCATGCAAATATGGTGACAGGTAATAAAGTGTAAATTTCTGTTAATAGAACCAGGGACCATTTACCAATTTGCTCTTAAAAATTGAAAGAGAGGCTGATCATAAGTTGTAGGGTAGAATTGACATTGAGTAAATTCTAAAACCCTAGAGGCAGCCAAGGTCTTGTATAAAAGAGGGTTAAGGGTGAAAGGATCTGTCACCATTTTCTTTAAATAAATATACAGAAAATATAGACAGTTAGCAAAAGAGAAAACTGGGAAGCACTGGCCATTAGAGACAAGTAGGAGATAACAGATCAAAAGGAAAGGATTAAGGTGAGTAATCTCACTGAAAATTGGCATTAAGTCCTGAATATTGAGGCAGCCTAAATGGTTTATGTTTTAATTAATCTGTGCTTGTTTATGAGATTGATGTGTTGATGATCTGTTTAAATATTGTGTGTGAATGTATCCAGAAAATATATTGGTGACTTTCATGTTTGAACAATTATTGTATCATGAATTATCTTTGAGATGGGATGTTCTTTTTTTTTTGTGACTGCTGCATATAAATTAATTCATGGGAACTCCAGGGATATATGATATAAGTCTATGGTCTAAAAATGGAAAACAAATGGGACTGTAGCATAAAGTGGTTGCTGCTTATGTCTCAAGAATAAATGTGGTAACATAGAAGTGCAAAGTTATACTTGTGCTGAACTTCTATGTTTACAAATAAATCCAAATAAGATTAGAAGCTTGTGGTTTAGTCAGATCTCATGAATCTGTGAGTATCTGATTAAGCCAGAGGCAAATGGATACATCAAGGCAAACTGAAATGACCATATATTTATAGGCATGATTCCTCAAAAGAAAAACCCATGATTTAAATAATATGTACACTAAGAAATTAAACTAGCTTGTGTGAATAAATCTATGATTATGAAAAGATGATCTGTCATCCTTTGAACATATGCATGATGGTTGAGTTATTTATTTTCTCTGATTGGTGTATGAGATGCAGAAGGGATTAGCATGAGGGAAAGAGGGAAAATGAATACTTAGTAATATAACTAAGGACTTGGATCTTAGGGCTACAAAGTAAGGCTTGGCAAGGGAAATATTGCAAGCTCACACATGGTATGATTATACCCAGGGGCCTGAGTGTGCTGGGTTAACAGTGAATATGCCCCAGACAGTGTGTGTTTTAATAGAGAGAAAGTAGCTAAAGTCCATCATAAAATACCTGAGATTGAATTTGGAGAATAAGTTCACAGGTAGGTTGGGTAAAATCCCTGATAGCCAGCAAGATTATAAATAAGGAAAATGATTAAATGATAATTATGTTGGGTGGTTCAGAATATTCTTTTGAGAATTATATGTTTTGTGCTCTCTGAAATAATCCATTGAATTATGTGTTTTTATGTTATGCATTAATAAACATGCACAGGTGGTAGAGGTTTGTATACAAGGAAAACATTGCTTTACTTCATCTGTTTTAAAAGTTATTTAAATTTTCAGTAAGATTATTCATACCAGACAATTTAGTCTGACCCTTTGTGTGTTTATATACCATTGGGTGTCTCATCTTTTGATGAGGCATCTCGTGGTGATTGTGCAGGCAAATAGGCATTTTCTTGATCAAGAATTGGATGAATTAGCTGCTAAGGAATTGGATAATAGTTACAGACTCAAGATAGATGTTAAATTGGACTTGTATTATGAAATGTTAGTTAAGTTGTTTTGGGAGGAAACTGATGTAATGCTATTTTCTATCTGCAAGTATTGAACTATTCCTAAGATTTCTATTAACAGTTTCAGGTTGCTTTTGAGAATGTTTTGTTAAGTGATAATTTATAGTATTAACTCCCTGAATGCTTAGCCTAAGTGTGCAACAATAAGAATAATTTGAAATGATCTGTAAATTGGAAATTTAAAAGGGTAACCTGAGATCTGTTGTAAGTATTAATGGAAAAATAGGTAGGATGAAAACCCAGATTAGTTGTATAGGATATGTGTAAAGTAGCAGAGGAATTCCGGCTAACATGACCAATTTTGTCAAGCCTGGGTTCAACCAGCCTATTACCCTAAGCTTATTGATTAAGAAATATAACAAATAAAGCAAACCAGAAAATCAGGATAGTTATATTGAAAATATATGTTACCTAAAATCACTCAGACACATACATGCACACAGATCACAGACTGTAACGACCCGTAAATTTCAACTGTTTCAATAACGTAATTAGTTGAAATTTTGTGAAATTTTAAACGATAAAATTTTGAAATAAAAATTTTATATTTGGAATACGTCTAGTTAAACATAGCAACTATTAGATTTTCGTCCGAAAATATGAAAGTTTATTTCGCGCGTAAATTTACTTCAATTTAATCAGTTAAAAAAAAGCGATGAAAATAAAATGTTTCCGAAACCTAAATATTTTTACATAGAAAAATTCTAAACCATCTTCTGAGCAAGATGTCAGTTTGTCGTTTTTCCAAATTCGGACTTCTTTGGCTCCGTCGATTTTATTTTTCAGCGTTTTTCTTGCATTTTCCGCTATTAAAAAATTCGAATTTTTATAATTCAATCATACTACTGATATCTTTATACCGTTTTGATCGTCTCGTCGTGCTGATCTCTACGGTATATTCAATTGTCAAATTCGGAGTTCCATTGTACGTTGCACTTTGCGTAACGCCTACCGTATCGGTAGCCGGTTACAATCTGCTCTGAGACTTTTCGTTATCCTGCGTGTAATCCAATAGCCACTGGTATTTATTATTTTCAGTAAATCAACAGCCATCGATAATTATTATTTCAGCCTTTTTACTTTTTCTTTCCCCGTAACAATTTATTTCATTGCTAGTTCCAATACTTTGCCTTTACAACTTCGTTTTTCCATTCCAAGCTTGATAGAGCTGTCTGTCATCTTCATTTTTCATTTGCTCTGTAGGAAAAAAATTAAAAAATAATAAAAAGGGCTGCTCGTCCTCTTCCTCACGCCCAAGCTCGGCCTCGCCCATCTTTCTCCACCGTCCAAGCTTGCACTCCATCTCCTCACGCGAGCGACAAAACCAAACGCCAAGGCTTCCATCGCCTCTACTTCCCTCCGGACCTACGGCCTCCTTTAACCGAGCCTCGTCTAGGCATCAACGTCCCAGTTGTTTTCTTGCCTCCCCACCACTGCTTAGCCTACCACCTCCGCCTGTAGCTCTTTCCACTTCCTTAGCCACTTGGACCATCTTATCTCCACTTCCAGCTGCCGAGAACATCCTCCCCTCAGCCGTGTCTTATGTATGTAAATAAAATTTTATTTTCGTATAAAAAAAAATATAGTGATGTTTATTTTATTTTTCCAACTATTCGTATATCATCTAATCTTATAATTTAGGTTTGCTTGTTTTCAAACATTTACTTAGAAGATGACATATATGTAAGCGTATATATTATAAAATGGGTATGCTGTAGTATAGGATGGGCATTGTATATAATTACTAGTAGCTGCTGTTTTGAAGCTCATATATATAAAAGACGTTAGATTGGATATAAACATAAGTTTCAACATAATATAGGCTTGGTTTCTAAAATTATATATATGTTATAGTCGGGCATTGATATTTAAAGGTATACATATATTCTATATTATAGTCGGTTATATTAGATTTTGATCTTTAAACGTGTTTGATTCTTATGGATGGGTATTTGGATTTCTGAATGCTTCGAGTTCTAAATCATTTTGTCGTTTAGATATACGGTAGTTTACATACTTTGGTCTTAGATCCTTGCACAGCCTTCCTTGGATCGGATATATATGATAAGTATAAAATGTTTAAAGGTTGTTCAATGTATACTTTAGTCATACTGTTAATATATTGTGTTGTGAGTCCTATATATATGAAGTTATACAAGTTAGTTGTTTACTGCAAACATATATGGTATATATATATATATATTATATGTAAGACTGCATGTATAAAGCTGCAGCCTTCTCTTTAGAAATGAGGATATATAGTTTTGTATAATAGCTAAAGAAGAAACAAAGCCTCCTCTATACAACGCTTCGGTGTTGGTGAATATGTAGACGGTTGCAGGGCAGCTTGTATATTGCTGTGTGTATTTGTGTCAACCGTTCATATTATATAAGAAGTATTTTTCAAATATTTTTTTTTTCAACAGTATATTTTTATCAGAGAAAAATAGTATACTTACTGTATATTTTATTTTAGTAGTATTATGTATTGATGTTAAGGCTGTATTACTGTGCAAGCTATGATAGTATAGGCCTTTAGGCATCGTTTTGATTTGAATATGATGCAGGCTTTGGGTTTTAAAGTTGGGATATCTATCAGTTATATAAATTGATTGTATATAAGTTGTTTTATATAAAGTTAGTATGTTCTGATATTTTATATCTACCTATACATATTATACTTTAAGTCGATTCTATTGAGTTTGAGTATATTAACATGATATATTTGTTGATTCTATGCACATGGGTTCCAGATTGTTATACTTACATTAGCTATAAAGTTTGTAGAAATTTTCTTTTATAATTAGTATATACTGATTTCAATAACATATTGACTTTAAAATCAAATTTTTTTTTATGTGTTTTGATTTAAACAATAAAAAAAAAAAAAATTTATTTGCATTGAATTTGGGATATGATTTTTATACATAGTATATATGGTTATAGGTTCTCTTCTACCAATTATCTTCATCGACCCGTTCTAAATTTGTTCCGTCTATTCTTATTATCAGCTTTGTCCGTCTTGCCCGTTCTTCATCAAATCGTGTTCATCTAGCTTTGCTTTGGGATTTGCAACTCGTGTCGAATATCTCTCTAGCCTCGGAAGGTGAGCACTCACTCACGATTAACGTTCTTTTATTTATTAAATTTGATTTCAATTGAAACGACAAATTGAAATATGCTGTTGTTGATATATACACTGTTATTACCTGTATCAGTTTCACCTGTGACATCTGACACCATTATCTGTTATATATGCAATGATAATCCAGTTTGGTTGTTAAATGATTGATTGTTTGATGTTGATATTGGACGTTAAATTGTTAATGATGTAAGTGATAAATAATTTGAAATTGAAATTGACGTAGGATAGTTAGATTGGATATATGTGTTAAAATTTGATTAAATGACATTTGTATAATATAACCCCTTTTAATTGTTAAATTAATTGACATGTAGAATAGTGATAATTACACTTTGAAACATTGAACGTATTTGATTAATTGTTGTAGTGTAAAAATTGAAATTGAATGACAAGTGAAAACCGTAATGTAATAATCTTTAATCTACTTGAAATGATAGGGTAGATTCTAGAAATAATTATATTAATTCGTACAAATAACAATGCGAATTAATACGATTATTTCGGGATTATTAAATTGATTATTGGATTGATTTTGATTGTTGTTCTTGCTTGTTTCTTTACTTTGACACCATCCCAGTTATCACACTGCAAGTTCCCTTTGCTATGTTTTGATTTTGAATTGTATTTGAATCGGGTTGAAATGATAAATACCCAAATTAAACTTTGACCTAGGATAGGAAATTAAATAAAACCCGATTGGTCAATAATTTGATTTAAAATAAAATGAAGATTTTATTTGAATAAAAATATGGTTTTGAAATGAAGTTGAATTTGAATTATAATGAAAGGAAAATGTTAATATTTAATAATCGGAAACAAAATGTTAACAAGGAAATTGATGGAAAAATGTGGTTTAATTTGAGAAATGAATGAATTAAGTTTGAAATGATTAAATAATTAAGTTTGAAATTATAATTAAGTTTGAAATTATAATTAAGTTTGAAATTATAATTAAGTTTGAAATTATAATTAAGTTTGAAATTATTAACTTTGAAATGATTTAATAATTAAGTTTGAGATTATAATCAAGTTGAAATTATTAAACTTTGAAATTATTCAATAATTAAGTTTTGAATTATTTAATAATTAAATAAGACTGAATTATTTAACGATTAAATTAAATTGAACTTTTGAATAAGTAAATTTTACTTCGTAATAATTGAAATTGAGATTTTCTTTATTTATTAAGTTTTGGGAAATTATTTAAAGTAAGCTAATAAATAATTGAAATTGAATTTCTTTAATAAGAAATGAAAATGTGATATTTTGGAATTAATGTAAGACTTGAAATGTAAAGAGTTGATTTGACGAATTTAATTTAATTAAATTTGTAAGTATTGATATAATGAAGTTGAATTTAAATAATGGATGTAATGAATTGGAAATTTAATGGAAATTGTTTTGAATGGCATAGTAACTTAACGAATATTGAATGAAATCGATAAATGATATAAAATTGATTTGAATGTTAAATAAGATTTAATTTAAGGGTTTTCGAAATGAAACTTGTATTCGAACTTGAATCAATATTTGGATTGTTTAAAATAGAAATTGAATTTGAATTGTAAGATTTTGGAATGATAATTTGGAAGTTTTGAAACGTAAATTATTGGAAATTGGTTTTTGAAAGACAAATAAATTGTTGGTTTACGAATTCTATTTGAAATTGAATTGATTTGGTTTTGAAATAAATAAACGACCAATCGGTGTAATAATTACGAAAGTTATTAAAGAGACCGGAATTCGGTTATGGATATACTCTCTATCTAAACCGAAAACCACTTTAATAACTATACGCGGAGTGATGATCCAGAACGAAGTGGTTGGAAATGATGTACGTGTTGACTGAAGAAAGAGAACGATAATGGATAGCCTTGACACTTGTGTCAAATTGGAAATGACTAAAACAGGAGCTGTGCCGGGCCAATGGAGGATTGATACCTCAAGTGGACACACTTCTTCGAACTACTTATACTTGTTGTCGATTGGTGCACCCTTGATTTTGGGAGTGTTGTTTCACGGTGTTGCGGGCGCTGCGGCGTTGCGTTCTCACCAGCCCGGATCAGGCGAACGGTAGTATCACTACCTTGGGTATAGCCTCATGTGCCTTGTCATACTTGTATTCCATTTATGCGCGACCACTACAATTTTGATTTGTACCTTTAGTATATGTATTGCCCTCTGGTGACTTCCGGTTTTGGGGAAACTACGGTCTTGTATATGCTTTTGGGAATAAAAATGTGTTAAGGGTGGAATGGGCCATGACTTAACGCTATTTTGATACCTTTATATTACTGATAGACATTATCTACTTACCGTACATTACTACATAGTAGATAGTTTGACGGATCCTTAAAGGATGGTTATTCCAAACATCCTTTGAGTTACTTGTATTTCAATTGCTATTTCACTTGAGTTGGATTTATTAATATAAGAATGTTAATCCTGACTCGAGTGTCTTGTGTTTTTGCTTTACGCTCGGGTCAGACTGAGTGGTTCAGCTTTCGAGACTCACCTTTGGAGTTGGAGCTTCGCTTGGAGATCCAGCTATCTATCCTGCTTTCAGATATTCGATGATTCCAGTGATGCATTCTGATTTGTATCTGATGTATCGTGTTACTCTTCCGTTGTATCTGGTTTAACTCTGATGTATCGTATTATTCTTCTGTTGTAAACTCTGATGTATTTTATATATTCATATAGTAGCTTCATGAACTACTATCTCTTTTATTTCCGCTGCACTTATTACTCTGTGTCTGTGATCTGTGATTATTTCATTTATTGTATATGTTCAGTTTTGCCAAATTTAAATTAACAACGTGGTATTTTGAGCAATTCAACTCTGACATGTGTGTCTGCCTATGCACTTGGCGGGTGCAGCATGATAGGGGGTTCTCGCATTTGGTTTGGTAGCGAGCGGATGACTCTTACTCCTACATGTCCCTGCGGGGTTGGTGCAGTCGAGAGGCTGGCCGTAAAGGCAGAACACAGGTACTACTGTATGCTACGGTGGGCGTTACCCCACTGACGCGGTCCGTTACAGTTGGTATCAGAGCTTTGGTAGCTCTAGGCAAAACTTAACATATATGGTAAATGTATTTACAGAATCACTCTCATTCGAGTTTCAATCTCTTCCTTTGATTCGATTCCTTTGAATTTTGGAACGTTCCCCTCGGTTCCGAAATTCATTCGTGTCCTTCACTATTCGTCTTCTTTCAATCCTGGAGCACCCCATAACTCCATTCTGAATGTTATCTATAATAGATCGGCGGTCTCGCCAATCTTCGAATGATTTGTAAAGGGGTGAAACTCCTTTACAATAGGCATTGATTTACCGGAGATTTCTGTATCCTCGGTTTACGATGCTATCTATCTCCTGCTATACCTGAATTTTATTTCTTGAAATCGAATGTCGATTTACCTCGGAATTCTAGCATCGGTCTTATTCTTGAAGTTACGGACGACCGGTTAAGGTTGCTCGTGAATTAAATAAACTCATCCATCTCACAATTGTGGTAATTGAATCATCTTATCTTCTGTTTCAAACTTATTTTCGAATCAAAATTCTCTTTGATTTGATTTCCATCAAATTTGAATCTCTATACATGTTTTGAAATCTGTTCTTGTATCCTGGAATGAGGAATTGTATTTATAAAATTATATTTAAAATGTTTTAAAATATATTGTGTTGTTTGAGTTGTTGATGTTGATTTGGGTTTCCGATCGATTCGTCTGATCAACGCTATCGATAGGATTTCCAAAACACTTGAACAGAGCAAACTGACACAATATTATTTTCAAATTTGGAAAATGAAATAAATTTGTTTGATTATATTGTGAAAATATAAGAAATTTTTTTTTCTGAAATTTAATAGGCAAATTAAATTGTTTGTTTGAAATGATAATATTTGATTATCATTTATTGTTCTAAATAAATTTATAAATACGGTTTATAAATTTATTTGGAATTTGAAATGAATTTAATTCAGAAATTTGAGAATTTAGTTTCCGGTGATTTCGAATTTTGGTTTTAAAATTTTAAAGTATATATGATTGGAAGTATTTTCGAACAGAAATCGTTTTCAAAGAATTTTAAAATGTTGAAATCAGTGCTCTTCTCTTTGTCGCTGGAAAATAATTTCGGTGATGGCGGCCGCATCATCGACATTCATTTTCGAGTTTCGAAGTGGAGAAACCATTCTGTAGCTTTGTTACGGATCTGTTTTGAGAGAAAAGAAAATATATATTTTGATTTGAATTTCTTCAGTATATTTTGATTCACATATATATAGATATCTTATTTTAAAAATTTAATTTGATTTTGATATAGATATATGATATATATCTCTAAATTGTTTAAAATAAATCGGAAATCTAATTCTTAAATTTTGTTAAAGGATGATTTTAATTATAAATAAAACCAAAATTTAGAATAAATATTTAAACTTGAATAATTGAATTGGGAAAATTTTATTTGTATATTGTTCAACTGCATTCTAATACAACTTACCTAAATCATTCAGAAGTTGAATATGTGATTGGATAATATATAAGATAAATTGAATTTATAAATAAAATTTGAATGTTTATAATAAATATTATACACTAAATTTTGATTATAAAGATGTTAATAGAGTTAGATAGGATAATAAGTAAACTCAGTTAATGATGAAATAAATTTGTTTTGAAAAACATTAATAAATTGAAATTTGATCAACTTATGAAAATACCTTGAATTTGGAAGCAATTAGTAGATGTAAATTAATTTAAATCGAAACTTTTATGGTTTAAATTAATTTATATGGGTTAAATATATGTGAGTAGATATATTAAGTAGAATAAATTTAACAATAATTTGGAATAAATAAGAATTTAATTGCTGAATAAAATATGATTATAATAAAAGATTATTCAAATTTATGGTTTTAGAAATTTTAAATTGAGGATAATTGGATAATAAGATAATGAATTTAGAAATAGTTGAGATTGATTTTAGTGAAATCAAATGAATTAAATCAATTATTGAATATCAATTAATTTAAATTTAAATTTATATGGTTTAAATTAATTGTTATTTGTATTTCAAATCTGTTTTTCTTTCTGGTTGTTTCTATTCTCCTACCTCGTTCCTTTTCGGGGACGAAAAGTTTTGAGTGGGGGAGAGTGTAACGACCCGTAAATTTCAACTGTTTCAATAACGTAATTAGTTGAAATTTTGTGAAATTTTAAACGATAAAATTTTGAAATAAAAATTTTATATTTGGAATACGTCTAGTTAAACATAGCAACTATTAGATTTTCGTCCGAAAATATGAAAGTTTATTTCGCGCGTAAATTTACTTCAATTTAATCAGTTAAAAAAAAGCGATGAAAATAAAATGTTTCCGAAACCTAAATATTTTTACATAGAAAAATTCTAAACCATCTTCTGAGCAAGATGTCAGTTTGTCGTTTTTCCAAATTCGGACTTCTTTGGCTCCGTCGATTTTATTTTTCAGCGTTTTTCTTGCATTTTCCGCTATTAAAAAATTCGAATTTTTATAATTAAATCATACTACTGATATCTTTATACCGTTTTGATCGTCTCGTCGTGCTGATCTCTACGGTATATTCAATTGTCAAATTCGGAGTTCCATTGTACGTTGCACTTTGCGTAACGCCTACCGTATCGGTAGCCGGTTACAATCTGCTCTGAGACTTTTCGTTATCCTGCGTGTAATCCAATAGCCACTGGTATTTATTATTTTCAGTAAATCAACAGCCATCGATAATTATTATTTCAGCCTTTTTACTTTTTCTTTCCCCGTAACAATTTATTTCATTGCTAGTTCCAATACTTTGCCTTTACAACTTCGTTTTTCCATTCCAAGCTTGATAGAGCTGTCTGTCATCTTCATTTTTCATTTGCTCTGTAGGAAAAAAATTAAAAAATAATAAAAAGGGCTGCTCGTCCTCTTCCTCACGCCCAAGCTCGGCCTCGCCCATCTTTCTCCACCGTCCAAGCTTGCACTCCATCTCCTCACGCGAGCGACAAAACCAAACGCCAAGGCTTCCATCGCCTCTACTTCCCTCCGGACCTACGGCCTCCTTTAACCGAGCCTCGTCTAGGCATCAACGTCCCAGTTGTTTTCTTGCCTCCCCACCACTGCTTAGCCTACCACCTCCGCCTGTAGCTCTTTCCACTTCCTTAGCCACTTGGACCATCTTATCTCCACTTCCAGCTGCCGAGAACATCCTCCCCTCAGCCGTGTCTTATGTATGTAAATAAAATTTTATTTTCGTATAAAAAAAAATATAGTGATGTTTATTTTATTTTTCCAACTATTCGTATATCATCTAATCTTATAATTTAGGTTTGCTTGTTTTCAAACATTTACTTAGAAGATGACATATATGTAAGCGTATATATTATAAAATGGGTATGCTGTAGTATAGGATGGGCATTGTATATAATTACTAGTAGCTGCTGTTTTGAAGCTCATATATATAAAAGACGTTAGATTGGATATAAACATAAGTTTCAACATAATATAGGCTTGGTTTCTAAAATTATATATATGTTATAGTCGGGCATTGATATTTAAAGGTATACATATATTCTATATTATAGTCGGTTATATTAGATTTTGATCTTTAAACGTGTTTGATTCTTATGGATGGGTATTTGGATTTCTGAATGCTTCGAGTTCTAAATCATTTTGTCGTTTAGATATACGGTAGTTTACATACTTTGGTCTTAGATCCTTGCACAGCCTTCCTTGGATCGGATATATATGATAAGTATAAAATGTTTAAAGGTTGTTCAATGTATACTTTAGTCATACTGTTAATATATTGTGTTGTGAGTCCTATATATATGAAGTTATACAAGTTAGTTGTTTACTGCAAACATATATGGTATATATATATATATATATTATATGTAAGACTGCATGTATAAAGCTGCAGCCTTCTCTTTAGAAATGAGGATATATAGTTTTGTATAATAGCTAAAGAAGAAACAAAGCCTCCTCTATACAACGCTTCGGTGTTGGTGAATATGTAGACGGTTGCAGGGCAGCTTGTATATTGCTGTGTGTATTTGTGTCAACCGTTCATATTATATAAGAAGTATTTTTCAAATATTTTTTTTTTCAACAGTATATTTTTATCAGAGAAAAATAGTATACTTACTGTATATTTTATTTTAGTAGTATTATGTATTGATGTTAAGGCTGTATTACTATGCAAGCTATGATAGTATAGGCCTTTAGGCATCGTTTTGATTTGAATATGATGCAGGCTTTGGGTTTTAAAGTTGGGATATCTATCAGTTATATAAATTGATTGTATATAAGTTGTTTTATATAAAGTTAGTATGTTCTGATATTTTATATCTACCTATACATATTATACTTTAAGTCGATTCTATTGAGTTTGAGTATATTAACATGATATATTTGTTGATTCTATGCACATGGGTTCCAGATTGTTATACTTACATTAGCTATAAAGTTTGTAGAAATTTTCTTTTATAATTAGTATATACTGATTTCAATAACATATTGACTTTAAAATCAAATTTTTTTTTATGTGTTTTGATTTAAACAATAAAAAAAAAAAAAATTTATTTGCATTGAATTTGGGATATGATTTTTATACATAGTATATATGGTTATAGGTTCTCTTCTACCAATTATCTTCATCGACCCGTTCTAAATTTGTTCCGTCTATTCTTATTATCAGCTTTGTCCGTCTTGCCCGTTCTTCATCAAATCGTGTTCATCTAGCTTTGCTTTGGGATTTGCAACTCGTGTCGAATATCTCTCTAGCCTCGGAAGGTGAGCACTCACTCACGATTAACGTTCTTTTATTTATTAAATTTGATTTCAATTGAAACGACAAATTGAAATATGCTGCTGTTGATATATACACTGTTATTACCTGTATCAGTTTCACCTGTGACATCTGACACCATTATCTGTTATATATGCAATGATAATCCAGTTTGGTTGTTAAATGATTGATTGTTTGATGTTGATATTGGACGTTAAATTGTTAATGATGTAAGTGATAAATAATTTGAAATTGAAATTGACGTAGGATAGTTAGATTGGATATATGTGTTAAAATTTGATTAAATGACATTTGTATAATATAACCCCTTTTAATTGTTAAATTAATTGACATGTAGAATAGTGATAATTACACTTTGAAACATTGAACGTATTTGATTAATTGTTGTAGTGTAAAAATTGAAATTGAATGACAAGTGAAAACCGTAATGTAATAATCTTTAATCTACTTGAAATGATAGGGTAGATTCTAGAAATAATTATATTAATTCGTACAAATAACAATGCGAATTAATACGATTATTTCGGGATTATTAAATTGATTATTGGGTTGATATTGATTGTTTTTCTTGCTTGTTTCTTTACTTTGACACCATCCCAGTTATCACACTGCAAGTTCCCTTTGCTATGTTTTGATTTTGAATTGTATTGGAATCGGGTTGAAATGATAAATACCCAAATTAAACTTTGACCTAGGATAGGAAATTAAATAAAACCCGATTGGTCAATAATTTGATTTAAAATAAAATGAAGATTTTATTTGAATAAAAATATGGTTTTGAAATGAAGTTGAATTTGAATTATAATGAAAGGAAAATGTTAATATTTAATAATCGGAAACAAAATGTTAACAAGGAAATTGATGGAAAAATGTGGTTTAATTTGAGAAATGAATGAATTAAGTTTGAAATGATTAAATAATTAAGTTTGAAATTATAATTAAGTTTGAAATTATAATTAAGTTTGAAATTATAATTAAGTTTGAAATTATAATTAAGTTTGAAATTATTAACTTTGAAATGATTTAATAATTAAGTTTGAGATTATAATCAAGTTGAAATTATTAAACTTTGAAATTATTCAATAATTAAGTTTTGAATTATTTAATAATTAAATAAGACTGAATTATTTAACGATTAAATTAAATTGAACTTTTGAATAAGTAAATTTTACTTCGTAATAATTGAAATTGAGATTTTCTTTATTTATTAAGTTTTGGGAAATTATTTAAAGTAAGCTAATAAATAATTGAAATTGAATTTCTTTAACAAGAAATGAAAATGTGATATTTTGGAATTAATGTAAGACTTGAAATGTAAAGAGTTGATTTGACGAATTTAATTTAATTAAATTTGTAAGTATTGATATAATGAAGTTGAATTTAAATAATGGATGTAATGAATTGGAAATTTAATGGAAATTGTTTTGAATGGCATAGTAACTTAACGAATATTGAATGAAATCGATAAATGATATAAAATTGATTTGAATGTTAAATAAGATTTAATTTAAGGGTTTTCGAAATGAAACTTGTATTCGAACTTGAATCAATATTTGGATTGTTTAAAATAGAAATTGAATTTGAATTGTAAGATTTTGGAATGATAATTTGGAAGTTTTGAAACGTAAATTATTGGAAATTGGTTTTTGAAAGACAAATAAATTGTTGGTTTACGAATTCTATTTGAAATTGAATTGATTTGGTTTTGAAATAAATAAACGACCAATCGGTGTAATAATTACGAAAGTTATTAAAGAGACCGGAATTCGGTTATGGATATACTCTCTATCTAAACCGAAAACCACTTTAATAACTATACGCGGAGTGATGATCCAGAACGAAGTGGTTGGAAATGATGTACGTGTTGACTGAAGAAAGAGAACGATAATGGATAGCCTTGACACTTGTGTCAAATTGGAAATGACTAAAACAGGAGCTGTGCCGGGCCAATGGAGGATTGATACCTCAAGTGGACACACTTCTTCGAACTACTTATACTTGTTGTCGATTGGTGCACCCTTGATTTTGGGAGTGTTGTTTCACGGTGTTGCGGGCGCTGCGGCGTTGCGTTCTCACCAGCCCGGATCAGGCGAACGGTAGTATCACTACCTTGGGTATAGCCTCATGTGCCTTGTCATACTTGTATTCCATTTATGCGCGACCACTACGATTTTGATTTGTACCTTTAGTATATGTATTGCCCTCTGGTGACTTCCGGTTTTGGGGAAACTACGGTCTTGTATATGCTTTTGGGAATAAAAATGTGTTAAGGGTGGAATGGGCCATGACTTAACGCTATTTTGATACCTTTATATTACTGATAGACATTATCTACTTACCGTACATTACTACATAGTAGATAGTTTGACGGATCCTTAAAGGATGGTTATTCCAAACATCCTTTGAGTTACTTGTATTTCAATTGCTATTTCACTTGAGTTGGATTTATTAATATAAGAATGTTAATCCTGACTCGAGTGTCTTGTGTTTTTGCTTTACGCTCGGGTCAGACTGAGTGGTTCAACTTTCGAGACTCACCTTTGGAGTTGGAGCTTCGCTTGGAGATCCAGCTATCTATCCTGCTTTCAGATATTCGATGATTCCAGTGATGCATTCTGATTTGTATCTGATGTATCGTGTTACTCTTCCGTTGTATCTGGTTTAACTCTGATGTATCGTATTATTCTTCTGTTGTAAACTCTGATGTATTTTATATATTCATATAGTAGCTTCATGAACTACTATCTCTTTTATTTCCGCTGCACTTATTACTCTGTGTCTGTGATCTGTGATTATTTCATTCATTGTATATGTTCAGTTTTGCCAAATTTAAATTAACAACGTGGTATTTTGAGCAATTCAACTCCGGCATGAGTGTCTACCTATACACTTATAATGGATGCGAATGGTTCAAAATGGCGGGTCGTTACACAGACACACACATGCACACAGAACACAGATACACACACCTGCACACAGAATACACATATACACAATTGTATAAGGGATAATTAAGCATTCAGTAGATCTAAATCCTTGGATATCTAAACTAACTTTAAAAACTAGAAAAATAACATCTAGAATTTGTGAAAAATTAAGTAAGTAGAAAAGCTTTCTGGAAATTATTTTTGCCATGAGAAATTTTATAGAAAATCCCAAAATAAAATTCTCTGCATCCAAAATTCTTTTACTCTGATAAAAGAAAGGGAAAACCTTAAAGTATCATTTATACATGATTTCTTGAATGTAAGTTAGGTGACTTGATTACAACAATATTTTTATATTGGTGAAAAGATCCTGGATAGTAGAGAAAGGATGTTCTCTTGAATAGATGATCACTATATATATTGGTAAAAAAAAACTTCATGTAAAAAGTGGGTCATCTCAATTTGGTATCAGAGCTATGTTGATAAATAACATAGTAAAAATCTTGAATGAACTTGGCTGTTTTGAATGTATGAAAGTATTGACTGCCTTGGATGCCTTGTCTTTATGTACTTATGTTAATACTATCTGTTATAATTGAATGATAATAAGTTGGAATAGGTTAATTTATATAAGATTAGATAAAATGGACTAACTCCAGTGTTGTATCCATAGAACTATGGTAAGACCCAGACAACAAGTGGTAGGACCAAGTGAACCACCCATGGTGAATATGCAAGATTTCATGAGAGCCATAAGGGATGGGGTAGGCAATAGGCAAGAAAATCCACATGAGGAGCTTTCTAAACTACTCAAGACTTTTACCAATCTTGGAGGCAAGACTTTTGATGGAACAGAAGGAATAATGGGAATTCAAAATTGGCTCAGAATTTTGGATAGAATATTTGCTGATATGCAAGTGGAAGACCAAAAGAAGAGGCTAATAGCATCTAGACAATTGAGAGGAGCAGCTTTGGACTGGTGGGAAGTCATTATAGCTGGAAGACCTGAAGGAGAGGTGACATGGAACCAGTTTAAAGAAATGTTGGAAGGAAGGTTTGTACCTGCATCAGCTAAAGAGTCCTTGCTGGAAGAATTCATTAAATTAAGACAGGGAACTATGAGTGTTACTGAGTATACCCAGAAGTTTGAATCTCTAGCAAAGTATGGTGCAGTGCTCATCACAACTAAGGAAGCTAAAAATGGTAGATACATCCAAGGATTGAATGCCAGTCTCAGTAGAGCCATGCTGCCATATAAGGATAGGACCTTTGATCAAGTTTTAGATCTGACTTTGAGCCTTGAACAACATGATAAATCCAGAGAAAATTTCAGAGCATTTAAAAATAACCAAAACAAGAAAGGAAAGGGTAAGTTCCACCCTTATGATAAAAAGAAAGTGGATGTAGCTTCCACCAAGCAATCAGAAGAGGTCAAAACTGCTGAGGTTAAAAAGAAGATCACTTGCTATAATTGTGGACAAGAGGGACACATGAAGAATAGGTGTACAAATCCCAAACCAGCATCTTTCAAATGTCATCTGTGTGGGAAGGAAGGGCACATAAGAAGGAACTATCCAGAGTTGAGGCAAGGAAAGATGGGAATGTTGGAAGGGAAAAGCAAAATGACAGGAAGTCCCAATGTTGAAAAACATGGCCAAGTTGAAGGTACTTTGCTTATTCACTCAATACCTTTTGCAGTAGTGTATGATACTGGGGCTACACACTCATTAATTTCCCATGACATTGTACAATAGCTAAAATTAAATTGTATGCTTGTAGATAAGCCCTTGCTTATTAAAAGTCCTTTAGGTAGTTCCTGTATATTGGGTATAATATGTAAACAATTAGGACTGAATATAGGGGGGCATATGTTTGATGCAGACCTATATGTGTTGCAATATCCAGGCATGGGAGTTATATTAGGAGTTGATTGGTTAAAAAGATATAAGGCAGTTATAAACATGGAGACCTCCACCTTATCATTGAAAACTTCTGATGGAAAAAGGGTAATTGTTCTTTGTGAAGCAGATAAGAACAAAAGCATAGCCACCCTTGATAACTTGACTGGTGAGAAGCACATGCCTGCATTGGAAGAAATCCCTGTAGTAAATCAGTATGCTGATGTGTTTGGTGAGGTTAAGGGAATTGTTAACCATAGACCAGTAGAATTTTCTATCAAATTAATTCCAGGAGCTAACCCAGTGGTTAAGAGGCCAACTAGAATGGGGCCTAAGGAATTAACAGAACTGAAAAAGCAATTAGTTGAACTAGAGGAAAAAGGATTCATCAGACCCAGTAGCTCATCTTGGGGAGCACCAGTGGTTTTTGTTAAGAAGCAAGATGGGTCTCTCAGGTTATGTATTGATTATAGAGAGTTAAATAAAATCACAATTAAAAATAAATACCCTTTTCCAAGAATTGATGATCTTTTTGATCAATTAAGTGGTGCAAAAATATTTTCTAGACTTGACTTAGCTTCAGGATTTCATCAAATGAAGGTAGAGGAGGAGAGCATCAAGTATACTGCTTTTAATACTAGGTATGGGCTTTATGAATTTTTGGTGATGCCCTTTGGCTTGACTAATGCCCCCTCTTACTTTGTTGATTTGATGAATAGAATTTTTAGAAAATATTTAGATAAATTTGTATTGATATTTATTGATGATATACTAATTTATTCTAAAACAATTGAAGAGCATGAGAACCATTTGCATATAGTACTGCAGAAATTAAGGCAAGAAAATTTGAAGGCAAAATTTTCAAAATGTACTTTTTGGCAAAATGAGGTAAAATTTTTAGGTCATGTAGTATCAGAGAAAGGCCTATCTGTAGATCCCAATAAGGTGATGGCAATTCAAACATGGAAAAGGCCTACCAGTGTCACAGAAGTTAGGTCATTTATGGGAATGGCTGGTTATTATAGAAGGTTTATAAAGGATTTTGCAAAAATTTCAATTCCATTAACTAAATTGACTAGAAAGAATCAGGCTTTTATTTGGATCGAAGAGTGTAAGAAAGCCTTTGAAAGATTAAAAGAAGCATTGATACAAGCTCCAATACTAAAGGTGCCTGAAGGGAATGAGAATTTGGTGATATATACTGATGCTAGTGGACAGGGGCTTGGGGCAGTGTTGATGCAACAACATCAAGTAATAGCTTATGCCTCTAGACAGTTGAAGCCCAGTGAGGTAAGGTATGCTACACATGATCTTGAACTGTCTGCTATAGTATATGCTCTTAAGTTATGGAGACATTATTTGTTAGGGGCTAAATTTGAAGTCTATACAGATCATAAGTCACTCAAATATTTGTTTTCACAAAAAGAATTGAACATGAGGCAGCAAAGGTGGATTGAACTCTTAGCCTCATATGATTTTGAAATACTATATACACCTGGTAAAGCTAATAAAGTGGCAAATGCTTTAAGTAGACAGCATGCCAATGTAGCCAGATTGATGATAGAAGAATTTAATACTTTATCATTACTGATTGACTCAGAAGTGAAAAGGGGCAGTGAGGAAAATATGAGCATGTGCAGTGAGAAAGAAGAAATAGGGAGGTTGAGTTTTGTTACTTTGGGATCAGAATTGAAAAATAAAATTGTGAAGCTACAAGACCAAGATCCATCTTTACTTGAGAAGAAAGTTCAAATATTAAATGGTGAGGTAGTGGAAGGATTCCAATTGAATAAACAAGGTCATTTGGAGAAAGGAAAGAGAATATGTGTGCCTGCCATTGAAGAATTGAAGCAAGAAATTTTGGATGCTTATCACAGAAGCAAGTATACCATACACCCAGGAAGTACCAGAATGTATCACAACCTAAAAAGAGATTATTGGTGGAGTGGGATGAAGAGTGCAGTGGCATTATATGTGTCTAAGTGCATGGTTTGTCAACAGGTAAAGGCTGAATATCAAAGACCCTCAGGGATGCTGCAACCTTTACAAATACCACAATGGAAATGGGAAGACATATCAATGGACTTCATTGATGGTTTGCCTAAGACTAGGAGGGGAAATGATAGTATTTGGGTTGTGGTTGATAGGTTAACCAAAACAGTTCATTTTATACCTGTAAAATCAGATAGGAATGCATGCACCTTAGCTCAGTTATTCATTAAAGAAATAGTTAGATTGCATGGAATACCAAAAACTATAGTAAGTGATAGAGATACCATCTTCACTTCGAAATTCTGGCAAAGTTTCCATAAGGCAATGGGGACTGATTTGTGCTTGAGCACAGCATATCACCCTCAATCTGATGGCCAAACAGAAATTGTGAACAAATTACTTGAAGACATGTTGAGGGCATGTATATTGGATTGGGGAGGAAGTTGGGAAGATCACATATTTCTGGCAGAATTTGCATATAACAACAGCCATCACAGTAGCATAGGCATGTTACCCTTTGAAGCACTTTATGGTAGACCCTGTTTATCACCTTCAAGTTGGATTGAGTCTGGGGAGAAAGTGGTCTTAGGACCAGAAAATGTAAAAGAAACCTCTGAGAAGATAGCCTTGATTAGGAAAAGGATTGCTTCTGCCCAAGATAGGCAAAAGAAATATGCTAACCAAAAGAGGAAAGAAGTGCAGTATGATGTGGGGAATTATGTATTTATTAAAATATCACCCATGAAAAAGATTTTGAGATTTGGAAAACAAGGAAAGTTGATTCCAAGGTATATAGGACCATATAAAATTCTAGAAAGAATTGGAAATGTAGCCTATAAGTTAGCATTGCCAGAGGAAATGAGAGCAATGCATGATGTTTTTCATGTATCCCAGTTAAGGAGATGGGTTCATGATGAAGAAACAATTTTAAAATCTCCTGAGAAAGTGCAGATTGACCCCAGAATGATGTATGAGAAGAAGCCTGTAGGCATAGTTGCAAAGGAAACTAAGAAATTGAGAAACAAAGCAATAAAATTAGTGAAAGTGCAATGGAGTCTTGACCCAAATGATTGCACATGGGAGGTGGAAGATAAAATCAGAAGTGATTATCCACAGCTAATTGATTGAATCAAAGGTAAATATATATATATATATATATATACATAAATATACTAATGAATGATTTGATTGAATACTTTGTTATGCATAGGAGTTAATTAATGATTGAACTGAGAATGATTGATTGCTGAATTAAAAATGTCTGAATTGAGTATGAAAGAATTGTGAGACACAATTCCTAAAAGGAAGGGTATATGTGATAACCCTGATTTTATGAGCAAGTTTTATAATTTAATTTAATATACTTGTTTGAATTATTTTTGGTTGCCTAGGAAAAATATATATGATAAGTTGACCATAAATAAATATTGGGTAAATATTGATATGTATACAAGATGATATAATACATATGTACATACTTCTCTGGAAAAATAGAAAATTATTTGTAAGCTAAAGAAAACTATAAATACATGAACATGACAAAATATGAATGTGCCATTGAAACAAGTCTAGGGTAAGGGAAATAAAGACTTAGGCAGAAATAGAAATATAGATAGTGTACAGGCATTTTAAAACAAAGGCTGGCTAAAGAAAATTATTAGAAATTGCATGAAAGTAGTATGAGTTGTTGAAAAATACTTTATCCACTTTTAGCAATTTTCTTAGCTTTAGAGATATCATGCAAATATGGTGACTAAGGTAATAAAGTGTAAATTTCTGTTAATAGAACCAGGGACCATTTACCCATTTGCTCTTAAAAATTGAAAGAGAGGCTGATCATAAGTTGTAGGGTAGAATTGACATTGAGTAAATTCTAAAACCCTAGAGGCAGCCAAGGTCTTGTATAAAAGAGGGTTAAGGGTGAAAGGATCTGTCACCATTTTCTTTAAATAAATATACAGAAAATATAGACAGTTAGCAAAAGAGAAAACTGGGAAGCACTGGCCATTAGAGACAAGTAGGAGATAACAGATCAAAAGGAAAGGATTAAGGTGAGTAATCTCACTGAAAATTGGCATTAAGTCCTGAATATTGAGGCAGCCTAAATGGTTTATGTTTTAATTAATCTGTGCTTGTTTATGAGATTGATGTGATGATGATCTGTTTAAATATTGTGTGTGAATGTATCCAGAAAATATATTGGTGACTTTCATGTTTGAACAATTATTGTATCATGAATTATCTTTGAGATGGGATGTTCTTTTTTTTTTGTGACTGCTGCATATAAATTAATTCATGGGAACTCCAGGGATATATGATATAAGTCTATGGTCTAAAAATGGAAAACAAATGGGACTGTAGCATAAAGTGGTTGTTGCTTATGTCTCAAGAATAAATGTGGTAACATAGAAGTGCAAAGTTATACTTGTGCTGAACTTCTATGTTTACAAATAAATCCAAATAAGATTAGAAGCTTGTGGTTTAGTCAGATCTCATGAATCTGTGAGTATCTGATTAAGCCAGAGGCAAATGGATACATCAAGGCAAACTGAAATGACCATATATTTATAGGCATGATTCCTCAAAAGAAAAACCCATGATTTAAATAATATGTACACTAAGAAATTAAACTAGCTTGTGTGAATAAATCTATGATTATGAAAAGATGATCTGTCATCCTTTGAACATATGCATGATGGTTGAGTTATTTATTTTCTCTGATTGGTGTATGAGATGCAGAAGGGATTAGCATGAGGGAAAGAGGGAAAATGAATACTTAGTAATATAACTAAGGACTTGGATCTTAGGGCTACAAAGTAAGGCTTGGCAAGGGAAATATTGCAAGCTCACACATGGTATGATTATACCCAGGGGCCTGAGTGTGCTGGGTTAACAGTGAATATGCCCCAGACAGTGTGTGTTTTAATAGAGAGAAAGTAGCTAAAGTCCATCATAAAATACCTGAGATTGAATTTGGAGAATAAGTTCACAGGTAGGTTGGGTAAAATCCCTGATAGCCAGCAAGATTATAAATAAGGAAAATGATTAAATGATAATTATGTTGGGTGGTTCAGAATATTCTTTTGAGAATTATATGTTTTGTGCTCTCTGAAATAATCCATTGAATTATGTGTTTTTATGTTATGCATTAATAAACATGCACAGGTGGTAGAGGTTTGTATACAAGGAAAACATTGCTTTACTTCATCTGTTTTAAAAGTTATTTAAATTTTCAGTAAGATTATGCATACCAGACAATTTAGTCTGACCCTTTGTGTGTTTATATACCATTGGGTGTCTCATCTTTTGATGAGGCAGCTCGTGGTGATTGTGCAGGCAAATAGGCATTTTCTTGATCAAGAATTGGATGAATTAGCTGCTAAGGAATTGGATAATAGTTACAGACTCAAGATAGATGTTAAATTGGACTTGTATTATGAAATGTTAGTTAAGTTGTTTTGGGAGGAAACTGATGTAATGCTATTTTCTATCTGCAAGTATTGAACTATTCCTAAGATTTCTATTAACAGTTTCAGGTTGCTTTAGAGAATGTTTTGTTAAGTGATAATTTATAGTATTAACTCCCTGAATGCTTAGCCTAAGTGTGCAACAATAAGAATAATTTGAAATGATCTGTAAATTGGAAATTTAAAAGGGTAACCTGAGATCTGTTGTAAGTATTAATGGAAAAATAGGTAGGATGAAAACCCAGATTAGTTGTATAGGATATGTGTAAAGTAGCAGAGGAATTCCGGCTAACATGACCAATTTTGTCAAGCCTGGGTTCAACCAGCCTATTACCCTAAGCTAATTGATTAAGAAATATAACAAATAAAGCAAACCAGAAAATCAGGATAGTTATATTGAAAATATATGTTACCTGAAATCACTCAGACACATACATGCACACAGATCACAGACACACACATGCACACAGAACACAGATACACACACCTGCACACAGAATACACATATACACAATTGTATAAGGGATAATTAAGCATTCAGTAGATCTAAATCCTTGGAGATCTAAACTAACTTTAAAAACTAGAAAAATAACATCTAGAATTTGTGAAAAATTAAGTAAGTAGAAAAGCTTTCTGGAAATTATTTTTGCCATGAGAAATTTTATAGAAAATCCCAAAATAAAATTCTCTGCATCCAAAATTCTTTTACTCTGATAAAAGAAAGGGAAAACCTTAAAGTATCATTTATACATGATTTCTTGAATGTAAGTTAGGTGACTTGATTACAACAATATTTTTATATTGGTGAAAAGATCCTGGATAGTAGAGAAAGGATGTTCTCTTGAATAGATGATCACTATATATATTGGTAAAAAAAAACTTCATGTAAAAAGTGGGTCATCTCAAATAGTTAAGAGTTAAGTACACATTTCCTAGTTTCATTGTGTATGAATAATAGTTGAGGTCAAGTACAATTTTCCAGTTATATAGTGTACATATTATAATTCGGGAGTAAGTATACAATGCTAGTTTTATTATGTACATTAAAATAATTTTAGTGTTGTACAGAGTTGATAGTTTTATTTTGTATAATTAATAGTTACAGTAATATGCGCATTTGAGAATTTATCGTGTATATTATAGAATCTAGACAAGGATGGAGATTTAGAATATCAATGGATTGTCCAAAAATAATAATTAGGTAGACAACCTGACATTTAAACAACTGATTTAGTGATTGGGATTCAGTATACTATTTAAAGTGCTAGATAGGCTTCTACCATTAGATTGTATGGGTTGTCCGTGTTTTAATACTATATCTACACTCTATCTACACATTTCCATTTTTATAATGTACAATTAACAATTAAGAGTTAACTACAAATTTCCCAGTTTTTTTGTGCACAAATAATAGTGAGGTAAAATACACATTGCCAGTTTTATAGCATAAATATTATAATTTGAGACTAAGTACACAATGCTAGTTTTATTATGTACATTAACATAATTTTAGTATTGTACACTTTTGACAGTTTTATTGTGTACAATTAATATTTATAGTAATATGCACATTTGCCAATTTATCGCGTATATTATAGAATTTGGACAGGGTTAGAAATTTAGAATATCAATGGATTATCCAAAGAAAATAATTGGGTAAACAACTTGACAATTGATTTAGTGACCGAGATTCGGTATACTGTGTGAAGTGGCGGATAGGCTTCTAACATTAGATAATATGGGTTGTATGTGTTTTAGTACTCTATCTGCACTCTTCTTTGTATTTTTATGGTCAGTCGATTGCAAATTAAACATGATGATATAATTACGAGTAGTGAAATCTTGTAAGCTATTGAAGTTGTCTAACTTGTAGCAGTAATATGAGTTTAATATCGTGATTAAGTATTAGGTGATAAGCTACAAGTATATCATTATGTTACTTATTAGTGCATTACGGAAAAGAAACATGTTGTTTATGATAATTGAATAAGTGCACACTTGAAAATAATGAATATAGTCCACATTAGGGTTTAAATATATATGCCTTACTTATATTAAAAATATATTATATCAATGTTACTAACAAGATGTTATAGGAAAATACCCTGTTCTGCTATCAAGGCATTATGTTATTGTCTCCTTTATATGTCGTGCTCTATTTATTACCACCTATCGATTATTTATATGTACTCACACGTTTATATAGTTATTTGCCCTTATGATATTATCTGGGTTTTGGGTAGTAAGTACGATAAGATAAACTTTATGTGATTAGAATTGCACCTAGTAGATCTTGTGAGATCTATTCGATGTGAGAGTGTTTCGATGGAAAATTCTAGTGTAATACCAGAAAGGCTCATATCGATTTTAGTTCACATACCATGGGATAGCACCTCGGGCATGTGACTAGTTAGCCCTATCGTCAATGCTTAAAGAGTCTAATACTCAGGCTTTTCCTAGGATTTTGATCGTAACTATTAGTGAAATATATTTGATGGAGACATTATTATGATTTTGAGTGTTATTCGGAGTAACAAAGAGACTCTATGTGTGGGGAAGCCCACCATTTGTGTAATTGAGTACTTCTCCCATTTGCGTAGTCAACTTCTAGTATAGATTTCCAATAAATATGATTTTGCACTAATTTTGAAAAAAATGGGATTATGGGAAATCTAAGGAATACGTTTTGCAAATCCTTTGGAAAAAGATTTTGAAAAGAAAATAAAATATGAAAACCCAAATAAATAGGTGTGGACAATAGAGACAATAAATGAGTATTATGAGATGAGTGGGGTATATTAGTGTGTTGTGTGACCTTTATCCATGTACGATGATGATTTGATTATGCATAGATTATTTGTATCATTATCTTGCCAAATAGGGATAGAGTGGAATGTTAAGATACAATTACTCCTATTCTACCTACACTACTAAGTATGAATTTTTTTATTGCATCAACATACTTTATATTGGTGGATGTTGTATGATTGTACAAAGCGTAACAATTTTACTCAGTCCGTGTTGAGAGCTTAGTTAGCCTCTCTATTCCTGACCTATCACATTATGAAAGAATGTAGATAAGAGCTTTATAAACTAGCATTGTTATTATCTACATTGCGATAAGGATATGCTATATATTATTAATGTGTATGTGCTAACTTTATGATGCAGGTGAGGAGCTGGAATACATATAGTATCGAGCTTTCTAGCTCATTCAGTAGTTATCTTCTTGTATGTTATTTTATGTTTAATTATTATTATTTATTGTGAATACTAACCTTTTGATGGCGTGTAACTCCTTTATATAGTTACTCTTAATTAAGCTTTGTTAATTAGTAGTAAAAGAACTACATTGGGTTTGATCCTATAATAGACACGTAGGCAGTCACATTAGTACCGTGACACAGTCCACTTTCCATTTATTTAATATCATGTATTTGTGCATATATACATATATGTTTGTATAATGAGATTGTAGGATAGGTGAATATTTATTCTATAATGGGAAAGAATGAGCAGGAATGCCATTGTGAGTTTTGCTTATTATTTTTACTGAGAGATAATTAGAGTACGTCTGTTTAGTCAATAACTATACACCACCTTGATAACTATTTATGTTATGGACTATATTCATCTTATCACATCTTACGTGATCACTATATAAGTTATGCTATATCTCAAAGTCAAATATGATTAATGTTTAGTTGAGCTGTTTGTTTTGGCTAATGTTCCGGTGTTTGGCGCTTCAAGCGAGAGTCGAAAATCGAGGACGTCATAGGTTAGTACACATTTGAGGATTTGATCTTTGTGTTACTAAAGTTGATTGGTTTACTAGTAAGTACACATGTAATGATTTAATATTTGTGTTAATAATGTTGATTGGTTAATACACGTTTGTTGATTTATACTTACATTAATGATATATGAGTACAGTTGGTGATTGGTATGTATATAAGTATATTTGTGTTGTTGTCTTATTTGATGTTTGGGGTTGACATTGAGTATTATTAAGGTTTGATGGATGTGTGCTATTATTATTGTTACTCCATATGATAAGATTGCGATGGCTTTGAGGAAGTTTTATTTTCTGTTATATTGGTTGCACATATGTTATGGTTGTTATGTGCTAACAAGTATTTGGATGCATGAGAAGAGCAGGGAACATAACTACATGGGCTTGATCCTCAAAAGGGTATGTATGAAGTCTTTTCATATATAATAGCTCTCCATCCTGTAGTCGAAATGTATGGATTAGGCGAAAAAATATTTTAACATTTTTGCTTTTCATGCATTTGTAAAGTTTGCAGGTTGAAGAAAAGAGGGAAAAGGAGATCTAAATACAGAAGACATTTACAGGTTATTTACTTAAATTATTTCTCATATATTATGGTTGAATTATTTTATAATTTAATAAATTTGATGAATGGGGAAATAAATAAATTTTATTTATTAGACCTTGTGTATTAGAGGTGTATGTATTCACTATTAAGATATGTATAATTAATTAAAATTCTACGGTGAGGTTTTTCCCTTTTTCTCATATTGATTTTAGATTTCTAATGATAAATACAATGGTCAACTGTTTTAATGTGCGCAAGCTTAATTTGATGAATTTTGTTGCTAATTTTAGATGTTATAAATAGTGGGTTATCATAGGCAGCCTTAGCCACTTGCATTTTCTCCTCCGCCTCCTTGGTTGCCCTTTCCACCTCCGCTTGCCCTTTCCACATTCGCCATCTTCTCAGTGGTCGCCTTCTTCCTCTCCTCCACGAGCAGCACTTTCACCTCCTCCATGGTCCACTTCTTCAACACGATCACCTCCTACTTATTTTAAGGGTGCTAGCCCCAACCTGCAAAAGGCACAGTCAACAGACAACAAAAGTATGAACTTAGCAAAATTGAAACATATGGAACTTACCAAAAATCCTTCCAAAGTTTTGTCTAAAGGATGGCCTCAATCTCTTGACTTGGCTACTTAGACTTAGGCAGGTGCAACTAGTCCACCATTTTCATCGTTGTCCCCTCATGGTGTGGAACAACCCGTGCAACCCTTTTTGTTCAGCTCTTGCGAGAAGCTAGTGTTGGTAATGTCGATGGGGTTCTTGTCACCATCTATCAACTCGTACTCCATCTCAAAAGCAAAAGGGAAGGACTGGTCCTTAGATTTCCCTGGCCGGTCTCCCACCATCCTCCCCCGCTTAAGCACCTAAACCCTTGGGGTCCCTCTACACCCCGCCCCAAAGGAAGTAGTTCTAGCGGTGATCACCTGGGCAAGTGTTCTTGAAGATGGTGAGATGGATGGAGGGGAGAACTGCTGCATGGGAGGGGGATGGGTGTAATTTGGTGTTAGGCAGTCTGGGTAGTGGTATTGGTGTTGTGATGGGTCTCGCCATCCTTAAAAAAATCAGTTGAACCACTGCAAAAAAGGAAAACTTAGAATCTTAAATAAAACTTAAAAGAACAAATAGAAAATAATATAACAAATAAAGCGTGGTACAAACAAGTCAATTATGAACAACAAAGAAGAACATAAATTTTATTTTCCCTCAGTGAACTAGGTCTAACACTTCTTCCCAACTAAGGGTGACAATAAGACTTTTTATCACTCTTAGTGCATGAATCTGCTATAGATGGACATGCACTGGTGGGCATAACTACAATTAGGGCAATGAACTCTACGAGGGGAGAGACGTCCTCAAAGGAATCCTAACTCTCCATGGTGTCCGAGGACCTAGTCCACACCGCTATCCTCTCTGCTTCCAAGGTCCTAGGTGTGCTAGGATAATTCGAAGACAGAGATATATCACACTTGGTAGATCGAATACCCTTTCACAATCCACTTTTCTAATCGTGGTCCCCCAAACTTCTTTCTTTACTAAATCATATAGGCGATGATCATATATTAGCCACTTGCCCTCATCACCTTGATCAACTGCATTGAGCCTGCATCTAGATCCTTTCCCTGGTTAGCATAGGATGTGCCAATACCCCGCTCCAAGTGCATCTCACTACTATTTCCCTTAACTCGATAGACCAGTATGGTTGCCTCTTTCCCATTGTTGGATTTAGTTGGTCGCACATTGACCCTTACCATGCTCTACTCGGGGTTTAACATCCCATACTAGTGTAAGTTAGCATAAATAAAAGTTATGGCCACATTCTTGCGATTTCCAGGTAGGCCAAAAATGGTCTCAATTCGAGCAGCAAACTGAGATTGATCTTCAGCCATATCCCTTGGAAGAACTACAGTGGAAATTGAACACATCTAAACAAGATAGGAGAAATACTTAGGAAAATTAACTATGTATAAACACATGTAAACAAGACTCAACAGGGGTTCAAAAATCATGAACGAGCAGATTAGGATTGATGTAGGATAGCACAAAAATAAAGTAATCTTAATAACGATCCTTTTGTTTAGCAAGCCAAAGATTAGGTTCGTGGTGAGGTGGATCGTTGATAGTAATAATACCAGCCTTTGTCGAAATTAGCGAGCTTGGGAAGTTTGTACATGGTCTATATGAAGAGAGAAGAAGGTTTCAGGAGATCTTGATCATGACAGATGAGGTATAGGTAGGCTAGCACACTTTAGCCATTGGGATTGAATTGAGCGGGCTGTATGGTGTAGAAAATAGGCCAGCTCACAGCGGAGTTAAATGGTAAGTTTCAAAATTTTCTTTTTGGATCTATTGTGCCTATGAAGTCTAAAGAGGTTTTAGATCCAATCTAAAATGTGTTTTAATAAAATCATTTATTTTATTTGATTAGTTTGAAAGATATGTAGCAGTTACTTATTGACATTAATTTAAGAAGGAAACCTTTTGTTTCCTTCATTAATACTTGTGAAATAAATTAAGGGAATAAACAGCATTAATTAAAAAGAGGGAAACCTTTCATTTCTCGCTCTCTGATTAGATTGATAGTTTGTTAAACAAACATGTTACATTTTAATTAAATGATTTCTTTAGGAATATCTCCACATTCATTCAAATATATGACAATGTAAATGAACTATTATAAATATGTGTATAAATATATATATGTACATCCATATGTTGGGATATATACACACATACACACTTACATATACGTGTTATATTTTCGCACGCGTATTGGGAAAATAAATGCCTAAGTATTTACATATGCTTACAGTATATGTATATGGTTTGAATACACATATTTACAACACCACACATATATGTAATCTTTGTGCCACTTGTATTTTATATTTAAATATGTAAAAGTTATGAAAATAATTCACATAAAAAGACAATTAATGTAAGAGTAAAATAGAGGAGTGAAGACGAAAAAGTAATTTATGTTGCAATTAAGTCTAATCAAATCTAAGTGAAAAGGGAAAATAATCAAGTGTAATTCTGCTTTATCCTTTTTTAAATCACCAATTAGACAATTAATTTAATACCATATGATATTTCAAACCCAATTAATTTATTGACCCTAATGATATAATTGGATCTAAAACATAAGTTTATATTTAGGTATAAACATATATGTAGCGAACTAAAATTTACTTTTGAAACATGGAACTGAATTAATTAGAAATAAATCAACAAATTGAAATTTAGTTTAATATAGGTTTATAATTTTAAAGTATGCAGACGACTTGATTAGTTTATAGATACACACATGTGATGTATATATACATGATTTTATACTCTATTAAAATTTGATCTACGATTGAAAGAGAATGAGTGTGACAGTAAGAGTAATTTATTAAACAAGAAGACATACAATAACATTTAGTAAGATAACAAAATAGGATTTGTTTCAGATATCAAATGAAATGAAACATAAATTATTTGGTTAGACAAATTATTAAGCTATTATAAAAGTATCCAGCAAATCAATTCCACAACAATTAATTATTTCAGATCCAGTTAAACCATCAACATTCAAAATCATACACAAATTGAATTCATAGTCAATTGTAATACATAGAATAGTTTTAAAATTGATTTTTAATAAGTGGATACAATTTACATAAATATGAAAAAAAAAATCAAACATCATGAATGAATTATAAACTTACCCGATAAACCTTGTCATTCATCACACCTTGATTTGTGACTTCTCCTTAGATTTCAAATAAATCAGCATCCCGCCTTGCAAGAGAAAGATGAACCATCTCTCTTTAATTTAATTTGATGTTGATTTTTGAATTTGTTTATGATGTTTTTTGGAAGAAGTTTCAGCCAAGACTGAATGATAGAGAAGAAGAAGGAAAAGTTATGTTCTATTGAGGAAATCAAAATGAGGAGATATTGTTTTAATAGAATTAAATGAATCTTTCCCATTCTCTTATCAAAACTTCCTTTTTTTAATTCCTTTTTAAATTTCAATCAATTCAATTAATTTATTTCCTCACCTCATCATTATATGGCTGGTCCAAGAAAATTCTTAGTGTGCAAATTTTACAAATAAAAAAACTTTTATGTAATTATTTTATTATATAAACCATGTTTATACCGATGCATACCGATATGTGGAAATATAACTTTTATATATGCATTAAAATATAAAAACATTCAAAGCATCAAATAAATTAACAATTATTAATGTTTCATAAATATTAATTAATTAATTAATAATATTTTATAAATTAATTAAATTACTTGGTTTTTCGAAGAAATCACAAATGCGGTTATACGACTCAGAGGTGTGAATTCAGTCAGCGATTAATATTGAACAATTCAAATATCAGTGTTCACATGTCATCTTAGCTAGTGGTGTGGCAGTTTGGCTAAATTCATCGCTTATGGTTCTTTTCGGTAAAATCAAATTTCACAAAAGTGTTACCCTTTAGTGCCAATTATTTACACCAATTCTTTTTGTCAAAACTATATCACTTTGAACATATGGAATTTGGTAATAGTGAAAATTCCTATATCATCCATATTCAACTTTGTAGTCCAAACACAAAGTCCTAGGTTCAATAATAACAATTATTATTAACCGAACTGTCTGGCCAGAGATTTTGACTTTTAGTTGACTTTAGTTGACCGTGATACTAACCTCATATAACTGAGGACAGGAATCCTCTCTTGAATAATGTTTCACTTCCAATCTTCCACTCGACTCAACTATAGTCATTCTATGGATGTCGTGCCACGATTGAACTATAATCAAATAAGAGCTTCCATACTGATGATCAACAGTATTCTCAAGGCGGGAGAACTGTGTAAATTGATCACATCGATATTTTTTGTTTGACCTTAGTTATATTAACCAATAGGAAACTATCGAGTGAGTCATTGCATAATTATCCACTAACTATTAGTATGTTACCCCATGGTGCCCCCAACAGTCATGAGTAATACACTGCCCAACAATTGGAGAGTGTTACTCACAGTTACAACACTTTATAACTATTATCACAAAACAGTTGCATGGCGGCTATACATCCAAACTCGTGCCACTGGCGCTGCTGGTGTTGCTGATGGCTTCGAAATTGTCATCTTCCTAAGGAAGGATATAATGATAGCAGAAGAAACCTTATACTAGACTGCCTCTCCATGGAGGTTTACCCATATTATCTAAAGACAAGAGTGGATAGGTGAAAATACGGAAAGTGACTCTATGGAGTGCTAATCCTTGATCAACAAATCACAACATAAGGGTGCGGGTCCAACTGACGGCGATGCCGCCAATACTAGCATAGGTGTTTTCTGTACCATGAGATAAATCCGGCCTAAAATTTCTTTCTTAGGGATGACATTATGTTGAATGATGCACACAACCTGATGGGCAGTCAGACGTGGATTATCCGTCTTTCAAACACCGACATCTTGAGAAAAGATCTGCTGTAAAATCTTTGAATCGGTCACTCCAAAATCATTCAAGTCCGCATCCTTCGCGGTGGCCTCTAAAATCTCAACGAGATCATCATTAATCAGCTCAGTCAAGACATCCTTCACCTCTAAATGAATCAAACGGTTTCCTCCACAAAATTCTATGCCAACAGAATATCGAAAAGGAAGATGCAGCACGAGTAACATTCCCGCTCAAAGGTCTCGAAGCAGAGGATTGGTGTAAATCCTACTGCGACGAATAGACATTCTAGCCCAAAATGCAAGAAAAACCTTCTGCTCATTCTGGTCCAGCCAAGTGGCCACTTGAGTGTTGAGGCCATAATGGTGCAAGGAAAAACCGACACTACGGAAAGGTGTCTTGGGCTAAGAAGTGGTCGAAGGGAGGAAATAGGGTTTAGATCTAGAGTGGTGGTGGGGCGAGACCTAACGTGCAAAGCCAGCATGACGGGGAGGTGAGGCTGTTGCTTCCAGGGAATATGGCATCGCCTAAGGGAGGAATGGAGGAGAGAGGCTAATACATGGAGGATGGAAATTAGGTTCGGTTTGTTAAGGAAGAAGGACAAAAGAAAGAAGGCAGCTGGGGGAGTTCGGATGCGACTTTTATAGTCCTGTTGCAAGTACAAGTTGTGCCAAAATTTGTTAACTGGTAGACCACTCTAGGTTTACCGCTAGCTGGTCAACCGCTAAACGGTTTTGGGCGTTGATTAAAACTAAACCAAAATAGGATCGGTTTAAATAATAATACTCATTTTTGCGCCATCTCCTTCAATTCGATGTGATCTAAAAATTCCTTTCTTTATCACGGCGTGTCAAAGCCTACCGCCAAGTTTCGAACCATGCTCAAGCAATTCACAGTAGTCCCAACGAAACTGCTGCAACCAACGAAAATATTCCAACTGCTATTTCCTGCTTACTTTGCACAGAAATATTTCTTCCAATAGCTGGTGGTACAACAACACTTTAAACTGCATACCCTAATAAAATAGAATGTCATTTCTATTTTATCTGTACCTTAAAGAGATAAGATTTTAAAAACCTCGATTTTATAAATTGAAAAATCACCGAGCTAGATATATACTCCTTTATATTTGTTTCTAAATAACAGAAACTATTTCATACCAAAACTTCACTTAAAAATCAAACTTATATATATACATACACACAAACACACATATATATACTTCAAGGTTTCCAAAAACCTTTTTTTAAACACAAATTTGGAAAACTATTTCCTTGCCAAAAATCAAAATCACTGATATATACATATAAATATTTAAGGATTTCAAATATTAATCTTTTATAAACTAAAAATTTCTTAACATGGCCAATATAGTAGTATAAGTGTTTCTTTGAAAATTAAAATTTTAAAACTTTCCCAAAACAAAATTTCTAAAATAAATCCTTGGAAAAAGAAATCCTTTAAATACCCTTTTTCAAAATCTAAGACATTTCTAAAATATACTTTATAAAAACTCTTTCACGGGTTTAAAACTAAGGAATTGATATTAATTTTCCAAATAAAAATCCAATTTCCCATCAAAGTGGTGATCGATGGACAATATCTTGCCAAAACTAGTACTCGAATGTTCGCAACATACAGACTCCAATTTGTAAGTCGCTACAGGATCTTTATATAATGTAATTTGTATATAAAAGTGATGTGAATTGTATATAATATGGCTTATGTGTGTGTACATACTAATATAAGCAGAACAATATAACCGTGTATAATATAAAGTAAATAAAAGTGATCACACCAGATATTTTATACTGGTTCGGACCTCCCATCCTATGTCCAGTCTCGAAGCTTCCCTTTGGTATTTCCTTTAACCAAATAATCCTCACTTCGTCCGGAGGAATAGGCTAATACAACTGAGTTTGTTTGACAAACTTTATTCTCCAAATAACATAGATATTGACTGCTGGTACAGTTCTTCCTATAATCTCCTTGGTAATATGGAAGTGTATCGTTTGTGATTATGGAAGTAGTTTTAGAAAATATTGTATTACAATAAGTACAAAGAGATCAGAGAATATCGAGATAGTAAGTAAGTACGTTAATCTTAAATTCTGATCTTGTAGTGTATTTAGAGAAATTAAAGAGGTATAGTAAAAGATTGCAACCCTTCGTAGATGATTATTACTGTTTAGAAAGGTTGCAACTTTTCAACATCACACTTTAGAAATTAGCCTTATACAGCATTCAGTCAACTGATTATAAAATTCATTCAACTTAATAAGACCAGAAGAGATCGTGCCAAAATTTAAAAAACTAGAAGAATAGTATAATTTGAAGGTTCAATCGACTGAGGTATTTTCTCAGTCGACTACCCTCAGTCGACTAATAAAATACCTTAGTCGACTGAACTGAGTAAACTTAGAAAAAAAATATAAGTTTATTTTTTGCTTTGTCAAAGCATAGAAATAAAAATGTTCTTTGTGAGCAGTTATGTATGAAGGCATGTATATGTGTATATGAGATACCAAGGAGATTTTACATATAATTCTATGATCAGACACATACTCTAGTTTGATAAAGATAACCTTTGAATTTCTTGAATGTGATCAATCCTGATGGTCATATTTTCTTTATTGTGGCTCTCTCACCTACAATATAGTTATAAACTAAGAATATATGATGATATAGTTGTCATCAATAAAACATTAGAAACAGAGATTCAACAATCTCCCCTTTTTTATGATGACAATATATATATATATATAACGAATCTTGAATCTTTTATAAGTATGATCCCCCTATCATAAATCTCTCCCCCTTTATCATCAACAAAAATAAAGTTTTTAGCGTTGAAAGTAGTTACCCAAAGATAAACACTTTAGTTCATAAGAGCTTACATGCACGGACATTTAAATAGAAACATAAGTTCATACACATATATCTAGTCAAAAACATAAGTTCAACCAAGCAAATAAATAATCAAATAGAGAAAGGAGTTCTAAAGATCACATAGAAAGAAGGAGTTCTAAATACTTAGATACACATAAAACAAGTAGTAGATAGTATTTCCTAAGTGTCTATGATTCCGGCTCCATACAAGATGGTGAAGAAGAATGAGAACACGAAGTAAGGTTGTTCCAAATCTTCTATAAGAATCCTAGAGTAGCCTTTTCAAAAGTTTGATGGCGTTTGATCAACTTCTTTTATTAATTGAAGATTATTTCCTAATTTTTGAGAGTTGCATCCGAAGCGGTTATATTCTTAGAAGGTTTGAACAAAGTAACTCCTTGATCATTATCCGTACTCCATTGGATTTCCTCCAGATTTTCTTGTTGAATCTCTTCTTGTTCTAATTGTCGAGTTGAAAGATTGTCCTACATTTGCATGAACAAAGACGAGAAATATATTCTTGATACGGAGGAAGATTCTCCATTTTAGATGGAAACTTCATTAAAGAAATAGACTTCTGGTCCAAAATCTTTGGATGAAGTAAGTCTTGAAGCGTGTCAACATTGATTCCAAAATGAGTGAAGATCACTGTTAGATAGGCACCATAAAATATCGTGCGATGAGTACGGGCATGAAAGTTTTTGATTTCATCGTGAATGATTTGAGCACATTCAACTTTTGGTTTGAGTAAATCACGTACAAGACTTTATAATTGTTGTCATACATCTTATCATAACTTCCAGTACGGGGTAAAATAGTGTAAAGGAGCATTTTGTTAATTACATGTAACATCCCGTTACTTGGAGGCCCAAAACTAACGGCTACGAATGTTGCAGTCATCCATATTCATTAATCCTCGGCGACCAAATACTGCAACATTAGATTCATTGATACACATAAACATAAGAATATGGAAAAAAATTAAATAGCAAACAAATTCCACATTCCATTTCAAAATATTCCAAATTGATTAATAATCCCAAATCGCAGACCATGTTCGAATAACATAAAATTATTACAAAATGCGCCAAGAGCAACATATGAAGATGCCCTCTTGGTAGATCAGAGTATATAAATAGGCAAGAAAACAATTTGTCTTTACAAACAAAACACGTAGTGGAAATAAAAGAACTCTAATAACAAGCTTGCCTCCTGCACGTCCTCGAAAGCTTTATTCATCTAAAAGAACACCTGGAAACCTTAACTCTCAACCATCTCAAAATCAATTAAGCACCCGAGAGTTTAAGGGAAAAACATAAACTTTGAGTCGAACATAAAGCCAGGTATGAATAATAATTTACCATCTCAAACCATTTAGATATCTAGTGAGACCATGCCGCTTAGCGGAACGGGTATTCCCCTCACAAGTATCTAAAAAGTTTATAAAACCATATATTGTGCTCCTGCATCCACAATGGTTAAAACATAGTATTTCAAAAACTTTATGATGATATGCAAAACAAGTAAATCAAATCTGGATTACCCATCCCTATTCATTCTGGCTATCTGTCTCAATTATAGTTTCTAGGATTATTATTAACCTGTTAAATGCTTATGGACTATCTGTCCAATATCATAGTTTTCATGGGATCACTAAGAACCTATTGGTAACTCCAATATCTTATCACTTATCCTAGATTTCATAGGCTAACCAGGAACCTATTGACTGACTTTCAATATCTTAATCCAGATATAGTTTTCATGGGCTAACTACAAACCTACTGGCCTCTGCCAGTATCAAATCATTGTTTTCATGGACTGACTATGAACCTATTGGACCTTGCCAATATCATATAGTTTTCATAGGCTTACTGTAAACCTTATGGCCCCCGCCAATATTTTTATTAAGATTTTAACATCTGTTAAGTTATATTCACTACTGGGTCAACCTAACTGGTTATTCTGCCCTTTCCCCAAAATACAGCTATGGTTAATAACAATGTGAATAATATTTCCAAAATCTTTATTTATGCCATGGTTTTTCCTTTAAAAATGAGAATAGGTTATTTGTTTTGAAACTTTAAAACATCACTTTCAAAACCATTGGATGACCTCCTTCGAAAGCATAGAAAACCTCTTTTCAAAACTCTAAGTATATACCTTTCTAATCCAATGATACCTCTCGATGGCATCAAGAAAACATTCTTTAAAACATAGCTTCGAAACAAATAAAGTACCCTTTCGAAAGCATTGGGTTTACTCTTTAGAAACATCATTTGGGTCAAAATGGTTATATACGAAAGTATCTCTTTCAAAACCAACTAAAATTAATTTGGGGAAAAGTTGATGGTATCGAAACCATCTAGTCTTAAGCAAAGACCTTTAAAAATTAAAACTTCGAAGATCAGAGTCGAAACCCCCTTTCGACTCCATTACCTTCGAAACTCTAAACCCCTTTCGAAAGCAATTAGGAAGCGGATTAACCTAGGAAAATGCAAAGATAGCCTTTTGAGGGCATTGATGACTTCAATACTTCGAAAGGAAAATAGTGGCTAGGTTTTGACTAGGTCAGAACCACCCCTTTCGAAAGCTCTTATTTAAAGGAAAATGACACCCCCTTCGAAAGCTGATACTTTAACATAATATGATGACCTTCTTCGAAAGCTATTTATAAAACCCTTTCGAAAGCATATGTTTCGACTATGTCGAAGCTTTTAAGTAAAACAAGGCAAGATTTTGACTTTTGAAAACAGAGCAGGGTTTCGACCCTATCGAAAGCTCACCTTTCGACACCAAGGCTTCCGCCTTCCTTCCAATCCACTGCGTACCACTAGGTGATACCTTATGTATTGGTTTCAACTATGTGGGTTTCGACTAAGTAGGTTTTGACTAGGATGGGGCGGAATCTTTAGAGTCGAAAGGGCTACTAATTGAGGCGGAACACCTTTTTCTGAATTAACGGCTGAAATGTTGCTTCTTTTAGTAATTGCTTTATGACAACTTGCCTATTTGTAAATCATTGATTGGCTGCCATAAACCTTTTCAAATACTTTACATTTAAAACTGCTGCACATATATCAGATTTAAACCATAAAAATGTAACGTCTAAGCCCTTCCATATGCCAAAGCCAATTATTCCAGTAAAGTCCTTCTTTTAAAATAATTTACTTTCTTAGTAAATCAATTGGGAAAAGTCCCCAAAAATTCGATTTCATCGTGTAATCAAACATATTAAAATTTTGAACCCAATTTCTTCCTGAAATGTTCAAAATAAATTTTGAACCTAATTACATCATATTTATCATCAATAATTCATAATAAAATTTCCATAGCTTGGAAAATTCAGAAATTTAAAACCCATCTCCAAAATCATGGTTTACTTAACATAAAAAATTTCCATGGTATTTTAAAATCAATAACCCAAGGTTTTGCCCCTAAAACCGCACGAATTTCATGAACAAATAAATTGTTTAAATCAAACAATTCATAAATTGAGCATATCATCATCCAATACAAAATAAATACTCAAATCCAAAATCATATGATTATAAAACCAAAAGGGGATGGAATGAATTATTATTCACCTCAAACTTGATAAGGAATTTGAAATTTGTTGTTGATTGATCCTTCCTAGCTTTGATCCTTAGCTTTAGATTGAAATTTCTCCTTTTTCCTCCTTGTTAATGGCCGGCTCTATTTAGTTTTGATTTGCCTTTGTGAATAATGAAAAATGGAATGTGAATGGGAAAGAATAAGATGTGTATAGCCATGTACAATAGAATGGCTGCCTACGTGTAGATTAATTATCTTATAAACTACTTCAAAGCCCATTAAATTTTTATTATTAAGCACGGCCTATTATATAATTTTTTCAAATCTCAATCCCCTTATCATCATTATTCTATTTAATTTATCTAATTAAATTTCCTAAATAATGTTATCAAAAATTAGGGGATGTTACAGGCTCCCCACTTAAAGAATTTCATCCTCGAAATTCAGTAAGGACTAAATACTAAACATAGTAATCATCTATAACAACTCCTAACAACCATACTAGTCTAACTGACTAGCAATTATCTATATAAATCTAATATAGGCATACCCTCAAAGCAGATCAGGATAAGTATCTCTAATCCTGTCCTTTGTCTCCCAAGTACCGTCCTTCTCGTTGTCGCTCCACTAAACTTTCACCAACCTGACTATCTTGTTCCTTAATTTTTTCTCATCTCTAGCTACAACCCAAACTAGTTGTCTAACAATAGTCAAATTAGGCTCTACGACTAAGTCACTCAACCATGTCAGAGGAATAGTAGTCTTTAGATCATGCACATACTTGCAAATATGAGATGCATGAAATACATTATGGACACCTGCCAAACAGCTCGGCAGCTCTACTATGTATGCGAGCTTTCCAATCCTCTCTATAATCTTGAATAGACCTACATACCTTGAGGCTAACTTCCCCGACTTTCCAAATTGTATCACACCCTTCATTGGTGATACCTTAATGAAAACCTTATCTCCAACTAAGAATTCTAAGTCCTTACGCCTCTTATCTACGTAACTCTTTTTTCTTGACCGAGCTTCCTTCATCCTTCCTCGAATTAACTCAATCTTCTCTTATGCCTCTCTAACTAAATATGGACCTAAGACTAATCTGGCTCCAGTCTCCAACCAACATGCTGGTGATTTGCATGGTCTGCCATATAAAGCTTCAAACGGCGTCATTCCTATAAAATTCTTGTCACTATTATTATAGGAAAACCCAACCAAATATAGGTGATCCTCCCAAGATTCACCAAAGTCTAATACACAAGCTCTCAATAGACCATCGAATACTTTGTTGACTCTCTCTGTCTGCCCATTTGTCTGAGGGTGATGCACAGTACTCATATTAAGCTTGGTAACCATCACTTCCTGTAGACTCTTCCAGAATTCACTAGTGAACAAAGCATCTCTGTCACTGACTATACTACTAGGAACTCCATGTAATCTAACTGTGTTCTTCAAGAACAACTTAGCTAAAATAGGTGTCGTTCTGGTTGACTTAACTGGAATGAAATGGGCACTCTTGGTCAATCTGTCCACTATAACCCATATACTTCCATTACCTCTATCTGACCTTGGCACCCCGTCCATAAAATCCATAGATATCGAATCCCATTTCCAAAACTGGAATATCTAAAGGCTGAAGCAACCCACTAGGCTTCTGATGTTCAACTTTAACTTGTTGGCAGTTTTCACACTGCCTAACCCACAAGCCAACATCCCTCTTCATGCCTTCCCAATAGAATCTCCTCTTTATATCTTGATACATCTTGGTTCCTCCAGGATGAATCGTAAACTTAGATCAATGACAATCTTCAAGAACTTCTATCCTCAAGTCCTCTACATTCGAAACACACAACCGGCCCTTCTTTCTTAGCCATCCTTTCTGATCAAGGCTAAAATCCTTTAAATCATCTATCTCTATTCCAACCTCTAGTCTTCTGATCCTTTCAGCTAATACTTGATCCTCCTTCTGCTTAGAAGCAATTTTCTCAATCAATATTGGTTGGACTTTTAAACAAGACAGCCTGGCGGAACTCTGACTAGAACCAGCAGTCGATCTTAACTGCACATCGCAACTGACTAAGGCTTCTAAATCCTTCCACTCCACCAACATTTCTAACACCACATTCTGATGTTTTCTGCTGAGAGCATCTACTACCTTATTACCTTTCCTTAGTGTGTACTTTATTCCAAAATCATAAGCAGCCAAAAACTCCAGCCACCTCTGATGTCTTATATTCAACTCCTTCGAGAGAATACATACCATAAAGACTTATGATCGGTATATAACTCAAATCTCTCTCCTAAGACGTAATGTCTCCAAATCTTCAATGCAAAGAACGCTGCCGCCAATTCCAAGTCATGAGTAGGATATCTAACTTCATGTGGTCTAAGCTGCCTGGATGCGTAGGCAATAACTTTACCATTCTTCATCAATACTGCTCCTAATCTAGTTCCACATGCATCAGTATATACCACCAACCCTTGGTTTCCGTGTGGAACTACTAACACGGGTGCATTGGTCAACAAATGCTTTAACTTAAGGAATGCTTCCTCACATTTGTCGGACCAAACAAACTTCACTTCCTTCCTAGTTAGCTTAGTTAAGGGTGCTGCTATCCATGAGAAATCCTTAATGAATCTCCGGTAGTAGCCAGCAAGTCCAAGAAAACTCCTTATCTCAGTCACCGTCTCTGGTCTCTTCCAATTATTTAAAGCTTCGATCTTATCTGCATCGACTGACAATCCTTTCTCTGAAACTACGTGACCAAGAAACTTAATCTCTTTCTTCCAAAAATGACACTTGGTAAACTTAGCCTTTAGCTGATTCTGCCTCAACGTCTCAAGCACCACTCTAAGATGAACTTTATGCTCCCTCTAATCCTTAGAGTATACTAGAATGCCATCTATAAACACTAGTACAAACCTATCCGAGTACTCTCGAAAAACTCGGTTCATCAAATCTACGAAGAAAGCAGGTGCATTCATCAATCCAAACGGCATCACCAACCACTCATATGAACCATATCTAATCCGAAATGCTGTCAAAGGAATACTGTCCTCTGCCACTCTTAACTGATGGAACCCGGTCACTAAATCCAACTGGGAAAACACTCTAGCTCCATTCAAATGATCGAACAGATCATCTATTCTTTACAAAGGATACTTATTCTTGATCATCCTTTCGTTTAACTTACGATAGTCGATGAACACCCTCAATGACCCATCTGGTTTCTTCACAAACACCGCGGCCGCTCCCCAAGGTGAACTGCTTGGTCTAATAAAATTCCTTCCTTCTAGATCTACTAGCTGCACCTTCAATTCCTTCATCTCAGTAGGTGTCATTCTGCTAGATGGTCTACTCACAGGTTCAGCTCCGTGCACAAGATCTATTCTAAACTCAACTGCTCTTCTAGGTGGTAATCTAATGACTGGCTCAAAGACATTTGCAAACTCTCTTGCTACCTGAACTTGACTTAACTCGTCTCCTATCTCCATAGCATTAAGCAAATCACTAACACTCCGATCAGTATTCTCTATTGAGAATATCACTCAGTTATGACTATCAGGGTGTCTCAGTGATATCTCTCTATCCTGGCAAAATATTCTAGCCTCATACCTACCCAACCAATCCATACCCAAAATGATCCCAAAATCTACGAAATCAATAACATACAATCTGCATGCAAATTTATGACCTAACAAATCAAGTTTTAACTGGTCGCATCTTAACCCTAGAGTTGCATACTCGTCTATTGGATTCACAACCCTTAAGGAAGTAACAAGGTATGTGGGTTCTAAGCATAACTATCAACCAAACACTGAGACATAAATGAATGTGGTGCACCGGTATCAAAAAGTACTCTAACTAGAATGCTCTGAATCAAAAGCATACCTTCCATCATAGTCTTTCCTTTATCAGTTGCGGTAGGCCTAGCTTGTCCTATAGCAAAAACTTTTCCTTTGTCCTCCCTAACTGGCTCTGGACACTGATTCATGTAATGCCCAACTTGATCATAGTTGAAGCACTTCACATTCTTCTTATTTGCAGCTTTCTTCCCATTTCCTGATCGACATTCATTAGCAAAGTGACTCTTCTTGTCACACTTATAGAAAACTACATCAGCCTTTGACTTCTTAGCAGTATCTCCCTTCTGGACTCCCTTTTTTTAAAAGAACTTCCTCTTCTTCCCTTGAGAACCCCGAGTTTCCACTGACATCTCTTTAGCTAAATCAGCAAGTAATTCCTCATGCCAAATGGCCATCTCCACCACTATATTACAAGGATCACGATCATGGGTCATGGTCATTCTAGCAAGCACGAGCCTCAATCCCCAAATGAACTTCTCATTCCTTTTAATGTCAATATCTATAACAGCATATCCATATCGAGATAGCTCTTCAAACTTAGTAGCATACTCGACTACTGACATCTCTTCTTGCACTAAATCCATAAAATTCATCATCAGCTCAGACTTGGCAAACTCAGATACAAACTTCTGCTCAAATCTTATTTTAAAATCATCCCAAGTTAACTGCTCTTTTAAAACTTCAGCAGTGATACTATCCCACCAATGTAGTGCTAACCCCTGCAACTGTCTAGAGGCCAACCTTCTCTTTTGCCCATCATTTAGACCCAAATCAGTAAATATACACTCCCAATGCAACAACCAATTCTGAACCTCTATGGCACTCTCTGTTCCCAAAAATGGCTTCCCACCCAAACTGGTGTAATCTCTACTCAGCAATGCAATATTCCCAACTGGAGCCACAAGATTAGCTCCTCCCGCATTTCCAGCAACTCCAACAGCAGCCCCTACTTGCATCAAACCAGCAAAGAACTAATACATTGCCCCCATATCTACTGGTGGATTTCCAGCACCCACATTGGCTTCAGCATTTTGGTTACTAGCATTAGCCGGTCGACCCAGGTTTCTTCTGGTAGTGGGTCGAGCATTTGTGGTGCTTCCTCCACCGAGATTTCCTCTTCCGTTTCCTACTTCCATATCTCCTTTCTCATAAATCTGCATACGAGCCTTAGTAAGATATAGAAGAATGGTCTAAGAGAGCGGGGAATGCGTACTTATATATATAACTATATATAGAAAATACAAGTACGTTACTATAACGTTAACCTAAATCCCAATCTTATTATCTGATTCATTGGATTATGATTGGAAAAATCTTTTAGTTTTAAGTTTCTTTTAAAGTTTCATAAACCTACGCCCTAATACCAACTTGTAACATCCCTCTACTTGGAGGCCAAAAACTAACGGCTATGGATGCTGCAGTCATCCATAGTCATTAATCCTCGACGACCAAATACGGTGACATTAGATACATTAATACATAGAAACACAAGAATATAGAAAAAAATTAAACAGCAAACAAATTCCACATTCCATTTCTAAATATTCCAAATTGATTAAATAATCCCAAATCGCAGACCACGTTCAGATAACATATAATTATTATAAAATGCACCAAGGGTGACACATGAAGATTACCCTTGGTAGATTAGAGTATATAAATAGGCAAGAAAATAATTTGCCTTTACAAACAAAACACACGGCGGAAATAAAAGAACTCTAATAACAAGCTTTCCTTCTGCACGTCCTCGGAAGCTTTATTCGTCTAAAAGAACACTGGGAAACCTTAACTCTCAACCTACTCAAAATCAATTTAGTACCCGAGAGTTTAGGGGGAAAACAAAAACTTCAAGTCCGACATTAAGCTTGGTATGAATAATAATTTACCATCTCAAACCATTTAAATCTCTAGTGAGACCACGCCGTTTAGCAGAATGGATATTCCCCTCACTAGTATCCTAAAACATTTATAAAACAATATACTGTGCTCCTGCATCCACAATGGTTGAAATATAGTATTTCAAAAACCTTATGATGATATGCAAAACAAGTAAATCAAATCTGGATTACCCATCCCCATTCATTCTGACTATCTGTCTCAATTATGGTTTCTAGGATTACTATTAACCTGTTAAAAGTTTATGGACTATTTGTCCAATATCATAGTTTTCATAGGATCACTAAGAAACTATTGATAACTCCAATATCTTATCTCTTATCTTAGTTTTCATGGGCTAACTAGGAACCTATTGACTGACTGACAATATCTTAATCCGGATATAGTTTTCATGGGCTAACTACAAACCTACTGGCCCCTTCCAGTATCAAATCATAGTTTTCATGGACTGACTATGAACCTATTGGCCCCTGCCAATATCGTACAGTTTTCATAGGCTTACTTAAACCTTATGGCCCCCGCCAATATTTTTTATTAAGATTTTAACATCTGTTAAGTTATATTCACTACTAGGTCAACCTAACTGGTTATTCTGCCCTTTCCTCAAAATATAGCTATGGTTAATAACAATGTGAATAATATTTCCAAAATCTTTATTTATGCCATGGTTTTTCCTTTAAAAATGAGAATGGGTTATTTGTTTTGAAAATTTAAAACATCACTTTCGAAACCAATGGATGACCTCCTTCGAAAGCATAGAAAACCTCTTTTCAAAACTCTAAGTATATACCTTCTGAATCCAATGATACCTCTCGATGGCATCAAGAAAACATTCTTTAAAAGATAGCTTCAAAAACAAATAAAACATAGGTGATGCAATAATGTTAAGAGAGACTGATCGAATTGATAGAGTTGTGGTTTTAGTTAGAGATACGTAGATGTTATTTGATGAAGATGAGCTAAAATCGATAGTGGAATAGATGGAGTCGTGATTAGACACTACAAGAAAAACCATTTACGGTTGCAAAAAACTGTGGTGTTTTATCATAAATGCAACCAAAAATATTTTTCCCAAAATATGTTTCGTGACTAAAAAATTTTTGTTCCCACTCCGTAGAAAACTTTTTCCGCCTAGCCAAAAATAAACGTGACCAGTCATTGTTTTCCATCTCACGTATACTTAGAAAATCTCTCCCCATTTCGATCTACATCTGCAGAAATTTTTTTCCCCTTTTCAATCCTCGCGGCAGCCAGCAATCGCTCAAATTTCATCAACTGAAGATCAAGTTCCCCTTTTCATCGTCCACTCCGTCCTCGTGGCATTACTCAACATCCTCGCGGCAGCCAGCAATCGCTTAGGTATATTTAGGTACGAATCATCTAAATCGATTTTGTGATTCTATTTTGATTTAACCCTAATTTGCATGCATCGTATATTCGAATTTCTGCTTAATTTCTAACTGAAATTGTTGATTCAACCCTAATAACGAAGATCTTTTATTCAACCCTAGTTTACACCTTTATATATTTATGTTTTTTTATTAAATGAATAAAAGCTTGGCTATATCCAGGGTTAAACTGTGTAATTGTTTTACCGTTTTAACCAAAGTACAAATTTTGTACACCAAGTACGAATAATCACAAAATTGAATTATGGAAGATATTGAATATCAACATGTCTGGACATGGAGAGTCCGGCTACACCCATGATTTTGTCAAAATTATCTGTAATACTAGACTCCAATTTGGAAAATTAGAACAGTAGTTAATTGAAAAGTAATTCATAATCTTTTGCCTTCATATGTTAAGACTTTGAGAGAGACATGATAGTTGAGTAAGTCTAATTAAAGGAGTTACATGATCCATACATTTACCAATCTGTTAATGTGCAATTAATATAACTTACATCATAGAGAAAGTCATCAATAATTGCCTTCATCGTGTCTTTTTCCTATAATTAAAAAAACCAGGTAAACGGCAAATGGCAAGTGGCTTTGCATGAAACCTAGAAGTAGTCGGCAAATATAGATCAAAAACAGGGATGCATGTTGCATCTGTTTATATGATGTAAGGTTTTACATAGATTCCATATGGGTCACTTTAGGTGTTACGGCCTGCATGACTTCAAGCAATGCCTTCTAAGAAAAAAAATCAGTTCCTTTCTTTTATCTATAGTTGCAATTATTTAATGCATATGTAATCAAGTCTGTTATCCAAAAAGTAACCATCTGATCACACTCCTCATCTTTGTCACTTTCAACTAGTTTCCATTTAGCTGAATTTTATAATTTTGCATCAAGGACGTAGTAGTTTTACATAAGTCAGATTTAGTAGTTTCAGAGCTTGAAAAATTGTTTGTTTTATTAGTCATATTGTTTGTCTTCCAATATAAATTTAATTGATTTAGAGTCTTTATATATTTTATGGCCTGTGTAATAAATTTTATGGCCTGTGTAATAAATTTTAAGTCTCATTTTTCTATCCATGGTGTAGATCAATTTTATGGCCTGTGTAATAAAATTCTATGCTATAGCACTGCGTTGTTTTGACTATAACCTTCAAACCATTTATAGCCTGTGTAATAGGAATTAAAAAATGCTTATTTGATAGCACCAGAAATATACATAACCAGATTTACAACTGTTCCTAAAGCAGCAAAAAAAACCTATTACCATGTTTTAAAATATCGAATTTGTTAGAAGTTACACTTCAAAATACCATATTCATTCGGTGTTATTATACTGAATGAACTGATTTTTCAGTAAAACCTACATGTATGAAATCACTTACACTTGTTCATAATTTATTAACAAAAATTCATTGAAACGTCATTGAACAAAGTTTTATTTGGCTAATCTTTAGAATGATTGGGTGGCCCGATATTAAGAAGTACTATTAACGTTGTAACTTATTTTTTTAAAAATTAGTATTAGACATAGGAAGAGGAGGTGTCACCAATTTCTACGTCAAAGATTGGGAACTTATTTGCCTTCATATGTTGACGATGGAAAAATGTCGAGTCTTATATTCGCGAATTCTTTTCGTTATTTATCGATTATAGCAACTTTGGAATGGGTTACTAAACTCTTTATTAAATGAGTCTATTTATCTGTTGGGATATTTTCTTGTATCATGTCTAAATTTATCTTTAGGCAACAAGAATGTTTAAGTTTGTTTATCATGGAATGATATTTGTTTTGGTGTCAACTATATAATAATTTGATGCTTTCTTCCTATTTAAATTAATGATTGATTTCCAGTACTATTTATTTTGGCACACAATTACAATTTACAAAGTTATTTATTCTGATATAGTAGATGAATAAATTCACACTTGCAAATGCAGCTTATTCTCCATCTGCTTTTATTAATAAAATTACAATCATATTATACCCGAGAACATTGTAACAGAATTAGTTGATGGGCCTTTCATCTTTAGTTTATACCTTCTTTGACATATTCTGCTGAAGGTCATTTTATTAATGGATAAATGTTTTTCTAATGTCGTATGTTCACATAAATCTTTGGTATCCATTTTGAGTATCCAAACAGTATATGTAGTATAGGTGTTCCTGCTTGCTTTTCATTTTTTCTCAAATAAAACTCTCAACAAGTTTTGGGTGCATATGTCGTCTTGACACTTGATCACTGAACATAAAAGGTAAGTCTATGATGAACAAGGTTTACTGATGCACCTATAATTTATTGCAAATATGCATAGCATCAAAGTATATATAAAAACACTGTAGTAACTGGGAATAACAAAACAGTGCATAACAACTGGTTTTTTATTATATAATAATTTTGAAAATAATGAATTCAGACACACATGTTTGTAAATGATGCTACAACAACTGGTTTTTGTATGTACTCTGCCATTCAAACTTGTTGGACTGATTCTAGTGACATTTTAAGTATTGTGCGTATCCACTTCAGTGTTCCTAAGATTAAAATATCCTAATATTAGTGCTTTGCTGCAGGGTAAAGAAAGTTCGAAAGAAGGGAGCACACATGAATTGGTAAAAATAATAATTATATTACTCAAGAAATAACATTTGGATTTTAGTTTTTGATCCAGTAATTGCTATAATTTTCTGTTGAATAATTGTAGAGCAATGACGACGTATGTTCGGTGTTGAATTGGGATGGAACCTCTATAGTTGTTGCTGATGGGAGAGTGTTGTCCATGGACCCAAATGAGGTTGTCAATGGAATTCGTCTTGGACCAAATGTTGTGAGCGTTATTATAGATTTCGTGGAAGAACCAGATGCTTACTTATGGAGGCCTACACCTGAAATGGTAGTATTAGCAAACGCTGAGAATAAGGTAGTAGCATGGCCATTAAATTGCATTAAGAGGGCACTGCGAGGACAGCTGAATGAAGTCAGTATGGTAAATTTTATAATTCACAATATTTACATCGGTCTTCCACAAATTTAATTTAGAAATATGTCTTCTACATTATTTTCACTTAATCACTAAACTCTTGATTTACACTCTCCTTTTCAGAGTGACAGCAGCGCCCAAGACGACAAATGCAAGATTTATGGTTGGAATGAGGGTGAAGGGGTAGTTGCCGAAGGAAGAATCTATGCCAGAGATCCACAACATCTTGTTAATGGTATTCCGCTTGGTCCGGCTGCCTTTGCGATTTGGGTGGCCAATGTAATAAATGGAGATGCATATTTATGGCGACCCACAGTTGATATGTCGTGCGTTAGAGATGCAGTTGTTAGGAAAGTAGCATGGCCAAAATCAAAAGTTGAAGTTAATAAAGATGCAGTTGGTAGGATTGTAAATTGTGCGACTTCTCCCGTGATATCCACACCCATAATCATGAAGAAACCACAACATGTAAGTAAATATGCTGGAAATATTTTGTAGTTTGTATTTTGTTTCTTCTGTTTGAAATATGCACCACTGTGTTGTTGCATTTTGTATGCTTTGGTTTCTAAAATAAGTACATAGTTTTCAATATGCACTGTTTGAAATATGCACCATTTTTTTTCCAGCCGATTGCAAAGCTGACAAAAGATAATAAATGCAAGTTGATTGATGTGGGTGAAACGAACGAAGTAGTGGCTGAAGGAACTATCGCTTCAACTGATCCAATATCGATGGTCCATTGTCGTCCATTGGGACGTGATGCTGTAAAAGTTTGGGTTGAAATTGTAAGAGTTTTGAATGCAGTGCTATGGAGACCTACATCGGAGTTGACGTGCATGGAAGATGCCTTTGGCGTTCCCATAGCTTGGCCGATAGCAAAAGTCATTATGGAACCAAAATGAAAGGTATGCAATTCTTTATGTAATTGAAAACTTCTTGCAAAATTACCATCATGGATAACCAGTAGCAACAAAATACTTAAACCATCAACTCAAATAATTATAATGCCTAAGTGATTTGAAAAGGGGCTGCCTTCAAAGTTATTTGAAATTTTCCTCTAAATTGCCTCATTATAACCTGCTTGTAGATGTGCAATGAGTTGTTGTACTTGAATGATTTATGTGAATATGCAACAATGCGAATAAGTTAGAATTTATGTTGGTATTTACTATGATCAGGCTTATCAAAATATGGTATTTATGTTGTATATATTAACTGTAATTAGTCGGTGGTTTAATCCATCAGTAGCCATAAGTTATATCGACTAATTGTACGTACTTAAAAGATAATTTATGATCCTAAGTTTCCAGTCATTTTACATACTAGGACCATATTATATTATTATCCCATATTTTTATCAACAAATGCATCTATCGTTATGAATTTTTTGAATCTGTGTTTGGCTGTATCCATATGGGTCTGGCAGACTTCTTACACCTACCTAATTTCACTATCTAAAATAATTCATGTACACTTATATTTTCATCTGTGTTCGAGTATATGAAAATCTGTGTTTGAGTATATGAAAATGTACAGGCAGAGATAAAATGTACAAAACATTGATGACAAATCTTCATTTTCATTTTATTCTTGGCCAAAACTAACATGCACATTATTTTAGTTTTCATATTCAGTTGTGCATATTCAGTTGAACACAAGATTGCACATATTCAGTTGTGCATAACTTTAGTCTCATTGTTTTCTCGGTATTGATGGTCCTGTCATTATTATCTCAGTATTGATTATAACTTGAGTCTCACTGTTGATTATATTTTGTTTACAGGTAGGCGTTTCTGAAGAATGAGCAGTAGCAGCATTAGTTTATCGTACATGTTATAGGTAGTTTGGTTGTTTATTGTACTTGCTTAGTTCAGATGTTTATGGTACTTTAACTGCAGCAGTAGCATATTGTTTGTGGTACGTAGTTCGGTTGTGTAAACTTCTATGTACGGTTAACCTTTTGTCTTGAAACTACCGTTCTGTTGTGTAAACTTCTATGTACGGTTAACATATTGTTTATGTTAGTGCTTTTGTTTATGTATTTTGTGGCTTTTAAATGTGTTTATGTTTGAATGTGTATGTGTATATGTATATGTATTTTGCGGTTGTTTAATGTGTATGTGTTTATGTATTATGTTATAAGCTATGAACAAGATTGAACTGGAGGCAATGTATAGGCAGAGCTGGAATATTTTTAGTAGCGTTTCGAAAACGCTACAAAAAATAAAGGGTCGAAGGAGAGTATATATAGTAGCGTTTAATAAACGCGGCTACAGGCTTTGTCAATAAACTACGTCCTCTATTATAGCGTTTAACAAACGCTACCAAAATATTTTTGAGCAGACCAAGTACATTTTGGTAGCATTTTATACACGCTGCAAAAAAAGAATTTAGTGGCGTTTCATAAACGCTGCAGTAAAACGATTTATGGTAGCGTTGAAATAAGTGCAACTAAAAATCAGGTATTTTTAGTCGCGGGCTTTATAACAGCGTTTATCAAAACGCTGCTAAAACTTTTAGTAGCGTTTTTTGAGCGCTACTAAAAATCAAAATTCTTGTAGTGAAACGACATTTTTAATAGAAGTGGTGTAAGGTTTTGAATATAAGAATATATGTAATTAGTTCACAGAAGAGTTCTTTAATATAAGAGTTGTTTACTACTTTTAGCAGTTTATTTGTTAGGGTGGTAGAATTCTAACCATAGAATTTTAACAGAAGTTATTGTTGGTTATATTTTGTATGGATAAAAAAAACATTTGTAAACACTTTTACAAAATTATTTTGTGTATTTTATTTTAGTTATATAACTTTTAATCCACTAATTCATTGTAAGAACAAATTCCAAGGTCTCGTCTTAGTTTTATAAAAGTTAATTCGTTCAGTGGTTTGGTAAAAATATCCGCAATTCGATTTTCGGTATTCACAAATTCAAGTGATATAATTCCTTTTTCAACATTATCACTTAAGAAATGGTGACGAATACAATATGTTTTGTTCGAGAATGATTAAGAGGATTTTTTGGTAAATTTATAGCACTAGTATTATCATAATATATAGGAGAATTTGTTATGATTTTACCGAAATCTAGAAGAGTTTGTTGCATATAGATAACTTATGCACATGCTAAAGCCGTTGAGCTGTATTCGGCTTCACATGTCGAGAGCGAAACATAGTTTGTTCTTTACTAAACCATGAAACTAAAGATTGACCAACAAAATGACATGTGCCACTTGTGTTTTTTCTATCTATTTTACAACTCCTGAAAACAGCATCACTATATGGCACGAGTTCGAACGAGCTGCCTTACGAGCAAAAAAGACCGTAATCTTTATGTAACGACCCGCTATTTTGGACCATTCGCATCCGCACATGTCGAACTTGAATGATTCAAAATACCGAATTGTTAATTTAAATTTGGAAAAACTGAACATATACAGTAAATAATTAATCACAGATCACAGACACAGAGTAATAAATGCAGCGGAAATAAAAGAGAGTAGTTCATGAAGCTACTATATACATATCAGAGTTAAATGAGGTACATCAGATGTCTCGAATACAATAATCAAATACAATATCAGAATACAATGACTGGAATCAACTGGATATTTGAAAGCTGGGTAGATAGCAGGATCTCCAAGCGAAGCTCCAACTCCAAAGGTGAGTCTCGAATACTGGTACACTCAGTCTGACCCGAGCGTAAAGCAAAACACAAAACACTCGAGTCAGGATTAACATTCTTATATCAATAAATCCAACTCAAGTGAAATAGCAATTGAAATACAAGTAACTCAAAGGATGTTTGGAATAACCATCCTTTAAGGATCCGTTAAACTATCTACTATGTAGTAGTGTACGATAAGTAGATAATGCCTATCAGTAATATAAAATAACAAAATAGTGTTAAGGCGTTACCATTATCACCCTTAACACATTTTTATATAAGCGTTATATGAAAGAGTCTATGCGGTAGGATCGTATAATATGGAATATTGAAATGGTCTAGGTAGATAGTAATAAGCAGTAAGTAAAGTAGACACCAAGACTTTATACTGGTTCGGACCTCTTGTCCTACGTCCAGTCCCTAAGCTCCTCTTCGGAATTCAACTAACCAACAACCCTCACTTAACCCGGAGGAATAGGTTTACAACTTACCCGAACAACCGAACGGGATTTCTTGCCTCAACTACCGAAGAGGACTTCAACTAGATACTAAAAGTATTTCTGACTTGTTGTGTTCTTGATAACACTAATGAGTCAAATTGAGTACAACTTTCCTATAATCTTATCCTCGAGAGTATACAAAGTGTTTGTGAAGATTTAGGAAATGTGAATTGCTATGAATCAAAAGGTGTTATATTTAAAACAGAGATTCAAGCAATTGAAATGGTTTGTGATTGCTTAAGAAATCTGAAAGTATGTTCAAGAAAATAGAAAGATTAAAGCAATTAGAATTGGTGATTTGCAAATGTTAAAACCATGTATTTATATGTGGAGAAGAGATGCATTTGTTTGCTAGAGGTGCAGGCAAGAGATGCTTCCATTTCCATTGGAGAATGGTTGCAACTCTTGGGAGGAAGAAGGTGTCCTTTCAGAAAAAATTCGCAGTTACAAATTCAGTCGACTGAGCAGGAAATTCAGTTGACTGAAAATATAAAGAAAAATTTTCAGGAATGCTTTCAGTCGACTGCGCAGGAAATTCAGTCGACTGAAACTGTGCATATTTGTAAATGTGTGCCAGTTTCAGTCGACTGTCCATACCTGTTCAGTCGACTGAACTATAAAGGTATGCACAGTGAATGTGTGAAGTGTTCGTGCAAATCTCTTGAGGATAGATTTTAACAAATAATCTAGACTTTAGACCTATAAAAATCATACTCATGTTTATACTTTGGTCTTCATCGATCTTCCTCTGATTTTGCATATATCTCTTCCTTTTTGTTGAAGCACATTGGCATTGATTAAAATCTTCGTGTATCAACATTCTCCCCCTTTTTGATTGATGACAACACTAATGTGTTATAGAGATGTATTTACTAATTTTCTCCCCCTGAATGTATGCACTTATCTTTCCTACAAAACAAAGTTAGCTACATAGATTTCTCCCCCTTTGTCATCGACAAAAAGGAAGTAATAATCATAGATGTATAGTATAAAAACAATCACTGAACAATAGAATTCTAAGATTATCAGAGAATAGCATAGTCAATAAAAAAGTTGCATAAGTAGCTAAGATGCACGATTTAAACAAGTTAAAACATATAACAACAAACCATAAAAATTACTGATCTTTATCCCAATCGTAAGAGCCTTCACAATCTCCTTCAGGTTCTCGAATAACAGGTCCACCTGTGGGTGGTCTATAAGCTCTTCCTCCTTGGCCACCACTTGTTCCGCTTGTACTGCTTCTTGTATGCTCTTCGGATGATGTCCAAGTGAAAGTTGGTGCCGGACGTTTGCCAAGAGATGTTGAAGCGGTAGTGGAGCTTGAGCATGAGATGACATTCCATAACTTGTTGAAGAATCCTTTAATTTTATCAAGCTTGTGATCTACCTTCTTGAGACGATTATCAAGAATTTGTTGATTCCTTGATAATATCCCCAATGATTGATTGGTGGAAGTATAACCGTAATTGCTCACATCTCCTTTGCTAATGATATAGCCTTTTGAATTGTCTCCGAAGGTAACTGAGCCACCATCAAAGTATGTGATGTTTGTAAGCATATCTTTGTCGCCGGTCATGTGTTTTGAGCAACCACTGTCTAGTATCCATTTCTTCTTTTTGAGTGGGACCTGAAAATAAATACAAAATTATTGGTACCCACCTTTTAATAGGGTCCTAAAAGTTATAATTTAGGAAACCAAACCCAATTTGGTTCAGTATCCTTTTTATAAATATAATTTTTATTATTATGAACACTATCCATAAATGCTTTGATATATTTATTCCTAATCAAAATATTGTTAGTCTTTGGAACCCAAATTTTAACTATCTTAGTTTCTTCTTTTGTTCTAATAGGTTCTCTTAATAACATTTGTTGTTTTGAATCAATATTCCTCTTAACATTTGTATTTATCTTTTTAGGAATTTTTGGTTCCTTTTTATATCCTAATCCATGTTTATTCAAGGAGGATTGAGAATTTTCTAAAATCTTAGATACATTTTCTCTTCCTTTGTTAAAGTTAGAGACATTTTTAGTGATGTTATCTAGTCTAACTTGAAGACTATTATTTTCTAACTCAACTTGTTTAATCTGAGTTTTTAACTCATGATTTTCAGAAACAATTATATCATTTTTTGTCTTTTGATTTTCAATTTCTTGACTTAAAAGAGATAATTGAGTTTCCGAATTTGAAAGAGACTCTTGAACTTTTTTAAGTTCTTCTTCTATAATTTTCTTTTCATCTTTTAACATATCCCTTTCAAACTCAGCTTTGTTCTGATTTTCACGAGTTTCCTTAAGTTTCTTTTTAAAAAATTTTATTGTACTCAATAGTTCAGTATTTACATCAATTGAATCGTCGAAAGTTAAATTACTAACCTCGGATTCTTGAGCTATAAAGCATACATTCGCTTGTTCATTGTCGCTATCATTTTCACTTTCTGATGTAGATGAATCTGAATCGTCCCATGTTACAGAGAATGCCTTCTTTTTGAATTTTTCTTTCTTGTTTTTGTTCTGATTCTCCTTCTTTTGCTCTGGACAATCTTTTTGCATGTGACCTTTCTTGTGACAGTTGAAGCATTCTATATTCGAAGATGAAAGTTTGTTCAAGAAATTCTTTTTGAATCCGTTTTTATTTTCTTTTCTATATCTTAAGAATTTCTTGAAATTATTGGCTATAAATGCTTAATCCTCATCTTCAGACTCCGATTCTTCCTTTTCTGCATGAAAAGCTACATTTTTTCTTTCTTGTGCTTGATCTTTCTTAGTTTGCATATTTACCTCATACGACATAAGATTTCCAATTAATTCTTTGGTTTTATTGTAGATAGATCATTTGCTTCTTCAATTGCTAAGACTTTTCTCTCCCATTCATCAGTGAGTGAATTTAGAACTTTAGATACAATATCAAAATCCGTGTATTTTTCTCCTAGTCCTATTAAGGCATGATGAATGTCTTGAAACCTTGAGTACATGTCATTGATGGATTCATTCTGTCGCATTCTAAAGTTTTGAAATTGGTTCTTTAGCATGGAGATCTTTGTTTGTTTAACCTTGTTTGTGCCTTCATGTATGGTTTTAAGTGTACTCCATATCTGATGTGCAGTAGTACAAATGCTAACACGATTGAATTCATTTCTGTCCAAAGCACAAAATAACATATTCATAGATTTGGCATTTGCACTAACTTCATTCTTCCGAGCTTGCGTCCATGTAGAGTATTCCATTGTGGGAACAACGAGTTCTGCTTGAGTTGGATTCCAGGCTTCAAAACTTGTTGCTTGCATATAAATCCTCATCCTTGTAGCCCAATAATTATAGTTTAGTCCATTGAATAGAGGGGGTCTTTGAGTAGATTGTCCTTCCGCAAATGTAGAGTTATAGGTAGATGTTGTGCTTGTGTTGTTTTCCATATTATCAATATGTCAAATAACGGTGTTATGGTTATAGGACGGCCTTGCTCTGATACCAATTGAAAGAGTCTATGCGGTAGGATCGTATAATATGGAATATTGAAATGGTCTAGGTAGATAGTAATAAGCAGTAAGTAAAGTAGACACCAAGACTTTATATTGGTTCGGACCTCTTGTCCTACGTCCAGTCCCTAAGCTCCTCTTAGGAATTCAACTAACCAACAACCCTCACTTAACCCGAAGGAATAGGTTTACAACTTACCTGAACAACCGAACGGGATTTCTTGCCTCAACTACCGAAGAGGACTTCAACTAGATACTAAAAGTATTTCTGACTTGTTGTGTTCTTGATAACACTAATGAGTCAAATTGAGTACAACTTTCCTACGAGAGTATACAAAGTGTTTGTGAAGATTTAGGAAATGTGAATTGCTATGAATCAAAAGGTGTTATAGTTAAAATAGAGATTCAAGCAACTGAAATGGTTTGTGATTGCTTAAGAAATCTGAAAGTATGTTCAAGAAAATAGAAAGATTAAAGCAATTAGAATTGGTGATTTGCAAATGTTAAAACCATGTATTTATATGTGGAGAAGAGATGCATTTGTTTGCTAGAGGTGCAGGCAAGAGATGCTTCCATTTCCATTGGAGAATGGTTGCAACTCTTGGGAGGAAGAAGGTGTTCTTTCAGAAAAAATTCGCAGTTACAAATTCAGTCGACTGAGCAGGAAATTCAGTTGACTGAAAATATAAAGAAAAATTTTCAGGAATGCTTTCAGTCGACTGCGCAGGAAATTCAGTCGACTGAAACTGTGCATATTTATAAATGTGTGCTAGTTTCAGTCGACTGTCCATACCTGTTCAGTCGACTGAACTATAAAGGTATGCACAGTGAATGTGTGAAGTATTCGTGCAAATCTCTTGAGGATAGATTTTAACAAATAATCTAGACTTTAGACCTATAAAAATCATACTCATGTTTATACTTTGGTCTTCATCGATCTTCCTCTGATTTTGCATATATCTCTTTCTTTTTGTTGAAGCACATTGTCATTGATCAAAATCTTCGTGTATCAACATTATAGTCTATACAGCACTGTAAACTCCACCGTAAACTGGTGGGATATCAGGGAGTACTCCATAGGTATAACACAAAACAAATCGTAGTGGTCGCGTATATAGAGATACAAGTATGACAAGGCACATGAGGCAATACCCAAGGTAGTGAAACTACCGTTTGCCTGATCCGGACTGGTGAAAACGCATCGCCGCAGCGATCGCAACACCGCAATACAACACTCCCAAATCAAGGGTGCACCAATCGACAACAAGTAAAGAGTAGTTTTCGAAGAAGTGTGTTCGCTCGAGGTAGCTAACCTCCATTTGGCCCGGCACGACTCCTGTTTTAGTCATTTCCAATTTGACACAAGTGTCAAGGCTATCCATTATCGTTCTCTTTCTTCAGTCATCACGTAAATCATTCCAACCACTTCATTCTGGATCATACTCCGCGTATAGTTATTAAAGTGGTTTTCGGTTTAGATAGTGAGTATTTCCCTAACCGATTCCGGTCTCTTTAATAACTTTCGTAATTATTACACCGATTGGTCGTTTAATATATTTCAAAACCAAATCAAATTCAATTTCAAATAGAATTTGTAAACCAACATTCCATTTCTCTTTCTAAATCAATTTCCATAATTTACGTTTCAAAACTTCCAAATTCGTATTTTCAAAATCTTATAATTCAATTTCAATTTCTATTTAAAACAATTCCAATATTGATTCAAGTTCGTATATAAGTTTCATTTCGAAATCGTTTAAATTAATTTAATTTATCATTCAAATCAATTTAACTTCATTAATCGATTTCGTTCAATATTCGTTAAGTAAATTTGTCATTCAAACAATTTCCATTTAATTTCCAATTCATTAAATCAATTACTCAAGTTCAACTTCATTATAACAAAACTTACAAATTTCATTAAATTAAATTCATCAAATCAAATTCTTTACATTTCAAATCTTACATTAATTTCAATAAAACACATTTTATTTCTTATTAGAGAAATTCAATTTCACTTATTAATTTACTTAGTTACAATTTCACAACTCAATTAATAAAGAAACTTAATTTCACTTATTCAAGAAGTTCAATTTCACTTAACAAAGAATTCAATTTTATTTAATTATTAAATAATTCAATCTAATTTAATTATTAAATAATTTCAAAACTTAATTATTAACTAATTTCAAAACTTAATTATTAATAATTCCAAATTTAATTATTTAATAATTAATTTTAAAACAACGTTCATTCATCATCTACTATGTTAATATTTTGATTCAGATTATTGAATATTAACATTTCCTTTCATTAAAATTCAAATTCCAACTTCGTTTCAAAACCATATTGTTTATTCAAATAAAATCTTCATTTTATTTTTAAATCAAATTATTGACCAATCGGGTTTTATTTAATTCTCTATCCTAAGTCAAAGTTTTTTATTTTGGGTATTTATCATTTCAACCCGATTCCATTTCAATTAAAAAATCGAAGCATAACAAAGGGAACTTGTAGTGTGATAACTGGGATGGTGTCAAAGTAAATAAACAAGCAATAACAACAATCAACATCAATCCAATAATCAATTCAAATAATCCCGAAATAATTGTATTAATTTACATTTGTTGTTTATGCAAATTAATATAATTATTTCTAGAATCTACACTATCATTTCATGTAGATTAAAGATTATTACATTACGGTTTTTCACTTGTCATCTATTACAATTTCATCCATCATCAATTTGAACAACTACATTCAACGGTTCAAGGTGTAATTAACCAAATCCTACGTGTCAATTAATTTACCATTAAAGGGGTCACATTATACGAATTTTTAACTAATCAAATTCAACATATAGATCCAATTTAAATCGTTAGCAATCATATATCAATTCAATTGCATATTATTTATCACTTTAACATTAACAATTTAACATCCAATATCAACATCAACAATCAATCATTTATCAACTAAACTGGATTATCATTGTATAAATAGAAGATAATGGTGTCAGATGTCACAGGTGAACTGATTTAGGTAATAACAGATATAACAGTGTAAAAACTAACAGTTGCATATTTCAATTGTCGTTTCAATTGAAATCAGATCTAATAAATAAAAGAACGTTAATCGTGAGTGATTGCTCACCTTTCGTAGCTAGAGAGATAGACAATGAAGTTGAGTTACGAAATCCAGGCACGAATCTCAAGACAAGGCAAGATTGAACTCGAATCGACGGACGAAGCTGATAATTGGAAAAACGATGAGAACTATTCAGAATCAGTTGTGATATAAATTGAAACGAAATATATATACATATTATTTTTCAAAAATCAATTTAAAACATGTATTTATTTTCAAATTTATATTTATTCCCATGCTTATGAAATAAATTATATACATTTATATAACTTATAAAATATACTCAGACATGTTGTACTTATGCATAAAAGCTAGATGTCACCAACAACCAAACCGACTATATATATATGAAGTTACTTAAATATTATATTAAAAATCAATGCTTACACAAATATATAAACATACCACTTTATATATACCACATAATGACACCAACAACTTATATAAGCTTGTAATTTAAATCTTTATGCATTTCAAAATTTAAAACAAAACAAGCAGATGAACAGGTTCAACAAAATGTATGCAAACTAGATAACTACCGGATAAACAACTTTACATATAATTTAGTAAACAAAGATCAGAATATATATAATGCTGATGTATGCTCTGGAAAATATAATATAAACATGCCTACTTTTGTAACATATACATTTAAAATGCCAATGTTTATTTAATTATATTGTAAATCAATTTATACAAACTAGTACATAAAAACAACATGTAGCATATATACTAGTAGATATATACCAAAAGATGAATCACATATGAACTGTAGATATATAAAATTAACAGATTACACATATCTTATGTACTTGTCAAACGTATATATATTTAAACCGCCCATATTAAATAATGAATATGCATATTAAAATCAACGTTCAAACAAATATAACACATTTAAAAACTTATGTATATACACTATATACAACTTAATATATTTATTCAAAATCAAGCATGGAAAACAATATATACACATATCTATTTATTTTTAAATCTCTGTTATTCTAAATTTATATACATCTTACCTAACCAACTAGCATATATATTTATTATAACATATTATAATTATACTGTCATAGACATACTTGTTTGGAAACAAGATTTTTAACCTAACACTTCAAAAAATTTTGTAAGCATATATGAGACGAAGTTAACATCTACAGAATATGCAGACATCACCTAATGTAGGCTTGAAAAATGTATAAGCGAACAACAAAATTGAGTAACAAAGATGCAGACAAAAAAATATATACACACAATAATATATAAGCACAGTCAATACAATATTCACAGTTGATACTATATGTACAACAACAGTTATAATATATTTTTATATGAAAGATTGTTTTGTACGTGTCTTCTTGCCTGCTATTGCATATTGTACACAAATTATCTTATAAGTTATACTAATATATATATACGTAAAAATTGTGAGATGCGATAGAGTACAAACAAAAGAGCCAAAACTTACCCGCATACATTTTTCAAAAAACGAGGTAAGCTACCGAATGCATAAGAAGGAGCACGGTTGATGTTGCGCTTGGGAGGCTGGCGATGGGAAGAGTGAAAGAAAGGGAGAAGCGCAGAGGTCGGCTGGCCTTGGTGGTGCGCTCATGCCTGGCGAGACTGCTGTGCTCGGTGGCAAAGACCGGTTCTGGCGTTGATGTCAGTTCATAGAGAAGAGGAGCACGACCACGGCTAAAGTTGAAGGTGGAAGCGGGGTTCGGGTCGCTGCCGTTATGCGGCTCAGGCAGGCGCGGTGGCTTGAGGGGTATGGAAGGCAGAAGTGGTGGTTAACGGCGGAGGATCGGATCTGACAATGGAAAACTAAGAAACCCACGTCTTTTATAACTCAAGTAAGCTATATTGCATATAACTTCACCTTGAAAAACGTGGCATCATGAAGAAAAGTGGGGACGTACAGATCTCATGCAAGATAAATGCAATTATAGCTAATATTACATGTTCCTTCAAAAGAGCCTAAGGTGGGAAACATGCAGGTAGTCTTCACTATGATAGCCAACATGAATATGATACATCCAATTCTCTCTTATTCAATTATTTATTTATTTTGGAAACGGCTTGGGAAGGAGCAAGGGCAGAGGCTCGGCAACCAAAGATGAGGAAACAAAAAGGCAGAGGTGAAGCAGGCTCGGGAAAATGAATGAGCTTTGTTTTTTTTAACCGATGGAAATTGTGCAGCACGATAATTTATGAAGTAATAAAAGCAACCTATGGAAATGGAAAGGTCACGACTTAAATTTGCGTAAACATTAATGGTAGTGGCTGCAGTTTGAAATTTGGATGGACACCACAAACGTACCGATGTGATTAACAACTTTACAGATTTCGTTGTCCGTCGAACGCTGAAACAAGCAACAGAGTATACCAAGGAGATCAGCATGACGAATCGATCAAAACGGTATACATATATCTGTGTTACGATTAAATTCTAAAATTTCAAATTTTCTACTAGCGGAAAATGCAGCAAACGCAGAAGATTAAGATTGACGGAGCTAAAGAAGTCCGAATTTGGAAAAACGAAAAATGACGCCTTGCTCAGAAGATGTTTTATAATTTTTCTATGTAAAAATATTTAGGTTTCGAAAATGTTTTATTTTCATCGATTACTAACTGATTTAACCTAAATGACGTGACTGAAATTTACTTTCATATTTTCTGACGAAACTTTACAATTTCCTATGTTTACATAGACGCATTTTAAATATCGAATTTTCGTTGCGAAATCTTATTGTTTATTTTTATTTAACGAAAATTTCATTTAACGCAAAACGCACGTTTCTTACGTTAAAATTATTTTTTGGTTTTTGTTATTGGTTACAACTATTTCATATTATTACATTACGTTTTTAATATGTATTACATTTACGGTCTTATCGAAATTGGTTTTGGATTTGTAACTTATATACAAAGAGATTTCCATTTAATAAATCGTAAAAATTTATTTCTATCGGATTTTTAATTAAAATTTTATTTAATTTAGTATTTTTAAAGCGTTAAAAATACGGGTCATTACAATCTCCCCTACTCAAAACTTTTCATCCCCGAAAAGGAAGGAGGTAGGAGAATAGAAACAGCCAGAAAGAAAATAGATTGATAATCAAAATAACCAATTAGTTCAAACCATATAAATTTCAATTTAAATAAATTTTGTATTCAATAATTGGTTTTCAAAATTTCCATTAAATTTATTTAATTTCACATTTATTAATATTAGATACAAAAGGTTTCTTTCAAAAATGAAATTCAGTTTAAATTCAATTAATTCAGGATACCTCATTAAGTTGATTTAATTTCAATTCTGTTAACTTTTAAAAAGAATTTTTTTATTTTTATTAATCACATCTATTATTCAATTAACTTATTATTCTATTTATCTCCATAAACATTTTTTAATTTAAAATTTTAGTGTATAACATTAACTATACGCACTCAAATTTCATTTATAAAGACATTTTATATTGTATACTATCCAATTACATAGTTAACTTTTGAGCAATTTGGGTAAGTTGTATTAGAATGGAATCGGGTATTATACAAATAAAATTCTTCAATTCAATTGGCTTAAGTTTAAATGTTTATTCAAAAATTTTGGCTTCATTTAAAAATTTAAATCATTTTTTAAGAAAAATTTAAGAATTAAATTTCCGATTAAATTCAAACAATTTTATAGATTAATAATATATCAAGTCAAATTTAAAATCTTCAATATATATTATAAATCAAGTCATGTTAAGAAATTCCAAACAATTTTTTTCTTCAAACAAAAGTGTAGCAGGGCTACAGAATAGTCTCACCACTTAGAAACTCGAAAATGAATGTCGATGATGCGGGCGTCATCACCGAAATTATTTTCCAGCGACAAAGAGAAGACTACAGATTTAAACATTTAAACTTTCTTTGAAATGATTTCTATTTGAAATTACTTTAAATACTATATACTTTAAAACTTTCAAATCAAAGTCTGAAATCATTGAAAATTTAAATTCTCAGTTTCTTGATTTAAATTCATTTCAAATTTCAATCAAATTATACCCAAGTTTACAAATTCATTTATTTATATTATGAAATAGTCAATGGTTTATAAAACAATAAATGAAAATTAAATACTATCATTCTGACAACAAATTCATTAACAATTTAATTTCAGAAAACTTATTTTTATATATAATATAATCATCCAAAACTATTTTGTTTACCAAATTTGAAAACAACATTGTGTCAGTTTGTTCTGCTCAAGTGTTTTGGAAATCCTATCGATAACGTTGATCAGATGAATCAATCGGAAACCCAAATCAACATCAACAACTCAAACAACACAATATACAAAACATTTAAATATAAATTTACAAATACACTTCCTCGCTCGACGATACAAGAATGGATTCAAAGCAAGGATAGAGATTCAAATTTGATGGACTCAAATCAAAGAGAATTCTGATTTGAAGACAAATTCGAAAGAAAAGATAAGATGATTCAATAACAGAATCAAGAGATGGGTAAGTTTATTTAATTCACGGGCAACCTTAACCGGGTCGTCCGTAACTTCAAGAATAAGATCGATGCTGAATTCCGAGGTAAATCAACACTCGATCTCAAGAGATGAAATTTAGGTATAGCAGGGAATATATAGCATCGTAAACCGAGGATACAGAAATCTCCGGTAAATCGATGCCTATTATAAAGGAGTTTCACCCCTTTACAAATCATTCGAAGTTTGGCGAGACCGCCGATTCACTATAAGGGTCATTCGAAGTGGAGTTATGTGATGCTCCAGAATTGAAAAAAGATGAATAGTGAGGGACACAAGTGAAATTTGGAACCGTAGGGAACGTTCCAAAATTCAAAGGAATCGAGTCAAAAGGAAGAGATTGAAACTCGAATGAGAGTGATTCTGTAAATACATTTACCCTATATGCTAAGTTTTGCCTAGAGCTACCAAAGCTCTGATACCAACTGTAATGACCCGCTATTTTGGACCATTCGCATCCGCACATGTCGAACTTGAATGATTCAAAATACCGAATTGTTAATTTAAATTTGGCAAAACTGAACATATACAGTAAATAATTAATCACAGATCACAGACACAGAGTAATAAATGCAGCAGAAATAAAAGATAGTAGTTCATGAAGCTACTATATACATATCAGAGTTAAATGAGGTACAACAGATGTCTCGAATACAATAATCAAATACAATATCAGAATACAATCACTGGAATCAACTGGATATCTGAAAGTTGGGTAGATAGCTGGATCTCCAAGCGAAACTCCAACTCTAAAGGTGAGTCTCGAATACTGGTACACTCAGTCTGACCTGAGCGTAAAGCAAAACACAAAACACTCGAGTCAGGATTAACATTCTTATGTCAATAAATCCAACTCAAGTGAAATAGCAACTGAAAGACAAGTAACTCAAAGGATGTTGGGAATAACCATCCTTTAAGGATCCGTTAAACTATCTACTATGTAGTAGTGTACGATAAGTAGATAATGCCTATCAGTAATATAAAATAACAAAATAGTGTTAAGGCATTACCATTATCCCCCTTAGCACATTTTTATATAAGCGTTATAGTCTATACAGCACTGTAAACTCCACCGTAAACTGGTGGGATATCAAGGAGTACTCCATAGGTATAACACAAAACAAATCGTAGTGGTCGCGTATATAGGGATACAAGTATGACAAGGCACATGAGGCAATACCCAAGGTAGTGAAACTACTGTTTGCCTGATCCGGACTGGTGAAAACGCATCGCCGCAGCGATCGCAACACCGCGAAACAACACTTCCAAATCAAGGGTGCACCAATCGACAAAAAGTAAAGAGTAATTTCGAAGAAGTGTGTTCGCTCGAGGTAGCTAACCTCCATTAGGCCCGACACGGCTCCTGTTTTAGTCATTTCCAATTTGACACAAGTGTCAAGGCTATCCATTATCGTTCTCTTTCTTCAGTCATCACGTACATCATTCCAACCACTTCATTCTGGATCATACTCCGCGTATAGTTATTAAAGTGGTTTTCGGTTTAGACAGTGAGTATGTCCCTAACCGATTCCGGTCTCTTTAATAACTTTCGTAATTATTACACCGATTGGTTGTTTAATATATTTCAAAACCAAATCAAATTCAATTTCAAATAGAATTTGTAAACCAACATTCCATTACTCTTTCTAAATCAATTTCCATAATTTACGTTTCAAAACTTCCAAATTCATATTTTCAAAATCTTATAATTCAATTTCAATTTCTATTTAAAACAATTCCAATATTGATTCAAGTTCGTATATAAGTTTTATTCCGAAATCGTTTAAATTAATTTAATTTATCATTCAAATCAATTTAACTTCATTAATCGATTTCGTTCAATATTCGTTAAGTAAATTTGTCATTCAAATAATTTCCATTTAATTTCCAATTCATTAAATCAATTACTCAAGTTCAACTTCATTATAACAAAACTTACAAATTTCATTAAATTAAATTCATCAAATCAAATTCTTTAAATTTCAAATCTTACATTAATTTCAATAAAACACATTTTATTTCTTATTAGAGAAATTCAATTTCACTTATTAATTTACTTAGTTACAATTTCACAACTCAATTAATAAAGAAACTTAATTTCACTTATTCAAGAAGTTCAATTTCACTTAACAAAGAATTCAATTTTATTTAATTATTAAATAATTCAATCTTATTTAATTATTAAATAATTTCAAAACATAATTATTAACTAATTTCAAAACTTAATTATTAATAATTCCAAATTTAATTATTTAATAATTAATTTTAAAACAACGTTCATTCATCATCTACTATGTTAATATTTTGATTCAGATTATTAAATATTAACATTTCCTTTCATTAAAATTCAAATTCCAACTTCGTTTCAAAACCATATTGTTTATTCAAATAAAATCTTCATTTTATTTTTAAATCAAATTATTGACCAATCGGGTTTTATTTAATTCTCTATCCTAAGTCAAAGTTTTTTTATTTTGGGTATTTATCATTTCAACCCGATTCCATTTCAATTCAAAAATCGAAGCATAACAAAGGGAACTTGCAGTGTGATAACTGGGATGGTGTCAAAGTAAATAAACAAGCAATAACAACAATCAACATCAATCCAATAATCAATTCAAATAATCTCGAAATAATCGTATTAATTTACATTTGTTGTTTATGCAAATTAATATAATTATTTCTAGAATCTACACTATCATTTCATGTAGATTAAAGATTATTACATTACGGTTTTTCACTTGTCATCTATTACAATTTCATCCATCATCAATTTGAACAACCTACATTCAACGGTTCAAGGTGTAATTAACCAAATCCTATGTGTCAATTAATTTAACATTAAAGGGGTCACATTATACGAATTTTTAACTAATCAAATTCAACATATAGATCCAATTTAAATCGTTAACTATCATATATCAATTCAATTGCATATTATTTATCACTTTAACATTAACAATTTAACGTCCAATATCAACATCAACAATCAATCATTTATCAACTAAACTGGATTATCATTGTATAAATAGCAGATAATGGTGTCAGATGTCACAGGTGAACTGATTCAGGTAATAACAGATATAACAGTGTAAAAACTAACAGTTGCATATTTCAATTGTCGTTTCAATTGAAATCAGATCTAATAAATAAAAGAACGTTAATCATGAGTGATTGCTCACCTTTCGTGGCTAGAGAGATAGACAATGAAGTTGAGTTACGAAATCCAGGCACGAATCTCAAGACAAGGCAAGATTGAACTCGAATCGACAGACGAAGCTGATAATTGGAAAAACGATGAGAACTATTTAGAATCAGTTGTGATATAAATTGAAACTAAATATATATACATATTATTTTTCAAAAATCAATTTAAAACATATATTTATTTTCAAATTTATATTTATTCCCATGCTTATGAAATAAATTATATACATTTATATAACTTATAAAATATACTCGACAAGTTGTACTTATGCATATAAGCTAGATGTCACCAACAACCAAACCGACTATATATATGAAGTTACTTAAATATTATATTAAAAATCAATGCTTACACAAATATATAAACATACCACTTTATATATACCACATAATGACAACAACAACTTATATAAGCTTGTAATTTAAATCTTTATGCATTTCAAAATTTAAAACAAAACAAGCAGATGAACAGGTTCAACAAAATGTATGCAAACTAGATAACTACCGGATAAACAACTTTACATATAATTTAGTAAACAAAGATCAGAATATATATAATGCTGATGTATGCTCTGGAAAATAAAATATAAACATGCCTACTTTTGTAACATATACATTTAAAATGCCAATGTTTATTTAATTATATTGTAAATCAATTTATACAAACTAGTACATAAAAACAACATGTAGCATATATACTAGTAGATATATACCAAAAGATGAATCACATATGAACTGTAGATATATAAAATTAACAGATTACACATATCTTATGTACTTGTCAAACGTATATATATTTAAACCGCCCATATTAAATAATGAATATGCATATTAAAATCAACGTTCAAACAAATATAACACATTTAAAAACTTATGTATATACACACTATATACAACTCAATATATTTATTAAAAATCAAGCATGGAAAACAATATATACACATATCTATTTATTTTCAAATCTCTGTTATTCTAAATTTATATACATCTTACCTAACTAGCTAGCATATATATTTATTATAACATATTATAATTATACTGTCATAGACATACTTGTTTGGAAACAAGATTTTTAACCTAACACTTCAAAAATTTTTGTAAGCATATATGGGACGAAGTTAACATCTACAGAATATGCAGACATCACCTAATGCAGGCTTGAAAAATGTATAAGCGAACAACAAAATTGAGTAACAAAGATGCAGACAAACAAAAGAAATATACACACAATAATATATAAGCACAGTCAATACCATATTCACAGTTGATACTATATGTACAACAACAGTTATAATATATTTTTATATGAAAGATTGTTTTGTACGTGTCTTCTTGCCTGCTATTGCATATTGTACACAAATTATCTTATAAGTTATACTAATATATATATACGTAAAAATTGTGAGATGCGATAGAGTACAAACAAAAGAGCCAAAACTTACCCGTAGACATTTTTCATAAAACGAGGTAAGCTGCGGAATGCATAAGAAGGAGCACAGTTGATGTTGCGCTTGGGAGGCTGGCGATGGAAAGAGTGAAGGAAAGGGAGAAGCGCAGAGGTCGGTTGGCCTTGGTGGTGCGCTCATGCCTAGCGAGGCTGCTGTGCTCCGTGGCAAAGGCCGGTACTGGCGTTGATGCCAGTTCATGGAGAAGAGGAGCACGGCCACGGCTAAAGTTGAAGGTGGAAGCGGGGTTCGGGTCGCTGCCGTTATGCGGCTCAGGCAGGCGCGGTGGCTTGAGGGGTATGGAAGGCAGAAGTGGCGGTTAACGGCGGAGGACCGGATCTGACAATGGAAAACTAAGCAACCCACGTCATTCATAACTCAAGTAAGCTATATAGCATATAACTTCACCTTGAAAAACGTGGCATCATGAAGGAAAGCGGTGACGTACTGATCTCATGCAAGATAAATGCAATTAAAGCTAATATTACATGTTCCTTCAAAAGAGGCTAAGGTGGGAAACATGCAGGTAGTCTTCACTATTTTAGCCAACATGAATATGATACATCCAATTCTCTCTTATTCAATTATTTATTTATTTTGGGAACGGCTTGGGAAGGAGCAAGGGCAGAGGCTCGGCAACCAAAGATGAGGAAACAAAAAGGCAGAGGTGAAGCAGGCTCGGGAAAATGAATGAGCTTTGTTTTTTTTAACCGATGGAAATTGTGCAGCACGATAATTTATGAAGTAATAAAAGCAACCTATGGAAATGGAAAGGTCACGACTTAAATTTGCGTAAACATTAATGGTAGTGGCTGCAGTTCGAAATTTGGATGGACACCACAAACGTACCGATGTGATTAACAACTTTACAGATTCCGTTGTCCGTCGAACGCTGAAACAAGCAACAGAGTATACCAAGGAGATCAGCACGATGAATCGATCAAAACGGTATACATATATCTGTGTTACGATTAAATTCTAAAATTTCAAATTTTCTACTAGCGGAAAATGCAGCAAAAATGCAGAAGATTAAGATCGACGGAGCTAAAAAAGTCCGAATTTGAAAAAACGAAAAATGTCGTCTTGCTCAGAAGATGTTTTAGAATTTTTCTATGTAAAAATATTTAGGTTTCGAAAACGTTTTATTTTCATCGATTACTAACTGATTTAACCGAAATGACGTGACTGAAATTTACTTTCATATTTTCTGACGAAAATTTACAATTTCCTATGTTTAAATAGACGCATTTTAAATATCGAGTTTTCGTTGCGAAATCTTATTGTTTATTTTTATTTAACGAAAATTTCATTTAACGCAAAACGCACGTTTCTTACGTTAAAATTATTTTTTGGTTTCTGTTATTGGTTACAACTATTTCATATTATTACATTACGTTTTTAATGTGTATTACATTATCGGTCTCATCGAAATTGGTTTTGGATTTGTAACTTATATACAAAGAGATTGATATCGTAAAATTTTATTTCTATCGGATTTTTAATTAAAATTTTATTTAATTTAGTATTTTTATAGCGTTAAAAATACGGGAGATTACACTTTATTGTTGGTTAAATATCTTAAAATTCGTTTAACTGCTCGATGATGTGATTTCTTTGGTTGTGCTTGAAACCGTGCACACAAACACACGCTCATCGTAATATCCGGTCTATTAGCCGTTAAGTAGAGCAATGATCCTATCATACTTCGGTATAATTTTTGATTGAAACGTTTTCCATTTTCATCCTTATCTAAATGTAGAGCAGTACTCATAAGAGTCGGTTTGCTTGAGATATTTTCCATTTTAAAGCGGTTTAATAAATATCGATAGTATTTATATTGATTTATAAAAATTCCATTTTCTAGTTGTCTTATTTCTAAACCAAAAGAAATAGTTTAATTCACCCATATGTGACATTTCAAATTCATTTTTTCATGATGTCAGAAAATTCAGTACACAATTTTTCATTAGTTGATCCAAATATAATGTCGTCAACATATATTTGTACGGCTAATATATTATTATTTTCTTTTTTTATAAATAAAGTGGAGTCAGTTTTACCAATTTGAAAACCGGAATTTTGTAAATGAGTTTTTAATCTTCCATACGAAGCATGAGGTGCTTGCTTTAATCTATATAGGGACTTTTAAGTTTAAATACATGATCGGAATATTTCTCATGTATAAATAGCAGAGGTTGTTCAACATACACCTTTTCTTTTATAAATCCATTTAAAAATTCACTTTTTACGTCCATTTGAAAATATTTAAAATTATGATGACATGCGAAAGCAAGTAATGTTCGTATTGCTTCGAGACGTGCTACTGGAGAAAATGTCCCCTCATAATCAATTCCTTCTTCTTGATTATATCTTTGAGCTACTAATCTTGCTTTATTTTGAACAATATTTTCATTTTCATCCGCTTTATTTTTAAAAATCCATTTAGTTCCAATTACAAATTGATCATTTGGTCTTGGTACAAGTTCTCATATGTCATTTCGTTCAAATTAATTAAGTTCTTCTTGCATTGCAATAATCCAAAAATAATCTTTTGATGCTTCTTTATAATTTTTAGGTTCAAAATTTGATATAAACGCAACATGACTCATTTGATTTAACTATTTTCTGGTTTATACTTTTGTATTAAAATCACAGATAATATTATTAATTGGTTGGTCTTTTAATACCCTAGGTGGTGACGTTATCACATTATCATTATTGATATTATTATTTTCATGTATAGGTATACTAGTTTTATTTCTAACTTCTTCGTCATCATCGTTTTTATTATTTCTAAAGTTTTCATCAAATTAAACATGAAGACTTTCTTCTATAATGTTTGTTCGTTTATTGAAAATTCTATATGCTTTACTTCGATCCGAATAGCGAATAAAAATTCCTTCATCAGCTTTAGAATCGAATTTTCCTAGATAATCCTTTGTGTTTAAAATAAAGCATTTTGATCCAAATACTCGAAAATACGATACTTTAGGTTTCTTGTTAAAAAATATTTCATAGCATGTGTTTTTAGTCATTGGTCTAAGTGTTACACGATCCAATACATAACAAGCGATAGCGACGGCTTTGGCTCAGAATTTTATGGTAGGTTACTACTATTTAGTAAGGTTCATGCACATTCTTGTAAAGTTCGATTTTTTCTTTTTACAACACCATTTTGTTGTGGTGTTTGTGGAAATGAAAAATTATAACTAATTCCCTTTTTATTACAAAAAATTGTAAATAATTCATTTTCAAATTCACCTCCGTGGTCGTTTCGTATTTTTTTAATTTTAAATTCATCAAAATTTTAAATCGTTTAGCAATTGAACATTTCAAAAGTGTCACTTTTATGTTTTAGGAATAATGTCCAAGTATACCTTGAAAAATCGTCAATAATTACAAAAACATATTTGTTATGATTTATTGAACGTACTGGAGTTGGTCCGAATAAATCTAGATTGAGTAGTTCGAGAGGTTGCTTTGTGGAAATTTTCTTTTTAGATTTAAAAGAACTTTTTTTAACTTCCCAAATTGACAAGCGTCATACCTGTTTTTAACATTGTGTTTGGTATTTGGTAATCCTCTAAATTCAATTTTAGCTAATTTGTTAATATTCTTAAAATTTATATGACAAAAACGTTTATGTCATAGCCTTGGATCATCATGATTTGCTGCTAAGCATAAATTTGTATTATTTTTGACATTCATGTTTAAAACATATATGTTTCGATTTCTAAATCCTTTAATTAGATTTTTAATTTGGTCAAAGGTATTGCATTTGTTTTTCTCGAAATCAATTTTAAATCCTTTATCACATAATTGACTTATACTTAATAAGTTATGTTTCAAATTTTCTACCAATATAACATTAGTAATAATTGGAGAATTAGAACTACTGATATTGATGACTTAGCCAATGTCGATGACAAATCCTTTTGAGTTATCTCTGAATGTCAGTGCCACCATCGATATATGTTATATTTGATAACATATGAGCATTTCCAGTCATGTTCTTAGAGCAACCACTATCGAATATCCATTTCTCTTTATTTTTATTTTTATTTTAGGTACCTGCAAAATAAAATAAAAATTAATTTGTACCCACATTCTTTGTTTAGGGTCCTATGTGTTAATGGAAGAAGGTAGCCATATCCACGAGGATTTGATTCCATTATAAATGTAATTATTGTTATACACAACTTTATTTAAATATTCATCAATATGTTTTTGTCTAATAAGTTTATTATTTTTTTTAGAAATCCATATCTTGACCATATTTGTGTATGAATTCTTAATCTTAGTTTCTAACTTTGGCTTTTTGAAATTTGGTGTATAATGTGTTATATTTATTTGACTTTTGTTTACTTTTAAAACCCAATCCATTTCGGTTTCCAAATGGTTTACATATTCTAATCAAATTTTCTAAATTTTGCTTTCCTCCGTTGAATTTCGTCACATTGTTTATTATTTTATCTAACTTACTTTTAAGATCACTAATTTCATTATTGCTAGATTCTAAATTTTCTTGTAATTCTAGTTTTTATTTTTCATGATTAATTTTGTTTAACTTATAGTCCTTTAAATCATGTAGCAAGATGTCATTTTTAGATAATAAAGTTGCGCTTTTTTTTGAATAATTTCTAATTCTTCTTATAAGATTATTTTTTCATCTTTTAATAATCCAATTTCTAATTTTGCTCTAGTTAACTTTCTTACATATTCCTTATTTTTTTTTTATTCTCTATATTTATCATCTAATTCAATGCTAATTTCGATTATCTCCTCATAAGTAGGTTCAGGACGTACCTCATCGGTGTTATCCATAAAACACACATTTTGCTTGTTTCGAGTCGCTTTCACTATCATTGTCGGATGAGGAAGATGCATCTGAATCGTCCCATGTTACCGGAAAAGCTCTTTTTACTTGAATTTCTCAAACTTGCTTTTCTTTTTATCATTATTGAGCCATGTACAATCCTTCTTCATGTGGAAAAAAATTTCACACTCATAGCATTTAATCGATGTTTGATTTTAGGAGTTTGGTTTCCCACCATTTTGAAATCTAGTCATCTTCTTGAACTTTTTGAATTTGCTGTAGTTTTTGGCAATAAAAACAATCTCATCTTCGTCTAAGTCTGAATCTTCATTACTTGCTAGGAATGATATGTTTTTCATTTCATGATTTTGATCATTTCTTGCCTGCAAGTTAGCTTTATATGACATCAGATTTCCTATCCGCTCTTCGACTTTGAGTTGAGAAAGATCATTAACTTCTTCGATGGCTAAAACTTTTCTTTCCCATTCATTTATCAAAGAGTTTAAAATTCATATGACAAAATCAAAATCTGTGAATTTGACTCCAAGTGCTATGAGATCGTGCTGAATGGTTTGAAATCTAGCATACATATCAATAATTGATTCATTTGCTTTCATTTTAAAAGATGAAAATTGGTTTTGTGAGATCAAGATTTTAGTTTGCTTGACTTTAGTTGTTCCTTCGTGTGTGACTTGTAAAGCGCGCTATATATCATATGCAGTGTGCAAAGCATGACACGTAAAAACTCTTTTTTTTCAAGTGAGAAAAATAGTACATTCATAGCTTTGGATTGTTAGATGCCGCTGCTTTTTGTGCATCAGTCCCAGTGCTAATGTCGGTGTTAAGTGCTTCTATTTGTTTTGAGTTGCTAGCCATATTTCTAACCCATTTGCTTCCATAAAAATTCTTATATGATTTGATCAGTAAGCATAGTTAGAACTAATAAATAGTGGAGGTTGTGCAGTTGATTGACCTTCTAGAAAAGTACTTGCCATATTAATGATTTTCAACTACGTGTTAATGTAGATTGAAATTACCATGCTCTGATAACAAATGTAAGTCTGTAACAACCCGAGATTTTGTGAAAATTTAATATCGTCATTATACGATTAGAATGCTAGTTAATTACTCGATTGAGTTTTAATCGGTTGAAAATTCTTTTGGTAATTTGAAAAAAAAATTGATGGGCTTTTTGAAATGGATCCTAGCCTTGTTTTATTTTATTATCGTGATGATACCCAACCCGAACCCCTCTTTTATTTTTCATTTCAAAACCCTAAACGTTCGAAAGGATTAATAATGGCGGCCCCATTCAAAAGAGAAAATTAGGGTTTAGGTAGAATTAGCAGCTGCCGACATTGGTTGCTCGTTTGAATAGGTGATTTCCACTTCCTTGCTCAGTGAAAAGGCTGCTGGGGTTCGATTTTTGGGCTTCTGCCGATTTCCTTCGTTCGCTTCTGTGATGTCACGGCGTCGACTCCGCCATGTTGCTTGCGGCTGCCTCAACGAAAAAGGTGAGTGACAATCTCACTCACATCTAGCTCAACCTTCAGTTATATGATTCGAGATTTTCGTTGTATAAATATACTTGTTCAAATTCGTGGCTTTGGTTTTTGATTATTTGAGATTGTCAAATGGTTATCTCGGCAATTCGATTTTGCTGTTCAATTCTTTTTGTGACTTGTTCATCTTTTAACTTCGGTCTTGTCACTGTTCGATTTGTGAATTATTAAATTCTCTGAATACTATGGCTTTGGAGTTTGTGATATTCGAACTTGAATCTTGTTAGGGTTTTTGTTTTGGGACTGCGGCTGTTGTTTTGAATACTTGGTTAGCTTTCAGGCACTTTGTTGTGTTCGTATATATTTGTTGAAGTTGTTAAATTACGATGCTATGATATTGGTTCTCTGGTTCACTTGTTTGAAATTCTGGCAGTTGATTGGCTGTTGACTTGGACTATTTCTCTACAAAAATATTTCCTTTTCGAATTGCAAACTTGATTTTGTGTGGCCTATGTGATTTCGACACTGTGATTTTTATCATCTGGCTTTGGGTTGAAACTATTTGATCCTTTGCCTTTGATTGTACCACCATTTTGACTTTGTGATGATATTATCTTGCTTTGATAAAACTGTAAATTTGAAATTGTTGACTAATTCTTTGTGACTTCATAGATGTGCATATATACAATAGTATGTGTGCATGCTTATATTGTTGAACCTACACGTGCGATTACAGTTTTCTTCTTATGGTCGAGCTGTACTATGATTTTGACCTGTGCACTACTTTGATTTTTGTATGTGCATATCATCGTATCAATGGATGAACTTGCCATATAATTGTGGTCACTGTTACTTTGTTGTATTTTGATGCTTGTTTGTACATGTTGTTTCAGTTGCAGTTTTCAATTTGAGGTTCATTCGCTGATTGAACCTCATGTAACTATGTACTGTATTGTCCATGATTGCTGACATTGTTATTAGTTTATTGAATTGCCTTTGACACTTGTTTATGTCAAGTGCTGGTTCATTCGATTTAGACATGTATGTGCACTCGTATATGTGCATACATGTACTTTTGTAGACTTTGATTATCCTATGGGGTTTGTTGATTCGAGCTTACCTTAGTTGAGTTTTGCTTACTTGAGTGCATACACTTAACTGGGTTGCTTTATCATGTATATTGTGACATGATACTCGACTGTGTACTTGTACTCTCTGACCATCTTTGTGATACCTGAACTGGTTTGATTTGTAGCATTCATGTTTTTGAGGCTGTTTTCATACAGTTGCATTTTATTCTTCATATATATGCATGTAGTCATGTATGTATATACATCATTTGATATGTATATATGTATGTTTGAATTGGCATTGCTTCATATCTGAGTTGTTGTTTGATCACATGCGTTTGTGGCTGCACTTCATTCGTCTTGTTATCAGTGCAGCACTCGCCTCTCTTGTTATTGCTTTTCACTGATCTGTCTTTGACCTTGTTTGTTGGTTTAGTGGTGCACTTGCTTGGCCATTTTGTACTTCTGGCCTTTGTTTGGTTCTGGTCTTGCTTGTGTTATTGCCTTTGTTGGTTCTTGATCATTTCATGTTGATTGTTGAAATCACACTTGAGTTGAACCCGATTTCGGGGTTCGACCTTGTGATCATTTGTGACTTTCACTGAGCTTTTGTGTATCTCATGCGATAGTGGCGAGGCAGTACACGCGTGCGTGTACTGCAGCCCTATCAGATTTGACAGTTTTAAATTGATTTGGATTGCTGATTGTTGTTTAACACTGTTTAGTGCTATATCTGCCGTTATCCGATTCTTTTATCGAGGAGTCGGATATACGAGATTTCTGTGACAGTCATCTATTTGAGATTGATTATTATTGCTTCTATGCACTAATAACTGAGTTTGAATTAGACTGACCCGTGTATTATTTTCTTTTGAATGTAATACTCGGGTCAGACCCGAGTTATTTCAGGTTGTAGATTTTCTTCTTTGAGTTGCTGTTCAGGATATGAAGAATTTTCACACCTTCTGAAGTTGTCAGTGTCATTTTGTAATAGTCGTGTCATTGTATAGAACGATATGTATTCATGTATATTAGTCGATAATGTACTTGTATATATAACTTCTAGAGTCGACAGTTGTAGTTGTATCATATGTATTGTGTCAACTATGTATTAACTGACATCAGTTATATATATATGAGACTTTTGTTTTTATCTGTGTTCCGCATTTATATTATCTGTGTTATTGTTATATCTAATGTCCTAAACTATTATGAACTATCGTAGTTTGTTTTATACTGATAATTGGGTGTGTCGATGGGAGTAAATAAATGATAGATGAAAAATAAAAAGTATATACCACTCCTATCGAGATAACCAATATTAGTGTAAGGTCAACTACGGATGGTCGCTCCTATCCAGCCTTATTCTTCGTAATAATAGACAGTATTTCTTTTAATACTCTTTGTTATTATGAGCATAGAGGTGGGGCGTCACAGTGTCGCTACAGGATCTTTATATAATGTAATTTGTATATAAGAGTGATGTGAATTGTATATAATATGGCTTACGTGTATATGTATACTAATCTAAGCAGAACTATATAATTGTGTATAATATAAAGTGAATAAGAGTAATCACACCAGATATTTTATACTGGTTCGGACCTCCAGTCCCGAAGCTCCCCTTCGGTATTTCCTTTAACCAAATAACCCTCACTTCACTCGGAGGAATAGGCTGATACAACTGAGTTTCTTTGACAAACTTTGTGCTCCAAATAACACAGATATTGACTGCTGGTACAATTCTTCCTATAATCTCCTTGGTAATATGAAAGTGTATCGTTTGTGATTATGGAAGTAATTTTAGTGAATATTGAATTGCAATAAGTACAAAGAGATCAGAGAATATAGAGAAAGTAATTAAGCAAGTTAATTTTTATTTCTGAACTTGTAGTGTATTTATAGAAATCAAAGATGTATAGCAAAAGGTTGCAATCCTTCGTAGATGATTATTACTGTTTAGAAAGGTTGCAACTTTTCAACATGACTCTTCAAAAATTAGCCATTATACAGCGATCAGTCAACTGAATAGACCAGAAGAGATAGTACCAAAATTTAAAAAACTGGAAGAATGGTATAATTTGAAGGTTCAGTCGACTGAGGTATTTTCTCAATCGACTACCCTTAGTCGACTAAGAAAACATCTCAGTCGACTAAACTGAGTAAACTAAGAAAAAAAATATAAGTTTATTTTTGCTTTGTCAAAGCATAGAAATAAACACGTTCTTTGTGAGCAGTTATGTATGAAGGCATGTATATGTGTATATGAGATACCAAGGAGATTTTACATATAATTATGATCATACACATACTATAGTTTGATGAAGATGACTTTGAATTTCTTGAATGTGATCAATCCTGATGGTCGTATTTTCTTTGCTATGGCTCTTTCACCTACAATACAGTTACAAACTAGAAATATATGGTGTAGTTACCATCATTAAAACATTAGAAACAACAACACAATTTTCATCCCATCAGGAATAAATGTGTGTCTCTGATTGGAACTCATCATCAAAATCCAAAATCACAAGGTAGCTATATCTCAACCATCAAGTCAAATACCTCCAGTCTCTGGAATTCAGCCATATGTCGTACTCATGTTGTTTATCAACAATGCCTTACGCATCACTAGCGCTCCGTGGGGCACTTCGGAGTTGGAGTAAAAATTTTAACTCTAAGATATTTCCAACCCATAGTTGCTTTGTCCATTCCTTCGGAGTGTAACTACAACTGCTCTATAGTTGGAATTCTTAGAATCGAATGTAAAAATATAATAACACTTGATAGGAAAGTATGAATGTGTTCTCTTAATTTATCATAATTCCTCTGATCTACTAACCTAGGCTTTGATACCAAGTGTAACAACCCATACCTTAATGGGCCTAAATTTCGACAAAAATCGAAAACTAAGTCCATCAAAGCACAGATCATTAGATTTGGTATCTGCAAATAAGCTGAGCATTATCAGAGATTGATAAAATTCCAAACTCACAGGAGAAACAATAATATTATAAGACTACTGATTATGACTACTACCTTGGAATTAATGGTATTTCTTGGATAACAGATTGTCGCATCAGCATCGAGCATGAGAGAAAAGAAGACTTCTCCAATAACTATACATATCCAGCTCCAGGACCTATTCCTCTAAATCTATCATGTAGATTGTAATGACGAGGAGGTTAGAACAATGTTCTGGTGATTGGAAAATCTATAAACTATCCATAACATAAATTTATACCGACTGGTTTTCATTTAATTGTTATGTCCATTAAGGTTTGCAATTCAAATTTAACCTTGGATTACATACACAGTTACTTACCTACCCATTCCCAAGGTATAAAATACTGACGAAGCCTTATCAACCATCCAATACTTCCATATCCATTTGCCACTTAATACTTCTAAATATAAAGCAAGCTTCTACTATCACCACATAATACTTTTAAGAGAAATAGCCAAACTTTGCCATTTAAGACCTCAATGGAGGTAGACTTTGTTAATTAAGACCTATTCCCAAGGTGGACTTTTAGCATCGTCATTATTGTGTATTGGTCCTAACTACATAGATCTTTGACCACTATATACAGCCTTATAATTCATAGTAGATCGTTATTAAAGTCTTAGCAATGTAAGAAACTGTTCCCAAGCCACTTAATACCTCATTAATAAGGACTAGGCATGCCTTAGACTATATAACACGTATTTATAGGTAGGCCTTTACCATTTAATACCAAACCCCAAGGTGAAGTCCTCACTGGTACTATCTAGCTGACATTCCTTGGAAATCTCATTCGACTACTTAGTACCTCTCTTATACGAGAGAGGCGAATCCTAGGTCAGTAACTTAGTACCTCAAACTTGAAGCGAACCCTTCTCGAGATATCCATCACCACTCTTAATTATAAATATGAAATCTCATTAGGTTACTTCTTTTAGTAGGAAGGCGGGGGCCCTAAGAGAGGCACTTAATACCTCAACACTGAAGTAAACCTCTTTAGAGATATCCCTCACCGCTTCCTAATTTCAAATTTGGACCATTTGATACTTTCCAATTAAGAAAGCAAGTTCAATCTCTCACGTCATCATGGATCCTAGGATTAGTGATATCCCACATCAATAGTAAGTGCACCCGACTGTTGATAGCCTCAAAGTGAAGGGTAATCTTCCGTCGAGTGACTCTACTGATCTTGCATCACTAACTTAGTAAGTCTAATTAACCATCCTAAGTCTTTACTTATACCATCTTAGGTTGACATTGGACTTAGCTTACTAATTCCCTTTTTATTTAAGGCAATAAGATTTACCTAAATACTTATCTACTTATAAATCTCCTTTTGATGCTCATAAATATCAATTTGTCCATAAAATCCTAACAGACATTTCCTAAGACATTTATATATGATTACAGATTTCAAATTAGTGACCTTTTTATATTTATTCCATTTTTATTAGTCTTATTGATCCATTTGTCTTTATTAATTGTAATATTTAGTTTAATACTATCCATTGTTTCTCGTTAATTGCCCATTAATTTAGATTAGATCTCTTATTCTCTATTAATTAATTAATAAAAATTCCTAATTTATTTCCCAATAATATGATTTACTACTTTTTCGAATTCTAACTATGCGCTATAATAATAAATAACGAATGTTACACATAAATAATGCACGAATAAACGTTGTTCTTCTTTATTAACGTAGAAAATACGTATAAACTGTCTAATAAAGCTACCTATTTGTAGCCAAACATATTTTAGTCATAAATATGTAATTAGAATCTATTACTTTAATATTAAAGCAGGAACCTCTTCCCGCTGACGTGGACTCCTCACCCTTTCTCATTTCAAAATAATGCTCCCTTATCCTCAAACTGCTGTCTCACGTGACCCTCAACTCATCCCCTTCTCTTGCAAACCGTTCCCAGACAACTACCTCCACCTCCCATTCAACAAAGCTTAAGTTTCTCCTCCTTCCTACGGTTATGTCGATCTCTTTCCCCCTCCTCCACCAATCCACCACCGATTCCCCTCCGGCCCGAAACTCGATGTTTGCCAATTACTAACCCATCTGTCGAACCCCTTTCGTACCCAATCCTCCACCACCGCCGCCTCTCCCTCCGGTACCCGCTGGTTACCGATTATCCCCCAACTATTAACATACAACAGAAGCTAAGCATTGCTTAGTTGTTCCTATTTTTGTTCAGCATTTCGAAATACTCAAACTCCGTTCATCATGTACTTTTCCCTATAAACGTACAACTGTCCCGCAACGTCTCTCTTCAACTGTAAAATTTATCATCTCCTCCACAGATTGGTTTTCCCCCTTTCACTCCATATCTTTCCCAAATTTGATCTCTTCCATTTTAACTCCAATAATTACCTGACTCCAAATTCATATGATTGGACTCCACCATCGTCAACAACCAATTGGATCAAACAAATGACCATCGATCACAGATTTAGGCTCTGTTTGTTTAAAATCCTGAATTCTTAATTCTGATTGCTGAAATCTGAATTCTGAATGCTGATTGCTGAATTCTGAATAATCACTTAGTTGTTTGTTTACATTCAACATTCATAACAAAAAAGGATATTCAGCATTCAGAACAAAAATTAAGAAGAAAAAATGTTCTGAATAATTTTGTTTGAATAGATGATTGTATTCAAAACACAAACAAAAAACAAACAATATACAAAGTTCTGATTTATAAATTAGAAGTTTAATTCAGAACTTTTGGGTAAAAACAAACATAGCCTTAGTTATTACATCGTTTTAGATTTTGGTTACATGTAATAATCATGTTCTCAACAAATACTTACTTCCACACAATTTTGTTTCTATGTTTCTAATTATGTTCATCGTAGCCAGGTTTCTCCTAAATCTTACTATCATCCGCTATTAGTACCAAACACTTTCACCATTCGCATACGATTATAACGTATATTTTGTTTCTTTCATTAATTTTTCATTATCGGTTAACTATAAACTGTTTATTCAATGTATAAATACTGGATATTTGTTTCATTTTTCAATTATGGATGTTATCATCTTTAATAGGCATTATACTGTGAAGGATACGGTTTATGGATTGATGATCCCAACAGATGAGTTTGTGGTTTCAACCAAACAGTCCAAGAAGATAATGATGGAGGAAGAAGTGAGCGAGGCAATCATTCAGGGTTGTGAAAAGATTGTCAGAAGTGAGCTTGCTTCTTTGCAGACCAAGCTTTCTTTGCTTAAGAGTACATTTCTTATTGACTCACTTTGAAATTTACAGGTCTGATGTAGTTAATTTTTAATGCGTATCAATTATAATCATAACGCTTGATGGTGTTTCTTTGACTATTTATGTATGAACTCATGACATGTTAGTTGTAAATTTATCATTTTGAATGCTGGCATCTTATATACACTTTGACTTATATGGCAGTCAGATAACCAATTGGTAGTACCTGATAGGACTTATTCAGTCTTTTTAAAGTGGGTGAGTTATGGATAATAGTTTCCACTTCAGTAAATGTAGTTGCCTCATGAGTTACTTACTTACATGAATTATGCACTATGGGGTTCAGTTATTCAAAAACATTTGTAGTGGTGAGAAACACGTTGTTAAATATATATTGTTTGTTGAGTGGACAATTATAGTAAGTACATAAAGTTTTATTGCGCAACTCTATGAAATTTAGATGGAGTTGGAAGACCATTTTACCTAAACCATGTTACCTAAAGTTCTATTGTGCCACTCTCATATGTACAAATGAGTTATTAAATGTGTTTATTTTATTTATTTTTACCACAAAATTTTCCAATTTTGGCCTTTTTTATAGATGATTTAATGGTATGTTAGCAGTACTGTAGTACTACTGTTAATGAGTAAATAGCCAACCGTGAATGTGCAACTCATATATACAACAATTTAAACTGCCTATGAATGCCAATTTACTTTAATATTTACATCTACAAAAAACTTGTACAAATGAATTCAAACTTACATATATATAACTAGCTAAGTTCTAGAAAGACATTTGTTTATTTATATTTCATACTTAATTTTAATAAATATACATATCTGCCCATAATATGAACAAATAAAATTTTCTCTGTTTTTCTGATATAGTTTTTCTTAAATAACGAGGCATTAAAGGTTGTACAACATGTTTTCAACGCACTGTATTTTTGAAAATTAGCAATTTTAAACAGTATAGTTTTGTTGTTAATTATCATTTTATGCTGGTTAAATGTCTTTCTGCCATGTCAACTAAAGTGATTATTTACTATGATTCATTAGTGGAAATTCACAGTTGATCCATTTACCAATTCTTCCAAGTGCGATGTTTATAAATATCTAATTTTTAATCGATAATTTGTTTCCAATTTGCTATTTAGACATGGCACTAATGCCTTATTTTCAATGGTCTAATCAATTTAAAAAATAGGCAACATTTTTCAGTGTTTTAAACTGTCTAATATATCAACCACATGCAATTGCCATTTGAACATATCTGTTAACGGTTGAGGTACATTATATCTACATTGCCGTATAAACTTTGCTGTCAGATATGGTTATAAAAGTTGAACTATAAATTGTATTCATATTTCATTCTTTGCACTTACTTTATTTCATTCTCCTTTTCTTATGTACTTAAATATTGTCTTAAATACGTTAGTACAAATGAAAACATTGCACACACATGCAGTAGTTTGAGCAATAGGTCTTCATTTTTGTTTGATATGGTAAATCGATGTTTTGCATTGCCATCTGTTATGGACAGTTTGAAAATTCCACCCTAGCACAAATCCTTATGGCTTATTGTTATCATACGGCTTACTGTTATCTAATTTTTCAGTACACTTTACGTCTACTAAGTTAATTTTGTAATCTAAAATGGATAATGATATACATTAAATACCATTTTTTAAATCTTTTGTCCTTCACAAAATTCTTTGTGATTGATTTTTTGGGACATGTTATTGGCTCATTAAACTTACATACTATTATTTGTCAGTTTATATAGTATGTGAGTATGCTCGCATCTGTCTTTGACAACCATGCTTTACAAAAGTTCAAAATAACTCTTCAACTTATTTTGAAGTTTTTTTTACATACTTTTTAATTTGAAAATTGTAACTGTTCTGAAAATGCAGTATACTTCCCTTTATAATTTCACGCAGAACAACAGGTCATAGATGTAACCCTTTTTTTATCGTAAGGGTATGGTCAAGCAACCACTGTGTATACACTTCCTTTTGTGCTGGCCGAGATTTCAATATTTAAAAAACTTTAATCAACTTTTCTTCCTATCAGAAAATTAGTCATTCATTCATAGCTCATTAGCAAACACTTTTCAGTCATAAACGAATTATTCTTATGGCCTGATGTGTGAATTTTCTATTCGGTCATATTCATTACTGGGAATGTAATTCAGTATTTTAGTGATAGTTGCCTCTGTTTCTAATACTACTGCATTCGTTTCCTTCTTCATGTGGGTAGTGGAAGTAAGTTTTAAGCATCTTCTGATTCATTAAAAATTAGATAGCTGTACCATATCATGTAAGCAGACTGCAGTAAGTAAATCTGGTAGAATAGAAAATTAGTAGAATAAAACGTATAAATTATATTGGCATCGAGCATATAGGAAAATGTACAGATCACAATTTGTACATTAACAAAATTGATCTAATTTGTGTTACTTAATCTGATGCTTCCTACACCTGTCATTCGCATATCAGAACACAGTTTAGCTTCAATCCGAGTTCTACAAAATGTGGCTCGGGTCTGACCTTTAAATAATGTCACCGTTTTATCGGTAAAAAAAAGCATTATTCTACATCCCGAATTCTGTTCGATCATGTATTTCATCAAGTTTTTTATTTCTGTTTTAGAGCAAATGATAGTTCGAGTTTTTGTTATACGTCATTCTTATTTTAATGTATCTTTACAAATTATACATGATTGTTAACAGTAGAGGACATGATTCAGCAAATCAAAATGCTTACTGTCCTCTGTGTACAGTTGGTTCAAGTATTAATTAAGACTAACTAACTGTGAACATTTAATTTATACACATACAAGTTAGTGTGCCTCCCACTTTGATGCGTGCAGTAGACTAATATTTGGTCTACTAACAGGTTTAAAAGTGTGAACAAGCAATACACAGCTGCCTAAGCGGCTGTGGATGGGGATTGCACCTCAGGTTGAGGTAAGAGACTAAACAAAGGTGAAACTGAGTACTGACTTATTTTAAATTTACTGAATAAATGATACATTAATCACGTCGTACAATTAAATTGACTGGCCAAATGAATTGTATTCAACTATGTTGGTTTACTGATATATGATATTATAATATATACTGCAGAAATCTATTATAATATATACTTTATTTAAAAAATTCTTCATACATCTAAATTTCTGTTATCCATGGCTAAACCTGTCTAGATATACCTATTAAGGTTGTATTTCTATGTGCAGACAAACTAATGGTAAAATAAACAACTAACCAAACTCTTTTGCAGGTGAGGACGCGCTATTCAGTTTTTACCACAAACGGTGTTGGGCACGAATGTTAAAAAGGTAAAGCTAACATAAATTCATTTCCTTATTTTTGATGTCAATGAGTACCGGTATCAGAGTAGTTTTTACGATACTTCTATTTATTTCATGAAAATTTTACCCGGTTTTGAAAATTGAACAATTATCCTTTTTCAACAGTTTATTAATGGAAAAGCAAGATTAGTTGGTACATGTGATACGGTAAAACCTCCCTGTTTGTTTCCTGTTCAGTAGAGCTTTAACAAAGCAAACTGAATTGAATAAAAAGAACTATTTTGATTATAATATCGACATGATTGAATTTCCAATGTATTCGTACACATGCTGTGATGATTCAGCTTTCCATATTACCTAGGTTAAAGAATGGAGTCGTATTCATGCAACATGTACGATCATTGTTGTCCGGTTGATAGTCCAGCATGTTGTTTCCCTGTTTACCTAAACTTTTAAACATAGGAACTCCCAACAATTTTGTATTTCCACTCTTATTTTAACTTTGCAATTTTAATGCCAAATTCATGGTGTTCGGCCGGTTGACCAAGTCGTTAAAAAAACCATTGATTGACATAACTTATACATCCCATTTATGTGTTTACAAGAGAAAATTCAGTATCTTAATAAAACTCGAAGATCAGAGCTATCAAGTTGTACTATTTTTAAGGTTGTCAATGGATGCGTAGAAAATCTAACATTCGTCCGCATCCGTAGCCAAAAAAGGAATATGTATCCGATAGTGAAAAAACAAATACATATGTGGATACAAAAACTTCGGCATCCAAAATTTATCCGTCAGTTTTTTTCTAGATTATAGTCTATTTTATGTGTATTTGAGTACAATGAATGATATGTATTTATTATTTTATTAAGTTAATAGTTTATATTATATGCTTTTAATGCTTATTAATTGCCCAAAACTATTCATTATCATTATATTTGTTGATTTTGCATACTTTTATAATCAATAAGATTGAAAAAAAATTATGGTAACCAAAATTATATATATATATATCTGTGTGTTTCTTTATTTATCAATCGTTAAAGGATAGAATAATTATCTGATATTTGTCCATATCCACAGATGTGAATATTCGAAAATGATTTCGGATGCAGAGACAGATATGACACTATCCAAATCCGAAAGTATCCGTTGACAAACATAATTACTTTATAGTGTTTCAGCTGGAAATAAATCAATTTTATGTTAATAAACTTTTACATTTACAACAATAAAAAAGTCAACAAAATTCAGGTTGAGATTATAACCTTCGGTTTGTCTAATCAGATTTCAGTTGTCATACAAATATGTAACTATATGTTTTTATCTCCTATCCTTTGACATTTTGATGTAAATGGTAACAAGAATTACCAATATATATGCTTCCACTCCGTATTTTTAATTTTAGGATGTAGAAGAGCCTAAAATCTCACACTGCATCAATGCAACCATAAAGACAAGCAACGTCAAAGCAAAGCAACATCGTTATGCTGCCAATGCAAAGACTTGATATGCATAGTCATGCTGTTTTTGGTTGTCTTCTTAAGGTGTTATTAACCATATAATGATTTTTATTTTGATGTTGTCTTCTAGCAGTCAGAGAATTTTTAGTTAAGGTTTGCAAAACTGTGCTTAAGTGGATTTGTCATGAATTGTAAAACATTAAATTATAATTTCCTTTACTTACCTATCATCTCTGTAGGCTCAATAACTAAGCTAAGCTTGCTTACTATACTTCCTTATGTTTCTCTATTCTCAAGCTATCGGACTACAAGACAGTGTTCTACTAAGTGCTTTTTATATTCGATCTTCCATTTAAATGCAGACGTTATGTTTTTGTGCCAGCAACTTTTTACGATAATTATTTCTCTTTGGTTTGAAGTGTTTCTAAATTCAATTGGTTGCAACCATTATAATTATGGTTCACAATCCATATTGTAGAGTTGTAGTTGATGTTCTGTCATGTAGTTTATATATTACAGCTATTTCTGTCAGTAAACTTTGTAACTGCGGTTATGCACGTTGTCATACAACTGCAAACACAACTGTGTATTCCAACGCTAATTCAATTTTTACCTGTTGTTTAGTTTTCATGGTTGTTGTCATCCTTCCTTTGATAAGCACACTACAAAAATTACAACTTCATATGCAAGCTGCATTCACCAAACTACAATGCCATTCAGTGACCCCACATTTGTCCGTGTGCGAAACTGATTGATTTGGTAAACAGTATATTCCGACTGTACTGCTAGAGGCGTTGATCAGTACTGTTGTTTCTGCTCCATAGTAGTTTGAAATCTGACCCCAAACTTGAACACTTTGGCTACGCTGCTTTTTCGTCTACTGTGTTGCATGTCTCCATATCGACAGTAAACTACCACCGTATATAAACGACAAAGTACAGACCAATATCAGTTTCTTCTTTTGCTTAGTCACGGGTAGTTTAAGTTCGACAGTCCAATGATAGGGTATCGTATCCTACAGTACATATATGCATGAATGGTAATGCTAAACATTATTATTTATCTGACTGTAACTATACACATAAATAAATATAGCTTTTTTTACCTGGTATCATCCGTACAGTATGTTGTTCCTATAGTTCACCATTTTGGTTTGGTTGATTTGGTAGTATATTAACTTCATGCATGTTTATGCACTAGCTCGGCTCCTTGCTGGAACAGTAAGATAACTGTACTAGGAAAATCAGGTCGTACACGATCGAGAAAGCTTACTGATTTGATGCTAGTACCGTTTACGACATTTTTAGTTTTAGCTGGTACACATTGTATTACCTTGAATATGTCATACTATGTCAGTTGAATTAGTTATTACAGCACACAGTTTATTAACCACTTTCTGTACATCGTAGGAACTAAAACTGTATTTACTATCGTGTACTGTTACGGACTGCATAATTTAGTACATTAATACTTACACACTTATTGAATTTCGTAGTTTAGCAGATATATAAAAATAACAGAGGGAAAACATTTGCTCCATATATGTATTTCTTCATCATCGGTTAACCTTAGCAGACTATCTTTAAGTTATATCCATATGCAGCCCCGCATGCTGTATGTAGATGTCCTTCGATTGTTATGGATTGTAGTTGAAGTATCTTTAACTTATTTCATATACACAATGACAGTACGACACTTTTTTTGGCTTATTACCACTACCAATAGTGTAATGTGGTGGTCACTTTGCCACCATTCCATATTATGTATGGATACCTAACTTCAAAGCAGGCTACCGTTCATTGCAGGTTCGTTGGAAAGGGGAGTTTGGTGGAGACAACCAACTCACCTGGGTCACCTTGGGCCGGCTGAGGTAATGTTGTTACAAACATGTAGTAAGCTAAAACCAAGTTAACCATCTTCTGATGTACATAACCTTTGCTTCAGTACGACTGAATCCACTCTGACCACACAAATATGGTTTTTTTTTTCATATTGTAAGTGGGTATTCGCAACAAATGTACCTTTAGCATTGAACATAGTTTGAGTACTGTGATACTTTTCTGTAATACAAGTGTAAATGCTCCTGCGAGTTGTTCGGTCGTAATTACACACCATGTATGTGCTGACATATGAATTCGATTTACACTGTCCATTAACATGTATATGAAATATATGATCACTGTTCCGTTCTACCATTGCCTTTCTACTATTGAGATTATAATTCACGGATTATAACAATGCCCGTGTGCGAAGCAGGGGCTGCTCACTAGTATGCTTTCGATATTTAGTTTGCTGGAATTAAATTCCTTAGGACGATTTCCACTATGATTTTCATAAATTAGTTTAACACAAAATGGAAAGATTCACTCCGTTCGAAATTACAAGGAATGTATAATTTTTTATTCCTTGTTAAATCAAACGTCACCCTTTTGAATGAAAAGTGGAAAAGGTAAACAAATTTATAAAAATAAAATGGATGCCCTTTCCATAAATTAAACTATGGAAAATCTAGAACATAGCACAAACTGGGCAATAATCTAAAAATCCTATTTTACACCTAAGTATGGGTTTGAAATAAAAATATACAACATTCAAATTCTAAAATCTTTCGGACTGATTTCCAGATTTAGGTGTAAACAAATTTTTAAGAAATATCAAAGATAATAATATATATGCAATAGTTTCTATAGTAAAATGAAATTGACTTAGGCATAAAAATCAAACGTATGCCAACTGAATAGATTTAAAATCATAAACAATATATAAAATTTCCCACTCACCTTTTAAAAGCGGTTCAAATCTCTATATTTGAAGTAGAATCTTAAATTCATCTCCAATTCATTTTTAATCCAAGAAATATGTATAAAAATGGTATATACATATATTAGAATTACAGATCTGAGAAGAGATTTGGGATTGGAAGAGAAATCCATACAAATATACAAATATATATAAATTACCTCAAATACACGTATAGTTGATTGATTCTCTCCCTTTCCTTCTAATTTTTGCTCCTATCCAATTTGTATAAATATTTTGTAATTTGGAAGAATGGTGAAAAAGGAAAATGGTAGAGCTTTGCTACCACCTTTATAAAATATGAGAAGAAAGGAGAGGGTTATGCCTGAATTTATAGACACTAGAATCAACCACAACAGTACGGTTTAAAATATTAAATCTGGACCGTTGCGGCCTAGGTTTATTGCAACTGCCTGAAGGCAACCGGTCAACCGTCCATGGAGCACCTGCCAAGCGTTAGGTATTAACCTCAGTCGACCGGTCCCAATGACAGGTTAGCCTGTGGGCCCGAGCGATTAATTAATAAACGTTAATTTATCCAATTGAATTATTTCTATTTCAAATTTATTTTTCATTCGTAACTTCTTCATTTGGATTCTGATCGCAAAACTCCAAATATGAAAGTTGCTCAGAATTTTGACATGAACACAATGATTTAAGTTTCGTAGTCAAATTCCATTTTTTGAGCCTAATTAATTAACTAATTAAATAACTAACGTCAAATTACGTGTTGTTACATTCTTCTCTCCTTAAAAGGAATTCCATCCCCGAAATTTCACTAATTACTAAGTCATGGTTATGGCTCATAATTATTCTAAACTACACAACCAATAAGTGTACAACCAAACGTACACATGTGCGTAGTGCATTACTGTATCACCACATAGAAAATATGTATGTAGAATAATTCTAAATCTGATTCTCCTATATGAATGCATTTCTTTGAAAACATTTTGAAAATACATTGCAAACAACCTATATGTATACTGGCAATTCTATAAGTATGCAGCTTCTGAAAAATCTTTTCAACCAAAATTCTCATGCTCATACGAATAGAAGTATGAAGTAACCAATTTTGCATTAAATTCCTACCATCCAAAAATATAACATGTCGAAAAATCGCTTTCTAAACTTTACTTGTACGTCGGAAAAAGGAATTTAGGTGGAGAATTTAACATTCTTACCACTCTATAATCTTCCAATTGCCATAGTAAAGTGAAACTTTCCTTGCTGCCACGGATTTACTTCAAATTTTTCACACACAAAATGCATAAGGATGCTCATTTTCTAGCTCTAAAACGGAATCGAGTCTACAAATAGACTCGCACGTGTCGTTGACAAGGTATGAAAATAGAAATTCCAAGGCTAAAACAGCTTTTCTTTGTTACCACTTGCATTTATTGCATCATCAATCCTAATGCACTGCTAAATCCGCAGATTCTAACTCTATTTGTTTTCCCTACGCTTAACATGTGGCCTTCAAAATCAAATATTTCACAAAAATCTTTCCCACTTTTCAAATTTGTACGTCATTTGAAAAATAAAATCCCAAAATTTTTAGACGCGCATTTTCCCTTGAAATCAATTTTTGGACAAATATTCTAAAAACAATTTAAGAGACAAAAATAACTAAAATCTAAAAACTTTTTTTCCCAAAAGATAAGCTTTTCAAAATATTTCATTTTCAAAAATTTTGATAAACAAAGCCAAACTTTCAGCATAGTCGGAAGTTAGTTACGCGCTAAACGCATAAACCAAATTCTAAAATTCGACGACTAACCTTTACCTATAAAATTTGACATTTTATTTTAAAATGTCATCATGCCCAATTACCCAATAATTTAAGCTTTTGAGGAACATGAGCATAATCTGTGATACCAAAATAACTTTATCATATCCTTTGCTAAAATTTTCCAACTATTCTAAACTTACAGTCTTATATTGCATTTACTGTTAGTTAAATGTCTTTTATGAGATTTCCATATTTATACTCCTTCTTCACTATGCATATATAAGAGATGTTTGCATGTCTAGAAATAATAACATAGTAAATAAATAAGAACTCATAATACCATGCGTGCCTTTTACAAGAGACAACTAACAGTTACAGCCCAAACAGCCTAAAAAGGGAACAAATGCTGGAAGAGAAAAGACAACAATACCATAAATTCTAAAATAATACCTACAGACTACGAGATGCCTTGCTCCGCAACTAGAGCTCGATCCATTGCTGTGACCCTTGAATGGTCGTAGCGTGGCTGCTACACACCCAATCTCGTGCCACTAGCGATGCTGGCATTGTTGACGGCATTAGATTTGTCATCTCTTCCTAAGAAAGGATCTAATGATGGAAGAAGGAATCCTCTACTAAACTGCCTCTCCATAAATGTTCATCCATATTGCCTAAAGACGTGAGTGGATAGGTGAAAATACGAAAAGTGACTCTGTGGGGTGCTAATCCTTGATCAACAAATTGCATCATAAGGGTGCGTGTCCAATTGACGGTGATGCCGCTAATACTAGCATAGATGGTATTCCGTACTATTGGATAAATCCAGTCTTAACTTCCCATCTTAGGGATGACGTTATGCTAAATGATGCGCACAATCTGATGAGCAATCAGATGTAGATTTTCCATCTTCTAAACATTAATATCTTGAAAGGAGACCTGCTACAAAATCTTTGAGTTAGTTACTTTGAAATCATCAAAGTCTGCGTCTTTCGCGGAGGCCTCCAAAATCTCAGTGAGATCATCATTAGTCAGCTCAATCAAGACACCATTCACCTTCGAACAAATCAAACTGTTGCCTCAATCGAAATTCTGCACCAAAAATCATCGAAAAAGCAAATGCAGTACGGTTAACATTCTCGCATAAAGGTTTCGAAGTAGAGGATCGATGCTAATCCTACCACGATAAATAGCTCTTCCTGCCTAAAAGCGGTGAAACGTTCTGCTCATTTCGATCCAACCAAGTGGCCTCTTAAGGGTTGAAACCATAATGGTGCGAGAAAAAATCGACAATGCGGAATGGTGCCTTGAGCTAAGACGTGGTCGGAGGGAGGAAATAGGGTTTAGACCTGGAGTGGTGGTGTGGTGAAATCTAACGAGCAAAACCAGCACGAGGAGGAGGAGAAGCTAATGCTCCTAGGGAAAAACGACATCGCCTAGGGGAGGAACGGAAGAGAGAGGCTGATACTTGGAGGAGGAGAAGGATGGAGATTGGGTTCAGCTTGTTGAGGAAGAATGAACGAAAGAAGGCAACTGGGGGAATTTGGAAGCAACTTTTATAGTCCCGTTACAAGTTCAAGTTCTGCTAAAACTCATTAACTGGTAGACCACTCTAGGTTTACCACTAGATGACCAACCGCTAGACCGGCATTGGCGTTAATTGAACCTAGACCCTTTTAGGGTCGGATTAAAGAATAATAAATGTTTCGCATTGTCTCCTTCGATTCGACATGATCCAAAAAATTCTTGTTGTAACGACCCAGAATTTCAGTCGTTCGAAATTGGGATATTTAATTGATTTTTCAAAAGCTAATTTATAAGTTGAATAACTTATATTTCAAATTTACCGATTTATTTGATAATTAAATTGTTTAATTTAATATTTGAAATTGTTTAAATAAATGGAATCTTGAATTTAAAATGAACGAAAACGATTTCTAAAGTTGATTTGAAATATATTTAAATTAGAATGAAGTTAGTAAAATTTTAATTTTGATTTAAAAGTGAATAAATAGAAATTGGGATTTATATGATTTAATTAAAGTGTAAAATAGCCATTTTGACACTGTCTCGGATTGCGATGAAACCATTTTCATTAGATCCGTAATAGTGAATTATAGTATGCTGTCGAATTTCGTGTCGGTTGGACTTATCGTTTGATCGTGCGAGTTCGAAACGCATAAAAATTAATTAAAGGAAATTTAATTAAAATAATTCGATTTTGAAAAGCTTTCTTCTGTGTATGATGGAATTGGCTCCCGATATATATTCCATTGTGTTCGGAATAAGGGTAAAACATATAGAACGCCAGGCGGCACGCTTCGTTTGGAGTTCGGAAATTTCACGGATGAACAGTGTCACAAAATTTTCTATAAATAGCACTCAGTTTCTCTCATTTGCAAACCCTAATTCTCATCCCCCATTTCCCAAACCCTCCATCCAACGGCCATTATTTCACGACAAGCTAGAAGCAAAATTAGCCAAAACGTCCAACATAAAAGTTGTAGAGCTCGACTTCACGAACAAATCCATACAAGTCGATCGTCGAATGGCGGGCCAAGGTGGTTGAAATCATGGTCCGTTCGACTGCAGCCAAAATGGGATACCAACTCGTTTCTCGCGCATAGGCGCGCGCGTAGGCAGGAGAGCGGTCAGACGAGGTGGCGGCCCGGCTGAGCGTTGGTCGGAGGCGAGCGGAGGTTGATCGTGTGGAGGTGGCGTGATTTGAATGAACGGAAAAAAGAAATATCATGCGTACGCGCGCAATCACATGGATGTGGTTCAATCTTAGGCGGAGGTGGCAGCATACGGCGGTGCTGTCGATGTCGGAGGCGAGGGCGGTGGTCGATGTGCTGAGGCGTGCGCGTTTTTAGAAAAAACCGAAGCCTAGAAGATAAACGGGCAGAAGGAAGCAGTGGAGGGAAATGAAACAAGATTTACAGAGAATGTTTAAATTTTAATTAAGTTTATATTTAGTTAAGTATATAATTAATTACTCGGGTGTTCATTAATTCATATCTTGTTCGTACGATGTCCATTTTGGGCACGACAAGTTGCATTGCGTTCGTATCAGCGAGCACTACGCTATGGAGTTAGATTGGATGAAAACGGAGCTAGTAGGAATTTTGTGTTAAATTGAATGCCCGTTCAATTTTAATTCAATCCTAAGCACTTCGGTGATTTTTGGCATTTTTGTGAGTAGACTCACCTCTCTGGCTCACGTATATTTTTATATAAGTGGGAAATATTTATTTATAATGATTGATGCATGTTTGGATGATTATATATATATATATTAGTTGGTTTGGATATATTCCCGCTTATTGGAGCGGTTGAGACCCTATTGCGTACCCGCGTATGAGCGGATGACCCTTTGTATACAAATCTCGCTTCGAAACGGTTGATTTTATTTTTATGATTAGATGATGTATTTGATGCAGGGGGATGGGTTGGATGGATCCAATAGGATTCCTCACCACTGTTGATTTATTTTCATATGATGATATATGGTGTTATGGATGCCATGATGATGGTTTGAAGTGATTTGACTTATTTAGTGCTGTGGTAGCACCGGGCCTTATTTTTGATGTTTTGAAATGTTGAAATGATGATTTTGTTTTGAAATGGGTTTCGAAGTGATTTTGGGAAGTATAAATATGTTTTAAGGATTTTTTATTTATTTTAAAAGAAAGGAATTTGTTTTTAAATAAAAAGTTACGGTTTTTGATGTTATAAAAATATGGTTTTGTGAAAAGCTTTGATCTAAGATTTTTGAATAAGTTTATATAAAAGATATAAAGGTGTTATTTTTTTTAAATAAATAAATCGATTTATAATTAAATTTATAAATGTTTAGAAAATGGACTTGAAGTTATTTTGTAAGTGGATTTGAAGTTATTAGTAAATGGTTTTGAAGTTGATTTGGTAAATGGAATTTATAAATAAATTTTATTTATAAAGAGATGGATTTATAAGTGGATTTTACTAGTAAATTAGTTTTATAAAAAGATGGATTTAAATTGAAATTTATAAATGGTTTTGGAGTTGTTTTGTAAATGGAATTATAAATGAATTTTATGAATGAATTTGATTTATAAGAGAATGGATTTATAAATAGAATTTTATGAATAAAGGAATTTTATAAAATAGAAGTTTTATAAAATTTAAAGGAGATTTATAAAAATAAGTTATATAAATGTGGGAATGTTTTATGTTGAGATGTAAATATGGATTTTATTTAAAGGAGTTTTGAAAGTGATATTTTGATGAAGTAATGGTTTTAAAGTAAATTTGTCTTTTGGAAGTAATGGTTTTGGGAAGAGATGGTTATAAATGGAGTTAAATGGTTTTGGAAATGATTTGAAATGAGATAAGTAACGAAAACATAGATTTCAACATTTATTGTTGTAATACACATATTTCGAGATGTAAGGAAGGCTTGGGCTATAACACTGTTGTTATAGTAAATGATTTCTGAAAGGAAATGTTTTCTATAGTATATGGGATTTATTTATCTATATATTTATTTATCGAATCCCTATACTAATGTTTTTGGGTTGTCGTAGTGATGTTTTACGCAATATTCGTTTTGACCCAATAAAGCGTGTTTTGAAAAATATAAAGCTTTCCTAAAATGATTTTTAAATATGCTTATACTATTGATATAAGTATATGAGGATATTTTCTAAGTGTTGGAAGTGAAGTGATTTGTGAATATGCTCATACTGTAGATATAAGTATATAGAAATGTTTTCCAATATAGTAAGCTTTGAAATGTTTTTGAGGATGTATCTTTATAAAGATAATTTGAAGTGAATATTTGGAAAGTGATTTAATTAATAAAAGATTAATTAAAAGGGCCATTGATTGCTTAGGGTGCTAGATGTTGTTTGTTGCTTTGATAGTTAAATAACCGACTATCAAATAAATATTGGCCTATTTATCGTTGTTGGTTTGGAGAGACCAGAGTCGGATTTATTCCGAGAACCACTTTGGACAAACATATGTGCATTTGAATGTGCCGGTTTGGAAAATATTGATATTTGGGGTTTTCATAGTGAAGGACTGCTTGTTGATCGTTTGGGTATAAAATCCCAATATACATATAGTAGCAGTAGTCTCTTCATTATGAAATATCCGATGCAAGGACTATTCGCTACTAATCCTAGGGTAATTCCCGACAGGTTGTGGTAGGAGAGTGCCTTCTGTTTGTCCTGTTCCTGAATGACTTGTATGGATGGATGTCTAACATTGCATTCTGAGATTGCATTGTTGGCTTTTATGAACGTACATATATTTGGTGGTGGAGAAGGCAACTTCTCTTAGCTTAACACCCTTCTTTGAGACGTATGAGCTCGGAGGTTGTATGTTTGTAAAAGCCAATAAGTGATCGAAGGAATGGCAGTGTGGCATTCAAAGAGGAAAGTGATATGTGCTATGTGAAAGGTAAACGCGACCTTAAGCCTCACACCCGTAAACGAACAAAACAGGGTAGATGCGGCAAGGCTATGTGGTTCCCAACCATTAGGGTATGATCATCCCCTTCTAGATATGTTTCTTCCCACTATGACATTCGGGGTGTAAATTATTGTGGATGTATTCTATGAGGGCCCTCGGATAGGTCGGTAACGACCGGGGTGATGACATATTTGGTACTATCTAAGGAGAGGTCGGTCGGTCTTGTGTTGGTAGAGGTGCAGATGTTCTATTGACCTCGGTACATTCCTCTAGAGATGTACTGCCGAAAGGTAGTCCCTTCACCTAGTCATTTGTATGGAATCCATTCTCCACTACGTGCTTGCCATTTTGTTTGTAGAGCCTAGTATGCTGGAATTTAATAATGGTAACAATTTCGGCTATTTGAATTATTATTTGTATACTAGACAGTAGTATAATATAACATGATTTGATATGGAATGTTTTGGTTATCTTAAGGTAAAAACCTGTCTGTGTTTATGTGTGGGCATGTCTTACGAGATACCTTTGTTTTGATAAAAGAACGCTTTTATAACTTTAAAATAAATTCAGTTGAGTTGTGTTTCTCACGCTGGTTTACCAGACTGATCCGGGCGTTCTTCCCTTTCAATGATCGGGTTAGACCGAGTATATTTACAGATATAGATTAGGATGCTTTGGAGCTTCATGCAGGCAAGCTGGAAGTCTTCTGGTCTTATTCCACGTATATGTTTATTTTTCGCTACTTTGTTGTTTAAATTATCAGCAACTGTAAGGACAGGTTATTATAACTGTCCAGGCTGATGATTAGTGATTGATTGTTGTACTCTGATTGATGGATGTATGTATGTTATATTACATTTTCTGTTTTGTAAAGATTATTGATATGATATTATGTGTTTTTCCGTTGTGTTTGTGAGATTCTGTAATTGTTTTCATTTTTTCTGTTTTATCTTCTTTCTACTACTTCTTTTATCTCTCTTCACTTCTTCTCTCTTCTTTCTTTCTCATGATTATTCGTATTTCCCTTCAGTTCGGGGCTGGACATCTGTGGTTATTGTCAGCTCTGAATGGGATGGATTTGCGGGTCATCACAACTGGTATCAGAGCTTAGGATTTTGCTTACACCTGGGCTTTGGTTGGGTACTCAGTATAAATAGGGTCAGTAGCACCCTAGATTGAGTTTGAGTGTATTACATATATGAGCCCATATTTGTTAGTGTTATAAAATGTTTTATATTGTATTTACTTATCCGTTGAGTTGTTTATGAATTCTGGTCGGTGCATGGGATGCCATGTGATCGATAGGGGTTTCTAAACACTTAAACGAGGCAAGTTGACATAATATTGTTTTAAATGGAGGTGAATGAAATAATTTTACCTAAATTATATTTTATATATGAAGGAATAATTTTCCAGGAATTATTATAGCTATATATGGATGTTTGGTTGTTAGTGAATGGTAATACTTGATTGTTATCGTTCGTTGCTTGTGAACTAATAAAAGTTGTTATTATAAATATAAACAAACATAAGAAATAATAAATGATTTTATGTAACCAAAGTGAAATATGTATAAATTATATGTAAGTATAGAATTTATAAATGTGATTTATAAGTAGAAAAGAGAATTTAAAAGTAATAAATAACAATAATTCACTTTAGTTGCTGGGGAATAATGTGGTTGATGACTGTAGCATCATCAGTATTCATTTTCGAGTCTCTAAGTGATGAATTGTTACCCTTAATGATTTTCTATTGAAATTTTGTTTTGATAAAACAAGTTTTGATTATAAAAATTCCTGGTATGATTTGATGAATATATAAGAAAAAAATATGTTTTTGAATTTATAATTTGAAAATAGTATAAATAAGAAATAAGTTACAACTTATGAATTTGAATAGGATAAGTAAAACCAGATTTTAAAATGGTTGAACATTTTGGTTAGGCAAACAAAAGTGAAATTTAAGATTGATATATATGAAATATTAAAAGAATTAACTTGAGTAATGTTTGTTTGCGCCAAAATTGGTCACAAACCCTAGAAGTAGTGAAAGCACCAGTGTTTACACACATATCCTCAATATCCAAACACAAATCTCAGATCAAAACGATGTAGAGAGCAGAAATGAAGAAATAAGAAAATTAAAATGAGCAAGAAAACAAAGAACACAAGGTTTATAATGGTTCGGCTATCTCCAGCCTACGTCTACTTCGAATTGATCTTTTATTCCTTTTGTATCGAGATTACAATTACAAGCCTCTGAAAATCAATAGCTAAAATGGCATAGTTTCCATGCAAAGAGAAGAAGAGGATCCTCTTTTGGTTGCCACAGGACAGCTATTTATAGGTGTAGATCCGAAAATATCTGCCTCAAAACCTGGAATATCTTTTCTCACGTGTAGGTGGGCTCGCTAGATCGATCCAGGGTGATGTTGGATCAATCCATGTCCAATTCGTATCGATCCAAAATCGGTCCAATAGAATTGAGATCGATCATGAACATTCTTGAGTGCATAAGGAAGCTCTTGTGAAAATTTCATATCATTTGGACTTATAGAACGAGAGTTATGATCGATCCAAGTTTGCATTTTCCAATGTCTGCTGCCATCATCGTATCAATCGTCTCGATTACCTTCGTATCCATCATAATTCGTATCCATCATCCAAGTATCCATCGGTCCCCATATCCATAGCCATAGCCTTCGCATCGATCAAAACTTCACGCGCTCTGACCTATATCTTTCGCTCCACCTCGACCGCTTCCTTAGTATCCATCGATACGAAGTACAGAGCCTTCGTATCCATCAATGCTTCGTATCCATTGGCATGTGCGTTCGTATCCACCAACCAACCCTCCTTCGTATCCATGTTGTTCATATCAATCCAAGCTTTGTTACGGATCGATACGAACAAGACCGACACGAACTGTGTCTTCGTATCCATCCCCCGCGCATGTCCTTCGTATCGGTTAAAACTTGATCGATACGAGATGCTCATTCAGACTCCCTGTAACCACTGTTTCGTTCTTCATATCGATCCCAGCTTGATTGATACGAAGTATGTTTCCAAACTTGAACCATGTCCAACCAAATCGATGCGCACTATATCGATACTAAAGCCATCGATCCGAAGTATGTTTCCATGCACATCCTTGATCGATACGAGTTACTATCGGTCCGAAGCCATGTGTGTTATCCATATTCACATCCATCCAGCAGCTTCATCCTTCGTATCAATACGAATCATATCGATACAAGGTACAACCATCGATCCGAAACAAAGCACCCTTCCCATATCCATACTGCCACATGATCGATATGAACCATATCGATACGAACCAGTTTCCGAGAACCTTAATCCATCCATAACTCGAGCATACGAATTCTGACTAACCTGAAATTTGAAATGTAGCCTTTCCTAGCCTTGTTCATCATTCCCAATCGATTCCACCTTAATCGGAGCTCGGTCAAATTTTGACGGTATCGGTCATAGCCATGTTTCCAATTGATCTCCAATTCTGATATCCATCCTTTCCAACCAATTTATTGATATCCCAACATTGACCAAAAGGCGGGGTAACATTTGCCCCCCAAAACATGCCTTGTGGTAAGAAGGCGTGTTTTGAATAGCTTCGAATCCGACATCCGAAGTCCATATTCCATCCATAGCCATACCATCTGATCCATAATCCAATCCATTACCAAGCCATCCTATCAAGTGTCGTAGCCGTTTCCTTATCTGAATCAACGACCACTCCGAACCAATATCTGAATCCTTAGCCAATTTCATATTCATCTGAACCCAACAACCGAGTACTAATCCATCCATATCCAATAAACAATAATCGAATCCGGGACCTCTCTGGGTCGATATCCAAATCTGGGGCCACTCCGGGTCCATAGCCAAATCCCTAGCTGTTCATAGTCAATATCCGAATCCGTAACCTCTCTGGGTTCTTGCCAAGCGCAACCCACACTCGACGACCTGTGTTAAGTAATGCCTTGGTGTTCCTGGTTTAGTGTCCCTGAACGCTGAGTAATACCGTGGCTTAAGTCCTAAGCCGAATCCTGGTCGCTCTGAACCCTTGTCGAGCATAGTCCATACTCGACGACCTGAAATAGTAACCGATAGATAATATGGGGCCTAAGTCCTAGGCCGAATCCCGGTCTCTCCGAACCCTTGTCGAGCATAGTCCATACTCGACGACCTGAATAAGCCGATTCGCCATGCTCGAACGAAGCGACTTACCCCTTGCCAGGTATAATCCATACCCGACGACCATTTACCAAAAACCAGATAAAAGTCCAATCAAAATCCAATTCAAAATCAAGATTAAATCAGAAAACCAAAAATCCATATCATAAATCCAAATCAATATTCAAACCAGAAAACAAGCATCCAAACCAAAGTCCAAACCAGAAAACAAACAACACCAGGAGTTCAAACCAAACTCCGAAATCAAACCGGAAAAAAGCAAATGTCCAAACCAGAAAAGAAAAAGCAGATTTCACAAACTAGAGCATTGTAGTTTATCATCATCTCAAAGCATGCCTAGGGGCTATCTCCGTCCCCGTACATGAGTAAGTGACTTAGCCATTTTCCCAAAGTTTACTACTTATTACATATCATCCCTGTCAGTCGATAAGCAATCGACCATCATCCCTGGGCCTCACGCCATTGTCGTTTGAGGTAGACGGTGGCTGCTCCTGTTCCACCACCGCATTCCGAGTTCCGACATATTGCCGCAAATGACCACCCTTATATGCTCGTCGATTCTATCCTTTAGATGCTTACAGCTATTGGTATCATGCCCGTCCAGATCATGAAAGAGACAGTGCCTTCCTGATGCTCTCTCACGTTCTGAGGGTTCTCTCCTTGCCGGCCTTCGGTGGGGAAGGCGATCCGGGTTTCCATGTATATTCGCTCCAATGTTTCATTCAATCCTATGTAAGTGGAGAATTTTAGATCTCCCCAACGTTTTCTTGCCCTGCCAGAGTTATCATCCAACTTCCTGTTTCCTTTATCATTATCCGAGCTTTCGCCGGATAGTTCTCCATCCTTGACCGCGTTTGCTTCCTTTATATTCATATCCGAACTTGCATCTTCCTATCGAAAAAATCTTTCGGCCTCATGAAAGAACTCCCCGAGATCCATTGGTGGATCTCGTATCAACGATATCTTGAAATCCAAGTTATCCCTTATTCCCGACACCGCCGCCATCAAAACCATTGAGGATCTGGCTAATCCACCGAAGCAACTGCTGCATTGAATCGAGTTAAGAAAGCCCTTGAAAGATTCTATGCGGTAGGATCGTATAATATGGAATAATGAAATGGTCTAGGTAGATAGTAATATGCTATAAGTAAAGTAAACACCAAGACTTTATACTGGTTCGGACCTCTTGTCCTACGTCCAGTCCCTAAGATCCTCTTAGGAATTCAACTAACCAACAGCCCTCACTTAACCTGGAGGAATAGGTTTACAACTTACCCGAACAACCGAACGAGATTTCTTGCCTCAACTACCGAAGAGGACTTCAACTAGATACTAAAAGTATTTCTGACTTGTTGTGTTCTTGATAACACTAATGAGTCAAATTGAGTACAACTTTCCTATAATCTTATCCTCGAGAGTATTCAAAGTGTTTGTGAAGATTTAGGAAATGTGAATTGCTATGATCAAAAGGTGTTATAGTTAAAACAGAGATTCAAGCAATTGAAGTGGTTTTTGATTGCTTTTGAAAACTTAAGAAATCTGAAAGTATGTTCAAGAAAATAGAAAGATTAAAGCAATTAGAATTCGTAATTTGCAAATGTTAAAACCATGTATTTATACTTGTAGAAGAGGTGCATTGTTTGCAAGAGGTGCAGGCAAGAGATGCTTCCATTTCTATTGGAGAATGGTTGCAACTCTTGGGAGGAAGAAGGTGTCCTTTTATAGAAAATTCGCAGTTACAAATTCAGTCGACTGAGCAGGATATTCAATCGACTGAAAATATAAAGAAAAATTTTCAGGAATGATTTTAGTCGACTGCACAGGAAATTCAGTCGACTGAAACTGTGCATATTTGTAATTCTGTGCCAATTTCAGTCGACTGTCCATGCCTGTTCAGTCGACTAAACTATAAAAATCTACATAGTGAATGTGTGCATAAAATGAAGTTTTACGGATGTGTTTTAATGTTCGTGCAAATCTCTTGAGGATAGATTTTAACAAATAATCTAGACTTTAGACCTATAAAAATCATACTCATGTTTACACTTTGGTCTTCATCGATCTTCCTCTGATTTTGCATATATCTCTTCCTTTTTGTTAAAGCACATTGTCATGGATCAAAATCTTCGTGCATCAACATTCTCCCCCTTTTTGATTGATGACAACACTAATGTGTTATAGAGATGTATTTACTAATTTTCTCCCCCTGAATGTATGCACTTATCTTTCCTACAAAACAAAGTTAGCTACATAGATTTCTCCCCCTTTGTCATCGACAAAAAGGAAGTAATAATCATAGATGTATAGTATAAAAAAACAATCACTGAACAATAGAATTCTAAGATTATCAGAGAATAGCATAGTCAATAAAAAAGTTGCATAAGTAGCATAGATGCATGATTTAAACAAGTTAAAACAATCAACAAACCAAAAAAAATTACTGATCTTTATCCCAATCGTAAGAGCCTTCACGATCTCCTTCAAGTTCTCGAATAACAGGTCCACCTATGGGTGGTCTATAAGCTCTTCCTCCTTGGCCACCACTTGTTCCGCTTGTACTGCTGCTTGTATGCTCTTCGGATCATGTCCAAGTGAACGTTGGTGCCGGACGTTTGCCAAGTGATGTTGAAGCGGTAGTGGAGCTTGAGCATGAGATGGCATTCCATAACTTGTTGAAGAATCCTTTAATTTTATCAAGCTTGTGATCTACCTTCTTGAGACGATTATCAAGAATTTGTTGATTCCTTGATAAGATCCCCAATGATTGATTGGTGGAAGTATAACCTGGCTCAATGATACGAATTTCATCATCTTGGTCTAAAGGTTCTTCTTGTTGAGGTGGAGGAGGTTGATGTTGTTCTTGATGTCCAGCTTCCCATTCGACAAGAGATATAATGCGAGGAGGTCTTGCCGAAAGTTGCATTAGACTTATGGTTCGATGGTTTATTTGGTGCACCATTGTATTCTCGGACTCAGATAATGGCGTATCAACATTGAGAAGTAATCGCATGATATACTCACCAAAATAGATTGTCCTCATTTTGCCATTATTAAATGTAAGGAATTCATCAAGAATCAATTGAACCCAATTAACTTGATAATTACCACAAAGTGCATAGAGTGCGCGATAGTTGTTAGGGTATACAAGTTCATATGTACCCGTTCTTGGGGTGGTTGTTCTCATAAGAGCTTTGTGGAGAATTCTTACTCTAGGACGTAAGGAAGTGGATTTAAGATCCCCGATGTTGATGTTATCATCCAAAAATTGATGGTTGATGTTGTCACGAATACGAGGGTTAAAGTCTATTTCTTCAAGCTTGCTACCAAAGTTTGGAGAACCTAAAATGTGTGAAATGCGGTCGAGGGAGAACCAAAATTTCTTTCCACATACCATACTCCAAACACTATCATTTGGATTTCTTGGAGTTTGGTGTCCAAGATTAAGGTTAGCATAAAATAGTTTTACCATTATATGATTTATTGCATGGTCGTTTCTTTTTAAATCCAAGAGAGAAGTTAGACCTACTTGATCTGTTAACGCTTGGATGTTGTATGCCTGAATACTTTGAAAATCAATAAAAGAATGCTCGAAGATACGGGAATTCTTCATCTTATTCCATCGAGTGATGGCTACTCCATCGTAAAGCCATTGTGCTATTTGAGCATCAATTGGCTCGGAGGATGAAGAAGAAGAAGCTCTAGATCTCTTTGGAGCCATTTGTATATAATTTGAGTGAGATTGGAGCAAGTTGAGAGCTAGGGTTTTGAAACTAATTGGGGAAGAAGATGTAGTTGTATGTAAAAAGTGAATGGATAGGTAAAAAGCTGGTGGTTAAAAAGGAAAAAGCTGTCTGGAAATTGGCGTTCAGTCGACTGAATAGTCTGTTCAATCGACTGAATCAAAGAACGAAATTTTTCTGTGTTAGATTCAGTCGACTGAACAGTATATTTAGTCGACTGAATTTTTAGCTGAAATTTTCTGTTGAATATTCAGTCGACTGTGCAGATGGTTCCAGTCGACTGAGCTATATATATATTGTTTTCTGTCTGTAGTTCAGTCGACTAAACAGTGGGTTTCAGTCGACTGACACATGAATTTGTTGTTTTTCCTAATTTGAAAATAAATAATTTATATATATAAAAAATAGTTACAATTATACAGATGTAACATCATGAAAATATATTAAAATTGACTATTTCTTCGGGGATGGACTTGGAGTCTTTTTTTCTTCATTTTTCATATAATTTATATCCCATGAATTTGGACTGTACTGAGGAGTCTTAGGAGATATCCAAGGATTCAAGGGATCATTTGGTGTACGGTATGATGAAGATGGATCAAATGAGCTAACGGGTCGAGGTAGGGGCTCAGCAACTTCGTTCTTCTTTGATCCACAGAAACGCAAACCAATTTGCTCCAAGAAACTTAGTCGTTTAGCCGTGACTTTTTGTTTAAAATATAATTCTCGTTGAAGATCTATTTGTTGTTGTTGAAAGTGATGAATATCATCAATCTTTCTTTTTGTATCTGGGGATATAAAAAGTCCACGCTTAGCTTTCTTAGACTCCGGTGTGTAGCCAGTACGATAGTTGTTCCATTTGTAAACTGGCTCATGCGTCAGTGTTGGAGTAGCAAGTTTTGGAGTCGTTGGAGAGTTATCAACCGAGGAGGTGATGTTGATATGAGAGTTTGAGCTGTCGTAAGACATTTTTATATAGAAATTAAAATTTTAATTCTTTTATATGTGAAATGAATTGTTGAAAAGAATTGTGTTTAAGGGTATATTTATAGTAGGAATTTTCTAAACATATAGTGGTTATAATGTTTAAATGTTTTTCAACCACTTAATGATTTAATGGTTAATATAAGTTAGTTAAGAATGTATGGTAAATAACTTTTATTATATGTAATATATCTGAGAATAAATTGAAATTCCCATATAATGTTAGTTGATAGAATTGTGTAGATTTTTTTAATTTTCTTTATGTGATATCTTTAAAAGACAATATCCCTAATTCTCGTCGTAATTTTATAAAGGAGTTTTCTAATAGAGGTTTAGTAAATATATCGGCAATTTGATTTTCGGTAGAAATATGTTCTAAATTAATTATTCCTTTTTCGATATTGTCACGTAGAAAATGGTGACGAATATCTATATGTTTTGTTCGAGAGTGATTAACCGGATTTTTAGACAAGTTTATTGTACTTGTATTATCACAGTATATTGTAGAGTTTGTTAAGTTTATATTAAAATCTTTGAGTATTTGTTGCATGTAGATAACTTGAGTGCAAGCTAAAGCGACTGATATATACTCTGCTTCACATGTTGAAAGCGTGACACAATTTTGTTTCTTACTAAACCAGGATACAAGTGATTTTCCAATGAAATGGCATGTACCACTTGTACTTTTTCTATCTGTTCGAGATCCACCAAAATCAGCATCACTGAATGATACTAACTCAAATGGACACTCTTTTGGATAGAAAAGACCAAAATCTTTAGTTTTGTTAAGATATCGTATAATTCGTTTTACTGCTCTTAAATGTGATTCTTTAGGATTAGATTGAAATCGTGCACATAAACATACGCTCATCATTATGTCTGGTCTACTAGCGGTTAAGTAAAGTAAGGAACCTATCATACTTCTAAACAATTTTTGATCTATACTTTTACCATTTTCATCTCGATCGAGATGAGTTGTGGTACTCATAGGAGTAGGCTTTCCAGAAGTGTTTTCCATTGCAAAACGTTTAATTAGATTAGCACAATATTTTTCTTGATTTAAGAAAATTCCATTTGTTAATTGTTTAATTTGTAATCCGAGAAAATAAGATAATTCTCCCATGTGTGACATTTCGAACTCTTTAGTCATTATATTTGAAAATTCTTCACATAAGTTTTCATTAGTTGAACCAAATATAATGTCATCTACATATATTTGAATTATTAGAATGTCATTAGTAGTGTTTTTAATGAATAGAGTTTGATCTACTTTTCCGATTTGAAATCCCGAATCTAGTAGATAGCTTTTAAGTCTCTCATACCAAGCACGAGGTGCTTGTTTAAGACCATATAGGGCTTTCTTTAATTTATATACATGATCCGGATATTTTTCGTGTATGAATAAAGGAGGTTGTTCTACGTACACATTTTCTTTTATAAAACCATTTAGAAAAGCACTTTTAATATCCATTTGATAAAGTTTAAAATTGTGAAAACAAGCGAAGGCTAATAGAATACGTATTGCTTCAAGTCTTGCAACGGGAGCAAATGTTTCTTCAAAGTCGATACCTTCTTCTTGATTATATCCTTGTGCTACTAGTCTAGCTTTATTCCTAGTTATATTTCCTTGTTCGTCTACTTTATTTTTGTAAACCCATTTTGTTCCTATAACAAATTGATTATTAGGACGAGGAACTAAATCCCAAACATCGTTACGTTCGAATTGATTTAATTCTTCTTGCATAGCAACAATCCAGTAGTCATCTGTTGATGCTTCTTTAGGATTTTTAGGTTCTATTGTAGAAATAAAAGCAACATGTCCCATTTGGTTTAGCTGACTTCTAGTTTTAACTTGAGACTCAATTTCACCGATTATGTTTTGTACAGGATGATCTCGTAAGATTCTAGGTGGAGATCTAAGTTCGGTATTATTTATATTTCAAGATTTTTATTGTCTGTATTTATTATAAGTTCATCATCATCTTTTATACTCAAGTTTTTATTAAAGTTTTCATCAAAAGATACATGTAAAGTTTCTTCGATTATATTTGTTCGTTTATTAAAAACTCGATATGCCTTACTTCGTTCTGAGTATCCTACGAAAATTCCTTCATCAGCTTTCGGATTGAATTTTCCTAGTTGATCTTTTGTATTTAAAATAAAACATTTTGATCCAAATATTTTAAAATAAGAGATATTTGGTTTTCTATTGTTAAAAAGTTCATATGAAGTATTTTTAGTTAATGGTCAAATAGAAATACGATTTAATACATAACATGCAGTAGCTACGGCTTCTGCCCAAAAATGTTTTGGTAGAAGGCTTCTATTTAATAATGTTCTTGCATATTCTTGTAATGTTCTATTCTTTCTTTCCACTACTCCATTTTGTTGAGGAGTTCTAGGAAATGAAAAGTTATGATTTATTCCTTTCTTTTTACAGAAGGATTCAAAAGCTTCATTTTCGAATTCGCGACCATGATCACTTCGTATATTTTTAATTTTCAAATCTTTAGTGTTTTGAATTCTTTTGACAAATGTTTTAAAGTGCTCAAATGTATCACTTTTATTTTTCATAAAAATGGTCCATGTATATCTTGAAAAATCATCAATTATTACAAATACATATCGATTATGATTAATGGATTGAACTTGTGTTGGACCGAAAAGATCCATATGAAGTAATTCTAGTGGTTGTAAAGTTGAAATATTTTTCTTAGATTTGAAAGATGATTTTGTTAATTTTCCTATTTGACAATCATCACAAAGATTTTTTATCTTAAAGTTTATCTTAGGTAATCCTCTTACTAACTCATTTTTAGAAAGTTTTCTAATAGTTTTGAAATTAATATGACAGAATCTTTTGTGTCACAACCAAGGATCATTATCTTTGGCTAGTAAACACATATTTGTATTATGATTAATTTTCATATTTAAAACATAAATATTCCTATCTCTATTTCCCTCAAAAACAAGATTTTGGTTTTGATCGAAAATACTACATTTATTTTCCGAAAAAGTTATTTTAAAACCTTTGTCACAAAGTTGACTTATGCTTAGAAGATTATGTTTTAGATTTTTAACTAATGAAACATTTGTAATAAAAGGTAAATTTGATGTACCGTAATTGCTCACATCTCCTTTGCCAATGATATAGCCTTTTGAATTGTCTCCGAAGGTAACCGAGCCACCATCAAAGTGTGTGATGTTTGTAAGCATATCTTTGTCGCCGGTCATGTGTTTTGAGCAACCACTATCTAGTATCCATTTCTTCTTTTTGAGTGGGACCTGAAAATAAATACAAAATTATTGGTACCCACCTTTCAATAGGGTCCTAAAAGTTAGAACTTAGGAAACCGAACCCAATTTGGTTCAGTATCCTTTTTATAAATATAATTTTTATTATTATGAACACTATCCATAAATGCTTTGATACATTTATTTCTAATCAAAATATTGTTAGTCTTTGGAATCCAAATTTTAACTATATTAGTTTCTTCTTTTGTTCTAATAGGTTTTCTTAATAACAATTGTTGTTTTGAATCAATATTCCTCTTAAAATTTGTATTTATTCTTTTAGGAATTTTTGGTTCCTTTTTATATCCTAATCCATGTTTATTTGAGGAAGATTGAGAATTTTCTAAAATCTTAGATAAATTTTCTCTTCCTTTGTTAAAGTTAGAAACATTTTTAGTGATGTTATCTAGTCTAACTTGAAGACTATTATTTTCTAGCTTAACTTGTTTATTCTGAGTTTTTAACTCATGATTTTCAGAAACAATTATATCATTTTTTGTCTTTTGATTTTCAATTTCTTGACTTAAAAGAGATAATTGAGTTTCCGAATTTGAAAGAGATTCTTGAACTTTTTCAAGTTCTTCTTCTAGAATTTTCTTTTCATCTTTTAACATATCCCTTTCAAACTCAGCTTTGTTCTGATTTTCACGAGTTTCCTTAAGTTTCTTTTTAAGATTTTTTATTGTACTCAATAGTTCAGTATTTACATCAATTATGTCGTCAAAAGTTAAATTACTAACCTCAGATTCTTGAGCCATAAAGCATACATTCGCTTGTTCATTGTCCCTATCATTTTCACTTTCAGATGAAGATGAATCTGAATCATCCCATGTTACTGAGAATGCCTTCTTTTTGAATTTTTTTTCTTGTTTTTGTTCTGATTCTCCTTCTTTTGCTCTGGACAATCTTTTTGCATGTGACCTTTCTTGTGACAATTGAAGCATTCTATATTTGAGGATAAAGGTTTGTTCAAGAAATTCTTTTTGAATCCGTTTTTATTTTCATTTCTATATCTTAAGAATTTCTTGAAGTTTTTGGCTATAAATGCTAAATCCTCATCTTCAGACTCTGATTCTTCCTTTTCCGCATGAAAAGCTACATTTTTTCTTTCTTGTGCTTGATCTTTCTTAGCTTGCATATTTACTTCATATGACATAAGATTTCCAATTAATTCTTCTGGTTTCATTGTAGATAGATCATTTGCTTCTTCGATTGCTAAGACTTTTCTTTCCCATTCATCAGTGAGTGAATTTAGAACTTTAGATACAATGTCAAAATCCATGTATTTTTCTCCTAGTCCTATTAAGGCATGATGAATGTCTTGAAACCTTGAGTACATGTCATTGATGGATTCATTCTGTTGCATTCTAAAGTTTTGGAACTGGTTCTTTAACATGGAAATCTTTGTTTGTTTAACCTTGTTTGTGCCTTCATGTATGGTTTTAAGTGTACTCCATATCTGATGTGCAGTAGTACAAATGCTAACACGATTGAATTCATTTCTGTCCAAAGCACAAAATAGCATATTCATAGCTTTGGCATTTGCACTAACTTCATTCTTCTGAGCTTGCATCCATGTAGAATATTCCATTGTTGGTACAACGAGTTCTGCTTGTGTTTCATTGCGGGCTTCAAAACTTGTTGCTTGCATATAAATCCTCATCCTTGTAGCCCAATAATTATAGTTTAGTCCATTGAATAGAGGGGGTCTTTGAGTAGATTGTCCTTCCGCAAATGTAGAGTTGTAGGTAGATGTTGTGCTTGTGTTGTTTTCCATATTATCAATATGTCAAATAACGGTGTTATGGTTATAGGACGGCCTCGCTCTGATACCAATTGAAAGAGTCTATGCGGTAGGATCGTATAATATGGAATAATGAAATGGTCTAGGTAGATAGTAATATGCTATAAGTAAAGTAGACACCAAGACTTTATACTGGTTCGGACCTCTTGTCCTACGTCCAGTCCCTAAGCTCCTCTTAGGAATTCAACTAACCAACAGCCCTCACTTAACCCGGAGGAATAGGTTTACAACTTACCCGAACAACCGAACGGGATTTCTTGCCTCAACTACCGAAGAGGACTTCAACTAGATACTAAAAGTATTTCTGACTTTTTGTGTTCTTGATAACACTAATGAGTCAAATTGAGTACAACTTTCCTATAATCTTATCCTCGAGAGTATTCAAAGTGTTTGTGAAGATTTAGGAAATGTGAATTGCTATGAATCAAAAGGTGTTATAGTTAAAACAGAGATTCAAGCAATTGAAGTGGTTTTTGATTGCTTTTGAAAACTTAAGAAATCTGAAAGTATGTTCAAGAAAATAGAAAGATTAAAGCAATTAGAATTCGTAATTTGCAAATGTTAAAACCATGTATTTATACTTGTAGAAGAGGTGCATTTGTTTGCAAGAGGTGCAGGCAAGAGATGCTTCCATTTCTATTGGAGAATGGTTGCAACTCTTGGGATGAAGAAGTTGTCCTTTCATAGAAAATTCGCAGTTACAAATTCAGTCGATTGAGCAGGATATTCAGTCGACTGAAAATATAAAGAAAAATTTTCAGGAATGATTTCAGTCGACTGCACAGGAAATTCAGTCGATTGAAACTGTGCATATTTGTAATTCTGTGCCAGTTTCAGTCGACTGTCCATGCCTGTTCAGTCGACTGAACTATAAAAATCTGCACAGTGAATGTGTGCATAAAATGAAGTTTTACGGATGTGTTTTAATGTTCGTGCAAATCTCTTGAGGATAGATATTAACAAATAATCTAGACTTTAGACCTATAAAAATCATACTCATGTTTACACTTTGGTCTTCATCGATCTTCCTCTGATTTTGCATATATCTCTTCCTTTTTGTTGAAGCACATTGTCATTGATCAAAATCTTCGTGTATCAACAGCCCTGAGCGACTCTCTTGTCCTTTGCTTTACCGACGTTAGTGTCATTACATTTTTCGGCCTCTTGATATGAACCCGAAACTGCTTCAAAAACCTGTCCACCAATTCCATCCATGACCTGATAGATCCATCTTCCAACTGTCGGAACCACATAGCAGCTATATCCATCAAGTATAGAGGGAAATACCGGGCCATAACTTCCTCCGATGCCCCCAACACTTCCATGTGTCTCGTGTACCTCATCAACTGATTGGTAGGATTAGCCCTGTCGTTGTATACCTCCAGAGTAGGTAGCTTGAACTCTGGTGGATTTCGAGCCATTCTGATGTCACGGGTAAACGGACTCCTATTTACTCCTTTCAGATCTCTCTTTGCTAAACCTCCGCGCATAATTCGCCTGATAATCTCAGCTAATCTAGTGTTGTCCACCAAGGGTTGCCCCCTGAGTCCTTGAGGGAATTCCGGTACATACTCTTCATCACGCACTCCTGCATTCCTATCAGCTCCATGTTGTGCAGTGTCACCTGGAATCCCTCTATGAATTGATCTATCATTGCATGGTGGTGTGCCCCTGAGTCTGGATCCATCCAAATTGGTAACTGTGTGCTGGTTGGGGGCTGCACCCTGTTGAGCTGCTCCATCTAATTGCCTATTGGGTCCTTCTGTTCCTGCTCCATGGACCTGAACTCCTGAAGCTCCAGTTGTTCCTGCCTGTCCAAACTGTTTGAGGAGGTTCTACATCATTTCCTCCTGCCTTTTCAACAATTCTTCCTGCATAGCTCCCATCATCATCTCCATCTCATCTCTAGTGATGAACACTAAGGCCTGATTCGCTCCTGAGGAAGCCTCTTGAATCCCCTCTTGATGGCTCCTTTCTGGTAATATCTTTCTAGCTGATTGCCTAACCATGGTTCCTTTTAGATCTAATCCTTTAGCTTTCCAAATCTGAACTAGCAGGCTCTAGTCGTTCTTAGTGAAAACACCAAAGTGTTTGCGCCAAAATTGGTCACAAACTCCAGAAGTAGTGAAAGCACCAGTGTTTGCACACAAATCCACAATATCCAAACACAGATCTCAGATCCAAACGATGTAGAGAGCAGAAATGAAGAAATAAGAAAATTAAAATGAGTAAGAAAACAAAGAACACAAGGTTTATAGTGGTTTGGCTATCTTTGGCCTACGTCCACTTTGAATTGATCTTTTATTCCTTTTGTATTGAGATTACAATTACAAGCCTCTGAAAATCAATAGCAAAAATGGCAGAGTTTCCATGCAAAGAGAAGAAGAGGATCCTCTTTTGGTTGCCATAGGACCGCTATTTATAGGTGTAGATTCGAAAATATCCGCCTCAAAACCTGGAATACTTTTCTCACGTGCAGGTGGGCCCGCCAAATCGATCCAATGTGATTTTGGATCGATTCATTTCCAATTCGTATTGATCCAAAATCGGTCCAACCGAGTGAGATTGATCATGAACATTTTTGAGTGCATAAGGAAGCTCCTGCGAAAATTTCATAGCATTTGGACTTATAGAACGAGAGTTGTGATCGATCCAAGTTTGCATTTTTCCGGTGTCAGCTGTCATCTTCGTATCGATCGTCTCGATTACCTTTGTATCCATCTTCCAAGTATCCATCAGTCCCCATATCCATAGCCGTAGCCTTCGCATCAATCCAAACTTCACGCGTTCTGACCCATATCCTTCGCTGCACCTCGACCGCTTCTTTAGTATCCATCGATACGAAGTACATAGCCTTCGTATCCATCAATGCTTCGTATCCATCAGCATGTGCTGTTCGTATTCACCGACCGACCCTCCTTCGTATCCATGTTGTTTATATCGATCCAAGATTTTTTATGGATCGATACGAACAAGACCGACACGGACCGTGTCTTCGTATCCATCCCCTGTGCATGTCCTTCGTATCGATTAAAACTTGATCGATACGAGATGCTCATTCAGACTCCTTGTGACCACTATACCATTCTTCATATCGATCCCAGCTTGATCGATATGAAGTATGTTGCCAAACTTGTGCCGTGTCCAACTAAATCGATGTGCACTGTATCGGTACCAAAGCCATCGATCCGAAGTATGTTTCCATGCCCATCCTTGATCAATGTGAGTTACTATCGGTTTGAAGCCATGTGTGTTATCCATATTCGCATCCATCTAGCAACTTCATCCTTCATATTGATACGAATCATATTGATACAAGGTACAACCATCAATCCAAAACAAAGCACCCTTCCCATATCCATACTGCCACGTTATTGATACGAACCAGTTTCTGAGAATCTTAATCCATCTATAACTCGAGCATACGAATTCCGACTGACCTGAAATTTGAAAAGTAGCCTTTCCTAACTTTATTCATCATTCCCAATCGATTCCACCTTGATCGGAGCTCGGTCAAATTTTGACGGTATCGGTCATAGCCATGTTTCCAATTGATCTCCAATCCTGATATCCATCCTTTCCAGCCAATTTGTTAATATCCCAGCCTTGACCAAAAGACGAGGTAATAATGTTAAATAAATTTAGTTAGTGTGATGAAGTTTATGTTAAGAAAGGTTAAATGAAAGTGAATTGATTTTGAAATGAATTAGATAAAACAATGAAATGAAATTTTAAGTAAATAAATTTATATAACTTATGGATTTGAATAATGTTAAGCTAAAAACAAATATATAATTTGTTGAATGAGAATATTAAGAAGAAAAGATATCTATTGAATTTGAATTATAAATAATGAAATTTAACTTAAAGTTAAGTAAAGTGGGATGAAAGAAAGTTGAATTTGTAATGAATTAATGAAACGAGTTGAACGAATTAGAATTTGACTTTTGAAATGAAGATGAACATAAGTTATAAATGCAATTCAACTTAAAAGTAAAAATAATTGAATATGAACTTAAGTGTAAAATGAAATAAAAATAAGAAGTGTTGTATAAATGTTTATAAACTAAAGCAAATTGATTACGGAATGAAATTTTGTTAAATACGAATTGAATTTAAAGTGAAGTTCAAGAAGTAAAGATTAATAAGTGAATATTAATGAATTGAATGTAAGTGAAATTAATATGAATAATTGAATTTGATTTTAAAATTAAATGCAGATTAAATGAATGTAAAAGAAATTGAATGTAAGTAAAAGAATTAGGAATAAGAATGAGATATAATAAGAAACCAAATGGAATAAATATGTAAGTTGTACGTATATGTTTTATTCGCATAACTGTTTGATCCAGATTTGAATATACGATTTCGAGGTGATTTACACCAATCCGAATTGGGATTTTTCACTCGATTTCTTGAAGGCGAACCTTGGATGTGGATTTTTGATTGATTATGATGTTCTCTATCATAGTATATGGCTGTGCAAGGAGGATGATGGTTTTTCTAATCAAGGAATCAAATCTGAGTCCGCACTAGAGTGGTCGTGTGAACTATACTAGTTCGGAAGTGGAATTGTGTGATCGAGCGAGGGATCAGGTATTATTTATAAATAAATTGATTGATTTATAATTAAAATTTATAAATGTTTAGTAAATGGACTTGAAGTTATTTTGTAAGTGGATTTGAAGCCATTAGTAAATAGTTTTGAAGTTGATTTGGTAAAAGGAATTTATAAATGAATTTTATTTATAAAGAGATGGATTTATAAGTGGATTTTATTAGTAAATTTAGTTTTATAAAAAGATGGATTTATAATTGAAATTTATAAATGGTTTTGAAGTTGTTTTGTAAATGGAATTATAAATGAATTTGATTTATAAGAGAATGGATTTATAAATAGAATTTTATGAATAAAGGAATTTTATAAAATAGAAGTTTATAAAATTTAAAGGAGATTTATAAAAATAAGTTTTATAAATACGGGAATGTTTTATGTTGAGATGTAAATATGGATTTTTATTTAAAGGAGATTTGAAAGTGATATTTTGATGAAGTAATGGTTTTAAAGTAAATTTGTCTTTTGGAAGTAATGGTTTTTGGAAGAGATGGTTTTAAATGGAGTTAAATGGTTTTGGAAATGATTTGAAATGAGATAAGTAACGAAAACATAGATTTCAACATTTATTGTTGTAATGCACGTTTTTCGAGAAGTACGGAAGGCTTGGGCTATAACATTTTGTTATGGTAAATGATTTCCGAAAGGAAATGTTTTATATAGTATATGGGATTTATTTATCTATATATTTATTTATCGAATCCTTATACTAATGTTTTTGGGTTGTCGTAACGATGTTTTACACAACATTCATTTTGACCCAATAAAGCGTGTATCGAAAAATATAACGCTTTCCTAAAATGATTTGTAAATATGCTTATAATGTTGATATAAGTATATGAAGATATTTTCTAAGTTTTGGAAGTGAAGTGACTTGTGAATATGCTTATACTGTAGATATACATATATGGAAATGCTTTCTAATATAGTAAGTTTTGAAATGGTTTTGAGGATGTATCTTTTTAAAGATAATTTGAAGTGAATATTTGGAAAGTGATTTAATTAATAAAAGATTAATTAAAAGGGCTAGTGATTGCTTATGTTGCTAGATATTGTTTATTGCTTTGATAGTTAAATAACCGACTATCGAATAAATATTGGCTTATTTATCGTTATTGGATTGGAGAAACCGGGGTCGGATTTATTCTGAGAACCACTTCAGACCAACGTATGTGCGTTCGAATGTGCATGTTTGGAAGATATTGATATTTGGGATTTTCATAGTGAAGGACCGCTTGTTGATCGTTTGGGGATAAACTCCCAATATACATATAGTTGCAGTTGTCTCTTCATTATGAAATATCTGATGCAAGGACTATTCGCAACTAATCCTAGGGGTAATTCTCGACAAGATGTGGTAGGAGAGTGCCTTGGTTTGTCTTGTTCATGAACGACTTGTATGGATGGATGTCCTACATTGCATTTTGAGATTGCATTGTTGAATTTTATAAACGTACATCTGTTTGGTGGTGGAGAAGGCAACTTCTCTTAGCTTAACACCCTTCTCTGAGACGTATGAGCTTAGAGGTTGTATGTTTGTAAAAGCCAATAAATGATCGAAGGAATGACAGTGTGGCATTCAAAGAGGAAAGTGATATATGCTATGTGAAAGGTAAACGCGACCTTAAGCCTCACACCTGGAAATGACCAAAACAGGGTAGATACGACAAGGCTATGTGGTTCGCAACCATTAGGGTATGATCCTCCCATTCTAGATTTGTTTCTTCCCGCTATGATGCTCGGGATGTAAATTATTGTGGATGTATGCTATGAGGGCCCTCAGATAGGTCGGCAACGACCGGGGTGATGACATATTCGATACTATCTAAGGAGAGGTAGGTCGGTCTTGTGTTGGTAGAGGTGCAGATGTTCTGTTGACCTCGGTACATTCCTCTAGAGATGTACTGCCAGAAGGTAGTCCCTTCACCTGGTCATTTGTATGGAATCCATTCTCCACTATGTGCCTGCCATTTTGTTTGTAGAGCCTAGTATGTTGGAATTTAATAATGGTAACAATTTCAGCTATTTTAATTATTATTTGTATACTAGACACTAGTATAATATAACAGGATTTGATATGGAATGTTTTGGTTATCGTAAGGTAAAAACCCGTCTATGTTTATGTGTGGGCGTGTCTTACGAGATACCTTTGTTTTGATAAAAGAAGGCTTTTATAACCTTATAATAAATTCAGTTGAGATATGTTTCTCACGCTGGTTTACCAGACTGATCCGGGCGTTCTTCCCTTTCAATGCTCGAGTCAGACCGAGTATATTTATAGATATAGATTTGGATGCTTTGGAGCTTCAGCAGGCGAACTAGAAGTCTTCTGGTCATATTCCCCGTATATGTTTATTTTCCGCTGCTTTGTTGTTTAAATTAGCAGCAATTGTAAGGATAGGTTATTATAACTGTCCAGGCTGATGATTAGTGATTGGTTGTTGTACTCTGATTGATGGATGTATGTATGTTATATTACACTTTCTGTTTTGTAAAGATTATTGATATGATATTATGTGTTTTTCCGTTGCGATTGTGAGATTCTGTAATTGTTTTAGTTTTTTTTTCTGTTTTATCTTCTTTCTTCTTCTTCTTTTCTCTCTCTTCTCTTCTTCTCTCTTCTTTCTTTTTCATGATTATTCTTATTTCCCTTTGGTTCGAGGCTGGACATGTGTGGTTATTGTCAGCTCTAAACGGGTCGGATTTGCGGGTTGTCAAACCTGTCCTCATCGCGGCGGTGTCAAAGTCCACCGCCTAGTCCCGAACCATGCTCCAGCAATTCACAATAGTCCAACAAAACTGCTGCGACCAATAACAATTCCAAAAGTCTGAAAGTACTCCAACTGCTTTTTCCTCCTACTTCGCATAGAAATATTTCTTCCAGTAGCTGGTGGTACAACAACACTTCAAACTACATACTCCAGTAAAATTGAATGTCATTCCTATCTTGTCTGCACCTTAAAGTGAGAATATTTTAAAAATCCCGATTTTATAAATCGAAAAATCACTGAGCTAAATATATGCTCCTTTATACTTGTTTCTATATAATAGAAACTATTTCATAGCAAAACTTCCCTTAAAAATAAAACTTATATATATATATATATATTTCAGGGTTTCCAAAAACAATTTTTTTAAAACACAAATTTCCTGAATTGGAAAACTATTTCCTCGCCAAAAATCAAAATCAAGCCTTTATTGATATATATATACATATAAATATTTAAGGATTCAAAAATTAATCTTTTGTAAACTAAATATTTCTTAACATGACCAACGTAGTAGTATACGTGTTTCTTTGAAAATTAAAATTTCAAAACTTTCCCAAAACAAAATTTCCAAAATAAACTCTTGGGAAAAGAAATCTTTTGAGAAATTCTTTTTCCAAAGCCTCGGGCATTTCCAAAATATACTTTATAACAACTCTCTCACAGGTTTAAAACTAAGAAATTGACATTAATTCTCCAAATAACAATCTGGTTTGCCATCAAAGAAGTGATTGATGGACAATCTCTTACCAAAACTATTTCTTGGATGTTTGTGACATACAGACTCCAATTTCCCACCCATCTAGAATAAATGTGTGTCTCCAATTGTAACTCATCATCAAAATCCAAAATCAAAAGGTAGCTAGATCTAAACCATCAAGTCGAACGCCTCCAGTCTCTAGGATTCACCCATATGTCGTACTCATGCTCTTTATCAACAGCACCTTACGCATCACCAGCACTCCGTGGGGTACTTCAGAATCGGCGTGAAAATCTTAACTCTAATATTTTTCCAACGCAATGTTGCTTTGCCTATTCCTTCGAAGTGGAACTACAACTACTTCTATAGTCAGAATTCTTAGAATCTAGCATAAAACTATAATAATACTAGATAGGAAAGTACGAATGTGTTCTCTTAATTTATCCTAATTCCTCTGATCTACTAACCTAGGTTTTGATACCAAATTTAACAACCCGTACCTTAATGGGCCTAAATTTCGACAAAAATCAAAACCCAAGTCCAACAAAGCATAGATCGTTAACTTCGTACCTGCAAATAAGCACGAGCATTATCAGAGATTGATAGAAATCCAAACTAACAGCAGAAACAATAATAGGATAAGAATACTGATTATGACTACTATCATAGAATTAATGGTATTTCTTGTATAACAGATTGTCATATCAACATCGAGCATAAGAGAAAAGAAGACTTCTCCAACAACTAAACACATCCAGCTTCAATGATCTGTTCCTCTAAATCTATCATATGGGTTGTAATGAGAAGGAAGTCAGAACATCGTTCTGGTGATTGGAAATCTATAAACTACCCATAACATAAATTTATACCGATTGGTTTCTATTTAATTGTTATGTCAATTAAGGTTACCAATTCTAATCTAACCTGGCATTGCACACATGATTACTTACATACTCATTCCCAAGGTACAAAATATTGACGAGGCCTTATCAACCACCCAATACTTCCATATCCATTTCCTACTTGATACTTCTAAATATAAAGCAGGCTTCTACTATCACCACATATATTTTTAAAAGAGAAATAGGCATACTTTTCCATTTAAGACCTCAATCGAGGTAGACTCCATCAATTAAGACCTATTCCCAAGGTGGACTTCTTGCGTCGTTATTATTGGTCTATTGGTTCTAATTATGGAGACCTTTGACCATAATATATGGCCTTAAAATTTATAATAGCCATACCACTAGCGCATCTATCGTTATTAAAGTCATAGCAATGTGAGAGACTATACCAAAGCCACTTGACATCTCATTTATAAGGTGTAACATCCCCTATCTTGAGGCTCGAAGCTAAGCTAAACAGATGTCGCAGTCATCCATAGTATTAACTTCCGGTGACAAAATACAGTGATGTTAATGGTATCCATAATATTAGAAGCACGTGAATATGAAACAAAATCATAGATTCAAAAAAATTACCGATTACATTTTAAATCCATGTTTCATATTCCATTACACAATGCCAAACGATTCCTAGGTTTCAGTCAAAAATAATTATTACAATTTTACGCCAAGAGCAACATACGAAGAATGCCCCCTTAGTTGATCAGAGTAAAAAATAGACACATCGGTCTTAAATACATCATGACGGAACTAAAACTAATTGCTCCTATATAGCTAACATTACCTCCTGCACGTCTTCAGAAGCTTCATTACTACGCCTATAAAACCTTAACTCTCAATCTACTCAAATTAATTTTGAGCACCCAAGAGTTTAAGGGGAAAACATAAACTTTGAGTCGGACATAAAGCCTGGTGTAAATAATACTATTACATCTCAGTATTATGATATTAAGTGAGACCACACCGCTTACCGGAACGGGTTTTCCCTCACTAATATCCCTTTTTAAAACATATCTTTTGCAAATCAGAATCCTGCAACCAAACTTATTAAAGAAATAGTAGAAATATTATATATGCATATAAATCAGGTAATCAATGGAATATATGTCCAAACAATATAGTTTTTTTTGCCTAACTACTAACCGTTGGACCGTTGGCGGACTCGAGCCTACCAAACATAATAAATAATCTAACTTCGATTAGACAAACTTCTGGACGGTCTGTCCTTAACTTACTTCTCCTAGGGTCAATTGATCCTAATGGTTTTGTGGGCTCACCAATAACCTTTCTTTCTCTGTATATTCCTTTCTATGTGTAACATCATTTTAGTCTTACCTGTGACAAAGCCCTACATACTGAAATTTGGACTTATATTAGCTATGGGCTACTAGCTAAAGTATAAGGCGCAACCCTATATCAGTCCCATCTGGTATTCTAATATCCGAGTCATTTACTTAGGGTTAACTACCCCATCAAATTTTCCTTGAAAACGTTTATTTTAAATTATTTTAACCCTTTTTAAATCATACTTAAACAAGGAAAATATACTCTTTGTTCTACTTAAATACCTTTGTCATGATATATGCTTTACATAAAACAATGTTGATAAAACCCTAAACCAATACGGTTATCTATCCCTTTAAAACAAGTTAAAGCCCTTCTTTAACTTAGAAAACATTAGGTTTTAAATCCAGGATATCATCTTCGAAACCCTTGTTTAAAAGCTTTAAACAGTCCCTTTCGAATCCACTGAAAGTACCCCTTTTAAAATTGGTTAACTACTTCACCTTGAAACACTAGGTCGAAAGGCCAAAAAATACCTTTCGAAACCTTTAAAAATGGCCCTTCCGAAATCATTGAGAGTATCCCTTCGAAAGCTTTATTAAAACCTTAGACATCCTCTTTTCAAAACACTTTAAATTCGCCTTTCGAAAGCATTGGAAACCTTCCATTTAAAGACTCGAGTAACCCTTTTGAAACATTGGGGGACCTCCCCTTCAAAACCTACATTATATTCATTTCGAATCATTTAAACTCCTTACTTAAAATATACCTTTCGAAAGTATTAGGTTCAAGCAAAAGTTTGTGGAACATAGCTTCGAAACCATATAAAACCATTCCTTTCAAAACCTTTGGGTTTAACTTTCAATATATATCTAGGGGTCTTAAAATAACTGGGGCGAAAGCTTTGCTTTCAAAAGCATTATTCCTAAGTAAAAGAAAGTGGATGGTTTCGAAACCACCCCTTTTGAAAGCATTGATTCGAAGGGTTGAATGCGACAGTTAGGTTTCGATACATTTGAAAGCTTGTTTTTAAAAATAAAAGGTGGCAACCCATTCGAAAGCCCTTTCTTTTATAAACAAAAGCAAGTTGGTTGAGTTGAAAGCAAATTCCAACCCCTTCGAAAGCCTCATTTGTAACCAAAATAGTTCCGAGTTTATAAGAGCTACTTCTACCCCTTTGAAAGCATGGTTTCGACACTATACCTTTCGCCTTTCTCCAATCCACACAAAAGCATTGATACCATATGTATTGGTTTCGACTTGGTTAGGGGTGGAAGTATGGGGTTGAAAAGTAGCTGATGGAAGTGGCGAAGTAGTAAATTCTTGCAAAACTGGTAATTATCCTTTTAAAGTAATTTCTTCCCAACCGACTTGCCTTTATTGTCAACATATAACTAGTTGCCAATTCTTTTCAAAGCCTTTTTCTAAAAGTGCTTCTAAATTTAGTAATTAATAATTTAAAACATTTAACAAAATAGCCATTCTCCTTTTCGAAACATATAAAACATTTAAGTCCCATACCTTAAATAATTTTATATCCATAATAAAATATTTAGAAAAATTCTCCAAAAATTCTCATAAATCACTTTTAATATGTTTTCTAACATATTTAAATTTCAGACCCAAAGCTCACATATAACAGCCGAAATAATTTAAATCCAATTTTAATCATTTTCATTCCTAGAAAATTCATAATAAATCCAGAATAACTTAGAAAATTAGGAAACTTGAAACCCATCTCTAAAATAATGTTTTTGACATTATATAAAGGATGCAAGTCACTTGGATGTCATTTAATAAGTTTTTCAAATCAAAACTTATCATAAAATCTATATAAAGCAACATAATTCATCAACAAGCATATATATCCATTTAAACAATCAAAACATGGCATTTTACATGCAAAATAAATTCGGATCTCAACTAGAAACCGAAACCAAATAAAACGAGATGTGAACCTATTATTCACCTTAGCTTGTTGTTAAGGAGGTTGAGATTTGCTCTTGAATTTATTTGCTTAAGCTTCCTACTTGAATTCTTGCTTATCTTCCCTTTTGTTTTCCCCTAATGGTATCCATAATATCAGAAGCACAAGAATATGATACAAAATCACAGATTAAAAAAAATAATTTACTGATTACATTTTAAATCCATGTTTCATATTCCATTACACAATCCTAAACGATTCTCAGGTTTCGATCAAATATAATTATTACAACTTTACGCCAAGAGCGACATATGAAGATGTCCCATTGGATGATCAAAGTAATAAATAGACACATTGGTCTTAAATACAACACAGTGGAAATAAAACTAATTACTCCTATATAGCCAACTTTGCCTCATGCTCATCTTCGGAAGCTTATTCGTCCACCTACTAAGCCTGTAAAACCTTAACTCTCAAATTAATTTTGAGCATCCGAGAGTTTAAGGGGAAAACATAAACTTCGAGTCAGACATAAAGCCTGGTGTGAATAATGCTATTACATCTTGGTTTTCTGATATTAAGTGAGATCATGCTGCTTAGTAGAATAGGTTTCCCCTCACTAATATCCCTTTTTAAAACATATCTTTTGAAAATCAAAATCCTACAATCAAACTGATTAAAGAAATAGTAGCAATATAATATATGCATATAAATCATGTAATTAATGGACTATCTGTACGAACAATATAGTTTTGTTTGGCTAACTACTAACCATCGGCTTACTCGGGCCTACCAGACATAATAAATAATCTAACTTCTGTTAGACACACTCTTGGACGGTCTATCCTTAACTTACTTCTCCCAGGGTCAACTGATCCTAATGGTTTTGTGGGCTCACCAATAACCTATCTTTCTTTGTATATTCCTCTCTATATGTAACATTATTTTAGTCTTATTTATGAAAAAGCCCTACACACTAAAATTTTGGACTTATATTAGCTAGGGGCTACTGGCTAAAGTATAGGGCGTGACCCTATACCAGTCTCATCTAGTATTCTAATATCTGAGTCATTTACTTAGGGTTAACTACCACATCAAATTTTCCTTGAAAACATTTCTTTCAAATTGATTTAACCCTTTTTAAATCATACTTAAACAAGGAAAATATAGTCTTTGCTCTACTTAAATACCTTTGCCATGATATGCTTTATACAAATTCCAACCCCTTCGAAAGACTCATTTGTAACTAAAATAGTTCCAAGTTTATAAGAGCTACTTCTACCCCTTCAAAAGCATGGTTTCGACACTGTACCTTCGGCCTTTCTCCAATCCACTACATACCAAAGCATTGATATCAAGTGTATTGGTTTCGACTTGGTTAGGGGCGGAAGTATGGGGTCAAAAAGTAGCTGATGGAAGTGGCGAAGCGGTAAATTCTTTCAAAACTGGTAATTAGCCTTTTAAAGTAATTTCTTCCCAACTAACTTGCCTTTTTTATCAACTTACAATTGGTTGCCAATTCTTTTCAAAGTCTTTTTCTAAAAGTGTTGCCGAATTCAGTAATTAACAATTTAAAACATTTAACAAAATGGCCCTTCTCCTTTTCGAAACATATAAAACATTTAAGTCCCGTACCTTAAATAATTTTATATCCATAATAAAATACTTAGGAAATTTATTCAAAAATTCCCATAAATCACTTTTAATATGTTTTCTAACATATTTAAATTTGAGATCCAAAACTCACATATAACGGCCGAAAATAATTTAAACCCAATTTTAACCATTTTCTTTCCTAGAAAATTCATAATAAATCCACAATAATTTAGAAAATTATGAAACTTATAACTCATCTCTAAAATAATGTTTTTGACCTTATATCAAAAACGCAAGTCATTTGGATGTCATTTAATAGGCTTTTCAAATCAAAACTTATCATAAAATCTATATGAAGCAACATAATTCATCAACAAGCATATATATCCATTTAAACAATCAAAACTTTGGCATTTTACTTGCAAAATGAAATCGGATCTCAACTAGAAAGGGTTACCAAATAAAATGAGATGTAAACCTATTATTCACCTTAGCTTGTTGTTAAGGAGGTTGAGATTTTCTCTTGAATTGAATTGCTTAAGCTTCCTACTTGAATTCTTGCTCATCTTCCTTTTTGTTTTCCTCTAATGGTGGCCGGCCAAGCTTTGAACGTTTTTAGTTTTGTTTGCAAATGTTTAAAATGAATAAGGGATGAAAGTAAAAGGGGTTTAGGGTATAAGAACTTAATTTATTCCTATTTTGCCCTTATCTTATTCCTCCTACTTATTTCGTTTTAATTCTCTTTGGCTTATAGGTTAATTAAAGCACGGCTACCCTATGATCATACAATCTCAATCCCTTAACCATCTACATGATTTCATTTAATTTATCTAATTAAATGTCCTAAATAATGTTAGTCAAAATTAGGGTCATTACAGACTTCCCTCCTTAAAGAATTTCGTCCTTGAAATTACGATAAGGTACTCATAACAGTTGATCATCAAGGTAAAACGTACCATGAAATAAGTCAGGATAAGTATCTTTAATCTTGCTCTTAGTTTCCCAAGTACATTCCCTCTCATCGTTACTCCACTAGACTTTGACTAATCTGATTTTCTTGTTCCTTAACCTCTTCTCATCTCTCGTGACTATACGAACTGGTTTTCTAACTATAGTCAAATTCGGTTCCACTACTAAGTCATCTAACACAGTTGGCGCTATAGTAGTCTTTGGATCTTGAATACACTTCCTTAGATGAGGAATATGAAAAACATTATGGACTCCTGCCAAACTACTCTGTAACTCCACTCTATACACGAGTTTCTCAATCCTTTCTATAATAGGAAATGGTCCAACGAACCTCGACGCTAGTTTTACTGATTTTTCAAATCAAATTACGCCTTTCATCAATGATATCTTGATGAAAACATGATCTCCAACTGAGAACTCTAAGTCTTTTCGTCTTCTATCAGCATAGCTCTTCTGCCTAGACTTAGCTTCCTTCATTCTGGCTTAAATGAACTCAATCTTTTCTGTAGCCTCTCTAACCAAATCTTGACCAAGAACTAACATATCCCCAGTCTCTAACCAACAAGCAGGAGATTTACATGGCCTTCCATACAAAGCTTCAAACGGTGCCATCCTTATACTAGCCTGATAACTATTGTTATACGAAAACTCGACTAAGTGTAGATGGTCTTCCCTTGATCCCCCAAAATCTTGTACACAAGCTCGTAACAAATCTTCTAAGACTTTGTTAACTTTTTCTGTTTGCCCATCTGTTTGCGGATGGTAAGCGATACTCATCTTGAGCTTGGTACCCAAAGTCTCCTGTAGACTCTTCTAGAACTTGCTAGTGAATTCTATCACTTACTATATTACTAAGAATTCTATTATAATGACCTACCTTTTTGGACGGTTTAAATCGACGATAAACCACACACGTCAGACTCAAACCATTCAAAAGGGAGGATTGTTATGGGGTAAAGAAGAAAAAGCAGATAAAGAAAGAAAACCAACAAAGAACCTCACATGGAATGACAAAATATAATAATCAAATAAACAGTTCATGAAGTTGTTTTACAAATAACATTTGATTACACATTTACAATACAAAATCAGAGTACATACAAACAGTAATAAAAAAATAATGCAGTGGAACAACATGATGCAACGGAATAAATAAAATAAATAATACTAGTATACAAATCTCCGTCTTTGTCCTTCAAAAGCAGTCTTCGATACACTGAAAAGCGCAGACTGACCCGAGCGAATTGAAAAGACAAAACACTCGAGTCAGTACTAAAAGATCTTATGTAATTTAAACCAACGGTAAATAAATATGAGTGTAACGGTGTCAGAGATGTTTATAGGGTTTGACATCTCCTATCCAGTGTCTAACGTGAGTGCAAGAACTTAAGAGATGTTCGAGGTTACCATCTCCTAAGGATCCGTTAAACTATCTACTTTGTAGTACAATACGTTATTATAATAGTGTCTACAATAAAGTAAAGTATTAAAATAGCGTTAAGGCGTTAACCATATCCCCCTTAACACATTTTATATAATGTCGTAGACTATAAAGTACAGTTAACTCCACCATAAACTGGTGGGCTATCAGGGAACACTCCATAGGTACGGCACAAACCAAACTCGTAGAAGGCGCGATAAGGCATGTGACAAGGCAAGCGAGGCAATGCCAAGGTAGGATTCTACCGTTTGCAGAACCGGGTTGGTGGTAACGCATAGCAGCTACTACCGCCTACCTCGGAACACACTCCCATAACCAAATCAAGGGGTGGCCACCAAATCAATCACAAAGTCATAATATGGTATCGAAGAAGCATGTCCGATCAGAGGTGCGACCTAACTTGGCCTAGGTATAGCTCCTGTATTAGTCACATCAAGCTAACTCACGGGAGTCAGGGCTACGTAAATATCTCATACAGAATTGTTCTCCAAAGCATCCTACTTCATTCTGGAATCTCCACCACGTACACAGTTGTTAAAGTGGTTTTCGGTATTGGTAGAGAGTATGACAATATCTAATCCCAGTCTCTTTAACAACCAAACGCTTAGTTCACACCGGATGGTTCTTTTACATTTTCAAAACCGATTCATAACTGATATCAAAATATCATATTCAATCAAACCATATCACTTTCTAAAATCATATTCACTTTCGAAACCATATTGACCTTCGAAATCATATCACATTTGAAATCATATCACTTCTGAAATCATACTTTCTTTCAAAATCATACTTCGAAAATAGGTTAAACACTCATTTCAAAATCATCATATTCAATCAAATATGTCATTTAAATCCCTACTTAGGTTATAACATCATTTAACCGTATTCGCTTTTAAATCAAGGATTTGAATATAAACACTTCACTTTACTTAGTCTGAAATTAGAAAATAGTTTAGATAGTTATAAATAGTTTAACATAGTTAAAATAACTTTTTAAATAGATAAAATACTCTAAAATAGTAAAAAGAAAAGATTAAAAATAGTTTAAATGGATTTAAGATAGATTAAATAGATTTAAAATAGATTAAAATGGGTTAATTAGTTTAAAATAGGTTAAATTAGGTTAAATAGATTAAAATAGATTAAATAAATTAAAATAGTTTAAATTGATTAAAAATAGTTTAAATTAGTTGAAAATAATTTAAATTAGTTTAATAGGTTGAAAATCTTAAAATCGGGATTTTAAGTTAATAATTTTTTTAACGGTTTTTATTAAAATAACTAAGTTTGAATTTAACATCAAATTTAACTATTTCTTCCATTTCAACAAATCAGGACCATACCTAGATTTCAAATCAAACTCAATTTCAAATCTTGAAGTATCTATTTAAGCTCTTCCAATTTCAATAGATTTCAAGGTTACAATTTCAACGTTTCCAATAACTCAATTTCGATAAATTTCGTTTATACTTCAAATTAAACTTTAGAATTTCAATTTAAATACTTAATAAATTCACTTAAAACAATTCCAAAATGTCAAATTAAATCTTTTATACAATTCATTTAAATCAATTCATTTTAAACAAATCAAAATTTTATTTCAAATATCATTTACTAAATTCGAAGTTAAAGGATTTAAAATCATTTAATTTAACCAATCTGGTGTCCGTATATAAATTTCTACCCTATGGTCAAGTGATACAGATATTTATCATTTCAATCTGCAAATATTTTAAATTTTATGGTTATATATTATTTCACCCCGCAATCCCAAATTTAATTTCAAATCCATGAAATCGCTCGAGTCTACCATTTCAATCCATAACGATTTCTCCCTACTCTATCAGATCATTCACGTATGTATCATTTCAACCCATAGGGAACTTGCAATATTATAATAATATAAAATATAACATCCAGTCATCCAATATCAACAAAGCAACATCCATCACAATCACCCTTCAAACCAATAAACAATAACAAGTGACTGGTTATCAAATAACGGGTATTAACTGGCAATTTATAATTTAATATTAAATCAATGGTGATAATATTCAATAAAAGCCAGTTTTAACTGGAATGACAATTTAAACATACCAAACATCAATCAATCAATTTCTAATCACATCATAAATTTAATTTAACTAACATAAGATAATTTAGTAGTTGTGAGCGGGTTAAAACACTTACCTTTGATTTCAAATCGGTTTGATATCCAAATAAAGGCCCAAAATTGAATAACCTCAGAATTCATCCAAACTAGTTCCAAAATGTCCGGAATTTCGATAGGATCGCAGCGAAGAAAGCCACACGTAAATCCGGCCTCGTATGCAAAAGATATTAACATCAGAACATTATAGGCTTTATAATATAAATTAATAAAATAATATAATAATATACACGTCATCACCTTATCAACTAAACCCTATCCCGCTCGTACGCTTCAGATCGCGATACCCTAATACGGCCGCCACCTCATTTCCAATTATCACCGACCACATGACCACCTAGCACCTGATCGAACGCCGTCGTCGGCCTGCCCACGTCCAGCCGCCCATGCCTGACCAGTCGTGCACCCTCCAGTTTGGCCAAAACGCCTCGTGCCGCCGCTCGAAGGTGACCAATTTCTAGTGAAACCGCAACTCCAAATGATGAACGAAGGCTAGATCTTGGACCTGCATGACCCCCTCTACCTTCAGGTGCACTCCGTTCGTCGAACAATCGACGATCTACCGTCGAATCCGACAACCATATATGAACAACCGAGGTTGTTTTGGCCAATTCCGGACAAACCAAAACCTAATTGTAGAAATGAACAACAGATTTGAGTTGCGCTCGTCGAGAGCTTTCCAACGATATATAATATGACATAGTTGAGAGGAGTTTGATTTTGAAATTGATTTGGAAATTGAATTGAGGGTTTGCAATTTGATTTTGTTTCTGCCATTGAAGAATGAACAGACAGGAGTTGATGTACTTACAAAATAAGAAATAGAAAGGCAGCTAGGGTTAGAACAAAACCATTTATATGGACAAAGCCCGATAAGAAAGAACAACATATCGTAATGATTTGAAACAACAATAACGATCTGAAAAGCCCGTTTCGCTTCCGAAATGAAAGTGGGTCATCATATATATCAAAATAGATGTTTTCGATATTTTTAAATTTAATGGAACAGGTTTCAACTCCTAATTCCATTATATGAAGAAGTTAGCTTTTAAAATCAGCTTATTTCAATTGAATTCAATTAAATTGATTTCTACGCGTTTCGAGCCTGCATGACCAAACGACAAGTCCGATCGCTACAAAACATGAAATCCTACAATAATTCACCGTTATGGATCCGATGAAGCTGGTTTCATCGAAATCCGAGACAGTGGCCAAAATGGCTATTTTCACGTTAAATAAATAAATTATTATTAAATTGATTAAATCACTTTTTAATTTCAAATTTAATAACTAACAATTTTTATTATTTTTGATTACTTAGACATAATTTAAAACAAATTTACATATCACTTCAGTGTTAAATATTACACTAATTATAGTGTTCCGTTTCAACTGTAAATAAATTCCAATTAATTATATTTTAATCCCAATAAATTAATTTAATTTGATTTTAATCTTTTTATTCAATCAATCATTACTCTATGGACATAGTTAACATTGGTTTATACCTTATTACACTAATACTCTAAAGTTATCATCTTAATTTACATTAACGTAATATTTTAATTACATTTAATCGCAATTGATTTCCAATTTAATTCAACAGATTAATTAAATAAGTAACATATAACAATGGTCACCTTTTGCTTAATTTAATCACATTTATAAGTTTATTATCTACAACAAATGTTATAACTACTTACACAACATTGGTTTTATCCAATTACAATTAATTACATATTATTTCACCAATTAATATAACATTTGGTTTATTTCCTTATTTGCACTTTATAACCAATTATAACTTTACAATTATTTCGATGAATTGGAATTTCATTACAATCGTTATCAATTACTTTAAATTAACTCTATTACATTCATTCTAGATAATTTCCTATTATTAAATCTTAAAATTTTATTTTTTCACAACATCAAACTCCAAAACTTATTTAATTTAGTATTTAATTTATCAAAAATTACGGGTCGTTACATCTATGCAGTCTAACTATATTCTTCATGAATAATTCAGCCAAAACAGGTGCTATCCTGGTCGACTTAACTGGTATAAAATGGGCACTCTTGGTTAATCTGTCCACTATAACCCATACACTTTCATTTCCTCGATTCGACCTTGGCAACCCGTCTATAAAATCCACTGAGATAGAATCCCATTTCCATAATAGAACATCTAAAGGCTGAAGCAACCCACTTGGTTTCTGATGTTCAGCTTTTATCTGTTGATAGTTCAAACACTGCTTCACCCATAAGCCTACATCTCTCTTCATGCCCTCCTAGAATAAACTTCTTTTCATATCCTGATAAATCTTAGTTCCTCTTGGATGAATAGTGAACTTTGAACGATGGCATTCTCCAAGAACATCTTTCCTAATGTTTCCCACGTTCGGAACACACAGTCTTCCTTTCTTTCTTAACCACCCATTCTGCTCAAAACTGAAATCTTTCAAATCATCACTCTATGTTCCATCCCTTAACTTTTTGATCCGTTCAGCTAATAATGAATCCTCCCCCGCTTAGAAGCGACCTTTTCGATCATCACTGGTCGAACCTCTAAACATGTCAACATAGCAGTTTCCTCATTAGATCTAGCCTCAAATCTCCACTATATTCTACATGTAGTCAGTGCTTCTAAATCTTTCCATACTGCATTTTGATGTTTTCTACTAAGTGCATCTGCAACCTTATTGCCTTTTTCTGGTGTGTACTCAATACCAAAGTCCTAAGCGGCTAAAAACTATAACCACCTCTACTGTCTCATATTCAACTCCTTCTAAGAGAATAAATACCTCGGTGACTTATGATCCGTATACAACTCGAATCTTTCTCCTAAAAGGTAATGTCTCCACACTTTCAATGCAAAAATTACCACAGCTAATTCCAAATTGTGAGTTGGATATCTAACCTTATGTGGTCTATGCTGTCGAGAAGCATATGCAATTACTTTACCTCTTTGCATTAACACAGCTCCTAATCTTATTCCACATGCATCTGTATACACTACTAAGTCCTGATTCTCTTCTGGAACAACTAACACAGGTGCATTAGTTAATAAGTGTTTCAATCTCTGGAATGCTTCCTCACACTTATCGGTCCAAACGAACTTCACATCCTTTCGCGTTACTGTAGTCATTGGTGCCGCTATCCGCGAAAAATCCTTAATGAATTTCCAATAATAACCAGCTAATCCAAGAAAACTCTTTATCTCAATCACTGTCTCGGGTCTCTTCCAGTTATTCACTGCCTCGATCTTAGCTGGATCTACAAACAACCCTTTCTCTGAGGCTATATGACCAAGAAACGTCACTTCCTTCTTTCAGAAATGACACTTCGAAAATTTGCTTTCAGCTGATGTTGCCTCAACGTGTCAAGCACCACTCTAAGATGAACTTCATGCTCTCCTTCATCTTTAGAGTATGTCAGAATGTCATCTATGAATGCCGACACAAATCTATCCAAGTGCTCCCGGAATATCTGATGCATCAAATCTACAAAGAATGCTAGCGCATTAGCTAATCTAAATGGCATTACTAACCATTCGTACGATCCATATCTTGTTCTAAATGCCGTCAAAGGAATACTATCCTCAGCCACTCTAAGTTGGTGGAACGCTGTTGCCAAATCCAACTGGGAAAATACTTTGGCTCCACTAAACTGCTCGAACAAATCATTAATTCTAGGTAACAGATATCAATTCTTTATCGTCTTCTTATTCAACTTATGATAATCGACATATAATCTTAACAATCCGTCTGGTTTCCTTGCAAACACTGCAGCTGCTCCCCATGGCGAAATGCTTGGTCTGATAAAGTTTTTACTTTCAAAATCCACCAATTGCACCTTCAGCTCCTTCATCTTGGTAGGTGTCATTCTGCTTGGCAGTCTACTCACCGGTTCTACTCCTGATATTAAATCTATTTGAAACTCAAAGCTTGTTTCGCCAGCGGTCTACTAAGGGATCAAAGACATCTGTGAATTCTCTAACAATAAAAATTTGATTTAACTCGTCTACTGCCTCCACAGCACCCAACAAAGCATTAACCTTAAAACTAGGGTTTTCTACATAGTATATAACCCGATCACTATAGTCAGGGTGTCTAAGTGATATTTTCCGATCATGGCAAATCCTGGCATCGTATTTACTTAACCAATCCATACCCAAAATAATTCCGAAGCCTAGAAAATCAAACACATGCAAACTGCAAACAAATGTATGACCTAACAATTCAAAAGCTAACTGGTCGCACTTCATCCTAGGTGTAACATATCCTCCTATTGGATTCGCAACCCTTAAGGAAGTAACTAAGTATGGAGGTTCTAGGTTAAGATTATCTACCAAACAATGGGATATATAAGAATGCGATGCACCAGTATCAATAGAACTCTAACTGATACACCATGAATCAAAAGCGTACCTCCCAACACAGCTTTTCCCTTCTCCTCTACTTAAGTCTCAAGGTAGCTAGTTCCAATGCAAACATCTTGCCCTTTCCATCCTTGGCTGGCTCCTTGCACTGCTTCTTATAATGTCCAACCTGATCACAGTTGAAACATCTCACTCCTTTATTGTCAGCAGCTTTTGCCTGTCTGACACTCATGAGCATAGTGTCCCTTCTTATCACACTATAACAAATAACTGATGTTTTTCCCTTCTTGGCAGCTCCACTCTTCTGAGTTCCCTTCTTGGAAAAACTTCCACTTATGGTTTTGCCATCCTTGAGCTCCCCCTTTTTTGTTACCTTCAAAAAAAGCAAGCATCTCTTCCTGCCTCAAAGCTATCTCAACAACCACATCGCACGGATCTCTAATATATGATAATGTGGCTTTAGCAAGCTCAAGTTTCAATCCGCAAATGAACTTCTCATTCCATTTATATAACTGTATCAACCGTAGTGTATCCATATCTCGATAGCTCCTCAAACCTCGTTGCATACTCAAGCACTGTCATGTCTTCCTGCTCCAACTCAGCAAACTTCCTAAGCAGAGTTGACTTTACAATTTCCGACATAAATCTTTCTTCAAACCTTCTTCTGAACTCAGCCCAAGTCATGGTCTCCTCATTGACTCCTATAGTAACACTAATCCACCAGTAAAGCGCTGCTCCCTGTAACTGCCTAGAAGTGAGTTTCCTTTTCTGCTCATTATTAAGCCCCAAATCAGCAAAAATCCTCTCGCAATGAAGTAGCCAGCTCTTCACTTCAATTGCATCTTCAGTCCCGATAAACGGCTTTGCTCCAAGCCTGGCATAGTTTCTCCTTAACACAGCATAATTATTGACCACTAGAGCTCCTTGATTTCATCCTTCGGCATTTCCTCCAACTAAACCCGCAGCAACTCCTGCCTGCATCATGTTAACGAAGAACTGATACATGGCTCCCATATCAACTTGTGGCATTTCAGCACCAACATTGGCAGCTTGTGCCTGACCTGGATTCCTTCTAGTATTTAGTTTGACATTCCCATTGGTTGTGGTGCTTCCTCCACCAATGTGAACTCTTCCATTTCTAGCATCCATATCTTATGTCCGTAAAATCTGCATTCGAGTCTTTGTAAGATACAAAAGAATAGTCTAAGAGAGATGGGAGAATAGAGATAAAGCGTACACTTATACATAGCAAATACAAAAAAGTTACTATAGCATTATCCCATACCCTAATCTTTTCTCTAATTCCTTAGGTTTCGACAATGGTTTCGACCCCTTCGGAAGCTAAGGTTTCGACACTATGCCTTCCGCCTTCCTCCAATCCACTACGTACCATCTAAGTGATACCTTGTGTATTAGTTTCGACTAGGTGGGTTTCGACATGGTAGATTTCGACTGAATCGAGCGAGGGCATAAGGTCGAAAGGCTTCTAAAGAGGCGGAACCCACTTTTTCTGATTAAAGTTTGATTTAATACCATTTAAAGAAATTTCTTTATAACTAACCTGCCTATTTGTAAACATCTAATTGGTTGCCTTAAACTTTTCAAATCCTTTACTAGTATAACTGCTGAATATTTACAAATCCAAATCAAGAAAATCTAACAATTAAGCCCTTCCATTAAGTAAACCAAATATGCAATTAAATCCTTCTTCTTAAATAATTTAATTTCCTTTGTAGATCTTTTAGGAAAAATCCCCAAAAATTACAGAAATTCACTTTCAGTATGTTATCTAACATACTAAAATTTCAGATCCAATTTCTTCCTGAAATAACCGAAATAAAATTACAAACCCAATTATACATATTTTCCTTTGAAACTTAATATTAAATTTTCCATAGTTTGGAAAATTACAAAAAATTGAAAAACCCATCTCCAAAATCATACTTTACATAACATATAATTTTTACATGGCATTTTGAAATCATTTATAATCGGTTTTGCCCTAAAAATCGAATAAATCCATATTTAAACAAATTGATTTAAATCAAACATGTTATAAATCCAAGCATATCACCATCCAAAACATCATAGAATGGATTTAATCTTAAATCCGAAAACATATGATAAAAAAACAAAATAGAGATGGTATAAACTATTATTCACCTTGAATACGATAAGGACTTTGATATTTATTGTTGATTAATTTCCCCTTGGCTTTAATCATTAGCTTTAGGTTGAATTTCTCCCATTTTCTTCTTTTGTAATGGCCGGCTATATTTTTTAGGTTTCACGTTTGATTTTGTGAAATGAAAGTAAATGTGAAAATGAATGGATATGTGGATATAAGGTGAGGCTATTTTCCTAATAAGCCCTTGTGTAATTTAATTAACTTACAAACCATTCTTAAGCCCATTTAATTTGTTAAGCGCGGCCTTCTTATCATTTATTCAAATCTAAATCTCCTTATTATTCTAATTCTTACATTATTCTATTTGATTTGTCTAATTAACTCTTCTGAATAATGTTATCAAAAATTAGGGGTGTTACAGGTTCCTTTCCTTAAAGAATTTCATCCTCGAAATCCAGTAAGGACTAAATACTAAACATAGCAATCATCCGCAATGAAATCTAACAACTATACTAGCCTACCTGACTACCAACTATCTATATAAATCTAATATAGACAGACCCTCAAAGCAGATCAGGATAAGTATCTCGAATCCTGCCTTTTGTCTCCTAAATACAGTCCTCATTGTCGCTCCACTGAACTTTCACCAACTTGACTGTCTTGTTCCTCAATCTTTTCTCATCTCTTGCTACAACCCAAATTGGTTGTCTAACAAAAGTCAAATTAGGCTCTACTATCAAATCTTCCAACACAGTCGGAGGAAAAGCAGTCTTTGGATCATGCACATACTTGCGAAGATGAGCACACACTACAAGAAAAACAATTTATAGTTGCAAAAATCGGTGGCGTTTTATTGTAAATGCAACAAAAAATAGATTACCAAATAATATAAACGTGGCAAAAAATAATTCATGTTTCCCGCTTCTAAAAAAAGAGTCCGCGCGAACTAAATAAACGTAACCTATCATTTTACTCTCGTACTTAACAAAATTCTCGTCCCTAATTTGCTTTCTTCTTCAGAAAAATTTTTCCCCTTTTAATCGTGTTAAATTTTCATCGCACTCAAGTATCATCGTCAACTCCGTCGTTTCCCCCTTACTCAACATCGAGTCGCGGCAGCCAGCAGATCTAGGTATATTTAGGTATGAATCTTTTAAATCGATTAGGTATATTTAGGTATGAATCTTTTAAATCGACTTTGTGATTCTATTTGGATTTTATATGAATTTGAATGCGTCTTATTTTCGTATTTTTTCCTAAACTATTACTAAAATGGTTGATTTAACCCTAATTGCAATGATCTGTTGGGATATCTGCTTTGATTTCTTTGAGTATATGAATGTTCTGTTGAAGTGGTTCAGTGAATCAATGGTTGCTTGCTGAGAGGAGGTTGTGGTTGCGTGTTTCGGGAATTTGGTGGGTTCAAGTAGCATTGATGGAGGTCGCGGGTTTGTTTGCGATTGGGTATTGGCTGGCTCGATGGTTGAGAGTGGTAAATGTTGGAGCATAAATAGTCTTTTGTGGAGTGGCAGGCACTGGAAATATGTCAGTTGTGTGGATGTGAGGTAGTGAAGAGGAGGCAGTGAAGTTGACTGTTGGTTTGGTAAGAGGAAACTGTTGGTTTGTACATTCTAAGGCTTTGAATTTATATGCAGTAATTCTATAATTTGCTAGACTTAGGCTTTGAATTCATGCATGGATTAATTATAAATATATGTAAATATGAGGTTAAATGCAAAATATAAGTGTAAAATTTATATTTTTGGAAAAGTATTTTTTGCCTTTGTCTACTAAACCACCATGGTTATATGCAGTAGTGCTATAAGTATTTGTACTTCAACGTCCAGTTATTTTTTTGATTACAACAGATAACCAATGTATACGTCAAAGATTGGAAACTTATTTGCCTTCAAATGTCAATAATGGAAAAAGGCTGGGTTTTTTAAACAGGTGATAAAACCATGATTAACTTAATATGTATTTTGAGAATTAGAACATATAATCTAATACTAAAGCTCACTTTTTTTTCTTTTTTCATAGAACTAGTATAGAATACCGACAAGGATCAATGAATTTCGTGCATGCTGCAAATAGGAATGTAAGAAGTGTAGAAAAAATTTATGCCCTTGCAAGGATTGTCGGAATCTTAGTCGTCATGATGACCAAATCATCATTGAACATTTAATTATAAAAGGAATGGATCCTAAATACATTGACGGTGTATGGTTTAACCATGGTGAAGAGATAAATGTAGAGAATAAAACAAATACGTTTGACGTATATGAACTATTCAAGATGATTCACTATGAAGATGAAGATTTTTTGAATCAAGATTTTTTTGATGATGATAAAGACGATGTTGATTCTCGAAGAAAAGAGGATGAGTTAGTCAAGAACTTGGAAGATGCAGAAACTCCATTATATCCAGGTTGCACAGATCATACAAAATTATCTGCCATCACCGTCTTGTATAATCTTAAATGCGAGACAGGCTTGTCCGATAGTGGTTTTGATAAGCTTTTAGCTGTGCAACATCTATTTCTGCCGAAGGATAACGTGCTTCCCAAAACCTTATATGAAGTCAAGAAATTTCTTAAAGCATTCGACATGGGTTTTGAAAAGATACATGCTTGTGAGAATGATTGTTGCCTTTTCAGAAAAGAATACAAAAATTTAGAAAGTTGTCCAAAATGTGGTTCCTCGAGATGGAAGAAAAATCAAGATACTGAAGAGGTTATACAAGGTGTTCCAGTTAAAGTATTGAGATATTTCCCAATCATTCCGAGGTTTAGACGAATGTATAGATCTCAAAAGATGGCTGAAGAATTAAGATGGCATTTTAATAATAAAAGTAACGATGGAAAAATGCGTCATCCCGTGGATTCTATGACATGAAAAATGGTGGATGAAAAGTATAAATCTTTTTCATCCGATCCACGCAATCTTAGGCTTGGTCTTGCTACAGATGGATTCAATCCATTTTCCATGTTGAGTTCGAAATATAGTTGCTGACCGGTAATGCTTGTGACATACAATCTCTCGCCTATGTTGTGTATGAAGAAAGAAAATATTATGTTAACTTTACTTATTCCAGGCCCGAAGCAACCCGGGAATGATATTGATGTATATTTGGCGCCTTTGGTGGAAGACTTGCATCACTTGTGGTCTAATGGAGTTACTGCTTATGATGCATTTAGTAAAACTTTATTTAAACTGAATGCAATTTTGTTATGGACGATTAATGATTTTCCGGCTTATGGAAAACTTGTTGGATGTCGTGTGAAAGGGCAAAAAGCTTGCCCATTATGTGGTGTCAATACCCATTCTTGTTGGTTGAAACATAGTCGAAAGTTCGCCTACATGGGTTATAGAAGATTTCTACCTCCTTCAGATTCACGAAGGAAATAAAAGGCATTGTTTGATAATACCATAGAGACAGATGGTGCTCCTAGAATGCTTTCTGGGAGAAACATCTATGCATTATTGAAGGATTATCCAAATGATTTTGGAAAAGGAATAGAGGAGAAAAGTAAGAAGAGAAAGCATGTCTATGATAAAGAAGATGAATATGATGATACTAACAGTTCTACAGAAGTAGAGCTATCAAGGTGGAAAAAATGATCAATTTTCTTTGATTTGCCTTATTGGAAGGTTAGTGGTTAATTTATTTATTTTTCATTGTTTTAATACAAGAAAAACCCAATAATGCATTATTGTTTTGGTTTTCATAGGAACTTCCATTACGTCACAATTTAGATGTGATGCATGTGGAGAAGAACATTGGTGAAAGCCTATTGGGCACAATGTTGCATGGAAATAAATCCAAAGATGGAACCAACTGTAGAAAGGATTTAGAGGATTGGGGAATTCGAAGTGAGCTTCATACACAACCTCGTGGGAATAAAACATATCTTCCACCGGCTCCATATATGTTGTCAAAATCCGAGAGAAAAATATTTTGCAAAAGATTGTATGATTTCAAAGGACCGGATGGCTACTGTTCAAATTTAAAAAATCGGATTTCGTTGTCGGATTGCAAAATTAGTGGATTGAAGTCACATGATTACCATGTATTAATGCAACATTTATTGCCAGTAGCATCGAGAGGGTTCATGGCAAAGAAGGCAAGAAAAGCGATAATTCGCTTATGTTCTTTTTTCAACAAATTATGTCAATGTGTTCTTGATAGAGAGAAGGTAGAACAAATCAATGTTGAAATTATTGACGTTTTATGTGAGCTTGAAATTTTTTTTCCACCATCTTTCTTTGATATAATGATATATTTATCCATTCATCTTGGAAAAGAAGCACAAATGTGTGGACCTATTCATTTTCGATGGATGTACCCATTCGAAAGATATATGAAGACACTCAAAGATTATGTCAGAAACTATGCACGACCAGAGGGATGTATTGCAGAATCGTATCTTGCAACAGAATGCATGTTGTTTTTCAATGAATTTTTGAAGAAATCAGGACATATAGAGGAGAAAGGAGCTCGAAATGAAGATTATGAAAGTAGTAGAATATTAGAGGGACGTCCAATTTCAGTATCGAAGACAATTAAATTGCCAGTTAATGAGAAAGAAAGTGCTCATTTAGCTGTGTTAATGAATATGGCCGTGGTGGAACCGTTTATAGAGTAAGTTTATGTTATATTGTTTTAAATATTTTGATGTGTTCGCAATGATATATATAACTTATAATCAATTGTTCAATACTAGTTTGCATTTAGAGGAATTAGAAAATTCAGACCAACGCATGACAAAAAATGCGACCTTACTTTGGGAAACACATACAAAAAGTTTTGTTGATTGGATTAAAAGGAAGGTTAGTTAGATTTCAAATATATTCTCATTCAACTATCAATATTACTATATAAATTTACATGAAATTTGTTGTAGATACCTATTACCTCCAAGGATCATAATGACATGTTAAAATGGATTGCTTATGGTCCGAAGGATGATGCCATGTCTTTCAAAGGATATATCATCAACGAGCAACGTTTTCATGTAAAAGATTTAGGGAGAGAAACTCAGAATTGTGGGGTGACTTTTGATGCAACTACTATGTGTAGAGCAAGTGCTAAAGATATGTCCCAAGTGGTTGATGTGGTCACTTATTATAAAATATTGACAGATATAATTTTATTAGATTATCATTTGTTTTATATTCCAGTTTTCAAGTGTCGTTGGACATATAAAGGAAATGGAGTAAAAGTTGATGATGATGGGTTCACTCTTGTTAATTTACATCAAGCATCATTTTCACGAGACCCATACATACTTGCATCTCAAGCAAAACAAGTATTTTATTTAAGAGAGAACGATGTTTCTAATTGGTACGTTGTAATGAAAGCACCATCAAGAAGTTTTAATGATATAGAGGAGCACGATTGCATCGAGGAAGATATTCAAGTGGTGGAAGATGAAATAACTGAAAAGGATGATGAAGATGTTTGCTATGTTAGAGAGGATTGCGAGGGCATAATTGAGTAGATTATCTGTTCTACTTGAGCATAGTTGTTCATTTGCTTTAGTGATGGTTGAACTTATATATTAAATCCGGGCTATTTGGAAATTTCATTGAACTTGTATTGATTTTCTTTAGTGATTGTTGTTCATTTGCTGCACTAATGCTTTGTTTTTTTTAATGTTGTGAATGGATGTTAGTTTGCACCATTTAATTTTCTAATCCATTGCAAATGCATGTACCATTCAATTTTTGTTCTTTGTGTTTTGATCTTTGTATACTTCCATAGACACAGCATTATATGTTCTTATCAATTCTGTTTGCATATATTGCTTGATAATGAGTAGTGTTCTTATCAATTCTGTTTGCATTACATGTACATTTTCTCATAAAATTACAAATTTGTTCATCATCTCAAGGCTTTTAGGCCTGCTTGTTTGGTTTGCAAACTGCCACATCTCTTTTCAGCTACATGTTGATGACATTTAAGTGTTGTTTGTTAATATTTATCACTGCTTATTGTTTACATGTGCTTATTGGTTTATACTGTGTTTTCTGTCACTTGCAGAAAAATATGTCTACAACATCTATACGTACCCGCTTGTAGAGAAAGGCTGAAGAACAAACAGTCAAAGCTAAGAACAAACAGTTAAAGCGAAAACGTAAAGTTTCAGCTAGTATAAATGAAATAGAAGAACAACCAGACAATGCTAAGAAGCAAGCCACTGTTCACAATAAAGAAGACGAACAACCACTAGATGATATCCCCTCTGACCCAAATGAAGGACTCCGCTCAGAAAATGAAACTCGTCCTGAACAAACTGCTGATGCCAAGCTGGAAATTGGGAAACAAAGTGAAGCTGAAATCGGAAGTACATCTCGGAAAAGAGGTGGTAGAGGTCCAGCAAAAGCAAAAAGACTCCCGTCATGCAGTCAGGATCGAATTGAAGTTGAGTTCAATGATCTAGGTATACCCGTAGGGCAAGGGTCAGTATATTTATCCTCTTTTCTTGGACCGCTTGTGCGGGAGCAGGTTCCATACAACATTGATGATTGGAGGAATATTAGTGATGACTTAAAAGAAGTTTTGTGGCAGTCGGTTCTGGTATGAAGCAGGCATCTATTATTTAACATTCTGACTCTAATATGTTTTGAAAATGACTTCTAATATTGCATGGTCTTGCCAATTATAAATTGAAATTGCCATCTAATAACTTCTGGATAAATTGAAAAATAGTTCTTGCCAATTATAAATTGAAATTGCCCTCTAATAACTTCAGAAAACCTTTTAGATTTAATTGAATCCGTCATATTTAAATTAAATAAATTTTACTAATATCATGTTTTGATGTATTGTTGTAGATTAGATTTAAATTGGAAGAGGAATGGCAAAGAAAAGCTATATTTCAACAAATGGGAGTACTTTGGAGATCGTCAAAAAGCAAATTGGTTCGAAATTTGCAAAAAGCGGAGAACGATGAGGAAAGACTTAGACTAAAACCTACGAACATAAAAAGCATAACTAATTGGAGGAAGTTTGTGAAGGCGAAAACAAGTCCGGAGTTTAAGGTAAATCATTCCTACTGAACTCGTCTGGCATGTTTCTGCAAATCCATCTACATAGTTAGCAACCGATAAATTTCTTTAGAAGTGAAGTCCAAGTGTTGGTGGATGCTGAGGGTTCCTGTTTAGGTATTAGCTGCAGGAACCTATGATAGTACAAAATACAAATGCATTATGACAAGCACAGGAACATTTTAAATGAAGTAAAAAAACACTTTGCAAGTTAGTTCAATCTATAAATATTATTAGTAGATATGGAATGCTGTATATGTCACTGAGTTATCCAGCATTAATAATACCAAATAAGTATATGACCATGATGAATTGATTTTCAAATAAATTGCAATCCTCACCATACATATTTACCCTGCATTATAAATATTAGATAGTTTTTCTTTTTATGATTTTGGTTGTTAAATTCTAGCATCTTTCAATATTTTCAGCAAAAACGTGAGAAATATTCAGCCCTTAGGTACACACAACTTCCGCATACAACCGGTCGTAGGGGAATGGCTAGAAAGACCGAAGACATGGTAAGTTAATTAACTATAGCATTATTTAACATTATTTTATATCTGTCAGTTTATTAATTTAATGTTATTCTATTTTTAGAAAAAAGAAAGTGTAGATCCATCGTCCATAAGTAGAGCTGATGTGTGGATTAGATCTCACATTAAAAAAAATGGTGAACCAGTGAACATGGAAGCTGCGAATACTATTGTAAAATGGTTTTTAATTTTATTGGTATTTTTTTTTTTGAAACTATGATATTTTTACCATTGTACATTATCTATGTGTATTTATTTATATAGGAGGAGATCAAAAAATATGGTAGCCTATCCCAATCCGGCTCGACATAGACTGATATTGGAAAAGATGCTCTTGTACATGTACTGGGACAAGATAAACCGGGACGGTTAAGGGCATTGGGTAGGGGTTGCACTTTAACCAAGCTAGCTTTGGCCCAGTCCAATGATAAACAAGTGTCTCGATGTCGAGAGGAAATAGCAGAATTGAAGGGAATGATACAGACTCTGATGGACCAGAAGGTAAATTTTTGGAAATTAATTTATATTCATAAAATATTAATTTATATTCGTGCTTCGCTGCAGGGTAAAGAAAGTTCGAGAAGGAACTCACCTGATTCGGTAAAAATAATATTTATATTACTCAATAAATGAAATTTATATTTTAATTTTTAATCCAGTAATTGATTTAATTTTCGGTTGATTAATTGTAGAGCGACGACGAAGTATGTTTGCTGTTGAATTGGGATGGAACCTCTGGAGTTGTTGCCCATGGGAGGCTGTTTTCCATGGACCCAGATGACGTTGTCAATGGCATTCGTCTTGGACCAAATGCTGGGAGCGTTGTTATAGATTCAGTGGATAAAGAAAATACTTATTTATGGAGGCCTACACTTGAAATGGCAGTCTTAGCAGACGCTAAGAATAAGGTAGTTGCTTGGCCATCAGTTTGCATCAAGGTCCCGCTGCGAACACGGTTGAACTGTAGTGCAGCCAGTACGGTAATTTTTTTCACGTTAAGTATATTAGTGTAATATGCTGCGAGCTTATTGATGTCTAAAATGCAGCGAGCACACCCCCCATCTGAATAAAAATTTAACACATATTCGTTGTTTTTGTATAGCATACTAAAGTCTTGAATTTCACTTCTCATTTTTAGAGTACCAGCATCATCGAAGACACTTGCAAGATTTACGGTTGGACTGAGGGTGAAGGTGTAGTTGCCGAAGGAAGAATCCACGCCACTGATCCAAAATATACTGTTAATGGTATTCCACTCGGTCTGTCTGCTGTTGTGATTTGGGTGGACAAAGTAGTAAATAAAGATGCTTATTTGGTGCAAACCACATCTGATATGTTGTGCATTGGAGATGCAGTTGGTAGGAAAGTAGCATGGCCAAGATCAAAAGTAGAAGCTGATCAAGAAAAAGTAGATGAGAGTCGTGATGATACTGAAAATGTTGTGAATTCTCCCATGAAATCCGCACATATGGTCATGAATAAATCGCAAAATGTAAGTATTAATTTTCAAATTTGAAGAAGTTAACTGTGTATGAAAGTTTATTTAATGTGCATGTATACATTGTGCATAATAATCTCTTTTCTTTCAGCCGATTGCAACCATGCAAAAGGATGCCAAATGCCAGTTGATCGATTTGGGTGGAGCAGACGTAGTGGCTGAAGGAAGTATTGCATCAACTGATCCGATAACGATGGTCCATTGTCATCTATTGGGACGTAATGCTGTAAAAGTTTGGATTGAACTAGTGATAGTTCCAGATGCAGAGATATGGAGACCAACATCGGGTCTGACGTGCATGGATGATTGCTTTGGCGTTCCCATAGCTTGGCCAATGGAAAAAATCATTATTAAGTCAAAATGAAAGGTATATAATTTATTTATATATACATTAGGAATGCTAGCAGCTAAAGTGCAGATAGATTTTTGGTAAAATGATAAAAGTACATAAGTAGGGGTGTTATATTCGAATTGTGATTGAATGATTGTGATTGTATAATAACAGAATACGCAAGCACATACACTTTTGAACACAATATATTAAACAACTACAAAATACGTATACGCATTGAAGATCCACAAGATACATAGACATTCATACATCCACATACATAGGTGTCGACAAAAAGCTACCCGTACACATACACAACCAAACTACCATAAGTGTTATAACCAAACTACCATAAGTGTCATAATCGTACATATACATCTGAAATAAACGTCTGAAATAACCAAAGTACCGAGCAAAACCTGAACCACCATAAAAACCTGAACTACCTGTCATTGCTGATGTCTTCAAAACCTGAGCTACTTGTCAACAAAGAACAGAACAAAAGAGTGAGAAAACAAAACCTGAACTTAAAACTGCTTAAATAAGCAATGTACTGAAACAAAACATATGGACAACAATCGACCACTTCTCTGCACTGCCACAACACTCAACTACCTTGCCACTTCTTCCTACACTATCACTGTACTGCCTTAGCCTGAACTTCATCACCAAACAAAGCACCTGCACCGCCCCACCTTCTAATACACTCCTTCCTGAAACAAAATCCACCTCCACAAACGACCAGCTTGCCTGAAACAAAATCCACCTGAAAACATCCAACCACACAAACACGCTCACCCAAACTCTCATCAATCCCATATTGCATCTCCTACAAATTGCATCACTAACATTCCACCACAATCCATACATAACTCCTCACCATCAATTATTTTCCCTCCCCTGAACCTGAACCACCAATTGGATGCTAGATCAGGGGTAAATCTGGAGTAGCAGGTGGAGGGAAACAAACGCTACTGGATATTATTTATTTTGGTAGCGTTAAAATGTCGCTACAAAAGAGTGATTAAAAACTCAAGTACACTTATGCTGGCGTTTATTAAGCGCTACAAAAAATGTATATAATGCCATGAAAAGGTAACGTGGAGGAGAAAACCCTTTCGGTGGCGTTAAACAGGCGCTACAAAAAATTTAGATAACGCCATAAAAAGTATCATGGAGGAGAAAACCTTTTCGGTGGCGGTAAATAGGCACTACAAAAAAGGAATTCTATGGCGTTATAAAAACGCTATCAAAAAAAATTGGTGGCATTTAAAAAAGTGCAACTAATACTCAAGGATTTTTAGTGGCATGTTTTCTCGTAACGATTATCGGAACGCCACTAAAAATACGTAGTGGCGGTTTTTGGGCGCTGCAAAAAATCAGTTTTCTTGTAGTGACATGAAACACATTATGGACACCTGCCATATTGCTCGACAACTCTACTCTGTATGCGAGCTTTCCAATCTTCTCTATAATCTAGAATGGACCAACATATCTCGGTGCCAGCTTCCCTAACTTTCCAAATCATACAACGCCCTTCATCGGTGATACTTTAATGAAAACCTTTTCTCCAACTAAGAATTCTAGGTCTTTACGCCTCTTATCTATGTAACTCTTCTGTTTGGACTGAGCTTCCTTCATTCTTCCTTAGATCAACTCAATCTTCTCTGATGCCTCTCTAACCAGATCTGGAACTAAGACTAACCTGTCTCCAGTCTCCCACCAACATGCTGGCGATTTGCATGGCCTTCCATATAAAGCTTCAAAAGGCGTCATTCCTATACTAGTCTGATAACTATTATTATAGGAAAAATCAACCAAATGTAGATGATCTTCCCAAGATCCACCAAAATCCAATACACAAGCTCTCAATAAATCCTCGAGAACCTTAAAGACTCTCTTTGTTTGCCTATCCGTTTGAGGGTGATATGCAGTACTCATTTTGAGCTTAGTGCCTAATACATCCTGTAGACTCTTCCAGAATTCGCTAGTAAACAAAGCATCTCTGTCACTGACTATACTACTAGGATGTAACACCCCATATTTCTAGTAACATTATTTAGGATATTTAATTAGCTAAATTAAGTAAAATAATGTGATGATTAGGGTATTGAGATTTGTGATTAATAAGGGCTAGCCGTGCTTATATGTACAATGAACTAAAGAACTAAAATGAAAATAAGTGTTAGGAAATAAGGGAGGGAAAAATTGGAAATATAATAAACTTATACCCTAAACCCTTAGGAAACCAAAACACACGTTCATTTCATATTTTCTCAAGCAAAAACATTTTTAAGGCCGGCCACCATTAGCAATCTCAAGAGAAGATAAAAGCTGGGACTCAAGAGAAGAATCGAATCAACTTAATCAAGATCAAATCTCAAATCCTTAATCTCAAGGTAAGATGAATAATTACTACATCTCATTTTCTTATGGTTCTTGGTTTTAAGGATAATCCGAAGTGTTTTTGCATGATAATGCCATGTTTTGAATGATTAAAAGTTTATATATGCTTGTTGATGATTTATGCATGTTCATATTGATTTTTATGATATGTTTTGATATGAAACCCTATTAAATGACATCTAAATGCCTTGCGATTTTAGATATGGATTAGAAATAATATTTTAGAGATGTATTTCTACTTGCATAATTTTATGAATTAATGTGGATTTTATATTAATTTTCTAGTAGATAAAATGGTTATTTGGGTTTTAAATTATATTCGGCTAAATAAATAATTATTTGGATCTGAAATTTATATATGTTAGAAAACATATTGAAAATGATTTTCTGGAATTTTTATAGAATTTTCCTAAGTGTTTTGATGAATATCTAAAATTATTTAAGGTATGGGACTTAAATGTTTTATATATTTATTTAAGGAGAAGGGGTATTTTGTAAAATAAAATTAATGTTTATTTCTGAAAATATTGGCAGCACTTTTGACAAATATATTTAGCAACCAGTGAAAATTTGACAAACAATAGCAGGTTAGTTGAAAAATGTTTCTCTTTTAGTTAAAAACGAAATTTGCATGATTTTAGCATGTTCCGCCACTTTCGGCACCAGGGGTTCCGATTAGGACGTTTCGCCACCATGCTTTCAAAACCAATGCGCATGGTATCAAGTTACTTAGTACATAGCGTATTGGATAAAGGCAAAAGGTACAAAGTCGAAACGTTGGGTTCCGAAGGGGTTGGAGTATGCCTTTATTTTAAATTAAAGTAGCGCCTGCTTTGCTTTCGAAGGGATAGCTTGAGACTCGGTTGGCTTTCAACTAAGTCAAATGTTTTTAAAGAAAATATTTCAAATGGGTTGCGCTCTTTGGTTTTAAATAATGCTTTCGAAGGGGTCGAAACCCCTAGCTGTTGCCTTTCTACCTTTTGAAGTCAATGGTTTCGAAAAGTATACTTAGCTTTAAAATTAGCCACTTCTCCAATGCTTTCGGAAGGGTGGTTTCGACACCATCACTTCTTTACTTAGGAATGTTTTCGAAAGGTTGGCTTTCGACTTAAATGATTTTATAGGCCCTTTTGTTCCGTTGAGGTATAACCCAAAGGTATGGAAAGAGAAGGTTTAAATGGTTTCGAAAGGTGTTTTTCCACATGTTTTAAATTGAACCCAAATGCTTTCGAAAGGTTTGTGTTTATAAAGGTTTGATGCTTTTGAAAGTTTTTAAAGAAAGCTTTCGAAGGGGTGGTTCCCCAATGGTTTCGAAGGAGTCGAAAGGAATGTATTTCTGACTGTTTCGAAAGGGTTGTAAGGGAAGGTTTTTCCAAGGGTTTCTAAAGGCAATGTTTAAAGGTTTTAAGATATGATGTCTAATGTTTTATAGCTTTCGAAAGCAAGGATTTCAAGGGTTTCGAAAGGATGTTTTTGGCCTTCCGGCCTAGATAAATGAAGGGTTTACTTGGTTTTGATAGGGGTACTTTCAAAGGATTCGAAAGAGGTACTTTCAAAGGTTTAAATGTTTCCATCAACTAAGGTTTGAGTAAAGTATATATGTAACATGGCAAGGTGATTTTGAGTAAAGCATAGAGTATAAGTATTTTCCTTGTTTAAGTTTAGTTTAAAAAGCTTTAAAATCAATTTCAGATGAAAAGGTTTTCAAGAAATTTTTTGGGAACGTATCCCTAAGTAAAATGACTCAGATAATAGAATACCAGATAGGACTAGTATAGGGTCGCGCCCTATACATTAGCTATTGGCCCCAGCTAATTTAGTCCAAAATTCCAGTGTGTAGGCCTTTGTTACGGGTAAGACTAAAATTATGATTACACACAGAAGGGAATATATGTTTGTATACAGATAGGTAAATGGTGAGCCCGCAAAACCATTAGGATTAGGTGACCCTGGGAGATGTTAAGTTAGGGACAGACCATCCAGAAGAGAAGTATTTAACATATAGTTAAGGACAGACCGTCCAGAAAAGGCATGTCTAGCAGATGTTAGATGATTTTGTTATATTGTCTGGTGGGCCCGAGTCAACCAAATGTTAGTAGTAAGCCAAACAAAACTATAGTGTTCGGACAAATAGTCCATTTGTTACCTGATATGTAAGTTTACATAAAATGCTTTACAGATTTAACCAGTTTTGGTTGCAGGATTATGATTTGCAAAAGACATGTTTTAAAAGGATATTAGTGAGGGAAAACCCATTTCGCTAAGTGGCATGGTCTCACTTAATATCAAATAACCGAGATGTATAGTATTATTCAACCAGGCTTTATGTCTGACTCGAAGTTTATGTTTTTCCCCTTAAACCCTCGAGTGCTCAAAATTGATTTGAGTAGGTTAAGGGTTGAGGTTTTACAAGTTTTAGTAGGTTGACAAATAAACCTTCCGGAGACGAGCAGGTGGCTGACGAATAGCTATTTAGGAGTTGCTGTTTTGTTTTGTTTTATTCCGTAGTGTTGTATTTACGACAGTTATGTCTATATAATACTCTGGTCAACCAAGGGGGCATCATTATATGTCGCTCTTGGCGTATTTATGTAATAATTATATTTTATCTGAACCTGGAAAACGATTATGGGATTATGCAATTTGAATGTGAAACATGTGTTTTGAAAATGTAATGTGAAAAGATGTTTTTAAAATCTATGATTTTGTTTTATATTCAAATGCTTCTGATATTATGGATATCATTAACATATCCGTATTTAGTCGCCGGAAGTTAATACAATGGATGACTGTAGCATCTGTAGCGCTTAGCTTTGGGCCTCTAGATAGGGGATGCTACATAGAAATACCATGTAGTCAAACTATGTTCTTCATGAACAACTTGGCTAAAACAGGTGCCGTCCTGGTTGACTTAACTAGAATGAAATGGGCACTCTTGGTCAATCTGTCTACTATGACCCATATACTTTCATTTCCCCTATTTAACCTTGGCAACCCGTCTATAAAATCCATGGATATCGAATACCATTTCCAAACTGGAATCTAAAAAGGCTAAAGCAACCCACTCGGATTCTAATGTTCGGCATTCACTTGTTGACAGTTTGCACACTACCTAACCTACAAGCCAACATCCCTCTTCATACCTTCCCAATAGAAGCTCCTCTTCATATCTTGATACATCTTGGTCCCTCCAGGATGAATCGTAAACTTGGACCGATGACATTCTCCAAGAACTTCCTTTCTCAAGTCCTCAACATTCGGAACACACAACTGTCCATTATTTCTCAACCATCCTCTCTGGTGAAGGCTAAAATCCTTTAGATCGTCGATCTCAGTTCCAACCTCAAGTCTTCTGATCCTCTTTGCTAACACTGGATCATCTTTCTGCTTAGAAGCAATCCTGTCGATCAACACTGGTCAAACTTCTAAACAGGACAACATGGCGGTACTCTAACTAGAACTAGCAGTTGATCTTAACTGCACACTAGAAGTAGTCAAAGCTTCTAAATTCTTCCATTCCGCCAACATAGCTAACACCACGTTCTGATATCTTCTACTAAGAGCATCTGCCACCTTATTTCCTCTCCCAGGTGTATACTCTATACCAAATCATAAGCAGCCAAAAACTCCAGCCACCTTTGTTGTCTTATATTCAGCTCCTTCTGAGAGAATAAATACCTTATAGACTTATGATCCGTGTATAGCTCAAATCTTTCCCCTAAGAGATAATGTCTCCAAATCTTCAATGCAAAGATCACTGCAGACAACTCCAAACCATGAGTAGGTTATCTCACTTCATGCGGTCTAAGCTGTTGAGAAGTATAGGCAATAACTTTACCTTTCTGCATCAACATTGCTCCCAATCCAGTTCTGCACGCATCGGTATACACCACCAACCCTTCGTTCCATTTGGAACTACTAACACAGGTGCATTGGTCAACAAATGTTTTAACTTAAGGAAAGCTTCCTCACATTTGTCAGACCAAACAAACTTCACATCCCTCTTAGTTAGCTTAGTCAATGGTGCTGCTATCTGCGAGAAATCCTTGATGAAACTCCAGTAATAGCCAGCAAGTCCAAGAAAACTTCTAATCTCAGTCAACGTTCCTGGTCTCTTCTAATTATTAACAGCTTCGATCTTATTTGGATCAACTGACAACCCTTTCTCTAAAACCATGTGACCAAGAAACTTAACCTCTTTCTTCCAAAAATAACACTTGGAAAACTTCGCCTTAAGCTGATGTTGCCTCAGCATCTCAAGCACCACTTTAAGATGATCCACGGGCTCTCTCTCATCCTTAGAGTATACTAAAATGTCATCTATAAACACTAGCACAAACCTATCCAATTACTCTTGGAAAACTCGATTCATCAAATCCACGAAGAAACCGCATGCATTTGTAAATCCAAATGGCATCATTAACCACTCATACGAACCATACCTAGTCCGAAACGCTGTCAAAATAATACTTTCCTTTGCCACTCTTAACTGACGGAAACCTGTTGCCAAATACAAATGGGAAAACGCTCTAGCTCCATATAATTGTTCGAATAGATCATCTATTCTTGGCAAAGGATACTTATCTTAATCGTTCTTTCATTCAACTTACGATAGTCGATACACATCCTCAATGACTCATCTGGTTTCTTCACGAACACCGCAGCCTCTCCCCAAGGCGAACTGCTTGGTCTAATAGAATTCCTTCCTTCTAAATTCACTAGTTGCACCTTCAATTCCTTCATCTTTATCGGTGTCATCCTGCTAGGTGGTTTACTCACAGGTTCAGCTCATGGCACAAGGTCTATCCGAAACTCAATAACTCGTTTCGGTGGTAATCCTATAACCAGCTCAAAGACATCTGTAAACTCTCTTGCTACTCGAACCTGATTTAATTCTTCTCGTACTTCCATGGCACTTAACAAAGTACAACTACTCTGGCCATAATTCTCCACTGAGAAAATAATTCAATTATGACTATCAGGGTGTCTTGGTGATACCTCCCCATCCTGGAAAAATATCCTAGCCTCATACTTACCCAACGAATCCATACCCAAAATGATTCTAAAATCTACAAAATCGAAAACATACAAACTGCATGCAAACTCATGACCAAACAAGTCTAGTTCTAACTGGTCACATCTCATCCCTAGAGTTGCATACCCTCCTATTGGATTTGCAACCCTTAAGGAAGTAACAAGGTATATGGGTTCTAAGCATAACCTATCAACCAAACACTGAGATATAAATGAATGTGATGCACCGGTATCAAATAGTACCCTAACTGGTATACTCTGAATCAAAAGCGTACCTTCCATCACAGTCTTCCCTTTATCAGTTGCAGTTGGCCTAGTAGATGATGGCCAAATAGCAAAAACCTTCCCTCTGTCTGCCCTAACTAGCTCTGGACACTGATTCTTATAATGCCTAACTTAATCGCAGTTGAAGCACTTCACATTCTTCTTATCTGCAGCCTTCTTCCCCTTGCCTGACTGGCACTCATGAGCATAATGACCCTTCTTGTCACACTTGAAACAAATAAAATCAGCTTTCGCCTTCTTGGCAGCATCTCCCTTCTGTGCTTCCTTCTTCTTAAAGAACTTCCTCTTCTTTCCCTGAAAACCCTAGGTTTCAACTACCTTCTCTCTATCACAAATATCAAGCATCACCTCATGTCGGATTGCCATCTCTATAACTACATTACAAGGATCACGGATATGTGTCAGAGTCACCCTAGCAAGCTTCGGTCTCAATCCTTGAATGAACCTCTCATTTCTCCTGATGTCAGTGTCTATAGTAGCATACCCATATCAGGACAACTCATCAAATTTAGTAGCATACTCAATTACCAATATTTATCCCTGCACCAAATCCATAAACTTTCTCATCAATGCCGACTTAGCAACTTCAAATAAAAACCTCTATTCAAATCTCATTCTAAAATCTGCCCAAGTTAACTCCTCCTCCGGAACTCTGATAGTAACACTATTCCACCAATGAAGTGATGCCCCTTACAACTGCCTAGAGGCAAGCCTCCTCTTCTGCTCGTCATCCAAACGTAAATTAGCAAAGATTATCTCGCAATGCAACAGCCAATTCTCAACTTCTATAGCATCCTCTTCCGATAAACGGCTTCCCACCAAGACTAGTGTAATCCTTGTTCAACTTAGCATAATTATTCCCAACTGGAGTAGGGATTAGCTCCTCCAATATTTCCAGCAACACCAGTAGCAGGTCCTGCTTGCATCATATTGATGAAAAAATGATATATCGACTCCATATCCATTGGTGGATTTCCGGCACCCACATTGGCATCAGCATTTTGGTTAGCATTAGCCTGTCGACCCGGGTTCCTCCTGGTGGGTCGAACATTTCCATTGGTTGTGGTGCTTCCTCCACCAAGATTTCCTCTTCCATTTCCCACTTCCATATCTTCTTTCTCGTAAAGCTGCATACAAGCCTTAGTAAGATACATAAGAACGGTCTAAGAGAGAGGGGAATACGTACTTATATATATATATATATATAAATAAATATATATATCAAATACAAGTACGTTACTATAGCATTACCCCAAACCCCGATCTTAGTTTCTTATTCATTGGATTATGTTTTGAAATATTTTTTAGGTTTAAATTTTTTTTAAGTTTCATAAACCTATGCTATGATACCAACTTGTAAAATCCCCTATCTTGAGGCAAAAATATAAGCGCTATAGATACTGCAATCATCCATAGTATTAACTTCTGGTGACAAAATACGGTAATGCTAGGTACATTGATGTAACAGAAACACATGGATATGGAAAAAAATTAAAACAATTTAAAGCAAACATTTTATTCTATTCCAGATCACATTTCAAATTCATTACATAATCCCAAATACGTTAACCATGTTCAAAGAAATATAATTATTACAACATACACCAAGAGCGACATATGAAGATGCCCCCTTGGATGATCAGATTACATAACTAGGCAAGTAAACCTCTTTGCCTTTACAACAAAACACAACGGAATCAAAATATAAAAGAGAACTCGCTATCATGCCTCCTACACGTCTCCGGAAGCTTATTCGTCTAAAGAGGTACCTAAAAATCTCAAATCTCAAACTACTCAAAATTTATTGAGCACCCGAGAGTTTAAGGGGAAAACATAAACTTCGAGTCAGACATAAAGCCTGGTATGAATAATAATCTACCATCTCAAACCATTAAAATATATAGTGAGACCACGCTGCTTAGCAGAATGGGTTTTCCCTCACTAGTATCCTAAAAACTTTTTAAAACCATATATTGTACTCCTGCATCCACGATGGTTAAAACAATTCAAAATAATATGATGATATGCAAACAAGTTAATCAATTCTGGATTTCCCATCCCTATTCATTTTGACCATCTGTCTTAGTTATAGTTTCTAGGGTCACCATTAACCTATTAGTTTTCATGGGCTGACTAATAACCTGTTAAAGTTTACGGACTCCCTGTCCGGTTTTATAGTTTTATTGGGATCAATAAGAACCTATGGCCCCTGCTAATAACTTTACTAGTTCATGGGTTCTTCCTGAACCTATTGGTAACTCCAATAACTTCCCTCTTATCCTATTTTTCATAAGTTGATTAGGAACCTATTGACATCTGTCAATAACTTAATCCGAATATAGTTTTTATGGGTTCACTACAAACCTAATGTGCCCTGCCAATAACTCAATCTAATCATAGTTTTCATGGGTTTACTATGAACCTATTGGCCCCTGCCAATAACTTCTTCTATACATAGTTTTCATGGGTTTATGATGAACCTATCTTCCTGACAACTTCTTTAATCAACATTATAGCATCCTATATTTTGATCTATTTAACCTCTTGGATGCAATTCTACTCATTCAGGAGTTAACTTAGTTTATATTCACTATTGGGTCAACCTAGCTGGTTATTCTGCCCTTCCCCAAAATATAGTTATGGGTCCATTACAATGTATGTATATATATATATATATGAAGAAGCAAACATAATAACGTAATAATACAAACACCTGTGGGTTTAACATCCTTGAAATCATTTTCACATAAAACATGGTTAATCCCTTTAACCTATTACTTTATCAAGGAAAAGCTTCTTCAAGACTTTATACTTAAAACCATTTCAAAAACTCCTTTATCATAGCTATGGGTTTTCCTTTAAAATGAGATTGGGTTATTTGTTTTGAAAACTAAGGCTTTCAAAACCTTAAAACATTACTTTCGAAACCCCTAGGTAACCTCTTTCGAAAGCATAGGAAACCCCTTTTCAAAACACCAGATATATATACCTTTCAAAGCTCTTTAAACTATCTCTTTCAAAACCCAAATGTACCTTTTAAAGGTACTAAAACCTTACTAAATAATCTTTAGAAACAAAGCTTCGAAACTAACTTTTCAAAATCATTGGGTTTTACTTTAAAAACATCCTTTGGGTCAAAGTGAATAAGTATGAAAGTATCTCTTTTGAAACCTTTTACCTTTGTAGAAAATTATTTAGGGAAAATTTGATGGCTTAAGAACCATCCATTCGAAAGCTCAAAGCCTTTAAGTAAAACTTTGAAGGATAGCATCGAAACCCCCTTTCGAAGCCATTGCCTTTGAAACCCTTGAACCCTTTCGAAAGCATTTAGGAAGTGACTTAGTATAAGTTTAAAACAAAGGCTACCCTTTGAAAGCATCGATGACTTCAATACACTCGAAAGGCAAAAGAACAACAACATGGCTTTGATTAGGTTGGAACCACTACTTTCGAAAGCATTATTTTATAAATAAAGGAACCAATTAGAAAGCTTATACTTTAAAACATAAAATGGCAACCCTCTTCGAAAGCTGTTTAGAATACCCCTTCGAAAGCATATGTTTCGACTCCTTCGAAAGCTTTTATGAAAATAAGGCAGGCGCTTATCATTTGAAGATAAAACAATGGTTTCGACCCCATTGGAAGCTAAGGTTTTGACATTATGCCTTCCGCCTTCCTCCAATCCACTACGTACAATCTAAGTGATACCTTGTGTATTGGTTTTGACTAGGTGGGTTTCAGCATGGTAGGTTACGACTGAGTCGAAGCGAGGGCATAAGGTTGAAAGGCTTCTAAAAGAGGCGGAACCCACTTTTTCTAATTCAAGTCTGATTTAATACCATTTAAAGCAATTTCTTGATAACTAACCTACCTATTTGTAAACATCTAATTGGTTGCCTTAAAATTTTCAAATCCTTTACTAGTATAACTTCCGCATATTTACAGATCCAAATCAAGGATAATTTAACAATTAAGCCCTTCCATTAAGTAAAACCAAATATGCAATTAAATCCTTCTTCTTAAATAATTTAATTTCCCTAGTATATCTCTTACGAAAATCCCCAAAAATTACAGAAATTCACTTTCAATATGTCATCTAACATACTAAAATTTCAGACCCAATTTCTTCCTGAAATCACCGAAATAAAATTGCAAACCCAATTATACATATTTTCCTTTGAAAATTCATATTAAATTTTCCATAGCTTGGAAAATTACAAAAAATTGAAACCCATCTCCAAAATCATATTTTACATAACATATAATTTTTCCATGGCATTTGAAATCAATTACAATCGATTTTACCCTAAAAACCGAATAAATCCATATTTAAACAAATTGATTTAAATTAAACATGTTCTAAATCCAAACATATCATCATCCAGAGCATCATAAAATGGATTTAGTCTTAAATCCGAAAACATATGATAAAAAACAAAATAGAGATGGTATAAATTATTTTTCTTCTTGAATATGATATGGACTTTGAGATTTGTTGTGGATTAATTTCCCCTGGCTTTAATTCTTAGCTTTAGATTGAATTTATGCCCTATTCTTCTTTTGTAGTGGCCGGCTATATATATTTTTTAGGTTTTACATTTGATTTTGTGGAATGAAAGTAAACGTAAAAATGAATGGATATGTGGATATATGGTGCGACTATTTTCCTAATAAGTCCTTGTGTAATTTAATTAATTTACAAACCATTCTTAATAGCATGACCTTCTTATCATTTATTCAAATCTCAGTCTACTTATCATTTCTAATTCTTACATTATTTCATTTAATTCGTCTAATTAAATCTTCTGAATAATGTTATCAAAAATTAGGTGTGTTACACCAGGCCGCCACCTAATCCTATCCATAGGTTTAGACTCAGTATTCATTCTTCCTATTTTAAATACGAAGAGTTAGTTCAGTGATATTGTCAACATCAAATCTTAGTGTGATTTTTTCAATGGTCGATGCCAGATGTTTGTTGTTGATGGCATAACGTCGATCGTCAGATGCCGCATACAGTGATAGTTCACCAAAAAAAAGTTTGCTAGTGCAATAATACAAGTTGTTTCAACAACAATGGAAAATCAATCCCAAAAAGGCAAGACAATAGCATGGAAATGGGGGAAAAGCAACAACGAAACTAACAAAGAACATTTTGAAAGCAAAAAAGACAAATCCTACTTAAAAATTAGCAAGAAGAACGTAATTAATTGAAGTTAATATCACTCACTGATGATAATTCGAGCTCGAAATAGGAAAATATATTGATGATAAGGAATGAAAGCTTAAGTTTTTTAATGGCAAAAGGCTTCAAAGGTTCAGTAAAAGAGTATAAGAAGAAGGTCATTATAGGCGGAGGGAAGTGGTGTGAGCCGTTAGCTCTGCCATGTAAGAAGTGATCTGAACCATCCAGGTAACATCAATGCATTAATCAATTCACCATGTCAAAAACCATTTTATCTCTGTGGTGCCTGGGCAAACATACCGTCTCTACTAATGATTCGACGACATGTGTGGGAGCATTTAATGCAACATTGAATGCATGAATGACAAGCCCACATCCGTGCATGGGCCCGGACTTAAGAGACAAAATGTTGCTCAATTTTCTCGTAAGTATATAGTGGATCGAATCACGTCGTTTAAATAGCCTATGCGACTATAGTGGAACGCACCAAGGCTCGTTCTACAACTCGCGTATTCCCATGACCCTGCACCATGTTCAACCTCGGCTTAGGCAGCAATGGTGTACCCATGCACTACAAGCGCTCAATACCCGACTCGCCCATTTATCCTTGTCCCTGACAGCAAAAGTAAACAAGGTCCTTAAGAAGCATCCTGTCACCAATGCAAGCATCAGACAAATGTCTCCCTTGTAGGTACAAGCGGGTGATGGTGGTGCAAAAATGGATTGCCTTTAAAGTGTCCCACTATAGTTGACTGAACTGTCCACTCAATCAATCGTCGAACATGTCCCTCGTCTGTCTCCAACCCCATCCAACCTACGTGCACCGACTCATTTGGCAACCTTTAGTCATGGCTACAAGCACCAGGCCTCCACTGCTTAAAGAAGCTTCAGATGTACCATTCCTCTAAAATGACTAGCATAAACAACATTATTCATTTGACAAAAGCGTCAGTGAGTATAACCACTTTATGTTATTTGATGCTATCAAAGCACCTCTACTAAACTACTCCCTGATCCTATGCTACCTGCTTCTACTCTAAGTATGCTCATTGTATGGCATGCCAACTGTCATCATCCGCACAATACCGGCTATCTGGCACCTTAGCTGCATGTGCATTAACCATATACATCTATCAACAGCTTAGAGCGATTTCTGGTCTTTATCGACACAATCTTAGCCACCCAAGCATATATCCCAACAACTATAAATAAACTAAGGCATACATTCTTATAAGGGTCGAACAACACAAGCTTTCAAACGTTTACTTTTTGTTATTATCTCTTGTAGTCTAAGCTATTCTAGGAGAAACAAAGTAATAAAAAATCAACATAGTGGATGTGGATCACCTAAGATCGAACCACTCTAAATCTTGTTACGTTATTTTTTTTACGCATTTTATCTTTTTATTTAACATTACAAACCAAGATATTATTAAGTAACCTTCGCTAATATCACCTCTTAACTATACTTTCGTGGTTGGCTAAATTTTTTGTCAACAGAAAGCATATAAAAATTTAGTTAATAAATAAAACTTACTTGCAAGATTTTTAAATGTCTAAACATCTTCTTCATCTGCACCAAATTATTAATCATCATTCTTAGGATGACTCAATTTTTTCATTGCATTTAAAAAGGTCTAGTTTGACTTTTTGCTCTTTGCAATTGGAGTCATTCTCATGCATGGTTTTATTTTGAATACTTTAAAGCCATTTTGTAAAAAATAAATCCAATTTTTTTGTGGGTTTCATTTCCGTACATGGTAAAAATATATTAGAGTATAATATTCTCAATTAGCTGACATGATTACCATGTATAGTTATATGAATATGACATTACCAAACAGTTTGAATATTTTTAAAGGAAAATACAGGAGCGTGATGGTTTTATAGCGTAATAATGCAAAATAGGACAAAAATTTAAGAAATATGGACATAAAATGATTTGTAGCACAAAAACCTTAAAAAGGTCTTAAAATGAAAAAGGAGTGGAGCAAATATGTTGGTTATATTAAATAACTTGTAAAAGTGAAGTAAAAAAGAAAATTAGTATGAATTAGCTCTAAAAAATTGTGGATTGAAGCAAAAATTCCTAGTAAGTAAATAGATTATGCAATTTGAACAAGTAATTTGGATTGGTTGGAAATTAATACAATTCCTAGTATGTTTATAAAAATTGGAGATATAACTGTTCACTTATCATTTATTTATTTATATTTATTTATAATATAATGGAAATAGAAGAATAAACTAATATGATGTAAGCCACTATTTTTACATCTTCAAACAAAATTGGAAACACTAAATTAAGAATCATATGTGAGAAAATTGAATTAGGCAGCAAGCAAAGTTTTAATGGAAATAATAGATAAAAATAATAAATTCATCAAACATATATTCATACTAGATACCATTTATGCTATTTGGACAACTGCCACAGCTGAATTTGCTATCACTTTGCATAAAATTAAGGGAAATTTTGGCATATATCATTAAAATTATAAAAAAATTAACCTTAAGACCCTCTTATTTTTTTTTACAAATTGCATCTCTATTTTAAAAATAAAGTTGAAATTCATGAGGATATTTGGGTAATTTTACTAATCTTAACATGTACTTTTTGGGTTTACATGCATCACTCATAACTTCTGCAATTCATGTAGCGACCACTTTTAAATTTGGAAATGAGAAAAGTAAAAAAGAAGAAATTCAAGAAAGAAGGATGTAGAAAACAGTAGGGGTAAGCAGTATTCAGCTAGAACCGAATTAGCCAACCGAATCGGTTCATTTCGATCAGTTCGGTTCGGTTATGAAACTAAATCGATTTGAATTCGATTTAAAAAATAAAAAAGTTTGGTTATCGATTTAACCGAATTAGCCGGACTTTCATTATATTATCCAAATTTATGGTATTGTACCACTTTAATAATTTGTTTAGTGAAAAAATACAAAGTATATAGCTTGAAAATAGGTAAAGATTTATTATTAATATAAAAATACTCGATAAAATCTATCCAAACATAAATTTATAATTTACTTTAAGTAAATCAATTATTTGAATAATAACATACGTTTCTAGTTCGGTTAAATCGGCTGCTGACCGAATTAATCAAAATTAATCCGGTTTGGTTTTGAATTTTTTCGATTTTGGTTCAATTTGAAATTTTTTACCTAATCGATTGAACCGACCGAACGCTCATCCGTAGAAAACAATTTCTAAAAGGAGGAATGTAAAATAAATAAGTTTAGAAAAGAGGCCATGTCTTTAATCTGTAGAACATAGAACAAACATTTATCTTTTCTCTTACCGAGTTTCAACCAAAACACTCATTTCTAGCCATTCTCCTTGAATTTTTACAGCCAAGCCACCCAATTTACTAAAATTTTGAGGTTTCTATCTTACATTATTTTACTTTCACTACTCTCTCTTTGTATATGACTAGTGTGTAACTCGTGCGTTGCACACGGTATGCTTTATTAAAATAGTTTTGGAGATCACATTTAAAAAAATTGAATTTATTATGCGATATATGGTGAATTTGTTAAAATAATTGAGTTTTCTACTAAAGTTATTATTTTTAAATATGTAATTTTTTTAATGATTTATGTTTTTTCATATTTGTATAAAAAAATAAATTGTCAATTTTATATATTATAATATAATGTGTTAAATACAGATTTGTTATTTTTTAGCATTAATATTCATCAAGAAAATAAATGAAAATTAGTATTCTTTATTAATTTTAAAATTAATATTTTTACAAGTTTCAACAGATAAATATTTATATGCATAGATTTTGAATTTTAACATTTAGTTTCTAGTACATTTTTCTAAAATATAAAAGATATATAAATTGAATTTTAAATATTGCTTGAAATAATGAAAGAATGCCTACAATACTAATGAATTGGTATATTTTATGATTTAAATTTTTTGCAGTAATATTAACATCAGAAATAACTATATTACATTATCAATGAGATAAATAAAACATTTATTTAATGACTAAAATGAATGTCAATTAAAAGAAACGTTACAAATCATGTTCTTATTTCAATTACGTAAAAATTGATAATTTGATTTTTAAAACATTATTTCGTACCTTGATTATTTTAACTTATAACAAAAAATTTCTAAAAACAATTAACATCTGCCTCAGAAAGGCAATAAAATAAAAAGAAAAATATTTCTAATCAAAATATTGTATGAGTTTATTCATTTTAACGTAAGTTGTGAACATAAAATTTAACATTTTCACGAAGCATATTAAATGAAATTATTATTATTCTTCATTATAGTATTTATCACTTATCATTAATTTAGGACCATTCTTAATAGTTCTTCTATTAATGATAAAGAATTCACTTATTGTATCCAATTTAGAATGAAAAAAAGGTGTATATGTATAATAAAATATCTATATTAAAAAGAAAAAATTGTGTATATGTTCGTTTATAATGAAACACCAAATTTAGAAAGAAAATTTATGTATATTTTCCATTATAATACAGTAATAATTTTAAAAAGGTAGAGTTGAATGTAGAATAATGTAAGAGAACACGGGATAATTTTGTATATAACCGTGGAACTTTATGTTATATGGACATGAATGGGATATTAGTTTTACAATTTTTATCACTATAAGCATCGTATACAATTCCTTGAATTGTTTTTTTAATGGCTTATTAGACTAAATAATAAATGTTAGTTAATTGTATTTATTTTAAATGTTCAGTTTTTAGATCACTTAATTAATTAAATACATGGACTTGATTGTAAAATAATATGATAATACTAGGGGGATTTTTTCAAATAATTATAAAAATTATACATATAAATGTAAAATGTTAATGGAGAGAGTTAATAGAATTTTATAAAAAATTATAATTATAAAAAGTTATTGAGATTTGAAAATAAAATATCTTAAGAGAATTAAGGACAAAGCAGGAAATTCGTACATTAACTTTTGGTTTAGTGTTATTTAATAGACAAGAAACCTTTATTAATTTAGGTTATTTTATTTCCAATGTTCACTTCTTTCTGCTCATTGCCTCCCACTTCCTATATTTATGATAAAAACCCTAGATCAAGTGGCAGTCACTAATTCTAACATGGACAAATTTTCGAAGTAGGCTAATTTTCGAAACTATTTCGCGATTATTACTGGTTTTGAAACTTATTACTAAACAATGCTAGTTTTTTCCCAATCAGCATCCAACTCAGCATTTTGTAACTGCCTCGCCTGTGCACAACAGTGAGTTGCGCCTGATTTTTTTAACTTTTTTTATGGATGCAACTTTGCGCCTCTTCAAAAATATTTGATTTAACATAGGTGCAACTCATAGTTGTGCCTATGCTATAACATAGGGGCGTAACTCATAGTTGCGTCCATACGTATGATGTTATAAAAATAGCAGCAGCCTCATCTCTCACCACACACCTAAGCCAAATTGAAACGACCCAACTTTCAACTACCAGAAAGTTGCAACATCTTTAAGAAAGAAAGGGGTGAGAAATAGAAAAGATAGAGAAGAAAGAAGAAACAACATCAGAATCTTAACAGCGGAACGAATGAAATATAATATATCACATAAATATTACATAATATACAACATCAATCAGAGTTACACAGATTATACATCACATACTAGACAGTTATAAACACCTGTCTAGTTAATACAACTCGATACAACTCAAATACAACACAGAGATACCAACACAGCGGAACACTATATATATCTACAACGCCGAAGCCTCCTACTCCATTGCTCCTCAATAATTCGTCAAAGCTAACATGAATCTCTTGGCTACTCGTAAAAATTTGAGTACCCGAGAGTTTAAGAAAAACAGAAATAAACTCCAGGTCAGACATGGGTCTGGTATGAGTAACAGGTTAAAGTTGCTTAACTTTGAAAATCCTTTGAAAACAAAAGGTATCACGTAAGACTTCCCACACATAAACATGGAAAAGTTTTTACCTTACGCTAACCAAACATTTGATAGGAAATCCAGTGATATTATAATAGTGTCTAGGGTTTTCAAGTAAAATACAGAAATAGCTGGAATGCTTACATCTCACGTTCCAACGTATGTTGGGCACAACTAATACGTACGGCACTTATTGGAGATTGGATTCCATACAATGGCAGGGCTACTGGGGTACCGCCCGTCACAGTACCTGGCCTAGATCAACGTACCGAGGAGTACGCTCGCTCCCCTGCAACACAAGGTCGGAACCATCCCTTACTGGATAATTCCCGCACAAGACACCCCGCAGATGGTCGTCGCCATTGCCCACTAAGCCGAATAAAAAGGGACATCTAGACAGAGGTAATCTTGTCCTACTTGGGTGCTACCCACTAACCTTGCTGCACCTCCCCTGTTTTAGCCATTCCCGGTTGATGAGGCTTGAGGCTACGATTACCTTTAGAGAACACATCTCTTAGAATGCTCATCGTCCACCTGACGATGTTCTGAAAGCATTCAATCTATACAAGTTCGTTCTGGGTTCGAACGAAACCGAAGGCATTATCTCGTTACACTCATTTTGGAATCATCCTCAGAGTTAACGACAATAACCCTTGCATTCTGAATCTTCATCTTCACTTGAGATTCATGACCTATCGTTAATTTGGATCGATGTGGTTTTCGGATATCCAAATCTGGAAACCCGATCCCGGTCTCATCGAAATCCAAATCGCCATCTTTTAGGTCCAAGTTGTTTTAAAGTTAAAACAATTCAATTCTATTATCTATATACACACAGATATATAAATCACAATATAACAATGGATAATCACATCATCATCATAAGCAAATAATCAATATTATCAACTCAAACAATAAATCAATATTATCATACTTAAACCAAACATCCATATCAAAATAGATATTATTCATCTCATATCTGAGATCACAATCAATCAATGGGATATCAATATCGTTCATCCATAAGCAATGATTTATTAACCACAATTTATAATCAATTTAAAATGAATTAAATTAATTACTTCTATCTCTAATTAATTTAAAGTAAATTTAATTAATTACTTCATCATTATAAATCTTGCTTACATAACCATTAATTAATTACAAATCAATTAATTAATTATTCTTTAATTTCCATCTTAATTAATCATCATTGATTAATTAACTTTTAATTACGTTCAAGTAATTAGCTTTTAATTAATTTCACAAATTAATTATACTTAACCAAATATAGTAATTAATCTTTAATTACTTCATTTATTAATTAACTATAATTAATTACATTAACCCTTAATTAATTAAATTAATTGATTACTCAAAATTACTTATTATTGATTAATTAATCTAAATGAATCAATCCTTAATTACATCATTAATTATATAATTTAATGATCCCTAATTACATTTTAATTAATTATTCTACTTAAAATTAATTTCATTAAGAAATTAATCTTTACATAAACCACATTTATTAATCACTCTTGATTAATCCCATTCAGTAATTAACTACCCTTAATTACTTCATCAAATAAATTAATTACTCCTTAATTAATTATCTCAATTAATCCCTTGATTAATTATACAAAGTAATTTAATCCAAATTACTTCCATTATTAAATCCTCTTCAATTAATTACATATAGTAATTATCATTAATTACTTTATTAAGTAATTACACTTCATTAATTACATTTAAATAATTATACTTATAAAATTATCTAATGATTAATTTAAATTAATTAAACTTAATTAATTAACTTAAATAAATCAAATCTACTTAATTTATTACCTTGAGTAATTAATTCCTTTAGTTACACTTAAACAATTTCACAATTTATTATCTTTAAATTAATTAATCTAATTAATTATTAAAATTATCACATTGATTAATTATTAAACAAATCTTAAGTTAATGACCTTCATTAACTATTTACAATTCTTAATTTCTTTTCTTAAGAAATTTAACTTAGATAAATTAATATTAATTATCAGTTAATTTATCCTTAATAACCAATTAATCAACCTCTAATTATTTAATTAATTTAAGTTTTAACTGTAACTTAATTAATCTTAAATTACATGATAAATTAATCTTTAATCATTAAATAAAAATCTAATCTTATCTAATTAATGATACTTAATTACAAATTAGTTACTCCTAATTGATTAGTCTTACTTTAATTAATAATTTAGAACTCTTAATTTCTTAATTAATCATCCATATCTTTAATTAATTAAATTAATTAATTATCCATTTAATTACCTTAATAATTTAATTACTCTAAATTATTAAATCTTAATTTACCTTAAGATAAAACAATTATTCTTACTAATGATCAAATTATCATTATCAAAGCATTTAAAAACAATTTACTTTCAATTTATTTCAAATTCCAAATCCATTTAAATTCAAACCCTATTTAGTTATTAGGCAAATTTGAAATTTTAAAAACTTTGTTACCAACTAAGTGTCAAACTGAACTTAAATGCGTATTTAAACTTTAATACATAAACTCAGTTTTAAACTTGCTTCAAAGTTTAAATTAAACTTTAAAATTTCATAACAGAACAGGTTCTGTTTTCAAAAAAACTGGGCAAACAATACCCGATCCCATCTCTAAAAACCCCGAGACAATCTTCCCTCTGCTTCGAGTAAATACTCGAGCAACTCGAGTAAACTCGAGTTCACCACCCTCTGTTCAAAATCCAGATGTACACCAGAAAATAAAAGCACCGTGCACGTGCACAACTCCGATGAACGTCTCCAGTCGACGTCACCTCGTCGAGCAAGTCGACCAACGTCTACAACCCAATTTCCGACCACCTGAATCCCCATCCTCCTCTCGAAGACGAATTCGAGAACGAACTCGAAACCTGGAGCACGAACAGGAACGCCATCTAGACCTGGGAACGCCGCCGTTCTCGAAATCTAGACCATCGAAAAACCCCAAACTCCGGCTGTGAACTCGTCCACTACCAAGCTACCACCTTCTGAAGCCTTACATCACTCGATCGACTGGCATTGGAGAATGAATCAAAATGTTAGCTTCAACCAAATTTAGGTTTCCAGCATTCAAATCACAATTTCCACCTCCACACTGATATTCACTGCCACCAGAAAATTTTCCCATCGACACCGGTCACTCCACCACCTCCAAGAGGAAGCTCGATCCCTCCGACCCTTTAGATCGACCAAAACAACTCGAAATGCTCAAATCAAACAAACCCCAACTGCTCTCTGATTTTAATTCTAAATTTTATGATTTTTACCTTAAAAATCATGTTAAAGTATAAAAGTTTCATTTACATATTTGAATTTGTGAATTGTAAAGTTCGAATTTTTAACATATGGAAGATATGACAGTTTTCTTGATTTCCTGAGCTATTAACAAATTTGTTTTGACTCGAATAAATTTTAATCCTTAATATAGGCTATAACAAACAGTTTTTGTTTTAACACAAAGTTCAAATATCAAGCAGATCAAGGGAATTTGATTTTTGACTAAAATCTTGTATTTATAGTTTTAAACAGAGGACATATATAACAATAGCATGCAACCATACATCCATCTTTATATATATTCAGAGAAGTCATATACATGCTTGCTCACAGATAAGTATCCAACAGATTTATACTTTTATGTTTAAAACAAAGGTTACTCACTAGATAAATAACAGAGAACAGAGGAAATGTATATGTACATATATATCCAGCCATTTCACAGATATCAACATCTATTCTTATATGCAAACATCATTTACTTCAAACATTCATCACATGCAGTAAAACTTATAACCATATTTAAGTTTTTAAAAAGTGTTACTCACCTGAAACAATTTAGAACAGTGCCCTTTTTGTTTTGAGAAATTTGAAAACTTTTAAAACTGGCATTGCATTAGCTTTTTAAAACTTGAGTTGCCTCTTTGAAATGCTGAAGAAATTGCTGAGATAATTTGAAGACTTTGAATGCATGCAGATGAATTTGAGTTTGGAGAAGAATACATATGCTACTTTTCTCTGGTTTGCTTATTTGTGATGAACGAATGAAGTCAGAATATATAAATATAGAGAAGAGTGTTTGCTGGAGATAAGTATTAGCTGGTACAACATATATTTGTTCAGAGATCTTTTCTTTTTTTTTCTTTTTTTTATCAGACCAGGCTATACTTTAGAAACTGAAATGATGCTCTACATTTCGAATTGACTTGGTTATGTGCTAGAGTTTGAAAGCATTAAATGCAATGGTACCTTATGTCTACAACCTTACCTTATATATCTAGCATGTACATAGATATTTTATTTACTTTGATCTTGCCTTCATTTCTAAGCTTTACAGTCAACATACAAATATACAAAGCCTGGTTTGCTTTTACTTTATGTTTTCATACTTGTCTTCTTTTCTATTCTTGCCTGCATAACATTTCTTTACTTTGTTTGCCTGGTTATGCACTACTCTATTACCCTATGTACAAATATATTTTTGTTTTGTTTTAGTTATTGGTTATAAATTTTAACTTATGTTAATATCATAGTTCTTATGTTTATGTATTTATACTTATGTTTATAACCATATATTTGATTTATACTTATGTTTGCATTGATAATATTGATTTTATTTTAAATATTTTATAAAAGAAATTACCCCTATATTAATAAACTACTTATTTTATCAAGCTAAATTTAAAAAGAAAATAAAACAAACCTATTTGTTAATCTAATTCAAATTCAACTTAAGCTAAAATAAAATTTAAAACAATTAACATTTATCTTAAGTATTTTAAACCATATAGTTATTTATTACATAGCTTTTTAAAAAGATATATATTAAATCAAATTATAATTACCAAAAATATTAGAATTTGATAACAAGGTTTATTTATTTATTAATTCAAACCAAGATCTCTATTTACAATATATATACAAATATATTCACATTATAAATAGAAGCAATTTATTAGCTTTTAAAAGATAAATTACGAGTTAAATATTTATTAAAAGAAGATTATTAAATCAATTCAAATCTTATTATCAAATTTTATCAAATCAATTTAATTTTTAAATGTAGATTATTAAATTGATATTGTCAAAAATTCCGGGATATCACACAAATGGTCAAATAATTCTTGCGCAACTTATAGTTGCACAAATGGGATATATTAGCCAAATGGAAAAGCACAAATAAGAGATGTGCTTTTCCATTATCTCATCAAACCAACATGGTGCAACTATGAGTGCGCATACGTAATAATTTGTTTAGCACAACTCAAAGTTGGACTCATATATTCTGTTGTATATAAAAACAGCAGTACTCACACTTTTTACACCACACACTCAAATTACCATTCAGTCATCCTTCCAAATTTCCCAATTTCGAACATAAAACCCCTCAATCACCAAATTATAATTTATTCAAAAATATTCTCAAAATCGTCATATTTATGCATCATTAATCGATTAGAACAATGCTATAACAATCTTTGCGAGGTAATTGAGTAAACCCTATTTTCGAATCTATTGTCATTTTGAAATGTTTTATGTTTTTGTGTTGATTTATAGCTCCATACCTTTCATATTAAGCTAACCGAACCGATATGGATAATTAGGAGATCTCAGATGAAGTATTGATGAAATATTGTGAACAGTTGGAAGTTGAATCCGAATTTGTTCCTGAAACTCAGTTTGAAACGGTTCTTGAAACTCAATTTAAGATAGTTCCTCGAATATTGGTGCTATTTTTGAATCTGGTTTGGAGAATCAAGTTTGCTTAGGTGAATCGAATCAAAGACCAGGGAAAAAAATTAACCGTGAAGGTCGAGTGAACAACCAGCACATCCAATTTGTCACTGTGGAGATAATTGTGAGGCGGTTATATGTAAGACTAAAACAAATGTCGGATATCGGTTTTACAGATGTGCTGGTTACCTAGATCATATAACTAACTCGAATGGTGTTCAGTGCTGTAAATTCTTTAAATGGTTAGACCGTCCATTGACCCATAGGGGAGTTGAATATGCACTAGAGATGCAAGCCGAAGTGAGACGATTGGATAAAGAAAATAATATGCTACGACATCAGGTAAACTATTTGCAGTCCTTAAATCCAATTTGGAAAAGGGTCTAGTAAACTGGTTAGTGCAATTGTTATGTAATGGTTATGTATCAGACTTGTTTAGTAGAGTTATGTATGCATTAGTTTTAATGGTTGTTGTATTACTAGGTTGTTTTATTACTTAGTTGTTGTAATGGTTATGCAATATTTGATGTACAACTTTTTGGTTGTAATGTTTATTTAATGTTTGATGTATTACTTTGTTGTTGTTCCACATTGCGTACTGTGTACGTACGAAAGCTGCGTACAAAATAAATCAAAGTTTCAGAACATAGCAACTAACATAAATGTTTGACAAAATATAACTCTTAATATAAAGGTTGCATACAGAATAAAAATAGAAGGTATACAGTAAATGAATGACATAAGTAGTAAAAGCAATCAAATTAGTTATTGCTTTCCGAACGTTCTTCTCTTATGACCCAAGTTACCGCATTGTCCACATCTGTCCTGTCTTATGTCCCCCATTTCGTCCATGACCCCCCTAATTCTTATGGACCTTCACTACAACAAAAATACTCTATTACAACGCCCTTTTTACAACGGGCATTGGTTGCCCGTTGTAATAGTAGGCTATTACAACGGTCCATTCAGGCCCGTTGTAATAGATGCCCTATATAATGCCCTTTTTACAACGGGCAATGACTACCCGTTGTAATAGAATGTTATCACAACGGTCCTTTCATGCCAGTTGTAATAGATGCCAATCTTACAACGTTCATAAGCCCGTTGTAATAATTAATATTAAAACTAGTGAATTCCTTATTTTGCCACCCCTACTTCTGTTAATTTTCATTTGCCCGTTTATCCCATTTTCACTTAACCTAAATTCCCACCCTACTTCTGTTAATCATTCTTTGTCTCCTCCAAAATCCTATCCGCAACATTATCCCCAAACAACCTTGGTAAATTAGCAACGAGATCGATCTCAATCTACTCTAAATCCCCTTCCGATTCACAATCAACCCTAACCGCAACAGCAGTAGGCGATAACGCGCCTCGTATGAAAAGAGATGGAGATCTGTACAGCGAGATCTGAGGTAGTTCTTCAAGATCCCACCTTACCTTATCGAGGACAGTGTTGCTGTAGTATTCATCCAGGTATTCAGGGTGAAGCACTGAGTCTTTTCGAGGTATTAGATCGAGTAAGAGGATGAGGGAAGTTGGGGTTCCTTGTATGAATTCGATGAGCAGGTGAGGCGCGTCTGTTGCACTGTTTAGAAACGCCAAGATTGTGGCTATGTTAACGATGTAAGGGATAATTCCCATGTTGAAGGTTCTGGCATAGCCTTGAATTCAATGAATGGCAATAATAAGGAGTGCACAGCAGGTGTTTGTTATTATGCATCAATCGGACCTGCTACAAATCAGTTCTCGAATGCTCAGCACATCATGAAGAAGCTGGATCCAAGCGTGTAAAAGGCACCGGTATTGAATTCTTTTATTCTCTGAATTTTTGTTTTGTTTCTTCATTTTAGGTTGTCTTTAACTTTTGCATTTTCTATTGTAGATCTATGTTGTAGATCTGAATTGAATTTAAGTTTTTTAGATAAAATTTTGGATTTAGTCTTATTTATTGATGTTGAAATTTTTTAACAGAAACAATGAATCTACATACTTTTGAAACCATAATTAATTGGATGATTTTAAACAGAATTTACTAAACCAGAAATCACAAATCAAAGGTAGTTTGATGTTGATCTGAAATTTAATATTTACCGATGCTTAAGTAATGCCTTTTTGTTTAGAAATTTTGTACAGACAGAGCTATATAAGTGAATGTCAAACCTTAACTCTTCATGGGTATGGTATTGTTTGCTTTTAATGACACTACACTTTCGAGTAGCAGAACATGTATGTTGAGACTTCACACTTATATCGATCTTGACTACGGGAGTGTTCATTTTCTATCAGATACAACAATAGTTTCATACACTTATACATTTTTTGCATATATTAATAAATACAGTGCATGATAGTTCATACAAATGGGAACTTCTTTCTCTCCTTGATATGCACTATTCTTTTGTTAGTTGTTGAATAACTTGATTGGTGATATTTGTGTGTAGTTCTTCATTGACTGAACTAGCATTAATTTTCAAAAATAATTAAATGGCATAACTAACTCAAAAGTTGGTTGTTACATTTGACTATGCAGCTCATGTATCTAAAAAGCATCATCCAGGAGTACAATTTGAGTGTTGACCGACAGCTCTGAACGGTGTGTTACAAGATGGCAATGACGTTGAAATAGTAAAGATCGATCTATTTGATAAATAGTATTTTTTTTTATAAATTTGAACAAAATAGCGTGAACTACATCGCATGCTTTGTGCTCTTTTATGCTATTTCCGTTCGACTACTTTGATTTTAAATACGTATGTGTTTTCTTTACTAAAATTATGTTATTTTGAATCCTAATTAAGTTTCATGTGGACTTCAGTTGGCTGGAGTAGTTGCTGTTAAGGTAACTGGAGGACCTGAGGTGTCTTTTCATCCAGGCAGGGAGGTAATGAAGCTTTATATTTTGTAAACATTATTAAGTTCTTATGCTTGTGCCTTAGTATGTAAAGCTAAAGCTCATTTTGTTCAAAATTTGACGCTAACTGTATATTTTTAACTGTAATAAGGTATTGGCATAAGAACTTGCGAGAGCTTGTTTGGGAACATCATATCTGAAAGTATAGTAATTTTGAAGCAGCTTCAAGTAAAAAAGTAAAACATAAAAGTTGAAGCTTGGACATAACGCAAATTCCAACTGGACAAAAAAAGATTGCGAACGGATCCTAGGTTGATTGTTATGGTACACTAGTAGTTGTTACCTAATTCAGGGAATTTTGGATCTAACGGTGCGTATGGATGTTGTATATTGGAGGCTGACCGTCATTGTTTACCTCAGTGATTATGTCGTAATTTGTAGGTCTAAACTGTAGTTAAGCTTCCGCACCCATTAGTTAATTAAAAGGTCTGTCACTATGTCATGTCCATTGTCCGGTTACAGTTAAATATTGGTAGTTATCAAGTTGAAAAGTAGTACAGCAGTAAAGTGCACTACTTTCAAATTTAAGACAGTGGTTTTAAAATGTGAACTATGCTAAATAAAGTTGTGAAATATAATGTAAACCTGCTGTACAATTATTAACCTTCCCATTAATCTATTATAGAAAATAATTTTTTTGCTTTTGATATAAGCCTGTTATTGTATTTGCATGAAAATATTTCTTTTTCGTGCCTGCTGCCTTGTTTGCATATTTGCATGCATACTTCAAATGCCTTTAATTGCTTAATCAACTTTTCACAAAGGCTATTGATATAAACATAGGTAAAATTTCCACTTCAATTGCATAAACGTTAACTTGTCAGCTATTGTTACCTTGGTTCCTCTTCTTAGGTAGAATTGGTTACATTTTTATTAAATATTTTGATTTCTTCTTCTACTTATATTTTGTTTAATCTAGTTAAAGTAAGGATTTATTATTAAATTTTTTTAGGTGAAAATGATGGTTGTGCTTGGCGAGCTTGGTGAGATGGAATCTGCACAAGCAAAAATAATGCTCTTAAAGAAGTAGGAGCAGTTGTTACAACTTCATTTGAGGAACTAGAAAGTGCAATTAAAGAGACATTCGATAAACTAGTATGTTTATATCTGATTTGAGGATAATTTGTCAAGTTTTTCCTGGGATGTTTTTTCTACATAAATAGACTTGTATGATAATGTCACTATTGAAATGTATGAGAAAAGTGAAAAATAAAGAAAATTGTAAACAAAGAGTAGTGAAGTGAATAATATTTGTTTTGAAGGAAAATGTGTTGTTTTATGATAATATTTATTACTCGTTAAATTATTCATTATTGGTATGGATATACTGCATGGATGCTACTGTTGTTTTTTTAATTTGCATTTATTTTGCAACGGTCAGAGCATGTTGTTATACAACCTTTTTACAACGGTCAAAGCATGTTGTTATAAGAGATTTTTACAACGTTTATTACCCGTTGTAAAATACACTGGACCTATTACAACGAGGCCTAATACAACGGGCGCATGCCCGTTGCGAAATCCATATTACAACGGGCATTGTCCGTTGTAAAATGGCTGTTTTGTTGTAGTGCTTGGTCTTCCTGTATTCCTATGTGTTGGCGGTGGGTGTATAGTTGGGCCTTCATGTACATCCCAATATCTACTGTCGGGCACAAAATGAAAAACGGAGAATAACTATATCTATAGCCATCTGCTGTAAACCAGGACGAAATAAGATCATGGTAAGCTTTGTTCACTCCTCCTCTACATTGTGCATATGCAGCCAAAACATGAGAACATGGAAAATGGGCAAGAATATGAATATTGCATGAACAACTACGGTTGTCATTGGCAATATTTACTGTGTAGTTACATGCGTTAATGTCTGTTACTTGCCACTCCGTCAAGCTGAACCGTTAATGCTCATATTTCGTGCTTCTGCTGCATATTTTTCCATTATTTTTTCATACGTTGGCGTGAGCGCAGCTGTGTACTCCAGTCCATCATTACATCTTCTGTAGAAGTAGCTATTAAGACGATGAAAGGTATGTGGTACTAACGCCTTTACAGGTAATGATCTTGCACCTTTTAGAACTCCATTGAAACTCTCTGAAGCATTGGTAGTCATTATACAAAAACATTCACTGTTGTCCTTGTAAAGAGCCCATTATTTGTTCTTATGTTTGAGACTTCTGTCAATCCATCCCTCAGTAGCCGGACTTACATTTTTTAGTTGCCTCTTAGTTCTTTGTATGTTACCTCATATCTTGCTAGGCACAAGCGTGGAATAAGTTTTGAAAATTTTTGCACCAAAACCAGCCTTTTTGAAGTTTCTTTTCAAATGACGAAGGCAGAAGCGAAGATTGTTAGCACCAAAATTGGTCACTAACCTCGTAGAGAAAGATTGTGTAGAGATATAAGTGATGAAATTGAATTAAACAGAGAAGACAATGCTAATCTAACTGCAGAAAGTAAGAACACCAAATTTATAGTGGTTCAGCGTAATTGCCTACATCCACTTTGAGGTTAAACTTTATTGATCTTCTTTATAGTTGATTACAAATACAATTCGTGAATCAAATGCTTGAATGAAGTTGTTAAGTAGAGAAGATGAGTCTTGAAAATGGCAGAGTCTCCCCAGTGTTCTCTCTCCCAAAAAAGGATCCATTTCACTGTGACCCTGCCCCTCTATTTATAGGCAAATATGGGCTGGACTTCCCAAGTAGGCTGGATAGCCGAACGCTCCAGCCCCAGTACAGTGGTCGCTGTATGCCGAACCAGGTGTGTCGAGCGCCCTGATGCCGAACAGTCCCTTATATGCCGAACGATGTGGTTGATGTTTGGGAAGTGTAGGATGTTTGTCAGTCGAAGCCGAACGCTCTTCTAGATGCCGAGTACTCTTGTTGCCGAGTACTCCTGATGCTACCGAGTACTACGCCGAGTACTCCTGTATGCCGAACTCCAGATGCTGCCGAGTTCTCCTTGATGTCGAGCGCTCTTGTATGCCGAGCAGTCTTGTATGCCGAGCACTCTCGTATGCCAAGCAGTCTTGATGCCGAGCACTCTTGTATGCCGAGCACTCTTGCTGCCGAGCGCTCTTGTATGCCGAGCAGTCTTATATGCCGAGCAGTCTTGATGCCGAGCACCCTCGTATGCCGAGCAGTCTTGATGCCGAGCACTCTTGTATGCCGAGCACTCTTGCTGCCGAGTATTGGTTGATGCCGAATGCTCTGTATGCCGAACATTATGGATGCTGTGTACTTCGCCGAGTATTCCTAGATGCCGGACATTCTATGACGCCGAGTTCCACTAGGAAGCCGGGTACTTCGCCGAACACTCCTAGATGCCGAGTACTCTTTGACGCCGAGTGCTACCTGATGTCGAGCACTGGTTGCCTGGTCAAATCTCTAGGAAACACTTGCCCCCCAAAGTGTATCATGTGACCGAACGTGATGCGCTTTGTAATCCGGTTCAATTTCCCTTGATGCTGCCTTCTCGAGAATGCCTGTAACGGAGGTGTGTGGCGAACGTGGCCTGGATGCCGAATGATACGTTCGAAGCCGAACAATCCTCGTGTGCCGAACATTACTCTGCTATGATGCCGAACACTCCGGTATTGACCGGTTCTACCGGGTATAGCCTTTTCAACTTCTACCTTCCCCCTATATAACTGCTCATCTTCTTCTTCTCCCCTTTTACTTTTTACTTCTACCGTTCTTGCAATTCTGTCCAATCGTTCGAATTCGAGACTTAACTACACCATCTCAATCTCCGAACTGCAAACTTAGGTATTTTTCCTCGTACATTCAAACGAGATGTTCGAACGATGTCGCGTAGAAGGTTTTTGTGTAGCTCGTCTGTATTGCCGAACGACATAGCGAGGAAGAATGATTAGGAGTATGTCCACTTATTGTCTTAGCTTCTTCGTGTCGAACCGAAGTTAAGGGGAAGAGGATCGAATGAAGGTGTTGGAGGAGGTAAAGGTGCTGTTCGCTGCTTCGGCGTATGTCGTCATGCGCCGGTCGGTGGAATGGGAAGCTGCCGAGCACTACCTTGGCCGAACAATCCCAGGCCGAACGCTTACTAACATGTCAAACTATAATTGAGCCGAACGAAGTAAAGCCGAACAATACCCAAATGCCGAACAACTGACATGCCGAACATTGAATTCAGCCGAACAATCCTTAGGTCGAACCCTGACTTTAGCCGAACAAAACAATTGCCGAACATTCCTTAGGTCGAATAATGTCTTTGGCCGAACACTTGACGATGACTCAACCGGACAAACATACATGCCGATCTATTCTTAGGACGAACAATGCAATTGCCGAACAACATTTAAATGCCGAACAGTTATAAATGTCAAATTAGACTTAAGCCGGACACTTTACAAATTACATGTTTCCTAGATCTGGAATTGTAACCACCACCAGGCGGGCTCTTTGAGACGGTCAGCGATGACGGTCTTTGAAGGCAACGATTCGAAGCTCATTTTTATATCTTTGAAATCTTATTGCTTGTACACAATTGCTTGCACTAGTTCACACACCACGTGGGGGGAAAACTCGTGTTGCTAATTCTAATGTTCAACGTTTTTTAAGTATAGTTCTCTCAAGCACTTAGCCAGGTTCGTTATTTATTTGGGATGTCGAGAAAATCTAGCTCCGCCACTATATCCGACAGGCCTGGGCCGTCATCAAGGCAAGGAGCCATTGATACTTCTAATCCGTCGACTTCTCCTGCTCATAACTTGGCACCTAATGCTCTGGAGGCAACAATCTTACTAGACAATCTGATCGATTCACAAGCTTCGAAGATCAACGAAGCTGCTCTGCGACGGATATGCTCCATTCATGGGATTCCTTTCGCCGACGTGCTAGTTCCTTCGTGACACGACCGTCCCCATCTGCCCCCAATCGGGTATACTGCCTGTAACAAGTTCATGTGTTGGATGGGCAGCGTGCCTCCGTTCAACTTATTTCTCCGGGATGTACTGCAGTACATAGACATAGCTCCGTCGCAGCTGCACCCGAACGGCCATGCATTTCTATATGGGACTTACTTACTTTTCATGGCCATCTTCTCCAGACCTCCAACCGCCGGTGATATCAGATACATTTATATGTTCAAGAGACGGAAAGACAGTCCTTCCTTTATGTTCCTCGAGCCATACCACAAATGCCAGATCTTGACAGGGGCATGTAGTAAATTCGCCCTGTACAAACAGGAATGGTTCTATGTGCGCTGCCCTTCCGGTTTCGCTAGGAGATGGGTTGAAGGCAGTAAGTCTCTCTGCCGAGTCACTATCCGTATTTGATCGGAGTCATGCTTTTCCTAACTCTTCATTTCATCTTTTCAGGTATCAACCCGCGTCCGGAAGGCCGAGGATATTCTGAGGCTGTTGAAGCCATTAGAGCTCTTCCTGCTGAGGATCGAGACATCCGGACTATCATTTCAAATGAATCGCTGTCGGGGTTTGGCTTGCTAGCCCCTGGTCGTCGGATCAGCCTTCCAGAGGGTGTCACCATTCCCAAACCTCCGTCTGGTAAAGGGAAAAAACAGGCTGGGTCGTCGTCGCGCCGCACTCCCGATACGCACGGAGAAGGCGAGCGCAAAGAAGACGAATCTCTTGAGACTCAGGGCGAGAACGTGGGTCCCGCTTAGAATCCAATCGAAGTTCAAGATATTGAGACATCATCATCCCCTTCGAAGGGAAAGAAGAAGTTGAAATATACAGTTCAAAAGGAGAAAGTTGGTGGCACTTCAAAAGTTACGCCTACCCCGCCTGAGAAAGAGGCTTCTTCGCAGCATCTGGAAAGTTCCTTGAGGGGTCTATCGAACCTTTCTATTCCCAAAGACATACTTAATTACGGGTTTGATGATCCTGAAGCCCTCAAATTCTCTTCACCCGCGAAAGGCAATGCAGGAGTTCAACTCCCGGCCCAAGGAGATACCACTCCGATTAGCAAAGATAAAAGAACGGGTCCATCGGGGGGAACACTAGGACACACACGCACATGCGCATTCCATAATATACTTCAAGTCTTTTTTCCTATCTCATGAATTTCCCTTAACTCGTTGTTATCTCCATTCTTTGCAGGTGATATGGGGCGTTCTCACGGATTCGATCGTCTTCAGGGCTCTTCTGTATTTCATCACTCTGGACGGGATTCTGGTTCAGGCAGACGTAGGGACAGAGGCGATTATGAAGATGGGGACAATCATCCCCGCGAGTTGTCTCACCACAAGAAGGCACACTCTCAATCTTCCCAGTCCCGTGATCTTCCTCCTCCAACTGAGCCGGATAGGGAGAAGTCTTTACAGAAGGGTTATCAATCTGATGCTCCTCGAGAACAACATTCCAGTTCATCGAGTACAAGGCAAGTCCGAGAACAACGGAAAAAAGCGGAATTCTCAAAGCCTCCTCCTCCTACTCCTGCGGTGGACCCAACTGTTGCGGAAAAGATGGTCGATCTCAAGGCCAAGTTTCCAAAAATTTGCTTCAATGGTCTGAAGTTCCTCCCGGCCATTCATCATATTCCCGGGCATGTGAAACAGAGTGCCATTGCCTGCAATAACAACGTCTATGTTCAACATGACGCGTTTGTGCACTTGGTGGAGAAGATCTCGGAAGTATCCGTTGAGCGTCAACACGAGATTGATCGTCTGAATCTTGAGGCCAACAGTGATAGGAAAATCATCAAACTCCAAGACGAAGAGCTTGCTTCGTATAAGTCGAAGCTGGAAGCCGCTGAACAAAGCGCAAAAGATACTGCTGAGGCAGTTACTCGTTTAGAGGCGGCTCACAAAAAAGAGCTTGACGAAGCAGTCCAGCGCAGCGGTGCCCTCGCCCTAGAAAAAGACTCCGTCCAAAAAGAAAAGGACGCGCTCGCCACCCAAGTCAAAGAGCTGAAAGAATTACTCTCCAAGGAGAAGGAGGATAAGGTAGCTGCTCAAGAAGAATCACAACGATACTGTGATGAGATCGTTGCTACCCGACTCCTGAAAACAAAGCTCGATGACGAACTCGCTGGGGTTGAGAAAATGAAGGATGAGGCCCGTGAGGAGGGCAAAAGAGAGGCTGCAGAGGAGATTGACTCTCGCCTCGAGGCGGCCGCGGAAGCCGGCAGGGAAGAGGTCAAAAGCATGTTTGACCCGTTGATTGCTGAATACGGAGCCCGCGTCCTCATGCATCGCGACTTAACATTCTTGGGTGACGGCTACCTTGAGTCCCTAGCCGAGGCCTGGGAAACTTTGATAAGGATTAGGAAGATCGAGTTAGGCTCCGAAGAGGTCGATGAGGAGGCCTTGATGAAGGAGTTCCTTAGGGGGAATGAGCCATCGGATTTATCCGCAGCATTAGCACTTTACAGCAAAGGCTCTCCCCTTCCAAAAGAAAACGATGGTGAAGCTGGCCCATCTGGGGTTAATATTACTGCTCTTCATACTGCTGCTCAGTCTGCTGCCCAATCGGCCGGTCGGCCGACACTTGATCCATTCGAGCAGCATGTTGGTTATGACCCCGAAGACCCTGGGCTCGATGCTCATGTGCAATCACCTATCCTGGAGGGTGAAACCCCATGCGCCACCGATAGCCAACCGGAACCTGGTGGGAAATTCTTCTTTCACTAGAAGTTGAAAGATCCTGTCTTTTTTTTCAGCAGTGGCTACTCGTTCTAACGCTCATTCTTTATGTTTTCGTGCAGGTTGTTCTGACGCCGAGCAAATTCCGAGGAGCGATGACGCCAAGGAGGAGGCATGGAAAACAAGCGATGCTGTCCACGCGGGAGTACTCCCTGGTCCCGATGCTCAGTTGATCGGGGCGCTGGATGATGATAAGCTCGACGCTTCATCTCCTGCCGAAGGGGATGATGAAATTGAAATCACCGGCGCCACTGAGCATACCTCGCATATGAGCATGAAGGACCGCCTTGCCGAAGAGGAGGAGAAAAAGGCCGAAGTCAAAGTTGAACCTGGAATCCTGGAACTTTCCGACCCGCGGAACAGACCTCTGAAAATTATCCTCCCGGGCAGGTCCAAACCGCTAGATGTTCCGTCTCCTACTCCTGACTCCGCTTCCTTAGCAAGCAAGAAGTCAAAGAAAAGGCGTGAGGGAGAGGAGTCATCGGAAAAGACGAAGGAAGACAAGAAGAAGAAATCGAAGAAATGATCGATATACTCGTTCAACGAGCTTCTTGCTTAAGTCTTGTAATTGCTTTTATCTTCCGTAGCTTGTAGTTTGTATAGACAGGTCTGGATTTTGTAGGAGTGATCATGTAATCCCATTTTGAACTTATCGAATAAAGTTTAGTTTCTTTTTGTATGAATGATTCTCTTGTCTTTCTTTAGTTTGCTGACTAATTGTAGCCATAACTCAAGTTCTTATGAGTTGCATTATCTCCCGGTCCATTCTCGTGTTGTTCAAACATTTTTGGACATGGCATACTTCTCGTCCCGCATCTCTCGAGTGCTTGGACTTTTTTTTGACTCTGTGCTCCGGGGACTTGGAGACTTGAAACCGTTTATACTCTAGTTCACGCTCCAGGGACTCAGAGTACTCCGCTCCGCACTCTGGGGGATTCGGAGATTCGTAATCATTTATGCTCTAGTCCGCGCTCCAGGGCACCAGAGTACTCCGCTCCGCACTCTGGGGATTCGGAGATTTGAAATCGTTTATACTCTAGTCCGCGCTCTGGGGACTTAGAGTACTCCGCTCCGCACTCTGGGGATTCTGAGATTTGAAGTCGTTTATACTCTAGTCCGCGCTTTGGGGACTTAGAGTACTCCGCTCCGCACTCTGGGGACTTAGAGTACTCCGCTCCGCACTCTGGGGATTCAGAGATTTGAAATCGTTTATACTCTAGTCTGCGCTCTGGGGACTTAGAGTACTCCGCTCCGCACTCTGGGGATTCGGAGATTTGAAATCGTTTATACTCTAGTCCGCGCTCTGGGGACTTAGAGTACTCCGCTCCGCACTCTGGGGATTCGGAGATTTGAAATCGTTTATACTCTAGTCCGCGCTCTGGGGACTTAGAGTACTCCGCTACGCGCTCTGGGGATTCAGAGATTTGAAATTGTTTATACTCTAGTCCGCGCTCTGGGGACTTAGAGTACTCCGCTCCGCACTCTGGGGATTCGGAGATTTGAAATCGTATATACTCTAGTCCGTGCTCTGGGGACTTAGAGTACTCTGCTCCGCACTCTGGGGATTCGGAGATTTGAAGTCGTTTATACTCTAATCCGCGCTCTGGGGACTTAGAGTACTCCGCTCCGCACTCTGGGGATTCGGAGATTTGAAATCGTTTATACTCTAGTCCGCGCTCTGGGGACTTAGAGTACTCCGCTCCGCACTCTGGGGATTTAGAGATTTGAAATCGTTTATACTCTAGTCCGCGCTCTGGGGACTTAGAGTACTCCGCTCCGCACTCCGGGGATTCGGAGATTTGAAATCGTTTATACTCTAGTCCGCGCTCTGGGGACTTAGAGTACTCCGCTCCGCACACTGGGGATTCGGAGATTTGAAATCGTTTATACTCTAGTCCGCGCTCTGGGGACTTAGAGTACTCCGCTCCGCGCTCTGGGGATTCGGAGATTTGAAATCGTTTATACTCTAGTCCGCGCTCTGGGGACTTAGAGTACTTTGCTCCGCACTCTGGGGATTCGGAGATTTGAAATCGTTTATACTCTAGTTCGCGCTCTGGGGACTTAGAGTACTCTGCTCCGCACTCTGGGGATTCGGAGATTTGAAGTCGTTTATACTCTAGTCCGCGCTCTGAGGACTTAGAGTACTCCGCTCCGCGCTCTGGGGATTCGGAGATTTGAAATCGTTTATACTCTAGTCCGCGCTCTGGGGACTTAGAGTACTCCGCTCCGCACTCTGGGGATTCGGAGATTCGTATTCGTTTATACTCTAGTCCGCACTCTGGGGACTTAGAGTACTCCGCTCCGCACTCTGGGGATTCGGAGATTTGAAATCGTTTATACTCTAGTCCGCGCTCTGGGGACTTAGAGTACTCCGCTCCGCGCTCTGGGGATTCAGAGATTTGAAATCGTTTATACTCTAGTCCGCGCTCTGGGGACTTAGAGTACTCCGCTCCGCACTCTGGGGATTCGGAGATTCGTATTCGTTTATACTCTAGTCCCCACTCTGGGGACTTAGAGTACTCCGCTCCGTGCTCTGGGGATTCGGAGATTTAATATCGTTTATACTCTAGTCCGCGCTCTGGGGACTTAGAGTACTCCGCTCCGCACTCTGGGGATTCGGAGATTCGTATTCGTTTATACTCTAGTCCGCGCTCTGGGGACTTAGAGTACTCCGCTCCGTGCTCTGGGGATTCGGAGATTTGAAATTGTTTATACGAGTCCGTACGTCGTACAAGATAATGTAGTTCGTCGTTCGACTGTGAGATACAGAAACATTAGTGATTCATGGAAAATGCGGCTTCAAGCCTTTATTAATGAAAATTAACTAAACTGCTTGATTACAACTTTAAAAAGAAACTACGTTATGACTGAATGGAAACATGCAGGAAATAACAGTGCCTGAAATAAGAAAGGAAACATGCTAAATGTAATAGTGCCGCAGATGTTCACTGTTCCATGCTCGGGGGAGTGTCGTGCCATCAACGGTCGCTAGCTTGAATGTTCCTTCTCCAAGCTTCCGTTCAATGGCGTACGGACCTTCCCAGCTGGGATTCATGCGTGATGGTACCGGGAAGACTCGTTTCAGAACGAGATCACCCACATCAAAGATTCTTGGGCGGACTCTGCCGTCGTAGTAATGCTTGACTCGATGTCTGTGCGCTGCCGCCCTTAATTCAGCTTCTTCACGCTTTTCGTCGATGCAGTCCAGTGATTCCAGCAAGAGGTTTTGGTTCGTCTTGGGATCATAGTATGTCACTCGGTGCGACGGAACTTCAAGTTCCACGGGTATAACGGCTTCAGAGCTGTATGCCAAGGCGAATGGAGTGTGGCCGGTCGCGGACTTGTGGGTAGTTCTATACGCCCATAATGCTGTTGGGAGTTCATCTACCCACTTGCCTCCAACCTTCTCCAGACGCTTCTTCAGTATGGAATTGATTATTTTGTTAACGGCCTCGACTTGTCCGTTAGCTTTCGGGTGTGCCACGGCGGCAAACTTCTTCTCGATGCCATACTTTAAACAGAACTCTTTGAACTCTCTGCTTTCAAATTGCGTCCCATTGTCCGTAATGATGGTGCGCGGAAGACCAAAGCGGCATATAATGTTTCGTACAACGAAGTTAATGACCTTCTTAGAGGTGATTGTGGCTAAAGGTTCTACCTCATCCCATTTTGTGAAATAGTCGATTGCAACTATCGCATATTTCGCGCCACCTTTGGATATAGGCAAAGAGCCGATTATGTCAATTCCCCAGATCGCAAATGGCCAGGGACTAATCATCTGTGTAAGTTCCGTTGATGGAGCCCTCGGGATTTTCGCATATCTTTGACACTTGTCGCATTTTCTTGCGTAGTCCGCGGCGTCCCGGTTTACGGTGGGCCAGTAATATCCATAGCGGAGGATCTTCTTTGCTAGCGTTTGCCCCCCAGTATGGTCGCCACATTCCCCTTCGTGAACCTCTCTTAAGACCCGCTTTGTCTCATCATGAGCGATGCATCGCAATAATAGGACTGAGAATCCTTTCCGGTACATCGACCCATCCTACATTACGTATCGCGCGGCCTTCCGAAGGACCTGCCGTCTTTCGCTTCTTTTTCTGGTAAAGCCCCGGTCGTTAGGTACAGTTTGAATGGGGTTATCCACGATTCCTTCTCGATTTCTGTTTCCAACACGAGATCGACTTTCATCCCGTCTATGCTCGGGGCACGCAAGATTTCGACGGGATACAATCCCATTTGTTGCGCATCGCCGGTACTTGCAAACTTAGCCAATAAGTCAGCTTCTTTGTTCTGTTCGCGCGGGATATGTGAAATGTCATAACGCTCAAGATTTGATAGCCGCTCTTGGACCTGAACGAGGTACGGAGCAAGCTTTCGTCCCTTTGCTTGGTAGTCCCCCCGTACTTGGTAAACCACCAATTGTGAGTCACAAAAGATTTCGATTGATTCGATTCTGAGTTCTCTGATGAGCTTCAAGCCAGCGATTAGTGCTTCATATTCGGCTTCGTTATTTGTAGCCGGGAAGTCGAGCTTCAGGGCATAACAGATTGATCGGTTTTCTGGAGTTATAAGAACTACGCCCGCGCTGGAGCAACGGTCGTTTGATGCACCGTCGGTGTATAATTTCCATCGAACGGGGAGAATGATGTCGTCGTCATTCGGTTTGATGGGGATGGTAAACTCAGCGATGAAATCCGCTAATGCTTGCCCTCGGATGGCTCTCCGCGGTAAGTATGCGATATCGAATTGGCTCAACTCGATGTTCCATCTTAGCAATCTTCCAGAAGTTTCCGGCCGTTGGAGTACTTGCCTCAGGGGTTGATCGGTATAAACGCCGATTGAATGTGCTTGAAAGTATGGGCGAAGCTTTCGTGATGCAATCACCAAGCAATAAGCCAATTTCTCGATTTTAGGGTAATTCCTCTCTGCCCCTGTTAAACGCTTGCTAACATAATACACCGGCTTCTGGACTCGATCCTCCTCACGAACCAATGCAGCACTTATCGCATGCGGGGATACAGCCAAGTATACGTACAACATCTCGTGGTCAACTGGTTTTGCTAGCATTGGCGGACTCTCCAGATGCCTCACCAGATTCCGGAATGCTTCCTCACAACTAGACGTCCATTCAAAATTTCTCTTCCCTTTCTTTATGATATCGAAGAATGGGATGCACTTGTCAGTTGCCCTAGATATAAATCGACTTAGCGCAGGCACTTTTCTGTTCAAGCTTTGTACTTGCTTTATAGTCCTGGGCGCTTGCACATCTCGAATAGCTTGGATTTTTTCTGGGTTGGCTTCGATTCCCCTAGCATTGACGATGAATCCCAAAAACTTCCCTGATGCAACGCCGAATGAACACTTCAGAGGGTTGATCTTCATCCCGTAAAATCTGAGTACGTCGAACATCTCAGCCAAGTCTCGAATGTGGTCGTTTGACCGTCGTGACTTCACGAGCATGTCATCCACATAGACTTCCATCGTTCTACCCAGCTGGTCCTTGAACATTCGATTCACTAAACGTTGGTAAGTTGCTCCTGCGTTCTTCAATCCAAAGGGCATCACTACATAGCAATACAGCCCGACATTTGTAACGAAGCTGGTGTGTTCTTGGTCCGGAATATGCATCGGGATTTGGTTGTATCCTGAGTACGCGTCCATGAATGACAGCAGCTCGTGTCCTGCAGTGGAGTCGACCAACTGATCGATCCTAGGCAACGGGAAACTGTCCTTAGGGCATGCTTTGTTCAAGTCGGAATAATCTACGCAAGTCCTCCATTTCCCATTTGCCTTTTTTACTAGCACGGGGTTGGATACCCACTCAGGGTAGAGGGCGTCGCGGACGAACCCATTTTCTTTGAGTTTGTCCACCTCCTCTCCGAGAGCGGCGAACCTCTCCGGATCCATTCCTCTCCTTTTTTGTTTAACTGGGACGAATTTCGGATCTATGTTCAACATATGACTCGTGATGGCAGGAGAAATCCCACACATATCAGAATGCGCCCAGGCGAAAACATCAAGATTCGCCCGGAGGAAGTCGCTAAGGTCTTCAGTCATCTCGGGACCAAGTTGTGATTCTATTTTCAGAATTCGCGAAGGGTCGTCGCGGCTAACTGAGATGTCAATTGTTAATTCAGCCGGTGCCACCTTCTCTTCCCTGGGTTTCTCATCGTCGTCTCTCGGATCTATATCTCCGAAGATCCGAGAACTATGCCCGAGCCAGGGCTCGGGAACTACTTGTCAATTATTCGCATTAAGGATGCGGACGGGATTGTCCACAACCTTTCCCTTCTCCCTCCGATGGGCTTCTCAAAGCTTAGCCACATAACAGGAACGACCAGCTGCTTGGTCGCCATGAACAATACCTACTCCTTTGTCAGTTGGGAACTTCAAAGTTAAACACCACGGGGCCAATGCTGCCCTAAACTCAGCCAGGGCCGGCCGGCCCAAGAAAACATTATATGGAGAATCCACATCCAAAACTACGAAGGGTAGAATTCGCACCCTCCGATGCTCGCCTTGCCCCAGTTCAACTGGTAACTCAACGTACCCTACGGCGTCGGTTGCTGCGCCGTTAAAGCCGTGTATACGAGCCTTGGACGGTTTCAGGTCTTTTGTTTCTAGTTTCATTTGATCGTAAGCCTTCTTGAAGATGATGTTGACTGAACTTCCACAATCAATCGGAATTCTTTTCACATATGCTGGTCCGATCGTTGCAGATATGACCATGGGGTCGATGTTCGGAGCCTCTATCTGATCAGCATCTCTACTTCTAAACACAATATCGTCTGTCATTATGCGCTGCTGCTTAGCAGGGGCCCCGTCCTCCGTGTTCAAACAACACTCAAAATCTGCATGCTTCAGGGAACTTGCATATCGCTCCATCTCTTGCCAATTCTTATCTGCGGGGTGAGGTCCGCCGATAATTGTATTTATGACTAGTCTACCTACGGTTCGGGCAGGCTCCTCGGGATGACGCGGAGCTGGTGCACGACCAGGGTTGGACGTTCTCTGTCCTCCTTCCTGAGGATCCTTCACAAATTCTTGCAATTTCTTCTGCCTGATCAACTTTTCAATAGCGTCGTGTAGGTGTCTACACTCCTCCGTATTATGCCCATAAGTCTCATGGAAGCGACAATATTTCCCGGTCCGTTTTTGTTCCTCGGTTGATTCTTTCGGACGTGGCTTTCTGTATTGAAAAGTATTCCAGGTGGATAGGTAAATGTTCTCAAGTGGCGCGTTCAGCGGAGTATACTCGCTGTAGCTTGGAATTCTCGACTTCCACTTCCCCGCTTCTTTTCTTTTCCCTTGGCTCCTTCCTCTGGACTCCTTGGGTTGCCCAGGCTTGTTCTGGACATTGACCTAGACCTTACCCGAGCTGTCTCCAGACTGCTTCACAGCAATGTTGCTCTTTATTGATTCTTGGACAGGTCCTGGCGCCTTATCCCGTCGTACCCACCTAGCTTCCTCTCTTCTTATGAACTGGTGTGCCTTTGAGTAGAAACGCTCTAGCGTAGTCGGAGGTTTTCCTGCCAGCCAGTCTCCAAACTCAGAGTCTGGATCCACACCTCTCATTACAGCCATTAGAATTGCATGGTCGTTGGGATTACTGACTTCAGTTGCTGCAACGTGGAATCTTTGCAAATATTCCTTCAACGACTCTCCGGGATTTTGGATTACACTTGACAGAGACATCACGTCCTTTGGGCACGTAGTGTGTATCATGAACTGCTCAATAAACTTCTTTGCCAACTCCTCGAAATTTGATACGGATCGCGGAGGAAGTCGGGTGAACCACATAGTAGCGATCCCAGATAGAGTAATCGGAAAGCACCTACACTTGGTGGCATCATTCGCTCTAGCTGAATCCATCATCCATTCGTACCTCATGACGTGCTGTCTGGGGTCAGTCCTCCCTTCATACGCAGGGATAGTAGGCATACTAAACTTCCTGGGGTACGCCGCTTGCAACACAACATCCGTGAACGGAGTATGACTTCTTGACACTCCCCAATCATCATTCGATAACCCCTGACTTTCCTTCATCAACTTCCTGATCATGGTTGTCAGATCTGGTGTCTGTATGGAAGGTGGAAGGTTGGTGTCTGTTCTACGCGCCTGTCCATGCTGATGCCTCCTCTCCTGGCGATCTGCCAATCGTGCGTCTTGAGGTTCGACATCGTTAGCATTTTGATGATCCGGGCCTCTGTCCTCCATCTGTACTCCGGTCCTGAAGTTTCCAGCTCTTGCTTGGTCACGGTCTCCAGTTGTTTGAACAGCAGCTTCTGCTCGTGCAGCGTCAGTCTTGCGGCGTCTGCGCCTGGGAGGTTCATCAGAGGAAGTTGAACTGTCAGATGAAGAGTAAGGAGCGGGATTGCCCCCAGCATTCTGTTGCTGCTGTTGAGTTAGTTGTGCCATCAGGTTGGCGTTAGCTTGCATCTGCTCTCCTAGTTGTCTCCTGCTTTCCCTGAGTTCTCTCATCAAGTCATTGAACTCTATTCTGGTGACAACCGGAGTCTGTTCTTGAGCGGCAATTCCTGCACTCGGAATCGCTGGTTGATTGCTAGGTCATGCTTGTTGCACACTAGCAGTTTCGTGGGCATCCGCATTATGAGAAGCTGACCTGGTACGTGGTCTTGCCATTGTAGAGTTATCAGTATGAACTCTGAGTAGAATCAACGGATGTCCTATCAGTGAGTCGGATCTTCTTTGGGGGATTTGTTCAATCCAATAGCTTCAAAGCAGATCCTTGAGGTCTGAGAATTCAATTCTCAGTGAAAGCACCAAAGTGTTAGCACCAAAATTGGTCACTAACCTCGTAGAGAAAGATTGTGTAGAGATATAAGTGATGAAATTGAATTAAACAGAGAAGACAATGCTAATCTAACTGCAGAAAGTAAGAACACCAAATTTATAGTGGTTCAGCGTAATTGCCTACGTCCACTTTGAGGTTAAACTTTATTGATCTTCTTTATAGTTGATTACAAATACAATTCGTGAATCAAATGCTTGAATGAAGTTGTTAAGTAGAGAAGATGAGTCTTGAAAATGGCAGAGTCTCCCCAGTGTTCTCTCTCCCAAAAAAAGGATCCATTTCACTGTGACCCTGCCCCTCTATTTATAGGCAAATATGGGCTGGACTTCCCAAGTGGGCTGGATAGCCGAACGCTCCAGCCCCAGTACAGTGGTCGCTGTATGCCGAACCAGGTGTGCCGAGCGCCCTGATGCCGAACAGTCCCTTCTATGCCGAACGATGTTGTTGATGTTTGGGAAGTGCAGGATGTTTGTCAGTCGAAGCCGATCGCTCTTCTAGATGCCGAGTACTCTTGTTGCCGAGTACTCCTGATGCTACCGAGTACTACGCTGAGTACTCCTGTATGCCGAACTCCAGATGCTGCCGAGTTCTCCTTGATGCCGAGCGCTCTTGTATGCCGAGCAGTCTTGTATGCCGAGCACTCTCGTATGCCGAGCAGTCTTGATGCCGAGCACTCTTGTATGCCGAGCACTCTTGCTGCCGAGTGCTCTTGTATGCCGAGCAGTCTTGTATGCCGAGCAGTCTTGTATGCCGAGCAGTCTTGATGCCGAGCACCCTCGTATGCCGAGCAGTCTTGATGCCGAGCACTCTTGTATGCCGAGCACTCTTGCTACCGAGTATTGGTTGATGCCGAGCGCTCTGTATGCCGAACATTATGGATGCTGTATACTTCGCCGAGTATTCCTAGATGCCGGACATTCTATGACGCCGAGTTCCACTAGGAAGCCGGGTACTTCGCCGAACACTCCTAGATGCCGAGTACTCTCTGACGCCGAGTGCTACCTGATGCCGAGCATTGGTTGCCTGGTCAAATCTCTAGGAAACAAAGATGATGCGGTTTTCTCCATTTCTCTTGCGAGGTGTTGGAATTCCTTTCATTCTATCAGATATGAATGTAATGCATCTTGCATATAAAGATGAAACTAAGTGTCCCATGCATGAAAAAAACCATCCCCAAGTCTCCGTTGATTCGGTTCGTACAATAGCAAATGCTAAAGGACAAAGAGAGTTGTTTACATCAACTCCTGTAGCCACAAGCAACGTGCCTTGATATTTACCATAAAGATGTGTTCCATCAATAGAAAGAACAGGACGACAATGCTTGAAACCTTCAATGCTCGGTCCAAATGCCCAGAAAGCTCTTAAAAATTGAACGCCTTCTGTATGAACATGATAAACAGTGCCTAGATTGCATTTTTGTATTGCACGAAGAACTGTGATAAGTCATTGTATGAAGATTCCCAATCGCCAAATAGTTTAGACACGGCTTTGCTTAGTCCTTTCTAAGCTCTCATGTAGCTTATTTGAATTTTCTATGTATTTTCCATAAGCTCTTGGGCAGATTTTACAGTGTAACTTGGGTTCTATTGAACATGTGGAAGGACTTTGGTACAGATGAATTTGGTTGTTGCTTGTTTGTGGTTCGAGTTGATGATTTGATTTGAGTTTTTGTGATCACCACCCTATTTTTTTATCACCCACCATCCAACATGATCTCTTTTAGAAACAATAGCATGAAGCGCCATGGATAATTAACATCAATATCACATATAGCAGTGAACTCTCTTGCACGAAACTTTATGTTTTTAAATGAAACTGAACATTTTATCGACCATTCACTTATATGTGCAATTAAAGATTCCTTTGATTTAAAAATCAAACCGACTCGACGGCCTTTGTCCACACATTCAAGTCCAAACATTTCATTGGTGAATCAAACTTCTTGCATAATAGATCTTTCATGATTGTGTCATTGCATTGGTCATCCTTTAATAGTTCTTCCATCTCGATATGCTCGTCAACGTCATCAACTTCCTTTGGAATATCATGTAATGGAGCATCATTGTTAACATTCATATCATCTATCCATGATTCATCTTCGTCAAGTGAAGCAGCAATTTCCTTGCTATCTAAATGTGATACATCATCATCAGCATTTCCGCCCTCCATATCTTTAGTTTCAACATCTTCATCTTTAATTTCTTGCAAGTATTCGTTTGAATTTGGAGTTGGAATTGATTGCGGAGGATTCGACATGAAACCATACCCAGGTGACTGCAATGGATATGGCATGAAACCGTAGCCGGATGTCTGTGTATACGGCCTGTGAACAAACATATGAGTGTTAATTACATAAAACACGAGACCATGAATGAAACATACATGAATCACATGAAACCATACCTAGCTATTTGTGTGTAAACGTTCGGTGGCGGCTAGGAGTAGTATGGGTAATACATTTGACTTTGCTCGGCAGTATTACTCAGTCCTAGTTTTTGTATAATCAAAGATAGGAGCTTGCGGTTCAGTTGTTTGTACCACGTCCTCCTTCTTAACATACAACTCGATTACTTTCATCCCCATGCAAAACATAGAATCGACGTCATTGTCATCGTTCACCTTAATAGCAATCAGGCCATCATCTGTTACCCATTTACTTACCGACGAGAGGTCGAATTCGGTAGAATTAGTCTTTGTAGCTTTGTAAATTGCTATTTTCAACTCAAGAAAATTACAACTCTTCCTCACATCGAATCCTTTATGCTTTCCACCAACATAGGTTAGCCTGCTATTCTCATCAATGATTAAATCACCATCATAATGACAAATAATCGGCATGGTAGTCATAGATCTAGCAAATTTCAAGAAACTAAATTTAAATAATAAATCTAACAAAATAAGCAGAGAAGGGCTTCAAAACTTTACCTCAACTGTAGATGAAAGTGAAAACTTATGATGATTAGTATCGATTTAAACGAATTTGAGTGGATTTGTTATATTTTTAGCTGAGTTGTAGTAAGAGCAATGGAGTTTAGGTTTTTGAAATATGTTGGGTTTGAGGAGTTCTGTTGAAGTGGAGAGGAGTAAAGGGTGTTATAAGCTGCTGTTGGGCCAGTAGGAGCAACCCATGAATAAGGGCACAACTTTGAGTAATGCTCCTTACTGTATACATTAGCGGAACTTTGAGTTGTGCAATTGTGTATATGACAGAGCACAACTCAAAGTTGCTCTCTTCTGTGTGTTACAAGCACAACTTGGAGTTACGCCTGTAACCCGCTACTGCTCTCCAAACAGCAGCTCACATATATATAAACAAAATATGCATTTCATTCAAAACCAACATATTTCACACAAATCTAATTCAACTGTATATACGAAAGCAACAACTAGTTGCAAAACCACAAATCTATTAAACAACATACATATCTTGATTGTACATTAACAAAGTTCAACTTCAAATGTGAATACATGTTCAAAACAACAAAGTACAACTTCAAATGAAAGCAACCAACCTACAAACCAAATTAAACAACTTAAGTACACCTATCATAACACCTAATTTCTTAAGTTTCTAAGTTCGCGTGGTGTTCTTTGTGTTTGAATCAGTGGTGGTTGAGATGGTCTAGCTTCAACTATGTCCTGCCCTAGTTGACTGCCTTGTTAAGAACCACCCGCACCTCTAAACTTCTTCGTTTGTATGTACGAGAAAAAGCCTTGGGCGGACGAGGCACATACGACAGTGATCGTCCAAGCTTGTGTCTACCAAGAAGCGACTTGATAATTTCTTTGATGTTGAAATACTTACCTTTTACTCGATCCTTATCTCCAGGATCTGCAAGAACATCATCAACTTCATTTGAAATGAGGTACAACCTTTGAACCTAAAACAAAAGAAGTATCGACGTAAGTAAGTAAAGCTGGTTGAACGAGTTAAGATATGAAAACTTATTTATACATACCAAGTTAAGTTCTATTGGTCCTCGTGGAGCATATCTAAGCAACCTAGTAGATGATTCTTTAAGAATAAATCGTCGCATTATATGCCAATACCAACTGTAGTATTGTTCGATGGTGACTCTTGGTATGCGTTCAATTTGAAAATGATCCAACCTGTGATCCTATCTTGTTATGTACATGTTATACAAATCTTTGTTCCAACCATGTGGGAAAACTTACTTGACTGCATCTGGCATATGTTGATGAAGGCCAAATTGCCTCATCACAATATTCGGGTAGTGCATGGCCACACTTTGCAAGCAAATGATTGGGGGTACTTGAATACCAAGTATGTTCTCCATCCAAGAAAATTAGCGGCAAATCCTGTACGATCTCAACCATATGTGCCGTCCAATCAACATTATGCTACTCCATAACATCGAGCTCATTGCGATAGAATGTGGGATGATGGGCTGGATTATCTCTCCAACGTCTCTCTTCCATCCATCTACAATCAGTAAACAAGATAATATGTGAATATTGTACTAAAACATAGAGTTTTCAGTAGAAATTACTAGCGGTTTTTACTTGGCCCCGTAAGTTCCAACGACGACATTGGAATGAACATTTGGACGACCAATAGAAATACGCGTCCATGACCAAACCTGCACATTATCGATGTTAAACAAGGTCTTTCAAAATATTAGTACGATTATAAGTGAAAAATGATATACCTACAGAAGGGTTAGGCAACCAACTAATCCGTTCGACTTCCTTAGTGCCACATTACCCAACTCCTTATATAAAGCGCATAAAATCACGCTGCCCCACAAATAATCAGAAATAGTGGCAAAGTCCTGTAGCATGTATAACCATTTGACACTTACTCGACCCTTCGAATGGTTTAGAAAATGACAGGATGCTATAAGAAGCAATATAACAGTCGGTGTGAACTGTTCTAGCTCCTCAACAGATGAATCGACGGTAATCTCCCAGCCAAATAATAAGGTTATTTATCCATTTGACCTTCAACTCTCTTCTATTAACCACCGCTTCGAGGGATGGAATTTCACCAAGTAAACAGTGATAAACATCATCGACGTCCACATTACCACCATAATTCAGAACGGTACCTTCTATAGGAAGGATGAGCAAAATAGAAACATCTTGTAAAGTAATTGTCATCTCTCCAACAGAAAAATAAAAGGTGCAAGTACCGGGACTCCATCTATAGCATAATGCTGTCAGTAAAGACCTATCAGATCTCAAGAAATACTAGAAGCCCGCTTGATGAAGTAATTGTTGAACTCGATGATCATCAACCATCTCCATTAGATCTTCGAAACTCCGCGAATGATCCAGACAATCGATGGGTTATATACTCTACAAAACAAATAATTATAACATATAGTTAATTCAAACTGCTAAAAATCTTAAATTATTTACTATATTTACAAGATAAAAAAATTTACCCTTATTAAATCCTCAACATTTGTGCGATGATTATCCTGCAAATATAGCACAGTACCATCGATGGGGCCACTTTTCGGTTCTGAAAGTTCATGCAACAAAAACCCATATTTTTAACATCGTTTGCAAAAAATAATTGATTCAACTATACGAATTGGATCACTAACACCTAGAACAAGCTAATTAGCAATGTTTTTTGCAAATAGAAACAAATAATATGCAAATTAGAAAGTAATAAAAAAACTAGGGTTTAGAGATTACCAAAATCATATTGTGTTGAAGAAGATCCCGCTTCAATTGTTATAGATTTGTTCTAATCAAAGATTGGTGAAGAAATTGAAAATTTTGAGTGAAATTGATGGAAAAAACCAAGATTTAGGGCTTGGGGATGTTGGGTTCGAGCTGCAGCAACGAGAGAAGCAAGTTGGTTTTGATGAGATTGTGTGGGGTAGGGTTGATGCTGCCTTTATATGGTAGCATCAAACTTGTACAAACATTACTATAAGTTGCGACCGTAAGAAAAAAATAAGGCACAACTCATAGTTGCACCATGATGTTTTTCGAAAAAAATATTATAAGCGCAATTATGAGTTGCACCTACTATTTTTTAATACAAGCGCAACTCATAATTGCGTCTAGGCGAAGTCAGTTACACAATTGCTGATGTGGCTGCTGACTGGATGCAAACCAGCCATGTTTGGTAATAAGTTTGAAAATCAGCTCTGAACGCGAAATTATTCTAAAAAATAATTCTTACTCCTGTTTATAGTAATTTTTTTGCATTAGACGGACATCATGTCCTTTCGTTCCCAATTTCAAGCTTTATTCCACAGGTAATTTCCATACTATCAATTTGCCATTTATTAAATATTAATTCAATCATTATACTAATGTTCCCTCAATTCACTTCAAATTTATGTTGCATGTGTAATCCTTTTTTATTCTTTCCCACCATTTTCCTTTGACTTCAGACTCTGCTTTGTTTCGATATGTGTATTATGAATTAGATCTCCTTTTCTAATATCCAATTTTTTCTTCATGCCTTTAGTAAATTGGTTAACGGTTTCTGTGTTTTCAATGTTTACTATATGCAATAAGCCAATAAATTAAGGAGCTTCTACTTTTTTTCATCGATAGTTTGTAAAGTTTATCAAAGTTTTTAAGCTTATCAAATACAGTAGCAAAGATTTTTATTGGTAAGTTTTTCATTATGCAAATGCATGTTTGATTTAGGTTGGAATCTCAGATTTGGAAAAACTTACCGATGTAAAAGAGGATTTCTTCCACCATAATTGTTAGGATCTATGTCATGTTTTGATTAGTCAATAAGGTATGTTACTATTAATGTGTTAAGTGGTAGTTAAGATCCACATTTGTAGGTTAGTGGGTAATTGTTTTTTAGTCTATTTAAAGCTTTGTAATTCCTATCTTTCAATTAAGTGAATAACAATGTAGTTCCTTTTTGCTTAACGTTTTATATCTCTCTCCTTTCTCTATGTCAAATACAAACATGGAATTGGAGCTAGTGAAAGAGGGCAGAGAGATCTAAAGAGCTGTAAAAAAAGAGGCGATCTAGAGTTTAAAAAAATCCCAATTTCATTAAAATGCCAAAAAGCCAATTAACATTTTCTTAATTCTTCAAATCCAAACACTCCAAAAAGAAATCCTTCTCCTCAAAAAGTCGCACTGCTAAGATCTGATGCTTGCTACTGAAGACTGAGATAAAAATTCGTTGACAAAAGGAGTTGCTCTATGAGGTGTTGCTGTAACAAGATCTGGAAGTGTGGCTTGAGTCTGGGTTGCTAGCGAAATGAAGGTGGCTGCTGTCGTGTACGATCTGGAAGCTTCTGGAGTCTAAGTGCTCGCACCAAAAGGAGATGTCTAAACCGTCATGGAGATAATCACCTCTTGGGTTGGAACTAAACTAGAGCTCGCAGTCAAAGATTTGCCGCCATGGGTGAACTGGTGTGTTACTTTAGTTCGATTCTCGTCACCTTTTGAAAATCACCTCTGGGGTTGTCGTAAGTGAATTTTCGATGGTACTAGTGTTGCAATGATACTTTAAGGTAACTATGTACTCTACTTGATGGTGTGAGTCAAATCTTTGTTCAGTGATTACGACCTTGTTGTGCTTTGTTATTGAAGTTGAGCTATGCTTTTATTGCTTGATGAAACAAGGTTGTGTCTCACTGTTTGGTGATGGAAGTAGTTCAGGTGGTTGTTGCATAGATTAGTTTTGTTGTAGAGATTGTAGCTTTATTATGTGGTGAGGTTTGGTGATGTTTGATCTATGTTTTCCTAAAAAGATGTAAGATGAAGTTCTGGTGTTTTTTTGGTCAGATATGTGACGATATTAATAACACATTCACTGGTGTTTAATAGGAAAAAAAGCTTCTTTGTTCTTAAGGCGATAAGTGTTTGCACCAAAAATGGTCACAAACCCCAAGTGTAGTGAAAGCACCAGCGTATGAATACGAATCAACAGTATTCACACACAAATCACAGATCTAAGCAAATAACAAGCAGCAATCAAGAAATAATGAACAGTGACACACAATTTATAGTGGTTCGGCTATCTCCGGCCTACGTCCACTTCAAGGTTTTTATGATTTTATTGCTCGATGCTTGAAGATTACAATTTCGTATGATGTATTACAACTGATTTGTTGAACTAAGTCTGAATCTAGAGCAGCAATGGTGATCTGGAGTAAATCTGGCAGAATCTGGGCGCTCTTTAACTCTAAGAATTGTCCGACCTCTTTTCTGAATGACCAGGGGCTCTATTTATAGGTGTAGGAGGCTGATATTTCACCTAAAATGAGGGGAGACCAGTTCTGGTACGTCAGGGGCCCACATGCCCGCTTTATGGAAATCCGGGCCCACACCGGGATCGATTCGACCCTAGGTTCGAATCGATCAAGAAATTGTCCAATCAAGCTGAAATTTGGCGTGAACATTCTTCAACATGTGCTCAAGCTTCTGTGAAAATTTCATAGCATTTGGATGTGTAGATCTCAAGTTATGATCGATTCAAGGTTGTATTTCTGGATGCAGCGTTCTGTTCGAATCGATTTCGTTCGAATCGATTGCTTCGAATCGATCATGGCACGCGTGCTCGTGGTGATGTGGCGCGCAATCTTCGAGTCGATCCTCCTGTTTCTCCTAGTTTTACTGAGTCGTGGCCGGGGTTTTAGCTATGTAGACGTGGTGGATTCGAGGTGATCGATTCAAAGACATGCTTCCTTCGAATCGATCTGGGTAACCTTAGTCGATTGATACGAAGACTTCACTGTTTGAAGCGATTCGAAGGTGGGAACGTTCCATTGGATTCGAGCTATTGGATTCGAGGCAAAGGCTTGATCGATGGAGTCAAAGCTACGGTCCTTTTTCATGGATTCGAACTATGTTCTCATGGATGGATTCGAACCAACGATGTCTCAAGTCGATTCGAACATAAGCCCTGCTGATGAATATAAAGTAAATCGAGTCGAACCAGGTGGAGTCGAAACTGATGGATTCGACTCATATGGGTGCGAACTCGAGGTTATGTTCTCCACTTGCTCCGATGATACCTTGAGCGTGCGACCTCGGATTGACTTGATATTTGGAACGTCGACTTTCACGGCTCTGCTTGACGTGTCTTGTCAGTTGTAGCCCGATCCGGACTCGGACAAAATTCATCGATAACCGTGGTGAACCTGCGATGCACAATCGATGTTCATGACTAACAATCATTGATTTTGAGTTAATCTTTGGGCATCTCGACTTTGCCAAAAGTTGGGATAACATTTTGCCCCCCAAAACATGCCTTTTTGGTAAAAGGCGTGTTTTGATCAGTCTTAAATTGGATGCAGTAAGTTCATGTTTTACTCATAGCTCATAGCATTTTCAATCAAGTCCATGGCTGTTCGAAGCCGAATTGTTATCAATTTTTTCCAGTGGAAGTTAAGAATGATATTCTACGGTCTCTCCGTACTATTGATGGTCACTCTGGACCCTTGTCAAACCCATTCCAGATTTAGCGATTGAATAGAAAGATCCTATTGCACTCCGGCGTTGCTTTCTATCCCTTGCACTCTGGCCCCAGTTAGGGCGTAAAAGCGATGTCTTGGTCGTTCTCGACCGATCATAGCCTCTCCGGGCTCATGCTGGATCCCATCCTGTCACTCTCCGGTGAATGGGAAACAACGTTAAGTGAGTCAATCCTGTCGCTCTCCGGCGAAGCGACTCACTTCCTACACTCCGGTTCAGTGAATCTGAACATTAAGCGATGTCATGGCCTAAATCGTGGGCCGATCATAGCCTCTTCGGGCTCATGCTGGATCCCATCCTGTCACTCTCCGGTGAAGGGGAAACAACGTTAAGTGAGTCAATCCTGTCGCTCTCCGGCGAAGCGACTCACCTCCTGCACTCCGGTTCAGTGAATCTGAACATTAAGCGATGTCTTGGCCTAAATCGTGGGCCGATCATAGCCTCTCCGGGCTCTTATCGAATCCTGATCCAATCACTCTCTGGTGAATAGGAAACAATGCTTAAGTGAGTTGATCCTGTCGCTCTCCGGCGAAGCAACTCACTTCTTGCACTCCGGATCCTACCTCTCCGGGTAGGATCATAAAGCGATCATGTTTATATTGATATTTAATGTTTATCCTTTAACTCTCCGGTCAAAGGTTTATTTTAATAAGTGTTTCTTTATTAAATTCGAATCCTAGATGTTCAATCTCAAACACCAGGAAAAAACAAGATAATGCCTCTTCGGGCGGAGCGGTCTATTTCCATCTCAGAGCATGCCTAGGGATCTCTCCGGTTCCCGTACATGAGTAAGTGGGATAGCCGTTTTATTTTGGAAATCAAATCTAAGAAAACTAATCGACCAGAGTCCAAATCTTGAACTTGGCCCTTGCCATCACAATCAGTTGATGACGAGTCGTGATCCCGATCCAGGATCATTCCTGTTTGGTTGAGTCGGCAGTTGTTCGGGTCTAACCGCCGTCGTATGTTCTCTGACATACTGCGGCAATCTACCACTCCTGGCATGTTCTTCCACCTCATCCTTCAGGTGGCGGCATTCATCGGTAGTGTGCCCATCCAGCTCATGGAATAGGCAGTACTTTCCAGTCCTACGTTCCCGCTCCGTGGGATCTCTCCTGGGTGGTTTTCAATAGGGGAGTTGCCCCCGAGTTTCGGTGTAAATTCGTTCCAGTCCCGCCACCAAGTCTGTGTATTGCCTGAATCTGGGCTCTCGGAATTTCTTCCGTTTATCAGGACCATCCTGTGCGTCATCCTGCTTTCTCTTTCCTTTGTCTGCCCTGGACTGTTCCCTAGCGGTTCCTTCGCCTTGTGCAACATTTATTTCCTGCCTCTCGGCTCGTGATTCCTCTAATCGAATGAATTTTTCAGCTTCATGGAAAAACTCTCCAAGATCTTGTGGTGGATCTTTAGTCAAAGAGTCTTCGAATTCGGTGCCTTCTCCAACTCCTGCCACCGCCGCCATCAAAATCATCGATGGGTCCGGGCGATCTACAGAAGCCACCGTTGCATTAAATCGTAACAGATAATCTTTTATGGACTCTCCGGTCCTTTGCTTTATTGATGCCAAAGTCATCACGCTCTTAGGTCGCGTCACGTGAACCCTAAACTGCTTCATGAAGCAATCCACAAGCTCGCCCCATGTCCTGATTGATCCGGTTTCTAGCTGCCTAAACCAAAGCGCAGCCAAATCTGATAAGAATAAGGGGAAACATCGTGCCATCACTTCTTCGGATGCCCCCAGCACTTCCATGTGTCTGATATATCTGGTGATATGCATGGTCGGGTCTGACTTTCCGTCATAAGGATTCAGCGTTGGTAGTTTGAACTTCGGAGGGTTCCTTGCATTCCTGATATTCGGAGCGAACGGACTCCGACTAACTTCTTCCAATACTCCTCCTGAAAACCCTCCTCTCATGAGCCGTCTCACTAGGCCGATCATTCTTTCATCTCCATCTAGGGGTTGCCCCCTTGTCATGTCCCTGTCTTGCCCTCCGAGCCTTGTAGGGAATTCTAGTACGTACTCCTCGGGTGGCTCGTTAGCATTTGTGTTGGCCCTAGCCGGTTGAGCTCCTTCCAAAGGTACTTCTGCGTTGGATCCTGCGGGCTTACCCCCAAGCCCTTGTTGATTGCCTTCTGGTTCTGTATTCTGTCCTCCATTGGGTTCCATAGCCCTAGCTCCTTGTTCCACATTCACAGCCGCTGTAGCTGGTCCAAGGTTCTGTGTTCCTGCATTAGGTTATTCATAGCCTCCATCTCATCTCTAGTAATGTAGATCGAAGCTTGTCCTTCTCCAGCACCAGAGGATGCCTCTTGACTTCCTGCCTGTTGGCTCCTCTCAGTTCTTTGTCTAGTTTGTCGAGTCATTGTAGAGTCAGATCTGAATCCTTAAAATTCCAAATCTAAACTTTGAATCTGGTGTAGCGGGTGCTAGTTCCTCTCGGTGAAAGCACCAAAGTGTTTGCACCAAAAATGGTCACAAACCCCAAGTGTAGTGAAAGCACCAGCGTATGAATACGAATCAACAGTATTCACACACAAATCACAGATCTAAGCAAATAACAAGCAGCAATCAAGAAATAATGAACAGTGACACACAATTTATAGTGGTTCGGCTATCTCCGGCCTACGTCCACTTCAAGGTTTTTATGATTTTATTGCTCGATGCTTGAAGATTACAATTTCGTATGATGTATTACAACTGATTTGTTGAACTAAGTCTGAATCTAGAGCAGCAATGGTGATCTGGAGTAAATCTGGCAGAATCTGGGCGCTCTTTAACTCTAAGAATTGTCCGACCTCTTTTCTGAATGACCAGGGGCTCTATTTATAGGTGTAGGAGGCTGATATTTCGCCTAAAATGAGGGGAGACCAGTTCTGGTACGTCAGGGGGCCCACATGCCCGCTTTATGGAAATCCGGGCCCACACCGGGATCGATTCGACCCTAGGTTCGAATCGATCAAGAAATTGTCCAATCAAGCTGAAATTTGGCGTGAACATTCTTCAACATGTGCTCAAGCTTCTGTGAAAATTTCATAGCATTTGGATGTGTAGATCTCAAGTTATGATCGATTCAAGGTTGTATTTCTGGATGCAGCGTTCTGTTCGAATCGATTTCGTTCGAATCGATTGCTTCGAATCGATCATGGCACGCGTGCTCGTGGTGATGTGGCGCGCAATCTTCGAGTCGATCCTCCTGTTTCTCCTAGTTTTACTGAGTCGTGGCCGGGGTTTTAGCTATGTAGACGTGGTGGATTCGAGGTGATCGATTCGAAGACATGCTTCCTTCGAATCGATCTGGGTAACCTTAGTCGATTGATACGAAGACTTCACTGTTTGAAGCGATTCGAAGGTGGGAACGTTCCATTGGATTCGAGCTATTGGATTCGAGGCAAAGGCTTGATCGATGGAGTCAAAGCTACGGTCCTTTTTCATGGATTCGAACTATGTTCTCATGGATGGATTCGAACCAACGATGTCTCAAGTCGATTCGAACATAAGCCCTGCTGATGAATATAAAGTAAATCGAGACGAACCAGGTGGAGTCGAAACTGATGGATTCGACTCATATGGGTGCGAACTCGAGGTTATGTTCTCCACTTGCTCCGATGATATCTTGAGCGTGCGACCTCGGATTGACTTGATATTTGGAACGTCGACTTTCACGGCTCTGCTTGACGTGTCTTGTCAGTTGTAGCCCGATCCGGACTCGGACAAAATTCATCGATAACCGTGGTGAACCTGCGATGCACAATCGATGTTCATGACTAACAATCATTGATTTTCAGTTAAATCTTTGGGTATCTCGACTTTGCCAAAAGTTGGGATAACAATAAGTTTCAAGAGATGAGATGATGATATTTCAATTTATAATCATTGAGATAAAGCTTGTTGGTGCAGACTGGATGTTGGCAGTGGTATATATAATGCATAATGTTGGCCCGATGGTTGTATTGATTGATCCGACAAGGATTTGGCAAAAAATGACAAAGTTGTTGTATATAGTGTTGTGTGATGGCTGGTTGTCGAAGAGTTGATTGTTTGGTTTGAAATTGTCATAAAGATAATCATAATTGCAGTTGCTTGAGGTGATCAGTGTACTGCTGTCGGAGATGAAGTGTCATGGGTTGGTTTGTTTACTTTGGTGGAAGACAAGAATCCATCTGACATGCTCGAGCATCAGGTGGAAGATAAATATGTTGCTTTGAAAGAAGACAAGGTCAGTGATCTCAAAGAAGAAAAAGGCTACTTTAAAAAAATAAAGAAACCGAGTCAATTGTTGAAAGGCCCGCAGATTACGTAGAACCAAATATCGCTTCTGATGAGCTTCCTAGCATTAATGCTGCTAGTAACCAAATGGTGGGATGTAACGACCCAGAATTTCTGTCATTTAAAATTCGAATATTTAATTGATTTTAAATATTAACAAGTAAGATTTATAAGCCGAATGAATTTAAATTCGAATATAGTGATTTAATTGTTTAATTAAATTGACAATTTAAATATTTGAAATTCCAGAAATAATTGGACATTGGGTTTAATGTGTATAAAAATGATGTATAAAGTTATATTAAATCATATTGGAGTTAGAATGATGTTTTAGAACTTCTAAAATCGAATTAAAAGTTAATTGTGAAAATTGAATATTTTAATATTTAATTGACGAGTGAAAATGGTCATTTTTCAAACAGTCTCAGACTTCGATGAAACCAGTTTCATCGGATCCGTAATGTTGAATTATTGTATGGTTTCAAATTTCGTGTCAATTGGACGTACGGTTTGTCCAGGGCAAGCCAAAATGCATCGAAATCGTTTTAAATCGATTTGATTTAAATTTGATTGTTTATTTCCGTAACTCGCACATACGATCGAATTAGCTCCCGGAACACATTCCATTGTGTTCGGAATGCGGGGTAAACCTTAGAAACACCAGCCGGCATGCTCGATTTGGAGTTCGGAAATTTTTCGATGAATAGTGTTTTCATCAATTTTCTTTAAAAGGCCTCAGAATTTCTGTTTTGCAAACAAACCCTCATTCTTCTTCAGCCGGCCCTAATTGTTTTCAATGGCCAGAAAACTCTCAACTTCTTCCCTCCAAATCTCTTAATCCATTAGCTTTTAGCAAATACTTTCAACTACAACATTGAAGATCGTAACGAGATCTATAACTTCAGCGGTGGAGATCGTTTAAAACGAAGTAAATCAACGGCAATTTGCATTTGAACGCGTGACCTTTGCACACGTTTTTCATGGTCGAGAGGCAACCGAGTGGCACGTCCTTCTGGGCGTTGGTGAGGGGGAGCGAGGCGTTTCGAATGGTGGGTCCTGATCACTTTGGAAGTCGACGATGGAGATGCGGCTATTAGGGTTTCGAACGGAAAATTGGGTTTCTTTGTTCGTTCGCATGATAAGCCTGGAAGGGGAGATGATGCGCACGCAGCCTGGATTTGAATAAAGCAGATCTAACGGCCAGGATGAATGAGGGTATAAAAATTTAAAAAAAGAAATGTACATTAATTTATATATTAATTCGTATAATCTTTGAAATATCATAACTTTTTGATACGAGGTCGAAAAATTACGAAACGAATTGCATTGGGATCGTATTGACGAGCACTACACAATGGAGCTAGTTTGGAGTCGATTGGAGTCAGTGAAAATTTTGGGTAAAACTAAACGCGCGTTTAATTTTATTCTAAATAAAATACTGCAACCGTTATTGAAAGCAAGGTGAGAACTCCTCACTCAATCGAATATTTTGTTTCGATTTAAATTTTAAATAGTTAGATTTAAAATTTGATGATAGTGTTGATTGTGTGAATTAAATGATAATTGTTATCTATTGTGTTAAATAGACCCTATACGACGTATATTAAGCGGAGGTTATTTATTAAAAACATATACCACGATAATTCCACCGTAAAGTGGAATTGGTATTATATATATATTTGGAGTTGATTTCCCGCATTATATAGCGGATGAGACCCTATTGCGCCGCATAATAGCGGATAGTATTTTATAAATCTCATATACCGCGATATTCCACTTCAAAGTGGAATTGGTATTGTACTAACATCTGTGGATGCAGGGAAACAAGTTGGAGGGATCCAACTGGATTCCTCAAATTATATGAATTTGTTTCATATGTTATATGAATTTGTTTCATATGCTGTGTGATTATTTATTTATAATCTGTGAATGATTATATTTGTGATTGAATGTGTTGAAGGCTATAATTTAGCCGAAAGTATTTTTGGTATCGTTGGATACCAGAAATAAATAAAATTGGATTTTTGGAATTAAAGTTGAAATTTTAAGTAAATTCTTTTGAAAGAATTGGGTAAATTTAAAAGAAGGAATTTTAAAAGCATAGAGTTGATTTTCGAAATCTTATCGAATTATTTCTAAAATATGGTAAAAGATTTTTATAAATGGATTTTGAATAGTATTATTCGAAAGTTGGAAAATTTATTTAAAAATGGAATTTTAAATGGTTTGGAAGAGATATATGAATTTATTTTAAAAAGGTGATGAATTTCTTGAAATCCAACTAATAATTGATTTGGTATTTGAAAATAGATCTTTGGGAAATCGATATGAAAATTTATTTGGTGTTTGAATGAAAATTGATTTTTGTGTTGAGAATTAATTTGGAAATCGATTTGTAAAATGATTTGGTATTTGGGATTAAAATTAGAATCAATTTGAAATTTGATTCGGTGTTGAAGTAAATTTAGAAATCAATTTGGAATTTGATTTGGGGTTTGAAATAAAATTGAGAAATCAATTCGAAAGTTGATTTGGAGTTGAAAGTAAATATTTGAGAAATCGATTTGAAAATCGTATAAAAAGTGAATATTTGGGAATGTAAATTCAGAATAGAATTTATAAAGGAAAGGGAAATTTGTTTTAAAAATAAACATTGGTTTATTTTTAAGTGTGGAAATAAATTTACAGATTTGGAACGTAAATTTGAAATAAATCGATAAGGATTTATTTAATTGGTTTAAATGGACCATTTTGTGATGAAGTGTGAAAATGTGATTTGAAATTGGTTTTCAAATGTTAAAGTGTGGAAAAATATATATCTTGTGAATATATTTTGAAAATAAATAATTTGGGAAAAATTATTTAAATTGGATGTTGTTGTGAATGTTGTTTGATAGTTAAATAACCGATTATCAATATTTGCCTTTGAAATGGCACTTGATTTGTTTTTTAAACAAACGCTCACTATTCGGGTTAGATGGGAAAAGACCTTTGTGTCATATAACCCATTCCGAATTAGTGATACGACGATATGGATCGTATTGAAGACCGGTGTGAAGACCGGGTATTTTCAAAAATGAAAGGACAACCTGTCGAATGTCTCTGCACCGAGTTGCTCCGATATAGAGATTATTATCACTTTTCTTGTGATGGGAAGTCCGGATGTGATTAGTGAATACCCGGATTGCAAGGGCTTCTTTGGAAGTGCCTTCGGTTCCGTTCGATCCCGGAACAGACTTGTATGGATGTGTGTCTGACATTACACTTTGAGATTTAAAGCTGGTTTCTATCAAATATATTTTTGTTGGTGGCGGAGAATTTATTCTCTTAGCTTAACACCCTTCTCTGAGACGTACGAGCTCAGAGGTTATGTAGTTGATGGTTACTAGTGATACATTCTCAATTTGGTAATGTGGCATATGAAGTGCTGTTGATCATTTGTTGATCAAAGCGTGGCTTTGTGAAAAAGCGTGGCTTTGTGAAAAAGCGTGGCTTTGTGAAAAAGCATAGCTTTGTGGATGAGACTTCGTCGAGCCTCATAACCCGGTAATGGTCGAAACAGGAATGTTGCGGCAAAGGTTTTTAGGGGTAGCGCCCCTAGGGTATGTCATTTCCTTCTGGATAAAAGGTGATATCATGGTATGGAGCCCAGATATTTTACCTATGTTGATGCTGCAAATTTATTGTACTTTGTGGTTGTTGCTTTGTGGTTGAGGATCCTCGGATAAAGGTCGGTGACGACCGGGGGATGACATAGCTCGTGTGTTAGTTACCTAGTTACAGCTTGGTTAAAGAGTGTGGTAGCGTCGGCCTTGTGTTTGCAGAGATCCGGTTAGGTTCTCGGGGCGTCTTTCCAGAGGCGTTTCCATTTCGGTGTAAGGAAGTTCCTTTGCCTGACCATTTGTTGGAAATCCAAAGATACAATACGAACCTTGTACGGTTTTAGTTGTATTACCTGCTATGGAATGTGGCGGTAACCTGCTATTAAACATGGTAGCTATAGTAGGCATACAATAATGGTTGTATGCTACTAAGATTAATATTATATTTTCGAAATGGTTTTCGACACTATGCACTAATGATAATAATATCGAATGATTTTGCGTAGTAAGCATTTTTGACTATCATAAGAAGAAATCTCCTCCAATTCTGCGTTTGCATTGTGTGTGTGGCGGGAGGTCTTATAGTAGTTTCATTTTCCAAAAGCATTGCGAATGTCTTTTACTTCCTTTGTTGTTGTTTAAAGATAAACTGTTTTAGTTCTCACAATAGTCACCATGACTGACCTGGAGTTTATTGTTTCCTTCCTAAACTCTGGGTGCCCACCAATTCCCACACGGGAAGTCTAGAGTTAGGTTATCAGGTCATCCTGGATTCAGAGATGCTGTGGAGCTCAGTGGCGAGCTAGATGGCGAGACGCATTCTTGTGTATGATATTATTTATTCCGCTGTGTATTCTGTATGAGGACAAGTTTATATAACTGTCCAGTTGTGTTGTATATTGTTGTTGTAAACTCTGATGATGATGTAATGTATAAAATGATATAGTTCTTTGATTTAAAGATTATTCATTTATCTATTATATGTTGTTCCGCTGCGATATGTGAGATTCTGATATTGTTCTGTGTTTTTCTGTTGTTTCTTCTTTCCTTTTCTTCTGTCTTCTTCTACCTCTTCTTTTTCTCCCATAACAATTCGGTTTTCCGGCATTCGATTGCTCGGCGGTTGATACAGTGGACGTATTAATGTCGACTTTCGAGCATTGAAAAATCGCGTTCGTTACATTTGATATCAGAGCATATGGTTAAGCGATAACCTTGGTTCTGTTGGATATTACTCATTAGAGATAGAGTCAGTAGTATCTAGAATGAGTGTGAGTGTAATAATAGATACGAGTGCGTATTTGTTAGTGAATATGAAATTGTTTTATATTGTGTTTGCTTATCCGTTGAGCTGTTTATGAATTCTGGTCAGTATGTGGGACGCCATATTATCGATAGGGTTTTCTAAACACTTAAACGAGGCAAGTCGACATATATCATTTTAAATTGGGTAAATGAAATAATTTTACCTTGTTATTATTTGTATATAAAGGAAATAATATTTCAGAAATTATTAAAGTGTACATAATTGATTGTTTGGTTGTTGAAAATGTAAGAATATATATAAGTCAATAAAAGTTGTTTGAATAATCTAAATAAAAGCAACAATTGTAAAAGAATGAAGTATATAAGAAAATGAATTATTAAGTATGGAATTATAATTAATATGATTTGCAGTTGTGAAATAATCTTGTATAAGTAAAGTTAAATAGTAAAATTAAATGAGAAAAAGATTTATAAATGTGATTTATAAATAAAAGGAGATTTTGAAAAGAATATTAAGCACTGAATTCATTACTGTTGCTGGGAAATAATAAGGGTGATGACTGCAGCATCATCAGTATCATTTTCGAGTTTCCGTGTGATGGATTTGCTACCATAATAAATTGAAAAATTAAAGTTTTTTGTGATAAACAAAATGTAAATTAAAATCCAAATTGAAATTGATGAATACAAGTGAAATGAGTTTTATACTTATAATATGATTTGGAAAGCTAAATAAATAAGTTGTGTAACTTATAAAATGAGAAGATGTAAGTGAAACCAATTATTAAAGTGGTAAACAATTTTGTTAAGAAAAACAAAATCCGAATTGGATTTATAAGTGGAAATTTAAGTTAAGTTAAACAAATGATGTTTAATTGGAATATGACTTAAGTAATGTTGTATGAAATTGACTTTGGTATCAAAATGAATTAATGAATGAAGTCATTAAATGAATATGAACTTGAGTTATATAAAGGAGATTCAACTTTATTTTTAAAATGAATTAGCAATTGAATTAATAAATGGATTGAATGTTAATCAATCGAATGTGAATAAATTGATATGGAATAATGGATGTAAGTATTAATTCATTAAAGCTAATTGAAAATGTTGAACCAAATTGAATGTAAAGTAAAGTAAATTGAATAAATTTGGTTGTGTTGAATGACATTGGATGTTATATGATTGTTGGTTGATTGTATATAGTATAAATTCATTAAGTGTTAATGAAATTGAATTAATAAATGAAATCTATGTAATTGAATTTGAATTGAAAGTGAATTAATGTAAATTGGTAATAAGCAATTAAAATGTGTATCGAAACCTTATAAATTGCTTATGGGAATTATTTGATTGCATTGCTTATGGAAACTTTGTATTTGTTATTGAAAATTAATGAAATGTAAATAAATTTCCTATATATGTTACTTACATATTTGAATTGAGTAAGTATAGGTGCCGTAGCTTCCATTCGGTTGATTTGGTTTGCGCTAATAAGTTAATAAATAACTATTTTACTTAAAAATGCTAAAAAGGTACGCCTACGCAATAAAAATAGGAAATATGAACTGTTTTTCTGCTTTTCCGACCGTGTGGGTCGATGTATATATATTTATGTCTATTGTGATCCTACTACGATCGAACCGCGCAAAGAAGACTATGGCGAATTTTTCTGAAAATTTAAGGCGTTAGAAAATTTTCGGGAAATTTTGGAAAATTTTTGTTAATGAAAAGTCAATTTCCAAATTGAAATGAAAACGTAGGAATTGAACTAGAAAATGGAAACCATTATTTTGGTTGAAGTTAAAGGTATTGGAAACCAAAGGTGAATATAAAATTTTCACTAAGTCGATTTTTGAAAAGTTAATGAATTTGGGGCATTTTTCTTACTTTGCAATTTCGAGGACGAAATTCTTTTAAGGGGGGGAGTTTGTAACGACCCAGAATTTCTATCATTTAAAATTCGAATATTTAATTGATTTTAAATATTAACAAGTAAGATTTATAAGCCGAATGAATTTAAATTCGAATATAGTGATTTAATTGTTTAATTAAATCGACAATTTAAATATTTGAAATTCCAGAAATAATTGGAAATTGTTCTTAATGTGTATAAAAATGATTTATAAAGTTATATTAAATCATATTGGAGTTAGAATGATGTTTTAGAACTTCTAAAATCGAATTAAAAGTTAAATTGTGAAAATTGAATATTTTAATATTTAATTGACGAGTGAAAATGATCATTTTTCAAACAGTCTCGGATTTCAACAAAACTAGTTTCATCGGATCCGTAATGTTGAATTATTGTATGGTTTCAAATTTCGTGTCAATCGGACGTACGGTTTGTCCAGGGCAAGCCAAAATGCATCGAAATCGGTTTAAATCGATTTGATTTAAATTTGATCGTTTATTTCCGTAACTCGCACATACGATCGAATTAGCACCCGGAACACATTCCATTGTATTCGGAATGCAGGGTAAACCTTAGAAATGCCAGCCGGCACGCTCGATTTGGAGTTCGGAAAATTTTCGATGAATAGTGTTTTCGTCAATTTTCTATAAAAGGCCTCAGAATTTCTGTTTTGCAAACAAACCCTCATTCTTCTTCAGCCGGCCCTAATTGTTTTCAATGGCCAGAAAACTCTCAACTTCTTCCCTCCAAATCTCTTAATCCGTCAGCTTTTAGCAAATAGTTTCAACTACAACATTGAATATCGTAACGAGATCTATAACTTCAACGGTGGAGATCGTTTAAAACGAAGTAAATCAGCAATTTGCATTTGAACGTGTGACCTTTGCACACGTTTTTCATGGTCGAGAGGCAACCGAGTGGCACGTTCTTCTGGGCGTTGGTGAGGGGGAGCGAGGCATTTCGAATGGTGGGTCCTGATCACTTTGGAAGTCGACGATGGAGATGCGGCTATTAGGGTTTCGAACGGAAAATTGGGTTTCTTTGTTCGTTCGCGTGATAAGCTTGGAAGGGAAGATGATGCGCACGTGGCCTGGATTTGAATAAAGTAGATCTAACGGCCAGGATGAATGAGGGTATAAAAATTTAAAAAAGAAATGTACATTAATTTATATATTAATTCGTATAATCTTTGAAATATCATAACTTTTTGATACGAGGTCGAAAAATTACGAAATGAATTGCATTGGGATTGTATTGACGAGCACTACGCAATGGAGCTGGTTTGTAGTCGATTGGAGTTAGTGAAAATTTTGGGTAAAATTAAACGCGCGTTTAATTTTATTCGAAATAAAATACTACAACCATTATTGAAAGCAAGGTGAGAACTCCTCACTCAATCGAATATTTTGTTTCGATTCAAATTTTAAATAGTTAGATTTAAAATTTGTTGATTGTGTGAATTGAATGATAATTGTTATCTATTGTGTTAAATAGACCCTATACGCCGTATATTAAGCGTAGGTTATTTATTAAAAACATATACCGCGATAATTCCACCGTGAAGTGGAATTGGTATTATATATGTATTTGGAGTTGATTTCCCGCATTATATAGCGGATGAGACCCTATTGCGCCGCATAATAGCGGATAGTATTTTATAAATCCCATATACCACGATATTCCACTTCGAAGTGGAATTGGTATTGTGCTAACATCTGTGGATGCAGAGAAACAGGTTGGAGGGATTTAACTGGATTCCTCAAATTATATGAATTTGTTTCATATGTTATATGAATTTGTTTCATATGCTGTGTGATTATTTATTTATAATATGTGAATGATTATATTTGTGATTGAATGTGTTGAAGGCTATATAATTTAGCCGAATGTATTTTTGGTATCGTTGGATACCAAAAATAAATAAAATTGGATTTTTGGAATTAAAGTTGAAATTTTAAGTAAATTCTTTTGAAAGAATTGGGTGAATTTAAAAGAAGGAATTTTAAAAGCATAGAGTTTATTTTCGAAATCTTATCGAATTATTTCTAAAATATGGTAAAAGATTTTTATAAATGGATTTTGAATAGTATTATTCGAAAGTTGGAAAATTTATTTAAAAATGGAATTTTAAATGGTTTGGAAGAGATAAATGAATTTATTTTAAAAAGGTGATGAATTTCTTGAAATCCAATTAATAATTGATTTGGTATTTGAAAATTGATCTTTGGGAAATCGATATGAAAATTTATTTGGTGTTTGAATGAAAATTGATTTTTGTGTTGAGAATTAATTTGGAAATCGATTTGTAAAATGATTTGGTATTTGGGATTAAAATTAGAATCAATTTGAAATTTGATTCGGTATTGAAGTAAATTTAGAAATCCATTTGGAATTTGATTTGTGGTTTGAAATAAAATTGAGAAATCAATTCGAAAGTTGATTTGGAGTTGAAAGTAAATATTTGAGAAATCGATTTGAAAATCGTATAAAAAGTGAATATTTGGGAATGTAAATTCAGAATAGAATTTATAAAGGAAAGGGAAATTTGTTTTAAAAATAAACATTGGTTTATTTTTAAGTGTGGAAATAAATTTACAGATTTGGAACGTAAATTTGAAATAAATCGATAAGGATTTATTTAATTGGTTTAAATGGACCATTTTGTGATGAAGTGTGAAAATGTGATTTGAAATTGGTTTTCAAATGTTAAAGTGTGGAAAAATATATATCTTGTGAAGATATTTTGAAAATAAATAATTTGGGAAAAATTATTTAAATTGGATGTTGTTGTGAATGTTGTTTGATAGTTAAATAACAGACTATCAATATTTGCCTTTGAAATGGCACTTGATTTGTTTTTTAAACAAACACTCACTATTCGGGTTAGTCGGGAAAAGACCTTTGTGTCATATAACCCATTCCGAATTAGTGATACGACGATATGGATCGTATTGAAGACCGGTGTGAAGACCGGGTATTTTCAAAAATGAAAGGACAACCTGTCGAATGTCTCTGCACCGAGTTGCTCCGGTATAGAGATTTATATCACTTTTCTTGTGATGGGAAGTCTGGACGTGATTAGTGAATACCCGGATTGCAAGGGCTTCTTTGGAAGTGCCTTCGGTTCCGTTCGATCTCGGAACGGACTTGTATGGATGTGTGTCTGACATTACACTTTGAGATGTAAAGCTGGTTACTATCAAATACATTTCTGTTGGTGGCGGAGAATTTATTCTCTTAGCTTAACACCCTTCTCTGAGATGTACAAGCTCAGAGGTTATGTAGTTGATGGTTACTAGTGATACATTCCCAATTTGGTAATGTGGCATACGAAGTGCTGTTGATCATTTGTTGATCAAAGCGTGGCTTTGTGAAAAGGCATAGCTTTGTGGACGAGACTTCGTCGAGCCTCACAACCCGGTAATGGTCGAAACAGGAATGATGCGGCAAAGGTTTTTAGGGGTAGCGCCCCTAGGGTATGTCATTTCCTTCTGGATAAAAGGTGATATCATGGTATGGAGCCCAGATATTTTACCTATGTTGATGCTGAAAATTTATTATACTTTGTGGTTGTTGCTTTGTGGTTGAGGATCCTCGGATAAAGGTCGGTGACGACTGGGGGATGACATAGCTCGTGTGTTAGTTACCTAGTTACAGCTTGGTTAAAGCGTGAGGTAGCGTCGGCCTTGTGTTTGCAGAGATTCGGTTAGGTTCTCGGGGCGTCTTTCCAAAGGCGTTTCCATTTCGGTGTAATGAAGTTCCTTTGCCTGACCATTTGTTGGAAATCCAAAGAAACAATACGAACCTTGTACGGTTTTAGTTGTATTACCTGCTATGGAATGTGGCGGTAACCTGCTATTGAACATGGTAGCTATAGTAGGCATACAATAATGGTTGTATGCTGGCTAAGATTAATATTATATTTTCGAAATGGTTTTCGACACTATGCACTAATGATAATAATATCTAATGATTTTGCGTAGTAAGCATTTTTGACTATCATAAGAAGAAATCTCCTCCAATTCTGCGTTTGCATTGTGTGTGTGGCGGGAGGTCTTATGGTAGTTTCATTTTCCAAATGCATTGTGAATGTCTTTTACTTCCTTTGTTGTTGTTTAAAGATAAACTGTTTTAGTTCTCACACCAGTCACCATGACTGACCTAGAGTTTATTGTTTCCTTCCTAAACTCTGGGTGCCCACCAATTTCCACATGGGCAGTCTAGAGTCAGGTTATCAGGTCATCCTGGATTCAGAGATGCTGTGGAGCTCAGTGGCGAGCTAGATGGCGAGACGTATTCTTGTGTATGATATTATTTATTCCATTGTGTATTCTGTATGAGGACAAGTTTTTATAATTGTCCAGTTGTGTTGTATATTGTTGTTGTAAACTCTGATGATGATGTAATGTATAAAATGATATAATTCTTTGATTTAAAGATTATTCATTTATCTATTATATGTTGTTCCGCTGCGATATGTGAGGTTCTGATATTGTTCTGTGTTTTTCTGTTGTTTCTTCTTTCTTTTTCTTCTGTCTTCTTCTACCTCTTCTTTTTCTTCATAACAATTCAGTTTTCCGGCATTCGATTGTTCGGCAGTTGATACAGTGGACGTATTAATGTCGACTTTCGAGCGTCGAAAAATCGCGTTCGTTACATGGAATCTATGGATGGTGAAGAAGAAAGGTCAGGTGCCATTAAAGCCAATGGAGAACCTATTATGATTGGTACGAGTTTGAGAATACGTTAGAGGGTGCTATGGTTGATGAGGATAAACAAGTGGTTATGGAGTTCAGATCTGAATTTCAGAAAATGAAGTTGCTTTTAGCTCTTTGAAAACCTATCATTGGCATGCTGAAGTTGTTTATTGAAGTGAAGTTGAGTTTTGTGAGCAGTGATGAGTTGTTTAATTGTGAGAGTTTGCAGTTGCAGTGAAGTGTGGATGGTATGGATGTAGAAGGCAGTGGTCCAAAAAGGGTATTTGCGGTGATGGCAATGTGTATTGGGTGCAACTGGTGGTAGAAGAAATAGTTGAAGATGACAAAGAGTAGAACGTCGGTTTAACGGGTTGGACATTTGTGGAGTGCTCAAGAGAACTGTTTGAAGTGGAAGCTTACAAGTGTAGCAGGTAAAACTTATGAGTGAAGTAGTGTGTTTTCATGTCATTAAACAAGCAAATAAGGAAGAGCCGTAGCTCTAGCTTGTTGGGGAATGATAGATACATCAATATCAAGGGATGACCAGAGTGGAGAGGTCTGTGAATCCCTAAGAGAAAACTAAGAGTATTTGTTGATGGTTAATAAGCGAAGAACCAATCAACGCGAAACAGTTGAGCATGTCCAACCAAAAATAAGAAAAAGAAGTGTTTGTTGTCGTTAATAGAAGACGATGAGACAATCAAGAACCTCATTTCATTAAAGATTGTTTATTTGGTACTCTGTAAACTGGATGTTGGCATATTCAGTTTAAGTTTAAGGGAGGATGTTAGAAGCTATGTCATGTTTTGATTAGTCAATAAGGTATGTTACTATTAATGTGTTAAGTAGTGGTTAAGATCCACATTTGTAGGTTAGTGGGTAATTCTTTTTCAGTCTATTTAAAGCTTTTTAATTCCTATCTTTCAATTGAGTGAATAACAATATAGTTCCTTTTTGTTTAACATTGTATATCTCTCTCCTTTCTCTACGTCAAATACAAACAATAATTTGGTGTAGGCTGGAATTTTTCATATGTTTAACTCCAAATAGGAGGTTGCTATGCCAATACTGATATAACAAAAGAATGAGTTTCGCTAGTTCGACTGGTTGAAAAGCAGAGGATTCAATACAAGAGTAATATAGGACATGGATTCAAAATTCCGATCAAGGGGATGGCTCATATTTCTACCGTGTAGTTTTTTGCTGGTTGTTTAGGCACTAGCATTAAAAAAATATTTCTCTTTGTTTGATGAGAACAAGTTAATGTGGTACAAATAATTTAATACTACTTACCATTGCTCTTCAAATTGGTACACGTTGGAATTTCTCATATGTTAGTTTCTTTCCGTATACGTTTTCTTTTAAATATGAGGTTTATATGCTAGATTAAATTCTTTAATGCCATGTTTGCATATCAATGATTTATTGCGACACAAATTCCAACTTTTGTTCTTTTATTTGTATAACCTTTTTATCCCTCTCTGATTTTTAACTTTTGATTTTTGAATTTGATAAAAATAAAATAAATGCGTCTTCCAAACTTTGCCTTCCATACTGAATAAATACTTTTCCCCTTATTGGAATTGAATTTATATGCCATTCTAATTCTTCATTTTACATTTTATTTTGAAATATTACCAATGTTTACACATCTTATGCCACAACCATGTTTTTTGGCATATTTTACTTAAGAAACAAAATTTCTGAATATAGAATTATTGGTACTGAATTGTAATTGATGTCATTCAACTATTCTGTATTTTCAGCATCTTATGCTAGAATTAATTTTTAGCGGATCAAAAATTAGTAGAAAATGCATTGTGAAACTCAAAAATATTCAAAATTTAAATGTACATTTTTTACACTTAGTTTTGAAATTTCTTTTCTTTTCCTAATTTTATATTCAGGGTTTCAGATCAATTTGCTAGCAACCAATTTGTTTTTTTGTTCAACCTTTTGAAATAGGTTTAAAGTTGCCCATGATTTCTTCAAAGCCTATTTTTTTGATAGTTTTATTAAAAGTTTAACTCTTGAATTAAATTTTTGTTTCATTTTAAAATTTATTTTATTAAATACTTTGCTTTGTTTTTAGTCTTTTAGTAATGTTTGTATGGAATAACTTTATAAGAATTTGGTCTATTAAACTATCAATGCACGTATCCTTTTTTTAACCTTCTATTAGTTATGCCGGTAGGATAGTACGTGCTCAAGCATTACATGCACATGGATTTTGATGCTCTTCTTATACAAAAATTCAATCTGGAAAAATATAATTTTTTTAAGAATTAAGCATTTTCTACACCTCATCCTTCAAAATATAATAGAAATCTATTCATATATGGTAATGAAAAAGCTTTTGAACTTGTAGTATTTAGTTTTCCACTTTGGTTTCAAATTATGTATGTTACAATTTTCACACCTGCATTTTCAAGTTTGTTACTTAATTATGAGTCTTAAAGATTTCTTTATCTTGAGCACTACGATAACGATTAATTTACGTTATTTTTTAGAAAATCAAACTAAAGCTACCATTGTTAAAATATGTATTTTTCCAAAGCTGGACAATATAATTTCCCCTCGATAGGCGTACGGTTTTTCACTATCTTTTAATCGTGTATATCAAATCACAACATTCTTATTCCAGCTCTATCACATTTTGTTGTTATTGCTAATTTTTAACACATCAACTCTTTACTTCTCTATGACAACATTTCAGAATATACAAGCATTGTCCTTTTCAATTACAACCTTTAAAAGATATTGATTTAAATGAAAGACATTTCTTCAAAATGGTTTCAAAATGTTTTGGGTCCTCCACTCTGAATTTTTTAATTTTTAGTAATGAATTTGTAATTTTAATTAACTAAAACCAATATAATATGCAACATGATCATAGGATTTGAATTTTGAAGATCCTTTATTGATGATGCTAAGTCACTTATGGTATGATTGCTCTCTATTTACAAAAGTACAAGTTTTTGGTATCACTTATGACCATATGTTTGAACGTTTTTTCAAAATATATATTTATTCTCTAGACTTGAACTTTGTTTCATGGGTTTTAAAATTTTGGTTTTTGGATAAAGATTTTTTCTTTTTTGGATTCTCTAATCAATTTATTTTGAAGTTGTTTTACGAGAAATTGAATTATTAGATTATCCATCCAGGTATATTTTATTTTGTCACCCCTTTGTTAAACTAGTCGATAAAATACTTTATTTTCAAGCGTTTTTGTTTAAGTAGCTTCTGATGCTCTGAGTATAATTTTTTCTTAAGATATAATCTGAATTTAAAGCAAAATATAACCTTTAGACTTAATGTTTCAAAATATATAACAATTACGTTCATACTAAGGGTATATTAGTGTTTCAATTTAAATTGTTTATTCATTCGATTTAGATTCAAATTTATCTTTTAATTTTGTTTGCTACCTACAATTAAAAATATTTTCTACAGTCAAAAATATTTAAAATAGTATATCATATGGCTAATTAATTTTAATTTAATTTAGATTATATATATAACTACAGTACAAATTTGTCCTGAAGTTTCACTTTCATGATTCCTAGTTCAATCAATCAACGGTGAGGATAAACAACCCCTGACATTATAAAACTATAATCATTAAATGAACGCTAATTTTAGGATTTGAGCTGTTTTACAAGTATGATTCCTAATTTCATTGATGAAATGAAGGCACATTTCCATCATTTGCCTGATAGGTACCATTTTTTTTCAAATATGTATAGAATCACATAATTTTTTTATAAAGATTATTATGTCTTTAGAAAACTTATGGTCGGATTACTTACCTCATTAATTAACTACATGCTATAATACTAATAACTCAAACATGGAATGTTTTCTACTTTAAAGTTAGAAAATTTAAATTCTTGGTATCATAATTTTGTATTTTATGGATCCTTGGTATCAGAATTTTGGTGTTCTTTAAAAGAATATGATATTTAATCATTTCATAAAATTTTAAATATAATATTTTAGAATAATACTGAAGGTTTCCAGGTTATTATTGACATAGATTGCATTTCAAATAATGATAATATTTTAATATAAAGTGTGATACTTTTGGAGATTCAACAAACTTTTCCCTTTGACAAATTGGTTGTTGATGCCCAAGGTTTTAAATCTCGACAATCTCGTCCGAGATCTCGTTTTTAAGGTCAAGCGATTCGAAACATGAAAAATCGAATACATTTCCTGCATATGAATCTTGGGCGAGATAATCAAATCTCGGCCGATACCTTGGACAAGATCGATTTACAAGATCTCGGCCCAAATTATATGGTTTTGAATTTTAGTTTTAATGGGTTAGGCCAGAAATATATTCCTTGTTGGCTAGGCCTAACATTCATGTTTTATATCAACAAACAAGTTGGACTGTCAATTTCATTTCCAACCATTCATTTTATTCTACTCTCAAGTCACAAATACATGTCTAGGGTTTTTCTTTCTTATTTGAAATGTCGATTTTATTCCTAAAATATGGTTCTTTACTCTAAATCCAATAAGCTTTCATGTTAAATTCTTTTCTTTCTACAAGAACGTTTTGAACCCTAATTATTTTGTACTATTTTCTTCTCTAGTCCCTCTTTCATTCAAATTTTTATATTTTTTAATTCCTTTTCTGCTATATCATTTGTTGGAATAAATTCCACCATTATTTTCCAATTTCATAGCAAAATTCGAAATTTTGTATTATTTCAATTTTTTTGTTGGGCCTTGTTATGCCAACGTCTCTTGCTAATTCGAATCATTCTTTTTAAGAGACATTAAAAGGCCTTGTTGTTAGGTTATTTTCCATTCTTCTTCAACATTGTTAGCTAATATATTGTATATTTACTAAAATATATATTCTTGTTTAAAAGAATGATATTAGTGATGTTATTCTGGTTAAAATAGTTTACTAATTTATATGTTCTCTATTAAAAGAAGTAAGTAATGAATTCAACATTTCAACTTTACATATTTTTGTTTTAAATATTTTGCTTGCTTGCTTTCTTGAAAGTAAATCAATATTAAAAATATCAATAGTTTGAGACTGAAAATCGAATAAGTTAAATCACTTTTGTAATTAGTATTTATAATTGTTGCATACTTGAATGCAAACCGATGCAGAATGGTGATTTTGCCCTTTACTAAGGATAATAAAAGCATTGTCACAATATGCTTCTTCTTTGATAGTAGTGATGTATGTAGTCTTCTCAACATATGCCAACTCCAATTTCAAATGATAAGCCACATGCAATTGCTTCATTAACACCTACTATGCATACTTTAAGCATAAAATTGCAAGTCTTGATATCCTCTTAAATGCTCGATGGTTAACTTGGATCATGAAAACGTAATGAAATAAAGTTTAAATACAGTACATCATACCTTGTGGTTGGAACAAGTAAATATAGTCAAACATGTTTCAAAAGTACTGAAATGTTGATGTCCAAGGTTGAATGTTCATATTTTTTTTGGTGGTAAGGAACACACCTTTTCGGTTTTTTTAAGGTTTTTTATTTGGAGAAAAGAAATGAAATAAGTGTTATTTCCACCAAAATTTTAATATACGGGCAATGCTTTCGTGCTTTTCTTTTATTTGTACAATGATGATTTGAAGCAAGAAAACTTGAATTAATGCAGTTTGATGCTCTGTGCACTAAATCAAGTTTATAGTTAGGAGTTACGATATGTATTTCCGTTTCTTTTCAAAATTTAGTACATAATAAACCATCCTAAAAATGTGATGTTATGATATTTTCCCTTTTCCTATGGTTAAAGTTAAAACATACCTTCTACAGAAATAAATTGTAAGCACTGCATCAAACTTTGAGATTACCATGATATAATTTTTGTTGAATCTTAGGGTTAGAAAACCAGTCTAAGACTGAAAAAAGCAATTATATCGAAGAAAAGTTTCATCTTAAATGACTAAAAAGAAATTCAAATAGCATTATAAATTATTGGCTAAGAAAAGCTATATATGCACAACACAAATTTATATAATGGTGCAATTTAAATTAAAAAATAATTGTACTTCCAATTAGTAAATCTCGTCATCCATTATATACCATCAAACGACTAATTATTCATCTCAACGTTGTTGGTTTGATGTAATAATAGGTCTAACCTATCATATGTTCATTTCATGGTTCAAATGTCTTTTGTGAAATGAGAGACACTTCCCATGTTTATACCTCTGTGTCTACTTTGATTTCATGAGTAGTAGATTTTAAAGTAGCGAGATCTAATTCAAAATTTTCCCTATGTATATCATAGGACGGGTATAATTGACTCCATTGAGTTCAAAGTTTGGGTAGAGCCGAATCGAATCGAAGCATTGGATATGTAAACATACTATAGTAAGGGGAATAGTTATGAACCTTGTAGACATTTCTTAAATCGTTCGCAAAGACATGAAGTGAATTAAATGCCCACATTCACTATGGCGACGACAAAAATATTTCTATAAAATCAAACACAGCTTCAATGATAATTACATATACATACATATGTGTGTGCGCGCGTGTGCACACATACATATATAGTTGTAGTCGGTGTGTGCAGCACATGTACGCACTAGTTTTCACTAAAATTAAATTGCTAGTCCCTTGAATCAGCTTAGAAGCTATAAATGGTACAAATAAAATCATCTACCTATACTTTATTAAACAAAAAATAAATGTTTCACTGTTTCAACCGGAATCTTAGCGCATTATCAACATTATCTGTAGACCAGATGAAACCTATCATCTACCTGCGTAAAAAAATCTACATTATTAATTAATCCATCAAAAACAAAGTTTATATAGGTCCAAAGTCGGGAAGTAGACATCCTAGCTAGGCCATGGGCTAGGCTTGCACAAATCGGCAAGGGAAACATTTATTTTTTCATGAAACAAAACCAAAGTTAGGGTTACACAAAACCAACATCACAGCCGACGCCAGCGGAAACAAAATCATAGCCATCAGTCTCCATGTCTCCCGTACTTCTTGCAGCCAACACCGCAACTGAGGCCAGCCTCCTCTGCGACTCGTCATCTGTCTCAACGTCGCCTCTGATAGGTAAACTTTTATTTTCTTTGAATTCCAATTGCCGAAGAAGTCAGAAGTGCATCACAATTTAATTATATTTAGTTTCATTGATTAGGGTTTGAATTACTAGTTTATAAAACTAATTTGGTATTTTGGTTTTCTAAAAATGAATTCAATTATCTATTTCACTGTCTCACGGGTGGCTTACTGAATTAACTAGTTTATAAAAGTAATCTCTTTAAATTTTTTTTGATTTCATATTTATAACTTTGTTTTCATTACTTCTAACTTAGTTTAAATCAGTTTTCTAAAATACTGCTTGTGTTTTGATATGTGAAAATATGTTATAATAGAAGGGTTTATTTTAATTGATTTGTAAGTTCATAATGCCTAATACTAGTGATGTTGTTGAATTAACCAGTTTATTCTAATTGATTTGTAAAATCCTTTAAGCGAATAATTTTGTCAAAGCAATGATTTTACTAACAAATAATTTGTTGTAACATAATTTAAAATTTTGTCAATAGATACTATGATGAAAACGAAGACGATAAAAATTGAGTGAGATTTTGAAAACAAAGTAAATCAAGTTAGCAAAACCCTAAAGGATGTCATTGCAAATTAAAAGAACTAATTATATTTTTTTTTCAAAACTTTTGAGAATATGGTTTTGAAGAAATAATGAAAGAAAATTAAAAGAACTAATTATATTTTTTTCTAAACTTTTTAGAATATGGTTTTGAAGAAATGATGAAAGAAGCTATAAGAACATGCTATGGATGTTTGTATCAAACCAATATTTAAGGAAAAAAGTGTTTTTCGTAAAAGAAACATTTTGATGAAGATATTAAAACAAATGTTGAAGGAAGTCAGCCACCAGAAGAGAAATTTAGAGTCACATATAGGGGTGTTAATCGGGCGAACCGGACCGAACATAGGGTTGTTCGTGTTCTGTCCCATAAGAGTTTCGGATGGATACAGATCAGACAAGACTTTGTGTCGGACACTCTTCGTACGAGCCGGACAATAGACGGACGATGTACGAACAATAGAATTTTTTTCGAATAGTTCGTATGGACAAAATAACGTACAATTTTTCTTGTTCTAATTCGGGTCCTAAATGAGGAACGGATGAGCACAAACGGACCTCTTTCAACTTCAAACCGAAACGAACAACGGACATTCGTACAAAATTAACACGCCTAGTCACATACTTAATTCACATTAAAGATCAAGCCCTTACATCTGTAACATTAGCGGATTTTGCCCGCTCGAAAATCGACATCCATACTTTACATCGTACTCGAATGCCGTAGATTCGACCGTTCAAATCCGAGTTGCCGGAGCTTATAACACAATTAAGTAAATAACACAGCGGAAGAAAAATAATAATACATTGATACACAATATCTGATACAACAGAGTGATACAATGAATATCAATATACATCAGAGATATGATAAAAGAAATAGCAGCGGAAAAGAGAACGATAACATCAGCAGCGGATAATCTCCATCTTCAAAGCACCAATCCAGAAATAGCTCGAACTCCCAATAACGATGCACAAAGATAAGCAAGTGCAGTCCATATCCAAAGACTGAACTAGCTCCAGATAATCTACTGAACCTGACTATCTGAAAAACCCAACTCTAGACTACTCGTGTAGAAAAATTTTGAGCACCCAGAGTTTAGGAAAGAAACAATAAACTCCGGATCAATCATGGGACTGGTGTGAGCAACAAAAAGAGTTTATCTTTAAAACAAATAGCAGAGAAGTTTAAAGTCAATTCACAATGCTTTTGGAAAATGAAACTACCATAAGGCCTCCCGCCACACACACAATGCAAGCGCAAACTTGGAGGAGATTTCTCCTTATGATAGTCAAAGATGCTAACTACGCAAAACAAATCATTTTTGATATTATTATTAGTGCATAGTGTAGAAACATTTCGAAAATAGAATATAAATCTTAGCCAGCATAGGTACCATTATAGTATGCCTACTATAGCTACCATATTAGAAGGCAGGTTCTACAACTAAAACCGTACAGGGCTTGTATTGTTTTGTTTGGATTTCCAACAAATGGTCGGGCAAAGGAACTTCCCAAATAAAATAGAACGCCTCTGGAGCGACGTTCCCGGATCCTAACCGGATCTCTGCTACACAAGGCCGGGTTACCTCTAGTTGGGTAACTACTGACACGAATATGTCATCCCCCGGTCGTTTGCGACCTTTATCCGAGGATCCTCGATTCCAACAACCACAAGTAATAAATTTGCAGCAACCACTAAGTAAGTATCCGGGCTCCATACCATGATACCACTCATAATCTAGAAGGAAATGACATACACTAAGGGGTCGCAATCCCCTAATAACCTTGCTGCCACGATTCCTGTTTCGACCATTTCCGGTTTGTGAGGTCCGACGAAGTCTCGTCCACAAAGCCACGCTTTGTCACAAAGCCACGCTTTGGGTCAACATATGATCAAAGTAATGATCACAAAGATAAATGATCAAAAAAATGATCATATCACAAATGATCAAACAATGATCATCACACAGCAACACTCAGCATGTCACATTACCAAATTGGGAATATATCGCTGATAACCTTCAACTACATAACCTCTGAGCTCGTACGTCTCAGAGAAGGGTGTTAAGCTAAGAGAATAAATTCTCCGCCACCAACCGAAATGTATTTGAAAGAAATCGGCTTTATATCTCAAAGTGTAATGTCAGACATGTAACCATACAAGTCTGTTCCGGGTTCGAACAGAACCGAAGGCACTTCCAAAGAAGCCCTTGCAATCCGGGTATTCACAATCCCGATCGAACTTCCCATCACTTAGGGAATCTCTATACCGTAGCTACTTGGTGCAGAGACAATCGATAGGTCATCCTATCATTCTCGCAAATACCCGGTCTTCAACACCGGTCTTCAAATGCTATCCATATACGACGTATCACTATTCGGAATGGGTTATATGACACAAAGGTCTTTTCCTGGCTAACCCGAATAGTGAGCATAATATTTAAAACATATGGATATGGGATTTTAATTAAGTCACAACTTATTACCCAAAACTTTTCTTCAAATGGTTTAAACAAATCATTATTTTAAATCTTTTAAATAAAAGATTTAATTCATAAAGTTCACCCAGTTTCACAAAGATTCATTCACAGATTTTCCCAAATCAATTTCCATTTCAATTTGATTTACTCGTTAAATATTTAAAACAAAGATTCAACTTATAGCTTTCAAAACAATTTCATTTCGAATCGGTTAAACAAAACATCATTTTAAATCTGTTAAAAATAAACAGATTTAATTCATAGCTTTCAAAAAGAATTCATTCATAACTTGGAAAACCATTTTTCAATTCAAACTTGAAATTCCTTTACCTAAATTGGAATTTCATTTCGTATATGAAAGCTTTTATCATTTGAAAACAAACAGTTTTCATTTTGGAAATCTGATTCATCTATACGAGTTAAAGTTCTTGGGTTAAATTCAAATTCTCAAACAATACTTTTAAAATGGTTTAATTTCATATAAACACATTTATAACATTTTTAGCCGTAATTTCCAATCATAAATCTCAACATGGAATTCAATTCCTTTTTTGAATTCAAATTCAAATTGAATTATTTAAATTTCAAGATATTCAAAATATCTTTTAAAACTCCTTTCAAAAGCTTTTCATATTAAACCCCAATTTCCAATTTCAAAATCAATTGAAATTAAAATTTCAATCTCAAAAACATCAAATTTACATCACCTGTGACTTAACCGATTTCCACATGAAATCCATATTTGTGTGTGTATGGTGTAGTCCAGGGGTTTAACACAATAGTGCAATATCATTCAATCATCACAGATCAGAATACAGAAATATAGTTAATAAGTGATAAGCGGTATAACTATAACGCTTATCTTCATTCACAGATCACAGATATATAAATATCACAGATAAATAAACTACAGTACAGATCACACACAATCAGAATATATCACATAACATCACAGATCAGGAAATATCAAAAATTCCATCATCCAATCAAATCCAAATATTCATAAGTAAGATCAGTTAATTATCTGATTAATTCAAATCAGATTTATTTCTTATGAATTATTAATCCTGGTTAATTAACATTAATAAATTACAAATCTTAATTATTAACTAATCTTTAATCATTAATTAACCTTTAAAAAAAATTGATTAACCTTTAATTATTAATTAACCAATCTCAATTAATAAATCAATCTTTAATTATCAAATAATTATCCTTAATTAATTAATTATTCTTTAATCAATTATCCTTAATTAATTACATTAGTCAATTTAACCCTTAATTAATAAATTAATCACATTAATCACCTTGATTTAATAACATTAAGTAATTAACTATCCTTTAATTACTCATATTAATTAATCAACCCTTAATTACGTTAAAGTAATTAAATTTTAAAACCTTTTATCCTTCTTAATTAACCACTAAATCACATTATTAAGTGTATTTAAAATAAACTTTAAAATAAAGGTTATTTGTATCTTAAACAATTTTAAACATAGTTAATTTAAAATAATTTTATTTAAAAACTTTTTAACCAATTCAAAACTTGGATAACATCTAATATTTACAAAAGAATTAGTATTAACAAAATTTGTTTTCAATAAAACTTGATTTGTTTTTAAAGTTTAAAAACTATTTTTATATAAAAACTACAGACCCGAGCATTTTCAACGTTTCCCCGAGCCTGCTATAATCTTTCCCGAGCAATCCTATTTCTTTCCCCGAGCACATATATATTTTTTCTTTTACCTGTTATATATATTTTTTTCTTTTATATCTGTTAAACACCCGCGAATACTTCGAATACTATCCCGAGCAAAATCATTATCTGCTTCGAACCAGACAATCTATTTCACGCACACGAACCCGAGATCGTTTGCTTCTTCCCCAAATCCACAACTACATTAGATATCATCACCTACGCGTGCATGGTGCACGCCAATCTGGCCATCACCGATCAAGTCGCCACCCACCACCAAGTCGACGTTGGCCCCCCTGAGCTTCCCAAACACCCAGGTCACTCAAACTCGTCGCCGATCGAAATCGAGTAGCTTGCCTCAATCTGGAACAAAGTCGAACCACCAAAGATCATCTCGTTTCGCCACCAAGGGTCACTGGAGGTTATGCGAATTCAACCGAAGCTTCAACGAGGTCTAGTGCTTTGATTGGCACACATGCGATCGATTCCGGTTCCCCGATGAACTCGCGGCAATCGAATTTCCAATTAAGAACAAAATATGGGTTTGAACCCTAAACTCCTGCCGTGCGATTGCTATGGTGATGTGGAAAATTATCGAGCATTTTTCTGACGAACTACGACACCCCAGCAAGCTATGACCACGATCGCAAGAACCCAAGCTCCATTAATCACCAGAAATTGGTCAGATCGCATTTTCCGTTCATCCATCGTTTTCCTTCAAGTTACCCAATTAAAATTTTTGGATTTGCTACTAAAATTCATGTCTTTCAAAATCGAACAAACTGATGTAAGTGAACTCAAAAACAATGATACTTGATTTTTCTGATATAACATGTTCATCCTGTAATTTCCTAATTCTAAATTATTTACTCAGCAAATATACTTGAAGTAATTTTTATTTTATTTTATTTTATTTTTATTTGCATTTCATAGTTATTGTTAATTTTCATTTAGAAATCGAAATCTAAATTTACTTAGATAGGAAGATTTTAAATTTCCTAACCAGTTTTCAATGCCTGTAAACAAGAACAGAGATGTTCTTTTCTGTTTCCAGGCATACTCAAGCAATTATAACTAATATACACACAGGCATAACCCATCATCATACTAATCCATAATTTCTCAAATCATCACATGCAAAAGAGATTTAAGCTTTTAAAATGGGAGGTTTGCTCACCTGGATTTGCAGCAGAGACAAAGAACTTAATATTTTGAAAACTGGAAGTTGGACAGAGAAGTATTTTGTTTTTGTCTAGCTGCTTGTAGCTTTGAATTTACAGTTTGAATTTGTTTTATAGCTTCAAATTTGCTTTATTTCCAGGCTGCAGACTTTACTCTTGAACTTGATTTGCTTAAGACTGAGGTTTGTTTATGGTATGAGGTAACCTTACTTAGGTTTGCTTTGAATAAATGGAAGAACTGAGAGGAAGGCTGGGTATATACGAAAAAGTTTACAGTATAATATTGTTTGTATAATAGGTATGGTTGAAGATGATCTTGCATTATGGGCTGAGGTATGGCAGATATTTTATTTACTTATTTTCTTACTTACCTGTCCTTGTTTATCCTGGCCTTGCATACTACTTACAGGCAACACACTATACTTGCCTTCCTATGCTTTTACTTTAGGTATATATATTATTATCTTTATTTTCTAGTTTACACTTATCTGTATATGTTTGTTTGTCTATTTTCCTTTTTCTTGTTTCGGCTGAGATGATAGGTTTAAGTACATATGTTTCCATTTTTGTTTACATGCAACTTTGTTTTATTATTTCTTGTTTGCTTAAACAACTCACATTCAATCCTATTTGTATTTGTTGTTAGAATTTGTTAATGTATTTGCTTATATTTCATAGTTATCTTATATACTTTTATACTTTATTTTGTAAGTTTATTTTATTTTACATATATATTTATTATAAATTCAAATCCAACATATATTCACATATATATAAGATTCAAATTCAAATTTATTTTCTAAGACATTTATTAAGATTTTATTTCAAATCCAATATATACATATATATATATATTCAAATCCATACGACTTAATATATTTTCAATTTGAATCGGGGAAACTCGCTTCCATTTAAAATCAATTTTACAATTTTTATTCAAAAATTCATTTAATTATCAATTTAAATTAAATTAAAATCTAGGGTCGTTACAAACTTTCCCCCTTAAAAGAATTTTGTCCTCGAAATTCGCAGGCACGAAAACAACACAGAGATAGACAGATTCGATCTCCTATAATTCCTCAAACTTACAATATGAATTCCAAACTCAAGTCGGAATATCTTAGAATACATACCAATTTTTCCCTCTTCGGACTTTGGTATTCACAAGAAATTTCAATAAAATTTCAAATTTTGGTTTCAAACGAAATCGTTTTATTGATTCAATTCAATTCTATTCTTATATTCTATTAATTAATTTAATTCAATTTAAAATTTCCAATTCATATTCATTAAAGTTAAAAAACGAAAAGCTGATAAGAAAATGATGAAGATACTAAGTAAGGATTTTCTACAATGATTCGTAGAATCATCATCATACTGAAACTTCTTCTTGTAGCTGATACGAAGAAATCAAAAGAATTTTGGAAACGAATCGAAGAAAATTGATAGAGAAGATTATTTCCACTATTGCAGGGTATTGACCATTTATAGTCGTACTCCCATGTCCCATATCTCGTCTTCTTCTTGCACTCATACTCACTATCAGTGGATAGCAAAAGAATTTACTGAGACATTCAGGCGGATATCTTAGGGATACACTCATTCTAGGGATACTTCACTCTATCTCTAATGAGCTACTTAACGTGTTATACTCCTGAGCTAAAGTTCAACCTTAGCTCTGATACCAAATGTAACGTCACGGATTTTGCCCGCTCGAAAATCGACATCCATACTTTACATCGTACTCGAATGCCGTAGATTCGACCGTTCAAATCCAAGTCGCCGGAGCTTATAACACAATTAAGTAAATAACACAGCGGATCAAAAAGAATAATACATTGATATACAATATCTGATACAACAGATTGATACAATGAATATCAATATACATCAGAGATATGATAAAAGAAATAGCAGCGGAAAAGAGAACGATAACATCAGCAGCGGATAATCTCCATCTTCAAAGCACCAATCCAGAAATATCTCGAACTCTCAATAACGATGCACAAAGATAAGCAAGTGCAGTCCATATCCAAAGACTGAACTAGCTCCAGATAATCTACTGAACCTGACTATCTGAAAAACCCAACTCTAGACTGCTCGTGTAGAAAAAATTTGAGCACCCAGAGTTTAGGAAAGAAACAATAAACTCCGGATCAGTCATAGGACTGGTGTGAGCAACAAAAACAGTTTATCTTTAAAACAAATAGCAGAGAAGTTTAAAGTCAATTCGCAATGCTTTTGAAAAATGAAACTACCATAAGGCCTCCCGCCACACACACAATGCAAGCGCAAACTTGGAGGAGATTTCTCCTTATGATAGTCAAAGATGCTTACTACGCAAAACAAATCATTTTTGATATTATTATTAGTGCATAGTTTATAAAACATTTTGAAAATAGAATATAAATCTTAGCCAGCATAGGTACCATTATAGTATGCCTACTATAGCTACCATATTAGATGGCAGGTTCTACAACTAAAACCGTACAGGGCTCGTATTGTTTTGTTTGGATTTCCAACAAATGGTCGGGCAAAGGAACTTCCCAAATAAAATAGAACACCTCTGGAGCGACGTTCCCGGATCCTAACCGGATCTCTGCTACACAAGGCCGGGTTACCTCTAGTTGGGTAACTACTGACACGAATATGTCATCCCCCGGTCGTTTGCGACCTTTATCCAAGGATCCTCGATTCCAACAACCAGAAGTAATAAATTTGCAGCAACCACTAAGTAAGTATCCGGGCTCCATACCATGATACCACTCATAATCCAGAAGGAAATGACATACACTAAGTGGTCGCTATCCCCTAATAACCTTGCTGCCACGATTCCTGTTTCGACCATTTTCGGTCTGTGAGGTCCGACGAAGTCTCGTCCACAAAGCCACGCTTTGTCACAAAGCCACGCTTTGGGTCAACATATGATCAAAGTAATGATCACAAAGATAAATGATCAAACAAATGATCATATCACAAATGATCAAACAATGATCATCACACAGCAACACTCAGCATGTCACATTACCAAATTGGGAATATATCGCTGATAACCTTCAACTACATAACCTCTGAGCTCGTACGTCTCAGAGAAGGGTGTTAAGCTAAAAGAATAAATTATCCGCCACCAACAGAAATGTATTTGAAAGAAATCGGCTTTATATCTCAAAGTGTAATGTCAGACATGTAACCATACAAGTCTGTTCCGGGTTCGAACAGAACCGAAGGCACTTCCAAAGAAGCCCTTGCAATCCGGGTATTCACAATCTCAATCGAACTTCCCATCACTTAGGGAATCTCTATACCGTAGCTACTTGGTGCAGAGACAATCGATAGGTCATCCTATCGTTCTCGCAAATACCCGATCTTCAACACCGGTCTTCAAATGCTATCCATATACGACGTATCACTATTCGGAATGGGTTATATGACACAAAGGTCTTTTCCCGGCTAACCCGAATAGTGAGCGTAATATTTAAAACATATGGTTATGGGATTTCAATTAAGTCACAACTTATTACCCAAAAATTTTCTTCAAATGGTTTAAACAAATCATCATTTTAAATCTTTTAAATAGAAGATTTAACTCATAAAGTTCACCCAGTTTCACAAAGATTCATTCACAGATTTTCCCAAATCAATTTCCATTTCAATTTGATTTACTCGTTAAATCTTTAAAACAAAGATTCAACTTATAGCTTTCAAAACAATTTCATTTCGAATGGGTTAAACAAAACATCATTTTAAATCTGTTAAAAATAAACAGATTTAATTCATAGCTTTCAAAAAGAATTCATTCATAACTTGGAAAACCATTTTTCAATTCAAACTTGAAATTCCTTTACCTAAATTGGAATTTCATTTCTTATATGAAAGCTTTTATCATTTGAAAACAAACAGTTTTCATTTTGGAAATCTGATTCATCTATACGAGTTAAAGTTTGTAACGACCCGGTATTTTGGACCATTCAAATCGACAATAATCCACACATGTCTGGCTTGAATAATTCAAAATAACAGATTGTAAATAAATTTGGAGCAAATGAAATCAAATACACAGAATCATAGACACAGAACATATCAGAATAACTCGCAGCGGAATATAAAAACCATAGTAGTTCATGAAGCTACTATAACAAACTCTCAAAACATAATACATAATATCTGCTTGAAAACATATACAATAGACATCTCAAATAAATAGAAGTTTATGGATACCAGAACTGAAATAGAACAACTGAACTGAAAGGAACAAATAACTAGACAACCAGAATCTCCAGCGATTCCTAGCTCCAGAAAGAAATCCAAAGCTAAGCTGTAAATACTCAGGCTGACCCGAGCGTAAAGTAAAACACAAAACACTCGAGTCAGGACAATATATACTTATATAATCTAAACCAACTCAAGTGAACTGTAGTAGAAATGCACAATAACTCAAAGGATGCTTGGGATCGCCCATCCTTTAAGGATCAGTTAAACTATAAATTAAATACATCCCGTGGTTAAAATTTCAAAATGGTATTTTATACTTCAAAATCAAATATCATTTCAAAATTCAATATCCTTATAAAATCCATTTCAAAATATCATATTTCAAAATAGTTTATATTTCGAAACAAATTACTTCATTTTAAATCATAAAAATGAAGTTAGTATATTTAATAATTAAAATTTTAAATTTCCAAAAATTTAACTTTTCAAAGTTCATTCGTTCACTTAAATTAATTAAAACAATGAAATTTAAACTTTCGCAGCATTTAGAAAATGCTACGGAAAGTCACATTTAAAATAGTTCAATTTAACAAAAGACAGCATTTAAAATTCTGTAATATGGTTACATTAGTTTCAAATAAACTTAGTTAAATTCAACCATTATAACATTTACAAAAATGCTATAATAGCCTTTAATTAAATTTAGCCATTTGGTTCATTATTATCAACTACAGCATTTACAAATGTTGTATTATCATTTACATTAGAATTTAATAGCGTTTCAGAAATGCCGTTAACTAACTTCAAATATTCAGTATAATTTCACAAACAATTATATTTTTATATAAATCATTTTTTTTACTTATAAAATCATATAATTTCACTTTTAAAACAATTATTCAAATACCCTTATATTCATGATTTTATAAAGTTAAAACTCCATTCAAAAATCAAAATTTAATAATAATTCACTTATTAAATTCCAATTTTAAATTATAAATTCATTAAATTAAATTAACTTAACACTTAATTTTAAAATTTCAAAATAACTTAATTCCATTTTTATTTACTTAACTTAAAGTTCACTCTTAAGCCAAATTCACAAATTTCCAATTTTAGTTATATTTCAAAATTTCAACTTAAATATTCATTCATTTCACATTTTAACTTTATTCAAAATCATTAATATAATATAAAAATCATTTAAATTCACTTTAATCCAAATTATCATGAAGTTATCACATTTCATATTTAATTTAAATTCCAATTATCACCCAATTAAAATTTCCCAAAATAACTTACATTTCAAATTTTCTAGTTTTACCAATAATTTATTTCACTTATAAATTTTCAAAAAATCAATAATGCTTACATAAATCATTTTTTTATTTAGTTTAAATCAAATATTATAATATTTACATTTCAAAAATATTTTTAAGATTTTTATAAAAACATATTTTAACAACGGGTCTGTATTTCATTTCTAGTCTAAGTAAAGTGATACGGGTAATATATCATTTCAACCCGTAATTTACAAAGAAAACCCGGGTTTGATCATTTCAAACCCGCAATCCCAATGAAATGAAAAATAATTGAAAATCATTCAGGCCTATCATTTCAGCCCATAATGATTTTCTCCTATTCTAAAGTCCGTTCGGGTATGTATCATTTCAACCCATAGTGATTCTAATCTAAAGGGAACTTGCAGTGTGATAAACTGATAAAAATAATAGAACAGCATAATATAACAGTAACATATAATATAATAGGTGTTTAAGCATTGGTGAACATCATAAATCATAACATAGCAAGTGTAACATGATAATGCATTTTACAGATTCAAAAGGGGTCAATTCACTAGTTATATATGTACATATTGTCTGGTGAGAATAACTCACCTGTTAAGCTGGAGATTTGCCAACAAAGCTCACAACACAAAGATTATGAAGGCACGACAACTCTAATACAATTTGAGTGTAGAGAGCAAATCCAATGATATAGATCTTGTGTTACAACCCAAACAAAAATCAAAGCAAACCATAAATTTCAATACACTAGAAATGACATAACTTTTAAATAAAAAGAGATACGAATGCCAAATCTTTTGCCTTGCTTTCTCTATTCTTTTGTCATGGCCTAGGGATGTTTTTGGCTCTGGTTTGAACAAGTTTGGCTCAGGTTTGGTCATGTGTATGCATGGCCTAGGTAGTAGAATATGAGGAGAAAGTTTATACAAAGGAATATGAAGAGTTTAAGGCAAAATTGGTGGGTTTTGTTCACAAAAATGGCTTGGCCATGGGCTTGTGTGGTCAGGTCAGAGAGGTATGGATCAGGTAAGTGGAAGGAAAGGTGTGTGGTGGTCTGGCCAGAGGTAGTGGAGGCGGCCTAAGGTGGTGGTGGTGGTGGAAAATGAAGTGGTGAACAAATAGTGGTCAAACAACATGTTTTTATGGCTTGTGTTGCAATTTTAGTGGAGTTTTGGCATCATGGTGGCTCGGCCTTGGTCAAGACTAGAGGAGTAGCTGGTGGTGATGGCAGGGAAGAGATGTAGGGGGTGGTGGCCGTGGATATGGAGTGGAGGCCATTCAAAGAAGCAAAGAAAACAAGGCAAAATACATGAAAAATGAGAAGAAAAGTGTAAAAAAGGTAGCCATTACCCATAGATTTTCTTGAAGCCATGAATGAATGAGAAGGTAAAATGTTTTTGGGTGAATGGAGGCTGAAAAATCACGGCTACAAACCAAAAATGCACAGCCAAGATAGTAATTGAGGAGTTATGGCAAATGAAAGGACAAAGGAGATGAAAGGACTTAAGGTAAATAAGCTTTTAAAACTCTTCATATTTCTTTTTCTTTAAATTCAAATAAAACAAAAATAAAATCAGTAAATTGACTTTAAAACCGAAACAAAGTAATATAAAATAAAAATAATTAATTAATTTTAAAGAAAATGGAAAAAGAATATAAGAAATTGCTTAAAAATTGAAAACAGGGTCCAGAAATTACAAATAAATCACGATTGTCTTTGGAAAATTATCTACTTCATTTTAAAAATATTCTAAAGAAAAATTTTGAAATAAAATAATTTCTAAAGTATTTTCAAAGTGAAATAAATAATTTAATTTAGAAAAAATAGAAAAAACTAAAGAAAAATGTTTAAAAATTGGAAATAAGACATGAAAATTACAAATAAATATCACTAGCCTTATAAAATTTCTATTTCACTTTAAACAAATAAAAGGTCAAATAAATAAAATAAATGAGGAACAAAATAAAGTGGGAATGAGAATAAAATAAGATTTTAAGAAAAAAATAGAAAAACAAATAAAGAATTACTTTAATTAATTGAAACTGGAAATTAGAATTTTAAACAAAATACAGCTAACACTGGAAAATGCCAATTATATCTTTAAAATGTTTTAAAACCAAAGTATATACATAACATGTTATTTTACCCATATAAATATAAATTATAATATTACATGACCAAATAAAATATTATTTTTTTATAATTTAAAATAAATAATTTTGTTAAATACAATAAATTACACACAATATTTAAAAGGGTATAACTTTCACATTATAAATCAGATTTTAACGAAACGAAAAGCATTATTCTTAAAATTTTATTTACTTTCATAATAAAAGATAAAATTCAAATTTTCAAACTTTAAAATTTCTAAATTAAAAGTCAAAGTTTGACCATATTGACCAAAATTCACTTTTCTGGAAAATATCCTTTTTAGTCATGTTTGGAATTCTAATTCACATCAAAATCAAAATTTATATTTAAAATAACAAAATTTATTCATTTTAATAAATAAAATAAAGTTTTTAAATCAGGAAATCAATTAAAATAACCAAAATAAATAATTAAAATAATCACAAAATACAGGGTTGTTACACTCTCCCCCACTCAAATCTTTTCGTCCTCGAAAAGGAATGAGGTACGGAAAACACAGAAAAGATAAAATGGAATAGGATTAAGACAAGATAACAAGAAGATTAAAATTATACCTGATAACTATTGTTATGGGTAAGTTTAATAAGGTGGAGAATAGGAATAGCTAGAAGGGAAAATAGGACGAAAGACAAGGATGAGCCATTAATTTAAAATTGTTGGTTGAAGAGGTAAAATATTTAAAACACTTTAAAATCGTTTAAAAAAGAAATAACTAATCAAAGTATCATTTATATAATATTTTATCAAAATACTTTTATAACTCGATGTCTTAACAAGTTTATCCTTGTTCCTGTAGACTCTGGTAGTGCGTTGATCAGGCGCAAAACTAGAATTCTCCAGGTACTTAGTAGACTTGTTTCAACACCCAGTGAAAATACTGGAAAAACTTTTAAAAACAGATATGGAAAGTACAATCCAAACAAAAACAAACAAAACCTTTGTCTAACCATGGTTCGCAGATACACAATAGTTACGCCTGGATCCCCCAGGAAACAATCCATATCCGTAAGCTTTCTCAGCCCTGCGAGTTACGCCATGATGACTAGTAGAATGCAGGATACACAATGGTTACGCCTGGATCCCCCAGGAAACAATCCGTACCCCCAGGCAAGACTCAGCCAAGCATTTGCGCTACTATTCGCGACCTACACAGATTGCAGGATACACAATGGTTACGCCTGGATCCCCCAAGAAACAATCCGTACCCCTAGGCAAGACTCAGCCAGGCAGTTGCGCTATGCAGTCACGATCGTAAGACCATGGGTAACGCCATGGAATTCGAAGGACACTCGAGTATCATATCCGGAAAACCAAAAATCAGAGAGAATAATATCGATAGAATGAATCCAAGATGTGGCCACAAATCGGATATCAATCAGAAGGCACTTTCCATATCTTTACTTCGAAAATATGTATCATATAGTACCTTTTCAAATCACTTTCAAATATCGTACATATATAAAATCCATTATATATAAGATTTAATTTTCAAATCAAATACTTTCCAAAATCAATAGTATATCAAATCATACTTATATAGACTTCAATTATATAAGATTTCACTTTCAAATTGAGTACCTTTTCAAATCTATAGTTTTCGAATCAATTTCATACTCATACAAATCAATTTTATATAAGTTCGACAACTCCCAAATCAAGTGTTTAGTAACATAAGGTTCTCAAATTTAAATTTGTTTCAATATCAGTTCAATTTCAAAATCATATACAATTTCACCAAATTATTTTCTTCTCAAATTAAATATCTTTAGTTTCAAAGTTTCCAAAATAATAGATTTTTGAAAATAAATCCAAATTTCCAAATCAATATAATTTAAGTCAACCAATTCATTTCCAAAATCAAATGTTTTCAAAATCATCTTATACCTACGTAAGGTCCGTCTTATATAAGGATCAAATTTTCCAAAATAAATTTCGCTGTATGAAGAGCCATATGGGATTTGAATATCTTTGCTTTTATAGGTTATATATCTTTGTAATTTAAATTGGAAAAGTAAGCAAAGATATTCTAACCCGACAGCTTTCAATTTCAGCGTCAAAATATATCACTGATATTAGAATATAAGATGTACACACGTCATCATTTTGCAAAATCACATTTGATCGCTCGCTCGATCACACAAGTTCGCTTTCGAACTAGTATTGTCCATTCGATTTCCCTAATGCGGACTTCGATATGGTTTCTCGACTAAAAGCCATCAGTCTCCTTGCATAGCCATATACTATGATAGAGAATTCTGGAATCAAGCCCAAAATCCATATCAAATATTCGCCATCAAGAATCGAATGAAAAATCCTAACACGAAATGGTGTAATCCACCTCGAACTTGTGTACTCAAACTTGGATCAAATTGATTATGCGAATAAAACAGCATACGTACAACTTATATATTTATTTCAACTTGTTAAATATATAGTTTCATAAAGATGTTACTAAGTTAAAACATTTAAACTAAATTTTATTCAAAATATTTGAAGACCAAATTCTTTTCAAAACATTTCAAATCTAAATTTCATATTAGAAAATTTTAAAATTGCTTTATTCATTTACTTAACCAAACAGTTTCAACTTATTTAAATCATATTACTTCATACTTAAACATTCAAAACAACTTATATACTTTATCAAATTACTTTTCAAAATTTCTTAGCTTTGAAAAGTTAACCTTGATTTGGAAGTGCTCGAACCTTTAAAATAGTTGAAGAAATCATATTTCAATCCAAGAGTTGGAAATCACAATTAAATCAATAAATCCATTCCAAAAATAGGGTTATATCAAATCAAATCCAAAACTCAAGGACTGAACACCGGCTCATTTCAAATTTTACAAATATATATACATATATCTTTCGAATATCACATCACACTTCGGAATTTGAAATCTAAATTGGTTTCACAAATCAATCGCATAGCAATGCTACCTAAGTGGCCTCTCCCTCACTCAGAAACTCGAAAATCAATGTCGATGATGCGTGCACTCATCACCGAAATTATTTTCCAGCGACACAAGTGAGTTCTGGACTTCCATTTACTTTGAAAACATCTTTGAAATTCCTTCAAAATCATTAAAACCCATTAAAATCATTGAAACATTACTTATTCGGAAAAATAATTTCAATCATATTATTTATTATTTCAAAATCTTAAAACCAGTTCCAAAATGCCGGAGTTCAATCACTTAAATTCAGATTCAAAACCTTCAGTTATAAATCATTTTATATGAAACCATTTCTTATAAAATTTTCACAATTTCAAATCCTTTCAAAACTTCATATTCTCATTTTTTTTAAAAGGTATATAATCCTTATCAAAAACATTTCATCTTTATATAAAAATATGGTCATCCTTATCAAAATAAAACTACGATGAATACAAAATTTTTAAAAGACAATCAACCACAAACTTTCCAAGGGACGATTCAAGGATGGATTTCAAAGCAAAACAAAGATTCAAATTTAGAAGGACTCTAATCAAATAGAATTCTAATTCAAAGATAGGCTCAAACGAAGATAAGATAATTAAATTACCAAATACAAGATGGATAAGCCTATATGAATCGCGGGCGACCTTAACCGGTCAACCGTGATTTCAGGAATATAATCGATGCGAAAATCTAAGGAAAATCGACCTTCGATTGCCAGAGATAGAATCTAAATATAGCAGAAGATAGAAAACATCGTAAACCGAGGATACAGAAATCTCCGGTGAATCAATGCCAATTATAATCATTCAAAGATTGGCGGAATCGCCACCCTATAAAGGTCATACAAAGTGGAGTGATGCAATGCTCCAAAATCAAAAGAATACAATTAGGGGAGATAGGAATGGATTTCAGAACAAGTGAGCATTCCAAAATTCAAAGGAATCTTATTCGATAAGATTCCAAACGAAGATTAGAGAAATATAACCTATATCGATACAGAAAAATTCCCATTCAAAATTTGGAAAGACTCGAATTCATAACATACGAAAACAGAAGCATAAATATCTTTAGTTGGACAACTTTAGCTAAGCAAAAGATACAACAGAGTTTACTCAAAGCATCCTAACAAACTACTGATTTTGCCATACCCAAAACAGATTCCTATCATCAAAGGATCTAGATCAATCAAGAGAGAAGTTCAAAATTTTAGAGGATCCTAATCAAAGAAATTACTAACAAGGTGGATACGAAAGGAATGAAGTTTAAGAAATATTTTACTTTTAAAGCAAGGAAATTTATATCAAAATAATCTTTGAAAATTCTTTAAAAATCATTTGAAAATCATTTTATACTTCGAAAATACGTTCTCTCACAAAGAAATGATTCTGAGATTGATTTCACTTATTCTAGGGTATTTCTACCCTATCTCTAATGAGTTTTTGCTCCGCAGGCTAAGGTTTGCCTAAAACCAAAGCTCTGATACCAACTGTAACGACCCGGTATTTTGGACCATTCAAATCGACAATAATCCACACATGTCTGGCTTGAATAATTCAAAATAACAGATTGTAAATAAATTTGGAGCAAATGAAATCAAATACACAGAATCATAGACACAGAACATATCAGAATAACTCGCAGCGGAATATAAAAACCATAGTAGTTCATGAAGCTACTATAACAAACTCTCAAAACATAATACATAATATCTGCTTGAAAACATATACAATAGACATCTCAAATAAATAGAAGTTTATGGATACCAGAACTGAAATAGAACAACTGAACTGAAAGGAACAAATAACTAGACAACCAGAATCTCCAGCGATTCCTAGCTCCAGAAAGAAATCCAAAGCTAAGCTGTAAATACTCAGGCTGACCCGAGCGTAAAGTAAAACACAAAACACTCGAGTCAGGACAATATATACTTATATAATCTAAACCAACTCAAGTGAACTGTAGTAGAAATGCACAATAACTCAAAGGATGCTTGGGATCGCCCATCCTTTAAGGATCAGTTAAACTATAAATTAAATACATCCCGTGGTTAAAATTTCAAAATGGTATTTTATACTTCAAAATCAAATATCATTTCAAAATTCAATATCCTTATAAAATCCATTTCAAAATATCATATTTCAAAATAGTTTATATTTCGAAACAAATTACTTCATTTTAAATCATAAAAATGAAGTTAGTATATTTAATAATTAAAATTTTAAATTTCCAAAAATTTAACTTTTCAAAGTTCATTCGTTCACTTAAATTAATTAAAACAATGAAATTTAAACTTTCGCAGCATTTAGAAAATGCTACGGAAAGTCACATTTAAAATAGTTCAATTTAACAAAAGACAGCATTTAAAATTCTGTAATATGGTTACATTAGTTTCAAATAAACTTAGTTAAATTCAACCATTATAACATTTACAAAAATGCTATAATAGCCTTTAATTAAATTTAGCCATTTGGTTCATTATTATCAACTACAGCATTTACAAATGTTGTATTATCATTTACATTAGAATTTAATAGCGTTTCAGAAATGCCGTTAACTAACTTCAAATATTCAGTATAATTTCACAAACAATTATATTTTTATATAAATCATTTTTTTTACTTATAAAATCATATAATTTCACTTTTAAAACAATTATTCAAATACCCTTATATTCATGATTTTATAAAGTTAAAACTCCATTCAAAAATCAAAATTTAATAATAATTCACTTATTAAATTCCAATTTTAAATTATAAATTCATTAAATTAAATTAACTTAACACTTAATTTTAAAATTTCAAAATAACTTAATTCCATTTTTATTTACTTAACTTAAAGTTCACTCTTAAGCCAAATTCACAAATTTCCAATTTTAGTTATATTTCAAAATTTCAACTTAAATATTCATTCATTTCACATTTTAACTTTATTCAAAATCATTAATATAATATAAAAATCATTTAAATTCACTTTAATCCAAATTATCATGAAGTTATCACATTTCATATTTAATTTAAATTCCAATTATCACCCAATTAAAATTTCCCAAAATAACTTACATTTCAAATTTTCTAGTTTTACCAATAATTTATTTCACTTATAAATTTTCAAAAAATCAATAATGCTTACATAAATCATTTTTTTATTTAGTTTAAATCAAATATTATAATATTTACATTTCAAAAATATTTTTAAGATTTTTATAAAAACATATTTTAACAACGGGTCTGTATTTCATTTCTAGTCTAAGTAAAGTGATACGGGTAATATATCATTTCAACCCGTAATTTACAAAGAAAACCCGGGTTTGATCATTTCAAACCCGCAATCCCAATGAAATGAAAAATAATTGAAAATCATTCAGGCCTATCATTTCAGCCCATAATGATGTTCTCCTATTCTAAAGTCCGTTCGGGTATGTATCATTTCAACCCATAGTGATTCTAATCTAAAGGGAACTTGCAGTGTGATAAACTGATAAAAATAATAGAACAGCATAATATAACAGTAACATATAATATAATAGGTGTTTAAGCATTGGTGAACATCATAAATCATAACATAGCAAGTGTAACATGATAATGCATTTTACAGATTCAAAAGGGGTCAATTCACTAGTTATATATGTACATATTGTCTGGTGAGAATAACTCACCTGTTAAGCTGGAGATTTGCCAACAAAGCTCACAACACAAAGATTATGAAGGCACGACAACTCTAATACAATTTGAGTGTAGAGAGCAAATCCAATGATATAGATCTTGTGTTACAACCCAAACAAAAATCAAAGCAAACCATAAATTTCAATACACTAGAAATGACATAACTTTTAAATAAAAAGAGATACGAATGCCAAATCTTTTGCCTTGCTTTCTCTATTCTTTTGTCATGGCCTAGGGATGTTTTTGGCTCTGGTTTGAACAAGTTTGGCTCAGGTTTGGTCATGTGTATGCATGGCCTAGGTAGTAGAATATGAGGAGAAAGTTTATACAAAGGAATATGAAGAGTTTAAGGCAAAATTGGTGGGTTTTGTTCACAAAAATGGCTTGGCCATGGGCTTGTGTGGTCAGGTCAGAGAGGTATGGATCAGGTAAGTGGAAGGAAAGGTGTGTGGTGGTCTGGCCAGAGGTAGTGGAGGCGGCCTAAGGTGGTGGTGGTGGTGGAAAATGAAGTGGTGAACAAATAGTGGTCAAACAACATGTTTTTATGGCTTGTGTTGCAATTTTAGTGGAGTTTTGGCATCATGGTGGCTCGGCCTTGGTCAAGACTAGAGGAGTAGCTGGTGGTGATGGCAGGGAAGAGATGTAGGGGGTGGTGGCCGTGGATATGGAGTGGAGGCCATTCAAAGAAGCAAAGAAAACAAGGCAAAATACATGAAAAATGAGAAGAAAAGTGTAAAAAAGGTAGCCATTACCCATAGATTTTCTTGAAGCCATGAATGAATGAGAAGGTAAAATGTTTTTGGGTGAATGGAGGCTGAAAAATCACGGCTACAAACCAAAAATGCACAGCCAAGATAGTAATTGAGGAGTTATGGCAAATGAAAGGACAAAGGAGATGAAAGGACTTAAGGTAAATAAGCTTTTAAAACTCTTCATATTTCTTTTTCTTTAAATTCAAATAAAACAAAAATAAAATCAGTAAATTGACTTTAAAACCGAAACAAAGTAATATAAAATAAAAATAATTAATTAATTTTAAAGAAAATGGAAAAAGAATATAAGAAATTGCTTAAAAATTGAAAACAGGGTCCAGAAATTACAAATAAATCACGATTGTCTTTGGAAAATTATCTACTTCATTTTAAAAATATTCTAAAGAAAAATTTTGAAATAAAATAATTTCTAAAGTATTTTCAAAGTGAAATAAATAATTTAATTTAGAAAAAATAGAAAAAACTAAAGAAAAATGTTTAAAAATTGGAAATAAGACATGAAAATTACAAATAAATATCACTAGCCTTATAAAATTTCTATTTCACTTTAAACAAATAAAAGGTCAAATAAATAAAATAAATGAGGAACAAAATAAAGTGGGAATGAGAATAAAATAAGATTTTAAGAAAAAAATAGAAAAACAAATAAAGAATTACTTTAATTAATTGAAACTGGAAATTAGAATTTTAAACAAAATACAGCTAACACTGGAAAATGCCAATTATATCTTTAAAATGTTTTAAAACCAAAGTATATACATAACATGTTATTTTACCCATATAAATATAAATTATAATATTACATGACCAAATAAAATATTATTTTTTTATAATTTAAAATAAATAATTTTGTTAAATACAATAAATTACACACAATATTTAAAAGGGTATAACTTTCACATTATAAATCAGATTTTAACGAAACGAAAAGCATTATTCTTAAAATTTTATTTACTTTCATAATAAAAGATAAAATTCAAATTTTCAAACTTTAAAATTTCTAAATTAAAAGTCAAAGTTTGACCATATTGACCAAAATTCACTTTTCTGGAAAATATCCTTTTTAGTCATGTTTGGAATTCTAATTCACATCAAAATCAAAATTTATATTTAAAATAACAAAATTTATTCATTTTAATAAATAAAATAAAGTTTTTAAATCAGGAAATCAATTAAAATAACCAAAATAAATAATTAAAATAATCACAAAATACAGGGTTGTTACAAAGTTCTTGGGTTAAATTCAAATTCTCAAACAATACTTTTAAAATGGTTTAATTTCATATAAACACATTTATAACATTTTTAGCCGTAATTTCCAATCATAAATCTCAACATGGAATTCAATTCCTTATTTTGAATTCAAATTCAAATTGAATTATTTAAATTTCAAGATATTCAAAATATCTTTTAAAACTCCTTTCAAAAGCTTTTCATATTAAACCCCAATTTCCAATTTCAAAATCAATTGAAATTAAAATTTCAATCTCAAAAACATCAAATTTACATCACCTGTGACTTAACCGATTTCCACATGAAATCCATATTTGTGTGTGTATGGTGTAGTCCAGGGGTTTAACACAATAGTGCAATATCATTCAATCATCACAGATCAGAATACAGAAATATAGTTAATAAGTGATAAGCGGTATAACTATAACGCTTATCTTCATTCACAGATCACAGATATATAAATATCACAGATAAATAAACTACAGTACAGATCACACACAATCAGAATATATCACATAACATCACAGATCAGGAAATATCAAAAATTCCATCATCCAATCAAATCCAAATATTCATAAGTAAGATCAGTTAATTATCTGATTAATTCAAATCAGATTTATTTCTTATGAATTATTAATCCTGGTTAATTAACATTAATAAATTACAAATCCTAATTATTAACTAATCTTTAATCATTAATTAACCTTTAAAAAAAAATTGATTAACCTTTAATTATTAATTAACCAATCTCAATTAATAAATCAATCTTTAATTATCAAATACTTATCCTTAATTAATTAATTATTCTTTAATCAATTATCCTTAATTAAATACATTAGTCAATTTAACCCTTAATTAATAAATTAATCACATTAATCACCTTGATTTAATAACATTAAGTAATTAACTATCCTTTAATTACTCATATTAATTAATCAACCCTTAATTACGTTAAAGTAATTAACTTTTAAAACCTTTTATCCTTCTTAATTAACCACTAAATCACATTATTAAGTGTATTTAAAATAAACTTTAAAATAAAGGTTATTTGTATCTTAAACACTTTTAAACTTAGTTAATTTAAAATAATTTTATTTAAAAACTTTTTAACCAATTCAAAACTTGGATAACATCTAATATTTACAAAGAATTAGTTTTAACAAAATTTGTTTTCAATAAAACTTGATTTGTTTTTAAAGTTTAAAAACTGTTTTTATATAAAAACTACAGACCCGAGCATTTTCAACGTTTCCCCGAGCCTGCTATAATCTTTCCCGAGCAATCCTATTTCTTTCCCCGAGCACATATATATTTTTTCTTTTACCTGTTATATATATTTTTTTCTTTTATATCTGTTAAACACCCGCGAATACTTCGAATACTATCCCGAGCAAAATCATTATCTGCTTCGAACCAGACAATCTATTTCACGCACACGAACCCGAGATCGTTTGCTTCTTCCCCAAATCCACAACTACATTAGATATCATCACCTACGCGTGCATGGTGCACGCCAATCTGGCCATCACCGATCAAGTCGCCACCCACCACCAAGTCGACGTTGGCCCCCCTGAGCTTCCCAAACACCCAGGTCACTAAAACTCGTCGCCGATCGAAATCGAGTAGCCTGCCTCAATCTGGAACAAAGTCGAACCACCAAAGATCATCTCGTTTTGCCACCAAGGGTCACTGGAGGTTATGCGAATTCAACAGAAGCTTCAACGAGGTCTAGTGCTTTGATTGGCACACATGCGATCGATTCCGGTTCCCCGATGAACTCGCGGCAATCGAATTTCCAATTAAGAACAAAATATGGGTTTGAACCCTAAACTCCTGCCGTGCGATTGCTATGGTGATGTGGAAAATTATCGAGCATTTTTCTGATGAACTACGACACCCCAACAAGCTATGACCACGATCGCAAGAACCCAAGCTCCATTAATCACCAGAAATTGGTCAGATCGCATTTTCCGTTCATCCATCGTTTTCCTTCGAGTTACCCAATTAAAATTTTTGGATTTGCTACTAAAATTCATGTCTTTCAAAATCGAACAAACTGATGTAAGTGAACTCAAAAACAATGATACTTGATTTTTCTAATATAACATGTTCATCCTGTAATTTCCTAATTCTAAATTATTTACTCAGCAAATATTTGAAGTAATTTTTATTTTATTTTATTTTTATTTGCATTTCATAGTTATAGTTTATTTTTATTTAGAAATCGAAATCTAAATTTACTTAGATAGGAAGATTTTAAATTTCCTAACCAGTTTTCAATGCCTGTAAACAAGAATAGAGATGTTCTTTTCTGTTTCCAGGCATACTCAAGCAATTATAACTAATATACACACAGGCATAACCCATCATCATACTAATCCATAATTTCTCAAATCATCACATGCAAAAGAGATTTAAGCTTTTAAAATGGGAGGTTTGCTCACCTGGATTTGCAGCAGAGACAAAGAACTTAATATTTTGAAAACTGGAAGTTGGACAGAGAAGTATTTTGTTTTTGTCTAGCTGCCTATAGCTTTGAATTTACAGTTTGAATTTGTTTTAAAGCTTCAAATTTGCTTTATTTCCAGGCTGCAGACTTTACTCTTGAACTTGATTTGCTTAAGACCGAGGTTTGTTTATGGTATGAGGTAACCTTACTTCAGGTTTGCTTTGAATAAATGGAAGAACTGAGAGGAAGGCTGGGTATATACGAAAAAGTTTACAGTATAATATTGTTTGTATAATAGGTATGGTTGAAGATGATCTTGCATTATGGGCTGAGGTATGGCAGATATTTTATTTACTTATTTTCTTACTTACCTTTCCTTGTTTATCCTGGCCTTGCATACTACTTACAGGCAACACACTATACTTGCCTTCCTATGCTTTTACTAGGTATATATATTATTATCTTTATTTTCTAGTTTACACTTATCTGTATATGTTTGTTTGCCTATTTTCCTTTTTCTTGTTTCGGCTGAGATGATAGGTTTAAGTACATATGTTTCCATTTTTGTTTACATGCAACTTTGTTTTATTATTTCTTGTTTGCTTACACAACTCACATTCAATCCTATTTGTATTTGTTGTTAGAATTTGTTAATGTATTTGCTTATATTTCATAGTTATCTTATATACTTTTATACTTTATTTTGTAAGTTTATTTTATTTTACTTATATATTTAATATAAATTCAAATCCTACATATATTCACATATATATAAGATTCAAATTCAAATTTATTTTCTAAGACATTTATTAAGATTTTATTTCAAATCCAATATATACACACATATATATATTTTCAAATCCATACGACTTAATATATTTTCTATTTGAATCGGGGAAACTCGCTTCCATTTAAAATCAATTTTACAATTTTTATTCAAAAATTCATTTAATTATCAATTTAAATTAAATAAAAATCTAGGTTCGTTACAACATCATTCAAAGACCGATTTGAACAATTTGAAGTTTATGATAATATTTTTAGATCAAATGCAAAATTCATGGAAATGGGCAAAGAAGAGTTGGAATATTGCACTTATAAAGTTGATTGAAATACAACCAACAGTGCGATATATATGGAAAAGATTTATTTCAAGATCTAAAAACTTTGCACGGTATGTTACATACATAAACAACTAAGTCGATTGACATTGTTGATTTCATATGATCTTATGTGGATGGTGGTTTCCAATGTACATGGACGAATTATCGAATTTTGTTAACTACACCGGTGACGGTTACTTCCGTGAAGAGAAGTTTTTCTAGATTAAAATTGATTAAACGTTATCTTAAGAACAACCATCTAACAAGAGAGATCGAATGGATTAGTGATGATCTCAATTGAAACTCTTTTTTTTGGAGAAACTAGATTATGAGCCTTATTGAAAACTTCGCTTCAAAAAATTCAAAAAGAAGTATTTTTCTATAAATTGTTGTTGAAAAATTATGATATTTTGTGTGAAAAGTTGGTATTTGACTATGTGTTTTTTGAATTAAATATTGTAGTCCAAATGATATAGCTGTAGTAGTTTTTTATTTAACGTCACATTGTTTTGGAAAATTTTAATAGCTAATATATTTCGTATTAGAGGCAACCAAACTCTATTGTGGCTTAGGCAACGAATCGTTTGGGCCGCCACTGTTACTATACCTTATGGTATATGATTAATATAAAATTCAGATTGTATGTGCGTTTCGTATAAAATATATAAAGATTTGTTTGCGTTGTTTCAGTTCTAACTCTGCTTTTATGATTAACTCAATCAAAAATTTAGTACAATGAAAATCTAAAAGTAGGTCACATTGTAGTCTAGGACCAATTGTCCTATTGGTCAAATGCTCATATGTAGGTTTGGGTGGTCACGTCTAGCATGATTCAAATCGTGGAAATATATTGACATGTCTTATTTTATATGCTATATAAGATTTGTAGTACCACTATGAACAACCCTCTATCGTACTAAAGTACCAATTTCAAAACGAAAAGGGTCCAAATTGAATGGGCAGGAAAAAAAATGAATGAAAAAAAATTAAATACATAATATAACTCATATGTTGATGAAAACAAAAACTTGATCATCTTCTAATTCATATTTTTGTGCTTCAAATTATTGTGTGTGTACACTTTTGATAAATTATTGTTTATAATATATTTTTTAGGTAATTAATTCGTTTGGACTCATTCAAATATTGGATTTTGAGTTGCTAATGATTATGACAAATTCATTTTGTTCTATATTGGTAATTTTCATTTAAAATTCATTTTTAGTGTTATTTGTAGATAATTTTGTTGTTTGTGGATTAAAAAATTTATTTGTCAATTAGTTAAAAAAATACACACTTTTTATACATTGTTTATAGTATATATATTTTTTAGGTAATTAGTTTATTTTGATTCATTCAAATATTAGTTTTGAGCTATGATTCTTGTGAATGATTATGACATATTCATTTTATTCTATATATATATATATATACATGTAGATGATTTTCATTTTAAATTCAATTTCAGTGTTATTTGTAGATAATTTTGTTGTCTGTGGATTAAAAAATTTGATTTTGACAATTAGTTAACAAAATTTTCATATGTACTTGTGTTAGTTATGTAAACGATTGTTTATGATAATATATTCAGTGGGTTTTGAAAATATATGTAATTAGAGAATATACATTATCTTAATTTGTTATGTAATGTAAATTTTTATTATTACGAAGAATGCTGTTTTTTGTTCCTCTATTGTTGAAAATCTAATTAGATTTTTTTATGCTTTGTTTTTTAATCTAATGTATATAAATGTCTTGATTTATAATTGGCTTTGGATATCAAAACTCCTAGGACTGGCTCCGATCATGGCAAACCTATGGAAAAACTTAGCCCGCTTGAAGAACGAAGCACCAGAAACCCATAGTGGAAGAAGAAGAATAAAACATGAATGTCCTCAGCAGACAACACTGGACCAAGTATAGATCAAGCAAGCGAAAATATCTGTGACAAGTAATATTCATTTTGGGAATTTACTTTTTGTCTAAATTCAATCACAAAAATCAAACTACATATATTTTCTAGTTAGGTTGGGTTTTGTCGAGTCTAACTTGTATATTTTAAACTATGACTCAGTCCGATGTTCGATTGAGTTGCTTCGGTTTGGGTCTGATTGGGTAATAACATTGAAAATACATATATTTTCTCGCATTTTTGTCCAATATTCTTGGTTGGATTGGCTCTTTATATTATTTTCATCGCTTAGACCCAATCCGTGGCCTATTCGGGTTTACGTCGGGTTTAGATCAATTTGGTTTGGATTTGTAAATCTCGGTTCCAATTGCCTATCGTAGTTCGGTGCGACAATAATATGAATAAATAATTCAAAGTTTGTTGGAGATTAGTTTAAAATGTAACTATATCATCATATAATATATAATACATTCAACCATTGTTTAAGATTAGTTAGGATTGTGAAATTGAAAAATAAATGAAAAAAAGTAAAAACCAATAAAATAATGAAAAAGCGCGCCATTTGTGCCATTCGCTATAAATAATGCATTAGTTTTCTGCTTAACCTATAGTTTCACAAATCTAATTAATACACGTATAAAGGAGTCGAAGATTTATTTTTGTCCAGGGCCAAAATAAATTTGGATCGACTCTATATATGTATAAACACATACATCTCACCTTTTAAGGAACAATGGCCATACAAACATTTTCTACTTGCATATCATATATCAAGCATATGCAAATGATTAATAAACATAAACCACACATATAAATTAATTTAAGCTTACTTCCTTCATTGTACTCTTTAAAGACTTGTAATTACGGGTCACAACCATTATTTCAAATCTATATTTATTTTCATGTTAAAAGTTTTCTATTGCATAGAGATCCACACATAAACAACCAATTGAATGGATATTAATTTATGAAATCATTTTCGCAGTCTGTTTTGTCATCACCTTCACAATCATCAACTTCTGGAAGCAACCAATCCATCAAACAAAATTTGAACAATCTAAATGAAGCTTCTTACTTATTAAATTATATCCTATGTTCTGTAATGAAGTCTTGTAAATTATATAAATTAATTACAGTATTTTGATTGTTATTAACTTCATGTGCATCAGCTCAAAGAAGGCAAAGCTTCAACAATTATAGAAGAACCAAGCAACATGGAGCTGCGTGGAGCCAAATTTGTGTGCCAAGTCGCTTGGCAGGTCATGTTGCGACAGGTTGCAATGCTTGGAGCACAAATCCGGCTCCAGGCGGCAACAACTCGACCACCTCGACGTTCGTGTCCTCGTCCAACCTTCCTTCCGAGCACTTGCCTTACACTGCTCATTAGGCCTGTCAACGGATACTTTCGGATGCGGATTGTGCCGCATCCGCGGATACGGACGGATATCGGACAATTATCCTATCCGCTAACGATCGATAAATCAAGAAATATAAGTGGAAAGTTTTAGTTTAACATAAACTTTTTTCAATCCCACTGATTATATAAGTGTTAAAAATAAACAAATATAATAATGATAAATAGTTTTGAGCAGTTAATATGCATTTAGTGCGTATAATATAAACTTCTAACTTAATAAAACCATAAATAAATATCTTTCACTGTCCTAAAACACATAATTTAAACTATAATCTTGAAAAATATCGGACGAATAATTTTCGGATGCGGATGTCTTGATATCCACATCCACATCCGTTTTTTCGGATATCAGATATTTATCCGCTTTTTGAATGCTGATGCAGACGAATTTCGGATATTTCGAATATCTTTTGACAGCCCTACTGCTCATGCATTTGAACTTGTCACACCTTCATATTTGCAAACCAAACCATAATGTGCTTGATACATGACAAAGTACCGTTCTAAATTAATATAACTCTGTAACCATTACGTGGTATTATTCTCTAATACACTCAAAATATGAAAAGGTATTATTAAAAGTTTCTATGATAACTTAGAGTCATTAAGAATTCCTACACTGCATGTCACACAGGAAATTATATACCGGTCATGTTGCTAGATCACACCATCTTATGACAAAACATAGCTTTTCAGTCAAACTAATTTTATATATACAGAGGGGAAAATAATGGTATTCTGTTTCCAAAAAGAATAAAAAAATAAAAATTACACGTACAGTTGAAAATTTATGTTACAAATAACAATAACACTAGTAGTAGTAGTAATAATATAATAATAATAATAATATTAATATAACGTGAGAAATGTTTCTTACCAATGCTACTACTATCTCTGAAAGCCCGGGGAGAGAACCTTCTCCTTATAGAAGTGTTTGATTGTGTAAGGCTTCAGATTTGCCACAGCCTCAATCTTCACGAATAAATCGAGTCCAATCTCTGCGGGAAAAAAATGCAATTTATATTACAATCAGTGTGTGTGAAAAAAGATTTATATGCATACCGCTAACCATTTTTTCGATAGTTATTCCATGCATCAGGTATGCAAATGAGGCAGCCTTCAATCTTGCAGTATGACCGTCCTCAACATGCTTCAAATTGGCAAAAGCCTTTTGAGCCGCTTCTTCATCTTTATTTTCTAACTCTAAATTAGAGGAACCAAGATTCAACAATGCTGAAACCACTCCTTTAAAAATAGAAAAGGAAAATGTAATTGTAAGGAACACAATGGACGGAGTAAGTCAACCTGAATATAAGGTTGAAATTCCTCCATCAAATCCCAGATCGCCGACACCTTTAGATATGGGATATGATGAGTATAAATCTGTGTTTGGTATAAATACCGTAACTCTTGATGAAGAGTTTAAATTTCCTTTTTTAGAATCTGAAAAAATAAAGTTTTATTCAGAATAAAATGGTTTTTTATGAAAGATCCTAAAGAACAAGAAAAGTGGATAAAAAGATAAAAACTATTTTTTAAAGAAAATGGGAAATGATTTACCAGAAAATTATGATATCTTCATAATGATAGAAAAGTTTTACAAAATAGAAAAACAAAAGGATACTTTTTCAGATTTTGATGACTTGCTGACAGTTTTCAATATAAATTCTGCTTATAAAGAGTATACAACTAAAGCAGGAAAGACTATTAGGAGTATACATCCTCCAAGAGCAAACTTGTTGGTTAAAATTGATGAAGAAGAAATTATTGCTACTCCTTATAGAAAAGATAGGTCATTTGAAGCTATTATAGAGCAAAATAATTGTACAAATTTGACATTACAATCGATAGGTAATCAACTTACAAGAATTGAACAAGGATCTAATAAAGATCAAACAAAACTATGTGATACAGATGTGACGCCCCACCTCTATGCTCACTATAACAAAGAGTATTAAAAGAAATAATGTCTGTTATTACGAAGAATAAGGCTGGATAGGAGCGGCCATCCGTAGTTGGGCCTTACACTAGTATTGGTTACCTCGATAGAAGTGGTATAAATTTTTATTTTTCATCTCTTATTTATTTACTCCCATCTACATACCCAATTCCAGTATAAAACGAACTACGATGGTTCATAATAGTTTAGGACAATATATATAATAATAACACAGATAAGCTAAACGCGGAACACAGATAATAAAAGTCTCATATATATATATATATATATATATATATATATATATATATATATATATATATAACTGATGTTAGTTACAATACATTTGACACAATACATATGATACAACTACAACTGTCGATTCTGGAAGTTATATATACAAGTACATTATCGACTAATATACATGAATACATATCAACCTAGATCAGATACACTGATTACTACAAAATGACGACGACTACTCCAAAAGATATGAAAATACTTCATAGCTCAAGCAGCAACCCAAAGCAGGATATCAACAACCTGAAATAACTCGGTCTGACCCGAGTATTAAATTCAAAAGAAAATAATACATGGGTCAGTCTAATTCAAACTCAGTTATTAATGCACGGAAGCAATAATAATTAAATAATCAATAGACGACAGTCACAGAAATCTCGTATCTCCAATTCTTCAATAAGATAATCGTATAATGACAGATATAACACTAAACAGTGTTAAACAACAAATCAACAAATTCAAATCATCAACAAAGATAAATAAAAAGATTTTCAATGAAGATAACTTAGAAAACAACAGAATTGTCTAAACGACAATTAACAACAAAATCTAATTATTAAATAAATAATTGGAAACTCGTAATCTATTTATCAAGTAGATAAATAGAAAATCTCAAAATGATCAAATCAAACCAAATTTCTGTGTGGCTGCAGTACACGCACGCGTGCACTGCCTCGCCACTACAGTAAGTCAAAACTGCAAAGGTCAAGTCACGGCTAGCATGACTCAACACAACTGCAACTAAATGAAACTGCAGAGGTCAAGTCAAATAAATGCACAAATTCAAAATGAAAAGTGACATGCACTAGAATGTACACATCAATGCTATATATGAACCAAGTTCATATATACAACAAACCCAAAGTCAACAGAGTGGAAATAACACAATGTCAACGACTGCAATGCTACGACACTACAGATGATCTAGCATCGGGTCAAAAGCAATGTCGAAGTCACAGCAGTTTCAAGTAAAGAATCGAACAAGTCAAAACATCGAAGCCGAGGCCAACAATAAAAATGCACTCTGTCTCAAAGAGTGATACCAGAAACCAGTTGCATGAGAACTGCATCAAATACGCAATTCAGATGCAAGCATACATATATATAGCAGCTCGAATACAATGCAAACTCAAATGAATACAAAGCATCAATGCAATGCAAACCAACAAAGGCAAAATTTCAACAAAAGCACTGCAGCCACCACAAGTATACAAGGGCAAACTGCACCTAAAAACTGCAGCCACCACAAGAAGTTCAAGGGAGCCAGTAAATGTCACAACAATCCCAAACCAAACTATCAATGACCAGTGGACAATGACAGTGTCGAAGTCATCAAAGTCAGAGACGTAAGGGTCAAAGCAATACACAAAGAAACTGCAAAATCGAAGTCAGGTGAAATTATGAAACAGCAGCAATATAAAGATCAACTGCATGTGGATATGACCATGTTCAAAACAACTTCAATCAGAACTGACCAGTATACAAATCAAAAGACTGCACAATTCAAAATGTACACATGAATGCACAACAGCAAACTAGACTACAAGATGAACAGAGGCAACAAAGGACAAGGCTACACAATGATGCAAACTTCAAGTGTATAAGACCAGTCCACTTACAACAATGTAGACCTAATCAAACCAGAGGCAGTGAAGCCAGAGGCAAATATACAAAAATAAAACTAGAAAGAAATACACATGACAGCAGTAAGTTCAAACAAGTGAACAGTGCATAAGAAAATGACAATGAACAAGTCAGGGTCAAAGCACTAATGCATATAGACTTGAAGACCAATTGAAGAATCAAATATAAATACTACTGTCTCAACTGTGATAGTGCTACAGATCTGGGAAGCAAGCCGTGTATGTGAACACAATGCAAACCAGATTACAACAAACTCCCAACAACAACTAAAACATTGAAGGGATGAACAGTTAAAGATGATAGCAGTCTCAAAACATGAGTAAGTATGTATGGTGATATAGCAGTTAAAATGGAACGACAATGAACCAAACCTCATGTAACAAAATGGAATGCAACAAGAATTATATCAGTGGACATTTATAATCACTAAAACAAGGAGAAGCCCATTTTCTAAAGGAAGGAGCAACAAACTGATCAACAAAAAGCACAAGAAAAAGGTCAAAAGTGCATTCTGGGATGAACACGAAAATGGCCAAAGTATAGTTTCATAGCAGCAGTTTCAAACAAACAACAGCCGTGTACAAATTCAAAGCAACATTTAAAGTGTCGAAGTCACACTTGAACAAGTAAAACAAAGTCGAACAATAAGACAAATCAAGCCCGAAGTCACGAAGAAAAATTCAACATCGTCAAACTGCAGTTCAAAGTGACCGAAGTCAAAGTTACAAATCAAGAAGAAATATGCAGTTCAAAATCAAAGTCAGTGAGCCAGGAAAACAGTGTCAAAGAATCTAGTCAATGACGAAGTCAACCAAAACAAATTCGAACAATATCAAGAGCCGAAGCCAAAGTTAAAATGTCGCAGACAATTTAGGGAATAAGAACCCTATATAAACCAGTGAACATCATCGGCAACCCAAGAATTCAAACAACGAAAGTCACGAATTTAATCAACCCAGAAATCATTCAAATTTGAATTAGATGTGAGTATAAATTACTCACCTTTTTCCCGAAGCAAAGATGAACTCAATCGGAAATTGGGGAAGCCGTGGCATCACGAAATCGATCAAAACCCTAATTTTTCAAAGAGGGACGAACAAGAATAAACGAAGTCGCCATATTTCGTTTGTTTTTTATTTAGGGTTTCGAATGAATGAAAATGAAAAGGGGGGAAACGGGTAGTGAATATTATCACGGCATCAAACAAATGGGCCAAGATAACATTAAAGCCTACAACCCTTAACTAATCTGTAAAAGAATTTAAACCGGATTAAAAATTCCAAACAGCAATTAACAAAACAATTTAATTGTCATTTGACGATAATTAATTGTTATAAAACTCCGGGTTGTTACAGACTCCCCTCCTAATAAAAATTGCGTCCCCGCAATTTTCATAATTTAAAGTCGTCAATAACAATTATTTTTCTAACATAAACTAGTTAAGCTAGAAAAATAGAGATCGAGAACACAAACACCAAAGAAATCTTTTAATTTCATAAAAGAAATTCACAAATTCTCACCAAAAATCTAATTATCAATAGATAATCAAAAACAACAATTATCTAATTATCAAAAACGATAATCAAAAATTTCAAGTCAACAAATATCTAATTATCAAAAACGATAATCAGAAAACATCAAATGTCTAATTAACAAAAACAATAATTAGAAAACATCAAATCAACAAATATCTAATTATCACAAACGATAATCAGAAACAACAATTATCTAATTATCAAAAACGATAATCAGAAATCAACAAATATCTAATTATCAAAAACGATAATCAGAACTCTCAAATCAACAAATATCTAATTATCAAAAAAGATAATCAGAAATCAACAAATATCTAATTATCAAAAACGATAATCAGAAAACATCAAATCAACAAATATCTAATTATCACAAACGATAATCAGAACTCTCAAATCAACAAATATCTAATTATCAAAAACGATAATCAGAAACAACAAATATCTAATTATCGATACGATAATCAAAAATCTCATAACAACAAATATCTAATTATCGATACGATAATTAAATCTCATAACAGCAAATATCTAATTATCGATACGATAATTAAATCTCATAATAGCAAATATCTAATTATCGATACGATAATTAAATCTCATAACAGCAAATATCTAATTATCGATACGATAATTAAATCTCATAACAGCAAATATCTAATTACCTACAGATAATTAGAAACAACAAATATCTAGAAATCAATTAAGATACTCTAGAAAATCAACATAAAAAGTTGGATCGATCTCATCAGATGGCGAGTTTTTAGCTACGCCGCACGTGCATCAACAAATGGCCGAACCCTACCAAGTACTATAAAATTTTGGCGCCCATCAGATGACCCGAAGGTCCGCAGAGTGACCCGAAGGTCTAGTGCTGGTATTTGACCCGAAGGTCCTCATAGTGGCCCGAAAGCCCAACAAATGACCCGAAGGTCCAGCAGAGTGGCCCAAAAGCCCAACAAATGACCCGAAAGTCCAGCAGATGACCCGAAGGTCCAACATAGTGGCTCGAAAGCACACAAAATCATCAGAATCACCAAAACATCAAATATTTCAATTAACGAGTCCGGAATTAACCGAAATAGTAAACGCACATGTCCCATACCATGAGTTTTACTAAATCATTTGATTCTCTTCATCCTTTCCTTGAAAGTGCAAAATTGTGTATTTTGTAAAAATAACATTTTACATTCTCAAACGGACAAGTCTGGAATTAAGCGAAACAGTAAAAGCAAGGGTTCATAGTCCTCGATTTTGCTGAATCGTTTAAATCGCTTCCTCATTCTCTTGAAAGTGCAAACTGTAAAATTTTGTATTTTATATAATTAACATTTTACGTTCTCAAACGGACAAGTCCGGAATTAAGCAAAACAGTAAAAGTGAGGGTTCATAGTCCTCAATTTTGTTGAAGCGTTTAAATCGCTTCCTCATTCTTTTGAAAGCATAAACTGTAAAAAATTTAAAAAAATTTCAGATTAAAACAGCAACATCGGTAGCAATTTCGAAAAGGAAATTGCACTTCCCAAAACATCGTAAAACGAATCTCAAAATCGGCATTGCGGAATAACCGCTTGAATCCACTTTAAAATTTGACGGTTACTGAAGTCAAAGCGACAGTAATTTTTAAACGTCAAAATCTCATCAAAATAATTCGCATCAAAATATAATACCAGTGAATTTTCATTCATTAAAAATGCCAACAAAACACCGTGCTTCAAAAATTTAGCACCAGTGTAAAAATCCCGTTATAAAAATAACGGCAACAAAATACGTTTAAACCAAACACCGGTTCACGTAAAATCAATGCAGTAACGTGCAACTCAAATTTACACGTATACTACAAAATGAACAAAGAAATCATTCGAATGTATCTTCAATGAAGATAATTCAAAATAGCAAAAATCTCAACAAAAATCACATAACAGCAATCGCTTCGAATCTTCAAATCGGATTCGAAATTTTCAAAAAACAAAATAAACCCAACAATGTAAACAACAAATGAAATTTATTTCAATTTCATATTTTGATTTTTAAATCAAAAAGGTTATCTGCTGTATTCAGCGAAGGCAGTCTCACTGTTTCCACTACGCACTCTGATAAACAGAACATAACTTATTCAATCATCAAAACACAGTTTCACTTTTATTTTTAAATAAAGATGTTTAAAAATTTCATCATAATTTCAAAACTTTAGTTTTGACTCAAAGCACAAATAAAACATCAACAAATAGTTGTAACACATGTTCCATCCAAGTTATGTTTTATATTATGTCCATAAACCCCAAGCTCTGATACCAACTGTGATGCCCCACCTCTATGCTCACAATAACAAAGAGTATTAAAAGAAATACTGTCTGTTATTACGAATAATAAGGCTGGATAGGAGCGGCCATCCGTAGTTGGGCCTTACACTAGTATTAGTTACCTCGATAGGAGTGGTATATATTTTTATTTTTCATCTCTTATTTATTTACTCCCATCGACATACCCAATTCCAGTATGAAACGAACTACGATGGTTCATAATAGTTTAGGACAATATATATAATAATAACACAGATAAGCTAAATGCGGAACACAGATAATAAAAGTCTCATATATATATATATATATATATATATATATATATATATATATATATATATATATAACTGATGTCAGTTACAATACATTTGACACAATACATATGATACAACTACAACTGTCGACTCTGGAAGTTATATATACAAGTACATTATCGACTAATATACATGAATACATATCAACCTAAATCAGATACACTGACTACTACAAAATGATGACGACTACTCCAAAAGATATGAAAAGACTTCATAGCTCAATCAGCAACCCAAAGCAGGATATCAACAACCTGAAATAACTCGGTCTGACCCGAGTATTAAATTCAAAAGAAAATAATACACGGGTCAGTCTAATTCAAACTCAGTTATTAATGCACGGAAGCAATAATAATTAAATAATCAATAGACGACAGTCACAGAAATCTCGTATATCCAATTCTTCAATAAGAGAATCGGATAACGACAGATATAACACTAAACAGTGTTAAACAACAAATCAGCAAATTCAAATCATCAACAAAGATAAATAAAAACATTTTCAATGAAGATAACTTAGAAAACAACAGAATTGTCTAAACGACAATTAACAACAAAATCTAATTATTAAATAAATAATTGGAAACTCGTAATCTATTTATCAAGTAGATAAATAGAAAATCTCAAAATGATCAAATCAAACCAAATTTATGTGTGGCTGCAGTACACGCACGCGTGCACTGCCTCGCCACTACAGTAAGTCAAAACTGCAAAGGTCAAGTCACGGCTAGCATGACTCAACACAACTGCAACTAAATGAAACTGCAGAGGTCAAGTCAAATAAATGCACAAATTCAAAATGAAAAGTGACATGCACTAGAATGTACACATCAATGCTACATATGAACCAAGTTCATATATACAACAAACCCAAAGTCAACAGAGTGGAAATAACACAATGTCAACGACTACAATGCTACGACACTACAAATGATCTAGCATCGGGTCAAAAGCAATGTCGAAGTCACAGCAGTTTCAAGCAAAGAATCGAACAAGTCAAAACATCGAAGCCGAGGCCAACAATAAAAATGCACTCTGTCTCAAAGAGTGATACCAGAAACCAGTTGCATGAGAACTGCATCAAATACGCAATTCAGATGCAAGCATACATATATATAGCAGCTCGAATACAATGCAAACTCAAATGAATACAAAGCATCAATGCAATGCAAACCAACAAAGGCAAAATTTCAACAAAAGCACTGCAGCCACCACAAGTATACAAGGGCAAACTGCAACTAAAAACTGCAGCCACCACAAGAAGTTCAAGGGAGCCAGTAAATGTCACAACAATCCCAAACCAAACTATCAATGACCAGTGGACAATGACAGTGTCGAAGTCATCAAAGTCAGAGACGTAAGGGTCAAAGCCAATACACAAAGAAACTGCAAAATCGAAGTCAGGTGAAATTATGAAACAGCAGCAATATAAAGATCAACTGCATGTGGATATGACCATGTTCAAAACAACTTCAATCAGAACTGACCAGTATACAAATCAAAAGACTGCACAATTCAAAATGTACACATGAATGTACAACAGCAAACTAGACTACAAGATGAACAGAGGCAACAAAGGACAAGGCTACACAATGATGCAAACTTCAAGTGTATAAGACCAGTCCACTTACAACAATGTAGACCTGATCAAACCAGAGGCAGTGAATCCAGAGGCAAATATACAAAAATAAAACTAGAAAGAAATACACATGACAGCAGTAAGTTCGAACAAGTGAACAGTGCATAAGCAAATGACAATGAACAAGTCAAGGTCAAAGCACTAATGCATATAGACTTGAAGACCAATTGAAGAATCAAATATAAATACTACTGTCTCAACTGTTATAGTGCTACAGATCTGGGAAGCAAGCCGTGTATGTGAACACAATGCAAACCAGATTACAACAAACTCCCAACAACAACTAAAACATTGAAGGGATGAACAGTTAAAGATGATAGCAGTCTCAAAACATGAGTAAGTATATATGGTGATATAGTAGTTAAAATGGAACAACAATGAACCAAACCTCATGTAACAAAATGGAATGCAACAAGAATTATATCAGTGGACATTTATAATCACTAAAACAAGGAGCAGCGCATTTTCTAAAGGAAGGAGCAACAAACTGATCAACAAAAAGCACAAGAACAAGGTCAAAAGTGCATTCTGGGATGAACACGAAAATGGCCAAAGTATAGTTTCATAGCAGCAGTTTCAAACAAACAACAACCGTGTACAAATTCAAAGCAACATTTAAAGTGTCGAAGTCACACTTGAACAAGTAAAACAAAGTCGAACAATACGACAAATCAAGCCCGAAGTCACGAAGAAAAATTCAACATCGTCAAACTGCAGTTCAAAGTGACCGAAGTCAAAGTCACAAATCAAGAAGAAATATGCAGTTCAAAATCAAAGTCAGTGAGCCAGGAAAACAGTGTCAAAGAATCTAGTCAATGACGAAGTCAACCAAAACAAATTCGAACAATATCAAGAGCCGAAGCCAAAGTAAAAATGTCGCAGACAATCTAGGGAATAAGAACCCTATATAAACCAGTGAACATCATCGGCAACCCAAGAATTCAAACAACGAAAGTCACGAATTTAATCAACCCAGAAATCATTCAAATTTGAATTAGATGTGAGTATAAATTACTCACCTTTTTCCCGAAGGAAAGATGAACTCAATCGGAAATTGGGGAAGCCATGGCATCATGAAATCGATCGAAACCCTAATTTTTCAAAGAGGGACGAACAAGAATAAACGAAGTCGCCATATTTCGTTTGTTTTTTATTTAGGGTTTCGAATAAATGAAAATGAAAAGGGGGGAAACGGGTAGTGAATATTATCACGGCATCAAACAAATGGGCCAAGATAACATTAAAGCCCACAACCCTTAACTAATCTGTAAAAGAATTTAAACCGGATTAAAAATTCCAAACAGCAATTAACAAAACAATTTAATCATCATTTGACGATAATTAATTGTTATAAAACTCCGGGTTGTTGCAACAGATGAAGTTTTATTCAAACCCTAGTCTGCACAAAACTTAGAAATGAATATGGATAAACCAGGAGAAAACTCCGAAATGTTAAAAGAAATAATGAAAAGGTTAGACGCCTTAAACGTTAGTGAAAAGGAAGTAGCACCCATAATTGAAAATAAGGAATCTAGAGAAACTTCAGAACTAGAATCTGATAATAATTCAGATGAAGAAGTAAATGATTTACAAAATATGTTCTTAAACATAGAACAAAATAAACCAGAAAATAATTTTGAGATTAATAAAATTAATTACGGAAATACCTCATATAGTAAACCTTATTATACAAGACCGACACCAGTCGACCTCTTATTCGAGGAACAAAATAATTATGGAGCTGTATCTTTTGATGGTACCTCCATTGTAGAATGGAATATTGATGGTTATTCCGAATACCAAATACAAACTTGTCTGAATTATTTGACAATGTATGCTACTTCCTGTTTAATTAAAAATAATTCAGACGATAGAATAGCAAGAGCTATTGTACAAGGATTTACAGGACAACTAAAAGGTTGGTGGTATTTTCATCTTTCTAATGAAGCAAAAGCGCACATATTTACTGCAACAAAATTAGAAGATGGAATGGCTAAAACAGATTGCGTAAATACGCTAATATATACAATAGCTAAACATTTCATTGAAGCCACTGCTCTTCAAACAGATAGGACATAAGAGCAGTTGATGAATTTAAAATGTCAGAATTTATCTCAATTTAGATGGTATAAAGATGTATATTTCTCGAAGTTATTTACCAGGAGTGATAGTAATCATGAATTCTGGAAAGAAAAGTTCTTATCAGGACTACCACATTTCTTTGCAGAAAGAGTTAAAAATCGTTTGAAACAAAAAAATAATGGAACTATTCCTTACAACCAATATACTTTTGGTGAATTAGCAGCAAAGGTTGTTGCAGAAGGAATTCATTTATGCAATGAAATAAACTACATAAACAAATCCAAAAGGAAAAAACCTATGGGAAAAGAGTCTTAGGAGATTTTTGTGATCAACTTGGTTTATTACCAGTAAAACCAACAAACGAAGATAAAAGGTTTAAAAAATCATCCAAGAGAAAATTCTACAAAAATAAAAATTTCCGAAAAGAAAATTATGCAGAGAGCAGTAAAATTCCTAAAAAGAAATCACAAAAACCTTATAAAAGAAAAGTGCAAAATAAACATGCTCATAGAAAAATTCCAATATGTTGGAAATGTAAAACACCAGGTCATTATGCTAATAAGTGTAAATTAAAAAATAAAATAAATAACCTTGATATAGATGAAGAATTAAAAAATTCATTCACAAAACTATTTATATCAAGCTCTAACTTAGAAAAGGAGAATTTAAAATTATCTGTTATTACAGAAATTGATTCAGAAACTAAAAATGAATCTGATTCAGATAACAACTCAGAAACTTAGAGTCTGAGGGTTGTGATGGTAATTGTGACTATTACAAAGCTTTATGTAAAGCAAATGGACTGTTTATGTTAACAAAAGAAGAAAATTTTATTCTGGATATCATAGATAAAATTTCAGATCCAGAAGAAAAGAAAATTATGTTGAAAAAATATTTAGAATCACACAAAATTGAAAAGAAACTAAAGCTAAAGGAACCAGAGACTTATAGTTTAAAAGATATTTTAAATAGAGTTAAAACTTCAAATAATATTAACCCAGTAAATACTGAAACTACGGTTGCAGAATTACAACACGAAGCTAAAATACTTAAACAGAAAATAAAAGAATTAAAAGAAAGAATGTCTCTAATAGAGATAAGACCTAAGGATAATGACCAAAATAATGACAATATTTTAGGAGAAGAAGAATTAAAGTCTTTAACATTTATAAATGCAGTCGACAAGGTAATCACCCATAAATGGCACACTAAAGTCACTATTGTAGTTCACAAAGAATATTATTTTGCTACAATAGTGATGATAGATCCAGGCGCAGATTTAAACTGCATCAACAAAGGGTTAGTACCTTCAAAATATTTTTATAAAACTACCGAGATACTAAATGCTGCAGATTGCAGGAAACTATTAGTTAATTATAAGCTACAAAACATAGTTGTTTGTAATAAAGGAATTTGTTTAGAAATGCCATTTATAATGGTTAAAAATTTATCTCATAATGTTATACTAGGAAATCCCTTCTTACATTTGTTATATCCTATAACAAAAATATCAAAAGAAGGAATTACTAGTACTATTAACAACCAAGAATTAACATTCAAATTTGTGTCTTAACCACAACATCATAAAATTGATATTATTCAAAAAAGCATTAAAAGAAAAGAATTATTTTTAAACTCTTTATATCAAAAAATAAATTACAAAAGAATAAAAGAAAAATTATTACAACCTAGTTTACAACAAAAGATTAAAGATCTGCAAAGTTATATTGAGAAAACTATTTGCGCAGATACTCCTAATACCTTTTGGCAAAGGAAAAAACATGAAATAGGTTTACCTTACGAACCCGACTTTAAAGAAAGTCAAATTCCAACTAAAGCTAGACCTATAGCCATGTCTCAAAGACATTTATAAATTTGTAGAAAAGAAATTGAAGAATTATTACAAAAGAGTCTTATTAGACCATCTAAAAGTCCATGGAGTTGTTCAGCATTCTATGTTGAAAATGCGGCAGAGTTGGAACGCGGAGTTCCAAGACTGGTTATAAATTATAAATCTTTAAACAAAGCATTAAGATGGATTAGATACCCAATTCCTAATAAAAAGGATTTATTAGCAAGACTTTATTCAACCAAGATAATGTTTAAATTTGATATGAAATCTGGATTCTGGCAAATTCAGATTAAAGAAGAAGATAGATACAAAACTGCATTTACTGTTCCATTTGGACACTTATGAATGGACTGTAATGCCATTTGGTTTAAAAAATGCCCCATCGGAATTTCAAAAAATTATGTATGATATTTATAGTGCTTATACAACATTTATTGATGATGATCTTCTTTTTTCAGAATCGATTGACCAACATTTTAAACATCTAAATATTTTTATAAATATTACTAAAAGGGCTGGATTAGCTGTATCAACTAAGAAGATAAAACTTTTTCAAACAGAAATTAGATTTCTTGGACACATTATAAAAGATGGAACAATATTTCATATTGGTAGAGCAATTATATTTGCAGAAAAATTTCTAAATGAAATTAAGGATAAAAGTCAATTACAAAGATTTTTAGGAAGCTTAAACTATGTCTTTGAATTTTATAAAGATCTGGCTTATGATGCTAAACCATTATTTGAAAGAGTAAGAAAAAATCCACCTGCTTGGACAGAAGAGCATACCACAGCAGTAATAAAAATAAAAGCAAAAGTAAAGAAAATTCCTTGTCTTGCAATTCCTAATCCTGATGCACTTAAAATAGTAGAAACTGATGCATCAAATACAGGTTATGGTGACATTCTTAAACAAAGAATTAATAATAAAGAATCCTTGGTCAGATTTACTTCGGGAATTTGGCAGGGACCTAGAGTTAATTACTCTACTGTCAAAAAATAAATATTAGCAATCGTATTGTGTGCAAAAATTTGAAAGTGGTTTATTAAATCAAAAGTTTTTGTTAAGGGTATATTGTAAGTCTGTCGAAGAGATTTTACAAAAGGATGTTAAAAACATTGCATCAAAACAAATATTTGCTAGATGGCAAGCAATATTATCAGTATTTGACTTTGATATTGAGTGTATTAAAGGATCTGATAATGCTTTACCAGATTTCTTAACTCGATAATTTTTACAGGGAAAAGATGAATAAAGACAAAGAAAAGGAAGAAAGCAGTAAAACTGCACTATCTCGACCTATAATGACTTATAAGTCAGCATTTTAAAACGATGAAATTTTTTTAGAGAAGAAGTCTTAAAACTACTCCAGTTGATGAACAACTCAAAGCTGATGCTTATGAGTTAGCAGTAAAATCTGTATCTACGAGAGAATACCTATATCTATATATTCCAATATCAACCATATGGGTATCTCCTGTGGGAAAAAAAATACATTCATTTCTCCGCTGAAGAGGTTATGACCTTTTATTTGAAAAAATTTACTGACCCTTACCTTTATCCAAAGGACTTCAATTTCTATCAAGAAATTCTAACCTTCACAAGTTCTGTACAATTCGAATCAGCCATGAGAACTAGTGGCGAATGGGCTTTCTCAAAAGCCTCTATTGTTAAAATAATTACCCCAGAGCAATGGGAATGTGATTTATATAAACCTAAAGAATTAATTATAAATTTAAAAAATCTTTATAGGAATAAATTAAATTTCAACTACTTTGACTATGTTAAAACTTGGGATCTTGCTTTCTGTTATGAAAATAGGCAGAGAAAACACAGTTGGTTTATTCAACTTAAAACCAAAACATCACAAATTTTCCAAATTGGTTTATAGTTTGGTTTTCAAACTTTGGATTATATTCAATAATTTTGCCATAAAAGATATGAAATATTTATGATGAATTTGTTTGAATAAATACTTCTATGAAGTATCATAATCTAATTTTTGCAGCACTTTATCAAGCACCCTGGATTATGAAATGAGACGTTATTATTGTCCCAAGAACACTAAAAAACTTGAAATAAAATTTAAAAGTATTCCTTATTTAGGAAGAAGAATTTTAATAAAATGGTGGGATAAATTCGAATTTTTTAAAGATTCAATTTATTCAGACGTTATAATTACGGTTTATAATTACCTAGTAACTTCGGATAAATAGTATGAAATAGTACCTTCTTTCTGGGGCGTTTAAACCAGAGCAAACCTAACTCCTACCACCGCCGGGCTCTGATACCAAATGCCTTTGTTCTGGGGCGTTTAAGCCAGAGCAAACCTAACTCCTACCACTGCCGGGCTCTGATACCAAATGCCTTCGGACCTTCGTTTGCTCCTTATTTGTAGTGTAGTTGTATGAGGACAACGATTAAGCACTTGTAGATATAATAATACTGGAGTGGAGAATTAAAATAGAAAAAGGAGATTTTATTTTAGTAGGCTATATTACAGAGAGTTGGCAGTCCGCCATTACAAATATTTTACAAACTTTTATTTTTCTTAAAACTTCTCCTTCAATACTTACAATACACACTCATATATATAGTAATACATCTGGTTACTAGGTAAATATAAACCGGCAGCTTTCTTTTTCTTAGCATCCTTATCTTCAGACTGGCGTATGCAATCCATCTTTGTTATTTAGCATTGATTAATGCCTTTTGTCATTGTCATGATGTGACATCACTTTATTTTTCCTTTGAAATAAAGTGACTTTGGTTGTCTGCATCCTCAGAGTAGAGTGTTTTGCTGGCAAACCTTTATAAATTATTACCTTTATCATATACAATAATGTCTATTATATATTTTGCCTTGAATTTTATCTTGTCTCCGGAGGGCCTTCTGGAAGATGTACACGTGGAAGAAATCCTGAAGGAGGTGATAATGGTACTTCATCTATAATGAAATTCACAATACCTGGTTGATGGAAATATGCGTATATGATCTAAACTTCATTAACCTTCTTTTTTAAGCATCTAACATTGTGCCTTTTGCTTTTAGCATATAAGCTTCCATTTCTTGTAGGCTTCTTCATGAACTTTAATCTGTAGGCATGCTCATAAGCTCATCGTCGCTGTTTAAATCAAATATAGCTTTAAGTTGTATTTTTAAGTTTCTTTTTGAAGAACTTGCCATTAGTTCTTTTAATAAGTCAGATAATTCTCTTTTAGGTGAATGTGATATTTTTTGTGGTTCATGGCTGATTAAATCCTTTTTTGAATAAATTGAATCTTTAAAAAATTCGAATGTATCCCACCATTTTATTAAAATTCTTCCTCCTAAATAATGAATACTTTCAAATTTTATTTCAAGCTTTTGTAGTGTTCTTGGGACAATAATAACGTCCCATTTCATAATCCAGGGTACTTGATAAAGTACTGCAAAAATTAGATTATGATACTTCATAGAAGTATTTATTCGAACAAATTCATCATAAATATTTCTTACCTTTTGTGGCAAAATTATTGAATATAATTCAAAGTTTGAAAGCCAAACTATAAACCAATTTGTGGCGTTTTGGATTTTAAGTTGAATAATGGTAACTGGTTTGTTCATTTTGAATTCCTTTTAATAGAATTCAGATCGATGGTAGAATAAAGGCAAGGGCCAAGCAGACGTTATGCTTGTCGAATATAAGAAGGCATGCATGGTTGATTCACTGTATGTTTCATGCCAAAAGGCACACCAACCAATTGGCTTGAAAGGTCACAATAACTTCTTCTTTTTCTTTTTTAAAATTTGAAATAATTTTAGGAGTGCAAAAAATACATATTCACACTCTCGCCGATGTTTTGACCCCAAAGAAAATTTTGAATCTAAAGTCTTGATTTGAGGTAACATGGGCCTCGAACTGAAGCTTTTCGATAGCAAATCCTATTTGAACCGATTTTGTAGCTGTTTGAGAATTAAAGATAAAGCAGCAGCTCAAAAGACTTTTGCCAATTTGGAGCAGATTGAGGACGATCGTATTGCAAGATTGAGGCTGTGGCAAACCTGAAGCCTTTCACAATCAGACACTTTTACAAGGGGAAAGTTCTCTCCTCAGTCCTCAGGCTTTCACAGATGATACATGCGTTGGTGAGAAACATTTTCCGAGTTTTATTATTATTATTCTTGTTATTGTTATTGTTATTATTATTGCTACTACTACCGTTTATACTATTAATAATAATGAGTATAGCTTTCTTAGCTCTCAAGCCCAGGTGAGGTCCTTTCCCCATTCGTTCGTTTATCTCTAACCTAAATCACAATTCTTCCTCCATTTTCTAACTACAACCTTGACCAAGGTAAGAGTTTTCTTACAGCAACCTAAGCAAAATATCAAATTTTGCTATCAATTTGTTGCTTGAATTGCTCAATTTATTGAATTGGTTTTCTCTTTTGTTGGCTGAAAAAGCACCATGTTCAAAAATTCGTATCTCCTTCAATTTAAAGCCAATGACTCTCAGTTTTTGATATGTTGCAGTACTTGGATTGTTCAATATTTTTGGAAATTTTTATTGAATTTGGAATTGTTTTGATATTGAAAATTGATGGTTGAAATCGGCCAAAAATCGATCTCTGTTTATTTGCCGAAAAAGCATCATTTTCAAAAAATTATATCTTCTTCAATTTACAACCAAGTGCTCTTAATTTTTGATATGATGGAGCACTTGGACTGTTCAATATTTCTGGAAATATTTATTGAATTTGGAGTTGTTTTGATACAGAAAATTTATGGTTGAAATCGGCCAAAAATCGATCTCTGTTTATTCGCCGAAAAAGCATCATTTTCAAAAAATTATATCTTCTTCAATTTACAATCAATTGCTCCAAATTTTTGATATGTTGCAGTAGTTAGATTGTAAAATGTTTCTGGAAATTTTCATGGAATTTTAATCTGTTTTGATATAGCAAATCGTTGGTTCAAAACAGCCAAAAATCTTGTTGTTTTGTGCTTGCTGAAAAGTGCTATGTTCAAAAAATCATAACTCTTTCAATTTGCAGCGAATTGCTCCAAATTTTGGATAGGTTATAGTTCTCGTGCCATGGTATGGGACATGTGTTTTCGCCTTATCACTTAATTTTCATTCTTATACGCCGAAGATCATCTAAATAGGCTAAAATATATTTAGAATAATTTTATAGAGAAAACAGGATTTTTAAACAATTTTTAGAGAGATTTTTTTAAATAAGTTATATAAGGAAAAATCCATTTATCAAATAGATTATCTATTTATAAAATACTTTCAAAAAAATTGCTTAAAAACCCTTTAAAATGTCTTAAAACATTTATTTAATTAACCATAATTTATAAAGAATTTTAAGAAACTTATTCGAAGCCAAAATCAATTAAAACCATCGAATTCTTCAAATATCGACATTTATCGATATTTAGATTGAAATAGAATTTAAATAAAATTTAAATTCTAAAAATTTCCAAAATCAAACCAATCCGTTGTCGGATAAAAAGACTTAACAATCATTATCAAACATATTCATACAATATTCAAAATCATCGAAATATGCAGTGAAACAGTTAACGAAAGCGTAAATAGGAGCAAAAGAACATTCTACCAAGCAACTGAGGTTTTGGCAGAATTTGGACAGTGATTTGGGGTATCAAAACAGCCCGGATTTCAGCGAAATTTTGTTGTATTATACCATGACACGAGAACTATAACCTACCCAAAATTTGGAGCAATTCGCCGCAAAGTGAAAGAGTTATGATTTTTCAAACATAGCACTTATCAGCAAGCACAAAACAACAAGATTTTTGGTTGTTTTGAACTAACTATTTGCTATATTAAAACAGATCTAAATTCCATGAAAATTTCCAGAAACATTGTACAGTCTAACTACTGCAACATATCAAAATTTGGAGCAATTGGCTATAAATTGAAGAAGAAATAATTTTTTTGAAAATGATGCTTTTTCGGCCAATAAAAAGAGATCGATTTTTGGCCGATTTCAACCATCAATTTTCTTTATCAAAACAACTCCAAATTCAATAAATATTTCCATAAATATTGTACAGTCCAAGTGCTCCAACATATCAAAATTGGGAGCAATTGGATGTAAATTGAAGAAGATATAATTTTATGAAAATGATGCTTTTTCGGCGAATAAACAGAGATCGATTTTTGGCCGATTTCAACCATCAATTTTCTATATCAAAACAACTCCAAATTCAATAAAAATTTCCAAAAATATTGAACAGTCCAAGTACTGCAACATATCAAAAATTGAGAGTCATTGGCTTTAAATTGAAGGAGATACGAATTTTTGAACATGGTACTTTTTCAGCCAACAAAAGAGAAAACCAATTCAATAAATTGAGCAATTCAAGCAACAAATTGATAGCAAAATTTGATATTTTGCTTAGCTTGCTGTAAGAGGATACTTTTTTATTCACAAAAACTATTCTCCTTAATTTTTTAACAACTTCAATGGTTCACATCTGATCTCCAACAAAAATCAACGATCCCCTCTTTTTTATTATAATATAAAAGTTTCTTACTTAACCCTTGCTCTTTGTTCTGTCAATTGTCATATCCTGAATTAAAACTCCAATTGATCCTCTGAAAACACCAAATCCTTCCATCTGATTAGTTGTCGCTGATATATAGTTCGCTGATTCGAAATACCGACGTCTTCATGCAAATCGATTTACTTTGCGCAAATAACCTCTTTCCCTTCACCGGTGGAAAAAGCCTCATACTTGGGCTTTGGTTTCTGACTTTTCACTGTTTCTACTAGCTTTGGTATGTTTTGTGTAATACCGAATTTTCATTTATCTGTTTTTTGGTATTCTACGGTTTCAAACAAAATAATTAATTGGTTGTTTTTGTTGCCTAGATTCCCTGTGCGATTGATTGTGGACTTCGATATTTTGAAGATAGTTGAAGTACTTTTGATTGAAAATAACTACAAGTTTCCTAGAGTTATCTAATGTATCTTTAATGTTGAACTTTAACATAATACGAATAAAGCCTTAAATATGCAATAAGGTTCACCATGTTATATAATTTGATTTCTTGTTCGCATATTTTCATGGTGTTATTCAACTGAAATATTCTGTGGTTGGAAATTTTTGTTATTATAAAAGTTGCAGTTCAATTTGTATTACTTCACGCTGATTTTGCATTGTAACCTCACTTCTTATATATATAAAAAACATGAGTTATAATTTCATAGACCAGTACCGTCTTGCACCGACTACCTTCATTATTTCATAAAAGTTAATATAGCTATGAATCGTTAATAGAATTTCACCTTTATTGTGCTAAATTTGTAATTGTTGTTTACATTTGAGATTATTTAGAAATAGTATTTTTAACTTGGTAATACAATTGGATTTTTGTATATTATTGATAGGCATGTTACTCTACTATTGATTAGCTAATGTAATCAGTATATTTTAGAATGAAATTGATATCGATCACAATTTCTACAAAACTAAATTATAGAGATCTAGAAGATTATAATTGGAGATCTGTTTGGACTATAAAAGAAAGATTTGGTAAACTTTGATACATTTTACTACCAAGGATGCAATAGTTGTCCCATATACTACGATTTTCAATCTATCATGAAAATGGTGTAACATACAATGAAAAAGATTACCATACATAGCAATTGACAATAGATGTGATGTGAATAGTGGATGATTCTTCATATAAATTAACTTACATCTACCCTTGATAAATATCTACACGGTTAATGTTTAATGCAGGTGGAAGATCTATTTTACTAGTCAGTAGAACAACATTAGATAAGGAACAAATTGATCATCAAACTCTTTTTCTCCATTGACTTCAGGTAAATTAACCTATTATACTTGCAAACTATGATTATACGATTTTGTAGAACTCTAGGTTGGGCATACTGACTCTTTCCCATCAAATGTTGTTGAAGATGATGTAACTTCAACTGTTGGTTTTTAGCTTAACTTATATTCATGCACAATTTTTGGTCATCGGCATGCCAATGGTGCATCTAGTTTGGAGTCAAATTATAGTTAAAAACCCGAAAAAAAACCGATGCAGACAATTAGGTTAGTACAACTATTCATCTAATTGATAAAAATTCCGCTTAAGTAAAACTGATGCAGACAATTAGGTTAGTACAACTATTCATCTAATTGATAAATTTTCTGCTTATGTATAAATTGTTCTTGAGTTTTAATTTTTTTTATAGATATGATCACTGAATTATTTTAATTTTTAACCATCGATATCCTATGACTCACCATATAGCTTTTACAAAAGGAGTATAATTTGATAATTGGATCATGGAATTTGTTTTTCTTATAACATATTATTTCTAAGCTTGAAAAATTAGAAATAATAGGAGAAAAGCCATTGAAATATTGGGAAAGAAACCCAGTACAATGTAAACTAAATATAATAAACCCAGACTTAAGAATAAAAACAGGATCCCCTAAATATGATAATTGGATCATAGAAGAATTTAAAATGCATATAAAAATATTAGAAGATTTAAATGTTATAGGAAAAACATATTCTAGACACAAGACTGCTGCATTCATAGTCCAAAAAGAATCAGAAAGAAAAAGAGGCCGATCTAGAATGGTCTAGGAATAGTCTAGATAATTTGTCAAGCAAAAAATTTGTTTTTCCTTTTATATGTTCCCAGTTTATTTTTGTTCCACAATTTAATATTGCATTTTTAAATTTTAACCATTTGTTATTTAGTATTCCTCTTTCTTTTTTGTTTTCTGAATACTTTACTATGGCTTCACAGTCTATTCTAATGGTTATTTCTTTGTGGGAAATAATGAATAATTTGAATGCCTCTAGGACATAAATTATTGCAAGTATTTCATAATCCAAGGATGTCAAATATCCTTTTTCTTTGTATGTCCCTGAGGTATATCTACAAATTCTTTCTGTTGTTTTTGCCTCATATTTGTTTGGTTTATTTATCAAAATTCCGCCCCATCCAAGGGATGATCCATCTGTTTCTATGATTAAATAATCTGTACTTAATGGTAAAGCTAGAGATTTTAGTTCTTCAGCAAGTTTTTTAATTTTTCTATCTTTTTTGTGTCCTCAATATTGAATTCCCTTTTTCCTTTAGGACTTGCTTTGTTATATAAAGGTCCAGCATATTTTGATAGATCTTTTATATAAGGTCTAGCATAATTTACAAGGCCTAAGAAGGCTTGTAATTGTGTTAAGCTTTCTATTGTATTTGGAAATTCTAATATTATTCTTGTTATATGTGGTTGTAATTCTATCTGTCCTTTTCCTATTTTTGTTCCTAGAAATTCTATAGTATTTTTGAAAAGTTCTATTTTCTTTTTGAATATTATTAATCCATGAGCTTCTATTAATTTTAATACACTGTATACATGTGAGATATGTTCTTGTTTTGTTTTAGAAGAAACAAGTATGTCATCTGTGTATACACAAGTGTAATTGTTACAATTTTGGAAAATGTTATTCATTTTCCTCTGGAATATTTGTGGTGCATTTTTTAAACCAAATGGCATTACTAACCATTCGTAATGTCCTTCACTACACGTAAATGCGGTCCAAGGTATGGATTTAGGATGCATTTTTACTTGCCAAAATCCTGATTTTAGATCAAATTTAGAGAACAAATTTTTCCTTTGTATTTTGTTTATTAGTACATCTTTGTTCGGTATACAATATCCATCTTCATGGGTATTGTCATTTAATCTAGTATAGTTCATGACCATTCTAGATTGGCATCTTTTTCTTTCTGATTCTTTTTGGACTATGAATGCAGTAGTCCTGTGTCTAGAATCTGTTTTTCTTATAACATGTAAATCTGTTAATATTTTTATATGCATTTTAAATTCTTCCATGATCCAATTATCATATTTAGGGGATCCTGTTTTTATTGTTAAGTCTGGGTTTATTATACCTAGTTTACATTGTACTGGGTTTCTTTTCTAATATTTCAATGGCTTTTCTCCTATTATTTTTAATTTTTCAAGCTTAGAAATAATATGTTCTATATCATCTGTAGATAATAATAATCTACTTATCTCCTTTGGATTTATCAGTTGTAAGTCTTCTGTGAATCTTTTCCTCTTATATTCATATTTTGTAAACTTTTCTTCTATATTTTCTTTATTATCATTTGTAATTGTTAGATCAGTTTCTTGATTTTTTATTTTACATTGTCCATGTATTGGGCAGTCGCAGTTTTTTTTATATTTGTCTTTATTCCCACCACGCTTCTCAAGCGCATACTCTGATAGTATTGGGGTTAATATAGGTTTTTTAGAAATTTGTAAATAATCTTTGTTAAATGAAAAACTTCCATTTTCATTTAATAGGAAATCTAATCCTAAGATTAGTTTAATTCCTTCTAGATTTAATTTTAGAACCCATATTTGTTTTAGGTTGTATTGTGGTGACCACTCATTACAAGTTGTATTAAATCTTATGTGTACATTTCTTATGATGTTTGTAATTATATTTGTGGTTCCATCAAATTGAATACTTTGTTTTGGTTTTTCAGCTTTTGTAATATAATTTGGTGGTATTAAACTAGAACAAATGGTTGAGCTAGTTGCTCCGGTATCTATGAAAGCTAAAACTTGTATTTCTTTTCTTTTTATGTTAATTTTTGTCAAAATTCTTAGTTCTTTCAGACTCTTTGTATTACATATTAAGGGAATATTAATTGGTTTATAATATTGTTTAAACTGTGTTGGTTGTTTTCATATGTGATTACTTCTTCTGCATTGGTTATTATAGTTTTTCCTTTATCAATTGTTTGTACTTTTAGCCTTATTTCTTCTATTTCTGATTCAAAATTATTCATTCTTTCTTTAAGGATTCTTATTCTATCCTCATTTATTTTATTTTTATCTGTGTATACGAGTCTATTTTCTTTGGGTAATTCTACATCGAATTTGATTTTTGCAAATATATGGCATATTTCCATTACGCAATCTGTGCATTTAAACCTTTTATCAAAGGCAGGATACCAAGGACAAAATTCACATTTTTTGGTATCTGTTCCCATTTTATGTTTGAAGTTATGTTCACATAAATATTTATTTACGATATTTAATAAATATTCATGGGGTATATTTTCTTGGAAGTCTGTTAATTCATTTATTAAAGTATAATTTGATGTTTGTATCTGTTCTTGTTCTTCTAATCCTTCTAAGGATATTATTGAATATATGGTAGATGATTCTGAAACGTCAGAAGCAATTTCTAGTAAGTCTTCTTTCACTGAATCAACCAAATTTGATTCACGTGTAAATAGATTATGTTTTTTTGGACATGAGGAAGACAAATGTCCTTTTTCATTACAAGCAAAACACGTAATTGTACTTGTATATGATATTTTGGATAGTATTTTCTAACATGTTTTTCCTTGTTAAGATATGGTTTTTTAGCATTTGATTTTCTCAAATAATATTTTTTTGCATATCTTTTCTTAAATTTTGTTTTTTTATTTATGTTATAGTTTCTTGATCCATATTGTTGTGGAGTATAGATTTGTCCACAGAATCCATAATTTTTCTGTTTTAATTCTCTTTGAATTTGTATATATGTGCATTTCTTTTTTAGCTCAGAAATTATACGTGTTATTCTTATTCCAATGTTATCATATCCCTTAGGGATATTGTGCGCATTATTTTGGTAATTATCTATCCAAGATTTGTGTATTTCTTTTCCTAAATCACCGGGTAATTTAGAAAAAAGTCGATTTCCTATTTCAGTACTGTAATAGTTGCCTGAAATAGTTCCATAATGTAAAAATTCTTTTAGAAATTTTATTATGTATTTCCAATCTAATAGTTGGATTTGTTCTAAGTCTCTCATGGCTTCTTGTTGCCTAATTGTTACTCTTGTGTTTATGTCTCTTCCTGTTATTATTCTGTACATTGTATAAGCAAAGTTGTATATATTACTCCCTTGTATAACTAAATTGTTTATTTCTTCAGGAAAGTTTTGTTTATAGACTTCCCATATAGCCTTGGCTATATCGCCTAAGTAATTTTCAGCTATTCTGATCATTTCTTCACCAGAATTTATGTTTGAATGTCTAGCTGCATAATCCCTTGCTATAGTTGCAGTCCATTGCTCTAGTTATGTATCTAGTAACCGTGGGTGACATTCTGTAACATTTAGTATTACTGAATTGTTCTTAAAGAATGTTGTTTCATTAGGTAACCTTTTTCCTATTGTTCTTAAGTTTTTATTCTCATTTGTATAAGGATCAACTGATTGTCTAGGTGGTTGTCCCAATGTATATGGCATTGTTTCTTGATTTTTATTAGGATATGTTATCCCTGAACTTTCACTTTCTTCTTGGTCAGCTAAATCTAAGTGTTCAGTAAATTCTGATTTTATGTCATTTAGTATACTTTGTTGTTGTATCTCATTGTTTGTTTCTTGGGAATCTTCTAGGAACTTGTAACGACCCGATATTTTGGATCATTCGCATCCGCACATGTCGGACTTGAATTCAAAATACTGAATTGTTAATTTAAATTGGCAAAACTGAGCATATACAGTAAATAAATAGAACAGATCACATACAATAAATGCAGTGGAAATAAAAGATAGTAGTTCATGAAGCTACTATATACATATCAGAGTTAAATAAGGTACAACAGATGTCTCGAATACAATAGTCAAATACAAGAATCAGAATACAATCACTGGAATCAACTGGATATCTGAAAGCTGGATAGATAGCTGGATCTCCAAGCGAAGCTCCAACTCCAAAGGTGAGTCTCGAATACTGGTACACTCAGTCTGACCCGAGCGTAAAGAAAAACACAAAACACTCGAGTCAGGATTAACATTCTTATATCAACAAATCCAACTCAAGTGAAATAGCAATTGAAATACAAGTAACTCAAAGGATGTTGGAATAACCATCCTTTAAGGATCCGTTAAACTATCTACTATGTAGTAGTGTACGATAAGTAGATAATGCCTATCAGTAATATAAAGTATCAAAATAGTGTTAAGGCGTTACCATTATCCCCCTTAACACATTTTATATAAGCGTTATAGTCTATACAGCACTGTAAACTCCACCGTAACTAGTGGGCTATTAGGGAGTACTCCATAGGTATAACACAAAACAAATCGTAGTGGTCGCGTATAAAGGGATCCAAGTATGACAAGGCACATGAGGCAATACCCAAGGTAGTGAAACTACCGTTTGCCTGATCCGGACTGGTGAGAACGCATCGCCGCAGCGATCGCAAAACCGCGAAACAACACTCCCAAAATCAAGGGTGCACCAATCGACAACAAGTAATGAGTAGTTTTCGAAGAAGTGTGTTCGCTCGAGGTAGCTAACCCCTATCTGGCCCGGCACGGCTCCTGTTTTAGTCATTTCCAATTTGACACAAGTGTCAAGGCTTTCCATTATCGTTCTCTTTCTTCATTCATCACATTCATCATTCCAACCACTTCATTCTGGATCACACTCTGCGTATAGTTATTAAAGTGGTTTTCGGTTTAGACAGTGAGTATGTCCCTAACCGATTCCGGTCTCTTTAATAACTTCCGTAATTATTACACCGATTGGTCGTTTATATATTTCAAAAACCAATCAATTAGAATTTGTAAACCAACATTTCATTTATCTTTCTAAATCAATTTCCATAATTTATGTTTCAAAACTTCCAAATTACCATTTCAAAATCTTATAATTCAATTTCAATCTTATTTAAACAATTCAAATATTGATTCAAGTTCATATATAAGTTTCATTCCGAAATCATTTAAATTAATTTAATTTAACATTTAAATCAATTTAAATTCATTGACCGATTGCATTCAATATTCATTAAGTAAATTTGTCATTCAAACAACTTCTATTAAATTTCCAATTCATTAAATCAATTACTTAAGTTCAACTTTATTATATCAAAACTTCAAATTTAATTAAATTAGCTTCGACAAATCAACCCTTTAAATTACAAGTCTTACATTAATTTCAAAAATCACATTTGCATTTCTTGATAAAGAAATTCTATTTCACATATTCATTTACTTAGTTACAATTTCAAAGCTCAATTAAATAAGAACTAAATTTCACTAATTAAAAGTTCAATTTTAATTATCAAAGGATTCAATTTAATTTAATTATTAAATAATTTAATCTCATTAAATTATTAAATAATTTCAAAACTTAATTCAATCATTTCTTAAATTAAACAACATTCTTTCATCAATTTCTTTATTAATATTTCATTTCAGATTATTAACTATTCATATTTAAATTTCATTAAAATTCAATTTCCAACTTCGTTTCAAAACCATATTATTTATTCAAATAAAATCTTCATTTTATTTTTAAATCAAATTATTGACCAGTCGGGTTTTATTTAATTCTCTATCCTAGGTCAAAGTTCAATTTGGGTATTTATCATTTCAACCCGATTCCAATTCAATTCAAAATCAAAGCATAACAAAGGGAACTTGCAGTGTGATAACTGGGATGGTGTCAAAGTAAATAAACAAACAATAACAACAATCAATATCAATCCAATAATCAATTCAAATAATCCCAAAATAATCGTATTAATTCGCATTATTTTTTGTGCAAATTAATATAATTATTTCTAGAATCTACACTATCATTTCATGTAGATTAAAGATTATTACAATAATATTAATACGGTTCTTCACTTGATATCTATTATTCAATTTTAAACTACAACAATTTATACAACATACATTCAATGGTTCAAGGTGTAGTTAACACTATTTCTACGTGTCAATTTATTTAACATTTAAAGGGGTCATATTATGCAAATGTCATTAATCAAATTAACACAGATATCAAATCTAACTATCCTACGTCAATTTCAATTTCAAATTATTTATCACTTACAACATTTACAAATTTAACGTCCAATTGTAAACATCAAACAATCAATTATTTAACAACCAAACTGGATTATCATTTCATATATAACGGGTAATGGTGTCAGATGTCACAGGTGAACTGATATAGGTAATAACAGTGTAAATATCTAACAGCAGCATATTTCAATTGTCGTTTCAATTGAAATCAAATTTAATAAATAAAAGAACATTAATCGTCAGTGATTGCTCACCTTTCGAGGTTAGATAGATTTCGATAAGGAGCGAGCTACGGATTTCAAGCAACGTTGGATGGACACGATTCGATGAAGAAAACAAGAATGATAGACGAAGCTGATAACAGAAATGTATAACGAATCATAACCAGTTTGATGAAGATAGATAGTATAAATAAACTTATGTGTATAAATAATTTCATAAATCATATTTCAAACACATATTAAATTAAATATTTATGTATTTCAAAATTATTGTTTAAGTTAAAACACACATATAAAAAAATAGAATCCATATACATATATATACACATTTCAAATAGATACTAAATGTAATTACCTATAAGTTATATATTAAGACAGATATAAGTTGAACTCAATATATATGTAAAATGTATATATAAAATAAGGTAAATGAACCAAGACCAATATATAAATATGCAGACTTATGATATGATATGTAAACTAATGTGACCAAAATCTCTAACATATATAGCTAACAACTATAAAATCTATATAAACTTAGGAAAATGTCCTTATGCATATAAGTGGACGAATATAATATATAAGTATAACTTAAACTTATATAGAAAAATTTCAACCACGTATATCTCAAATATGTATGCCAGATATGCCTATTTATAAAATTGAATGTATAACACAATTTTTTTAACTAAAATATCAATATCTCTATTTATATACTTACTGCAACTAGACTCAAATATACCTTTAAAATATAATATATAGCACCACATACAGGTTTGAGATGGGATAAAATATATGTAACATATGTATATTTATATACATACGTAATAGTGTTGTAAAACTTTTATCTATATTAACTAATATATAAACTGATAGGTATGTATACTAGTTTCCAACTTTAATGAACTATAAATGGAACATAGACTTCATATAACCTATATAGCCTTTATATATTTAAACAAATCTTGTAGGATAAAATATATAAACAGACATATTTGAAAATTTATTAAACAGTATTATTTATCTAAGCATAATATATGTTAATACGAAACAAAAGCAAAGCCAAACTAGTTCAAACCAATACCCAAAATATTGTGTATAAATATATATACGTTTAACCTTCCTATAAAGGACACGCACACAGCAGGCTTCAGATTATAGTTTATAAACTTTTCATGTAACCCAGAAAATATATGAAAGCTAATATATAAATTAAAGCAAAATAAGACAAGGAAGGACAGAGCTACACTAAAGTACATAGATAAAGATGTGAACAACTATACATATATCCCTTAAATTTAAATCATATACACTCTTAATCAATGAAGTATAATACTTTAAAACTTATAATATATAACTCAGCAAATTACTTATAGAAACACATAGCTTTTGGGCATATAGTAGTATGTAAACCAAATCAACAGCAGCTTATAATAAGGTATATAAAATATGATACTTACTTTATAAAACACTGCAACATATACGCAACTCACGGTGCAAAGAGGCAAAAGTATGGGCGACCAAGGCCTCGGCGGAGGGGAGAGGTGATGGAGAGAGTGCTTGCGTGAGAAAGGTGAAGGCGGAGGGTAGTGGATGCGGCCGTTGCGGCATTAGAGAAGCAGGTGGTGCCTTGGAAAATGATGGGCGAGGCCAAAAATGAGGACGAGCGGTGATTTGTAAAACAATGGAGAAGAGGAACAAGTAGAAGTTGGTAGAAAAAGAAATGAGCAAGGTAAAGTAAACGTAAGCTGGCAAAGAAATTGAAAGGAGGAAGGAACGGTCCCAAGCATTCACTCATAATTATATTTTCAAACGACAACCAATATAAATTGAACGGTTGGAATTTGAAATAATTAAAGTCATAGAAACCTGAACGGTTGCATGCGTGGATTGATAGGAATAAGTGCCAATGCATAGCTGTTCCATAGATAAACGAATAGTCACCGGGAATTGGGAGGCTAAACGATAGCGATGCGAATATCGTTCCATAGATTTCGCTGTCTTTCAACTTCCGAAACACACAAACAAATATACCGCCGAGGATAGCACGACGAGACGATCAAAACGGCATACGGATATTAGTGGTTTGATTGAATTATAAAAATTCGAATTTTTCTATTACGAAAAATGCAAGAAAAACACAGAAAAATAAGATCGACGGAGCTAAAGAAGTCCGAATTTTGAAAAAAGAAAAATGATGTCTTGCTCAGAAGACGGTTTAGAATTTTTCTATGTAAAAATATTTAAGTTTCGAAAATGTTTTATTTTCATCGCTTTTTAACTTATTAAATTGAAGTGAATTTACGTACGAAATAAACTTTCATATTTTCGGACGAAAATTTACCAGTTGCTATGTTTAACTAGACGCATTCCAAATATCAAATTTATATTTCAAAATTTTATTGTTTAGATTTCATAAAATTTTAACTAATTACATTATTAAAACAGTTAAATTTATGGGTCGTTACACTCTCCTCCACTCAAAACTTTTCGTCCCCGAAAAGGAAGGAGGTCGTAGAATAGAAACGACTAGAAGAAAATAGACTCGAATTACAAAATAAAACAATCAATTTAAACTATATAAATTTCAATTTAAATAAATTTATATTCAACAAATTTCTTTTATGTTCAAGGTTTTCATTAAATTGAATTGATTTCACATTTATTAATGTTAGGTACAAAGATTCTTTTCAAATGAAATTCAATTATTTCCGGATACTCTCTTAAGTTGATTTAATTCAATTTATTAACTTTCAAAACAAATTTTCTTCTCTACTATTAATCACACCTATTATTTATTTAACTTATTATTCTATTTATCTCCATAAACATTTTATAATAAAATTTAGGTGAATAACATTTATTATATGCACTCACATTTAATTTATAAAGACAATTTATTGTATATTATCCAATTTTCTTAAATTAACAATTCCAAAAGTCCTAAATTTGAATAGTCATTTATCATAATCATACTTTATTCAACAAATTTAATTCTTCTTTATTCCAAATTATTATTAAATTTATTCTACTTAATATATCTTATCATATATATATTAAGTATATTTACATTTATTATAACTACACAAATTTATTTGAAAATTCCTTTGATATCATTTATATTGTATAATATTCAATTACCTAATTAACTTTTGAAAATTTAGGTAAGTTATATATATAATGCAATCGAGTATTATCCGAATGAAATTTTACAATTTGCTTATTTCAAGTTGAGTATTTAGTCAAAACTTTTGGCTTTATTGAGGATCGTCCTTAAATCAAAATTTTAAGAATTAAATTTCAATTAACTTCAAACCATTTTATAAATGAAATAGATATATCAGATTTAAAATCTTCAATATATATTATAAATCAAGTCATGCTTAGAATTTCAAATCAATTTTATTTTTCAAAACAAACCGTATCAAAACTACAGAATAGTCTCTCCACTTCGAAACTCGAAAATGAATGTCGATGATGCGGCCGTCATCACCGAAATTATTTTCCAACGATAGAGAGAAGAGCACTGATTTAGACTTTAAATCCTTTGGAATGATTCTTTTTGAAGATGTTTAAATACTATACACTTTAAAACTTTCAAATCAAAGTTTGAAACCACCGAATATTAAATTCTCAAATTTAGTTTAAATCCATTTAAATTTAAAATCAATTTTAACCCATTTTTATAAATTCATTTATTTATATTATCCAATAGTCAATGGTTTATGAAATAATAAATGAAAATTAAATATTATCATTTCAAACAACAACTCATTAACAATTTAATTTCAAAAAAAATTATACTTGTATATATAATCATTCAAAAATTTATTTTGTTTACCAAATTTGAAAACGATATTGTGTCGGTTTGCTCTGTTAAAGTGTTTTGGAAATCCTATCGATAACGTTGATCAGACGAATCGATCGGAATCCCAAATCAACATCAACAACTCAAACAACACAATATATATCAAAACATTTTAAATATTAATTTACCAATACACTTCCTCGCTTGACGATACAAGAGTGGATTTCAAAGTAAGAATAGAGATTCAAATTTGAGGGATTCAAATCAAAGAGAATTTTTTTTTGATTCGAAGATATGTTTGAAACAAAGACGAGATAATTAACTAACAAAATAGGAAGATTGATAAGTTTATAAAAATCGCGGGCAACCTTAACCGGGTCGACCGTGACTTCAAGAATAAGATCGATGCAGAATTTCAAGGCAAATCTACATTCGATCTCAAGAAATAGAATTCGGCATAACCAAAGATGTCAGCATCTAAACCGAGGATATATAAATCTCCGGTGAATCGATGTCTATTGTAAAGGAGTTTCACCCTTTTATAAATAAATTTGAAGATTGGCGAGACCGCCAACTCATTATAAAGATCATTCGAAGTGGAGTTATGGGATACTCCAGAATTAGAAGAAGATGAATAGTGGGGGACACGAATGAATTTCGAAACCGAGGGAATGTTCCAAAATTCAAAGGAATCGAGTCAAAAGGAAGAGAATGAAACTCGAATGAGAGTGATTCTGTAAATACATTTACCCTATATGCTAAGTTTTGCCTAGAGCTACCAAAGCTCTGATACCAACTGTAACGACCCGATATTTTGGACCATTCGCATCCGCACATGTCGGACTTGAATAATTCAAAATACCGAATTGTTAATTTAAATTGGCAAAACAGAGCATATACAGTAAATAAATAGAACAGATCACAGACAATAAATGCAGCAAAAATAAAAGATAGTAGTTCATGAAGCTACTATATACATATCAGAGTTAAATAAGGTACAACAGATGTCTCGAATACAATAGTCAAATACAAGAATCATAATATAATCACTGGAATCAACTGGATATCTGAAAGCTGGATAGATAGCTGGATCTCCAAGCGAAGCTCCAACTCCAAAGGTGAGTCTCGAATACTGGTACACTCAGTCTGACCCGAGCGTAAAGCAAAACACAAAACACTCGAGTCAGGATTAACATTCTTATATCAACAAATCCAACTCAAGTGAAATAGCAATTGAAATACAAGTAACTCAAAGGTTGTTGGAATAACCATCCTTTAAGGATCCGTTAAACTATCTACTATGTAGTAGTGTACGATAAGTAGATAATGCCTATCAGTAATATAAAGTATCAAAATAGTGTTAAGGCGTTACCATTATCCCCCTTAACACATTTTATATAAGCGTTATAGTCTATACAACACTGTAAACTCCACCGTAAACTAGTGGGCTATCAGGGATTACTCCATAGGTATAACACAAAACAAATCGTAGTGGTCGCGTATAAAGGGATCCAAGTATGACAAGGCACATGAGGCAATACCCAAGGTAGTGAAACTACCGTTTGCCTGATCCGGACTGGTGAGAACGCATTGCCGCAGCGATCGCAACACCGGGAAACAACACTCCCAAAATCAAGGGTGCACCAATCGACAACAAGTAATGAGTAGTTTTCGAAGAAGTGTGTTCGCTCGAGGTAGCTAACCCCCATCTGGCCCGGCACGGCTCTTGTTTTAGTCATTTCCAATTTGACACAAGTGTCAAGGCTATCCATTATCGTTCTCTTTCTTCAGTCATCACATTCATTATTCCAACCACTTCATTCTGGATCACACTCCGCGTATAGTTATTAAAGTGGTTTTCGGTTTAGACAGTGAGTATGTCCCTAACCAATTCCGGTCTCTTTAATAACTTCCATAATTATTACACCGATTGGTCGTTTATATATTTCAAAAACCAATCAATTAGAATTTGTAAACCAACATTTCATTTATCTTTCTAAATCAATTTCCATAATTTACGTTTCAAAACTTCCAAATTACCATTTCAAAATCTTATAATTCAATTTCAATCTTATTTAAACAATTCAAATATTGATTCAAGTTCACATATAAGTTTCATTCTGAAATCATTTAAATTAATTTAATTTAACATTTAAATCAATTTAAATTCATTGACCGATTGCATTCAATATTCATTAAGTAAATTTGTCATTCAAACAATTTCTATTAAATTTCCAATTCATTAAATCAATTACTTAAGTTCAACTTTATTATATCAAAACTTCAAATTTAATTAAATTAGCTTCGACAAATCAACCCTTTAAATTACAAGTCTTACATTAATTTCAAAAATCACATTTGCATTTCTTGATAAAGAAATTCTATTTCACATATTCATTTACTTAGTTACAATTTCAAAGCTCAATTAAATAAGAACTAAATTTCACTAATTAAAAGTTCAATTTTAATTATCAAAGGATTCAATTTAATTTAATTATTAAATAATTCAATCTCATTAAATTATTAAATAATTTCAAAACTTAATTCAATCATTTCTTAAATTAAACAACATTCTTTCATCAATTTCTTTATTAATATTTCATTTCAGATTATTAACTATTCATATTTAAATTTCATTAAAATTCAATTTCCAACTTCGTTTCAAAACCATATTATTTATTCAAATAAAATCTTCATTTTATTTTTAAATCAAATTATTGACCAGTCGGGTTTTATTTAATTCTCTATCCTAGGTCAAAGTTCAATTTGGGTATTTATCATTTCAACCCGATTCCAATTCAATTCAAAATCAAAGCATAACAAAGGGAACTTGCAGTGTGATAACTGGGATGGTGTCAAAGTAAATAAACAAACAATAACAACAATCAATATCAATCCAATAATCAATTCAAATAATCCCAAAATAATCGTATTAATTCACATTATTGTTTGTGCAAATTAATATAATTATTTCTAGAATCTACACTATCATTTCATGTAGATTAAAGATTATTACATTAATATTAATACGGTTCTTCACTTGATATCTATAATTCAATTTTAAACTACAACAATTTATACAACATACATTCAATGGTTCAAGGTGTAGTTAACACTATTTCTACGTGTCAATTTATTTAACATTTAAAAGGGTCATATTATGCAAATGTCATTAATCAAATTAACACAGATATCAAATCTAACTATCCTACGTCAATTTCAATTTCAAATTATTTATCACTTACAACATTTACAAATTTAACGTCCAATTGTAAACATCAAACAATCAATTATTTAACAACCAAACTAGATTATCATTTCATATATAACGGGTAATGGTGTCAGATGTCACAGGTGAACTGATACAGGTAATAACAGTGTAAATATCTAACAGCAGCATATTTCAATTGTCGTTTCAATCGAAATCAAATTTAATAAATAAAAGAACATTAATCGTGAGTGATTGCTCACCTTTCGAGGTTAGATAGATTTCGACAAGGAGCGAGCTACGGATTTCAAGCGACGTTGGATGGACACGATTTGATGAAGAAAACAAGAACGATAGACGAAGCTGATAACAGAAATGTATAACGAATCAGAACCAGTTTGATGAAGATAGATAGTATAAATAAACTTATGTGTATAAATAATTTCATAAATCATATTTCAAACACATATTAAATTAAATATTTATGTATTTCAAAATTATTGTTTAAGTTAAAACACACATATAAAAAAATAGAATCCATATACATATATATACACATTTCAAATAGATACTAAATGTAATTACCTATAAGTTATATATTAAGACAGATATAAGTTGAACTCAATATATATGTAAAATGTATATATAAAATAAGGTAAATGAACCAAAACCAATATATAAATATGTAGACTTATGATATGATATGTAAACTAATGTGACCAAAATCTCTAACATATATAGCTAACAACTATAAAATCTATATAAACTTAGGAAAATGTCCTTATGCATATAAGTGGATGAATATAATATATAAGTATAACTTAAACTTATATAGAAAAATTTCAACCATGTATATCTCAAATGTGTATGCCTGATATGCCTATTTATAAACTTGAATGTATAACATAATTTTTTTAACTAAAATATCAGTATCTCTATTTATATACTTATTGCAACTAGACTCAAGTATACCTTTAAAATAAAATATATAGCACCACATACAGGTTTGAGATGGGATAAAATATATGTAACATACGTATATTTATATACATACATAATAGTGTTGTAAAACTTTTATCTATGTTAACTAATATATAAACTGATAGGTATGTATACTAGTTTCCAACTTTAATGAACTATAAATGGAACACAGATTTCATATAACCTATATAGCCTTTATATATTTAAACAAATCTTGTAGGATAAAATATATAAACAGACATATTTGAAAATTTATTAAACAGTATTATTTATCTAAGCATAATATATGTTAATACGAAACAAAAGCAAAGCCAAACTAGTTCAAACCAATACCCAAAATATTGTGTATAAAGATATATACGTTTAACCTTCCTATAAAGGACACGCACACAGCAGGCTTCAGATTATAGTTTATAAACTTTTCATGTAACCCAGAAAATATATGAAAGCTAATATATAAATTAAAACAAAATAAGACAAGGAAGGACAGAGCTACACTAAAGTACATAGATAAAGATGTGAACAACTATACATATATCCCTTAAATTTAAATCATATACACTCTTAATCAATGAAGTATAATACTTTAAAACTTATAATATATAACTCAGCAAATTACTTATAGAAACACATAGCTTTTGGGCATATAGTAGTATGTAAACCAAATCAACAGCAGCTTATAATAAGGTATATAAAATATGATACTTACTTTATAAAACACTACGACATATACGCAACTCACGGTGCAAAGAGGCAGAAGTATGGGCGACCAAGGCCTCGGCGAAGGGGAGAGGTGATGGAGAGAGTGCTTGCGTGAGAGAGGTGAAGGCGGAGGGGAGTGGATGCGGCTGTGGCGGCATTAGAGAAGCAGGTGGTGCCGTGGAAAATGATGGGCGAGGCCAAAAATGAGGACGAGCGGTGATTTGTAAAACAATGGAGAAGAGGAACAAGTAGAAGTTGACAGAAAAATAAATGAGCAAGGTAAAGTAAACGTAAGCTGGCAAAGAAATTGAAAGGAGGAATGAACGGTCCCAAGCATTCACTCATAATTATATTTTCAAACGACAACCAATATAAATTGAACGGTTGGAATTTGAAATAATTAAAGTCATAGAAACCTGAACGGTTGCATGCGTGGATTGATAGGAATAAGTGCCAATGCATAGCTGTTCCATAGATAAACGAATAGTCACCGGGAATTGGGTGGCTAAACGATAGCGATGCGAATATCGTTCCATAGATTTCGTTGTCTTTCAACTTCCGAAACACACAAATGAATATACCGTCGAGGACAGCATGACGAGATGATCAAAACGGCATACGGATATTAGTGGTTTGATTGAATTATAAAAATTCGAATTTTTCTATTACGAAAAATGCAAGAAAAACACAGAAAAATAAGATCGACGGAGCTAAAGAAGTCTGAATTTTGAAAAACGAAAAATGACATCTTGCTCAGAAGACGGTTTAGAATTTTTCTATGTAAAAATATTTAAGTTTCGAAAATGTTTTATTTTCATCGCTTTTTAACTGATTAATTGAAGTGAATTTACGTACGAAATAAACTGTCATATTTTCGGACGAAAATTTACCAGTTGCTATGTTTAACTAGACGCATTCCAAATATCAAATTTATATTTCAAAATTTTATTGTTTAAATTTCATAAAATTTTAACTAATTACGTTATTAAAACAGTTAAAATTTACGGGTCGTTACAGAACTCATCTAAATTATATATTTCCCTTGTTCTTACATTGTTTTCATCACCAATGTATACAAATGTGTTTTCATTGATTTGGTTTGTTGATCTCATTTGTTGTTCTAATTCATATAATTCGAATGGTTCAAGAACCATTCCTAGTTCATTTGGATATATAATTTTATCCATTTAATCTTTTATTTAATTCTTCAGTTTCTTCATCAGTGTCTATTTCTTGTTGGTTTCAATGTCCATAATCTCTAAATCTGATGGACATAGATTTATCTAGATTGTTATATGTCACAACATTATTTGGTCTTAATGTTGCTGTTGTGTTATTTGGATTTTCTCTTCCATTCATAGCCAGCAAGAATAGCAGAATCTATTTCCATTGGTTTTATGAAACTTATTCCCGTGGAATTTAATGTTTCAATTACTTTGTCTAATTTTATTTTTATTTTAGGTGTATATTTAGACATATATTTTCCTAAGAATGTAATATCCAATAATATGTTTTTTCCCATGAAGTTTTCAAAACCTTTAGCTTGTATTATAATTTTATGTGTTTATGAAAATCATTTAATGTCATTGAAAAATTCGGAGCTGTATAAACAATACCTATGTTATTGTTCATATCTACTTCCATCATTCCAAATATGGTTTTATCCATATCTTGGTGTCTGTCATCTATTAATACCAGTAATAGTTTAGTTTCAATTTTTTGTCTGACTAATCTTCTTATACCTATAACTATCAGCCCTAAGTGGACTAATTTGTATTTTTGGATTTTTAATTGTTTTATTGCCTCTTGAGACATTAAATTTATTATTTGTTGACTTCCATCTGGGATGGAGAGTATTTCTTCTCTATGGTGTCTATATAGTCCTGTTACAACTGTAAACAATCCGGTTCTGTATATTTCTCTGGGTTCAGAGAATTCGGTCGGTTATTAGAGAATATTTCTATGTCTCTATCTAAATCGATTATTTCTTCTAATTGGGTTTGTGTGTTGTTAGTTCTTCTTAATATATTATCAATCCAGCCTGTAGATGATAAATTATTTGGTTCTGTTGGTCTATCTGTTATAGTCCTAGATGGACCTATAAAAGATAACCTTCTATTATTCATATTTGGTCGAGTTTTTTATACATAAGAAAGTTTATTTTCGTCTTTTTACTTGTAATATGTGTTGTAGGATCGTTTGGTCCTAAATTCATCTTCTGCAAGATTTATGTAAGTTTATTAATTTCAAATTCTTGTTCTTTCCCATTTTTATCTATATCAAACATTTGTTTTTGGATGTTGTCTATTTTATTTTAGATTTGAGTTAACATTGCAATAATTGTATTGCATTGTAAACAAATTGTTTTGTCACTTTTACTAGGAAATTCATCTGTATTATATCCTGGTTTTATATTTGGATCAGTAAATCTATAGTTTGTTTCTATATATTTTACTACTTCTTGATAGTATTTATTTTCGTAACTCATTAGTTTAATACTATGTGTTTTATTTCTAGTAACATTTCTTCAATTTGTTGGATTTGTAACTCAAATTGCTTATTATCTTTTTATGTTTGTTCCTTTATTTCTAAGATTAAATTTTAGATTTTATCTCTATAACTTTTGGCTTATTTTCTTCAATCAGATTTTTTAATTTTATAATCTCATCTTTGTTTGGGAATTCTTTTAATTTTATGACTTTAAATTTGTCTGTTAGCTTTTTTAAAGTTATTTCCATATTATCTATCTTATGTAAATTTGTTTTTAAATACTCTTGGTTGTTTGAAATTTGTTTTAACAATTTATTTTTCTCAATTGTTCCTTCAAGAACTAATTGCATTAGGTTATAATGTTTTTCATTGTAGAAATTTAAGTTTTCACTTAATTCTATAATTAAGTCTGTTATAGTATTCATATGTCCTGATTCTGAGTGTACTTTGTGGTTATATACGGATTCCTTTATATAATATATGTGTTTTTGTTTATCTAAAGTAATAATCTTTTTATTTGGATTATTAACTTCTAGATTTAAATAGTTGAATTTTTTATAATTCATTTTATTTTGGCCAAGTAATCTTTTAGGCTCTGATACCAAAATGCGAGGGGGTTGGTTCTTTTTATTAATTTTTCTATATATATGAATATGTCTATTATGTTATTTATATAAATTTTATAGTATAATCTAATATTTTAACCAAAATTTATGTGTTGATAAAAATGTTTGTGCATTTTGACTACCTTATTGGCAACTTGTAGATTTTTATCCAAGGGTGCAGTAAGTTGATTATTGAACTAGGAATTAGGAACCTTGTTCGATAAAAGTTCAGAGTCTTCTAATTTTATGTTCGATAAAACCATATTATTAAAATATATTCTCAAAATTTTCCACTTATAACTCATACATTATAAATCTCTCACAGTATTAAATCCCAAAATCATATTAAATTTAATATTTTTAATTATCGAAAAATACGGGTCGTTACAATGAATGATAACAATCTTTAAGGAAAATCACATAACTAAGTTAAAGGTTACTATCACCTGCATATCTTCGAAAACTATATGGTTTCATTCCCTTGTAAGCAAAATCACCTCTTTTCAAAATCCTTACTATTCTACTGCAGCTATCATGTATTCAGAAGTGGGCTTATTTCTATCCATGTACTCTTCTTGGTAATGAACCTGTGCCTCACCGATGGATGAGGCTAGGAAAATAAAGACAGTTGTATCTTTTTCAAAGCCAACAATGACTGTAAATGAATATCGGATACATAAGTAATGCTTAGGATCATATCTGCTTTGCGATCAATGACCATGTTCAAAAAAGTTCAAAAATATCACTATTTTTTTCATTCATCTGCACTTGAATAATGTACAAAAAATACAATTAAATTGTAATTGAAGCATTGGAGTTGCATTAGATTTGTATTGTTATTCTGTTGTATTTATAAAGCTAATTACTTGTACTCTAAAAATCTGCAAAGTTAGAGTTCACCTTTAGAGTTAAGATGTTGTAGTTATAATGATTGAACGCTATTTTGAATTTTCTAAGATCTTTTGCAGTATAAAAATGTTCAAAATAATGCAATAACCTTTATACCATGCCTTTTTATTCCGAACGGTATACAATCACCACATATGGTAACTAAAAAGCTTGAAATGATTTTAAAATACCTCTATGTGTTTTGAAAACACTTCTATGTATTTTTCTACTAAATTAAATGTTCTGGTCACAGTTTAATGTAAAACATTAAAATCACTACAAAGTCATGAAGATTTTTGTAAGAAAGCATACTAATTAAACATAATCCTAGACAAATAAATGACTGCATGATAATAAGCCACATGAAAATTTAAGTAATCATAATGATCTAGAGAAGATATTAAATTCATCGGTTAAATTTTAAAAATTAGCCACTCATCAACCATGATCAAATGGCATAGCATGAAAAATATATCAATAAATGGATATAATACCTGAAACCCATTTGAATTGAAAGAAGGAAGCAACGACTATGGATTTAAAAGCCGGTGCCGATGATTGTGAAGCCAATTTGAATTAGAAGTTTACTTGTAGCACAAGATATCGCTTTTAAGTCCGTTGAATCTTTAAGTATGTTTTCCTAGTTATTAATATTTTACATGTCATGTTATTTGTTAGAAATGAACAAATTATACTTCGCAATTCGTTGTGTTCTTCTCTACTTGCATCAAATATTTAAAAAGAAAAAAAAAGTCTTGTTATGTTGACATATACGTGATTGTAAGCTTACAAAAAGGTCCATCAAAATTTTCATGATTGCGTAAAGGTTAAGTAGTCCTTATAAAAAATCCGAATAATATGAAGTTCAGTAGCTGTAAGACCATAATGTGCTGCCTGCATTATAGCATGGTAATAAGTACGTTGTTATAAAGCTTTCTACTCAATAAGCTACTTAATTCATTCTTAAGCTTCATTATTGCTTTATAATATTCTGCATTATTATTCCAAACCAAAAGGTAATGACACCAAAACATACACCTAACAAATGGATAACCTAAGAATGTATACAAAAAGAAAAGAAAATTTTTGGACATTCGATATTTCGTTATTAGGAGCAAAGATACAACACCGCTTATTGTATTTGTTTGTAGAGTAATGTAACGTCCCGGGTTTTTCTAACACGAAAAACCGGACCATTTGGGTAAAAAGAAGAAGAGGTAGAAGAAGAAAATAAAAGAAAAACAACATCAGAATCTAACCATCGCAGCGGAATAAAATATAATATATCAACAGATCTTTACACAAATCAAAATTATATCTGTTTATACAATACATCAGAATACATCATCAGAGTACATCAACATCCATAACATACAACTAAACAGTAATCATAACTTGTCCTCACAATCTGAATACACAACGGAATATATAACTCAAATACGAAAGTACGTATCGCCATCCAGCTCCACAGCATCATTTCCTGTAATTTATAATACTCGGTCTGACCCGAGCATCATATAAAACAATACCCGAGTCAGTCTGGAAAACCAGCGTGAGAAAATCACACTCAATTGATTATTAAAGTTTCCAAAATCTTTTGAAAACAAAAGCATCTCGTAAGACCACGCCACAAATAAACATGTCGGGTTTTTACCTTACGATAGCTAAAACACTTTATATCAAAATCCTCTGATATTATAATAGTGTCTACAGAAAGTAAAATAGAATCTAGCTGAAATGCTTGCATCTCACATTTCAACAATAGTTGGGCACAATCAAAACCGTACAGGCACGTATGGAGAATGGATTTCCAACGAATGACTAGGCACTGGGGTACCACCTATCACAGTACGTGGCTTAGATCACCGTACCGAGGAGTACGCCCGCTCCCCTGCAACACAAGGCCGGAACCATCCCTTACTGGATGATCCCGAATAAAATCACCCCACGGTTGGGATCAGCAACCGCACCACTAAGCCGAAATAAAAAGGGACATCTAGACAGGGATGACCTTACCCTCCAGTGGGAGCTACCCACGAAGCCTTGCTGCATAACCCCTGATTTTCAGTCATTCCCGGTTGATGAGGTTCGAGGCTAAACGATACCTTTTAGAGAACATATCCCTTAGAATGCCCATCGTCCGCTGACGATGTTTCGCAAGCATTCGTCCATACCAGTCCGTCCTGGGTTTGAACGGAACCGAAGGCACTACTCCTACTACATCCATTTTGGAAATATCCTCAGGATTAGTAGCGACTAGCCCTTGCACTTCACAGCTCCATCTTCGACTCCGAAATCGTTACACGAAACGTACAAACCGGATCGAAGTGGTATTCGAGTCTCCAGACCTAGAATCCCGGTATACGGAAACCCGATCCCGGTCTCTTCGAAACGATCAGCGCATTGGCCAATATTGATAGTCGGTTATTTAACTATCAATTCACATCCATAGCAACCATCACACAATAAATAATTTCCCACATTATTTATTTGCCCAAATATCTTTCCAAGATATATTTCTATTTTCAAACTCCTTTTGAAAACAATTTCAAACAGTTTCCGCTTACGGAATACATTTCCCAAATAATTATTTCTCTGAAACACCAAGTACAAAACACTTAGATTTTAAAATAATCTTAAAACACTTTACTATAAATATACTTAATAATATTGAAATTTAAAAACTACTTTAATACCTTAACAAAATATATACTTAAGAAATATTTAAAATGAAACCACTTTACAAATATAAACTAAATTTCTCTTTTTAAAATATAATACCAAATCACTTTTATATAATTATTACAATAATAGATCTTTGAAAATACTACTTTAGGCTTTAACATTTAGAAATAATAGATTCTCTAAAATATGCTTTTTAAACCATATTAAAACTTTTAACTTATATTTAAAATTTCTTTGGAAAAAAAACATACTTGGCTATCCAGATAAATACACTTCTCTTCACATCTTTTAATAATAAATCAACATTTATTTTTAAACCAATTCATATTCCTTTTATAAATTCCCACCTTGAATTTATATTCAAATATCCACTATATTTTATTTTACTTTATAAACCCAGTTCATATCTCCAAAATCTCACTTCTCTTTTAAAATTCCAATTTTAAACAACTAAATCAATTTCCAATTGATTTTCCAATTTACTTTACTTTACTTTGAAATAAATTTCCTTTACTACTTTATTTATTTCAAAATACATTAACTTTTAGATTTATTCCTTTATTTGAGTTAAAACCCTTTTTAACTGAAAATACCAATTTTAAACTTCCAAAATTCCTTCTTTAGCCTTTAATTAAATTTAATCCTTACATTCAAAATAAATCCTTTATTCTTTAAATTTAATATCACTTTAGTTTAAAGTTAATATTTCCCTTGTTATTTCGAAATTCCCTTATTCCAATTCACTTGAATTATTTACTTAAATTTTACTCTTTTATTTCTTTCAAAATCCAATTCAATATATTTTGATAACTCCTTTTATTGAAATATTCAATCCAACCATATCATCCAATATTTCAATCATCAATAAAATCATCACAGGATATCAATATTCATAGAACAGAATATCAAATAATCTAAATAAATTTGAGGAATCCAGTTGGATCCCTCCAACCTGTTTACCTGCATCCACAAACGTTAGCACAATACCAATTCCACTTCAAAATGGAATATCGCGGTATATGGGTTTTATAAAATATCATCCGCTATTATGCGGCGCATAGGGTCTCATCCGCTATATAAATGCGGGAATATCAACAACTCAAATATATACATATGCCAATATGTATATATTGGTATATACTACTATATATAGTATAGCACATCAATCAATGCAATCATCCAATCAATTATTTAAATTTAACCATTTAAATTTAAATCTAACTGAGTGAGATTAACTCACCTTTTGCCTCTTCTATTTTGCAATTCAACCCAATCAATAGTCCTCTTCACGATGCCAGACCTTGAATACATATTTATATGATTTTATTAATATTCGAATAACCCGAATATTCATTTATATAAATTTAATTAACTAACACTTAAGTTCAAACTAATTTTCCATTAACCATTTCTAGAATGATTAAATAAGTTAAGTAAACAAATTCATTACTTAAATAAGGTCTTTATTATTTTCTTTTTCTATGTTTCCCAAATCTATAATACTTTTGCTTATCCTTTTCTTTTTCTTTACTGGTTCTAACTAAGCTACACTTTATAAATTTCCAAATTTACTATTAAAGCTACAGAATTCATTTGCCAATTTTAAACTTAATTAGATTTTAAGCTGAAAGCAGTTATACCTCGATTCGTACAGAAACTCAACACCACGGCTCAGCTCAATATCCACCAGAACGCGACCACCCTCGTTCGTCTGTCGCCGCCATCACTGATAGAGCCTGAGACCTCCCTCGTCCCCTTCCAGCTGCCCATGCATGCTCGAACTCAACCAAAACGCCGAGCTCACGTAACGCCCCAAAATCCAGATCGAAACTCCAACCTGTCCTCTCGCGCGAACGCGTACGCCTCCTCCTAGCCTGCCACGACCTCGAAAGCCCCCTCCTCCCAAAACGATCGAGACAAAATCGCCCTAAGTCGAACCGTTGTTTGGCTAATTGTCGAGCTCTAGAACAACACCGCATCCCCTTCGAGCTGAACGCGATTGCCTGTCCTCTCTATCGCGAATTAGCTTTATTCGAATTCGAGCATCTACTACCTTGACCAAAAGTGAACAGCGAGATTTCTGGCTTCGTTTGGTCTCCATCTTTTTTAGTTCTTTTTTTTTTTTAGAATGAACCGATCTCAATCGGTTATTGATTTTGAACGAGGAAAAAAATTGACTTAAGTTTATTGTTGAATGGAAACTGAACTCAAACAGAGGAGTTTAAATAAGTTGAGAAATAGTTATTGAATGAATTAACTTGGCTTGTTTTCGAGCTAAATAAAATTCAATTTTTGGAAGTTGGAGATGAATTGAATTTAAGAAAAAAAATTTTGGAAATGAAGTAGTAAAATTGAAGTAAGTTGAGATTCATATGAAATGGGAGTTCAATTTGAATATATACACTTCAGTGGTGAAGTAGTAAATAAATATAAGAAAATTTATATGAACTTAAGAATTGAAGAATGAAATTCTTAAGAAAATTGGTATTGGAAATATACTTAGTAATTTTGGAATGGAAAAAAAAAGATATACTAAGTGAATAGTTGAATGAAGACTAAAACTAAAGTTGTGAAATGGGATAGTTGTGAATAAGGGGATAACAATAAAAAAAAAAGAGGAATGTGAATAAAGGAGAATTGATATAACTAATAATCAATTGGGCTAATTACGTAAGGTGTACGTATATTATTTTATTCGCATAGCTATTTGGTCCAGATGTCGAACACAGAATTTCAAGATAGATATATCGATCCAAGTTGGAATTTTTCACTCGATTTTCGATGGCGAACCTGGATATGGATTGTTGATTGATTCTGGATATTCTCTATCATAGTTTGTGGCTATGCAAGGAGAATGACGGTTTCTGATCGAGGAACCAGATCTGAGTCCGCACTAGGAAGTCGAGTGGACAATACTAGTTCGGAAGTGAAATTGTGTGATCGATTGAGCAATCAAATGTGATATTGCGTACGGATGATATATGTGCATCGTACGGGCTTAAGTAAAGCAAATATTGAAAATTTGTAAAGAAATGTCTAGAATGGTTTTGGAATTGTGAGTGGATATTATTGCTTAGTAGGATATACAGGTGTATAAAAGCAATGGATAAATTGGGATTTTTGATTTTAGAAGATAAAATTTAATGGCCCGACAAAAGGTATGTATTTGAATTTCTATATGAAATTGATTGGGTTTTTGGATCCAGCCACTTGGCTTTTTGTTTTCTTTTTGAGATTGGGAGGCCGTAGAGCCATTTTTGTAGTAGTACCGAGCTAGCCGCGCAAAGGAGACGCTGGCGAAATTTTTCGGAAATTTAGGGAGTTAGAAAAAATTTTGGAAATTTTTTGATAATTCAAAATTTGAATTCAAATTTAAATTTGAATGGATAAGTAGGTGATATGGGTTGAACTTATGAATAAGTTTGGGAAGTTAAAAGATGATTAGTGTATCATTAATAAAGGATTGTTTGGGTATTGTTAAAACTGTTTAAACTTGGGAAATAGTAATGGGTATTGGATCATTCTTCCTAATTGGTAATTTCGGGGACGAAATTCTTTTAAGGGGGGAGGAATGCGACGACCCGGAATTTTTGTATATTTGAAATATGAATATTTAATTTATTTTAAATATTCGGAGGGAAAATTTAACTTTAATTTCAAATATACAGTATTTATTTGGATAATTAATTATTAAATTTAATTATCGGGATTGGGTAAAATATTGAATCTTGATTTTAAGCCTGTTAAAAATAGTTCAAAGGTTCAGAAAATTTATATTGTTAATACTGAAGATGATAGAACTTTTAAAATGGAATTTTAAAGAGTTTTGTTCAGTTTTAAAAATATATCGTTGAAATTGAATTTAAAAATAGCCGTCCGAGGCACAGTCTCGGAATGCGACGAAACCAGTTCCATTGGATCCGTAATATTGTATTATTATCGGATTTCAAATTTTGTAGTGTTTGGAATTGTTGTGTGAGTGTACGATATATAAACGTGCTGAAATTTATATCGGAAATCCAATATAATAACTGGTTCAAAAAGCTATCTTCTCCATACGACCGAGTTAGGACTCGAAACCTTTTCCATTATGTTCGAAATAGGGGTTTAACATTTTAAACGTCTGGCGGCACACATCGATAGGAGGTCGAGATTTTGAGTTGCGTAATTTGAGACGATTTTGGGTTTAAATAATTTATATTCAAATTTGTTTTGACAAAAGTTATTTCTTTCCAACAACCTTTCTCTTCTTCCAAACACGTGTTTCACTGGGTATAACACTTGTCTACCCATATTAACACGCGTCATCGATTGCCTCAATACTTCGTTTCATCCTCGAGTTCCCCTTTTCAATTTTTTTCACTTATTTGAATTCATTTGCAATTTAAACCATCACTATGTTAATCCAATTTCATTAATTCCCAATTCAATTTCATTATCTAATTTATTATCAAATTAGTTCCTCCGCTGGTTAAAATTAAATACTTGCTTTTTAATTCCAAATATCACTTTACTTAATTTTCTTAAGTTCAATATATTTTATAATTCAAGTTTGGATTTATTTAAAATTAAGATTGCTCATCTTAGTCGTTTCCATTTGATATTACAATTTCAAATTATTACACTTAAGAACTTAAGAATATGAATTTCTTTACACAATTATAAGCATTTTACATTACCTTTATATCCAATTCAATTCGACTTCAACTTACTTACATTTAATTCAATTCCAATTCTCAACTTTATTTAACTCATCTTAAGTTAAATTCAAATATATTTTATTTCTAGGATACAATTTTATACAAGTTTTACAATTCATTCACCTTCAAGTTCTCTAACTCTTTTATCTACCAGCTTATATTATTGGATTTCCGATATAAATTTCAACACGTTTATATATCGTACACTCACACAACAATTCCAAACACTACAAAATTTGAAATCCGATAATAATACAATATTACGGATCCAATGGAACTGGTTTCGTCGCATTCCGAGACTGTGCCTCGGACGGCTATTTTTAAATTCAATTTCAACGATATATTTTTAAAACTGAACAAAACTCTTTAAAATTCCATTTTAAAAGTTCTATCATCTTCAGTATTAACAATATAAATTTTCTGAACCTTTGAACTATTTTTAACAGGCTTAAAATCAAGATTCAATATTTTACCCAATCCCGATAATTAAATTTAATAATTAATTATCCAAATAAATACTGTATATTTGAAATTAAAGTTAAATTTTCCCTCCGAATATTTAAAATAAATTAAATATTCATATTTCAAATATACAAAAATTCCGGGTCGTCACAAGTAACTTGTGTTTATATATTATTTTAACCCAGCTACCAATTCAGGAGTACAAAATAATAGTATCAGATTAGTGGAAGAGGTAAACAATATGTTTTTTTAATCCGATTTTATTTTCAGTAGAGTAGGAGAATGAAAATTACTAACCAACTCACCATATAGCTTATGTACTAAGTTTATCATCCTGAATATGTCTATTATGCTATTTATATAAATTTTATAGTATAATCTAATATTTTAACAAAAATTTATATGTGTTGATAAAAATGTTCGTACATTTTGACTACCTTACTGGCAACTTGTAGATTTTTATCCAAGGGTGCAGAAAGTTGATTATTAAACTAGGAATTAGGAACCTTGTTCGATAAAAGTTCAGAGTCTTCTAATTTTATGTCTGATATCAAAATGTGAATTTTGTCCTTGGTATCCTGCCTTTGATAAAAGGTTTAAATGCACAGATTGCATAATGGAAATATGCCATATATGTGCAAAAACCAAATTCGATATAGAATTACCCAAAGAAAATAGACTCATATACACAGATAAAAATAAAATAAATGAGGATAGAATAAGAATCCTTGAAGAAAGAATGAATAATTTTGAATTAGAAATAGAAGAAATAAGGCTAAAAGTACAAACAATTGATAAAGGAAAAACTATAATAACCAATGTAGAAGAAGTAATCACAAATGAAAGCAACCAACACAGTTTAAACAATATTGATAAACCAATTAATATTCCCTTAATGTGTAATACAAAGAGTTTGAAAGAACTAAGAATTTTGACAAAAATTAACATAAAAGGAAAAGAAATACAAGTTTTAGCTTTCATAGATACTGGAGAAACTAGTTCAACCATTTGTTCTAGTTTAATACCACCAAATTATATTACAAAAGTTGAAAAACCAAAACAAAGTATTCAATTTGATGGAACCACAAATATAATTACAGACATCATAAGAATGTACACATAAGATTTAATACAACTTGTAATGAGTGGTCACCACAATACAAACTAAAACAAATATGGGTTCTAAAATTAAATCTAGAAGGAATTAAACTAATCTTAGGATTAGATTTCCTAATAAATGAAAATGGAAGTTTTTCATTTAACAAAGATTATTTACAAATTTCTAAAAAAACTATATTAACCCCAATACTATCAGAGTATGCGCTTGAGAAGCGTGGTGGGAATAAAGATAAATATGAAAAAAACTGCGACTGCCCAATACCTGGACAATGTAAAATAAAAAATCAAGAAACTGATCTAACAATTACAAATGATAATAGAGAGAATATAGAAGAAAAGTTTACAAAATATGAATATAAGAGGAAAGGATTCACAAAAGACTTACAACTGATAAATCCAAAGGAGATAAGTAGATTATTATTATCTACAGATGATATAGAACATATTATTTCTAAGCTTGAAAAATTAGAAATAATAGGAGAAAAGCCATTGACATATTGGGAAAGAAACCCAGTACAATGTAAACTAGATATAATAAACCCAGATTTAACAATAAAAACAGGATCCCCTAAATATGATAATTGGATCATGGAAGAATTTAAAATGAATATTAAAATATTAACAGATTTAAATGTTATAAGAAAAACAGATTCTAGACACAGGACTGTTGCATTCATAGTCCAAAAAGAATCAAAAAGAAAAAGATGCCAATCTAGAATGGTCATGAACTATACTAGATTAAATGACAATACCCATGAAGATGGATATTGTATACCAAACAAAGATGTACTAATAAACAAAATACAATGGAAAATTTGGTTCTCTAAATTTGATCTAAAATCAGGATTTTGGCAAGTAAAAATGCATCATGAATCCATACCTTGGACCGCATTTACGTGTAGTGAAGGACATTACGAATGGTTAGTAATGCCATTTGGTTTAAAAAACGCACCACAAATATTCCAGAAAAAAATGGATAACATTTTCCAAAATTGTAACAATTACACTTGTGTATACATAGATGACATACTTGTTTTTTCTAAAACAAAACAAGAACATATCTCGCATTTATAGTGTATTAAAATTAATAGAAGCTCATGGATTAATAATATCCAAAAAGAAAATAGAACTTTTCAAAAATACTATAGAATTATTGAGAACAAAAATAGGAAAAGGACAGAATTACAACCACATATAACAAGAAAAATATTAGAATTTCCAAATAAAATAGAAAGCTTAACACAATTACAAGCCTTCTTAGGCCTTGTAAATTATGTTAGACCTTATATAAAAGATCTATCAAAATATACTGGACCTTTATATAACAAAGCAAGTCCTAAAGGAAAAGGGGAATTCAATCTTGAGGACACAAAAAAGATAGAACAAATTAAAAAAACTTGCTGAAGAACTAAAACCTCTAGCTTTACCATTAAGTACGGATTATTTAATCATAGAAATAGATGGATCATCCCTTGGATGGGGAGGAATTTTGATAAATAAACCAAACAAATATGAGGCAAAAACAACAGAAAGAATTTGTAGATATACCTCAGGGACATACAAAGAAAAAGGATATTTGACATCCTTGGATTATGAAATACTTCCAATAATTTATGTCCTAGAGGCATTCAAATTATTCATTATTTCCCACAAAGAAATAACCATTAGAACAGACTGTGAAGCCATAGTAAAGTATTCAGAAAACAAAAAAGAAAGAGGAATACTAAATAACAGATGGTTAAAATTTAAAAATGCAATATTTAATTGTGGAACAAAAATAAACTGGGAACATATAAAAGGAAAAACAAATTTTTTGCCTGACAAATTATCTAGACTATTCCTAGAACAGGAATTAACATAGTATAATTGTATGTACAGAGAAGAAGATACAGATATGACATCTTCTAGTCAAGATAATAAAAAATTTCTCAAAATGTTCAGAACAAACAAGTTCAAAACAAATGCTCCTATCACAGAAGATCAACAGACTCTGTTGGATAATATTTGGACCCTAGCCACAGATCCTAAAGACAACAAACAAAAGCTGAGTATTCTGTATACCTTAGTAAATGAGTTTCAAAACAAAACAAACACAAAACAAAAATACACTCATTATTGTCTGTTCAATGGACTGAGTGCCGAAATATATTCAACATGGGAAGAATTTATCCCAAAGATTCCCGAAATAGAAAAAGATCCAAGATATGGGATCCCAAAATACAAAGGGTACACAAATTGGGAAACAGCTAAATCAGCCATGGAAAGACAATTTGGAAATAATTATGCGATTTCTGAAAGAGTGAAACAAATTCTAGACATATCCACAGGAAAATTTATTAAAGATGAACCTTCTGATGAAATAAACTTCAGACCAATAGTTTCATACAAATTGCACACTAAAGTCAGAATTAGTAAATGGTCCCCTACAATAGATCAAAAGTTTGTATTATGTGCTAATCACAATGAGGACAGAGATCATCTTTTTTTTCAATGCACTTACTCGAAGAACATTTTGGATGATCTCTTCCCTAAGCTTAATATTAAGCTAGGATCCAATTATGATCTCAATTTTATACTGATTGCTATTAAAAAAGCATAGGAAAAATTCCACGCGGCTAATTCATGCATTCTTAGCATCATTTGTACAACTATCATATGGAACATATGGTGCGAACGAAATAAACGAGTATTTAATGGAACCGAAGAACCATTTGAACTGAGAATTAAGCATATACTCATTGAAAGCAAACATCTTATTCAATAAAGAGTTCATATTCATAACTTAAACTCTGAAGAAAGACTTATCTTATCGAAACTCTTTATGGCGACAGATCTCCATGCTTGCTTTCGACCCCTTTGATCTTCGGTTGATTGTTGTTCATCGCCAATATATAGCGTTTGCTATTTCCGGCAGTTGATTTTTTTCAGGCTCTTCCGATTCTCTGAAAGAATAAGATCTTCGATTTGAGAATTTTGGGGATTTTACTTCTCTCTCTCCTTTTAACTGGATAGCTAATAAAGTTGAGACGGTCAAGGACTAGAATTTTGTTGTATTAGTCTCCCATTGTTTCTTTGTAGTTTTGGTTATTGGTTTTTTGTTTTGTCTCTAGTGCAAGCTGATCGTACGGATGGTTTTGAGAATGTCCTATCTGTGTATTTACTCGTCCATTTGTTTGACAGCTTAGCTCAGTTTTCGTAGTGTTGTATTGTTAATATATGGAATTGATATGTACTCTTTTTCCTTACAAGGCACCCATATAGGTTAGGGGGGTTGTAAGGTTTTAATGAGGCATATCAAGGAAGTATATGATTTCTATCTTTATTTATAAAGTACCTTTTTTCCACAAAAAAAGACCATGACAGAAAACAAAGGAAAAATGACTTCTTTAGACCATGTTCCACAAACAAAGGATGTCCAATCTACAAACACAAACCAAAACATCATAAGTTTTGTTGATTCTTATGACAAAGAGATAAAACATTTTCTCCAAAAGACTACAAATGCAACAAAATACAAAAAGATATATGACCTCCTTGTAAAAAAATCTGATATAAATATCACAGGAATGAAAACAGATTGTAAGACCATTAGGAATAAAATAATCCTTGTACAAAAAAATATGAAGATTGCAAAGATTATATGATGGATTGCAGATGTAATGTCATAACCTCAACATCCCTATTACATATTAATCTTGCCCAGTACAAATATATAGTTCATGAGAATATAATCTGTAACAACCCGGGATTTGCATTACCAATTAATAAATAAAGGTTAGGATTTTTATTTATTTTAATGAAGCATAAAAGGATTTGGAATAACAAAAATTTATTTGAACAAGACTATTTTAATTAAATGGGAAATATGGGATTTTAAAATGAGGATAAAATGTTATTTTGGAAAGTTAAATATTTTAGGAGAGATTTTAAAACGGGTTTGGATAAGAAAAATGAGTTTTATAAACATATATGAACACTTAGACTAATTTTTGGAAACATGTAAATAACTCTCTTCTTATTGGGTTACTAAACCTAACCCAATAACCCACCCTAAACCTCCTCTATAAATTATCTCAAACTCTCCAAACCTCATTCATTCATCCCTAATCAAAACCCTAATCATTTTCTAAAGCTTTCTTAACAAAAATGGCCTCTATCTTCATCTCCTTCTAGTTTTAGCTTATGCAAGTCATTATATGCAAAGGTAATGCAAATACCCACCTCAAATCCATTTTTATATCTTTCTCATTTCTGAAATTTATTTGGTAACACATGTTTTATGTGTTTTTTTGATCTTATAGCCTCCTAATCATCTTTTGCTAACTTGGGTTGCTGCTATAGTAGTCTTTGTTGCTTTCTAGAGAGGTATATTGCTAAAAACCTCTTCTAATCTGTGTTTAATCATCTTTTGATTTCAGTAATTATTTAGTAACACATGTTTTATTATGTAACATGTGAATCATAGCTCTTTGATCCTCTTTGCTTTCATTTTGCATGTGCACACAAGTTGCTTGCTATATTGGTTGAGGTAAAATTGCTAGCTAAATCCTTTTTTACTTGATGCTTCTATAATTTTCGTTTTGGAATTGTAGCTGAAACGAAATCAGGCATAACTTCTTCATTTCTCATCCGTTTTTGGTCTGGTTTTTTTTGCTGCAAACTATATTTAATAAGGAACACTTTTTGTTCAATGAGTTTTCTGTAATTTTTCCATATAAATGACCTGAAATGCGTTCAAAGACAGAAGACCAATTCTGTCTTTAACAAGTTATCTTGAGTTTCAATCTGATATTGTTTTGCATGTATCTCTCTCGTTTTTGATCCGAATTAGATAATTTTGGATGTTCCGGAAATCATAAAACATATGCTACAATTTTTGTTCAGTGAGTTTTCTGTAATTTTGCCATTTAGATGACCTGAAATGCGTTCAAAGACAGAAGACCAATTTTGTCTTTAACAAGTTATCTTGAGTTTCAATCTGATATTGTTTTGTATGTATCTCTCTCGATTTTGATCCGAATTAGATAATTTTGGATGTTCCGGAAAGGTTAAAACATATGATACAATTTTTATTCAGTGAGTTTTCTGCAATTTTGCCATTTAGATGACCTGAAATGCATTCAAAGATAGAAGACCAATTCTGTCTTTAACAAGTTATCTTGAGTTTCAATCTGATATTGTTTTGCCTGTATCTCTCTCGTTTTTGATCCGAATTAGATAATTTTGGATGTTTCGGAAAGCTTAAATCCTATGCAACAATTTTTGTTCAGTGAGCTTTCTGTAATTTTTCCATTTAGATGACCTGAAATGCGTTCAAAGACATAAGACCAATTCTGTCTTTAACAAGTTATCTTGAGTTTCAATCTGATATTGTTTTGCATGTATCTCTCTCGTTTTTGATCCGAATTAGATAATTTTGGATGTTCCAGAAAGGTTAAAACATATGCTAAAATTTTTGTTCAGTGAGTTTTCTGTAATTTTGAGTCTAACTAGGTCAAAAATTGATTTTTCTACTATCTTCCCGAGAGCGATACACATATTAGCTCTGTGGATGAACCTGAAACTATTTTGGTCATAACTTTTGAGCTGCTAGTCGGAATTTGACGATTTTGGTTTCGTTGGAAAGATGGAGTTATGAACTCCATATCTGGAAAGTTTGGTCATCATCTGAGTTCATTAGATCCTTCGAATTTCCCGTCATAGTTGAACCCAGATCGCTGTGCAAAACAGTGCATTTCATGTTTATGTGTCCGACTTTGGAACGTCGCTACGCCTTCGTTACAAGTCGGAATCGAGTAATTCTTTTTGCGTTCTGAAGTAGGAATGTCGGACTTCATTCCTACCAATTTTCCTGCCATTCGGATTCAGTCTGCTGGTCCGAATAATTTTCCGAACTTGGGTTCGCGTCAGTTTTGGACTATTTTCCAACACTTAGAATATTTTCAGTGATTTTCTGGTTTTATCGATTTCTTTGAGATTTGTCTCTGGATTTTGTATACGGGCCTTATAAAAAGGTTTTAAAAGGATTTTTCGCTCCGAAATGGCTTTCGAAATTATTATATAATATTATTTTTAATTAGTAAACTATTTACTCCATAATATGAGAGTTTTCAAAAGCCGTTTTAAAGTGTTCTCAAAATCAATTATAAATCCGTTTCGAACCATTATTTTCTATAATAAAAATCTCACACTCACTTTTCAGCACGTCGAGCGAAGTGGAAAGGTGCTTAAACGGTTAGGAAATCTCCGGCCTATTGAACCGTGTGTATTTTCTTTCCGGTTAATCCCCGACCTATTCGATTGATCATTTTGACCTTTGGGTCTAGTTTACCGATGATACGAGGTGGACTTTTTATTGTTTGGAGTGTGAGCTTGCTATTGGTTAGTAAACCGTTTAGTGCGAACGTGGGGTATGGGACTCATTGTTAACACTTTACAGGTTCCTCTCCAAGAAGTTTGTGATACATTAGCCTCTGGGCAGCCAGTACTGGACCTCTGGGTCACCACGCCTCTGGGCAACCGTCTCTGGACACCTGTTCTATGGAGCAGTTTCTTTTTCGACATGTGCCTCTGGGCCTTTATACTTCTGGGAAGGATCTCGCCGTCTCGCGCGTTCCGCATCTGTGCGAGTGATCGATCACAACTCTACAGTACTTGGCAATAACGACTCCAGTCGGTGCACGTGCTATACTTGTATTATCTGATGATTTTTATATCCATTCGAGTATCGCCATTCGGTGTTGGTTCTATGGAACCATACGATGTAAGTGCGATTACCTTGTGGATTCACAGTGTCTCTTGGCATTGCTTTTCAGTGTTTGATTTCATTGACTTTTCAGTATATCCCCATTGCTCTCTGGAGCATCGATCTTTGCTTGGGCATTGATTACAGACTCTGGTCACTCTTGGGATTATTGCCTATGGGCAACTTGTTATAGCTTTGGCTACGCCGATGATATGAGGTGATTTTATTTATTCAACACTTTGGTGCTGATATTCTCTTTGGAGATTTTTACTGTTGATTGATGATTAGGGACCGTCATTATATTCATGTGGTCCTAAATACTCTTCTCTTAGGAAAGTACAGCTTTATTTAAGTACCACATTATTATATATCTCAGTTATTACTGATTGTTTAGCTAGCCTGACCCGAGTGTTTTCGCTCGGGTCAGACCGAGTTGTTTCAGGTTAGGTCTCTGGACTTAGCTTCTGTGCTTCCGCTTGGACATTATCTGTTATGCTGATAGGTAGCGCTTTTATTTGTCCACTATTCCGCTACTCTGTTATTATTCAGACTTTGATATGTACATATTTTTGACTCACATGTGTGGGCAGTGGCTTTGTACCCACTTATAGTATTTGGATCTGTATTGACGATGTATTGTCCTGGGATTTTATATCTGTTATGTGATTCTGTTCTGTGATGTTTTATCATTTATTATTATGCTTGTTCTGATAGGTCTTTAGCCATTGTAATTTCGTTATAAATATTTATTGAATATGTCGAACCACATGAAAAAAAAATAGATACCATCCTTTTGACGTATTCAGTAGATAATTATAGCTTGATTACAAATGGTCGCTTCCACTATACTCTATTCTTCGCTTTAAGAGACAGTATTACTCCCGTAATACTCTTTGTTACAGTGGGTCTCAGAGTGGGGCGTTACAGCTTGGTATCAGAGCCAAGGATCAGAATTAAGCATAACAAACACAGAACAGACACGTAGTACAATACGTTATAATACGATCCAAATTGAACATATCCACCTTTAGATAAATAAGTTAGGAATATGTGTAGGAATCTATTATATTCCGTAATATTCCTTAATGAATTATCTATCTTTGAATCGTGCTTAACTAAATCTACCGATCATATGTTCGAGAGTGTCAAAAAACTCTCTATTGCACCTTCTGCAAGAAGGAGGGACACAGGATCTCCGCTTGTCCTATTGCTCCAGCTAGTGCCAAGCCTGGCAGGCTTAATGCTGCCAAGGCTCCTACCACTTCTGCTCAGCCTAAAGGTACACATCCTTCCGTTCGTGAAGGCTCTATTTTATTTCATGGTAGATCTTGTAGAGTTCTCTTTGATACGGGTGCCTCTCACTCATTCGTATCAAAGGAACTAGTTGATACTTTATCTTTGGATGTTACTTGTCTGGTTTCTTCACTAAGGATTGTGAATATCATTGGTGGATCCACGACCCTTAGCATGCTCTGTGAGGATATAGATATTGATCTTTGTGGCTTTTCTTTCCGTGCAAATCTCCACGTTATGGAGTATTTGGGCTTTGATATGATTCTTAGCATGGATTGGCTCGTTCAGCACGAACGCCAAAATCATTTGTTCGAAGCGGATATTATTTCTTCGTCATCATGACTCGTCCGCTCTGTTAGCTATTGCTCTTCAGGATGTTGGGATTTCTGATATTACTTTATTTTCCCTTGATTCACGAGATGAGAATGTGGACATATCTCGTATTCCTGTTGTTCGGGATTTACTCGACGTATTCGAGCCAGTATCCGGACTGCCGCCAAAGCGTGCTATTGAGTTCCACATCGATCACATTCCAGGCTCTCATCTAGTTGGGCGTCCTCCTACGAGAATGTCTACTAAAGAGAATGAGGAACTCAGGAAGCAGTTAGTTGAGCTTGAAGCGAAGCAGTTCATTCGTTCCAGTTCTTCGCCATGGGGTGCTGTTGTGGTCTTCGTTAAGAAGGCTGATGGCTCTCTTAGGCTTTGCATTGACTATCGCAAGCTCAATGAGCTGACCATCAGAAATTGCTACCCACTTCCTTGGATAGATGACATGTTTGACCAATTGAGCGGTGCGAAGGTCTTCTCTCAGCTTGACCTTGCCACCGGATTCCATCAGCTACGAGTCACGGAAGACAGCATTCCTCTTATAGCAGTTCGCACTCGTTATGGTTCTTTTGAGTGGTTGGTCATGCCGTTCGGCTTGACGAACGCTCCGGCTTTCTTCGTCGATCTCATGAATCGAGTATTCCGGGAATACATCGATAGATTCGTTCTGGTTTTCATCGACGATATTCTTATTTATTCTAGATCTGAGGTAGAGCATGCTCATCATTTGCGGATCGTCTTGGATACTCTTCGTCAGCATCAGCTTAAGGCCAAGCTCTCCAAGTGCCATTTTTGGGAGAGCAAGGTCAAATTCTTGGGCCATATTGTATCATTTGAGGGTATTTCTGTCGATCCTGCCAAGATCGAAGCTATTCAGAATTGGAGGCAGCTCGAGAACGTTCATGATATTCGCAGCTTCCTTGGTCTGGCGGGTTATTACCGTCGATTTATCAAGGATTTCTCTCGTGTTGCACTTCCCCTCACGACCCTGACTCGTAAGGGGGTTCGCTTTATTTGGTCTGATAATTGTGAAGTTTCTTTCCAGCGATTGAAGGAACTTCTCACTCATGCTCCTATCCTTGTAGTTCCTGAGAGTAACCAGGATCTTGTTGTTTACACCGACGCTTGTGGTAGCGGGCTCGGTGCTGTGCTTATGCAGAAGGATCGGGTAGTTGCTTATGCTTCTAAGCAGCTACGTCCGAATGAGGTTCGCTATCCGACTCATGATCTTGAGTTGGCAGCTATCGTCTTTGCTTTGAAGACGTGGCGTCACTTTCTATTAGGCGAACGCTTCACTCTTTACACCGATCACAAGTCTCTGAAGTATTTATTCAGTCAGAAGGATCTCAATATGAGGCAGCAACGATGGCTTGAGTTTCTCGCCTCATATGACTTAGACATTCAGTATACCCCTAGCAAGGGTAATCGTGTGGCTGATGCACTCAGTCGCAAACACTCGGCAGTAGTTTCTATGATGATAGCCGAGTGGGATATTCTTGAGACTCTTTCTATGTGTGATATTCGAAATCGAGCTCCGTCTTCTGATCCTCAGATCTTGCTATTCAGCTTGGAAGCTCGACCTATTCTATTGGATCGCATTGCCCATGCTCAGCGGCAGGATCCAGACTTGTTGCGATATATTCATCTCCTTGAGTCGGGATCCAGTGATGAGACATTGTTAGATTATTCTATTGATTCTCATCGGTGTCTTCGCAGGAAGAACCGTATTTTGGTACCATCTGATTTATCACTTAGGCGTGACATTCTAGACGAGTGTCATCGCACTAAGTACACTATACATCCCGGGTCAAGTAAGATGTATGCCGACATGTGTTGCCTATTTTATTGGGAGGGCATGAAGAATGATGTTGCAAGTTATGTAAGCCGTTGCATGACTTGTCAACAGATCAAAGCTGAGCATCAGCGTCCATCTGGTCTTCTTCAGCCGATAGAGAATCCATTATGGAAATGGGATCAGATATCCATGGATTTTATTGACGGTCTGCCTCGATCGAGGTCAGGCCATACTTCTATTTGGGTCATCGTCGATCGCTTGACCAAATCAGCTCATTACATTCCTATTAAGTCCACTCGGACTGCTCCTCAGCTTGCCAAGCTATATGTGAAGGAAGTCGTTTGACTTCATGGTATTCCTAGCTCTATCGTCTGTGATCGAGACACTATCTTTACTAGTCACTTCTAGAAGTGCCTACAGTCAGCTTTGGGCTCAAAGCTGAATCTCTCGACTGCTTATCATCCTCAGACCGACGGTCAGACGGAGAGGGTGAATCGTGTTTTAGAGGATCTTTTGCGCTGTTGTATTCTGGATTTCGGAGGTAGTTGGGAGGATCACTTACCGCTTGTAGAGTTCTCCTACAACAACAGCTTTCAGTCTAGTATTGGCATGGCTCCTTTCGAGGCTCTTTACGGAAGGCCATGTCATTCTCCTGCGTGTTGGTTAGAATCTGGCTAGAAGCTCCTTCTTGGCCCAGATTCAGTTCGGGAATCTTCTGAGAAAATTATTCTTATTCGTCAGAGAATGAAAGAGGTGCAGAACCGTCAGAAATCCTACGCGGACAACCGTAGGAAGCCTCTTGAGTTCTCCATGGGTGATCATGTCTTTATTCGGATATCTCCTATGAAAGGGGTTGTGCGTTTCAGCTCTACAGGGAAGTTGGCTCCTCGCTATGTTGGACCATTTCCTATTACGGAACGCATCGGCCCCGTGGCTTATCGTGTGGCTCTACCTGCTCACTTCTCTGGAATGCACGACGTGTTCCATGTTTCCCAGCTTCGCATGTGTGTCCGCGATCCTGATTCTATCATTGAGCCGCATGCTGTGCCTGATTTAGAGATCTTACCTGATTTATCTTTGGAGCAGCAACCTCTTCGTGTGCTTGATTCGGAGGTTAGACGCCTTCGCAACAAAGAGGTCCCACTCGTGAAGATTTAATGGTCACCGAATCCTAAGGACTACACTTGGGAGACCAGAGAATCTATCGAACGCTCTTATCCTGGCTTTCTCCCATCTTCTTTTACGGGTGAGAATTCTCTATTTTATCTCTATCACTTCTTTTGTGGATTTGATGTTATAGACGACATCTATCTTAAGGAATTGCGGAGACGTAATTTTCTTAAGGGGGGAGTCTGTAACAACCCGGGATTTGCATTACCAATTAATAAATAAAGGTTAGGATTTTTATTTATTTTAATGAAGCATAAAAGGATTTGGAATAACAAAAATTTATTTGAACAAGGCTATTTTAATTAAATGGGAAATATGGGATTTTAGAATGAGGATAAAATGTTATTTTGGAAAGTTAAATATTTTAGGAGAGATTTTAAAACGGGCTTGGATAAGAAAAATGAGTTTTATAAACATATATGAACACTTAGACTAATTTTTGGAAACATGTAAATAATTTCTTCTTATTGGGTTACTAAACCTAACCCAATAACCCACCCTAAACCTCCTTTATAAATTATCTCAAACTCTCCAAACCTCATTCATTCATCCCTAATCAAAACCCTAATCATTTCCTAAAGCTTTCTTAACAAAAATGGCCTCTATCTTCATCTCCTTCTAGTTTTAGCTTATGCAAGTCATTATATGCAAAGGTAATGCAAATACCCACCTCAAATCCATTTTTATATCTTTCTCATTTCTGAAATTTATTTGGTAACACATGTTTTATGTGTTTTTTTGATCTTATAGCCTCCTAATCATCTTTTGCTAACTTGGGTTGATGCTATAGTAGTCTTTGTTGCTTTCTAGAGAGGTATATTGCTAAAAACCTCTTCAAATATGTGTTTAATCATCTTTTGATTTCAATAATCATTTAGTAACACATGTTTTATTATGTAACATGTGAATCATAGCTCTTTGATCCTCTTTGCTTTCATTTTGGGTGTGCACACAAGTTGCTTGCTATATTGGTGGAGGTAAAATTGCTAGCTAAATCCTTTTTTACTTGATGCTTCTATAATTTTCTTATTGGAATTGTAGCTGAAACGAAATCAGGGATAACTTCTTCATTTCTCATCCGTTTTTGGTCAGGTTTTTTTTGCTGCAAACTAGATTCAATAAGGAACACTTTTTGTTCAGTGAGTTTTCTGTAGTTTTGCCATTTAGATGACCTGAAATGCGTTCAAAGACAGAAGACCAATTCTGTCTTTAACAAGTTATCTTGAGTTTCAATCTGATATTGTTTTGTATGTATCTCTCTCGTTTTTGATCCGAATTAGATAATTTTGGATGTTCCAGAAAGCTTAAAACATATGCTACAATTTTTGTTCAGTGAATTTTCTGTAGTTTTGCAATTTCGATGACCTGAAATGCATTCAAAGACAGAAGACCAATTCTGTCTTTAACAAGTTATCTTGAGTTTCAATCTGATATTGTTTTGTATGTATCTCTCTCGATTTTGATCCAAATTAGATAATTTTGGATGTTCCGGAAAGGTTAAAATATATGCTACAATTTTTCTTCAGTGAGTTTTCTGTAATTTTTCCATTTAGATGACCTGAAATGCATTCAAAGATAGAAGACCAATTCTGTCTTTAACAAGTTATCTTGAGTTTCAATCTGATATTGTTTTGCCTGTTTCTCTCTCGTTTTTTATCCAATTTAGATAATTTTGGATGTTCCGAAAAGCTTAAAATCTATGCAACAATTTTTTTCAGTGTGTTTTCTATAATTTTGCCATTTAGTTGACCTGAAATGCGTTCAAAGACAGAAGACCAATTCTGTCTTTAACAAGTTATCTTGAGTTTCAATCTGATATTGTTTTGCATGTATCTCTCTCGTTTTTGATCCGAATTAGATAATTTTGGATGTTCTGGAAAGGTTAAAACATATGCTACAATTTTGGCTTAGTGAGTTTTCTGTAATTTTGAGTCTAACTAGGTCAAAAATTAATTTTTCTACTATCTTCCCGAGGGCGATACACATATTATCTCTGTGGATGAAACTGAAACTATTTTGGTCATAACTTTTGAGCCGCTAGTCGAAATTTGACGATTTTGGTCTCGTTGGAAAGATGGAGTTATGAACTCCATATCTGGAAAGTTTGGTCATCATCTGAGTTCATTAGACCCTTCGAATTTCCTGTCAGAGTTGAACCCAGATCGCTGTGCAAAACAGTGCATTTCATGTTTCTGTGTCCGACTTTGGAACGTCGCTACGCCTTCGTTTCAAGTCAGAATCGAGTAATTCTTTTTGCGTTCTTAAGTAGTAATGTCGGACTAGGTTCTTACCAATTTTCATGCCATTCGGATTCAGTCTGCTGGTCCGAATAATTTTCCGAACTTGGGTTCGCGTCAGTTTTGGACTATTTTCCAACACTTAGAATATTTTCAGTGATTTTCTGGTTTTATCGATTTCTTTGAGATTTGTCTCTGGATTTTGTACACGGGCCTTATAAAAAGGTTTTAAAAGGATTTTTCGCTCCGAAATGGCTTTCGAAATTATTATATAATATTATTTTTAATTAGTAAACTATTTACTCCATAATAGGAGAGTTTTCAAAAGCCGTTTTAAAGTGTTCTCAAAATCAATTATAAATACGTTTCGAACCATTATTTTCTATAATAAAAATCTCACACTCACTTTTTAGCACGTCGAGCGAAGTGGAAAGGTGCTTAAACGGTTAGGAAATCTCCGGCCTATGGAACCGTGTGTATTTTCTTTCCGGTTAATCCCCGACCTATTCGATTGATCGTTTTGACCTTTGGGTCTAGTTTACCGATGATACGAGGTGGACTTTTTATTGTTTGGAGTGTGAGCTTGCTATTGGTTAGTAAACCGTTTAGTGCGAACGTGGGGTATGGGACTCATTGTTAACACTTTACGGGTTCCTCTCCAAGAAGTTTGTGACACATTAGCCTCTAGGCAGCCAGTACTGGACCTCTGGGTCACCACACCTCTGGGCAACCGTCTCTGGACACCTGTTCTATGGAGCAGTTTCTTTTTCGGCATGTGCCTCTGGGCCTTTATCCTTCTTGGAAGGATCTCGCCATCTCGCGTGTTCCGCATCTGTGCGAGTGATCGATCACAACTCTACAGTACTTGGCAATAATGACTCCGGTCGGTGCACATGCTATACTTGTATTATCTGATGATTTTTATATCCATTCGAGTACCGCCATTCGGTGTTGGTTCTATGGAACCATACGATGTAAGTGCGATTACCTTGTGGATTCACAGTGTCTCTTGGCACTGCTTTTCAGTGTTTGATTTCATTGACTTTTCAGTATATCCCCATTGCTCTCTAGAGCATCGATCTTTGCTTGGGCATTGATTACAGACTCTGGTCACTCTTGGGATTATTGCCTATGGGCAACTTGTTATAGCTTTGGCTACGCCGATGATATGAGGTGATTTTATTTATTCAACACTTTGGTGCTGATATTCTCTTTGGAGATTTTTACTATTGATTGATGATTAGGGACCGTCATTATATTCATGTGGTCCAAAATACTCTTCTCTTAGGAAAAGTACTGCTTTATTTAAGTACCACATTATTATATATCTCAGTTATTACTGATTGTTTAGCTAGCCTGACCCGAGTGTTTTCGCTCGGGTCAGACCGAGTTGTTTCAGGTTAGGTATCTGGACTTAGCTTCTGTGCTTCCGCTTGGACATTATCTGCTATGCTGATAGAGAACGCTTTTATTTGTCCACTATTCCGCTACTCTGTTATTATTCAGACTTTGATATGTACATATTTTTGACTCACATGTGTGGGCAGTGGCTTTGTACCCACTTATAGTATTTGGATCTGTATTGACGATGTATTGTCCTGGGATTTTATATCTGTTATGTGATTCTGTTCTGTGATGTTTTATCATTTATTATTATGCTTGTTCTGATAGGTCTTTAGCCATTGTAATTTCGTTATAAATATTTATTGAATATGTCGAACCACTTGAAAAAAATAATATAGATACCATCCTTTCGACGTATTCAGTAGATAGTTATAGCTTGATTACAAATGGTCGCTTCCACTATACTCTATTCTCCGCTTTAACAGACAGTATTACTCCCGTAATACTCTTTGTGACAGTGGGTCTCAGAGTGGGGCGTTACATAATCCTAGACCCAATACTCTTCTTAGTTATGGGTTTATTGAAAAACTATACATTGGAGAATGGACAATGACAGAATTGCCAGAACCTTTTTCCTTTGTTACAGATTACTTCATAGAAATATTGGGAATAGAATTATGTCTAGAAATAGATTCTACACTGCCTCATCTAGGAACAAACCTCATTGACCCAGCAAGGCATATCATAAAAATCAAAGCACAGAAGTTCGACAGAGAATACCAAGAATGGACTGAAGAAAAACGGGACAACAAACCATCAAAAAAAGAGATCAATCAAATCACATATGAAAATTATAGGGCTTATGTCATAGGACACAATATGTTCTAGATACAAACAAATTAAGACAAATTCAGATTATACGCAGAATCACCAGTCATGAAGATATACATTTCAACAGAGTTCGAAGAGTTCGGTTATAAATTAAGACCATTTGATATTTACCATCCAAAAATAAATATGGTCAACAACTTCAAGAAATAGATGCTGATAAAAGTAGAAGAAGAAAGATACAAGCTTAGAGAATAAAATAAAGATGAAGAGCAAACAAGAGTCCACTGTTAAAACTCATTATCAAGACAAGATGTGACTACTTGGTGCGCCACTAGCTTTTGTATTAAACAAAGGTGTGACAGATGTAGTTCTTTGACAGATTCCTTCTCTTTTAAATTTTTGTTTATGTAAATTATTCTTGAGTGGAAGGTACTTTATACTTCCAGTTGTCGGTATGTAAGGACAGGTGTATGTCCAAATGTGTGTATTGCCCTGCCTATATATGCAGTGGCTTAGTGTGATGTAAGGTGTGAATCTGATTGTAAGCAAACCAAAATTAATAAATATAAGCTTGAGTTCTCTGTAATGGCTGCCTCCTTCCTTCTTCTTTACTTCTTCAATAAAATTATGCAGAACTAAAAAGTCTTCAGACATAAGCAAAGAGAAAGGTGAAGCGACTTAGGTATGTAAGTTCCTCCTATTATTCTTTATCTTCTTAGTATGATGATAGCTTGATGATGTTGTGTCCATGTTCGGAGTTCACTATAATAAATTAAGTTTGAGTTAATCCAAAAGACGTAAGCTCGTCAAAGATTGAACAAATACCGCCAAGGCATGATGCCGTTAGGAAAAAAGTAGATCCAGAGTAACAAGGTGAGGAAAAACTTATAATGAAATTTAATATATAATTTCAGAACCAAACACGGCAAGAGTGAGAGATGAGGAAGAAGATAAAAAACAATAAGAATTTTTTTACCTATGATAATTCACTAAGTATCTTTAGCTTATGCTTGAATGCTTCGCATAAAAACTTTTAATCAAGAATAAAAAGAAACAAATTTATGGCAAAAATGTAAAACATTTAGAAGACAAATTTACGATAAACATAATAAACATTATGAAAAATAATAATAACATTACAGAAAACCAAAAATATGAAATAATAAATATTTTCAAACAAAAATATAGCACAAAACTAATAAATATTTTTAATTATGAAACAAATTTTATAAAAATATTCAACAATTTTAGCATATTTAAAGAACCTGGAAATGTTATTATAACACCCAGATTTGCAAAAGAATTTTACAGAGAATGGAAAATATATATAAACACAAAAAATAAAAAAGAGTATAAAATAACAGAAGATAATGATTGGGAAAATTAAAAATGAATAGATTTCCAAAAATTGAAAACATAGAATCATTACAGAATTATTTAAAACAAAAATTCATGATAAAACTTTTAATTATACTAAAACAAACAAAACTAAACGAAAATCAACAGTATAACATAGCAAAGATTTTTAAAGAAAATTATTTAAAGAAATTTTTAGAACTAACAGATGATCCAAAACCACGTGATAATTGGGAAGAGAAGTGCCCTAATTTCGTAGTCGATCTATTACAACGGGCATTTGCTGAATGTTGTAAAATATACTCCATTACAACGAGCAGAAGTTGACCGTTGTAATATCTCTCTATTACAACGGGCGAAAAATGCAAGTTGTAAGAAGGGCGTTGGACAGAGCATCTATTACAACGATCCTAAAACGACCGTTGTAATAGCCATCTATTACAACGGGCAGAATATGCCCGTTGTAAAAAGAACGTTGTAATAGGGTATTTTTGTTGCAGTGATTATAAAAAATCTAGAAAATACCTTTTATCTAGTAGAGAGTAAAATAGAAATACAACTCACATACAGGATGATAAACTTAGTATGTGATGAATACTACAAAATACTAAGAAACCAAATACAAGAAGAAAATGATAATTACTTAATAAACAGATTTGATACATATGATGATGAAATAAACTTACATAATGAATATTATTAAAAGGGGAGACTACAAGATATCGAACATAAAATTAGAAGACTGAACTTTTATCGAACAAGGTTCTTAATTCCTAGTTCAATAATCAACTTACTGCACCCTTGGATAAAAATCTACAAGTTGCCAGTAAGGTAGTCAAAATGTACAAACATTTTTATCAACACATATAAATTTTGGTTAAAATATTATATTATACGATAAAATTTATATAAATAGCATAATAGACATATTCAGGATGATAAACTTATTACATAAGCTATATGGTGAGTTAGTTAGTAATTTTCATTCTCCTGCTCTACTGAAAATAAAATCGGATTAAAAAAACATATTGTTAACCTCCTCCACTAATCTGATACTATTATTTTGTACTCCTGAATTGGTAGCTGTGTTAAAATAATATATAAACACAAGTTACTCTACAAACAAATACAATAAGCGGTGTTGTCTCTTTGCTCCTAATAACGAAATATCGAATGTCCAAATTTTTTCTTTTCTTTTTGTATACATTCTTAGTTTATCCATTTGTTAGGTGTATGTTCGGGTGTCATTACCTTTTGGTTTGGAATAATAATGCAGAATATTATAAAGCAATAATGAAGCTTGAGAATGAATTAAGTAGCTTATTGAGTAGAAAGCTTTATAACAACGTACTTATTACCATGCTATAATGCAGGCAGCACATTATGGTCTTACAGCTACTGAACTTCATATTATTCAGATTTTTTATAAGGACTACTTAACCTTTACGCAATCATGAAAATTTTGATGGACCTTTTTGCAAGCTTACAATCACGTATATGTCAACATAACAAGACTTTTTTTTCTTTTTAAATATTTGATGCAAGTAGAGAAGAACACAACGAATTGGGAAGTATAATTTGTTCATTTCTAACAAATAACATGACATGTAAAATATTAATAACTAGGAAAACATAGTTAAAGATTCAACGGACTTAAAAGCTATATCTTAGTGCTACAAGTAAACTTCTAATTCAAGATGGCTTCACAATCATCGGCACCGGCTTTTAAATCAATAGTCGTTGCTTCCTTCTTTCAATTCAAACGGGTTTCGGGTATTATATCCATTTATTGATATACTTTTCATGCTATGCCATTTGATCATGGTTGATGAGTGGCTAATTTTTAAAATTTAACCGATGAATTTAATATCTTCTCTAGCTCATCATGATTACTTAAATTTTCATGTGGCTTATTATCATGCAGTCATTTATTTGTCTGAGATTATGTTTAATTAGTATGCTTTCTTACAAAAATCTTCATGAGACTTTGTAGTGATTTTAATGTTTCACATTAAACTGTGACCAGAACATTTAATTTAGTAGAAAAATACATAGAAGTGCTTTCAAAACACATAGAGGTATTTTAAAATCATTTCAAGCTTTTTAGTTACCATATGTGGTGATTGTATACCGTTCGGAATAAAAAGGCATGGTATAAAGGCTGTTGCATTATTTTGAACATTTTTCTACTGCAAAAGATCTTAGAAAAATCAAAATAGCATTCAATCATTATAACTACAGCATCTTAACTCTAAAGGTGAACTCTAACTTTGCAGATTTTTAGAGTACAAGTAATTGGCTTTATAAATACAACAGAATAACAGTACAAATCTAATGCAACTCCAATGCTTCAATTACAATTTAATTTTATTTTTTGTACATTATTCAAGTGCAGATGAATGAAAAAAATAGTGATATTTTTGAAATTTTTTTTGAACATGGTCATTGATCGCAAAGCAGATATGTCCTGAGCATTACTTATGTATCAGATATTCATTTACAGTCATTGTTGGCTTTGAAAAAGATACAACTGTCTTTATTTTCCTAGCCTCATCTATCGATGAGGCACAGGTTCATTACCAAGAAGAGTACATGGATAGAAATAAGCCCACTTCTGAATACATGATAGCTGCAGTAGAATAGTAAGGATTTTGAAAAGAGGTGATTTTGCTTGCAAGGGAATGAAACCATATAGTTTCCGAAGATATGCAGGTGATAGTAACCTTTAACTTAGTTATGTGATTTTCCTTAAACACTGTTATCATTCATTGTAACGACCCGTATTTTTCGATAATTAAAAATATTCAATTTAATATGATTTTGGAATTTAATACTGTGAGAGATTTAAAATGTATGAGTTATAAGTGGAAAATTTTGAGAATATATTTTAATAATATGGTTTGAATGTTATTGACAACTATTTTAATGTAATTTCAATCAATTAAGATAATTGTAAAGTTAATTTAGTTATAATTGTAAATAAGAAATAAATTAAATGTTGGATTTAATGTTGGAATTATATGTTATTAATTGAAATAGGTTTATTATAGAATATGAATAAATTAATTATTATGTAAAATTATTAGCTGTTGTGTAAACAATAAACTTAGAATTGTGTTTGGATTACTAATGTGTAACAATTGTTTTTTTTTGTCACCTTATTATTTAATCCGTTGAAATTAGTTGGAAATTAATGAAATTTAATGTAGTTAAATATTGCAGTTAACATAAGAAAAGACGTTAACCATAAAGTATGAGAATAATAAGACAAAAACCATGAAAGTAAAATAAATATCAATACAGTAGCCTACAAAAGTGACAATATTGTTTCTGTATCACATGATGCTTACAATTACGAGTTTATGAATACCTAAAGTTTAAACCTTTTCTATGTTTGTCTATGTTTAATAAATTTTACAGCGGGTCACCATATTCTTCTTTTTTTCCTGCTTCATTTTGGCCCAAACAAATAATATATCATTTTTTAACATTATTCAAAATTTAAATAATTTGAAATTTTAAAAGCACTGATCAATCCTAGCTTACCTGTTTTTGGGTGGCTGATGCTACCAGTTAGATATATGAACTGAAAGAATGAATTCTCAGTTATTTATTCTCCATAATAATCAAAACATAGAAAGTTTATCACCACCAATCCATAAATGTATTATTTTCTATTCTTTCTTACGAGCGACATTTCCTCTCTATCTCATCATTCAGTCTTAAAGGATGCATAGTATTCCATTTGATACAAAATTTATTATTGGCTCATGTATCAAATTATATGTACCAAGAAGCGAGAATGATAAGATATATATGATTTCCTAACAAATTCCCCTTTAGTCTTTACAAAATTTCTTGTTAGTTCATTTCTTATTTCCCAACAGATAACCAAGAAGCGGATTTATTGATATTTCAAGAGCACTGGAAACTTGCCTCAAGAACCCTGCTTCATGCTTTTTTAAGTTTCATTCTATGCGTATGCCCTGCGAAAAATAAAATAAATAAATAATGAAAATATGTATATTTCCTTCCTCCCTGCACCAACCATAGTCTATATCACACTTCGTTAAATTTAGTAAGTTATTGCTAACAGGATGGAAAAGGATGGAAGACTCAAAAGTATCTCCTATTTGAGTTATTTTACATTTTCTGTCTCCTTCCAGGTAGACTCAAAAGGCTTAAACCGTCTTTCCGCATAACAACATTTTTCATTTGTTCTCTTACATAGGTATGATGGTACATGCAAACTTGCAGTGCCAGATATAAGATGCTGAAAGTATAGGCCCTCTTAACTCATCTATACTATTATGTGTTTTCTGCATCAATCTTTTTGGAAATTCTATAATTCAATCCTTATGAGATCAAATTGAACATTCATTACTCTCATAAATCTCATATATCTTGCAATTCATGAATCTCATGGTATTTTGTATTGGGAATCATCTTTCAACAAAAATGTTAGTTATCCTACTTTTATGTCTATGTATTGGAATTTTCATTTTCCATGTACTTTGTAATGTTAGCACTTAACCATTCGGAAGAACTTCATTCTTAATGCTTTCCTTTTTTGCGTATCATTTTTACGGGCTCTCTTCTTTATGGGAAATTGGAGATGAGGTCGTTTTGAAGCATATACGTGGAACATATTTCAAGTATGCTTTTTTGTTACATGCCTCTTTCGTTGTGAGGGTATGATAGTTTTAAATCTTTATAATTTAGTCCATGTATCTAACATAATGTTAGATCAGCCTTTCATCATTGCATTTATTACATAATTTAAAATGATGTCAAATAGAATACACGATCTGCCGCTGATAAGAAATAGAATTTATTATAATATGCCTTTAAAACTTTGCAAACATCATGAATTGTATGGCATATATTTATTGATTTTGGAGTCGGTATTGGATTCAATTTCTGTTAAAAAAAGATGCTTAATGATACTGTGCAAGATAGTTGACTATTATTGTATTTTGGGTAGTAGTGAAAATTATTAGGAGGTAACTTGCAGTCTCCACCATATATAGATGATGGCGGGGAGTATAAATGTACAACGTCCTTGGGAAATGCATAATCTTTATGTTACATGCACGACTTGATATTTGCAATCGTTGTCCACTACGATAGATTAACGTCAATTTAACAACTAATGGAATAACATTATTCATTTGATGAAGTGTGTAACAAGCCACATATTTTAAAGTTTTGAATATTTAAATATTTTATTTAAATATAATTGTTAATCGAATTAAAGTCCGAAAAGCTACTTTTTGCAAATAGTCGAATTGAGACTCGAGACCACTTCCATTGAGTCCAAAATGGCGTTTGCGACTCTTTTGAGTATAAACATCAATATGTTTGGAGCTAGCTAAAATTTCGACCTTTTCACTTAGGGCTTTAGGTTGGGTTTCAGCCCATTAACTTAACATATCAACCCAACTCCACTCCACTCCTCTTCCTTACTTCATAATATTTCCTACAACTTAAGCTTTAGCAAAAATGGTGGTGGAGATGGGAAATTAAAATCCTAAACCCTAGTTTCTTTAGCAAATCCAAGTTTTAGCTCCAAATTCAAAGAGAAACTATTGGTAAGTATCTCCATCTTCTTCTCCAACTCAATCTCTCTTTAAATTCAGAAATTTCCTAAACCTAACTTTGGAAATGTTCTTCTTTTGAGCTTAGATTCAAGCTTCTAGAGTTGAGTTTGAAGAGTGGTTGATTCTCCTTTGTTTCCAAGCTTCTCCTTCATCATTTTTGGGTTTAAATATGAGTTCTTGAACTCACATCTATGTCTATAGCTTTGATTGGTGTTAGGTATGAATTCCTAACATCTATTTCTTATTCAATTGCTTTTGAATTGAATTGGTTAGGTGAATTTTCCTAATTTTGGTATTTTGAAGTCAAAATTTATGAAAACCCTAGTTTGGGTGTTTAGACATGTTGTTTTGGGTCAATTGAAGAGCCTTTAGGGCTGGATTGTCGCTTGGCATAAATCCTTTGTCGTCGTTGCTCATTCAATCGTTCCGAATCCGAGAAGCTGTGTAGGTTTGCCCATTTAAGGGCTTTGAAAATTCTGTCCCACTACAGGTGACAGACGTCTGTGTATTTCCCATAGACGTCTGTGGCTTCAGGAAAAACATTTCCTGAAATAGGCGACAGACGTTTGTGGATTATCCACAGACGTCTGTGGCTTCAGGGTTACAATTTCCCAAAACAGGGGACAGACGTCTGTGGATTTCCCACAGACGTCTGTGGCTGTCGAATTCTGAAAATTTGGTTATTTTTATGTGGATTTCCAAATTTATCGATTTTTGATTATCCATATAGTTATTGTCAATTAATATCAACTTTGATGATTTCTTTTCTGGATTTTTGGTGTTTTTATTTGATCGATTTGAATATCGATTTCCATGGTTTGTTTCACGTTATCGAAATGCGAATTTTTGGTGATTGATTGTTTCTACAATCATTTCTGTGATTTGTCACTTTAAAATATAAAGGTTTTCTATACTAGTAGTAAATATTCAAACTCTTTTACTAAAATGATTTCAACTCTATTTTAATGCAAAGTTCGTTTATAAAACAATTTTCTAATCTATTAGTATATACAAACCTTTACCTCATTCGTATGAGAAAATCTAATTAAACGGCTTAGCAAAACAAGTGGTATGAAATGCTTGCATTTACTTCGTCGGTTAATTTATGGACTTGTTCGATTGAAAATCTTGTGACAATTTTCGAGTGGAAATCTACAATTTGTTCGTAAATATTTAAGTTAAGCTAGTGGTTATGGGACATGAAGCTAAACTCATATATTTACTAGCTTAGTGTAATCGACACTTTTTGTTGATCAATGATGATCATTTTGTGATTTAGACTAACGATGTGCGATGTCTATTTGTCTGCGAGGGAGACTAGACCCCGTTTTGTTGAACTTCGGTTCAATTTGGCGGGGTAGCGACCCGTGGTCTTCGGACCGTTTGTGGAGCTTCGGCTCAATATTTATGGTTAGCGACCATGGAATAGCGTTCCGTTTGTGATACACGTGTTGGTGAGTTTTCATGCTCCCGTTTGTGATAGGCCTCCCACCTTTGTGATTTCTGGATTTCTAATTGATGATTTCTAGAATTTGTGTTTCACTAACTTTTGTGATTGGCAATGATATGTTTGTCAATATTTGCGGTTTGGTGAATAAAATAAAGAATATGACATTCTTTTTTATGCTTTGAGATTTCTTGAGATATTGTATGATTTTGTTGTTGTTTAAAACATACTTGTCACAGCTTGACACCATCGTTACCATACGTTCTTATTATATCTCTCCTTATATCTCATTCCTTTATCTGATATTTATAGTTAGACTGATCTGTTTATTATTTTCTTATTAAATAATACTCGGGTCAGACCGAGATGTTACAGGTGCTTCTACTTGACTCCTCATCTGGGATCACCTTTTGACTTTTGCCTAACTACATTATAATTGTAGTTTTTGTTGTTATATGTTTGAGATAGAGATTCCTTGATGTATACATATTCTTTTGTCTAGCACTTGTATCTATTCTTTTGTGATATTGTGGATCTTGTTTGACCACTACTCTGATGTACACTTTTATGTGTTATATTCATATCTGTTTCCGCCTTTGAGATATGAACATCTGTGACTGATTTATGTTATGTTTATTTCTATATTCGTTTCCGAGGCCCACTTAGCCACTGTGTGGTAGCTTTGGGTTTGCATCGGTATGTCGGATTTCCCCTTGAAACAAAATGCATGTTATACTATCTGACATATCAATGCTCGCACAAAGCAATTACACGGATGGTCGCTCCTCAACAGCCTTATTCTTCGCGCTAGTCGATGGCATTACCCAGTGGTGTCCTTGGCTAGCGTGAGCATAGAGGTGGGGTGTCACAGCTTGGTATCAGAGCCAAACTTTGGAACAATATAGAATAATCTAGCAAGGATCATTGTCCTAAGTCTTTCTTAGGAATCGTGCCATAGGATTTAATTCGGGTCTTCGTACCGTTCTATCCTATTTCTTTTTATGATGCCTTGTTTTATCAATCAAGTTTGTTTGATATTCATCCTGAGATTAAACTTTTTCCTCTTTTCTTTCCTTCAAAAAGAAAAGAAATGGTTAGACCTGGCCGCCCTAGCGCTGGTCAATCTAGTGCTACTCCCCAGGATGGAGTATTCATGTCTGCTCAGCAACTTCTTGATCTAGTGAGAAATGCTCAAGCTGTCGGACCTATTCCTGAGCCCACACATCCTAAGTCTGGGTTTGCACGCTTGTGCAGTGACTACACTAATTTGGGTGGAAAACCATTCAAAGGTTCCGAGAGTGTTATAGAAGTCCAGGCTTGGCTTCGAACATGCGACCGCATCTTTTCTCGCATGAATCTTATTGATCTTCATCGAGTCCAAGTGGCTTCTAGTATGCTCCAAGAAAGAGCATTAGACTGGTAGGAGCTTCTTATCTCCGAAATTATTGAAGTGAACCTTACTTGGGAGAAATTCCGGGAAAGGTTCAATTAAAATTTATGCCGAAAGCTGAAAAAGTATCTCTATCTCGATGCTTCATTGACCTTGTTCAAGGTGAATCTTCCGTGACCGAAGTCGCTTCTTTCGAATCTTTGTCTAAATATGGGGTCGAATATATTAATACCCCATTGAAGAAAAACCAGAGATTTGTTTATGGCTTGAACAAGAGTCTCAAAAAGCCATTACTTCTGAAATTGGAAGTTTCTTTTGACCAACTTGTTGATATTTCTTTTCAACTCGAAGAGGCTGATAAAGATAGTGATGCTGAGGTCAAACAAAATATCAACAAGAAGAGACCTTTTAAATTCAAACCTAATCCCAACAAGAAGGGAAAGAAAGCAACACCAGTAGCAAATACTCCTAACTCTCGTCGTGGAGAATGTTACAATTGTGGTTCTAAGGACCATTATGCAAACAAGTGCCCGAAGCCTCTTTTCTACCGCTATTGCAAGAGTTCGGGCCATACCTTATCTTTGTGTCTCAAACTTCAAGGCAAGAAGGAGGGCAAGCAAAATGTGGTACAAGCTCCTGCTAACACTTCTCGTGGTCAAGGTATTTCTCATTCTATCCTTGATGGCATTATTATATTTCGTGAATTTCCTATTCGAGTTCTTTTTGATACGGGTGCATCTCACTCTTTTATATCAAAAGAACTTGTTGATGCTTTGTCTTTGGACGTTATTGGCTTGATGACTTCTTTGAGAATTGTGAATCCGGTTGGTGGATCCGCAACACTCAGTTTATTGTGTAAAGATGTCGAAATTATTTTATGTGATTTCTCTTTCCGTGCCGATTTGCATGTTATGTGTTACCTTGGTTTCGGAATGATTTTGGGAATGGATTGGCTTAACCGTTATGAAGCCCATATCCTATGTCCTGAGCGGTCTATATATCTTCGGCATCCGCAATCTGTTAAATAGATTTCTCTCGTTTTGAAAGACTCAGATTCCCATTCGGAAGCATCTCTGTATTCTCTAAATCCTCGTGATGACGATAATGATGATGAGGAAGATGTTATTTCTCTCATTCACGTTGTTTGTGAATTTCCTGACATATTTGAGCCCGTTCTAGGATTACCACCTAAGCGAGCAATTGAGTTCAAAATTAATCTCATTCCTTGAGCTCTACCTATCACTCGTTATCCTTATCGTATGTCCAACAAAGAAAATGAGGAGATGCGCAAACAATTATCCGAATTGGAAGCGAAGCAATTTATTCAATCTAGTTCCTCTCCATGGGGAGCTTCAGCCATTTTTGTGAAGAAATCTGATGGTACACTTAGGCTTTGCGTTGACTACCGCAAGCTTAATGATCTCACCATTAAGAATAAATATCCCTTGCCTCGGATTAATGATTTATTCGATCAACTTAGTGGTGCGAAAGTCTTTTCACAGTTAGACTTAGCAACCGGTTTTCATCAGCTCCGTATTGCAGAAGATAGCATTCCTTTGACATCATTTCGTACACGTTATGGATCTTATGAATGGCTTGTTATGTCATTTGGCTTGATGAATGCTCCAGCTTATTTCGTTGACCTTATGAATCGAGTTTTCAAAGACTTCCTCGATCGATTTGTTCTCATCTTTATAGATGACATTCTAATTTATTCTAAAACCGAGGAGGAGCATGAAAATCATCTTCGGATTGTGTTGGAAACTCTTAGGAGCAATCAATTAAAAGCAAAATTTTCTAAATGCTACTTTTGGCAATCTCGTGTGAAATTTTTGGGGCATATTATTTCTGAATCCGGAATTTCCGTGGATCCTTCAAAGATTGAAGCGATTCAAAATTGGAAGAGACCGGAGAGTGTGATGGAAATCCGTAGCTTCCTTTGATTGGCGGGCTATTACCGTCGGTTCATAAAAGACTTTTCTAAGATTTCCGTACCTCTTACTAATTTGACAAAGAAGGGAGTTAAATACATTTGGTCAGACAAATGTGAAGCTGCTTTTCAAAAATTAAAAGAACTCCTTTCTGATGCTCCTATTCTTGTGATTCCCGATGGAAACCAAGACTTTGTTGTTTATACCGATGCTAGTCGTGCTGGTTTGGGAGCCGTTCTCATGCAGCGGGAACATGTTATCGCTTATGCTTCTAGGCAATTAAAGCTTGCCGAGACTAGATATACCACTCATGATTTAGAGCTCGCGGCTATTGTTTTCGCCCTAAGAATTTGGCGCCATTGTCTTTTGGGGGAGAAATTTGATCTCTACACCGATCACAAATCTTTGAAATATTTATTTTCTCAAAAGGAACTTAATTTGCATCAACAACGTTGGCTCGAGTTCCTTGCATCGTATGATCTTGATATTCTTTATACTCCCGGAAATAGAAATCGTGTTGCCGATGCCCTTAGTCAAAAGCAACAAGCGGTTGTTTCTATTATGATATCCGAGTGGAATGATCTCGAAACTTTGTCCACTTGTGTGATTTGAGATCGTGAATCCGATTTGTGCTCATCTCTTGTTTTATGTAGCCTCGAGGCTCATCCTTCTCTTTTAGACTGCATTCTTGAAGCTCAAAAGCATGACCCCGAATTGGTTCTTCTTAGCCAAAGTTGTAGGGATAAAATTGACATTGAAGGTTTGAAAGACTTTGATATTGATGCTCGTGGCGGTATTCGAAAATTTGGTAGACTTATCGTGTAACGACCCAGAATTTTTGATAATTAAAATTTGAATATTTAATTGATTTTAAATATTAATAAATAAATTTAGAAGTCGAATGATTTATTTTTCGAATAATTGAATTTAATTTGACAATTAAATCGATAATTTAATGTTTGAAATTCCAGAGAAAATTGAAAATCGAGTTTAAAATGATTGAAAATGATTTGTAAAATTTTATTTAATCATACTGGAGTTATAGAAATATTTTAGAACTCTTAAAATTTAATTTGGAGTTAATATGTGAAAATTGAATATTTTAATATTTAATTATCGACTGAAAAATAGCCAATTTTCGAACAATCTCAGAATTGAACGAAACCAGTTCCATTGGATCCGTAATAGTTAGGTATTATCGGATTTCAATTTTCGTATCAATCAGAGTTGTCGTTTGACCGTGACAGTTCGAAACGCATCGAAATTATTCTAATTTAATTCGGCAAGTTAAAATAGTCATTTTTCAAAAAGTCTCGGATTTCGACGAAACCAGTTTCATCGGATCCGTAATGTGATATTATTGTAAGATTTCAAATTTCGTAATTTTTGGATTTACCGTTTGTCCGGGGGAAGCCAAAACGCCTCGAAATCGATTTAAAACGGTTTAATTTAAATCGATCGTTTATTGCCATATCTCACACATACGATCGAATTAGCTTTCGAAACCTATTCCATTGTGTTCGGAACGCGGGATAAACCCCAGAAACGCCAGTCACCGCGCGTAAACCGGAGTTCGGAAATTCCGGGATGAATAGTGTTTCGTAGCATTTTCTATATAAGGACTTCATTATCTTCATTTGCAAAAGAAATCAAAAACCCTAGGGTTGTAAACTGCAGCCGCCTCTTATTCAAATAACGGCCAGAATTCATCAACCTTTCTCCCTCCAGATCTCTCAATCCACTCAACATTTCAACAAACTCTCAACTAGAGATTGAAAGAGGGTAGTGTGTTCTAGTAGTTCAACGGTTGAGATCGTGTTTGGCGCGACGGATCGACGGGAAAATGGGCTAGAAGAGGCCGCGTGTGGTGGTGATTTGCTCGGCCTGGAGTGGAGCTGGGGGGTGCGGTCGGCCAGCATAGATCGAGCTCGAGATGAGCTTCGACGTGGTGATGATGTGATCGGGTTTCGAGGTCTGTGGTGGCGTGCGTTTTGGAACCCTAGTGGGCGGCGTTGGGTTGTTGGGCACGATTTTTATCTGGAGGAAGAAGAAAAGAAGGAGCGGCAGATGATGGATGGAGCGGCCAGGATTTTCTTGCTAAAACGAACGGCCAGGTGTATTGGGTTGAAAATTTATAAAAGAAATTGAAATTAAATTGTATATTATTAATTCGTGTATCTTTAAAACAATGTATCTCTCTCATACATTATCAGAAAATGACGAAACAAAATGCGTTGGAATCGTCTCGTCGTGTACTTCGCTATGGAACTGAATTGGAGCCATTTGGAGCTAGTTTGAATTTCGGGTAAAATTAAACGCGTGTTTAATTTTATTCGAAATAAACGCTGAAATCAGAATTAAAATCACGGTGAGATCTTCTCACTCAAATTGAATGTGGAATTTTTACAGTTATTGATTTGATGATTGTTATTCGATGTGATATTAGATATGATAGGATATATCTATATATATAGCAATATATACATATTGGCATATGTATATATTGGATTGATTGATTTCCCGCCTCGTATAGCGGATGAGACCCTATTGCGCCGTTAGTAAGCGGATATTTTTATTAAACCCATATACCGCGATAATTCCGTACTGGAGCGGAATTGGTATTGTGCTAACATCTGTGGATGCAGGGAACAGGTTGGAGGGATCCAACTGGATACCTCAACTGTATTTACTTATTTACAGATATTGATATATATGCTGTTATCGTATTGATATATGATATTGACTGTTGTGATGGACAAATTGATGCGTTGCATCATTGGATTCAAGTTTTTGAAGTTTTAAAATAACGATTTTTACTTTAAAAGAGATTTTTAAAGTGATTTTTGAAAGTATATGTTTATTTAATTTTTGAATTGATTTATAAACGTTCAACTTTTAAAGTTATAAAAATTATGATTTTTGTGAAATATAACCAACGTGTCATTTTTGAAATAAATAGTTGATTTATTTATAAAATGGTTTAAATTGAGATTTTCACAGTATTATAAACGGTTTATTTAAAGGATTTAGAAAGTTGATATTTATAAATTTAAAACATTGGAATTTTAAGTGAGTTTTCTAAGTGTTAGAACAAGATAAAAATAAAATTTTGTAAGTGATATGAAATTTATAAATTGTGAAGTATAAAATGAATAGATGTTGTAGAATAAAAGATTTATAAGTAATAAACTTATAAATTAGATTTTTTGCACTTAGATGGAATATGAATAGAATTGGCTAATAAAATGATTTTGCAAGTTGAAATTGTTATGAAGTATGAACGTGATTTATAAACGTTGTTTTATAAATCCGAAATCAATTGGATTTGATAAATTAAATATCGAAGGTTGTTAAAGGAGATATATCCGCGATTTTGGATAGTGGATAATTATTGAAATAAAAATGTGTAGAAATTATTGAAATGTGGTTAGTGAAGTATATTCACGATTTTGGACAGTGAATATATTGTTAAGTAAAATGGATATTGTTTTGGGAAAGTGACATTAAAAATGAAGTTAATTATTTTAAAGGATGTTTTAAAATGTATCAACTATCGAAATCATAGATTTCAACATTTATTGTTGAAATAGACGTTTTCGAAAAATAAGGAAATGGTGGACTATAACACTGTTGTTATAGTAAATGATTTCCGAAAGGAAATGTTTTGTGTAGTATTGGGATTCATATATCTATCTAAATTCCGAATCCCTATACTAGTGATTTTGAGTCGTCATAACGATGTTTTACGTAACATTCGTTTTGACTCAAATAAAATGTGTTTAAAGAATGATTTCCTTAAAGAATGAGATATATACTTAATTTTAATTTAAGTATATCGGATATTTTCTAAGTGTTGAAAATAAATGATTTGTGAATTACTTATTTTTAAATAAGTATGGAAATGCTTTTCCAATATGAAATGAACTGTTTTGAGATTTTATCTTCAAAGATAAAATGAAATGTGGAAATTGATTTGAAATTGTTTTCAAACGGTTAAGTGTGGAAATTATATATATCTAGTAAAGATATTTTTAAGATGAAATAATTTGGAAAATTATTTGGAATCTGATGATGTTGCGCATCTTTATTGATAGTTAAATAACCGACTATCAATAATTACCCTGAATGGTATTTGTTGTGAATTGGATGAATTTGAATGCCACACTTATTTTTAAATAAGCGCTCACTATTCGGGTTAGCCGGGAAAGGACCATGGGGTCGTATAACCCATTCCGAATATGTGATACGTCGTTATGAATTGCATTCGAAGACCAGTGTTGAAGACCGGATATTTTTGAAAACGGAAGGATTACCGTCGAGTTACTCTACATCGGCTGATCTCCGGTTTAGAGGTTTTATCACCCTTAGTGACGGGAAGTCCGGACGTGATTAGAAATTTATCCGGAAATGCAAGGGCTTCGTGAGAAGTGCCTTCGGTTCTGTTCGATCCCGGAACAGACTTGTATGGATTGTGTGTCTGACGTTACAATTTGAGATATAAAGCTGATTTCTTTCAAATACATTTCTGTTGGTGGCGGAGAATTTATTCTCTTAGCTTAACACCCTTCTCTGAGACGTACGAGCTCAGAGGTTATGTAGTTGAAATTTATCAGCGATATACTCCCAATTTGGTAACGTGGCATACTAAGTGTTGCTGTGAAATGATCAGTGTTTGATCATTTGTGATATGATCATTTGTTTGATCTTATATCTTTGTGATCATAGGTTGATCATTTTGTTTGACCCGAAGCAGGGCTTTGTAGAAAGCGTAGCTTTGTGGACGAGACTTCGTCGAGCCTCACACCCCGGAAATGGTCGAAACAGGAAGGATGCGGCAAGGTTCTAGGGAGTAGCGCCCCTTAGTGTATGTCATTCCTTCTGGATAGAGGTGGTATCATGGTATGGAGCCCAGATACTTAACCTATGTGGTTGCTGCATTATTATCTATGTGGTTTGTTGGAAATCGGGGATCCTCGGGAAGATCGGTTACGATCGGGGGATGGCATATGCGTGTCAGTAGTTACCTATTTTTGCAGAGGTAACCCGGCCTTGTGTTGGCAGAGATCCGGTTAGGTTCTCGGGTCGTCTATTCCAGGGACGTACCCATCGTGGATAGGAAGTTCCTTAGCCTGACCATTTGTTGGAAATCCAAAGAAACAATACGCGACTTGTACGGTTTTAGTTGTATTACCTGCTATGGAATGTGGCGGTAACCTGCTATTGAACATAGTAGCTATAGTAGGCATAAGTGCGGAATGCCTATGCTGGCTAAGATTAATATTATACTTTCGAAATGTTTCTACACCATGCACTAATAATAATATCAAAATGATTTGATTTTGCGTAGTAAGCATCTTTGACTATCATAAGAAGAAATCTCCTCCAATTCTGCGTTTGCATTGTGTGTGTGGTGGGAGGTCTTATGGTAGTTTCATTTTCCAAAAGCATTGCGAATTGACTTTAAAATTCTCTGCTGTTTATTTTTAAAGAATAACTGTTTTACGATCTCACACCAGTCACCATGACTGACTCGGAGTTTATTGTTCCCTTCTAAACTCTGGGTGCCCACAAATTTCCACACGGGCAGCCTAGAGTTATGTTATCAGGATATTCTGGAGCTTTGGAGATAAGCTGGATGGCGAGATGTAGTATTTGTATCTGATAGTATTTATTCCGCTGTGTATTCTGTATGAGGACAAGTTTATATAACTGTCCATTGTTGTATATTGACTCTGATTGATGTATGTATAAAAACTGATATAGTTCTTTGTTTTAAAAGGCTAGTGATTATCTATTATATATTGTTCCGCTGCGATATGTGAGATTCTGATATTGTTCTGTTTTCTGTTCTGTGTGTTCTGTTGTTATTCTCTATTTTGTTCTTTCTCTCTTCTCTTTTTCTTCCTTCTTCTTATGTTTTCTTCTTCTTCTACCTTTTTCTTCTTTCTTAAACCCTCACTATTGGAGTTTCCGGCACTCGATTGCTCGACAGTCGATAAAGTGAGTATCGATGTCGAATTTTCGAAAGTCGAAAATCCCGTACGTGACAGCGTGGTATCAGAGCATATGGTTAAGCGACAACCCTGCTCTGTTGGGTGTTACTCATTAGAGATAGAGTCAGTAGTACTCTAGAATGAGTTTGAGTGTAATAATAGATACGAGTGCGTATTTGTTAGTGAATATAAAATTGTTTTATATTGTGATGATTGGTTTGTTGAGTGGTATATGGATTCTGGTCGGTATTGTCCGTACAACTCTATCGATAGGGATCTCTAAACACTTATATAGAACAATTCGGCACAGTATTGTTTTAAAATAGGGTAAATGAAATAATTTTGCCCAAAACTATTTTTGTATATAAAAGAAATGTTTTTCTATAAAGTACTATAGTATATGGTTGCATGGATGTTAGGAAGTAATAATAGTGAATTACCATCACTAAAATTGAATAAGAAATTGAAATCATAACTCCAAAGTTAAGAGATAAATCCATGTACAAATGAAATTTGAGAATGTAAATTATAAATGTGAATTGTAATTTAAAACGGAATTCCAGAGGAGTTTTTGGAAAGGTTTTGAAAAGAATTTGAAAATTTTGGAGATTTGGAAAGTTTAAAATCTTTTTGGTTTGAAAATGATTTTTCAAAGGATTTGATATTGTGGAAAATTGTTTTAGAGAGTTGAAAGCTCTAAACTCTTTTCGGTCGCTGGAAAATAATTCCGATGATGATCGCGACATCACCGGTGTCCATTTTCGGGTTTCCAAAAGAGGAATTGCTGCCAAATTGTTTTAAATGGAAATCGTTTGGAAAAATTTGGGTTTTGTTTTGGAAATTCAAAAGGATAATTTGAATTGTTTTCAAAAATGGTTTTGAAAGGTTGAATATGAGTTGTATAACTTATAAAATGAGAAAATGTAAGTGAAATAAATGATGTTTAATGGGAATATAACTTAAGAAATGATGAATGAATTTGATTTTGGGTATCAAAATTTATTACTGAAATGAATATGAACTTGAGTTATATAAGTGAAATTCAACTTGAAATGTTAAATGAATTAGCAATTGAATAAATAAATGTATTGGATGTTAATCAATCTAATGAAAGTAAATTGATATGGAAGAATGAATGTAAGTGTAAATTCATTAAAGCTAATTTAAAGGTGTTGAACCAAATTGAATGCTAAAATTTATTTTGAAATTGTAAGTAAGTAAGACTGAATAGAATTCAGATTTGTGGAAAACAAAGTGAACTATTAAACTAAAATTAGTAAGTGAAGCTAATTGAATGAAGTGAATAAGATTTAAACTGAATATTGAAAACGAATTTGAATTGTGTGAAATAAAAGGAAGTTAATCGATGAAATTCAATATTCAGAAGTTAAATTGAATCCAAATTAGATTGAAATTGTGAATTGAATTCAAATGAAATTGAAATGAAAATTTAACGAAATTGAATATGTAACTTCAACAGTGAAGTAAAAATGTATAAGTAGTTTATATTGAAAATTTTGTAATTGAATGTACGAAATGGTTTGAATATATGCAACTAGATATAATGGCTAGTAGGATGTACAGGTGTATAAAGGGATTGGAAAATTTATTTCAAAGATGAATTTGAATTTTCTCGAAAAAGGTATGTATTTAAATTTGAATATGAGATTTGATGACTTATTTCTCTAGCCGCTTGGCTTTTTCTTTTCTTTTTGAAATCTGAGAGTCCGTAGGGACGTTTTGTAGTCGTACCGTATTAGCCGCGCAAAGGAGACGCTGGCGAAATTTTTCGAAAATTTCGAGTGTTAGAAAATTTTTGAGAAATTTTGAAAGTTTAAAATTTGAATTTAAACTCGAATTTGAATTGAGAAGTTAAACAATGTTGTTGAAACTTATAATTGAAGTTGGAAAACGAGTTGAATGATAACGAATCTTTAATAGAAAGATTTGTTTTGATAAATTGATAAAACTATTAAATTGTGAAAAATAGTAGACGAGTTAAGGACTTTTTCTTCCTGACTTGTAATTTCGAGGACGAAATTCTTTTAAGGAGGGAAGTCTGTAACGACCCAGAATTTTTGATAATTAAAATTTGAATATTTAATTGATTTTAAATATTAATAAATAAATTTAGAAGTCGAATGATTTATTTTTCGAATAATTGAATTTAATTTGACAATTAAATCGATAATTTAATGTTTGAAATTCCAGAGAAAATTGAAAATCGAGTTTAAAATGATTGAAAATGATTTGTAAAATTTTATTTAATCATACTGGAGTTATAGAAATATTTTAGAACTCTTAAAATTTAATTTGGAGTTAATATGTGAAAATTGAATATTTTAATATTTAATTATCGACTGAAAAATAGCCAATTTTCGAACAGTCTCAGAATTGAACGAAACCAATTCCATTGGATCCGTAATAGTTAGGTATTATCGGATTTCAATTTTCGTATCAATCAGAGTTGTCGTTTGACCGTGACAGTTCGAAACGCATCGAAATTATTCTAATTTAATTCGGCAAGTTAAAATAGTCATTTTTCAAAAAGTCTCGGATTTCGACGAAACTAGTTTCATCGGATCCGTAATGTGCTATTATTGTAAGATTTCAAATTTCGTAATTTTTGGATTTACCGTTTGTCCGGGGGAAGCCAAAACGCCTCGAAATCGATTTATAACGCTTTAATTTAAATCGATCGTTTATTGCCATATCTCACACATACGATCGAATTAGCTTTCGAAACCTGTTCCATTATGTTCAGAACGCGGGATAAACCCCAGAAGCGCCAGTCACCGCGCGTAAATCGGAGTTCGGAAATTCCGGGATGAATAGTGTTTCGTAGCATTTTCTATATAAGGACTTCATTATCTTCATTTGCAAAAGAAATCAAAAACCCTAGGGTTGTAAACTGTAGCCGCCTCTTATTCAACTAACGGCCAGAATTCATCAACCTTTCTCCCTCCAGATCTCTCAATCCACTCAACATTTCAACAAACTCTCAACTAGAGATTGAAAGAGGGTAGTGTGTTCTAGTTGTTCAACGGTTGAGATCGTGTTTGGCGCGACGGATCGACGGGAAAATGGGCTAGAAGAGGCCGCGTGTGGTGGTGATTTGCTCGGCCTGGGATGGAGCTGGGGGGTGCGGTCGGTCAGCATAGATCGAGCTCGAGATGAGCTTCGACGTGGTGATGATGTGATCGGGTTTCGAGGTCTGTGGTGGCGTGCGTTTTGGAACCCTAGTTGGCGGCGTTGGGTTGTTGGGCACGATTTTTATCTGGAGGAAGAAGAAAAGAAGGAGCGGCAGATGATGGATGGAGCGGCCAGGATTTTCTTGCTAAAACAAACGGCCAGATGTATTAGGTTGAAAATTTATAAAAGAAATTGAAATTAAATTGTATATTATTAATTCGTGTATCTTTAAAACAATGTATCTCTCTCATACATTATCAGAAAATGACGAAACAAAATGCGTTGGAATCGTCTCATCGTGTACTTCGCTATGGAACTGAATTGGAGCCATTTGGAGCTAGTTTGAATTTCGGGTAAAATTAAACGCGTGTTTAATTTTATTCGAAATAAACGCTGAAATCAGAATTAAAATCACGGTGAGATCTTCTCACTCAAATTGAATGTGGAATTTTTACAGTTATTGATTTGATGATTGTTATTCGATGTGATATTAGATATGATAGGATATATCTATATATATAGCAATATATACATATTGGCATATGTATATATTGGATTGATTGATTTCCCGCCTCGTATAGCGGATGAGACCCTATTGCGCCGTTAGTAAGCGGATATTTTTATTAAACCCATATACCGCGATAATTCCGTACTGGAGCGGAATTGGTATTGTGCTAACATCTGTGGATGCAGGGAAACAGGTTGGAGGGATCCAACTGGATTCCTTAACTATTTTTAATTATTTACAGATATTGATATATATGCTGTTATCGTATTGATATATGATATTGACTGTTGTGATGGACAAATTGATGCGTTGCATCATTGGATTCAAGTTTTTGAAGTTTTAAAATAACGATTTTTACTTTAAAAGAGATTTTTAAAGTGATTTTTTAAAGTATATGTTTATTTAATTTTTGAATTGATTTATAAACGTTCAACTTTTAAAGTTATAAAAATTATGATTTTTGTGAAATATAACCAACGTGTCATTTTTGAAATAAATAGTTGATTTATTTATAAAATGGTTTAAATTGAGATTTTCACAGTATTATAAACGGTTTATTTAAAGGATTTAGAAAGTTGATATTTATAAATTTAAAACATTGGAATTTTAAGTGAGTTTTGTAAGTGTTAGAACAAGATAAAAATAAAATTTTGTAAGTGATATGAAATTTATAAATTGTGAAGTATAAAATGAATAGATGTTGTAGAATAAAAGATTTATAAGTAATAAACTTATAAATTAGATTTTTTGCACTTAGATGGAATATGAATAGAATTGGCTAATAAAATGATTTTGCAAGTTGAAATTGTTATGAAGTATGAACGTGATTTATAAACGTTGTTTTATAAATCCGAAATCAATTGGATTTGATAAATTAAATATCGAAGGTTGTTAAAGGAGATATATCCGCGATTTTGGATAGTGGATAATTATTGAAATAAAAATGTGTAGAAATTATTGAAATAAAAATGTGAAGTATATTCACGATTTTGGACAGTGAATATATTGTTAAGTAAAATGGATATTGTTTTGGGAAAGTGACATTAAAAATGAAGTTAATTATTTTAAAGGATGTTTTAAAATGTATCAACTATCGAAATCATAGATTTCAACATTTATTGTTGAAATAGACGTTTTCGAAAAATAAGGAAATGGTGGACTATAACACTGTTGTTATAGTAAATGATTTCCGAAAGGAAATGTTTTGTGTAGTATTGGGATTCATATATCTATCTAAATTCCGAATCCCTATACTAGTGATTTTGAGTCGTCGTAACGATGTTTTACGTAACATTCGTTTTGACTCAAATAAAATGTGTTTAAAGAATGATTTCCTTAAAGAATGAGATATATACTTAATTTTGATTTAAGTATATCGGATATTTTCTAAGTGTTGAAAATAAATGATTTGTGAATTACTTATTTTTAAATTAGTATGGAAATGCTTTTCCAATATGAAATGAACTGTTTTGAGATTTTATCTTCAAAGATAAAATGAAATGTGGAAATTGATTTGAAATTGTTTTCAAACGGTTAAGTGTGGAAATTATATATATCTAGTAAAGATATTTTTAAGATGAAATAATTTGGAAAATTATTTGGAATCTGATGATGTTGCGCATCTTTATTGATAGTTAAATAACCGACTATCAATAATTACCCTGAATGGTATTTGTTGTGAATTGGATGAATTTGAATGCCACACTTATTTTTAAATAAGCGCTCACTATTCGGGTTAGCCGGGAAAGGACCGTGGGGTCGTATAACCCATTCCGAATATGTGATACGTCGTTATGAATTGCATTCGAAGACCGGTGTTGAAGACCGGATATTTTTGAAAACGGAAGGATTACCGTCGAGTTACTCTACATCGGCTGATCTCCGGTTTAGAGGTTTTATCACCCTTAGTGACGGGAAGTCCGGACGTGATTAGAAATTTATCCGGAAATGCAAGGGCTTCGTGAGAAGTGCCTTCGGTTCTGTTCGATCCCGGAACAGACTTGTATGGATTGTGTGTCTGACGTTACAATTTGAGATATAAAGATGATTTCTTTCAAATACATTTCTGTTGGTGGCGGAGAATTTATTCTCTTAGCTTAACACCCTTCTCTGAGACGTACGAGCTCAGAGGTTATGTAGTTGAAATTTATCAGCGATATACTCCCAATTTGGTAACGTGGCATACTAAGTGTTGTTGTGAAATGACCAGTGTTTGATCATTTGTGATATGATCATTTGTTTGATCTTATATCTTTGTGATCATAGGTTGATCATTTTGTTTCACCCGAAGCAGGGCTTTGTAGAAAGCGTAGCTTTGTGGACGAGACTTCGTCGAGCCTCACACCCCAGAAATGGTCGAAACAGGAAGGATGCGGCAAGCTTCTAGGGAGTAGCGCCCCTTAGTGTATGTCATTCCTTCTGGATAGAGGTGGTATCATGGTATGGAGCCCAGATACTTAACCTATGTGGTTGCTGCATTATTATCTATGTGGTTTGTTGGAAATCAGGGATCCTCGGGAAGATCGGTTACGATCGGGGGATGGCATACGCGTGTCAGTAGTTACCTATTTTTGCAGAGGTAACCCGGCCTTGTGTTGGCAGAGATCCGGTTAGGTTCTCGGGTCGTCTATTCCAGGGACGTACCCATCGTGGATAGGAAGTTCCTTAGCCTGACCATTTGTTGGAAATCCAAAGAAACAATACGCGACTTGTACGGTTTTAGTTGTATTACCTGCTATGGAATGTGGCGGTAACCTGCTATTGAACATAGTAGCTATAGTAGGCATAAGTGCGGAATGCCTATGCTGGCTAAGATTAATATTATACTTTCGAAATGTTTCTACACCATGCACTAATAATAATATCAAAATGATTTGATTTTGCGTAGTAAGCATCTTTGACTATCATAAGAAGAAATCTCCTCCAATTCTGCGTTTGCATTGTGTGTGTGGTGGGAGGTCTTATGGTAGTTTCATTTTCCAAAAGCATTGCGAATTGACTTTAAAATTCTCTGCTGTTTATTTTTAAAGAATAACTGTTTTACGATCTCACACCAGTCACCATGACTGACTCGGAGTTTATTGTTCCCTTCTAAACTCTGGGTGCCCACAAATTTCCACACGGGCAGCCTAGAGTTATGTTATCAGGATATTCTGGAGCTTTGGAGATAAGCTGGATGGCGAGATGTAGTATTTGTATCTGATAGTATTTATTCCGCTGTGTATTCTGTATGAGGACAAGTTTATATAACTGTCCATTGTTGTATATTGACTCTGATTGATGTATGTATAAAAACTGATATAGTTCTTTGTTTTAAAAGGCTAGTGATTATCTATTATATATTGTTCCGCTGCGATATGTGAGATTCTGATATTGTTCTGTTTTCTGTTCTGTGTGTTCTGTTGTTATTCTCTATTTTGTTCTTTCTCTCTTCTCTTTTTCTTCCTTCTTCTTATGTTTTCTTCTTCTTCTACCTTTTTCTTCTTTCTTAAACCCTCACTATTGGAGTTTCCGGCACTCGATTGCTCGACAGTCGATAAAGTGAGTATCGATGTCGAATTTTCGAAAGTCGAAAATCCCGTACGTGACATATCGTGCCAAATATTGGTGATCTTCGTAAAGATATATTAGAAGATTCTCATTGTTCAAAATCACCATTCATCCCGGTAGTAGTAAAATGTATGTGGATATGAAGCGACTTTATTACTGGGAGGGAATGAAATCCGATATTGCTAACTTTGTTAAGCGTTGCATGACGTGTCAACTCGTTAAGGCCGAGCATCGAAAGCCCGGTGGGTTATTGCAACCTTTGGAAATTCCAATATGGAAGTGGGATCAAATTTCCATGGACTTTATTGACGGTCTTCCCTGTTCTCGTTCGGGCCATGATAGCCTATGGGTGATAGTAGATAGACTTACAAAATCTACCCATTTTATTCCCGTTCGGTCCAATCGGACCATATCTATTTTGGCTAAACTTTTTGTCAAGGAAATTGTTAAACTACATGGAGTTCCTACTTCTATTGTTAGTGATCGTGATCCATTGTTTACTAGTGGATTCTGGAAAGGTCTTCATAAAGCTTTGGGAACGAAGCTTAATTTTAGCACCGCTTATCATCCGCAGTCCGATGGACAAACCGAGCGTGTGAATCATACTCTTGAAGATCTTCTTCGTGCTTGTGTTCTTGACTTTGGTGGAAGTTGGGAAGATCATATTTCTCTTGTTGCATTTTCCTATAATAATAGCTTCCAATCTAGTATTGGTATGGCACCTTTCGAAGCACTATACGGAAGGCCATGTCGATCTCCTTCGTGTTGGCTTGAAGCCGGTGAGAAGCTGGTTTTAGGACCAGATTTTATTCGTGATGCCACAGAAAAGATTGACCTTATTCGTCATAGGATGAAAGAAACTCAAAGTAGACAAAAATCTTATGCCGATAATCGAAGAAGGAAATTAGAATTTTCTGTGGGAGATTTTGTGTTCATTCGTGTTTCACCTATGAAGGGTGTTGTGCGTTTCAGTCGATCGGGAAAATTAGCACCTCGATATATTGGCCCATTTCCCATCACCGAATGCATTGGTTCCGTGGCTTATCGCCTTTCGTTACCGGCTCAGTTTTCTGCTATTCATGATGTGTTTCACGTCTCTCAACTATGGAAATGCCTTCGATGTTCCGACACTATTCTTGAGCCCGGTGTTGTTGAAGAAATTGAAGTTTCGCCTAATTTAACATATGAGCAACATCCTATTCGTGCTATTGCTTCGGAGGTTAAACGCCTTCGAAATAAAGATGTCCCGCTTATGAAAGTTCAATGGTCCTCAAATCATAAGGATTGCTCTTGGGAATCTAGAGAATTCATCGAGCGAACACATCCGGACTTACTCTCTTGAGCTCTTTGAGGTAAACTTCTTATTTCAAATTTTCTTCTTTTTGTGTTGATATGCTTTTGTTGTTGTAACTTCTTATTAATTTCTTAAAGATTGCGAGGACGCGATTTCTTTAAGGAGGGAGTCTGTAACAACCCGCATATTTTAAAGTTTTGAATATTTAAATATTTTATTTAAATATAATTGTTAATCGGATTAAAGTCCGAAAAGCTACTTTTTGCAAACAGTCGAATTGAGACTCGAGACCACTTCCATTGAGTCCTAAATGGCATTTGCGACTCTTTTGAGTATAAACATCAATATGTTTGGAGCTAGCTAAAATTTCGACCTTTTCACTTAGGGCTTTAGGTTGGGTTTCAGCCCATTAACTTAACATATCAACCCAACTCCACTTCACTCCTCTTCCTTACTTCATAATATTTCCTACAACTTAAGCTTTAGCAAAAATGGTGGTGGAGATGGGAAATTAAAATCCTAAACCCTAGTTTCTTTAGCAAATCCAAGTTTTAGCTCCAAATTCAAAGAGAAACTATTGGTAAGTATCTCCATCTTCTTCTCCAACTCAATCTCTCTTTAAATTCAGAAATTTCCTAAACCTAACTTTGGAAATGTTCTTCTTTTGAGCTTAGATTCAAGCTTCTAGAGTTGAGTTTGAAGAGTGGTTGATCCTCCTTTGTTTCCAAGCTTCTCCTTCATCATTTTTGGGTTTAAATGTGAGTTCTTGAACTCACATCTATGTCTATAGCTTTGATTGTTGTTAGGTATGAATTCCTAACATCTATTTCTCATTCAATTGCTTTTGAATTGAATTGGTTAGGTGAATTTTCCTAATTTTGGTATTTTGAAGTCAAAATTTATGAAAACCCTAGTATGGGTGTTTAGACATGTTGTTTTGGGTGAATTGAAGAGCCTTTAGGGCTGGGTTGTCGCTTGGCATAAATCCTTTGTCGCCGTTGCTCATTCAATCGTTCCGAATCCGAGAAGTTGTGTAGGTTTGCCCATTTAAGGGCTTTGAAAATTCTGTCCCACTGTAGGTGACAGACGCCTGTGGATTTCCCACAAACGTCTGTGGCTTCAGGAAAAACATTTCCTGAAACATGCGACAGACGTCTGTGGATTATCCACAGACATCTATGACTTCAGGGTTACAATTTCCCGAAACAGGGGACAGACGTCTGTGGATTTCTCACAGACGTCTGTGGCTGTCGAATTCTGAAAATTTGGTTATTTTTATGTGGATTTCCAAATTTATCGATTTTTGATTATCCATATAGTTATTGTCAATTAATATCAACTTTGATGATTTCTTTTCTGGATTTTTGGTGTTTCTATTTGATCGATTTGAATATGGATTTCCATGGTTTGTTTTACGTTATCGAAATGTGAATTTTTGGTGATTGATTGTTTCTACAATCATTTTTGTGATTTGTCACTTTAAAATATAAAGGTTTTCTATACTTGTAGTAAATATTCAAACTCTTTTACTAACATGATTTCAACTCTATTTTAATGCAAAGTTCGTTTATAAAACCATTTTCTAATCTATTAGTATATACAAACCTTTACCTCATTCGTATGAGAAAATCTAATTAAACAGCTTAGCAAAATAAGTGGTATGAAACGCTTGCGTTTACTTCGTCGGTTAATTTATGGACTTGTTCGATTGAAAATCTTGTGACAATTTTCGAGTGGAAATCTACAATTTGTTCATAAATATTTAAGTTAAGCTAGTGGTTATGGGACATGAAGCTAAACTCATATATTTACTAGCTTAGTGTAATCGACACTTTTTGTTGATCAATGATGATCATTTTGTGATTTAGACTAGCGATGTGCGATGTCTATTTGTCTGCAAGGGAGACTAAACCCCGTTTTGTAGAACTTCGGTTCAATTTGGCGGGGTAGCGACCTATGGTCTTCGGACCGTTTATGGAGCTTCGGCTCAATATTTATGGTTAGCGACCATGGAATAGCGTTTCGTTTGTGATACACGTGTTGGTGAGTTTTCATGCTCCCGTTTGTGATAGGCCTCCCCCCTTTGTGATTTCTGGATTTCTAATTGATGATTTCTAAATTTGTGTTTCACTAACTTTTGTGATTGGCAATGATATGTTTGTCAATATTTGCGGTTTGGTGAATAAAATAAAGAATATGACATTCTTTTTGATGGTTTGAGATTTCTTGAGATATTGTATGATTTTGTTGTTGTTTAAAACATACTTGTCACAACTTGACACCATTGTTACCATACGTTCTTATTATATCTCTGCTTATATCTCATTCCTTTATCTGATATTTATAGCTAGACTGATCCGTTTATTATTTTCTTATTAAATAATACTCGGGTCAGACCGAGATGTTACAGGTGCTTCTACTTAACTCCTCATCTGGGATCACCTTCTGACTTTTGCCTAACTACATTACAATTGTAGTTTTTGTTGTTATACGTTTGAGATAGAGACTCCTTGATGTATACATATTCTTTTGTCTAGCACTTGTATCTATTCTTTTGTGATATTGTGGATCTTGTTTGACCACTACTCTGATGTACACTTTTATGTGTTATATTCATATCTATTTTCGCCTTTGAGATATGAACATCTGTGACTGATTTATGTTATGTTTATTTCTATATTCGTTTCCGAGACCCACTTAGCCACTGTGTGGTAGCTTTGAGTTTGCATCGGTATGTCGGATTTCCTCTTTAAACGAAATGCATGTTATACTATCTGACATATCAGTGCTCGCACAAAGCAATTACACGGATGGTCGCTCCTCAACAGCCTTATTCTTCGCGCTAGTCGACGGCATTACCCAGTGGTGTCCTTGGCTAGCGTGAGCATAGAGGTGGGGTGTCACAAAGTGTTTCTATGTTTCCACTGTTGCCACATTTGGATTTTAAGTTGCACATAAATGTGCCAAATATTTTACGTTGCATGTTGCCTTCAATGTTCCTTTGTTAAACAAGTTCAAACTTGTTTGATTATTGTGTTATGTTCTCCAATTTCAAATTGTTCAAATAGCTACAATATTTGCACAAAAAGCATTTATCTTTGCTTCAATTATGCTACTATGCGGATATATTTTTCATACAAGTCTCAGTTATTTATGTTACCTCAAATTTAGGTATAAATCTTTATACATCTTTATTCAATATCTATACTCTATGTTGCACTAATTTCTACATGTGTTAGCATAAATTGTATGCACCCTTACTCCAAAGATAAAAAGATAGAATTATTAAAAGTTGAGTTATAACAATAAAATATTATAAAATTTGACAATTCATTAAAAGTTCATTAATTGACTTTATAAAATTATTTGACGATCCGATTATAAACCAGTTTAACTTCAGAATTAAATAGAACAAAAATGAATAAGTCCAATCGTATATAATATAAATTTTTTTTATAAAGGTTTTACTGTATTGACATTCAAAATTTATTCGTATAAAATATGACCTCTTCTTATGATATGTGGCCGTCTTTACACTTCCTATTTCTTGCTTTGGTGGCAAATTATAATCCATATGTGATTATAACATATCGTATGCTAAGCACGGGTTGGCGCTAGTTAGTATTATTGTTTTTGTTGTTGTTATTCGTAACATAAAATTACAACTGTAAGTGCAATTTTTGTTTTTTGTTATTTTTTGGAAAAAAATACCACTCCTTTTCCTCTGTATGTATAAATTTGGTTTGACTGAAAAGCTATGTTTTGTCAGTAAGATGGCATGGTCTAGCAACAACATAACTGATATATAATTTTCTTTGTGGCATGTAGTGTTGGAATTCTTAATGGCTCTATGTTATTATAGAAACTTTTGACAATACGTTTTCATATTTTGATTGTATTAGAGAATAATACCACGAATCTTTTATAGATTTATATTAATTTAGAACATTACTTTGTCATGTATCGAGCACAGTATGGATTGGTTTGCAAATATGCAATATGGTATATTTATGTAATCTTTAATTCAGTTGACTATGCATGCCCAGAATAAATTAAGTTGCAATGTGGTATATTTATATGAAGTATCGATTACAAATGAGAAACATACACACATGCATACCATTGGCAAATTTGCCTGCCTTTCAAGCTTGTAGTAATGTAATTTTGTCGTTACAGAATGACATGGCAGAAGCTGCGAGTGCAAGCACGCGGTTGAAACGACGACAGTAGCACATGATTCAACGATGGCAACAGATCAGCCAGCTAATGAAGGCCCAACCAACTGCAGCAGCTAATGATGGACCGCCAGCTCAGCCTACCTACTAGTGACTATGGTTCTACTTATGGGTCTTATGGATACTCTTAGTATCTAATTATTTGTTTAATTGAGGGATTTCACATTTGCTCGGATTTTTTTAGAATACTTTTTATAAAAGGAATAAGTATTGTATTGTTTTGTTTGAGAAGTAACCTAGTCTGTTATGCATTATATTTTGTTTGATGATTGTACGTACACTTATTTATGTTCTATGACGTTCTGTAGTCTGTTATGCATTATATTTTGTTTGATGTTGTTTACATTCTGTAGTCTCTTATGCACTATATTGTTTGGTGCTGTTTTCATTCTGCGGTCCTTTTGCGTTATTTTTTGTTCTGTAGTCCCTTGTGCATTATATTTTGTTTGATGTTTGTACACCTATTTATATTCTGACATTGTACATGTTTGTTTTTCATGCTTGTACCTTTTATTTCCAACTTACATTCTTTTGTTGGTTTCATCTGTTGTAGCAATCCACATTGTCCTTGTAGAGCATCCCTCGTGGGGTTGTTGCATACTTTATGAGGGTTGGAAGAGGTGGAATACTTTTGTTTTTGTTATTGTATTTACTTGTGACAACTAAATTAAATGATAAAACTGTTTATTAGTAGATACATATCGGAGATAAATATCGACAAAAGGAATATAAAATATACTTACTATTAACTTTTTTTAAAAGCATGTATTCATTTTCAAACCTATGCAAGTACCATAAATTATACAACTGTTAAATACATTCATAACTTGGTTCATAACTTGGTCGTTTTAAGTTTAGGTTGTAACACGTCACCTCTATATCCATATCATCAAAGAATATTATTGAGTAATACTGCTCGATAATACGGAGAATGAGGTAATATTGAGCTATCGTACATAAATATTCCCTTGGGCAGACAATGGTGTGTATTTAAAATCATATATTTCTAACCTATTCGTACTTAGTATCGATGCAAAGAAATAAACAAATGCGTTTCTAATATAGAATAATACCAAAAATAATAAAAATAACTGAGAATACAGTCATCAAATATCAATCAAAGCTAGTCTCTTCGTCCCTGAACTTGAAATGTTTTGGAGTGACCAAGTATTATATAAATAACATGTTGTTTAAAATGTGGATAATAACAACTGACATGGTATAAACAAGTGCATCTCAAAGGGGGCGTATACATCTCAAATTTAACAGTATATCTAAAACCATGCACATATATCAATGTAAAGTCAATCGACCTATTAATTGGCACAATATCAAATTGGGTGGACCAACTATACACCGAACCATAATCAATTCACAATGATCATCACGCTCAACATGCCATGCTTTAGCTATGCCCAAGTTATCTCTTAGATAATCATAAAGTCGACATACTCAGGGATTGTCATATTTAACATATATAAAACACAAGAAGCAAACATCCAAGCTAAATATACATCAAACATAAACAAGACATGCTCTCAACAGTCCAAATTATCTCTCATACAACCATACAATAGATAAGTATGGTTTAACTACTTAGCATGGTATGCTCTTAGCAACCATCATGATTCCTCACATAATCACTACATATAGGGTTTCAATACATCATGAACACACAATACCATAAGTAGTCCAAGTGATCCATAGTTACATAAATAATCATCTAGACTATCAGCCTCATAGTTAACCAGCTTATCTCCTAGCCTCATGAATAATCAGATGGACTCTCAACCCCTCAATAATCTACTCAACTTTCAGTCTCGTAGATAGTCATTTGGACTCTTAGTCCTATGAGCAATAATGTTTGCTCCCGGACTTATAAATTACCATTTTGGCAGCAGTCTCATCAAATGATTAGATAAGCTCTCAGCTGCAAACTCAACGATTTCATAAAGGTAAATAAGTATGTATCATCATATCAATAACCAGACCAGAGACTGACAGCTTTAAGCCTGCTCCAGAAATCTACTACACACGCTCTCATCCTACAGTATTTAGTTACCTCCATGACCATCTTGGCTCAGTATCAATCTTGCACCAACGTGTTTCATGATTACACAATGCAATGGTCATGACCTTACAAGTTCCCAAAATGAGAATAGACTGTTGACCTATATGACGTAGGGGTGGTGGCTTTATGCCATGCACATCGAAAGGCAGGTCATGAATTCGAGGACGACCTAATAATAAGACCGCTAGGATGGATACTAGCTTAATCTAGTGCGCTCCTTACAAAATAATAGGAGTACACTCATAAAGATAGGCATGTCAAATGGTATGTGGCCTAGAGTGATGTTTGCTCTGGGCTATGCGTTGCTTTGATGTTCTGGCCTCTATTTGCTCACTCGTTGAAACCCAATTTCATTGCTGCTAACTCCACTTCATTCCAGTACCCAATTCATACTCAATAAGCACACAAACTCAAACATCAGAGGTTACAATAAGTGGGTTCATCAATAGGAAGCAAACAAACAATTCAAACGCATCAACCAAAGATACATCCAAACCATTGAATCGTAGATTTGTGAGTAAAGAGCGCTCATCTTAGCCCTAGCAACCACAGTTCTCCCTTTGCACTTCATAGCTCCATCAAAAGTCCTCTTTCCAATTCACTGTATCTGTAGCTCTCCAGAGCTTGATCAATATCTCAATTTGATGACTTCTAGAGGTGTAGCTTTAGGTTGAGAAGCATAGATTTAAGTTTCATTATTTATAGAATTTTATTTGATGTAATATGAATTTTGAAAGAGGAAGGCAGGGTTAGATTTATTTTTATAGAAAAATGAAACTGGGAATTAGGTTATGCTTTTGGAATGTCTTGAACAAAAAATTTAGAGCTTAGGAGAAAAATGGAGAAGGAAATAAGCTGACTTCCTATTTGGTTTGGGTTTTGGGCTTCATAGGCTACAAAAAAATTAATTTACATTTTTATTTCTTCATCCCCCTCACAAAACAATTATTCTATCCAAACAAAATTACTTCAAATCCCAAATGAAAAATTATATTTACACGACTAGTAATTACACAACATTGTGTAATTTTATACAGGCTAATTCTATTCAAACATCGAAAATTACTTAACATACATCTGTATTTTCAAAATTAATTTTAGGACTAATTTGTCCTTCTTCATTACAATCTTAACAAAAAAAATTATAACCAATTAAATTAAATCCATAAGTTATATAAAAACAAAAGGAGATATTAATAGTATTAACTATGAATTTCATCATAAGCTTGAATAGAATAGAATAAAAGAAATAATAATTTTATCATCTTTTCTTTTATTTTTTTATTTTTTATCATTTAAATCAACAATTGAGATAATGATTTTTAAAATAGATATTAATAGTTCTCCAAATTAAGGAATTATATGAATTAAAAGACATGAAAATCTATGTAAGCATATAGAGTTGAATTTATTATGTTGGATTCTGGTTTGAAAACTTTATTTTAAAATAGAAAAAATGAAGAACAAGACAAGGAATGTAATTTTTTTATTGAAAGGTATGGATAGTCCGGACACGAGATTGGAAGACAAGGAGGAACCGAGCTTATGGCGGGCGAAGATCAGATTTTGGGTCAATTGCTGTAACAACCCCGGAATTCAATTAAATTTAAATTGATAATTAATTGAATTTTTGAATTAAAATTTTGAAATGTATCGATGAATTGAAGCGAGTTTCCCCGAGTTCAAATAAAAAATGTGTTAAATTATTTGAATTTAAAATCTTAAATATAAATGGTTTGAAAATAAATTTTAAAGTATATACATTAACACAAGTATAAAATAAATAAATAAGTGAATTTTTAATTTATAGTTAATATATAAAATAAATACAAGACAATAAATAAAAATAATAATAAAATATTTGAGTTAGAGATTGAAATAGAAATGTATACAAGATAAATTATATAGTTTGTAAAAAAAAAGATAAATTAGCTAAAATTCAAACAACATGTTAATAAATTTTGTAAAATAGAAAATAAACATATTAACTAAAGATCTAACAACACATTAACATAGAAATTTATTTATATTGTAAAGCACTTAGACAAAGCATAAGATAGTAACATACATTCAACTAAGTAATCTGACTAAAACCAAAAGTATATATGTACATAGGATATAAAACATACCCAGGCAAATAAATGTCTCATGTAACCTGTAAATTTTAGAAATGCAGGCAAGAACATAAACAAAGTATAAAAGAAAATATCTTAGTACACAAAACAATTAATGTAACTGTACATATGAACAAAGAGATAAGTATGGAAAAACATACATACATGTACAGCCGAAATGAAAGAGAAAAGAAAATATAAATATGTAAATTTGTACACCTTAATTAATGCTAGCATCACAACATTATCATCTCAGCCGAGACAAGCAAGTAAAGGAAAATAAAATAAGCAAGATTGTACATCCAAAATAAAAGAAATAGTATTATAAACCTGATAAGGTACTTAGCATTAAATGCCATCTATTCAAATTTGCTTTCAGCCTCCAAAGAAAATAAAATATCTCTGACCAAACCAAGTATTACTTATACAAAATAATACATCCCTGTATACTTTTCCCTATATGTCATCTTATAGGTTTCATTCGTTCATCAATGGAAAGCTAGAAAAAAAAAAGCTACAACCTGAACTAAATACAAACAAACTTGACCAACATCATCAACAACTATAAGATCAGATCAGTTCTCATCAGTAAGCTGGAAGTCTGGAACAAGCAAAAACCAAAACAGTTTCTTCTCAAATCTAGGAAGTGCTCTGTTCAAATTAAATTCAAGTGAGCAAACTTCTTCCTTTAAACTTGATCTTCCTTATTATCTTAAGTCTGTGATGATGATAACTTGGATATGGGTTGTATGAATGTGAAATGTGATTGCATGCCTGAGAATATGGGTGTGGTTGTGCATGTCTGGAAATTGACATATGGATCTCTGTTCTAAGTTTTACAGGCTTCAAACCTGTTTTAAAAATAAAATCAAATTCTTTTTTCTCTAATCCATGTTAGGCTTTAGGATATGAACAAAACTTGTTTGTTTAATCAAGATCTAGGCCTTAAAAATACTTTTGAGAAGAATTAAATTGAGTTTATCTGGAAATGTAAATATACAGTGAAAAATTTCATAAACATGATAAATTCGAATCTCCTAATTTATTGATTCATCTACATCATCGGGTTCGACTTGGGAACCTATGATTTTTAAAATAAAATTCAAGATTTTTAGTTCATTAAATCATGAAAAAAAATGAGATGAACGGAATTGACATTTTTGTCAATTTATGGTGATATACGGCGAACTAGAAGTCGTGATTCTTGGGGAAGTTAGCTGGAGCATCGGTGAACTTAGGAAAAATATGGATTTAATTTATAAAATGCGGTGGCAATAGGAATTCGTTGAACTAGGGTTCGAAGTTCAGTTTGGGACGAGCTGGGAAATTTGATCGTTCCTCTCTCTCTCTGGTTGATCGAGTTCAACTAAACTCGAGGGGGTGGAAGCATAGGCGTTGGCGATCGTGTGGTCGAAGTTTCGTGACCTCTGGTGGCTTTTAGTGGCGGAACGAGATGGATTTTGGCGATCGAGTTTGATGCCTGATGTGCTTGACTTGCTCGAATTCGATTTTCGAATTTTGCTCGAAATTCTGTATGGCCGTTGGGTCGAGATAGTCGACGATGACTTGATGGTGGCCAGAGCGATGATCGGAGAAGCTGGAACTCGGCGTACACATGCACGTTGATGTCAGTTGTGATGAGTTGGGGAAGAGAGGGAAGTAGCTCGAAGCACTGCTCGGGGAATTGAGCAGAAAACTCGAAGTCGAACTCGAGTTGTTTTAGTATGATATCGGGTAGGTTTTGAGACTTAAACAAAATTTTGAAAAAAATCCTAACACGGGTTGGTTTGGGAAGAAACTCGAAGTAAACAGGCTTTTGTCTCGGGGAACATTCAGGGAGGACTCGGGTTTGTGATAAACCAGTTTTCAAAGTTTTAAGTTAATTCAAATTTAAACAGGTAAAAATTGTCTTTTGAGAAAGTATTTTGTTTTAAACATGGGATTAGTTTTGAAGTTCAAAAATAAATTATTTAAAAAAAATTAATTAAGTTAATTAATTTATTTTTGTGACATTATTTATTAATTAATTCTTAATTTAAATTAAATAAATATTGTAATTAATTAAAATGGAATGTTGTTTTAATTAACCTTAATCTTTTGAATAAATTATGTGTTAATGATGATTAATTATGAATTTTATTAATTAAAGATTTTAATGATAATAAAGTGAGAAATTAAGATAAATGATCTATCTTTGAATTAATTAAGTAATTAAAAGAAATCAAAGGGTAATCAATCACTTAAAGATAATTAATTAATTAAAAGTAATTAATTAATGATTTAAGTTTGATTAACCAAGTAATTAAGGAATAATTAATTAAAGGATAATTAATTATGTGATTAACTAATTAAGGAAATAAATTTGAGGATGATTAATTAATTGAAGGTTAATTAACGAAGGTGATTAAGGAATGATAATTAATTGAGGAATAATTAATTAAAGTAATTAATTAAAGATAATCAATTAAATGGTTAATCAAAAAAAATTAAAGGTTAATTATTTAATAATTAAAAGTTGATGAATTATAATTAAAGGTTAATCAATTTATTATTAATGGTTAATTAATAAATGATTAAAGAATAATTAATCAAAATGATTTGTAATTTATTGATGTTGATTAACCAGGATTAGTAATTTATTCATAAGTAATTAATCTAGTTAAATTAATCAGATAATTAACTGATCTTACTTATGAATGTTTGGATTTTATTGAATGGGTGAATTGTTTGATATATCCCTGTTCTGTGATGCTTTGTGATACATCCTGATTTGTGTGTGACTTGCACTGTAGTCCTTTATCTGGATGAATGTAATTTTTATTATCTGCAATATATATATCTGTGATCTATGAATAAAAGATAAGCTTTATAGTTATACCGCTTATCAACTATATTTCTGCATTCTGATCTGTGATGATTAGATGATGTTGCACTGCTGTGTAAAACCCCTAGACTACACCATACACACACAAATATGGATTTCACGTGGAAATCGATTAAGTCACAGATGATTTAAAATTAATATTTTTGAAATTGAAATTTTTATTTCAATTGATTTTGGAAATGAATTTGGGTTAAATGTTAAGCTTTTGAAAAGGAGTTTAAGAATAAAGTTATTTTGAATAACTTGGTAAAATTTCCAATTTAAATAATTCAATTTGAATTTAAATTCAAGAGTTGGAATTGATTTCCATAATTGGAAATTATGGTTAAAGATGTTATAAATGTGTTTATATGAATTGGAACCATTTTAAAATATTGGTTTGAGAATTTGAATCTAACCTAAAGACTTTAACTCGTATAAATGAATCAGATTTTCAAAAATGAAAACTGTTTGTTTTCAAATGATAAAAGCTTTCATATAAGAAATGAAATTCCAATTTAAGTTAAAGGAATTTCAAGTTTGAATTGAAAATGGTTTTCCAAGTTATGAGTGAATTATTATTGAAGCTATGAATTGAATCTGTTTATTTTAACATATTTAAAATGGTGATTTGTTTAAACCATTCGAAATGAAATTGTTTTGAAAGCTATAAGTTAAATCTTTGATTTGAAGATTTAACGAGTTAATCAAATTGAAATGGAAATTGATTTGGAAAATCTTTAAATAAATCTTTGTGAAATTGGGTGAACTTTGTGAATTAAATCTTTTATTTAAAAGATTAAAATGGTAATGTGTTTAAACCATTTGAAGGAGAAGTTTTGTGTAACGACCCGTAAATTTTAACTGTTTTAATAATGTGATTAATTGAATATTCGTGAAATTTTAAAAAAACAATTTGAAATTTTTTTTTAATATTTGGAATATGTCTAATTGAACATAGCAAACTGTAAATTTTCATTCAAAAATATGGAAGTTTATTTCGTGTGTAATTTTATTTCAATTTAATCAGTTAGTAATTGATGAAAATAAAATATTTTCGAAACCTGAATATTTTTATATAGAAAAATTGTAAATCATCTTCTGAGCAAGACGTCATTTTTCGTTTTTCCAAATTCGGAATTCTTTAGCTCCGTCGATCTTATTTTTCTGCGTTTTTGCTGCATTTTCCGTAGTAGAAAATTCGAATTCGTATAATTCAATCGTATCACTGATATCCATAGGCCGTTTTGATCGTCTCGTCGTGGTGATCTCCGTGGTATATTTATTTCCGTATTTTGAGTACATAGGGGGATTTACGTGGTGGTTGGATGCGGAGACACGTTTGGTTGTGAATTTCAACGTGGCGGATAAAATAATATATCGGCATGGCCCAATCAATAGTTCAAGTCACACACTCCCTACACAGTGGAGTTCGAGAAAATGATTTTTTGTGTCGGTACCGGATCCATGACCTTTTATTTTCTTTGACGTTTCGAACTTTGAACTGTGACCGCCAAGCATCAAATAAATTGCTATAATTATATTTTTTTGAATCAACGCTTAACCATTGACATTCCATACCCGTCTTGGAAATCAAAACGTATTAATTTGGATACGTTGTATTGCTTTTGCCTCAGAAGTAACTTTCTCTCTGCCTGGTAGTCTGCTACTCTTCTTTTCAATAATAAAGAATAAACCACAAGCTTTGTATATTTTCCCTGAAGCTAAAAACTCATATTCTCAGTTTTTTTTTCTCTTCTGCATTTTTCTTCCTTCTCCCTTTTATTCGGCCACCACCACCGTACGTCGAGCTAGCCAACCAAAAAACCAATCCGCCTAATGACCATCTTCTTCTCCTCTCACCGCTAGCCGCCACTGTTGTCTTTCCCTATAACCAAACAACTTCAACAAACCACCGTTCCCGAGCGCCTCCTCAATTCCACCGTGCCCATCGCCGGCCTACCCAACATCGGCCATCTGTTCACTGCCACCAAGCCGACTCCACCACCACTGTTCCCCTTCCTCTCACCCAGTCTCGCAAGCCCCTCCCTATCGCTAGCCTTATCCCATGCCCAGAACAAGCCTCGCGCGTAGCTCCTCCAGGCCATCACCTTCGCCCGCCTCAACCACCGGGTCGCCAACGTAAGCCTACTCCTTGCCATGTTCTACCCAGATCCTCCAAGCAGGTCCGCCTCTTTCTTTCCTTCTTTCTTCATCTCGCACCTCTGTTTGTTAGTTATAGGAATATATAAACTATAAATTTTGTTATATCAAAAGTTATGTAAGATATAACCAGTTGCTGGTATATATGGGTTTTCATGCGCTTGTACATGATATGTTGAGTTAATTGTATCTCATAAAGTAATTTATATCTTTAATTAGATATTGATTTTAAGGGGTATTGATTTTATATGTAAAATATATATATGTTTTTTTATATAACGTATGGATATATAAGCAATATGTTTCAAGTATATGTGATAGTCTATTTTTTTTTTACATAAACCATCTGTTATTTTACAAATAAAGGCCATCATATATAATTGAAGTAAAAGGTTAGTTTATAAATTCTAGTTATATTACAACTATATTTTATACAATATTTATATATAATATGTTGAACTTGCTGTATAAAAGAAACAAATGATTAGTTGTTACATACTTATGTCAATTGTATACATAATATAGAGCCCGTGTGAACAATGTTGTTTATATAAAGTATAACCCAGATCTATGTTGCATACATGCTGTAAAGATTTGATCGAAAGGTGTATAGTACTTTGATTTTTGAGTATAAATAGGTGTATATATATTTAAATGTATATAAGTATATTTATGTATGATAGTTCTATGAACATTTTTGTTGGATCATTTACTTTTGATCTGAGTGCTATATATGTTTTATTTTATTTGTTATAAGTCTATTTTGTATACAGTGTGTTGTTGTGTAACCATGTAAAGAGTTTTAAAATATATATGGTTAAATATATTGTTGTTGTTTAGTTACAGTTATTAGGTCTATTTTATATCGGTTATGTAAGTGTATTGATTTATATATGTGGTTCATATTTTATGTGTAAAAAAAACTATTGATTTTATGTATTAGGTTTAGAGGGTAAATTATGGATCCGCTTTGATTTTAAATTATATGTGTTTTAAAGATATAGTATTGATTTCAGAATATATGTATATATATATATAGATTTTTCATATGTATTTTTAAGTTAATAATGGTTTAAGAAGATAATATGATAAAATAATGTATAATTCATTTCAGCCTATATCAAGCGGATTCTGATTTGATTCTGTCTATTCCTATTGATCAGCTTGTCCGTCAAATTCGGGTCCATCTAGCTTTGCTTTGAAATTCATGCTTGGATTCATAACTCATCTCATTCTCGTTCATATCCTGCCTCGAAAGATGAGCAATCACTCACGATTAATGTTTTTTTATTTATTAAATTTGATTTCAATTGAAACGACAATTGAAATAAGCTGCTGTTAGTTATCTACACTGTTATATATATGTTTTACCTGTATCAGTTCACATGTGACATCTGACACCATTGTCTGTTATTTATACAATGATAATCCAGTTTGGTTGTTAAATGATTGATTGTTTGTTGTTGACATTGGACGTTAAATTGTTAATGTTGTAAGTGATAAATAATTTGTAATTGAAATTCGCGTAGGATAGTTAGATTTGATACATGTTAAATTTGATTAGATGACATTTGCATATGACCCTTTATATGTTGAATTAATTGACATGTAGAAATTTGGTAAAATACACCTTGAACCATTTAAATGTATGTTGTTTAAATCGATGTAGTATGAAATTGAATAGTAGATATCAAGTGAAGAACCGTATTAATATTAATGTAATAATCTTTAATCTACATGAAATGATAGTGTGGATTCTAGAAATAATTATATTAATTTGCACAAACAATAATGTAAATTAATACGATTATTTCGGGATTATTTGAATTAATTATTGGATTGTTATGGATGTTTGCTATTGCTTGTTTATTTAGTTTGACACCATCCCAGTTATCACACTACAAGTTCCCTTTGCTATGCTTTGGTTTTTGAAATGAAATGGAATCGGGTTGAAATGATAAATACCCAAAATAAAAACTTTGACTTAGGATAGAGAATTAAATAAAACCCGATTGGTCAATAATTTGATTTAAAAATAAAATAAAGATTTTATTTGAATAAATGAGAAGTTTTTGAAATGAAGTTGGAACTTGAAATTTTAATGAAGGAAAATGTTAATATTTAATAATCTGAATCAAAATAGTAACATAGTAGTTTATGAAAGAACGTTGTTTAAATTTAATTAATAATTGAGTGTTGAAATTGTAAATAATTAAGTTTTGAAATTATTTAATAATTAAATAAGATTGAATTATTTAATAATTAAATAAAATCGAATGCTTTAATAAGTGAAATTGAACTTCTTGAATAAGTGGAATTAAGTTTCTTTATTAATTGAGTTTTGAAATGTGTAACTAAGTAAATGAATAAGTGAAATTGAATTTCCTTTAACAAGGAATAAAAATGTGATTTATTGAAATTGATGAAAGGCTTGTAATTTAAAGAATTGATTTGACGAATTTAATTTAATTCAATTTGTAAGTTTTGATATAATGGAGTTGAACGTAAGTAATTGATTTAATGAATTGGAAATTAAATAGAAATTGTTTTGAATGATAAATTAACTTAACGAGTATGGAATGAAATCGATTAATGAATTTAAATTGATTTGAATGATAAATTAAATTAATATAAATTCGAAATGAAACTTATATACGAACTTGAATTAATATTTGAATTGTTTTAAATAAAAATTGAAATTGAATTATAAGATTTTGAAATGGTAATTTGGAAATTTTGAAACGTAAATTATGGAAATTAATGTAGAAGACAAATGGAATAATGGTTTATGAATTCTAATTGAAATTTTAATTGATTTGGTTTTGAAATATATAAACGACCAATCGGTGTAACAATCACGAAAGTTATTAAAGAGACCGGAATCGGTTAGGGACATACTCACTGTCTAAACCGAAAACCACTTTAATAACTATACGCGGAGTGTGATCCAGAATGAAGTGGTTGGAATGATGTACGTGATGACCGAAGAAAGAGAACGATAATGGATAGCCTTGACACTTGTGTCAAATTGGAAATGACTAAAACAGGAGCCGTGCCGGGCCAAATGTGGTTAGTTTCCTCAAGTGAACACACTTCTTCGAAAACTACTCATTACTTGTTATCGATTGGTGCACCCTTGAAATTTTGGGAGTGTTGTTTCGCGGTGTTGCGATCGTTGCGGCGATGCGTTCTCACCAGTCCGGATCAGGCAAAGGTAGTTTCACTACCTTGGGTATTGCCTCATGTGCCTTGTCATATTTGTATCCCTATACGCGACCACTACGATTTGTTTTGTGTTATACCTATGGAGTACTCCCTGATATCCCACTAGTTTACGGTGGAGTTTACAGTGCTGTATAGACTATAACGCTTATATAAAATGTGTTAAGGGGGATAATGGTAACGCCTTAACACTAATTTTTGATACTTTATATTACTGATTGGCATTATCTACTTATCGTTCAATACTACATAGTAGATAGTTTGACGGATCCTTAAAGGATGGTTATTCCAAACATCCTTTGAGTTACTTGTTTTTCAGTTGCTATTTCACTTGAGTTGGATTTAATGATATAAGAATTTTAATCCTGACTCGAGTGTTTTGTGTTTTGCTTTACGCTCGGGTCAGACTGAGTGTACCAGTATTCAAGACTCACCTTTGGAGTTGGAGCTTCGCTTGGAGATCCAGCTATCTATCCAGCTTTCAGATATATCCAGTTGATTCCAATGATTGTATTCTGATTCTTGTATTTGACTATTGTATTCGAGACATCTGCTGTACCTTATTTAACTCTGATATGTATATAGTAGCTTCATGAACTACTATCTTTTGTTTCCGCTGCATTTATTACTCTGTGTCTGTGATCTGTGATTATTTTATTTACTGTATATGTTCAGTTTTGCCAAATTTAAATTAACAATTCGGTATTTTGAATTATTCAAGTCCGACATGTGCGGATGCGAATAGTCCAAAATAGCGGGTCGTTACAGTTGGTATCAGAGCTTTGGTAGCTCTAGGCAAAACTTAGCATATAGGGTAAATGTATTTACAGAATCACTTTCATTCGAGTTGAATCTCTTCCTTTTGACTCGATTCCTTTGAATTTTGGAACGTTCCCTGCGGTTCCAAAATCCATTCGTGTCCCTCACTATTCGTCTTCTAATTCCGGAGTATCCCATAACTCCACCTTAAATGATCTTTATAATGAGTTGGCGGTCCCGCCAACCTCAAATTGATTTGTAAAGGGGTGAAACTCTTTTACGATAGAATTGATTCACCGGAGATTTATATATCCTCGGTTTAGATGCTGACATCTTTGGTTATGCCAAATTCTATCTCTTAAGATCAAATGTCGATTTACCTCGAAATTCTACATTGATCTTATTCTTGAAGTCACGGTCGACCTGGTTAAGGTTGCCCGCGATTTATATAAACTTATCAATCTTCCTACTTTGTTATTTAATCATCATATCTTTGTTTAGAACTTATCTTCGAACCAAAATTCTCTTTGATTTGAGTCATCAAAATTTGAATCCCTATACTTATTTTGAAATCCATCCTTGTATCATCGTGCGAGGTAGTGCATTTGTTATTAATATAAAAATGTTTTCTTTATTGTGTTGTTTGAGTTGTTGATGTTGATTTGTGAAAAAGCGTAGCTTTGTGGACGAGACCTCTTCGGACCTCACAACCCGGAAATGGTCGAAACAGGAATATGCGGCAAGGTTATGAGGGTCGCGCTGAAATGACCCTAGCTATTTCACCTAATTTTTACTAGGAATTGTTTTTTTTTACATCAATAATTTCCTAGAGTCATTTAGCCTTTCCACTAAATTATCCAGGATCCTAATTTTTCTACTAATATATTTATACCAGTTCATTAATAAATATATTCACATACATATGAAGATGTATGTGACCCTCTTGCTTGGATCAGAGTGTTGTTTAGCAAGAGTGCATCCTGATTGAATTTGAATATCTAATCAACCAATACATAGCTCATTTTCCATGCCTATTGATATTTGAGTCAGGGTAATGAATCTCATAATCATATGCAATCTATACTTAGTAATTTTTGACCATTCCTATAGTGATTGTCTGTTAGTTTGAGATAGTAAGGTGATCTCAGATTATATAGCAAGCCACCATAATTTTAGTTTAATTATTTGGTATTTGATTAAAGCTAGAAAGGAAATGATATACTCATTTATCATTTTCAACACAAGTTATTTTATCACAAATTTCTTTACTTATAACCAAGTCAGTTGAGTAATTCTTTCATAATCTATATAGTTGTATTTTTCTTAACCAAATTTATTCTCTAATCCCTGAGTTACCTCAGCTTGCATCTAATTTACAGGTTGCTTTACTGGATTTAGAGAATCCAGATTTTATGGTCATTTGACAAAAGTAGTATTTAGATAATATGTGTGCATATCAGATGTAGTGTACTCTCTGGACTAATAAAGCTATTCAAAATAAAATGTGAGTTGCTCAAGTATTTGAAAATGTCTTGGTGAATGCATTTGCAAAGAAAGCTTCAGATTTTACAAAGTGTATTTTCTTCCTTTATACCCAAAAATCTGGTCATCTTGATCAATCCAGACCTCATTATTTTGAAGTGGGTTAGCCTTATGACTAGATCATCAAAACATTAGTGCCTGGCTTTTGCAATGTAAATTCAGATACCAGACACTTGCAAAATCCTTTAAAACATGTACATATCTTTATACAGTGCACAAATATATATTGTTTCTTTTATCAAAACACTTCTGCATATAGTCACAAAATTCTTGAAATATTACTTCTAGCTAAACTCAGATTTTTAACCTTCAAACTTAAAGTTTTAAGTAACTTGAAATTAACTAATACAGTATATGTATTTACATATCCATTTCTCAAATACAGGCATATATCATTTACAGATTTTCACCATAATACTCAAATATATATTTTCTTGCATAGATTCAACTAAGTCTTTGGTTAATCCCAAACTTAATACATTACTAGATTCAGTTAAAACAACTAAATAAATTCAAGCATTCAAGATCATTACATAACCACCAAGGCATAACTATAAAAACTTCTCAGATTACATGCAAATAATTCCTTCTAATTTCTTATTTAATTCTAATTTAGCATGCTTATCCAATCATTCTCATTAGCCATAACAGCTTCCTATTTAGAACCAGCATTCCCTGAAAGAGCATTAGAGGCTGCCCCATTTTAAATGAGACACCCCCAGATGCCATAAGCAAACAAGGGTCAGATACAAGATCTGGTATGAGCAATATCAAAAATTCCATGATATTAAGTAAATGAGTGAGACATAAACATTTTGTATAAGTGGGCATAGCTTCTTTGATCAATTTGCCTGACTTGTTTATGATATATTGTGCATATATAATCAGTATTTAAGACTAATTATGTACACACATTCAACCATGCAAACATACATTTCAAATAGAAATAATCAGGAACTATCATAGCTCCAGACCAACCATCCTAGGAATAACTCAAGTTCCTACTTCATCAATTTAAGGTTGCATTTACCAAATTAATTCCTAGCCTCATCTGCAATAAAGGAATCACGGGGACACATTGCAATAAAATAATTCACAATATTGCACAAAGATCTCAGGGCTTAAACAAGCCATGTGCCAACTTGCATACTTTAAATACAACAAGCATTCCAATAGTCTTCTTGGCTCACAATCCTTAGTTTATTTACTAAGTGTTCATGTTTAATCCTATCATGAGATAGCTAGGTGACTAAATCCCAGTATACATGAAACATTACATAGAGTTTACAAGCATAATTTAAGAACAAGCTAACATTCATGTCCAGGGAAATCATATTTTCAAATATTCTAGCTCAAAGAAAATACAAGAATATTTACAACTGGGAATAAAGACTAGGCATGTGGGTTATTATTGTTTCATAAGCAACCATGTTTGAACTAAATTCAAGATCTAGCTTAAACAAGATTTCTGGCTCATGGGTTCTCTATTTGATCAAGGGTTCTGCACTTTTGGATATTTCCATTGCAACCTTGAATCTTTCATTTGAGCCTCAGCACTTACACAAGTGTAATGCAACTCATATACATTTTGATTTCTATATTTTCCATGCCATATCTAAACCACTTACAAGTATTCTCTATTTACTTTCATGATTTCATACTTTTACATTTCTGGGTGTAACCAAACAGAGCAAAATACTCAAACATCAAAGCAATCAAAACATTCAGAAACACCCATTAAAAACATCCATTAAAACCATAGTAATGAAATCAAAAATATGTAGAAAAATAACATAAGCTTGGCTGCCTCATAACAGGACTTAATGCCATGGGTTTAGTGAGATTACTCACAGAAAAATGCTTCTCTTGCTTAATCCAGAAAAGAAACCTTTTAAAACTTGCTTTTCTGCTTGCAAATATTTTACTTCTTTGTTTTCTTAAATGTCTTGGGTAGCCAATGATTTTTCTGGTTTATACTTGGATTTATAAGAGAGGTTTTCTAGGGTTTTATCATTGTAAAATCCCATTCCTACCCTGGCCAAGACTCATGCATTTTGCATTTCAGATTTGTTTATTTTTCTCCCTTAATACCCCGGCCATATGTGATACTTACTCACCTTTTTCTTTTCCAGAATATTATTATATTCTTCTTAGGTCATGATAATTGTGTGACATTGTCACTTGTTTATTTTCTAAAAATTCTCCTTTCTATTTTCTGCCTAAACAATTGTTTTGCTTGTAATTTATCTTTTGCTATTTTAGTGTTACACTTTCCCTTGCTTATTTCTTTTTAATATTTTCAGTACTTACAGAAATGTATATTTGTATACATATCTTATCTAGGCTTATTTAATTCCTCCTTAATTTCAGAAACATATGCACCTATATATGTATACAGGTTTTCAAATCCTTGTAACATATTTTTTTTCTGGGTTTTAAATAAAATCTGTTTACTGAATTCAAAACAAAACCTACTTTTCTTATTTTCTGGGATGATTCATATAATTCCAGAAATCAAATATCCATATCACAAAATCATGTTTGTAATGCTTTTTAATTCTTGTTTTAAATTCAAGAACTCTGGAGTTCTTCCTTGTGCCATATCAGTGTGCACGTGCACACATGCACACACACTTGCACACAATTAATTCCATATATTCCTATACAAATATATTCATATATTTCAAAATCCAACCAAAATAAGATTCCATGAATTTCTGGGGCATTACAATCACCCCACCTTTTTAGGAATTGTGTCCTCACAATTTTCTCATTTTGACTTTAAACATTTCCAGGTTTTTATAAAATCTATCAAACATTGCATAAGCAAACAATTCAGTCAAAACAACCATACATATTAAACTTTTTAGGGATTTAGATTTTACCTTCCACTGCAAAAAGCTTAGGGTAATCCATCTTTATCTTATCCTCTAACTCCCATGTACAATCATTAGGGTCTAGGCTCCATTGAACCTTTACCAATTTCAGAGTTTTGCTCCTCAACTTCTTTTCCTCTTTAGCTAAAATCCCCACTGGTTCTTTCTCATAGACCAAATCAGGATTTATTTGAACTTGAGTTGGTTTCTCTAGAATTTCCTCTTTATCATGCACCCGTCTCCTAAGTTGTGATACATGAAATACATTGTGCATTGCACTCATCTCTTCTGGTAGCTCCACCTTATATGCTAATGAACCTATTCTTTCCAAAATCTTGTAAGGTCTAACATATCTTGGGGTAAGTTTTCCCTGCTTGCCAAACCTCAACACCTTCTTCATAGGTGAAACTTTGATGAAAACATAATCACCAACTTCATATTCTACCTTCTTCCTCCTTACATCTGCAAACTTCTTTTGCCTATCTTGAGCTGCTGCCATCCTTCTCCTTACAAGTTCAATTTTCTCTATAGTTTCTTTAACATACTCAGGCCCTAAGACAGCCTTTTCTCCTGCTTCAACCCAACATATTGGTGACAAACATGGTTTGCCATACAAGGCTTCAAATGAGGCCATGCCTATGGTGTTTTGATAACTATTGTTATATGTAAATTCAACCAAATGGAGGTGATCTTCCCAATTGCCTCCAAAGTCCAATGCACATGCCCTCAACAAATCCTCCAAAACTTTATTTATTACTTCAGTTTGACCATCTGATTGGGGGTGGTATGCAGTACTCAAGCATAATTCACTCCCCATGGCTTCTTGAAAGCTCTTCCAAAATCTGGATGTAAATATTGTGTCCCTATCACTCACTATAGTCTTAGGAATTCCATGCAACCTTACTACTTCTTTCATGAATATTTGAGCTAGTTTAGGTGCATTTCTTTCTGCCTTCACTGGTATAAAGTGTGCCACTTTAGTCAATCTATCAACTACTACCCAAATGCTTGTATTTCCTCTCTTTGATCTAGGCAGACCATCTATGAAATCCATAGATATATCTTCCCACTTCCACTGTGGTATGCTTAGAGGTTGTAATAGGCCTGAGGGTCTTTGGGTTTCTGCTTTGACTTGTTGGAAAGTCATACACTTTGCAACATGTTTGGCCACATCAGTTTTCATCCCTTTCCACCAATAATCCCTCTTCAAGTTTTGGTACATCTTGGTGCTGCCTGGATGTATAGAATATTTGCTCCTATGATATTCATTAAGTATCTCTTCCTTCAATCCTATATCCCTTGGAACACATATTCTACCTTTATTCCTTAAGTAACCATTCTTATCAATGTGGTAGCTTGCTACTTCTTCTCCTTTTTCTATTAGAGTTTTCTTTTCTAATAAATCTGGATCTTCCTCTTGCATTTTCCCCACTTTCAAAATTAAATCTGATTGCAAAGTTATCAAACTTAATTTTCCTCTACTCCCTTCTTCAATCATATTCATGTTTACCTCACTGTTTTCCTCAATTTCCAAATCAGTAAGTAGAGATAAATTTCTAAACTCTTCTATCATTAACATGGCTACTTTTGCATGCTGCCTGCTCAAAGCATCTGCAACCTTATTAGCTTTTCCTGGAGTATAAAGTATGTCTAAATCATATGCTGCTAGAAACTCAACCCATCTATGCTGCCTCATATTCAAATCTTTTTGTGAAAAGAGATATTTTAATGCTTTATGGTCAGTGTATAAGATAAACTTAGCACCTAAAAGATAATGTCTCCAGAGCTTTAATGCATATACCACTGCTGCCAACTCAAGATCATGGGTTGCATACCTTGATTCATGTGGCTTCAATTGTCTTGATGCATAGGCTATAACTTGATCTTGCTGCATCAATACAGCTCCTAGCCCAGAACCACTTGCATCAGTATAAACAATCAAATCCTCATTTCCTTCTGGTACTCTCAACACTGGTGCATTGACCAAGGCCTCCTTGATTTTACTAAAGGCTTGTTCAAATTTCTCAGTCCATATAAAGGGTTGGTTCTTTCTAGTTAGGTTGGTAAGAGGTGATGACATCTTAGAAAAATCTTTTATAAATCTTCTGTAATACGCTGCCATTCCCATAAATGACCTAACTTCTCCTACTGTGCTTGGCCTTTTCCATGCTTGGATAGCCACAATTTTATTGGGGTTCACTGAAATGCCTTTGGCAGATATAACATGCCCAAGGAAATGCACTTCTTCTTTCCAAAATGCACACTTAGAAAATTTTGCTTTTAAATATTTTTCTCTTAATCTAGACAAAACAAGGTGTAAGTGATTTTCATGTTCCTCTACTGTTTTAGAATAAATCAAAATATCATCAATAAAAATCAATACAAACTTGTCTAAATAATCCCTGAATATCCTATTCATCAAGTCTACAAAATATGATGGGGCATTTGTCAACCCAAATGGCATGACAAGAAACTCATATAGACCATACCTAGTGTTAAAGGCTGTATACTTAACACTTGAGTTCTCAACCTTCATCTGATGGAATCCAGATGCCAGGTCTAATCTAGAAAATATTTTTGCTCCACTAAGTTGATCAAAAAGATCATCAATTCTAGGTAAGGGGTACTTGTTTTTGATAGTGACTTTGTTTAGCTCCCTGTAATCTATGCACATTCTTAAAGTACCATCATGTTTCCTTACAAACACTACTGGAGCACCCCAGCATGAATTACTTGGTCTTATAAATCCTTTGCTTTCCAATTCTTCTAACTGTTTCTTCAATTCCTTCAACTCACTAGGCCCCATCCTAGTGGGTTTCTTAATAATTGGACTGGCTCCTGGTATGAGACTAATCTGAAATTCCACTGGTCTGTGGTGTGGAACACCCTTAACTTCTCCAAACACATCTAAGTATTTGTTAATTATGGGGATTTCTTCAATAGAAGGCTCACTGGAATCCTTATTTAAGTCAATCAAGTGATATAATTTTCTTTCTTTGGCTATTTCACACAAAATTGTGATTCTTTGACCTCTAGAATTTTGTAATGATATGGTGGATGAGTCTAAATTAATTATGGCTTTGTATTGCCTTAACCAGTCTACACCCAATATAATACCTATATTTGGGTAATTTAAAACATATAAATTGGAAATAAAAACATTTCCTCCTATGTTTAATTCCACATCCACACAAATCATGTTTAAAACACTAGAACTCCCCAATGAGCTTTGCACTAACAAAGGAGTTTCAACCAGTATGCAATTTAATTTAAGCAATGCAACTAATTCATGGGAAATCAGAGAATGTGTTGCCCCTGTGTCATACACTACTGATATAGGTAGGGTACAAATAAATAAGGTACCTTCCACTTGACCATGGTTTTCTGCAATAGCTTCTACTGTGGATTTTCTTTTGCTCTCCAAACTTGCTAGCTTCCCTTGCTGTTTATACTCAGGGCAATTTCTCTTGATATGTCCCTCCTTACCATATAGGTAGTATTTGAAAGCTCCTCCCTTCAATTCTGGGCACCTTGGTTTGATATGTCCTTCCTTTCCACAATGATGGCATGTTATTTTTCTCTTTGTATCAGTGGTCTTAGTATAATTGGTTTTCTTGCTTTCTGTCTCCTCCTTCTTTTTGTCATAGGGGTGATACCTTCCCTTATTTTTCTTATTATTGTTATTCTTAAAACTCTTATACTTCTCCCTTTCCTTGTCATGTTGCTCAAATTTTAAGGCCAGATCAATGACTTGATCAAAAGTTTTATCTGCATATGGCAACATAGCCCTACTAAGCCCTGGGTTTAAACCCTTAATATACCTATCATTCTTTGATGCCTCATCAGTCACAAGCATAGCTCCATACTTAGACAAGCCCTCAAACCTATGAGTATACTCAGTCACATTAAAGGTTCCCTGCCTAAGTCTGATGAATTCTTCAAGCAATAGAGTTTTGGCTGATGCTGGAACAAATCTAGCTTCCAACATCTCCTTGAATTGATTCCAAGTGATTTCATTCTCAATCCTCCCAGCTATGACTACCTCCCACCAGCTTAAAGCCACACCTTTCAGTTGTCTTGAGGCCACTTGCCTCTTCCTTTGATCATCCAATTGCATGTCATTGAAAATTCTGTCCAGTGTTCTCAACCATGCTTGAATTTCCATCACATTTTCAGTCCCTTCAAAGCTCTTGCCTCCTAAATTGGTATAAGTCTTTAATAGTTTGGAAAGTTCCTCATGTGGGTTCTCAAGTCTCTGCCCTACTCCATCCCTTAAAGCCCTCATAAAGTCTTGCATATCAAGCATTTGTGGTGTACTTGATCCTGCATTGTGATGAGATCCTCTTCCTACCATGATTGGATAACTAGAGTATGGGTAAATAGGGTTAGTTTATCATGAGCATTTTTCTTTTGTCATAACTTTCTATCTGTATTATTATTTTACTCAAACAAACAACCAGTTCATACATATGGTTATAATACTTCAATCAATCAATACAATCATTCTTAGCTATGTACAGTTTAAACATAGCTCTGATACCAAATGAAATGACCCTAGCTATTTCACCTAATTTTTACTAGGAATTTTTTTTTACATCAATAATTTCCTAGAGTCATTTAGCCTTTCCACTAAATTATCCAGGATCCTAATTTTTCTACTAATATATTTATATCAGTTCATTAATAAATATATTCACATACATATGAAGATGTATGTGACCCTCTTGCTTGGATCAGAGTGTTGTTTAGCAAGAGTGCATCCTGATTGAATTTGAATATCTAATCAACCAATACATAGCTCATTTTCCATGCCTATTGATATTTGAGTCAGGGTAATGAATCTCATAATCATATGCAATCTATACTTAGTAATTTTTGACCATTCCTATTTTGATTGTCTGTTAGTTTGAGATAGTAAGGTGATCTCAGATTATATAGCAAGCCACCATAATTTTAGTTTAATTATTTGGTATTTGATTAAAGCCAGAAAGGAAATGATATACTCATTTATCATTTTCAACACAAGTTATTTTATCACAAATTTCTTTACTTATAACCAAGTCAGTTGAGTAATTCTTTCATAATCTATATAGTTGTATTTTTCTTAACCAAATTTATTCTCTAATCCCTGAGTTACCTCAGCTTGCATCTAATTTACAGGTTGCTTTACTGGATTTAGAGAATCCAGATTTTATGGTCATTTGACAAAAGTAGTATTTAGATAATATGTGTGCATATCAGATGTAGTGTACTCTCTGGACTAATAAAGCTATTCAAAATAAAATGTGAGTTGCTCAAGTATTTGAAAATGTCTTTGTGAATGCATTTGCAAAGAAAGCTTCAGATTTTACAAAGTGTATTTTCTTCCTTTATACCCAAAAATCTGGTCATCTTGATCAATCCAGACCTCATTATTTTGAAGTGGGTTAGCCTTATGACTAGATCATCAAAACATTAGTGCCTGGCTTTTGCAATGTAAATTCAGATACCAGACACTTGCAAAATCCCTTAAAACATGTACATATCTTTATACAGTGCACAAATATATATTGTTTCTTTTATCAAAACACTTCTGCATATAGTCACAAAATTTTTGAAATATTACTTCTAGCTAAACTCAGATTTTTAACCTTCAAACTTAAAGTTTTAAGTAACTTGAAATTAACTAATACAGTATATGTATATACATATCCATTTCTCAAATACAGGCATATATCATTTACAGATTTTCACCATAATACTCAAATATATATTTTCTTGCATAGATTCAACTAAGTCTTTGGTTAATCCCAAACTTAATACATTACTAGATTCAGTTAAAACAACTAAATAAATTCAAGCATTCAAGATCATTACATAACCACCAAGGCATAACTATAAAAACTTCTCAGATTACATGCAAATAATTCCTTCTAAGTTCTTATTTAATTCTAATTTAGCATGCTTATCCAATCATTCTCATTAGCCATAACAGCTTCCTATTTAGAACCAGCATTCCCTGAAAGAGCATTAGAGGCTGCCCCATTTTAAATGAGACACCCCCAGATGCCATAAGCAAACAAGGGTCAGATACAAGATCTGGTATGAGCAATATCAAAAATTCCATGATATTAAGTAAATGAGTGAGACATAAACATTTTGTATAAGTGGGCATAGCTTCTTTGATCAATTTGCCTGACTTGTTTATGATATATTTTGCATATATAATCAGTATTTAAGACTAATTATGTACACACAGTCAACCATGCAAACATACATTTCAAATAGAAATACTCAGGAACTATCATAGCTCCAGACCAACCATCCTAGGAATAACTCAAGTTCCTACTTCATCAATTTAAGGTTGCATTTACCAAATTAATTCCTAGTCTCATCTGCAATAAAGGAATCACGGGGACACATTGCAATAAAATAATTCACAATATTGCACAAAGATCTCAGGGCTTAAACAAGCCATGTGCCAACTTGCATACTTTAAATACAACAAGCATTCCAGCAGTCTTCTTGGCTCACAATCCTTAGTTTATTTACTAAGTGTTCATGTTTAATCCTATCATGAGATAGCTAGGTGACTAAATCCCAGTATACATGAAACATTACATAGAGATTACAAGCATAATTCAAGAACAAGCTAACATTCATGTCCAGGGAAATCATATTTTCAAATATTCTAGCTCAAAGAAAATACAAGAATATTTACAACTGGGAATAAAGACTAGGCATGTGGGTTATTATTGTTTCATAAGCAACCATGTTTGAACTAAATTCAAGATCTAGCTTAAACAAGATTTCTGGCTCATGGGTTTTCTATTTGATCAAGGGTTCAGCACTTTTGGATATTTCCATTGCAACCTTGAATCTTTCATTTGAGCCTCAGCACTTACACAAGTGTAATGCAACTCATATACATTTTGATTTCTATATTTTCCATGCCATATCTAAACCAGTTACAAGTATTCTCTATTTACTTTCATGATTTCATACATTTACATTTCTGGGTGTAACCAAACAGAGCAAAATACTCAAACATCAAAGCAATCAAAACATTCAGAAACACCCATTAAAAACATCCATTAAAACCATAGTAATGAAATCAAAAATATGTAGAAAAATAACATAAGCTTGGCTGCCTCATAACAGGACTTAATGCCATGGGTTTAGTGAGATTACTCACAGAAAAATGCTTCTCTTGCTTAATCCAGAAAAGAAACCTTTTAAAACTTGCTTTTCTGCTTGCAAATATTTTACTTCTTTGTTTTCTTAAATGTCTTGGGTAGCCAATGATTTTTCTGGTTTATACTTGGATTTATAAGAGAGGTTTTCTAGGGTTTTATCATTGTAAAATCCCATTCCTACCCTGGCCAAGACTCATGCATTTTGCATTTCAGATTTGTTTATTTTTCTCCCTTAATACCCCGGCCATATGTGATACTTACTCACCTTTTTCTTTTCCAGAATATTATTATATTCTTCTTAGGTCATGATTATTTTGTGACATTGTCACTTGTTTATTTTCTAAAAATCCTCCTTTCTATTTTCTGCCTAAACAATTGTTTTGCTTGTAATTTATCTTTTGCTATTTTAGTGTTACACTTTCCCTTGCTTATTTCTTTTTAATATTTTCAGTACTTACAGAAATGTATATTTGTATACATATCTTATCTAGGCTTATTTAATTCCTCCTTAATTTCAGAAACATATGCACCTATATATGTATACAGGTTTTCAAATCCTTGTAACATATTTTTTTTTCTGGGTTTTAAATAAAATCTGTTTACTGAATTCAAAACAAAACCTACTTTTCTTATTTTCTGGGATGATTCATATAATTCCAGAAATCAAATATCCATATCAAAAAATCATGTTTGTAATGCTTTTTAATTCTTGTTTTAAATTCAAGAACTCTGGAGTTCTTCCTTGTGCCATATCAGTGTGCACGTGCACACATGCACACACACTTGCACACAATTAATTCCATATATTCCTATACAAATATATTCATATATTTCAAAATCCAACCAAAATAAGATTCCATGAATTTCTGGGGCATTACACGCGCCCTTTAGGGTATGTCATTTCCTTCTGGAAAAGGGTTGTATCAGGTATGGAGCCCTGATATTTAACCTATGTGGATACTCCAATCTCATTTACTATGTGATTGTGTGTTTGATCGAGGCGCCTCGGATAAAGGTCCCAAAGGACCGGGGAATGGCATATTCGTGAGTTACTTGTTACAGGGGTAACCCGGCCTTGTGTTGGCAGAGAGCTAGTTAGTTCTCGGGACGTCCAGCCAGAGACGATCCCATATGGAAGTAGGAAGTTCCTTAGCCAGATCATTTGTTGGAAATCCAATTTCCAATTCGAACCCTGTACGGTGTTAGTTGTAGAACCTGCTATTTAACATAGCAGCTATAGTAGGCATAGTATAATGGTACCTATGCTGGCTAAAATTAATATTGTATTTTCGAAATGTTTTCTGCACTATGCACTAGTAATAATATCAAAAGAGTTTTCCTTGCGTAGTAAGCATGTTTGACTATCATAAGGAGAAATCTCCCTCATGTGTGCGATTGCATTGTGTATGTGCCGGGAGGCCTTATGGTAGTTTCATTTTCCAAAAGCATTGTGGATTTCAATGTTTAAAATTCCTTTATGGTTTGTTTTAAAGATAAACTGTTTTTGTTGCTCACACCAGTCTCATGACTGACTCGGAGTTTATTGTTCCTTTCCTAAACTCTGGGTGCCCACCATTTTCCACACGGGCAGTCTAGAGTTGGGTTTAATAGATACTCAGGTTTAGTAGATTATCTGGAGCTAGTTCACTTCATCGGAGTGGATGACTGCACCTGCTTATCTCGGTGAATTGGTTGGTGTTTCGAGCTTGATGTTGGAGAAGTTGGATTCGTTCTTTTTTTAGGATCATTGGGAGTTATCAGTTCTGTTATCCGCTGTATCATTATTTATCTCTGATATTGTTGTATCATATTGATATCATTGTTGTATATCATATTGGATATTGTATTCATTGGAGTTGTATATGATATCATCTATTTCTTTATTCCACTGTGTTGTTATACTTACTGTGTTATAAGCTTCGGAGAACCAGATTCGGCGTTTGAATCTACAGCATTTTGAGTACAAGTGAAGTACGGGTGCCGATTTTCGAAGGCCGAGTTTCTGGATCTTTACAATTGCGATGCCAAATTCTGACAAGATAAGATCAATTTCACTATTTTCCGACTTTAAATCCACATTTTGTAGAATTAAATGCCTGCAGTCTTGAGTTATGAGCTTGAGTCTCACTTGTGCTGGTAGTTCGATACTTTTGAAAATACGATCGTTTCTTTCACACCATATGTGCCAAATAACAGCAGTGATAGCCACGTTAATGAGATGGTTAGCTGTATTTTGCTGATTTTGACATAGGATATCTAAAATACAATTGATGTTATATGAATTCCCAATGTTAATTTTTAGTTTCTGTATAATCTCATCAAGAATTTGCCTCGAATAAGAGCAATTAAAGAATAAGTGATTCCTATCTTCATTATGGTTTAAGCAGAGCACACAAGTTTGGTCAATAGCATTATTCCATTTGTTAACTCTGTCCTTTGTATTCTGTTTGTTTAAATTGGCTAGAAGAGAGCAGATTGACATTTTAGGAGCACAAAACTTGTCCCAAATGATACTGTCCATTTAAATTCTGCATGAATGCCTCTGATATGATTCCAGACCGATTTCATACTGAATTGGCCATTGTTGTTAGGAGTCCAGACTCAAAAATCATGTTGTCTTTGATTGTGAATTTTTATATTGTACACTGAATTTTGAATTTGAGTAGGAATATACTCAAGATGATCCTTCCAATTATTACCAGAAATAAGAGCAGATACTTTCCTATTACGACCCGCAGACACTGACTTGAAATTCCACCCATATTTATCCACTAAGGAAAAACCATTGAGCCATGGGTCAAACAATATATCAGTGTTTTCTCCATTAACAATTTTTCTTCAATTAGACCTTTGCACCATGTTCTAGCTCTACGCAGGGATTTCCAAGTGTAAGTTGCATTGTTATCCATAACAGCAGTCCAAAAGTTTATGTTATTACAATACTTGTTATACATCCATTTTGCCCAGATTGTTTCACCATGTAAAAATTTCCATAAAAGTTTCACTATAACTGCTTTAGCCACTTCTTCCATTTTTCGAATACCAAAGCCACCTTCACTTTTGTTTTTTGGCTTTGATGGATTTCTTAGATCTGGTCAATCTTGAAGTAAAGAGAAAGGATTTCATTTTCTCTCTCTTGGTTGCAGATTTGTGAAGACATAAAGAACGAAATTGGTTTTCTTTTTTTATTTTACTTCATCTCCATGTGTTGTATTTTCATTGTCCTTTTATACTTGTTTTATTTTCCTGTCCCAAGTTGCTCGTATGGATGGTTTTGAGTGTGTTTCTATTTGTTTTACTTCTCCATCTATTTGACCACTTGGATTTCAGGCTTTGTCCTTTTGTTGTATTGTTAATACATGATCATGATATGTACTCTTTTTCCTTGCAAGGTACCTATTTAGGTTATGGGGGTTGCAAGGTTTTAACGAGACATATTACGGACATTTATGCATACCATTCTCATTTTATAAATAAAGTACATTTTTTCAAAAAAAAGGTATGGATAGTGCCGTAATATTTATGGTGTAGGTAAAGTAAAAATCGGTGTATAATGATTTGTTAAAAGTTTTGATGGGCATAATATTTCTTGAAGTTTGAATAGAATTTACCTTTTACAAAATTATATTTCCATAGTTTACTCACTTAAAATTAATTATCCCAAAATTGCAATATTAGGCCATTTTAACACACACCATTCGTTAGCCTAAATAATATGAATTCATTTCCATCGTAATAAATTCTAGAACTATTTTATTTATCATTATTTTACTTTATAAAATCATTAAACCACTTTTAATTCTTTTTAAAAATCATTTCATGTTTAAAATTTTATCAAAATTCCTTTCAAATAATTGCAACTATTATTTTATTAATAATTCCATGCCTCTTAAAATGTAGTACAAAACTATTCATTAATAACTATTTTTATCAATTAATTTTTTTCAATATAATTAAATTCTCTAAACTAATTTACTTTTTCCTCAAATCTCAATGGTAAATATTTTATTACTAAAATCTCCTACTTTACATAAACATTTCATCATTCAGATCCCAAACCATCTACATTTCATTGTTTAAAACCCAATTAATCATTAAATATTTATTATTAGCATATAATATAGTTAATTCTTCTCAACATCGGGTTGTTACAAGGTTGCAACCCCGAATTTGTCCACTAGGATAGATATGCTCGCTTAATAGTCTCACCTAATATCAATCACATTATTAAAATTTATTAATATTGGCCTCACTAATGACATTACCCCTTAAATGTCAGTTTGTATCCCGATATCTTACGGAGTTTTAATACCCATCTCATAAAGCATATCACATATGCATCATCATCACATCATTTAGCATATAAATAAACGCTTATGGGATAAGCAACATTTTATCACTTAAGATCAAATTATAACATGCACAACATAGTGAGGCTATAAAATCCTATATATGCATATTTATTTTGTAGCATACATCATAAGAATTAATATATTCAAATGTCATCATGCATATATCATTATAACACAAGGAGGTAAGTTACTATACTTCCTCCTATGTATTTATAATTATTTGGCTGTCCGAATGCTATTTAATCCCAAGATGACATTATATCCCATCTTTATATCACATATAAAGATCATGTACGTGCATCATATCTCAACATAGCATTAACCCATGTAATTGCATTTATAAAGAACACAACTCCAATAATTCACATCATAACATTAGTGGGATATTTAAAATTGCTAATATTGCATCAACTTGCATATATGAGTCAACAACATACTAATAAAGAAGGCATCATAGCATCACTTGATGAGAAGCATGATTACACTGTTTCATAGTCAATACACAACAAACCAAGCATGAAAAAATTTCACACATTTCATATTAGCTACCTCACTTAGCATTGATGTTTTTATATCTTCAAAACACACATTCAACTACACAAATCATAATAAAGTAAAATCAAGTTATAGGCACAATAGTATTAAAGTTTCAGACTTTATAATTGCATCTAGTCATCCTAGAACAACATGTTTTGAAACACACAATATACATATAATATCATAGTATGTGTATGCATACGCATAGATATATATATTTATATTTATATATATACAGGGACGTAGGGAAGTTATGGCTGGTGAGGTCACGTGACCTCACCAGAAACGCGATTCGCATTAAAAAAAAGAAGTCAGTCAAAACAGAACGCGGTTTCATTAAAAAAAAGTCGATCGCGGTTTTCTTCAGCAAAAGTCGATTCAAACCAGCTGCTTCCAATCAACTTTCCGCGCCTCTCTCTCATCGTCTTCCTCCGTTCATCTCGTACCATCGACAATAATGGGTAATCTGCTAACCTTAGTTTTAATCCCCACCGATTTGAATTTAATTATTTAGGATTTTACTTAAATTAGTTATTGAATCGAATTAATTTGAACGTAGTTAGTGATTTTGGGCTGATTTGAATGAATTTACTTTGTTAAATTATGACTGAAATGAATTTTTTCTAAAGTAATGCTCCTTGTAGAGATAGATAGTTGTGTTGCATATATCGAGAAAGATATATTTACTCAGTTTAGCAATGATGCAATCATTGATCGGTTTCGAAACCTGAGAACTTGATGTGGACAACGTTAGACTATTAGTATTTATGTTACGGTTGTTTAGTTTGAAAAGATCAAAATAATTGGTTATTTTTATAATCAAATACTATTTTATCACTTATTATCTATGGTTGTTCAATAGTTTATTATGAAATTTTCTTTTATTTCATTAAATACTTGCTAATTTTTTTCTTTTTTTCCGGGGGCTGCCGCCTCCAAACCCCACACTTTTCAATTTGTGACCTCACCAAACTTGAATTCTGGCTACGCCACTGTATATATATGTTAATTAAAATTTTTTTCCTTTCAAAACATATAGTTAAATTTCTTTGCAAAAATATAGTTTCATGCTATGTTTAATATAAAGCTTTTAAAGCTTTCTAGAACATCAATGTAACTTCTTTCAAACTTTTAAACAATTTGCATACGATTCATATACTTCATCAATTCAATCAATATGCCTATTTATAGCCATCTAAAGAGGATATAAATTTATGACGTCGCTTTCACTATTGAGTCAAGACATTGGATTGGTGACATTTGACAATGATCCTACGATCTTTTGAATATCAGTTACAGATCAATGATGTGTACTTCATGGGTGCCATTTCTTTAGTTACACCTGGTATGTACATGTAGATGGCTGAGATTTAAAAGTACCATTATAACATTGCATGTTCTTTTGGGTTGATCTTATCTATATAAGCTTTATCCCTTTAGAGCGTCTCACTTTTCATCTTTCTACATTTGACTACTAGCTTGTACTTATAAATAACTAAACAACACATTATGCTATGGTGACCTTCTTATTCTAGGTTTAGGTCTGTATGAAATAATTTAAGTGGTAAACTATTTAGTATTTCGGTCCCTTTTGTATGTACACTCTTAGGCCTCATACCCTCGAGTCTTTGTTTTGTAGCACAGTTAAATACCAAATAAGGTTTCGAGGTTAATAGCTAGACAATCCCTTTTGGTAACATGTAAGTGCTTTAGGGAATGATTTATCTGAAGACCCTTTTGCCTTGCACATTTTGTAAAAAGTTCCTTCAGCAAAATACGGTATAACTCATACTCCTTAAAATTCACTTTGAACAAAGGCCAAGTGGATTTTGAAGTCTCATCTTCAGTCATTTTGGTAAGGCTTGCGAAATGAAGGTGGTTTCTATCATGTACGATTTGGAAGCTGCTAGAGTCTAAGTGTTTGCATCAAAGTCTGAGATGGACTCAAAGTTGTTAGTAAAGCCGCCGGACAAACTCTACCACATCACTTCGATTTGGAATTCGTTCACGCTGCTGCTGCTAGAGAGCGTCTAAAGGAGATGTCCAAACTGTCGATGCTAGAGATGAGTTGGAACTAAACTAGAGCTCACGGTCAAAGATTTGCCGCCATGGGTGAACTGGTGTGTTGCTATGATGCTTTGCCTCTTGTTTTAATATGCTGCGACGGTACTAGTGTTGCAATGATGCTTTAAGGTAACTGTGCACTCTACTTGATGGTATGAGTCAAATCTTTGTTCAGTGATTACAACCTTGTTGTGCTTTGTTATTGAAGTTGAGTTATGCTTTTGTTGCTTGATGAAACAAAGTTGTGTCTCACTATTTGGTGATGGAAGTAGTTCAGGTGGTTGTTGCATAGATTGGTTTTGTTGTAGAGATTGCAAATTTATTATGGTGAGGTTTGGTGATGTTTGATCTTTGTTTGCCTAAAAAGAATTTGATGTAGATGAAGTTCTGGTGTTTTTTTGGTCGGACATGTGATGATATTAGTAGCACATTCATTGGTGTTTAATAGGAAAAAAGACTACTTTGTTCTTAAGGCGATAAATTTCAAGAGAATATTTGAGATGATGATATTTCAATTATAATCATTGAGATGAATCTTGTGTTAAATTTTGGTGACACTATATGGAGAATTGTAGAGATCGGAAGTAGCTTCGTAATGGAGAAAACGGTTCACAAATCGGAGTTCGGAGGTGGAAGTTATAAGGGAAAAGATGAAGTAGGCTGAATTGACAAAGGTCAGACGTCTGACCAAAATGGTCAGACGTCTAAGTTTGTGCAGAATTGATTCCAGAGCCTTTAGTCAGATGTCTGACCAAATGGTCAAACGTCTGAGCTGAAGAGAAATTTTTCCAGTAACTTAAGTCAGACGTCCGACCACTTTGGTCAGACGTCTGAGGCGGCTTCCGCCTGTTTTTCACGTATGGACTTGGCATGAAGATTTGTGATATCTGCAGGGGCAATTTTGGAACATTGCTTAGGGTTTCTATTCTCCTATATAAGCTAGCTTCAGGTTCCTGATCTGGTGTGCAAGCAAGCAACTGCAAGAGATTAGCCTCCACTAATTAGGGTTTATCAAAACCTAATTTTCTTCAATTCTCTTCTCCACAAATCAATTTTAATTAGAATTTTGATCATTGTATTCAATCTCTTGTACTCTTCTCATCAATATTAATAAAAGCTCTCTATTAAAGTGGATGTACACTAACACAACGTTAGTGGAACCACTATAAATCGTTGTGTGATTTATTTTTCATTATTGCTTTGATTTCTGAATTGCTTGTTTGGGATTGTGATTGCTTTTGGATTGGTTGAGATTGGAATTGTGTTATTGATTGGTTGTTTTTACACTTCTTACCACGATCTCGTATTCCGCTGTGCTTGAGGGGTTTCGATTTGAGTGGTCTCCAGTTGGAATCCCGCCCCAACATTTGGTATCAGAGCATTGGTGTTGGTAGGTGGTTGTAGAAATGCCGGAATCAGATAATACCTCAAGTAGTTCCTCTATGGGTAATCCAAGTGGGGTAGCACCTTATGTACGTGTTTCGTATGCAGCTTCAGGATCACAATTGGTTATAGACAGGTGGAATGACGATAATGATTTTGAAAAATGACAATGGAAGATGAAAGCGGTTCTAAGGAGGAATCGGGTCCATCGGGTAGTGTTTGACACACATTTGTTGCCAGCGGACATCTCAGATGTTGAGAGAGATGAGATGGAAGAGTGGGCATTCACTACACTTCAACTTGCTATGGGAGAGAATGTTATCTCTGAAATTAGTGGTGAAATAACCGCTAAGGGTATTTGGGACAAGTTGGAGGAGTTGTATATGAAGAAGTCACTAAAAAATCGTTTGATCTTATTACGAACGTTCTTCACCTATAAGATGAAGGAAGGTACTTCGCTTAAGGTGCACTTGAATACTTTTGATGATTTGCTAATGAAGATGAAGACGGTAGATTTGAAGATTGAGGAAGAGCAAAAGGCGATGATATTGTTGTGTTCGTTGCCAGACCACTATGCAGGTTTCTCAAATAGTTTAATCTATAGCCGGGATACATTAACTCTTGATGATGTCAAGATGGGTATTCTTAGCGAGAAGTTGCGGGATCAAATGAAGGAGTTAGGTGATGGAAGTAGTGGTGCTAGTAATGGTCATGGTTTATTTGTGGAGAAGGAGAGAGGTATGTAAAGAAGGACAACCAAGGGCATTCTAAATCAAGGAACCCCGGTTGGAGAGGAAAGTCGAAGGAAAGAAAAGGCAAGTGCTATATTTGCAAGAAGCCCGGTCATTGGAAGAATGAGTGTCCGGACAAGGAGAAGGCAAAGAAGGAAGTAGCATCTTCATTAGTAGCGGTGGAGAGTGGAGTTGGTGAGGGAGATGTAGATGTTTTGTCGGCGGTAGTATCGGATGTTTCAGGTAGCAATGGGTGCTCAATTCGGGGGCGTCCTATCATATGACGCCAAATAGGAATTGTTTTTCTTCTTACATCGACAAAGAAAGAAATTCAATTGTTATGGGAAATGGTGCTATTTGCAAGTCAAAAGGCACTGGTTCCGTGCAAATTCGGATGTTTGACGGAGTGGTTCATACTCTCACTAATGTGCGCTATGTTCCATGACTTAGGAAGTCTCTTATATCTTTGGGGCAGCTGGATTCTTTAGGTTGTAAGATCACTATTGAGACTGATAGCTTGCGGGTTTCGAAGGGGACGCTTGTGGTGATGAAGGGTGCTAGGACTCATGGTATTTATTTGCTTCAAGGAGTGACTGTAGAAGGTGAAACTTGTATAGGAGTCGATAGTTCTCGTGGCTTGGATGCATTTGAGGTTAGGTCATGTCTCGGAGAGGAGATTGAATGTTCTTCGGAAGAGGGAGATGATCGATGGAGAAAGTTTCAACAAGTTAGAGTTTTGCAAAGAATGCGTCATAGGGATGCAAACTAAAGTTTCATTCGGTGAGGGAAAGCATGATTCGAGAAGGGTTCTTGAGTATGTTCACATGGATGTTTGGGGACCGGCACCTGTAGCTTCTTTAGGTGGAGCTCGCTATTTTATTTCTTTTATAGATGACTTTTCTCGGAAATTTTGGGTGTATGTAATGAAAGCCAAGTCGGAGGCATTTGCAAAGTTCAAAGCATGGAAGGCTCTTGTTGAGAACGAGAGTGGCAAGTCTTTGAAGGTTTTAAGGTCCGACAATGGCGGAGAGTATGTTTTCAAAGATTTTTTGGAGTTTTGCAAGCATCATGGTATTCGGAGGCATTTTACTACACCTGGAGATCCACAGTCGAATGGTGTTTGGAAAGGATGAATCGTACTCTACTTGAGAAAGCTTGATGCTTGAGATTGACATCGGGTTTGGCGAAGGGATTTTGGGCTGAAGCTTTGTCAACCGCAGTGCATATTATTAATCGAATTCCATGCTCAGCTATTGGTAACAAAATTCCGGAGGAAGTGTGGAAGGGAAAGAGCATTGACTTAAGTTATCTTCGTGTGTTTGGTAGTCTTGTTTATGTGCATGATCCGGAAAATGATAAGCTTGAACCTAGAGCTTTCAAGGGGATTTTGCTTGGCTACACGGATGGAGTAAAAGGCTATCGGATTTGGAATCCAGAAAATAAGAAGGTAGTGAATTATCGTCATGTTACTTTTGATGAGTCAGCATTGTTCAAGGAGAATAAAAGCTCATCGGATGTTCTGGATTTGGTTCATGGTGAATCAAAGGAGAAGGAAATTATTTCCACATTTTGTCCAAGGAGTAGAGAGAGTAGAGTGGTTGGAGATGCTTGCGAGGAGGTAGTGGTTGATGTTACATCACATAGTCCACAAGGTTCCTCTAGTAGTGGTGGTGATGTGCATGATTCTAGAGAAGCTTCGGTTCAAGGTGGAGCTGAAGGGAGTTTGGGTGATGGTATTGCTACTCGGGTTGGTTGTCGTACTATAAGGCCAACCGAAAGATATGGTGATTAGAACTATCTTAGCTTTTGTGATAATTTGGACTATGCTCTTCAAGTAGTCCAAGATGAGCCAATGGACCTTGATGACGTCATGGAGTCGAGTGATTGCTCGAAATGGATTTATGCCATGGAGGAAGAGATGCAATCATTGTTCAAGAATCAAACTTGGGATTTGGTTCCACTTCCTAAAGGAAACCGTGCTATTGGGTGCAAATGGATATACAAGGTGAAGGACGATGGGAGATACAAAGCAAGACTAGTGGCTAAGGGGTTTGCACAAAGGAAGGGAAATGAGTATGATGAGATATTCGCACTGGTTGTGCGCCATACTTCTATCTGGATATTACTTGCTATAGTTGTTATTCATGACTTGGAGTTGGAGCAACTTGATGTGAAAACCGCCTTCTTGCATGGTGACTTGGATGAAGACATCTACATGGAGCAACCGGAAGGTTTTGTTGTGGATGGTAAGTCAAATTTGGTTTGCAAGTTGAAGAAATCACTATATGGATTAAAACAATCACCTAGACAATGGTACAAGTGGTTTGATCATTTTATGCTTGAAAATGGTTTTGATAGAAGCATCAAGGATGCTTGTGTTTATTTCAAGAAGTTGAGAAATGATTGTTGGGTGTATTTACTCTTGTATGTGGACGACATGCTCATTACTTCTAAGGATAAGAATGAAATCAACAAGCTAAAACTGAGTTTGAAATCGGAGTTCGAAATGAAGGATCTTGGAGAAGCAAGAAGGATATTGGGCATGGAACTTGTAAGGGATCGAAAGCATTTTGAGTTGAAACTAACTCAAAAGGAGTACATTGAGAAAGTGCTTTGTCGGTTCAGCATGGAGAATGCAAATGTGTCTAATACACCTTTACCTTTGCATATGAAGCTTTCGAGTAAAGGATCACCTATCTTGGAGGAAGACAAGGCTTATATGGCAAAGGTGCCATATGCTAGTGCGGTTGGAAGTCTTATGTATGCTATGGTGTGTACAAGGCCCGATATTGCAAATGCCATCAGGATGGTTAGTCGATATATGGCTAATACGGGGAAATCGCATTGGGAAGCTGTGAAGCTTATTTTGATATACCTTATAGGCACATCATCTCATGGTCTTTTTTTAGCGGTAGTAAGGCGTTGGATTGCAAATTGGTTGGTTATTGTGATTCGGACTACTCCGGTGATAGGGATCGAAAAAAAATCAACTTCCGGATATGTCTTCACACTTGGGGGTACAACCATAAGTTGGAGATCGAGATTGCAGACCGTAGTTTCTTTATCCACTACGGAGGCGGAGTTGATAGCCGCAGTGGAAGCAGCAAAGGAGGCACTCTATTTGAAGCGATTGTTGCGTGACTTGGGATTCGGGCATGATAGTATTGATGTTCGATGTGATAGCCAGAGTGCTATTCACTTGGCGGAGAATTTGGCATTTAGCTCACGGACTAAGCATATTGAGGTGAGAGAGTCATTTCTAGTAGCCATAGATGAGGATAAGCAAGTGTAACATCCCGCCTTTTTCTACGCTTTAAGCAGACACACATGCCAACTCAAATCATACAGAAAGGCGGATTGTTATTGGGGTGAGTAAGAAAAAGCAGAGAAAGAAAAAACAAAACAGAATCTCGCAGCGGAATGACAAAATATAATGATCAAATAACAGTTCATGAAGCTGTATACAAAACATTTGATTATAATTATACAATACAAAATCAGAGTTACACATATCGGAGATAAATAAATGATAATGCAGTGGAACAGTATGATGCAGTGGAATAAATATAGTAAATAATAGTAGCACAAATCTTCGTCTTCGTCCTGCAGAAATAAGGTCTTCAAATCCTGAAATGCTCAAGCTGACCCGAGCGAATTGAAAAGACAAAACAATCGAGTCAGAACTAAAAGATCTTATGTGAGTTAAATCAACGGTAAATAAATATGAGTGTAAACGGTGTCAGAGATGTTTACGGGGTTTGACATCTCCTATCCAGTGTCTAACGTGAGTGCAGTAACTTAAGAGATGTTCGGGATTCACATCTCCTAAGGATCCGTTAAACTATCTACTATGTAGTACAATACGCTATTATAATATGTCTACAGTAATATAAACTATTAAAATAGCGTTAAGGCGTTACATTTTCCCACTTAACACATTTTTATTTACCATAGTCTATACAGTACCGTAATCCCACCCGTAAACTGGGTGTCGTCAGAGGGCACTCCATAGGTATGGTACAAACCAAACTCGTAGAAGGCGTGCTAGGGTAGGTGACACGGCACAACTAGGCAATGCTAGGGTAGATATACTAATTACACTTCCGGACCGGTGGTGACGCATAGCAGCTACTACCGCCCACCTTGGAACACACTCCCAAGTAAAAAAGTCGAGGGGTGGCCACCAAATAAATCGCAAAGTCAGAATATAGTATCGATGGATTATGCCCGATCGGAGGAATGACCTCACTTAGCCCGTCAATTTCTCCTGTTTTAGCCACCTTAAGCTAACTCATGGGAGTCAGGTCCACGTATATACCTTTAGGATCGTCGCCACCATCCTACCTCATTCTGGAATCTCCACCGCGTACACAATTGTCAAAGTGGTTTTCGGTATCGACAGAGAGTATGCCCCTATCTGATGCCGGTCTCTTTAACAACCAATCGCTTATTACACACCGGATGGTTCTTTTACATTTCCAAAATCATTTCATAATTGATATCAAAATATCATATTCAATTCAAAGCATATCATTTTCGAAATCGTTACTTACTTCCGAAATTATATCACATTGAAATCATTGTTCGAAATTATATTTCCTTTCAAAAGCCATATTTCCAAAATAGGCTAAACTCTCATTTCAAAATATCATATTAAACCAAATATGTTATTTAAATCCCAACTTAGGTTATAACATCATTAACCATATTCACATAAAAATCGAGAATTTGAATACAAACCCATCCATTTTACTTAGTTTGGAATTTAGAAGAAATTAGTTTAAATAGTTATAAATAGTTACTATAGATTTAAAATAGATTAAATATAATTAAATAGATTAAATAGCTTTAAAATAGATTAATTAGATTTAAAATAAGTTAAAGAAGGTTAATTAGTTTAAATGAATTGAATGGTTTAAAATAGGTTAAAATGATTTAATATAATTAATACAGGTTAAATAGTTTAATACCTTGAAATCTTAATAATTAGAAATTTTGAAAGAATATATTTTTAAAACAGTTTATATTAAAATATGAATTTGGAATTAATATCAAATTAAACTATTCATTTCATTCCAACACATTTGACCATTTCAATGTCCCAAAACCCAATTTCAAATTTTCCGATTCAGAATTCTAAATAAATATTAAATCCAATATCGCTTAAATCCATGTTAAAACATTGATTTAATTACTCCAATTTCAATATATTTCAAAGTTATACTTCAATGATTTTTAATAACTCAATTTCGATAAACGTCACTTATATTTCAAATTCACAATAAAATTTCAATTTTATTCCTTCAACAAATCTTTCAAAACAATTCGATTTTAATATAAAACTCGAAATTCGATAAAAATTCGGTTTATATAACCCAAATTTTATTTCAAAAATATCATTTAACTCAATGCAAAATTTAAGGATTCAAAAATTTAACCAATCCGGTGTCCGTATATAATTCTCTACCCTAGGGTCAACTGATACGGATATTTATAATTTCAATCCACAATTTAAAAAATTTATATTTACGGATATATATCATTTCAATCCGCAATCCTGAAAATATGAAATCCATATAATCGCTCGAGTCTATCATTTCAACCCATAACGATTTTTCCTTAATCTATTGATCATTCGGGTATGTATCTTTTCAACCCATAGTGAACTTGCAGTTTATAACAATATAAAATAAAACATCCATTCATCCAATATCAACAATCAACATCCATCACAAACATCATCCAAATCAATCAATAAATATCAATATAGAACTGATAATCAATAACATGTATTTAACTAGCAACTTATATTCAATAATAAATTAAATAACGATTTAATTCAAATAAATTCAAATTAAGTGGGATGATGATTTAAAATATACCAAACAGTCATGTAACAACCTGGGGTTTTGCACCGGTTAATTATCGTCATTAGGCGATTAATTCTGCTGGCTAATTGTTGTTGGGAGTTTTTAATCGGGTTGAAATTCTTTTAAAAAATTTGTTAAATGTTGTGTGGGCTTTAAATAAAATTTTGGCCCACGTTTTATTATTGGTGCTGGGTTATACCGGTTACCGTTCCTCCCTTGATTCATTTTCGCAAGCCCTAAAATAAACAAACGAAAATGGCGGCTCTTGTATTCATTCCTCTTCCTTCAAAAATTAGGGTTTTCATAATTTCGAAGAGACCGACTTCAAATACTCGATTGAATTTGATTTCCTTGCTCTATTGGTTGATCGTCTCTTGAGATGCTTGCGGCTGCTTGATTGAGTTCGTCTTTGCTTCGATTCAGGTGAGTGATTTTCACTCACATCTTTAATTCTATCTACTGTTTTTGAAAAATTCAAATTGCTAAATTTGTGTTCGACTGAGAGTTGCTTGACTTCGTCTCGGCCATTTGATCTTGTTTCGATGATTGATGTTTTCTATGACTTTACTATGACGATGATTTCTTTCTTTGTGTTTGTTGGCTTGATACTTTGTTGTCACCATCACTGTTAGTTTGAAAGCTACTTTGATGACCACGGCTTCGATTTCTGACCTGTTCGACTTTGGTGAAACTGGATCTTGTGAAATTGTTGATTCCTTGTTATCCACGGCTTGATGATTTTCATTTGATTCTTTGACAGTTTTAAAATTTACTTTGGTATAAAAAGAAATTGTCTTTGACTTGTTCCTGAACATAGGCGCTATGCTCTGGTTGTTTTTGTCATTGGGTTTGAACTTTGATATGAAACTGTTACCTGCAAGAATTGTTCGACATTGACTTCATTGAACTTTGACTTTTCAATTGCTTTAAATATTTGACTTCGGTCTTGATTTGTGTATGCGATTCCATGACTTCGGTCAGTAGCTCATGGCTTCAACTTGTTTTGATATTCATTCACTACTACACTTTTGAGCAAACAGCACCACGAAATTTCACTGCTATTAGGTGTATTTACTGTTGCATTTCCTGTATATGCTTTGAGTCATGGTAGCAGTGATTTGAACTGTTAGCCTTTGGTTAGTAATTTCTGATTCATTGGTGACTTTGTTGTTCTTTGGATTAGCTTGTTGGCCTGTAGCTCCATGTTGAATTGAACTCGGCTGACGTGTGCATTACAGTTGAGTCTTGTTCATTCACATTGCTACTTTATGACTTCGGCCATTTTCATTTGAATTGTATAGCCTTCCTCCTAACTTTATTTTGTTGACATTGGCATGACTGCTACTTCCTGTTGTTGCAGTTCCTATCTAATTCATTATAATCTGATTTTGGGTTGTACTGTTTTGAATCTTGTACATGTATCATTAGCTTGCCCTTGTGACTTGTTTGGCTTCTTGGATTCATTGTTACTGATATGATTTGTAGCCTTGCCTCACTTGCATTGCTGAGTTTGTTTCTTTTGTTTGTTATACATATGAACTTGGTTCATATGTATGCTAAGCATTGCTTCTCAGTGACATTTCCTTACATTCATATCCTTCAATGTTTTAAATTGCACATTTGAGTTTCACTGTGCATATCACTGCACTGCTTCGAGTCAGGTTGCATACTCTCTATGCATTCCTGAATATGTACTGGAGTCTGATATTTTTGAAGCTTGCACTGTCCAGTTTCACTGTTGCATACATGTTGCATCTTTTGGAGCTCAAGTTGCCTAACCATATCCTTTGTGTACTGTTTGGTTCCATTGATGATGTTATGCATCTGCATATACATGTGTCATTTCTTTGCTTACATCTGCACATCCCTGTCATACTTGTTGATGTCTTGGTATTGCTATTAGCTTTGGTTTGGTCTTGCAGTTGTGTTGAGTCATGATAGTAGGGACTTGACCTTTGCAGTTTCGACTTGCTGTTAGTATTTGGTGTTGTGATGATATCAGATGTTGTAGTGGCGAGGCAGTACACGCGAGCGTGTACTGCAGCCCTATCAGAATTGACTTTTTAATTGATAATTTCAATTGCTTGAATTGTTTCGTGTGTCCAATTCAATATATTTTGAAATTGTATTTTGATTTGGTTTAATTTGAGTATTTTGCTGCTATCTAATTATCTACTAGATAATTAGATTATGTGTTTTCTAATTATCGTATCGATAATTAGATTTTGTTGTTTATGTTGTTTCATTGGCTTGGGTTTTGCTTTGGCCACTTGTTGTTAATTGTTGTTTGGGCAATTCTGTTGTTTCCTAAATTATCTTCATTGATAATCTTTTTATTTATCTTTGTTGATGATTTGAATTTGCTGATTTGTTGTTTAACACTGTTTCATGTTATATCTACCGTTATCTGATTCGCTTATTGAAGGGTTGGATATACGAGATTTATTGTGACTGTCGTCTATTGAGTATTTAATTATTATTGCTTCCGTGCATTAATAACTGAGTTTGAATTAGACTAACCCGTGTATTATTTTCTTTTGAATTAATACTCGGGTCAGACCGAGTTATTAGAGGTTGTTGATATCTTGCTTTGGGTTGCTGCTTGAGCTATGAAGTCTCTTTATATCTTTTGGAGTAGTCGTTGTCAATTTATAGGATGATATGTATTCATGTATATTATTCACAATAATGTACTTGTATATGTAACTTCCAGCGTCGACAGTTGTAGTTGTATCATATGTATTGTATCACATGTATTGTAACTGACTTCAGTTATATATATATATGAGATTTTATGTTATCCGTGTTTCGCATTTAGCTTATCTGTGTTATTATTATATATGTTGTCCTAAACTATTATGAACCATCATAGTTCGTTTTATACTAGAATTGAATATGTCGATGGGAGTAAATAAACAAAGATTAAAGAGATGAAAGAATATATACTACTCCTATCGAGATAATCAATATTAGTGTAAGGCCTAACTACGGATGGCCGCTCCTATCCAGCCTTATTCTTCGTAATAACAGACAGTATTTCCTTTTAATACTCTTTGTTATTGTGAGCATAGAGGTGCGGCGTCACAGTTGGTATCAGAGCGAGGGGTTTATGGACATAATATAGAACATAACTTAGATGGAACATGTGTTACAACTAATTGTTGATGTTTTTATTTGTGCTTTGAGTCAAAACTAAATTTTTGAAATTATGATGAAATTTTTAAATATTCTTTTTTAAAAATAAAAGTGAAATTGTGTTTTGATGATTGAGTAATTTGTGTTCTGTTTATCAGAGTGCGCAGCGGAAACAGTGACTGTCTTCGCCGAGTACAGCTGATAACCTTTTTGATTTAAAAATCAGAATATGAAAATGAAATTAGTTTCATTGTGTTGTTTAACTAGTGGTCTTGATTTTGTTGAGATTTTTGCTGGTTTTCTTTTATGCTAATCACATATTGATTAGATTTTTGCTGTTTCAAATATATCTTCATTGAAGATATAATCGAGTGATTTCTTTGCTCATCTTTTGGTGTGCGTGCAAATATGAGTTGCACGTTACTGCATTGATTTTACGTTGAACCGATGTTTGGTTTTAAGACGTATTCTGTTGCCGTTATTTTATAACGGGATTTTTCACTGGTATTATTTTGATGAGATTTTGACGTATAAAAATTACTGTCACTTTGACTTCAGTAATTGTCAAATTTTAAAGTGGATTTTCAAGCGGTTATTCTACAATGCTGATTTGATACCCGTTTTTACGGTGTTTTGGGAAGTGCGATTTCCTTATCGAAATTTCTACAGATGTTGATGTTTTAATCACGTGTTTTGAAAATTGTTTTTAAAATAAAATTGTTTTAAAAAATTTATGGTTTGCGCTTTCAAAAGAATGAGGAAGCAATTTAAACGCTTCAGCAAAATTGAGGACTATGAACCCTCACTTTTACTGTTTCGCTTAATTCCGGACTTGTCCGTATGAGAACGTAAAATGTTATTTATTTAAAATACACAATTTTGCACTTTCAAGGAAACGATGAAGAGATTTAAACGATTTAGTAAAACACGTGGTATGGGACATGTGCGTTCACTATTTCGGTTAATCCGGACTCGTTAATTGAAATATTTGCTGTTTTGATGATTTTGTGTACTTTCGAGCCACTATGTTGGACCTTCGGGTCATATGTTGGACCTTCGGGTCATATGATGGACCTTCGGGTCAATACCAGTACTAGACCTTCGGGTCATATGTTGGACCTTCGGGTCATTTGTTGGGCGCCAAAATTATGATGACGGTACTTGGTAGGCTTCGGCCATATGTTGTTGCACGTGCGGCGTAGCTTAGAGTCGCCATATGCTGGGATCGATTCACCTTTTATATTGATTTTCTAGTCATCTTAATTTATTTCTAGATATTTGTTGTTTCTAATTATCTGCATGTAATTAGATATTTGCTGATTTGAGTTCTAATTATCTTTGTTGATAATTAGATATTTGCTGATTTGAGTTCTAATTATCTTTGTTGATAATTAGATATTTGCTGATTAGAGTTCTAATTATCTTTGTTGATAATTAGATATTTGCTGATTTGAGTTCTAATTATCTTTGTTGATAATTAGATATTTGCTGCTTTGAGTTCTAATTATCTTTGTTGATAATTAGATATTTGTGTTTTCTGATTATCGTTTTTGGATAATTAGATATTTGTGTTTTCTGACTATCGTTTTTGATAATTAGATATTTGATGTTTTCTGATTATCATTTTGATAATTAGATATTTGATGTTTTCTGATTATCGTTTTTGATAATTAGATATTTGATGTTTTCTGATTATCGTTTTTGATAATTAGATATTTGTGTTTTCTGATTATCGTTTTGGATAATTAGATATTTGTGATTTCTGATTATCATTTTTGGATAATTAGATATTTGTGATTTCTGATTATCGTTTTGGATAATTAGATATTTGTGTTTTCTCGTTATCGTTTTTGATAATTAGATATTTGATGTTTTCTGATTATCGTTTTGATATTTAGATATTTGATGTTTTCTGATTGTCGTTTTTGATAATTAGATATTTGATGTTTTCTGATTATCGTTTTTGATAATTAGATATTTGATGTTTTCTAATTATCGTTTTTGATAATTAGATAATTGTGTTTTCTGATTATCGTTTTGGATAATTAGATATTTGTGATTTCTGATTATCGTTTTTGGATAATTAGATATTTGTGATTTCTGATTATCGTTTTTGATAATTAGATATTTGTTTTCTCTGATTATCGTTTTGGATAATTAGATATTTGTGATTTCTGATTATCGTTTTTGATAATTAGATATTTGATGTTTTCTGATTATCGTTTTTGATAATTAGATATTTGTGTTTTCTGATTATCGTTTTGGATAATTAGATATTTGTGTTTTCTGATTATCGTTTTTGATAATTAGATATTTGTGTTTTCTGATTATCATTTTGGATAATTAGATATTTGTGATTTCTGATTATCGTTTTTGATAATTAGATATTTGTGTTTTCTGATTATCGTTTTGATAATTAGATTTTGTTGAGAATTTGTGAATTAAAAGATTTCTTTGGCGTTTGTGTTCTTGACCTTTATTTTTCTAGCTTAACCAGTTTATGTTAGAAAAATAATTGTTATTGACGACCTTAATTATGAAAATTGCGGGGACGCAATTTTTATAAGGAGGGGAGTCTGTAACAACCCGGGGTTTTGCACCGATTAATTATCGTCATTAGGCGATTAATTCTGCTGGCTAATTGCTGTTGGGAGTTTTTAATCGGGTTGAAATTCTTTTAAAAAAATTGTTAAATGTTGTGTGGGCTATAAATAAAATTTTGGCCCACGTTTTATTACTGGTGCTGGGTTATACCGGTTACCGTTCCTCCCTTGATTCATTTTCGCAAGCCCTAAAATAAACAAACGAAAATGGCGGCTCTTGTGTTCGTTCCTCTTCTTTCAAAAATTAGGGTTTTCATAATTTCGAAGAGACCGACTTCAAATACTCGATTGAATTTGATTTCCTTGCTCTGTAGGTTGATCGTCTCTTGAGATGCTTGCGGCTGCTTGATTGAGTTCGTCTTTGCTTCGATTCAGGTGAGTGATTTTCACTCACATCTTTAATACAATCTACTGTTTTTGAAAAATTCGAATTGCTAAATTTGTGTTCGACTGAGAGTTGCTTGACTTCGTCTCGGCCATTTGATCTTGTTTCGATGATTGATGTTTTCTATGACTTTACTGTGACGATGATTTCTTTCTTTGTGTTTGTTGGCTTGATACTTTGCTGTCACCATCACTGTTAGTTTGAAAGCTACTTTGATGACCACGGCTTCGATTTCTGACCTGTTCAACTTTGGTGAAACTGGATCTTGTGAAATTGTTGATTCCTTGTTATCCACGGCTTGATGATTTTCATTTGATTCTTTGACAGTTTTAAAATTTACTTTGGTATAAAAAGAAATTGTCTTTGACTTGTTCCTGAATATAGGCGCTATGCTCTGGTTGTTTTTGTCATTGGGTTTGAACTTTGATATGAAACTGTTACCTGCAAGAATTGTTCGACATTGACTTCATTGAACTTTGACTTTGCAATTGCTTTAAATATTTTACTTCGGTCTTGATTTGTGTATGCGATTCCATGACTTCGGTCAGTAGCTCATGGCTTCAACTTGTTTTGATATTCATTCACTACTACACTTTTGAGCAAACAGCACCACGAAATTTCACTGCTATTAGGTGTATTTACTGTTGCATTTCCTGTATATGCTTTGAGTCATGGTAGCAGTGATTTGAACTGTTAGCCTTTGGTTAGTAATTTCTGATTCATTGGTGACTTTGTTGTTGTTTGGATTAGCTTGTTGGCCTGTATCTCCATGTTGAATTGAACTCGGCTGACGTGTGCATTACAGTTGAGTTTTGTTCATTCACATTGCTACTTTATGACTTCGGCCATTTTCATTTGAATTGTATAGCCTTCCTCCTAACTTTATTTTGTTGACATTGGCATGACTGCTACTTCCTGTTGTTGCAGTTCCTATCTAATTCATTATAATATGATTTTGGGTTGTACTGTTTTGAATCTTGTACATGTATCATTAGCTTGCCCTTGTGACTTGTTTGGCTTCTTGGATTCATTGTTACTGATATGATTTGTAGCCTTGCCTCACTTGCATTGCTGAGTTTGTTTCTTTTGTTTGTTATACATATGAACTTGGTTCATATGTATGCTAAGCATTGCTTCTCAGTGACATTTCCTTACATTCATATCCTTCAATGTTTTAAATTGCACATTTGAGTTTCACTGTGCATATCACTGCACTGCTTCGAGTCAGGTTGCATACTCTCTATGCATTCCTGAATATGTACTGGAGTCTGATATTTTTGAAGCTTGCACTGTCCAGTTTCACTGTGCATACATATTGCATCTTTTGGAGCTCAAGTTGCCTAACCATATCCTTTGTGTACTGTTTGGTTCCATTGATGATGCTATGCATCTGCATATACATGTGTCATTTCTTTGCTTACATCTGCACATCCCTGTCATACTTGTTGATGTCTTGGTATTGCTATTAGCTTTGGTTTGGTCTTGCAGTTGTGTTGAGTCATGATAGTAGGGACTTGACCTTTGCAGTTTCGACTTGCTGTTAGTATTTGGTGTTGTGATGATATCAGATGCTGTAGTGGCGAGGCAGTACACGCGAGCGTGTACTGCAGCCCTATCAGAATTGACTTTTTAATTGATAATTTCAATTGTTTGAATTGTTTCGTGTGTCCAATTCAATATATTTTGAAATTGTATTTTGATTTGGTTTAATTTGAGTATTTTGCTGCTATCTAATTATCTACTAGATAATTAGATTATGTGTTTTCTAATTATCGTGTCGATAATTAGATTTTGTTGTTTATGCTGTTTCATTGGCTTGGGTTTTGCTTTGGCCACTTGCTGTTAATTGTTGTTTGGGCAATTCTGTTGTTTTCTAAATTATCTTCATTGATAATCTTTTTATTTATCTTTGTTGATGATTTGAATTTGCTGATTTGTTGTTTAACACCGTTTCGTGTTATATCTACCGTTATCCGATTCGCTTATTGAAGGGTTGGATATACGAGATTTATTGTGACTGTCGTCTATTGATTATTTAATTATTATTGCTTCCGTGCATTAATAACTGAGTTTGAATTAGACTGACCTGTGTATTATTTTCTTTTGAATTAATACTCGGGTCAGACCGAGTTATTAGAGGTTGTTGATATCTTGCTTTGGGTTGCTGCTTGAGCTATGAAGTCTCTTTATATATTTTGGAGTAGTCGTTGTCAATTTATAGGATGATATGTATTCATGTATATTATTCACAATAATGTACTTGTATATGTAACTTGCAGCGTTGACAGATGTAGTTGTATCATATGTATTGTATCACATGTATTGTAACTGACTTCAGTTATATATATATATGAGATTTTATATTATCGGTGTTCCGCATTTAGCTTATCTGTGTTATTATTATATATGTTGTCCTAAACTATTATGAACCATCGTAGTTTATTTTTTATACTAGAATTGAATATATCGATGGGAGTAAATAAACAAATATTAAAGAGATGAAAGAATATATACTACTCCTATCGAGATAATCAATATTAGTGTAAGGCCTAACTACGGATGGCCGCTCCTTTCCAGCCTTATTCTTTGTAATAACAGACAGTATTTCCTTTTAATTCCAATTTACATTAATAAATTTTCTTTTCTCGCAATCAATTTCATTCAAGTTATTAAGTTAACTTCATCTTATAGTTCATATTCAAATCCATATCATTAATTTTCCTTAAGTGAAAAATCTCTTTTTTTTATTATACTTATATTCATATTAACAAAATTTCTTTTTATCACAGTTTATTTCATTCAATTTTCTTAAGTTAACTTCCATCTTTTCATTTATTTCATTAACTATCTTCATATGCAATTAGCTAACCTTCGATTTATTTAAAACTAATTTCATTTGTATCTAATTATGTTCATCCAATTTTAAATTAAATCCAATTACTCACATTAATTTTTCTTACACTCATTTATTTTTATTCAATTCCTTGCATAATTCAAATTGCGTTTCAAATTGTAATTCAAGTTGTATTCATTCTATTAATTCATTTTATAGCTTAAGTGGAATTAATTCGCTCCACAAAATTTATCTAGTTATATTCAAATCCAATTCAATTCATTTAATCTTTATTAAATTATACTTTATTTCATTTTATCCATTTTTTGGTTTATTCAACTTTAATTAAGCAAAACCCATTTTTCGTTATCATTCATATTCAACAAATTTAAAATTTGCTTTAGCTTAATATTTATCAAATCTATAAGTTATACAAACTTATTCACTTAAAATTTCATTTTATTATTTTATTTAATTCATTTCAAATACAATTCTCCTTTATTTAAGCTTCTTGAGTTCAACTTCATTTTATTTTATTTTATTTCTTAAATTCAAAGTTTCTTTTGTTTGCTTAACCAAAAATATTCAATACTTTAAAATTTAATTTTACTTTCCTGCTCAAATCTATAAGTTATAAACTTATTTTTATCTATACTATTTTCCATTACAAGTTCAAAAATTATTTCATATATTTATCAAATCATATTTAGAATATTTTTCACAACAAAACTTGTTTTAATCGAAAATAGATTCCTTTTGGTAGAAATTCTCACTCAGAAACTCGGAAATGAATACTGGCGATGTTGCAGTCATCCCCAGAATTTATTTCCCATCTACTAAATGAGTGCAATGCTTTTATTGCTTCAAAAATCCTTCCAAAATATTTTTCTAGTCAAAACTCTTTCAAATAATATAATTATTAATTTTTAAAGGCTTTGAAAAGAATTTTGAAAACAAAGGGATTTAAAATTTTAAAATTCTGAGCTTTTAAATCCTTTCTATTTATAAGCTATATTATAAATATACTTATTCAATTTCATTTCTTATTATAAAAATATTTCATTACTTTACATTTTTGTTATTTCAAACAATTCTTTTATTCTAATTAGCTTCCAATTCAACTTAATTATCAAATGCTTCATAAAATAAATTCATTAAGTATTCGTTTTATTTTAATTCAACCAATAATCGATGATAACTAAATATTATCATCTCCTAACAACTATCATTTTAAAAATATAAAATAATTTAGGTAAAATTATTTCATTTACCCTATTTTAAAACAATATTATATCGACTTGCCTCGTTTAAGTATTTAGAAACCCCTATCGATAACACGACGTCCCGCGCATCGACCAGAATTCACAAACAACTCAACGAATAAGTAAACACAATATAAAACATTTTATAACACTAACAAGTACGCTCGCTCATATATACACACACTCAACAGACTCATTCTAGGGTATTACTTCCCTATCTCTAATGAGTCAAACCCCACAAAGCCAAGGTTATCGCTAAACCTGGCTCTGATACCAACTGTGACGACCCACATTTCGGAAGGTTTAAATCGACAATAATCCACACATGTCCAACTTAAACAATCCGGAACATAGATAATCAATGGGGTTAAATAAGAAAAATGAGAAAAGAAGAAGAAAACGACACAGAATCTCATAGCGGAAACGATAAAATATAATAATCAAATAAACAGTTCAAGAAACTACTTACTATACATTTGATTTAAAATCTAGACAGCATTTATCAAAGTTATATATACAGGGATAAATAATCACTACAGCATAATAGCATGATGCAAAGAATAATAATAGTAATAATATACCAAATCATCGTCTTCGTCTTCCGGAGAATAATCTTCAATATGCTGAAAAACTCAGGACTGACCCGAGCGTAATGAAAAACAAAACAGTCGAGTCAGGACTAAAATACTCTTACGTAAGTCAAATCATTATCACAAAATATGAGTGTAATAACTTAAGAGATGCTATGGGTTTTTCCAACTCTTGAGGATCCGTCAAACTATCTATATATAATAGTGTACGCTATAATAGATAACGGCTATCACTAAAATAAATATCAAAATAGCATCAAGGCTTTACATTATCCCCCTTAACACATTTTTATAGCATGTAGTCTATGCAGGTCCTATAACACAACCAGTTATGTCGGTAGCCAGTGAGTCCCCTGTAGGTACAGTACTAAACCAAAGTCGTAATGGGCTCGTATAAAGATAAATATGACAAGGCACGTGAGGAAAATGCCCAAGGTAGGATTCTACCAGTTTACCCTTTCTAGCTGGTCGTAACTCATCCATGGCCGATTGCGACAATCAATACAAATGAAAAAGGTGCACCCATCGAATACGAAATCACAATAGTAATACGAGGGATCAACGTTGCTAGAGGTAGTTAACCTCATTTGCCAGACATAGGCTCATGTTTTAGTCATTTTAATTATGACACGAGTGTCAAAGCTATCCATCATCGTTCTCTTACTTCATTTCAGTAAACGTTAGCCAATTCAACCACTACATTCTGGATATCATCTACCGCGTACACAATTGTCAAAGTGGTTCCAATATTGACAGAGAGTATGCCAATAAGTGGCCCGGTCTCTTTAACAACCAAACGTCATTTTACACACCGGTTGGTACTTTTACATTTCGAAAACAGTTCTTACTTGATATCAAAATATCATATTCGTTTCAAAATCAAATCTATTTCGAAATCACCATATTCGCTTCACAATTCATATTTTACTCAAAATGTCAATTCGGTTCGATATATCGATTTCACTTAAACATTTGATTCGATCACAATTTAGGTTATAACTTCACTTAAACCCAATTCACATTTAAATCCAAGATTTAAATATAAACATTTCACCCTTTTGACCAGTTTGAATTTTAGAAAATAGTTTAAATAGTTTTAAAATAGTATAATAGAAAATAGTTTGAGTAATAAAAATGGTTTATATAGTAAAATAATTTAGAAAATCAAAATAATTTGAATATTTAAAGAATATACATTTTAAATCGTTGTACTAAAATAATTCGTTTGAAAACAGTTTCAAAGTCAACCGATTCAATTCCAAATTTCCCAACTTAAATCAATTCCAATTTCCATTTTGATTTAATCGATTCAATTCCGATTTCAAATTGAATTTTAGATCGATTCCAATTTCTATTCAAATAAATTTCACTTCCAACTCCAAATTAATATCAATTCCAATTCCTAATTAATTTCAATTCCAAATCCAAAATAATTTCAAATTCCAATTCCAAATTAACTTCAATTCCAATTCCAAATTAATTTTAACTCAATTCTCAAATTTAAACCATTTCGATTTATATCAATTCTGAGTTCGATTTTCAAAATATCTATTCAAAACACTTAAATCAAATTTACCTTCAATATCCCAACTAAAAATCCAAATCTTCAAATATAATTCAATTCCAAGCTCAATTTTGAAATATCGTTTTATATCACTTTTTCTTAGCAATATTCAAAGTTCGAATAAAAGTCCAATCATTTAAAACGAATAAATTTCAGAAATTCAAATCATATTTCGATTATAACTTAAAAATCTCAACTTCGATTATTTAAACGATTTCGTTTACCATATTTAAATTTCAAAAATTTGAGCTCCAGTTCAAAAATAATTCAATTTCCATAAATTCGATTTTATTTCTTAAAAATCAAAAATCAATTTAAATAATTTCAAATCAAAATTTTAAAATCATTTAATTTAACCAACCCGGTGTTCGTATATATTTTCTATCCTATGGCCAAGTGAATTAATTATTTCAATTTAATTCAGGAATGGATATGTATCATTTCAATCCAAATAAATGTCATAGGTATATATCATTTCAACCTATTTCTTAATTATTCGAAATAATTCAATTTATAGTTTTATATACTGTAAATGATATACATGATGATAACATGATATATCCAAATAAATAAACATCCAAAATACCAACAAATAGCATCCATCACAACCAATCATCCAAGCAGTCAATAAATTTTACAACAATTTCATAATTATCAATATCGGGTATTTTACGGGCAATTAAATTCTAATTCAATTTAACTGTCAATTCAAATTCTATCAATTAATTCAGATGTCAATTTAAATGTCAATTAAACTTATCAAACAATAACCAATAAATTTTCAATCACTTCACGATATAAATTTAACTACATAAAAAATTATTTCACTCAATTTTGAGCGTATAAACACTCACCTTAATTTGAAACTAAAAATAATTTCAGCTTCAAATAAATTCCAAATCCACTTCAAGTCGAAGACAACTTCGATATGTGTAACAACCCGGGATTTGCATTACCAATTAATAAATAAAAGTTAGGATTTTTATTTATTTTAGTGAAGCATAAAAGGATTTGGAATAACAAAAATTATTTGGAAAAGACTATTTTAATTAAATGGGAAATATGGGATTTTAAAATGAGGATAAAATGTTATTTTTGGAAAGTTAAATATTTTAGGAGAGATTTTAAAACGGGTTTGGTTAAGAAAAATGAGTTTTATAAACATATATGAACACTTAGACTAATTTTTGGAAATATGTAAATAACTCTCTTCTTATTGGGTTATTAAACCTAGCCCAATAACCCACCCTAAACCTCCTCTATAAATTATCTCAAACTCTCCTAACCTCATTCATTCATCCCTAATCAAAATCCTAATCATTTCCTAAAGCTTTCTTAACAAAAATGGCCTCTATCTTCATCTCCTTCTAGTTTTAGCTTATGCAAGTCATTCTATGCAAAGGTAATGCAAATACCCACCTCAAATCCGTTTTTATATCTTTTTAATTTCTGAAATTTATTTGGTAACACATGTTTTATGTGTTTTTTTGATCTTATAGCCTCCTAATCATCTTTTGCTAACTTGGGTTGATGCTATAGTGGTCTTTGTTGCTTTCTAGAGAGGTATATTGCTAAAAACCTCTTCTAATATGTGTTTAATCATCTTTTGATTTCAGTAATCAGTTAGTAACACATGTTTTATTATGTAACATGTGAATCATAGCTCTTTGATCATCTTTTCTTTCATTTTGGGGTGTGCACATAAGGTGCTTGTGATATTGCTTCCTAAGGTAATGCTAAGCTTTGGCCCTTTGTTCCCTTTAGTATAGTGTAGTAATCATAATAGGGTAGTTAGTGATCGATATTGGTGAAATTTGATGCCAAAAACTTGAAAAAAACACCCCAAAATCACCAAAACCAGCATTTTGAGCTGGCTGGAATGTTTCAGCCTGAAAACAGGCTGAAACAGGGATCTGAGTGCACCAGGGCAGGCCTGGGTTGCACCCAGGCTGCTGCCCAGGCGCAGCAGGCTAGCCCGGTTGGGCTAGCACGAAGCAGGCCAGCCCTTGGTGGGCTGTCCCGCTATACTCCCCAGCCCATGCGGCTGGGGCTTGCTAATTTCCCCGGCCCGCATGGGCCGGGGCTTGTAATTCACCCCAGCCCGCTTGGGCTGGGGGCTTGTAATTCACCCCAGCCCGCTTGGGCTAGGGGCTTGTAAATCACCCCAGCCCGCTTGGGCTAGGGGCTTGTAAATCACCCCAGCCCGCTTGGACTGGGGCATGTTAATTCGCCCTAGCCCGCTTGGGCTGGGGGCTGGTTAATTCGCCCCAGCCCGCTTGGGCTGGGGGTTTGTACCTCATCCCCAGCCCAAGCGGGCTGGGGGCTTGCACCGAATCCCCAGCCCAAGCGGGCTAGGGCTTCCTACTACATCCCCAGCCCAAGCGGGCTGGGGCTGGACCAAACCAGCTACACCGCATGGTGCAGCATGGTTCACAGAAACGGGCTGCACCGCATGGTGCAGCATGGTTCACAGAAACGGGCTGCACCATGCGGTGCAGCCGGCCTTTATAAAATGGGCTGCACCCATTTGGTGCAGCCGGGTTCCGACCCATCGGTTGCACCATTTCGGTGCAACCGAGTCCGGGTTGCACCATTTTGGTGCAACCGCTTCAAATTGATTGTTTCTGCAATGAACCTTTGGGTTTCAATTGCGAATCAGACATTGTTGAACTTTGGTTCACAACCAATCGGAATATTTTCCAACACAAATATTGATTTTCAGTGATTCTCAGATTTATCGATTTCTTTGAGATTTGTCTCTAGATTTCGTACACGTGTTTTATGAATTATTTTCAAAGGATTTTTCACTCCTAAATGGCTTTCGAAATTATTATTATATAATGTTGTTTTTAATTATTAAACTATTTACTCCATAATATGAGAGTATTCAAAAGCCGTTTTAAGTGATTTCAAAATCAATTATAAAACCGTTTCGCACCATTATTTTCTATAATAAAAATCTCACACTCACTTTTTAGCACGTCGAGCGAAGTGGAAAGGTGCTTATACGGTTAGGAAATCTCCGGCCTATGGAACCGTGTGTATTTTCTTTCCGGTTAATCCCCGACCTATTCGATTGATCGTTTTGACCTTTGGGTCTAGTTTACCGATGATACGAGGTGGACTTTTTATTGTTTGGAGTGTGAGCTTGCTATTGGTTAGTAAACCGTTTAGTGCGAACGTGGGGTATGGGACTCATTGTTAACACTTTACGGGTTCCTCTCCAAGAAGTTTGTGACACATTAGCCTCTGGGCGGCCAGTACTGGACCTCTGGGTCACCACGCCTCTAGGCAACCGTCTCTGGACACCAGTTCTATAGAGCAGTTTCTTTTTTTCGGCATGTGCCTCTGGGCCTTTATCCTTCTGGGAAGGATCTCGCCGTCTCGCGCGTTCCGCATCTGTGCGAGTGATCGATCACAACTCTACAGTACTTGGCAATAACGACTCCGGTCGGTGCACGTGCTATACTTGTATTATCTGATGATTTTTATATCCATTCGAGTACCGCCTTTCGGTGTTGGTTCTATGGAACCATACGATGTAAGTGCGATTACCTTGTGGATTCACAGTGTCTCTGGACACTGCTTTTCAGTGTTTGATTTCATTGACTTTTCAGTATATCCCCATTGCTCTTTGGAGCATCGATCTTTGCTTGGGCATTGATTACAAACTCTGGTCACTCTTGGGATTATTGCCTATGGGCAACTTTATATAGCTTTGGCTACGCCGATGATATGAGGCGATTTTATTTATTCAACACTTTGGAGCTGATATTCTCTTTGGAGATTTTTACTGTTGATTGATGATTAGGGACCGTCATTATATTCATGTGGTCCAAAATACTCTTCTCTTAGGAAAAGTACTGTTTTATTTTTGTACCGCATTATTATATATCTCAGTTATTACCGATTGTTTAGCTAGCCTGACCCGAGTGTTTTCGCTCGGGTCAGACCGAGTTGTTTTAGGTTAGGTCTCTGGACTTAGCTTCTGTGCTTCCGCTTGGACATTATCTGCTATGCTGATAGATAGCGCTTTTATTTGTTCACTATTCCGCTACTCTGTTATTATTCAGACTTTGATATGTACATATTTTTGACTCACATGTGTGGGTAGTGGCTTTGTACCCACTTATAGTATTTGGATCTGTATTGACGATGTATTATTCTGAGACTCTGTGCTGTTATGTGATACTGTTCCGTGATGCTATTTCATTATGTTATTATGCTTTGTCCTGATAGATCTTTAGCCATTTGTAATTTCTTTATAAGTATTTACCGAATATATCGAACCACCTGATTAAGAAAAATTTAAACAGATTCCACCTTTCGACATATTCGGTAGATAGTTATAGTATAGTTACATTTGGTCGCTCCTATTATTCTCTATTCTCCGCATTAGCAGACGGAATCACCTCCATGATTCTCTTTGCTAATGAGGGTCTTGGAGTGGGGCGTTACAGTTTGGTATCAGAGCCTGGTTTCAGGAATAAGCATAATAAACACAGAACAGATACACTTAGTACAATACATTTTAATTAGATCCGAATTAAATCAAATCCATTCCTTATGTTTATTGATAGATAAGTTAGGAATATGTATAGGAATCCGTTATATTCCGTAGTGTTCCTTAATTAATTATCTATCATTGAATCATGTCTAACTCTAATTCCTGTTTGACTTTCAGTATGTCTAGAAGGAGAAGAGGGAGAACCACACGTCAGACCAGTGCTGCTGGGCAGTCCAGCAACACTCATCCAGAGGGCGTGTTCATGACCACCGACCAGATCATGGAGCTGGTTCGGAATTCCCAGTCTCCAGCCCCAGTTGCTGATGCTCCGCGCAAGTCTGCTTTTGCGCGTCTCTATAGTGATTTTACCCATCTCGGAGGGAAGCTGTTCAGTGGCTCCGAGAATGTCTTAGAGGTCCAGGCTTGGATTCGGATATGCGAGCGCATTTTCACTCGTATGGATATCCCGGATCATGACCGTGTTCTTATTGCTTCCAGTCAGCTTCAGAGTCGTGCCCTGGATTGGTACGAACTCCTTATTGCCGAGATCGATGAGACCACACTTACTTGGGCTCAGTTTCATGAGAGATTTGAGCTCAAATTCATCCCAGAGTCAGAGAAGAACTCCCTTGCTCGCCGCTTTCTTGATCTCAAGCAGGGGAAGTCCTCCGTATCCGATTATGTCTCTTCCTTCGAGGCCCTGTCCAAGTACGGCCTTGAGTTTATTGCTACTCCTTATAAGAGGAACCTCAAATTTGTTGAGGGCTTGAAGAAATATCTGAAGAGGCAGCTTATGCTACAGCTTGAGCTCTCATTCGAGAAGCTAGTCGATGCAGCTCTACATCTTGAGTCGGTCGAGATGGAGCATAGTGATGATGGTGGTGTGGGTTCCACAAACCCCACCAAGAAGAGGTTTCCTCCTGGCAAGTCTGGCTCTTCTTTTCAGCACAAGAAGAAGAAGACTGGCAGTTCCACTGTTCAGACTCAGACTCGTCCTCAGTCCCAGACTCCTGCTCAGCCTAGTGGGACACGTTCTCCGAAGAAATGCTTCAACTGCGGTTCTCCAGATCACTTTATTCGAGAGTGTCCCAAACCTCTCTATTGCACCTTCTGCAAGAAGAAGGGACACAGGATCTCCGCTTGTCCTATTGCTCCAGCTAGTGCCAAGCCTGGCAGGCTTAATGCTGCCAAGGCTCCTACCACTTCTGCTCAGCCTAAAGGTACACATCCTTCCGTTCTTGAAGGCTCTATTTTATTTCATGGTGGATCTTGTAGAGTTCTCTTTGATACGGGTGCCTCTCACTCATTCGTATCAAAGGAACTAGTTGATACTTTATCTTTGGATGTTACTTGTTTGGTTTCTTCACTAAGGATTGTGAATCCCATCGGCGGATCCACGACCCTTAGCTTGCTTTGTGAGGATATAGATATTGATCTTTGTGGATTTTCTTTCCATGTGAATCTGCACATTATGGAGTATTTGGGCTTTGACATGATTCTTGGCATGGATTGGCTCGCTCAGTACGACGCCAAAATCATTTGTTCAGAGCGGATATTATTTCTTCGTCATCTTGACTCATCCGCTCCGTTAGCTATTGCTCTTCAGGATGTTGGGATTTCTGATGTCACTTTATTTTCTCTCGATTCACGAGATGAGGATTTGAACTTATATCGTATTCCCGTTGTTCGGGATTTCCCCGACGTTTTCGAGCCAGTATCCGGACTGCCGCCAAAGCGAGCTATTGAGTTCCGCATCGATCTCATTCCAGGCTCCCATCCAGTTGGGCGTCCTCCTACAAGAATGTCTACTAAGGAGAATGAGGAACTCAGGAAGCAGTTAGTTGAGCTTGAAGCGAAGCAGTTCATCCGATCCAGTTCTTCGCCATGGGGTGCTGCTGTGGTCTTCGTTAAGAAGGCTGATGGCTCTCTTAGGCTTTGCATTGACTATCGCAAGCTCAATGAGTTGACCATCAGGAATCGCTACCCACTTCCTCGGATAGACAACATGTTTGACCAATTGAGCGGTGCGAAGGTCTTCTCTCAGCTCGACCTTGCCACCGGATTCCATCAGCTACGAGTCGCAGAAGACAGCATTCCTCTTACAGCATTTCGCACTCGTTATGGTTCTTTTGAGTGGTTGGTCATGCCGTTCGGCTTGACGAACGCTCCGGCTTTCTTCGTCGATCTCATGAATCGAGTATTCCGGGAATACATCGATAGATTCGTTCTGGTTTTCATCGACGATATTCTTGTTTATTCTAGATCCAAGGCAGCGCATGCTCGTCATCTGCGGATCGTCTTGGATACTCTTCGTCAGCATCAGCTTAGGGCCAAGCTCTCCAAATGCCATTTCTGGGAGAGCAAGGTCAAGTTCTTGGGTCATATTGTTTCTTCTGAGGGTATTTCTATTGATCCTGTCAAGATTGAAGCTATTCAGAATTGGAAGCAGCCTGAGAACGTTCATGATATTCGCAGCTTCCTTGGTCTGGCGGGTTATTACCGTCGATTTATAAAGGATTTCTCTCGTGTTGCACTTCCCCTCACGACTCTGACTCGTAAGGGGGTCCGTTTTATTTGGTCTGATACGTGTGAAGTTTCTTTTCAGCGATTGAAGGTACTTCTCACTCATGCTCCTATCCTTGTGGTTCCTGAGAGTAACCAGGATCTTGTTGTTTACACCGACGCTTGTGGTAGCGGCCTCGGTGCTGTGCTTATGCAGAAGGATCGGGTAGTTGCTTATGCTTCTAGGAAGCTACGTCCGAATGAGGTTCGCTATCCGACTCATGATCTTGAGTTGGCAGCTATCGTCTTTGATTTGAAGACGTGGCGTCACTTTCTATTAGGCGAACGCTTCACTCTTTACACCGATCACAAGTCGCTGAAATATTTATTCAGTCAGAAGGATCTCAATATGAGGCAACAGCGATGGCTTGAGTTTCTCGCCTCATATGACTTAGACATTCAGTATACCCCTGGCAAGGGTAATCGTGTTGTAGATGCACTCAGTTGCAAACACTCGGCAGTTGTTTCTATGATGATTGCCAAGTGGGATATTCTTGAGACTCTTTCTATGTGTGATATTCGAAATCGAGCTCCGTCTTCTGATTCTCAGATCTTGTTATTCAGTTTGGAAGCTCGACCTATTTTATTGGATCGCATTGCCCATGCTTAGCGGCAGGATCCAGACTTGTTGCGATATATTCATCTCCTTGAGTTGGGATCCAGTGATGAGATATTGTTGGATTATTCTATTGATTCTCATCGGTGTCTTCGCAGGAAGAACCGTATTTTGATACCATCTGATTTATCACTTAGGCATGACATTCTGGACGAGTGTCATCGCACTAAGTACACCATCCATCCCGGCTCGAGCAAGATGTATGCCGATATGTGTCGGGTATATTATTGGGAAGGGTTGAAGAAAGATGTTGCAAGATATGTGAGCGGTTGCATGACTTGTCAACAGATCAAGGCTGAACACCAGCGTCCATCTGGTCTTCTTCAGCCGCTAGAGATTCCATTGTGGAAATAGGATCTGATATCCATGGATTTTATTGACGGTCTGCCTCGATCGAGGTCAGGCCATACTTCTATTTGGGTCATAGTCGATTGCTTGACCAAATCAGCTCATTTCATTCCTATTAAGTCCACTTGGACTGCTCCTCGGCTTGCCAAGCTATATGTGAAGGAAGTCGTTCGACTTTATGGCATTCCTAGCTCTATCGTCTGTGATCGCGACACTATCTTTACTAGTCACTTCTGGAAGTGCCTACAGTCAGCTTTGGGCTCAAAGCTGAATCTCTCGACTGCTTATCATCCTCAGACCGACGGTCAGACGGAGAGGGTGAATCGTGTTTTAGAGGATCTTTTGCGCTGTTGTATTCTGGATTTCGGAGGTAGTTGGGAGGATCACTTACCGCTTGTAGAGTTCTCCTACAACAACAGCTTTCAGTCTAGTATTGGCATGGCTCCTTTCGAGGCTCTTTACGGAAGGCCATGTCTTTCTCCTTCGTGTTGGTTAGAATCTGGCGAGAAGCTCCTTCTTAGTCCAGATTCAGTTCGGGAATCTTCTAAGAAGATTATACTTATTCGTCAGAGAATGAAAGAGGCGCGGAACCGTCAGAAATCCTACGTGGACAACCGTAGGAACCCTCTTGAGTTCTTCATTGGTGATCGTGTCTTTATTTGGATATCTCCTATGAAAGGGGTTGTGCGTTTCAGCTCTACAGGGAAGTTGGCTCCTTGCTATGTTGGACCATTTCCTATTACGGAACGCATCGGCCCCGTGGCTTATCGTGTGGCTCTACCTGCTCACTTCTCTGGAATGCACGACGTGTTCCATGTTTCCCAGCTTCGCATGTGTGTCCGCGATCCTGATTCTATCATTGAGCCGCGTACTGTGCCTGATTTAGATATCTTACCTGATTTTTCTTTGGAGCAGCAACCTCTTCGAGTGCTTGATTCGGAGGTTAGACGCCTTCGCAACAAAGAGGTTCCACTCGTGAAGATTCAATGGTCACCGAATCCTAAGGACTGCACTTGGGAGACCAGAGAATCTATCGAGCGCTCTTATCCTGCCTTTCTCCCATCTTCTTCTACGGGTGAGAATTCTCTATTTTATCACTATCACTTCTTTTGTGGATTTGACGTTATAGACGACATCTATCTTAAGGAATTGCGGGGACGCAATTTTCTTAAGGGGGGGAGTCTGTAACAACCCGGGATTTGCATTACCAATTAATAAATAAAAGTTAGGATTTTTATTTATTTTAGTGAAGCATAAAAGGATTTGGAATAACAAAAATTTATTTGGAAAAGGCTATTTTAATTAAATGGGAAATATGGGATTTTAAAATGAGGATAAAATGTTATTTTTGGAAAGTTAAATATTTTAGGAGAGATTTTAAAACGGGTTTGGATAAGAAAAATGAGTTTTATAAACATATATGAACACTTAGACTAATTTTTGGAAATATGTAAATAACTCTCTTCTTATTGGGTTACTAAACCTAGCCCAATAACCCACCCTAAACCTCCTCTATAAATTATCTCAAACTCCCCTAACCTCATTCATTCATCCCTAATCAAAACCCTAATCAATTCCTAAAGCTTTCTTAACAAAAATGGCCTCTATCTTCATCTCCTTCTAGTTTTAGCTTATGCAAGTCATTCTATGCAAAGGTAATGCAAATACCCACCTCAAATCCATTTTTATATCTTTTTAATTTCTGAAATTTATTTGGTAACACATGTTTTATGTGTTTTTTAGCCTCCTAATCATCTTTTGCTAACTTGGGTTGATGCTATAGTGGTCTTTGTTGCTTTCTAGAGAGGTATATTGCTAAAAACCTCTTCTAATATGTGTTTAATCATCTTTTGATTTCAGTAATCAGTTAGTAACACATGTTTTATTATGTAACATGTGAATCATAGCTCTTTGATCATCTTTGCTTTCATTTTGGGGTGTGCACATAAGGTGCTTGTGATATTGCTTCCTAAGGTAATGCTAAGCTTTGGCCCTTTGTTCCCTTTAGTATAGTGTAGTAATCATAATAGGGTAGTTAGTGATTGATATTGGTGAAATTTGATGCCAAAAACTTGAAAAAAACACCCCAAAATCACCAAAACCAGCATTTTGAGCTGGTTGGAATGTTTCAGCCTGAAAACAGGCTGAAACAGGGATCTGAGTGCACCAGGGCAGGCCTGGGTTTCACCCAGGCTGCTGCCCAGGCGCAGCAGGCTAGCCCGGTTGGGCTAGCACAAAGCAGGCCAGACCTTGGTGGGCTGTCCCGCTATACTCCCCAGCCCATGCGGCTGGGGCTTGCTAATTTCCCCGGCCCGCATGGGCCGGGGCTTGTAATTCACCCCAGCCCGCTTGGGCTGGGGGCATGTAAATCACCCCAGCCCGCTTGGGCTGGGGCATGTTAATTCGCCCCAGCCCGCTTGGTCTGGGGGCTGGTTAATTCGCCCCAGCCCGCTTGGGCTGGGGGTTTGTACCTCATCCCCAACCCAAGCGGGCTGGGGGCTTGCACCGAATCCCCAGCCCAAGCGGGCTGGGGCTTCCTACTACATCCCCAGCCCAAGCGGGCTGGGGCTGGACCAAACCAGCTGCACCGCATGGTGCAGCATGGTTCACAGAAACGGGCTGCACCATGCGGTGCAGCCGGCCTTTATAAAATGGGCTGCACCCATGCGGTGCAGCCGGGTTCCGACCCACCGGTTGCACCATTTCGGTGCAGCCGAGTCCGGGTTGCACCATTTTGGTGCAACCGCTTCAAATTGATTGTTTCTGCAATGAACCTTTGGGTTTCAATTGCGAATCAGAAATTGTTGAACTTTGGTTCACAACCAATCGGAATATTTTCCAACACAAATATTGATTTTCAGTGATTCTCTGATTTATCGATTTCTTTGAGATTTGTCTCTAGATTTCGTACACGTGTTTTATGAATTATTTTCAAAGGATTTTTCACTCCTAAATGGCTTTCGAAATTATTATTATATAATGTTATTTTTAATTATTAAACTATTTACTCCATAATAGGAGAGTATTCAAAAGCCGTTTTAAGTGATTTCAAAATAAATTATAAAACCGTTTCGCACCATTATTTTCTATAATAAAAATCTCACACTCACTTTTTAGCACGTCGAGCGAAGTGGAAAGGTGCTTATACGGTTAGGAAATCTCCGGCCTATGGAACCGTGTGTATTTTCTTTCCGGTTAATCCCCGACCTATTCGATTGATCGTTTTAACCTTTGGGTCTAGTTTACCGATGATACGAGGTGGACTTTTTATTGTTTGGAGTGTGAGCTTGCTATTGGTTAGTAAACCGTTTAGTGCGAACGTGTGGTGTGGGACTCATTGTTAACACTTTACGGGTTCCTCTCTAAGAAGTTTGTGACACATTAGCCTCTGGGCGGCCAGTACTGGACCTCTGGGTCACCACGCCTCTGGGCAACCGTCTCTGGACACCTGTTCTATGGAGCAGTTTCTTTTTTTCGGCATGTGCCTCTGGGCCTTTATCCTTCTGGGAAGGATCTCGCCGTCTCGCGCGTTCCGCATCTGTGCGAGTGATCGATCACAACTCTATAGTACTTGGCAATAACGACTCCGGTCGGTGCACGTGCTATACTTGTATTATCTGATGATTTTTATATCCATTCGAGTACCGCCATTCGGTGTTGGTTCTATGAAACCATACGATGTAAGTGCGATTACCTTGTGGATTCACAGTGTCTCTGGACACTGCTTTTCAGTGTTTGATTTCATTGACTTTTCAGTATATCCCCATTTCTCTTTGGAGCATCGATCTTTGCTTGGGCATTGATTACAGACTCTGGTCACTCTTGGGATTATTGCCTATGGGCAACTTTATATAGCTTTGGCTACGCCGATAATATGAGGCGATTTTATTTATTCAACACTTTGGAGCTGATATTCTCTTTGGAGATTTTTACTGTTGATTGATGATTAGGGACCGTCATTATATTCATGTGGTCCAAAATACTCTTCTCTTAGGAAAAGTACTATTTTATTTTTGTACCGCATTATTATATATCTCAGTTATTACTGATTGTTTAGCTAGCCTGACCCGAGTGTTTTCGCTCGGGTCAGACCGAGTTGTTTCAGGTTAGGTCTCTGGACTTAGCTTCTGTGCTTCCGCTTGGACATTATCTGCTATGCTGATAGATAGCGCTTTTATTTGTCCACTATTCCGCTACTCTGTTATTATTTAGACTTTGATATGTACATATTTTTGACTCACATGTGTGGGCAGTGGCTTTGTACCCACTTATAGTATTTGGATCTGTATTGACGATGTATTGTTCTGAGACTCTGTGCTGTTATGTGATACTGTTCTGTGATGCTATTTCATTATGTTATTATGCTTTGTCCTGATAGATCTTTAGCCATTTGTAATTTCGTTATAAGTATTTACCGAATATATCGAACCACCTGATTGAGAAAAATTTAAACAGATTCTACCTTTCGACGACTTCGGTAGATAGTTATAGTATAGTTACATTTGGTCGCTCCTATTATTCTCTATTCTCCGCATTAGCAGACGGAATCACCTCCGTGAATCTCTTTGCTAATGAGGGTCTTGGAGTGGGGCGTTACAATATGATCCCAATGCAAATTTTCTCGCCCGGATCGGACCTCGTATAGAAGCGGTATTCGATGATTAGTAACGATTAATTAAAATAAAAATAAACTTAATTAAAATCAAATAAAATTTAAACCTTTCCTAATCCTCTCCTTCCTCACTGCATCATTCTAGGCTCCGTTTTTTTTTTAACTCGACCGATCTCCTCAGGCGCACACAATCAGCAGTCGATCGAAGCCCCATCAAGCGTCACCTTCCCACGCACCTAGATCGACCACCCCGCTACCGTAGTCGCCGCCCTCACAGTCGTCGTGACCCTCATGTTCACCTGCGCTGCTCAACCCAAACGTGCATGCTTACTGCTCCTCCAGGTCGCGACGATTCGAAGTCGAGGTGCCACCCTAATCATTCCTAGATCGCGCACAGCTTCCTTCCCCCTCCTGGCCATACGCGACTTCACCTATGTCTTTTTTTTATTGATCGAGGCTTTTTTCTCGATTTTGAATTCTGCGATTTGGATTAACGGGGGACGAAGAGATGGGGTTAGGGGGCAAAGAAGTAGGAAATTTTTTTACGAGAAGTTTGGGGATTATAGATATTTAATTTGAAAATATCTAACGTTTAACGTCCGAAATTTCTCGAGCTCCAAACGAAGTGTGCCGCCTGGCGTTTATAATGTTTTACCTCCATTCTGAACACAATGGAACCAGTCTCGAGGTCTAATTCGATTGTATGCAGAAGATAGCTTATCAAAGTCAAATTATTTTATCGAATATCGAAATTGATTTCTACGCATTTCAGGCTCGCACGGCCAAAACGACAAGTCTAATCGCTACGATACTTGAAATCCTACAATAATTCACTATTACAGATCCGATGAAACTAGTTCATTGAAATCCGAGACAGTGGCCAAAATGGCTATTTTTACTCGTTAATTAAAACGAGAAATTAATTTATTCACTTTAAATTCAATTTTAAAAGTTAACAATCTTCATTGTCGTTTAAATAAAATTTAAATCAACTTTTAAAATCATTTTCATTCATATAAAATTCAGAATTCAATTATTCAAATAATTTCCAATATTGGATTTAAACAATTTAATTATCCCATAAATCACCATATTTCAATATAAGTTATTTAACTTATAAATTTTAACTTTTAAACCCGAATTCAAATAATAACAACTACTTCCATTTTTCAGTAATTCACCATTCATTATTCAATTCCAACTATTGGTTATAAATACATTCAATACATATAATTCCATTTCAATACTGTTATTGCCAAAATCATCGGAATTGATTATTTCAAAATTTTATCAAAACTCAAATTAAATAAATTACAATAATAAGTCACTAAATTTTATCTCTAACCATTATTATTCCATAATTATATCAAATTCTATAATTAAAATAGTTAAAATTACGGGTCGTTACATACTCCCCCACTCAAAAAATTTCGTCCTCGAAAAGGCGTTAAGTAGATAATTTAACAGTTGATATATTTTCTCAAATAATTAACTTATAAAACATAAACATCTTATTTGCAAAACTATTACTATGCTTCTGCTACCACTACGATGTCGGTTTTATGAAAAATATAACTTATACATATAAAACAAGTTATAAAATTTTTAAAACTTCAAAAATTTTCCAACTCCCGGATTTATGGAAAATTTCGGCAGAGTCTCCTTTGCAAGGCTCGATCGGAAATTTTTTACAATATAATATATAACACAAATATACCAAATAGATATCAAATATACATCTCATCTCAATGATGAGGCATCCCGAAGGGAAAAAAATATAAAATCGCGGTATGTAATCCGAGATACATACCTTATTATTAATAATACGAGCGAGTTCGCTCGTATTAAGCAAGCAAAAGCAACATAATGTGTAATCGAGCTCCAAAAGCTAGCCTACGCCATCCATACCTACTAAACACTCAATAAAAAAATGAGAACATATATTGTAACGACCCGAAAATTTTAATGGTTTAAATAAGAAAATTTATTGAAATTTTGTGAAATTTTAAAACAATAAAATTTGAAAATAAAAATTTATTATTTGGAATACGTTTATCTAAACATAGCAACTGGTAAATTTTCATCTGATAATATTGAAGTTTATTTTCCTGTGAAATTTTATTTCAATTTAAACTGGTTAATAACAGTTGAATTTAAAAGTTTTCCGAAACCTAAATATGTCAACAGGAGAAAATTTATTTAGAGCATTCTAAATCAGACTGCGAAATTCGTTTCGCGAAATTCTGACGTTTCTAGCTCCGTTTGGATTTTCCCGTACGAAATAGCAACATTTTTCGGTACCGATTATCGACTTTTGATAGGATGGTCATACCACTAATATCTGTATGTCGTTTTGATCGTCTCGTCGTGCTGATCTCTATGGTATATTTATTTCTATATTTTGAGGTCCGGTACGCGATAGATATAATAAACTGTTGGTCATATCGGTACCATAAATTTCAACCGTTACTTCCTGTGCCTTTTCAAAATTTGAAACGGGCTGTCCAATCAATCAAGTATTAATTGCTTTAGCAACTGTTGCCGATTCAAGGGCCGGCAGTTATTTGTCCATCACTTCAATTTATTCATTTGTAGTTATGTCCCAAAATATAGGTAACGTACGTAATGCATTTATCTTGACAGCTCATTTTTTTTTCTGAATCAACGTATGGCCGTTGTCATTATTACATCTATTTATATTCTCTCACATTTCCATCTCTCTGCTTTAATTCGCACCATTACTATTTGAAAAGCCATCTCTTCATTCTTATATCTCTAATTCCAAACCTCCTACGTTCATCTTTCTATTTGCTTGACTTCTCTCCATTTATTCTCACCTCCCCTTTTCATTCTTCTTCTACAAAAGGATTTACACAGTAAGTATTTCTTCTTTTCCTATTTTTCTCAAATGTTTCTACTTTCTTCTTTATGTTCGGCCACCAACCTTGCCGCACCTCCACCATATCAAGGTCGTGACCTTCCATTGCCTTTCCATGAACCCATACCTGTCATGCCGAGCTTTTCTCCTCCACAACATCAGCCATAGCCGATCGCTTCCTGACCATCACCAAGACCATGCCTTTGACCAGCCATAGCCGAACTCTCCTCACCACCAAATCTAACCAAGGCTGAAACCATCATCATCACCACTCCTCCTCGTCATCATCTCCAGGCCAAACCACCACATGACATCACCACTTCCATTGCTTTGCCTTGAACCCAAACCACCTAGCCGAGCCTTCTTATCATCACCATCACCTTGTCTTGCCTAGCCCAGACCACATCATGGCCGAACCTTTGTCACGTTGACCGAGCCTATGCAATCATGGTGGCCGAACTCATGCAACATGTGGCCGAGCCAATGTGCATGTTGGCTAGCTCATGTATGTGTTTCATAGATATATTTTGTATATTTTTAATTATCTATGTCAATTCATAATTATATTTGTTTGTTGTATATAAATTCCTTTCATTTGCAGTTTCATATATCTATTCAAGCATGCGCAAATTTTGGTTAACATATATATAAGTTATATACATTATTTGTTAGCATATAATCTGTAGAGCTTGTAAGTTAATATATATATTTGTTTATATATGATGTTTGTAAACTATATACAAGTATAAATTTAAATTATATATATCTCTATATATATATATTAGTTTATACGTTACAGTATTTATTTATGCCGTTCTGTAGTCATGCAAGTTTTTAAAGTCTGCTGTATATGTAATACGTGTTATATAAATAAGTATATATGTATATATACTTGAACTGCTGTATATTGATTATATATATCTATTTATAAAATAAATCTATAATATAAAGCAGTACCCCTAGTTATATTTCTGTAGCCTCTTTGTTGCCTCATATATATATAGTAGTGTTATATAGTATTTTGTAATATGTTAAAGGGTATAAAATATAAAAGTTTTAAAGCTCTGTTATGTTGACTTGTTCCATAAGTATATAGATTTTACATATATGTTAGTTTTAATATTTATAAAGTAGTAGATATTCTGTGCATAAAGGAAGTATATATGAGTTCATAAGATTTGTTTACAGTCAGATATATAAAGTTGGATTTTAAAATGTATTATATATGTCTTATATTGGTACTTTGATTTAAAAATGCTTACAGATTTTACATTATATTGTATATATGTATTTTGAATTTTGGGGATATAGATTTTTGATTTCTCATATGTGTACGTTTTAAAAGTTATATTGATTGTCAAGTATTCGTAGATTTTTTTTTAAAATGCTTGTCTTAATTTAAGTGTTTGTTTTGAAAGAAAGTAATAAAATAACAATAATAAACTACTCTTTATTTCTATTATATTAAGATGGTTTTAATTCGTTTATCAATTCCTCTTTTTATCAGCTTTGATCATCAAATTCGTGCCAATCTCACTTTGCTTTGGAATTCATAGCTTGTTCTGTTGTCAAACTCTCTAGCCTCGAAAGGTGAGCAATCACTCACGATTTATGTTCTTATATTTATTAAATTTGATTTCAATTGAAACGACAATTGAAATATGCTGCTGTAGTTATTTAAATTGTTATATATGCTATTATCTGTAACTGTTCACCTGTGGGATATGACACCATATCCTGTTGTTTATATTTTATTGTTATTTATGATATATGCCTGTTGTTGTATTTTATATTATCTGTTATCACTCTGCAAGTTCCCTGTTAGTATAGAATTCACTATGGGTTGAAATGATACATACCCGAACGGACTTTAGAATAGGAGAAAATCGTTATGGGTTGAAATGATAAACCCAAGCCATTTTCATTTGAATTGAAATTGGGATTACGGGTTGAAATGATATCTACCCGTATATATTTAAATTACGGATTGAAATGATAAATATCCGTATCACTTAACCATATAAAGATATATATACAGACACCGTTGGTCCATATATATAAATATTTTGAAATAAATTCTATGGTTTTGAAAAGAAATATATGGTTTTAATAAATGTTGATTCTTAAATTTTTATATATAAATGGTAATGATATATATAGATTTAATAATGACATTTAATTTAATTAAGATGGATTTAATACATATAATATGTTAAGTAAAATTTTTTTTTATATTTTTCAAAATAGATTTTGGTAATATTTTGAATAAGTTAAGGTTGGGAAGATAATTTGAATTTAGTTGAAATTGTATTCATTAAAGAATTTTATTTAATTAAACCGATTTGAAACTTATTGAAATTGAGATTTAAGATAGGATTTATAACTCGGGTTTGATTTAAATAATTTAATGAATAATTCTTGTTTAAATAAATTTAAGGAAATATTTAGAAAAAAATGAAATTTAAGGCTAGTTAAATGATATTGAATTTATTGAGTGAATATTCCCTGATTAAATAATAATAAAGTTAAATCAAGAGCTATATGAAACCGTAAAATTTAACTTTGAAAATGTTGAATATTAAAGCTTTGAAATATATTGAAAATTTAAATGGTATATTTAGAACTGAATTGAATTGATGAATTGAGCTTTGAACAAAATTTGAATTTGGAATTTGGGTGGATGTGAATTGATTTGTGAGACTTGAGGAAATTTTAAATACTTTACCTTTAAATTATTTAACCTATATATATATACAATTTTGGAAAATAGATATATTCGAAATGAAATGATATTTTGGTTTTGAAGGATAAATAAATTTAGAATGACCACGGTGTTATATTGTATATTTCCACCTTGTAGATAGTTCCGAAGATCCTTAGAAGATGGTTATCCCAAACATCCTTTAAGTTACTTGTATTTCAGTTGATATTTCACTTGAGTTGGATCTATTGATATAAGAATGTTAATCCTGACCCGAGTGTTTTGTGTTTTACTTTACGCTTGGGTCAGACTGAGTGATACAGCAATTGAGACTCACCTTTGGAGTTGGAGCTTCGTTTGGAGATCCAACCATTGATTCAGCTTTCAGCTTTCCATTTGATTTGTTCAGAGAGGTCATCTATTCGTACTGAAGACTTCACTGTATTCGAGATATTCTGTTGTATTTTTATTTGTAACTCTGATGTTTATATAGTAGCTTCATGAACTACTATTTTATATATTCCGCTGTGTATTATTGTATTACTCTGTGTCTGTGATTCAGTGATTGATTTATTTATTGTATATGCTGAGTTTTGCCAAATTTTCTGTGACGCCCCACCTCTATGCTCATAATAACAAAGAGTATTAAAAGAAATACTGTCTATTATTACGAAGAATAAGGCTGGATAGGAGCGACCATCCGTAATTGGCCTTACACTAATATTGGTTATCTTGGTAGGAGTGGTATATACTTTTTGTTTTTCATCTATTATTTATTTACTCTCATCGACATATCCAATTATCAGTATAAAACAAACTACGATAGTTCATAATAGTTTAGGACATTAGATATAACAATAACACAGATAATATAAATGCAGAACACAGATTAACAAAAATCACATATATATAACTGATGTCAGTTACAATATAGTTGACACGATACATATGATACAACTACAACTGTCGACTCTAGAAGTTATATATACAAGTACATTATCGACTAATATACATGAATACATATCGTTCTATACAATGACACGACTGCTACAAAATGACACTGACAACTTCAAAAGATGTGAAAAGTCTTCATAGCCTGAACAGCAACTCAAAGAAGAAAATCTACAACCTGAAATAACTCGGGTCTGACCCGAGTATTACATTCAAAAGAAAATAATACCCAGGTCAGTCTAATTCAAACCAGTTTATTAGTGCATATAGGCAGTAATAATTTAAATAGACGACAGTCACAATAATTCCCGTCTATCTGATTCTTTAAACAAAGAAACCGGATAACGGTCAATATAACACTTAACAGTGTTTAACAAAAATCAGCAGATTTAAATCATCAACAGAGATAAATAAACAATTTATCAAATCGACTAAATCAATTTAAAGCCATTGAAATTGTCACTTTAAAACCATCAAAACTCGATTGGCTGCCGTACACGCACGCGTGTACGGCCTCGCCAATACAGCATAAAAGATCAATGCATCACGACGCAAAGGAAATGTCAATTCAAAATTGTCAATTCTGGGTGGCTGCAGTGCACGCACGCGTGCACTGCCTCGCCAAAATTTCAAATGTACTTTCGATGCAACAAGTAGTCAAACATCATCAAGGACCAGGCTCAAAATCTGATTTAATGCCGAAGTAATATAGAATATGTACATATCTATACACATGCCTGGCTACATGATTATCAAAGTGCAGACTACACCTAAGTGAAGATCACAAAGGCAATGTAAACTAGAAATGAGACAGTAGACATTCAAGTACACTAAATCATGAACAAGGACATAGCAGGTGAAGTGCAACAAGAACCCGACTCAAACACATGGTATACATGTACACAAATGCGAAGGACACATATATGAAGACCACAGACACGTGTACAAGCAACTGATATATGCAAACAAGAGTATGGTGAAACCCAAAAACTAAACAAGGCCAACTACAAACAATGACCAAATCAAATGAATACAGTGAAGACAACCCTATAAATGAAACAGGCATCACAAATACAAGTTGCCAACATACAACAATCGAATGTACAAACTAAAACTCCAGAAGGATCAGGTAGTACAAAGAATGACCAAATGCCAAAGACTCAGTGATACTCAAAGAGCATCAAAATGCAAACCATGATGAAACTATGCAAACTCAAGCTTACAGAGAGGTATAGACGACCAAATAGCAAACAAAGTATGCATATGAAGTGTACCAAATGCAACAGAGAAACATACATCTATATACAGTGATGCAACTATAATGCAACAATACCGAAGTGATACAAGAACCAAATGAACAAGACATAGCAGGTGATCGAACACATGATCAATGGAGTATATATATATGAACCCAGACAAACAGTCAGAGAGTAGTTCAGTGATGAAGCAATACAACTCAAATCAAATTAAAATGAAACAGAGATATGCTACAGGATGGTCAGCCACCGAAGTGCAGAGGTGCAGACTACAAATATGAGTCAAGGAATGTATACAAATGATCAGCAACTACACAGAACAATGAAAACTTAATGAATCAACCCAAGAACAACAGTTACACCTAAATCATGTTCAACTAATCAGTGTACAAAACTACAGAGAAGTCATCAAAAGTTCAAGCAATATCACAGGTGATGAACAACAGGAGTGGTATGAAGAACATAAGGCTCAGTGGTGAAACAACAACCTCGGCAAATAAAAGACACGTTCGAAGTCAAACCAGAAATAAACAAGTTCGAAGTCACAGTGAAGTCAATGCCGAAATCATATGTTTAAAAACAGGAAAGTTCTTTTTAAATCAGTGAAACAGTCAACTTTATAATTTTGGAAAGTTTATAGAATAAAATCAAAGATCGCACGTTCGAAATCGAAACCGTGCTCGTGAAGAAATCCCCAAAAATACCAAAGCATAAACAGGAAAGAATCAGCAACGTGGGAGTCACGTTAATCAAGCAACAAAACATGAATTTGAACAAGCTAGTAATTACTAAAAGCTTGAATTGGATGTGAGTGAAGGATTCACTCACCTTAGATCGAAGCTGTCGCAAGCGAAGAGGAAGTCGAAGCCAAGCACGAACAAGCAAAGCCGAGCGCTCAAATTCGCCAGAGAATCGATCGCCTTCGATTTGAACGAAGCCTTAATTTCCGACTTCACAGAAGAACGTCGCCATTTTTTTTTCTCGCTTGATTTAATTTAGGGCACGAATGAGAAATGAAAGAGGGGGGCGTGTTTTATGCCGAGGCAAGGGGGAGAGATCGTGGGTAGCACGGTTAAAGGTATGGCTGGACGTGATTTAAGGCGTAGCTGAAAATGGAGGAAAACGAAGCCGCCATTATTTTTCTTTCGTCTAGGGTTTTTGAAAATGGAAGAATCCCTGAGAGGGGATCGGGTTTGCCCCTGATATCATCTCGGCAAAGCCAAGAAACATGGGCCAAGATTCAAATTGTAAAGCCCGGTCGACATTTTTATTAAAGAATTTTAAATACGATTTGAACTCAATATCAATTGTCAACTAGATTAAATCGTCATTTTGTCGATAATTAAAATTTACAAAAACTTGGGTTGTTACAGACTTCCCTCCTTAAAGAAATTGCGTCCTCGCAATCATAAGGAATAAATGGACCAAAGATAACAACCATAAGAGCATGGCAATGACGAGTGCATAAGCAAAGCAATTGTCAGTAGGGGAAGTATTAGAAATGAAATCAAAAGGTCCGACTGATTCAAATCAAAAGAATCAACATCGTGGGGATCAAGGAATTAAAATCAGACGACTGTCTAAAGCAAGAATCAATCGAGTTCCAGCAACTAAAAGAGAAGGAAAAACAGAGCAGAAATCCCACACAGAGCACGAATTGAATGTGAGTAAATCAAATTACTCACCTGAATCGCCAGAGAAAAAGACGAAGCTCAAATCTCAAAAATCGCAAATATTCAATCATCAAAAACGATAATCAAATTTCTCAAATCAACAAATATTCGATTATCACAAACGATAATCAAATTTCAAATTCAACAAATATTCGATTATCAAAAACGATAACCAAATTTCAAATTCAACAAATATTCGATTATCAAAAACGATAATCAAATTTCTCAAATCAACAGATATTTAATTATCTAAAGCGATAATTAAATCTAAAATCAACAAATTTTTAATTATCTCAAGCGATAATTAAATCTCAAATCAGCAAATATTTAATTATCTAAAGCGATAATTAAATCTGAATCAACAAATATTTAATTATCTCAAGCGATAATTAAATCTAAAATCAACAAATATTTAATTATCTCAAGCGATAATTAAATCTCAAATCATCAAATATTTAATTATCTAAAGCGATAATTAAAAACAACAAATATCTGATTATCAAAAACGATAATCAGATCTCATATCAACAAATATCTAATTATCACAAGCGATAATTAGAAACAACAAATATCTGATTATCAAAAACGATAATCAGAACTCATATCAACAAATATCTAATTATCACAAGCGATAATTAGAAACAACAAATATCTGATTATCAAAAACGATAATCAGAACTCATATCAACAAATATCTAATTATCACAAGCGATAATTAGAAACAACAAATATCTGATTATCAAAAACGATAATCAGAACTCGTATCAACAAATATCTAATTATCACAAGCGATAATTAGAAACAACAAATATCTGATTATCAAAAACGATAATCAGAACTCATATCAACAATTATCTAATTATCACAAGCGATAATTAGAAACAACAAATATCTGATTATCAAAAACGATAATCAGAACTCATATCAACAAATATCTAATTATCACAAGCGATAATTAGAAACAACAAATATCTGATAATCAAAAACGATAATCAGAACTCATATCAACAAATATCTAATTATCACAAGCGATAATTAGAAACAACAAATATCTGATTATCAAAAACGATAATCAGAACTCATATCAACAATTATCTAATTATCACAAGCGATAATTAGAAACAACAAATATCTGATTATCAAAAACGATAATCAGAACTCATATCAACAAATATCTAATTATCACAAGCGATAATTAGAAACAACAAATATCTGATTATCAAAAACGATAATCAGAACTCATATCAACAATTATCTAATTATCACAAGCGATAATTAGAAACAACAAATATCTGATTATCAAAAACGATAATCAAAACTCATATCAACAAATATCTAATTATCACAAGCGATAATTAGAAACAACAAATATCTGATTATCAAAAACGATAATCAGAACTCATATCAACAAATATCTAATTATCACAAGCGATAATTAGAAACAACAAATATCCAATTACCTGCAGATAATTGGAAGCAACAAATATCTAGAAATCAATTAAGAAGACTAGAAAATCAACATAAAAGCTTGGATCGATCCCATCAGATGGCGAGTTTTTAATTCGCCGCACGTGCATCTCAGAGTGGCCGAAGCCTACCAAGTACTCAACATAATTTTGGCGCCCATCAGATTGACCCGAAGGTCCGCAGAGTGACCCGAAGGTCTAGTACTGGTATTTGACCCGAAGGTCCGCAGAGTGGCCCGAAAGCCCAACAAATGACCCGAAGGTCCAACAAATGACCCGAAGGTCCTCATAGTGGCTCGAAAGCACACGAAAACATCAAATATTTCAATTAATGAGTCCGGAATTAACCAAAATAGTAAACGCACATGTCCCATAACCACGAGTTTTACTAAATTGTTTAATTCTCTTCATCGTTTCCTTGAAAGTGCAAAATTGTGTATTTTGTAAAAATACACTTTACATTCTCAAACGGACAAGTCTGGAATTAAGCGAATCAGTAAAAGAAAGGGGTCATAGTCCTCGATTTTGCTGAAACGTTTAAATCGCTTCCTCATTCTTTTGAAAGCGCAAACTGTTAAAACTCCTGAAAGCAATTTTATTTATTTTGCAAAAATAACAATTCACATCCTCAACTGGACAAGTCCGGAGTTAAGCGAAACAGTAAAAGAAAGGGGTCATAATCCTCGATTTTGCTGAATCGTTTAAGTCGCTTTCTCATCCTTTTGAAAACGCAAACCGTTAAAAATTTATAAAACAATTTTCATTTTTAAAACGAGTTTCCAATCACGTGATTAAAGCAGCAATATTAGTAACAATTTCGATAAGGAAATTGTACTTCTCAAAATACCGTAAAAACGGTCACAAATCAGTATTGCGGAATAACCGCTTGAAAATCCACTTTTAAAACTTGACGGTTACTGAAGCCAAGGTGACAGAAATTTTTAAACGTCAAAATCTCATCAAAATAATTTACATCAAAATGTAATATCAGTGAATTTTCATTCATCAAAATGCCACAAAACACCGTGCTTCAAAATATAGCATTGGTGTAAAATCCCCTTATAAAAATAACGGCAACAAAATACGTTTCATAACCAAGCATCGGTTCAACGTAAAATAAATGCAATAACGTGCAATTCAAATTTTTGCACGTACTACAAAATGAACAAAGAAATCATTCGAATGTATCTTCAATGAAGATAATTCAAAACAGCAAAATCTAATCAATAGATGATTAGTACAAAAGAAAGCCAGCGAAAACTTCAACAAAAATCACATATCAATTTCGTATTTTGATTTATTTTTTTAAATCAAAAAGATTATCAGTTGTACTCAGCGAAGACAGTTTCACTGTTTCCGCTGCGCACTCTGATAAACAGAACACAAATCAATCAAATCATCAGAACACAATTTAATCAAAACAACAAAACACAATTCCACTCTTATTTTTAAATAAAGATATTTAAAAATTTCATCAAAATTTCAAAACTTTAGTTTTGACTCAAATCACAGATAAAACATCGACTAATAGTTGTAACATATGTTCTATCCAAGTTATGTTTTATATTATGTCCATAAACCCCCAAGCTCTGATACCAACTGTAACGCCCCACCTCTATGCTCATAATAACAAAGAGTATTAAAAGAAATACTGTCTATTATTACGAAGAATAAGGCTGGATAGGAGCGACCATCCGTAATTGGCCTTACACTAATATTGGTTATCTCGGTAGGAGTGGTATATACTTTTTGTTTTTCATCTATTATTTATTTACTCTCATCGACATATCCAATTATCAGTATAAAACAAACTACGATAGTTCATAATAGTTTAGGACATTAGATATAACAATAACACAGATAATATAAATGCGGAACACAAATTAACAAAAATCTCATATATATATATAACCGATGTCAGTTACAATATAGTTGACACGATACATATGATACAACTACAACTGTCGACTCTAGAAGTTATATATACAAGTACATTATCGACTAATATACATGAATACATATCGTTCTATACAATGACACGACTGCTACAAAATGACACTGACAACTTCAAAAGATGTGAAAAGTCTTCATAGCCTGAACAGCAACTCAAAGAAGAAAATCTACAACCTGAAATAACTCGGGTCTGACCCAAGTATTACATTCAAAAGAAAATAATACCCAGGTCAGTCTAATTCAAACCAGTTTATTAGTGCATATAGGCAGTAATAATTTAAATAGATGACAGTCACAATAATTCCCGTCTATCCGATTCTTTAAACAAAGAAATCGGATAACGGTCAATATAACACTTAACAGTGTTTAACAAAAATCAGCAGATTTAAATCATCAACAGAGATAAATAAACAATTTATCAAATCGACTAAATCAATTTAAAGCCATTGAAATTGTCACTTTAAAACCATCAAAACTCGATTGGCTGCCGTACACGCACGCGTGTACGGCCTCGCCAATACAGCATAAAAGATCAATGCATCACGACGCAAAGGAAATATCAATTCAAAATTGTCAATTCTGGGTGGCTGCAGTGCACGCACGCGTGCACTGCCTCGCCAAAATTTCAGATGTACTTTCGATGCAACAAGTAGTCAAACATCATCAAGGACCAGGCTCAAAATCTGATTTAATGCCGAAGTAATATAGAATATGTACATATCTATACACATGCCTGGCTACATGATTATCAAAGTGCAGACTACACCTAAGTGAAGATCACAAAGGCAATGCAAACTAGAAATGAGACAGTAGACATTCAAGTACACTAAATCATGAACAAGGACATAGCATGTGAAGTGCAACAAGAACCCGACTCAAACACATGGTATACATGTACACAAATGCGAAGGACACATATATGAAGACCACAGACACGTGTACAAGCAACTGATATATGCAAACAAGAGTATGGTGAAACCCAGAAACTAAACAAGGCCAACTACAAACAATGACCAAATCAAATGAATACAGTGAAGACAACCCTATAAATGAAACAGGCATCACAAATACAAGTTGCCAACATACAACAATCGAATGTACAAACTGAAACTCCAGAAGGATCAGGTAGTACAAAGAATGACCAAATGCCAAAGACTCAGTGATACTCAAAGAGCATCAAAATGCAAACCATGATGAAACTATGCAAACTCAAGCTTACAGAGGTATAGACGACCAAATAGCAAACAAAGTATGCATATGAAGTGTACCAAATGCAACAGAGAAACATACATCTATATACAGTGATGCAACTATAATGCAACAATACCGAAGTGATACAAGAACCAAATGAACAAGACATAGCAGGTGATCGAACACATGATCAATGGAGTATATATATATGAACCCAGACAAATAGTCAGAGAGTAGTTCAGTGATGAAGCAATACAACTCAAATCAAATTAAAATGAAACAGAGATATGCTACAGGATGGTCAGCCACCGAAGTGCAGAGGTGCAGACTACAAATATGAGTCAAGGAATGTATACAAATGATCAGCAACTACAAAGAACAATGAAAACTAAATGAATCAACCCAAGAACAACAGTTACACCTAAATCATGTTCAACTAATCAGTGTACAAAACTGCAGAGAAGTCATCAAAAGTTCAAGCAATATCACAGGTGATGAACAACAGGAGTGGTATGAAGAACATAAGGCTCAGTGGTGAAACAACAACCTCGGAAAATAAAAGACACGTTCGAAGTCAAACCAGAAATAAACAAGTTCGAAGTCACAGTGAAGTCAATGCCGAAATCATATGTTTAAAAACAGGAAAGTTCTTTTTAAATCAGTGAAACAGTCAACTTTATAATTTTGGAAAGTTTATGGAATAAAATCAAAGATCGCACGTTCGAAATCGAAACCGTGCTCGTGAAGAAATCCCCAAAAATACCAAAGCATAAACAGGAAAGAATCAGCAACGTGGGAGTCACGTTAATCAAGCAACAAAACATGAATTTGAACAAGCTAGTAATTACTAAAAGCTTGAATTGGATGTGAGTGAAGGATTCACTCACCTTAGATCGAAGCTGTCGCAAGCGAAGAGGAAGTCGAAGCCAAGCACGAACAAGCAAAGCCGAGCGCTCAAATTCGCCAGAGAATCGATCGCCTTCGATTTGAACGAAGCCCTAATTTCCGACTTCACAGAAGAACGTCGCCATTTTTTTTTCTCGCTTGATTTAATTTAGGGCACGAATGAGAAATGAAAGAGGGGGGCGTGTTTTATGCCGAGGCAAGGGGGAGAGATCGTGGGTAGCACGGTTAAAGGTATGGCTGGACGTGATTTAAGGCGTAGCTGAAAATGGAGGAAAACGAAGCCGCCATTATTTTTCTTTCGTCTAGGGTTTTTGAAAATGGAAGAATCCCTGAGAGGGGATCGGGTTTGCCCCTGATATCATCTCGGCAAAGCCAAGAAACATGGGCCAAGATTCAAATTGTAAAGCCCGGTCGACATTTTTATTAAAGAATTTTAAATACGATTTGAACTCAATATCAATTGTCAACTAGATTAAATCGTCATTTTGTCGATAATTAAAATTTACAAAAACTTGGGTTGTTACATTTTAAATTAACAATCTGATATTTTGAACTATTCAAGTCAGACATGTGTGGATTATTGTCGATTTGAATGGTCCAAAACCACGGGTCGTTACAGTTGGTATCAGAGCTTTGGTTCTAGGCAAAACTTAACATATATGGTAAATTTATTTGCGGAATCACTTTCGTTCGAGCCTATCTTCGAATCAAAATTCTAGTTGATTAGAGTTCCTCTAATTTGAATCGCTATCTTTGTTCTGAAATTCGTTTTGGCCTCTCCCTATTTATATTCTTATATGAGTATATCCATCTTCTCTTTTTGAATTTTAATTATCTCATCTTCGTGCGTGTCCTTTCCTTTTTGTTTTGAAACTCCCTTTGATTTAATTTCCCCTTAAATTTTTGAAACTTCTATCTTGTTGATTTTGGACTCATTGAATGATAGGAAATTATTTTGTAAATGGAAAAATCAGAAGAGCAGAAAGCAGCCCGTCGGGCACGAAGAGCACTAGCCCGTAAGGAACGGGAGGAAGCAATTGAGGAACAAGAGAGGCTGTGGAGAGAAAGGGAAGAACCGGGTCCTTATGACCATGTCATTTGTTATCGGTGTCGGGAAAAGGGGCATTATGCAGCCATGTGCGGAAAGAGATGGAAAGGAAAAAAGAAGGAGGGCAAGCTCTTTCGATCCGAGATTTTCTGTTTTAAGTGTCGTGAGAAGGGACACTTCCCAAGTCGCTGCCTGGAAGTGAAGAAAGTGAAATTGGCACTCACTGTATCAACCGACCAGTCAACCATTTGCTACCATTGTAGGCAGACTGGACATATAGCTAGAGATTGTTCTAAGAGACAACGCGGAAGGCATGCTGTGTTACGTCCTGCTCAAGCTGCTGCCTTCCCAAAGTTCATTAGGGAAGATGGGAGAATAGTGTACTCATGCAAGAAATGTCATAGTTGGGGGCACCTTGATGTGGAGTGTACTGGACCCGTTGAAGCACCACCCGGCAGGATTAATACTGATGCATTATTCTTGTAGAAGTATGGATCAGGGAAATCTGTTTGTCATCAGTGGTATATGTTAAGTTGTATTAAGTAAACTCTATTATATCCTTTACCCAGTAAAAGTCGATGTGTCGAACTTAAGATTTATAATGATGCTTTACCATTTCGTTTGATGAGAATTTGTTGTTTTTCTTTCACTAATGGAAGAAATTCCCTTGAATTAATATAGGTTAATATACCTCGAAATCTTGAGTAGGATCTCTTTTTGAATTTGACTTCGACCTTTACCTCGTTCCGAGATCCGTTCTAGAATCATCCTTTGAAAATCGGGTTTGTTTGTATTTTAGAAATTGTTATATATCGAAATTATTATTTTGATAAGAATGATTATATTCTATATAAAGGTGAGAATGTTTTCGATAAGGATTATATACCTTTTAAAAACAAGAATTTGAAATTTCAAAAGGATTTGTAATTTTGAAAAATTATATAAGAAATTTGAGTTATCTAAAAATGATTTATGACTGAAGGATTTTAAAATTTTGAAATTTGAGAATTGAACTCCGGTATTTTGAAATTGGTTTTAAGATTTTGAAATATATAAAAATAATATGATTTAAAAGTATTTTTCCAAATAAGAAATGTTTCAAATGATTTTAATGAGTTTCGAATGATTTCGAAGAAATTTCAAAAGAAGTTTGAGAAAATAGAAGTCCTGAACTCACTTATGTCGCTGGAAAATAATTTCGGTGATGAGTGCACGCATCATCGACATTGATTTTCGAGTTTCAGAGTAGGGGATAGGCCACTTCAGTAACTTTGCTATGCGAGTGATTTTGTGAAACCATTTTTGATTTTAAATTCCGAAGTAAGATTTGATATTCGAAAGATAGATGTATATATATATTTGAAATGATTTGAAGTAAGCCGGTGTTCAGTCCTTGAGTTTCGGATTTGAAACCTATCTTTTGAAATTGAGTTACTGATTTGTTGTCGGTTACCAACTCTTGAATTTGAAAATGATTTCTTCAACTATTTTGAAGGTTCGAGCAATTCCAAATCTAGGTTAACTTTTCAAGCTAAGAAAATTTTGAAAAGTATAAAGTATATAAGTTTGGTAGGTATGTTAAAGTATGTAGTAATATGATTTAAATAAGTTGAAACTGTTTTGTTAAGTAAATGAGTAAGACTATTTTGAATTTTTTTTTCTGATATGAAATTTAGATTTGAAGTCTTTTGAAAGGAATTTGGTCTTCAAAATATTTTGAATAAAAATTTAGTTTAAATGTTTTAACTTAGTAACATCTTCATGAAACTATATATTTAACAAGTTGGAATAGATACGTAAGTTGTACGTATGCTGTTTTATTCGCATAATTAATTTGATCCAGGTTTGAGTACACAAGTTCGAGGTGAATTACACCATTTCGTGTTAGGATTATTCATTTGATTCTTGATGGCGAATATTGGATATGGATTTTGGGCTCGATTCTAGAATTCTCTATCATAGTATATGGCTATGCAAGGAGACTGATGGCTTCTAGTCGAGAAACCATATCGAAATCCGCATTAAGGAAGTCGAATGGACAATACTAGTTCGAAAGCGAACTTGTGTGATCGAGCGAGCGATCAAATGTGATTTTGCGGAATGATGATGTAACAACCCGCATATTTGTCGATTTTATATTTAAATATTTTATTTAAATATTTCATCGTTCGTCGGATTGTAGTCCGAAAAGCTACTTTTTGCAAACAGTTGAATTAGGACTCGAGACCTCCTCCATTGAGTTCAAAACGTCGTTTGCGATCTTTTTGAGTGTAAGCTTCGATATGTTTGGAGCTAGTCAAAAATTTGACCATTTGCACTTTGGGTTTGGTTTTGGGTTCAGCCCCTTTGCCAACTTAAACCCCAAACTGAACCATCCCTCCCCATTCACTCTCACTTCCTCCTCTTGCTCAGTTCTAAAGCAAAAATGGTGGGAGAGATGGGAAATTAAAACTCCCAAACCCTAGTTTCTTCTTCAAATCAAGTTCTAGCTCCAAATTCTAAGAGAACCCATTGGTAAGCTTCATCTCCTTCTTCTCCAACTCTTTCTCTCTTCGATTTCAGTTTATTCCTAAACCTAACTTTGGGAATGTCCTTCTTTAAAGCTTTGATTCAAGCTTGTTGAGTTGGAATTGAAGGGTAGTTGCTCTTGCCATTGCTCCATAGCATCTTCTTCATTCGTTTGGGTTCAAAGGTGAGATTTTTATCTCACATCTTAAACTATATTTATCTTCGATTGTTAGGTATGAATTCCTAACACTTATTCTTGTGCAATTGCACTTGGTTTGGATTGATTTGGTGAATATTCCAATTTTTAGTGTTTTGAGTTTAATTCTTTGAAAATCCTTTTATGGATGTTTGAACATGTTTTTGGTAATGCATCGAAGTGCCTATTAGACTGGGTTGCCGATTGGCGTAAACCCTTAGTGTTCATCGCTCGTTCGATCGCATTTTGGTTCGGATTCGTCGATTTTAGAGCTAGGCTGTTCATTTTTGCCTAGCAGGAAAATTCAGACGTCTGAAATTTATTTCAGACGTCTGTCACCAAATTTAGACGTCTGTCATAAATATTCAGACGTCTGAGGTAAAATTTAGACGTCTGTCACTAAATATTTAGACGTCTGAATTTAGTTCAAAATGTTTTCTACTCTCTGTTTCAATTTTTAACCTCTGAGCCGTCTGTCATAAATATTCAGACGTCTGAGATTAAATTCAGACGTCTGTCATAAATATTTAGACGTCTGAATGGCTGATTTTGCCGAATTTGCCTATTTTCGAGCAAATTACCAAGGTTTATCGATTTTTGTCGATCCGACTTATTGTTATCAATTATTATCGAGTTTGATGACTCCTCTTTCAGGATGGCATCTCGTTAGGTCGCTCGACCCTATCACCCTTAGGTCGTTAGACCTCATTTTGTCCTCTCTAGGTCGTACCGTTAAGGCTGGGTTGTCGCTTAGCGTAAATCCTTAGTCGTCGTCGCTCGATCGGTCGCTTCCGGTATTCATTTGGCCATTTTTTGGCCTAGGTTCAGGGAATGCCCTGAACAACAGTTTCAGACGTCTAAAACGTATGGTTTAGACGTCTGAATGGAATACTGGGAATTTTCTTCTCCCAGCATTCAGACGTCTGAATCAAAATTTCAGACGTCTGAATTGGTTCGTTTTGAACCAGAAAAGGAATAGGCTAAAAAGTGCCTATTTCAGACGTCTGAAATCTAGGATTCAGACGTCTGAATTCTGTTCTGGAAAATAGTTTATTTTCCAGATTCAGACGTCTGAATTCTTGATCTCAGACGTCTGAATCTGCTGTGTTTTGCCTATTTGCCTTTTTAGCTTGAATATCCAACTCTAATCAAGTCGGGTTGATTCCCTTTTTGTTGTTATCATTTATTATCGGCCACTTTGTTAAGTCGAACCCCGTATAACTCTGCGTAGGCAATCTTATCCGAAAACCATTCAACAGAACTTCTTACTTTGATGGTTTTGGGAATTGATTTCTTTGGATTTTATTCACGTCTTCGAATGTGAACTTTTATAATTGATTGTTTCTACAATCACTTCTATGACTTGTCACTTTAAAAATATAAAGGTTTCAATACTAGTAGTAAATATCAAAACTCTATCATCAAAACGATTTCAACTCTATTTTCAATATCAAACTCGTTTATAAAACTGTTTTCCAATCTACTAGTATATACAAACCTTTACCTCATTCGTATGAGAAAATATAATTAAACGGCTTAGCAAAACAAGTGGTATGAAACGCTTGCGTTTACTTCGTCGGTTAATTTATGGACTTGTTCGATTGAATCCCTTGGGACAATTTTCTAGTGCAGATCTACAATTTGTTCGTAAATATTTGAGTTAAGCAAGTGGTTATGGGACATGAAGCTAAACTCTTATATTTACTAGCTTAGTGTAATCGACACTTCTTTATGATCGATGACGATCATTTTTATGATTTAGACTAGCAATGTGCGATGTTTCTCGTCCGTGTGTTCGGACTTGCCTTTCTCGTCCGTGTGTTCGGACTTGCCTTTCTCGTCCGTGTGTTCGGACTTGCCTTTCTCGTCCGTGTGTTCGGACTTGCCTTTCTCGTCCGTGTGTTCGGACTTGCCTTTCTCGTCCGTGTGTTCGGACTTGCCTTTCTCGTCCGTGTGTTCGGACTTGCCTTTCTCGTCCGTGTGTTCGGACTTGCCTTTCTCGTCCGTGTGTTCGGACTTGCCTTTCTCGTCCGTGTGTTCGGACTTGCCTTTCTCGTCCGTGTGTTCGGACTTGCCTTTCGGGCCATCCGTGTGTTCGAAAAATTAAATGGATAGCTTCCATGAGATAGCTTCTCGTCCGTGTGCTCGGACTTCCCCCTTTTTGTGACTTCTAGATTTCGTGTGTTGATTTCTGAATTTAATGTTTCACCAACTTTTACAATTGGCATTAATATGTATGTCATTTATTGTGGCTTGGTGGATTAAATAAAGAATATGACATTCTTTTTAATCTTTGAGAAAATTCTTGTGATATTGATTAATCTCTTGTTGATTTTCAATTATGTACTTATCACAGTACGGTATTATGGTTATGATACGTTTTTGTCATATCTCTTATTCTATATCACTCTATCTGATATTTATAGCTAGACTGATCCGTTTATTATTTTCTTATAAATAATACTCGGGTCAGACCGAGATTTTACAGGTGCTTCTTCATGACTTCCTATCTGGAACCATCATCTGACTTTTGGCTAACTACTCTAGTTTAGTAGTTTTTGTTGTATACATTTAAGATTAGACCCCTTGATGTATACATATTCTATTGTCTTGCACTTGTACTTATTCTTTTGTGTTATTGTGGATCTTATTTGACCACTACTCTGATGTATACTTTCATGTGTGTTATTTATTCATATCTATTTCCGCCTTTGTGATATGAATTGTCTGTGACTGATTTGTGTTATGTTTATTTCTATATTTGTTTCCGAAGATTATATATGACCACCGTGTGATAGCTTTGTGTTTGTATCGGTATGTCGGATTTCCTCTTTAAAAGACATGCATTCTATTCTATCTGACATATCGGTGCTCGCACAAAGAAGTTACACGGATGGTCGCTCCTCAACAGCCTTATTCTCCGTGCTAATTGACAGCACTACACCGTAGTGTTCTTGGTTAGCGTGGGTATAGAGGTGGGGCGTCACAGATGATGTATGTACATCTTATATTCTAATATCATTGATATATTTTGACGCTGAAATTGAAAGCTGTTGGGTTAGAATATCTTTGCTTACTAAAAGAAAATTTCCAATTTAAATTACAAAGATATATAACCCATAAAAGCAAAGATATTCAATCCCATATGGCTCTTCATACAACAAAATTTATTTTGAAAAAAATTGATCCTTATATAACATGGACCTTATGTAAGTATAAGATGATTTTGAAAACATTTGATTTTGGAAATGAATTGGTTGACTTAAATTATATTGATTTGGAAATTTGGATTTATTTTCTAAATCTATTATTTTGGAAACTTTGAAACTAAAGATATTTAATTTGAGAAGAAATAATTTGGTGAAATTGTATATGATTTTGAAATTGAACTTATATTGAAACAAATTGAAATTTGAGAACCTTGTGTTACTAAATACTTGATTTGGGAGTTGTCGAACTTATATAAAATTGATTTGTATGAGTATGAAATTGATTCGAAAACTATGGATTTGAAAAGGGGTACTCAATTTGAAAAGTGAAATCTTATATAATTAAAGTCTATATAAGTGTGATTTGATGTACTTTTGATTTTGGAAAAGTATTTGATTTGAAAATTAAATCTTATATATAATGGATTTTATATAAGTACGATATTTGAAAGTGATTTGAAAAGGGTACTATATGATACATATTTTCGAAGTAAAGATATGGAAAGTGCCTTCTACTTGATATCCAATTTGTGGCCACATCTTGGATTCATTCTATCGATATTATTCTCTCTGATTTTGGTTTTCCAGATATGATACTCAAGTGTCCTTCGAATTCCATGGCGTTACCCATGGTCTTACGAACTCGACTGCATAGCGTAATTCGCAAGGCAGTGATTGCTTAAAAGGTACGGATGTTTCCTGGGGGATCCAGGCGTAACCATTGTGTATCTGTGATCTATGGTCGTGTTAGTGGCGTAATCCGCAAGGCAGAGATTGCTTGAGGGGTATGGATGTTTCCTGGGGGATCCAGGCGTAACCATTTTTATGTATCCTGCGGTCCACCGTTTTGTTATCATGGCGAAATTCGCAAGGCAGTGAATGCTTAAAAGGTACGGATGTTTCCCGGGGGACCCAGGCGTAACCATTGTGTATCTGCGATCCATGATTTGTTTGTTTTTTGTTTGGATTGTACTTTCCATATCTGTTTTTTTTTAAGTTTTCCAGTATTTTCACTGGGTGTTGAAACAGGTCTACTAAGTACCTGGAGAATTCTAGTTTTGCGCCTGATCAACGCACTACCAGAGTCTACAGGAACAAGGATAAACTTGTTGAAACATCGAGTTATAAAAGTATTTTCGAAAGGAAAATTTGTTTCGATATAAACGTATTTTATTATAAAAGTATTTCCAACAAAGAAATTCTGTATTAATATTTGAAATTGAAATTCTTATGGTTTGAATTAATTATTCATGCCCGATACTATTCTTTTGAATCTACCTTATCTGCTCAGCTTTATTTATTCACCTATATTCTGTTTTTTTTTTCAAATCCTCCTTCTTTCCTTGTTGACTATATCCTTTTTAAATAATTATTGATTTCTTAATATTGTTTGAAAAGTATCTGGAGATAAATTAATAAATTTATGAATTATAGATTTAATGTTTTCAAATAGCTTCTTTGTAAAAATAAGTAATAATGTAAATAACTGTTTTCAAATAGTTTCCATATATTTATAAAGGTGTTATTTAAACATATAAATGGTATTTAAAAAGGAAGCAAGAAATTTTACAAATGGGTTTTGGAAGATTTTAAAGTATTAAAGGTAATTGAATTGCAAACGAAGTTTTCAAATGAACATTTCAAGTAAAATTTATATAGTTTAAATTAATTGTTTATCCTTTCCTTTTAATCTATCTTTTCTGTCTGGTTGTTTCTATTCTCCTACCTCCTTCCTTTTGGGGACGAAAAGTTTTGAGTGGAGGAGAGTGTAACGACCCGAAAATTTTAATGGTTTAAATAAGAAAATTTATTGAAATTTTGTGAAATTTTAAAACAATAAAATTTGAAAATAAAAATTTATTATTTGGAATACGTTTATTTAAACATAGCAACTGGTAAATTTTCATCTGATAATATTGAAGTTTATTTTCCTGTGAAATTTTATTTCAATTTAAACCGGTTAATAACAGTTGAATTTAAAAGTTTTTCGAAACCTAAATATGTCAACAGGAGAAAATTTATTTAGAGCATTCTAAATCAGACTGTGAAATTCGTTTCGCGAAATTCCGACGTTTCTAGCTTCGTTTGGATTTTCTCGTACGAAATAGCAGCATTTTTCGGTACCGATTATCGACTTTTGATAGGATGGTCATACCACTAATATCTGTATGCCGTTTTGATCGTCTCATCGTGCTGATCTCTATGGTATATTTATTTCTGTATTTTGAGGTCCGGTACGCGAAAGATATAATAAATTGTTGGTCGTATCGGTACCATAAATTTCAACCGTTACTTCCTATGCCTTTTCAAAATTTGAAATGGGTTGTCCAATCAATCAAGTATTAATTGCTTTAGCAACTGTTGCCGATTCAAGGGCCGGCTGTTATTTGTCCATCACTTCAATTTATTCATTTGTAGTTATGTCCCAAAATATAGGTAACGTACGTAATGCATTTATCTTGACAGCTCATTTTTTTTTTCTGAATCAACGTATGGCCGTTGTCATTATTACATCTATTTATATTCTCTCACCTTTCCATCTCTCTGCTTTAATTCGCACCATTACTATTTGAAAAGCCATATCTTCATTCTTATATCTCTAATTCCAAACCTCCTACGTTCATCTTTCTATTTGCTTGACTTCTCTCCATTTATTCTCACCTCCCCTTTTCATTCTTCTTCTACAAAAGGATTTACACAGTAAGTATTTCTTCTTTTCCTATTTTTCTCAAATGTTTCTACTTTCTTCTTTATGTTCGGCCACCAACCTTGCCGCACCTCCACCATATTAAGGTCGTGACCTTCCATTGCCTTTCCATAAACCCATACCTGTCATACCGAGCTTTGCTCCTCCACAACATCATCCATAGCCGATCGCTTCCTGACCATCACCAAGACCATGCCTTTAACCAGCCATAGCCGAACTCTCCTCACCACCAAATCTAACCAAGGCTGAAACCATCATCATCACCACTCCTCCTCGTCATCATCTCCAGGCCAAACCACCTCATGACATCACCACTTCCATTGCTTTGCCTTGAACCCAAACCACCTAGCCGAGCCTTCTTATCATCACCATCACCTTATCTTGCCTAGCCCAGACCACATCATGGCCGAACCTTTGTCACGTTGACCGAGCCTATGCAATCATGGTGGCCGAACTCATGCAACATGTGGCCGAGCCAATGTGCATGTTGGCTAGCTCATGTATGTGTTTCATAGATATATTTTGTATATTTTTAATTATCTATGTCAATTCATAATTATATTTGTTTGTTGTATATAAATTCCTTTCATTTGTAGTTTCATATATCCATTCAAGCATGCGCAAATTTTGGTTAACATATATATAAGTTATATACATTATTTGTTAGCATATAATCTGTAGAGCTTGTAAGTTAATATATATATTTGTTTATATATGATGTTTGTAAACTATATACAAGTATAAATTTAAATTATATATATCTCTATATATATATTAGTTTATACGTTACAGTATTTATTTATGCCGTTCTGTAGTCATGCAAGTTTTTAAAGTCTGTTGTATATGTAATACGTGTTATATAAACAAGTATATATGTATATATACTCGATCTGCTGTATATTGATTATATATATCTATTTATAAAATAAATCTATAATATAAAGCAGTACCCATAGTTATATTTCTGTAGCCTCTTTGTTGCCTCATATATATATATAGTAGTGTTATATAGTATTTTGTAATATGTTAAAGGGTATAAAATATAAAAGTTTTAAAGCTCTGTTATGTTGACTTGTTCCATAAGTATATAGATTTTACATATATGTTAGTTTTAATATTTATAAAGTAGTAGATATTCCGTGCATAAAGGAAGTATATATGAGTTCATAAGATTTGTTTACAGTTAGATATATAAAGTTGGATTTTAAAATATATTATATATGTCTTATATTGGTACTTTGATTTAAAAATGCTTACAGATTTTACATTATATTGTATATATGTATTTTGAATTTTGGGGATATAGATTTTTGATTTCTCATATGTGTACGTTTTAAAAGTTATATTGATTGTCAAGTATTCGTAGATTTTTTTTGTTTAAATGCTTGTCTTAATTTAAGTGTTTGTTTTGAAAGAAAGTAATAAAATAACAATAATAAACTACTCTTCATTTCTATTATATTAAGATGGTTCTAATTCGTTTATCAATTCCTCTTTTTATCAGCTTTGATCATCAAATTCGTGCCAATCTCACTTTGCTTTGGAATTCGTAGCTTGTTCTGTTGTCAAACTCTCTAGCCTCGAAAGGTGAGCAATCACTCACGATTTACGATCTTATATTTATTAAATTTGATTTCAATTGAAACGACAATTGAAATATGCTGCTGTAGTTATTTAAATTGTTATATATGCTATTATCTGTAACTGTTCACCTGTGGGATATGACACCATATCCTGTTGTTTATATTTTATTGTTATTTATGATATATGCTTGTTGTTGTATTTTATATTATATGTTATCACTCTGCAAGTTCCCTGTTAGTATAGAATTCACTATGGGTTGAAATGATACATACCCGAACGGACTTTAGAATAGGAGAAAATCGTTATGGGTTGAAATGATAAACCCAAGCGATTTTCATTTGAATTGAAATTGGGATTACGGGTTGAAATGATATCTACCCGTATATATTTAAATTACGGATTGAAATGATAAATATCTGTATCACTTAACCATATGAAGATATATATACAGACACCGTTGGTCCATATATATAAATATTTTGAAATAAATTCTATGGTTTTGAAAATAAATATATGGTTTTAATAAATGTTGATTCTTAAATTTTTATATATAAATGGTAATGATATATATAGATTTAATAATGACATTTAATTTAATTAAGATGGATTTAATACATATAATATGTTAAGTAAAAATTTTTTTTTATATATTTTTCAAAATAGATTTTGGTAATATTTTGAATAAGTTAAGGTTGGGAAGATAATTTGAATTTAGTTGAAATTGTATTCATTAAAGAATTTTATTTAATTAAACCGATTTGAAACTTATTGAAATTGAGATTTAAGATAGGATTTATAACTCGGGTTTGATTTAAATAATTTAATGAATAATTCTTGTTTAAATAAATTTAAGGAAATATTTAGAAAAAAATGAAATTTAAGGCTACTTAAATGATATTGAATTTATTGAGTGAATATTCCCTGATTAAATAATAATAAAGTTAAATCAAGAGCTATATGAAACCGTAAAATTTAACTTTGAAAATGTTGAATATTAAAGCTTTGAAATATATTGAAAATTTAAATGGTATATTTAGAACCGAATTGAATTGATGAATTGAGCTTTGAATAAAATTTGAATTTGGAATTTGGGTGGATGTGAATTGATTTGTGAGACTTGAGGAAATTTTAAATACTTTACCTTTAAATTATTTAACCTATATATATACTATTTTGGAAAATAGATATATTCGAAATGAAATGATATTTTGGTTTTGAAGGATAAATAAATTTGGAATGACCACGGTGTTATAGTGTATATTTCCACCTTGTAGATAGTTCCGAAGATCCTTAGAGGATGGTTATCCCAAACATCCTTTAAGTTACTTGTATTTCAGTTGATATTTCACTTGAGTTGGATCTATTGATATAAGAATGTTAATCCTGACCCGAGTGTTTTGTGTTTTACTTTACGCTCGGGTCAGACCGAGTGATACAGCAATTGAGACTCACCTTTGGAGTTGGACCTTCGTTTGGAGATCCAACCATTGATTCAGCTTTCAGCTTTCCAGTTGATTTGTTCAGAGAGGTCATCTATTCATACTGAAGACTCCACTGTATTCGAGATATTCTGTTGTATTTTTATTTGTAACTCTGATGTTTATATAGTAGCTTCATGAACTACTATTTTATATATTCCGCTGTGTATTATTGTATTACTCTGTGTCTGTGATTCTATGATTGATTTATTTATTGTATATGCTGAGTTTTGCCAAATTTTAAATTAACAATATGATATTTTGAACTATTCAAGTCAGACATGTGTGGATTATTGTCGATTTGAATGGTCCAAAACCACGGATCGTTACATATATCTAAAGAGTAAAGTCGATATATAACATGGGTTATGCAATAAACATAAACGAATATAGCAAAAGTAACAAACAAACATCCAACAAACAATATCCATCCAATCTTATTCATAGCAATACCAATTCACACTTCCAAATGTCAATATTCAGTTTATTTACTTTCATTTCCTATCAATATTAAATTGATTTACTTTTGATTCATTAACATTTATTTCATCTATATACAATTTGTTTGCGTTTACATGAATTTCTTTCGAATTTAATTGGTTCACCTTAAATTTATTCACGTTCAATTGATTAACATTTATTTCCTTAATCATTCAATGGACTTATATTCAAATCATTCGCTTTTAATTTTACATTCAATTAATTTAGTTTCAATCCATTTTTATTCAATCAACCAATATTCATTGCATTCACATTTGATTAATTACAATTGAATGTATTTACATTCAATCAATTTACTTTCATTGATTAATATTTATTTTAATGACATTCACTTTATTTATCATCCAATGAATTTTCATTCCATTTAACCTTATTAAGTTAAATTTATTTCATTATCACTTAGTATTTTAATATTGATATTATTTCTAAACCATTTAGGTTTATTAAAAACATTTTATAAAATTGCAACTCATTTTTATTATTATTCCATAACTTAAGTTCGTATTAATCCATTGATTCACTTAATTAGTTTATTTCATAAATTTAAACTCATATTAATAATTTTACCTAAGTAAATTTTATTTTATAATTCCAATTTACATTAATAAATTTTCTTTTCTCATAATCAATTTCATTCAAGTTAACTTCATCTTATAGTTCATATTCAAATCCATATCATTACTTTTCCTTAAGTGAAAAATCTCTTTTTTTATTATACTTATATTCATATTAACAAATTTTCTTTTTATCACAGTTTATTTCATTCAATTTTCTTAAGTTAACTTCCATCTTTTAATTTATTTCATTAACTATCTTCATATGCATTAGGTAACATTCGATTTATTTAAAACTCGTTTCATTTGTATTTAACTTATTTTCATCCAATTTTAAATTAAATCCAATTACTCACATTAATTTTTCTTACACTCATTTATTTTTATTCAATTTCTCTCACAATTCAAATTGCGTTTCAAATTGTAATTCAAGTTGTATTCATTCTATTAATTCATTTTATAGCTTAAGTGGAATTAATTCACTCCACAAATTTATCTAGTTATATTCAAATCAAATTCAATTTATTTAATCTTTATTAAATTAAAATTTATTTCATTTTATCCATTTTTCGGTTTATTCAACTTTAATTAAGCTAAACTTTTTTTTGTTACCATTCATATTTAACAAATTTATAATTTGCTTTAGCTTAATATTTATCAAATCTATAAGTTATACATACTTATTCACTTAAAATTTCATTTTATTATTTTATTTAATTCATTTCAAATACAATTCTCCTTTATTTAAGCTTCTTGAGTTCAACTTCATTTTATTTTATTTTATTTCTCAAATTCAAAGTTTCTTTTGTTTGCTTAACCAAAAATATTCAATACTTCAATATTTAATTTTACTTTCCTGCTCAAATCTATAAGTTATAAACTTATTTTTATCTATACTATTTTCCATTACAAGTTCAAAAATTATTTCATATATTTATCAAATCATATTTAGAATATTTTGCACAACAAAACTTGTTTTAATCTAAAATAGATTCCTTTTGGTAGAAATTCTCACTCAGAAACTCGAAAATGAATACTAGCGATGCTGTAGTCATCCCCAGAATTTATTTCCCAGCTACTAAATGAGTTCAATGCTTTTATTTCTTCAAAAATCCTTTCAAAATATTTTTCTAGTCAAAACTCTTTCAAATAATATTATTATTAATTTTTAAAGGCTTTGAAAAGAATTTTGAAAACAAAGGGATTTAAAATTTTAAAATTCTGAGCTTTTAAATCCTTTCTATTTATAAGCTATATTATAAATATACTTATTCAATTTCATTTCTTATTATGAAAATATTTCATTACTTTACATTTTTGTTATTTCATACAATTCTTTTATTTTAATTTACTTCCAATTCAACTTAATTATCAAATGCTTCATAAAATAAATTCATTAAGTATTCGTTTTTATTTTAATTCAACCAATAATCGATGATAACTAAATATTATCATCTCCTAACAACTATCATTCATTAAAAATTATCATTTTAAAAATATAAAATAATTTAGGTAAAATTATTTCATTTACCCTATTTTAAAACAATATTATGTCGACTTGCCTCGTTTAAGTGTTTAGAAACCCGTATCGATAACACGACGTCCCGCGCATCGACCAGAATTCACGAACAACTCAACGAATAAGTAAACACAATATAAAACATTTTATAACACTAACAAGTACGCTCTCTTATATACACACACTCAACAGGCTCATTCTAGGGTATTACTTCCCTATCTCTAATGAGTCAAACCCCACAAAGCCAAGGTTATTGCTAAACCTGGCTCTGATACCAACTATGACGACCCACATTTCGGAAGGTTTAAATCGACAATAATCTACACATGTCCAACTTAAACAATCCGGAACATAGATAATCAATGGGGTTAAATAAGAAAAATGAAAAAAGAAGAAGAAAACGACATAGAATCTCACAGCGGAAACGATAAAATATAATAATCAAATAAACAGTTCAAGAAACTGCTTACTATACATTTGATTTAAAATCTAGACAGCATTTATCAGAGTTATATATACAGGGATAAATAATCACTACAGCAGAATATCATGATGCAAAGAATAATAATAGTAATAATATACCAAATCTTCATCTTCGTCTTCCGGAGAATAATCTTCAATATGCTGAAAAACTCAGGACTGACCCGAGCGTAATGAAAAACAAAACACTCGAGTCAGGACTAAAATACTCTTATGTAAGTCAAATCAATATCACGAAATATGAGTGCAATAACTTAAGAGATGCTACGGGTTTTTCCATCTCCCGAGGATCCGTCAAACTATCTATATATAATAGTGTATGTTATAATAGATAAAGTTTATCGGTAAAATGAATATCGAAATAGCGTTAAGGCTTTACAATATCCCCCTTAACACATTTTTATAGCATGTAGTCTATGCAGGTCCTGTAACACAACCAGTAACGTCGGTAGCCAGTGGGTCCCTTATAGGTACAGTACTAAACCAAAGTCGTAATGGGCTTGTATAAGGATAAATATGACAAGGCACGTAAGGCAATGCCCAAGGTAGGATTCTACTAGTTTACCCTTTCTAGATGGTCATAACTCATCCGTGGCCGACCGCAACAATCAATACAAACGAAAAGGGCACTACACAAGAAATGTCATTTTGCAACGGTTTTTAGCCGTTGCAAAAGAGTTTCGCAACGGCTTAGAACCGTTGCAAAATTGGCAGTGGCAAAAAATTAGCAACGGCCTTCAGTCGTTGCGAAACTACAATTAGCAACGGCTCATAGCCGTTGTAAAATTATGTTTTACAATGGCTAAGAGCCGTTGCTAAGTGTAGTTTTGCAACAGCTGAAAGCCGTTGTGACTTTTGAACTCTTATTATACAACAGTTTTTAGCCTTTGTTAATTTCGTTTTGCAACGGCTCAAAACCGTTGCTAATTCTAATATATTTTATAAAAAATATATTGCATTTTCTGCCCTCCTATGGTAACAGTCATTTCATTATCAAAATCAATACAAACATTTGCAAATTTAACATAATATCATAAAAGAAAGATCATTAAACCAAATATTTTTCATAGATTCAACACAAAGACCAAACATAACAAATTTTTTAATTACAATGTTCAACAACAACATATTACACTACATAGTTCAGCAGCAGCAACAACAATATTACAGTATACAGTACACAGTTTGGCAAGATCATCAAGTGTCCATTATACAGCAGCAGCAACAACAATATTATAGTGTACAGTATACAGCAGCAGCCATCCTCCAATCTATTCCTACTTCAGATCATCAATTGTCCTGTTCTAACAAGTGAAAGTTTTATAGTTAGCACATTGTCTCCTTATAAACCAATTGATTCAAGTTTTTTTGTTAAATACTTTATAATAGTATGATCTTCTATTAACTACAGGTTTTTTTCTCTTATTTCTAAATATTTCACAAAAACTTATGCATTTGTAAACTCTAAGTGAATAAACATATTAAGCATTTAGTATTAGCAAATATTTGTCAATGGAAATATATTTTCAATTGCAAGAGGTTGAATCAGATCGAACAACCCAAACCTTTGCTTTTTTCAGTACAACTGAAGTTTCATTGTATACTAATCGCATAAACAGTGCGAGACCAGTAAATACTTAGCTCTGCTCACATGCCTTACATGTGTGCGCGTGCACAGTTTGGTTTCAAAAATATCAAAATTAATATAAGTTGAATAGTAGTAGACCTTTTTTACTCAGAAAGTATAATCATGATTCATATGTTATAACAACATTTCTTACACGCACTGCACATATTTCTATATATAATTCGCAAAACTTATTGGTTATTACACTATATCAAGAGGTTGTATGGTAGTAATAATAATGAAAATATGCATGGTAATAATAGATATCATCTAGCTTCAGTACTCTCCATTATGGGAGTCTTGCATTCACTTGTATACATTCACTTGTAAACTCTCTTAAGTATGCACTGAACCAAAAACAATACGTACAAGGCTAGAAGATGTAATCCCATGAGGTTCTATTAAGTATATGATTATATCTACAACTATAGTGACAATATTCATCCAACTCCTTTTGTTACTACTTTCAGGATAGTGTAGTTCAGAGAGTACAAGTTTAATGGACCAGGTGCGACAACTAACCAAAGAGCTAGACATGCTAAAACGCTAATAAACTGTATGAATTGTATTTGTTGCAGCTCTTTGTTTAATTTCCTTCAATCCACTGTCTGAGGTTCTGCAGTTTTAACATCTTGCCAAAATATTGTATAGATAAGGATCATAAGTCAACAATTAAAGTCTTACCTTGGCAAACAATTGCAATCCTAGTGTATAAGCTATTACCCAATTAAAGTTTCTTGAACTGCATATGCAGTAAAAACTGCAAATATTTGCACTTTTGCAAAAGAAAAAAGAAAATTAGTTTAAGTTTGATCATAATAGCATGTTATTTCGTAAATGTCTAAGAAATCTAACCAAACCACATTCTTTGTGTGACAAGAGAAAAAGTATAGAAAAGGACAAAACTATAGTGCAATATCAAAGCTAAAACTTTTAAAAGCAACCGCTTGTCAAAAAATAAGATAACTATTGGATGTCGTGGTTTTTATTTCAAATTAATTTGTTGCCTGCAAGTCAGTACAGACGGGCACTGGTAGATAACTATATGACTGCAATATGTTATTGCAAACTGCATAATTGCAGAAATGAAATAAAAGTATATACCGTCTAATGTTGGGAACAAAAGAAAAAACTACTACAAAATTATTGAAAACCATCTCATATCCATCCCATCTCCGTACCAAAACTGTTGGTAAAAGGCGTTGGAAAAAAACTTAATAATTAAATATTTTGAAAACATTTTGGCATTAACCCAAAAAAAGGCTACACGGCTATTTTCAACATCAATAATTTAATCAAAGCAATAACCACGAGCACTGATATGTTATCATCAGCGTATTGAAGAGTTGAAACTCCATCTGCAACAATATCTTTCTCTGACTCTGGGTAAGAAATTATTATTTAGTGCTAGTTTAATAATTTTATTAAAGACATTTCTACCATGTTAAATATTATTGAATATCGTTAGGGAAAGTTGGTCCCTTAGATGAAAACTTTTTTTGAATTGGATTTTGTTACTCTTGCTCATATAACATAATATATTTTTTGGTTTCTTATCCAACTAACATGATGATATTTGTTTTTCTATTTTAGTATATGAGCACTTTGAATTAAATGTTATTAATATGAATACTCTGATTTTTTTTTCTATCAGATTCAATTAAGTTAAAGGTTAGAGAAAATAATTTTATGCCATATTATATTCTACGCTTAATTTCAGTACCATCAAATATGTGACAAGAAGATAATTTATCTCTTCCACCAACAAACATCATTAGTTTAGGATCACAAACTTCTATCTGTAATACTGTTATAGAATCCAGAATTTTATCTCTGACTCAGTTTAAACAGTTGTGCCGGCTCCAAGTAAATATGCACAAACAAAAGGAAGCAACAACACAAGTGCAAAATTTCACAAACATACACACACAACAAAATTTCCTATGTCCAAGATAACTAAATACAACAAAATTTCCCATATTTAACATAACTAAGCACAAAAACCACATCACAAAAGGACAAAAAAATAGAAGAAGAGCAAACAAACACTAAGAATACAATCATAACAAAACAGCAAAGGTACACATATCATATGTTAACACAAACAACCGGCTACACGTCTGTTAATGGTTATGGGTTTTTTTTTGGGAATTAAGAAAATAAATATATGACTTATTTCCTTAATTATTCTTCCAGAACTTATGTTCCTATTCATGGTTTCTAGTAGCTTAGTTTCTATCAATTCCCAATAGATTTAAACAAAATTAGCACTAAAATCATCAGGGCTTGGACTACCATCACCATCAATTTGAAATGTTGATTATTTGAGTTTGTCTATATCAAATGGCATGTTCATTACTTCTCTAGCATTTTCTATTATTACCTTTTAATAAGTAATAACAGAAAAATCCCAATTTACTGATTGACAATTAAACAAATCTATGTAGAATGAAATAGCTTCATTAGTAATGGTTTCAGTGGATTCTGAAGCATTACCCTCTTGGTCTATAAGTTTAAAGGATTAACCATCTGAACATGTTTTCTACAAATTTTGAATGGAAAATTGTGGTTGCCCTATCTCCATGGGTTAACCATCTGAACTTGATTTCCTGAAGAGTTTGCAATGATTTAAAGTACATATATTTCAGACTTTGAGCACGTAATTTTAAATTGCTAAGTTTCAGAAATAAGTAGAAGATGTCATTCTTATATGTATGAGCAGCTGCATTAATAGACCTTGTCCACTTCTTCATTTCAGTATTCACGAAAATGACTATATATACAATTACTAATTTCCAAGCTATCATGCAAACAACACTCCTTTGTCTTTTTTTTCTTTTTTTCTACGAGCTAGAAGGATATAATGACTAGCGGAGAGCAATTGATGATTTTTATAACTGTGGTTGTGTTACATTCTAATTTAACGTCATTTTCTTGAAATTAACAATCCATAATGGTAATTATATGTCACATACCGAATTTTTCGACTTTCGAAAATTCGACATCGATACTCACTTTATCGACTGCCGAACAATCGAGTGCCGGAAACTTCAATAGTGAGGGTTTAAGAAAAAGAAAAAGTAGAAGAAGAAGAAAACAGAAGAAGAAAGGAGAGAAGAACAACAGAACAACATCAGAGACAGAGACAATATCAGAATCTCACATATCGCAGCGGAATAATATATAATAGATAAATGAATAATCTCTAAAACAAAGAACAATATCATTTTATACATACATCAATCAGAGTCAATATACAACAATGGACAGTTATATAACTTGTCCTCATACAGAATACACAGCGGAATAAATAATATCAGATACAAATACTACGTCTCGTCATCCAGCTTGCTTCCAAAGCTCCAGAATATCCAGAATATCCTGATAATCTAACTCTAGACTGCTCGTGTGGAAATTTGTGGGCACCCAGAGTTTAGAAGGGAAACAATAAACTCCGAGTCAGTCATGGTGACTGGTGTGAGATCGTAAAACAGTTATTCTTTATAACAACAAAATAAATTTTTTTTAAGTCAATTCGAAATGCTTTTGGAAAATGAAACTACCATAAGACCTCCCACCACACACACAATGCAAACGCAGAATTGGAGGAGATTTCTTCTTATGATAGTCAAAGATGCTTACTACGCAAAATCAAATCCTTTTTGATATTATTATTAGTGCATAGTGTAGAAACATTTCGAAAGTATAATATTAATCTTAGCCAACATACGACCAGTATCGTATGCCTACTATAGCTACCATCTAAACAGTGGTGACCACCGTACGTAAATGGCAGGTTCTACAACTAATACCGTACAAGGTGCGTATTGGGATTTGGATTTCCAACAAATGGTCAGGCTAAGGAACTTCCTTTTCCACGATGGGTACGTCCCTGGAATAGACGACCCGAGAACCTAACCGGATCTCTGCCAACACAAGGCCGGGTTACCTCTGCAAAAATAGGTAACTACTGACACGCGTATGCCATCCCCCGATCGTAACCGATCTTCCCGAGGATCCCCGATTTCCAACAAACCACATAGATAATAATGCAGCAACCACATAGGTTAAGTATCTGGGCTCCATACCATGATACCACCTCTATCCAGAAGGAATGACATACACTAAGGGGCGCTACTCCCTAGAACCTTGCCGCATTCTTCCTGTTTCGACCATTTCCGGGGTGTGAGGCTCGACGAAGTCTCATCCACAAAGCTACGCTTTCTACAAAAAGCCCTGCTTCAGGTCAAACAAAATGATCAACCTATGATCACAAAGATATAAGATCAAACAAATGATCATATCGCAAATGATCAAACACTGATCATTTCACAGCAACACTCAGTATGCCACGTTACCAAATTGGGAGTATATCGCTGATAAATTTCAACTACATAACCTCTGAGCTCGTACGTCTCAGAGAAGGGTGTTAAGCTAAGAGAATAAATTCTCCGCCACCAACAGAAATGTATTTGAAAGAAATCATCTTTATATCTCAAATTGTAACGTCAGACACACAATCCATACAAGTCTGTTCCGGGATCGAACAGAACCGAAGGCACTTCTCACGAAGCCCTTGCATTTCCGGATAATTTTCTAATCACGTCCGGACTTCCCGTCACTAAGGGTGATAAAAACCTCTAAATCGGAGATCAGCCGATGTAGAGTAACTCGACGGTAATCCTTCCGTTTTCAAAAATATCCGGTCTTCAACATCGGTCTTCAAATGCGATTCATAACGACGTATCACATATTCGGGATGGGTTATACGACCCCATGGTCCTTTCCCGGCTAACCCGAATAGTGAGCGATTATTCAAAACTAAGTGTGGCATTCAAATCCATCCAATTCACACAAATACCTATCTAAAGGTAATTATCGATAATCGGTTATTTAACTATCAATAAAGATGCGCAACATCATCAGATTCCAAATAATTTTCCCAAATTATTTATTTTCCAAAAATATCTTTTCTAGATATAAAATTTCCACACTTAATCATTTGAAAACAATTTCAAATCAATTTCCACATTTCATTTTATCTTTGAAGATAAAATCTCAAACAGTTCATTTCATATTGGAAAAACATTTCCACACTTATTTAAAAATAAGTGTTTCACAAATCATTTATTTTCAACGTTTGAAAATATTCGATATACTTAAATCAAATTAAGCATATATTTCATTCTTTTAAGGAAATCATTCTTAAAACACATTTATTTGAGTCAAAACGAATGTTACATAAAACATCGTTACGACGACTCAACATCACTAGTATAGGGATTCGAAATTTAGATAGATATATAAATCCCAATACTATATAAAACATTTCCTTTCGGAAATCATTTACTATAACAACAGTGTTATAGTCCACCATTTCCTTATTTCTCGAAAACGTCTATTTCAACAATAAATGTTGAAATCTATGATTTCGATTCATAATACACTTTAAAACATTTTTAAAATGTTTAACTTCATTTTTAATATCACTTCTTCAAAAATAAATCCATTTATTTAATAATATATTCACTGTCCAAAATCGTGAATAAAATTCACTTAACCCAATTTCAATCATTTCTACACATTTTTATCTCAATAAAAATTCGCTATCCAAAATCGCGAATATATCTTCTTTAAAAATCTTCTATATTTAATTTCTCAAATTCAACTGATTTTGAATTTATAAACACGTTTATAAATTCTATTTCTATTTTAATAACAACTTCGACTTATAAATTTTCTTTTATTTACTTCTATAATTTACTTATCAAGATAAGTGATTTCGGATTCATAAACAACGTTTATAAATCGCATTTATACTTTATAAAAATTTCCACTTATAAAATAATTTCATTTAGCAATTTCTATTCATATCTCATCTAAGTGTAAAAGTCAAATTTATAAGTAAATTTCTTATAAATCCTTTATTCTACAGTATCTATTCACTTTATAACTTCACGTTATAAATCTATTTATTTCATTCACTTATACTTCTTTTTAACACTTATAAAAAAAATCGTTTTATAAGTCCAATATTTTGATTTATAAATTATCAAATTTATAAACCTTTTTATACAAATCATTTATAGTTATTCAAAAATCCCACTTAAACCATTTTATAAATAAATCGACTTTTATTTCAAAAACGACACTTCGGTTATATTTCACTAAAAATTATAACTTTTATAACTTTAAAATTTTACGTTTATAATCGATTCAAAAATTCCATAAAGCGTATATTTTCAAAAATCACTTTAAAAACCTTTTTAAAGTAAAAGTCGTTATTTTTACATTTCAAAACTGAATCCGATGATGCCACAACACCAATCAGTCCATCACAACAGTCAAATATCATATATCATCATATGATAACAGAATATATCAATATATCTGTAAATAAGTAAATACAGTTGAGGAATCCAGTTGGATCCCTCCAACCTGTTTCCCTGCATCCAAAGATGTTAGCACAATACCAATTCCGCTCCAGTACGGAATTATCGCGGTATATGGGTTTTATAAAAATCCGCTTACTAACGGCGCAATAGGGTCTCATCCGCTATACGAGGCGGGAAATCAATCAATCCAATATATACATATGCCAATATGTATATATTGCTATATATAGATATATATCCTACTATATCTAATATCACATCCAATATAGCAATCATATCAATCAATAATAACTGCAAAAATTCCACATTCATTTGAGTGAGAAGATCTCACCGTGATTTTAATTCTGATTTCAGCGTTTATTTCGAATGAAATTAAACAGCCGTTTAATTTCACTCAAAATTTTCACTGACCCCGATCGCTTCCAATCCAGTTGCATCGCGTAGTATTCGACGATACGATTCCAACGCATTTTGTTTCGTCAATTTCTGATCACGTATAAACAAGTTATAGCAGTTTGAAGTTAATACGATTTTAATAAAATTAAATTTACAATTTTTTATTTCAATTTCTAACCCTAGTCCATCATCACCATCCATTTTCTCTTGCTTCATCCAGGCCGTCCCCTGTGTCTTCTTCCCCCACGCGACATTCGTTCGAACAAACCCATATAGGCCGCCTCCAAACCCTAATTTCGCAACCCCCTACGAGCCTCACCACGTTGATCAGAGACCCCCGCCACCTTCGCCTCCACGCGTGCCACCCACGGTCCAACCCCGGTCGAGCTCGGTCGAGCATCCCCCCTCAGAAACGCGTGCGAACGTAGCACGAACGCGGCCCCTTTTCGGCCTCTACGCTCCACCATATCACATCTCCACCGTTGGATACCTCCGTCTCGACGAGGTCTATAATTTACTAGTTGAAGACTTTGGCTAGAACTTCACGGATTTTGAGAAATTAAAGGAGGAAGTGGCATTCGTTTCTGGCCATCAAAACGAGACCGGCGGCTACTTAGAGAATTAGGGTTTCTCTTTTTTTTTTCTAATTTTGTGATAAAAGTGGGTGTATTTATAGAGAATATCGAACACTATTCATCCCGGTTAACCCAAACTCCGATTTACGTGCGGTGACTAGCGTTTCTGGGGTTTACCCTGCGTTCCGGACACAATGTAACAGGTTTCGAAAGCTAATTCGATCGTCTGTGTGAGATATGGATTTAAACGATCAATTTAAATTAAACCGATTTAAATTGATTTCGAGGCGTTTTAATTTGTACCGGACAAATGGTAAATCCAAAAATTACGAAATTTGAAACCATGCAATAATATCACATTACGGATCCGATGAAACTGGTTTCGTCGAAATCCGACACTGTTTGAAAAATGACTATTTTTAACTCGACGATTCAAAATTAAAACGATATCGATGCGTTTCGAGTTGCCACGGTCAAACGATAACTTCGATTGCTACGAAAATTGAAATCCGATAATAACTAACTATTACGGATCCAATGGAACTGGTCTCGTCAAATTCTGAGACTGTTCGAAAATTGGCTATTATTACAGTCGATAATTAAATATTAAAATATTCCATTTTCACAGATTAACTTTAAATTCAGTTTTAAAAGTCCTGTAACATCTCTATAACTCCAGTATGATTAAATAAAATTTTACAAATCATTTTCAATCATTTTAAACTCGATTTTCAATCATCTCTGGAATTTCAATTATTAATTTATCGATTTAATTATCAAATTAAATCCAATATTCGAAAAATAAATTATTCGACTTCTAAATTCATTTATTAATATTTAAAATAAATTAAATATTAGAATTTTAATTATCAAAAATTCTGGGTCGTTACAGACTTCCCCCCTTAAAGAATTTCGTCCTCGAAATTACAAGTTAGGAAAAAAGTCCTTAACTCGTCTACTATTTTTCACAATCAATAGTTTTATCAATCTATCAAAACAAATCTTTCTACTAAAGATTCGTTATCATTTCAACTCGTTTCCCAATTTCAATTATAAGTTTCAAACAACATTGTTTAACTTCAAAATTCAAATTCCAGTTTAAATTCAAATTTTAAACTTTCAAAATTTTCACAAAAATTTTCTAACACTCGAAATTTTCGAAAAATTTCGCCAGCGTCTCCTTTGCGCGGCTAATACGGTACGACTACAAAACGTCCCTACGGACTCTCAGATTTCCAAAAGAAAAAGAAAAAGCCAAGCGGCTAGAGAAGAAATCATCAAAATCTCATATTGGAATTTAAATACATACCTTTTGTCGAGCAATTCAAATTTATCTTCGAAATTAAAATCCCAATTCATAACACCTGTATATCCTACTAGCCATTATATCTAGTTATAATATTCAATTTTACATTTTGCACATTCGATTACAAAGTTTTCAATATAACTTCTTATACCATTTCTAGTTTACTATCGAAGTTATATGTATATTTTCATTCAATTTCCTATTTCAAATTCATTTGAATTAAATTCACAATTTCAATTCTATTTGAATTCAGTTTAACTTCTATTCTGAATATTGAATTTATCAATTATCTTTCATTCATAACTGCACTATTTCAAATTAGTTTCAATTACTAATTCATCACAAATTCTAATTCTTTTTATTCAAATTCGTTTTCAACATTCAGTTTCAATTCCAGTTTTATTCTTTCGTTCATTTCCAAAATTTATTTACAATTCACTATTTTGGTTTATAACCACTTGTATTAAACTGGATTTCCATTCGAATTCAACTTAAATTCATGTACTTGCAATTGCAAATTGATTCATTCATTCACAATTTTATTTTCATAATTCAATACTCAATTCTAGAGTCTTTTCAACCTTTTCAAAATCATTTTTGGAAACAATTCAAATTATCCTTTGAATTTCTAAAACAAAAACCCAAATTTTTCAAACAACTTTTATTTAAAACAATTTGGCAGCAATTCCTCTTTTGGAAACCCGAAAATGAACACTGGTGATGTCGCGATCATCATTGGAATTATTTTCCAGCGACCGAAAAGAGTTTAGAGCTTTTCATTCCGTCAAAACATTTTTCAAAACCTTTGAAACTCATTTTCAACTCCAAAAAGAATTTAAACTTTCCAAATCTCCAAAATTTTCAAATTCTTTTCAAAACCTTTCCAAATACTTCTCTGGAATCCCGTTTTAAATTACAATTCACATTTATAATTTACATTCTCAAACTTCATTTGCATGTGAATTTATTTCTTAACTTTGGAGTTATAATTCCAATTTCTTATTCAATTTCATTGATAATAATTTAATGTTATTACTTCTAACAACCATGCAACCATATACTATAGTACTTTATAGAAAAACATTTCTTTTCTATACAAAAATAGTTTTGGGTAAAATTATTTCATTTACCCTATTTAAAACAATACTGTGCCGAATTGTTCTATATAAGTGTTTAGAGATCCCTATCGATAGAGTTGTACGGACAATACCGACCAGAATCCATATACCACTCAACAAACCAATCATCACAATATAAAACAATTTTATATTCACTAACAAATACGCGCTCATATCTATTATTACACTCAAACTCATTCTAGAGTACTGCTGACTCTATCTCTAATGAGTAACACCCAACAGAGCAGGGTTGTCGCTTAACCATATGCTCTGATACCACTTTGTCACATACCGAATTTTTCGACTTTCGAAAATTCGACATCGATACTCACTTTATCGACTGCCGAACAATCGAGTGCCGGAAACTTCAATAGTGAGGGTTTAAGAAAAAGAAAAGGTAGAAGAAGAAGAAAACAGAAGAAGAAAGGAGAGAAGAACAACAGAACAACATCAGAGACAGAGACAATATCAGAATCTCACATATCGCAGCGGAATAATATATAATAGATAAATGAATAATCTCTAAAACAAAGAACTATATCATTTTATACATACATCAATCAGAGTCAATATACAACAATGGACAGTTATATAACTTGTCCTCATACAGAATACACAGCGGAATAAATAATATCAGATACAAATACTACGTCTCGTCATCCAGCTTGCTTCCAAAGCTCCAGAATATCCAGAATATCCTGATAATCTAACTCTAGACTGCCCGTGTGGAAATTTGTGGGCACCCAGAGTTTAGAAGGGAAACAATAAACTCCGAGTCAGTCATGGTGACTGGTGTGAGATCGTAAAACAGTTATTCTTTATAACAACAAAATAAATTTTTTTTAAGTCAATTCGAAATGCTTTTGGAAAATGAAACTACCATAAGACCTCCCACCACACACACAATGCAAACGCAGAATTGGAGGAGATTTCTTCTTATGATAGTCAAAGATGCTTACTACGCAAAATCAAATCCTTTTTGATATTATTATTAGTGCATAGTGTAGAAACATTTCGAAAGTATAATATTAATCTTAGCCAACATACGACCAGTATCGTATGCCTACTATAGCTACCATCTAAACAGTGGTGACCACCGTACGTAAATGGCAGGTTCTACAACTAATACCGTACAAGGTGCGTATTGGGATTTGGATTTCCAACAAATGGTCAGGCTAAGGAACTTCCTTTTCCACGATGGGTACGTCCCTGGAATAGACGACCCGAGAACCTAACCGGATCTCTGCCAACACAAGGCCGGGTTACCTCTGCAAAAATAGGTAACTACTGACACGCGTATGCCATCCCCCGATCGTAACCGATCTTCCCGAGGATCCCCGATTTCCAACAAACCACATAGATAATAATGCAGCAACCACATAGGTTAAGTATCTGGGCTCCATACCATGATACCACCTCTATCCAGAAGGAATGACATACACTAAGGGGCGCTACTCCCTAGAACCTTGCCGCATTCTTCCTGTTTCGACCATTTCCGGGGTGTGAGGCTCGACGAAGTCTCGTCCACAAAGCTACGCTTTCTACAAAAAGCCCTGCTTCGGGTCAAAAAAAATGATCAACCTATGATCACAAAGATATAAGATCAAACAAATGATCATATCGCAAATGATCAAACACTGATCATTTCACAGCAACACTCAGTATGCCACGTTACCAAATTGGGAGTATATCGCTGATAAATTTCAACTACATAACCTCTGAGCTCGTACGTCTCAGAGAAGGGTGTTAAGCTAAGAGAATAAATTCTCCGCCACCAACAGAAATGTATTTGAAAGAAATCAGCTTTATATCTCAAATTGTAACGTCAGACACACAATCCATACAAGTCTGTTCCGGGATCGAACAGAACTGAAGGCACTTCTCACGAAGCCCTTGCATTTCCGGATAATTTTCTAATCACGTCCGGACTTCCCGTCACTAAGGGTGATAAAAACCTCTAAATCGGAGATCAGCCGATGTAGAGTAACTCGACGGTAATCCTTCCGTTTTCAAAAATATCCAGTCTTCAACACCGGTCTTCAAATGCGATTCATAACGACGTATCACATATTCGGGATGGGTTATACGACCCCATGGTCCTTTCCCGGCTAACCCGAATAGTGAGCGATTATTCAAAACTAAGTGTGGCATTCAAATCCATCCAATTCACATAAATACCTATCTAAAGGTAATTATCGATAGTCGGTTATTTAACTATCAATAAAGATGCGCAACATCATCAGATTCCAAATAATTTTCCCAAATTATTTATTTTCCAAAAATATCTTTTCTAGATATAAAATTTCCACACTTAATCATTTGAAAACAATTTCAAATCAATTTCCACATTTCATTTTATCTTTGAAGATAAAATCTCAAACAGTTCATTTCATATTGGAAAAACATTTCCACACTTATTTAATAATAAGTGTTTCACAAATCATTTATTTTCAACGTTTGAAAATATTCGATATACTTAAATCAAATTAAGCATATATTTCATTCTTTTAAGGAAATCATTCTTAAAACACATTTATTTGAGTCAAAACGAATGTTACGTAAAACATCGTTACGACGACTCAACATCACTAGTATAGGGATTCGAAATTTAGATAGATATATAAATCCCAATACTATATAAAACATTTCCTTTCGGAAATCATTTACTATAACAACAGTGTTATAGTCCACCATTTCCTTATTTCTCGAAAACGTCTATTTCAACAATAAATGTTGAAATCTATGATTTCGATTCATAATACACTTTAAAACATTTTTAAAATGTTTAACTTCATTTTTAATATCACTTCTTCAAAAATAAATCCATTTATTTAATAATATATTCACTGTCCAAAATCGTGAATAAAATTCACTTAACCCAATTTCAATCATTTCTACACATTTTTATCTCAATAAAAATTCGCTATCCAAAATCGCGAATATATCTTCTTTAAAAATCTTCTATATTTAATTTCTCAAATTCAACTGATTTTGAATTTATAAACACGTTTATAAATTCTATTTCTATTTTAATAACAACTTCGACTTATAAATTTTCTTTTATTTACTTCTATAATTTACTTATCAAGATAAGTGATTTCGGATTCATAAACAACGTTTATAAATCGCATTTATACTTTATAACAATTTCCACTTATAAAATCATTTCATTTAGCAATTTCTATTCATATCTCATCTAAGTGTAAAAGTCAAATTTATAAGTAAATTTCTTATAAATCCTTTATTCTACAGTATCTATTCACTTTATAACTTCACGTTATAAATCTATTTATTTCATTCACTTATACTTCTTTTTAACACTTATAAAAAAAATCGTTTTATAAGTCCAATATTTTGATTTATAAATTATCAAATTTATAAACCTTTTTATACAAATCATTTATAGTTATTCAAAAATCCCACTTAAACCATTTTATAAATAAATCGACTTTTATTTCAAAAACGACACTTCGGTTATATTTCACTAAAAATTATAACTTTTATAACTTTAAAATTTTACGTTTATAATCGATTCAAAAATTCCATAAAACGTATATTTTCAAAAATCACTTTAAAAACCTTTTTAAAGTAAAAGTCGTTATTTTTACATTTCAAAACTGAATCCGATGATGCCACAACACCAATCAGTCCATCACAACAGTCAAATATCATATATCATCATATGATAACAGAATATATCAAAATATCTGTAAATAAGTAAATACAGTTGAGGAATCCAGTTGGATCCCTCCAACCTGTTTCCCTGCATCCAAAGATGTTAGCACAATACCAATTCCGCTCCAGTACGGAATTATCGCGGTATATGGGTTTTATAAAAATCCGCTTACTAACGGCGCAATAGGGTCTCATCCGCTATACGAGGCGGGAAATCAATCAATCCAATATATACATATGCCAATATGTATATATTGCTATATATAGATATATATCCTACTATATCTAATATCACATCCAATATAGCAATCATATCAATCAATAATAACTGCACAAATTCCACATTCATTTGAGTGAGAAGATCTCACCGTGATTTTAATTCTGATTTCAGCGTTTATTTCGAATGAAATTAAACAGCCGTTTAATTTCACTCAAAATTTTCACTGACCCCGATCGCTTCCAATCCAGCTGCATCGCGTAGTATTCGACGATACGATTCCAACGCATTTTGTTTCGTCAATTTCTGATCACGTATAAACAAGTTATAGCAGTTTGAAGTTAATACGATTTTAATAAAATTAAATTTACAATTTTTTATTTCAATTTCTAACCCTAGTCCATCATCACCATCCATTTTCTCTTGCTTCATCCAGGCCATCCCCTGTGTCTTCTTCCCCCACGCGACATTCGTTCGAACAAACCCATATAGGCCGCCTCCAAACCCTAATTTCGCAACCCCCTACGAGCCTCACCACGTTGATCAGAGACCCCCGCCACCTTTGCCTCCACGCGTGCCACCCACGGTCCAACCCCGGTCGAGCTCGGTCGAGCATCCCCCCTCAGAAACGCGTGCGAACGTAGCACGAACGCGGCCCCTTTTTGGCCTTTACGCTCCACCATATCACATCTCCACCGTTGGATACCTCCGTCTCGACGAGGTCTATAATTTACTAGTTGAAGACTTTGGCTAGAACTTCACGGATTTTGAGAAATTAAAGGAGGAAGTGGCATTCGTTTCTGGCCATCAAAACGAGACCGGCGGCTACTTAGAGAATTAGGGTTTCTCTTTTTTTTTCTAATTTTGTGATAAAAGTGGGTGTATTTATAGAGAATATCGAACACTATTCATCCCGGTTAACCCAAACTCCGATTTACGTGCGGTGACTAGCGTTTCTGGGGTTTACCCTGCGTTTCGGACACAATGGAACAGGTTTCGAAAGCTAATTCGATCGTCTGTGTGAGATATGGATTTAAACGATCAATTTAAATTAAACCGATTTAAATTGATTTCGAGGCGTTTTAATTTGTACCGGACAAATGGTAAATCCAAAAATTACGAAATTTGAAACCATGCAATAATATCACATTACGGATCCGATGAAACTGGTTTCGTCGAAATCCGACACTGTTTGAAAAATGACTATTTTTAACTCGACGATTCAAAATTAAAACGATATCGATGCGTTTCGAGTTGCCACGGTCAAACGATAACTTCGATTGCTACGAAAATTGAAATCCGATAATAACTAACTATTACGGATCCAATGGAACTAGTCTCGTCAAATTCTGAGACTGTTCGAAAATTGGCTATTATTACAGTCGATAATTAAATATTAAAATATTCCATTTTCACAGATTAACTTTAAATTCAGTTTTAAAAGTCCTGTAACATCTCTATAACTCCAGTATGATTAAATAAAATTTTACAAATCATTTTCAATCATTTTAAACTCGATTTTCAATCATCTCTGGAATTTCAATTATTAATTTATCGATTTAATTATCAAATTAAATCCAATATTCGAAAAATAAATTATTCGACTTCTAAATTCATTTATTAATATTTAAAATAAATTAAATATTCGAATTTTAATTATCAAAAATTCTGGGTCGTTACATTATATGTTAGTAACTAAGGTCATGCATTATATATGATGTAACTAAGGCCATGCATAATGATATAGAAATAAATGAACTAATTAATGGTGAAGTGTCACAAGGCAAGCAATATATCATTCGTAGGTAGATTAAATATTGTTATATGGATTTGCAAGTAAATGAACTAACAATATTGATAACCATACCTCAGTTCTTAATTTGAATGGAGTTTAGTTAACTGTTGCTTTTAGTTTATATTCCAACTCTACAAAGAATATGTCTCAGCAGCTCAAAACCCAGAGACTGGGATTTCATAAATATAATCAGCTACGTTATAGGAAAATTTTTCAAACAGTGCTTGAACAAAAAACATATTTCAATTTTAGACCTGAATCGAAACTTATTGCAAAAATAGGCCTCATTTTGCGCAAATATGGATTGCGCAAGTGTATTTTTGCACAAATATGGATTGCGCAAGTGTATTTTTGCTAAAAAAATATTATACATGCGCAAATTGCGCAAGTGTTATTTTTAAAAAATAAAAAATTTATGCTTAAGCATTTATGGAATGCGCAAGTATAATATTTGAATTTTTTTTTACACTTGCGCATATTTGGATTGCGCAAGTATAAAACGCTGAAGAAAATAAAACGAGGCCTAGTTTTGCAATTAGTTTTCTAAGATGCCTATTTCTACAATATGTTATTTTGCCAAGCACTGTTTGAAAAATTGTCCTACGTTATATAAAGATTTTCCTTGAGCTATATAATTCAGATATAAAAATTTGGAATTACATGCTATAAACTCAAATTTTTATCACTTTCCTTGAGTACTAATGGCAAATTATGTCCTGGACTACTTTGCTAATGCATGTACATTAATTTATTATATAGCTATAAATTTGCTTAAATGCTTGTAAACTAAAATAATAGTTCCTACCAAAGTTATAAACCCCAATATATTGGAAGATGTTATATTTTGTACAGAAAACACATAAATATGATTGATTGTAGGCAAAATGAACTTCATATCAAAGTTTATTTAACAACCCGCATATTTATCGATTTTATATTTAAATATTTTATTTAAATATTTCATCGTTCGTCGGATTGAAGTCTGAAAAGCTACTTTTTGCAAACAGTCGAATTAGGACTCGAGACCTCCTCCATTGAGTTCAAAACGTCGTTTGCGATCTTTTTGAGTGCAAGCTTCGATATGTTTGGAGCTAGTCAAAAATTTGACCATTTGCACTTTGGGTTTGATTTTGGGTTCAGCCCCTTTGCCAACTTAAACCCCAAACTGAACCATCCCTCCCCATTCACTCTCACTTCCTCCTCTTGCTCAGTTCTAAAGCAAAAATGGTGGGAGAGATGGGAAATTAAAACTCCCAAACCCTAGTTTCATCTTCAAATCAAGTTCTAGCTCCAAATTCTAATAGAACCCATTGGTAAGCATCTCCTTCATCTTCTCCAACCCGTTCTCCTTTCAATTTCAGAAATCCTAAACCTAACTTTAGGAATGTTCTTCTTTTTGAGCATAGATTCAAGCTCATTTGGGTTGTGTTGAAGAGGAGTTGATCTTAGCTTGTTTTAAAAGCTTCGTCTTCATTTGTTTGGGTTCAAAGGTGAGATTTTTATCTCACATCTAAGTCTTTAATTATCTTCGATTGTTAGGTATGAATTCCTAACACTTATTCTTGTGCAATTGATTTTGGTTTGGATTGATTTGGTGTATATTCCAATTTTTGGTGTTTTGAAATCAAAATCTATGAAAATCCTATTATGGATATTTGGACATTGGTATTTGAGGCGTGTCGAAGAGCCGTTAAGGCTGGGTTGTCGCTTGGCGTAAATCCTTAGTCGTCGTCGCTCGATCGGTCGCTTCCGGTATTCATTTGGCCATTTTTTGGCCTAGGTTCAGGGAATGCCCTGAACAACAGTTTCAGACGTCTAAAACGTATGGTTTAGACGTCTGAATGGAATACTGGGAATTTTCTTCTCCCAGCATTCAGACGTCTGAATCAAAATTTCAGACGTCTGAATTGGTTCGTTTTGAACCAGAAAAGGAATAGGCTAAAAAGTGCCTATTTCAGACGTCTGAAATCTAGGATTCAGACGTCTGAATTCTGTTCTGGAAAATAGTTTATTTTCCAGATTCAGACGTCTGAATTCTTGATCTCAGACGTCTGAATCTGCTGTGTTTTGCCTATTTGCCTTTTTAGCTTGAATATCCAACTCTAATCAAGTCGGGTTGATTCCCTTTTTGTTGTTATCATTTATTATCGGCCACTTTGTTAAGTCGAACCCCGTATAACTCTGCGTAGGCAATCTTATCCGAAAACCATTCAACAGAACTTCTTACTTTGATGGTTTTGGGAATTGATTTCTTTGGATTTTATTCACGTCTTCGAATGTGAACTTTTATAATTGATTGTTTCTACAATCACTTCTATGACTTGTCACTTTAAAAATATAAAGGTTTCAATACTAGTAGTAAATATCAAAACTCTATCATCAAAACGATTTCAACTCTATTTTCAATATCAAACTCGTTTATAAAACTGTTTTTCAATCTACTAGTATATACAAACCTTTACCTCATTCGTATGAGAAAATATAATTAAACGGCTTAGCAAAACAAGTGGTATGAAATGCTTGCGTTTACTTCGTCGATTAATTTATGGACTTGTTCGATTGAATCTCTTGTGACAATTTCCTAGTGCAGATCTACAATCTGTTCGTAAATATTTGAGTTAAGCAAGTGGTTATGGGACATGAAGCTAAACTCTTATATTTACTAGCTTAGTGTAATCGACACTTCCTTATGATCGATGATGATCATTTTATGGTTTAGACTAGCGATTGAGCGATGTCTCTTTGTTTGCGAGGTTAGACTAGACACCATTTGTGTGATTTCGATTCGCACATATCTCTTTATCTTCAAGGTTAGTCTATACCTCATTGGTGTGATTTCAATTCACACATATTGAAACTCTTGTGACAATTTCCTAGTGCAGATCTACAATCTGTTCGTAAATATTTGAGTTAAGGAAGTGGTTATGGGACATGAAGCTAAACTCTTATATTTACTAGCTTAGTGTAATCGACACTTTTTTATGATCGATGATGATCATTTTATGGTTTAGACTAGCAATGTGCGATGTCTCTTTGTCCATGTGAAGGACTGTACTTCATTTTATTGAGCTTCGACTCAATCAGGAGGAGCTTCGGCTCAAAGTCCGCAATGGGGGACTATACCCAGTCAGGAGGAGCTTCGGCTCATCAGGAGGAGCTTCGGCTCAAAGTCCGCAATGGGGGACTATACCCAGTCAGGAGGAGCTTCGGCTCATCAGGAGGAGCTTCGGCTCAAAGTCCGTAATGGGGGACTATACCCAGTCAGGAGGAGCTTCGGCTCAAAGTCCGCAATGGGGGACTATACCCAGTCAGGAGGAGCTTCGGCTCATCAGGAGGAGCTTCGGCTCAAAGTCCGCAATGGGGGACTATACCCAGTCAGGAGGAGCTCCGGCTCATTTTCATAGGATTGGCCATCCTCTTTTCTTGTGATTTCTGGATTTCTCGTTGTGATTTCTGGAATTTTATGTTTCACCAGCACTTACAATTGGCATTAATATGTATGTCATTTATTGTGGCTTGGTGAATTAAATAAAGAATATGACATTCTTTTTAATCTTTGAGAAGATTCTTGTGGTATTGATTAATCTCTTGTTGATTTTCAATTACGTACTTATCACAGTACGCTATTATGGTTATGATACGTTTTTGTCATATCTCTTATTCTATATCACTTTATCTGATATTTATAGCTAGACTGATCCGTTTATTATTTTCTTATAAATAATACTCGGGTCAGACCGAGATGTTACAGGTGCTTCTGCTTGACTTCTCTTCAGGACTATTCTGACTTTTGGCTAACTACATAGATTGTAGTTTTTGGATGTACACATTTGAGATATAGACTCTATGTTGTGTACTTATTCTTTTGTATAGCACGTGATGCTATTATTTTGTATTATCGTGAATCTTTCTGACCTCTACTCTGATGTACACTTTCATGTGTTATATATATTTATTCATATCTTTTTCCGCCTCTATGATATGGATGTCTGTGACTGATTTATGTTACGTTTATTTCTATATTTGTTTCCGAAGATTATATATAGCCACCGTGTGATAGCTTTGTGTTTGTATCGGTATGTCGGATTTCCTCCTTAAAAGATATGCATTCTATTCTACCTGACATATCGGTGCTCGCACAAAGAAGTTACATGGATGGTCGCTCCTCAACAGCCTTATTCTCCGTGCTAATTGACAGCACTACACCGTAGTGTTCTTGGTTAGCGTGGGTATAGAGGTGGGGCGTCACAGCTTAAATAGGAGTTCTCATACATATCTGTATACATAATTTTGTTTATTTTCCTGTAACTTCGGGTGTTCTACTAGGTAATCAAATTTAAGTTTAACAAAGAATAGGTCTAGTATTCCTTAATTTCACCAAAAAGTGGACTTTGGATATTGCAAGATGAGTATGATGTATGTTAAGTCAAAGTGTTTCCAAACAAAATGATCATAGCAACAACATGCATTAAAATTTTAGATAGTTTTTAAGAGTGGTAAATAAAAGCTAGAAAATTTGAATTTCAAACATTTGGACAGTTAGCAGTTTCACCCATCTTGATGTATTAGTCAAACAGAAAAACATGCAACTGCCTAAAAGTCTAAAATCAACAATAAGCAATAAAAATTGGAGCAAACAAAAGTGGGAAATCCTAACATCTTCAATCCTAACATATATACTAATTGAATATGAACCTCTAAACAACACCAATCAACAACCATAATTGCGTAAAGCAAACAGAAACTTATGTGGGGTTTGTAATATTTCATAAAATATGAGCAATGTGTGCGTTCATCTCTTAGGCTATTCTAGACCAACCCAACTAATTAATAAAAAAAAATTAATACTATAAAACACAGATCAACCACAAATAAGAAAACAATTGCCTTCAACAAAAGAAATAACCTTCCTCCTCTCGATTTCTGGCTATTACGGGCTTGGACCTCCTGAGGACGCGACTAAAACCTTCCTCCTCTCGATTCCTGGCTATTACGGGCTTGGACCTCCTGAGGACGCGACTAAAACCTTCCTCCTCTCGATTTCTGGCTATTACGGCTTGGACCTCCTGAGGATGCGACTAAAACCTTCCTCCTCTCGATTTCTGAACTGCTACAAGACAAGAGGAAACAAGATGACGCGTCGTATAATATCGATAAATGAAAGGGAGTGGGGCGATTAGGGCAAACGCGGAGGGAAATGGGGAGGGGGCGATTAGGAAAAACTGCAGAGCTAGGGAAATTAAATGAAAGGGGCGTACTGTTTTGGGAACGGAGGGTTACGTACGCAAGTGGTCCAACTTAAAAAAATTAAGAAAACTTCACAACGACTTTGAGCCGTTGCAAAAGTCAAACGGCCATTAGCCGTTCTTACTGGTTTTACAACGGCTCCAAACCGTTGCTATTTAGCAACGGCTAAGAACCGTTGCGATTCTTCCGCATGGGGTGTTACAAAACCGCCAATATGGTGTAGTGGGGTGCACCCATCGAATACGAAATCACAATAGTAATACGAGGGATCAACGTCGCTAGAGGTAGCTAACTTCATTGGCCAGACATAGGCTCCTGTTTTAGTCATTTTAATCATGACACGAGTGTCAAAATTATCCATCATCGTTCTCTTACTTCATTCCAGTAAACATTCGCCAATTCAACCACTACATTCTAGATATCATCTACCGCGTACACAGTTGTCAAAGTGGTTCCAATATTGACGGAGAGTGTGCCAATAAGAGGCCCCAGTCTCTTTAACAACCAAACGTCATTTTACACACCGGTTGGTACTTTTACATTTCGAAAACAGTTCGTACTTGATATCAAAAATATCATATTCGTTTCAAAATCAAATCTATTTCGAAATCACCATATTCGCTTCACAAATCATATTTTACTTCAAAATGTCAGTTCGGTTCAATATATCGATTTCACTTAAAAATTTGTCGAATCACAATTTAGGTTATAACCTCACTTAAACCCAATTCGCGTTTAAATCCAAGATTTAAATACAAACATTTCACCCTTTTGACCAGTTTGAATTTTAGAAAATAGTTAAAATAGTTAAAATAGTTAAATAGTTAAAATAGTTTAATAGAAAATAGTTTGAGTAATAAAAATGGTTTATATAGTAAAATAGTTTAGAAAATCAAGATAATTTGAATATTTAAAGAATATACATTTTAAATCGTTATACTAAAATAGTTCGTTTGAAAATAGTTTCAAAGTCAACCGATTCAATTCCAAATTTCCCAATTTAAATCAATTCCAATTTCCATTTCGATTTAATCGATTCAATTCCGATTTCAAATTGAATTTTACTTCGATTTCAATTTTGATTCAAATAAATTTCACTTCCAATTCCAAATTAATTTCAATTCCAATTCCAAATTAATTTCAATTCCAAATCCAAAATAATTTCAAATTCCAATTCCAAATTAACTTCAATTCCAATTCCAAATTAATTTCAACTCAATTCTCAAATTTAAATCATTTCGATTTATATCAATTCCGAGTTCGATTTTCAAAATATCTATTCAAAACACTTAAATCAAATTTACCTTCAATATCCCAACTAAAAATCCAAATCTTCAAATATAATTTAATTCCGAGCTCAATTTTGACATATCGTTTTATATCACTTTTTCTTAGCAATATTCAAAGTTCGAATAAAAGTTCAATCTTTTAAAACAAATAAATTTCAGAAATTCAAATCATATTTCGATTATAACTTCAAAATCTCAACTTCGATTATTTAAACGATTTCGGTTACCAGATTTAAATTTCAACAATTTGAGCTCCAGTTCGAAAATAATTCAATTTCCATAAATTTGATTTTATTTCTTAAAAATCAAAAATCAATTTAAATAATTTCAAATCAAAATTTTAAAATCATTTAATTTAACCAACCCGATGTTCGTATATAATTTTCTATCCTATGCCCAAGTGAATTAATTATTTCAATTTAATTCAGGAATGGATATGTATCATTTCAATCCAAATAAATGTCATAGATATATATCATTTCAACCTATTTCTTAATTATTTGAAATAATTCAATTTTCAGTTTTATATACTGTAAATAATATACAGGGTGATAACATGATATATCCAAATAAATAAACATCCAAAATATCAACCAATAGCATCTATCACAACCAATCATCCAAACAGTTAATAAATTTCACAACAATTTCATAATTATCAATATCGGGTATTTTATGGGCAATTAAATTCTAATTCAATTTAACTGTCAATTCAAATTCTATCAATTAATTCAGATGTCAATTTAAATGTCAATTAAACTTATCAAACAATAATCAATAAATTTTCAATCACCTCATGATATAAATTTAACTACATAAAAATTATTTCAGTCAATTGTGAGCGTATAAACACTCACCTTAATTTGAAATTGAAAATAATTTCAGCTTCAAATAAATTCCACATCCACTGCAAGTTGAAGACAACTTTGATACGATCCCAACGCAATTCTTCTCGCCCGGATCGAACCTCGTATGGAAGCGGTATTCGATGATTAGTAATGATTAATTAAAATAAAATTAAACTTAATTAATACCAAATAAAAATTATACCTTTCCTAATCCTCTCCTTCCTCACTGCATCGTTCCAGCTCCCCATTTTTTTTGAACTCGACCGATATCTTCAGGCGCACGCAATCAGCAGTCGATCGAAGCCTCATCGAGCGTCGTCTTCCAACGCGCCTAGTTCGACCACCCCATCGCCGTAGTCGCCACCCTCATAGTCGTCGTGCCCCTCGTGTTCGCCTGTGCCACTCAACCCTAACGCGTGCACATACTGCTCCTCCAAGTTGCAGCAATTCGAAGTCGAGATGCCACCCTAGTCATCCCTAGATCACGCACAGCTTCCTTCCCCCTCCTGGCCATACGCGACTTCACCTATTTTCTTTTTTTATTGATCGAGGCTTTTTTTTCTTCTTTCGATTTTGAATTCTGCGATTCGAATTAAAGGGGGACAAAGAGATGGGGTTACGGGGGCAAAGACGCAGGAAATTTTTTTACGAGAAGTTTGGGGATTGTAGATATTTATATTATTATTTAATTTGAAAATATCCGACGTTTAACTTCTGAAATTTCTCGAGCTCCAAACGAAGCGTGCCGCCTGACGTATATAATGTTTTGCCTCCATTCCAAATACAATGGAACTAGTCTTGAGGCCTAATTCGATCGGATGCAGAAGATAACTGTTCAAAGTCAAATTATTTTATCGAATTTCGAAATTAATTTCTACGCGTTTCAAGCTTGCACGGCCAAAACGACAAGTCTGATCGCTACGAAACTTGAAATTCTACAATAATTCACTATTATGGATCCGCTGAAACTGGTTTCGTCAAAATCTGAAACAGTAGCCAAAGTGACTATTTTTACTCGTTAATTAAAACGAGAAATTCCCAGAAATTTATTTATTCATTTTAAATTCAATTTTAAAAGTTAACAATCTTCATTGTCGTTTAAATAAAATTTAAATCAACTTTTAAAATCATTTTCATTCATATAAAATTTAGAATTCAATTATTCAAATAATTTTCAATATTAGAATTAAACAATTTAATTATCCCATAAATCACTATATTTCAATATAAGTTATTTAACTTATAAAATTTAACTTTTAAACCCGAATTCAAATAATAACAACTACTTTTATTTTTTCAGTAATTCACCATCCATTATTCAATTCCAACTATTGATTAAAAATACATTTAATACATATAATTTCATTTCAATACTGTTATTGCTAAAATTATCGGAATTGGTTATTTCAAAATTTTATTCAAACTCAAATTCAATAAATTACAATAATAAGTCATTAAATTTATCTCTAACAATTTTATTCAATAATTATATCAAATTCTATAATTTTAAACAGTTAAAAATACGAGTCGTTACAGAAACGATTGAAATTTAGATATTTAGGCATCTATAAAGTAGCACTTTCGATGGATGATTAAAGATGGCTTCATAATAGTATCTTAATTTTTTATTTAATTCAATTATAAGGAACTCAAATAAACATAACATGATTCTATTAAGAAAATGAGTGATTTATAAATCCAGAATTATTATGTTTATATGCTTAGCTAATACATAATTTATTCTATAATTAAAAGAACTACAATAATTTTACATGTCCTACATGAACCAAAGGATATGAATTTCCATATGTGCATGATTTAAATAGTGTATAGTTAGATAAATTTGCAATAAGAAATATTGCTATATTCACGGTAAGCTTTATATTGTTTTGTATAGTCAACATTCCATGCCCAAATGTGGGAAAATTATACAATATATTTGTATGAAAATTCAGATAATCATCATTTTCTATGTGAAATGTGGCAGTTATAGAGATGAATAAACTTACAAAAACGTGTATATAAATTATAAGGCCACCTTCTTCTATATGGAGTGACCTTTCAGTGATCATAAATGTTTACTAAATTTCTAATCACATTACTATAAATTGAAAATTTATTTATTTGCATGTTCAATTTTTAGGAAATTTGATTTCCTAACAACAGTTCATGCTTTGTCGAGGAAAAGCTCACCCAGAAAAGCGCTCGTGTGTGTACAACTAATTTAACTAAGGTAACTACCATTTTCTATATGAAAGGTTTTTCCAAAGATTGTATACTTCTATTGAATTTGGAAGTAAATTTATACACACCTTCAACTTTTACGAAATTAATTTTTTCCACCAAAAATATTATTTATTTATAAGGCTGCTTCTGATCAAGTGGAAATGTTTCTTGTACAACTTATGTGAGTTATACTATGATATACATTAGTAGTCAAATAATTTGGAAGATGGTTGATAGCATGTAAGTGTTTTCTCTTAATAAACAAAGTTTGATTCTCTCATGAAATTTTCCGAAACGCACTAGCTGAAAATTCTTAGGTTGCGAATCATGAAACCAAGTCCTTGCAACTAGAGAATCAGCACCTTCTCACCTACCCAATACACTTTTATATTTGGCTCTTGAATTACTTGCTAACCATGTCATAATTAGGTAATTTAGGAATGTTATGTTTTTCTCAACTTGCTTTTTTCATTGGCCATGCAATTTAGAGCATGTTACGTCGACTTCACTTTTCATTTTATTCTGGCTTTGCTAACTAGAAGAATAATTGATTCAATCACCGTGTTCAACTAATTTTGATAGGAATGTCTTATAAATTTTTTTTCTATAATTTGGTTATATGTTTTGTGTTACCTATAATTTGATAATTTACTTGATAAAGAAATCGTGTTTGTCTTAGCAAAAAGCTAATTTTCTTGAAGTTGATGTAAATTTTGTTTTTATTTTTTTTTTCTCTTTTAATTTGAGTAAAATGATTTCATCAAAATCCACTGAGCATTTTTTTTGTTTAGGTGTCAATAGAGTTACAACCAAAGAATCATGATGCAGAATGGTGATTTTGCCTTTTATTAAGGAGAATAAAATCATTGTCACAATATGCTTCTTCCCTTATAGTAGTGATGTAGCCTTCTCAACAGGTGCCAACTCCAATTTCAAATGATAAGTCACACTCAACTACTTCATTAACACCTACTATGCATACTTTAAGCATAAAACTGCAAGTCTTGATATCCTCTTAAATGTTCGATGGTTAACTTGGATCATGAAAATTTAATGAAATGAAGTTTAAATATAGTACATCATACCCTGTGGTTGGAACATGTAAATATAGTCAAAACATAATTCAAAAGTACTAAAATGTTGATTACCAAGGTTGAATGTTCATTTTTTTTTTGTGGTAAGGAACACACCTTTTGGGTTTTTTATTTGCAGAAAAGAAATGAAATAAGTGTTATTTCCACCAAAATTTTAAAATATAGGCAATGCTTTCGTGTTTTTCTTTTATTTGTACAATGATGATTTGAAGCAGGAAAATGTGAATTAATGCAGTTTGATGCTCTATGCACTAAATCAAGTTTAGAGTTAGGAGTCACGATATGTATTTCCGTTTCTTTTCTAAATTTAGTACATAATAAACCCTAAAAATGTGATGTTTTGTTATTTTTCCTTTTCTTATGGTTAAAATTAATTTTTTTTACAACATACCTTCTACATAAATAAATTATAAGCATTGCATCAAACTTTGAGATTACCATGATATAATTTTTGTAGAATCTTAGGGTTAGAAAACCAGTCTAAGACCGGAAAAAAGCAATTATTTCGAAGAAAGGTCATCTTTGAATGACTAAAAAGAAACTTAAATAGTATTATAAATTATTTGCTAAGAAAAGCTATATATGCACAACGCAAATTTATCCAGTATATACCATCAAATGACTAATTATTCATCTCAACGTTGTTGGTTGGATGTAATAATAGGTCTAACCTATCATATGTTCATTTCATGGTTCAAATGTCTTTTGTGAAATGAGAGACACTTCACATGCTTATACCTCTATGTCTACTTTGCTTCCATGAGTAGTAGATTTTAAAGTAGCGAGGTCTAATTCAAAATTTTCCCTGCGTATAGCATAGGATGGGTATAATTGACTCCATTGAGTTCAAAGTTTGGGTAGAGCCGGACCGAAGCATTGGATATGTAAACATACTACAGTAAGGGGAGTAGTTATGAACCCTGTATACATTTCTTAAATCATTTGCAAGGACATAAAGTGAATTAAATGCCCACATTCACGATGGCGACGACAGAAATATTTCTATAAAATCAAACATAGCTTCAATGATAATTGCATATACATATATGTGTGTGCACACGTGTGCACACATACATATATAGTTGTAGTCGGTGTGTGTAACACAGATTCACACTAGTTTCCACTAAAATTAAATTGCTAGTCCCTTGAATCAGCTTAGGAGCTGTAAAGGGTACAAATAAAATCTACCTATACTTTATTAAACAAAAAATAAATATTTCACTATTTCATCTGGAATCTTAACGCATTATCAACACTATTTGTAGGCCAGATGAAACTTATCATCTACCTACATAAAAAAACCTACAGTCTGAATTGATCCATCAAAAACAAAGTTTATATAGGTCTAGAGCCGGGCAGTGGGCAGCCCAGCTAGGCCATGGGCTGGAGGGCAACATTTTTTCATGAAATAAAACCAAAGTTAGGGTTACACAAAACCAACATCACAGCCGACGCCAGCGAAAACAAAATCATAGCCATCAGTATCCATGTCTCTCGTACTTCTTGCAGCCAACACCGCAACTGAGGCTTTCCTCCTCTGCGACTCGTCATCTATCTCAACGTCGCCTCTGACAGGTAAACTTTTATTTTCTTTGAATTCGAGTTGTTGAAGAGGTCAGAAGTGCACCACAATTTAATTATATTTGGTTTCATTGATTAGGGTTTGAATTAAGTAGTTTATAAAACTGATTTGGTATTTTGGTTTTCTAAAATGAATTCAATTATCTAGTTCACTGTCTCACTGTTGGCTTACTGAATTAACTAGTTTATAAAAGTAATCTCTTTAAATTTGTTTTGATTTCATATTTGTAACTTTGTTTTCATTACTTATAACTTAGTTTAAATCAGTTTTCTAAAATACTGCTTGTGTTTTGATCTGTGAAAATATGTTATAATAGAAGAGTTTATTTTAATTGATTTGTAAGTTCATAATGCCTAATACTAGTGGTATTGTTGAATTAACCAGTTTATTCTAATTGATTTGTAAAATCCTTTTAGCGAATAGTTTTGTAAAAGTAATGATTTTGCTAACAAATAATTTGTTGTAACATAATTTAAAATTTTGTCAATAGATACTATGATGAAAACGAAGATGATAAAAATTGAGTGAGATTTTTAAAGCAAAGTAAATCAAGTTAGCAAAGCCCTAAAGGATGTCATTGCAAATTAAAAGAACTAATTATATTTTTTTTCAAAGCTTTTGAGAATATGGTTTTGAAGAAATAATGAAAGAAGATTAAAAGAACTAATTATATTTTTTTTCAAACTTTTGAGAATATGGTTTTGAAGAAATGATGAAAGAAGCTATAAGAACATGCTATGGATGTATATATCGAACCAATATTCAAGGCGAAAAGTGTTTTTCTTAAAAGAAACATTTTAATGAAGATATTGAAACAAATGTTGAAGGAAGTCAACAACCAGAAGAGAAATTTAGAGTCACATATAAGGGTGTTAATCGAGCGAACCGGACTGAACATAGGGGTGTTCGTGTTTTGTCCTATAAGAGTTTCAAACGGATACAGATCAGACGAGACTTTGGGTCGGACACTCTTCGTACGAGCCAGACAACAGACGGACGGCGTACGGACAATAGAAAATTCTTCGAATAGTTCATATGAACAAAATATCGTACAATTTTTCTTGTTCTAATTCGTGTCCTAAATGAGAAACGGATTAACACAAACGGACGTCTTTCAACTTCAAACCGAACATGACAACGGACATTCGTACAAAATTAACACGCCTAGTCACATACTTAATTCACATTAAAGATCAAGCCCTTACATCATACAAAGACCGATTTGAACAATTTGAAGTTTATGATAATATTTGTAGATTAAATGCAAAATTCATGGAAATGGGCAAAGAAGAGTTGGAATATTGCACTTATAAAGTTAATTGAAATACAACCAACAGTGCGATATATATGGACAAGATTTATTTCAAGATCTAAAAGCTTTGTAGACTATGTTACATACATAAATAACTAAGTCGATTGACATTGTTGATTTCATATGATCTTATGTGGATGATGGTGGTTTACAATGTACATGGATGAATTATCGAATTTTGTTAACTATACCGGTAACGGTTACTTCTGTGAAGAGAAGTTTTTCTAGATTAAAATTTGATTAAACGTTATCTTAAGAACAACCATCTCATAAGAGAGATCGAATGGATTAGTGATGATCTCAATTGAAACTCTTTTTTTGGAGAAACTAGATTATGAGTCTTATTGAAAACCTCGCTTCAAAAAATGCAAAAAGAAGTATTTTTCTATAAACTTGTTGTTGAAAAATTGTGATATTTTGTGTGAAAAGTTGGTATTTGACTATGTGTTTTTTGAATTAAATATTGTGGTCCAAATGATATAGCTGTGGTAGTTTTTTATTTAACGCCGCATTGTTTTGGAAAATTTTAATAGCTAATATACTTCGTATTAGAGGCAACCAAACTCTAATATGGCTTAGGCAACGAATCGTTTGGGCAGCCACTGTTACTATACCTTATGGTATATGATTAATATAAAATTCAGATTGTATATGCGTTTCGTATAAAATATATAAAGATTTGTTTGCTTTGTTTCAGTTCTAACTCTGCTTTTACAATTAACTCAATCAAAAATTTAGTACAATGCAAATCTAAAAGTAGGTCACATTGTAGTCTAGGACCAATTGTCCCATTGGTCAAATGCTCCTATGTAGGTTTGGGTGGTCACGTCTAGCATGATTCAAATCGTGGAAATATATTGACATGTCTTATTTTATATGCTATATAAGATTTGTAGTACCACTATGAACAACCCTCTATCGTACTAAAGTACCATTTTCAAAACAAAAAGGGTCCAAATTGAATGGGCAGAAAAAACAATGAATGAAAAAAAATTAAATACATAATATAACTCATATGTAGATGAAAACAAAAACCTTGATCATATTCTAATTCATATTTTTTTGCTTCAAATTATTGTATGTATCTGAAAAATTATTGTTTATAATATTTTTTAGGTAATTAGTTCATTTAGATTCATTCAAATATTCATTTTGTTCTATATAGACGATTTTCATTTCAAATTCATTTTTGGTGTTATTTGTAGATAATTTTGTTGTTTGTGGATTAAAAAATTTACTTGTCAATTAGTTAAAAAAAATAATACACACTTTTTATACATTGTTTATAGTATATATATATATAGATAATTAGTTTATTTCGATTCATTCAAATATTAGTTTTTGAGCTGTGAATGATTATTACATATTCAGTTTATTCTATATATATATAGATGATTTTCATTTCAAATTCAATTTCAGTGTTATTTGTAGATAATTTTGTTGTCTGCGGATTTAAAATTTGATTTTGTCAATTACTTAACAGAATTTTCATATGTACTTGTGTTAGTTATGTAAACGATTGTTTATGATAATATATTTAGTGGGTTTTGAAAAGGGGCATTTCACCAGGACAAACTTTGCAGTCCAATTAATTTCTAGAACACACTCTAAAATGATTACTTTCAAGGCCAAAGTCAGCAGAATAATTACTTTCAAAGCCAAAGTAAGCTGTCCAATTACTTTCAAGGACACAATTTCATAGGTTTTTAGGCCCTAGAAACTAATTATTTTGCGTATTGTCCTTAAAAGTAATTATTTAGTTGTATGTCCTAGAAATTAATTTCACTTGCTAAAGAGGCCCTTATGGCTAATTCCCACTTTTGAAAATATATGTAATTAGATAATATACATTATCTTAATTTGTTATATAATGTAAATTCTTATTATTACGAAGAATGCTGTTTTTTGTTCCTCTATTTATTGTTGATAATCTAATTAGATTTTTTATGCTTTGTTTTTTTAATCTAATGTATATAAAGGTCTTGATTTATAATTGGCTTTGGATATCAAAACTCCTAGGACCGGCTCCGATCATGGCAAACCTATGGAAAAACTTAGCCCGCTTGAAGAACGAAGCACCAAAAACCTAAAGTGGAAGAAGTATAAAACGTGAATGTCCTCGGCAGACAATGCTGGACCAAGTATAGATCAAGCAAGCGAAAATATCCGTGACAAGTAATATTTATTTTGGGAATTTGCTTTTTTTCTAAATTCAATCGTAAAAATCAAACTGCGTATATTTTCTAGTTAGGTTGGGTTTTGTCGAAGTATAACTTGTATATTTTAAACCATGACTTAGTCCGATGTTCGATTGGGTGGCTTAAGTTTGGGCCTGATTGGGTAATAACATTGAAAATACAAATATTTTCTAGCTTTTTTGTCCAATATTCTTGGTTGGATTGGCTCTTTATATTATTTTCATTGTTTAGATCCAATCCGTGGCCCATTCAGGTTTACGTCGGGTTCAGATCAATTTGGTTTGGATTTGTAGATCTCGGTTCCAATTGCCTATTATAGTTCGGTGCGACAATAATATAAATAAATAATTCAAAGTTTGTTGGAGATTAGTTCAAAATGTAACTATATCATCATATAATATATAATACATTCAACCATTGTTTAAGATTAGTTAGGATTGTGAAAATGAAAACTAAATGAAAAAAACAGTAAAAACCAATAAAATAATGAAAAAGCGCGCCATTTGTGCCATTCGCTACAAATAATATGCATTTGTTGATGCAAATAATGCATTAATTTTCTGCTTAAGCTATAGTTTCATAAAACTAATTAATATACGTATAAAGGAGTCCAAGATTTAATTTTGTCCAGGGCCAAAATAAACTTGGACCGGCCCTATATATGTATAAACACACACATCTCACCTTTTAAGGAACAATGGCCATATAAACATTTTCTACTTGCATATCATGTATCAAGCATTTGCAAATGATTAATAAACATAAACCACACATATATTAATTTAAGTTTACTTCCTTCATTGTACTCTTTAAAGATTTGTAATTATTGGTCACAACCATTATTTCAAATCAATATTTATTTTCATGTTAAAAGTTTTCTATTGCATAGAGATCCACACATAAACAACCAATTGAATGGATATTAATTTATGAAATCATTTTTGGAGTTTGTTTTGTCATCACCTTCACAATCATCAACTTCGGGAAGCAACCAATCCATCAAACAAAATTTGAACAATCTAAATGAAGCTTCCTACTTATTGAATTATATCCTATTTTCTTTAATGAAGTCTTGTAAATTTATATAAATTAATTACAGTATTTTGATTGTTATTAACTTCATGTGCATCAGCTCAAAGAAGGCAAAGCTTTAACAATTATAAAAGAACCAAGAAACATGGAGCTGCGTGGAGCCAAATTTGTGTGCCAAGCCGCTTGGCAGGTCATGTTGCGACAGGTTGCAATGCTTGGAGCACAAATCCAGCTCCAGGCGGCAACCACTCGACCACCTCGACGTTCGTCTCCTCATCCAACCTTCCTTCCGAGCACTTGCCTTACATTGCTCGTTAGGCCTGTCAACGGATACTTTCGGATGCGGATAGTGTCGCATCCGCGGATACAGACGGATATCGGATAATTATCCTATCCGCTAACGATCGATAAATCAAGAAATATAAATGGAAAATTTTAGTTTAACATAAACCTTTTTTCAATCCCACCGATTATAAAAGTGTTAAAAATAAACAAATATAATAATAATAAATAGTTTTGAGCAGTTAATATGCATTTAGTGCGTATAATATAAACTTCTAACGTAATAAAACCATAAATAAATATCTTTCACTGTACTAAAATACACATAATTTAAACTATAATCTTGAAAAATACCGGACGGATAATTTTCGGATGCGGATGTCTTGATATCCACATCCACATCCGTTTTTTCATATATCAGATATTTATCCGCTTTTTAAATGCGGATGCAGACAGATTTCGGATTTTTCGGATATCCATTGACAGCCTTACTGCTCATGCATCTGAACTTGTCACACCTTCATATTTGCAAACCAAACCATAATGTGATTGATACATGACAAAGTACTGTTCTAAATTAATGTAGCTCTGTAACCATTACGTGGTATTATCTCTAATACACTCAAAATATGAAAAGGTATTGTCAAAAGTTTCTACGATAACTTAGAATCATTAAGAATTCCAACATTGCATGCCACACAAAAAATTATATACCAGTCCTGTTGCTAGATTATGCCATCTTATGACAAAACATAGCTTTTCAGTCAAACCAATTTTATATATACAGAGGGGAAAAGAATGGTATTCTTTTTCCAAAAAAAACAAAAAAATAAATAAAAATTACACGTAAAGTTGAAAATTTATGTTACAAATAACAATAACACAAATAGTAGTAGTAATAATGTAATAATAATAATAATAATACAACTTGGAAAATGTTTCTTACCAACGCTACTACTATCTCTGAAAGCCCGAGGAGAGAACCATCTCCTTATATAAGTGTTTGATTGTGGAAAGCTTCAGGTTTGCCACAGCCATACATGCCTTCTTATATTCCGCAAGCATAACGTCTGCTTGGCCCTTGCCTTTATTCTACCATCGATCCGAATTCTGTTAAAAATAATTCAAAATTAACAAACCAATTACCATATCACAGGCATAATGGTAACTGGTTTGTTCATTTTGAATTCCTTTTAATAGAATTTGGATCGATGGTAGAATAAAGGCAAGGGCCAAACAGATGTTATGCTTGTCGAATATAAGAAGGCATGCATGACTGATGCACTGTATATTGCATGCCAAAAGGCACACCAACCAATTGGCCTGAAAGGTCAATAACTTCTTCTTTTTCTTTTTTTAATTTTGTAATAATTTTAGGAGTGCAAAAAATAGATACTCACATTCTCGCCAATGTTTTGACCCCAAAGAAAATTTTGAATCTAAAGTCTTGATTTGAGGCAACATGGGTCTTAAACTGAAGCTATTTGATAGCAAATCCTATTTGAACCGATTTTGTAGCTGTTTGAGAATTAAAGATAAAGTAGCAGCTCAAAAGGCTTTTGCCAATTTGGAGCAGATTGAGGACGGTCGTATTGCAAGATTGAAAGCTGCCTCAATTGCTTACCAATTGCATAGAATAGCTATCAAAAAATCGTTCGGCGGCATGCATATGTATCTCTTTTCACACACACACACTGACTGTGATATGAATTGCATTTTTTCTGTTGAGATTTGACTTGATTTATTCGTGGAGATTGAGGCTGTGGCAAATCTGAAGCCTTTCACAATCAGACACTTTTACAAGTGGAAAGTTCTCTCCTCAGTCCTCAGACTTTCACAGATAATACCTGCGTTGGTGAGAAACATTTTCTAAGTAGATTATTATTAAGTGTTACGTAACGCGTTTCGTGTGTGAATTATTTTTCTTATAAATTGTATATGTTTAAATTAGTTAAAAAATGATTTTTTTTTTATTTTCAAGTGATATTAAAATTTGTATATTTGTAAAAATATATTTTGAATTTGTAATGGAAGTTTATTTTTAGAAGCTTTTTGAATTTGTAAAGCATGTTAGATTGTTAGATCCTACTTTTAAGGACGTTTGAATATGTAAAAAAAGTTTAATATTAGATCCTATTTTTAAGTGATTAAGATTTGATAATATATAGATGGGTGTTTTTGGTAGTTCACGTTGATACCAAAAAAGTGTGACACCAAAGCTATTACAACTATTAATAAAGATTGTGGTTATTATTGCTACTACTACCGTTTATACTATTAATAAAAACAAGCGTTACGGCACACGCTTCGCGCTTGTGATGGCACGCACTTCGCATTTGAATTGTTTTTTTACAAATTGTGTATTTTTAACACGTCAAAAAAAACATGATTTGCACAAATATTTAACCATACTTTTGCATTGAAATGATATGTAGTTAGTTTTATTTTTTCTTTCTAAATTGCAACATCTAATTTTTTTAGTAGTTTGAATTTTTATTTTGATCATTAATTAATAAAGAATGAATTTAATCTTTTATTGGTTTGAATTTTTATTTCAGTTATTAAATATAATAAAGAATGACTTTACGAAGAAAGTTTATTTGTTAGATTCTACTTTTAATTTATAGTATGATTCGATAATATTTATAGAGGAGCGTTTTGAATTGGTGAAGAAAACTTATCTGATCCTATTTTTAAGTGATATTAATATTTAATAATATTTGTAGGGGTCATTTTTGGTAGTTCACGTTACCAAAAAAGTGTGACATCAAAGGTATTACAACTATTATTAAGAAGAAATATATTTAAGGGCAATTTTGGAATTTCACGGTCGGACCAAAATGTTGCTCTTCCAAACCAACTATTAATAAAGCAAGCCCCCCTCCTATTTTTTCCACATGAGGTCCTTTTCCCATCCGTTCGTTTATCTCTAACCTAAATCACAATTCTTTCTCCATTTTCTAACCACAACCTAGACCAAATAACTTGAGGATGCTCTTTTATTCACAAAATCCTGTTCTCCTTAATTTGTTAACAACTCCAATGGTTCACATATGATCTCCAACAAAAATCAACAATCCCCTCTTTTTTATTATAATATAAAAGTTTCTTACTTAACCTTTGCTCTTTGTTCTATCAATTGACATATCCTGAATTAAAACTCCAATTGATCCTCTGAAAACACCAAATCCTTCCATCCGATTGGTTGTCGTTGATATATAGTTCGCTGATTCGAAATACCGAGGTCTTCATGCAAATCGATTGGCTTTGCGCAAATAACATCTTTCCCTTCACCGGTGGAAAAAGCATCATACTTGGGGCCTTGGTTTCTGACTTTTCACTGTTTCTACCAGCTTTGGTATGTTTTGTGTAATACTGAATTTTCATTATCTGTTTTTTGGTATTCTACGGTTTCAAACAAAATAATTAATCGGTTGTTTTTGTTGCCTGGATTCCCTGTGCGATTGATTGTGTACTTCGATATTTTGAGGATAGTTGAAGTACTTTTGATTGAAATAAATACAAGTTTCCTAGAGTTATCTTATGTATCTTTAATGTTGAACTTTAACATAATACGGATAAAGCCTTAAATATGCAATAAGGTTCACCATGTTATAGAATTTCACCTTTATTGTTATGCTAAATGTATTATTGTTGTTTACATTTGAGATTATTTAGAAATAGTATTTTTAACTTGGTAATACAATTGGATTTTTGTATATTATTGATAAGCATGTTACTCTACTATTGATTAGCTAATGTAATCAGTATATTTTAGAACGAAATTGATATTGATCACACTTTCTACAAAACTAAATTATAGGGATCTAGAAGATTGTAATTGGAGATCTGTTTGCACTGTAAAAGAAAGAATTCGTAAACTTTGATACATTTTACTACCAAAGATGCAATAGTTGTCCTATGTAATATGATTTTCAATCTATCATAAAAATGGTGCAACATACAATGAAAAAGATAACCATACATGACAATTGGCAATAGATGTGATGTGAATAGTGGAGAAATCTTCATATAAATTAACTTACATCTACCCTTGATAAATATCTACACGGTTAACTTTTAACGCAGGTGGAAGATCTATTTTAGTAGTCAGTAGAACAACATTAGATAAGGAACAAATTGATCATCAAACTCTTTTTCTCAATTGACTTCAGGTAAATTAACCTATTATACTTGCAAACTATGATTATATGATTTTTTAGAACTCTAGGTTGGGCATACGGACTCTTTCCCATCAAATGTTGTTGAAGATGATGTAACTTCAACTGTTGGTTTTTATCTTAGCTTATATTCATGCACAATTTTTGGTTATCGGCATGCCAATGGTGCATCCAGTTTGGAGTCAAATTATAGTTAAAAAACCGAAGAAGAAAAACCGATGCAGACAATTAGGTTAGTACAACTATTCCTCTAATTGATAAAAATTCTGCTTATGTAAAACTTATGCGGACAGTTATGTTAGTACAACTATTCATCTAATTGATAAATTTTCTGCTTATGTATAAACTGTTCTTGAGTTTGCTCAGTTTTCTTTTAGATATGATCACTGAATTACTTTAATTTTTAACCATCGATATCCTATGACTCACCATATAGCTTTTACAAAAGGAGTATAATTATAAAGATATATATATATATATATTATTTTAAAAATATGTTCCGAAAACGTATCCTGCTATAAATTTTATAGTGTAATCTAATATTTTAACTAGAATTTCTATGTGCTGATGAAAATGTTTATTCATTTTTGACTACCTTGCCGGCAACTTGTAGTTCTTTTATCCAAGGGTGCAGCAAGTTGATTATTGAATTAGGAATTAGAAACCTTGTTTTTTGTATCTGTTCAGAGTCTTCTAATTTTGTGTTCAACATCTTGTAGTCTCCCCTTTTAATAATACTCATTATGTAAATTTATTTCATCATCATATGTTTCAAACCTGTTTAAGTAATTATCATTTTCTTCTTGTATCTGATTTCTTAGTATTTAGTAGTATTCATCACATACTAAGTTTATCATTCTATATGTGAGTCGTATGTTTGTTTTACTCTCTACTAGATAGAAAGTATTTTCTAGATTTTTTATTATTTTGTTTTTATCTAATTCTGGATCATCCGTTAATTCTAAAAACTTCTTTGGATAATTTTCTTTGAAAATCTTTGCTATATTATACTGTTGATTTTCGTTTAGTTTTGTTTGTTTTAGTATAATTAAAAGTTTTATCATGAATTTTTGTTCTAAATAATTCTGTAATGATTCTATGTTTTCAATTTTTGGGAATCTGCTCATTTTTAGTTTTCCCAATCATTATCTTCTGTTATTTTATATCCTATTTTATTTTTTATATCTATATATTTTTTCCATTCTTTGTAAAATTCTTTCACAAATCTGGGTGTTATAATAACATTTCCAGGTTCTCAAAATATACCGAAGTTGTTGAATATTTTTACAAAGTTTGTTTTATAATCAAAAACATTGATTAATTCTATGGCATATTTTTGTTTGAAGGTATTTATTATTTCATGTTTTTGGTTTTCTGTAATACTGTTATTATTTGTCATAATATTTATTATGTTTAGTATGAATTTGTCCTCTAAATATTTCTGCATGTTTTCCATGAATAAACTTCTTTTTCTTAGTGAAACTTTTTTATGCGAAAGTTCAGGCATAAATCAAAGATACTTAGTGAATTTAGCATAGGTAAATTTTCTTTTTATTATCTTCTTCCTCGTCACTTGCTCTTGCAGTATTTAGTTTTAAAATTATGAAATAACCTTAATTATGGATTTTTCCTCACCTTGTCACTCTGGATTTACTTTTTTCCCTAACGGCCTCATGCCTTGGCGGTACTTTTTTCAATCTTTAACGAGCTTAAGTCTTTTGGAGTAATCTGTAACTTAAGTTTATTTCAGTGAACTTAAACATAGATTCAACATCATCAAGCTAGCATCGTACTAAGAAGATAAGAAAAGAATTACATACCTAGATCTCTTCACTTGTCTCTTGATTTATGTCTGAAGTTGTTTAGCTATGCATTACTTTGTTGGAGAAGTAACAGGAAAAGAAGATTAGCCGTTAAAAGAAAAAACTCAAGCTTTTATTTATTACAATGGGTTTTGATACAATGATTTTTCGATATATACAACCATTACCTGAAGCCATATATATAGGCAAGGATTATACACATTATTATGGACATCTGTCCATTACAAACTTACCACTGAAGGCAAAAAGGCCTTCCACTCAGAATAATAGTACATGCATTTAGAAAAAGTAGTGGAGAATATGACATCTGTAAAGTTAAAAATAGTGGGAGCATAATCTTTCTGTCACATCTTGTCTAAAGTGGTATTTAGTGGAGAGATAGTGGAATATGTAGTGGGTGCTCTTTTGTTTTTTAGCACTAGCCTTCATATTCTTTTTGTAGTGGCCTCTTTGTCAGCAAATAATATTCCTTTTGGTGGGGTCTCTTTTATCATTGAGACAGCTTTTCATCTCTATCTTCGTCTTCACGCTTGTAGCGTCCTTTTTCAATTTTCAACAGCATTTGTTTCTTGAAGTTATTGACCATAATCATTTTGGGATGGTAAATGTCAAATGCCCTTAATTTGTAACCAAATTCTTCAAACTCATTTGAAATATAAATCTTCATAATTGGTGATTCGGCATAAAGTTTGAATTTTTCATCATCATTCTGTGTCCAAAACATGTTGTGTCCCAGAACATATGCTCTACAATTTTCATATGTTATCTGGTTGATCTCTTGATTTATTGGTTTACTGTCTTGTTTTTCTTCAGTCCAATCTTGGTATTCTGGGTCAAATTTCTGTGCTTTGATTTTGATTATATGCCTTGCTAGGTCTATGAGGTTTGTTCCTAAATGTGGAGGTGTATATGATATCTCCAAGCATAATTTTGTCCCTAAAATTTTTGTAAAGTAATCTGTTACTGAAGAGAGGGGTTCTGGAAGTTCTGCCATTGTCCATTCTCCAATGTACATTTTTTCTGTGAATCCATAGGTAAGGAGAGTAATTGGATCTAAAATTATGTTTTCATGGACAATATATCAGTATTGTGGAAGATTTATTTGTAGAAGAGTTGTTGAGGTTATAATGTTGCACTTGCAATCTATTATATGGTCCTTGCAATCTTCAAACTTCTTTGTACAAGGGATTATCTTGTTCCTGATAATCGTCCAATTTATTTTTAATCCTCTGATGTCTACTCCTAAGCTTTTTACAAGAAATTCATATATTTTTTTGTAATTTGATGAATTTGTGTTTTTTGAGGGAAGAATGTGTTTGATTTCTTTGTCAAAAGAGTCAACAAATTCATATATTTTCTTTTCCTTTTGTTTTTTTAACCTTTTAAATCAACAAAATTGAGATAATGATTTTTAAAATAGATATTAATAGTTCTCCAAATTAAGGAATTATATGAATTAAAAGACATGAAAATCTATGTAAGCATACAGAGTTGAATTTGTTATTATTGGATTCTGGTTTGAAAACTTTATTTTAAAATAGAAAAAATGAAGAACAGGATAAGGAATGTTTGAAAGGTATGGGTAGTGCCATAATATCTATGGCGTAGGTAAAGTAAAAATTGGTGTATAATGATTTGTTAAAAGTTTTGATGGGCATAATATTTCTTGGAGTTTGAATAGAATTTACCTTTTATAAAATTATATTTCCATAGTTTACTCACTTAAAATTAATTATCCCAAAATTGCAATATTAGGCCATTTTTTATAACACCATTCGTTAACCTAAATAATACGAATTCATTTCCATCGTAATAAATTAACTCTTTTATTTATCATTATTTAACTTTACAAAATCATTAAACCACTTTTAATTCTTTTTAAAAATCATTTCGTATTTAAAAAATTATCAAAATTCCTTTCAAATAATTGCAACTATTATTTTATTAATAATTCCTTGCCTCTTAAATATTTAGTACAAAATATTCATTTAATAACTATTTTTATCAATCAATTTCTTTCAATATAATTAAATTCTACAAACTAATTTACTTTTTCCTCAAATCTCAATGATAAATATTTTATAACTAAAACCTCCTATTTTACATAAACATTTCATCATTCAGATTCCAAACTGTCTAAATTTCATTATTTAAAACCCAATTAATCATTTAAATCTTTATTATTAGCATATAGTTAATTCTTCTCAACATCGGGTTGTTACAAGGTTGCAACCTCGAATTTGTCCACTAGGATAGATATGCTCGCTTAATAGTCTCACCTCATATCAACCACAATATTAACATTTATTAATATCGGCCTCACTAATTACGTTACCCCTTAAATGTCAGTTTATATCCCGATATCTTACAGGGTTTTAATACCCATCTCATAAAGCATATCACATGGGCATCATCATCACATCGTTTAGCATATAAATAAACGCTTATGGGATAAGCAACATTTTATCACTTAACTTCAAATCATAACTTGCACAACATAGTAAGGCTATAAAATCATATATAATCATATTTATTTTATAGCATACATCATAAGAATTAATATATTCAAATATCATCATGCATATATCATCATAGCGCAAGGGGGTAAGTTACTATACTTCCTCCTATGTATTTTTAATTATTTGGCTTTCTGAATGCTATTTAATCCCAACATGACATTATGTCCCATCTTTATATCATATATAAAGATCATGTACATGCATCATATCTCAACATAGCATCAACCCATGCAATTGCATTTATAAAGAACACAGATCCAATAATTCACATCATAACATTAGTAGGATATTTAAAACTTGGTAATATTGCATCAACTTGCATATATGAGTCAACAATACTTATAAAGAGGGCATCATAGCATAACTTGATGAGAAGCATGGCTACACTGTTTCATAGTCAATACACAACAAACCAAGCATCAAAAATTTTCACACATATTATATTAGCTACCTCATTTAGCAATGTTGTTATAAATCTTCAAAACACGCATTCAACTACACAAATCATAATAAAGTAAAATCAAGTTATGGGCACAATATTATTAAACTTTTAGACTTTATAATTGCATCTAGACATACTAGAACAACATGTTTTCAAACACAAAATATACGTATAATATCATAGTGTGTATATGCACACACATAGATATATATTTATATTTTCATATATATGTTGATTAAATTTGTTTTTCCTTTCAAAACATATAGTTAAATTTCTTTGCAAAAATATAGTTTCATGATATGTTTAATATAAAGCTTTTAAAGCTTTTTAGAACATCAACGTAACTTCTTTCGAACTTTTAAACAATTTGAATACAGATTCACATACTTCATCAATTTAATCAATATGCCTATTTATAGCCATCTAAAGTGGACATAAACTTATGACGTCGCTTTCACTATTGACTCAAGATGTTGGATTGCTGACATTTGACAATGATCCTACGAACTTTTGAATATCACTTATAGATCAATGATGTGTACTTCATGGGTGTTGTAACAACCCGGTTTTTCGCGTCAGTTTATAAATGACGATTAAATCTTTTTTATTGCTAATGCAGATTCGAATCAAGTTTAAATTCTTTTGAAAATTTGTTAAAGAATTATACGGGCTTTCAATTGAACCCTGGCCCAATAACACCCTCACTTCTATCTTTAGTAAATTAGCCCGTTCCTTTTGTGGAGGGACTGTTTGGTACCCATTCCCTTTTCATTCGTTTCCAACCCTAGAAAAGAAAGTAAACTAACGAAAATGGTGGCGGCTTATCTCGTTCGTCCCTCTTCGACAAATTAGGGCTCGTGAAAATCAAAGGCGTCGATACGTCGAATTAATGGCAGATACTTCGATTTCTTCGATCGTGGCTACTTCATTTGGCGTAAGAAAGGTGAGTAGCCCTCACATCTAATTCAACTCCATACTTCGATTGTTGATTTCATTGGTGTTGGTTTTGAACTATTCATTCTCCTTTGTTATCACTGTCTTGATTTGGGTTTCTGGCAAGACATTGATTTAAATTTCCTGTGGCTATTTATTTGTTTGAAGTTGTCAGTTCGACTGAGGACGTGATTTCTATCTTCTGAGTGTTTTGGTTGGCATCGGCAGTAGAATTTGATTTGCTTCTATGCCTTCTTACTTGAAATCCTTTTTCTATTGGCTTTGATAATTTTGATTCAATACAGTTTTGAATTTTCTTTGAGATGGAATTCGACTTGTTCGAATTCGTTCACTGTGACATCGTGACATTTGCTTAGTGCATTTCTCCCTTGCATGCTTTGTCACTTAACTTTTTTTTCAAGCTATTTTTAAATTTAAATTGGTCAGAGTTCAAACTGTTTATAATTGAAGTAATAACTTAATTGGAAATGGAAGAAATTGAGAATAAGTGAATGGAATTAAAGGAAATGTGAATAGAAAAGAGAATTGATTTGGCTAATAACCAATAAAGATAAATACGTAGGATGTACGTATATTATTCTATTCGCATAGTGATTTGATCCAGATTCGAACACAGAATTTCGAGATAGTATTATCGATCCGAGTTGGGATTTTTCGCTCGATTTTCGACGGCGAACCTGGATATGGATTTTTGATTGGTTCTGGATAATCTCTATCATAGTTGTGACTATGCAAGGAGAATGACGGTTTCTGATCAAGAAACCAGATCTGAGTCCGCACTAGGAAGTCGGGTGGACGATACTAGTTCGGAAGTGAAATTGTGTGATCGATTGAGTGATCAGATTGATATTGTGTACGGATGATATGTGTACATCGTACGGATTTGAATGAAATTGATATTGAAGATTTGTGGATAAGAAATGTAAAATGGTTTTTGAAAAGAAATATGGTTAATAACTTTATAAAAGATTTATCAAATGTGAATATTTGATTTAGAATAAAATAAAGTTATATATCCTTGTTATATAAGGTAAATCTTCCCTTGTTGAATCTATTGCTAAAAGAAAAGGGTTTTGAAATATTTGAAGTATAAAAGAGGTTTTATACAAAGTTTGAAATGATCCAAAGATTTTCAAAGTTATATATATCTATATCTATATATATATATATATAAAGGATCTTATGAGAATGATTTTGGAAAAGGTTTTGGGAACCTATGGATTTTGGAAAGGGCTTTTGATTTTTGGGAAAATCAATTTTGGATTTTGGAAAGCCTAGTTTGAGAATTATCGATTTTGGTAATCGATTTTGTGTAAAGGAGATTTTGATAAATCATAAAGGGTATGATTTGAAGATACTATAAGTATATAGTATAAAATGTTTTGAGTATAGCTCTAGGGAAAAAGGCGCTCTCTTGAAATGAACTTCTCAGGAGTGCCACTGGGTGGTACTGCCTTGAACCCAAGGGGGGATTCTAAAGTTGATCCTGTGAGGAGTCCGGACAAACTAGTTCCTGAGGATTATTTGTGTAGCGAAAGTCGAGGGGCTGGTGCCCACAGAGGCATTTGGGTTATGCTGTGACGACAGTTTAACTCGATGTCACTGCGATCTACTGCAGACCATAGCGAAAGTCATGTGTGCCGCTGAGAGCCAACTGTCTACGTTTGATTTTATATCGGGAGACTGTGACACTATGGTAACATAGCGAAAGTCGTTTGTGCCGCTGAGAGCCAACTGTCTACGTTTGATTTTATATCGGTAGACTGCGACCTATGTGGGAGAAGTTTCATTATTTGGCAGCGAAATTCGGTGGCGCTGATGCCTACAGTTATATGGGTTTGTGCTGTGATAGCAACGTAAGGCCCGGGTATAACTGCGATCTGTAGCGGGTTCCATGGCGTAATCGAGGAGCGCGGAGACCTACAGTTATCTGTGGATTTTGCCGGGACGGCAACGTAACCATCAGGTTAACTGCGACCATGGATGGGGGTGATAATTTCCAGAGCATTCTCACCAAAGATATTTCCTCTATTTTCAAAACTGTTTCTATATTTTCATAAATTATTTTCCAATTATTTTCACTGGGTGTTGAAAACGGGTTTACCAAGTACTGATAGATTTTCAGTCTTACGCCTGATCAACGTATGACCGAATTTCTGTGAGAACAAGGATGGACTGGTTGAGACATCGAGTTATAAAAAGTATTTTTATAAAAAAATATTTTGATAATATTATGTAAATTTTTAAAAATGTTTTGAAAATTTAAATAAAGAGAGTTAAGAGTTAAGATGTCTAAGGAATAATTTAACTGTAATAAAATTCTTGCTTCATTCCTTTTCGAGGACGAAAAGATTTAAAGGGGGAAGGAATGTGATATCCCGGATTTTCGAGCATCAGATAATTGGATAGTTATCTGATTTAATTTTTAAAAATACTGATTTATAAATTGAACAAATTTAGATGTGATAATCTCCAGTATAAATTATTTAAAATTTGACCAAATTGTTAATTTCAAACCAATAATAATGTGTTGTGTTAAATTGACTTTAAATTGGATTTTTAAATTTAATTTGAATTTGAATTTAGAATTCAAAAGGTAATATTTTAAATAGTTCTGGATTTTAAATTATATGTATAAGCTCTTATTTATATATATATAATTGGTTTTATTTTCTTTAAAAGTAATTTATAAATAGATAAATAATTAATAAATTAAGAAAAGGCTTTATTAACATTTTAAAATAAATACAAATTACTTAAAAGACATGTGTAATTCTCTAAAGGCTTTGTTTTAACAAGTGTTAATTAATTAACAACTCTATGTGACAAATGTTGAATTTTAAACCAAGTGTCATCTTTAATTTTTAATTTTTCTTTTATTTATATTTATAAATCAGCCTTTATAAATACATTGTTTTTCTTCCCTTCATTCTTTTCCTATCCCCTTCTTTTCAAAAATTAAGAGAAAAATGAATATAAATTCCCAAAAACAAATCTGATAATCATCTTCCTCAAACCGAAATCAACATTTCTTCAACCTGTTAACTCATTTTCCAAAATCAAAGTTCAGCCTGCAAATTCTTTTAAAATCTGGAACTCTAGCCTGCAATTCTTTTTCAACATCAAAGCCTGCATATTTTCTTCAAAGTCTGGAAGCAAGTAAACCTGGGATCTATAGCAACACACCTAAATAATCAAAGCATGCATGCAAGTTTTCTAGCAAGCATTCAAGTTTAAAAAAAAAGTTTTAAAGATCAAAGGGCATCTCAGTTTAAAAGCATTCAAAGGCTTTTCAAATGCAGTTTCAAAGAGGCTCTGTTCATTTTAAAAAGGTGAGTAAACATTTCTTTAAAAAGCTTAAATCTGTTTAATCCTGGTGCATATGATAAATTGAAGATGTTATGTTGTGAATAATGTTTGCATGAACGTATTTTACTTGGAATATAGTTGAACTACTCTGTTTATTTATGTGCATGTATGTGTTTATGAATATATTAGCCTCTGTTATGTTAAACAGACTCAAGAACCCACCTAAATAAATTTATATCTCCCTACCCAAATAGTGTTAGACTTTGATCATTAAAGAAGAGTTGTTTGCATGGGTGAAATACTGTTTTTAAAAATAATTTCAAGAATAATTATTAAGTAATTATTAGATTGGACTGAATTTACAGTAAGGATTAATTCAAGTCAAAAAAATTCGATTGTTAAATTCTCAAGTTTTGATTGTATATTTAGTTTTGTGATTGAAAACCATGATTTTTAATAAAGATTTCAAGATTTTTAATTTTGTGGTTGATGAGTTTTCGCGAGTTGAACGGAAATAGGATTTTCGTCAATTTCAGACGATAGGTGATCGGTGAGGTGACGAGATTGTCGCTGGTGGTAGCTCGAAGGTAGGGGAACTTGGGAACATTTGTCGAAGGATTTCTAGTTCACCGTGGTGGTGCGGCGAAGGGGGACTAGGGTTTAAGACCCTGTTCGAGTTTGACGTTAGTGTCGAGGTTAATGCGACGCCGGGGTCGCATCGGAAGGGGCCGGAGGTGGGGGAAAAGGAGAGTTGATCAATGGCGAAGGTCTGGGTTTGTCGGCGAAGTCTCTGATGGTTGGAAGAGGCGGTGCGAGGTGAATGTTGGTGATGGATTTTTTGTTCCTTTGTGACTCGACTGACTCGATTTCGATTCATATGATCGCCGTGGGTTTTGGTGGGTCGAATGGGGCGAGATGATCGTAGGTGACTGGGTGGAGTCGTCGTGGTTGGTCGAAGTGGTTCCGTTGCTATGTGCATGTGCACAGGAAGCGTGCATGTCAGGATATCTAGGTTGCTGTAGAATTGTAAGAGAAGAGAGGGAAGAAGAAGAGAGCTTCGGGGAAAATAAAGCTTTGATCGGATTTGTACTCGAAGTTTTATCGTGAAAGAAGATGGGAAGAGAACTCGAAGTTGGTCTCGAGTAGAACGTGGAATGACCCGAAGTAAGGATCGGGAGAGTGAAAGTGTGAAGCCAGTTTTAAAGATTTTTTTTTTATAAAAATAAAAGTTTGAATTTAAAATGGTTCTATGTTTAAACTTTTCTAAAGTCTCTTTTTAAATGTTCTTAAACTTTATTGTAAATGGTATGTTTATTAAATTTAAGTTTGTTAAAAACTTTAAAAAAAAATTTAAATTATAATTAATAATTAAAAAGGAAGTAATTAAGTTAAGATTAGTAATTAATTAATTAAATAATTAATTTATATACTTAATTAAGGATGGATAATTGATGATTTAAATATTGATTAATCAAGTATATAAACGTTAATTAATAATTTATTAATGCGATTAATTAATTAAGGTAATCAATTTAAGAATAATTAATTAATTAAAGGTTAATTAATTAGTGAAAGTGATTAAGTAATGATTATTAATTAAAGAATATTATTTAATTATTGTAATTAATTAAGAATATTAAATCAAAGGATTAATTATAAATTATAAATTAATTAATGATTAATTAAAGGATAATTAATCAAAGGTGATTAATTAAGATGAAATTAAAGAAAGATTAATTAATCGGTTTGTAATGAATAAATGTTAAGTAAAGGTAATCTAAGTGATTAAAGATTCCTAATTAATTTAATTAGGAATGAATTAAATTAATTTTGGAAGTGATCAATCTTGCTTATGAATGATTGAATGATGTAAATGCCTTGAATTGGTTGATATGTCTGATATGCAATGTTTGTAGGTGGACAATGATAATGTAGTTATTTATCGATGATAAATTGCTATGTATAAGTGACATCCTATTTAATGTTGAATTGTATTTCACTTGAATAACTTAGTTAAGATATGACATTGAATTCGAAGAGACCGGGATCGGGTATCAGTAAATATCCGAAACCACTTCGATTCTGTATAAATGTGAATTTGAAAGTAAACAGGCTGGAATGAAATAAGCTATGTATCATGGATATTTAAAACTGATAACGATTCTTGGATATTGTTTTGAGATAAATGAATTGACTTTAATAAGATTAAAACTCGTAGAAAAGTACGAGTTACCCTGGTAATTCACTTAAGTTATATAGCTGGGTATTTCATATTATGGGTTTACTCACGCTGGTTTCCAGCCTGACCCGGGTGTTACTTTGATGTAATGCTCGGGTCAGACCGAGTATTACAGATTTCAGGTAAGGACGTTCTGGAGCTCAGGAGGCGAGCTGGATGGCAGGAACGTATGGAGTATATTCCCTTGTGATATTATAGTTGTCTGAGACATGTTAATTTTAACTGTCTAGTACATTTGTGAATGTTGTAACTCTGATGTATTAAAAAGTAATTGACTGATACAGCTTTCTTTGTATAAAGAATATTATTTGATATTATATTTTATCCGCTGCGAATGTGAGATGTCGTGTTTCTGTTCTTCTTTCTGTTTCTTTCTTCTATCTCTTTTCTTTTTCTCCTAACTATCTGGAATTTTCGGGTTCGAAAATTCCGGGTCGTTACAGTTGGTATCAGAGCAGACGAATTGTGGATTATACAATCAAGTCCGTTGGCACTTATTGGATTTTGGATTCCATACAATGTTTTGGTTAGCGTAAGGTAAAAACTTACCCATGTTTATTTGTGGGGAGTCTTACGTGATACCTTTTCTTTCTAAAGGTTTTGAAGTTAAACAAGTTTAACCTGTTACTCACACCAGACCCATGTCTGACCCAAGTTGTTTATTTCTGTTTTATAAACTCTTGGGTACTCAAATTTTTACGAGTAGCCAAGGGATTCAGGTTTAGCTTTGACGAATTGTGGAGGAGCAATGGAGCAGGAGGCTTCAGCGTTGTAGATATATATAGTAGTTCCGCTGTGTCTGTATCTCTGTAGTGTATTGAGTTGTAATGTCTAGACAGATGTTATAACTGTCTAGTAAGTGATGTATATGCTGTGTAACTCTGTAAAGTGTTGTATACTATGTAATAGTATATGTTATTAATATAATTTATTCGTTCCGCTGTAAGATCGTTGTTGTTGTTTCTTTCTCTCTTCTTCTCTTTTCTACTTCTCACCCCTTTCTTTCTTATTAGCGATGTGACTTTCTGTGGAGAAAAAGTCGGGTCGTTACATTTGGTATACCTGCAGTGTTCACGTGATCTTGTTCATGCTGTACATTGGCTTGTTGAGTTTGTTAGTTGTGTAACTTGCATTTTATGTTGGGATTTGGTCTGCATCCCTTTGTTTGTTGGTAGCTGGTCTCGACTCCAGTCTGGTTCATGTAATTGTTCACTAGCTTATTGTATGGTCTACATTGCATATTGGCATGTATACAGTTGTGAAACTTCGATTGTGTGATGTTGCATTACTAGTTGTTATCATTTTCATCTTGGCCTTGATGTTCTCTGGTCTGCATATATAAGGGTTGAAGGTGTATATCAGTATATAGGGAAAACATAAACCTTTTTCATCATTTCCAGGTTTTAAAACCTTTTCTAAAACCCAAAAATTTGCTTGTTTTCCAGTTGCACTCCTTTGACTTCATTGCATATTTTTGCAGTTGCCATTCCCTTCACTTGTACATGTTCATTTAACTTTTTTATGTTGCTATTGTATCATTTACTGGTTCACTTGATTTCATGGTTCGCCACTAAGACTGCTGTTTCACGACTTCGTTATACACTGATGGAAACATAAATATGTATATGCGATGTTTTGAAGCCGCAGTCTTCTCGAACCTGTTTGCAATTGTTGTTTCACATTACTTGCAGTTGTTCTCTCGGCTGCATATTTACTAGTTCATGTGCATGTGTATATTTATGCTTCATTTTACTTCTGAAGTTACTTGAACTCTAGTCTGCGATCTTTGACCCGAGTGTATCTCATTTGCATTTACACTTGTACCATTCACTGTATCACTTCTGCCTAGTCTCTGACCACTTGGATTGTCATCTTGATTTCTGGCATATATATTTTGCTTCATCTAAGTTGAATTTTGAATTGATTTTCCTGTTCTGGTGCATTCCTTATCTGGTTTGCATATTCCCTAAACTGATTTCTTGATGCTTTTGGGTTTTGCCCTCGTATACTTGAACTGTATACATGAGTTCATGGTTGCTATACCCTTCATTTTTTTGTAAATTGCAGTCCATTCAGTTTTGAGGTCTTTGATTCTCAAGTGATTGATGTTGACTTGGGTTTGCATTCTTCCATATTTCAGTTGCAAGTGCATTTAGTTATTTGCACTTGATTTTGTTGGCTTGGTCACTGTGATGTTGCATTGCAGTTTTGCTTTGATATGTTGGTCTTCTTTATTCCAGTAGCATTGGTTCATGTTCATTTGGTATAATTTGAGGTCTGTAGTCTTTATATTGTCACTATAATGTATCTTCAACCTGATGGCACTTGCTTTGATTCGATATAATAGTTGTCACTCCTGTGTTCGACATAGTCTTTGTAGAGTAGTTTGTTTTCCAGTGTAGTCTTGTTGTTGTTGAGTTTCTTCATCCATACTTTGATGGGTATTGTTTCATTTAGTATTGACTTGTATGTGTGTACATATATACATGCATACATGTACAATTGTACTTGTTTCGGCTGTGAAATCATTCGAACTAGTCGGCAGTAGTTTTTTTTTGTCGCTACTGTTTATATGTGGTCTTCATGAAATTGTCATTTGGGTTATTGTGGTTATGCTTGCATAATACCACTGTCTCGTGCATTCCTATTGTTTTGGTGCTTTCATTGCTGTCGTATCCTTTCCTTTGACAACTGTTTGTTCACCGATTCGCAATTTGCGTTTGACTGTTCATTGACCTTGAGTTGAACCTATCTTGGGTTTGACCTTGTTTTGATTTGTTAGTTGTTCTTTTGGTTGGTGCACACGAGTTGGCGAGGCAGTGCATGTGTACGCGTGCACTGCAGCCACCCAGATTTGACAGTTTTAAATTGATTTAGTCGATTTGATAAATTGTTTATTTATTTTTGTCGATGATTTAAATCTGCTGATTTTTGCTAAACACTATTAAGTGTTATATTGACCGTTATCCGGTTTCTTTGTTTAAAGAATCGGATAGACGGGAATTATTGTGACTGTCGTCTATTTAAATTATTACTGCCTATATGCACTAATAAAATGGTTTGAATTAGACTGACCTGGGTATTATTTTCTTTTGAATGTAATACTCGGGTCAGACCCGAGTTATTTCAGGTTGTAGATTTTCTTCTTTGAGTTGCTGTTCAGGATATGAAGACTTTTCACATCTTCTGAAGTTGTCAGTGTCATTTTGTAGTAGTCGTGTCATTGTATAGAACGATATGTATTCATGTATATTAGTCGATAATGTACTTGTATATATAACTTCTAGAGTCGGCAGTTGTAGTTGTATCGTATGTATCGTGTCAACTATGTATTAACTGACATCAGTTATCTATATATATATATATATGATACTTTTGTTTTTATCTGTGTTCCGCATTTATATTATCTGTGTTATTGTTATATCTAATGTCCTAAACTATTATGAACTATCGTAGTTTGTTTTATACTGATAATTGGGTGTGTCGATGGGAGTAAATAAATGATAGATGAAAAATAAAAAGTATATACCACTCCTATCGAGATAACCAATACTAGTGTAAGGTCAACTACGGATGGTCGCTCCTATCCAGCCTTATTCTTCGTAATAATAGACAGTATTTCTTTTAATACTCTTTGTTATTATGAGCATAGAGGTGGGGCGTCACAGTTGGTATCAGAGCTTGGGGTTTATGGACATAATATAAAACATAACTTAGATGGAACATATGTTGCAACTATTGGTCGATGTTTTATTTGTGTTTGAGTCAAAAACTAAAGTTTTGAAATTTGGATGAAATTTTTAAATAACTTTATTTAAAAATAATAGTGAAATTGTGTTCTGATGATTTGATTGATTTGTGTTCTGTTTATCAGAGTGCGCAGCGGAAACAGTGAAACTGTCTTCGCTAAGTACAACTGATAATCTTTTTGATTTAAAAATCAAAATACGAAATTGATATGAATTTCATTTGTTGTTTACATAGCTGTAATTATTTTGTTTCTTTGAGAACTTCGAATTCGAATTGAGGATTCGAAGAAATTGCAGATATGTGATTTTTGTTGAAATTTCCGCTGGCTTTCTTTTGTACTAATCATCTATTGATTAGATTTTTGCTGTTTTAAATTATCTTCATTGAAGATACATTCGAGTGATTTCTTTGTTCATTTTGTAGTACGTGCAAAGATTTGAATTGCACGTTATTGCATTTATTTTACGTTGAACCGATGCTTGGTTATGAAACGTATTTTGTTGCCGTTATTTTTACAACGGAATTTTACACCAATGCTATATTTTGAAGTACGGTGTTTTGTGGCATTTTGATGAATGAAAATTCTCTGATATTACATTTTGATGTAAATGGTTTTGATGTGATTTTGACGTTTTAAAACTACTGTCGTTTTGGCTTCAGTAACCGTCAAATTTTTAAAAGTGGATTTTCTAGCGGATATTCCGCAATGCTGATTTTGTGATCCGTTTTTACGGTATTTTGAGAAGTACAATTTCCTTATCGAAATTGTTACTAATATTGCTGCTTTAATCACGTGATTGGAAAATCGTTTTGAAATGAAAATTTTAGCATAAAATTTTAGCAGTTTGCGTTTTCAAAAGAATGAGAAAGCGACTTAAACGATTCAGCAAAATCGAGGATTATGACCCCTTTCTTTTACTGTTTCGCTTAACTCCGGACTTGTTCAGTTGAGAATGCGAATTGTTATTTTTACAAAATAAATAAAATTGTTTCAGAAATTTTAACAGTTTGCGCTTTCAAAAGAATGAGGAAGCGATTTAAACGTTTCAGCAAAATCGAGGACTATGACCCCTTTCTTTTACTGATTCGCTTAATTCCGGACTTGTCCGTTTGAGAATGTGAAATGTAATTTTACAAAATACACAATTTTGCACTTTCAAGGAAACGATGAAGAGAATCAAACGATTTAGTAAAACACGTGGTATGGGACATGTGCGTTTGCTATTTCGGTTAATTCCGGACTCGTTAATTGAAAATTTTGATGATTTCGTGTGCTTTCGAGCCACTATGAGGACCTTCGGGTCATTTGTTGGGCTTTCGAGCCACTCTGCGGACCTTCGGGTCATTTGTTGGGCTTTCGGGCCACTCTGCGGACCTTCGGGTCAAATACCAGTACTAGACCTTCGGGTCACTCTGCGGACCTCCGGGTCAATCTGATGGGCGCCAAAATTATGTTGAGTACTTGGTAGGCTTCGGCCACTCTGAGATGCACGTGCGGCGAATTAAAAACTCGCCATCTGATGGGATCGATCCAAGCTTTTATGTTGATTTTCTAGTCTTCTTAATTGATTTCTAGATATTTGTTGTTTCCAATTATCTGCAGGTAATTGGATATTTGTTGATATGCGTTCTGATTATCGTTTTTGATAATCCGATATTTGTTGTTTCTAATTATCGCTTGTGATAATTAGATATTTGCTTATATGAGTTCTGATTATCGTTTTTGATAATCAGATAATTGTTGTTTCTAATTATCGCTTGTGATAATTAGATATTTGTTGATATGAGTTCTGATTATCGTTTTTGATAATCCGATATTTGTTGTTTCTAATTATCGCTTGTGATAATTAGATATTTGCTTATATGAGTTCTGATTATCGTTTTTGATAATCAGATAATTGTTGTTTCTAATTATTGCTTGTGATAATTAGATATTTGTTGATATGAGTTCTGATTATCGTTTTTGATAATCCGATATTTGTTGTTTCTAATTATCGCTTGTGATAATTAGATGTTTGCTTATATGAGTTCTGATTATCGTTTTTGATAATCAGATAATTGTTGTTTCTAATTATCGCTTGTGATAATTAGATATTTGTTGATATGAGTTCTGATTATCGTTTTTGATAATCAGATATTTGTTGTTTTTAATTATCGCTTTGGATAATTAAATATTTGTTGATTTCGAGTTTAATTATCGCTTGAGATAATTAAATATTTGTTGATTTGAGATTTAATTATCGCTTGAGATAATTAAATATTTGTTGATTTGAGATTTAATTATCGCTTCAGATAATTAAACATTTGTTGATTTGAGATTTAATTATCGCTTGAGATAATTAAATATTTGTTGATTTGAGATTTAATTATCGCTTGAGATAATTAAACATTTGTTGATTTGAGATTTAATTATCGCTTGAGATAATTAAATATTTGTTGATTTGAGGTTTAATTATCGCTTGAGATAATTGAATATTTGTTGAATTTGAAATTTGATTATCGTTTTTGATAATCGAATATTTGTTGAATTTGAAATTTGATTATCGTTTTTGATAATCGAATATTTGTTGAATTTGAAATTTGGTTATCGTTTTTGATAATCGAATATTTGTTGAATTTGAAATTTGATTATCGTTTGTGATAATTGAATATTTGTTGATTTGAGAAATTTGATTATCGTTTTTGATGATTGAATATTTGCGATTTTTGAGATTTGAGCTTCGTCTTTTTCTCTGGCGATTCAGGTGAGTAATTTGATTACTCACATTCAATTCGTGCTCTGTATGAGATTTCTGCTCTGTTTTTCCCTCTCTTTTAGTTGCTGGAACTGGATTGATTCTTGCTCCTTATAGTCGCTTGATTTTGATTCCTTGATCCCCTCGATGTTGATTCTTTTGATTGAAACAGTCGAACTTTTTGATTTTATATATGATACTTCAATGATTTCAATACTTCCCCGTTGACATTTTCTTTGTTTATGCATTAGACATTGCCATACTCTTATGGATGTCACCTTTTGCCCATTTATTCCCTATAATTGCGTGGACGCAATTTCTTTAAGGAGGGGAGTCTGTAACAACCCGGTTTTTCGCGTCAGTTTATAAATAACGATTAAATCTTTTTTATTGCTAATGCAGATTCGAATCAAGTTTAAATTCTTTTGAAAATTTGTTAAAGAATTATACGGGCTTTCAATTGAACCCTGGCCCAATAACACCCTCACTTCTATCTTTAGTAAATTAGCCCGTTCCTTTTGTGGAGGGACTGTTTGGTACGCATTCCCCTTTCATTCGTTTCCAACCCTAGAAAAGAAAGTAAACTAACGAAAATGGTGGCGGCTTATCTCGTTCGTCCCTCTTCGAAAAATTAGGGCTCGTGAAAATCAAAGGCGTCGATACGTCGAATTAATGGCAGATACTTCGATTTCTTCGATCGTGGCTACTTCATTTGGCGTAAGAAAGGTGAGTAGCCCTCACATCTAATTCAACTCCATACTTCGATTGTTGATTTCATTGGTGTTGGTTTTGAACTATTCATTCTCCTTTGTTATCACTGTCTTGATTTGGGTTTCTGGCAAGACATTGATTTAAATTTCCTATGGCTATTTATTTGTTTGAAGTTGTCAGTTCGACTGAGGACGTGATTTCTATCTTCTGAGTGTTTTGGTTGGCATCGGCAGTAGAATTTGATTTGCTTCTATGCCTTCTTACTTGAAATCCTTTTTCTATTGGCTTTGATAATTTTGATTCAATACAGTTTTGAATTTTCTTTAAGATGGAATTCGACTTGTTCGAATTCGTTCACTGTGTCGTGACATTTGCTTAGTGCATTTCTCCCTTGCATGCTTTGTCACTTAAGTTTTGTGCATTTTGTTGTTGTCTGGACACTCGCATTTTGACCTGCAGTGTTCACGTGATCTTGTTCATGCTGTACATTGGCTTGTTGAGTTTGTTAGTTGTGTAACTTGCATTTTATGTTGGGATTTGGTCTGCATCCCTTTGTTTGTTGGTAGCTGGTCTCGACTCCAGTCTGGTTCATGTAATTGTTCACTAGCTTATTGTATGGTCTACATTGCATATTGGCATGTATACAGTTGTGAAACTTCGATTGTGTGATGTTGCATTACTAGTTGTTATCATTTTCATCTTGGCCTTGATGTTCTCTGGTCTGCATATATAAGGGTTGAAGGTGTATATCAGTATATAGGGAAAACATAAACCTTTTTCATCATTTCCAGGTTTTAAAACCTTTTCTAAAACCCAAAAATTTGCTTGTTTTCCAGTTGCACTCCTTTGACTTCATTGCATATTTTTGCAGTTGCCATTCCCTTCACTTGTACATGTTCATTTAACTTTTTTATGTTGCTATTGTATCATTTACTGGTTCACTTGATTTCATGGTTCGCCACTAAGACTGCTGTTTCACGACTTCGTTATACACTGATGGAAACATAAATATGTATATGCGATGTTTTGAAGCCGCAGTCTTCTCGAACCTGTTTGCAATTGTTGTTTCACATTACTTGCAGTTGTTCTCTCGGCTGCATATTTACTAGTTCATGTGCATGTGTATATTTATGCTTCATTTTACTTCTGAAGTTACTTGAACTCTAGTCTGCGATCTTTGACCCGAGTGTATCTCATTTGCATTTACACTTGTACCATTCACTGTATCACTTCTGCCTAGTCTCTGACCACTTGGATTGTCATCTTGATTTCTGGCATATATATTTTGCTTCATCTAAGTTGAATTTTGAATTGATTTTCCTGTTCTGGTGCATTCCTTATCTGGTTTGCATATTCCCTAAACTGATTTCTTGATGCTTTTGGGTTTTTCCCTCGTATACTTGAACTGTATACATGAGTTCATGGTTGCTATACCCTTCATTTTTTTGTAAATTGCAGTCCATTCAGTTTTGAGGTCTTTGATTCTCAAGTGATTGATGTTGACTTGGGTTTGCATTCTTCCATATTTCAGTTGCAAGTGCATTTAGTTATTTGCACTTGATTTTGTTGGCTTGGTCACTGTGATGTTGCATTGCAGTTTTGCTTTGATATGTTGGTCTTCTTTATTCCAGTAGCATTGGTTCATGTTCATTTGGTATAATTTGAGGTCTGTAGTCTTTATATTGTCACTATAATGTATCTTCAACCTGATGGCACTTGCTTTGATTCGATATAATAGTTGTCACTCCTGTGTTCGACATAGTCTTTGTAGAGTAGTTTGTTTTCCAGTGTAGTCTTGTTGTTGTTGAGTTTCTTCATCCATACTTTGATGGGTATTGTTTCATTTAGTATTGACTTGTATGTGTGTACATATATACATGCATACATGTACAATTGTACTTGTTTCGGCTGTGAAATCATTCGAACTAGTCGGCAGTAGTTTTTTTTTGTCGCTACTGTTTATATGTGGTCTTCATGAAATTGTCATTTGGGTTATTGTGGTTATGCTTGCATAATACCACTGTCTCGTGCATTCCTATTGTTTTGGTGCTTTCATTGCTGTCGTATCCTTTCCTTTGACAACTGTTTGTTCACCGATTCGCAATTTGCGTTTGACTGTTCATTGACCTTGAGTTGAACCTATCTTGGGTTTGACCTTGTTTTGATTTGTTAGTTGTGCTTTTGGTTGGTGCACACGAGTTGGCGAGGCAGTGCATGTGTACGCGTGCACTGCAGCCACCCAGATTTGACAGTTTTAAATTGATTTAGTCGATTTGATAAATTGTTTATTTATTTCTATCGATGATTTAAATCTGCTGATTTTTGCTAAACACTATTAAGTGTTATATTGACCGTTATCCGGTTTCTTTGTTTAAAGAATCGGATAGATGGGAATTATTGTGACTGTCGTCTATTTAAATTATTACTGCCTATATGCACTAATAAACTGGTTTGAATTAGACTGACCTGGGTATTATTTTCTTTTGAATGTAATACTCGGGTCAGACCCGAGTTATTTCAGGTTGTAGATTTTCTTCTTTGAGTTGCTGTTCAAGATATGAAGACTTTTCACATCTTCTGAAGTTGTCAGTGTCATTTTGTAGTAGTCGTGTCATTGTATAGAACGATATGTATTCATGTATATTAGTCGATAATGTACTTGTATATATAACTTCTAGAGTCGGCAGTTGTAGTTGTATCATATGTATCGTGTCAACTATGTATTAACTGACATCAGTTATCTATATATATATGAGACTTTTGTTTTTATCTGTGTTCCGCATTTATATTATCTGTGTTATTGTTATATCTAATGTCCTAAACTATTATGAACTATCGTAGTTTGTTTTATACTGATAATTGGGTGTGTCGATGGGAGTAAATAAATGATAGATGAAAAATAAAAAGTATATACCACTCCTATCGAGATAACCAATACTAGTGTAAGGTCAACTACGGATGGTCGCTCCTATCCAGCCTTATTCTTCGTAATAATAGACAGTATTTCTTTTAATACTCTTTGTTATTATGAGCATAGAGGTGGGGCGTCACAGGTGCCATTTCTTTAGTTACACCTAGTATGTATATGTGGATGGCTGAGATTTCAAAGTACCATTATAACATTGCATGTTCTTTTGGGTTGATCTTATCTGTATGAACTTTATTCCTTTAGAACGTCTCACTTTTCATCTTTCTGCATTTGACTACTAGCTTGTACTTATAAATAACTAAACAACATAATTTAAGTGGTAAACTATTTAGTATTTCGATCCCTTTATTACGTACCCTCTTAGGCCTCATACCCTCGAGTCTTTATTCTGTAGCATAGTAAAATACCAAATAAGGTTTCGAGGTTAACAGCTAGACAATCCCTTTTGGTAACATGTAAGTGCTTTAGGGAATGATTTATATAAAGACCCTTTTGCCTTGCACATTTTGTAAAAAGTTCCTTCAGCAAAATATGGTATAACTTATACTCCCTAAAATTCACTTTGAACAAAGGCCAAGCGGATTTTGAAGTATTGTTTTCAGTCATTTTGGTGAGGCGTGTAATTCATAAGAGGAGTGACATGTTTACTATGCATTAGATGTTGTTGCCACATAGCATACTTTGATTTTCTTTTCTAAAAAAGTGGCTTCTCTTTAACCGTGCACTGCCGATTTACCTACAACCATAATATTTTTTCAAAAAATAATTTTACTTTATGGTAGCGACCCTTAATATCGACCATTCAGATCATTGAGTGATTATTTTGTTAATTTTATAATAGCATATAAAAGCTTTCTTTCTATTTCTTCTTAATTCACCTTATAGCTATAATTATGTTGCTATTAGCGCTTCCATAAATTTTGAATAATCATGCATTTTTCTCACATTCACTACTAAATCAGTAAGATCTTTGTCTCTAATCTTCTTAATTTGTTTATTACAAGCTTTTTTTTATGCATTACTAAATTATGACTATATATTTTTATGTTTTCCTATTCATATTTCTATAATAATTTGTTATATTTACAGCGGTGATGCAACCAGTAAATTTTGGGTCATTGATGTTACATAAGACTTTAAATGACCATTAGTTATATTTTCCATAGTTCTAAATCTTCCATAATTCCATCCTTTAATTTGACAAATTGATGTTTGTTAGTAACGACTAGTAGCTACTCAAAGTTCTAATTTTAATTATAAACTATTTGCACGATTATTTTGATAATTACTATCTCGATGTTAATTGCTTGTGGCAATACTAGATTTTTTGAAAAATAACCATTGTCTAGTAGCAACTAATTTTGAGTAATTAAAATACCTTACTTTCATTATCATTTATATTGCTATTGTCAAACTATGGTTGAGTTTGAGTTGGTTAATGAAAATATTATGATTTCAAATAGTCTTATTATGTTGAAGGAGGTTTTTATTATTAAAGCATTCTTTACTTTCTTAAGTTAATTTTAAACTTTTACACTTTCGGTCCTCTAATCTAAACATGATTTCTACACAAGATGATTTACATAGAGCTTTGGCTGACCATTACACTGTTGGAATTGATGTAATTACATACAGACCTGCTAACAAGTAGGAGCCCTATTCAGAGAGTGCTTCCATTGGGCAGTAGAATAGTTAACCAATGGAATTTCTCTCTCCATCACCCCATTCTTCGTTGATCTTATTAAATTTTACAATCTTAATCCTTTAACTCCTTTTTGTTTCATACAACTCTCTTTTAATGCTTAAGGTGATGCATTCTTTAAGGGGTTAAAATGACTTATCTTGGGTGAGATAAATTTTTTGTTTGATTCAAGAGACCCAAATCCACTTCTTTGGTTCCCATAATATTATCTTCTAATCCGAAAGAAGTTGCAATTCGAAAGCCGGTAAGTAAAATTACCATTGAGAGACGGTTTTATGTAGGATTGGAAAATCCTTGAGTCATAAGAACTTTACCAAAAGCTAGCAAGTTTCATTTTTCCTAAGTGGTTCCATTTTGAAAATTAAAATTATTATTCTAACTTTGTCTTTTAATTTTTAGGGTCAGCCGAAAGATTCAATCAAAACGAGAAGTTTAAAATTCATTTGGAAATGTCTTGGCTTCGCAGAAAAGCCAGTGTAAATGACTTTGGGTTTTGACCATATATCACATGAGGACCTATGGTTTAATGCCCCAAAATGCTTCTTTTATGAGGTACTCTTGACTGAGAGCTCTTTGGGTTGCTTCTAAGGTAGTGCCAAGAAGTCCGGTTCAAAAGTGAGGGACAATTCTAGTGCTCCTGATTATTCTTCATTTGATTCTTCTTCTATAGAGACCAAGGATAGACCTTGGACCCAATCCCAAAGCTTTAGGGTTTATGTACTTAGGAATAATTCTTTTGCTTTATCTTAGGTAAATAATACTTATACTTTGATTTTTTTGCTTATTTGTAGGTATGAACCCTAATGATATTGGCTCTCTCCTTTGGGTTGGTAAGGATAAAGCGAGCTTTAACAAGCCTTCGGTAAGAAGCACTCTTTCCCATTTGAAGAGGAGATAGATTTGACCCAAAAGCCTAAAAGGGATGCTTTAACAGAAAAGTGCATTCAGTTTCTTATAATCATCTCTTCTCAGCCAGAAGGCTCTGGTTCTACTTCAAAATCTCCTCGGCTTCCACCAAATGGCAATGTGCTCTTAATTTAGCCAAACAAGCTTTTAAATCTCAAATTGTTTCAGCTATTAGCGAGCTTGGGGTTGAGATACCTAACTCTTCTTATGACTTTTAGAATTTTTTAAAGTTTAGTCCCTAAGCGAACATCAAGATATGTTACTTTTAGAGTCATATTAGTTAATACATATTTTCTTATCTTAGAGCATTATCATATGTACAAATAGGATGTAGCTGAGATATCAATCCTTAGTCATCGATATGAGAGCTTTTAAGACACTCTCATGGAGACTAAAACAACTAAGGAGGAGCTTGTTACTCTATGAAACTATGGAAAAGGAGGTCCGTAAGACTGGAGTTGATTTTGATGTGGAGATGAGGGAGTCAAAGGCAAGGGAGATTGAGCTTCAAACAAGTTTGGAGGTCATTAATACCGAGATGGTCAAGCTAAAAGATGATCTATAACAACCCGCATCTCCGGACACAAGACCCAAAATGGCGTTTTGAACTCACATCGTGCCAAGAAATACAAGTCATTGGGTTTTAAGACATTACATGGTATAAAGACAATTATATATCCAATACATTCTACACATTCAAATCTCATAGAGGAAGGAATAAAATATAAATATAGAATATAATTGAACTATAAAATGATTATAAAGCAAATTTGGTCCATACAACAATATCTCTAATTACAATTCATAGAATCTAATAATATGGGTAGCATAATACTAAAATAACTTGAAGAGTAATGGAAAATATATGGAACTTTGAAGCGCTACACCTTCTTCTCTGCGTTCTAGACTCTGGCCCAACCACCTACTGGCCTATCCTCCTGTAACAGAAATGAAGAGAGAGAGAGAGAGATGAATGGGGTTGGACATAGTCTGCTGAGTGAATTGTATCGCTAGTGTTATGGTGTGGACAAATAGTTAAAGTTCGGTTATAACCTATACCTAGGGTGTTCCTCGGTGTGCATGTTCTTTATAGATGATTATCTATTTTTCTAGTATGGTTTGATTACTCATAAGATAACAATGTTATACTTTTATTATGGGGTTGTCCACTTGCAGGTGGAGTGTATCAACTAAATATTCTATAGAAAGACATTGCTATTATATAACTACTTATTGAGTTAACATTCTCATTTATAATTGTTTGGCCTACTCTGCCTCAACTATGGCTTGCTATGCTAAGCACCTGTATTTTGGTTAACAATCCCAAATTTCTCTCTTTCGGATTAACGTTCCCAAGTATATTTATTTTGGTTAACGTTCCCAAATCTATTCAATTGGTTAACAATCCTAATCTAATCCCTTTCGCTCGTATGCGTATCCTACGCTCCCCATCACTAAACAAGCAGCATTCAAGAGTGAATTAACAATTCCAACTCTCGAAGGATTAACCATTCCTACAACAATGGATGCTTTCTACCATAACTTTTTCCAGCTCCCACCCGAAGGTGGCTAGGACGAACTAGAAATGATAAGAGCTTCTAATTGCAATTTGATCGCTTGCTATGTCAATGCCACATTCATTAACTTCGTGAAGCACGAGCTTAGGACTTCACCAATGTGATTCATGTTTCTAGCTTGCTGCACGGTTCCACTCTATTATGTGAATGAGGAGGTGGTGACACGATTCCCCTAATTGTCCATTCTTAGCTTATACTAGGTCCATGTTCAATCTGGGATGGCTGGTAAAATTCAAACATCCAAATAAATATTTTAGATTTCTAAATAAAAAAATTTCTTCGGGTGTTCTGACCTTCTCCTTAGACATCTGGCTATAATTCCAAACATCTGGCAAGGGTACTTAGACGTCTGAGTCAGGTCTAATTTTAATGTTTTATTTATTTTTTGAAAATTGTACATAATCAGACTTCTGGAAATACATTCAAATGTCTGGTTATTTTTTTCAAATGTTTGGTTATGTATTTTATAGATTTTGTAAATTGTTTATTTTATTTATTTTATCCTTCTCCTTGGCGGATTTGAGTATAATATATGGTTTGGTTGAACAAGTGTTTCTAATGCTATTGCTACTTGTTTATGTCCAATTTCAAGTGATTTGTTCAAACATTTGTACTTAGTTTTCCAATCGGTTATGTATGTATCTTTCGAGGAACTATATATGTTTACTAAAATCAATTACCCTGTATATTTCAAGGAATTGTATATGTACACTAAAACCAGTTATTACGTATATCTCAATGTAAATTTCAATGGATATGTGTGCTCTTATCCAAAAATCATTTTAATTTCATCACATAAATCTAATCTATAAGATTAAGGGTACTTCCAATTCAAGTTATTTCTTATTTATCTAAATAAATAAAAATATGTTATACAATTTAGGTCTATAAGATTAGAGATAATTTACTTTTCATTTCTGATTTCAACAATTAGATCTATCATTTCTTAGGGTGTTCCAAATCATTTCAATTCACAATTTTAGAATACATAGACAAATTCAAGAATAGAAATCATGTTTATATTGCTAGGTATATAATTGAAAAACAATTATTTGTTTTCAATATACTCATTTTGTAAATACAACCCACTCACTTTGTTTGTAGAAACCTTGAATCTACTAATCTAATTTTTGATTCGTAGCTTTCTCCTTCTCTTCTAATTTGATTTCTTCTCTTATTTAATTTTTTTTTGTGAATTTTTGAAGAAAGGAAATATGTATGTGTTTAAGAAAGAGAAAGAAGACGCATATGTATAATGTGGTGGTTGGGGCATGGCATGGTCAAAAGGGTGTAGTGGAAATTTTGGGTTTACTGAGCTAAACCAGAAATGCATGTTATAATGAAAATGCCACTGGCTACATTTTCACTATTTTCATTTTGTTTCGCCAAATTTAACAAGCTATATATTTTCTTAGCTGTAAATGACATTCCAAACACAATGGAATATTCTAGTAGTTTAATTCTGACGTTTGGAAAAATTATATTTTTCTCCTTTAATATAAAATTATGTTTTCACCCTTTTATTGATTTAATTTATTATTAAAATTCCAGGGGTGTTACATTCTCTCCCTTAAAAAGGATTTCGTCCATGAAATCTCCAAGGATGGAAAAATACAACTTGTTTATAAGAAAACTAATATCTACAACTATATACTTAACTATCGACCACTTGCAACCATTGTCCTTAGTTTTAATTTATAATGTAGCATGTATATATAGGTATTGTTAACAAATTTATTTGCTAATCTATTATACAAGGTTAGCTAAGGTACGCCTGAATATGGGCGTAAGTGGCCTTATGCAAGTCCTGAAGAATATGCCAATCCAAGTTCAAGTAAAAATCCAAAGATGAATCATATGCGTGTCTATAGTTCAAGTCCAAATACAAAAACGAGTCATATGCATAGTCAAAGTTCAATAATAGTTGTATACTCCCATTCGATAGAAGTATGCTATGCAAAGTCAATTGTCCAAGCATTTATATGCAAAAAGTCCAAAAAATTACAATCGACTCTAAATCCCCATATCAATTTAGGTTTGCTACTTTTTAATTTGAAAACGAGAAAAGAATTACTTCCCCTTCTTAGGTGTTGATGTTATCTATCTATAGGCGTACAACCATACGGGATGATTGACACATGTTAGGGCTCAGAATCTAATGGTTTCGATAGCTCTTCCTTGAAGAAACCTCGGCATCTCTTTGTTAAGACTCGATATTACTTGCTTTCATAAGTTTGGCAACCCAATCTCCCTTGTTGAAACTCGACAACCTGCACCATGATAGCTTCTCGATAACCTTCATGATAGTAGATTCTCGATAACTATTACTGTGGTAGCATCTCGATGATAGTTGATGCATCATAGGCTTATCATCCCTTAGAAGCTCGATATCCCCAGTTTGTGACTAAATGCTTAATGTCTTTTAGTAGTGTGACATCTTCTCTTTATTACATGTTATACAACACTTCAAGTTGTAGAGGTTTGATATTTCTCCCTACACCTTGTCAATCCTTCTATCTTTGGGCTCGATAGCTCTTGTATTGTTGGAGCTCAATATCTACATGTACCTATTGATTCGTCACCTTCATCACCTTACAGGATTGATATCCTGATTCGTTATTAATGTTTTACATTACCTCTTTCTTATTATATGCTCGGCACCACCTCTTTTCTGTATTCAAACTCAACAGCATTTATTTGCTAACCGCTTAGAGTTTGATATCCTTAGAGGTTCGGTGCATCTTCTATTCCTGTTAACCTCTTGAGTATTGGACATCCTGTAACGACCTGGAATTTCACTGCTTTATTTAGTGAATATTTAATTAATTTTAAATATTCAATATATAAGTTTTATAATGATAATAAACTCATTTTAATTAATTAATAATGATGGGGAAATTGTTTTCAATTTTTTTACCAATTTAAATATGTAACAACCCGCATATTTTACGATTGAATATTTAAATATTTTTATTTAAATATTTTGTCGTTAGTCGGATTTTAGTCTGAAAAGCTACTTTTTGCAAATAGTCGAATTGGGACTCGAGACCACTTCCATTGAGTTCAAAATGTCATTTGCGACCTTTTTGAGTATAAACTTTGATATGTTTGGAGTTAGTGGAATTTTGCTACTTTTTCACTTAGGGATTTGGTTTTTGTTTCAGCTTATTACACCCAAGCTTCACCCCTCTTCTCTTCATTACTTCATTTCTATTTCCTAATACTCAAGCTTTAGCAACAATGGAGAGAGGAATGGGAAATTAAAACTCCAAGCCCTAGTTTCCTATTTGCAAATCAAGTTCTAGCTCCAAATTCAAGAAGAAGCTTTGGTAAGCCTTCTCTTCTTCTTCCCCAACTCGTTCTCTTTTCAATTTCAGAAATTCCTAAACCTAACTTAGAAAATGTTTCTCTTTTAAGCTTAAATTCAAGCTTCTTGAGTTGGGATTGAAGAGTGGTTGATCCTCCTTTGTTTTCAAGCTTCTCCTTCCATGTTTTTGTGTAAAAAGGTGAGATTTTTATCTCACATCTTAGTCTATAATTATCTTCGATTGTTAGGTATGAATTCCTAACACTTATTCATGTGCATTTGATTTTGGTTTGGATTGATTTTGGGTATATTCCAATTTTTGGTGTTTTGGTTCAATTTTTGTGATAATCCTATTATGGATATTTGGACATAGATATTCGAGGCGTATCGAAGAGCCGTTAAGGCTGGGTTGTCGCATGGCATAATTCCTTAGTCGTTGTTGCTCGTCCAATCGTCATCGATATCGTTTGGCCATCATTGGTCCAGGTTCAGGGAATGCCTGAAATTCCAGTTTCAGACGTCTGAATTGATATTTCAGACGTCTGAATATTATTCTGGGAAAATTTCTATTCCCAGATTCAGACGTCTGAATCAAAGGCTTCAGGCGTCTGAATTGGTTCGTTTGCAACCAGTCCAGATTCAGACGTCTAAATCTAGCCACCAGACGTCTGAATTCAACCAGAAAGAAAATAGGCCAAATTCAGCTGTTTTCAGACGTCTGAAATATTGGTTCAGATGTCTGAATCTGTATTCTGGAAACTTTTAATTTTCCAGATTCAGACGTCTGAACCATTTATTTCAGACGTCTGAATCTGCTATCTTTTGGCCAATTGGCCTATTTTGCTTGATTTTCCAAATTTAATCGATTCGTGATGATTCCCATTTGTTGTTAACATATTTATCGACTTTGATGACCTTTTCTTTGGGATTTTTGGAGTATCCATCTTTGATGGATTCGGTATCGATTTCTTTGGATTTTATTCACGTCTTCGAATGTGAATTTTGATGATTGATTATTTCTACAATCGTTTTTGTGATTTGTCACTTTAAAAATATAAAGGTTTTCTATACTAGTAGTAATTATCAAAACTCTTCCATCAAAACGATTTTGACACTATTTTAACTACAAAGCTCGTTTTCTTAAACCGTTTTCCAATCTATTAGTATATACAAACCTTTACCTCATTCGTATGAGAAAATATAATTAAACAGCTTAGCAAAACAAGTGGTATGAAACGCTTGCGTTTACTTCGTCGGTTAATTTTTGGACTTGTTCGATTGAAACTCTTGTGACAATTTTCTAGTGGAGATCTACAATTTGTTCGTAAATATTTAAGTTAAGCTAGTGGTTATGGGACATGAAGCTAAACTCATATATTTACTAGCTTAGTGTAACTCACACTTTTTATTGATCGATGGCGATCATTTTGTGATTTAGACTAGCGATGCGCGATGTCTATTTGTCTGCGAGGGAGACTAAACCCCGTTTCTGTGGAACTTCGGTTCAATTTGGCGGGGTAGCGACCCGTGGTCTTCGGACCGTTTTAGTAGAGCCTCGGCTTAAAATTAATGGTTAGCAACCATTGAATAGCGTTCCGACTTGTGATACACGTGTTGAGAGTTTTCATGCTCTCGTTTTGTGATAGGCCTTCCCCCCTTTCCTTTTTGTGATTTCTGGATTTCTATCGATGATTTCTAGAATTTGTGTTTCACCAACTTTTGTGACTTACATTGGTAAGTTTTATCAATATTTGTGCATTGGTGAATTTGTGTGTCATTAACTTTTGTGATTGGCATTGATATAATTGTCAACATTTATGGTTTGGTGAATGAAATAAATAGTATGACATTCTTTTACCTTTGAGAAGATTCTTGTGATATTGATTAACCTCTTGTGGATTTTCAATTACGTACTTATCACAACATGGTATTATGGTTATGATACGTTTTTGTCATATCTCTTATTCTATATCATTTCATCTGATATTTATAGCCAAACTGATCCGTTTATTATTTTCTTATTAAATAATACTCGGGTCAGACCGAGATGTTACAGGTGCTTCTGCTTGACTCCTCGTCCAGGATTATTATTCTGACTTTGGGCTAACTACACTACATTTGTAGTTTTTGTTGTTATACATTCGAGATATTGACTCTATGATGTATACATATTCTTTTGTCTAACACTTGTATCTATTCTGGTGATATTGTGGATCTTTTGACCACTACTCTGATGTACACCTTTTTGTGTTATATATTCATATATATTTCCGCCTTTGTGATATGAATGTCTGTGACTAATTTATGTTACATTTATTTCTATATTTGTTTCCGAAGTCCATTTAGCCACTGTGTAGTAGCTTTGAGTTTGTATCAGTATGTCGGATTTCCTCTTGAGATAAAAAGTTATATTTTTATCTGGCATATCGGTACTCGCACAAAGCAATTATACAGATGGTCGCTCCTCAACAACCTTATTCTCCGTGCTAGTTGACGGCATTACCCCGTAGTGTCCTTGCCTAGCGTGGGTATAGAGGTGGGGCGTCACAGCTTGGTATCAGAGCCAAACTTCGGAACTATATAGAATAATCTAACAAGGATCATTGTCCTAAGTCCTTCTTAGGAGTCGTGCCATAGGATTTAATTCGGGTCTTCGTACCGTTCTTTCCTATTACTTTTTATGTTTCCTTGTTTTATCAATCAAATTTGTTTGATATTCATTCTGAGATTAATCTTTTTCTCTTTTCTTTCTTTCTTAAAGAGAAAGAAATGGTTAGACCTGGCCGTCCCAGCGCCGGTCAATCTAGTGCTACTCCCCAGGATGGAGTTTTTATGTCTGCCCAGCAGCTTCTTGATCTTGTAAAGAATGCTCAAGCAACAGGTTTAGTTCCAGAGCCTACTCGCCCTAAGTCTGGATTTGCACGCTTGTGCAACGATTATACCAACTTGGGTGGGAAGCCATTCAAAGGTTCTGAAACTATCATTGAAGTCCAAGCTTGGCTTAGAACATGCGATCGAATCTTTTCTCGCATGAATCTTATTGATCTTCACCGAGTTCAGGTGGCCTCTAGTATGCTTCAAGAAAGGGCATTAGACTGGTACAAGCTTCTGATTTCTGAAATTAATGAATCGGATCTTACTTGGGAGCAATTCCGGGAATGATTCGAATTAAAGTTTGTGCCAGAAGCTGAGAAGGTGACTTTGGCTCGTCATTTCATAGACCTTGTTCAAGGTGAATCCTCCATGGCAGATTATGTCGCATCTTTCGAGTCACTTTCTAAATATGGGGTTGAGTACATCAACACCCCATTGAAGAAGAACCAAAGGTTTGTCTATGGCTTAAACAAAAATCTCAAGAAGCCATTACTTCTAAAATTGGAAGTTTCTTTTGATCAACTCATTGACATCGCTCTTCGACATTAAGAGGCAGATAGAGTAAGTGATGTTGAGATTGGGAGTGCTAAACCGAACTTCACCAACAAGAAAAGGCCTAATAAATTCAAAGGTCCTTATCCCAATAAGAAAGGGAAGCAAGCATCTCCGGTAACTAAGACTTCTAACTCTAGTGGTGGGCAATGCTACAACTGTGGTTCTAAGGACCATTATGCGAATAAGTGTTCAAAGCCCCGTGCTTGTCGCTATTGCAAAAGCCCGGATCATTATTTATCGGCATGCCCCAAACTCCAAAACAAGAGGGAAGGAAAGCTTAATATGGCGCAAGCCCCTGGTAATACTTCTCGTGATCAAGGTATTTCTCATTCTATCCTTGATGGCATTATTGTGTTTCATGATCATCCTATTCGAGTTCTTTTTGATATGGAAGAGACCGATTCAAAATTGGAAGAGACCGGAGAGTGTGATGGAAATCCGTAGCTTTCTCAGATTGGCGGGCTATTACCGTCGTTTTATCAAAGACTTTTCTAAAATTGCCGTGCCTCTTACTAGCTTAACAAAGAAAGGCGTTAAATACATTTGGTCGGACAAATGTGAAGCCTCTTTTCAAAAATTAAAAGAACTCCTTTCCGATGCTCCTATTCTTGTGATTCCCGAAGGAAACCAAGATTTTGTTGTGTAAAACGATGCTAGTCGCGTTGGTTTGGGTGCCGTTCTTATGCAAAGAGAACGTGTTTGTAACGATTGCGATTTTTTCGTCGCTCGAAAATCGACATTAATACATTCACTGTATCAACTGTCGAGCAATCGAATGCCAGAAAACCGAATTGTTATGTAGAAAAAGAAGAGGTAGAAGAAGACAGAAGGAAAAGAAAGAAGAAACAACAGAAAAACACAGAAACAGGAAACAATATCAGAATCTCACATTCGCAGCGGAACAACATATAATAGATAAATGAATAATCTTTAAATCAAATAACTATATCATTTTATACATTACATCATCATCAAAGTTTACAACAACAGTATACAACACAACTGGACAGTTATATGAACTTGTCCATATACATAATACACAGCGGAATAATACATAGTATAGATGATATGTCTCGCCATCCAGCTCGCCACCTGAGCTCCATAGCATCTCCTAAATCCAGAATGACCTGATAACCTGACTCTAGACTGTCCGTGTGGAAATTGGTGGGCACCCAGAGTTTAGGAAGGAAACAATAAACTCCAGGTCAGTCATGGTGACTGGTGTGAGAACTTAAACAGTTTATCTTTAAATCAACAACAACAAAGCAAGTAGAAAATATCTGCAATGCTTTTGGAAAATGAAACTACCATAAGACCTCCCACCACACACACAATGCAATCGCAGACTTGGAGGAGATTTCTTCTTATGATAGTCAAAAATGCTTACTACGCAAAACAAATCATTTTTGATCTTATTACTAGTACATAGTGTAAAATTCTTTCGAAAATACAATATTAATCTTAGGCAGCATAGGTACCATTATATTATGCCTGCTATAGCTGCCTCCTGAGGAGACAGGTTATACAATTTCAATCGTAAAGGGTTCGTATTGTTTCTTTGGATTTTCCAACAAATGGTCAGGCTAAGGAACTTCCTTTCCTACTGCCGAATGGGATCGCCTCTGGCTGGACATCCCGAGAGACAAACTGTTCTCTGCCAACAAAGCCGGGTTACCCCTGTAACTAGGTAACTCACGAATATGCCATCCCCCGATCCTTTGGGACCTTTATCCGAGCGCTCGGTAACCAACATCACACATAATAAATAAAGTGTGTCCACATGAGTAAGTATCTGGGCTCCATACCATGATACCACCCCTTTCCATAAGGAAATGACATATCCTAAAGGGCGCGACCCTCATAACCTTCACTACTACAAAACAGGCCATTTGCATCGCCTCATTTGAATCAGTTGAAGTAAAAACTGATGCAAATAGAACTATTTACATCAGTTCTGTCTTAATAACCGATGCAATTGGTACGTGGAAAGCAATAGGTAATAAAAAATCAAATTTGCATCAGTTGTCACCAACAACCGATGCAAATATGTCGATGCAAATAGTTTTAGTTGCATCGGTTTTAAAGTCAACTGATGCAACTACGTTAATTTGCATCAGTTCACTAGCAAAGGCGATGCAATTTCAAATTATTTAGGTAGTACAGGTCAGATGAAATCACTTTCGTTACGCACCCATTATTCCCGCCATCCCAATTTCTTATTTTCCCATTCGTTTCTTCAAAACAAAAAACCCTAAAATTGATTTTTACCGTTAATTTCAAACGTGATTTCGTGGATTAGATTTGGCCACGGCTTCTCATTATCAAGGCACAAAATCTTCCTTTTTTTACGTTACTCGAATTGTATTCCTTTTTAATTTGGGTTGCGCGATTTGAAGAGGGGCGAATTGCAGTGGTTGAAAGGAGGTGGTATTTGCAGAGGCGATGTTTGCAGAAGGCGATGGCGTATTGGGTGGTACTCGTACTAGCGATGAGGGCGGTCGAGGTGGTTGATTTGGGTTTGAAGTTGGGTTCAAGGTGGTTCGAGTTTGAGGCGATTGGGTTAGCAGAGGTTCAAGGTTTTTCATTCCCGCTTAACATTTTCTTTTCATTTTCTTTCGTTGTTAGTGCCAGAACAAAACCTAGAATTTATCCATGTCTCAACACAACTTCTCAGACCACTAAAAAAAAATAAAGCCTAATATTTTCATTCTTGAATCTCTAAAATTAATTCGACCCAGCCTAAAGCTTCTCCTTGGTCTAAAACGTCGCCTCTCATCGTTAATTTTCAGATGCCGATGCCATTAGGTGTTCGCCAGAGATGAAGAGATGGAGAAGAAAAAAATGGAGTGCTTTTGCAATACTGGATCTTGGAGGAGTCCATCGCGAAGTAGAGATGAAGAAGGATGACAAAGGTAAATTTCTACTTGTTTGGGTTGTGTTTGTCGACTAGTATTTTTATTATCGAATTTTCATTATAATTGTAACATTTGCATATTTGGTTCTGTACTGATTACCAAACGTTTATAATTTTTCCTGAACACTGTGAACATTATAGAATGAATCCTTGAGTTGAAGCCTGTGCATAGCTACTGATAAAAAAACAGGATTGGTTTCTAGCTAACTAAAATTTTTGATGTTGGTTTCTTTTTTCTTTTGCTGAACAACTGTTGATTTCATACTAACCTGAAAGGTACACAATTTAATCACTATAGTGACAAAGTAAATGAGTTTAAAGGACAATCCTAATTTCATTTATGTCATCCATCTTATGATGCTTATTAGGATCTGTGTTATCCTCTATGCTTGGAAGAAGTTTTGATTGAAGAAATATGTTGCTATAGGTGTATGTATCCAAACAAACAAAAAATCTACTTTTGACATATGTATATTAAGAACATTTAAAAGAAAACAAATGCATATATATAAAGTAATTAATATGTTGTATTTAAAAGTAGGTGCATGTGACAGATCTGGTAGGTGCAAGTGAACAATTATGTGAGAGAATGTATTCAATAACCATATACATATATTTAAAACTAAAATTTTTACTTATTTATATTAAATTTTTAATCAACTTAGTAAATAAACAATGAGAGTTATGGGAGCTTGTGTATAAGAGGTTGAGTGCGTAACCAAGTTCTTTAGTAGATTGAGAGCTTATTCTTTGTTTTGGTCTTGACAGTCTGATTATCTGGTTATTGCAAAATCAACATTGTATTTAACTTTTGTTGTGATTCATTTCGTACGTTTTTCCTTGGGTTGCTGCACTTCATTACAAACTTGATTTTATTTATATGCTTGAATTCCTGGCTTGTACATATCAATTTGAACTATCTTATAGTGACCGCATCAATTTGGATCTGTCTTTAGTTATCATATCACTTTTGATAAAATCAACCGGAGCATAGTTACATAGGACTATAGGGCGTTGATTTAATAAAATCATTTGTCGTTTATGGAAGGAGAAAAATAAAATCTAACAAATTTGCCAGCTGTGACGGTCTTTTAATTTCTTATATAATTTATTAAATTTAGTAATTATATTTTGATATGTATAGACTCATCATGTTTATTATATATATATATATATATATATATGAAAATCTTTTTAAGTTTTCCGAGTGTTATTAAAAATTAAAAGAATACTCCAGTTCAAACAAAAGAGTTCAAAGGAACCTCAAATGTTGATATGCCTTTAGAATTAAAAAAATTTAACATCTTGTTTTGAGGTTGCTAAAATAACTATAAATTTTATTGATGGGTTTCATTTTCATCTGTTTAATACAATCTGTAGATCTACCACATGAAATTAAGTTATTGTTTTGACCAGGTATTATTTATCTAAATTACCTTTCAGATTAATTCATGTTCTTTTTACCTGAAAGGTACCTCACTTGTAGTAGCTATTCTTTTGCATACGCAATGTACATGCATGAATGATTGTGTGAGTTTATAGGGAATTTAGTAAATCTCTTATATTAAGATAAATTAGACTACGTAGTAGACAAAAGTTGATAGACCCGAACTTTTGAAGATATTTCTCTCTAAATATTGTTTGGCAGTTCTAATGTAATATTTAATAAGTCGATATATATATATATATATATATAAAACTGTGTTTACACAGACTAATGATATCCAAGAATTATAAACTGAAACAGACCAAGCTACAGACAAAATCAATACAAGAAAAAAACAAATAAAACAAAAAATGCCGAAATCTGTCTTCTGGTTTACTAATAAGTGTCGCAGACCAACCGTACTTGTTGTGGCGGTATATACTACTGATTAAACATATAATTTTTACTTGAAATGTCTTTTAGTACAATAATAATACCAACAAAACCCAAAACTGAGGCATAGCATCCACTTCACAAATAGATTGTACTAATACAATAATAATAAGTCCTACTTTCTTCAGCTCATATAACCAGGCGCATTATCAAATCTTTACTGCTGATACACAGATAACACAAACGGTACTGTTCATAAGTTTTCAAAGGTTCACTTCAGTATAGATATTCCAGATAGTTCAATCACAGGATGATATTATAATAACGCAAGTGCCAAAGGTTTCAAATGTTATACTGGAAATTAGTGCTTCTTTTACTGGAAAATAATAATAATACAGGAATCTGAGTCTATATGTGTTATCCCCTGATATATATATTCGGAACAATTTAAAAAATATGCATAGTTGCTTAAGGTGATCATCAAGTTGTACTGTATAAATAGTATAGATACGGTAACGAAAGGAAAAAATGGAAAAACTTACGGGAGTGAAGAGAGGAGAGCGCGAAAGAGGAGACTGTCGGCAATAAGAAGGAGATGCCGCCATGAAAAAAAACCTTAGATTCGCTCTTTCTCCCTCTAGGTAGATGAGAAGGCTGTTTTTATTAAAGTTTGCCTTGAAGAAAAGGGTAGTGGAGAATTGAACGAAATAAATGCAATGGGGCTGAATTATATAAAATTAATGTGCAAACAGAGGTTGTTTAATTGTATTTATTATGGATATGAAATGGCAAGTAGTTGTAGTTGGGTGTGTGAATTAAATATAGTGAATAAGATATTACAGGTATTAAATTTACAACATGGGATCAGGCACCTGTCTTTATTTATATCTACAATTTTGTTTCGATTTGCGTTAGAATGAGAGTTATTTGTGAATCATTAACTTCATCTGCTGCTATTGACATAAATGTGCTCGTTATAATACCATAACCGAAGTATCACCGCAATCGAAATACGTAGCTGTTTAACAAAAAGAAAGAAAAAAAAGTCTGTTCTCTCAGAATCAAACTCCCTTCAATCGCTCATAGCTAAATTAAACAACAGTACACATGTATGATGAAAAAAATATAAAATTTTGCAATAATCATCCATATTTTACAAATACCGTGTTTGCTAAGATTAATTCGAAGTAAAACATTATTCTATGAAGTATTACGAAACAAAATGATTTTTTTTTCTTTTTCTGTTAGGTATGTTGTATTCATTAGTGGGTCAATCTTACGTCACAAAACACTTAGCATGGTTTGCTTGAGATGTCCTATCCTTCTACGCTTGAACATGATCATATCTAGATCGATTTGTTCAACTTGCACTCCTATCTATATCACTAGCTATCGGATATGCTCCTAGTATTCATGTAGATTTAGAAAAAAAATTGATACTTAACCGCGTAATCAAATGAACATTATCACTATGCTTTTTTCTTTATTCATATCTCAGGAAGAACACAACTTTTGGTTGATGCATTCATCATCTCATGTGATCTTTTTGATGCTTGAACAGATACTCTTCAACTGAAGTGATGTCAGGGCAAATGTCAAAATACCATAGTACAATAAATAACCAATGTATATTTATTTATATACAATACGCTTAACTTTGACAAGTATACCATTCACTGATATAAATAAAACTGGTTTGTATACCTTTCTTGTTTTCGAATCAACTTCTAAAGGCAAACATGTGAAACTGAAGCTTTCTTGTGCATGATTTGATCCTCATTATACTAGTGTGATATTGCATTATCATCATATAGCATTTTATTTACTACATCATGGTTTATGATGCATCTTTTAAATTGGTTATATATTGATTTTATATGATCCTCAATACAGTGCAGATAACTTCATATCTTGAACCACATACAGTGTGATAATGTTTAAGGTTTTGGTAAAAGACCATGCTATTCGACACAGAGCAGATTACATTCTCAACTTGTACTAATATAACATTGTTTAGGTATATTTCATAAAGTCAATATTTTTATCCTTTCTGTAACGGTACAGATTGTAGTTTTTATTTTAGTGTTCACATGTATGTTATCATAGTTTGCTGTATTTTATAGAATTGATGATTCATTTCCTACAGAGGAATTACCATCATCCGAAATATTTTGTAATAAAAATTATGAATTACATGAAAATATATTGGATGCTTAATTCCAGAATTCAAATTTTGAATGGTGAATGGCTGGGTTGGATGGTGGAGTTGGAAGTGCAACGATATTCAGAGGTACTTGAGTTGGATCCTTTATGCGCTGATTTACTTTTGTAGAAATAAATCAATGGCCTTAAAAAGAATATGAATGAACACATTCATATTCTTCACATAAACTAAACTAATAAACACTCATGGTAGTTTAGATTAGATACTACTCATCTTTCGATATATGAGATATTTGATAGTGAAACAATAATAGGAAACTGTAAATAACAGGAGTACAAACAATAATGCGTTGCCTGATTATATATTTATGAACACAGCATTCACATATCACAATTAACAGGTTTCAAAGGAACATATCATCGTTTTATTTTGTCATAAAATAGCTACAATTAACAGGTGTGTGTTTCAGTTATCATATTTTCAAATACTGTACTTTCTAAGAGCTAAGTATATATTTAGTGTATGAATTGATATATTTTTAATCTTATAACTAGAATCATGTCTGTTTCAGTTATCACCACTCAGAGCATGTCCTTACATAGCTTCTCAAGTAATGTACACATTATCTTCCAGCATTGAAACAAATAATACATATATCTGAGAATTTTGATGATAAATATACAGTCATGAAGGGTAAAACAAATGGATGCCTAAAAGCCCCACTCACACCCTTCAGTAACACTAGTTTGTCTTCTTCTTTACCCTGAACTTTCATTTCCTAAATATTCACATTCATTCACCAAGATCTTGATTCCAATTTGAAATGTTATATATTTATATTACCTATGGCATATCGACAGAATACCTTATATTATCGAAAGTCAATGAAAGGGGAGCAAATGGATGAACCATGCCCTTTTTACTGTCCCCCGTTACTACGGCAGTTTGAATTTTTTTTCTCCCTTTGATGATAGCTCTCCTGTTCTGTTTGCATTCTTCTCCTCCAAAACTTCTTCGGACATTACTGCTTGTCCTTCTTTAAGTGCTGATTAACACAAAATATTGTTAGAAATTAAGGATGATAATAGAATCATGGTATTTGAATGCCATATTATGCGTCTTTTGATGAAGAATTGCATTTGTGTTGACCGAATATGGTATTTTCAGTTTGGATTCCTTAACTTCAATAATAGACATGTTTAACCATGAAACTTAATGTTGTAGTTTAACAAGATATTTATTTGTCGTAGGTGACAAAGAAAGTCGATACTCACGGTCAAGATAAACAAGTGCAGCAGTGAATAGGAAAGTGAAGGCAATAATATATACAAGCAAAGCTCCTGAGCCAATCCAGAACCGTTTTGCTTCTGGAAATAAACCCCGTGATTCTAAGACTTGGACTGCTAATGTTTTCGGACTTACAGTTATATTAACCACCTGTAGCGGAGAACATCATGTATCAATCCTCATCTCTCATTTCAGGTAACAAACCATATCGTGACACATATATAAATAGTGCACCCATATATATTAGTCCATCATTCACCCTATCGTGATGCATCTTCGTACGTAAGAAGACCGTCATGGCAATGAATGAAATTACAACAAGCTGTGAATCATAAAGAAGAGAAATATCAAAATAATATTTTGAAGATGTGAGCCTGAAATAACATTTTAAAGTTCATTGAAACATCAAAATAACATTTTAAAGTCTAATCATTGACTTGGCATGGCAGTTTCTAGTTCATCAAAATTGGGGACACTTCTAATCAGAATGGTATACAGTGATGCAGCCTGGATTTGAGAATATAGTCACATACTATACTTGTATAATTACTATTTGTGTTGGGAAACAATCTAACTTGGTTTGATAATATATGTTGTCTGTTTATACATATTAAAATTAAATGCGATTTACATGTGTAATCTTGAAATTTGTGGCCCAAACTCTTTATTAGTAAACTATATAATAAAGATAAAATTAAAATAATTACTATTTGCAGTTGATATTCCTATAGACAGTTGATATTAATATACTATACCTTATGTTAACTTATTGGATTATGTAGATAAAAATATGTTTCTGACCATGTTTTTTCCTTATGCATTCATACTCATTGTAATACAAGTTACATTCTTAAAATAGGTCATACTCAAATGATTTAACCTTGAATTGTTACTCAAATTGAAAATACTTGTTTTTTTGCTTCATTGATTTGTGGTCATTAGACCATGAAAATGCTTCAGCTTTAAATTCACAATCAACTTCAAGTATGTACTGACAACTATAATGTGATATTTAGGCAAACAAGGGAGCACTGATCAGGTTGTGTGAGACTTTAAGACCAGAGCTAGGCTCTGAGGTTAAAATCACTATACTAACACTTGGGTACGTTGCTTCTGAACTCACAAAAGATAAAGCTCTTCAAAAAGGAGAATATGGCATAAATGAGGCAATTTGTGGCTGTGCAGTTTGTAGAAGTGAATAGGATGTGGAGTAAGGAATGATAGTTTAGCAGCAGTATGTTGTGTTGTGGATGTTGCTATGGGGTAGATAGTGGAAATGATGAGGCTGGTGAATTGTGGGAAATAAGCAGAGATGATTGGATGATGTATGGCAGTGAGCAATGTGAGAAGTGAATTGCAGTTAATAAGGTGTTGCTGATGGGATAGTGGCAGGTTGGAATGTGTATGAAGTACTGACTGTGGAGTGAGAATGTTTGGCGAATTGGGGTTGGGTAGGATAGTGGTGACCGAGGCAGTGGAGTGCTTGTTTTGTAGAGGAATGACAAGTTGTTTAGTTGAGGCAAGTAATGACACTTTAATTGATATATGTTTATTTTGGTATTATGTTATTCAGTTTGTATTTTCCATCAAATTTAATTTTGAATGATTGTAATATTGCATGCAATAATTGTTTGTTATAATCAATAATATATATATAGTCTATTTGAGTACTGTAATAATGGTTTCTGAAAATGGCTTTTTTGCATTAGGTATAAATAGCTGATGCAATAGAGAGATTAGTTTGCATCGGTTGTTATAAAAAACCGATGCAATAGAGGGATTAGTTTGCATCGGTTTTCAACAACAACCTATGCAACAAGTTCCTTTGTTGCATCGGGTTTCATTACAACCGATGCAATATGGGCTGTGTTCAAGCTACCAACCATGATATTTTGCATCAGTTGTTAGTAACAACCGATGCAAAAAAGACCATTTTGCATCGGTTTCAGAACTGATGCAAAAGTGTTAAGCCTGTTGCATCGGTTGCATATGCATCGGTTGTTGAACTGATGCAAAAGGGGGGTAAACAACCGATGCAAATGGCCTGTTTTGTAGTAGTGCTTGCCGCAACATACCTGTTTCGACCATTTCCGGGTTGTGAGGCCTTGACGAAGTCTCGTCCACAAAGCTACGTTTTTTCACAAAGCCACGCTTTGATCACAAATGATCAATAAATGATCATCATTACAGCAACACTCAGCATGCCACATTACCAAATTGGGAATATATCGCTGATAAATTTCAACTACATAACCTCTGAGCTCGTACGTCTCAGAGAAGGGTGTTAAGCTAAGAGAATAAATTCTCCGCCACCAACAGAAATGTATTTGAAAGAAATCAGCTTTATATCTCAAAACGTAATGTCAGACATGTAACCATACAAGTCTGTTCCGGGTTCGAACAGAACCGAAGGCACATCCAAAGAAGCCCTTGCAATCCGGGTATTCACAATCCCGATAAAACTTCCCATCACAAAGGAAATCTCAATACCGTAGCTAACGGTGCAGAGACAATCGATAGGTCATCCTATCGTTTTCACAAACACCCGGTCTTCACCACCGGTCTTCAATACGATCCATATCGTCGTATCACTAATTCGGAATAGGTTATACGACCCAAAGGTCCTTTCCCGGCTAACCCGAATAGTGAGCGCTTATTCAAAAATAAGTGTGGCATTCAAATTCAAGCAAATCACAACAAATACCCATTCAAGGTAATTATTGATAGTCGGTTATTTAACTATCAATAGGTCTGCACAGCATCATCAGGTTCCAAATAATTTTCCAAATTATTTATCTTCCAAAAATATCTTTACAAGATATATAATTTCCACACTTCAACTATTTGAAACAAATTTCAAATATTCACTTTTCAATTTATCTTTAAAAGATAAAATTTCAAACCTTTCATTTCATATTGGAAAACATTTCCATACTTATTTAATAATAAGTATTTCACAAATCCATTTATTTTCAACACTTGAAAATATTCAATATACTTAAATCATAATTAAGTATATATTTTATTCTTTAAGGAAAACGTTCTCTTAAACACATTTATTTGAGTCAAAACGAATGTTACGTAAAACATCGTTACGATGACCCAAAATCACTAGTATAGGGATTCAAAATTTAGATAGATATATAAATCCCAATACTATATAAAACATTTCCTTTCGGAAACCATTTACTATAACAACAGTGTTATAGTCCACCATTTCCTTATTCCTCGAAACGTCTATTTCAACAATAAATGTTGACATCTATGTTTTCGATACTTAACACATTTTAAAACATCTTTTAAAACAAGTACTTCATTTCGTAATATCACTTCTCCAAAACATCTCCGTTTTATTTAATAATACATTCACTGTCCAAAATCGTGAATATAATTCGTTATCCAAACTCAACATTTCTACACATTTTATTTAAAGGATTATCCACTGTCCAAAATCGTGATTATACTTCCTTTAATAAGCTATATAAACTTAACTTATCAAAATAAGTCATTTCTCGGATTTACAAATCTATTTATAAAACTTCGATTTATAAATCTCCTTTATTATCCAATTCAAATTATATAACTCAATTTATACCGGAAGTCCATATTATAAGTTAAGAACTTATAATCCATTTATTTTCAAAATCGTTCTTTTAAAACTTCACAAATTATAAATCTTATTACTTATAAGATTTTATTTATAACCTTATTTTCAACATTAACAGAACTCCTTTTAGAATTCCATTATTTCGATTTATAAAATATATATTTTATAAATCTCATATATAAACCATTTGTCTTTATTCAAAAATCTCAATTAAAATGTCAAATCCGATTTATAAGTTAATTACTCATAAATCTTTTATTTTACAACATCTATTCATTTTATAACTTCACAAATTATAAGTCTATAAATTTCGTTCACTTATGAAATCCATTTTTTCCATTTTAACACTTATAAAAACTCGTTTTATAATTCCAGTATTCTTACTTTATAAAATATCAATTTTGTACATCTTTTATATAAATCGTTCATAATAATTCAAAAATCCCAATTTAAAATCAAAATCGTTATTTTTAAACTTCAAAAATGGATCCGATGATGCAACATCACCAATCATCAATCACGACAATCAAACATCATATATCATCATATGATAATCAACAAATATCACAATATCTGTAATCAAATAAATATTGGTGAGGAATCCAGTTGGATCCCTCCAACCTGCTTTCCTGCATCCGCAGATGTTATCACAATACTAATTTCACTTCATAGTGAAATTATCGCGGTATATGGGATTTATAAATATTATCCGCTATTATGCGGCGCAATAGGGTCTCATCCGCTATACAATGCGGGAAATCAACAACTCCAATATATACATATTCCAATATATATATATATATATATATATATATATTGCTATATACATATATAATACCAATTCCACTTCAATGTGAAATTATCGCGGTATATGTTTTTAATAAATAACCTCCGCTTAATAACGGCGTATAATGTCTATTTATCTCAATAAATAGCAATCATCATCCAATCATCACAATTAACACTATCAACAATTTTAAATCTCAACTATTTAAAATTTAAATCGAAACACAACATTCGATTGAGTGAGGAGTTCTTACCTTGATTTCAATAACGGTTGCAGCGTTTTATTTCGAATAAAATTAAACGTGCGTTTAATTTTACCCAAAATTCTCACTAACTCCAAACGACTCTAAACCAGCTCCATTGCGTAGTGCTCGACAAAACGAAGCCAACGCAATTCGTTTTGTGCATTTCCAACCTCGTATGACAAAGTTATGGCTTTTTAAAGTTTGTACACATTTTAATATAATCAATTTACAACTTTTATTTTAAATTTTAAACCTAATTCAATCTGGCCGTCCATTCCACAAACCCTAGATCTAGGCCACTGGTTTTCTTCTCCCTCATTCACGTTACTTCCAGTAAGAAGATCGAACCCATAACCGCCTCCACCTTGCAATTTTCGTGACCAACACAAGCAGCTTCCACTCGATCAGAGACCACCGATGTGTGCGCCACGCCACGCCCTACCCACGGCCCTAAGGGCTTGAAGCTCGGCCCTCTATTGTCCTTGAATTTCGTGCGTGACCTGCTGGTGAACGGCAGCCACTACCTCCCTCCACGTCGCACCATTCTCCATCTCGACCGTAGGATTTACTCGTCTCGACAAGATCTACCACTTTGTAGTTGATAAGTTTTGCTAATTGTTCACGGATTGGGAGTAATTGAGGGAAGAAGATGAACAATTTTCGGCCATTAATGAATAAATGGTGGCCTGAAGAAGATAGCTAGGGTTTCAGCCCCTTGCACGCATATATATACACATAACCCAATTATATTATTATTTAATTCATCTTAAAGCAACTTTTCAAACGATCTCCAAACAACACGTGCCGACAGGCGTTTCTAAGGTTTACCCCGCGTTCCGAACACAATGGAATGTGTTTTGGAGGCTAATTCCATCGTATGTGTGAGTTACGAAAATAAACGATCGATTTTAAATTAAACCGATTAAACTAATTTCTAGGCGTTTTGGCTTGCCCCGGACAAACGGTAAATCCGATTGACACGAAATTTGAAATCTTACAATAATATAACAATACGGACTCGATGAAACTAGTTTCGTTGAAATCCGAGACTTTTTGAAAAATGACTATTTTAACTCACCAAATTAATATTAAAACAATTTTGATGCTTTTCGAGCTGCCATGGTCACACGACAACTCCGATTGCTATGAATATTGAAATCCGATAATAACGAACTATTACGGATCCAATGGAACTAGTTTCGTCTAATTCTGAGACTGTTCGAAAAATGGCTAATTTCACTAGTCGATTAAATATTAAAATATTCAATTTTCACAAATTAACTTTTAATTCAATTTTAAAAGTTCTATAGCATCACTATAACTTCAACATGATTTAATATAACTTTATAAATCATTTTCAATCACATTAAACCCAATTTCCAATTGTTTCTGGAATTTCACCTATTAATTTATCGATTTAATTATCCAATTAAATCCAGATATTTGAATTTTAAATTATTTGACTTAATTAATTCCACTTGTTAATATTTAAAATCAATTAAATATACAAATTTTAATTGACAGAAATTCTGGGTCGTTACAAACTTCCCCCCTTAAAAGAATTTCGTCCTCGAAATTACCAAGTAAGAAAAATTCACAAAATCCATTAACTTCCCAAAACAAACCGTTCAAATTAGATTTACAAATCTCTTAAGTGTTTAACTTTTCCAAAGTCCACAGTTAAACTTCTTACAAAATGTTTACTAAGTTTTCAAATCATACTTAGTTTTTCAAAATTTTCCAATTTCTCAAAAATATTCTAACGCCTTAAATTTTCGGAAAATTTCGCCATAGCCTCCTTTGCGCGGCTCGATCCGAAAAAAAATGACAATGTATATATATCACAAATATACATCTCATCAAGTGATGAGGCATCCCGTAGGGAAAAAAGTGTAAAAGTACGATATTTAATCCGAGATATGTACCTTATATATTATTAGCGAGCGTATACGGCTAATATAGCACGAAAGCGAGCTCCAAATGCGAAGCAAGCGCAATCTGCACCTACTATACACTCAACAAACCATGAGAAACATGCATATATGAAAGTAACATCAATATACAGCATATACCAACAACTATATATGTCAATATAGCAAATGCAATCAAAACAACAAATGCAACCACCAAATCGATATAAATTCACTTCTCATTAATATTCATTGAATTGGTTTTCAAATTTTAAATCATATTTTATTCATTTATATTGGATTTTATCAACATTCTTTTTCAATTCAATTAGTTTACATTCACTAATTTACATTCAAGTTGGTTCACTTCCAATTCAAATTGAATTCTATTTAAATTTACTTCACTTCAATTTAAATCAAATTACATAGCTTCCAATTTTAATCAATTCAATTTCATTAGCACTTAATGAATTATACTACATACAATCAACCAACAATCAAATAACAACCAATGTATATTTAACACAACCAAATTATTAAATTTACATTACTTACATTTAATTTGGTTCAACACTTTTAATTCCAATTGGTTTAATATTAAATTGACTTTCATTCAATTATTCAATTAGCTTTTAATGAATTAACACTTACATCCATTGTTTCATATAAATTTATTTTCATTAGATTGATTAACATCCAATCCATTTATTTAATTCAATTGCTACTTCATTTTACAAATAAAATTGAATTTCATTTATATAACTCAAGTTCACATTCATCACTTCATTTCATTAATTAATTTTGATACCCAAAATCAAATTCATTCACCATTACTTAAGTTATATTCCAATTTAAACATCATTTGTTTAACTTAACTTAAGTTTCCACTTATAAATTAAATTTAGATTCCCCTTCTAAATAAATTCTATTCAACTTTTACCAAAGTTAATTTTATTTCATATTATAAGTATAAACTTATTTCACTTATATTTATCAACTTCAACTTGGATTTTAAATCAAATCTGTTTATCACAACAAAACTTCAATTTCCAATTTACTATGGGTAGCAAATCAATCACACAGAAACTCGAAAATGATACTGATGATGCTGCAGTCATCACCGTACTATTTCCCAGCAACAATAGTGAATTCAGTGCTTAAATTCTTTTCAAAAATTTCATTTTATTTTATAAATCACATTTATAAATCACTTTTCTCATATAATTCACTTCTTATATATAAGACTTATTTCACAATTGTAAATCATTTTAATTATAACTTCATACATTATAATTCATTTGCTTATACAATTTACTCTTTCACAATTGTTGTTTTATTTGGATCATTCAAACAACTTTTATTAAATTATATATATATTTACATTTTTAACAACCAAACAATCAATCATACACTTCAATAATTTCTGAAAAATTATTTCTTTATATACAAAATATAATAGAGGTAAAATTACTTCATTTACCCAATTTTAAAACAATATCATGCCGAATTGTTCTATACAAATGTTTAGAGATCCCTATCGATAGAGTTGTACAGACTATACCGACCAGAATCCATATACCACTCAACAAATCAATCATTACAATATAAAACAATTTATATTCACTAACAAATACGCGCTCATATCTATTATTACACTCACACTCATTCTAGAGTACCACTGACTCTATCTCTAATGAGTAACACCCAACAGAACCATGGTTGTCGCTTAACCATATGCTCTGATACCAAATGTAACGATTGCGATTTTTTCGTCGCTCGAAAATCGACATTAATACATTCACTGTATCAACTGTCGAACAATCGAATGCCGGAAAACCGAATTGTTATGAAGAAAAAGAAGAGGTAGAAGAAGACAGAAGGAAAAGAAAGAAGAAACAACAGAAAAATACCAGAAACAGGAAACAATATCAGAATCTCACATTCGCAGCGGAACAACATATAATAGATAAATGAATAATCTTTAAATCAAAGAACTATATCATTTTATACATTACATCATCATCAGAGTTTACAACAACAGTATACAACACAACTGGACAGTTATATGAACTTGTCCATATACAGAATACACAGCGGAATAATACATAGTATAGATGATATGTCTCGCCATCCAGCTCGCCACCTGAGCTCCATAGCATCTCCTGAATCCAGAATGACCTGATAACCTGACTCTAGACTGCCCGTGTGGAAATTGGTGGGCACCCAGAGTTTAGGAAGGAAACAATAAACTCCAGGTCAGTCATGGTGACTGGTGTGAGAACTTAAACAGTTTATCTTTAAATCAACAACAACAAAGCAAGTAGAAAATATCCACAATGCTTTTGGAAAATGAAACTACCATAAGACCTCCCACCACACACACACAATGCAATCACAGACTTGGAGGAGATTTCTTCTTATGATAGTCAAAAATGCTTACTACGCAAAACAAATCATTTTTGATCTTATTACTAGTGCATAGTGTAAAATTCTTTCGAAATACAATATTAATCTTAGCCAGTATAGGTACCATTATATTATGCCTGCTATAGCTGCCTCCTGAGGAGACAGGTTATACAATTTCAATCGTAAAGGGTTCGTATTGTTTCTTTGGATTTTCCAACAAATGGTCAGGCTAAGGAACTTCCTTTCCTACTGCCGAATGGGATCGCCTCTGGCTGGACGTCCCGAGAGACAAACTGCTCTCTGCCAACAAAGCCGGGTTACCCTTGTAACTAGGTAACTCACGAATATGCCATCCCCCGATCCTTTGGGACCTTTATCCGAGTGCTCGGTAACCAACATCACACATAATAAATAAAGTGTGTCCACATGAGTAAGTATTTGGGCTCCATACCATGATACCACCCCTTTCCATAAGGAAATGACATACCCTAAAGGGCGCGACCCTCATAACCTTGCCGCAACATTCCTGTTTCGACCATTTCCGGGTTGTGAGGCCCTGACGAAGTCTCGTCCACAAAGCTACGCTTTTTCACAAAGCCACGCTTTGATCACAAATGATCAATAAATGATCATCATTACAGCAACACTCAGCATGCCACATTACCAAATTGGGAATATATCGCTGATAAATTTCAACTACATAACCTCTGAGCTCGTACGTCTCAGAGAAGGGTGTTAAGCTAAGAGAATAAATTCTCCGCCACCAACAGAAATGTATTTGAAAGAAATCAGCTTTATATCTCAAAATGTAATGTCAGACATGTAACCATACAAGTCTGTTCCGGGTTCGAACAGAACCGAAGGCACTTCCAAAGAAGTCCTTGCAATCCGGGTATTCACAATCCCGATAAAACTTCCCATCACAAAGGAAATCTCAATACCGTAGCTAACGGTGCAGAGACAATCGATAGGTCATCCTATCGTTTTCGCAAACACCCGGTCTTCACCACCGGTCTTCAATACGATCCATATCGTCGTATCACTAATTCGGAATAGGTTATACGACCCAAAGGTCCTTTCCCGGCTAACCCGAATAGTGAGCGCTTATTCAAAAATAAGTGTGGCATTCAAATTCAAGCAAATCACAACAAATACCCATTCAAGGTAATTATTGATAGTCGGTTATTTAACTATCAATAGGTCTGCACAGCATCATCAGATTCCAAATAATTTTCCAAATTATTTATCTTCCAAAAATATCTTTACAAGATATATAATTTCCACACTTCAACTATTTGAAACAAATTTCAAATATTCACTTTTCAATTTATCTTTAAAAGATAAAATTTCAAACCTTTCATTTCATATTGGAAAACATTTCCATACTTATTTAATAATAAGTATTTCACAAATCCATTTATTTTCAACACTTTAAAATATTCAATATACTTAAATCATAATTAAGTATATATTTTATTCTTTAAGGAAAACGTTCTCTTAAACACATTTATTTGAGTCAAAACGAATGTTACGTAAAACATCGTTACGACGACCCAAAATCACTAGTATAGGGATTCGAAATTTAGATAGATATATAAATCCCAATACTATATAAAACATTTCCTTTCAGAAATCATTTACTATAACAACAGTGTTATAGTCCACCATTTCCTTATTCCTCGAAACGTCTATTTCAACAATAAATATTGAAATCTATGTTTCGATACTTAACACATTTTAAAACATCTTTTAAAACAAGTACTTCATTTCATAATATCACTTCTCCAAAACATCTCCGTTTTATTTAATAATACATTCACTGTCCAAAATCGTGAATATAATTCATTATCCAAACTCAACATTTCTACACATTTTATTTAAAGGATTATCCACTATCCAAAATCGTGAATATACTTCCTTTAATAAGCTATATAAACTTAACTTATCAAAATAAGTCGTTTCTCGGATTTACAAATCTATTTATAAAACTTCGATTTATAAATCTCCTTTATTATCCAATTCAAATTATATAACTCAATTATATACCGGAAGTCCATATTATAAGTTAAGAACTTATAATCCATTTATTTACAAAATCGTTCTTTTAAAACTTCACAAATTATAAATCTTATTACTTATAAGATTTTATTTATAACCTTATTTTCAACATTAACAGAACTCCTTTTAGAATTCTATTATTTCGATTTATAAAATATATATTTTATAAATCTCATCTATAAACCATTTGTCTTTATTCAAAAATCTCAATTAAAATGTCAAATCCGATTTATAAGTTAATTACTCATAAATCTTTTATTTTACAACATCTATTCATTTTATAACTTCACAAATTATAAGTCTATAAATTTCATTCACTTATGAAATCCATTTTTTTCCATTTTAACATTTATAAAAACTCGTTTTATAATTCCAGTATTCTTACTTTATAAAATATCAATTTTGTACATCTTTTATATAAATCGTTCATAATAATTCAAAAATCCCAATTTAAAATCAAAATGTTATTTTTAAACTTCAAAAATGGATCCGATGATGCAACATCACCAATCATCAATCACGACAATCAAACATCATATATCATCATATGATAATCAACAAATATCACAATATCTGTAATCAAATAAATATTGGTGAGGAATCCAGTTGGATCCCTCCAACCTGCTTTCCTACATCCACAGATGTTAGCACAATACCAATTTCACTTCATAGTGAAATTATCGCGGTATATGGGATTTGTAAATAATATCCGCTATTATGCGGCGCAATAGGGTCTCATCCGCTATACAATGCGGGAAATCAACAACTCCAATATATACATATTCCAATATATATATATATATATATTGCTATATACATATATAATACCAATTCCACTTCAATGTGAAATTATCGCGGTATATGTTTTTAATAAATAACCTCCGCTTAATAACGGCGTATAATGTCTATTTATCACAATAAATAGCAATCATCATCCAATCATCACAATTAACACTATCAACAATTTTAAATCTCAACTATTTAAAATTTAAATCAAAACACAACATTCGATTGAGTGAGGAGTTCTCACCTTGATTTCAATAACGGTTGCAGCGTTTTATTTTGAATAAAATTAAACGTGCGTTTAATTTTACCCAAAATTCTCACTAACTCCAAACTACTCCAAACCATCTCCATTGCGTAGTGCTCGACAAAACGAAGCCAACGCAATTCGTTTCGTGCATTTCCGACCTCGTATGACAAAGTTATGGCTTTTTAAAGTTTGTACACATTTTAATATAATCAATTTACAACTTTTATTTTAAATTTTAAACCTAATTCAATCTGGCCATCCATTCCACAAACCCTAGATCTAGGCCACTAGTTTTCTTCTTCCTCATTCACGTTACTTCCAGTAAGAAGATCGAACCCATAGCCGCCTCCACCTTGCAATTTTCGTGACCAACACAAGCAGCTTCCACTCGATCAGAGACCACCGATGTGTGCGCCATGCCACGCCCTACCCACGGCCCTAAGGGCTTGAAGCTTGGCCCTCTATTGTCCTTGAATTTTGTGCGTGACCTGCTGGTGAACGGCAGCCACTACCTCCCTCCACGTCGCACCATTCTCCATCTCGACCGTAGGATTTACTCGTCTCGGCGAGATCTACAACTTTGTAGTTGATAAGTTTTGCTAATTGTTCACGGATTGGGAGTAATTGAGGGAAGAAGATGAACAATTGTCGGCCATTAATGAATAAATGGCGGCCTAAAGAAGATAGCTAGGGTTTCAGCCCCTTGCACGCATATATATACACATAACCCAATTATATTATTATTTAATTCATCTTAAAGCAACTTTTCAAACGATCTCCAAACAACACATGCCGACAGGCATTTCTAAGGTTTACCCCGCGTTCCGAACACAATGGAATGTATTTTGGAGGCTAATTCCATCGTATGTGCGAGTTACGGAAATAAACGATCGATTTTAAATTAAACCGATTAAACTAATTTCTAGGCATTTTGGCTTGCCCCGGACAAACGGTAAATCCGATTGACACGAAATTTGAAATCTTACAATAATATAACATTACGGACCCGATGAAACTAGTTTCGTCGAAATCCGAGACTTTTTGAAAAATGACTATTTTAACTCGCCAAATTAATATTAAAACAATTTTGATGCGTTTCGAGCTGCCGCGGTCACACGACAACTCTGATTGCTATGAATATTGAAATCCAATAATAACAAACTATTACGGATCCAATGGAACTAGTTTCGTCCAATTCTGAGACTGTTCGAAAAATGGCTAATTTCACTAGTCGATTAAATATTAAAATATTCAATTTTCACAAATTAACTTTTAATTCAATTTTAAAAGTTCTATAGCATCACTATAACTTCAACATGATTTAATATAACTTTATAAATCATTTTCAATCACATTAAACCCAATTTCCAATTGTTTCTGGAATTTCACCTATTAATTTATCGATTTAATTATCCAATTAAATCCAGATATTCGAATTTTAAATTATTCGACTTAATTAATTCCACTTGTTAATATTTAAAATCAATTAAATATACAAATTTTAATTGACAGAAATTCTGGGTCGTTACAGTGTTATTGCTTATGCTTCTAGGCAATTAAAGCCTGCCGAGACTAGATATGCCACTCATGATTTAGAGCTCGTGGCTATTGTTTTTGCTCTTCGAATTTGGCGCCATTATCTTTTGGGAGAAAAAATTGTTCTTTACACCGATCATAAATCTTTAAAGTATTTATTTTCCCAAAAGGAACTTAATTTGCGTCAACAACGTTAGCTCGAGTTCCTTGCATCATATGATCTTGATATTCTTTATACTCCTGGAAAGGGAAATCGTGTTGACGATGCCCTTAGCCGAAAGCAACAAGCGGTTGTTTCTATGATGATATCCGAATGGAACGATCTCGAGACTTTGTCTACTTGTGAGATTCGAGATCGTGTATCTGATTTATGTTCATCTCTTGTTTCATGTAGCCTTGAGGCTCATCCATCTCTTTTGGACCGCATTCTTGAAGCTCAAAAGCTAGATCACGAGTTGGCTCTTCTTGGCCAAAATTTTAGGGATAAAATTGATATTGAAGGTATGAAAGACTTTGATATTGATTCTCGTGGCGGAATTCGAAAATTTGGTAGACTTGTCGTACCAAATATTAGTGATCTTCGCATAGACATATTAAAAGATTCCCATCGTTCTAAATTCACCATTCATCCCGGTAGTAGAAAAATGTACGCGGATATGAAGCGACTTTATTATTGGGAGGGAATGAAATTTGATATCGCTAACTTCGATAAGCGTTGCATGACTTGCCAACTCATTAAGGCCGAGCATCAAAGGCCCGGTGGGTTATTGCAGCCTTTAGACATCCCTATGTGGAAGTGGGATCATATTTCCATGGATTTTATTGACGGACTTCCCCGTTCTCGTTCGGGTCATGATAGTTGTGGGTGATAGTTGATAGACTTACTAAATCCGCCCATTTTATTCCCGTTCGGTTTAATCGGGCCGTTCCTCTTTTGGCCAAACTCTTTATTAAAGAGATTGTTAAATTGCATGGTGTTCCAACTTCTATTGTTAACGATCGTGATCCATTGTTTACTAGTGGATTTTGGAAGAGTCTCCAAAAAGCTTTGGGAACGAAGCTTAATTTTAGCACCGCTTATCATCCGCAGTCCGATGGACAAACCGAGCGCGTGAATCAAACTCTTGAAGATCTTCTTCGTGCTTGTGTTCTTGACTTTGGTGGAAGTTGGGAAGATCATATATCTCTTGTTGAATTTTCCTATAATAATAGCTTCCAATCTAGTATTGGTATGGCACCTTTCGAGGCACTATACGAAAGGCCATGCCGATCTCCTTCGTGTTGGCTTGAAGCCGGTGAGAGGCTGGTTTTAGGTCCAGATTTTATTCGTGATGCCACAGAAAAGATCGACCTTATTCGTCATAGGATGAAAGAAGCCCAAAGTCGGCAAAAATCCTATGCCGATAATCGAAGAAGGAAATTAGAATTTTCTGTGGGAGATTTTGTGTTTATTCGTGTTTCACCTATGAAGGGTGTTGTGCGTTTCAGTCGATCGGGAAAATTAGCACCTCGATATATTGGCCCATTTCCCATCACCGAACGCATTGGTTCCGTGGCTTATCGCCTTTCGTTACCGGCACAGTTTTCTGCTATTCATGACGTGTTTCACGTCTCTTAACTACGGAAATGCCTTCGTGATTCTGACACTATTCTTGAGCCCGGTGTTGTTGAAGAAATTGAAGCTTCGCCTAATTTGACTTATGAGCAACAACCTATCCGTGTCATTGCTTCGGAGATTAAACACCTCCGAAATAAAGATGTTCCTCTTGTGAAAGTTCAATGGTCCTCAAAACCTAAGGATTGCTCTTGGGAATCCAGAGAATTCATCAAGCGAACACATCCGGACTTACTCTCTTGAGCTCTTTGAGGTGAACTTCTTATTTCAAATTCCTTCTTTTGTGTTGATATGCTTTTATGGTTGTTACTTTTTGTTCAAATATTTCTTATGATTGCGAGGACACAATTTCTTTAAGGAGGGGAGTCTGTAACAACCAGCATATTTTACGATTGAATATTTAAATATTTTTATTTAAATATTTTGTCGTTAGTCGGATTTTAGTCCGAAAAGCTACTTTTTGCAAACAGTCGAATTAGGACTCGAGACCACTTCCATTGAGTTCAAAATGTCGTTTGCGACCTTTTTGAGTATAAACTTTGGTATGTTTGGAGTTAGTGGAATTTCGCTACTTTTTCACTTAGGGCTTTGGTTTTTGTTTCAGCTTATTACACCCAAGCTTCACCCCTCTTCTCTTCATTACTTCATTTCTATTTCCTAATACTCAAGCTTTAGCAACAATGGAGAGAGGAATGGGAAATTAAAACTCCAAGCCCTAGTTTCCTATTTGCAAATCAAGTTCTAGCTCCAAATTCAAGAAGAAGCTTTGGTAAGCCTTCTCTTCTTCTTCCTCAACTCGTTCTCTTTTCAATTTCAGAAATTCCTAAACCTAACTTAGAAAATGTTTCTCTTTTAAGCTTAAATTCAAGCTTCTTGAGTTGGGATTGAAGAGTGGTTGATCCTCCTTTGTTTTCAAGCTTCTTCTTCCTTGTTTTTGTGTAAAAAGGTGAGATTTTTATCTCACATCTTAGTCTATAATTATCTTCGATTGTTAGGTATGAATTCCTAACACTTATTCATGTGCATTTGATTTTGGTTTGGATTGATTTTGGGTATATTCCAATTTTTGGTGTTTTGGTTCAATTTTTGTGATAATCCTATTATGGATATTTGGACATAGATATTCGAGGCGTATCGAAGAGCCGTTAAGGCTGGGTTGTCGCATGGCATAATTCCTTAGTCATTGTTGCTCGTCCGATCGTCATCGATATCGTTTGGCCATCATTGGTCCAGGTTCAGGAAATGCCTGAAATTCCAGTTTCAGACGTCTAAATTGATATTTCAGACGTCTGAATTGATATTTCAGACGTCTGAATTGATATTTCAGACGTCTGAATATTATTCTGGGAAAATTTCTATTCCCAGATTCAAACGTCTGAATCAAAGGCTTCAGACGTCTGAATTGGTTCGTTTGCAACCAGTCCAGATTCAGACGTCTAAATTTAGCCACCAGACGTCTGAATTCAACCAGAAAGAAAATAGGCCAAATTCAGTTGTTTTCAGACGTCTGAAATATTAGTTCAGACATCTGAATCTGTATTCTGGAAACTTTTAATTTTCCAGATTCAGATGTCTGAACCATTTATTTCAGACGTCTGAATCTGCTATCTTTTGGCCAATTGGCCTATTTTGCTTGATTTTCCAAATTTAATCGATTCGTGATGATTCCCATTTGTTGTTAACATATTTATCGACTTTGATGACCTATTCTTTGGGATTTTTGGAATATCCATCTTTGATGGATTCGGTATCGATTTCTTTGGATTTTATTCACATCTTCGAATGTGAATTTTGATGATTGATTGTTTCTACAATCGTTTTTGTGATTTGTCACTTTAAAAATATAAATGTTTTCTATACTAGTAGTAATTATCAAAACTCTTCCATCAAAACGATTTTGACACTATTTTAACTACAAAGCTCGTTTTCTTAAACCGTTTTCCAATCTATTAGTATATACAAACCTTTACCTCATTCGTATGAGAAAATATAATTAAACGGCTTAGCAAAACAAGTGGTATGAAACGCTTGTGTTTACTTCGTCGGTTAATTTTTGGACTTGTTCGATTGAAACTCTTGTGACAATTTTCTAGTGGAGATCTACAATTTGTTCGTAAATATTTAAGTTGAGCTAGTGGTTATGGGACATGAAGCTAAACTCATATATTTACTAGCTTAGTGTAACTCACACTTTTTATTGATCAATGGCGATCATTTTGTGATTTAGACTAGTGATGCGCGATGTCTATTTGTCTGCGAGGGAGACTAAACCCCGTTTCTATGGAACTTTGGTTCAATTTGGAGGGGTAGCGACCCGTGGTCTTTGGACCATTTTAGTGGAGCCTCGGCTTAAAATTAATGGTTAGCAACCATGGAATAGCGTTTCGTCTTGTGATACACGTGTTGAGAGTTTTCATGCTCTCGTTTTATGATAGGCCTTCCCCCTTTCCTTTTTGTGATTTCTGGATTTATGTCGATGATTTCTAGAATTTGTGTTTCACCAACTTTTATGATTTACATTGGTAAGTTTTATCAATATTTGTGCATTGGTGAATTTGTGTGTCATTAACTTTTGTGATTGGCATTGATATAATTGTCAACATTTATGGTTTGGTGAATGAAATAAATAGTATGACATTCTTTTACCTTTGAGAAGATTCTTGTGATATTGATTAACCTCTTGTGGATTTTCAATTACGTACTTATCACAACATGGTATTATGGTTATGATACGTTTTTGTCATATCTCTTATTCTATATCATTTCATCTGATATTATAGCCAAACTGATCCGTTTATTATTTTCTTATTAAATAATACTCGGGTCAGACCGAGATGTTACAGGTGCTTCTGCTTGACTCCTCGTCCGGGATTATTATTCTGACTTTTGGCTAACTACACTACATTTGTAGTTTTTGTTGTTATACATTCGATATATTGACTCTATGATGTATACATATTCTTTTGTCTAGCACTTGTATCTATTCTAGTGATATTGTGGATCTTTTGACCACTACTCTGTTGTACACCTTTTTGTGTTATATATTTATATCTATTTCCGCCTTTGTGATATGAATGTCTGTGACTGATTTATGTTACATTTATTTCTATATTTGTTTCCGAAGTCCATTTAGCCACTGTGTAGTAGCTTTGAGTTTGTATCAGTATGTCGGATTTCCTCTTGAGATAAAAAGTTATTTTTTTATCTGGCATATTGGTACTCGCACAAAGCAATTATACAGATGGTCGCTCCTCAACAGCCTTATTCTCCATGCTAGTTGACGGCATTACCCCATAGTGTCCTTGCCTAGCGTGGGTATAGAGGTGGGGCATCATAAAATAGTTCATGGAAAAACAGAAAATGTGACCGAAGAACGTTTTCTGAAATTTCGACCTTTTGACACCGGAAAGTTGTCGGCAACGTTGTTCGTCTTTGTGCACTATATATACATATATATAAGAGTTAATTAACTAGATAACAATACACTTAGAAATAAATTATCTTATATTAATTTGGATAAGAAAGTGATGTGACTAAACATAATAATTATATATATATATAAAAGAAAGTGATGTGACTAAACATAATAATTATATATATATAAAAGAAAGTGATGTGACTAAACATAATAATTATATATATATATAAAAGAAAGTGATGTGACTAAACATAATTATATATATATATATATATAAAAGAAAGTGATGTGACTAAACATAATAATTATATATATAAAAGAAAGTGATGTGACTAAACATAATAATTATATATGATCTCTACTACTAATAATAAAAATTCATTACACTATTTTCAACCGTGTCTTTTGGGAATCCCTAAAATACCCTTTTACCTACTGGCCAACCCTTTCACATTTCATTCCCTCTCGCATCTCACCTCTCAAATCTCCAATTTCTACCTAGAAAAATCAAACCACCCAAACATTAACGTCATCATCGTCGACAATCCACTGTCCACCATCGTCTCTTGATCATTGATGCTACCAATTGTTGGAAATTTCTACTACTACACTACATCACAGTTTCCACGAGCATCAAAGCTTGCAATTAACCAATTTTGTAGATAAGGGTTAACCGATTGTGCGTTGATTTTTCTATTAACTTGCTTATTCTGCTCCGATTCGTCAACCGCTACTCCTTAGATTTCAAGCTTTGACCAATTTTAAGTATTTTTTAACCTTTTGCAATTTTTATGTAATTTATATTCTATTATAGACTGATTCAAACTGTTCGAAATAAGTGGCATTGATATGTATGTTTTTCTACTCATACATTTTCACTCAATAGATTGTTGTTGATTATCTCATAGAATATGTGATGCCTAAATTACTTTGGTGCTTACTGTTGATATTACAATTACAGTGTATGTGTGCAAGGTAGAGAAAATGATAGACTCGATATGCATTTTGTTGTTCTCATCTTAGCAAGCAATAATTATACACTTGCAATAGCAAAATGCATCATTCTATGAAGAAGAGTCATGTTTAATCTCCATTGTTCTATGGTAGGGATGAAGTCAAAATTGATGATAACAAAGATATATTTGGCGAAGCTGTAGACCATCGTAAGTTATCATTTGGGTACATTCAGCTCTTAATAAGTTACATATTTAGCAGTTAACGAAGATATGCAATTGTTGTATGGAATGAATTTGATCTCATTGGTTTTTTGAAACTGCATTTTCTATCACCTCCCATAAGGATTAATTGAACCAATAATATGATGTCTTTTGTCCCCTTTTCTTGTAATTTCTAGGTTTCAATGCTTTGCTTTCTAGTCCTATCACTCCTATGTTCACTTTTCGAGCCGATGAGATGCAAAATGATTTAGCTACATCCTATTATACTTTCCGATAAATTGATTTGATGAGTATGATATTGACATGAGCAATAGTTAAAATATTTTTCAACTAACACTGATTTGGTTGTACGCGAGCACTGCTCAATATGATTGATTTGACCTTAATCTTATGAATGTTATTTAAGAAGTTGATTTCAGTTTTAATATACGGATGAACTCATATTTTCTGATGTTCCCTGATATTGTTTATAACATTATTTAAACATGCTTTAACAAAGTTTTAAGTCAGTAAATGTTCAATTAAATTCATTACCCTTTTTAATTTACATGAAGAAAATGTGAGTAGTTTAAATCCTTATTATTGTTGCTAAGTGAGACCAAAACAATATATATATATATATATATATATATATATATCTGAAGTAGAAAAGAAATTTTCTATTATTCACTGGACATAAAACTGCCTTTATATATAGACAAGACACTGTTAAAGCAAAAGATAGAGTCAAACACTACACCATTACCCTTTCACTTATAGAATAGGTAAGCATAGCTTTATTTGCTGAAAATAAAAATCCACTACCCTGAAAACTAGGACAATAATGACTAAAAAAAATAACATGCAGACAAATTATCGAACAATTATAGAATCATTTTTGCTCATCGTTTCCATTAACCACTGTGATTAGTATGATTCTTACTTGAGCACTATTCAGTGTAACTGATTTGTTCTTAATTTTTATGACTGAGTAGTGTTGATTTCACTTTTAACACCTCATTCTTTTTAGTATTCTTAAAATTTACAACATTATTTCTAGGTATAGTTAATATGTTCATCATTTAAAACACGAGTTTGATTCAGTTTTAGCATCTCAATTTTTTTATTCTTGAGACTATTGATTATGTTATTGTTTAGATACAGTTCACAAACTAAACATCTTTTGATAAACTATTAGCATCTCATTATTTAAACATGTTTTAATAAATTATTAAGACATTAAATGTGAAATAAACTCCTTATTGAATTTAAAATGATAAATCAAAATATGAGCAATTTGAATACTTATGAAATAGTGTTACTTAAGTATGATTAATTTACATCATTATGCTTAATGTATTCGATCTAAATGACTATCAAAATAGGTGAGACTCTCCCAACAAAATTACCTCAAAAACCATTATGGAGTCAAAAGCACTAAATGAATAGTCTATCTTATGTGTCTTACACATTATGTACTGTGATTAATATTATAATGAATTTTGACATGGTGATTAGTTGTCTACAAGCATTTCATACTTCTTTGAACATCTACTTCCATAATGAGTCTCTCTTTCTATTTTTTTTCTTGCTTAAGCATTTCATACTTCTTTGAACATCTACTTCAATAATGAGTTAATCCTCTTAGTGATGCCATTTAGGCATGTAAATAAGATGCGTGATAAGTTATGCAAAATCATGACATGGTAAAATCAAAATAATCATCTGTTCATGGAACAAGAATGAAAAATAAGCATGAAGAGTATACACATACATTTTTTTACACACATTCATTGAATAAGTATAGGAGCAAGAAACTAATTCATGAATATATGAAAATTGTCTATGTTTGGTTCTACACATTCTTCGTGGAAGAGGTGAATTATAGGGATTGAGCAAGAACTCTCATCCGTTCTACAAAGAATAGAACTAAGAAAGCATTAAAAGATTAACTGAAATAATGAAATATCGAGGCATGAAAGGAAAAAAGTTTAACATTTGGGTAAACATCAATAAATATAATAATCACATAATAGTTTGTTATGAAAGGAAGAAAACATCGTGTTAGTTGAAAAATATAGTATAGATATCATGATCTACATAGTTCAAATATCGAAGTAATTAGATGCAGGTCCAACTGGACGTGCATATATACTTGTACATATAAAAAAAAGTGATGTGACTAAACATAATAATTATATATATAAAAGAAAGTGATGTGACTAAACGTAATAATTATATATATAAAAGAAAGTGATGTGATTAAACATAATAATTATATATATATATATATATAAAAGAAAGTGATGTTACTAAACATAATAATTTTATATATATAAAAGAGAGTGATGTGACTAAACATAAGTATATTATAAAAGATTTGTGATGCGACTAAATATAATTATGACAAGTTATATTATTTAATTCATTTTGCGCCTATATATACCCTACCTCTCTTTCTCTCTTCTCTCTCACTTTCTCCGTTTCATTTCATTTCTTCATTTTCTCTCTTCTTCTCCGAGCTTCCATCAATGGCTTCCACCTAAGGAATTTGAGAAGAAAATAGCTCAAAATAGCTTAAACCCTTAGATCTATACTTCTATCTTCATCACCATGACTTCCTAAGCACAAAGATCTAAGTTTCATCACCATTGGAAGATCGACCACCCACTTTTTACCCAATGGCCGAAAGTTAAAGTGAAGAGGAGTAGAGTTTGAAAGATAGTACATGTAGAGGAAGCTCCATCGGATCATCCGGAGAAGCTACGGAGAAGGAGGGAGCTAAGAAGGTGAGATCTCAAGAAACACTTTCCTTTCTAATTTAATTTAAAGTGATTTGCAAGTTAGAATCAAGTTAAGATTATTATTTACAAGTATATAAAAGTTATTGACATGATTATACATGAATTGGAATGTTTGTTTGGATGCTTATATGGATGTATACTTGAATGTTAACATTGGATGTTCACTTGGATGAATGAAATAGAAGAATGAATTAATAATGTGAAGTTTATAATGATAGTTAATGTGTTAACTATAATTAATTCATGAAGGAATAAATGGTGGTATATGTGAAAAGTTAAGCCTCAAAATGTTTTGAAATCATAAAAGAGGAATGATTTAAAAATGAAAAGACTTCATTTAGAAAAGGAAAGATAACATTTTTATAATGTTAAAGGAATGATATTTAATTTATATGGATATATGAATTAAATAGTTGGAAGATAGATAATAAATAACTTTCTATGTTAGAGAATGTTTTGAAAAGTGAAAATGGAATTTAATATGATTTTATAATCATCTATGAAGTCAAATATAATATTATAATAGTATAATATTATATAAGTTAAAATATTGGAAAATAATATTTAAAATTGAAAAGGAGATTTAATATGGAAAATATTGGTTTAAATGTTTGAAAATGGTTTATAAATGTTTATAAATATTAAACTTCAAATTGGAAATTTTTTGTCAAATAATGAATTTGGAGTCAAAAATAGGCGCGTCGCGTAACGGTAGTTCGCGATTTCGCGCCGTAAATGTTAAATCCTTCTGTAGGATGGAATCAGAGTCGGATTTCTTTGCAACAAGAATTTTCCGAACTCTTATGACTGTTGTTTTCAAATAAAAGAAAAGGATCAAGATTTCGTTTAATAGATTTTGAAATATGAGTAAAACAAGTTTATGAAAAAATCACGGTTTTGCAGTTCGGAATCCATAACTGGATTTCTTTGAAAATAATGTTTAAAATTGTTTAAATATATGAAAGAAATCTTATAAATCTTTTAAAATGTTCTAAAAGTGATTTGAGTTATAAAAATGAATTTCCAAATGATAAAAGTCGTTTTGATTAATATAGCTTAAAAAAACATTTTTCGTAGCACTTTTCCGCAGCACTTTTCTATAACTTTTGAAATATAGTTTTAAACGCAACAGTTCTTTTCCAAATCTTTTGTAAATGTTTTCAAATGATTAATAAAGTGTTTTAAAGGTAATTTAAAGGATTTATGGAATGATTAAAGGTTTAATGATTTAGAGTCGATTAAATAACTTGACCGTCTTATGGGTGTCAAAGAGATAGTGTCTAGAGTTGAGTTTGAAAAACCAGTTTCCTGCTTTCCCTGGCTACCTGGACTGGCCCGACGGAGGGGATAGTAAATTTGGTTTACTTGGATCAATATTTCCAATATATAAAGATATAATTTTCTAAATATAAATAACATGGATTTTGTAGAGATAATCTTCTTGTACTCGGTGTTAAAGCCCGAAGAGGAAACTCGTACTATTTGTGAAATTTAAAAGGTGATTTCATCGTTATTCAGCCCATAGTATTTGTTGAATACGGCAATTAATATTGAATAGAATTAGATGATTTCTGTAGATTTTTCTCACTTTATGTTTATTGGGTTTGGATTAACATCCTAGATAACATGGCTTTAACTCAATCAAAATTTGAGTTTTGAATAAAAAAATTATGTTAAGATTTAAAGAAAATGATTTGGAAATATTTTCCCAAGTGAAGAATGAAATGATTTCGAATTAGTCCTAGTTTAAAAATGTTTTAAACTTAACCAAATGATTTGATAAATGAGGCTTAATGATTCCATATACTCTAAAAAGCTAAAGGAATGATTCAATAATTATATCTCTAAGAGATATCTATGAATGAATAAAAAGATGAATTAAATTGATTGATGATTGATAATCATATACGAACTTAACGTCTATTTAATCGATGATTGGTTCGAAGGAACCGGGATCAGATTTGGGTAACTCCTATCCGAAACCACTTCGAACCAATTGTACGTTCGAAAGTAAAGACATGTTGAAGATGATGATTATTGAAGACCGAAGATCTTCATAGTGAAAATACTGCTTGTTGACATTCTCTGGGTCGCTCCAAATATAGAGACATTTATTATAGCAGTGGTCCTATCGTGTTTTGAAATCTTCGGATTGCAAGGACTACTCACTACTAATGGTAGTAGGAGGAGTGCCTTCGGTTTCGTTCAGTCCTAGAACGAAATTGTATGGTCGAGTGTCTGACATTGCATTTCTAAATCACGAACGTTGATTTTTACAAACGTACATCTATGGGTGGCGTAGGAGGCAACTCCTATTAGCTTAACACCCTTCTCTGAGACATACGAGCTCGGAGGTTGTACTTTTGTAGAAGTCAATTAGTGATAAATGAAAATGGAAGTGTGACATTCAAAGTGGAACTAGTTGGTTAGTTAGAGCGTAGCCTCACGAGCCTCACATCCCAGGAATGATACATGATACTATATGGTCTGAAAAACACATATTTGGGCTTTTGGTTGATGTATATGGTGGTGTCCGGTAGGGGACCCATTGGGGGAAGGCGTCCTTCAAGGCATTTATTGCCTCATTTATTTGAATATAGTAGCTAGCCTGCAAAAAGTTATAAGGCTACCAGATATTGGTAGTGTAGCAAGTACAGTTCCAAGTGACTTTCTTAAGAAAAGCGATTAAGGCACCGCGGGAACTATGTTTGCTATGCGTGGATAGAAGGAAAAGGCCACTAGTTCCCTGTCATGTTGGAAATCCAATTCCAATACGAGCTTTACGGTTTTGATTATATTCCCAAAAATAGCTGTAATGCTTTGCAAACATTTCAGCTACCTCTTTTGGTATTATATATTCTGTCTGGTATATTCCGTTTGACCTAGTCCGAATATATTACCGTAGACTTTGTTCGGGTATTGATTCTTGTTTTATATATATTTATTTGAAAAGTGTTTTCAAAACCAATGTTATGTAAGATAATATCAGCGTTTTCAGTATAAAGTATTTTGGTTATCGTAAGGTAAAAACCCGTCCGTGTTTATGTGCGGCGAGGTCTTACGAGATACTATTCTTTTTAAAGGTTTTGTTAGTACCCATCTATGACTCTGTCATGTGTTTATGGTTTGAGTATCTCACGCTGGTTTATCAAGCCTGATCTGGGTATTTTTAATACTCGAGTCAGATCCGAGTAGTTTCGGGTTTAGCTGAAGACGCTTGGAGTATCCAAAGGAGAACTGGAGATCTTCATCTACATATGGACGTATTCTATTATCCACTACATCTATTGCATTTTTTTTTATTTTTCAGCAATTGTAAGCACAGAGGATTTATAACTGTCCAGGCTGAATCTAGGTTAGACTCTGATATTGTATTCAAAATTTTCCGATGTAAAGATTTAATATTGAAATAATATATGTTATCCCATTCGTGTGAGATTTTGTTCTATCTTTATTTTCTTTTTCCCTAACAATCGGGCTTTCCGACACTTGGATTTACAGCACGTGAATACCGAGAATGTATTAGTGTCGATTTCCAAGGGTCGAAAATCACGGTCGTTACACATCCCTTTTTATTGTAGATGTTCGGTACCTTTTGTTAATGCTTGAGGCTCTCTATCTTTTGTTAAGTGCTGAATACTTGATATCCTTGCTTTCTTCAGGCTTGACATCTCTCATACTCAAAAACTCGACATGTTCTCTTTAGATGCTCGATGTACATATTCGTAGTAACATTTACCCCCTTTGTGTGGAAGAAGCATATTATACTTTAGTATAATTTTACTTTTCACACTACCGCCTATTAGTATTGCGTGTCAATCTCATTCGTTCATTTGAATGGGAATCAACGTACCCTGTTGTTTCTCTCTTCTCCTACAAACATCCATCTTCGCTTCTTCTATAATCACTACCTACAACTAAAACTCAAAACTACAATTATAATTTTCCTCTTTTCAATCTTTAAACTTCAAGTAAAGGCTTTTGATTCCTACAGTATTCAAACTCGATTTAAGGTACGATTTCCCTTTTCAATCGATTTAAGTATGCAAGTGGGGTTTTTGGTTTTGAAATTAGGATCTCCATAACCAATTTCTATGAACCATTTGGGTTCAATTAGCAATTAGATCCAAACATACTCATATTTTGAGAATTTGGTGTTTGGACTCAAATACTGTTTATAATGTATAACCTTAATGATTAACATAAACGTGATAATTTATAAATTTTTGATAATTATCACAAATTCGATAACATTCTAGAAACTCGACAATTTGCTCGAGTTTTGATAATCGTCAAAAAATTGACGTCTACTTAGAGACACGATACCCTATTAGAGGCTTGCTAACTATTTGTAAATTCGATATCTAGCTAATGATTTGATAACTAGTTATGAATTCGATAATTATTTACAGAATCGTTAACTAGTTACAAACTCGAAAAACCTTTGGAGAGTTGTTAACTTGTTACTAACTCGACAAGCCTTTAGAGAGTTGCTAGCTGGCTATGCATTCAATGTCTTTTATAGGCTCGTTACCTAGCCATGAAAAAGAACCTTCAACTGGTTGTGAACTCAACAACTATCTATGGGCTCGACACCCTATTGTAAGCTCGATAACTAGTTATGAGTTTGGTAATTTGTCATGAACTCGATAACTGATTAAGGAATCTACAACTATTTATGACATTACTGACTATTTATGATTTCGACACCTTGTTATGAATTCATTAACTGGTTAAAGAATCTCCATCGGGTCACGAACTCTCTACTCATTTATGAGTTTGATATCTTATTATGAACTCGATAACAAGTTATGAGTTTGACATATCATGAACTCGATAACTAGGTGCAAATTCAATATTTATTTGGTAAATCGTCAACTAGTCACGAACTCGGTATCTTGTTATACACTCATCCATTTTTAAACTTTTATTTAGCATTTTATTAAGTACTTTAGACTTTCATGAAATATGTAATACTTCCCTGGTTTTTGCATGATCTTGTCTTATAGATAAACGGCTAGCAAGAAAGGCTCCAAATCCTCTCTTGCTTCAGAGAAAGGAGACTATAGACTCATTCCATCTTCTATAACTTCTCAGGATGAGGTTGCATTATTCTTTAGCAAGAAAGGTTCTTTTCTTTCTGCAAGAACTTTCTGAAACCTAATTATTTTGTACTATTTTCTTCTTCGGTCCCTCTTCCATCCAAATTTTTATATATAAATATATATTTTTAATTCCTTTTCTATTATATCATTTGTTGAAATAAATTCACCACCGGTATCTTCCAATTTCATAGCAAAATTCGAAATTTTAATCCAATTTTTTTGTTGGGCCTTTTTATGCACTACTTAATTTTATATTCCTTATTGAGAATTTGATTTTTCACAATCAAATTGAAGTGCCAACGTCTCTTGCTAATTCAAATCATTCTTTTTAAGAGACATTAAAAGGCCTTGTTATTAGGTTATTTTTCGTTCTTCTTCAACATTGTTAGCTAATATATTGTATATTTACTAAAATATATATTCTTGTTTAAAAGAATGATATTAGTGATGTTATTTTGGTTAAAATAGTTTACTAATTTATATATTATCTATTAAAAGAAATTAAGTAATGAATTCAACATTTCATCTTTACATAATTTTGTTTTAAAGAGTTTGCTTGCTTTCTTTCTTGAAAGTAAATCAATATTAAAATTATCAATAGTTTGAGATTGGAAATCGAATAAGTTATATCACTTTTGTAATTAGTATTTATAATTTTTTTTGCATACTTGAATGTAAACCAATATTGAAAATATCAAATAGTCTGAGATCGTTCCAAGATGTACTTTAGGGTCCGAGATGTAATTCCAAGGTGAACACCCGACATACATTTATCTTGCCCGAGATCTCATTCGATACGAGATCAGGTCCCCAAAATCTCCAAGACGAAACGTTACCGAAATCTTTGATTTCAATCCTTGTTGATGTCTTAATTTGTTCATGAAAAGTATTAAACTAATGTGATTTTGGGATGAACTTAACATTTTTTGATCAATAAAAAAACGTTAAAAATGACAAAAAAAAGTGCAAATATCTATCTTTATTTTTACAATTTGTTTTGTTTAAATCATATTATATTATAACTACTGATGCTATTACTAATACTGCTCCGAATTTCTTTATGCATAGGAAAGATTTATTACTCGCTATACTCCTGTATATTCAATGAAAAAAATCATCATAATTCGAATGCTTTTTTGTCATTATTAAAGAGTAAGATTCTAAGCTATTATGTAATAAAAATTGATTTCGCATTATTGTCTATGTTTATCCTTATTATATCTTAAAATTTTGTCAAAATTGTTGATAATGTAGGTTTTTATATTATATTGTGACAACTATGCTCTACCATAGGGAAAGATGTACTAAGATTAGTTTTTTATTTTGATTTTAGGATAAAAGATATGAAACGCTTGAAATTTATATATTTAGGTATCTATAAAGTAGCACTTTCGATGGATGATTAAAGATGGCTTCATAATAGTATCTTAAATTTTGATTTAATACGATTATAAGGAACTCAAATAAACTAGACATGGTTCTATTAAGAAAATGATTGATTTATAAATGCAGAATTATTATGTTTATATGCTTAGCTAATAAATAATTTATTCTATAATTAAAAAAACTACAATAATTTTACATGTCAACCAAAGCATATGAATTTCCATATGTGCATGATTGAAATAGTGTATAGTTAGATAAAATTGGTAATAAGAAATATTGTTACATTCACAATAAGCTTTGTAGTGTTCTGTTTAGTCAACATTTCATGCCCAAATCAGGGAAAATTCTACAATGTGTTTGTATGACAATCCCGATAATCTTCATTTTCTATGTGAAATGTGATGGTTTTAGAGATAAATAAACTTACAAAAACGTGTCTATATAAATTATAAGGCAACCTTCTTCTATATGGAGTGACCATTCAGAGGTCATAGATGTTTACTAAATTTCTAATCAACATCGCTATAAATTGAAATTTTATTTATTTGCATGTTCAATTTTTAGGAAATTTGATTTCCTAACAAAACTTCATGCTCTGTCGAGGAAAAGCTCACCCAAAAAAGCGCTTGTGTGTATACAACTAATTTAATTAAGGTAACTACCATTTTCTATATGAAAGGTTTTTCCAAAGATTGTATACTTCTATTGAATTTGGAAGTAAATTTATACACACCTTCAACTTTTAGGAAATAAATTCTTTCTAGCAAAAATATTATTATTATTATCATCATTTGAAATGGTACTTTATATACAACAAATTACTGTGACAACATATCACATGTCAATAAACGTTCGAATCACGCTATGCAAGTTTCGAACTTGCGACCTCTCGCACTAAAGCCAAGTCACTTAACCACCGGGACATTGGTGCTTGTCAAAAAAAACTATCTCACTCTTTTCAGATCTAAATCATTGTAAAAGAAACTATCTTTCTCTATTCAAGAACTGAAATAATTGTTTCTATGAGAAAAAGAAACAATCTCGTTTTCTTTTCCAGATCAAATTCATTGTTTTAAAAAAACTATCCTTTTATTTTCAAGATCTGAAATAATTGTTTCTATGAGAAAAGGAAACGATCTCTCTTTTCAGATCTAAATTGGTGTTTCTACAAAGAAAGAAACTGTCCTTCTCCTTTCATACTTTCCAACACCATTCTATACACCAACCCTAATGCTCCGACATCATATTGCTAGAATCTATCCTTCCAAGTTGATAAATCCAGCGACACTGATGCAAAGAAAAACTCTTACGTCAGATTGTTACAATTTATCCTTCCAATCTGATAAATTCAACGACACTGATGGATAGAAACATCAAGATCAGAAATAGAAATGGTGAAATATTTCATACTTTCCAACACCTTTCTATACGCCAACCCTAATGCTCTGACATCAGATTGCTAGGATATATCCTTCCAAGTTCATAAATCTAGCGACACTAATGTGTAGAAAAACTCTAACATCAAATTGTTGAAAATTTATCCTTCCAAGCTGATAAATCCAACAACACTGATGGACAAAAACATCAAGATCGGTAATAGAAATGGTACAACCAACCAAAAGAATAATTAGATTATTGGAATTTATCCTTCCAAGTTGAAAAATCCAACTACACCAATTAATCACAATGAAAGGAAGCGCACAATTCATATTACATAGCCTACTTTATATACATGCCTTGGAGCAAGGGGTTGAAATTATTTCACAATGTGGGACTAAACAACCCAATGTTATATCATTTTTTCTAGCAGTTCAGATCTACACCAACAATTTCATTCGAAAAGGAAATATTTATTTATTTCATAGATCCGAAATCATTATCTTTTTTTCTCTTATTTTAGATCTACAAACACTGTTTCTTAAGAAAAAAGGAACATTTATTTATTTCTTAAAATCTAAAATAATTCCAACTTTTTCTCTTATTTCAGATCTACAACCATTGTTTCTTAACAAAAAAGAAACATTTATTTGTTTCATAGATATGAAATCATTATCTTTTTTCTTCTATTTTAGATCTACCAACACTGTTTCTTAAGAAAAAAGAAACATTTATTTATTTCTTAAGATCTGAAATCATTCCAACTTTTTTCTCTTATTTCAGATCTACAAACACTGTTTCTTAAAAAAAAAGAAACATTTATTTATTTCTTAAGATCTGAAATCGTTCTATTTTTTTCCTCTTATTTCATATCTACAAACACTGTTTCTTAAGAAAAAAGAAACATTTATTTATTTCTTATGATCTGAAATAATTCTATCCATTTCTCTTATTTCAGATCTACAAACACAGTTTCTTAATAAAAAAGAAACATTAATTTATTTCATAGACCTGAAATCATTCTATCTTTTTTCTCATTATTTAGATGTGCAAACACAGTTTCTTAACCAAAAAAGTAAACATTTACATTTCTTAGATCTAAAATCTTCACATCTCATTTTTTTCATTTCAAAAAGTTTTTTTTTACCAAAAGAAACTTTTGTTCATTTTTCAAAATCATTGTATATCTTATTCTCTTTTCATCCAAAAGTATTATTCCCTTGACATAAGAAACTCTGGTTCCTCTTTAGATCCAGATCCTTATTTCTCTAACATAAGAAAATCCTCTTCTCTTTTCCAACCTCAACCAATATTCCTTGAAATAAGGAGCTCCATTTCCCTTCTCTTACCTAAGAAAAGTCACTTTGAGAAAATTCTTTTATGTTGTCCGGATCCGCAATCACTATGTCTTGGAAATAAGAAACCATATCTATTTTCCCCCTTTAATCTAAAAACATTCTTTCTTGGCCAAAAGAAACTTGTGTTCACTTTTCAAGTCTGAAGTTATTCAAACTCACTTTCCCATTACTGATCAGATCAATGTTTCCATCGCCCAAGGAAACCTTACCCTCTTTCCAGATCCGAGATCATTGTTTTAAGAAACTCTATTTCTCTTTTTAGAGATTCTCTCTTTCTTTTAAGAGTTGGGCCATCGATCCTTCGAAACTACAAAACCTCCCCTTCCTTTTCCGAAACTTGAATTATTGTCCCTTGAAAATTACAAGCTCTTTAGGAAAGCGCAGGAGAACAACTTTCCAACATGCCTCCTAAGCAAAGGAACTCTACTACAAAGAATAAAACTGCTGTTAGTACACCCAATCCAGATGTGGAAGGACGGAAGATTAGTCTAACAACCTCCCCATGCTAAAAATTACCGGACATAACTTTGAAATAGTTTTGGTTTAAATCAGTAAACACTTCGCTGCTTAATATAAAGCTTTGGTGGATATATTTTTGACACGCTTAAGACAGATGAAAGTATTCAACCTTAACATTGTAATACAAGGGAAGCCCCAGTCTTGGGAACATAGGAGCATTCCGCCTAACCATATGAACCCCAAGCACAACCCTCATCCATCCAACATCTAATCAAAATACTACAATCGAGATCCCACTCATGGATCAAAATATCACAACTTGAAGACCGAAGTCATGGTGATTGATACTCAAAGTCTAGATATGACAAGCTCGACACTTCATCATTCTTATCATGCCCGAAGGCATCACCAATCCAATGCATACTAGATAGGACCCAAATAATATAGCTCTCCTTACCTAGGGATATGTTTAACAAATATGAACAGAGAAGGAGATAAGACCAAGAGTTACTAGTCCACCCTTCAGGAAAACAAAAACTTTTGAGTTCCCACTACAGACCTTTATAAGGGGCTAACCCGCCCCCCTAGACACTTGCCAAGATCTCTACACTTGCTGATAAGCAGGGGCCCCAAAGAAGGTACTATATGATTACTTTTTTCCATTCTAATCAATTTTAAGCTATTGCATGGCTTTACCATCTACTCTAGGATCTTCATCCTTGGAAAAAGGTAAATGTAGGATTCTTAAATCTGCATGTGCTGATCGACCTGAGGGTGCTTACACGCTACACGAAGTAAAGAAAAAAAATCAAACTAGCCCCTACAACTATGCATGACCTCTCCATTGGGTCAGCAAGGCACATAAAGATGAGAAAACATCACTTTTAGGAGTTCATATAGATGGTCACCCAGGGAAGCTAGCATAGCTTGCAGTGAAAATGCTATAGCAAAATGGAAGAGATACAACTCTCTGCCTCCGGAGCTCGAATGATCGATGATCGGAGAGAAGCCATCCATTTGAGTATGGTGTTACCTCAAAGGATAAGAAAGAGGATGCGATGGAAATGACATATGTCGAGAACTTGGATAACATAATAGTTTATAATTAAAGGCTTTGAAAGACCAAGCTCCAACAATTCCAACATATTTGGCCCGCAGCAGAAGGCAAGAGATATCCAAAACCACCACCACCACTCCTCATATCATAATTCAACCCGAATCAGCAATATATAGTAAACCGTTAGGACATTGCAGTCACCAATTAAGATACTAGCTTCATCACTCCATCATGATCCAATAATCAAAAAACATAATTCAAATCGATTAAGAACTTAGGATAGCAAGATGCATACTGGGGACATCCACTATAAGTCCACCAAACTAGCCGGAGTCAACCTAACAAAATCACTAGACCAATGATTGCTAGGAGGCAGCACTAAAACACCAAACAAGAATCTTGGCAATCTTGGCCCAGTAAAACCCCCGTTATCAAATAGAGTACTTGCAGAAAATCTTTATAAGGAACTCTCCGATCACACAATATGCTCGCATAAACATGTCATACGCATGACAACAGATAGTCCTACAAAGGAGGTACCATAACAAACCTTTTCTTTCATTTTTATCTAACTCGGTTGTTGTCATTTCAGGACAATGTCATCGGCTCCTAGGTTCCATAGAGTCTTCAAAAATACCAAGCGAGAATTCCTATCCAAGAGAACATCTTAAACTAGGCATACTATACAACCTGGTACTTTGCGCTACTTTTGAAGCGGCAGGTTTAGTCTAAACTGCTCTTTCCTTTTTCACCGAGACAAGAGACTAATGCATTCACTTAACACATATGCAGTTATAATCACATAACACCTATGATGTTATAACCACTACTTCTTTTGTGATTAGCAACCCAGATCACAAGCATGTGTTGGAAGCAGTGAAAATAAGATAGCCATGACTAAGAGCACTAGCCTGGGTAGTTCACTGCGGACGACCGCCCCTTTCCTTGGCAATGACATACCAGTCGGGCATCCAGGCACAAATCTAGCTTGAGTAGCTCAAAGAATAATTGCATTCGAAGCCTAGCGTGGATTGACTCATAATAGGAGATTCCCCAAGCCAATGAGCAGGTTAAAGCTGTCAACAAAGTCTTAAAAACGCTAATTAAGAAAAAACTAGATGAATCCAAAGGAGCGTGGGTTAACGAACTACCCACGGCACTGCGGGCTTACCAAGCCTCCTACTAAACAGCAACAGGACATAATCTATTTGCTTTAAGCATACGGGGCCAGACATGTTGAGGAGAGAAGGAATCACACCGCTCTCGAGATCGCTACACACAGATGGAAAGTGGCAAAACAATACAAATCTAACGTGAAGCCCCAAGAGTTACAAGAGGGAGATATTATCCTCAGGCAAGCCTTTCCCCGTCCAGGCGCACTAGATCCAGTTTGGGATGGACCATTTTTTTTCATAAGGATCTCCACACTAGAGCTTACATTCCGTCGAAAGTTGACAAAAAAGGTGTTTGGAAAGGAAGAAATCTCCAGCATCTCCGCCATTACTTCTCTCAGCTTGTAAAAAGCATGTATCACCTGAAACAATAAAAGAAAGACAGTGGACTTATGCATATTCTGGTCAAACCACTGTAAAAATTGATGTTTTGCTCGATTGTTTGTCTGATATTTTTCCTATTGTGTTCAATCGCAAGCTCTCGTCAGCAGCAGTAAAAGCAAGATAACCATGACTAAGGGAACGAAAATAGCCTAGGTAGTTCAGTTCTGACGATCGACCTCCCAACCAGCAATGATAAACCGACAATAAGCCATGGATTAGGCACGATTATAGCCTAGGCAGTAGGCAGTTTATCATTGGAGTTCGGCTCGTCGGCAACTGCGAACCGATAATAAATCCCAGGATTAAGGCATGGCTGCAGCCAAGGATAGTTCATAGTTGACGATCGGCACCCACGCTAGCCGGGCCATGGTAAATCGAATAATACTCACGATACAGGCCATAATGGACTGGGTAGTTACCGTGTGCGAATCCCGACTCTAAATCTTAAGTGCGACAGTCACAAAAGTTACACTCCCTTGGAACATAGGTTGGGCTGACAAACCATATGACACCAAAATCCACAATCAAGGCAAGTAACTTACATGCCACGAATCTTAAGTTTAGAAGGACTCTCCTGACGGAGAATATAGTTCATTGTACTTAAACTAGAAGCTTCTAACAATTTCTTTTAGTCTTGTGGCATTGCATACAGATAGTAGGAATATGAATTCCACTTTGCCAACCACAGCAGGATATTCCTTCGCTTCCACTCCACCAGAGGAAACAGAGCATCGACTCAACTCCGTCAGAGATAGCGGAACATCAATCCAACATTGCTACAAGAATTAGAATATCCCTTCCAGCCAACTTCGCTCAAGAAACTGTAAGGATTCTCCCAAAGCTGAGCACACTTATGGAACCTGAGAAAAACTCAGTGCAAAGATATGACTAACTTTTGTAAGATAAGCTAAATTTGATAAAAAAAATACTTGGGGGCATAGCACCACCTCACCCCTTGATTATACACATACACTACCACTCAGCTTGGTAATAGCACATTGGAATCATGACCTCAAGTTCGCAAGTTTAAAACCTATTCATGATATAAGGCAACATGTTGTGAGAAGCAACCAAGTGCACTATACTGGGGGCAAACCTAGACAAATAATGAGCGCTCCCGGCCGACTTTTGATAATGTCGCTAGAGGGTGCTCTGGAGGATGTGATGAGTATTCGTGGACTGCCACGTCCCCCAAATTAATCTCTAAAACTTAGTAATAGGGAATCACTTCGAATGATAAGGACCTCTCTAAACAGAAGTGATTCGATCTCTAACCTTCTGAATGTAATTAATTCAAGTCAAAGTCTATTTTAACACAAATAGCTTGATACCTTTACCTAATAAATCAATCAAGAGGACATGCGGGATGACTCTAACAAATATCTATGGTAAAATTCCAAATAAAAATGTATTAATAGTCTATAACTAATTCTAAGGCAAGGATGAAAGTCCTTGACCACACTAGGCCCGAAAGGACCCTAAACTTGTAGGTAAAGTCAACAGAATAGGAAGATCCTCTACCGCCAAAGCCGATGAGACATTTGAGTTGAAAGGTTGATTATACCTGACCAATGTAGAGATAACAAGCCGATGTCACCAATAAACACCCCACGCCGGAGGCATCTGACTACGATAATCGGCATAAACCGAACCGACAATAGGACTCCTAATTCACAATGCTGACAAATTTCCTTGAGCTCCGCTCAAAAGAGCTAGGACCACTCGCTCAGACCCGATATCTACCCTATTATCGCTTGCCAGTAGTCGACTCCAAACAGATGCACGAGATATCAGCAGGCAAACTACCAAGGAAATTGGCTAAGCTAATCTTGTACAAATGTGCTTGGGGGCAAGTCCTAGAAAAGCTAATAAAAGAACAAGGAATTGCTCCAAACATCATCACCTTACTAGAATAGATGCAACACAAACCTATTGCAATTAGTTAAGCCTAATCAGATATAATGACCCCAAATTAAAGATCCTACAAAATGTACATGTCTTTGTACAAACGTCCATACAGAAGATACAAAGCATAGGTTAGGGAATAAATTATCAGTCTTCACTCAAAGGCACCATATTACATATCCTACATACGAGTACCCTTCAATGGAGATTCTTACTCTACCAAATCCATCAATAATTAATCCCATACGTCCATGCACGGAAGTGGAGAAAAGTTCACTGAGAATTATGCAAATTCGGAAATCGCATAGGACAGATAGGTCGTGATCACTAGACTTACCCATACAATGAACATAAGTAGAATGCCACGTCAATAGATCCGAGAACAATACCATAAAGTATACATCGGTTGGTTCACACACTGTAGAACCTCAAAGTAGGAAGAAAGAAAACCAAACCTAGGAAAACAGAATCCCACCAGGTGAAGACTAATCAAAGACGGCTAGAGACAGTCACCACACCATCCTTAAGCAGAGCCGAGCCTCACATTGAACTAGCAAAGGAAAACTCTTTAGGGAAACAAAAATAATATATGGATAGTCAGACATCAAGATGACGGCTGCAAGACAAGCAAGGCAACCCCTGATCAGACAAAGCACACTTTGCATTCACAAAAGTATACTTTGGGGGGCAAATGTTGTAGGCATTTCTGCCCACTACATGGTGAATATGAAGAGTCAGGGGTAAATTTTTCATTATCTTAGAATAGACCTAAACTAGTTTAGAAGTATTCTCGAGATCATGATATGGACCTAGGTCAAAACCGCGTCTCAATTCGAGTAACAGTTTGAAAGATATGAACATCTTAACATTAGCCCATTGTCTAAGTTATATGGGTCCCACTTTAGAGAACTACTAATTTTCTCTCTCACATGGAACATTCAGGGGCATTAGAATACTCTACTTAGCGATACACAACTACCAGTTTAAGTCTCATTCAATTCTGACCTGGATTGAAGGGGTTATAGCATAATAACATGGGTAGCACAATGGTAAAGACTTGCGCCTTTTAGCCAACCCACCCGGGCTCAAGTCCTGGCAAGCACTTATTTTCATGAAGCATGAGTAATGGTCCAATAGGGAATCAAATTACTAAACATCTAACCATTTCCAATGGAAAGAAGGTTGAACCAAATCTCATATAAAGGAAGGTTGAACCAAATCCCAAAGGAAGGAAGGTTGAACCAAATCGCAGGGGAAGGAAGGTTGAACCAAATCTCACATGAAGGAAGGTTGAACCAAATCCTAGAGGAAGGAAGTTTGAACTAAATCTTAGAGGCTATGTACTCAGCTGCCACGCCTATCATAACCTCACTCTATAAATACCAGACACATGGCATTATAAAAAAGGAGGTTGGAAAAAGAGTAAAGCTCTCATCAACAACGGCAGACAACTTTGAGAGGGAAAATTCTTAGTTCCAATAGCATGTTTACTCATATTCAAAGCTTGTACTTGTAATCAGAAATGAAAGATATAATAAAGGAGGGACAGTGGACGTAGGCACATTCAGGCCGAACCACTATAAAATCTGTGTCTTTTTACATTTAAGTCCTTTACTTATTCTTTATTGCACATTCTTGATTTTCTATCTCAATCGTCCGGAGCTAAAATTCATCAAACAATAGCTCTATACTGAAAACAATATTCGCAGCTCTACTACTATGACTTGGAGGTGTTTGCTCATTTTTTTGTGTAAACATTTATGGTGCTTTTCCGATCAAGAGGAAATGTTTCTTTTACAATTTATGTGGGTTATACTATAATATACATTAGTAGTCAAATAATTTTAAAGATGGTTGATAGCACGTAATTGTTTTCTCTCAATTAACAAAGTTTGATTCTCTCATGAAAATTTCCAAAACGCACTAGCTAAAATTTCTTAGGTTGCGAATCATGAAACCAAGTCCTTGCACCTAGAGAATCAACACTTTCTCACCTACCTAATACACTTTTATATTTGGCTCTTGAATTACTTGCTAACCATGTCGTTATTAGGTAATTTAGGAATGTTATGTTTTTCTCAACTTGCTTTTTTCATTGACCTTGCAATTTGGAGCATGTTACATTGACTTCACTTTCCATTTTATTTTGGTTTTGCTAACTGGAAGAATAATTGATTCAATCACCGTGTTCAACTAATTTTGGTAGGAATGTCTTATAATTTTTTTTCTATAATTTGGTTATATATTTTATGTTACCAATAATTTGATAATTTACTTGATAAAGAAATTGTGTTTGTCTTGGCAGAAAGCTAATTTTCTTGAAGTGGATGTAAATTTTGTCTATGTTTTTTTTCTCTTTTAAAATGAGTAAAATGATTTCAACAAAATCCGCTAAGCATTTTTTTGGGTTTAGGTGTCAATAGAGTTACAGCCAAAAAATCATGATGCAGAATTGTAATTTTGCCATTTATTAAGGATAATAAAAGCAATGTCACAATATGCTTCTTCCCTGATAGTAGTAATGTAGTCTTCTCAACATGTGCCAACTCCAATTTCAAATGATAAGCCACACTCAACTGCTTCATTAACACCTACTATGCATATTTTAAGCATAAAATTGCAAGTCTTGATATCCACTTAAACGCTCGATGGTTAACTTGGATCATGAAAATGTAATGAAATAAAGTTTAATATAGTACATCATACCATGTGGTTGGAACATGTAAATACAGTCAAAACATATTTCAGAGGCACCGAAATGTTGATGTCCAAGATTGAATGTTCATATTTTTTTATGGTAAGGAACACAGCTTTTGGGGTTTTTTTTTCCTTTTTGGTTTCTTTATTTGCAGAAAAGAAATGAAATAGGTGTTAGTTTCACCAAATTTTAATATATATGCACTTCTGGATCCATAAATATGAATCCCATTAATAATACAATTTATTAATAGTTTCCTTCGATACAATCAAATTTTCTAAGATTGTTTCTTCCAAATATGATTTGCATTTTATGCATTTTTTATGCTACTTTTATGAAAAACACTTCATGTGCTTTCATTTTTGTGCTTCAAATCAGTTTTGCGTATTGCAACTATACATCTTTCATGAATATTAAAAATTTCATTACAACATTACTAAAAAGCAGGAAGTAATCTACTCATCTTGAAGCATATCAAGATTTGCATTACAAAAATACTTATAAGAAGGTTGTAATCTACATTTCATGTCTTTTGCATTCTTTATAACTACAAAAGTTATATATATTCTTCAGGAATTTGTATACTTTATGCAACAGCCCTGGATTTTTGTATATATTTTATTTGACTTTATTATATTTTGAAAACTAGTTTAAACTTGTTTTATTTCAAACATTTCATTTTTAAATATAAATGTTGATTATTATGTGAATTTTAATTTCAAACTGGTATAAATTGAACATTTTCCTGAAAAAGGGATTTCTGGTCAAACTGGTCAAACTTTGACTTTTAAAACTTCAAATTTAAATTGTTTAAAATCTTAAATTTTATCTTTTATTATGAAATTAGACTTAATAACATGAATACTGCTTTTTGTTTCGTTGAAAACGGAATTAAATTGTAAAAGTTATGTACATTTCAAATTTGAGTATAATTTGTTTTATTTGCAATTTTGCCTATTTTAAATTTTATAAATCATATTTTCTTTGTCATATTTTATTTTAAAATGTGTTAATATGTTATTTTATGTATATTTTTGTCTTTTAATATTTTTGAAGTGATAATAAAACTTTTCCAAAATTTATTGCATTTATTAAAGACTAGTTTCTATTTTTCTGCTATATTCTTCATTTAAATTATATTTAATTAAAATTTATTTATTTATTTTTGTGAATGCATTTTTATTTTATGTTCTTATCTTTATTTATAAATATTTTTCCAAGTCCATACAATTTTCCCTAAGTTTATTTCATTTATTTTCAAATTTTCTAGACTAGTTTTCATTTCCTGTACTATTTTCTTATTTTAATCATATATAATTAATATTTATTTATTTATATTTTGTTTATCTGTTATATTTTCGAATTTTAACTGAATTTATAAGTATCTTCAGTTATTTAAATTTATATAATGAAATTAAAGAAATTTGAAAAGGTTATGACTTTTGATTTTCCTATGGCCTTTTATCTTCCACCTTTTCATATTTGTAACTTAACTTTTCATTCAATTGGCCATTACTTCTCACTTCTTTCAGCCGACTATCATTTTGTCATTCACGTAAAAAAAAATTTCTCATTTCCTGAAAGAAAATTTCGGCCATAGATTGTGAAAGATTTTGGTAAACTTCTTTTTCTTTTTGTTTACTTCTATTGATTTTTGATAATGATTTTTGCACTTGTTTTCTCACCTTCTATGCTCAGCTCCTCCTTCCTCCTCCACCTTGGCCTCCTCCACCACCACCATATCTGGTCAACACCTCCTCCAGCCCAGCCCCAAGCCATGGCCATGCCCCTTGATGAAGAAGATCCACCTAAAAATAAACAAAACTCCACCTTAATGTTCATAGCCTAGCCTAACTTGTTCCACCACCTCTCTCCTCCACTTTGGCCGGCCAAACACCACCACCACCAGCCACAACCTGAGCCTTGGACCTATGTAGCACCTGTAGTTTATCCTTCCAGATCAGGCCATGCCCAATAGTCCCTTGGTCGAACCCATTTAGGCCTTGAAATCTATGTTGTTGCTTGTAGTTGTGTTGCCTTGTTTTGAAATTCAAGCACATATCCTTCATCTCCTCTTTATATTGCTATGGCGACACCTATATGACCTGAACCTGATCCAAACCTGATCCAAAACAATCCCATTACAGTGTCTTTCCAGGCCATAGCTGAAGTATAAGTGGTTAAATGCAAGTGCAAAAGCTCTACCTTTGAATTGTGTAGTTATTCCTAGCATTGTTTGTAATATTTTGGTTTGTAATTCATGTTTGTTTTTGTTTTGTTTGATATTTAACAAGGCAATTAGCCTTGGCTCTCCCACTCTCAAATCATTGTCGTGTTATCGTGCTTTTGAAGTTCCTTATTTGTGCATTTGGTTGTCATCTCCAGCTTATACAGGTGAGTTATTCTCACCAGACAATATGTACATATATAATTAGTGAATTGACCCCTTTTGAATCTGTAAAATGCATTATCATGTTACACCTGCTATGTTATGATTTTATGATGTTCACCCATGCTTAAACACCTATTATATTATATGTTACTGTTATATTATGCTGTTCTATTATTTTTATCAGTTTATCACACTGCAAGTTCCCTTTAGATTAGAATCACTATGGGTTGAAATGATACATACCCGAACGAACTTTAGAATAGGAGAAAATTGTTATGGGCTGAAATGATATGCCTGAATGATTTTAAATTATTTTCATTTACTTGGGATTGCGGGTTTGAAATGATCAAACCCGGGTATCTTTGTAAATTACGGGTTGAAATGATAAATTACCCGTATCACTTTACCTAGGCTAGAAAATGAAATGCAGACCCGTTGTTAAAATATGTTTTATAAATTTTTTTAAAATATTTTAGAAATGTAAATATTATAATATTTTGATTTAAACTAAATAAAAATGATTTTTGTAAAGCATTACTGGTTTTCTGAAAATTTATAAGTGAAATAAATTAATGGTAAAATTAGAAAATTTGAAATGTAAGTTATTTTGGGAAATTTTAATTTGGTGATAATTGGAATTTAAATAAAATATGAAATGTGATAAATTCATGATAATTTGGATTAAAGTGAATTTAAATGATTTTTATATTATATTAATGATTTTGAATAAAGTTAAAATGTGAAATGAATGAATATTTAAGTTGAAATTTTGAAATATAACTAAAATTGGAAATTTGTGAATTTGGCTTAAAAGTGAATTTTAAGTTAAGTAAATAAAAATGGAATTAAGTTATATTTGAAAATTTAAACTTAAGTGTTAAGTTAATTTAATTTAATGAATTTATAATTTAATATTGGAATTTAATAAGTGAATTATTATTAAATTTTGATTTTTGAATGGAGGTTTAACTTTATAAAATCATGAATATAAGGGTATTTGAATGATTGTTTTAAAAGTGAAATTATATGATTTTATAAGTTAAAAATGATTTATATAAAAATATAATTGTTTGTGAAATTATACTGAATATTTGAAGTTAATTAACTGCGTTTCTGAAATGCTATAAATTCTAATGTAAATGATAATACAACATTTGTAAATGCTGTAGTTGATAATAATGAACCAAATGGCTAAATTTAATTAAAGGCTATTATAGCATTTTTGTAAATGTTATAATGGTTGAATTTAACTAAGTTTATTTGAAACTAATGTAACCCTATTACAACATTTTAAATGTTGTCTTTTGTTAAATTGAACTATTTTAAATGTGACTTTCCGTAGCATTTTCTAAATGCTGCGAAAGTTGAATTTTCATTGTTTTAATTAATTTAAGTGAACGAATGAACTTTGAAAGATTAAAATTTTGGAAATTTAATAATTTAATTATTAAATAAAATAACTTCATTTTTATGATTTAAAATAAAGTAATTTGTTTCAAAATATAAACTATTTAGAAATATGATATTTTGATATTTTGAAATGGATTTTTGAAGGATATTGAATTTTGAAATGATATTTGATTTCGAAGTATAAAATACCATTTTGAAATTTTAACCACGGGATGTATTTAATTTATAGTTTAACTGATCCTTAAAGGATGGGCGATCCCAAGCATCCTTTGAGTTATTGTGCATTTCTACTACAGTTCACTTGAGTTGGTTTACATTATATAAGTATATATTGTCCTAACTCGAGTGTTTTGTGTTTTACTTTACGCTCGGGTCAGCCTGAGTATTTACAGCTTAGCTTCGGATTTCTTTCTGGAGCTAGGAATCGCTGGAGATTCTGCTTGTCTAGTTATCTGTTCCTTTCAGTTCAGTTGTTCTATTTCAGTTCTGGTATTCATAACTTCTATTTATTTGAGATGTCTATTGTATATGTTTTCAAGCAGATATTATGTATTATGTTTTGAGAGTTTGTTATAGTAGCTTCATGAACTACTATGGTTTTTATATTCCACTGCGAGTTATTCTGATATGTTCTGTGTCTGTGATTCTGTGTATTTGATTTCATTTGCTCCAAATTTATTTACAATCTGTTATTTTGAATTATTCAAGCCAGACATGTGTGGATTATTGTCGATTTGAATGGTCCAAAATAGTGGGTCGTTACAGTTGGTATCAGAGCTTTGGTTTTAGGCAAACCTTAGCCTGCGGAGCAAAAACTCATTAGAGATAGGGTAGAAATACCCTAGAATGAGTGAAATCAATCTCAGAATCATTTCTTTGTGAGAGAACGTATTTTCAAAATATAAAATGATTTTCAAATGATTTTTAAAGAATTTTCAAAGATTATTTTGATATAAATTTCCTTGCTTTGAAAGTAAAATATTTCTTAAACCCCATTCCTTTCGTATCCACCTTGTTAGTACTTTCTTTGATTAGGATCCTCTAAAATTTTGAACTTCTCTCTTGATTGATCTAGATCCACTGTTGATAGGAATCTATTTTGGGTATGGCAAAATCAGTAGTTTGTTAGGTTGCTTTGAGTAAACTCTGTTGTATCTTTTGCTTAGCTAAAGTTGTCCAACTAAAGATATTTATGCTTCTGTTTTCGTATGTTATGAATTCGAGTCTTTCCAAATTTTGAATGGGAATTTTTCTGTATCGATATAGGTTATATATCTCTAATCTTCGTTTGGATTCTTATCGAATAAGATTCCTTTGAATTTTGGAACGCTCCCACTTGTTCTGAAATCCATTCCTGTCTCCCCTAATTGTATTCTTTTGATTTTGGAGCATTGCATCACTCCACTTTGTATGACCTTTATAGGGTGGCGATTCTGCCAATCTTTGAATGATTATAATTGGCATTGATTCATCGGAGATTTATGTATCCTCGGTTTACGATGTTTTCTATCTTCTACTATATTTAGATTCTATCTCTGGCAATCGAAGGTCGATTTGTCTTAGATTTTCGCATCGATTATATTCCTGAAGTCACGGTTGACCGGTTAAGGTCGCCCGCGATTCATATAGGCTTATCCATCTTCTATTTGGTAATTTAATTATCTTATCTTCGTTTGAGCCTATCTTTGAATTAGAATTCTATTTGATTAGAGTCCTTCTAAATTTGAATCTCTGTTTTGCTTTGAAATCCATCCTTGAATCGTCCCTTGGAAAGTTTGTGGTTGATTTTCTTTTGAAAATTGTGTATTCATCGTAGTTTTTATTTTGATAAGGATGGCCATATTTTATATAAAGATGAAATGTTTTTGATAAGGATTATGTACCTTTTAAAAAAAATGAGAATTTGAAGTTTTGAAAGGATTTGAAATTGTGAAAATTTTATAAGAAATGGTTTCATACAAAATGATTTATAACTGAAGGTTTTGAATCTGAATTTAAGTGATTGAACTCTGGCATTTTGGAACTGGTTTTAAGATTTTGAAATAATAAATAATATGATTTGAAATTATTTTTCCGAATAAGTAATGTTTCAATGATTTTAATGGGTTTTAATGATTTTGAAGGAATTTCAAAGAAGTTTTCAAAGTAAATGGAAGTCCAGAACTCACTTGCGTCGCTGGAAAATAATTTCGGTGATGAGTGCACGCATCATCGACATTGATTTTCGAGTTTCTGAGTGAGGGAGAGGCCACTTCGGTAGCTTTGCTATGCGATTGATTTGTGAAACCAATTTTGATTTCAAATTCCGAAGTGTGATGTGATATTCGAAAGATATATGTATATATATTTGTAAAATTTGAAATGAGCCGGTGTTCAGTCCTTGAGTTTTGGATTTGATTTGATATAACCCTATTTTTGGAATTGATTTACTGATTTAATTGTGATTTCCAACTCTTGGATTGAAATATGATTTCTTCGACTATTTTGAAGGTTCGAGCACTTCCAATTCAAGGTTAACTTTTCAAAGCTAAGTAATTTTGAAAAGTATAAAGTATATAAGTTTGGTATGTATGTTTAAAGTATGTAGTAATATGATTTAAATAGGTTGAAACTGTTTTGTTAAGTAAATGAATAAGGCTATTTTGAATTTTTTCTAATATGAAATTTAGATTTGAAATGTTTTGAGAAGAATTTAGTCTTCAAAATATTTTGAATAAAATATAGTTTAAATGTTTAACTTAGTAACATCTTTATGAAACTATATATTTAAAAAGTTGGAATAGATACATAAGTTGTACGTATGCTGTTTTATTCGCATACTTAAATTGATCCAAGTTTGAGTACACAAGTTCGAGGTGAATTACACCATTTCGTGTTAGGATTTTTCATTTGATTCTTGATGGCGAATATTTGATATGGATTTTGGGCTTGATTCTAGAATTCTCTATCATAGTATATGGCTATGCAAGGAGACTGATGGTTTCTAGTCGAGAAACCATATCGAAATCCGCATTAGAGAAGTCGAATGAACAATACTAGCTCGAAAGCGAACTTGTGTGATCGAGCGAGCGATCGAATGTGACTTTGCGAAATGATGACATATGTACATCTTATATTCTAATATCATTGATATACTTGACGCTGAAATTGGAAGTCGTTGAGTTGGATATCTTTGTAATTTAATTGGAAATTTTCCTTTATGAAAAACTACTATCAATTTAAAATCAATTTTTTTTTCTTTTCTATTTTTCTTTTATTTTCTTAAACAAACTATTTTATTCTATTTTATATACAAAACTATTTTATGTACAAAACTATTTCACAAACTAATTTGTATACAAAACTATTCTAAACTCAAAACCTTTTAGTAAGCAAAGATGTTCAATCCCATATAGCTCTTCGTATAGTGAAATTTATTTTTGAAAATTTTGATCCTTATATAAGATGGACTTTATGTAAATATAAGATGATTTTGGAAATGAATTGTTTGACTTAAACTATATTAATTTGGATATTTGGATTTATTTTCTAAATTTATTATTTTGGAAACTTTGGAACTGAAGATATTTGATTTGGGAGGATAATTTGGTGAAAGCGTATATGATTTTGAAAATTATATTGATATTGAAACAAAACTGAAATTTGAGAATCTTATGTTACTAAATACTTGATTTGGGAGTTATCGAACTTATATAAAATTTGGTTTGTATAAGTATGATGTTGATTCGAAAACTATCGATTTGAAAAGGTACTCAATTTGAAAAGTGAAATCTTATATAATTGAAGTCTATATAAGTGTGATTTGATATACTATTGATTTTGGAAAGTATTTGATTTGAAAATGAAATCTTATATATAATGGACTTTATATAAGTATGATATTTGAAAGTGATTTGAAAAGGTACTATATGATACATATTTTTGAAGTAAAGATATGGAAAGTGCCTTCTGCTAGATATCCGCTTTGTGGCCACATTGTGGATTCATTCTATCGATATTTCTCTGATTTTTGGTTTTCCGGATATGATACTCGAGTTTCCATCGAATTCCATGGCAATCTCCATGGTCTTACGAGCGCGACTTCATAGCGTAATCGCCAGGTTGGGGGGCGGCCTACGGGTACGGATGTTTCCTGGGAGATCCAGGCGTAACCATTGTGTATCTGCGATCTATTGAGTCGCTTGGTAGCGTAATCAGCAGGGGCTGCGAGAGCCTAGGGTACGGATGTTTCCTGGGAGATCCAGGCATAACCATTGTGTATCTGCAGTATTACCAGTCTTCATGGCGTAATCGCAAGGTTGGGGGGCGACCTAAGGGTACGGATGTTTCCTGGGGGATCCAGGCGAAACCATTGTGTATCCGCGATCCATGATCGACATGTTTTGTTTTTTTTGGATTGTACTTTCCATATCTGTTTTTAAAAGTTTTCCAGTATTTTCACTGGATGTTGAAACAAGTCTACTAAGTACCTGGAGAATTCTAGCTTTGCGCCTGATCAACGCACTGCCAGAGTCTGCAGGAACGAGGATAAACTTGTTAAGACATCGAGTTATAAAAGTATTTTGATAAAATATTATATAAATGATACTTTGATCAGTTATTTCCTTTTTTAAAGGATTTTAAAGTGTTTTAAATATTTTACCTCTTTAACCAACAATTTTAAATAATGGTTCATTCTTCTCTTTCAACCTGCTTTCCCTCCTAGCTACTTTTCTTCCCTACCTTCTTTCGGGATGTCTTCCAACCTATTGTTCTTTCTAGTTGTTTCTCCGCTCCCTTCCTTTTCGAGGACGAAAAGATTTGAGTGGGGGAGAGTGTAACAGCCCTAGATTTTTGTATATATTTTATTTGACTTTATTATATTTTGAAAACTAGTTTAAACTTGTTTTATTTCAAACATTTCATTTTTAAATATAAATGTTAATTATTATGTGAATTTTAATTTCAAATTGGTATAAATTGAACATTTTCCTGAAAAAGGGATTTCTGGTCAAACTGGTCAAACTTTGACTTTTAAAACTTCAAATTTAAATTGTTTAAAATCTTAAATTTTATCTTTTATTATGAAATTAGACTTAATAACATGAATACTGCTTTTTGTTTCATTGAAAACGGAATTAAATTGTAAAAGTTATGTACATTTCAATTTTGAGTATAATTTGTTTTATTTTGCAATTTTGCCTATTTTAAATTTTATAAATCATATTTTCTTTGTCATATTTTATTTTAAAATGTGTTAATATGTTATTTTATGTATATTTTTGTCTTTTAATATTTTTGAAGTGATAATAAAACTTTTCCAAAATTTATTGCATTTATTAAAGACTAGTTTCTATTTTTCTGCTATATTCTTCATTTAAATTATATTTAATTAAAATTTATTTATTTATTTTTGTGAATGCATTTTTATTTTATGTTCTTATCTTTATTTATAAATATTTTTCCAAGTCCATACAATTTTCCCTAAGTTTATTTCATTTATTTTCAAATTTTCTAGACTAGTTTTCATTTCCTGTACTATTTTCTTATTTTAATCATATATAATTAATATTTATTTATTTATATTTTGTTTATCTGTTATATTTTCGAATTTTAACTGAATTTATAAGTATCTTCAGTTATTTAAATTTATATAATGAAATTAAAGAAATTTGAAAAGGTTATGACTTTTGATTTTCCTATGGCCTTTTATCTTCCACCTTTTCATATTTGTAACTTAACTTTTCATTCAATTGGCCATTACTTCTCACTTCTTTCAGCCGACTATCATTTTGTCATTCACGTAAAAAAAAATTGTCATTTCCTGAAAGAAAATTTCGGCCATAGATTGTGAAAGATTTTGGTAAACTTCTTTTTCTTTTTGTTTACTTCTATTGATTTTTGATAATGATTTTTGCACTTGTTTTCTCACCTTCTATGCTCAGCTCCTCCTTCCTCCTCCACCTTGGCCTCCTCCACCACCACCACATCTGGTCAACACCTCCTCCAGCCCAGCCCCAAGCCATGGCCATTGCCCTTGATGAAGAAGATCCACCTAAAAATAAACAAAACTCCACCTTAATGTTCATAGCCTAGCCTAACTTGTTCCACCACCTCTCTCCCCCACTTTGGCCGGCCAAACACCACCACCACCAGCCACAACCTGAGCCTTGGACCTCTGTAGCACCTGTAGTTTATCCTTCCAGATCAGGCCATGCCCAATAGTCCCTTGGTCGAACCCATTTAGGCCTTGAAATCTATGTTGTTGCTTGTAATTGTGTTGCCTTGTTTTGAAATTCAAGCACATATCCTTCATCTCCTCTTTATATTGCTATGGCGACCCCTATATGACCTGAACCTGATCCAAACCTGATCCAAAACAATCCCATTACAGTGTCTTTCCAGGCCATAGCTGAAGTATAAGTGGTTAAATGCAAGTGCAAAAGCTCTACCTTTGAATTGTGTAGTTATTCCTAACATTGTTTGTAATATTTTGGTTTGTAATTCATGTTTGTTTTTTTTGTTTGATATTTAACAAGGCAATTAGCCTTGGCTCTCCCACTCTCAAATCATTGTCGTGTTATCATGCTTTTGAAGTTCCTTATTTGTGCATTTGGTTGTCATCTCCAGCTTATACAGGTGAGTTATTCTCACCAGACAATATGTACATATATAACTAGTGAATTGACCCCTTTTGAATCTGTAAAATGCATTATCATGTTACACCTGCTATGTTATGATTTTATGATGTTCACCCATGCTTAAACACCTATTATATTATATGTTACTGTTATATTATGCTGTTCTATTATTTTTATCAGTTTATCACACTGCAAGTTCCCTTTAGATTAGAATCACTATGGGTTGAAATGATACATACCCGAACGAACTTTAGAATAGGAGAAAATCATTATGGGCTGAAATGATATGCCTGAATGATTTTCAATTATTTTCATTTACTTGGGATTGCGGGTTTGAAATGATCAAACCCGGGTATCTTTGTAAATTACGGGTTGAAATGATAAATTACCCGTATCACTTTACCTAGGCTAGAAAATGAAATACAGACCCGTTGTTAAAATATGTTTTATAATTTTTTTTAAAATATTTTAGAAATGTAAATATTATAATATTTTTATTTAAACTAAATAAAAATGATTTTTGTAAAGCATTATTGATTTTCTGAAAATTTATAAGTGAAATAAATTAATGGTAAAATTAGAAAATTTGAAATGTAAGTTATTTTGGGAAATTTTAATTTGGTGATAATTGGAATTTAAATAAAATATGAAATGTGATAAATTCATGATAATTTGGATTAAAGTGAATTTAAATGATTTGCATCATTGTATATTTTAACAAATATTTAACACCGATGATCAGAATGAGCTTGTATCCCTTTATCCTCCCCCTCGATGTTGACAAACATTGTCACATTAAATAATAATCATCTTTGGATTCTCATTTTGATCCATTATGACATTGCTACTAGCAAATACACCATACATATTAATAATAGGAGGATAATCCTTTTATCAGTTGATAAAATACATTCAATTGATATTTCTTATTAGAGTTTGTTCTCTTTCATTGATCTAGCCAATTAGAGGAATTTACTTATTGTGTAGATCGTTTGAATACATACACGACTTCAGGTCATTCAACATGTATGTTGATTGAATTTTTAATCACTAAATAATATCTATGCATAATCTATAAGATGAGCTCATAACAAACTTCAGGTTGTTAGTTGAATATTTACATATATGGATGTATACGTGCGTCCACGTATTACATATATATTATAATTTTTCATAATTTTTCTCATTTGAATTAGTGATTTTTTAGAACAAACTATTACAAGGATCCAAACTATTAATTTATATTTATAAATCAATGTCAATGTAAATCCGTCTAACCGCATGATAATGTTTAAAACATTTGGTTTGGAACCATATCGAACTTCTGGTTCGAACAAAATATACACACAACATCAAGTTGTTAAGTTTTATTCCTCAAATATATCTCAAATATCAGTTTTGAACATTAGTTATGATTGCTTATCAAAGAATAATTTAAGATTGCATACAGACATTTCTAAACATCTCCTTTGAGAGTTCTACAAAAAAAATCACAGCAAAAATAATTATAAGAGTATCTTCTGGATACTTGGAATGTTACAAATACAGATCTCCTCAAGACCGTATGTATAACTTGCATGAAAATTATGATGCGAAATATTGACTATCTCTTCAGGAGAATATTTAAAGATATTTCTTCAAGAAATGATTATGCGTGTAATATTTCTTATGAAATAATAACTAGGAACATGACATTTACGATATCATTAGACATATGCACATAGAACAATAATTCAAGAGATAATTTATTTTCTTACATATTTGGAAGGTTTGATATAATTATAATGAAATATATGATGCACATTACATAACTCTCAAACTTTTAGAATCGAATCTAAACTAAATTGAAATCCTTTATAATCAAATTTCTATGCATTTATTTGGTTTAATAAAATTACCAAATATATAAACAAATCTCTTCTAGAGATATGTTATTATTTCCAAATTTATATATCTCTAGAAGATGCTCTGTGCACTAAATCAAGTTTACAGTTAGGAGTTACGATATGTATTTTTGTTTCTTTTCTAAATTTAGTATACAATAAACCATCCTAAAAATGTGTGTTCCGATATTTTCCCTTTTCCTATGGTTAAAGTTAATTTTTTTACAACATACCTTCTACAGAAACAAATGGTAAGCATTGCATCAAACTTTGAGATTACCATTATATAATTTTTGTTGAATCTTAGGGTTAGAAAATCAGTCTAAGACTGAAAAAAAGCAATTATATTGAAGAAAAGTCTCATCTTTAAATGACTAAAAAGAAACTCAAATAGCATTATAAATTACTGGCTTAGAAAAGCTATATATGCATAACGCAAATTTATCTAATGGTGCAATTTAAATTAAAAAAAGCATTGTACTTACTGTTCGATCTTTCATGATTAATGATGAACAATTTAAGTAATTGCCCAAGGATCACCAATACCGAATATTTCACAAACAAAACTTAATATGATTTATTGTTTAAGATGACGTACCTTGATTAACAGCGGAAGATGTAATGGCTGTCATCTTCTTCTTCTGACTTCTAATAATTACTCTTCTTCTCAGAATTCGGTTTCTCTCTCTAACCCTATTTCTTTATGTGTTTCTTGATGGAGAAGAATACATCTATTTACTGGGAGAGAGAGGACCCAATCCTTTATATAACATTTAACTCTAAATCTGGTACGTCTATCATATACCAATTCAACGCTTAAGATTAATCACGGACCTAATGTTCTAGTTATAGAACGGTCTATTTATGACCTAATTAATAGGGTCACATTAAGATTAGAAATTGCATAACATTAAGAATAAATGAAACGATTGCAGTTTCTAATAGCAGATTTCTAACATCTTAGGGTTAGAAAATCAGTCTAAGACTGAAAAAAAGCAATTATATTGAAGAAAAGTCTCATCTTTAAATGACTAAAAAGAAATTCAAATAGCATTATAAATTACTGGCTTAGAAAAGCTATATATGCATAACGCAAATTTATCCAATTGTGCAATTTAAATTAAAAAATCATTGTACTTCCAATTAGTAAATCTCATCATCCATTATATACCATCAAATGACTAATTATTCATCTCAACGTTGTTGGTTGGGTGTAATAATAGGTCTAACCTATCATATGTTCATTTCATGGTTCAAATGTCTTTTGTGAAATGAGAGACACTTCACATGCTTATACCTCTATGTCTACTTTGATTCCATGAGTAGTGGATTTTAAAGTAGTGAGGTCTAATTCAAAATTTTACTTGCGTATAGCATATGATGAGTATTATTGGCTCCATTGAGTTCAAAGTTTGGGTAGGGTCGAATCGAAGCATTGGATATATAAACATACTGTAGTAAGGGGAGTGGTTATGAACCCTGTAGACATTTCTTAAATCATTTACAAAGACATGAAGTGAATTAAATGACCACATTCACTATGGCGACGACAAAAATATTTCTATAAAATCAAACATAGCTTCAATGATAATTGCATATACATACATATACATACATATGTGTGTGCGCGTGTGTGCACACATACATATATAGTTGTAGTCAGTGTGTGTAGCACATGTACGCACTAGTTTCCACTAAAATTAAATTCCTAGTCCCTTGAATCAGCTTAGAAGCTGTAAAGGGTACAAATAAAATCATCTACCTATACTTTATGAAACAAAATATAAATATTTCACTGCTTCATCTGAAATCTTAATGAATTATCAACACTATGTGTAGGCCAGATGAAACTTATCATCTACCTTAATAGACCCGTCAAACGGGTCGGATCGGCCCGATCGGATCATAAATGGATCGGGTAGAATTTGACCCGTCCCATTCGAGCCATAAAAAAACCTAACCTATTTGACCCATTTAATAATTGGATTGACCCGATCCGATCCATTTATTAGAAGGGTCAACCCGACCCGACCCATTTAACAAAAAATTGCAGCAAAAACTACGCCAAAAAAAATGAAAAACAATATTGGAAAATTAAAAAACTGAACTAGATAATGCAAAAGCCAGAAAATATTTGAATGTCCCGCATAAGATGATTACAAACTACAACATTAAAAACTAAAAGATACAACATAATACAATTTTAGTTGACAAACTCCATAGTTCAACACAAAAACTGCATCAAAAAACTAAACCATATACTACAGAAACAACAACATGTTATACATAAGTAATAAAACTGCAAAATATTTGAAAGTTCTACGACATATGAGCAGTCTTGTAATCCTGAATCCCTTAAGCATGACCCTGTAATACTGAAGCAAGTCACAAACCATCAGTTCACAAATTTGGTAAGATTAAGATGATGAATACACAATATTACTTGGTGTATGCAAGAGAAAAGAACCAAATGCTTCATTACAACATGAAAAACATGTCTTTATAAAGCAGAACGTTGGATATGGTACACGTGTGTTCATGAAAACTTAGCCTATTCATGGCCCTACGTGGTTCGTATTCTACTAGAAAGGTGCAAGAAAGTACGCTAATTAACCATCTCATCTTGAACTTAAAATGAAAAGATATATTTGAGAAATTCAGCTAAACCTATATATATTTTAATTTCTACATGGATTAAGTTGCTGGATAAAAAAGGAAGGAATGATCACCTAACATATAGTACGTAGTACAGTTAGAAAGATAAGCTCTGTACTTAATGCAGAAAAGAATACCACATGCCTTCATTTGTCATATACAGTTTAGTATATAGTGAGATTTAAAAATTATTTTGTGCACATGATGAGCATGCATTGTATTACCATATTTCTAATGTTCACATTTGAATGAACACCCATGGTTTAGTACATTTGTGGCTTTTGATTTCTGTTTATAGGCATGATTACTGAATATCTGCATGTAACTATTGAAATGTGTTTAATGCATGTGTTTCTATTATTAGAAGCATATGATACTTGCTGACAGTTAAATCACTTATGTTTTTCAGAATTAATTACAGCTTAAAATGTAAATAAATCTAAAATTATCATTCCCAGTTTATATTTATAAACTAGCTAAATTATATTCTTATAGCCAATCATGGACAGTATTTTGCTAAGTCAAAAATACATGTCAAGGGAGGTAAAAGGCTTGTGAATTTTCTTGAATCCAAACAAAAGATATAATGCATATATCACATAGACCGAGACCTAACAATGAAAATTTTAAAATCACAAGTTTGATGCTTCTTTAAAAAATAAAAATTATTGAAATTGCATTCATAACCTTATAAAACCAGTAAACCATACGCTAGACTGTACGTAGATACATATGAAACTGAAACACACATTATTAAATGTTGTATTAAAAAGACTCGAAAGGTGAAAAAATATAAGGGTCACAATTTTGATAGCCTTGGATCAGGATCTAACCTGGTTAATAAAAACAATGTTTACAGTAAGCAACAAGAAAAAGGTTGGTTGCCATTTATAATCATTTAGGCAAGGACACTCATGAACGTGACAAGTAAAACATAAATCTTTAATCTGTAATATATATATATATATATAGAAAAGGAATGGAATGGAATAAATTTGAGCAAATTCTACAAGGACTAACCTATTAAATGGTAAACTTGCTCTGTCTGTATAACAATGTTTGTTAAAATAAACAACCTCAGCATCTTTCCTACAAATATTTACATAAGTAAATTATATAATTGATGACAACAACTGATACGTTGGATATAAGTAAAATAAAACTAATTTTAGGGTTATTAATTTCACTAAAATAGCATAATTGGTCGAAAAAAGTGAAACAAAAATATGCAACGAAGTTTGATTTAAACTAAAATCAAATTAATTTAAACGATTGAAAAGGTTAATACCTATTATCGAAGATTGTGAGAAGTTGCCATTTCTTTTTTTGTCGCCTTTTTGCAGACTGGAGAACGAAGAAATTAAAACTAGGATTGAATGGGTACGCGGATTGGATTGCTGTGGGTAGTTTTGCTGATGGGTTGTATACGGGTTGGGTAAAAACAAAATAAGCTTTTAAACGGGTAAACCCAACCCTTTTAATATTAGGGTTATTGGGTTGGATAAACGGACTTATCTACCTACGTTAAAAAAAAACTACATTCTGACTTGATCCATCAGAAACAAAGTTTATGTATGTCGATCTAGAGCCGGGTAGTGGACAGCCCAGCTAAGCCATGGGCTGGGCCTACCCATTGGGCATGGGCACCATATTTTCATGAAACAAAACCAAAGTTAGGGTTACACAAAACCAACATCACAGCCGACGTCAGATGAAACAAAATCTTAGCCATCAGTCTCCATGTCTCCCGTACTTCTTGCAGCCAACACCGCAACTGAGGGCAGCCTCCTCTGCGACTCGTCATCTGTCTCAACGTCGCCTCCGATAAGTAAACTTTTATTTTCTTTGAATTCCAGTTGCCGATGAAGTCAGAAGTGCATCACAATTTAATTATATTTAGTTTCATTGATTAGGGTTTGAATTAACTAGTTTATAAAACTGATTTGGTATTTTGGTTTTCAAAAAATGAATTCAATTTTCTAGTTCACTGTCTCACTGTTGGCTTACTGAATTAACTAGTTTATAAAAGTAATCTCTTTAATTTTTTTTTTTTTGATTTCATATTTATAACTTTGTTTTCATTACTTCTAACTTAGTTTAAATCAGTTTTCTAAAATACTGCTTGTGTTTTGATCCGTGAAAAATATGTTATAATAGAAGGGTTTATTTTAATTGATTTATGATTTCATAATGCCTAATACTAGTGGTATTGTTGAATTAACCAGTTTATTCTAATTGATTTGTAAAATTCTGTTAAGCGGATAGTTTTGTAAAAGCAATGATTTTACTAGTAAATAATTTGTTGTAACATAATTTAAAATTTTGTTAGTAGATACTATGAAAACGAAGACCACAAAGATTGAGTGAGATTTTGAAGACAATGTAAATCAAGTTAGCAAAACCCTAAAGGATGTCATTGCAAATAAAAAGAACTAATTTTTTTTTTCAAAACTTGTGAGAATACGGTTTTGAAGAAATAATGAAAGAAAATTAAAAGAAATAATTATATTTTTTCCAAACTTTTGAGCATATGGTTTTGAAGAAATGATGAAAGAAGCTATAAGAACATGCTTGGATGTTTGTATCGAACCAATATTTGAGGCGAAAAGAGTTGTTCGTAAAAGAAACATTTTGGTGAAGATATTGAAACAAACGTTGAAGGAAGTCACCATCAGAAGAGAAATTTAGAGTCACATATAGGGGTGTTAATCGGGCGGACCGGACCGAACATAGGTGCGTTCGTATCCTATCCTATAAGAGTTTCAGACTGATATAGACTAGACGAGACTTTGCGTTGGACACTCTTCGTATGAGTCGGACAACAGACAGACGATGTACGAACAATAGAAAATTCTTTGAATAGTTCGTATGGACAAAATATCGTACAAATTTTCTTGTTCTAATTCATGTCCTAAATGAGAAACAGATGAACACAAACGGACGTCTTTCAACTTCGAACCGAACCGGACAATGTACACTCGTACAAAATTAACACCCCTAGTCACATACTTAATTCACATTAAAGATCAAGCCCTTACATCAGTCAAAGACCGATTTGAACAATCTGAAGTTTATGATAATATTTTTTAGATTAAATGCTAAATTCATGGAAATGGGCAAAGAAGAGTTGGAATATTGCACTTATAAAGTTGATTGAAATACAACCAACATGGCGATATATATGGACAAGATTTATTTCAAGATCTAAAAGCTTTGCAAACTATGTTACATACATAAATAAGTCGATTGAGATAGTTGATTTCATATGATCTTATGTGGATGATTGTTGTTTCCAATGTATATGGACGACTTATCGAATTTTGTTAACTATACCAGTGACAGTTAGTTCCGTGAAGAGAAATTTTTTTAGATTAAAATTGATTAAGCATTATCTTTGAATAACCATCTCACAAGAGAGATCGAATTGATTAGTGATGATCTAGATTGAAACTCTTTTTTTTTGGAGAAACTGGATTATGATGGTCTTATTGAAAACTTTGCTTCAAAAAATAAAAAAAGAAGTATTTTTCTATTAACTTATTGTTGAAAAATTGTGATATTTTGTGTGAAAAGTTGGTATTTGAGTGTTTTTTGAATTAAATATTGTAGTCCAAATGATATAGCTGTAGTAGGTTTTTATTTAACGTCACGTTGTTTTGAAATTTTTTAATAGCTAATATATTTTGTATTGAAGGCAACCAAACTCTAATGTGGCTTAGGCAACGAATCGTTTGGGCCGCCACAGTTGCTATGCCTTATGGTATATGATTAACATAAAATTCAGATTGTATATAAAATATATAAAGATTTGTTTGCTTTGTTTCAGTTCTAACTCTGCTTTTATAATTAACTCAATCAAAAATTTAGTACAATGAAAATCTAAAAGTAGGTCACACTGTAGTCTAGGACCAATTGTTCCATTGGTCAAATGCTCCTATGTAGGTTTGGGTGGTCACGTTTAGCATGATTCAAATCGTGGAAATATATTGACATGTCTTATTTTATATGCTATATAAGATTTGTAGTACTACTATAAACAACCCTATATCATACTAAAGTACCAATTTCAAAACAAAAACAAAAAGGGTCCAAATTGAATGGGCAGAAAAAACAATGAAAAAATATTTAAATACATAATATAACTCATATGTTGATGAAAACAATAACCTTGATCATCTTCTAATTCATATATTTTTGCTTCAAAGTTATTGTATGTATACACTTTTGATGAATTATTGTTTATAATATTTTTTTAGGTAATTAGTTCATTTAGATCCATTCAAATATTGGATTTTGAATTGCTAGTGATTATGACAAATTCATTTTGTTCTATATAGATGATTTTCATTTCTAATTCATTTTTACTGTTATTTGTAGATAATTTTGTGGATTAAAAAAATTACTTTTGTCAATTAGTTAAAAAAATACACTTTTTATACATTGTTTATAGTATATATATTTTTTAGATAATTAGTTTATTTCGATTCATTCAAATATTAGTTTTTGAGCTGTCAATGATTATGACATATTCATTTTTTTGAAATGGTACTTAGATATAATATGTCACTGAGACAACAAACCACAAATCATGTGTCAATAAATGTTCGAATCACGCTACCCAAGTTTTGTACCTGTGACTTCTCGCACCAAAGTCGAATCACTTAACCACTGGGACAATGATGCTTGTCTATGACATATTCATTATATTATATATATGTATATACATGATTTTCATTTCAAATTCAATTTCAATGTTATTTGTAGATAATTTTGCCGTCCGTGGATTAAAAAATTTGATTTTGTCAATTTGTTAACAGAATTTTCATATGTACTTGTGTTAGTTATGTAAACGATTGTTTATGATAATATATTCAGTGGGTTTTGAAAATATATGTAATTAGAGAATAGACATTATCTTAATTCGTTATATAATTTAAATTTTTATTACTACGAAGAATGCTGTTTTTTCCCCTCTATTTATTGTTGATAATCTAATTAGATTTTTTATGCTTTGTTTTTTTAATCTAATGTATATAAAGGTCTTGATTTATAACTGGCTTTGGATATCAAAACTCCTAGGACCGGCTTCGATCATGGTAAACCTACCGAAAAACTTAGCCTGCTTGAAGAACGAAGCACCAGAAACCCAAACTGGAAGAAGAAGAATAAAACGTGAATGTCATCAGCAGACAACACTGGACCAAGTATAGATCAAGCAAGCGAAAATAACCATGACTAGTAATATTTATTTTGGGAATTTACTTTTTGTCTAAATTCAATCACAAAAAGTCAAACTACATATATTTTATAGTCAGGTTGGGTTTTGTCGAGTCTAACTTGTATATTTTAAAACCATGACTCAGTCCGATGTTCGATTGGGTGGCTTCAGTTTGGGTATGATTGGGTAATAACATTGAAAATACATATACTTTCTCGCTTTTTTGTCCAATATTCTTGGTCGGATTGGTTTTATATTATTTTTCATCACTTAGACCCAATCCGTGGCCCATTCGGGTTAACGCCGGGTTTAGATCAATTTGGTTTGGATTTGTAGATTTCGGTTTCAATTGCCTATCGTAGTTCGGTGCGACAATAATATGAATAAATAATTCAAAGTTTGTTGGAGATTAGTTCAAAATGTAACTATATCATCATATAATATATGATACATCCAACCATTGTTAAAGATTAGTTAGGATTGTGAAAATGAAAAATAAATGAAAAAACAGTAAAAACCAATAAAATAATGAAAAGGCGTGCCATTTGTGCGATTCGCTCCAAATAATATGCATTTGTTGATGCAAATAATGCATTAGTTTTCTGCTTAAGCTATAGTTTCACATAACTAATTAATATACGTATAAAGGAGTCCAAGATTTATTTTTGTCCAGGGCCAAAATAAACTTGGACCGGCCCTATATATGTATAAACACACACATCTCACCTTTTAAGGAACAATGGCCATACAAACATTTTCTACTTGCATATCATATATCAAGCATATATGCAAATGATTAATAAACATAAACCACACATATAAATTAATTTAAGTTTACTTCCTTCATTGTACTCTTTAAAGATTTGTAATTACTGGTCACAACCATTATCTCTTCTCTACTACTAATAAAGAGAATTCAATAAATATGATTTTCACGGTGTTCTTTTGAAATTTTGAAAATACCCCTATCTACCAACGGAATCCTACCATCGGTATACAACTTCCACCACCACCCCTTCTCGACTATCCATCAACGGAATTTTACTATCAATTTACCACCAATACCACCAACAATACAACTTGAAATAAAAATATTGCGATTATTAAAATATCTGCATTTACAATACACAACCGTCCACTTATTTTTTTTAATTAAATAAAAAGTAAATATCTCTAGCTATTAGATGCACGTACGTGCAGTTTATACTAGTTTTAAATAACATGATTTTTCTTTCACTTTCAAATGATTAAAAGCAAATCTATATTTATTTTCATGTTAAAAGTTTTCTATTGCATAGAGATCTACACATAAACAACCATTTTGAATGGATATTAATTTATGAAATCATTTTCGAAGTCTGTTTTGTCATCACCTTCACAGTCATCAACATCAGGAACCAACCAATCCATCAAACAAAATTTGAACAATCTAAATGAAGCTTCCTACTTATTGAATTATATCCTATGTTCTCTAATGAAGTCTTGTAAATTTATATAAATTAATTACAGTATTTTGATTGTTATTTACTTCATGTGCATCACCTCAAACAAGGCAAAACATCAACAATTATAGAAGAACTAAGCAACATGGAGCTGCGTGGAGCCAAACTTGTGTGCCAGGCTGCTCGACCGGTCATGTTGCGACAGGTTGCAATGCTTGGAGCATAAATCCGGCTCCATGCGGCAACCTCGACGTTCGTGTCTTCGTCCAACCTTCCTCCTGAGCATTTTCCTTACACTGCTCATGCATCGTACTTGTTTGATCAACACACACATCTTCATATTTGCAAACCAAACCATAGTGTGCTTGGTACATGACAAAGTACTGTTCTAAATTAATATTACTCTGTAAGCATTACGTGGTATTATTCTCTAATACACTCAAAATATGAAAAGGTATTGTTAAAAGTTTCTATGATAACTTAGAGTCGTTAAGAATTCCAACACTGTATGCCACACAAAATTATATTCCAGGCATGTTACTAGATCATGCCATCTTATGACAAAACATAGCTTTTCAGTCAAACCTATTTTATATATACCGAGGGGAAAAATGGTATTTTTTTTTCAAAAAAAAACAAAAAATAAAAATTACACGTACAGTTGAAAATTTATGTTACAAATAACAATAACACTAGTAGTAGTAGTAATAATAATAATATAATAATAATAATACTACAACTTGGGAAATGTTTCTTACCAACGTTGCTACTATCTTTGAAAGCCTGAGGAGAGAACCTTCCCCTTGTAGAAGTGTTTGATTGTGGTAGGCTTCAGGTTTGCCACAGCCTCAATCTCCACGAATAAATTAAGTCCAGTCTCTGCGGGGAAAAATGCAATTCATATTACACTCAGTGTATGTAAAAAGAGATACATATGCATACCGCTAATCGATTTTTGGTAGTTATTCTATGCATTAAGTATGCAATTGAGGCAACCTTCAATCTCGCAGTATGACTGTCCTCAATATGCTTCAAATTGGCAAAAACCTTTTGAGCCGTTTCTTCATTTTTATTTTCCAAACAGCTACAAAATTGGTTCAAGTAGGATTTGCTGTCGAATAGCTTCAAACATGGGCCTCGAACTGAAGTATTCGATAGCAAATCTTATATTAACCAATTTTGTAGCTGTTTTAGAATTAAAGATAAAGAAGCAACTCAAAAGGCTTTTACCAATTGGAGTAGATTGAGGACGGTCATATTGCGAGATTGAAAGTCGCCTCAATTGCATACCTGATGCGTAAAATAGTTATCAAAAAACTGATTGGCGGCATGCATATGTATCTCTTTTCACACACACACTGTAATATGAATTGCATTTTTTTCCGTTGAGATTGGACTTGATTTATTCGTGAAGATTGAGGATGTGGCAAACCTGAAGCCTTTCACGATCAGACATCCTTACAAGGGGAAAGTTCTCTCCTCAGTCCTCAGGCTTTCACAGGTGATACCAGCGTTGGTGAGAAACATTTTCCAAGTTGTATTATTATTGTTATTAGTATTATTATCATTGCTACTACGGTTTATATTATATACTATTAATGATGAGTATAACTTTCTTAGCTCTCAAGCCTCCTATTTTTCCCAAGTGAGGCATTTCTGTGCGTCACATGTATTCAGAAATTGAAAGGTCCTGTCCTTCAGTGCACATTCGCTCTTTCTTTCCCCATCTGTTCGTTTATCTCTAACCTAAATCACAACTCTTCCTCCATTTTCTAACCACAACCTTGACCAAATAACTTGAGGATACTCTTTTATTCACAAAATCCTATTCTCTTTAATTTGTTAACAACTTCAATGGTTCACATCTGATCTTATAATATACAAGTTTCTTACTTAACCTTTGCTCTTTGTTCTGTCAATTGACATATCCTGAATAAAAACTTCAATTGATCCTCTGAAAACACCAAATCCTTCCATCTGATTAGTTGTCGTTGATATATTGTTCGCTGATTCGAAATACCGAAGTCTTCATGCAAATCGATTGGCTTAGAAAAACTTTGCACAAATAACCTCTTTCCCTTCACCGGTGGAAAAAGCCTCATACTTGGGGCTTTGGTTTCTGACTTTTCACTGTTTCTGCCAGCTTTGGTATGTCTTGTGTAATACCGAATTTTCATTTATCTGTTTTCTGATATTCTACGGTTTCAAACAAATAATTAATTGGTCGTTTTTGTTGCCTGGATTCCCTGTGCGATTGATTGTGGACTTCGATATTTTGAAGATAGTTGAAGTACTTTTGATTGAAATAACTAAAAGTTTCCTACAGTTATCTTATGTATCTTTAATGTTGAACTTTAACATAATACGGATAAAGCCTTAAATATGCAATAAGGTTCACCATGTTATATAATTTGATTTCATGTTCACTGACATATTTTTATGGTGTTATTCAACTGAAATATTTTGTGGTTGGAAATTTTTATTATTATAAAAGTTGCAGTTCAATTTGTATTACTTCACGCTGATTTTGCATTGTAACCTCACTTCTTATATATATATATATATATATATATATATATATATATATATATAAAACATGGGTTGTAAGATAGCTAATGAAACCGTAGCTGGAATTGAGATATCATTCAAAGATAAATATAGCAATTTCATAGACCAGTACCGTCTTGCACCCACTACCTTCATTATTTCATAAAAATTAATGTAGCTATGCATCGTTAATAGAATTTCACCCTTATTGTTATGCTAAATTTATAGTTGTTGTTTACATTAGAGATTATTTAGAAATAGTATTTTTAACTTGGTAATACAATTGGGTTTTTGAATATTATTGATAGGCATGTTACTCTACTATTGATTAGCTAATGTAATCAGTATATTTTAGAACGAAATTGATATTGATCACAATTTCTACAAAACTAAATTAAAGGGATCTAGAAGATTGTAATTGGAGACCTGTTTGCACTGTAAAAGAAAGAATTGGTAAACTTTGATACATTTTACTACCAAGGATGCAATAGTTGTCCTATGTACTATGATTTTCAATCTATCATGAAAATGGTGCAACATACAATGAAAAAGATTACCATACATAGCAATTGACAATAGATGTGATGTGAATAGTGGATGAATCTTCATATAAATTAGCTTACATCTACCGTTGATAAATATCTACACGTTTAACTTTTAACGCAGGTGGAAGATCTATTTTAGTAGTCAGTAGAACAACATTAGATAAGGAACAAATTGATCATCAAACTCTTTTTCTCCATTGACTTCAGGTAAATTAACCTATTATACTTGCAAACTATGATTATATGATTTTGTAGAACTCTAGGTTGGGCATACTGACTCTTTCCCATCAAATGGTTGAAGATGATGTAACTTCAACTGTTGGTTTTTAGCTTAGCTTATATTCATGCACGATTTTTGGTTGATCGATATGCCAATGGTGCATCCAGTTTGGAGTCACATTATAGTTAAAAAACTGGAAAAAAAGCTGATGCAGACAATTAGGTTTAGTAATTGATGAAAATTCTGGTTATGTAAAACTGATGCGGACAGTTAGGTTAATACAAATATTCATCTAATTGATAAATTTTCTGCTTGAGTATAAACTGTTCTCGAGTTTGCTCAGTTTTCTTTTAGATATGATCACTGAATTATTTTAACCATCAATATCCTATGACTCACCATAGAGCTTTTACAAAAGGAGTATAATTATAAAGAAATTTATATCTATGTATGGTCAGCACGGATATACCGATAGTTTTGTTAGTAATTTTCATTCTCCTGCTCTACTGAAAATAAAATCAGATTAAAAAAACATATTGTTTACCTCCTCTACTAATCTGATACTATTATTTTGTACTCCTGAATTGGTAGCTGGGTTAAAACAATATATCAACACAAGTTACTCTACAAACAAATACAATAAGCGGCGTTGTGTCTTTGCTCCTAATAGCGAAATATCGAATGTCCAAATTTTCTTCTTTTCTTTTTGTATACATTCTTAGGTTATCCATTTGTTAGGTGTATGTTTTGGTGTCATTACCTTTTGGTTTGGAATAATAATGCAGAATATTATAAAGCAATAATGAAGCTTGAGAACGAAGTAAGTAGCTTATTGAGTAGAAAGATTTATAACAACGTACTTATTACATGCTATAATGCAGGCAGTACATTATGGTCTTACAGCTACTGAACTTCATATCATTCAAATTTTTTGTAAGGACTACTTAACCTTTACGCAATCATGAAAAATTGGATGGACCTTTTTGCAAGCTTACAATCACGTATATGTCAACATAACAAGACTTTTTTTTTCTTTTTGTATATTTGATGCAAGTAGAGACGAACACAACGAATTGGGAAGTATAATTTGTTCATTTCTAACAAATAACATGACATGTAAAATATTAATAAATAGGAAAACATACTTAAAAGATTCAACGGACTTAAAAGCTATATCTTAGTGCTACAAGTAAACTTCTAATTCAAATTGGCTTCACAATCATCCGCACCTGCTTTTAAATCCATAGTCGTTGCTTCCTTCTTTCAATTCAAATGGGTTTCAGGTATTATATCCATTTTTATTGATATATTTTTCATGCTATGCCATTTGATCATGGTTGATGTGTGGCTAATTTTTAAAATTTAACTGATGAATTTAATTTCTTCTCTAGCTCATCATGATTACTTAAATTTTCATGTGGCTTATTATCATGCAGGCATTTATTTGTCTGAGATTATGTTTAATTAGTATGCTTTCTTACAAAGATCTTCATGAGACTTTGTAGTGATTTTAATGTTTTACATTAAATTGTGACCAGAACATTTAATTTAGTAGAAAAATACATAGAAGTATTTTAAAAACACATAGAGGTATTTTAAAATCGTTCCAAGTTTTTTAGTTACCATATGTGGTGATTGTATACCGTTCAGAATAAAAAGGCATGGTATAAAGGTTGTTGCATTATTTTGAACATTTTTCTACTGCAAAAGATCCTAGAAATTCAAAAAAGCGTTCAATCATTATAACTACAGCATCTTAACTCTAAAGGTGAACTCTAACTTTGCAGATTTTTAGAGTACACGATATTAGCTTTATAAATACAACAGAATAACAGTACAAAGCTAATGCAACTCCAATGCTTCAATTATAATTTAATTCCATTTTTTGTATGCTATTCAAGTGCAGATGAATGAAAAAAATAGTGATATTTTTGAACTTTTTTTTGAACATGGTCATTGATCGCAAAGCGGATATGATCCCAAGCATTACTTATGTATCAGATATTCATTTACAGTCATTGTTGGCTTTGGAAAAGATACAACTGTCTTTATTTTCCTAGCCTCATCCATTGGTGTGGCACAGGTTCATTACCAAGGAGAGTACATGGATAGAAATAAGCCCACTTCTGAATACATGATAGCTGCAGTAGAATAGTAAGCATTTTGAAAAGAGGGGATTTTACTTGCAAGGGAATGAAACCATATAGTTTCCAAAGATGTGCAGGTGATAGTAACTTTTAACATAGTTATGGGATTTTCCTTAAACATTGTCATCATTCATACTCTTCATTATTTTTGGTTTAGGTCATTGAATTTAAATCGTGCTATTGTTCAAAGCTCATTGTATATATCCATTAGTTTTTTTGTTGATCCTTTTTTTTGCAATAAATGTTGTTTTTGCCTTTTGAGTGCTCCTCTCATGTTTGTTGTGGTACAAATAAACCGTTTATTATGATTTTTTTTTTAACGTTAGTATCTTCAACCGATGGGTTTTTAGTATTTATTTTTTATATTTTATATTTTGTGACAGTACAAAAACCATGAAAGTAAAATAAATATCAATACAGTAGCCTGCAAAAGTGACAATATTGTTTCTGTATCACATGATGCTTACAAATACGAGTTTATGAATACCTAAAGTTTAAACCTTTCCTATGTTTGTCTATGTTTAATAAATTTTACAGTGGTTCACCATATTCTTCATTTTTTTTTCTGTTTCTTTTTGGCCCAAACAAATAATATATCATTTTTTAACATTTTTTAAAATTTAAATAATTTGAAATTTTAAAAGCACCAATCAATTCTAGCTTACCTGTTTTTGAGTGGCTGATGCTACCGGCTAGATATATGAACTGAAAGAATGAATTCTCAGTTATTTATCCTCCATAATAATCAAAACATAGAAAGTTTATCACCACCAATCCATAAATGTATTATTTTATATTCTTTCTTACGAGCGGCATTTCCTCTCTATCTCATCATTCAGTCTTAAAGGATGCATAGTATTCCATTTGATACAAAATTTATTATTGGCTCATGTATCAAATTATATGTACCAAGAAGCAAGAATGATGAGATATATATGATTTCCTAACAAATTTCCCTTTAGTCTTTACAAAATTTCTTGATAGTTCGTTTCTTATTTCCCAACTGATAACCAAGAAGCGAATTTATTGATATTTCAAGAGCACTAGAAACTTGCCTCAAGAACCCTGCTTCATGCTTTTTTAAGTTTCATTCTATGCATATACCATGCAAAAAATAAATCAATAAATAAATAAATAATGAAAATATGTATATTTCCTTCCTCCCTGCACAAATCATAGTCTATATCACACTTCGTTAAATTTAGTAAGTTATTGCTAATAGGATGGCAAAGGATGGAAGACTCAAAAGTATCCCCTATTTGAGTTATTTTACATTTTCGGTCTCCTTCCAGGTAGACTCAAAAGGCTTAAACTGTCTTTCCGCATAACAACATTTTTCATTTGTTCTCTTACATAGGTATGATGGTACATGCAAACTTGCAGTGCCAGATACTATTATGTGTTTTCTGCATCAACCTTTTTGGAAATTCTATAATTCAATCCTTATGAGATCAAATTGAACATTCATTACTCTCATAAGTCTCATATATCTTGCAATTCATGAATCTCATGGTATTTTTGTATTGGGAATCATCTTTCAACAAAAAGGTTAGATATCCTACTTTCATGTCTATGTATTGGAATTTTCATTGTCCATGTACTTTGTAATGTTAGCACTTCACCATTCGGAAGAACTTCATTCTTAATGCTTTCCTTTTTTTGCGCATCATTTTTACGGGCTCTTTTCTTTATGGGAAATTGGAAATGAGGTCGTTTTGAAGCATATACATGGAACATATTTCAAGTATGCTTTTTTATGTTACATGCCTCTTTCGTTGTGAGGGTATGATACTTTTAAATCTTTATAATCTAGTCCATGTATCTAACATAATGTTAGATCAGCCTTTCATCATTGCATTTATTACATAATTTAAAATAATGTCAAATAGAGTACATGATCTGCCGCTGATAAGATATAAAATTTATTATAATATGACTTAAAAGCTTTGCAAACATCATGATTTGACACTGAAATCTTGATAAGTGATGAACAACCCTTATATAACTTAAATCATTTAGTTTCTTAAGCTCATCCTGAATGTTGGTGATAAAAATCAGTTTAAATAGGTGAAAAAATGACTTTACAATCTTATAATTATCATGTTTATATTATTCCTTCACTTTATGAATCTTATAGATTTTTATAAAAGTCGGGTCGGAATGTGTATTCAATCATGATATGTTGAGGAGGTTGGTGAAGTTGGAGAGTGCATGCACCTGCACAGATTCAATGCAAAAAACACAGGAATGATCAGTGGGAAACGTAGGCATGATACTACTTTGAATTCGGTTAGTTGAATTGAAGCTCTTGGTAAAACCTGTTTTATTATTTGTCCAGTATTATATATTTTGTGTTTTCAACAGTAATCCTTTTAGCATAACATTAAGAAAGTAAAAAAAAAGGTGGAACCCAGTGCATGAATTTAAATTGTACTATTGGACTTATCTTATGGCATATGAATTTATGATGTATTATTTTGATTCTCATACTGCAAATTGTGCTAATATGTACCATGTTAATAAATTTAACATAAATGACAATTAAATGATATGTTTGGATAATGTTAGGTCTAACAATTGGTTCCTCATAATTTTTAGTTTTACTAGATTCAAATCAATTAATTCTTTGCTAGAAAATGATTAACCACATTTAATAATATGTTATACATGCTTAACATTTGATTAATTGAGATGCGTGGTGTACCCAGTAGCTCACATGTATTTATTCATTTATCGTTAAACATATGTGCACCTCTTTAGTTTAAACTGATGGATTTTGTTTTATGCCAATCAAAGAGAAAATGAAAACCAAAGGAAAATGATAACCACATAAAACAATTTGTTTTATACACCTATTTAGTTTATGCTAGCCATGAATTGTTAGACATATGGCCTAGGAGAGATCACATCAATCAAAGAGATGCATTGTTTTTCAATAGTTTTCTCTGCTGTTTTTTGTTATCACCAAGAAGTGTTCGACGGTATTTCCTCATGTCTTTTTATTACCTGGAGTTATTTTATAATAGGGAGTACTATTTCTATTAATAAAAATATATTCACTATTCGTTTACAGGGTCCTCATATTTATTTTATAATCTGTTACATATTGTACGATGATAGAAACTGCTTCCAATTATGTATCCACAGTTGAAATCAATGCTAATCTTTCAGTTTTCATGTAAGCAATGCTCAGAATTGTATGGCATATTGGTAAAGATGCTTGATGATACAGTGCAAGATAATTGACTATTATTGTATTTTGGGTAGTTGTGAAAATTATTAGGAGGTAACTCTGCAGTCTCCACCGTATATAGATGATGGCAGGGAGTATAAATGTACAACGTCCTTGGGAAATGCATAATCTTTATGTTACATGCACAACTTGATATTTGCAACCGTTGTCCACTACGATAGATTAACGTCAATTTCAACTAATGAAATAACATTATTCATTTGATGAAGTGATTTTATGTTTCCACTGTTGCCACATTTGGATTTTAAGTTGCACAGAGGGATGACAATGGGATGGGTTGGGATGAGTTTTTTTATGCTTCAGACCCGCCTCGGATTTTTTAAATCCTGCTCCAGACTCGTCCCGTAGATCCGGTGTGGGTCTGAACTTTCACCCTGTACTTGGAATCTACACGGGTCAGGGTAGACCGCCCTGTCCCAAGACCTGGTGAAACATTACATATTCATTCAAAATTATGTATTAATGTACATATTTTTTTTAAGAGGGATTGTCACTAAATGATAAAATAAATATAAATATCAACGTGTTTACAATGTTAAGTAAGGTATTCAAATATAGTGTATGATAACGGTTCAAGAAAAACATGCATACGTTATTATATAATTATTAGCGATGCAACTTAATATTATAAAAATTATACAACTTATTAAATGGAACATTAGAATATCCATGTTATAACCGCCCATGTATAAAAGGATCAACAAATCATCGTTATTGTAATAAAACGGTTTATGAAATCTTAGTGCGGGTTAGGTTGGGGCGGGTCAGCCAAGCCCCAACCCGACCCGCCCCAACCTAGACCCGGAGCTTTTAAGAACTGGTCATGGTCTACCCGCTCCGATGACCCAATGGGACGGGTCTACTGGGTTTAGACCCTAGACCCGCCCCATTGTCATCCCTAGTTGCACATAAATGTGCCCAATATTTTACGTTGCATGTTGCCTTCAATATTCCTTTGTTAAACAAGTTCAAACTTTTTTGACTATTTTGTTTTGTTCTCCAATTTCAAATTGTTCAAATAGCTACAATATTTGCACAAAAAAGCATTTATCTTTGCTTCTATTATGCTACTACACGGATATATGTTTCATTCAAGTCTCAGTTATTTATGTTACCTCAAATTTGGGTATAAATCTTTATACAACTTTATTCAATATCTATACTCTATGTTTAGGTCTGTCAATGGATGCTCGAAAAATTTGAAATCCGTTCGTATCTGTATTCGAAAAGTGGATAAATATCCGATATTCGAAAAAAAGGATGCGGATGCGGATGTGGATACTAAGACATCCGCATTCGAAAATTATTTGTCCAGTTTTTGCTTAGATTATAGTTTAAATTATGTGTATTTTAGTAAAATGAAAGATGTTTATTTATTGTTTTATCATGTTAGTAGTTTATATTATATGCACTTCACATAATAATTGCTTAAAACTATTTATTATCATCATATTTGTTTATTTTTAACACTTTTATAATCAATGGTATTGAAAAAATTTATGTTAAACTAAAACTTTCTATTTATATTTTTTAAATTATCGATTGTTAGCAGATATGATAATTATTCGATATCCATCCACATCCGCGGATGTGGATATCCGATATCCGAAAATGATTTAGGATGCAGATGCGGATATGGCGCTATCCGCATCCGAAAGTATCCGTTGACAAACCTATGTTACACTAATTTCTATGTGTTACCATAAATTGTATGCACCCTTACTCCAAAGATAAAAAGAGAGAATTATTAAAAGTTGAGTTATAACAATAAAATATTTTAAAATTTGACAATTCATTAAAAGTTCATTAATTGAGTTTATAAAATTATTTGACAGTCCGATTATAAATCAATTTAACTTCACAATCAAATAGAACAAAAATGAATAAGTCCAATCGATTTATTTTTTTCTAACCAAATACTACTTGCTCATACGTTAATATAGTAAATAAGTGGAAATTAGGACACATCCTTCAATTTTAAACTTATTTGTTTTACATCATTTCCTTTTAGAAACTATTTTCTCCATTTAATTTGATTTTTTTTTTACTTCTTCCGTTTTCAAGTTTAAAAGTGGCCTCTACGACGGGTATTGCGGTGCTTATGAGTTATAGACATATACCCTTAGAGCCATAGGTTAAGGTTTGTAATATTATCCAAATATCCCCTTAAATTTTACTTTTTTTAATGAAAATAAGGATGTAATTTATAAAAGAAAATTAAGAGGGACCTAAGATTAATTTTTTATAATCATAATGATTTTATGTTAAAATTTCTCATAATATAGCCTTTAACAAATGTAAAATAATTATACTCATTAAACCAGAAAAGCACGTGGTCACCCATTTTCTGTGACGTCCTATATTAACTCTAATCATGAGTGTCACGGCACGCGCTTCGCACGTGAATTATTTTCCTTATAAATTGTATATCTTTAGATCGGTCAAAAAAATGATTTTTTATTTTCAAGTGATATTAAGATTTGTATATTTGTAAAGAAATATTCTGAATTTATAAAGGAAGTTTAATTTTAGATCCTATTTTTAGAAATGTTTTGAATTTGTAAAGCATTTTTAATTGTTAGATCATATTTTTAGGGGTGTTTGAATTTGTAAAAGAAGTTTAATATCGGATCTTATTTTAAGTGGTTAAGATTTGATACTATATAGAGAGGCGTTTTTGGTAGTTCACGTTGATACCAAAAAAATGTGACATCAAATCTATTACAACTATTATTAAAGATTTTAACGTGCTATTATAAAATTTGAATAATGGCCAAAGACATTTTTTAGGGGAATTTTTTTAAAGGACAAATTATTTAAAAATTTTATTCATAAGGACCGGCACAAAAAATTTTCTTCCAAAGGATAGGCCCAGAGCCCATTCGCGCTTCAAAACATATTTCCATTCCGTTCATTCGTCTTCCAGTGCAATTTTGAAATCCACACTCATCTTCATGGTACAAAATTAAAATTAAGAAAAAATGGCGAACGAAACCACATCAAGATCGCTACCTCCATCTCAATCGCATTCATCAGAAAATAAAGAACAAGCAGAGTTTGAGAACGATTCTGATACCGTATCCCCTCAATATGATATTCGACAAAAACCTAATACCCTAGCGCCTCGTTTTGATCATCAGCTCGAATCTGGAAACAAAGAAACTAAATCTAAGAATCGAGACGAAATTGAAAACCTAGCAGTTGAGACGCAGCAGAAATCAACAAAATTAAAACTATCAAAAAGCCTAATGGAAGAAGGTATACAGCAACAAAGGGAAAGAAGAACAAAAAGGAAACATGAACAAAACAGAACAGAAGAAAAAGTAAATGATATTATTAAATGTAGCATAACAAATCCATTGTACATTGATTATGATACTATTGAACTTATTTTACAGAAGAATGAAGAAACCATGCAGGGAAAAACAGCTGGTGACAAATCAACTGGACAACAAATGCAAAAAAGAGAATTAAGATCAAAGAAAAAAAATGAGAAAATAATTCAGCAGCAACTTCAAAAGGCAATTAATACCATTCAGTTATAAAACTGATACTATTTAATCTTTAGATGTATTTTAATATTGTTAATATGTATAACAGGAAAAAACAGAAACAAATAAGACAAAGCAAATAGCTGTTGAGGAATCTGAAGACGAACAAGCGAACACGGTAAATGTACAAGCCATATCACTAAAAAAGATTTTCATGTTCATAAAGTGATAGTTATAGTTTGTTTGGTAGAAGTCAAAGATTAGTTGGTTTAAAAATAGATTTCATTGCTATTTGTTACAAAATTGATACTAATATATTGAAAATATGATACCAAACATCTGTTAGAATTAATGTGATACTTTGTATTTAGGAAAATTAAATTAAGCACACAAATAAAAACTGATACCAACATACTGCAATAATGATACCTATAGTCTAATTGTGTGTAGCTGTCTCATTTTAGTTTACAAATTATTTCACCATCTTTTTTCTAGTACAACCGAAACTAAATTCTTACAAAATGGTACCCACTGTATAAAATGTTTTAGTTCATTTGACAATGTTGTAATTTTTCAATAAAATGATACCTATAATTCAGAAAATGATACCCACTGTATAACAAACTGATACCTATATTTCAAAAAATGAACCTATTGTTTGTTTAACTGAAAATAAAACTTCATAATTAAAAAAAAAACTTATATACTTTATAACAAAACTGATATAGGTATATTCATAAAACAATACCCACTATCACAAATATAAAATTGAAATCAATGAAATGAAAAATGATACCTACTATCTGTTTTTATGGACATCATATCTTAAAATTGATATACTGTTTGTTAGAACCAAACTGATGCATACACCTTATAAACATGCTACTCACTTTATCTTTTGTGAACTTTGTACTTTTAATTGTACAAATTACTGTCATTGTAATTTGCAACCAAAATAACACAAATATAAGCTAAAAATTATACATGCAGTATGTTTCTTTTGAAGTTATTATGTACCAATTTTAGAAGTATTTCAACCATAATTATTAAAAAATTGATACCTACATTTAGCAAAAATGATAGCAAATTCTAGTTAAATAAAAATACCATGTTTTATCTCATGTTTGTAGAAACTGAAACCGGTATATCATGTTATATATTGTTTTGTTTCAATGCTGTTTGTTTCACTAACAACTTAATGCCAAATTTTCATGAAATAGGACGATGATGATTTTGTCAATCCTTGTCGTAAAAGCATGCATGCAACATCAGATCAAACAACAAAACAGATAGCAAAATCGGAACATGTTAAGCCAGAAACTGCTTATAGATGTGGCTTACAAGCTATCTTCAAGATATTAAAACTGGTCAAAGAAAAAAATGGATTGACCAAAAAGCAATTTGACATCTTAAAGAAGACACAATTTTACAACTTTTTCAAAGTCATCTATGAAGAAAAAATAACAATGAAAGAGTGCAAAAAGCATCAACAAAACTTGGATGCTTTATACAACTGCTACTGTATGGAAACTGACAGCTTCATCTTAGGAGAAGACAAAATGAAGGTAACTGCCAGAGATATAAGCTTGCTGTTTGGTCTGCCATTAAAAGGAATAAACATAGAACCAACAAAAAAATTGACGAGCAGAACCATTCCACCAGACTGCAAAGACTTTGCAACTAGAAACTTTGGCACAAATACTTACATAACAAGAAATGTTGTGGAAAGAAGAATAAAACAAGAAATATCAAAAAGGAAAAAAGAAAATGAAGAAGATCTCCCCTTGTTGATAGTAATGCAAATGCTGTTGACATTTTTCTTTCCCAACAACCAACAAAAGCTGAGATGGGGAATTCTACCCTATTTGATTGACAGTGAAACAATGCAAACTGTCTCATGGCCACAAACAATAGAGAAATTTTAGTAAATTTGTAAAAAAGTTTATCTCTAAGCCAAGAAACATGTCTGGATGTTCAATGCTTCCATTGGTAAGATGTGTTATGCAAAATATTTTTAATTTAAAAAAATTGTTATATTCAACGTTCTTATCTAATTATATCTTTAAATTTTTATAGTATTGCATCTGTGAGAAAATGAACCTTATTCAACCAAGAAAGCAACTTGCTGAAGATTTATCCAGATTTGTACGATGGAATGTAAGAAAACTTAAAGACATTGTTGTGAAACAATTGTTGAATGATATAAAAGTTGGCAATGTAAGTTAAAGTTAATTCTTACTTACAGTAGTATTTATCTGTGTACATTTTATGTTCTCTCTGTCTGTAGTATCAGTTTCAACACTTAGAATAATTATTTGTCTCTGCATAGTATCACATATGTCTCTTTGCAGTAACACTTTAGCTTCTGATTAGTATCAGTTTCAATTTGTAGCTTTAAATTTTTGTTTAGTATCATTTTTTCTCAGCATAGTACATCTTGTCATTTTGCACAGTATCAATTATAATATACAATAATACTTGGTATCATTTTTAACACTGCACACAATCATTAGTAAGTGTACATAGTATCAATTTCATTACTATTCTATTTTATTCTATTAAACTAATCACTTATTAATGTCAGTTATAACTTATAAGTTACAGCATATTAGCATAAAACATTTTCATTTAAATTTTAAAACAAAATTACTATTTCAATTACACAGGTGAAAGAAATAAGCAATATTCTTCCACATGAACAGAAGCTACTCCAAACAGGATCGATAAAAGAAGAATCAAGTGACAAAAGAAAAGAAAACCAAAGGAAAAAAAGAAAAATTGAAGAAGCCGAACAGAGTGATCGATCTTTTGAAGATTTTGTAAGCCTTAATGTTTTGCAAACGCACATTAAAGATTTGGAAGAAGAAGGTAAGAAGACAAAGAAGCAATTAGACAAAGAAAAGAAGTTGAGGATAAAGGTTGAAAAAGAAAATTTGAAATTGAAAGAACAATTGAAAGAACTCAAATCAAGAATAGAAGAAAATGAAAAGAAAAATTCAGAAGTTGAACTAGAGAGTAAGCACATGGAAGATGAACCTGACAACATTCTAAATGAACATGCACATGTAGAAACAGAATTAGAAAACAGAGAAAAGAAATCCACAACTGAAAGCAATGAAGAAGAGAATGAAGACAAAAATGCCGAGCCTCATGTGGAAAAAGTTAACACAGCAAATAAAATAAATGAAGTTGAATGTTTAAATATAGAAGCCCAAAATGAAGAAAATACATTCACAGCTGAAATTATTGAAGAAGAAAATCCAGAGTGTCAACAAGAACCTACAAAGTGTCAAGCAAAAATAACACAAATTGACAGGTACATGATTTTTACTATTGAAAATAACACTGTTTGATTCAAATTCATGCTTGCTTATATTATAAATATTATAAATAATTCTGAGTATAAGTTAAAATAAACTGATACCTAAATCTATTAAAAAACGATACCTACGTTCCATTGCTTATAACTTAATGGTATATAAATTGAACTATTTATGTTCACCATCATTTAGTAGAGAACTAATACCAAAATAATGCACAATTTATATGCATCAGTTGTTTGATTATAACTGATGGTTGGTTATTTTACAAACAATTTTCACTATGAAATAAATCAAAACTGATACCTATATGTATGAAAAACTGATACTTATTTTGTGTTTGAAAAACTGATATCTATGCAAAAATGATACCCATAAACCGCCACTATTAACATTATTGATACTAATAATATTATATTCATTCACCAATAACAAAAACTGACAGCTTCTTATTGTTAATACAGATTCTCAACTGAAAAAAATGTAGAAGAAGTTGAAGACACAACTACTGACACTAATACAGAACAAGTTCATCAAACAACTGAAACAATGTTGAACAAAACAAATGAAATAGTGTTGGAAACAAAAGAAGATAAAAGAATGAAAAAAGATATAAAAGAGGCTCAAAAATTGGAAGAAGATACCAATAAAGAGAGCAAATTTGCACAATACAATGATGTACTACAAGGCTTTACACCTCCATCTTTCAATCTCAATATCACACAACAGTTGCAAGAGGGAATAACAGAAAAGGACAAAGAAAACAAACCAGCAAAATCTTCTGGTCAGAAAAGGAAACAAATAGTTCATAAGCCATCTTCTTATGTGAAAAGAATAAAAGAAAGAGCAAGGAAAAAAAGAGAAAGCCTCAGCTTTGAATATGGTCAGAGAAGGAAAAAAACAGCAAAAAAACAAAAACCTGAAGCAAATGAAAATGATGAAAAACTGGAAGAAAATGATGAAAAAGAAAGTGCATAAGAGTCAATCCCAATGCCAATTCAAGTAATAGAGCCAACACTTTCAAATGTAGGACTAGGACACTGCAGCAAAACTTTGGCATACTTGAATATAGAACAACAAAATACAATCAAAACTTTCTTTGCTATGACATCATCAAAAGAGTAAGTATACAAACATATATACTAATTTTGCTGGTTAAAATAACATTGTATAATTGATATGTAACTTATTTTCTTAAAACAGAGATATAGCATGGACAGATAATGACACAATTAGAGGAGGATGTACAATAACAAAAAAAGTACTACAAGAACTTCTTGAAGAAAATGCTACACGTGGATCGGTACACACTTTTTTTTTGTTTAATAATACTGCTACCAATAAAAATAATTACAAAAAATAATGTGTAATAGCTATGTCCACTGCTATTTGTACCAAAACTGATACCTATTTATAGCCAAAAATGATACCTAATTACTATTTATTACAAAGTGGTGGTCTATTAGTTGAATTATGTATTAACTATCATGTATGACAAAATAAATACCAAAATAGTGCAAAACTAATTCCTAGTGGCAGTTGATATAAATTCATACTTTTGTTTTCTAGTAGCAATTGATTTAACAGCATGTACAAAAATGATACTAAGTCAGTGCAAAAATGATACCCAGAAGCTGTTTCATCATATTTCATGCTAAATTATTCTTGTAATTTGTAATATATTTTACCACTATTTAAACAAAAGATACTAATTATCATTGAATATTGCTTCATTAGTAACAAAAAATTACATTTTCTTGTTGTTAATGTAGATAATTGACTGGTATTTATCTAAATGTGGGCTGAAAGAGCACAACTATGCATTCACAACAATAATAACGGTAAATAAAACTGTAATATACAATAATATGATAAATGCTAAATATATATTGAATTCTAACTTATTTTTTTTATTTAACAGCAAGCTATAGTTTTCAATATACATGGAATTATAAAATCTTTAGTGCTGCCTTTCCTTGAACAAATTGTGGATGATGAATACACAGATGCTATATATTTTTCATTGCATTGTGAATTCCATTGGACAGTAGTAACTTTGACATACCCAACAATGGAATGGAGTCATCTAGATTCTAGACGTCCAAGAAGGAATTCTAATGAAAGAAACAACCCCAGTCTAAAGCAGGCAATGATATTGGTATGATATATTTTTGTTAGGAAACAAAATAATTTAATTAAACAAATCGAACATTAACTAACTTTGTATTGTTTTGTCTTCAATAGAGAAATAAAATTGAAGAAATGCTGAAAGAACTTTGGAAAAAGAAAAACATACAGGATAAGGAGGTGAAGACAAATGAAATGCATCAGATACCATGTGCACAACAAGGATCAGACACGTAAGTTGTTTATGTTGTTCAAAATGATACCTACTGACACTTAAACTGACAAAACTGATATTGCTAATATTCTTTTAAACAGACTTGACTGTGGTATATACGTGATGATATTCATCATATCAATGAACAAAAGTCAAATACCACTCAAAATAGCCCCTGAACAAATGCTGAAATCAAGAGCAAGAATTGCACATCAGATATTAACTGACAAAGAGCACTGCTGGAGCTTAGCCAAATTCATGTCAAGTTTGGAAGAAGAAAGATAAATGAACAAATCAAACAACTTGCAAAAAGTGCTAATATTTTCACATGAACTGATGTACATTTTAGATATTTTGTTATATGTAGTTGAATTTAATTTCTGTTTTAATGTTGGTACAATCAATGCTTTATTTTAGTACAATTTGTTGTATAAACTATGAACATATTTCTGATGATGTTCTGTTCTTAAAACAATGTTGATCTTACTTGTAAAAACAATGATGATCTGGTGGAATGATTTGCTGTAATTGATTTTCATTTCTTAACCTGAAGTTTATATTATAATAAGATTATACAGTGAATATTCTATCATGCAACTATTGATCCTACATAATATTATCAGTTTTATGATTCAACTACCAGTTGTATAATAATATTATAAGATTTCATATCATATATCAATAACAAATAGTAACTGGGTATCGGTTTTAATAACTAATAGTACCGGTTTTGCTCAAACTGACACTCAACATACTTTATGAAACAACAATTAAGGCCAGTGTCAGTTTTTGCTAACACAAAATATCATTATAATTATTAATTAGTACTAATGTCTGTTGTAGAATGTATTATAATACACGAATTTGATACTAAAAACTAACCAAAACTGATACTAAAGTCCTTATATCCAATCAAACAAACATTATCACCGACCAAAAGAAAGCATATATCAATTCAATCATCTTCTTCAATCAATTACACAATGATTATCATATCCCATATACTATAATATCTACTTTATTATAAATAACTAAAATATACAAAATTAAACAAAACTGATATCACACAAAGAAAAAATGATACCATAATTTATACCAACAGAATGCGTAACATGATACTAAACAACTGATAGTAACAGTATGCAACAAATATCAAAACAAATGTTTGAAATAAATAAATAAATAAATAAACACCAAAACTGATACTATAAAAACATATAACTAATACTAAAATTGATACTATCATTTATACTACATAGCTGAAATTAAAATCAAGTTGATAATATGCTATACTGAACACAAATTAATAACAAGGTTCAATTACAGTAAAAAATCAAAACAAGTCATATAGCATTATAAATTACTGGCTTAGAAAAGCTATATATGCATAACGCAAATTTATCTAATGGTGCAATTTAAATTAAAAAAAGCATTGTACTTACTGTTCGATTTTTCATGATTAATGATGAACAATTTAAGTAATAGCCCAAGGATCACCAATACCGAATATTTCACAAACAAAACTTAATATGATTTATTGTTTAAGATGACGTACCTTGATTAACAGCGGAAGATGTAATGGCTGTCATCTTCTTCTTCTGACTTCTAATAATTACTCTTCTTCTCAGAATTCGGTTTCTCTCTCTAACCCTATTTCTTTATGTGTTTCTTGATGGAGAAGAATACATCTATTTACTGGGAGAGAGAAGACCCAATCCTTTATATAACATTTAACTCTAAATCTGGTACGTCCATCATATACCAATTCAACGCTTAAGATTAATCACAAACCTAATGTTCTAATTATAGAACGGTCTATTTATGACCTAATTAATAGGGTCACATTAAGATTAGAAACTGCATAACATTAAGAATAAATGAAACCATTGCAGTTTCTAATAGCAGATTTCTAACATTCTCCCACTTGACCCGATTATTCATAATATCAAGTGTTGAACATCATACTATGATAAATTGTTGAGAGTTATGGCGGTTGTGCTTTATTAATTCAATGCATTCCCTTCCATATACCACAATACCAGCAATCCATCATTTTATACTCATAATTTATATAAAACAGCATAATGGTCCACATAATGTCTTATATCATAATGATTAAACATAATATCTTTATAAGACTCTTTCTTGTTTAAAATTACATAAAGTACGTACTATTACATTAAAACAAGAGACACATAATTGTATATCAGAAACATACAAAGGAGCTCAGAATGTCATACATCAATTATTATTAATACAACCAAGACCCATTCTTTGAACATGTTCCTTAAATTGTCTTGGCTGTAACCTTTTCGTCAAAGGGTCTGCAATCATAAGTTCTATCCTGATGTGCATGATTGACACTCTTTGTTTCTGAACCTCATCTTTCACAACAAGATACTTCAGTTCCATATGTTTGGCATCTTTAAAGTACTTGTCGTTTTTTGAGAAAAACACTGCTGCAGAGTTATCACAATAAATTTTCGGCGGCTTGCTATTGGTGTCGACAACCGCAAGTCCTGAAATAAAGTTCCGCAACCATAATGCATGAATTGTGTCTTAATAACATGCCACAAATTCTGCCTCCAAAGTAGATGAAGCAACGATAGTTTGTTTTGCACTTTTCCATGATATGGCTCCTTGAGCAAACATAAACCGGTAACCAAAAGTTGATTTTCTAGTATCGATGCATCCAACAAAATCTGAATCGCTATATCCAATCACCTCCAATTCATTGGATCTACTATACATGAGCATGTAATCTTTCGTGCCTTGTAAGTACCTCAACACTTTCTTTGCAGCTTGCCAATGTTCCCTTCCTGGATTACTTTGATACCTCCCTAACATACCGACCGCAAAACTGATATCCGGTCTAGTACAGGTTTGAGCATACATTAGGCTACCAACTACATATGCATATGGAATTGATTCCATTTCCTTTCGTTCAACATCATTCTTAGGACATTGCATGAGATTGAATTTATCACCTTTCTGTACAGGAACTTTCTCAGGTGAACACTTACTCATTCCAAATATCTCTAGAATCCTTTCGATATATCCTTTCTGAGACAATCCTAATATTCCTTGTGATCGATCACGAAATATTTCTATTCCAATCACATAGGATGCCTCTCCCATATCTTTCATTTCAAAGTTCGTTGAGAGAAATTCCTTAGTCTCATGCAATATGCTTAAATTATTTTCAGCAAACAAGATGTCATCAACATAAAGGACTAGATAAATAAACTTGCTCCCACCGATCTTTTGGTATAAACAGTGATCAACCGTATTTTTCTTAAAACCAAAAGATGTAATAATGGTATTGAACTTAATATACCATTGCCGGGATGCTTGTTTAAGCCCATATATTGTCTTCTTAAGTTTACACACCAATTATTCTTTACCTTTTACAGAAAAACCCTCGGATTGATCCATATAAACATCCTCATCAAGATCTCCATTCAGAAAAGCTGTTTTCACATCCATTTAATGCAATTCCAAATCATAACGTGCTATCAATGCCATTATTATTCTTAGTGAGTCTTTTTTCGAAACATGGGAAAATGTCTTCTTGTAATCAACACCATCTTTCTAAGTGTAACCCTTAGCAATAAGTCTAGCTTTATACCGTTCGATATTACCACTAGAGTCGTGTTTGGTTTTAAAAACCCATTTGCATCCGACTCTTTTACAGCCATGTGGTAATTCAACGAGATCCCAAACTTCATTCTGTTGCATGGATTTTAGTTCTTCTTTCAGGACATTAATCCATTCTTTTGACTCTTTACTTTCTACAGCATGTGAAAACGAAACTGGGTCCTTATTGATTCCTATATCATAATCTGATTCTTGCATATAAACCATATAATCATTAGAAATAGCTGACCTACGATCTCTTTGAGATCTTCTTAATGCTACTTATTGTGGTTCATGCATATCAGCATTATGTAAGTCATTTCCTTCAGGAAGTACTTCTTCATTTATATGTTGTTCATCATCATGCTGTTCTCCAACAACTGAAACAACATTTGGAGTAATAGTAGATGGAGGAACTATTCTAGGCAATGTAACATTTACCCTTGTTTCCTTTATTTCCACTATTTCTCTTCTAGTACTCCCACTGACTTCACCAATCTCAATGAATCTTGCATTACCAGTTTCTACAATTCTTGGACTTGATTAGGACAGTAAAACACATATCCTTTAGATTTTTCAGGGTAACCTAAAAAATACCCACTAATCATTAGAGAATCTAATTTCTTTTAATGTGGATTATAAATTCTCGCTTCCGCTGGACAACCCCAAACATGCAGGTGCCTTAAGCTAGGTTTCCTGTTAGTCCATAATTCAAAAGGAGTCTTTTGAATAGCTTTACTAGGAACCCTATTCAACAAATAATTAGCGGTTTTGAGAGCATACGACCATAAATTCTTAGGTAGTGTAGAATCTGACATCATACTCCTAATTATATCTATTAACGTCCTATTGCGCCTTTCTGCTACACCATTTTGCTATGGTGTACCTGGCACTGTGTATTGCGCACATATGCCATGACTTTCAAGGAATTTTGCAAATGGACCTGGACACTGGCCTGACTCATTATATTTGCCATAATATTCACCACCTCTATCAGACCTTATGATTTTCACCTTTTTATCTAATTGTCTCTCAACTTCCTTTACAAACGTCACAAGGACATTCACAGATTGAGATTTTTCATGAAGCAAATAGACATAACCTTAGCGGGAAAAATCGTCAATAAAAGTGATGAAATACTTTTCTCCATTAAAGGCTGGAGTGTCCATAGGTCCGCAAATATCAGTGTGTATTATTCCAAGAAGCTGGCTGCTTCTAGTGGCTCCTTTCTTATTATGTTTGGTTTGTTTACCTTTAATACAATCCACACATAATTTTAGATCACTAAAGTTCAAATTTGAAAAAATTTCATTACTTACTAATCTCATCATTCTTTCTTTGGATATGTGACCTAGTCTTTTATGCCATAAGAAAGCAGAATTTTCATTCAACATGCTACGTTTGCATCCAACATTATTTATCACATTCAGCAAGGAATTCGCATAAGTGTCATTCAGTTTCAATTTATATAAACCATAAATTAGAATACCAGAACCAACATTATCAGTATTCTTATATAAATCAAAACAACCAGATCCAAACGTACATCTAAAACCAGAAATATCCAACTTGCTTACGGAAATAAGGTTATTAGATAACGAAGGTACATAAAGGGTACTATATAAGTCTAATACATATCCACTTTCTAGAATTAGAGGATAAGTCCCAATGCCTTTTATGGTGGATTTCATTTCGTTTCCCATAAAGAGAAAACGATCTTCATTTGGATTTATGGTTCAGATCATAAGAAATCCCTTTCTTTTCGAACCAAGCTATCCTTTTCGGACAGTCATTTTGATAATGTCCTTTCCTTTTACAGAAATGACATCAAACATCCTTTAGTTCCTTCTTTTCCTTATCCTTCCCATTCTTAGCAGATGCCTTTTTCTTCTTGAAATGACTTGATTTTCCATTCTTTTCTTTACCAGCTTTATTACTCACAAAACTTACTGAGTGATCCACTTGATTTTTAAAACGTCCTTCTTCCTGAACAAGTCTACTGGCCAATTCATTAACATTCCACTTATCCTTTATAGTGTTATAGTTAATTTGAAAAGGTCCATATTTAGAAGGTAGCGAGTTTAGGATAAACTGGACAAGAAAAGAATCCTCTACTGTAAGTCCAAGGGAGTTTAACCTTGTTGCAAGATTAGTCATCTCTATAATGTGCTCTTGCATAGTTCGAGACCCATCAAACTTCATGGTCGTGAGTTCTGCCATAAGAGTACCGGCGAGTGACTTATCAGCTGAACAAAAACGCTCTTCCACAAACTGCATATATTCCTTAGCACTTTCTGTTTGCGGAATTGTTGACTTGATGTTGTTAGCAACAGTCATCTTAATAAACAAAAGGCTCAATCTGTTACTGTGTTCCCATGCTTTATGGTGTGATTTTTCTATTTCGGTACTAGCTGTTGTAAGAGCAACAGGTTTATCCTTAAGGAGTGCCAAGTCAAGATCTTGAACACCTAAATGGAAATTAACTTGTTCTCTCCATTCATAAAAATTAACACCAGTGAACAATGTAACAGATGAAGCATGTGTATTCATGGGAACTACTGCAAATTAAATATAAAAAAATTGAAATAACTATAAGCTCATAGCTAAGGCGATTCAGATATGTACATAATAGTATAATATAGCACTCCTTTGGGTAGATACTATCTTATACTTAACATAATTAAATACCAAAACATAAGTAAGTAATAAATATATTCAATTAAATAGAACTGACATCTTTGGATGATCAATATTTATTTAATCAAGATATCTATTAAACCTCATCATGTCAACTAGTTATAGAACAAGACTTTCCTTTGGGTAAGTTCTCAGGTTCTATCATTAGTGACGCCAGTTTTTAATTGGTATTATTATAACTGGCAATTTCTATCAATAATCATTATGTCACTTATGCACTAAATGATTATTCTGATTTTGACCACTTTGGTGATTAACAAAATCATAAATCTCATGTGCATAAATGACTTATAACACATACTTGATTAAACATCATGAGTAAAGCATAGAACAGATCAATTGCAATCATAGGAAATATTCAGTTATTGATTGGTGGCTCTGATACCAAATGTGAGAAATTCTTTACTGTTCGATCTTTCATGATTAATGATAAACAATTCAAGTAATAGCCCAAGGATCACCAATACCGAATATTTCACAAACAAAACTTAATATGATTTATTGTTTAAGATGACGTACCTTGATTAACAGCAGAAGATGTAATGGTTGTCATCTTCTTCTTCTGACTTCTAATAATTACTCTTCTTCTCAGAATTCGGTTTCTCTCTCTAACCCTATTTCTTTATGTGTTTCTTGATGGAGAAGAATACATATATTTACTGGGAGAGAGAGGACCCAATCCTTTATATAACATTTAACTCTAAATCTGGTACGTCTATCATATACCAATTCAACGCTTAAGATTAATCACGGACCTAATGTTCTAGTTATAGAACGGTCTATTTATGACTTAATTAATAGGGTCACATTAAGATTAGAAACTGCATAACATTAAGAATAAATGAAACGATTGCAGTTTCTAATAGCAGATTTCTAACATCTTAGGGTTAGAAAATCAGTCTAAGACTGAAAAAAAGCAATTATATTGAAGAAAAGTCTCATCTTTAAATGACTAAAAAAAATTCAAATAGCATTATAAATTACTGGCTTAGAAAAGCTATATATGCATAACGCAAATTTATCCAATTGTGCAATTTAAATTAAAAAATCATTGTACTTCCAATTAGTAAATCTCATCATCCATTATATACCATCAAATGACTAATTATTCATCTCAACGTTGTTGGTTGGGTGTAATAATAGGTCTAACCTATCATATGTTCATTTCATGGTTCAAATGTCTTTTGTGAAATGAGAGACACTTCACATGCTTATACCTCTATGTCTACTTTGATTCCATGAGTAGTGGATTTTAAAGTAGTGAGGTCTAATTCAAAATTTTACTTGCGTATAGCATATGATGAGTATTATTGGCTCCATTGAGTTCAAAGTTTGGGTAGGGTCGAATCGAAGCATTGGATATGTAAACATACTGTAGTAAGGGGAGTGGTTATGAACTCTGTAGACATTTCTTAAATCATTTACAAAGACATGAAGTGAATTAAATGACCACATTCACTATGGCGACGACAAAAATATTTCTATAAAATCAAACATAGCTTCAATGATAATTGCATATACATACATATACATACATATGTGTGTGCGCGTGTGTGCACACATACATATATAGTTGTAGTCAGTGTGTGTAGCACATGTACGCACTAGTTTCCACTAAAATTAAATTCCTAGTCCCTTGAATCAGCTTAGAAGCCGTAAAGGGTACAAATAAAATCATCTACCTATACTTTATGAAACAAAATATAAATATTTCACTGCTTCATCTGAAATCTTAATGAATTATCAACACTATGTGTAGGCCAGATGAAACTTATCATCTACCTTAATAGACCCGTCAAACGGGTCGGATCGGCCCGATCGGATCATAAATGGATCGGGTAGAATTTGACCCGTCCCATTCGAGCCATAAAAAAACCTAACATATTTGACCCATTTAATAATTGGATTGACCCGATCCGATCCATTTATTAGAAGGGTCAACCCGACCCGACCCATTTAACAAAAAATTGCAGCAAAAACTACGCCAAAAAAAATGAAAAACAATATTGAAAAATTAAAAAACTGAACTAGATAATGCAAAAGCCAGAAAATATTTGAATGTCCCGCATAAGATGATTACAAACTACAACATTAAAAACTAAAAGATACAACATAATACAATTTTAGTTGACAAACTCCATAGTTCAACACAAAAACTGCATCAAAAAACTAAACCATATACTACAGAAACAACAACATGTTATACATAAGTAATAAAACTGCAAAATATTTGAAAGTTCTACGACATATGAGCAGTCTTGTAATCCTGAAGCCCTTAAGCATGACCCTGTAATACTGAAGCAAGTCACAAACCATCAGTTCATAAATTTGGTAAGATTAAGATGATGAATACACAATATTACTTGGTGTATGCAAGAGAAAAGAACCAAATGCTTCATTACAACATGAAAAACATGTCTTTATAAAGCAGAACGTTGGATATGGTACACGTGTGTTCATGAAAACTTAGCCTATTCATGGCCCTACGTGGTTCGTATTCTACTAGAAAGGTGCAAGAAAGTACGCTAATTAACCATCTCATCTTGAACTTAAAATGAAAAGATATATTTGAGAAATTCAGCTAAACCTATATATATTTTAATTTCTACATGGATTAAGTTGCTGGATAAAAAAGGAAGGAATGATCACCTAACATATAGTACGTAGTACAGTTAGAAAGATAAGCTCTGTACTTAATGCAGAAAAGAATACCACATGCCTTCATTTGTCATATACAGTTTAGTATATAGTGAGATTTAAAAATTATTTTGTGCACATGATGAGCATGCATTGTATTACCATATTTCTAATGTTCACATTTGAATGAACACCCATGGTTTAGTACATTTGTGGCTTTTGATTTCTGTTTATAGGCATGATTACTGAATATCTGCATGTAACTATTGAAATGTGTTTAATGCATGTGTTTCTATTATTAGAAGCATATGATACTTGCTGACAGTTAAATCACTTATGTTTTTCAGAATTAATTACAGCTTAAAATGTAAATAAATCTAAAATTATCATTCCCAGTTTATATTTATAAACTAGCTAAATTATATTCTTATAGCCAATCATGGACAGTATTTTGCTAAGTCAAAAATACATGTCAAGGGAGGTAAAAGGCTTGTGAATTTTCTTGAATCCAAACAAAAGATATAATGCATATATCACATAGACCGAGACCTAACAATGAAAATTTTAAAATCACAAGTTTGATGCTTCTTTAAAAAATAAAAATTATTGAAATTGCATTCATAACCTTATAAAACCAGTAAACCATACGCTAGACTGTACGTAGATACATATGAAACTAAAACACACATTATTAAATGTTGTATTAAAAAGACTCGAAAGGTGAAAAAATATAAGGGTCACAATTTTGATAGCCTTGGATCAGGATCTAACCTGGTTAATAAAAAACAATGTTTACAGTAAGCAACAAGAAAAAGGTTGGTTGCCATTTATAATCAGTTAGGCAAGGACACTCATGAACGTGACAAGTAAAACATAAATCTTTAATCTGTAATATATATATATATATATAAAAGGAATGGAATAAATTTGAGCAAATTCTACAAGGACTAACCTATTAAATGGTAAACTTGCTCTGTCTGTATAACAATGTTTGTTAAAATAAACAACCTCAGCATCTTTCCTACAAATATTTACATAAGTAAATTATATAATTGATGACAACAACTGATACGTTGGATATAAGTAAAATAAAACTAATTTTAGGGTTATTAATTTCACTAAAATAGCATAATTGGTCGAAAAAAGTGAAACAAAAATATGCAACGAAGTTTGATTTAAACTAAAATCAGATTAATTTAAACGATTGAAAAGGTTAATACCTATTATCGAAGATTGTGAGAAATTGCCATTTCTTTTTCTGTCGCCTTTTTGCAGACTGGAGAACGAAGAAATTAAAACTAGGATTGAATGGGTACGCGGGTTGGATTGCTGTGGGTAGTTTTGCTGATGGGTTGTATACGGGTTGGGTAAAAACAAAATAAGCTTTTAAACGGGTAAACCCAACCCTTTTAATATTAGGGTTATTGGGTTGGATAAACGGACTTATCTACCTACATTAAAAAAAACTACATTCTGACTTGATCCATCAGAAACAAAGTTTATGTATGTCGATCCAGAGCCGGGTAGTGGACAGCCCAGCTAAGCCATGGGCTGGGCCTACCCATTGGGCATGGGCACCATATTTTCATGAAACAAAACCAAAGTTAGGGTTACACAAAACCAACATCACAGCCGACGCCAGATGAAACAAAATCTTAGCCATCAGTCTCCATGTCTCCCGTACTTCTTGCAGCCAACACCGCAACTGAGGGCAGCCTCCTCTGCGACTCGTCATCTGTCTCAACGTCGCCTCTGATAAGTAAACTTTTATTTTCTTTGAATTCCAGTTGCCGAAGAAGTCAGAAGTGCTTCACAATTTAATTATATTTAGTTTCATTGATTAGGGTTTGAATTAACTAGTTTATAAAACTGATTTGGTATTTTGGTTTTCAAAAAATGAATTCAATTTTCTAGTTCACTGTCTCACTGTTGGCTTACTGAATTAACTAGTTTATAAAAGTAATCTCTTTAATTTTTTTTTTGATTTCATATTTATAACTTTGTTTTCATTACTTCTAACTTAGTTTAAATCAGTTTTCTAAAATACTGCTTGTGTTTTGATCCGTGAAAAATATGTTATAATAGAAGGGTTTATTTTAATTGATTTATGATTTCATAATGCCTAATACTAGTGGTATTGTTGAATTAACCAGTTTATTCTAATTGATTTGTAAAATTCTGTTAAGCGAATAGTTTTGTAAAAGCAATGATTTTACTAGTAAATAATTTGTTGTAACATAATTTAAAATTTTGTTAGTAGATACTATGAAAACGAAGACCATAAAAATTGAGTGAGATTTTGAAGACAAAGTAAATCAAGTTAGCAAAACCCTAAAGGATGTCATTGCAAATAAAAAGAACTAATTTTTTTTTCAAAACTTGTGAGAATACGGTTTTGAAGAAATAATGAAAGAAAATTAAAAGAAATAATTATATTTTTTCCAAACTTTTGAGCATATGGTTTTGAAGAAATGATGAAAGAAGCTATAAGAACATGCTTGGATGTTTGTATCGAACCAATATTTGAGGCGAAAAGAGTTGTTCGTAAAAGAAACATTTTGGTGAAGATATTGAAACAAACGTTGAAGGAAGTCACCATCAGAAGAGAAATTTAGAGTCACATATAGGGGTGTTAATCGGGCGGACCGGACCGAACATAGGTGCGTTCGTATCCTATCCTATAAGAGTTTCAGACTGATATAGACTAGACGAGACTTTGCGTTGGACACTCTTCGTACGAGTCGGACAACAGACGGACGATGTACGAACAATAGAAAATTCTTTGAATAGTTCGTATGGACAAAATATCGTACAAATTTTCTTGTTCTAATTCATGTCCTAAATGAGAAACAGATGAACACAAACGGACGTCTTTCAACTTCGAACCGAACCGGACAATGTACACTCGTACAAAATTAACACCCCTAGTCACATACTTAATTCACATTAAAGATCAAGCCCTTACATCAGTCAAAGGCCGATTTAAACAATCTGAAGTTTATGATAATATTTTTTAGATTAAATGCTAAATTCATGGAAATGGGCAAAGAAGAGTTGGAATATTGCACTTATAAAGTTGATTGAAATACAACCAACATGGCGATATATATGGACAAGATTTATTTCAAGATCTAAAAGCTTTGCAAACTATGTTACATACATAAATAAGTCGATTGAGATAGTTGATTTCATATGATCTTATGTGGATGATTGTTGTTTCCAATGTATATGGACGACTTATCGAATTTTGTTAACTATACCAGTGACAGTTAGTTCCGTGAAGAGAAATTTTTTTAGATTAAAATTGATTAAGCATTATCTTTGAATAACCATCTCACAAGAGAGATCGAATTGATTAGTGATGATCTAGATTGAAACTCTTTTTTTGGAGAAACTGGATTATGATGGTCTTATTGAAAACTTTGCTTCAAAAAATGAAAAAAGAAGTATTTTTCTATTAACTTATTGTTGAAAAATTGTGATATTTTGTGTGAAAAGTTGGTATTTGAGTGTTTTTTGAATTAAATATTGTAGTCCAAATGATATAGCTGTAGTAGGTTTTTATTTAACGTCACGTTGTTTTGAAATTTTTTAATAGCTAATATATTTTGTATTGAAGGCAACCAAACTCTAATGTGGCTTAGGCAACGAATCGTTTGGGCCGCCACAGTTGCTATGCCTTATGGTATATGATTAACATAAAATTCAGATTGTATATAAAATATATAAAGATTTGTTTGCTTTGTTTCAGTTCTAACTCTGCTTTTACAATTAACTCAATCAAAAATTTAGTACAATGAAAATCTAAAAGTAGGTCACACTGTAGTCTAGGACCAATTGTTCCATTGGTCAAATGCTCCTATGTAGGTTTGGGTGGTCACGTTTAGCATGATTCAAATCGTGGAAATATATTGACATGTCTTATTTTATATGCTATATAAGATTTGTAGTACTACTATAAACAACCCTATATCATACTAAAGTACCAATTTCAAAACAAAAACAAAAAGGGTCCAAATTGAATGGGCAGAAAAAACAATGAAAAAATATTTAAATACATAATATAACTCATATGTTGATGAAAACAATAACCTTGATCATCTTCTAATTCATATTTTTTTGCTTCAAAGTTATTGTATGTATACACTTTTGATAAATTATTGTTTATAATATTTTTTTAGGTAATTAGTTCATTTAGATCCATTCAAATATTGGATTTTGAATTGCTAGTGATTATGACAAATTCATTTTGTTCTATATAGATGATTTTCATTTCTAATTCATTTTTACTGTTATTTGTAGATAATTTTGTGGATTAAAAAAATTACTTTTGTCAATTAGTTAAAAAAAACACTTTTTATACATTGTTTATAGTATATATATTTTTTAGATAATTAGTTTATTTCGATTCATTCAAATATTAGTTTTTGAGCTGTCAATGATTATGACATATTCATTTTTTTGAAATGGTACTTAGATATAACATGTCACTGAGACAACAAACCACAAATCATGTGTCAATAAATGTTCGAATCACGCTACCCAAGTTTCGTACCTGTGACTTCTCGCACCAAAGTCGAATCACTTAACCACTGGGACAATGATGCTTGTCTATGACATATTCATTATATTATATATATGTATATAGATGATTTTCATTTCAAATTCAATTTCAATGTTATTTGTAGATAATTTTGCTGTCCGTGGATTAAAAAATTTGATTTTGTCAATTTGTTAATAGAATTTTCATATGTACTTGTGTTAGTTATGTAAACGATTGTTTATGATAATATATTCAGTGGGTTTTGAAAATATATGTAATTAGAGAATAGACATTATCTTAATTCGTTATATAATTTAAATTTTTATTACTACGAAGAATGCTGTTTTTTTCCCCTCTATTTATTGTTGATAATCTAATTAGATTTTTTATGCTTTGTTTTTTTAATCTAATGTATATAAAGGTCTTGATTTATAACTGGCTTTGGATATCAAAACTCCTAGGACCGGCTTCGATCATGGCAAACCTATCGAAAAACTTAGCCCGCTTGAAGAACGAAGCACCAGAAACCCAAACTGGAAGAAGAAGAATAAAACATGAATGTCATCAGCAGACAACACTGGACCAAGTATAGATCAAGCAAGCGAAAATAACCATGACTAGTAATATTTATTTTGGGAATTTACTTTTTGTCTAAATTCAATCACAAAATGTCAAACTGCATATATTTTATAGTCAGGTTGGGTTTTGTCGTGTCTAACTTGTATATTTTAAAACCATGACTCAGTCCGATGTTCGATTGGGTGGCTTCAGTTTGGGTATGATTGGGTAATAACATTGAAAATACATATACTTTCTCGCTTTTTTGTCCAATATTCTTGGTCGGATTGGTTTTATATTATTTTTCATCACTTAGACCCAATCCGTGGCCCATTCGGGTTAACGCCGGGTTTAGATCAATTTGGTTTGGATTTGTAGATTTCGGTTTCAATTGCCTATCGTAGTTCAGTACGACAATAATATAAATAAATAATTCAAAGTTTGTTGGAGATTAGTTCAAAATGTAACTATATCATCATATAATATATGATACATCCAACCATTGTTAAAGATTAGTTAGGATTGTGAAAATGAAAAATAAATGAAAAAACAGTAAAAACCAATAAAATAATGAAAAGGCGTGCCATTTGTGCGATTCGCTCCAAATAATATGCATTTGTTGATGCAAATAATGCATTAGTTTTCTGCTTAAGCTATAGTTTCACATAACTAATTAATATACGTATAAAGGAGTCCAAGATTTATTTTTGTCCAGGGCCAAAATAAACTTGGACCGGCCCTATATATGTATAAACACACACATCTCACCTTTTAAGGAACAATGACCATACAAACATTTTCTACTTGCATATCATATATCAAGCATATATGCAAATGATTAATAAACATAAACCACACATATAAATTAATTTAAGTTTACTTCCTTCATTGTACTCTTTAAAGATTTGTAATTACTGGTCACAACCATTATCTCTTCTCTACTACTGCAATAAATATGATTTTCACGGTGTTCTTTTGAAATTTTGAAAATACCCCTATCTACCAACGAAATCCTACCATCGGTATACAACTTCCACCACCGCCCCTTCTCGACTATCCATCAACGGAATTTTACTATCAATTTACCACCAATACCACCAACAATACAACTTGAAATAAAAATATTGCGATTATTAAAATATCTGCATTTACAATACACAACCGTCCACTTATTTTTTTTAATTAAATAAAAAGTAAATATCTCTAGCTATTAGATGCACGTACGTGCAGTTTATACTAGTTTTAAATAACATGATTTTTCTTTCACTTTCAAATGATTAAAAGCAAATCTATATTTATTTTCATGTTAAAAGTTTTCTATTGCATAGAGATCTACACATAAACAACCATTTTGAATGGATATTAATTTATGAAATCATTTTCGGAGTCTGTTTTGTCATCACCTTCACAGTCATCAACATCAGGAACCAACCAATCCATCAAACAAAATTTGAACAATCTAAATGAAGCTTCCTACTTATTGAATTATATCCTATGTTCTCTAATGAAGTCTTGTAAATTTATATAAATTAATTACAGTATTTTGATTGTTATTTACTTCATGTGCATCACCTCAAACAAGGCAAAACATCAACAATTATAGAAGAACTAAGCAACATGGAGCTGCGTGGAGCCAAACTTGTGTGCCAGGCTGCTCGACCGGTCATGTTGCGACAGGTTGCAATGCTTGGAGCATAAATCCGGCTCCAGGCGGCAACCTCGACGTTCGTGTCTTCGTCCAACCTTCCTCCTGAGCATTTTCCTTACACTGCTCATGCATCGTACTTGTTTGATCAACACACACATCTTCATATTTGCAAACCAAACCATAGTGTGCTTGATACATGACAAAGTACGGTTCTAAATTAATATTACTCTGTAAGCATTACGTGGTATTATTCTCTAATACACTCAAAATATGAAAAGGTATTGTTAAAAGTTTCTATGATAACTTAGAGTCATTAAGAATTCCAACACTGTATGCCACACAAAATTATATTCCAGGCATGTTACTAGATCATGCCATCTTATGACAAAACATAGCTTTTCAGTCAAACCTATTTTATATATACCGAGGGGAAAAATGGTATTTTTTTTCAAAAAAAACAAAAAATAAAAATTACACGTACAGTTGAAAATTTATGTTACAAATAACAATAACACTAGTAGTAGTAGTAATAATAATAATATAATAGTAATAATACTACAACTTGGGAAATGTTTCTTACCAACGTTGCTACTATCTTTGAAAGCCTGAGGAGAGAACCTTCCCCTTGTAGAAGTGTTTGATTGTGGTAGGCTTCAGGTTTGCCACAGCCTCAATCTCCACGAATAAATTAAGTCCAGTCTCTGCGGGGAAAAATGCAATTCATATTACACTCAGTGTATGTAAAAAGAGATACATATGCATACCGCTAATCGATTTTTGGTAGTTATTCTATGCATTAAGTATGCAATTGAGGCAACCTTCAATCTCGCAGTATGACTGTCCTCAATATGCTTCAAATTGGCAAAAACCTTTTGAGCCGTTTCTTCATTTTTATTTTCCAAACAGCTACAAAATTGGTTCAAGTAGGATTTGCTGTCGAATAGCTTCAAACATGGGCCTCGAACTGAAGTATTCGATAGCAAATCTTATATGAACCAATTTTGTAGCTGTTTGAGAATTAAAGATAAAGAAGCAACTCAAAAGGCTTTTACCAATTGGAGTAGATTGAGGATGGTCATATTGCGAGATTGAAAGTCGCCTCAATTGCATACCTGATGCGTAAAATAGTTATCAAAAAACTGATCGGCGGCATGCATATGTATCTCTTTTCACACACACACTGTAATATGAATTGCATTTTTTTCCGTTGAGATTGGACTTGATTTATTCGTGAAGATTGAGGATGTGGCAAACCTGAAGCCTTTCACGATCAGACATCCTTACAAGGGGAAAGTTCTCTCCTCAGTCTCAGGCTTTCACAGGTGATACCAGCGTTGGTGAGAAACATTTTCCAAGTTGTATTATTATTGTTATTAGTATTATTATCATTGCTACTACGGTTTATATTATATACTATTAACGATGAGTATAACTTTCTTAGCTCTCAAGCCTCCTATTTTTCCCAAGTGAGGCATTTCTGTGCGTCACATGTATTCAGAAATTGAAAGGTCCTGTCCTTCAGTGCACATTCGCTCTTTCTTTCCCCATCTGTTCGTTTATCTCTAACCTAAATCACAACTCTTCCTCCATTTTCTAACCACAACCTTGACCAAATAACTTGAGGATACTCTTTTATTCACAAAATCCTATTCTCTTTAATTTGTTAACAACTTCAATGGTTCACATCTGATCTTATAATATACAAGTTTCTTACTTAACCTTTGCTCTTTGTTCTGTCAATTGACATATCCTGAATAAAAACTTCAATTGATCCTCTGAAAACACCAAATCCTTCCATCTGATTAGTTGTCGTTGATATATTGTTCGCTGATTCGAAATACCGAAGTCTTCATGCAAATCGATTGGCTTAGAAAAACTTTGCGCAAATAACCTCTTTCCCTTCATCGGTGGAAAAAGCCTCATACTTGGGGCTTTGGTTTCTGACTTTTCACTGTTTCTACCAGCTTTGGTATGTCTTGTGTAATACCGAATTTTCATTTATCTGTTTTCTGATATTCTACGGTTTCAAACAAATAATTAATTGGTCGTTTTTGTTGCCTGGATTCCCTGAGCGATTGATTGTGGACTTCGATATTTTGAAGATAGTTGAAGTACTTTTGATTGAAATAACTAAAAGTTTCCTACAGTTATCTAATGTATCTTTAATGTTGAACTTTAACATAATACGGATAATGCCTTAAATATGCAATAAGGTTCACCATGTTATATAATTTGATTTCATGTTCACTGACATATTTTTATGGTGTTATTCAACTGAAATATTTTGTGGTTGGAAATTTTTATTATTATAAAAGTTGCAGTTCAATTTGTATTACTTCACGCTGATTTTGCATTGTAACCTCACTTCTTATATATATATATATATATATATATATATATAACATGGGTTGTAAGATAGCTAATGAAACCGTAGCTGGAATTGAGATATCATTCAAAGATAAATATAGCAATTTCATAGACCAGTACCGTCTTGCACCCACTACCTTCATTATTTCATAAAAATTAATGTAGCTATGCATCATTAATAGAATTTCACCCTTATTGTTATGCTAAATTTATAGTTGTTGTTTACATTAGAGATTATTTAGAAATAGTATTTTTAACTTGGTAATACAATTGGATTTTTGAATATTATTGATAGGCATGTTACTCTACTATTGATTAGCTAATGTAATCAGTATATTTTAAAACGAAATTGATATTGATCACAATTTCTACAAAACTAAATTAAAGGGATCTAGAAGATTGTAATTGGAGACCTGTTTGCACTGTAAAAGAAAGAATTGGTAAACTTTGATACATTTTACTACCAAGGATGCAATAGTTGTCCTATGTACTATGATTTTCAATCTATCATGAAAATGGTGCAACATACAATGAAAAAGATTAAGAAAACATATTGTTTACCTCCTGAATTGGTAGCTGGGTTTTGTTAGTAATTTTCATTCTCCTGCTCTACTGAAAATAAAATCAGATTAAGAAAACATATTGTTTACCTCCTCTACTAATCTGATACTATTATTTTGTACTCCTGAATTGGTAGCTGGGTTAAAACAATATATCAACACAAGTTACTCTACAAACAAATACAATAAGCGGCGTTGTGTCTTTGCTCCTAATAGCGAAATATCGAATGTCCAAATTTTCTTCTTTTCTTTTTGTATACATTCTTAGGTTATCCATTTGTTAGGTGTATGTTTTGGTGTCATTACCTTTTGGTTTGGAATAATAATGCAGAATATTATAAAGCAATAATGAAGCTTGAGAACGAAGTAAGTAGCTTATTGAGTAGAAAGATTTATAACAACGTACTTATTACATGCTATAATGCAGGCAGTACATTATGGTCTTACAGCTACTGAACTTCATATCATTCAAATTTTTTGTAAGGACTAAACCTTTACGCAATCATGAAAAATTGGATGGACCTTTTTGCAAGCTTACAATCACGTATATGTCAACATAACAAGACTTTTTTTTTCTTTTTGTATATTTGATGCAAGTAGAGACGAACACAACGAATTGGGAAGTATAATTTGTTCATTTCTAACAAATAACATGACATGTAAAATATTAATAAATAGGAAAACATACTTAAAAGATTCAACGGACTTAAAAGCTATATCTTAGTGCTACAAGTAAACTTCTAATTCAAATTGGCTTCACAATCATCCGCACCTGCTTTTAAATCCATAGTCGTTGCTTCCTTCTTTCAATTCAAATGGGTTTCAGGTATTATATCCATTTTTATTGATATATTTTTCATGCTATGCCATTTGATCATGGTTGATGTGTGGCTAATTTTTAAAATTTAACTGATGAATTTAATTTCTTCTCTAGCTCATCATGATTACTTAAATTTTCATGTGGCTTATTATCATGCAGGCATTTATTTGTCTGAGATTATGTTTAATTAGTATGCTTTCTTACAAAGATCTTCATGAGACTTTGTAGTGATTTTAATGTTTTACATTAAATTGTGACCAGAACATTTAATTTAGTAGAAAAATACATAGAAGTATTTTAAAAACACATAGAGGTATTTTAAAATCGTTCCAAGTTTTTTAGTTACCATATGTGGTGATTGTATACCGTTCAGAATGAAAAGGCATGGTATAAAGGTTGTTGCATTATTTTGAACATTTTTCTACTGCAAAAGATCCTAGAAATTCAAAAAAGCGTTCAATCATTATAACTACAGCATCTTAACTCTAAAGGTGAACTCTAACTTTGCAGATTTTTAGAGTACAAGATATTAGCTTTATAAATACAACAGAATAACAGTACAAAGCTAATGCAACTCCAATGCTTCAATTATAATTTAATTCCATTTTTTGTATGCTATTCAAGTGTAGATGAATGAAAAAAATAGTGATATTTTTGAACTTTTTTTTGAACATGGTCATTGATCGCAAAGCGGATATGATCCCAAGCATTACTTATGTATCAGATATTCATTTACAGTCATTGTTGGCTTTGGAAAAGATACAACTGTCTTTATTTTCCTAGCCTCATCCATTGGTGTGGCACAGGTTCATTACCAAGGAGAGTACATGGATAGAAATAAGCCCACTTCTGAATACATGATAGCTGCAGTAGAATAGTAAGCATTTTGAAAAGAGGGGATTTTACTTGCAAGGGAATGAAACCATATAGTTTCCAAAGATGTGCAGGTGATAGTAACTTTTAACATAGTTATGGGATTTTCCTTAAACATTGTCATCATTCATACTCTTCATTATTTTTGGTTTAGGTCATTGAATTTAAATCGTGCTATTGTTCAAAGCTCATTGTATATATCCATTAGTTTTTTTGTTGATCCTTTTTTTTGCAATAAATGTTGTTTTTGCCTTTTGAGTGCTCCTCTCATGTTTGTTGTGGTACAAATAAACCGTTTATTATGATTTTTTTTAACGTTAGTATCTTCAACCGATGGGTTTTTAGTATTTATTTTTTATATTTTATATTTTGTGACAGTACAAAAACCATGAAAGTAAAATAAATATCAATACAGTAGCCTGCAAAAGTGACAATATTGTTTCTGTATCACATGATGCTTACAAATACGAGTTTATGAATACCTAAAGTTTAAACCTTTCCTATGTTTGTCTATGTTTAATAAATTTTACAGTGGTTCACCATATTCTTCATTTTTTTTTCTATTTCTTTTTGGCCCATATATCATTTTTTAACATTTTTTAAAATTTAAATAATTTGAAATTTTAAAAGCACCAATCAATCCTAGCTTACCTGTTTTTGAGTGGCTGATGCTACCGGCTAGATATATGAACTGAAAGAATGAATTCTCAGTTATTTATCCTCCATAATAATCAAAACATAGAAAGTTTATCACCACCAATCCATAAATGTATTATTTTATATTCTTTCTTACGAGCGGCATTTCCTCTCTATCTCATCATTCAGTCTTAAAGGATGCATAGTATTCCATTTGATACAAAATTTATTATTGGCTCATGTATCAAATTATATGTACCAAGAAGCAAGAATGATGAGATATATATGATTTCCTAACAAATTTCCCTTTAGTCTTTACAAAATTTCTTGATAGTTCGTTTCTTATTTCCCAACAGATAACCAAGAAGCGAATTTATTGATATTTCAAGAGCACTGGAAACTTGCCTCAAGAACCCTGCTTCAGGCTTTTTTAAGTTTCATTCTATGCATATACCATGCAAAAAATAAATCAAGAAATAAATAAATAATGAAAATATGTATATTTCCTTCCTCCCTGCACAAATCATAGTCTATATCACACTTCGTTAAATTTAGTAAGTTATTGCTAATAGGATGGCAAAGGATGGAAGACTCAAAAGTATCTCCTATTTGAGTTATTTTACATTTTCGGTCTCCTTCCAGGTAGACTCAAAAGGCTTAAACTGTCTTTCCGCATAACAACATTTTTCATTTGTTCTCTTACATAGGTATGATGGTACATGCAAACTTGCAGTGCCAGATATAAGATGTTGGAAGTATAGGCCCTCTTAACTAGGAGATACTATTATGTGTTTTCTGCATCAACCTTTTTGGAAATTCTATAATTCAATCCTTATGAGATCAAATTGAACATTCATTACTCTCACAAGTCTCATATATCTTGCAATTCATGAATCTCATGGTATTTTTGTATTGGGAATCATCTTTCAACAAAAAGGTTAGATATCCTACTTTCATGTCTATGTATTGGAATTTTCATTGTCCATGTACTTTGTAATGTTAGCACTTCACCATTCGGAAGAACTTCATTCTTAATGCTTTCCTTTTTTTGCGCATCATTTTTACGGGCTCTTTTCTTTATGGGAAATCGGAAATGAGGTCGTTTTGAAGCATATACATGGAACATATTTCAAGTATGCTTTTTTATGTTACATGCCTCTTTCGTTGTGAGGGTATGATACTTTTAAATCTTTATAATCTAGTCCATGTATCTAACATAATGTTAGATCAGCCTTTCATCATTGCATTTATTACATAATTTAAAATAATGTCAAATAGAGTACATGATCTGCCGCTGATAAGATATAAAATTTATTATAATATGACTTAAAAGCTTTGCAAACATCATGATTTGACACTGAAATCTTGATAAGTGATGAACAACCCTTATATAACTTAAATCATTTAGTTTCTTAAGCTCATCCTGAATGTTGGTGATAAAAATCAGTTTAAATAGGTGAAAAAATGACTTTACAATCTTATAATTATCATGTTTATATTATTCCTTCACTTTATGAATCTTATAGATTTTTATAAAAGTCGGGTCGGAATGTGTATTCAATCATGATATGTTGAGGAGGTTGGTGAAGTTGGAGAGTGCATGCACCTGCACAGATTCAATGCAAAAAACACAGGAATGATCAGTGGGAAACGTAGGCATGATACTACTTTGAATTCGGTTAGTTGAATTGAAGCTCTTGGTAAAACCTGTTTTATTATTTGTCCAGTATTATATATTTTGTGTTTTCAACAGTAATCCTTTTAGCATAACATTAAGAAAGTAAAAAAAAAGGTGGAACCCAGTGCATGAGGCTCTGGAGAGGTCGATAGTGTACGCAGCCTTTCCCTCACATTGCGAAGGGCTGTTTCCGGACTCAAACCTGAGCGTCCAAATCACCATGCAGATGATCTAATCGTTGCGCATAGGCTCCACCTTATTACATTAAGAAGTACAACAACAATAAATTAAAGAAAGAAATGTTTAATAAACCAGTGATTCCTCATTTAAATTGTACTATTGGACTTATCTTATGGCATATGAATTTATGATGTATTATTTTGATTCTCATACTGCAAATTGTGCTAATATGTACCATGTTAATAAATTTAACATAAATGACATTTAAATGATATGTTTGGATAATGTTAGGTCTAACAATTGGTTCCTCATAATTTTTAGTTTTACTAGATTCAAATCAATTAATTCTTTGCTAGAAAATGATTAACCACATTTAATAATATGTTATACATGCTTAACATTTGATTAATTGAGATGCGTGGTGTACCCAGTAGCTCACATGTATTTATTCATTTATCGTTAAACATATGTGCACCTCTTTAGTTTAAACTGATGGATTTTGTTTTATGCCAATCAAAGAGAAAATGAAAACCAAAGGAAAATGATAACCACATAAAACAATTTGTTTTATACACCTATTTAGTTTATGCTAGTCATGAATTGTTAGACATATGGCCTAGGAGAGATCACATCAATCAAAGAGATGCATTGTTTTTCAATAGTTTTCTCTACTGTTTTTTGTTATCACCAAGAAGTGTTCGACGGTATTTCCTCATGTCTTTTTATTACCTGGAGTTATTTTATAATAGGGAGTACTATTTCTATTAATAAAAATATATTCACTATTCGTTTACAGGGTCCTCATATTTATTTTATAATCTGTTACATATTGTACGATGATAGAAACTGCTTCCAATTATGTATCCACAGTTGAAATCAATGCTAATCTTTCAGTTTTCATGTAAGCAATGCTCAGAATTGTATGGCATATTGTTATTGATTTTGGAGTCGGTATTGGATTCCGTTTCTATTAGAGAAGTACCAATATATTGGTAAAGATGCTTGATGATACAGTGCAAGATAATTGACTATTATTGTATTTTGGGTAGTTGTGAAAATTATTAGGAGGTAACTCTGCAGTCTCCACCGTATATAGATGATGGCAGGGAGTATAAATGTACAACGTCCTTGGGAAATGCATAATCTTTATGTTACATGCACAACTTGATATTTGCAACCGTTGTCCACTACGATAGATTAACGTCAATTTCAACTAATGAGATAACATTATTCATTTGATGAAGTGATTCTATGTTTCCACTGTTGCCACATTTGGATTTTAAGTTGCACAGAGGGATGACAATGGGATGGGTTGGGACGGGTTTTTTTATGCCCCAGACCCGTCTTGGATTTTTTAAACCTTGCTCCAGACTCGTCCCGTAGATCCGGTGTGGGTCTGAACTTTCATCCTGTACTTGGAATCTACACGGGTCAGGGTAGACCGCCCTGCCCCAAGACCTGGTGAAGCATTACATATTTATTTAAAATTATGTATTAATGTACATATATTTATTTATTTTTTTGTAAGAGGGATTGTCACTAAATGATAAAATAAACGTGTTTACAATGTTAAGTAAGGTATTCAAATATAGTGTATGATAACGGTTCAAGAAAAACATGCATACGTTATTATATAATTATTAGCGATGCAACTTAATATTATAAAAATTATACAACTTATTAAATGGAACATTAGAATATCCATGTTATAACCGTCCATGTATAAAAGGATCAACAAATCATCGTTATTGTAATAAAACGGTTTATGAAATCTCAGTGCGGGTTAGGTTGGGGCGGGTCAGCCAAGCCCTAACCCGACCCGCCCCAACCTAGACCTGGAGCTTTTAAGAACTGGTCATGGTCTACCCGCTCCGATGACCCAATGGGACGGGTCTACTGGGTTTAGACCCTAGACCTGCCCCATTGTCATCCCTAGTTGCACATAAATGTGCCCAATATTTTACGTTGCATGTTGCCTTCAATATTCCTTTGTTAAACAAGTTCAAACTTTTTTGACTATTTTGTTTTGTTCTCCAATTTCAAATTGTTCAAATAGCTACAATATTTGCACAAAAAAGCATTTATCTTTGCTTCTATTATGCTACTACACGGATATATGTTTCATTCAAGTCTCAGTTATTTATGTTACCTCAAATTTGGGTATAAATCTTTATACATCTTTATTCAATATCTATACTCTATGTTTAGGGCTGTCAATGGATGCTTGAAAAATTTGAAATTCGTTCGTATCTGTATTCGAAAAGTGGATAAATATCCGATATTCGAAAAAAAGGATGCGGATGCGGATGCGGATGTGGATACTAAGACATCCGCATTCGAAAATTATTTGTCCAGTTTTTGCTTAGATTATAGTTTAAATTATGTGTATTTTAGTAAAATGAAAGATGTTTATTTATTGTTTTATCATGTTAGTAGTTTATATTATATGCACTTGACACATAATAATTGCTCAAAACTATTTATTATCATCATATTTGTTTATTTTTAACACTTTTATAATCAATGGTATTGAAAAAATTTATGTTAAACTAAAACTTTCTATTTATATTTTTTAAATTATCGATTGTTAGCAGATATGATAATTATTCGATATCCGTCCACATCCGCTCCACATCCGCGGATGTGGATATCCGATATCCGAAAATGATTTAAGATGCAGATGCGGATATGGCGCTATCCGCATCCGAAAGTATCCGTTGACAAGCCTATGTTACACTAATTTCTATGTGTTACCATAAATTGTATGCACCCTTACTCCAAAGATAAAAAGAGAGAATTATTAAAAGTTGAGTTATAACAATAAAATATTTTAAAATTTGACAATTCATTAAAAGTTCATTAATTGAGTTTATAAAATTATTTGACAGTCCGATTATAAATCAATTTAACTTCACAATCAAATAGAACAAAAATGAATAAGTCCAATCGATTTATTTTTTTCTAACCAAATACTACTTGCTCATACGTTAATATAGTAAATAAGTGGAAATTAGGACACATCCTTCAATTTTAAACTTATTTGTTTTACATCATTTCCTTTTAGAAATATTTTCTCCATTTAATTTGATTTTTTTTTTACTTCTTCCGTTTTCAAGTTTAAAAGTGGCCTCTACGACGGGTATTGCGGTGCTTATGAGTTATAGACATATACCCTTAGAGTCATAGGTTAAGGTTTGTAATATTATCCAAATATCCCCTTAAATTTTACTTTTTTTTAATGAAAATAAGGATGTAATTTATAAAAGAAAATTAAGAGGGACCTAAGATTAATTTTTTATAATCATAATGATTTTATGTTAAAATTTCTCATAATATAGCCTTAAACAAATGTAAAATAATTATACTCATTAAACCAGAAAAGCACGTGGTCACCCATTTTCTGTGACGTCCTATATTAACTCTAATCATGAGTGTCACGGCACGCGCTTCGCACGTGAATTATTTTCCTTATAAATTGTATATGTTTAGATCGGTCAAAAAAATGATTTTTTATTTTCAAGTGATATTAAGATTTGTATATTTGTAAAGAAATATTCTGAATTTATAAAGGAAGTTTAATTTTAGATCCTATTTTTAGAAATGTTTTGAATTTGTAAAGCATTTTTAATTGTTAGATCATATTTTTAGGGGTGTTTGAATTTGTAAAAGAAGTTTAATACCGGATCTTATTTTTAAGTGGTTAAGATTTGATACTATATAGAGGGGCGTTTTTGGTAGTTCACGTTGATACCAAAAAAATGTGACACCAAATCTATTACAACTATTATTAAAGATTTTAACGTGCTATTATAAAATTTGAATAATGGCCAAAGACATTTTTTAGGGGAATTTTTTTTAAAGGACATTATTTAAAAATTTTATTCATAAGGACCGGCACAAAAAATTTTCTTCCAAAGGACAGGCCCAGAGCCCATTCGCGCTTCAAAACATATTTCCATTCCGTTCATTCGTCTTCCAGTGCAATTTTGAAATCCACACTCATCTTCACGGTACAAAATTAAAATTAAGAAAAAATGGCGAATGAAACCACATCAAGATCGCTACCTCCATCTCAATCGCATTCATCAGAAAATAAAGAACAAGCAGAGTTTGAGAACGATTCTGATACCGTATCCCCTCAATATGATATTCGACAAAAACCTAATACCCTAGCGCCTCGTTTTGATCATCAGCTCGAATCTGGAAACAAAAAAACTAAATCTAAGAATCGAGACGAAATTGAAAACCTAGCAGTTGAGACGCAGCAGAAATCAACAAAATTAAAACTATCAAAAAGCCTAATGGAAGAAGGTATACAGCAACAAAGGGAAAGAAGAACAAAAAGGAAACATGAACAAAACAGAACAGAAGAAAAGGTAAATGATATTATTAAATGTAGCATAACAAATCCATTGTACATTGATTATGATACTATTGAACTTATTTTATAGAAGAATGAAGAAACCATGCAGGGAAAAACAACTGGTGACAAATCAACTGGACAACAAATGCAAAAAAGAGAATTAAGATCAAAGAAAAAAAATGAGAAAATAATTCAGCAGCAACTTCAAAAGGCAATTAATACCATTCAGTTATAAAACTGATACTATTTAATCTTTAGATGTATTTTAATATTGTTAATATGTATAACAGGAAAAAGCAGAAACAAATAAGGCAAAGCAAATAGCTGTTGAGGAATCTGAAGACGAACAAGCGAACACGGTAAATGTACAAGCCATATCACTAAAAAAGATTTTCATGTTCAAAAAGTGATAGTTATAGTTTGTTTGGTAAAAGTCAAAGATTAGTTGGTTTAAAAATAGATTTCATTGCTATTTGTTACAAAATTGATACTAATATATTGAAAATATGATACCAAACATCTGTTAGAATTAATGTGATACTTTGTATTTAGGAAAATTAAATTAAGCACACAAATAAAAACTGATACCAACATACTGCAATAATGATACCTATAGTCTAATTGTGTGTAGCTGTCTCATTTTAGTTTACAAATTATTTCACCATCTTTTTTCTAGTACAACCGATACTAAATTCTTACAAAATGGTACCCACTGTATAAAATGTTTTAGTTCATTTGACAATGTTGTAATTTTTCAATAAAATGATACCTATAATTCAGAAAATGATACCCACTGTATAACAAACTGATACCTATATTTCAAAAAATGAACCTATTGTTTGTTTAACTGAAAACAAAACTTCATAATTAAAAAAAAAATTATATACTTTATAACAAAACTGATATAGGTATATTCATAAAACAATACCCACTATCACAAATATAAAATTGAAATCAATGAAATGAAAAATGATACCTACTATCTGTTTTTATGGACATCATATCTTAAAATTGATATACTGTTTGTTAGAACCAAACTGATGCATACACCTTATAAACATGCTACTCACTTTATCTTTTGTAAACTTTGTACTTTTAATTGTACAAATTACTGTCATTGTAATTTGCAACCAAAATAACACAAATATAAGCTAAAAATTATACATGCAGTATGTTTCTTTTGAAGTTATTATATACCAATTTTAGAAGTATTTCAACCATAATTATTAAAAAATTGATACCTACATTTAGCAAAAATGATAGCAAATTCTAGTTAAATAAAAATACCATGTTTTATCTCATGTTTGTAGAAACTGAAACCGGTATATCATGTTATATATTGTTTTGTTTCAATGCTGTTTGTTTCACTAACAACTTAATGCCAAATTTTCATGAAATAGGACGATGATGATTTTGTCAATCCTTGTCGTAAAAGCAAGCATGCAACATCAGATCAAACAACAAAACAAATAGCAAAATCGGAACATGTTAAGCCAGAAACTGCTTATAGATGTGGCTTACAAGCTATCTTCAAGATATTAAAACTGGTCAAAGAAAAAAATGGATTGACCAAAAAGCAATTTGACATCTTAAAGAAGACACAATTTTACAACTTTTTCAAAGTCATCTATGAAGAAAAAATAACAATGAAAGAGTGCAAAAAGCATCAACAAAACTTGGATGCTTTATACAACTACTACTGTATGGAAACTGATAGCTTCATCTTAGGAGAAGACAAAATGAAGGTAACTGCCAGAGATATAAGCTTGCTGTTTGGTCTGCCATTAAAAGGAATAAACATAGAACCAACAAAAAAATTGACGAGCAGAACCATTCCACCAGACTGCAAAGACTTTGCAACTAGAAACTTTGGCACAAATACTTACATAACAAGAAATGTTGTGGAAAGAAGAATAAAACAAGAAATATCAAAAAGGAAAAAAGAAAATGAAGAAGATCTCCCCTTGTTGATAGTAATGCAAATACTGTTGACATTTTTCTTTCCCAACAACCAACAAAAGCTGAGATGGGGAATTCTACCCTATTTGATTGACAGTGAAACAATGCAAACTGTCTCATGGCCACAAACAATAGAGAAATTTTAGTAAATTTGTAAAAAAGTTTATCTCTAAGCCAAGAAACATGTCTGGATGTTCAATGCTTCCATTGGTAAGATGTGTTATGCAAAATATTTTTAATTTAAAAAAATTGTTATATTCAACGTTCTTATCTAATTATATCTTTAAATTTTTATAGTATTGCATCTGTGAGAAAATGAACCTTATTCAACCAAGAAAGCAACTTGCTGAAGATTTATCCAGATTTGCACGATGGGATGTAAGAAAACTTAAAGACATTGTTGTGAAACAATTGTTGAATGATATAAAAGTTGGCAATGTAAGTTAAAGTTAATTCTTACTTACAGTAGTATTTATCTGTGTACATTTTATGTTCTCTCTGTCTGTAGTATCAGTTTCAACACTTAGAATAATTATTTGTCTCTGCATAGTATCACATATGTCTCTTTGCAGTATCACTTTAGCTTCTGATTAGTATCAGTTTCAATTTGTAGCTTTAAATTTTTGTTTAGTTACATTTTTTCCTCAGCATAGTACATCTTGTCATTTTGCACAGTATCAATTATAATATACAATAATACTTGGTATCATTTTTAACACTGCACACAATCATTAGTAAGTGTACATAGTATCAATTTCATTACTATTCTATTTTATTCTATTAAACTAATCACTTATTAATGTCAGTTATAACTTATAAGTTACAGCATATTAGCATAAAACATTTTCATTTAAATTTTAAAACAAAATTACTATTTCAATTACACAGGTGAAAGAAATAAGCAATATTCTTCCACATGAACAGAAGCTACTCCAAACAGGATCGATAAAAGAAGAATCAAGTGACAAAAGAAAAGAAAACCAAAGGAAAAAAGAAAAATTGAAGAAGCCGAACAGAGTGATCGATCTTTTGAAGATTTTGTAAGCCTTAATGTTTTGCAAACGCACATTAAAGATTTGGAAGAAGAAGGTAAGAAGACAAAGAAGCAATTAGACAAAGAAAAGAAGTTGAGGATAAAGGTTGAAAAAGAAAATTTGAAATTGAAAGAACAATTGAAAGAACTCAAATCAAGAATAGAAGAAAATGAAAAGAAAAATTCAGAAGTTGAACTAGAGAGTAAGCACATGGAAGATGAACCTAACAACATTCTAAATGAACATGCACATGTAGAAACAGAATTAGAAAACAGAGAAAAGAAATCCACAACTGAAAGCAATGAAGAAGAGAATGAAGACAAAAATGCTGAGCCTCATGTGGAAAAAGTTAACACAGCAAATAAAATAAATGAAGATGAATGTTTAAATATAGAAGCCCAAAATGAAGAAAAAACATTCATAGCTGAAATTATTGAAGAAGAAAATCCAGAGTGTCAACAAGAACCTACAAAGTGTCAACAAAAATAACATTGTTTGATTCAAATTCATGCTTGCTTATATTATAAATATTATAAATAATTCTGAGTATAAGTTAAAATAAACTGATACCTAAATCTATTAAAAAACGATACCTACGTTCCATTGCTTATAACTTAATGGTATGTAAATTGAACTATTTATGTTCACCATCATTTAGTAGAGAACTAATACCAAAATAATGCACAATTTATATGCATCAGTTGTTTGATTATAACTGATGGTTGGTTATTTTACAAACAATTTTCACTATGAAATAAATCAAAACTGATACCTATATGTATGAAAAACTGATACTTACTTTGTGTTTGAAAAACTGATATCTATGCAAAAATGATACCCATAAACCGCCACTATTAACATTATTGATACTAATAATATTATATTCATTCACCAATAACAAAAACTGACAGCTTCTTATTGTTAATACAGATTCTCAACTGAAAAAAATGTAGAAGAAGTTGAAGACACAACTACTGACACTAATACAGAACAAGTTCATCAAACAACTGAAACAGTGTTGAACAAAACAAATGAAATAGTGTTGGAAACAAAAGAAGATAAAAGAATGTAAAAAGATATAAAAGAGGCTCAAAAATTGGAAGAAGATACCAATAAAGAGAGCAAATTTGCACAATACAGTGATGTAGTACAAGACCTAACACCTCCATCTTTCAATCTCAATATCACACAACAGTTGCAAGAGGGAATAACAGAAAAGGACAAAGAAAACAAACCAGCAAAATCTTCTGGTCAGAAAAGGAAACAAATAGTTCATAAGCCATCTTCTTATGTGAAAAGAATAAAAGAAAGAGCAAGGAAAAAAAGAGAAAGCCTCAGCTTTGAATATGGTCAGAGAAGGAAAAAAACAGCAAAAAAACAAAAACCTGAAGCAAATGAAAATGATGAAAAACTGGAAGAAAATGATGAAAAAGAAAGTGCAGAAGAGTCAATCCCAATGCCAATTCAAGTAATAGAGCCAACACTTTCAAATGTAGGACTAGGACACTGCATCAAAACTTTGGCATACTTGAATATAGAACAACAAAATACAATCAAAACTTTCTTTGCTATGACATCATCAAAAGAGTAAGTATACAAACATATATACTAATTTTGCTGGTTAAAATAACATTGTATAATTGATATGTAACTTATTTTCTTAAAACAGAGATATAGCATGGATAGATAATGACACAATTAGAGGAGGATGTACAATAACAAAAAAAGTACTACAAGAACTTCTTGAAGAAAATGCCACACATGGATCGGTACACACTTTTTTTTTGTTTAATAATACTGCTACCAATAAAAATAATTACAAAAAATAATGTGTAATAGCTATGTCCACTGCTATTTGTACCAAAACTGATACCTATTTATAGCCAAAAATGATACCTAATTACTATTTATTACAAAGTGGTGGTCTATTAGTTGAATTATGTATTAACTATCATGTATGACAAAATAAATACCAAAATAGTGCAAAACTAATTCCTAGTGGCAGTTGATATAAATTCATACTTTTGTTTTCTAGTAGCAATTGATTTAACAGCATGTACAAAAATGATACTAAGTCAGTGCAAAAATGATACCCAGAAGCTGTTTCATCATATTTCATGCTAAATTATTCTTGTAATTTGTAATATATTTTACCACTATTTAAACAAAAGATACTAATTATCATTGAATATTGCTTCATTAGTAACAAAAAATTACATTTTCTTGTTGTTAATGTAGATAATTGACTGGTATTTATCTAAATGTGGGCTGAAAGAGCACAACTATGCATTCACAACAATAATGACGGTAAATAAAACTGTAATATACAATAATATGATAAATGCTAAATATATATTGAATTCTAACTTATTTTTTTATTTAACAGTAAGCTATAGTTTTCAATATACATGGAATTATAAAATCTTTAGTGCTGCCTTTCCTTGAACAAATTGTGGATGATGAATACACAGATGCTATATATTTTTCATTGCATTGTGAATTCCATTGGACAGTAGTAACTTTGACATACCCAACAATGGAATGGAGTCATCTAGATTCTAGACGTCCAAGAAGGAATTCTAATGAAAGAAACAACCCCAGTCTAAAGCAGGCAATGATATTGGTATGATATATTTTTGTTAGGAAACAAAACAATTTAATTAAACAAATCAAACATTAACTAACTTTGTATTGTTTTGTCTTCAATAGAGAAATAAAATTGAAGAAATGCTGAAAGAACTTTGGAAAAAGAAAAACATACAGGATAAGGAGGTGAAGACAAATGAAATGCATCAGATACCATGTGCACAACAAGGATCAGACACGTAAGTTGTTTATGTTGTTCAAAATGATACCTACTGACACTTAAACTGACAAAACTGATATTGCTAATATTCTTTTAAACAGACTTGACTGTGGTATATACGTGATGATATTCATCATATCAATGAACAAAAGTCAAATACCACTCAAAATAGCCCCTGAACAAATGCTGAAATCAAGAGCAAGAATTGCACATCAGATATTAACTGACAAAGAGCACTGCTGGAGCTTAGCCAAATTCATGTCAAGTTTGGAAGAAGAAAGATAAATGAACAAATCAAACAACTTGCAAAAAGTGCTAATATTTTCACATGAACTGATGTACATTTTAGATATTTTGTTATATGTAGTTGAATTTAATTTCTGTTTTAATGTTGGTACAATCAATGCTTTATATTAGTACAATTTGTTGTATAAACTATGAACATATTTCTGATGATGTTCTGTTCTTAAAACAATGTTGATCTTACTTGTAAAAACAATGATGATCTGGTGGAATGATTTGTTGTAATTGATTTTCATTTCTTAACCTGAAGTTTATACAGTGAATATTCTATCATGCAACTATTGATCCTACATAATATTATCAGTTTTATGATTCAACTACCAGTTGTATAATAATATTATAAGATTTCATATCATATATCAATAACAAACAGTAACTGGGTATCGGTTTTAATAACTAATAGTACCAGTTTTGCTCAAACTGACACTCAACATACTTTATGAAACAACAATTAAGGCCAGTGTCAGTTTTTGCTAACACAAAATATCATTATAATTATTAATTAGTACTAATGTCTGTTGTAGAATGTATTATAATACACGAATTTGATACTAAAAACTAACCAAAACTGATACTAAAGTCCTTATATCCAATCAAACAAACATTATCACCGACCAAAAGAAAGCATATATCAATTCAATCATCTTCTTCAATCAATTACACAATGATTATCATATCCCATATACTATAATATCTACTTTATTATAAATAACTAAAATATACAAAATTAAACAAAACTGATATCACACAAAGAAAAAATGATACCATAATTTATACCAACAGAATGCGTAACATGATACCAAACAACTGATATTAACAGTATGCAACAAATATCAAAACAAATGTTTGAAATAAATAAATAAATAAACACCAAAACCGATACTATAAAAACATATAACTAATACTAAAACTGATACTATCATTTATACTACATAGCTGAAATTAAAATCAAGTTGATAATATGCTATACTGAACACAAATTAATAACAAGGTTCAATTACAGTAAAAAATCAAAACAAGTCACACAACCACTTATTAATCTAAGCAAATTCAAAATGTAAAATCAAATCCTCTTTGAAGCTTGACAATTCCGTTTATTATGACCAAACTGCTTGCACTCGCCACATCTATTTTGCTTGTTCTGAAAATATGAAAATCCTCCTGTGCACTTGATTGATGGTCTACCAGCACCACGTTTCTCCTTTGGTGGCTTGATAACATCTTGAATGCTACCATCAACAATAGGCCTATCATAATTTGGAATAGGATTTATAGCATTGGCATAAGAACATCGATAAGCATCAACAGTGAAGTACTTCTCGACAAAATCATATACAGACAACTTAGACTTGTTCATACACTTTATAGAATGAGCACAAGGAAATCCCGTAATTTTCCATTGGTTGCAACTACAAACCCGCTCCTTCAAATCAACACAATGAGAGTTTGGAGATTTCACTTCATAAGCAAAATCAGAAGATTTATATACATCCCATCCAAATCCTTCTTCAATCAACTTATCTAAACGTAACTCCATAGAGGGACATAGACTTGTTCTCCACAAACGACATTCTTCTCTTCTTCTAGCCATTTGTTCCATAATCTTAACACGAATACCATCTAAACACAAAGTAATAGGCAATGTTCGTTCATTTAAAATCCAACTGTTAAAACTTTCTGCAACATTGGAACTATATTCGCCATAACGTTTCCCTGGAAAAAATAAATCCACCCACTTATCAAATGGCTTATCCTTTAAAAAATTAACTCCAGAAACACCACCAATTTGACAAAACTTAGAATATGCTCCTTCAAATTCATATAGATTTGAAGCTCTAGAACACATTTTGAATAGATTAACAATAGACACATTTGCATTTTTGGCTTTCACTGCTGAAAGAAGATTTTGTTCCATATGCAAATAGCAATAACTGTGATAATCTGAAGGAAAAACATCACGAACACCTGAAAGCAAACCTTGATGGCGATCTGACATAAAAACTAAAGTACGCTCTTCTTGAAGCATTTGTTTTAAATGGTTCAAAAACCATGTCCAGTTATCCACATTTTCTACAGAAACTACACTCATAGCTAAAGGGAAGAAACCTGCAAATGCAAAAATAATTAGTAAAAAAAAAACTAAAAGTAATTATGACCATAAATATAAAACAATTCATAAAACTGATACTGACAGCAACAAAACTGATACCTAAAACCTGATATGGCCATTATAAAAAATATTAATAACCACAACATTATGCACAGTAATCTTCATTCTAAAACAACAAAGAAACAAAAATTGACATATATTATGATACAAAGGAAATTTCAATACTACATAACTATAAATGATACCATATATGAACATACTTGAAACTGATACTAAGATTATACAAAAACTGATACTAATCTCCTGTTTAGCAGTATGAAATTATTATACCAAATACAAACTTACAATTCAATACAATGAAAATTCTGATACTAGAAACTTGCTACTTATAAACTACATTTCTTAAAACTAATACCAACAGAATACAAATTATGATAAAAAATGTATATTAATGATTATGCCAATTATTATGATCTCAATACAAATAACTCAAATCTGAAAACAAAGACATACCTTGATCACCATTTTTTGCAGTAGCACCCATCAACACACCAGGACGTCCCTTCAAGTGAGTAGCATCTAAGAATATCATAGGACGACAAGACTTGAAACCAAGTAAACAAGCGCCAAAAGCAATAACCACCCTTTCAAATTCATTACTACAAGGATCAACATCCATATCAACATAACTATCTGGATTAGATTTCTTCACTGCTTCCAAATACCAACTCAAATCGTTATAAGACAAAGCATCATTACCGTGCAACTCCATCAATGCAAGTTGTTTCCCATGATAAGCATAACCATAAGACAACTGAAAATTGTATTCTCTTTTAAAATCAAGTATAATATCCTTAGGCTTTTTACTTGGACAATCGCGGATCTCATCAATAATCATCGATTTAACAAACGAACTAGATATATATGGATTATTCACATGTCTAAGACCAGCCCCACAAGAATGATCAGGAACCAAATTTCTCATAAAGAACCTTTTCAAGTCTCCAGAATCACAGGAACCATGGACTTTGAAAAGACAACCATCCTTATATGAAGAGCAAATCACAGTAACTCTTGTAGCACAATTCTTTAAAAATACTAATTCATACCCCTTTTGAATTTGATATGCCATCAAAAACTCTCTAAAAGTTCAGCTCTTCCAAAACAAAAACCAACAAAATTGGAAATGCTTAATGTCGACCCTCTCCTCAACATATCTTTTAAATAACTTTTACTGTTAACAACAACATTTGAACAGACAGATACAGTAGAAGATGAAGAAGCACAAACAACGGATGAACTTGAAATAGAAGCACCATCAACATATTCCAATTCAGAACCCTTAACCTTAACAGTAAAACCAAAAAAAGAACTTTTCTTGTATAACTGAAAACAAATTATACTCTGAATATCAGAATCAGTGTCAACCATAATAACTTTGTCCTCAAGTACATAAGAAATCTGAATAGAAAGAGGAGTTAATTGAGACCAACATCGACATATCTCATTCTTCAAATCATACAAAGAGCAATCAATAGACAATCAAGTGCTAAAAGTGTTATTATTCAACACAAACAGACAAAGAAGACTATTATCCCCACTGTCAAAAAAAAATAAAAAATAAACATTAGTAAAAATACATTCAATTTCACAAAACTGATACCTACCGTATACAAAACTGATACCTAGTTACTGATAATAAAAAAAAACGATACTAAGAAAAAATAAAAATGATACCCAGAAACTGAACCTAAAGTACAATAGTTTTCCACTATATCACAACTTTATATACAACCCAAGCAACGATACTTTTCCAATCATCCCAACATTAATGCAAGAAAATGCAAGATAAATTAAATGAAAAGCTAACTAGAATACAACACTGCATAAAGAAACGAGTATAATAATAAAAAACCTGCTGCTACTTCCACAATTTTCCATCGACGAATGAACAAACAATGAGAAGAACAACACTGCATATCATTCAAAAAAATGAACACAAATAGAAAGCACAGACAAACTTTTTTAACTCGAATAGAAAAACAACAAAAAACAGAATAATATAAGCATACCTAAAAAGAACGAGATCACGGTACAAATATGAAAAGAACGAGAGCAACAAATGTACGTAAGAAAAAAATGATCGATGAAGTACAATTTTTAGAAGGACGGAATTGAAAAAAACAAACAAAGTTGATCGATATTATTTTCAGAAGGACGGAATTGAAAGAAACGAACGAAGGTGATCGATTTTATTTTCAGAAGGACGAATTTGAATTAAACGAACGAAGTTGATCGATATTATAATTGGGAGAAAGAGATTTGATCGCGATTGAAAAAATTTGATCGAAAGGAAGAAGAAGAAGAAGCGCGCGAAAGTGGGCTGGAAGGAAATACGATAATTTGTCCTTTAGAGAAAATTATTAGTGGGCTGTCCTACATCCAAAAAAAGCCCTAAAAATTGTCCTTGAGGAAAATTTCCTGTTTTTTTTATTAAGGTTTTACTATAATGACATTCAAAATTATTTGTATAAAAGACCTCTTCTTATGATACGTGGCCGTCTTTACACAAAAGATGGATTTCACTTTGGATACGCACTATCAGATCAAGCCGAACATATATATACACTTCCTATTTCTTGCTTTGGTGGCAAATTATAATCCACGTGTGATTATAACATATCAAATGCTAAACACGGGTTCGCGCTAGTTAGCATTATTGTTATTGTTGTTGTAATTTATAACATAAAATTACGACTGTAAGTGCAATTTTTGTCTTTTGTTTTTCTTTTTTTTTTTGGAAAAAAATGCCACTCCTTTTCCTCTGTATATGTAAATTTGGTTTGACCGAAAAGCTATGTTTTGTCATTAAGATGGCATGGTCTAGCAACAACATACCATTGGCAAATTTGCCTGCCTTTCAAGCTTGTAGTTGGGCCGGATGCCCGCTGTCACTGGGTTGCTTGTAGTAATGTAATTTTGTCGTTACAGAATGACATGGTAGAAGTTGCGAGTGCAAGCACACGGTTGAAACGACGACAGTAGCACATGATCCAACGTTGGCAACAGATCAGCTAGCTAATGAAGGCCCTACCAACTACATCAGCTAATGATGGACTGCCAGCTCAGCCTACCTACTAGTGACTATGATTCTACTTATGGGTCTTATGGATACTCTTAGTATCTAATTATTTGTTTAATTGAGGGATTTCACATTTGCTCGGATTTTTTTAGAATACTTTTTATAAAAGGATTAAACTGTTTATTAGTAGATACATACCAGAGATACATATCGACAAAAGGAATATAAAATATACTTACTATTAACTTTTTTTTAAAGCATGTATTCATTTTCAGACCTATGCAAGTACCATAAATCATACAACTGTTAAATACATTCATAACTTGGTTCGTAACTTGGTCGTTTTAAGTTTAGGTTTGTAACACGTCACCACTATATCCATACCATCAAAGAATATTATTGAGTAATACTGCTCGGTAATACGGAGAATGAGGTAATATTGAGCTATCGTACATAAATATTCCCTTGGGTCGACAATGGTGTGTATTTAAAATCATATATTACTAACCTATTTGTACTTAGTATCGGTGCAAAGCAATAAACAAATGCGTTTCTAGTATAGAACAATACAAAAAATAATAAAAATAATTGAGAATACAGTCATCAAATATCAATCAAAGCTAGTCTCTTCGTCCCTGAACTTGAAATGTTTTGGAGTGACCAAGTATTATATAAATAACATGCTGTTTAAAATGTGGATAATAACAACTGGCATGGTATAAACAAGTGCATCTCAAAAGCAGCAATATCATCAGATGATTAGATAAGCTCTCAGCTGCAAACTCAATGATTCCACAAATGTAAATAAGTATGTGATATTATCATCATATCAATAACCAACCATAGATTGACAGCTTTAAGCCTGCTCCAGAAATATACCACACACGCTCTCATCCTACAGTATTTAGTTACCTCCACGACCATCTTGGCCCTGTATCAATCTTGCACCAACGTGTTGCATGATTCCACAATGTCATGGTCATGACCCTATAAGTTCCCAAAATGAGAACAGACTATTGGCTTATGTGACATAGGGGCGGTGGCTTTCATCCATAAACATCAAAAGGCAGGTCATGAATTCGAGGACGACCTTAGAATCGGGCCGCTAGGATGGATACTAGCTTAATCTAGTGCACTCCTTACAGAATAATAAGAGTACACTCATAAGATAGGCATGTGAAATGGTATGTGGCCTAGAGTGATGTTTTCTCTGGGCTATGCGTTGCTTTGATGTTCTGGCCTCCGTTTTCTCACTCGTTGAAACCCAATTTCGTTGCTGCTAACTCCACTTCATTCCAGTACCCAATTCATACTCAATAAGCACACAAACTCAAACATCAGAGGTTATAATAAGTGGGTTCATCAATAGGAAGCAAACAAACAATTCAAACACATCAACCAAAGATATAATCAAACCATTGAATCATAGATTTGTGAGTAAAGAATGCTCATCTTAGCACTAGCAATCACAGATCTCCATTTGCACTTCATAGCTCCATCAAAAGCCCTCTTTCCAATTCAATGTATCTATAGCTCTCCAAAGCTTGATAAGTGTCTCAATTTGATGAGTTCTAGAGGTGTAGCTTTAGGTCGAGAAGCTTAGATTTAAATTTCATTATTTGTAGAATTTTATTTGATGTAATATGAATTTTGAAAGAGGAAGGAAGGGTTAGGTTTATTTTTATAGAAAAATGAAACTGGGAATTAGGTTATGCTTTTGGAATGTCTTGAACAAAATTTTTAGAGCTTAGGAGAAAAAAGGAGAAGGAAATAAGCTGACTGCTTATTTGGTTTGGGTTTTGGACTTCATAGGTTACAAAACAATTATTTTATATTTTTATTTCTTCATCCTCCTCACAAAACAATTATTCTGGCCAAACAAAATTACTTCAAATCCCAAATGAAAAATTATATTTACACGACTAGTAATTACATAACATTGTGTAATTTTATAAAGGATAATTCTATTCAAACGTTGAAATTACTTAACATACACCTGTATTTTCAAAATTAATTTTAGGACTAATTTGTCTTCTTGATAACAATCTTAATAATTTTTTTTATAACCAATTAAATTAAAGCCGTAAGTTATATAAAAACAAAAGGAGATATTAATAGTATAACTATGAATTTCAAATAAGCTTGAAATAGAATAGAATAAAAGAAATAATAAGTTTATTATCTTTTCTTTTCCTTTTGTTTTTTTAACCTTTTAAATCAACAAAATTGAGATAATGATTTTTAAAATAGATATTAATAGTTCTCCAAATTAAGGAATTATATGAATTAAAAGACATGAAAATCTATGTAAGCATATAGAGTTGAATTTGTTATTGTTGGATTCTAGTTTGAAAACTTTATTTTAAAATAGAAAAATGAAGAACAAGATAAGGAATGTAATTTTTTTATTGAAAGGTATGAGTAGTGCCGTAATATTTAGGGTTAGGTAAAGTAAAAATTGGTGTATAATGATTTGTTAAAAGTTTTGATGGGCATAATTTTTCTTGGAGTTTGAATAGAATTTACCTTTTATAAAATTATATTTCCATAGTTTACTCACTTAAAATTAATTATCCCAAAATTGCAATATTAGGCTATTTTTTATAACACCATTCGTTAGCCTAAAAAATACGAATTCATTTCCATCGTAATAAATTAACTCTTTTATTTATCATTATTTAACTTTATAAAATCATTAAACCACTTTTAATTCTTTTTAAAAATCATTTCATATTTAAAAAATTATCAAAATTCCTTTTAAATAATTGCAACTATTGTTTTATTAATAATTCCTTGCCTCTTAAATATTTAGTACGAAACTATACATTTAATAACTATTTTTATCAATCAATTTCTTTCAATATAATTAAATTCTACAAACTAATTTACTTTTTCCTCAAATCTCAATGATAAATATTTTATCACTAAAACCTCCTATTTTACATAAACATTTCATCATTCAGATTCCAAACTGTCTAAATTTCATTATTTAAAACCCAATTAATCATTTAAATCTTTATTATTAGCATATAGTTAATTCTTCTCAATATCGGGTTGTTACAAGGTTGCAACCTCGAATTTGTCCACTAGGATATATATGCTTGCTTAATAGTCTCACCTCATATCAATCACAATATCAACATTTATTAATATTGGCCTCACTAATTACGTTACCCCTTAAATGTCAGTTTATATCCCGATATCTTACGGGGTTTTAATACCCATCTCATAAAGCATATCACATGGGCATCATCATCACATCGTTTAGCATATAAATAATGCTTATGGGATAACCAACATTTTATCACTTAACATCAAATCATAACTTGCACAACATAGTAAGGCTATAAAATCATATATAATCCTATTTATTTTATAGCATACATCATAAGAATTAATATATTCTAATATCATCATGCATATATCATCATAACACAAGGGGGTAAGTTACTATACTTCCTCCTATGTATTTTTAATTATTTGGCTTTCCGAATGCTATTTAATCCTAACATGACATTATGTCCCATCTTTATATCATATATAAAGATCATGTACGTGCATCATATCTCAACATAGCATCAACCCATGCATGCATTTATAAAGCACACGGATCCAATAATTCACATCATAACATTAGTAGGATATTTAAAACTTGGTAATATTGCATCAACTTGCATATATGAGTCAACAACATACTTATAAAGAGGGCATCATAGCACCAGTTGATGAGAAGCATGGCTACACTGTTTCATAATCAATACACAACAAACCAAGCATAAAAAAATTCACACATTTCATATTAGCTACCTCACTTAGCAACGATGTTTTAAATCTTCAAAACACGCATTCAACTACACAAATCATAATAAAGTAAAATAAAGTTATGGGCACAATATTATTAAACTTTATAATTGCATCTAGACATACTAGAACAACATGTTTCGAAACACAAAATATACGTATAAAATCATTGTGTGTATATGCACACACATAGATATATATTTATATTTCATATATATGTTGATTAAATTTGTTTTTCCTTTCAAAACATATAGTTAAATTTCTTTGCAAAAATATAGTTTCATGCTATGTTTAATATAAAGCTTTTAAAGCTTTTTAGAACATCAACGTAACTTCTTTCGAACTTTTAAACAATTTGAATACAGATTCATATACTTCATCAATTTAATCAATATGCCTATTTATAGCCATCTAAAGTGGACATAAACTTATGACGTTGCTTTCACTATTGAGTCAAGACGTTGGATTGCTGACATTTGACAATGATCCTATGATCTTTTGAATATCACTTACAAATCAATGATGTGTACTTCATGGGTGCCATTTCTTTAGTTACACCTAGTATGTATACGTGGATGGCTGAGATTCAAAGTACCATTATAACATTGCATGTTCTTTTGGGTTGATCTTATCTGTATGAGCTTTTTTCCTTTAGAATGTCTCACTTTTCATCTTTCTGCATTTGACTACTAGCTTGTACTTATAAATAACTAAACAATACATTATGTTATGGTGACCTTATTCTAGGTTTAGGTCTGTATGAAATAATTTAAGTGGTAAACTATTTAGTATTTCGGTCCCTTTTGTACGTACCCTCTTAGGCCTCATACCCTCGAGCCTTTGTTCTGTAGCATAGTTAAATACCAAATAAGGTTTTGAGGTTAACAGCTAGACAATCCCTTTTGGTAACGTGTAAGTGCTTTAGGGAATGATTTATCTGAAGACCCTTTTGCCTTGCACATTTTATAAAAAGTTCCTTCGGCAAAATATGGTATAACTTATACTCCCTAAAATTTACTTCGAACAAAGGCCAAGCAGATTTTGAAGTATTGTTTTTAGTCATTTTGGTGAGGCGTGTAATTCATAAGAGGCGTGACATGTTTACTATGCATTAGATGTTGTTGCCACATAGCATACTTTGATTTTCTTTTCTAAAAAAGTGGCTTCTCTTTAACCGTGCACTGTCGATTTACCTGAAATTATAATCTTTTTTCAAAAATAATTTTACTTTATGGTAGCGACCCTTAAGATCGGCCATTCAGATCATTGAGTGATTATTTTGTTAATTTTATAAAAGCATATAAAAGCTTTCTTTCTATTTCTTCTTAATTCACCTTATAGCTATAATTATGTTGCCATTGGCGCTTCCATAAATTTTGAAAAATCATGCATTTTTCTCACGTTCACTACTAAATCAGTAAGATCTTTGTCTCTAATCTTCTTAATTTGTTTATTACAAGCTTTTTTTTGTGCTTTACTAAATTATGACTATATATTTTTATGTTTTCATATTCATATTTCTATAATAATTTGGTATATTTACAGCGGTGCTGCAACCAGTAAATATTTGGGTCATTGATGTTACATAAGACTTTAAATGACCATTAGTTATATTTTCCGTAGTTCTAAATCTTCCATAATTCCATCCTTTAATTTGACAAATTGATGTTTGTTAGTAACGACTAGTAGCTACTCAAAGTTCTAATTTTAACGATAAACTATTTGCATGATTATTTTGATAATTACTATCTCGATGTTAATTGCTTGTGGCACTACTAGATTTTTTGAAAAACAACCATTGTTTAGTAGCAGCTGATTTTGAGTAATTAAAATACCTTACTTTCATTATCACTTATATTTCTATTGTCAAATTATGGCTGAGTTTGAGTTGGTTAATGAAAATATTATGATTTCGAATGGTCTTATTATGTTGAAGGAGGTTTTTATTATTAAGGCATTCTTTACTTTCTTAAGCTAATTTTAAACTATTACACTTTCGATCCTCTAATCTAAACATGATTTCTACGCAAGATGATTTACATAGAGTTTTGGCTGACCATTAAATTGTTGGAATTGATGTAATTACATCCATACCTGCTAACAAGTAGGAGCCCCATTCAGAGAGTACTTCCATTAGGCAGTAGAGTACTTAACCAGTGGAATTTCTCTCTCCATCACCCCATTCTTCGTTGATCTTATTAAATTTTATAATCTTAATCCTTTAACTTCTTTTTGTTTCATACAACTCTCTTTTAATGCTTAAGGTGATGCATTCTTTAAGGGGTTAAAATGACTTATCTAGGGTGAGATAAATTTTTTGTTTGATTCAAGAGACCCAAATCCACTTCTTTGGTTCCCATAATATTATCTTCTAATCCGAAAGAAGTTGCAATTCGAAAGCCGGTAAGTAAAATTACCATCGAGAGATGGTTTTATGTAGGATTGGAAAATCCTTGAGTCATAAGAACTTTCCCAAAAGCTAGCAAGTTTCATTTTTCCTAAGTGGTTCCATTTTGAAAATTAAAATTATTATTCTAACTTTGTCTTTTAATTTTTAGGGTCAGCCGAAAGATTCAATCAAAACGAGGAGTTTAAAATTCATCTGGAAATGTCTTGGCTTCGCAGAAAAGCCAGTGTAAATGACTTTGGGTTTTGACCATATATCACATGAGGACCTATGGTTTAGCCCCAGAATGCTTCTTTTATGAGGTACTCTTGACTAAGAGCTCTTTGTCTTGCTTCTAAGGTAGTGCCAAGAAGTACGGTTCAAAAGTGAGGGACAATTCTAGTGCTCTTGATTATTCTTCATTTGATTCTTCTTCTATAGAGACCGAGGATAGACCATGGACCCAATCCCAAAGCTATAGGGTTTATGTACTTAGGAATAATTCTTTTGCTTATTTGTAGGTATGAACCCTAATGATATTGGCTCTCTCCTTTGGGTTGGAAAGGATAAAGCGAGCTTTAACAAGCCTTCGGTAAGAAGCACTCTTTATTTGAAGAGGAGATAGATTTGACCCAAAAGTTTAAAAGGGATGCTTTAACAGAAAAGAACATTCAGTCTCTTATAATCATCTCTTCTTAGCCAGAAGGCTCTGGTCTTACTTCAAAATATCCTCGGCTTCCAACAAATGGCAACGGGCTCTCAATTTAGCCAAACAAGCTTTTAAATCTCAAATTGCTTCAGCTATTAGCGAGCTTGGGGTTGAGATACCTAATTCTCCTTATGACTTTTAGAATTTTTTAAAGTTTAGTCCCCAAGCGAACATCAAGGTATGTTACATTTAGAGTCATATTAGTTAATACATATTTTCTTACCTTAGAGCTTTATCATATGTACAAATAGGATGTAGCTGAGATATCAATCCTTAGTCATCGATATGAGAGCTTTTAAGAGACTCTCATGGAGACTAAAACAACTAAGGAGGAGCTTGTTACTCCATGAAACTATGGAAAAGGAGGTCGGTAAGACTAGAGTTGATTTTGATGTGGAGATGAGGGAGTCAAAGGCAAGGGAGATTGAGCTTCAAACAAGTTTGGAGGTCATTAATACCGAGATGGTGCTAAAAGATGATCTATAACAAACCGCATCTCTGGACACAAGGCCCAAAATGGCGTTTGAACTCACATCATTCCAAGAAATACAAGTCATTGGGTTTTAAGAAATTACATGGTACAAAGGCAATTATAAATCCAATACATTCTACACATTCAGATCTCATAGCGGAAGGGCTAATATATAAATATAGAATATAACTGAACTATATAATGATTATTAAGCAAATGTGGTCCATACAACAATATCTCCAATTACAATTCATAGAATCTAATAATATGGGTAGCATAATACTAAAATAACTTGAAGAGTAATGGAAAATAGATGGAGCTTTGAAGCGCTACACCTTCTTCTCCGCATTCTAGACTCTGGCCCAATCACCTACTGGCTTATCCTCCTGTAACAGAAATGAAGAGAGAGAGAGAGAGATGAAGGGGGTTGGACATAGTCTGGTGAGTGAATTGTATCACTAGTGTTATGGTGTGGACAAATAGTTAAAGTTCGGTTATAACCTATACCTAGGATGTTCCTCGGTGTGCATGTTCTTTATAGATGATTATCTATTTTTCTAGTATGGTTTGATTACTCATGAGATAACAATGTTTTACTTTTATTATGGGGTTGTCCACTTGCAGGTGGAGTGTATCAACTAAATATTCTATAGAAAGACATTGCTATTATATAATTACTTATTGAGTTAACATTCTCATTTATAATTGTCTGGCCTACTACGCCTCAACTATGGCTTGCTATGCTAAGCACCTGTATTTTGGTTAACAATCCCAAATTTCTCTCTTTCGGATTAACATTCCCAAGTCTATTTATTTTGGTTAACGTTCCCAAATTTATTCAATTGGTTAACAATCCCAATCTAATCCCTTCCGTTCGTATGCGTATCCTACGCTCTCCATCACTAAACAAGCAGCATTCAAGAGTGAATTAACAATTCCAACTCTCGAAAGGTTAACTATTCCTACAACAATGGATTCTTTCTGCCATAACTTTTTCCAGCTCCCACCCGAAGGTGGCTAGGACGAACTAGAAATGATAAGAGCTTCTAATTGCAATTTGATCGCTTGCTATGTCAATACCACATTCATTAACTTCGTGAAGCACGAGCTTAGGACTTCACCATTATGATTCATGTTTCTAGCTTACTGCACGACTCCACTCTGTTATGTGAATGAGGAAGTAGGGACACGATTCCCCTAATTGTCCATTCTTAGCTTATACCAGGTCCATGTTCAATCTGGGCTAACTGGTCAAATTCAAACATCCAAATAAATATTTTAGATTTATGAATAAAAAAATTTCTTCGGGTGTTCTGACCTTCTCCTTAGACATCTGACTATAATTCCAAACGTCTGGCAATAGTACTTAGACGTCTGAGTCGGGTCTATTTTTAATGTTTTATTTCTGTTTTGAAAATTGTACATATTCAGACATCTGAAAATACATTCAGATGTCTGGTTATTTTTTTCAAACGTTTGGTTATGTATTTTCTAGATTTTGTAAATTGTTTATTTTATCTTTCTCCTTGGTGGATTTAAGTATGATATATGGTTTGGTTGAACAAGTGTTTCTGATGCTATTGCTACCTGTTTATATCTAATTTCAAGTGATTTGTTCAAACATTTGTACTTAGTTTTCCAATCGGTTATGTATGTATCTTTCGAGGAACTATATATGTTTACTAAAATCAATTACTCTGTATATTTCAAGGAATTGTATATGTACACTAAAACCAGTTATTACGTATATCTCAATGTAAATTTCAATGGATACGTGTGCTCTTATCCAAAAATCATTTTAATTTCATCACATAAATCAAATCTATAAGATTAAGGGTACTTCCAATTCAAGTTATTTCTTATTTATCTAAATAAATCAAAATATGTTAGACAATTTAGGTCTATAAGATTAGAGATAATTTACTTTTCATTTCTCATATCAACAATTAGATCAATCATTTCTTAGGGACTTCCAAATCATTTCAATTCACAATTTTTGAATACATAGACAAATTCAAGAATAGAAATCATGTTTATATTGCTAGGTATACAATCAAAAATCAATTACTTGTTTTCAGTATACTCATTTTGCAAATACAACCCACTCACTTTGTTTGTAGAAACCTTGAATCTACTAATCTAATTTTTGATTCGTAGCTGTCTCCTTCTCTTCTAATTTGATTTCTTCTATTGTTTAAATTTTTTTTGTGATTTTTTGAAGAAAGGAGATATGTATGTGTTTGAGAAAGAGAAAGAAGGCACATATGTATAATGTGGCGGTTGGGGCGTGGCATGGTCAAAAAGGTATAGTGGAAATTTTGGGCTTACTAAGCTAAGCCAGAAATGCATGTTAATGAAAATGCCACTGGCTACATTTTCACTATTTTCATTTTGTTTCGCCAAATTTAACAAGCTATATATTTTCTTAGCTGTAAATGACATTCCAAACACAATGGAATATTCTAGTAGTCTAATTCTGACGTTTGGAAAAATTATATTTTTCTCCTTTAATATAAAATTATGTTTTCACCCTTATTATTGATTTAATTTATTATTAAAATTCCAGGGGTGTTACATTCTCTCCCTTAAAAAGGATTTCGTCCCTGAAATCTCCAAGGATGGAAAAATACAACTTGTTTATAAGAAAACTAATATCTACAACTATATACTCAACCATCGACCACTTGCAACCTTTGTCCTTCGTTTTAATTTTTAATGTAGCATGTATATATAGGTATTGTTAACAAATTTATTTGCTAATCTATTATGCAAGGTAAGCTAAGGTAGGCCTGAATATGGGCCTAAGTGGCCTTATGCAAGTCCTGAAGAATATGCCAGTCCAAGTTCAAGTAAAAATCCAAAGATGAATCATATGCGTGTCTATAGTTCAAGTCCAAATACAAAAATGAGTCATATGCATAGTCAAAGTTCAATAATAGTTGTATACTCCCATTCGATAGAAGTATGCTATGCAAAGTCAATTGTCCAAGCATTTATATGCAAAAAGTCCAAAAAGTTACAATCGGCTCTAAAATCCTCATACCAATTTAGGGTTTACTACTTTTTAATTTAAAAACGAGAAAAGAATTACTTCCCCTTCTTTGGTTTGGATATAATCTATTTATAGGCGTACAACCATACGGGATGATCAACACGTGTTAGGGCTCAGAATCCAATGGTTTCGATAGCTCTTCCTTGATGAAACCTTAACGTCTCTTTGTTAAGACTCGATATTACTTGCTTTCATAAGTTTGGCAACCCAATCTCCCTTGTTGAAACTCGACAACCTGCACCATGATAGCTTCTCGATAACCTTCATGATAGTAGATTCTTGATAATTATTACTGTGGTAGCAGCTCGATGATAGTTGATGCATTATAGGCTTATCATCCCTTAGAAGCTCGATATCCCCAGTTTGTGACTAGATGCTTAATGTCTTTTAGTAGTGTGACATCCTCTCTTTATTACATGTTATACAACACTTCATGTTGTAGAGGTTTGATAGTTCTCCCTATGCCTTGTCAATCCTTCTATCTTTGGGCTCGATAGCTCTTGTATTGTTGGAGCTCAATATCTACATGTACCTATTGATTTGGCACCTTCATCACCTTACAGGATTGATATCCTGATTCGTTGTTAATGTTTGACATTACCTCCTGCTTATTATATGCTCGACACCACCTCTTTTCTATATTTAAACTCAACAGCATTTATTTGCTAACCGCTTAGAGTTTGATATCCTTAGAGGTTCGGCACATCTTCTATTCCTGTTAACCATTTGAGTATTGGACATCTTGCAATGACCCGGAATTTCACTGCTTTATTTAGTGAATATTTAATTAATTTTAAATATTCAATATATAAGTTTTATAATGATAATAAACTCATTTTAATTAATTAATAATGATGGGGAAATTGTTTTCAATTTTTTTACCAATTTAAATAGTTCATAGAAAAACAGAAAATGTGATAGAAGAACGTTTTCCGAAATTTCGACCTTTTGACAACGGAAAGTTGTCGGCAATGTTGTTCGTCTTTGTGCACTATATTTACATATATATAAGAGTTAATTAACTAGATAACAATACACTTGGAAATAAATTATCTTATATTAATTTGGATAAGAAAGTGATGTGACTAAACATAATAATTATATATATATATAAAAGAAAGTGATGTGAATAAACATAATAATTATATATATATATAAAAGAAAGTGACATGACTAAACATAATAATTATATATGATCTCTACTACTAATAATAAAAATTCATTACACTATTTTCAACCGTGTCTTTTGGGAATCCCTAAAATACCCTTTTACCTACTGGCCAACCCTTTCACATTTCATTCCTTCTCACATCTCACCTCTCTAATCTCCAATTTCTACATTGAAAAATCAAACCACCCAAACATTAACATCATCATCGTCGACAATCCACTGTCCACCATCGTCTCTTGATCACCGATGCTACCAACTGTTGGAAATTTCTGCTACTACACTACATCGTAGTTTCCACGAGCATCGTAGTTTGCAATTGACTAATTTTGTAGATTAGGGTTAATCGATTGTGCGTTTATTCTTCAATTAACTTACTTATTCTACTCCGATTCGTCAACCGCTACTCCTTATATTCCAAGCTTTGACCAATTTTAGGTATTTTTAACCTTTTGCAATTTTTCTGTAATTTATATTCTATTATAAACTGATTTTAAACTGTTCGAAATGAGCGGCATTGATATGTATGTTTTGCTACTCATACATTTTCATTCAATAGATTGTTGTTGATTATCTCATAGAATATGTGATGCCTAAATTACTTTGGTGCTTACTGTTGATATTACTATTTTAGTGTATGTGTGCAAGATAGAGAAAATGATAGACCCGATATGCATTTTGTTGTTCTCATCTTAGCAAGCAATAATTATACACTTGCAATAACAAAATGCATCATTCTATGAAGAAGAGTCCTGTTTAATATCCATTGTTCTATGGTAAGGGTGAAGTAAAAATTGATGATAATAAAGATATATTTGGCGAAGCTGTAGACCATAATAATTTATCATTTGGGTACATTCAGCTCTTAACAAGTTACATATTTACCAGTTAATGAAGATATGCAATTGTTGTATGGAATGAATTTGATCTCATTGGTTTTTTGAAACTACATTTTCTATCACCTCCCATAAGGATTAATTGAACTAATAATATGATGTCTTTTGTCCTCTTTTCATGTAATTTTCTGGGTTTCAATGCTTTGCTTTCTAGTCCTATCACTCCTATGTTCACTTTTGGAGACGATGAGATGCAAAATGATTTAGCTACATCCTATTATACTTTTCGATAAATTGATTTGATAAGTACGATATTGACATGAGCAATAGTTAAAATATTTATCAACTGACACTGATTTGGTTGTACGCGAGCACTGCTCAATATGATTAATTTGACCTTAATCTTATGAATGTTATTAAGAAGTTGATTCCGGTTTAAATGTACGGATGAACTCATATTTTCTGATGTTCCCTGATATTATTTATAACATAATTTAAACATGTTTTAACAAATTTTTAAGTCAGTAAATGTTCAATTAAATTCCTTACTCTTTTTAATTTACATGAAGAAAATGTGAGTAGTTTAAATCCTTATTATTGTTGCTAAGTGAGACCAAAGCAATATATATATATATATATATATATATATATATATCTGAAGTAGAATTTCACTGGACAAAAAACCGCCTTTATATATATAGACAAGGCACTGTTAAAGAAAAAGATAGAGTCAAACACTACACCATTACCCTTTCACTTATAGAATAGGTAAGCATAGCTTTATTTGCTGAAAATAAAAATCCACTACCTTGAAAACTAGGACAACAATGACTAAGAAAAATAACCTGCAGACAAATTATCGAACAATTATAGTATCATTTTTGCTCATCATTTCCATTAACCACTGTGATTAGTATGATTCCTACTTGAGCACTATTCAATGTAATTGATTTGTTCTTAATTTTTATGAATGAGTAGAGTTGATTTCACTTTTAACATCTCATTCTTTTTAGTATTCTTAAAATTTACAACATTATTTCTAGGTATAGTTAATATGTTCATCATTTAAAACACGAGTTTGATTCAGTTTTAGCATCTCAATTTTTTTTATTCTCGAGATTATTTATTATGTTATCGTTTAGATATAGTTCATAAATTAAACATCTTTTGATAAACTATTAGCATCTCATTATTTAAACATGTTTTAATAAATTATTAAGACACTAAATGTAAAATAAACTCCTTATTGAATTTAAAATGATAAATCAAAATATGAGCAATTTGAATACTTATGAAACAGTGTTACTTAAGTATGATTAATTTACATCATTATGCTTAATGTATTCGATCTAAATGACTATCAAAATAGGTGAGACTCTCCGAACAAAATTACCTCAAAAACCATTATGGAGTCAAAAGCACTAAATGAATAGTCTATCTTATGTGTCTTACACATTATGTACTATGATTAATATTATAATGAATTTTGACATGGTGATTAGTTGTCTACAAGCACATATAAAGTACCTATATTCTTCACTGTCCATTTTTTCATAGTATGAAAAAACATAGGAATTTACCAGTAAAATACCCTGGTAAAGTTGGGACTTTTTACTCTGTCATTTATTAAAAAATGACTCAGGTTTCAAATTTTTGTTTGCTTATTGTTAGGATTCATGTTTCCGGTTTTCATTCTTGATTGGGGGACCAATGGTCATGCATGTACAAGTCCAGGAAGCATAAGCTTTCACTCTGCATTGTATGGTCGTTGTAATTACACATTGTTCTTCATTTAAATTGATGATATGTTTTGGCATAGGGTGGTTAAAAATTTTGGTAATTGTGAGACATGGGGCATGGTGCTGGATCTATCACTCACCAAAAATTGAATGATGTAAATATCATCTTTAGAAAGAGCTATAATTTATTTCATTGTTGTATTAGCTTTTTATGCTATTGTCAATTTGAATATCGTATGCCAAATTCAAATCATTCAGAATTTCTTTTTAGTCATGATAAAGTTTATATTCGGGTAAAACTATAAGAATACGACAGGAAGTTGACTGATCACATTTTTATGGACCCTTTTTATTTTTAGGGATCTGGACAATTGCTTTATTAGCCTAAGTAATTAGCCGACCCGACATGTTTATTTGTTGAACACAATTTTTTCCACTATGAACGTATTTCTTTTATTCATATGTATAATTTGTCTTAAGAGCATTTGATACAAAGTATTTATTTTCTCTCTCTATTTTTTTCTTGCTTAAGCGTTTCATACTTCTTTGAACATCTACTTCCATAATGAGTTAATCCTCTTAGTGATTCCATTTAGGCATGTAAATAAGATGCGTGATAAGTTATGCAAAATCATGACATGGTGAAATCAAAATATTCATCTGTTCATGGAACAAGAATGAAAAATAAGCATGAAGAGTACACACATACATTTTTTTACACACATTCATTGAATAAGTATAGGAGCAAGAAACTAATTCATGAATATATGAAAATTGTCTATGTTTGGTTCTACACATTCTTCGTGGAAGAGGTGAATTATAGGGATTGAGCAAGAACTCTCATCCGTTCTACAAAGAACAGAACTAAGAAAGCATTAAAAGATTAACTGAAATAATGAAATATCGAGGCACAAGAGGAAAAAAGTTTAACATTTGGGTAAACATCAATAAATATAATAATCACACAATAGTTTGTTATGAAAGGAAGAAAACACCGTGTTAGTTGAAAATGATAGTATAGATATCATGATCTACATAGTTCAAATATCGAAGTAATTAGATGCAGGTCCAACTGGACGTGCATATATACTTGTACATATAAAAAAAGTGATGTGACTAAACATAATAATTATATATACAAAAGAAAGTGATGTGACTAAACATAATAATTATATATATAAAAGAAAGTGATGTGACTAAACATTATATATATATATATAAAAGAAAGTGATGTTACTAAACATAATAATTTTATATATATAAAGGAAAGTGGTGTGACTAAACATAAGTATATTATAAAAGATTTGTGATGTGACTAAATATAATTATGACAAGTTATTTTATTTAATTCATTTTGCGCCTATATATACCCTACCTCTCTTTCTCTCTTCTCTCTCACTTTCTCCGTTTCATTTCATTTCTTCATTTTCTCTCTTCTTCTCCGAGCTTCCATCAATGGCTTCCACCTAGGGAATTTGAGAATAAAATAGCTCAAAATAGCTTAAACCCTTAGATCTATACTTCTATCTTCATCACCATAACTTTCTAAGCACAAAGATCTAAGTTTCATCACCATTGGAAGATCGACCACCCACTTTTTACCCCATGGCCGAAAGTTAAAGTGAAGAGGAGTGGAGTTTGAAAGATAATACATGTAGCGGAAGCTCCATCAGATCATCAGGAGAAGCTACGGAGAAGGAGGGAGCTAAGAAGGTGAGATCTCAAGAAACACTTTCCTTTCTAATTTATGATTAAAATGATTTGCAAGTTAGAATCAAGTTAAGATTATTATTTACAAGTATATAAAAGTTATTGACATGATTATACATGAATTGGAATGTTTGTTTGGATATTTATATGGATGTATACTTGATTGTTAACATTGGATGTTCACTTGGATGATGAAATAGAAGAATGAATTAATAATGTGAAGTTTATAATGATAGTTAATGTGTTAACTATAATTAATTCATGAAGGAATAAATGGTGGTATATGTGAAAAGTTAAGCCTCAAAATGTTTTGAAATCATAAAAGAGGAATGATTTAAAAATGAAAAGACTTCATTTAGAAAAGGAAAGATAACATTTTTATAATGTTAAAGGAATGATATTTAATTTATATGGATATATAAATTAAATAGTTGGAAGATAGATAATAAATAACTTTCTATGTTAGAGAATGTTTTGAAAAGTGAAAATGGAATTTAATATGATTTTATAATCATCTATGAAGTCAAATATAATATTATATAAGTTAAAATATTGGAAAATAATATTTAAAATTGAAAAGGAGAATTAATATGGAAAATATTGGTTTAAATGTTTGAAAATGGTTTATAAATGTTTTATAAATATTAAACTTCAAATTGGATTTTTTTTGTCAAATAATGAATTTGGAGTCAAAAATAGGCGCGTCGCGTAACGGTAGTTCGTGATTTCACGCCGTAAATGTTAAATCCTTCTGTAGGATGGAATCGGAGTCGGATTTCTTTGCAACAAGAATTTTCCGAACTCTTATGACTATTGTTTTCAAATAAAAGAAAAGGATCAAGATTTCGTTTAATAGATTTTGAAATATGAGTAAAAAAAGTTTATGAAAAAATCGCGGTTTTGCAGTTCGGAATCCATAACTGGATTTCTTTGAAAATAATGTTTAAAATTGTTTAAATATATGAAAGAAATCTTATAAATCTTTTAAAATGTTCTAAAAGTGATTTGAGTTATAAAAATGAATTTCCAAATGATAAAAGTCGTTTTGATTAATATGGCTTAAAAAAACATTTTTCGTAGCACTTTTCCACAACACTTTTCTAATACTTTTGAAATATAGTTTTAAACGCAACAGTTCTTTACCAAATCTTTTGTAAATGTTTTCAAATGATTAATAAAGTATTTTAAAGGTAATTTAAAGGATTTATGGAATGATCAAAGGTTTAATGATTTAGAGTCGATTAAATAACTTGACCGTCTTATGGGTGTCAAAGAGATAGTGTCTAGGTTTGAGTTTGAAAAACCAGTTTCCTGCTTTCCCTGGCTATCCGGACTGGCCCGACGGAGGGGATAGTAAATTTGGTTTACTTGGATCAATATTTCCAAAATATAAAGATATAATTTTCTAAATATAAATAACATGGATTTTGTGGAGATAATCTTCTTGTACTCGGTGTTAAAGCCCGAAGAGGAAACTCGTACTATTTGTGAAATTTAAAAGGTGATTTCACCGTTATTCAGCCCATAGTATTTGTTGAATACGGTAATTAATATTGAATAGAATTAGATGATTTCTGTAGATTTTTCTCACTTTATGTTTATTGGGTTTGGATTAACATCCTAGATAACGTGGTTTTAACTCAATCAAAATTTGAGTTTTGAATAAAAAATTTATATTAAGATTTAAAGAAAATGATTTGGAAATATTTTCCCAAGTGAAGAATGAAATGATTTCGAATTAGTCCTAGTTTAAAAAGGTTTTAAAATTAACCAAATGATTTGATAAATGAGGCTTAATGATTCCATATACTCTAAAAAGCTAAAGGAATGATTCAATAATTATATCTCTAAGAGATATCTATGAATGAATAAAAAGATGAATTAAATTGATTAATGATTGATAATCATATACGAACTTAACGTCTGTTTAATCGATGATTGGTTCGAAGGAACTAGGATCAGATTTGGGTAACTCCTATCCGAAACCACTTCGAACCAATTATACGTTCGAAAGTAAAGACATGTTGAAGATGATGATTATTGAAGACCAAAGATCTCCATAGTGAAAATACTGCTTGTTGACATTCTCTGGGTCGCTCCAAATATTGAGACATTTATTATAGCAGTGGTCCTATCGTGTTTTGAAATCTTCGGATTGCAAGGACTATTCACTACTAATGGTAGTAGGAGGAGTGCCTTCGGTTTCGTTCAGTCCCAGAACAAAATTGTATGGTCGAGTGTCTGACATTGCATTTCTAAATCACGAACGTTGATTTTTACAAACGTACATCTATGGGTGTCGTAGGAGGCAACTCCTATTAGCTTAACACCCTTCTCTGAGACATACGAGCTCGGAGGTTGTACTTTTGTAGAAGTCAATTAGTGATAAATGAAAATGGAAGTGTGACATTCAAAGTGGAACCAGTTGGTTAGTTAGAGCGTAGCCTCACGAGCCTCACATCCCAGGAATGATACATGATACTATGTGGTCTAAAAAACACATATTTGGGCTTTTGGTTGATGTATATGGTGGTGTTTAGTAGGGGACCCATTGGGGGAAGGCGTCCTTCAAGGCATTTATTGCCCCATTTATTTGAATATAGTAGCTAGCTTGCAAAAAGTGATAAGGCTGCCAGATATTGGTAGTGTAGCAAGTACAGTTCCAAGTGACTTGCTTAAGAAAAGCGATTAGGCACCGTGGGAACTATGTTCGCTATGCGTGGATCGAAGGAAAAGGCCACTAGTTCCCTGTCATGTTGGAAATCCAATTCCAATACGAGCTTTACGGTTTTGATTATATTCCCAAAAATAGCTGTAATGCTTTGCAAACATTTCAGCTACCTCTTTTGGTATCATATATTCTGTCTGGTATATTCCGTTTGACATAGTCCGAATATATTACCATAGACTTTGTTCGGGTATTGATACTTGTTTTATATATATTTATTTGAAAAGTGTTTTCAAAACCAATGTTATTAAAGATAATATCAACGTTTTCAGTATAAAGTATTTTGGTTATCGTAAGGTAAAAACCCGTCCGTGTTTATGTGCGGTGAGGTCTTACGAGATACTATTCTTTTTAAAGGTTTTGTTAGTACCCATCTATGACTCCGTCATGTGTTTATGGTTTGAGTATCTCACGCTGGTTTATCAAGCCTGATCTGGGTATTTTTAATACTCGAGTCAGATCCGAGTAGTTTCGGGTTTAGCTGAAGACGCTTGGAGTATCCAAAGGAGAGCTGGAGATCTTCATCTACATATGGACGTATTCTATTATCCACTACATCTATTGCATTTGGTTTTATTTTTCAGCAATTGTAAGCATAGAGGATTTATAACTGTCCAGGCTGAATCTAGGTTAGACTCTGATATTGTATTTAAAATTTCCGATGTAAAGATTTTATATTGAAAAAATATATGTTATCCCATTTGTGTGAGATTTTGGTCTATCTTTATTTTCTTTTTCCCTAATAATCGGGCTTTCCGGCACTTGGATTTGCGGCACGTGAATACCGAGAATGTATTTGTGTCGATTTCCAAGGGTCGAGAATCATGGTCGTTACGCATCCCTTTTTATTGTAGATGTTCGGTACCTTTTGTTAATGCTTGAGGCTCTCTATCTTTTGTTAAGTGCTGAATACTTGATATCCTTGCTTTCTTCAGGCTCGACATCTCTTATACTCAAAAACTCGATATGTTCTCTTTAGATGCTCGATGTAGATATTCGTAGTAACATTTACCCCTTTTGTGTGGAAGAAGCATTATACTTTAGTATAATTTTACCTTTCACACTACCACCTATTAGTATTGCGTGTCAATCTTATTCGTTCATTTGAATGGGAATCAACGTACCCTGTTGTTTCTCTCTTCTCCTACAAATATCCATCTTCCCTTCTTCTAGAAGCTCTACCTACAACTAAAACTCAAAACTTTATAATTTTCCTCTTTTCAATCTTTAAATTTCAAGTAAAGGCTTTTGACTCCTACAGTATTCAAACTCGATTTAAGGTACGATTTCCCTTTTCAATCGATTTAAGTATGAAAGTGGGGTTTTTGGTTTTGAAATTAGGATCTCCATAACCAGTTTCTATGAAACATTTGGGTTCAATTAGCAATTAGATCCAAACATACTCATATTTTGAGAATTTGGTGTTTGGACTCAAATACTGTTTATAATGTATAACCTTAATGATTAACATAAACCTGATAATTTATAAATTTTGATAATTATCAAAAATTCGATAACATTCTAGAAACTCGACAATTTGCTTGAGTTTTGATAATCGTCAAAAAATTGACGTCTACCTAGAGACACGATACCCTATTAGAGGCTTGCTAACTATTTGTAAATTGGATATCTAGCTAATGATTCGATAACTAGTTATGAATTCGATAATTATTTACTGAATCATTAACTAGTTACAAACTCGAAAACCCTTTGGAGAGTTGTTAACTTGTTACTAACTCGACAACCCTTTAGAGAGTTGCTAGCTGGCTATGCATTCAATGTCTTTTATAGGCTCGTTACCTAGCCATGAAAAAGAACCTTCAACCGGTTATGAACTCAACAACTATTTATGGGCTCGACACCCTATTGTAAGCTCGATAACTAGTTATGAGTTTGGTAATTTGTCATGAACTCGATAACTAATTAAGGAATATACAGCTAGTTATGAAATTACTGACTATTTATGATTTTGTCACCTTGTTATGAATTCATTAACTGGTTAAAGAATCTCCATCAGGTCACGAACTCTCTACCCATTTATGAGTTTGATATCTTATTCGATAACAAGCTATGAGTTCTACATATCATGAACTCGATAACTAGGTGCAAATTCAACATTTATTTGGTAAATCGTCAACTAGTCACGAACTCGGTATCTTGTTATACACTCATCCATTTTTAAACTTTTCTTTAGCATTTTATTAAGTACTTTAGACTTTCATGAAATATGTAATACTTCCCTGGTTTTTGCATGATCTTGTCTTATAGATACACGGCTAGCAAGAAAGGCTCCAAATCCTCTCCTGCTTCAGAGAAAGGAGACTATAGACTCATTCCATCTTCTATAACTTCTCAGGATGAGGTTGCATTATTCTTTAGCAATTCAGGATTACCAACATAGGAACTAAGGTGTTAGGCCCATCCGGTAGGATGGATAATCTTCCGGAAGGTTTCTTTGCTTTCACTTTAATCCATATCTGGCATTTGGGATACCTCCCCCTCTCGGAATTCTACACTCAATTTTTGGATCATTTAGGGATTGCTTCAATACAATTGCTGCCCAACTCTTCTACATATCTAAGCTGCCTTTGGATAATGGTCAGGGAAGGTGACCTCACCTCACTCGGTGCTGAAACTCTTAATTCATTGCTAAATCCTATTAAAGCAGGAAAACAACCAGCGAGTACTATATATCGCATTCTTCCTTATTCGAAGAGCTTAATTATTAATTTGATCAATATGGCTAAGGGCTGGGAGAACCGGTTCTTTTATATTAAGAGCCATACCCCTGGAATCAAGGGGTCCTTTTCTGCTCCTAGTAAATATTGTTGCTTTCTCTTTATTGTTTATACTATGCTTTTCCATTCTTTTATAGTAGCTAATCTTTTTCAAAACCTGCTTCTAAAAGGACATATCCTTCTATCGCTAGTACAATTGGTGCCTTGAGCCTGGCTTCCCAGATTATTAGGGATAGTTATAAACTCCTGATCGAAGCTAGCCTTCGAAAGTATACCTTGATTCTGAAGAATCATAAAGTACTCGAGGAGCTTCCAATGATCAAGAAAGATACTCATGGGATTCAAGCTCGGGTTGTTGGCAATCAAAGTGCCTTTTCTCCCTATTCCCTCATTCACGTGATTCTTTAATAACTTTTACTATGACTTGATAAAATTTTCTATACTGTCGTCTTATGGTTCTTTCTTTGACTTAGGTTCATCCCTTCTTGCCCTTATTGCTTAGTCCAAGAAAGTTAAAACTCCAAACCCCTTCTCGACTGTGACTACCAAAGCTATTCCTATTGCTGACTCTATCGTTGATGCTCTTAAATCTATTGAGATTCGCATGAGAAAGAAGGATTCTGGCGATTTATCTAGCGCTCCAATTCCTCCTCCAGTCAAAAAAGCCAAACTTGGAGAAGATAAGTCGCTTGTTATTATTGCTGAGGAATCGAATGTAGCTATGGCCGCAATTAATCAAGACTCTAGTTTTATTGATTTAAGCAGCCAGACCATAAGCCTGCTTACCAAATAGAAATTGCTCACACCCCGAGCCTTGTTATTGCGATATGAATCCCTCATCTGTAACTATTTTTCAACGCTTGTACCCGGAGTTGGACCCAACTTCTCTCCCTGAATCTTTGCCTTATGAAGCTCTGGCTCAACCTATTCCTTTAAATTTTGATGATTTTGTTCGCTTGGTTATTCAATCCCCAACCATAGCTTCTTTGGTTCCATTGTAGCCTTCTGCTTTTTTCAAAGTTCATCTCCATATTCCTTTTCAATAACTTCTTGTAGTATATGTCCTTAAATGTCTAGTTAATATAAATTCTAGCTTCATTTATCTTTACTTCTTACATATTTGGTATATTTTAAGTGGTTAAGCACATTTTTTTGTAGCAAGCTTCTCATGAATCTATAATTCCAAATTTTAAGAAGTAGATTTCTTTTTTTGACAGATAAAGTTAGGTCCCTTGAGGGCCAAATTCTTGAAGTCATTACAAAAAGAGATGAAGTTATCACTGAAAAGAATAAACTTGTCTCCGACTTGAATAAAGAGAGGAAGGCTAGACTAGCGGTTGAGGAAAAGGTGAAATTGCTAGAAAAAGAGCTTGAGTAGGCCAAAATTGGAAATACTCAAATGGCTGCATAGGTTACAACTTTGAAGGATGGTCTAGAAAGTAAGGGGGCTCTTTAGTCTACACAAACAACATTATTAGAGATGCCAAAAAGAAAGTCTCTTTTCTCATAGAACAATCCCTCTCTCAAATAAAGGAGCAATGTAATGAGAAGGCCCTCTTCATCGCGTATTACGATAATATAGAAAATTATCCTAAGTTGGACTTCCCATCGCTGCCAACATTGAAAGACAAGTTCAAGAGGAAGTTCAACCTTAAACTGGGGAGAATTCTCGGGTCTCTACAAGACGAATTCCCATAAGAGGAAGCCATCAATCCTCAGGAATTGTTATCTTTTGATGATCTTCTACCTGATGAAGGCAGGGATCACGATGAAGGGGATGGCTATAAAGATGACAACGATGGAGATGAAGATATGACGATGATTTTGGGAAGGATGGTGGTGATGGTAATAAAGAATTAATTGGGGTATGAATTAATTATTGGAATTAAGGCGATAAATTAAAAATTATTAGGAAATACTTTATTAAAATGATAAGAATTTAATATAAAAAGATTAATTATTTAATAATTTATTAACTTATTTTAGAATAGGAAAATAATAATTAATTATTTTGGAGATAACGATAGATTAAATTTTGTAAATATAAAGTCAATTTTGATAAAAGAATAAATTTATTAATAAAGTTTTAAAATTAATTAGTAAACGATAGAATAAAATGATTAATTAAACATATAAAATTACAGAAAATGATTTTGTAAAATAAGTAATGTTATAATTTATTAGAAATAATTTTGTGGTAGAAGTGAATTTTGTATTTGGGCATGAGTGTAATATTATTTCATGTAATAAACAAAGGAAAGAAAAGAAAAAGAAAAGAATAACAAAGCCCATTATCATAAGCCCAAATACTTAACCCTAAAATCTTTCTTTCTGACTCTTCCACCTCCATGCTTTTCACTTCTCTTGATCCTTCTCTTACATTTATAAATATAACCTCTACGTCTATATTTTCTTACTTAGAGAAATGATCACAACACCCAATTCTTATCTCTCTAATAAATCAAACTAAGTCCAAAAATAAATCTACAAATATCAATAACTTAAAATCAAGCTTATGTTCATTAATTTGAGGTGGAAGCAATTTACAATGAAGGAGAAAGAAGAAGTAGGAGCTAGAAGAGTAAGTGTGAATCTTTAATCAAGGTGAGTACCTCCACTCATAACTATGTCTACTTAGTGTTAACATGTTATAATAGTTCAAATTGAGATGAATTATAAGCTGTACATCAAAGATCACCAATATCATCTTACCGTAACCTCCCTTTATTTTCTCTGTATATTTAATTATGATTGATAATTAGGAAATTGGAGCGATGTTTGGGTTTGATTGGATGATAGAATGATGGTGTATGGTTATATAATGGTGAATGATGAAGGAGCAGTAGAGAATAAGGGAGGAGAAGGTCAGAGATGCACGACATCAGGAATAAAATTTATGTGCCTGGCACCTGACAATCGACCCCTTCGACCATTCAACCGATGGTCGAGACCGGTTATGCCACCGATTGCCTGTTAATTCCTAAAATAATGTAAAAAATAAAATAAAATATAATAAACTAAAATAAATTATAACACAAATGTGTTAATATACTATAATAAATTTACTTATATTTAATTATGATTAATATCTAAATAGTTTAAATATTCAAATAAAGTAAATTAAATGATATTTTTCAAAGAAAAATTATAAAAGCCAGTGAATTATTATCAAATGATATTATAATGATTGTTAAAGGTTATAAAATTTATATTATAGATCTATAAACGAATTTTAGGGTGCTTGAATATTTAATTAAGTATTGTTTCATATAATATTAATTAATATCCATTTAACTATAGAAAATGTTATCATGCCTTTAAATATAGCGAACATATTTACGTACAAATTACTTTGGTTGTTATTATTATGTATTATTTATGTGTGATGAGGAGTTTGAGTAGACGGTTTAGTGACACTGTCTGTTATAGGACTTCGGTAGCACTTTTTCGGTTATTCATTGGACTTATTGCATAGAAATACTCGGTGTGGATCGAGTGTATTTTATGAACATTGAGTAAACATTCAAATAGCACACGATGGTATAGGATGCCATAGTGTTATTTGTTTGGTTATTTATTGTAGGTAATTGTCACTCATGCAGGGATATATATTTATGGTTTGATATGGTACTCGCTGTGGTGAGTTATGATGGTTATAGCCATGTGTCGGCACATGTATAGAATTGTGTATCGGCATATAAATATATACATAGGGATGTGCATCAGCTATAATTATAAATATGTTGTGCTTGTCTATCACTGTCCTTCCTTTATTGTGTAGGAGTTGAACCAGATGGCAAGTATACATCCCAACGGTCTATTGCGGTGGTCGCGTCTTGGATTTGTGATACCCTTTTATAACCATGTGTCAGCAATGTATAGAGCCGTGTGTCAATGATGTGTAGCCCCTTATATCACCCAGACCAGCAGTCCGTTACCATTTTGGAGGCACGCGTAGGGTCGCGACCGAGTCCTTGCGTAGTCAAGTACACTTATGGATAAGAGTCACGATTCCCATCGAGGTAACTAAGACTATAAGAGCCATGTCAGGTGGACACATGTGAGTCTCCTGGAGCAGGTGTGTGTGCGCACTGTTAGTCTCCCATCTCATTCTGGTGTGTGTGATTGATAGGCATACATTATTTATATATGTTTGATGATGAGTTTGACTATGCTAAAGATTGAATATCTAAAGTATAGCCAGTCCCATATTATCCATACTAGACTTATTAGCATGATATTTTTTAAATAGTATGGTTTGATGTTATACATTTGTGTTGTGTTAAAGTTACTTACATATATTTCTTTATGAATTATATTATATCACGCTCGAATTTGATTCAGATATAGTCTGACCTATGTGTTTTATACTCAGGTCAATCCGAGGGATTTCAAGTGCAGGTACCCAACAATGTTAGAGCTTAAAGGAATTTTGGGAGACTACTAGTAGATATAGGATGATATATTCCATGCATATTGTATAGCCTATATGATGTATCTATTATGTAGTAGTTGATGATGTATTATATAGTGGGTTAGTCTATCATTTTATGGCCCTGGACTATGTATTATGTATGCTATGTATTATATTTTATCTATTGCGTTGTGACTCTATGACTCTTATATTAATTTTTGATTTTGTATTGTTCTGTCCTGGCAGCACATGTGTTTATTGCTTTGTACTGAGATCATGTACATTATTGGTAAATATCATATGATAAATGAGATGTACCTACGTTAGTCTAAGGGAATATTCACGTGTGTACCGCATATCGCCTCATCTCTATATTACTCAACCTTATTACTTTGTAATACTCTTAGGTAGTATAGGTATAGAGGTGGGGGTGTTTTGAATGATCTACAAGGCCTCCTATATAGTGCTTCAAACGATGTCATTTTGATACTTGGCTGATAGATATTACCAACAGCAAGTGTTCCTCCCAAGAACCTACGAAGCCGAAGATACACATTTGCAAAAAGTCCTATAACACTCCATTCACCCTATCGGTCTGTGGATGATAAGAGATACTTGTAACACCACGCAAATTTGGCGTTAGTTATTTACTTAATTATGCTCCAAAAATGGAATTTGTGCAAATGATGGAATTTGACCACAAAAATTGCATCATTACATTCTGGTGAAATTCTGAGCAACTTTCATATTTGGAGTTTTGTGATCTGAACCAAAATGAAGAAGTTATGGATGAAAAACGAATTCAAAACAGAAATAATTTGATTAGAAAAATTAATGTCTATATAAAAAATACCAGGACCCATTGGTCGACCCCCTTTATTGGGCATGTGGCATGGAGTGGTCGACCTCTATAGAGGGAGCAGTCGATTGATCCTAGCAGTGGTGGATAGGGTTTGCCTTGGCCTAACAGTCCAGATTTTATATAATCAAATCTAACGGCTGTGGTTGATTCAAGTGCCTATAAATTCAGGCCTAACCCTCTCTTCTCTTCTCATATCTTTCTGAATGCGGTAGCGAAGCTCTGCCATTTTCTCTTCTCCACTATTTTTTAAATTATAAAATAGACTATTTATATTTGTATATATACAAATTGGTGAAGAATAGAAATCGAATAAGAGAAGAAAGAGGAGAATCAACACTACGTGATAACGAGGTAACACACACACACACTTATATATTTATATTTCCCTTCAACCCCAAATTTCTTCTCAAATTTGTATTCTAATATATATACACACACACCTTTTTTATACATATTTCTTGGAATAGGAAGGAAATGGAGTTGAATCAAAGGCTTTACTACAGATCTAGAGATTTGGAACGCTTTAGAAGGTGAGTGGGAAATATATAAATTGTTTATGATATTGAATCTATTCTCTAGGCATACGCTATATTTTTATGCCTAAATGAGTATATTTGAATTGTAGGCTAAATTGAATGTATCAATCATCACCTGCATATTCTTAGGAGAACTGATTGGAATTATTGTTACACTCTAATCTAGAAATCAGTCTCAAAAGTTATAGATATAAATATTGATTAGATATGAAATTTATTCCAGATCTGAAATTGGGTTGTATATTATTAGTATGATTTTGATTATTGCTCTAATTATGTTGAATTGGAGATTTTCCATAGATTAATTTTTGGGAAGAACGTCCGTTTGATTTTTATAAATTTGTTTGTGTTTCCAAATTGCATAGAAAATGCAGCGTTTGATTAAAGAAGAATATATACAAATGAAAAGGAAGAGATGTATAAAGTACAGATTTATTCTTAATATTTTATAGTGTCTATTCCTATAAAAAGAAAATAACCATTCCTTGTAATTTCAAACGTGGCAAATCTTTCCTTTTATTCTTGATATTTTGTTTTAAACTAATTTATAGAAATTACAACGAAGAATCTTCCTAAGAAATGTAATTTCAACAAATTAAATATGGAAAAGAATATTCTAGTTAAAGATTTGTGACTAGAATATATTTGGTAGAAGTATGTATTTATATGTATTTATATATGCTAATAAACATGATGATTTATGCGTAATGCTCGCTTAGGATATTAGTATGCATAGTAATAACATTGATTTGCGAATAGGAATTAGGACCAAGAATGAGGAATAGTTGTAGCTCAAATAATGAGTAATAAATGTGGAATGTATTTGGGAGTTATAAATAATTGATACGGTAAATGGATAAATGAGACTGATAAATAAAGAAGTTAGGTTAATAACTATAGAATAGTTAGAAAAGGTTACTAATTGGAAATTAGTAAATATACATAAATTTCTTAGGAAATGTCCATTAGGATGATATTCTTTTATCATGGACAAATTGAATTTATGGAAGAAACAAATAAAGGAGATTTATGGATAATTGAATATTTAAGGTAATTTATATAGCCTTAAATAAATAAAAGGAGGTTAGTAAGCTAAGTCCAATATCCAATTTAGGAACTTAGTAATAATAAAGCCTAGGATAATATGGATTAAATTAGTAATGCTTAGAATAATTAATTTGACTTAGTTTGTTGGGATGCGAGGTCAGTAGAGTTACACAACGGAAGTCTGCCCTTCATTTTGAGGCTACCAGCAATTATGTATGCTTCCTAATAACGTGGGACATCTTTAACAATAGGACCCCTATAATGATTAATTGGGCTCATAAGACTGGGATGCGAGATCAATAAAGTGACAATGGAAGTCTGCCTTTCACTCAGAGGCTACCAGCAGTTGTGTACACTTATTACTGATGTGGAACATCATCAATCATAGGACCCATGGGAAACAGTAATATGAACTATAAGATCTACTTAGGGTTAGAGGTATTAAGTGGTATTTTGAGGGCCCATGTATTTCCTAATTAAAGAGTAATAAATGGGTCGAACTATCGATTAGGAATGGTAGCGGATATGTCGAGGAGGGTCCGATTTGAGTTTGAGGTATTAAGTGACTGATATAGGGTCCGCCTCTCTCCTATAAAGAAGTACTAAGCGTCCCAGTGAGATTCCAAGTGATGTCAGCTAGATAGTACTAGTGAGCAGTCCATCTTGGGGTTAGGTATTAATGACAAAGGCCTACCTAGAGTATAGGTATTAGATGGTCAGGGGTTTGCCTAATCCTTTTTAATAAGGTATTAAGTGGCTCGGGTATTGTCTCTCACATGACTAAGAATTTAATGACGATAAATGCATTAGTAGTAATACTATCATATATTGTAAAGCCATAATAGTGGTTAAATGTCTTTGTAGCTAGGACCAATAGACCAACGATGATAGTGCTAGGAGCTCGCTTCATGTTTGGAAGTATTAAGTGGCTGATAGACTTACGCCAATATTTTGTACCTTAGGAAGGGTAGGTAGATGATTTGTGCTAGGTAGGAATATCGTGTGTGCAATATTTGATTAATTTGGTTAACCTTAAAATAGTAGATATAATTAAATGGAAACCAATTGGTATAAATTTATGTTATAACGCTATAGAATTATTCAGTCTCTAGAACGTTGTTCTGAATCCCTTCTTATTACAACCCATAGGAAAGATTTAGAGGAACTGGTCGCTGGTGCTGGAAGTGATTTGTTGTTAGAGAAGTCTTCTTTTCTCTCATGCTCGATGCTGATGTGGCAACTTGTTATCCAAGTAATACCATTGATTTCAAGGTAGTAGCACTAGTCAATATTTATAACCTATTATTGTTTCCGCTGTGAGTTTAGATTTTATTAATCTTTGATAATGCTCATGCTTCTTTGCAGGTACCAAATCCAACGACATGTGCTTTCTTGGACTTGTGTTTCGATTCTTGTCAAAATTTAAGCGCATTAAAGTATGGGCTATTACATTTGGTATCAGAGCTTAGGTTTAGTCAATCAGAGGAATTAGGATAAATTAAAAGAAAGCATTCGTACTTTCCTATCGAATATTATTATTTTTACACTTGACTCTAAGGATCCCAACTATAGAAGTAGTTGTAGTTCCACTCCGAAGGAATGGGCAAAGCAACTATGGGTGAGAATATCCTGGAGTTAAGATTTCATGCCGACTCAGAGTTACCCCATGGAGTGTTGGCGGTGCATAAGGCGCTGATGGAGAAGAGCATAAGTACGACATATGGCAGAATCCCAGAGACTAGAGGGTGTTCGACTTGATGGTTGAGATCTAGCTACTTTGTGATTTTGGATTTTGATAATGACTTACAGTTAAAGATACACAATTATTTCATATAAGTAAGAAATAGAATTCTGTATGTCGCAAGTATCTGGAAACTAATTTTGGCAAGGGAATGTCCATCAACCACCTTTTTATGGAAAACCGGATTTCTTTTTGAATAATTAAGGTCAATTCCTTAATCTAAACCCATAAGAGAGTTTTTGATAAAATATATTTTGAAAATGCCTTAGATTTTGGAAAAAGGGTTTTCAAAGGATTTCTTTTCCCAAGATTTGTTATGCAAAATTTTGTTTTGGGAAGTTTTGAAATTTTTATTTTCAAGAAACACATATACCACTAAGTTTGGTCATGTTAGGAAATTTTAGTTTAAAAAGAAAAAGGTTTTGAAATCCTTAAATATTTATATATGTGTATATATCAATAATGGTTTGATTTTGGTTTTTGACAAGAAAATAGTTTTTCGATTTGGAAATGAGTTTCAAAGGGTGAATATTCAGCCCAATTATTTTCCTATTTACAAAAATTGAAGTTTTTATCTTTTTCCCTCTTTTAAGGACAGAGAAAATATAAATGACATTTAATTTTATTGGGGTATGAAGTGGGAAGTGTTGTTGTACCTGCCAGTTGTTGGAGAAATATTCAGCGCGAAGTATAAAGGGATAGTAATTGGAATATTATTGGGTTTTTGGAATTGTTGATGGTTGAAGTAGTATAAATTTGAAGTACTATGGAATAGCGGAAGAATGGTTTGGAAAGCTAGATGGTAAGCTTGGGCACCATCATGAAGTGGGCAGGGATTTTTTTGTATCGTGTTGATGTAGAATATGCTAATGTATGATTTTTGTTTGATGATAATAAACATATATATATTCGTTTAAATGTATTTGTTATTGTACTATTTTATTTTTCCACATAATTAAATAAATATTTGTTGAATAAAATAAACAACTAAGAATTCATATTCAAACAAATATTTTATTACAAATTCAAACTGTACAAATATGAGCTCTCACTACATTTATACGTTTTTCAATTACGATACAATTTCAAATTACAACACAATTCTCACTATACAATTTTTGCATACATTTTCACCTCACTACATTCACTCAACACTCATATTTGATCTTCAACTCTATTCCAGTTTGTATCCAGCATCTGAATTATCTGCAAAATAAACACTAACGCAGTAAAATTAAAAATGAAATATTTTACAGTTCAAAATGAAGTGTGTGTTTTGAAAATGTTATTTGCCTAAGTTATTTGGGTTGTTCGTCATCATATTCTTTTAAATCAACATACACGAACAACTTGTGACATGCACAGTGTATCACTGTACATGCCACAAGGTCGTGCACACCGATATACACTTTCTTGTTAAAATCACAGGGACAGGTGAGCACAAGGTCAAACTCGAGCCTAGGCTGGATTCAACTCAGGTGCAATACAAAAACAAAAATAGAATGGTCAAGTACAAGTTTCAATGACTAGAACAAGCTTGAACACACTTGAACCAGAGATGTATGCATACATATGAAATGAAGACTCAACACAAGTGAACACAATCCAACAAACCAGTACATCCAGATCAATGACACAAGTACATGGTGTACACAAGTGGTTCCAGTCAAATGCAAGGAGACCAAACTAGACCACATAATACACATAGGAAGATCAATATGAAGTCCAGACCAAAATGCAAGATAGGAGTGTGTACAAATGAAACCAGAGCAGTGCACATGTAACCAGAACCAGATTCAACAAATGCACAAACCAAGATGAACCAGACTTAAGAAATATGGACCAGTCAACATAATATCACACACACCAGACTTACATGGCACAAAGTCATCAACAACATGTGGAACCAAAGACCAGACAAGTTCAAGGAAAATGTATTAACATGAACTAGCATGTGTATTTATAGAGAATTCAACTCAAAGCAACCTAAGTGAAACCATCACTACAACTAGAGTCAATATCAAACCACCATACACACACACACATATATATATATATACATATGTATACACACATGTATCCATATATATGTAATGACACCTCAAAGCACCTGGTAATTGAGCTTGAAGCAAATGAAGACCAGACATGAGTGTCCACCAGACCAGAACCAAGGCCAACCATAGAATAGTTTCAAAGACATGAACAAAACATGTACAAACAAAAAGCTTCAGACAAGTCAACTTCATCAAGTTATAGTTCAACATGACCAACCAAGTTACAACAAAATTCATATATACAAGTTTGGTATTATCTACATGATGCAAGTGAACAAGAGCACTTAATAATTAAGTGACAATAATTTTAGACAGAGATGCAACAGGCAAGTCTATATGTATATACATGGAGTTGACACACATAAATGTTTCAAAAATCAGCGAAGCAGTTCGAACAGTCAAGGAGTAAAAAAATTGCAGTGAAGTCTTTCAGAGGAAAACAAGTCAAGTTTATCACAAATGTAAATGTCAAAGTCAATGCCAGCAAAGAATGAACTCGCATGTGAAACACGATAATCAAGTCATAATTCAGTTCAAAATATAGATGCCAATATATCAAGAAGTCAAGTTCGATCAAAATTCAAATGCCGAAGTCATAGTGCCAGCAAAGAATGGAACCAGAGAAGAACGGATTCGAACTCATTCAAATTCGAATATAGTCAACCGGAGATCAAGTCAAAAATCATACTTATCGCACAATCAAAAATCGAATGGCCGAGCAGAAAATCATGAAGAATTCAAAAAATATATATGAACAAAAATTTAGGGATTTTAACCCTATAAATTAAACCCATTACATCATCGGCAAAAACATGAGTTCGAGCCCAAGAAAATTAACAGAGAAATCAAGTCGAGCTTAATTAAAATCGAAAAGGAGAAAAAATCAATTACCAATTTCTATCCATTCAAACTCATCACTTAAAGCAGCCGTAAACGAATTAAACTGATTGAAGAAGCTTCAAATTGAATTGAGAGTATACCATCAGAGGATTCGAGCTTCTAATCTCCAAGCGACGATTCAAATAGAAAACCCTAATAGCAAAATGAAAAAGAAATAAGGCAGTCAAAGCATACGAATTGAAGACCAAATAGGGCAGCACGTAGGCAGGGTTTTGTCGAAGTTGGGTAAATTTGTATGTGATCTCTTCTACATTATTTTCTGCTATTGTTTTTATTTCCGCATTAATTTTTATTATTATTAGTATCACCCTATTCACCCCCCCTCTAGGGTGAAAACAATCCTACAAGTGGTATTAGTGCTAGGAACAAAAACCATTTTTTATTAAAAATTTGATTTTTTAAATGGCTTCGTTTAATAATGCTTTTGCTGAGGGTTAGTCCATAGTTAGAGCACCTATGTTCAATGGTGAATATACTTATTGGAAAAATAGAATGAAAATATTTTTGAAAACCATAGATGCATGGAATATTGTTGAAACATGATATAGGACACAAAAATAATGGCAGATAATCATGAAGTTGAAAAACCGATGGATCAATGGACAAATCTTGAAAATAAACTGCAATTTGCTAATGCTAAGGCTATGAATTATATTATCTGCTCATTAGATCAAATTGAATTTAATCGTGTCTCACATTGTCTAACTGCGCAGAAAATTTGGCACACACTCGAAGTGACTCATGAAGGAACCTCCCAAGTCAAAGAATCTCGTCTTGCCATGCTTAGTAGCGAGTACGAGAACTTCGCAATGGCAAAGGATGAAAATGTCAAAGAAATGTATGGACGACTTTCAAATCTAGTATAAAAATCCAAATCCCTTGGAAAACCATACACGGAGCTGGAAATAGTTCGAAAAATCCTCAGAGTTCTTCCATGAAATTTTGAAGCAAAAGTGACTGCTATTCAAGAATCGAAGGATTTGAAACAGGTTAAAGTCGAAGAACTCATCGGAAACCTCACCACTTATGAGCTAGAAATAAAATTCAAGGAAGAACGTGAAGGAAGTGATACATGAAAGAAATCAATAGCACTCAAAGGAACAATAGTAAGTGAAGATGACGATGATGAGGATGGAGCAGCTGAACTGACACTGATAATAAAGAGATTCAAAAGGTGGAATCGAAAATATGGACATCCTGCCCTAGATCAACAACTGAAAAGCAGAATCTTCAAAGTTCTAGACAACTCAGAAGAGTCGGAGATCATTTGTCACAACTGTAATAAACCTGGTCATATCAAGCCAAATTGTCCTCAAAATCAATTCAGCAAAGGAAAGAAATCGAAAAGGAGAAGTTTTGCAGCTACTTGGGATGAAAATGACGAAGTTGATAAAAGCACTGGTAGTGAGAGTGAAAAAGAAAATCCGTGTCTTCGAGGAGAAACAACTGACAGCGATGATGACGAGCCAAGCGAGGTATCAAAACTTACACACTCAGAATTACTTATATATTTTCATGAGGTAAATGACTGTTTTGAAAGACTTAGGGAGCAATACGCTAAAATTGAATCACAAAGAAATAGTTTGATAGAACTAAATAAGCAGCTTGATCAATTGGTTAAAAACTATCAAAATAAGTGCCCTAAGTATGATAAGTGTCCATTAATTGAAGAAGAAATTAAAAAATCAAAATTAAATTTCTTGAAAATGAAATTCTGATTTTGAAAGAAAGTGAAAATACTAGGAGAGAAAATTCTATTAAGAAGTGCACCATGTTATTAAATGAAAATGAATCACTTAAGTCATAAGTCCAACAATTGTCTACAACTTTAGGAAAATTTTCCAAAGGAGTAAGATCGCTAAATATGTTATTAGGGAAACAAACTATTGATACTGTTAGACAAGGACTTGGGTACGCTCAATCTGAAAGAGTTAGAAGTAAAACTAATCGTGTCAAATCCGAGTGCACAATTTGTAGAAAAATTGGACACAATCAAAATAATTGTGTATAGGCCCAAACACGTGAAAACTATACCAATTTGGATTCCTAAAGGCACTAACATAAAATCCCTTAAAGTCAAACAAATCTGGGTGCCAAAAGGAACAAGCATAAACTGTCTTGGTTCTACACAAACTTGTTCTTCAAAATATTTTGTCACTAACAATCATGGACCTATAAAAACAAATAGGTCACAAAAATCTTTCCTCGTGTAGGTGTGTTGGCAGGCTAACAAATAACAAGAGTGGTACTTGGATTCTGGCTGTTCCAAGTACATGACGAGCAACAAATCAATTTTTTATAGCCTAGTACAATGGTGGCGGAATCACAATGGGCAAAATTATCGGTAAAGGTAAAATAGGTAACGGTACATTTATCTTGAATGATATATTATACGTTGAAAATCTGCACCATAATCTGATTTAAATCAGCCAGTAAATCGATAAGGAAATGAATGTTGATTTTGATTCTGATTTATGCAAAAATATTGACCAATCACCTTTTCATGACACTGTGAGTACCTCTAGAGCCTTTGAACTAGTTCATATAAATTTGTTTAGACTAACGATATTACAAGTTTAGGTGGTAAGAAATGTTGTTTTGTATTGGTTGATGATTACTTAAGATACACGTGGATATATTTGTTTATTTTACTGATTCTAGACCAGACATTATGTTTGCTGTTTGTTTATGTGCACGGTTTCAATTCAAATCCAAAAGAATTTCATTTAAAAGCTGTAAAAAGGATTTTAAGGTATTTGTTGCACACTCCACGATTTGGTCTATGGTATCCAGCAAATGATAACTTTGTGTTAAAGGGATATTCAGATGCAGATTATGTTGGTAGTCTAGTTGATAAAAAAATACTAGTGGAACGTGTTGTATGTTGGGATATTCGTTAGTTGCATGGTCAAGTAAAAAACAAAATTTAAACGAGTCCCACTTATGATCTCACAAATAATCTTGTACACCATTCTTTCACCAAGCATATAGATGTTAGACATCATTTAATTAGAGATCATATTTCCAACGAAAATATCTGCATAAATTTCATTTTGACTGTTTTTCAATTGGCAGACATTTCTTACAAAACCCCTTTCAGAAAATATTTTTGTCAAATTTATCTCAGTTTAGGAATTTTAGAAATTGATTACTTTTTGAATTTGATCTTAAATGCCTATGTTAACTATTTTGACTCGCTACTGATTATCAAAAAAAAAAGTAGCTACTGAAAAATGTGATGAGTGTTGATATTAATCATACATTATGACTTGAGAAAGTATATTTAGTAAATTTCTTTAAAAATTTAAACAAGATTTATAATAACTTTTGTTGGTAAAAATTCCATGACTATCTCTATTCCTATCATATTTCTAACGACCATCACTCATCAAAATCCAATATAGTATGTCAAAATGTGGTATTTTAAACGGAAAATTATTCATTTTTTTAGAATTAATTAGCAATAAAAACATCCAAAGTATTCACTCTCATTTAAAAGTCCTCATGATTATGCATGGTTGAATTACTTGGAATATTTGATTATGTGCTTTCATGCTCATTTAAAAGTCTCATGGTTATGCATGTATGGAACACATATCAAAATTGATTATTAAATAGGCAAGTTGATTCTAATCCCATTTAAAAGTCCCCCCGGTTATGTGTGGTTAGAAGATACTTGAAATTCATTTTTTTAAATTTAATGAATACTATTAATCTCATTTAAAAGTCCTGAGGGTTATGCAGGGTTAGTAAGTATTTAACAGTTTCCTGTTATAAATATATCACAAATGAACACTACTATATGGTTTTGTATACTGACATCACCCCTATCACTCTAAAATGGAATATGCGCCTAATAGAGTATTTATGTTTTTTGTTTGATTTTTTATTGAAATTTAATATATATACTCAATTAGGTATTAATGTTGTATTAATTTCTACCACTTTATCTCTATTTTACTAACACCATTACTCTTTTGCTGATAACAAAAGGGGGAGAGAAAAGTTAAGATTTTGGCAAATAAGTTCAAATATTTTATTTTTTAATTGCATGTTCTAATTTAGGCTCATTGCATGGTTTATTTTTATTTTTTCATATTTTCATTTATTTTCATGCATAGGTGAAGGGGGAGCTTTGTTGTAGGGAGAGCATTCAAATAGGGGGAGCTCATGGAATTCATCAAGACCAAATACATTTAACAGAGTCAAAATATTAATATATGTTTGTTATCATCAAAAGGGGGAGATTGTAGAATATGCTAGTGTATGATTTTTGTTTGATGATAATAAACATATATATATATTTGTTTAAATGTATTTGTTATTATACTATTTTATTTTTCCACATAATTAAATAAATATTTGTTGAATAAAATAACTCAGAATTCATATTCAAACAAATATTTTATTACAAATTCAAATAGTACAAATTTGAGCTCTCACTACATTTATACATTTTTCGATTACGATACAATTTCAAATTACAACACAATTCTCATTATACAATTTTTACATACATTTTCACCTCACTACATTCACTCAACACTCATATTTGATCTTCAACTCTATTCCAGTTTGTATCTAGCATCTGAATTATCTGCAAAATAAACACTAACGTAGTAAAATTGAAAAAGAAATATTTTGCAGTTTAAAATGAAGTGTGTATTTTGAAAATATTATTTGCCTCGGTTATTTGGGTTGTTCATGATCATATTCTTTTAAATCATCATACAAGAACAACTTGTGACATGCCTAGTGTATCACTGTGCATGCCACAAGGCCGTGCACACCGATATACACTTGCTTGTTAAAATCGCAGGGACAAGTGAGCACAAGGTCAAACCCGAGCCTAGGCTGGATTCAACTCAGGTGCAATACAAAAACAAAAATACAATGGTCAAGTACAAGTTTCAATGACTAGAACAAGCTCGAATGCACTTGAACCAGAGATGTATGCATACATATGAAATGAAGACTCAACACAAGTGAACCCAGTCCAACAAACCAGTACATCCAGATCAATGGAACAAGTACATGGTGTACACAAGTGGTTCCAGTCAAACGCAAGGAGACCAAACCAGACCACATAATACACATAGGAAGATCAATATGAAGTCCAGACCAAAATGCAAGACAGGAGTGTGTACAAATGAAACCAGGGCAGTGCACATGTAGCCAGAACCAGATTCAACAAATGCACAAACCAAGATGAACCAGACTTAAGAAATATGGATCAGTCAACATAATAGCACACACACACCAAACTCATATGGCACAAAGTCATCAACAACATGTGGAACCAGAGACCAGACAAGTTCAAGGAAAATGTATTAACATGAACTAGCATGTGTATGTACAGAGAATTCAACTCAAAGCAACCTAAATGAAACCATCACTATAACCAGAGTCAATATCAAACCACCATACATATATATATACATATGTATACACACATGTATACATATATATGTAGTGACACCTCGAAGCAACTGGTAATTGAGCTTGAAGCAAATGAAGAACATACATGAGTGTCCACCAGACTAGAACCAAGGCCAACCATAGTACAGTTTTGGAGACATGAACAAAACATGTACAAACAAAAAGCTTCAGACAAGTCAACTTCATCAAGTTATAGTTCAACATGACCAACCAAGTTACAATAGAATTCATATATACAAGTTTAGTATTATCTACAAGATGCAAGTGAACAAGTGCACTAAATAATTAAGTGACAATAATTTTACACAGAGATGCAACAAGCAAGTCGATCACATACATACATACATACATACATATATGTATATACATGGAGATGACACACACAAATGTTTCAAAAATCAGCGAAGCAGTTCGAACAGTCAAGGAGTAAAAAAATTGCAGTGAAGTCTTTCAGAGGAAAACAAGTCAAGTTTATCACAAATGTAAATGTCAAAGTCAATGCCAACAAAGAATGAACTCGCATGTGAAACACGATAATCAAATCATAATTCAGTTCAAAATATAGATGTCAATATATCAGGAAGTCAGGTTCGATCAAAATTCAAATGCCGAAGTCATAGTGCCAACAAAGAATGGAACCAGAGAAGAACAGATTCGAACTCATTCAAATTCGAATATAGTCAACCGGAGATCAAGTCAAAAATAATACTAATCGCACGATCAAAAATCGAATGGCCGAGCAGAACATCATGAAGAATTCAAACAATATATACGAAAGAAAATTTAGGGATTTTATCCCTATAAATTAAACCCGTTACATCATTGGAAAAAACATGAGTTCGAGCCCAATAAAATTTACAGAGCAATCAAGTCGAGCTTAATTAAAATCGAAAAGGGGAAAAAATCAATTACCAATTTCTATCCATTCGAACTCATCGCTTAAAGCAGCCATGAATGAATTAAACTGATCTAAGAAGCTTCAAATTGAATTGAGAGTATACCATCAGAGGATTCGAGCTTCTAATTTCAAAGCGGCGATTCAAATAGAAAACCCTAATAGCAAAATGAAAAAGAAATAAGGTGGTCAGAGCATACGAATTGAAGACAAAAGGGGGCAACACGTAGGCAGAGTTTTGCCGAAGCTGAGTAAATTTGTGTGTGATCTCTTTTGAATTATTTTCTACTATTGTTTTTATTTCCGCATTAATTTTTATTATTATTAGCATCACCATATTCACCCCACCTCTAGGGTGAAAACGATCCTACAGTTGAGTCAAGGAGATGGTGCAAAACAATTATCATTATTATTATTTTTATTATCTATTTAACCCAGCCCGAAAATTTTTTGGTTCAAGTCACACAGAAAAATCGCCTTGCGGTCGACACCTATCAGTCGACCGATAAACCTATAGGGGTCGATCGCTATACGGGTTTTAACCCATCCTGAACTTGGAACATGACTATAAAGTCACGTCCAGTTTTCTTCCAGCCACATTCGTGCTTCCTCCTCCATTTCAGCCGAACCCAAAAATACCACCTCCTCCCCTAAATCAGCTCCTGCTTCCTCCATTCCACCTCCTGGCGATGCCATTTCTCCCCCTCACCAATGAGCAGCAACCTCGCCTCCCCCTTGTGCTGATTTTCATGCATTAGAGCTAAACTCTATTTCTCCACTTCTTAGATCATAGCACCTCCCTGTACTACAGGTTCCACCGCGTGCTACCCTGATGTCACCCCTCAACAGATCAGGTGGCTGGACCAGAATGACCAGAAGCTCTTCACCTTCCTGAGTTCCGCTAATTTCAAGTTCCTTCAAGGGCGACTGGTGAAGTTTGGAGACTTCGATGCTTTTGGGCTAGAAGAGACTTTCGAGGCAGTGGGACTTGCGCCCATACTACGCTTCAAAACTTTGAGCGGGAATGTTACACACGCTACATTCGCCTTTTCGACGCTCATTTGGCATCGAATTTCGATGAAGACAACAGTTTCATTCAGCCGGAGATTAAAGGAGTCAGGATCGAGATGTCTAATGACGACTTCGGCAACGTTTTGGAAATTTCCATGGACGGCGCCGATTTGGATGATATTGAGATGACCGACCCGAGGATCTTGCATCGGATATTTTCTCAGGATATCGGTGTTTGAAAGATGAAGAACCTACGTCCGACTGTCCATCTTGTTGTGTGCATTATTCAGTGCAACATCGTCCATAAGACTGGTAGCTATGGTCAAATTTATCCTTGGGTGCGGAAGGCCACATATGCAGTTATTTGTGATACAACCGTCAATTAGGCATGCACTCTTATGATTTATTTTTCTGACCAGCGAGTTGGGACCCCATGGATTTACTTTCCGTATTATCATATATTCACTCTCATTTTTAGGTGATACGGGGTGAATCTTAGTGGGAGATGTCCAGATGAAGGTCCCGCCAGCCATTGATAGAGCCTCCCCTAGGAAAATGGGAATATCTTTTCGACCAACCGCAGCAGCCGAGCCAACAGCTGCAGCAGGAGCGAAGCAAGGGCAGGGTGTCGAAGGATATCAAAATCTCGAGCTAGTCGCCATTCGGTAGGTCCAGACTAAGCTCCAGGGAATCCATGCTAACCAACAAGAGATAAGGACCGAGCTACATTGCCAGAGTCAAAAGATCGGGTTCTTAGCCACTATGCTTCACCCTTTTCGAAGCCACGACAACGGCTCGACTTCCAACCGTCGACCGGGACCGTCCCATTGTCTGTAGGTAGTGTTTAGGTTCTATAGCGTGTTGTTATATCTTTTAATTTCAGCATTTGTTCTTTCAATCTTAGGTTGTTAGACTATAATTGTTAGTTGTCTCTTTTTAAGATGCTTATGATATCATGAGATGTATTTATGTTTATTTACTATGTTATTTTTTCGAAATATGTGAACTGCTCTTACATGTTTGTTTGGAAGAAATAGTATAAATATGAAAATCTCATAAGAACACTTAACTAATAGCAAAATGCAATGTGAGACCGGAAGTTTTAAATAGATAGAAATTTTAGCAAGAGAAGGACATGCTAAAATTGTTTTGGAATCACGGGTCATTATTCCTGTTCCTTAAAAGCTAAATTTTCTAAATAACTGAGTATGATGACATTTATAAATAAAATGTCAAGGTTTATGGGATAAGGTTAGTTTTATAATGTTATAATTGAGCTTTTGCATTTAGTGTATAACCGACTTCCGATTACGTTAATAATGTGGCTTGAACTATCAAAATTTTTAAAAAGGAAAATATTTTGAAAAGTTTTTCATGATTCAGAAAGTTTCGTTTGAAAAAAAAAGAGTTTTGGTTTTAAATTATTTTTGGCACTCAAATAAATTCTTAAAAAAATTTCCCAATTTTATTTCAAGGCAAAATTTGCGTCCAAATATTTTGGAAATTTATTTTTCAAGCGGCATACAAATTTGAAAAGAGAAAAGGGCTTTTATGAAGTTTTTGATTTTAAAGGCCACATACTAAGCATAGGGAAGGAAAATATATTAGAAACGCGAATTTAGTGGTGCAATAGGATCAACGATACGAAAAAAATGCAAGCGACAACAAGGGAAAAACTGTTTTAGCCTTGAGATTTATATTCCCATACCTTATTGATAATGCACGCGAGTCTGTTTTTGGACTCAATTCTATTTTAGAGCTTGGAAATAAGCCTCCTTATGCATTTTGTGTGTGGAAAATTTGAAGTAAATCCAGGACAGCGAGGAAATTTCCACTGTACAACGGGAAATAGGTAGCATATAGAGTGGTAAGAATATATAATTCTCCACCTAAATCCCTTTTTCGACATAGGAGTGACATTTAGGAAGCGAGATTTCGACGCATTATATTTTTGATTGGTAGGAATTAGATGCAAATTGGTTGCACTATGCTTCGATTCGTAGGAGTGTGGGGATTTTTGGTGGAAAGATTTTTTAAAATCTGCATGCATATAGAACTGCCAGTATATATGTAGGTTGCTTGCACCATATTTTCAAAAATGTTTTCAAAAGAAAATCATTCACATAGGAGGGCCCAATTTAAAATCATTTTGCATACATGTTTCTAATGTTATGATTCACTATGCAATGTTGGTTGCAAAATTGGTTGTACGCTAATTGGTTGGGTAGTTTAGGATAATTGCAAGCTAGAACCATGACTTAGTCATTGATATAATTTTGGGGCAAAATCTATTAAGAGGGGAAGAATGTAACACCTCGTAAATTTAGCATTAGTTATTTAATAATTAGTTAGTTGGCACAAAAAATGGAATTTCTACAAACGATGGAATTTAATCACGAAACTTGCACCATTGCGTTCGTGGTGAAATTCTGAGCAACTTTCATATTAGGAGTGTAACATCCCCCACTTGGAGGCATATAACCAAAGGCTACAAATACTACAGTCATCCATAGTTATTAATCCTCGACGATCAAATACGGTAATGTTAGATGCATTAATATAATAGAAACACATGGATATGGAAAATTTTTAAAATCAACAAACAACTTTCTCATTCCATTTCAAAGCATTTCAAATTCATTACATAATCCCACAATCGTTAACCACGTTTAGAGAAATATAATTATTACCACATACGCCAAGAGCGACATATGAAGATGCCCCCTTGGATGATCAGAGTATATAAAGGCAATTAAACATCTTTGCCTTTACAACAAAACACAGCGGAATTAAAAACAGAAAGAACTCTAAATAGCTATCATGCCTCTTAAACGTCTCCGGAAGCTTATTCATCTAAAGAGGTACCTGAAAGCCTCAACTATCAAACTACTCAAAATCAATTGAGTACCCAAGAGTTTAAGGGGAAAACATAAACTTCGAGTCAGATTTAAAGCCCGGTATAAATAATAACCTACCATCTCAAACCATTTAGATATCTAATGAGACCAGGCAGCTTAGCGAAACGGGTTTACCCCTCACTAGTATCCTCAAAACTTTGTAAAAACCATATACTGTGCTTCTGCATCCACAATGGTTAAAACATAGCAATTCAAAATATTATGATGATATGCAAACAAGTAAATCAATTCTGGATTTCTCATCCCCATTCATTTCTGACGATCTATCCCATTTATAGTTACTAGGATCACTATTAACCTATTAGTTTTCATAGGCTTACTAATAACCGATTTAATGTTTATGGACTCGCTGTCTGGTTTCATAGTTTTCATGGGATCACTAAGAACCTATTAGCTCTTGCCAATGACTTCGATGTTTCATGGGTTCTCCCTGAACCTATTGGTAACTCCAATAACTTCCCTCTTATCCTCATTTTCATGGGTTGACTAGGAACCTATTGACTTTAGTCAATAACTTAATCTGGATATAGTTTTCATGGGTTCACTACAAACCTATTGGCCCCTGCCAATAACTCTTTCTAATCATACTTTTCCTGGGTTTACCACGAACCTATTTATATCTGTCAATAACTATTCCTAAACATAGTATTCATGGGTTTATTATGAACTTGTCTATCTGACAACTTCACTATTTAGGCATCCTACATTCTAGTCTATCTGACCTTCTAGATGCAATTCTACTCATTCAGGAGTTAATTCAATTTATATTCACTACTAGGTCAACCTAGCTGATTATTCTGCCCTTTCTCCCTAAAATGCAGTTATGAGTCCATTATAATGTGAATATATATATATATATATATATATATATATATTAGAAGAAGCAAACATATAGATATAATAATACCAACACCTGTGGTTTAATATCCTTGAAATCAATTTCGTATAAAACATGGTTAATCCCATTAACCTATTATTTTTATCAAGGAAAACTTCTTCAAAAACTCCAATTTAAAAGCATTCAAAAGCTTTTTTATAATGCCATGGGCTTTACCTTTTAAAAATTTGAGATTGGGTTCTTTGTTTTGAAAACTAAGGCTTTCGAAACCTTTAATCTTTTACCTTCGAAACCATTGGAAAACTTCCTTTCGAAAGCGTTCAAATATTCTCTTCAAAATACTAGGCACATGCCTTTCGAAACACTTTAAACCTTTCTTTTGAAACCTTTCGAATGCATTAAATTATTATCATTCAATTATAGATGCATAGCTTCGAAACCATTTGAAAGTACCCCTTTCGAAACCATTGAAAGTACGCCTTTCAAAAACATTGGATTTGTCTTTAAAAATATCTTTTGGGTCTAAGTGAATACAAGCGAAAGTAACCCTTTCAAAACCATTTAGCTCTAAATAAAATTGATTAGGGAAAATCTGATGGCTTTAGAACCATCCTTTCGAAAGCCTAAATCATTTAGGTAAAACATTGGAAGGATAACTTCGAAACCCCCTTTCGAAGCCATTGTATTTGAAACCCTTGAACCATTTCGAAAGATTTTGGAAGCTTCTTAGTACAGATTTAAAACAAAAGCTACCTTTCGAAAGCATTGATGAGTTCAATCCCTTCGAAAGGCATATTGACAACAGAAGTGTTTCGACTTAGTCGAAACTACCCTTTTCGAAAGCATTGATTTAAAGCTAAGTAACTCCTTTGGAAGCTACAATTTAAACAAGAAGCGGCATCCCCTTTCGAAAGAAATTTAAAATGAACCCTTTGAAATCATATGTTTCGACTCCTTTGAAAGCATTTAGTAAAACAGGCAAGCACATTTCTTTGGAAAATAAAACAAAGGTTTCGACCCAATCAAAAGCAATGTTTCGACACCATGCCTTCCGCCCTTCTCCAATCCACTACGTACAAACATTGTGATACCTTATGTATTAGTTTCAACTTAGTTTGTTTCGACCTGGTAGGTTTTCAATTTGGTTGAAGGCAGAAACATAGGGTCGAAAGGTGCTTTTGAAAGAGGCGGAACCTACATTTCTGGGTAAAGACAGATTTAACGCCATTTAAAGTAAATACTTTATAACTAACCTGCCTATTTGTAAATATTTGATTGGTTGCCATAACTTTTCAAATTATTTACCAAAATAACTGCCGCATAATTTCAAATCTAAACAAAGGTTAATTTTAACAATTAAGCTCTTCCATAAGCAAAACAATTAAAACAATTAAATCCTTCTTCTAAAATAATTTAACTTCCATAGTAAATTACTTAGGAAAAATCCCCAAAAATTACAAAAATTCACTTTCAATATGTTATCTAACATATAAAAATTTCAGTCGTAAATTCTTCGTAAAATAACCAAAATTTTATTTCTAAACCCAATTATTCATATTTTCCTTTGAAAATTCATAATAAATTTTCCATAGCTTGGAAAAATATAAAAATTGACAACCATCTCCAAAATCATGTTTTACATAACATATAAATTCCTCATGGCATTCAAAATTCAAGTTAAACGATTTTACCCTTAAAACCGTGTATAAACAATTATCAAACAGTCTTGTTTAAATCAAATATGTTATAAAATCCAAGCATATCATCATCAAAAATCATCATAATGGATTTAATCTTAAACCCAAAAATCAAATGATCATAAAACAAAAATAGAGATGGTTTTGATTATTATTCACCTTGATTAGGATAAGGAATTTGAGATTTGATTGAGATTAATTTCCCCTAGCTTGAACCCTTAGCTTTAGATTGATTTTCTCCTCTTTTCTCCTAATGGCTGGCTTTGCTCCTTTTTGTTTACGTTTTTGTGTTTTGAGAAAAATGAACACGAATGGATAGGAAACAAGAATACATGGTAATGGGATCATAGTGTGCAATTGCCCTAAATACCCTTGCATTAATGACTCTCCTAATTAACATACAAAGCCATCTATAAGCCCATTTATATAATTAATTAAGCACAGCCTCTATTTTTAATTTTTAAATCTCAATCCACTTATCATTCTAAGATTTGCATTATTCTATTTAATTTATCTAATTAAATCTCCTAAATAATGTTATTAAATATTAGTGGTGTTATAAGGAGTTTTGCGATCGAAGTCCAAACGAAGAGGTTACGGATGAAAAACGAATTCGGAATGGAAATAATTAGATTAGAAAAATTTATGTTTACATAATAAATACCGGAATCCACCGATTTACCCCTTTTATTGGGTAGGTCAACATAGAGCATTCGTCCTCTATAGAGGGAGCGGTCGACCAGTCCTAGCAGTGGTAGTTAGGGTTTGCCTTGGCCAATGACCAAGATTTTATATAATCAAATCTAACGGCTTTGGTTGATTAGAGTACCTATAAATTTAGGCCTAATTCTCTCTTCTCTTCTCATATTTTTCTGAAAGTAGTAGTGAAGCTCCACCATTTTCTCTTCTTCACTATTTTCCAAATTATAAAATATAATATTTATATTTGCATATATACAAATTGGAGATGAAAAGAAATCAAATATGAGAAGAAGAGAAGTGAATCAACACTATGCTATAACGAGGTAATATGTATGTGTGTGTGTGTGTTTATGTATTTATATTTCCCTTCAACCCCAAATCTCTTCTTCGATCTGTAATTCTAATATATGCATATACCAATTTTATACATATTTCTTGAAATAAGAAGGAAATGGAGTTGAATCAAAACATTTACTTTAGATCTAGAGATTTGGAATGCTTTTAGAAGGTGAGTGGGAAATTTATAGATTGTTTATGATATTGAATCAATTTCGTTGGCATACATTTGATTTTTATGCCTAAGTGAGTATATGTGAATTGTGGGCTAAAATTGAATGTATTAAACATCGCATACATATTCTTAGGAGATCTGATTGGAATTATTGTTACAACCTAAAATTATTGTTACACCCTGGTCTGGGATTCCTTCCCAAAAGTTATAGATATGAATATTGATTAGATATGAAATTTATTCCAGATCTGAAATTAGGTTGTAGATTATTAGCATGAATTTTATTATTATCCTAATTATGTTGAATTGGAGATTTTTCATAGTCTAATTTGTGCGAAGAGCATCCGTATGATTTTTATAAATTTATTTGTTTTTCTAAATTGCATAGAAACTACAGTGTTTGATTTAACAAGTAAAATATGCAAATGAAAAGGAAGAGATGTGTAAAGTACAGATTTATTCTCTGTAGTTTACAGTGTTTGTTCGAATAAAAATAAAATAATCATTCCTTGTAATTTCAAACGATGCAAATCTTTCCATTTATTCTTGATCTTTTGTTTTAAACTAATTTATAGAATTCACAATGGAGAACTTTCTAAGAAATGTAATTTCAGCAAATTAAATATGGAAAAGAATATTCTAGTTAAAGATTTGTGACTAGAAGATATTGGTGGAAGTAGGTATTTATACGTATTTAGACGTGCTACAAAATATGACGATTTACGCATAACGCTCGCTTAGGATATTATTATACATAGTAATAACGTTAATTTGCGAATAGGAATTAGGAAGGAGATGAGGAAATGTTGTAACTCCAATTAATGAGTAATAAATGTGGAATGAATTTGGGAGTTATAAATAATTAATTGGGTAAATGGATTAATGGGACTGATAAATAAGAAGTTGGGTTAAAAATTATGGAATAGTTAGAAAAGGTTACTAATTGAAATTAGTAAATATACATAAATGTATTAGGAAATGTCAATTAGGTTGATATTCTTTTATCATGGAAAAATTGACATTTATGGAAGAATCAAATAAAGAGGAATTATGGGTAATCGAATATTTAAGGCAATTTACATGGCCTTAAATAAATAAAACGAGGTTAGTAAGCTAAGTCCAATATCCAATTTAGGATGATAAGCTTAGTAATAATAAAGCTGAGGATAATATGGCTTAAATTAGTAAAGCTCAGAATAATTAATTGGACTTAGTAGGTTGGGATGCGAGGTCGGTAGAGTTACACAATGGAAGTCTGCCCTTCACTTTGAGGCTACCAGTAGTTGTGTATACTTCCTACTAATCCAAGACATCTTTAACCATAGGACCTATAGAGTAATTAATTGGGCTTAGAATATTGGGATGCGAGGTCAGTAAAGTGACAAAACAGAAGTCTGTCCTTCATTAAGAGCCTACCAACAGTTGTGTACACTTATTACTAATGTGGGACATCACCAATCATATGACCCGTAGGAAATAGTTATATGAACCATAGGATCTTCTTTGGGGTTTGTGGTATTAAGTGGCCGTTTGATGGCCTGCCTCTTTCCTAACTAAAGAGTATTAATTGGTTTGAATTATTGATTAGGAGCGACAGTGACTTTATCGAGAAGGGTCTGCTTTGGGTTTGAGGTATTAAGTGACTGATATAGGATATGCTTCTTTCCTATAAAGAAGTACTAAGTGTTCCGGTGAGATTCCAAGCGATGTCAGCTAGATAGTGCTAGTGAGGAGTTCGTATTGGGGTTAGGTATTAAATGACAAAGGCCTATCTAGAATATAGGTATCAAATGGTCAGGGGTCTGCCTAGTCCTTATTAATAAGGTATTAAGTTGCTTGGGTAATGTTTCTCATATGGCTAAGACTTTAATGACGATATATGCGTTAGTAGTATGGCTATTATATATTATAAATCCATAAATAGTGGTCAAAGGTTTAGATCAACGATGACGACGCTAGGAGCCCGCTTCATATCTGGAAGTATTAAGCGGCTGAATTATTAAGCGACCGATAGACTTACGTTAGTATTTGTACCTTGGGAAAGGTATGTAGATGAATTATGCTGGGTAGGAATATAGTGTGTGCAATATTATGTTAATTTGCTTAACCTTAAAATAGTAGACATTAAATTAAATGGAAACTATAATTGGTAATTTATGTTATGGACACTGTATAGATTTTCTAGTCACCAGAGTGTTATTCTGACCCCCTTCTTATTACAATCCATAGGATATATTTATAGGAATGGGTCGTTGGAGTTGGAAGTGATTTGTTGTTGGAGAACTTTTCTTTTCTACCATGCTCGATGCTGATGTGGCAACTTGATATCTAAGGAATACCATTGATTTCAAGGTAGTAGCCCTAGTCAGTATTATATCCTATTATTGTTTGCGATGTAATTTTAGATTTTATCAGTCTTTGATAATGCTAATGCTTATTTATAGGTACCAAATCCAACAATCTGTGCTTTGATGGAGTTGGGTTTCGATTCTTTTTGAAATTTAGGCCCATTAAAGTACAGATTGTTACAATACTCAAATTTGGTCAATGCCTAAGGCCTCTTGAAGAGTCCGCTAAAACTCACTAGTGAAATCAAGTCTTGGTTACTAACAATGCTAGAAGGAACTCTATGTGACTGAACTATCTCCTTTACATATAAGATCGCCAAAGATGCAGCTATACTCATACTCTTGCCTAGAATAAAAAGAGTGCATTTTGATAGTCGATCAAAAATGATCAAAATATTCTCATTCCCCATTCTACTCTTAAGTAATCCACTAATGAAATCTTTAGAAATACTTTTCCATTTCCACCGTAGAACATCCAATGATTGTAAATAGTCCACCCGGCTTCTTCTGCTCGACTTTTACTCTCTGACAAGCCGCACATTTGGAAAATAATTTGCTATATTCCTCTTCATACCAAGCCAATAAAACACTCTTTTTATTTCATGAAACATTTTGGCCCCACCAGGATGAATAGTCATCCTAGAATGATTAAACTCTACTTGTGACAACCCACCTTTTTGATCCCCAAAGGTCGACACTAATACATCCACGATATTCATATGTCGAGCATCTAAGTGCCAAAAGGACAAATTTTTGGGGTAAAAGAAAAGAAAAGACATAAATAAATCTGATATCGTGATGAGTAATATATAACTTTACATTTGAAAACTTTAATATTCAATTAACATTAGAGTCTAACCTATCATCAGCCTGGACAATTATAATATCATGTCCTTACAAATGCTGATAAATACCAATAAGAAATACAACAGAAAATAAAAATATGAAAATATGACTTGGAGGCATCCAGCTCGTCTCCTGAAGCTCCAAAGAATCCAAAGTTAACTTTGAAAAAATACTAAGGTCAGACCCGAGTATTATAAGAAAATAACACCCGAATCAGTCTGGTAAACCAGCGTGAGAAACTCAAATAAAAAGGGTTGTTATATCTTGTAAAACCTTTAAAAATTAAAGGCATCTCGTAAGACCATGCCACACATAAACACGGACCATGGGTTTTTTACCTTACGATAACCAAACCATTTTATTGAAAATCCTGTGATATTATAATAATGTCTAGGGTTTTAAAATATATATGGAGTCGTAGCAAAAATTGTTACATTAATTAAATTCTAGAATAATAGGTATAAAACTAAGTCCGTAAACGCAAGTATTGGAGAATGGATTACACACAATGACAAGGCTACTAGGATACCACCTACCACAGTACACCTCTAGATAAAGTGTACCGAGGGCCTCATATGAACCCTCTGTCAACACATGACCGACCTACCCCTTATCGGATAGTACTGTGTATTTCATTACCACGGTTGCTTTGCAACCTTTTCTCGTGAGCTTACATGCACATACCAAATCCATAAATATTAATCTAGAAGGGTGATGACAATACCCTAATGGGTGCGACCCACATAGCGCTATGACATATCCCCTGTTTTAGTCATTCCTAGTCGTGAGGCTTGAGGCTATGTTTTACCTTTTTTTTGGCAGCCCCACTTGGAATGCTAACACTGCCCTCTAGGCGATAATGCAATGCTAGCATTCGTCCATATAAGTTGTTCAGGACATGAACAAACCGAAGACACTACTTCTACTACATCCATTTTGGAATCACCCTCAGATTAGTAGTAAGTAGCCCTTGAAATGGTTTAAAGTGGTTTTCGAATAATTCATACTTACCCAATCCTAGTCTCTTCGAACCAAAATTCGACAGTTTTTGGTAAACTCAACTCTGGTGTTTTTGGAATAAACAGACAATGCATTAAAGTGGAGATCATCCCCTAATTTTTTAAGTAGTCAGATTCCAGTATCATTTGTGCTAGAAGAACACACGAGTTTATATGTACGGCATAACATCACTAAAGATAACTGTACACTATAATTATCGTGTTTTCTCTTAGATATTTCCAGAGTTAAAAATTAGTCTAGATTTGGTAGTCGGTTATTTAACTATCAAATAAACAAACAATCACTCATAGGTTTAATTTCTTATGTAATCCACTAAGCCTCTTCAATTAGTCTTCATTAATTAAAGCACTTTAATTATTCATAAAATATTCTTATACTTATCTCACCAGTATAAGTTTATTCTCAAACCATTTCTCTTTCTATACATGGAAGACTTTACCATATACTTATAGAATGGTATAAGTATATTCACAAGGCATTTAAGAAAGATTCCCTATTTTCAAATCATATTAAATAGATCAAAAATAAATGTCACCCAAAGCAATGTTTATTATAAACCCAAATCAATTATCCTTCGGTGCTAAGTATAGAAAGATGCTTCCATGCTAGCATAATTAAGAAGGATTATTATTAGTTTCATAAACCTGATTTCATATGTGATCCAATTCATATAGGGAAATAATAATTTATACACCGAACATCAATCTTCGATTTCAAACTTATACCGTCCTTCAGATAACAATGAAGCCGTTCAAGTCGAGGTATTATTACATCTCACCTTGACTCAACAACATTCTTACCTTTCAGGATAGGTAGATATTGCCCACCTTGAAGTTTAGTGTCAAGTATATGGTTTCCAAAATCTCCGTACACTATTCATTTAAAATCAAAGTTTTATAAAACCAAAACTTCTTTTCCTAATCCTAAGATTTCTTTCAGATTTGTAAACTCTTTTATTAAATCCTTTACTTAAAAATAGTTCTCTTTTATAAAAAAATTTATTAATTTTAAACACCTTTTATAAAACAATATTATTATTTAAAACATATTATTAAATTAATTAACTTTAAAACGTTATTAATAAAATGGCTAATTAATTTTAAAAACGCCATAATTAAATAATTAATTAGCTTAAAATATCATTAATAAAATAATTAACTAACTTTAAAATATCATTAATAAAATAATTAATTAACTTTAAAATATCATTAATAAAATAATCAATTAACTTAAAACATCATTATTAAATAATTAATTAACTGAAAACCCTATTAATTAAATTTAAACATCATTATTAGAATAACTAGTTAACTTCAAAATATTATTATTATTCAAATAATATTAACTTAACCATTTAAATATAGAAAACACTTTACTTTAAAATATTATAAAGGTGAGATTAATTAAAATCCATTTCCTTTCAAAAATTGGAAAGAGGCTTGGTGATCACAATGACACTTAAACAAGCTACCACTTATTTCAGTTCAACATTTCCAGTCCTTTCACTAATATTTACATAAGCAACGTATATGTAAATAATATCCATAATTATTAGTCAATAGATAATACATCATTTCATCCAAGTCACTAGCATATTAATAAATGTCCAAATAAATAAAATAGTAGAATGGGGATTAATTCTACTAAATATATGTCCAATATAATCCACTCTTTTTAAATATAACAAAACGATATTTTATTCTGCTAACGGAATGTCAGTGATGAAATGTAATTATTTAACTATGTAATCGTAATTAAATTCCAACATTAATAACTTATCAATATTTTTCACTATGTCAAGTTTCTCAAATAATTATACTGAAGTGATATACTAGTTAACACGAATCCAGTTTGAAATCCATAGGTTAAACAGTTTTCGTGCGTTATGATTTTAAAAGGTTTTAAACTCTTAATTACTAACTAATTTACTTAATAAATTCTCACCTAATCCAAACATTTTCAAGCCCCGCCGCAAAGCCCACTATCCAAACTAAATAAACAAGCTTCTTCTTCCCCAACCTATATTCCCAAATCAACTTCCAAAATTCAAATAGCTTGGAGCCATGACCCATCCCTATGCACCCAAACATGCACGTGTGCACATGCTGACACCTACCGCCAACCGTCGATCACCGCTCTAACCCCCCAAACAAATTCAAATCGCTATGCTCGACTTAACCATACTCTCGTCGTCGACTCTGGTAACCGTAATCAAAATCGACCATCCAACCCAAATACGAATTCGAAACAGGCACGTACAAACATGAGCCACCACCTCCATTTCTAGACCTCGCCGCCAACACCACGATCCTAACTTCACCATGGCACCCCTGGACCCAAGCACGGCCAACTTGCCCATGTGGTGCCATCGTCACCATTTCCAAACCCAAAGAAAATAAAGCCCTAAACCATAAACTGAGCTCGACCAAACGACCACGCGACAACTTCTATTGCTTCAGCCATGACCCAAGCTTGCTTCCAACTCCAATCGCTCCGACCCAGAAACCCTAGATCGTCAGAAACTTCCAAATGATTGGAAATTGAACATTTATCACCACGACACAACCCCAATCCATAAAATCATGCAAACAACTTCAAAAATCATGATTCGCCATGATGAACAGGATTGTACACTATGTTTGTCGATTCGTGTTTGGCGAAAAACTGACATTGTTCAAGCACTTACAGTAATCGGTCAATATCTCACAGGCCACTCAACGAAACAACCCCCGACTATTTTAGAAAAAACTAGATATTAATCCTAATAACTCTACAGTTGAACATATTGGCTAATTTTTAATAGGGAAAGGGATGTTGATTTTTGAAAGTAAGATGGTGGATATTTTACTTCTTATTTCAAAGAACATGGAAGAAAGAAGAGGTGGAACAGAGTCTGTATCTTATATCTCTGCATGTATGTTTATTTAACAGTAAGCATATTATTACATTAAAAAGCAAAAAAATCAATAAAAATATGATTTTTAAAATAATTACTGAAACATGAGAATCAAAGAAAAATCACAACCAAGCTATAAAAAAATCTACACTACATTCATTTCACAAAAATATTAAACAAGATTTAAATATCTCACCTTCCACAAGATTGAAATGCTTTAAGTTTTGGTCTTTGAGTGAAATAGATATTTTTGAGTTAAAAAGATGTGAATTTTTTGAAAGTTTATAAAAAGTAGAGAAGATGAAAAACAAAGTTAAGAAGTAGGAAGGTGAAAAATAAAATATAAAAAAAGTGCATATATAAGATGAAGTAAAAATAAAATAATAAAATAAAATAACATGGCTAAACCCAAAATGCCCTAAAATCAAAATTTCAACTCTTCAATCCACTACAGGATACACAGTGATTTCCGACGGCTCCCCGCTGTCGGCGGCCGTCGCGAGCTATCGAAAATTCCGTCGAAAGACAGAACATAGATTTCATCCATTTCAGACGGAATCGATGACGACTTTGCAACGGCCTCAGACGGCTTTTTTGATGGCTGTTCCGACGGTGCTGACGTCCATGTGGCTTAAAAACATGCCAAAGAATCATCGGAAGCCGCCGGAATATTCGACCGGTAAACCGTCGAGTGCCGTTGGAATTCGTTGGAATATTTCAACCTATAGGCCGTTGGGAGCCGTCGGAAATCCGAGTAAATTTTTTTTCAGCAGCCAAACAGCACATCAATATCAATATATATCACAACACATCAAAACCAATATATATTAGATATATAAGCTAAAATTAATTTCAATATCAATAATAATATAATACTCAAACTTTACCATCTCAAACTCAAACATTTTCAATCAATACAAAACAAACTGTCCATTATCAGTCTCACACACCCAACTGCAATATCTACATACAACATCAATGTACAATATATACATCCAATATCAAACCCCATAAATCAACATCAGACATCACAAGTCCATAAATCAACCTCACCATCTCTTATTGTATATATATATATATACAAGTTTCTAAAACAAAAACTGCAAAACATACCTCATGACTCGTCATCAGCTCCGGAACCACCAGACGAAGGGAATGCTCCATGGCACTCCATATACTCGGCCAAACGTTGGTTTAGTTGCTCCATTTGCACTACTCAGGGGCGGTCCTGCTCCTGCGGCTGTGCAATCTGCTGTCGAAGCTCATTAATCTCAGCATTGTCCTTAGCCTTTTGATAAGCCTTTTGTGAGGCCCGAGCCTACAAAATAAGTCGAAACATGTTTAAGTTATTGCGTAAATTTTATAAAAATTAAGCAATATTTACAACTTAGTTAATTTTTATAAATTACCGATTGATTGTCGTAGCCATAGCACCTATTTCTCTATATCGGTCCTAATGGAGTCGAAGATAGCTTCCGCCTCATCAGTGATAAATTGCTCCCATCTGAAATGCTCAAGCATCTACGCAAGTGCTTGCATAAATTTTTCCTGCTACACAAAATTAAATACAATTTAATATTACATAACATTATTATAATATTTTATAACTAATTAATTAAAATGATCATTATTAATAACTTATAACTTAAAATATACTTACATGTGCAGCTTATGCTTTATCATCCTCATGTCAGACATACATCACCCATCCCTCGTCGTCGGTCTGCCTAACGGCATGTGTACGTGCAAATATGTCAATATACGAGACGGGAGCCCCACACCCTCTTTCCTGCAATAATTGGATTATTGTTGTTGATACAAATTTATACAAAAAATTTAATAACTGTTCGTAGTTGCGATTAATCAATTTACAGGTCCTCGCGATGATGCTGAAAAGATTTCGAGCCACCACGGTGTGTGACTGTATTTTTTTGTCTGTTCGCCCAGCTCCTGTCTGACTCTGCCTGCAAATTAAGAATTAAGATTATATTTTTCAAGTATAAATTATTTATTCTTTATTGAACAAATTAAGGTGATATCTGATAGACTTACCCTGAATCCATCGCTACTCCACCGTGCAACCCAAGCATCCCATACGCCGGCGCCCATCCAGCTTGGCTTCTTCCCAGATTTTCTGATGGTAGACATCGTATCCCGGTAATTCTTTGCAACTTTGGAGTTCCAGTGGCGCTGGCAAAGATAAACATCCTCCTCTTGTAGGTCTACCGCACCCTGTATATATGTTGAAAAAATATATGTTATACATTTATACTTAGTCAGCAAATTGTAAAGTGATTATATATAATGATATATAATTTTACACGTACCAGGAAGTCCTGCCAGATACTCTTTCGGACATGCTCTGGGATCCGATTCAATTTCGGCAAACATGCAGTCATACGGCTCATGTATGCCTGCCTAGATATGCTGAGCACTATATTTGAAGGCTCAAGCTCAAAACCCCTGCATTAGATATGATACAGACAAATCATGACTAATATATCATACAAAATTTTTATATTGCTGAAGTAAATTTAATACTTACGAGCCATCTGCTTTTGGTAGCAATCTAACCACCATACGCGACGCCCCCTGTGATGGGTCACTGCCATCACCTCCGCTGTGAACGGTCCCTCTCCGAGACGAAGAGGGGGAACCGGACTGCGAAGAACTCCGACGACTAAAGAACGACATATGTAATACCTATCATATACATATTATTTTATTATGGCAGAACATATCGTTCAATTATGAGTAAACATATCAAGATTTAACATCAATAATCGCATATAACATACAAAAAATGCAACATCAATACTCCCATAAATTACCTCTATTCAAGATGTATGCTATTAAATCAGTCCTCGTCGTTTTTTGATTTAGACTCGGTCTCGTACTCTGTATTATTTCCTCTGTGGTCTCAAATGCTTCTACTAATACAATCGATTCATCATTTAGAGGTCCAAAATTGGTTTGATCATTTATTATTGTAATTTCACCGTTTTCCTCGATATTCGATTGGTACGCTTGTTCATCTGGAATATTCTTTCCATCAAATGTAAATCTTGCCTTCGTTTTAAAAACTACCGGCCAATCTGCTTTATCTCTTTTTAGAGATGGATAAGTATCATAATAAACTTGTAGGGCTTGTTTTGCAAGTATAAATGGATCATACTTATGATAACTTGATGTATGCTTTATTTCAATAATATTATATTTTTGGTGCACGTTGATTGCAAAACCTGGAACATTACTAAACCAGTTGCATCTAAACAAATAAACTTCTTTCGCAGGTCTGGTAAAATATGTTAATTGCAAAACCTGAGTTAACACGTCGTAAAAATCATTTATGTGATCATTTGGATCATCACTACCTTTAACATATACACCGGTATTGTTAGTTAATTTTTCAGCCCTATATTCTTTGGTGTTGAATTTGTATCCATTGACAAAGAATTTTGGTTATGTCTTGACTTTTCTTTTTGGTCTCATCGCAAGATGTTTCAATCCTTCGTCGACCACACAATTTACCGAATCATATACGTGGTTTGAAAACCAAGTAGCAAAATTTTTGCTGATATCGCCGCTTGGATGCTGTGATTCGTAAATATTGTATATATAGATAATATATTGCATTATAATTAATACACACATGTATTATTCAAGTAAATAATTTTAGATGTGTTATTTAATAATACCTAATAATTGGTGCAACTTCTGCAAAGTTAAGAAGAACATATGTGTGGGCTACATGGTAATCTCTATCGTCTAACCATACTTCCACACATTTTCTAGCAGGGCGTCCCTACTATCTAAAAATAGATAGCACTGATTCAGAAGAACCTTGTTCAAAGCCTTTATCATTTTGCATAACACTTTCAAAAGATAAGTTCACATGGTCGCTAAAATAATAAGAGAAAAAGAACAAAGCTTCTTCTTCGATATATGATTTGCATATCGAATCTTCAACTCGTGCTTTTTGTCTCACTTTTTTCTTTAGATGATTTATGCACCTGTTAAGAATAATTATAATTAAATTTTATTACATGTAATTAAACTAAAATTTAACATACTCTATATTAATACCTTTCAAATGGATACATCCATCCATATTGCACAGGACCTCGAAGACGTGCTTCAAACGGAAGATGAACAGGTAAATGCTTCATTACATCAAAGAAACCCGGAGGAAACATTTTCTCCAGTTTGCAAAGCAGTATCGGAATTTCTTCCTCAAGTTTACGTAGACGATCAACTTTTAACATAGTTGAAAAAAGCTCCTTATAAAACAAACTAAGTTCTGTTATAACCATCCAAACTTTTTTAAGCAACGGTTCTTTGAAAGCGACGGGTAACAAATGTTCCATCATTACATGACAATCACGACTTTTCATCCCACTCATTTTACTGTTCTTATAGTCAACACATCTACGAAGATTAGAGGAAATCCCATCAGGAAATTTTAATCCTTCCACCCACTTTAACAGTACTTTAACTTGGTTACTGCCTATCTCATAGCATGCTTTGGGTTTTTTTGTGTCATTTGGCTTCATATGAAGCTCAGGACGATTTCATATTGCCTCTATGTCACGTCTTGATTTCAAATCATCTTTAGTCTTTCCTTTAACATTCAGAACTATGTTAAATACATTATTGAACGTATTTTTATCATTGTGCAGCACATCGATATTATGACAAATTAGGAGATTTTTCCAATAAGGCAACTCCCAAAATATACTTTGTTTGCATCAATTATGAATCGTCAATTTACCTTTAATTTCAATTTATTCGCCAGTTTCATGTATCTTTGGATAATCCTTTACAAGGTCATAAAAACCTTCGCTTGACCAAATCGTTGGTGGTCATAAGGTCTCAAGTCTATTACTTGTAAAGTTTTTTTTAACCTTTCTAAAAGGATGATTAATATAGAGAAAACACCGATGATAGTCAAACCATGAAATTTTCTTCCCATGTAGTAAAGAAAATGCTCGTGTTTCTTCCACGCAATAAGGACACGCTAGATGACCAGCCGTACTCCAACCCGAAAGCATTGCATATGTAGGAAAATTGTTTATAGTCCACAGTAAAGAAGCGAACATACGAAAATTCTTTTTTTTTTTGAAATGCCGTATGTTTCAATACCTTTATACCACAATGTTTTCAACTCTTCAATCAACAGTTGTAAATATACGTCGATTCCTTGTGTCGAATCATCAGGGCCAGGGATGACAATAGTGAGAAACATATACAGAGTTTTCATACACATCCACGTAGGTAAATTGTAAGGTGTAACGATTGTTGGCTAACATGAATATTTTGAACAAAATTGAGAGAATGGTGAAAATCCATCCGTACATAAATCAAGTCTAACATTATGGCTCTCCGCTGCAAAAGAGGGGTATGTCTTATCAAAATGCTTCCATGCTTCTACATCAGCTGAATGTGTTAACGTACCTTCTTCCTGTGTTCTCACATAGTGCCATCTCATATGATGCGTGGTTACAGAAGATGCATATAGCCTTGAAAGCCTAGTGATGAGTAAATAATGCATACGCTTGTATGGAACTTCCTTTCTCTTCTTTTTTCTTGGTTTGTATCTTTCCTGATTACGTATTTTACAATTCCTAAGATTGATGTCTTCTTTCCAAAACAACATGCAAATGTATCTATTTTTTGACATGGCAAGCCAAAAACAGACATAAGTTTTTTCACTTCATAATGATTTTCGCACATTAAATTATCGAGTGGCATATACGTTTTGCAGCTTGTACTATAGCCGTAAACCGGGCTTTTGTGAAGTTGTATTTTTATTTCATCGCAATGTATTCTGCAGTTACTAGTAGTTGAGTACCGCTTGTACAACCATCCCAAAGGGGTTTCTTAGCAGCATCCAATAAATCATAAATTTTATTGCTCCAATACTCGGTTCTTCTTCGACATTAACATCGTTGCCATCAACTTCAATAGTAGGGAACATTGAACATGCTGCATCTTCAACCATATCTTCTATGAGATTCGTTAGAATAATTTTGGTATCCACCTCCTCCTCCGAAAGTACGGGATTAGGTGCTATAAGTTCTCCATGACGATCCAACACTAAATAAATCGGCACGAAACTATATTGGTGCAAATGAACTATTACCGTATCCGGTATCAAATGCTTCAATAATTTGCACCTACTACATGGACAACGAAATTCTTCGTTGTTCCCATTATTACTTAGAGCGAATTCAAAAAAGATGTGTACACCATTTTGAAAATGTTCACTTATAGAGCCTCCAATTTCTCTTCATTATTGGTACATCTAGCTCCGATCAATAAAATAATTGACCATTTTTCCTACTTTAAAACATAAAAACATAATAATCATTTACGTGTTGACATTTTATTTTTCAACTAAATCATACATCTAAATTTTTACAAATATATAATATTATTCAATTTTATTTTATTTTCAAATGGATTTACACAAAGTATTATATGAATATAATCTACAATTTTTTGGTTATTGTTTTACACTTTGATGGTTTTCCATTACAAAAACAGCAGTAATTATATTTTGTAAATCATTTCATTTTAAACGATTCAACAAAATTTCGACAATGCTTCCCCTTTGTTCCCTATATCGTACACATATGTGTGTACACATGGAATAAAAAGAAAGTGTTGTCGATATTTTGTGAACCGTTTAAAATGAAATGATTTACAAAATATAATTACTTTATTGTGCTTGTTACTTGTCCAATACAGGGACAAATCCGACAAATATTGTATCGGATGAATATAAATGTCCATTCTGTGATAAAACGAATATCTATATAACGATCATATACAATACTTATTAAACAGGGCCAAAAACTATCTAAGGGACTTATAAAGAGTAAAGCGTATTATACAACAATTTTAACAATAATTTATTTACATTCTAAGAAAATCATAAACTAAATCGTTGTTTTCGTCATCTTAAAAACGCATACACTAAATCCTAAGCATCGAATCTAATTAATCCAAACTAGCCCTGATGCGTGTATGCACTAATTAATCAACACGTATATATCAATTTACGAACATATACACTAAACAAATTATTTTTCTCATTTTAAATGATAAACAATTATAATAACAACCTAATTATCATTCAATAGGGTTATAACAAACAATCAATGCGGTGTTATAAACAACTATAACAACAAATTAACCCTAAATAACAAAATCAAAATTAAATAGGGTTTATAAATTAAACCTTCTTGCAGAGAAATAGCTAATGGAGAGAGTTGAAAATTGAATATGGAGACTTGCAGACGACGTGGAAGAGGTGTTGGAGGAGGTGATGCTGATTTGGGGAGGAAGAAAATAATGAAGAAAACTGTTGGCCTGGGGCTAAGATATTCACAACTTTGCGATGGCTTCCGATGGTCGTCGACGGCTATATTTGCGATGGCTGCCATCGGCCTAGTTATTTTATTTTCACTTATGCCATGGCAATTGCTTGCCATCGGCAGCCGTCATAAAAAATCGATGAGCCGTTGGCGTCCTTCGAAAATGGGCGTTGCAATAAACATTGTTTCTAGTAGTGATCTTATAACAAGCCACCAAAATTCTAATCATTTTATAATATGATGGATTTTAGAGTGTTCCTTGTAATTTTGTTAATTTTCACACTTAAAGAATCTTTATATTTCAAATCCATCTTTTCATTTTTAAATTTAAATATATTTTTATATTCATTAATTCTTATTATTATTATTTTATTCATTCCTGTGTTCCAAAATATTTCTCTAAACATTTTAAATGTGGTTTTAAAGCATATGCAAAGGTATTACAACTTTCTACAACTTGTCGTTCAATAAAAAGCTGAAAATCCGAAAATCATGTTTTAGTCACATTTCTAGTTTTTCGTCGAACTACCTATTTATGTAAATAAAATTCTTAAACAAATATTCCATCATTATTTATAAATTAAAAGTGAGTTATTTATTTATTAAAACTCTTAGTTGAATATTTAAAATAACTTAAATATTCACAGGTCAAAGTGATAAAATTCCAGGTCATTACACTACTAGTACCAAGTCAACCAACTCCTTAATAATGGGGACACATAGTCTACCATCTCTTTGCGACCATCCCTTTGAATCAATGGAATAGTGATCCAATAACTTAAATGTTCTCCTTTGTCCATCTTTTGAAAAATATCCAATAATTCCATTTCTTTTTCTAACTTGAACCAATAAGGCCCATAAGTGAAGGCTGAACATATAAAGCTGCCAACCACCCTAGTGTAATGTTTGATGATGGTCGAATGTCAAATGTAGAGATGAACTCTGAACTTCAGGTGATTCTATTCCATGAACATAGGGCTTATCATCGCATGTTTCCTACTCAAAGCAACAACCACAACATTACCTTTGCCTGAAGTATATGAAATATTAAAGTCATACGACATCAAAAACTCCATCCACCTCTGCTCCCTCAAATTCAATTTTTTTGGGAGAATAAATATTTCTGATACTTATGATCCATGAATAACTCAAACTACTCCCCTAAAAGATAATGCCTCCATGACTTGAGTGCAAAGAGAATAGCTGCCAACTCAAGATCATAGGTTAGGTAGTTTCTCCCGTGTACTTTCCACTGTCGACTAGCATAATAACAACCCTACCCTCCTACATCAAGACAGTGCCCAATCATGAACCACAAGCATCAGTACAAACCATGAACACCTTCTACAATTATGATACTAAAACAGGTGTTAACCACATAATTTCCAAAGGGTATAAGCAAGGGAGTTTATGTCGAAAGTAAGAAATAATGACGCAATTAATAATGACGAAGGCATACTAATCTCAAAAATATGACTTTGAAGCTCAAATTCATGTTGAAGTTGAGGAGTTATTATCAAAGAACTTGAAGCAAGGAAGAGATGTAAAGACATTCATAAGTTCTATGTCATATCAATACCGAATAGCAGCATATCGTAGATCATTGATATAACAACGAGCACCGTACATTAATTGATGTTGCATGTCAGCAAGATAGTGACGACATTGGGGAATTATATATTACAAGCCAATCACCAAAGCATGGAGTTCTTCACCAAAGCAAGGGTCGATGTTGAATAAATGGATGCCGAATATCGCCTTTAATCAATGTCGCTTTTAGCCAATATTGCACCTCTTCCATATCGCCTATCAAGTAAAATTATGTTGTATTGATACCGCACCTCATCGATTAATGAAACACACGAGGCACTATAAAGGGATTATTCACTATTAACATTGCATCTCATTGATGTCGCATACCACCTCTAAGTGATGTCATATGCTTTAATGATTGGTATCGGATTCCAGATAATGCCGCATTACTTCAATGTTACCTCTTATTGATGTCGCATCTCATCAATTCTGTTTTAACATTGATACAACCTCTTATCAATGTTGTTTCCTCCTGATGTTGCTCCACTTTAATGCCGCTCATCACCAATACCGTCCCTTGATAATTCCGCCTCTTATTAATGTTGCCTCTCATACAATGTCATCTACTATCAATCCTATCATCAATGCTGTATGTTATCAATTCAGCCTATCATCAATGTCGCATGTTATCAATGCCGTTATCATCAATGCTATCTGTTATCAATGCCACTTATTATCAGTGTCGTGCCTTAATAATTCCATAGTCCATCAATACATTTGAGAATGCCGCAAGTCATCAAATCAAAGCAATATCCTTAGCACCATCGAGATGAACCTCAAAATCGCAGAACAAGCAGATGCATAACATCCATGCCGCATCATACCATCCCTATAATTACCGATCTAGGGGCATAGAGGAGGAGATGATCATTTCTTTTTTCTACTCTCAAAATTGAACTTCTGCAAACCTAAATTGAATTGGAAAAAAACTTTATTTGATTGTAATCATGCCTAATTTAAATGAACAAGGACTTGGACATGCTTATTACTTTGATTATGCACTTTGAACATTATGCGACATGGATATGCATATAATGAAGTTCTTTGCGCCCAAAGCTTATCATGATTTTATAGAATCACATGAGTTTCGGTATAAACTAGTGTTTACATGCATAGTCGCCTCTATCTTTCCTATTACAAATGGACATTGGACTACGAACCATGAGAATTGCTTATTTGGTTCATTAACATGCTTCATGAGCTATTGCATATATTTGTGGCCTATTCTTTCTCTCCTTTGGTTACGTGACATGGGTTTTCGAATATTCTATTCCAAAAGAACATACGGGCTCTCGAATATTTTATTCTAAGAGACCATGCAGGCTTTCGAGTATCCTATCCAAAAACCCATGGGCATGATAGATCCATTTCTTAGTGTTATTATCTTCTACTTAGCCTTGAGTACTATGCCTATTCTTGGTCCTTTAGCACCATTTGGTCAATACCAACTAAGAAGTGCTTGGTCGTGTCATCATATGTGTTAAAAATCAAGATTTGGCTCATCATACTGGGCATCATGGATGTTATACCAATTTCTGGTTTAACATTTTAGCACTAGAAGGAGGGCTTGAATCTTTGATTCTATTTACATAAATAGCGACATTAGAAGAAAATGTCAACTCTAACTTCAGCTTGGGAAATGTTGAACTTGGACAGCCGTCAGAGCCAGCAAAGCCTACCAATAGCAAAGCTAAGATCAAAGATCTAACTTAGCAGATGGGAATGATGCAAGAGCTTTTAGAAAAAATTCTTGCATAAAAATATTCTAAGCTCACTGATGGAGGAGAAGTTAAATCTTCATGAAGGAATTTGGATGCTTATTTTCTTAGAAATAAAAGCAAAGGCAAATTACTATGACTCCATAGAAGAAAAAAGGAGACCAAAAAGCTGGAGCAACAGAATTCTCCCCTAAATCACTAGTAAATAATAAGGAAAAAGCAAACCATCAAGGAAGATTAGTGGAAAGTTCACATTGGAAGTTCAATCTCTAGAGAGTACAAGCCTAATAGGAGCAATTATCATAGTGATGAAGCTTAGTTGAGAGACGTGGCTGAAAAAATGGCAAAAGATATGCTTAACCTTAAAGGGAAGAGGATACTTGATGCTAAAGTGAAAAATAACTTCCGGGAAGCCCCATTCGTAGCTAGGATCATGTCCATAAGGATTCCATCTCCCATTAAGATTCCATCCATGAGATACAACGGGACTACCAATCCGGATGATCACCTAATGGCATTTGAAAGTCATATTGACCTTTATAATGCTTCAAGAGTTGTACCGACTTTTCCCACCACCTTCCAAGGGGCAGGGGCTAAGTGGTATAGCCATTACCGGGAGAAAACCATTATACTCTTGGGAGCAATTCTCTTATGAATTCTCAGCACAATTTTGTATTTGCAAGGACCCTACAATCGACTTCAACGTATTAGCTAATATCACACAAAGACCAGGAGAGCTATTGGGTGACTATCTTAAGAGATTCAATGCAAAAGCGCTAAAGGCAGAGAATATGAATGACAAAGAAAAATTAATGGCAGTACACTCAAGACTGATTGAGCAGACACCTTTCTGGAAAGAGCTTTATCTTCATGGATGCAGTGATCTCTAAGATTTTCATTTTCAAGCTAACTAGTTCATCCATATGGATGAGATGTTCTATGCTAAGAAGAAGTCTGGAGAAAAGAAAGAAACAGGAAAGTCTGGCTTTAATCACAACAATAAGAAATCAAGACAGGAGGAGGCTCCAAAAACCAATCATGTTGCTCTAAACAAGCCAATATCTTACATCTACACTACAACAAAAGAAATCAGCAAGCTTCCAATTTCCTTCAAATCTATGAACAATCCTGAGCCGATAAGTGGAGAAGATTACTATGTATATCATAAGTTGAATGGGCATAAGATGTATGAATGTCATGTGTTGACTAGGATAATTCAGAGGATGATCCGTTCTAGGCATTTGAAAGAATTTATCAAAGATAACTAGAAAGATGCTTGTCTAGGTGAAAGCAACCAAAGGCCCCTGAATAACGCTATGAACCTCGTAAAAAGCGATGCTCAACTAGATTTCATTCCATCCATCAACCGAATTGATATAATTCATAGAGGCTCTCATTTGGCTAGGAACGGCAAGTGAGCCATAAACCGATACATTAGAGAGACAAGAGATGATGTTTTCTCTATTCAAGAAGAGCTTCCCCTTAAGAACCCTAGATTTAGATCAAAACGTACAACCTGACCATAACCCCACAAGTGTTAAGAGGAGTTCATCATCTACACAATGACCCACTTATAATCACTGCATAGATTGGACTTTCTATAGTGACTAAAATCCTTGTTGATACTGGAAGCGCGATAAATGTTATTTTCAAACATCCCTTTGATTAAATGGGAATTTCAGAGGAAAAGCTAAAGCCAAGCTTTGAGCCAATCTTTGGATTCAATAATAAAGGATCAACTCCAGTAGGACAGATAAGGCTTCTGGTACAGATGGAAATTCCACTGCATTCCAGGACCTACGAGACTCTGTTTGCATTATGAACCAACCTTCTTACTACAACACCTTATTTAGGAGGTCGGGTTTGGATGAGGTCGATGCTTTTGTCTTACCAAAATATCTGTTGGTGAAGTTCTTGACCAAGAAAAGATGGGGAATAGTGAGAGGAGAGCAGTTCAACTTTCGGGAATTGTATTCTGCCAATCTTGATTAATACAAACGAGACCATCTTTCTTATTATGACTCGAAGAAAGATGAGTCAATCATAATTGAAATCAAAACACCCTTGGATGAAGGTCATTTAAGCCAATCATCCAAGGCAAAAGCAGGAACCGTTGAGAAAAATAAGCATGCACTAAGAAGATTTAACTTTTTTGGAAAAAAAGAAGGAGGATAGAAGCAAATTTGGTAAAGAATGAAGTAGATAGTGAGGAGATCATCACTGAATTAGACTGTAGAGGTGAATAGGAAAGAATGAAACCTACCGAGGATTTTGAGGAAATATGCTTGGATCTAGTTGACCCAACAAAGGTAGTAAAAATCGGGAAGAACCTAGATGGCAATCTCAAAGGAGAGTTAGTCCAATTTATCCAATTCAACAAAGACGTGTTTGCCTAGACCTATTCGTATATGGTTGGAATAGATCCAACCATCATGCGTCATGCCTTAAATATAGACCCAAGTATTACACCATCCGATAAAAAAGACAATTCGACAAAGTCCGAGCTAGCGCTTTGAAAGAGGAGGTCGAGAGGTTGCTCGAAAATGGGTTTATCAGAGAAGTGTTTTACCCAAAATGGTTGGAAAGTCCAGTATTGGTCAATAAGACCAATGGAAAATGGAGGACATGTGTCAATTATACTAATTTGAATAAGACATGCCCAAAAGATTGCTATCAACTACCAAGAATAGACCAATTAGTCGATTTGACAAGTGGATACAAACTCTGGTACTTCATGGATACTTATTCTGTATGCAAATAGATTCCGCTAATCCAACCAGATGAAGAGAACACAAGCTTCATAGCAGACCGGAGCCTTTCAAATTGAAAAATTCTGGATCCACCTACCAAATGTTGGTAAATAGAATGTTCAAAGAGCAGATCAGTCGAAACATGGAAGTATATGTAGATGATATGTTGGTTAAACCCCGAGAGGAAAGAAATCATTTAAGTGATCTTGAAGAAATGTTCGGGGTATTACAAAAACATCAAAATAATCTCAACCCACAGAAATGTTCTTTCGGAATCTAGTCTGGAAAATTCTTGGGGTATATTTTTAGTGCTCAAAGAATAGAACCAACCCTGACTTCTATTAAAGACATGGTGGAGGCTAAAATGAATAAAGATGTAATGATTCAAAATAGAAGAGTGGTTACACTGAATAGATTCATTTCCATGGCCACCGATAAATGCATTCCATTCTTCGATGTGATTAAGAAGAAGAAAAACTTCGAATAGGGAGAGGATTGTCAGAAAGCCTTTAAAGAACTAAAAGATCATCTTGAGAAACCACCAATTCTATCTAGCCCGGTAGATGGCGAAAACCTTTATCTTTATATAGCAGTTTAGAACATGTTGTTAGCTCTGTTCTAATAAGAGAAGAAAAGGGCACCCAACTTCTAGTATACTATACAAGCAGAAGGCTTAAGAATGCAGAAACTAGATATCCGGTTATAGAAATGCTGTCATACTATTTGATGCTCACAACATAAAAATTGGAAGCTTACTTTCAAACGCATCAAATTAAAATCTTTACCAACTTTCCACTTAAGCAAGTCTTTAGTAAACCCGAGGCCTTAGGAAGATTAGTCAAAGTGGGAATAGAACTTAGCTAGTATGATATTGAATTTCTACCACGAGTGGCAATTAAGGGACAAGGTTTAGTTGATTTTGTTAATGAATGTACATGATTCATCAAAGATCAATCAAAAAAAGAAAATGATCTAAATCCTAAATAGAAATTATTTATAGATGGATCTTAAAATGAACAAGGAGCTAGTGCAGGATAAGTAATAATTACCCCCGATGGACACCGTTTGCAGTATGCAATGAAATTGGGGTTCCGGCCACTAATAATATGGAAGAATATGAGTCGATGGTAGTAGGACTCACCTTGGCCCTACAATTGAAACTTCCTATGATTAAGATTTTTAGTGATTCTAAATTAATTGTCAATCAATTGAACCAAACATATCAGATGAAGGATACCAAGTTGATCTTATATGTTAAGAAGGTGTTAAAAATGCTGACCCAATCTTAGGATTTCACAATACACTAAGTGCCACGAGGGAAGAACTCCCAGGCCGATTTTTTGGTTAAACTGGCTAGCTCATGAGGAGCACCAGAAACTCAAATTGTGCTAGTAGGATATCAATCTAACCCTAGTATAGAGGAAAAGGACCCTGAGTCAAAAAGAGAATCCTTAGTATTGACCAAATTTCAAGCCCTAACACACAAGGAAAAGGAAAATCGAAATGAAATCCTTCAAAAATCCTCTTGTACAGAAACTGAGAATCAATATGAAAATAACTGGATGACGCCTATCGTTGAATATTTGACAAAAGAGAAATTGCTAGCTGATAAAAAGGAAGCAAGAAGAATAAAACATCATGCCGTAACTGTCATTGTGGTAGACGAAGTACTTTACGAGAAGGGATGTTCACTCCCTTACTTAAGATGTGTTAGTACGAAAAAAGGAGCAAAATTACTAAGGGAAACCCACGAAGGACTCCATGGGGACCATTCTAATGGCATAAAGCTTACCAAAAAGGTCATGAGACAAGGCTTTTATTAGTCTCAGATGATTAACGATGCTATAGATTATGTAAAGAGATGCGAGAATTGCCAAAAGTTCTCTAAGATCCCACACTTACCACCAAGTTAATTGACTTCGATCTCAAGTCCATGGCCTTTTGATGTGTGGGGCATCGACCTGATAGGGCACTGCCTATATCCAAAAGAGGAGCTAAATTTGTTGTAGTAGCCATTAATTATTTTACCAAATGGATAGAAGCAAAACCACTACCGAATATCACATCAGGAAAAGTGCTTAAATTCGTACTCAAGGATATTGTCACTAGATTTGGAATTCCACATAAGATAATATCCAAAAATGGAACTCAGTTTGAAAGCGAGGAATTTACCTAATTTTGCAAGAGAAATGGGATTATCAAGTGCTTTTCATCTGTAGCACACCCTATGGCTAATGGCTGTTGAAGCTACCAACAAAACCATTAAAACCATCCTAAAGAAGCGATTGGACAAAGCAAAGAGAAATTGGGCAAAATAACAACCTCTTGTGTTATGGACATATAGAAATTCTACCAAAACTGCAACGGGACATACCTCATTTTCTCTGACATATGGATGTGAAACCATGCTTCCAATCGAAAACGAAGTCCCCTCTCATCAAAGGATTGCATATGAATTTGATCCAAATCAGGAATTGAAAAGAGAATCCTTAGACCTAATCAATAAGCTAAGAGATGAAGCGTCCATACGAACAACTGAATATCAGTGCAGAATAACCAAGTGCTACAATTCCAAAGTCAAGGAAAGATCATTTCGAAAAGGAGATTTAGTACTCCGAAAGTCATGGAAAATACTAAAAATCCAACGGATGGACCACGTAGGCCAAATTGGGAAGGACCTCTTGTTATCCATGAAGTAATCCCACTAGGGGCCTATCGACTATGTAAACTAATTGGTAATGTCATACCAAGAACTTGGAACCTTGAACATCTAAGGCCATATTTCCTATGATGGATAAATAAAGTAAATCAAAACAAGTTTGTCTACGGAATCAGAAATCCAATGAAAGAAAGAATTAAAAGGAAAAGCCTAAACCACTAGTTAAGATAGTAATAAGGGGCAAAATAAAGCCTTTAATCCCAAAGCACCTCCTAGAGGGAGGTCAAAATAAGCCTTTGATCTCGTCTGAAAAGGACTGACCAAAGCATCTGCAAGCTTTCTACCCCCACCTATGTGGCCTGGTCGGAGCGCCTCCTAGAGGGAGGACAGAGTAAGCCTTTTGTCCCGTTTAAGATGGCAAGACCAAAGCACCGAACCAACCTTTATTACCATCTCCAAGGCCTTATTGAAGTGCCTCCTAAAGGGAGGTCGGGTAAGTTTTTGGTTCTACTTAAAGAAAGCTAAGAAAATGCACCAGACAAAAGACCTAAATCATCGCCTAAGACGGTGATAAGGAGTTTGATCCAAGTTGAGATCATCAAATAAGATGGTGCCAAAGAAATCGATCGAGTCAATCACACTCAATCCGGGAGAAAGGATCAAAACAATCTTCTATAGAAAGATCTGTCAATAATGAGTCATTAGTGCTCCAAAGGAAAAATTATCTTCTAGAGGAAGATCAATCAAATTCAATTCTAACTCGATCCAAAGAAGGATTGAGGCTGTCCACTAGAGGAAGATCAATCAAATTCAATTCATTGTTAGATGAGTTTTCTAGTCTTCTATTATTACTAGATTGGTCTTCTGGTCTTTTATTATTGCTAGATGATTTTCTGGTCTTCTAATATCATTGCCAAATGGTTTTTTGGTCTTCTACTATTATTGCTACATGGTTTTCAGTCTTCTATTATTACCAAATAATTTTTGGTCTTCTACTATTATTGCTACATGGTTTTCAGTCTTCTATTATTACCAAATAATTTTTGGTCTTCTATAAAGACATTATGACCATATGGTTTTCTGGTCTTATAGTTAAGGAACACTACACTATAAACGGCTTTCCGTTGCATTGAAAAAACGCTCCAAAACTTTTAGTAGCGTTTTGGTAAACGCGGCGATACAACATGCTGCTAAAAGTCTAAAAACTTTTTGTGGCTTTGTAGAAAACGCTACCAAACTAGACATATTAAAGCATTTAGAAATGCTACAAAGGTTTATTTTTTTAGCGCTTGTCAGCTGCTACCAAAATTTACATTTTTTAGTAGGGTTTATACTTGTATCCTTTTTTGGTTTTCTGTACTATCGTTTCCTAATAATGGCTTGTATCATTTCCAGCAGTCACTCCCATAATAATCATATTAAAACTAGCAATCAATCACATAATCATCATATTCAAACCAGCAACCAATCATATAATCATTATATTCAAACAATTAAAAAAACACGTTAAGCACATAATCACCATATTCAAACAATTGAAAAAACACGTTAATCACATAATCAAATATGATATCCAAAATTGTTTCGAGAATAGCTTTTCGACAAAATGAGCAAATTCACATAAAATCCATAACCATTTATAAGCAAGTTTACACAACCAGTTCTAAAAAAATAATATAATATATAACAATTAGAGCCATATTCATTACTTGATTACCCACAATTCTTTGCTGCAGTTGGTCTTTACTCCGAAAAAGCTAACTACCTATAGATAAGTTTAACAATCAATAATGATTATGAAATTGCTTTACATATTTACGGTATTTCAAACATCCATGATTAAATTTTATTAAATTTAAGTAGTTTTTATAAAACTTAGTTAAATTTCTATAAAACTTGGTTTATTTTTATAATAAACTTATTTTATTTCTATAAAACTTAGTTAACCTAGTAAATTCTATTAAAACTTAATTAATTTGTATAAATTTTTATAAAGATCGGTTAATTTATTTATAACTTTATTTACATTAATTCAAACTTATAAATTATCTCAATTGCTAAAACTTAAAATGTCATAACTTATATTTTGATTAACTTAGACATATAAATTATCTCAAACTTAAAATTTATTAAATTTAGTTAATTTGTATAAATTATCTCGTACTTATAAATTTTTCATAAACGTGGTTAATTTATTATTATTATTGTAAGGTAAACTTAGTTAATTTATTATTATTATTATTATTATTATTATTATTATAAACTTGGTTAATTTATTATTATTATTATTGTAAACTTAGTTTATTTATTTATTACGATTATAAATTTATTTAATTTTTATAAAACTTAGTTAATTTGGTTAATTTTTATAAACTTAGTTGTTATTATTACTGTTATTATTACTTTTATTATTAATTATAAACTTAGTTGACTTAGTTAATTTATTGATTACAATTAGTTAATTTTTTATCAAACTATAGTTTATTGTTGTTGTTGTTGTTACTAGTATAAATCATATGTACCTACATCTAATAGCTAAAGATATTTAGCTTTTATTTAATAAAAAATTAATGGATAGATGTATGGTATAATTGTAAACTCTTTGGAGGTCACAACGCTTTTATTTTAAGTAGTTGGTGGCATTGGTTGTAAATTGATAGTGAAATCCATTAATGGATAGTCGGGAAGAGAATGGTGGTGGAGATTGTAAACCGATGGTGAGATTCCATTGATGGATGAGGGTATTTTTAGAATATCAAAACGACTCTGTGGAAGTTCTAATCTTTGAATTCTCTTTATTAATAGTAGAAACTATTATTGTATTCATAAACTTAATAAATTTTTATCAAAATTAGTTTATTATTGTTATTATTATTATAAACTTGTTAATTTTTATAAACGTATTTAATTTTTATAAACGCATTTAATTTTTATAAAACTTAGTTAATTTATTCAAACTATTGTTTATTTTTTTATTTTTTTGCAAAGCAAGCTAGGTTTTTATAGAGGGCCTACATTCTTTATCTAAAAGAACAACCAAAGAACATCCACAACACAAACTCAAACACACACCGACAACACGAACATACACATAACAACCAAGACTCAATTAAACTAAAAAAAACACAAAACCAAACCAATAACACAACACGAACAACCACCAGAACACACTGAAGATAACAACCAGACAAACAAAGAAGGCAAGAACCCACAGTCGACAAAGCAATCAATCAAGGAATTCCCTAATGTTCACGTATCAGCTGATCACCAGGCTCAAAAGGAAAGCATTGCATATGCAGGTGAATGGCATTCTGAGTTGCACGTATCACTTCCCGTAGGAGATCAGAGGAAATTCTCTACTTGGCAGAGAATAACCTATTATTATTTTCTTTCCAAACAACTGTTATAAATTTCCTGATCAAGGAGTCTTACACATGTGCTTTAAGGTCATTGTGTAGAGTGTTGAGATACAATCTATGCCATTCAAGTTTGCTAATCATGCAACTTCCATGAAGTCCAGTAGCAAGGAGCAGATCATTCTAAAGTTTAGAAATGAATGGACACTCAAAGAACAGATGCGTGTTGGTTTCCTCAACAGAGTCACGGAAGATGCAGAGAGGAGAATCAATAAAACCGATATGAAAGGGGTGATTCTTAGTTAATATAGCATTCTTTATTGCACACCAAAGTATGAATTTGTCATTATAACATTGCATCTTGTTTGAAATTCTTGTAGAAACAAGGACATAGCACCCCAGTATTAGCCAAGCTCTCATAAACTAATCTAATGGAATGCCTCTTCTTCTTCAAGCCTTATGTCAGGCCATCCTCATCTGCCATTACAAATTTAGTTGACATAAAATTATTCCATATAGCATTTATGGAGGGATTACTGTTGTGCGGTAGGCTAACCACACAGTTATGGATATAGCCACCTAGTTTTCCCTTGATAGGAATTCCAGATTGCACCATCTTTTGATACATTAATATTTTGCTTAGAATAATGCCTGGTCCAGACCATGGACTATTCCAAAAGCTAACAGAAGAGTTGTTGCAAATTTTAGTGGTTACAAGATGAATACAAATGCTCATACATGTGAGAATCGGATTCCACAACCAACTGGAGGATAGTGGCTTACTCATAGTCCAGAAATCTTCGGCACCAATTAATTACTTATAAGTCCAGTTCTTCAATAGGCTAGTATTGCATGCGAATAGAGTGCCAATATGCTTGGATGTGGCTACAAAGTTCCGTGCCAGCGACCTTCATTCAGAGGTCTTTTGAGTTTGAGGTAAGCAACGGGGGTTGGTTTGACAGCGAATGGACTTCCGTGCCATAAAAAGTGAGGGTAGGCTCTCTCTATTATATGAAGAAGCATCTTAGGAAGGAAAAATATTTTGGAGTAATAGACCTGCATTGAAAAATGATGGAATTCACAATGGTTAGCCTAACGGCAGTTGTGAGAAATCTGTTGTGTCATTGACCAAGTTTCATGGTGATCTTTTCAAAGAGTGGCTGACAATGGTTTTTTTTAATTCTAGTAGTAGTAAAGGGAATACCAAGATAGGGTATTCCGTGATTCAAACCTGCAGGCCATGTGAAGAAGCAACCACAGACTTATGAACTTCATTTATGCATGCGATCATAATGGCAGATTTGTTGTAGTTTACATTCAGCCCAGTAGCATTATAGAAGGAAATTAGGGAAGCTTCATTATTGGTTAAAGATTTAGTGGTTGGTTTAGTGAACACCAGTAGATCGTCAGCAAAGCACAGACTGATGATTATAGGATCACGACATTTAGGGTGTATCTCAATTTGGGCATTCTTGCAATAATTCACAAGGGCTAGAGTAAGAACTTCCATAACTATGATAAAGAGATATGAACTGATCTAGGCTCCTTGCCTCAACCCCTGCCTTCCTTTGAAAAGACAATGGGCATGACCATTCACATTAACCGAGAATGAGGTAGTGGAGATGCAACCGTGTATATATTGAATAATTTTTTTAGGGAAGTTCATGAGCTTCAAAATGCAAATTACCAATTCCCATCTAGTCATGTCAAAAGCTTTTCTTTTGTCATATTTAATGCGACACCTTTGACTGATATTCTTCCTATTGTACCGAGATATAAGCTCATGAGACAAATGAATGTTTTCAACTATGCTACACCCGTCAGCATATGCAGACTGATTTATGGAGATGAGAGAAAGTAACACAATCCTGATCCTAGAAGCAAGTAGTTTGGAGATTCACTTGTAAATTGCGGAGTAGCAACTAATAGGCTTGTAATCAGAAACAAGATTAGGAGAACTTACCTTTGGAATGAGACAAATGAGAGCAGTATTAATGGAAGAGAGCATTCTGTTGGTTCTAAAGAATTTATCAATAGCCCTGAAGAAGTCATTTTGCACTATGTCCCAGACAGATATGAAAAAGTGAGAGTTAAAACCATCTGCACCTCCATAGGACTTAGTATTAATTGATAATAAAGCATCTTTAATCTCAACATGAGAGAACTCAGTGCTAAGAAGATTGGCCTGCTCATCAATAAGCTTGTTGAATGGTAAGGATTGAAGATAGTTGATGTCAATGTTGTTGTCAGGACATGTGCTAAAGATCTTCTTATAGTAACCAATAAAAGCATCACCTATAGAGCTTTGATCATTGTGAGTGGTTTCAGTATCATCTTGAATGGAGTGAATAATGGATTTGATGTACTTGGATTGAGATATTGGTGAACCAAGAATATCCCATTTATCTCTTATCTTCCACCTTTGCATCAGAGCTTCATCTCTGTGAGTTGACATTAGATCAGCATGTTAGAACTACCATTCCTTGATTTCGATGACAAAACTATACAACCATACACATACAATATATATTCCATCTACTTGTAGGAAAAAGCTTTCAGAAGTCAACTTGAAGACAACTAACAAAGTAAAACAATCATCAGTATTAGATAGTGTGCTATGTGCCATAGATATATAGCTTGTAAAATCTCCTTTAGTAGATTTCAAACATTGCACGACCAAAGGTTTCAATTTTCAATAGCACAGAAATTGAAATGCAAAATAATATATGTCAGACGTTTGACGTTATATATCAGACGTCTAAACATAACCTTTGATTTTAAATCAAGCACATACATCAGATGTCTGTCAAAATGCTCAGACGTCTGACTCTGGCCATTGTTAAATAATATATAAACGGTCAGACGTCTGAACGTATGTATAGATGTCTAAGCTGAGCAACAACCATATACAATGAAAATTCACCTGCTTCATTCTAATGGTTTCTTCCATAAATCTTCACCGCATCTCTTTCTTCTCAATAATTGCAACTTTTAGATTAAAACAGAAAACTCCAATGGATATTACTCTTCACAAAAACTCTTCATCATCTATATATAAGCAAAGATTTTAAGAATCAACTTACTTGAATTTTCTAAATCTTATATCTACATTCTTTGCATACTCTGATTTCTAAAAGCAAACCATATCAGTCTTTATCACTTCCTAAAATCAAAAGCTTCACGTACACATACTACTCAAAGGAGATTATCGGAAGATTTGTACTGTGCAGTCAAAATCAGTGTTTTTTCCAAAACGCATACTTGTCTCAGAAAGAAATTATGTATCAAGCCTATTCCTCCGAGCAAAGCGAGGTTTGTTTACTAGTTACCGAAGAGGAGCTTCAGGACTGGACATAGGACGGGAGGTTCGAACTAATATAGAAACTCTGGTGTGATTGTTTCCTTACTATTATTTACTTTACTCTGTTAGTTATAAGCTAGCATTTTACTACACTTGCATATTAGATATAAACATATGATCCATACATCTTTTCATTTGGTATCAAAGCACGGTTATCCCAATTCATAGTAACACGTGATTAAAACATATTTAGTATGGAAAGTACATTTCAAGAAGGACAATCAACCGCACGTCCGCCACTATTCATTGGATCAAATTATGCTTATTGGTCTACACAAATCCATATTTTTATGGAAGAAAATGGTTTAGAAATTTGGCAAGCAATACAAGTAAATATGTAGCACCAGAAACAAATATAAGCACTTGGACAGATGCTCAAAAGAACACAGCAACAAACAATACTAAAGCTATGAATGTTTTATTATGTTCACTTGACAAAAATGAATTCTCACTTGTCATGTTATGCACTACTGCATAGGATATATGGCGTACACCACAAATCACTCATGAAGGAACTAACAATGTTAAACAAACAAAGATTTCCATTTTACAAAATTAGTTTTCTTCATTTAAAATGAAAGCAAATAAATCTATTGGTGATATGTATGCTAGATTTCAAACTATACAACATGATCTCATGGCACTTAGAGTCAAATTCACGGATTTTGATTTAGTTACACGTATTTTAGATTCCTTAACAAATGAATGGGAACAAAAATTATTGGACATCGAAGAGGCAAATGACTTATCTCAACTAAAAGTTGAAGAATTGATAGGAAATTTGATGTCGTACGAAGCAAATTTGCAGGCAAGAAAAGAACAAATCAATGAATAGAAAAATATACCCTTTCAAACAAGTGATCATAATTCAGATGTAGATGAAGATGAAATCATATTCATCGCCAAAAATTACAACAAATTCAAGAAATTCAAAAAGATGACGAGATCCCAAATCGAAGGAAATTCAAATTCATCCAACCAAACTTCGATCAAATGTTTTGGATGTGACAAGTTCGAACACATGAAGAAACAATGCCCAAAACTCAATAATAACAAAAGGAGAGGCAAGTTTGAGAAATTCAAGAAAAGAAAATGAGCTTTTCAAGTAACACGGGATGACTCAGATTCATCTTCATCATCAAACAGTGACAACAATAGTGATTCTGAGCAGGCTAATGTATGCTTCATGGAAAATACTGAAGAGGTATGTCCTGATCTTACTTATAATGAAATTTAAGAACTTATCATGGAATTAGATGACAAATATAGAGAAACTAAATTTTTATTAAGGAATATGTTGCTAAAATTAATCACATGGAACTTGAAATAGGGTTATTAAAAGATGAGAACCATTTTAGAAGAAGAATTAGAAACTTTACAAGGGAAATATAAAAATCTATCTATTCAAAATGACTCAATATTCTTTGAAATAGGAAAAGTTAAACTAGAAAATGATGAAATTAGAAAAGAAAACGTTATATTAAAAAATGATTTAAAAACATTAATATCCGAAATTTTTCATCTTAATGATAAGTTAGACAAGATTACTAACAATGTTTAAAGGAAGGGAGAACTTCGATAACTTGATCAAAATTTCTAAACCATCTGGAAATCGTAATGGATTAGGATTTCAGAAATCTTCAAAACATAAAAACTATAGCACATTATATAACAGGTTCAAAAAGTCAGATACCATAGAAAAGATGTATAACACCAAAATAATTAAAATATGGATTCCAAAATCCAATAACAAACTAATTAGAGAAAAAGACATAGATAACTACCTGAAAAACGTGGTTCATAATAAAAATTACTTTTTTAAAGGTCCCAAACACTCTTGGTTATGGCAACCTTCTCTTTCTAACACTTAGGACCCTAACAAAGCAAGTGGGTACCAATTAAACTGTTTTTATATTACAGGTACTCAAAGGAAAATCAAATAACAAGGAGAAATGGATACTTGATAGCGAATGCTACAAACATATGACTGGAAATGCACAAATGTTATCAAATATACCATACAAAGATGGTGGTACTGTAACTTTCGAAGATAATTCAAAAGGATTTGTCATTGGAATTGGAGATGTCATTAATGTTGGTAAGTCTACTTCACCTGTTATTACAAATGTTCTTTTAGTTAAAAACCCAAAGTATCATATTTTTTAATATTTGGTTCAAAATGTTTTATACTAAATACTAAAGATAATCTTGGAAAATTTGATTCAAAAGCTGATGAAGGAATCTTTATTGGATACTCAGATCGTAGCAAAGTTTTTAGAATATTTAATAAACATACTAGTACAATAGAAGAAAGCCCACATGTTTCCTTTGATGAAAACTTTTCCATTAATAAAAACAGTGATGATGATGAAATTTTAATAAAACCTTTTGAGAATAACACAATTATTCAGAACAATAATGAGACTATCATTAACAATGATAATAAATTAAGATCACCACCTCGTATTTTGAAAAACTATCTAGTTAACAATATAATTGGTGATTTAAATACAAAAGTTTCTACCAAACATCAATTAAATCAAATGAGTCACGTTGCATTTATTTCAAATTTTGAACCAAAGAACTATAAAGAAGTTTCAAATGATGAATCATGGATTATCGCGATGCAAGAAGAACTTAATCGATTCGAAAGAAATGAAGTATGAGAACTTGTACCGAGACCTACGGATCAATCCATAGTCGGAACAAAATGGGCATATAAAAATAAAACTGACGAAATGGAATCATTATTCGTAATAAAGCAAGGTTAGTAGCACAAGGGTATAATCAAGAGGAAGGCATTGACTATGAAGAAACGTTTGCTCCAGTCGCACGTTTAGAAGCTATCCGAACGTTACTTGCTTTCCCATGTCATCATAACTTTAAACCTTTTCAAATGGACATAAAAAGAGCCATTTTAAATGGTTTTATAACAAAACAAGTTTATGTTGAGCAACCTCCTTTGTTCATACATGAAAATTACCCAAAACATTTATATAAACTGAAAAAGGATTTATATGGTTTAAAACAAGCACCTTGTGCTTGGTATGATAGACTAAAAAGACATATAATAAATTCTGGTTTTCATGTTGGTAAAATAGATACAATCTTATTTATAAAAGGAAATTATAACGATATTTTAGTTGTTCAAATATATGTGGATGACATATTTTTGGATCAACTAATGAAAATCAATGCAACAAATTTGCAGATATTATGAAAAATAATTTGAAATGTCACACATGAGAGAATTAATTTTTTTTCTTAGGATTACAGATTAAACAATTACAAAATGTGTAATGACCCACTATTTTGGACCATTCAAATCGACAATAAAACCATACATGTCGGACTTGAATAATTCAAAGCAATAGATTGTAATATAATTTGGAGCAAATAAAACCAATCACAAACACAGAATATCAGAATAACTTGCAGCGGAAATAGAAATACATAGTGGTTCATGAAGCCACTACAATACAAAGTCTCAAAACAGATACAAAATACAATAGTTTGAAAACAGATACAACAGAAGTCTGAATACACAAGTCCACAGATACATAAGCTGAATGAAAAGTAACTGAAACGGAAATAGATAGATAACTAGATGATAGATAAACTCCAGCAATCTCTAGCTCCAGAAGATGAATCCAAAGCTGTGATACTCATGCTGACCCGAGCGTAAAGCAAAACACAAACACTTGAGTCGGGACATACATACTTATACAATGTAAACCAACTCAAGTGAACTGTAATAGAAATGCATAAGTAACTTAAAGGATGCTTGGGATCGCCCATCCTTTAAGGATCCGTTAAACTATCTACTATTTAGTAATATACGCTATTATAATAATGACTAAAGTAAAGTAAACTTACTTAAAAATAGCGTTAAGGCTTTACATTTTCCACCTTAACACATATATAGTGCCAATAGTCTATACAGTACCGTAATCCCTCCTGATCGGGAAGCCACCAGAGGATACTCCATAGGTACGACACAAATCAAACTCATAGTAAAGCACGCTAGGGTAGGTGACACTACACAACTAGGCAATGGCAGGGTAGATATACCAATTACGCATCTGGGCTGGTGATAACGCATAACCGCAGCTACTGCCCACCTCAAGCCACACTCCCAAAATATCAAAGATGCGCACCAAATCAATCACAAAGTAATAGAATGGAATACGATGGAGTATGTCCGATAAGAGGAGCTACCTCATTAGCCTGACAATCGCTCCTATTTTAGTCACCTTATGCCAACTCACGGGAGTCGGGTCCACGTATATATCTCAATAGGATCGTCGCCACCATCCTACTTCATTCTGGAATCTCCACCGCGTACATAGTTGTTAAAGTGGTTTTTGGTATCGACAAAGAGTATGTCCATATCTGATCCCGGTCTCTTTAACAACCAGTCGTTATTATAACCCGTGGTTATAAATTTCAAAATGGTTTATATTTCAAATAAAAACATATTCATTTAAACCATTTAAATATGAAATCATTATACTTTCAAATCAAATATTCAATTTCCAAAATTGTAGCAATTTCTAAGTTCATTCATTCAATTACAATATTTCAAAACATTGTATTTTCAGCATTCGCAGCACATAGAAAATGTAATAGTATATGTATTAGCATTCGAAATGTTGCCTTATTCAAAACAGTAACACTCAGAAAATGCTGCTGTACATATAGTGGTAATTTGGAAAACAATCCATTTCAGAAACAGTAACCCTTATGAACCGTACTGTAGAAACAATGTTAATTTGAAAAACCAATACATTTCAGAAACAGTAACACTTACAGAACGTTACTGTAAGTATAGTGGTAATTTGGAAAACCACTACATTAAAACCACAGCATTTCTGAAACGCTACAATTACTGTTATAAGTTTATTATAACAATTTAAAACAATATATTTTCAACTTTTCTCATTTTTTTAACTTATCAAACTTATTCCACTTTTCAAAATTATTTATTTGGATATTACTTAACTTATAATTTTAAGTAAAATAACATTTTATTAATAAATATCCAGTTAAATTATAATTCATTTATTAAGTCAAAATTCATTATAAATTGCTTAACTTTTATCTCAACAAATAACTTAATATTTTATTCTTTAAAATATCCATTTCATAACTAAAATATTTTAATTACTAAGTTAAGCTTAAAATTCCATTTTTAATCAAATTTTCAATTATTAAGTTAAATCAAATTCTAAATTTCAATTTAAACCATTTATCAACTTATAAAATTTTAACTTATAGAAAATCACTATTTAAATCATTTAAATCCAATTTAAGTTAAAATTTCAAAAATTTTACATTTAAAAATACTTAATAATTTTAGGAAAATCATTTTAAATTAACCACGGGTCTGTATAATATTTTCTAACCTAGGTCAAGTGATACGGATAATATATCATTTCAATCCGTAATTAGTTAAAATCTCGGGTTTTATCATTTGAAACCCGAAATCCCAAGTCAAATAAAAATCGCTCAAGCCTATCATTTCAGCTCGTAACGACCTTTCCCTATTCTAAAGTCCATTCGGGTATGTATCATTTCAACCCATAGTGATTCTATACTAACAGGGAACTTGCAGTGTGAGAAACAGAAAATAAATAAACAGGAAAACATAGCATATGATGTCATGTGATGCAACAGGTATATAATCAGGTAATATCATCATATAATGTCAGATAACAGGTAGATGTGAGCATATAACATAGCATATCAACTACTACAATTCAAGTGACATTGTTTCACATTTATATAAGTACGATTTTGTCGAGAGTGATAAACTCACCTCTAAAGCTAGAGATCAAATTCAAATACAAATCCAAACTCCACAAAGCACGAAAAGCACAACTTGATTCGGAGAGAAGATGAGCCAAGATGCAGATCTTGCAACAACAAATAAAATGAAACAAATATAAGAATATATTAATTCACAAGAATATATGAATTGAACAAAGAAAAAATGAAAGAACAAGTGGAACAAAATGACTTGAACAAACAAGTGGCTCGGCCACATCTCCATAGGACTCAACCACCAAGGCATATGGCTCGGCCATTTTCAGATCTAGGCCTGAAAATTCATGGCCATGGTCACAAATAGAAGGCAAAGCAATGGAATGTGAAGAGGTAGGAGTTGTGAATGCAAAGAGGTAAGCACATGGAAGGTCATCGGTGCAAGTGGGTTCGGCCTAGGAAAGTATGGCTCGACCCATGGGTTCATAGAATGGTCAGGTGGTCTGGTGATCAGGGTGGTGCGGCCAGGGGTCAAGACAGTCATGGCAAGGGGCTGGAGGAGGAGCATGTGGTGGAGGCCGAGGCAACTAAGGTGGAGATGGTGAATATATGATTTCGGCTAGGGTTTTCTTGTGGTGTTGCTTGATCAAGTGGTTACGGCTTGGTCAGATCAGATCATGGTGAGGGTTTGCTGGCCGTGGAAGGTGATAGTGGTGGTGAAGGACATGGTGAAGGAATCGGCTAAAGGGATGGAGGCCGAACACACTTGCAAATTTAAAAGGAAGAAAAGAATAAAAGGAGAGGAGAAGCCATGAAAACTTACTACAAATATTTTTCTCAGGTGATAAAATGAAACGTGAGATGAGAAAGATGTTTTGTACGTGAAAATGAAATGGTAGAAGCTTGTACGGCTAAGAAAATGAACGGCTAGGAAGAAAGTGAAGAGGCACTATCTAAACAAATAACTTAAGTCTCTTGAATTTCCTAAGCGCAAACAAAATAAAAGATGGAAAATAAAATAGAAAAATGAACAATGAAAAATACAGAGAAAAATTACGTGTAAAACGCTTAATTTTATAAATTTTAAAAAGTTTGAAATAGAATTTTCAAAACGAAAAGCAGAATGGATATTAGAAACAAATACTGCTTCAAAGAAAAAGATTAGAAATTAAAATTTCAAAATTTAAAATTTCAACTAAAAGTCAAAGTTGACCAAAATATAAAATTTCCAGAAAATCATTATTCTAATATATTTGGAAAATAAAATAGAACCAAAATCCAAAATTACATTAGAAAATTCCAAAATTCCATTTTAAAATGATTTAAAAATCAAAGTTTCAAATAAAGTTAATTTAAAATATTTGTTAAAAATTATGGGTTGTTGCACTCTCCCCCACTCAAAACTTTTCGTCCTCGAAAATGAACGAGACACGAAAAACAAGGAAAGAATAAGATAGAATAAGATAGAATAACAAAAAGTACCTGAAACAAACAATTCCGGATTCACAGCACGCATGCTCTCCTCCGTCTCCCAGGTACAATCCCGATCATCAGTACTCCACTGCACTTTGACCAGGTTGACAGATTTCCTTCTTAGCTGCTTCGTACCTCGATCGACAATACGAAGTGGATTCCTCTCGACAGTCAGATTAGGCTCAATATCCAAACTCTCGAGAGCAGAAGGCTGGACAATAAGAGATGGATCATGAAGATACCGGCGAAGATGCAAAACTTGGAATACATTATGCACTCTAGAAAACTTCTCAGGCAAATCCAGGTGATAAGCTAAAGAACCAATCCTCTCCAAAATGCGGAAAGGACCAATGAACCTAGGAGCAAGTTTCCCTCTACGACCAAACCGAACTACATTCCTTAAGTGAGAGACCTTAAGGAAAACCTGATCACTAACAACAAACTCTAAACTCCTCCTACGCTGATCAACATACTTCTTCTGCCTATCCTGAGCACTCCTCATCTTCCTCTTAATCCCCTCAACTTTCTCCGAAGCTTCCAAAATCATCTCAGGACCAAGAACCAAATGATTACCGGATTCAATCCAGCAAGATGGAGATCTGCAAGGTCATCCGTAAAGAGCAGCAAACACAGACATTTCAATACTGGCCTGGATACAGAAGATATAATGAGATGGATAAAAGACTAAGATAAGATAAAACATAAGATTAGATATTATACCTGATAGTTGTTGTTATAGGTAAATTCGACAAGATGGAGATGATCTTTCCAAGATCCTCCATAATCAAGCACACAAGCACGAAGAAGATCCTCTAGAATCTGATTCACCCTTTCCGTTTGACCGTCGATCTGAGGATGGTAAGCAGTGCTCAGATTCAGATGAGTACCCAAAGATTCATGAAAAGCTTTCCAAAACTGACTGGTAAAGATAGGATCTCGATCACAAACAATACTAATAGGGACCCCATGGAGACGAACAATCTCCCACATATAGATCTCAGACAAGCTAGAAGCAGAATGGGTAGACTTGACCGGAATGAAATGAGCGGACTTGGTCAGTCTCTCCACAATAACCCAGATAATCTCATTACCCCTTCTAGTCCTCGGTAATCCATCAATGAAATCCATAGAAACTTGTTCCCGTTTCCAATTGGGAACCTCAAGCGGCTGCAACAAACCAGTGGTCTTCTAATGATCGGCCTTGACTTGCTAACAAGTCGCACACCTACTAACAAAGATAGAGATATCACGCTTCATCCCTCTCCACCAATAAAGCCTCTTCATATCCTGACACATCTTCGTCACACCAGGATGAATAGAAAGGCTGGATCGATGATGCTCCCAAAGTAACTCTTGCCTCAATCCATCGACATTCGGGACATAAATCCGATTATTAATCCTCAAAATACCTCTATCATCGATCTGAGCTCCACTACCATCAAGACTAAAACCACCAACCCTGCTACGGACATTCTCCTTAATAAGCCTAAGCATCCTATCCTCATCCTGCTTAGCAATGATACGATCCAAAAGAGGAGAAGAAGAAACAACAAGCTGACACAACATAGCCTTCTTCTGACTAAAAGCATCGGCTACAACATTAGATTTACCGGGATTATAGCTAATATCAAGGTCGTAAGAAGCTAGAAACTCAAGCCAACGAACTTGCTCTGATTCAAATCCTTCTAGGTGAAGATATACCTCAAAGACTGATGATCAGTGAAGAGCTCAAACTTAGTCCCCAAAAGATGATGCCTCCAAAACTTCAAAGCAAAGACAACAGCAAGCAACTCCAAATCATGAGCAGCATAATTAGCTTCATGGGTTTTCAACTGTCGGCTGGCATAGGCAATGACCTTACCATCCTGCATCAGAACATCACCCAATCCCTCACGACTAGCATCGGTATATACCGTCAATCCCTCACTTCCATTCGGAACGGTAAGAACTGGCGTGGAAGTAAGCTTGCGCTTCAACTCATTGAATGCAGCTTCACACTTATCATTCCATATAAACTTAGCATTCTTTCGAGTCAAAGCAGTGAGAGGTGCAGCAATCCGAGCAAAATTCTCAATAAATCTCCGATAATAACCGGCAAGGCCCAGAAAAATACGGATATCAGATGGAGTCCTAGGAGTTTCCCAATCCTGCATAGAATAGGGAGAAATAAGGACAGTAGAAAAGATAGAATAATTGAATGATAAAGAGAAAACAAAGGGAAAGAGACTTACATTGATCGCAGCGATCTTAACTGGATCAACAGAAACTCCATTACTAGAAACAATATGCCCGAGAAATTGGACTTCATCCTTCCAGAAATGGCATTTAGAAAATTTAGCCTTCAACTGTTGATTCCTGAGAGTCTCAAGAACAAATTTCAAATGCGACTCATGCTCTTCCTTAGATTTAGAGAAGACCAGAATATCATCAACGAAGACTAGAACAAATTTGTTAAGCACATCACGAAAGACACGATTCATCAAATCAACAAAGAAAGCAAGGGCATTAGTCAAACCAAAAGGCATAACTAACCATTCATAGAAACCATTCTCAGTACGGAAAGCAGTCTTAGGAATACTTTCTTCAGCAACTCTGAGCTGGTGAAAACCTATGGCAAGATCAAGCTGGGAGAAAAAAGTAGCTCCATAAAGCTGGTCGAACATATCATTAATGTGAGGCATAGGGTATCTGTTTTTCATAGTGAGCTTGTTCAGATCCCTATAATCAACGCACATCCTCAAAGATACATCGGACTTGGTGACGAAAACCACCGCTGCCCCCCATTCGGAATGGCTAGGTCTGATCAGACCCTTAGAGAACAAGTCCTCAATTTGCTTTCCCAACTCAACCTTCTCGTGGGGTGCCATTCTTTTAGGTGGAAGAACTACAGGTCGAGCTCCAGGAATAAGATCAATACGGAAATCAGTTTCCCTTTTAGGAGGTAAAGCAGTGACTTCAACAAATACATCGGGATAGAGTTTGACCACACGAGTCGAATGAAGATCACCAGGAGAAGAATAAAGAGAATAAATAAAGCTGCCAGCAAAATCCTGAGGCATACGACATTGAATAATCAAAGAATTTCCCCAATCATCCACAAGAGAAACAGTCCGGGTTTTACAAGAGATAATGGCTTCATGCCTCTTCAGCCAATCACCTCCAAGCAATAAATCAAAAGCATCGAAACCCAAAACATATAAATCACCAGAAAAACGATGGCCAGAATAGAAGAGTCTCACTTGATGACAAATCCTATTAAGATTCGCGGGACCGCCAATAGGATTTTTAACACACAAAGATTCAACAGCATACATAGGTGAAAGAAGATGCTCAAACTTATCACAAAGATCCACAGAAGTAAAACTATGGGAAGCTCCAGTATCGAATAAAATGCGAACAGGAAAATTAAACAGAGAAAAGGTGCTCTGAAGAGTACCTTGGTTATCACTAGGAGCAGGAGCAGGTGGAGCAGGTGAAGAAGCAGAGGTAACAACAAAAATACCAGAGGGTTTGCCCTTCTGCTGAGTAGGACAATTATACTTGAAATGGCCAGGCTGAAGACAAATATGGCATAGATCACGCCTAGTCAACTGAGGTGGAGGGACAACAACACCAACTGAAGTAGGGCAACTATTAGCATAGTGTCCCTTCTGATCACACTTGAAATAGGTAATGGAAGATAGGTCGATAGGCTGCCTCTGAGAAGGAGAAGGTGAAGATCCCAAACCTGGATTCTTGTGCCAATTCTTTTTCTGCTGATGGAAATTAGGCTTTCTCTTCTTAGAATTAGCAGAAAAAGACTGAGATGAAGGAGCACTAGCAACAACAGGGCCCTTAGAAGTAGGATTCTCATAACGGATAGCCATATCCATAAGCTCGGTGAAAGTGCCATGAACATGAGAAATGAGACGATCATAATACTCCGGACGAGCACCAGCTATGAACTTCTCATTCTTCTTAAGTTAGGTGTCAATGAGGCTAGGACCGAACTTGGAAAGTTCATTGAACTTCCGCTCATACTCAGTAAATGACATGCTACCCTGTTTCAGATCCATAAACTCACGATAAAGCTGAGATTTTCCAGCTTCGGGCATCCATTTTGCCACAAAAGCCTCCCTGGAAAGATGATATCAAAACATAAGAAAGAGTTTAAAAAGAGAAACTGAACAGAACACAAGATAACAAAAGATACCTAAACTGCTCCCAAGAAATGTCAGCCTCGACAGTGTTAGCCATAACAGACTCCCACCAATCCAAGGCTGCTCCATGCAACTGCCAAGCTGCCATCTGACGCTTCTGAGCATCAGTGATCTCAAGACCGGAGAAAATCCTCTCCAAGCTCTTCAACCACTGCTAAGCCTCTATGATGCTCTCTGATCCAGAAAACTTGGTACCACCAAGTTGAGTGAATTCCTTACAGAGGGTAGTGAATCTAATGGGTGCAACAGGCTCAGGAATTGGGGCAGCACCACGACCCCTACCTCTGGCATTCCTATGATTCATCTTGGAAAAATCAAGAATGAACTTTAGGACAAAGGTAAAACAGAAAGACAAAGATTAGATCAGATTCAACTAGGATGAATATCCTAAACAAATAAATTACTAGCAAGGTGGATAAGGAAAGGTAAGAAGTTATGAAAATTTAATTTCAATCAAGAAAGTTTTATATCAATATAATCTTTGAAAATCCTTTGAAAATCATTTGAAAAATCATTTTTATACTTTAAAATACGTTCTCTCACAAAGAAATGGTTCTGAGATTGATTTCACTCATTCTAGGGTATTTCTACCTATCTCTAATGAGTTTTTGCTCCGCAGGCTAAGGTTTGCCTAAAACCTGGCTCTGATACCAAATGTAACGACCCACTATTTTGGACCATTCAAATCGACAATAAAACCACACATGTCGGACTTGAATAATTCAAAATAATAGATTGTAATATAATTTGGAGCAAATAAAACCAATCACAGAATCACAGACACAGAATATCAGAATAACTCGCAGCGGAAATAGAAATACATAGTGGTTCATGAAGCCACTACAATACAAAGTGTCAAAACAGATACAAAATACAATAGTCTAAAAACAAATACAACAGAAGTCTGAATACATAAGTCCACAGATACATAAGCTGAATGAAAAGTAACTGAAACGGAAATAGATAGATAACTAGATAGATAGATAAACTCCAGCAATCTCTAGCTCCAGAAGATGAATCCTAAGCTGTGATACTCAGTCTGACCCGAGCGTAAAGCAAAACACAAACACTCGAGTCAGGACATACATACTTATACAATGTAAACCAACTCAAGTGAACAGTAATAGAAATGCACAAGTAACTTAAAGGATTCTTGGGATCGCCCATCCTTTAAGGATCCGTTAAACTATCTACTATGTAGTAATATACGCTATTATAATAATGTCTAAAGTAAAGTAAACTTACTTAAAAATAGCGTTAAGGCTTGACATTTTCCACCTTAACACATATATAGTTCCAATAGCCTATACAGTACCGTAGCCCTCCGGATCGGGAAGCCACCAGAGGATACTCCATAGGTACGACACAAATCAAACTCGTAGTAAAGCACGCTAGGGTAGGTGACACGACACAACTAGGCAATGATAGGGTAGATATACCAATTACGCATCCGGTCTGGTGGTAACGCATAACCGCAGCTACTGCTCACCTCGAGCCACACTCCCAAAATATCATAGGTGCGCACCAAATCAATCACAAAGTAATAGAATGGCATACGATGGAGTGTGTCCGATAAGAGGAGCTACCTCATTAGCCCGTCAACCGCTCCTGTTTTAGCCACCTTATGCCAACTCACGGGAGTCGGGTCCACGTATATACCTCAATAGGATCGTCGCCACCATCCTACTTCATTCTGAAATCTCCACCGCGTAGACAGTTGTTAAAGTGGTTTTCGGTATCGACAGAGAGTATGTCCATATCCGATCCCGGTCTCTTTAACAACCAGTCGTTATTATAACCCGTGGTTATAAATTTCAAAATGGTTTATATTTCAAATCAAAACATATTCATTTAAACCATTTAAATATGAAATCATTATACTTTCAAATCAAATATTCAATTTCCAAAATTGTAGCAATTTCTAAGTTCATTCGTTCAATTACAATATTTCAAAACATTGTATTTCCAGCATTCGCAGCACTTAGAAAATGTGATAGTATATGTATTAGCATTCGAAATGTTGCCTTATTCAAAACATTAGCACTCAGAAAATGCTGCTGTACATATAGTGGTAATTTGAAAAACAACGCATTTCAGAAACAGTAACCCTTATTAACCGTTACTGTAGAAATAGTGTTAATTTGAAAAACCAATACATTTCAGAAACAGTAACACTTACAGAACGTTATTGTAAGTATAGTTGTAATTTGGAAAAACACTACATTAAAACCACAGCGTTTCTAAAACTCTACAATTACTGTTATAAGTTTATTATAACAATTTAAAACAATATATTTTCAACTTTTCTCATTTTTTTAACTTATCAAACTTATTCCACTTTTCAAAATTATTTATTTGGATATTACTTAACTTATAATTTTAAATAAAATAACATTTTATTAATAAGTATCCAGTTAAATTATAATTCATTTATTAAGTCAAAATTCATTATAAATTGCTTAACTTTTATTTCAACAAATAACTTAATATTTTATTCTTTAAAATATCCATTTCATAACTAAAATATTTTAATTAATAAGTTAAGTTGAAAATTCTATTTTTAATCAAATTTTCAATTATTAAGTTAAATCAAATTCTAAATTTCAATTTAAATCATTTATCAACTTATAAAATTTTAACTTATAGATTATCACTATTTAAATCATTTAAGTCCAATTTAAGTTAAAATTTCATAATTTTTACATTTCAAAATACTTAATAATTTTAGGAAAAATCATTTTAAATTAACCATGGGTCTGTATAATATTTTCTAACCTAGGTCAAGTGATACGGATAATATATCATTTCAATCCGTAATTAGTTAAAATCCTGGGTTTTATCATTTCAAACCCGAAATCCCAAGTCAAATAAAAATCGCTCGAGCCTATCATTTCAGCTCATAACGACCTTTCCCTATTCTAAAGTCCGTTCGGGTATGTATCATTTCAACCCATAGTGATTCTATACTAACAGGGAACTTGCAGTGTGAGAAACAGAAAATAAATAAACAATAAAACATAGCATATGATGTCATGTGATGCAACAGGTATATAATCAGGTAATATCATCATATAATGTCAGATAACAGGCAGATGTGAGCATATAACATAGCATATCAACTACTACAATTCAAGTGACATTGTTTCACATTTATATAAGTATGATTTTGTCGAGAGTGATAAACTCACCTCTAAAGCTAGAGATCAAATTCAAATACAAATCCAAACTCTACAAAGCACGAAAAGCATGACTAGATTTGGGGAGAAGATGAGCTAAGATGCAGATCTTGCAACAACAAATAAAATGAAACAAATATAAGAATATATTAATTCACAAGAATATATGAATTGAACAAAGCAAAAATGAAAGAACAAGGGGAACAAAATGACTTGAACAAACAAGTGGCTCGGCCACATCACCATAGGACTCAACCACCAAGGCATATGGCTCAGCCATGTTCAGATCTAGGCCTGAACATTCACGGCCATGATCACAAATAGAAGGCAAAGCAATGGAATGTGAAAAGGTAGGAGTTGTGAATGCAAAGAGGTAAGCACATGGAAGGTCATTAGTGCAAGTCGGTTCGGCCTAGGCAAGTATGGCTCGGCCCATGGGTTCATAGCATGGTCATGTGGTTTGGTGATCAAGGTAGTGCGGCCAGGGGTCAAGTCAATCACGGCAAGGGGCTGGAGGAGGAGTAGGTGGTGGAGGCGGAGGCAACCAAGGTGGAGATGGTGAATATATGAGTTCGGCTAGGGTTTTCTTGTGGTGTTGCTTGATCAAGTGGTCACGGCTTGGTCAGATCAGATCATGGTGAGGGTTTGCTGGCCGTGGAAGGTGATGGTGGTGGTGAAGGACATGGTGGAGGAATCGGCTAAAGGGATGGAGGCCGAACACACTTGCAAATTTAAAAGGAAGAAAAGAATAAAAGGAGAGGAGAAGCCATGAAAACTTACTGCAAATATTTTTCTCAGGTGATAAAATGAAACATGAGATGAGAAAGATGTTTTGTACGTGAAAATGAAATGGTAGAAGCTTGTACGGCTAAGAAAATGAACGGCTAGGAAGAAAGTGAAGAGGCACTATCCAAACAAATAACTTAAGTCTCTTGAATTTCCTAAGCCCAAACAAAATAAAAGATGGAAAATAAAAATAGAAAAATGAACAATGAAAAATATAGAGAAAAGTTGCGTGTAAACGCTGAATTTTATAAATTTTAAAAAGTATGAAACAAAATTTTACAAAACGAAAAGCAGAACGGATATCAGAAACAAATACTGCTTTAAAGAAAAAGATTAGAAATTAAAAATTCAAATTTTAAAATTTCAACTAAAAGTCAAAGTTGACCAAAATATAAAATTTCCAGAAAATCATTATTCTAATATATTTGGAAAATAAAATAGAACCAAAATCCAAATTTACATTAGAAATTCCAAAATTCCATTCTAAAATGATTTAAAAATCAAAGTTTCAAATAAAGTTAATTTAAAATATTTGTTAAAAATTATGGGTTGTTACACTCTCCCCCACTCAAAACTTTTCGTCCTCGAAAAGGAACGAGACACGAAAAACAAGGAAAGAATAAGATAGAATAAGATAGAATAACAAAAAGTACCTGAAACAAACAATTCCGGATTCACAGCATGCATGCTCTCCTCCGTCTCCCAGGTACAATCCCGATCATGAGTACTCCACTACACTTTAACCAGGTTGACAGATTTCCTTCTTAGCTGCTTCGTACCGCGATCGACAATACAAAGTGGCTTCCTCTCGACAGTCAGATTAGGCTCAATATCCAAACTCTCGAGAGCAGAAGGCTGGACAATAAGAGATGGATCATGAAGATATCGGCGAAGATGCGAAACATGGAATACATTATGCACTCCAGAAAACTTCTCAGGCAAATCCAGGCGATAAGCTAAAGAACCAATCCTCTCCAAAATGCGGAAAGGACCAATGAACCTTGGAGCAGGTTTCCCTCTACTTCCAAACCGAATTACATTCCTTAAGGGAGAGACCTTAAGGAAAACCTGATCACCAATAGCAAACTTTAAACTCCTACGCCGATCAACATTCTTCTTCTGCCTATCTTGAGCACTCCTCATCTTCCTCTTAATCTCCTCAACTTTCTCCGAAGCTTCCAAAATCATCTCAGGACCAAGAACCAAACGATTACCGAATTCAATCCAGTAAGATGGAGATCTGCAAGGTCATCTGTAAAGAGCAGTAAACGGAGACATTTCAATACTGGCCTGGATACAAAAGATAGAATGAAATGGATAAAAGATTAAGATAAGATAAAACAGAAGATTAGAGATTATACCTGATAACTGTTGTTATAGGTGAATTCGCCAAGATGGATATGATCTTCCGAAGATCCTCCATAATCAAGCACACAAGCACGAATAAGATCCTCTAGAATCCTCAAGAAAAATATTGTCACAATTTGTTTAAACGTTTTGGAATGGAGAAAACATCAAGTAAACCAACCCCCATGAGCACAACTACCCATTTAGATAAAGATGAAAACTAGAAGGATTTTGATCAAAAATTATATCGAAGTATAATTGGATCACTATTATACTTAACGGAAAGTAGACCTGATATCATGATGAGTGTGTGTCTGTATGTAAGATTTCAAGCACAACCTAAAGATTCGCACTATCTGGCAGTTAAACGTATTTTGCATTACTTAACCGGCACTACGAATTACGGTCTTTTCTATCCTAAAGATAGCTCCTTTGAACTTGTATCCTATAGCGATGCGGATTTTGGCGGTTGCAAAACCGATAGGAAAAGTACAAGTGGTACATGTCAGTTTATCGGTCAGTCTCTAGTCTCGTGGTTTAGTAAAAAAACAGAATTGTGTATCACTTTCAACTTGTGAAACAGAATATATTATTGCCGCTTTAGCTTGCGCATAAGTAATATATATGCAACAAACTCTTCAAGATTATGAAAAAATTATAAATAAATAACCAATTTTTTGTGACAATACTAGTGCAATAAACCTGTCTAAAAACCTAATAAATCATTCTCGAACAAACATATAGATATTCATCATCAATTTTTAAGAGATAATGTCGAAAAAGAAATAATTACTCTAGAATTTGTGAATACGGAATATTAAATAGCTGATATTTTTACAAAACCGCTAAGTAAACAAACATTTATTAAGTTAAGACGAGAACTTGGTATTATATCGCTACATGATTTATAATAAAATATATGTTATTTTCTTCTAACAGTTGCATACTTCTATAAAATTCTCTACTATTTATTAACCTCTTATTATTTTCCTTCTTTCTTATGGCTGACCTTCTTTTATAACTAATCAACGAAACTTACTGCTCTTAAAATAGTATTTACATTTCACACACACACACACACACACATATATATATATATATATATGAGAACCTTATCAAAAATTTAATCCAAACTTTTATACTTAATCAAAGAAACAGCTTTCAAAACTAGTATATCAAAAATGTCGTCGGATCATGATTCTACATATTCCGCAATTGACTACGCCTCCCCATCTTCCGGGAGCATTTATGTCTCTCCAACTAAAGTCACCCCGGCATCATCTCCATCTCTAAATATAGTTCCTTCACCTACTTACCATACTAGCTACTCTCCAAAAGGAAAGAAAGCCAAACATGGAATTGACTATCAATCAGCCTCTCTCTCCGACAAAGTTGACGATATCCATCATTACCAACAAGAAATGATAGGAGTTCAAAGAGAGATTTACTACGAACAACGCCGTCAAGGATCACACTTGAATTTCCTTGAAAAATGCATCCTTGCCATATATGGTCATTCACCAACAAAGGATTGCGCACACCAGAGGTCTCCACGTTTACGAGAAACTCCTCTGAGAGCCCACAAAATCACTCCATGACAGTTGTGGGGTGAAGGGACATCGCACGTAGAACGTAGTCATGTGCCTCCTTACTGGTCACCACTTCGGCCGTCAACCGAGCACACCAAGGTTGAACCCAATTCATGGGAGAAACCAAACAATTATTCTCCTGACTCTCCAGCTAACAACTGAAGAAGAATTTTTCGTACACATCAGATGGCTAGTATGTATATATATATATATATATATTATATTAATACTTACAATCATTTGTAATTCATTCGTTCTCAATAATATTTATATAAATTCACAGAGGAAACTATAAAATATTCTTACGACCAGACATCTAAAAAGAAAATCCAGATCTCTGAACAAATACATGGGAATCTATTTTCCTTAAGGTCAGACGTCTAACAATAATAATACTAGGATTAATATTTTCAGCACAGACGTCTATATAAAATACTAGACGTCTGTTCCCACTCTCTGGAATCAAAAACACCAATAGTTTTAGCACAGACGTCTGAACATGAGGACAGACGTCTGTTTATACCCTCTGCTAAATAAAAAACTACTCTACTTCAGCATAGACGTCTAAAATTAAATTCAGACGTCTGCCTCAACACGCTGGAAAAATACCATTTTCTAAGTCAGACATCTATTCTGCTTCCTAGACGTCTGTAACTGTTCTTTGCTATAACGCCCCACCCCGAGACCCACCTTAGTAAAGAGAATTAACGAGTAATTCCATCTACTAAAGCGGAGAATAGGGCTGGTTAAGGGCAACCATCTATAACTTTGTCTTAAACATCTACTGAATACGTCGATAAATGCAATATGATTTTTCTTTTCTATCTCAATGGATCGACATACCCAGTAAATGCTTAATCCAAAACTATAGGTGGCTAACGGATCTATCAGAACAAAATACAATAACTAAATGTAAAGCACATCACAGAACAGTAATCAACATCATATATATACATATACTATAAACATTACCATGCTCAAACGTCTGCTCCCCTAATACCAGATGTCTGAACGTCAACTCAACCCCACCATTTCACCTTCCTATAATTGTTTTTTTCACCGTTCATTTTTCAAAACCCTCAGCAAACCCTAAACCCCCAATTCAATTTTCTCCTCAAATTACAAAATCAATGGCCCCTAAATCTAAGACTCTTGTACCAAAACATCGCAAACCTTCATTAGGACAAAGCTCCCGACCACCGCCTCAACAATTTGTAACCAATCACCACACTGACGAATGGATTGTGGAGAAGCAACATGGAAAACAACGACTTCAAGAATTGGATAAAAAGACCTTCCACACTGGTCCTTTCTACCCAATTCCTCGATTCATCCACTATGATACCATATATCTACTTGAGGATGCTGGGCTCTACCACTTGGTCAACTATGATGACAATGCTGGAAAAGTTGACCAACTTGCGGTATTTCTATTCTTTATTAATCTTTGCTCATTAACTCTTTGGAATCCCTCTGATGAGAATAACTGGATCTAGACTAGTGTTTATGGTCATTTGATAAAACTCAATGTTGAAATGATTGGGCAAATCCTAAATTGCTCTTATGATGGAATTCATTACAAGTTCCTGATGAACGCTATGCCCCCATAGATGTTATTACTCATCTTATCTAGGATGACGACTTCCAAAAATTAAAACCATCTAATTTCCATCCACGAGCACGACTTATTAACTGAATGCTCATAAACACTATCATTTCTAGATTAGGAAGTCACAAACAGGTCTACGATGATGATCATAAAGCCTTATATGATATTTTTGGCAAAATTAAAGTAAATTGGGCACAATACATTCTGATCAAATTAAAAGTTTTTAGACACCAAATCATCATAGCATTGTTTATGCTACCTACATCATGAGAATTCTATGGTCATTAGGAATTCCTTCATATCTCTTCTAATATGAAGAAAGTTCTGTAAAAGATAGTGGCATTAGATTTTTTTCCTTAATGCATCTCCCAGAAACACTACCGAATATAATTCTGTTTTCCAAATACCAACCTCCTCAACAACATCAACAAGCACCTATAATTCGGCCTTCCCAACCACCCAAAGCTTCAGCGTCTACAGAGTATTGCTCTGACTCTGAAATACAAGAAGCCAGGATAGCAGCAGGTCCAGGAGAGAACTATCGAGATATTGCACTTCAAAACCAACATCTTCTCTCCTTAAATCTACAGGTGCTAGAAAAATAGATGTCACGTTTCGAACGGTCTTTTTCTACTCGTATGACTAAAGTAGAAAAAACATTAGATAAGGTCATTTCAACTTTGGGAAAGGTTCTTCGAAAGGTTCACGGTCGTTCATCCTCCCGCTCGTCCTCTTCTTCATCTTCTACACCACCACCACCACCAGTTTTTCACTCAGGCCCATCTTCAAGCACATGGCCTTCACAGGAACCTCCACAACACTCTCGTCCTGGCAAAGCACCTTGTCTTGACACCAAAGAGAGTAAAGGTTTATCATTTCCTTAAAAAGATCCTCATGCTTCACACGACCCCCAGTACTACAGCTATTACAAATCATTCCAAGGTCTCTCAATTCACGAAGATGAGGAGTATGCTGACCAGTCCCAATTGCAACAAGGTACACATGATGAAGACTCATCAGGCTTTTAGGGATATTTTAACTATCAGTAAGATTTTTTAGTATGTTCGATCATATTTATTTATGTATCTTTGTTATTTCATTCTAATATTGGATGCCGGTATAACTGGTTAAAATTTTCTTTGAGTGACTGTGAACTCATATTTTTCAGTTGTTCATCTATATTCTTTTTTATTATGCCAAAGGGGGACAAATGTCATATTACATCTATCTAGTGGGAGGAATCACATTCAAGGGGAGTTATATGTTTGTAAAGCGATTGTATAGTTGTCATCATCAAAAAGGGGGAGAATGTTAGAACTACTATTCCTTGATTTCGATGACAACTACTATATAATCATACACATACAATATATATTCCATCTACTTGTAGGAAAAAGCTTTCAGAAGTCAACTTGAAGACGACTAACAAAGGAAAACAATCATCGGTATTAGATAGTGTATTAAGTGTCATAGATATATAGCTTGTAAAATCTCCTTTAGTAGATTTCAAACATTACATGACCAAAGTTTTCAATTTTCAATAGCATAGAAACTGAAATGCAAAATAACATATGTCAGACGTTTGATGTTATATATCAGACGTCTAAACATAACCTCTGATTTTAAATCAAGCACATACATCAAACGTTTGTCAAAAACGCTCAGAGGTCTGACTCTAGCCACTGTTAAATAATATATAAACGGTCAAACGTCTGAACGTATGTACAAATGTCTAAGCTGAGCAACAGCCATACACAATGAAAAGTCACCTGCTTCATTCTAATGGTCTCTTCCATAAATCTTCACCGCATCTCTTCCTTCTCAATAATTGCAACCTTTAGATTGAAATAGAAAACTCCAATGGATATTACTCTTCACAAAAACTCTTCATCATCTATATATAAGTAAAGATTTTAAGGCTCAACTTACTTGAATTTTCTAAATCTTATATCTACATTCTTTGCATACTCTAATTTCTAAAATCAAACCATATCAGTCTTTATCACTTCATGAAATCAAAAGCTTCACGTACATATACTACTCAAAGGAGATTATAGGAAGATTTGTACTATGCAGTCAAAATCAGAGTTTTTCCAAAACACATACTTGTCTCAGAAAGAACTTTTGTATCAAGCCAATTCCTCCAGGCAAAGCGAGAGTTTTTTACTAGTTAAAGCCGAAGAGGAGCTTCAGGACTGGACGTAAGATGGGAGGTTCGAACCAATATAAAAACTCTGGTGTGATTGTTTCCTTACTATTACTTACTTTACTATGTTAGTTATAAGCAAGCATTTTACTACACTTGCATATTAGGTATAAACATATGATCCATACATCCTTACATTTGGTATCAAAGCACAGTTATCTCAATAAATAGTAACACGTGATTGAAACATATTTAGTATGGAAAGTACATTTCAAGAAGGACAATCAACTGCACGTCCGCCACTATTCACTGGATCAAATTATGCTTGTTGGTCTACATGAATGCATATTTTTATGGAAGTAATTGGTTTAGAAATTTGGCATGCAACACAAGTTAAATATGTAGCACCAAAAATAAATATAAGCACTTGGACAGATGCTCAAAAGAACACAACAACAAATAATGCTAAAGCTATGAAAGTTTTATTCTGTTCACTTGACAACATTGAATTCTCACATGTCATGTTATGCACTACTGCATATGATATATGGCGTACACTACAAATCACTCATGAAGGCACTAACAATGTTAAACAAACAAAGATTTCCATTTTACAAAATCAGTTTTCTTCATTTAAAATTAAAGCAAATGAATCTATTGGTGATATGTATGCTAGATTTCAAACTATACAACATGATCTCATGGCACTTGGAGTCAAATTCACGGATTTTGATTTAGTTACACGTATTTTAAATTCCTTAACAAATGAATGGGAACAAAAAGTAGTGACCATCGAAGAGGCAAATGACTTATCTCAACTAAAAGTTGAAGAATTGATAGGAAATTTGATGTTGTACGAGGCAAATTTACAGGCAATAAAAGAACAAATCAATGAAAAGAAAAATATAGCCTTTCAAGCCAGTGATAATAATTCAGACGTAGATGAAGATGAAATCGTATTCATCGCCAAAAATTACAACAAATTCAAGAAATTCAAAAAGATGAGGAGATCCCAAAATAGAGGAAATTCAAATTCATTGGAAACCCATGCATTGGAGACAACATGATTGTAGTCAGGGTGATCAGTCCAAATATTGAAATACTTGAAGCTCGAAGGAAGAGAAAGGGAAGGGGAGCCAAAGTTTATAACAAGAGGAGAGTGATCAGAGATATTAGAAAGCAGCGAGTTGACATACAGATTATGCTAGATGTTCGAAGTAGAAACATTGTAAAATGCACAATCAATTCTAATATGGGTTCTTATACTACTTCTAGACTTATTGTTCCACATGAAGTATAACCCAGTGGAGGGAGTCTCAGATAATTCAGCAAGTTAAATAGCTTGTTGAAGTTGGACCACATCATTATTCACAAGAGGTTTCCCACCCATTCTATCAGAGCAAAAGAGCATACAATTCCACTCACCAAGAATGATCCATGGAGTGTTTGTTTTAAGAGAATGAATTTCAAAGAGAAATTCATTACGAGGAATGAGAGAGTTATGGGCATAAACAAATGAACAGTTAAAGGTGGAGTCATCAGGTAAGTGAGTTACTGAATAGTGGCATATTTGATAGGAGGAGTGTATTTCAGATAGACTGAAGGTGTAAGGATTGAATATAACCATGATTCTGCCAAAAATGGCATGTTGCAAGTTATGGTGAACATTCCAATTTGGCTTGATGTTAAAAGTAATCGGCATAATGTTTTCACAACTAAGTTTTTTTTAAGAATGGCAACAATATGAAGCATGTTGTTTTCAATGAAATCACGAATCTCTTGTTGTTTGGCAATGTCATTTAGACCCCTCATATTCCATCATCTTATGTTATTAATCATTAGAAGGAGAGGTGGTAATGTTGGATGATAGGTGAGCTTGAGTGATGGAATGGTCCTTTAGACTATTTGAAGAAGCCATAAATGGAGCTTTATAAGTAGGTTGTATGTCATTGATAGAGAATTAAGCTAGGCATTTCTCCCTTATTAATTGTTTTGTCTTGCTTCTGGTGAGAGGAATTGAAGGAGTACTGGGTTTAGTGGAAGTGATAGCTAAGGAGGAAGAAATAATAGAAGTAGAAGATAGATTGGTGGATAGAGAAGCTGGATCAGAAAGATCAAGGTTGAACAGGGGTTCAAAGGGATTGGGATGTTGAGTTATTGAGTTGCGGGTACTAGAGGAGTTGCCAGCTTATTCTGGTAATTAATGGATTATGCATGAGATAGCAGAGGCATTTGACACGGAGTAGTTAAGATCAATTGGCAGAGAGAAGGTGTTAGGGATTCAAATAATGGGATGTACATCATTTTTCATATCATCATGAACAAGTTGCACAGTTTCATCATTTTGCTTGTTCACAACAACTTGCAATATTGTGATTGATTGACAGTTCAGATTAGGTAGTGAAAGTGGTTGGTGTGATCGATGGTTTTGGTTTGGCATTCTTTCCAGCATAGGCTTTCTCATGTGAGTGATGCACATCATTGTTCACATCAACTTGCACACTGGTTTTAGCTTGTTTCGGAGGAATTTCATTACCACCATCAACATTAATATCAGCACGAACATCTTCCACACTGGTCAGAATGTTCTCATTACCATCCACACTAGCGTTGGATATTGATATCACAATATCATCACCTTGAACATCATTATTTATTATTCTAGATTTAGAATTCAAGCAAAGCTCAAAACGTTCACATCAGCTGAACCAGGTTGTGCACCAACATCACTAGCATGTGGACCAACTAACACATTCACACCAGCCTGTGCATCAACATCACCTTTACCAGCTGACACATTCACAGTCTTATTTAACACTTTTCTTTTATTTCTCCTGATCAAATTCCACTACTGCTGTTTGTTTTTTGTTCACCTTCTACAACTGTAACCTTTCTATTTTCCTTTGCCTTGGTTCCTTTAACTGATTTGCCTTAAACTTTCTCACCACTAGTATGTGACACTTTAGCACACCCATCAACAGTATACCCCAAAACTTTGCAATGTGAACATATGTCTGGCTTCCCATTGTACTAGACATTATTTTCCAAGGAGCTAGTTGAATTGAAATTTGATCTAGCAACAATCTTGTTGGTTCAATTTCAACCAAGACCTTTGCAAACTCAAATCTATTTAATCTTTTAGTAGATTCATCAAAGCTAATCACCCTACCAACGTGGTTTGCCAGCCAATCGATGACATATAGTGACCATGAGGCTAATGGAATGTTGCATAAGTGAACCCATAGTGGTATAGATTTTATATCCTCCTTTACACTGTCAATGGTGGGATGCCATTTCATTATAAGAAAATTTTACCTCTAATTATCACAGGGTCAGCTTCAAGGATTTTTTTCCTCTGTTCTTCATCTTCAAATTTAAAGAAGAATAAGCTGCCATTAGATCTTACTTTGATACCAGGTGCTGAAAAATGATAGTGTAAGAGAGGTTTTTGTCCATAAAAAACCCAACAAGGTTGTTTCCCCAGAATTTCGTGCCGACAGAAAGAACATTAGGTGGTAGAATAAGATCACCAGCATCATTATATTGAAGAGAAAAGGACTTAGGGCTATAAAAATCATCATTTTTAGGAAGTTTCTTGAATAAGGAGCTCCAAGTGGAGGATGAAGAAGAAGCTAAATCAGAAGAATGAGAGGAAGAAAGGATGGACGAGGAGGAAACAATTGGGACATGGGGTGGTAGTGGAAGTAGAGGTGGTAGAGGAGGCCGGTCGATTAAAGGAGAGGAAGGATCGAGGATGGACGAAGGATCAGACGGTAGCGGAGGAGGTGGAATGTGTAACGACCCATACTTTTAATGATCGGATATTTAAATGGTTTATTTAAATATTTGATCGTTAATTAAATGAAGGCCCAAAAATGTGATTTTTCGCATACGGACGAATCAGGACTCGAGACCACTTCCGTTGAGTTCGGATTGACGTTGCGAATTAAAATGTGTATAAGGATCACTGTATTTCGGGATCGAAAATTCCGATGCTTGAAACAGTCTTGAAATACGTGAAATTAGCCTTCCAGGGTGCAGTCTCAGATGGAGACACAGATGGTGCAGTTGGATCAGAAAAATGAGGTGATGTATGCAGGCGAGTTTCGTGGCGATCGGATGCGTCGAATGATCGTACGGACTCAAAACGCGTGACCATTTATTTGATAAATTAAATAAATGGAATGTAATAATATTATAAATATCCAAATCCTTTCCACCCAAATTATCATTCACTGTAGCCTTCAGAGAAAAGGAAAATCATGACCGAACCATTATCCTCCTCTTAAAAAATTAAATTCTCCAAATCCGCTAAACTAAAATCATGTCGTTTGATTGGTTGAGATTGTATCGTCGAGAGCTATGCAATGACCATGGTGGAATTTTAATTAGTCGTCGTTGGTCGAGTTCATCATATTTTCCGTGACTTAGGGTTGAAGATTGCTCGATCTTAGAGCAACGATGGGCTGATCCGAGATTTACAGTGTGATTCTCACATGAAAGGGAGCATTTGGCTTTGACTTTGGGATAAATGGCAAAGAGATGAGAGGTGTGACCATTTCATGTCACAAGCGGGTCATGGGCACGGGTCTCGAGGATGCATTTGGACATGGTGGAGAGGTCTTGATTTCGTCGAGTCTAAAGTGAAGAGATCACGATGAGAAATCCTTTGGCGAGGACGGATCGGGATTTCGTTGATTATTGGTCAAGAAATCGAAGGGGGAAGATTAAGGATATGCACGGCCTGATGCTTGTGTTCATGTACAGGCATATGTAGAGGAAGAAGGATTCAAAATTTATAAGGTAATTAAGGATTTAATTGATTATTTAATTAGTTCTCTAATGACGATTCTTATATTTGCCGTATCTTTTGCATACAAGGTCCTTTTTGAACGATGTTTCTTACGTCGTGCTCATGATGACGAGATCAACATTTTGGCACTGGTTTGGATAGATTTGGCTGAGGTGAGTGATATTGTCTCTCACTTTACTATGATTGGTTGTTTATTGTTATATTGACGCTCGGGAATGATTTTTGGCTTTTAAACGTGATATTATTATTATAATATGTACAACAGCTATATTTTTATAAAAGAATATATAATTATTTTTAAATGATTTATAAAGAATATCCCTTATTTTCCATCGTCGTGCCATAGTTAGGGAATTATTAGATTAGATATATTATCGATGTTATTTCCCACATTAATTGATATGGATTGATTGTTATGTTGTATGTATGATGTCTTGGATGGATGTATGGTTGTTTGGATGTATGGATGCATGTTTGATTGTTCGGTTTGTTTGTTTTTTGGTTGTATTGGCTGAAAACGACGATTAGCAGTGATTGGATTATAGGTAGCATCTTATACGTTGGATTTCCGCACACGCGGGAATCTAATGAACGAGATGAGCAATAGAAGAGGGTTTGGGATATGCGCCGATGGACCTGGATTTCAGCGTGGATGCCGAACGTTTCCGTTTGGTCTGTACTTAATAGTTCAGTTAAGTAAAAGACTAAGGTAGATGGCGTTGACCATAGTATAGTGGTCAATGTCCATCACTGTTGTCGATTGGCGATTTGGCCGATATGTGGCTTGACATTAATGAGATACCGTGGTACGCGATGTGATGGTTTGTTCGTGCGACCAGTCTAGAGATATTATGTTATTACTCTATGACGAGTGATATTGATGGTGAGGCAGAGATGTGGTGCTTCGACCTGGTAACCTGACACTGCGGATAGTGACTCGATGATGTATGGAGTAGGCTCCGGGATGATAGTATCAGGACTGTATGGATCATGTTAGATCTCAGGATTTGGATGGCATGATAGTAGGGTTCTTCAATCAAGAGCTTAGGCAGTGAGCATGATTGAGGATAGTAGCTCGGATTGGAGTGATGATGTAGATAGTGGACTAGGGCAAGTGTTAGGGCTCGTGCACAGAAAACTATAGTGAACCAGTAAGGTTCAGATCCATATCGATTTAGTAGGGCTCGATGGATATGTTTGTGCCTAGGGATCGTTGATGACTTAGAGTGTTATGGTTGTGTTCAAAGCATGGGTACTATATGAAGGAACTCCCCCGAGGGCTGGTAGCGCCAGTCTGTACCTTGGATCGGTAGAGTCTAGGTCAGGTGGTATAGAGGTATCACAAGAAACAACCATGCGGGGTTTTCTAACCAGTGAGTACGGTGAACACAATCAAGAACCAGGATTTCCACTAGTCCTTGACAATTTGTCATACGGGTTATCATATATCTAGCATATTGGATGATAATTAGTATTGTTTGATGGATGTTATATTTGTTATGGTTGCTCACTAGTCACCTGTCACCCTAGGGATGTCACACTAGGTAGGTATTATGGTAGGGATACCTAAATACCCTGACTTGACTTACTGTGGAGTAGGTATGGATGGAGATAATTAAATACCTGAAGTTTACTTAGTATGGATTAGGGACTATAGGTGGAGATACCTAGGCACCCTGACAGATACTGAGTAGGTATACTCTTTTTACGATATTATAGAGTAGCATATTACTTATGTTTATGTGTTGACTCTATGGTTGCAGGAACGGGAGAGTTATGGTTTATATACCCTCTGTTCCATATATTATCGAGTTTTATAGTATTTTGAGATTTGATATCGCTCATACTAGACTGTTGTCTGAACAAAGATTTTACACTTTGCTTCCTATTATCTCGGGTACTCTTAAATGAGTAGATTGAGAGCAGGTGGATGATTATGAAGTTCTATAGGTGGACCGACAGGAGGTAACAATTATCTATACTTATATGTGCATTTGTTATTATATTTCCACTGTGTGACACTTTGGAGCCTTGACATCATTGATTTACTATTATGAGACAATGTACCGGTTGAGTTTAGTTTCCCGTTGTATAAACTCAGTTATGGTGTTGTTTAACTTTTTGGATCTTTATTTAGACGATTATTTTACATTGTTATTACTGTCTCCATTGTTTTATTTTTGTGTTGATTATTATATTTAGTCTGATGCGATGTGAGATATTCGACAGGTAATTTGGTTATTTGATACTTCCTTTTTCTTCTTTTCCATTATTTTCTCTTCTATTTCTTCATCTTATTTCTTTTTCTTTCCTTTGATTACCATTCTGCACCGTAAGTGTAGGGCGGTCATTACAGAATGGGAGGATAGGGAGTTTCAAAAAGGGTGATGGGATGGGGCGGGATACATAAGAGGGCAGGAGAAGACGCCATTAAAATAGGTAAAAAAGAAGCTTTAAATTTTGGTTATGATATTATGAACTATTGTTTATTATTATTATTATTATTATTATTATTATTATTATTATTATTATTATTATTATATTACTACTATTACTAGTAGTGTAACGACCCATAATTTCACTACTTCGAAAATGAGGTATTTTATTTATTTTAAATTTAAAAAGGTTTAAAACATAATAAATATGTTATATATAATAAATAATAATGGAGAAATTATTTATTCTTATAGTTAATAATTAAAAAGTATAAATTTGGATTTCAGAACAAATCAGCAAAAGTTAAGTTTTGTTAAAAATAAATAAAGGCTTAACTAAATAGATTTAAATATTTATTTGAAAAGTTAAATCTTATTAAAAAAACCTAATAAAGATAATAAAAGTATATTAAAAGATTTAAAAGTATGTTAATAATCGTTTTACAAAAATAACCAAAATTTGTCGCATTTTGTCAGTTTTACATACACTGTAAAAATAGAGATTTTGATATTATTTAAATATGATTTTAAAATATGAAAAGACATGTTTTAATTAAATTAAAGAAGTAAAAAAGTTTATTATTAAATTTGGTTTACATAAATAAATAGTTTAACTAAAACGTCAAAATGTGACCGTAAAATATTTCGCCGAAAATCAACGTTTTGTCGATTAAAAGTTGTCGCAACATTGTCGCACCTTTATTTTCTTATATAGGAACATATATATTCAAATAGTATAAGTACTAATTAATTCACTAATCAAGTTTACTTTTACTAAACATACTTAGAAAATTCTAGAATTTCATTAAGAAAAAGTAAGCACAAAATTTCAAACATGTCAAATCAAACCAAACATAATTATTACTTTACTTTTTTTACTCCTTTAGTGAAAGTGACATAAAACATAATTTGAAATGTGATGTTAAGTGTTGAAAAAAATAAGGTTGCTTAAAAATTAAGTAAAGGGTATTTTGGTTATTTTACATAATAATATTTTATTCCAAAAATTTTCCTATAAATAGCCATGCATACCTCTTCCATCTTCACATAAATCATTCTCTTCTTCTTCTTTAAGCTATTTTAATGGCTTCTCTCTTTAAGAGAGGTAGAAGAGTTAAAAATAGTGGAGTGCTTAAGCACTAATCCACCTGTTACTCTCTAACCTCTTCTTAAAACAGCTTCTTAATCCACTTCTTCCTCTCTTCCATGGCCTCCAACCTCTCCATACCCACGCCGCATATAAGAAAAAAGAAAAAGAAAAGAAAGAAAAAAAGAGAACAAAAGAAAAACGGAAAATTCGAGACCCTCGGAAATAGCACGTTAGTTCGAGAGGCGCGTAGCTAACATAAAAAGATCGACGAAGTTGAAATGAATGAGAGAAAATTCTCATCGCTATATGATTTAAATTGATTATCAAGTTAAATTATTATGTTAGATAATCACTGTTTTATGTTATGGATGTTTGGATATGTTTATGTTTTGTTTGAATAGTTGCAAGTACTTATGGATATCATTATTTATCATATTAGCTTGTGTATGGACCATAATTATGTTAATGATAAATGTTAACTCGATTATGCCCATTTTAATTAAGTATCTCCGTTGTTAAATAAGACCAATTTTGGTGGTATGATATACATTGGAAAAATAACTCTTTTTTCAATTGGAATTTAAATTAAAGTGAAAATAAAAGAGAATTTGAAATTAGAAGTGAGATTAGATTTGAAATGGAAAGTTAAAATTGAAATTGAGATGAATAGTAAAGTTGAAATTGTAATCGATTTTGAAAATGGAAATTGAGATTAAAGTTGAAATTTAAATTATAAGTAAAATTAGATTTGAAATCTAAGTTTTAATTTAGTTTAATTTGAAGCTAGAATTGAAATTGAATTGAAATTTAAAATTTAATATTAAAATAATATGAATAAAATAATATTATAATAGCGAAAATACATTTTAAATACTTTAAAAAGTGAAAATATTGGTTTAAAATGATTTGTAATGGTTTTATAAGTAATAAAATTCAATTTGAATAAATTATTTCAAGTATTGAAAAATAAGTTAAAACTAGGCGCGTCGCGCAACGCTAGTTCGTGATTTCGTGCCGAAAAGTTTAAATGAGTGTATAGAGTGGAATATAGCTCGGAATTCTTCAAGATAAGAAAATTCCGAGCTATTATATCCATATCTTATAAACGAAGAAAGAAAATCAAAATTTCATCAAGTAGGTTTTGAAATATGTCCAAAACAATTTTTTAGAAAAATCACGCTTTTGTAGTAAAATGACCAAAGTTGGAAATCGATATTTTTAAGGTTTTAAAAATATGAAATAAATTCTAAAAATCATTTAAAATGTTTTAAAAATGATTTAAGTTGAAAAGATGGATTTCTAAATGATATAAAAGTCGTTTTGAAGAATATAGCTTTAAAACACTATTTGCAACGCTTTTGCGACAGTTTTAATTAACATAGAAAATAGACATTTTAACTTGACGATTCTTTTTAAAATCTTTCGTAATCATTTTTACAAGGATAATTAAGTGTTTTAAATAAAGATTTGGATTTTTATAATCAATTCCAAAATAAAAGCTAATAATTGAGTATGCGGAAACAACTAGTACATTTATCCCGCCTGTGGGATCTGGGAAGATTAAACAAGGTGTTTAACTAAAGTTAGGGATGAAACAACCAGTGCCCTGAACTTACCTGGCCTTTGTTTTCTTTTCTTAGGTGAGGGGTGAAACAGATCGAAAGGAAAGCCCAGATGCTCTAAAAAGATTATATTAAGTTTTCTAAAATAAAAAGGAGATTAGTATTATCCAAAATTTAAGCAATCTCCGAATTGAATAAACTACAACTTGGATTATATAGAGATAATTTTCTTTATATTTGGTATTAAAATCCGAAGAGGGAACTTGTCCTATTCGTGGAATTTAAAAGGTGATTTCACCGTTATTCCGCCGATAGCACTTGTTGAATACAGAAATTGATATTGATTAAAATTAGAATGATTTCTATGATCCTATTTACTCAATAATGTTTGCTAAGATTGATTTTAAGGTTTACCGTAAGCGACGTCTTAAATAACATTGTTTTTGACCCGCCTAAAAGTTAAGGAATTTGGATCGAGAGTTAAGTGAGAAAATTTGAAACATTATCCAAAGAAAACGAATGAATTACTTAGAATTACTCTAAGACAAAAGGAAGAGGTTTTGAAATCATCCGAAAAGAATTAAAGTGAAAAGAGACTTAATAAATCATGTATACTCATATTCACATTTTATCGATAATTGGATTTCGAAGTAACCGAGGTCGGATTTGGGCGATTCCTATCCGAAAACCACTTTGAACCAATTTACATGTTTAAATACGGAGATATTGATACGAATAATAACAAGGGACTACTTATTGATTAATTGGGGATACACTCCCGATTCACTATATTGTAGCAGTGGTCTCTTTGTTAAGAAAAATCTCAAAACCACAAGGACTTCTCGCTTAGTAATGGCCGAGGAAAGTGCCTTCGGTTTCGTTCAGTCCCAGAACGAACTTGTATGGAAGAATGTCCGACCTTGCATTCTAAATCACAATGAGTGGTCTCTATAAATGTATATCAGTCGGTGACCGAGAAGACACCTTCTCTTAGCTTAACACCCTTTCCTGAGACATACGAGCTCAAGAAGTTATACATTTGTAGAAATCAATCATGTGAGTGTGGAATGACAATGTGGCATTCAAACTGAAAGAAGATGTGCTACGTGAAAAGGTAATCGTAGCCTCGAGCCTCATCAACCAGAAATGACCGAAACATGGTTAGATACGGCAAGGCTAAGTGGGTCATTCCTAATTAGGGTATGATAATCCCCTTCTAGATATATTTCTTCCCGCTATGACGTTCGGGATGTAAATTAATGTGGTTTGTATGCTCGGGCGCCCGGTTTAAAGGTCGGTAACGACCAGGGGATGACATATTCGGTACTACCAAGTTAAAGAGGTAGGCCGGTCTTGTGTTGGTAGAGGGCAGATGTTCTGTGCCTCGGGACATCCATCTAGAGGTGTACCCATCGGAAGGTAGTCCCTTCACTTGGTCATTTGTATGGAAATCCATTCTCCAATAAGAACCTACGGTTTTGTTTGTAGAGCCTAGTATGCTAGAATTTAATAATGGTAACAATTTCGGCTAAGATTAATAAGTTTATTTGCAAACGTTTTCAAAGATATGTCATTAAAATAATATCAAATGTTTTGATATAAAAGTGTTTTTGTTATCATAAGGTAAAAACCCGTCTGTGTTTATGTGTAGGCGTGGTCTCATGAGATATTCTTTCTTTTCAAAGGATTTTATTCTTAGACTGATATATGACACTGTCATTTATTATTGAGTTTTTCTCATGCTGGTTTATCAAGCCTGATCCGGGTATTTTTAATACTTGGGTCAGATCCGAGTAGTTTCAGGTTTAGTGAAGACGATTGAAGTTTCCAAAGGAGAGCTGGAGATATTCATCTACGTATGGACGTATTCTATTATCTGCTGTTGGTTGTTTTGTTTGATGTTTGTCAGCAATTGTAAGGACAAATGTTTATAACTGTCCAAGCTGAATTTAGGTTAGACTCGGATATATGTATTTTAAAAGTTTTCCATTATAAAAGATATTTGTTCAATATTATATATTATTCAATTCGTGTGAGATTATATTCTGTCTATTTTTCTTTCTACCCTTAATGATATGCTTTTCGTGCAATTTGAGTTAGACATGTGTGGTTTATTATCGGCTCAATGGGTATGGATAAACAGGCCATTACATTTGGTATCAGAGCTGAAGGTTAAGCAAGAACCTTGACTTTGGTAAGGTAAAGACTCATCAGAGATAGGATTAGTAATATCCTAGGATGAGTAACTCATTAGAGATAGGGTTAGCAACATCCTGGAATGAGTTGAGAGTATTATATATATGAGCACGTATTTGTTAATTTTATAAAAAATGATTTTGATTTGAAAGTTGGTAAATGAAATTATTTTACCTTGGGTTTATATTTTAAATATTTAAGTGGATATTATTATTTTTGGGTTAGAAATAAAGGATTTAGCTTAGTAAAACTTAAATATGAATATCTTGTGATTAGAATTGCACGATTTAACTATAAGATATTCCATATTGAATCAATTAGTTGAAAGCTAGAATTCAGAACTTTAATCATATACCCTTAGACATTTGGTTATTAAAATAATGATTTAATGATCATCAAAATTGATGGACTTAAAAGCTAAGTACAAATATCTTGTGAAGTAAAATTCATGATTTGACTATAAGATATTTGATGATAATATTGAAGCTAGAAGTTGTAATTAGAGAAAGTAAAAAGAAATGCACACTTAGAAAAAATTCTTATCAAGAAGATAGAAAAAGATAAATGAAGACTTTTGGTAAATATAATATAAAAGGGTAAGGTCTCTAACGTATAAAGGAGATAAGATAATTTGAAATTTAGACCCTTTGATTAGATTAAAATCAAAGTGAAATTTAAGAATAAGAGATATAATAAATATCATCCTAATATAAAACTTGGAATTAGTGATACATTTAGGGTAACATTTGTAATTCAAATGAAGTAAGATTGGAAATGGATAGATTAAAAAAAGGGAAGTTTTGAATAATATGGTTAGTAGGTTGATTGTTGGATGAAAAAGGTAAATAACAAATACTATGTGAATTAAGTTTCACAATTTGACTATAAGGTATTTTATGGATTTAAAGTTAAGAAATTTGACTTAGAAATGGATAGGAAAATAAGTTAAGTAGATAATCATAGAATTAGTAAGAAAAAGTGTACACTTAGTAAAGTTGTCTTATTAACTATGGATAAGACAAATAATATTAGATAAATTAAGACATTAGGTAAATAAAACTAGGGATTAACTTATTAATTTGAGATAATAGTAGAATTCTATTTGTTAAACACCCTAATTGAAGTAATAACGGTTTGAAGTTTAGGGACATGTATATATACTCCTAGGAAGTAAAGGTATATTATACAAGTTTAAGTCATATTTGTATGCTTAAGTAATAATGGATTTAGTAGAAAGTAAATGGTTATGAAATAAACTTGGATTAATAGGAATTTTGAAGAAATATATTAGGTAAAAACGAATGTGAATAAATACGTAAGTTATACGTAGATCATTTCGGCATATAAATTTTTGATCTAAGATTTGAGAACAGAACTTTGAGGTGTTTACACCAATCCGAAAAAAGGATTTATCACTAGATTCTTAACAGCGAACATCGATAAGGGTTTGTGATTATGTACTCAAGTTTTCTATCATAGTTGAGAGCTATGCAAGGAAAGCAAGGGTGCGTGATCAAGAAGTCTGATCAAAGTCCGCACTTGAAAATCGGGGGATCGATACTAGTTCGGAAGTAAAGTTGTGGATTCGAATAATAGATCGAATCAAATATCACATATAGTATGATGTTTTTAGTCTGTCTACATAGTGGTTGGTAGTTATCTTAAATAGTAGGCATTAAGATATAGGGGTTGGACTGATGTTTTGGTATGTGTGTATATATATATATATATAGACCTCAGGTATAGTACATGCGTAGGTCAGGGGATGAGTTATGTGGATGTATTCATTTATGTTGATATAGTACCAGTTTGGTTGTTTTTAGGTGTATAGTCTTGTTTGGTTGTTGGATGTATTATCTTAAATGTGCAGTACGCATTAGGATGGGTGGATAGAAGTCTGACTTGATGTATGTATAACCTTAAATACGTAATAGGTACTCAGGTTAGTGTGGGGAATCTCTGTATGTATGTATATTTGGTATTTTTTGTTTTAGTGTTGTTATGATATGAACCATCTTTTTTATATACGCATTTTCTTTCTATCATCAGTATAAATCAATCAAAATGTTTGAGGATACGAGTATGAGATAAATTCCATTATCTAACTTTCATTTCGAGGACGAAATGCTTTTAAGTAGGGGAGAATGTAACGACCTATAATTTCACTACTTCGAAAATGAGGTATTTTAAATTTAAAAAGGTTTAAAACTTAATAAATATGTTATATATAATAAATAATAATGGAGAATTGTTTATTCTTATAGTTAATAATTAAAAAGTATAAATTTGGATTTCATAAAAACCAGCAAAAGTTAAGTTTTGTTAAAAATAAATAAAGGCTTAAATAAATAGATTTAAACATTTATTTGAAAATGTAAATCTTATTTAAAACACCTAATAAAGATAATAAAAGTATATTAAAAGATTTAAAAGTATGTTAATAATCTTTTCACAAAAATAACCAAAAAATTTCGCATTGTCGGTTTTACATACACTGTAAAAATAGAGATTTTGATATTATTTAAATATGATTTTAAAATGAAAAGACATGTTTTAATTAAATTAAAGAAGTAAAAAAATTTATTTTTAAATTTGGTTTACATAAATAAATAGTTTAACTAAAACGTCAAAATGTGACCGTAAAATATTTTGTCGAAAATCAACGTTTTGTCGATTAAAAGTTGTCGCAGCATTGTCGCACCTTTGTTTTCTTATATAGGAACATATATTCAAATAGTATAAGTATTAATTAATTCACCAATCAAGTTTACTTTTACTAAACGTACTTAGAAATTTTAGAATTTCATTAAGAAAAGGTAAGCACAAAATTTCAAAACGTGTCAAATCAAACCAAACATAATTATTACTTTACTTTTCTTACTCCTTAAGTGAAAGTGACATAAAGTATGATTTGAAATGTGATGTTAAGTGTTGAAAAAAATAAGGTTGCTTAAAAAGTAAGTAAAGGGTATTTTGGTCATTTTACATAATAATATTTTATTTCAAACTTTATCCTATAAATAGTCATACATACCTCTTCCATTCTCACACAAATCATTCTCTTCTTCTTTCTTTCTTTAAGCTATTTTAATGGCTTCTCTCTTTAAGAGAGGTATGAGGGTTAAAAATAGTGGAGTGTTTAAGCACTAATTCACTTGTTACTCTCTAACCTCTTCTTAAAACAACTTCTTAATCCACTTCTTCCACTCTTCCATGGCCTCCAATCTCTCCATACCCACGCCACATATAAGAAAAAAGAAAAAGAAAGAAAGAAAAAAAAAGGGAAGGAAAGAAAAACGGAAAATTGGAAACGCTCGGAAATAGCACGTTAGTTCGAGAGGCGGGTAGCTAACATAAAAAGGTTGACGGAGTGGAAATGAAGGTGAGAAAATTCTCATCGCTATATGATTTAAATTGATTATCAAGTTAAATTGTTATGTTAGATAATCACTGTTTTACGTTATGGATGTTTGGATATGTTTGTGTTATGTTTGAATAGTAGCAAATGTTTATGGATGTCATTCTTTATCATATTAGCTTGTGTATGGACCATAATTATGTTAATGATAAATGTTAACTCGATTATGCTCATTTTGATTAAGTATCCTCATTGTTAAATAAGACCAATTTTGGTGGTATGATATACTTTGGAAAAATAAGTCTCTTCTTAATTGTAATTGAAATTAAAGTGGAAATAAAAGAGAATTTGAAATTAGAAGTGAGATTAAATTTGAAATTGAAAGTTAAAATTGAAATTGAGATGAATAGTAAAATTGAAATTGAAATCCATTTTGAAAATGGAAATTGAGATTAATGTTGAAATTTAAATTAGAAGTAAAATTAGATTTGAAATCTAAGTTTTAATTTAGTTTAATTTGAAGTTAGAACTGAAATTGAATTAAAATTGGAATTTAAAATTTAATATTAAAATAATAGGAATAAAATAATATTATAATACGATAATACTGAAAATACATTTTAAATAATTTAAAAAGTGAAATATTGGTTTAAAATGATTTGTAATGGTTTTATAAGTAATAAAATTCAATTTGAATAAATTATTTCAAGTATTGAAAAATAAGTTAAAACTAGGCGCGTTGCGCAACTATAGTTCGCGATTTCGCACTAAAAAGTTTAAATGAGTGTATAGAGTGGAATATAGCTCGGAATTCTTCAAGATAAGAAAATTCCGGACTATTATATCCATATCTTCTAAACGAAGAAATAAAATCAAAATTTCATTTAGTAAATTTTGAATATGTCCAAAACAATTTTTCAGAAAAATCGCGCTTTTGTAGTAAAATGACCAAAGTTGAAAATCGATATTTTTAAGGTTTTAAAAATATGAAATAAATTCTAAAAATAATTTAAAATGTTTTAAAAGTGATTTAAGTTGAAAAGATGGATTTCTAAATGATATAAAAGTCGTTTTGAAGAATATAGCTTTAAAACACTATTTGCAACGCTTTTGCGGCGGTTTTAATTAATAGAATAGACGTTTTAACTGGATGATTCTTTTTAGAATCTTTCATAATCATTTTTACAAGGATAATTTAGTGTTTTAAATAATGATTTGGAATTTTTATAATCAATTCCAAAATAAAAGCCAATAATTGAGTATGCGGAAACGACTAGTACATTTGTCCCGCTTGTGAGATCTAGTAAGATTAAACAAGGTGTTTAACTAAGGTTAGGGATGGAGCAACCAGTGCCCTGAACTTACCTGGCCTGTGTTTTCTTTTCTTAGGCGAGGGGTGGAACAAATCGAAAGGAAAGCCCGGATGCTCTAAAAAGATTGTATTAAGTTTTCTAAAATAAAAAGGAGATTAGTATTATCCAAAATTTAAGCAATCTCCGAATTGAATAAACTACAACTTGGATTGCATAGAGCTGATCTTTATATTTGGTATTAAAATCCGAAGAGGGAACTCGTCCTATTCGTGGAATTTAAAAGGTGATTTCACCGTTATTCCACCCATAGCACTTGTTGAATACAGAAATTGATATTGATTAAAATTAGAATGATTTCTATGATCCTATTTACTTAATAATGTTTTCTAATATTGATTTTAAGGTTTACCGTAAACGATGTCTTAAACAACATTATTTTTGACCCGCCTAAAAGTTAAAGAATTTGGATCGAGAGTTAAGTGAGGAAATTTGAAACATTATCCAAAGAAAATGAATAAATTACTTAGAATTACTCTAAGACAAAAGGAAGAGGTTTTGAAATCATCCAAAAAGAATTAAAGTGAAAAGAGACTTAATAAATCCTGTATACTCATATTCACATTTTATCGATAATTGGATTTCGAAGTAACCGAGGTCGGATTTGGGCGATTCCTATCCGAAAACCACTTTGAACCAATTTACATGTTCGAAGAATGAAGATGTTTAAATATGGAGATATTGATACGAATAATAACAAGGGACTACTTGTTGATTAATTGGGGATAAACTCCCGATTCACTATATTATAGCAGTGGTCTCTTTGTTAAGAAAAATCTCAAAACCACAAGGACTTCTCGCTTAGTAATGGCCGAGGAAAGTGCCTTCGGTTTCGTTCAGTCCTAGAACAAACTTGTATGGAAGAACGTCTGACCTTGCATTCTAAATCACAATGAGTGGTCCCTATAAATGTATATCTGTCGGTGGCGGAAAATACACCTTTTCTTAGCTTAACACCCTTTCCTGAGACATACTAGCTCAGGAAGTTATACATTTGTAGAAATCAGTCGTGTGAATGTGAAATGGCAATGTGGCATTCAAAGTGAAAGAAGATGTGCTACGTGAAAAGGTAATCGTAGCCTCGAGCCTCATCAACCGAAAATGAGCGAAACAGGGTTAGATGCGGCAAGGCTAAGTGAGTAATTCCCAATTAGGGTATGATCATCCCCTTCTAGATATATTTCTTCCTGCTATGACGTTCAGGATGTAAATTAATGTGGTTTGTATGCTTGGGTTCCCAGTTTAAAGGTCGGTAACGACCGGGGGATGACATATTCGGTACTACCTAGTTAAAGAGGTAGGCCGGTCTTGTGTTGGTAGAGGTCAGATGTTCTATGCCTCGGGACATCCATCAAGAGGTGTACCCATCGGAAGGTAGTCCCTTCACTTGGTCATTTGTATGAAAATCCATTCTCCAATAAGAACCTACGGTTTTGTTTGTAGAGCCTAGTATGCTGGAATTTAATAATGGTAACAATTTCGGCTAAGATTAATAAGTTTATTTGCAAATGTTTTCAAAGGTATGCCATTAAAAATAATATCAAATGTTTTGATATAAAAGTGTTTTAGTTATCATAAGGTAAAAACCCGTCCGTGTTTATGTGTGGGCGTGGTCTTATGAGATACTCTTTCTTTTCAAAGGATTTTATTCAAAGACTGATATATGACACTGTCATTTATTATTGAGTTTTCTCGCGCTAGTTTATCAAGCCTGATCCGGGTATTTCTAATACTCGGGTCAGATCCGAGTAGTTTCAGGTTTAGTGAAGATGATTGAAGTTTCCAAAGGAGATTTGGAGATATTCATCTACGTTTGTACGTATTCTATTATCCGCTACTGGTTGTTTTGTTTGATGTTTGTCAGCAATTGTAAGGACAGATGTTTATAACTGTCCAAGCTAAATTTAGGTTGGACTCTTATATATGTATTTTAAAAGTTTTCTGCTGTAAAGATATTTGTTCCATATTATATATTATTTAATTAGTGTGAGATTCTGTTCTGTCTATTTTTCTTTATACCCTTAATGATCCGTCTTTTCGTGCAATTTGAGTTAGACATGTGTGGTTTATTGTCGGCTCAAAGGGTATGGAAAAACGGGCCATTACAAGTAGTGTGTAACCCTTGCTTTGCACATGGTAATGTTGTTAAGAAATAGTATTTATATTTTGATTATTGCTAAAAATATATTTTGTGATGCAATCAAGCTTTTAAATCTCCCCGAGATGGCCGAGATGAAAAATCCGAGATATCAGCCAAAATCCGAGATTTGGCAGCCTATTTAGTTATAAGTGTTTTAAATATCGCCCGAGATAGCCGAGATATTTTCCCGAGATATTGGCCAAAATCCGAGATTTAAAACACTGGATGCAATATATGATAAATTTATTATGACATATTAATCATAAATTAAAATGACTTATGATGCTTAGGAATAAGGTTGAGGTTTCAGTACTCGCTAACTACATATCTCTGTAATATTATAACTCAAAAAAAATTATAAATTAAAATTGTTAATACTATATATATGTAAATAATTTATGTTATGTGATATATAATTTTTATATGTATGGGTGAATAATTAACTTCACCATTTTGTCAATATAACTGTTGTATATATATTGAATTATCATTTTTTAACATATTTATAAATGGATTAATGAACATTAAATAATTGAATTTATTTGAATAATTTGAATTAATGATCAACATAACTAATTAAATATAAGAAGATAAATGTAAAAAAGTTGAGGGAAATTGAGAAGAGCATTGTACAAATTTTCAATCGAGAAAAGCATAGATCTTATGTTTAGTTTATCTACATATGAACTTTTGTTTTTGAGTTAGGCGTGTGAATTTTTATTCATTATTAAGCTTCCATTTTTAAACAATTTTATCCTTGTAGTTAATCGTTGATTTTATTTCTTTGTAGAAGGATCATACTTACAACCTTGATAATTGCAAAATAATGTTATGTAGCATTTAGTTGAGTTATGAATTGCGTATGATTTGATAACGCATTGAAAGTGAGAATGTTTATATAATCTTTATCTGTGTAATCTGTAATTCACATCGTAATGTTATAAGATATATATTTATCTTTTAAAGGTTATTAAAAATGAAATTATGTTATGTAATGTATGGTAATTTTTTTAAGATAAATGAATTAGAAATTAAAAGAGTTATTATTATTTCTGCATACGTTTTATGTTACATGTTTTAAACATCTTCATATATTTGAATAAAGAAGAAATAATTTTATCATTTTTCCCATATACATGTATATATTGAAATCCTCATATTTTTAGGATTTATTAGATGGATTAAGAAATATTAGTTAATCATATTTATTTAAATAGCTCAAATTTAAGACTACACAATTAGTTAGATATATGAACTTGAATGTAAAATATTAGAAGATAATTGAGAAGTGTTTCTGAGTACTTGTAAAAAATTTAAAATTTTTGGTATTTGAAGAAGTACTGTAATTTTCAGAACTAACTTTTTGAATTATTGGCAAAAAGCCCCTTTTCTTTTATAAATTTATAAACTAATATAATTTTATAGTGTAATGTATGATAAATTCATTTAGTAAATAAATTATAAAATAAATTTATTATTGTCTTTAATTTATATAATTTATGTTACGTGATTTATATATTTTTGCATCTAAATGATTTTTTATACCAATTTGTCGATGCGTCTGTAGTATACATACTGAAATTTTCATCTTTAAGAGTTTATTAATGAATATTAGTTGATTAAGTTGATCGACTAGTTTAAATTTTGGAAATGTACGGACTATAATGTAAAATTTCACAGTAGAATAGCAGATTCTTTTAAAAGTAGGTATTTGAATGTAAAATAGTGTGAAAAGTTTAGTAGAATAATTGTGAAGTGGTAAATAATAGGATTTTAAAAATAAAATACCCACCTAGAGAGAAGTAAGAAAATAGAGATAATTACTAGAATTAATGAGAGAGCTTCAACTTCTTCTACTTTACTGTTATTTAGTAGATTACTACTACTACAACTACTATAAACATAGTTAATTTTTATAAATTTGTTAATTCTTATAAACCTTAGTTAATTTTTTTTCCCACTAGAACTAATAATAATGACCTACATTTCATACTTATTTATTTTATAGGTCTATGAATGTGACATAATAACATAATATTAGTAAAACAACGAGTCTTATATCTTTTATCTTTATTGTTTTATCTTTTATTTTATTTTATGTTTACTTTTTATCATTTATTTCAAACAAAGAATGAAATTTGGAGTTATAATTTTATTCTTTTATGGTTCTAAACAAATGATAATTATTTTATAGGAATAATTCGAACAACTTCAAAAATTTCGATTAACAACGTGAAAATTTAAATGATGTGCATTTAAGAAAATGAGTTAATTTTCTTAATCTTGGTTAATTTTTATAGGAATAATTCAAACAACTTAGTTAAAATTTTATAATCTTGGTTAATTTTTATAAACTTATTTAATTTTTATAAAACTTAGTTAATTTTTTTATTATTATAATTATTATGAACTTAGTTAATTTTTATCGAACTATAGTTTATTATTATTATTATTATTATTAGTGTTGTTATTATAAACTTCATTAATTTTTATCAAACTATAGTTTTATTATTATTGTTGTTGTTGTTATAAACTTAGTTAATTTTTATCAAACTATAGTTTATTATTATTATTATAAACTTAGTTAATTTTTAACGAACTATAGTTTATTATTATTAGATCTATAACACATTTGTTTCGAAACTAAATTAAGCTCGGTTTAGAGACTAGGTTCTCAGTTCGAAACTTAGTTCAAACTCAGTTTTGAAACTAAGTTTGTAAATTCGGTTTTAATAATCTCAGTTCATACTCAGTTTATAAACTCAGTTTCAAACTAAATCAATCATACAAAAGTTGATGTATGCCAAACTAAAACGAAACTGTGGAACTTGCAGAAATTGAATGTTATATCATTTGAGTATATTAGTGCAATTAAAACAAAAAATGTGCTTCTAATTGATAATTGTCCTCAAAGCGATGTTGGGTTAAAAGTGTTGCAATCCGATGCAATGCTTCAATCCTGGTTTCTTCCCATTCACTAGTTAACTATCTACAGAATAATATCACAAGGACTTAGTATTTGACTAAAATATGCCAAAGACAACATTAACTAGTAGATTAATACCGTATATGGTTACACTGCCTTTACAATTGGGTTTGATTACTTAAGCTGGCTTCCTGTTTTTTCAGAACAAGTCCAACCTGATAAATGATGAGGGGTATGATCAGACACTGCAACTGTGAAATTGATACATAATAACAATGATGTATCATACATGTTTGTTTAAATGCTAAAATAGCATTGTAATTTTGTTTCAAAACCTTCATATAATCTTCTAAGTTCTATATAAACCAATGTTGGCCAGTCAGGCATCATATTTTTTATTAAGTCCATTGAATAGAAAGGATTAAAATGGACTTGATGTCACAAGAACGAAATAAACAGAACATGCAATGATGCGTCTTCCCCACTTGAACAAATTTTTCCGCTAAGTTCAGGCCAGTCATATGATTGTAAAATACATCTCCTTGAAGCATTCATGTATCTTGGGAGCTGCAAACAATGAAGTTTGTTAAATTAATAATTACACAAAACTTGCAGAGAGCTGATAGACATAACATTTACTTGGCATCATAGATTATGGACTTATAAAACGTCTACAATGGAGACAAAAATTAACAGGCTGTGTAAAGGAGGGTATAACAATGTAACAAGGAACAACAATAACTTAACACAAACCTCTGATTGGTAAAATATCATAAAACGCATTTCCATCACGAAACCAATTTGGTTATGTATTGGATGACCTATTCATATATAGAAAAAAGACATATCACTCATTTTGTTAATGCGAATAAAATACTAGGTCCAAGTTCGTTCAAATTATATGAATTAAATTATATGACAATCAGTAGTTGCAAAGTATATTTATAAATACATTTTAAGGAATTTCTTTCAAGGGCGATTGCGGAAATGCAGCAAAGGACAACAAAGGATGGGGAGTTTCGGATAGGAGATGTTGTATAGTTAGGCGGCATGCATGGCCGAAGGTGCGAGAAGTATGAGATTGTCGAAACTGGGTGAATAAGTGTGCATTTGTTTACATTAGTTTTTGGAGTTGTGCTCTGTCATTAGTAATGGAAGACCGACTTGAGATGTGGTGTTGTAAGTGATCCTAGGTAGGCGAGCTCTCCAGCACGATTGTTTACTACAAGTACCATTGGCTTGTAGCATGGAGATGACTAAAAGCAGCAAATAGGTAAAACACGAGCAACTTCATGCTGAGATAGTGGAGTAATTGAAGTAACGTCAGGGCAGAAATGATAAAAGTGCTCAGGGGTGTGAGGCAGAGCTGACTGAACTGCACAAAGTTATGCACATGGCTGCTGCATTGAGCAAGGTACGAGTACACAATAAGGTCATATGAGATAGATGTACAGAAGGCATGTGTAGTAGGCAGACGAGTTTGACATAGCTGGCTTGTGCATAATGGAGGGACTGCAAAAGAAGTGCAGCGGCGTGAGACGATGAATGTGATGCATGATTTGCTGATGGGTTAACTGAAGCATGATGGCAAGACAGGCTTGGCATGGTGATAGCCTAGTGGCATCAACATGGCAGGAACAACTGAACATGCGAACTGTTGTGGCTATGAAAACTGCTGTAGCTTGATTTAGTATAAGTTAAACGTATGAACTGTCGTAACATAAACTGCAATTATGAATGCTAGAAGGGTTCACGACTTTAGTAAGAAGACTATTGCATAAATAGCTACAAAATGATAATGAATGAGATGATATGAGTGAATGATTCATGTGCGAATAAGAGGTGCATCCCGAGATTGGTGGAAACTGGGTTGCGTTGCTGCGCGACAAGAGATGCATCTGAAGATGATATAGGAACTGCTTGCTGATGCCTAACAGGACTGCCAGGAATGAAAGAAAAAGCACAAGGCTATATTCAACAACAAGCTGCTGCTAACACAGGTAAGCTAAACAAAAAGAAAATAGAAGAAGTTGCATGGAAAGACAAAGAGGGCCGGCAGGCATGTAATGCAATAGGAAACACATGTTTGAATAGATTCCACTTATTTCTATTATGCTCAAAATGGCGCAACACCTAATGTGATTTAATTTTTTCCCTTTTCCCTTTTCCCTTTAAGAAGGGAGAACATGATAACATCTAGTTTTTCTCTAATTATGGTGACCATGCTTAGTATCTACTTCTGCTCTCAACAAACATATATTTTCACCTATTTTGTAATGTAATTATGAAAACCACACACTCACATACTGATAATCAAAATTAACCTTATTAACCCCACTCACATACCAAAAATAAGTATCTAGCCATGAAATTGCTAAAAAGTAGCATTCTACCAATAAAGAGAATCAATAGAACAAACTAAGATATATGGCAGAAAAGATGTCATGAGTTTGTTAATTAGATGTTGCTAACCAGATTTGTTGTGTTCAAAATGGCTACTATGGGAAAAAGAGCCACTTCTATGAATGCTTCCATGTTCACTTCCATTAGCAACAGGTGTGGAGTTCATGTCCATGGCCATCGCTGATATAGTGTTTGGTGAGTTGAACTGAATACCATCGAGTACAACATCATTAATTTTTGGAAAAGATAGCATGCTTTGGGAACCAAGATTCAGCTTTCCCAGTGAATGGCTGAGCTCACAAGTACCAGATAAGCCATTGTTGTTTCCAATAAGCAAAGATATGGGCTAAGAAGGGATATTATGAGGAATGTTGGAAGGATTTCCGAAATTTCTGGGATCTATGGATCCATGGACAGCCCCATTTTGATGATTACTAGAAGTACCTGATATCATATTTTATAAGAGTGAAAAGCTGAAAACAATTTGAATAAAAGTAATGTTTTATACTTTAGCCTGGCTATTCTTAGTTGAATTAGCAGCGAATCACATTCAGTTTGTAGAACAATCATCTAATGAATTATTTGTTTTCATATTAACCGCACAAATTACCCATTTATGAAAGAAGGAAATAGTTGACAATAAGCGTTTATTTCACTAGGCAGTCACTTTGTATTTTTTTAGCTTTTTTGACCAAAAAATATGGTGATCAAGAAATAGGAAAACCATATATATCAATATCTAATGACCTTTAGCAAACATATATGGAAATCTACTATTTTTGATGGCCCTTAGCGAATATATATATGGAAATCAACTATTTAGGTGAACCCTCAAAGTCCGTTAATTAGTATTTAGAATAGAAAACATAGTAAGGTAGATAACATACTGAAGTACTCTAATGGCATTTTTTGAGGATAAATTTCATGCCTACTTCGGTCCGATTCTTCCAATTCAAGATCCATAGTCACCTTTTGCATATAAATGTTCCAATGATTTCAACCAGCAGAAGAAAATTAAAAAAATCATAATAAAGGGACTGATTGTGTGAGTTTTCTCTTGTAGACACAATGGGATACCATGGGTAAAGATGTTGGCTAAAAGAATAAAAAATTTAAATCCAAAGGGCATATCTTAATATTAAATCTCCAAGGTGCAAAGGCTCAACTTTAATTCTTTTCCTGCAATTTTATACCCATTTAAAGAAGAAATAACGGTATCCGCTGCTCAAACATCATCAAACTCTATAATTTTGTATTGTCGATTTTGCGGAACTTCACATATCTATGAGATATAAGGAATAATTATAATACCAAATTATATAGAAAGAAACATATTTGATGTGAGTTGAGGGATAGCATTACATGTTTAATCTCTCCAATCTCACCAAATATGTGAAGGATGTCATCATTTAATATGGGCATGTCGAGGTTTGATATTAGAACAACACCATTGCTTGTTTTGTTCTTTGGAGTTTCCTGCTAATAGACTTTCCACAATTGAGAAATTAAAAACGAATATTTTACTTGTATTACATCGGAGTTATTGTATTTGCAGTAAGATTGTACCTTCAAGATGTAAAACTGCACATCAAGTTTTTGCCCTTTAACTGTCATGGCATGAAGCATCCTTTCTGCATTTTGTGCAGCTCCGATATCATAGTATGAAACCATCACAATTCCCAGATGTTTATAGAATGTATGAAATGCATGCATGTCTCCATATTGCTGAAAATTAAGAAAAATAAAAAAATAAAAAATAAATAAAGAGTCGTATGAAGAGCATGTACATTAAGCTAAAACAAATTATGACTTTGGAAAGGTAAACAATAACATTCCCTGACTTTAAAAGGAACCCTCAAATCTGTATCTTCGATATTACTATCAACATTCCTCATTACTAGCATCATGGATGATTGATTCTTCTTATTCAATATTTCTCACTTTTTACATCTTGGTATCCATAAATATGAGAGAAGAGGTTTAATTCTCAAAGAAATATATGACATGGGTTTAGTGAAAGACCATCTCAAAAATTTTGTATTGGAAACAATTTACTTATACACGTGTTTAGCAACATGAAAAGAGTTTCAAATTAACAATTGTATCATCTATATTTTGTTGTTATGCATAACTAACTCTAAATTGTCAAACATAATAGTTTTTTTCCATTTAACTACAACTTATTAAGATGGTTTTAGCAGACATCATGGATTGAATGCAGTTTGACATAGGTATATCATGCTCTTTTTCGTTCCTTGTTTTTACACTCTATGAAACAATGATATGATCTAGTGAACCCGAAGAAGCAATATAGACTTTCAAAGTAAATACATAAGATTATGTAAATTTCATGCATTAAATATCTATGGTTAAATACATAAGATTATACATCAAAATTCAAACATAAAAATTGTTGCAACATTATAAAATATTATATCCAAAATTTGATAAATATATCAAACTTATGATGCAAAGATGAAGAAAAACACAGCCTACACATTAATAAACATTATGTAAAGTAGTAATCTTTCATTGATGCTTATAATCTCAACATGTAAACTCAAATATAAAGCCATGGGATAGAAATTTGGTAATTTTTGTTAACAGCTTTGAATTTAAAATTTAGGGTCAAACATTGTCTTTGCATCATCACTTTCCCCATCATTATTTTTTCTCCACCAAATCCTACTTTAGTATTCTTTCTTCCTACCAAACCTCTATTCTGCAAATTAAAGATAAAATTGAAGCTTGGATGAATTGTATAATGAGAGTAATGAGAGTGAAAAAAGGGTTTGGACTATAACAAAACATATTTCATTTTCATACAGCTTTTTCCTATCTATTAGCTTTCTCTTTGTTGAAAATGTGCACGTAAATGTGCATATATATATATATATATACATCCATATTTTTATCTCTTTTTATTTATATAAATATCATAATTGGGCATTTTAACATGTTTAAAACCAAAATTCAATTGTTTTCAAAACATCATATATTCATCTTCACTCAGGGGCAAAATGGTCATTTTTGTGCATGTGTCAATTTGAGAACTTTTACTTGGACATTTTTTATGATTTTTATAGGAAATTTTGATGCATATGGAAGATGGATTCATGAAGATATATGCATGCACAAATGAATACAAAGGAATGAAGAGGAAACAATTCAACTCCAAGATCATGGAGGACCCCACCCACTTGCCTAAATCTACAATTAGAAGCTAATGGACAACTAAGTCGAGGTTAAAACTTCATGCACTTTTAATGAGGGATTAATTAGTGGCTGATGGTTAATTGGTGGTCACACTTCCTAAAGAGCATTTTAGGAAGCACCCTAAAAATGGAATTAGGGTTTTATGCATGTATAAATAGTCCTCTTATGTGCATGTAAATATCTTCTACTCTCTCATATATTTGCTTAGGAAATTAGCAAGTTGTAAACAAAAATCAAAGTGAAATAAAAATGGCTTCCAAGCCTAATTTCTCCTCTCTTTTCAACATGCTTTTCTTTTTTTATTGTTAATTTTTATTTCTATGCTCTCTTTCTTTTTATGTTCATAGCTTAGGTTTATATTTATTCACTAGTCTAATTAATTTCCTTCTAGTAGTTAATCTTCTTTTTCTCTGTTTATTCTCTACTTTCTTTCAGTTTCAATATTGAAACTTACATGTGTTGATTTGATAACACAAATGAGTAGCTAAACCCCTTCAATATAGGGGTAGTGAAGCCCTCAAATATTATGTAATTTCAACATTTTTATGATTTATGATCTCTTTAGTTTGTGCTTTATGAAAGTGAATTTTGATGTAAGTTTATAAAAGTGGGTTTGATAGCTTATATTGCTTATGCAAATGAGCTATTCTTATTCAACATAAACACAATTTACATCATCATTTGCTAATTAATTTTTGATTTTGAAATGGAAGTAAAAATGAAATTTGATGATCGACATTACTAGTTACAATAGTAAATAGATCATACTTAAAATAGTTTTTGCTTTGGCTTCATTTTCATGAGAATTGATAAGTGGTTTATTTGTTGTATTATAGTTTGATGGTTTGAGTTATGTTAATTAATAACATAAACAAACCATACTTATGATAAATACAACAATTATTTCCCTTAATATTAAAGCTAGAGATCACAAATTAGTTGTTTGTTGATTTACAAAAGTATGAGAGTGGATTTGCCTCTAAATTGTTCTCTAGTCTAATAGTTTTTAAATCACATTTTAATTCTACCTTTATAGCTTCTTTTTTGTAGTTAACAATTGCATCTCACTTTGGTCTAATTTGATTGAATTGAAAATTTTAAAATCTTAAATATTCCCTACGGATCGACCCGTACTCGCCACGTACTAACTTTTGTACGACGTGCACTTGCGGTATAAATTTAATTCAAAATTTATCGACGGTTTTCTAATCCGATAGAAAACTAGTCGTTAAACACATGACTAACCACTCATAAAGTCTGTCAAGTGCGCGAAAGCAGTTTTCTAAATGCTATCCATGGCCATATGCAATCGATGGAATCCGATAGCCAAGCCACGTTGAGAGAACAATTTTGCTCCCACTAACTGCTCAAAGAGACCGTCTATACATGGCAGTGGATAATGATTCTTCTTTGTCAGCTTATTCAACTCATGATAATTGACGCAAAGCCTTAGGGAGCCATCCGCTTTAGTAGCAAAGACAACTAGTGCTCCATTCTCTCACATACATCTTCGAATAAAGCCCTTCTTTAACAATTCATTCACTTGCTTATTTAGCTCGCATCTTTCTTTAGGAGCCATATACGTAAGGGGTAAGACAATAGGCATGCACTCTCCTCAAGATAAATTCAAAATTTGATCTTCTTATAGGGCGGAAGAAAGAAACCTTAGAAAAGACATCTGGGTAATCTTGAACTAAATGCACAAAAGCAGACTCATTATATGACAGGTCAAGGGAATATAGATAACTCAACAAAATGAACTCTTAGGATCGTAGTAAGCCTCTAGGCTGCATCTTCTGCAAGTACTCAAACCAACCACCTTCCTATCATAATCTAGTATTGATCCATACTTAGCTATCCAGTCCATTCCCAAAATCAAACCAAACCCAGAAAAGCCCAATACAAAAGCATCACAATCAAATTTGTCATTCAGGATATACAACTTCAAGCCTTTACAAATCATAAACAAGTGAATCAATCCTCCAACAAGGTTCGATACTACTACAAGGTCTGTAACTATACTAGTCTGTAAGTGCAATTCATTTACTAGTCTACTCAAAATAAATGAGTGTGATGCTCCGATGTCAAATAAAGTGAGAATAGATAAATCAGAAAGAGTCAAACACCTTCGATGAAAACCTTCTACCCCTTCTCCATGGAAGGAGTCATGCTCGAGCTAGGAATAACATCCAGTGCATACGGTGGAACCACCTGGTAGAGGTCTTAGAGAAGTTCGAACACTTTCTTCATGTGACCCGGCTAGTTGCAGTTGTGGCATTTGATCTTTCCCAAATTCGTCTAGTAGTTCCTAGCCAAATGCCCTATGAACTTGCATTTCCTATACCTAGTTTCCTGCTTCTTTATCTTACTTTAAGCTCCACCCCACCTTTGCAACGACCCTGCTGAACAAGCTTCCTTCTACTTTCTTAGGTTTCTTCTTCCCAATAGAATTCAATGATGCCATCTCAACTAAGCTCTCAGAAATGACTCCAGTAGGTACATAATTCAAAGCAATGTTCCTAAAAGTTGCCTTTAACCCCTTAGCAAACTTCATTGCCTTCTTCGTTGGTGTATTAATAAGATCTAAAATATACTTCGCCAGCCGATTGAATTCATTCACATACTCCTTAACACTCCAATCACCCTACTCCAAATGAATAAAACTTTCCAACTCCACTTCCCAATTAGCCTTAGAATTAAACTTCATCCTAACGCCTCTTAAAATTAGTCTAAGTAATACCCACCTTCTCAATCTCAAGAATAACAATCTCCCACCTGTTTAAGGCCTCTCCTTGCAAATGCAATGAAGCTACTATCTCTTTACTGCATCCTCCACACCCATCATGGTAAAAGTCCTATTATAATTCCTCATTCATTGCCGTGACTCAACAAATGATCTAGTCTTAAAATAATTCTTTCCACCTAAACTCTAGAAAACCCAACATAACTTAGGAAAATCCAAAGCAGGTGGAGGTGCTGGGGCTGCCTCCTGTGCTAGCACGACAGGTCCTACATTGGGGTTGAGGTCAGTTTAGCCTCTTGCTTGGAGATATCAACCTAACCATACAGGGATGTTCATGCCCGGAACCTCGGTTGTCTCACCAGAACCATTTCTAGTTTGATCACTCATTCTTGCTATTTGTAAATAGGAATTATTAGCAACATTCCTCAGATAGTATTAAACATCACATGAATATGGTATGTGTGTTTGTGTTATATATGAATGTGTATGTGCGTGTAAAAGTCTTTGAAAAATATACAAATATGTTCTCTAAATACACGCTTATTCCTTGAAGAATCCTAAACTTAAGCTTTGATTCCAACTGTGACAACTAGTATCTCTGGACACACCAGTCCAATGTCCAAAATTACGTCTGAACTCGCATCATTTCAAGAAATATAGGTTGTTCGGTATTTAAGACATTACATCATTTACATGGGTAATAAATCTAATACATTCTACACATTTGGATCTCACAATGGAAGGAATAAAATTTAAATATAGAATATGAACCGTACAAGGGTTATAAATTAAGCGTGGTCCATATAAGAATAACTCCAATTACAATACATAGAGCCTGATAATTTGGATATAATAATACTAAAATAAAATACATAGTGAGTAATGGTGAATAGACATAAGTTTGGAGTTATACACCTTTTTCTCCACGTAACGGACTCTGGCCCAATTACCTATTGCATGTCCTCCTATAATAGAAATGAAGAGGGAGAAATGGAGGAAGTCATACATAGTCCGACGAGTGAATTGTATCACTAGTGGTATGATATGGACAAGTAGTTAAAGTTCAATTATAACCTATACCTAGAGTATTCTTTGGTGTGCATGTTCTTTATAGATGATTGTCTATATTTTTTGGTATTGTTTAACTACTCCTAAGATAACAATGTTTTACTTTCATTTATTATGCTTTCCACTCATAGGTGGACCATATCAACTGAATATTCCATAGAAATATATTTATATTATATAGCTATTTATTGAGTTAACATTCTCATTTACAATTGTTTGGCTTACTCTGCTTCAACAATGGCTTGGTATTTTAAGTACATGTGTTCGAATTAACGGTCCCTTATTTCTCTCGCTTAGGTTAATGTTCCCAAGTCTATTTCTTTGGGTTAACATTCCCAAATTTATTCAATTGGGTTGACAATCCCAAACTAATCTCCTTTACATTTATGAATATCCTACGCTCTCTATCATTACAAAAGCAACATTCAAGAGTGGATTAGCAATTCCTACAATGACGAATTCTCTTTATCATAACACTTTTTAGCTTCCACCCCGAAGGTGTTTAGGACAAGCTACGAATGATATGAGCTTCTAATTGCGATTTGATCACTCACCACATCAAAGCCATGTTCACTAACTTCGTGAAGCATGCGCCTAGGATATAACCAAAGTGATTTACATTTCTGGCTTGCTGCACTACCCCACTCTGCTGCACGAACTACGAGATGGGAACACAGTTCCCCCAATTATCCATACTTGGCTTGTACTGGGTCCAGTTCAACCTGGAATGATTGGTAAAATTCAAACGTCTAAATAAATATTTCAGACGTCTGAATAAAAAAGGTTACTTCAGGTGTTTAGATGTTTGGACCTTCTCCTTATACGTTTGACTATAATTTTGGATGTTTGAGTAACATTTGGTAAGGGTACTTCGATGTCTAAATTAAGTCTATTCGAACTGTTTTCTTTCTGTTTTGAAAAGTCTATGTATTTAGACGTTTGGAAGTACATTTAGATGCCTGGTTATTTTTTTAAACGTCTAGTTATGTATTTTCCAGATTTTGTAAATTGTTTATTTTGTTTATTTTTTCCTCCTCTTTCGTGGATTCGAGTATGATAGAGTGTTTGGTTTTACAAGCGTTTTTGATGCTATTCCTACCTATTTATATCCGACTTCAAGTGACTTATTCTAATGTTTGTACATAGTTTCCAATCAGTTATGCATGAATATTTCAAGGAATTATATATGTACAAACATAAGTTACAACATATATTTCAAGGAATTATATACGTGGATATATGAGCACTTCTCTTTTTATCCAGAAATCATTTTAATTTCATAATATAAATCAAATCTATAAGATTAAGGGTAATTCCAATCCAAGTTATTTCTTATTTATTAAAATAAATCAAAATATGTTATACAATTTAGGTCTATACAATTGAAGATAGTTTACTTTTTATTTATCAATTCAACAATGAAATCTATCATTTGCTAGGGCTTTCCAAATCGTTTCAATTCACAATTTTAGAATACATAGATAGATTAAAGAATAGAAAACGTGTTTATATTGCTAAGAAGGTATATAATTGAAAATCAATCACTTGTATTCAACATACTCATTTCGTAGATTTAACCCTTTCACCTTATTTGTAGAAACATCGAATTACTACTCTTCTAATTGTCAATTAATGGCTTTCTCCTTCATTTCTTCTAATTTGATTTCTTCTCTTGTTTTGAATATTATTTTTGTTTGTGAATTTTTGAAGAAAGGAGATGTGTATGTGTAACATCCCATAAAAATTGATAATAAATAAATTAGATAAATTATTTAAATAAATAACATAAGTTAAAAATGGAAATTTTGCAGAAGTTAGAATTGGACCATGAAAGTTATACCACTATGTCCATGTCGAAATTCTAATCAATTTTCGTATATAATATGTTGAAAATAGAGCTCAAATAGAAAAGTTGTGGACATTTGAAGTTTTCGGATTCAAAATAATTTAAATGGAATTAAAATTCAAACAACAAAATAATTCTTAAGTTTGAAATTTGAAAGTTAACGGTAAGTAGACTTGGGGGTTAAGTAATCATTAAAATTAACTTTGGCGTTAAAAAATAACTAATGAATAAAATAATTAAAAACAACAATCAATAAAATTCTTTTCGAAATAGAAGAATCGGTCAACCGCTCCTCTATGAATGGTCGACCACTAGCGGTTAACTGGTGGGAAGCGGTGGTCGATCAATGAAGGTTGTGGTTGCTAGGGTTTTGGCAACAGTAAACATCCAGATTTTTATTATTTTAAACTGAGATAAATCCGACGGTTCTGGTGCATTTCAACCACTATAAATAAGAGCCTAGCCCCCTCACTTTTAATCACAAATTATTTCAGGATCCAAGCATAGCTCTGTCAGTTCATCTCTTCCAAGATTCAAAACACCTATTTAGGGTTTAAAGTAAGAAATCCTATATGTTTATTTTCTAAACCTATTCTCCTCCAAACGTCTAAATTTCTAAATTTAATGTATATAAAAATCCCTCGCTATATATATAAAAAAGAAGAGACTAAAAGAGTTCATTGAAGGCTTGTCAAATCTAAAAGAAGGCAAAGCTAAGGACCTACCGAGAGTGGAAATCTTAGCCTTTCTATCTTAGTAATTAATTAGTGTAATTTGGATTTGAATTATTTCCTAGGGAGTTTTGGTTCACGAAAACATCATATCAAAATTCCCTAAAATTCCCCCAAAGCGAAATGTCAATTTTAGATTATAATATCAATTGTTTATATATTAAAATAATAGGAATTGGGTAGATTTGCAATTTTAGTGTTTTTACTTTCTCTTTCGCTTTTTATTCTTTTTCTTTGGATTTGGTTAAATGTTTTGATTAGGAAATGGCATGTAAGGTATGAAGTAGTTTGCACCGCTTATTTCCAAAATTTTAATAGAAATTCCCTTTGTCTAATTTCATATAAAAAGAAGCTGAATAGAGTGTAAAAAGGAATTGAAATTGTAAGTTTATTAATTTATTCTATTGTATTAATATAATAGGTTTAGTTTGAATTTTATTTGTATACAAATCTGCTGATTAGATTTTTGGATATTGGATTTATGTTATATTGATAATATGGAAATGATTCTTGTATAATTTTGAAAGAGTTGACATTTAAACATTAGTTTAAGGCATAACTCTACACGTTTAGAAATTTTTTGGTGCATGTATATATATCGTAATGACCCAAAATTTTATCGCTTTTATTTTGGAATATTTAATTCATTTTAAATATTCAGGTAATGGATTTAATAATTAAATAGACTTTTGAATTTATAATTTATAATAGAAAATTTTATTTTTGAATTTTGTTTAAAAAATATGTAGTTCGGTGAAAGACCGAAAATGTGACCGGAGTCTATTTTTTCGATTTCGATCTTTTATCGAACTAAAAATTTGTTAAAGGTTATGACGACTTTGGTTATACATTAAATAAAACATTCAAAATGATTTAAGAAAGTTGTGTATATAAACATGTATTTATAAGTAAAATAATAATAATAAGTTTTAGAAAAATATTTTAAAATATTACAGATTTAAAAACTCAAGATCCCTTAAGTATAGAAATCAATAAAGGTACCAAGCTCATTCTAATATGCATTATATCATTCTTTAGGTAATTCATTATCTTTGAAAAATGAGTTGCTAGGTATCTTTATAATTTTGGTTTGCTTAAGTATATTATTTTACATGAAACAAAAGAAATGTAATTTGTTTTAAATACACACTCAACACTTCAACAAATTTCTCATTTCCTTCATTGCCTCACTTCTTTTTGCTTGCTGTTGCCCTTTGTTTCCTTTTTGTTCTTCATTTACAAAAAAAGAAAAAGGCAGTAAAAGTACAAAAATAAAAAGGCAGTAAAATTTTAAAAATAAAATTCAATGTCTGTACTCCATTAAAAATCCCAAGACTTTTTCTTTGAATTCATAGAGCCTTAGTATTCATGCTAGATTCTTGGTGGTTGCGACCTGGATCTAAGGAGTATTCGGGTTTGTGCAGTAATGGGTAAAACTAGGGTTTCGGTTTTTAGGAATTATGGTTGGAGTTAGGTGATTTGGATGGTTGCCGTGGGTTCAAGGTGTCGAGGCGTAGGTGTTCGGTCTAGAATAGTGGAGCTCGGCTATGTTTTGGGAGGTGCAACTTTCGGGTTCGGGTATATGGGATCTCGGGTCTCATTTCGTTCTGGGTGCTCAGGCTGGGGTCGAAGGGGTAGAGCGTGACGAGGAAGTAATGGGTGATTGATCAGCGGAGTCAACTAGGGATTTTGGGGAGGTGTTGGTTTGTGTACATGCATATAACCGTGCATGTTTGAATCATATTTTGAAATAGAATAAAGGAAGAAGAAGAAGGAGGATGGGCTTTTCGAGTCGGGTTGCATCAGTATGGGCTGGACCAAATATTTTAAGTGGGATGAGAAATTATTTTGTATTAATTGAAGTTTTTAAATAATGTGTTGGTTTCAAAATATGGTAACTTGCTCATATGAAATCCGTTTTACACATGGATTTTTGCATTGTACTAATGTTGTAGTGTCATTTGTTAGTAGATTTGGGTTGTTTGAATATTATGATATATTAAAATGGACCGAATTTAATTACCTTTATTTAAATAATAACGTTGTTAAATTATTATACCTTAATTAGTGATATTTATCTGGCCAAATAAAACACTGTGAAGTTAAATTAGATGGAATTGATTATTATGGACACCTGATGAGCAGAATAAATCCCTGTTTTGTACCTGCCAAGTAAAATGTTAATTCATGTAATTAATTAATATACAGATTAATTAATATGGATGAAATGATGAATTAACTATTGGTTGTTAATCGTTGAGTACCGAAAGCTTGGTAGGCTAGCCGTGTTGAATATGACATTGACATATGAACCCCTTTGTGATATAAAACAAAATGGTAGCTTGTTTAAGTATCATTGTGATTGCTAAGCCTCAAACCACACAATTTGTTAAGTTTGCTAATTACCTTAATTGGAATTGTTTTAAAGTAAATTATATTTTATTTAATAATGCTTAAAGATTAATTATATTTTATTTAATAATGTTTTAAAGTTAATTATATTTTATTAAAGTTAATTATTATTTTATTTATGATATCTTAGAGTTAATTATATTCAATTAAGGATGTTTTTAAGTTTGTTAAATTGTTTTAATTAGTAAGGTTTAAGTTAATTAATTATATTATTAATGTTGTTTAAAGTTAATTAATTATTCCATTAAAAATGTTTTAGTTGATTAATTATTTAAAATAAAAAGGATTAAGATTAATTACTTTCCTTAATCAAAGTGAGTTAAGTTAATTACTTAATTAATGAGGTTTAAGTTGATTATTTTGATTTATGAGGTTAATGTTAGTTAAATAATTATTTACTAACTATATTTTTAAATTAACTAATTATTTAATTAATGGTGTTTAAAGTTAATTGGTCAGTGTAATCAATGATGTTTAAAGTTAACTAAATGGTTTAAATTAATTATGTTTAAATTAATAAAGTGATTCATTTAGAAGTATGTATAATTAATGTTTTATAAATAAAGGAGATAATTATAAATGATATTTTATAAATGAAACAGTACGGATTTATAAATGATATTTTATAAATAATAAATGGAGTTTAAAGGCTATTTGTTTATAACTGAGTTTAAAAGTTATGGTCCATATAACGATAGTCGCTATGTATACAGTTTTGAAACCTTATCATTTCATTATGTTGAAAATTTATTTAATCTTAGACATTTGGGAACTCATTTCAATTATGGTTAGAAAATTTATAAATCAATTTAAGAAGGATTTGGAATTATCAATATATGTTAATAATTATTTTGTAATCGTTTAAAGAACTATTTGAATAACATGAAAGAGTTGTAAAAATTAAGGAGATTTATGGAAAGGATAAGTGTTTCGGGTTAATGTTTTAAATGACAGTTGTTTTTGACCCAATCTAATATGTTTTGGAAAATATGGTATCTTCTGTGGTTTTATGTATATACCTAGACTGTTGAAGTAAGTATATGGTTAGATTTTCTAAGCATTGAGATATAATGTTTTGTGAATATATTTATTTCATTAAAATAAGTATATGGAAATGGTTTCCAAGTATTTACAAAGAGATTTTAATTAATGAAAGATTAATTAGATGAGGCTTAGTGGTTTCCAAGGGAAATAAATCTCTATTGTCTGATTTGTTTGTTGTTTTATTTGTGTAACGACCCGTAAATTTCAACTGTTTTAATAACGTAATTAACTGAAATTTTGTGAAATTTTAAACGATAAAATTTTGAAATAAAAATTTAATATTTGGAATACGTCTAGTTAAACATAGCAACTGGTAAATTTTCGTCCGAAAATATGAAAGTTTATTTCGCGCGTAAATTCACTTCAATTTAATCAGTTAAAAAGCAATGAAAATAAAATGTTTCTGAAACCAAAATATTTTTATATAGAAAAATTCTAAATCATCTTCTGAGAAAGATGTTAGTTTGTCGTTCTTCAAAATTCGGACATCTTTGGCTCCGTCGATCTTATTTTGTCTACGTTTTCTTGCATTTTCCACCAGTAGAAAAATTCGAATTTTTATAATTCAATCGTACCACTGATACTTGTATACCGTTTTGACCGTCTTAACGTGCCGATCTCCACAGTATATTCAATTGTCAAATTTGAAGTTCCGTTGTACGTTGCATTTTGCGTAGCGCCTACCGTATCGGTAGCCGGTACAAATATGCTCTGAGACTTTTCGTTATCCTGCGTGAAATCCAATAGCCACTAGCATTTATATCTTCTTGAATTCAAATGCAGACTTTTACATTTCCCAAACAGGCTTTTAAAATTCATTTATTCATTTCTTCTGTCCATTTGTTTAACAAAACGAAAAATAAGTGAACTGTAGCCAGTTCATTCTTCTTCCCCTTCTATACTTTATATCCCTCCAACCTGCTCACATTATTCTTCTCGCGTTCACCCTTCCTTTGTTCTAGATCTTCCTTGATGGATGCTTGAAATAATTTCCATTTCAATGCTTCAAGAAAAAAAATGCAATGCGCGTGTTCAAAAGGCAACAGCCCCTTTGCAATGGCCAGCAGTCACGCACTCCTCCACCTTTGATCCACTCACCACCTCCACCTCACCCCTCTTCTGTCCCCACTTCCGAACACCCAGCAAACCCCCACCATCCTTCCCACCGCCGTGCCCACTTCCTCCTCCACCTCATTCCGCGCCGAGACACCATCACGCGAAACCCACTCGACAGCCTCGCCTTTCGCCTCACGTCTGCAAGCAACCGCATGCTCAACTGACAGCCGCCCAAATCTTGCCCTAGTCCACCCCACATCGACTGTCTTTCCACTTCATGCCCAACTCATCACCGCAACATCCGCTTCACCACCTCAACCCACTACGGCCAAGCTCCGCCCACCGAGGCCATCAACCACCCCTCCTTCCTCCACAACTTCCTGCTCCTTCACATCCGTGCCCCACCCAGCCGGAACCCCATGCCGAGACCACCCCTTTCTCCTCTAGTTTTACTCCACCACCCTGCCTCCGCTCGACCCAAACAGTGAGCCACTCTGCCTTAGTAGGCACAAATCGCCATCCTCTGCCCAGAAAGCAGCCTTCGGCTGTAGCCCACCTGGTATCAAAGCTCTGCATAGGCAAGTATATTTATGATGTTTCCGAGTGTTGTATATGTACTATATTTAAAGAAGTGCTTTCAAGCTAGGATAAATGTATACATATAACGTGAGGTTTGTTTGTTATGCATATAGAATCAAAGTGCTGCAAGTATATACAAGTTTTAATAGTTTGAATATATATTTGATATAGCTACTATGTATAGTCAGTTAGTATATATATAAATTGGTATTTGATATGTGCTCAGCATATAGTGTCTATGTTTTTATGTAAAATATATGTATATATTTATATACATTTTATTTGGATCTGTTATTCGGAAAGCTATATGAGTTCGTACATATAGTATAATTTATTTTGTTAGTAAAATTTTTCTTCTTTTCTTCCAAATTGCTCTGTTTTCTCTTGTTTAATTCTTGCTGTTTTAAAAATGTGAATAAAAGATCTGGTTTATAAAGAGCATTTGTTTATGTCAGTACTAGTTTATGCCTCAGTTCTACAAATTTTATATTTGTATATAATATACATCATATTCATACACGTAAGTTTTATATAATATATATATTAGTTTATTTATGATGTTTATAGGATATAATTTATACATAGTTTCGGTACATATATGATTTTACCTTAAAGTAAATTTGTTGCACAAATGGTCGTCATGTGTTTATGTTTAAGGAACTTGGAAGTGTTTGTTTGCAGGGACACATAGTTGTGGATGATTTGATTTCGCATATACTTACATGTGTTGATAGTCTGCATATCTGATGTTGAATAATTTAACGTGTATATATGTAAGTTATATAACTACTATAGGGAACAAGAACTGTTTGTCCATCTCAGAAAAAAATGTATATACTTGTTTTGTATGAATGTTGTGCATATATGTTTGGATAGTTGTCTGCATTTTTTGTCTTGTTTATATATATATATATATTTTAAAAGAAATGTGTTGTATTTAAAATATGATTTTGGTATATACATAGTTATCTATAGTTTATATATATATATATATATATATATATATATATATATATATATAAATCCACTTCCACTATTGATCATCATCGATCCAGTTCTGATTTGATTTTTGTAAATTCCTTATCTATCAGCTTATCCGTCGAATCTGTATCCATCTAGCTTTGATTTGGAATCCGTGTTTGGAGTCGTAACTCAATCTCATCGTCTGTTTCTCTAGCCTCGAAAGGTGAGCACTCACTCACGATTAACGTTCTTTTATTTATTAAATTTGATTTCAATTGAAACGACAACTGAAATATACTATATTAGTTAATTACACTGTTATATATGCTATTACCTGTATCAGTTCACATGTGACATCTGACACCATTATCTGTTATATATGCAATGATAATCCAGTTTGGTTGTTAAATGATTGATTGTTTGATGTTTACAATTGGACGTTAAAATTGTAATGTATAAAGTGATAAATATTATGCAAGTAAATTTGACGTAGGATCGACACATATGCTGAATTTGATTAGTTGAATATGACCCCTTTTATTTGTTAAGTTAATAGTGATAATTACACTTTGAACCATCGTCGTATATTGGATTTATTGTTGTAGTATAAAATTGTAATTGAATGACAAGTGAAAAACCGTATAAATAATTAGTGGAATAATCTTTAATCTGCATGAAATGATAGTGTGGATTCTAGAAATAATTATATTAATTCGTACAAATAACAATGCGAATTAATACGGTTATTTCGGGATTATTTGAATTGATTATTGGATTGTTATTGTTCGTTGTTATTACTTGTTTATTTACTTTGACATCATCCCAGTTATCACACTGCAAGTTCCCTTTGCTATGTTTGATTTTGAATTGAATTGGAATCGGGTTGAAATGATAAATACCCAAATTGAACTTTGACCTTGGATATAGAGAATTAAATAAAATCCGATTGGTCAATAATTTGATTTAAAAATAAACGAAGATTTTATTTGAATAATTAATATGGTTTTGAAATGAAGTTGAATTTTGAATTTTAATGAAAGGAAAATGTTAATGTTTAAAAATCTGAAACAAAATGTTAACAATGTAATTGATGAAGAATGTTGTTTAATTTGAGAAATTATTAAGTTTGAAATGATTTAATAATTAAGTTTTAAATTATAATTAAGTTTGAAATTATTAAACTTTGAAATTATTTAGTAATTAAGTTTTGAATTATTTAATAATTAAATAAGATTGAATTATTTAATGATCAAATTGAATTGAATTCTTTAATAAGAGAAATTGAACTTTTGAATAAGTGAATTTTACTTCGAAAATAATTGAAATTGAGTTTTCTTGTTTAAGTAAGTTTTGGAAAATTATTTAAGAAAGTAAATAAGTGAAATTGAATTTCTTTAACAAGAAATAAAATGTGATTTTTTGGAATTAATATAAGACTTGTAATTGAAAGAATTGATTTGACGAATTTAATTTAATTCAAAATTGTAAGTTTTGAAATAAGGAAGTTGAATTTTAAATAATTGATTTAATGAATTGAAAATTTAATAGAAATTGTTTTGAATGATAAAGTAACTTAACGAATATTGAATGAAATCGATAAATCAATTTAAATTGATTTGAATGTTAAAATAAATTGATTTAAATGATTTCGGGATGAAACTTATATACGAATTTGAATCAATATTTGAATTGTCTTAAATAGAAATTGAAATTGAATTATAAGATTTTGAAATTATGAATGTGGAAGTTTTGAAACGTAAATTATGGAAATTGGTTTAGGAAGACAAACGAAATGTTGATTTATAAACTCTGATTGAAATTGAAATTGATTTGGTTTTTGAAATATATAAACGACCAATCGGTGTAATAATTACGAAAGGTATTAAAGAGACCGGGATCGGTAATGGATATACTCTCTATCTGAACCGAAACCACTTTAATAACTATGCGCGGAGTGTTGATCCAGAATGAAGTGGTTGGAATGATGTACGTGATGACTGAAGAAAGAGAACGATGATGGATAGCCTTGATACTTGTGTCAAATTGGAAATGACTAAAACAGGAGCCGTGCCGGGCCAATGGAGGATTTGCTACCTCAAGTGGACACACTTCTTCGAACTACTCATTACTTGTTGTCGATTGGTGCACCCTTGATTTTGGGAGTGTTGTTTCACGGTGTTGCGGGCGCTGCGGCGTTGCGTTCTCACCAGTCCGGATCAGGCGAACGGTAGTATCACTACCTTGGGTATTGCCTCATGTGCCTTGTCATACTTGTATTCCATTTATTCGCGACCACTACGATTTTGATTTGTACCTTTAGTATATGGATTGCCCTCTGGTGACTTCCGGTTTTGGGGAAACTACGGTCTTGTATATGCTTTTGGGAATAAAAATGTGTTAAGGGTGGAATGGGCCATGACTTAACGCTATTTTGATATCTTAATATTACTGATAGACATTATCTACTTAGCGTACATTACTACCTAGTAGATAGTTTAACGGATCCTTAAAGGATGGTTATTCCAAACATCCTTTGAGTTACTTGTATTTCAATTGCTATTTCACTTGAGTTGGATTTATTGATATAAGAATGTTAATCCTGACTCGAGTGTCTTGTGTTTTTGCTTTACGCTCGGGCCAGACTGAGTGATCCAATGTTCGAGACTCACCTTTGGAGTTGGAGCTTTGCTTGAAGATCCAGCCATCTATTCTGCTTTCAGTATTCGATGATTCCAGTGATGTATTCTGATTTGTATCTGATGTATCATATTACTCTTCCGTTGTATCTGGTTTAACTCTGATGTATCGTATTACACTTCTGTTGTAAACTCTGATGTATTTTATATATTCATATAGTAACTTCATGAACTACTATCTCTTTTATTTCCGCTGCACTTATTACTCTGTGTCTGTGTTCTGTGATTATTTATTTACTGTATAAGTTCAGTTTTGCCAAATTTAAATTAACAATGCGGTATTTTGAGCAATTCAAATCCGGCATGAGTGTCTACCTATACACTTATAATGGATGCGAATGGTCCAAAATGGCGGGTCGTTACAATTTGATTGTTAAATAACTGACTATCAAATCTTGATTTAAATATGCCATCCTTCTTAATTTTGGTGGTACAGAAATATTCCCTACTTAACACTGAAAGATTTTTAACTGTGGAAATATCTAGGAGAAACACGAGGATTATATGGTACAGTTACCATTGGTGTTACTATACTGTACGTATAAACTCATTTTGTTCTTCAAGGACAAATGATAAGGATATTTTGTAACGACCCTGAATTTTTGACATTTGAAATGTGAATATTTAATTGATTTTAGATATTCGAATGATAGTTTAATTTGAAATTCGAGATATCAAAATGAATTTGGTAATTAAATTTTTGAATTTAATTATGGCAAGTGGGTAAAAATGTTGAATCTCGATTTTTAAGTCGATTAAAAATATTTTTAAGGCTTAGAAAATTCATATTGATAATTCTGAAGGTAATAGAACTTTCAGAATTGAATTTGAAACAGTTTTGAAATTTTATCGTTTAATCGATATTTAAAAATAGCTTTCCGGGGCACAGTCTTGGAATTCAACGAAACCAGTTCCATTGGATCCATAATATTGTATTATTATCGTATTTCAATTTTCATAATGTTGGAGTGATTGTTTGACCGTACGATAAGCAAACGCGCTGAAATTAAATCGAAAATTTAATTTAATAACTGGTCCAAAAAGCTATCTTCTCTACACGATCGAATTTGGAGTCGAAACCTTTTCCATTGTGTTCAGAATAGGCGTATAACATTACGAACGCCTAGCGGCACATCTCGATAGGATATCAGAATTTCGAGTTGCAAATTCGTGACGATTTGAATCGGAATTTAAATTGAATACATATATTTATACTCCGGTCAACATCAGTTGAAATTCTTTCTTTTCGAAGTCACTGTAGCCTATTGATTGAGGTACATAAACATCTTTTCCTTGTTCCCTTCCAGCTGATAACGCGTACGTTTGTTCCCTCTTTCCACCTTTAAACACTCGAGTATCTCATTCAAAAATAAAAAAAATGGCAGAAGCGGAAATGAATTCGCGAGCCACTTTCCTCTTCACCTTCATTTGATTCGAATAAGGGGGCAACGAAAATTAAAAACCCAGGCTTTCCTCTGACTTCATCAAATACGAATCCATTCGTATATAATAAAAGATGATATCGAGTGATACCACTTCGAGCTGTTGTTCGTTTCCATCGGCATCACGATCGAGAATACTCGAATCGAGCAATTGGGGTGTATCACGACTTCGACTTCAAATTGGGAAGGGACTCAAAGGCGGCAGCACTGAGGGTCGCGTGCGATGTCGCGTGGGCGAGCGCGTGGGAGGCAGCAGCGACGTTGGGCTGGCGTTGAGGTCGCGATGGCAGCTGGCGATCGAAGAGGAGGCAGTGGTCGAGTGAAGGCTAGGGCTTCACGAAAAAATTTGTTGGCGATGTCTTGGGGGTCGCGAGCACGGCAGTGGCAATATGAGTAAGTCGCGATGGTCGAAATTCACTCGAGAGTGGTGGTCGGCCTGAGCTCGATTTTGGGTATGATTTCTTCTTCGTCGTCGTTTGTTTTAAAATGATTTTTATTACAGTAAAACAGAAGAGAAAACAGATTTTCTAAGTAAATACATGTATAGATTTGGGAAAAAAATTAATTAAATTTACTGTGATGATTTTTTTTATAAGCAGAAAAAGAAAAAAAAAATATTACAGTAAGGTAATTTATAATATATGGAAACAGTGAGATAGATATATATGCAGTAAACAGAAATTTTATATATACATATAAATCTTTGGAAAAATATACAAGGGTTTGTATAACAGTTAGTTAATTAAATTTATTAAAGGGAAATGGGTTTAAAAAATTTGATTATTAGTTAAATCAAACAAATCTATTAAATGGAAATTTATTATTCGATTATTTCGAATATTAATCAACTGTATATAAATTGTTGTTACAAGGTCCACAATTTGGAGAAAACAATCTGGAATAAAAATGGATGCTAATAAAGCAAAGGTGAGATCTTCTCACTCAAATTGGATAATTGATTTGTAGTTATTGATTGATTGCTGTTTGGTTGTGATATTAGATATAGTAGGATATATCTATATGTATATCAATATATATATATATATTGGAATATGTATATATTGGAGCTGTTGATTTCCCGCATTATATAGCGGATGAGACCCTATTGCGCCGCATAATAGCGGATGATATTTTATAAATCCCATATACCGCGATATTCCACCTCGAAGTGGAATTGGTATTATGCTAACATCTGTGAATGCAGAGAAATAGGTTGGAGGGATCCAACAGGATTCCTCAAAACATTTGAATTGATTTCATATGTTGTGTGTTGATTATTTATAATCTGTGTATGATTATATCTGTGATTGAATTGTTGAAGGCTAAATTTAGCCGAATGTATTTTTGGTATCGTTGGATACCAGAAATGAATATAAATTGGATTTTTGAAATTAAAATTGGAAATTTTAAGTAAATTCTTTTGAAAGAATTAGTTGAATTTTAAAGAAGGAATTTTAAAGCGTAAAATTGATTTTTGAAATCTTATCGAATTATTTCCAAAATATGGGAAAAGATTTTTATAAATGGATTTTGAATTGTATTATTCGAAAGTTGGGAAATTTATTTGAAATGGAATTTTAGATGGTTTGGAAGAATAAAAGAATTTATTTAAAAGGAGATAAATTTATTTGAAAACAAATTGAAAATTGATTTGTTATTTGAAAATAAATCTTTAGGAAATCGATATGAAAATTTATTTGGGTTTGAATGAAAATTGATTTTTGTGTTGAGAATAAATCTGGAAATCGATTTGTAAAATGATTTGGTATTTGGGATTAAAATTAGAATCAATTTGAAATTTGATTCAGAGTTAAGATAAATTTTTAGAAATCAATTTGAAATTTGATTTGGGATTGAAATGAAATTAAGAAATTAATTTGAAAGTTGATTTGGTGTTGAAAGTAAATATTTGAGAAATCGATTTGAAAATCGTATAAAAAGTGAATATTTGGGAATTTATAAAGGAAAGGGAAATTTGTTTTAAAAATAAACATTGATTTATTTTTAAAGTGTGAAAAATATGATTTGAAATTGGTTTTCAAATGTTGAAGTGTGGAAAATGTGATTTGAAACTTGTTTTCAAAGTGATGAAGTGTGGAAATGAATTTACAGATTTGGGATGTAAATTTGAAATAAATCGATAAGGATTTATTTAATTGGTTTAAATGAAAGTGATTTGAAATTTGTTTTCAAATGGTTGAAATTTTAAACCATATCTCGCGAAGAGATTTGAAATTTAATAATTTGGAAAAAATTATTTAAATTGGTTGATTGTTGTGAATGTTGTTGATAGTTAAATAACCGACTATCAATATTTGCCTTTGAAATGGCACTTGAATTTGTTTTTAAAACAAACGCTCACTATTCGAGTTAGCCGGGAAAAGACCTTTGTGTCATATAACCCATTACGAATTAGTGATACGATGATATGGATCGTATTGAAGACCGGTGTGAAGACCGGGTATTTTCGAAAATGAAAGGACAACCTGTCGAATGTCTCTGCACCGAGTTGCTCCAGTATAGAGATTTATATCACTCTTTTTGTGATGGGAAGTCCGGACGTGATTAGAAATTATCCGGATTGCAAGGGCTTCTTTGGAAGTGCCTTCGGTTTCGTTCGATCCCGGAACGGACTTGTATGGATGTGTGTCTGACGTTACACTTTGAGATGTAAAGCTGGTTTCTATCAAATACATTTCTGTTGGTGGCGGAGAATTTATTCTCTTAGCTTAACACCCTTCTCTGAGACGTACGAGCTCAGAGGTTATGTAGTTGATGGTTACTAGTGATACATTCGCAATTTGGTAATGTGGCATACGAAGTGCTGTTGATTATTTGTTGATCAAAGCGTGACTTTGTGAAAAAGCGTGGCTTTGTGAAAAAGCGTGGCTTTGTGAAAACGCGTGGCTTTGTGAAAACGCGTGGCTTTGTGAAAATGCGTAGCTTTGTGGACGAGACTTCGTCGAGCCTCACAACTCGGTACTGGTCGAAACAGGAATGTTGCGGCAAAGGTTTTTAGGGGTAGCGCCCCTAGGGTATGTCATTTCCTTCTGGATAAAAGGTGATATCATGGTATGGAGCCCAGATATTTTACCTATGTTGATGCTGCAAATTTATTATACTTTGTGGTTGTTGCTTTGTGATTGAGGATCCTCGGATAAAGGTCGGTAACGACCGGGGGATGACATAGCTCGTGTGTTAGTTACCTAGTTACAGCTTGGTTAAAGCATAAGGTAACGTCGGCCTTGTGTTTGCAGAGATCCGGTTAGGTTCTCGGGGCGTCTTTCCAGAGGCGTTTCCATTTCGGTGTAAGGAAGTTCCTTTGCCTGACCATTTGTTGGAAATCCAAAGAAACAATACGCGCCTTGTACGGTTTTAGTTGTAGAACCTGCCATTTACTTATGGTGGTCACCACTGTTTAGATGGTAGCTATAGTAGGCATACAATGATGGTTGTTTGTTGGCTAAGATTGATATTATACTTTCAAAATGTTTTCGACACTAGACATTAATAATAATATCCAATGATTTTGCATAGTAAGCATCTTTGACTATCATAAGGGGAAATCTCCTCCAATTCTGCGTTTGCATTGTGTGTGTGGCGGGAGGCCTTATGGTAGTTTCATTTTCCAAAAGCATTGCGAATTTGTTTTATTTTCTTTGTGAAATAACTGTTTTACGATCTCACACCAGTCACCATGGCTGACTCGGAGTTTATTGTTACCTTTCTAAACTCTGGGTGCCCATAATTTTCCACACGGGCAGCCTAGAGTTATGTTATCAGGATATTCTGGATATTCTGGAGCTTTGGAGATGAGCTGGATGGCGAAGCGTACTACCGTACTTGTTTATTTATTCTGCTGTGTATTCTGTTTGTGGACAAGTTATATAACTGTCCAGCGATGTGTATTGTTGTAAACTCTGATGATATGATGTAATGTATAAACTGATATAGTCTTTTGTTTTAAAGATTATTCATTCAGCTATTATATATTGTTCCGCTGCGAATGTGAGATTCTGATAATGTTTCTGTTTCTGTTTTTTTGTTCTTTCTTTTTCTTCTGTCTTCTTCTACCTCTTCTTTTTAACCCTAATGGTTCAGTTTTTCGGCATTCGATTGCACGGCATTTGATATAGTGGACGTATTAATGTCGACTTTCGAGCGTCGAAAAATCATATCGTTACAAGTGGTATCAGAGCTGTTGGTTAAGCGACAACCCTGGCTCTGTTGGGTGTTACTCATTAGAGATAGAGTCAGTAGTACTCTAGAATGAGTGTGAGTGTAATAATAGATATGAACGCGTATTTTTTAGTGAATACAAAATTTTTTTTTGTATTCTGTTGACTTATCGGTTGATTGTTTATAGATTCCGGTCGGTGCAGTCTGGCCAACTGTAATCGATAGGGGTTTCTAAACTCTTAAACAAGATAAACTGACACAGTATTGTTTTAAAATAGGGTAAATGAGATAATTTTGCCCAAAACTATTTTTGTGTAGAAAAGAAATAATTTTCTATGAATTATAGTAGTATATGGATGCTTGGTTGTTAGAAAGTGTTAATATTGAATCATTATCATTGTTATATGGAAATTGAATAAGAAATAATGGTATAACCAAAGATTTGGAGATAAATTCATTTAGCAAATGAAATTTATAAATATGAATTGAAAGTATAAGGAAATAAATTCATATACGAATGAAATTTTTAAATGTGATTTACAAAATTGAAATAGAATTCCAGGGAAGATATTTGAAATAAAAATTCATTAATGGAATGTAAATAAGTTGATAACTTATAAAATATTTGAAATTGTTTGGAATAAGATTCAAATTGAAAAGGAATGACTTTGTGAATGAACAAATGAAGCTACATTTGTAAATAAATGAGTTTATAAAATGAAATGAGATTTGATTTGAATCAAGTCGAAGAGAAAATCTAAACTTGAAAAAAAATTAAAAAAAATGGATTGAATTCAAGTAAACTAACTTGATAATTTATTAATTCATGAAATAATGAATTGGAAGTTGAATTAGTTAAATTAAAATTGAATTATGAGTTGAATAAAAATAATTTGAATTTGCATATAAATTCAAGTAGAGAAAAATAAATTGAAAATTTCCTTGTTATTGATAAAATAAATTCGAGATGAATTAAATATGGAAATTTGAAATTTAAAATGGATAAGTGAATATACTAATTGAATTAAATTAGTCGATGGAATGGATTTGATAAAAATCAAATCAAAAATTTTAATTGGAAAATTGTTTACAAGGAAAATGTAACTGGAGTTTTGAGTTGAAATGACTTAAGAAAAAAAATTGTGAAATGGTTTCAAATGAACCGAATGTGAATATGAAATGCGAATTGAATTGAATGTAAATTAGATGAAAGCAATTTAATTTGTATTGAAATTTTATAAATTGCTAATGAAAAATGTTTTGGATGTATTGCTTATGAAATCTATGTATGTGCTATTGAAATGAGTGAAATGTTAATAGATTTCCTATATTTGTCACTTACGTGTTTAAATTGAGTAAGTACAGATTTTTGGAAGCCGTTTGGCTGCATTTGGTTGCGCAAATGCTAATAAATAAGCCGCTTTGCTTAAAATGCTAATAAAGGTACACCTACGCAATACAAAATAGGAAATATGAACTGTTTTTGCTTTTCCGACCGAGTGGGTCGATGTATACATATTTATATATTTTGTCAAATTGCAAAAGCTCCTCCGTACAAAGGAGACTCTGCCAAAATTTTCTGAAAATTTTGGGAGTTAGAAAAAAAATTTGAAAATTTTTGGAAAATTTTGTTAACGGAAAATTGATTTGCAAATTGTAAATGAAAGCGTAGGGATTGAACTAGAAAAGGGATTTTGGTTTCTGAAGATAAAATGAATTCTAATAGAATTGAAATTGTAAATTGAATTCAAATGGAATTGAAAACGCAAAGTTGAATGGAAATGAATATATAACTTTGATTGTGAAGTAAAAAAAAATAGATATAAGAAGTATGTAAATACTTATATTGAACTTAAGAAATAAAGAATGAAATTCTTAAGTAAATGGGTATTGTAGATCCAATAAGTGAATTTGGACATTGTTGTTAAATAAATTATACAGGGGTATAAAGGAAAGTGGAATTGGATTTTGATTTCGAAGATGAATTTGAATTTCTCAACAAAAGGTATGTATTTAAAATTTCAGTATGAAATTTGATTGAGTTTCTGATTTGTGCCACTTGGCATTTTGTTTTCTATTGGAATTTGGGAGTCCGTAGGGACATTTTGTAGTTGTACCGAGCTAGCCGCGTAAAGGAGACGTTGGCGAAATTTTTCAGAAATTTAGAGAGTTAGAAAATTTTTGAGAAATTTTGGATAATTTAAAATTTGAATTCAAATTTAAATTTGAATCGTGAAGTAAAATAAAGTTGTTTGAAACTTATGAATAAGTTTGGAAAGTTAGAAAAAGATTGGTTTGATAAGTTGATAAAACTGTTTGGTTTTGGTAAAATGATAAACGGGGATTGGATCATTCTTCTTTACTTGTAATTTCAGGACGAAATTCTTTTAAGGGGGAAGATTGTAACGACCCTAAATTTTTGACATTTGAAATTTGAATATTTAATTGATTTTAGATATTCGAATGATAGTTTAATTTGAAATTTGAGATATCAAAATGAATTTGGTAATTAAATTTTTGAATTTAATTATGGCAATTGGGTAAAAATGTTGAATCTCGGTTTTTAAGCCGATTAAAAATATTTTCAAGGCTTAGAAAATTCATATTGATAATTCTGAAGGTAATAGAACTTTCAGAATTGAATTTGAAACTATTTTGTTCAGTTTTGAAATTTTATCGTTTAATCGATATTTAAAAATAGCTTTCCGGGGCACAGTCTTGGAATTCAACGAAACTAGTTCCATTGGATCCGTAATATTGTATTATTATCGGATTTCAATTTTTGTAATGTTTGGAGTGATCGTTTGGCCGTACGATAAGCAAACGCGCTGAAATGAAATCGAAAATTTAATTTAATAACTGGTCCAAAAAGCTATCTTCTCCACACGATCGAATTTGGAGTCGAAACCTTTTCCATTGTGTTCGGAATAGGCGTATAACATTACGAACGCCTAGCGGCACGTCTCGATAGGATATCGGAATTTTGAGTTGCAAATTCGTGACGATTTGAATCGGAATTTAAATTGAATACATATATTTATACTCCGGTCAACATCAGTTGAAATTCTTTCTTTTCGAAGTCACTGTAGCCTGTTGATTGAGGTACGTAAACATCTTTTCCTTGTTCCCATTCCAGTTGATAACTTTTACGTTTGTTCCCTCTTTCCACCTTTAAACACTCGAGTATCTCGTTCAAAAATAAAAAAATGGCAGAAGCAGAAATGAATTCGCGAGCCACTTTCCTCTTCACCTTCATTCGATTTGAATAAGGGGCAACGAAAATTAAAAACCCAGGCTTTCCTCTGACTTCATCAAATACGAATCCATTCGTATATAATAAAAGATGATATCGAGTGATACCACTTCGAGCTGTTGTTCGTTTCCATCGGCATCACGATCGAGAATACTCGAATCGAGCAATTGGGGTGTATCGCGACTTTGACTTCAAATTGGGAAGGGACTCAAAGGCGGCAGCACTGGGGTCGCGTACGATGTCGCGTGGGCGAGCACATGGGAGGCAGCGGCGACGTTGGGTTGGCGTTGAGGTCGCGGCGGCAGCTGGCGATCGAAGAGGAGGCAGTGGTTGAGTAAAGGCTAGGGCTTCACGAAAATTTTTGCTGGCGATGTCTTGGGGGTCGCGAGCGCGGCAGTGGCAATATGAGTAAGTCGCGATGGTCGAAATTCACTCGAGAGTGGTGGTCGGCCTGAGCTCGATTTTGGGTATGATTTCTTCTTCGTCATCGTTTGTTTTAAAATGATTTTTATTACAGTAAAACAGAAGAGAAAACAGATTTTCTAAGTAAATACATATATAGATTTGGGAAAAAAAATTAATTAAATTTACCGTGATGATTTTTTTTATAAGTAGAAAAAGAAAAAAAATATTACAGTAAGGTAATTTATAATATATGGAAACAGTGAGATAGATATATGTAGTAAACAGAAATTTTATATATACATATAAATCTTTGGAAAAATATACAAGGGTTTGTATAACAGTTAGTTAATTAAATTTATTAAAGGGAAATGGGTTTAAAAAATTTGATTATTAGTTAAATCAAACAAATCTATTAAATGGAAATTTATTATTCGATTATTTCGAATATTAATCAACTATATATAAATTGTTGTTACAAGGTCCAAAATTTGGAGAAAACAATCTGGAATAAAAATGGATGCTAATAAAGCAAAGGTGAGATCTTCTCACTCAAATTGGATAATTGATTTGCAGTTATTGATTGATTGCTGTTTGGTTGTGATATTAGATATAGTAGGATATATCTATATGTATAGAAATATATATATATATATATATATATATATATTGGAATATGTATATATTGGAGTTGTTGATTACCCGCATTATATAGCGGATGAGACCCTATTGCGCCGCATAATAGCGGATGATATTTTATAAATCCCATATACCGCGATATTCCACCTCGAAGTGGAATTGGTATTGGGCTAACATCTGTGGATGCAGGGAAACCGGTTGGAGGGATCCAACAGGATTCCTCAAAACATTTGAATTGATTTCATATGTTGTGTGTTGATTATTTATAATCTGTGTATGATTATATCTGTGATTGAATTGTTGAAGGCTAAATTTAGCCGAATGTATTTTTGGTATCGTTGGATACCAGAAATGAATATATATTGGATTTTTGAAATTAAAATTGGAATTTTAAGTAAATTCTTTTGAAAGAATTAGTTGAATTTCAAAGAAGGAATTTTAAAGCGTAAAATTGATTTTTTAAATCTTATCGAATTATTTCCAGAATATGGGAAAAGATTTTTATAAATGGATTTTGAATAGTATTATTCGAAAGTTGGGAAATTTATTTGAAATGGAATTTTAGATGGTTTGGAAGAATAAAAGAATTTATTTAAAAGGAGATAAATTTGTTTGAAAACAAATTGAAAATTGATTTTGTATCTGAAAATAAATCTTTGGGAAATCGATATGAAAATTCATTTGGGGTTTGAATGAAAATTGATTTTTGTGTTGAGAATAAATTTGGAAATCGATTTGTAAAAAGATTTGGTATTTGGGATTAAAATTAGAATCAATTTGAAATTTGATTTGAAGTTAAGATAAATTTTTAGAAATCAATTTGAAATTTGATTTGGGATTGAAATGAAATTGAGAAATCAATTTGAAAGTTGATTTGGTGTTGAAAGTAAATATTTGAGAAATCGATTTGAAAATCGTATAAAAAGTGAATATTTGGGAATTTTAATTCACAATGGAATTTATAAAAGAAAGGGAAATTTGTTTTAAAAATAAACATTGATTTATTTTTAAAGTGTGAAAAATATGATTTGAAATTGGTTTTCAAATGTTGAAGTGTGGAAAATGTGATTTGAAACTTGTTTTCAAAGTGATGAAGTGTGGAAATGAATTTACAGATTTGGGATGTAAATTTGAAATAAATCAATAAGGATTTATTTAATTGGTTTAAATGAAAGTGATTTGAAATTTGTTTTCAAATGGTTGAAGTGTTAAACCGTATCTCGCGAAGAGATTTGAAATTTAATAATTTGGAAAAATATATTTAAATTGGTTGATTGTTGTGAATGTTGTTGATAGTTAAATAACCGACTATCAATATTTGCCTTTGAAATGGCACTTGAATTTGTTTTTAAAACAAACGCTCATTATTCGGGTTAGCCGGGAAAAGACCTTTGTGTCATATAACCCATTTCGAATTAGTGATACGATGATATGGATCGTATTGAAGACCGGTGTGAAGACCGGGTATTTTCGAAAATGAAAGGACAACCCGTCGAATGTCTCTGCACCGAGTTGCTCCGGTATAGAGATTTATATCACTCTTTTTGTGATGGGAAGTCCGGATGTGATTAGAAATTATCCGGATTGCAAGGGCTTCTTTGGAAGTGCCTTCGGTTCCGTTCGATCCCGGAACGGACTTGTATGGATGTGTGTCTGACGTTACACTTTGAGATGTAAAGCTGGTTTCTATCAAATACATTTCTATTGGTGGCGGAGAATTTATTCTCTTATCTTAACACCCTTCTCTAAGACGTACGAGCTCAGAGGTTATGTAGTTGATGGTTACTAGTGATACATTCCCAATTTGGTAATGTGGCATACGAAGTGTTGTTGATCATTTGTTGATCAAAGCGTGGCTTTGTGGACGAGACCTCGTCGAGCCTCACAACCCGGTAATGGTCGAAACAGGAATGTTGCGGCAAAGGTTTTTAGGGGTAGCGCCACTAGGGTATGTAATTTCCTTCTGGATAAAAGGTGATATCATGGTATGGAGCCCAGATATTTTACCTATGTTGATGCTGCAAATTTATTATACTTTGTGGTTGTTGCTTTGTGATTGAGGATCCTCGGATAAAGGTCGGTAACGACCGGGGGATGACATAGCTCGTGTGTTAGTTACCTAGTTACAGCTTGGTTAAAGCGTGAGGTAACGTCGGCCTTGTGTTTGCAGAGATTCGGTTAGGTTCTCGGGGCGTCTTTCCAGAGGCATTTCCATTTCGGTGTAAGGAAGTTCCTTCGCCTGACCATTTGTTGGAAATCCAAAGAAACAATACGCGCCCTGTACGGTTTTAGTTGTAGAACCTGCCATTTACTTATGGTGGTCACCACTGTTTAGATGGTAGCTATAGTAGGCATACAATAATGGTTGTATGTTGGCTAAGATTGATATTATACTTTCGAAATGTTTTCGACACTAGACATTAATAATAATATCCAATGATTTTGAGTAGTAAGCATCTTTGACTATCATAAGGGGAAATCTCCTCCAATTCTGCTTTTGCATTATGTGTGTGGCGGGAGGCCTTATGGTAGTTTCATTTTCCAAAAGCATTGCGAATTTGTTTTATTTTCTTTGTGAAAATAACTGTTTTACGATCTCACACCAGTCACCATGACTGACTCGGAGTTTATTGTTCCCTTTCTAAACTCTGGGTGCCCATAATTTTCGACACGGGCCGCCTAGAGTTATGTTATCAGGATATTCTGGATATTCTTGAGCTTTGGCGATGAGCTGGATGGCGAAGCATACTACCGTACTTGTTTATTTATTCCACTATGTATTCTGTTTGTGGACAAGTTATATAACTGTCCAGTGATGTGTATTGTTGTAAACTCTGATGATATGATGTAATGTATAAACTGATATAGTCTTTTGTTTTAAAGATTATTCATTCAGCTATTATATATTGTTCCGCTGCGAATGTGAGATTCTGATATTGTTTATGTTTCTGTTTTTCTGTTCTTTCTTTTTCTTCTGTCTTCTTCTACCTCTTCTTTTTTACCCTAATGGTTCGGTTTTCCGGCATTCGATTGCGCGACAATTGATACAGTGGACGTATTAATGTCGACTTTCAAGCGTCGAAAAATCGTATCATTACATATTTTTCCACTTAAGCGGTTAGGGTGTGATCCCAACTCTTATGTATTGTCTGGTTATTTCCAAAAGAACCGATATTGAGCATTTTGGAAATAAGTGATTAGTTTTGGAACATTCGGTAAGCGAGGGAGTGTACTTGTAAGAGATGACTCGAAACTGTAACCACTCCAAATCCTTATACGAGTTCTATGCTTGGTGGAGATTTGAGATCTGTTTTGGATGTTGGAATCCATTTGTGATTCTGAGACCCGTTGGGGTGTAGGAATCCATGTGTGATTCCAAGGTATGTTTTGAATGTTTATGTGATTGAACAATTGAGGTATGGGAATCCATGTGTGATTTCGTGATCCATTTTGAGACGTATGAATCCATGTGTGATTCTATGACCGTTGAGGTATGGGAATCCATATGGGGTTCCGAGGTCTATTCAGGTAGCGACGCGTGAGTTAGAACGCCAGACGTAGCCTCATCGACGATAATGTCTAAAATCAGAGATAGGATGCATAGCCAGGGGATTTAGCTAACCCATAAGGGTGCAGTCGTCTCTCTTTCTAGCGACAACTACAGTTTATGCATGTTGGGAGCGACGCACTCAGCCTAGGTGGCTAACTATGTATTTCCTATGTACCTCATCTAGACAGGTACGACCCTTCAGAAGGATATATCTGATTCTTGTATAGGAGGACCATTCTCAGAGCTTCTGAAGGGCCCCTCCATGGAATCCTACATAATTAGTGAACGCGTCTTAGTGGTTTTTGATTGTATACCTATTATTGTTGTGATGTACACTCACAGACATCACAGCTACTTGATTGTTATATTTTCAACCCTAGACATTATTATAATATCATTGGATTTTTAATAAAATGGTTTAGTTGTCATATGGTAAAACCTGTCCGTATATATATGCAGTGTGGTCTTACGAGATACCTTTATTTCAAAATGTTTTATAACTTGTAGTAATCCATTTGGTTATGTTTCTCACGCTTGTTTTACAGGACTGAACCAGAGTTTTTTTTCCTATAATGCTCAAGTCATCCCGAGCATATTTTCTAGATTTAGCTAGACATTTAGGAGCTTTCAGGAGACGAGCTGGATCCTTCAAGACGTACTCCCATATTTTTCTTTACTTCCACTGCATTGTTGTTGTTTTGTATTCACCGGCAGGTTGTAAGGATAGGTTGTTATAACTGTCCAGGCAAATGATATGTTAATGTTGTACTCTGATTGATGTATATATATTAAAGTTCAATTTTTCTTTGTAAAGATCATTTGTATATTATATGTTACTCGTCACATGTGAGATTTTATTCCTTTTTTTCTTTCTTTTACCCCAATGATCTATTTTTCCTGCACTTAGATGTCCGATACGTGAATACCTTGGACGTATTGGTATCAACTTCTGGGGATCGAAAAGGTGGATTGTTAGATTTGGTATCAGAGCTGAAGGTTAAGCGAGAACCTTGGCTTTGGTGGGGAAAACTCGGTAGAGATAGGGTGAGTGACGCCATAGAATGAGTTTGAGTGTATTATATATTAGAGCATATTTGTTAATGCCGTAAAATTGTTTTATAGTGTGTTTAGGCTATTAAGTGGCTTATGAATTCTGATCGACACGTCTGATCAACGCTGTTGATAAGGGTTCCTAAACACTTGAACAAGGAAAACCGACACGGTATTGTTTTAAAGTTGGTAAATGAAATAATTTTACCAAAAAATTATATTTTATATATAAAGGAATTTTTTTATAAACTAATATAGTTATTAGAGAATGTTTGTTTGTTAGGAAATGATAATACTTGATTATTATCATTTATTGTTTGATCGGTTGTGCTTGGCCAGTTATGAGCAATTCTGCCTTTTTACTGCATGGGTTAGTTATGTATAAATTTTGGGGAACATTGAAGTGAACATCTTATTGCTTCAGTTTCACAATTTGACTATAATGCGTTCGATGTTAATGTTTGGTTAAAATTTAATTTTAATAAGAACTGTTTAGTTTAATAAACAAGTTATACATTTGAGAAAATGATTTGTATAAGAAAGTGAAATTATATAAGTATGATTTATAAATATTATTTATAAATATAAAGGTTTTTAGCTGAGAATTTGAGAACTTAAATTCCACATGCTTTTAAAAAATTGGTTTTCAAGGTTTGAAAAGGAGAATAATAGTATTATTTGACAGTATTTATGGATATAAATACTTTAAAAGAAAAAACGTTTTTGAAGGATGTTGAAAGCACCGAACTCACTTCGATCACTGGAAAATAATTTCGATACTGACTACAACATCATCGGCTTTAATTTTCAAGTTTTTGAGTAGGAAATTGCTACCATAATTGTTTTGTTTCAAGTTGTTTGATAAAACAAATCTGGATTTGAAAATTTGAAGTATGATTTGATATATTAAAGTTGTATATATATATATATTGCTATTTTAAATTAACTAAAATAAAACCCGAGTGTTTAATTATTAAGTTTTTGGTTAAATATTATATGGACTCATGTGGCATATGCATTAAAGTACGCTGATTGTGCATCTTGTTATGATAAATTGTTTGGCAGTTTTCATTTGTTAAAATGAAATGGGATTTTCGATGATTTGGACAGTTGGAAAACTTCCGAATTGAGATAGAAATTGAAACTAAGAGTTGAAGAAATATAAAGAATAAGTTTTTGTAACTTATAAATGTGAGAAGATATAAGTAAAACCAGTTTAAATGTATTGGATATATTGGTTAAGTAAAACAAAAATGATATTATGTATATATACTCTTAGGATTTAAGGAGTGTTATACAAATATGAAATGGAGTAGAAAAGGTTAATAACCTAAGTTAAGTTTTTATAAAATCTTCTCATAAATTATTTTTGGGAGTAAAAAGAAATTGGTATAAATAAGAACCAATAAGGATAAGTACGTAAGTTGTATGTAAATAATTTTTTCGTGTAACTGTTCTCGATCCGAGATTCAAGTACACAACTTTGAGGTTACTCACACCGACCCAAAAAGGATTTATCACTTGATTCTTAACGGCGAACACTAGTAAGAGTTCTTGGTATGGAACCAAAATTCTCTATCATAGTATATGGCTATGTAAGGAGAACGGAGGTTTCAAACTAAGAAGCCTGATCGAAGTCCGCACTAGAGAAGTCGGGTGAGAAATACTAGTTCGGAAGAGAAGTTATGTATTCGAGAAAGTGATCGAATCGGATATTGTGTATGGATGATTTATGTTTATCATATGGACCTATGAAATTGTCAGGTATTTATGGGGTTTGATTTTCTGGGTTTGATAGGCGATGAAATGTCAGGGATGAAATTCTTTTAAGGGGGGAAGAATGTAACGACTTGAAATTTTATCGCTTCTATTTTAGAATATTTAATTTATTTTAAATATTTAAATAATGGATTTAATAGCTAAATAGACTTTTGTATTTATAATTTATAATAGAATTTTTTTGAATTTTGTTTACAAAAATATGTAGATCGACGAAAGGTAGAAAATGTGACTGAAGACCATTTTCCAGATTTTAATCTTTTATCGAACTAAAAATTTGTTAATGGTTATATTTCCTTTAGTTATATATTGAAGACAACATTCAAATGATTAAAGGAAAGTTGTGTATATAAACATGTATTTACACCATATTTGCTTTGATACTTAACCAAAATAATCCAGGATTTTAGCAGCCTTCTCTAATTCAACAAAACCCTAAAACTCTCTTGAATTTATCAAATTTTCTAGCAATTTATTTGGAATTTAAAGATGGATTTTTCATTAAGGTTGAAGAGCAATACTTCTTTCTATTTTTAGGCTTGTGAAAATGAAAGTATAGGTTTGGTCATTTTGAGAAAATAAGAAATATACTTCTCTTCTTAGTTATTAACTTAGTTTGGGTTTTAGGATAAAACTTACAACCCAATAAAAGTATAAAAATCCATTCTTTTGAATTTATTAATGTGACGACCGCCCATGACCCCCGCACGGAATCTAGAGATAGTGCGCTGTAAAGTGTGCCAGGCGACCATGGACGATTGTCAAAGTAAATTAAAACAACAGAATCTATCGTATTACTCACAGCGCATGGACAAAATACAATAGAACATATATGTAGTGAAGCTTCACAGAATAAAAATCCCATCAATAAAACTTCATAATAGTTGAATACAAGCATCTGAATAGTCAATACAACAAGCCTCACTACATAACACTCAGAGAATACAAACAGCGGAACATCCAGTACATATAATAAGAAGATAATATGCAACCCTCCAGCTCGTCTTCGATATCAGCAACGCGGGAAGCAATAACAGCACCTGTCACCTGCTACCTAGTCTGCCCGTCCCAAAATGGACGAACAGCCCAAGGCGATAAGAATTAAAACATAAAGCCTTGAGTCAGACAACAGTCTTAGTGAGCAGTAAATTAACTAACAACATACCAAAAGAGCATAAAGGAAAAGGAACAGGAATACAACCCTCCCACTCCACCTCTTTCTACAGTGATAGCCCCCTGACACACACTAAGCAGAAGCAACATAGCAGCGCATACAATTTAAAGTAAAGTAATAATCATTCGAGTTAAGGGCGATGTTTTCCAAGTACCAAGGCCTAAGCACCCAGAAAATACTGCTCTTGAGTCCGAATGACGATACAACCAAACATCCATGACTCTGGCTATCACTGTTATCATTGCTTCGGTATCACCGTTAATTGAATGACCGGCACATTCTTTCAGCCGTCAGTCAAGGGCTAATGGAAACCCCGGTTCTAGACATAACTCCCGCACGTCATCGTGACCCGTGCCTAGGACTATCGAATCTACCCAGAGTACTCGACCATCAACAGTTAGCCGTTGGGACTATCGAATCTGCCCAAACGTACTCTTGCTTGGAGCATGCTATAACCTTCAACAACGATGAGACCCAAGCCTTCTAGTCATCCTCTTCGACGACTATTCTCATATCCATTCATTATCTTCAACTCGAATCATATCACCGAGTTATCAACATGCTTGGAATGATCCCGTCTGGATTAAACCAAGTCTTCATCACATGATTGCCTCGCTTCATCACATCTTCGCAAAGCTTCATCACATCATCAAATCTATGCATAAGAGCCTCATCATCCCGCTACATATGCCACGAGCAGCTTTCCCAATTCAAGAGCCTTTCTCTTGGCTTTTGAATCACCTTTGGTCTAAATCAAACCATCAATCATCTAATTCATAGCAATCAATCAAATCAAGCATTAATCCAAGCAATCAAACATTCGAATATGATCTAAGTAGACAATTATAACAATAATGGCATTTTCGTAATTAAAGAGTTGAAAGTCTAACAAGCATGAAAACATGAACAATATCTCTACAAACTTGATGAATGAACTTGCATAGGTTAACATATGATAAAATGGATGTAACATCATCATGAACAATGGATCTATATGGATCTACACTTAGGATGAAGAAAATGCATGAAAATCCCTATTTTAACACCAAATCGAACCAACAATCCGATCTACTCCTTTGGATCCGTGTGAGAGATAATCACCACTCACCAAATCACCTAAACAATCCCAAATCAACACGCTTCAGATCTGGACAGCGAAGGATCAATCTTGATCTATCACGAATCCGCTTCAAACGAAGAAATCTCACTTCAAAGGATGAAGATCTTCAATCTAAGCTCTTAAATCTTCAATTTGATCTTCAACTTGGATGGATGGAAGCACTAGATTAGAGTGGAGAAAAGAAGTGAAGAAGTGTAGAAGTCGAGCTCTCAAAATGGCAGCACTTTGTCACTTCGAAATCCGGATCCCAAAAAGTGAGAAAAACCCTTCCTATTTATAGCTGAAATTCCCTTAAGTCGCTCGGAGTTAGGTCGTTCACGACCTACGACCTAAAACCTACCGACCTAAAGACTTACCAACCTACGACTTAACAAAGCCCCCAGCCTCTACGACCTAACCTAACGCGCACCTGCGACCTAGCTCTTAAGCACATCTTCGACCTAACTGCTAAGCCTTACGCGACCTAACAAAGCTCTCCATCCTACGACCTAACGAGGTTACGACCTAACACTTAAGCGCATCAGCGACCTAACGCTTAAGCGCTTACGCGACCTATCACTCACGCGACCTAACACCTAGACAAAACCCCGCGTCCTAACTCCTTAGGTTGCCTAACGACCTAACTACGCTAACAAGCTATCCACTAGGTCGCTAAATACTGGGTTGTTAACTCGCTAACCCTTAGGTCGCGAACTACTATAGGTCGCTAACTACTGGTTTACTTAGGTCGCTACCAACCTATCTCTTAGGTCGCTCAAAACTTGGGTCGCCTACCCCATAAGTTGTCTAGACTCTATAAGTTATCAACTCCTAGGTCGCTCAACCGACCTAAACTGCCATACGACCTAACCACCTCATCCTTAGGTCGCACACGACATAACTTTCAACACGACCTAAGCTAACCTACAACCTAACTCTTAGGTCGCTCCACCTTCCCAGGTCGTCTACGACCTAAACCAACATACGACCAGCCCACTATCTTCTTAGGTCGGTCACGACTTATCACTTAGGTCGTTTACGACCTAAGACTTAGCGAAATTCTGCCTAAAATCTGAAATGACTTAAAAATGCTAAAATTCCAGATTTTAACGAACTTGTCGATCCGTAAAAATACGGGTCGTTACATTCTCTCCCCCTTAGGAATTTCGCCCCCGAAATTCCAAACAATCAAAGCAATCAAAGACTATTCTGCATGCCTACCATCCATAGCAATCAGCCAACCATGCATCCAATTCTAGCTTAGCATGCAGAATTCTAAAACATAGAACAAGTTACAATGTTGTTTAGATGATACGACACCTTAGGGCCATACCTTGAAGAGTTCGGGATGAGCTGCTTTCATCCTCTCTTCCACCTCCCACGTACAGTCGTTATCATCGTCACTCCATTGTATCTTGAGCAACTTAACTACCTTCCTCCTAAGCTGTTTCGTGTCGGTTTCCACAACACGAAGCGGCTTACGAGGTCTTCTATCGACTGGATCAACTTCGAAATCTTCACAGCTATCAGCAGAAACCACCGTACTCGAGTCGTGCACGTACTTCCATAGATATGATACGTGAAAAACATTGTGCACACCCGACATCTTCTCAGGTAACTCCAATCTATAGGCGAGCTTTCCAATTCGCTCGATGATCGGGAATGGTCCAACAAATCTCGGAGTCAATTTTCCTTTCTTCCCGAATCGAATAACATTCTTCAGTGGAGAAATCTTCACGAAAACCATATCACCAACGTCGAATTCCAAATCCTTACGACGCTTATCGGCATAGCTTTTCTGACGATCTTGGGCTGCCTTCATTCGTTGCCGAATGATCTCTATACAATCCGAAGTCTGTCGAATCATCTCTGGCCCAAGTAACGGCTTTTCCCCAGTCTCTATCCAACATGTCGGAGAGTTACACGGTCTTCCATACAATGCCTCATACGGTGCCATACCAATACTTGACTGGTAACTGTTGTTGTATGCAAACTCCACCAAATGAAGGTGATCTTCCCATGATCCTCCGAAGTCCATAACACATGCTCTAAGAAGATCTTCCAAAACTCGGTTGACTCTCTCGGTCTGACCATCTGTTTGAGGGTGATAAGCTGTACTCAAACACAACTCGGTTCCCAAAACTTCCTGGAAGCTCTTCCAAAATCCACTAATGAACAATGGATCTCGATCGCTCACTATACTCTTTGGAATACCATGGAATCGAACTATCCACTTAACATACAACTCAACCAACTTTGATGCAGTCCTAGTCGATCGAACAGGAATGAATCGTGCACTCTTAGTCAAACGATCTACAACGACCCAAATCCCTTCATTTCCCGTTCTTGTTCTAGGCAATCCATCGACACTTGTTCCCACTTCCATGTAGGAACTTCTAATGGCTGAAGCAATCCACTTGGCTTCTTCTGTTCGGCTTTTACCAATTGGCAGTTCATACACTTGGAAATAAAATTTCCAACATCCTTCTTCATGCCTTCCCAGTAGTAGGTTCTCTTCATATCCCGATACATCTTATTTCCACCTGGATGAATTGTCAACTTCGAGTGATGACTTTCCTTCAGAACTTCACTCCTCAATTCATCTATATCGGGAACAACTAGTCGTCCTTGCTTCCGAAGCCAACCCTCTCGATCGACCTCGAATCCTTTATCCTTTTCTGGATCCAATCTAGATTCCAATTCACGGATAATCTTGACAAGCTTATCGTCTCGCTTTTGGCTCTCGCCAATCCTTTCCACAAGAGTAGGTCTTATCGATAAGTTTGCCAACATCTCAGGTTCCAATTCACACCTAGACCTGAAGTCAAATCCAACTGAATACTCGAGACTCTTCCATTCTGAAAACATGGCTTCCAATCCTGCATGTCTTCGACTTAACGCATCTGCCACCGCGTTACCTTTTCCCGGAGTATAAGCTATTCCAAAATCATATGATGCCAAAAACTCTAGCCAACGTTGCTGCCGAAGATTCAAATCCTTTTGGGAGAAAAGATACTTCAACGACTTATGATCCGTAAACAACTCGAATCGAACTCCCAACAGATAATGTCTCCACATCTTCAGAGCAAATACAATCGCCGCTAACTCCAAATCATGAGTCGGGTAATTCCTTTCATGCGGCTTCAGTTGTCGACTTGCATACGCAACAACTTTATCTCTCTACATCAGCACTGCTCCAAGTCCAGTACCACATGCGTCGGTGTAAACCACCATCTCATCATTCCCACTCGGAATAGTCAAAACTGGAGCACTTGTCAATCGCTCTTTCAGGATTCCGAAAGCTTGCTCACACTTAGCATCCCAACTGAACACTTGGTTCTTCTTCGTCAATCCTGTTAACGGTGCAGCTATCTTGGAGAAGTCTTTGATAAACCGTCGATAATATCCTGCTAATCCAAGAAAACTTCTCACATCCGACGCATTCTTAGGTCTAACCCAATCCTGGATCGCTGCCACCTTAGCGGGATCAACCGCTATTCCACTTCCAGAAATCACATGGCCTAAGAACCTCACTTCACTCTTCCAGAAGTGACACTTCGAAAACTTAGCCTTCAGCTGATGTTTCCGCAAAATTTCCAAAACAATACGCAAGTGCGTCTTGTGCTCTTCTTCCGTTTTGGAATAAATCAGAATATCATCCACGAACACAAGTACGAACTTGTTCAACTGATCTCTGAACACTCTATTCATAAGATCCACAAAATATGCTGGCGCGTTAGTCAATCCAAACGGCATTACCAGCCACTCAAAGAAACTAGATGGTGTCCGAAAAGCAGTCTTCGGCACACTATCCTTAGCTACTCTCAACTGGTGAAATCCCGTTGCCAATCCATTTGAGAAAACACCTTAGCTTCGTGAAGCTGATCAAACAAGTCATCTATCCTCGGCAATGGATACTTGTTCTTCTTAGTCACCTTATTCATCTCACGATAATCCACACACAATCTCAACGACCCATCTGCCTTGGTTGCAAACACAACTGGTGCACCCCACTCAGACACACTACGCCGAATGAATCCTTTCTGCAAAAGATCATCAACTTGCACCCTCAACTCTTGCTGTTCCCTAGGCGCCATCCGCCTAAGAGGCATCACAACTGGTCTGGCTCCTTCAACTAGATCTATACGAAACTCGATCTCTCTATGCGGCGGCAACCCTTTGACTTCGTCAAAGACATCCTCGAATCCATTCGCGATTGGCACTAATGACAGTCCATCTCGTGGAACAACTAGCGAATACATGAAGCTCATGAAGACGCCTTCTTCATGCTTACATCGTATCACAACCTTTCGCCCCTCCACATTCTCGACTGTCACTTCCAACCTCTCGCAATCAACCTTCGCCGCATACTTCCTAAGCCAGTCCATACCCAAAATAATTCCGAACCCCGCAAAGTTCAGAACAAAACAACCACAAACAAAAGAGCAACCATGACTCGATACTACTAGACCACGACATAACATACACAAACAAGACGAACCCCCAACTGAATTAGTCACAACCAATGGCCTATCAACAATATCTGGTTCCAAACCAAACCGGCCTACTAATTCACTACAAACAAACGAATGCGACGCTCCAGTATCAAACAGAACTCTAACTGGAACACTACATAGGAAAAGAGTACCTTGAACCACCACACTCTTTCCTTTCTCTTCAGCGGTAGGAGCTTTCGAAGATGACGGAACAGCTCCCAAAGCATAAGCTTGCACAATCTACTTGTCCCTCCTCGGTTCTAGACAATTCTTCCTGAAATGCCCCGGCTTGTCACAGTTGTGACACTTCATCGGCACCTTCGGATTCTTACAATCCTTCGAGAAATGGCCCTTCTGCTGACAATTGTAGCAAGTCACTTCGCCTTTCGGCTTCTTCTGGCCATCCTTACCCTTCTGCTGCTGCTGCTTCCTCTTCTTGTTTCCACCCTGCTGGGGTTTAGACTCTTCCCTGGTCACAGCAACAACAAATCCTTCCTTAGGAAACAGACTCTCATGCCTGAGAGCTTTCTCCACAAGTTTCTCAAACGAATCGTCCAAATGATCCACCAACTGTCTCCCAAGATAACTGTCCAAGCCAGTCACAAACTTCTCATTCTTCTGATAAGCAGATTCAATATATGACCGGGCATACTTGGACAAAGCCTCAAACTCAGAAACATACTCAAGAACTGGTCTTCCTCCCTGCTTGAGCTCCACGAACTTCTTGAACAGAACAGACTTCTGAGCTGTAGAAATGAACTTAGCTTCAAATCTGACTTGGAATTGCTCCCAAGTAATCTCTTCCTCCGGAGTATTGATGGTAATAGAGTTCCACCAATCAGAAGCTCTCCCTTGAAGCTGTCTCGATGCCAACTTCCTCTTAGTTGCATCCTCAATTCCCAAATCTCCAAAAATCCTTCTACAAGCATCAATCCACCTCTGGACCTCAATGGTTGATTCTGTTCCCAAGAAAACCTTCCCTCCAAGAGCAGTGTAGTCCTTACACAGCTTAGCAAAATCCACCGGCTTTGGAGTTTGAACTTGAACTCCAACATCAATTGCTGTCCCCGGAACTGGTATCCTTCTCATGATCGAAGTCATCATAGCTTCGAACATAGCTGCATAATCAGCAGTTCCTTCAGTAGCACGGCCTTCCCTTGCAGCTGGTCTCCCTCTTCGACTCATTCTCAATATCTATAAAAAGGAATGATCAGAACATCTAGAGAAACAACTGCATAAAGGACTCAAACTCCACTAAGCTACTATATTATATATAGTTATCATCCATAAAAATACAATTACGTCTCTCATACGTAGTTACGACAGCGAGCGTTGGGTAAAATCGATTAACCAAAGCTCTGATACCAAATGTGACGACCGCCCATGACCCCTGCACGGAATCTAGAGATAGTGCGCTGTAAAGTGTGCCAGGCGACCATGGACGATTGTCAAAGTAAATTAAAACAACAGAATCTATCGTATTACACACAGCGCATGGACAAAATACAATAGAACATATATGTAGTGAAGCTTCACAGAATAAAAATCCCATCAATAAAACTTCATAATAGTTGAATACAAGCATCTGAATAGTCAATACAACAAGCCTCACTACATAACACTCAGAGAATACAAACAGCGGAACATCCAGTACATATAATAAGAAGATAATATGCAACCCTCCAGCTCGTCTTCGATATCAGCAACGCGGGAAGCAAGAACAGCACCTGTCACCTGCTACCTAGTCTGCCCGTCCCAAAATGGACGAACAGCCCAAGGCGATAAGAATTAAAACATAAAGCCTTGAGTCAGACAACAGTCTTAGTGAGCAGTAAATTAACTAACAACATACCAAAAGAGCATAAAGGAAAAGGAACAGGAATACAACCCTCCCACTCCACCTCTTTCTACAGTGATAGCCCCCTGACACACACTAAGCAGAAGCAACATAGCAGCGCATACAATTTAAAGTAAAGTAATAATCATTCGAGTTAAGGGCGATGTTTTCCAAGTACCAAGGCCTAAGCACCCAGAAAATACCGCTCTTGAGTCCGAATGACGATACAACCAAACATCCATGACTCTGGCTATCACTGTTATCATTGCTTCGGTATCACCGTTAATTGAATGACCGGCACATTCTTTCAGCCGTCCGTCAAGGGCTAATGGAAACCCCGGTTCTAGACATAACTCCTGCACGTCATCGTGACCCGTGCCTAGGACTATCGAATCTGCCCAGAGTACTCGACCATCAACAGTTAGCCGTTGGGACTATCGAATCTGCCCAAACGTACTCTTGCTTGGAGCATGCTAGAACCTTCAACAACGATGAGACCCAAGCCTTCTAGTCATCCTCTTCGACGACTATTCTCATATCCATTCATTATCTTCAACTCGAATCATATCACCGAGTTATCAACATGCTTGGAATGATCCCGTCTGGATTAAACCAAGTCTTCATCACATGATTGCCTCGCTTCATCACATCTTCGCAAAGCTTCATCACATCATCAAATCTATGCATAAGAGCCTCATCATCCCGCTACATATGCCACGAGCAGCTTTCCCAATTCAAGAGCCTTTCTCTTGGCTTTTGAATCACCTTCGGTCTAAATCAAACCATCAATCATCTAATTCATAGCAATCAATCAAATCAAGCATTAATCCAAGCAATCAAACATTCGAATATGATATAAGTAGACAATTATAACAATAATGGCATTTTCGTAATTAAAGAGTTGAAAGTCTAACAAGCATGAAAACATGAACAATATTTCTACAAACTTGATGAATGAACTTGCATAGGTTAACATATGATAAAATGGATGTAACATCATCATGAACAATGGATCTATATGGATCTACACTTAGGATGAAGAAAATGCATGGAAATCCCTATTTTAACACCAAATCGAACCAACAATCCGATATACTCCTTTGGATCCGTGTGAGAGATAATCACCACTCACCAAATCACCTAAACAATCCCAAATCAACACGCTTCAGATCTGGACAGCGAAGGATCGATCTTGATCTATCATGAATCCGCTTCAAATGAAGAAATCTCACTTCAAAGGATGAAGATCTTCAATCTAAGCTCTTAAATCTTCAATTTGATCTTCAACTTGGATGGATGGAAGCACTAGATTAGAGTGGAGAAAAGAAGTGAAGAAGTGTAGAAGTCGATCTCTCAAAATGGCAGCACTTCATCACTTCGAAATCCGGATCCCAAAAAGTGAGAAAAACCCTTCCCATTTATAGCTGAAATTCCCTTAAGTCGCTCGGAGTTAGGTCGTTCACGACCTACGACCTAAAACCTACCAACCTAAAGGCTTACCAACCTACGACTTAACAAAGCCCCCAGCCTCTACGACCTAACCTAACGCGCACCTGCGACCTAGCGCTTAAGCACATCTTCGACCTAACTGCTAAGCCTTACGCGACCTAACAAAGCTCTCCATCCTACGACCTAACGAGGTTACGACCTAACACTTAAGCGCATCAGCGACCTAACGCTTAAGCGCTTACGCGACCTATCACTCACGCGACCTAACACCTAGACAAAACCCCGCGTCCTAACTCCTTAGGTCGCCTAACGACCTAACTACGCTAACAAGCTATCCACTAGGTCGCTAAATACTGGGTTGTTAACTCGCTAACCCTTAGGTCGCGAACTACTATAGGTCGCTAACTACTGGTTTACTTAGGTCGCTACCAACCTATCTCTTAGGTCGCTCAAAACTTGGGTCGCCTACCCCATAAGTTGTCTAGACTCTATAAGTTATCAACTCCTAGGTCGCTCAACCGACCTAAACTGCCATACGACCTAACCACCTCATCCTTAGGTCGCACACGACATAACTTTCAACACGACCTAAGCTAACCTACAACCTAACTCTTAGGTCGCTCCACCTTCCCAGGTCGTCTACGACCTAAACCAACATACGACCAGCCCACTATCTTCTTAGGTCGGTCACGACTTATCACTTAGGTCGTTTACGACCTAAGACTTAGCGAAATTCTGCCTAAAATCTGAAATGACTTAAAAATGCTAAAATTCCAGATTTTGACGAACTTGTCGATCCGTAAAAATACGGGTCGTTACAATTAACTAGTAAGCTACATAAACTAAAATACTTAAGTACTTTAAACTAAATCCCAATATTCAAATAAGTGGTCTCTTAAGTATTTAATAAAATGAACATTATTTTAAATAAATCTAAAATTCTTAAAAAATATTAAAAAAATAAAGATTTAAACCAATTAAATATTCATATACAAATTCTAGTTTCAATTGTCTTCAAATAAAACTATAAAATTTTAATTTACCCAATATTCTATAAATTTAGAATTTGCCTTCCAAAATTCATTACCTCTTATAAATAACACCAATTCCACTATGCTTTAGAATTAGTCATTCTAAAATAAATTATCTTTTATATTTATAAAAGAATACAAATTCTAGACTAATGATTTAAATTATCCAATTTAAATCATTATTTATTTTATTTAATCAACTTAAAAATCTGGATTATTACAGTTACACCACCCTTCACTCAAATCCCATGATGCGCATCTGAAGTATAATAAAAAGTGTTACAACCCTTAGGCGCGACCCCAAGATAAGGCCGCCAGGGTGGACATTGGCCATATGGTTCCTGCTAACTCTTAATCATATCCTTGAGCACTTTATGATAGACAACATACATATGGGTACACCCCCATATTTCAATCATCCATAATGCTCTACCTCGAGCATATATACTTGCTCTACACCAAGCATATAAACTTGCTCTACACTGAGTACTACCTCACGTAAGTATAATCCCAGTTCCTGTCACTTGAGTGACATCTACTGATAATGAGTAACCAAATAAGTACTACATCGGCGTTCCATACCACAACGTAATGCTTAAACATTTATTTAATGCTCGTAAACTACACTCAATCTTTATAATATTCTGTATAACGAGTCCAATGAATAACCATAGAAATATTACTAAATGCCCCATCCTAAACGGTATAATAAATTCGTTTATATTTATAATGAAATATCACAAAAACAAATAGAAGAATGTGATTGTATCACATCAAAACTTTAATCCACTCAATATCAATGGTGAGTCTTTTATAATATCAAAATCAGTGTAGGAAAATGAGAAATTGGAAGACGTAGAAATCATACATGAAAATCCCAATTTAATTGAAAAGTGAAATAATAATAAAGTCGACAAATCTTTCTTCAGACAATTAAATCAAGTACTCAAATATATATATATATATATATAAAGCTCACTTTAATAATTCATAAGTATTCATATTATTAGTAAAAGACACTTCAAAATACCTAAAATATTAAACTGAAAATATTTCATATCTCTCATAATTTTGTAATCTTTTAAATAATTAGTTATAACCAAATATAAAATTTTCTTTTCAATAAATTTCGATAAAACTTCTTAAATCAATTTTACATTCTAAAATTAATAAAAATCTTTATAATATATTGTATATTGAATAATACTTTTCTTTATATAATTCCAAAATAAAGATTTAAATACCAAAATTCATTTCCAGTTCTCTTCTTAAATATTTTAAAACATCTAAGGTCAGTTTACAAATCAAATAACCTTTATATAAAGGTCTTTCCATAATTTTCTATAATTAATAACTATTTTCAAATAAATATATATACTTCAAAATAAATTATATTTAATTCACACCATAGAATATAATCCAAAATCTTCGTTTTATACTTAAACTAATTAGAAATAAAACATTTCTTTCAAATTGCACCATATTAAAACATCTAAGGTCAGTTTACAAATCAAATAACCTTTATATAAAGGTCTTTCCATAATTTTCTATAATTAATAACTATTTTCAAATAAATATATATACTTCAAAATAAATTATATTTAATTCACACCATAGAATATAATCAAAAATCTTCGTTTTATACTTAAACTAATTAGAAATAAAACATTTCTTTTAAATTGCACCATATTTGAAATTCTAAGATTGTAAAAAGAGATTTTTATTTATTCAAAACATATCCATAATCTTATAAATATATAAAAATAATATATTTTTCCAAGGTTTGAAAGTCTCTCAAAATATTTTAATAACCTTTATAATAAAAATCGCTTAAAATAATCTTATTATTTTCATAATACATTTTTATAAAATAGCAATATATTATATCTTTCCTTTAATTATATTCAAAACTTATAATATTGATTTTAAAGGTTTTATAGCTAAAAGAAAAATGTATTTATATTTATGATTAACAATATATTTTTAAATATGAAGATAGCTATTTTTAATGAAATTTAGTAAAATATTTGTAAAATACATTTAATAAAACTTTAAAATCCTTAAATATTTTTTAAAGCTATTCAAGAATATTTAAAATAAGAAAATAAATAAATATCTAAATACATAAATTTTGGAGTAATTACACCAAAAATATTTATCAACCGATCAACACTTATAAATTTATTATGTGACCCGAGTCGAATTCCAGGTGGCCCCAGTCGTATTCCATCAAACTTCGGTCTTCTATAAAATGCACACATCGACAAACAAATAAACATGCATAATTAGATTCGCAATCGGACATCATTCCATTTGCAAATTGACACGACCAACCAACACAATCAACTAACAACCAAACAATAATTAATTCTAAACCAATATTCCAACAAACAATTCAACCATGTTATTCAACCAATAATTGAGATACGTGCATGTGTATGCAATGAGATATGGAAATAGTTTAGAGCATAAAAACTCACCTTAATAATGCTTCTCTTCCCTTGACAAGCACACCCAAGATCCCAGAACGAACCGTTACTCCAAGCCCTTGTCGTGCCTGCTATTCATCGTGCATCAACATTCTAGCCATGCAAAACACTTACTCTGTCTGCCATTGATCAAAGTTCCATCGTTGTCATTAACTCATGCCTCTATCATGCTACCGCTAGCCAAATGTCACCCCATGCCGAATTCATCACCATCCATTGTAGCTAAGTCCACCTTCGCTTCTCCCTCACCTATGTCACCTTCTATGATCGCCAGCCACCTCGAGCTATCCTACGTGATATTTTTTTGAATGCATTTTATATGTCGATTGGGGATCTGTGAAGGCTAGGACTAAGAACAAGTGGAGGGAATCGGGTTTGGTTTTGAAAAGTATAGATAAATCTAGAATAAGGAGAATGTGGCACCTTTTTTTTCTTTTTTTTAGATAATTCTTCTTTTTTTAAATTTGTTTTGTAAATAAATTTCAATTTAACTCAAATTGATATACTCTTCTGTAACAACCCTAATTTTGATTAACATCATTTAGGATATTTAATTAGATAATTTAAATAAAATAATGTAATATTATAAGAAGAATGAGATTTGATAATCAACTTGGTCGAGCCTTAATTGATGAACTGATGTGCATGTAAATGTGCATATTTTACCACCATATTTAATCTATTTAAATTAAATAAATGATCATATCGGGTATTTTAACTTGTTTAAACCAAATTCAAATTATTTTCAAATTGTCACATATTCATCTCCATATAGGGGCAAAATGGTCATTTTTGTGCATATATTAATTTGAGAAAATTTAATTAGAAATTTCTATATTATTTTGTAGGAATTTGGCTTCATATGCAAGTGGCTTCATGAAGATATATACATGCACAAGAGTGGATACAAAGGAATGGATATGGAAATAATTCAAAGGCATGATCATGGAGGACCCCACCTACCCACCTTCCTTCATGTACAAATTAGAAGCTAATCCACATGCTAATGGCCATTACACTTTCATGCACACTTAATGGGTGATTATTGAAGCTAATGATTACTTGGCCACCACACTTCCTACAAGGGTATTTTGGGCATTCCCCAAAAACATGCATTACGGTTTCTAACTTGTATAAATACCCCTTATGTTTCATGTAACTCTCTTCCTATTAGTTTTAGTTTAGGCTCAAAAATAAAACACAAGCTCTCTTTCTCTTTTCATGGATACTTAGCTATATTTATTTTCATGTAATTTTCCTTTCTTTTATGCAATGTTTATTAATGTTCTCTCTTATTTACATGCTCTATTCCTTTCTTGTTAGTAGTTAGTTTATTCTTCAAGCAAGTAGATTAGTGTTTACTTCTTTTTACTTAGCTTTTCTTTTCATTTTGCTCTCTTTTTCCTCTTCATTTTGTTTCATGTTGCAAGCTATATTTGTTGATTTGATAACAAATATGAGAAGCTAAACCCCTTCAATTTAGGGGTAATGAAGCTCTCTAATTATATAGCTTCAACATTTTGATAATTTTGATCTCTTTTGTGCTTAAATGAATACTGATGTGATTTATTGTTTCATGTTGAATTTGATAGTTTATGTTGTTCATAACAAATAGGCTATGCTTAAACAATCACAAACAATAATTACATCTTCATCTATATATGATGATGGTAATGAAGTGAATGTGAAATTAAATTTTGATGGCCTATATTTCTAAACAATAGTTAATAGGTCATGCTTAAAATAGATTTCATTTTCAACTTAGTTGTTGTTTTCATGAGAGTTAGTAAGTGGTTTAAGGGGTGTGTTATAGTTTGATGGCTTATGTTGAGCTAATTAATAGCACAAATAAGCCATAGTTATGATAATCACATCATTTAAATTCACTAATGACCAAAAAAGAGAGATCATAATATCATTTTTGTCGAACTATGTGATCTAGAGAGTGAATTTATCTCTAAATTGTTTTTCTACTCTCATATTTTTATCACTTTCTTTTTGTCATTTTTCTTACATTTTCTAGCTAATCACTTTCAACTTTGGTTAATTTGATTCAATAGAAATTTAAAATCAACAATTCCCTACGGATCGACCCGTACTCGCATACGTGCTACAATCGTACACCGTGCGCTTGCGGTTATTTTAATTTGTGAAATTTTCGGTGATTTTCTAAACCGATAGAAAATTGACCATTAAACAAGTTTTTGGCGCCGTTGCCGGGGATTTGCTTTGATTTTAATTTTCTAGTCTTAGTATTATTTTTGTGTGTTTGTCGTGTGTGTTAACTTGCATTAAAAAGAAATTGTGTGTCTATGTGTGTGAATTTTGTTTGCCTTGTTTTTGTGTGCTTGTTTCTTGTTTTCTACTTGCATTTGCACATACATTTCTATTTAAAAGAAATTGTGTGTTTTCAAATTGTAGTGTGTTTGTTTTTTCTTGTTTTTGCAATAACATTTGCACTTGCACATTTAAAAAAAATTCATTGCATTGCTTTCTGTTTTGAATTTGCATTTCATTTGTCACAGTTTGTTTTGTAATACAATTTGCACATTCTATTTACATTTGCTTTTTCAATACAAATTGAAACTGTGCACAACCAAACATACTTCACTGTACAAATCATCTCTCTGTTCTCTCTAAGCCACTCTTCACAATACAATTGCAGCACCTACCCTTTGCACCATCAATTTCTACTGCTTCCTGACCACCCTCCAAATCCACCATCACAACAGTTTGGCAACACCACCATTCCCATCAATTGTTCTGCTTGACCCCCATCTACAGTCACATCCACTGAAATATACAACAACCCTCTACCCAAACACTCAACTCCCCTCTACACAAAGCACTTCATAACACCTTCCTGCCTTGGCCAAACTACACTTCATTCTCCTCACTATAACACTACCATCAACCTTCCTACTGCAATCAAATACCCCACCAACACCATAGACAACCTACAACCTGACATCAATTACTCCTTCACTTCAACCCAGTGCAACAGCAGTCCACTGCACTACTTCTCATACTTGTACACACTTCAACCTTACCAGATAAACCACTTAACAAGACAATCACCACCCAATTCTCATTGCTACAACCAACCTGTCACAGCAATGACAAAACGTCCATCATCCCATCCCACACTTGCATTATATCAAAACATCCTCACTTATGTCGAAAATTCCATCACAACATCCACTACAGAACTTCAAATCTCCCCACTGACAACCACATACCCCACAACCTCACAGCACTGCAACAATATTCCACAAGCACTACTAAAATCACTGCTTCTACAAACACTACACACCACCACTACAGTATCACCAGAGCATCTTCATACCACCAGAGATACTTCTCCATCGAGCCACTGACCAACCTAGTATCAAGACTGCTGCAAACTACCCATCGCATCATCATACCCCTGCTGCACGAACCGCACAACTCCCCAACATTAGACCAAGAACCACCTCGATTAAATACCCCATTCGCCTCTGCCAAAATCAAATCACGCCCTGCCACCACTTCTTAGATCGCGAGCACAATCCAATCCAAGCTCCCAAAATCAGCAACCAATTCAACCATGAATTCAATCGCCAAAAACCCCACACAAATCTTTGAATCGACCGGAAGAAGAAAAAATTGTGACTTCCACTCGCATTAGTTCCCGACTTGTCACTTTTCAATCGTATTTAAAAAAATGAAAGCGATTTCTTTGCTTTTCTTTTTCCTTTTTCGCATTCTGTGCAGTCGTTTTTAATTTTTTTAATTTTGTGTTTCTGTTGTTCTTGATAGAAGAGGACATAGGGATTTGAGATAGTGTAAAATTTTACAAGTGTTGGTTCGTGTGTTATGGGCTCTTCTAGTTTGTGTGAATATTGAGTTTGTTTAGCAAATTTTTATCTTTTTCTATTTAAAAAAAAACAAAAAATATATCGTTTTAGGTTTTATTTGATTAGCGAATTATGGATTTGGCATGTTGCTTTGAGTTCCAAAACTTGGCATTTTGTTTGGTTTCAAGTTTTTCTTAGCTCTTTTCAAAACTCAAATAAAATAAAATATAGAAATAAATCTTTTAGCTTCAAAAGTGTCAGAAAAAAAATATCATTTTGGTTTTTGCAAATTAATCATTTTTATTTTGGTTTCAAAAAAAAACTTGCATATATCTTGTTTTATTTTCAGGTTGCTAAAGCAGATTAGAAGAATTGGTTGCTTTGCTCTACTGCCAAAAATAAATTGCTGGCTTGCTTATAATTTTTTTTTCTGCTTTCATCTCTACTTTTATTTGCTTTGCATTATTGATTGCTTGCATTTTAAAAAAAATTCAAAAACAAAAACAAAATCAATTGTAGTTGCATTGTTAATACACGTTTAATTTCTTCTTTGCATTTCATCTTAGATTTTGATTAATAATAACGGTTAGACATCGATAACACTTAATTGTATATTGACAAATTGTCCTCTTTCGAAAATTTAATTTCTTGGTGTCTAGGTTACGGTAGAGCAATAATCAGTTATAAATATTACGGTGATTCGTAAATATTATTCTGATTGTTTCTCTGAAGGTACTTAAACCTTCGGCTGCATTGCTACGGTGATTCGTGGTGCACCGATAAATCCTGTCCGTTACCTGGCTGAGAACTATCTTGTTGGATTAAGACAAAATGTGATTATACAATTTTGAGTTAACTTAGGATAAATCATTTGTAATTAACTCTTGCATTCATTTAGTTGCATTAGTTCATGCATATTTAAAAAAAACAAAAAAAATTCCAAAATCAAATACAAAAACATTGTAAATATTTCTATAAAATTATTAAATCCTTTTCCTTTGAAATTTAAAAAATCCAAAAAAATATAGAAAAATAAAAATCCAAAAAAAAATTAAAACCTTTTCAAAAACAAAAAAAATTGAAAAACCAAAATACAAAACAAAACAAAAAATCAATTTTGCATTTTAAAATAAAGACAAATTCTATTTTTCCTTTATAAAAAAAACCAAAAACATTCTTGAAAATGCTTGAATTTCCATATTCACATGAATTTTACGATAGTTGTGAAAATCAATATAATCCATATAATTTCACTCCAAATTTGTATGGATATTTTAACGACGAGTATTCTATAAACAATTCGAATTTTGAACAATAAAGTTTTCAAAACTATGACTAACCCTCGACTCTTGAAAATAGCATTTCATCTTTACTTGAACTCTCTACACAAAAAATCAAGAGATAAATGATATGTGTAATTCATATTTGTGCAATGATTCAAGTCAAAAATTTCAAAGTAATCAAGATTTGAATTCATTTCAAATTTCAAACGATTTCGAGTATAATCCATGCCAATTCAATTTCGAACTCCAAAATGAATTTCAAAATCAAAACGAAAATGTGATCCGCTTTTCAAATAATTTTGGCAATGGAAATAATCTCGATTACAATGCGATTGATAATTTTTGTTCTCAACAAATCCAAATCGAGAATTCTCAAGTTAATAATTATGACTTGAATTTTGTTGAGCAAATGAACAAAATTTACGATGTTCACACGGATTCGTTGTTTGAAACTTATATGAAATAACGTGATAAATGAAATCAAATCCCAATGTGTCACGAGTCAAGTGATAATCCACCTTTTACCCAAATCGATGATTTTCAAATAACAACTTTTGAAATTGAAAACAAAATCTTAACGAAGTTGTAAAAAACACGGTAATTGAGTTGGATTTCAATTCTTTTAAGGGTGTGAAACTCGATCTTCCTTTTTCCGATCACGAAAATTTGAACACAACAACTTTGGATTTTGAAATTGACATATGCAGTGAAGTTATTGATAATTCAATAAAGGAAGACGAATTTAATGAATACAAATTTTTTGGAATTTTCGAAAATGAGTGGTCGAATTCTAAAGGGGAAGATTTAAATCACCATTTTGATTTTGAAATCAACGATTCAGAAGAAGTTTTCAATGATAGGCTTGAATTTCAAATTGGTGAAAATAAACTTGAACTTCAATCGATTGTTTTTTCAACCCCGAAAATCATCGAAAATAAAACAACTTATATGGTTTTCAATAAAACGACATTCGTTTTTCCAAATCAACATTCGATTCCAAAATCTTTTACGGTTTGGTTTTCCGAGCTTAAGTTGTATCTCTCATACTTGACGAGACAAATGAATCGGTCTTTGGAAGATCGTTTCATTTACCCTTTAACAACATATTTTCTGATATCTAGTAAATAATAATCTTTTCATGTAAATAAAGGTCTTGTTTTTGTTTTATTTTTCTCCTTCCACTTGGGTTGATTGCGGGGACACAGTCAAAATCAAGTGTGGGGGGAGACTCATCTTCCTTTTGATTTTTCATGATTAATTTTTCATTTTTAAACTCAAAAAAAAAAATTTCAAAAAAATAAAAATAAAAAGAAATTAAGCATTTTGATTTATTTTTAAAGAGACACTATAGGATAAATATAAGTTTTGGTTAATAAATTGAAAATTTTGAAAATTTATTTGTCTTAACAAAAATAAAAATAAAGTTTGATTACAAATAACGATGGTTTAACTATTATATAGGAAGATTCATGGAGATAATTATGAAATATATTCTAATTGAAAATCTTTGTTTTAAAAAGTGGTTGATTTAAAGTAAAGGATATAACATTTTTTTGTCTTCTAAGTTAAATGGTGTTAAGATGATTTTGCAAAATTTTCTCTTAAAAAATAATTTCTTGTATATATGTATATATTTTTTAATAAACACCTAGAGTCGTGTGTTCACACTCGTGTATTCACTCGCCATGCTCTGTGCCCTTCTCACGTAAGCCCGAAAGGCACGATCGGTATATCTGGCCTCAGTTTATCTGAGTTAGGTGTATATATATAAAAATTCTTTATTAATAACGCCTATAGTCGATAAGTGTTCACACTTGTGTGTTCACGCGCCACGCTCTGTATTCCCCTCACATAAGTCCGAAAGTCAGTGCATGGGTAATATATCTGGCCTCAATTTATCTGAGTTAGGCATATGTAAATATTGTAAATATCAATAAAATTTTCAAAAAAATAGAGCGAATAAGCAAATGAAATCCAAGCACCATTTTTACTTATTTGATTTGACTTGTTATTGAAAAGAAATGAAAATACCACTTTGATAAACTTTGATAATCAACTAAGGATCTATTTCATAGTTGCACTATGTTATCAACCGAAACAACGAGTTACACTATAGTCTATTTGTTACGATAACTTCGTTTTTATTGGACGTTTTGATGAGTAAATGACTTAAATTTTCAAGACAATGACCAAAACCTATATTTAACTTATTTGTGTCGATTGAAAAGTAAAATTTTCATTTGTAAAAATTTTCAAAAACTCGCATTCATCTCTTTGTAAATAAATCTTGCATTTTGTAAATATTTTCACCGTGCATTTGGATTTTGTGGGTAGTATCCGCTGAAAACCCTCACGAGACAACACTCTCCTACTAGGACACCCAGAGGTTTAATGGCTTGTTGCATATGCTCAATGAAATCGTGCTTCCTATGAAAACAGATTTATCTTAGTTTTTCTTTATTCAAAGACGAATAAAAAGATAAGTGTGGGGGTATTTGATGTGCACGTAAATGTGCATATTTTTACCACTATATTTAATCTATTTAAATTCAATAAATGATCATATCGGGTATTTTAACTTGTTTAAACCAAATTCAAATTATTTTCAAATTGTCACATATTCATCTCCATATATGGGCAAAATGGTCATTTTTGTGCATATATTAATTTGAGAAAATTTAATTAGAAATTTCTATATTATTTTGTAGGAATTTGGCTTCATATGCAAGTGGCTTCATGAAGATATATACATCCACAAGAGTGAATACAAAGGAATGGAGATGGAAATAATTCAAAGCCATGATCATGGAGGGCCCCACCTACTCACCTTCCTTCATGTACAAATTAGAAGCTAATCCACATGCTAATGGCCATTACACTTCATGCACACTTAATGGGTGATTATTGAAGCTAATGATAACATTGCCACCACACTTCCTACAAGGGCATTTTGGGCATTCCCCAAAAATATGCATTAGGGTTTCTAACATGTATAAATACCCCTTATGTTTCATGTAACTCTCTTCCTCTTAGTTTTAGTTTAGGCTCGAAAATAAAACACAAGCTCTCTTTCTCTTTTCATGGCTACTTAGCCATATTTCTTTTAATGTAATTTTCCTTTCTTTTATGCAATGTTTATTAATGTTCTCTCTTATTTACATGCTCTATTCCTTTCTTGTTAGTAGTTAGTTTATTCTTCATGCAAGTAGATTAGTGTTTACTTCTTTTTACTTAGCTTTTCTTTTCATTTTGCTCTCTTTTTCCTCTTCTTTTTGTTTCATGTTGCAAGCTATATTTGTTGATTTGATAACAAATATGAGAAGCTAAACCCCTTCAATTTAGGGGTAATGAAGCTCTCTAATTATATAGCTTCAACATTTTGATAAATTTTGATCTCTTTTGTGCTTAAATGAATGTTGATGTGATTTATTGTTTCATGTTAAATTTGATAGTCTATGTTGTTTATAACAAATAAGCTATGCTTAAATAGTCACAAACAATAATTACCTCTTCATCTATATATAATGATGGTAATGAAGTGAATGTGAAATTAAAATTTGATGGCCTATATTTCAAAACAATAGTTAATAGGTCATGCTTAAAATAGATTTCATTTTCAACTTTGTTGTTGTTTTCATGAGAGTTAGTAAGTGGTTTAAGGGGTGTGTTATAGTTTGATGGCTTATGTTGAGCTAATTAATAGCACAAATAAGCCATAGTTATGATAATCACATCATTTAAATTCACTAATGACCAAAAAAGAGAGATCATAATTTCATTTTTGTTGAACTATGTGATCTAGAGAGTGAATTTATCTCTAAATTGTTTTTCTACTCTCATATTTTTATCACTTTCTTTTTGTCATTTTTCTTACATTTTCTAGCTAATCACTTTCAACTTTGGTTAATTTGATTAAATAGAAATTTAAAATCAACAATTCCCTGCGGATCGACCCGAACTCGCATACGTGCTACAATCGTACACCATGCGCTTGCGGTTATTTTAATTTGAAATTTTTTTGGCGATTTTCTAAACCGATAGAAAATTGACCGTTAAACTAATAAAGGTGGTTATAACATTAATAAGAAGGAGGATTTTTGAGAAAGGCAAAATGGGAAAGACCACATTTCCTTAACATATACCTTCCATTCTCATTTCCTTCCTCACTTTCATTCATACAAATGAAAATAAAGAACAGGGTCGGCCATTACAAAGAGTTTTAGGAGAAGAAAAAGCTAAGAAATAAGATTAACGCTTATGAGAAATCAATTCAAACTCAAATCTCTAGTTTTTTTATCAAATCAAGATGAATAATGATACCCATCTCAAGTTTTCATTGTTTGGTTTGGTTTTAGGTTTAAACACGAATTCTTTGACGTTATTATACCATATTTGAATGATTGATTAAATATATGCTTGAATGATGAATTAATAGATTTATTTTAAATTATTGAATAGGTTTTAAGAGTGAAAACCTAATTTATGACATCCCTTCAACTTTAAATTTTGATATGATGTTAGAAACATTATTCTAGAAGTGGGTTTTTAATTTCGTATGAATATTTCATGAATTTTCTAAGTGAGGAAATTAATTATTAAAAATAACTAAGTAATTTTTTTAGCCCTAAATTTTTGTATGTTAAAGAATATGATAAATCAAATTCATTTTGATTTTTGAGGATTTTTTCCAAGTGGTTATGAATTATTATGAATTTATTAGTCTAGAAAAGCTTAATAATTATATTAAAATATTAACATAAATTATATGATTTGCTAATTATTTTGGGAATGAGAGATCAAATCTATAGAAATTTTCTAAAAAGGATTTGGTAAAGAAAGTTATTGTCCAATAATAATTTGACAAATAATTGGAGTTGGTGAAAAGATATTGCTTTTTAAAAAATAAAACAATTTTTATGTTAATTATGATATTTTCATGCGCTATTAATCAATTTCGTAGCCCATCTATGTTACATGTCGTCTTTAACCTATAGGGAAGCATATGATAGCAACTTTGTTGGTATACAGTGATTCCACAAAGGTTGGGGCTTCAATGTCAAAATTGATGCCTGCGACGTAGGTGCTGTCGCTGGTGTTCTATGCCGCTAGTCTTCTATGCTGCATATATTCTATGCCGCTTATTTAATACTGCATGTTTCAATGCCGCATATCAATGTCACATATTTTATATACTAACATCAACTCCATAAGGAAGCGATGCTGTCAGTTTTCAATATCAACTCCTTATGATTTCAATATCGCATGTCATCTATGCTACTAGTTTACCTTTTCAGCATTGACTATACTATGGCTCTGTTATTATTATTTTTGACATTGATTATAAAGAGGCAGCGATGCCTCTATTTTCTTATGTCGCCATGTTTTGGCCATGATGCCGCTATAGACTATTTTCGACATTGGTTTTTATACGGCAATTATGCCGCCTAACTTTAATATTGACATTCCCATATTTTTAAGTTTTAAAGTGTTATATTATGCAACCCATAACAATGCCACTTGTATTCGGTGATCTATATGTATTTATAATATGCGCTATAAATGGTTTTGGCTTTACGGCCTTATGTTAATAAATCAGACGCTTTAACATGATTTCGATATAGAGAGATGCGACAATCTCATAGTGGCTATATCAATTCCGCAATTTATCAAGATAAATGGTTTTATTGTATATGGCTTCATAGCCCTTGGTTTTAAGGTGCGATAAACTCTAAATGTGTGATGACCCGAAATCGACAACCTCTGAATCCGACAATAAACCACACATGTCCAAACCAGAGTGCACTGATTGTAGATAATCATGAGAAAGAAAAGAGAGGGTGAGAAGAAAGAGAGAAGAAAGAAGAAGAGAAGAGAAGAAAAAGAGAGAAGCAGAACCAAAACAATACAGAATCTCACATCGCAGCGGAATAACATACAATATAGATTAAATAATCTTTACAAAGAGAAACTGTAATATATATGAATCAATATCAGAGTACACAATAAGTAATCATCAGCTTGGACAGTTATAATAACCTGTCCTCACAAATGCTGATAATTTACAACAACAACAATGTAATGCAATGCAGCGGAATAATAAACAGATACGTGTATACGACATGAAGATCCCCAGCTTGCCTGCTGAAGCTTCAAAAGCACCAAATCTGAACCTGTAAATATACTCGGTCTGACCCGAGCATTGAAAGGGAAGAACGCCCGGATCAGTCTGTTAAACCAGCGTGAGAAAACACACCTCAATTGAATTTATAATGTTATCAAAAACTTTTCCTTTGTCAAAACAAAAGGTATCTCGTAAGACCGAGTCGCAAATAAATACCGACAAGGTTTTTACCTTATGATAACCAAAACATCTCATATCAAATTCTCTTATATTATAATAGTGTCCATTGCACACAAATAATATTAAAATAGCTGAAATTGTTACATTATTAAATTCCAACATACACCTTGTAATACAAAGCTTTCTACAATAAAAAATGGCAGGCACGTATTGGATTTTGGATTTCTATACAAATGACTAGGTAAAGGGACTATCTTTCTGAAAACTCGGTACACCTCTAGAGGGATGTACTTAGGGTCGAGATACTCGGCGCCTAAACCAACACTAGACCGACCTACCCATACCTAGATAGTACCGAATATGCCATCACTCCGGTCGTTACCGACCTAAAATCCGTGGCCACAAGCATACACAACAATAATCAGATACACGACGTCATAGCGTGTAAAGATATATCTAGAAGAGTGATGACATCTCCTAATGAGAGCAACCCATTTTAGCCTTGCTTCTTCTATCCCTGTTTCAGTCATTTCTCGGGGAGTGAGGCCAAAAAAGGTATCGATTACCTTTCACATATCACATATCACATCACATCATCTCATCGAATGCCACATTGCCATTTCCGTTGGCTATTAATTGCCTTTCATAAAAATACAACCCTTGAGCTCGTACGTTTCAAGGAAGGGTGTTAAGCTAAGAGAAGTTGCCTTCTCCACCACCAAACAGATGTACGTTTGTAAAAACCAATGCACGTAATCATTAGAAATGCAATGTCACACACTCGTCCATACAAGTTGTCGAGGAACAGGACAAACCGAAGGTGCTTTCCTACCACATCCTGTTGGGAAATCCCTAGGATTAGTAGCGAATAGTCCTTGCATTGGATATTTCATAACGAAGAGACTACTGCTACTATATGTATATTGGGATTTTAACCCCAAATGATCAACAAGTAGTCCTTCACTATGAAAATCCTAAACATTAATATCATCGGCCAACCTCCACAATCGTCGTATAAATGTTGGTCTGAAGTGGTTTTCAGATAAATCTGATCCCGGTCTCTTCGCACCAACAACGCAAAAGCGTTTCTCAACCTCACACAGAAATTAAGTCTCATAGACTTATCACGTCTCCAACTTTCAACTTGCTATCCTTCAGCCAAGAAGGAAGCTTGATAGATTGGAGTAATCACTCCGCACTATACGAATCAACATTCTCAACACAAACGATAATCAAGCCTACATAGTCAGTTATGTACTAAGTGTATGACTAATTAGTTCCCACATCAAGTCGAGGAACTAAAATGGCCAATTTTGATAGTCGGTTATTTAACTATCAAAGCAACAAACAAAATCTAGGACATAAGTAGTCAACGGGCCTGATTTCATTAATCGTTTATAAATCAAATCACTTTCCAATTATTCACTTCAAAATATCTTTAAAAAGGATAATATTCACAACCATTTCACTTATTGGATATTTGGAAAACATTTCCATATACTTATTTTAATAATAAGTAAATTCACACTTATTTTATTTTCAAACCATTTAAATTATAATATCACTTTCCAAAACATCCATTTTATTTAAAGGATTATTCACTATCTAAAATCATGAATATAATTCCTTTGCCAAATTCATTACTTCTATATATTTTATTTAAAGGATTATTCACTGTCCAAAATTGTGAATATAATTCCTCTATCGAATTCATTACTTCTACACATTTCATTTAAAGGATTATTCACTGTCCAAAATCGTGAATAATTCTCTTACCAAATCCATTACATCTATATATCTAATTTAAAGGATTATTCACTGTCCAAAATCATGAATATAATTCCTTTAATAAACTTACATTTTTCACTTATCAAATTAAATTGATTTCACATTTATAAAATAGTGTTTATAATTCACATCTATATTTTATAAACTTCCATGTACAAAATTCCTCTTTAACCAATTCCATTTATATCTCATTTATAAGTCAAAATCCAATTATAAGTTAATTTACTTATAAATGTCTCATTTACAAATTCATTCCTTTCAAATCTTATTATTTATAAAATCCATTATAAATTCATTTCTAAATTTTAATTTCAAATCCATATATAAATTTGATTACTATCCCATTTCTAATATTTATAAAAATTCAATTTTATAAATCTTATATATAAACCATTTATAATAAGTTCAAAATTCTCAGTTTAACCAATTTTACAAAATAGTTATCTCCATATTTCAAAAATCATATTTTGATTATATTTCACAAAGCCATAATTTTTATAACATAAAAATTATAACTTTTTATCTATTTAAAATAAATTCATTCCTTTAATAATTAAAAAATCATATATTTTCAAAATCACGTTGAATTCATTTTAAATTGAAATCATGATTTTAATATTTCAAATTTCCAAAATAAGGCCCAATGCTGCAAAAGCGCTAAATAAGAGAATTCACATCAATCATATCAATCATGACATCCAAATATCATATATCACATGATAACAGCATATATAACAATATATGTAAATAAAATTAACACTGTATAGGAATCCAGTTGGATCCCTCCAACCTGTCACCTGCAACAAATATACATATTAGAAAATATGTACAATGTCCACTTCGAGGCAGACGTGCGTACAAAAGGTCATCCGCTCATACAAGGAAACGTATAGGGTCTCATCCGCTAAAATATACGGGAATATATCCAAACCAATCAAGATATATATATATATATATGATATATCATATATCACCCAAACAATCATCAATCATCATAAATAAAATTTATTCTCACTTATATTAAAATATAAGCGAGATGGACAGAGTGAGTTGTACTCACATTGGTGCAGTCGTCGCTATAACAATTTATTCCGATTAAAATTAAACGAGCGTTTAATTTTAACCAAAATTTTCATTAGCTCAAATAAATCTCAATCCAGCTCTAAAATGTAGTGCTCGTCAATACGAACCCAACGCCGCTTGTTTCGTCAATTTTCGACCTCGTATGAAGAAGTTATAGCATTTTAAAGATTATACAATTTAATTTATAATAATTTACACTTTTTTATATTAACCTAGATCTGAGCCGTTGCTTTTGAATTGAGAGATCACCGCCGCTCGTCTTTGCTTCTCCCCCCCTCACATTCCCTCCAGACAAAATCACGCACGAAGAACCCAACTAGCCGCCTCCTTCAATCGAACGTCGCTCCATCATAGATCATCTTTGCAACGATCATGGACTACCACGCGAAAGGTCGTCCCCTACTCGACCTACGCCAGCCATGCCGAAGAGATCGACCACTTCTTCCTCTCAAAAAACATGTGCGAACGTGCCACGAACGCGAGCCCGTAGCTCTCTCCACGCCGCGCTAATCACGATCACCACCGTTGATATTATAGAGCTCGACGAGTTCTTCGATTTTGTAGTTTAGAGTTTTTCACGAAAGTGTATAGATTTGGAGAAATCGAGGTAGGAAGCATGCTAAATTCTAGCCTTTGAATGTTTAAACGGCGGCTAGACCTAGTTTGGTTAGGGTTTTGGTAAATTGAAATGATAAAGGTCCTTTTATAGAAAATTTAAACGACACTATTCATTCGAAAAATTTCCGAACTCCAAATGAAGCATGCCGTCTGACGTCTATAATGTTTTACCCCTATTCCGAACACAATGGAGTATATATTGGGAGCCAATTCCATCATATTTGGAAGATAGGTTTTCGAATCGAATTATTTTAATTAAATTTACTTAAATAAATTTCTACGTGTTTCAGCTTCCCACGATCAATTCGTAAATCTGATTGACACGAAATTTGAACCTACAATAATATAACATTACGGATCCAATGAAACTGGTTTCGTCGAAATCCGAAACAGTGTGAAAAATGACTATTTTTACACGTTAATTAAATATTAAAATATCCAATTTCTATAAATTAACTTTTAATTCAATTTTAAAAGTTTACTATCTCTATTCTCACTCAAATAGAATTTAAAACAACTTTATAATTTAGTTTCATTCACATTAAATTCCAATTTCTATTATTTCTACAATTTCGAATATTAAATTAACAATTTAATTATCCTATTAAATCACTATATTCGAAATATAAGTCATTCAACTTATAAAATTTACTTTTCAATATTTAAATTCAATTAAATATTCTAAATTCGAATGACTAAAAATCTGGGTCGTTACATTCTTCCCCCCTTAAAAGAATTTCGTCCCCGAAATTACTAAGTAAGAAAGACGCTACAACACCATTAACTTTCAAGCAATTTATTTGAAATAGATTACCAAATTCTCTCAAGTGTTTAATTTTCCCAAAATCAATTAGTTAAAACTTTTTATAAAAACTTTTCCTAAGTCTTTAAATTCATTTATAGTTATTAACTAATATCAATTCAAAAATCAACTATTATCATTTGAATTTATAACTTAAAAATCAAAACTTTTAATTATCAAAAATTTTCCAAAATTTTTTCTAACGCCTTAAATTTTCAAAAAAATTCGCCAGAGTCTCCTTTGTGCGGTTCGATCGTAGTAAAATCACAATATATATAATCGCAAATTACATCTCTTCTTCGAGGATGAGGCATTCCGTAGGGAAAAAGTGTAAAAGTACGATATGTAATCCGAGATATGTACCTTATATATTATTTGCAAAACATATACGGCTAATATAGCACGAAACGAGCTCCAAATGCAAAGCAAACGCCATCCGCACCTATTAAACACTCAACAACTAAATGAGTAACATGTATATAGCATATAATATCAACATATAACATATACTAATACAACAACTATATATGCCAATATAGCAAATGCAACAAAAGCAACAAATGAAACCATCCAACAACTAGCGTCCAACTAACAACCATCCAACAAGTTTACAACCAAATCGATTCATAACCAAATCAATATACATTCCAAATTTTATTAACATTCATTTGTTATTTACATTCATTAATCACAATTGATTATATTCAATTTAGATTGGATTCAATCTAGCTACATTCACTTTAAATTCAATTCATATTCACTTAGTTTTCATTCAACTAATTTATATCCAAGTTAGTTTAATTATATTCTATTTAGATCCACTTTACTTTCAATTCATGTTTAACTACATCTCATTATTCACTTAGTATAAATTCTTTTAATACTAATAACACATAACAACTGTTTTATTTCATTCTGAATTTTCTTAAGTTTGCTTAAACATTTTTATTCAACACTTCTTATGTTTATTATCACTTCTTAACTTAAGTTATATTCCATTTTAACAAACAACATTCAAACTCATATTCAATTAACTAATTTATTTTCATTAGTTCAATTCAATTCATTTGCAACTTAAGTTGAATTTCATTATTAACTCAAGTTTATATTCATTTCAATTTCTTCACTTAGCTTATTCAATTCATTTTGAATATCAAATTCAACTTCATTTAATATTACTTAAGTTAAATTCCTTTTCAACTTTTATTCAACATTTCTTAAGTTAAATTTCTTTCCAAACTTCATTTTATACTACTTAAGTTTCATCTTACAATTCAAATTCAGGTTCCATTTCTTACCACTCTTATTCAATCAAATAGAAATTTTTTTCACTTATTATCTCTCAAATTATAAGTTATAAACTTGTTTACTTAAGATTCATGAATATTTACTTAAGTCTATTCACATGCTACATTTCAATTCATAGTTATATGATCACTTTACAATCTTAAGTGTATATTCATTTTTATTTGATTCATTTCAAATATCGATCTATTTCATTTCAAATTCAATTAGATTTATTTAACTTTTCTTAACTTAAACTTCAATTCATATAATTCATTTTACTAATTCAATATATTTAACTTCACTTAAGTTAAAATTTTAATTTCATATCTCAAATTAAATTTTCTTATTTATACTAATTCCAATTATAAGTTCAAAACATATTTTTCTTACAAATCAAACCATACTTGGATTTTAAATTCAAACTTGTTCATTGCAACAAAACTTAAATTTTCAATTTACAATGGTAGCAAATCAATCACACAGAAACTCAAAAATGATACTGATGATGTTGTAGTCATCACCCATATTATTTTCCAGCAAATATAGTGAATTCAATGCTTTTTATTTCTTTTAAACTCTTTTATTTACAAATCACATTTATAAATTTATACTTATATAATTTCACTTATTCACTTTACTTGTATAAGATTCATTCCAAACTTATTTATCTTATTTAGATTTATAATTATAACAACTTTTATATAAACACAACAATTAATAACAAATGATAATAATCAAATATTACCATTCATTAACAACCAACAATCAATATATAAAATATAATCGAGGTAAAATTATTTCATTTACCAAGTTTCAAAAACAATATTGTGTCCAATCTCCATGTTCAAGTGTTTAGAGATTCCTATCGATAACGTTAGCCAGACGCAACGATCAAAATCCATAAGCCACTCAACAGCTCAATCAACACAATATAAAATATTTTTATATTCATTAACAAATACGCGCTCATATATATAATACATTCAAACTTAATCTAGGGTGCTACTGACCTTATCTATACTAAGTACACATCAAAGCCTAGGAATATACTAAATCTAAGCTCTGATACCACGCTGTGACGATCTAGGCTTTACAACCATCGACAGTGGATAACTCCACCGTAGCTCACATGGGTACCTCATGATTTGCTTTTACGGCCAGCCTCTCGACTTTAAGCCTAACTGGCAAACCAACCTCTCGATACTTGATCTCAAGGACATGTAGGAGTTAGAGTCATCCGTTCGCTACCTAACAAGAAGCAAGAACCCCCTATCATGTACGAACATCACTAAGAAAACATGATCCCGGTCTCTTCGCACCAACAACGCAAAAGCGTTTCTCAACCTCACACAGAAACTAAGTCTCATAGACTTATCACGTCTCCGACTTTCAACTTGCTATCCTTCGGCCAAGAAGGAAACTCGATAGATTGGAGTAATCACTCCCCACTATACGAATCAACATTCACAACACAAACGATAATCAAGCCTACACAGGCAGTTACGTACTAAGTGTACGACTAATTAGTTCCCACATCAAGTCGAGGAACTAAAATGGCCAATTTTGATAGTCGGTTATTTAACTATCAAAGAAACAAACAAAATCTAGCACATAAGTAGTCACTGGGCCTAATTTCATTAATCGTTTATAAATCAAATCACTTTCCAATTATTCACTTGAAAATATCTTTAAAAAAGATAATATTCACAACCATTTCACTTATTGGATATTTGGAAAACATTTCCATATATTTATTTTAATAATAAGTAAATTCACACTTATTTTATTTTCAAACCATTTAAATTATAATATCACTTTCCAAAACATCCATTTTATTTAAAGGATTATTCACTGTCTAAAATCGTGAATATAATTCCTTTGCCAAATTCATTACTTCTATATATTTTATTTAAAGGATTATTCACTGTCCAAAATCGAGAATATAATTCCTCTATCGAATTCATTACTTCTACATATTTCATTTAAAGGATTATTCACTGTCTAAAATCGTGAATAATTCTCTTACCAAATCCATTACTTCTATATATCTAATTTAAAGGATTATTCACTATCCAAAATGGTGAATATAATTCCTTTAATAAACTTACATTTTTAACTTATCAAATTAAATTGATTTCACATTTATAAAATAGTGTTTATAATTCACATCTATATTTTATAAATTTCCATATACAAAATTCCATTTATATCTCATTTATAAGTCAAAATCCAATTATAAGTTAATTTACTTATAAATCTCTCATTTATAAATTCATTCCTTTCAAATCTTATTATTTATAAAATCCATTATAAATCCATTTCTAAATTTCAATTTCAAATCCATATATAAATTTGATTACTATCCCATTTCTAATATTTATAAAAATTTCAATTTTACAAATCTTATATATAAACCATTTATAATAAGTTCAAAATTCTCAATTTAACCTATTCTACAAAATAGTTATCTCCATATTCAAAAATCATATTTTGATTATATTTCATAAAGCCATAATTTTTATAACATAAAAATTTTAACTTTTTATTTATTTAAAATAAATCCATTCCATTAACAATTCAAAAATCATATATTTTCAAAATCACATTGAAATCTTTTTTAAATTGAAATCATGATTTTAATATTTTAAATTTCCAAAATAAGGCCCAATGCTGCAAAAGTGCTAAATAAGAGAATTCACATCAATCATATCAATCAAGGCATCCAAATATCATATATCACATGATAATAGCATATATAACAATATCTGTAAATAAAATCAACACTGGTGAGGAATCCAGTTGGATCCCTCCAACCTATCACCTGCAAAAAATATACATATTAGAAAATATGTACAATGTCCGCTTCGAGGCAGACGTGCGTATAAAAGGTCATCCGCTCATACACGAGAACATATAGGGTCTCATCCGCTAAAATATGCGGGAATATATTCAAACCAATCAATATATATATATATATATAATATAATATATCACCCAAAAAATCATCAATCATCATAAATAAAATTTATTCTCACTTATATAAAAATATAAGCGAGACAAAAAGAGTGAGTTGTACTCACCTTGGTTGCAGTCGTCGCTATAGCAATATATTCCGATTAAAATTAAACGAGCGTTTAATTTTAACTAAAATTTTCATTAGCTCAAATAAATCCCAATCCAGCTCTAAAATGTAGTGCTCGTCGATACGAACCCAACGCCGCTTGTTTCGTCAATTTTCGACCTTGTATGAAGAAGTTATAGCATTTTAAAGGTTATACAATTTAATTTATAATAATTTACACTTTTTTTATTAACCTAGATCGGGGCCGTTGCTTTTGAATTGAGAGATCACAGCCGCTCATCTTTGGTTCTCATCAGACAAAATCACGCACGAAGAACCCAACTAACCGCCTCCTTCAATCGAACGTCGCTCCACCATTGATCATCTTTGCAACGATCATGGACTACCACGTGAAAGCTCGTCCACTACTCGACCTACGCCAGCCATGCCGAAAAGCTCGGCCACTTCTTCCTCTTGAAAAACATGTGCGAATGTGCCACGAACGCGAGCCCGTAGCTCTCTCCACGCTGCGCCAATCACGATCACCACCGTTGATATTATAGAGCTCGACGAGTTCTTAGATTTTGTAGTTGAGAGTTTTTCATGAAAGTGTATGGATTTGGAGAAATTAAGGTAGGAAGCATGCGAAATTTTGGCCTTTGAATGTTTAAACGGCGGCTAGACCTAGTTTGGTTAGGGTTTTGGTAAATTGAAATGATAAAGGTCCTTTTATAGAAAATTTAAACGACACTATTCATCCGAAAATTTTCTGAACTCCAAACGAAGCGTGCCGCCTGGCATCTATAATGTTTTACCCCTATTCCGAACACAATGGAGTATATATCGGGGGGCCAATTCCATCGTATTTGGAAGATAGGTTTTCGAATCGAATTATTTTAATTAAATTTACTTAAATAAATTTCTACGTGTTTCAGCTTCCCACGAGCAAACCGTAAATCTGATTGACACGAAATTTGAAATCCTACAATAATATAACATTACGGATCCAATGAAACTAGTTTCATCAAAATCCGATACAGTATGAAAAATGACTATTTTTACACGTTAATTAAATATTAAAATATCCAATTTCTATGAATTAACTTTTAATTCAATTTTAAAAGTTTACCATCTCTATTCTCACTCAAATAGAATTTAAAACAACTTTATAATTCATTTTCATTTACATTAAATTCCAATTTCAATTATTTCTACAATTTCGAATATTAAATTAACAATTTAATTATGCAATTAAATCACTATATTCGAAATATAAGTTATTCAACTTATAAAATTTACTTTTCAATATTTAAATTCAATTAAATATTCTAAATTCGAATGACTAAAAATCTGGGTCGTTACAAAATGACTTCGAAATTCATCGATGTTATTTTATGAAAGTATTTATACATCTTGGCATAATATTTTGGAAAAAGTAAATAGCTATAGTTTTCCTTGTTTTAAGTATAATTTAAAGGGTTAAATCAACTATAAAGATTTATGTTTTCAAGGAAATAAAAAGGTTATTTAGCTTAGAATTTTACTAAAGAGATTATTATTATTATCACCTTTAGATAAATAATGATTGGATGAATTGACTCGAAGATTAGAAAACTAGATGGCACTAGTGTAAGGTCGCATCATATACTTCAACTGTTAGCCCCTAGCTGATATTAGTCCAAAATTCAGTGCGTAGGGTTTCATCAAGGGTAAGACTAAAAGTAGGTTTATACACAGAAAGGAATACACAAAGATGAGATAGGTTATTGGTTGGCCTGCAAAACCATTAGGACTGAGTAACCCTAGCAATAGTAAGTTTCAGACAGATCATCTAGTTTCCTTCTAATAGTAAGTAGGAGAATTTGATATATTTGGTAGACCTGAGTTAGCCATATAGTTTTGTAATTACCCTAAAAAAACTACGATGTGGGACAGATAGTCCATTTATATAGACAGGCTGGTCATGATTACACAAGTTGCATGCATGCATATGGTTGTTTATATTGTCTAGTTTAACCATTATGGTTGTAGGTGCTTGATTTATAAATGACATATTTTAAGGATAGTAGTAGGGGAAAAACCCGTTCCGCTTAGCGGCGTGGTTTCACTAGATATCTATTAACCGAGATGGCATATTATTATCCACACCAGACTTTTTGTCTGATCCAAAGTTTTTGTTTTTCTCCTTAAACTCTCGGGTACTCATTTGAGTAGGTTGAGAGTAAGGTTTCCAGGTTAATTAGGTTGGATGAATAAAGCTTTCGAAGATGTGTAGGAGGCAGAGCTAGCTATGTAGGGGTCTATCTATTTATTTATCTGCTGTGTTGTTATATCTTTTGTATGTACGTAACGGAAAAAAATCTATCTGTCTAGTAGTAAACTCTGATTAACCAAAGGGGCATCTTCTTATGTTACTCTTGGAGTATTTTGTAATAGTTACATTTTATCTGAACCTGGGCAACATTTAGAATTATGTAATGAATATAGAAATTAATTAATGAAATCTATGTTTTGAATTTTTTTTATATTCATGTGCTTTGATGCTAATGATACTATTCACTGATCTCATTTTGTTAACGGAGAATAATACTTGATGACTGCAGCATCAGTAGCGCTTATTTTCGGGCTCCAAAATGGAGAATGTTACAACTTGGTATCAGAACTGTAACGACCCGCTTATTTTGGACCATTCAAATCGACAATAATCCACACATGTCTGACTTGAATAATTCAAAATAACAGATTGTAATAAAAATTTGGCAAAACTCAGAATATACAGTAAATAAATCAATCACAGAATCACAGACACAGAGTAATACAATAATACGCAGTGGAATAGATAAAATAGTAGTTCATGAAGCTACTATATAAACATCAGAGTTAGAAATAAAATACAACAGAATATCCTAAATGCAGTGAAGTCTCCAGTACAACAGATGACTTCTCTGGACGAATCAACTAGAAGAGCTGAAAGCTGAGGCGATAGTTGGATCTCCAAAGGAAGCTCCAAACTCCAAGGGTGAGTCTCAAATACTGTATCACTCGGTCTGACCCGAGCGTAAAGCAAAACACAAAACACTCGAGTCAGGATTTAACATTCCTATACTAATAAATCCAACTCAAGTGAAATATCAACTTAAATACAAGTAACTTAAAGGATGTTTGGGATAACCATCCTCTAAGGATCTGCGGAACTATCTACAAGGTGGAAATATACATTATAACACCATGGTCATTTCAAATTTATTTATACTTCAAAATCAAAATATCATTTTTATTTCAAATATATCTATTTCCAAAATAGTATATATAGATTAAATAATTTAAAAGGTAAAGTATTTACAATTTCCTCAAGTCTCACAAATCGATTCAAATCAACCCAAATTCTAAATTTCAATTTCATTCAATGTAAATTTTTTCCATTTTAATTCAATTCAGTTTCTAAATAACAAATTCAAATTTTATCAATTTCAAATACAAATCTGAATCACAAAATAAACCATTTAAATTTCCAATATATTTTAAAGCTTTAATATTCAACAATTTCAAAGTTAAATTTAACAGTTTCATATAACTCTTGGTTTAACTTCATTTATTATTTAATCAAGGAATATTCACTTAATAAATTCAATATCATTTAACCAGCCTTAAATTACATTTTTACTAAATATTTCCCTAAATTTATTTTAAACAATAAATATTCAATAACTTACTTATAAATCAAACCTAAGTTATAAATCATATCTTACATCTCAATTTCAATAAGTTTCAAATTGGTTTAATTAAATAAAATTCTTTATTGAATACAATTCCAACTAATATTCAAATTATCTTCCCAACCTTTACTTATTCAAATGATTACCAAAATCTATTTTGAAATATATTTTTAAATACTCAACCATATTATATGTATTTAATCAATCATTCCCATTTATATATAATAATTTAAGGCTCAACCTTTATTAAAACCATATATTTCTTTCCAAAACCATAGAATTCATTTTCAAAATATTTATATATATGGACCAACGGTGTCTGTACATATATTTATCATATGGTTAAGTGATACGGATATTTATCATTTCAATCCGAAATTTAAATATATACGGGTAGATATCATTTCGACCTGTAATCCCAGTTTCAATACAAATGAAAATCGTTTGGGTTTATCATTTCAACCCATAACGATTTTCTCCTATTCTAAAGTCCGTTCGGGTATGTATCATTTCAACCCATAGTGATTTCTATACTAACAGGGAACTTGCAGAGTGATAACAGATATAGAAATAATATAACAGGCATAGATATATCATCAATAACAATATAATATAAACAGCAGGATATGGTGTCATATCCCACAGGTGAACAGTTACAGATAATAGCATATATAACAATTTAAATAACTATCAACAACATATTTCAATTGTCGTTTCAATTGAAATCAAATTTAATAAATAAAAGAACGTTAATCGTGAGTGATTGCTCACCTTTCGAGGTTAGAGTAGATAGACATTGGGACGGGAGCGAATTGTGGATCCAAACACGAATTCCAAAGTGAAACAAAATGGGCACGAATTCGGCGGTTAAGCTGATAAGAGAATAGACAAAAATCCAATCAGAAATGGGTCGATGAAGATAATCGGAATCATCTTGATAGAACAAAAATTATATATTTTCAAGAAATCGATATTTAAGTTAAAACAAGTATTAAAATAACATATATAAAATTAAAAATCATTGTTTTACATTAAATATATATATATCAAAACAACCATATACAAAATGCAGGTTAGTATATATATATACTTCCTACGTGCAGACCACAAACAAACAAATACGTATGTATAAACATACGTTGAAACTTTATATATATGCACTATTGAAATCTGTGTTTAATGAATTTAAATATACTGATATATGAAAACAATAGACAATATTTATATACTGAGATATATTCAAATGCATGCTGACCCATCATGATTTAAATACTATAACATGCGTAAAAAAAAACTCTACATATATATGAACATGTCTTATCATTACGAAAATATATAATATGCATTTCAAAATGGTCTGGGCGACTGCCTATGTCTCGGCTAATATGAATACTATGGACTAGCAGTATAAGTACACTAGTAGGTAACCTATATATCTATATGCATACTATACTGTATTATTTTCTTTTTATAAAGAAAATTGCGGTTGCACTGAGTTTATACACTATTCTACCATTTTCATAGCATACTTTATGTATATAAATATGTACGTACGTAAGCTGTCATACATATATACAATACAATATGTAAATTTTTGGCAGTACTGCTAACAACTATATATAATACAATGTAATATAATAAAATCTAATATAATATAGTACAGTAAGATGAAAAGAAATATAAAATAATATAATATAATGCAGTGCATATACTACTGCGAAAGGCTCGGCTAATTTCAACAAACATAAGTGCGAAAATTCCCTTTTAAATTAATCATATATATAACAACTTATCACTATATTTATAAAACCCCCTTTTTTTTTCTTTTCCTATGTTACACTTGCAGTACACGAAATCACTTCCTAAAACTAATAATTTATATGCATACAAATAAAATCTTGTACATGCATGTCTTCCTAGCATGGCCCAATATGCAGATTAACTTTTATCTACTGACATATACATAGCTTGTCCCTTCGACAATACGAAACAAACAAAACAAATGGATGCAAGTAAACTGACCGATCCTATACATGAATATATATGCTGATACATACATGAGCAGGCTAGAGGTTGGGCATGAAATGGAGCGGCCGAGCAGGGGCAAGGTGACGGGGTGCTCCTCGCGTGCAGCCGGAGGTTGCTGCTGTTGGCGAGTTGAAGGGTGGACGGGCGAAGATGGGAGGGTGCGGTTGGATTTGGCTGAGGCGGATGGGAATGAGATGTAGAGGCTGGGGACGCAGGGCGGAGAAGATACAGCGGGCAGAGGAGATCGGCAAGGGGAGATCTTGTGGTTGTGGGTTTTGGCCGAGGACAGTTCGAAGGCAGGGCGAGTATACATGGAGAAGAAAAATAAATAAAAAAGCTAGGGGAAGAGAAGAGCAACGAGCATATATAAAATAAAAGAAGATGGAGAGGTCACTTTATAGGTCTACAGTTTCTTTTTTTTAATGTAAACAGAGATAAAGGAAGGAGAGGGGGCAAAAGAAACGTACTGTAAATATAATTTGAAATGATGAATGCAACCCGGATGAATGGCTAAACATGTAATATAAAACAAATGTAAAAGCAACGGTCATTCCAAAATCCAGCTGAATCATAAAGGATTATTAATGGTTTGATTGGACAGCATGTTCCGAATTTTGAAACGGAAGGAAGAAATAAAGTCAAATTTTACGGTACCGTTACAACGAACAGTTGATTGCTACCGTCGCGTATCGGATCCCAAAATACAGAAATAAATATACCGCTGAGATCAGCACGACAAGACGATCAAAACGGTATACAAATATTAGTGGTACGATCAATCGATCAAAAGTCGATAATCGGTACCGAAAATGCTGCTATTTCGTACGGGAAAATCCAAACGGAGTTAGAAACATTCGAATTTCGCAGTCTGATTCAGAATGCTCTAACTAAATTTTCTCCTGTTGACATATTTAGGTTTCGGAAAACTTTTAAATTCAACTGTTATTAACCGGTTTAAATTGAAATAAAATTTCGCAGGAAAATAAATTTCAATATTATCAGATGAAAATTTACCAGTTGCTATATTAAAATAGACGTATTCCAAATAATAAATTTTTATTTTCAAATTTTATTGTTTTAAGAATTCACAAAAATTTCAATTAATTTAACAAATAAAAATCACTAAAAGTTTTGGGTCGTTACACTCTCCCCCACTCAAAACTTTTCGTCCCCGAAAAGAGAGGAGGTAGGAGAATAGAACAACCAGGTAGAAAAGGTTGGCTAAAAGACAAGATTAAACAATTAATTTGAAACTATATATAAATTTTTCTTGAAATATTTAGTTGAAACTTCAATTGTAAATCAATTATCTTTAAAAAAATTAAAACCCATTTGCAAATTTCTTGCTTCCTTTATAAATGCCATTTATGTTTAAATAACACCTTTATAAATATATGTAAGCTATTTGAAAACAATTATTTACATTATTACTTATTTTTACAAAGAAGCTATTGAAAACATTTAAATCCATAATTCATAAATTTATTAATTCTATCTAAAATACTTTTCAAATATTATTAATAAATCAATAATCATTTACTTTAAATATGTTTTTATTTAATTAATAATTTCAAAAGTATTTATAACACTCAAATTTATTATTAAACCATATAGTATATAAATAAACAATATTTAAAAAGGATTAATTAAGTCAAGGATTTGGAAAACAGAATATAGGTGAATAGATAAAGCTGACCAGATAAGGTAGATTCAAAGAATAGTATCGGGCACGAATAATTGATTCAAACCATAAGAATTTCAATTTCAAATATTGATACAAAATTTCTTTGTTGGAAATACTTTTATAATAAATTTCCTTTATAACGAAATAAATTTCCTTTCGAAAATACTTTTATAACTCAATGTCTCAACAAGTTTATCCTTGTTCCTGTAGACTCTGGTAGTGCGTTGATCAGGCGCAAAACTAGAATTCTCCAGGTACTTAGTAGACTTGTTTCAACACCCAGTGAAAATACTGGAAAAACCTTTAAAAAAAGATATGGAAAGTACAATCCAAACAAAAAACAAACAAAACCTTTGTCTAACCATGGTTCGCAGATACACAATGGTTACGCCTGGATCCCCCAGGAAACAATCCATATCCGTAAGCTTTCTCAACCCTGCGAGTTACGCCATGATGACTAGTAGAATGCAGGATACACAATGGTTACGCCTGGATCCCCCAGGAAACAATCCGTACCCCCAGGCAAGACTCAGCCAAGCATTTGCGCTACTATTCGCGACCTACATAGATGCAGGATACACAATGATTACGCCTGGATCCCCCAGGAAACAATCCGTACCCCTAGGCAAGACTCAGCCAGGCAGTTGCGCTATGCATCCGCGCTCGTAAGACCATGGGTAACGCCATGGAATTCGAAGGACACTCGAGTATCATATCCGGAAAACCAAAAATCAGAGAGAATAATATCGATAGAATGAATCCAAGATGTGGCCACAAATCGGATATCAAGCAGAAGGCACTTTCCATATCTTTACTTCGAAAATATGTATCATATAGTACCTTTTCAAATCACTTTCAAATATCGTACTTATATAAAATCCATTATATATAAGATTTAATTTTCAAATCAAATACTTTTCCAAAATCAAAAGTATATCAAATCACACTTATATAGACTTTAATTATATAAGATTTCACTTTTCAAATTGAGTACCCTTTTCAAATTCATAGTTTTCGAATCAATTTCATACTCATACAAACCAATTTTATATAAGTTCGACAACTCCCAAATCATGTATTTAGTAACACAAGGTTTTCAAATTTCAATTTGTTTCAATATCAGTTCAATTTCAAAATCATATACAATTTCACCAAATTATTTCTTTTCAAATTAATTATCCTTAGTTTCAAAGTTTCCAAAATAATATATTTAGAAAATAAATCCAAATTTCCAAATCAGTAATTTAAGTCAACCAATTCATTTCCAAAATCAAATGTTTTCAAAATCATCTTATACTTACGTAAGGTCTATCTTATATAAGGATCAAATTTTTCAAAATAAATTTCGCTGTATGAAGAGCCATATGGGATCGAATGTCTTTGCTTTTATGGGTTATATATCTTTGTAATTTAAATTGGAAATTTTCTTTTAGTAAGCAAAGATATTCTAACTCGACAGCTTTCAATTTCAGCGTCAAAATATATCAATGATATTAGAATATAAGATGTACATACGTCATCATTTCGCAGAATCACATTGGATCGCTCGCTCGATCACACAAGTTCGCTTTCGAACTAGTATTGTCCATTCGACTTCCTTAATGCGGACTTCGATATGGTTTCTCGACTAGAAGCCATCAGTCTCCTTGCATAGCCATATACTATGATAGAGAATTCTAGAATCGAGCCCAAAATCCATATCAAATATTCGCCATCAAGAATCGAATGAAAAATCCTAACACGAAATGGTGTAATTCACCTCGAACTTGTGTACTCAAACTTGGATCAAATTAATTATGCAAATAAAACAGCATGCGTACAAATTATATATTTATTCCAACTTGTTAAATATATAGTTTCATAAAGATGTTACTAAATTAAAACATTTAACTAAATTTTTTCAAAATATATTGAAGACCAATTCTTTCAAAACATTTCAAATCTAAATTTCATATTAGAAAATTTTAAAATTTGCCTTATTCATTTACTTAACAAAACAGTTTCAACTTATTTAAACCATATTACTACATACTTTAACATACATACCTAACTTATATACTTTATAGTTTTCAAAATTTCTTAGCTTTGAAAAGTTAACCTTGATTTGGAAGTGCTCGAACCTTCGAAATAGTTGAAGAAATCATTTTCAAATCCAAGAGTTGGAAATCAACAACAAATCAGTAAATCAATTTTAATAGATGGGGTTATATCAAATCCAAAACTCAAGGACTGAACACCGGCTCATTTCAAATCGTTTCAAATACATTTACATATATCTTTCAAATATCAAATCATACTTCAAAGTTTGAAATCAAAATGGTTTCACAAAATCACTCGCATAGAAAAGCTACTGAAGTGGCCTATCCCTCACTCTGAAACTCGAAAATCAATGTCGATGATGCGTGCACTCATCACCGAAATTATTTTCCAGCGACATAAGTGAGTTCTGGACTTCTATTTTCTCAAACTTCTTTTGAAATTTCTTCGAAATCATTCGAAACTCATTAAAATCATTTGAAACATTTCTTATTTGGAAAATACTTTTAAATCATATTATTATTATATATTTCAAAATCTAAAACCCAATTTCAAAACACCGGAGTTAAATTCTCGAATTTCAAATTTAAAATCCTTCAGTTATAAATCACTTTTAGATAAATCAAATTTCTTATATAATTTTTCAAAATTACAAATCCTTTCGAAACCTCAAATTCTCATTTTAAAAAGGGTATATAATCTTTATCGAAAACATTTCACTTTTATATATAGAATATAACCATACTTATCAAAGTAATACTTTCGATTTAGAAAACAATTTCTAAAATACAAACAAACCCGATTTTTTCCAAAGAATGATTCGAGAATGGATTTCAAAACAAAGATAGAGATTCAAATTAAAGGAACTCAAATCAAATAGAATTCTGATTCGAAGATAGGTTTGAACGAAAATGAGATAATTAAATTACAAATAGGAGATGGATATACCTATATAAGTCGCGGGTGACCTTAACCGGTCAACCGTGATTTCACAATAAGATTGGTGTAGAATTCTGAGGTAAATCGACATTCGATCGCCAGAGGTAGAATTCGACATAACTAGAGATAGCAGCATCTAAACCGAGGGATATATAAATCTCCCGTGAATCAATGCCAATTGTAAAGGAGTTTCACCCTTTACAAATCATTCAAAGATTTGGGGATCGCCGATTTTTTTTTAATAGAGATCATTCGAAGTGGAGTTATGGGATACTCCAAAATCAAAAGAATACAAATAGGGAGAGACAAGAATGAATTTTGGAACCGCTAGGAACGTTCCAAAGTTCAAAGGAAATCGAGTCAAAAGGAAGAGATTCAAACTCGAACGAAAGTGATTCTGTAAATAAATTTACCATATATGCTAAGTTTTGCCTAGAGCCAAAGCTCTGATACCAACTGTAACGACCCGCTTATTTTGGACCATTCAAATCGACAATAATCCACACATGTCTGACTTGAATAATTCAAAATAACAGATTGTAATAAAAATTTGGCAAAACTCAGAATATACAGTAAATAAATCAATCATAGAATCACAGACACAGAGTAATACAATAATACGCAGCGGAATAGATAAAATAGTAGTTCATGAAGCTACTATATAAACATCAGAGTTAGAAATAAAATACAACAGAATATCCCAAATGCAGTGAAGTATCCAGTACAACAGATGACTTCTCTGGACGAATCAACTAGAAGAGCTGAAAGCTGAGGCGATAGTTGGATCTCCAAAGGAAGCTCCAAACTCCAAGGGTGAGTCTCAAATACTGTATCACTCGGTCTGACCCGAGCGTAAAGCAAAACACAAAACACTCCAGTCAGGATTTAACATTCTTATACTAATAAATCCAACTCAAGTGAAATATCAACTGAAATACAAGTAATTTAAAGGATGTTTGGGATAACCATCCTCTAAGGATCTACGGAACTATCTACAAGGTGGAAATATACATTATAACACCATGCTCATTTCAAATTTATTTATACTTCAAAATCAAAATATCATTTTTATTTCAAATATATCTATTTCCAAAATAGTATATATAGATTAAATAATTTAAAAGGTAAAGTATTTACAATTTCCTCAAGTCTCACAAATCGATTCAAATCAACCCAAATTCTAAATTTTAATTTAATTCAATCTAAATTTTTTCCATTTTAATTCAATTCAGTTTCTAAATAACAAATTCAAATTTTATCAATTTCAAATACAAATCTGAATCACAAAATAAACCATTTAAATTTCCAATATATTTCAAAGCTTTAATATCCAACAATTTCAAAGTTAAATTTAACAGTTTCATATAACTCTTGGTTTAACTTCATTTATTATTTAATCAAGGAATATTCACTTAATAAATTCAATATCATTTAACCAGCCTTAAATTACATTTTTACTAAATATTTCCCTAAATTTATTTTAAACAATAAATATTCAATAACTTACTTATAAATCAAACCTAAGTTATAAATCATATCTTACATCTCAATTTCAATAAGTTTCAAATCGGTTTAATTAAATAAAATTCTTTATTGAATACAATTCCAACTAATATTCAAATTATCTTCCCAACCTTTACTTATTCAAATGATTACCAAAATCTATTTTGAAATATATTTTTAAATACTCAACCATATTATATGTATTTAATCAATCATTCCCATTTATATATAATAATTTAAGGCTCAACCTTTATTAAAACCATATATTTCTTTCCAAAACCATAGAATTCATTTTCAAAATATTTATATATATGGACCAATGGTGTCTGTACATATATTTATCATATAGTTAAGTGATACGGATATTTATCATTTCAATCCGAAATTTAAATATATATGGGTAGATATCATTTCGACCCGTAATCCCAATTTCAATACAAATGAAAATCGTTTGGGTTTATCATTTCAACCCATAACGATTTTCTCCTATTCTAAAGTCCGTTCGGGTATGTATCATTTCAACCCATAGTGATTTCTATACTAACAGGGAACTTGCAGAGTGATAACAGATATAGAAATAATATAACAGGCATAAATATATCATCAATAACAATATAATATAAACAGCAGGATATGGTGTCATATCCCATAGGTGAACAGTTACAGATAATAGCATATATAACAATTTAAATAACTATCAATAGCATATTTCAATTGTCGTTTCAATTGAAATCAAATTTAATAAATAAAAGAACGTTAATCGTGAGTGATTGCTCACCTTTCGAGGTTAGAGTAGATAGACACTGGGACGGGAGCGAATTGTGGATCCAAACACGAATTCCAAAGCGAAACAAAATGGGCACGAATTTTGCGGTTAAGCTGATAAGAGAATAGACAAAAATCCAATCAGAAATGGGTCGATGAAGATAATCGGAATCATCTTGATAGAACAGAAATTATATATTTTCAAGAAATCGATATTTAAGTTAAAACAAGTATTAAAATAACATATATAAAATTAAAAATCATTGTTTTACATTAAATATATATATCAAAACAACCATATACAAAATGCAGGTTAGTATATATATATACTTCCTACGTGCAGACCACAAACAAACAAATACGTATGTATAAACATACGTTGAAACTTTATATATATGCACTATTGAAATCTGTGTTTAATGAATTTAAATATACTGATATATGAAAACAGTAGACAATATTTATATACTGAGATATATTCAAATGCATGCTGACCCATCATGATTTAAATACTATAACATGCGTAAAAAAAAACTCTACATATATATGAACATGTCTTATCATTACGAAAATATATAATATGCATTTCAAAATGGTCTGGGCGACTGCCTATGTCTCGGCTAATATGAATACTATGGACTAGCAGTATAAGTACATGACGCAGTGGATTAATCAAAACAAACTTCAATCGGTGAAAGTAGCAATAGATGGATTGATGGATACTGAAATGCCCGAATTCGTTGATCCGAAGATACTGAATTCTAGCTATCTCTGACTCGTTGATCCGAAGATACCGGGAAAGAGATCTACGATTCTTCAAGGTTGATCTTGCGTACAAGATACCGTGAATCGGCTTCAACAAACGAAGATTCGAGCGCACTCGAATAACGTAAGTGGAAATAGGAGATACACTCGACTACCAATTGAAATTGAAAGCACAAATTACCAACTCCTAAGTTGGTTCCGACTTATAGCTTCAGACCTACGACTTACCTTAACTCGGTGACGACCTAAGATAAACAACACAATACAAGCCTTGCCGACTTACAAACATACAGGCTACGACCTAAAAAAATACAAACGACTCAAAGACAAACGGCTCACGACTTAAGAAAAATATACAACACATTACAACGACTTTCATAGGTCGTACACGACCTAAAGTACACGACCTAAAGTACACGACTTTCATAGGTCATTGTTGATCTTCACTAAGTCGTTGGAGTGACTTATAGGCTTCGTTAGGTCGGTTGCGACCTATGACTTCATCTTTCCATCCTTCTTCACGAAATGTTGACTCGTTAGCTTTAGGTCGGATTCGACCTATCAACATGTTACGACCTACGAGTTTGCTAGGTCGGTCACGACCTAGTACTTGGCCTGCATCATCCTCCCCTGGTTGAGAGAAATTCGTCCTCGAATTTGTAAATTCTGCCACCTTAGCTCGTTCATCCCCATGATATGGTACGAGATGTTTAACATTGAACACGTCAGACGTATACACATCATCTGGCAGCTTCAATTTATAATCATTTTCATTGATTCGTTTCACAACTTCCACCGGACCAATTTTCCTGGCTTTCAACTTGTTATAAGCACCTATTGGAAAATGATCTTTTGTTAACACTGCATAAACCATGTCTCCTTCATTAAACTCAACATTTCTTCGTTTCAAATCTGCAGATTGTTTATACTTCTCATTTGCTTTCTCCAATCGTTCCTGAACGATTTTATGACATTCCGCTAATCCATTAACAAAATCAGTAGCCTTCTTAACTGTCTTCTTTGATTGTGGTACTACCGTTAAATCCAACGGTCCCTTCGGTAAGCTTGAATATACTATCTGAAATGGACTGAAACTGGTACTAGATTCACCGCATGATTATGAGCAAACTCTGCTTGGCATAACTTCACGTCCCAACTCTTCAGATTGTCTTGAACAAGACACCTCAACAAATTTCCCAACGATCTGTTCACAACCTCGGTCTGTCCATCCGTTTGCGGATGATAAGCACTACTAAATTTCAGCTTCGTTCCCACCATTTTCCACAAACTCAACCAAAAGTGACTCAGAAATCGAGTATCTCTATCTGACACAATAGATTCTGGCAATCCATGAAGTCGATAGATCTCCTTGAAAAACAACTGAGCAACATGAACAGCATCCGCCGTCTTCTTACAAGCAATAAAATGTGTCATCTTCGAAAATCTGTCCACCACAACGAATATAGAATCATTTCCCCTTTGAGTTCTAGGCAAACCCAAAACAAAATCCATACTGATATCCACCCATGGTTTTACAGGCACGGGTAACGGCATATATAAACCAGCATTAGTCGCATTTCCTTTCGAAACCTGACAAATATGACAACGCTCCACAAACCTCTCTACCTCTTTCCTCATTGATGGCCAAAAGTAAGATTGTGAAATCAACTGTAATGTACGGTCTCTCCCAACATGTCCTTCTTCATGTAGCTCTTTCACAATTTTTATTCTCAAACTGCAATCAGGTATGCACAATCGATTTCCCTTGAACAGAAAACCATCTACCATCACGAACTCATTCGTCTCCCCATTCTTGACTTTATCAACAAACTTCATAAGGTAAGGATCTTCCACATATAATTCCGGTAACATGTCAAACCCCGTCACTTCAACCTTCATTGTTGTCAACAAATGATTTCTCCTACTCAAAGCATCAGCTACACGATTCGTCACTCCCGATTTGTGTTTCACAACAAAAGTAAACTGTTGCAGATATGCAATCCACGATGCATGTCTTGCTGAAATCTTGTCTTGTCCTTGTAAGTGTTTCAATGCCTCATGATTAGTGTAAAGAACAAACTCTTTCTGAAATAGATAATGTCTCCAGTGTTTAATAGATTGCACAACAGCATAGAATTCCACATCATATGTACTGTATCTCGTCTTTGCTCCTGACAACTTCTCACTGAAATATGCAATTGGAAGTCCTTTCTGACTCAGCACTCCTCCAATCCCAACCTTTGATGCATCAGTATGAAATTCAAACAATAACTGAAAATCTGGTAACACTAGAATAGGTGCAGATGTCAGCAACTCCTTGATCTTCTCAAAAGCACTCCCTGCTTCCTCTGTCCATGCAAACTGTTTACCTTTCATGCAATCTGTAACAGGCGCCATCACACTACTAAAGTGTGGAATAAACCTCCGATAAAATGAAGCCAACCCGTGAAAACTACGAACTTCCGTTATCGTCTTGGGTTGTGGCCAGTCTCTGATAGCTTCGACTTTACTCTGGTCCACCTGTATACCTTTCTCTGAAACAACATACCCCAAAAATAACACACTATGCGTCATGAACACGCATTTCTTTGTAGCAGCATAAAATTGTTCTTCACGTAGAATAATCAGCACTTCCCTCAAGTGTTGAACATGCTCTTCTATACTCCTGCTATATATCAGAATATCATCGAAATACACCACCACAGACTTCCCAATGAATGGTCTAAAAATCTGGTTCATCACCCTCATGAAAGTACTCGGTGCATTTGATAAGCCAAATGGCATAACCAACCATTTGTATAGACCCTCCCTGGTTTTAAAAGCAGTCTTCCACTCATCACATGGTCTGATACGAATTTGATGATATCCGCTCTTCAAATCAATCTTCGAAAAGATAGTAGCTCCGCTTAATTGATCTAGCAAGTCATCCAACCTCGGCATTGGAAATCTATATCTCACAGTAATCTTATTCAATGCTCGGCTGTCAGTGCACATCCTCCACGTCCCATCCTTCTTGGGTACCAATAAAGCTGGTACAGCACAAGGACTCAGACTCTCCTGCACACGTCCTTGTTCAAGTAATTCTTCCACTTGCCTTCTCAATTCTTCATGTTCCTTCGGACTCATTCGATAATGTGGTCTATGTGGCAACATTGCTCCCAGAACCAGATCAATTTGATGTTGAATATCCCTCAATGGCGGTAACTCCGTTGGCAACTCTTTTGGAAATACATCTTCAAATTCTTTCAAAATTGGTTTCACTTCTTCTGGAATTTCAACCTCTTCTTGACTCTCTCGCCCAATCTACAAGAATATTTCCGGCTCTTCCTCAACCTCCTTAACAAACTCCTTCAAAGTTAATAAAGTTTTCAGCTCTTCAATCTCTTCTGACTTACTTTCTCCTGGTTGTCTTTTCTTCGGAACTAAGATAATTTTCGTGCCTTTGAACATAAAACTGTAGCTATTGGTCCGACCGTCATGTTGTACTGCTCGATCATACTGCCATGGTCTTCCCAATAATAAGTGGCAAACATCCATCTCTACTACATCACACCAAATTTCGTCTTTGTATTTCTTCCCAATAGAGAATGGAACTCGAACTCGTCTATCCACTTTCACTTCTCCTCCTTTTCTCAACCATGCTAACTTGTATGGATTAGGATGTTTCTCTGTCTTCAACTTCAATTTTGTCACAGCCTCGGTTGAAATGATATTGTCACAGCTTCCTGCGTCAATCACAAACTTACACACCTTCCCCAATATAGTACAAGTCGACTGAAAGATATTACTCCTCAACCAACTAGCCTCTTCCTGCTTCGGTGTCAAACATGACCTTCTCAGCATTAGATTACAACCTTCATCTCCTGACGCAATATCCTGCTCATCCTCCTCAACTGGACTAGAACACTCTCCATCAACATCCTCATCTTCAACTTCTACAATCATGGTTCTCTTCTTTGGCTTTGGACACTCGTTGCTTTTATGACCCAATTCCTGACAATTGTAACATTTGAAACCACTGTTAACTTTCGCCTTCTCAGCCTCCTTCACCACCGGTTTACTGATAGGTTTAAAACTATTAGAACTCCCACTAACACCCTTCACTTGATTGTTGGAACCAGTAAATACACCACCTCCTCGTCTACCCTGCTTCTCCCAAGCCAACGCTTTTTGATGTGCCTCTGCCATAGATCTTGGATCGAACATATTAACCATATCCTGGATCTGCATTCTCAATCCCCCAATGAATCTAGATGTCAGCTGCTCTTCTGTTTCCATAATATCATTCCTTGCAATAAGCTGATAAAACTCATCTGCGTAGTCATTAACAGTCTTTGTGCCCTGCCTCAAATTCTGTAAACGTTGATACATCAATGACTGATAATTGTAAGGTAAGAACGTTGCTTTCATCAATTTCTTCATCTTCTCCCAAGATTCAACTTTTGACTTCCCCATTCGTTCACGTGTAAGTTTGGTTTGCTGCCACCATGCCAAAGCTCTACCCCTCAACCTTGTAGCAACCAACTTTACTCTACGATGTTCTGGAACTTCTTTGAAATCAAAAATTTCTTCAACATTAGCTACCCAATCTAGAAACTCCTCTGCTTGCATACCACCTTTGAATTCCGGAATTTCTGTCCTCATCCCCGACTCCCACTTGTGATCATACTCAGAGTAATTTCTCCCTTAACCTCGTCCTTGTCCTCGAATACTACCACCATCATACTCCTCTTCAAAATCAGATGTTTATCGTTGTCTATCTCGTCCACCCACATCTCTACTACCTTCACGTCTACCACCATCATCCCTTCTATCTACATTCCTTCGTTCACGATCATTCACGTTCCTCCCACGCCCTTGATCATTTTCAACACTTCTTTCTCGATTGGAATGTGGCGAGACTCTACTACCCCCATGGTTAGATTCAGGTGAAACCCTTCTCCGATTTTGATTCATCTCCGTCATAAGCTTCTCTAACCGGCCAATTCCTTCGTTAAGCTTTTCACTAAAGTTTTCATTGATTCTTTGCTCCATCTCATCAGCTTCTTCTCTTCGATACAAAGCTTCAACGTTTTGATGTCGATTGGCTATCCTTGGCGGCATGATTGAATACTTCACAAATTCTCAAATTCAAACACAATTCGAACTTTGATCCAAAATGAAATGGATCGAAAACTTCCACTTTGTTGCAAATCGCGATGAACACGATGGACAAAGTTTCAGCCTCCAAGACTAGATTTAGCTATGATTGGCTAAAACAAGCTCTGATACCAAACTGACGCAGCGGATTAATCAAAACAAACTTCAATCGGTGAAAGTAGAAATCGATGGATTGATGGATACTGAAATGCCCGAATTCGTTGATCCGAAGATACCGAATTCTAGCTATCTCTGACTCGTTGATCCGAAGATACCGGGAAAGAGATCTATGATTCTTCAAGGTTGATCTTGCGCACAAGATACCATGAATCGGCTTCAACAAACGAAGATTCGAGCGCACTCGAATAACGTAAGTGGAGATAGGAGATACACTCGACTACCAATTGAAATTGAAAGCACAAAGCTAACAAAAGAGAATTATATTCAATATTCAACAACCTTTACAAATGACTCACACGGCCTATTTATAGGCGTTACAATTTTTCAACAGAAATTACCAACTCCTAAGTCGGTTCCGACTTATAGCTTCAGACCTACGACTTACCTTAACTCGGCGACGACCTAAGACAAACAACACAATACAAGCCTTGCCGACTTACAAACATACAGGCTACGACCTAAAAAAAATACAAACGACTCAAAGACAAACGGCTCACGACTTAAGAAAAATATACAACACATTACAACGACTTTCATAGGTCGTACACGACCTAAAGTACACGACCTAAAGTACATGACTTTCATAGGTCGTTGTTGATCTTCACTAAGTCGTTGGAGCGACTTATAGGCTTCGTTAGGTCGGTTGCGACCTATGACTTCATCTTTCCATCCTTCTTCACGAAATGTTGACTCGTTAGCTTTAGGTCGGATTCGACCTATCAACATGTTACGACCTACGAGTTTGCTAGGTCGGTCACGACCTAGTACTTGGCCTGCATCAGTACACTAGTAGGTAACCTATATATCTATATGCATACTATACTGTATTATTTTCTTTTTATAAAGAAAATTGCGGTTGCACTGAGTTTATACACTATTCTACCATTTTCATAGCATACTTTATGTATATAAATATGTACGTACGTAAGCTGTCATACATATATACAATACAATATGTAAATTTTTGGCAGTACTGCTAACAACTATATATAATATAATACAATGTAATATAATAAAATCTAATATAATATAGTACAGTAAGATGAAAATAAATATAAAATAATATAATATAATGCAGTGCATATACTACTGCGAAAGGCTCGGCTAATTTCAATATACATAAGTGCGAAAATTCCCTTTTAAATTAATCATATATATAACAACTTATCACTATATTTATAAAACCCCCTTTTTTTCTTTTCCTATGTTACACTTGCAGTACACGAAATCACTTCCTAAAACTAATAATTTATATGCATACAAATAAAATCTTGTACATGCATGTCTTCCTAGCATGGCCCAATATGCAGCTTAACTTTTATCTACTGACATATACATAGCTTGTCCCTTCGGCAATACGAAACAAACAAAACAAATGGATGCAAGTAAACTGACCGATCCTATACATGAATATATATGCTGATACATACATGAGCAGGCTAAAGGTTGGGCATGAAATGGAGCGGCCGAGCAGGGGCAAGGTGACGGGGTGCTCCTCGCGTGCAACCGGAGGTTGCTGCTGCTGGCGAGTTGAAGGGTGGACGGGCGAAGATGGGAGGGTGCGGTTGGATTTGGCTGAGGCGGATGGGAATGAGATGTAGAGGCTGGGGACGCAGGGCGGAGAAGATACAGCGGGCGGAGGAGATCGGCAAGGGGAGATCTTGTGGTTGTGGGTTTTGGCCGAGGACAGTTCGAAGGCAGGGCGAGTATACATGGAGAAGAAAAATAAATAAAAAAGCTAGGGGAAGAGAAGAGCAACGAGCGTATATAAAATAAAAGAAGATGGAGAGGTCACTTTATAGGTCTACAGTTTCTTTTTTTTTGAATGTAAACAGAGATAAAGGAAGGAGAGGGGGCAAAAGAAACGTACTGTAAATATAATTTGAAATGATGAATGCAACCCAGATGAACGGCTAAACATGTAATACAAAACAAATGTAAAAGCAACGGTCATTCCAAAATCCATCTGAATCATAAAGGATTATTAATGGTTTGATTGGACAGCACGTTCCGAATTTTGAAACGGAAGGAAGAAATAAAGTCAAATTTTACGGTACCGTTACAACGAACAGTTGATTGCTACCGTCGCGTATCGGATCCCAAAATACAGAAATAAATATACCGCTGAGATCAGCACGACAAGACGATCAAAACGGTATACAAATATTAGTGGTACGATCAATCGATCAAAAGTCGATAATCGGTACCGAAAATGCTGCTATTTCGTACGGGAAAATCCAAATGGAGTTAGAAACATCCGAATTTCGCGAAACGAATTTCGCAGTCTGATTCAGAATGCTCTAACTAAATTTTCTCCTGTTGACATATTTAGGTTTCGGAAAACTTTTAAATTCAACTATTATTAACCGGTTTAAATTGAAATAAAATTTCGCAGGAAAATAAATTTCAATATTATCAGATGAAAATTTACCAGTTGCTATATTAAAATAGACGTATTCCAAATAATAAATTTTTATTTTCAAATTTTATTGTTTTAAGAATTCACAAAAATTTCAATTAATTTAACAAATAAAAATCACTAAAAGTTTTGGGTCGTTACAAGAACAAAGGTTTATGTAAAACTAAAAGTATTTTGAATTTAAATTTTTTTTTGAAAACATAATCCAAATAAACCAGAGAATGAGATAGGGGTATAGGATAACGTTATAGTAACGTACTTTTATTTGCTATGTATAAGTATATATATCTTATCTCTATTCTTCCATCTCTTAGACCGTTCTGCTATATCTTACTAAGGTTCGAATGCAGAGTTAAGGGAAGTAAGATATAAAGGCAAGAATGGAAGAGTGAATCTCGGTGGAGGAAGCACCACAACTAGTGGAAACGCCAGGCCTAATACTAGGAGGAATCCAGGTCAACAAATAGCTGCTAATGCGGGTGCTGGAACATCACTGGTGGATATAGGAGCTATATATCAGTTCTTTGTCAATATGATGCAAGCAGGAGCTGATGCTGGGTTAGTTGGTAGAAATGCTGAAGGAGCAAATCTTGAAGTTCCTGTTGTCATCAACTATGTTGTTTTTAGTCGAGATAATGCAAGACTTGGAGAAAATTCGTTTATAAGAACCGAGGATGCTATCGAGGTGGAAAATTGGCAGTTGCATTGTGAAAGGATTTTTGCTGATTTAGATCTAAATAAAGAGCAGAAAAGGAGATTGGCATCTAGACAATTACAAGGAGCGTCGTTATACTGGTGGAATAGTATTACCGTTAGAGTTCCAGAGAAAACTTCGACTTGGGCTGAGTTCAAAAGGAGGTTCGAGGAGAGGTCCATGTTTGAAATTGTCAAGTCGACTTTGCTTAGGAAGTTTGGTGAATTAGTACAAGGAGACATAACTATGTTGGAGTATGCAATAAGATTTGAGGAGTTATCCAAGTATGGGTGTGCTACGATTGACATAGTGATTAAGAGAAATGAATAGTTCATCGTGGATTAAGTCTAGAGCTTGCTAGGGCAACCTTGCCACATCTCGGAGATCCATGTGAAGTGGTAGTGGAGATGACACTAAAGAATGAATAGATGCTTGGTTTCTTTGGTGGTAACAAAGCAGTGGAGACTCAGAATGGGCAGAACTAGAAAATGAAGTTCTTTAAAAAAAAGGGAGCTCGGAAGGGAGGAGTTGCCAAGAAAGGAAAAGCATATGTTGTGTGTTATAATTGTGATAAGAAATGACATTTTGTGAATGAATGTCTCTTTGGAGATGGAAAGAAAGTTATTAGGAGGAAGAAATCAAGTGCTTCAATAGTGACCAGATAGACCACTATAAGAATCAGTGCAAGGAGCCAACTAAGGTTGAGAAAGGAAAAGTGTTTGCTTTGGAACCATCTGCCTCGAGACCAACAACAGAGGAGAAAGGAAAAGCTATGATGGGAGGTACGCTTTTGATTCATATCATACTTATTTGAGTATTGTTTGATACTGGTGCATCACATTCTTTTATATCTCGTTGTTTGGTAGATAGGCTTAATCTGGAACCCTCTTACCCAGTTTCTTCCTTAAGGGTTGCAAATCTGAGATGAGGGTATGCAACTCTGGGATGAGATGCAACCAATCAAAGTTTTAATTATCAGGTCATGTATTTTCTTGCGGTTTGCATGTACTTGATTTTATGGGCTTTGAAATTATTTTGGGTATAGATTGGTTAAGTAAATATGATGCTAGGATATTTTGCCAAGATAGGAAAATATCAGTAAGACACCCTAATTGTAAAGATCAAATCATATACTCAATATAAGACTCGAATTTTGATGTTTGTGCTTTATTGTTTGCAATAGAGGAGGAAAACGAGTTGAATTGAGTTTTTGTCGTTAGAGAGTTTGCAGATGTCTTTGAGCCAGTAATAGGACTACCGTCGAAACGAGCTATTGAGCTTCAAATAGGTCTTGTACCTGAAGCTGGACTCGTAAGTAGACCCCCTAACAGAATGACACTTATAGAGATAAAAGAGTTGAAGTGCAGTTGGCGGACTTAGAAGGAAAAAGTTTTATCAGGCAAAGCAGTTCGCTTTGGGGAGCGGCCGTAGTGTTCGTGAAGAAAGCGGACGGGTCGTTGAGATTATGCATCGGTTATCGTAAGTTGAATGAAAATACGATAAAGAATAGATATCCTTTGCCAAGAACAGACGATTTATTGATAAGTTGAGTGGAGCCAAAGTATTTTTCCAACTGGATTTTGCGATAGGGTTCCATCAATTTAGAGTGGCAGAGGACATTATTCCTTTAATGGCATTTCAAACAAGATATGGTTCATACGAGTAGTTAGTAATGTCATTCAGATTGACTAATGCGTCTGCTTTCTTCGTAGATTTGATGAACCAGATCTTCCAAGAATAATTGGATAGGTTCGTGTTAGTATTTAAAGATAAAATTCTGATACATTCTAGGAATGATAAAGATCATGAGACTCACCTTAGAATAGTGCTTGAGACGTTAAGGCAGCATCTACTCAAAGCGAAGTTCTCAAAATATCACTTTTGGAAGAAAAAAGTGAAGTTCTTTGGTGATGTAGTCTCAAAAAAAGGTTGTCCATAGATCAAGCTAAGACAGAAGCTGTCAATAATTGGATGAGACCCGTGATAGTGACTAAGATAAAGAGTTTTCTTAGATTAGCTGGCTATTATCGGAGATTCATCAAGAATTTCTCTCGTATAGCAGCACCGCTAAAAAAGCTAACAAGAAAGGACGTGAAGTTTGTTTGGACCGATAAATACGAGAAGGCATTCCTGAAGCTGAAACATTTATTGACCAATGCATCTGTGTTAGTTGTTCCAGATGGGAACCAAGATCTGATGGTGTATACTACTGCGTGTGGAACAGGATTAGAAGCTATGTTAATATAAAGGGGTAAAGTGATTGCCTATGCTTCTCGAGACCGCATGAATTTATATACCCAACTCATGATTTGGAGTTGGCAACGGTAATCTTTTCTTTGAATGTGTGGATACACTATCTTGGGAGAAATATTCGAGCTATATATAGATCATAAGTCTTTGAGATATTTATTCTCTCATAAGAAGTTAAATATGAAACAACAGAGGTGGTTGGAGTTCATAACAGCTTATGATTTTAGAATTGTGTATACTCCAAGAAAACGAATAAAGTTCTGGATGCACTTAACAGGAAACATCAGAATGCAATATTGGCGATGTTAGTGGAGTGGAAATAATTGGAAGCATTAACTATGTGTAGTGTGCAGTTAAGATCTACAGCTAGTTCTAGTCAGAGTACCGTGATGCTATCCTGCTTGTAAGTTTGACTAGTATTGATTGAAAAGATTGCTTCTAGCAAAGAGATGACCCATTATTAACTGAATGAATTAGAAGAATCGAACATGGAACTGATATTGATGATTTGAAGGATTTTTATCTTGATCAAAATGGATGGTTGAGAAAGAAGGGATGATTGTGTGTTCCAATGTGGGTGACCCAAGGAAGGAAATTCTTAGGAGTATTATCGATCAAAGTTTACTATTCATCCTGGAGGAACTAAGATGTATCATGATATGAAGAGAAGTTTCTTCTAACAAGGTATGAGAAGGGATGTATTCTTATGGGTAAAGCAATGCTTGAATTGTCAGTAAGTAAATGCCGAGCATCAAAGGCCAAGTGGATTGCTTCACCTATAGATGTAGCAGTGTGGATGTGTGATTCTATATCTATGGATTTCATTTATGGATTGGCAAGGTTGAGTAGAGAAAATGAGAATATTTTGGTTATAGTGGATAGATTGACCAAGAGTGCATATTTCATTCTCGTTAAGTCGATAAAGACGACATCCGTTTTGGCTAAGTTATTTATGAAGAATATTGTTAAACTGCATGAGATTCCTAGTAGTATAGCAAGTGACAAAGATTCTTTATTCACTAGTGGATTTTAAAAGTGTCTACAAGAGGTGTTAGGCACCAAGCTAAAAATGAGTACCGCTTACCATCTACAGACAGATAGGTAGACGGAAAGAGTTAACAAAGTCTTGGAAGATTTATTAAGCGCTTGTGTACTAGATTTTGGTGGGTCATGGGAAGACCATTTGCACTTAGTTGAATTTTCCTATAACAATAGTTCTCAAACTAGTATAGAAATGGAATTTTACAAAGCTTTATATGGAAGACTATGTAAATCACCCGTATGTTGGGTAGAGACCGAAGATAGATTGATTTTTGGTCCAGATTTAGTAAGAGAAGCAACAAAAAAAGATTGAGTTAATCCGGGATAGGATGAGGTAAGTTCAGTCCAAGTAGAAAGGTTATGTAGATAAAAGACGAAAATACTTAAAATTCTCCAGTGGGAGATCATGTTTTTGTCAAATTATCACCGATAAAGTGTGTAGTAAGGTTTGGAAAATCAGGGAATTAGCGCCTAGGTTTGTTGGACTATTTCCTATTATTGAAAGGATCGAGAAACTCGCTTACAGGATAGAGTTATCGAGTAGTTTGATAGGAGTCCATAATGTTTTCATGTTTCTCATCTTAAGAAGTGTGTTCGTGATCTGGAGACTACTATCACTCCGACTGTATTGAAAGATTTAGTAGTGGAACCAGACATGACTATTGTTAGGCAACCAGTCCTTATTGTTGCTAGGGATGAGAAGAAGCTAAGGAAGAAGGTAGTCGAATTAGTAAAGGTCTAGTGGAGTAACATGAGAAAGACCATATTTAGGAGACAAAGGACAGGATTGGAGACACTTACCCATATATGATCTGATGGTATGCTTTATCTCTATGTTATATGTTTGTTATGTACCTTATCATAATTTCAAGGATGAAATTCTTTAAGGAGGGGAGTCTGTAACACTCTTAATTTTGATTAACATTATTTAGTATATTTAATTAGATAAATAAAATAGTGATAATGAGAATGAGATCCGATAATCAAATTGGTTGAGATTTAATTAATGAACTAATAAGGATGATTAGAATATTAATAAGAAGGAGGATTTGTGAGAAGGGAAAAATAGAAAAAGACCATATTTCCTTAACATATACCTTCCATTCTCATTCCTCCCTCACTTTCATTCATAAAACGGAAATAGAGAACAAGATTGGCCATTACAAAGAGTTTCAAGAGAAGAAAAGGCTAAGAAACAAGATTAAAGCTTAGGGGAAATCAATTCAAACTCAAATCTCAACTTTCATTATCAAATCAAAGTGAATAATGATTACCAATCTCAAGTTTTCTATGTTTGGTTCAGTTTTAGGATTAAACCGGATTCTTTGATGTTGTTATGCCATGTTTTGAATGATGAATTACTGGATTTATTATGAAATTATTTAATAGGTTTTAATAGTGAAAACCTAATTTATTGCATTCCTTGGACTTGAAATTTTGATACGATGTTAGAAACATTATTATAGAAGTTGGCATTTAATTTCATAATTTTCCAATTAAGTATGGATATTTCATGAATTTTCTAAGTGAGGAAATTGATTTATTTCGAGATAATTACTAAAAATAAATAAATAATGTTTTTGGCCTCAAAATGTTTATATATTAAACAATATGATAAATTTGATTTATTGTGATTTTTGAGAATTTTTCCCAAGTGGTTACGAATTTATTAGGCTAGAAAAGCTTAGTAATTATATTAAAATATTAATATGAATTATATGGTTTGCTAATTATTTTGGGAATGAGAAACCAGATCTATAGTAGTTTTCTAAAAAGGGTTTCGTAAAGAAAGTTATTATTCAATAAAAATTTGACAAATAATTGGAGTTGGTGAAAACATATTGCTTTTTAAAGAAATAAAGCATTATTTATGTTAAATACGATATTGTCATACGCCATTAATCAATGTCGTAGCCCATCTATGCTATATGTCGTCTCTAACCTGTAGGGAAGCATATGATAACAACTTTGTTGATATGCAATGATTCCACTAAGGTTGGGGCCTTAATGTCGGCATTGATGCCTGCAACGTTGATGATGTCGTTGGTGTTCTATGCTGCTAGTCTTCTATGCCGCATATATTCTATGCCGTCTGTTTTATACCGCATGTTTCAATTCCACGTATTTTCTATACTGACATCAACTCCATATGGAAGCAATACCTCCAGTTTTCAATATCAACTCCTTATGATTTCAATGCCGCATGTCATCTATGCTGCTAGTTTACCTTTTCAGCATTGACTATACTATGGCTATAATGCTGTTATTATTATTTTCGATATTGATTATAAAGAGGCAATGATGCCGCTATATTCTTATGGCATCGTGTTTTGGCTATGATGCTGCTATAGACTATTTTCGACATTGGTTTTATATGACAATGATGTCGCCTAACTTTAATGTTGACATTCCCATATTTTTTAGTTTTAAAGTTTTATACCATGCAAGCCATAACTATGCTGCTTGTATTCGACGATCTATATGTATTTATAATATGCTCTATAAATGGTTTTGGCCTTATAACTTTATGTTTTATAAATCAGACGCTTTAACATGATTTCGCTGTAGAGTGATGCGACAATCTCATAGCGGCTATATCAATGCCGCACTTTATCAATATGAATGGTTTTATCGTATATGCTTCATAGCCTATGGTTTTGAGGTGTGATAACCTCTAAAGGACTTAGAAATTCATCAATGTTAATTTATAAAAGCATATGTACATCTTGACATAATATTTTGGATAAACAAAGAGCTATAGTTTTCCTCATTTTAAGTATGATTTCAAGGGTTAAATCAACTATAAAGATTTATGTTTTCTAGGAAATAAAAAGGTTCCTTTAATAAATATGATAGGATGAATTGACTCAGAATTAGAAAACCAGATGGGACTGGTGTAGGGTCACGCCCTATACTTCAACTGTTAGTCCCTAGCTTGTATTAGTCCAAAATCCAGTGTGTAGGGCTTCGTCAAGGGTAAAACTAAAAGTAGGTTTACGTACAGAAATGAATACACAAAGATGAGGTAGGTTATTAGTTGGCCTGCAAAACCATTAGGATCAGATTGACCCTAGGAATTCAGACAGAACGTCCAATTTCCTTCTAATAGTAAGTGGGAGAATTTGATATGTTTGGTAGGCTCAAGTCAGCCAGTAGGTTTGTAGTTACCACAAGAAAACTATGATATGGGACAGATAGTCCATTTATATAGACATACTGGTGATGATTACCCAAGTTGCTTGCATGCATATGATTGTTTATATTGTTTAGTTTAACCATTGTGATTGCAGTTCTTGATTTATAAAAGACATATTCTGAATCATCCCATTTTGCATTGAATACATGTTTCCTCTCCTTATTCAAAATGTTTGAAAAGTACTTTGATTTCTTCAGGTTAGGACAGTCTCTTTTTAAATGACCGGGTTTATCACATTCGAAACACTTAACAACATTTCCATTTCTAGAATTATTGTTGTTATTTTTTCAAAGTTTGTTTGCTATCTAATACTTCAAGAATTTTTTGAACTTCTTGGTCATAAACACGGTATCATCATCAATAGCATCATCATCTGGTTCATCGTTGTCGATCATAGCATTGAGTGTTAGCGATTTCTTCTCATTTGCCTGATTCTCTTTTCTAATCTGCAACTTTACTTCATAGGACATTAGGTTACCAATTAAATTTCTATTTTCATAGTACTAATATCATTGGCTTCTTCGATTGCCAGAGTCTTCTGATCCCATTCACTAGGAAGTGAATTCAAGATCTTTCTGACTTGGTCTTCTTCAGTAATTTTCTTTCCTAATGATATTAAGGCATGTACTATATCTTGAAATCCAGAATACATATCAGAAATAGACTCATTTGGTTTCATTTGAAAGAGTTGAAACTAGTTAGTTAGCATAGATATCTTCGTTTGTTTTACTTTACTGGGGCCTTCATGTGTGACTTGCAGTGTTCTCTAAATTTCATATGCAGAATTACAAATAGACACTCGATTAAATTCATTTCTATCTAAGGAGCAAAATAAAATGTTCATGGCCTTAGAGTTATTAAGTGCTTGTGTCTTTTGGTCTAGTGTCCATTTTGAATATTCAGTTTGAGGCTTTATGTACTCTATTTGGATAATGTAACAACCCGGGATTTGCATTACCAATTAATAAATAAAAGTTAGGATTTTTATTTATTTTAATGAAGCATAAAAGGATTTGGAATAACAAAATTTATTTGAAAAAGGCTATTTTAATTAAATGGAAATATGGGATTTTAAAATGAGGATAAAATGTTATTTTTGGAAAGTTAAATATTTTACGAGAGATTTTAAAACGGGTTTGGATAAGAAAAAATGAGTTTTATAAACATATATGAACACTTAGACTAATTTTTGGAAACATGTAAATAACTCTCTTCTTATTGGGTTACTAAACCTAGCCCAATAACCCATCCTAAACCTCCTCTATAAATTATCTCAAACTCTCCAAACCTCATTCATTCATCCCTAATCAAAACCCTAATCATTTCCTAAAGCTTTCATAACAAAAATGGTCTTTATCTTCATCTCCTTCTAGTTTTAGCTTATGCAAGTCATTCTATGCAAAGGTAATGCAAATACCCACCTCAAATCCATTTTTATATCTTTCTAATTTCTGAAATTTAATTGGTAACACTTGATTTGTTGTGTTGCATGAATATCAAAGCTTGTTGATTATCATTTCTTCCATTTGGACATTGCACACAAGTTGCTTGCTATATTGGTTGAGGTAAAATTGCTAGCTAAATCCTTTTTTACTTGATGCTTCTATAATTTTCGTTTTGGAATTATAGCTGAAACGAAATCAGGCATAACTTCTTCATTTCTCATTCGTTTTTGGTCAGGTTTTTTTTGCTGCAAACTAGATTCAATAAGGAACACTTTTTGTTCAGTGAGTTTTCTGTAATTTTGCCATTTAGATGACCTGAAATGCATTCAAAGACAGAAGACCAATTCTGTCTTTAACAAGTTATCTTGAGTTTCAATCTGATATTGTTTTGCATATAGCTCTCTCGTTTTTGATCCGAATTAGATAAATTTGGATGTTCCGGAAAGCTTAAAACCTATGCTACAATTTTTGTTCAGTGAGTTTTCTGTAATTTTTCAATTAAATGACCTGAAATGCGTTCAAAGACAGAAGACCAATTCTGTCTTTAACAAGTTATCCTGAGTTTCAATTCTGTCTTTAACAAGTTAATTTTCTCTTTGGAGATTTTATTATTGATTGATGATTATGTTATCGTCCAGTATATTATGTGGTATTCATTGCTCTTCTCTAGGGAGAAATTCCTTACCTTCAATGTTACCGCATTTTTATCTCTCAGTCTATCTAACTGATTTGTTTAGCTAGCCTGACCCGAGTGTTTTCGCTCGGGTCAGACCGAGATGTTTCAGGTTAGGTCTCTGGACTTAGCTTATGTGCTTCCGCTTGGACATTATCTGCTATGCTGATAGATAGCGCTTTTATTTGTCCACTATTCTGCTACTCTGTTATTATTCAGACTTTGATATGTACATATTTTTGACTCACATGTGTGGGCAGTGGCTTTGTACCCACTTAAAGTATTTGGATCTGTATTGACGATGTATTATTCTGAGACTCTATGCTGTTATGTGATACTGTTCTGTGATGTTTTATCATTTATTACTATGCTTGTTCTGATAGGTCTTTAGCCATTGTAATTTCGTTATACATATTTATTGAATATGTCGAACCACTTGAAAAATAAATATAGATAACATCCTTTCGACGTATTTAGTAGATAGTTATAGCTTGATTACAAATGGTCGCTTCCACTATACTCTATTCTTCGCTTTAACAGACAGTATTACTCCCGTAATACTCTTTGTTACAGTGGGTCTCAGAGTGGGGCGTTACATCTTGGTATCAGAGCCAAGGATCACAATTAAGCATAACAAACACAGAACAGACACGTAGTACAATACGTTATAATACGATCCAAATTGAACATATCCACCTTTAGATAAATAAGTTAGGAATATGTGTAGGAATCTATTATATTCTGTAATATTCCTTAATGAATTATCTATCTTTGAATCGTGCTTAACTAAATCTACCGATCATATATTCGAGAGTGTCCCAAACCTCTCTATTGCACTTTCTGCAAGAAGGAGGGACACAGGGTCTCCGCTTGTCCTATTGCTCCAGCTAGTGCCAAGCCTGGCAGGCTTAATGCTGCCAAGGCTCCTACCACTTCTGCTCAGCCTAAAGGTACACATCCTTCCGTTCTTGAAGCCTCTATTTTATTTCATGGTAGATCTATTAGAGTTCTTTTTGATACGGGTGCCTCTCACTTATTCGTATCAAAGGAGCTAGTAGATGCATTATCCTTAGATGTTACTTGTTTGGTTTCTTCACTAAGGATTGTGAATCCCATCGGCGGATCCACGACCCTTAGCTTGCTTTGTGAGGATATAGATATCGATCTTTGTGGATTTTCTTTCCGTGCAAATCTCCACGTTATGAGTATTTGGGCTTTGACATAATTCTTGGCATGGATTGGCTCGCTCAGTACGACGCAAAAATTATTTGTTTGGAGCGGATATTATTCATTCATCACCCTGACTCGTCCTCTCCGTTAGCTATTGCTCTTCAGGATGTTGGGATTTCTGATGTTACTTTATTTTCTCTCGATTCACGATATGAGGATTTGAACTTATCTCGTATTCATGTTGTTCGGGATTTCCCCGACGTATTCGAGCCAGTATCCGAACTGCCGCCAAAGCAAGCTATTGAGTTCCGCATCGATCTCATCCCAGGCTCTCATCCAGTTGGGCGTCCTCCTACGAGAATGTCTACTAAGGAGAATGAGGAACTCAGAAAGCAGTTAGTTGAGCTTGAAGCGAAGCAGTTCATCCGATCCAGTTCTTCGCCATGGGGTGCTGCTGTGGTCTTCGTTAAGAAGCCCGATGGCTCTCTTAGGCTTTGCATTGACTATCGCAAGCTTAATGAGTTGACCATCAGAAATCGTTATCCATTGCCATGGATAGACGATATGTTTGATCAGTTGAGCGGTGCGAAGGTCTTCTCTCAGCTCGACCTTGCCACCGGATTCCATCAGCTACGAGTCGCGGAAGACAACATTCCTCTTACAGCATTTCGCACTCGTTATGGTTCTTTTGAGTGGTTGGTCATGCCGTTCGGCTTGACGAACGCACCGGCTTTCTTCGTCGATCTTATGAATCGAGTATTCCTGGAATACATCGATAGATTCGTTCTAGTTTTCATCGATGCTATTCTTATTTATTCTAGATCCGAGGCAGAGCATGCTCATCATTTGCGGATCGTCTTGGATACTCTTCGTCAGCATCAGCTTAAGGCCAAGCTCTCCAAGTGCCATTTTTGGGAGAGCAAGGTCAAGTTCTTGGGCCATATTGTTTCATCTGAGGGTATTTCTGTCGATCCTGCCAAGATTGAAGCTATTCAGAATTGGAAGCAGCCCGAGAACGTTCATGATATTCGCAGCTTCCTTGGTCTGGCGGGTTATTACCGTCGATTTATCAAGGATTTCTCATGTGTTGCACTTCCCCTCACGACTCTGACTCGTAAGGGGGTTCATTTTATTTGGTCTGATAAGTGTGAAGTTTCTTTTCAGCGATTGAAGGAACTTCTCACTCATGCTCCTATCCTTGTGGTTCCTGAGAGTAACCAGGATCTTGTTGTTTACACCGACGCTTGTGGTAGCGGCCTCGGTGCTGTGCTTATGCAGAAAGATCGGGTAGTTGCTTACGCTTCTAGGCAGCTACGTCCGAATGAGGTTCGCTATCCGACTCATGATCTTGAGTTGGCAGCTATCGTCTTTGCTTTGAAGACGTGGCATCACTTTCTATTAGGTGAACGCTTCACTCTTTACACCGATCACAAGTCGCTGAAGTATTTATTTAGTCAGAAGGATCTCAATATGAGGCAGCAGCGATGGCTTGAGTTTCTCGCCTCATATGACTTAGACATTCAGTATACCCCTGGCAAGGGTAATCGTGTGGCTGATGCACTCAGTCGCAAACACTCGGCAGTAGTTTCTATGATGATAGCCGAGTGGGATATTCTTGAGACTCTTTCTATGTGTGATATTCGAAATCGAGCTCCGTCTTCTGATCCTCAGATCTTGTTATTCAACTTGGAAGCTTGACCTATTCTATTGGATCGCATTGCCCATGCTCAGCGGCAGGATCCAGACTTGTTGCGATATATTCATCTCCTTGAGTCGGGATCCAGTGTTGAGACATTGTCAGATTATTCTATTGATTCTCATCGGTGTCTTCGCAGGAAGAACGGTATTTTGGTACCATCTGATTTATCACTTAGGCATGACATTCTGGACGAGTGTCATTGCACTAAGTACACCATCCATCCCGGGTCGAGTAAGATGTATGCCGACATGTGTCGCCTATTTTATTGGGAGGGCATGAAGAGTGATGTTGCAAGTTATGTAAGCCGTTGCATGACTTGTCAACAGATCAAAGCTGAGCATCAACGTCCATCTGGTCTTCTTCAGCCGCTAGAGATTCCATTGTGGAAATGGGATCAGATATCCATGGATTTTATTGACGGTCTGCCTCGATCGAGGTCAGGCCATACTTCTATTTGGGTCATCGTCGATCGCTTGACCAAATCAGCTCATTTCATTCCTATTAAGTCCACTCGGACTGCTCCTCAGCTTGCCAAGCTATATGTGAAGGAAGTCGTTCGACTTCATGGCATTCCTAGCTCTATCGTCTTTGATCGAGACACTATCTTTACTAGTCACTTCTGGAAGTGCCTACAGTCAGCTTTGGGCTCAAAGCTGAATCTCTCAACTGCTTATCATCCTCAGACCGACGGTCAGACGGAGAGGGTGAATCGTGTTTTAGAGGATCTTTTGCGCTGTTGTATTTTGGATTTCGGAGGTAGTTGGGAGGATCACTTACCGCTTGTAGAGTTCTCCTACAACAACAGCTTTCAGTCTAGTATTGGCATGGCTCCTTTCGAGGCTCTTTACGGAAGGCCATGTCGTTCTCCTTCGTGTTGGTTAGAATCTGGCGATAAGCTTCTTCTTGGTCCAGATTCAGTTCGGGAATCTTCTGAGAAGATTATTCTTATTCGTCAGAGAATGAAAGAGGCGCAGAACCATCAGAAATCCTACGCGGACAACCGTAGGAAGCCTCTTGAGTTCTCCATTGGCGATTCTGTCTTTATTCGGGTCTCTCCCATGAAGGGGGTTGTGCGTTTCAGCGCTACCGGGAAGTTGGCTCCTCGCTATGTTGGATCATTTTCTATTACGGAACGCATTGGCCCCGTTGCTTATCGTGTGGCCCTACCTGCTCACTTCTCTGGAATGCATGACGTGTTCCATGTTTCCCAGCTTTGCATGTGTGTCCGCGATCCTGATTCTATCATTGAGCCGCATGCTGTGCCTGATTTAGAGATCTTACCTGATTTATCTTTGGAGCAGCAACCTCTTCGTATGCTTGATTCGTAGGTTAGACGCCTTCGCAACAAAGAGGTTCCACTCGTGAAGATTCAATGGTCACCGAATCCTAAGGACTGCCCTTGGGAGACCAGAGTATCTATCGAGCGCTCTTATCCTGGCTTTCTCCCATCTTCTTCTGCGGGTGATAATTCTCTATTTTATCTCTATCACTTCTTTTGTGGATTTGACGTTATAGACGACATCTATCTTAAGGAATTGCGGGGACGCAATTTTCTTAAGGGGGGGAGTCTGTAACAACCCGGGATTTGCATTACCAATTAATAAATAAAAGTTAGGATTTTTATTTATTTTAATGAAGCATAAAAGGATTTGGAATAACAAAATTTATTTGAAAAATGCTATTTTAATTAAATGAAAATATGGGATTTTAAAATGAGGATAAAATGTTATTTTTGGAAAGTTAAATATTTTAGGAGAGATTTTAAAACGGGTTTGGATAAGAAAAAATGAGTTTTATAAACATATATGAACACTTAGACTAATTTTTGGAAACATGTAAATAACTCTCTTCTTATTGGATTACTAAACCTAGCCCAATAACCCACCCTAAACCTCCTCTATAAATTATCTCAAACTCTCCTAACCTCATTCATTCATCCCTAATCAAAACCCTAATCATTTCCTAAAGCTTTCATAACAAAAATGGCCTCTATCTTCATCTCCTTCTAGTTTTAGCTTATGCAAGTCATTCTATGCAAAGGTAATGCAAATACCCACCTCAAATCCATTTTTATATCTTTCTAATTTTTGAAATTTAATTGGTAACACTTGATTTGTTGTGTTGCATGAATATCAAAGCTTATTGATTATCATTTCTTCCATTTGGACATTGCACACAAGTTGCTTGCTATATTGGTTGAGGTAAAATTGCTAGCTAAATCCTTTTTTACTTGATGCTTCTATAATTTTCGTTTTGGAATTATAGCTGAAACGAAATCAGGCATAACTTCTTCATTTCTCATCCTTTTTTGGTCAGGTTTTTTTTGCTGCAAACTAGATTCAATAAGGAACACTTTTTGTTCAGTGAGATTTCTGTAATTTTGCCATTTAGATGACCTGAAATGCATTCAAAGACAGAAGACCAATTCCGTCTTTAACAAGTTATCTTGAGTTTCAATCTGATATTGTTTTGCATGTATCTCTCTCGTTTTTTATCCGAATTAGATAAATTTGGATGTTTCGGAAAGCTTAAAGCCTATGCTACAATTTTTGTTCAGTGAGTTTTCTGTAATTTTGCAATTAAATGACCTGAAATGCGTTCAAAGACAGAAGACCAATTCTGTCTTTAACAAGTTATCTTGAGTTTCAATCTGATAATTTTGTGCATGCATCTCTCTCGTATTTGATCCGAATTAGATAATTTTGGATGTTCCGGAAAGCTTAAAACCTATGCTACAATTTTTGTTCAGTGAGTTTTCTGTAATTTTGAGTCTAACTAGGTCAAAAACTGATTTTTCTACTATCTTCCCGAGAGCGATACACATATTAGCTCTGTGGATGAAAATGAAACTATTTTGGTCATAACTTTTGAGCGACTAGTCGGAATTTGACGTTTTTGGTCTCGTTGGAAAGATGGAGTTATGAACTCCATATCTGGAAAGTTTGGTCATCATCTGAGTTCATTAGACCCTTCGAATTTCCTGTCAGAGTTGAACCCAGATCGCTGTGCAAAACAGTGCATTTCATGTTTCTGTGTCCGACTTTGGAACGTCGCTACGCCTTCGTTTCAAGTCAGAATCGAGTAATTCTTTTTGCGTTCTGAAGTAGGAATGTCGGACTACGTTCCTACCTATTTTCATGCCATTCGGATTCAGTCTGCTGGTCCGAATAATTTTCCGAACTTGGGTTCGCGTCAGTTTTGGACTATTTCCCAACACTTAGAATATTTTCAGTGATTGTCTGGTTTTATCGATTTCTTTGAGATTTGTCTCTGGATTTTGTACACGGGCCTTATAAAAAGGTTTTAAAAGGATTTTTTTCTTCGAAATGGCTTTCGTAATTATTATATAATATTATTTTTAATTAGTAAACTATTTACTCCATAATAGGAGAGTTTTCAAAAGCCGTTTTAAAGTGTTCTCAAAATCAATTATAAATCCGTTTCGAACCATTATTTTCTATAATAAAAATATCACACTCACTTTTTAGCACGTCGAGCAAAGTGGAAAGGTGCTTAAACGGTTAGGAAATCTCCGGCCTATGGAACCGTGTGTATTTTCTTTCCGGTTAATCCCCGACCTATTCGATTGATCGTTTTGACCTTTGGGTCTAGTTTACCGATGATACGAGGTGGACTTTTTATTGTTTGGAGTGTGAGCTTGCTATTGGTTAGTAAACCGTTTAGTGCGAATGTGGGGTATGAGACTCATTGTTAACACTTTATGGGTTCCTCTCCAAGAAGTTTGTGACACATTAGCCTCTGGGCAGCCAGTACTGGACCTCTGGGTCACCACGCCTCTGGGCAACCATCTCTGGACACCTATTCTATGGAGCAGTTTCTTTTTCGGCATGTGCCTCTGGACCTTTATCCTTCTGGGAAGGATCTCGCCGTCTCGCGCGTTTCGCATCTGTGCGAGTGATCGATCACAACTCTACAGTACTTGGCAACAACGACTCTGGTCGGGCACGTGCATTGTTTTCTGATGATTTTTCTATATTCCCTTGAGTACCGCCATTCGGTGTTGGTTCTATGGGACCACACGATGTAAGCGCGATTACCTTGCGGATCTATAATGTCTATGGACGCTACTTTTCAGTGTTATGTTACATTGATTTTCTGGATATTTTCTATAGCTCTCTGGAGCGACATTCTTTGCTATGGCATTGATTTATGGACTCTGGTCCACACTATTATTATTGCTTTTGGGCTACTGGATTTAGCTCTGACTACGCCGATGATATGAGGCGTATTATTTACTTGACACTTTGGGGTTAATTTTCTCTTTGGAGATTTTATTATTGATTGATGATTATGTTATCGTCCAGTATATTATGTGGTATTCATTGCTCTTCTCTAGGGAGAAATTCCTTACCTTCAATGTTACCGCATTTTTATCTTTCAGTCTATCTAACTGATTTGTTTAGCTAGCCTAACCCGAGTGTTTTCGCTCGGGTCAGACCGAGATGTTTCAAGTTAGGTCTCTGGACATAGCTTCTGTGCTTCCGCTTGGACATTATCTGCTATGCTGATAGATAGCGCATTTATTTGTCCACTATTCCGCTACTCTGTTATTATTCAGACTTTGATATGTACATATTTTTGACTCACATGTGTGGGCAGTGGCTTTGTACCCACTTAAAGTATTTGGATCTGTATTGACGATGTATTGTTCTGAGACTCTGTGCTGTTATGTGATACTGTTCTGTGATGTTTTATCATTTATTACTATGCTTGTTCTGATAGGTCTTTAGCCATTGTAATTTCGTTATACATATTTATTGAATATGTCGAACCACTTGAAAAAAATATATAGATACCATCCATTCGACGTATTCAGTAGATAGTTATAGCTTGATTACAAATGGTCGCTTCCAGTATACTCTATTCTCCGCTTTAACAGACAGTATTACTCTCGTAATACTCTTTGTTACAGTGGGTCTCAGAGTGGGGCGTTACAGATAATGTTCCAAATATCCAAACCATTAGACTGCAAATAACATTTCATCCTACAAGCCCAATATGCATAACTACTGCCATCAAATAGAGGGGGTCTAGTGGTAGATTGCCCTTCTACAAAAGTTTTAAAAAATGTGTTACTAGTGTCATTAGCCATTTATACTTTTCAAAAAACAAGTTATGAATTTTTGAAAACTAATGCTCTGATACAAAATGTTAAATGCTGGAATGTCTACAACACAATGTTGGATCTTAAGGCTATTCAGACACTAGAAGTGGTGAAATGTGTATTAACTACTTACTTATGAATATAAAACTGTATTTACTCAAATTGCAAATAGAAAGAAGTAATCAGAGAACAAGTAAGTAATAAAGTAAAATGCAGTAATGTAAATAACACCCGGATTTTTATAGTGGTTCAGATTAACCAATCCTACATCCAGTACTGCACTCTATCGTGCAGAATTCCACTATAATCGGTTGCTTTCCACGGGTGGCAAGAATACCTTTACAATCTTGGTTTCACGAGCTACAAGACACACCCTCTCGATTTTACAGGCTACAAGAACACCTTCTCCTTATCACCAACAACAAATTATGGCAAGTAGTCGTATCTTCAATACAGATTCTTGCAGATTCGGTACAATGATCTTATAGACCTCCAATGGCAATATATCTTTGAATTCTTTGAGGAATAGGATGAAATTAGAGTGAGAATGATGTGAATTCAAGTACAACTCTCCGATATTGTGTGGTTTGCAAATCGGTGAAGAATTGGAGTGAAATAGTATCGATTTGCAAGGAGATTGGAAGAGTATGCAATGGATTTCTTTTGCAAATGTTTGGAGAAGGAGTAAGAGAAAATGAGAAATCTTGATGATAAAATTCGTTTTCAGAGGCCTTTATATAGTGGTTGAAGAGACGTGTCTATGTCTCTTCATTTAAAATTTGAAATTCTGAAAAACGACTAGTATGTCGACATCTTAGGTACCCCATGTCGACATAGGTGTGTTGCAAAATGAACAGCAACACTAATAAGTGTTGCAAATTTTCAGCATTTCAAACTACCTTATATTTGTGGATTTTTGTGATTCGGTTGAGGTCAATGGTTGATGATCTTCAAGTATAATTGCCACGAGATCTTTAACAAGATATTCTAAGGTTCAACCAATTCCTCATCACTTCAAACACCTTTATCCATCAGCATTCTTCTCTAATTGGGTTTTGTTCTTCAATTACTCTGATTAACCTTCTTCTATAATTCATTTGCTTCCGGTGTATTCTTGTTTATCTCTGTAAATGTCTCCATAATATATCTGATTTGACTGCATAACTCGTAGATACGTTAGTAGTAATATTTATGTGGTTGCTGTCATCAAAAACAATACCTAGGGTATTAACAACTATGAATTCCTAACATCTATATCATGTTCATTTGCTTTTGATTTGAATTGATTTGGTGAATTTTCCAAATTTTGGTATTTTAAAGTCAAAATCTATGAATATCCTACTCTGGATATTTGGACATGTAGTTTGGAGTGTATTGATGAGTCTATATGGTTAGGTTGTCGCTTAGCATAAATCCCTAGCCTCCGTCGCTCGTCTGGTCGCTTCCAAACCGATTTGGTCATTACTAGCCTGGGCTGATTTTTGCCCTGAGCTTCAGCTCAAACATCTGGTATAAGGATCAGACGTCTGGGCCATCGGTTAATTCTTGAAATGAGAAATCTAATTAAATGACTTGGCAAAACAAGTGGTATGAATCACTTGCGTTTGTACATAGCCACTGTGTAGTAGCTTTGAGTTTGTATTTGATGTGTCGGATTTCCTCTTGAAATGAAATGCATGACCTTTTATTTGACATATCGGTACTCGCACAAATCAATTACACAGATGGTCGCTCCTCAACAGCCTTATTCTTCGTGCTAGTCGATGACATTACCCCATAGTGTCCTTGGCTAGTGTGAGTATAGAGGTGGGGCGTCACATCTATGTTATTCAGAATGCATTGAATTTGAGAAGGCACACACTCATTATGATCTTTCCATTTATTATCAGCAATGAGAGTAGATACCTTTTTGTTGTTTCCACCATAAACTGACATTGAATCCCAACCAAATTTGTCCACCAAAGAGTAGCCATCGATCCATGGGTCCAACCAGACCTCTGTGTTTTCACCATTAGCAATATTTCTATCAATTGCACCTTTACACCATTTTCTAGCTCTAAGAAGAAGTTTCCAAGTGTATGATGTATTGTTGTTAATAGTGGCAGACCAAAAAAAATTATTATTGCAATATTTGCTGCGCATCCATTTGGCCCAAACAGTTTCATTTTGAATGAACATCCATACCAATTTGACTGCCATTGCTTTAATAATATCATAAATTTTTCTAATGCCAAAACCACCCTCTTCTTTTGTTTTGCAGACATCATTCCACTTCATATTGTGTGCTTTTGACTTCCATATAAAGTTAGCACATAGCGAATTAATTCTCTTAATAACATTCGATGGAATTTGTGTGAATTGTGCCCAAAATTGAATCATAGGGTAAATGACAGTTTTCACCAGTTCAGTTTTACCACTGATATTAAGCATTCTGTTGTGCCAAAAATTGAATATTTTGTTGATTTTGTCGATTAGATATCCAAAGTCCCTTGATTTCAGTTTATTATTAGATATAGGGATACCTAAATACATTACAGGAAGATTACCAATTTTGTTGTGTAAAGAGTCGACAATTTGTTACTTATTAGTTACCCCTTTACTAAAATAAAGAGTAGACTTGTTTTCATTCACATCAAGACCAATAAAATTTTTCAGAACGTGAAAACTATTCTGAATGCTATCTTCATTCTCCCTAGTAGCTTTGGCCAATATTAATATATCATCTGCATATAGAAAATGAGTGATCATTGGTTCAGTTTTATAAATTAGGATGAAATTACCTTTCAAATAGTCCATATCAAGGTTGATTGTGAGGAACCCCATTGCAATAGCGAATAAATATGGCGAGAGCGGGTCTCCTTGCCTTAATCCCCTTGTACTTTCAATAAAACGGAAAGGGGAACCATCAATTAACACTGAGAAGGATGGAGTAGATATGCATTCATATATAAGATTAGCGAACTCTAAAGGGAACCCCATAGAAATCAGCATATGATGAATAAATTCTCGACTAATTTTACCATAGGCATTATGCAAATCAATTTTCAGACAGAAATTGTTTGACTTTTTCCTATTAAATCCTCTAACCATTTCATATGCAAGAAGCGAATTTTTAGAAATAATTCTCCCTGGGATGAATGCATTTCAATTATCCGAAATCATGTCATTCATATATGGTTTTAGTCGATTGCAAACCAAATTTGCTAAAATCTTACAAGTGACATTACAGAGAGAAATCGGTCTAAAATCAGACAAATCATTAGCATTTGGTTTTTTTAGGATAAGGCAAATAAAAGTATGATTGATTTCTCTAATTATTTTTCCGAATTGGAGGATGCCATTCATAGCATTCCATATATCATTTTTTAAGTGATCCCAATGCACTTTATAAAACTTCGAATTCATTCCATCTGGGCCTGGGAAGTTATTTTCATTGATTTGGAATACAACATCTTTTATTTCCTCTAATTGGAAAGGCTTGCATAGACTGTTTCTTGCATTTGCAGAGAGGATTTTTTTTGCAAGTTATAAAGTTACTATGTCAATTTTCTTTTTGATAAAAAATTTGTATGTCGTATTAGCTATATTTTTTTATCTTCGATTGATATTATCATCAAATATTTCATGCTCAACCAAATTTTATAAATGTATTCATGGTTGACTAAATTCAGTGAACGTGGATATATACTAATTTTGCTGGTGCATTGTTAATTTCATTTTTGTGTTATTTGTTGTACTAGATTCCAATTTTATAAACCGAATCAAATATATATGCATGTTTTTGAAACTTGATGGTAGCAGATATGTCCATTTATTTACAAGATAAAACCATTCTAATGATTTAAACAAACCGATAATGCAATACGAAATTGAATTGGCATATTCCGTGTGCCTAGCATGAGTTCGTTCTAGTTTTTATTAAAGATGCTTAGCTTTATATTCATTCTTATGGAAAGAGGTTGTTCCTTTGTCAGTGAATTGAACAATAATGAATCACAGTTTACTTTAGCAATGAGGATGAAATAGTTGAAACCATCCGTCTTCATTATTATGTGTTAGTTATGTTTCAAATTTTATGTAGATGATCGTCCGGTAGTTCTAAAAAGGAACCGGTTACAAGTAAATGTACGATTTAAGATTGAATGTTCTGAAAACCCCAATACCATGAATCCAAAATAGACCCACCATTAGTTGTAGCACGTAAGTTTGAAAGCAATAGGACAATGTTTCTTTAGTACAGCACATTTAGGTCATTCACTAACTTATGTCTATCACCATATAGTCATTCACTATTTGACTGATTATGTGCAGGTATCTGCATTGTGCAACATACATAGATGCTTTTGAAGAACTCGTTGACCATTTTTTCTCAAATACCGACACATGTATATTGAAGCATTTCATTGTATTCTTGAAGCTGCCAAGTTAGTGTACATCTGATTGTAAAGGCATGTAAATGTTCTCTCTTTCGGGATTGTGGAAATCACATAAATATCAACATCTCGGTATTAGTTACATCTTCTATAAAGTTCTGACAAGGTCTAGAAAGCCTTTACAAGAGAATAACCAAATTGTCTTTGGTAGCTGTATTTACTGATTTCTTGATGTTATTTTTATGGACTTCTTCCTTAAGTATTGATATGATATGAAACTTTGTATCATATGAATAAACCGTTTACTATGATTTTTTTTAAACTATGTATGTTTTTTTGCCTAACTTTTCTACAGGAAGATAAAGCATACTGTCTTTGGATTTGGATTAAGGATGATCAAAACTTCAAATATGGCGAACTGCTTGAATCTTAATAAGCTTGGTTGTATTTTCTGAGCTAAACGGATATTTGTGTGAATAAAAATGTTTTGGTGGTTTTTTTTTGCTTGATAGATGACTGTGATGTAGTAGCCATTTGATCTCTAATTAAATTTGTTTTGAAATTTGATTGAATTGAAAATTTGGATGTTCTGATTTGATCAGAGAAATAATAAGGTTTTGTAAAAAAAGGTGAAATGGGAGATAGTTACATCTTCAACTACAATCATTTTTGGATTTCACACATGCATTTTAAGTGCACTATTCAGTCTACTTCTACGGTCTATAACAAATTTTAGTTTTGATGTTTATGGTTAAATATCTTTGCATATGTAGTGGATGAAGCCTCAGAAGTCTCCGTCTCAGGGACGCTCTTTGGAGCAACTAGATGAGATGAAGATGTTGTTTCATCATCCAATTTCGCAAATGAATAGAAACTTACCTAAGATGCACCATGTTTTTCAAATATGCATCAATTTCTTCTTCAATTCTTAATACTGCCAATAACATATTATTATTATTTATTTGGAACTAATACAAAGCACATAGTACACAGTTGGGTTAAGGTACCAAATATCATGGGAAAAAAAGGCCCTAGGGAATCCAACGTGTTATTATTAAAAACAAAGTGTAATCTATAGTGGTTACGGTGCTATGGTTTTTACAAATATCTCTATTGTTACTCATGATCATTCCAACAAGGATTTTACCTCTCTAGATAGGTACATGTAGGAGTGATTGAAATTTTAACTGTTGATTGTTACATGTAAGGAGTTATAGTGGTGCTGTACTGTTTCAGGTGTCATATATATATATATATATATATATATATATATATATATATATGCACACACAGGTTCATTTTTAAAATTGTGGTTGACCATATCTTACATAGAAAAATTGACATGGATCAATGTATAAGATATCAAATAGTGTAAAATAATAGCATCATAAGATGACATGTACAATAAAGCATTAACAATATTGGTGTTTTTCATGCACCGATACCTTATATAAATAATTTTGAAGTTGATGAAAAACTACAATCAATATTTCTTTATAAACTACAAACGCGAACAGCCGGTTTTCCACCGTTGTGCGGTAATACTAATTAAATTAATTTTTTCATAACAACCTAAAAATATCTAAAAACATACCCGCAATAAATAAATACACATATCCTTAGGACTGTCAATTTTCTACACGACCCGAAACCCGCACGGAAATTAGCAGGTTAACCCAACCCGTTAATTTGGCGGGTCATTTTTGGGTCAACCCGAATTTGACCCGTTTATAAACAAGTGGGTTTCGGGTTGACCCGCTAACCCGAAATTGACCCGTTAACAACCCGTTTATATTTATATAGGTTGACCCGACCCGTTTACGACCCGACCCGTTTGTACCTTATACGGGTTGACCCGACCCGTTTAAGACCCGTTCCGATCCAATTATACCTTATACGGGTTGACCCGACCCGTTTCTGACTCGTTTACACCTTATACGGGTTGACCCGACCCATTTACGACCCGACCCGTTTATAATCGGGTTACACGGATCGGGTCGGTTCAACCCGTTTATAAACGAGTCGGGTTCGGGTTGAGCTTTTTCTAACCCGTTTAATAAACGGATTGACCCGATCCATTAAAATCATCCCGAGCCCGACCCGACCCATTGAAGGCCTACATGTCCTCTTTTCCTTAAGCACTTATCTCCACTCATCTTCTGCATTCCGCGTTCTACCTCTTCGCTCCTTCAATCTCAAATCTTCGATTACACTCTGCATACGCAAATGAACATGCACAGCAGCAGCAGCACCATGCCGATGTCAAACACAACGATGCCCTCATCAGCGACGCACCGAAAAATGATGATGCACATGACGTTCTTCTGGGGCCGCCGCGTCGAAGTCCTCTTCTCCGGCTTCCCCAGCGACCGCGGACTGGGAATTTACGTTCTTGCCCTCTTCCTCGTTTTTATATTAGCTCTTACAGTGGAACTACTCTCCTACGTTCCAGTGAAGAAGGGAAACCGAATCGTGCTGACCGGACTGACAGCTATCAGGCAGCTGCTCTCTTACACGGTGATGCTTTCCGTGATGTCGTTCAACGTCGGCGTGTTGATTGTCGCTGTTTTAGGGCATGCAATTGGGTTTTTTCTTTTCAGTACTGGCATTTTGTTTAAGGGTTCCGATGGCCAGAACGGTGAGCTAGGCAATGTTAAGTGTTGATTGGATATGATGTTGATTCCTCAGTTATTATTAATCGCTCGGAAATGAATAGGAGTAGATCAATGTATAAGAGAAAAATAAAGAGTATGTGGTGTTGATTACAGCTCTTCTCTGTTGTCATCTAAACATTTCCATTTTCCAACTGCAAATTGCTGTCCATTTTGCGTCGCTGAATGCATAGTTGAAATAATTAAGCAATTGATTCCAGATATGAAGTTTTTGTTCTTCAGTAGTTGAAATACCTCTGAATATCAAAGTGTAAGATTCACCTTTCGTTTCACAAACTGAAAGCAGAAGCACATTTGTAGACCTCTTTTTATACTCATTTCACTTTAACTAATGTTACTCACTAATATAAACATATCTTAACGTTCAATAATCTAGGATCACTAGCAAATCAGGTATCTTTTTTTAAATAGCTTGTATGATAGTAGTAGCCGCTAAGGCTCAAAGGTATCCCCCGAGTGGTAGAAAATGTTCTAAGTGGAAACGATTCATATGGCAAGGTGGTTGAAAATCTGACTTTAAAAGCAACATTCTAGTTTAGATGTCATGAATGCTTATGTGTATGTAGTTTTTCTTTTTCTCTCTTGAATTTTAAATGTATAAAGGGGTTGCTTTACATTTTGATTTCTTTTATTTTGTGATAAGATTCTTCCTTCGACTGAAAGTTGAAATATAAATTCTAGCTAGTGATAACATTTTCTATTTTCAGATTCTTGATGGTTATCTGCTGTATTTTGTGTTTGCTCATCAACTACTTTTTTTATGTTTTCATCAAAAGATCTCCGGAACAGGTAATCAAAATACCACCTCTGATTCACATCAAAGTCTTACTAATTTCCATAGCAAAGCATTTCGAGGAAGGGGGAAACGGTCCTTGAAGATATTGGAGACAAACCATGGTGTAGATTCTGAGATGGTGATGGAGAATCCTAAATGGGAAAGCATGGTTGATAAACTAAAATAAATAAAAAAGAATCGCTAAAAAAGAAGACAGTCCCACTTACAGCTCCAAGCGAAGAACTTGCTAGGAGCTCACTCTCAACTTAATTATGTCTCTTCTTTTTTGGAATACACAAGGAATGAATTCTGTCACAAGGAAGCAGGATGTGAGTGACATTATCAGACAATATAAAGTTTCATTTGCAGCTCTTGTGGAGCATAAATTAAGTGACTAAAACATACAAGATTATATTAAAAAATACATACCAGGTGGAGGATATACACTACTAAATTTTAGAGAATTAGAGGCACACACATTTGCCTTTAAAAAAATAAATAGGGACAGAATACTACACAAAACTGCCTCTAAAAGAAAGAGAGGCAGTAAAATAACAGCCTCTGAAAAAGGCGTCCCTGATAAATATAAGAGGCGGATTCACAATTATAAATGCCCCAATTGCTGACGCGTACAGGTAAGAATGTGAATACAATAGGGGCACTTACTGTTGTGGTTAATAATCTGAAAACAATAAGGGCTGATATATATATCCCTGTTCTTGCCTGGGAAAAAATAATTTAATACAAACTTGAGGCATGTATAAGTGCCTCTATTGGACAAATATTGGCCAGCTCATCTGAAAAAGTACACATTTTGATAGAACTTCTACATTTTTTTGCTCCATATAAACAAGAAAACAGTACAGCCAAGCTTTTAAGCATAAAAAACATACTTTTTATTACTACAACAGCAGGGAAACTCAACATTGTCCAAGTACACTGTTCTAGTGTCAGCCAAGTATACACAGACGCATGTACTGAAAATGGTAGATTAAATAACAATGCAAGACTCTCTAGCTTCAAAAACATGCTAAACTCTCTTGCACAAAGATGTAAAATGAAACTTCATCAAGTTTTGGATGATCCCCCTTTTTTAGTTGCAGCAACTGCTCATCCCACCTTACAGCATTCCTTGCTGAGAACAATCAAACAATGTTTTCTGCAAAAGTTCAAAATGATTTATCAACCTTATGTTAGGTTTATTAGAAATAAATGGAAAATAAACAAGATAATTAATTGTATTAGTTTCATCATTGATTTCACCATTAATTAGTTGTTCATCCTTTTTGTTCGTTCCTTTCGAAGCTGCTAAGTATGAGAATAATAAAATTTCATGTAAATATCATGGGATTATTAACCACATGCTAAGTAAAATTCAAAATAATACTCCAACATCAAGTTATGTCCAGAAAAAATACTTCTGAATCTTATTCAAACCAACTCACAACTGGGGAGCAATCACGAGCATTTTATTACACTGAGATTCATAAAACGATTAAGTTCATTTTCTGTTAATTTTTCTTTATCCACAAGGACCATAAAAGTATTTCCATGTTTTTGAATTTGAATCAAACCTCAAAGCTTTCAGTTTGTTTTCCAATCATCAGAATGATACAAAAAACTCAAGATTTTGGGTAACTTCACAGTTTAATGAATACAAATTTTTTTGTGTCTTATTTCTGAAACTTTAATCGATTATAGTTTAGACTTTAACAGCAAAAATTCAACCACTGAACTAATATGATTGTCAGTCATAAAATTCTGGACCACATAATCTAGTTTCCATTTGTAGTTGAAGTGAGTAGTGCATAAAATTTTGGACCACATGATATTAGACTTAAATTTCTTAATGCAATAACTCGTTGCTCATTCATGTGAGTAGTTTAAATTCCCATATAATGACAAGGTATTTGTTTCATTCTTCACATGTTTGATCTTATACAAGTACCAGAATAGATTTTAGTTCTATGTTTTCCGGATACGATGACATTATTTTTACAATCAATATGAAGTTTTTTAAACATATAGTTGTGCATCTAATCTGGATCCAAATCTAGCTCTGTTAATATAAAATAAAGCACTGACTTTCATGCCTAGTCTATTGAATATAGCAGAGAAGTATGAACTTGACCAATATCATTACGTACATGAAACTCATTTTAAGTCTTTATATCATCTACTGCCATGATACGTACTGATTTGTCATCTTCTAGTATTGCGATTCGTATTTTTTCTAAAAAACAAATAGTTGAACCAATGCACTCTTTAAAAATAAATACCACGGCAAAGTAAACACTGTAGCCTGCACATGACATCCGTTCGATAAACACGCTTCATTATGTGCAATTATGTCAGTTATTAACATCGTATCATTTTTGGCCAATTTTTAACTTTTGTAATTCAATTGTGTGGGCAGATATTAAACATCCAAATTCCACATTCACGCAAGTAGGTGATGCATCGGGCATGTAATTAAATGGCTACAGTTGCTTATGAATAACAATATTGAAGTAAACTCTATTATAATTTATCCTAAAATCGTAACAAAGTAAATTTTTATTAAGTAAACTCTATTGTAATTTATCTAAAAATTTCCTTAAAATGATAATGCTATTTTTAATTCTGTAGCTCACTGAGAGGTGAGAGGTATGCGTTAGACTTCAGGTCAGGAAAAACAGTACCCAAGATCCAGGTATTGGTCAAAAATTTCCAATTAACATTAAGGGTAAATAAATTTTATTAGATTAGCAGATTAAATATTCATCGTTGCATTGCGATTTTAGGTTTACTATTTTCTTTTGATTAGAAAGAAAAACCGGCTTTGCTTGCAAAGAAATCCCGGTGGATTTTATTTGTCACTAACAAACAACCAATGTAGATTTTACTTTAACAATTATATTGAATTAAACATTAATTACCCTTAAATGGTATATCGGGAACAAAGATAGCAATTTAGCATGTATTAGAAAACGTGTGAGTGAAAATAGAGAAACCAATCCAAAATTAAAGCAACGTACAATTAAGTAAATTGAACAGACATAGTTTAATACTTAAATTTTATTCAAAAATTGTATTTTAAAATTTTTCAGTGAAAATAACTGAGATTAAAGCAGCAGCAGGCCAGCAGCAGCTCACCATTAACACTCATATCAAACGCCTTAGTATTCAAAGCAACACGAATAGAGAAATCTTTTAAAAACACCCTAGAATTTATATGCAAGTGTAATAAAACAAAGTACCTCTTGGGATTGTTTCATTGGCTGAGAATTTAATTTGACAGATTGAAAGTAAAAAAAAATCTTTTGACTACTAAACTCATTAATTATATGAACATTGAAGTATATATGATGTATACTAATTTGATAATGAAATGTTAAAACCTTTTCCCATTAACGTGCATCTTTGTATTATATTATTTCACTTAATGTAGATAAGAAATTACATGCTACATGTTTGACGATCCACGCACGTCGATATCGCAATATTTTAGTCAGCATGACATGGTTCTCAAGTACAAATATATCACATTAAATATACTATCTGTATAAGAGTGGGTTTACGTATAGCCACTAGAGGAAAATGAGCATAAGCAAAAAGGATTTATTGTTCGGAAATTTTAAAGAAAAATTACTGAAATTATGTTACTATTTGAACATTTGAGAAATAAGAAGAAATCATACATACCAACTCGCTCATCAGTTTGATTATCTCTTGGGGGTACAACTTGTTGTGTAAAATCGGTCCCATTGAGCATTGATGTAAACTCTCCAAGCGGATATGACATTGGCGGGTAGAAAGGAGGGCGATATGACGGAGGGTAGAAGAATTGGCCGGCTGAGGATGAAAATTGATAAGGTCCAAATTGTGGATGTGGCATATACTGTTGAGAGGCTCCAGTATGTTGAGAAGTAAAATGTTGTTGTGGGAGTGGTTGATGTTGGACACTGGATGATTGATGAGTGTTTGGTTGGTTTTGGGTAGGAGACTGCTGTAACTGATGTTCTGAAATAGAACGGTGTTGAGATATTGATTGTTCTGACATGAAATTTGATGATCGTCTTTGTGAAGATAAAACCATTTGTTTTAACTCTTCTATCTCCTTACTTTGCTTTTCACATAATTCTTTCAGATCTAAACATGTAGACTCCAAAGATGCATACTCTCGTCCTTTGCGTGATTTACGAACCAATGACATAGGTTGAGTCTGTTGTACCCAAGGCACCATGCTTGGAGTCACCAAGTCTCCATAACAACGAACCCTATTACGAGTCTCGAACCCCATCGTTGCTACATATGCTTTCAGCCTTAGTTCAGGTGTCTCTTCACCATGGATAGCTACCAGTTGGGTTAATTCACGAGATATTTTGGTCTGCAATTAATTCCACTCCAAATGAATATCATTCGATATAATTAAGTTCAGTATAAACTAAGTTTTAAAAAATACATGAACATCAAGAAAAATCATTCAATATTAAACTAAGTTTCAACACAAAAAAACATATGAAAAAAATCATTGGAAAGTTTTATACTATGCATCATTCAATAATTCTTAGTAACTTTATATTGAATATCATTTAGTAAAAAACAAACTTTATATCAAGCTTCTATATGAGCATCATTTTGTATATAGTAAGTTTCATAACTTTTTAAAAAAATTATTAGAGTAACATAAGTTTCAGTATTTTTAACCATCTTTTACTATTTTTTTTATAAAACAAGAAAATATACTTGCTTTCTATATGAATATCATTTAAAATAATGTACGTTTCAATTAGAAATTATTTTACCGCCACTTGCTCTGATGCAACATCTACCCAACTTCTATTTTGGTCCTTTCTTCTATGCACTAGTTCATACGCTTCAATAGGATCGGGTTCGCGACCATGCTTTTCTTTCTATTAGAAAAACAAAATTACATTAACCAAGTTGAATATGTTTGACTCAAGGAAAAAAACATAGATTAAATTACCATTTAAAACAAACATAAATAATGAGGATGTTGTAGAAGAATCTATTATATATGTGATATTTCTCATCCAACTTATTTGCTGTTGAATTAAAGTGTGCACCTCTAAACTTTTTTACTATTTAGCTAGTTTCATTAAAAAAACTGATCAGTTTTCACAATTTGATTCAAGTAGAAAGAATCTGATAAGCTATCACATAAATTTCCTAGCAAAAATATATAAACAACTTAGAACTTTTTCAATGTTTGCATGCAATATATATATATATATATATATATATATATATATATACACACACACACAATTATATAGATATAGATTAGATTCAATTTTTTTTTCAACTGTGCATAATTATGTAGTTATTAGTTCAACTCTATATTATTGGTGGTTTAGAGTTATTTAGTAAAAGGTGCACAACATAAAAGCAATAAATAATATTTACAAGGAAAGTGAAACCAATAAAAAAAATGAAAGTATGAGAACTTACAAAATTAGCTATGTGTCTCACGAAGCTCATTGACCCGCCCGTGTGACTCGTCTTCAACTTCTTACGATTTGCAATATTTCTTTCAACTTTGACCTTAATAGTAAAATATTAAAATATTAATTGATAACACAAAGAAACAATGGATAAATAACAATATACACAAGATTATAAAGAAAGAACTAGAAACAAATGAAGACTTACTTTATTTTTAGGATCATTGTCCCAATAGTTAACCATTTTCCTCCATTGTTCATTATCCACACGATCATCTCCACATATGAAACGTGATGGTGAGCCCATATGTGGAGTGTAATATTTTTTTTTAAGTCGGCTCTATTATTCCTTCTCCTTTTGGACAATCTTTTTAGCAATGTATATTTAATTGTAGGGATATGAGGGATATCTTCAGTGCGCCAGTCAATAGTATCCTTGAAATGAAAAATGAATGTATAACTTATAAATAGAGTTTCAGAGGGAATATATACAAATTGCAAAATAGAAGCAGATGTGAGGATACATAGATGTTTAACATGTGCGAGCCAATTTGGCAAACAAATCGACTAAATAGAACTACAGTGATTATAATGTGTTAACTCATCCCAAGTCAGGGCAAATTAGTATCGTATTAAGCCGTTAATATATGACAACACATAATAAAATACTCAATGAGGTAGAGGCAACAATCTATAAACTACTTGAGGTGGTCTCTAGGCACATGAGGTAAATATAGGCAGCAAATACATTTTTACTTAAAAAAACAATGTAGACAACCATTAGTTTGCTTGTTTGAAGTATGTTTGTTTTTTAAGGTGGCCTTCTTTTACATAGTCCATCGGATCAGAAGAGAGAATGCAGCGTTAAAGAAAGAAAATTTGGAAACCACTGTTAACACAGTGGAAATTAAGATGTGCAGTTGCTGCCTTGCTGGTGTATCAGAATATGAAATGTAATAGCTTCCTTATTGTGTCATTATCTGTGTTCATGATAATGGTGTAGGAAGAGATACCAACAATTTATTCAGCATCCTGTTGAGAATAAAACATTTCAAATCTTGTACTATGCACTATGTTGTATGCAAAGATGTTATTACCTTTTAGCTAATATAGAATCTTCGGGTCTCTCATCATAAAAATTCTTCTATTTAAATGGTAATTAAACTTCCTTGTTTCCGGTTTTAGATAATAAAAACTAAGTCAAACAACTTTGTAAGTCCGAGTTTCAAAATTAGTATATTGATAAAAGTGAACTTCAATTCCAGGTAAAAATTGATTAAATACATACTGTTTGTCAAACTACATGCTGTTTGTCATGGTTATCAAGCAGCAACTAGCTAAACAAAATAGATTTCTATTCCTGAAGTAGCTTAATTATCAAGGCACATGTGACTTAAAATGTTACTAGTAAATAATAATGGACCCAACAATGGTTTCCTACAAATGCAACGATGCTGAAAGGATCCGTACATAGGCTGATGTACAAATAAGCTGTTGTAGTGGGTTGAAGATAATGTCAAATAGCACACAGACAAGACAGGAGATGAAGGCGCTGATGCACAAGAACAACTTACCCGAAGATGCAATAGACAACCAGAAAAATGGTGGTTTAGGCAGTTAAAAGGTGGTTGAGGAAGTGGTCGAGAGAAAGCCATTGCAAAACGAAAGCAAGTATCAAAATGCAATGCCAATTACTAAAAGCGAAGGCTAACATTATATTTTAGCATCTGCTTTAATTTAAAAAAAATTAACATACCGATATGATTTTCCATATTTTCTCCATTTCTGCATCATCGTGCGATCTCCAGTCCTTAGGTGATAAAGGAAGTAGATTGTAATTTCTGGCCAAGCTACCTAGGTACCTCACTAACCTAGCATCCTTTGGAACAATGCATAATCCATCTTTTGTGAATTCTATGCTCTCTTTGCCCAACTTACCCCATCTAGGTTTGTTATAGCCACGCCCGTTTCTTCTCAATGATCCTAAAAATAACAGTTGATATAGCAATGAAGAACACTTCATGTATCTTCTCGTCAAACTACATTCAATAGTCTATCTTTTTCTTTTTAGTTCTCTGAAGCTTGACATAATATAAAAGTCAGGTTGTATGACACTACACTATTGTATATCCTAGAAAGTGAGATAAAATAGATAGAAATATAAAAGAACAAAGATCGAATGCTTCTCACTGTTGATATTAATATAAAAATCGAAATAGATTACTATATAAACTCAATATAATAATACATGAAGCACATACCATTGTTTTGAAAGTCACCATTTTCAAATATGTCATCTGAATGATTCTGATCGCTTGAATCTGAATCAGAGTTGTTCATCTAAACAATTACCAAATACAACACAAATCACGTCCACCAATTCAAAGTACAAAAAATGGATCATATGCTTTAAACAACTAATATCATGTAAAAATCAAAACTGACATATGATAGAAAATAACTTGTCAATATATAAATCATAATAATAGCCCCTGCAAATGTTCTTAACACTAAATTTGATGCATTATTGGGTTTCATATAGAGAACTATTAATAACTTGAGCAGAAGAACTAAAAGCATGGAAAATATACAAATGAGACAAAGTAATAACATAAAGTTGACCTTACTCAAATGGAGAAAAAAAAGAAATTTTATCATAATCTCAAATAGAACTCTAGAAAATTTAACATATTTCAAATAGAAAACTAGAAATTTTACATAATTTTACTTAGAATTCTTGTACTAAATTTCATCACCACTACCAGCATCATCATCTTCACTAAGCTCGTCATCTTCAGGTATTGCATCATTTCCATCAGGCAATGGCAATATTTTGTTAACATATAGACCACGAACATCAGTCCTTATTTGTAATTCTTGATTGTCTAAATTAGGATCATCGAGATTAGGTGTTAAATAATAATCGTCTATGTCGAATGCATCGTTGTCATCCGTTACATCATAATAATCTCTTGGCTTCGTTTTAACCACAACACTCCAATCTACCTCTTTAGGATCAGCAACATAAAAAACTTGAATTGCTTGTGAAGCCAATATAAAGTTATCACCATTTTGTGCTACTCGATTGAAATTCACTAAACTGAATTCATATTGGTCATTTTTCTTTCCAGAATTATTTACCCAGTCACACTCAAACAAAACTACTTTACAAGCTTGTTCATCACTTTCTCCAGGATATCTATAATCCAGCTCATAAACATTCTTCAAAACACCATAATAGTCAACATTTCCCGTAATAGGATTGCAGTCTCTTACACTAGAATAACTTGAAGTTTCGGCATTCACAAAGACACCACAATTTTGATTTTTGTATCTTTCATCGATTAATTTGGTTCGAAACCTATAGCCATTAATAACATATTTCTTATAATGCTTCACAGTCCTACTTGGACCGTTTGCTAATCGAATTAAATCTTCAGATATTGATAAGTCACCGGCATCACGAAGGTTATTTACCTAAAAAGTTTAAACAAGTATAATTTGTTTTTTGCAATTAAGTAAGAATCAATGCATATTAATAATTAGGCATATAAAAGAAATGAACTTACATGAATTCTAAACCAAGTAGGAAATTCTTTATTTCTCAAACACTCCACTTCCCGAATGGTTTTTCGTCGATGAATTTTTCGTAGCTCTTCCAACCTTTTACTATTGAAACACAAGTTAAATTATTTAGTCCAAATAAAAATCATCAAATAAATTAATTTCTTTTTAATTCACATAGTTAGAATGCAATTCTTGACGTTTTGAAAATAATCTTACTCTAAGTAAGGTGTCACTTCACTGCAGTTGAATAAGATATAAGAGTGGCATTGTTCCAAAATTTTCTTTTCTAAATCAGTCTCTCTGCATTTACCCAAATGATGACCAGAGTTCAAAAATATTGGCAAGCCTCCCACAATATCACGAGGCAAAGAATTATCAGCATTACGACCACGTCGATTATAGCGATTCTCAACACCTGTCAAGTACATTGAACAAAAAGATACACATTCTTCTGCAAGATATCCTACTGCAATACATCCTTCTGGATAACTCTTGTTGCGCACATATCTTTTTAATGTTTGCAAGTACCTATAAATAAAACTAGTTCCAATGAAATTTACTAAAATAATATATATAACTTTTAATTAATAATAAATAAATACGGCTTGCCTTTCAATTGGATACATCCAACGATATTGAACTGGTCCTGCAATTGCTGCTTCATCAGCTAAATGGATTATCAAGTGAACAGATATGGTAAAGAATGATGGTGGAAACATCTTCTCCATCATACATAAGGCTAATATTGCCCTATATTTTAGTTTCTCTATTGATGCAACATATTGCTTTTTACTGCATAATTTTCGAAATATTGAACATATTTCAAGCAATACAAGTGTGATCGGTCTAGGCAACACTCGACGAATTGCAAGAGGAAGCAAGTGTTGTATAATTACATGATGATCATGACTTTTTAAACCATGCATCCTTTTCTCTTTCACATCTACACATCGAGCAATATTAGTTGAAAATCCATCAGGAACGCGCACATTCAAAAACACTTTACAAAACAGCATTTTTTCTTCACTTGTCATAAAGAAAATCGATGGAGGTATATAAGTCCGATTCCCTTCACGAATAGGTTGAAGTGCTTTTCTTATACTTAAACTTTCAAGATCAGCTCGAGCTTCAAGTCCATCTTTTCCTTTTTTTGAAGTGCCAAGTAATGTTCCTAAAATATTTTCACTGACATTTTTTTCAAGATGCATCATATCAATATTATGACGAATCAACAGGCGTTGCCAATATGGTAAAGTAAAAAATATGCTTTTCTTCTTCCATGGTCCAACAACCTTAGGCTCTCTAAGGACATTTGAACTATTGCGTTTTTTTCGTCCAATAGTAGGTCCAGTTGTTGGCGATTTACCAAACGTGAATCTCAAATTGGATAATTGTCTTAAACACTCCAATCCAGTCAATGGCTTAGGTGGAAGACCATTCTCATGCTTCCCGTTGAATGAGCATGCATCATATCGAAACCTATGTTTAATAGGTAAGAATCTGCGACTACCTAAAAAGCCTTGTTTCTTGCTGTTGGGTAAGCGTACTGAATATGTTTGGTGATTGCAATGCGGACATGCAAGCTTTCCGGATGTACTCCATCCCGACAAGTTTGCGTATGCAGGTAAATCATTTATAGTCCATAAAACAGCTGCCCTCATATTGAATGTTTGATTGGAAAAAACATCATAAGTGTTAACACCAACCTCCCATAACTCTTTTAACTCATCAATCAGTGGTTGCATATACACATCAATGTCGTTTCCAGGCTCATGAGGCCCTGGAATTAACAAAGACATAAATAAAAAAGGTTGTTTTAAGCACATCCATGGAGGAAGATTATATACAGTAATTATAACTGGCCAAGTGCTATGTTTACGGTTCATGTTAGAAAAAGGATTGAATCCATCACTGGCTATTCCTAAACGCACATTGCGAATTTCCATTGCAAAATCAGGGTACATAGAATCTAAGTGTTTCCAAGCTGGTGAGTCTGCTGGATGCCTCATAACTCCATCGGTAGAGCCTGTTGAATGCCATGTCATATGCTCTGCAATATACTTTGACATATATAACCTCTTCAATCGAGGAATTATAGGAAAATAACGAAGTATCTTAGCTGGAACTTTTCTACTACCATCATCATCGATTTCATTTTGTTTATATCTTGAAATACCACAGCGAGAGCACGTAGTCATGTGTGATGTATGTTTCCAAAATAGCATGCAATCATTCGGGCAAGCATCTATCTTTTCATATGTAAGACCCAAATCATTAATTATTTTTTTAGCTTGCGCGGCTGATTTTGGCATACAATTATTATCTGGCAACATGTGTTTAAATGCTTCCAAAAACATAGAAAATGTTGCATCACTCACATTTCCTAAACACTTTATATGGTATAATTTCACAATTGCATCCAATTTTTTGTATTTACTACCATGATATAATTCTTTATTAGCTTCATCTAACAACTTGTAAAATCGTTTTGCTTCAGGAGCTTGACCTTCAAAAGTATGAGGTTGGCTTGAAGAACCACCACTTTGTTCGGTCACGGGTTGCACAAATGTTTCATTGAGAAAATCAAGCATTTCACCACCGTCTTCGTTGCTACTAATATTTGTTTCCATATTATCAATATGATTAAAACATGGATCCTGTTCATTCTGAGCTGTGTACAATTCACCATGATGTGTCCACCGAGCTGTCCTATATAAGAGATCCATTCCGTGCCAAAGAAGATGGCCTCCAACAGTTATCCTATCATGAAAATATCGATTGCAACACTTCTTACATGGACATATTATTTTATCTTTTCTTATTGATTTCGTGAAAGCGTCATTCAAAAATAACTCTAGTTTATGTCTATATTCATCTGAACTACGATCCAAGTCTACCCAACTTTTATCCATGGTTCTAGCTATAGCCTATATAGCAAATCAAGCAATATGCATTGTTAGTGATAATTTCATATTTATCAATTTGATGAGAATAATGTTTGACACACCTATAAGACTTTATGCAACTATCAAACTATGTAAAATGTAAGAACTTCAAAATTAAGAGTAACAAAGCAATTAAATCACTTTCCTATAATGATCATTTGCATTGGTTACAGAAATTTTCATGTGCATAAAATAACACATACAAATATTTTGATAGCCTTATCGCCATTCACCTACACATATTTCATCAGTCGCTCAAAAACGCAGCTACTATCCAAAGAAGCACTAAAGTTTTCTACGAGGTAAGATAATTTCATCTTCCTCTTTCTCTAATTAGGGTAGATAACTGGTCAGGTTTATGTAGCTACTGGTTGTTTCATTACATTTGACGAATGTTAGATTTTTAAACCCCTTTTGAAACATGTTTGGTACATTTCTTCTAATTTTGTTACTACACTGATTTATCACATTTTACATAAATATCTTCAGTCTTGACATGATTGAGGGGAAGCTTACCTCTAACCTTCACTGAGTCATGTGGTCAATGTAATTATTACAGATAATAACACTATTCCCTCGATGTTCAAAATATCTATTTACCTATTCTTACAAATTTTACAGCTGTTGATTGCATTTACGTTTACCAAACCTGATTATTATACGATTGATTTTTGTCACAACAAATCAGGCTTCTAAGGGAAGGGTGAGAAGGAAGAGATGGATGTTAGTAAGAAAACAAGTTCTGTTTTTTTCTCTCCACGTCATTGCTTTGAAAGGATATTTTTAATGTGCCGTATTCCTTTATGGAATCATAGTATTTTCAATATTGGTTTACTTTTGGTTAACCTGCTTTTACAGTAAAGCCAACAGTCCGTGCAATGCCATTCCATTCGGTTTCAAAGTTGAGTGTATTTGCTTCGTTTTGCATTACATGCTCTCTACTCTGTCACTGTTTATTTTTCGTGCTATGTGAATTTCCCTTATCTAAAAAACTGAAGATGCTTCAATGTTAAATGAAAGCAACTTGGTGATAAAACAGGGGTGGGACCTCTTGGTTTCAAATTCCAAAAATAGAAGAAAAAAGTTGAACACAGTTGAAAAATGAATACGCTTACACTTGCAAAACGCTAGCAAAATCAAGTTAGAACTTCATACTTTTCTACCATTATAATCCTCATTGTGCAAATATTGCAACTCTTCATCCACCGCAAGCTTACTAAAATATACAAGAGTTTTAAAAACTATTATAGCAATTAAATTATGCACTCGCAATACACGTCCCCATTTCTTTCATGTGGTAGGTAACAATAGTCAAAAAAAATATAAAAAATATTATATATCACATTTTCCAACATAAACATTTAAAACCTATATCCTTGCAGTATATATATGTTTGGAAATTCTACCGGGACATAAGTGGAAGACACAATTACTGACACCAAATCCCCACCGTTGTATTTTCATCCTCCAAATGGAAATAAAAAGATTCAATGCTTTAGATCTTTGTGTCGCTAACCGTGTTTTATGTTGCGCTCAAATAGTCGGATCCGCATATGTCTGTGTGTGAAATTCTACTAGGACAATTTGTTAACACAATTTATGGCAAAATAAATCTCAAGCATTGAATCATTTCTTAATTTCAATCCTAAATGTTAGCACAATAGAATTGAACTGTGGTTAATATGTTTATTTTGCTAAAGCACGCAAGTGTCTGATACATGTACGTAACACACACATAACAAACAAACACATAATATGTTTCCATGCAGGAACTGGATTATTTCCTTTTCCAGAAAAATTTTGTAAAAAAAAGCTCGCTAGTTAGTTTCTAATTAAGATAACATAAAGTCAGTTAGTTTGTCTATTTATACCACTGCTATCATATATTTCATTGTGGTTATATTTTTATAATTATAGCAGTTGACAGGTTGATGCATATATTACTACACTGACCAAGAAGAGTTTGAGTCCTACAAATTAAATGTTCTGGTTGAGAAATGGATAAACTGATCCTATATACTTATCCATGATATGTACAATTTTACAAGTCATCTCTTGTTATTTTAGACGACATAACCAGTACCATTATTTTGGATCATACCTAGTTTTGTACTTGCCTACGAAACTGACTAGTATTTTGTGAAACTTCAACTTAAATTTCTGAAAATGACAACTCGCCTAGCTAAATTTTAGTAAGATTAAAAGGATCGATGTTAGAAATTGATTATTACCTCAGTCAGTGCCAACTACATATGCTTCAAAGAAATATTATTTCGAAGTGCATTTATTTGTTTTGCAAAAATGACTATTATGCAGTTAAGTATACTCAACTCAAATCAAATTCTTGGTCCCATGTTTCCTATCATTCCATGTCATAAAAACGTTCTGTCATTCATCACGATAAATCAATGAGTCCACCATAAAGTCAAAGGTAATTTTTAATATGCATGATTCTACCAAGTTTTAATTTCATATAATTTATGAACTAATAAAGATAATCAAGTCATTTTTCAAGTTCACTAATCCTGCTTGTATTTTGTGTACTCAATGTCAGTTTGGAATTATTACAGAATTTTTTTTTCAGACTAAGGTTTGATTTTCAGGAATTTTTGACAATGGACAATTGTGCTTGTATTTGAATTGACACGGACATGACCTTGTGTACATTCAATCATATATTAAAGCCACAAACTATTAAAGAGAACAGCTATTACAGCTTTTCTGCTAAAAATAGCCAACATCCCAATTTTTTCAATTATTAACCCCATTTTAAAACATTTTTCTAATTATATATTTAATTTGTTATTCTGTAGTAGTGCACTTCGATAACATATATAGATGTATGTATGCCGGTGATGAAGCAAATGATTCTGATTTCGCTTGATAAGAATTGATCAAGGGAAAGTGGTTTAATTTATTAACCTTTGTGGATGGATGCATCAAACAATGATTTAATACTAAATACAACTACACTGGTGAGGGCATCTATGTTTGTGTCTGCAGCATCACGTGTTAAAAGACAAACTACTAGTGAAACCACAAACTAGTTTCTCTTTTGGCGAAAAATTAATATAATCACTATACTTAATTTTTTTAGGTAAAGTGATTTATTATGTCCTACATTAGCTATCAACCAGTTTTGAGAGGTAAGCATATGCTAGAGTGAAGATTTTCAGGAGGCAAGGATCATCTAGATTGAAATATTTCTACTTAGACGTTAAAAAACTACAGTTTGTTATGAACAACAGAGCATGATTCTTCGTGGTGGGTATAAAGATGTTTCCCTTCCCTTTAGAACTTGATAATAGTAAAACATTTTATGTTTCTTCAGCAGTTGACATGTCTACCAGATTATAAGCATTAATCTCAACTGCCATATACACACACTTGTTTGAAATTGCTTAGAAATTGGAACATGCAGTTACAAGGGTGTTCATATAATTAAGTGTAGGGTATTCATAGAATCTCTACAATTTATTGTCCCAGCAGAAAACAAAAAAACCTATAAACCCACTTTTGGTTGATTGAAATTTTAAATATTACATAGGGCCACATGCCACATACTTCACTTGAAAAAGAAAAGGAACCCATGTGAAAGAGTATTAGTCAGTTCTATCACTGTCAATGGGCATTAAAAAGCTATGAATAATAAATATCTTTATCCAACATTTTATGATACATTAAGCAAACATTAAACTTAAGTAATTGAGAACTTCACCTTAAAATCCTCTTATAACCAAGTCTGCAAGTGACTCATGACCTGTTACAAGTAAAGAAAACTAGGTTAGGAGCAAAGCAAGTTTATGCTTTTCTGAATAATTTAACTGTTTACTTGGTGGCACACAGAATACTCATACATATTGCATCATGCTTTATTTCACTATATTACTACAAATGAGGTCAACCACTTGATGAACTAAAAGTCTTGTAGTTTAAAATCAAATTTAGTGAACCACGCCAACAACTAAATCTAAATCTTAAATATAAATTAGACTGTAAAACAGACAACAACTGAACCACACCAACATATATAACATATTTTGTTTTATTCATATATGAAAGCACATACAATATTCTAATTTTCTCTTTATAACATATAATTTCTGTATCACATACAATAGGTGTTACTAGTAAAAATAAACTAAGTTGTAATAGTATTGACATTTATGCAAACAACTTATGTGCATAGATTTAGAATTCATTAACAGACTAATTAAAAAGTAGATAGAATAGTAATACAATTTATGAGTGCAGTTGATCACTGTTTGCAAAAAAATATACTGACGACAATAAGTGAAGTCATGTGGTCCCATGGAAGAAGAAGCAAAATATGTATAGTTCGAAAGAAATGGAACCATCATTGTCTGATGGGAATATGAATATTATGGTAAACACTTACAATAAAAAATGAAAGTATAAATGAGAAAAAAACTGCATAATCAGTGAATCAAAAAAAAAACAAAATAGCGTTTCAGCTTTATGGTATCAATCTTGCGTCAAATTCAATTTAAGTACCTCTCTTATTACAGTCCAGTAGTAGTTAGGGTTTAGCTAAAAATCAGAATAAAAGATTAAACCATTATCATAATAATCGTCAGGCAATGGCAATATTATCAAAAAATAACACTCGGTATGACCTTTGTAATAATTAGTTGTCACAGGTGAGCATAGCAGAGCGTGCATCTTGTTCAACTAACCACAGACGATTGTCAACCAAAATATAGAACTTCTTTCAAGAAGCAAAAAAAGGGCGAGGCGTGAATTGCTGAAGTTTAAAATTCAAATACTGACCAGTATTTGACTACAAAACAAGCATAAGAAATTCAAATACTGACATTAGGGTTTAGCTAAAAATCAAAATAAAAGATTAAACCATTATCATAAATGAAAGAAATACCTTGATGCTTGTAGATCTTCGGATTGGATTAATGGCGAGTTTTGATGAACTTGGAGGGAAGCAGAAAGCAAATTACGACATAATGGGAAGGATAAGAGCTCGTCCATCTCAAATTTTGGCGGAAGAGCTGAAATTTTTTAAGACAGTAGAGGCATTTAGTTTCGCCCAAATTGAGGGGTAATGGGGGCTGATTTTGTTTCTGCCGTGATTACTAACGAAGGCGGTTATAGTGGTTTCTTATGGTAATTAACAGGGGCTGACACAACATTTGCCTCTAATCAATTATCATTAAGGGCAAATTATTTATTTGCCCTCAATTTAGTGCCTCTAATTATTACAAAATTGGTAGTGATATATCCATAATAATCTAGCTAATGACAGAGAAGGATTTGTATCATTTGGAATTCTGATATTAGGGCACCAACTATTCTAGAGTCAATAGACCAATATATAACTTGTCTACTCCAAAATAAAGGGGATTAGCTATCATAATCACTGCAGTTTATGGTTCTACGATCAAAATCGATGAAAACTGATCTGGAACTGCTTGTGATAAAGCAAGAGACATCAAGATGCCTTGGCTTATAGCAGGAGACTTCAATGACACATTGCATGCCTATGACAGAGGAACGTACCATTTCGCTATAATAATGCTTGGATAGAGTTGACAGGTTACAAAGAAGCTGTCCAAGTACTTCTAATCTCTCCTCATATGGTAATCCTCTTTATCAGTTCTTGCAAAAGTTACAGATGGTTAAACATAACTTGAAGGTACATAATAAGAACAACATGAGTATAAAGAAACGGGTAGATGACATAAAAGAAACGAGCAACTTTACCTTCAAATTTTAGCTGATCCAAATAACACTAACCTTATAAATGATTATAGAGCCAGTCTGGATTGTTTGAGAAATATGGTTCACTCTCAAGCTATAGAGTTGAACCGAAAAGCCAAAATAAGGTGGTTAACCCGGGGCATTTGACCAGTTTTGATTCAAACTCACTTGCTTACTTTGATATCGGGTTACACTGCTTGCATATACACATAAACTTGTTGTATCACCGTATATGTATATTCATGTTTACTTGAGGCTTGTTGCAGTTTGATATGCACTTGCTGTACATATTCTTCATGTTGTCTGGATTAGCTCGTGTATACTTGATGAAGCTTTGTTCGACTTCATTGTTGTTGTTCGCTGGTCTATCTGAACCTGTTAGACGAGTTGTCCTATTGCACTGCCTATATATGTATATATATGTGTATACATATGTATATATATATATATGGTAGTTACATTGTTGTTTCACTGTTTTACTTGAATCTGTGTTGTATGCATTTTGTCCTTGTTAGCATATTTAGCTCGGTTGTCTCGAGCACATTTGTATATATGATGCTTTGACTGTTGAGGCAGTGGCCATTGATATTCGAGTCTTCATTTGTCCTTTATTGTTAAGGCTACACTTGTACAGTTATGTTCACACTGCTTTGACTATTCATGTTGTTTGCCTCGACTTGTTTCCAGTTCTATACATATATGTTACTTTAATCTTGAAACTGCTTTCAAGCTCGAATATAGTTTGTGGTCTTTGTTTTCTGGTCTGGTCTGGTGCAGTGTGACTATGCCTGTTGCCTCTGGCTTCACTACGCATATATATATATATATGTGTGTGTGTGTGTGTGTGTGTTCAACCATATGTATATATGTAGTCTGAAAACATTTGTGTTGTTGTCTGCATATCAACTTTGAAGTTGTTGAGCTTCTTGTCACTTCGAGTCAGTTTATTGTTTTCACTGGACATATTTTGAAATTCATGTACATATTTATGTTATATGTCGTAGTCTCGAGTCTTGTATATTTCAGGTATTGTTGCAGTTTGACTGTGTTGTCTGCAATGCTTGGAGATTCATGTATGGTTGCAGTTTTGGTTTGTGTGTGCCATACAAGTCTTGTTCAATTGAGTTCACCATTGATGTATATGCATTCATCTTGAATTCCTTTTCTTTGATTCTGTGCTATTGAGGTCTGATAGCTTCTTGGTTGTTGCATTCATGATGAATTTGTGGCCTTGGTTTCACTCGAGAATTATTTGCTTTTTGAATTGCACCTGTGTTGAATCCAGCTTATAGCTCGGGTTTGACCTTGTGCTTGTGTCGAGACTTTATTTGTATTGCACTTGAGTTGAACCCGGCTTTTAATTGGGTTTGACCTTGTGCTCACCTGTCCTTGTAATTTTATCAAGTGTACATTGGTGTGCACGGCCTTTGTAACGACCCGTAATTTCTGTCATTTGAAATTTAGATATTTAATTGATTTTAAATATTAACAAGTGAAATTTGTAAGTTGAATGAATTAAATTTCGAATATAGTGATTCAATTGTATAATTAAATCAATAATTTAATATCTGAAATTCCAGAAATAATTGGAAATTGGGTTTAATGTGTATAAAACTGATTTATAAAGTTATACAAATCATATTGGAGTTAGAATGATGTTATAGAACTTTTAAATTTGAATTAAAAGTTAAATTGTAGAAATTGAATATTTTAATATTTAATTGACGAGTAAAAATAGCCATTTTTCAAACAGTGTAGGATTTCGACGAAACCAGTTTCATCGGATCCGTAATGTTATATTATTGTAAGGTTTCAAATTTCATGTCAATTTGATTTACGGTTTGTCCGGGGCAAGCAAAAAACGCGTAGAAATCATTTTAATCGATTTAATTTTAAATTGATCGTTTAATTCCGTAACTTGCACATATGATCAAATTAGCTCCCGAAACACGTTCCATTGTGTCCGGAACGCGGGTAAAACCTTAGAAACGCCAGCCGGCACGCTTCGTTTCGAGTTCGAAAATTTTCGAGATGAATAGTGTTTTGGCCATTTTCTATAAAAGGACTTCATTATTCTGTTTTTTCACAAACCCTAGTTCTAAAGCTCCAGGCCGCCACTAAGAGATTCGATGGCCTGAAAACAACCAACTTTCTCCCTCATTTATCCCCTCATCCACGCCCCTATAGCCTTCGACGTCAACTAAGAAAATGGAGAGGGTGGAGAGATCTATCGACTGTACGGTGATGATCGAATGTAATCGAGTAGATTGTCGACAAATCGAGATTAAACGTCAAGAGTTCATGCACGTTTTTCGAGTGGGATAGTTGACCGAGTTCGACGTGGTTTTGGGAGTAGGTGTGGTGGAGCTTGAGCTTCGAAATGAAGGTGTCTGATCGTCTTCAAACATCGCGTGGTGGTCGCGTTAATTCATAGATAGTGGCGGCCAAATGGGTTCTTCGCGCGATCTTATACTGGGGGAAGAAGAAGAAAAGGAGCGGCCGCGATCCGATGAATTGAAATCAACGGCCAGATGAGCTAGGGTTTGAAAAATTAAAATAAAATTGTAAATTCTTATATAATAAATCGTATAAACTTTGTAAAATCATATCTTTTTGATACGAGGTCGAAAATTGACGAAACGACTTGCGTTGGGTTCGTTTTGTCGAGCACTACATTATGGAGCTGGTTTGGAGTCAATTGGAACTAGTGTGAATTTCGGGTAAAATTAAACGCGTGTTTAATTTTATTCGAAACGAAACACTGCAACTATTATCGGAAACTCAAGGTGAGAACTTCTCACTCAATCGAATTTGTTTCGATATAAATTTTAAATAGTTGAATTTAAAATTGCTTGATTGTGATGATTGGATGATGATTGTGATTGGTTGAATTGAAATAGACCCTATACGCCGCATATTAAGCGGAGGTTATTATATTAAAAACATATACCGCGATATTCCACCTTGAAGTGGAATTGGTATTATATATGTATTTGGAGTTGATTTCCCGCATTATATAGCGGATGAGACCCTATTGCGCCGCATAATAGCGGATAGTATTTAATAAATCCCATATACCGCGATATTCCACCTCGAAGTGGAATTGGTATTGGGCTAACATCTGTGGATGCAGGGAAACAGGTTGGAGGGATCCAACTGGATTCCTCAAACATTTGAAATTATTTCATATGTTGTGTGTTGATTTATTTATAATCTCTGTGTGATTGTATTGTGATTGAAATTGTTGAAGGCTAAAATTTAGTCGAATTTATTTTCGGTATCATTGGATATCGGAAATAAATAAAATTGGATTTTTGAAAATTCGAGTTGAAAATTATAATAAAATTTATTTTTGAGAATTGGATAAATTAAAAAGGAGTTTTAAAAGATAAAGTTATTTTTTAAACCATATTGAATAAAATTTCAAATTTCGGGAAATATTATTTATAAGTTGAAGAATTTATTTAAAATTTGGATAGTTAAATAGATTTGAAGAGATAAAGAAATTTATTTTAAAAAGGAAATAATTTGGAAGTTAATTGAAAATTTGATTTGGTGGTTTGAAATAAATTTGAAAATAAATTTGAAATTAATTGATTATTAATTTACCATAACTGGTAAAATTTATACGTAGAAATTTATCTGACTTTAAATTAATCAGATAATTAAATTTATCCTACTTATGGATGTTTGGATTATATTGGATGTTGAATTGTTTGATATCCCAAATATGTGATGCTTTGTGATATATCCTGTTCTGTGTTGTGATTTGTGATCTATTTATCTATGATATGAATATTTATGATCCGTCAATTAAAAATAAGCGTTATAGTTTATACCGCTTATCAACTATATTTCTGTGTTCTGATCTGTGATGGTTGGATGTTGTTGCACTATTGTGTTAAACCCGTGGACTACACAATACACGCACAAATGTGGATTTCACGTGGAAATCGGTTAAGTCTCAGATTTTTAACAATTCTAAAGATTGAGTTTTTGAATCCAAAATAGTTTTGGAATTGGAATTGAAAGCTTTTGAAAATGAGTTAAAAAAATATGAGTTATTTTAAATAACTTAATAAAAATCGGAATTTAAATCATTTGATTTAAATTTTGAATTCAATACTTGAAATTGAATTCAATGGTTTGGGAATTATGGTCTAAAAGATTTTACAAGTGTAAAAGGTGTCTATATGGGTTTTTTTTAACCATTTAAAATATGGTTTTGGAAATTTAAATTTAAATCCAAGATTTATACTTGGATGGCTTTAACCAGTGTAATTGTAACCAGTTTTTCCCAAAACGAAAACTATCTGTTTTCTCATAAAAAGAAAGATTTCCAATTTGTATCGAAACATTTCAAGTTGAAATGAAATTGTGAATAGTTTAGATTAGTGCAACGTGATAGCTATGAATTAACCTTTGTGAAGATGATTAAGCTTTATCTTGAAATCAAAGAAGATTTTAAAAGGTGTATCTTTTATATTATAAAAGACTTGAATTGTGAATAGTTTTGAAAGCTATAAGTTAAATCTTGATTTAAATATTTAATGGGTTAATCCAATTGAAATGGAAAATGATTTGGGGATCTGTGAATGAATCTTTGTGAAACTGGGTAAACTTTGTGAAGTAAATCTTTTTGTTTAAAGATTTAAAATGATAATTTGTTTAAACCATTTAAAGGAAAGGAATTGGGTAATAAGTTGTGACTTAATTGAAATCCCTATATCCATATGTTTTAAATATTGTGCTCACTATTCGGATTAGCCGGGAGAGGACCTTTGTGTCATATAACCCATTCCGAATAAGTGATATGACGATATGGATAACATTTGAAGACCGGTGGTGAAAACCGGGTATTTGTGAAAACGATAGGATGACCTATCGATTGTCTCTGCACCATTAGCTACGGTATAGAGATTTCCTTTGTGATGGGAAGTTCGATCGGGATTGTGAATACCCGGATTGCAAGGGCTTCTTCGGAAGTGCCTTCGGTTCTGTTCGAACTCGGAACAGACTTGTATGGTTACATGTCTGACATTACATTTTGAGATATAAAGCTGATTTCTTTCAAATACATTTCTGTTGGTGGCGGAGAATTTATTCTCTTAGCTTAACACCCTTCTCTGAGACGTACGAGCTTAGATGTTATGTAGTTGAAGGTTATCAGTGATATACTCCCAATTTGGTAGTGTGGCATGCTGAGTGTTGTTGTGTGATGATTATTTATTGATCATTTGTTGATCAAAGCGTGGCTTTGTGAAAAAGCGTAGCTTTGTGGACGAGACCTCTTCGGACCTCACAACCCGGAATTGGTCAAAACAGGAATGATGCGGCAAGGTTATGAGGGTCGCTCCCTTTAGGGTATGTCAGTTCCTTCTGGAAAAGGGTGGTATCAGGTATGGAGCCCGGGTATTTAACCTATGTGGTTACTCTAATCTCATTTACTATGTGATTGTTGTTTTATCGAGGCGCTTCGGATAAAGGTCTCAAAGGACCGGGGGGTGGCATATTCGTGTAGTAGTTACCTAGTGTAAGAGGTAACCCGGCCTTGTGTTGGCAGAGATCCGGTTAGGTTCTCGGGACGTCCCGCCAGAGGCGATCCCATTGGCAGTAGGAAGTTCCTTAGCCTGACCATTTGTTGGAAATCCAATCAAACAATACGAGCCCTATACGATTATAATTGTATAACCTGCCATGGAATGTGGCGGTAACCTGCTATTGAACATGGTAGCTATAGTAGGCATAAGTGCGGAATGCCTATGCTGGCTAAGATTAATATTATACTTTCGAAATGTTTTCTGCACTATGCACTAATAATAATAATGTCGAATGATTTTGCGTAGTAAGCATGTTTAACTATCATAAGGAGAAATCTCCTCCAATTCTGCGTTTGCATTGTGTGTGTGGCGGGAGGCCTTATGGTAGTTTCATTTTCCAAAAAGCATTGCGGATGTTTTTACTTCCTTTGTTGTTGTTTTAAAGATAATAACTGTTTTAGTTCTCACACCAGTCCCATGACTGACCTGGAGTTTATTGTTCCCTTCCTAAACTCTGGGTGCCCATCATTTTCCACATGGGCAGCCTAAAGTTAGATTTTGAGGTCATTCTGGATTCAGGAGATGCTTTGGAGCTCAAGTGGCGAGCTGGATGGCGAGACGTAGCATTTGTATATGATATTATCTTTTCCGTTGTGTATCCTGTATGAGGACAAGTTGTATAACTGCCCATTGATGTATTGTGTGTATATTGACTCTGATGATGTAATGTATAAACTGATATAGTTCTTTGATTTAAAGATTTTTCATTTATCTATTATATATTGTTCCGCTGCGATATGTGAGATTCTGATATTGTTTCTGTTGTTTCTTCTTTCTTTCTTTCTGTCTTCTTCTACCTCTTCTTTTTAACAATAACAATTCGGTTTTCCGGCATTCGATTGCTCGGCAGTTGATACAGTGGACGTATTAATGTCGACTTTCGGAAGTCGAAAATCTCGAGTCGTTACATGTGGTATCAGAGCATTTGGTTAAGCGATAACCTTGGCTCTATTGGGTGTTACTCATTAGAGATAGAGTCAGTAGTACTCTAGAATGAGATTGAGTGTAATAATAGATATGAGCGCGTATTTGTTAGTGAATATGAAATTGTTTTGTATTGTGTTGACTTATCGGTTGATTGTTTATGGATTCTGGTCGGTGCAGTCCAGCTAACTGTAATCGATAGGGGTTTCTAAACTCTTGAATGGGATAAACTGACACAGTATCATTTTAAATTAGGTAAATGGAATAATTTTACCTTGATTATATTTTACATATAAAGAAATAATTCTTTCAGAATTATTAAAGTGTATATAAAATTGAATTGTTTGGTTGTTGAAAATGTAAGAATATATATGAGTTAATAAAAGTTGTTTGAATAATCTAAATAAAAACAACAATTGTAAAAGAATGAAGTATATAAGCAAATGAATTATTAAGTATGGAATTATAATTAAAATGATTTACAATTGTGAAATAATCTTGTATAAGTAAAGTAAAATAGTGAAATTATATGAGAAAAAGATTTATAAATTTGATTTATAAATAAAAGGAAATTTTGAAAGAATATTAAGCACTGGATTCACTACTGTTGCTGGGAAATAATAAGGGTGATGACTGCAGCATCATCAGTATCATTTTCGAGTTTCTGTGTGATGCATTTGCTACCATAATAAATTGAAAATTGAAGTTTCGTTGTGATAAACAAATTTGAAATAAAAAAAATCCAAATTGAAATTGATGAATACAAGTAAAACGAGTTTTGAATTTATAATATGAGATAATAAATTTAGCTTTGGTAAAGTTGGAATAAAATTTGGGTTAGCATAGTAAATATATGATTTGGAATTTAACTAAAGGAAGTTAAATAAATTAAATCAGATTTGGAAGTTGAATAATAAGTTGTATAACTTATAGAGTGAGAAAATGTAAGTGAAACCAAATGATAAAATGGTTAAACAATTTTGTTAAGAAAAACGAGATATGAATTTGAATAAGTAATATAAATTTGATTTTGATTAAGTAATGAATTTGACTTTATGGAAAAAGTTAAATGAAATTGAATTTAAAATAAATTAGAAATGGGCTTAAGTTGTATAAGTGAAGTGAGTTGAAATGGAATATAACTTAAGTAAAAGTTGAATAAAATAGAAGTTGATTTTGGTATCGAAGTAAAAATAATAAAGTGAATTAAATGGATTTGAACTTGAGTTATATAAAGGAGATTCAACTTTATTTGTAAAATGAATTAGCAATTGAATTAATAAATGGATTGAATGTTAATCAATCGAATGTAAGTAAATTAATATGGAATAATGGATATAAGTGTTAATTCATTAAAAGCTAATAAATTGGAAATTCAATGAAAGGCAATTTAATATTAAACCAATTGGAATTAAAAAGTGTTAAACCAAATTGAAGGTAAACAAAGTGAATAAATTTGGTTATGTTGGTTTTGACATTGGTTGTTATATGATTGTTGGTTGATTGTATATGATTCATTAAGTATTAATGAAATTGAATTAGTGAAATCGAAAGCTACGTAATTGAATCCAAATTGAAAGTTAACCAACTTGAATTTAAATTAGTGAATGTAAACTAATTGAAAATGAAGAAATGAATGTCATTGTATATGAATTGGTTGTAAACAATTACAAGTGATGTCGAAATTATATAAGTTGCTTATAAACCTTGTTTAGTATGCATTTCTTTTAATATGCATGTGTTATAGTTGTTTAAAAGAGCAAAATGTTAATAGATTTCATATATGTGTCACTTACATGTTTAAATTTAGTAAGTACAGGTGTCGTGGCTGCCGTTTGGCTGGTTGGGTTGCGCTAAAATGCTTAATAAATAACTGTTTTGCTTAAAAATGCTAAAAAGGTACGCCTACACAATAAAAATAGAAAATATGAACTGTTTTTCTGCTTTCCGACTGTGTGGGTCGATGTATATATATTTATATCTATTGTGATATTGTAAAAGCTCCTCCGTACAAAGGAGACTCTGCCAAAATTTTCCGTAAATTTTGGGAGTAAGAAAATTTTTGAACTTTTGGAAAATTTTTGTTAACGGAAAGTCGTTTTCCCAAATTGTAATAAAACGTAGGAATTGAACTAGAAAATGAAAACCATTGTTTTGGTTGAAGTTAAAGGTTTTGGAAAAGGTGAATATAAAATTTTCACTAAGTGGATTTGAGAAAATAGTTAATAGGGTTTGGGGCATTTTTCTTACTTTGCAATTTCGAGAACGAAATTCTTTTAAGGGGGGAAGATTGTAACGACCCAGAATTTCTGTCATTTGAAATTCAGATATTTAATTGATTTTAAATATTAACAAGTGAAATTTGTAAGCTGAATGAATTAAATTTCGAATATAGTGATTTAATTGTATAATTAAATCGATAATTTAATATCTGAAATTCCAGAAATAATTGGAAATCGGGTTAATGTGTATAAAAATGATTTATAAAGTTATATTAAATCATATTGGAGTTAGAATGATGTTATAGAACTTTTAAATTTGAATTAAAAGTTAAATTGAAGAAATTGAATATTTTAATATTTAATTGACGAGTAAAAATAGCCATTTTTCAAACAGTCTAGGATTTCGACGAAACCAGTTTCATCGGATCCGTAATGTTATATTATTGTAAGGTTTCAAATTTCATGTCAATTGGATTTACGGTTTGTCCGGGGCAAACAAAAAACACGTAGAAATCGTTTTAATCGATTTAATTTTAAATTGATCGTTTAATTCCGTAACTCGTACATATGATCAAATTAGCTCCCGAAACACGTTCCATTATGTCCGGAACGCGGGTAAAACCTTAGAAACGCCAGCCGGCACACTTCGTTTCGAGTTCGAAAATTTTCAAGATGAATAGTGTTTTGGCCATTTTCTATAAAAGGACTTCATTATTCTATTTTTTCACAAACCCTAGTTCCAAAGCTCCAGGCCGCCACTAAGAAATTCGATGGCCAAAAAACAACCAACTTTCTCCCTCATTTATCCCCTCATCCACGCCCCTATAGCCTTCGACGTCAACTAAGAAAATGGAGAGGGTGGAGAGATCTATCGACTGTACGGTGATGACCGAATGTAATCGAATAGATTGTCGGCAAATCAAGGTTAAACATCAAGAGTTCACACACGTTTTTCGAGTGGGATAGTTGACCAAGTTCGACGTGGTTTTGGGAGTAGGTGTGGTGGAGCTCGAGCTTCGAAATGAAGGTGTCTGATCGTCTTCAAACATCGCGTGGTGGTCGCGTTAATTCATAGATAGTGGCGGCCAAATGGGTTCTTCGCGCGATCGTATACTGGGGGAAGAAGAAGAAAAGGAGCGGCCATGATCTGATGAATAGAAATCAACGGCCAGATGAGATAGGGTTTGAAAAATTAAAATAAAATTGTAAATTCTTATATAATAAATCGTATAAACTTTGTAAAATCATATCTTTTTGATACGAGGTCGAAAATTGATGAAACGACATGCGTTGGGTTCGTTTTGTCGAGCACTACATTATGGAGCTGGTTTGGAGTCAATTGGATCTAGTGTGAATTTCGGGTAAAATTAAACGCGTGTTTAATTTTATTCGAAACGAAACACTGCAACTGTTATAGGAAACTCAAGGTGAGAACTTCTCACTCAATCGAATTTGTTACGATATAAATTTTAAATAGTTGAATCTAAAATTGCTTGATTGTGATGATTGGATGATGATTGTGATTGGTTGAATTGAAATAGACCCTATACGCCGCATATTAAGCGGAGGTTATTATATTAAAAACATATACCGCGATATTCCACCTTGAAGTGGAATTGATATTATATATGTATTTGGAGTTGATTTCCCGCATTATATAGCGGATGAGACCCTATTGCGCCGCATAATAGCGGATAGTATTTTATAAATCCCATATACCGCGATATTCCACCTCGAAGTGGAATTGGTATTGTGCTAACATCTGTGGATGCAGGGAAATAGGTTGGAGGGATCCAACTGGATTCCTCAAACATTTGAAATTATTTCATATGTTGTGTGTTGATTTATTTATAATCTCTGTGTGATTGTATTGTGATTGAAATTGTTGAAGGCTAAAATTTAGCCGAATATATTTTTGGTATCATTGGATACCGGAAATAAATAAAATTGGATTTTTGAAAATTCGAGTTGAAAACTATAATAAAATTTATTTTTGAGAATTGGATAAATTAAAAAGGAGTTTTAAAAGATAAAGTTATTTTTTAAACCATATTGAATAAAATTTCAAATTTCGGGAAATATTATTTATAAGTTGAAGAATTTATTTAAAATTTGGATTTTTAAATAGATTTGAAGAGATAAAGAAATTTATTTTAAAAAGGAAATAATTTGGAAGTTAATTGAAAATTTGATTTGGTGTTTTGAAATAAATTTGAAAATCAATTTGAAATTAATTGATTATTAATTTACCATAACTGGTAAAATTTATACATAGAAATTTATTTGACTTTAAATTAATCAGATAATTAAATTTATCCTACTTATGGATGTTTGGATTATATTGGATGTTGAATTGTTTAATATCCCAAATATGTGATGCTTTGTGATATATCCTGTTCTGTGTTGTGATTTGTGATCTATTTATCTATGATATGAATATTTGTGATCCGTGAATTAAAAATAAGCGTTATAGTTTATAACGCTTATCAACTATATTTCTGTGTTCTGATCTGTGATGGTTGGATGTTGTTGCACTATTGTGTTAAACCCGTGGACTACACAATACACACACAAATGTGGATTTCACGTGGAAATCGGTTAAGTCACAGATTTTTAACAATTCTAAAGATTGAGTTTTTGAATCCAAAATAGTTTTGGAATTGGAATTGAAAGCTTTCGAAAATGAGTTTAAAAAATAAGAGGTATTTTAAATAAGTTAATAAAAATCGGAATTTAAATCATTTGATTTAAATTTTGAATTCAATACTTGAAATTGAATTCAATGGTTTGGGAATTATGGTCAAAAAGATTTTACAAGTGTAAAAGCTGTTTATATGGGTTTTTTTAACCATTTAAAATATGGTTTTTGAAATTTAAATTTAAATCCAAGATTTATACTTGGATGGCTTTAACCTGTGTAATTGTAACCAGTTTTTCCCAAAACGAAAACTATCTGTTTTCTCATAAAAAGAAAGATTTCCAATTTGTATCGAAACATTTCAAGTTGAAATGAAATTGTGAATAGTTTGGATTAGTGCAACGTGATAACTATGAATTAACCTTTGTGAAGATGATTAAGCTTTATCTTGAAATCAAAGAAGATTTTAAAAGGTGTATCTTTTATATTATAAAAGACTTGAATTGTGAATAGTTTTGATAGCTATAAGTTAAATCTTGATTTAAAGATTTAATGGGTTAATCCAATTGAAATGGAAAATGATTTGGGGATTTGTGAATGAATCTTTGTGAAACTGGGTAAAATTTGTGAAGTAAATCTTTTTGTTTAAAGATTTAAAATGGTAATTTGTTTAAACCATTTAAAGGAAAGGATTTGGGTAATAAGTTGTGACTTAATTGAAATCCCTATATCCATATGTTTTAAATATTGTGCTCACTATTCGGATTAGCCGGGAGAGGATCTTTGTGTCATATAACCCATTCCGAATAAGTGATATGACGATATGATAACATTTGAAGACCGGTGGTAAAGACCGAGTATTTGTGAAAACGATAGGATGACCTATCGATTGTCTCTGCACCGTTAGCTACGGTATAGAGATTTCCTTTGTGATGGGAAGTTCGATCGGGATTGTGAATACCGGGATTGCAAGGGCTTCTTCGAAAGTGCCTTCGGTTCTGTTCGAACCCGGAACAGACTTGTATGGTTACATGTCTGACATTACATTTTGAGATATAAAGTTGATTTCTTTCAAATACATTTCTGTTGGTGGCGGAGAATTTATTCTATTAGCTTAACACCCTTCTCTGAGACGTACGAGCTCAGAGGTTATGTAGTTGAAGGTTATCAGTGATATACTCCCAATTTGGTAGTGTGGCATGCTGAGTGTTGCTGTGTGATGATTATTTATTGATCATTTGTTGATCAAAGCGTGGCTTTTTGAAAATGCATAGCTTTGTGGACGAGACCTCTTCGGACCTCACAACCCGGAAATGGTCAAAACAGGAATGATGCGGCAAGGTTATGAGGGTCGCTCCCTTTAGGGTATGTCATTTCCTTCTGGAAAAGGGTGGTATCAGGTATGGAGCCCTGGTATTTAACCTATGTGGTTACTCCAATCTCATTTACTGTGTGATTGTTGTTTTGTCGAGGCGCCTCGGCTAAAGGTCCCAAAGGACCGGGGGGTGGCATATTCGTGTAGTAGTTACCGAGTGTAAGAGGTAACCCGGCCTTGGGTTGGCAGAGATCCGGTTAGGTTCTCGGGACGTCCCGCCAGAGGCGATCCCAATGGCAGTAGGAAGTTCCTTAGCCTGACCATTTGTTGGAAATCCAATCAAACAGTACGAGGCCTGTACGGTTGTAATTGTATAACCTGCCATGGAATGTGGCGGTAACCTGCTATTGAACTTGGTAGCTATAGTAGGCATAAGTGTGGAATGCCTATGCTGGCTAAGATTAATATTATACTTTCGAAATATTTTCTGCACTATGCAATAATAATAATAATATCGAATGATTTTGCGTAGTAAGCATGTTTAACTATCATAAGGAGAAATCTCCTCCAATTCTGCGTTTGCATTGTGTGTGTGGCGGGAGGCCTTATGGTAGTTTCATTTTCCAAAAAGCATTGCGGATGTTTTTTACTTCCTTTGTTGTTGTTTTAATGATAATAACTGTTTTAGTTCTCACACCAGTCCCATGAATGGCCTGGAGTTTATTGTTCCCTTCCTAAACTCTGGGTGCCTATCATTTTCCACACGGGCAGCCTAGAGTTAGATTTTCAGGTCATTCTGGATCCAGAAGATGCTTTGGAGCTCAAGTGGCAAGCTGGATGGCGAGACGTAGCATTTGTATATGATATTATCTTTTCCGCTGTGTATCTTGTATGGGGACAAGTTGTATAACTGTCCATTGATGTATTGTGTGTATATTGACTCTGATGATGTAATGTATAAACTGATATAGTTCTTTGATTTAAAGATTTTTCATTTATCTATTTTATATTGTTCCGCTGCGATATGTGAGATTCTGATATTGTTTCTGTTGTTTCTTCTTTCTTTCTTTCTGTCTTCTTCTACCTCTTCTTTTTAACAATAACAATTCGGTTTTCCAGCATTCGATTGCTTGGCAGTTGATACAGTGGACGTATTAATGTTGACTTTCGGAAGTCGAAAATCTCGAGTCGTTACAGCCTTGTGGCATGCACAGCGATACACTGTGCATGTCGCAAGTTGTTCGTGTTTGATGAATTCAAAATTAAATGATGACGAACAACCCAAATAACTGAGGCAAATAATATTTTCAAAAATACATTTTATTTTACACTGCAAAAATATTTTCTTTTCAATTTTACTGCGTTAGTGTTTATTTTGCAGATTGCTCAGATGCTGGATTCAATTTGGAATAGAGTTGAAGATCAAATACAAGTGAACGAGTGAAATGTAGTGAGGTGCAAATGTATGTATAGTGAAAAACGTGATGTGATTGAAATTGTAATGTAATTGAAATTTGTATATATATAGTGAGAGCACAACTTTGTACTATTCAAAATTGTAATAAAATATTTGTTTGATTAAAATATCTGTTTGAATTTAAATTCTGTGTTATTTATTTTATTCAGCAAATATTTATTTAATTATGTGATAATAAAATAGTACAATAACAAATACATTTAAATGAATATATATATATATGTTTATTATCATCAAACAAAAATCATATACTCGCATATTCAACAATATTGTCATACCAAATTGTTGTTTTGTTGCTAGTTTTGATTTGCAGTTCACTTAATAAAGATTTTATCCATATAATTTCAACTGTAGCACTAGCAACACTCCTATACTCTGCTTCAGCACTAGATCTCGACACAGTTGGTTGTTTTTTAGAGCACCATGACACTGGATTTTTTCCTAATTATATGCAGTAGTCTGATGTTGATTTTCTGTCATTATAGTTTGTAGCCCAATCCGCATCAACATAACCATTGATAGTCAATGTTTTCCTTGATTCAAGTAGTATACCTTGATTTATGGTTCCTTTAAGATATCTTAATATTCTCTTTACAGCTTTCCAGTGTTCATCCCTTGGTTGTTGCATGAATTAGCTCACCTTGTTAACACTGAATGTAATTTCTGGTCTTTTTATTGTAGCATATAGTAGTGCTCCAACTATACTTCTATATTGTTTGTCATTTGTAATAAGTTCACCCTTGTCTTTTGATAAGTGTAGATTGTTTGTTATTGGGGGTAGGAAGTGGATTTGCTTGATCCATTTTGGCTCTTGATAAAATTTCTGAAATGTATTGTTCGACTTAAATACATTTCATTGTTTGACACTCTCTCCACTTCAATGCCAAGAAAGTAGCTTAAGTTTCCCGAGTCTTTGATAGAGAATTCCTGATTCAGATGTTTTATGAGATTGCTTATTTCTGAATCACTATTACCTATAATTATAAAGTCATCAACATAAATTAGGACATAAGTAACAGTATTATTAGCAAATTTTGTGAATAGTGAATTGTCTAATTTTGATGAATTATAGCCAAATTTAGTTAAAGTTGACTTTAATTTATCAAATCAGACTCTTGGTGCTTGTTCGAGCCCATAAATGGCTTTATTTAGTTTGCACACAATATTTTCACTGCCTTTTTGTTCAAAACCATATAGCTGCTCCATGTAGACCTCCTCCTGCAAAACACCATTTAGAAAAGCATTATTAACATCTAGTTGCTTGATGCTCCAATTTTTATACAAGGCAATTGTTGGAATAATTCTGATAGAAGATGGTTTCACAACAGGTAAAAACGTCTCATTAAAATCAAATCCATGTTGTTGTGAATATCCTTTAGCAACTAATCTTGCCTTGTATTTACAAATTGAACCATCAGCATTTTTATTTAGTCTATAAATCCACTTGCATCCCACAGGACTTTTATGATTTGGTAAGGGAACAAGATCCCATGTCCTGTTCCTCATTAAAGTATCATATTCATCTTTAATGGCTGCTCTCCAATTTTCATTTGGTACAACCTGATGATAAGTGTTTGGTTCATCTGCTTTAAAGGTTGTATTGTATAACTTTGGTTTGAATGTTCCACTCTTTTCTCTGGTTGTCATATGATATCCATTTCTGATTAATGCTGACTGATTTCCAGTGATTCCTTGTTGAGTGTTGGTTGATATTGCATTATCCAATATTTGACAAGGATCAGCTTGATTACTAATGCTTTTCCATGGTGAGTGATTTGAATTTTCAGATGCTTCATTTAGTTCACGACCTAGTCCATGACCGGACACTGTGCATTGTGGACTGTGATTGCCTTCAATTGGAGTATGTGAATGATGATTGCCCATGGTTGCTGCACTATAGTCTGACACTACTGCCTTCTAATGGGATATGTCCCTTTCTAATTGCAAAGGTATGCTTGGTAAGGAGACTCTTGGATTATATATTTTATGAGTGGTTTTGATTTCAAATTAGTTGAATGGGAATACTTATTCATTAAAAACTACATGTCTAGATATGTATATTCTTCCTTTGCTATCTAGACATTTATAACCTTTCTTATTTGTTGGATAACCTAGAAAAGCACATGGTTGTGACTTGAAATTCAATTTGTTAGCATTATATGGTTTTAAATAAGGAAAACATAAACATCCAAACACTTCTAGACTTTGATAGTCTGGTTTGATTTTGCACAATATTTCCAGGGGAGTTTTTGACTCCAAAACTTTTGTGGAGAGTATTTATTAAGTACACAGCTGTAGAAAAGGCATCAGGCCAAAATTTTAATGGTAAAGAAGCATGAGCAAGAAGAGTAAGACCTGTCTCCATAATGTGTCTATGCTTTCTTTCAACGAGTCCATTTGTTCTTAAGTGTATTGACAAGTTTTTCTTTGAGTAATTCCTCTTTTTTGAAAATATTCTTTTAGTGATAGAAATTCAGATCCACCATCAGTTTGTATGATTTTCACTTGACATTCAATTTTTTTTTCAACACTAGCAATAAACTGTAACGCTGAATGGTGATTTTAGACTTTGATTTTAGAAAATCAATCCACATGTATCCAGAATAGGCATCAACAAATGATATGTAGTACTTGAACCCATAATCAAAATTTATTGGTGTAGGTGTAACAACCCGGGGTTTTGTAACAAATTTATAATCGTCATTTGACGATTTAATTTGGTTGCTAATTGCTATTGGCATTTTAATTGGTTGAAATTCTTTTATAAAATTTGTTAAAGGGTTTGTGGACTTAGAAAAACATTAGGCCCGTTCCCTTTTCAATTTATTCAGCCCTTTCCCTTTTGTTGAGATAAAGGTTTATACCCGATTTCCTTATTGATTTCGTTCAAAAAAAAACCAATGGCGGCTCTCGTTTCTCATTCGCTTTTCCCCCCTTTCATTTTCGAAATCCCTAATCAAAACGAGAAAATAAACAATGGCGACCTCGTTTACTTTCATTCATCTCTTCCTTCATAGTAGGGCTTTTGACTTGCGTTCGTCTGCAAATTAGGGCTTGTGAGAATAGGCGTTCTTCATTCCTCAATGCTCGTTCTTCTTCGTTCAAAGAAATTTGGGTTTCGCTCGATCTCGAGAGTGCTCGACGTCGATTTCGATCTGGTCGATTCTCTTTGACTTCGTCTCCTTCGATTGTGTCCAAAGGTGAGTATTATACTCACATCTAATTCAAACTTGAATTGTTTCTGGGTTAATTAAATTTGTGATTTTCGTTGTTTGAACTCGTGGGTTGTCTACGATGTTTCTGTTTATATAGGGTTCGAAACAGTTTAATCTGAACTGCAAATGTTTTGAGCAATTCTTTTTGTTGGCGTCGGCATTAACTTGAATTTTGATTTGCTTCTATGCCTTCTCACTTGCGTTCGAATCTGTAAATTTTCCGATGATGTTACTCGAGAAAGTATAGGGTTGTAAAACTTGGTATGTCGTTCAAGTGTACATCTCGGCCTGTACATGATTTGCACTGCGAATCTCAGCAGTGCTTGTGTCTTCCTGCTGTTTTGAATTGTGAAGCATTTGTTAGTTCTTTGTGTTGTTCATTTTATTGGCATGCTCGTTCATCTCTGTAGCGTGTTTAACTTGTTGATTGTCGTTCCATGACTTTTGAACTCGTGTGCACTTTATGCCATGACTTCGGCAATGTCATAGTTGATTTTTAAATTTGAATTTTTATGGGCTTTGAGAATTGACTTCGGTTATTTGATATTCATTCCTGTAATATACTTGACTTGTTCAATTTTGCCTTGCCTTTATTTGTGCTTGCTGCATTTTAAATGTGGCTTCGGCTTTGGAATTGATTTCGAACTTGTTTTGGTTGAACTTTGACATTAACTCAATAATGTCTTCAAGTTCACGATTGATGTACTGGAGCTGCATCCCCAATCATGTCACTGCTTGCATGGTCGACTTATGTGTTCTATGTAGTTGAAGCATTTTGTTATCCACTGCTTGGACGTTTGGGCTCTTATGAAGTTGCAGTGTATTTATTTTGTAAGTTTGAGTTGTTTTGTTAATCTTTTGTCCACTGTTTCTTCATATATGTGCATATATACGATTGTATGTGTGTATGCATGTATCATTGAGTCTACACTTGCAATTACAGTCCCTATACATCACTGTTTCAATTGAAGTCTGACACTTCACCATTAACAGTTTCCTTTCATTTGAAACTGGGTAACTTGTCACTGTATTTGTTTCATGATGTATCTTTGCATTGTTTTCAAAACTGTTGAAGTTATGTGCTGTTTCAAGTTGATATTGAATAGTAGAATTGCTCTGTCACCTGGTTATTCGAGTCTGCGTATATGTGCAGACATACGCTTGTATGTGTGTATGCATATATTATTGGACTGGGACTGAGTATGAGTTATTTTAAGTGCGGCCTTGTGCCTTTGTGCCCTAGAGATATTTACAGTTTGATTTTTCACTTGTATATGATCTGGAGTTGTAAGAGTCCAAAAACTCGGCCTTCGAAAATCGGCACCCGTACTTCACTTGTACTCAAAATGTCGTAGATTCAAACGCCGAATCTGGCTTCCCGGAGCTATAACATAATTAAGTAAATAACACAGCGGAAGAAAAGAATAATACATTGATATACAATATCTGATACGACAGAGTGATACAATGAATATCAATATACATCAAAGATATGATACAAGAAATAGCAGCGGAAAAGAAAATGATAACAACAGCAACGGAACAATATCAATAGAAATGATAACTCCAAAATGATCTTCAGACAAGAATGAATCCACAACTCCAAGATAAGCAACTCCGATGAATGAACTAGCTCCAGATAATCTACTAAACCTGAATATCTGAAAAGAAACCCAACTCTAGACTGCTCGTGTGGAAAATTGTGGGCACCCAGAGTTTAGGAAGGGAACAATAAACTCCGGATCAGTCATGGGACTGGTGTGAGCAACAAAAACAGTTTTATCTTTAAACAAACACAAAGGGTTTTAAACATTGAAATCCGCAATGCTTTTAGAAAATGAAACTACCATAAGACCTCCCGCCACACACACAATGCAAACGCAGAATTGGAGGAGATTTCTTCTTATGATAGTCAAACATGTTTACTACGCAAATCATTGGATATTATCATTAGTGCATAGTGCAGAAACATTTCGAAAGTATAATATTAATCTTAGCCAACATACGACCAGTATCGTATGCCTACTATAGCTACTATGTTCAATAGCAGGTTACCGCCACATTCCATAGCAGGTTATACAACTAAAACCGTACAAGGTTCGTATTGTTTCTTTGGATTTTCCAACAAATGGTCAGGCTAAGGAACTTCCTTCCGCCGCATGGGAACGCCTCTGGCGGGACGCCCCGAGAGACAAACTGCTCTCTGCCAAACAAGGCCGGGTTACCCCTGTAACAGGTAACTCATGAATATGCCACCTCCCGATCCTTTGGGACCTTTATCCGAGCGCTCGTAACCATCATCACACATCATAAAGAAGGTGTATCCACATGAGTAAGTATCTGGGCTCCATACCATGATACCACCCCTTTCTAGAAGGAAATGACATACCCTAAAGGGCGCGACCCTCATAACCTTGCCGCAACGATCCTGTTTCGACCATTTCCGGGTTGTGAGGCCCTGACGAAGTCTCGTCCACAAAGCTACGCTTTGTCACAAAGCCATGCTTTGGGTCAACAGATGATCAACCTATGATCACAAAGATAAATGATCAAACAAATGATCGTATCACAAATGATCAAACGATGATCATCACACAGCTACACTCAGCATGTCACATTACCAAATTGGGATATATCGCTGATAACCTTCAACTACACAACCTCTGAGCTCGTACGTCTCAGAGAAGGGTGTTAAGCTAAGAGAATAAATTCTCCGCCACCAATAGAAATGTATTTGAAAGAAATCTGCTTTATATCTCAAAGTGTAATGTCAGACATACAATCCATACAAGTCTGTTCCGGGTTCGAACAGAACCGAAGGCACTTCTCACGAAGCCCTTGCAAATCCGGATAATTTTCAAATCACGTCCAGACTTCCCATCACAAAAAGAGTGATATAAATCTCTATACCGGGAGCTACCCAGTGCAGAGACATTCGACAGGTTGTCCTTTCATTTTCGAAAATATCCGGTCTTCAACACCGATCTTCAAATGCTATCCATATACGACGTATCATTATTCGGAATGGGTTATATGACACTAAGGTCCTCTCCCGGCTAAACCGAATAATGTGCGCAATATTTTAAAAACATATGGATATTGGGATTTCAATTAAGTCACAACTTAAACCCAAATTTCCTTTCCAAATGATTTAACAAATTACCATTTTCAAATCTTTAAACAAAAAGATTTATTTAACAACCTTCAATGGTTTAAACAATTTTCCACATTTTAATCTTTTAAACAAAAGATTCATTCACAGATTTTCCAAATCAATTTCCATTTCAATTTGATTAACTCGTTAAATCTTTAAATCAAGATTTAACTGATAGCTTTCAAAACAATTTCATTTCAAATGGTTTAAACAAATCATCACTTTAAATCTGTTAAAAATAAATAGATTCAATTCATAGCTTTCTAAAAGAATTCATTCATAGTTTGGAAAATCTATTTTTCAATTCAATCTTGAAATTCCTTTAATTAAACTGAAATTTCATTTCTTATCTGAAAGCTTTTAATTCTTTTAAAACGAACAGTTTTCATTTTGAAAATCTGATTCATTCATACGAGTTAAGGTTCTTCTTGGGTTAAAATCAAATTCTTAAAAATTTACATTTAAAATGGTTTAAATTCATATAAACACATTAATAAGTTGAACAGCCTTTTTAAACCCTAGTTCCCAAATCATAGAATTCAATTTCAAATATTGAATTCAAATTTAAATCAAATTATTTAAATTTTCAAAACTCGATTAAGTTATTAAAAATAACTTTTATTTTTGAAATTCTATTTCAAAAGCTTTTCACTTTAAACCCCAAATTTCTAATTTCAAAATCAATTGAAATTTAATGTTTCCATTTCAAAAACATCAAATTTAAATTATCTGTGACTTAACCGATTTCCACGTGAAATCCATATTTGTGTGTGTAACAGTGTGGTCCAGGGGTTTTACATAGTAGTGCAACATCATACAATCATCACAGATCAAATACATAAATATAGTTGATAAGCGGTATAAACTATATCGCTTATCTTTCATATACAGATTACAGATATATAAAGGTCACAGATAATAAATTACAGGTCACAACACAAATCAGGACATATCACAAAGCATCACATATTAGGGGTATCAAACAATTCAAACTATCCAAAAAAATCCAAGCATCCATAAGTAAGGTCAGTTAATTGTCTGATTAATTTAAATTAGATTAGTCACTAATCCTGGTTTAATTAACATTAATTAATTACAACCCATTTTAAGTAATTATTCTTTAATCATTTATTAATTAATCATTAATAATAAATTGATTAACCTTTAATTACAATTCATCAACCTTTAATTATTAAATAATTAACCTTTAATTATTAAATTCACCATTTAATTAATTATCTTTAATTAATTACTCCTCAATTAATTATCATTCCTAAATCACCTTCATTAATTAATTAACCTTTAATTAATCACATAAATAAATTAATCACCTTGACTAATTATTCTTTAATTTATTAACAAATAATTATACTTAAACTTCAAATCATCATTCAATTGATTACATTCAGTAATTTTCTGTTAATTACTTTTGTTAAGTAATTATACCTCATTGGTTATCCTACGTAATTATGCTTATCCCAACATCAATTGATTCCCTTTAATTAATTAAGATTAATTAATTTGGTATCCTTAAATCCATTAATTAACCTTAATTATTGATTAATAAGACTTGATTACCCATTCATTAATCAATAATTACTTCCTTAATGACTTTAAAAACCAATCATTTACTAACTTAAAAAGTTTCAATGTTAAACCTTAAAACGTATCTTAAATTAACTACTTAATTAAGATATTCATTTAAGTATTTGAAAAACATTCTTAACAATTAAATGAATTTCATTATACTTTAACTGGTTCAAGATGGTAATTTAAATTTTATTAGGCTTAAACTCTGAAAAACACATACTCGAGAAAAATCCCAGATGTACTGAGTTCAAACCCGAGTTTCCCTTTCTTCTTTATATTCAATCTGTTAAAAATACTTGAGAAACCTGTTATAAGTATCTCACGCAAAAACCACACGAAGACTCGAGGAAAACCCATCTTTTCCAGAGCATCAACTCGAGAACTTGAAACTTCAGAACATCAACCTGTGCACGCGACCATCTGTGCACGTACACCCACCACCGACGAACTTCCGTCACCTGAGTCGATCGCCAACATGTCGACTATCCTCCATTCATTCGATCACAACACCCCAAAACTCTGACGAACTCGAGAACGGCAAACGACAGTCCAAGCTTCCAAACAAAACGATTCTTCGACCATCTATCTCCTCGTTCAGGCGATGCCAACCTCCAGGGGCCTCGAAACTCCGGCCACTCACGCGTCAACACTTCCTCCACCCTCTCCCAAAGCCACGAGATGCTCGGTCAACCAGAGATGGCGAACACATCGAAATAGCGAACTCACCTAAAACTAGGTTTACGAAAGAAAAACGTTTGCCGTTGCCTCCACGGTGATCGTGAGCACCACCGATCATTTTTCCTACCATCGTCATAGGCCCCTCCACCTCCATGCTAAACGTCGATCACCAACCATCCTCCGATCAACTGCAATTGATCACAACCCAATTTTCGAACAAATACGAACTGCTCTCAAAACTTTGATCGAAAAATTATAATTTTTGTTTTAAAAATCATATCATAGCATACGAATTCAGTTTGCATTCCTGAATTCAAAATTTAAAAAGTTTAAATTTTGACTTATTGTAAGTTATATTCAGTTTCTTGTTTTCCAGGAAAAATTCGAAGTTGTTCTTGCTTGTATAAATTTTAAAAACTTAACATATACTATAACAGACAAGTTTTATTTTAACCTTAAGCTCAAACAATGGGTAGAGTAAGAGAAACTGAATTTTGAAATGAAGAAACTGATTTCTAATTCTAGACAAAAATCATACATGAATAGCAGTCTGCACAAAATTCTTCCATCTTACAAATATACTCAGAGAAAACCATATGTATATGGATAGCTATTCACAGAGAAGTATTCAAAAGATTTACTGTTAAGATTTAAAACAAAAGTTACTCACTTTGCTTTTCCCAGAAGAAACAGAGTTTGCTTGATGAACAGGCTTTTAAAATTTGTAAGCTGAAGCTTCCCTGATCTCTGATTCTCTGGCTTTGTAGTTGTTTGTTTTAAATTGAATTTTGTTTTAGTTTTAGATGGTGCTTATTTCAGATTTTCCTCAGCTTTGAACAAACGAAACTGAGATGGAAGATTGATATGAAGTTGCTGGGTATAAACTTTGTACAGGTTGATATATTTGCTTGTACAAATACCAGAGATTTTTCTCTGCTTGGAGGCTGATGTGATAACATTTCGTGCGTGCATTAAATGCAAGAGTCCTTTCTTGTTTACAACTTATGCTGTTTGAATTATGTATGTACAGTTTTGGTTTGTAGATATTTCTATTTTTTTCCTTCATGTTTGAATATATACTTGCTACCTTGTTTTGCCAGCTAAAACATACTTAGTTTATTTTCAAGTCTACATACATATCTTTATACTTGTTTCTTCATATTCATTCACAACTTTGTTTCATTATCTTCTTTTGTCCTTTGTATTTTATTTATTTTCTTATTTGAATGAAAGCACTTGAATAATCTTATATTTTTCCTTTTGTCTTTGTAATAAATATGCCATTCTATAGTTAATATGTTATTATAATTTATTTTAATATGTTTACCTTGTTTGAATTTAGCTAATGGGTCACTTTATATTACACAATTCGTCTTATAAATTTTTGTTTCTATTTCCAGCTTAAATATTTGTTTTATCTTCATACAAATTATCTTGTATTTTTTCTATATTTAATATATTGTTAAATTTAACTAATGTGTTTACTATATATATATTTTCATAAACTCAAATTATTATTAAACCATTTATTTACGATTTAAATTCAAATCCAATATATATACAATATTTTTAATTTAAATGATTTATCCAAAATTTATTCGAAGATCGGGGAAACTCGCATCACTTTAAATCGATTTATTTCACAAATTTTATTTAAAAATTTAATTAATTATCAATTTAAATTTAATTAAAATCCGGGGTCGTTACAGGAGTATTCGGTGGACTTTGGTCATTTGGTTTTTTGGTGAATTTGTTGGTTTCTTGATTTTGGTTGCCTTTATATTCTGTTTCACCTGATGACATTCGTTTGGTGCAGTCTTATGGTCGAGTTATGAAATTTGACCTGTGCACGACTTTGATATTTTTGTATGTGCATATCATCTTATCAGTTTGGATGAACTTGCCATACATTCGTGGTCACTGTTACTTGTTGTATTTTGATACTAGTTTGTACATGTTGTTTCAGTTGCAGTTTTCATTTGGATGTTCATTCGTTGATTGAAATTCATATATCTATATACACCATTGTCCATGATTTGGTGATACTGTAATTTAGGTTTGGTTCCATTTGTTTGATGTCTTCATGCTATGTATATGTTGACTTGAGTTTCATTTCTTTGTAGTTGAGTTGAGTCACGATAGTCGTGACTTGACCTCTACAGTTTTGATTGCTATTAGTATTCACTGTTGTGATGATTTCATGTACTGTGTGGCGAGGCAGTGCATGCGTGCGTGTACTACAGCCACACAGAAATTTGTTTTGATCGATCATTTTGAGATTTTAATTATCTACATCGTTCGAATAAAGATCGAACCCAGAACCAAATAAAGGGTGTGATTACTGTTCCTTCCCCAAGGTGAATGGATATAAGCCAGACAATTGTCTGGTTTTAGCTGGAATTATTTAAGGCATGATTAGAAGAGGAGCACTTGGAGAATTTATTATGGATGATCAGAAATTCACTTACAGTGAAAAATCTCCAATTAACAATGCTAATATCTTTTAAAAAGAGCTCCCATAAGACCTTTCACAGTCCATCAATCGCATTAAAGTGATTCATGATGGACCACATAATGCGGAAATAAGCAAAGGTGCAAGGAACCGATACATACGGAAGGCAAAAGAGGGAATCTACTCGATAGGGGAAGAGACTCCTATAAAAGCTTACAAGAATCTACCCAAATTCTAAATCCGGTAATAACTCCAAAAAAGTTAAGGGAAGTTAGGCAGCCTCATAATGATCCATTGATGATTACTACACAAATTGAGCTTTCCTTAGTTTCCAAGAGATTAATTGTAACTAAAAGTGTGGTGAACGTCATCTTTAAAAGTTCTTTTAATTTGATGGATATCCTAGAGGAAAAAATTGAACTCGGCCTGGAGTCTATCTTTGTATTCAGTAACAAGGGTCCCACGCCAATCGGGCAAATCAGACTATATATTCAAATAGGAATCCACCTTACTATAGGACTTTTGAGACTTTGTTTATGGTGATGGATCAACCGTCTTATTACAATGCGTTCTTTGGACGACCCACTTTGGATGAGATAGTCACGTTTATCTCCTCAAAACATTTACTTGTGAAATTATGTTCTAATGTCAGGTGTGGACCAATGTGTGGAGAGCAATTCAGCACCAGAAAAATGTACTTTGCTATCCTAAACAATTTAATAAAGGAGGCGAGTCTTGATATAGACCCGTGTTTAACAAACTAAATGAAACCAAAACTTTCAAGCCCTTGCATAGCAGATATCGAGAACTGATATTTAAGGAAAATAAGCCGAATCTACTAATAGGAAAGCGCAAAAGGCAACAGAAATGCCAAATCATCATACATGAAAAGGAAGTATGCAGAGTTATACCAAATTGACCAAGATGGAAATAATGAAGGTGCAATGACCCGGAATTTTATCACTTTGATTTGTGAATATTTAATTTAATTTAAATATTTAATTAAGGGTTTTAATAATCAAATAACCCTCTTTTAATTTATAACTAATAATAGAAAATATTTTTTTAAATTCTATCTACATAAATAGATAGTTCAACGGAAAACTGAAAATGTGACCGTAACAAGCTTTTTGGATTTTCAACCTTTTATCAAACAATAAGTTATTGAAAGTTGTAATATCTTTGATTATACTCTAAACAACACTTATAAATGTTTAAAAACTTTTATTTTGAAATGTGAGAATAAATGATAATAAGAATTATAAATAATATATATATTTGAATTTTAAAGTTGAAATGATGGTTTGATTCCTTAAGTGTATAACTAAACAATGGTACATGTATCACCTTATTAACCACCATATTTTCAAAAGTTTAATACTTTGGCTGGCTTAAGATTTGATGGCAAAGTTGAAAATTGAATCATGGGGGTATTTTTGTCATTTTCTTTGCAATTTATAAAAATTAACTTTTATCTTATTTTTCCATTATATTTCTCATTTTCATATTCTTTTTCTTCTCAACTCCATTTTTTTCTCTAATTTCATAAATTTTTAAAAATAAAAATCTCATCTTTTGTTCAAAAACCCTAATTTATCTCAAGATTAAGATTTCAAACATTTCAATAATGGAAAAGAAAACGTGAGCTATTCAAAAACTTGTTTGATATTTTTGTGAAAATAAATATTGTGTAAATCTATGTGTTAGCTTGGGTGTAATTTGTATGTGATTTCCATGATTAAGTAATAGGCTTAAAAATCATATTTTGGTTAAATTTTCTTTGAAATCGACAAAACAAATTTACTGTAAACAAAAAAATAACCTTATTGTTCTCTGCATTTGGTTGAAAACATAACCATTTCTTCATTTAAAAATCAACAACTCTCAAACCATTTAGAATTAGCACTTACAATCAACTAGAAAGTTATTATTTTTAGTATATAGTTTATTTTTAAAATAGTTTCAGGGTTTTTTTGTCGAGTAATTTGAGAGAATTTTATAATACGGTAAGTGGTCATACTATGATAGTTTTTCGACAAGCACAATTTGACGAACGGATTATGTAATCGTGTTCGTATTTGAAAATCATGATTTTTGAAGCCATTTACACGATTTTACAAATTATGGCTGTTACAGAAGGAGCCCTAAGGGAGATAGTACCATATATGGATTCTAGAGATAATCGGGAAAGTGTACATTCTATGAAAGACTTAGTAGAGGTGAACCTAGACCCAGAAATGTCTACTAAAATAGTGAAGATTAGGAAAATGTTGGATAAGAATATAAGGAAAGTGCTGATCTCATTTCTATAATCAAGCAATAATGTTATCACTTGGACTCGTGTTGATATGGTAGGGATTGTCTCCGTAGTAATTTGTCATGCACTCAACATCGATCCAAAGTTTGCTCCCATAGGATAAAAGAAAAGGAATCTGACAAAGTCCAAACCGTGGCATTGGAAGAAGTAAAAAAGGCTATTGGAAAGTAGATTTGTAAGAAAAGTATTCCATCCAAAGTGGTTGGCAAGTCCAGTGGTTGGCAAATCCAGTGTTGGTCAAGAAGCTTAATGGGAAATGGAGGACATTTGTTGACTACACAGATCTAAATGAAGCATGTCCCAAAGATTGTTATCCTTTTCCAAGAATCGACCAGTTAGTTGATGTCGTAAGTGGCCATAAACTATTGTAATTTATGGATGCATACTTGGTATATAATATGATTCCTATGTTTTAGACTTGATGAGGAGTATACAAGTTTCATGAGTGACCGGGGAATGTATTGTTATAAAGTAATGTCATTTGGACTAAAAATGTCGGAGCCACTTATCAACGATTAGTGAATAGAATCTTTAAAGATTAGATCGGGAAGAGCATGGAAGTGTATATTGATGACATGTTGGTAAAATCCAAGAAAGAAACCGACCATATTGGGGACTTGAATGAAATGTTTGAAGTATTAAGAAAGTACAAAATAAAATTGGATCCACAGAAGTGTTCTTTGGAAACCAATCTGGAAAATTCCTGGGATATGTGGTGAGTGCACGAGGAATAGAGGCTAAAACCCTATCAAATTAAAGCAATTAGGGATATGGCGAAACCTTAAACAAGTAAGGAAGTAATGAGACTAATTAGTCGGGTCGTTGCACTTAATCGATTCATATCAAAGGCAATTGATAAATACATCCCATCCTTTGATGAATCAAGAAGCAAAAAACCTTTGAATGGACATAAGAATGTCAGAAAGCCTATCAAGAGTTAAATAATCGTCTAGATAAGCCCCCAATACTTTCTAGCTCTATAGAAAGAGAAAACTTATTTTTATATATGGCAGTATTGGAACACATAATCGGTTCAGTTTTAGTAAGGAAAGAAAATGAAATTCAATTTCCAATATACTGTAAAAGAAAGAGATTACAAGACACTAAATTAGATACACCGTTATAGAAAAGATAGCTTACTGCCTAATGCTATCAGTGCAAAAACTGAGGTTTTATTTCCAAGCACGTCTAATAAAATTTTTGACCAATTATCTGCTTAGGAAAATCTTCAGTAAAACTAAGACACCCGGAAGAATAGCAAAATGAAAAATGGAGTTAAGTCGGTACGACATTGAATATTTACCCCGAGTATCAATTAAGGGGCAAGCCTTGGCCAATTTTGTAACTGAATGTATATGGTTCATTGGAGAGCAATTGGAAAACGATAAGAAACTTGAGCCAAAATGCAGTTATATGTGGATGGAGCTTCGAATGCTGGAGCTAATTATGTGATAATTACCCTTGATGGACATAAACTGCATAGTGCAATGAAATTAGGATTTTTTATGACCAATAGTATAGCTAAATATGAATATATGTTAGCTAGGTTGATGTTGGCTCAATAACTAAAAACCAAAGGATTAAGATATTTGTAATTCGTAGCATGGTAAACCAACTAAAAATGGTATACCAAACGAAAGATACTCGATTAACCCAATATATGGAAAGTGTATCAACCCGCATATTTATCGATTTTATATTTAAATATTTTATTTAAATATTTTATCGTTAGTCGGATGTTAGTCCGAAAAGCTACTTTTTGTATACGGTCAAATTAGGACTCGAGACCACCTCCATTGAGTCCAAAATGACGTTTGCGACCTTTTTGAGTATAAACTTCGATATGTTTGGAGCTAGCTAAAATTTCGACCTTTTTCCACTTGAAGTTTGAGTTTGGGTTCAGCCCTTAACCCCACTTAACCCCCTAGCTCTCTAACTCTTCATCCATTCACTCCCATTTCATTTCATTTCCTCAAGCAAACTGAAAATGGTGGAGAGGAAGAGGAATTAGAAATTACAAAACCCTAGTTCCATTTGCAAACTCTTGTTCTAGCTCCAAATTCAAAGAGAACCCATTGGTAAGCTTCATCTCCTTCTTCTCCAACACATTCTCTCTTCAATTTCAGTTTATTCCTAAACCTAACTTTGGGAATGTCCTTCTTTAAAGCTTTGATTCAAGCTTGTTGTGTTGGAATTGAAGAGTGATCGCCCTTGCCATTGCTTTCAAGCTTCTTCTTCATTAATTTGGGTTCAAAGGTGAGATTTTTATCTCACATCTATGTTTATAATTATCTTTGATTGTTAGGTATGAATTCCTAACACTTCTTCATTTGCATTTGCTATTGATTTGGATTGGTTTTGTGAATATTCCGATTTTTGGGTTTCTAAGTCAAATTTATGTGAAAATCCTTTTATGGATGTTTGATCATGCTTTTGGTGATGCACCGAGGAGCATATAGGGCCGGGTTGCTGTTTGGCATAATCCCTTAGAGCCAATGTTCGCCCGGTTGCGTTTTGGAAGAGATTTCACTTCATTTTGTATAGGCTGAAAAACAGCCCAGGCATGATTCAGTCGACTGAATTCTCTGTTCAGTCGACTGAACCTGGAACCCGAAAGTTTCCAGGCATGAGTCAGTCGACTGAAAACTCTGTTCAGTCGACTGAACCTGGAAACAGAAAGGTTCCAGAACCTGGAAAATTTCCAGATACAGGGTCAGTCGACTGAAAACTCTGTACAGTCGACTGAACCTGCTATTTCAGTCCAGTTTGCCTTTTTGGATTGAATTCTCAATTTAAATCGATTCGTGATGATCCTGTTTCAGTCCAGTCGACTGAAAACCCCGTACACCTCTGCGTAGGCGATCTTATCCGAAAAACATTCAACCGAACTTCTTACTTTGATGGTTTTGGGAATTAATTTCTTTGGATTTTATTCACGTCTTCGAATGTGAACTTTTATGATTGATTGTTTCTACAATCACTTCTATGATTTGTCACTTTAAAATATAAAGGTTTTCAATACTAGTAGTAAATATCAAAACTCTTTCATCAAAACGATTTCAACTCTATTTTCAATATCAAACTCGTTTATAAAACTGTTTTCCAATCTATTAGTATATACAAACCTTTACCTCATTCGTATGAGAAAATATAATTAAACGGCTTAGCAAAACAAGTGGTATGAAACGCTTGCGTTTACTTCGTCGGTTAATTGATGGACTTGTTCGATTGAAACTCTTGTGACAATTTTCTAGTGGAGATCTACAATTTGTCCGTAAATATTTGAGTTAGGCAAGTGGTTATGGGACATGAAGCTAAACTCTTATATTTACTAGCTTAGTGTAATCAACACTTCCTTATGATCGATGATGATCATTTTATGATTTAGACTAGCAATTGTGCGATGTCTCTTTGTCCATATGAAGGACTGTACTTCATTTTATTGAGCTTCGTCTCATTTCTTTGTGGGCTGGCAACCCAAGTACTTTTAATGTGTTTCGATTCATCTGATGTACCGTTTGTACTACATCGATGTCTCCGCCTTCCGATTCATTGGACGTACCGTTTGCACTGCGTCAATGTTCTGAATTGTATTGTCTTTCCGATTCATTGGACGTACCGTTTGCACTACGTCAAGGTTCAATTCATTGGACGTACCGTTTGCACTGCGTCAATACTCGATTCATCTGATGTACCATATGTACTACATCGATGTCTCGGCTTTCCAGTTCATTGGACGTACCGTTTGCACTACGTCAATGTTCAATTCATTGGACGTACCGTTTGCACTGCGTCAATATTCGATTCATCTGATGTACCGTTTGTACTACATCGATGTCCCGGCTTTCCGGTTCATTGGACGTACCGTTTGCACTACATCAATGTTCCGGCTTTCATGCTCCTGTTTGGGATTTGCCATCCTTTTCTTGTGATTTCTGGATTTCTTGTTGTGATTTCTGGGATTTATGTTTCACCACCTTTTTCAGTTGGCATTGATATGTATGTCATTTATTGTGGCTTGGTGAATTAAATTAAGAATATGACATTCTTTTAATCTTTGAGAAGATTCTTGTGATATTGATTAATCTCTGGATTTATTTTCGATTAGATACTTATCACAGTATGACTTTATAGTTATCATACGTTTTTGTTATATCTCTTATTCTATATCACTTTATCTGATATTTATAGCTAGACTGATCCGTTTATTATTTTCTTCTTAAATAATACTCGGGTCAGACTGAGATTTTACAGGTGCTTCCTCATGACTTCTTATCTGGAGCCATCTTCTGACTTTTGGCTAACTACTCTAGTTTAGTAGTTTTTGTTGTATGCATTTGAGATGAGACTCCTTGATGTATACGTATTCTATTGTCTTGCACTTGTATCTATTCTTTTGTGTTATTGTGGATCTTATTTGAACACTACTCTGATGTACACTTTCATGTGTGTTATATTCATATCTATTTCCGCCTTTGTGATATGAATTGTCTATGACTGATTTGTGTTATGTTTATCTCTATATTTGTTTCCAAAGATTATATATATAGCCACCGTGTGATAGCTTTGTGTTTGTATCGGTATGTCGGATTTCCTCTTTAAAAGATATGCATTCTATTCTATCTGACATATCGGTGCTCGCACAAAGAAGTTACACGGATGGTCGCTCCTCAACAGCCTTATTCTCCGTGCTAATTGACAGCACTACATCGTAGTGTTCTTGGTTAGCGTGGGTATAGAGGTGGGGCGTTACAGAAAGATCCATGAAATGTTAGTCCAGTTTAAAGATTTCTTTATGCATTAAATACCAAGGGAAAAGAATGCACAAGCAGACTACTTAGCAAAATTGGTAAGTTTGCGAGAAGCACCAAAGTTAAATATTGTTCCCATCAGATTCCAACAAAACCGAAATATTAGATTTTAGGAAAAAGAATCAAATAATGAAGCTTTGGTTTTAACTCGTTCAAATGCTCAATAACTGCTAAATAATGAGGAAATTCCTTAAAAAGATAATAATCATGAGGAGACAAACAAAAGAATGAGGATGGATAGCTACGAGGATCAATATACTAATAATTGGATGACAACCATGGTTGAATGCCTAAAAAAGGGAATATTGCCCAAAAGAAGAAATGAGTTAAGGAAATTAAGATATCATGCCCCTTCGTACACTATAATCAATGGAATACGTAGAAAAGGATATTCAATGCCTTATTTGATAGAGTTAGGGGTATGCCATAGGGAAAATTATGTAATTTGTTACATATATCTAACTCAATAACCAATATTGTTCGAAATAAAAGGTGTTTTCATTCTATTATATACTTGATATAATGTGTTATATATTAATTAATTAATTTAATTTAAAGCATATTTAATAGAAAATCCATAAATGGTATGTTTTGTGATAATAGTTACATAGTGTTGTAACCGTGAGTAATTTATCATAATGAAAAATAAATATACCATTTTAAATATTTTTATTCAAGATGTATCGAAATTGGATATCGATATATCCATTGAGACTAGAGTATGTAACGCTCTCTAAAAGTTGGGCAGTGTATTACTCATGCCTTCTGGGGCACCAAGTGTTGTGTACTGATAGTTATTGGATAACTATGAAATGACTCACTCGATAGTTTTCTGTTGTTTAAGATAACTAGGGTCAAATAGAAAATATCGATGTGACTAATTTACATAGTTCTCTCGACTTGAGAATACTGTTGATCATCAATGTAAAAAATCCATTTTGATTATAGTTAAATCATGGCACGGCTTCATCGAACGACTATAGTTGGGTCGAGTGGAAACATCGAAAGTGAAACACTATTTGAGAGAGGATTCGTCTTCTTAATTAAATATGTTTAGTACCACGGTCAACTAAAGTCAACTAAAAGTCAAAGTCTCTGGCCAAAACATTTCCGTTATTAATAATTGTTATTATTGAACCAATGACTGTGTGTTTGGGCTGTAGAGTTAAATATCGACGATATTGAAATTTTGACCATTACCAAATTCCATAAGTCCAAAGTGATACAGTTCCGACGAATAGAATTGGTGTAAATAATTGTCACTAATGGGTAAAACTTGCAATAAATAAAGTTTGATTTTACCAAAAGATTTAGATTTGAATGTTTATATATGAATTGCTATGTAAATAAAACTTGGAAATAATTGTTTTTATTAATCTTTGTCATTAACGTAATATGATGATTCAATTGCCATTTTTTAAATCTTTTTAAAATAAACTCTGCTAATCAATGAAAATTAGAAACATTAAACTAATAATTTATTCCATGTTTTACAATGACATCTAATTTAGTACTAAATCTTGGCTTAAAGGGAAACATTCTCTTTCATAAACCACTTGTATTCTATTTATTTCATTCCAAATATTGTTTCGGTTGTGTGTGTACTTGAGTTTACGTATTTATATAATATCTTTTATGTGTGTGTGTTTTTATCTAACCCAAAGTTTTAAAAGGGATTTAGTATAAGATATAATAGTAAACTTTTAAACCACCTTAAATAGTCTTAGTATTCTTTGATTTACTTCATGTAATATAAATGAAGTCTATTTTATTTTGAACTTCTGTGCAGAACATTTATTTTGTATGTATATGTACATTCGTACATGTAACCACACACAAATATATAGACACACACACACACACAAAATTTCATGTTTTGGATGTGAAAGGCATATGTAGAGGGGAAATGTGCCCATTGCGGTGTAAATCCCAACACATAAACAACGTTCACATTAACGATTCACACTATACATATGAGTGCATGCGATGTGCTCATTACTATATACAATTAATTAAAATCAAATTAAACTAATTTTAAATAATTATAATAAGATGAACATTTTATTTAAAAGAAAATCAAGAAAAGTTCTAAATGGCTATAAATTGCATAGGCCCATTAAAGATCCAATAAAGGATTTTTTTTGAACTTTACCCTTTTACTCCATTATGGGTTGGCCCAGTTCCAATAATGGGATCATACCCCAATAGTTTATGCGATCTAAATTAGTCATATTATAGCTAACTAGTTAAGCTTGCCCAATTAGTACGGTGTCTAGAAAGATAATGTCTTGGAATGGAATTGGGTAATCAAGTACACTATCCTACTTGATTACCGACCTGGCCTAAAAGGTAAAGTAAGCCTAAAGATTGCCCCTAATAGAAGAGACCCAATTTAAATTAGGCCTTGGGCTAGTTTTTAAATTTTTTTTGAAAATCAAAATAAAAGATTTTAAATTTGAAAGTTAAATTTAAAATAAAGACATGTTTATTACAAAAGTTGTAATACAACATAAGTTTTCAAATTATTCAAAAAGATAATGACATTTTCAAAATGTTTGAAAATATTTAAATACAAATTTCAAAACTTAAAATTTATTAATAAGACTAATAAAATGAATTAATTAAAGTGAATATTAGGCTCAGGTCCCTAGTAAGTTTCAAAATACACAAAAACCCCAGTAAAAAAAAGTGTGTAAATTAGGTCCCTAGAATTAAGTTAATAAGTAATTGCATATAGTTATGCAATTTTTTTGGTGAATAATTGCGGAATTTTCCACAACTTTTTGAAAAAATTGCGTAAATTTCTGCAATTTTTTGGGTGAATAATTGCGGAATTTTCCGCAATTTTTTTGAAATAATTGCGTAAATTTCCGCAATTTGTTGGATGAATAATTGCAGAATTGTCCGCAATTTTTTGATATAATTGCATAAATGTTTGCAATTATTCACTGAATAATTGCATAAGTGTATGTCATTATTTAGTAACTTAATTCTAGGGACCTAATTTACAAACTTTATTTTACTGGGGTTTTTGTGTATTTTGAAACTTATTAGGGACCTGTGCCAAACTGTCCCTTAATTAAATGGGTAAATTGATTAATACTTATATGCATGTATCATATATATTGATATATTTTATGTTATTTTAAAGTGTTTAAGATAACATAAGTAAATATGTATGCATATAAAATAAATTTTCGAAACTAATACAATTTTTAAAATTGTTTAATTAAATAAATTAGCTAAAGTTTAATTAATTAAATAAATTAGTTAAAGGTTAATTAATGAAATAAAAAATATACATATATGAGATATATATGTTATACTATAAAGGTTATAGTATATAGTGAGTGTATGTCTGCGTGTGTGTTTAACGACGAATTTCCTATTGGTTTAGAAAATCGCCGAAAAATTTATAATAAAATTACCGCAAGTGCACGGCGTACAAAAGTCAGTACGTGGCGAGTACAAGTCGATCCGCAGGAAATTGTTAGATTTAAATTTCTTATTCGATCAAATTAAACCAAAGTCGAGAGAAGATTGTTAAGCTAGAAAATGAGAAAACTAACAACTACAAAAGTGAATGAAAACTATGAGAATAAAATGACAATTTAGAGCTAATCCACTATCTAGATCACATAGTTCAACAAATTATGAAATTATGATCTCACTTTTTTGGTCATTAGTAAGTTTAATTGATGTGCTTATCATAAGTATGGCCTATTTATGCTATTAATTAGCTTAACATAAGCCATCAAACTATAACACGCCCATTAAACTACTTTTTACATCTCATGAAAAATGACAACAAGTTGAAAATGAAATCTATTTTAAGCATGGCCTATTAACTATTGTTTAGAAATATAGACCATCAAATTTTAATTTCAACATTCATTTCTTTGCCATAATCATATTTAGATGAAGAGGCAATTTGTGTTTTGTTTGTTTAAGCATAGCCAATTTGTTATGAACAACATAGACTATCAAACTCAAAGCTAAACAATAACATTAAACCACATCCACCAATTCCATTAAGCACGAAAAGAGAGCAATAATTATCAAAATGTTGAAGCTACATAATTAGAGAGCTTCATTACCCCTAAATTGAAGGGGTTTAGCCTCTCATATTTGTTATTAAATCAACAAATGTAGCTTGCAATATGAAACAAAAAGAAGAGGAAAAAGAGAGCTAAATGAAAGAAGAGCTAATTAACAAGAAATAAAACTAATCTACTTGCATGGAAAATAAACTACACTACTAGCATGAAAGGAAATAAACAAGAAAATAAAAGAAAACAATAATTAACATTGCATAAAAAAAGAAAAATTACATAAGATAAAAATGGCTAAGTAGCCATAAAAAGAGAAAGAGAGCTTTCTTTTATTTTTAATCTAAGCTAAAAACTAACTAAGAGGAAGAGAGGTTACATGAAGCATAAGGGCGTAATTCACTTTTTTGGGGAATTCCCAAAATACCCTCTTAGGAAGTGTGGAGGCCAAGTAATCATTAGCATCAAATAATCATCATTTAAATGTGCATGAAGCTTTAAACTCTATTAGCATGTGCATTAGCCTCTAATTTGTACACGAAGGTATGTGGGTAGGTGGGGTCCTCCATGATCCATGAAATGAATTATTTCCATCTCCATTCCTTTGTATTCACTCTTGTGCATGCATATATCTTCATGAAACCACTTGTATTTGAATTTAAATTCCTACAAAATAACATAGAAATTTTCAATTAAATTTTAGAAAATTAATATATGCACAAAAATGACCATTTTGTCCTTGGATGAAGATGAATATGTGACGATTTGAAATAATTTGAATTTCGATTTAAAAAAGTTAAAATACCCAATATTATTATTTATTTAATTTAAATAGATTAAATATGGTGGTAAAAATATGCACATTTACGTGCACATCAGTGTGTGTGTGTGTGTATGATATATACGCATTACTATAAAAGTTATAGTATTTACTGTAAAGGTTATAGTAGACATGTCCAATGTAAAAGTTGTATTAGAATACTAATATGAAATTAATTAAATAAGATTTAATTAATATAATATTATACATAAGACTATTATATAAGTTGTATGAAATATAATGTTTATATAATAATAAAAGTTATATGATATGAATGTATAAACCAAATGTGAAACATTAAAGAAACCCTAAACAGACTTACAGAACATATACATACATATATGTACGTATACCGTGATTTCTGATGTGTCCAACACTTGAATCACGAGAGTATTTCATAAAAAATACATTATTTCACAAGTTGATATCACTCAATATAATATATTGAAGATTATGAATCTTTAGTATAAAGTTGTCCTCTATCATTTATATATTAATATGTTGCTTGCATACTCTTTAGTTGTTGAGCTTTCCCCAAGCTAGAGATGTTATGTGTAGTATTATTAATTTATTGAATAGACTAGATAAGATGACTACACATATTTGTTGAGCATTCCTCAAGGTATGGGTTAGGAGTTGCATATATCGATAAGGAGTTATCCATCGTATGCGAGCCCATGATTTGTTAAGCATTCCTCAAGGTCAGAATCCCAAGGCATACGAGTCCGAACACCCATTAGTAAAGTCGAAATAAAAAATCTATATTTCACTTAGGGTTTGATGAAACATAAAAAACTAGTAGGAGCCTTATTAGAAACATAAAATGATAATATTTAATCTTTCTAATATTGTAAGAATATATGCTATATAATGTTATAATAATCTACACTGATAAATTTTGTGCATTTAATACGATTGATAAAATGTTTATCAATTAAGATATACAAACGAACTCAAATAAAGATTGACAAATAGAAATATAACAGATACTTACTATTAAATACTTCCTGCATGTAAATGTTTTCTATACCCATGCAAGTACCTAATTTTACAACTATTTAATATGTTCGTAATTTGTTCGCTTACGTGTTTATTTGGTCGAGACTGTGTATTGCATTATATGAGTTTCGAAATCAAAAGCAATACAAGACTATGGATATTTCATCCATAAACTATCACATATAGGTGTTATATGGTGAACGGTCATGGTTTTGTGATATACGATACTTCGATGAAATTAGTTCATTCAAAGCAAACAAATAAACCGTACTGTGAGATCAAGTATTCAATTTGATTGATTACAATAAAGATTGTACTATGTTAAATGTAACACAAGATTGAAACTACAATATAGACCTAAGAACTCGATCCCTGGAATATCAGTTTCATTCGTTTACGTAAGGTGCATTACATTTGATGTCCTTAAACGTAAGGATAATCAAATACATTTTTGTAAAGAGTTCGTTATGATGTTGTAGTAAGGGTATTCTTTTGAACGGTTCAACCATTTAAAAAGGAAAATAATTGTATAAGAGTAGATGTGATTTAAGGTACAACTGGGATGAAGAGAGCGAATGGTAACCTCCGCTTCATTAAAAAACATCAAAAATGAGAATTGTAATAATAATGAGATACTTAACATTCGAATAAGAAATATGATTTCTATTCCGAAAATGTATTTCGTATAGAAAATTGTTTTCTATGAGATTTATTTCTTTGACTTCAAGATTTGATTAAAACCCTCCACTGTAAGCTAGTTGTAGTATATAAAATAAATGCTCTATATTAAGTAGATGATGGACCTTCGCATTCGGTACACTATTATAGTAATGGCAGAAATAATGGAAGCATGTCATACAACACTTATTGAGTGTATCAAGTTATGAAAATTGTTTTCGCAAAATATACCGCATATTGTTTATGAAATAAAACTATAATGTAGTATTTGTTTTCACAACAAAAGTAATGCACTGAAAATACTGAAGCATCTAAATTTATTTACAATTATTTTGGAATTATAGACTAAGATGTAGTTTTGAGAAATAATTTTTATTATATGATTATGAATCATATGATAGTGGTAATTATATCTTAAACAATTAAGGAATATGCACCCATTTAGTTGGAGGGTCATAAGAGCTAATGAACTCTTTGGATCAATACATATAGATAAATACTATTATATGTCTATTAATACCAAAACGGTTCCAAACACTTTGTTGTATTTACTGATTTATTATCACAAGCATGAATATGTTTATTTAATACATATGGATCATATCTATGATAAGTTCATAGAATATAAAATAGGAGTAAACAAAATAACATGCAATAAACTGATTCCATTTGATCGAATGGGTATGTATAATGGAAAGAGTTCCAAAAGTACCCAAAATAAATAAAGATTCAGTCTCAACAGTCACTCCTCATAATACATAATGATGTGTTGATAAGGATTAATCGAACTTTGTTGGACAAAGGACAATTAAATGACAAGTGATATTGAGTTAAATTCTTTCTATAAGTGTGTACTTAAAAGTAGTACACAAGGTTAAGATTAATATCATCTGAAGAATAGTTTTCAAAATCATAATGATAATGTATTTCATATAGAAAATTGTTTATTATAATAGCGAAGAAGTTTCTTTAAGAAATTGTTGGTATAAAATGAATTTCGATACGATCCGATGATAAAACTGATTACAAGGGATGAAATGAAATTAACCGAACCTAAATAAGCACAATACATTAGAACTTCTAACAAGTATTCTTGTATGTTAGAGAGAAACTATGAGTTTCTTGTCGATGTCAAGAATAAATAATCCTCGGTTGTTTAAATTAAATCATTAAGAGTGTTGACTCTAATCTCTATGACATGGTACGATGCCCAGATCCGAAATAGATTCCAAGTACATTATCAAAATATGATTTTGGTATTTGTACCCAAAGGAATATGAACCATTTGCCGCAAATGTGTCTTTAGGAGAAAGACAAATCAGTTGGAATACATTGAGATACATTGATAAGAATAATACCATAAATTTCAAATGTTGAAATTAATATGATAGATTCACTATACGATGTGCTCAAGTTAGTTTGGATTTACTCACAAAATTATTGCTTAATATGACTTTGTGTTTGGTACATATGTGCTAAAATGGAAAATTGTAAATGATGATTTAGAATAGACAGTTTGCACATAACAATCAAAGCGTCTCGAAGTTACTAGGAGGGATATTAAGTTTGTGGGTTTTTGGATATGATCCAAGAAATGGTAGAAAGTATCATTTTATAAGAATCAGAATTGAATAAATATTTTGATAGAAATATCAAATAATTTGATTATCTATCAAAATGCAGAGGAAGCGTGTGTTCATAAAAAAGAACGTTAAAAGGTACATAGATATTTCTAAGCCATAAGTAAACAACACATTGCCGATCATTAACGATGTACTTGAGATAAAATCAGCCTTAGTTGTTTTAATACTTGACGTTAAATTTGTAAATAATGTCTTTATAGGAAGTGTAAAAGATATTGGGAATATCCCAAATGATATGCAAGGACATCTTATTAAAATCTTTAATACGGAACTTATAAGATGGATTCCTTATGTATTTACAATAGGAATTATCATACATGTTATGTTGTCTACGGTATCGTGATTTGTTTGGGTATTTGATACATGAAGCAAATATCAAATCCAAATTGATATCACTAAATGGTTGTTTGAGTTTTCTTGTGTATTTATGAAATACTAGATAATTGTTTACAGAAACAACAGACTCCTTACAAAGGAGTGTTTGGACAAAAAATTTCATAAGTGATATTGAGTATAATATGTCAATAATAAATTCAAGTTAAAATCTTTAATTTGCAAATGTTCTAACCGAAAGATTATGGCTAATTCAATGAAAAATGCTGAGTACATCGCCTTGGATAGTGCTGCAATAAAAGCAATGTATATAAATATAAATGCACGAATTTATAAATAAGCTGGGGTTGATTCCAAATGTTGAGAATCCCATAACATTGTTATATGATAACAATGTCACGAGGTTGTTCATAACAGAATTTAATGCTCACTAAAAGTCGAGGGACATACTCTGAATTGTTCCATATGATGATGGTAGTTTATCAGCATTTGAGAGAGTTGAGTAAGTAGTATAAAATTGAAACATAATAGCATACCCATTCACTGAGAGACTGACCCAATTGGTTTTGAGAAAACCGATTGGAGAAGTTGGAATGAGATTTCATAATTGACCCCAAGTGCAAATGGGAGATCGATAGAGTTATGGGTATGCCCTAGAAGCAATTATGTAATTTGTTACATATATCTAAATGGATAACCAATCTTGTTCGAAATAAAAGATGTTTTCTTTCTATTACATACATGATGTAATGTGTTATGTATTTTAATTAATTAATTTTGTCAAAAGTATATTTAATAGAAAATCCATAAATAGTATGTTTTGTGATAATAGTTAAAAAAATGTTGTAACAGTGAGTAATTTATCATAATGAAAAATAAATATACCATTTTAAATATTCGTAGTCAAGATGTATCGAGATTGGATATCGATATATCCATTAAGACTGGAGTACGTAACGCTCTCTAAGTGTCGAGCGGTGTACTACTCATGTAACAACCCGCATATTTTACGATTGAGTATTTAAATATTTTATTTAAATATTTTATCGTTAGTCGGATTATAGTCCGAAAAGTTACTTTTTGCATACGGTCGAATTAGGACTCGAGACCACTTCCATTGAGTTCAAAACGCCGTTTGCGATCTTTTTGAGTGTAAACTTTGATATGTTTGGAGCTAGCTAAAAATTCGACCTTTTTCACTTTGGGTTTGGGTTTGGGTTCAGCCGACTAGTCCATATAATATCCCAAACTGAAACACTTCTCTTCATCCACTCCCATTTCTTTACCTTTTCAGTTCTAAAGAGAATAATGGAGGAAGAGAAAAAGAATTAAAATCCTAAGCCCTAGTTTTCTTTTGCAAATCAAGTTCTAGCTCCAAACTAATAGAAGAAGCTTTGGTAAGCCTCCTCTTCTTCTTCTCCAACTCATTCTCTTACCAATTTCAGAAATTCCTAAACCTAACTTAGGAAATGTTTCTCTTTTTAGCTTGGATTCAAGGTTGTTGAGTTGGAATTGAAGTGTGATTGCCCTTGCCATTTCTTTATAGCTTCTCATTCATTGCTTTTGGGTTTAAAGGTGAGATTTTTATCCCACATCTATGACTATAAATATCTCTGATGTTGGGTATGAATTCCTAACGCTATTTCATGTTCAATTGCTTTTGGTTTGAATTGATTTGGCGAACATTTCAATTTTGGGTGTTTTGAAGTCAAAACTTTGAAAATCCGTTCTTTGATTTGTGAACATGTTTTCGGTTGAAAATCGGAGGGCCTATAGGGCCGAATTGTCGATTGGCAAAAGCCCCCAAGTCCATTGCTCGACCATGTGGAAATGTGAGAGAGTTTGCTCTCTCACTTGGCTGAAAAACAATTTCAGCTCGTCACCAGACGTCTGCAAGTAGGCTCAGACATCTGGAGTCTGTTTCAGGAAGTTCCTTAAACTTGCTGCAGACGTCTGAGTACTTACCCCAGACGTCTGGAGCATGTGACCTGCTCTATTTTGCATGTTTTTGCCTATTTATCTCGAGATTTCAATTTCCATCGATTCGAGGATTATCCGATTTGTCGTTATCATTTATTTTCTTCATTGATGACTTCTTTTTCGGGATCTTTGAGAATTGTCCATTTTAATGGAATTGGTATTGATTTCTTTGGATTTGATTCACATCTTCGAACGTGAATTTTGGTGATTGATTGTTTCTACAATCATTTCTGTGATTTGTCACTTTAAAAATATAAAGGTTTTTTGTACTAGTAGTAAATATCAAAACTCTTTCATCAAAACGATTTCAACACTATTTTATTACATAACTCTTTTCTTAAACCGTTTTCCAATCTATTAGTATATACAAGCCTTTACTTAACTCGGATGAGAAATCTAATTAAACGGCTTAGCAAAACAGGTGGTATGAAACGCTTGCGTTTACTTCATCGGTTAATTCTTGGACTTGTTCGACTGAACCTCTTGTGACAATTTTCTAGTGAAGATTCACAGCTTGTTCGTAAATATTTAAGTTAAGCAAGTGGTTATGGGACATGAAGCTAAACTCATATATTTACTAGCTTGGTGTGATTGACACTTCTTGATGATCATGACGATCATTTTTGTGATTTGATTTAGACTAGCAATTGTGTGATGTCTCTTTGTCTACGAGGGAGACTAAACCCCGTTTGTGTGATGTTTCTACATCACATATGTGGGGTAGCGCCCCATGGTCTTCGGGCCGTTCGTGTGTCAAAATTTAATGGATAGCTTCCATGAGATAGCTTCTCGTTCTTGTGTTACACGTGTTGGTGAGTTTTCATGCTCCCGTTCTTGTGATAGGCCTTCCCCCCTTTTTATGTGATTTCTGGATTTCGTGTGTTGATTTCTGGAATTTGTGCTTCACCAATTTTCATGATTTTCATTGATATGTTATCAATTTTTTTGCATTGGTGAATTCGTGTGTCATTGACTTGTTATGAATACAAGTTTAGGGTATGATACCCTATTTTATCTTTGAGAAGATTCTTGTGATATTGATTAATCTTTTGTTGATTTTCATTTACATACTTATAGTAGTATGCCTTTATGGTTATTATATGTTTATGCCATATCTCTTATTCTATATCATGTCATCTGATATTTATAGCTAGACTGATCCGTTTATTATTTTCTTATGAAATAATACTCGGGTCAGACCGAGATGTTACAGGTGCTTCTGCTTGACTTTTCTCCAGGGATCTATTATTCTGACTTTTGGCAGACTACTTAGATTAGTAGTTTTTGTTGTATACATTTGTGATATAGACTCCGTGATGTATACTTATTCTTTTGTGTAGCTTGTAGCTATTCTTTTGTATTACTGTGGATCTCTTTGACCACTACTCTGTTGTACACTTTCATGTGTTATATATATAAATTCATATCTTCTTCCGCCTTTGTGATATGGATGTCTGTGACTGATTAGTGTTATGTTTATTTCTATATTTGTTTCCGAAGATTATATATAGCCACTGTGTGATAGCTTTGAGTTTGTATCGGTATGTCGGATTTCCTCCTTAAATGAAAAGCATGCTATACTATCTGACATATCGGTGCTCGCACAAAGAAGTTACATGGATGGTCGCTCCTCAACAGCCTTATTCTCCATGCTAGTTGACAACACTACTCCATAGTGTTCTTGGCTAGCGTGGGTATAGAGGTGGGGCGTCACAGCTTGGTATCGGAGCCAAACTTCGGAACAATGTAGAATAACTTAACAAGGATCATCATCCTAAGTCCAACTTAGGAGTCGTGCCTTAGGATTTAATTCGAGTCTTCGAACCGATTCATCCTATTTCCTTTTATGTATCCTTGTTTTATCTATCAAGACTTGCTTGATATTTATTTGAAGAATAACTTTTCTTCTTTTCTCTTCCTTAATGAAGAGAATGTCTAGACCAGGTCGTCCCAGAGCTGGACCATCTACTGTCACTCCCCAGGATGGAGTTTTTATGACTGCTCAACAGCTTCTTGATTTAGTAAAGAATGCTCAGGCAGCTGGTCCTAATCAGGAGCCTACCCATCCTAAGTCTGGATTTGCACGTTTGTGCAACGATTATACTAACTTGGGTGGGAAACCATTCAAGGGTTCCGAAACTATTATTGAAGTCCAGGCCTGGTTAAGAACATGCAATAGAATCTTTTCTCGCATGAATCTTATCGATCTTCACCGTGTTTAGGTGGCGGCCTCCAATATGCTCCAAGAAAGAGCATTGGACTGGTACGAACTTCTTATTTCTGAAATTAATGAAGCAGATCTCACCTGGGAGCAATTCCGGGAACGCTTCGAATTAAAATTCGTACCAGAAGTAGAGAAAGTAACATTGGCTCGTCGTTTCATAGACCTTGTTCAAGGTGAATCCTCTGTGATAGACTATGTCGCATCCTTCGAGTCACTGTCCAAATATGGGGTTGAATACATCAACACCCCATTGAAGAAGAATCAAAGATTTGTCTATGGCTTAAATAAAAATCTCAAGAAGCCATTACTTCTAAAATTAGAAGTTCCTTTCGACCAACTCATTGATATCGCTCTTCATCTCGAAGAGGCGGATAGGGAAAGTGATGTTGAAGTGGTGGGTGCCAAACCAAACTTCGATAACAAGAAAAGGCCTAACAAGTCCAAAGGCTCTTATCCCAATAAGAAGGGGAAACAATCAACTCCTATTGCAAAGACTTTTTCCTCTAGTGAGGGGAAATGCTTCAACTGTGGTGCTAAGGGTCATTTTGCGAACAAGTGTTCAAAGCCCCGTTCTTGTCGCTATTGTAAGAGTCCAGATCATTATATGCATCTATGCCCTAAGCTTCAAGGCAAGGAGGGAAAGTTAAACGTTGCTCAAGCCCTTGGCAACACATCTCGCGGTCAAGGTATGTCTCATTCTGTCCTTGATGGCATTATTATGTTCCATGACCAACCTATTAGAGTTCTCTTTGATACGGGTGCATCCCATTCTTTTATATCAAAGGAACTTGTCGATACTTTTTCCTTAAGTGTTATTGCTTTAATGACTTCTTTAAGAATTGTGAATCCGGTTGGTGGATCCGCAACTCTTAGTTTGCTTTGTAAAGATGTGGAGATTATTTTGTGTGATTTTTCTTTCCTAGCCGATTTGCATGTCATGCGTTACTTAGGCTTTGGAATGATTTTGGGTATGGATTGGCTTAACCGTTATGAAGCTCATATCCTATGTCCTGAGCGGACTATTTATCTCCGACATCCTCAATCCGTAAAGCAGATTTCAATTATTCTTAAAGATTCGGATTTCGCTTTGGTTGCATCTTTATATTCTTTAAATCCTCGTGATGATGACAATGATGATGAGGAGGATGTCATTTCTCTTATTCGCGTCGTTCGTGAATTTTCCGACATATTCGAGCCCGTCTTAGGATTACCACCTAAGCGAGCAATTGAGTTCAAAATTAATCTTATATTGGGAGCTCAACCTATTACCCATCCTCCTTATCGCATGTCCAATAAGGAGAATGAAGAGATGCACAAACAATTATCCGAGTTGGAGACGAAGCAACTTATTCGCTCTAGTTCCTCGCCTTGGGGAGCTTCGGCTATTTTTGTGAAGAAATCCGATGGTACACTTAGGCTTTGCGTTGACTACCGCAAGCTTAATAATCTTACTATTAAGAATAAATATCCTTTACCTCGGATTGATGATCTGTTTGATCAACTTAGTGGTGCTAGAGTCTTTTCACAATTGGACTTGGCTACCGGTTTTCATCAGCTTCGTATTGCAGAGGATAGTATTCCTTTGACTTCATTCCGTACTCATTATGGATCTTATGAATGGCTAGTTATGCCATTCGGTTTAACGAATGCTCCGGCTTATTTCGTTGACCTCATGAATCGAGTTTTCAAAGATTTCCTCGATCGGTTTGTTCTCATCTTTATTGATGATATTCTTGTGTATTCTAAAACCGAAGAGGAACATGAAAAGCATCTTCGGATTGTATTGGAAACTCTTAGGAGAATTCAATTGAAAGCAAAATTTTCTAAATGCCACTTTTGGCAATCTAGTGTGAAGTTTCTCGGTCATATTATTTCCGAATCCGGAATATCAGTGGATCCTTCAAAGATCGAAGCGATTCAAAATTGGAAAAGACCGGAGAGCGTGACTGAAATCCGCAGCTTTCTCGGATTGGCAGGTTATTACCGCCATTTCATAAAAGACTTTTCTAAGATTGCCGTGCCTCTCACTAGCTTAACAAAGAAAGGTGTTAAATACATTTGGTCGGACAAATGTGAAACTTCTTTTCAGAAACTAAAAGAACTCCTTTCTGATGCTCCTATTCTTGTTATTCCCGAAGGAAATCAAGATTTTGTTGTTTATATCGATGCTAGTCGCGTTGGTTTGGGTGCCATTCTTATGCAAAAAGATCGTGTTATTGCTTATGCTTCTAGGCAATTGAAGCCGGCTGAGACTAGATATGCCACACATGATTTAAAACTCGCGGCTATCGTTTTCGCCCTTCGAATTTGGCGACATTATCTTTTGGGAGAGAAATTTATACTACACCGATCATAAGTCTTTGAAATATTTATTCTCTCAAAAGGAACTTATTTACGTCAACAGCGTTGGCTTGAATTCCTTGCCTCTTATGATCTGGATATTCTTTATACTCCTGGAAAGGGAAATCGTGTCGCCGATGCACTTAGTCGCAAGCAACAAGCGGTTGTTTCTATGATGATATCCGAATGGCATGATCTCGAGGTTTTATCCACTTGTGAGATTAGAGATCGTGTATCCGATTTGTGTTCATCTTTTGTTTTATGTAGCCTTGAGGCTCGTCCTTCTCTTTTTGACCGCATCCTTGAAGCTCAAAGGCTAGATCCTGAATTGGCTTTGCTTGGCCAAAATCTTAAGGATAAAACCGATATTGAAGATTTGAAAGACTTCGATATTGATTTTCGTGGCGGCATTCAAAAATTTGGACTTATCATACCAAATAGTCGAGATCTTCGTAAAGATATTTTAGAAGATTCTCATCGTTCCAAATTTTCCATTCATCCCGGTAGCAGTAAAATGTACGCAGATATGAAGCGACTTTATTACTGGGAGGGAATAAAATCTGATATTGCTAACTTTGTTAAGTGTTGTATGACTTGCCAACTTATTAAGGCCGAATATCAAAGGCCCGATGGGTTATTGCAACCATGGGAAATTCCAATTTGGAAGTGGGATCAAATTTCCATGGATTTTATTGACGGTCTTCCCCGTTCCCGTTCGGGTCATGATAGCTTATGGGTGATTGTTGATAGACTTACTAAACCCGCCCATTTTATTCCCGTTCGGTCTAATCGGACCGTTCCTCTTTTGGCCAAACTCTTTATTAAAGAAATTGTTAAATTGCATGGAGTTCCAACTTCCATTGTTAGTGATCGTGATCCATTGTTTACTAGTGTATTTTGGAAGAGTCTTCAAAAAGCTTTGGGAACGAAGCTTAGTTTTAGCACCGCTTATCATCCGCAGTCCGATGGACAAACCGAGCGTGTGAATCAAACTCTTGAAGATCTTCTTCGTTCTTGTGTTCTTGACTTTGATGGAAGTTGGGAAGATCATATTTCTCTTGTTGAATTTTCCTATAATAATAGCTTCTAATCCACTATTGTTATGGCACCTTTTGAGGCACTCTATGGAAGGCCATGCCATTCTCCTTCTTGTTGGCTTGAGGCCGGTGAAAAGCTGGTCTTAGGTCTAGACTTTATTCGTGATTCCACAGAGAAGATTGACCTTATTTGACATAGGATGAAAGAAGCCCAGAGTAGACACAAATCCTATGCCGATAACCGAAGGAGAAAATTAGAATTTTCTGTTGGAGATCTTGTATTTGTTCGTGTTTCACCCATGAAGGGTGTTGTACGTTTCAGTCGATCGGGAAAATTGGCACCTCGATATATTGGGCCATTTCCTATCACCGAACGTATTGGTTCCATGGCTTATCGCCTTTCATTACCGGCTCAGTTTTCTGCCATGCATGACGTGTTTCACGTTTCTCAATTACAAAAATGCCTTCGAGATTCTGATTCTATTCTTGAGCCCGATGTTGTGGAAGAAATTGAAGTTTCGCCGAATTTAACTTATGAGTAGCATCCTGTTCGAATTATTGCTTCAGAAGTCAAACGACTTCGAAATAAAGATGTTCCGCTTGTTAAGGTTCAATGGTCCTCAAATCCTAAGGATTGCTTTTGGGAATCTAGAGAATTCATCGAGCGAACACATCCGGACTTACTTTCTCGTGCTCTTTGAGGTGAACTTCTTATTTCAAATTTCTCTTGTGTTGAATATGCTTTCATGGTTGTTACTATATATTTTCTTCTTAAATATTGCGAGGACGCAATTTCTTTAAGGAGGGGAGTCTGTAACAACCCGCATATTTTACGATTGAGTATTTAAATATTTTATTTAAATATTTTATCGTTAGTCGAATTATAGTTCGAAAAGTTACTTTTTGCATACGGTCGAATTAGGAATCGAGACCGCTTCCATTGAGTTCAAAACGCCGTTTGCGATCTTTTTGAGTGTAAACTTTGATATGTTTGGAGCTAGCTAAAAATTCGACCTTTTTCACTTTGGGTTTGGGTTTGGGTTCAGCCCACTAGTCCATATAATATCCCAAACTGAAACACTTCTCTTCATCCACTCCCATTTCTTTACCTTTTCAGTTCTAAAGAGAATAATGGAGGAAGAGAAAAAGAATTAAAATCTTAAGCCCTAGTTTTCTTTTGCAAATCAAGTTCTAGCTCCAAACTAATAGAAGAAGCTTTGGTAAGCCTCCTCTTCTTCTTCTCCAACTCATTCTCTTATCAATTTCAGAAATTCCTAAACCTAACTTAGGAAATGTTTCTCTTTTTAGCTTGGATTCAAGGTTGTTGAGTTGGAATTGAAGTGTGATTGCCCTTGCCATTTCTTTATAGCTTCTCATTCATTGCTTTTGGGTTTAAAGGTGAGATTTTTATCTCACATCTATGACTATAAATATCTCTGATGTTTGGTATGAATTCCTAACGCTATTTCATGTTCAATTGCTTTTGGTTTGAATTGATTTGGCGAACATTTCAATTTTGGGTGTTTTGAAGTCAAAACTTTGAAAATCCGTTCTTTGATTTGTGAACATGTTTTCGGTTGAAAATCGGAGGGCCTATAGGGCCGAATTGTCGATTGGCAAAAGCCCCAAAGTCCATTGCTCGACCATGTGGAAATGTGAGAGAGTTTGCTCTCTCACTTGGCTGAAAAACAATTTCAGCTCGTCACCAGACGTCTGTAGGTAGGCTCAGACATCTGGAGTCTATTTCAGGAAGTTCCCGAAACTTGCTGCAGACGTCTGAGTACTTACCACAAACGTCTGGAGCATGTGAGCTGCTCTATTTTGCATGTTTTTGCCTATTTATCTCGAGATTTCAATTTCCATCGATTCGAGGATTATCCGATTTGTCGTTATCATTTATTTTCTTCATTGATGACTTCTTTTTCGGGATCTTTGAGAATTGTCCATTTTAATGGAATTGGTATCGATTTCTTTGGATTTGATTCACGTCTTCGAACGTGAATTTTGGTGATTGATTGTTTCTACAATCATTTCTGTGATTTGTCACTTTAAAAATATAAAGGTTTTCTGTACTAGTAGTAAATATCAAAACTCTTTCATAAAAACGATTTCAACACTATTTTATTACATAACTCTTTTCTTAAACCATTTTCCAATCTATTAGTATATACAAGCCTTTACTTCACTCGGATGAGAAATCTAATTAAACGGCTTAGCAAAACAGGTGGTATGAAACGCTTGCGTTTACTTCGTCGGTTAATTCTTGGACTTGTTCGACTGAACCTCTTGTGACAATTTTCTAGTGAAGATTCACAGCTTGTTCGTAAATATTTAAGTTAAGCAAGTGGTTATGGGACATGAAGCTAAACTCGTATATTTACTAGCTTGGTGTGATTGACACTTCTTGATGATCATGACGATCATTTTTGTGATTTGATTTAGACTAGCAATTGTGCGATGTCTCTTTGTCTACGAGGGAGACTAAACCCCGTTTGTGTGATGTTTCTACATCACATATGTGGGGTAGCGCCCCATGGTCTTCGGGCCGTTCGTGTGTCAAAATTTAATGGATAGCTTCCATGAGATAGCTTCTCGTTCTTGTGTTACACGTGTTGGTGAGTTTTCATGCTCCCGTTCTTGTGATAGGCCTTCCCCCCTTTTTATGTGATTTCTGGATTTCGTGTGTTGATTTCTGGAATTTGTGCTTCACCAATTTTCATGATTTTCATTGATATGTTATCAATTTTTTTGCATTGGTGAATTCGTGTGTCATTGACTTGTTATGAATACAAGTTTAGGGTATGATACCCTATTTTATCTTTGAGAAGATTCTTGTGATATTGATTAATCTTTTGTTGATTTTCATTTACATACTTATAGTAGTATGCCTTTATGGTTATTATATGTTTATGCCATATCTCTTATTCTATATCATGTCATCTGATATTTATAGCTAGACTGATCCGTTTATTATTTTCTTATGAAATAATACTCGGGTCAGACCGAGATGTTACAGGTGCTTCTGCTTGACTTTTCTCCAGGGATCTATTATTCTGACTTTTGGCAGACTACTTAGATTAGTAGTTTTTGTTGTATACATTTGTGATATAGACTCCGTGATGTATACTTATTCTTTTGTGTAGCTTGTAGCTATTCTTTTGTATTACTGTGGATCTCTTTGACCACTACTCTGTTGTACACTTTCATGTGTTATATATATAAATTCATATCTTCTTCCGCCTTTGTGATATGGATGTCTGTGACTGATTAGTGTTATGTTTATTTCTATATTTGTTTCCGAAGATTATATATAGCCACTGTGTGATAGCTTTGAGTTTGTATCGGTATGTCGGATTTCCTCCTTAAATGAAAAGCATGCTATACTATCTGACATATCGGTGCTCGAACAAAGAAGTTACATGGATGGTCGCTCCTCAACAGCCTTGTTCTCCGTGCTAGTTGACAACACTACTCCGTAGTGTTCTTGGCTAGCGTGGGTATAGAGGTGGGGCGTCACAACTCACGGCTGCCGAGTGCACAAAGGGATTACATATTGATAGTTATTAGATAACTATGGATTGACTCACTGGATAGTTTCCTACCGGTTAATATAACCAAGGTCAAATAGAAAATATCGATATGACTAATTTACACAGTTCTCTCGACTTGAGAATACTATTGAGCTTCAACATGGAAACTCTGCTTTGATTATAGTTAAATCGTGGCACGACATCCATCAAATGACTATAGTTGGATTGAGTGAAAGCATTGGAAGTGAAACATTATTCAAGAGAGGATTTGTAACGACCCTGAATTTTTGACGTTGGAAATCAGGATATTTAATTGATTTTAAATATCTGGATGATAGTTTAATCTGAAATTCAAATATAAGAACGAATTTAGCAATTTAATTTTTGAATTTAATTTACAGAAAGTTGGGTAAATTATCGAATCTTCAGTTTTGAGCTGATTAAAAATAATATGAAGACTTGGAAAATTCATATTGATTATACTGAAGATAATAAAAGCTTCAGAATTGAATTTGAAACTATTTTGTTATCGGAATTCGACGAAACCAGATTCATTGGATCCGTAATATTGTATTATTATCGGATTTCAATTTTCGTAATGTTTGGAGTGATCGTTTGGCCGTACGATAGGCAAACGCGCTGAAATTAAATCGAAATTTTAATATTATAACTGGTCCATAAAGCTTTCTTCTCCATACGATCGAATTAAGACTCGAAACCTTTTCCATTGCATTCGGAATAGGCGTATAACATTACAAACACGTAGCGGCACGTCTCGATAGGATATCGAATTTTTGAGTTGCAAATTCGTGACGATTTGAATTTGAATTTGAATTTATATATATTTAAATACCTAGTCAACACAGCTGAGATTCCCTTTCTTCAGCCTGCCTTCTTTCAACATCAGTACTTTTTGCCTTCTCTGCAGCAGGCATTCAACACAAGAAATCGCGTTTTACCTCAATGTAAAATCAAATCAATAGCCGATCACTCCAGAACTTAAGAAAAAAGGAAACGAAAATACTTTCGTTCAAGTTGTAAATCAATGGCCGCTCTCGTTCAAAATTTCCTTCACTCCCTTCTTATACGAAATCAAAACGAAAACTTTTCTTCTCGTTCAAGTTAAAATGGCCGAAGACATTTTTCAATTTATTCCAATCCAGCTGAGCTCGTTCAAAAAATAGGGGGGCAGCCGATTTCAAATCGAATTTAGTTCGATTCAAAATTTAGCTCGAGTTGTGGGGTTCTAAGCGGCAGGCATGGGAGGTCGGAAGGGCAACGCAACGTTGCCGCGAGCAAGCAATAGTGAGGGGACTCACGAGGATGGGTCTCGCGATGGCGATGGCATTCGCGTTCATCTCGTTCGTGATTTAGGGTTTTGTCGAAGTCTGGGTCGCGAAGTCGAGGCATGTAAGCGTACGCGAGGCGCGTGGGGAATAACAAGTCGAAGTGGTTCTAGGTGGCGATCGTAGTCGTGGCGATCGTAGTCGTGGCGATCGAACTCTGGAGGTCGCGATGGCGAACTCTTGCAGTAAGGTATATAGATACAAATTTATTCGTTTTAATTTAAATCTGTTTTATACAGTGAGAAAAAATTATTATATATGTAGTTTCCGAATAAAATAAATATATGTATATACAGTGAAAGAAAAATATATATCTCATCATTTGATTTAACAGTAAAGTATAGATGTAGATTTTCAATTTATATATATAGGTAAAAGTTTGAAAATTTAAAAGGAATTGGTTTAAAAATTTAAAAGTATTAGTTCAAAATAAAATCATTGGCTAATTAAATTTATCAAATGAAAATTGATTATTCGATTTATTTGAATATTAATAAATTGTATAAATTGTTTATACAAGGTCTATAAATCATGAAAACAAGCCGGAAATGGAAAGGAATTGGAATGAATTGCAAATAAAAGCAAAGGTGAGATCTTCTCACTCAAATAAAAATTTGAATTGCAGTTATCGATTGATTGCCTGATTGTGATAGTACATATAGTAGTATATAGCAATATATATATATATATATATATTGGAATATATATATTGGAGTTGTGATTTCCCGCATTATATAGCGGATGAGACCCTATGCACCGCATAATAGCGGATGATATTTTATAAATCCCGTATACCGTGATATTTCACCTCGAAGTGGAATGGGTATTATGCTAACATCTGTGGATGCAGGGATACAGGTTGGAGGGATCCAACTGGATTCCTCAAATATTTGAATTTGTTTCAATATTGTGTGTTGATTTATTTATAATTTGTGTATGATTATATCTGTGAATGAATTTGTTGAAGGCTATAATTTAGCCAAATGTATTTTTGGTATCGCTGGATACCAGCAATAAATAAAATTGGATTTTTGAAATTAAAGTATGAAATTTTAAGTGAACTTCTTTTGAAAAATTGGGTGAATTTAAAAGAAGGAATTTAAAAGCATAAAGTTGATTTTTGTAATCTTATTGAGTTATTTCCAAATTATGGGAAAGGATTTTTTTTATAAATGGGTTTGGAATAATATTATTTAAAAAGTTGAAGAATTTATTGAAAATGGAATTTTAAATGATTTAGAAAGAATGAAGGAATTTATTTAAAAGGTAATAAATTTTTAGAAATCAATTTGATAATTGATTAGTATTTGAAAATAAATCTCTGGGAAATTGATATAAAAATTTATTTGGTGTTGAATGAAAAAATGGATTTTGTTTTGAAATAAATTTGGAAATCAATTTGTAAAATGATTTGGTAATTGGAAATAAATTCAGAAATAAATTGCAATGTTCTGTTCTATTGAAATTAAACTTAGAAATCAATTTGTAATTGATTTGGTGCTTGAAAGGAAATTAGAAATCAATTTGGAATTGAGTTAACGTTGAAATGTAAATTTGAAATCAATTTGGAATATTTGGGGTTTGAAATAAAATTGAGAAATCAATTTGAAAATCGTATAAAAAGTGAATATTTGGGAATGTAAATTCAAATGGAATTTATAAAGGAAAAGGAAATTTGTTTTAAAAATAAACACTAATTTATTTTTAAAGTGTGGAAATAAATTTACGGATTTGGAACGTAAATTTGAAATGAATCGATAAGGATTATTTAATTGGTTTAAATGGACCATTTTGAAGTGCAAGTGTATTCTCACTATGAAGCTGAGTATATTTCCAAAGTAGCTTATAAAAATATAAATTAAAGTTTCTAAAGTTGGGTTTAAAAGAAATATTTGGAAATATATTCCGTGTAAGGAAATTGATTTGAAATTGATTTTCAAAAGTTGAAAGGTGAAATGTGATTTGAAATTTGTTTTCAAAATGATGAAGTGTGGAAAATATATATCTTGCAAAGATATTTTGAAAATAAATAATTTGGGAATTATTTGAATTGGTTGATTGTTGTGAATGTTGTTTGATAGTTAAATCACCGACTATCAATATTTGCCTTTGAAATGGCATTTGAATTTGTTTTAAAACAAGCGCTCACTATTCGGTTTAGCCGGGAGAGGACGTTGTGTCATATAACCCATTCCGAATAATGATACGACGTTATGAATTGCAATTGAAGACCGGTGGTGAAGACCGGGTATTTGTGAGAACGATAGGATGACCTATCGATTGTCTCTGCACCAGGTTGCTCCGGTATAGAGATTTCCTATGTGATGGGAAATTCGATCGGGATTGTGAATACCCGGATCGCAAGGGCTTCTTTGGAAGTGCCATCGGTTCTATTCGAACCCGGAACAGACTTGTATGGTTACATGTCTGACATTACACTTTGAGATATAAAGCTGATTTCTTTCAAATACATTTCTGTTTGGTGGTGGAGAATTTATTCTCTTAGCTTAACACCCTTCTCTAAGACGTACGAGCTCAGAGGTTATGTAGTTGAAGATTATCAGTGATATACTCCCAATTTGGTAGTGTGGCATGCTAAGTGTTGCTGTGTGTTGATGATCATTCGTTGATCATTTGTGATCAAAGCATGGCTTTGTGAAAAAGCGTAGCTTTGTGGACGAGACCTCATCGGACCTCACAACCCGGAAAAGGGTCGAAACAGGAATGATGCGACAAGGTTATGAGGGTCGCTCCCTTTAGGGTATGTCATTTCCTTCTGGAAAAGGGTGGTATCAGGTATGGAGCCCTGGTATTTAGCCTAAGTGGTTGCTCCAATCTCATTTACTGTGTGATTGTTGTTGTGTGATCGAGGCGCCTCGGATAAAGGTCCCAAAGGACCGGGGGGTGGCATATTCGTGTAGTAGTTACCTAGTGTAAGAGGTAACCCGGCCTTATGTTGGCAGATCCGGTTAGGTTCTCAGGATGTCCCGCCAGAGGCGATCCCATTGACAGTAGGAAGTTCCTTAGCATGACCATTTGTTGGAAATCCAATTCCCAATACGAACCTTGTACGGTTTTAGTTGTAGAACCTGCCATTTACTTATGGTGGTCACCACTGTTTAGATGGTAGCTATAGTAGGCATAGTTCGGAATGTCTATGCTGGCTAAGATTAATATTATACTTTCGAAATGTTTTCCACACTAGACATTAATAATAATATCAACTGATTTCTCATAGTAAGCATATTTGACTATCATAAGGAGAAATCTCCTCCAATTCTGTGTTTGCATTGTGTGTGTGGCGGGAGGCCTTATGGTAGTTTCATTTTCCAAAAGCATTGCGAAATTCTTTTATCTTCTTTGTGAAAATAACTGTTTTACGATCTCACACCAGTCACTATGACTGACTTGGAGTTTATTGTTCCCTTTCTAAACTCTGGGTGCCCATAATTTTCCACACGGGCAGCCTAGAGTTATGTTATCAGGATATTCTGGATATTCTGGAGCTTTGGAGGCGAGCTGGATGGCGAGACATACTCCCGTACTTGTTTATTTATTTTGCTGTGTATTCTGTATGAGGACAAGTTATATAACTGTCCATTGTTGTATTGAGTTGTATATTGACTCTCATTGTTGTATTGTATAAACTGATATAGCTCTTTGTTTAAAAGACTAGTGGTTATCTATTATATATTGTTCCACTGTGAATGTGAGATTCTGATTTTGTTTATGTTTCTGTTTTTCTGTTTCTTTTTCTTCTGTCTTCTTCTACCTCTTCTTTTTAATCCTAATGGTTCGGTTTTTCGGCATTCGATTGCGCGGCATTTGATACAGTGGACGTATTAATGTCGACTTTCGAGCGTCGAAAGATCGTGTCGGTACAGGATTCATCTCCTCGGTTATATGAGGTTAGTTCACGGTTAACTGAAGTCAACTCAAAGTCAAAGTCTCTAGCCAAAGCATTTCAGTTAATTGTAATTATTATTATTGAACTAAGCACTCTGTGTTTGGACTGTAGAGTTGATAATAGACGACATTAGAATTTTAACCATTACCGAATTCCATAATTCCAAAGTGATATAGTTTTGATAAAGAGAATTAGTGTAAATAATTATCACTAACTGGTAATGCTTGTAATAAATGAACTGGATTTTACTAAAAGATTTAGATTTGAATGTTTACACATGAATTGCTATGTAAATAATACTTGGAAATAATTATATTAATTAATCTTTGCCATCAATGTAATATAATGACTTAATTGTCAAGTTTAGATCTTTCTAACTCTGCTAATCAAAGAAAAAGGAAAACATTAAATTAATAATTTATTCCATGTTTTACAATTTCATCTAATTTAGTATTGAATATTGGCTTAAAGGGAAACATTCTCTTTCACAAACCACTCGTATACTATTTATTTCATTCCAAATTTTGTTTTGATAGTGTGTGTACTTGAGTTTACATATTTATGTAATATCTTTAATGTGTGTGTGTATTTATATTTAACCCAAAGTTTCAAAAAGGATTATGTATAAGATATAATAGTAAACTTTTAAACTACCTTAAATAGTCTTAGTATTCTTTGATTTACTACATGTAATATAAATGAAGTCTATTTTATTTTGAACTTCTATGCAAAGAATTTATTTTGTATGTATATGTACAATTATACATGTAACCACACACACTGTAATACCCCGAAAATTTAAGCAGGAATTTTAATAATTAAAATAAATAAAACAAGGAAAAAATAAAATTTTCAAAAACGTCCGAATTGGTTACTAAACTTGCACAATTGTGTTCGTAGCAATTTTCCAGACAATTTTTATATATAACACTTTAAAATTGGAGTTAATGTAGAGAAGTTACGAGCGTTTTAAAATTGGAAAACGAAATAAATTAAAATAATAAAACCTTCCTAATTAAATACATTCAACGGTCGGCCACTATGGTTCAATGGTCAACTGATAGCGGTCAACCGGTCCCTATAAGCAGTCGATCGGTTGACGTTGAAGATTGTGGATCTGGAACGACGAATGGACGAACGTTATTGAACCAAAGATTTTACTTGCACGCAAAGTAATTGATGAAGGTCCGAGATGAAAGCAAATATTCTACCAGGGATAATCAACGCTCTGTATTAACCTAAAACCATTAAATATATACCTAACTTAAACCCTATTTCATTAGAAATTTGTCGATATAAGGAAAGTCTGCTAAAATTTCTTCTCCTCCACTTATGAAATTTATTCAAAAACAAATCAAAAATAAAATAAAGAGAAGACAAGTAGATCAGATCAAGGAGGGGACGAGCTATCAGGTGTCGATTTTTGAACAGAGGATAGAGTTAGACCATAGATCCACGGTGAGTGGGAACATTTTTAATGAGTTAATTAATTGCAGTTAAATTTAGTTTACACTATCTACTTAAATGTGTGTAAGATAGTTAGGTTTACTATCGAAATTGAATAAGAAGTAGGGTAAATTGAATAAGTTAAACTAAGCTACTTAAATGTGTGTAATTCTATGAATTCAAATTGAATAGGAAGTAGGGTAAATTGCAAAGATTTTATTACTGTAAATGGATAGTTAGGTTTACTGTCGAAGTCCCAGAATTCATGAAACTAATAATAAATTTAAAATCGATAAACATAAGCAAAACCCTAAAATTTACTCTATAATCGGTTGACCGTTCTCCCTAAGCGGTCGACCGGTATGGTATAGCGGTCGACCGGAAAATGACCCAGATGCGTAATATGAACCTCGGCCTATGGCCTATGTTGAAAAAATAAAATATTAATAGTTGTATAGTTATAGTATATACATACATGGATGATAGAGATAGTAGAGAAGCTAGTCCCCTAAGAGACGACACAAGGACGTTGTGGATTGGGTAAATGTTCTTTACCCCATTAGGGGTCGATTATTCGATTAAGGGCGATTCTATCGCAAATGGAACTCATAGGAGGTTACATGGTGAACGCGCAACACTGACTGATGCCTGATGAAGTGTGAAGGCCTAGCACAATGAAAGTTCTTTTGTATGCACGAATACTGATGCGATGTGATATTGTGTTTTTGATGGATCCAGACGCGTGCAATAAGAGGCATAAACTACCATTGAGAGGCAAACACGGATGCAGATGTTGACACACTGAGGAGTTGACATTTTGGGCCCCCCTTCAATACGTAGTTGGGGTACTAGTAGTCATAGTTGTGGGAAATTTATTCCCATGTGGAAATAGTCGGGAAACCTATGTGAGATAATTATGCATAGTCATACTATGAGATGTTGTCCCATATGGGAAAGTTGTAGGATGACCCTATGTTGAGTAGCTCCAATTTTATTGAGGTTCGATTCGTAGTTCGATCCCTGTAGGAGCCTACACTAGTAGTTGCTGTAGGTGTATATAAATAAAGACCCCTAAGTAAAGGACCGTAGGAATGCACAGAAACTTTAGAGCACCCTAGGTCACATAGAGTAGAAATAAGTCAACTACATTTGATCACCATATATCAAACATGTATTCATTCACCCAACTTTTATCTAACCCACCCTTTTCCTTTCTTTTTCCCCATCATGAGAGGATAAGGCAGCAAGTGATTGGCCCGATTTCTGTACATGGACGGGCGAGCTCATCACAGGAGTTGCTTATCCTTTTATTTACTCTCCATGTAACTGTCTATCTTATCATTACTTAGTTTTTTATCAGACCATGGGTTGTATTTCTATGTACTCTATATTTGACTATGTATTGTTTTTTTAGACCGAGTTTTGAGATATTTTCTAAGATGGTTATTTTCTATATTTATATTTTGTTCCTTTCGTTGTGAGTTCTGAAAGTGTAGTATCTCTTAGATCATATCTGTTTATTCTTAGTCTCTGTAATTTTATAAAAACTCGATAGCTCGTACTTCTTGGCACTGACTCGTGTTCAAAAGTTACTCTAGGCTTTGGATTGGTGTGTCGAGGAGTGCGAGTTGTCACATTTGGTATTAGAGCCTAGGTTCAAAATTCCTTAGGGGTAGGGGCATATTGAGAGAACATACTTGAAAAGTTTTACAAAAATGGTTTTTCAAAATGATTTTACAGAAAGTTTTAAAATCGGTTTTCAAAGTGTACACGCACACACATATATCTCTCTCTGTGTGCATATGTATAGATAAATGTTTTTCAAATAGTTTTGCAATTTTTTTTATAGAAGAATAATCTCTCTCTTATCCGTGCTTATGTTATCAATGAAAAGTTGCTAATAACTTCTTAAAAATCACAGATAAAAGATGAGCGATTAGTAGGTTTAGGCTCAGGCGATGCAGCCGAGATTCCAGGCATGAACGTCCTAATTTGGTTCACCGGTATCTTCAGGCGAGGGGAAAAGCCAAGCTTAATCCCACTAGAGAACCTATAGGGAGAGCGATAGGTGCAATTCCTGCCCACCCACCTACCGCTGATTTTTCTAAGTTATGTAAATAATTTTCGAGCCATGGAGGAAAGCTGTATGTGGGGACTGAGTCATATGTAGACTTAAGGACGTGGATTCGTAATAGTGAGAGGAGTTTTGGGTTGATAGGTCTTGCTGATTAGGTAAGGAGGCAGCTAGCTACTTAGTAGTTATAGGGGGAGGCCCTGAGTTGGTGGGAGGTAGTTGAGGCAAAAAATGATGGAGGAGAGATCACTTGGAGGAGTTTAAAAGATGTTTTAAGATAAATTTTCTATCTAGAGCTAAAAAGGAAGTGCAGTTAGAGAAGCTTATTTATCTGAAGTGAGGAGACATGTCAGTAAAGGAGTATGTCAATCAATTTAACGAGTTGGCTAGGTTCGAGATGGAGTTAATCAATACCCCACATAAAAAGGTTCTGAAGTTTGCTAAATTGCTTAACCAACCCCTTCAAGGTTTATCTCTAGGTCATATTCCTATGGGAGCTACATATGAGGGTTTAGTGAAAATGGCCTTGCCGAATACCGTCTCCAATGAGGAAGCAAGGAAGAGCCCAAGAAGATTGGAGGAAAAGCACATCAGTGGAATCAGCGCAAGGGAGGATTTGTACCCAAAGAAAAGATAAAGAAGGCTAATATGCATTGTAAGAAGTGTGGAAAGAAGGGACATTTCGTGAAGGAGTGTAAGCCAGATAGTTCAAAGATCAATTGTTACAATTGCAATCAGTTCGAAACCATGAAGCAGGAGTGTACAGCATTTCAGAAGACCTCTATCCAGGTAGTCCTAGCTTATGAATTGAACGCAATACCTAGCTCGAGTATGCCACCAGTTGTAGATGAGGGAAAGGAGGTCACGATCGAAGGTGTGTTGACTTTATCTGGTTTATCCATTCGCACTTTATTTGGCACGGGGGCATCACACTCTTTCATTTCTAGTAGACTTGTGGATGAGTTACACTTAGACACTAGCATAGTTATGGACCCCGTAGTTGTGTCAAACCCTATAAGAGAATCGTCATTTTTGTGCATGGCATGTAGGTGTTTGAAATTATTCATTTTAGGGGCTGAGTTCGATTGCGGTGCTTTTGTCTTAGGATTTTCTGGGTTCGATTTGATATTAGGCATGGATTGGATGACTATGTATGGGGCTATACTAGATTGTGATAGGAAGCTTGTTAGGTTAAGTCGAGTACTGGACATATCTTGGAGGTTTATTACGATCCCCGAGGATCAGTTATGTTGAGCTACCTATATTCATTAGACCTATCACATGATGAGCCAGATTCAGTGCCCGTAATTAAGGATTACCCACATGTCTTTTCCAAGGTTTTCGGCCTTCCACCACACCGAGAGATTGAGTTCTGAATTTACCTTGTAAAGAATGCTATACCTATTGACTTACCCTTGAGGCATATGACTCCAAAGGAGAGACAAGAGTTGAACAAGCAGGTGAATGAGCTGTTGGAGAAGGGCTTCATTAGTAGGTGCATTTCGGAGTGGGGAGCACAAGTCATCTTTGCCATCAAGGCGAGTGGTTCTTTGAGGCTTTGCATCGATTATAGGAAGCTAAATAAATCGACAAAGAAGAATCGGTATCCACTGCCCCATGCAGATGATCTCCTTGATAAGTTGGTTGGAGTGAGGGTGTTCTCACAGCTTACTTTGGCTACCGGATTCCACCAATTGCGTATAGCCGAGGATAGTATCCAGAAGGCTGTTTTTATACAGCCGACGGACTTTATGAATGGTTAGTTATGCCCTACGGACTGACCAGTTCACCCACTTACTTTGTTGATCTGATGAGCCAAGTTTTGAGAGGGTTGCTTAACAAGTTCATCGAGGTATTTGTGGATGAAATTTTATTCTACTCGAAGAGCAAGGAGGAGCACAGGTTGCATTTGGAAGAAGTGCTCAATACACCATGTGAGCATCAGTTGAAGGCAAAGTTTTCGAAGTGCCACTTTTGGCAAGAGGAGGTATGCGTTTTTGTACACGTTGTCTCAGAAAGTGGGCTGGCGGTCGATCTTAGTAAAGTTGCTGCAGTTCAGGATTAGCATGTGTCTAAGAATGCCATGGTAGTGAGGAGCTTCCTTGGTTTGACGAGCTACTTTCAGAAGTTCATTAAGGACTTCGCGAAGATCTCTGCCCCTCTGACCTGCCTCACCAAGAAGAATTTAGTTTTCTCGTGGGGCGTGAAGTGTAAGGATGCTTTTATTAAGCTAAAGGAGGTGTTGAGTAGTGCACCTATTTTGGTATTACCTGATGGTACGAAGACATTTACGGTTTATACTGACGCTTGTGGTATGGGGTTGGGAGTGGTCTTGATGCAAGAAGTAAGGTAGAGAGTTACACTAGTCGACAGTTGAAGGTCCATGAGAGAAACTACCATACTCATGATCTTGAGTTAGCGGCCATTGTCTTTGCACTTAAGCCATGAAGGCATTATCTTTTAGGAGAATGGTATGAACAGTATATGGATCACAAGTCTCTGAAGTATTTGTCTCGTAGAAGGACTTGAATTTAAGGCATCAGAGGTGGATGGAATTTTTGGCATCGTACGATTTCGATATCTCATATACTCTAAGCAAGGGCAATGTGTTGGCAGACGGCTTGAGTTAACAACATGCAATATTGAGTCCTTTGTTCTTGGAGTGGAAGCATTTGGAGTTCATTTCTTTATTTAATTTCCGACCATCATCAGATATTACCGTGGGACTGTTAGCAGCCTTAGAAGTGCAACCTACACTCATGGAACTGATTGAGTCTAGTCAGAAGCAAGATAAGGAGCTAGTTGATATTTTGGAGAAGCTTGGTAGAGGAGACTAGCCGAGTTATTTGAGGCGTTATGCCATTGACTCAAAGGGATGGTTACAGAGAAAGGAGTAGATTATGTATTTCTCTCATTATGGAGTTGATTGACATGATACTAGCCAAGTCTCATCGTTTGAGGATGACCATTCATCTTGGTGGACTCAAAATGTACCATGACATGAAGAGAGTCTTCCATTGGCCGAGAAGGAAGAAGCATGTAACGGATTATGTAGATCGATGTATGACTTACCAGAAGGTAAAGGTGAAGAAGAAGAAGCCGGGAAGATTGTTACAACCATTGGATATTCCTTAGTGGAAGTAGGAGAGTATTTCTATGAATTTCATCGATGGTTTACCAAGAAGTATGAGAGGGAATAAGAGTATTTGGGTCATATTCGATTGACTGACCAAATGCGCTCATTTTATACCGGTTAGGAGTATGAGAACAATGGAACTTTTGGTGACTCTATATGCGAGAGAGGTCGTTAGGTTAGATGGAGTTCCTACTATTAACGTTAGCAAACTAGATCCATTTTTCACTAGCAAGTTTTGGAGGAGTCTACAAGAGGCTTTGGGCACCGAGTTAAGCTTGAGCACCGCTTATCACTCGCTAACAGATTGACAGATAGAGAGAGTGTAACATCTCCTATTTTGAGGCCCGAAACTAAGCGCTATGAATGCTGCAGTCAACCATAATATCAATTTCCGATGACAAAATGCAGTTATGTTAATCATATCAATAATCAGAAGCACATGAATATGAAAATTATCAAACACAATTTTCCTTAACAAAGTTTCACCTTCATTTCACAATTGAGATTCATATTCATTACAGAAACCCATTCGCGAGAAAATATAATTATTACAAAATACTATAAGAGTGATAAATGAAGATGCCCCTTGGTTGATCAAAGTTTAACACTTGGCAATTATATAACTTGCCATTACATCCATACAGACAAAACCAAATGACACGGTGGATTAGATAGGTACCTGAGAGTTTAAGGGGAAAAACAAAAACTTCATATCTGACAACAGTCTGGTGTGAACAATAACCTACCATCTCGAACCAAATAGATATATAGAGAGACCGTGCCGTTGAGCGAAACCGGTTTCCCCTCACTAGTATCTTAATCAAAACATCTCTACCATATATATACTCTTGCATACACAATGGTTATAACGTAATAATATACCGATATGCAAACATGCAATATACACTGGATTACCCATCCCAAGTTATTAGACTACCCATTTAAGTTTTCATTGACTATCCATCTTATACTTATGTGGACTACCCATCTCACATATATTAATTCTTGGGATTACCCATCAACTGCCATATTGTCTACCCATCACTCATGGTCACATTATCAAAGTTACGTGGATTATCCATCTTACATATAAACATTTTTATGGATTATCTATCCCTTCCCGTATGAACTACCCATCACATATTGTTTCATCTATTTAAAATAACATGGACTATCCATTACACAGCCCATAGTTTTCCTAGTATGACTATAAACCCTTCATTAACCATCTAAAGACTATCCATCTCCAACATGATGTGGACTATCCATCTCACATCATATAGTTTTCCTAGGATAACTATGAACCCATCATTTGAAATCTAATACATGTTACCCACATGTTTAACTTATATCTATTGGTGTCCCTAATTAGGTTATCACCCTTTAAAGTGATAACATCTCAAAGTGACATACATTGGTATCCTCAAATGATCTACGTCGAATTTAATTAAAATATACACTAGTATCCCCAGAGTTTAAAGTCAAAATCATAAAACATATGGCTCGCCGCCATTAAATAGTTTAATACAGATCAATGTCGACGTCAATAAAAATGTCGACAAAGAGGCTTGAGGCTCTCTACCTTTAGTAAGATAACTTATAACACACACGACTTTAATACATTATCGACCTCTATCCAAGGTCGAAGACAAAACTCAAACTCTTTTAAGTATAAAAATATCATGTCGAAAATGATGTTGTCAACTTACATATCCTATAGGTTACCCACCTACCTAAAACAAACTTCGTTTAACCCAAAAACAAGGCGACAAGGCCTAATCAACCTTCATCGGTGCCATTGAAGAAACGTAGCATCGATGCTATGCAACGTCGTTGCTAAATTGATATAATTTAAAACCTTACCGACTTTGATGAATAGCGGCAACAAGACCAGCGGTGTCATTATAAAACCTGTTGCTTAGCATACTTCATTTACTATGCCGCTAATTTTATACGGTCGAAGTGAAACAAGCGACATCACCGCCTTATTATAGTTTTTATCGAAAATGATCAACATAATGGGATGCGGTGTTGTATAAAACTATGGTGATAACACATGCGGCACTGAAAGGCGGCAAAGAGATGCGACAATGATATGCAACGCAATGACAAGAGACGTCATTAATGCTTGGCAGCACTATTGGTATGCGGTGTTGTTGCCACATGCATGGCCCAACACATCACATACTTATAATACTAAGTATCCTATGCGTTGTTCCATGTCGTTGCCGCACTTTATTGTTGAGGCCATACTTCATAGGGTTGCCGCACATTAGTGGCGTCATAGTAAATTTTATAAAAACTATATTATTACTACTAAAGGCAAATACTTTTCACAAAATCCAACCTTTCGTCCAATTTGTATTTGATATCAAAATACTTTACAAAAAAAATTTCTTTGAAAACTGCCACAACCAAGTTTAAAGTTCCAAAATCATTTGTCAACTAAATTTCTTAACGCCCTTTGTTAAATATTAACTTAAGTGCTTCTCTAGCAAAATAAATCCATAATAATTCGAATTCACTTAGGAAAAATCCTCAAAAATCACAGAAATTCAGAAATATTATTTACTTTAATATAAAAATTTCAAAGCCAAAAACAATATTTAATTATTTTTAATAATTGAAACCCTAAATTAACCCACTTTCCTCCTTAGAAATTCATAAAATATTTATTTTAACTTAGAAAATTGTGAAACTAAAAAACATCTCTAAAATAATATTTTCCTTAACATAATAGAAAATCAAAGCTATTAAAGATTAAAAACTTAGGTTTTACCCTTAAAACCCACTTAAATATTTCATAAAAATCTCATAAATCATTATTTTATCCAAACAATAATTATACAACCATACTTTGGTAAAATAATAATAATAATTCAGGTACTATCTATAACCAAATATAAACACAAGCAAAAGAGATGATTCATGTATTATTCACCTTTAAATTAATTGTTGGAACTGAGATTTGTGGTTGCTTTACTTTCCTTTAGCTTTCTCTTGAATACCCTTTGATTTTTTGATCCTCCTTAGCTAGTTTTAATGGCCGACCTTAACTTCTTATCTTTGATTATTTTGATGTTATGAAAAATGAGAATGATATGAGGAGGAGAGGGTTATGAGTTAAAAGGGATGGATCTTCCTGTTATGTCTCTCTCATGTATTCTCTTTTGTGTTACGTTCTAAAACAATATTAATAACCAATTATTAAAGGCTTGACCTTATAAATTTTCAAATCTCATTCTCCTTAATAATTTACATTATTCTATTTAATAAATCTAATTAAATATCCTGAATAATGTTAAATTAAAAATAGTGGTGTTGGTATTGAAGGACTTACTTCGGATGTGCAGCATGGATTTTGGAGGCTCTTGGGAGGTCACTTGCCATTGGTGGAGTTCACCTATAATAACAACTATCAGGCGAGCATTGGGATAGCACCATTTGAGGCACTATATGAGAAATCCTATTTGTCGTGTTGGTAGGACACTACGGATAGGATTATTCTTGGACCGAACATGGTGAGGGAGACATCGGAGAAAGTAGACTTGATCCGTAGAAGAATGAAAACCGCATAGGATAGGCAAAAAATTTATGCTGACAGAAGACGTACAAAGTTAGAGTTCGCAGCTGGTGATATGGTGTTTGTGGACGTCCCACCGCTTAGGCACATCATGAGATTTGGTATTTTGGGAAGCTAGCATCGAGATTTGTAGGACATTTGCCGATTACTGGTAGGATAGAGAAGTTGGCATATAGAGTAGAGCATCCTAAGAATTTGGCGGGAGTACATGATGTTTTTCATGTGTCACACTTGCGAAAGTGCTTGCATGATTCGACAACCGTAATCGAGCCAAGTCATCAAGAGGAGGCGAAGGTAGAGAGGGAGCCACTTGTTCACCATGCACCCACTTGTATTCTTGAGCATGGTACAAAGTGACCCCGCAATAAAGAAATTAAACTTGTTATGGTCCAATGGTAAGACGATCTAGTGGAGAGTACATGGGAGTCCGAGGACAAGATTTGAGCTACCTACCCACAACTCTTTTCTGGTATGTTTTCAATTTAAATTTAATCCATATAGATTACTTATGCATTAGGACTTAGCTTGGTATACCCCTTTAGGTAGAGACCTTCGATGGTAGGAATGGTTGCAAACGTATCGTTAGGATATGTTATGGATGTTGGATGCAAGTGGATGTATTATTCGGATTGTTTCTTTTACACACTTAGGAACGTATATTCTATAGGTAGTGCACACTCACATCATCCCTTGTTTATTTGATTTATTTTGTTGAGTATTATGCATATAGATGTAGCATATGGATTTAATGATCACACATACATGTAGAATTGCAAGTATATTTACTTAGGATGTTTTATACATCTTGGATACATGGCATGAGCACTTGCATGATAGGAGGTTGACTAGATCAGGAGATTGCCTGCTCTTTGCATTAGTATAGGTTCACATGCATTTCACTCTTGCATATACATATATTGCATTATAAATTTACTAAGGACAATGATTGCCTGTATATGATGGATGAATAGATGGTTGTAGCTATTGACGGTTACACGTACGAGTTATTTTTTCCATCCTTTGAGACTTCAGAGTAATAGTAGTCTCTAGATCATGCACATACTTTCTAAGATGAGAAAAATGAAACACATTATGGACACCTGCTAAACTAATCAGTACACGAATTTTTCGATCCTCTCTATAATAGAGAATGACCCAACATATCTTGGTGCCAGTTTCCCTGACTTTACAAATCATACCACACCCTTCTTCGGTGATACTTTAATGAAAACACGATCTCCAAAAGAGAACTATAAATCTTTATGCCTTTTATCTACGTAACTTTCCTGTCTAGACTGAGCTTCTCTCACCCTATCCTGGATTAACTCAATCTTCATGTGGCTTCTCTTACCATTTCTTAACCAAGGACCAATATGTCTCCGGTCATTAACCAACATGCTGGTGATTTGCACAACCTTCCATACAAAGCTTCGAAAGGCATCATTTCTATACAAGTTTGATAACTATTATTATAGAAAACTCAACCAAGTGCAAATGGTCTTCCCATGACCCACCAAATTCTAGTACACAAACCCTCAATAAATCTTCAAGTACCTTATTAACTCTCTCTGTCTGCCCATCTTTCTGTGGGTGATAAGCGGTACTCATCTTATGCTTGATACCTAATACCTCATGTAGAATCTTCTAGAATTCACTAGTGAACAAAGAATCTCTGTCACTGATTATAATACTAGGAATCCCATGCAGTCTAACAATATTCTTCATAAATAAACTAGCTAATATAGGTGATGCCCTGGTTGACTTAACGGAAATAAAGTGTGCACTCTTGATCAGTCTATCCACTATGAACCATACTTTCATTTCTCCTTTTTGATCTTGGCAACCCGTCAATAAAATCTATAGATATAGAATCCCATTTCAAAACTGGTACATCTAAAGGCTGAAGCAAACCACTCGGCTTCTGATGCTTGACTTTTACTTACTGGCAATTCGAACACTGCTTTACCCACAAGCCTACATCCCATTTCATACCTTCCCAGAAAAAGCTTCTCTTTGTATCCCAATACATCTTAGTTCCTCTAGGATGTATAGTAAACTTCGATCAATGACACTACTTAAGAACTTCCTTTCTTAGGTCACCAACATTTGGAACACATAACCGTCCCTTCTCCCTTAACCATCATCTTTGGTCAAGACTAAAATCCTTTAAATCATCAATCTTGGTTGCACCTTCCAACCTTCTAATCTTTTCGGCTAACAATGGAATCTATGCTCAGAAGCAATCCTCTAGATCAAATTGGTCGGACTTACAAGCAAGATAACAGGGCAATACTTTAGCTAGAACTAGCAGTCGACCTTAACTGCATGCTACAAGTAGTCAAATCCTCTAAATCCTTCCATTCAGCTAAGATAGCAAATGCCACATTTTGATGTTTCCCGCTAAGTGCATCCGCAACTTTATTTCCATTCCTTGGTGTATAATCAATACCAAAATCATAAGTTGCTAAAACCTCCAGCCACATCTGCTGTCTCATATGCAACTTCTTTCTAAGCGAATAAATACCTCAAAGACTTGTGATTCGTATACAACTCGAATCGTTCTCCTAAGAGGTAGTGTCTTCACACTTTCAATGCGAAAATCACCGTTGCCAACTCCAAATCAAGAGTCGGATATCTAACTTCATGTGGTTTGAGCTGTCGAGAAGTACAGACAATCACTTTACCCCTTTACATCAATATAGCTTCTAATCCTGTTCCATACGCATCCGTATACACCACTAAACCTTGATTACTACTTGGAACAACTAACACATGTGCAAATGCTTTAACTCAAGGAGTACTTCCTCACATTTATCCGACCAAATAAACTTTACATCCTTCCTGATTAGTTTAGTTAGGGGTGCTGCTATCCATGAGAAATCCTTGATGAATATGCGTTAACAGCCAACCAATCCAAGAAAACTCCTTATCTCAGTCACCATCAGGGGTCTCTTCCAATTATTTACAATTTTGATCTTAGTTGGATCTATGGACAACCCTTTCTCTGAAACCACATGACCAAGATACTTCGTTTCTTTCATCTAGAAATGACACTTTAAAAAATTCGATTTTAGTTGATGCCGCCTCAACGCATCAAGCACTATTCTAAGATGATTCTTATGATCTCTTTCATCCTTAGAATATATCAGAATGTCATCAATGAATACCAACATGAACCTATCCAACTGCTCTCGGAAAATCCAGTTCATTAAATCCACAAAGAAAGCAGGTGCATTAATTAATCCGAATGGCATCACTAACCACTTGTACGAACCATATCTCGTTCGAAATGCAGTTAACAGAATACTGTCTTTTGCCATCCTCAATTGATGGAACCCTGTCGCCAAATCCGATTGGGAAAATACTTTGGCTCCACTCAGCTGATCAAATAAATCGTCAATTCTTGGCAAAGGATAACTATTCTTTATCATCTTCTCATTCAACTTACGATAATCAATACATAATCTCAACGACCCATCTGGTTTCTTTATGAACACCGCGGCCACTCCCCAAGGTGAACTATTTAGTCTAATAAAGCTCTTTCCTTCTAAGTCCACTAGCCACACCTTTAGCTCCTTCATCTTGGGAGGTGCCAACCTGCTAGGTGGTCTACTTACGGGTTCTTTTCCGGATACAAGATTTATTCGAAACTCAATAGCTTTTGTCGGTGGTAGTCTATAACCAGCTCAAAAACATATGCAAATTCCCTTGCAACCAAAACCCAATTCACTTTGTAATCTACTTTCATTGCTCCCAGCAAAGTACAAATATCCACAATTGAGTTATCTACTAAGTATATAATCTGGTCACTACTATTAGGATGTCTAATTGATATTTTCCTATCCTTGCAAAATATACAAGCATCTATTTGCTCAACCAATCCGTACCCAAAATAATCCCAAAACCTGCAAAATCAAACACAAACAAACTGCAGGAAAAAGTATATCATAGAAACTCAAATTCTAGATGGTCACATCTCATCCCAAAAGTTGCATACCCTCCTATTGCATTGGCCACCCTTAAAGAAGTAACTAGGTATGATGGTTCTAAACATAACTTATCTACCACACACTGAGATATAAATGAATGTAATGCACCAAAATCAAACAATACCCTAACTGGTATGCTATGAATCAAAAGCATACCTTTCATCACATACTTTCCCTTCTCAGCTGTTATTGGTCTTCGTGCAGATGACTCCAAAGCAAACAACTTTCCTTTATTAGCCTTGGCCGCTTCTGAATATGTTTTCTTATAATGCCTCATCTGGTCGCAGTTAAAACACTTCACATTATGCTTGCCTATAACAATCTTGTCATCACCTGATCGACACTCATTTGCATAGTGTCCCTTCTTATCACACTTATAACAAACGATATTTGCCTTCCCTTTCTTAGCAGCTCCACCCTTCTGAGCTCTCTTTCCCTTAAAGAGCTTCCTCTTCTTATTCTGAGAAATCTGGGTTCCAACTGGCTTCTTTTTTCCGAAAGTAGAAAGCATCTCCTCATTTCGAATAGCTATTTCCACCACTACATTCAATAGACCCCTAAAATGTGGCATAGTTACCCTAGAAATCTCCGGCTTCAACCACCGGATAAACTTCTCGTTCCTCTTGATAACAGTGTCAATAGTGGTATATCCATACCTAGAAAGCACATCAAACTTTGCAGAGTATTCCAACACTGACATTTCCCTCTGCTCTAACTCCATAAACTTCCTAAGCAAGGATGACTTGGCTACTTTTTCAGATGAAAACCATTCCCCGAATCACCTTTGAAATTCCACACAAGTCAATTCCTCCTCTAGTACCCCTACGATCGCCCCGTTCCACTAGAACAATGCAGCACTTTGCAACTTTCTCGAAGCCAATCTCCATTTCTTCTCATCATTTAAGCCAAAATCAGCAAAAATTCTTTCACAATGTAATAGCAAGTTCTCCACTTATGTTGCATCCTTAGTCCTCAGAAAAGGCTTCCCACCCAAATTGGTGTAATCTTGACTTAGCTTAGCATAGTTATACCAACTAGCGCTATGGGATTGACTCCTCCCGCATTAGCAGCATTTCCTCCAACTACACCTACTGCTGCTCAGCTTGCATCAGATTGATGAAGAACTGATACATAACCCTCATATCTACCGGTGGGTTCGCACCACCTACATTGGCATTTGCATTTTGAATAGCATTTGCTTGTCGACCCGGATTCCTTCTGGTGTGGAGCCGAGCATTTCCATTCGTTGTGGTGCTTCTGCCTCCTAGATTCACTCTTCTTTTTCCTACTTCCATATCTTTCTTTATCGTAAATTTGCATACAAGCCTTAGTAAGATACATATGAATGGTCTAAGAGAGAGAGGAGAATAGAGATTGAATATATACTTATATATAGCAAATACAAGTACGTTACTATAGAATCATCCTATACCCTATTCTTATTCTCTGGTTCATTAGGATTATGTTTTGGAAAACTCTTTAGGTTTAAAACTCTTTTAATCATAAACCTAGCTCTGATACCAACTTGTAACATCCCCGATTTTGAGGCCCAAAACTAAGCGCTATGGATATTATAGTCATCCACAGTATTAATTTTTGATGACAAAATGTGACAATGTTAATCATATCAATAATCAGAAGCACGTGAATATGAAAATTATTAAACACAATTTTTTAAAACAAATTTTCACCTTTCATTTCACAATTGATATTTCACATTCATTACATAATCCCATTTGCAAACCCACGTTTAGCGAAATTATAATTATTACAAAATACTCCAAGAGCGACATATGAAGATGCCCCCTTGGTTGATTAGAGTTTAACACTTGGCACGTCCTCAGATGTTTATTCATCTAACTGGAAACCTGAAAAACCCTTACTTTTGACCTACTCAAATGAGTACTCAAGTGTTTAAGGGGAAAAACTTTGGGTCTAACAATAGTTTGGTGTGAACAATAACTAACCATCTCGAACTAAATAAATATCTAGTAAGATAACGCCACTAAGCGGAACAGGTTTCCCCTCACCAGTATCTAAACCATATACTATGCTCCTACATCTACAATGGTTATAACATAATAATATACTGATATAAAAACATGCAATATACACTTGATTATCCATCCCAAGTTATTAGACTAACCATCTACGTTTTCATTAACTATCTGTCTTATACTTATATGGACTACCCATCTCATATATATTAATTTTTTGGATTACCCATCCCTTACCATTTTGACTACCCATTACCCATGGTTGCATCATCAAAGTTATGTTGACTATCCATCTCACATATAAACATTTTTACAAATTATCTATCCCCTCCCATATGGACTACCCATCATATATGGCTTCATCTACTTAAAATGATATGGACTATCCATCACACATCCCACGGTTTTACTAGAATGACTATGAATCCTTCATTAACCATCTAGAGGCTATCCATCTCTGACACGATGTGGATTATCCATCTCACATGTTTAACATATGTCTATTAGTGTTCCCAATTAGATTACCACCTTTTAAAGTTATAACATCTCAAAGTGACATACATTGGTATCCCCAAATGATCTATGTCAAATTTATTAGAAATATACATCGGTATCCCCAGGGTTTAAAGTCAAAATCATAAAACATATGGCTCGTCGTCATTAAATAGTTAAATATAGATCAATGTCGACATCAATAAAAATGTCGACAAAGAGTATAACGAACCAGATTTTTGACCCTCGAAAATCGACACTAGTACATCCACTGTATTAGATGCAAAGCAATCGAATGCCGAAAAATCCGATTGTTAGGGGAAAAAGAAAGAAGGAAGAAGAAAAGAAGAAAACTAAACAACATAGAGTCTCACAACGGATCTATAATATACTATAAATCTTTACACAAAAGCAAAATTGTAATATGTGTATATACAAACATGAATTAGAATATACTAACCTATTTCAGCCTGGACAGTTATAACAACCCGTCCTCACAATCGCTGATAAATACAACAATGGATACAACATAAAATAACCATCTAAGTGAATACGTCTCTGGGCCTCCAACTAGTCTCTTGAAGCTCCAAGCATCCAAACTAATCTGTAATATGCTCGGTCTGACCCGAGAGTTATAATAAAATAACACCCGAGTCAGTCTGGAAAACTAGCGTGAGATAACACACCAAACTGGATTTAAAGTTATATAAAAGTCTTTGAAATCAAAAGGTATCTCGTAAGACCACACCGTACATAATAACGGATGGGTTATTGGAGAATGGATTCCATATAATGACTGGGCTACTGGGGTACCGCCCGTCACAGTGCATCTCTAGATAAAATAACACCAAGGACCTCGCTTGGATCCTCTACCAACATAGGATCGGCCTACCCCTTGCTGGATAGTACCGAATATGATCACCCCACCATTAATGGCCTTGAAGCATACAATTGAGAGATAATACCGACTCTAGATAGGGATGATCATACCCTAATTGGGAGCTCCACACTTAGCCCTGTTGCATCTCCCATGTTATAGTCATTCTTGGTTGATGAGGCTTGAGGCTACGATTACCTTCCAAGAACATTTATGCTTAGAATGCTCATTGCCCTCCGATGATAATGCGATGATAGCATTCATCCATACAAATCTGTTCTGGGTCTGAACGAAACCGAAGGCACTATTCCTACTACATCCATTTTGGAATCACCCTTAGGATTAGTAGCGATTAGCCCTTGCACTTCACATCTCTTTCTTCGATTCCATGCTCTTCACTTCGAAATGCATTCATTGGATCGAAGTGGTTTTCGGATAACATATCTGATCCTGGTCTCTTTGTAAAAACGTTTAATTTCCGGTAAACTCAACTCCGGTTATTTAGGAAATAAACAGTCAAAGATAAGATCAGAGATCACCTCCTAACCGTTAGTGGACGGATTCCCTTATCATTGTCCTAGGAGAACAAAACGAGATTTATACGCACAGTACAGCACCATCGGAGATGACTGTGCTATATAACTCACCTGTTTCTTCTAGATATTTCCAAAGTTACGTTTTGGTCCATTTTCGATAGTCGGTTATTGTAACGACCCAGAATTTCTGTCATTTGAAATTCGTATATTTAATTGATTTTAAATATTAACAAGCAAGATTTGTAAGTCGAATAAATTTAAATTCGAATATAGTGATTTAATTGTTTAATTAAATCGATAATTTAATATTTGAAATTCCAGAAATAATTGATAATTGGATCAAATGTGAATGAAAATGATTTATAAAGTTATATTAAATCATATTGGAGTTAGAATGTGTTTGTTAACTTTTAAAATTGAATTAAAAGTTAATTTGTGAAAATTGAATATTTTAATATTTAATTGACGACTAAAAATAGTCATTTTTCAAACAGTCTCGGATTTCGACGAAACTAGTTTCATCGGATCCATAATGTGAAACTATTGTAAGATTTCAAATTTCGTGTCAATCGGAGTTGTCGTTTGTCTGGGGCAAGCTGAAACGCATCGAAATCGTTTTAATCGATTTAATTTTAAATTGATCGTTTATTTCCATAACTCGCACATATGACCGAATTAGCTCCCGAAACACATTCCATTGTGTTCGAAACGCGGGTAAAACCCTAGAAACGCCAGCCGGCACGCTCCGTTTGGAGTTCGAAAATTTTCGGATGAATAGTGTTTTGGCAATTTTCTATAAAAGGACGTTATTCTTTCTATTTGCAAACCAAAATCAACCCTAGGGTTTCCAGCCGCCATTAACATTTCTATGGCTAGAAATTCGTTTCATTCCTCCTCCAATATTTTCCAATCCGTCAACCGATTCGAAAAGTTATCAACTACAAAGTTAAAGAGCTCGTCGAGATCTTTCGATCCATACGGCTGTGATCGAAAATGAAGCTACGGATCGACGTGAATTTGGCCACAAACGTGCATGTTTATTAACGTTTTTCTCGGGATTGGGGCAGCCGAGTGGGGCCGGTTCTTTGGTGAAGGTCGAGCTCGAGAAGGGCTATGCGATGGTGGTTCCTGATCGAAGTGCAGATGAACGATGGAGGCTCGATAAATTCATGATGAACGGCGGCTATGGGTTTTCATTTGAACGTGAGTTTTCACGTTGGGAAAGGAAGGAGAGGCACGGCCCAGATCTGAGGTAGCAGAAACTAATGGCCAGAAATGATCCAGGGTTTGAAAATGAAAATAAAATTGTAAATTAATATATATTTAAATTGTACAAACTTTAAAATAGTGTAACTTCTTCATACGAGGTCGAAAAATTACGAAATGAATTGCGTTGGAATCGTTTCGACGAGCTCTTCGCAATGGATCTATATTGGAATCGTTTGGAGCTAGTGAAAATTTTGAGTAAAATTAAACGTGCGTTTAATTTTATTCGAAATAAAACACTCAACTGTTTTCAAAACTCAAGGTGAGAACTCCTCACTCAATCGAATTGTTTCGATTTAAATTTTAAATAGTTAAACTTAAAATTGCTTGATTGTGTGAATTGAGTGATAATTGTTATCTGTTGTGTTGAATAGACCCTATACGCCGTATATTAAGCGGAGGTTATTTATTAAAAACATATACCGCGATAATTCCACCGTGAAGTGGAATTGGTATTATATATGTATGTGGAGTTGATTTCCCGCATTATATAGCAGATGAGACCCTATTGCACCACATACTAGCGGATAGTATTTTATAAATCCCATATACCGCGATATTCCACTTTGAAGTGGAATTGGTATTGTGCTAACATTTGTGGATGCAGGGAAACAGGTTGGAGGGATCCAACTGGATTCCTCAAACATTTGAATTTGTTTCATATGTTGTGTGTTGATTATTTATAATCTCCGTGTGATTATATTTGTGAATTGGAATTGTTGAAGGCTAAAATTTATTCGAATATATTTTTGGTATCGTTGGATACCAGAAATAAATAAAATTGGATTTTATTAATTCAAGTTGAAAATTTATTATGAAAATTTATTTTTGAGAATTGGATAAATTTAAAAGGAGTTTTAAAAAGATAAAAGTTTATTTTTGGACTATATTGAATTAAATTCCAAATTTTGGGAAAAAGCCTTAATAAATGGATTTCGGGTAATATTATTTATAAGTTAAAGGATTTATTTAAAATTGGTTTTAAATAGATTTGAAGAGATAAAGAAATTTATTTTAAAAAAAGAAATAACTTTGGAAATTTATCTGACTTTGAATTCGTCAGATAATTAAAGTAATCCTACTTATGGGTGTTTGGATTATATTGGATGTTGAATTGTTTGATATCCCAAATATGTGATGTTTTGTGATATATCCTGATTTGTGCTATGACCGGTAAATTGTTTATCTGTGATATATATATCTATGATCGGTGAATGAAAGATAAGCATTATAGTTATACCGCTTATCAATTATATTGTTATATTTGATCTGTGATGGTTGAATGTTGTTGCACTATTGTGTTAAACAGTGGACTACACAATACACACACAAATGTGGATTTCACGTGGAAATCGGTTAAGTCACAGATTTTTATCAATTTTGAAAAATTGAATTTTTGAATCCAAAATAGTTTTGGAAGTGGAATTGAAAGTTTTCGAAAATGAGTTTCAGAAATAAAAGTTATTTTAAATAACTTAATAAAAATTGGAATTTAAATCATTTGATTTAAATTTTGAATTCAATACTTAAAATTGAATTCGATGATTTGGGAATTTTGGTTTAAAAGATTTTACAAGTGTAAAAGGTGTTATATGGATTTCTAACCATTTAAAATATGGTTTTGGAAATTTAAATTTATATTCAAGTTTTATACTTGGATGGCTTTAAACTGTGTAATTGTAACCAGTTTTTCCCAAAATGAAAACTATCTGTTTTCAAATAATAATAGCTTTCATAAAGTGAAAAGATTTCCAATTTGTATCGAAACATTTCAAGTTGAGATGAAATTGTAAATAATTTGGAAAATTGTGAATTAACCTTTGTGACGATGATTAAACTTTATTCTAAAATAAAAGAGTATTTCAAATGGTGTATCTTTTATATTATAAAAGACTTGAATTGTGAATAGTTTCGAAAGCTATAAATTAAATCTTAATTTAAAGATTTAATGGGTTAATCCAATTGAAATGGAAATTGATTTGGAAATCTGTGAATGAATCTTTGTGAAACTGGGTAAACTTTGTGAAGTAAATCTTTTTGTTTAAAGATTTAAAATGGTAATTTGTTTAAACCATTTGAAGGAAAGGATTTGGGTAATAAGTTGTGACTTAATTGAAATCCCAATATTCATATGTTTTAAATATTGTGCTCACTATTCGGGTTAGCCGAGAAAAGACCTTTGTGTCATATAACCCATTCCGAATTAGTGATACGACGATATGGATCGTATTGAAGACCAGTGTGAAGACCGGGTATTTTCGAAAATGAAAGGACAATCTGTCGAATGTCTCTGCACCAAGTTGCTTCAGTATAGAGATTTATATCACTCTTCTTGTGATGGGAAGTCCGATCGGGATTGTGAATACCCGGATTGCAAGGGATTCTTTGGAAGTGCCTTCGGTTCTGTTCAAACCCGGAACAGACTTGTATGGTTGTATGTCTGACATTACACTTTGAGATGTAAAGCTAGTTTCTATCAAATACATTTCTGTTGGTGGCGGAGAATTTATTCTCTTAGCTTAACACCCTTCTCTGAGACGTACGAGCTCAGAGGTTATGTAGTTGATGGTTACTAGTGATACATTCCCAATTTGGTAATGTGGCATACGAAGTGCTGTTGATCATTTGTTGATCAAAGCGTGGCTTTGTGAAAAAGCGTGGCTTTGTGAAAAAGCGTGGCTTTGTGAAAAAGCGTGGCTTTGTGAAAAAGCGTGGCTTTGTGAAAAAGCGTGGCTTTGTAAAAAAGCGTAGCTTTGTGGATGAGTCTTCGTCGAGCCTCACAACCCGGTAATGGTCGAAATAGGAATGTTGCGGCAAGGTTTTTAGGGGTCGTGCCCCTAGGGTATGCCATTTCCTTCTGGATAATAGGTGATATCATGGTATGGAGCCCATATATTTTACCTATGTTGATGCTGCAAATTCATTGTACTTTTTGGTTGTTGCTTTGTGGTTGAGGATCCTCGGATAAAGGTCGGTAATGACCGGGGGATGGCATAGCTCGTGAGTTAGCTACCTAGTTACAGCTGTACAGCGTGAGGTAGCATCGGCCTTGTGTTTGCAGAGAGCAGGTTGACTCTCGGGGCGTCTTTCCAGAGGCGTTTCCCTTTCGGTGTAAGGAAGTTCCTTAGCCTGACCATTTGTTGGAAAATCCAAAGAAACAATACGAACCTTGTACGGTTTTAGTTGTATAACCTGCTATGGAATGTGGCGGTAACCTGCTATTGAACATGGTAGCTATAGTAGGCATACAATAATGGTTGTATGTTGGCTAAGATTAATATTATACTTTTGAAATGTTTTCCACACTATGCACTAGTAATACTATCAAAAGAGTTTTCTTTTGCGTAGTAAGCATGTTTGACTATCATAAGAAGAAATCTCCTCCAATTCTGCGTTTGCATTGTGTGTGTGGCGGGAGGTCTTATGGTAGTTTCATTTTCCAAAAGCATTGCGAATGTCTTTTACTTCCTTTGTTGTTGTTGTTTTAAAGATAATAACTGTTTTAGTTCTCACACCAGTCCCATGACTGACCTGGAGTTTATTGTTCCCTTCCTAAACTCTGGGTGCCCATACACGGGCAGTCTAGAGTCAGGTTATCAGGTCATTCTGGATTCAGGAGATGCTGTGGAGCTCAGTGGCGAGCTGGATGGCGAGGCGTAGCACTTGTATATGATATTATTTATTCCGCTGTGTATTCTGTATGAGGACAAGTTTATATAACTGTCCAGTGTTGTATTGTTGTTGTAAACTCTGATGATGTAATGTATAAACTGATATAGTTCTTTGATTTAAAGATTATTCATTTATCTATTACATGTTGTTCCACTGCGAATGTGAGATTCTGATATTGTTTCTGTTGTTTCTTCTTTCTTTCTTTCTGTCTTCTTCTACCTCTTCTTTTTAACCATAACAATTCGGTTTTCCGGCATTCGATTGCTCGGCAGTTGATATAGTGGATGTATTAATGTCGATTTTCGAAAGTCGAAAATCTCGACTTGTTATATGTGGTACCAGAGCATATGGTTAAGCGATAACCTTGGCTCTGTTGGGAATTACTCATTAGAGATAGAGTCAGTAGTACTCTAGAATGAGTGTGAGTGTAATAATAGATATGAGCGCGTATTTGTTAGTGAATATGAAATTGTTTTGTATTGTGTTGACTTATCGGTTGATTGTTTATAGATTCTGGTCGGTGCAGTCTAGCTAACTGTAATCGATAGGGGTTTCTAAACTATTAAACGAGATAAACCGACACAGTATCATTTTAAATTGGGTAAATGAAATAATTTTACCTTGATTATATTTTACATATAAAGGAAATAATTCTTTCAGAATTATTAAAGTGTATATAAAATTAACTGCTTGGTTGTTTGGAAGTGATAACATTAAATTATTATGATTAAAGTTGAAAGGGAAACTGAAATCGTAACTCCAAAGTTAAGAAATAAATTCACATACAATTGGAATTTGAGAATATAAATTATAAATGTGATTTGTAATTTGAAATGAAATTTCAGAGAAATGTTTTGAAAAGAATTTGGAAATTTTGGAGATTTGGAAAAGTTTAAATTCCTTTTGAGTTTGGAAATGAATTTCAAAGGTTTTAGAAAAGTGTTTTGAAGGGATGAAAGCTCTAAACTCTTTTAGGTCGCTGGAAAATAATTCCGATGATGATCGCGACATCACCGGTGTTCATTTTCGGGTTTCCAAAAGAGGAGTTGCTGCCAAATTGTTTTAAATGAAAGTTGTTGAAAACCGGGTTTGGTTTTGGTAATTCAAAAGATAAATTGAATTGATTTCAAAAATGGTTTTGAAATGATGGAAAATCTCTGGAATCTGATAAAAATAGTGATGGAATGAAATTTATTAAGGTGGAAAATAAATCCATGAACAAGTAAATTAATTTACAATTGCAAGTAAATGAAATTGAAAACTGAATGTTGGAATTCATTTTAAATTTGTAAGTAAATGAAAAATTAGTCAAGTGGACTAAGTATTGAAAAAAAAATTAGTAAGTGAAACTAATTGAGGAATGACAAATTTAATATGGTTTAAAATGAATTGAATTCAATAATTATATATGAAAGATAAATTGAATTATATGGAATTTGAAATCCAGTTTAAATATAAGTGTTAAACCAAATTGAAGGTAAACAAAGTGAATAAATTTGGTTGTGTTGAATATACATTGGTTGTTATATGATTGTTGGTTGATTGTATATAATTCATTAAGAATTAATGAAATTGAATTGATAAAAATTGAAAGCTATGTGATGGAATTTAAATTGAAAGTGAACTAATTTGAATTTAAATTAGTGAATGTAAACTAATTGAAAATGAAGAAATGAATGTCGTTGTATATAAATTGGTTGTAAACAATTACAAGTAATGTCGAAATTATATAAGTTGCTTATGAACCTTGTTTAGTATGCATTTATTTTAATATGCATATGTTGTAGTTGTTTAAAAGAGTAAATGTTATATGAATTATATATATATGTCACTTACGTGTTTAAATTGAGTAAGTACAGGTACCGGGGCTACCGTTCGGCTGATTTGGTTGCGCTAAAATGCTTAATAAATAACTGCTTTGCTTAAAAATGCTAAAAAGGTACGCCTACGCAATAAAAATAGGAAATATGAACTGTCTTTCTTCTTTTCCGACCGTGTGGGTCGATGTATATATATTTATGTCTATTGTGATCCTACTACGATCGAACCGCGCAAAGGAGACTATGGCGAATTTTTCTGAAAATTTAAGGCGTTAGAAAATTTTCGGGAGATTTTGGAAAATTTGTGAAAACTAAATTTTGGAGTTAAAAGTTAAACAATATAGTTTGTTTTGAAAAGTATAGCTAAGTATAGATTTGAAAAACTTAGTAAAGTTTTTGAAAAGAGTTTAACTATGGGATTTTGGGGAAGTTGTACACTTAAGTGATTTTGAAATCTAATTTGAATGAATTGTTTTGAAAAGTTAATGGATTTTGTAACTTTTTCTTACTTTGCAATTTCGAGGACGAAATTCTTTTAAGGGGGGAAGATTCTAACGACCCATAATTTCTGTCATTTGAAATTCGTATATTTAATTGATTTTAAATATTAACAGGTAAGATTTGTAAGTCGAATAAATTTAAATTCGAATATAGTGATTTAATTGTTTAATTAAATCGATAATTTAATATTTGAAATTCCAGAAATAATTGATAATTGGATCAAATTTTAATGAAAATGATTTATAAAGTTATTTCTTTCCTCCTCCAATATTTTCCAATCCGTCAACCGATTCGAAAAGTTATCAACTACAAAGTTAAAGAGCTCGTCGAGATCTTTCGATCCATACGGCTGTGATCGAAAACGAAGCTACGGATCAACGTGAATTTGGCCACAAACGTGCACGTTTATTCACGTTTTTCTCGTGATTGGGGCAGCCGAGTGGGGCCGGTTCTCTGGTGAAGGTCGAGCTCGAGAAGGGCTATGCGATGGTGGTTCCTGATCGAAGTGCAAATGAACGATAGAGGCTCGATAAATTCGTGATGAACGGCGGCTATGGGTTTTCATTTGAACGTGAGTTTTCACATTGGGGAAGGAAGGAGGGGCACGGCCCAGATCTGAGGTAGCAGAAAATAACGGCCAGAAATGATCCAGGGTTTGAAAATGAAAATAAAATTGTAAATTAATATATATTTAAATCGTACAAACTTTAAAATAGTGTAACTTCTTCATATGAGGTCGAAAAATTACGAAACGAATTGCGTTGGAATCGTTTCGATGAGCTCTTCGGAATGGAACTAGACTGGAATCGTTTGGAGCTAGTGAAAATTTTGAGTAAAATTAAACGTGCGTTTAATTTTATTCGAAATAAAACACTGCAACTGTTATCAAAACTCAAGGTGAGAACTCCTCACTCAATCGAATTTTTTCGATTTAAATTTTAAATATTTAAATTTAAAATTGCTTGATTATGTGAATTGAGTGATAATTGTTATCTGTTATGTTGAATAGACCCTATACGCCGTATATTAAGCGGAGGTTATTTATTAAAAACATATACCGCGATAATTCCACCGTGAAGTGGAATTGGTATTATATATGTATTTGGAGTTGATTTCCCGCATTATATAGCGGATGAGACCCTATTGTGCCGCATAATAGCAGATAGTATTTTATAAATCCCATATACCACGATATTCCACTTTGAAGTGGAATTGGTATTGTGCTAACGTCTGTGGATGCAGGGAAACAGGTTGGAGGGATCCAACTGGATTCCTCAAACATTTGAATTTGTTTCATATGTTGTGTGTTGATTATTTATGATCTCCGTGTGTTTATATTTGTGAATTGGAATTGTTGAAGGCTAAAATTTAGCCGAATATATTTTTGGTATCGTTGGATACCAAAAATAAATAAAATTGGATTTTTGAAATTCAAGTTGAAAATTTATTTTTGAGAATTGGATAAATTTAAAAGGATTTTTAAAAAGATAAAAGTTTATTTTTGGACTATATTGAATTAAATTCCAAATTTTGGGAAAAAGCCTTAATAAATGGATTTCGGGTAATATTATTTATAAGTTAAAGGATTTATTTAAAACTGGTTTTAAATAGATTTGAAGAGATAAAGAAATTTATTTTAAGAAAAGAAATAACTTTGGAAATTTATCTGACTTTGAATTCGTCAGATAATTAAAGTAATCCTACTTATGGATGTTTGGATTATATTGGATGTTGAATTGTTTGATATCCCAAATATGTGATGTTTTGTGATATATCCTGATTTGTGCTGTGATCGGTAAATTGTTTATCTGTGATATATATATATATATATATATATATATATATTTGTGATCGGTGAATGAAAGATAAGCGTTATAGTTATACCGCTTATCAATTATATTGTTATATTTGATCTGTGATGGTTGAATGTTGTTGCACTATTGTGTTAAACCGTGGACTACACAATACATATACAAATGTGGATTTCACATGGAAATCGGTTAAGTCATAGATTTTTATCAATTTTGAAAAATTGAATTTTTGAATCCAAAATAGTTTTGGAAGTGGAATTGAAAGTTTTCGAAAATGAGTTTCAGAAATAAAAGTTATTTTAAATAACTTAATAAAAATTGGAATTTAAATCATTTGATTTAAATTTTGAATTCAATACTTAAAATTGAATTCGATGATTTGGGAATTTTGGTTTAAATGATTTTACAAGTGTAAAAGGTGTTATATGGGTTTCTAACCATTTAAAATATGGTTTTGGAAATTTAAATTTATATTCAAGTTTTATACTTGGATGGCTTTAAACTGTGTAATTGTAACCAGTTTTTCCCAAAACGAAAACTATCTGTTTTCAAATAATAATAGCTTTCATAAAGTGAAAAGATTTCCAATTTGTATCGAAACATTTCAAGTTGAGATGAAATTGTAAATAATTTGGAAAGTTGTGAATTAACCTTTGTGACGATGATTAAACTTTATTCTGAAATAAAAGAGTATTTTAAATGGTGTATCTTTTATATTATAAAAGACTTGAATTGTGAATAGTTTTGAAAGCTATAAATTAAATCTTAATTTAAAGATTTAATGGGTTAATCCAATTGAAATGGAAATTAATTTGGAAATCTATGAATGAATCTTTGTGAAACTGGGTAAACTTTGTGAAGTAAATCTTTTTGTTTAAAGATTTAAAATGGTAATTTGTTTAAACCATTTGAAGGAAAGGATTTGGGTAATAATTTGTGACTTAATTGAAATCCCAATATTCATACGACGATATGGATCGTATTGAAGACCGGTGTGAAGACCGGGTATTTTCGAAAATGAAAGGACAACCTGTCGAATGTCTCTACACCGAGTTGCTCCGGTATAGAGATTTATATCACTCTTCTTGTGATGGGAAGTCCGATCGGGATTGTGAATACCCGGATTGCAAGGGCTTCTTTGGAAGTGCCTTCGGTTTTGTTCGAACCCGGAACAGACTTGTATGGTTGTATGTCTGACATTACACTTTGAGATGTAAAGCTGGTTTCTATCAAATACATTTCTGTTGGTGGCGGAGAATTTATTCTCTTAACTTAACACCCTTCACTGAGACGTACGAGCTCAGAGGTTATGTAGTTGATGGTTACTAGTGATACATTCCCAATTTGGTAATGTGGCATACGAAGTGCTGTTGATCATTTGTTGATCAAAGCGTGGCTTTGTGAAAAAGCGTGGCTTTGTGAAAAAGCGTGGATTTGTGAAAAAGCGTGGCTTTGTGAAAAAGCGTAGCTTTGTGGACGAGTCTTCGTCGAGCCTCACAACCCGGTAATGGCCGAAACAGGAATGTTGCGGCAAGGTTTTTAGGGGTCGCGCCCCTAGGGTATGCCATTTCCTTCTGGATAAAAGGTGATATCATGGTATGGAGCCCGGATATTTTACCTATGTTGATGTTGCAAATTCATTATACTTTGTGGTTGTTGCTTTGTGGTTGAGGATCCTCGGATAAAGGTCGGTAACGATCGAAGGATGGCATAGCTCTTGTGTTTGCTACCTAGTTACAGTTGTACAGCGTGAGGTAGCGTCGGCCTTGTGTTTTTAGAGAGCAGGTTGACTCTCGGGGTTTCTTTCCAGAGGCGTTTCCATTTCGGTGTAAGGAAGTTCCTTAGCCTGACCATTTGTTGGAAAATCCAAAGAAACAATACGAACCTTATACGGTTTTAGTTGTATAACCTGCTATGGAATGTGGCAGTAACCTGCTATTGAACATGGTAGCTATAGTAGGCATACAATAATGGTTGTATGTTGGCTAAGATTACTATTATACTTTTGAAATGTTTTCCACACTATGCACTAGTAATAATATCAAAAGAGTTTTCTTTTGCGTAGTAAGCATGTTTGACTATCATAAGAAGAAATCTCCTCCAATTCTGCGTTTGCATTGTGTGTGTGGCGGGAGGTCTTATGATAGTTTCATTTTCCAAAAGCATTGCGAATGTCTTTTACTTCCTTTGTTGTTGTTGTTTCATTTTCCAAAAGCATTGCGAAACAGGTTGGAGGGATCCAACTGGATTCCTCAAACATTTGAATTTGTTTCATATGTTGTGTGTTGATTATTTATAATCTCCGTGTGATTATATTTGTGAATTGGAATTGTTGAAGGCTAAAATTTATTCGAATATATTTTTGGTATCGTTGGATACCAGAAATAAATAAAATTGGATTTTTGAAATTCAAGTTGAAAATTTATTGTGAAAATTTATTTTTGAGAATTGGATAAATTTAAAAGGAGTTTTAAAAAGATAAAAGTTTATTTTTGGACTATATTGAATTAAATTCCAAATTTTGGGAAAAAGCCTTAATAAATGGATTTCGGGTAATATTATTTATAAGTTAAAGGATTTATTTAAAATTGGTTTTAAATAGATTTGAAGAGATAAAGAAATTTATTTTAAAAAAAGAAATAACTTTGGAAATTTATCTGACTTTGAATTCGTCAGATAATTAAAGTAATCCTACTTATGGGTGTTTGGATTATATTGGATGTTGAATTGTTTGATATCCCAAATATGTGATGTTTTGTGATATATCCTGATTTGTGCTATGATCGGTAAATTGTTTATCTGTGATATATATATCTGTGATCGGTGAATGAAAGATAAGCATTATAGTTATACCGCTTATCAATTATATTGTTATATTTGATCTGTGATGGTTGAATGTTGTTGCACTATTGTGTTAAATAGTGGACTACACAATACACACACAAATGTGGATTTCACGTGGAAATCGGTTAAGTCACAGATTTTTATCAATTTTGAAAAATTGAATTTTTGAATCCAAAATAGTTTTGGAAGTGGAATTGAAAGTTTTCGAAAATGAGTTTCAGAAATAAAAGTTATTTTAAATAACTTAATAAAAATTGGAATTTAAATCATTTGATTTAAATTTTGAATTCAATACTTAAAATTGAATTCGATGATTTGGGAATTTTGGTTTAAATGATTTTACAAGTGTAAAAGGTGTTATATGGGTTTCTAACCATTTAAAATATGGTTTTGGAAATTTAAATTTATATTCAAGTTTTATACTTGGATGGCTTTAAACTGTGTAATTGTAACCAGTTTTTCCCAAAACGAAAACTATCTGTTTTCAAATAATAATAGCTTTCATAAAGTGAAAAGATTTCCAATTTGTATCGAAACATTTCAAGTTGAGATGAAATTGTTAATAATTTGGAAAATTGTGAATTAACCTTTGTGACGATGATTAAACTTTATTCTAAAATAAAAGAGTATTTCAAATGGTGTATCTTTTATATTATAAAAGACTTGAATTGTGAATAATTTTGAAAGCTATAAATTAAATCTTAATTTAAAGATTTAATGGGTTAATCCAATTGAAATGGAAATTGATTTGGAAATCTGTGAATGAATCTTTGTGAAACTGGGTAAACTTTGTGAAGTAAATCTTTTTGTTTAAAGATTTAAAATGGTAATTTGTTTAAACCATTTGAAGGAAAGGATTTGGGTAATAAGTTGTGACTTAATTGAAATCCCAATATTCATATGTTTTAAATATTGTGCTCACTATTCGGGTTAGCCGGGAAAAGACCTTTGTGTCATATAACCCATTCCGAATTAGTGATACGACGATATGGATCGTATTGAAGACCAGTGTGAAGACCGGGTATTTTCGAAAATGAAAGGACAATCTGTCGAATGTCTCTGCACCAAGTTGCTTCAGTATAGAGATTTATATCACTCTTCTTATGATGGGAAGTCCGATCGGGATTGTGAATACCCGGATTGCAAGGGATTCTTTGGAAGTGCCTTCGGTTCTGTTCAAACCCGGAACAGACTTGTATGGTTGTATGTCTGACATTACACTTTGAGATGTAAAGCTAGTTTCTATCAAATACATTTCTGTTGGTGGCGGAGAATTTATTCTCTTAGCTTAACACCCTTCTCTGAGACGTACGAGCTCAGAGGTTATGTAGTTGATGGTTACTAGTGATACATTCCCAATTTGGTAATGTGGCATACGAAGTGCTGTTGATCATTTGTTGATCAAAGCGTGGCTTTGTGAAAAAGCGTGGCTTTGTGAAAAAGCGTGGCTTTGTGAAAAAGCGTGGCTTTGTGAAAAAGCGTAGCTTTGTGGACGAGTCTTCGTCGAGCCTCACAACCCGGTAATGGTCGAAACAGGAATGTTGCGGCAAGGTTTTTAGGGGTCGTGCCCCTAGGGTATGCCATTTCCTTCTGGATAAAAGGTGATATCATGGTATGGAGCCCATATATTTTACCTATGTTGATGCTGAAAATTCATTATACTTTGTGGTTGTTGCTTTGTGGTTGAGGATCCTCGGATAAAGGTCGGTAATGACCGGGGGATGGCATAGCTCGTGAGTTAGCTACCTAGTTACAGCTGTACAGCGTGAGGTAGCATCGGCCTTGTGTTTGCAGAGAGCAGGTTGACTCTCGGGGCGTCTTTCCAGAGGCGTTTCCCTTTCGGTGTAAGGAAGTTCCTTAGCCTGACCATTTGTTGGAAAATCCAAAGAAACAATACGAACCTTGTACGGTTTTAGTTGTATAACCTGCTATGGAATGTGGCGGTAACCTGCTATTGAACATGGTAGCTATAGTAGGCATACAATAATGGTTGTATGTTGGCTAAGATTAATATTATACTTTTGAAATGTTTTCCACACTATGCACTAGTAATACTATCAAAAGAGTTTTCTTTTGCGTAGTAAGCATGTTTGACTATCATAAGAAGAAATCTCCTCCAATTCTGCGTTTGCATTGTGTGTGTGGCGGGAGGTCTTATGGTAGTTTCATTTTCCAAAAGCATTGCGAATGTCTTTTACTTCCTTTGTTGTTGTTGTTTTAAAGATAATAACTGTTTTAGTTCTCACACCAGTCCCATGACTGACCTGGAGTTTATTGTTCCCTTCCTAAACTCTGGGTGCCCATACACGGGCAGTCTAGAGTCAGGTTATCAGGTCATTCTGGATTCAGGAGATGCTGTGGAGCTCAGTGGCGAGCTGGATGGCGAGGCGTAGCACTTGTATATGATATTATTTATTCCGCTGTGTATTCTGTATGAGGACAAGTTTATATAACTGTCCAGTGTTGTATTGTTGTTGTAAACTCTGATGATGTAATGTATAAACTGATATAGTTCTTTGATTTAAAGATTATTCATTTATCTATTACATGTTGTTCCACTGCGAATGTGAGATTCTGATATTGTTTCTGTTGTTTCTTCTTTCTTTCTTTCTGTCTTCTTCTACCTCTTCTTTTTAACCATAACAATTCGGTTTTCCGGCATTCGATTGCTCGGCAGTTGATATAGTGGATGTATTAATGTCGATTTTCGAAAGTCGAAAATCTCGACTTGTTATATGTGGTACCAGAGCATATGGTTAAGCGATAACCTTGGCTCTGTTGGGAATTACTCATTAGAGATAGAGTCAGTAGTACTCTAGAATGAGTGTGAGTGTAATAATAGATATGAGCGCGTATTTGTTAGTGAATATGAAATTGTTTTGTATTGTGTTGACTTATCGGTTGATTGTTTATAGATTCTGGTCGGTGCAGTCTAGCTAACTGTAATCGATAGGGGTTTCTAAACTATTAAACGAGATAAACCGACACAGTATCATTTTAAATTGGGTAAATGAAATAATTTTACCTTGATTATATTTTACATATAAAGGAAATAATTCTTTCAGAATTATTAAAGTGTATATAAAATTAACTGCTTGGTTGTTTGGAAGTGATAACATTAAATTATTATGATTAAAGTTGAAAGGGAAACTGAAATCGTAACTCCAAAGTTAAGAAATAAATTCACATACAATTGGAATTTGAGAATATAAATTATAAATGTGATTTGTAATTTGAAATGAAATTTCAGAGAAATGTTTTGAAAAGAATTTGGAAATTTTGGAGATTTGGAAAAGTTTAAATTCCTTTTGAGTTTGGAAATGAATTTCAAAGGTTTTAGAAAAGTGTTTTGAAGGGATGAAAGCTCTAAACTCTTTTAGGTCGCTGGAAAATAATTCCGATGATGATCGCGACATCACCGGTGTTCATTTTCGGGTTTCCAAAAGAGGAGTTGCTGCCAAATTGTTTTAAATGAAAGTTGTTGAAAACCGGGTTTGGTTTTGGTAATTCAAAAGATAAATTGAATTGATTTCAAAAATGGTTTTGAAATGATGGAAAATCTCTGGAATCTGATAAAAATAGTGATGGAATGAAATTTATTAAGGTGGAAAATAAATCCATGAACAAGTAAATTAATTTACAATTGCAAGTAAATGAAATTGAAAACTGAATGTTGGAATTCATTTTAAATTTGTAAGTAAATGAAAAATTAGTCAAGTGGACTAAGTATTGAAAAAAAAATTAGTAAGTGAAACTAATTGAGGAATGACAAATTTAATATGGTTTAAAATGAATTGAATTCAATAATTATATATGAAAGATAAATTGAATTATATGGAATTTGAAATCCAGTTTAAATATAAGTGTTAAACCAAATTGAAGGTAAACAAAGTGAATAAATTTGGTTGTGTTGAATATACATTGGTTGTTATATGATTGTTGGTTGATTGTATATAATTCATTAAGAATTAATGAAATTGAATTGATAAAAATTGAAAGCTATGTGATGGAATTTAAATTGAAAGTGAACTAATTTGAATTTAAATTAGTGAATGTAAACTAATTGAAAATGAAGAAATGAATGTCGTTGTATATAAATTGGTTGTAAACAATTACAAGTAATGTCGAAATTATATAAGTTGCTTATGAACCTTGTTTAGTATGCATTTATTTTAATATGCATATGTTGTAGTTGTTTAAAAGAGTAAATGTTATATGAATTATATATATATGTCACTTACGTGTTTAAATTGAGTAAGTACAGGTACCGGGGCTACCGTTCGGCTGATTTGGTTGCGCTAAAATGCTTAATAAATAACTGCTTTGCTTAAAAATGCTAAAAAGGTACGCCTACGCAATAAAAATAGGAAATATGAACTGTCTTTCTTCTTTTCCGACCGTGTGGGTCGATGTATATATATTTATGTCTATTGTGATCCTACTACGATCGAACCGCGCAAAGGAGACTATGGCGAATTTTTCTGAAAATTTAAGGCGTTAGAAAATTTTCGGGAGATTTTGGAAAATTTGTGAAAACTAAATTTTGGAGTTAAAAGTTAAACAATATAGTTTGTTTTGAAAAGTATAGCTAAGTATAGATTTGAAAAACTTAGTAAAGTTTTTGAAAAGAGTTTAACTATGGGATTTTGGGGAAGTTGTACACTTAAGTGATTTTGAAATCTAATTTGAATGAATTGTTTTGAAAAGTTAATGGATTTTGTAACTTTTTCTTACTTTGCAATTTCGAGGACGAAATTCTTTTAAGGGGGGAAGATTGTAACGACCCAGAATTTCTGTCATTTGAAATTCGTATATTTAATTGATTTTAAATATTAACAGGTAAGATTTGTAAGTCGAATAAATTTAAATTCGAATATAGTGATTTAATTGTTTAATTAAATCGATAATTTAATATTTGAAATTCCAGAAATAATTGATAATTGGATCAAATTTTAATGAAAATGATTTATAAAGTTATTTCTTTCCTCCTCCAATATTTTCCAATCCGTCAACCGATTCGAAAAGTTATCAACTACAAAGTTAAAGAGCTCGTCGAGATCTTTCGATCCATACGGCTGTGATCGAAAACGAAGCTACGGATCGACGTGAATTTGGCCACAAACGTGCACGTTTATTCACGTTTTTCTCGTGATTGGGGCAGCCGAGTGGGGCCGGTTCTCTGGTGAAGGTCGAGCTCGAGAAGGGCTATGCGATGGTGGTTCCTGATCGAAGTGCAAATGAACGATAGAGGCTCGATAAATTCGTGATGAACGGCGGCTATGGGTTTTCATTTGAACGTGAGTTTTCACATTGGGGAAGGAAGGAGGGGCACGGCCCAGATCTGAGGTAGCAGAAAATAACGGCCAGAAATGATCCAGGGTTTGAAAATGAAAATAAAATTGTAAATTAATATATATTTAAATCGTACAAACTTTAAAATAGTGTAACTTCTTCATATGAGGTCGAAAAATTACGAAACGAATTTCGTTGGAATCGTTTCGATGAGCTCTTCGCAATGGAACTGGACTGGAATCATTTGGAGCTAGTGAAAATTTTGAGTAAAATTAAACGTGCGTTTAATTTTATTCGAAATAAAACACTGCAACTGTTATCAAAACTCAAGGTGAGAACTCCTCACTCAATCGAATTGTTTCGATTTAAATTTTAAATATTTAAATTTTAAATTGCTTGATTATGTGAATTGAATGATAATTGTTATCTGTTATGTTGGATAGACCCTATACGCCGTATATTAAGCGGAGGTTATTTATTAAAAACATATACCGCGATAATTCCACCGTGAAGTGGAATTGGTATTATATATGTATTTGGAGTTGATTTCCCGCATTATATAGCGGATGAGACCCTATTGTGCCGCATAATAGCAGATAGTATTTTATAATCCCATATACCACGATATTCCACTTTGAAGTGGAATTGGTATTGTGCTAACGTCTGTGGATGCAGGGAAACAGGTTGGAGGGATCCAACTGGATTCCTCAAACATTTGAATTTGTTTCATATGTTGTGTGTTGATTATTTATAATCTCCGTGTGTTTATATTTGTGAATTGGAATTGTTGAAGGCTAAAATTTAGCCGAATATATTTTTGGTATCGTTGGATACCAAAAATAAATAAAATTGGATTTTTGAAATTCAAGTTGAAAATTTATTTTTGAGAATTGGATAAATTTAAAAGGATTTTTAAAAAGATAAAAGTTTATTTTTGGACTATATTGAATTAAATTCCAAATTTTGGGAAAAAGCCTTAATAAATGGATTTCGGGTAATATTATTTATAAGTTAAAGGATTTATTTAAAACTGGTTTTAAATAGATTTGAAGAGATAAAGAAATTTATTTTAAAAAAAGAAATAACTTTGGAAATTTATCTGACTTTGAATTCGTCAGATAATTAAAGTAATCCTACTTATGGATGTTTGGATTATATTGGATGTTGAATTGTTTGATATCCCAAATATGTGATGTTTTGTGATATATCCTGATTTGTGCTGTGATCGGTAAATTGTTTATCTGTGATATATATATATATATATATATATATATTTGTGATCGGTGAATGAAAGATAAGCGTTATAGTTATACCGCTTATCAATTATATTGTTATATTTGATCTGTGATGGTTGAATGTTGTTGCACTATTGTGTTAAACCGTGGACTACACAATACATATACAAATGTGGATTTCACATGGAAATCGGTTAAGTCATAGATTTTTATCAATTTTGAAAAATTGAATTTTTGAATCCAAAATAGTTTTGGAAGTGGAATTGAAAGTTTTCGAAAATGAGTTTCAGAAATAAAAGTTATTTTAAATAACTTAATAAAAATTGGAATTTAAATCATTTGATTTAAATTTTGAATTCAATACTTAAAATTGAATTCGATGATTTGGGAATTTTGGTTTAAATGATTTTACAAGTGTAAAAGGTGTTATATGGGTTTCTAACCATTTAAAATATGGTTTTGGAAATTTAAATTTATATTCAAGTTTTATACTTGGATGGCTTTAAACTGTGTAATTGTAACCAGTTTTTCCCAAAACGAAAACTATCTGTTTTCAAATAATAATAGCTTTCATAAAGTGAAAAGATTTCCAATTTGTATCGAAACATTTCAAGTTGAGATGAAATTGTAAATAATTTGGAAAGTTGTGAATTAACCTTTGTGACGATGATTAAACTTTATTCTGAAATAAAAGAGTATTTTAAATGGTGTATCTTTTATATTATAAAAGACTTGAATTGTGAATAGTTTTGAAAGCTATAAATTAAATCTTAATTTAAAGATTTAATGGGTTAATCCAATTGAAATGGAAATTAATTTGGAAATCTATGAATGAATCTTTGTGAAACTGGGTAAACTTTGTGAAGTAAATCTTTTTGTTTAAAGATTTAAAATGGTAATTTGTTTAAACCATTTGAAGGAAAGGATTTGGGTAATAATTTGTGACTTAATTGAAATCCCAATATTCATACGACGATATGGATCGTATTGAAGACCGGTGTGAAGACCGGGTATTTTCGAAAATGAAAGGACAACCTGTCGAATGTCTCTACACCGAGTTGCTCCGGTATAGAGATTTATATCACTCTTCTTGTGATGGGAAGTCCGATCGGGATTGTGAATACCCGGATTGCAAGGGCTTCTTTGGAAGTGCCTTCGGTTTTGTTCGAACCCGGAACAGACTTGTATGGTTGTATGTCTGACATTACACTTTGAGATGTAAAGCTGGTTTCTATCAAATACATTTCTGTTGGTGGCGGAGAATTTATTCTCTTAGCTTAACACCCTTCACTGAGACGTACGAGCTCAGAGGTTATGTAGTTGATGGTTACTAGTGATACATTCCCAATTTGGTAATGTGGCATACGAAGTGCTGTTGATCATTTGTTGATCAAAGCGTGGCTTTGTGAAAAAGCGTGGCTTTGTGAAAAAGCGTGGATTTGTGAAAAAGCGTGGCTTTGTGAAAAAGCGTAGCTTTGTGGACGAGTCTTCGTCGAGCCTCACAACCCGGTAATGGCCGAAACAGGAATGTTGCGGCAAGGTTTTTAGGGGTCGCGCCCCTAGGGTATGCCATTTCCTTCTGGATAAAAGGTGATATCATGGTATGGAGCCCGGATATTTTACCTATGTTGATGTTGCAAATTCATTATACTTTGTGGTTGTTGCTTTGTGGTTGAGGATCCTCGGATAAAGGTCGGTAACGATCGAAGGATGGCATAGCTCTTGTGTTTGCTACCTAGTTACAGTTGTACAGCGTGAGGTAGCGTCGGCCTTGTGTTTTTAGAGAGCAGGTTGACTCTCGGGGTTTCTTTCCAGAGGCGTTTCCATTTCGGTGTAAGGAAGTTCCTTAGCCTGACCATTTGTTGGAAAATCCAAAGAAACAATACGAACCTTATACGGTTTTAGTTGTATAACCTGCTATGGAATGTGGCAGTAACCTGCTATTGAACATGGTAGCTATAGTAGGCATACAATAATGGTTGTATGTTGGCTAAGATTACTATTATACTTTTGAAATGTTTTCCACACTATGCACTAGTAATAATATCAAAAGAGTTTTCTTTTGCGTAGTAAGCATGTTTGACTATCATAAGAAGAAATCTCCTCCAATTCTGCGTTTGCATTGTGTGTGTGGCGGGAGGTCTTATGATAGTTTCATTTTCCAAAAGCATTGCGAATGTCTTTTACTTCCTTTGTTGTTGTTGTTTCATTTTCCAAAAGCATTGCGAAACAGGTTGGAGGGATCCAACTGGATTCCTCAAACATTTGAATTTGTTTCATATGTTGTGTGTTGATTATTTATAATCTCCGTGTGATTATATTTGTGAATTGGAATTGTTGAAGGCTAAAATTTATTCGAATATATTTTTGGTATCGTTGGATACCAGAAATAAATAAAATTGGATTTTTGAAATTCAAGTTGAAAATTTATTGTGAAAATTTATTTTTGAGAATTGGATAAATTTAAAAGGAGTTTTAAAAAGATAAAAGTTTATTTTTGGACTATATTGAATTAAATTCCAAATTTTGGGAAAAAGCCTTAATAAATGGATTTCGGGTAATATTATTTATAAGTTAAAGGATTTATTTAAAATTGGTTTTAAATAGATTTGAAGAGATAAAGAAATTTATTTTAAAAAAAGAAATAACTTTGGAAATTTATCTGACTTTGAATTCGTCAGATAATTAAAGTAATCCTACTTATGGGTGTTTGGATTATATTGGATGTTGAATTGTTTGATATCCCAAATATGTGATGTTTTGTGATATATCCTGATTTGTGCTATGATCGGTAAATTGTTTATCTGTGATATATATATCTGTGATCGGTGAATGAAAGATAAGCATTATAGTTATACCGCTTATCAATTATATTGTTATATTTGATCTGTGATGGTTGAATGTTGTTGCACTATTGTGTTAAATAGTGGACTACACAATACACACACAAATGTGGATTTCACGTGGAAATCGGTTAAGTCACAGATTTTTATCAATTTTGAAAAATTGAATTTTTGAATCCAAAATAGTTTTGGAAGTGGAATTGAAAGTTTTCGAAAATGAGTTTCAGAAATAAAAGTTATTTTAAATAACTTAATAAAAATTGGAATTTAAATCATTTGATTTAAATTTTGAATTCAATACTTAAAATTGAATTCGATGATTTGGGAATTTTGGTTTAAATGATTTTACAAGTGTAAAAGGTGTTATATGGGTTTCTAACCATTTAAAATATGGTTTTGGAAATTTAAATTTATATTCAAGTTTTATACTTGGATGGCTTTAAACTGTGTAATTGTAACCAGTTTTTCCCAAAACGAAAACTATCTGTTTTCAAATAATAATAGCTTTCATAAAGTGAAAAGATTTCCAATTTGTATCGAAACATTTCAAGTTGAGATGAAATTGTTAATAATTTGGAAAATTGTGAATTAACCTTTGTGACGATGATTAAACTTTATTCTAAAATAAAAGAGTATTTCAAATGGTGTATCTTTTATATTATAAAAGACTTGAATTGTGAATAATTTTGAAAGCTATAAATTAAATCTTAATTTAAAGATTTAATGGGTTAATCCAATTGAAATGGAAATTGATTTGGAAATCTGTGAATGAATCTTTGTGAAACTGGGTAAACTTTGTGAAGTAAATCTTTTTGTTTAAAGATTTAAAATGGTAATTTGTTTAAACCATTTGAAGGAAAGGATTTGGGTAATAAGTTGTGACTTAATTGAAATCCCAATATTCATATGTTTTAAATATTGTGCTCACTATTCGGGTTAGCCGGGAAAAGACCTTTGTGTCATATAACCCATTCCGAATTAGTGATACGACGATATGGATCGTATTGAAGACCAGTGTGAAGACCGGGTATTTTCGAAAATGAAAGGACAATCTGTCGAATGTCTCTGCACCAAGTTGCTTCAGTATAGAGATTTATATCACTCTTCTTATGATGGGAAGTCCGATCGGGATTGTGAATACCCGGATTGCAAGGGATTCTTTGGAAGTGCCTTCGGTTCTGTTCAAACCCGGAACAGACTTGTATGGTTGTATGTCTGACATTACACTTTGAGATGTAAAGCTAGTTTCTATCAAATACATTTCTGTTGGTGGCGGAGAATTTATTCTCTTAGCTTAACACCCTTCTCTGAGACGTACGAGCTCAGAGGTTATGTAGTTGATGGTTACTAGTGATACATTCCCAATTTGGTAATGTGGCATACGAAGTGCTGTTGATCATTTGTTGATCAAAGCGTGGCTTTGTGAAAAAGCGTGGCTTTGTGAAAAAGCGTGGCTTTGTGAAAAAGCGTAGCTTTGTGGACGAGTCTTCGTCGAGCCTCACAACCCGGTAATGGTCGAAACAGGAATGTTGCGGCAAGGTTTTTAGGGGTCGTGCCCCTAGGGTATGCCATTTCCTTCTGGATAAAAGGTGATATCATGGTATGGAGCCCATATATTTTACCTATGTTGATGCTGAAAATTCATTATACTTTGTGGTTGTTGCTTTGTGGTTGAGGATCCTCGGATAAAGGTCGGTAATGACCGGGGGATGGCATAGCTCGTGAGTTAGCTACCTAGTTACAGCTGTACAGCGTGAGGTAGCATCGGCCTTGTGTTTGCAGAGAGCAGGTTGACTCTCGGGGCGTCTTTCCAGAGGCGTTTCCCTTTCGGTGTAAGGAAGTTCCTTAGCCTGACCATTTGTTGGAAAATCCAAAGAAACAATACGAACCTTGTACGGTTTTAGTTGTATAACCTGCTATGGAATGTGGCGGTAACCTGCTATTGAACATGGTAGCTATAGTAGGCATACAATAATGGTTGTATGTTGGCTAAGATTAATATTATACTTTTGAAATGTTTTCCACACTATGCACTAGTAATACTATCAAAAGAGTTTTCTTTTGCGTAGTAAGCATGTTTGACTATCATAAGAAGAAATCTCCTCCAATTCTGCGTTTGCATTGTGTGTGTGGCGGGAGGTCTTATGGTAGTTTCATTTTCCAAAAGCATTGCGAATGTCTTTTACTTCCTTTGTTGTTGTTGTTTTAAAGATAATAACTGTTTTAGTTCTCACACCAGTCCCATGACTGACCTGGAGTTTATTGTTCCCTTCCTAAACTCTGGGTGCCCATACACGGGCAGTCTAGAGTCAGGTTATCAGGTCATTCTGGATTCAGGAGATGCTGTGGAGCTCAGTGGCGAGCTGGATGGCGAGGCGTAGCACTTGTATATGATATTATTTATTCCGCTGTGTATTCTGTATGAGGACAAGTTTATATAACTGTCCAGTGTTGTATTGTTGTTGTAAACTCTGATGATGTAATGTATAAACTGATATAGTTCTTTGATTTAAAGATTATTCATTTATCTATTACATGTTGTTCCACTGCGAATGTGAGATTCTGATATTGTTTCTGTTGTTTCTTCTTTCTTTCTTTCTGTCTTCTTCTACCTCTTCTTTTTAACCATAACAATTCGGTTTTCCGGCATTCGATTGCTCGGCAGTTGATATAGTGGATGTATTAATGTCGATTTTCGAAAGTCGAAAATCTCGACTTGTTATATGTGGTACCAGAGCATATGGTTAAGCGATAACCTTGGCTCTGTTGGGAATTACTCATTAGAGATAGAGTCAGTAGTACTCTAGAATGAGTGTGAGTGTAATAATAGATATGAGCGCGTATTTGTTAGTGAATATGAAATTGTTTTGTATTGTGTTGACTTATCGGTTGATTGTTTATAGATTCTGGTCGGTGCAGTCTAGCTAACTGTAATCGATAGGGGTTTCTAAACTATTAAACGAGATAAACCGACACAGTATCATTTTAAATTGGGTAAATGAAATAATTTTACCTTGATTATATTTTACATATAAAGGAAATAATTCTTTCAGAATTATTAAAGTGTATATAAAATTAACTGCTTGGTTGTTTGGAAGTGATAACATTAAATTATTATGATTAAAGTTGAAAGGGAAACTGAAATCGTAACTCCAAAGTTAAGAAATAAATTCACATACAATTGGAATTTGAGAATATAAATTATAAATGTGATTTGTAATTTGAAATGAAATTTCAGAGAAATGTTTTGAAAAGAATTTGGAAATTTTGGAGATTTGGAAAAGTTTAAATTCCTTTTGAGTTTGGAAATGAATTTCAAAGGTTTTAGAAAAGTGTTTTGAAGGGATGAAAGCTCTAAACTCTTTTAGGTCGCTGGAAAATAATTCCGATGATGATCGCGACATCACCGGTGTTCATTTTCGGGTTTCCAAAAGAGGAGTTGCTGCCAAATTGTTTTAAATGAAAGTTGTTGAAAACCGGGTTTGGTTTTGGTAATTCAAAAGATAAATTGAATTGATTTCAAAAATGGTTTTGAAATGATGGAAAATCTCTGGAATCTGATAAAAATAGTGATGGAATGAAATTTATTAAGGTGGAAAATAAATCCATGAACAAGTAAATTAATTTACAATTGCAAGTAAATGAAATTGAAAACTGAATGTTGGAATTCATTTTAAATTTGTAAGTAAATGAAAAATTAGTCAAGTGGACTAAGTATTGAAAAAAAAATTAGTAAGTGAAACTAATTGAGGAATGACAAATTTAATATGGTTTAAAATGAATTGAATTCAATAATTATATATGAAAGATAAATTGAATTATATGGAATTTGAAATCCAGTTTAAATATAAGTGTTAAACCAAATTGAAGGTAAACAAAGTGAATAAATTTGGTTGTGTTGAATATACATTGGTTGTTATATGATTGTTGGTTGATTGTATATAATTCATTAAGAATTAATGAAATTGAATTGATAAAAATTGAAAGCTATGTGATGGAATTTAAATTGAAAGTGAACTAATTTGAATTTAAATTAGTGAATGTAAACTAATTGAAAATGAAGAAATGAATGTCGTTGTATATAAATTGGTTGTAAACAATTACAAGTAATGTCGAAATTATATAAGTTGCTTATGAACCTTGTTTAGTATGCATTTATTTTAATATGCATATGTTGTAGTTGTTTAAAAGAGTAAATGTTATATGAATTATATATATATGTCACTTACGTGTTTAAATTGAGTAAGTACAGGTACCGGGGCTACCGTTCGGCTGATTTGGTTGCGCTAAAATGCTTAATAAATAACTGCTTTGCTTAAAAATGCTAAAAAGGTACGCCTACGCAATAAAAATAGGAAATATGAACTGTCTTTCTTCTTTTCCGACCGTGTGGGTCGATGTATATATATTTATGTCTATTGTGATCCTACTACGATCGAACCGCGCAAAGGAGACTATGGCGAATTTTTCTGAAAATTTAAGGCGTTAGAAAATTTTCGGGAGATTTTGGAAAATTTGTGAAAACTAAATTTTGGAGTTAAAAGTTAAACAATATAGTTTGTTTTGAAAAGTATAGCTAAGTATAGATTTGAAAAACTTAGTAAAGTTTTTGAAAAGAGTTTAACTATGGGATTTTGGGGAAGTTGTACACTTAAGTGATTTTGAAATCTAATTTGAATGAATTGTTTTGAAAAGTTAATGGATTTTGTAACTTTTTCTTACTTTGCAATTTCGAGGACGAAATTCTTTTAAGGGGGGAAGATTGTAACGACCCAGAATTTCTGTCATTTGAAATTCGTATATTTAATTGATTTTAAATATTAACAGGTAAGATTTGTAAGTCGAATAAATTTAAATTCGAATATAGTGATTTAATTGTTTAATTAAATCGATAATTTAATATTTGAAATTCCAGAAATAATTGATAATTGGATCAAATTTTAATGAAAATGATTTATAAAGTTATTTCTTTCCTCCTCCAATATTTTCCAATCCGTCAACCGATTCGAAAAGTTATCAACTACAAAGTTAAAGAGCTCGTCGAGATCTTTCGATCCATACGGCTGTGATCGAAAACGAAGCTACGGATCGACGTGAATTTGGCCACAAACGTGCACGTTTATTCACGTTTTTCTCGTGATTGGGGCAGCCGAGTGGGGCCGGTTCTCTGGTGAAGGTCGAGCTCGAGAAGGGCTATGCGATGGTGGTTCCTGATCGAAGTGCAAATGAACGATAGAGGCTCGATAAATTCGTGATGAACGGCGGCTATGGGTTTTCATTTGAACGTGAGTTTTCACATTGGGGAAGGAAGGAGGGGCACGGCCCAGATATGAGGTAGCAGAAAATAACGGCCAGAAATGATCCAGGGTTTGAAAATGAAAATAAAATTGTAAATTAATATATATTTAAATCGTACAAACTTTAAAATAGTGTAACTTCTTCATATGAGGTCGAAAAATTACGAAACGAATTTCGTTGGAATCGTTTCGATGAGCTCTTCGCAATGGAACTGGACTGGAATCATTTGGAGCTAGTGAAAATTTTGAGTAAAATTAAACGTGCGTTTAATTTTATTCGAAATAAAACACTGCAACTGTTATCAAAACTCAAGGTGAGAACTCCTCACTCAATCGAATTGTTTCGATTTAAATTTTAAATATTTAAATTTTAAATTGCTTGATTATGTGAATTGAATGATAATTGTTATCTGTTATGTTGGATAGACCCTATACGCCGTATATTAAGCGGAGGTTATTTATTAAAAACATATACCGCGATAATTCCACCGTGAAGTGGAATTGGTATTATATATGTATTTGGAGTTGATTTCCCGCATTATATAGCGGATGAGACCCTATTGTGCCGCATAATAGCAGATAGTATTTTATAATCCCATATACCACGATATTCCACTTTGAAGTGGAATTGGTATTGTGCTAACGTCTGTGGATGCAGGGAAACAGGTTGGAGGGATCCAACTGGATTCCTCAAACATTTGAATTTGTTTCATATGTTGTGTGTTGATTATTTATAATCTCCGTGTGTTTATATTTGTGAATTGGAATTGTTGAAGGCTAAAATTTAGCCGAATATATTTTTGGTATCGTTGGATACCAAAAATAAATAAAATTGGATTTTTGAAATTCAAGTTGAAAATTTATTTTTGAGAATTGGATAAATTTAAAAGGATTTTTAAAAAGATAAAAGTTTATTTTTGGACTATATTGAATTAAATTCCAAATTTTGGGAAAAAGCCTTAATAAATGGATTTCGGGTAATATTATTTATAAGTTAAAGGATTTATTTAAAACTGGTTTTAAATAGATTTGAAGAGATAAAGAAATTTATTTTAAAAAAAGAAATAACTTTGGAAATTTATCTGACTTTGAATTCGTCAGATAATTAAAGTAATCCTACTTATGGATGTTTGGATTATATTGGATGTTGAATTGTTTGATATCCCAAATATGTGATGTTTTGTGATATATCCTGATTTGTGCTGTGATCGGTAAATTGTTTATCTGTGATATATATATATATATATATATATATATATATTTGTGATCGGTGAATGAAAGATAAGCGTTATAGTTATACCGCTTATCAATTATATTGTTATATTTGATCTGTGATGGTTGAATGTTGTTGCACTATTGTGTTAAACCGTGGACTACACAATACATATACAAATGTGGATTTCACATGGAAATCGGTTAAGTCATAGATTTTTATCAATTTTGAAAAATTGAATTTTTGAATCCAAAATAGTTTTGGAAGTGGAATTGAAAGTTTTCGAAAATGAGTTTCAGAAATAAAAGTTATTTTAAATAACTTAATAAAAATTGGAATTTAAATCATTTGATTTAAATTTTGAATTCAATACTTAAAATTGAATTCGATGATTTGGGAATTTTGGTTTAAATGATTTTACAAGTGTAAAAGGTGTTATATGGGTTTCTAACCATTTAAAATATGGTTTTGGAAATTTAAATTTATATTCAAGTTTTATACTTGGATGGCTTTAAACTGTGTAATTGTAACCAGTTTTTCCCAAAACGAAAACTATCTGTTTTCAAATAATAATAGCTTTCAAAAAGTGAAAAGATTTCCAATTTGTATCGAAACATTTCAAGTTGAGATGAAATTGTAAATAATTTGGAAAATTGTGAATTAACCTTTGTGACGATGATTAAACTTTATTCTGAAATAAAAGAGTATTTTAAATGGTGTATCTTTTATATTATAAAAGACTTGAATTGTGAATAGTTTTGAAAGCTATAAATTAAATCTTAATTTAAAGATTTAATGGGTTAATCCAATTGAAATGGAAATTAATTTGGAAATCTATGAATGAATCTTTGTGAAACTGGGTAAACTTTGTGAAGTAAATCTTTTTGTTTAAAGATTTAAAATGGTAATTTGTTTAAACCATTTGAAGGAAAGGATTTGGGTAATAAGTTGTGACTTAATTGAAATCCCAATATTCATAGGACGATATGGATCGTATTGAAGACCGGTGTGAAGACCGGGTATTTTCGAAAATGAAAGGACAACCTGTCGAATGTATCTACACCGAGTTGCTCCGATATAGAGATTTATATCACTCTTCTTGTGATGGGAAGTCCGATCGGGATTGTGAATACCCGGATTGCAAGGGCTTCTTTGGAAGTGCCTTCGGTTCTGTTCGAACCCGGAACAGACTTGTATGTTTGTGTGTCTGACATTACACTTTGAGATGTAAAGCTGGTTTCTATCAAATACATTTCTGTTGGTGGCGGAGAATTTATTCTCTTAGCTTAACACCCTTCTCTGAGACGTACGAGCTCAGAGGTTATGTAGTTGATGGTTACTAGTGATACATTCCCAATTTGGTAATGTGGCATACGAAGTGCTGTTGATCATTTGTTGATCAAAGCGTGGCTTTGTGAAAAAGCGTGGATTTGTGAAAAAGCGTGGCTTTGTGAAAAAGCGTAGCTTTGTGGACGAGTCTTCGTCGAGCCTCACAACCCGGTAATGGTCGAAACAGGAATGTTGCGGCAAGGTTTTTAGGGGTCGCGCCCCTGGGGTATGCCATTTCCTTCTGGATAAAAGGTGATATCATGGTATGGAGCCGGGATATTTTACCTATGTTGATGTTGCAAATTCATTATACTTTGTGGTTGTTGCTTTGTGGTTGAGGATCCTCGGATAAAGGTCGGTAACGATCGAAGGATGGCATAGCTCTTGTGTTTGCTACCTAGTTACAGTTGTACAGCGTGAGGTAGCGTCGGCCTTGTGTTTTTAGAGAGCAGGTTGACTCTCGGGGTTTCTTTCCAGAGGCGTTTCCATTTCGGTGTAAGGAAGTTCCTTAGCCTGACCATTTGTTGGAAAATCCAAAGAAACAATACGAACCTTGTACGGTTTTAGTTGTATAACCTGCTATGGAATGTGGCGGTAACCTGCTATTGAACATGGTAGCTATAGTAGGCATACAATAATGGTTGTATGTTGGCTAAGATTACTATTATACTTTTGAAATGTTTTCCACACTATGCACTAGTAATAATATCAAAAGAGTTTTCTTTTGCGTAGTAAGCATGTTTGACTATCATAAGAAGAAATCTCCTCCAATTCTGCGTTTGCATTGTGTGTGTGGCGGGAGGTCTTATGATAGTTTCATTTTCCAAAAGCATTGCGAATGTCTTTTACTTCCTTTGTTGTTGTTGTTTTAAAGATAATAACTGTTTTAGTTCTCACACCAGTCCCATGACTGACTTGGAGTTTATTGTTCCCTTCCTAAACTCCGGGTGCCCATAATTTTCCACACGGGCAGTCTAGAGTCAGGTTATCAGGTCATTCTGGATTCAAGAGATGTTGTGGAGCTCAGTGGCGAGCTGGATGGCGAGGCGTAGCACTTGTATATGATATTATTTATTCCGCTGTGTATTCTATATGAGGACAAATTTATATAACTGTCCATTGTTGTATTGTTGTTGTAAACTCTGATGATGTAATGTATAAACTGATATAGTTCTTTGATTTAAAGATTATTCATTTATCTATTATATGTTGTTCCGCTGCGAATGTGAGATTCTGATATTGTTTCTGTTGTTTCTTCTTTCTTTCTTTCTGTCTTCTTCTACCTCTTCTTTTTAACCATAACAATTCGGTTTTCCAGCATTCGATTGCTTGGCAGTTGATACAGTGGACGTATTAATGTCGATTTTCGAAAGTCGAAAATCTCGAATCGTTACAGTTATTTAACTCTCGAATAACAACATTCAATCAAGGATTCATTCCATAGGGAAAAACCAACATTGGTTCAGCATATAAGCAGTCACTAGCCCCCTTTTATAAATCTTTCATCCACAAAAATGACTTTGTAAATTACTTGTATATAAACCTTTACATAGATATACTCGCAAATCCCTATATTTCAATACTTAGAGATATCCATATACTTATCTCAACGGTATAAGTATATCTACAAAATTGAGAAACATTCTCTTTTCATTCGATTCTCAAATCGTTTATAAATTCTCTTATAATCCTCCAAAACCATTTATAAACCATTTTATAAACCTCCGAAAACCATTTATAATTCCTTTATAAAAATTCAATCACTTCTAAGCTTCTTATACATTTCAAAAATCACTTATAAATCCTTTATGAATCCATAAATCATTTATAAAACTTCTTTTATAAATCTATAAACCCGTTTCTAAAATTTGTTTATAAATATCTAACCGTTTATAAACTCTTTAGCCTCGTAAATAATCTTTCCTTATGTCTTCAAACCATTTTATAAATTTCTTTATAAGATCCAAGTTTTTCAACTCTATTTATGCATCTCAAAAACATTTATAAGCAACTAAAAATCTTTTACTTCCAAACACCATTGTATAATATTAATTTTTAATAATAAATATTATAAATAAATGAAATTTATTAATTTAAAACATCTTAAAAATAATAATAAATAATTTATATTATTGTTTAAGAAACAATAATAATTAATCTTTACCATTTTTATAAATAATAATAGTTTATTTTCAAAAACCTTATTAATAAATACTTATTTTTAATTTCAAACAATAATCATTCTTAAATAATTCCTTTTTCAAGATATTAACATTTTGAAAAATACTTTAAAATAATATTACTATAATTAAATAACCTTTAAACAATTCTAATATAATTAAATAACCTTAAAATAATATTACTATAATTCGTTAACTTTAAAATAATATCAATATAATTAAATACTTTAAAACAATACTAATATAAATAAATACTTAGTATAAGTAGATAATCTTTTAAAACAGTATATTGATATAAATAGATAATCTTTAAAACAAAATATTTCTGAAACCCAATTTCGGATTCAAAAATCATTTCCTATCTCAAAACCAATTCCAACTCAGATGGAAATTTATAGTATCCTAAAATACCAATTTAAGGCCAATAGCTACCCAATGCTTAACCAATATCGATATTTATTTTTCTATCACTATTGGGTTTTAGTTTTTCAAACATATAACAATGTTATAACCATAATGTCCATAATCAGGTCCACTTTTCAATAATCCATATAAAGAAATATTATTGAAACAATTCAAAAATAGCGAGGAATCCCGTTGGATCCCTCTAACCTATTTCCCTGCATCATAAACGTTATATAATTATAAAATATAAATCAACAGCTTCGAGGTGGGATTCGTATACAAAGGGTGATCCGCTCTTACACGGGAACGTATTAGGGTCTCATCCGCTCTAGGGGCGGGAATATATCCAAACAAACTAATAAATATAGTAATTCATCCAAATAACCATTCAACAATTTTATTAACTATATATCATAGTAGTTAACCAAAAAGGTGAGTTTAACTCACCGAAATTTTCTGTTGTCCCCGAGGCGTTCCGATTTAGAACTAAAACTGAACGACGTCCGATTTTATTAACTATATGATAATGACAGATTCCGAGATGCTTTGAGAAGGAGGAAGTCAATAGCAGTTGTAATGCTCCAAATCTAACCAAACCAATTCCATCGCGATGATCTCGACGACACGAGTCCAACACAAAAAATGGCGTTCGAATTCGACCTCGTATGAGCGAGATACACAATTTATAAGTTATCGGATAAAATTAATTTAAAATTAAATAACTTTAATTAATTTACAAGTTTACTCCTGTTTCCTTTTCTTCCCCAACTCAACTGATACTTTCCCCCTGTGCACACACGAAGAAGGATACACCATGCACATCTTCCACCACACTCATCGATTCCAGAATTCGACTTCGCCGATCTTCATCTCTCGATGAACTCGACTCCACCATCACCAAAACTCCACCACCGAGATTCTCTGGAGCATCGCGATATCCAGGCTTCCCCCTCCAAACGCAACAGGTTGGACCTTCCCAAACCACATCGGACATCACCATTTTCCCGACCGAGGTGATACTCTCTCCAACGAACCCAACGAGCCCTAATTCGCGAATCAATGATCGGAATTCTCTAAAACTCCAACCCTAGTTATAAACCCATTCTCTGTAAAACTATCGAGCACTCCAAAATCTCCTCTCATCTCAAGAAGTACACCAAATCGAAGATTTTAGTCTAAGGATCACAAAGATATATGTTTTGGATGTTATCGTTGAGTATAACCTTTTATTTTAATTTTTGAAATCTTGTTTTCTTTTTTTTCATTCTGGAGATGGTTTTATAACAACGGAGAGGACATGGGGTATATGGTTATGTACGAGTGGTATGGGCTGAAGATGATGGGTTAAGGCAGTGTATGGTCATATCCAAGTAAATATATTATTTAAATTCAAAATATCTAGCTATATAATTTCGAACCCCAATCGAGACATGCCGCCTAGCATTCTATATGTTATACCCCTATTCCAAACGCAATGGAACTAGTTTCGAGCCCTAATTCGATCATATGTAGAAGATAGCTTTTTGAACTCAATTATTATATTAAATTTTCAATATTAAATTCTACACGTTTCAATCTCGCATGACCAAACGATACGTCTGATCACCATGAAATTTGGCGATGTATTATAATTCATTATTACGGACCAATGGCACCGGTTTCGTCGAAATCCTCGTCGAAATCCAAAACAGTGCCCCGGGAGGCTATTTTTATATGTTAATTAAGACGAGCTATTTTCAAAATCGAGTAAGTCACTTTTAAATCCAATTTAAAAGTTTAATTATCTTCATTCTTATTAAATAGAAATTAAATAATCTTTTAAATCATTTTTATCCAAATAAAAATCCAAGATTCAATTATTTAAACGATTTCAATTATTAAATTCAACAATTAAATTATCCAATAAATCGCTATATTCGAAATTCAAGTTATTTAACCTATAAATTTAACTTTTCAATATTTAAAATCAATTAAATATTACAATTTCAAATAACTGAAATTCTGGGTCGTTACATTCTTTCCCCCTTAAAAGAATTTCGTCCTCGAAATTTCCAAGGTAGGAAAAATACCCAACCCCTTACTTTTTAAAACCAATTAGCTGAAATAGATTGCCAAATTACTTTAAGCCTTTAAGCTTTTCCAAAATCAATTTGTTGAAACCTCATTATTACTCTTACTAAGTTTCTGAATTCATAGATTCCAACTAATATTATCACATTCAATCATTTTAGGTTATAACTCAAAAATCAAATTTTAGTTAATAAAAATTTTCTTTAAAATTTCCAACTCTTTAAATTTTCGGAAAATTTCGCCAGCGCCTCCTTTGAGAGGCTAGATCAGAACAACTACAAATCGCCACTCAGGGCCCAAACAAACAAAAGAAAACAAAGCCAAGTGGCCCAATCATAAAACCATCAAAACCAAACAACTATATAAACATGTACCTTTTAGTCGTGCAACCAAATTTTACTTATGAAATCAAAGGCATCAATTTAACTCTTGCTTTTATACCTATACCTTATTTACCGATGACATCCAATCATATAGTTCATAATCATATTATTTTGCATTTTCAATTTCCAGTAGTTGCTTTATCCATATCCATTTATTACTTAGTATATGTCTTTCAACACTAATGTTACATAAGAATTTTTCCCTCAAATTCTATGTTTAACCATATTTCACTTTATACTAAATTCATTGATGAATTATTTCATCAAATTTTACTCAAGTTTACAAACATTTCGTTCAACTCTTCTCATGTTTATTACCACTTCACAACTTAAGTCCATATCCATTTCAAACCAATTTCACTTCCATTTAACTCAATTCATTTTCCAATTTCAATATTCAATTCTAACCATTTTCACTTCACTAACTTATTTAATTAGTCCATCTCATTAACTCCTTTCAAATTACAATCATTTTCCATTCAAAAATAATTGGTTCATCTAACCTAATTTAGGACAAATTCCTTTTCAAAATTCATGTTGTTTAACTTATCTTAAGTTAACTTCATTCCGTAGTTCAATTTCAAATTTACCTTTCTTAACATTCATATTCAACAATTTAAACAGTGTTTTAACTTACAAATCCTCGAAATTGATAAGTTATATAACTTATTTCCTCATATTTTCATAAAACACTCAATTGAAAGTTACTATGTTCTTGTTTATTTCGAATCATTTCGAAATCATATGTATTCATAATCCCCTTTGGCATATCAATCATCCTTTTGAATTTTAAATTCAAAACTAGTTTTACCAAAACATATAACCAATGGTAGCAATTCCTCTCTTGGAAACTCAAAAATGAATGCCAATGATGATGTAGTCATCACCAAAATTATTTTCCAGCGATCGAAGTGAATTCAGTGCTTTTATTCCCTTTAAAAGTCCTTTTAAAAATATTTCCATGTAAAATTATTTTCCAAATAATACTATTATTATTTTCAAAACTTAGAAAAACCATTTCCAAAACCAATGGGATTTAAATTTCCAAATTCCTAGTTTTTAAATCCTTTTAATTTATAACCCGCTTTTATAATTTATTATATAATATACTTTTGAAATTTTATTTCCTTTCAATTTATAAATCACATTCATAAACCATATATTTATATAATCTCACTTTGGTTATATAAAATCATTCCTTAATTGTTAATCTTAGTTTGCATTATAATAATGACAACTTTTATTAGAGCACAGAACAAACAACAAATGATAATAATCTAACATTATCATTTACTAACAACCAAACACACCATATATGCTATAATAATTTCTAAAAATTATTTCTTTTTATATAAAATATAATCAAGGTAAAATTATTTCATTTACCCAATTTCAAACAATACCATGTTGAATTATTCTGTTCAAGTGTTTAGAGATCCCTATCAATAACGTTAATTACTCGTATTGACCAGAATTCATAAACCACTCAAAAGATCAACCAACACAATATAAAACATTTTTATATCATTAACAAATACGCGCTCATATATATATATATATACACACACACACACACACACACACACTCAAACTAATTCTAAGGTGCTACTAACCCTATCTATAATGAGTACCCCACTAAAGCTAAAGTTCTCGCTTAACCTTTAGCTCTGATACCAAATGTAACAAATCGGATTTTCGACCCTCGAAAATCAACACTAGTACATCCACTGTATTAGATGTCAAGGAATCGAATGCCAGAAAATATGATTGTTAGGGGAAAAAGAAAGAAGGAAGAAGATAAGAAGAAAACTAAACAACTTAAAGTCTCACGGCGGAACGAATAATATATAATATACCAAAAATCTTTACACAAAAGCTAAATTATAATATGTGTATATACAAACATCAATCAGAGTATACTAACCTATTTCAGCCTAGACAGCTATAACAACCTATCCTCATAATTGCCGATAAATACAACAATGGATACAGCGGAAAATAACCATCTACGTGAATATTTCTCCGGGCCTCCAACTCGTCCCTTAAAGCTCCAAGCATCCATACTAATCTGTAATATGCTCGGTCTGACCCGAGCATTATAATAAAATAACACCAGAGTCAGTCTGGAAAACCAGCGTGAGTTAACACACCCAACTGGATTTAAATTTATATAAAAGTCTTTGAAATCAAAAGGTATCTCGTAAGACCACACCGTACATAAACACGGATGAGTTTTTACCTTACTATAACCAAAACATTTTCTATAGAAATTACATTTATATTATAATAATGTCTAGAGGTCAATGTAAAATATGAATATAGCTGAAATGCTTGCATCTCACGTTTCAGCATAGTTGGGCACAACTAAGTCCATACGGCGCTTATTGGAGAATGGATTCTATACAATGACTGGGATAATGGGGTACCGCCCGTCACGGTGCATCTTTAGATAAAATAACACCAAGGACCCCGCCTAGATCCTCTGCCAACACAGAACCGGCCTACCCCATGCTGGATAGTACCGAATATGATCACCCCTCCATTAATGGGCACCGAAGCATACAATTGAGAGATAATAGCGACTCTAGATAGGGATGATCATACCCTACTTGGGATCTCCCCACTTAGCCCTGCTGCATCTCCCATGTTTTAGTCATTCCCGGTTGATGAGGCTTAAGGCTACGATTACCTTCCAAGAACATTTACGCTTAGAATGCTCATTGCCCTCCGACGACAATGCGTTGATAGAATTCATCCATACAAGTCTGTTCTGGGTCTGAACGAAACCGAAGGCACTATTCCTACTACATCCATTTTGGAATCACCCTCAAGATTAATAGCGATTAGCCCTTGCACTTCACATCTCTTTCTTTGATTCCATGCTCTTTACGATGTCTTCACTTCAAAATGCATTCGTTGGATCGAAGTGGTTTTCGGATAACATATCTGATCCCGGTCTCTTCACAACAACGTTCTATAATTTCCGGTAAACTCAAAACCGGTTCTTTAGGAAATAAACAGTCAAAGATAAGATCGGAGATCACCTCCTAACCGTTAGTGGATGGATTCCCTTATCATTATCATAGGAGAACGAAACGAGATTTATATGCACAGTACAGCACCATCAGAGATGACTGTGCCATATAACTCACGTGTTTCTTCTAAATATTTCCAAAGTTACGTTTTGGTCCATTTTCGATAGTCGGTTACTTAACTCTCGAATAACAACATTCAATCAAGGATTCATTCCATAGGGAAAAACCAACATTGGTTCAGCATATAAGCAGTCACTAGCCCCCTTTTATAAATCTTTCATCCACAAAAATCACTTTGTAAATTACTTGTATATAAACACCTTTACATAGATATACTCGCAAATCCCTATATTTCAATACTTAGAGATATGCATATACTTATCTCAATGGTATAAGTATATCTACAAAATTGAGAAACATTCTCTTTTCATTCGATTCTCAAATCATTTATAAATTCTCTTATAATCCTCCAAAACCATTTATAAACCATTTTATAAACCTTCGAAAACCATTTATAATTCCTTTATAAAAATTCAATCACTTATAAGCTTCTTATACATTCAAAAATCTCTTATAAACCCTTTATGAATCCATAAACCATTTATAAAACTTCTTTTATAAATCTATAAACCCGTTTCAAAAATTCGTTTATAAATATCTAACCATTTATAAACTCTTTAACCTCGTAAATAATCTTTAAGTCTTCAAACCATTTTATAATTTTCTTTATACAATTCAAGTTTTTAACTCTATTTATGGGTCTCAGAAACATTATAAACAATTAATAATCTTTTACTTCCAAACACAATTATATAATAGTAATTTTTAACAATAAACATTATAAATAAATGAAATTTATTAATTTAAAACATCTTAAAAATAATAATAAATAATTTTATAATATTGTTTAAGAAACAATAATAACGGCTGTTAATCGCTTTTTAACATTTTGATGTTAATCACTTTTTAACATTACTAAAATCAGATTAAAACTTCTTTTCTTTTTAATGGCTGTTTGTCCTGCTTCTCTCTCCTCTCCTTCTTCAAATTTCATGCCTCACCCTGTCCCATCTCTATCTTCTCTGTTTGTCGCTTCGATCTTGGTCCCTCTTGCCCCCAATCCCTCTCTCCTGTACTGCCTTCTCCTCTTGTCCTACCCTTTTCAGCTTCCCAACCTTCTCCTTCTTCCACTTTGCAGCCCCAACTCATTTCCTCTGATGTGCCAGTCCCCAAATGGAACTCTCTCTTCAAGTCAAAGCCCAAAAATGCTGGCAAGTACATTCCATCAGAGATCGCCGTTTTCCTTGCTGGGAATGTTCTGATTCCCCCACCTGAAGTGATTCGGGCCGGGAATGTTGTTTGGGGTGATTACCTGGTGGGTTTTTTTCTTGATAAACCCCTCTCCTATACCACTATCATCTTGCATCTGAAAAAAGTGTGGAAACTCAACGGGGCAATCACAGTCAAATCTGATGGCTACTTGTTCTTATTTAATCTATCTTATGAGGAGGATAGAAGGAATATAATTGAATATGACCCTTTGCTTATTAGGAACAAGCTATTCATTGTTAAGCCCTGGGATCCTACGATTGGTAACAGTTGCAGTATGATTAAATCTGTCCCAGTCTGGTTAAGACTCTCAAATATACCATTATTTCGTTGGTCCCACCTTGACATCAACTAGTTAACATCAAGAATTGGGAAATTACTGTGCCTTGATGAAACAACTGAGAAAATGGAAAGAACATGGTATGCTAAATGTATTGTCACGTACGGGAATTTTCGACTTTCGAAAATTCGACATCGATACTCACTTTATCGACTGCCGAGCAATCGAGTGCCGGAAACTCCAATAGTGAGGGTTTTAAAAAGAAGAAAAAGTAGAAGAAGAAGAAAGCAGAAGGAAGAGAGTAGAAAAAGAAAAGAAGAACAACACATCAGAACAGAAACAGAAAACAATATCATAATCTCACATATCGCAGCGGAACAATATATAATAGATAAACACTAGTCTTTTAAAACAAAGAGCTATATCAGTTTATACATACATCAATCATCAGAGTCAATATACAACAATGGACAGTTATATAAACTTGTCCTCATACAGAAAACACAGCGGAAAAAATAATATCAGATACAAATACTACGTCTCGTCATCCAGCTTGCTTCCAAAGCTCCAGAATATCCTGATAATATAACTCTAGGCTGCCCGTGTGGAAATTGGTGGGCACCCAGAGTTTAGAAGGGAACAATAAACTCTGAGTCAGTCATGGTGACTGGTGTGAGATCGTAAAACAGTTATTTTTTTAAAATAAACAACAGGAAAACTTTAATGTCAATTCGCAATGCTTTTGGAAAATGAAACTACCATAAGACCTCCCACCACACACACAATGCAAACGCAGACTTGGAGGAGATTTCTTCTTATGTTAGTCAAAGATGCTTACTACGCAAAATCAAATCATTTTGGATATTATTATTAGTGCATAGTGGAAAACATTTCGAAAGTAGAATATAAATCTTAGCCAGCATAGGTACCATTATATTATGCCTGCTATAGCTGCCTCCTGAGGAGACAGGTTATACAATTGAAATCGTAAAGGCTCGTATTGTTTCTTTGGTTTTCCAACAAATGGTCAGGCTAAGGAACTTCCTTTTCCACAATGGGTACGTCCCTGGAATAGACGACCCGAGAACCTAACCGGATCTCTGCCAACACAAGGCCGGGTTACCTCTACAAAAATAGGTAACTACTGACACGCGTATGCCATCCCCCGATCGTCACCGATCTTCCCGAGGATCCCCGATTCGCAACAACCACAAAGAAATAAATTTTGCAGCAACCACAGAGGTTAAGTATCTGGGCTCCATACCATGATACCACCTTTATCCAGAAGGAATGACATACACTAAGGGGCGCTACTCCCTAGAACCTTGCTGCATCCTTCCTGTTTCGACCATTTCCGGGGTGTAAGGCTCGACGAAGTCTCGTCCACAAAGCTATGCTTTCTCAAAAAGCCCTGCTTCGGGTCAAACAAAATGATCAACCTATGATCACAAAGATATAAGATCAAACAAATGATCATATCGCAAATGATCAAACACTGATCATTTCACAGCAACACTCAGTATGCCACGTTACCAAATTGGGAATATATCGCTGATAAATTTCAACTACATAACCTCTGAGCTCATACGTCTCAGAGAAGGGTGTTAAGCTAAGAGAATAAATTCTCCGCCACCAACAGAAATGTATTTGAAAGAAATCAGCTTTATATCTCAATCTGTAACGTCAGACACACAATCCATACAAGTCTGTTCCGGGATCGAACAGAACCGAAGGCACTTCTCACGAAGCCCTTGCATTTCCGGATAAATTTCTAATCACGTCCGGACTTCCCGTCACTAAGGGTGATAAAACCTCTAAACCGGAGATCAGCCGATGTAGAGTAACTCGACGATAATCCTTCCGTTTTCAAAAATATCCGGTCTTCAACACCGGTCTTCGAATGCAATTCATAACGACGTATCACATATTCGGAATGGGTTATACGACCCCATGGTCCTTTCCCGGCTAACCCGAATAGTGAGCGCTTATTCAAAAATAAGTGTGGCATTCAAATTCATCCAATTCACAACAAATACCTACTCAAGGTAATTATTGATAGTCGGTTATTTAACTATCAATAAAGATGCGCAACATCATCAGATTCCAAATAATTTTCCACATTATTTCATTTTCAAAAATATCTTTACTAGATATAAATTTCCACACTTCAAAAATAAATCAACGTTTATTTTTCTAAACAGTTTCCCTTTCCTTTATAAATTCCATAGTGAATTTATATTTCAAAATATCTACTGATATACGATTTCCAAATCGATTTCAATATACACTTTCAATTTATCTTTAAAAGATAAAGTTTCAAACCCTTCGTTTCATATTGGAAAAGCAATTCCATACTTATTTAAAATAAGTAATTCACAAAACTATTTATTTTCAACATTTGAAAATATTCAGTATACTTAAATCAATATTAAGTATATATTCATTCTTTAAGGAAAACATTTGAGTCAAAACGAATGTTACGTAAAACATCGTTACGACGACTCAAAATCATTAGTATAGGGATTCGGATTTTAAGATAGATATATAAATCCCAATACTACATAAAAACATTTCCTTTCGGAAATCATTTACTATAACAACAGTGTTATAGTCCATCATTTCCTTCTTCCTCGAAAACGTCTATTTCAACAATAAATGTTGAAATCTATGATTTCGATAGCATAATACATTTTAAAAACATCTTTAAAATGTTTAACTTCATTTTCAATGTCACTTTTCCAAAACTATCCATTTTACTTAACAATATATTCATTGTCCAAAATCGTGAATATACTTCACTAACCAAATTTCAATATTTTCTACACATTTATTTCAAGAATTTATCCATTATCCAAAATCGTGGATAAAATTCCCTTAATAACTTCTATATTTTAAAATCAATCAAATTTGATTTATTTTCGAATTTATAAGAAAACAACGTTTATGAATTCTATTCCCATTTTATAACCACTTCGATTTATAAATCTTCTTTAATGACCCATTCAATTTATAACTCAATGTATATACCAAAGGTCCATCTTATAAGTTAATATAACTTATAATTCATTTATTTTAAAAGAAATCGTTCTTTTAGACTTCATAAAATTTAAAACTTTCAGATTTCATTAACTTATGAAATCCCATTTATACTTCATTTTAACACTTACAGAAACTTGTCTTATAATCCCAATATTTCAAATTTATAAATATCCATTTTTGTACATCTTTTAAATAAACCGTTTCTAATATTAGAAATCCCAATTTAAACCATTTCATAAATTTCTTAACTTTTATTTCAAAAATCACACCTTGATTTTATTTCACAAAAATCTTAACTTTTATAACTTCAAAATTTTAAACGTTTATTTATCTAAAATAAATCAATTCAACAATTCAATAAAACGTATAATTTCAAAGATCACTTTAAAAATCCTTTTAAATTAAAGGTCGTTATTTTTAAAACTTGAATCCGATGATGCTACAGCACCAATTGGTCAATCACAACAACAACATCATATATCAACATATGATAACAGAATATACATCAATATCTGTAAATAAATAACTACTGGTGAGGAATCCAGTTGGATCCCTCCAACCTGTTTCCCTGCATCCACAGACGTTAGCACAATACCAATTCCGCTCCAGTACGGAATTATCGCGGTATATGGATTTTAAAAAAATATCCGCTTACTAACGGCGCAATAGGGTCTCATCCGCTATACGAGGCGGGAAATCAATCAATCCAATATATACATATGCCAATATGTATATATTGCTATATATAGATATATATCCTACTATATCTAATATCACATCCAATAGCAATCAAATCAATCAATAAATAACTGAAAATTCCACTTTTCAATTCTTGAGTGAGAAGATCTCACCTTGATTTTAATTCTGATTTCAGCGTTTATTTCGAATAAAATTAAACACGCGTTTAATTTTACCCGAAATTCAAACTAGCTCCAAACGACTTAAATTCAGTTGCATCGCGAAGTACACGTCGAGACGATTCCAACGCACTTTGTTTCGTTAATTTCTGATCACGCAGTAAAAAGTTATACACTTTTAAAGTCACACGAATTTTAAATAAAATAATTTACATTTGCTCTTTATTTATTTTATACCAAAACAGATCTGGGCCTTTGATTTCGAATGGAGGAAATCGTGGCCGCTTCCCCCCCTCTTCTCTCACGCGCGTCTTCTCCAGTGAAGAATACGAACAAGAACCCATTGCCGCCTATCATTTTTGAATTTCTACGACCTACTCGTCGACTTCCACCAAGATCAGACACTTCCACTTCGATGCCCATCACCACGCCTACCACTACCACGAACACGGCAGAGCTCGGCCTCCCCTTGCTCCCTAGAATTGCGTGTGAACCCATGACGAACGCGACCATTTCTTGCCTCCAAATGACGATCATTGCTCGAATCCACCGTTGGATATCTTCGTCTCGACGAGAGCTATACTTTTCTAGTTAGGGCCGTGGTCTGATATCGTGTGGATTGGAAGAGAATGAGGGAGGAAGAAGAGTGTGTTTCGGCCATTGATAACAAGGGTGGTGGCAGCTGAAGAGAATTGAAACCCTAGCCTTTTATTTATTTTATTTCGTGAGTGAAGGGCTATTTATAGAAAACCGAACGAAACACTATTCATTCCGAAATTTCCAAACTCCGATTTACGCGCGGTAATTGGCGTTTCTGGGGTTTATCCCGCGTTCCGAACGCAATGGAACAGGTTTCGGAAGCTAATTCGATCGTCTGTGCAAGATATGGAATTAAACGATCAATTTAAATTAAACCGATTTAAATCGATTTCGAGGCGTTTTAATTTGTACCGGACAAATGGTAAATCCAAAAATTACGAAATTTGAAATCTTACAATAATATCACATTACGGATCCGATGAAACTAGTTTCGTCGAAATCCGACACTGTTTGAAAAATGACTATTTTAACTCGTCGAATAAAAAATAAAAAAATAATTTCAATGCGTTTCGATCTGCCACGGTCAAACGACAACTCCGTTTGCTACAAAAATTGAAATCCGATAATAACTAACTATTACGGATCCAATGGAACTAGTTTCGTTCAATTCTGAGACTGTTCGAAAATTGGCTATTTTTACAGTCGATAATTAAATATTAAAATATTCAATTTTCATAGACTAACTCCAAATTCAATTTTAAAAGTTCTATAACCTTTCTATAACTCCATTATGATTAAATAAAATTTTCCAAATCATTTTCAATCATTTTAAACTCGATTTTCAATTATCCTGGAATTTCACTATTTAATTTATCGATTAAATTATCAATTAAATTGACCAAATTAAATCCAATATCCTTTAAATAAATTATTCGACTTATTAAATTCATTTATTAATAATTAAAATCAATTAAATATTCGAATTTTAATTATCAAAAATTCTGGGTCGTTATAGACTTCCCCCCTTAAAAGAATTTCGTCCTCGAAATTACAAGTCAGGAAGAAAGGTCCTTAACTCGTCTACTATTTTCTCAAATTCAAATAGTTTTATCAATTTATCAAAACAAGTCTTTCTACTAAAGATTAGTTATCATTCATACTAGCTTTCCAACTTCAATTATAAGTTCCAAACAACATTGTTTACTTCAAAATTCAAATTCGAGTTTAAATTCAAATTTTTAAACTTTCAAAATTTCTCAAAAATTTTCTAACGCCCTAAATTTCCAAAAAAATTCGCCAGCGTCTCCTTTGCGCGGCTAATACGGCACGACTACAAAACGTCCCTACGGAATCTCAGATTTCAAAAAGAAAAAGAAAAAGCCAAGCGGCTAGAGAAGAAATCATCAAAATCTCATATTCAAATTTAAATACTTACCTTTTTCGAGCAATTCAAATTATCTTTGAAATCAAAATCCCAATTCATTTACACTTGTATATCCTACTAGCCATAATATCTAGTTACATATATTCAAACCATTTTGCAAATTCTATTACAAAATTTTCAATATAAACTGCTTATACATTTTTACTTCACTGTTGAAGTTATATTCATATTCATTTTCATTCCATTTTACATTTCACATTCATTTGAATTCAATTCTCTATTCCAATCTAATTTGAATTCAATTCAACTTCTGAATATTGAATTTTTTTTTTAATTATTGCTCATTCAACTGCCAATATTTTAGATTAGTTCAAATACTAATTCATTACAAATTACAATTCACTTATTCAAATTTGTTTTCAACATTCAGTTTGAATTTCATTTTTATCTTCATTCAATTAGCTTCACTTACTAATTTTAGTTTAATACTTCACAAATCAAATTCAAATTCAGTCTTATTTTCTTACAAATTCAAAATGAATTTTAACATTTCAATTTTTATTCTCTTGCACTTACAATTGAAATTTTATTCATTCATTCACTAATTCATTCGTTTTCAATTTGAATTCCATTCTAATCAAATTTCAAATATTCTATAAGTTATCAACTTATTAATATTTCGTAAATATTTTAATATAGTATTCCAGAGTTTATCAACATTTTCAAAATCATTTTTGAAAACAATTCAAATTATCCTTTGAATTTCCAAAACAAAACCCAAATTTTCCAAACAACTTTCATTTAAAACAATTTGGCAGCAATTTCTCTTTTGGAAACCCGAAAATGAACACCGGTGATGTCGCGATCATCATCGGAATTATTTTCCAACGACCGAAAAGAGTTTAGAGCTTTTATCTTTCCAAAATACTTTTCAAAACCTTTGAAATTCATTTTCAAATTCAAAAAGATTTAAACTTTCCAAATCTCCAAAATTTTCAAATTCTTTTCAAACCATTTCCAAAAACTTCTTTGGAATTCCGTTTTAAATTACAATTCACATTTATAATTTACATTCTTTAATTTCATTTGTATGTGAATTTTATTTCTTAACTTTGGAGTTATGATTTCAATTTCTTATTTAATTTCAATGATAACAGATTAATATTATCACCCTTTACAACCATGCAACCATATACTATAGTACTTCATAGAAAAACATTTCTTTTCTATACAAAAATAGTTTTGGGCAAAATTATTTCATTTACCCTATTTAAAACAATATTGTGCCGAATTGTTCTATACAAGTGTTTAGAGATCCCTATCGATAGAGTTGTACGGACAATACCGACCAGAATCCATATACCACTCAACAAACCAATCATCACAATATAAAACAATTTTATATTCACTAACAAATACGCACTCGTATCTATTATTACACTCAACTCATTCTAGAGTACTACTGACTCTATCTCTAATGAGTAACACCCAACAGAGCAGGGTTGTCGCTTAACCATATGCTCTGATACCACGCTGTCACGTACGGGAATTTTCGACTTTCGAAAATTCGACATCGATACTCACTTTATCGACTGCCGAGCAATCGAGTGCCGGAAACTCCAATAGTGAGGGTTTTAAAAAGAAGAAAAAGTAGAAGAAGAAGAAAGCAGAAGGAAGAGAGTAGAAAAAGAAAAGAAGAACAACACATCAGAACAGAAACAGAAAACAATATCAGAATCTCACATATCGCAGCGGAACAATATATAATAGATAAACACTAGTCTTTTAAAACAAAGAGCTATATCAGTTTATACATACATCAATCATCAGAGTCAATATACAACAATGGACAGTTATATAAACTTGTCCTCATACAGAAAACACAGCGGAAAAAATAATATCAGATACAAATACTACGTCTCGTCATCCAGCTTGCTTCCAAAGCTCCAGAATATCCTGATAATATAACTCTAGGCTGCCCGTGTGGAAATTGGTGGGCACCCAGAGTTTAGAAGGGAACAATAAACTCCGAGTCAGTCATGGTGACTGGTGTGAGATCGTAAAACAGTTATTTTTTTAAAATAAACAACAGGAAAACTTTAATGTCAATTCGCAATGCTTTTGGAAAATGAAACTACCATAAGACCTCCCACCACACACACAATGCAAACGCAGACTTGGAGGAGATTTCTTCTTATGTTAGTCAAAGATGCTTACTACGCAAAATCAAATCATTTTGGATATTATTATTAGTGCATAGTGGAAAACATTTCGAAAGTAGAATATAAATCTTAGCCAGCATAGGTACCATTATATTATGCCTGCTATAGCTGCCTCCTGAGGAGACAGGTTATACAATTGAAATCGTAAAGGCTCGTATTGTTTCTTTGGTTTTCCAACAAATGGTCAGGCTAAGGAACTTCCTTTTCCACGATGGGTACGTCCCTGGAATAGACGACCCGAGAACCTAACCGGATCTCTGCCAACACAAGGCCGGGTTACCTCTACAAAAATAGGTAACTACTGACACGCGTATGCCATCCCCCGATCGTCACCGATCTTCCCGAGGATCCCCGATTCGCAACAACCACAAAGAAATAAATTTTGCAGCAACCACAGAGGTTAAGTATCTGGGCTCCATACCATGATACCACCTTTATCCAGAAGGAATGACATACACTAAGGGGCGCTACTCCCTAGAACCTTGCTGCATCCTTCCTGTTTCGACCATTTCCGGGGTGTGAGGCTCGACGAAGTCTCGTCCACAAAGCTACGCTTTCTCAAAAAGCCCTGCTTCGGGTCAAACAAAATGATCAACCTATGATCATGAAGATATAAGATCAAACAAATGATCATATCGCAAATGATCAAACACTGATCATTTCACAGCAACACTCAGTATGCCACGTTACCAAATTGGGAATATATCGCTGATAAATTTCAACTACATAACCTCTGAGCTCATACGTCTCAGAGAAGGGTGTTAAGCTAAGAGAATAAATTCTCCGCCACCAACAGAAATGTATTTGAAAGAAATCAGCTTTATATCTCAATCTGTAACGTCAGACACACAATCCATACAAGTCTGTTCCGGGATCGAACAGAACCGAAGGCACTTCTCACGAAGCCCTTGCATTTCCGGATAAATTTCTAATCACGTCCGGACTTCCCGTCACTAAGGGTGATAAAACCTCTAAACCGGAGATCAGCCGATGTAGAGTAACTCGACGGTAATCCTTCCGTTTTCAAAAATATCCGGTCTTCAACACCGGTCTTCGAATGCAATTCATAACGACGTATCACATATTCGGAATGGGTTATACGACCCCATGGTCCTTTCCCGGCTAACCCGAATAGTGAGCGCTTATTCAAAAATAAGTGTGGCATTCAAATTCATCCAATTCACAACAAATACCTACTCAAGGTAATTATTGATAGTCGGTTATTTAACTATCAATAAAGATGCGCAACATCATCAGATTCCAAATAATTTTCCACATTATTTCATTTTCAAAAATATCTTTACTAGATATAAATTTCCACACTTCAAAAATAAATCAACGTTTATTTTTCTAAACAGTTTCCCTTTCCTTTATAAATTCCATAGTGAATTTATATTTCAAAATATCTACTGATATACGATTTCCAAATCGATTTCAATATACACTTTCAATTTATCTTTAAAAGATAAAGTTTCAAACCCTTCGTTTCATATTGGAAAAGCAATTCCATACTTATTTAAAATAAGTAATTCACAAAACTATTTATTTTCAACATTTGAAAATATTCAGTATACTTAAATCAATATTAAGTATATATTCATTCTTTAAGGAAAACATTTGAGTCAAAACGAATGTTACGTAAAACATCGTTACGACGACTCAAAATCATTAGTATAGGGATTCGGATTTTAAGATAGATATATAAATCCCAATACTACATAAAAACATTTCCTTTCGGAAATCATTTACTATAACAACAGTGTTATAGTCCATCATTTCCTTCTTCCTCGAAAACGTCTATTTCAACAATAAATGTTGAAATCTATGATTTCGATAGCATAATACATTTTAAAAACATCTTTAAAATGTTTAACTTCATTTTCAATGTCACTTTTCCAAAACTATCCATTTTACTTAACAATATATTCACTGTCCAAAATCGTGAATATACTTCACTAACCAAATTTCAATATTTTCTACACATTTATTTCAAGAATTTATCCATTATCCAAAATCGTGGATAAAATTCCCTTAATAACTTCTATATTTTAAAATCAATCAAATTTGATTTATTTTCGAATTTATAAGAAAACAACGTTTATGAATTCTATTCCCATTTTATAACCACTTCGATTTATAAATCTTCTTTAATGACCCATTCAATTTATAACTCAATGTATATACCAAAGGTCCATCTTATAAGTTAATATAACTTATAATTCATTTATTTTAAAAGAAATCGTTCTTTTAGACTTCATAAAATTTAAAACTTTCAGATTTCATTAACTTATGAAATCCCATTTATACTTCATTTTAACACTTACAGAAACTTGTCTTATAATCCCAATATTTCAAATTTATAAATATCCATTTTTGTATATCTTTTAAATAAACCGTTTCTAATATTAGAAATCCCAATTTAAACCATTTCATAAATTTCTTAACTTTTATTTCAAAAATCACACCTTGATTTTATTTCACAAAAATCTTAACTTTTATAACTTCAAAATTTTAAACGTTTATTTATCTAAAATAAATCAATTCAACAATTCAATAAAACGTATAATTTCAAAGATCACTTTAAAAATCCTTTTAAATTAAAGGTCGTTATTTTTAAAACTTGAATCCGATGATGCTACAGCACCAATTGGTCAATCACAACAACAACATCATATATCAACATATGATAACAGAATATACATCAATATCTGTAAATAAATAACTACTGGTGAGGAATCCAGTTGGATCCCTCCAACCTGTTTCCCTGCATCCACAGACGTTAGCACAATACCAATTCCGCTCTAGTACGGAATTATCGCGGTATATGGGTTTTAAAAAAATATCCGCTTACTAACGGCGCAATAGGGTCTCATCCGCTATACGAGGCGGGAAATCAATCAATCCAATATATACATATGCCAATATGTATATATTGCTATATATAGATATATATCCTACTATATCTAATATCACATCCAATAGCAATCAAATCAATCAATAAATAACTGAAAATTCCACTTTTCAATTCTTGAGTGAGAAGATCTCACCTTGATTTTAATTCTGATTTCAGCGTTTATTTCGAATAAAATTAAACACGCGTTTAATTTTACCCGAAATTCAAACTAGCTCCAAACGACTTAAATTCAGTTGCATCGCAAAGTACACGTCGAGACGATTCCAACGCACTTTGTTTCGTCAATTTTTGATCACGGAGTAAAAAGTTATACACTTTTAAAGTCACACGAATTTTAAATAAAATAATTTACATTTGCTCTTTATTTATTTTATACCAAAACAGATCTGGGCCTTTGATTTCGAATGGAGGAAATCGTGGCCGCTTCCCCCCCTCTTCTCTCACGCGCGTCTTCTCCAGTGAAGAATACGAACAAGAACCCATTGCCGCCTATCATTTTTGAATTTCTACGACCTACTCGTCGACTTCCACCAAGATCAGACACTTCCACTTCGATGCCCATCACCACGCCTACCACTACCACGAACACGGAAGAGCTCGGCCTCCCCTTGCTCCCTAGAATTGCGTGTGAACCCATGACGAACGCGACCATTTCTTGCCTCCAAATGACGATCATTGCTCGAATCCACCGTTGGATATCTTCGTCTCGACGAGAGCTATACTTTTCTAGTTAGGGCCGTGGTCTGATATCGTGTGGATTGGAAGAGAATGAGGGAGGAAGAAGAGTGTGTTTCAGCCATTGATAACAAGGGTGGCGGCAGCTGAAGAGAATTGAAACCCTAGCCTTTTATTTATTTTATTTCGTGAGTGAAGGGCTATTTATAGAAAACCGAACGAAACACTATTCATTCCGAAATTTCCAAACTCCGATTTATGCGTGGTAACTGGCGTTTCTGGGGTTTATCCCGCGTTCCGAACGCAATGGAACAGGTTTCGGAAGCTAATTCGATCGTCTGTGCAAGATATGGAATTAAACGATCAATTTAAATTAAACCGATTTAAATCGATTTCGAGGCGTTTTAATTTGTACCGGACAAATGGTAAATCCAAAAATTACGAAATTTGAAATCTTACAATAATATCACATTACGGATCCGATGAAACTGGTTTCGTCGAAATCCGACACTGTTTGAAAAATGACTATTTTAACTCGTCGAATAAAAAATAAAAAAATAATTTCAATGCATTTCGATCTGCCACGGTCAAACGACAACTCCGTTTGCTACAAAATTTGAAATCCGATAATAACTAACTATTACGGATCCAATGGAACTAGTTTCGTTCAATTCTGAGACTGTTCGAAAATTGGATATCTTTACAGTCGATAATTAAATATTAAAATATTCAATTTTCACAGATTAACTCCAAATTCAATTTTAAAAGTTCTATAACCTTTCTATAACTCCAGTATGATTAAATAAAATTTTCCAAATCATTTTCAATCATTTTAAACTCGATTTTCAATTATCCTGGAATTTCACTATTTAATTTATCGATTAAATTATCAATTAAATTGACCAAATTAAATCCAATATCCTTTAAATAAATTATTCGACTTATTAAATTCATTTATTAATAATTAAAATCAATTAAATATTCGAATTTTAATTATCAAAAATTCTGGGTCGTTACATGTATGGTTGAAGTAACGCCTGAGCATGAATTGATTAAAGAATTTCCTATTAGATTGTTAGATGGAAGTGTTCAAATGGTAAGAGTCTGCTAAAGCTAACAATTTGCACAACATGTAAAGAATTTGGACATGATAAAAATAATTGTATGAGAACAGAAAAGGAGGAAGTAATTGAAGTCAAAGGGAAAATAATTGATACAAGAGACAAAGAGAAAGTTGAAAATGAAAAGGATAAACAGGGAAAGATGGTTAATAAGAATCAAAGTTGGCAGAGGGTCAAGAGGCATAAGTTTAATACAAGGAAAGTTGCTATGAATGATGCTAACTGTAAAAATAGTGAAATGGAAAAAAATGGTGAGGCAAGTAACCAAGGAAATGATAAAACTGCTGAATCTCCTGCCACAAATGAATTTGTAGTGACAAGTAATAAATTCTCTATTATTAGTGTTGAAAATGAAGATTTGACTGAAGTGGTGGTGATGGATGCTGGTCTTGATATAGTGGAAGAGGGTGAAATAGTGTTATAAAATGATATTATTGACAGAGGCAAAAAAATTATAGTTAACTCTGAAGAAACAAAGAAAATTGAGATGTATGCATCTCAGAGTGCGAAATAAATAACAGTGTGCATGTGCACCATAACAATCTCACTGTGAATGAACAAACATCTAACCTCCCTACCATTACTTCCAAACATTAATTATCCCCATGCAAAAGTGCATGTTTCGTGTGAGACTTCAAAACACATTATCTACAGCTCAACTTAACAATGATCTTGACATTCATGCCCAACCAATTCCTCTTCCTATCTGTTGCAATCATCCCCATGCCTTTTCCATTTCAGAAATTGTTCCTTCAAGCTTAACCCAATATGATCCGTCAGTAAAACCTCCTCAACCCTACGTCTTCGTGGGCAATTTGCCTGGTTGGACTTCTCCTCATGGCTTGCCTATCTCTACAACTTCCCACCTACTCAATGATTCTGCTGAGTGCAACCCATCACCAAAACCAAGTAAAAACGATAGTGTTGAAATTAGCACTCTGGCTGAAAGGTTAACTAGGGGATCTCCAACAACAAGGAGCATGAAAGAAACTATCCACGTATCCCTATAGTTTATTTAATGTCACACCATATGGCAGTGTGGAATATCAGAGGTGCCCATTGCACATCTAAACTTGATCAATGAAACTCCTTATCCAAACTCATAAGCTTGAGTTATTTGCAATACTTGAAACCAAGTTAAACTATTCTCTCACCATGTCTGAAAGCAATTACATTAACCGTGGGTAGATCTTGAATCATAATCTTCAGGATGCTTCTTATGGGAGAATTATGCCACAACCCTAATGTGTTCTCTCTTCAACCCATCATGTCAACCCCTCAACTCATTCACTTTCATGCCTATCTCATTCCATCTAAAATCTCCTTCTATCTAACTATTGTCTATGATTGTAATTCTTTATCAATAAGACAGTCTTTACTTGACTTGCTCCCTACTTTTAGGTAGGACACTCATCTATGGCTTGTTGTTGGGGATTTTAACTGTTGCTTAAACCTCGATGACAAGCATAGTGGGATACCTTTGACAACGAGAGACATTCAACCATTAAGCATTGCAATTGAAGATTCAAGTCTCCTATCTATCAGTAAATCTGGTGCCAAGTACTCCTGGAATAATAGGAGTAGGAGTGGTACCAGAACTCTTTTTATGATCGATCACTCCTTCTGCAACTTCAAAGCCTTGTCAATATGGTCCTCCTTATCTTCTTTCCCGCCCCTTCCTATTTTGTCTAATCACTCCCTTATTATTCTATCTACGGGTCCTTCAGCTTTTACTGAGAAAAGAAGTTTTAAATTTTATAATACTTGGGTCCATGAACCTGTGTATAATAATATAATAAATGAGGCCTGGTCTAACATTTTTCATTGTAACCCTCTGTATGTTTTGTGTAGGAAGATGAAGCAAGTCAAAAAAGCTCTTAGGTTATGCGCACAAGAAAACTTTGGGAAGGGATGCCTTAGATCCACTACTATCAGAAAATAGCTAGAGGAAGCTCAATCAAAAATGCTAAGTAACCATGATGATGCTGAAGCTGCTAGTGCTGAGAGTTGTCTTTTTCTTGCTCTTGCTGATGCACTCAAGATGGAATGCTTGATAAAGAAGCAACAGCTTAATTATAAATGGTTAACTGAAGGAGATAGCAACATTGCCTTTTTCCATGCAGCTATTAAATCAAAATAGGAAAGGGAACAAATAAATTGCATTCTTGATGATAATGGGAACCTTCACTCAACTCCTCATGGAGTGGATAATGCATTGGTTGATTATTTCTCTAAGCTGCTAGGTAACTCCTCCAATTTTGACCCTGATCTTTCTATTATTGATAATATTGAGCTTCCTGCAATCCTACCTCATCATGCTTCCCAGTTAACCTCCCTTATTACAGCAGATGAGATAAAAAGAACTCTTTTCTCTATGAACAAGAAGTCTAGTGGAGGGCCAGATGGTTTTAATGTTGTTTTCTTCATTCATAGCTGGGAGCTAGTTTCTTCTGATTTTTTCAAGGTTGTTCAAAACTTCTTTTCCAATTTTAAACTGCTTAGTGAGGTGAAGCCACAAATTTGGTCCTTATCCCCAAAGAGAATCCACTAACTACAGTTATCTTCTTCAGACCCATCTCTTGTTGTAATGTGATGTATAAATGCATATCTAAATTAATTACAACTAGGCTTCTTAGTGTCCTGCCTGATCTTGTGTCTCAAAATCAGGTTGCTTTCCTGCCAAATAGGAGTATCCTTGACAATATAATGCTTGCTCATGAGCTTTTAAAAGGGTATGGTAGGGTGCAGTCAACTCCTAGTGCTACGATGAAGCTAGACTTAAGAAATGCTTATGATAGTGTACAGTGGAAGGCAATTGTCAGAATCATGGCTCTTATGGGTTTTCCAAAGCCATTTGTAGCTTGGATATATGTTTGCATCTCAACCCCATCCTTCTCAGTCAAGTATAATGGCAAGGTTTCTGGATACTTTAAAAGAAAATAAGGTATAAGGCAGGGGGACCCATTGTCTTCTTATTTATTCATATTAGTTATGGAAGTTTTTTCAAGTGATCAATGCAAGATTCCTTGATAAGGAGATCAGGTACCATCCAAAGTGTAAGCAGACCAGAATCTCCTCTCTTCTTTTTTCAGATGACATTATGATATTTACTAGACCTAATACCTCTTCCATTTCATATATCAAAAGCACCCTTGAAGCATTTCATTCAACCCTTATGCTTAACCCTGCCAAGTCCTATATTCTATTCACTGGAATCCCTCAAACTGATGCTGAAGAGCTATCTGCAATAACTAGTTTCCTTCCAATGCAAAATGACATGAATTATCTTGGCCTTCCCTTGTGCACTTCTAGGGCCACAAATGCTAATTGTCTCCCTCTTTATAGCAAGATAACTGGAGTTATGACGAATTGGGAAAACAAATTCCTCTCTCGGGTTGGGAGATTAGTCTTGATAAAGTCTGTTAGCTTCTCTATGATGGTTTTATGGGCTAGAACCTTCATTCTCCCTCTAAAGCTTCTTAGGTTAGTCAAAAGTGCTATGTTGAGATTTTTCTGGACTGGGAGAATTCATAATAGGAAAGCTATTCCTTGTTCCTTCTCAAAATTTGAGAAGCCAAAATCTAGAGGTGGGTTAGGGATAGTAAGTATTGATTTGTGGAATAAAGCTGCTATAAGTCACCATTTCAATTCTTTGCTAATAAACAAGAGGAGTCTTTGGGTTGAATGGACCATGAAACATAATATTGGGAAGAAGTGTTTTAGGACTATGGATGTTCCCCAATCTTGCAGTTGGATTTGGAGGAAACTCCTGGAGTTGAGGAAAGTTTTTCTGCCCTATCTTAGGTTCTCCCTCTCTGCTGGTAGCACTAAAGCTTTTTGGCATGTTCCTTGGTAGAGTGAAGGTATTATACTATCTACGGTGATACCACATCAACAAATATATCAGTCCGATATTAATATAAATGTTATGGAAATTGACTTCATTGTTGATTGTAAGTTGTCCCTTCCATATACTAGTAACCACAATTTGAGAGACCACTGGGCTAGTAAAAGTGGTTATCACAATGCATATCCTGAAACAGATGAGTTGCTGTGGGGAGGTAAGGCTCATTCTGTCAAACATGTGCTTCAGCTTCTTTCTGGAGAGAACGGTATGCCAATTTGTCCATGGCATAAGACCATGTGGAATAAACTATCAACAAGCACTGAAAATCTGATGTTCTAGAAGGTGTGTCACAAAGCCTTGATGACTAAGGAAAAGATGCTTGATTATGGGTTGTTAACTGACCAATGTGTTCCTTCTACAATGCTTTTACTGAATCTGTGCACCACCTTTTCTTTGAATGCCCTGAACTATATCATATATGGGAGAGGGTTATGGTCAGCATTGGAAGATATGATGTATGTATGGTTTCATCTGTTGAATGGGCAGTTATTCAGAAGGCGACAAAGTGGAGGGAAGGAGAATGGGGTTTGTTGTTTTACTGCTTAAAGAAATATATGCATCTTGTGTGGAGAGAAAGAAATTCAAGATGCTTTGAAAGTAAATCGCACGATAATGTGGTGTTATGGACTGTAATGAGGAAAGAGATTGGAAATGGGTTGAAGCTTCTAAATTCTCCTCTTGCTTCTCAACTAGGATCATGGTTGTAGGAGGGTTCTGTGTTTATTTTTTTTTTCTTTTTTTGTTTGTATGTCTGTTTTCTTGCTATGTGGCTCCTTTGCTTGTTTGTTGACATGGAGCATGTTCTATGTTTTTTATTGTCTTGCAGTAAATTCTGGCAGGGGCCAGTCAACCTCGCTAGCTTTGGTAGAAAATAACAATTAATCTTTACCATTTTTAAAAATAATAATAGTTTATTTTCAAAAACCTTATTAATCAATACTTATTTTTAATTTCAAACCATAATCAATCTTAAATAATTCCCTTTTCAAGATATTAACATTTTGATAAATACTTTAAATAATATTACTATAATTAAATAACCTTTAAACAATTCTAATATAATTATATAACCTTAAATAATATTACTATAATTCATTAACTTTAAAACAATATTAATATAATTAAATACTTTAAAACAATATTACTATAAATAAATACTTGATATAAGTAGATAATCTTTTAAAATGGTAAATTGACATAAATAGATAATCTTTAAAACAAAATATTTCTGAAACCCAATTTCGGATTCAAAAATCATCTCCTATCTCAAAACCAATTCCAACTTAGATGGAAATTTGTAGTATCCCAAAATACCAATTTAAGGCCAATAGTTACCCAACGCTTAACCAATATCGATACTGATTTTTCTATCACTATTGGGTTTTAGTTTTTCAAACATATAATAATGTTATAACCATAATGTTCACAATCAGGTCCATTTTATAATAATCCATAAAAAGAAATATTATTGAAATAATTCAACAATAGCGAGGAATCCCGTTGGATCCCTCCAACCTGTTTCCCTGCATCACAAACGTTATATAATCATAAAATATAAATAAACCACTTCGAGGTGGGATTCGTATACAAAGGGTCATCCACTCTAAGGACGGTAATTTATCCAAACTAACTAATAAATATAGTAATTCATCCAAACAACCATTCAATAATTTTTATTAACTATATATCATAGTAGTTAACCAAAAATGTGAGTTTAACTCACCGAAATTTTCTATTGTCGCCGAGGCGTTCCGGTTTGGAACTAAAACCGAATGACGTCCGATTTTAGCCCAAATTTTTACTTGCTCCAAATCCAACCAAACCATTTCCATCGCGAAGATATCAATGATACGAGTCCAACGCAAAAAACGGCGTTCGATTTCGATCTCGTATGTGCGAGATACACAATTTATAAGTTATCGGATAAAATTAATTTAAAATTAAATAACTTTAATTAATTTACATGTTTACCCCTGTTTCCTTTTCTTCCCCAACTCAACTGATACTTCCCCACTTTGCACGCACGAAGAAGGATACACCATGCACATCTTCCACCACACTCGTCGATTCAAGAACTCGACTTCGACGATCTTCATCTCACGATGAACTCGACTCCACCATCACCAAAACTGTAACGACCCGTAAATTTTAATGATTTAAATAACATAATTAACTAAATTTTTAATGAAAATAAATAATTAAAATTTAGCAATGAAAAATTGATATTTGGTATGCGTCTATTTTAACATATCAAATGGAAGATTTTCATTGGTAAATATATAAGTTTGTTCTGTTGTGTAATTTAAATTTAAAATTTAAAATCAGTTAAATAGATGAAATTAAAATATTGTTGAAATCTGAATATTTTACATAGTAAACATGTAAATCATTTTTTGAGTGAAACGTCGTAATTCGTTTCGCCAAATTTGGACGGCTCTAGCCCCGTTTATCTTATTTTCGGCGGTTTAACAGCAGTTTTGGCAGCAAATATCGACTTTTGATAGGATGGTCATATAGTTGATATATGTTTACCATTCCGTTCGTCTCGTCGTGCTGATCTCCGCGGTATATTCATTTGTGTGTTTCGGCGTCCGGTACGCGGCGAAACCTGTAAAACGATTTACCGTATCGGTACCCAATTTTAACCTTTTGGGTTCTACGTCCTTTCAATTGTCCCGGTTGAAAACAAACAACCATTAGCTATTATTATTTTCTGAAGTTCAAAGTACCTGGTTTTTTATATTCTCACTATATTCAATTATATGTTGGTTCGTTCAATTTAACTTATAATTTGTTATGTCTTCTTCTTAGAGAAAAAAACAAATGTAAGTCATATTTGCTGAAACAAGTCCGTAAATTTGTTAATTCTTGAAGCTTGCTCACGTCCACATCTCTTCCCAAACCCAAGCAACCTACTCCGATCACTTCCCCCTCTCCTCATGTGCGGCAGAAGCCAATCACAAACCCAACCCATTCACCACCACAACGTGCTCTGCCCTGGACTTCAACTCACCATCATTCGCCTATGCTCTGTTCATCTCGTCAATTTTCATGCTTTAGAAGATAAAATATATATAAGTTTATATATATATATATAGATTGATTTGTTGAAACTGCCGATCCACCAAACCCGCTTCCTCCACCTGACCGTACAGCCCGCAACCACTATCCACCCTTCTCCGACAACCTTCCTTAGCCTCTTCGACCATGCTCCCCACCCTATCACTCCATCCGCCACATCACCTGACTGTCGCCCATCTCCATCACACAAGCCACATCTGCCCATCTCCTCGTGACAGCCTAAACCCACCACCATGCGACAGCACCGAACACCCTTTGTCATAGCCACTGCCATTCCCTTCTCCCCTCCCTTGAAACTGACCACCATAGCCGCCTATATAGACCTGACCTCTGACCGTCTCAAACCCAGCACCACTCTCCGCAAGCCTGCCCACCGTTGCACACTCCGGCCTCAGCACCATAGCCGCACAACCATCGCGATAACCTCCGCCGTCAACAACCAAGCACTACACCATCGCCACTGTGTTGCTAACCTCCTCTCTCCCCTCCATGCAAAGACGCAACACAAAACACTACCTTGCTTCCATGGGCCGCAAGCAACACCCTTTTCTCTTCTCTTATATAGATATATATATAAATAATATTATAACATGTTGCCTGAAGCTGTGCTCTTCCACCTCGCCTTCCCCATCTTAGCAGTCGCCCAAGCATGCAGCCATCGTGCCTAGCAATTTCCTTTCTCTTCTACTATTATATATATCTAAGTGTATATATTAGTTTATATATTGTTGATTCATGAGTTTTGATTCATGACACAAGCTTCAGAGATCATACGACGGGAATACTAGACGAAAGCGACAAAAAGGAGAATAACCATATATTGCACACTACAAAGGAGACAAGACTACAATCCAGATATTAGTATGAATATTTTATTTTATTGAGTCTTAGAATATTGTTAAAATCATTCCTCAAGTAGTCACACATACACACAAATTGATTTATACAAAAATAAGTGTGCACTGTGCAAATAACAGCAGGTCGGCCGACCGACTAGAAACTTCGGCCAACCGACTCTGTGTCCGGTGCACAGATATGCACCGTTTATTCACGTCTGTAAACTCAGCTGACCGGCCCAGGTTTCTCGGTCAACCGACCAGAACATAACGGCTAGTTTTCTGAAGAGGTGCAATTGTTCATGAAGACGAATGTCCTTTAATCCAACAGATATGAACACAACTCTTGATTGAAACTCTTCATGAAAGATTGTAACTATTCTACAACTATATAAACATGTTCAATTCACTTCTACAATCACCGATTCTTGTTTATAATTCTAAAATCTATTCTCTATTATTCTCTGCAAATAAAAGCATTCATTCTTATATAATATCACTAGAATCCTTGATTTAATTCATATACTTCGATTCTACGTGATCATCTTCCTTCTAAATCTTCACACACATATATACTCTTGAGGATTTGATTATAGCAAAGTTGTACTATCAAAAGATAATCAGTGTTATTCAGAACACATTCGTCAACAAGCTATTTGTATTAAGTTGAAGTCCTCTTCGGCTGTTGAGGCGGAAAAATTCCCGTTCGGCTGCTCAGGTGTCGTATACCTATTCCTTCGGGTTAAGTGAGAGGTTTAGTTTAAATCCAGAGGGTATTCTGGGACTGGACGTAGAACAGGAAGTTCGAACCAGTATAAAAATTCCTGGTGTGCTTACTTTAATTTTTATTTTACTGTTATTACCCGTTTCCGCATTTATATACCATATTACACGATCCTTAGTACTGCACGTACACTTTCATTTGTATCAGAGCAAGGTTATCCTATAACCGTCACAAAGTTATTTGATATCTATTTCTAGTAATATGGCAACAACACATACTAACGATTTTGATACTAACACTAATACTAGTTTCACAGAGGGTCAATCAACTTCACGACCTCCACTTTTTAATGGTATAAATTATAATTATTGGTCAACTAGAATGAGAATCTATATGCAATCTAGTGGATTTAATATCTGGAATGTTATACAAAGTGAGTACACAACTCCTAATGGAGAATACTCAACTTGGAGTAACACACAAAAACTAGATGCTACATCAAATGCAAAGGCTATGAATATTTTATTTTGTACATTAGATAGAAATGAATTCAATAGAGTTAGCATGTGCACTACTGGTTATGAAATTTGGAAAACACTTAAGATAACACACGAAGGAACGAACAAAGTTAAATTAAGCAAAATTTCTATGTTGAAAAATCAATTTGAAAATTTCAAAATGAGGCCAAATGAATCTATAAATGACATGTACTCTAGATTTCAGGATATTTATCATGCTTTACTATCACTAGAACAAAAGTTTACTGATTTTGATGTTGTTACCAAAATCTTAAATTCCTTAACGGACGAATGGGAAAGAAAAGTTCTAGCCATGGAAGAAGCAAGCGATTTGTCAACATTAAAACCAGAAGAATTGATAGGTAATTTAATGTCCTACGAAGTAAATTTGCAGGCAAAAAGAAATGGAGCACAAGAAAAGAAAAATGTGGCATTCCAAGCAGAAAAAGATGACTCCAACTCGGATAATGAAGATATGGCAATGATCGCTAAAAATTTCAAAAAGTTTTTGAAATTCAACAAAAACAAATTCAAGGGGAACAAAAATAATTTCAACAACAATTCCAATAGCAGCAAACCATCATCTTCGGCAATGGAATGTTATGAGTGTCATAAGAAAGGACACATGAAGAAGGATTGTCCAGAGCGTAAAAATAATAATTTCAAGAAGGACAAAACCAACCGAAAAGCTTTTTCTGTCACTTGGGACGACACTGACTCATCATCCTCATCAGAGAGTGAAAGTGATAATGAACAAGCAAATTTGTGCTTCATGGCTTCGTCAGACGATGTAAGTGATCTTACTTTTGAAGATTTAATTGAAATTAATTCTGAATTAGTAAATTCAGCAAAGCAACTTAAAAAGAAAAATAAGGAGTTGCAAAGAAAGTTAGATAGAACAGTCTTAGAAGTAGATATGCTAAAAGATGAGAAGAAAATATTAGAAGAAGAACTTGAAATTTCTCAACAATCAAATTCTAACTTGTCTTCTCAAATTTCGTCAATATCCGAAGAACTAGAAATTCAAAAAAATAAAAATGATGTTTTACTTTTCGAAAATAATAGTTTAAACTCTAAGATTAAGGATTTAGAGTTAGAAAAATCTAGTCTTAAAATAAAATTTGATGATATTTCTAAAAATGTATCTAATTTCAATAAAGGAAGAGAGAATCTTTCTAGTATACTAGAAAATTCTCAATCCTCTAACAATAAATTTGGACTAGGATTTAAGAAACAAAATAATTTTGCTAAAAGTAGGATTAATAATAATATTAAGAAAACAGTTTACCCAAATACTAAAACCATCAAGATATGGATTCCAAAAAGAAATAATGTTTTGATAAGGAATAAACATATCAAAATGTTTATGGAAACTGTTCATAATAACAAGAATTATGTTTATAAAGGGAATTCTGAACCCGTATGGGTTTGACTTCCTAAGATCTAACTCTTAGGACCCTAAAAAGATTGGGTACCAACTTTTTATAAACTTTTTGCAGGTACCACATAAGAAGACAGGAAAATGGATTTTAGATAGCGGTTGCTCAAAACACATGACTGGAAACAAAGAAATGTTGTCAAACATTATATACTCAAATGGAGGAGCAGTCACCTTTGGAGATAACTCAAAAGGATATATCATCGGCAAAGGCGATGTCAGTAGCAACGGTACCTCTAATTTACCTCTTATTACTGATGTTTTATTAGTTAAAAATTTAAAACACAATTTATTAAGTATTAGTCAGCTATGTGATAAAGGTTTTAATATAACTTTTTCAGAAAATAAATGTAATATTTTTGATAAAAATCATAACACTATTTTTGAAGGAAAACGAGATAAAAACATTTATATCTTAAATATGAATGTTAATAATGATTCAAATTTGTGTCTAGTAGCTAAAGAAAACGATTCTTGTCTTTGGCACAAAAGATTTTGTCACATCAATTTTAATACTATCAACAAACTAGCTAAAAACAAACTAGTTAAAGGATTACCTAATATAAAATTCAAAACTAATATATTTTGTGATGCATGTAAATTAGGAAAACTAACAAAATCCTCTTTTAAATCAAAGAAAGTAATATCTACAGAAAAACCACTTGAACTGTTACACATGGATCTCTTTGGTCCAACTCAAGTGCAGTCTATTAATCATAATAGATATGTATTTGTTATTGTAGATGATTTTTCTAGATATACTTGGATTTTCTTTTTGAAAAATAAAAGTGACACTTTCGATAATTTTAAAGTTTTTGTTAAAAGAATTCAAAATATTAAAAGTTTGAAAATTAAAAATATAAGAAGTGATCATGGAGGAGAATTTGAAAATGAAGCTTTTGAACAATTTTGTAACAAGAAAGGTATTAACCATAATTTTTTGTTTCCTAGAACACCACAACAAAATGGAGTTGTAGAAAGGAAAAATAGAACGTTACAAGAATGTGCAAGAACTTTATTAAATGGAACCACTTTATCGAAACACTTTTGGGCAGAAGCTGTAGCTACTGCTTGTTATGTATTGAATCGTGTTTCTATTCGACCATTAACTAAGAATACTCCATATGAACTTCTAAATGGAAGAAAACCAAATATTTCATATCTTAAAGTTTTTGGTTCTAAATGTTTTATTTTGAATACTAAAGATCTGCTAGGCAAATTCGATCCAAAATCCGATGAAGGAATATTCGTTGGATATTCGGAACGAAGCAAGGCTTATCGAATTTATAATAAATGAACTCAAATTATTGAAGAAAGCTTACATGTTTCATTTGACGAAAATTTTAAAAATATAAATCCAATTGTTACTATTGATTCTGATGATGAAACTACTCAGAATGAAAATAGTAATAAAAATGAAAATTTTGATATTCATGAAACCAATGAAAATACAAACATTACTCCTAATGTAATAAAATCTCCACCTAGAATTTTACGAGATCATCCTGTGCAAAATATAATTGGAGAAGTTAATACGAATGTTAAAACCAGACATCAATTAAATCAAGTTGGTCATGTAGCTTTTCTCTCTAACATAGAACCTAAGAATATAAAAGAAGCATCAACTGATGACTACTGGATTTTTTCCATGCAAGAAGAACTAAATCAATTCGAACGAAACGAAGTTTTTGGCTCGACAAATGAAAAACTATGTCAAGAATTTTCGACTATAATGACAGATGAATTTGAAATGTCTCATATGGGAGAATTGTTATATTTTCTTGGATTACAAATTGAAAATGGAATTTTTATTAATCAAGAAAAATATTGTTATAATTTAATTAAACGATTTGGTCTGGAAAACACTTCTGCCAAGCCAACTCCAATGAGCATAACTACTCATCTTGATAGAGACGAGGAGGGCAAAAGTGTTGATCAGAAGCTATATCATAGTATGATTGGATCTTTACTTTATTTAACAGCGAGTCGACCCGATATAATGATGAGTGTTTGTTTATGTGCTCGATTTCAAGCAAATCCCAAAGAGTCACATATGAGAGCAGTTAAACGCATTATTCGTTATCTAACTAAAACCAAAGATTTCGGACTATTTTATCCGAAAGAATGTCCTTTCGAATTAGTCTCCTATAGCGATGCTGATTTTGGAGGAAGTCGGACGGATCGAAAAAGTAGGAGCGGAACATGTCATTTCATTGGACATTCCTTAGTCTCTTGGTTTAGTAAGAAACAAAACTGTGTTTCTTTATCGACGTTTGAAGCAGAATATATATCTGCTGCTTTGGCATGTACACAAATCGTATATATGCAACAAACACTACAAGATTTTAATTGTCATCTTGAAAAATCTATAATTTATTGTGATAATACTAGTGCAATAAATCTTTCTAAAAATCCGGTCAATTACTCACGAACAAAACACATCGATATTCGTCATCACTTTCTTCGTGATTGTTTGGAAAAAGGATTAATAAATTTAGAATTTATCAATACTGAAAATCAAATTGCTGACATTTTTACTAAACCGCTAAATGAAAATATTTTTATAAAACTTAGACGTGATTTAGGTATAATGTCGTTTAAAGATTTATGAATAAAAATATGCAAAAATATCGAAAAACAAAAATTGTTTTATTTCTGACCAAAGCGGAACTCGAACTCATGACCTCCGACTTGCTTGTTAGATGTTGTGTTATAGCTACTTGAGCTATGGGTGTTTCTTGTTTTAGTTCTCTTTAAAGTTTGTTTTATCTGTTTTTTTTAGAAAAACTATATTTAGTTCTTATCTTATAAATCATACATTTACAAACAATTTTATTCTTAAACTTCTGTGATCATATTTAAAATTAGTTCCTATCCACTAATTTTTCAGCAAATAGATGTTTATATATACTATGCTTATCTTTCAAAACATATACTAAGAAAATTTTAAAAACAAAACTTGAAAAATGTCTTCAAACAATGACTACTATAATTCCGAAAACTCCCATCTATCATACACATCTCCGGACGATGATGGTTCTGACCGCATCCCTGAAAATGGCCCATATCCTACCTTTCACATGCCTAAACGTGTCCTTGACTTCTCTTCTTCGGATAAAGACCCCCGACATGGGTGGAAACCATGGGAAGACTCCCATACAGGCTATACACCTGAAAAGAAAAAAGGGAAGAATACGATGGTAATATCTCCAACCACCAAACAAAAAATTGATGAAATACATCACTACCAACGACAACAAATGGATATGCAACGGGAACTCTACTATGAACAAAAAGTCACGACAAGACGTTTAAGTTTTCTAGAAAAGATTGCCATGAAAATTTGTTCATCAAAGAAGGATGATGTTGCTGAACCTTCTTATAGACCTTCATCCTCTTCAAACCCTGTTCAAACTCCAATAACTCCAAGATGGTCACCTATAGAAGATGTTCCGTCCCCAAACTCATGGGAACGTAGATTTTAACGAACGGTGGCTAAAAATTTTTATGCATATATATATATGTTTTTTATCAATAAAATGTATAAATATAGTGCAATGATAATAAAATATATTTCTTTATGAAAATTACAAAAAGTGCATTTCTAACAGTGTCGGTCGACCGAAGACCCTGAATCGGTCAACCGAACCCTTCCCGAGAAATTCAAAAATATATTTACAACAGGGTCGGTCGACCGAAGACCCTGAGTCGGTCAGCCGAACCCTTCCCGAGAGTTTCAGCAACTTTCAGATTACCAGATCGGTCAACCGACCCAGACTACCGGTCGACCGAACGTATAAATCTGCTATTTATATTCCTTTTTAACAACCCATCCATTCCCCTTTTCAACCTACCTCTTCACTCTTACTTTCCCAATTACAAATTTTTAATCTTTTCTTCCAAAAACAAATGGCTCCCAAGAAGAAATCAAAGACAACCGGTGGCTCATCTTCATCTACTCCAGTGGATACTCAAATTGCTTCATGGCTAGTTAATGATATAGCTCTTCAAAGATGGTACAACTTCAAGATGCCAAAATCTTTGAAGAATCAATTGTAAGTTATCCTGACTTTGCTTCCTACGGTATTGAAAATGCCGCTATTGAGAGTGGTCTTGATACATTCCTTGACCATAGGAAAAATAACTTGAAAATCAATCATATTATGGTCAAGTTATTTCTAGAAAACCTCAACCTTGTCAATCCGCCGAGAAACACTGAAAATTGTATTTGGACATCGGTTTGTGGCACTTCGATTTTCCTTTCCATTGATCGAATTAACCACATTTTGGATGGTAGACCGGGTGGTATCTCATTACACGATGTAGATTGTAATATATCAACTCGTGACCAGATAAGCCATCTATTTTTCGAAGATGATGCAACGGATTTTAGACAAACATCATCACTTAGACCAAAATCTCGACTCCTTCATCGATTCATGATGAAATCTTTAGTTCCTAGAGGTGGTTCATATCATCTCGTATATCCTGAAAATTTTAAAGCATTGTATGCTATTTGTAGGAAAATACGAGTTAATTGGTCACAACTTCTTATGGATGAATTTCTCTCTTTTAACCAAGGAAAGATGCTCCATATTTATTATGGAGAATACATAATGAGATTGATCAATAGCTTCTTCATCAATGCTCCGGAATCCGAAACCTCCAAAGTCCGTATTTTTGATTCACGGACCATAAAGTTAATGAAATTGCCTGATGCTCCACCTCGATTTATAAGATTTTAGCAATGGAGTGATACTCCGAGAGAACAACTACATCATAGTTATTCTACACCTCAACCATCTACTCATGCTACGGAACGTATAACCCGCCAATCCTCAATTCAACGACCAACTCCCGGAATGATTACGGAAGCAGCCATTGATATTTTGGCACAAAATCAACTAGCCTTGGATGCCCGGCTACGAAAAATTGATGGTCGTTTCAAGAAAATCAAGGGCTTCTTCGTGAATTTATGGGATGCCTTATCATGTACTTCCGAAGCCGGTGCCTCTTTTGTTGCTCCCGGAAAAAGAACTGCACCAAATTTCTCTTGGTCTACTTCAGATAACACAAGTTCCGGTACATCGGGAACTCACGCTCCTCACAGTCAAAGACGTGGTAAGGAACATGTTCCACCGGAAGAAAATATTCGTCCAGAATTTTGGGATTCCGATGATGATGAGGAGTAATCGTATTGTTTTACAATTTAATTTCAAGAATTTCTTTATGAACAATATGTTTTTTTTTAATGTTGTGTATTAAGCAAACATCTTTAAATATTCATATTTTGGTTTGAATATGTAATATTTAAAACTCAATGATTCGCATTTCTTTTACATATTACATCTAGTAAGTATTCCTTTTGTCGATGACAAAGGGGGAGAAATGTATGAAAGCTAACAATTTTTTTGCACAAAAGTTGCCATATATTCAGGGGGAGAATTATAATATAGATAAATACTACTTCATCACATAAGTATTGTCATCAATCAAAAAGGGGGAGAATGTTGATTCATGAGTTTTGATTCATGACACAAGCTTCAGAGATCATACGACGAGAATACTATACGAAAGCGACAAAAAGGAGAATAACCATATATTGCACACTACAAAGGAGACAAGACTACAATCCAGATATTAGTATGAATATTTTATTTTATTGAGTCTTAGAATATTGTTAAAATCATTCCTCAAGTAGTCACACATACACACAAATTGATTTATACAAAAATAAGTGTGCACTGTGCAAATAACAACAGGTCGGCCGACCGACCAAAAACTTCGGCCGACCGACTCTGTGTCCAGTGCACAGATATGCACCGTTTTATTCACGTCTGTAAACTCAGCTGACCGGCCCAGGTTTCTCGGTCAACCGACCAGAACATAACGGCTAGTTTTCTGAAGAGGTGCAATTGTTCATGAAGAGGAATGTCCTTTAATCCAACAGATATGGACACAACTCTTGATTGAAACTCTTCATGAAAGATTGTAACTATTCTACAACTATATAAATATGTTCAATTCACTTCTACAATCACCGATTCTTGTTTATAATTCTAAAATCTATTCTCTATTATTCTCTACAAATAAAAGCATTCATTCTTATTTAATATCACTAGAATCCTTGATTTAATTAATATACTTCGATTCTACGTGATCATCTTCCTTCTAAATCTTCACACACATATATACTCTTGAGGATTTGATTATAGGAAAGTTGTACTATCAAAAGACAATCAGTGTTATTCAGAACACATTCGTCAACAAGCTATTTGTATTAAGTTGAAGTCCTCCTCGGCTGTTGAGGCGGAAAAATTCCTGTTCGGCTGCTCAGGTGTCGTATACCTATTCCTCCGGGTTAAGTGAGGGGTTTAGTTTAAATCCAGAGTGTATTCTGGGACTGGACGTAGAACGGGAAGTTCGAACCAGTATAAAAATTCCTGGTGTGCTTACTTTAATTTTATTTTACTATTATTACCAGTTTTCGCATTTATATACCATATTACACGATCCTTAGTACTGCACGTACACTTTCATATATATATATATATATATACATGAGTTTTGGTTTTCAAATATGATATAAGGGTTTTATTTTAAATTTTAATATGTGTTTTAAGAAGTAATGATTTGAAATATATATATATATATATATATATATAATTTTATACATGTTTAAATTAAATATTGATTTGAAAATACATATAACGATTTTATTTTAAATATGTGTTTTTAAATTGAATATTGATTTTTAGAAAAAAATAATATAATATATATTTTGTCTCAGTTTATATTAAGCTAGTTTTGATTTGTTTTCATCAGTTCCAAGTTATCAATTTTGCTCGTCGAATTCGTGTTTATCATGCCGTGCTTTGGAATTTGTGCTTGGATTGTCGCATCATGTTCTTGTTATTTCTCTAGCCTCGAAAGGTGAGCAATCACTCATGATTAACATTCTTATATTTTAGTAAATTTAATTCACATGAAATGACGATTGAAATATGTTGTTAAATTTAATTTGATTAGTGATTAAATTGTCGAATATGATATGTCATTATTTGAATTGTTCACCTATGAATGGTATATGACACTATCACCTGTTGTATATATATTACATTTGAACTGTGAATTATGATATATGCCTATCGTTGATATGTTATGCTATTTTATATTATTATTTTATTGTTCTCACACTGCAAATTCCCTGTTAGTTAGGAATTCCCTATAGGTTGAAATGATACATACCTGAACGATATTATAGATTAGGGAAAATCATTATGGGATGAAATGATAAACCCAAGCACTTTTTTTATTGATTTTGAAATTTTGGGATTGTGGGTTGAAATGATATATACCCATAAATATTAAATTATTGTGGATTGAAATAATAAATATCTATATCACTTGACCATAGGATAGAAAATTATATACGGACACCATTGGTCTAATTTAAATGATTTCCAGAATTTTTGAAAGGAAAATATGTAGGCTTTAATAAATATGGATTTTTAAAATATAATATAAATATTTTATTTTAATATGTGTAAAAATTATATTTTAAATTATATGTTTGGAAATTTTGAAATTATAAGTTAAGTTTTTGGAAAATGTAAATTTTAAGATTTTACTTATAATTTTACTATTTTAAAAATATATGAAATAAGATTTAATAAAATAAAATATATTTAATAATAAGTTATAATTTAATAAAATTTAATATAATAAGATTTAATAAAAATATTAATTTAATTAGTATATATAGAATATGTTTAAGTATTTATTTGAAACTACATTAATATTTTAAAAATAGATTTTTGTAATAACTTAATAAATTAAGGTTGGAAAGATAAATAAAATTTATTTGTAATTTAATTGGTTTAAGAATTGAATTTAAATAAGTATTGATTTGAACTTATTGATTTTAAGAATTTTAAAGATATGATTTTATAACTTAATAACTTGATTTTGATGAGGGTGATTTAATGAAATTGAAATTGAATATTTAATTTTGATTTAAATTTGTAATTTGAGATTTTATTTAAATATTTATAAAAAGGCAATTAAGTGAAAATTTTCAAATTAAATATAATTGAAATTCAATATATAATATTGATTTAAAGTTGTAATATGAGATTTCATTTAAATGTTATTAAAAATGATTAAGTGAATATTTTCAAAGTTAAATAAAATTAAAGTTGAATTTTGAAATATAAATGAGATTTATCAAATTGAGTTATTGTAAATTGTTCGAATATTTAAACTTTAAAATCTATTGAAATTGGAGGTGGATTTAAATTTGTAATTTAAACCTGGATTTGAAATCGATATAAATTAAAATGGTTTAATGAGAATTTGAATTGAACCTTTAACCTTTTTCAATTGAAATTGTTAAACTGAAATTGTTTTAAATTGAATTGTGAAATTAAAGTTGATTTGAATTAATTTGTGAAGTTGGAAGAAACAATTCTACTTTGAAACTATTTTTAATATATAAACTATTTTTAATATATAAACTATTTTTAATATATAAACTATTTTAATCTATAAACTATTTTAATTTATAACTATTTCAATATATATAAACTATTTTAAATATTTAAACTATTTAAGTTGGAACTATTATGATTTAGATTTAATGGATTTAGATGCGAATATTTTGATATGAAGGTTTAAACTATTTTGTGGTTATGATTTTAGAAGCGAATATGATTTCAAAAGTGAATATGATTTTGAAAGTGATATGACTTTGAAATGAATATGATATTTTGATAATGAAATTTTGAAATATAAAATGACCGCGGTGTGAAATAAGCGTTTGGTTGTTAAAGAGACCGGGATCAGATATTGTCATACTCTTTGCCAATACCGAAAACCACTTTAATAAGTGTGTACGTGGTGGAGATTTCAGAACGAAGTAGGATGGTTTGGTGAACGATTCTATATGAGGTATGAACGCAGTCCTGACTCTCGCGAGTCAGCTTGATGTGGCTAAAATAGGAGCTATACTAGGCCAAGTGAGGTCACACCTCCGATCGAGCATGCTTCTTCGATACCATTATATTACTTTGTGATTTGATTGGGTGCACCTTTGATTTGGGAGTGTGTCTCATGGTGGGCGGTAGTAGCTGCTATGCGTTACCACCAGTTCGGAAGTGCAAACGATAGAATCCTACCCTGGCATTGCCTCGCGCGCCATGTCACATGCCTTATCGCGCCCTCTACGAGTTTGGTTTGTACTGTACCTATGGAGTGCCCTCTGATAGACCTCCAGTTTACGGAGGAATTACAGTACTGTATAGACTACGGGAATATATATAAAAATTTGTTAAGGAGGATATAGGTAACGCCTTAACGCTATTTTAATAGTGTATTTTACTGTAGACATTATTTATGTAGCGTATTGTACTATATATGTAGATAGTTCCACGGATCCTTAAAGGATGGGAATCCCAAACATCCTTTAGGTTATTTGCATTTCACTTGGACATTTCACTTGAGTTTAATTACTTGCACAAGAATGTTAATCCTGACTCGAGTGTTTTGTGTTTTGCTTTATGCTCGGGTCAGACTGAGTGTCATAGCATTCGAGACTCACCTTTGGAGCTTGGAGTTTTGCTTGAAAATCTGTCTTTGTCTTTTCAGCCTTGTAGTTGATTCCAGTTATTTCTATTCAGACTTGTCAGTTGCTTTTGTATTTGAGACTACTTTGTATTTGAGATTTCTGTTGTATTCTGTTATAGGCTCTGATGTTTTATGTAGTAGCTTCATAAACTATTGTTTATCTATTTCGCTGCTTATTGTTGTAATACTCTATGTCTGTGATTCTGTGATTGATTTATTTACTGTATATGCTAAGTTTTACCAATTATAAATTAACAATCTGTTGTTTTGAGCAATTCAAGTCTGACATGTATGGATGATTGTCGATTTGAATGGTTCGAAATAACTGGTCGTTACAAAAAATCCACCATCAACATCCTCTGGAGCATCGCGATACCCAGGCTTCCCCCTCCAAACGCGATAGGTCGGACCTTCCCAAACCACATCGGACATCGCCATTTTCCCGACCGAGGTGCTACTCTCTCCAACGAACCCACACACGAGCCCTAATTCATGAATCAATAATCAGAATTCTCTAAAATTCCAACCCTAGTTCTAAACCCATGCTTTGTAAAACTGTTGAGCACTCCAAAATATCTGCTCATCTTAAGTAGTACACCAAATTGAAGATTTGAGTCTAAGGATCTCAAAGATATATGTTTTAGATTTTATCGTTGAGTATTACCTTTTATTTTAATTTTTGAAATCTCGTTTTCTTTTTTTTCATTCTGGAGATGGTTTTATAACAGTGGAGAGGACACGAGGGGTATGGCTCTATACGGGTGGTATGGACTGAAGATAATGGGTCAAGGCAGTGTATGGTCAAATCTAAGTAAATATATTATTTAAATTCAAAATATCTGGCTATATAATTTCGAACCCCGATCGAGACGTGCTGCATGGCATTCGATATGTTATACCCCTATTCCGAACGAAATGGAACTAGTTTCGAGCCCTAATTCGATCGTATGCAGAAGATAGCTTTTTGAACCCAATTATTATATTAAATTCTACATGTTTCGATCTCGCACGACCAAACGATACGTCTGATCGCCATGAAATTTGACAATGTATTATAATTCATTATTACGGACCCAATAACACTGATTTCGTCGAAATCCGAGACCGTGCCCCGGGAGGCTATTTTTATATGTTAATTAAAACAAGGTATTTTCAAAATCGAGTAAATCACTTTTAATTACAATTTAAAAGTTTTATTATCTTCATTCTTATTAAATAGAAATTAAATAAGCTTTTAAATCATTTTTATCCAAATAAAAATCCAAGATTCAATTATTTAAACGATTTCAATTATTAAATTCAACAATTAAATTATCCAATAAATCCCTATATTCGAAATTCGAGTTATTTAACCTATAAAATTAAATTTTCAATATCTAAATCAATTAAATATTCCAATTTCAAATAACTAAAATTCTGGATCGTTACAAAGAGGTTTAAGGCTCTCCACCTTTAATAAGATAACATACAACACATACGGTGTTAAGACATTGCCGACCTCTATCCAAGGTCAAAGACAAAACTCAAACTCTTTTAAGTATAAAAATTTCATGCCACAAATGATGTTGTCGACTTACATATCCTATAGGTTACCCACCTACTTAACAAAAACTTCGTTTAACCCAAATACAATGCGACAAGGCCCAACCAGCCTTTATCGGTGCCATTGAAGAAATGCATCATCAATGCTAGGGGTAGGCACGTGTTGGTTTGGTGCGGTTTGAAGCCCAAACCACTTTTGCACTACATCAAACGGTTAATTAAAAATACAAACCATTATACTAATCACTTATATAGTTCGGTTTCAATTTGGTTTAATTTAATACGGTCCGGTTTTGGTCCGGTCCGGTTTGAACCCATATTAAATATGAAATAATAGAATTACTTCCATCAACAATCAATTTAAAAAGGCAACTGTGTGAAGCTTTTATACTTAAAGGTTAAAACTTTTGGAACTGGACTAGCCCGCAGCGGAAGTTATGAGTGAATTTCAAAAATTTTACCCTATTAGATCTTTTATTGGGTCTATGAAGTCTAACTGAATTAGAACATTTCTAAATTTGATTTAAATAAAATCATTTATTTTATTTAAATTCAAATATATTAAGATATTAAATTAATTTTATTTGATTTAGTTTATACGTAAATGTACCATATACATATATGTGTAAGTGCATGTGTAACATAATAATCCGTGAAAGGTATAATATGCCTATATGTAGATGTTAGGGTTTACATCGCAATAGACATATTAGCTCATTTTGTATGTCATGTATGTTGTCCAAATATGTGCATGTATATGTGTTACAATACACACACACACACATGTATGTATAATTATATTATATATAATATATGAACATAAAACATTTATATATAGATAAATATATATATAGAAAGAGAGAGAACAATTATTAAAAATTATTTATAATTCAAAATTAACTTAGTTTTTCAAACATTATAATTTTAGTATTTTAATTTGTATATATTATGAATAAAATAATGTTTTCATCCATAAATAATTAACATAAAATAATCTATTAATGAAAATTCAAATTTTACAATTTTTGAAAATCTAGGATTATAAAATAGAACTTAGGAAAAATCTGAAGATTTTTCAAAGTTGAAATATTATTTTTAAAAACAAATACATTGATTTCGGAAATTATTTTAACATAAAATAATAAATTAATAAAAATTTTAAATTTTAAATTTCCGAAATTCTAGGATCATGAATGAAAGGTTAAAAAAATTTGAAGAATTTTTCAATTAAATTATTATTTTTAATAAATCATAAACAGTTTTTTTGAAATATTATTAATTATTAAAAATAATAAACTTTATTGAAAAATTCCTAAATTTTTTCTATATGTTTCTGAAATGATATAATATTTTTTTAAATATAAAATTGAATTTTTAACGTAATAATTATTTTATATATAATAAATAATTCAAAAATTCAATAAATGTTAATTTAAAAATATGAATATATGTATGATAATTAATTTTCGAATTTGTAAATTCATATTATATATAAATAAGTGCATTAAATTTTTAAATCACATATATATATAAATCTTATATATGCATATATAATATTATGAGAGAGAAATATACACTAATATATATATATATATGAATTTACGAATAAATATATATAAAATAATTATTAATGACAAAAATTGATTTTGTATAGTAAACAACATTTGTCTATACATAAATCAAATATTATAATAAACAAATTATGCACATAACCAAACTGATTTATGACAACCACATCTACTTACAAAAATCTCACCTAACTAAACATATAGTAGCAATATACAGAAATGAAATTTCTCATTATAGGATCATAGAATATAATTTAATTACTGTAATATGAATTAAAATTACCAATTTAATGAGGCCTTTGAATCCACGTTGAAGCAATGACTTCCCTTTCTCTTACTGTTCTTGATTCTTCAGATTGCAAGTCTAGAATCACCGACCTCTAACTATCGAATAATATTATTTTAATTTGAAATATATTTGAGAATTTTGAAGTGGATTGAGATCTATGTTTTAATCAGAAATGTAGAAGGTAATTGCGGTCACAAAAAGTTTTATTTTTTATGTTTACATACATACATACATATACATACATACATATATATATACATACATACATACATATATATACATAGGGTTGTATTAGAGAGAAACGAGGAAAACCTTTTTACCCATTCTCACTTGATCTCAACCCATTATCTCCAAGCCAATTCCCTATATTTTAGCCACTCCTAGAACTTTCCAAAATCAAAATTTTGCAGCCCTAGCGATGGGCCTTAAACCCATCTAAGCCCAAGCCAAAATACTATGCAATTAAATCAATTAATCGCTTGTCGATATTGTATATCGATCGATATATTTATAACTTTTATAAATATATATAAAATTATTTATTTCTCAAATCATATTCAAATTTTATAATTAATATTTCATAAATATTAATTAATTTAATTAATTTATAACAATTATAAACTAATTAAATAGTTCGGTCTTAAGGGAATTCATCATTTCGGTTGTGTAACTCTTGGGTGTAAATTTGGTCAGCGATTAACATCGAACTATTCTAATGTTAACGTTCACACGTCACTTAGCAGGTGCTGTGACATTATGGCCAAATTTATCGCTTACTCATTTTCGGTAAAAATCCAATTTTAGTTTAATAAACGTTACCCGGTTATGACATTTGTTTACACCAATTCTCTTCGTCAAAACTATATCACTTTGGACCTATGGAATTTGGTAATGGTCAAAATTCCAACCTCATCCACATTCAACTTTATAGTCCAAATACAAAGTTCTTGGTTCAATATTAACAATTATTATTAACCAAAATGCTATGGCCAGGGACTTTGACTTTGAGTTGACTTGAGTTGACTGTGATACTAACCGCATATAACTGAGGAGACGAATCCTCTCTTGAATAGTGCTTCACTTCCAATACTTCTACTCGACCCAACTATAGTCACTCAATGGACGCTATGCCATGATTTGGCTATAATCAAAGCAGAGCTTTCATATTGAAGATCCACAGTATTCTTAAGTCGAGTGAACTGTGTAAATTAGTCACATCGATATTTTCTGTTTGAACTTAGTTATATTAACCAACAGAAAACTATCGAGTGAGTCGTTCCACAGTTATCCAATAACTATTAGTACGTAACCCCTAGGTGCCCCCAGTGGTCATGAGTAATACACTACCCAACATTCAAAGAGCGTTACGTACTCCAGTCTCAACGGATACATCGATATCCAGTCTCGATGCATCTTGACTAGGAACATTTAAATTGGTATATTTGTTTCGTTGTGATAAATTACTCACGGTTACAACACTTTGTAACTACTATCACAAAATATACCATTTATGGTTTTTTCTATTAAATATAGTTTTAATAAGTTAGTTAAGTAATATAATCACATTATATCAAGTATATAATAGGAAGAAAATACCTTTTATTTCGAACAAGATTGGTCAACGAGTAAAGTATATGTAACAAATTACATAATTGCCCCTAAGGCATACCCCTAACTCTATCAATCTCCCACTTGCACTTGGGGTCAATTATGGAATCTAATTCCAACTTCTCCAATCAGTTTTCTCAAAACCAATTAGGTCAGTCCCTTAGTGAATGGGTATGCTATTATGTTTTAATTATCCACTTTGTCGATTAACTCTCTTTGACACTGATATACTGCCTTTATCATGTGGAACGATTCGAAGTATGCCTTTTGACTTCTAGTGAGCTTTAAGTTCTATCATGACCAATTTCATGACATTGTTATCTTATAATAATATTATGGGATTCTCAACATTTGGAATCACCTTTGGCTCAATTATAAGTTTGTGCATTTATATCTATATACATTGGTTTATTGTAGCGCTAATCAAGTTAATGTTCTCAACATTTCGTTGACCACAATCACTTTTATTTTGAAACATTTTCAAATTAAAGATTTTAACTTGAATTTTACCATTGACATGTTATACTCAATATCACTTATTAAAGTTTGTGTCCAAACATTCCATCATAGCAAGTTCGTTGTTTTTATAAACAATTCTCTAGTATTTCATAAATACGCGAGAACACCTCAAACAACCATTTAGTGATATCAATTTGGATTTTATATTTGCTCCATCTATCAAATACATAAACAAAACACAATATCATGCACAACATTATATGTATGATAATTCCTATTGCTAATGCATAAGGAATCCAACTTACATGTTCTCTTTCTAATAGGGTGCTCTTGTATATCATTTTGGTACAATCCCTATATCTTTTATACTCACCATAAAAGACATCATTTACAATCCAAAATTGAGTATTAAAACAACAAAAGTTGATTTTAATACAAGCATATTGTTAAAATCAATAACTTGTTGTTTACTTATTTTAGAAATATCAATGTACCTTTTAACTTTTTTCTTATGAACACACGCTTCCTCTGCACTTTGATTGAAAATCAAACTATTTGATATTTCTATCAAAATATTTATTCAATCTTGATGCTTATAAAATGATACATTCGTATCATTTCTTGGATCATATCCAAAGACTCACAAACCCAATATCACTTCCGCTGACTTCGAGGCATTTTTGGTTAATATATGCAAACAGCTTACTCTAAATCATTATTTAGAATTTTCTGTTTCAATACATAAGTACCAAACACTAAGTCTTATCGAGCGATATTTTGTGAGTAAATCTGAATTAACTTGAGCATGTCGAATACCGAATCTGTTATGCTAATTTCAACAATTGAAATTTACGATATTATTCTTATCAACATTGCTCATTTAATTCCAACCACATTAGTCTTTCCAATAAAACACAATCTCGGCCGATGGATCACATCTCTTTGGTTACGACCAACAAAATCATATTTTGATAGCGTACTTGGAATTCTTTCATATTTGCGCATCATACCATATAGAGTCAACAATCTTAATGGTTTAATTGAACAACCGAGGGTAATGTATATTTTCGACATTAATAAGAAACTCATAGTTCCACTTCGATGTACGAGAATACTTATTAGACATTCTAATGCTAAGTGTTCATTAGGTTAGTTAATTTCACTTCATCTCATATAATCAGTTCTATCTTTGGATCGGATCCAATTCCATTTAACTACCAAAAATTTCTCAAAGAAATTCCTTCACAATGAAGTTGATATATCTTGAAATAACAATTGTTTCTTAGTGCAAATAGAATAGGGATTCCTAAACGCATTATGAACCTTTTTATTTATAAAACTGGTTTTAGTTTACAAAAATTATGTTTAAAACATAAATATGTCATTTGATGACAGACCTTTCTGAAAAACTTTTTGGAGATTCATACAAGATCCCTCATGAACAATTATTACGTGCAATTTTTTGACTCACACAACCTGCCAACTCCTTGGCCTAGGATATGTTGGGATTTCTTACAAACTCTTATCTTGTATGATTTTGTAAACTGTTGTTTAGATGAAATAATATCAACCTTGTGTACTACTCTTAAGTACATGACCTTATAGAAAGAAACTAACTCAATTTCACTCACAATTAATCGTAAATTATCCAACAATGTCTGATTACTCCTTATCGATGCATCATTATGTATCACATGGAGGAGTGACTTCAGAGATTGAATCTATATTCATTTTTAGGTACATTTGGAACTCTTTCCAATATACTCACTTATTCGACCAAATCAAATCATTTTATTCTATTGCATGTTATTTTATTTACTTTTCTTTTATATTCTATGATTTTATCATAAACTTACTACATGTGTATATAATACACATGTTCATGTTGGTAATAAATCATCGATGAATATAACAAAGTATGTGGAACCCTTTTGGTATTAATAGACTTGTAATTGCATACATCAATATGTATTAATTCAAAGAGTTCATCAACTCTTATGATGCTCCCACTAAATGGGTGCATAGCCATTAATTGTTTGAGATATAATTAACATGTATCATTTGATTCATAATCATATAGTAAAACTATTTCTCAAAACTATGGCTTAGTCTATAATTCCAAAACAACTCTAAATAATATTAGACACATATGTATTTTTGTTGCATTACTTTTACTATGAAAACAAATTCCATAATATAGTTCTATTTCATAATGAATATTCATAATACTCACATTGAAATATAGTTATATCTATTTCTCAGTCAATACCACAAATAAACATTATTTCACAAATAATGTTCGGTACATTTCACGAAAACAATTTTCGTAATTTGATGCAATCATTAGGTGCTATATGGCATGCTCCCACTATTTCCACCATTACTATAATAGCATACTAAATTTAGAGGTCCACCATTCACTTAATATTGTTAATATTGTTTACTTATTTCATATGTTGCAACTAGTTTACAGTGGAGAGTTCTTTGATCAAATATCTTGAACTCAAAGAAATAAATGTTATAGAAAACAATTTTCTATATGGAAATACATTTCGGAATAAAAATCATATTTCATATTCCAATATTAAGTATCAATTATTATCACAATTCTTGTTTCCAATGTTTCTCCATGAAGCAGAAGTGACTATTCATTCTCTTCATTCCAACTTTACCTTAAATTACATCTATTCTTATACATTCGTTTTTCTTTCAAATGGTCAAACTATTCAAAAGAAAACCTTACTACGATATCATAACAAACTTTTTACAAAAGCGCATTCGATTATTCTTAACATTTAAGACATCAAATATGTTTCACTTTATGTAAACCGATCAAGATGACATTTCAACGATCGAGTTCTTAGATGTATCTCGTAGTTTATGGCCTTGTTTTATATTAACACAATATGATCCTTTTGAAATCATTCAAGTTGAATACATGATCTTAAAATACTGTTTGGCTTACTTCGAGTGAACTAACTTCATCGAAATATTGTACCACACAAACTATGACTGTTCACCATATAACATTTACATGTGAAAGTACATGGATCAAATATCCATAGTCTTGAATTGCATTTAGAGTTCAAAAACTCATAAAATGCAATACACGGTCTAAACCAAATAAACATATAAGTGACCCACTTACGAATGTATTAAGTAGTTGAAATTAGGCACTTGCATGGGTATAGAAATATTATATAACATGCAATTAGAGTTATCAGTAATTATATATTATATTTCTATTTGTCAACTTTCAATTCAGTTTGTTTATATATGTTAATTGACAAACGTTTTATCAATCATATTAAATGCACAAATTTATCATTGTAGATAATTATAACATTATATAGCATATGTTCTAATAATATTAGAAAGGTTAAATGTTACCGTTTCATTTTTCTAGTAAGGCTCCCACTAGTGGGAGTTAGGACTCGTTTGTTTTGGTATTCTGACCTTGAGTTTTCTTAACAAATCATAGCCCCACAAACGATGGATAACTCCTTAACGATTGTATCACATACAATTCCTAACCTATTTTTCCTTGTTCTAATCTCATTTTGACCTTGAGTTTGCTCAATAAATCGAAAGAGATTATTCACTCATACCTACCATATCGTAATGGCCTAAGTATAGTATATGTACCTTGAGTTTGCTCAAAAGATACATATAGTTATCTTACCTCATCTGTTCAATATATTAATAATACTAAGCATAACATCCCTAGCTTGAGTTTGCTCAACAACTAAGGAGTATGTAAATAATTATTAATATATATATGGTAGAGGACAACATTATATTGAAGATTCATAATCTTCAATATATATATTGAGTGATATCGACTTATAGAATAATATATTTCTTATGAAATACCCCAACGATTCAAGTGTCAGACACATCGGAAATCACGGTATATGTACATTTACATATGTATTTATTTCTCAAGTCTATTTGGGTTTCTTTAATGTTCCACATTTAGTTTATACACATATCATATAAGTTCTATTGTTATATAACTTTTATATTTCATATTACTTATATGATAGCCTTACATATTATATATCATTAATTAAATCTTATCCAATTAATTTTAATCAATTAACTCTTTAATTAATTTTAAATTAGTATTCCAATATAACTTTTTATATTGGACATATCTACTATAACATTTATAGTGTATACTATAACCTTTATAGTGTAACACACATATATCATATATATGTGTATTTTATTTAATTAATTAACCTTTAATTAATTTATTCAATTAATTTTTTTTAATTAAAATTTATTAATTTCAAAATTTATCTTGTATGCATACATGTATACTTATGTTATCTTAAACAATTTAAAATAACATAACATATATCAACATATATAATACATGCATATATACAGTAATTAATTACATATTTAATTAATTTATTTTATTAATCTTATTAATAAATTTAAATTTTGAAATTATTATATAAATATTTTCAAACATTTTAAAAATATCATTATCCTTTCAAACGTTTTGAAAACTTATGTAGTATTATAATTTTTATAATAAACATGTTTTATTTTAAATTTAACTATTAAATTTAAAATCTTTAACTTTAATTTTCTAAATGACTTTGAAAATTAGCCCAAGGCCCAAATTAAGTTGGGCCTTTTTTTATTAAGAGCAACCTTTGGGCTCACTTCACCTTTCGGGCCAGGTCGGTAACCAGGTAGGACATGGTACTTGATTACCCAATTCCAATCCTAGACATTACATTTCTAGACACTATACTAAGTGGGCAAGCTTAATTAGTTAGTACTAATATGACTAATTTAGACCGCATAGGCTATTGGGCTTCGATACCATTGTTGGAACAGGACTACCCCGCAGCGGAAGTTATGGGTGAATTTCAAATATTTTACCCTATTGGATCTTTTATTGGGCCTATGAAGTCTAACTGAATTAGAACATTTCTAAATTTCATTTAAATAAAATCATTTATTTTTTTAAATTCAAATATATTAAGATACAAAATTAATTTTATTTGATTTAGTTTATACATAAATGTATTATATACATATATGTGTAACATAATAATCCGTGAAAGGTATAATATGCCCATATGTAGATGTTGAGATTTACATCGCAATAGACATATTAGCTTATTTTGTATGTCATGTTCGTTGTCCAAATATGTGCATTTATATGTGTTACAAAATACATACACATGTATGTATAAATATATTATATATAATATATGAACATAAAACATATATATATATAGAGAGAGAATAATTATTAAAAATTATTTATAATTCAAAATTACCTTAGTTTTGCAAACATAATAATTTAAGTATTTTAATTTGTATATATTATGAATAAAATAATGTTTTCATCCATAAATAATTAACAGGAAATAATCTATTGATGAAAATTCAAATTTTACAATTTTAGAAAATCTAAAATCATAAAATAGAGCTTAGGAAAAATCTGAAGATTTTTCAAAGTTGAAATATTATTTTTAAAATAAATACAATGGTTTCGGCAATAATTATTTAATATAAAATAATATATTATTAAATATTCAAATTTTAAAATTTTATAAATTCTAGGATCATGAATGAAAGGTTAAGAAAAATTTTGAAGAAATTTTCAATTAAATTATTATTTTTGATAAATCATAAACGGTTTTTCCAAAATAATATTAATTATTAAAAATAATATTAATTATTAAAAATAATATTAATTATTAAAAATAATAAACTTTATTGAAAAATTCTTAATTTTTTTCTATATGTTTTTGAAATGATATAATATTTTATAAAAATATATAATTGAATTTTTAATGTAATAGTTATTTTATATATAATAAAAAATTCAAAAATTCAATAAATGTTGTTTGCACAAAAAATGGACAAACACCTCAAAGTTGTATGATTTAGTAGATCTTATGTTGTTCTTAATGATTTGGGTGACTTATGCAAATATATGAAAAGCAGGGGCTAAACTGTAAAAAGACACACAGATTTATAGTGGTTCGGCCAGAACGTGCCTACGTCCACTTTATATGTTATTTCTCCTTTAGATCTCAGATTACAAGTACAAAGCTTTGGTACAAGTATCTAAAAGCGTTTGAAAGTTCCTTCCGTGCTTGAGCTCTCAAACTTCTCCCCCATTGTTGTACCCCTGCCCCTATATTTATAGAGTGAGGTTGGGGGCAGGGGTCTTGGATGTATATAGCTGCTGGTGGGCCTGGGCTGAAGCAATTTGGCCTGGCAGCGTTCCGGTTCGGCGAAGCTTTGGTTCGATCGTGCTTGGAGAAGGTTGGGGTTTGGTAGGGATGTGGTCCGGTGATAGGTTGGTTCGGCATAGGGGTGTGAAGCAGTTGGTTCGGTGTTGTTTGGTTCGGTAGTTGTTGGCGAGGCCCCGGTCCGGTAGGAGATGGAAAATGTGTTGGTTCGGCAGGCAGGGAAGTGCTCTTGGTTCGGCAGGGCTGGTCTTGAATAGCCGAATGAACGTGTACTCTGGGTGCCGAATGAACTTGTACTCTGGTTGCCGAATGAACCTTACTCTGGTCGTGGAGGAAACGCACCCAACACTAATATTCCAGTTTTGACCAAAAATGGGATAACACTTTGCCCCCCAAAACATGACTTGCGGTAGGAAGACGTGTTTTGTAATGCCATGAGCTGGATGTTCGTATCCTCAACAACCTGTAAAGAGCTTGATAGTTTTATATGGCCCCAAATGACGACCGTTCGGGATCGAGCTACTTGGGATGAAGCACGGCCGTTCATGGTCAAGCGCCTAACTTCAAATGACGACCGTTCGCGATCGAGTCATTTGAGGTGAAGTGCGACCGTTCGCGGTCAAGCGTCTAAATCCATGCGACGATCGTTCGAGATCGAGTCATTTGTGGTGGAATGTGATCGTTCACGGTCAAGCGCTTTACTTCAAATGACGACCGTTCGGGGTCGAGTCATTCGAGGTAAAGTGCGACCGAGCCCGGTCAGAAGGCGTACCTCGAATGGCGACCATTCGTGATCAGGCCACTTGGGGTGAAATGTGACCGTTCGCGGTCAAGCGCCTTACTTCGAATGATGATCGTTCGAGATCGAGCCATTCGTGGTAAGGTGCGACTGTTGGCGGTCAGGGGGTGGACCTCAAATGGCGACCGTTCGCGATCGAGCCACTTGTGGCGAGATGAGTTGTGCCGTTCGAGGCGAGTTTGTGACTGTTCGAAGTCGGGTGCCGTTCGAGGCGAGTTGTGACCGTTCGAGGTCGGGTGCCGTTCGCGGCGAATTGTGACCGTTCGCGGTCGGGGTGCCGTTCGAGGCGAGTTGTGACCGTTCGAGGTCGGGGTGCCGTTCGAGGCGAGTTGATGTGTGCCCGGGGGGGACTTAATACCATCCAAACCAGATTCACGTTCGGGTGAGTTTCTGGATTGTCTGTTGTGGCGGTTTATCACTATCTCAGAGCATGCCTAGGGATCGTTCGCGATCCCGTACATGTGTAAGTAGTTTAGCCATTTTAGAATTATCAAAACAAAATATCCATTCAACTGATGAAATTTAAAATAGAAATGTTCAGCAAAGTCAAATCCAAATTTAAGAAATAAAGAACAAAAACAAAGTAGTGACGTCGGAGTGCAAACGCCTATATCGATGTGGTTTATAGTTGTATCAGAGCATGCCTGAGGATCGTTCGTGGTCCTGTACATGTGTAAACAACTTAACCGTATCAGTGTGGAGTTTGCTGCTCGTTCGTCGTTATCTCGATCAACGGATAATAAGATGACATCTCGATCCTGAGCCGTCTTCAGTTGGTGCGGGCGGTGGTCGTTCTTGTCCCACCGTTGTGGCCCTCCTTCTCACATATTGTGATAGCAAACCATTCCGAATATGCCCCTCCACCTCATCTTTCAGATGCCTGCAATCGTTGGTATGATGACCATTCACGTCGTGGAACAAGCAATATCTGTCTGATTTCCTTTCGTTAATAGTCGGATCCCTTCGCATTGGCCTACGGTAGGGAACCTGCTCTCTTGTATCTTGATAGATTCGCTCCAAACTCTCATTCAGCTCGGAGTAAGTGGTGAATCGCGACTCTTTCCGTGGTCGCTTTGACCTGTCATCATTATCCTCAGCCTTTCTCTTTCCTTTACCAGTCTCCGCACCCCTTCCAGGTGGGTTTCCGCTCTTGATTGCGTAAACGTCAACTTCTTCCTCTCTTTCTGCACTAGCATCTTCCAAACGCAGAAACTTTTCAGCCTCATGATAGAACTCTCCCAGATTCATAGGCGGATCTTTAGTTAACGAATTCTTGAACTCCGTACTATCAGCTATTCCAGATACAGCCGCCATCATGACCATAGATGGATCTGGTCGATCCACTGATGCTGCTGCCGCATTAAATCGTGTTAGAAAACTCCTCAAAGTCTCTCCAGTTTTCTGCTTCAAGGTTGCCAAAGTCATCACATTCTTGGGTCTTGCAATATGAACCCTGAATTGCCTCATGAATCTCTCAGTTAAATCTGCCCACGTTCCTATGGAGCTGCTTTCCAGTTGTCTGAACCACAACGCCGCAATATCTGCCAAGTACAATGGAAAGCACCGGGCCATAACCTCCTCTGATGCCCCCAGCACTTCCATATGCCTTATATATTTTGTCAGATGAACCGTGGGGTCTGTCCTTCCATTATACATATCCAATGATGGTAGCTTAAAATCTGGTGGGTTCCTAGCTCGCCTGATTGTTGTGGTAAAAGGACTCCTATTCACATCCTCCAGGTCTCTATTCACTAGTCCGCCTCTCATAGCTCTTCTAACCATCTCAGCTAATCTGTCATTGTCTCCAAGCTGAAGTCCTCCTTCACTGCCTTCGACCTGCCCCCTGAGTCCGTGGGAGCTTTCAGGTGTATGCCCCCCTGGCGGAGCGTTCATTCTTCTATTGTTACCAGATTGTTCGGATGCCCCCGTCTCTCTTCTCGGGATTGGGTCAACATGTTCTGCATGTGTGCCCCCTAGCTCTGGTGCTACGCCAGATGGTCCTGCTCCGTTCTGAACTCCAGTTGCGCCTTGATTCCGTGCTCCAAGTTGCCCAATCTGTTGAAGCAAGTTCTGGATCATACCTTCTTGTCTTCTCATCATGGCCTCCATCTCATCCCTGGTGATGAAGACTGAAGCTTGGTTTGCTCCTGAGGAAGCCTCTTGACTCCCTTCCTGTTGACTTTGCTCTGGCCTCGGCCTTCTGCTTGATTGTCTTGCCATGATTCTCCCAATCTGAATCTTTAGACTTTCAAATTCAGCTTCCAAGCGGTAGAATCCTTGAGTTCAACTCTCAATGAAAGCACCAAAAATGTTTGCACAAAAAATGGACAAACACCTCAAAGTTGTATGATTTAGTAGATCTTATGTTGTTCTTAATGATTTGGGTGACTTATGCAAATATATGAAAAGCAGGGGCTAAACTGTAAAAAGACACAGATTTATAGTGGTTCGGCCAGAACGTGCCTACGTCCACTTTATATGTTATTTCTCCTTTAGATCTCAGATTACAAGTACAAAGCTTTGGTACAAGTATCTAAAAGCGTTTGAAAGTTCCTTCCGTGCTTGAGCTCTCAAACTTCTCCCCCATTGTTGTACCCCTGCCCCTATATTTATAGAGTGAGGTTGGGGGCAGGGGTCTTGGATGTATATAGCTGCTGGTGGGCCTGGGCTGAAGCAATTTGGCCTGGCAGCGTTCCGGTTCGGCGAAGCTTTGGTTCGGCCGTGCTTGGAGAAGGTTGGGGTTTGGTAGGGATCTGGTCCGGTGATAGGTTGGTTCGGCATAGGGGTGTGAAGCAGTTGGTTCGGTGTTGTTTGGTTCGGTAGTTGTTGGCGAGGCCCTGGTCCGGTAGGAGATGGAAAATGTGTTGGTTCGGCAGGCAGGGAAGTGCTCTTGGTTCGGCAGGGCTGGTCTTGAATAGCCGAATGAACGTGTACTCTGGGTGCCGAATGAACTTGTACTCTGGTTGCCGAATGAACCTTACTCTGGTTGCCGAATGAACCTTACTCTGGTCGTGGAGGAAACGCACCCAACACTAATATTCCAGTTTTGACCAAAAATGGGATAACAAATGTTAATTTAAAAATATGAATATATGTATGATAATTAATTTTCGAATTTGTAAATTCATATTATATATAAATAAGTGTACTATAATTTTTAAATTATATATATATATATCTTATATATGCATATATGCTATTATGAGAGAGAAATATACATTAATATATATATACATATGAATTTATTAATAAATATATAAAAAACAATTATTAATGACAAAAATTGATTTTTTACAGTAAACAATATTTGTCTATACATAAATCAAATAGTATAATAAACAAATTATGCACATAACCAAACTGATTTGTGACAACCACATCTACTCACAAAAATCTCACCTAACTAAACATATAGTAGCAATATATTTAAATGGATATGAAATTGCTCATTATAGGATCATAGAATATAATTTAATTACTGTAATATGACATAAAATTACCAATTTAATGATGCCTCTGAATCCACGTTGAAGCAATGACTTCCCATCCTTTTACTGTTCTTGATTCGTTAGATTGCAAGTCCGGAATCACCGACCTCTAACTATCGAATAGTATTATTTTAATTTGAAATATATTTGAGAATTTTGAAGTGGATTGAGAACTATGTTTTAATCGGCAATGTAAAAGGTAATGGCAGCCAAAAAAGTTAATATATATATATATATGGTTGTATTAGAGAGAAACGAGGAAAACCTTTTTACCCATTCTCACTTGATCTCAACCCATTATCTCCAAGCCAATTCCCTATGTTTTAGTCACCCCTAGACCTTCCCAAAACCGAAATTTTGCAGCCTAGTGATGGGCTTTAAACCCATCTAAGCCCAAGCCAAAATACTATGCAATAAAATCTAATTTAATCGCTTGTCGATATTGTATATTGATCGATATATTTATAACTGTTATAAATATATATAACATTATTTATTTCTCAAATCATATTCAAATTTTATTTCATAAATATTAATTAGTTTATAACAATTATAAACTAATTAAATCGCTTGGTCTTAAGGGAATTCATCACTTCAGATGTGTAACTCTTGAGTGTAAATTTGGTCAGTGATTAACATCGAACTATTCTAATGTTAACGTTCACACGTCACTTAGTAGGTGGTGTGACATTATGGCCAAATTTATCGTTTACTCATTTTCGGTAAAAATCCAATTTTAGTTTAATAAGCATTACCTGGTTGTGACATTTGTTTACACCAATTCTCTTCGTCAAAACTATATCACTTTGGACTTATGGAATTTGGTAATGGTCAAAATTCAAACCTTATCCACATTCAACTTTATAGTCCAAATACAAAGTCCTTGGTTCAATAATAACAATTATTATTAACCGAAATGCTCTGGCTAGAGACTTTGACTTTGAGTTGACTATGATGCTAACCGCATATTACTAAGACAAATCCTCTCTTGAATAGTGCTTCACTTCCACTCGACCCAACTATAGTCACTCGATGGACACCATGCCACGATTTGGCTATAATCAAAGCGGAGCTGTCATATTGAAAATCCACAGTATTCTCAAGTTGAGAGAACTGTGTAAATAAGTCACATCGATATTTTCTGTTTGACTTAGTTATATTAACCAACAGAAAACTATTGAGTGAGTCGTTCCATAGTTATCCAATAACTATTAGTACGTAACCCCTAGGTGCCCCCTAACAGTCATTAGTAATACACTACCCAAATTTTGGAGAGCGTTACGTACTCTAGTCTCAACGGGTACATCGATATCCAGTCTCGATGCATCTTGACTAGGAACATTTAAAATGGTATATTTGTTTCGTTGTGATAAATTACTCACGGTAACACTTTGTAACTACCATCACAAAATATACCATTTATGGATTTTTCTATTAAATATACTTTTAATTAAGTTAATTAATCGATATAATCACATTATATCAAGTATATAATAGGAAGAAAATACCTTTTATTTCGAACAAGATTGGTCAACGAGTTAGATATATGTAACAAATTACATAATTGCTCCTAGGGCATACTCCTAACTCTATCAAAAACACACAATGTTATACATAAATGAAAGATTGGTTCTTAATTATATGAGTATTTCAATTTGATAATTTGCTACAAGTGAGATTTTTTTGATTAACCAATCATCAACGTTAATTAATGTATAATCATTAAGTAAAAGGGATAGAATAAGATTATAATTAGCATTTATCCAAAAAAATGAGATGAAAGATATAATAATAAAACTATAACTTCTTCCTTTATAACAACGATTATTATTAATATAAGCTAAAAATACAATATATATCGTTAGAATATAAAATAAGATATGAGTTTTTTATATTTTTATTATAAGATTAATAGTGTTAATATTTGGTTTGGTTTGGTTTAATATGGTCGGTTCAATCGTCCAAACCGCAACCGAACCATATCGATGCAGGTCGGTCCGGTTTGGGATGTTTGCTTTGGTTAGAAGATTCGGTGTCGGTTTCCACACCGTTTTTGCGGTCCTATATTGGTGGTTTCCATATATCGGAGCGGTTTATGCCCACCCCCGATCGATGCTATGCAGCATTGTAGCCAAGCTAATTTAATTTAAAACCATGCCAACTTTGATGAATAGCAACAACAAGACCAGCCGCGTCATTATAAAACCTTTTTAGCATACTTCGACTACTATACCGCTAACTTTATAAGGTCGAAGTCAAACAAGTGGCATCACTGCCTTATTATAGTTGTTGTCGAAAATGATCACCATAGTGAGATGCGGCGTTGTATAAAACTGTGGTGATAACACATGTGGCACAGAAAGGCGGCAAAGAGATGCGACAATGATATGTGGCACTATGACATGCGACCTCATTAATGCTTCACAACACTGTTGGTATACGACGTTATTGCCGCATGCATGGCCTAACACATCACATACTTATGATCCTAAGTATCACATGCATTGGTCCATGTCGTTGCCGCACTTCATTGTCGACACCGAACTTCATGGGGTTGCTACACTTTAGTGGCATCATAGTAAATTTTATAAAAACTGTATTTTACTACTAAAGGCAAAATCCAATTTTTTGTCCAATTTTTATTAGATATCAAAATGCTTTACAAAAAAAATTCTTTGAAAACTGTCGCACCCAAGTTTAAAGTTCCAAAATCATTTGTCAACCCAACTTCTTGATAACCTTTATTAATTATTAATTTAAGCGCTTCCTTAGCAAAATAAATCCGTAATAATTCGAAATAATTTAGGAAAAATCCCCAAAAATAACAAAAATTTAGAAATATTATTTTCTTTACAATATAAAAATTTCAAGGCCAAAAACAATATTTAATTATTTTTAATAATTAAAACCTAAAATTAACCCAATTTCCATCTTAGGAAATTCATAAAACATTTATTTAACTTGGAAATTACGAAATTAAAAAAAATCTCTAGAATAATTGTTTCCTTAACATACCAGAAAATCAAAGCTATTGGTGATTAAAAACTTAGGTTTTACCCTTAAACCCCGCTTAAATAATTTAATTAAAATCTAATAAATCATTATTTTATCCATACAATAATTATACAACAAGATATTGGTAAAACAAACAATAATAATTCAGGTACTATCCATAATAGAATTTAAACACAAGCAAAAGAGATGATTCATGTATTATTCACCTTTAAATTAATTGTGCGAGTTGAGATTTGTGGTTGCTTTAGTTTCCCTTAACTTCCTCTTGAATCTCCTTTGATTTCGTGATCCTCCTTAGCTAGTTAATAACCGGACTTAACTTCTTATCTTTGATTGTTTTGATATTATGAAAACTGGGAATGCTATAAGAGGGAGAGGGTTTATAAGTTAAAAAGGATGGATCTACCTATTATGCCCTCTCATATATTCTCCTTTATGTTAAATCGTAAAACAATCTTAATAACCAATTAGTAATGGTACCTTATAAATTTTCCAATCTCATTCTTCTTAACAATTTACATTATTCTATTTAATCAATTCAATTAAATATCCTTAATAATGTTAAATTAAAAATAGGGTTGTAACAGAGAGTAAATCGGGTATTGAAGGACTTACTTCAAATGTACAGCACAGATTTTGGAGGTCTTTGGAGGATCACTTGCCGTTGGTGGAGTTTACCTATAATAGAAACTATCGGGCAAGCATTAGGATAGCACCATTTGACGTGCTATATGGGAAACCCTATAGATCACTGTTGTGTTGGTAGAACACTACAAATAGGATTATTCTTGGACCGGACATGGTTATGGATACATCGAAGAAAGTAGACTTGATCTGTAGAAGAATGACGACCATACAAGATTTGAAGAAATTTTATGCTGACAGAAGACATACAGGGTTTGTGTAACAATCCCGAATTTTAAATAAGTTTGAATTGGTAATTAATTTAATTTTTGAATAAAAATTGTGAAATAATTGGTAATTAATATCAAATTTTAGTTAAACTATGAATTAATTGAGAATTAATTTGGATATTTGGGATAAATATGTATATAAAATAGATCGAGAATAGAATTTGAAATTGGGATTTGAATTTAAATATCTTACAAAATAAATTTGTATTTGGATTTTGGATATGATTAAATTAGACTTGCCTTTATTTATACAAATGAATATTAATGAATATTTTGAAAGTTATATTTTGTAATTGATATAAAATAATTTTCAAAGGATGTTTAAAAGTAAATTCTATATTTTATAATATATCATATGTGTGTTTATTTTATTAAAGTATATTAAGTTTAAAAAAACAATTTTTTTAAAAGTTAAATTTAATATCTTTATATATATATAGGAATACAAATGTAAAATAAGACTAAAGAAAGAAAAACAAGACAAAGCAATTAATGCTAGCCCAAACCATATCTCATCAGCAAAACAAATCTTCATAGTCAAACCAGACTTGAAAACAAATAAGCAAAGAAAATATATCCGAGTTGTAAGCTTGCAAAGGAAGACACTAGTATATAGATAAGTATGCAAGCTTGCAAAATAGGACAAGGCAATTAATGTAGCACACAATAATATCATCTCAGCCACCACAACAATATCATATCAGCCACCAAGCAATGAAAAAAAAACAAAAAACCAAATATCTCTGATGGTTGTACAAAAATATAATACCCTGTAACTTGTTTCAAAAATATCAACTCCTCATTTTAGTTCGTCCATCCAAACTGTGAAATCTGAAAATGAGCACCATTCAAACCTTAAACAAAATTCAATTTAAACATCTCAGTTTAAACAACATACAACCCAGATCAATCAGAGAATCAAGAAGAAAGATTTCAGCTTGAATTTCAAAGCCAGTGTCAAAGAAGTGCTCTGTTCATCTTCTGGAAATACTGTGAGTAACATCATCTTCTTTAAAATTTAAAGTATGAAATCTGTTGCAAATACCTGTGAATAAGTTTGTGTGCATATATTTATGAACCCTCTGTGTATATTGAATGAATGAATAGAATTTGTGCAGGCTGTTGCTACTTATGTCCTCTGTTTAAAATTCTAAGTAAGATTTTTGATTCAAAATTCTTTTTCCTCTCAATCTACTCACAGTGTGGACTTAGAATCAAAACAAAACTTGGTTGTTATAGCATATACTTAAGTTAAAAAAAATTATTTATGTTCAAACATCTTAGTATTATCACAGGAAAACGAGATATCTGAGAACAACATTAAATGAGTTAAAAGTCGAATTTCTTAATCTATGATTCTAGGTATGAGGGTTAAATTCCTATACTATAACATGAATTTTAAAGCAAGCGTCACAATTTTTAGATCAAAGAATGAAGAGCGGTTTGGGTTCAACTGTATTTTGCATTTTGGGACGCCGCGGGTGATCTCATTGATTGGAGGGGTCGAGTTTCCTCCTGGAGGTGGAGGAGTGATCAGAGGGACTGGGAAAAATAGTGCGGTGGAGGTCAGGTGAACGTGGTGGCGGCGGCGAGGCTCTGAAAATTGTAAGCCTAGTTTTAACGTGGTTTTGTTTTTGGTCTCGTTCGTCATCTAGGGGTAATCGAGTGCTATGGATTGTTGGGAGATGGAAGAGGAAGTGTCGATGAAGGTTTTGCCAGAATTCCATATTATTTGGTGGTCGGGGTTGGGTGGACGGCGATGTTTCAGGTTTTGGTGAGGAGTACTATTGTTGTTCCAGGTTCGGTTAAGATGTTCGTTTTTGATTTTGATAAGACAAGGGAGTTGTGGTGGACGGGGAGAGGAGCGTGCAGCATCGTCGACTTGTTCGACGATGTGATGACGGCCGGAGTCGATCGGCGGCGATGGGCACGTGCACCGTGCACGAATTTCTTGGGTCTGGGTATTTTGGTTAGTCTGGGTGAAAGCAGGGTTTTTCTCGCGAGTTTGTCTCGAGTGATGGCTCCAAGCCCTTACGTGTTGGACTCAAAGCAAGTAGAGGGAAGGTTCGGGTAATGTTTTGTACAGGGTTAAACTAGAACACTGTCTGGTTTCCAGATTTTAAAAATTGAAATCTAAATTATAAATCAAGGTTTAAATTGAATTTTAAATCAAAGTTAAAATATAAATTTAAGATCAGTCTTGAAGTTTAGTTTAGAAATAAAGTTTATAAAATTTAAATTGTTTTAATAACTTGAAATGTTAAGTAGTTAAGTGTAATTTAAAAAGAACTTGAATTTAAATTGGAATTTGAATTTGTAAAGAAAGAATTTAAACCAAGTTTTAAAACATGGACTTCACACTAAATTTGAATTCTAGATTTTTTTAATAATATTTTATAAATTCAAATGTTTAAATAAATTTAAATGTAAAGTTATACTTTAAATATGTGAATACAAAGAGAGTTTGATTTAAGTTCTTTTAAATTTCTTTATAACAAAAGTAATACTTTAACATGTGAATTTAAAAGAAAGTTGAAAATCAATGTTTTAAGTATATTTGTGAGTGTTAATTAAATCATTAATAAATATGAGGCTACTTTTAAACAAAGATTGAATGATTTTTAATTTATTAACTATTAAGTTAAGTAGAATGGATAATTAATATTTTGTATTAATTAACTTAGTGATTACAAGTTTAAGTTTATGGAGTGAAGTTAGGTTAATTTAATTAAGGAACAATTAAATTGTGATTAAGAACTAAATAAGTTACAATTAACATTTAATTAATCAAATAATTAGAATTAATTAATGAGTTCTTAATGGTTAATCAATTTATAATCAATAATGATTAATATAAGTAAATTTCTTTAGCAAAGTAATTAAAGAAATTTAAATTGTTAATGAATGTCATTGACTAAGATTATTTAAATAATTATTGATGTGATTAATTTTTCATAATTAATTAATTTAATAATAATCATTTATGGAATTGTTTAAGTATAATTACTTAATGGAAGTAATTAAGGAATTAATTATTCAGTGTAATTAATTGAGTTTAATTGGATTAGTTCAAGTTAATTACTTAAGTTTAAATTAATTTAGAATAATCACTTGACGATTTGGAAAGTATAATTACTTAGAGAAGTATATAATAGATGATTACTGGATGTAATTAATTGAACGATGATTAGTAACTTGAGTATAATTATTTGTTAGTAATCAAAGGATTAATTAATAAATGTGATTAATTAAGATTTATTAAATAATTAAAGGTTAATTGATTCATTAATTAAGGATGATTAGTTAATAATTAAAGGTTAACTAATAAATGATGAAAAGGAAATTTATTCCAGATAATTTATAATTAACTCATGATAATTAACCCGGATGAATGATTATTCATAAGTAATACATCTGATTTAAATTAATCAATTGATTAATAAATTTTACTTGTGAATGTTTAGATTTTATTAAATGGGTGAATTGTTTGATATCCCTGATTTGTGATGCTTTGTGATATATCCTGATTTGTGTTGTGATCTGTAATGTAATTTATTTATCTGGGATGACTGTAATTTATTATCTATGATATATATATATATATTATCTGTGAATAAAAGATAAGCGTTATAGTTGTACTGCTTATCAAATATATTGTTGTATTTAATCTATGATGATTGAATAATGTTGCACTATTGTGTTAAACCCCTATGGCCCACACCATACACACACAAATATGGATTTCATGAGGAAATCGATTAAGTCATAGATTTTTGAAATGATTTTAAATTAAATTTGAATTCCAATGGTTTGGAAATGGAATCGGGTTAAATGTGAAAAGCTTTTGAAAAGGAGTTTTGAGAATAAAGTTATTTTGGATAACTTCGTAAAGTTTTGAAATTTAAAATGGTTGAACCATGTTTTGAAATTGAAGAGAATTTTAAATGGTGTATCTTTTATATATAAAAGATTTGAAATGAAAAATGGTTTTCCAAGTTATGAGTGAATTCTTTTTGAAAGCTATGAGTTAAATCTTTGATTTAAAGATTTAATGAGTTAATCCAATTGAAATGGAAATCGATTTGAAATCTATGAATAGATCTTTGTGAAACTGGGTGAACTTTGTGAGATGAATCTTTTTGTGTAAAAGATTAAGATGGTAATTTGTTTAAACCATTTGAAAGAAAAGTTTTGGGTAATAAGTTGTGACTTAACTGAAATCCCAATATCCATATGTTTTTTTAAATTTTACGCTCATTATTCGGTTTAGTCGGGAGAGGACTTTGTGTCATATAACCCATTCCGAATAGTGATACGACGAAATGGATAGCATTTGAAGACCGGCGTTGAAGATCGGGTGTTTGCGAGAACGATAGGATAACCTATCGATTGTCTCTGTACTGAGTGGCTCCGGTATAGAGACTCCATATGTGATGGGAAGTCCGATCGGGATTGTGAATACCCAGATTGCAAGGGCTTCTTTGGAAGTGCCTTCGATTCTGTTTGAACCCGAAACAGATTTGTATGGTTGTATGTCTGACATTGCAGTTTGAGATATAAAGCAGATTTCTTTCAAACACATTTCTGTTTGGTGGCGGAGATTTATTCTCTTAGCTTAACACCCTTCTCTGAGACATACGAGCTTAGAGGTTATGTAGTTCAAGGTTATCAGTGATATACTCCCAAATTGGTAATGTGGCATACTGAGTGCTGCTGTGTGTTGCTGATCATTTGTTGATCAAAGCATGTCTTTTGTGAAAAGCGTAGCTTTGTGGACGAGACCTCATCGAGCCTCACAAACCGGTAATGGTCGAAACAGGAAAGATGCGGCAAGGTTTCAGGGGTAGCTCCCCTAGGGTATGTCCATTCCTTCTGGAAAAGGGTGGTATCATGGTATGGAGCCTAGATACTTACTCATGTGGGCACTGTAGTATATTTATTACTGTGTGATGTTGTTGGTGTAGAGGTACCTCGGATAAAGGTCGCAAACGACCGGGGGTGGCATATCTTAGGTTTACTACCCGGGAAGGGGGTAACTGGCCTTGTGTTGGCAGAGAGCCAGGTAGGTTCTCGGGGCGTCCCTCCAGAGGCATTCCTATATGGCATAGGAAGTTCCTTAGCCTGACCATTTGTTGGAAAATCCAAAGAAACAATACGAGCCTTGTACGATTTTAGTTGTAGAACCTGCCATTTAAAATGGTAGCTATAGTAGGCATAGTATAATGGTACCTATGCTTGCTAAGATTAATATTATATTTTCAAATTGTTTCCTACACTATGCACTAGTAATAATATCAAAAGAGTTTTTTTGCGTAGTAAGCATGTTTGACTATCATAAGGAGAAATCTCCTCCAATTCCGCGTTTGCATTGTGTGTGTGGCGGGATGCCTTATGGTAGTTTTCATTTTCCAAAAAGCATATCGGATTTCTCCTATGAACTGTTTTTATTTCAAACAACTGTTTTTGTTACTCATACCAGTCCTATGACTGACCTGAAGTTTATTGTTCCCTTCCTAAACTCTGGGTGCCCATAATTTTCCACACGGGCAGTCTAGAGTTGGGTTTTTCAGATAGTCAGGTTTAGTAGAGTATCTGGAACTAGTTCAGTGTTTGGAGTTCACTCATCGACGCTTGCTTATCTTGGAGTTCGTGATGGTGATCCGAGTTTGACGTTATCAGTTCTGTTGTTGCCGCTGTAACATTATTATTTGCCTCGGATATTGTTGTATCATATTGATATCATTGTTGTATATCATTCTGGATGCTGTATTCATTGGAGTTGTATATGATATCATTCATTTCTTTCTTCCGCTGTGTTGTTATATTTACTGTGTTATAAGCTCCGGCGAGCCAGATTGGGTGTTTGAATCTGCGGCATTCGAGTACAAGTGAAGTACGGGTGCCGATTTTCGAAGGCTGAGTCAAGATCGTTATAACTGGTATCAGAGCTATGGTTAAACTTTGGCTATGGAGTATAACACATTAAGTAACTCATTAGAGATAGGGTGAAGTATACCCTAGAATGAGTATCCCTAAGATATCTGTCTGTATGCCTCAGTAAATTCTCTTACTATTCACCGATAGTGAGTATGAGTGCAAGAAGAGGATGAGATAGGGGACAGGGGAATACCATCACGAATTAGTCAATACCCTATAACAACAAGGAAACAATCTTTTCTCTATCAATCTCTTTTGTTCAGTATCTCTTTTCAATTCTTCGATGGTTCCTGGTAGATCCAGGAAGAAGATTTGATATATTTGCATGGGACATAAACTCCAAATAAGTCATAATTGTTTGTTTGGATGAATTGGTTGCTTTGGTTGCTATGGTTGATAGGTATACTTTAGTTCTAAACTGAATTTTTGAAATTGTATCCATATATCTATCTATTCTTTGGGTCCCAATATATTCTACGAATGGTTAGTTATACCTTTGAACTAACCAATGCCACTGCATATTTCGTAGATCTGGATAACCCGAGTATCTTGTGGAAAAATTAAAAAGATTCGTTCTTGTATCTATTATTGATATTCTGATTTGTTAATACAAATGCAGAATAGATATTCAGTTGATTTGATGAAACATTTTTCACCTATCTTTGTGTCTCCCTGGCAAATTTCGAGGATGAAATTTCTTAAGGGGGGGAAACTGTAACGATCTCGGATTTTAAATAAGTTTGAATAGATAAATAATTTAATTTTTGAATAAAAATTATGAAATAATTGGTAATTAATATCAAATTTTAGTTAAACTATGAATTAATTAAGAATTAATTTGGATATTTGGGATAAATATGTATATAAAATAGATCGAGAATAGAATTTGAAATTGGGATTTGAATTTAAATATCTTACAAAATAAATTTGTATTTGGATTTTGGATATGATTAAATTAGACGTGCCTTTATTTATACAAATGAATATTAATGAATATTTTGAAAGTTATATTTTTGTAATTGATATAAAATAATTTTCAAAGGATGTTTAAAGTTAAATTCTATATTTTATAATATATCATATGTGTGTTTATTTTATTAAAGTATAATTAAGTTTAAAAAAAACAATTTCTTTAAAAGTTAAATTTAATATATATATATAGGAATACAAATGTAAAATAAGACTAAAGAAAGAAAAACAAGACAAAGCTATTAATGCTAGCCCAAACCATATCTCATCAGCAAAACAAATCTGCATAGTCAAACCAGACTTGAAAACAAATAAGCAAAGAAAATATATCTGAGTTGTAAGCTTGCAAAGGAAGACACTAGTATATAGATAAGTATGCAAGCTTGCAAAATAAGACAAGGCAATTAATGTAGCACACAACAATATCATCTCAGCCACCACAACAATATCATATCAGCCACCAAGCAATGAAAAAAAAACAAAAAAAGAAATATCTCTGATGGTTGTACAAAAATATAATACCCTGTAACTTGTTTCGAAAATATCAACTCCTCATTTTTAGTTCGTCCATCCAAACTGTGAAATCTGAAAATGAGCACCATTCAAACCTTAAACAAAATTCAATTTAAACATCTCAGTTTAAACAACATACAACCCAGATCAATCAGAGAATCAAGAAGAAAGATTCCAGCTTGAATTTCAAAGCCAGTGTCAAAGAAGTGCTCTGTTCTTCTTCTGGAAATACTATGAGTAACATCATCTTCTTTAAAATTTAAAAGTATGAAATCTGTTGCAAATACCTGTAAATAAGTTTGTGTGCATATATTTATGAACCCTCTGTGTTTATTGAATGAATGAATAGAATTTGTGCAGGCTGTTGCTACTTATGTCCTCTGTTTAAAATTCTAAGTAAGATTTTTGATTCAAAATTCTTTTTCCTCTCAATCTACTCACAGTGTGGACTTAGAATCAAAACAAAACTTGGTTGTTATAGCATATACTTAAGTTAAAAAAAATTATTTATGTTCAAACATCTTAGTATTATCACAGGAAAACGAGATATCTGAGAACAACATTAAATGAGTAAAAAGTCGAATTTCTTAATCTATGATTCTAGGTATGAGGGTTAAATTCCTATACTATAACATGATTTTTAAAGCAAGATTCACAATTTTTAGATCAAAGAATGAAGAGCAGTTTGTGTTCGACCGTATTTTGCATTTTGGGACGCCGCGGGTGATCTCATTGATCGGAGGGGTCGAGTTTCCTCTTGGAGGTGGAGGAGTGATCAGAGGGGCTGGGAAAAATAGTGCAGTGGAGGTCAGGTGAACGTGGTGGCGGCGGCGAGGCTCTGAAAATTGTAAGCCTAGTTTTAACGTGGTTTTGTTGTTGGTCTCGTTCGTCATCTAGGGGTAATCGAGTGCTATGGACTGTTGGGAGATGGAAGAGGAAGTGTCGACGCAGGTTTTGCCGGAATTCCAGATTTTCTGGTGGTCGGGGTTGGGTGGACGGCGATGTTTCAGGTTTTGGTGAGGAGTACTATTGTTGTTCCAGGTTCGGTTAAGATGTTCGTTTTTTATTTTGATAAGACAGGGGAGTTGTGGTGGACGGGTAGAGGAGCGTGCAGCATCGTCGACTTGTTCGACGATGTGATGACGACCGGAGTCGATCGGCGGCGATGGGCACGTGCAACGTGCACGAATTTCTTGGGTCTGGGTATTTTGGTTAGTCTGGGTGAAAGCAGGGTTTTTCTCGCGAGTTTGTCTCGAGTGATGGCTCCAAGCCCTTACGTGTTGGACTCAAAGCAACTAGAGGGGAGGTTCGAGTAATGTTTTGTACAGGGTTAAACCAGAACACTGTCTCGTTTCCAGATTTTAAAAATTGAAATCTAAATTATAAATCAAGGTTTAAATTGAATTTAAATCAAAGTTAAAATATAAATTTAAGATCAGTCTTGAAGTTTAGTTTGGGAATAAAGTTTATAAAATTTAAATTGTTTTAATAACTTGAAATGTTAAGTGTACTTTAAAAAGAACTTGAATTTAAATTGGAATTTGAATTTGTAAAGAAAGAATTTAAACCAAGTTTTAAAACCTGGACTTCACAATAAATTTAAATTCTAGATTTTTTTAATAATGTTTTATAAATTCAAATGTTTAAATAAATTTAAATGTAAAGTTATACTTTAAATATGTGAATACAAAGAGAATTTGATTTAAGTTCTTTTAAATTTCTTTATAACAAAAGTAATACTTTAACATGTGAATTTAAAAGCAACTTGAAAATCAATGTTTTCAGTATATTTGTGAGTGTTAATTAAATCATTAATAAATATGAGGATACTTTTAAACAAAGATTGAATGATTTGTAATTCATTAACTATTAAGTTAAGTAGAATGGATAATTAATATTTTGTACTAATTAACTTAGTGATTACAAGTTTAAGTTTATGGAGTGAAGTTAGGTTAATTTAATTAAGGAACAATTAAATTGTGATTAAGAACTAATTAAGTTACAATTAACATTTAATTAATCAAATAATTAGAATTAATTAATGAGTTCTTAATGGTTAATCAATTTATAATCAATAATGATTAATATAAGTAAATTTCTTTAGCAAAGTAATTAAAGAAATTTAAATTGTTAATGAAGGTCGTTGACTAAGATTATTTAAATAATTATTGATGTGATTAATTTTTCATAATTAATTAATTTAGATTAATTAATTTAATAATAATCATTTATGGAATTGTTTAAGTATAATTACTTAATGGAAGTAATTAAGGAATTAATTATTCGATGTAATTAATTGAGTTTAATTGGATTAGTTCAAGTTAATTACTTAAGTTTAAATTAATTTAGAATAATCACCTGACGATTTGGAAAGTATAATTACTTAGAGAAGTATATAATAGATGATTACTGGATGTAATTAACTGAATGATGATTAGTAACTTGAGTATAATTATTTGTTAGTAATCAAAGGATTAATTAATAAATGTGATTAATTAAGATTTATTAAATAATTAAAGGTTAAGTGATTCATTAATTAAGGATGATTAGTTAATAATTAAAGGTTAACTAATAAGTGATGAAAGGGAAATTTATTTCAGATAATTTGTAATTAACTCATGATAATTAACCCGGATTAATGATTATTCATAAGTAATACATCCGATTTAAATTAATCAATTGATTAATAAATTTTACTTGTGAATGTTTGGATTTTATTGAATGGGTGAATTGTTTGATATACCTGATTTATGATGCTTTGTGATATATCCTGATTTGTGTTGTGATCTATAATGTAATCTATTTATCTGGGATGACTGTAATTTATTATTTGTGATATATATATATATATATATATATATCTGTTATCTGTGAATAAAAGATAATCGTTATAGTTATACCGTTTATCAAATATATTGTTGTATTTAATCTGTGACGATTGAATAATGTTGCACTATTATGTTAAACCCCTATAGACCACACCATACACACACAATATGGATTTCACAAGGAAATCGATTAAGTCATAGATTTTTGAAATGATTTTAAATTAAACTTGAATTCCAATGGTTTGGAAATGGAATTGGGTTAAATGTGAAAAGCTTTTGAAAAGGAGTTTTGAGAATAAAGTTATTTTGGATAACTTCATAAAGTTTTGAAATTTAAAATCGTTGAACCTTGTTTTGAAATTGAAGAGAATTTTAAATGGTGTATCTTTTATATATAAAAGATTTGAAATGAAAATGGTTTTCCAAGTTATGAGTGAATTCTTTTTGAAAGCTATGAGTTAAATCTTTGATTTAAAGATTTAATGAGTTAATCCAATTGAAATGGAAATCGATTTGAAAATCTATGAATAGATCTTTATGAAACTGGGTGAACTTTGTGAGATGAATCTTTTTGTGTAAAAGATTAAGATGGTAATTTGTTTAAACCATTTGAAAGAGAAGTTTTGGGTAATAAATTGTGACTTAACTGAAATCCCAATATCCATATGTTTTTTTTTTAAATATTACGCTCATTATTCGGTTTAGCCGGAAGAGGATTTTGTGTCATATAACCCATTTCGAATAGTGATACGATGAAATGGATAGCATTTGAAGACCGGCGTTGAAGACCGGATGTTTGCGAGAACGATAGGATAACCTATTGATTGTCTCTGCACTGAGTGGCTCCGGTATGGAGACTCCATATGTGATGGGAAGTCCGATCGGGATTGTGAATACCCGGATTGCAAGGGCTTCTTTGGAAGTGCCTTCGATTCTGTTCGAACCCAGAACAGATTTGTATGGTTGTATGTTTGACATTACACTTTGAGATATAAAGCAGATTTCTTTCAAATACATTTCTGTTTGGTGGCGGAGATTTATTCTCTTAGCTTAACACCCTTCTCTAAGACATACGAGCTTAGAGGTTATGTAGTTGAAGGTTATCAGTGATATACTCCCAAATTGGTAATGTGGCATGCTGAGTGCTGCTGTGTGTTGTTGATCAAAGCATGGCTTTTGTGAAAAGCGTAGCTTTGTGGATGAGACCTCATCGAGCCTCACAAACTGGTAATGGTCGAAACAGGAAAGATGCGGCAAGGTTTCAGGGGTAGCTCCCCTAGGGTATGTCCATTCCTTCTGGAAAAGGGTGGTATCATGGTATGGAGCCCAGATACTTACTCATGTGGGCATTGTAGTATATTTATTACTGTGTGATGTTGTTGGTATAGAGGTACCTCGGATAAAGGTCGCAAATGACTGGGGGTGGCATATCTCAGGTTTACTACCCGGGAAGGGGGTAACTAGCCTTGTGTTGGCAGAGAGCCAGGTAGGTTCTCGGGGCATCCCTCCAGAGGCGTTCCTATGTGGCATAGGAAGTTCCTTAGCCTGACCATTTGTTGGAAAATCCAAAGAAACAATACGAGCCTTGTACGGTTTTAGTTGTAGAACCTGCCATTTAAAATGGTAGCTATAGTAGGCATAGTATAATGGTACCTATGCTGGCTAAGATTAATATTATATTATCGAAATGTTTCCTACACTATGCACTAGTAATAATATCAAAAGAGTTTTTTTGCGTAGTAAGCATGTTTGACTATCATAAGGAGAAATCTCCTCCAATTCTGCGTTTGCATTGTGTGTGTAGCGGGAGGCCTTATGGTAGTTTTCATTTTCCAAAAAAGCATATCGGATTTCTCCTATGAACTGTTTTTATTTCAAACAACTGTTTTTGTTACTCATACCAGTCCCATGACTGACTTGGAGTTTATTGTTCCCTTCCTAAACTCTGGGTGCCCATAATTTTCCACACGGGCCGTCTAGAGTTGGGTTTTTCAAATAGTCAGGTTTAGTAGAGTATCTGGAACTAGTTCAGTGTTTGGAGTTCACTCGTCGATGCTTGCTTATCTTGGAGTTCGTGATGGTGATCCGAGTTTGACGTTATCAGTTCTGTTGTTGCCGCTGTAACATTATTATTTATCTCGGATATTGTTGTATCATATTGATATAATTGTTGTATATCATTCTGGATGTTGTATTCGTTGGAGTTGTATATGATATCATTCATTTATTTCTTCCGCTGTGTTGTTATACTTACTGTGTTATAAGCTCCGGCGAGCCAGATTGGGTGTTTGAATCTGCGGCATTCGAGTACAAGTGAAGTACAGGTGCCGATTTTCGAAGGCCGAGTCAGGATCGTTATAGTTTGAGTTCACAGTGGACGCCATGGTGTTTGTGAAGTTCTCACCGCTTAGGCACGTTATGAGATTTGGTGGTTCGGGGAAGCTAGCATCGAGGTTTGTAGGACCTTTCCCGATTACTGATAGGACATAGAGTAGAGCTTCCTGAGAAATTGGCTGGAGTATATAGTGTTTTCCCTGTATCACATTTGTGAAAGTGCTTGCCTGATTCGGCTACCATAGTCGATCCGAGTCAGTTAGAGGAAGTGGAGGTAGAGAGGGAGTCACTTGTTTGTCGTGCACCCACTTGTATTCTTGAGCATGGTACAAAGCGACTCTGTAACAAAAAAATCAAACTTGTTAAGGTCAATGGGGAGACGATCTAGTGGAGAGTACATGGGAGCTTACGCAGAAGATCCGAGCAACCCACCCAAAACTCTTCTTTGCTTATATCTTTATCTTTAGTATTTTTATAAATTTGGGATTGACTTTTTTAGTACCTAATTTGTTGTCAATCTTAGGTTGAATTAATATATTCATAAGTCAGAGAACTAAAAATGAATTTTTAGATGATAGTTCAATTATTCAGTAACTTATCTTTATTTATTCACCTCAAGTTATTTTATTATAAAACTAAAAATTAAATAGACATATTTAGAAATTCTTTGCAAACCTCCTTCCATTTATTTAGTTCCAATTATAATTTAAGTTTTACATTCTGCATATTATAGTGTGTTGCTAAAAGCACCTAGAAAAGTGCTGCCTGATACCATTTCTATAGAACGCCATAAATATTATAGTATAAGTTACCTACTACCAAAAAACTGGGCACCCAACCATTAACCCTAATTCATATGTCGTCTGTGCTTTCTTCTTCTTCACTCGAAACCTATGTATCTTCACTCAAATTTGTAGTCTTCTTCTGCGTCTTTATCAATGAGAAAATCAATGAGAATGGCTAGCCAAAGCTCCTAACAAAATCATAACAAGATCAAAAGCAATCTCAATAGTAGTTTAAAAACGTTATGCTTTAATACATTGTAACAGTGAAGATCTACCATCGGTATCGTCCCATAGGATACTAACTCACTGTTCAACTTTTTTTATAACTAGGTGGTGATAAATCACCAAGCTTTGATACATTTGGAAGGTGAAAAGCAGTTATAGAAATCACCACTTGTAAAGCCAACTTATTGTTCGACAATTGATAAACCGTGCGGTAATTTTCCACCCTTGTTTAATATAAATGGGCGGTTATTCATGGCTTTCATATTGTCAAATTAAATCAGATTGTACAATAGCATTTTAGGTGGTGTTATACCTCATGGTAATTAATTACTGGGTGAAGAAATAGAAGTGGTATTAAGTAGTATGTAAATTTCTTAAGCTTGATTAAAATTTCCTATAGTATTAGACCGCACTTTTCCAGGTGCTTTTAGTAACACACATAATATAAGTTTCTTGAGTTTTTCTTAAAATGGGTACTTAGATTGCAATATATATCAGTACTACAAATCTTTGGTAATATGCAAGATACTACATGTCAATATATATTCAAATCATGTTACGCAACTTTTAAATTTATGACCTCTCGCACCAAAGTCGAAGTACCAAACAACTGGAATGTTGGTGCTGGTCAAGTTTCTTAAGTCTTAACTGAAGAATTATTTCCTCATTTCTTTGTGTTTATTTTTTTATTTAATATTGATACCAAATTTTTTGCATGTTTTAGAATTAATTGATGGAATCGGCAAGCCAGAGAATTGATAAACCAAATTTTGGACGACTTTCTAATTTTAGTAACTTATCTCTATTTATTCGTTTAAAATAATTTTACTCATTTAGCAATATTTTTCGCTAACCTTCTCTGCTCTATATAGTTTTCATCATGACTTTTTCATCTGTACCTAAATCGTTGTAGGATTTAGACTAAATTAGTGGAATCGATGAGTTGGAAAATTAAAAGAGTAATTTTTAGATGATTTTTCGATTTTGTGCTAAATTCCCTTTATTTATTCACTTTAAGATATTCTATTACAAAATCAAATTTTATTCATTTATCAATATTTTTTCCAATAAAAAATAGCTTATTAGAGTTTGGTGAGACACTATTAAGTCTCCATAGTCAATTTAGTATTAATTTGAATACATGTTGTTATGCATCAATTAGAAGTAAATACAGAGAGTGTTATAATTTTTGCGATTTACTAAGTAACTCTATTTAGTATAGATATCAATAAGCATGCATTCTTGACTTTGTTATATGTACAAATATTTGTGAACTCTAAAATTAGTTTCCCTAATAAGGTAATGTTAATTAAACTGCGTACATAAACTTTTTTCCCCAAGTTTAATAAAAACTCAATGTTATAATATACAAATATGCATGTCAAGTTATTTTGAATCATCCATTATTTGATAATAAAACGAATGACATGCTCCAAGTGATTATTTCTTTGAATCTAATTGCATTATAATTTTATGGTTAGAGCTCTAAATTGTTTTTTTTTTTTTTTTTTTTTTTTTTTGAATGCTAAGCGGGGTTAAACTGGTCCCCTACCAGATTTATTAAAGAAGCAGAATTACAGGGATAAGAGAAGAGAAAGGAGAAAACAAAAACACACCACAAAACTAACAAGGAAAATAACACAAGAAGAAAAGACAGAAATCGAAGCTAAGGAACCCACGGTTCGAAGTGATTATCCAAAAAACTGTGTTTGCTCTCATGCATCCCCTTATAAATTTCAGCCCTCAAAACCATCCATATCCCTTCTTTGCTGCAGCACTTCCCTTCAAAAACCCTCAGATTCCGTTCATTCCATACTACCGTAAATAGCTTTTTGAGGACGAAAAAAAAGTATTCTTTGTGTTCATTGTTCCATCTAAGCACTTGCTCAATAAGTAACCAATGGTCAGTGGAATTGTGAGAAAGCCTCAACCCTTGCATACAACCTAATACCTTGGACCAGACATGATGAACATAAGGACAATTAAAGAAAATGTGGTCAACGCTCTCACTATGTTGATCACACAGCTCGCAGTTCGATTGAAGAGACATACCATAGCTTATTAGTTTATCTCTTGTCAACAGTGCTTTGTTGATCACCTTCCAGAAGCACAGATTATCTCTACCACTCGACACAGTATTCCAGGTAACCTTGTGCCACTTGCAATCAGGCATAGCGTCCAGTGCTAGCAAATCAGAGTAAACTCCACCAATAGTATGTGCACGATCATTCCACATAACTGTGTCATTTTCAGGGTGTACATAGCTACAACTTGCATACTCACCCCAAATAGCTCTGACATATTGGTTACTAGTGAAAGGCACCAACAGTTTTCCGTCAGCAATATAATCAACTGCAAGCGCAGTACCACTAATACCAGATTGATACCTCTGCTGCTGATTGAAAAGACAATCAAGGACAACCCCTTTTCCAATCCAAGGTACTGTCCAAAAATTACAGACACTCCCCTCTGCCAGGTTTATTTGAACAAAAGGAAGGAATGTTCTTCTGAGATTAAGCACACTCCTCCATATCCAACTACAGGATGGCGGCACATCCATTACCCAGAAATTATTGGAGACAATGTTGTATTTGATAGTCCATTGAACCCATAAAGTGTCCCTGTTGTTTAATATCGCGTTGATGTGATGGCTATAAGCAGCTTTGTTCCAGTCACTAATTCTATGCAACCCTAAACCGCCTTTGCACTTAGGCTTCTCAAAAGCATAAAAAGAACAAGGTAGAACTTTCCTAGTGTGAATTGTTCCAAACCAAAAAAACCTTAACATAGCACGTCTCACCATTTTCAAAAGCCTAGAAGGTAGGATGAACACCCTGGCCCAATATACCATGACAGAGAAGCTCACCGATTGCACAAGGACCATTCTTCCAGCCTGTGTCAAGTATTTGTTAGCCCAACAATCCATGACGCTCGTGATTTTTGCATACAAAGGAAGACAGTCAGCATGGGTTAAGCGAGAGGAGCAAAGAGGCAGGCCGAGATATGTCATGTCAGTGTCCATTGTCTGTAATCCAATATATGTGGAGAGGCTGTCTTGTTGTTGGCTGGTTATCCCAGAATACATGATGCTAGATTTACTACAATTGAGTTGAAGTCCAGTTATCCTGTAAAATGTGTGCAGAACAGTTTTAATGCAGTCAATAGATTGCTGATTTGGCTTGGTGAATATCATGATGTCGTCTGCGAAAAGAAGAGAAGTTATTTGGAGCTCCTTGCATTTAGGGTGGTATAGTATCTGATTATTTTGGAAGGAAGGCTTTAGCAAACAGGTGAAGACTTCCATGACTAAGATGAAAAGGTAGGAGGAGAGAGGATCCCCCTGCCTTATACCCTGCTTAGATGCGAAGTTACTTGTGCTTGCACCATTGATTATCAGAGAGAAAGTGGGCGTGGAAATGCACTCATACACCCAAGCAACAAAGACCTTTGGAAAACCCATCAGCGACATAATCCGCACAATAGACTTCCACTGGATTGAGTCATACGCTTTCATCAAATCCAGCTTTAACATGGCACGTGGTGAAGTATTCACACGATTATAGCCATTAAGGAGCTCATGAGCCAGCATTATATTATCAAGTATGCTTCTATCAGGCAGGAAAGCCACTTGATTGTTGGATATGATCCGCTGCAGCACAGAGACAAGCCTGGCTGCAATAATTTTTGAAATACACTTATATATCACATTGCAGCAGGAGATAGGTCTAAATGAGGACACAGAACCCGCATGTTTGCTCTTCGGGATAAGAACCAAATTTGTAGCATTCGCAGATTTCAACAATTTGAACTTATTGAAGAAGTTGTGAACCGCCAAGGAAAACTGGGAACCCACAATATCCCAACTAGAAGTAAAAAAGATCACATTGTAACCATCAGGTCCACCAGAGGAAGACTTATTCATAGCAAACAAAGCATTTTTTATTTCAGCATCAGTAACTCTGGCGACAAGAAAGTTGGATTCATCAGCAGTTACTCTGGGCAGATTTATGGAAGACAGGAGATCAAGGTCAGGTTCAAAGTTGGTTGTATTTCCTAAGAGGCTTGTATAGTACATGAGGAAGGCTTTTTCAACGGATTCAGGGGTTACATTCAAATTACCAGCTTCATCAGTGATTGTAGAGATGTTGCTCATAGTCTGCTTGGCCTTAAGTGAAGCATGAAAAAACTTTGTATTCCTGTCACCTTCCGCAGCCCATTTGTTCCGAAGTTGTTGTCTTCTCATATCACATTCATTGGCAAGAGCTAGATTGAGATCATTGAAGAGGACAGCTTCTGACTGTGCCAAATCAGCATCGCCAGGTTGCGCCATCATATTATCTTGTGCTTCCTTAAGCTGCTCCTTAAGCTTGGTGGATTGCAGATTGCCTCTCCCAAATTTCGCTTTGGACCAAGCTTTCAGGCACCCCTTCGTTGCTGTAAGCTTCCTGCAAAATACAAACATCGGATTTCCAAAATACTTATTTGACCAAGCATATTTAATTAAGGTATTATAGTCTGGTTCATTAACCCAAGCATTGAAGAATTTAAACCCCCTTTTAACTCCATTAGGCCTCGTCCCAGTGGTGAGAATTAGAGGAGAGTGATCAGAAAGTATAGGTTGTGGATAATGAGAGGAGAGAGAGGGCCAGGTAGATAGGGCATTGTAGTTGGAGAAGGAGTGATCAATGTTGGAGAAAATTCGAGTACCATTCCTCGACCTATTGTTCCAGGAGAAAGGAGCACCATTTCTAGTAATAGGTATAAGAGAAGAATCGTTTACCGATATGTTTAACGGAATTATGTCATTTGGCAGAAGTGGATTACCCCCTTTCTTGTCATCCAAGGAGAGGCAACAATTGAAATCTCCAAGAACGACCCAAGGATGAGTTTCTTGCCTAAGCGCAGGAAGAAGCTGAAGAACAGTAAGCCTAGCTGAGGGGGAATTATGAGCATATATGAAAGTGATATAGAAAGCAGTGGCGGAGTTATGGTACTTGGCACGATAATGCATTAATTGCGGAGTGGATAGAATCAGCTCAAGAGAGAGAAGGTCAGGATCATGAACAACCATGATTCGACCGTAATTAGCTTCAGGAAGATTATGAGATAGCTGCCAAGCAGGATTGATGTACTTAGCAGCAGAAATAGTTAGAGGAAGATTCAATTTGGTTTCTAGGATTGCGAAAATAGAAAGATGATGTTCATAAATGAGTTGCTTTACCTGATCAAGTTTTATGAAATTATGAGATCCTCGTATGTTCCAGGCTCCTATATTGTGTGACATATTTAAACTTTTGCTTGTAATTCCCCTTCTTTCATGCTCCTAGTAATAGGAGAATGCATTCTGCTTTGATTGGGATTAAGAGACCCATTTTTCTTGACCCTTTTGCCTTTGCCAGTAGATGAGGCTGGGCATGGGATCGGAATTTGTTCAGTTGGAGGAGATTTCCAACCTGGTATAGATCCAAGGAAGACGTACGGTAGATTAGAAGAAGTTTGGAGAGGACAAGGAGGAGATGGGACAGAGGGGGAAGCTAAAGGATTAGAAGCAGATTGAACGAGTAATTCGAAAATTTGGATTTTCAGCGAGTTAACGAAGTCCTCTTCATGAGAGTCACGTGTTGAATTGTCTTCAAAAAGATTTGATGAAGGTGAAGGGTGTTTGGTTGGAATTATTTCAGGTAGCAGAGCATTCATTTGATCATTAATGCGTAAGTGTGCTTCAGGGACATGCACGGACACATCCCTCATAATCTGGAAGGTTTGTGTTCCATGAGAAGTGCCATCAATCAAGTCTTGATTATAGTCTTTCTGCAATTGAGGTGAAGATATAATGGGATTGTTAGCGCACTTTCCATGTTGTTTAGAGACAGTCGATTCTGTTATGATATGTGCACCATCCTGAGAATCAGTGACATGCACAAGTTCAAAGCCACTACCTTGTATTTGTTGTTGGGCAACTTGATTAAAATCAACAGAAGTAATAGTTTGCTCACATCCTACTGCCTTAGTCACATTTCCACAAGAGGATTCATCATTCAGCCCAAGCAATCTGCTTGCAGGCATCAGGGGATGTTCACCGCTACTTACAGGGGCACCAACGTCTTCATCAATACTTATGTCATTCAACAAATCAAAACTATTGTATGTCACAGTCTTGCCCTTAACATTATCAGGATCTCCATTAACCACAAACTTTTCATTTCCACACTCTCTACTAATACTTACTTTCTCCTTATTCTGCTGCAGAAACGGAGTGGTCGCTGCAGCGTTGACAAAATTGGCTTTATCAATTGCTACATGTTCTTTCATTTTTCCACCAAATCCTTCTTTATCTTTTTTATTAACAACTTTGCGCCATTGCCGATTATTCCTACTTGCTTGTTTTCCATCCCTCTGCTCATATATTATCTCTTCTTGATTACTCTTTTTTGTCACCTCCTCACCCTCCTTGTCAGCACCTGCTCTTAAGCATGTACTTATCGTGTGTCCAAATTCTTTGCAGTGGAGACATATTTCAGGCTTCCATAGATAGTTAACCTTCACCATTTGTATTGAACCATCAATTAAATGTACAGGAAACTCATCTACCAAAGCTTGTTTAGGTGAAACATCTACCAGACACTTCGCATAACCTATTCTCTCCATTCTATCAGTAGAAGAGTCCAAACATAGCAACCTACCAACTCTTGAAGCTAGCCAATTAATGCCAAGATGTGACCACGCGTATAGTGGTATGTTCGTCAATTTAATCCAAACTGGCACAGATTTTATGGTACTACAACTGTTACCAATAAAAGGATCCCATGCTTTAATGATGAAAATTTTGTTCCTAAGAAATATTGGGTCTGCCTCAACGATTTTCCTTCTATCCTCAGCACAGGATAGATTGAACAGGAACAAAACACCATCCGACTTAATTTTAATTTCTCCTTTTAGCTTCCATAGCTTCTTAAGGTGGTTGATAACTGTCAAATAAGAGAGGGGCTTATCCAGGAAAAAACCTACCAACCAATTTTCCCACACTGCATTCCCAGCCTCAATGACTTCACGTGGAGGGACTAACGAAAGACCATCAAACGACAGCGGAATATCAACAGGGGTATACTGACCAGCGTTCCTAGGTTTGCTCTTAAAGAGCGAGGACCAAGGCATTGCAGAGGGGACAGAAATAGGAAGGGTGGAAGACAGGACCGGGAGCGGGGGAGGGATCGGAGGTGGTAAGGATAGGGGAGAGGTGGGAAGGGAGGCCGAGCTAGGAGGTGATGCATGAACAGTTGAAAGAATGGGTACGATAGGCTGAATAGACAGGGTATGGTGAGAGGAATGGGAGGGAGAGGCCATGGAGGATATCCTATTTTCCCTATTGCATCATGTTACATCCAAAAAGATTGTTTTTTCCTTTTGATTTTTGTTTCAGTAAGTATGGTTATGAATTCATTTTCCTTCATTTATTTTACAGGGGGTTATTCATTTGATTATTAAATTAGTACTATAGAATCTTCAATTGTTTCATAAAATCTGTTATAGGTAAATGAACAATTTTTTCATTCCCAACTTTTGTATTTCATTTAACTTTCAAATGGTTTTTCTTCTGTTAGTATGATTATGAATTTCATTTTCTTGTTTTATTTTACAGGAAATAATTTGTTTATTAATACATACAATGGATTCTTTTTTGCATTCTTAAACATAAGTATATAAGATAATCAAGATGGAAGAAAAGATTCATACGAAGTAAAAGAATGTTAAAATAATAATATTTCATAGCTTGTTTTGTGGAAAGGGATAAATGTAAAAGCAACGCTTTTGCTTTGGCTTCAATAGAAAACTTCATATTTTCTTAAAAAAAGTTTTATTGTAAATATGTTCCCTATAAACTTGTAGTTTCTTATTTAAATATTATGCGATCTTACTCAACTTAAATTTATTTTTTTGTAAAATCTTAAATTCTCAATCTTAATCATCTTGGGTTTAATACATTATTTATGATGTTGTTTAACATACCATGAAATGTTTACAAACAAAACATGATTTTCCATTGAATGAACGACTACCACCAATTTTGCATAAATCTCATAGAAATTTGATGTAATCAATAGTGATTTCCTTCAAAGTTTGTTTTATATTATGTTATTTTGACTTTAATAGCTTAGAGATGGTTATAAATATCTATGGATTTGCTTATTGATAATGTTTAAAAGTAAACTAAATTAAAATTGGAAGGATTATATCAAATTATATTGGTGTTGTTATCCAGCATTTTGACCAGGCAATATGCAGATAGAATGGATTGGCTGAACTTGGGAGTTATCAAGGCAGGCAGTCCAAAGAGATAGCCCCAAAGTCTAGAACCAAAAACAGACGAGAATTCACTAGGTGTACTTTAAAGTCAAGTGTTACGATCAAATTTGTCGTAGTCTTCGAACAGACTTAAATGATCGAATCGGACGAGCGAGTGATAGAGAAATGACCCAAGGACTTTGGGAATAACATAAAAATACAAGAAAAAAGAAGTAAAAGAAATAAGCGAAAAAGGTTGAAAATTTGGAAGTTCAAGTTTTTAGAAGAGCCGACTCGAGGCAAACCCACAAAATCCTCAGGTCAGACTCGAAGTAGGATGGCCTTGGGAAAAACTACAAACACGACCTAAAGTAATTAATGCAGAAAGCCAAGCATGACCCAAAGTTAGCTTAGTACATACCTATAGAGTGGGTCGGTATCGACCCCTAAAAACTCGGGTCGGACGTACAGAAATCTCGGGTCTGACTCCAAGCAAGCAAACTCGGGTCGGACACACAGAAGTCTCGGGTTGGACACACAAAATTCTTGGTTCTGACTCGAAGCAAACGAAGGAAAACTCAGAACACAAAAATCTCAGAAAACCCAATGGTCGAGCCCTAAGCAAACACCCAAATTTCTCGGGTCGAACTACAAGTCAACAAAGATAGAGGCAAGTATGTGTCTACTACAAAAATCATAGATCCCAAAAAGCACAAGTGTGGGATCGGTACCGGCCCCTATTTCTTTCACAGGTGGTCCCATCTTCTACCTACACAAGGTATTTGATGCTAGAACCCATTTTCAAGTGACCTTTCATCGATTCAATGTAACCCTCTATCATCTCCACGAACTCTTGAATCTACAACTATGTTCTTCTACAACTCCATCATTTGAACTTCGAAACAAGCTAATATTGATACAAACAACTATGGAATCATGAAGCTAACCACTAGACGAGCTGAAGCAAAGAGTTCAAGACAACCACTTTGGCCATTTTAGGGATCGGTACCGACCCCTAACCTTGGAGTCGTACTGACCCCTAGCAACCTGATGATGTGGCACCTACTTTATTGGAAGAATTGGCCTGAATCATGTACAATGGCTTGGAGATATTTTTCGCAAGATTTTAAGCTTCCTACCTCTATAAATAGGAGGGTATGGCTCATTTTTAGGATCTTTTGGCTTTAGTTCTACTCTACTCTACTCTACATTCTTGTACTTTTTAAAATCTAAGTGTCGGAGTTGTACCAACCCCTACTGGAGTTGTAATGACTCATAAGAACTTCTGCCTCCAAGTTAGAATATAGGACGTAAAAATCATTAACTGGACGCAGGCCTTGATTTGCCAAACCACTATAAACTGTTGTGTGCTCTCTCTTACTCATGTTTTATTTATTTCTTCACTTTTTGTTCTCTACTTTAACTCTTAGGTGTTTGTGCCATTTTTGGTTCAAACATTCTAGTGCTTTCACCGAGAATAATATTTTCAGGCTATTTGGATCCATCATCTATTATTGGATTTCCAATATCTAAGAGATAGATCCAATTTCTCTACCTTTTGGTTTTACAACTCAGATTTGCAAAGATATACAAGAAGCTTTCTGCCATGGCCCCATTAAGGAAATAACATACTATTTCTTCCAAAGCTAATAGTAATGCTGAGAATCAGAATCCTTAGCCGGTAGATGAAGTAGCTCAGCCAACTCAACCTAAGATCCAGGCTCCAACTGAAGTTGTGACTAGAGTGGAGATAAATAAGATGATGAAGCAGATGGAAGATAGATTCCAGGCTAGTCAAAATGAGATGAATCAAACGCTGCAGCAAAGCTTGAGGCTCTTGAATGAACTGACTCAAAACAACCGAACAGAGTAGAAGGGATTCTAATTCAGAGTCAGAGAGTCCTTCTTCATTCGAGCAGATACGGAGGGATATAAGGCAGAAGAGGCCTCAAAACACTACGGGAACGTCGTACCAGGGAGGAAGATGAGCCCTAGGCTCAAGTTTGGGGACCGATACCGATCCAAGACTAGGTCCAATGGTGGGACTAGATGTAATATCCCCCACTTGGAGGCCCAAAACTAACGGCTATGATGTTGTAGTCATCCATAGTTATTAATTCTCAGTGACCAGATGCGGTAATGTTAGATACATCGATATAACATAAATACATGGATATGAAAAAAAATTAAAACCATTAAACAAATTTTCTCTTTCTATATCAATCGTATTTCAAATTCATTACATAATCCCATAATCGAGAACCACGTTCAGAGAAAATATAATTATTACAAACTATGCCAAGAACGACATATGAAGATGCCTCCTTGGATGATCAGAGTCTAAACATAGGCAATTAAACAACTTTGCCTTTACATCAAAATGCAGTGGAATCAAATAGAAAAGAACTCCTATTAGTTAGCTTGCCTCCTGCATGTCTCATAAAGCTTATTCGTCTAAAGGAGAACCTGAAATATCAACTCTCAAACTACTCAAAATCAATTGAGCACTCGAGAGTTTAAGGGGAAAACATAAACTTAGAGTCAGACATAAAACCTGGTATGAATAATAACCTACAATCTTGAACCATTTAGATATCTATTGAGACCACGCCGCTTAGCGGAACGGGTTTTCCCCTCACTGGAATCTTGCACAAAAATTTATAATAACCATATACTGTACTCTTACATCCACAATGGTTAAAAACATAGCAATTTAAAATATCATGATGGTATGCAAACAAGCGAAATATCATGGATTCCCCATCCTCATTTATTTGACTATCTGTCTCAGTTATAGTTTCTAGGATCACTATTTACCTATTAGTTTTCATGGGTTGACTAATAACCTATTTAAAGCATATGGACTATCTATCTGGTCTCATAGTTTTCATGGGATCACTAAGAACCTATTAGCCCCTGCCAATAACTTCATACAATTATTTCATGGGTTCTCCCTGAACGTATTGGTATCCCCAATAACTTCTCTTATATCATAGTTTTCATGGGTTGACTATGAACCTATTGACTTCTGTCAATAACTTAATTCGGATATAGTTTTCATGGGTTCACTACGAACCTATTGTTTTCTCCAATAACTCTCTCCAAACATAGTTTTCATGGGTTTACTATAAACTTGTCTAAACCGACAACTTCTTGATCAGTCTTTGGGCATCCTATGTTCTGGTCTACCTGACCTCCTAGATGATTTTCTACTTATTCAGGAGTTAACTCAAATTATATTCACTACTGGGTCAACCTAGCTGGTTATTCTGCCCTTTCTTCCTAAAATATAGTTATGACTCCATTATATAGTGAATTTGTTTATAAAAGAAGCACATACAATATCCGATCATAATAATAATACCAATATTTATGGTTTTATATCCTTGAAATCATTTTCACATAAAGTATGGTTAATCCCTTTAACCCACTATTCTTATCAAGGAAAGCTTCTTCAAAAATTCCAAAATTAAAAACCATTTCAAAGCTCTTTTATATTGCCATGGGTTTTACTTTTAAAAATGAGATTGGGTTCTTTGTTTTGAAAACTAAGGTTTTCGAAACCTTAGACCTTTACTTTCGAAATCATTTGAACATCTCTTTCGAAAGCATTCAAATCTTTTTTTCAAAACACTAAACATATGCCGTTCGAAATGCTTTAAAACATCTCTTTTGAAAGCATAAAAACCTTTCTTTCAAACCCATCAAAACATTCCTTTCAAAAGTATTAAAGCATATCTTTCCAACTTGTAGAAGCATAGCTTCGAAACCATTAACCTTCAAGTAAAAGAGTTTGGGGAAAACAGATAGCTCCAAAACCATCCTTTCGAAAGCATTTGTCTTCAAGTAAAACAATTAGAAGGATAGCTTCAAAACACCTTTTGAAGCCATTGCCTTCGAAACCTTTAGTTTAAATGGCTATTGGAGCCCTTTCAAAAACGTTGGGAAGTAGCTTTTATATTTATAAAACAAAAGCTTACCTTTCGAATTTGTTTATAACTTCAACCTATTCGAAAGGCATGAAGACGACAGCATGGTTTCAAATAGGTTCAAACTACCCTTTCGAAAGCTCCATTTTAAAAACATATAACGCGGTAACTCATTCGAAAGCTATCCTTTCAAAATAAGAAGGCAGAAACCTCTTTGAAAGCTACATTTAACCCCTTTCGAAAGCATCTCTTTGAAATCAAGGCAAGCGACTTCTCTTTTTGAAACAAACAAAGTGCTTCAAAAGCTATTTAAAATGGCCTCGACCCCTTCGAAAGCATGGTTTAGACTCTATACCTTCTGCCTTTCTCCAATTCACTATGTACCAAAGCATTGATACCATGTGTATTGGTTTCAACTTGGTTGGGGGCGGAGGTATGGGATCGAAAGGTTGCTACTGGAAGTGAAGAAACAATAAATCTTACAAAACTGTTTTGTTGCCTTTTTAAGTAAATACTATTCAACTAACTTGCCTATTTGTAAAAATATAATTGGTTTCCATGACCTTTACAAAAATATTTTCTAAAAGGCTGCCGAATTCATCCAAAATTAATTAAAAATAATTAGCAAAGAAGCCCTTTCCTTTAGCAAAACAATTAAAACATTCAAGTCCTCCAACTAAATGAATTTAATTTCCATAGTAAATTACTTAGGAAAAATCCCCAAAAATCATCAAAATTCACTTTTAATATGTTATATAACATATATAAATTTCACACCGAAATCCTTTATAAAATAGCCGAAATAAATTTTAAACCTAATTATTTATTTCTTCCTTCAAAAATTCATAGTAAACCATAGCTTGGATAATTATGAAAATTTAAACTCATCTCCAAAATAATGTTTTACATAACATATTAAATCTTCATGGCATTAGAAACTCACTAATACAATTTTAGCCTTAAAATTGAATAAAATTTTTGTCAAACATACTTGTTTGAATCAAACATATCATGTAATTCAAGCATATCATCAATTAAATCATCATAAAGGTTTTAAACCTAAAACCCAAAATCAAATTCTCTTTAAAAACGAAAATGAGATGGTTTTGATTATTATTCACCTTGCTTTAGATAAGAAACTTGAGATTTGATCTTGATTAATCCTCCTTTGCTTGAATCCTAAGCTTTAGTAAATTTTTAATCTCCTTATTCCCTAGGTTGTGGCTGGCTTTGAGCTCCCCTTTTCTTATGTTTTTGAATTATGAACATATAGAATGAAAATGGGAATAAAGGTTTAGGGGTTAAGGGTTATGGTGGATGGCTCTTCCCATATTGTCATTCCCTTATTCTCTTATTAGTTAACTTATGAAACCATTTCCATAAACTCATTCTTTTAATTTTATTTAATTAAGCTCAGCCTCTATTTAGTTTTCAAATCTCAATCCCATTATCACTCTAATCTTTACATTATTCTATTTAATTTATCTAATTAAATCTCCTGAATAATGTTATTTAAAATTAGGGGTGTTACAGGCTCCCCTCATTAAAGAATTTCATCCTCGAAATTTAGTAAGGACCAAATACTAAGCATAGCAATCATCTGTAACATCTCCTAACTACCATACTAGCCTACCTGACTAGCGACAGTCTATATAAAGCAAATATAAAACATACCCTTACAGCAGATAAGGATAAGAATCTCTAATCATGTCTTCTGTCTCCCAAGTACAGTCCTTCTTGTTGTCACTCCACTGAACTTTCACTAACTTGACTCTCTTGTTTTTTAACCTCTTCACATCTCTTGCTACAACCCAAAACTGGTTGTATAACAAAAGTGAAATTCGGTTCTACTATCAAATCTTCCAACTTTGTCAGAGAAATAGTAGTCTCATGGACATAATTGTGAAGAAGAGATACATGAAACACATTATGGACACCAACCATACTGCTCGGCAACTCTACTCTGTATGTGGGCTCCCCAATCCTTTCTATAATTAGGAACGGTCCATAATATCTCAGTGCCAATTTCCCTGACTTTCAGAATCGTACCATACCCTTTATCGGTGATACTTTAATGAAGACTCTATCTCCAACTGAGAATTCTAGATCATTATGCCTCTTATTTGTGTAACTCTTCTGTCTAGACTGAGCTTCCTTCTCCTTTCTTGGATCAACTCAATCTTCTATATCGCCTCTCTAACCAAGTCTGGACTTAAGACTAATCTGTCTCCAATCTCCAACCAACATGCTGGTGATTTGCATGGCTTTCCATATAAAGCTTCAGAAGGCGTCATTCCTATACTAATCTGATAACTGTTATTATATGAAAACTCAACTAAGTGTAGGTGATCTTCCCAAGGTCCACCAAAGTCCAACACACAAGCTCTTAACAAATCCTCGATTACCTTATTGACTCTCTCTGTCTGCCCATCCATCTTAGGGTGATACATAGTACTCATCTTGAGCTCGGTACCTAACACATCATGTAGACTCTTCTAGAATTCACTAGTAAACAAAGCATCTCTATGACTAACTATACTATTAGTAATTCCATGCAATCTAATTATGTTCTTCATGAACAACTTAGCTAAAACAGGTGTTGTCCTGGTTGACTTAACTGGAGTGAAATGGGCACTCTCTGTCAACCTGTCCACTATGACTCATATACTTTCATTTTCTCGATTCGACCTTGGCAACCCATATGTAAAATCCATGGATATCGAATCACATTTCCAAACTGGTATTTCCAAAGATTGAAGCAATCCACTCTACTTCTGATGTTCGACCTTCACTTGTTAACAGTTCGCACACTGCCTAACCCACAAGCCAACATCCTTTTTAATACATTCCAGTAGAAGCTCCTCTTCATATCCTGATACTCCTTAACCAAGCTCTATGTACTCCTTAACCAAGCTCTCGCCTCCACAAAATTCTCCATACCAGAGAATGTCTTGCCCCATAGATTGGCGAAATCCTTGCATAGCTTAGAGAAATCGACTACTGCAGGTGGGTTGATGGGATTCCCACCTGCTGGTGCTAGATTGGGCGCTTGCCCTTGCAACTCTAGAGTCGTAGCTTGCAGGTATCTACGAAACCAGCCTGGGACTTGGACACCCTCGGCAAGATTAGGGGCATCCACTATGCCATGCAAAGAAAAAGAGAATTTAAACTCGAAAGAATCGAAAGGAGATTGGACTGGACTTTGAGGGGATTTTTATAAAAACTCTTTTACACTTTAGAACCTCTTCTATAATATGAGTTTCTTTCTGAAAACTAGTTTGAAAATATGTTACTTTTCAAAAATAATTTACTTTTAAAACAAATTTTTAGGAATCTTGCAACCTTAGGCTCTGATACCAATTGAAACACCCCACACCCCTTAGTATACCCAAAAGGACACACTAAAGAATATGGTGTGTTATAAGCATAGTTAAAAACTTTAAAGAGACTAAGATTCACAAGACAAAATAAATAAAACAACGGAAAAATTTAAAACATTAACTTATTTAAAAGTCAAAATTCATAAATACTTCATAAAACCAAATATGTCTCAAAATACCAAATATCCATGTCTAGTGAAAAACATTATCTCGGTCATAACATCAGAGTACATAAAATAACTATCCCTCTCAAAGAAAAGTACCAGTACATCAAAATGAAATAAAAACCGGAAAAAAAGAAGTAGAATACTTGAAGAAAAATCTCCGCAGTTGAAATCTCTAAGAGTTCGAAATCTAATGTCCCTGCCTCTGCTGGCCTATGGGGGGAAAGAGGTGAAAATAGAGGAGTGGGTCAGGCTAAAAGTCCGGTGAGTGGAAGTAACTACTAGTATTTTTAAGCGAGATAAAGATAATAGACTTATCAACAGTTCTAGTATAAAAAGGAAATAAAGGGAAAAATAAAGCTGGAATAAAACGCTACTTGCTTGGATTATTTCGATTGTTTGCACTTATCTTAGATTACTGCTTTGATTAGGCTGAATTCCTAATCCTACTTTAATTAGGCTGAATTCCTAATCCTACTTTAATTAGGCTGTAATTCTACCCTTTGATCGGCCTTCTATCTCTGTTGTGCCACTGTGAGCTAGTCCCTTACGTGGGTCCCACAGCAAAAAGACACCTACTAGCACTTTGGAACTCAATAGCGACTTATCTCCCCGCACCGAGGCAGCACGCATGACCACTGTTAGGCTCGCATTATATGTTGCTCCCTCTTACCCTAAATAGCATAAGCGTGCCGAGCCTCACCTCCTCCGTTGTGAGACCATTAGTCCTAGTCTAAAAGGGTCCTGCCCAGCTTCACCTAAGTGTGTTGTGAGACCATTAGTCCCAGTCTGAAAGGGAATGTTGCCAATTCGGGTCCTACCAAACAAAATCTAGTTGCGCCCCTTGCCCAAATCCCTGATTTGAACTTCTATCTATTGGCCCATTAGTTACTTTAGTTAGCATAAGCGTGTCCCAGCCTCACCTAACCTACTGTGAGACCATTAGTCCTAGTCTGAAAGGGTTATGCCCAGCCTCACCTACTGTGAGACCATCAGTCCTACTCTGAAAGGGTCATGCCTAGCCTCACCTATTGTGAAACCATCAGTCCTAGTCTGAAAGGGAATGCTATTTGTTATGTGCCCTACTTCTATCTTTTCTTATTAACTTAATATAAGTCTTTTAAATAAGCCTCTTCTGTTCATTTTGCTCTATTTGCTTATTAACTTATTCTAAGTCTTTTAAATAAGCCTCTTCTATTATCTCTGCTATATTTGCTTATTAACTTAGTGTAAGTCTTTAAAATAAGCCTCTTTCTATTCTTTCTATTCTTTCTATTTAATTATAACCTATGTTATAATTTCTCTTTTATCTTGTCTTTCTAGTTATAATCTACTAGTTATAACTTGCTTACAATTATCAAATTTGCCTATTTCAGTTTATATTCTTTTATTACAGTTCTACTTATTTATATCCAATTTTCTGTAATTTTAGTGTTCTTAAAATTTAGTCCATATTAGCGAATTATCGACCTTTATTAATTTATTCGCGTAAAAGGAATAAAAAAAGAACTAAAATTTACAGGCTGAAATCTAACGCAAAACGGATGTAAATAAAATAAAAATAACTGTAAATGACATTAAATAACTATAAATAAATGAATTAAATAGCTAAATAAAAATAGCTAAATAAAATAGACTGAAAAGAACATTAAAAATTAACTGTAAACAAATTGTATAAAAGCGGTCTCAAAATTGTAGAAAAACTACAACTGTTGAAAACCTTATTATTTTAAATTACTTAAAAGTCTAAAATAATTACTTAAACACACACATGTGGTCCTTAGCTCTTTCCATGGCCTTCCCGGATCCACTTATAGCATATAGAATATTTTAATTAAAAAGATCTTCTCCTCGGTTATGACAATCTATATATGGAAAATGGCCAGAAAATTACCACGGACACAATGGTGCAACTCCTATGGCTCAAAATTGATAATTTCACAAAGTTATTTTATTATTTAATTAATTATTTAATTAATTATTTAATTAATTATTATAGCTTAAATTTTGGGTTGTTACATTCTCCCCTCCTTAAAGGATTTCGTCCCCGAAATCTCAAAGGATAGAAGAATGAAATAAATGTTTTCATCCAAGTTCTACAACTAAATAGTCAACCATTATCCATTACATCCATTGTCCTTAAGATTTTCTAATGAATTTATGATATATATGCAAATAGTGTAGTGTCAATGTCCCTAACTAATGCAAAAGATCAGGCGGTCTACTGATTTAGTTGACCTCCTTTTATGCAATCATGTCCATGTCATGTATCCAAATGAATGCAAATTTCCTAATGATAACTGGTAGTTCTATATGCGTGCTACAATCATCATCCAAATGAAACAATCATGTGATAATCATCCATTTATAGCAACCATGGAATACAATAAAATAAAATATGCAAATGCGCACACATCCATATGCATATGCTCTAGTTTCCTAGTTAGGCCGATCCCTAAGAGATAATAGTGCCTAGTGTAAGTATATGCGTCCATTAGCATCCACTAGCAAACACTTGCAACCACTAGCGTCCATCGTACATAACATGTTCTAATAACATGTTTACGTCTAATCCTACCATCCATAGGTTAAATCCTAAGATCTACCCTCCTAAAGGATAATAAAGGAAATAATCTATTCAAAACTAAAGATGGAAATAGGAAATTCGAAAACTTACTATCAAATAGTTGTGGATAAGAGTTACGAATCTTCTCTTCAGCCACCCACGTGGCGTCTTCAACACTATCTCCCCACCGCACCTTTATTAACAGAACTTCTTTATTCCTAAGTTTCTTGATATCGCATCCAATGACCTTGGTAGGAATACGACGAACCGATGCTTCTCTCTCCACTTCAATCTCCTCGAGTCGACTAGGCTCCACAACCTCTACCGAGTCATGGAAGCATTTTCTCAAGTGCGAAACATGAAAAACATCATGCATTCCTGCGAGCCTCTCGGGTAGCTTAACTCGATACTCCATCTTCTCTACTCTCTCTACAATGGGGAACGGTCCTATAAGTCTTGGGGCTAACTTCCCACTCGATCCAAACCTCACCACCTTCCTTAGCGGGGATACCTTAATGAAAACCAAGTCTCCTACCTCAATCTCAATATCTTTCCTCTGCTTGTCCGCATATGATTTCTGCCTATCTTGGGCCGTCTTCATCCTCCTCCTAATCAAATAGATCTTCTCTGAAGTCTCCCTAACCATGTTAGGACCATGTAGCAATCTCTCCGTCGACTCCTACCAACATGAAGGTGACTTACACAGTCTCCCATAAAGAGCTTCGAAAGGTGCCATCCCGATGCTAGTCTAGAAACTATTATTATAAGCACACTCTACCAAAGGAAGATGCTCCTCCCAAGTTCCAAAATCAAGAATGCACATCCTCAACAAATCTTCAAGCACTCTATCAACTCTCTCCATTTAGTCATCCGTCTGAGGGTGATAGGCTATACTCAATCTAAGCTGCGTCCCTAAAGCCTCTTGCAAGCTTCTCCAAAACTCGCTATTAAAAATAGGGTCTCTATCGCTCACAATGCTAGAGGGAACTCCATGAAGTCGGACTATCTCACGAACATATAAAGATGCAAAATACGGTGCTGTCTTCTTACTCTTAACCGAAATGAAGTGGGCGCTCTTAGTTAAGCGATCTACAATCACCAAAATACTAGTATTCCCCTTCCTAGATCGGGGTAATCCATCTATGAAATCCATCGAAACACTATCCCACTTCCATTCGGGTACATCCAATGGTTGAAGTAATCCTCCGGGCTTCTACTGCTCTACCTTAACCCTTTGGCACACAAGACACCTAGCTATAAACTCTGCCACATCCTTCTTCATGCCACTCCAATAAAATACCCTCTTCATGTCTCTATACATCTTATCACCACTCGAATGAATAGTCATATGCCAATGGTGTGCCTCTACTAGAACTACACTCACCAAATCACTAATGTAGGGAACACAAAGTCTTCCATCTCTCCTTAGCCAGCCTTTATTATCAATGGAATAGCGTTGGAGATGTCTAGAGACCTCCCCTCTACTGATCCTCTCGATAATATCTATAAGCTCAGCATCCTCTCGTTGTCTCAAACCAATCTGATCCACGAGGGTAGGCCTCACCTCAAGTGTTGCTAACAATCCAGGGGTAATGTTCATAGAAGGCTTAAAATCAAAATTGGAGATAAACTCTATGCTTTTCCACTCTATGAACATTGGACTAAGGGTTGCTTTCTTCCTACTCAACGCATACGCAACTACGTTTCCCTTTCCAAGGGTATAAGCAATCTCAAAGTCATATGATGCCAAAAAATCCATCCAATGCCGCTGCCTCAAGTTTAAATCCTTCTGTGAGAATAGGTACTTCAATGATTTATGGTCAGTGAAGAGCTCGAACCTCTCTCCTAGCAAGTAATGCCTCCAAGACTTGAGTGCGAAAACTATAGCAGCTAACTCTAAATCATGGGTAGGATAGTTCCTCTCATAAGTCCTCAACTATCTACTCTCATAACATACTACCCTCCCTTCTTACATCAACACTGCTCCTAGACCCGTCTTACATGCATCGGTGTATACTGTAAAAGGCTTAGCTCCATCGGGTAAAACTAATACTGGTGCACTAGTAAGGGCCTTCTTCAGCCTCGTGAAGGAATCCTCACAATCTACATCCCACACGAATGTCCCAATCTCCTTAGTAAGGTGAGTAAGAGGTGCTGAAATCTTAGCGAAGTCTCTAATAAACTTCCTATAATAGCCAGCCAAACCTAGGAAGCTTCTAACTTCGGCAGCATTCTTAGGGGCCTTCCAACCTTGCACTGCTACAACTTTAGCGGGATCTATAACCACACCTTCTTTTGAGACCACATGCCCCAAGAAACGCACTTCCTTTTGCCAAAAATGACACTTCGAGAATTTAGCCTTCAACTGATGAACGCAAAGTGCACGAAGAACCTCCTCTAGATGAACAACATGCTCCTCTATATTCTTGGAAAACACTAAAATGTCATCTACGAATACTACCACGAATTTATTTAGGACATCTCTCAAAACATGGCTCATCAAATCTACGACATGTGATGGGGCATTGGTTAGCCCAAAAGGCATAACCAACCACTCAAAGAATACGTCTGGTGTCCCAAATGTCGTCTTATCGATGTTATCGTCGGCGACTCTAAGCTGATGAAATCTGGTAGCCAAATCCAGTTGAGAAAATACTAAAGAGCCAACTAAGTGATCGAAAAGATCGTCTATCCTGGGAAGGGCATAACGGTTCTTCTTCATGAGCTTATACAACTCTTTATAGTCTACGCAAAGTCAAAGGGAACCATCCGCCTTCGTAGCGAAGAAGACTGGCGCTCCCCACTCAGATATGCTCCTAATGATGAAGCCTTTCTCCAATAGCTCACCAATCTGCTTGCTTAACTCCTTCCTATCCCTAGGAGCCATATGTTTCACGGGCAATGCCACTGGCTTAGCATTGTCATTAAGATAGATCCTAAAGTTGATCTCTCTCTTAGGGGGTAGTCCCCTAACCTCCTCAAAGATGTTTGGAAAATCTCTGACGATTGGAACTGAATCTAACTCTGATGGCAATGAATTGAGGGAATAAAGAAAGCTCAACATGACTGACCCATGTGGGTCGCAAGAGACCTCGAGAGTCCTACTGCTGCATGTCTCTAGTCCTAGGATAAAACTTTTCAAACCCCTGCAAACCATAGATAAATGTGCCGATCCTCCTATGGGGTTTGAAACAACTATGAGGTCTATTACTAAGGAGATATCTAAGTGCAAACAATCAACTAAGGAACTCGAAATGAAATAGTGTGATGCTCCATAATCGAAAAGAGTCCGAATGGAAAAATCAGAAAAAGAAATCAAACCATCTACGGTGACTTTCCTACCTCTATCTGGTCTGCTGCTGGAAGGTGCTGCATCCAAAGCCTGAATCTGTGTTTTAGGTGCACCCGCTGCACGCCCCATCCTCTGAGGACAAAATCTACTAAGGTGACCGGGCTGCCCACAATTATAACACTTTCCCTTCATTGTCTCCTTCTTGTAGTCTCTTGCGTAATGACCAACCTGACCACAGTTATTGCATTTCTCGCTTTTCTTGATCTGTTTTTAAGGTCCTCCTTTCTTCTTATCCTTCTTATTCTTCCACCATGGCTTCTTAGAATTCTACAACTTAGGAACCTCCTTAACTTCTCCTTCCTTAACTGCATCAGACATAAGCGCCATCTCCACCAGTGACTCATAGGTAGCTCTCATCGGTACGCGAGTCAATAGCAACCCTTGGAGGGGCTGATTCAATCCCTTCGCGAACTTCATGGCCTTCTTATGCGGTGTATTCACTAGCTCCATTCCAAACCGCGACAACTCATTAAATTGGTTGACATACTCCTTTATTGAAAGACTTCCTTGCTTCAAGCTAATAAACCTTTCCAACTAAATACTCTCTTCTGCTTATGACAAAAACTTCCTCTCAAACCTCTCTCGGAATCCAAACCATCCAACGTCTCTTCCTTCCAACTCAATAACCTCCCACCAATAAGAAGCCTCTCCTTTCAACTGCCAAGATGCAAGTTGAACTCTCTGCCGATCCTCCAGTCCCAATAGCCCAAATATCCTCTCTGTACTCCTTAACCAAGCTCTCGCCTCCATAAAATTCTCCACACCAGAGAATGTCTTGCATCCTAGATTGGAGAAATCCTTGCATAGCTTAGAGAAATCGGCTGCTGTAGGTGGGTTGATGGGATTTCCACCTGCTGGTGCTAGATTAGGCGCTTGCCCTTGCACCTCTAGAGTCGTAGCTTGCAGGTATCTACAAAACCAGCCTGGGACTTGGACACCCTCGGCAAGATTAGGGGCATCTATCGTGCTATGCAAAGGAAAAGAGAATTTAAACTCGAAAGAATCGAAAGGAGATTGGAATGAACTTTGAGGAGATTTTTATAAAAACTCTTTTATACTTTAAAACCACTTTTATAATAAGAGTTTCTTTCTGAAAAATAGTTTGAAAATATGTTACTTTTCAAAAATACTTTACTTCTAAAACAAATTTTTAGGAATCCTGCAACCTTAGACTCTGATACCAAGTGAAACACTCCACACCCCCTAGTATACCCAAAAGGACACACTAAAGGATATGGTTCATTATATGTATAGCTAAAAACTTTACAGAGACTAAGATTCACAAGAATAAATAAATAAAACAACGGAAACATTTAACCATTAACTTATTTAAAAGTCAAACTTCATAAATACTTCATAAAACCAAATATGTCTCAAAATACCAAATATCCATGTCTAGTGAAAAACATTATCTCAGTCATAACATCAGAGTACATAAAATAACTATCCCTCTCAAAGAAAAGTACCAGTACATCAAAATGAAATAAAAACTGGAAAAGAAGAAGTAAAATACATGAAGAAAAATCTCTGCAGCTGAAATCTCAAAGAGTCTGAAATCTACTGTCCCTCCCTCTGCTGGCCTATGGTGAGAAAAAAGGGAAAATAGAGGAGTGGGTCAGACTAAAAGTACGGTAAGTGGAAGTAACTACTAGTACTTTTAAGTGAGATAAAGATAATAGACTTATCGACGGTTCTAGTATAAAAAGGAAATAAAGGAAAAGATAAAGCTACAATAAAACGCTGCTTGCTTTGATTATTTCGATTGTTTGCACTTGTCTTAGATTACTGCTTTGATTAGGCTGAATTCCGAATCCTACTTTAATTAGGCTGAATTCCTAATTCTACCCTTTGATCGACCTTCTATCTCTGTTGTGCCACTGTTAGCTAGTCCCCAACATGGGTCCCACAGCAAAAGGAGACCTGTTAGCGCTCTGGAACTCAATAGGGACTTATCTCCCCGCACCGAAGCCGCACGCACGACCACCGTTAGGCTCACGCTATTTGTTGCTCCCTCTTACCCTAAGCGTGCCTAGCCTCACCTCCTCCGTTGTGAGACCATCAGTCCTAGTCTGAAAGGGTCCTGCCCAGCCTCACCTAAGTGTGTTGTGAGACCATTAGTCCTAGTCTAAAAGGGAATGCTGCCAATTCGGGTCCTACCAAACAAAATCTAGTTGTGCCTCTTGCCCAAATCCCCTGATTTGAACTTCTATCTATTGGCCCCTTAGTTACTTTAGTTAGCATAAGAGTGTCCCAATCTCACCTAACCTACTCTGAGACCATCAGTCCTAGTCTGAAAGGGTTATGCCCAGCCTCACCTACTGTGAGACCATCAGTCCTACTCTGAAAGGGTCATGCCCAGCCTCACCTATTATGAAACCATCAGTGCTAGTCTGAAAGGGAATGCTATTGGTTATGGCCCCTACTTCTATCTTTTCTTATTAACTTAATATAAGTCTTTTAAATAAGCCTCTTATGTTCATTCTGCTCTATTTGCTTATTAACTTATTCTAAGTCTTTTAAATAAGCCTCTTCTATTATCTCTGCTATATTTGCTTATTAACTTAGTGTAAGTCTTTAAAATAAACTTCTTTCTGTTTTTTCTATTTAGTTATAACCTATGTTATAATTTCTCTTTTATCTTGTCTTTCTAGTTATAATATACTAGTTATAACTTGCTTGCAATTGTCAAATTTGCCTATTTCAGTCTACATTCTTTTATTACAGTTCTACTCATTTATGTCCAATTTTCTGTAATTTTAGTGTTCTTAAAATTTAGTCCATATTAGCAAATTATCCACCTTTTATTAATTTATTCGCATAAAAGGAACAAAAAAAGAACTAAAATTTACAGGCTGAAATCTAACGCAAAACAGATGTAAATAAAATACAAATAACTGTAAATGATAGTAAATAACTATAAATAAATGAATTAAATAGCTAAATAAAATAGACTGAAAATAACATTAAAAATTAACTGTAAACAACTTGTATAAAAGTGGTCTCAAAATTGTAGAAAAACTACAACTGTTGAAAACCCTGTTATTTTAAATTACTTAAAAGTCTAAAATAATTACTTAAACACTCACATGTGGCCTTATCTCTTTCCTTGGCCTTCCCGGATCCACTTATAGTGTATAAAATATTTTAATTAAAAAGATCTTCTCCTTGGAAAAATATTCTTTTTAGGGTCCAACCTCAAGCAATGAACCCAGATGGAGAAAATCTGAATGAGAAAAATAGCTAGGCCTAGGGTCTTATTTATAGTGTCACTTGTGGATCTCAGACCGTTGGATTTGAAGATTAAATCTAGCGCAACCACGTCATTGGCTCGATGGTAACCATCGGATTGAAGCATGGATGCACCAGATGAGATAAAATCAACAAAACATGTCACGCTCGAACTAGACGATTGCTCGTACAAGTATACACGCGGGTCGACCACCAAGTCGACCTTTGTGTGGTGAGGGTCGCTCTATAGGTCGACCCTTCTATGGGGAAGGTCGACCCTAGGGTCGACCTAACCCTTTATAATTTTTTTTTCTTTTCTTGTTTTCTTGTTTATTTTGTAACTTCTTCGTTCTAGCTCGGATTTTGACAATCTATATATGGAAATTGGCTAGAAAATTACCACGGACACAATGGTGCAACTCCTGTGGCTCAAATCTGATAATTTCACAAAGTTGTTTTATTATTTAATTAATTCATCAATTAATTATTATAGCTTAAATTTCGGGTTGTTACAATTCCACCAATGAAGCACTGCTCTCTGCAAATGTCTAGAGGCTAGTCTCCTCTTCTGCTCATCATTTAATCCCAGTTCAACAAAGTTTCTCTCACAATGCAAAAGCCAATTCTTAACTTCTATAGCATCCTCCGTTCCCAGAAACGGCTTCCTACCAAGACTGGTATAATCTCTGCTCAACTTAGCATAATTATTGCCAGCTGGGGCCACGGGATTAGCTCCTCCAACATTCCCAGCATTACCGCCAGCTATTCCTATGGCAGCTCCTGCTTGCACTAGATTGACGAAGAACTGATACATCATCCCTATGTCTACTGGCGGATTTCCTGCACCTACGTTGGCATTTGCATTTGGATTAGCATTTGCCTGCCGATCCTGGTTTCTCATGTTGGGTCGAGTGTTTCCATTTGTTGTGGTGCTTCCTCCCTCGAGATTTCCTCTTTCGTTTCTTGCCACCATATTTTCCTTTCTCGTAAATCTGCATATGAGCCTAAGTAAGATACAGAAGAACGGTCTAAGAGAGAGGGGAATACGTACTTATATATATATATATATATATATATCAAGTACAAGTACGTTACTATAGCGTTACTCAAACTCCGATCTTATTTTCTGATTCATTGGATTATGTTTTGAAAAATCATATTAAGTTTGAAATTTCTTTTAAGTTTCATAAACCTACGCTCTGATAGCAACTTGTAACATCCCTCACTTGGAGGCCCAAAACTAACGGCTACGGATGCTGCAGTCATCCATAGTTATTAATTCTCGGTGACCAAATGCGGTATTGTTAGATACATCGATATAATAGAAATGCATGGATATGAAAAAATTTAAAACTACTAAACAAATTTTCTCATTTCATTTCAATCATATTTCAAATTCATTACATAATCCCATACTCGAGAACCATGTCCAGAGAAAATATAATTATTACAAACTATGCCAAGAGCGACATATGAAGATGTCCCCTTGGATGATCAGAGTCTAAACATAGGCAATTAAACAACATTGCCTTTACATCAAAACACAGCAGAATCAAATAGAAAAGAACTCCTATTAGCTAGCTTGCCTCCTGCACGTCTCTGGAAGCTTATTCGTGTAAAGGAGAACCTGAAAACCTCAACTCTCAAATTACTCAAAATCAATTGAGCACCCGAGAGTTTAAAGGGAAAACATAAACTTCGAGTCAGACATAAAGACTAGTATGAATAATAAACTACCATCTCGAACTGTTTAGATATCTAGTGAGACCACACCACTTAGCGGAATGGGTTTTCCCCTCACTAGTATCTTGCACAAAAATTTATAAAAACAATATACTATGCTCCTACATCCACAATGGTTAAAAACATAGCAATTTAAAATATCATGATGATATGCACACAAGCAAAATATCTTGGATTCCCCATCCTTATTTATTTGACTATCTGTCTAAGTTATAGTTTCTAGGGTCACTATTAACCTATTAGTTTTCATGGGCTGACTAATAACCTATTTAAAGCTTATGGATTATCTGTCTGGTCTCATAGTTTTCATGGGATCACTAAGAACCTATTGGCCCCTGCCAATAACTTCATTCAATTATTTCATGGGTTCTCCCTGAACCTATTGGTATCCCTAATATCTTCCCTTATATCATAGTTTTCATGGGTTGACTATGAACCTATTGACTTCTGTCAATAACTTTATCTGTATATAGTTTTCATGGGATCACTACGAACCTATTGGTGTCTCCAATAACTCTCTTCAAACATAGGTTACAGAATTAGATATGGTTACCTGTAAATGCCCAAAGATCTCCACTTCAATGATTACTTTATGAAAAAAGACCGAAAAAGCATGGAACGGGCTAATGACTTAGTCCGACAATAATCCTGATAAGAAATGGATTGCAAGTACATTGAATGGAAAGCGCATTTCTCAAACACTTAGACAATTCACACAAAGATTGGACGAAACAAAAAGTCTTTGTTATTCACATTCTAAATAGAACTTGGAAAGAAAAGTACAGGTTTTATCTACACCTATGTTGAAAACAAAAGTGGGGACGAACCCACCCAATGCCGGTCTAAAATAAAAATAGACTTCTAAAACAGCAAACCAAAAGCGAGTCTAATTACATAAAACAAACAACGACAACAATAAAGATGATGACCTACATACTCGAGAGCCTCTACATGGGAGTGCATGTGTAAACTTGTATGTAATCATAATCGACTCCTAACGACTAGAGTCAAAGAAAAGCAGAATCATCCCTGAAAAACCATAGTTTAGAATTACTATGCTCTGAAAAATAGATTGAGAGAGCACTCTCTAAATTTATAACACTGGATGATGGTCAAGCATCATGATGAATAGATGGACATAACTCTTCACAGTGGCAATCCGCAAGAAGGATAACGACCATTCAAAGCACATAGTGGAATCCTTTACGGCAATCCTGATTTGTCTCGATTCAAAGCACTTCACGTTTGAAACAAGATGTACTTTGGAGGGCAAATGTTATCCAGGCTTTTGACCAGGCAATATGCGGATAGAATGGAGAGGTTAAACTTGGGAGTTATCAAGGTAGGCAAACCGAAGAGATAGCCTTAAAGTCTAAAACAAAGGATATTCGAGAATTCCCAAGGTGTACTTTAAGGGGAAAGTGTTACGACCGAATTTCCCGTACTCTTCGAACAGACTTAAATGATTAAATCGGACAAGCATATGATAGAAATGACCCAAGGACTTAAGGAATATCATAAAAAAGCAAGATAAAAGAAATATCAATAAATGAGTGAAAAAGTTGAAAATTTGGAAGTTCACGTTTTTGGAAGAGCTGACTCAAAGCAAATCCACAAAATCCTCAGGTCAGACTCGAAGCAGGATGGCCTTGGGATAAACTCCAAGCGCGACCCGACGTAGTCCATGTAGAAACCCCAAGCGTGACCCATGGAGTGAGGTCGGTACCGATCCTTGAAAACTTGGGTCGGACATATAGAAATCTCGAGTCTGACTCCAAGCAAGCAAACTCGGGTCAGACACACGGAAGTCTCGGGTCGGACACAAAAAATTCTTGGGTCTGACTTTAAGCAAACGAAGAAAAACCCATAGCAACAAAATATCAGAAAACCTTTAGGTCGAGCCCCAAGCAAACCCCAAATTTCTCGGGTCGGACTCCAAGTCAACAAAGATAGAGACAAGTATGTGTCCATTCCAAACATTCAAGATCCCAAATGCACAACTGTGGGATCTATGCCGACCCCTATCTATGGGTCAGTACCGACCCTCATTTCTTCCACAATTGGATCACGTCTTCTGCCTAAACAACCTACTTGATGCTAGAACATTATTACAAGTATTGTTTTATCGATTCAATGCAATCCTCTATCAATCTCCATGAACTGAATTTGTAACTCTATTCTTCTACAACTCCGTCATTTAGACTCCAAAACAAGCTAATATTGATACAAACAACTATGGAATCAAGAAGCTAACAACCACCAGAAGAGTCGAAGCGAAGAGATCAAGATGACCGGTTTAGCCATTTTAGGGATCGGTACCGACCCTAACCTTGGAGTCGTACCGACCCTTAACCTTGGAATCGTTCCAACCCTTAGCAACCTGATGATGTGGCACCTACGTTTTTGGTAGAATTGGTCTAAATCGTGTACAATGGCTTAGAAATATTTTATGCGAGATTTTAGGCTCCCTACCTCTATAAATAGAAGGGTAGGGTTCATTTTTCAGGATCTTTTGGCGCTAGTTCTACTCTACTCTATATTCTTGTAATTTTGAAAATTTGAGTGTCGGAGTTGTACCAACCCCTTGTGGAGTTGTATTGACTCATAAGAACTTCTGCCTCCAAGTCAGAATATAAGCAATAAAAACCATTAAGTTAACATAGGCCTTGATTTGTCGAACCACTATAAATTGTTATGTGCTTTCTCTTACTCATTTTCTATTATTTCTTCACTTTTTATTCTATATTTTAACTCTTGGGTGTTTGTGCCATTTTTGGTTCGAACAGTCATACTAATGGTAAAAGAAATTACTTCCCACCAAGTTCATATAATGTGAACTAAAACTAATTAGATAATTAAATAGTTAATTCCTTTTACTAAAATTGAATTTAATGAGAAAACCAACTGTCTACTATTTCTTTTTAAGGCTAGTCAATTAGCGTCTACATTTATTTCAACATAAAATCCGATTTTGTCATAGAACAAGATTTTGTTTTAGTTTTACTTAATTACATATTTTTCAATGTCTTTATTAAATCTGTCACATTGTTTGTATTCATATTTTTTGCAAATTTTCTAACATAAGAGGATCATGTTCAAGTAGTTAGAATAATCAGATAAGGAAGATGCAAAGTTGAGGAGTAAGTTTGCCTAGAAACCTAATATATTGAAAATGATACGATAAGTACTTACCTATACAATATTATTAGTTCACAATCTAATATGCTACCATATACATCTTAATTTTTTTCACCTAATACTGTGGAAAAAAATAATACCAATACAGTTATTTTTTATACTTCATAATATTATTAAATATGATTTGGGCCACAATTAATATATTTATTGTTTTAAAAATAACAGATATTCTTTAAATAAAAATCAGAATAAAGTGAATTCGTCTTCCACTCTAATTTTAGAAATAGTACATAATTCATTAAAAATTCAGTCTATTTATACAACTGTCGGTGGATTAGAATCAAGTGAAGGTATTTCAAATAATCATTTTGTTGCCGTATGTAGTATATTATCGTAAGCTTTTGAAATTCAAAACTTTTAACTTTTGAACTTTATAAAACTTTTGTAGCCTTCAAAAATGTAGTTTTCAAAGATGTTGCTATTGATGACTGTTTAGATTAAATTGTTTTTATTGGATCATTTTCGAAAACTTTTCAAAAAATTGGTGGATAGTGATAGTGTTTTATGTCAAATTTCCCTTGCAAAGTTCCAATGTTCGATGGAAAATCTATGCATAAATTTCAGTTAGCAAAATTATGTTTTATTGCAATTATGGTGATAGAAATAGTAAATTTCTAAGTGGATCTTAATTGAATTACAATGGCATTAGCCAAAACAGAAAATGCGAATTTGGCAACACATGTAATTTATGCATGATCTCTAAAATTAAATAGTACACTAGCCACAAAAGTTTGAAGGTTAAGTGATGAAACTATTGATATGCATCTATGCTTTAAGTTTAATAATAATGTTAGGTTTGATTCTTTTTATGCTTTTGGTTTCCAAACCTAAATGCTTAGATTATAAGAAATATCTTTTACATATATATAATAGAGAATATGTGTATTTAACTTGTTTGTAACCAATTGGTCACAAACACCCAAGAACAGATTTTTGTAGGGAAGTAAGTGAAGAAAATAAAATTAAAATGAGGAAAATATTAAGCTAATAACAAATAAAAAGCAGTAATCAGAAACATAGAGAATTATAGTGGTTCGGCGTTGTATGCCTGCATCCACTTTGAAGATTATCTTTATTGATCACTTATAAATATGATTACAGCAGTAGAAAATAGAGTAACACTTGATTACAATAAAGTTTAGAGTAACAAGCTGCGTAAAGATCCTCATAATGACCTATTAGGCCAGTATTTATAGGTGAAGATGACCACCAATCTCCCTGAAAGTTCGGCTGAAGGATCTTCTAGTCCATATGGGCCCATCAAAGGGGTCGCTAGGCCCAATTCCCAATGAGAAGGGATCAGTACCGATCCCTTCATTGGTCGAATTTTGTGCAGCGATCCATATGGTGGCTTCTCCATGCTAAAGTATGTTTTTGCTCCAATTTTCATATCATTTGGACCAACGGAACTCGAGCTATTACTTGATCTTTAGTTTAATATAGCTTGCGCATTGCTCTATGCCGACCCCTTACAAGGGATACTTGTCGATCCCTCCAACTTTTCCCATGTGATGTGCGATCCTTAGGGTAGGTTCCCTAGGATCCACATACCTTGCCTTCCAAATTTCATAGCCTTTGGAGTTGTCGATCCTGAGATATAGAGTGTTGTGTGCATGAATGCAATTGGAACTTTTTGGATGTTGATCCCTCTTTAATGTAGCTTGTCGATCCCTCTCCATCAATCATGTTGATCCCCTCTAACTTGCCATGCTATGCCGAACCCTTCCATTTGTTGAGCCATATTCCATGCTTTGAACATCCTATATTGCACATCCATCTAATCCATTCAATTCTGACTTCATATCAACATATGTGCTCAACCTCCGGGCCCCACAATCATCATTTTGGAATCATCGACCTTGATGGAAATCAAATCTAACTCGTGCAACCAGTTCAATATAGTCGGGCTAGAATGCCAAGTAACACTTGCCCTCCAAAGTACGTCTTGTGATTAACATGACGTGCTTTTAATCATTGAGAATGAGATCCATCTAGCTTTCTGAATAGTTGCTATTCTTTTATCGGATCATTTTTCCAAGGCGTTGAATTCTTCATTGATTGCCCTAACACCTGGTCAATTTCCAATAATATAAATCCAGTGCCATATCCCGTAAACTGATATATATAAATCTGGTTCTGCGAGACTAACAATTTTTTGTTATTTGGTTCAGCCTCGAACTCGAGGGTTTCAGGTTTGACTTCAATTTTTGTCGATTTCAAAAATAGAACTTTTAAGTCATACACGAGTGTGCGCATTCGTATACATGTTCTTGTTGTTAGCTCCTGGACGTATTCGAACATTTACAGGTCTTTGCCAATTTTCTTAATACTTTGTATGTTCATGTTCATAGCCGAACCCTTATAACCATTTTTATTTATACATTTCATTCATATATTTTTTTATGTAGGGATTGGCACATGCTCAGCTGACCCTCTCACTCCTTTCTTCTCTTCTTTTCTATATAGGGATCGGCGCACATTTATCCGACCCCTTTCTCTCTCCCTTTTTTTAAAGGCTTTTGTAGGAGTCGGCATATATGTATTCCGATCCCTCTTTTGAGCCCATGCTAACAGGGATCGGTGTGCTTCTATGCCGATCCCTCTCTCCACATTATGCTCTCAGTGTTTTGGGCCAAACCCTCTCTCATATATATACCAACCTTCCATCCCTTCCTTTCTCATTTCTCTAATTTTTTTCCTTTGCACCGAACCCTTGTTTTTAATTCTTAAACCCAAACCTTCCAACCTCGAGCTTTAAATCCACCTACGATCCATCCTATCCCATAAATTTGCTTCTTCTTCCCTTCCAATTCAAACATCCCCAAACATTCGCCTCCATCTTAACTCCAACATTCAGATAGGTAAGATTTCAAACTATAACCTTTAATTAAACGGCGAGGTACTGGATTTCATGTTGTTAATGATTATAATGGCGTTTGAGGCTATGGCGACATTGCGATTGAAGCGGCCTGGAGGAAGTGGATTATTGGTGGATAGGGTTCGGCAGAATGTGTAAGGGTACGGAAGATGGAAGGAAAAATAGAAGGAGGAAGATGGAATGAAGGAGGGATCAGTGTTGGATATTTGATTCTATGTCGATCCCTCGGTGTAGGGGTTAGACACGTTGAGGATGAAGTAGGAGGGATCGGTATACTTAGGTTGAAGAGAGGGTTCAATCATAAGGCTTTGGAAAAGGGGTCGGCCTATCCATTGGGATCGGCCTAAACATAGGGATCGGTGTGACATAGGGGTCGGTATTAGAGTATGGATCGGATGGTATTAGGGATCGACATGAGTTTAGGGATCGACATGGGTAGGGATCGGTATAAGGAAACTTTTAAACTTTCAGTCAAATCCAACCTTGTTTGCTTGGACAATCATCACTAACTCACCTTAGCGAACTTCGATATGCAATGATGATGAACAATAAAACTTGCATACTCACCATTAAACTCGAGATTGAACAATCAAATCCATAGAACTTTCTGCATATACCAAAAACTTACAAATGGACTTGAACAACAAACTTTACACTTCGATATACCGATAGTCGATCCCCAAAGCTTCTACAGCCGATCAATCTCTCCGCCAGTTGTGACGGTCAATGATGACAGTCACTCTGGTCAGAATCTAGAATCTCGTCGTCTAACTTCGTTTTTTTATTTTAAACCGTTTATATCTGCCATACACTTCACTACACTGCACTAGCTTACACTTAATACGGGAGGAACAGGTAAACTTTTCTAACCTCGATTATCTACTGAGTATAGCTAATATGGACTCCAGACGCCCAGAGCATTTAGCTGGTATGTCTTCCGAACCGGCCAAACAACACGTCAACCCTAAAGCAAAATCAAGTTCTGCGACTATATCCGGTAGGCTTTCTCCCAGCCATCAAGCAGAACAGACAGAATCTTCCGACCCACCCGTCGACCTTTTCTCAGATGTTCCGGTCCTTCCGGTGGAGGATATAAGTCCTTCTCCCGATGCAATAGAGGGTTCCATTCTTCTAAATAACCAAACAGATTCTCAAGCCTCCCGAATTGGTGAGGCTGCCCTTCGCAGGCTGTGTTCTATACACAGAATTCCTTTTACAAATGTCTTGGTTCCTTTAATAAATGACAGGCCTCACTACTGCAGATCCCCATTACTTTCGTTGAAGACGAATTGTCTTCCCAACACTTGGAATGTTCTCTGAAGGGATTTTCAAATTTCCAAATTCCTGATGACATCATGACCCATGACTTTCCAAATATCAACATCGAAGGGCTCAATTCTCCTACTAGGAGCGGTGAAGGCATTCTTCTTACTGATAAAGGAGAGAGAACACCCATAGGCAATGCTACAACCATCGGTCTGTCGGGGGGAACACTAGGACACTCACGACCATGTGCACTTCACTACATGCTCTTCATTAATCTTTCGCACAATAATTTATCACATGTTCTCATTTGTTCTTTGTTGGTGTAATAACTCAGTCTCAGGTCATCGATCACTTAAGAGGTTCTTCAACATATCATCGATCTAGCCGTGACATGGAGTTTGGCCGACGCAAGGAGAAGGACGATAGACGGAATAAAATTTATCATTCAAGGGAGTCTTCCTCTTCTAAGCGCAAGTCCCAGTCCTAGACATCATGCCAAGGAGATCGGCCTAATTTTCCTGTTTACAGCGAAGACCAGCCTCCTTACCGCGACCCTTAAATTGCGACTTCACATGAGCAACATTTCGGCTCTTCGAGCTCTAAGAACTCTTGCAAACGTAGATCAAGCAAGCATCTAATTGCCTCTTCTGATCCATCCTTGTCGTCCACTGCTCCTGACATCTCTACAGTGGAGAAATTGGCCGAGCTTAAGGCCACCTTTCCAAAAATATGCTTCGATAGGCTTAAATTCCTTCCCATAATACATACGATTCTGGAGCATGCCAAATCGAGTTCTCTTGCATGTGTCAATGACGTGTTAGTGTAGTATGAATTGTTTCACACTTAGAGGAAAAAATCTCTGAAGTGTCAATTGAGCGACAATATGAAATAGAACGTCTCAAGCTAGAGGCGATACATGATAAAGACATAATCAAACATCAAGATGCTGAACTGTCGGAAATGACCACAAAACTTGCCGAAGCGGAGAAAAGTGCCAAGGAAATGACAGAGGCAGTGAGCCATTTAGAAGCTTCTCATTCAAAAAAACTCGATGCAGCCCTCAATCGCAGTGGGGCACTTGCTCTGGAAAAAGATTCCTTGCAAAAGGAAAATGATGTCTTGGCCCACCACATCGAGGAACTTGAGGAGCTTCTCCAAAAAGAAAGCAAAGAGGAAATTGAGGCTCGAGAAGAATCGAAAAAATTCTGCGAAGAGACTGTCGAAGCCAAAAGCCTAAAAATTAAGCTTGATGAGGAGTTTGCTAAAATTCTTAAAGAGGAGGCTTGAGAGAAAGGCCACAAAGAAATGATTGAACAAATTGAATCCCAAGTTGAAGACTCTAAAGAGTCTGGTAGGAATGAAATCAATGACTTGTTTGATCCATTGATCATCAAATATAACGCCAAAGTCCTCATCCCCCACGACTTGAGTTTTCTTAGCGAAGGTTATCTCGAATCACTTGCTAAAGCTTAGGAGCATATCATTGAGATAAAAAAGAGAGAATTGAGCGGAGATGAACTTGATGAAGAAAAATTAATGCGGAAGATCCTCCGTGGAAACGAACCCCTAAATCTGGCTGCCACGAGACTCCGATACTTAAAAGCTTTTGGACCTACTGAGAAAGGGGAACATATTGCCAGATCTTTAGAGGCCGATCCTAAGGCTCCCTCTTCTTCCTAAGCAGCTGGAGCATCGGTCTCCTTCGACACGGAGCAGGACTTGGGCTATGATCCAGATAAGCCAGGCTATCAATCCAAAGTGTTGTCCCCTATTTTGGAAGGAGGTACCTAGCAACCACTGAGAGCCAACTGGATACGGGTATTTCACTTTGCTTTCCAGTTTGTGAAAGTTTTTGTTCTTCATGCCCAATGGTTTTAAGCTTATCTCCCTGTTTTAACAAATTTTGCAGGTCTTGCGGGTCCCGGTCAAACTCCTAAAAGTGATGCTGCTACGGAGCAACAAGAGAAACCAGTAGAGATTCCAGCAGCTGCTGATGTACCGGGGCCCGATGATCAAGTATCGGAGCTCTTGACGATGATAGGGCCGAAGATTCGCTCCCAGCAGATGAGTCTGACGATGTTGTGATTACCGACACCTCCGAACACAGCGATGAGATTAGCTTGAAAGAGCGGATTGAAGTGGAGGAGTTGCTGAAGAAAAAGGCTAAAGTTGAGCCCGTCGAGGTGGACATCGACGATCCACACCTTGTGCCACTACAAGTTATTCCACCTGGTGGGTTGATTTCCAGTGAACTCCCTCCTACCTCTATAAGCTCTCCTACAAAAGTTGGCAAAGGATCCAAAAAGAGAAGCATCGGGGGCTCAATTGGCGCCACTCCTGAAAAATCCAAAAAAGAGAGGAGGTCAAAGAAATAGCCGTCACTTCGGCTTAGTGTGTATATAGTTTGTTCGTCATTTCTTTTATTAGCTATGGTTGTACAAGTATGAATCCCGGTTTTTTGAAATAAATTGTACTACAATCTTAAGACCTGTCATGTGAATAAAAGTTTTTAGTTTTCAAGTGAGCTTTCGTATGAATTGCTATTTAAGTAGTTGAACTATTACTTTTCATTCATTGTACTTGTAATTTGTTGTTCATTAATTCTGGTAGCAATGCACTAGTTCTATCCTAAGGCCTCCATGTGGTCATGGCCTCGAGTCGTATCAAACACAAGGTTCGTGCCTTAGTGTTACGCCATCGAATTCAGTGGTTTTTGAGCAACTATACTCTTGCCCCCAGTTTTAGGTTAGCGGGGTTAGATGTTGGATGGTCGAACTCCATCCTTAGTGATTTTATACTCCTTTCGTCGGTTTCAGGCCGGAGTTCATGGAATAGTGAACGGTCTAACTCCACTCATCTATTCATTCACGCTCATATCTGCACTCTGGGGATAAGAGTTAGTTGACGGGTGGTCGAGTCGCACCTAATCAATGTTTATACTCTAGTCCGCAGTTTAAGGACTTAGAGTTATTTTGCGGGTGGTCAATTCACACCTGATTTATGCTTATATTCCAGTCCACACTCTAGGGAATTAGAGTTATTTTGCGGGTGGTCGATTCACATCCAATTTATGTTTATACTCCAGTACACACTCTGGGGACTTAGAGTTATTTCGAAGAGCAGTAGGATCATACTGTTCTTAATTGATTGATTTTCCCCCCCAGGCACTACACCAGAATCCTCATTTCGCAACGGCTTTAAGCCGTTGCAAAATGATTTCGCAACGGCTTTGAGCCGTTGTGAAATGTGCAGTGGTAAAAATTTCGCAACGGCTCTTGTCCGTTGCGAAATATACTTTTGCAATGGCTAAGGGCAACGGCTCTTGTCCGTTGCGAAATATACTTTACCTATTAGCGGATTTAATCCGTTGCTAATTACTAATTTTTTAAAAAAAAATCAAAATTTTTTCTCTGTACCAGTGACAGTCATTTCACTATCATAATTGATAAAAAAAAATTTGCAAATTTAACACTATCACAAAAGAAAGATTATTAAACCAAATATTTTTCATACATTCAACACAAACCAAACATAACAAATGTTTGAATTATAATGTTCAACATCAACACATACCACTATATAGTACAACAGCGAAATCATTACATAATACTACATTGCAATCTTATGTTTAACTTGCCTTGGTTGATTAGTCTTATGTCGCACAAATACAAATTATGAGTTCTCGCACAAATACAAATAGAAATATTAACCTCTTCACTAAGTGAGCACATAACCTCTTCAACTACAAGTGCTGGAAAACCAATATCATCTGCACATAACAAAAATCAACCAGAAGGATATGAATATGAAACAGGAGTGGTTTGAATACAGATAGTAAATTAGATATGTCATATGAGGTGTACTACTCTGTTGTATGCATGTGGCTTAGACAAAAAAGAAAAATGTGTTTTGCATTTGTTGCACTTTGTGTTTTGTTCACTTTTTTGTTCAAAACTTAATATATCTGAACTGTGCATTTGCACAAAAGCATATACATTTGAAACTTGAATACACATATATTCATTCGAAACTCATACGTGGATGAAAATTTTATATATACAAAATTATATATGTATGAAACTGATAACATTTGAAATCAATACATACACATATTCGAAATCATGTATGTATAAAACCATATACATCTGAAACTTAATGGTATATATTTTCAAAATCCGATGGTATAATAAAATATCATATATATACAAAACTGGATACTCAAAAACTTGTATATGATTCATTTTTGAAACCACAGATATACAAAAACCCAGTCATAGCCGACATCACCTGACATTATATGATATCACCGGATATAATGACGACATCGTTTGGTGTTTAGGACATCACTTTCAAATAGAAATATATCTCCAGTATTCATTTGCATTTGTTCAGCTGAATACTAACTTTAGCCCAAAGCATTCAGTAATGCATTCTTTCCAATTTTATTTGGGCCTAGATAACACGGTTTCACTGAAACAATAAAATATGCTAGCGTACAAAAATACCCCTTTATTGGGCTCATGATGTATCATTCCACCCATATGTTACGTCTGTAACCACCCATTCACCAAACACCTGGCCACAGGGTGTTTCTTCTATGCTCTTTAATCTTTATGATGTATTCTTACTGTACATAGTTGCTTATCGCCACATAACTTTTGGAACATAATTATTAATTCAAAGTCATGGTCTCCATATAAAGTCATTAACCTTGACATTCCATGACAGGTCTTTAACGTATTTTTAAACATGAAATGGTCAGTTTGTAGGGTATGCATTGTTGTGTCTGATTGATTTTCAGCAGTGTTTCACCATTGTAATAAAAATTGCAACATTCCATTATTTTATGGTATAACTTTTGGCAATGTTCTGCCCACTTTGGTACTAATTTTGGACCTTCTGTTGTCAAATTTGGTATGTTGTTGTTGATTTTTCTTTATCCCCCTTGTAATGATACGTGCTTAGTGCAAGTGGATGAAGAAGAACATGACGGTAAAGTGGAGAAGGACCCTCTTGAAGAAGCTGACCATTCGAATTATATTTTTTTTTAGTTTTCTTGAAATCAAAAGGAGGGGGTAAAAAATCATTTAATCATGAATAATTCAACCGCACTACATCATATTTAGTGTATATTTGACAAATGGAGTGTTTAATATTTCGAAATTAGATCTTTTTTAATTTTTAGTATTAATACTTTGTTTATTAATACTGCTAACACCGTCACAACCCACCCCCCATTAACACCACAACCCCTCAAACAACCTGCACCACCAGAAACGTGCACAACATCATCACCAACTCACTTCAATCACAAACCCAATCCCACTGCAACTACACTATCGCAACCATACCAAACCAGAAAATCACACAACACATCACACCAGCACCCTGCTGCATTTCCAGTCTGCATCATCATTGCAAACTTCCTCTGCCTCTAACTCCACCTCCATCTCCATCATTTCGTTTTACCTCAAAGTCTGAATAATATTTTTAAATATGTTTTGATTGCTATTCAAGCTGTATTCACAAATATTTGTAATATTGAAACTTTGTTCAAAATCGCGGGCAGATAAATGTTAACTTTGAAAGAGTTAATACTTCGAAAATGATCCCAGTTCTTATGAAGATATTTTAATAATAAATATACTGTATGTTTATAATTTTGTTTAGTTTCGGAAATTTTAGACATAATGGCTGAATAAGAAGAGATGAATAAAGAAGGGAAATATATCTTATCCATTTTTCACGCTAATTATTTACGCATGTATCTGGAAAAAACTTAAGATGTTTTGCGACAAATGCTTACAGAATGTCAACTAATAAAGCTACAGCATCCTGGCTTGTTTTTTTCTTGCAAGTTGTGGGGAAAAACTGGAACAAGGTCTATAACTAAAATCTAGAAAAAACTTTGTTGCACATGAGTGAAAGAATAGTGCAAATGACATAACAAAGGAGTAAACAAGCCCGCAACGAAATATCTGAGAATGGGAAGCAAAGTAAATTTTGTGTTACCTCACAGATCAAGCTTTTGTAAATCAGAAAGGTACACAGAGAAAGCATCTTCAACCTGAAACAAATGTTAAAAACCTAAAACAAAGAACAGATCAGAGAATTATTTGATTTTGTAGAATTTTCAGTTTTGATATTAAGATTGGAGGATTCTAATATTAAGAACAGATCAGAGAACATATATAGGTTTCCATTCAGATTGAATTAATTGGATAATAATAATGTATACCTGCTCCTACGTCTAAAGATATCGAATTGAACTCTTTGGATGACACACATAACCACCGATTCCAACATCATCAAAGGTCATAGCAAGAGGATGATTTTGTTTGGATGTGGGCTCATCTGGTAATAGTATATTGTCCACAATCAACTTCTCATGTGTAGGAGGTACAGGTTTGCCATGTATTTTGGATGCCGTCGAATCTCTGCATACAAAACCTGTTGCAATGACTTCTAGATCAAAGTTCAACACTTCACATTTTTTATTTTCCTGAACATGCGAAATAAGCGGGTTGGCAGCATCGTCATTGTTCGACGTTCTTCCAACACTTTCATGATGTGTCCCACCACTTACTCCTTCGTTGGAAGCAATGTCTGGCATCTGTTTCACATATCCTTTTAATATGTCGACCAATGTGTTCAATGTCCCCTTCACATTCTCCAAAGAACCCTCCACCATCTCCATCCTTGTTTCCAATCTATTTGAGTCTTGTTTACTCCGTCTGAGTTGTTTACGTGGAATAGTAGATGCTTTAACTTGTGTCTTTGGTATTATAGTTCCAACACTTCGAGTCCGGTCCCTTTTATCTTTGCCAAACGTTTGTGATAAGATGTCTTCATCCAATGGCATATCTTGTTCCTCGTCGTCATTGATTGTTTCCCTTGCTTTTGCATTTTTACCCTAAAATATGATAATACTTGAGATATTTAATTTCATGCATATAAGTTATAGGCCGATAAACCATGTAAACATATATGTCATAATAGTAAATGATTTTTAATTTATCATCTAAAACAATATGTTGATTAACTTACAAAGTACGAAGAATTTGAATCTGATATGGTGCCATCCTTTTTTGTATGAGTTTTCTCCCACACTTCACGGCGTATGATTTCTTTTCCTGGATTTTCAATTGCCTGCAATCGAAACATCGATTATCAAACCAACTGATTCTTATTCGAAGAGTTTATTTCCTACCGATACAATCTCATTCAACGAAATGTTAAAATGCAACGAAATAACAAAAAATTAAAACTGTACCATTTTATGTTCTACTACGGTGTGACTTGTACGACCACTGTGATGAGTATAATTATATTGTGATCTATTTTTTTTTGCCTAGCTCTCTTCTTTCGCGTGCGCCGGGTTTTGCTTCATTTTTCAAGAATCCGTCCCAATCTTCTACGCTAACTTTTGGCGGACAGTTTTTCCTTCTAGCTTCATCATTATCAAATTTGTCGTAGTACCCTGTCCTCAATTCACTTTTGTATCTTCTAAATGATTCGCACATTTTTTTAAAATACAACTCTTTTGTATCCGACTCTAGCTCATAAAATGTCTGTATATATTGAAGATAAAAAATACGTTAAAAAAAATACAAGAAAATACACAGATCATTAGTGCATGTCACTTGTAAGTTATGTTGAAAGTAACATTAATCATAGTATGCACATGTTAGATACTACAGATTTTAGGATTCAACATGAACTAAAAGTGCTTTCAAAAGGACCGCTACTACAGAGTGCACCTTTGATGGAAATTTATATGTGAGTCTATTGTCATTGAGAAGCATCCCTTTTTTTTATATAATTTTTATTTATGGATAAGTTAAATATCAATTTGCAGTAAAGAATTAGTGGAAAAAAAAGAGAATGACTTACCCGCAATTCAGCCCAAACGTCATCTTTACATTTGTTGGGTACTTTATCCCAACTTTCATATGATATCGGCACATGCATTCGTACCAATTTACCAAGTCTACTGCCTATTTTCCCAGCATTATCAGAAACTGGAACACCATATGCATTTGTCTCAACTTTCTTAGGTTGTGAAGATGACGAATTCGTGACTGAATGGATCGACGTTTCTGCGGCTTCTGCCATTGTTGCTGTAAGTATTCAGAAATAAAAATATATGAGTTCACATCATAATTGTACACAGCACATAATTGTACAGCATAATTGTACATCAAATTTTTTTACAGGTTGTCTAATAAAAGCAAGCAAGGATATTTGATTGTTATCGATTAAAAGTTTATACGGTTACGAATAAAGAATATATGTGTAACTGAAGCAACAAAAGCAACTATTGATCAACAACAAACGTAGTTTAGGCATGTAATAAATATGACACATAATCATTATTACCTGAAAATGAAGAAAAACCTCAGAGGTGAGCAAAAAGATGAAATTATAGAGGATTTCCATATGGTAAAAGACGTATTGAAAATTGATCAATCAGATTTCATGAATTTAGAATAATAATTAAATAGTGATACATGAAAAATTCTAAATTCATAATCAAAAAATTCTAAATTCATCCACATTTGAAATTCAACTCAATTAAATTAAGAAATACATCTTATATTAACATATGCATTTGGTAAGATCTTCTAATTTTTTGTTATCTTCAAAGGATGATTGATAGACGGTAGGAAACTCAAGATCATCCAGGATTGTAGTGAACCGCTTAGGTGTGTGTAAAACCACAAACCATCCGCTATTTTTAAATCTTTTGAGTAGAACACTTGACTCGGTTCTGACGCAAGAATAAATGGCTCATCGTTCATCCTGTCTTTGGTCTTCAATTTCCCTAAATTAACTGTAATCAAGTTTGAAACAGGATCAATCTTGCAACCATTGACCTTGTCTTCGACTTTTACCCAATCACAATAAAAAACCATTTGTTTGAAGTCTATATAATCCAACTCAATTATCTCATGAATAACTCCATAATACAGTGTTTCAGCTTCTGCATAATTTTTATCTTTCCCACTGGCTCTAAATTTTGTGATTGCTCTCATACATACACCGTTGTCTTGTGTTACCATCCGCTCTTTGTATTTTTTCGGGGAAAATGTAAACCCATTTACTTGGTACTTCATATAACTGCGTGCCTTGAACTTCGGCCCATTCACAAGGCGCCAAAGAGTTGAATCAACATCGTTTGTTTTTACCAACTAAAAAAATAAAATATGTGAAAAGTTTGATTAATAAGGTGTATGATACCTTTAATTACGCGTGAAATATTAAATAAGCTTTAATATATACCTCGCCACGTAACCATAGAGTAAAACTTTGACAATCTACCACGGATGAAACCCCATTTCGAGATTGAGATTTAGTACTTTTCACATAGATGTTATACCTCCTGCAAAAAACACATTTCAAACCATTTAAATACTTACAATGGTGGAGATTTAGGAGTTATTTGTGAACTTACTTCTCCCATTCATCCAATCCATCATACTTATTGAGGACCCATCTACGAACTTGTTCAAACTGCACCGAGGTTAAGGTTATGTCTTTACCATTATCTAGAGGCATCTCACCAGCAAACTAATCATCCTCGTCTAAGAAAGCCTCACGAGTATGTTTATGTGTGCCATCGCCTCCTGTTGGCATATACGCCATGTAGTAAAGACTAGCTTCATGTACAATATATCCTTCTGCAATACATCCTTCAATATATCTTTTGTTGCGGACGTATCCTTTATATGTTTTCATCAACCTATGAATATATATCGATTACAAATAACTAGTACCTATTTAAATCGAATGATGATGAACAAAACTGAGATTAGTAAATTACCGTTCAAAAGGATACATCCACCTATATCTAATAGGACCGCATATCAATGCTTCATCGGCTAAATGAACCATAAGGTGGATGCTGATGTCAAAAAATGTAGGTGGAAAATATTTTTCAAACATACAAATTGCTTCTACCAAACTAGTCTTTGCTTTTAAAAGATGTTCTCTATTAATCACCTTTGAGCATAAAATGCTAAAAAATAGACTTATACGATGTATAGCATTATGTAGATCCTTATGTTGTGGATAAGAATGCTGAAGCAATACCGGAAGTAACTGCTGCATTATGACGTGGTAATCATGAGACTTCATATTTGTTAGTTCAGGAGGATTGATGTTCACATTGTTATTGAAGTTGGAAGAGAATTTGCTAGGCACTTTTAGGCTTTTCAAAATGGTGCAAAATCGTAGCCTTTCGTCTTTGCTCAAGGTGAAAGTTGCATCTGGTATGATTACTTTATTTCTTTCAGGATCTTCACTCACCTACAATTTTTGTTTTATACCTATGTTTTTCAAATCCTTACGTGCATTGATGCCGTCTTTTGACTTGTCTTTATGACCCATAATTGTGTTAATGAGATGCTCAGTGACATTCTTCTCTGTATGCATAACATCAATATTATGTCGGACCAAATTTGCTTTCCAATATTGCAAATCAAAAAGGATCGACCTTCTATACCATGCAGGAACATTCTCAACTTCGTCTTCATCAGTTTTTTTTTTTGGATTTCGATCGCTTTCTAATTTGTCTTTACCAACTTTCATCTTGATATTAGCTACCTTCTCTTCAACTTGATAACCAGTCAATGGCCGTGGAGGACGACGATATTCTTGTTTGTTATCAAAGTTTGTTTTTTCGTCTCGAAACTTATGTTTGAAAGGAAGAAATCTTCGATGTCCCATGTAACACATCTTCTTACTTGCACGAAGATAGTAAGAACAAGTGTCTTCCCCACATGTAGGACATGCAAAATAGCCATGAGTTGTGCATCCCGATAAAGTCCTAAGTGCAGGATGATCATGAATTGCCCACAACAACCGTGCTCTCAATGTAAACTCAGAATTATTAAATGAGTCAAATGCAACGACTCCTTCCCATAACAGTTGTAACTCGTCTATCAACGGTTGCAAATAAACATCAATATCCTTTCCTGGTTGTTTTGGTCCATAAATCAACAATGTTAACATTGAAAACTCTCTTTTCATGCACATGGATGGAGGAAGATTATACGGTACTATAACTACTGGCCAACAACTATAACGGTTACTTAGAGATGCATGTGGATTGAAACCATCCGTTGCTAATCCAAGCGTGACATTTCGTGATTCAACAGCAAATGTTTTGTCAAAAGAATCTGCAGCTCGCCATTGAGAAGTATCACATGGGTGACGCATTACGTCCGAATTAGACTTGGCACGACCATGCCAAGTCATAGCATCTGCTATCCATGGTATAGTATACAACCTCCTCAGCCTAGGAATTAGAGGGAAATGTCTCAACGTCTTCTGAGGTACTTTTGCAGCTCTTTTCTCTTCGTTGAATGTTGTTTTATATCTTGATTGTTTGCAAACTGGACAAAAAACTCTATTTGCATCATCCTTCCAATACAAAATGCAGTCATTAATGCACGCATCATAAGTTTTGTAATCCATACCAACTTGCTTAATCATCTTCTTCATCTCGTGATACTTTGTTGGTAGTGTGTTACCTTCAGGAAGTAATTCCTTTATGAATTCTAGGAGTGCAGTCACACCATTGTCGGAAAAGCCATACTGGGTTTTCAAGTTATTCAGCTTGACGACGAAATACAATTTTGTTATCCCTTTTGGACATGAAGGATACAATGGCTCTTTTGCATTATCAAAAAGTGATTTATACTTCTTGCTTTGATTGGCCTGCCAATCAACATCAACCGTAGGCGAATCCCCAATATTATCCGGCAACAAACTTGTAGGTTGCAATTGATGAAATCTATCAGCATCATTGACCAGATCTTCCATCCTAGGATGTTCAGAGTCATCGGTACTTATGGCTTGACTAACATGTTGTTTTTGGTTCATTGCTGACTCTTCCCCATGAAAATGCCAAACAGTATATGATTGGACAATTCCCCATCTAAGAAGATGAAAATGAATTTCATCTAATTTAATTTTCATTTTCATATTTTTGCACTGTGTGCAAGGACAAGAATAGATTTCCTTATTGCCACCATTTTCTACAACAAAATCAATAAACTTCTGCACTCCTTCCATATATCATGGGGTTCTTTGATCGGCTTCTTTCATCCACTCTTTATCTATACTTGAAGACATATTGATCTGCCAACAAAAATATATACAACATTTTAGTAAAAAAACCTTAAACCTGACATAAAACACATTTAAAGAAAAAAAATTAATTACTCCGTGTGCTTGCGGTAATTTTTAATTCATCCAACTTATAACTGGGGTTTACTGAACTTTTTATTAACATTTGTGTCGATTGTCAAAACATTCTGCTTACATTACAAAACTTTACATTTCACCGTTCTTAACATTTCAATTCATTTCTACATCTTGCCGAACAACCTCCCTGCTCCTCCTTTCATCCTTCTCCATTGCCCACAGTGCAATCTTCTTGTTTACATTAAAAAGTTGTGTGTGCGCTTGTTATTTGATTATTTTTTTGCATTGTGATTATGTGCATTTCTTGTTTTCTAGTTTCATTTTGCATTTGCATTTCTATTTAAAAAAACAAAAAAAAACATACAATTTCAAAAACTATATATATATGTATGTATTACATTTGCATTTCAAATTTACATTTACATTTGTTTTCTTTCCTATTTTGTTTTTACAAATTTTTACATACTCTCATCTCTGTTCACTTCCTTTAGACCACAAACCATATTTCAGTGCACATCATCTACACAACACATTTCATCATCTCTGATCTTCCAAACTACTGCATGTCATCACCATCAACTACTCCTTCTCAACTTCAATCCATAACCGTCACCTCATTATGCAACTTTCAGTTCGCCACTTCCTTCACAACTGGACCTTGCCCCTGCAACTATTCCTCCTACAACCCCAGTAGAGAAACCATCTTCATATACATCAAATTTCTCCCTGCTAAACTCCTCAACCATCTAGATACATCAACCACCTGCCAACATTGCCAATAACACTTGCCCACCCATAACAGCAATTAGCCTCATCCACATCAACCATATTAGCTTCTCAACAACTTGCACTGCTGCTACCTTCACTTCTCAACTGCAGTACATCATTTCACTCTGCAATTACCCCCAGGCTCTCTGCCATAATCACTACTGCGCACTCCATCAATCAAAAACCACTGCTACTCCTTGCCACCGATCACCTACCATTCACCACAAAGCTGCTTGCGCATCAAATAAAACATCTACCCATTTCTTTTCATGCCCATATACAACTGCATACAAATGCATCACTGAACATACCCACACACAATTGCATATCATTTCATTGCACATCACTGAGCTCCTCAAGCAACACTGATACACACCACCATACAATAGTACACAGCAACACCAACTAACATCCATCCGCTACCCCTCCTCAAACTGCACCACCTCTTCACTTTTAACATACCAACTGCACATATTCACTGTGCATTTTCAACTACTTAAAACACTTTGTCAGACTGCCTGTACAACAACTTCACTTTTCTACCACATAACCACTACTCGGTTCACCATTCACATATACCAAACATACCATTTCATTACTTCTTACTTCCTTGTACCAGAACCACCTCCGCCAAACTTCATTTCAACACAACAACCTGGTGGTTGCTTCTATTGTCAAACTGCTACGACAATCCAAAACAATTTCAACATCAACTCACTGACCACCTCAAATTCAAATACCCCTATGCTCTGTGCACATATCACAATATCACCAAGCTCTGTGTACCTCTCTGGCCACAACATCCACCATCACTTCATTGCCAGACCACCACTACCTTACATATCAACTATCTCCTACCCACATATTCACACTTCTGACTGTAACATCCCATACACCCTGCATACAAACCACCACCTTGCTGCACAACAGAGTACAACTCCCTGCATACCCCATACACCCTTGCTATCAACATCCACAAACTGTCTCCACATACTCCTGTCTACATACACTGCTGCACAACAACAACACCATAGCAATCAGACCATCTTCTCTTCACCACTTACCTCCTTCCACCATCAGCCAGTTTCAATACAACCCCACAAAACTTCAAACAAACGCAGCACAAACATCTGCCACCTGACCTACAACACCACCCCTATCACAAACAATACTGCAAGTACCTCTGGCCATCTTCCCTTTACAAACATACCAGCAGTAACCACGCCACTACCTTCCATCTGCCTGGCAATACAACACAGCTGCCTACTTGCAATACAGTCCCCACCAACAACTAAAAAAAACTACTGACCAACAACAAAGAAAATTAACCGAACTCAGTTGCCAGAAACCTATCACTCCAACTACCACATCCCCTTGCCTTTCTACCCTGATTCACAAACCACATACAATTACCAAAACTCAAACCCCCTGTCTACACAATCAAACTTCCTCACTCCCTGTCAAACAAGACCACTTTATACCACTCATACCACTTTAATTATTGCCTCGACAGACCACCACAAACAAACAAGCCTGCTAAAGGATTTTTAGTTTACTGGGGATGCAACAATGAGATATACTAATAAAAGAAAATGTTTTGCAAAATATATATATCACTATCAAATGCACAAATAAAGAGAGTAGGGAATACGTGCAACTTCGTTCGTATTTATTTACACCAAATTTACATGATTACTTGTCCCAACCAATTAATAGACTGGTGTATCAACTACTCCCTCTTTCGCTAGTTAAAATGCTGGCACATCATGTTTTTTACAATAAGAATAAAATCAAGAATTAAATCAACTACTTCTACCAAATAACAGAACATGATGAAAAATGGAAATTGGATCTGAATTGCACTAGGCATATAATTAGCAAGTAGTCAGGTCTATACAGAGGAATATATGGAGTTCACTCCCATAACATACATATTTCTATAAAAATAATTGATTTTTTATTGTTTTTGTAAAAATAAACTGTTATAGTTTGAACTATTGTCAAAAAATAAAATCATTCATGGATATAAATGCATTTACAAGCAAACATTGTTTCTATAAAAATACTCTGTTACAGACAGTTACCATTAAAATCAAATTTGAACTATTAAAGTTAAAAGAAAAGCTAAAGTTTATATGAAAAGTAGAATTTGGAATTTGAATTTCACGCATACGTAGCTTATAATAATGAGCATGATATGAATCAAAACCTAAATACTTCAATTGGCTAGGTCCAAACACAGTGAGGGTCAATGATAGTAAGTATTCATTGAATTATTGATGTCTATTGATGTGTTTAAAAATTGGAACTAGGAAACTCATTGGGACAACAAATAAAGGAAACTGCTGAACTTAAAAATAATGCAGAACTCAACCACCACTTTATAAAAATAAGTTATTCATCTTTGATATACGACCAAAACACGGTGATAGTCTAGTGGGTCACTTGAAGGACAATTCCAATACGGTACTGGATCTTGTTGTTCAGCGTGAATATATATTCCATCCAAGAGAGGCTAGAATACAAAATATGGGGAGAGCATGCCTTAGTATGGAGGAAAGAAGAGGTTTATGCCTTAGTATGTAAAGGACGAAGCAAGGTAACAGGGTACAAGGTATATAGTACTAGCGAATTCAAAAAGGCAGGGATGCATGAAATAGGCAATAGACAAACAAAAAAAACCAAAGGCTACAGAGTATGAATGAGTACGAGACCATATATTCAAAGCAACTGGTGATAATAAAAGGCGAAATAAAATAAGGCCAGCAAGATGCGTACAAATAATAGGGTATCAGAGAAAGCATGAAAGAAAACAATAGAAAAACGCACAAAATCGAGCTGGAAGATTAATTTACAATAGGTAATGGAGCATGCATGAACAACAATAACATTATGACATCAATAAACGCCCATCACTAAAATCAACAACACTTAAAATTAGTACAAAACACAGTTTACCATTCCAATTTCTCAATCCTTCAAGGTAAAATTCAAAAGCGTGCTATTAAATAACCCGAGATCGATTGTGTGAGAAATCATTCAGTTTTACTTTTCAATTCAACAGCTAAAATTATCACTTCAACCAAAAACTTCAAACCAGAAAATCCAAGATAATTCTCAAACAAAATAAATGCAAAACCTCATTTTTATCTACTGTAAAGCTGAGTTACAAGATTCTGTTGAGATGTAAATGGAGTTGAGATGATTACCTACAATTTATTAGCTTCGTAAGATGTGGTATAAGCTAAAGTTCGTGCTAAATCCACAAGGCAACAGGCGCGAATTTGATTCCAGCACTAGGGTTTAGTATTGGGGAGGAGGAAGGTAGCGATGAAGATAAGTGGAAAGAACGTGGAGCTAGGGTTTTGTGGGATTTGGGGAAATCGCCCGGTTGCCAGAAGAAAATATGAAGGAAGCGTAGGAGCAAAAAAAATTGAAGGATACGGGGCGTTGTTTTGAGGGCGTGCTATTATTCGAAGACCACACGTATAATGCCCTAACCCGTTCTAATATAGCAACGGCTTAAAGCCGTTGCCAAAGGGTTCGCAACGGATCAAAGCCGTTGGAATATTGCAACGGCCTAAGACCGTTGTGAATTTGCCGCACTATGGTGTTGCGAAATTGCTTATATGGTGTAGTGAGGGTCTGGGGTTTGATTTAGCGAGTGATCGGCCGTGGCGCGGTCGCTCTCATTTTATCTCAGTTCCACAGTTTGGCAAGATTTATTCGATCATCAGATGGTCGAGTCACATCTATCCCTCTTTGTGTATCCTGTCTGCTGGATTATGAATGGGAGTTGTCAAATGAACAAGTAGGCCAAGCTTATCTTGTTTAGTCTCATTAGGAATTAGCATGATTGATTAATTTCGAACTCTACGAGTCTGTTCATACATATCGCCATCAATCAGTTTCACTATATAACTAATACATAATGCTACAGCAAACATAAATATAAAGGAAGTCCGAAACTTTATTCATTAAATGGAAAGGAAAAACACAAACTGTCTTATTACACATCTGGAAAATCAAATGCTAAAGAAAATTCTAAAAGCAAATACAACTAAAATGAACAAGAAATAAACTAAGTGAAATAGCATCATAGATGCTCACTATTCCACGCCCTTAGAAGTGTGATTCCATTGACAGTCGCTAGCTTGAAAGTTCCCTCTCCAAGCCTCTATTAAACGACATATAGTCCTTCCCAAATTGGATTCATGTGCAACGGGATAGGAAAAACCCGTTTCGGGACAAGATCGCCGATTTCAAAGGTTCTAGGTCAAATTTTAATGTTGAAATACTGGGCGATTCGGTGTCGATGTGCAGCTGCCCTCAGGTCGGCTTCCTCCCGCTTCTCATGTATAAAGTCAAGAGATTCTAAGAGGAGGTCTTTATTCGTTTTGGGATTGTAGTAAGTCACTCGATGAGAAGGAACTTCGAGCTCAACAGGAATAACAGCTTTGGAACCATAAGCAAGGGCGAATGGAGTATGGTCAGTCACGGACTTGTGGGTGGTCCTGTAAGCCCACAGTGTTATAGGGATTTCATCCACCCACCTACCTCTAGCCTTCTCCAAATGCTTCTTCAGAATGGACTTTATGATTTTATTTATAGCTTCAACCTATCCATTTACCTGAGGTGAGCTACCGCTGCAAATCTCTTTTTAATACGATATCTCTGACAAAAGTCTTTGAATTCAACACTGTCGAACCGAGTCCCATTATCTATTACAATAGTTCATGTAAGACCCAAGCGGCATATGATGTTTCGGACAATAAAGTTGATCACTCTCTTGGTTGTGATCGTGGCTAAAGGTTCTGCTTCGGCCCATTTGATGAAGTAATCAACTGCAACGATAGCGTACTTTGCGTCACCTTTAGAGATCGGTAAGGAGCCGATAATGTCTATACCCCACATGGCGAATGGCCATGTGCTGACGATTTGTGTGATTTCCATTGGAGGAGCTCTTGGAACTTTTGCATATATCTGGCATTTATCACATCACCTCACATAATCAGCGGCGTCTCGATTTACGGGTGGCCAATAATACCCATAACGGTGTATTTTCTTTGCCAGAGTTTGCCTCCCCCCCAGTGTGATCGCCACATTCCCCTTCATAAACTTCACTTAGAACATGTTTTATCTCATCATGAGCGACACACCAGGGTAGGGGGATTGCGAAATTTTTCCTATACATAATTCCTTCTTGCATAATATACCGTGAAGCTTTACGAAGGATTTGTTGTTTTTCATTCCTTCATTTAGAAAAAGTTCCCTAAAGCAAATAGTCTTTGGTTGGAGTCATCCATGACTCCTCCTCAGGCTCCGCTTCCAATGTCTGTTCGATTTCTATCATGTTTATACTTGGGGCATTTAATGCTTTAAACGAAACCAAGCCCATCAGTTATGCATCACCAGTGCTAGCAAACCTTGCCAATGAATTGGCCTCCCTTTTTCGATCTCGTGGAATATGCGAAATGTCATAGTACTCAAATTCTGTCAACAACTCTTGGACTCGGGTAAGGTATGGGGCAAGAAATTGTCCCTTAGCCTGATAATTTCCCCTAACTTGATACACTACCAACTGTGAATCGCAAAAGATTTCGAGAGATTTTATTCCAAGTTCTCCAGCGAGTTTAAGTCCAGCAATCAGAGCTTCATACTCAACCTCGTTGTTCGTCGCTGGGAAATCAAGCTTTAATGCATAACAGATTGACCGACTTTTAGGAGTTACAAGCACAATTCCAGCTCTAGAACAATGATCGTTAGACTCTCTATCAGTATACAATTTCCACCATATGGTAGGGATTTTGCTGCCTTAAGGAGGATCATCCTGCACAGTAAACTCTGCTATAAAATCTGCCAAAGCCTAACCTTGATAGCCTTCCGAGGGATATAAGTAACATCGAATTGACTGAGCTTAATATTCCACTTGAGTAACCTTCCAGACATCTCAGGTCGTTGTAGGACCTATCGTAATGGTTGGTCAGTGTAAACATTGATCGGATGTGCCTGGAAGTATGGACGAAGCTTTCGTGATGCAATCAACAAGCAGTATGCCAGTTTTTCTATTTTCAGATAATTCCTTTCAACTCTCGTTAATAGTTTGTTGACATAATACACTAGCCCCTGGATCCGATCCTCTTCGTGAAGCAATGCGGCACTTATAGTGTGTGTCGATACTGCCAAATAAATGTACAAATCTTCATGATCAACCGGCTTTGATAAGATGGGAGGTCTCTCCAAATGATTCACCAAAGCCTGTAATGCATCTTTACAATCTTGTGTCTATTCGAAGTTTCTTTTCCCTTTCCAAATTAAATCAAAGAAAGGAATGCATTTGTCGGTGGCTCTGGAGATAAATCGGCTTAAGGCAACAACTTTCCCATTCAAACTCTACACTTGTTTAATAGTCCTTGGCGCTTGGATATCGCAGATAGCCTGAATCTTCTCGGGATTAGTTTCTATTCCACGGGTGTTAACAATAAAGCCCAAGAATTTCCCTAATGCAACACCAAAAGATCACTTCATAGGATTAATTTTCATTTTGTAATGTCAGAGGATGTCAAACATTTCCGCCAAGTTTCCAATGTGGTCGCTTGATCATCATGACTTCACGAGCATATCATCCACATACACTTCCATTGTTTTTCCAATCTGATCTTTAAACATCCTGTGAACCAAGCACTGATAAGTAGCTCCTGCATTCTTTAATTCAAATGGCATTACTACATAGCAGTACAATCCAACATTGGTAATGAAACCAATGTGCTCCTGATTGAGAATATGCATTGGGATTTGGTTATATCCCGAGTATGCATCCATGAAAGATATCAATTTGTGTCCTGCGGTTGAATCCACTAGTTGGTCGATCCTCGAAAGGGGAAAACTATCCTTTGGACACACCTTATTCAAACCTGAATAATCAATGCATGTTCTCCATTTCCCATTTGCTTTCTTCACAAGCACAGGATTAGAAACACATTTAGGGTAGAGGGCATCGCGAATAAACCCGTTGTCTTTTAGTCTACCACCTCCTCTTTAAGAGCGGCAGATCTCCCAAAATCCATGCCGCGTCTTTTTGCTTCACCGGAACATGCCTCAGGTTGATGTTCAATGCATGGCTCACAACGGCAGGCGAGATTCCACATATGTCAGAGTGAGTCCAAACGAACACGTCTAGATTCACTCAGAGTGAACCAGCAAGTTCCTTCATCATCGGAGGGCTATGCTATGATCCAATCTTCATGACTCGTGATGGGTCGTCATGGCTGACCATAATATCAATTGTCAGCTTAGCCGGTGCAACCTTGGTCTTTTTGGGCTCCTCTTCATCATCTCTCGGACCTATATCTCTATAGAACCGACTGTGGTGCCCGAGCCGAGGCTCAGGCGCTAGTTGTCAATCTTCTGTGGCTTGGATGTGGACAGTCTTGTCCATACCCTTACCTTCTACTTTGCACTGAGCTTCCCTCAACTCAGCTACATAACAGGCACGTCCAGTTGCCTGATCGCCATGAACAACTCCTACACCATTGTCTGTCGGAAACTTCAAAGTCAAACACCATCGGGCAAGAGTTGCCTGGAATTTAGCTAAGGCCAGTTGACCTAGGAAATCATTGTATGGAGAGTCAACTATTAGTCCTTAAGATGATGGTTTTGATGACAACAACCTTAGGACTTGTTATAAAATATAAATACTAATGTTATGGTTTATATATATATATATATATATGCAGAATATAAACATGCAAGTACCAAGAATGAAGACTGTACAGTATAGAGATACAAGACTGATGAATTTAAAGATCGAAGATATCAAGATTAAAGACTCACGAGTATCAAGAAATCAAGTTATCAAGAGTTCAAGATTTCAAACAGTACAAGATAATGTAGTTAGTCTAGAATTATGTTAAAACTTCTTGAAAGCACTTACATCTTTATTCTAAATTTATTCATGAAATGGAATCCACTTCGAGCCTGTTAAAGGGATGGAACCCACAACAATATCTAGTGGAACATATAGTGGTCCTATTTTGATATCCACTAATTTTATGAAAATGTTTTTCAAAAATATATCTCTTGTTTTTTAAATGTTTTCAAAACTTTCATTTCAAAAAGACATCTCTCTTGTTTGAAATATTTTAGTCTTAAAACTATTTTTATCATTTTTAATATTTTGATTTCAAAATTGTCCTTGTTTTTTAAACCATCTCTTGTTTTAAATATTTAGCTTTAAAATATTATATACTTAGATTTTAAATCACTTTATAGATTAAGATTATATATATTAAAAATTATTTTCTAAACTCTTTTATATGTTTAAACTATATTCAAATATATTTAAAAAGTTTAGAAATTGTTTTGACAAATTATAGAAACCAATTTTAATAAGAAAATCAAAACATCAATTTTTGCCTTGAGCATGTCGACATCCCTCAACCCCCCATGTCGACATGGTGTCCGTTATTTTCAAATTTCAGAAGAAGTGTCTATTCATCGTATCCTTTCACGAATAGATATGGTTGTTGCTCTACTATAAATACCAGTAAGTTCTAAACGAATTTTTAACCAGATTTCATTTATTTTCTCTCCTCTTCATCTTCCACACTTATTTTAAAGAATCCTAAACTATACTCTGCCAAAATACCTAGTGAATCAAACTTGATTATCTCTTGTTTGATTCTCTACCACTCTCTCCATAAGATCTAAGTGCTATTCAGAGTTATAGAATCTTTTTTAAAACAAACTATTGAGTAAAAGGTGCGGTTGAGCCTTGAAATCAATTGGGTGTGATTGTAGCCTCGAAAATCAATTAGGTGATCTTGTAGCCTGGTTAAATCAAGAGAGTTTCCCTGGACTCAAATACAGGAGGGTGTACCTCGTAGCCTTGAAACCGAGGGTGTAATCTGGGAGATTAATTTGATAAGAAATTCGTACGATTGTATGGGACTGGATGTAGGGTAATTCCGAACCAGTATAAAATCCTGGCGTGTTCTTTCCTTTACTGCTTTTATTTAGTATTTGCATCTGTGTCTGATTCTGTGGTTATATCTGTGTTTGTGAATTGCATTTGTTGGTGTTTAAATTGAATAAAATTCAAAAAGAATTAAAAAATCCATAAAACACCATTCACCCCCCCCTCTAGTGTTATTCCAGCCTTAAGATCTGTAATCCGCATTTCTCACATTTGGTATCAGAGCAAGGTTTTCAAAGTTTTCATAATTTGAATTTTGAAAATGTTTTTAAAATGGCTATTTTTGGGGATTTTGTTAACGCTAGTTTAAAACTGTTCAAATCATCATTGTCTCATAAGTCTGAATATAGTTATTATAGAAAATCAAGTTATCTATCGAGCTTGTATTTTGTGCAGAAAGAAAAATGTTATATGGCCTTTGAAGAATCAACACTCAATGGACAAATGGTGCAAATCAAGAAGAATAAGTGGATACTTGATAGTGGATGTTCAAGACACATGACTGGTAATCTAGATATGTTGAATGATATTTTCTATAAAGATGGAGGATCGGTTAATTTTGGAGACAACCTAAAAGGATATGTGATTGGCATTGGCAATGTCGGTAACTCTAAAACTCATACTATTTCTAATGTTTTATTAGTTAAGAATCTGAAACATAATCTGCTTAGCATTAGTCAACTTTGCGATAAAGGATACAAAATTAAATTTGAAAAAGATAAGTGTCACATCGAAGATAATAATTCAAAAATTATATTGAAGGAATTAGGAAGAAAAATATTTATATTCTTAGTATGAAAATCTCAAATGATAATCTATGTCTTTTGGCTAATACAAGTGACCCTTGGATTTGGCATAAAAGATTTGGGCATTTTAATTTTAAATTCTTATCTAGACTTTCTAAACTTGATCTAGTAAGAGGTCTCCCTAGAATGAATTTTAAAATAGATAGTATATGTGATGCTTGTCAATTAGGAAAACTTACGAAGAGTTCTTTCAAATTAAAAGATATGATTTCAACTTCAAAACCTCTTGAGTTACTTCATCTAGATTTGTTTGGTCCATCTCAAATTCAATCAATAAATCACAATAAATATGTCTGTGTAATTGTAGATGATTATTCTAGGTTTACATGGACAATTTTTTTAAAACATAAAAGTGATACTTTTGATTCATTTAAAAATTTTACAAAAAGACTCCAAAACCAACTTTTTTAAAAAATTATAACTATTCGTAGTGATCACGGTGGGGAATTTGAAATGAAAATTTTGAGAGATTCTGCAATAAAAAGGGAATAACTCATAATTTCTCTTTTTCAAGAATTCCACAACAAAACGGAGTGGTAGAACGTAAAAATAGGACGATTCAAGAGTGTGCTAGAACAATGCTTTCAGATAGTAATTTACCAAAACATTTTTATGCCGAAGCAGTCACTACAGCTTGCTACATTTTGAATAGAATATTAATTAGACCATTAACTGATAAAACACCTTATGGACTTCTTTACAAGAAGAAACCAAAGGTATCTTATTTTAGAATCTTTGGAAGTAAATGTTTTATTCTAAATACAAAAGACAATCTGGATAAATTTGATCCTAAATTCGACAAAAAAATCTTTATCGGATATTCTAATAGAAGTAAAGCATATAGAGTTTTCAATTTAAGAACTAATACCATTGAAGAAATAATGCATGTTTCGTTTGATGAAAATTTCAAAGATTTTGATCAAATTAATAATGAAGATGATTTTGCTACCCTAAATAATGAATCAATTGAAACAAATAATGATCTTATTCATCCAAATAAAAAAGTTAAGCTTTTAAAAGATCATCCTATAGAAAATATACTAGGAGATATTGGATCTATTGTTAGAACTAGAAATCAACTAAATAACATGAGTAATGTAGCTTTTATATCATCTATTGAACCTAAAATCCAAAGGAAGCATCGTCTGATGATTCATGGATTCAGGCTATGCAAGAAGAACTAAATCAATTCACCAGAAATGATGTTTGGGAACTTGTTCCTAGACCCGAGGATAAAACTATAATAGGAACTAAATGGGTTTATAAAAATAAAATGAATGAACTAGGTGAGGTTGTTAGAAATAAAGCTCGATTAGTCGTACAAGGTTATTGTCAAGAAGAAGGAATAGATTTTGATGAAACCTTTGCACCCGTAGGAAGATTAGAAGCCATTAGAATTCTACTTGCTTTCGCAAACTATAATAATTTCAATTTATTTCAAATTGATGTTAAAAGTGCTTTTCTAAATGAATTTGTTAAAGAGGAAGTTTATGTTGAACAACCTCCACTCTTTGAAGATGAAAAATTTCCAAACCATGTTTTCAAACTTAAGAAAGCTCTATATGGTCTGAAACAAGCTCCTAGAGTATGGTATGACAAACTAAGATCTTTTTTACTACAATCAAATTTTGAAATTGGTAAAGTAGATAATACTCTTTTCATTAAAAGAAATAAAAATGATATTCAACTAGTACAAGTTTATGTAGGTGATATTATTTTTGGTTCAACTAATCATGAAATGAATAAATAATTTTCTGAAATAATGACAAAAGAGTTTGAGATGAGTCATATGGGTGAGCTTACTTTCTTCTTAGGTTTACAAATAAAACAATTAGATAATGGTATTTTTATTAGTCAAGAAAAATATGCTAGGGATCTAGTTAGTAAATTTGGTATGACTACTGCGAGTGGAAAACCCACTCCCATGGCAACCAGTGAAGCTTTAAATAAAGAAGAACTTTCAAAATATATAAATAAAAAACTATATAGGGGAATGATTGGATCACTACTCTATATCACTGCAAGTAGACATGATATCATGCATAGTGTTTGTCTGTGTGCAAGATACCAATCTCAACCCAAAGAGACTCATTTAAAAGCTGTGAAACATATCATAAGATATGTTAAACATACTTTTGACTATGGTTTATTTTACCCTAAAAATGATTCATTTGATTTAATCTCTTATTGTGATGTTGACTATGCTGGTTGCAAATCCAACCGAAAAAGTACAAGTGGAACTTGTCACTTTTTGGGACATTCTCTGGTTCATGGTTTAGTAAAAAGCAAAACACTATTTCTTTATCAACAACTGAAGCAGAATATATCTCTGCTGCTTTGGCTTGCTCTCAAGTCATTTACATGCAACAAAATCTAAAAGATTTTGGATTAACAATTTCAAAATCACCAATTTATTGTGATAATGCTAGTGCAATAAATTTATCTAAAAATCCTACTCATCATGCTAGGACTAAACATATTGATATCAGACATCATTTTCTCAAAGATAATATAAGTAAAGAGATTATTTCTCTTGAATTTATCAACTTCGAGAATCAAATTGCTGACATTTTAACCAAACCCTTAAATAAACCAATATTTACTAAATTAAGAAGAGAACTAGGCATTTGTTCAATAACTGAGATATAGAATATAGATATAGTAATATATATTTTTTAATAAACAGAGATATACAAAAAAAAACCATATTTTTCATAGGGATGTCGACATACCCCTACAACCCATGTCGACATACAACGGTAAAATTTGAAATTTGATTTTCCCTCTAAAATCAGTTTGGTAGTTATATAAACCTATGTATTTCGAATTTTTTTCTGTCTTCTCACTTCTCTTTCTCTGTAATAAACTTCTAAAAATTAAAATTAATGGCCTCCTCCACTAAATCAAACCAAAATGACATTGTTTCTTTCCCTTCTCCTCATTCTGGTCCATTCCAACGCACTACACTGGCACGTGTAATAAAGATTGAAGAATCTATGAAGGATGCCATACAAATATTGACTGAACTTCAAGCTGTGGAAAAAGGATGGCAAGAGAACAAGAAAAGCAAGGCAAAATTCTTTGGAATTTACAAAAATTCCTAATGTATAATCATGCAAATCCTATTGTGATTGAAGAAGATTCTCCCAACATTCAAGTGCATAACCCCTTAGAGCACAGCGAAGAGGAAGAAGAAGAAGATGAGGAAGAAGAAGAAGAAGAAGAAGCACCCATGGAAGAAGACGACAACGTGGTCTGCATAGGCGAAGTCTGTTTTGACAAAGATGGGAATTTGGTCGAACAATGTGGAAACTTTTGTTTTCATTATCCAAATTGTTCGATTCACAAATCGCCAATTGTCAAAAACTCTCTTTAGTAGTGTTATTCTATAATTTATGTACTTAAATATATTTGTGTGTTTATGTTCCATATATATATATATATATATATGTATGTAAATATAACATCGTAAATACTAAAATTTCTGTTTCGCTTATTATACTTCCTTATTAGTATTTAGTTTGGATAGTATTAGATTAAGGGGGAGTTATATTAGTTTAGAATTAGTTTTTGTTGATGACAAAGGGGGAGAAGTATAAAATAGAGTAGTTAGGCTTAGATTAAGGGGGAGTTATTAGTTTTAGGGGAGTTATAGTGAAGGTGAAGTATATTTTATAAACATAGGTTGTCATCATCAAAAAGGGGGAGATTGTTAGTCCTTGAGATAATGGTTTAGATGATAACAATCTTAGGACTTGTTATAAAATATAAATACTAACGTTATGGTTTAGATATATATATATACATACATATATATATATATATGTATATGCAGAATATAAACATGCATGTACCAAGAATGAAGACTGTACAGTATAAAGATACAAGACTAATGAATTTAAAGATCGAAGATATCAAGATTGAAGACTCATGAGTATCAAGAAATCAAGTTATCAAGAGTTCAAGATTTCAAACAGTACAAAATAATGTAGTTAGTATAGAATTATGTTAAAACTTTTTGAAAGCACTTACATCTTTATTCAAAATTTATTCATGGAATGGAATCCACTTCGAGCCTGTTAAAGGGATGGCACCCTAGTGGGATGGAACCCACGAAAATATCTAGTGGAACATATAGTGGTCCTATTTTGATATCCACTAATTTTATGAAAATGTTTTTCAAAAATATATCTCTTGTTTTTTAAAAAAAATTCAAAATTTTCTTTTCAAAAAGATATCTCTCTTTTTTGAAATATTTTAGCCTCAAAACTATTTTTATCATTTTTAATATTTTGATTTCAAAATTGTCCTTGTTTTTTAAACCATCTCTTGTTTTAAATATTTAGCTTTAAAATATTTATATACTCAGATTTTAAATCACTTTATAGATTAAGATTATATATATTGAAAATTATTTTCTAAACTCTTTTATATGTTTAAACTATATTCAAATATATTTAAAAAGTTTAGAAATTGTTTTGACAAATTATAGAAACCAGTTTTAATAAGAAAATCAAAACATCAATTTTTGCCTTGAGCATGTCGACATCCCTCAACCCCCCATGTCGACATGGTGTCCGTTATATTCAAATTTCAAATTTCAAAAGAAGTGTCTATTCATCGTATCCTTTCACGAATAGATATGGCTGTTGCTCTAATATAAATACTAGTAAGTTCTAAACGAATTTTAAACCAGAGTTCATTTATTTTCTCTCCTCTTCATCTTCCACATTTATTCTAAAGAATCCTAAACTATACTCTGCCGAAATACAAAGTGAATCAAACTTGATTATCTCTTATTTGATTCTCTGTCACTCTCTCCATAAGATCTAAGTGCTATTCAGAGTTATAGAATCTTTTGTAAAACAAACTGTTGAGTAAAAGGTGCGGTTGAGTCTTGAAATCAATTGGGTGTGATTGTAGCCCCGGAAATCAATTAGGTGATCTTGTAGCCTGGTTAAATCAAGAGAGTTGCCCTGGACTCGAATACAGGAGGGTGTACCTCGTAGCCTTGAAACCGAGGGTGTAATCTAGGAGATTATTTTGATAAGAATTCCGTACGATTGTACGGAACTGGATGTAGCTCCGAACCAGTATAAAATCTTGGTGTGTTCTTTCCTTTATTGCTTTTATTTAGTATTTGCATCTGTGTCTAATTTTGTGGTTATATCTGTGTTTGTGAATTGCATTTGTTGGTGTTTAAATTGAATAAAATTCAAAAAGAATTAAAAAATCCATAAAACACTATTCATCCCCCCTCTAGTGTTATCCAGCCTTAAGATCTGTAATCTGCATTTCTCACATCAACATCCAAAAGAATAAACGACAAGATCCGCACTCTCCTTCGTTCACCTTCTCCTAACTCTATAGGTAATTCCACATAATTAACAGCTTCAGTTGCAACGCCGTTAAAACCGTGTATACGAGCATTTAACGGTTTTAAATCTTTGGCTTCCATCCTCATCTGATCATAAGCTTTTTTGAAGATTATATTTACCGAACTTTCACAATCAATCAAAATCCTTCTCACCAAAGCGGGGCCAATCATAGCTGAAATGACCATTGGGTCGATCTTGGAGCCTCCATCTTATGTGCATCTCTATTCCTAAACATAATATCATCCACCATCATACGTTGTTGTTTTGCCGGAGCTCCGTCTTCCGTATTCGAACGGCATTCAAAATCTACATGCCCAATTGCACTGGCATATCGCTCCATCTCTTGCCAACTCTTATCTGCCGGGTGTGGTCCTTCGACTACCATATTTATCACCAGTCTTCCACCAGTCCGTACAGGCTCCTCAGCCCTACACGGTGCTTGTCCTCTGTTGGGGTCAGATGTCCCCTACCCACCATCCTGCGGGGTTTTCAGAACTGTTGCAATTTCCTTTCTCGAATCAGCTTTTCTATAACATCCTGGAGATGCCTGCATTCATTTATATTATGCCCATAGCACTCGTGAAACCAACAATATTTCTCGGTCTATTTTTGCTTCTCTATTGATTCTTTTGGAGGCGGCTTCCTATACAGCATGGTATTGCAAGTTGACGGATTTATGTTCTCCAAGGACGTTTCAACGGCGCGTAATTATTATACATTGGAATCCTAGGCTTCAATCTTCTAGGATCCCTCTTTCGTTCTCGGCTCTTATCTCTGCCTCTCTTTTGCTGATTTGGTTTATTCTAAACATTCACTTGGACTTTTGCAGAACTATCATCAGATTGTTTTATCGCAATGTTACTTTGTACTCCCTCTCCGCTCGGTCCCGCAACATTTTTTCTGGAGGACCTGGCTTTCTCCTTTCTCAAATACCATGCCGCCTTTGCGTAAAAGCGCTCAAACTTTGCGGGTGGCTTACCAACCAAGTAATCGCCAAAATCAGACTCTGGGTCAATCCCTCTTGTTACGGCAATGAGTATTGCATGATCATTCGAATTACTGGCCTCCACGATAGCTGTATGAAATCTCTCCAAATAATCTTTCAACGACTCTCCTGTAGCCTGAATCACGCTGGAATGGGACACCATGTCTTTGGGATGAGTTGCATGCATCTGGAATGGCTCCACAAACTTAGTTGCCAAATCATCGAATCTAGAAATTAATTGTGAGGGTAGTCTCGTAAACCACATCGTTGCTATTCTAGAGAGAGTTATGGGAAAGCATCTACACTTAGTCGCATCATCAGCTCGTGCAGAATCCATCAGTGATTCGTACCTCATGATATGCTGCCTAGAGTTGGTCTTTCCCGCATAAGCAGGCATTGATGGCATGTTGAACCTCCTTGGATATTCTACATGCAGAACATTATCAGTGAACGGGGTATGGCTTCTCGAGATTCCCCAGTCATCGTTTGTCAAGCCCTGGCTCTCTCTCACTAACTGTTTGACAATTTCCGATAAGTCCAGCGTTTGGATGGTCGGTGCCAAGCGGTGATCGTGCTCCATCTCATGTGAACGGTCCGGTCGATGTCTACGTGTCGTTTCACGCCTTCTTGGTTCACCATCTTCCCAGTACGCATCTTGTATATTCACTTCGTCATCATTCCGGGAAGGTACCTGGTCAGCATTCAATCAAACTCCATCATCCAAACCAGCAAAAACGGTTCCAGCTCGATTCCCCAAGAGTATGGGGGAATCCCTCCTCTAGAGGAGGGATCGGTACCGATCCCTATGGAGGGATCGACATCGATCGGTCCTAGCAGACCGCGATGGTCTACTAGGTAACGTTCTGAAGTTTCTACATGATATTCTTCTACCCTATGACGCCTATGCATGTGATATTTATCCAATGAGCTAGAACTTTCCAATGCCGAGTAAGGAGTGGGATCCCTCCTAGCTTTCCTATATTGTTGCTGAGTGATTTGGTTCATCAAGTTGATATTAGTCTGAATTTGTTGATTTAGTTGTCGATGGCTCTCCATCAACTCCTTCATTAAATTATGAAATTCAGCTCTTGTAATAGAATTAGTTAGATTCTAAATTTAAATCGGATCATCATTCATATTTGTTGGTTGATTATTTGGGTCTCATTGCTGAATGCTAGTATTCTCATTTCCTTTCACGTTCTAAGAAGTAGATCTAGTATGTCTCACCATTATCAATTTCCTTGCTTAGATTTCTGCAAATCTAAGTAGTATTAACAAATGTTTGAAGATAACCACAGATCTCTTTTGGGGGATTTATGCAACCCAGTTGCAATAAAGGGATCCTAGTAAGTTGAGAATCAAGGCTCTCAATGAAAGGACCAAAATATTTATAATCAAATTAGTCACAAACACCCAAGAACATATTTTTGTAGAGAAGTAAGTGAAGGAAATAAAATTAAACTGAGGAAAAGATTAAGCTAATAACAAATAAAAAGCGGTAATCGGAAACATAGAGATTTATAGTGGTTCGGCGTTGTATGCCTACATCCACTTTGAAGATTATCTTTATTGTTCACTTATAAATCTGATTACAACAGTAGGAAATAGAGAACACTTGATTACAATAGAGTCAAGAGTAACAAGCAGCGTAAAGATCCTCATAATGACCCATTAGGCCAGTATTTATAGGTAAAGACGACCATCAATCTCTCTGAAACTTCAACTGAAGGATCTTTTAGTCCACATGGGCCTATCAGAGGGGTCGGTAGGCCCAATTCCAAATGAGGAGGGATCGATACCGATCCCTTCATTGGTCGATTTTTGGGCAGCAATCCATATGGTGGCTTCTCCATGCTAAAATATATTTATGCTCCAATTTTCATGTCATTTGGACAAATGGAACTTGAGTTATTGCTTGATCTTTTGGTTTAATATAGCTTGCGCACTGCTCTCTGCCGACCCCTTACAAGGGATACTTACCGATCCCTGCAACTTTGCCCATGTGACGTGCGATCCCTAGGGTAGGTTCCCTAGGGTCCACATACCTTGCCTTCCAAATTTCATAGCCTTTAGAGTTGTAGATCTTGAGATATAGAGTGTTGTATGCATGAATGCACTTGGAACTTGTTGGATGCCGATCCCTCTCATCAATCATGCTGATCCCTTCCAACTTGCCATGCTATGCCGAACCCTTCCATTCATTGAGCCATATTCTGCGCTATGAGCATCCTACATTGCACATCCATCTAATCCATTCAATTCTGACTTTATATAATCAACTGTACTCAACCTCCGACCCCAAATCATCATTCTAGAATCATCGGCCTTGATTGCAATTAGATCTAACTCATGCACCGGTTTAATATAGCCGGGCTAGAATTCTAGGTAACATAACTTAATTTAACTTTTTGATAACATGTTTGTTTTTTAGTTTGATGGTTAATGATAAAATAAAAGAATATTATCATATTTCCCATATTTGGCACTAAATTAATTAACTAATTGTTACTAAAATGAACATGCCTACTGATAGTTATTATTTCATTTTATTAGCACCAAAAGAATTAATTATAGAATTAATATGTAGTTAGTTATCTAATTCCAATTAGAATTAAACTAGAGAGATACAAATAGAAATTAAATCGAGTTAATTCTATTTAGGTCTCTATTTACTTTGAATTCAAAAAACATTATAAATATATTTACCATAGCTATTCCATTGCATGTATGAATGAATATATATTCATTCTACCACGGTTCCTAATTTTATGTTGATTAGTACTGGAAAATTTTATATACAATTTGGTCAGTATTAGTAATTATCTACAAATTAAAATGAATTTTATGTTAATTATTTTACATTATAAATTATGATAAATATATTCACCATTTTAAATTTAAGGTGGAGTTATATACAATTAATTTCAGTTAGTTAACACTCTTTTAGTCCTACATCTCAGTTCTAGCACGAGCTAGAGTCATATCAAATAATAATATTATGCAAATGATAAAAATAATTAATTTCTAACAGTTCGATTTAAGAATTAAATGGATTTTTTTAGTAATTTAATGCTTTCAAATTAGGATAACTTATATTTCGATATCCATGTTTATTGAATAAATCCATCATCCAAAACCGCTAGTTATACTTTATGTGTGTAACAACCCTCCCTGAATGGGCCTAATTTTCAACCCAGAAAAGACCTATTGAATCTTAGACCCATTCCAAAGCTAGCCGATGGTTGGTAACATTGATTTAAAGAACAATACACAGAGCTATCTATCTACACATTTAGAATCTCACGGTGGAAGGATAAAATATAATATCAAAACAACGCCCATTTATTAAAAAGTTCAAATATTGAAAACATAGAACATAATCCCATATAACAACGCCAAATATTCATGGTACAATATCTCAAACTATATCATGTCTCAATGGGTACATCAGAATATAGAAATAACATAAATAGAGAGATAAGTAACTGTCATAAGTATGTGTCTCCACCACCATCTCTAATTATCCGTGTCATCTTCTCTAACCTATGTTGTAGCGAGGAGGGAGTCAGAACAATAATGTTTGTTGAATAAAAATCTCAAGCCTTTCTATAATAGTACTTGTGCAGTATAATTTAAATAAGAATATGTCTTATGCATCCTATCTATACTATAAGTTTTCCAACTACAAACCCAAAGGCTTTTCCAGTCCAGTTCTATAACCATTACCCTTTTTCAACCCCATAACCCATCTTCAACTATAGACCAAAGGCCACTCTCAGTCCCATGCATCTATCGTCAACAATGTCCTAACAATTTAAGAGATAGTACCTTTTTCAATGGAAAGTAGGCAGACTCTGACCATTTAATACCACATTCTAGGCAGGTCCCCATCATTTAATACCTATCCCAAGTCAGACTCCTCTCTAGTACTATCTAGCTAACATTACATGGAATCTTTTCAGACCACTTAAGTCTTTAGAGAATAGGTGGACCCTACAATAGCCATTTAATACCTCAAACCTAAAGTGGACCCTCCCTGAAATATCCTCTAATGTGCTTAACCACTAACCATGTCCATTTAATACTTCCTACATAGGAAAGAGGCAGGCCCTCAATCGGCCACTTAAAACCTTCAACCCCAAAGTAGGTCCTTAGTATTATGAACTGTAACCCAAACCGTGACGTCTCACATTAGTTTGACTATTCGTAGGTACTAGTGGCTAGATTAGCTAGGTAGGTTTATCCTACAGAATTTGGGACTAACCTCGCATCCTCCGTGGGTACGTATTATAGGTGATGTCTCACATTAGCCCTAAAGTCACAGTACTAACAGCTAGATTAGCTGGGCAGACTTCCATGTGGTTTTGACTAACCTCACATCCCTATAACTTAGTCATAATCTACACTCTCTTAATATACTATCACACACCTCACCCCATTCCCTATTAACTCTTTCCAAGGGAAACCCTTAATTCGCCTTAACTATCAATTTCTTTCCTAAGTGGGATTAAGTAATAACTAATAACCTATTTACTGCGCAATTAATACGTTATTAATTATATGTTATTTATACGCTAACACACACACATATGCCTAAAATATTTCTAAGCATGCGAAGATTATGCCTTAAGCTAATTGTTTAAATGTCAAATCTTTAAATTTATACAAGTCCAATTCCATATCAATAAACATACTGTATATCCAATATTCTCAATTTAAAGAACAAATTTGTATAAAAATATAATCCATGCCAAACTTATTTTTTACTAAAATTGCAGAATCAACAATAAAAGAAATTTACAATTCAAATCCTTTTATGCTCTATTCAACTTCTTTGCATAAAATTGGAAAAGGAAATTTCTATTTGAATTGTGAAAATAGGCAGTGCAAACTACGAATAAATGAATCTGTACCTTACATACCATTTCCTAACTTATTTCTCTTCAAAACCCTTAATCAGATCCAAAGAAAAAGATGAGAAGTGGAATAGAATGTAAAACATTAAAACTACAATAACTAAACAATTCCACTACTTTAATATAGAATAATTGAGATTCCAACTTAAGAACTGACATTTTGCTTTAAGTGAATTTTAGTATTTTAATGTGATTTTTTCGTAAATAAAATTCCCTAAGGCATATATCAAATCCAAGTTATAGTATACAATTACTAAAATAACAAACCAAGATTTCCACTTTAAAAGTCCTTAGCGCTTCCTTTTTGGATTTGTTTACGTCCGCTTCAATCTGCTACATATCTCTCCTTTTAGAAATATACAACAATGGAGTTGTATATGAATTAGATTTAGAAATTACGGGTTGGAGAAGACTAGGATTAAAAATTGAATAATAAATACCTAAAATTTCTTACTTGAAACCCTGGAGAATTTTTCTGAATTTTTGAAGAGAGAGACCGATGGAGCTTCGCTTAGTTCCCAAAATAATTTGTGAATAAAAGAGAGGGGGCTAGTCTCTTATTTATTGTGGTTAGAAAGCACCAAAACCGTCGCATTTAAGTCGGTTTAAAATAATAAAATTCAGACAGTTTATGGTGTGAAAAACCCTAGCCGCCAGCATGATAATCGATCGACCGCTCCTATGTTGGCGATCGACTGCTAGCGGTCAATCGGCCCTAGGTGCGGTGATCGGTTGGTCAACTTTGGGAACGATGTTATTGTTTTGTTACCATTTGATTTTATTCCTTAATTAACCAATTAACGTTAACGTTTACTTCACCCCAAGTCTAATTATTGTTCATTTTTGAATTTCAATTTAGAATTAATTATTAATTTGAGATTGAATTCGATTTAAATTATTTTGTATCCAAAAACTGCAATCGTCGATAACTTTTTCGTTTGAGCTCAATTTTCAAAACTTTATATATGAAAATTGATCAGAAAACCACCACAAACACATCGACATAACTTTCGTGGTCAAACTTTGATATTTATAAAATTTCATTTTTAGCCTTATTTTATTTAATTAATTAATTTCTTATTAATTTTTATGGGATGTTAGATTCCCCTCCCCTTAAAAAGAATTTTGTCCCCAAAATCCCTAAGGGATGAAGAACGTAGCGTGCACTAAGCATCTATATTATATAATCAAGTTATTTACACAACCATCTACTCAACCAAAAGTGCAATGTAATTATGTATGTAGACATACTATATGTGAGCTCAATCCTAGCGTGAATGTAAGTGTTGTGACATATATGCATGTATACAACCATCCTAAACATGCAAAAAGTTTTTTATATGTGTACAAAAGTGATAGTAAAAGTATGGCAGTCATCCTCTACCATCCAATCTAGCAACTACGATGCAACCAAAACCTAATTTGGAGAGAGAAAGCTACCGATGAAAAGCTCCGGATAGGAAGTTCTCATCTTCTCTTTGGTTTCCTATGTGGTTTTCGCCGGCTTATCTCCCCATTGTACTCAAACCAGCCTAACTTCTTTGTTTCGGAGTTTTCTACTTCCATGCTCCACAATGCGTGCGATGGCATGGGATGCTATCGGCTCCGTCTCAATGTCTCTCAATTGATCAGGCTCTACCACGGTGGTTGTGCTATGAAGGTATTTCCTCAAATGCAAAACATGAAAAACATCATGGACTCCTGCTAATTTACTGGTAGCCCCACACGATAAGAGAGTCTTCCTATTTTTCCAAAATTGGAAAAGCCCAAAAAATCTTGGTGTCAACTTTCCAAATCTCACGACTTTCATAAGAGGGGAAACCTTAACAAACACCATGTCCCCTACCTTAAACTCCAACTCTTTTCTTCACCTGTTCGCATAGGATTTTTGGTGATCTTATACGGCCTTCATTCGTTACTTAATCAATTCTACCTTTTTCGAAGTCTCGTGAATTAAATCTAATCCGAGTAAAAAAATTTCATTAGTTTCCCACTAACAATTGGACAATTTTCATGGCCTCCCATAAAGCGTTTTGAAGGATGCCATACCAATCGTCGCTTGGTAGCTATTATTATATGTGAATTCGACTATAGGTAGGTGCTGCTTCCAGTGTCCTCCAAAGTCCATGATGAAAGCTCTCAACAAATTTTCCAAGATCCTATTCATCCTTCCGGTTTGAACATCGGTCTGTGGATGGTATGCAGTGCAAAGATTCAACGAAGTTCCTAAAGCTTCTTGTAAGCTCCTCCAAAACTCACTAGTAAATAAGGGCTCCCTGTCATTAACAATGCTAACGAAATTCCATGAAGTTGAACCACCTCCTTGATATAAATCTATGTTAGAGACGCTGCGGTCCAATTACTCCTAATGGGAATAAAATGGACGCCTTTAGCGAGTCTATCCATGATGACCCATATTGCTTCATTGCCTTTTTGGCTCGTAGGCAACCCATATATGCTCTCATTTTCAAGTTGGAACCTCCAATGGTAATAACAATCCTCCAGGCTTTCCTTGCTTAGCCTTTATCCTTTGGCAAGTCGAACACCTAGAAACAAATTCAGCTATCCTCTTCTTTATCCTAGCCAGTTGAAAATTCGCTTCATATGGTACATCTTATCCCCTACGGGATGAATAGTCATTCTTGAATGATGACACTCCACAAGCACTTCCTCCAATACACTATCAATCTTTGAAACACAAAGGCATCCATCTCTCCTCAAACATTCCTTTTTGTCAACTTCATATCTACTAACGTGGGGAAAATGTTCCCATCTACCATGCTTACCTAAAATACCTACCATCCCTGCATCCTTCTTTTGACTCAAGTCCAATGTGGTCCCTCAATGCCGAACTAACCTCCATTGATGCAAAATAGCTTTAAATGGGTTCTATTGGCGATTGAAAATTGAAATTCAAGAGGAATTCCAGCTGCCTCCACTCATATATAGCACCTAAATTAGCATGCATCCGACTAAGGGTGTCGGCGATGACATTCCCTTTTCCGAGGGTATACTATATTCCAAAGTCATAAGATGATATAAACTCCATCCACTTCTGTTGCCTAAAATTTAAATCTTTTTGGAAAAATAGGTATTTGAGTGATTTGTGGTCAGTGAACAACTCAAACTTCTATCCCAAAAGATAGTGCCTCCACATCTTTAAGGCAAAAACGATAACAGCTAACTCTAAGTCATGAGTTGGGTATCTCTTCTCATGATCCTTCAATTGCCTCCTAGTGTAAGCTAGCACCCTTTCTTCTTTCATTAGAACTACTTCCAATCCTATGCCACATGCATCCGTGTAAACTGTAAAAGGCTTCGTCTCATCGGGAATGGTAAGTACTGGTGCACTTGTAATAATTCGTTTAACTTCTCAAATACTTCCGTGCATCTTTTATCCCATGCAAAAACTAAATTCTTCTTGGTAAGCATAGCAAAGTCCTTAATGAATTTCCTATAGTATCCCGCTAACCCGAGAAAACTCTTAACCTTTGTGACATTCTTCAGAATCTTCCAACTTTGAATAGCTTCCACCTTTGTGCGGTCTATTGATAATCCATGCTCATAAATAATATGCCCAAGAAATCTCACCTCCTTCTACCAAAGTGACATTTTGAGAATTTGGCTTTGAGTTAGTGCCTCCTCAAGTTCTAGTATTTTCCTTAAGTGATTTTCATGCTCTCGTTCACTCTTGGAGAATACTAAGATGTGATCAACAAACACTATGACAAATTTATTTAGTTGTCCCCTAAATACTCTACTCATCAAATCTATAAAGTATACTGGGGTATTTGTTAATCCAAAAGGCATCACTTCCCATTCATAAAGTCCATTCGAAGTGAGAAATTTGGTCTTCACTTTGTTATCCTCTACTATCCTGTACTGATGAAATCTAGTAGCTAAGTCCAATTGGGAGAAGGTTTTGGCTCCCATAAGCTGATCAAACAAGTCGTCTATTCTTGGTAAGGGATACACATTCTTCTTAGTCAATTTGTTGAGTTCTCTATAATCAACGCATAACCTTAATGAGCAGTTTGCTTTAGTGGCAAAGACAACAAGGGCTTCCTATTCTGAAGTACTATATCGGATGAATCCTTTCTACAACAACTCCAAGGTCTGCTTATCTAACTCCCACCTTTCTATGAGGGCCATGTGTCATTGGCAGAGCGATCGGTCTAGCATCTTCCAAATCAATCTTAAACTCGATCTCCCTTCGAGGTAGGAGACCCGAGACCTCTTCAAAGATGTCGAGGAATTTTTGAACTACGATTGTGGAAGAGAGCTCATCTTGTGATAGGCTCATCGAGTATAAATATCTTAACTCGACTAAGTTTTAAGGTGTATAGCGAACATCTATATCTCCCCTACAACTCTTTAACCATACAATCCTCCCATCGTAATCTAATATAGCTCCGTAGTACAACAACCAATCAATTCTTAAGATAATTTCATACACCTTAAAATTAAGAATGCACGCATTTCATATGAAATTAATGTTACATATGTCCATAACTAGGTCTTTGCAAACTGAAGAAAGATGTGTTGATCCCTCAATAGGATTTGATACTATTATTGGGTTGGTGACAATTTGGATTTGTAGACTCAAGGAGTCAACTACATTCCAAGCTACGAATGAATGTAATGTTCTCGAGTCAAATAGAGTGTGAATAATACTCCCAGAAATAAGAGTTGTACTTTCTATCACTGCCTTTCCTTGGTGTTTAATAGGAGGTCTACTTAATATAGGGGCAGCTTCAATAGCAATATGTCTGACCACTCTGCCCTTCCATCACAAGTTTAGGACATTGGTTCTTAAAGTGTCCCTCTTCATGACAGTAGTAGCACTTCCCCTTAAATGCCTCCTTCAACAGGCTCACTTTACATTCTTTGGTGATATGACATTTCCTTTGGCATCTTCGATATACCATACCCTTCTTCTTGAACTTCCCTTCGAACTTCTTATTTGCCCAAAAACATCCCATCTTGGCTTCTCCTTGATTTTAAGCAGGTCCTGCCTTTTCCTTCCCTTTCTCCTTCTCCTCCGAGCTAACCATCTAAAGTGGAGCCATCTCAACCAATGTATGATACGTAGCGCTAGCGGGTACTTGAGTCAGAAGTATTCCCTAAGTTAGGAGTTCGGTCCCTTTACAAATTTCATGGCCTTTTTCATTGGGGTATCAATCAAACTCATCCCAAACTTAGCTAGTTATGTGAATTTTACTAATATGCTCCTTTAGAGTGGAGTCTTCCTACCTAAACTGTATAAATCACTCTAACTGCAAACTTATCTCAACCCTTGACATAAATTGCACCCCATATCGATTTCTGAACTCATCTCAAGCAAAAATCCTATCAACATTCTCTTCGACCACAATCGTCCATCAATCTAAGGCCTCTCTTTTAAGGTGCCAAGCTGTTATTCTCCGATTAATCTGGTCCTCCCATCTAAGCTCTAGAAATATCCTTTCGTAATCATTTATCCGTGCCTTTGTTTCCATGAAACCTTCTGCTCCTATTACACCTTTCTACCCATGTTTTAGAAATCCTTGCACATCTTGAAGAAGTCTATGAGGCGGGGTGCTGCTTCAATAGGCGGGGCAACAGGCACCACTGGTGTAGTAGGTTGAGGAATATAAACTTATCCTACATGCCTGAGATATTGTTTAAACCATTCAGGCATCCCTCAGATAGTGGGTATCTCTTTGGAGGGGTTTTGGTCTCATAAGAATGATTTTCAGTCATAATCAACAATCTGTAGGTTAAACATTTAGTTATAATTTCCTAAGGTACTACTATACGCTGAAATAAAGATTTGCCTAGTGTGTTTGTGTATGTCAAAAAATAGTGTGTATATATACAATAGGGTTTTTGAAAATACTTTCAAAAATAAAAAGTATGTCACTCATACGTATATATATCCCCGTTGATCGAGTAACCTAAGCTCTGATACCAAATGTAACAACCCGCCCTGAAATGGGCTTGATTTTCGATCCAGAAAAGACCCATAGAACCTTAGACCCATTCCAAAGTTGGTTGTTGGTTAGTAAAATTGATTTAAATATCAATACAAAGAGCTATCTATCTACACGTTAAGAATCTCATAGTGGAAGGATAAAATATAATATCAAAACACTTCCCATTTATTTATAAATGCAAATGTTAAAAACATACAATAGGGATTATAACAACTCCAAATATTCATGGTACCATATCTCAAAATACGTCATGTCTCAATGGGTACATCAGAAATATAGAAATAACATAAATAGATGGATAAGTGACTGCCATAGGTCTGCGTCTTCGGCACCATCTCCAATTATCCGCATCATCTTCTCTACCTATGTTGAAATGAGAAGGAAGCAAGAACAACAATGTTCGATGAATAAAATCTCGAGCCTTTCTATAGTAGTACTTGGGTAGTATAATTTAAATAAGAACATGTCTTATGCATCCTAACTATACTATAAGTTTTCAAACTACAACCCTAAGGCTTTTCCAGTCTTATTCTATAACCATTGCCCTTTTTCAATCCAATAACTCATCTTCAACTATGGGCCCAAGGCCACTCTTAGTCTCATGCATCTATCGTCAATAATGTCCTACCAATGTAAGAGATAGTACCCCAAGCTACTTAATACATTTTTCAATAGGAACTAGACAGACTCTGACAATTTAATACCTCATTCTGAGCATCCCCATCATTTAATACTTATCCCAAGTCGGACTCCGCCCTGGTAATATCTAGCTAACGTTGCACGAAATCTCTTTAGGCCACTTAATATTTCTTTATGGGAGAGGCGGACGCCATAATTGCCACTTAATACCTCAAACCGAAGCGGACCCTCACCGAGATATCCTCCACCTGCCTAATCGCTAACCCTGGCCATTTAATACTTCATACATAGGGAAGAGAGGGACCCTCATTCAGCCACTTAATATCTTCAACCCCGAAGCGGATCTTTCGTATTATGGTCTGTAACCCAAATTGTGACGTCTCACATTAGTCCGACTATTCGTAGGTATTGGTAGCCAGATTAGCTGAATAGGTTTATCCTATAGAATTTGGGACTAACCTTGTGTCCTCCGTAGGTACTTATTATAAGTGATGTCCCATATCAGCCCCAAAGCCACATTGTTGGTAGCCAGACTAGCTGAACAGACTTCCATGTGCTTTAGACTGACCTCGCATCCCTATAACGTAACTTAGTCATAATCTACACTCTCTTAACATACTATCACACACCTCACCACATTCCCTATTAAAGCCTCATAAGGAAAACCCTTATTTCGCCTTAACTATCAATTTCTTTCCTTAGCAGGAGTAATAATTAATAATCTATTTATTACACAATTAATACTCTATTAATTATATGTTATTTGTACACTAATATATATATATATATATATATATTATTTTTTGAAAATTGGTTAAGCTTTTATTGCTACTTGGGCTCAATGGGCTTTGCGTCCCATAGCAAATACAACTGCAAATACAAGACCACAAATTACAAAGAAAACCTCCTTACACCTGACATAACAATCACTTCAAAATAACTTTCCAAAATTAGGGCACTGAAGAGTCATTCATGGCGGCTCCCAGTTCCTCATTACTTGAGCTTCTCCGTTCGGTACCTTCCAGCTCAACCTCTCCAGTAGTAGTCTTTCTTGTTCCTTTAAGTTGGTACGATATCTACTAGCAATTCTACCAATTAGTATAGAAATATCTTTATTGATCGAACTAGATAACGGTAATACACCCACACACACACGTGCGTAAAATATTTCTAAATGCACGAAGATTACGTCCTAAAATAATTGCTTAAATTTCAAATCTTTAAATTTATACAAGTCCAATTACATATCATCAAACATACCATATATCTAATATTCTCAATTCAACAACAGATTTATATAAAAGTAGAATCCATGCCAAACTTATTTTATACTAAAATAGCATAATCAACATTAAAAGAAATCCTTAATTCAAATCCTTTTATACTTTATTCAACTTCTTTGCATAAAATTGAAAAATGGAATTTCTATTTGAATTATGGAAATAGACAGTGCAAACTACGAATAAAAGAATCCGTACCTTACACACCATTCCTGACTTATGCCTTTTCAAAACCGTTAATTAGATCCAAAGAATAAGATGAGAAGTGGAATAGAATGTAAAACATTAAAACTGCAATAACTACACAATTCCACTATTTTAATATAGAATAATTAAGATTCTAACTTAAGAATTGACATTCCGCTTTAGGGGAATTTCGGATTTTAATGTGATATTTTCGTAAACAAAATTCCCCTAGGCATATATCAAATTCAAGTTATACTATACAATTACGAAAATAAGAAAAATTAAAATTTCCACTCACAAAAAGTCCTTAGCGCTTTCTTTTTGGATTTGTTTACGCCCACTTCAATCTGCTATAGATCTCTCCTTTTAGAAATATACGGCAAGAAAGTTGTATATGAATTAGATTAGAAATTTAGGGGTTAGAGGAGAATAGGATTAGAAATTGAATAATAAACACCTAAATTTTCTTATTTGAAACTCTAGAGAATTTTTCTGAATCTTTGAAGAGAGAGACTAACAGAGCTTCGTTTAATTCTCAAAATAATTTGTGAATAAAAGTGAGAGGACTGGGCTCTTATTTATAGCGGTTAGAAAGCAACAAAACCATCAGATTTAATTCGGTTTAAAATAATAAAATCCAAACCATTCACGGTGTGAAAAACGTTAGCCGCCACTACGATAACCGATCGACAGCTCCTGCCTAGGTCGTCGACCAGCTGGTCTATTTCTGGAACGATATTAATTATTTTGTTGTCGTTCGATTTTATTCCTTAATTAACCAATTAGCGTTTATTTTAACGTTTACTTGAACCCCAAGTTTAATCACTGTTAATTTTTTAACTTTAAAATTTGGATGTAATAATTAATTTGAATTTAAATTCCATTTAAATCATTCTGAATTCGAAAACTTTAAATGTCAATATTCTTTTGGTTTGATCCGCGTTTTGAGAACTTTATATATGAAAATTAATTTGAAAATCGCCACGAACACAATGACACAGCTTTCGTGGTCAAATTTTAACATTTATAAAAAAATTATTTTTAACCTTACCTTATTTAATTAATTTATTTCTTATTAATTTTTACGGAGGGTTACAATGTGCTTTGAAATAATTTAAGTTTGTTTATCATTAAACATTTCTCGGCAAGGGCAAAGAAAAAGTTGATATAAATACTACAAATCAAAAGCAAATGTTTATCTTCTATATATATAATTGTAAGATAAATAAATTATGTGTACCACAGGGGTTTGCATTTTAGAAAAACTGAAAATAGGAACTCATTCTAAAGTTCGTGGTACTGTCTATAAAACTGTACTACATAGCTCAAAAAAAAAAAACTGTACTACATAATGAACATGTAACTGTACTAGGATGTCAAATTTTGAATAATTCATAGTAAGATCGGTTCCTTCCAAATTTGCAACGCATCTATTGTTTGTTGCGTGGCAGAGTTTAATTCTGGGGTCCCTTTTAATTTCAATTCATGTATATGATATTCTGCAGGCATTAATTCCTGTACCTGCCAACTTGACAAGAAAGTAAATAAGTAGTCAGTGAAACTCAATATTTGTAACGGTCCAAACCCATTTACTTGCCCACTCAAAATCCAGGAGTTTCAGTCAATAAAAAAAAATTCAATGGAGATGAGCAACATGAGGAACTCGACCATGCCGATGCATCATAAAATGATGATGCACATGACGTTCTTCTGGGGCCGCCGCGTCGAAATCCTCTTCTCTGGCTTCCCCGGCGATCGGGGACTGGGAATTTACCTTCTTGCCCTCTTCCTCGTTTTTATGTTGGCTCTTATCGTAGAACTACTCTCCTACGTTCCAGTGAAGAAGGGAAACCGAATCGTGCTGACCGGACTGACGGCTATCAGGCAGCTGCTGTCTTACACGGTGATGCTTTCCGTGATGTCGTTCAACGTTGGCGTGTTGATTGTCGCTGTTTTAGGGCATGCGATTGGGTTTTTTCTTTTCGGTACCGGCATTTTGTTTAAGGGTTCCGATGGCCAGAACGGTGAGCTAGGCAATGTTAAGTGTTGATTGGATTTAATGTTGATTCCTCGGTTATTATTAATTTGCTCGGAAAAGAAAAATAAAGAGTATGGCTCTGATTGTTTTTATAAGAAGTACTCAATAGAAGTTCTGATTGCTTTTTCAGAACTATTGTCGTTGTTTGTATTTAGTTAATCTTCTGATTAGAACACATATTCGGACGAAAATATTCAGAACTATTTCTTTCTTATTATTGGTTCTTATTGCTGAAGGATAATTATTAATTCTAATCAGCAGTTTCATAATTCAAACAAACAAGGATTTATTTAGAATTCAGTAATCATACTCAAGTGTTCAGCCATCAAAATTCTGATTCAGAATAGAGGCGTTTTAAACAAACGGAGTCATGTGGTGTTGATTACCGCTCTCGTCTGTTGTCATCTAAACATTTGCATTATACAACTGCAAATTGCTGTCCATTTTGCGTTGTTGAAATAATTAAGCAGTTGATTCTGAATATCAAGTTTTTGTTCTTCAGTAGTTGGAATACCTCTAAATATCCAAGCGTAAAATTCAACTTTCTTTTCACAAACTTGAAGCAGAAGCAGATAACTAGTGATTTGTCTATTTTGCTTTACACTAAACCAGCTGCCTTTTGCTTACAGATTTAAACGCAACGCCTGCATCGTGCTTTTAAACTGTATATATTGGCATATATAATGTCATAATAACTTGAGCTTGAAACTGTAAGTAAAAGGCAGGTGGTTAAGTGTTTTGATCTACAAGAGGAAGAACGTGATATATATGGCAATGCCGTTAGTTATCCTTTTCAATTGATTTTGCTCAAACTATCTATATAAACTTGTATTTATATGTAAAATTTACAATATCCCAGTATAAATCATTAATAAGTATACAATTACAATATCTTACTGAAAATTTAACTTTATTCCAAGGCTCCAAGTGGAACTAAAAAGGTTTAGCTATGCTTTTTTTGCATATTAGCCATCAAATTGAGGCAGACAACAATGTCGAGGTAAATAGTGTTCAACATGGTTTTGCACCGTAACTTAAAATTCCATTAACATTTCCCAGAATATCGCATCATCAATCAACAATACTCACATCACATCACATATATAAAGGACTAATTCAACCCTGGGGACTGTACAACAAATTCACATTATGAGTGCTTTATCAAAAGGCAATGACAAAAGATTAGAAAGGTAAGTCTTGACTTTAGTGGATGATAATAGTTAGATATACTCAACAGAGGGCCAACGGAAAATGAAAAAGGATATTTGTCAATGGAGGATATAAATACTGTTGATCCTTTTGATAGCTACTTCTGTATTCCTTGATTCCCATTGATTAAATCTTCAACATCAAAACTTTTGCTGAATCTTCTGCAAAACAAAGAATAAAAGAGAATGTGGATTCAAATCAATGTTTTGTTTTGTTTTTAGATTTATGATTCTTGTTTTCATACCATGTTATTAAAGCAACGTCTTTTCCATTTAAACGAGCTATCAGCACCACATTTTATATTGAAAATACTTGGTTTTTAATAATACCCAGCTCTTGAACAACACAAAAAGAGTATACGAAAGAACATTTGAAAGGGTTATGAAATGAACATTCTGAAAAAGACATTCTTAATTTTGTTATTACTAATTATATTGTTAACCGTTTTGTATTGTTTTAATGAAGTTATACTGTAATATGAACAACTATACAATAACGATATTACGGTTACATTATTACAGCAATTTCGAAATACAATTACAGTACAACAACAATTTCGAATTACATATACAATAACGATACAATTATAGATACAAAATTCAACTCACCAATGTAGTTCAGTAGTAACTAGTTCATCTCGTATGCTCTTGTGGACGTCTGCCGTGAAATTTCAAATAGTATTTTGAACGAGTTCATGACCTTTATTTCCGGACGTTCGAATAGTATAATACTTCTCTAGATATTCTTTCGAAATTAGATCGGGATCATCGTTATATCTCACCAGGACGTAAGACATCTTTATTGAACGTGTGCAAAGAAAACTGAAAGCAAATTTATTTATTATGTAATATAATGGTCTTATGCATAGATAATATTTAACACCAACGAATATATGAGCCAAATTCTTTTTATTCCAAAATAGTATAAACAAATAATAATCTCTCTTAGGAAAGTGCAATTAGTTAAATTGGTTAAGTAATGTTTTTAGTGCTCGATAGCCCCATTTTTCCAATAAACAACAACAAATAAAGAACATGCAATCCATTTGAAGGTTAAGAAATTATCGAAATACCCATGATATGAGTGCTTTATGCTGGAATTCTAAAGATCTTGGGTTCGAATCCCAAAAATACCAAAATTATGTTGCTACCAATTTCACTATTTTTTTAAAATCAATTTTTTTTAATAAGATGATTCTTTTTCTATGTACACGCGCACGTGCATGAGCATCAGTTTCTATTAGTAGTAAAACTTGATCCATAAATCATTGAAGAATGACCATAATATTTTGTCAAGAAACTATATTGTTTTTTGTTTCATGTGTAGTGTATATATCTTAAATATTGTTAATACTTTTAGTGAAAAATGGTTCAAGAGTTCAAGTGAAGATATATCATTAATGTTTTACTCTCTAAGTCAGCTATGCTTTGCCTACTAGGACTAACAAACAGTTCTTGGACCTATCAATTTTAGATTTATCAAGCCATTTTGGATTTTCGGATTAGGCTAATTTGATTAGGATTTAGTTCTTTTTGATGTGCAATACCGATCGAATGTCGAAGATTTTCATGGAAAATTATTCGTTGTACACCATATACCATCCAAACTAAATATCACTCTACAAAAATCCAAACCATAAAGTCTAGAAAAAACATTTTTAACTAAATTGTGTTTTGCAATCGTATTAGTGTTTAAAAATCATATGATGTTAAAATGTCCTATAGGCTATATATAGGGCAGCAAGTTGTATTTTAGTTTGACGTCAAATGTATCTTTTGATGTCCTATTGCTCCTTTGCACATGTCATATATGAAGGTTTTGTATTTTTCAATACTGTGTTTAGGGATTTGCTATGTTGCTAAAAATGCAGAAAATCGATACATTTTTGTTTTTGTTTTTAATATTTTGCTGACAGTGTTAAAAAACATGCGACTTGAATGGTTTCTGCCATGATATGTTTTATATGCAACTTTCTTCTCATAGTAATTACATGTATTATATTTTGAAAGAACATGGTCAATATTCTATTACATATCAATTACATATTCTGCATGTTGAACTACCTCTTCCATCGATGTTGGCATGTCACGACAGCAAACGATGAATTAAGTACACACAATGAATGAGGAGGATTATACTGAAAATGGGAAAAGGCAACGTTGGCATGTCCATTATTGTATATAGCTGAACAAATTAGTAATAAAGAACTTGTCATTACCTCTTCAACTTGACCTTCCAGTTTGAACCTGTACTGAAAAGTCAATCTTCTCCAGACTCGCGCTCGAAAAATTGCATTACAAATTTTCCGTCAATCCAAAGTCAACGACTATTCACCAAATCAAAATAGTATAAGATTCGACTCAGGAAATAAAAGAGTTGATGCAAAAATAAATCTGAATCACGAATTGAAATTGTGAATTAGAGGAGCCATTAATTAGTGAAATCAATGGGAGAAATGAATGAATTCAACGATAGATTCACAAATCCAGACCGAAAAACCTAGTATTTAGATTGTGAATCAATGAAATCAAATTCGGTAGCAAGATGAGTAATTTGATACGTTGAATAGAAAGAAAAGAGTGCGGAGTGGTATTTCGTGGGAACCACTACTGACACAAAGGATAGAAATATCCTTAGATTTAGCAGTATTTTTAATGGGTGGTTTTGACAATTCAAAAGCTTCAAATGGATGTATTCCTATTATATATATAGATAAATTCAAGATCTCCTTCATTGTATTTTTGTATGAAATTATAAATAACCATTGTAGCTGTTATAACATTTACTTGAACTTTATAACTATACGTCGGCATGTTATATAAGGTTGCAAACTTTTTCTTCAAATTCCGAAGGTTCTTTCGATTGTCATATGTAAACTCGAATGATAGTTAAAAAAATTATTTTCACTCGTTAGTTGGTTCTGTGTTTCATTAAAATATGGAATATGAAATCTAACATTGCAGTAGAGGGCAAGTAGTCATCCATTAGTGGATATCCCAAGTCAACTAAATAATATTATCCTACTGGTAGATGAGGAAAATTCAAATTTCTAGTGTTAGAAACTGAACGAAAAACCTTTAGCATCGTGTGCAAAACCTTCCTACCATGCCCTTATAAAAGTAAAGGTTAAGTCAAAGCCAAATACAAGCATAATATTCTGTGTAGCAAATCCTTTATGTTCATCATATCGTTGCATGTCTATAGCAGACACATGTGCAACTATATGTGTACCATCAATAGTCCCAATACAATTTTTAAATATGGATAATATTGGTTTGATGTCCTAATTTGTTCTATGACTCTATTAAATTCAAGGCCTATCGGTTTGATAATGTCTTCAAACAGTAACGGAATAAATTTCAAAACTTCGTGAAAATAAACACAAACCATGTTATATGATCATTAAAATCTTTCAGCAACCGCTTATATAGGAAGAGACAAAACAATTGTATACAGAAAGATGGCTAGCATTTCTCTAACGCAAACGTCGAACGTATCCTTCAAACCATAACCTTACAATCGCTTAGACAATGTGAAAAAAAAGTCTATTCATTCGGAAATTTCGTTGATAACGTTGTGCATGACCGTATAATACATCGTTAATTCAGTGAATTCTCTTGTATTTGAAAGTGTGAATTCAGAAGATTGGAGCTTTCTATAGCGATCTGATTCTCACAATGAATTTTATATCAGGCAGATCTTCGACATCAGAATCTATCGGATAACCTTCGTCTACCATTTCAACCATTAAGATGGATTAGAAGATGTTGATAAGGAGATAAAGAAATGATGAGAAAATGTGGTGAAGTGGTTATGACCATTTGGGGATAATTTATTAGGGGGAGAATGCTAATCGTTGGGTTAAACCGTTGATGACAAACGCGTCTGACGTCTCTAACGTCAGCCAATGTTTTCCCAACGGTTTGCTTAAACTATCCATCTTGTGGAACCTACGTCTGACGCGTTCATTTAGATGCTAGTGTAAGTTGGCCAAAAAATGGACGGCAAATGCACACTTAGTATCTTGTTATTAGCCATATCCATTACGCACTTAAAAAATAAAATGAAACACTTTAACTATTTCAAATGGCAACATAACTAAGGCAAAAAAACAACTAAAACTCTAACCACGTCGCTGAAGAAAGTAGCAAAGACAACCAATTAACAAGCGACAGTGGAAGGCAAGGCGATGGAAGTGGCTGCAGGCATGGATTTGCAATGGCATAAGTCCTAAACCCATATTATTTTCATTTTCATTTATAGATTTTGATTATGGAAGATATGGAAGATGTGAAGTAATGTCAAAACAATAGCATTTCTATTTTGATTTTTGGTTAAGTTGCGGATAAAAGCGATTTTTATAGTTGTAGAGTTTTGAATTTTTTTTTCTTTTATTTAGTTTTTCATTGCTGACCATATAGTTGTTTAGTTAGGAAGGTAATGCCAACCATAAACTGATGATGAATAATTTCCTATTATCATTAGTAAATTAGTAATTTGATACCAGTTCGAGTTGCTTAGTATTACAAGTTGTTAATCGAAGATTTTAAAGCCTAGAAAATTAGATATTTAATAGTTTGAGTAAATTCGTATACATAATTTAATAGTGTTATTTTCTTGTTTGAGTAAAATATTATTGTTTATGTAATTTGTTAGGTAAATATAGTTTAATATTTATTTTCTTTTGTTTATTGTCTTACTGGTATAATTTTTCAATGTTAATGTATTTGGTATAATTTTTCAATGTTAATGTATTTGGAGAACGCACGACTGCTGTATTGTGAAGGGCGCATCTTGTGGAAAAAGAAAAACCAAAAGGTAAAAGGTTTTAGATCCTAAAGATGATAGTTCTTTGTCCAAGTAAGATTTTGATTCAGATTGTGAATATGAAATTGAAGAAGATCGTATCACACATGTTAATCTTCCCCGTTCAATATACTCCTAATGTTACTAGAAGGTGATGGAGAAGACTTATTAGTATCATGTGAAATTAAATATCTATCAAATTCTATTTGGATTAATAATTATGCATGTATAATTTATTTTAAATTTTATCTTCGTTTTAGCTCCTTTTTTGATTTGTGTTAAAAATTCACTTATATGAACATCCACATTTTAAATGTGTTGTACACAACTAGAAACTTAAAAATGGTAGAGTTAAGGGTTTGCCCTAATGACAATAATGTAATTTGTTACATATATCTAACTCGATGATCAATCTTATTCGAAATAAAAGGTGTTTTCTTTATATTATATATACTTGATATATTGTGTTATATCAATTAATTAATTTAATTAAAAGTATTTTCAATAGAAAATCCATAAATGATATATTTTGTGATAATAGTTACAAAATGTTGTAACCGTGCGTAATTTATCACAATGAAGAACCAAATATACAATTTTAGATGTTCCTAGTCAAGATGCATCGAGATTGGATATCGATGTCTCCCTTCAGACTATAGTACGTAACGCTCTCTAAATGTTGAATGATATATTACTCATGACTACTAAGGGCACCTAATGGTTACGTACTAATAGTTAATGAATAATTATGAAACGACCCACTCGATGGTTTTCTATTAGTTAATATAACTAAGATCAAACATAAAATATCGATGTGACTAATTTACATAGTTCTTTGGACTTGAGAATACTATGGATCTTCAATATGAAAGCTCCGCTTTTATTATAGTCAATTCATGGCACGACATCCATTGACTGACTATAGTTGGTTCGAGTAGAAGTATTATAAGTGAAGCACTGTTCAAGAGAGAATTCGTCTCCTTAGTTATATAGGGTTAGTATCACGGTCAACATAAGTCAACTCAAAGTCTCTGTCCAAAGCATTTTGATTAATAATAATTGTTATTATTGAACCAAAGGACTTTGCTCTTGGACTATAGAGTTGAATGCGAACGATATTTATAACATCCCTAATTATTGATAACATTGTTCATGAGATTTAATTAGATAAATTAAATAGAATAATATAAGAATTAAAATGATAAGGGGATTGAGATTTGAAAATAAAATTTAAGGCCGTGCTTAATAGTTATAAATGGGCTTAAATTGACTGACATGTTAATAATTTACATAAAGGCCCATTAGGGAATAACCGCCTTTCATTTCTATAACCCATCTATTCACGTATCATTTCAGTTTCTCATGTTCATTTTATTTCTCAAAAACAAAACAAATGTAAATCTAAGAAAGCCGGCCATTACAAGGAAGAAAAGAGGGGAAGATTAAATTAAGCTAAGGAATTAAAGCAAGGAGATTAATCTTAAATCAAATCTCACAGCTCTTATCATATTCAAGATGAATAATAATTCTTTCCATCTCTATTTTGTTTTTATAATCATATGTTTTCGGGTTTAAGATTAAATTCGTTTTTATGATGTTTTGGATGATGATATGCTTGAATTATTGTATGTTTGATTTAAATCAATTCATTTATATATGAATTTGCACGATTTTAGGGAAAAACTGACTATTATTAATTTTAGAATACCATGGAAAAATTATTTGTTAGGAAAAATCATGATTTTAGAGATGGATTCAATTTTCTTAATTTTCCAAGCTATGAAAAATTTAATATGAATTTCTAAAGGAAAATATGATATATTTGGGTTTAAAAATTTATTTCGATTATTTCAGGAAGAAAATGGGTTTGAAATTTTAAAATGTTTGATAACATGATGAAAGTGAATTTTTATGATTTTTGGGGATTTTTCCTAATTGATTTGTTATGGAAAATAAATTATTTTAGAAGAATGACTTATTTACAATATTGGTTTTGCTTAATGGAATGGCTTAAATGTTACTTTTCCCCTTGATTTAGATCTGATAAATGCGGCAGTTATTTTGTAAAGTATTTGAAAAGTTTTAAGGCAACAAATCAAAGGATTATAAATAGGTAGGTAGTTATAAAGCAATTACTAAAAAGGGCATAATTTCAGCCTTTAATTTAGAAAAGTTGGTTCTGCCTCCTATAGTAGTGCCTTTCGACTCCTTTTCTTCCGCTTTGACTCAGTCGAAGCCAACCCAGCCGAAACCCACCTAGTCGAAACCCAATACACAAAATATCACTTAGATGGTACGTAGTGGATTGGAGGAAAGGCGGAAGCCATGGTGCCGAAAGCAATGCTTCCGATGGGGTCGAAACCTTAGTTTTGTTTTCAAATGTTAAGTGTCTGCTTCGTTCTACTTAAAGCTTTCAACGTAGTCGAGGCATATATTTTCGAAAGGGGTTTTTCTAAATAGCTTTCAAAGGAATGTTGCCATGTTATGTTTTAAAGGTACAAGCTTTCGAAGGGGTTACTTTATTTATCAAAGAATGCTTTCGAAAGTAGTGGTTTCGACCTAGTCAAAACCCAAACGCTATTCTTTTTACCTTTCGAATGTATTATAGCCATCAATGCTTTCGAAGTGTTCTCTTTGTTTTAAACTTAAGCTAAGTCACTTCCTAAATGCTTTCGAAAGGGTTCAGGGGTTTCGAAGGCAATGGTGTCGAAATGGGGTTTCGATGCTATCATTCAAGTTTTATTCAAAGGTTTTGAGCTTTCGAATAGATGGTTCTGACACCATCAAAATTTCCCTCAAACAATATTATTAAGGGTTTCGAAAGAGATACTTTCGTATATAACCGCTTTGACCCAAAAGACATTTTTAGAAGTAAAACCCAATGCTTTCGAAAGTGGTGCTTTCATTGGTTTTGAAGCTAAGTTTCTAAAGAATATTAAGCAATGTTTTGACACAATCGAAAGGTATATTTGGTTTCGAAAGAGATGTTTTAAAGGGCTTCGAAAGGTATATACATAGTGTTTTGGAAAGGATTTTTCTTTGCTTTCGAAGGAGGTTATCCAGGGGTTTCGAAAGTGTTGTTTTATGGTTTTCAAAACAAGTAACCCAATCTCATTTTAAGGAAAAACCATGGCATGAATAAATTAAAGAGTTTTGAAATAGAAGAAGTTTTCCTTGATTAACAGGTTAAAGGGTTTAACCAAGTTTTATATAAAATGATTCTAAGGACATTAAACCACAGGGGTTGGTATTATTATGATTGCTTCTTCATATATTTATTCATATTGTAATTAACCCATAACGGTACTTTGAGGAAGGGAAGAATAACCAGCTAGGTTGATCCTGTAGTGAATATAACTTAAGAAATGTTAAAATCCTAACTAAAGATATTAGCATGGACCAATAGGTTCACAGTAAGCCTATGAAAACTGTGCATAACAAAAGATATTGGCAGGGGCCAATAGGTTCATAGTAAGCCCATGAAAACTATGATTTGATATTGGCAGGGGCTAATAGGTTCCAAGTCAGCCCATGAAAACTAGGATAAGAAATTAAGATATTCACAGTTAGTCAATAGGTTCCTAGTCAGCCCATGAAAACTAGGATAAAAAATAAAGATATTACAGTTATCAATAGGTTCTTAGTAATCCCATGAAAACTATAAAATCGAATAGGTAGTCCATATGTATTAAACAGGTTAATAGTAACCCTAAAAACTATAATTGAGACAGATAGTCAGAATGAATGGGGATGGGTAATCCAGAATTAACTTACTTGTTTGCATATCATCATATTATTTTGAATTGTTTTAACAATTGTGGATGCAGGAGCACAGTATATGGTTTTATAAAGGTTTTAAGATACTAGTGAGGGGAAAACCCGTTCTGCTAAGCGATGTGGTCTCACTAGATATCTCAATGGTTTGATATGGTAGATTATTATTCATACCAAGCTTTATATCTGAATTGAAGTTTTTGTTTTCCCCTTAAACTCTTGGGCACTCAATTGATTTTGAGTAGTTTGAGGTTTATGGTTTTCAGGTGTTCTTTTAGACGAATAAAGCTTCCGATGACATGCAGGAGGCATGCTAGCTACTTAGAGTTCTTTTATTTCCACTATGTTCAGTTGTAAAGGTAAATTTGTTTTATTGACTTATTATATAATCTGATGATCCAAGCGGGCAACTTCACATGTCGCTCTTGGAGTATTTTATAATAATTATGTTTTGCCTGAACGTGGTCTGCGCACTGGTATTATGTAATGAATTTGAAATATTTTGAAATGGAATGTGGACTTTGTTTGCTGTTTTAAATTTTTTCCATATTCTTGTGTTTCTGTGTATCAATGTATCTAACGTTGTCGTATTTGGTCGCCGAGGATTAATAACTATAGATGACTGCAGCATCCGTAGCCGTTAGTTTTGGGCCTCCAAGTAGGGGGATGCTACAATATTGGAATTTTGACCATTACCAAATTTCTTAAGTCCAAAGTAATATAGTTTTGACGAAGATAATTGGTGTAAATAAAAAATCACAACTGGGTAATGCTTAGTAAAGTAAAATTAGATTTTACCGAAACCAAGTAAGTGATAAATTTGGCCAAAATGTCACACCACCTGCCAAGTGATATATGAACGTTTATATTCGAATTGTTCGATTTGATCGTTGATCGAATTTACACCTATAGAGTCGTATAATCGAAATGTTGAATACTCCTTTTACCATCCGATTTAATTAATTTATAATTGTTTTAAACTAATTAAATTAATTAATATTTATGAAATATTAATTATAAATTTTTATTTGATGTGTAAAATAATGTTAAACGATATATTTATAATAGTTATAAATACTTTAATCTATATAAGCTACCGGTACGTATTTAAATTTGAATTTAAATGCCATGAACATTATTTGGGTTTGAAGTATTTTTTAGGTCCAAAATGGGACATGTAGTAGCCGACCTCGATTGGCCTTGTAGTGGCTGGACAAATGATCGCGTAAAGGGAGGAGGGGGGTTTGATTTTAAAAAGGAAAAGAAAGTGTAAGAGAGAAATAAGGATCATGATCCTCTTTTCACTCCTTAGTCTCTCCTATTAAGTCTTATCCCTCACTTATAACTATGTTTTGCACTTTCCTTTGTGACATGCTTTCGACCAATAACCCTTCATCCCAACTCAAAAATTCACATCCATTCAATATATTCGATAGCCGGTGGTCAACAATTCAGAAGCATGCACCTTACTGACCTGGAATCTAGTTTTAGGAGTCAATCTCTTCGTTTCTACGTGTATTCAATAGGCTATGGTAATGGTACGTTTTTGACCTATAATTATAAATTAATGTTCTATCATTTATACATTATTTGATATTTAGATCAATAAGTAACGAATCTAATATATCGATATATCGTCACATTTATTATGGTTGTATGTTTATGCATAATTTTTTTATACAACATATATACTTAATAATCCTAATGGCATAAGTTTTTAAAAATTTATTTTAATTTAATATTAAAATAATATTATTTAAATCATATATGTTTCGTAAATCTAAATATAAAATTATATCATACAAATTCTATTTTAAAATTTCATAAAATTAGTTTTATATCTAAAAGGCTCTCGGCATAAAAAATTTATATATACATACATAGATATATATATATATAATATTTAAATATTATTTACATCAAATAAATTCCATAAATCCAAAACATCAATAAATATATCATAAAAAATATGTTTTAAATTTTATAAAATTAATTATATATCTAATAAGCTTTCAAAAATTAAAAAATTAAGTTTAAAATTGATTTAAAATTATAGCATGTGTATATATATATATAATGTTAAAATATTGTTCAAATTTTATAAAATATCAGTACATAAATTTTTATGTTCAGAAATAATTTTAATTTTAATTTTATTAATTTACCAATGAAATTTAATTTAATTAAATATAAAAAAACTTTGCCGTAAACATTATTGGACGTGTGTGTGTCTATATATATCATTTATTTATTAACATATATATATATATTTAAAATAGATTTTATTTTTGAAATGTATAATAAAATAAATAAATAAAATTTTAATCTTTTATTTGTAATAATTTTGCAGTTATTTATTTTCATATATATATATATATATATATTATAAATTCCATATGTATATGACTATTCAAAATTAAATATAGATACTTATATATTATAACACCTCGTAAAAATTAATAAGACTTTAACTAATTAATAAAAAGGCTAAAAATGGTAATTTTTCAAATGTCATAATTTGGCCACAAAAGTTATACCATTAGCGTTGGTGGCGATTTTCTGATCAACTTTCATACATAAAATTTGGCGATCGGAGCTCAAATGAAACACTATTGATGTTTGAAGTTTTCGAGTTTAAATTAATTCAAACGAATTTAAAGTTAAAAATTAAATAACACCAACGTTGCTTATTTACAAGGCAATTTAAATAATTTATGTTCTATCCAACTTCCACTTCTAATTTATGTTGGGATAAAGGGTTCAAAAAGAAAATTATTAGGAAATAGTGTGCAAAGTATGAATTTTTATGTTTGTAGTTTGAACCACCTTTTTCATAATATAGACAAATATGAACCCCTTTTTCCGCTTCAAGTTTGTATATGTAAAAGTCGAATAGAATATAAAGGGTTTAAATTATAAAGTTTTGTTTCCTTGAAATAGAGGCTTGATTCTATTATATTAATTTAAAATAAGTTTGGTATTTTGATTTCATTTTTGAATACATATATACAAGTCTGTTTTGTTTAGCTAAGGATGTTAGCTATTTTATAAATTATTGTATGGAACTTAGGCTTGTATAAATACAGAATTTTTGACATTTTAACAATTAGAATAGAAATATTCCTACACACGCTTGGAATATTAAGTTAGCCCTATATTTATGTATGTATAAATATAACAAATAGCATATAAATAGTAACATAAAAATCATATCGTATGTAATAAATAAACAGTTAATAGCATTAAGCCCTATATGAAGGAAATTAAGGATAATTATGGAAATTAATCCATAATTAATGGTGAAATATGGAGATTTCCTTATATAGCCTTAATATGTAAATGCAGGTGAGATATTATATATAAGTGTATATATATATGGTTGAATATTCGAAGAGTGGAAATATGACTAAGTTATAGGGATGCGAGGTCAGTCAAAAGTACATAGAAGTTACTCAGCTAAACTGCCTACCAATAGTGTGACTTTGAGATTGATGTAAGACATCACCTATAATAAATACCCATGGTGGATACGAGGTTAGTCCCAATTCTATAGGGTAAGTCTGCCTAGCTTATTTGGCCAACAACACCTATGAGTAGTCGGAGTAATGTGAGACGTCACTATTTAAGCTACGGGTCATAAGACAGATATCCCAACACATGCTTGCTTCTAGGTTCGAGGTATAAAGTGGTTGTTGTAGGGTCCGCCTCCTTCCCACTCAAGAAGTATTAAATGGTTGGGATTATCTTTTAGGCCGGTAGTGGAAAACCTATGGAAGGGGTCTGCTTCGAGGTTGAGGATTAATTGGTTATTGTAAGGTCGGTCTCTTTCCATAAAAGAAGTATTAAGTGGCCAGATGGGATTTCCTACGATGTCAGTTAGGAAGTACCAGAGAGGCATCCACCTTGGGTTTAGGTGTTAAATGATGGGGATCAGCTTAGGGTATAGGTATTAAATTGTCAGAGTTTGCCTTATATTAAAGAGGTATTAAGTGGCTTGGGTGCTTTCTCTCGCATTGTTAGGACATGATTGATGGAGATGGGTCATCAGACCACGTACTTGTGTTGCACCCATGTTAGAGTTATAAAGTTGGACTGGAAAGAGCCTTTGGTCTATAGTTAAAGGTATATTGTAGAGTTGGACTGGAAAATCCTTTGGCTTACCGTAGAGGTATACTTAGTAAAATAAAGTATAGGATGCGTTAGAAATATTACTTATCTAAATGATACTGCCCAAATACTATGATGGTAAGACTTGAGATTTTCATTCACCGAACAATGTTGTTTTGACTCTCTCCTCATTACAACCCACGGGGTAGGGGGAACGATGTTGTTGAACCAAAAATTGGTTCAACACCCAAAATGTTATACAAGGAGGCATATTCAGTGAAATTTCAATAATACCCCTTGGTTTTGAATTAATTACGAAATCATTTGAAATTTAAATCATATGTTCAAGAGTAAAATAAGCAAGTCAAAATATGTCATTGATCTTGAATTATTGTCATTGGATACAATAAGCAATGTGAACAAGTCATATCTCTTGTTCAATAATAAGGCATGTTGCAAAATGGGTCAAATATGCAAATATCTAATTGTTCAAGTCCTTTTATGCATATGTCCATATCATTCTCTTCATCATTGGCCATTTTCCATTAAAATAGCTCTCAGGCTTCTTAGAGAGCTTAGAAAAGCTCTAGTCCAATAAATGATTTATGCTAAGAGAGGGAAAGAAGTTAGAGTGCATTTTCCATGAGGGGGCGTGTCTCTATTTATAATGGTTGGAAGGAGGTGAGACTTGCTTCCATTGGTTGATGTGAGCTGGTATGGATTGATGACTTGGTGTATAAGACGATCTTGAAGGCACCACTTTTCATGCTCTCTTTATGGTTGAATACTTCACATTAATCGCTATCTTGGTAGTGTTATCAACACGGAGTGTGTGGTGAAATATGAATGCCTTTAAAGCTTTAACTAAGGAAAATACTCCAAGTCCTCTTGATTTTGTTCTCCTTGTATTAACGATTTTAATCTTTTCTCCTTCCATGGCTTTCGACATCCCATGAAAATTGATGATTTTCGACATCCTTCTGAATGCTGGTGATATGTGACAACCTTTTGTGTATTGCTGGCATGTAGGAACCTATTGTTAATATGTGGCAATATGCTTTATTGATAATCCATGACAACTGTCCTTGCTTTGATGATATACAACATCCATGCCATATTGGTGATCAGCTGTGAACATTGATGGTCTTCGATATCCTTGCTGCACTGTTGACTTACGATATCTTATCAAACCTAGGAGACTTACGACATCCTTCTTTTATATTGATGGTACACGGCATCTTGTTGAATACTGGTGGTTCACGACCTCTGTATAATGTTGTCGACATTTGAAACTTTGCCTTAGAGCAGTCATCTAACATCCCATCATATGGTTGACACACGACAACCACTTTCATAAATGAGATGCAGCACCTAGTTTATACTGTTGAATCTCTCTTCTTTCTTTTCATTATTAATATTCGAAATCTTCTTCCATTGTAGATTTACAATATCTCATTGTATTATTGAAGCTTAGCATCTCTCCTCTTCTCTAGATTGCCGGCATCTCTATCATAGAGATTCGGCATCCTTGATTTCCGGCATCATTTGTTATGTTGACAACATGCGGCAACCTTGACCACATATTAATGATTCATGACACCTCTGTCATATTTGACATCTTCTTAGTATTTGTTATTTCTTCTAGCATAACATATGGATAACATTTGCCCTCCACCTTATATAAAAGAATTTTTTACATTTTAATGTAAAACCAAATATTATCCTTTTTCTTATATTTTTTGGTGGCTCTTGTATATTTATGAATCAAACAACCATGTCCTTTGCATTGCCGGTAGTATCTTTGACCTATTGCCAATAGTCCTGTATTAACTACAGGTCGCTTAACACCTTTCTCTCTTCAAAATGTTGGGAATATTCCCGTTTCTGCGGCGACCCAGTCTTCATGACAATTTCATTTTCGTAACCTGACTTTCTCCTTCTAGCTTGAATCATCTTTGCATTTTGACTTCTTTCCTTGCTTCTTTTCTTACACAAAGTAAATACCCTTTTCTTTTCTATGCATTTATTTTATATTTTTTCTTTTTCAACCCTCCTTTTTATGAAAATTGGAAGCTTTTCATTGAAAAACTCTTATTTGAACCCTTTAAAGAGCAATAGTTGGAAAGAGCTTTTGAAATTTGTCAAAAATATCTTTAGAAGAGAAAATACTTTCTAAATTCATAAAACTTGCAATCCATATTTGTTAAGAAACTGAATATTAGATCATAAGCGGTTTTATAGTTTTCCTGAATGGATTATCCCAATTAGGATATTTATAAAAACTGACTATTTATGGATTGATAAAGTAAACTAGCTTTTGGATTTTTTTTTTTTGAAAAAAGATATTAAGGATGTTTTTAGAAAGATGAAAATTTTCTGAATACCTTTTGAGGTTAGAAATTTTACCTGAATATGATGGGGTTTTCATGAGATCATTCTTCATGTTTTCTAATCAATTGGTGGAATTTTTAATTTCGTTAATGATCGGTCCTTGTCACACTTTCCTTTCAAGCGAACATTTATCCGGATTCTGATTAATGTTCTTTTGAGGATTTGATGCTCCAATCATTATCGTTTGGTTATTTCAACTTATTTTAAATACATATCCATTCGGTTTACCATAATACATCTTAGGCTTTCTTTGTTAGCTAGTTATCTCCACTCCTTTTGGGTGTGATTTGGGTTTGAATTCTTTTGGGTGTAACTTTCCACTCCTGGGCTACTGGTCTCCTTAACTAGTCACCTAGAATATAAATCCAAGGTTTTGTTTTATGTCGACTTATTGTGTCGGTTGTGTTAATAATAGCTTCCTCTAACTTCTTTAGTTGGGCATTGATTCTTACCGTTGGGAATTTATACTAACTTCCTTATATAAGGTTCTCTTTTATGCCTGTTAAGTAGAGACTCAGGCCCTGATTAATTCCTTTCGCTACTTCTTACCCTTTTGGCAGGATTTAGTCTTGGATCGATTCTTACCATTATAGTAAGGATTTAGGCTGTGATTGATTCCTTACCATGATTGTAGGTGGTGATTTAGGCTTCGTACTTTTTCTTTTCTTACTACCATTTTTGGTAGTGATTCAAGCTCTTTGCTTTTTCACTCCTTGTTACCATCTTTAGTAATGATTTAAGCCATTTGTTTTCGTTTCTTACTACCATCTTAGATAGTGATTTAGTTTCTTCGCTTTTTCACTCCTTACTACCATATTCGTTAGTGATTTAAGCTTTGATTGGGCCTCTTATTACCATCTTTAAGTAATGATTTAGACTTTGATCGGTTCCTTTTTTCTCTTCTTTGGGCTTTGAACTCTTTCCTCCTTTTCTTTGATTGATTCTATAACATCCCGTAAAATTTAATTAGAAATTAAGTAATTAAAGTTAGTTAAAATTGAAATTTTGTAAAAATTAGAATTGACCATAGGAGTTGCATCATTGCATCTGTGGTATTTTCTAATCAATTTTCATATATAATGTACTAAACTCGGAGTCCAAACGGAGAAGTTATAGATGTTTTAAGTTTCTGCATTTAAATTAATTCGAACAAGTTTAAATTTGAATTTGAATTTAAATATAAAGAAATAAATATGAAGTTTGAAAAAGGGTTAAAGTTAATGTGTAATGTTAAAATTAAATTAAGTAATAAATGAAATAAAAATGGAAGGAAATAAATTTGGCAATTATGCCTTTATGGGGTTGACCAACCCTAGCCAAGGGGTCGGCCGCTTGGTGTTTAGGAGGTCAACTACTTAACCAATTATGAAGGCCGCGGCTAGGGTTTTGTTATTTTAAACGGTTAGATTTGTTTGATTTCGGTCCAACGGTTCTGGTTCCTTTTTACCTATATAAATAGACCTCCAGACTCCCACTTTTCCTTCATAAAAATTTGGGAACATTAGCAAAACTCTGTCAAAAACTTTCTCATTAGGGTTTCAGAAACAGTAAACAACAGTAAGTAATTTTGATTTCTAATCTCTTTTCAATTAAATTCTCAATCCTTCTTCTCTCTATTTCTAAAATTTGAAACCTAATCTATATATACGATCTATTTGTTGTATATTCAAAAAGTGGAAGATCTAACAGAGAATTAGGAGCGGTAGAAATTAGATCACTTCTTCTTTTGATTTCTGAATTAGTTAGGATTTTTAAGAAAATCTGAAAGAGGCTTAGGCATGGTGGAATAAAATCCAATTAGGAAGCAAACAATTCTTTGTGAGTGGAAACATCAAGTTTTCCACATTTTTGTGACTGAATAGTATTTTTTCGAATTTGATGTATGCCTTAGGAAATTTTGATAACGAAAACATAACACCTAAAACCACCAGAATTTCCATAAGTAAATATCAATCTTTGTATATGTTGGGATTATAATTGTTTTTGGTATTGGTATATTAGAATCTAATTAATTGTTAGAAATAGATAATCTATGGTCAATTTAACCTATTTTACCTCTATTTAATTGGAGTGTTAAGGATTCAAAAAGAAAATAAATTAGAAATGGTGTGTAAATTACGATTGGATTGTTGTAGTTTGCACCGCCTATTTCTAGCACTTAAATAAATAAGGAATTTCTTTCTCACTCTAAAATGATGTATATAAAGGTTGAATAAACATAGGCGTTTTAATTTACAAAGATCTATTCTTTAAAACAAAGAAGGTATTCTAATTTATTGATATGAAACAAGTTGTAGGTATTCCATGTTTGTATGAATCTATTTTTATTTAGCTATGGTAGTAGCAGTTCTTGTTGGAATTGTAGATTTGTATGAGATTGATATTTCAAAATACCTTGTAAGAGTAGTATTGTCGAATTGATGTATGTAATGATTAGACCCTAAATTCCACACGAACACACACACACACACACACACACACACACTATAATGTGTTGGTTATAGCATATTGAACGTGATGGTTAGTATTATTAGAATGGTTAAGTAATATTAATATGTAGGAAGAGAGTTAGAGAAAATTAGGGAATTAATTACTAATTAGGGGGCGTAATAGGCGGATACCTTATATGGCCTCAATTATTATTCATGTAGGGTGATATATGTATATTGTGGATATACATATAAGTTATGACTAAGTTATAGGGATGCGAGGTTAGGCCAAAGCTACATGGAAGTATGCAAAGTTAAATCTGGCTACCAGTGGCGTGGCTTTGCGGACTAATATTGGACATCCCCTATAATAAGTAATATAGTGGATGCGAGATTAGTCCTAACTGTAGGGTAAACCTGTCCAGTTAATCTAGCTACCAGTACCTATGAATAGTCGGACTAATGTGAGACGTCACAAGTGGGTTATGTGAAATCCTTAGGAAGGGTCCTTTCTGAATTGTGGTATTAAGTGGCTATGGTAGGATCTACCTTTTCTTAGGTGAAGTATTAAGTGACCCAATAGAATTTTTACGGTATTAGCAAGGAAGAACTATGTAGAGACCCTCTTTGGGGTTAGGTCTTAAATGATGGGGATTTGCCTATTTTGTAGGTCTTAAATGACTAGAGTCTGCCTAATCCCCATTAAGAAGGTAGTAAGTGGTTTGGGTATTTCCTTGTACATCGTATGCATTAGTTACAAAGAGTGTGAATGGTCAGACTAAAAGAGCCTTCAGGCTTACAGTTAGCTTTGGAATAGTCAGACTGGAAGAGCCTTCGTGTGACGACCCACAATTTCGTACATTTTAATTTGACAATAAACCACACATGTCCAACTCAATTTGAATGAAAAGGTGGATAGTTATGGAGAAAAGAAAATAAAGACGTAGAAACAGAGTAGAAAATAGAATCTCACACAAATGGAATAACATATATTATTTTAACATATAATCTTTACACTGGAAAATTTTAAATACATTTATCAGAATTTAACTTAATATCAACATGGATAGTTATAAATCTATGTCCTTACAAATGCGGAATACAATAGTACATAAGTTTGGTGGAAATGGATAACAATCTTCAGAAGAATCTTCTAGCTCCATACTGCGAGCTCTTTCAAAATGCTTCAAACTAAACTGTACTACTAGGCTGTTGGGAAAAATAAGGCACTCAGATTTTAAGGGAAAGAAAATAAACTCAAGGTCAGTCATGAGACTGGTGTGAAAAACTTAAAGTACGAGTATTTGAAAACAAATGGTATCTCATAAGACCACGCCGCACATAAACACGATATGGATTTTTACCTTATGATAACCAAATCATTCCTAGGTAAAATCCAGTGATATTATTTTTAACGGCATTCTTAGAAAACCTCTCAAATAAACATATTCAAATAGCCGAAATTGTTACATTAGTTAAATTTGACGGTATTATAAGTTTACAACTAAAAATGAAGGCACTTATTGGAGAATAGATTTCCAATGAATAGCGAGGTACGGGACTACCTCCCGTATAGTACATTTCTAAAGGAATGTACCGAGGATTGACATCTTCGAAACCTATAGAACTAAGACCAGCCTAACCAAGACCAACAGATGGTAGGGATAGCACCAAATATGATATCACCCCGGCTGTTACCTACCTCTCCGAGATCCCATAGCATACACACATAATTTAAACCCGATGTCATAGTGGTTAGAAATAAATAGACCTAGAAAGGTGATAGCATACCTTAATGGTTGCGATCCACTTAATTTAAAGCAACCCCTGTTTCATAATTCCTCGAATGTGAGGCTTGAGGTAACGTTTACCTTTCTTAGAACAGTTTTACTTAAAATGCCACATTGCCATTTCCAACAATACATGATTATTTTCAAAAAAAGTACAACCTCTGAGCTCGTAGGTCTCAAAGAAGGATGTTAAGCATAAGAGGGGTTAACTCCTACACCACCAAACAGATGTACGTTTGTAGAAATTAATGTACCGTGTTCTTAGAAATGCAATGTCAAACATTCATCCATATAATTTATCCAGGAACAGGAAAAACCGAACGCACTCTCGTACCACATCCTGTTGGGCAGAATTAGTAGCGAGTGGTCTTTGCATACGAAGATCCCAGAACAAAGGGACCACTACCATTTATTTATCTCATGAGCTACTCCATAATTATCAACAAGCGGTCCTTCCGTTATGAAGATCTCGCCTCCAAATTCATTGTCTTTAACATGTCTTGGTTCGAAGTGGTTTTCGGATAAGAATTACCCAATCCGACCCCGATTCCTTCGAACCAATCATCGATAAAATGATGTTAAGTAAATAGGTGCTTATCATTTGATTAATTACTTTCTCTTTATCAAAAATATAGATATATATCTTTAAAACCTTTCTTTTTTTTTTACGGAACCATCAAACCTCTCTTTAACTTTGAAAATACCAAATCAAAATTATTTCTCATAAATCATATTGCAAAAACTTTTTGAGTAAAGAGGGTCGATATAAATTATACTAATTCTACTCAACATCAATTTCAGTATTCAGCCTTTACCATCCGTCGAATGACGGTGAAATCACTTTTTAAATTCACACATATAGTATGGGTTCCCTCATCGGAATTTAATACCAAGTATAAGAAGATTATTTCTGCTCCAATTTGTTTTAAATTTGGAAAAATTAAATCTTTTATACTTGCCTCGTTTTTGACATTTCGACCTTATTTATTCCTCGCCCAGAAAGAGGCCAGGTGAGCCAGGGCACTAGTTGCTCCTGAACATATCCTTGGTTTAAGCACCTCATATCCGGATCTCACGAATAGAAAAATTCACTCTACTCATCGGTTTTTTAGAGCCAAGATTAAATCACTTGATTATAACAGCTTTTCTTTAAATCATTTATTTAAACTCCTTTCAAATAAATTATAAAACCACCACATTATCTTTAAATACTTAATTATTTATTTGAAAACATTTATAAAATATTTGGGAAAAAACCTAAATTTAAAGCCATATTTCAAAAGTTATAAAAGTGCTGCAAAAAATGCTGCGAATAGTGTGCGAATAGCGCTTTTAAGGCTTATTTGATCAAAACAACTTTTCTATCATTTAGAAATCTATTTTTATAACTCAAATCTCTTTCAAAACATTTTAAATTATTTATTGAATTTATTCCATATTTTTAAAGAATTAAAAATATCATTTATAAAGAATTTGTCGCTTTGGTTTCTAAAGTGCCAAACCCCGACTATTTTGAAAACTTGTTTTGCTTATATTTCAAAATCTACTAGATGAAATCTCGATCTTTTCTTTTTTTGAAAACTATGCTTATAAGAGTTCATAAAAAATTTATTACGAAGAATTCCGACTCCGGATCCATCATATAAATGGATTTAACTTTCCGCGGCACGAAATCATGAACTGCCGTTATGCAACGCGTCTATTTTTTATTCAACTTTTATAACTTATCCAAACTTCATCAAATTGGCATTTAGTGTTTTTAAAATATTTATAAACCATTTCAGAGGGGTTTAATGATTCCATATCACTTTTATTACTTGATTCGGAAAGTGATTTCCTTGTGTAATATTGACGTGTATTTAACATGAATTGTTTACACAATTAAACACTATATTAAAACAACCAATACGTGATGATCAAATCTTAGTAAACATGCATAGCAATCATATATATATATATGTGTGTGTGTGTGTGTGTGTGTGTATAGTTTCTCACCTTTATTGGATATTAAACTCAGGAAACAGACTATAGCTTCGCTACGATCGAACCGAAGATTATGGAATTGAGCCTTGGACCTTGGGAAAGCTCGGCTTAGCTTGGAAGGAGATGGAGTGCTCGACCATAGTGATGGAGGATGGTGGGCCAGAGTTTGGAAGGTAGAGAAGAGATGTTTGACTTGGTTTTGGAGGTGGATTAACATGGTATATACATGTGTATATATTTTACTTTATTTTGGAATATTTTGCCATAGCTTTGCTACATTTTTTCCTATGAACTAGAAGCCATTAATAAGCTTCAAGAAGAGGAAGAAGAAGAAAAAAAAAATTGTGTGAATGTAGGTGGGTATTTATTGGAAAATTTTGCATCAAAAATATCATGATATTATTTCCTTATCTAAGCATGCTTGCATCACCATTCCACCTCATCCCTCATTACCTTTTGGCCGACCATGAAGCCCACTCCCCTCTCCATGTGATTGGTTTGTGATGTGATATGGTGCTTTGTTTTTATCTCTTGTTTACACATAAGGGGCTTGTATACATACATATGTGTTAGGATATTTTCTTTGCTTGATTTGGCTAATTCTTAAACATAATTAAATATATATGTGTTCATTTATGTGTATATGTATAACAACGTTGTATTGATTTGTTTATAACTTTTATACGTTAAACCGTTATGAATTCCGATTTCGATTTCCGGTCATATTTTCACTTATTTAATATATATATATATATGTGTGTGTGTGTGTGTAAAAAGTTTGATAATAATATTTCTATCATTATATAATAATTAAAAGGGCTTATTTAATAATTAAAATAATTATTAAATTATCTAAGCTCAACTTTAATTTAAAAATCATTTATTTCAAAATAGTGATATCATTGATGACGTCATAAAGAGGTTTTATTTTCAAAAAAAATAAAAATAATTTTATTACATATTCCCATTCATATATATAAATGAGTGTATGTATCCAGCTCTGTGCGCGACTTATGATAAGTATAAAGCTGTCTATTGATAAAACGGTTTCCAACCATTTTATCGATATTTTTTCAAAGTATATATTTTGTAAATACTTATTCAAAAATAAGATTACCATCATTATTGTTCAAAACATCATAATCTATGTTTTAAAAAGCTTATATTTGAATATTTAAAAATAAATATAATTTATAAAATTGATAAATTTGCAGGTCATTGCACTTCGGGTTTACAGTTGACTTTTGGGTAGTCGGGCTGGAAGGGCCTTTGGGCCTATAGTTAACTTTATACGTATGTTATGATTTTGTACATGAGATATATTTCTTATTTAAATAATACTTCCTAAGTACAATTATGGTAAAGCTTGAGATTTTCATTTCACCAGACAATTTTTGTTCTTACCCACTCCTCGTTACAACAGAGGTTAGAGAGAGTAACGCTGATTTAGAAGTTGAAGTTGGAGATGAAGACTTGTGCCCATATCTATCTATTTATGCTTTCTTTTATGAAATGGGTACTTGTTTTTTATTTATATTTTATCCATTCCACTGAGATTATGAAAGTATAGATAGATAGCTCTATATACCGTTTATTGTTTAATTTTATCAACCTAACAGCTCATCTTAAGATGGACCTAAGGTTCGAAGGGCTTTTATTGGATCAAAATTAGGTCTGTTTTGGAGTAGGTTGTTACATTTCGTATTAGAGCTCAGGTTACACGATCAATAGTTGTCATTGGATTCATATTCAATCGGGTTTTTTTTAAGAGTAATCAACAAGAAATCCCTTGGATTTAAAAATATTCTTTAAAAGAGAGTTACTTTAAACAAAATTGATCTTTAGGAATAAAATGGTTCAAACTTTAAAACTTTACTAAATAACATTTAAACTTTTATTTAATAATAATTAAATAATATTTAAAGTCTTTATTAAATCATAATTTTAAACAATAATTCACTATTAAATAAATAATTAAATAATAAATATTCTTTAAATAATAATTAATCTTTAAATAATAATTATTTAAACTATAACTAATCTTTAATTAATCACTGAATATTAATTTAAACTTTTAAATAATAGTTAATCTCAATTAATTAATTAACTAATCCATAATTTAAACTTAAATAATAATTAAACCTTTATTTAAATAATAATTTAAATCTTAATTAAGTCTTTATTAAATAATAATTAACCCTTAAATAAATTATTAAATAATAATTCATCTTAATTTTATAAAGTTATCTCTAAAGGATTTTGAAAATAAGAAAGGTATTTTATGATAACTAATTCGATTGGCTTGAAAATAAACTAAAAATAGGCAAAAGATGTGTTCAGATGGTAAGCACTTCTCTTAAGTATCACTCTTCTTGTTAAGAGGATATATGATACTATTGGTAGTACCCAATTCCTTGGCATTATTTTAGAGTTACTTGATCTATATAATTTTCTTAAGTTATAAAGAAATAATGTGAATCATTGATTAGTAATCTTTATAAAAGTGTTTAAACTAAAGATAAACTGGGATCACTAATTGCTAAAATAAAGCGGAATTTCCGACGATTTTGGACAGTCGAAAATTTCTGAATCATACCTAACTCAGAGCTAAGAAATTGATGAAAACTTTTGGTAAAAGATTGTGAAATACTTTGAGTAAATGAAATAAGATAAGGATAATTTATAAATCTGATTTATAAAGAAAAAAAGATTTAAGAGTTAAGAGTATGAGGATTTAAATACGGGTGGTTTTAAAATTTGTTTTTCAAAGCTAGAAAATCAATAATAGTATTAAATAAGAAATAAGTTATATAACTTATGAATTTGAGATAATAGTAAATTAAAACAAAGTTTAAATTTGTTAGACAGACGGATTTAAGTAGAACCAATTTGAAATTTGGGATTTGTATATATTCTTAGGATGTAAAGGTATATCATACAAATATTGATTTAAGCCATGAACTATCTATACACTTAAGTAAAATAATGACTCTTTAAAAAGGTAATTATAACTTGGAAAATGTTTTATTAATGAATTCTAGCATTAATTAAGAATTTGGACTTAAGTCTTTAAAAGTGATTGATTTGCATAACTTATAAGATGAAATAAATTTAAGTAATAGTTTTACAAAATGATTCATAAATAATATTAGTATTAAAGAAAATATACTAAAAAAATGTGAAAAATAAAGGATGTGAATAAAGAGAATTTGGTATAACTGAGAAAAAACCAATAGGAATAAATACATAGTTTATACGTAACTCATTTCGTCACACAAATGTTGATCTAATATCCGAGTACGGAACTTTGAGGTGTTTACACCGATCCGAAAAAAGATTTATCACTCGATTCTTGACGGCGAACATTGATGAGGATTTTTGGTTAGGTACTTGAGTTTCCTATCATAGTTGAGAACTATGCCAGGAAAGCAAAGGTTTTGATCTAGAAGCCTGATCAGAGTCCGCGCTAGAGGATCGAGGGATCGATACTAGTTCGGAAAATAAAGTTATGTATTCGAATAAGATATCTCATACGGATGATTTATGTATATTATATGGAATTAAGTTTAAAGATAAATGTTTTGGGCAAACTTTTGTTTTGGGTAATTTTGAGGACGAAATTCTTTTAAATAGGGGAGAATGCAATGACCCAGAATTTGACCACTTTAAAATATACTATTTAAAGTGATTTTAAATATAAATTAGGTATGGTTATATGATTCAAACAATATTAGATAGGATTTGGAAAGAGAAGTATACACAAAAATAGTAACATTTGCTTATATCGACAAAAGTGACAAAATGCTGATTTTAGAAAATTAAGTTTCGATGGTTAAATAAATTATTTTAATTAATTTATAAGTGTTTATATTTTTAAATAGCAATATACAAATTTATTTTTAAATTTGGTTTACATAAATAAATAGTTTAACTAAAACGTCAAAATATGATCGTAAAACATTTTGTCGAAAATCAACGTTTTGTCGATTAAAATTTGTCGCCACGTTGTCGCACCTTTATTTTCTTTTTTTCTTTTTTTTTGGCAAAGCCGACGGGGTTAAATGGACCCCTACTATTTTATTGCTACACCAAGAGGACGAAGAGAACAAGCCAACCGCTTGCAAGAAATACAAGGAAACAAAGTGCAACAATCACCGGGGATACAAAGAAAACACAACACAAAAGAAGAAAAAAAATGATAACCGAACTAACAGAAGGTGCCGGGGTTAAAAGCAAAAGAAACATGACACAAGTCACGCTTAATTTCCTACATCAAATTCTTGCCGAACTATTCAGCCGTCAAGCCTTTATCCGGTTGAAAATCACATCGATTTCTTTCATCCCAGACCACTTTCATGAATCTCTTGACAACATACAAGAAAAGCCTATTCGAACCTGATTTACCACCAGTATTGTCGTAGATATACTTCCACTGAACAACATTGTTAACTCCTTTCCATTTTCTTCCGATTCTCCTAATCCATGTCTTCCATAGAGCATTCAAATAATTGCATTTGAAAAACAAATGCTCGACCATCTCTAGAAATTGATTGCAGAAAACGCAATTGACAGGAACTTGAACCCCCTTGGAAATCAGTTTCATTTTAGTATTAAGTGCCCTGTTCATCACTTCCTAGTGGAAAAGATTATCCCTCTGAATATTATCAGTGCACCATATTCTACGCCTCCACTTGCATTTCTCTCCAACATCCCCTGTCAGGAAAGAGTATGTTTCTTTTAAACTGAAACCGTCTACTTTACTTCCCCACTGAACAGAGCACCGACCAACATTATTAACTTTGCAGTCAGCCGCCATGTTCCAGAATTGTTGAATACGATAGTTGGAAGTCCTCAGGAGTCTTAAGATTGTACCATGGATGAAGTTCTGAACAATAGCTTCCTGTCTCACTCCAGATTGCACTAGTTCGGCATAAGAAAGAACACGCCTCAAGATCACACCACTATCAATCCAGGGATCATCCCAAAAGCTAACGACATTGCCATGATCCACTGGGTATCGAACTAAGGGAAGAACAGCTTCCTTAAGCTTGAAAATAGATCTCCACGTCCAGCTGATCTTATTTGGAGTAGCCATTTTCTAGAAATTGCAACCACGAAGCACGTGAATGTTGGACCATCTAACCCACAAATTGTTTTTGGCAGTAATGCAATTGTAGATAAGTCGGGCCATTGCTGACCGATTCCAGTGGTACATGTTAATGATACCAAGGCCTCCGTTAGCAATAGGCTTTTCTAATTTCTTGAAACTAACCGGGGCTAAATATCGACCCACGGTTTTTCCAGTCCAAATAAATCTCATGAAAGCTGATCGAATCATGTTGATGAGCTTCTGTGGTAAAATGAAAGTTCTAGCCTAATAGACTTGTATGGAGAAGATCACAGCCTTAGTTAAGGTTATTCTTCCCGCTTGGCTCAACAATTTGCTCGCCCAGCAATCTAGTCTTGTGGTGATCTTTTCGTACAGCGGTAAGCATTGGTTAACTGTTATTTTGCGTAAGAGAGCGGGAGACCAAGATATGAAATAGCGTTAACACTAATATCTAATCCAGTGATAACCTGAATAGAATTGTTTTGGAAAGAACTGAGGCCAGAAGTTATCATTTCCGATTTGTCGATATTGACTGATAAACCGGTTATCGCATGAAATTCATGAAGAGTATCCATAATAGCATGCATCGTAGAGTTATCCGGTGAACAGAAAATAACCAGGTCATTAGCGAACATTAGAGATAAGACCTCCGGGTCTGAACACTTCGGGTGGTGCTTGATAAGCCCGGAAGCCGTTTTTTTTAATAAGTTGCGTGAGTAGTTCCATAATGAGAATGAATATATACGGCGATATAGGGTCTCCCTGACGAATGCCTTGCTTACTACCAAAGAAACCCACACTGGAGGCATTAACGATGACCGAGAACCGAGCCGTGGAGATACACTCGACAATTCAAGCAATGAAAGGTACAGGAAAATTCATACACTGCATAACTTTAACAATAGCTTTCCATTGGAGCATGTCGAAAGCCTTCATGATGTCCAATTTCAACATAGCTTTAGGAGAGGAATTCTTATTATTGTATCCATTTAGAAGTTCATGAGCCAGTAAGACGTTATCTAAAATGTTTCTTCCTGGCAAAAAAGCAGCCTGGTTGGAAGAGATAATATTATGCATGACAGATTTCATCCTGGATGCAATTATTTGTGAGATACATTTGTAGATAGTATTACAGCACGAGATAGGCCTAAAAGAAGACACCGAGTGAGGGTTGTTGACTTTGGGAATCAATGCTATGTTAGTGTTGTTGATAGAAGGTATCAGTTTGGTATTAGTGAAAAAATTCTTCACAGCACGCAGCACTTCCAATTTAACAATGTCCCAACAAACAAAATAGAAATGAGCATTAAAACCATCCGGACCACCAGCCGAATCCCTATTAAGTGATAACATTGCAGATTTGATCTCTTCGTCAGAAACAGCAAGAAGCAAATAGGCATGGTCGACGTCAGATAGTCTTGGCAGGATTAAGGGATCAATGAGGTTTAGATCAGGTTCAAAGTTGCCGGAGTTGTTGAAAATCTTGGTGAAGTGACTAATAAATGCCTCGTCCACACCAACTTTAGAAGTTTTTACATTACCTTCGTCATCGAGGATGGAAACTATATTTTCTCTAAAGTGCTTAGCCTTTAGGTTAGCATGAAAGAAAGCACTGTTCATGTCACCATCAGTTCTCCACTTTAGTCTCGCTTTTTGATTCATCATAGAAATCTCACAAGAAAGAGCAACAGAGTATTGTGTTGATATGTACGACTCCATGGCGCTAATAGTAGTGTTGCTGCGATCATACCAGCACCTTTATTTTCTTATATAGGAACATATATTCAAATAGGATAAGTATTAATTAATTCACTAATCAAGCTTACTTTTACTAAACATACTTAGAAAATTCTAGAATGTAATTAACAAAAAGTAAGCATAAAAAAACAAAAAGTGTTATAAAAGTCAAAAAGTAAATATCAAATCAAACAAACATAATTATTATATTCTTTACTTAATACTTAAGTGAAAATGACATAAAGTAATGATTTGAAATGTGATGTTAAGTGTGGAAAAAATAAGGTTACTTAAAAAGTAAGTAAATGGTATTTTGATCATTTTACATAATAATATTTTATTTCAAACTTTTTTCTATAAATACCTACCACTTCTTTCACAAATTCCATACACTTTCCATTCTTCTTCTTCTTCCTTTTCAAAGCTCTCTTCTTCTTCTTCCTTAAAGCTTTAATGGCTTCTTCTCTTCCATTTCCTTACTAACTTTTTCAAAACCATATCAAACAAAGTCAAAACTACACCAAACTTTGCCAAAGACCTTAGAATATCATCAAAACTTGATTTAGCATCTAAGAAGTGAAGAAAAGATGGAAGAAGGGGAGGATCAAGGGGAGGCCGAGCCCTATTGGTGTTGTTGGAAGGTTTGGCCAAGAGCAAAGAAGAAGGAAAGACTTGTGGTCGAGAGCAAGTGGAAGTGAAGTGATGGCTGAGCACTAGAAAGTGAGGTGGAGTTGTTTAGGTGATGGTTTGGTGAATTTAAGATGATTTAGTGAAGTGTTGAATTAAATGAATGTTGGTAGGAAGTTGAACGATTTGGTTAAAGGTGAGTACTCATATTTTAAGTTACTAATTCTTAAAAATATATATTATATTTCAAGTTAATTATATGAAAAGTTCGTTATATGTTGGATGATTTAATAGATGATAACTTGGTTGATATTATGGTTAATTATATGTTTGTGATATGGATGATAACTTGGTTTGATAAATGATAAGAGAAATGGTTAGTAAGTATAGTTTATTCAGTGGAAATTAAATCCATATAAATGTGTGTATGAAAATTATTTAGCCTCTTAATGATTTCAAAATATCTAAAAAGAATGAAAATGATATTATAATAATATAATATTATAATATGAAATGAAATGAAAAATGAGTTTGTAATGACAATATTGTTTTAAATAAGTTAAAATAGTTTAAATATGGTTTAAAACAAATTTAAAGTGTTTCGGACAAGTTCCGGAGCAATTCACAAAATTGGTCAAAATCGAGCCGTCGCGTAGCGGTAGTTCGTAAATTTCGATCCGTAACTTCAAATTAACGTAGAGAATGATTTATAAGTCAGATTTCTTCAAAAAAAAATTCTTTGATCCACAATGATAATAGTTTTCCAACGAAGAAAGAAAATCAAAATTTCATCAAGTACAGTTTGAAATATGTCCAACAATTTTCTAAAACATCGCGGTTTTGCAGTTCGGAATCCAAAAGGAGATTTCTTTATAAATGATATTTTTAAACGACTAAAAATATGAAATAAATTTGATAAATCTATTAAAATGGTTTAAAAGAGATTTGGAATAGAAAATATGAATTTCAAATATTAAAAAGTTGTTTAAATCAAATAAGCTTATAAAGCCCTTTCCGCAGCACTTTTCTGCTGCCGTTTTTAAGACTTTTTAAAAGAAAGTTTAAACTTAACGATTTTTCCTAGAATAAATTATGAATATTTTTAAAAGGAAAATTAAGAGTTTAAAAGATAATTTGAAATTTATAATCAATTCCAAAATAAAGCTAATAACTGAGTATGTAGAAACGACTAGTACATTTGTCCCACCTGTGAGATCTGGGAAGATAAAATAATGTGTTTAACTAAGGTTAGGGATGTAGCAACCAGTGCCCTGAACTTACCTGGCCTATATTTTCTCTTCTTACGCGAGGGGTGGAACAGATCGAAAGAAAAGCCCGGATGCTCTAAAAGATCATATTTAAGTTTTCCCAAGATAAAAGAAAAGAAACAAAGTCTTTGAATATTAATTAACCACTTAACACCTTTTATTCGATGATTGGTACGAAGGAACCGGGATTGAATTTGGGTGATTCCTATCTGAAGAACCTAGATCGGATTTGGGTGATTCCTATCCAAAAAACCGGAATCGGATTTGGGTGATTCCTATCTGAAAACCCCTTCAAACTAATTTTCGAAATAAAACATATTGAAGACAAAGATCTTCATAATGTAGGATTACTTGCCATTAGTACCTGGATGTGAAATTTACCATATCTAAGGTGGCAGTAGTGTTATGTTATGCAAATCTTCGATTTGCAAGAATATGATTTGAAGTTAAGAAGGAAATCTTTATTTAAGATTTAATAAATGATTTGGGAATATTTTTTCTAAGTTAAAAGTTATAGCTTGAATTTGAATTTAAATATAAAGAAATAAATATGAAGTTTGAAAAAGGGTTAAAGTTAATGTGTAACGTTAAAATTAAATTAAGTAATAAATGAAACAAAATTGGAAGGAAATAAATTTGGCAATTCTGCCTTTATGGGGTTGACCAACCCTAGCCAAGGGGTCGGCCGCTTGGTGTTTAGGAGGTCAACTACTTAACCAATTATGAAGGTCGCGTCTAGGGTTTTGTTATTTTAAACGGTTAGATTTGTTTGATTTCGGTCCAACGGTTCTGGTTCCTTTTTACCTCTATAAATAGACCCCCAGACTCCCACTTTTCCTTCATAAAAATTTGGGAACATTAGCAAAACTCTGTCAAAATCTTTCTCATTAGGGTTTCAGAAACAGTAAACAACAGTAAGTAATTTTGATTTCTAATCTCTTTTCAATTAAATTCTCAATCCTTCTTCTCTCTATCTTCTAAAATTTGAAACCTAATCTATATATACGATCTATTTGTTGTATATTCAAAAAGTGGAAGATCTAACAGAGAATTAGGAGCGGTGGAAATTAGATCACTTCTTCTTTTGATTTCTGGATTAGTTAGGATTTTCAAGAAAATCTGAAAGACGGTTAGGCGTGGTGGAATAAAATCCAGTTAGGAAGCAAACAATTCTCTGTGAGTGGAAACATCAAGTTTTTCACATTTTTGTGACTGAATAGTATTTTTTCGGATTTGATGTATGCCTTAAGAAATTTTGATAACGAAAACATAACACCTAAAACCACCAGAATTTCCATAAGTAAATATCAATCTTTGTATATGTTGGGATTATAATTGTTTTTGATATTGGTATATTAGAATCTAATTAATTATTATAAATAGATAAACTATGGTCAATTTAATTTATTTTCCTCTATTGAATTGGAGTGTTAATGATTCAAAAAGAAAATAAATTAGAAATGGTGTGTAAATTACGATTGGATTGTTGTAGTTTGCACCGCCTATTTCTAGCACTTAAATAAATAAGGAATTTCTTTCTCACTCTAAAATGATGTATATAAAGGTTGAATAAACATAGGCGTTTTAATTTACAAAGATCTATTCTTTAAAACAAAGAAGGTATTCTAATTTATTGATATGAAACAAGTTGCAGGTATTCCATGTTTGTATGAATCTATTTTTGTTTAGCTATGGTAGTAGCAGTTCTTGTTGGAATTGTAGATTTGTTTGAGATTGATATTTCAAAATACCTTGTAAGAGTAGTATTGTCGAATTGATGTATGTAATGATTAGACCCTAAATTCCACACGAACACACACACACACACTATAATGTGTTGGTTATAGCATATTGAACGTGATGGTTAGTATTATTAGAATGGTTAAGTAATATTAATATGTAGGAAGAGAGTTAGAGAAAATTAGGGAATTAATTACTAATTAGGGGGCGTAATAGGCGGATACCTTATATGGCCTCAATTATTATTCATGTAGGGTGATATATGTATATTGTGGATATACATATAAGTTATGACTAAGTTATAGGGATGCGATGTTAGGCCAAAGCTACATGGAAGTATGCAAAGTTAAATCTGGCTACCAGTGGCGTGGCTTTGCGGACTAATATTGGACATCCCCTATAATAAGTAATATAGTGGATGCGAGATTAGTCCTAACTGTAGGGTAAACCTGTCCAGTTAATCTAGCTACCAGTACCTATGAATAGTCGGACTAATGTGAGACGTCACAAGTGGGTTATGTGAAATCCTTAGGAAGGGTCCTTTCTGAATTGTGGTATTAAGTGGCTATGGTAGGATCTACCTTTTCTTAGGCGAAGTATTAAGTGACCCAATAGAATTTTTACGGTATTAGCAAGGAAGAACTATGTAGAGACCCTCTTTGGGGTTAGGTCTTAAATGATGGGGATTTGCCTATTTTGTAGGTCTTAAATGACTAGAGTCTGCCTAATCCCCATTAAGAAGGTAGTAAGTGGTTTGGGTATTTCCTTGTACATCGTATGCATTAGTTACAAAGAGTGTGAATGGTCAGACTAAAAGAGCCTTCAGGCTTACAGTTAGCTTTGGAATAGTCAGACTGGAAGAGCCTTCGTGTGACGACCCACAATTTCGTACATTTTAAGTTGACAATAAACCACACATGTCCAACTCAATTTGAATGAAAAGGTGGATAGTTATGGAGAAAAGAAAATAAAGACGTAGAAACAGAGTAGAAAATAGAATCTCACACAAATGGAATAACATATATTATTTTAACATATAATCTTTACACTGGAAAATTTTAAATACATTTATCAGAATTTAACTTAATATCAACATGGATAGTTATAAATCTATGTCCTTACAAATGCGGAATACAATAGTACATAAGTTTGGTGGAAATGGATAACAATCTTCAGAAGAATCTTCTAGCTCCATACTGCGAGCTCTTTCAAAATGCTTCAAACTAAACTGTACTACTAGGCTGTTGGGAAAAATAAGGCACTCAGAGTTTAAGGGAAATAAAATAAACTCAAGGTCAGTCATGAGACTGGTGTGAAAAACTTAAAATACGAGTATTTGAAAACAAATGGTATCTCATAAGACCACGCCGCACATAAACACGATATGGATTTTTACCTTATGATAATCAAATCATTCCTACGTAAAATCCAGTGATATTATTTTTAACGGCATTCTTAGAAAACCTCTCAAATAAACATATTCAAATAGCCGAAATTGTTACATTAGTTAAATTTGACAGTATTATAAGTTTACAACTAAAAATGAAGGCACTTATTGGAGAATAGATTTCCAATGAATAGCGAGGTACGGGACTACCTCCCGTATAGTACATTTCTAAAGGAATGTACCGAGGATTGACATCTTCGAAACCTATAGAACTAAGACCAGCCTAACCAAGACCAACAGATGGTAGGGATAGCACCAAATATGATATCACCCCAGCTGTTACCTACCTCTCCGAGATCCCATAGCATACACACATAATTTAAACCCGATGTCATAGTGGTTAGAAATAAATAGACCTAGAAAGGTGATATCATACCTTAATGGTTGCGATCCACTTAATTTAAAGCAACCCCTGTTTCATAATTCCTCGAATGTGAGGTTTGAGGTAACGTTTACCTTTCTTAGAACAGTTTTACTTAAAATGCCACATTGCCATTTCCAACAATACATGATTATTTTCAAAAAAAGTACAACCTCTGAGCTCGTAGGTCTCAAAGAAGGATGTTAAGCATAAGAGGGGTTAACTCCTACACCACCAAACAGATGTACATTTGTAGAGATCAATGTACCGTGTTCTTAGAAATGCAATGTCAAACATTCATCCATATAATTTATCCAGGAACAGAAAAAACCGAACGCACTCTCGTACCACATCCTGTTGGGCAGAATTAGTAGCGAGTGGTCTTTGCATACGAAGATCCCAGAACAAAGGGACCACTGCCATTTATTTATCTCGTGAGCTACTCCATAATTATCAACAAGCGGTCCTTCCGTTATGAAGATCTCGCCTCCAAATTCATTGTCTTTAACATGTCTTGGTTCGAAGTGGTTTTCGGATAAGAATTACCCAATCCGACCCCGATTCCTTCGAACCAATCATCGATAAAATCCATATTACGCAAATTAATAACTCCTAAACCACCTTCCCTTTTGGCCTTACAGACGGTTTCCCAATTTACAAGACATTTTATATTATTATTAGAATTTTCCCCACTCCATAAGAAATCTCTTCTAATTTTATCAATTTTATCAATAACCCAATCCGGAAACAGATGCATGGACATCCAATAAATCGGAAGGGCTGATAAAACCGAATTTATTAAAACTAGTCTACCTGCTCTAGATAAAAATCTCCCATTCCAGTTAGAAATCTTATTTTTAATTTTATCTATAATAATAATCCAATCATCATGTTTGAGTTTAGTGGGTCTAATCACAAAACCAAGGTAGTCAAAAGGAAAGTTCATAATTTTGCAATTTAAAGTATTAGCAACTAAATTTTCGACTTTTTCAAAATCATTTAAAACTAACACAGAACTTTTTTCAAAATTTATTTTTAAGCCAGATAAAAGTTCAAAACTATAAAGGATAAACTTGAGGGTTATAATGTGTCTAGGAAGGTGGGAAGAAAAAAGAATGGTATCATCAGCAAATTGAAGAATCGAAATACCATTACGCGATATGTCATTTCCTACACATCCTAGAGATCCATTATCCACCGCTCTTTTAATAATTTTAGCAAAAACATCAGCAGTTAAGTAAAATAATAAAGGCGATAATGGATCCCCTTGCCTTAAGCCTCTCTTGGATTGAATTCTATTGCCTAATATACCGTTAACCATAACACTAGAGTTTCCCGTTCTAAGCAAAGATATAATCCAACTGATCCATCTATGACCAAAACCTCTAGCATGAAAAATATCTACAAGAAAATCCCAATCCACTGAATCAAAAGCTTTAGCAAAATCAAGTTTTAAAATCGCACAGGTAATGTTATTCTTACAACAGTAATTAATATATTCTTGAACAACTGCCACCCCATTAGTGATATTTCTTCCTTTAATAAAAACTAATTGTGAACAATCAATTAAATCATTCATTCTTTTACTAAGTCTATTAGCTAGAACTTTAGAAATGATAAGCGCATATTTGTTGGTGCTACAAAAATGTTTAATATTGTGTTGATTTATCCATTGAGTGGATTATGAATTCTATTCGATACAAAAGGTACAACTAGGGGTTTCTAATCTCTTTAACATGGCAAACCAACACAATATTGTTTTAAAATTGGTAAATGAAATAATTTTACCTAAAAATATATTTTATATATAAAAGAAGAATTTTCAAAAATTTACATGGTCATCTATGATGTGATTGTTGTTAGGAGTTGAATATTCAGTAATTATCGTATAGGGTTTGACTAGTCATGCTCCCCCAATCTTGAGCATTTTCTATGGGTTATAGATTTATCTGCAACTTTTCTTTTTAAAGACATAAGTTTTGTAGATAGAAAATTTGGAAACACATTGAATCAAACACCTTGTGAATTAAGTTTCACAGTTTGACTATAAGACGTTCGACGAGATGTTGGATGAAAAAATTTGGATTTTAATATAAGGTGTTTATTAAAAAGAAATGTTTTAGATGAATTTATAAAAAATTGATTTTATAAATCATGATTTTAAAATATATTTTGAAAATAGGATGGATTTTCAGAAAATTTTAAATCTTGGTGGCTTTGATAAAGTTTTCAAATGATTATTGGAAAAATAATAGTAATTTTATTTAAAAATATTTTGGAAAGGAATTTTTTTTAAAATTCTTTGGACGGTGCGGGAAGTGATTCCCGATTTTTATGATGATCATAATAATCTTCTAAGTGGCAATTGGATGTTCGCTTTTGCAAGCGTTGTAGTGCACTTAGTAAATTATTCTCTTTATCAGTGTATGAATGAAACAAGTTCGAATCCGAATGAATCCAAAGCAAGTGGATGATAAATATTTTGTTAAAAATTATTAATTGGAAATATATATATATAGTATTGTTTCAAAAAGGGGATTTGAAAAAGAAGAAATATTTTTATAATTAACTAATTCGAGTGACCCGAAAGTGACTGAAAAGGGACAGGAGATGTGTTCGATGGTAAACACTTCTTTTGAGTATTACTCTTCTTGGTAAAGAAATATATGATACTATTTAGTGGTATCCAATTCCTTGATATCATTTTTGAGTTACACGGGCTATATGTATATGTTCTAAGGGTTCAAAATAAAGTATCATTTCAAAAAAAAATTGAAATAAAAACCGGGTATTTGGCTCCTAAGTTTTCAAAATAATAAGGTATTTTTATTTAAGAGAGGGTTAATAAATGATGTTTTAAATTTTAATTAATTTAATAAGGAGGTTTAATAAACTTTTTTTTATTAAACTGTGTCTTTTGATTTTAACATCTAGTATGTTAAATATTATTTGATGTTATGGGGCCGGCTAATAAACATTTTTACCTTAGAAGTGTTTAAGAAAAAGTAGACTCTAGGACAGAGGTTGGATACCAACATCCTACTCTTCTTTTTATCAGACCGATTGGGTAAATAAGTTAAATTGGTCGACTCAGTTTTAAGACCCAAAATTATTTTGGGCCTACATCTGAGTAGTTAAAAGATGAATGAGATTTTAAAAACTGATGATTTGTATATACTCTTAGGATGTAAAAGAGTATTATGCAAGTTAATAAGTTAAAAACGATTTCATGAAAAGGGTTTCATAAATAAGTTGTAACATTTAAATGTTTGAAACTAAGTTGAAATTTTTACATAATGTTTTCATAAATTTTTTGGGGAGAGTAGAAGGGAGTTGGATAGTAAGAATCTTTAGATCAATACGTATGTTGTACATAGATTTGCCTTCTTTTCATATAATTCTTGATCCAAGATTCGAGTACATGACTTAAGGTGTTTCAAACCGTTCCAAAGAAGGATTTATCACTCGATTATGGTGGTGCACACTTAGTGAGGGTTCTTAATGTGGAACCAAAATTTTCTATCATATAGGGCTATGTTTGGAGAACAGAGGTTTCTAATTAAGGAGTATGATCAGAGTCCGCCCTAGAAAGTAGGGTAAGCGATACTAGTTTAGAAGTAAAGCTATGTATTTGAGTGAGTAATCAAATCAGATTTTGCATTACGAACTAATGAATAGCGTTAAGTATTCTAGGGTTAGTTTGTTTTTTTGGGTTAGGGTTGTGGTAAATTTTAAGGTCGAAATTCTTTTAAGGGGGGAGTGTAATGACCCGGAATTTCATTTCTTTGATTTATGAATATTTAATTAATTTTAAATATTCAAATAATATATCTTATAATTAAAATAAACTCGTTTTAAATAATAAATAATAATGGTGAAAAAGTTTTTCAAATTAGTTTACGAAAGTAATTATTTCGAAGAAAAATCGAAAATACGATAGGAATTCGTTTTCCGATTTTTTGACTTTTCATCGGCTAAAAGTCGTCGGAACTATTGTGAACATTTTAATATGACCATACACATACATTTTTAAGTAAGTAGGATATTATATATATATTTATATATTTATATATGTATATACATCCTTAAGCATGTAAAGTAAAACGTGATGTTAAAGTTAAAATAAATAAATTAAGATGCCTTAAGAAACATGTCATAACATGGCTTAACACAAGTACACATTGCATTAGTTAAATGTTGGCCGAAGGGACAAGAGAGAGTGAGGTGGCATGCATTAGTGGAGGGTAAAGTACATGTGGTCATTTTGGTAATTTAATTTATCTATTTTGTATATAAACAATTTACAAAATTTCCTTCTTCTCATTTTATCATTTCATCCTCATTTTAAAAACTTACATCTTTTCCCTTAAGCTTTTTAATGGCTACCAAGTTTTAAAAAGTTAGCAAAATCTCACTTTTTCCATTTTAAATTTCCCAAAGCTTATTTAAACTCTTCCTTCCACCCTTACACCTCCTTTCTTCCCAAAAGCAAGCCCAAACCCACCTTTTCCATGATGGCCGAGCCTAAACCACCCCATGGCTAAACCATTTTCCCACCTCCAAGCCTCCGAAAGCTCATTTTTCCAAGTTAAAGCTAAGATCTAGACCGGTCTAAGTTCTAGTGAAAGTTAGTACGAGTTTGGATAGCTTAAGGTGAGAAAACTCACCATTTACCTAAAGTTTTGAACTTTAAATTATTGCATGCTTGGTTGATAATATGTTGCTTGTTGTGATGAATGGATATTTATTTATATGTGTAATATGTGCTTGTATATACATGTATATGCTTGGATGTGAATATTGTGTAAATTAAAAATGAAAATAAGTTAGTAGTAAAGTTAGGTTCTTACTAAATTGCAGGTTATGATGGCATATATTTAGGTTGCGATCATTGTATAGTATATGCTAAAGTTAGCATCTTGAACTTGTTAAAGCAACATAAAATCCTTTGGTTCAAAATTTGATTCCTTTATTTTACTTTCTCAAAATGTTTTTATAAAAGTTTAAAACCTTACTTTTGTTTCTCCAAAAACATTTTCCTAAGCGTATAAGTTAGTTAAAGTATTAAAATAAGAACTTTGATGCTATTTGATAAAATAAAACGGGTTTGTAAATTTATGGGTCATATAGCTGTAGTCGCTATTAGTGCAGTTCGTGAAAACGAACTTATTTCAAAATCTAAAAGTGTTTTCAACTCAAATTTTGAACTATTGGTGCGGTTCGTGAAAATGAACTCGTTTCGAAACTTAAAAGTGTTTTCAACTCAAATATTTTTGAAAAGTGTTTTCAAACCATATTTTAGGTAACAATAAGTAATTGTTAATTTATTTATTTAATGATTATTTAATTAATTATATAAGTGAGGTAATTAGAACTTAATCATTGGTTACTGAAAGTAATTAGTACTTAGTATTAATCTAGTAAGTTAATTATAGTTAGTTAATTAATTTAAGATTAATCATTATTTAATAATTTATTTAAGGATTAATTATTATTTAATAATTTATTTAAGGATTAAATATTATTTAATAAAGATTTAATTAAAGACTTAATTAAGATTTAAATTATTATTTAAATAAAGTTTTAATTTATTTTTTAAGTTTTAATTAAGGATTATTTATTTAATTAATTGAGATTAATTAATATTTAAGTATTATTTAAAAGTTTAAATTATTATTTGGTAATTAATTAAAGATTAATTATAGTTTAAATAATAATTATTTAAAGATTAATTATTATTTAGTTATTTATTTAAAGGATAATTATTATTTAATTATTTATTTAATAGTTAATTATGATTTAATAAAGAGTTTAAATATTATTTAATTACTATTAAATAAAAGATGTTATTTAGTAAAAGTTTTAAAGTTTGAACCATTTTATTCCTAAAGATTAGTTTTGTTTAAAGTAACTCTCTTTTAAAGAATAATTTAAATCCAAGGGATTTCCTATCGATTACCCTTAAGAAATCTTAATTGAATATGAAATCCAATGATCTTTGTTTAGCAGAATAAATCACCATTTTTCTATTTGAATCATACTTAACATCTGATAAGTAGAATAAAACATCGTTCTGCTAATTAAATTGTATTTGATATTCGTTTGGTAGAATAGATCACAGTTCTACCATAATTCGCCATGTAGATTATATTGACATCTATTAGGCAGAATAAAACCTAGTTCTACTATTATCGTAACTTGGATATTTAACTATATATTGATTGATTTGTTATTGGCTGATTCTTTTTACGTATCTACTTGTTATGTAATTACCATGTTACAACTTGAAAAAGTTAAACTCGATTAAATTAGAACCATTGTGGTTATTAAGCCTCTTTCTGATTTTGTGAAATCAAACATCTCATTTTGTTCCTTTTATAATAGTTTAAAGTTTATTATCATGTTAAATATGATATTTAAAGAAAGTTTTAAAAATAATTTTAGAAAGGTGTTTTGAAGTAATTTAACACTTTTGAAATGATTGTTTAAAATCATTATTTTATCGATGTGGTTCAAAGATAATTAAATGAAGAATGTTTAAACAATAACTTGTTTATTTAAAGGTATTTTAAATAATTGATTGTTTATCAAAGAACTTTATTAATTTAATTATTAAGAAGTTTTGTTTAAGGAAATTTATAAAGAAGTTTTATAAAAGATTTTGGATATTTATAAGTGAAGTTTATAAATGATTTTGGAGATTTATAAAGAGTTATATAAATGGTTTTGATATTTATAAAAGAGTTTTGTAAATTAAAATTTTGATTTATGAAGATTTTTTTAAATGGGTTTGGAATTTGAGTAAAGGAGGTTTCATAAATAAAAGAGATTTATTAAAAGAATTTATAGAAATAATCTGAGGTTGGTTTTCTTTAATTGACCTTCTTAATTCTGGTGGTATGGACATTCATTTCACTTAACACCAAAGGAATAGTGTTTGAGGTTATCATTAACCCAAATTTAAATAACATTTGTTTTGATCCTTTTAATATAATTTTGAAATAAGAAATCTTTCACAAATGTTTAATGAATATACTTATGTCAATGAGATAAGTATATATGTTTTTGACAAACACTTATGAAAAGAGATTTTAATAAATGAAAGAATTGTTTTGAGACTCAATGATTGCTATTGGTAATTAAATCTCTGAATTGTTGATTTGTTTGTTATTTGATAATTAAATAACCAACTATCAAACCTTGACCTATTTTAACTTAGGGGCGAGTTCAGGAGAGTTTGAGTCCTTGTGCAGTGCCAGCTTTGTTGGTACCCAAGAAGGATGGTTCGTGAAGAATGTGCACAGATAGTAGAGCATTGAACAAGATAACAGTCAGATACAGATTTCCGATGCCGAGGCTTGATGATCCGTTAGATCAAATCAGTGGGTCTGTGATCTTTTCAAAGATTGATCTTAAAAGTGGTTATCATCAGATACGAATTAGACCAGGGGACGAATGGAAGACAACATTCAAGACGAGGGAAGGATTGTATGAATGGCTGGTAATGTCGTTTGGTCTATCAAATGCACCAAGTACATTCATGAGGGTGATGAACCAAATTTTCAGACCGTACATTAGGAAATTTGTAGTGGTTTACTTTGATGATATTCTGATCTACAGTGCTAGTACAGAAGAGCATGTTCAGCATTTGAGGAAAGTGTTAATTATCCTTCATGAAGAACAATTCTACGCTACTACGAAGAAGTATGTTTTTATGGCGAGGAGTGTTTTATTTCTGGGGTATGTTGTATCGAAAGAAGGAAAACATGTGGACCAAAGTAAAGTTGAAGCTATCAGAGATTGGCCGCAATCCAAGACGATAACGGAAGTTCGTAGTTTTCACGGGTTGGCTTCATTTTATCGTAGGTTTATTCCACACTTTAGTAGTGTGATGGCGCCTGTGACTGTTTGTATGAAGGGTAAACAGTTTGCATGGACGGAGGGAGCAGGGGTTGCTTTTGAGCGAATCAAAGAACTCTTGACGTCAACACCAATTCTAGTATTACCAGATTTTCAGTTGGTATTTGAACTACATACTGATGCATCCAAGGTTGGGATTGGAGGAGTGTTGAGTCAGAGAGGACGTCCGATTGCATATTTCAGTGAGAAGTTATCAGGAGCGAAGATGAGATATAGTACGTATGATGTGGAATTTTATGCTATTGTACAAGCTATTAAACACTGGAGACACTATCTATTTCAGAAAGAGTTTGTTCTTTACACTGATCATGAGGCGTTGAAGCATTTACAAGGGCAAGACAAGATTTCAGCGAGACATGCATCGTGGAGTGCGTACCTGCAACAATTTACATTTGTGGTGAAGCATAAATCTGGAGTTACAAACCGTGTGGCAGATGCGTTGAGCCGAAGGAATCATTTGTTAACAACAATGAAGGTTGAAGTGACGGGGTTTGATGTGTTGCCAGAATTATTTGTCGATGATCCTTACTTTGCAAAGTTTGTTGATAAAGTCAAGGAGGAAGAAACGGATGAGTTTATGATGGTAGATGGTTTTCTGTTCAAAGGAAATCGATTATGCATACATGATTGTAGTTTGAGAATGAAGATTGTGAAGGAGCTACATGAAGAAGGCCACGTGGGGAGAGACCGTACATTACAGTTGATTTCACAATCTTATTTTTGGTCATCGATGAGAAAGGAGGTTGAGAGATTTGTGAAACGATGTCATATCTGTCAGGTTTCGAAAGGAACTGCGACCAATGATGGATTATATATGTCGTTACATGTACCAACTAAGCCTTGGGTTGATGTGAGTATGGATTTTGTTTGGGGTTACCGCGAACTCAAAGGGGGAACGATTCCATTTATGTGGTGGTTGACCGATTTTCGAAAATGGCACATTTTATTGTTTGTAAGAAGACGGCGGATGCTGTTCATGTTGCTCAGTTATTTTTCAAAGAGATATATCGATTTCATGAATTGCCAGAATCTATTGTGTCGGATAGAGATACTCGTTTTCTGAGTCATTTTTGCTAAGTTTGTGGAAGATGGTCGGAACGAAGCTGAATTTTAGTAGCGCTTACCATCCACAAACTGATGGGCAAACGGAAGTGGATAACAGATCGCTAGGGAATTTATTACGATGTCTGGTGAAAGATAATCTGAAAAGCTGGGATGTGAAGTTATGTCAAGCAGAATTCGCTCATAATCATGCAGTAAATCGTAGCACGGGTTTTAGTCCATTACAGATTGTATATTCAAGTTTGCCAAGGAGACCATTGGACTTAACGGTAGTACCACAACCGAAGGGGACGGTAAAACGAGCTGTAGATTTTGTTGATGGATTGACTGAATGTCATAAAATCGTTCAGGAACGATTGGAGAAGGCAAATGAGAAGTATAAACGATCCGCAGATCTAAAGCGGAGAAATGTTGAGTTTAATGAAGGAGATATGGTATATGCTGTGTTAACAAAGGTCCGTTTTCCAGTGGGCGCTTATAACAAGTTGAAAGCCAGAAAAATTGGTCCCGTAGAAGTCGTGAAACGGATTAACGAAAATGCTTATAAATTGAAGCTACCGGAGGATGTGTACACTTCTGACATGTTCAATGTTAAGCATATCGTACCATATTTTGGGAATGAACAATCTGATGTAGAAGAATTTACAAATTCGAGGACGAATTTCTTTCAACCAGGGGAGGATGATGCAGCGCAAGCTACAAAATTACAAGGCTTAAGTCGCCCACGACTTAACAGAGAAGTTTTAGGTCGCTCACGACCTAACGAGGGGGAGTCTAAAGCATCCAAACGACCTAGCGCCTCCAATCTCTTAAGTCGCTCGCAAGGCTTAAGTCGCCCACGACTTAACGAAATCTTAAGTCGTTTGGAAGTTATAAGTCGTCCACGACCTAAGGACTGTGGACCTAACGAAGAGGGTTGGCGAGCTGACAGTTTAGGTCGGACACGATCTAGTGGGAATTTACGACCTAAAAATGCAGTGCAACGTGAAGAAAGCTTAGGTCGTGAACGACCTAACTCTAAGGTCGCGAAAAAAGAGTGCGAACGACTTAACTCGTATACTTCTATAAGTCGCGAACGACCTAACGTACACAGGCCATTTTCTTTGGGTCGTTCAAGCGATAGGTCACTGCCGAGTCACGACCTAGGTTAAGTCGTAGAAGCAGGTTACGACTTAGGATAGGTCGCCGAAGCTTGAAGCCGTAGATTCTTTATGCCGTTTTACTCTATGTCGTTGATTCTTTTAAGTCGCGGAGGATGTTATGTCGCAGGCTTGTCATTCTGTGTTGTAACTCGTTGAGTCGCTATGTCAGTATGTCGTGTTGTGTTGGGATGTTAAGTCGTTGACGACTTATACTAAGTCGTAGGTCGTGAGTCGTGGGACTGTTAGGTCGTCGCCGACTTAAGTGTTGTGCATTTTTGTATTGCGTGAATTGTAACTTCTATAAATAGGCCGGTGGTGCCAATTGTAATAGTTAAGTTGATTTGAATAAAATTTCGTTTTTGTTAGCTTTGTGCTTTCATCCAAATTGGTAGTCGAGTGTAATCTCCTATCTCCGCCTTCGACATTCGAGTGCGCTCGAATCTTCGATCGTTGAAGCCAATTCGCGGAATCAAGTGCGCTTGATCAACGCTCGAAGAATTGTAGATCTCTCCTCACGGTATCGTGCGCGATCAACGTGTCAGAGATAGCTAGAATTCGGTATCTTCGGATCAACGAATTTGGACATTCCAGTATTCATCAATCCACCGATTGCTACTTTCATCGATCTACATTGTTTTTGTTTAATCCGATGCGTCAAAAATTTTATGGCATTCGGTAAACAAATTGTTAGATCAATTTCAGTAAACAAATTGTTGAATTGTTGGTGTGTGCACGTGATACCAAAGAGGTCCAAATTTTGTTCTCAAAGATAGTACGAGTCTAGTTCCAGACCTGCTTAAAGTTATACCCTCCAGTTCTGTTTCAAACCAAATACCAGTAGTCTTCATCATTATCGTGATATATGGGAACCTGTTCTATGTCTGTCCTCGGGTGAAAATGAAAACTCAATCTATAACATTTCCAACTGCCTTAATCCATAATTGGATCCACTGGCATGTGTTCCATTCTAGTACAAATAGCATTTTCTGTGCCAAGCTATTTTTTTACTTCTACAAATTTGATCCACTGGCATGTGTTCTATGTCTGTCCTACTTTTATCTTAGAAGTTAGAACACACTTCCTTTTACCCAACAGAACTTCCATTAAATAGTAAATTCTATATCAGTGAACTTGGATGGTAATTAGAGGAAATTATTCGTATAGAGTATGCATGTTGTAATTCATAATGCATAATAAACGGGCCTTCAATATAATTACCTTATATCATTACTAATATATTTAACCTAAAAAAGGAATGTTTTACCGGAAATCTAAAAAAATACTAGTAGCAATCAGTATACGCTGTGTCAAACTGGCCGAGTTTTAATTTCCAAACTTATTTCACCAAGGGTCTATCCTTACAAAATAAGTGAATACTAATCCTTGAAATTATATCCGCATATATGGTCACCTCCCATATAATCTTATGTTCATATATGTATTCAACATAAAAGAACGATACCCTTAACTTGAAACATTTGATTAAAAACTGTTCTCGTTACTAAATCGCAAATTTTTTACTTCTACCAACAATATCTATATGTCATACATTGAGCAATCTACGTTTCGCAAATATTTGCAGAAATAGTTAGGGTGTGAAGGAAATTTTGTAAATATTTGCATTTTTCATGCAAATATTCACATAAGCAAGATCAATTATTTGTACTCTTTTCAGATTTAAAACGCCCAACTAGAGTTTTGCTTTCACCGCTAAATCCCCAATTCTAAAGTTCTTCGAACAATATGCATGTGTCATGTTATTTGGAAAATATTTTGCAATTCGAAATATAAATTGCAAATATTTGCAATTAGTTTATTCTATTTTATTTGCATTTCAAAGCAAAAAATACAAAACTGAACAATCTAAGATAGGGATTACAAACACTTACGAACTGAACTATCTATTGTTGAAAGTATGAAAAGAAATAAACTCGCCGTAGCATAGCGTATAGGAAGACTACATTCAGTTATGTATGATATAATCAGCTAAATTATCCCGAACCTCGTCCATCTCTTTTTGGCTATAAGAACCAACTTGTACAAAGTACTGCAATTTAGAGATTGTTTCAAAACATTAATCATATAATTACTTAACATAATATATGAAGGAAAAAAATGACATGCAAACTGTCTCGAATGAATTCTAGGAACATGCACAGTGTTGATGCAACCTGTGTAATTCAATAATGACATGCACAGTGTTGATGCAAACATGATGAATTATTACCTTATAATTGAATGAGTGGCATCATGTTTGTTTACATCTACAGGGAAAAATTGAATGAGTGGCATCATGTTTGTTCATTTGTGATGACATAATTCAACCTGGTGTTGCACCGGATCTTGCGTGGACCATGTATAACAGTAAACAATTTCTGGCTACCAATAAAAACAATAAGATAACATACAATTGCTAATGTTAACCATTACCGTAACTATCATATCTCTTTCTTCCTATAAAGTAGCAGCGAATTCAGTGGGTGCTGCAGCTGACACATTGAAATTAACACTACAGACATATAAATGAGATCAAAGTTAGATTTTTTTCTTTCAAAAAGTTAGAAAGGGACCAGCTAACACTGTCATACATACATACATACATATATATATGTGTGTATATATATACACACACACACACACAATTGTATACACCTCTGTATATTACCGTTATTTTTCATTCTATTTTCTTTTTCTCAAAAAATATATGTCTATTATACTACCAACTTGGTCTCTTTTTTTTAATATATATTACCATATTTATCGTTGATCAATCTATCATGAAAACTCTTTGATTTCTAACGCATCATGGTATTAATTTCAAATTTGTGGTTGAAGCTAAAAACGTGATTGCCAACCTGTGTATATATAAAAGGATTAATCCATAACCTTTTTTAAATAAAGTAAAATAAAATAATAAGAAAACCATGTTTGTAGTTTTTTCATATTGGATCTATTCAATGGATGGATGAATTTTATGCGATTCTCTGACTCTTTATCATTTTTCTTTTACATCAAATCCATCCATCCATCCAGTTATTAGCATGAATGTAGCATGCAGTCATTAATATCATCTTGAATCCATGAACTAAATGCAGATCCACTAATGTCAGGAATAACTGCACCTTAGGGTAAAATCAAATCTGAACAGAGTATAGCTATCACAGATTTATAACATCTCGTACCGGAAGGAATAAAGTATAATACACGTGTGCAGGACTAAAAGAACATTATAAATAAATGAGATATAAGATCAACATCCTAGTACATGATATTGCAATTGGATGGAGTTTAATAAATGAGAAATTTTGACATACATTCTTATTATTAGAAAAACTAAGTATTAGGTTCCGTCAAATTTTGTCCTATTACTGCAAATTTATTCCCTTACAAATGCAGTTTATTCATGAGCATACAAGCAATTTCAACTCAATGTAAAGACTACCTTTGCCATGTAAAGATTTAAAGTGACTTGGATCTTCTGTAATTTTCATTCGTATTTCTTTTCTGAGGGATTTCTTTCTCTTTTCAACTAATCTTTCACATAAATTATTCATGACAACTAATTTCATTTTGTTCTTATTTACATTCTATTTTAACTCAATTTACAATGTTCTCATCTTTATTCAACATTCATTCATTCTCATTTTAAATTGAATTCATATCACTAGGAATTAATATGTTTAATTCCTATATTGTTTTCATATCAATTCATATGCTTTAATGGTTTTTGTGTGTGTGTTTTATTTCTTAAACTGGATTGTATCTTTTACAACCTGATTACAAATATTATTCTGTATGTTTATTATACGAATACTAAATAGGTTTATTTTACGCTCACAATAGTTAGCTCTGGTGTACTTAATTTAAGTTATATCCACCTATTCTCATAGATAGGTTTTATGGTTTCGTCGGCTGCAACCCTTTTTGATTTTCTTATACCAACTAATATACTACATGCCATTGGTTTACTGCAACCTTTTTCAATTTTCTCTTACCAATTAGCATAGTACATGCTATTTGGTTATTGAACTAGTATTTGGAAGGGTGCAGGGAAATTCTTTATTCTCTTACTATACCTAAAGATAATTATATAGAATAGTAGCACTATACATAAAGATAATTATATAGAATAGTACCAACTAATAAGTATGGCATTTTGTGAGCTGCTGTAGTCAAAGGCCGATGATAGAAGCGATGTGAGTGATTAGAGCTTACCATAAAATACAGCAGCTGTAGTCAAAAATTCAGTTTTACATTCGGTTTTTCAATACAAAAGCAATGTGAGTTCATTAACTTACTTTATAAATAAATTAAAAAAAACTTTTTTTTCTTTGTTTCTTTTTACAGTGAACGCAAATGTGATGCATTACAATAAAATGAATTTAGTTGGAATCATTCATCAAGTGTAAGGAAAATTGATTGTATAAAATCTGATTCCAAAATTGATAGCATTACAATAAAATGAATTTAGTTGGAATCATTCATCAAGTGTAGCTCTAGTCTAGATTATGAGATGCAAAGTTAGAGAAACTTTAGTAAATATATAAGTGAATTGCAAATGAGCTTTGTATGCATACAAGTGTGAGGAAAATTGAGTGTATAAAATATAGAAACTTATTTTCAGGTTAATAAATTAAAATTGTGAAATCAGAGAATAGTTGAGTGAAAAGCTTGTTAGTTGCATGTCCTATTATTCAATTAAAAATGTGATTATATGACAAATATGATTAACGTTTTGAGGTTCTATCAAACCAGAGGTGTCTGTGAACAAATAAAGGGTGTCAATTGGATTAAATAAAAATCATGTGATGTTGGTTGTGTTATTTATAAATTTCCATGACAGAATATCTTTTCGCATACAAGTAACATCTTGCGCTAAACAAATGCAGATATTGGGACTGGACGCATAAGTGTTTGAATTCACATAAAGTATATTCATCAAACTTTATACCCAATTGAGTACTCCCCTGTTTCATTTTGATATGATAGTGACCATTTTACAAAAAGTTTAAGCCAATGTTTTAATTAATACTGTCAATGCATCAAGTTGAGTTAAATTCTTACTATTCCTCATCAGGTGGATCCTTAGAGCAAAAGGATTCAAACCAATATAGTCTACCAGTATGTGGCAAAATAAAGAGGAGGTGGGAAAGTATGCTTGAGGTCAGAACCAAAACCTCTATAAGCCTAGTGCCAAATAATTAGGTACTAAAAAAACTCTCTACACAACAGGATACATAGCTGAAGCTGTGGATTTGTGCCTTTCGTTTTTATTTTTTATTTTTATTGTTCTCAGATGTTATCTACCACCTTATTGAATTCTTGTTCAAGTAATATTAGTTCCATAATGGTATTATACATTTCAATTGATAAAACTAACAAACCTGTGATAAATTTTGTGGGAAAAAACAAAACAAAAAAACAATTCTCAATGCTTGTTTATAAAGCACTAGAATTATGAACTTTCACAATGACATTGTCTATGGTTTATTTACCCAAGCACCCTTCCAATATAGTAATGAAAATTTTAATTCAATTTCAAAAAATACGTAATCTTACAAAACACATTTGAGAACTTGAAAGGAAGGAAGGTATAACCAAGCAGTAAAATAAGGATGTGCTTTCTACCGTTGTGTGGTACTAAAACTATTAACGAATTTATCATAATTCAATACAACTCTTATACAAAGTGCTGCTCAGTAATCACAACATGCGAATGAAAACAGAATGTAGAAAGAATACACTCATCAACCAAACAACTATCAAAAGCATCAAAAGCACATGCTAACAAGCATAAACAAAAATCAAAAGCAAACAATAGTGCATTTTATCAAATTTCAACTATATATCGTTTCATCAAGCAAAAAGGAGCTACGTTATATATGTTTAATTTCAATGTTGTAGATTGGCAGAAGCATCAAAAGGAATTAAAAAAACTGAATGGAAAAGAATTTATTAGTGATAATGGAACGACAGTGAGACGAGTTCATACCAGTAATCTCAGATCGGAGACGGAGGTAGGCAGCGGTAGGCAGGCGGAGGCGGAGGTAGGGTTGGAGATTTGGCAGTTCGATTTGAGAAATGAAATTATTTTGTTAAGAGGGAAATTCGGCTTCGATTATAAGTGAACGCGCGCGGCATTTATTTTTTTGTTAAGAGGGAAACGAAATTTAGGTCAAACGCGATTTGGGGTTGGGAAAGTCTATCTTATTTGCTACTGTTATATCATACGACGGCGGCAATTTATTTTTTAATTTTTTATTCGCATTTGCAGCAGGTGTTTGGGTCGCAAATGATAACAAATTTGCTACGGTTATAGATAAAAACCGTCGCAAATTGCTTTTATTAAAATTTTCTCCTATTTCTTTAAACCAACTGCTAAAAACCGTCGTATATTATACTATTTGCTACTGTTTTTACCTAAACCATCGCAAATAATGCGATGCAACAAACAAGTTGTGTACTAGTGCCTGATCAGTTAAGTGATATTGAAATAGAGCCTATTGTCCCTCCTGCTCCCACCCGCATAGGGGAGCATGGTATTGAAAGGCCTCGTAACGAAGAAAATTTGGTTGATTTGAGTAGATGGGGAGATAACCCAGCAAAAAGCGCATGGAAAACCGAGGAAAAGATGAATGTTTTTCATCTGAGCCTTCCTCTGGTAAACTTTTCTCTCCAAAAATACATGTTTTTGATTGCATAGTGGTTTCTAGATTGAATGGTAGGAGATGGTTGCCACACTTTTTACTGTTATTTTGCACTCATATAGAATTTATGTACATTTAGGATATTTTCATACATGCCTATATGTCATGACCTTGCATTCACGTTAGGATTGAGCTCACTTATAGTGTGTTTGCATACATACTCAAATTACATTGTAGGTTGAGTAGATGGTTGTGTAGATTATTTTAAATAAATTAGTTGTATAACATGGTTGTTGAGTGCACGTTACACTATCCTCCTTTGGTGATTTTGAGGGCGAAATCCTTTTTACGGGAGGAGAATGTAACACCATGTAAAATTTAATAAGAAATTAAATAATTAAAGTAAGGTTAAAAAAGAAAATTTTGTAAAATGCGAAACTTGACCATAGGAGTTGGACCATTGCGTCTGTGGTGATTTTTTGATCAATTTTTATATATAATATGTTGAAATCGGAGTTCAAACGGAGAAATTATGGACGTTTGAAGTTTCCGTATTTAAATGAATTCGAACAATTTTAAATTTGAACTCGAAATTATATAAAGAATAAATATGAAGTTTAAATATTAAAATTTGAATTTAACGTTAAGAGAGGCTTAGCGTTTAAGCAAGGATTAAAGCTATCGTGTAACGTTAAAATTAAATTAAGTAATAAATAAAATAAAAATGGAAGGAAATAAATTGGGCAATTCTGCCTTTCGCGTTCGAAAATCGGCACCCATACTTTACATCGTACTCGAATGCCGTAGATTTGACCGTTCAAATCCGAGTCGGCGGAGCTTATAACACCATTAAGTATAACAACACAGCGGAAAAAGAATATATCAATTACAAAACATTGATACAATGACAGATACAAAATCTGATACAATATGATACAACAAAATGATACAACAGATATCAATATACATCAGAGATATGATACAAGAAATAGCAGCGGAAAAGAAAATGATATCATCAGCAGCGGATAATCTCCAATAGAATGCTCCAAGATAAGCAACGTCAGTCCATAAATTCCAAGAACTGAACCAGCTCCAGATAATCTACTAAACCTGAATATCTGATAAACCCAACTCTAGACTGCCCGTGTGGAAAATAGTGGGCACCCAGAGTTTAGGAAGGGAACAATAAACTCCGGATCAGTCATGGGACTGGTGTGAGCAAACAAAACAGTTTATCTTTAAACAAACACCAAAGGCTCTTAAACATTGAAATCCCCAATGCTTTTGGAAAATGAAACTACCATAAGACCTCCCACCACACACACAATGCAATTGCAAAATTGGAGGAGATTTCTTCTTATGATAGTCAAAAATGCTTACTACGCAAAATCATTCGATATTATTATCATTAGTGCATAGTGTCGAAAACCATTCGAAAATATAATATTAATCTTAGCCAGCATACAACCATTGTTGTATGCCTACTATAGCTACTACGTTCAATAGCAGGTTACCGCCACATTCCATAGCAGGTAATACAACTAAAACCGTACAGGGTTCGTATTGTTTATTTGGATTTCCAACAAATGATCAGGCTAAGGAACTTCCTTACCGAAATAGAAACGCCTCTGGAAAGACGCCCCGTGTAACGACCCGATATTTTGGACCATTCGCGTCCATTATAAGTGTATAGGTAGACACTCATGCCGGAGTTGAATTGCTCAAAATACCGCGTTGTTAATTTAAATTTGGCAAAACTGAACATATACAGTAAATATATATAATCACAGATCACAGACACAGAGTAATAAATGCAGCGGAAATAAAAGAGATAGTAGTTCATGAAGCTACTATATGAATATATAAAAATACATCAGAGTTTACAACAGAAGAGTAATACGATACATCAGATACAAATCAGAATACATCACTGGAATCATCGAATACTGAAAGCAGAATAGATGGCTGGATCTTCAAGCAAAGCTCCAACTCCAAAGGTGAGTCTCGAATACTGGTACACTCAGTCTGACCCGAGCGTAAAGCAAAAACACAAGACACTCGAGTCAGGATTAACATTCTTATATTAATAAATCCAACTCAAGTGAAATAGCAATTGAAATACAAGTAACTCAAAGGATGTTTGGAATAACCATCCTTTAAGGATCCGTTAAACTATCTACTAGGTAGTAATGTACGCTAAGTAGATAATGTCTATCAGTAATATAAAGATATCAAAATAGGGTTAAGCAGGGCCCATACACCTCTTAACCTGTTTATTCCCAAAAGCATATACAAGACCGTAGTTTCCCCAAAACCGGAAGTCACCAGAGGGCAATCCATATACTAAAGGTACAAATCAAAATCGTAGTGGTCGCGAATAGGATAATCAGTATGACAAGGTACATGAGGCGATACCAACTAGGATACTAGTAGTTGCGTGATCCGGACTGATGTTGGGCATAGCAGCTACTACCCCAACACCGCGGAACAACACTCCCATAATCGAGGGGTGCACCCAAATCGAATCACAAAAGTAATAGATATGGTATCGAAGAAGTGTGTCCGCTAGAGATGGCGATCCTCAATGGCCCGGCGCGGCTCCTGTTTTAGTCATGTCAAGGGTCATCCAAAATCGTTCTCTTTCTTCAGTCAACGCGTTCATCAAAACCATCCACTTCGTTCTGGATCAACACTCCGCGTATAGTTATTAAAGTGGTTTCGGTTCAGATAGAGAGTATATCCATTACCGATCCCGGTCTCTTTAATAACTTTCGTAATTATTACACCGATTGGTCGTTTATATATTTCAAAAACCAAATCAATTTCAATTTCAAATAGAATCGTAAATCAACATTTCATTTGTCTTTCAAACCAATTTCCAATATTTATGTTTCAAAACTTCCAAATTCACAATTTCAAAATCTTATAATTCAATTTCTTTTTAAAACAATTCAAATATTGATTCAAGTTCGTATATAAGTTTCATTCCGAAATCAGTAAATAAATTTCATTTAACATTCAAATCAATTTAAACTCATTTATCGAATTCATTCAATATTCGTTAAGTTACTTTATCATTCAAACAATTCCTATTAAATTTCCAATTCATTAAATCAATTCTTAAGTTCAACTTCATTAAATCAAAACTTACCATTTTGAATTAAATTGAATTCGTCAAATCAATTCTTTCAATTACAAGTCTTACATTAATTCCAAAAATATCACATTTATTTCTTGTTAAAGAAATACAATTTCACTTATTTACTTCCTTAAATAATTTTCCAAAACTTAATTAATAAAGAAACTCAATTTCAATTCTTTACGAAGTAAAATTCACTTATTCAAAAGTTCAATTTTTCTTATTAAAGAATTTCAATTCAATTTAATCATTTAATAATTCATTATTAAATAGTTCAAAACTTAATTATTAAATGATTTCAAAGTTTAATAATTTCAACTTAATTATAATTTCAAACCTAATTATTAAATCATTTCAAACTTAATTCAATCATTTCTCAATTTAAACAACACTCTTTCATCAATTACATTTTTAATATTAAATATTCACATTTAAATTTCATTATAATTCAATTTCCAACTTCGTTTCAAAACAATATTATTTATTCAAATAAAATCTTCATTTTATTTTTAAATCAATTTATTGACCAATCGGGTTTTATTAAATTCTCTATCCTAGGTCAAAGTTCAATTTGGGTATTTATCATTTCAACCCGATTCCAATTCAATTCAAAATCAAAACATATCAAAGGGAACTTGCAGTGTGATAACTGGGATGGTGTCAAAGTAAATAAACAAGCAATAACAACAACCAATATCAATCCAATAATCAATTCAAATAATCCCGAAATAACCGTATTAATTCGCATTGTTATTTGTACGAATTAATATAATTATTTCTAGAATCTACACTATCATTTCATGTAGATTAAAGATTATTACATTACGGTTTTCACTTGTCATCTATTTACAATTTCATACATCATTAATTTAACATTATACATTCAGTGGTTCAAAATGTAATTAAACAAATCCTACGTGTCAATAAATTCAACAGTTAAAGGGGTCATATTAAACAATGTCATTAAATCAAATTTAACATTTAACTATCCTATATCAATTTCAATTGCATACTATTTATCATTTTATCATTAACAATTTAACGTCCAATATAAACATCAACAATCAATCAATTTCAGCCAAACTGTATTATCATCGCATAAATAATTAACAGATAATGGTGTCAGATGTCACAGGTGAACTGATACAGGTAATAGCATATATAACAGTGTAATTAACTAACAGTTGCATATTTCAATTGTCGTTTCAATTGAAATCAAATCTAATAAATAAAAGAACGTTAATCGTGAGTGAGTGCTCACCTTCCGAGGCTAGAGAACGATGGAAAATAGCTACGGAAAAGAACAATGGAAAACAGCTACGGAAAGAATGATGGAACGAACACTAGCACGAACCAAACACGACAATCAATTAGCTGCGAAAAGAGCATAGATTTAGCACGATAAAATCGATGGAACAAACAAATAGATGTATATATCTATAGATGCGAAATATATGTATAAACATTCACTCTCCTATTACAGTTGTTAAAAGTTATCAAAATATATATTTATTATTTTATATAAAATTTCTTTAAACCAATATAAATTTTAAAAACACAAAATAAAATCTTTATATACACAGGTATTTAAAAAAAAAAAAAACCTATATGCAACTCTCATAAAAACAACTATAACATAGTATGCATATAAAATCATATATAGCTATTTATGAAATCAAATCCTCACTCCAGACACTTTTAAATTTAATTATATATAGCTAGCTGAAACCTATATATCTATACTAGCTATGTAAACAAGTATATGCTAGATATATATTATAAAATGGACTCTCACACATATTCTACAGCACACGCAACACACATAAACAACTATATCTAACAATGTAAAAGGGGAGCAAGCTCTGACATCTATAACTAAAGGGACCACTTATGCTAATATATCTACAAAATTACGTTCAAATTTTAACTCATTTTAAAATAATATATACATGCGTTTTTCAAACATCATTATTTTAAATAAAACACAAATTAAAAAAAATAAAAAATCCAAACATATATACAACACAGTGCGCACGTATACATATCAAAATAGGTAACCAAATACATCTTGCTGTATCATTAACACTTGAAACATGAATATAGTATAATTTATATACTTTGAAACAGCTTACGTATGCAAGTACATGATCACAGAAGTTAGCTCACTTATATATGTCAATAACTGTTATATACAACTTGTATATAAAAACAAAGTTTATAAACATAGAAATTTTCAAAATGCAAACATATATATCACAAACTATACCAACAGAATATACATCATATAGTATAACTTTTATAAATTTACATATACTTACATAGGCTAATAAAGGCAACAGGTAGGAATGCAACTGCATAACGCATGAAGCTAAACTTCATAGACAAGCGGAATAGAAGCAAAAGAAGGGAGAGCTGGAAACCTTTGCAAGCGGCCATGGTGGCAGAGGTTGAAAAATAATGGTGCCAGGATGTGCGCAGCTATGGGCATACAGTGATGGGCGGAAGTGGGGTGAACGGTCGGTGTGAGCACGGGGAAGTGGCGATGGGCGTGGAACGGCCACACGGAAGAGCAGCAATGCGTTTCATTTTTTTTTTTAGTTGATGGTGGAAGTGAGATTCGGGAAGAAGATAAAGAGTTTGAACGGTATAATGTTATAATAAAACCTCAACGGCACAAGGCACCGATCCACAGAAAAAATTTGAAAAGCTGGAATAAAATAAAATCTGCAGTTTGAATTGGTGAATAAAATAAATGCTTAAGGCTATTGGCATAACCGTTGGGATATATGAAAAGCCATATCAAAAGCTAATAGGCCCAGACAACGGACCGTAATGGTTAACCGTTTACAGATTTCGCGGCGTACCGGAGTTCGAAAAACAGAAATGAATATACCGATAAGACCGGCACGACAAGACCATCAAAACGGTATATAGATATTAGTGGTACAATTGAATTATAAAAATTCGAATTTTCTAATAGCAGAAAATGCAAGAAAAACGCTGAAAAATAAGATCGACGGAGCCAAAGATGTCCGAATTTGGAACAACGACAAACTGACATCTTGCTCAGAAGATGATTTAGAATTTTTCTATGTAAAAATATTTAGGTTTCGGAAACATTTTATTTTCAACGCTTTTTAACTGATTGAATTGAAGTGAATTTACGCGCGAAATAAACTTTCGTATTTTCGGACGAAAATTTACCAGTTGCTATGTTTAACTAGACGTATTCCAAATATCAAATTTATATTTCAAAATTTTATCATTTAAAATTTTACAAAATTTCAACTAATTATGTTATTAAAACGGTTGAAATTTACGGGTCGTTACACCCCGGATCCTAACCGGATCTCTGCAAACAAAAGGCCGACGCTACCTCACGCTGTACAGCTGTGACTAGGTAACTAACACACTGACGCTACCTCACGCTGTACAGCTGTAACTAGGTAACTAACACACGAGCTATGTCATTCCCCGGTCGTCAGCGACCTTTATCCGAGGTACCTCGATCATAAAGCAACAACCACAAAGTATAATAAATTTGCAGCATCCACATAGGTAAAATATCTGGGCTCCATACCATGATATCACCTTTTATCCAGAAGGAAATGACATACCCTAGGGGCGCTACCCCTAAAAACCTTTGTCGCAACATTCATGTTTCGACCATTACCGGGTTGTGAGGCTCGACGAAGTCTCATCCACAAAGCTACGCTTTTTCACAAAGCCACGCTTTTCCACAAAGCCACGCTTTTTCACAAAGCAACGCTTTTTCCACAAAGCCACGCTTTTTCACAAAGCACGCTTTGATCAACAAATGATCATCAGCACTTCGTATGCCACATTACCAAATTGGGAATGTATCACTAGTAACCATCAACTACATAACCTCTGAGCTCGTACGTCTCAGAGAAGGGTGTTAAGCTAAGAGAATAAATTCTCCGCCACTAACAGAAATGTATTTGATAGAAACCAGCTTTACATCTCAAAGTGTAACGTCAGACACACATCCATACAAGTCTGTTCCGGGTTCGAACAGAACCGAAGGCACTTCCGAAGAAGCCCTTGCAATCCGGGTATTCACAATCCTGATCGGACTTCCCATCACTTAGGGAATCTCTATACCGTAGCTACTCAGTGCAGAGACAATCGGTAGGTCATCCTATCGCTCTCGCAAATACCCGGTCTTCACCACCGGTCTTCAAATGCTATCCATATCGTCGTATCACTATTCGGAATGGGATATATGACACAAAGGTCCTCTCCCGGCTAAACCGAATAACGAGCGCAATTAAAAATCATATGGATACTGGGGTCTCAGTTAAATCACAGCTTAAAGCCCAAAACTTTTCATTCGAATGATAAAACAAATTACCATTTCCAATCTTTTAAACAAAAAGATTCAATTCAAAAACCTTCAATGGTTTAAACAATTTCCACACTTTAATCTTTTAAACAAAAGATTTAATTCACAAAGTTCACCCCATTCCCAAAGATTCATTCATAGATTTTCAAATCGATTTCCATTTTAATTTGATTAACTCGTTAAATCTTTAAATCAAGATTTAACTTATAGCTTTCAAAACTCGTTTCCAAAGATTCATTCATTGCCTTCCAAAACAATTTCCATTTCAACTCGTTAAATCTTTAAGTCAAGATTTAACTTATAGCTTTCAAAACTGGTTTCCAAAGATTCATCCATAGCCTTTCAAAACAATTCCATTTCAAGTTGGATTAACTAGTCCGGTCTTTGAATCAAAGACTCATTTCATAACTTTCAAAACATTTCAATTCCATTTCAAACTTGAAATCTGTTAACACAATTTGGAAATCCTTTACTTATGTGAAAGCTTTTACTATTTGAAAACAAATAGTTTCGTTTCAGAAAAATCCAGTTATATTTACACGAGTTAAAACCCTTGAATTAAATTCAAATTCCCAAATCAATAATTTTAAAATGGTTTAACCCATATATAACTTATACAGCATCTGTAATCCCTAGTTTCAAATCATAGGATTCAATTTCAAACTTGAATTCAAATTTAAATCAAATTATTTAAATTTCCAAAACTCGATTAAGTTATTCAAAATAACTTTTATCTTTGAAATTCCATTTCAAAAGCTTTTCATATTAAACCCCAATTTCCAATTTCAAAATCAATTGAAATTAAAATTTCAATTTCAAAAACATCAAATTTAAATCATCTGTGACTTAACCGATTTCCACGTGAAATCCATATTTGTGTGTGTAAGAGTGTGGTCCAGGGGTTTTACACAATAGTGCAACATCAATCATCACAGATATATCGATAAGCGGTATAATCGATAACGCTCATCTTCATTCATAGATTCATAGATAAAATAAATTTATTAGTCACAAAGATTCACAATTACAATTCGATGTGGGTTTCGGATAACCAACTGGAAATCCGACTCCCTGTCGCATCGAAATTCAAGTGCCGTTTTACGGGTCAAGGCTTTCATATTCACAGTAATATATCACAGAAACAGAAATCACAGCTCAGCACAAAGCAATTTATATCACAAAGTATCATATCACATATCGGGTATCAATTAGTTCAAGACATTCAATAATAATCAGTCATCAACAAGTAATATGAATTAACAGGGTGATTATAATTAATTAATCACATAATTATTTTCATTAATCATCCTTAATTAATGATTGATTATTCTTAATTATAAATTTATTAGTCCTTAATTATTTATTGATTAATCTTAATCACTTTTATTAATTAATTGCTTCTTAATTAATTATCTTAATTAATTAGTTAACTAACCTTTTATTTATAATTAATTAACCCTTATAAATCCAATTTTAAGCCAAAACAATTTTCTTAAAACATGGGTTTAAAATGTTCAAAATTTAAATTTGGTTTTAAAGTCAAAATCTGTTTTTATATCGAACCTGAGACCCACTTCGAGTCACACCCGAGAAAAATGACTGAATGCTTCGAGTTTTCCCCCAAACAACCCGAGCCACCTTTAAACTTCAAAAATTTGTTTAAGTTCAGAAATAAACCCGGTGCCACTTGAAAAATACGCGAGCTCCAACTCGAGCCAGCAACCCATCTTCCCAAAGACAACTTCGAGTGGAACCCTGCTCCTCGTTTCCAAACACGAGAACAAAACTTCCAGTTACGCTGATCCTAGTGTGCACGTGCACACCATATCGGAGCCTCTCCGATCAACTTCGACGCCTCCTACCCATCGAGTATCCCCACGACACTGAACCCCGATTGCCTAAATCCCCATATTTCTCTCGAAAACGAATTCGAGCATCAAGTCAACCCTGGAAACACGAAAACAGTTTGCTCCAAAACCTGGCAATCGCATCGCTCTCGATGCCTCGACCACCGGAGGACTTGAGATACCGGTCGACGCTTCGTCGACACCTCCTCCATCATTCCCCAAAACCCCACAATGCTCGATCGACTGCAGAGTACAAACGAATCAAAATAACCAACTCCGACCAATTTAGGTTTACGAACTTAAACCACTCGCCGTTGCCACCACCGTGGTCTGACTACCCCTCCAGTATTTTTCCCAGACGCGCCGACCACTCTTCTACCTCCACGCGAGAGCCCATTCCCCAAAACTCCTCCGGTCGCCTGAATTTCATCAAAACCCCATTCCAGTTCATCTATGAACTGCTCCTTCATCTTAGCCCTAAAAATCATGATGCTTGCTTTAAAATTCATATTACAGTATGAGGATTCAATCTTCATATCTGAATTCGACAATTAAAAATCTTGAATTTTTACTTGTTAAGAGCTTTGCTCAGTTATATTGATTTCCAAAAGCATAGATAAGTTATTTCAATTCGAAATGATTTTCCAGAAACTCGTACATATATATATTTTCATCAAGAAATCTAAGCCTAAGATTAACATAGAAGACAAATTTTTATAGGGTGGGAAGGTTTCCTGAAATTCAACAGAGCGGTATTTATTTTCACATTCCCTATCATAACTTAAACATGCATTCAAGTCTAAGTATTCCTGTAACATTCATATTTGTAAAGCATGCAACACATTCACACCATCATTCAGCATAATTCATCTCATATATCAGATATTGATCCTAACATCAATAAATATAGCAGGGTTAAGGGGTTTTGCTCACAGTGTTGTTGAAGAAGGAACAGAGCTTCAAGTTGAAATCTTTTTTTTTTCCTTGGATTCTCTGATTTGTCTTAAGTTGCATTGTTGTTTAAGTTTTGAAATCATATTCACTTCAGTTTTTCTCAAGTTTTGAAGTGGACGAAATGAGATGAGAAGGTTAGTATATAAAATGAGTTTTACTAGTGATAGATTTGTACAAGTTGATATAATTTTTTTTTCTTCTCTAGTACACTTATACGCAGAGATTTTTATTCAATGGTAGCTGAAATCACACTTTATACACTCGAACAGAATTTGCTTGCTGAAAGGAAATGAGAGCATTAAATGTTATTTGTACTTGATGTCCTCATTTTATACTTATCTTATATTTTTCTTTCTATACTTGCGTGAGTCTTCATCTACAAGCCACAAGTATATTATAAATTTTACTTTGCTTTTAATCTTTTTGTTCTTAGGTCTGTATGCATGTTCGAACACTTGTTTCCATACTATCTTGTACAGGCTTTGTCTAACCAACTATTTAACTACGCAGATTTTTATGAAGGCTGGAGATTGTGTGCTAGAGACATTTTCTGTCTTATGTTATTTCAAATGCATATGCAGTGTTGTTTCTAGTTTAAGGGTACTAAAGATACTTGTATAAATTTCTTTTGTCTTGTTTTGTATTGCCTTGTTTCATACTTGTATATATTTTATTTTCCTTTCTTTCGTCTTATTATTTTTGCATCTATTTTATTTGTATTATACCGTATTGATTTATCAAGATATATGTATTTATTTCACAAATTTTATTCAAAAATTATTTAAATTATCAATTTAAATTTATATAAAATTCGGGGTCGTTACAAATTTATATAAAGAATAAATATGAAGTTTAAATATTAAAATTTGAATTTAACGTTAAGAGAGGCTTAGCGTTTAAGCAAGGATTAAAGCTATCGTGTAACGTTAAAATTAAATTAAGTAATAAATAAAATAAAAATGGAAGGAAATAAATTGGGCAATTCTGCCTTTAAGCCGTCGACCACCCCTAGCCAAGGGGACGACCACCAAAGGGAAAAACACCATATTCTGAAGGCGGCGGTTAGGGTTTTGTTATTTTAAACAGTTCAAATTTGTTTGATTTCATTCCAGCGGTTCTGGTTCCTTCTTACCTCTATAAATAGACCCTTGGACCCCCACTTTTCCTTCATAAAAATTTGTGAACGCTAGCAAAGCTCTGTCGAAATCTTTCTCCTTAGGGTTTTAGAAACAGTAAGCAATAGTAAGTAATTTTGATTTCTAATCTCTATTTCAATATAAATTCTCAATTCTTCTTCTCTCTATCTTCTAATTTCTGAAACCTAATCTATATATACATTATATTTTTTATATATTCAAAAAGGGAAAGATCTAACAGAGAACGATAGAAATCAGATCTCTTCTTCTTCTTTGGATTTTTGAATCGGTTAGGATTTTCAAGCATATTCGAAAGAGGGATAGGCGTGGAGGAATAAAATCCAGTTAGGAAGCAAACAATTCTCTATGAGTGGAAATATCAAGTTTTTTGCATTTTTATAATTGAATAGTATTTATTTAGATTTGATGTATGCCTTGGAAAATTTTGGTAACAAAAACATAACATCTAAAACCACCAGAATTCCCTAAATATCAATCTTTGTATATGTTAGGTTTATAATTATTTTTGGTATTGGTATATTAGAATCGAATTAATTGTTAAAATTAGATAATCTATGGTCAATTTAACCTATTTTTCCTCTTTTGAATTAGAGTGTTAAAGGATTCAAAAAGAAAATAAATTAGAAATGGTGTGTAAATTATGAATTAGATTGTTGTAATTTGCCCTGTCTATTTCTAGCACTTAAATAAATAGGGAATTCATTTCTCACTCCAAAATGATGTATATAAAGGTTGAATTAAACATATGTGATCTAATTTGTGAAGATTTGTTCTTTAAAACAAAGAAGGGATTCTAATTTATTAATATGGATCAAGTTGTAGGCATTCCATGTTTGTTCGAATCTATTTTTATTTGCCTACGATATCATCGGTTCTTATTGGAATTATAGATTTTAATGAAACTGATATTTCAAAATACCTTGTAAGCGTGTTATTATCAAATTGTTGTAATGTATTGATTACCCTAAATTCCACGTGAAATTATAAATATATCTCAATATAACATAATATTATTGATTATAGCGTATTGAACGCGATAATTAGTATTATTAGAATAGTTAAGTAATATTAATATGTAGGAAGGCAGTTAGAGTAAATTAGGGAATTAATCCCTAATTAGGAGGCGTAATAAAGAGATACCTTATATGGCCTCAATTATTATTCGTGTAGGGTGATATATGTATATAGTGCATATGTATATAAGTTATGACTAAGTTATAGGAATGCGAGGTTAGTCCAAAACTACATTGTAACGACCCGCTATTTTGGACCATTCGTATCCGCACATGTCGGACTTGAATAATTCAAAATACTGAATTGTTAATTTAAATTGGCAAAACTGAACATATACAGTAAATAAAATAATCACAAATCACAGACACAGAGTAATAAATGCAGCGGAAATAAAAGATAGTAGTTCATGAAGCTACTATATACATATCATAGTTAAATAAGGTACAACAGATGTCTCGAATACAATGATCAAATACAATATCAGAATACAATCACTGGAATCAATTGGATATCTGAAAGCTGGATAGATAGCTGGATCTCCAAGCGAAGCTCCAACTCCAAAGGTGAGTCTCGAATACTGGTACACTCAGTCTGACCCGAGCGTAAAGCAAAACACAAAACACTCGAGTCAGGATTAACATTCTTATATCAATAAATCCAACTCAAGTGGAATAGCAACTAAAATACAAGTAACTCAAAGGATGTTTGGAATAACCATCCTTTAAGGATCCGTTAAACTATCTACTATGTAGTAGTGTACGATAAGTAGATAATGCCTATCAGTAAGATAAAATATCAAAATAGTGTTAAGGCGTTACCATTATCCCCCTTAACACATTTTATATAAGCGTTATAGACTATACAACACTGTAAACTCCACCGTAAACTAGTGGGATATCAGGGAGTACTCCATAGGTATAACACAAAACAAATCGTAGTGGTCGCGTATATAGGGATACAAGTATGACAAGGCACATGAGGCAATACCCAAGGTAGTGAAACTACCGTTTGCCTGATCCGGACTGGTGAGAACGCATCGCCGCAGCGATCGCAACACCGCGAAACAACACTTCCAAATCAAGGGTGCCCCAATCGACAACAAGTAATGAGTAGTTTTCGAAGAAGTGTGTTCGCTCGAGGTAGCTAACCCCCCATTTGGCCCGGCACGGCTCCTGTTTTAGTCATTTCCAATTTGACACAAGTGTCAAGGCTATCCATTATCGTTCTCTTTCTTCAGTCATCAACGTACTTCATTCCAACCACTTCATTCTGGATCACACTCCGCGTATAGTTATTAAAGTGGTTTTCGGTTTAGACAGTGAGTATGTCCCTAACCGATTCCGGTCTCTTTAATAACCTTCGAAATTATTACACCGATTGGTCGTTTAATAAATTTCAAAACCAAATCAAGTACAATTTCAATTAGAATTTGTAAACCAACATTCCGTTTGAATTTCTAAAACCATTCCCATAACTTACGTTTCAAAACTTCCAAATTACCCTTTCCAAAATTCTTATAATTCAATTTCAATTTCTATTTAAAACAATTCAAATATTGATTCAAGTTCGTATATAAGTTTCATTTCGAAATCATTTAAATTAATTTAATTTAACATTCAAATCAATTTAAATCCATTGATCAATTTTATTCAATGTTCATTAAGTAATTTGTCATTCAAAACAATTTCTTTTTAATTTCCAATTCATTAAATCAATTACTTAAGTTCAACTTCATTAAATCAAAACTGACAATTTTGAATTAAATTAAATTCATCAAGTCGAATTCTTTACATTTCAAGTCTTACATTAATTTCAATAAAACACATCTTATTTCTTATTAGAGAAATTCAGTTTCACTTATTAATTTACTTAGTTACAATTTCAAAACTCAATTAATAAAGAAACTAAATTTCAATTATTCCAGAAGTTCAATTCCATTTATTAAAGAATTCAATTTATTTAATTATTAAATAATTTCAAAACTTAATTATTAAATAATTTCAAACTTAATTATTAATAATTCCAAATTTTAAAACAACGTTCTTTCATCAACTACTATGTAAATATTTTGATTCGGATTATTAAAGATTAACATTTCCTTTCATTAAAATTCAAATTCCAATTTCGTTTCAAAACCATATTATTTATTCAAATAAAATCTTCATTTTATTTTTAAATCAAAGTACTGATCAATCGGTTTTTATTTAATTCTCTATCCTAGGTCAAAGTTCAATTTTGGGTATTTATCATTTCAACCCGATTCCAATTCAATTCAAAAATCGAAGCATAACAAAGGGAACTTGCAGTGTGATAACTGGGATGGTGTCAAAGTAAATAAACAAGCAATAACATCAATCAATATCAATCCAAAAATCAATTCAAATAATCCCGAAATAATCGTATTAATTCACATTGTTGTTTGTGTAAATTAATATAATTATTTCTAGAATCTACACTATCATTTCATGTAGATTAAAGATTATTACACCAATATTAATACGGTTTTTCATTTGATATCTATTATCCAATTTCATACTACATCAATTTTTCAACATACATTCAACGGTTCAAAGTGTTTTTGCCAAATTTCTACGTGTCAATTAATTTAACATTTAAAGGGGTCATATATAACTAAGTCAAATTCAACATATAAATCCATTTTAAATTGTTAACTATCTTATATCAAAATCAATTTCATACTATTTATCACTTTAACATTTTCAATTAACGTCTAATTAAACATCAACAATCAATCAATTATCAGCCAAACTGTATTATCATCGCATAAATAATTAACAGATAATGGTGTTAGATGTCATAGGTGAACAGATACAGGTAATAGCATATATAACAATGTAATTAACTAACAACAGCATATTTCAATTTGTCATTTCAATTGAAATCAAATTTAATAAATAAAAGAACGTTAATCGTGAGTGATTGCTCACCTTTCGAGGTTAGAGATGAACGAGACTGAGATGAGTTACGAAGTCCAAGCACGAATTTTTGGAACAAAGCATGAGGGACGAGTTCGACGATCGAAGCTGATAAATAGGAATTTATGAACACTTTGAATCAGTTTGATAGAAACAACAAATATCTATATTATTATTATTATTATTCCCATAAAATCAATTTTTAAGTTTAAGATAAATTTTAAAATAATATCTATTTCAAAATCATAAATTGCAAACACGTATAAAAATGAGATCTTTATATATTATATTTAAAAATCAATAGTTATTAAAACGAAAATATCTACATATAAAAATCCATACCTATCTTAATCAATCAAAATATCCATTATATTTTCTTTTCCTTTTCTACTATGCTGAACTTATAGCTTTTATTACTATTAACTATATATACACTACATATATTAACTGTTAAAGTTTATATACAAACTTTGTATACGAAACGACATTATATACATACTATTTATATATACAAAACAATTTATACTAGTATGTCAAAAATGTTTCAAAAGTTTGTATACTTTTTAAATCAAGACTTTGCAGATCTGTTCTATACACCTCCTATCCAACATATTATAGAATAAAATATTTTATCTAAGACGTAATATATATATGAACTCATGGTAAAACATAAAATTTATGAACCTTACATATAAAGGCAGACCAACTACATACTAACATATGTGTATATATACACATCCAAAATCCCATATATATGCTTATATAATTACATACTCAGTAAACACATAAAACATACGATGGTGGATATATACTCTCATATATTTAATATATTATATACAAATATACATTAAAACAAATATATATATATATATATATAGCTTATGTATTATCAAACTATGCATACTTAATACATATAACAAAAAAAAGGACTATATAATAATATAATATTAAGCCTCTACACCCTTTTAAAAGACAGATCAATAAAATCTATGTATACAAACTTGAGGTGCTTTGATTCTATAAGTATAAACAAAACAATCTTATATTATCACTTATATAAACCAGCCTTTACTCTGCAACAACTTTATATATGCCGAGTAAAAGATTTTCATATTATAAATATATATTTAAAAAAACTAACCTATGCAAAGAAGGCTCGGTTGAGGCTATGCACACTCGAGGAAGAGGTGGATGAGGCTGGAAAGAAGAGGAGCTCGGCTGCATCATGAAAGAGGGAATTGGTCGCCAAGGTACGAGCAAGCTGCTGAGTGGTGGGACCACGCGGCAGAGGAGGGAGGCAGGCGTAGATGATGGTGATGTTTGCTTGCTTTGGCGAGGGCGGAGCACGGGGAGGAGGGGTAGGTCGAGATGACGGAGGCAGATTGCCAAGCTTGCTGCGGTAGGTGGAGTGAAGGACAGGCGAGGATGGTTTCATGTGATGGGAAAATAAGAGGAGCAGTTGGAAATTATATGCAATAGATAAAATAAAATAAACTTATTTTGTGCTTTTCTTTTCCAGAGGAAGAAGATGATAGAGAGGGTAGGAAAAGAAAGAATGAGAAGGCAAATAAAGTATAAGTAAAAGGACACAAGTAAAAAAAAAGGGAAGTGATAAGTCAGGCAACCTAAAAGTTTGTGAACGAAGAGAAAAATGAACGGCAGAAGACAACGCCTCAAGAAAAGCAACCGGTGCATTATATTGAAACCAACGAAAAGAGAAATAAAAAATGAAACGTCAACGTTGGTTTCTGGAATTATTAAAGGCAAATGGGTATACGTATTATACGGTGGTTAACTGAAAGGACAAAGAAAACCAAAAGGTTCCAGAAATGAGTACCGATACGGTTGACCGTTTCACGGTTTTCAACGCGTATCGGATTTCGAAATATACAGATGAATACACTATTGAGATCGGCACGACAAGACTGTTGAAATGGTACACATATATCAGTGGTATGATCGAATTTTAAAATTTCGAATTTTCCTACCAGCGGAAAATGCAACAAAAACGCAGAAAAATAAAATCGACGAAGCTAAAGAAGTCCGAATTTGGAAAAACGAAAAATGACGTCATGCTCAGAAGACGGTTTAGAATTTTTCTATGTAAAAATATTTAGGTTTCGAAAACATTTTATTTTCATCGCTTTTTAACTGATTAAATTGAAGTAAATTTACGCGCGAAATAAACTTTCATATTTTCGGACGAAAATTTACCAGTTGCTATGTTTAACTAGACGCATTCCAAATATCAAATTTATATTTCAAAATTTTATCGTTTAAAATTTCGCAAAATTTCAATTAATAACGTTATTAAAACCAGTTAAAATTTACAGGTCGTTACATACATGGAAGTCTGCCCAGTTAAATCTAGGTACCAGCGGTGTGGCTCTGCGAACTAATATGCGACATCGCCTATAATAAGTAACTCCAGTAGACATGAGGTTAGTCATAATTTGTAGGTAAACCTGTCCAGTTAATCTGCTACTAGTACCTATGAATAGTCAGACTAATGTGAGACGTCACAAGTGTCCGCCTTTTTCTTAGGTGAAGTATTAAATGACCCAAAAGGATTTCTTATGGTGTCAACTAGGAAGAACCATGTAGGAAACCTCCTTGGGATTAGGTCTTAAATAATTGGGATCTGCCTATTTTGTAGGTCTTAAATGATCAGAGTCTGCCTAAGCCCCATTAAGAAGATAGTAAGTAGTTTGGGTATTTTCTCGTACATCGTATGCATTAGTTATGAAGAGTGTGAATAGTCAGACTGGAAGAGCCTTTAGGCTTATATTTGGCTTTGGAATAGTCAAACAGGAAGAGCCTTCGGGCTTAGAGTTGACTTTTGGGTCGTCGGGCTGGAAGGGACTTTGGGCCTACAGTTGACTTTATACGTATGTTATGCTTTTTTTACGTGAGATGTATTTCTTATTTAAATAATACTGCCCAAGTACAATTATGGTAAAGTTTGAGATTTCATTTCACCCAACAATTATTGTTCTGTCCCACTCCTCATTACAATGTAGGTTAAAGAGAGTAATGTTGATTTTGGAGCCGAAGATGGAGAAGAAGACTTGTGACCGTTATCAATCTATTTATGTTTTTAAGTGTTTTGTTGTACCCAGTTTAGACAATTATGTTATTTTGAGATATTGGACTGTGAAGGCTTATTGTAAACATGTTGTAATATTTAACATGTCATGTTTCCAAAATGGCTTTCTTTTATGAAATGGGTACTTGTTTTTGATATTATATTTTATCCATTCCGCTATAGATTCTAAAAGTATAGATAGATAGCTCTATGCATGGTTTATTGTTTAATTTTATCAACCTAACAACTCATCTTAAGATGGGCCTAAGGTTTGACGGGCTTTTATTTAGTCGAAATTAGGTCTGTTTTGGGGTGGGTTGTTACAGATTCTTTTCGCCTATCTTTGGACTTTGGATTTCTTCGTCCATTTCATTGATTCTTTTCGCCTCTCTTTGGGATTTGGACTTCCTTGTCCCTTCTTGCTCTCTTAGCAAGGATTTAGACTTTTATCCTCTTCACCCTTTGTCACTCTTTAGGTGATGATTTAATTCTCTTCGCCCCTTATCACTCTTTGGGTGATGATTTAGGCTTGAGCCCCTTATTACCTTATAGGTAATGATTTAGGTTGGTCGGTGCGTTTGGTTAGCCATCTTAGGCAGAACCAAAGACTTACTCATCCTTTCTCTAGGAGGCGCTCTGGTCAGGTCTTATAGACGAAACCAAAGGCTGGTTTGGTGCTTTGGCCCGGCTATCTTAGGTGGGAGAAAAGGCTTAATCCGTCCTCCCTTTAGGAGGCGCTTTGACCAGGCCATATAAGCAGGATCAAAGGCTTCCAGTGCTTTGGCTAGGCTATCTTAGATGGGACTAAAGGCTTACTCTGACCTTCCTTTAGGAGATGCCTTGGATATGAAATGTAGGCAGGCCCAAGGGCTTGTGCTTTGGCCAGGCCACATAGGCGGGACCGAAAGCTTGTAGTGCTCTAGCCAGGCCTTATAGGTAGGACTAGAGGCTTACTCTAACCTTGGTCTAAGAGGTGCTTTGACCAGGCCATCTCAACGAGGTCAAAGGTTTTCTCTTTTATTTTATGGATACCTTTTTATCATTGGCTTATCGATTCCGTAGGTATACTTGTCTCAAAAAATCTTATTCTTCCATTGTGGGAAAGTGTGGTCTCGAATATTCGGCGTTTCACTTCTTGTTATCATATTGTCATTATGTTGGCGTAGTTGATAACTTTCCAATGAGATTACTTTATGGATATCAAGCGGTTCTTCCCAATTCGGTCCAAGTATAACTTTTCCAAATACCAAGCCTCCTTTTTGGAACGGTCCTTTCTTAATTTAGGGGTCATAAATCTTGATACCTTTTGTTGACATTTGGCTGCTCGTTTGGCCAATGCATTCCTTAGTAGCTTTATCAAATCTAAGGATCTTTCTTATCTCTTAATCATCTGACGGGATACTATTTTAACTTTGATAGCTCCATTAGCTTTGGTATGAGCTATGGAAGAAACACTTTCGATTGTCCCAACCCTGTTGTGAAATCAGATGAACCTCTTACTTCCAAATTGAACTTCATTGTTGGATCATTTCTCATGTAGTGTCCCAAATTGGGTAAGTAATCTCTTAGTTACATTCTTTAGCACTTAACAGTTGTGCTTCTGCCCATTTGGTAAAACAATCGATCGCTATTTCTGTAAGCTTAACTCCATCTTTTGAGGTAGGTAGTAAGCTAATAAGCTGATTCCTTGTTCATCAAAGGGCCGTGGATTTTTTATCAGGCTTAGCTCACTTGGGGGCATATGTGGAATTGTAGAAAATTTCTGACACTTCTCCTACCTCTTTACATGATCAGTGCATCATTACCCATTTGGGGCCAATAAAGACCTTACCTCATGACCTTTTTGCTATTTTTATTCCATTAGAATGATCTCCACAGAATACCTCATATGCTTCTCTTAATAGTCTTATGTCATTTCCCGCATTAACACACCTTAGGTAGGGAACTGAATATCCTTTTCATAGAGTATTTCGTTCATCATGGTAAAACTTGGGGCAAATCTCATAATAGAAATGCAAATCTTAAATAAGAGATGTTTTGGTCATGATTCATGAAACAATAGTCCTTTAATCGAGAATAGACCCTTCTATTTGGCGTTTTAGTGGTGCTAATGAGCTTTATTAGTTCCAAAAACTTTCTTTGCAAAACATGCATAGGTTTCTCTTTTTCATGATTTCTAAAAACTTTAAGAATACTCTTGCCAACACAATTTAGATCAATGCCTTTTATAGGAGATTTCCAATGTTAAGCAACATATCTTTTGAAGATTTTATAAATCATCTTTAAAATTGATATTATGGTGCTTTATCCTGTTTATAGGGTAATTAGTAATAGTTTCTTAAAGATATTTCTCAAAGATGCTTTTGGTAAAGCATTTGAAGTAAAATTCATTTAAAATAAATATAGGTGTATATTGCTCCACTTTTGTATGATATGTATAATTGTATCACTTTAGGTTTTGCATAGCAAAAAGAATGTCTGGTTAGTAAGTATGAAGAGTCATGATTCATGAACTGATAGACTTTACAGACAAGAGCACGCTTTTCTTTAAGAATCCCTTCTTTTAAGAGGATTATGAATACTAACCTTTCTTCGGAAATTGGCTTGTAATGGTGGATCAATAATGACCCAGAAGTCCATATTATATATAAATACAGGCCTTGAGATAGAGATTCACTTTATCTCTGATATTTAGACCATCCTTTTTTATAGAAAACCAGAAATTTTCTCAATAAAGGACCGGATAACCTTCTGTATAGAAGACTAGAAATTCATCTGATAATAAGAAGATCAGAAAACCATATGGCAATAAGAAGATCAGAAAACCATCTAGCAATAAAAAAAATCCCGAAATCCATTTGGTAATAAAAAGACCATAAAATCATCTGGTAATAAGAAATCTAGAAAACCATCCGATATAGAAGACCAGAAATCCATCTGGTAATATGCAATCCAGAAATCCATCTGATGCTAAGAAGACCAGAAAATCATCCGGTAATAAGAGAACTAGAATTTCATCTTATAACGGAGATTCCCATCATGCTTTGAATAAGAAAATCCAGAGTTTGTCGAATGTCTAATCACAGTAAATTAGTTTTTGTTTTAACTTATAAAGAAATTTAAATTTTGTATTAGCACACGGTGAATTTCAAGTACAAATAAATCAAATTATAAATTTCGATGAGTAAAGTTGATCCACGGTTGGCAATTGCCATAAAACTTCATGGTTTTGCTGGAATCAGAATTTGAAGTTGCAAAAACTACTACCCTTCTTGGAGTTTTCCCTTTTAGAGCTTTCATGTCATCTTACGAAATAAATATTGCCTTGTAATATTAACACATTAAAGACGCATCAATAGCTGGAAAATAAAGTCATGTGCTAACTAAAAAGTAATTCGGCAATTTATAGCATGATAGTCTAATAACGGCAGAATAAGTAAACTATTAAAATCCATATACTTGGATATAATGAAAAATAAGGTCCATATTTGACACAAAAATCATTGTTAAATGCACGCTATAACACTTCAACAAATATTTCTATATATTTACATTTTAAATCAATATTATATAGATAATTGCTTGTTGCAAATGAAAACTTTGTTCTTGATACAAAAAGCTTTTAGGATTCCAATATTTATGTAACTATATGAATTTAAATCTTTAAAACCAAATGTAGTAGAAAATTAAATAGTCAACTCTTCAAAAACATTTTTTTAAAAGTGATGTAAAGTGAACTAAATTTATAACTAGAATAAATACTTGTGCACTGAAATATCCTACATCGTTGAAAGAAGCCATCTAGCTTAGATAATTATCGTTTTCAAATTGTAGACACTTGACAACTTAGTGCATGTTATCCTATTTTGATAATCATATTCAACTTTGCTTATGCGAATTGACAACAATAGGTATATAATTACGTACTACAAAATACAATTGGTGTGTACAATTTATATATGGCCTATAAACATGCTCAAGGAACCAATATTGTATTCTTATTGTTATTATATTAGTATTATTATATTTTATTTTTAAAAGAATATAAGAATATATGGCCATGTTCGTTGTCTTTTTATCATGCTAGTCTTCCTCATGTTGTCGAGACCTGATGATATAATATGAAACTATATACACCTATAAAGCCTCATATATTTGAAGCTTACATTTTCAAAAGCTTAGTGTATGAAAATTGCACGTGTTCAATACTAACACGCCATATATATAAAACTTTGCAATTTGAAGCCATGCACTTTCAAAACCTGCTATGAAACCTTTATTTATGAAATCATATACATGCTCAAAACCATATATATATACACACATATATATAATACTATATATATTCGAAACTGTCATTCATTTAGAACTGCAAATTTTCAAAAACATATATATATACACACTTGAAGCTTATACATTTAAAACCATATACATACACACACAAAAAAAACTTACATATTTAAAAACCTAATATATTTGAAGTCTTCACGCATGCGAAATCATTATTATTCGAAACCTTATTTATATTATATACTTGAAATCATGCATACATTCAAAACCACATACTTTTCGAAACCTTTAACTTTCAAAATCATGTATAAAACTTTATATATATATATATATATATATATATATATATATATATATATATATATATATATATATATATATATATATATATATTCGAAATCATGCATACGAAATCCATGGTAGCCGACATCACCTGATATGGCCGATATCTCTGATACTTACGACATCGTTTGAGCCATGCAAAATCATTTGATCCTTATGACATCATTTGATGCAGGCCAAAAAGAATATATCAATTATAAAGGTGGATGGTGGAAGTAAATCACACGATCTCAAAAGGAGGGAGGGATGACATAAATAAAGAGTTGTCATAGGTAAGTGGATGTCGCAAGTGTGCAAAATGATGCATGATGTCATAAACCTTGGGGATTTTGAAAGTTGGTGCGTTGTTTGAATAGCGGAGGGAAGAGAGCAGAAAGATGAAAAGAGAAATGCAAAAAGGAATATATTGCATGTAGCTAAATTAAATGGGAATTGGTCACGTGATCAGTCATGTCGAAAAACTTTTTTTCATGCAGTGGGGGGAAGAATAAATAGTAGGATATTGTATATGAGATTGTTTGTACAGATGAATGGGTATGATGGATATCGAAAAAAATAGATGTCAAATGTTAACAAGCGAGATCAACAACTTTTTTTGTTTGTCTCTAGATCCATTAAACATCTCAGTTGAGAATCCATATTGTTACCTGCATATATTAATTATTGACAATGGTGAGTTTCCAGATTTTAAACTCAATAAGGATCGAATTTGAAAATTTTCCAAAATACATAAAACCCAAATGTTTAGGGTATTTTGGTCATTTTTCGAACATGCAGAGGTTCGAGCCTTCCTTCTAGCGTCAAAATATTAAACCTAAAATTGGTTCAACACCTAAGATGTTGTACAAAGAGGCGTATTTGGTGAAATTCTAATAATAACCCTTGGTTTTGAATTAATTACAAAATCATTTGAAAATTAAATCATGTATTCAAAAGTAAAATAGGCAAGTCAAAATATGCTATAGATCTTGAATTATTGTCACTGGATCCAATAGGCAATGTGAACAAGTCAAACCTCTTGTTCAATAATAAGGTACGTTACAAAATAAGTATAATATGCAAATATCTAATTGTTCAAGTCCTTTTATGCATATGTCCATATCGTCATTGGCCGTTTGCCATTAAAGTGGCTTTCAAGCTCCTTAGAAAACTTAGAAAGGTTCTGATCCAAAAAGTGATTTATGCTAAGAGAGGAAAAGAAGTTAGATGTCATTTTTCATGAAGGGGTGCACCTCTATTTATAGTGGTTGAAAGGAGATGAGACTTGCTTCCATTGATTGATGTGAGCTGGTGTGGATTGATGGCTTGGCATAAGAGACGGTCTTGATGGCGCCACTTGTCATGATCTTTTTAAGGTTAAATACTTCACATGGATCACTATCATGGTGGTGTTCTCAACATGGAGTGTGTGGTGAAATATGAATGCCTTTGAAGCTTTAACTAAGTAAAATACACTAAGTCCTCTTGATTTTATTCTCTTTGTATTAAGGATTTTAATCCTTTCTCCTTGCATGGCTTTCGACGTCCTATGAAAATTGATGATTTTTGACATCCTTCTGAATGTTAGTGATATGCGACAACCTTCTGTGCATTCCTGGCATGCGACAACTATTGTTAATATGCAATAACATGCTTTATTGACAATCCTTGACATCTACTTTTGCTTTGATGATATACGACATATGTGCCGTATGAGTGATCAACTTTGGAAATTGATGGTCTTCAGCATCCTTGCTGCACTGATGACTTACGATATCTTATCAAACCTAGGAGACTTACGACATCCTTCTTTTATATTAATGGTACACGACATCTTGTTGAATAGTAGTGGTTTATGACATCTATATAACATTGCTGGCATTTGGCACTTTACCTTAGAGCAGTCATCTGACATCCCTTCATATGGTTGAGACATGACAACTTCTTTCATATTGATTAAATGCGGCACCTTATTCATATTGTCGAATCTCGTCATCCTTCTTTTCATTATTAATATTTTATATATTCTTCCATTGCAAATTCAAATTCATGATACCTCACTGCATTGTTGATGCTTGGCATATCTCCTCTTCTCAAGATTACTGACATCCCTATCATAGAGATTCAGTATCTTTGATTTCCGACATCGTTTATTATGTTGATAATATGCGACAACCTTGACTACATATTGATGATTCAGACACCTTTCTCATATTCAAAATCTTTTTACTATTTGTTATTTCTTCTAGCAAAATATGTGGATAACAGATGCTGATGAAGAAGATGAAGGTGGGGGTGAAAATTTGTGGCAGTTTAGTTATTTATTTATGTTTTTGATGTACTCAGATGTACCCACATTTTAGACATGTTATATTGTATTATGGATATTTTAGGATATAGTGATTCTAGATTTGGCTTATATGATATGGGTACTTATTTTTGTTATTATATTTATCCCTTTCCCTATGAGATTCTGAAAGCATATATAGATAGCTCTGTGTATTATTCATTGTATCAATCTTACCAACCAATAACCAAGTTTGGAATGGACTTAAGGTTCGATGGGTTTTTATTGGATTGAAAATTTGACCCATTTCGAAAAGGGTTTTTACATTTAGCATCAGAGCTTAGGTTTCAGCGAAAATAGTTATGCGTAATATAGTGCGTATTTGTTATTTTTGATAGTATTTTTCAAAACCCTACTATATATACACACTTTTATGAACATACACAAACACACCAAGAAATTTTTTATTTCAGCAAATAATACTATTTTAGAAAGAAGTTAACTAATATCTCAAACCTAAATATAGTTGATTGTGGATGAAAACAACTGCTCAAAGGCTGGAAACCCCACCACCGAGGATATACCCACTATACGAGGTATGCCAGAATGGTTTAAGAAATACCTAAGGCACGTGGGGCAAGTTCTCATTCCTCAACAAGCTGCACTATTCGCTCCGCCATTGAAGCAGCACCTCGCCCACTAGACTTACGCAAAATGTGTCAAGACTTTCAAAATATGGGAGGACGGACGTGTATGGGACTGAAGATTTTGTTGAAACAAAGGCTTGGATTAAAGAACATGAATATATATTCTAGGAGCTGGGATGGGAAGACCGGATCAAGAGGAGGATGGCTACATGGCATCTAAAGAGGGAGGCATTGGATTGGTGGACCATGGTTGTTAAAGAGAATGTCGATGAAGGAATTACTTGGGTTGAATTCAGGGCTCACTTCAAGTCGTGATTCATGTCCAAAGCTGAAGTGAGTTTATAACTGGAGAGGTTTTTACAATTGAGACAAGGAGACTCTATGTTGAAGAAGCATATCAATAAGTTCATGGAATTAGCTAAGTTTGGACTGAGTCTGATTGACACCCTCGCGAAAATGGGTATGAAGTTGTTAAAGGCCTAAATTCTCCACTTAGGGAGGTGCTTTTGACCCAAGTTCCCATAGGCGCCACTTATGAGATGACAGTTGAAATGGCCCTGCTTTAGACTGTTGGTATCAAGGAGAAGGAGAAGGTAGTACAGAGGAAAAATCAAGGTGGAGAAGAAAGAGGGATTTTGGGCTGATAAGCAAGCCAAAGGGAAGATTAAGAAAGGAAGTGTGACATGTTGTAGATGTTAGAAGAAGGGACATGTTGCTAAAGACTGCAAAGTGAGTTTGATGAGGGATGAATTAAAGGGAAGATTCTATCAATGCCATGAGGAAAGACACTATAAGAATCGTTGCTTGAAGCTAGCAAAGGAGGGACAAGCTAAGGTTTATGCCATTGAAGTTGTACCTGTCTCAAATAGACTTCCTCCCATAGACAAATGGAAAGTTGCAATGGAAGGTACAACAATTATCTTTGAAAATACTATTCATACCTTATTCGACTCGGAAGCATCACATTAATTTATAGCTAGAATGTAGTCAACTCCTTGAGTCCAAAAATCCAAGTTATCACCAACCCAATAATCGTGTCAAATCTTATTGGGGGGTCAACACATCTTTCTTTGATTTATAAAGACCTAGTAGTAGATATATGTAACGTTGATTTTACATATAATGTGTATGTTCTGGGTTTTAAGGGGTATAGACTTATCCTAGGGATGGATTAGTTATCTTACTACGGGTTGTCTTTAATTGTGATAGGATGATCGTTTGGTTAAGGTGTTGTAAGGGGTGAGATATTAATGTTCATTGTGTACCCCAAAACTCAGTCGAGTTAAGCTATTTATATTCTCTTAGCCTATCACAAGATGTGCTCTCTTCTGTGCCCATAGTCCAAGACTATCAAGAAGATTTTGAAAAACCTCCCATATCTAAAGGAGGTCAAGATTATGATTGATTTAGAGAAGGATGTTAGACCTATCATGCTGTCATTAAGGCATATGACCCCCAAAGAAAGGTGAGAGTTGGATAGGTAGATTTCGAAGCTATTGCAGAAAGGATTTATTCGCTGTAGTCATTCAGAATGAGGAGCATCTATAGTCTTTGCCACCAAGGCAAACGACTCTTTAAGGCTATGTGTTGACTACCAAGAGCTTAACAAGATGGCCAAGAAAAATAGGTATCCCTTACCTAACATAGATGACTTATGCGACTATCTTATTGGAGCCAAAATATTTTCCCAGTTGGAATTAACCATTGGATTCCACCGATTGAGAATGGTCGAAGATAGCAAACAGAAGACCGCTTTGCGCACTCCAGACGGACTGTATGAATGGGAAGATATGCCTTTTAGGTTGACTAGTGCAATTTTTGGAGAAAGGAGGTGAGATTTCTCGGTTATATTATTTCTGAGAAGGGATTGTCTGTTGATCCTGTAAAGGTGGAAGCTGTTCATGACTTGAAGATACTAAAGAACGCCACGGAAGTTAGGAGTTTTCTTTGGTTGATGGGTACTATAGGAAATTCATCATTGACTTTGCAAAGATACCAGTCTCTCTGACTCGATTAACCAAGAAAATTTTAGTTTTTGCACGAGATGAGAAATGCATAGAAGCATTTGAAAAGCAAAAGGAGCTATTGACTAGTGCGCCGGTACTTACTATTTCGAATGGGAAAAAGCCTTTCACTGTTTTTGCCGAAACATGTGGTATAGGGCTAGGAGCTATTCTTATGCAATAAGGTAAAGTGATAGCCTATGTAAGGAGGCAGTTGAAGGAACATGAGAAAAGGTAACTCACTCATAACATAAAGTTAGCGGCTATCGTTTTGGCTTTGTAGATATGAAGGCACTATCTTTTGGCAGAATGGTTTGAGTTATTCACCGACCATAAATCCCTTAAATACATGTTTTCCCAAAAAGATTTGAATCTTAGGTAGCATAGGTGGATGAAGTTTATAGCATCATATGACTTTAAGATGAAGTACGCCATGGAAAAGGGTATGTTATTGTCGACTCCCTTAGCCAGAGGCATGCTACTCTTGATGCTATGTATGAGTGGAGGTAGTTAGATTTCCTTTCGAATTTCAATTTCCAACCGCCATTAGAACTCACTTTAGGTTGTTTGGCAGCAATGGAAGTAAGGCCAGTATCAATAGACCGCATTGAGAAAGAACATAAGAAAGATGTGGCAATAGTAGAAATTTTTGGTAAGCTAAGTAGAGGAGAAAATTTCCCCCATGTCGACAGGTATGCAACAGATAAAAAGGGATGGTTGAGGGACCGTTTACGTGTTCCAATGGTGGAAGATGTTTTGGAGGAAGTGCTGGCTGAGTATCGCCATTCTAGGATGACTATTCACCTTGTGGGAGATAAACTGTATAAGTATATAAAGTGAATTTGTAGTGGTCGAGGACGAAGAAAAGGGTAGCATAGTATGTCTTTAGGTGTTTGACGTGCCAAAAGAAAAAGACAAAATAAGGAAAGCCTGGAAGACTGTTATTGCCGTTAAAGATGCCAACTTAGAAGTGAGAGCATATATCAATGGACTTTATAGTTGGGTTACCTAGGAGTCAAAAAGACAATGATGTAATTTGGGTTATTGTGGATAGGCTCACTAAAGGTGCCCACTTTATTCCCATAAGGAGTAATTAGACTGCAGCCTCTCTGGCACAAATCTATATCAAAGAAGTGGTTCAACTCTATAGAGTTCCGGCCAACATTGTTAGTGACAAAGACCTTTTATTCACTAGTGAATTTTGGAGGAGTTTGTAGTCAGCTTTAAGAACAATGCTAAATCTTAGCACTGCCCACCACCCACAGACTGACGGTTATACAGAAAGGGTGAATGGGATTTTGGAAGATTTGTTGAGAGCGTGCATCATGGATTTTAGAGGACACTAGAAGAAACATTCACCTTTGGTAGAGTTTGCGTATAATAATAGTTACTAAGCAACGATTGGCATGACACCCTTTGAAGCCTTATACGGGAGGCGATGCAAGTCACCAAATTGTTTATGGGAAACTAACGACAAAATTCTACCTGGACCAGATTTGGCCCGCGAGACCTTAGAAAAGGTAGAGATAATTAAGCGGCTAATGAAGGCTACACGGGACCGTTAGAAGTCCAATGCTGATAGGCGAAGAAAAGAGTTGTAGTTTTCGATTGGATATATAGTATTTGTTAAGATTTCCCTCTTCGGAAGGTTTGGGACATCGGGGAAGCTAGTGCCAAGGTTTGTTGGGCCTTTCCCAATTTTGGAAAGGGTGGGAAAACTTCATATTAAGTAGAGCTTCAAGATAAGTTAGCGAGAGTTCATGACGTTTTACATGTATCGTATTTGAGGAAATATTCCCACGACATCGACACTATAGTGGAGCCTGATCAGTTAGAAGATATGGAGACAGAGCCGATAGCACCCCGCGCTACCGTGCGCATAGTAGAGCACGAAGTTAGGAAGTTTTATAATAAAGAAATTAGGTTGGTCCTAGTACAATGTAGAGATAATCTAGCGAAAAGGACATGGAAAACCGAAGAGAAGATGAAGGCTTCTCATCCCGAGTTTCTCTCGTAAAAAATTTCTCTCTAAAATTTGTATTGTATAGGTTTTGGTTGCATTGTGGTTGCCAGATTGGATGGTTGCTACACATTTCACTATTACTTTTGCACTCATATAAAATCTTATGCATATTTAGGATGCTTGAATACATGCCAGCCATGATCTTGCATTCACGCTAGGAATTGAGCTCACCTTTAGTATGTTGCATACATAATCACTTTGCATTTTGGTTGAGTATATGGTTGTGTAGATAACTTGGTGGTATAACATGGTTATAAAGTGTGCGTTACAATATCTGTCCAATATGGGTTTTGGGGGACAAAACCCTTTTTAAGGGGGAAGATTGTAACACCTCGTTAAAATTAGTAAGAGTTTAATTAATTAATAAAAAGGCTAAAAAAGACAATTTTGCAAACGTCAGAATTTTGACACGAAAGTTACACTGTTGTGTTCATGGCGATTTTCTGATCAACTTCAATGTATAAAGTTTTGTGATCGGAGCTCAAACGAAAAAGTTATTAATATTTGAGGTTTTTGAATTTAAAATAATTCAAAGGAATTAAAAATTAAATAAAGTTAACATTGAATATTTAGCAGGCAATAATATTTTAATGTTAAAGAAAACGTTAACGGTAAGAATTAACGGTCAGAATATTAACGTTATAAATTAAAAAGGGCAAGAAATAAATCTCAACCATAGAAGAAGGCGGGTCGACCGCCTCCACTGGGCCCGTCGACCACTAGCAGTCAGTTTCCTAGGGAGGAGCGGTCCAATGGTTTGTAGATGGCGGGTAGGGTTTGGTGAAGCCAGGAATGGCCCAGATTTTATTATATTAAGCCGACTTAAATCCTACGATCTAGGGGCATCCTAACCACTATAAATAAAAGGCTAGCCCCCTCATTTTTATTCACAATAAAATTGGAACACTAGCGAAACTCTATCAATCTTCTTCTTCTTTAATTCTTTGATTCAGAATCAATTAGCTCTAAAGGTAATAGGTTATTTATATATACACACGGTTTTCTATTTCTGTTCTTCCCAAATCTCTGAATTTTGAATCTAATATATATATACAATTGAATTGTTGTATATTCCAAAAAGAAGGAAACTAAAGGAGAATTAGGAAAAGGTGTGAAGTCAAGTCCAAAAGGAATCAGGGAAACTATCTGTGAGTGGAAATCTTAGTTTTCTACATTTTAGCAATTTATGTAGTAAAAGTTTAAATTTGTTTTATGCCTTGGGGAATTTTGTATACGAAAACCCCAATCCCTAAAACTCCAAAATTTCCCAAATAAAATGTCAATTCTTGTATTAATTGGAATCTCAATTGTTTTACGTTAATGTAGTAGAACTTCATTTGCAGTTTCCAATTTAAATAATTTATGTTCTATTCAACTTCCACCTCTAATTTATATTGTTGTGATAAAGGGTTCAAAAATAAAATTATTAGGAAATGGTGTATAAAGTATGGATTTTCCTATTTGTAGTTTGCATCGACTTTTTCTGTAATTTAGAAAATATGAATCCTTTTTCCGCTTCAAGTTTGTATATGTAAAAGTTGAATAGAATATAAAATGTTTAAATTGTAAATTTTTGTTTTCTTAAAATAGAGGCATTGATTCTATTATATTATTGTGAAATAAGTTTGGTATTTTGATTCCATTTTTGAATACACATGCACATTTATGTTTTGTTTAACTAAGGATATCGGCTATTTTGTAAATTATTGTATGGAACTTTGGCTTGTATGAATATGAAAGTTTTGACATTTTAACAATCATAATAGGAATATTTCTATGCATGCTTAGGAATATTTAGTTATCCCTAAATTTGTTTACGTATAAACATAATTAATAGCGTATAAACAGTAACATATAAATTGTATCATATAGAATAAATAGTTAATAGTAATAAACCCTATAGAAAGGAAGTTAAGGATAATTATGGAAATTAATCCACAATTAAAGGCAAAACAAGGAGTTTTCTTTATATTGCTTTAATAGGTAAATGCAGGTAAGGTATTATATATGTATGTATGTATGTATGTATGTATATAGCAGTATATTTGGAAAGCGGAAATTTGAATAAGTTAAAGAGATGTGAGGTCAGTCAAAAGCACATAGAAGTCTACTAGGCTAATATGGCTACTAGTAGTGTGACTTCGGGACTGATTTGAGACATCGCCTATAATAAGTACCCATGGTGGAAGCGAAGTTAGTCCCAATTCTATAGGGTAAGTCCACTCAACTAATATGGCTACAAGCACATAAGAATATTAGGAGTAATATGAGAAGTTTTGATTTGGGCTATGGGTCATAAGACATATATCCTTGTACATGCCTGCTTCTTGGTCGAAGGTATCAAGTGGTTGTTGTAGGCTCTACCTCCTTCCCACTCAAGAAGTATCAAATTGTCGGGATTATCTTTTAGGTGCGGTGGAGGGAAATCTATGGAATGGGTTTGCTTCGGGGTTGAGTTGTTAAGTGACTATTGTAGGGTCCACCTCTTCCCATAGAAGAAGTTTTAAGTAGCTTGGTGGGATTTCTTACGATGTCAGTTAGGAAGTACCAAAGAGGGGTCCGCCTTGGTTTTAGGTATTATATGATGAGGATCTACCTAGGGTATAGGTTTTAATAGTCAGGGTCTTCCTATTTCCCATTGAAGAAGTATTATGTGGCTCAAGTACTTTCTCTCGCATCATTAGGACATGATTAACGGAAATGGATTGTCAGACCCTGTAGTTGTGTTGCACCCTGTTAGAGTTATAATGTTGGACTTGAAAGGGCCTTTGGCTTATAGTTAAAGGTACGTTATCGAGTTAGACCGGAAAACCTTTGGCTTACAGTGGGGGTATACTTAGTAGAATAAGGATAGGATGCGTAAGACATATTACTTATCTAAATGCTACTGTCCAAATACTATTATGGTAAATATTGATATTTTCATTCACCGAACATTGTTGTTCTGACTCTCTCCTCATTACAACCCACAAGTTAGGGGAACGATGCTAATGGAGAAGGTGAAGATTTGTGGTAGTTTAATTATTTATCTATGTTTTTTATGTATTCAGATGTACGAAGATTTTAGACATGTTTTATTTCGAGAATTGTATTATGGATATTTTGGGATATAGTGATTCTAAGATTTGGCTTTTATGATATGGGCACATATTTTTTTTATTATATTTTATCCATTCTGGTGTGAGATTCTAAAAGCATGGATAGGTAGCTCTGTATATTGTTCATTGTATTAATTTTACCAATCGATAGCCAACTTTGGAATGGACCTAAGGTTCGATGGCTTTTAGTGGGTCTAAAATTAGGCCCGTTCCAGAGAGAATTGTTACATATATTTTTGCAATACTTTATATATATAATTTAAAGCACATAAGCATACAGTTGGATGATATATTGGTATAATATAGGGGCTAACATGAACATTGCGGCATAAGTCCTAGCACTCATATACAGACATGTTAAACCTTACACGGATTGCTATGTTACACTTGCGCGCACGCACGCACACACGTGTATACAATATACGTATACATATAATACAATATTAAATACAAAATATAAATCTATATTATGAATTCAAATAAAATATTGATTTTATTTAAAAGGAATATAGATATGTTCTAAATGAACTAAACTTCATAGGCCCAATAAAGATCCCAATGATAATTTTTTTTTGAAATTCACTCATCTCTTCCGCTGTAAACTGGTCCAGTTCTAATATTACCAACCGAGCACTATCCACTTACCACATCACGCCAACTCCTTTTCACTTTGAATACCTCATTTTGTTACCATAGCCTCTAAGGCTCATTTCACTAACCACTTGTATTGTGTATGTCCATAAGATAAGCAAGAATCTATTGTCCACCCATCACATGCCGAAGGTTACTTTTTCGACCACTTTTATAACGACTCTCCAAATTACCTCTCTCTCTACCCACCCATTATCGCCTATCATTATTATATTGCAACACCCCATTACACCATGTTAATTCACAATTGATTCTTAAACTGCTAGTGTCACATCCCACCTACAATGATCAACTTATCAGTGAATAATTGGATTTCTTCAGTTAAATGAATCTACCACTCACAACAATTACTTATCACACAAGCTGCAGTCCACGTTGTAGGATCCACTTAGGCAGGGACATATTTATTAGGTTGTTGAAATATCAAAATTCAAAGTTATTTTAAATTGTAAAATTCAAAGTGGGAGAAAACTCTTGACCAAGAATTACAAGCAAACCTAATTCTTGGATCGCCAAAATGTCAGTTTGACCCATGTACTTAAGAGCAATTGGTTTGATCTCATTAACATATTAAGGATAAACAAATGTTTTTTGTAAGGAAATTTGGTGTAATCTTGTAGTGAAGGATTTTTCTTCTGAAGTCACTTCCTTTAAGAAGAGAAAGTAAAAGTATAAGAATGGTAGTAACATTAATATAGCTGGGATGAAGAGATCATGGATGTCGCATCTGCTTCATGAAGAGACATTACAAAATGAATTATATAAAATACTATTTGATTATTAATAAGGAACAAAATAATGTGATTCTATTCATAACGATTTCTATTCATAGTGATTTCCCTTATAGAATATTATTTTATAAAAGATCTATTTCTTGGAGATTTTGATACTAGATCCAAAAATTTTGGCTGTAAATTAGTTGTCATAGAAAAGAACTATAAAACTCAATATGAGAGGTTTATATGGAGCTTCTTACTACGAATGTTGTTATTATAGCAGCGGAAGCAATATGAGCATACCATACCACACTTGTTAACGTACACATCTATGTTTTGAATGAATGCTTTCATATATACGGTATTTTATTCATAAAATCTTAACATTTTTCGTTTTGACCTGACATTGGTGCAATCTTGTTTCAATATGTGTAACAATTCGTACCATCCCAAATCCATGCACTAACAACACTCGAACATACAAATGCTACATATGACGGTTCATTAGGGTAAAACAGAGCATATCTATCACAGGCCCCATAACAGTAGGAATAAAGCATAGCATGAACAATATTCGAGACTTAAAAGACATCATATGTGTGTGTAAGACATAAGGAATCACTATTATAGTACATAACACTCTAGATTGAGCGTTTAATAAATACATAAAATCTCATGTACAATAAATCTCATATTGTAACGACCCGAATTTTTAACTATTTTAAATTATTATATTTAATATGATTTTTGAATAAAAATGGTTAGAAATAAAAATTTAATGAATTATTAATGTAATTTATTAGATATGAACTTAGATAAATAATAAAATTCAATATGATAAAAGATGATAACTTATATTAGAAAGTAAATTAAATGATATCGAATTGTAAGTAATTGATAATAGAAATTAAATAATCATTGTTAAGTTAATAAAGAATCGAATGAATGTTTATTAAAAGTAAAAGCATAAGTTTATTTATAAGAAAATATATTTTTGATAAGTATAAAATTCAGAAACAAGAAAACATTTATTTGGTAAAAAATGAATAACTTTTGCTATATATAATAATTGCAAAGATGTTGAATTACTGTAAAATGGAAGTAGTTGTTTTATTATTTGAATTCATTTTAAAAGCAAATTTCATAAGTTAAATAACTTATATTTCAAATATAGTGATTTATTTGACAATTTAATTGTTATATTTAATATTTGGAATTGTTTAAATAACCGAATCTTGAATTTAATGTTAATGAAAATGATTTCAAAAGTTGATTTAAATTCTATTTAAATAAGAGGAAAGATAGTAAACTTTTAAATTGATTTTAAAGTGATTAAACTAATTTTGGAAATTACTCATTTTAATTAACGTGTAAAAGTAGCTTTTTTGGGCACTATCTCGGATTTCGAGGAAATCAATTTCATTGGATTTGTAATAGTGAATTATTATAGGATTTCAAGTTTCATAGCGATCGTACTTATCATTTGGTCGTGCGAGCTTGAAACGCGTAAAATTTATTTCTAGAACTTTAATTAATAGAATTTGGTTTTGAAAAGCTATCTTCTGAATATGATGGAATTGGTTCCCGATATATCTTCCATTGTGTTCCGAATAGAGGTATAACATATAGAATGCCAAGCGGCACGCTTCGTTTGGAGTTCGAAATTTTCATGGATGAATAGTGCCATGGGAAATTTTCTATACATAGCCTCAACTTTCTTCCATAAACTAACCCTAACCTTAAAATAAAATTCTAGCCGCCATTAAAACTAAACAATCCAATGGACATCATCGATCGGAGCCCCTAGGGGCCGAATTAGCCTTCGACTTCAACTAGGAAAATGTAAAGGGCATCGATACGAGCTTAACCAATGGTTGGATCGTCGAACCATTGAGTGAAGTGGCAGCTAACTCACTGTGTTCATCATCAGTTTTCATGGGTTCTTGGTGCGTTCGCGCACGTGATGGAGGGCTCTCGTGCTATGGAGGTGGGCAAGGCGGCGGCGTGCAGGGGGGCGGCGATGGGTCTAGTCGGCGGCGACGAGGTGGCTAGTGGTCCGAATGGTTGGAAAAAAATATAGTCGCGGCCTGTAACGCGTGATTGAGGAAGTGGAAGATAAGTTTAAGTTTTAATTTTAAATTTATTAAGTTAGTTATAATTTGATTATTTCGTACGATTAATAATTCATAACTTTCTTGTACGAAGTGGAATTTGAGTGAAACAAGTCACGTTGCGATCATATCGAAGTCATCTACGACATGGAGTTAGATATGAGTTTGTTTGACTTTGAAAAAAATTTAGTTTCAAATAAAGGTGAGTGTTTTAAACCACTCACGAAATACTAAAATATTTTGATGTTGGTTAGATCGAAACCATGAAGTGATTTATTTTTATTGACTGTTGTTTGGTAATTTAACTGACATATAAATGACATGTGGTTTGAACTGATAAGAAATTAAATTGGCAGTTAAATTTGAAATTGAAATTGAATTGCTAGTTAAACACTCGATATTGATAACTAGTTTACTATTGTGATATACCGACTGTTTTGGATGTTGATTGTGATGGATGGCTATTGGTTGATATTTTAAATGATTGGATGTTTATGTATTATATATATATATATATATCTTGTTATCACCCTGTATGTTGCTAATAGTATATAAAACTGTTATTTGAATTATTTTGAATAAATTAAGAAATATGTTAAAATGATATATATAACTATGACACTTTGATTTGGATTGAAATGATATATATCCATTTCTGAAATTAAAATCGAAATCACTGATCACTTGACCATAGGATAGAAAATTATATACGGACACCGGATTGGTTAAATTAAATGGTTTTAAATTCTTGAATTTGAATCTATTTAAATGTTTTTGTTTTAAAGAAATAAAATTCGGATTTTTAAAGATTGAATTATTTTCAAATTTGAGCTTTGAAATGTTGAAGGTGAAATTTGTAAAAGAAATCGTTTAAAGAATTTATTTTGGAATTTGAAGTTATAATCGATATACAACTTGAATTATGGAAATTGAATTGCTTTAAAGGTTTGAAATTTATTCGAACTTTGAAAATTTATCTTGGTTAAAGTGGTTTAGATTGATATTTCAAATTTGGGCTCGGAATTGAATTATTTTAAAAGATTTGAACCTTAAATTAAACATTGAAGTTTAATTTGATCTAAGTAATTTAAATCGGTAAATTGAAATTGGAATTGAAATCTATATAAATTGAAATGGTTTAAAATGAGAATTGAATTGAAACTTAAGCTACTTAATCAACCGTTGAATCGAATTTGAAGTTAAAAACGAACATTTCTAAATTGAAGTTAATTCAAATTGAAATCGAAATTGAATTTAATTCGAATTGAAATCGAAATTGAGTCGGTTTGAATTGATTTGAGATTGAAGATGATTCGAATTAGAAGATTTGAAATTAAATCAGTTTGATTGAAATTTGGACCCGAGTCTAGATTTATCGGGAAGTGGAAAGAAACAGTTTTAAATTTGAAACTATTTTCATTATAAACTGTTTTAAAATTCATCTTTTAAAAATCTCAAATTATTTAAATTTTCAAATCATTTAATACATAAACTATTTTAATATCTAAACTATTTTAACTATTTAAAATTTTCAAATTATTTTCAAAATTCTAGCTGTTTAAGGTTGAGAACTGTTTATATTTAAATCATTGATTTAAATATGAATGTGGTTAGAATGAAGTTATAACCTAAGTCGAAATTCGAAATGATTTTGAAATGAAATTTATTTCAAGCTGAATATAATGATTTTGAAGTGATATTGATTTCGTGCTGAATGAATGATATTTTCAAGTGAAAATGACGTATGAAGTAAATATGATGATTTTGAAATGAAGGATATTTTGAAGTGAATATGATATTTTGATGTCAAGTATGAATCCTTTTCGAAATATAGAAGAACCAACCGGTGTGTAAAATGACGCCTGGTGGTTAAAGAGACCGAGGCTGATTATTGGCATACTCTCTGTCAATGTTGGAACCACTTTAACAACTGTGTACATGGAGGAGACTGCAGAATGAAGTGGTTGGATTTGGTGTACGTTGCTGGATTTGAAGAAAGTGAATGATGATGGATAGCCCCGACACTTGTGTCAGTTTGAAATGACTAAAACAGGACGACTTGATAGGACCGATGAGGGTAGCTACCACTAGCAGACATCTGTTCTTCGATTTTCTTTTTGGACTCAGTCCATACTATTACTTTTGATGTTGGTTTCGATTGGTGCACCTTGATTTGGGATGACCTCCCTTTGACTCGATATGGGATGGATGGACGCGGTGGACGGTCGTGGCTATGATGCGTTACCACTAGCCCTGCGACCCGAACTGGTATTATCCTACCTTGGGCATTGCCTCACATGCCTTGTCATACTTTTATCCTTATACGAGACCACTATGAGTTTGATTTAGTGTTGTCGTATCATGGCGCATCCCTATCCCCCGATGTTCTACTGGGGTGTTATATGCAAACTGTATGCCAATGCTTAAAAATGCGTTAAAGGGGATTAATGTAAAGCCTTAACGCTAGAAAAAAATTTCTTACTGATTAGACATCGCATATATAGCGTATTCTAATATATATAGATATTTTGACGGGTCCTTAAGAGATGAAAAATCCCGTAACATCACTTAAGTTATTACACGCACGTTATACACTGGATAGGAGATGTAAAACCTCATAAACATCTCTGATGCTATTACACTCCTATTATATGTGATATTGATTTAAATTACGTAAGGATATTTTAGTTCTAACTCGAGTGTATTGTTTTACTTTATGCTCGGGTCAGCCCTGAGTTTTCAGTTCATTGAAGATCATTTATTCTGGAGAACGAAGACGAAGATTTGGTAAATTATATTACTAGTATTATTCCCCTGCATCATGTTGTTCTGCTGCATTGTTTATTTTGTCTCTGTTATGTATAACTCTTATTGATGTTGTAATAGTATAATCAAATGTATAGTGTAAACAGCTTCATGAACTGTTTATTTTATTATTATATTTTATCATTCCGCTACGAGATTTTGTGTTTGTTTTCTTTTTTCTTTTTTTTCTTAATTAACCTTATTGATTATCTATGTTTTGAATTGTTTTGAGTTAGACATGTGTGGTTTATTTTCGACTTAAACCTCTCAAAATGCAGGTCGTCATAGTTGGTATCAGAGCTTTGGTTTAGCGATAACCTTAGTTTTGGTGGGGTTGGACTCATTATAGATAGGGTTAGTAATACCCTAGAATGAGCTTGTTTATGTGTGTGTGTGTGTATATAAGAACGCGTACTTGTTAGTGTTATAAAATGTTTTATGTTGTGTTTACTTATCTATTGAGTTGTTTATGAATTCTTGTCGGTACATGAGGCGCCATGTTATCAATAGGGAATTCTAAACACTTAAACGAGGCAAGTCGACATAATATTGTTTTAAAATAGGGTAAATGAAATAATTTTACCTAAATTATATTATGTATATAAGAAATAATCTTCCATAAATAACCATATCGGTTTATGAAAATAAATTTATCTATGGATGTTTGTTGTTAGGAGATGATAATACTTAGTTATCATCGATTATTGGTTGAATTAAACTAAATATGAATACTTTGTGAACTCTATTTCACGAAGCGTTCGATAATTATATTGAATTGATTTCTACTTACAATAAGAATTATTTACAATAATAAAGCTGCAAATTAACGAAATGTTTTCATAATATGGTAATGAAATTGTATAAGTATATTTATAATATGGCATATAAATAGAAAGGTTTTAAAAGCTGAGAATTTTAGAATTTAAAATCCTGTTGAATTTCATAATATGTTTTCAAGGTTTTCAGAAATAATAATAATATTAATTTGGAAGTGATTTTAACTAGAATTATATTTTGACAAGATTTTGAAAGAAATAAGTTTGACTTGCTTTAGTCGTTGGGAAATAATTCTGGGGACGACTACGGCATCGTCCGTATTCATTTTCGAGTTTCTGTGTGAGAATTGCTACCAAAAGAAATTTTACTCTGGTTAAAACAAAGTTAGTTAGATTTTTAAAGGATATAATTTGATATGTAAAGTTTTAAAGGTATTTGAACTTGGTTGGTAATTTAATTGACATATGATTTGAACTGATAGGAATTTAAATTGACAGTTAAATTTGAAATTGAAATTGAATTGCTAGTTAAACACCCAATATTTATAACTAGTTAACTTTTGTGATATATTGATTGTTTTGGATGTTGATTGTGATGGATGACCATTGGTTGATATTTTGGATAATTGAATGTTTATTTACTTTATATATATCCTGTTATCACCATGTATGTTGCTGATAGTATATAAAACTATTATTTGAATTATTTCGAATAAATTAAGAAATAGGTTGAACTGATATATACCTATGACACTTTGATTTGGATTGAAATGATATATATATCTATCCCTGAAATTAAAATCGAAATAACTGATCATCTGGCCATAGGATAGAAAATTATATATGGACACCGGATTGGTTAAACTAAATGGTTTTAAATTCTTGAATTTGAATCTATTCAAATGTTTTTATTTTAAAGAAATAAAAATCAAAATTTTAAAGATTGAATTATTTTCAAATTTGAGCTTTGAAATGTTGAAGGTGAAATTTGTAAAAGAAATTGTTTAAAGAATTTATTTTGGAATTTGAAGTTATAATCGATATACGACTTGAGTTATGGGAATTGAATTGCTTTAAAGGTTTGAACTTTATTCGAACTTTGAAAATTTATCTGGGTTAAAGTGATTTAGATTGATATTTCAAATTTGGGCTTGGAATTGAACTATTTTAAAGATTTGAATCTTAAATTGAACATTGAAGTTTAATTTGATTTAAGCGATTTAAATCGGTAAATCGAAATTGGACTTGAAATCTATATAAATTGAAATGGTTTAAAATGAGAATTGAATTGAAATTTAAGCCTTTGAATCGATCGTTGAATCGAATTTGAAGTTAAAAATGAACGTTTCTAAATTGAAGTTAATTCGAATTGAAATCGAAATTGAAGTTAATTCAAATCGAAATCGAAATTGAAGTTAATTCAAATTGAAATCGAAATTGAGTCGATTTGAATTGATTTTAGATTGAAGATGATTTGAATTAGAAGATTTGAAATTGAATTAGTTTGATTGAAATTTGGACCTGAGTCCAAGTTTATTGGAAATGGAAAGAAACAGTTTTAAATTTGAAACTATTTTCACTATAAATTGTTTTACTGTAAACTGTTTTAAAATTCATCTTTTTAAAATTTCAAATTATTTAAATTTTCAAATCATTTAATATATAACCTATTTTAATAACAAAACTATTTTAACTATTTAAATTATTCAAAATATTTTCAAAAATTCACGCTGTTTAAGGTTGAGAACTGTTTATATTTATATCGTTGATTTAAACATGAATGTGGTTAGAATGAAGTTATAACCTAAGTCGAAATTCGAAATGATTTTGAAATGAAATTGATTTCAAAGTGAATATAATGATTTTGAAGAGAAATTGATTTTGTGGTGAATGAAATGATATTTTCAAGTGAAAATGACATATGAAGTAAATATGACGATTTTGAAATGAATGATATTTTAAAGTGATTATGATATTTTGATATCAAGTATGAATCATTTTCGAAATGTAGAAGAACCAACCGGTGTGTAAAATGACATTTGGCTGTTAAAGAGACCGGGGCCGACCATTGGCATACTCTCTGTCAATGTTGGAACCGCTTTAACTACTGTGTGTGTGGTGGAGACTCTAGAATGAAGTAGTTGGATTTGATGTACATTACTGGATTTGAAGAAAGAGAATGATGAGGATAGCCCCGACACTTGTGTCAATTTGAAATGACTAAAACATGACCGCTTGACAGGGCCAATGAGGGTAGCTACCTTTAGCAGACATCTGTTCTTCGATTTTCTTTTTGGACTCGGTCCATACTATTACTTTTGATGTTGGTTTCGATTGGTGCACCTTGATTTGGGATGACCTCCCTTTGACTCGATATGGGATGGATGGGCGCGGTGGGCGTCGTGGCTATGATGCATTACCACCAGCCCTATGACCCAAACTGGTAGTATCCTACCTTGAGCATTGCCTCACGTGCCTTGTCATACTTTTATCCTTATACGAGACCACTACAAGTTTGGTTTAATGTTGTTTGTATCACGGCGCATCCCTATCCCCAGATGTTCTACTAGGGTGTTATATGCAAACTATACGCCAATGCTTAAAAACGCATTAAGGGGATTAATGTAAAGCCTTAATGCTAGGAAAAATATTTATCTTACCGATAAGACATTACATATATAGCGTATTCTACTGTACATAGATATTTTAATGGATCCTTAAGAGATGGAAAATCCCGTAATATCTCTTGAGTTATTGCACGCACTTTATACACTAGATAGGAGATGTCAAACCCCGTAAACATCTCTGACCCTATTACACTCCTGTTATATGTGATATTGATTTACTCACATAAGGATATTTTAGTTCTGACTCGAGTGTATTGTTTTACTTTATGCTCGGGTCGACCCTGAGTTTTCAGTGCATTGAAGATCATTTATTCTGGAGGATGAAGATGAAGATTTGGTATATTATATTACTAGTATTATTTCCCTACATCATGTTGTTCTGGTGCATTGTTTATTTTGCCTCTGTTGTATGTATAACTCTGATTGATGTTGTAACAGTATAATCAAATGTATAGTGTAAACAGCTTCATGAATTGTTTATTTGATTATTATATTTTATCAATTCATTGTGAGATTCTGTGTTTGTTTCTTCTTTTCTTATTTTCCTTAACTAACCCCATTGAATATCTATGTTTCGGATTGTTTTGAGTTAGACCTGTGTGGTTTATTGTCGACTTAAACCTCCCGAAATGCGGGTTGTCACACATATGCTACATCAGGTGCATCAAGTAGCAGGGTAAAAGTGATAAATTAAAAAATTCACTTATTTATTATGAATTAGATCTTTCATAGCACTTTTATGGATATGTTTGTGGACTTTAAATCATATTTAGTGTCCGATGTTTGAAAAGGAGAGTTGCAATTTTGTTTAAATTAGAATTTATTTATTTTAAATCAATTTAATTTCAATAATAGTAAATAAACTAATATAATTATGTCATGAATATCAAATATTCAATGAAAAATAAGTGACATGCATATGAAATATCTCATATTAACGTCTATTATATAGGAGGATGTATGTGTTTCCAAACGTGGAAAAATGCGCGTGCACATACATATATATAAAGTGTTTATATATAAATGCATATATATATACATATATGTATGTATATACTAATAAGTACATGCACGCACACACATATGAATATATATGGAAAAAGTTTAACATAAGAATAATTGATAATTTGTTTAAATTCAAATATTAAATATTTAAATGGAGCAAATTATATTATATTATATTAATTTCTAAAAAGTGTCAATATATAAACATACTTATATAACAAGTTAATATTTTAAAGTTCAATTTCTCATGTAAATTCTAAGTAGTGTTATATTATTTCAATATGTTTGAAATTTCAGAACAAACCAAATGTGTAATGGCCCGTATCTCCGTACCCTTTGAGTCGACAATAAATCACACGTGTCCAACTCAAATTGGACGGAAATACGAATCTTTAGGGGTGATGAAGAAAAAATAGAAGAAAATAGAAACAACATCACAAAATCTCACAATCGCAGCGAAACAAAATATAACATATATAATAACAAACTTTTATATAAAAGAATATGTAGCTGTTAATATACACGCAGTAATCAGAGTACAACAATCAATAAATCAATCTGGACAGTTATTATAACTTGTCCTCACCAGTGCTGACTATGTAGTCTACACACAGCGGAATATAAACAAGTACGTGAAATACGCTTGAAATCCTCCAGCTCGTCTCCTGAGCTCCATAGCATCCTAACCTGAATCTTTAATACTCGGTCCAACCTGAGCATTATAATAAAATAACACCCAAGTCAGTCTGGAAAACCAGCGTGAGAAAACACACTCAATTTGAACTATTACTTTTTCAAATCCTTTGAAAACAAAGGTATCTTGTAAGACCACGCCATACATAAACACGACGGGTTTTACCTTACGATAACCAAAACATTTTATATCAAAATCATTTGATATTATAATAGTATCTATAGAAAGTAAATTAGAAAATAGCTGAAATGCTTGTATCTCACGTTTCAGCATAGTTAGGTACAATCAAAACCGTACAGGCTCGTAGTGGATATTGGATTCCATACAATGACTGAGCTACTGGGGTACCGCCCGCCACAGTACACCTCTAGAAAAATGTACCGAGGACCTTGCCTAGATCCCTTGCCAACACAGGACCGACCTACCCCTGACCTGGATAGTACCAAATATGTTATCAACCCGGGTATTCCCACCCTTATCGGGCGCTCTCTTTTTCATGCACAACCATATCCATAATTATTTTATAATTTATTTGAGGGTATCTAGAAAAGGGATAACATACCCTAATTGGGTGCGACCCACTTAGCCCTGCCGCATCTCCTTTGTTTTAGTCATTCCCAGTTGATGATGCTTGAGGCTACGTTTTACCTTTTTAATAGCATTCATACTTGGAATGCTAACACTGCCTTCCTGGCAATGATGCAATGATAGCATTCATCCATACAAGTTGTCCTGGGTCTAGACAAACCGAAACTCCTTCAAGATCACCATCTCCACTATCTTTGAGATATCACAATTTGTAACGCACAAACTGGATCGAAGTGGTTTTCGGATAATTAAATCTGATCCCAGTATCTTCGAAACAATTAACGAATTTGGCCAAATTTGATAGTCGGTTATTTAACTATCAATTAACTTCCATAAGCAGTCACTAGGCCTTATTTATAAACCTTCAAAACGTTTATTTCAAAATATCTTTACAAAGAAATATATTCAATCTCTTCTGATATTTCAATATTTGAAAACATTTCAAAATACTTGTTTCCTTTAGCAGGATATTTCACCCCGTATCTCACTTCAACACTTAGTGAAATATTTCCAACTTCGATTTATAATCCATTACTTAAAAAACATATCTCGATATAAATCCTTCATCGCTAAATATTTCCAACCTTTCTTTTCAACACTTAGGAAAATATTTTAAGTCCATTTTCCAAAATCATTCCTAATATCAATACTTAGGAATTTTTCTTATCTCCTGCATTTTTTGGAATTTATATTAATATCTTTTACATCTTCTAAAATCGATTATACTCACTTATAATCTTGCCCATTCATTTACAACTTCTTTATGAATTTAGATTTAATCTCGAAGTTCTTGTTTTCTAACATTTCGGAAATTTCCATAAGCTCCCAGAAGTCCATTATAAGATTTCCTCTTCTAAAAATCATATTCGTTAACAAAACCACGCTTTTACATCTTGAGAAGATTTATAAATAAATTACAATCATTTTCAAACTATATATATATGCTAAGTATTTTAAAGGTATAATAATTTATTTTTGAAATACGTTTAAGTAATTATTTAAAATATTAAAACATTTTAAATAAACATCGATAATTCATTTCCAATTCATTTTTAAATAAAAACTAATCGATTTACAAAGCTGATTATAAAAATTAGAATTTATTTCCATAAATATTAAATATTTGAATAACTAACTTTTCCAAAAATATTTTAATCTAAATAATAGTTTTTAACCTATATAGTTTAATAAATAAAAATCCCATTTAAAACAATTTTTAATTTCTCGACAAAAATCTATTTTAAAATTCAATATTATAAATTTCAATCTATAAATCCCTCTTGATTCATATCCCATCGATTCCATTTCGATTCCTTAACCATTCTCTCAATTAAAAAATAGAATCCACTATTTTTCCCAACATCAATTTCCATATCTCGTTATAAATTCACACTGTGGAATTATATTCCCAATTTATCACTGATATCATTACCCTTATTTATAAACATCGTTTATAAATTTATAAACTCATTTGGGTCATGCTTGTTTATAAAAACAATCTTATTATAAATTCCATTTATATTTCAAATCTATTTTTAATATCGATTCCAACTCCTTTCCATATTAAAAAAAAATATCATTTACAAATCTCTCTATATAATCCATTTAAAAATCTCTATTTAAAAAAATATATGAGTAGTAAGTATAACCGAAATCAAATATATTTTTTATCCAACTCAATTTCCTTTAAAATAATCCAAATTCAAATTTAAATATTTTTATATCCAAAATTCTTCTTTTAATTCCTTTTTAAAATTCAAAAATATTATCTACAGTATTTATAATACCAAATTTAAGGCCAGTGCTACTATAGCATCCAAAAATTCAATCACAACAAAATCTATATCAAATTATACACACACATCATATATCACTATATATGAAATTAAAATCAACATTTTTGAGGAATCCAGTTGGATCCCTCCAACCAATTTCCCTACATCCACAGATGTTAGATAACATAAAAATACCAATCCCACTTCAAGGGGGATATCGCGGTAATATATGGTCATCCGCTATTATGCGGGGCGCATAGGGTCTCATTCGCTCCAATAGGCGGGAAATATATCCAATTACTAATATATATACTACTATATATATAACATACAACTGATAATAATAATTATCAATTCATCCAATCGATCAATAATTAATTTTAATTATTATCAATCAGTAATCCAAAATGAGTGAGATTAACTCACCTTGATTTTCATTTGCAATCCGTTCCAATTTCTAAATTAAATTTGCAACTGACTTCAACAATATCCAAACCGATCCTATTGCGTAATTTTCCCAGTTACAAACCTAACTCGACTTGTTTCATCGGTTTGGACCTCGTATGAAAACGTTATTAAATTTCTAAGCTTCAATAATTAAATTTATAATTATGAACTGATATAATAATTCATTTTTAACAGCATATCCTTCTTCCCAAACAAAATATACATGCCGCCTCTTCCAGTTCAAAACTCTACCATTGCCGCTCACCTCAAAATCATTACCTCGACCATCCCTCCACGAAACTCAACAAAACTCCCACCGATCGCTTTCACCTCGCATCCTCCATGCATCCACCATTTACTTGAAGGTCGCGCATCCCCTGCCCAAACGCGACAATGTCTTCTCGACTGACTGTACGCTACCACGACCCCTCCCCCAAATCACCATTGGCCTCCTAAATCTCGGCATGGAGCTGCTCATCGATGCTCTGCACTCAAATCCATACTCGCCTAACCCTCTAACCCCCAATCTGCACTCGAACGTGCGGTTCCCCAATTGCGATGCTGCTTTGCCTAGCTTTTGCGCGCTTCTCCATCGCAAGTGTTGTTCAATCGCGAGATTTGATTTTTTTTCCTGAAATGACTCGATTTTGATTTCTAAGAATTTTTTCACATGTTCGACTGAGAAGAAGATAAATGAAGTCGCGATTTAAAATAGAGGAAGGCGGCTTTTGTACGCACACTAGATTGGCTGAGACAGGTTAGGGTGGCTCAAGATTGGACCTGGTTTGATTTATAAATTATTTTAATGTTCAAAATATCTCATTTGCATATCTCGAAATTTCGAACCCCTATTAAGGCGTGCCGCTTGGCGTTCCTAATGTTATACCACTATTCCAAAGCCAATGGAACAAGTTTCGAAGCTTATTATGCAGAAGATAGCTTTTTGAACCCAATTAATATGTTAAATTTTCGATATTAATTTCAACGCGTTTCTATTCCGTACGACTAAACTTTAACTCCTAACGCTATGAAATTTGAAATCCAATAATAATACTCTATTACAGATCCAATAGAATTGGTTTCATCAAATTCTGAGACTGTGCCCCGGATCGCTATTTTAACGTGTCGATAAAATCGACGATTTTCAAAAATCGACGAAATTACTTAAAATTCCAATTTTAAAACTTATTAACTCAATTCTAATTCAAATAGAATTTATATCAACATTAGAAATCGTTTCGACTCATATTCAATCAAATTTTAATTATTCACCATTTCCGTATTACGATAAATCATTATATTTGAAATTAAATGCTATTTCTCGAATTCAACCAATAATTCCATATTCAAAATAAATTTATATTCCAAACTCAACATTTGAAACCATTTAAATATTAAAAATCAATCGATGGAAAATCCGGGTCGTTACATTCCTCCCTCCTTAAAAGAATTTCATCCCTGAAATTGCTAAGGTAGAAGAAATGCTCCAAACCTATTAACTTATCAAAACCCACTTAGTTTAAACTATATATTCCATTTTCCTAAATCTAACATTCCAACCAATTAGTTTCCATTTCTAATTCAAAACCCTCTCTTTCAAATACAATTCAAAAATCAACTATTTAAGTTAACAAAAAATTTCCAAAAATTTTCCAAAATTTTCTAACACCGTAAATTTCCTAAATTTTTTGGCAGAGTCTCCTTTGTACGGAGAACCTTTTGTAATATGACAGAAATGATAAAAATATATACATCGACCCACACGGTTGGAAAACACAATATATATCAATATTTATTCATTACGGTATTTAATCTGAAAATGTACCTTTATCTAGCGTTTTAAGCGTTATTAAGCAAGCGAGATTACTTCATATGCTGTTTCGCAACCCAAATCTAGCCCAATAGTCTCTCTGTACCCGTACTTACTCAATTTAAACACGTAAGTACCAAAAATATGAAATTTAACAACATTTCAATCTTTTAACTAGCGCAAACACATAGATTTCACAATTAAACAAGTTATAGCATGAATTTATCAATAATCACAAGGCTCTAACATTCGATTATTTATTTCCATCGATTTATATATCATTTCATTTAATTCGAATGATTTACAGCCCAATTTACTTGCGTTCACTTCATAAACACACACATTATATTTATATCCATTCCAAATTTTTGTTTACTTCCGTTTACGTCAAACAACAAATTTTACGCAAACTCGGTGATATTCATTTAAATAAATAACCACTTAAGCTTATAGCTATTTTAAATTGATTCCAAATCAATTTATATTCAATTTTATTCCATTTCAAATTAATTCTCGATCCATTCATTTGCATTCCATTCATATCCACACTCATTATATTCAAATCCATTTTATTTAGCTCGGAATCATTCCGTGCTAATTTATTAAATAACCATTTCATGGATTTACTTGACACTCATTTCATAAAATTAATATATTAAGATTTATTATAACTTTATACACAACACATACATTCATTTCCACTTCAAAACTCAATTCCATACTCGAAATTATTTAAGTAGTATCCAAAGCCATATTCCATTTATTTACATTTAGACTGAATTTATTTACAACTTAAGCCATCACTGTTTCAATTCCATTTTATTCGACCACATTTCCAAATATATTTAATTCGCTTACAATTAAGTCGAATTTTATTTATAACTCAAGTTCCACATTTAATTTCAATTTCAATCCACAATCCATTTTACTTAACCAAGTTAATATCCATTTCTATATTCAATTAACTAATTAATTTATTTAATTAGTTCACTTCCATTTTATAGTTCAAAATCCGATTTTCCTTTCAAAAATCACTTTATTTAATTTACTTGAGTTCAAATTCCTTTTATAATTCAAGTTCGGATTTTTATTCCTCCACCAAAATATCAAATTATTTTTATTTTGGTTTTACCATTCCATTTTTCCAATTTATAAATTTTACAACTTATTTTTCTCATTTTCACCAATTCTATACTCGAGTACATTCGCAATTTATTTTTAACTCAAGATTATACATCACTTTATAGCTTAAATGTATATTTATTCCATTAATTCCAGTTTTGTAAGCTATTCAACTTATTTATTCTCAATTCTAAAGTTTTCACATAAATTTTATTCCATTCAGAATTTATAACTTCTAGTTATATAGTACTTTATAGTTCAAACTTTATATTCACTTCAATTCGATATTATTTCTAATCCAATTCAATTCAATTTATTTTAAATTTCAACTCTTTTTAACAAACATTTCAAAGCCATATTTCTCTCCAAGCAAATTTATTTTTAATTCATTCAATTTCATTTCACCATTTATTTTTTTACAATCTACACATTACAAACCACATTTAATTCGTTTTTCCCCCTTAAGTCGAATTCTATTGTTAACTCGAGTCCATATTTAAATATTAAATTCTATTTGATATTCCTTTCAATTCATTCCAATTTTATTTAACTTAGCTCGAGTTAAATTCAAATCCCTACAATTTCCTTTTACAAATTTAATTTATTTCACTTGCATAAGTTAAATTTTAATTTCATACTGAAATTCACATTTCCCAAGTTTTATTTCAAAAACTTATTCTCTTTGGTTTCACTTCTCATTTAAATGGAAATTTCAGAATTCAATTACCCAGTTCTATTTCAAATCATTTTGAAATCATAGATATATATAAATATATAACTCTTCTTTTTAACAAACCATCTCCTTGGAATTTTCAAAACCAATTTGGTTTTATCTAACACAAATTCCCTTCAGGATTTCCAAAACAACACTTGTTTTTTTCAAACAAAAATTTACATATCAAATTATTACGGTAGCAATCCATCACTTGGAAACTCGAAAATGAACACCGATGATGTCACGATCATCATCGGAATTATTTTCCAGCGACTGAAGTGAGTTTAGTGTTATATCACTTCCAAAATATATTTTTAAAACATTTTCTATTCAAAAACATTCCACAATAATGTTACCATTGTTTACTTCAAAAATATTTCCAAAATAACACCAATTTCATTTCCATATCACTTCTGAAAATATTTTCCAAACCTTCCGAGATTTAAATTTCTGAATTCGAGTTTGAATCCATTTTGATTATAATTAATTTGTATAATTCATACTTATACAATTTTCATTTGGTTATATATACCCATTTCAATTTTTTTCTTGTTTCAATTATAATATTATCAACCAAACACTCCAATATACTATAATAATTTCTGAAAATTATTTCTTTCATATCAAAATATAATTTGGGTAAAATTATTTCATTTACCCACTTTAAAACAATACTATGTCGTTTTACCGTGTTTAAGAGTTTAGAAACCCCTATCGATATAGCTGTACTTCCCGTGCCGACCAGAATTCATAAACACTCAACCGATAAATCAACACAATATAAATTTTTTTATATTCAATTACAAATACGCGCTCATATCTATTAATACACTCAAACTCATTCTAGGGTGCTACTGACCCTATTTCTAATGAGTAATCCCCATCAAAGCCAAGGTTCTCACTTAACTTTCAACTCTGATACCAAATGTAATGGCCCGTATCTCCGTACCCTTTGAGTCAACAATTAATCACACGTGTCCAACTCAAATTGGACGGAAAAACGAATCTTTAGGGGTGAAGAAGAAAAAATAGAAGAAAATAGAAACAACATCACATAATATCACAATTGCAGCGGAACAAAATATAATATATACTAGTATAAAACGCACGTACGTGAATCTAATAGTTGGAGATATTTAATTTTTATTAAAAAAATAAGTTAATGGATGGATGTATGCTATAATTGCAAAACCTTTGGTAGTCACAACATTTTTATTTCAAGCAATTTTGCTTATGGTGTTGATGGCAAATTGATAGCATAATTCCATTGACGGATGGTGAAAAGGGGGATGATGGTTGATTGAAACCTATGGTGAGATTCCTTTGATGGTTGGGGTATTTTCGAAATTTCAAAAAGACACCATGAAAATTTATTCATTGAACTCTCATGATTAATTGTAGAGATAGAGTAATTTAAATCTAATAAAAATAAACTAACAATAATATTCCACAAAAGTGTTACAAATACAAAAAAACACATCAAGATAAAGGCAATATTTAAGGATGAGGAATATTCGGTTAGAATCGAATTAACCGACCGAACGGTTTATTTCTATCGGTTCGGTTACGAAACTAAATCGTTTTGAATTCGCTATACAAATTAATTTTATTTGATTATTGGTTTGCCGAATTAATCGAACTTTTATTAAATTATTTAATTCATGGTATTATAATGCTTTTAATAATTGGTTCGCTAACAAAAACAAACCTTAGCTATTGAATTTGGTCAAGTTTTCTTTTAAGAATAAAAAATACTTAACAAAATCTCTCCAACCATAAATTTATATTTTTTTCTCAATCATCAGAATAATAACATGCATTTTTAGTTCGTTTAAATCAATTACCAACCAAACAACCGAAAATCCAGTTTGGTTCGATTTTGGTTTTTTCCCTCTTCCCTCCAATTTGATTTGATGTTGTTTACCTCAAAACAACAGAATGCTCGCCTCTAGCAACATCATATGATTATTCAATTTAAGCTTGCATAGCGTTTCTGAATGAATAATAATTTTACTAATCGTTACATTTGTCTGTTGAAACCGTCCATAGTAACATCCGGATATAACTCAAAATGTTATAAGTATAGTCCTGTCTAAACTCTTTTTTAATGTTCACCATATCCATATCCATTTCCGCAACAACAAAGTCTACATGACAAAGCTTAAAGGCTACTTCCGTCAGTACAGGATGAAGGAATGCTTGTTGAACATGCTGGACTGGGAAAAAAGGGTGCTTAAGATGAGAACTTGGAAATGAGCTTATCAACACAGGGATATTTCTGGTATTTGAAAAAGACACGGTTGAATTCCTATTAAGGAATTCTCATTATTAGTAGTAGAGATATATATATATATATAATAATAGACTTTTATATAAAAGAATATGTAACTGTTAATATACATTTAATCATCATAGTACAACAATTAATAAATCAATCTGGACAGTTATTATAACTTGTCATCACCAGTGCTGACTATATAATCTACAGACGGCGGAATATAAACAAGTACATGAAATATGCTTGAAATCCTCCAGCTCGTCTCTTGAGCTCCATAGCATCCTAACCTGAATCTGTAATACCCGGTCTAACCTGACAATTAAAATAAAATAACACCCGAGTCAGTCTAGAAAACTAGCATGAGAAAATACACTCATTTTGAATTATTACCTTTTCAAATCCTTTGAAAACAAAGGTATCTCGTAAGACTATGCCATACGTAAACACGACGGGTTTTACCTTACGATAACCAAAACATTTTATATCAAAATCATTTGATATTATAATAGTTTCTATAGAAAGTAAATTAGAAAATAGCTGAAATACTTGCATCTCAAGATTCAGCATAGTTGGGTACAATCAAAACCGTACAGGCTCATAGTGGATATTGGATTCCATACAATGACTGGGCTACTGGGGTATCGCCCGTCATAGTACACCTCTAGAAAAATGTATCGAGGAGCTCGCCTGGATCCCCTGCCAAAATAGGACTGGCCTACTCCTGACCTGGATAGTACCAAATATGTTATCACCCCGGGTATTCCCACCCTTATCGAGCACTCTCTTTTTCATGCACAACCATATCCATAATTATTTTATAATTTATCCAAAGGTATCTAGAAAAGTGATAACATACCCTAACTGGGTGCGACCCACTTAGTCCTTCTACAGCTCCCCTGTTTTAGTCATTCCTGGTTGATGAGGCTACGTTTTACCTTTTTAATAGCATTCATACTTGGAATGCTAACACTGCCATCTTGGCAGCGATGTAATGACAGCATTCATCCATACAAGTTGTCCTGAGTCTGGACAAACCGAAACTCCTTCAAGATCACCATCTCCACTATCTTTGAGATATCATAAACCGTAACGCACAAACCGAATCGAAGTGGTTTTCGGATAATTAAATCAGATCTCGGTCTCTTCAGAACAATTAACGGATTTGGCCAAATTTGATAGTCGGTTATTTAACTACCAAATAACATCCATAAGCAGTCACTAGGCCTTATTTATAAACCTTCAAAACATTTATTTCAAAATATCTTTACAAAGATATATATTCAATCTCTTCCAATATTTCAATATTTGAAAACATTTCCGAATATTTGTTTTCATAACAGGATATTTCACCCCGTATTTCACTTCAAAGCTTAGTGAAATATTTCCAACTTCGATTTATAATCCATTATGTAGAAAATATATCTTGATATAAATCCTTCGTTGCTAAATATTTCCAACCTTTCATCTCAACACTTAGGAAAATATTTTACGTCCATTTTCCAAAATCATTTCTAATATCAATACTTAGGAATTTTTCTTATCTTTTACATTTTCCGGAATTTATATTAATTTCTTTTACATCTTCCAAAATAGATTATACTCACTTATAATCTTGCCCATTCATTTACAACTTCTTAATGAATTTAGATTTAATCTCGAAGTTCTTGTTTTCTAATATTTCGGAAATTTCCATAAGCTCCCAGAAGTCCATTATAAGATTTCCTCTTCTAAAAATCATATTCGTTAACAAAACCACGCTTTTACATCTCGAGAGGATTTATAAATAAATTACAATCATTTTCAAACTCTACATATATGCTAAGTATTTTAAAGGAATAATAATTTATTTTTGAAATACGTTTAAGTAATTATTTAAAATATTAAAACATTTTAAATAAACATCGATAATTCATTTCCAATTCATTTTTAAATAAAAACTAATCGATTTACAATTCTGATTATAAAAATTAGAATTTATTTCCATAAATATTAAATATTTGAATAACTAACTTTTCCAAAAATATTTTAATCAAAATAACAGTTTTTAACCTATATAGTTTAATAAATAAAAATCCCATTTAAAACAATTTTTAATTTCTCGACAAAAATCTATTTTCAAATTCAATATTATAAATTTCAATCTATAAATCCCTCTCGATTCATATCCCATCGATTCCATTTCGATTCCTTAACCATTCTCTCAATTCAAAAATAGAATCCACTATTTTTCCCAGCATCAATTTCCATATCTCGTTATAAATTCACACTGTGGAATTATATTCCCAATTTATCACTGATATCATTACCCTTATTTATAAACATTGTAACATCCCGATATTTTCAACCATTCGCCTCCGCACATGTCGGACTTGAATTGCTCAAAATATCAGATTGTTAATTTATATTGGCAAAACTCATCATATACAGTAAATAAATAAATCGTAGAATCACAGACACAGAGTAATGTAACAATAAGCAGCAGAAATAAAAGAATAGTAGTTCATGAAGTTACTATATATAACAGAGTTAAATAAGATACAACAGAAGTCTCAAATACAATAGTCAAATACAAGATCAAAATACATCACTGGAATCAACTGAATAACAACAAGCTGAAAATATGCAGATGGATCTCCAAGCGAAGCTCCAACTCCAAAGGTGAGTCTCAAAACCTGTATCACTCAGTCTGACCCGGGCGTAAAGCAAACCACAAAACACTCGAGTCAGGATTAACATTCTTATATCAATAAATCCAACTCAAGTGAAATATCAATAAAAATACAAGTAACTCAAAGGATGTTTGGGATAACCATCCTCTAAGGATCCGTGAAACTATCTACTATGTAGTAATACGCTATTATAATATGTCTATAGTAAAGTAAACTATTAAAATAGTGTTAAGGCGTTACCCATATCCCCCTTAACACATTTTATAGTGCTAATAGTCTATACAGTACCGTAATACCTCCAGATCGGGAGGCTACCAGAGGATACTCCATAGGTACGACATAAAACAAATTCGTAGTGGTATCGATAGGGTAGGTGACACGGCACAACTAGGCAATGCCAGGGTAGATATACCAATTACACTTCCGGGCTAGTGGTAACGCATAGCCGCAACTACCGCCCACCTCGAGCCACACTCCCAAAATCCGAGGGTGCACCTAATCAATCACAAAGTAATAGAATGGTATCGAAGGAATGTGCCCGATCGGAGGAGCTATCTCACTTGGCCCGTCGATTGCTCTTGTTTTAGCCACCTTATGCCAATTCATGGAAGTCGGGTCCACGTATATACCTAAATAGGACGTCACCACCATCCTACTTCATTCTGGAATCTCCACCGCGTACACGGTTGTTAAAGTGGTTTTCAGCATTGGCAGAGAGTATGACAATATCCGATCCTGGTCTCTTTAACAACCAACCGTTATTATAACACTGCGGTCATTTCAAAATAGTTTATACTCCAAACCAAAATATCATTTCCATTTCAAAACCATATCAATACGATATCATTTTCATTCAAATATATCCATTTCCAAAATCATAGCACCTTCAAGGTTATAACACTTTCGAAACCAAAATACTTGAAATTAATGCTTTGAAAATCATAACTTTGAAAATCATAACACTTTCAAAACCAAAATACTTGAAATTAATGCTTTGAAAATCATAACTTTGAAAATCATAACACTTTCCTTTAAACAATTTAGATATTAATAATAGTATATATAATAAAATAGTTTATAAAATAAAATAGTTCATATAAAATAATTTATAAGTTAAAATAATTTATATTAAAAATAATAAGTATATTAAAATAGTTTATATATATATATATATATAAAATAATAGTTTAAATATAATTTAAAAATACTTTATATAATAAAATAGCTTCCTCCAATTTCACAGATCAATTCAAATCAACTCGAATTCAAAAATTCAAATTTAATTCAATCTCAAATCATTAATTTCAATTCAATTCAATTTCACAATAAACCATTTTAAATTATATCGATTTCAAGTACAGATTTGAACCACAAAATAAACCATTTCAATTTCAATATGTTTCAAAGCTTTAATTATTCAACATTTTCAAAACTAAATTTGATAAACTCATATATCTTAATTTAACTTCATTATTATTTAGTTTTGAAATATTCACTTAATAAATCCAATATCATTTGAATAAAACCCCGAATTACAAATAAATTATATATTTCCTTTAATTTATTTAAACTTGAAATATTCATTTAAATCACCTTAAACCAAAATCAAGTTATAAAATCATATCCTTTAAAAATCTCAAATTCAATAAGTTTCAAATTGATTTAATTAAGTAAAATTCTTAATTAAATACCATTTCAAATCAATTTCAAATCTATCTTCCCAACCTTAATTTATTAAAAATTATTATAAACTCAATATTTGAAAAATATAATTTTAAATAAATACTTAAACATATTATATATAAATTAAATCAACTTTATTAAATTAAATCTTATTATCAAACTTATTTTATAATAAAACTAATTTATACATATTTTAAAATAGTAAAATTATAAGTAAATTCTTAAAATTTATAATTTCAAAACTATCTTATAATTTTTTTTTAAATTTCAAAACATATAACTTTAAAATCAAGAATTTAAACTTTATTAAATACACATATATATATAATATCTAAAAATCAATATTCATCAAACCATATATTTCTTTCCAAAACCATAGAAATCATTTTCAAAATATTTATATATAGACCAACGATGTCTGTATATAATTTTCTATCCTATGATCAAGTGATACAGATATTTATCATTTCAATCCGTAATTTAAATATATACGGGTATATATCTTTTCAACCCGCAATCCCAAATTCAATTCAAATGAAAATCACTTGGTTTATCATTTCAACCCATAACGATTTTCTCCTATTCTACAGATCGTTCGGGTATGTATCATTTCAACCCATAGGGAATTCTAAACTAACAGGGAACTTGTAGAGTGATAACAGATATGATAATAATATAACATGCATATATCATCAATATAAAATAATAGATAATGGTGTCAGATGTCACAGGTGAACAGATACAGGTAATAACATATGTATAGCAATGTAAATAACCAACCGCAGCATATTTCAATTGTCGTTTCAATTGAAATCAAATTTAATAAATATAAGAACGTTAATCGTGAGTGATTGATCACCTTTCGAGGCTAGAAGGGATAGACGATGAAATTGAGTTATGAATCCAAGCACGAATTCCAAAGCAAAACAGATTGGCACGAATTCGATGATCAGAGCTGATAACAAGGAATAGACGAATTCAAATCAGAACTGGATCGATGAAGATAAATAGTATCAGTGAACTTATATGTAACTATATATATAACTATTTACATATATAAATCATATTCTAAATTCAAACACATTTAAATTAAATAAATACTTATATATATACTTATAAAATGCAAAATATTTACACATTACAAATCTATATATACATAAAATCAAAAATCAATATCCAAATATATTTGAAATCAATATTAAAACATAAAAATCCATATATTATATTACAAAAAAATCATTTCTTAATTTAAGACACCTAAAATTTAAAATCAAAACATATATATTACATTTAAAAACAAATATTTAAAACCAATATGCTTACAAAATCAACATAAGATTTCATATATGTATATACTTACATTTTAAAATACTAAAAGACCATATTACAGATATTCTTCAAAGTACTAACATAGACCAAATATGTCTTAAACACAAATTACCTAATAGCACGTAACATATATATAATACAACAAATTACGAACCTGTACAACTAACATATGCAAACAACAGTCTAGTCAATATGCATTTAAAATCAATATAATCCACTTAATTATAATATATATATAAAATCAAACATAGACTTATGTAAGTTTATATATATACAGCAGATCAAATATATGTTATATTTTAAGTCAAAACACATACTCACTTTATTAAGATATAATTATATCAACAGATCATATATACAAATAAACTATATATATACACCACATAATATATATATATATATACACTACAAAGTCATTGTACACATGTATAGGCAATATATATATATATATATATATATATGTATGTATATATATCAATATAAAATTCGAGCTCAGGTATATGTAAACTAATATATATATTTATATTAATATAAATACTGTAGCAAATATAACCTGTACAAATTTATTATAAAAATATATATATTAACCAAAACATATATACCTTACTGTAGAGTTTTCAAAACCTGAACACATAAAATTTATGAGCATACAAGTTGCAAAAGTTTTATATATATATAACTTAATCTATCCTATAATATATATTCATAAGGAACCAAAACTCTAATATATAAAATCAGTTATAACTTATGCATTACTATATATATAGATCCTATATTCTGAACACCTCAACATATTATTAGTATAAACAATATATACCTTTTTTTTCATTTTATAACACATACATGCAGCATATCTATACTTATATACATAGGCACGTAAACTACTATATAATATATATATATATACACACACAAACAGAACTCATTTATATATATCACATACCAAATACAAATATATAAACGAACAGATAGTTTAAATATGTATAAACTTATATATGAAATAACTACATACCATATGAATCTGTAACCAGAGAATATACACGAAGGAAGTGGATAAGGAAAGATGATGTGGTGGCTCCGGCAGAGGTCTATAGAGTGGGCGAAGGTTGGAGGGGTCGGGCGAGCTGCTGTGTGGTGGTGGGCTGGCGCCGAAGTCAGGGGAAAAAGCATGGGTAAGGAGACGCAAAAAGAGGAGGGTTTGGCCATTCGTAGCAAGAAGAGCAGGCGCTCGGGTTGGATGACGTGGATGAGGAAGGTCGCGTGAGTGAAGGCAAGGGTGGATCTGCGGCTTGCGTTGACAATAAGGAGAGAAGGTGAAGATGAGAATGAAAATGAAATTTTTTCTATCAAGTTTACATAACGAACTAGAAAGATAATATGAACAGACTATAAAAATAATAAATGAGAATAGGGAATAGAAAAGGTCAAAAAGCTGAGATAATAATTGTTGATGGTTGTTGGGTTTATACGGAGGAAAGTTGAATGGTCACAAGAAAAATCAAAAGCCAAGTTGCGGAACCGATACGGAAATAGTTCCATAGATTTCGCCACTTCCTGAACTTCAAAACACAGAATTGAATATACCACAGAAATCAGTACGACGAGACGATCAAAACGGTATACAGATATCAGTGGTACGATTATCCTATCAAAAGTCGATAATCGGTACCGAAAATGCTGCTAATCTGTAGAAAATAAGATGAACGGAGCAATAACAGTCAAAATTTGGTGAAACGAAATATGACGACTCACTCAGAAAATGATTTACAAATTTATTGTATAAAAATATTCAAGTTTGAAAAACATTTTATTATCATCAAATATTAACTGATTTGAATTTAAATAAAATTTCACAATAAAATAAACTTCCATATTTTCAGATGAAAATTTACCATTTACTATGTTTAAATATACGCATTCCAAATATTAAATTTTCAATTCAAAATTTTATTATTTAAAATTTCACAAAAATTCAATTAATTAAATTAATAAAATCACTAAACTTTACGGGTCGTTACAAACATCGTTTATAAATTTATAAACTCATTTGGGTCTTACTTGTTTATAAAAACAATCTTATTATAAATTCCATTTTATAAATCCATTTCCTTATAAATTCCATTTATATTTTAAATCTATTTTTAATATCGATTCCAACTCCTTTCCATATTTAAAAAAAATATCATTTACAAATCGCTTTATATAATCCATTTAAAAATCTCTATTAAAACAATTTACGAGTAGTAATTACAATCGAAATCAAGTATATTTTTTATCCAACTCAATTTCCTTTAAAATAATCCAAATTCTAATTTAAATATTTTTATATCCAAAATTCTTCTTTAATTCCTTTTTAAAATTCAAAAATATTATCTAGAGTATTTATAATACCAAATTTAAGGCCAGTGCTACTATAGCATCCAAAAATTCAATCACAACAAAATCTATATCAGATTATACACACACATCATATATCACTATATATGAAATTAAAATCAATATTTTTGAGGAATCCCGTTGGATCCTTCCAACCTGTTTCCCTACATCCACATATGTTAAATAACATAAAAATACCAATCCCACTTCGAGGGGGATATCGCGGTAATATAGGGTCATCCACTATTGTGCGGGGCGCATAGGGATCCGCTCCAATATGCGGAAAATATATCCAATTACTAATATATATATATACTACTATATATATAACATCTAACTGATAATAATAATTATCAATTCATCCAATCAATCAATGATTAATTTTAATTATTATTAATTAATTTCAGTAATCCAAAATGAGTGAGATTAACTCACCTTGATTTTTATTTGCAATCCGTTCCAATTTCTAAATTAAATTTGCAGCTGACTTCAACAATCTCCAAACCAATCCTATTGCATAGATTTCCCAGTTACAAACCTAACTCGACTCGTTTCATCATTTTGGACCTCGTATCAAAACGTTATTAAATTTCTAAGCATCAATAATTAAATTTATAATTATGAACTGATATAATAATTCATTTTTAACAACATACCATTCTCCCAAACCAAATATATAGGCCGCCTCTTCCAGATCAAAATTCTACCATTGCCGCTCACCTCAAACTCATTACCTCGACCATCCCTCCACGAAACTCAACAAAACTCTCGTCGATCGCTTTCTCCTCGCAACCTCTACGCATCCACCATTTACTTGAAGGTCGTGCATCCCCTGAGCAAACGCGAAAATGGCCTCTCGACTGACTGTATGCGACCATGTCCCCCCTCCAAATCAACATTGGCCTCCTAAATCTCGGAATGGAGCTGCTCATCAATGCTCTGCACTCAAATCCATACTCGCCTAACCCTCTAACCCCCAATCTGTAAACGAACGTGCGGCCTCTCCCCACTTGCACTGCTGCTCCGCCTAGCTCTTGTGCGCTCCACCATCGCAAGTATTGTTCAATCACGAGATTTGATTTTTTTTCCTGAAATGACTCGATTTCGATTGGACCTGATATGATTTATAAATTATTTAAATGTTCAAAATATCTCGTTTGCATATCGTGAAATTTCAAACCCCAATTGAGGCATGCCGCCTGGCATTCCTAATGTAATACCCCTATTCCAAAGCCAATGGAACAAGTTTCGAAGTTTAATTCGACCATATGCGGAAGATAGCTTTTTGAACCCAATTAATATATTAAATTTTCGATATTAATTTCAACGCGTTTCTATTCCGTACGACTAAACGTTAACTCCAAACGCTACAAAATTTGAAATCCGATAATAATACACTATTATGGATCCAATGGAACTATTTTTGTCGAATTCCGAGACTGTGCCCCGGATCGCTATTTTAACGCGTCGATAAAATCGACGATTTTCAAAATTCGACGAAATTACTTAAAATTCCAGTTTTTAAAACTTATTAACTCAATTCTAATTCAAATAGAATTTATATCAACATTAGAAATCATTTCGACTCATATTCAACTCAAATTTTAATTATTCACTATTTCTGTATTACGATAAATCATTATATTTGAAATTAAATGCTATTTCTCGAATTCAACCAATAATTCCATATTCAAAATAAATTTATATTCCTAACTCAACATTTAAAACCATTTAAATATTCAAAATCAATTGACGGAAAATCCGAGTCGTTACAAAATGTGTGCGTAAAATGTAGTTCATATGTGAAAGTTACAAGTGTTCAAAAATTTAGGATCTAAAGTGCAATTTGATAATTTAAAGGGGTTTTGTTATAAAAATAACTTTTTTGTCGTTTCAATAGGGAACCTTATGGGCCATCTCCATTTTATCCTTTCAATTAGTTCTCCCTCCGCACTTCACTGGAATCCACAAATCTGTCATTGTTGATACGAACAAGCCATGACGAGTTCAACAATACCTATAATGACCCACCCTTCGCAGCACTCAGAATCCATGCTACAAGCAATTGGATTCCTATTAGTGTCACAGACGATGTTATGCTAAGAGTGAAGTATATAACAATAAAAAAATACAGAGCATATCTATCCTAACCATCAGTATACTAAATCTCACGATAGAAGGAACAAAATAATGTCAACATAAATATGTATAAGACTTAACAAAAATCATATCAAGAGAATAAGACTTTATATCATAATGCACTATGTAAATAGCACATCAAATACCATATGCAACATATCTCAAAATGAATATAAAGTGTACATGTCAATATCCCAAAATACATGATAGATAACCATAGGGATAAAAACTATGGCATTATAAATCATTTACAACATGCAGAAATCTCTATCTCTAGCAACCACTCAAAAAATAGATAACAAAGAGCCAACAAAGGGAGAGTTATATATAAAGGCGGTGAAAAATAAATATCACTAATCTACATGATTAACGATATGCTACCACATCATGATAATACCAAATGGTAATACTCGAGGTAATGAAACCATACCTCAACTTGCATCTTTACATATCCAACAAGTTTTCACATCTCTACTAGAGTGTTGCGCTATACAATAAGACTATCATATAATAATCATCATGAAACCAATCGCGACTCAACCATCACACACTAGGCTTGTGGGCCTCTAGTCTTCCTGTAAAGCTAAGACCCATAAGTATAGTCACTAATGTAAGATCAATACTAGGACTCTCTAACACATCGTCCACCACCTATAATCGTGTCAAACCTGAATAGATATACACGTGCTTAACAACTATCACTTGTTTAATAAGAGGACATATAACATGTAGCTCGAGGCTGATTACCTTTTGCTATAAAGTTTCCTGAGGTCTATTGCCCAAACTACTAAGATAGAATGTCTTCTATATTCGAATTGGTGTCGCCAAACACGAAAATCGAAAGACCATGCTCCATTTTACAAATGAAATAGAAAGATCAAATCCTAAATTCGTAGCTCAGTGATACATAATTACTACACTTGGGTAATATTGCACGGAATGTAATACCATAGTTGTTATGTTTCTAAACTATCAGATAACTCTATAAAATCAACCAAATGAATCAAAATGCATCTCCAACCATTGTCATAGTCTCTATCTCTTTTGACACTAACCGCATATTTCCTAAGATAAGGCATGCCATTCCATTATCCTGCTATACAGTCATTTTAGACCTTACGAGCATCGTAAGAAGAGTCCCCAAAATGAACCAGAGTTCCCAAAACATCAAAATCAAAAACCAAATCTCAACTGTTGGATTGAGAGCGTTTTAGACGTCTAATCTTGGAATTAAGACATCTTAACCCAAATGTCAGATGTTTGAATATCCCATATTTACATTGAAATATTATAGGATAAAATATCTTGAATTTCAAATGTATGAGTCCTCATTTTAAATGTCTGGAATCCTGATTTTTGCCCGTTTGAACTTAGATGAGGAATTTCCCTTAATAGAAATTCTCCTCACAATTCTTTTTTTGCCTTTCTCCTTCCTATCATTGACGTATAACAACGTGTCACCGAGACACACCAACGTCATTCACAATAGATTTACACCATGTTATAATTCGTTTGACATTTGGAATAATGTAACTTTGCATTCGAGGAACTACTTAAGGCAATGAACTAGTTTCACAACATTCAAGTTCGGCTACTTCATTCACCACTTCAACCCTACATTTCATTCACAATGACCGCTAAAAGTGTCATGGAGCGTCTCCTAACCATTCTGTCGATTCCCAAACCAACAACCAATCATATAATAAAATCAAACACCAATTTTCATATCAAGTTATTCAACATATTCAATTCTATAGTTAACTCTTTCAAAACATTCATCAATAAGATTCTCATCTCTAAAACCTCTATTCAAGTTCATTACTTAAGCCCTAACCAACATTTGGGTATTTATCATCATTTATGACGTATATAGTAATCATATGTCATTGAATGTACATTCCACTCACCCAATACCTAATCTCCAGTGAAACCGAATTTGAAGCTCTCGTTTGATTTCTGAAATATGACTCTAAACTTCGCCATAATGCAAACTTGAAGGTATATATTTGTAAAGAATCCTTTAGATTGAATTTAGATATTTATTTTGTAATTTGGTTGAGAGATGAAGGAGTTATGTTGATTTGAATATTTGAAAACATGATTTTTCATTTGAAGAGAATGGAGAAGAAAAAGAGGACGAAATCATGAAAATGAAAGAAGCTTATTTTAGAATTAGTAAGACCAATTATGGCCAAATAACCATTTTTCTCATACCTTCTCTTTCTTTTTCATTTCAGCATATCCGATTATAATAAACTTTATATCTTTTTTATATATTGACAACATTATGAACACTATGGAATATGTCTCGAGTCCTCATTCATTCATTTCAAAAATCCTCTTTTTAAGTAATTAGTTTGATTAATTTAACTAAACGATTAATTATCCTGTTTACTAAGCACTAAAAATATGGTTTTTTCCAATCTCCTCCTTAAAAGACTATCTCCCTTGAAACCATCAAGAGCAGAAAAGTGCATCATACTAATAACAACGTGACCCATCACAAACACTTAGCATCATAATATCAAGACAAGCAAGAAAACATAGCAATACGAAGCAAGTTCTATATTAGCATGTATCCTAATCAACTATAAGAAAAAATACTTCAAGCTGATGGAATAATATGGGTAAAATTTCTAGATTGGAAGCACAGATCTTCTCTTCTGGCTTATAATTGTTATTTCTAGAATCTTCGCCCTATTAGATTCGAACTCGCTTAAGAACCTTGTTGTAGTCTCTTGACGCTACTCTCTTCAATCCGAATAGGTCGTCCAAGCAAAGAAACCTTGTAACAACCCTGTTGTTAATGACCACATTAATTAAATTAATTAGGGTTGATAAATGATAATTTGTGGTTTTTAATTTTAAGTATATATTCAAACTTAGTTTTTGAATGATTAATTTAATTGTTAAGAGTTTGAGAAGGAAATGAATTATTATTGGAAAGTTAAATTGAGTTTGGTTTAAGTTAATTTATTTGAATTATTAAATGAACGAGATATTTTTTAATTATTTGAAGATTTATAGTGATAATAAAATATGAATTTTATTAGTAAAACTAATTAGAAAACATAATAGACAGTAAAGAATTTGAATTTATGAAAATTTAACTCTAAGTGATAAGTAGTGTTCTTTTGGGATTTTGGATTATTGTATTTTAGTCTTAAGATAAAATTAACAAGATTGAATACTTATTGGTACAGTGAAAAGCTTTCAAAGAGAGGAATAAATTAAATAAAAAAAGTAATTAATTTTAATTAGGCTAAGCCCATTTGAAAAGAAGAGGCTTCTCTCTTTTTCTTCTTCCTATACGTATCTTGTAAAATGCAGTAAGTAAAAAGAAAGAAAATTCTTCATTCTTACATCAAAGTTTATCAAAATTCTCATAGATCAAAATTCTCTTTTCTCTTATTCTAGCTTTAGCAATTTTTAATTTTAGATTGGAAGAAGTTAGTAATTTACTGTATGTTGTTTTCAAATTCTATTGTTAAGGTTTTGCTGAATAGGAAAGGAAACGATAGTAAATTTGTGATTTTGCTAAGAATATAAAAGAATCAAGGTGAGTTAAACTCATAAGACCTATCTCTAGATGATTGAATGTAGAAATCTTTGTTGTTGTGAATTGTTTGCTTGATTTGGATGAATTCATTAATTTTTTGCTAAAAATTATTTGTGAAGATCGCTGTAGTAAAACAGTGATATCTTGGTGTAAAATGATTTAAAATGTCTCAACTTATTCATGGTAGAAATTTCTTTCAATAGGCTACAAGTTCTCTTTTAATCATTTTTCGAAATACTGCTTTTTAAAGGGTCTAAATTGAGTTTGAAACTGATGGTATAACTCAGGCCTGTGTAATTTTCTGAGTTGAAACCTGATATTAAAATCACCATAACTTTTACCGTATATCCAAATTGTGCAAACTTTTGTTTGATGGAAAGATAAGACTTTAAGTAACAACTTTCATGTTGTAAGTTTTCGAAAATTCTGAGATTTAATGGGTCGAAATTGCATTTCAAAACTGAAAACCTGAACTGAGTAATTTTGTGAAAAGTTGTTTTTATGCAAATGAGTTTTGAGATAACTTTGTGTGATTTTGTTTGTTGATTTCTTGCCCACTTTTATGTGTTTATAAGCTATGATTTTAAGGGCCTAGGTTGTTTTTGCTCTTTCTTAGCCTTGTTTGAACTTTGTTTTGTGATGATTTTGGTTACGTTTCTAAGTTGTTAAACCACTTTAATGACCTTTTTTATATTGAACTCTTGCTCTATGTTTTAATTGCTAAGTATACAATTTATTTATATCCATTTGTAAATTTATTTACAAAGAAAATTCCATTTTGAAATAAATTGTTTTCAATTACAAAAATATTTATATGTGGAAAAATGTGTAATTTGGAAAGAATGTTTTGAGAAATTATATTATACATATACTTGAAATTTTCAAAGTGATTGCAAGAAAGTTTTATACAAATATTGTTTTGGAAGAGAAAGTTTATAAAGGAAATTGAATTCTTTAAAAGTTACAAACGATATATATATATATATATATATCACCATTGTTCTCAAAACTATTTTCATAATTCTTTAATAAATATGATTTCCTATTATTTAATAGAGTTTAAATTAAAGCTTAGATTTTACGCGATTTTGGACATTTTCTTGTGACTTTTTGATTTTTAAATAAAATGTTTTAAGAACCTTAACTTTATAGTTTAGGGAATACTAATAATCAGCGTAATATTACTGATTGGTTTAAATGCTCTCGAGTAATACGTCATCGAATATTGTACAACTCATTGAATAGAATGTTTGAGCGGGATTTACTAATCCATTTGTGAATACTCGAATTTCACCAGGTAGTATGGGATGCTTTGGCTAAATTCTTATGATTGCTTTTGGTGTTTGTATTTAACACTTTAGAATTGTATTCTCTTTTGGTGTATGGCTTGGGGTTGTTAGATCCTTAAAAGAATATAATTCAGGTTTTCCAGTAGTGTCTGTAACGAGTGAGATTTACTAGCTTCTAGTAAATAGTTGAATTTCACCAAACGGTATGGAACGTTTTGGTTAAGTTCTCGTAATTACTAAAGATGATAGTACTTTGCACTTTAGAGTTTACTCTCTTTTGGTGTGCGGCATGGAGCTGCTAGATCCCTAAGAAGTAAACTCATGGATTTTTATGTGATCCTTGTGATCGGTTGAGATTTTGTTTTCTTGGATTTGAGATTTGTTTTTATGGTATGGACAATCATTGGTGTCGGATCGGTATGAGTGATACCACCTTTTGTTTTCCACGGTATGTGTATGATCATTGAGAACGATATTACTTTATTTTCCTAGTGTTTTGGAGATTACTGTTTTTATGCTGGAATTTACGGATTTTCATGAGTTATTCCATTTTTTGCGATTGAAATATTTATATATCTTGAAATGGATTATAAGTTAAACTAATTGAGTGCTTTGTTTATATTTATGGCATTTGTATTTGTTTTAATCTCCGATACTCTTATGTTATATCTTATTCTCACATTCGAGATATTTGGAGATAGCCTGACCCGTTTATTTAAATACTCGGGTTAGGCCGAGACTTTTTAGGTTTTTAGGACGCTTAGACTTTTGGCTAGGTGTGCTAGCAGATGATAGACATTTTGAAATCTTAGTTTATCTTCTATAGTATATTCACATGTTGTATTATGGGATGTATTATTGAGATAGTGACTTATTTTGAATGTATATCATGTGAGTCTAGTATTATATTTTGTAGACTCATGGTATGTATTATATATGATGTATACTATTTCATTGTGATCGGTGATTGTTATTTCATATTATATATTCTTCCGATTTTGAGAAACCGATCTGTTTATTTCTTTAAACTAAGACTGTACAGTTAAAATTTTCATTCCATATATTTATCAAAAACAGTAAGTGTTAGATTAAAGATACATGCACATTTGGTCGCCCTTAACAAGCTGTATTCTTCGTATATTAGACGACATTATTTATAATGTTCTTTAATGATATGGGTATCCTAAAAGACCAGCTGATCGCAGGAACTTGCCCATCGATCCCCCTCGCGGTCCTCTTACCATTCCAATGCCTCCACAACCCTTGGTTCCATCTTATTCTTAGCGGCAGAGCGATCACCGCCACCATGGCGAATATACTGCTGCCCACAAGCCTGGTAAAGAAAGTACCGAAATCAAAGCTGCTACTAAAGATCCTACAATCGATCCAACTACTCGTATGGCGCAGCTTCATGAAGAATTTCTGAATTTATGCTTTAAAGGATTCTATTTTCCTCCTAACTTGAAGTGGGTTCCGGATCATGTTTAAAAGAGGACCATCGATTGCGTCACTGACATTCATATGCAATATCGGGAATGGATGAAGGTAGTGGAAAAAATGTCAAAAGTTTCATTCGAGCGCGCAGTAGAGATCGAAAAGCTAAAACGCCAAGAGGCTCAGGACAAAAGAATCATCGACACTTTGATAAATGAGCTGGAAGCCTCTAGAACCACCTTATTAGAAGTCGAAGGAAATGCCAACGCTGCTATGAAATCCATGGAAGAGATGAAATTTAGCCATCTCGATATGGTCCAAGTATTGCATCATTGGAACTAAGAGACATCGCTTGAGCGAGATGCGGCTCGAAATAATGAGTCTGCGGCCTTGAAGGAAATAGCCGATCTCAAGGCCAAGCTGAGTATGCAAATAAAGGAAAAGATGATGCTCAAAAAATCGCTGAGGATCTCAAGGCCAAGCGGAGAGACACGGCTATTGAAAAGGACAAAAATGTTGACGTGCTCATTCAACGTGAAATGGAAGCTACCAAAGACAAGGTCAGAGAAGAGATAATGAATGAGCTCGATCCGCTTCTCGTTCTCTATAATGCCAATGTTCTCAAGCATATTAATTTAACGTGGCTCGGGTGACAAACTCAAAATATTGCATGACATTTAGGTTTCAATCCAGAAAGAGTCTGCGGTTTCTCCTTCACATGAAGTGGGTGAAGGATCCAAGTCGGCGCAACCTGATATCAAAGCTGAATTGCTCCCGGTGTCCCAAGACATGTCTAGCTCTGCAGTAAGCTTCTCAACTATTCCCGGATATGGACAAGCCACAACTATCTCCAATTCTTGAGCGTAGTTCTG